>CP053141.2:0-5000000 GCA_022674325.2 Grapholita molesta | reverse complement strand
TTAAAAGTGTTAATTTAATGACAAATCGGTCGGCCATTTTGAATTTGGCTGACAACAAGGGACGGGTAACGTGCGCGGGTTGCGATCGGATACTTTGTCCGGAATTTTGGCCATGTAGGTTTATTATGCCCGAGCGAAGCCGGGTTCTCATCTAGTCTTAGCTTAAAATTGTATAAATTAGTTGACTTACCTAAATCGTAAATGAACAAAGTATTCAAGGAAAAATTAAACAAGCTTTAGCAGAGGTCTAAGGTCGAGTTCAAGATTCTTGAACCTAGTTCGAACTAGGAAACCAGTTAATTATCCGAGGTAAAGCGTAAACAACAGTTTAAAAACATAGTAGTTAAGTTTCTGAGGAAAAATACACAACATTGTACAACAGCGTATGAAATCCACTATGTAGTCGTAGGTAAAATCGTACCCAGTCGTACCCAGTCGTAGCCCCAGTCGTAGGAGATAGACATCTATCTCCTAAATGGAATTTCCTATTTGCAACAACTGTAAAAAGGTTGTTTTATAGTTTATTATATTATTTGTAAATACTGGCACATTATAATGTGAAGAATATAAAAAACAAATGAATAAACGTCAGTCAACTTCCAACCGGCTTTTCATTTACTGCACTATTGAATACATACGAACAAACAAACATGCAAGTATTTCACCGCTCAGAGCCCTGGCCCGGTATCGCGAACGTCGAAGTTCGTATATTGCGGGCATCTGTCTCTCTTACTCCAATCCAGGGTGTCATGAGAGTGACAGAGACAACCGTTCGAAATTCACGAATATCGTTGTTCGCGGTAGCGCCGCTGAGCCCTGAGTGTTTTTAACTTAATGTAACTTTACCATCGCGTTAGTGTTTCCCATATAAATAACATTACGCGTTCGAGACGTTTTTTTACGTCAAAACAAACTTACACTAGAGCCTCTGATTCGGTTGAGACCGTGTCAACAAATCTCGCTAGAAGCGTAAACTCAGTAGGAGTATTCCAGTAGTACAAGTCTAGTCTGGTGCGGAAGCGTCCTGGATTTTCCCCAGGCTACCTTCCCCCCACAGTCCGATTGCTCTAATGTGCCGTAATGGTTATAGAGCCTAAGGTTCCAAAAAAAGCAAGTCTTTCTTCTTAGTGCAATAAACAACTGAAGTGTCGTCTGAGCGTGCGTCTAGGTCAGAGATATCGATACGAATAAGGCTCCAAAATATGTATACATGCACCTTATAATCTCATCATTAACGCACATGTATACATATTTTGGAACTATTTCCGTATCGATATCCTTTACCTCGACTGTATCTTTGCACGTATTTCATATTCTTATTCTGAATATAATTAAGGTTGTGGTGATAATCAGTGCTTTAAAAAAATCAAAACGGGACCATAATTAGCATATATAAACAGCATGATTTAAGTAAAATTGCATTTTATTATGTTTAACGCCAACATTGTAAGATCCTAAGATCACAACTGTAATTATATTGCTGTCATAATGGCATTTAGTGTTGCTATGTGCAACGCCACAGATAATTTTACTTATCTGTGCCCAACACGCAGCGAAACTAGGAGGAATAATGACTGGAGAACGCATCCGCGAGCATATTAAGGGACAATGGTATATTGGCTTTTTAGCCCAAAATATTACAATTCACTATAGTTTTGCTTTACAGGACACTCTTTATAACTAAAATATTAGGTTATTCTGTATTACTTACCGCAACTTCGGTTAAAAACACAAGAAAACTCCAGTTGTATTTGTTTGTATCCCTCCAACTTTGACGTTCTGAAGGGGAACAAATATATATGAGTACTAGTTTTAACTGGTTAGGTTGTAAAATTATACTTTACTAGCACTTGTTGTGATTCTAAACTTAAAATAACGAAGTTTGATTAA
The DNA here is from genome assembly GCA_022674325.2 of Grapholita molesta. NCBI lineage: Eukaryota > Metazoa > Arthropoda > Insecta > Lepidoptera > Tortricidae > Grapholita > Grapholita molesta. The sequence goes on along the minus strand of CP053141.2, from coordinate 4,998,110 downwards.
ATTATGGTAGTTTTTTTATTTTATTTCCTTATTTTTTTAAACAAATAGGCAGCCGACTATTCGGCTCATTTTGCTGACTAGTCGGCGACCATAAATGTGGCCGGGTAGTCGGTTTTCCCGACTAATCGGCACATCTCTAATTATTATGCGTTATCATTATCACGAACCGTTGTTGAATCAACTGATGGTCCCATTTCGAGAAAAACTAGAAATTTCGAGAGAACTCACATTTAACGACCCATAGTGAGTTTTTTTTTTCTATTAGACTACGACGTTCAGCCAAACGCAGCTTTAAAGTCGAAGTTCTGCCTTTTTTTAAGTAAAAAAATTATATGTAAATTTGTTTTTAATGCCATTATGTATAATGCCAGAATGCCTTTTTATTTTAATAAAAGTTTACGTTCTAATATCAATTCGTTCGCTGCTTTCATATTTGCACAAATTGATTAATTTATTCAGATTAAGATTTCTAATAAATCATCTTGATATTCTGATTTTACAAGACAATCGAAACTAAATTCTGTCTAGCGATGTCAACGAACTCTTCTGTTATGCAAACGAGATGACCATATGTAAAGATTTGTGAGATAGTAAAGAATAACGATACATTTCGATAACTAGTTTTGTACCTTGAAAAAAAAATCTCTTTTACACGTGCAACGTTGATTTGTTAAAAATATGAATTAGTTTTTAATAGCGACTGAATATCCCCTTGTCAGTGACTAGACCCGATTTTAACATTTTGGCCACCGCCAGCTTCTGTGGTGAAGCCCGATGTTAACTTCGTTGGCGACATTACGAATTTGTGTAATAAAGCAGACAAACGTGCATCTAACTCTTTTACACTCATTGACGTGTATTGCCAGTGAAATAGGACAGACAGTAAGCTTGACCTTGAGCAGTCCCTAAAGTAAAAAAACCCGCGAAATCGCCAGTGTTCTTACAAGCGTTGAACAGGTGGATGTTTTCTCGTTTTGATAGTATTTTTATTAGTACAAGGAAATTTGGTGTTTATTTGGAGCTTTCTGAATATTAAAATGTAAGTACTCATACATATTTCATCCATAGTACATGTGTAGGTTATGTTTATCCAACAGAAACACTAATCAAAATAGCAGCCTAACCTATGCCGTATCATTCATTCAAAATTGGTTTGTCTGTTCCAAATCTTTTTGTCTATTAAATGCGTTGCGTAAACTTCTGTATCGGTTAACAATGTTATTAAGATTTATAACAGCTTGCTACAGAGATGAATCTTTAGTGAAATCCTTATTTATCTAAAGAAAACTAGCAACAGGTATATTCGCGGCCCGATTGTGACCGCCGCACAGATACTGGGCGGCCCGGATCGGGCCGCGGAACAGATGCAAACAGAGTTATTAAAATGGCCGACCATGCAGTTTGCATAGTATGGATACGCTGAGAGTAGCTTATTCAATACATTATTTATTATATTTTTTTGATCCGATTTATTTAACACTCAATAACAAATGTTTCTAAGTCGCTTTTTTATAATTTTACATAATTGTTTAAAAACAGTGGTTCTTAAATTGAATAACTACCTATATTAAAAATCTTAATAGACATTGATTTTTAACGGACACTCATTGTTTTTTCATTGGTTTGGTTGTCACCCGCATGGAAATTATTTGGCACTTTTATGCTTATGTGCACTAAACTAACTGCATGCTATATTTTTGTGTATGTGTTTTTTTTTTTAATTTAAGGCCACGAGTCTCAAAAACTCGCGGCAGCAGAGGTGGTGGTCGTGGCTTTATTACACAAATTCGTAATGTCTACAACGAGGTCAAAATCGGCTTCGCCACAGAAGCTGACGGTGGGCAAAATGTTAAAATCGGGCCTCGTCACTGACGAGGGTAAGTAGCAAATTTTTGATAATAAGTCGTATCCATATTATTCAACGCTGTTGTTTGCGTAACAGTAGCGTTTCTGTTAGGTTTTTAACTAAAATATTTATATGCTTCTGTTAGAATGTAGGACTCATAAAAGACTTTATCTTGTTGTAAGTATATCGAAATTATCGAAACATATCGTTTCTCTCACCATAACATAATGATTAGTATGCTATAATAAAATAAGTAAAGGTGTTAATTTTGAAAGACTGAAATAATCTTTTTTAAACCATGTACTGGAAAAAATGTACTAAATCTAACAGCTTCGTTTGTGTGTGAAACTGAGCTACTGAATCATTTTCACTGTTTAAAAAAGAAATAATATACAAATAACAGTCATTCTCCGAATTATAAGCATGTAAAGTACCATCTACTTAAGGTAGCTCTAAAGACATACCCATTATGGTATGTCACTTAAAACTGTTTTTTTGTATTTTTTTTCTATTGCAGGGTATTAAAAGGCTAATGTTTAGCAATACTTAGTGGTAAAGGCATGTAAATAAAGCTAATTTGAATAATTATACTTGTCTATTTAATAAAAAAAACACTAAATTACGCGTTAAGAATTTGATGTCTTTGGTTTGCTCGTCCTTGTGAACCACAAGGAATAGATTAATTGTATGATGATGATTATTATTAGATAGCAAAACTAATAAAGATACAGTTTTCTGCTAAACAGCCACCCGCAAAACAATAATCACGATAGAAATTACAGTTTAGTAGCAGTAAGTGACCTGACGTTCCTTATCTGTGATAAGGCCCGATTCGGGATCCACAGACAACGACTATTCGCCATTTTTGTCGCCACTGACGAGGGGATATACATAGACATCGTTTCCAGTACAGTCGACGTCAAAGATATGTATACACTTTTTTACCGTGTTTTTTTTCGAGTTTACTATCTGTGCATCTAGCTTGTACTATTTTTGTGCGAACGAGATGCACAGATAGTAAACTCGATACTCGTTATCGAAAACCTCAGTCACAACTCATGGTAAGGGTACAGGATGTGGGCCTGTGCGAAAGTATCGACGCACGTGACGTCCCACACCAGAGCTCTGCCCAACCTCCACGCCAATATGGCGCTGATTGGCTAAAATGAAAATCTCATTCGTCAAACCCCCTGCGCGCAGGAAGCAATTAGCATCGCACACCAGCTCCAAGAAACAAGTCATCAGGCATTCCATCATTGACAATGCTGGTCGGCTCAAGAGCAGGCACATTGAAAGCGGCAAGATTATTTGCTTAGATCAGAATATTTATGTGTCATCATAAGACGTCTACTGCTGAACATAGGCCTCCCCCTTGGACCTGCCGATGTACCGGTTGGAAGCGACCTGCATTCAGAGTCTTCCGGCGGCCTTAATGAGGTCGTCTGTCCATCTTGTGGGTGGAAGTCATATGCTGCGCTTGCTAGTCCGTAGTCTCCACTCGAGCACTTTTCGCCCCATCGGATATCTTCTGCGTGCAGTTTGACCTGCCCATCGCCACTTCAGCTTCGCCTACGGATCTCCTCATTTATGATTCGATCACGTAGAGAAACTCTAAGCATAGCCCTCTTCATAGCTCGTTGAGCGACTTTGAGCTTTGAGATAAGGTCGATGGTGATAGACCACGTTTCGGAGCCATAAGTCATCACTGGTAACACATTGATTGAAGACTTTCGTCTTGAGGCACTACGCATTTTACGTATTTCTGTGTAAATTAATTAAATTTTCGTCACGCTCACACCTCATCTCCATAACTGTTTAATAAACTCAAATGGATTTGATGACATTTCTTAATTATTGAAGCTGTCCGAGGTCAGACTGTTGTGCAACTGTTTCATCATAGCCTGCGGTTTTCCTCTTATTAGAGCTCATCTAGCGTCTAATATCAGATTTAAGTTAATTGGGAGCTGGATCGTTATTGCTTATCTAAAACTAAGTAATAAAAGCATGTTGGAAATAATCGGATACATATATGTTATTGTGCAAAGTGGGTAGCCTAGTCCGTGAGGTGGATACCATTCAGTTATTCCAAACTCGTGTAAAGTCAAAGACATTTTTACACTTTTTCAGCTTAACCCCTTGTAATAAGGTGCAAATGTGTTAACATATTTTTGACGTCGACTGTGCAATTGTTTGATATACAGAGTGTCTCAAGACTATGGGATATCAAGGGAAAGTACTTTAAGGCTGCTTTTCACCAGAAATGAGCTAAGATGTGTAGCGAGCTGTGGCGTCGCTTTTATACAAGCCGATTCCCGCCGGCTTGACTAACTTTACTACAGTTCAACGGTTTTCCTTGGGCTCATGAAGAAAAGACTAAGACATATCAGCTCCGTGTTGCCTAAGAAAAAAAATGACGCGCCGCTACTGGTAGCGAGGAATGCGTTTTTTAAGACCCAATAGAATCACATTACTTATCGAGAATAGGGGAATGAAGTAATTATATTGGTTTCTAATAAACACATCCCTCGTTACTCATCCTCGCTCATCTCTGGTTGAAATGCAGCCTAAATATCGTAGATAAGAACAATATTTTGCTGAACACTTTGTTATATTTAAAAGTTATATAGTAATACTGCATTCAAAGAAATTCTAAAAATTACTTGATTCGTCTACGAATCGAAACAACTAAAATGCCAATCGAAAGAATGGACAACAAACAATAATTCTTCTTAAGTAACATAGTTTGTTAAAAAGGAAAACGTTAAATAATCTTTAAATCATATTAAAACATACATGAAGCTTACAACCAAGTTTTTTTATAATATCTTTGAATGCATTACTAACTTTAAAAATAAAGTCTTCTTTTAGCAAACTAGCATACTTTCCCTTGATCTACCATAGTCTAGTTCACCCTGTATAGTGCATATCTTGGCTTACCAGTAATTTGGTGATACTGCATCTATATTAGATGGAGAAAAGTGGTTGGATATACCAAATGTTCTAATGAAAAAGTTTAGACTTTAAAATGCTGATAATATGAGACATTATCTATAAAAAGGGACCCTATTGTCGATGGCACTTACGTCGAAACGCGTTGCGTTTGTATTGCGCCGTCTTGAATAACGACATAAGCGCCATTGACAGTAAGGTTCCACAGCTAATGTCACATATAAAACTTTAATATTATATTGTTGTCGAAACGTTTCCATAGTCAAACATTACGTCAGTCGAACCAGTCGGGTCTCTTTAACGTGTTTAGAGCGACACAGACAGGGGCATATTAATCTATACAATTTGGGACCCTATCACAAAGGTAATAGGGTACAAAAATGTATACATATTTTTGTATCATAAGTTACACGTGGGTAGCCCGTTTGATCATAATCATAGTACGATCAAACATATGTGACCGCAGCCAAATTAACTATGATATTTTAGTAAAAGGAACTTAAATTTGAGGTACAGTCAATAAATGAGCAATTCTCAAAAGGTTTGTACATTTGGATCACGTCTTCCATTTAGATTAAGCAGTAGACTGATAGAGTGAATGATGCTGAGCAAGATCTACCATATTTCCCAAAATGTCCCACCCATTAAGTTTGTATGGAACTTTAGAATTTTGGTAACAAAAAAAGGAAAGTTTTCAAACAAAATCGAAGACGTGATCCAAATGTACAAACTTTTTGAGAATTGCTCAAGTAACACTCAACCAAAGTGCATAAAATAAGCGTATTAAATATTTAAAATAAGCAAATAGGCTTAATATTCTTGACATCTCTGGGCTCCGGCAAAGGTATTAATTATCATCACTATAAAAGCCTGTTTGACATCGCACTAATAACCATAGATATCCGTATGAATAGAAATCTTGTTTATGTGTTAAAACTATAAACAGCTTGCAATGTTATTTATTAGCGACGTAACCAAGGTATACAATACAAACAGTGACAATTAACAGACAAATCTTATGTTTTTGCATCTTTATGACCCATTGGCATAAGGCCTTTAACATAAACCAATCAACTATTAAGCTCTATTCACACATAGCGCGGACGCGGGTCGGGCGCGTGTCAACGCGGTCCCGCGGCGCGATTGTTCAGATAGTTTTAAACGAACACCTTCAGATAGCGCCCGCGCCACACGCACCCGCCCGCGCCCGACCCGCGCCCGCGCCATGTGTGAATCCAGCTTTACGATATTATGTTTATTACGTGCAGTTTGGCCGTCAGTTTATTCCCTTTGTCGCTTCTTACGACACTCGCGGTAGGAGACGGGGTGGTATTCTCAACCGGCACTTCAAGGACTGTCAATGATGTGAGATGAAAAAAAATTGTAGGATACCTCCTTTTCATATTAAGTAGGCGTTATTATACAATTAAAACTGTTGTGAGCCATGTTACTACTACTTGGTTACAAACGGATAAACTCACGTGTAATTATATCGAGGCGACATGTTTCGGGTAAGCTCTGGTACCCATCTTCAAGCCGAGTCAGGACACACCGTTCGCGTTGACGGTGTGTATATGGGGCTCACTGTATCCTGTGGGAGCGGCGTGTCCTGACTGCTTAAAAATGGGTACCAGAGCCTAAACTTCTGTATAGGAGCACAAAAAGCCAAAAAATATTATGTATGATGCTTTGCTACTCTCCTACTCTAGTCTGGGGTTGGTCTGAAAACCAGCGCCGAGCATATCTGCCCGGCACACGCTGAGACCGATACCCATTGCCCTGTACCAACCTACTTAAGACTTATTTATTTTTAATGTCTGTCTTGTTTATATTGTAATTGTTTCCTTGTATCATTTCCCTATTCCTTTTTTTGGCAATAAACGTTTCTTATTCTTATTCTTATTCATGTCGGCTAGTGTGATATAATTTCACGTGAGTTTATCCGTATGTAAAGTAGTATAGACATACATTCTTTCGCATATATTAAATAAGTACTAGCTTTTTCTCTTGATGTCGTCGGCCAGTCATGCCCATCTTTAAAGTATGGTTGCGGGATAAAAATTATCCTGTCATTTCTCGTTCTCTCGCTTCTCGCTTAACTATGACGATACTGAATTACTACTTAATGTTGTACTAAATTAAATGTACCTTACTAACTATAATATATTACGGCTACACACATCCATGTATGCGCGCACACATCCACACACACGCACACACACACATACACACACACACACACACACACACACACACACACACACACACACACACACACACACACACACACACACACACACACACACACACACACACACACACACACACACACAAATGTTAGTTTACGATGATCTGTCATCGAATTTATACTGTAAGCTATTAGTAATTTAAGATAATAGTTATATATGTTACCTATAGGTTTAAAAATAAACTATGAAAATAACTATACAAAGCCACTGCTTATAATGGAGGAGCGGGACTTCCTGACACAGGTATCCTTTTACCTACTAGGAAGACCCAACCTTGTTGTTGTTATATGTACCAACTGTTAAGAAATAAAACATTTTCATTTTCTCGTAGGTCTTCTCTAAAAGTCTCTCTATACCAAATTTCATCCCAATTGGTTCAGCGGTTTAAGGAAGAGGTAGTCAGACAGACAGAGAGTTACTTTTGCATTTATAAATATTAGTATGGATGTATTAGAAAACAAAGGTAATTGAACATATGATATTCCTCTACAAGTCTTGATCAAGGTTTTCTAGTTAAGTTGAATAACCTACTTAGAATAATCTATACAGTAGGGAAACCTATTTTCTTGGAACAACATTCCTTATAGACTTATTCCATGTAAATAACTAGTTGTTTTATATATACATATCTAATACCGCACCTTTCCCAATATTACTATGGGGAATATTCCTAAATGGTAAATTTTTTCGTAATATTGCGAATTTAACAGGCCCGATACCGCGAACGTCGAAGTTCGTATATTACGGGTATTTTTCTCTTTTACTCCTATTAAGGGTGTCATGAGAGTGACAGAGACAAACGTCCGAAATTCACGAATATCGTTAGCGGTAGCGCCGCAGGATCCTGGATTTATCGGGATTTACAGTAATTGGGGTCTTTTCAAGGCAATGAGTGAATAGGCTGTTACTGAACCAGCGTGCTACACCCTCGACCTCGTCCTTACCATCAGGTGCGACTGAGGTTAAACGCTGGTCAGTCTTGTATAAAAAAGAACATCTCTAACAAGTTAATTGTACTCGTACATTATAGGTGAAAAACTTAGTTCCAGCACCAAGCCTATGTAGTATAGTAGTAACGTGTCTGTACACGCATGTCGGCGTTCTATATCCAAATATTGTAGGGTAAATCGCCAGTTACTGGCCACCTTTCAATAACTGGCCACCTTATACTGAAAATGAATTCTGTTTACCTCTAAATAGAACACATTTTCAAATGGGGTTTCAATTACTGGCCACCCTTCAATTACTGGCCACCTTATACTTAAATGAATTCTGTTTAAAGGTAAATAGAGTCCATTTTCAGCATATGGTGGCCAGTTATTGAAAGGTGGCCAGTAACTGGCGATTTACCCTATAAGTTCCATATTATTTCTCTACACAACTACATATCGAGACATGGTCCTTCAGTTATGTTTTTCATACAGAAACCACGAAGGAAGGGGTTGCCGACAAACTACGATAGTTATGAGACTTACGACCTCTTTTAAATAATAAATAAATAAATACATTTTACAGGATATTCTTACACATAAGAGCTGGCGGCCTCCGCACATAGCATTGCGATACAACGAGGAAATGCCGCCAGCATCCTTACATTAAATGTAAAAAAGGCCCTTGAGGCAGTGTATCAAGGGCCTTTTTTTAGATTTAATGTAGTAAATAGATAAGTACTCATAAGATTTTTCCCTATAATATACTTAAAGGCTTGGTCACATAGGGCGCGTTTTGTGGCGTGGCGCAGCGGGGCGCGACGATGCCGTCCGAATGTGTGCCTTATTTCGTTACATTAGCCACACCGCTGTCACGCCCCGCTGCGCCACGCTCTCAAAACGCGCCTCTGCCTAAGCCTTAAATATATATAGAAAACACCCATGACTCAGGAACAAATATCTGTACTCGTCACACAAATAAATGCCCTAACCGGGATTTAGAATTTTGAACGATAGGCAGTCACTGCCCACTAGGCCAGAGGCTCTAGTGTAAGTTTCTTTTGACGTAAAAAAACGTTTACGAACGCGTAAGGAATAATGTTATTTTTATGGGAAACGCAAACGCGTTCGTGACGTAAAGTTACATTAAAAACTTACACTCAGGGCTCAGACTGATTTTTCACGCCGATGTACGAGTATGTAATGATAATGCTTCTTAAACATGCAGTGAAATTAATAAAAAGAAATACTGCGAATATACATTCGTTAATTTCGGTCATATTTTTTTTACTACAATTAACCGGACATGAGAGTGTCAGAGACAATCGTTCGAAATCACCGAATATCGATTTTCGTTGTAGGTATTCCCCCAAGATGATACAAGTCCTACTTGTGGGAGGCCTATGTCCAGCAGTGGACGATTAACGACCACGCAATTGCGCGACTTGCGGCGCGGCAAGCGTTTTATCTGTACGTTGCGCGGTCAAGACGCGCAATGCATTGCGGTTAGTTGGGATCACACGCAATGAACAGATAAAACGCTTGCCGCGCCGCAATCGCGCAATGTCGCCAGGCCGTTATGGCTATTATGAAGTATACGACGAAGTCAATAGACTTGCTCACTTAAGAGGGTTATTGGTTTGGATCATGTTTGTCTGTCAAATACTCTAGCTTAAGAAGCCAGACGAATCAGCGGGCGGTAAATAGTAGTATATAACTATCGTTGCGTGCGCAGGAAGGAAAATTACCGGTATCACGAAACTATAAAATTGCAGCCTTGTACGCTCTACTGTTTTAAATTAGACTTTATTCCTTTGTAATAAGATCTAAATGCTTAATTTACTGGGTCCTGTTCGGTCTATGTGATATTCACATATCACTATAAGATATAGAATGTAAATGGTAAACGATGCTTGAGTCTGGAGAAGCCCCTGGGGAAGTACCTCCTCCTTACAGAAGACCACAGCCATAATAGCATACCTTTCAGGTATGTAGTGTTGTGTTCCTGGTGGTGAGTAAGGTTCCCAGAGCTCCAACCTCCCTTAAACTCCTGGTGTTACGGGTGCCCATGGGCGACGGTAATTGCTTACCATCAGGCAATCCGTCTGCTCGTTTGCCGTCCGCAGTGACATCTAAAGTTGATACGCGGGCGAAGTGTTCAAAATGAGAGCATGTCCAGATCATTATGAACACGTGGCCTGCTTAGCAATTTGTGCTGACTGCACATTTTTACATTAGTATGTTAGTGGTGAAAAATGCATTTCGATATTCTATTTGACAGAACGAGATACGATTTTTTTTTTTATAGTGACGATTTATAAGTTTTGCTATGCTTATGTATTTTAATTAGCCGTATTTTTTTCTCAGAAAAATGATATGCTATACTACTACGTGCCTACTAGCACTTTGATCAAGAAAAAAAAACTTAAATAGTTTATGGCAAACGTTCATTAAAAACTTGCGACACAAATTCAGAGAAAGTAGAAAAAAACTTATGCATTCCGTTTAAAAATTAACGAGCACCACTCATTAACTAGACAAAGACAATTGAACTATATAGACTGGTATTTACCACCTTCAGTAGTATTCGAGGTAGGGTTTTTTATATCGTGCGTGCGTGTATCGTTTCTCATGTGCAATTATGACGTAAGTATTTGGTGGTAGTATTTGGTAAAAGTCTACGCCGAAATTTGATGAGTATAATAACATAATGCCCAGATATACCTTAGGGGAAGCGAAAATGCTAGTATTTGAAAACGTGTAAGAATAGGTAACTGCCTTAAAGTGTGGGCAATTTCCTTATCATCCTCTACAGGATGGTCCATCAAACTGGCCCAGTAAGATGGGCTGGCCCGTAGAGAGGGTAGGGGTATTTGATGGCTTATGGTGCGGTTGGTCGGCGATGGAATGACCGAGCTGTCGCTTTTTAGATGAGTTTGATTTCTGAACGTCGCCGACGCTGCGCCATCATGCCATTAAATATAGCTAAAGAGCTGCACAAATGATAATACGCGATTGACATATATTGACTTGCGAATGCTTTATTGTGGCAAGATAAAAACGTTATTGTATTGTTTTTGTCTTGTCTTAATCGAGATTGTGAAGCAAGTGGAGCTGACACGTGGCAAAAACAATCGATTAACCGTTATTATGTTAAGCGCATCACGTGATTAATGGCGCTTGCTTATAATGAGGTGGTAAAAAACATAAGTACCAATCTAGAGCAAACCTACGTGATTTGATATGATAATGATTGATGGGATGACATCATAGCGCCATTGGCGTTAATAGAGTCATTTGTGAATCATGGTGAATTGTCGATAGCCTGTCTTCCTTATCTACATGTCTCTGGTTTAAATGGGGATTATCACATGCTAGTATTTTCGTTATATGAATTAATTAATTTTATTACCTAAGTATTTAGTACATACTTTATATAAACTCTTGAAAGTATAATCTTAAATAAGCGTTTTTTAGTTATGTAAGTTATCAAACTTATCAAACAAATCAAGAAATCATAATTCAGGTATCTTGTTATGAAAGTAAGTATTGGATTTTCTGTATTGTATACATTTGTTGACGCAAATAGTATGAAGCATATTATGTTCGGTTTTTTATATATTCATCATCATCATTCAGCCGTAAGACGTCCACTGCTGGACAAGGAATTCCCAAAATAGGACGTGTATCATTTTTTCATCTTGAGGACGACAACAAGACTTATAGAGGTACTTCTTTTGGGCTTTTTGACGACAGGTGTGGCCTAGTGGGTAGTGACCCTGCTTATGAAGCTGATGGTTTTGTTTTCAAATCCGTGTCGTATTTATTTGTGGCGAGCACAAATATTTGTTCTTGTGACATGGAAGTTTTTTTATTTAAGTATTTATATATTATATATATCGTTAGCAGAGTACCCACAACACAAGCCTTCTTGAGCTTACAGTGGGACTAAGTTGTTAGAATTCTGTAAGATTGTCCCAACTTGGCCATAATGAACTAATATCTAAATGGAAAATGGATAATAGTAACGTGTGTACACGCATGTCGGCGTTCTATATTCAAATTTTGACGTAAGCTCCATATCCTCGTAAGGCTAGGTCCTACCTGTAGTACTAATTATTATAATGAAGTTTGAATTTTATAAGTACAATTGGAGCAGTGTTGAACTTCATTTGTTTCCTTTGATTTTGACACAAAAGAGATTCTACTATATTTTCTACACTATAAAGAACTTTGAGTGGGATATTATTTGTATGATGGGCTGTAGGAGGATATTAATTATCTGCACAACTACACAGACATGGTCCTTCAGTTAAGTTTTTCACCTGTAAACAAATACTGCTAAACATTTAACAATTATTAATGTCAATGTCAAACCTGCACGTAACATTATCTAAATTAATTTGTGTACCAAGAAACCAAGATGGCCGACCATTGTCAAGCTGACACTTGCCCGTAAGCAAGTGAGCATGCGCAATGCGTGTCATGACCCCTCTTTGCATACAATGCTTTAAAAAAAACGCTCAACTCTCTTGTTTTTGAAAATAAGTGGGAAATTAGGCGGATAGCGAAAATGTGTCTAGTAACTAGTTTGAAATGTACATTTTGTGGTATATTTATTCTTTTACACATTTTAAGTTATATTATATAATATATAAAACGAGTCTATCGCAAATAAAATGTATGTTTTTACAGAAATGTTTTGTAAATAACTTAATACGTGTGCTAATTGTCACGTTTTTACCCCCATTCAAAAGCGCTCTGTCAATTTGACAGTTGTGTTAGACAGACAAAACATTTTAACTAATTTAATCCAGCGCGGCGTTTATGGTTAGAGGGTTAGGTTATACGCAATTTTAAATCCTATTTTTTTTGCATTCTAAGCTTGGTATAGTGTTAATAATTCTTGCAAGTAATATTTAAGCGTGATAACCGAACCAAAATTCTAAATTTGGTTGTAAATTGTGATAACCATTTGAATTTAGGTACCAGTACCACAATCTGAACGGCTCCTCTATTGTCAACGCGATAAAGTGCATGTTCAGATATTTGTGACCACCTCCACAGCTCCGATATATTTGATGGCGTCTTTAAGTACGTGAGTGAACCTTATATGTACCTACTATAATTAAAGAAAGCTTGCCAAGAAATTGCTTACGCAATGCACTTGGAACTGCATTTTATTCTAATTTTGTAGCTGAATCTTAATTAAGCTCTTATTAAGAATGCACCACAAAAATGCAAAAACAGTTGATTTATATCAATACAACTTTCTATCGGATTAGAGAGCTAGATTTCTGAACGCATCATTAAACTATAGATAAGATAAACACAGCTCAAGATTATTCCCGCCTTTTATTTACTAACATTGGCTGAAGCTGATTGGTTGACAGTTTTAATCAAAAACGACTTAACTACACTTTTTCTCCAATGCTCATATGTCGTTCACAACTGTTATTAGTGTTATTACTGATTGACAAATCATTCGAAAAGGGCGTATGTCTAAATAAAATCATATGCGCTGAAATCTCAAATTCCTCAATACGAAATTAAACTTTAGGGACATAGTATTAAGATACAAAGTCAACTGCAGCACTAATAACGACATGCTGGCTTCCCATTCGTCAGCCATTTGAAATTGGAACATGCTGCTTATGTGGGTTCGGATTGCGAGAAACAATATGGCTACCGTTACTCTGAAAATAAGGACGAAGTGAGAAAGCTTTAAGATTATAAACATAAAGGCTATATTTCATTGACTGAGTTATGTTATTTTTAATTGGTTAACTAAAAACTAAACATGTGGGCGACAAAACCATGATTTAGTCAGTTCCTACTTCGTAAAATACCCACTACAGAAAGCTATCTCCCTCTGGATTACTCATGCATATATGAGTGAAAAAGAGGCAAATTGACGAAATGAAGCGGTTCGCCGTAGGCCCTCCGTTTCGATTGGAGTAATGTTTTTGAGAAAAAACAAACACTAAAATGCGCGGGAAAGAGTGACAGCCAGAGAAGAAAAAAGAAAAAAGTTCGTGTTTTTTTTTATCACGAGTTGTCACATAGCTTTTAGCCAAACTTCTATAATTTCGTAAATACATACAAAGACATACTTATGTTATTTTTGTTTACAAATTAAACAAATATCTAGGCAATAACTTCGTAAGTACGTATTAATTAACGTCCTAACCGTAATTATTTGTAGACATAACTCTGTCACCTTCACACTTAAAGTACATCCTATAAGACGCTAAAATTAGCTGTATTCCTGACGTCCATTACATCAGACGCCATTAGTGGTTTTACACTAATTCGCTATCAAATAATGATAAGCACGTAACCAAAATGACTTAACTGGCTGACAAAAGCCAAATTGAGTCCCTATCTTTTTGAACGGGATGAAAAGAGAAATACTTCTTAGTAATTTCTAGGCGATACGGAATGTTAAAATGAGTAAATCACGAAACCGGATCTTTTTACCGGTACATACTAGTTATTTCATATTGCAAGCCCTTATTACATCTCATTTCAGCCGTGAAACGTCCACTGCTGGACATAGGTCTCCCCTAAAAAAGACTTTTATCATCTTTCGGTCGAAAACTGAAATAAAACAACTGAAAATGGATTTTATCGCGTACGCGTATCATATATACGTACCGTTTAGGGATTCGGAGAATATTTGGAACTTAATACAATTAAAACTGTTGTGATCCATGTTAGTACTACTTAGTTACAAACGGATAAACTCACGTGTAGTTATATCGCACTAGGCGACATGTTTCGGGTATGCTCTGGTACCCATCTTCAAGCCGAGTCAGGACACACCGCTAGCGTTGAGGGTGTATCGCTCACTGCTGTCCGCTGTGAAATTGCTTGAAAATGGGTACCAGAGCTTACCCGAAGCATGTCGGCTAGTGCGATATAATTACACGTGAGTTTATCCATTTGGAACTTAGTTTAAAATACAAAAGATAGCTAAAAGGTTTGCGAATTTACCCGGCTTATAATACTTCAATGTTTCGAAATCAGACGTAAAAGAATAGGGCATTAATATGCAAATCGTCAGTAAATAACTATAATAATGGGAATAAAATCAATGACATGATTTAATTAAAATAAATTTACGTAGTTAACTACGGAAAAGATGGCAACCAATTAATCATCTTTATGCTATTTTATTGCTAATTGTGGCATTATCTATGAAAAGGGACCTTATTGTCGATGGCGCTTATGTCGAACCGAACTGAATTTGTACTGCGTCATTATTAACAAAAGCATAAGCGTCATCGACAATAAGGTCCCTTTTCATTCATAATGACACAATTATAAGTAACTTGCGCTTTTGCCGTGTAATGCCGGCTGACTAGAATAGCACCACCACATCTCCTCCCGCGGGTGTCGTAAGAGGCGACAAAGGGAAAAATCCTACGGACGGGCAGCAGCGTCCGTCGAAACCCGACCTACAGCTACTGCGGTCGCCAACACGCCTGACAAGCGTGGCGACTATGGCAACTACCCCTCAAGGTGACACAAGTCATATTTGTGGGAGGCCTATGTCCACCAGTGGACTGCATATGGCTGAAATGTAGACTAGCTAGGAAGTTAGAAGTTGACAATCGTGCAATAAAGTACAGTCGGCAATAAAAGCTTGTACACCTAATGTCATTTTTGACAGAAACTTATTTATTATCTATTGCAACTGTTCATATTTAACTACTCTATCACAAACCGAACCTTCTCTATAACACTAAAGTCAAAAGAAAAGAATATGCCTTTACCTTGACATTGGCAAAATTCACCTTGCCAAAAACAGCGAGGAGTGAAAATTATTAATTAAAAAAAAAGTACTCTCAAATAGAAGAAACTTTTTAAACTTATTGAAAAGCATGACATTTCTTTTATATCACGATCGCATATGCATGAGACGTCTAGATCTAGAATAAGTATCTGGCAAAAATCAACAAATATTCGACCCGAGGCGATACTATGAAAAAGCAATGTCAGTGCGACAAGTTAACGGGGTATAGTGATAAGCTGTACCCTTACCATGAGTTGTGAATTTGAGGTTTTCGATAACGAGTATCGAGTTTACTATCTGTGCATCTCATTCGCAATAAAATAGTATGGAATACTGTGGGCACCCCAATACCAGCTTCTCCCTTTGGACCGCATCCAGCGGAGAGCGACTAGAATTGTCGGCAGCCAGGATATCTCGGACCGGCTTGACTCCTTGGCACTGCGTAGAGATGTGGCCTCACTCTGCATTTTCTACCGCATCTACTACGGAGAGTGCTCCGACGAATTGTTCGGTTTAATCCCTGCTGCTTCCTTCCGCCAGCGCTCTACACGACAACACTTCCATCATCACCACTTAGATGGTTGGCAGTCCTCAACTGTGCGTTTTTCTAGAAACTTCCTGCATCGCACAGCAAAACTCTGGAATAAATTGTCGTGTGCAGTATTTCCGGACCGATATGACATCCAAACCTTCAAGAAAAGAGTGTATAGGGATCTTAAAGGCCGGCAACGTACTTGTGACTCCTCTGGTGTTACGAGTGTCCATGGGCGGCGGTAGTTGCTTACCATCAGGCAATCCGTCTGTACGTTTGCCTCCTCTATCATAAAAAAAATAGTACAAGCAAAATTAGTTGTACAAGTTGTAAATAATGTATTGTTTGCAGGTGATCGGAGAGCGTGAATACGCCGTGCGACCAACGAGGAGGCCCTCGGAGGAGCTCCAGACGGGACAGCCTTTAGAAGTAGTTGTAGAACAGGTGAGCTACTAGTTTTTTTACAGGACATTCTTACACAAATCGACTGAGCCCTACGGTAAGCTCAAGATGGCTTGTGTTGTGGCTGAGCCAACGATATACATAATATACATTATATAATATACAAATACTTTTATTTAAGTATTAATTTAAGTATTTATATGTATCTTTCTACTATATATATCGTTGTCTAGTAGCTACAACACAAGCCTTACTGAGCTTACCGTAGGACTAGGTCGATTTGTGTAGGATTGCCCCGAAATATTTAATTTATTTTAATTATGTAATGCGTACCGACACGGCGCTCACACATAGGTAGATACTAACTGCGCGCACACATAGGTAGATACTAACTGCGCGAATTGTATTGGAAGATTTGGAAGCCAGTTGAAGTTCATTTTTTTTTTACCTAATGGGTTTTGTGACGGCTAGGAATAGGAACGTTAATTATAAATAACTAAAATTTACCAACGACCAGAACACATATTAATAAAAAATAAGTTTGTATGTAAACTAGTAAGAATATTTTATCGCGATTCCATTGTCAAGTTTGTCTGCGCTTACACCGTTTTACTATATACAAATTCGTCAATAAATCACTAGAAAAGCAATTTATTTAAATCTAGAACCGAATTTTACGTAACCTTGTGATTTATATCAAATCAATTGACATTAATGGCGACCATAATATGGTAATTTTACAGTTTGGAGTTTTCCTTGATTCTACTTTACAGTTTTATTTGAAGGGCACATTATACAGTTAAATAAGGTTCTGTCAGTTTAGGATTGTAATAATTTGAATGGAGATAATATTTCCATTTTCTAAGGGATTTCCTTTTTGTTAAAAAAAAAAAAAACAATACTAACCAGCGTTTGACCTCAGTCGCAACTAATGGTAAGTGTCCTGGTCAGGGAGCCAATTTTGACATTTCAAACTTTTCTAATAGTATTTTTTTAAACATGCACTATAATTCCTTATAATAGGCTTCAAACTAGGAGGAATAATGACTGGACCACGCATCCGCGAGCGCCAGCAAGGGACAAAGATATTCTGGGTTTTGTAGCCCAAAATATAACAATTCACTATAGTTTTGCTTTACAGGACATTCTTTATAACAAAAATATTAGCTTATTCTGTATTAATTACCGCAACTTTGGTTGAAAACCCAAGAAAACTCCAATTGTATTTGTTTGTTCCCCTCCATCTTTGACAGTTTGTCCAGTTTGGAGGGGAACAAAAATATGTGAGACTATGACAAGGACGGACGAAAAAACCATCGTCTCTGCCATACCTATGGAAAGTTACATAACACTATCCCTTTCGATCGTGGTGTTATGTCTATGGCTTCAAAGTATGTGGTTGCAGGTTTGGCTAGGCGAGAGGCACCAGAGGCCGCTAAGGTTGACATTGCTGGCCTTTCCTCTTTTTTAATTGCCATTCCACATAAATTTGTGACACATCATCGTCGCGATTGGCCATTAAAAAAACATTGGTGGTTTAATGACATTCTGCCACGACGCCTATTAAAAACAATAATCAATTAATGACGCATTTTTTTAGTTGGCATGATTTTTACTTTTAGTTTTTCTAAAAAATATTTCTTTGAGTTTTTATTTTATTATATTATATTGCAAAAAGCACTATACATACCTCCGCGTGAAAGGGGGTTTTCGGCCTCGTAACTAGAGCTCGGCCGTCAACCCCTTACTTCCCGACCTTTTTAGTAATGTACTATTTAAAAATATGAGGAATACATACAAATAAAAAGCGGTATTTTAAAATCGTCCCAAAATATTATTGACATTTGTGTGCTCTTTTTCGCCCCAAATAGAGAACCTACTTTCTCCCTCTAAAGTTTTGTATTCAACACTCGGAAGTCCAAAATCGTTAACTCGACTGTTGACCTGTTTTTCGCTCGGGGAAGGGTTGCCCTAGTCGCCACGCTTCGCAGGCGGGTTGGCGACCGTAGTAGCTGTTGATTCTGAGTGTGTTTCTCTGCCCTGGTGTATTTAAGGCAAAAAAACCCTTCAAAAAATTTGTATATGCCCTGTCCATCAAATGAAAAATGTCGTAAATATTTTAAAATTATCAAAGATACAGATTAATTAATGAGCATCAATAAAAGACTTAACAGGCCATATTTAACACATTTTTATGACACAAGTAAAGGTTAACGCGATGTAAATCTATGCTAAATACGTCTAGTTTCTGTGTCACGTAGATTTTTGTACAACTTTCTCTG
Organism: Grapholita molesta; assembly: GCA_022674325.2. NCBI lineage: Eukaryota > Metazoa > Arthropoda > Insecta > Lepidoptera > Tortricidae > Grapholita > Grapholita molesta. Next base: position 4,979,123 of record CP053141.2, on the reverse strand, counting down.
AGAGCTATAAACATGTAGTTACCTAGGTAGGTTATAAAATATATACGCGTCGACTTGAGAACCATTATTAACCTCCTGACAACTAAGTTCCAAAGTTTGCCAGCGTAATTTACACTCTGTGACATTAACAAAGAGTCATCATTTAATTGGAGCTTATATACTATAGGTAGGACACCAGTCTTCAGGAGGTTAAAAAGGTTGGTGCTTAACCACTGATCGCTGTAATGACGGTTTATAAGCGGAACCGAACGGTTTATACAGCCTACAGTCAGGTTAAAAAAAAACACACTGTAATACTTGGTAACATGAGGAATCCGAATAATTTTAACAGCGTCGTCCATTCGAATTAAAAAAACTTTAAGTACGAAAATAATCACAAACAAAAGTTTCTTACCGTTATTGCATAAAATGTATACCGATACCTACGATTTTTAATTGCTATAATTCATGTTTCTATAACACCATTCCTTCGTTTCTGACAGAGTTTAAAATGTCACAAGTCGAGTACGTATTCGACGCTCAAAAAATCGGTCCCCAAATACGATATTTTTTCAACGTATCGATAGCGCCACTAGCTGCGGCGCTACCGCAAACAACGATATTCGTAAATTTCGGACGATTGTCTCTGTCACTCTCAGGACACCTTAGTTGGAGTAAAAGAGAAAAATACCCGAAATATACGAACTTCGATGTTAGCGGTACCGCCCCTGGTATTATGTTTCACGCGGTTTTTAAATTACTTCTGTCTCTGTCTTCTAAGAAACTGTCATTATTTACGTACGTGTGCGTGGCCGGGCGTTGACGAAACGCAAACTGCGCAACGCTTGATAGTCGTAAACAACATAATATAGGTGAAAAACCAGAAAACTTAAATGAAGGAACATGTCTATGTAGTTGTGCAGAGAATTAATATGGAACATACGTCAGAATTTGAATATCGAACACTGACATGCTGTACAGACATGTTACTACATAAGCCTGATGTAGCTAAGTTTTTATGGATAACATGATTTGTGATGTCCCGCTCGCTGTCAAAGTACTAAACCTGGCCATTGGTTTTGTATGACAGATACTTCTGTACGGATTTCTGTACAGTCGGCATCAGATATCGGAGCTGTTGTAGTCACATATATCAGAACATGCACTTTATCATCTTGACAATAGAGGTGTTGTTCAGATATTTATGACCACCTCCACAGCTCCGATATATCTGATAGCGATTGTACTTCTATCACGATTTTCCGCAGTAACTTTTTTTTCAGCGATTGATAATATACATAGATAACGAATTAAGTCTACATAATGACCCCACAATTGGTTCCTCAGAACGCGGAATCAAAAATTATCCTTCAAGTCTAGTTCGACATCGCCTAATATTGTACCGGGCATGAGGTTTGACGTATGACAGTTTATTTTAACCAATCATAACTTTGATGGACCAATCCTCGCGAATGTGTGAAGTGCAATTGTAATTTAATTCTCGTGTATTGAATCACTCGCTACGCTCAGTCACTCGAGCAAGCGAATGGGTTCTATAGTTTAACCACGAGCAAAGCGAGTGGTTAAACTATAGAATCCATTCGCTTGCTCGAGTTTCAATCCCACACTCGCAGTTAAAATACAATTTTGCACCCTTCTATAACAAATAACTATTATCAGACGCCAATGAGAACGTTTTTGTGGCGGTTGTAGCAAAGGCCAGAGGTTGGTTGTCGACAACGCGGTAGTGTCATAAACCTTTGTTTATACGATATAATAACACTGTCGTACTAATTACGTCGCGTCGAGGCAACCTTGACTTGTCAGACTGTTGCGTAAAATGACGCTTTATACTGCGTTTATATTATACCTACCAGCGGCTGTGCAACCATACAAGCTAATTCCCATCGGCTTGACTAACTTTCTCTGCTCCATAAGTCGGCCATTACTAAGCTAGGAAGGTCGTTAAAGAACCATAAGAATTTGAAACGTATTGAAAAATATATAAATAAATCTTACAGGGCATCATTACACAAATCGACTGAGCCACATGGTAAGGTCAAAGTCTTGTCTTGTGAGTACTCAGCCAACGATATGTACAGTCAAGTGTAAAAATTCGTTCACTGCCAAAGTTTCATAAATATGTACCGAGCAATTCTATTGTACAGTAAATAAGTTTGTAGGACGTATTTATGAAAGGATTCTTTCGATACGTATTTTTGCACTTGAATGTAATATACAAATACACATAGAAAGACCTATAACTCCAACAAATATCAGTGCTCATCACACAAAGAAAATGCCCTTACTGGGATTTGAACCCCGGTTGTATAGGTATTTTGGACCCAAGTATGTCCTTAAACTACGTCCAACAATGAGAGCTAGGGCACAGCGATGACCATCACGCTTGAATCTGGGGCAGCCCAACTGGGGAAGTACCTCCTCCTTACAGAAGACCACAGCCATAATAGCACTGCCACCTTTCAGGTATGTAGTGTTGTATTCCTGATGGTGAGTAAGGTTCCCAGAGCTCCAACCCCCCTTAAAGGCCGGCAACGCCCTTGTGGCTCCCCTGGTGTTGCGGGTGCCCATGGGCGACGGTAATTGCTTACCACCAGGCAATCCGTCTGCTCGTTTGCCGCCTATGTCATAAAAAAAGGCATCACCTATAAGCCCAAATTTGTCGCCATTGAAAAACGGCCTTCTCTTTTGAAATATATGTCATGTTTTTGATGAATCTGCATTAACTGTATGGTAATTAAGAGACATCAAGATTCTGTTATAAAATGCAAATAAAAACTTGTTTTGATGATTAATTACATTTTACGTGTACATGTTGTTTCATTCTGACGATTAATGACGCAAAACCCGTTTGTTTAGTTAATCGGGAAGACATACACGGATATTGTTTTTGTTTATTTGTATATTTTGTATCTTTACAAATCAATAAAACAAAATAGTTATAGTGGCTTAAAGGACTAGTTTCCAGGCCATAAATATAAAAAAAAATTGTTGTAGGTGGAAAATTACTGAGAATTCATTTAGGAACTTGCGTCAAAATTTGAATTTAGAACTATCTAGTTCTAAATTTAAATTTTGAGGTGACAAACTTAGCTAAAGCGCCTGGCCTATGTAGTAGTAACCGCGTGTACACGCATGTCAGCGTTCTATATTCAAATTTTGACGTAAGTTCCATATTAATTCTCCGCACAACTACATAGACATGGTGTTTCAATTAAGTTTTTCACCTGTACCAAAATACGTGGCCTACTCAAACCTTAAACATGGCATTTATATTCGTCGGTTTAGTGTTTGCCCAACCTAATGCACGTGCTCCAACGTGACTGGCAAGGATACTGTCCTATAGTGAGTTGGGCCAGGTCACTTTTTCTTAACTATAATTCGCTAGTAACTGGCCAGCCTCTAATAACTGGCCATAGCATAATAAAAATGAACTCTGTTTACTGGTGATTCTAATTTATTTTAGTTTGAGTTGGCCAGTTGAAACCCCATTGGAAAATGTGTTCTATTTATATAGTACTTACAGAAGACCACAGCCATAACAGCACTGCTACCTTTCAGGTATGTAATGTTGTGTTCCTGATGGTGAGTAAGGTTCCCAGAGCTCCAACCCCCCCTTAAAGGCCGGCAACGCGCATGTGACTCCTCTGGTGTTGCGGGTGCCCATGTGCGACGGTAATTGCTTACCATCAGGCAATCCGTCTGCTCGTTTGCCGCCTATGTCATAAAAAAAAAAAGTATAACAGAATTCTTTTTCAGTATAAGGTGGCCGATTATTCGAAAGTGGCCACTTACTGGTGATTTAATCTATTTCAATTTATAGACGGATGGACGACCTCATACTCTAGGTTTAGGTAGGCTCTGGGTTTCCCGTAGGTACTTTGATTTATTTGTAGCGTCATTTTCTTCTGAAGTTACTGATATGATTACAACACATGAAACCAGTACCCTTACCATGTGTTGTGACACTTGTGACTTTGAGGTTTTCGATAACGAGTATCGAGTTTACTATTAGTGCATCTCGTTTGCACTAAAATAGTACAAGCGAGATGCTTGGTAAGGGTACGGGAGGCACGCAGGCCAAATGTACAGTCGACCTCAAAAGTTAGTTTACACTTTTGCACCTTATTACAAAGTAGTAAGGTCAAAAAGTGTATACATATCTTTGACGTCTAAACTACTTAGTGACGCCTGCTGATGTCCTAGTATTCTATGTCCTAGATTTGATTGCGATAACATTAATTTGATTGTCTAAATGGCGTAGGTACGTAGTTTTGTTTACATTGAAAGTTGAAATAGATGACATAAAGCACTGGTACCACCGCGAGCTAGTAAGCTATGAGCTATCAGCTATTTCATGGGACAAAAGATAATCGCTCCCGTGTAAATAGAAGAGACATATATGTCGTAGCGTTAAGATCCGGCCAAAAACGTTCCAAAATAAGGCCAAAAACGATCACATGATTTTTGAATGACCCCATACTGGCTGCAACTAACTATATGACGCTGACTGTACCGAGGCCTCTTTTTAGGCCAGTTGATGAAAAGGTTGTAATACGACTTTCTTTTTGATTCGGCTGACTGTATTACCTCATTTTGTTGCAAAACCTGTCTGGCGTGAGAACTGCGGCGCTACCACGAAATATGATATTCGTGAATTTCGGACGTTTCTCTCTTGTCACTCTTATGACGCCTTAATTGGAGTGAAAGAGGAAGATGCCCGAAAATATGAACTTCGATTTTCGCGTTACCGGGACTGTCTTCATTGATGTTTCTGAATATATGTGTCATTTTCTAGGAAAAGGGATAAGGATTGACGATGGCACTTACGTCGAATCGCGTTGCGTTTGTATTGTATCATCTTGAACAACGACATAAGCGCCATCGACAATAAGGTCTCTTTTCATAGATAATGTCACATATAGGTAACTAGCTTTTCCTCGCGACTTCGTCCGCCGACCATGCCCGTCTTTAAAGTATGGTTGCAGGATAAAAATTATCCTATGTCCTTTCTCGTAGGTCAAACTCTCTCCATACCAAATTTTATCCCAGTTGGTTCAGCGCTTTAAGCGTGAAGAGGTAACAGACAGAGTTACTTCCGCATTTATAAAATTTAGAATTAGTATGGATTATTCCGTATTTAATCTAATATCATATTTAATTTAATTATTGCGATACAACTAGAAAATGCCGCAAGCATCCTTGGTACAATGCCTCAAGGGCCTTTTTTAGATTTAATGCAATAACTAGATAAGTACTTGTATTTTAATGAACACAATTATTGTAAATAAATATATCTAATCTAAACAAGAATCAGTTACTATTACTTATGAAAGTAAAATAATGTAAATAATCATATGTGATTCATAATTGTCACATACTTGTCATGATTTCTTTTTAAAAAGTGATTTTTAATAAAAAAACCAGACAAGATTATTTACCTTTTTATCTACCTAAAATTATAGACCGAGGGTTGCGTGGTCAAACCCGACAAATCAATATAATATTTCATTGACATAACAATCTTACGTAATTCACGTATAGTTCTAAATTCAAAATCCCATTTACTCGACTTATCAGGTTTGACCACGAAACCCTCGAGTCTGACTATCGTTAGTGGGATCGCCTTAATTGTTAGTAAATGACATTGTAAAAGTAAAATTATTAACAATCTTCATGAAAACAGTTTGTTACCGAATCTGAAGAACCTTGGTGATGTTACAAAGGGTCCATATCAGTACGGAACTCTAAAGCCCCATTTAGACCATGCAAGCACTTTTATACAATTTTCATTACATTGCGGGGTTATATAAAGCGACCGAATTCGCCGTACGCCCGTAGGCCGCAATGTAATGAAAATCGTATACAAGTTCTTGCCTGGTCTAAATGGGGCTTAAAGCTCGCTCGAGAAAGTCAGCAAACCCCTTAATTACGTGACATGCCCGCGAGGTAACTGTAAAGCAAAAACAAAAACAATATGGCGGCTTTTGGCCCGCGATCTGATAAAAATATGGCGAGTCGACTGTTTGTAAGTACGTTAAGGGTTTGCCACGTGTGAAATTAAGTATTTTTCTCAAACTTGCAATGATATGTTGATAGGTATTACTTACTTCTAATAGGTAATAATAATTTATTTAGAATAACCAACAATTTACAGATAAATATAACGTACACAATAAGACTAAAGAAAAAATAATAATAGAAATTTAAAAAGCGTCGTTAAAATTGGGCCCCTTTGGCATGGTGCCGAGGATGCTGGCAGCATTCCCCCGCTGTATCGCGATACTGATGCGTTGCGCGAGAAAGCTGCCAGCTCTGCGGTCACAAGTGGAGTCGACGAGCCTTTTAGAAAGGTCTTTGAACATGATATGGGCGCTGGGACCCCACGGGCCTAGGGTTTCGAAAATACTACAAGTCCGGCGCGATGAGTGACGATGATATGTGTAAAGAGATTTCATATAACCCTTTCACACCTAAGACACCGTAAGTAATATTAACCGTATTTTACAATTTGAGATTGTAAATAGTATGAAGATGACAGCTTGTAATGGCGAGAACACTTAGATTCGAAATATGTTGTTACATGTACCTACTCACAAATTAAATAAATTGACTACAATTTTTGTTTTATTTCATTGCAAGTTTGAGAAAAGCACTATACAAGTCTCGTCGAGAAACAAGGTTGCCGGCCGCGCCCTATACATCTACTTGGCCTGCAACCCCGCTTTTCGTGGCCTCTACAGTAATGTACTATTTAGTGAAATTGTTAAACATTATCAATGTACCTAATTGAAATAAGAGAATGTTTATGGACAGTACGAATTTGTATAGTTTGGCGTATAAACGCTAAGTCCATGGGGTCTCAGCGCGCACAAAATTCAGAGCATCAGAAGCTCTAGTGTAAGTTTCTTTTAACGTAAAAAAAACGTTTACGAACGCGTAAGTGATAATGTTACTTATATGGGAAACGCGTGTTCGTGACGTAAAGTTACGATAAAAACTTACACTCAGGGCTCTGATGGTGACCGAATAACTACTCTCTGACTACCTCGCACAATCAGTATTGCATATTTAAACACAAAACTATCGTGAGATTCAAAGATATTAATTGTATAGAAGCGGGTAGCGGGTAAATTGATTAACATCAGAAATATGTCTCTTTTTGTGTTGAAATTAAAAAAAAAAACAGGTGGATACACGATATAATTCTATTGTTGGGTATCGACGTCAAATAATTAGATACTATAATTGTGTATAATTAACGAGATTATAAACTATAAAAATACCTTAGAAGTTTTTGCTGCAACGCTGCAAAGGTTATAAAATGCATACCTATCTCTCATTTTGTACCATTTAGCGTGGAAACGCTAGGTCCGAGTGGTCCCCAGCGCGCACAAACTTTTTACAGATATCCCTTAAGCCCGTTTCACATCAAGCGCGGGCGCGATTGTTCAGCTAGTTTTAAATGAACACCTTCACACAGCGGCGGGCGCGGGCGTGCGCGGGTCCGCGCCACACGCACTTGATGTGAAACGGGCTTTAAGAGCTGGCGGCTTCCTCGCACAACGTATCAGCATTGCGATACAACGAGGAAATGCCACCAGCATCCTTAGTACAATGGTCTTTTTTAGATTTAACTCGTAATTACAATTACCAAATTTTAGGCCAATAGGTTCAGCGGTTTAAGCGTTAAGAGGTAACAGAGAGACAGACAGAGAGAGATTTAGGTACTTTCGCATAGGTATTAAACAGCTTTTAATCTCGTTCTTTCGTGCACAAGAGTAATATATGTGTCTTTAATGGCTTCTCTACATGATGGTCCATCATGCTGGCCCACTTAAGGCTTGGGCATGGGCACATAGGCGCGTTTTGTGAGCGTGGCGCAGCGGGGCGCGACTCTGCCGTCCAAATGTGTGCCTTATTTCGTTGCATTAGCCACACCGGTGCCACGCTGCGCTACCGTCACGCTCAAAAAACGCGCCTATGTGCCCAAGCCTTTAGATGGGTCAGCGTACTAAGGGTAGTGGTATCAGATGGCTTAAGGTGATGACTGACTAGTAACCTTTGCTTGTAATGTATTGTTCACGCCGATCGTGTTACATTACAGCTACGTGGCGAACGCTCGTAAGTGATAATTTTATTTATATGGGTAACTCTAACCTCTAACGCGATGGTGACGTTCTGTCACGTTAAAAACTTACACTCAGGGCTCTGTTCGTTTGTGCTCCATTCTGTCTCAAAATGTCGAACCTGTACTGACTTGTAATGTAGCACTCGAAGGGATTCGTAAACCGACAGCTGAGTAGAGCACGCCGTGCTCGCGTCGAGCGGCTCTGCTCGCTGCACTGACTGCTGTAATGCTCGGGTTGTATCACGTTACATTACACCCAAATATTACAAGTCAGTCGCCCCCTTTACAAGTCAATCGCCCCCTTTACAAGTCAGTCGCACCCTTTACAAGTCAGTCGCCCCCTTTACAAGTCAATCGCCCACTTTACAGTCAGTCGCCCACTTTACAAGTCAGTCGCCCCATTTACAAGTCAGTCGCCATCTTTACAAGTCAATCGTCCCATTTACAAGTCAGTCGCCCCCTTTACAAGTCAGTCGACACTTTACAAGTCAGTCGCCCCCTTTACAAATCAGTCGCCCCCTTTACAAGTCAGTCGCCCCCTTTACAAGTCAATCGTCCCATTTACAAGTCAGTCGCCCCCTTTACAAGTCAGTCGACACTTTACAAGTCAGTCGCCACCTTTACAAGTCAGTCGCCCCCTTTACAAGTCAATCGCCCACTTTACAGTCAGTCGCCCACTTTACAAGTCAGTCGCCCCATTTACAAGTCAGTCGCCATCTTTACAAGTCAATCGTCCCATTTACAAGTCAGTCGCCCCCTTTACAAGTCAGTCGACACTTTACAAGTCAGTCGCCCCCTTTACAAATCAGTCGCCCCCTTTACAAGTCAGTCGCCCCCTTTACAAGTCAATCGTCCCATTTACAAGTCAGTCGCCCCCTTTACAAGTCAGTCGACACTTTACAAGTCAGTCGCCACCTTTACAAGTCAATCGTCCCATTTACAAGTCAGTCGCCCCCTTTACAAGTCAGTCGACACTTTACAAGTCAGTCGCCCCCTTTACAAATCAGTCGCCCCCTTTACAAGTCAGTCGCCCCCTTTATAAGTCAATCGCCACCTTTACAAGTCAATCGTCCCATTTACAAGTCAGTCGCCCCCTTTACAAGTCAGTCGACACTTTACAAGTCAGTCGCCCCCTTTACAAATCAGTCGCCCCCTTTACAAGTCAGTCGCCCCCTTTACAAGTCAATCGCTCCCTTTACAAGTCAGTCGACACTTTACAAGTCAGTCGTCCCCTTTACAAATCAGTCGCCCCCTTTACAAGTCAGTCGCCCCCTTTACAAGTCAATCGCCACCTTTACAAGTCAATCGTCCCATTTACAAGTCAGTCGCCCCCTTTACAAGTCAGTCGACACTTTACAAGTCAGTCGCCCCCTTTACAAATCAGTCGCCCCCTTTACAAGTCAGTCGCCCCCTTTACAAGTCAATCGCCCCATTTAGAAGTCAGTCGCCCCTTTACAACTCAGTGGCCACCTTTACAAGTCAGTCGTCACCTTTATGGCGCGGCGGGGTGGCGACGGGATAGCCGTGGTGCCGTTTTTTCGGGCGCACATCAAAGGATCAAACACCATTACGACAACACAAATTTACAACAGAACTCACCATCCAGTAACGCATCGCCTTAGTAATATAAATGATCCTTACATCAAAATATGTTGTCGGAATAACGACTGATAATCACTTATTGCTGCTCCATTGCAATTCTACGACGAATCGTCGTTTATTGCTAACGTATAAGTATCTAAGCTATAAAACGAATTATATATAATTAGAAGCATTTAAGTTAAAACAGGTTTAAGATATTTAAATGTTAATATTTATTTATTCCAGTAAGTTTATTGGCCATTACCGCGAGTAAGTAGTGAACGCACAAGTAATATGCTCCATAGACAACATGTTAGCTGACTAAATAATACCCTTATGACTCTTATAAGTTAATTGGGTACCCAAATAAGTTAAGATTCCAATGAAAGATTCGAAATGACAGTAGTTTTTTGTTACATTTGGAGCAACGTAAGCGTTTACCTTCTCGTGCTAATATTGAGATCCTAGATAGCGAAGTGAGCTTATTTCTATCGGGTAAAACGCAAAATTTTTCAATACTTTTTTTTTTTTTCTACAATTTTTCTACTTCAAATCATAAGGATCAAAATCATTCAAAATCATATTTTAATATTACATCCAACTGGTAAAAATCATTTACAAAAATTTGTATGAAATAATTACTACCTTGTGAATAAATTACAAAACTGCTATCTGTTTTAAAAAAATAAAAACGGTTTTTCCAAGTGACGTGAAAAACAAACAACGACAGATCGATCGGCAACTGGAATTTCCGTTCACTGATATCCGTTTCCATTGCTATTCGATTTCGAGCACTCCCAGAGATATTTTACGAATGTTTCGGAGTTGCATAAGAAATATAATCATCCCGATTCTCTGTCGTTTAACCAACAGAAAAACGTCTCACGGTTTCAAGTCAAACTCAACCTTACTGCACCAATCAGAGGCTCGATTTTCCGCCGCGTTTAGGCGTTTTATACGTTTTAACCGTTTTGACTGAAAAGGAACCTGTTCCCGCTAACTGTACCGAAGTTACACTTGCTGATCTGTCTTCGACCTTATTCCAAGCTATTAAGGTATATCAGTGTTCAGTTTTAGTTTGCTCAAGGGTTCAGTGCCCGCCGCCATTGCTGTTTTTCAACTGTCAATGGATAGACACGTGCATAATGTTAGCGCGGTATACCGTAATCCCGGGTGAGATGTCGTGTGGTCTGACAGGTGCGTGCGAGAGGGATGGCAGTTTACCTTGAGACTGAGGCCTAATGACTTTTACAATAAAAATTAATTTCTTAGGTTTGCTAAGTTCTTGATACTTTTAACAACAAGTTGAGAGTCCGCCGTAATCGCTTTAGTTTTCACGTAAAATGCATGGGTGCTTAATACCTCTAAAGAAGGTTGTTTCTGTATGTAAAAAACATATATGTCATTATGTAGAAAAAGGGACCTTATTGTCGATGGTACTTACGTCGAATCGCGTTGCGTTTGTATTGTAACATCTTGAACAACGACATAAGCGCCATCGACAATAAGGTCCCTTTTCATAGATAATGTCACATATGTATGTAATATTTAGTTGCCATCGTCAAACGTTTTTGCATTTACATTGTGTATGTTTTATAACCGTATTTTATAGCTGAGAACGTAATTACTAAGCTTTTTAAAGCCCGCTTCCCAGGGTTAACCAACTAACCCTGACTTAAGGGTTAAATATGTATGGACTTGACTGGTTAACCCCGGGTTAGTTGTCTAACCCTGGACGGAGCAATGGTGCCTTAAGGCTTGGTCACATAGGGCGCGTTTTGTGGCGTGGCGCAGCGGGGCGCGACGCTGCCGTCCGAATGTGTGCCTTATTTCGTTACATTAGCCACACCGCTGTCACGCCCCGCTGTGCCACGCTCTCAAAACGCGCCTATCTGCCCAAGTCTTTAGTGTACACCTTTAATTTCTTTTTACAGCCATGTATAAATTTGAGTTATCGTGTTTCAGTTCGACGAATTCGCGCGCTCGCTACAAGTGGACCCTTACTCCCCCCTCTTCAGGCTAGTCACAGACGGACAACCCCCACTTAGGTATGTACACTATACTACAGATGTAATGCAATAGTAGTTTATGTATCTGTGCATAATGAAGGGCATTACAACAAGAGTGTGTGACGTCAATATGTGACGTGTACGCCAAGGTGTCTACTTGTGAAGAACAAATATAAACCTTATCTGTCAGCAGGACAATTGCTTTGACAGCGTCCGCCATAGCCACTTTAGTGGTCGGTGGCGTGGCAGGCACGACATCACGCGACCATTTTAGTGGTGCTTGGCGTTCAAAAGGTTAAACAATTAAGTTCCATTTGGAATTGGTGATATGATCGATTGGGGACTTCCACTTGAAGTCAAAATGGCGAAGTCGTCTTGATAATATAGATATTTTTTTGTCTTTTGTTCACTAACGTAGTTTAGTTTGTGGGTAATATACAGTACCCGTACTATCTGTGCATCTCGCTTGTACTATTTTAGTGCGAACGAGATGCACAGATAGTAAACTCGATACTCGTTATCGAAAACCGTAATGTCACAACTCATGGTAAGAGTACAGTGATCTAACGCAGAATTCTGCAACGACTGAAGAATTGATTTCAAAACGCGTTTCACCACTATTTTGGTCAACGGCTGCCTCGTGGTTTTCTGTACAGTCCAACTACCATTTTACAAAACGCAAGGCCTACTACCGAAAGTCATGCTCTCTATGCAACTTAGCTAAAGCACCTGGCCCCTATTTCACCACAGCGACAATTGTACGATTCGCGACATATGTAAATTTCTGACGTTGCAGGTGTCCAGTGGTTACATTGACCGCTTACCATCGGGTGGGACGTGTGCTTGTTTGCCACCAACACGTTAGGTTTAATAAAATGCTGTTATTTTTTACTATATCGTCAATAAATAGGTAGTAGTTTGGTGAAGATTTCTTGACAATTGTCACGATCCTCAGAAGAAATTTCGAAATTTTCCGACATGTGATTAGTCCTCTGTCGGAATTTTGCGACAGTTGTCGTATTACTCGTAGATTTCTTGTGACAATTGTCAAGAGCCTTTCATCTAACTACTACCAATCTATTGATGATATAGTAAAAAAATAACGGTATTTCATTGAAACTAACGTGTTGGTGGCAAACGAGCACACGTGCCATCCGATGGTAAGCGGTCAATGTAACCAATGGACACCTGCAACGTCAGAAATTTACATTAGTCGCGAATCGTGACAATTGTCGCTGTGGTGAAATAGGGGCCTGCCTTGTAGTACGCATGACAGCGTTCTATATTCAAATTTTGACGTAAGTTCCATATTCATTCTCTGCACAACTACATAGACATGGTGCTTCAGTTAAGTATATCACCATACGTCGGACTGCAGGGGGCAGTTTGGGGGCAAGGTAAAGTTTACAAAAAAATCTTAACTTACGAGTATTGTAATGTACCTTGTACATAGTTAATTAAATTAGTTACCCGTTATCATTTATTCATCTTTAATGTGTAAATACTCTTTGAAGTTGTGTTTTATTCCTTTCTCGCAGTTGTGTCGCTTAACTTCAAACTCAGATAAATCCATTCGACCCTCTCTGCAAATATGTACCCTATTACCTTTTCATAATACCAAAATCGCATGATCTGACAGATGGATTTACCTGAGTTTGAATTTAAGTGACTCAATTTTCTGAATGACTGATAAAACCAAACAAACTTTTTCGCCATTTTGTCTTATGTGTCCAAGTACGTTTATAAATAACGTCGTTAGTTGCTATAATATTTGGAATTTCACATTATAAATACTAGGTACCAAATACTCGAAAGTCAATTGATTGATTTGCGAACCTTACCTATTATTCTGACATGCCACGAAAATGCCTGCTGGAGTCCGACGTATGTAAATATCACCTATATATAGCATGGTTTCGTTTCTATTAACATAATTATATGTTATTATTACCATATTTACTTCACATTTATCTATTGCATCCCTTTCCGCTCCGATCTATATCTTTGCATTTTAAAATAATGCCTCACAATAGAATATATCCTACATGTAATATTATTTCACTATCGAGTCTATTTATATTTTCAGAATTCTATTGTAGTTAATGATGTTGCCATTCAAACGTCATTAAAATTTGAATAAACGGTAGATCATATCGGAATTATTTGTCGCTGGAATACAGATACATAACATCCGGTCGTTTTTAGATGTGTATTCTGAATATTGTACTTTTTTTTACCAATTTACAGTTTACAAAGCGTTATTAGTATACCTTGAATTTGTTTTAGCTCAACTCAACTCAAACGTTTATTCAGTAAGTAGGCCACAAGGTTTTGGACCCGGGTATGTCCTTAAACTACGTCCAACAATGAGAGGTAGGGCTCAGCGATGACCATCACGCTTGAATCTGGGGCAGCCCAACTGGGGAAGTACCTCCTCCTTACAGAAGACCACAGCCATAATAGCACTGCTACCTTTCAAGTATGCAGTGTTGTGTTCCTGATGGTGAGTAAGGTTCCCAGAGCTCCAACCCCCCTTAAAGGCCGGCAACGCGCTTGTGACTCCTCTGTTGTCGCGATGCAGTCGCGCGTTTCAGAAACGCGCGTTAAAGACTTACACTCAGGGCTCAGGTGCTTTACCTTTCTTCAGTTTAAAACGACAGTTTGTCACATAGCTGTCACGTTCTAATTCTAACAAATGTGTCGCTTAACTTCAAACTCAGATAAATCCATTCGACCCTCTCTGCAAATATCTACCCTATTACAGTGATCGGTTTTTTGGATTCGACATGGGGTGAACGACCTCCAACTAGTATGGAAATGCCCCGGGAATCCGGGCTTAAGGTTGTTAGAAAAGACAAAAAAATACATTGTGTTTATTTTATTATACATTAAAACATCTAAATAGCTGATATACAAGCGACTTACTCGCCGTTATTTTGTCCAAATTGAACAAATGAGCACAAGTTTTCACACTGACAGCTCATTTGCTGCCACCAAATCGGCATATTTTGTACCGTTTGTACAAAAGTTCGACGAGTAATTAAAAAATCCTGATTAATTTGTTCGGTATCGCGGGAAACTGTCGTATCTATATTAACTTTTCTACATGATATCCCGCGAGGGTGAATCCAAAAAACCGATCACTGCCTATTACCTTTTCATAATACCAAAATCGCATGATTTGACAGATGGATTTACCTGAGTTTGAATTTAAGCGACTCAAATATATAAGGGCGAAAGTGACACAAGACGCGAACGACGCGTTCAGTTCAGACTGCAGAGTTCAATGTAGCCACGCCTGAACTAATGCCATTCAAGCATTAATATGGAAACGTCGCTTCCTGCGAGAGGTCACGGGTAAACCGGGACCCTATTTAAATAAAACAATTACTTAAACGAGCCGGCTGTAACGTTTTGTTGATCGTCATTCGTAATTTAAATGTTTTTGTTAAGCATAATTACCAGTGATTGGAATTAACGGTGCAAAACTTTAACAAAACTTGAACTGAGGTATAGTAATACTTACCATCAAGAAAAATACGAATAACTTTGGCAAATTAGTGTCCAATGTAATTGTAAATTATTTTTTATTATGCAGAATCGTCTGCTAGTGAATATCTCCGATATTTAAATCGAAAGGAAAATAGAAAAATATTGACTCGCAGCGGGAGTCGAACCCATAACCACTGAATTACTAGCCCAGTGCACTACCAATTGTGCTATACGAGTACCGCTTAGACTTGTCAAATTTTTCTATTTATCCCTCGTCGTATACGTCATCATGGGTAGGGAATGCAATCTCGTCTCGCCGAGATCCCGATCTCGCGAGATCCCGGCCATATTTTACGAGATTGTATCTCGTCAACTTTCGTACGAGATCTCGCGAGATAACGAGATAAATATCACACTTCATGAAAAGCTGCAAAAATCGTTGAAAGCACTGAAACAGCCCACTGCTTGCTCAACGAATTCTACAACAAATACTTTAGACATTTCAATAAAAAAGAAATGAATTTGTACGAAGCTGGTGGAGTAAGAGGGGAACTTTTAAACTTCGTACATAACTGCCTCTCAACTGTGGTTCTTACAAGTGTTGAGGCAGAACGAGCTTTTTCAGCAGCAGGGTATTTGGCATGCAAAATCAGAAGTCGTCTGTCAGATGATACTCTCGACATGATGTGTTTTTTGAGAAGCCATTTTCTGACAAACTATCTTGCCTTTGCGTACCTTGATAACTTCATCTGACTTCTACTTTAAACTTCTTTTCTTTGATTAATACGATCTCACAACATTTATTTAAGAACTTTTGAAGTTAAGTTTTTGTTTTGTTGTTTTTATTTACCATATGTAATGTTCCTATAACTCTTAATTATTGAAACTAAAGTAATAATTTACAAAAGACTAAATATAGATAATTATTGTTTTGTTACCAATATTGTAAGAATTTGAACTGATTGACTACAGTAGGTATAATAATTATAGACTTAAACAAATGTTATTAGAGTTAGAGACAAAATAACAAGTACTCGGTTGATTATTAAAATAAAACTTACATTATTTTTATAACTAAGCAACGCAGCTTCTATTTAATTACATATCATGTCAATTACTAGTTCTTAAAACAAGCATTTGCATATGTTTTAATTGCGATTCTCCCAATCTCACGAGATCCCGTAATTTGCGAGATCTCGCGAGACTGGGTTTTGAGTCTCGCGAAATCTCGCTAGGCGGAAATCTCGTACGAGATTGCATTCCCTAATCATGGGTGACGTGTAAACACATCTACCGCCAGCGTATTAAACACTTAACTTCAATTTTTTCTATTTTTCTTTTGATTTAAATATCGAAGATATTCGCTAGCAGACGTTTCTGCATAATAAAAAATAGTTTAATAGTATGCTTTAAAAAAAAAACACAAAAAATACTTTTCCTAACTAGTGCGTAAAAAGTGCACTTTGCGAACGCTTCACGTGCGGAAATTTCACTTTTTAAGGCACTTGTTATGAAAAATTGTGTTCGATACACGTGTAAAAACTTATTTAAGACTCGAGTGATTGTCACCCTCGTTTCACTCGGGCTCCAACTTTCACCCTCGTCGAAAAAAATGTTTTTTTCACTAGTATCGAAATGTACTATTATGGACTTACAGGCGGTACAAAGTTCGCCGAGACAGCTAGTTTCTAATAAATGTGACATTATCTATGAAAAGGGACCTTATTGTCGATGGCGCTTATGTCGTTGTTCAAGATGTTACAATACAAACTAAACGCGATTCGACGTAAGCGCCATCGACAATAAGGTCCCTTTTCATAGATAATGACACAAATGTACACTGTTCCAGACAATGTCTCCACCCCGAAGCGTGCAGCAAGGAGCTGACCCTGCCCGCGTACTACGCGCGCTTCCACGACTTGCGCAAGGAGTTCATGCGCGCGTACGCGCTGCGGGCCGCCACCCCGCCCGAGCCGACGTGTCTGCTAGACATGCTGACTTGTATCCTTTCTAATACCCTTTTTGGACCCGGGTATGTCCTTAAACTACGTCCAACAATGAGAGGTAGGGCACAGCGATGACCATCACGCTTGAATCAGGGGCAGCCCAACTGGGGAAGTACCTCCTCCTTACAGAAGACCACAGCCATAATATCACTGCTACCTTTCAGGTATGTAGTGTTGTGTTCCTGATGGTGAGTAGGGTTCCCAGAGCTCCAACCCCCTTTAAAGGCCGGCAACGCGCTTGTGACTCCCTTGGTGTTGCGGGTGCCCATGGGCGACGGTAATTGCTTACCAGCAGGCAATCCGTCTGCTCGTTTGCCGCCTATGTCATAAAAAAAAATAAAAAATACCATACTATAGTTTATATATAAGTTTATTATTTCCAATTTTGACAATCGGTCTGGCCTAGTAGGTAGTAGTGACTCTGCTTATGAAGCCAATGGTCCGGTTCGATTCCCAGTCGGAGCATTTATTTGTGTGATGAGCACAGACTCACGTTTCTGAGTCATGGGTGTTTTCTGTATCTCTACTATTGTATATATCGTCGTCAAGTACCTTACCTACAACACAAGCCTTACTGAGCTTACCGTAGGGCTAGGTCGATTTGTGTAAGATTGTCCCGATATATTTATTTATTTTTATTTTCTCTTTGTTTTTCTTTTCTTTTTATGTAACGAAGGTGACAAACACGCACACGGCTCGCCTGATGGTAAGCAGTTACCGTAGCCTATGAACGCCTGCAAATCCAGAGGATTTATTCATTTTTATTCCTGTTGTGTTTTTATTTTGAATTGTCTCTTTCAGGTTTTATGTAACTAGAATGTGCCTACGAATTATCCTTGTTGTACAGTCGCCATCAGATATATCGGAGCTGTGGAGGTGGTCACAAATATCTGAACATGCACTTTATCGCCTTGACAATAGAGGCGTTGTTCCGATATTTGTGACCACCTCCACAGCTCCGATATATCTGATAGCGACTGTACGTTGGTAGATTGGTATATTTTACTTGATCCATTATCCTCTCAGGTGCTTTAAGGTTAGCTGGAAGAGATCCCTTATAGGGATTAGTTCGCCTTTGTATGTACGTGTTACTCTTGTTTCTTTTGTAATTAATTTTATGTACAATAAAGTACTACTACTACACTATCCTACTAATACTAGGTCACTCGTCATCAATTCATCATCATCATATGAGCCGAAGGACGTCCACTGCTGGACATAGGCCTCCCCCAAAGCGACCCACAGTGACGTGACAGGTTTTGCGCCATTGGCATCCAGTGTATTCCCGCGATCATTACCATGTCGTCGGTCTACCTTGTAGGGGGTCTGCCCACGCTGCGGCTTTCGGTACGTGGTCGAGAACCTTTACGCCCAAACGGCTATCAGCAATATGCCCCGCCCACTGCCACTTAAGTTTAGTGATTTGGAGGGCTATAGCGGTTGCTTGCCACCAGGTACCAGACTTGGCTCACGAGGTAACCGCCATGTGGAAAGTTGATTTGGCGATCATTCTACCGATAGTAATTTCCAAGAACGGTCTCATAGCAAAGAGTTTCGACCACCATCTTGAGAGACTCTCGCTACGTGGTTGTGGTTGCATCAAGGGACAGATTCAGAAGGCAGTAATCCTGGACACGGCGCGCATAGTCCGGCGGTTCCTCTCTCTGCAGCCTTAACCACCGGCAGCCTGGGCCCTGCCCCGTTGCCAGCAGCACTCTATGTTAGGTTTTATAAAGTTCTTCTTGTTTTCATGCGTTTTAAATGTATTTTAAATTTTACTTTTATAAAAATGTTATACAAAGAATTATTCCTTACATCCTTCATCAGATTTAGGATTACCTCCGTACACGGGGGACAATTTCTACGCGGCTGAGGTCAAAGACATGGCCAGTATCATTAGGAGAATAATTTTAGACGGTAAGCATACTTACATACATTTAATGTTATATACCTAACAGTGGCGGTGCGTTTATACAAGCCGATTCCCGCCGGCTTCCCTAACTTACTACAGTTCAATGGTTTTCCTTGGGCTCATGAAGAAAAGGCTAAGTCATATCAGCTCCGTCTTGCCTAAGAAAAAAATTAAGGCGCCGCCACTGATAACTAGGTGAAAAAGTCCCTTGGTTTTGGTTCGTTTTCATAACTATGGTTTTTGAAACTGGCTACCAAAGAAGATTTATTGTTCTTGTTTCGTAATTGATTATCAAACAAGAATTTACTTTCTACCAATAGTCCCATTTTTTGTACCCTTGATTGTATTCCTAATATTTTATTCTGTAATGCGCTGTGTTGACAAAACTTAATTTACTTTCCAGGTTTCCGGTTAGAGCTGCCCGAGACTGTGGACTTAGTATTAGAGACTGGAATATGGTGAGTAAATAATTAACTATTGTAATAATTTACTATTTAAAACTTTAGACTAGCAACAAAAAAACAAATTAATAGCAATTTGCTTAACACACAAATAAATGTGTTGCGTTTTCTTTATGAGTTAAAGGAAATATTTTAAATTGGAAACTATAAGTGACATTATCTATGAAATGATCTTATTGTCAATGGCGCTTATGTCGTTGTTCAAGATGACACAATACAAACGCAACGCGGTTGGACGTAAGCGCCATCGACAATAAAGTCCCTTTTTATAGATAATGTCTCATGTACGCAGATACACACCGGCTACTCCGCTTTAATTACGGTTTTCAGAGACGGTTACAAGGTAGAATGTAGGATTGTTAAATGTTTCGTGTTCGTATATTATTGTATTAAGTTTTAATCTCTGCTGTAGACTATATATTAGTGTACGATATCGATCTAGACTCAAGCGTGCATTTAAACGCCTGTAATAATTCTCATAGCAATAATTCGCTCGTATAACCTTTTAATGTGCTCATAATATAACGCTAGGCGCTAAGAATCCTTCCGTAACGATAACAACATCTTATCGTAAGGTCAATTAATTAAAACAAATAGATAAAATGAAAACGTATCTGTCAGATACTGTAATCCATAATAACAAGTAATAAGTATTTATATAATAAAATAAGTATTGTCAATAAATATAATCATAATCATTTATGACATAAAATAAATACCTGAGTCATATGATTTTATGACTATGACTTTGACGTTTTTATGAATCATTCTGAGACTAGGTACCTAGCATCAACAGTGACTTGCTTAAATCTTAACAAAAACTTACAGTCACATTTCGACATTTTATTTTATTTTTAGTGGATATCTGAAATTTAGCAATTATTTTTGAAATCAGATCTACTTTCATCATCTATTAATACAAAACTGTCGTGTCTTTGACATACAATGCATAAACTAAATGGTTCTACATTAAAAATAAAAGAGAAGAAATCTTGAGAAATCTTCCATAGGTATGTTTTTTTTTTTAATTCGAGGTCCTTAACGAAAGGATTCTTGAAAATACAACCCGTAAATGAAATAAAAGTTAATAGTTTTTAAATAGGTACTTCTACGCGTTATTGTCGCAGGTTAAAACTAGTGTACAGTCAAGGTAAAACATATCTATACGACCAAAGTGCCAAAATATATATACGGGCGCTTTAATAATGCAATAAGGTGCATGTATACATATTTTGGAAGTTTGGTCGTGTATATATATATATCTTTGCCGCGTGGTGCCGGCTAATAGCACCATCCCATCTCCCGCGGTTGTCGTAAGGGAAAAATCCTACGGACGGGCAGCAGCGTCAGTCGAAACCCAATCTACAGCTACTGCGGTCGCCACCCGCCTGCCAAGCGTGGCGACTATGGCAACTACCCCCAAGATGATACAAGTCATACTTGTGGGAGGCCTATGTCCAGCAGTGGACTGCATACGGCTGAAATGTATATATCATTGACCTTGACCATTAAAAGTCCTGCTTGGGAATGTCACAAAGACCTATTGTTGCTATTATCAAATAACCTAAAAATACGTCAATATGTCAACAAATTTCATGATTACCATTTAAATAGTGTTTAGTTTATGCTATTATCACGATGAGACTACAGGTACAGTTGCTATCAAATATATCGGAGCAGTCAAGGTATTTAATAATATCAGAACATGCACTTTATCGCCTTGATAATAGAGACGTTGTTCAGATATTTGTGACCACCTGAACAGCTCCGATATATCTGTTTAGTTTTACGAAAACGACTGCCATCTGACCTTCCAACCCAAATTCTAAATCTAGACCTTAATAGTCCGGTTTCCTCACGATGTTTACCTTCACCGAAAAGCGACTGGTAAATATCAAATGATATTTCGTACATAAGTTGATAAAAACTCATTGGTGCAAGCCTGGGTTTGAAGCTGCGATGTCCGGATTAGACAACGCTCTTACCGCTAGGCCACCAGTAGGTATACCTACCCTTACCATGAGTTGTGACTTTGAGGGTTTCGATAACCAGTATCGAGTTTACTATCTGTGCATCTCGTTCGCACTAAAATAGTACAAGCGAGATGCACAGATAGTAAACTCGATACTCGTTATCGAAAACGTCAATGTCACAACTCATGGTAAGGGTACAGCGCTTTCGATTATACTAGTGGGCCGTTAAAACCTTTGCAGTAATATACATAAAAAAACCTTACTAGATTTATCGCGGCGCACTAGGCATTCTGTTATCGCTTTTAAAACTCCAAGCTAGCTATTATCAAACCAGTGTAACACTTACTTTTAAATGCCAAAGGCCTATAATCAGTGTTGCCAAATATAATATTAACATATGTTAAAAGAGAGACGAAAAGTTGCTAAATACCATGGATGTAAGAAGTAAAAGGTTGCTAGGTAAAAACGGTTTTCTATTTAGATTCCATTATATCATTTTTCTTATGTTAAGACGTGATATACATTCATTTAAAGCGCTGACCAGTGATTGGCTCTATCCAATAAGTTTCTGTTAGAAATGAAATTTCTGGTGCAAACTTTTATTGCCGACTGTACTACTTTTTTGCATAATCATCGACTACTCATTGAGAGAATTTCGGAGCACGTGTTTACCTTGTGTATTTTAGAAGTGGGTATGGCTACATACAGACCAGATCAGATCACCATGGTACTATAATACTGCATTGCCACCGAACTTGCATAAGTGTGCTAATTTTCAGTCCAATTGGTTAAAGATACCGACCATACATTTTTTTTTTTTTAAAAGACTGACCAGCGTTTGACCTCAGATAACATATATTGCAAGTATAACAAACGTTGTTTGTTAGCATAATTGACTTGGAATATCAGTTTTACTTATCGATATTTTCGATACCAAATGCATGAAAAAAAGTTGCTAATTAGCAGTAAATTGACACCAGAAGTTGCCATAATGGCAACACAACTTCACAGAGGTCAAATTTAAATGGTTCTGCTTTGGTTATGGTTTGTAATGTGAATACAGCTCAAGACGTTAGCACATAGACTACCTCTTTTAGACTGCGCGTTTTATCACAACGCTGATTCCCTTAGTTGCCAGGGCCCATACGCACGGGACGAATTACGCCTATACAAAATCGATCCAAAATTAAGGCTATTTATGATTTTATGATTTTAAGTGGCGCAGCGCCATCTTTTGAACTGAACTTGATTATTTGTGCAGCGTCGAATCACCGAACAAAATAATAACAAAATAAATAAGGCCTACTTCGCTTATGACGACAAAGGTGACAACTGTCAAACACACTAGTTGCCTGATTTAAAGGAACGTGATTTAACAGTGTGTTTTTTTGGCGGCAATAGTTGTCATTTTGATGGTCAGTGTCAAACATATGTAACTTAAGTCGTGTGTTAGGGTACAAGTTAAGATAGAAATTCCCATAAACATTTCTGGCCATGGTCTCAGACTTTGACAGTTACCAAATATCTCTATATTTGGTAAGATATAACAAGATACACACACAGACAAGACATAAGTTTTCACACCACTCAGATTCGGTTGAGACCTGCAGTCCCAACCGATCTCGCTGGTAATGTAAACTAGTACTAAAGAAGAGAAAAAAATTGAAATCAAGTCTGGGGCGGAAGTGTCCTGGATTTTCCGCTTCCTACCTTCTCCCGCAGTCCTAGAGTAGTCTTAAAAAAGTAGAGATCAAGTCTTAAAAAAATAGTCTTCACATTGCTCCGTCTAACGTGTAAGGCGTAGATCAACTCCGCGTCTCCACTCCGGCCCCGACCGTCTGCGCGCGCGCACGTCCATGTCCGACAAGTGTGGTGATAACGTGTTTGTACATGTTCAGTGTGCTTTCGGGATAGATAAGGAGGTGAGTGCCGATAGCTTCTTGATAACGTGCTTTGAATCCTTCAATTTTTCGTCTTGTTTATGCTACGTCAAAATTTTTTTAATTTTTTTACGTTTTCTCGGATATTTCTGTTAAAATCAAGATTGAAAAGTACTTTGATTAATGCGTACTAAAGATATGAAGTCGTATATTTTTCTGTTATTGCGTTTAAATCTTGCGACGAAAACCTCTTAAGTACACTTGAAGCAGTTAAGCGATTTGCAATCTTATGTAGTTTTAATTAAAGCCATTCTCAAATACGGTTAGAATTCTATCTTTCTTCGTTTGGCCTTCTTATCGTGGGTATCTGGGTAAGGGTGTCTAGTATTTTTTTTTAATTATCAGGTTTCTGATTTCAGTCCAAGCCTTAAAGAGAAATACGAGCATGGCATACGTAGGTAATTACGGATGCCGCGTGTGTCAAAATTGCGAATATTGTGATTGCATCATAAGTCGTATTACTTATCGGGTTTTAGCTATGAGACATTTACCGATGTGTGCGAGTGAGAGAAACATCGCTATATTGTATAGATTCTCAGTGAATTTGTATTTGCTGTCTTTGGCTGAACAGAAAGTCTTTAGTCTCATCTCTTCTACCGCAGTCCAGCCATCCTTGCATTTAAGTAGCCGTTTCGATATTTCTAAGCACTGGGGCGCTACCGCGAAACACGATATTCGTAAATTGCGGACGATTGTCTCTGTCACTCATATGACGTCTTAATTGGGGTAAAGGAGAAAGATCCCCGAAATATATTACGAACTTAACATTTGCGGTACCGATGGGTTCATATTCACATTATAGTTCGATCGCTATAAAACTTCTTTCTTTATTGTTTTCTGGCGACGTCTGTCTCTGTAGCAGAAGTAGCTAAGCGGTCGAAGTGTTCAAAATGAGCTCCACAAGACATTATTGTTAAGAGAACAAAAGCGAGACTCGCTCGCATGTGAAATAATAATAAGGTTTACGTTTGGATTATTTGATTCATATTTTTACACTCATCGAACTTCCTATGAGAGATTCCCGTCTTATTCGTAAAATTTATTATAAATGTCTCTTTCTAGAAAAAGGGAATTTTCAGAAGGCTGAAAGGGACGAGCGATCACCGGATTGTAATCGTGGTGTGGTTTGAAAATTAAAGTCACACGCTACATATATGTTTTATGTTGTTCTGTATGCATTCTCCACCGTTCATAGGAGACCAGGAAATATGAGTCGAGTCTTAAAGATCAGTACCGCTACCACGACTTCTCACAGTTGCCACATGACACGATTCTTACGATTGTCAGTTTCTCCATACAAATCATTGGTAGTGCCACGAGAGTTGAGGCGAATGACGAACACAACTGTATGAAGTATAGAATGAATGAATGAAATGAATGAGTAATTTCAAAATCTTCCTGTCATTACATAATATGTTGTTGTGTGCGTGACTTCAACTCTCGTGAAACTACCTATACGCTAGCGAATACGATTTTAGTTCGTGAGGCACTTCAGATGCTCTCAGAAAACTGATGTCATTTCAAGACAACTGAAATAAACGTCATTATGTTTATATTAAACAAGTATTTTCCAAGAATCCAGTATTTGAACGGTACTTAGGTATATTCATAGCGTTGTATTAATTATTGACTGAGGCCCACGGTAAACTCAAGGCTTGTGTTGTGGGTACTGAATCAGCGGTTTATTTAATATAATACAAATTTTAAATCCATAGAAGACACCCATGACTCAGGAATAAATATATGTTGCTCATCACACAAATAAATGCCCTTATTGCGTTTGAACCCAGTGGATTCATAGGCAGGGTCACTACCCATAAGGCCAGCGGCGCTACCGCAAACAACGATATTCGTAAATTTCGGTCGATTGTCTTTGTCACTCTTGTGACACCTTAATTGGGGCAAAAGAAAAAGATGCCCGAAATATACGAAGTTCGATGTTCGGGGTACTGCTCCAGACTTTGATGCCGAACGACTTATCGAAAATATCGTGAAAAACTTTTATCCATAATATAAACATAATACAAACAAACGCGTATTTTTAAGACTAATAGTGACATACACTGCTTTATTTACACACACATAAGCTCTCAATAATAATTTCTTGAACTGCAAACGAAAAGTCAAAAGAACATTTGTAATGTCGGCGAATGTAAACTTTTTCCAAGCAACTAGTTTTCTTTTAATTCAGAGACAAGGTAGAGTCAAGCCCTTTTTTTTTGGACCCGGGTATGTCCTTAAACTACGTCCAACAATGAGAGGTAGGGCACAGCGATGACCATCACGCTTGTATCTGGGGCAGCCCAACTGGGGAAGTACCTCCTCCTTACAGAAGACCACAGCCATAATAGCACTGCTTTCAGGTATGTAGTGTTGTGTTCCTGATGGTGAGTAAGGTTCCCAGAGCTCCAACCCCCCTTAAAGGCCGGCAACGCGCTTGTGACTCCCCTGATGTTGCGGGTGCCCATGGGCGACGGTAATTGCTTATCACCAGGCAATCCGTCTGCTCGTTTGCCGCCTATGTCATAAAAAAAAGCCCTATTCTTATATTCTATAATAAGTAACCAATTGCTTTGCGTTTCACGAACGTTCTAATTTTAAATGTCATTATTATATCGATTAATGATTAAGCAGTTATAACATTTACACAGATAAGAAAGATGTTGTAACAAAATTGTGTAGGTACAGTCAGCAGCAGAAGTTGCTAAGCGTTTGAGATGTTCAAATTGAGGTCAACACATCTCTATTGTCAAGAGAATAAGAGGGTGCGCAGGTCATTTAGAACACTTCAAACGCTTAGCTACTTTTGCTGCTGACTGTAGGTACTATTCTGTGGTCGCTATTAGCTGATTTTAAACGCGTCACAGAGGGGTTATTTTATGTGTGTAGATAAAGTATTTTTACAGAATGCATATGATATTAAGATACATATGACCTAGGGTTAAAGATCAACGTCAGAACTAAGACTTATCGCCGGATAGTTCACTATACGAAGCTAATTATTAACTAACTTTAATACATTAACTTTGTTTACTAATCTAATTATGCTCGTCTGTCTGTTTACATATTATTGTCGGACGTTGAGAACAATTTGAATCGATGTTAATGTGATACTGATAAGAAACTGAATATTATTTTAAATAGTTACATTGTGGCATCGCAAATATTTAGGTAATAATGGTCGAATTTTTAAAGTCTAATTAAAATAAGCTGTCTAAAATTACATTAAGGTACAAGCTTTTATTGCAGACTGTACTTTTTTTTTACACAATCATTAACTAAACATCGAGTGGATTCTAACGGTAAACACCACGGGTTTATCTTGTGTTTAGGAGTTTCTATGGCTACCTTCCGGCTCCAGCATCAGATCAGTGGTACCATAATTTTGCTTACATTTATTCATAAAAAGTAATAATTATAAAGTGTAACAAAACAAATTTAAATAATTCACATCTTGGCAATACATACTACAATACTACGAGTAATAAGTAGGTAAAGTTTAGCTGGTGTTGGGAATGGCTGCTCCGTCGTCAAACCCCAACAGTTTCGCTGCAGGTTTGAATTTGTGACGTGTGCCTCGTATGCACATGCTGGTGGCTCGAATTACCTATAGCAGTGCATATTCTTGTTCTAAGCCAGCCCAGTACCGTACTTAGCGACTTATTCCAGCGATCTGCGAGGGCTTCGCCTTTGTGTTTGACAAAGGAGTTCATCTGTGGTGCAAACACGCCATCGACGGAAGTCATAATATTGCTTTGTCACAGAACTTACATAAGTATGCTAATTTAAAGATGTCTGCTACAAAATTGAGTTGCAAGATTTCACCCGAACATACTTACTTGGCAAGTTAAATAAAAGTATAAAAATCAATTATTTCGGACCAACGGGGACGCGGGGAACATATATTCAATAGGTTCCCCGCTTATTCATATACGTTTGTCAAACTTACTTTGTTTAAATTGTGAAACTAAGTACAAATCAAATTATTTTTTTATGAAATATTTTATTTTGATTTGCTTTGATTTTTAAGTAGTAATACTACTATATAAATTAAAAGTTGAAATAGATAACATATACTTAAGAAAAAAAAAAAACGACGAGGACCTCCGGTGTTCGAGACGGGATTCGAACCCGCATCTCCAGCTATCGCGGCTGACGCCTTAACCAATTTGGCCACCCGTACACAGCGGACCACGTCGAAATTAATCAAGTATATGTGATCTTGTTTATTTTAAACGGTTTTAGGCACCGTTTTACCAGCTCTAAGGTGAAACACTACGTGTTTGCACCTCCTATATGAATACCTTTCGGGATTCTGATATAGCTAGAGAGGTGGTGCTGCCATCTATGAAACTAAGTACAAATCAAATTATTTTTTATGAAATATTTTTTTGATTTGCTTTGATTTTTAAGTAGTAATACTACTATATAAATTAAAAGTTGAAATAGATAACATATACTTAAGAAAAAAAAAAAAAAAAAAAAAAAAAAAAAAAAACAAAAACGACGAGGACCTCCGGTGTTCGAGACGGGATTCGAACCCGCATCTCCAGCTATCGCGGCTGACGCCTTAACCAATTTGGCCACCCGTACACAGCGGACCACGTCGAAATTAATCAAGTATATGTGATCTTGTTTATTTTAAACGGTTTTAGGCACCGTTTTACCAGCTCTAAGGTGAAACACTACGTGTTTGCACCTCCTATATGAATACCTTTCGGGATTCTGATATAGCTAGAGAGGTGGTGCTGCCATCTATGAAACTAAGTACAAATCAAATTATTTTTTATGAAATATTTTTGATTTGCTTTGATTTTTAAGTAGTAATACTACTATATAAATTAAAAGTTGAAATAGATAACATATACTTAAGAAAAAAAAAAAAAATGTCAAAATGACAGATAAAGACGAAACATCTCACATCATCATAGGTTTGAGAAAGCGGGTTAGAATTGACTTACTTCAGAACTTAAATAACTATGAAAGGTCCAGTGTCTGATTTAGAGGACGTGTCTGACCTAGTGGGGACCTATGAAGCCGACGGTCCTGGTTTCAAATCCCAGTAAGGGCATTTATTATTATTACAGTGATGAGCACAGGTATTTATTCCTGAGTCATGGGCGTTATTTATGTGTTTAAGTGTTTTTATATTATACATATCGTTGGTTGAGTACCCACAAGCCTTGAGCTTACCGTGGGGCCCAGTCAAGTGTAAGAATGTCCTGTAATATTTCTTATTATTATTTGACGCTGTCCCATCTTTCACTAAGGCCAGGAGACTAGTAATAGTGCAAACCTTTGCCTTATCGCTGATACTTGGTAATTAAGTGATACTGTATTGTTATCTTCTACAGATATCGCTAATAAGCAAGCCTCGTATGAATATGAGTTACATTTTAGTCTTAATATCGTCTCCATAGTTTTCTCTCATTTTCCCGTGCGATAGAATCCGAGGCTTGCTAATACGGAAATTCTATAAAATTAATGGCTGCTCATAGTTTTCGATGCTCCCAATCGGGTTGACAGCAATTCATTGCTAGATATTCACCATTGTTAGCTTAGCGTAAGATGATAATTTATCACAGAATTACTGAGTATCTATAAGCCAAGGTTTATCCTTAGGGAAAATGCATTAATGCATCCCCCCAGCCCTGGGGAAGGGTCTCACAGGGGGTATGTGGGACTCGCCCCTCCATATGGGAGGGGAATACCCACTAAAACCCCTGCGGCGTTTCCGTCTTTGCCGTTAAGGGGGGGTGCAATGGGGTGGACTTGCATTCACTATGGCACCCCCCCGAAGCCAAGGTTTATCCTAGTTTTTACTAAATTTTTTTTGAATTTGCTCTTTCTGACGCTTACGCTACTCAGTGCTTCACTGTCACTCTTGTGCAGGAAGATAGGGTTTAAAAATGGAGATAGATGACATATACTTAAGAATAAGCGACGAGGACCTCCGGCATTCGTCTCGAACGCGCTCATAAAAAAAAGATTTGTTCTTAGTTTCAATCAGAAATCATTTATTCGTGAAACATAGGTACAATAATTAGGTCTTAAAACTAGGGTACATTTTGTAAAACACTATGTTTTGCCAGTAGGCGTACGAAATACAAAGACAGGGTTTGTCAAACTGTTCTCAAACTGCTAATGGTACTTATCATATCATAGCGTAAACGGTATTGCTAACGTCACGAAATGTGTTTTAAATTAGACCCTTATCAGCCACGTTCCTTAGTTTATGGCTAGAGCAAACATAATGTTCTACCAGGGTTCCGTAGTCAGTTGACTAATTTTAGTTTTATAAATGATAATCACGGCTCTACCCACATTTATTTAAATTATTTTTTATTATGCAGAAACGTCTGCTAGCGAATATTTTAGATATTTAAATCGAAAGAAAAATAGACATCATTTCATGAGGGATAAATAGAAAAATAATGGCAAGTATAAGCGGTACTCGTATAGCACAATTGGTAGAGCACTGGGCTAGTGATCCAGTGGTTGCGGGTTAGAGTCCCGCTCGAGTCAATTTTTTTCAATTTTTCTTTCGATTTAAATATCGATCACATCTATTTAGTCATTCGCGCAACATGTGTCGGAGAACATAGGCCTTCATTTTCAAGCACTGAAAGTGCTGAGTGTCCGTTCGGTTCGCCGCCCGCCACGAACTACCGCAACGCTGTATTTTTTTTTAATTTATTCCCAACATAATATACAAATACTAAATATTCAAATTTTATTACAACTACAACAATTTCGCTCGCTAATGCTTGCTGCGTGACAGTTTGTTGGCAAATGTTACTTCCCATTATCTATGTTGATGTCAAAACCGGTAGAGGATGGTCCGAAACCGGAGTCGTTGTTTTGCTAGGACGCGGATTGAATTCGTCCACCATTAATGGCTTTAAGCACACCGAATTCACGTGACGAAAGTCAGTAGAGTCGTGATTATTATTTGATGAAATATTACAATGGCTCAGCAAAGTTTAAATAAATAAATATTTCGGGACAATCTTACACAACTCGACCTGACCCCTATTTCACCACAGCGACAATTGTCACGATTCCCGACATGTAAATTTCTGACGTTGCAGGTGTCCATTGGTTACATTGACCGCTTACCATCGGGTAGGACGTGTGCTTGTTTGCCACCAACACGTTAGTTTTAATAAAATGTTGTTATTTTTATTATATATTCAATAAATAGGTAGTTTCTGAAGAGCTCTTGACAATTGTCAAAATTGTCCATTTTTCAAAATAAAACATATCAAACAGTTTATTTAAGTTATATAGTATAGTTAACCTATAAGTTTTTCGCTAGATGGCAACACCGTAGCGAGAGGTTTAACTGTCATAATGCACCAATCATTTTAATCATAATATATTATATTCATAAATTTTCAAGCTTCACACATTTTTTTATGACATTGATTGCCTGATGGTAAGCAACTACCGCCGCCCATGGACACTCGTAACACCAGAGGAGTCACAAGTCACACGTACCCTTACCATGAGTTGTGACTTTGAGGTTTTCGATAACGAGTATCGAGTTTACTATCTGTGCATCTCGTTTTCTAAAATAGTACAAGCGAGATGCACAGATAGTAAACTCGATACTCGTTATTGAAAACCTCAAAGTCACAACTCATGATAAGGGTACTGTACGTTGCCTACCTTAACACCACACTACGTTTAATCCACACTACGTATGTGTCAAATTGCATCTAAATCTGTTTAGCCGTTACTTGAGCATCACAGAACGCTTATCACGTTTCGGAGTTAGCCAGTGGCAATACAAACAATTGACATTCAACCATCGGGTTCTTAGTAAAATGAGTGGTTCTAAGTATAGGTAAAAATACTCTTTGCATGTGTGTACACTGTACAGTCGCCATCAGATATATCGGGGTTGTGGAGGTCATAAATATCTGAACAACTCTATTGTCAAGGCGATAAAGTGCATGTATAGATATTTGTGCCCTCCATAGCTTCGATTTATCTGATGGCGACTGTAGCTTACACAATGTGGATAGAAAAATAATTGATACTGACGCCAACCTAACTACTTATTTCTATGGTGTAATCTTAGTATAGTGTCAATAAATAAATATATTTATTGGGACAATCGTACACAAATCGGTATAGTAAAGTGTTATAGGTCCGTATAAGATAAAAAAATATTAGGTAAGAACATCAAACAAAAATTCTACCACCAGTTCCGACCCGAGAACTCTATTGCCGGCAAGAAACCCCGCGGGACTATCTTTTTCATACAGTAATACATTCAATCTTAAGTACATAATTATTAATTATATACTCTACGCATAAAACAGTTTAATAATAAGCTTTAGCTAACTTTTTCACTTGTACGGTAGAAATACATTACCCAGGTACAGTCAGCAGCAGAAGTTGCTAAGCTTTGAGGTGTCAACACATCTCTATTGTCAAGAGAATAAGAGCGCGTGTAGGTCATTTTGAACACTATTACTGATAAACACGCAAATAAATGCCCTAACTCAAATTCGAACCCGGGACGTTTAGCATCGTAGACAGGTTCAGGTTCACTACCGTATCTGCAAAGTTTATGTCCACATTTCCGTATTATCATATAATTCCCTAATGTTGTAGTGCGAAGGGTCCTAAACATACAACGTTATCACAAGCAAATGCCTGTAAAAAGTGCTCTCTGCTCGAAACTTTTTCCATTGCCGTGTTCCGAATTGCGCTTTGAGCACTCCGAGCACGGTCATGGTTGGACCAATTCATTCTTTCTGGGCTTATAGAAATCTCGTGACGTGATTTGACAGCGCTTAGGATCCTCACGCTATCAAAGGGTCAATCTCGTACACCGAAAATCGGTCTAGTGGGTAGTGACCCTGCCTATGAAACCGCTGGTCCTGGGTTCAAATCCCAGTCAGGGCATTTATTTGTGTGATACACAGATATTTGTTCGTGAGTCATGGGTGTTTTCTATGTATTTAAAGTGTTTATATGTATCTATGTATTATATATATCGTCGTCTCTATCTATAGCGCAAACGTCAAGTTGACATTTGTCATTCATTTCATACGGGCGTGAATGCATAGACATACCATTTAACTAGACGGAGCGTGCTAATAATAATACCACGATCGAAAGGGATGGTCTTATGTAACTTCCCATTGGTATGGTAAAGACGGCGCTATTTTCGTCCGTCTTTGTCATAGTGTCACATATTTTGTGTTTTCTACTGAAGTTGCGGTGATCAATACAGAATAATCTAATATTTTAGCTATAAAGAGTGTCATGTAAAGTAAAACTATAGTGAATAGTTACATTTTGGGCTGCAAAAGCCAAAATATCATTGGCCCGTGCCGTACTGGCGGTCACGGATGCGTTCTCCAGTCATTATTCCTTCTAGGCGCTAACTGATTCGGACCAGCATTGTTATCTTTTTGAGCAGTGCGAGTGCGATTCGGAACACGTCAAATGTTGGAATATGTCGAAATCGTTAAACTACAAACTACGGCATCGCCATAATGATTTAGCCAGAATGTAATCCGACGCACCGCGTCGCCCGAGCACGTTTTGCGTGCCCAAGCGCACAGCAAGCGCAACATGAACACGTTCGGAAACTGACACTTTTTACATCGTAACTCAATTATTAATTCATACGAAAATGTACCTTATACCAACAACTATTAGGTTATTATTTGATTGTAAACTTATTGGATTTAATATATTTCTGATTGCATTGAATTTAGTGCTGATCCGCGGCAATTCACTATTTTCATAAACCTTGTTTTCTTTCATTTAAAGCTGTTTATTGATTGCGTTGTTTATGTTTTTTCTTGTATTAAGCTAGATTACATTTGCTGATTTGAAAAGTACATCATTACGTGTAAATTAATTGTGTTGTCGTATAGTTTATTGAAATATCCGTCTAGGTATATAATTATTTTAGCCAATGTTGAGTTCTGACGGCGAATTGGAAAATATTATTATTACATAAACAACTGAATGAGAATGTGACAGATATAGTTAGGCAAATTAAGTTCATAATCGACAAGTAATAAGGTTGAGAATCCTTTAACTTACTTTTCTTAGCCGAGGCAAGTTTTTGTATAATATTAATGACTTTCACATGTTAACGGCTTGCCCTTTTGGTTTTCACTATAGTTGAAGTGTTTTGTCCCTTTTTTACCACTAACACGACATATTTATTGATTTGAATTCTTTCGTCTTGTTCTACTAAGCAAAAACTGTTCATATTAATTCATGCTAATTATTATTATTACTAATAATTAAGGTTTTATCTCTAAACTTACAAGGGGGTGAAATAGAGGTTGGAAAGTTGTATAGGTACGCATGCAGAGGGAGTCGGCAAAAGCTAGTAATATTTTCAATGCGAAACTATATATGATCCCAGTTAGGACATAGTTATTATCCCCTAAAATCATGCCTTAACGAAGAGAGAGATAATATCATTAAATGGGGAATCTATAATTTGATATTTCTACAACACATAACTGATTTTAGGTAGTGTTTAACATGCTAAAATATCTACACAGCGAGGTATGGTATAATAAAAACTTCGCTTGACTATTTTTACGTCCAGTCTGCAACAGAAATTGCTAAGCGGACCAGATGTTGAGAATAATCTTATTCTCTTAACAATAAAGTCGTGTCTAGCTTATTTTGAACACATCGCCCGTTTAGAAACTGTTGCTGCTGGATGTATCTCTGCCACGGCCAGTACAGTCATCAGATATATAGGAGCTGTGGAGGTGGTCACAAATATCCGAACATGCTTTATCGCCTTAATAATATGGGCCATTTTCATACATTTTTTATTACTTCCATTCCGTTACCGCCATATGAAATGTATGAAAAATAGTCACGGAATGGAATAAAAAAGCTTGGGACACATTTTGTCTCCTATTAGGCTCGAAAGAGCTCATGATTCTGAGTAGAAAACACACAAAAGAATCCAAATTAAAAAAAAAGTTAAGAATACAACCTTAAATAAAACCTTGGGGTTGATCTCATGGGGCCGTGGGGCCCAAGTGCACGCCGACTCTACAAGGAGATATCGGCGCGTCTTATAGAGGTTTCTGGTGACCAGAGGGCTGGCCACTATTTCGCCCAACGGATTAGCATTGCTATCCAGCGCGGAAACGCGGCCAGCCTTCTGGGCACCCTACCTAATGACCAGGACCTAGGTAATTTTTTTTATTTATAGTTAAGTTTTTACCTTAAATAAAATGGCCGATATAGACGTACAGTCAACAACACTCCTAGCTATAGGTAGACCTTATTATATAAGGGATAAAGTCTACAGTACCGATGTACAGTTAAGAGTGTTGCTGTGTGTACTCTGTACCTTTACAATAAGATACCACAGTTGACATGCATGAACTATTAATTTTATACCTTATTTTACTAGTTGTACGCGGTTTGACCATGATGCATCACACAATGGAATAGACAAGTGCATAGATTATGAAAATGACGAAATAACTTAAACGCGATATTACGTTCTTACATCACAGTCATACGAGTAGTTGACGACTATTCAAACAAATAAAACGTATTGTACTCTTGGCGGTGTACTAACAGCAACACCTAGCTGTACATTGCACCTTATTATATAAGGCATAAGGTCCATCGATGTAGAGCTGAGAGTGTTGCCCTGTGTACGCTCGGTCTTGGACAACATTTTGTTTATATATTTTTACTAGCTGTGGGTAACACCGTGGTTTATTAGGGAAGAAACGTAGCCTATGTGTTAATCCAGGGTGTCAGCTAACTCCATACCAAATTTTATTGAAACCGCTCCAGCCGTTTAGACGTGAAGAAATAACAAACATACACACTCACAAACATTCGCTGATCAGATTAATCACTGCCGCCTTTTTCCATCTTCGTTTTACGCGGTAGCATCACCATCATCACCACTCCTTAGATGGTTGGCAGTCTTGAACTGTAGGTACCTTTCTCTAGAAACTTCCAGCCTCACGCAGCAAAATTGTAGGATAAACTCCCGCCTGTATTTCTGAACCGATACTACCTTCGGACCTTCAATAACATGGCGTACTTCCATCTTAAAGGTTGGCAGCGCGCTTGTGTCCTCTCTGATGGTACCTCGAACTTGGGAGTTCGTATATTACGAGTATCTTTCTATTTTACTCTAACAGTCTCATGAAGGTGACAGAGACAATCGTCCGAAATTTAAATTTACGATCGTTTTTCGCGGTTGCGCCTCTTGCGTTGCAGTACTCTTACCATGAGTTGTGACATTGACGTCTTCGATAACGAGTATCGAGTTTTCTATCTGTGCATCTCGTTCGCACTAAAATAGTACAAGCGAGATGCACAGATAGTAAACTCGATACTCGTTATCGAAAACCTTAAAGTCACAACTCATGGTAAGGGTACAGGTGTGGGTGACGGTAATTGCTTACCATTAGACGTGTCTGCTCGTTTGCCCTGTAATTAAGTAAATAAAGAGACTGAGCCAATATGGTGTTGCTTCTTCATGAGTCTAGGGATAACTGTTGCACTGCGTGGAGTAGTAAAGCACTTGCTTTACTTACCTATA
This sequence comes from Grapholita molesta, assembly GCA_022674325.2. Classification (NCBI taxonomy): domain Eukaryota; kingdom Metazoa; phylum Arthropoda; class Insecta; order Lepidoptera; family Tortricidae; genus Grapholita; species Grapholita molesta. The sequence continues at coordinate 4,943,041 of CP053141.2, read as the reverse complement.
AGTGTTTAAGCAGTGCCCCACTTGAACACACTTGACAACGGCCCGTTATCAACTAATCGGAGGCGAGATTATCAACTCGTTATTTGATAAGTGTAACATTGTCGTTATCGCGATGTATTTGTGTTTTTTCAAACCTAAACAACATACTACAGAATTGTAAATTCATCCTGCAAGTTCGCTAGTTTCCGTTCGGTATAGCTACTTGAAACGAGGAATTGGCGCAACAAATATATTGACAGTAATTTACAAAAACATATCGTTGTTTAGTTTGCGATCGATGGGAACAGCGACATCTAGCGGCAAATCTGGTCATTTAAGCCGGGTATGTGCTTAAACTATGTCCAACAATGAGAGGTAGGGCACAGCGAAGTACATCACGCTTGACTCTGGAGAAGCCCAACTGGAGGAGTACCTCCTCCTTACAGAAGACCACAGCCATAATAGCACTGCTACCTTTCAGGTATGTAGTGTTGTGTTCCTGATGTTGAGTAAGGTTCCCAGAGCTCCAACCACTTTTAGGGTAGGTAACGCACACGTGAATCCTCTGGAGTTGCAGGCATCTATAGACAACGGTACCTGCTTACCATCAGGCGGGGCGTATGCTTGTTTGCCACCATCGTTGTATTTAAAAATAATATCTCAATACTTTAACATTAACAGTATTTATCATATACTTACTCGTACAGTTATGATCAGAGATATCGATACGAACAAAGTTCTAAAATATGTATACATGCACCTTATAATATAATTGTCTCAATATTAAAGCACATGTATACATATTTTGGAACTTTTTCCGTATCGATGTCTTTTACCCTAACTGTAGCTACGGAATACCAAATAATAAGAAAACTAATTGGTAGCTTTACGCTTTAGCTACATATTCTATATATTTGTTTATAACGAAAATTTATTCTTGTGTTATCAACGTTATCTCTAAGTATTGACACATATCTTTCTATGTTATACTTCTTGTCTTGTATCTACAACACTTATTGACCTTAGGCGATTGCCCTAAACATTTATAATTAATTTCCATGCGTAATTCTGTGTTCTGGCTGAGAATAGCCACCACTCCACTCCCGCGGGTGTCTTAAGAGGCGACGAAGAGAAAAAACCTAGGAGGAATAATGACTGGAAAACGCATCCGCGAGCGCGAATAAGGGACAATGATATTTTGGCTTTTGCAGCCCAAAATGTAACAATTCACTATAGTTTTGCTTTACATGACACTCTTTATAACAAAAATATTAGCTTGCTGTATTAATTACCGCAACTTCGGTTGAAAACACAAGAAAACTCCAATTGTATTTGTTTGCATCCCTCCAACTTTGACAGTTCTGGAGGGTTCAGTTTGGAGGGGAACAAAAATATGTGAGACTATGACAAGGACGGACGAAAATAGACCAGACATAGAGACCATCCCTTTCTGTCGTGATATTATTATTAGATTATTACCACGCTCCGTCTATAGTCTATAATTTTAGGTATTTAAAAAAGGTAAACAATCTTGACGAGCCTTTTTATTGAAAAACGCTTTTCAAAAATCATTGACTATCACTTACGAAAGCAAAATAATGTAAATAACCATATGTGATTCATAATTGTCATGATTTATTTTTCATTAAAAAGACATGGCAAGATTGTTTACCTTTTTTTAACTACCTAAAAGTATAAACTATAGGTAAATGGTATGTCTATGGAAAAAAAGCCTCTATAGGAAATTTCCAAATTAACACACACTGTAACCAACTGTTTTAAGTACCAAATATTTGTAACTTTAAAGATATTCTGTTAGAAAATGACACATTACAGATATATTCCAACTATTCCAAGTCAACATATTATCTTCGTCAGCGTGCGTTTTCTGAATGAGACGATTAAACCGATATTTTAGATAAGGAGGTTATGTGAAGGGCGAAGGAAAATAACTACTTAATGGCTGTACTCTTCACCCCTGGCTTCCGAGTAACGTAAATAGATACATTAGGAGTTAATTAATATTTGCATAGATACTTAAGTACTGTGGAATCATTACTTAACACGCTCTACACATATTTTTGTTCCCCTTAAACAGTCAAGTTTTTTTTTATGGGAAAGGTGGCAATGACAGACGGATTGCCTGATGGTAAGCAGTTACCGTCGCCCATGGACAACCGCAACACCAGTGGAGTCAGAAGCGCGTTGCCGGCCTTTAAGGGGGATTGGAGCTCTGGGAACATTTTTTTTTTTATGACATAGGCGGCAAACGAGCAGACGGATTGCCTGGTGGTAAGCAATTACCGTCGCCCATGGGCATATACCCGGGTTGGATAGTTGGAGGGATACAAACAAATGCAATTGGAGTTTCTTGTTTTCAACCGAAGTTGCGGTAATTTATACAGAATAAGCTAATATTTTTATTATTAAGAGTGTCCTGTAAAGCAAAACTATAGTGAATTGTTCAACGAACCAGTAATCAGTCACCGGAATTGTTACGGTTTGGGCTGCAAAAGCCAAAATATCATTGTCCCTTACTGGCGCTCGCGGATGCATTCTCCATTCATTATTCCTTTTAGGTGTACACGCATATCAACGTTCTATATTCAAACAAATTTTGACGTACGCTCCATATCACAATACAGAAAAATTCCATATTAATTTTGCACAACTTGACATGGTCCTTCAGTTAAGTTTTGCACCTTTACCCATACCATGAGTTGTGACTGAGGTTTTCGATAACGAGTATCGAGTTTACTATCTGTGCATCTCGCGAGCAATAATACAAGCGAGATGCACAGATAGTAAAGTCGATACTCGTTATCGAAAACCTTATTGTCACAGCTCATGGTGAGGGTACTGAGTGTAAGTTTTTAACGTAACTTTACGTCACGAACGCGTTTATAAATAATAAATATTTCGGGACAATCTTACACAAATCGACCTAGTCCTACGGTAAGCTCAGTAAGGCTAGTGTTGTAGGTACTAGACGACGATATATATAATAGATGAAGCATATAAATACTTAGAAAACACCCATGACTCAGGAACATATATCTGTGCTGTGCACACAAATAAATGCCCTGACTGGGAATCGAACCCAGGACCTTCGGCTTCATAGGCAGGGTCACTACCCACTAGGCCAGACCGGTCGTCAAGTACCCGTTTAGCCCGTAAGGCGTTTGCGTTACCCATATAAATAACATTATCACTTACGCGTTCGTAAACGTTTTTTACGTCAAAAGAAACTTACACTAGAGCCTCTGTACTGAGTTAGCAGTTGTGGTACGCTATGCGAACAATCCTGCCGCTTCAACAATGTTACGTCCACTTCCATAACATCGGTGAACAATCGCATGTTTCCCAATGCTGTAATAACATTATTTTTCGAGACTGATCGGTCAGAGTGACGATATCTTACTTTTAATATTTTATCGTAGTAATACGTAGTAGTAGTACTTGCCGTGTGATGCCGGCTGACTAGAATAGCATCACTCCATCTCCTCCTGCGGGTGTCTTAAGAGGCGACAAAGGGAAAAATCCTACGGACGGGCAGCAGCGTCCGTCGAAATCCAATCTACAGCTACTGCGGTCGCCAACCCGCCTGCCAAGCGTGGCGACTATGGCAACTACCTACTACTACGTTCATAAGTGCATGTAATGTGCCTAAATTGAAAAATAAAGATTTTTTATCTTTTTTTTTTTACCCCCAAGATGATATTTGTGGGAGGCCTATGTCCAGCAGTGGACTGCATACGGCTGAAATGTATGTATGTACCTAATAGGTAGTATGAGGGAGACAGGCCTAAAGATGGTGGGAAGACCTGGATGGTTTCTGTCGAGATTGGTGGGCGCATACATTAGGCCGTGACGAGTAAAAGCGAGGGGAGGCCTCTGCTCAGCAGTTGGACCCGGGTATGGCCTAAAACTACGACCAAGGCCACCGGGTATGGGCAGCAGCATTCCTAGAGTGCGGTGGAAGCACCTCCAACCCGCATACCATGCGTGGCGATTATGACATATACCCCTCATGAAGAACACCCAAAAACCATGGCCTCCGAGTCCTCGGTGGCTCCCGGTACCCTGGTTAACCCAGTAGCGGCCAGGGTACAGAAGGGTGCTATAAATCCCCGGGCGGGTGGAAGGCGTAGGGCCGGTCTTTTTGGGTCGTTTTGACGGAGGCCTATGTCCAGCAGTGGACGTCTTTCGGCTTACACGATGATGTTAGCTTAGGGTTTCACAGAGTGTGCGGGAAGTAGAGAGAGAACAGAAAAGAACTAGTAATATATAGAGTGCCCAGATGTCTATAAAATCAGGACTATTCGGCCGCGTATGTACAGTCAGCAGCAAAAGTGGCTAAGCGTTTGAAGTGTTCAAAATGACCTAAACGCGCTCGCTCTTATTCTCTTGACAATAGAGCTGTGTTGACCTCATTTTGAACACCTCAAACGTTTAGCCACTTCTGCTGCTGACTGTACCTAACCGAGTTTTGCAAATAGGTGCTAATTACGGTAGTAAAACTTGAATAGACTTTCATTTCAAAACACTATATAAGTTAGGTTAGTTAGGTGGTTTCAGATGCCCGGAGGGCAAACAACCTAGAAATAGGAGCCCCGCAACGCGGCGCTCCGAAGAAATCGACAAATGCCAACAAAAATGGTTGTATTTGATTTCATACGTTTTTTCGTAATATCCATCGATCGTAACTGATCGAACTAGGTTAAAAAGATATTCTATAGTAACCGGTTATAAACCTCGGTTACATACTCGTCCGAACTGAATCAGATTTTTTTAACAATGTTTACCACTGTAATTTTTTTTGTTATTATCACTTTTTGTCGCCAGCTTTGGCCTATGATGGTACTGGGTTCAAATCAAGGGCATTTATTTGTGTGATGAGAACAGATTAATGGGTCATGGGTCTATATATGTATTTAAGTATTTGTCTATTATATATATATCGTTGGCTGAGTACCCACAACACAAACCTTCTTGAGCTTACCGTGGGGCCCAATCAATTTGTGTAAGAGTGTCCTGTAATAAAAATGTATTAAATATATGTTCTTGATATAAAATTCAACCTGCATAGTAACATATTACATATGTGACAAATTGAGAAAAAAAAAATGTAGTCCATTGCTGATAACGGCGAACTCTCATTGTATCACCTCATAGCCTTATTGACAACCGAAAATAACTTAATTTTTTAACACACTGACTTATAACATTTCGTAATTGTTTATCTAAATAAACACGTACCGTTATCGATAAGACAACGACCGATTATTATTGATTGGATTTAAAAACGTACTTTCAATCAAATTACCTAGTTGGCACCGATTTTCTTATCACAACAGTTCAACGGTGTGTTATCGGTAGTACTAAGATATTTGAATACGTATTGTATATTCATTTTAATTTTGCTATAAAAAAATGAGTCTTTGCCATAGACAGATATATAAATCGAAACAAAAATAGAAATAAAAATAGGAAGGATAAGATCGAAAAATTTGACACGTCTAAGCGGTACTCGTATAGCACAATTGGTAGTACTGGGCTAGTGATCCAGTGGTTGTGGTTTCGAGTCCCGCTTCGAGTCAAATTTTTATATTTTTATTTCGATTTAAATATCTTTGATATGAAAAACTCTCGTAAGACTCAGACATACTAGAAATATATATAAACGGGTCACTCACGTATCTTAAGGTCGAAAACCGCTCGACATATTATGTTTCGGTCCAATTCGTGAACCATAATCATGGGCTCCGTATTCGTAATTATGGTTCATGAATTGGACCGAAAAATATGTCGAGCTGTTTTCGACCTTAAGTTTGAGTGACCCGTTTATATATATTTCTAGTATCTTTGATATGCTAGCAGACGTTTCTGCTTAATATAAAAACAGAGATTCACATTGACTTATTCTAACGCTGTGCAATGTGACTGAAAAGAGTCAAATTTTTTCTATTTTTCTTTCGATTTAAATATCGAAGATATTCGCTAGCAGACGTTTCTGCATAATAAAAATTAATATAGTTTTTAAGTGTTAGTGCAAATTGGTTACATGACTATATCTTATATATAGCTATATATATTAGCTTCCAAATATTTTAATTTAGTTAGATTCGGATTTAATATGTATTCATCTTACATTCATAAGAGTCGTCTTGTAATGTTATACAGGGTGGTCGAAACCAGAAGAAGAAATTAGATTTCTTCCATCTAGGAATGTCAAAATATTTATCATGTGCATTTTAGCCGTTTATAATTTTTATTGTTTTTTTCTATGTTTATATAGTAACATTAAGGTTAGAGTAGGCTACCAAACGGACGTTAATAGCTTGTGTTGCTTACGGCGAAATAACGAATGGAGAACAATGACTGAGGTCGCGTGAAGAATGCGTCGTAAAGCCAACCAGCGTTAACTTGAAATAATACATAAATCTTTAAGGTTTTTCATCCATAGTTTACCAACCGAGTATATTTTTATCACAATTTATACCTGGAGTGCACAGTAATTATCACTACTTATAAATGAGCATTTCTTTAAAAAATTGACACTTTTCAAGTTTAACTCATTTTACGTGAATTTTGTTTTTTTTTCTACTTAAATTCTCGAGCGTTTTTTAAAACAAAAGTAAAAAAAATGTCCCCAAGTTTTTTACTGTGTTAGCAATTTGCTATATCAAATGATATTTATTCCATAATCAAAGCGGTGAATTTGATAATGGAATATATCAGTACTTCGAGATTATTTGATTTGCCAAGTCTACGTTTTCTATAAATTTAACATGTCTAAGTTTGTTTACACATTGTAATAGTAGGGAATAAATAAGTGTAAAAAATCCAAAACAGTATAGCTTACAATTATAGCGAGAAGTACAATTATAAAAAGTTATACAAAGTAGGTATACAAGTAGGAAAGTAATACAAAAACATACATAAATCAATAAGGGAATTTTGAAATTAACGTCTTAATGGTTGATATTTATTTACGGCGCTCGTCAGCAATGTCATATTTTCAAACATATTTTCAAAAGATTGCAATGGAAATGGCGACCTGACCATTCGCCGCGTAATTCGGATCGCCAGTCGCGCGTGTATGAAAATAGGGCTTTATAATTAAGTTGTAATCATAATTATCATAGTAATTTTGTGATGACATTGCAGCATTTAGTTATTAATGATATGTCTTTGTTCCAGTTCAAAAGACGATGAGATCGACGGAAACTGCATAGTGCGCGCTAGAGGTCTGCCCTGGCAATCATCAGACCAGGACATTGCCAAGTTCTTCCGAGGACTCAATGTTGCTAAGTGAGTATACACCTCGTACCTTTGTACACACAGCAACACTCTTAACTGTGCATCGGTGGACTTTATGCCTTATATAATAAGGTCTACCAATGTATAACTAAGAGTGTTGTTGACTGTACGTACATTAACCCCATAAGCATATCGTCACTACTTTTTTGGACCCGGGTATGTCATTAAACTACGTCCAACAATGAGAGGTAGGGCACAGCGAAGTACCATCACGCTTGAGTCTGGAGAAGCCCAACTGGGGAAGTACCTCCTCCTTACAGAAGACCACAACCATAATAGCACTGCCACCTTTCAGGTATGTAGTGTTGTGTTCCTGATGGTGAGTAAGGTTCCCAGAGCTCCAATTCCCTTTAAAGGCTGGCAACGCGCTTGTGACTCCCCTGGTGTTGCGATGGGCGACGATAATTGCTTACCATCAGGCAATTCGTCTGCTCGTTTGCCACCTTTGTTATAACAAAAAACGCAGTAACCCTGTACTCATCCCATACACAGTTACGTCATTTTTCTTTTGATTAACAGAATGAGTTGAGGTTATTTCAAAGTAGTGACGATATATTAAACCTACATTACTAAATGTATGTTTTGCCCTTATCTGTTACCTTGACAATTGTTTTTTATAATAAAGACAAAATATATATATTTTTTTTTAATCGACTACAACGAAATAATATCATGTTTTTTTTCTCAAAGCATACGATTCCTGACGGACTACGTAAGTATTTACAATGTACCTACTAGCGAAATATGATAGATTTTTTAAATATCTTAGTACCTATACATACCTACTTTTTTATATTGAACTTCGTTAAAGGGCATTTTCGGGACACTTGTTTTTAATTACATACCAAATTTTATTAAAATCGCTCGAGCCGTTTAGACGTGAAGAAGTAACAAACATACACACTCACAAACTTTCGCCATTATAATATTAGTGTAGGTAGATTATAGTGTAGATTTATCATAATTTCAAAACCTTATTTATATTTTTTTGCGTTCACAGGGGTGGAGTAGCGCTCTGCCTGTCCCCGCAAGGTCGCCGAAACGGCGAGGCGCTTGTGCGTTTCGTGTCTCAAGAGCACCGCGATATGGCGCTCAAACGACACAAACACCATATAGGCCCGCGGTACATTGAGGTGAGTCTAGACATACTAGCCGATTCTCACCGGCTTGACTGATTTCTCCTAGGTTTCATTAAATCTCAAATATTGAAATATATATATTTCGGGACAATCTGACACAAATCGACCTAGTCCTACGGGAAGCTCAGTAAGGCTTGTGTTGTAGGTACTAGACGACGATATATATAATAGATAGATACATATAAATATTTAAATACATAGAAAACACCCATGACTCAGGAAAAAAAATCTGTGCTCATCACACAAATAAATGCCCTCACTGGGAAACGAACCATCGGCATCATAGGCAGGAACACTACCCACAAGGCCAGACCGGCAGACGGTCAATTACATTTTACATAGATTAGATACACGGCATCTTGGAGCTTGGCCATAAAAAAATATTGGTGATTTTATGACAATTTTGCTGATTCATTTGGCATGTTTACCTACTTTAGTTTTTTCTGAAAATTAAACTTATATTTCTTGGAGTAATTTTTAATAATTGTATTTCATGTTTGAGAAAAGCGCTATACCACGGCGTGAAAAGGGGTTGTCGTCCTCGTAACATTCCGGCCTCACTGCGCTCGGCCGTCTACATATACTCGGCCGGCAACCCCTTACTTCCCGACCTCTGTAGTAATGTACAATTATTGCCAGGTGTACCGGGCCAGCGGGGAGGACTTCCTGTCAGTAGCGGGCGGCGCGACGTGCGAGGCGGCCGCATTCCTGTCCCGCGGCGCGCAGGTCATCGTGCGAATGCGCGGCCTGCCCTACGACGCCACTCCCGCGCAAGTGGTAAGACATGTCTCTCGGTCTAACATAAAGCTTTTTGACCCGGGTATGTCCTTAAACTACGTCCAACAATGAGAGGTAGGGCACAGCGATGACCATCATGCTTAGATCTGGGGCAGCCCGACTGGGGAAGTACCTCCGCCTTACAGAAGACCACAGCCATAATAGCACTGCCACCTTTCAGGTATGTAGTGTTGTGTTCCTGATGGTGAGTAAGGTTCCCAGAGCTCCGACCCCCCTTAAAGGCCGGCAACGCGCTTGTGACTCCCCTGGTGTTGCGGGTGCCCATGGGCGACGGTAATTGCTTAACACCAGGCAATCCGCCTGCTCGTTTGCCGCCTATGTCATAAAAAAAAAAGCTGCTCAAGTTGTAAAACGATATCTTCCTCGCGTTGTCCCGGCATTTTGCCATGGGTCATAGGAGCCTGGGGTCCACTTGGCAACTAATCCCGGGATTTGGCGTAGGCGCTAGTTTTACGAAAGCGACTGCCATCTGAGCTCCCAACCCAGAGGGTAAACTAGGCCTAATTGGTATTAGTCCGGTCTACTCACGATGTTTTCCTTCATCGAAAAGCGACAGGTAAATATCTTTCTAACATACATTAAAAAAAAAACATTAAAAAAAATACACAAGAATTACAACATTATAATAACTTAACTAAAAAGGACACTTAAAACTACGTATGTACAGTCGCCATCAGATATATCGGAGCTGTGGAGGTGGTCATAAATATCTGAACATGCACTTTACCGCCTTGACAATAGAGGCGTTGTTCAGATATTTGTGACCACCTCCACAGCTCCGATATATCTGATGGCGACTGTACACAAGTGTTTGTGTGTGTTGTTGTCAAATATCTGACCCCCAGACGTCTCCCAAATCGCTCCCGTGCGGAATGACATGCCCATGACACTGGCCATATTTCCCCCCTGGATAGCGATACTCAATCTTTGAATATGAAATATATTTTTCTCAAACATACTACGAAATGTATGCGTTCATGGCACGAAATGATGGAAATGTATGGCCGTGAATAAATGTATGGAGTTAGTGTGAAAAGCACATTATTGTCCGCAGCTCTAACTTTTTAAATTTGCCAACTAAGATTAGACTGACGAAGGAAAAAATACATACATCCAAGTTACAATCTCTTTGAAAGCATAATTGGTATTATAATAATCGGTTAAACATGGTGCTGGAATAGCTTTTTCCAATGTAAATTCATTAAAAAAAAACGAAATCTATGAACCATAGATAGTTGTTATATTTTTATAAGCAGTTAAAAAAGGTGTACGAATAGCTTTGTCGAATTTCTTTTTTTTTTTTGAATAAAAAATAAAAAAGGCGGCAATTCACTGTTATTTACTTGATTGCTTTGTTGTTATTTCACTTTTATTATTTTCTTGAAATGTTTGAGTAAAGCACTATACAGGCTTCGGCCTGAACAGGGATTAAAGGACTCAATTTATCCGGCCTCGTCTGTCTACCGCAATCTCGTCCTTAAATCCCGTACTTCACGGCCTCTGCAGTAATGTACTAATGAAACCTATATTCCAGCTGGACTTCTTCTCGACCGGCGACGACCCGGTGCAGGTCCTGGACGGCGCCGAGGGAGTCCTGTTCGTCCGCCGCGCTGACGGCCGCGCCACGGGGGACGCCTTCGTGCTCTTCTCCAAAGAGGACGACTCTCCTAAAGCCCTCTCCAGGCACCGGAAACTGATTGGCCAGAGATATATAGAGCTCTTCCGGTCTACGACTGCTGAAGTGCAACAGGTATTTACTAAACAACTCAATTTTTTTTTAAGTAAGAACAAATTAAATTATTTTTTATGAAATATTTTGTATGCTTTGATTTTTTTAAGTAGTGATACTACTATATAAATTAAAAGTTGAAATAGATGACATATACTTAAGAAAAAGCGATGAGGACCTCCGGCGTTCGAGACGGGATTCGAACCCGCATCTCCAGCTATCGCGGCTTTTTTTTTTAAGGTTTACTATGTCATCTATTTCAAATGTTTATTTTTTTATTCAAGTAGGCATAGCAACAAGCACTTTCGAATAGTCAAATATAAATATAATCTTAAGCTAATAATTAATTAATACAGAGTAATTCATTGGTAAAATTATTATAGTAAAAAAAAAAAACATTAAAATTCATATACAAGATTATGAATCATGACAGCCATAAATCGTTCACTGCTGCCCCAAATGACTTGGTCATATGTAGTTGGTGTAGTCGCCACGCTTGGCAGGCGGGTTGGCGACCGCGTAGCTGTAGATGAGTTTCGACGAATGCTGTAAGACACCCGCGAGAGATGGGGTGGTGGTATTCTAGTTAGCTGGCATCACATTTTTAGCAGATGGTACAGTCAGCATCCATAGTAACAATTGTATACCAATGTACAGTCGCCATCAGATATATCGGAGTTGTGGTGTTCATACATATCTGAACAACGCCTCTATTATCGTGGCGATAAAATAGTCCGATATATTTGATGGCGACTTTAAGAACACTAAAAAAAAATCTCCCATCTTTTTGAAAAAAAGATATGAAAATTTAATGTAACTTTGCAAACAACAAGTTTCCTATGAGAACGCTATCAGATATATCGGAGCTGCGGAGGTGGTCACAAATATCGGAACATGCACTTTATTGCCTTGGCAATAAAGGCGTTCTTCACATATTTCTGCACTATCTGCATTTTTTAATATTAAGTAGTTATATAAATGTTCAAACCTAGACCACCTATGGGACCAGAAATAAGTTAATATTTACATGTAACGATAGTTTTGTACATACAATCAGCAGCAGAAGTCGCTACGCGGTTGAAGTGTTCAAAATGAGGTCAACACATCTCTATTGTCAAGAGAATAAGAGCGCGTATAAGTCATTTTGAACACATCACCCGCTCAGCTACTATTGCTTCTGACTGTAATCATAATTGATTATCCCGAGACACCAATCAATCAAACCCCAAGGCCGTATAGTACTTTGAATTTACAACAATCTTATCGGTAGCCATTACAAACTCCTCCAGGAAGGTTACATATTCTGGAGTCGAAGGCCATTAAAGCAGAAAAGTCCTAGTGACGTCGCACGGGTGGTTAGGATCCTTCAGTGTGCTAGATCGAAGTGGCAGTCTATAGGGGAGGCCTAAGACTTATTGGATGTCTTTGCTACGTATATTAGCTTCTATTGTCATTTTCCGTCAATAATTGTTAATTAGCTATAATATAAGTATTACACAGTAGCTTTTGCCCCCGGTTTCGCACGCGCAGAAGAACCCTCTTTTTGACCTCTTCGGGGATGAATATCAAAAAACGCAGAAATTACTTTTCTTGTATTTAAATAAGGAGTGGTTACACAAAATTTCAAGTCTCTAGCTTTAAATTTTACACAATCGCCATACACACTTTTAACCCTTTTTTTACCCCCTTAATGATGGAATTTCCAAAAATCCCTTCTTATTGGATGCTTACGATATACAAACTACCTATTGTGAAAAAATCAGCCATCTAGGTTAAGCGGTGTGGGCTGTGCGTTGATCAGTCAGTCAGGACTTTCACATTTATATATGTAGATAAACGGGACTTAACCGCGTATATTAACTTTAAAATTTACCTCCGACGTTTCGTTCAAGTTGATAAACAAGATCAAGTGCGGGTAGTTCGAAAAACTCGCGCTGCTAGATGTTGATGTGAACTCTAGCCAGTCTTTAGCCGGGACCACGAGGACGACGCAGTCCTCAAAACGTCGGAGGTAATTGTGAAGTTAATATATGCGTTTAAGTCCCGTTTATGTGTAATAATGTGTAAAACCGTGAAAATTTAAATCTGTATAATACAAATATATGTATAATTATCATCATCTCACTTTGAAAGCGAGTACCATCTGACCCACCAACATACAGGATAAACTAGGCCTTATTGGGATTACCAAAAAGCGACTGGTAAATATCAAATGATATTTCGTACATAAACTCCGAATAAATTCATTGGTGCAAGCCGGGGTTTGAACCTGCGACCTCCGGAATGCAAGTCGATTGCCTTACTGCTAGACCACCAGCGCTTCCAACTATATAGCTATCCATATTAATCTAAATACTCTGTCTATCTGTCTGTTACCTCTTCACGCTTAAACCGCTGAATCAATTGGGATAAAATTTGCTATGGAGAGAGTTTGAGCTACGAGAAAGGACATAGGATATTTTTTATCCAGCAACCATACTTTAAAGACGGGCATGGCTGACGATGTCGCGAGGAAAAACTAGTAATATATGTTAGTTTTTATTATGAAAAATAATATAACGAGAGACTGAAAAATAGGTGCAAATAACCTTGCCCTATAAAGTATAACTATGGCACATACCTCAGCAGTTAAATGTATTACCGTGAAATTAGATCACGTGACATTGATAAAATAATATAAAGAAAAAACTTTCAACGACAAATGTAATTTGACTCACTGCTTTCTCGCAGCAAAACTGTCCATCGATATAGCCATCTCCATTGAGAACAAATTATAATTTATAACATAGGTGAAAAAAGTTAACTGAAACATCATGTCTATGTAGTTGTGCAGAGAATTAATATGGAACCTACGTCAAAATTTGAATATAGAACGCCGACATGTGTGTACACACATATTGACGTTCTATATTCAAATTTGACGTAAGTTCCACATTAATTATCTGCACAACTAAATAGACATGGTGTTTCAGTTATTTTTTTTATCTAGATTGGTTTCCAATTTGTTTTCGATAGAGATGGCGAAAGACAGTCACTATCAACTTATATCGAACAGTTTTGCTGCGAGAAAGCAGTGAGTCAAATGACATTATAAGTTTTTCACCTATACTTCCCACTTTTTAATCAAAACCATGTTGACGGTAAAACGGTTCTCTTATCGGTTGTAAGCAATTCGTTCGATAACGTATCGATAGCTATTCTTAACGCTTGCTCAAGTTTGCGAACATAATGTTATCGTCCAATGCACACATGCAAATACATGTACTATGGCCATTTGGAAGGCATATTGCTCGAAGAACCAATAACCGGACAGAAAGGTTCTTGAGTACCCACGTATGGGAAGATGTAGTGTTGAAAATCCTCTACGTTCCGACTGTGGATGGACAGTCAAATGCAAAATTATGTACCGAAAGAATCCTTTCATAAATACGTCCTACCTTGTTACTGTACAATAGAGTTGCTCGGCACATATTCTTGACTCTTTGGCGAACGATTTTTTACATTGGATCCTTGACAGTCGAATTCAAAAATTTGAGGACGAAAACATTCGAACAGTACCACTTTTCACCATTATTTTTGCACGATTATTAATTTATATCATTCATGTTTCTAAAATAACACAGCGAGTGAAAATCTTTCACTCGATTTGTAGGCTTGTACTCTGTATTAAATGTATGTTTATGAACTGGTTCCCCGCCACTTAAATAAAATTCACTGTCATAATATGTTTTTTCTTTAACTAGAATTTTGAGTACTTTGTTTAATAATAATCGTTTCGTTTGTCCAATAAAAAAATAATGTTTTTTATTATGCAGATACGTCTGATAGCGAATATCTTCGATATTTAAATCGAAAGAAAAAAAAATTGAAAAATTTGACTCGAAGCGGGACTCGAACCCACAACCACTGGATCACTAGCCCTAGTACAGATGTAGTGAATAATCCTTTCCTTTCGTATTTTCTCGGAAATGTTCGTTTTTGTCTTACTACTTCACTCGCACTCAGTACCCATCGAGACAACGTAGGGAACGGTCGCATTGCAAGAGGAAGTATCTATATAGAGTAGTTAATACCACTGAAATATTTTGTTGATATTTATGTTAGATTTTGTGATAAACTTCATGGACTCGTGTATTAATGCAGGCCACCTATATTTTGATAGACTTTTCACATGTCACTCTTGTCTGTCAATTTTGTAAATAATAAACATTGATTATATTCGATCCACATTAACAATTTATAACAGACATGCCGAAAGCACTAAGAAAAGGGAAACGTTTAGATCGGCAAGCCCGCGAATCAATCTACCTCCAATAGTCCGAAGTCGGCAAAGTTGGGTAGACCAAATAAATTATTTTAGGTCTAGGTCTTGACGATTTTGACTACAACGTTATACGCCGATTAGTGTATAATTTCCATTTGATATACAAACAAGTAAGTACGTTCACCCATCAGAAAATCATATTTATTTATATTAATTTCTCTGCTGGTTTGTTTTGTTGTGTTGAGGTTTTTTGTTATGTTATAGTATTTTTAATTACTTACAAAGTTATTGAAAAAGGTCTGCAAAATCCTACTGTAGTTTTGACTTATAGTTAGACTTTTGGGGTTCCAATCCTTATAGAATCATTAGATCATCCCAACCGTGTCCCAATCAGTGCGTTTTATTGAAATAAAACGTCCTCGGTAACTAGTTATATTTTTGTTTACCTAACGAATTCTTTATATGATAGAATCGTGGTGGTTTTAACATCTCAGTGTAATATACGTCAAACGGGCAGTTTGACATTTCACATTGATAAATAAAGTATGCGATTTATTTGATACCTACACGTAATTTAATAATACAGTAATTCATAGACCATTCGGGTGTTATCGTTGTTACGAATTTTGCCGATAGGAAAGGATTATTCATTACATCTGAGTAGTGGGTGCTCGGATAGCACAATTGGAAGTGCACTGGGCTAGTGATCCAGTGGTTGTGGGTTCGAGTCCCGCTTTGAGCCAAATTTTTCTATATTTCTTTCGGTTTAAATATCGAAAAAAAAAATTGTTACTAATGTAACTGTACAAAGATATTAAATGTTTAGAAGCGGGTAACGCACGTTTTATAAGTCGAATATTGCTCAACATGTTTATGTTTAATTCCGTAACGAGGAGCATAATCGTCGGTTAGGCAACGCGAACACCCTCATGATTATGCTCCTCGTTACGAATTGAAACATGTCAAGTAATATTCGACTTAAAACGTGAGTTACCCGCTTCTATACAATTAACATGTTTGAATCTCACGATAGTTTTGTGTAATAGTAGGAAATAAATATACATATTTTTTTGTGTCCAGGTACTGAACCGGTCGCTAGAGACGCGCACATCAGCCGCCAGCACCCCGGCAGCGCCGGCGCCCGCCGAGGGCCTGCTGCCCGTGGCCCTGGTACCCCAGCACGTCATCACCTCCGGCACGGCGAAGGACTGCGTGCGGCTCCGCGGCCTGCCTTACGAAGCACAGGTAATTTATGCGCTCCTGGTACTTTATAATTTGTATACAGCATCATTTTCACAGTTTCAGCGTAGGTAGGCCTCCCACAAGGTGGTCCGGCGACTTGGCGAAGGTCGCGGGATACCGCTGGATGTGGAAGGTGCAAGACCGGTCTTTTTGGGTCGCTTTAGGAGGCATATGTCCATGATGATGATGATGATCATTTTCATTTAAACGTCCACTGCTGGACATAGGCCTCCCCCAAATATGACTTGTATCATCTAGGGGCGATGTTGTCATCGCCGCCACGCTTGACAGGCGGGTTGGCGATCGCAGTAGCTATAGATTGTATTGCGACGCTGCTGCCCGTCCGTCGGTTCTATCCCTTAGTCGCTTACGACACCCGCGAGAGGAGATGGGGTGGTGCTACTCGTATAGTCAGCCGGCACCACATAGAAAATGGTCGCCATTCGTCGCTAAAAATCACGACTTCAAACCGACGAGTTTACCTCTTGTAGGTATTTGAATGGAAAATGGAACTTTGACATTTGGAATAGAGTTGCATTTATCTAATTTCGATTTTTATAGAAGAATAGTTCTTTGCCCCTTTGTACCTTTATAGGTACAAGGCAAAGTTTGTGTTTACCTTCTCGTGCTAATATTGAGACCCGACTAGCGGAAGATTAAAAAAAATCAAACCTACGAGGAAGAATGACTGGAGAACGCATCCGCGAGCGCCAGTAAGGGACAAAGATATTCTGAGTTTTGTAGCCCAAAATGTAACAAATCACTATAGTTTTGCTTTACAGGACATTCTTTATGTCAAAAATATTAGCTTATTCTGTAATAATTACCGCAACTTTGGTTGAAAATCCAAGAAAACTCCAATTGTATTTGTTCCCCTCCAACTTTGACAGTTCTGAAGGGTCCAGTTTGGAGGGGAACAAAAATATGTGTGACTGTGACAAGGACGGACGAAAATAGCGCCGTCTCTGCCATACCTATGGAAAGTTACATAAGACCATCCCTTTCGATCATGGTATTAATATTAGCACGCTCCATCTAGTTAAATGGTATGTCTATGATTCAAACAGTTGAATATTGAGCAGTGAAACGGTTTCAAGGCACGAGAGCGAAGCAAACTTTGCTGTCGAGAAAAACACTAAATATTTCGAGCGAGAAGTAAAAACTAAAACATTTTAAATTTATTGCAGGTAGAAAACATACTGACGTTTTTGGATGAGTTTGCGAAAAATATCGTCGTCCAAGGAGTCCACATGGTATACAATGCGCAGGTAAATTAATCTTGTAATATATAGATAGATAGATACATAGCAACATTTATTCATGACACACACACACATAATAATGACAACAAAAAAAAACACATTACGCAAACGACGTGTGCCACGAAATGGCCTCATCTCAGCGTAATGCCAGCAATTGCCAGCGCTGGTCTTCCGATGATCCATAACATACTTTATTTACAATTTTTTCTATACAACGCCTGTGGCAAACAAGCATACGGCCCGCCTGATGGTAAGCAGTTACCGTAGCCTATGGACGCCTGCCACTCCAGAGGATTCACATTGCCTATCCTCTAAGTCGTTGGAGCTCTGGAAACCTTAGTCACCATCAGGAACACAACACTACGGGTATATACCTGGAAGGTCGCCACGCTTGATAGGCAGGTTAACGACCCTACTAGCTGTTGATTCGTCAGTTTTTCCTTTTCCAAAATTGAATAGTTAATTAACTTAATAACGAAAATTTCTGAACGTCTCGAGACAATTCTCATTTTTAGACCAACGATCACCAACTAGCCCTGACAAGCGTTAACGAATAAAGCTATTAGAGTTAAACTCTTTTTAATATTAGGGGTTTTATTGTTTGTACAGGGACACCCAAGCGGCGAAGCCTTCATTCAGATGGACAGCGAGACGAGCGCGTTCCTGTGCGCACAGCAGAAACATCATCGGTATATGACGTTCGGCAAGAAGCAACGGTATATTGAGGTTCGTTGCAAAATAACCGTTATTTTTATATACCGTTTTTAGAGTAACGTTATTTTTTTTTAAAGCTTACGTTTCTTCTGTTATTTTCAGAGTATACATGTGTGATATGTGTGTGTGTGAGTTTTAGGTGATTTAACGAAAATTTTATTGATTTTCTATCAAATTAGTACCATATTTTGTGTGTAATGGGATAGATTGTTGAGTAAATTATCTTTTTAAGGATAATGTCAATTAGACTAATTTATTTATATGAATATTATTTGTTATTATTTAATAAATCTTCAATTATTCATGTCTTCGTGATGATAACTGTATTTAAATTAACTTCGTACGTTTAAGTTATCTACTTTAAGCGCATAAATGGCGGGAAATGTCTGGCATTTATACTACATATGAAGAAATATCACCAGCTGTCACAATAAGAATTAATAACAATTTAATAGTCAATTTTTTTTGTACAAGACTGACCAGCGTTCGACCTCAGTCGCACCTGATGGTGAGTATCGACGAAGTCGAGGGTGTAACACGCTGGTTCAGTGACAGCCTATTCACTCTTGCGTTGAAAAGACCCAAATTATATCTTTCCGGGAATACAGATGAAGGGAGCGAATTTCATTCTTTAGCAGTCCGCATTAGGAAGGTAGAAGCGAATCGCTTCGTGCAAATAAATGGAATATTCACAACGTAAGGATGAAACCGCTCCATACTCCTGGACGTCCTGTGGTGGAATGGATTACTAATCAACCGTATTCGCAGGTGTTCCAGTGCTCCGGCGACGACATGAACCTGGTGCTGACCGGCGGCGTGACGCCGGCCACCTCCCCCAAGGTGCTCTCCCCCGGTACGTTGCTCTCCCCCCCGCCCCCCGCGCCGAGAATCCTCGCGCAGCACATCGCCCACCAGAGCCTGCTCGCTCGCCAACACGAGAACTTGCTCCTAGCATCCATGCGTCCACCGATGGTCCCTGTCCTCCCCACCTATCAGATTCGCTCACCTTCGCCCGCACCCCAGTACCAACTCCAGCAGTTCTTACAACAGCCTGTAGTCCCGATAACTAATAAAAGGTCGTATGAGCGCGCTTTTACGCAAACTTCAGAAGCGCCGCCAGCGAAGCGGCAGTACTTACCTCCTCAATTAGCGCCGTCTTTAAGTCTTCCTATGGGCCTGTCCTATGGTACGTCCACTCCTATATTTTCCTATGCGAACACAAGCCCGATGCTTTCCTACGCGAATGCTTTACAAGCGGGTATTCCTACAGCCATGCCGGCTGGTTATGGTACAGCCTTGTCGGCTGCGTTACCTCCGACAATGACTTCACCGTTCCCGACGTTTTCAATGCTGCCGTCCATGTATCCGTACTACCCCGGAGTGTAAGGCTTAGGTTCGCGTCGTTTCTAAAAATAGTCTGACGGCAAAAGTTGAGTAAGTTACTAATGCGCTCAATAAAGGATAGTAATATGTATATTGGCAACTCATCTAAAATTTTACTATAACGTATTGAAAGATTGAGAAAGGAACTATCCTTATGATAGAAAGCTTTCTACGTAAGATGCGTTTACTTAAAAAGTTAGAGTAGCATTAAATTAAGGAAGTGCCTTCGATTTTATCCGGTTTTTAAGTATATTTAATTAAAAAAAAACTTAATCTAATAACAACATATTGAAGATGATTTGTGTTAGAGTTAAAATCGATTTATCGGCAATTGTTGAAACAGGGTAAACCAAGCTCAAAGTTTAACAGTGTTGTGTCCGTTATTAATATTGTAGGTTTATATTTTTTATATAAGACAGCTGTAGATTTAGGGTAAATGACCAGTTATACGAGTTTGTTACATACATTCCAAATCCAAATCAATCAATACATTAACATGCTTGATCCGTAGTTATGTGCTGCTATTTCAATGCTGGCATTGCCAGGAAGTTATATATTTGGAAACTTATAAAAGCCTCTCATTTTGCACAGGCGATATTTCTTGCACATACGCAAGAAATTATATTCGTCTTAGTTTAAACTTATCACGTTTTGAGTTAGATTAACGGATAACGGTTATTTTTAACGGCAGTTATTTTTAGCAGCTTCGTATATTCGTTACATTAAGTACTTAGCTTTCTCAATCAAGTTATTGTTGAATTTACTGACTTTAATGTTGTTGTATAATCAATTAAATATAAGTATTGAGTGTTCCATTTCGATAAATGTTTTATATGGTATCTTTGGAGGCTTAAAGCCAGGGTTAAAAGGGTGATATATAAATACAGAACTGGCAAGTTACATGACCTATTCATGACAGCTAATTTGGTCCGGACTAAACGAAGTTTTAGTAACGTCATATAAAAATGTCTTGATGATATTACCTTAACCGAATTTCGTTTGCTGTAATGATATATCGTTTTATAAGCAGAGGTTGTTTATATTATGACAAGTTAGTGTAAGTGTGATTAGTTAAAATGTGATTACTTTTAACTTTAGACATTCCATGATTTAAAGACAAAGTTTTTTTCCAATATTTTTCGAGACTGATCAAAAGTCTGAAAAATGCTGATTTCTTTTATGTACTTATGTTAGTGCTTTTTGAATTGCGTTTTTATGAGTACAATGCACTTTTGTGGTTAGTATACACTTTTGTTTTTAGATTTATGTATAGATGTTGTTTTTTGTGGTTTTAGCACGAGGAATCAATTTAAGTAAAATTAAGTGCCTAGTATATACAGCGAAATATCGCATTTGTAAATCGTATATTGTTTATACTTATACATTCTATACTAGTTCGATTTTTTGCTGCTATTATTTATATTAAGAATTATTGGCCTATTTTTGCTTAGCGCAATCGGTTAACGAAGCAGCAGTTTTATATAATTTTATCGTGTTGTCGTAGTGAAGCATCGTTATCCCTCTCTCACTCGTCCTTCCATTCCTTTCCCACTGTTCTCTTATTTCCGGGCGCGTTCACTTTAACAATTTTATGCATAGGTACCAAGCTTAATGTCATTATCATTTACCTCACACCACTTAGTTTAAAAAGGTCTTAAATATGAATTTTAAAAAGGTACGAAATTCCAAAAACAGCTGCTCTGTAATCCTCCAAACATGCCCGTAATTCTTGCAAAGTTCGAATGTTTTATTTTTCAACTGGATTCTTGCAGGGCAGTTATGGAAATTAGTACTAAAACGGGTGACATATATAATGATCTTAGTACTCCTAAAAATAACGTCATATTGTCTATGGTGTTGCCATGTCTCAATCACTATAGGTCGTGGGCTTTCACATGGTGGAAAGGCTAATATATTTGTTCTATCATTTCTAAAATGTATTTACTGATAAATTACCCTAGTTCACTTTTTGAGTCGATCATAATGTTCTCATTTCACTCATGCAAGTGCGTGAAAAGGAGGGAAGCTTTGTATCGACAAAAAAATGTGATTTACGGTTGTACAGTCAGCAGCAAAATTGGCTAAGCGTTTGAAGTGTTCAAAATGACCTACACGCGCTCTTATTCTCTTGACAATAGAGATTTGTTGACCTCATTTTGAACACCTCAAACGCTTAGTCACTTCTGCTGCTGACTGTAGCTGTTCATTGTAACTTTAGTTTGCCTTAAACAAAATTACAATAAACATATAATTACTAAGTATATCATGAAAATGTATATGGCGATGAAGTGTTGTAACTTGGTGTATCCGATGGGGTCGTGTTTTGGAAAATGGGCATGTTTTATGGTAAATCGGTAAGTTGCACTCATTATAAGTATATATTTATGAAGAACATTTAAATCGTGTAGTTCTATTCGAGATTTTGATAATCACTAGTTTTTTTTAATAACTGTCGTTCTGAACGAGAGCAGTAACGTTTATAATAACGTTTCTTTTCGTGATTTTTAATGTATCACCAACGGTTACTCCACTACGACCGTTACTGAAGTATTAAAAAAATATAGAATCTGATTATTTCAATTACTTAAAAATCACAAAACAACGTTATTGTTAAAGTGCTTAAAAGAAATGGCTCTTCAGCGACAGTTACTGGATTAGTGGTTCATAATTCCCGAATAGATGTAAGGTTAGCATGGATTGCTTAATTTATATTATTTTAAGGAGGGGTTGCATGGCTCGACGTGACTTTCGCTTTGTAGAGTGAACGTTTTCCACAGCACCGCCGCCGGATACAACGACATCATTATTCTCTGAATTGTAAACGGTTCTATATTTTGCATTATGGTCTCGGCGTTCCTTGGTAAGTTCTATTTTTAACGCTTATAACGAAATTCTTTAAATAATTCTAACAAAAGTAATTATTGTACTTCAATTTATACATATATTTGATTCTATTTTTTCAAAATTAAAATATTTATCTAAGTAACTACTGCTTTTTGTTGATCGTTCATATCGTTTTTATACCGTTATTTTACCAAGATAACGTTTATCGAGACCGTAATGACAATTTCTGATTAGGTATTCGGGTGTCCTCCAGTCATTTAGCGCTATTTCACAGCTTTTTCTTCTGCTATTCTGAGCCTTTTTATATGCTTTTACTTCGAAATATATCTCATATTTCAACGATATTTTTAGTGCTAAATTAATATTTATGCTTCTTTGTAAATTTTGTAAGTATATAGTTTTCTAATGAGCTTAAAACCTATTGGTTTGTTATACATACAAATTAAAGCATCTTTTATATTGGTAGAAAAATATATACTGAATGTATATAACGATTCTCTTAAACCTTAAGGTTTGTTAACCGAGGTTTGGCGATGATTGGCGATAGTACTTGGTTTAAGATTTTTCTGATACTGGATTTACGTTGATTTAATCGTAATAATGAATTTAAGGTTTGTTGAGGCCAACTTATAATTTATTGATTAACGATTATATTATACGAAATAGTTTAGTACAAAAAGTTGTTGAAATATTTTTTTTTATAGTGACTGGGGGAAGTGGTGTGAGGATTAGGTAGAACTCTCGTTAGCGTAACGGTTAATACCACCATTATTAACGGTTAAAAATACAGGCTTGATTTCGGTTATCAGGTTTTTTTAATACACCCAGTTTATATTTGGAATTAACTTTAACTGAAATCCAGCTTTTGTTTTTATTTTATTAAACACCAATAAGTCCTACTTATATAAGACGTTCCGTGTAACTTTTATCACTTTGTTAGTTTCGCATTGATTTTTATTTTAATTATTATAGTTGGCTAATTATAGTTTATTGCGTATTTTTAAATAAAGCGATAATCTTCGTGACATTGCAAGTTTCTCTGGTTGGTTGGTTGTGCTATTTTTGTTCCTTCGTAGGCTTGTGTCCATAGATTTGGTACTGTGAAGGGTCTAACACACTTGGCTTGTCCTCGCCCTACGAATTGACGTCATTATATGTTTTACTAACATACATTATACTATATTTCATTGCTATATAATCACTTTATTTACAAACAATGCAATATAATTATTATACATTTTCAGGTATTTAGAAATAAGTATGTGATCTTAGGATTACTCATGGAGTGATATGGAATATACAAATATTTTTAGCCGGCACATCACAACACATGTACAATCGTTCACACAACAATAAATCTAAATCACTGCACATATTTTACCCATTATTGCAGATAATAAATATCACAAATATTCCCTTCACAGGTTACCGAGCAATAACTCAAATAGCACAATCATCCCGTCCTCCCCTAACATATAGCTTAAATTAACTATGTTATGGTAAATGACTAGACAGTTAACAGGCAAAGCTCTCTGATTGGTCGCCCAATTGTGAACATTGGCGTTTAAAAATAAACCAATCACAGAGCGGCTACTGTCTGGTAATCCGTAGATAATGCCTATTACCTAAATATATGTAACATAACTGCTCCTTGATTCGCTCTGGAATTTTCAAGGATCATGCAGATTGACATGCATAAATATTTGTGTTAAAAGACTTCCTAGTTAGAACATTGGCTAAAAAGTCTCAAGGGAAAGGTTACTTCACAAAAAAAGCACAGGTTTCATAAAATATAATACGTACATTAAGGCGAGCTTAGACTACGACGTTATTGTTCATTTTATGTGGCTAAGAACGTATATGTGGATGAATATTATCCAAATATAATTAATATTCATCCTAAGAAACTCCGATTCTATCCAAAATGTTTTTTCAAAGCTGTACTAATAATTCAAATATTCATCAAATATATTTAACATATTTCTGCCTCTATTTTGCAGAATTGTTTAGAGTAAATTCTAAGAATAATTAGAGCTAAAATTCAAATCGCCACATTAAATAATAAAATTATTAAAAATAAACAAGTCCGACAATATTTGTCGCAGTCTATGCTTGCCACAACATGACCTGCTTCCAAATGCATGTACAGGTGACAGAAATGAACAAACTTGTATAACAGGGATCTCCGCTTAGTGTGTTGTAGAAGAAATGTTTTTGTGCTTAATATAGTTGATTTAAGAGGGTCCCTTAATGGCCAGGTGTAGCGTACAGCTGGAGAAGTAAGTATACGTTGAGGGCTCACATTAAAGTTTTCTTCTGTTATCGAACTACAACCTCAGCTTAATGATGTTCTTTTTAATTTTATTAACGGTGCTTTTAAAATGACGTAGGCCAGATCATCATTAAAACATAGTATTGTATCTGCTTATTTAAGGTAGATAAATATGGTTATGTGACGCCTTGCAAGGGCACAGCGCGCAGCGATATTATTAAAGCAATATTACATTAACTTACTTTAAGTTAGCTCGTTGAATAATATCAAGCAAGTCTATATTGATCAGGAACTTGTTTACTTTGTGTAGATTCTATCAATTAATATACTTTCTTAAATAACCTCCAATTTCAAAACCAACGAGGATTTTACATGACACACAATTAGCTTTAGTTAATCTGAGGTCGTAGTGGGGTACTAGGCAAGCATAAGTCTGGTAAAGTCCGCAGCTTGGTGTTGGCGGCGGCGCCGTGTGTAACATGGTGTAAGTTGCGCACTGCTTTGGTGGACTGTTAACGTACTGAGACTCTGGTGAGTGTTCATCTTGTTTTTTAATACATACATTGTGTATGTCTCCTTGTATCGTTACTTACGCAATGACGTTCGTGTTTAACTGAGACTTTAGTCCATACCGTTATTTACCGTTACCAAAATAACGGTATTTCATATTTTAGTTTTATGTTTTTTTTTTTAGTTTTTTTTTATTAAAATGGAGACAGTAACTCTCAGTTATACACAATAACTTTCACAGCAAGAAGAAATATCTACATATATATTTATGTGGGCTCTATCAGCACCTGAGGAAATACATTGGCGGGTCCTACTGGGAAATAGCATTGGAATATTATATACTTATACTAAAATATTAACTTGATATATGACATACATTCCAAATATTTAGAAACCTAGTAGTTGTTGCGTGACTAACATACATGCATGATTCTGATTTGTGTTCCGTTTATTTACCTCAGTAGGTACTTGAAACATATAATATCTTTGTCCATTGGTGATCGTAGATTTATGAAATATATATTTCCAATAAAACATTAAAATATATGCTAACATTATTTTAAAACACAGTCATACATAAACATTATATCATCAAAAAAATCTAAGACCTGATTGGCGTAATCTAACTACGTACTTCCTACAATTTGTTGTCACAACTTTACTTGCCTTAAAAATAATTCTTATAAAACATTTTTATTTATTTTCAATGGATAATATATAAGTACAAGTAGAAAAAAATTTAGACCAAAATCACTGCAGTATTTTAATAAATTTGTATCATAATTAACACACGCAGAAGACGCATAATATATATACAATGATTTCTTTTGAGTAGTAAAACACTTGTCAGGCTTAAATTATTTCTTTTGTTTAGTTAATATAAACCCTTTTCCAGGCTTAGCAACTACGATTTATCTACCAGATTAGTGTCAATTGCAATATATTTATAGCAAACCATTTGAATGTATGCGGCCTGGAAAAAGGTTGTAAGTGCTTATGATAACAGACTTATAAGAATACTGATTATATTTCTGTGCACAGGGCCTCTCACGTATTATTACCCTGCGATGGGCCCGACGCTGCCGCCGCCGCTGGTCTACTGGGGGTACCCCACGCCACCCGTGTCTCCCGCCCACTACTACCACCCACCACATCATCCGCAGACAATGGTGACGCAGGTATGTTTAGAATATAAGTGTACCACTTACTTTTAATTACTGCATAAGTGAGCGAGAATAAAACATTTGACGTAGTTTAGCGAAAATGATCATCAAATATGTTTCAATGGAATAAAAACTTACGGTTATGACAGGCAGTTCAAATTCTACTTTGTGGAATGGATTCTTTTCCCTGAACTATGTCCAATGTACATTTAATTAAGTCCTATAAAGTCTAATGCTGCCGGCACACATTCGCGCGAGTAGCGAGGCGAATGGCGAGGCGAAACGCGAGCACGCATGTGTACGCGGACGTCTCGCTATTCCTCTCGCACCTCGCCTCGCGTTTTTGTATAGGCAGTCTCGTCGAACGTTTCGACGAATAGCGAGGCGAGTGACGAGCCAGCATGTCTAAACGCGGAGTGACATAAAATTTAAATCAGCTGAGGATAACGTTATTTTGGTGTAATAACGTTATGAATAAATTTTTTTTCAGATGCCGGATGTAGTGTCTGTAGGAGGTGGGTCCCCCCTGCCCATCCCCCCTCCTGCGGCATGTCCGGAATGGCCTATATACATGGTTAATTAGTCAAGTTTCTTGTTGCCTCAAATATAATTAGACCGTAGTTATCATAACACGACAAAAATGATTGAAAATTAGTTTTAAAACATTATGATAGAGTATTTTATTACAGTCGTATTGTTTTTGAATGTTACAAGCACAAATGTCCTATTAATATTTTTACAGCAATGTGAATTTTAAAACTTATGTAGTGAAAATTGTATTTTATGATATATATGCAACAGAAAGGAACACATCACTTGCCATGCCACAATATTATTTAATGATAATTTAATGGCTCAAATGTAGTAGTGATTTTTTTAAATATAGATAATTATATCAAAATGATATTATTTATATTACAAATATATTATTTATAAATAAGCGACACGTTACGTTTTTGCACATACAATTTTCAATGTTATTGCCAAAAAAGCTATCTGACTGTTGTTATTTTTTAAATATTATAAGGCGGCACTTTAGTGCAGCAGAATATAAAAATATTTAGAAATTATTTTCTAATTTAAACAGATTTTATAATTAAAGGAAGCATTCTTTAACTTATGAATGATATCATGAAAAATTATTACAATGCACACAAGTTATAAATATGTATAGAAGTTTATCAGAAGTTCCTTTCGCAGAATTTCACTGTTTTAAATACATTATATTGTATTCTGTTCTCACAATATTATGTCTTAATTAAAAAAAACAACGAAACGCAGTGATATGAACGGTGCTGTTTGTTAATTATTTTTGTAGAAAATAAACCAAATAAATATGTTATCATATCTATTATATACTAGACTTGTAGATTAAGATAACGCTCAATTAGAAATAGCTAAATAAATCGAGAATTTAGTTACTGATGCAGAAATAGGCCATAACATTAGGATTTTCTTTTACTTTTAGATTTTTATATAAATTTAAGGAGAAAAGTTACATGTAATACTTGTTTATTATCCTTGTATGTTTAATATTCCGTTTGAATCTTCATAACTTAAACAACGTATTACATGAACTGAATATTGCTCATTAGGCATAGATTCGCAATATGCTCAAGTGACCCCATATATATCTCGAGCCTGCCAAGTCAGAATTCACGTTAATACACAGATCTTGCCAAAACACTAATTCTGCTTATCATAATAAGCTAGACTCGCTACAATTGGCTTGAATGCAAGGTTCAGAATTAATATAATTAGCTATAATTTCTCATTCACTAGAAAACTTGTCTTATAATTTTATTAAACGCCCTAACGCTAATACAGGAAAAATCATCGACATTCAACATATTTCCATTAAACAATCCTAAATCATTACTAAATTTAATTATTCTAGATAATTTAGTAGGCATAATAACTTAGATTATAAATATAAACAACAAAATCATCAATTGTCTTCCAATTTGTAAAATAGTATTGTACTTATTTAATTAAGCTTGTCACAAACTATTGAGTTAGTTACGATAATTTAAGACATAATAACAATTCGTTTATATATGCGTTAACGTTATGAGAAAAAATATATAAAAAAAACGTTTCAATAAACTTTTTTTAAATATCTTTAAGTAAATTAATATAAAATTGATATTATGAAATCGAAAGAGCAACTAATTTTAAATTATTTTCAAAATTATATGTGTAATGATATTATGCGTTAGTATTAGGCAATAGTCGTTATTTCTCATAGTTACTATCAGTTCAACATCAAAAACATTCAAATATTGTATTGGACAAACACATAACTTGAATGGCGCGGCGCGTTTGTGGCGCGTAATGTGGCGAGTCACCACATATAAGTGCTTAATATAGTATGACACTTATTTCAGCTACTGCTTTTTTCCATGTTTATTACAAAATTAAAAGTATACAAAAATTACTTACGTCAGCTGAACTATTCAAGTAAGAAAAACTAGAATGCTATTTAAGGCTCGAGTGAAATTTAGGAATTCTTGTATTCTCTGAACAAAAAGCTCTATTGGTGACCCAGTTCTCCTCGTAACCTGCGACATCAGTATAGTGTTTGCTTTACAATGAAACCCGCGGTCACATGTAACTACCAACGCCGCAGCGGAAGGGTTAAATACTACATATTTGATGAACTTTTATTTATGAAAATGTGCCTAGTTTGAGAGAATATATCTTAAGTGTTTGGTCAGTAGTTATTGTTTTTAAGTTTTAAACCATGACCTTGAAGCTATCATGACCAATTTATTTTAAATTTAAATTAAAATTTTACATACACTGTTGAACATTTCTTGTTGTAATATCGTTTTCTTTTGTTATTGTAATCCGATATTAACGTACATTAAGTTATGATATGAGAATGATATATTTTCGATCTTAAAATTATCAAAAATAAATTAAAACATAAAATTTGACACTTGTAATTTTATCTTCGTAAATTTTATCCGGATGTGAATAAGACAAATTAGACAAATAATTAAATTACCTTTAAGTACCTAATAATTTTGTTTTGAAATAAAACATTTAGTATTGTTTTCATGCAAAAATGGAGGAAATCAGAAGCGGAAAACTGGGCGAGTCGACTGGATAGTCGCGCGTTAGTACTCCGCTCTACAACTCTCATGATTATGGTGGGCCCTTAAAATCAGAGATTCGAAACTGGTATTAGCTCCATAGAAAAATAACATATGTACCTATTCGTTCTATCCCATCGTTTTTTTCCATCAGATTATAATAAATAGGAGTAATTACAGTACATGTATACAGTATGGATTCCTCATAAAGTCGTTAAATAGTGGACTATTACTGAGTTTTTAGCGAAAACTAGTTGTGTGATCTCTGCTGAACACCAAAAGCCCTAACTATCTTTGTGGACTAATTTGATTTATTCTATGAATTTACGAGGTTAGAATTCAGTGTACACATTTGAATTCATTTATAATATATTTATATGCAGTTATGATTTTACTACATATTATTAACATAGCAGTTTACCTGTGTTACCTATTATTTTACTGAGATCTGACAGATTTTAAATAGAAATTATATTCAGAACTATATTATAAAAAAATCTTTGTTTATCATTATTATAATTTTGTTACTTTTTATACAAAGTGCCACTTGATAAATTTATTTTTCCTTCCAAGTGGTATTTTATAATTGTTACCTACTTTCTGTTGATTTTTTTTATATAAATCTGTTGATGTCATAGTGTTAGCGTTTTAGGACTAGATTTAGTCAACGTAGAATGTGCAATGTTAGAAATTAGACATGTCTCGATGTTTAATGCCAAAAGTTGTTTGGTTTCATTTAAGTATACAAAGTAGTGAATTGTTCCGATAAATAAAAATAGATTCATCATAAAGTGCAGTTTTATTATTACCCTCTAACACACAAATACTTTCTAGAATACCAACAGTGTTGGTACTATAGCTAAGTTGGTGGTTACCACGACGTCGTGTGTTGGTGTAGAAATAGGGTAATTCGCTAGTAATTGGCCACCCTCCAATAACTGTCCATGGCATACTAAAAATGAGCTCTGTTTATTGGTGTTTAGAATTCATTTTAGTGTGAGTTAGGCCTCCATTTTCAAGCACTAAGAGTTCGTTCGTTCGTTCGGTTCGCCGCTGGCGTCGCCGGCCCGTCGCGCACTAACGCGCGCATCGCTGCTCGGGCCGCTCTTGATGACGAAACCGGAGGAAGGCTGTCCGACACCGGAGCCGTTGTAATGGTAGGACGCGGGTTCAATTTGTTCACCCTGTCCACCAACAATGACTAAGCACACCGAACTCACTGTGTCCACTACACTGTTACAACTGGGAATGTTGAGATAATTCGTAGTGACTCTAGTATGGGGCACTGGACTGTGGACGTGTTAACTCTAAAGAGTTTTTTGAGAATGGACTTTTTCAAAAAACTACGTCCAATACACATGTTACAAATTCTAACAAAATTAAGTTAAATAGATATTTTATGGGTAATTTGTCTTAATAACGGCAATATTGAATAAAATTACTGCAATGTTTCAAAGATAATTGACCCTGAAATGATAAACTTTGAGGTCTAATAAAATTGAGAAATTAAGAAAAATAATGATATTCAGTCGGCTCCTTACATTTTTCAGAAAAATAAAATGTAAGTACGGTAACTATATACATAAACGCATTATTTTACGATCAAAATAAAAATTGCATTATTTTTCCACACTTTAGAGTTGGCGACGACCTATGCGTTACGTCATATCGCATTAAAGCATCATTTTCTTAGGACCGTTTTGAGCGGACAGTGCGAGATTCAGATTAACTCTAATTTCTGACTTAATATGGGGGTTCTTGCTTGTCATTCCCTGTATAAGCAAATACAGGAGTTTGGAAAATAGGATATTATCACCATCCTCAGCTAAAGAACGTTAACCGGTCTTTGTGGATCGTTTAGGGGGAGCCTTATGTCCAACAGTGGACGAGTTTAATGGCTCTGTTACATGATAAATAATAAATTTATACAACGACGGTGGTAAACAAGCGTACGGCCCGTCTGATGGTATGCAGTTACCGTGGCCTATGGAAGCCTGCAGCTCCAGAGGATTCACATGTGCGTTCTTCCTCTTTCTCCTCTCTCCTCTTATTCTTTGACGCAATTGATCCCATAACGTTATTTGATCCCCACAACGAAACAAATCGATTCATATCATAAACAAAAAATATTCGTCTCGTCTACTGTTCTTATGGTAAGGTATGCCCGAAATAAAACAATTAGTACATAATTTCCTTTTATTCGTTACGTCACCACATTTAGTATGACACATACAGATGTAGATCTTAATATAAGTAAACCTAACATGTTCGATAGAACTGGAAAAACGCTATAATGATTCACCGTGAACTAGTATATTTTACCTCTAATCACAAAAATGTATCATAGTTACAAAAAAAATTGAGTTTGAGCATGGTCTTAATCAGACTGAATTGAATCTTATTAGGGTAAATCGTCAGTGGTTGGCAAATGGCTACGTTATACAGAAAATTAATACCGATTATTGATTAACTATAAATAGAACCTATTTTAGTATTAGGGGCCAGTAATTGAAACCTCACTGGAAAAATGTGTTCTATTTACAGGTACACAGAATTAATCTTCAATATAAGTTGGCTACTGACGATTCAGCCTACCAAACATGAAATGTGTTTATAGTAAATAAATCGGTTCGACAGAGACCTTCAAAGACTTCACAAACCTCACTGTTAAAATTATACTAGTTCGTACGAGGCAAAATTGTGTTACACCGACGCGTAAATATGGCGGTAAATATTCATAAAGTAAAAAAAAAAAAAAAAACCAGTTTAAACGTGCGAATTTACCGCGGCCGAGGCAAACGCGCTCTGCTGCGCTTGAGGCACGCCCACACTTACCGAATGCCGCGCGAGGAAATTGGCTTCTATGGGGACGCGGCTAATAACGGCGTTTTGTTTTTTAACTTAATAAGCATGGGAGAATGTTCGGTGACAGAATTTTGAATTGTGACTTTAATTATTTAAAGATGAATTTCATTTCATAAAGTGTCCTTACTTTACCTCAGTAAATTATTTAGACCATACTTACGCGTCGGTGAACAATGACAATGACAAATTTACAATTCGATGACAGCGACATGATACCTATGTACACTAATTACTTACAAAAATAATTCGCTCGCGCTGTGTCCAACACTCGATACATTTACCCTCCCAAGGCCCGTGCAAAGCAAAATCAATCAAATTATTTAAGAAAGAAATGACTTTTGCGCTTGTCTTTTAATTTTGGGCCTTAGTAGGTTATAAGTATAACAATACAAGAATAGAAGATTTAAGCTGGCAGGAATAATTGACGTGATTAAACGATAAATATACTTATTTAACATTTTCGCCGCCACGACAATAAATATCTGATGTACAGTCAGCAGCAGAAGTAGCTAAGCATTTGAGGTGTTCAAAATGAGGTCAACACGTCTCTATTGTCAATAGAATAAGAGCGCGTGTAGGTCATTTTGAACACTTCAAACGCTTAGCAACTTTTGCTGCTGACTGTACGTCGCACACCAAAGGGTTTTGCTAGCAAGCAAAATAAACCTACTTCTAACGTAGGACCAAGGCTATAACTTGATATAAAGTCGTGGCGTGTAGGACTCGTAATGTTCCGACTTCATATCAAGTTAATGGCGTAGAAAAGGTTAAACATTCGTATAACCACGCCCTACAATTGTTCGGCACAAAGCAAAATTCGGATTGGCGGACAAATACACTACGCTAACAGTAGACTTAAAAATATAAAAAAAAGCATTAAAAAAAATGGTGTAAATCCCACATATACCATCACAACCCCTAGTCTGATCACAGTCCTTACCACAGTGTTACGTACAATATATTTATAGGCCAAGCGTATCTATAATTCTTTTATCGATTGTAGGTGCAGTCGTTAGCACTTGTAGGCGGGTTGTACAAAAGTAAATATTTGACTCGAATCACATATTTTATGCGACATAGACTTCGTTTTCACAGTCATTAAGTACTACCTTGAGTTGTGACATTGAGGTTTTCGATAACGAGTATCGAGTTTAGTATCTGTGCATCTCGCTTGTACTATTTTAGTACGAACGAGATGCGCTGATAATAAACTCGATACTCGTTATCGAAAACCTAAAGCCAGGGTTAGACTAGGGGACAAATGTCCGGCAACAATTGACGGCGAGACATCAAACGAACTCGACCGACAAGTCCGGCGATTTAGACAGACACTTGCTGGCATAGTCATGGCTTGTCGGGCGATGTCCGGCTACGTCAATCTATGTCACCCGACGTCGCTGGCGATACGGGTTGCAGGACATTTGTTCCCTAGTCTATCCCCGGCTTTAAAGTCACAACTCATGCTAAGGGTACAGGTGATCACAATTCATTCATTTTAGTATGACGAGTTATTTTAAAAATAAACTGATTATAGATCTTTTCCATTACATAATGGCTCCCATAAATTTCAATATTCTAAACACAATTATCCTCCCCTTCCCCGGCATTACATATTATGCAATAAGAAAATTCGCGTCATTACAAAATCCATCGTCACTGGTCCAAAAAAGTTTTGATTGGCTATCTATAACAAAATTTCAACCTCATGCGCGGAAGGAATATCTTTTATACCTTTGTGGACTGATTATTGCGAGGGAGACTTCATTCCTTATGCACAGATAGTGTCTATATTATTATCCTCTAGCCGCCCGGAGACTTATAAAAAAGGCTCCCATTGAATGCCATTTTGAATTTTAATTATGACGAACCAGAGTTGCATTTGGCCTAGCAAATGTTGACTTCTGGACAACTAGAGATTATCAATCGCTGATTTTCTGTCGCCCGTTGCCATTAAGTTCCCCAGGGTCTCTTAAAACAGTTTTATGGCATCTAAATACACTGAACTTTGCGATTGAATTAAGGTATTTGTTATCGACTGACTTGAAAACGTTAGTTTGAAGATCGATAAAAGAATAAAGAAAATATTGATATTTACGTAAGTCCCAATAAAGTATCAAATACTTATTACAGGTTTCAGTAACTTAAATAGCATAGTGAACTAAGGAACTAGGCTATTTTCTGTAGAAAAAATAGTTTTTATGTGACTGTCGCATAATGCTTAATTATGTAGTCGCATACAATATTGTATCTACATACATATAAGTTTTCTTCGTCATCATTGTTGATTCTTTATCGTTCTTTAGAAGTTCAAAACAAATGTTCAAAATTCAGATTCTTAGTAAACTGAGTGTTAGTGTATCGGATACTAAATTGGGACTTATTGCAAACATCGTAGAGGCCATAATCCTATGACTGCTGGCAGTTTTCCCACTATCACAATCTCAATGGCTTACAGAGAGCTGAAGGCAAGCAGGAAATATTAGTGCCTTTCAAATAAAAGGAGTTTTTGACAATAGACAAAATATTTATGCTACAATTAGATATTTGTGACATTATATATGAAAAGGGACCTTTATGGTCGATGGCGCTTACGCCGTTGTTCAAGATACCGCAATACAAATACGACGCGGTTCGACGTAAGCGCCATCGACAATGAGGTCCCTTTTGCTAGATAATGCCACATTTATTGACATAAAGTACCTTTTATTTAAGATCGGTCACATTTGCAAATTTTAGTATCAATTTTACTGTTATTTTCATTTATATTATAATACAGATTTGGTTATTTTATTAGCTTTAAAAATATGGGAAAACGACCTACAAATGTAAGTTTTAACATTATAAAAATTATGCATAATGTAATTTTATCACTCTGATTTTAATGATAACGCTTAAAATGACCAGCAGTACTGGTGCTCAGAAATATCTAGTCAAATACTAAATATTTTTGAACACAAGTGAATGAGACAGATGCGTGAACTGGAATGCATATGATTAAAATTTCGTAATGACATTATAATATATTTAGCATTAAATACACGTTAAAAAACTTGTACAGTCAGCAGCAGAAGTGGCCAAGCGGTTGTGTGGTAATGAGGTCAACACATCTCTATTGTCAAGAGAATATGAGCGCGTGTAGGTCATTTTGAACACTTCACCCACTCAGACGCTTTCGCTGCTGACTGTACGAAATAAACTGTCGCTATTGTATTAGTAGTTACAACTATCCGATATTTAAGGTGTTCAAAAGTCAGCCTTAAAAGCAACTAAATTATTTTGTAAGTACTGAACCGGCGCTTATGTGCTTATTTGTGTCATTATCTTTGAAAACGGGACCTTATTGTCGATGGCACTTACGTCGAATCGCGTTGCGTTTGTATTATAACATCTTGAACAACGACGTAAGCGCCATCGACAATAAGGTCCCTTTTCATAGATAATGTCATATTTTATAACGTAAGGGGTCCCAATCATTAGGGCGTTGCCCCTTTTTCGCCGCGACGTCAAAAAAATCTAACGTGCGTCACACGCCAAAGGTTTTTGCAAGTAAGCGATAATAAACCTTACCTCTCAGTACGTAGGTCCAAGGCTTCGACTTGATATCAAGTCGTGGCGTGTGGGGAACGTAATATTCGGACTTCATATCAAGTCAATGGCGGCGAAAGGGTTGAGTTAAAGAATTTGATCGTCACTAGACTTTTTTTACAACGCCCAAAATAACTTTGGAAACCCCTTCCGTAGGACATTAAAATGCATTAAATACTAGAGTTATTTCACAGAAGTCTCTACTGTAATATGTTTAGATACATTTCTCACATAATTTATGGCAGATACAAAGATAATAGACAATCATTACCATACAACGTGTATGTCACGTGTACAGTCGCCATCGAATATATCGGAGCAGCCAACGTATTCAAAAATATCGGAACGTGCACTTTATCGTCTTGATAATAGAAGCGTTGTTCCGATATTTGTGACCACCTTGGCTGCTCCGATGTATTTGATGGCGACTGTACAGGCAAATATTTTTTTAAAAGTACTGCGATACTAAGCATAAGTGCAATTTTTTCGTTTTTTTTTTCATGTATTACTATTTTACAGGGAAGTAAGTAATTAGTTGTAACTACATATTTTTCTAACAAGAACAACATTTGCTTAGTGCTTGCCACAATAAAAACATCGACAATCCTGTTATCGATAAGCACATACTACTTCAACGACAAGACGTACATACAACAGACTTATATCGGCTACCTAAACGCCGCGTGCCATCGATCTTGTGTAAATTGAACGTAATCCGTACAGTTATGATCCAATGTGTTTCTTGTTTTTTTTTGTATGTAAAATATAAATAAATTGATAGTTTTGTTATTATTATTTATTTTTTACCGTCGTTGTATTACCTTATTAAACATTAACGGGACTTAACCGCGTATATTAACTTTAAAATTTACCTCCGACGTTTCGAAGACGACGTTGCCCATGAGGGCGTTAAAGTTTAATAATGTTTACAAACCGTGAAAATTTAAATTGTATTACCTGTATGACGTTGAAGTGGTACTTATCGATAAAAGGACTGTCGATGTTTTTATCTAGCCAATCACTTACAACAAATCTTCCGTGCTAGAAAATTATCTACGTGTAGTTATAGCACTTATGCTTGCTGGGGCAGTAGCTTCTCTTTGATAATATCTGACAGTGGCGGCCCGTTGTTATAACTCGATTTCTGCCCGCTTGACTAGTTTTCTGACATTTGAGCGGTATTCTATGAAGAGAGGCATAATAGCTCCGGCTTGTTTAGGGAACATTTAACGCGCCACTACTTTCCATTTAGTTAAAAACACATTCTGCTTTACTTACTTTAAAGGTATTATAGTCTATTAATTTGAAATCTGCTTACATGTTTTGTGCTTTGAATACTTGTGATAGAAAGGAGGAGTATTTTTCCAAATAAAAAAAAAATGATTATGTAATTTATCGAAAATGTACATTATGTGTAGCAGTCAAAGTATATGTCAAAATAAGTGTCCGATATTTTAGATAATCTAATTGAAGGTATGATATGAATATTGTTTTAGTTACCCGAGGTTAGTACAGTCGCCATCAGATATATCGGAGCTGTAGAAGTGGTCACAAATATCTGAACAACACCTCTATTGTCAAGGCGATAAAGATGTTCAGATATTTGTGACCTTCACAGCTCCGGTATAGCTGATGGCGAGTGTACAGTCAGCAGCAGAAGTTGCTAAGCGGTCGTAACAAGCTGATTCTCTTCGCCCGCTTAGCTACTTGCTACTGACTGTACTTAGTGCAAAGTTTGAGCAAGAAAGTTACATTTTATTTGGAAAAATACGCCTCTGCGCGTGATCCGCCGGTCCGTAAACGCTAGCAAGCACCGAGGGAGGTAGAAACTTCGAGACTGAGTACGTAATATTAACACATTATTTTAAACAAACAACTATAATAGACGCAATCATATAGTATTTACATTATTCAATATGTCATATTTTTAGGTATACGGGAATTAATAATTACATGACGAATTACTCTCTTCAGAATTAAATAATAGTACATTTCGATACTAGTGAAAAAACATTTTTTTTTGACGAGGGTTCACCCGTTGGAGCCCGAGTGAAACGAGGGTGACAATCACCCGAGTCTTAAAGAAGTTTTTACACGAGTATCGAACTTAATTTTTCATAGCAAGTGCCTTAAAAAGTGAAAT
This sequence comes from Grapholita molesta, assembly GCA_022674325.2. NCBI lineage: Eukaryota > Metazoa > Arthropoda > Insecta > Lepidoptera > Tortricidae > Grapholita > Grapholita molesta. The sequence goes on along the minus strand of CP053141.2, from coordinate 4,904,728 downwards.
TTACTCACGCGAAGCGTGCGAAAACTGCACTTTTTACGCACTAGTTAGGAAAAAATAGTTTTAAATATGTACAGAAACAGTGTGACTGATTTTTACTAGATATCATTTTGATGACAAGCAGGTGTACGGACGCGGGATGGTGACAATTGCAACTATGTGGTGACGAAACTTAACCCTTAGCTGCATGAAGTTTCAATCAATTAGCTTCTGTGCCTTATGTACCACACAGATGTAGCATTTGACACTCTGTATAGACATGTCACATTCTATAATTTACATTCGTTTGTATACGACTTGTGTCACTTCAGATATATTTTGAAAACAAATAACTATACATATAATATTTTTTGAAATTTTTGATGAAGAATTATTGTGATTTCGAAATTAGAATAAAGGACACAATTCAGATAAGAAAGCATATAAAACGTTTTGTTAACTTCGTTCTTAGCAGTCAGATTTGGACTTGTAAGTAATTAATAATTATTTTTATTTTTCCTTTGGCAGAATTTTTTTGTTATCGTTGGATATGTTTTCTTAAAGAATAACGCATTTTTATGTAATATTTTTAAGATATGTTTTGTAATACTGTTTTGAAAATATAAGTCCCGCCGAGTTTCTTGCCGGTCATAAAAGTCAAAATGCTTCTCGGGTCAGAGGTGCAAGGTGTGGGATAGAACCGGTGTAGTTTTTATTTTTTCTTCTTTTGTATACTCGACGTGTAAAAGTGCCCCTGTGGACTACTTACTGAATAAAAGTTTGAGTTTGAGTTCGGTTTTGATAAACGGTATCATTTTTGATACTTTATGCACTAAAGGGTTAATTTCACAGTTACCATCATCATTATTTCAGTCGTAAGAGGTACACTGCTGGACATAGTCCCCAAATATGACTTGTCATCTTTGTTTTTGCTATAGTCACCACGGTTGGCGCCCATAGTAGCTGTATTCGTCTATTATAGTTATTTGTATGACCTAGGCGAGTGTGGACGACTTTTTATCATATTTAACATACATTTTAAGTCTCTATCTGCACTTAGTGCCATTTCACTAAAGCTATCGTATGTAGCAATTTTTTTTAACATAAATGTGATCCAAGACTAAGATTACTTGGTACACAAATTTCCTTTACTGAAAAAAATACTGAATTTACAAATGCAAGCGTTATCCTTGAAAACTGATGTAAAAACTTTAAACAGGCATAGATTACTCGTGTGAACAGTCGCCATCTGATATATCGGAGCGTCCAACGTGGTCTCAAATATCGGAACAACGCCTCTATTTTCAAGGCTATAAAGTGCATGCTCCGATATTTTTGAATACCTTGGATGCTCCGATGTATTTGATGGCTGAACATAGTCGAAATAAATACCGCTGTCCAGATGTAGTGCAAAACTATTTTCCAGCGGGATAACTCGTATCTCGATCGAAATATGACGGCACCCGAACTGTCAATAAATGATTGTTTTAATTTAGTGACATTTTCATATGCATTAATATAGGTTTTTATTGTTTGATGTCAAATATCATTCTTCACTTTGACGTTCGACACTCAACAATAAAGTTCCATATTAATTGATATGAAAATGAGACTCGTTTAATACAATCTTTGATAGACAGTTTGGGTCCAGTCGCATTTCGATTAAAATCCGAGTTTTCACGACGAACAATAGTTTTGCAATACATCTGTACAGTCGCCATCAGATATATCGGAGCAGTGGTTGTAGTCTTAAATATCGGAACAACGTCTCTATTGTCAAAGCGCTAAAGTGCATGCTCCGATATTTATGACTACCTCCACAGCTCCGATATATCTGGCGACTGTACCTAGGGCACCTGTGGATTTGGTCACATATTCCTTAATTATATGACATGTATTTCAATTTACGAAATACTAAGGTTATTAGTTGCTTTCATGTCGTAGAATGAACATTTATTTGTCATTTTTTATTAAAGTTTTTTGCGTAGAACAGCACACATCTTTATTAGGCTCATTAATAAACAAAACTAGAGAAATTCTTTAACTTTTAGCTCTATGGACATTTTATTATGCAACTTTTTTTTTAACATTTCTAAAGCGCCATTTCATAGAAAATTACAGGTTTTTCATCATTACCAACCAACTCTAGCATTTCAGTGTAATCCCTACCGCTAAATACATTTCGTAATCCCACACTGACAGGGCAAGTGTACTTTTAAGAGACATTCCCTTGTAACCTAGTTGAAGGTCGTCCCACACTCGCCGATAACCTATGGCAACGTATAACTTAGTATGTAATGTAGGCTGAAGTACCTCGCATATTGACTCTTCAGCATACTTGTAATCTGAAATAATAAACTTTAAGTTAGTACAGTCAGCAGCAGAAGTAGCTAAACGGGCGAAGTGTTCAAAATGAGCTCAACACGACTTTATTGTTAAGAGAATAAGAGCGTATTAAGATCATACTGAATGCCTATATCGGATATATCGGGGCTGTGGAGGTAGTCATAAATATTTAAACAACGCCTATACAGACAAGGCGATAAACTGCATGTTCATATAGTCATTAAATCTAAAAGGCCCTTTAGGATGCTGGCGGCATTTCCTCGTTGTATCGTAATGCTGATACGTTGTGCGAGGAAGCCGCCAGCTCTAATGTCGTTCACAGACTGTCAAAACAATATTTTTTGTAATAAGGAACGATGTTCATACTTCATACATAGCCCCCATAATAAATGAACGTATATTTTTGTTGAATTTCAAAATAATTAAGTGTTTAACACTTTCCGGTGGGCAAGCAAGACTACGTCAAAATAAGGCCAAAAACGATCAGATAATTTTCGAATGAGCCCTAAAGTGTTCAGGTGGCAGGGTCGCCATGTATCGTGTACCTGTTCACTTGGTGTGGAACTCCTTGATGCAGAGCGCGCACGACCAGGAGCCCTCCGGGGGGTTCTCGAGGGGAGGCACCAGGCAGTACATGTGGTAGCCGCGGTCGCAGTCGTCGCAGAACAGCAGCTGATCCTGGAGGAATGATGAGATGGCAGGGGCCTTAAGGTTGCAAAATCACAGCTATTAGATTGACAATGGCAGTTAAAGTAAAAGTTAATCTTGGTTCAATGCCATAATCGCCACGCTTCGCAGGCAGGTTGGCGATCGCAGCATGTTTCACAGAGCCAACGGTACCACCCGGCGGAAACCGTGATAGAATTGCGGATAGGGAAAAATGGTGTCTCCGATATACAGGGTTCTTAGTGCTTGCCATAATAAAAATATCGACAATCCTGTTATCGATAAGTACATACTACTTCAACGACAAGACGTACACACATTCTTTATAACAAAAATATTTGCTTATTCTGTATTAATTACCGCAACTTTGGTTGAAAACCCAAGAAAACTCCAATTGTATTTTTGTGTTCCCCTCCAACTTTGACAGTTCTGAAGGGTCCAGTTTGGAGGGGAACAAAAATATGTGAGACTATGACAAGGACGGACGAAAATAGCGAATAAATCTGCCATACCTATGGGAAGTTACACAAGATCATGCCTTTCGATCGTGGTATTATTATTAGAACCCTCCGTCTAGTTAAATGATACGTCTATGTTCGAGCTAGAAAAATATTTAGGTATAGTCATAATAGACCAGACGGAACCCTAAAAACCAAACTGCAACTGCACTTACGTCGTTGTCGCTGGTCCCGCAGACGGAGCAGCACTTGCACTCGATGCACTGCCACCGGTACTTGCGCACTGACACGATCATGTGTTTCGTGAACTGCAGGCACGTCGGGTGACCTAAACACAGGCACACGTCAAGACATGCTTAAAGGCGTGGTTTATGTATTTGTTCTTATTCTCCCAAGGCTTATGGAACTTTAGTACATAAGCGTTAAACAGTAGCAAGCAAAGTAGCCAAATATACCGGGTGTTATAAAAAACGTGATACAAGATTATCAAACCGGCATCTGTTCATGATTTTGAACATCTTTTACTATGGGGTCAAGTTTGTAGAATTAAATAAAAATTGAGCTGTTCCATAGAAAAGGTCATGTGTAAGTTGACGAAAATGTATGAGTTGGTTTTTGTTTACAATTTACAAAGTTGACCCCATAGTAAAAACTGTTCCAAATCATGACCAGGATAATGCTTGCCAGCCGGCTTGATAATCTTGTATCACGTTTTTTATGATACCCGGTATATATACACAGATCTTTATTAGTTTAATAGAAAACATGAAAAAATAAATAAAAAGTACAGGACATGTTTACAAAAATGCTGATTGTACTAATTACTTCAATTTTTTTTTTCATCGTAGTCGAGTTGCATTATTGTAAGATTTTGAAAACAAATACATTTTTTTTCTTATACTACTGGAAATCAATTCAACTGACACGTTTGTTGTATGGTGAGCCTTAGGAGATTAAGACTATTGGTATGTAAGATTCGAATCATAGGACCGTCTTACTAGAGTGAACTAGTACTGACAATCATCTTTCTATTTCTGCTGCTGAAATACATGGAAATTTAAAATTTCCACGACTGTAGTAAACTTTCGGCCGATTGAAAGAATCTTACATAGCTTTTAATATATATAAAAAAGTAGTTATTAATATAGAGTTTAATTTATTATATAATTCACTAATTGTAAGGCACATGATATTTTCTTACCTCGTATCATATCTCGGTCAATCTTCAACGTTGGAACAAATTCAATAATTAATACAAAAGGCAATCAGGGTAAAATATTATGTGCCGAACAATAGTGAAAAACCACACTTGGAACACGACACTAAAATAAATAAATAATTAACACTAAAATAAATTATGTATCATTGAATGATGTATGGAAGTGCATTTATTCACTATTCTTCAGCACAACATAAAAAAAGCCAATTTAAATTGAAATTCATACAATTTAATGATATAAAAACCAATGGTATACAATACCGCCGGGTGACCTATGTCTTAAGCTAAAATAACTATTTTGGTGTTCAACAAAGCATAACGGCCAACATTGATATGCTATGCACTTCCGTACTTGCATTTAAAGATACTTTGGAATATAATCTAGCCAATCAGAAATATAATAGTAACAAACATGACTATAGAAACTTGGCACTTTTGATGCGTTCACAAACTTTTTAATTTACTAACGCATATCAGTCCAAATTGGGGTGCTAGCTGTCGTATAGTCATTTTTTTTAATAATGTAAATACTCTAGGTTTACCACAAAAAACAAAACAAACTTTTTCTATTCCCAATAACATTATGTTTTTTATAAAAAAAACTACTTAATAATATTAAAATGTTTGACTGCTTGTGCCATTGTATTGAAATAAAAACACGACTTTACAAAAGTTAACACCCACTATCCAGCCAACCATTAGATAAGCATTTCTCAAAAAAATTGCCACATTTAAAAAAGAAATCCATCGCGCCCAAAAGAAAATTTCAAAAATGCAATGATTTTCTGGGGCATTATTTTGTCTTGGAAAGAGAGCACTTCTTTGGAAATAAAAAAGTAGCAATTTTTTCGAGATACTCTACTGTTGAAAATACACAAAAACATTTGGAGAATACCAAATACATAATGCAACATTTTCAAGGTCTAATATTGAAATTGTCTCTGATGAGACTGCGTTAACTACACTTTATGGCTTATTATTAACTCAACTGGCAACATTGACTATATATTATCAACGAATTAAACATTCAAGTTAAATCATAAAGATCAACCTTAAAACTTTAAATAAAAAAGCTATTAAAAATTAATGCTGCATAGCAATGTGGCCAGTATTTAAAGATAATAACAATACTGCAATATAGTAAAAAAAGTTTGCAATACGGCCATAACCAAGCCATTTGCTTTTTCATTCAGTATTAGCATGCCTATATTGCCAAGAATACCCTTTTGGGTTTCAATACGGTTTTTAAACTACTGCACCTCAAATTATTAGTCACTTCAGTTTTTCTTTTTTATAAAATGTCTGTTGACAAAGTTACGAGTTTTGACGAAATCTATAAAATACTGAATTTACATTAAGCTGACTTTCAGTACGGGCAAGTATGAAACTAGAAAAATATCCATGACTCAGAAACATGTCCTTATCACAGAAATACATGCTTAGTGGGATTTGAACACAGGGCCCCTGGCATCGTAGGCAAGGTAGCCCTGCCTATAGTAGCCTAGTGGGTGGGTAGTGGGTAGTACCCACTAGGCTAGACCTGCCTTCAAAAACTACTGTTCTTAAAATCTGCTTTTATACGCCTTCTATATATATTCAGGCTTAAAACACACCCATCAAAATTATTCATTAGGTAATTTTTCATAATTATTTTCTGATGATGAAATATTGTGTAGTATTCTAAAGTGCAGTAGTTTTGTAAAACACTTATTCAAGGCACCGCTGGCAGTTTATTGCACAAACAAACACAAAATACGCTATACCAAGGAAGCTAACATACGTATACCACCAATTTACTATATAATATAAAGCTACATAATATATGTTCGCAAATAAAACTTATAACATTCAAATACCTTAATTGTCAAATCTTAAAATTTTATATCTAAAATTTATATTTAAACAAAACAAATTACACTACAGGAATGATATAATATATTTAATTAATAATTGATAACACAAGTTAGTCTTTCGTTGAAAAAAAAAAACGCTTACTATTTAAATATATTTTCGTAACAAAATCTTTGGGTTATAAAATAATTTATAGTATAGATATAGACTAATCTAATTATGGTTTAAATGTCTGATATTGCTTAAAAAAAGGCACTTTCTAAGCTCGTAAGTAGACATTATATTCTCCCGAATGACCACAACAACGACAAATTATGAAAAGCTATTCAATATACAGTCTACATACCATTTATATTTTATTGGTACAGAGTTGTCAGTGAATACTTGTAGAAGTAAAAGTTATTAAATTTGTATATTTTATGCCGAGAACTATAAGGAATTGATCAAATTATACCGTAGGGTATTTATTAAATATCTAGATCAGATTTCATATAAGGAATTAATAAAATATACAAACAAATATAAGTACCGGTAATTGGTAAGCCTTGGTAGCCGAGTTTTTATATTTTTATGTCGTATGGAGAAATATTCGTATTAAAATGACTTGTTTTATGATAGAGCTATAACAGAGACTTACGACTCGTACAAAAACACTAGACAACATGACTAAAACATATTCAATTTTATATATAACTATGTATAAGTTTGATAAAATTTTGAATTGTGTTCATATCTTTAATTTTTTATGTTCAAAAGGTATATAAACATTATAAAATTTAACATATAAAATAATCAAAGAAATATAACTGTCAATCGCGTTGTGAACACAAGTAAATATAGAATTTATATCTTTTATCGTTTTGGTTTTAGAGCGACTATTTAAATATCAAATAGGTTAAGTAAAATAATTTTCTCTATATAAAAATCTATTAATATACTGCAAGTCTATAATGCATAAGTTTTTCACGTAAACCAAATTAAATATATATTCATTTAAACATCAGTAATGTTTACTTTTTAGAAAAAGTACTTTTAAATTGAAAAATGCATCCATGTTTTTTAATTGCAAGTTAACACTCGCTACGGCCCGCGCAAAATGGAACATACGAGCGGTTAAACAGGATAATATTCGAGAGCCATAATCAGTACCCTCACCATGAGTTGTGACATTGACGTTTTCGATAACAAGTATCGAACTTACTATCTGTGCATCTTGCTTGTACTATTTTAGTGCCAACGAGATGCACAGATAGTAAAATCGATACTCGTTATCGAAAACGTCAATGTCACAACTCATGGCAAGGGTACAGATGTAGAAGTTTTTGGGGATGGAACGTTTAACTGAAAACTTCCTTACGATATTAAATTTATCGATATCTGTCACATTTTATAATAGATATTAAGTTCGCATTGTAAAATAGAAATTTATTATGCGATTGTATATAAGATTAATATGTAATTTAAGTATCTGAAATGGAAGCCACACTATTAAGATTTTCAAATTGAAATAAACTTCATTTTGAACAACATGAAAAATCTTATACACGTGTTTCAAGCTTATTCTATTCTAACCCTTAATCTGACAGATCAAAAGGTGCGTTCAAGCATCCATAGTGATGTCACATGAAAGCACAATTTATCGGTAAATTATTATCGACAGGACAATTTTATTCGTGCCCCAAAAAGTTCTAAGTCTGGCCGTAATAATTACAATTCGACATAACTAACATGCTTTATTACAAACCCTATTATCTAGTTGCACTGACGTTGCTTTTTTGTAGGGATTGAATGTTGTATCCATATTTCAGACCGTACTAACGAATACAAATAAAATGTCGATAAATGAAAGTCTCGGGTGTTCGCTATTGCATCTCGTAAGACAAATGAGGTTATCTATTTACTTTTAATCAAAGAGTTAATACCAACATTGCATTTAATTAAGCTTATGTATGGCGCAAAAATAATCGCATAAGAGTGAATTGACATTTTTTCCGTTTTATCTTGTTTGTTAAAAGAAATTTGGCACTGTACTGACTGTACTAAACTAACACATTTGGTAGGTGACCCATTATAAAAGGGACATATAGCTACTAGAAATATGCATGTTTTGTGTATTTAGATGCCATAACACTGTAGTTTAAAGTGGACCCAGGGAAATATAACCAAAGCTAGTCACCATGAACACCATGATTAAGCACAAAAAAGTCGATATCGATAAAAAACATTCAACCATTAACCTTTTCTCAAAAAAATTCTGACGCGCGTCACACACCAAAGGTTTTTCCGAGCAAGCGAAAATAAACCTTACCTCTCGGCATATAGGTCCAAGGCCTCGACTTGATCAAGTCAATGGGGTCTAATGCTAAATCAAAGCTACGTCAGTGCGACTATAAAACGAAGTTTGTTTAACCAAACCGCGACACGGCGTGCACTCTTTTTGGCGCAGTGACTAGATAAGCTAGGTAATGAAAAATTTGGCTTACAGGCAGTAAAAGCGAAGCTACTAACTACTTAAATGTATATAAGATCTATGTTTGGCCATAAACAAGGCACATGCTCGACGGGACCAATCTTACAATACAACAGATAACATGTTAAAATATTTGGCATCCATCGTCACAATAGAAATTTAAAAATGGCAACACTAACATCACAATTGCTTTAATGTATACCATAGACGAGAACTAAAATAATCTTAATATACGAACGAAGCTAATTGTATTGAGAGTATGATTTCTGGAATGTATTAATGGGCAGATTAAATAGATGATGCTATGAAATTATAACCTCTTTGGTTAGCAAGGTCGCAGGAGCAATGAAATTAACAGAGCTTCAAATGTCAAAGCGCGTAACGACGCATAGCAGCAGACGGTCTAGTTTAATTGTTACTCTGTCATATTCTACTCTTGCGGCGGTGAGTACCAAATTCTTGTGATGAGTTTTGTGACACACAAGATAATACTCAATTCATGAAAGTAAGTATATCGCCCAATTCGGATTGTCCGATCAATATGATCTAGAGATGCTAGGGCTATTAACACGGACGAATAAACTATGAGTGCAAGGTGAAGAAGTAACACTAGGATCAATCTTAATTAGTGTAGGCACTTCTTTTGTTACCGCCTTACAACGTTTATGGAAGATGGTAACAAAAGAGGAATAAAACTCTGCGACAATATTTTTTTTTCAGGGAATTTAATTGTTAAGCCATTTAGGGTTCACTTTACGTTGGGCATTTCATAGAGCAGGTATTAAACAAAAGAAAATAGCTTGAACCGTAAGTGGCTTAACAATTAAAGTCGGTGACTGTACCTATTAGAAAAAAATTGTGTTTTCTGAGAATCATAAAATAACAAAAGTTTGAAAAGTGGCAATTCTTTAAAGGAGCTCACCGCTAAGCGAAGCGTTAAGTATGTATGGACTCGACCGGTGACCCTCGGGTTAGTCGGCTAACCCTGGATAGTGGCAATGCGCCTTAGTGTTTGACGATAAAGCATCTATACTCCAATTTGTAAACCAATTGAATAAGTCATGTCACCGTCAGTGAGAAATCGCGTTGAAAAAAACGATATCATTAACAGTTAATTCTTCAAAAAAGAAGTGTATAGGCTCTTAAAAGGGTAGGCAAAGCGCATGTGAATCCTCTAGAGTTGCTGGAGCCCATGGGCTATGGTAACTGTTTACCATCAGGAGGGTTGTATGTTTGTTTGCCATCGTCGTTGTATAAAAAATTTAGACTTTCTTCTATAAAACATTGAAATATAGATTTAGTAGATTTTAGGATAAATTGTTTTGACTGATGGCATGTAACATTTAATAGATGTAAAAAAAAAAGTGATCAGGCCCACTGGCGTCAAAGGTAGGATTTGAACCCCCTGACCTATTAGACCGACCGGCCACGGAACCCGTCGAAATTCCTCAAGTACACGTAATTTTGCACTACATTTGTACGTGCTTACGCTTCCTTACGATTCATATTATAGCTGTATGGTGCTGCCATCTATGCAGTAACAAATCTATTTTTTTTTAATTAAACACTAGCGGTCCACCTCGGCTTCGCCTATATCCACCAGGGATAATGTGGAACTCTAATAGTGCAACAATTTTTAAAACCGGTTCAGTTGTTTCAACACAAACAAAACCAAATCTTTCCTTTTTATAATAGTACTAGATGAGAAGCCTGCTTCGCTCGGGCAATAAATTTTTACAGGCGAACCTTTCGTCTCAAATACAAAGTTTCTAAACGCATCCCGCGAACCTGTCACTGTCAAGTTATCAATCAATAAATTAAATATGGCGGATCGAATATGTCATTAAATTAACACTTTTAAACGCAGAATACGCGACAATACGAATTTTACCGATATATGTCTTCAATTCAGAACTTTAAAAAATTTACGCTCTTTTGTTTGAGTACAATTTCATTAGGGTTTAGCGTACCGAATTATCAGTATAGAATGTAGAATTGTTTTGTCTTTGGTTTTATTTATGCGCTTGGTTTGGCGATAAGCATTTATCTTATACTTTCATTGGTTAGCGACAGACTAAAAAACAAACAGAGTATAGACCCGCTATCCCCTTCACGCTTGCACTCAAGTACACGGCCGCTTACCGCAATTCCCTAGGCGACGACGGAGGCGACACCGGATATATATAGCTATCGTTCTCTAAAAGTTTCGTCTGTCTAGCGAACGTATCGAACGCGTCGGCCGAGTAGCACATGGAGTTAATGATCTCGAGGACCCCGTTGAGCCGGAGGTTGGCGAGGGGGCGGGGCGGCGGGCGGCCCGGCTTACCTGAGCGGCCGCAGTCCGCGCACGACACCAGCTCCTCCGGCTTGCCGGTCTTCTTGTTCACGCGGTCGTCGCCGAGGCAGAAGTCGCAGTAGGGGGACGGTGAGGCCTGGCGAGGTATTTATTGTTAATTAATATACTGTATTGGGAGCGTTTCATGAAAACGTTACGTAACGCCACATTTTTAACCCTTAATTTGGCAGAAAATGGGCAATGCTGGTTCCCTCATCCTCGATAGCCTACATGATTCTGCCCAAGAAAAAATACAAAAAGATAGTCTTAGGCTATGTTCGTCAGGGCGAACATTATACAATTAAGAGTTAATATACCGAAAAGTAAATTTAGGAAGCTAATTAACAGCAATGCAATACAATAATTCGGCTTTAAAATTGATCGTGTTTCTTAGGCTTAACCGACAAAAAATTGATGTTTTCATGGAATGCTCCATTGTAAGTGTTATTCGGTTTTGACGGACGTTGCTTCCTATCCGTCAATTTTGTGTAAAATATTAGGAATACAATGATATAACTTCGGATCTTTTCAATCAAGAAAATTTTCACTTTCAGCTATAGTTGTTAGGTTAGCGGGGCCTGCTTACGGCTAACTCTTTGTGTATTTTTAAGTCACAGCATAAGTCAGCTAGCATAGCATAAGAAAACATAAAAATATACTAAAATATACAACCAACGATGATAACCCCGTTTTTTTGTTCCATTGTGTCACGTTGTTCTACTTTTAAGGTGTGCAATGAAGTATTAATTCATTCATTAGACGACCGGTCTGGCCTAGTGAGTAGTGACTGCTTATGAAGTCGATAGTCCTGGGTTCAAATCCCAGTCAGGGCGTTTATTTATGTGATGACTTGATGAGCACAGATATTTGTTTCTGAGTCATGGGTGTTTTCTATGTATTTAAGTATTTATATGTATCTATATATCATATATACATATATCGTCGTCTAGTACCTATAACACAAGTCTTACTGAGCTTACCTTAGGACTAGGTCCATTTGTGTAAGATTGTCCCGAAATCATTATTTATTTATTCATTCCGTAAATGAGTCATGTCATGAGAGCGGAGCGCTTGGAGTTGTATAACATACCTTAACAGCGCTGTCCTTAAGCAACTTGAGCTCGGGCACGGCGGAGGAGGCGGAGGCGGAAGAGGAGGCGGAGGCGGAGGCGGCGGCGGCCGTGCCGGGCGGCACGAGCGGGGCGTGCGCGGAGTCCGACGAGCTCGTGTCGGCCGACGCGGGCCGCGGCGGCGGCGTGGCGCGGCGGGCGGGGCGCGCCCGCCGGCTTGTCTGTGGGGGGGCCAGTTGAGTCACGGTGTATACGGCGCATGCTTTTGAATCGATAACTGGTCGATGGAAAACTGTGTCTGAGGCGCCATGATGTTGGTCTGTGTGCAGCAGCCGGCAGGACGTCGTGGCGTTTAGGACGCAGCTTTCCGTCAACGTGATTTGGCGTTTAAAAGAGTAATCTACTTATCATTGTAATGCTATAATAACGTTCTATGTCAATACAACGCTATGTCATCCCATAAAACTGTTTCATCGATATAACTGTAGCGTCTCAAAGCATATAAATAAAACCCTAATAATCCCAATAAAACTCTACATCATCGCAATTAAACCTAATTTCATCGCAATAAAACCCTATCTCATCAAAATAAAACCCTACATCATCGCAATTAAACATATTTCAACGCAATAAAAGCCTATCTCATCGAAATAAAATCCTATCTTATCGCAATTAAACCCCATTTCACCGCAATAAAAGCCCTATCTTATTGCAATAAAACCCCATTTCACCGCAAAATAACCTTATGTCGTCGCAGTTAAACCTATCTCATCGTAATAAAACCCTATCTCATCACAATAAAAACCTACCATACCGAAATCAAATCCCATTACACCGTAAAAACCCTACTTTAACGCAATAAAACCCCATTTCACCGCAATACACCCCATTTCATCGCAACTAAACCCTATCACATCCCAATAAGACCCTAACAAGCTAACCGGGGCAACACTGCTGGTACTAACCTGCAGCGGGCCCTCCGGGATTATTCAAGAATGTCACGTAACTGTCTTGGTACTCGGTGGCCGGGGGCTGCGGCGCGGGCGGCGTGTGCGCCCCGGGCCGGCTGTGGCTGTCCCGCGAGTCCCCGTCGCTGGTCGCCGCGGGGGCCGACTCCTTGTGGGTGTGCGTAAAGTGGTACGTCAGGCCCGGCCGGGTTTTGTATTTCGCGCCGCATACTGTTGGGTGAAAGGGGGTTTTAGATCGAAGTTAAATTTCAATAATCAAATTAAACTCAGCGAAAAAATTACGTACAGTCAAAATACATGAATAAACAAACGCGCTCGAATTAAGTCAGTTAACAAATTTACGTCCCACAGTATGAATATTTTAGACAAACTCGAGTGTTTCAAAAATTAAGGTATTGTATGAAAATAACAATATCAATAAACTTACCGTAGTAGTGCCCCCATCTGCCTGTATCACTACCAACGTTATCACGGGTTATCATAAAGGGGTTACCGGCCTACGTCACCAGAACAGATCAAGGCACTACGACGGCGGCACATCGTCATCATCATCATGTCCATGCATTTTCCGTCATCAATCAATACCTACACTGTAAATGTCGACATGATTCAAGAACGCAATTTTTGTGCCGTTTTTTTTCTGTATTTTACTTGCCCGTTAAAATGTTTGTACTAAGAGCCGATTTTTCAATTGTCATATAAGCACATATCTGGCAGATACCTAGATTTATTTGCCAAATAAGGCTTATCTGACGATTGGAAAATCGGCCCAAGTTAATTTTCGCAGAAAATACATATTATCTTGAAGTTAAAGTCGAGTCTCTCTAGGATTAATAAAAATATAATGATTGATTGAGTTACTATTATTAACTTACAGTAAATTATTTAGTTTTTTGTGCATTTAAAATTCAAGTTGCCTCTTCTTCGTTAATAAAAACAACATAAGACTTAGACTGACATTACAAAATATGATTTCTTTTTTTAAACAATTCAAAAATTACTCTGCATCTTGTTACTAGAATCTAATTAAAACACTTAACATTTTTCTTAAATGCACTTTTTTTTAAAACCTCACACGTCACTTTGCGTTCTTGTATAATGTCATAGATAGCCGGCACGCCGTTATAGTCTATGGTATGTTCTAGAGGACGCAGGCCGCTGGGTGGATTTGATTGATGACTTCAAATCAGTGGATCTGCCACACAGCAATATGCACTCTATTGACAAAGCATCATAGTCCATTAACGATCCAAAGTTGGAGTCCAATCAAAATTAGCGAACAAACATTAGGTACATTGGATACTTTTATTTCTTATTCAACATAAATATTCTTGTATAAATTCATAACAATCTTTGGGTGCTAATAATAGTTTGGATCTAAAGTTCCCTAATAATTTACTGCATTTTTTTAATAAATATTTTTAATAAGTAGCCAAACGAACACATCCAAAAGTACAGTGACAAAAGTCTTGCTTCCAATAACGGTTACGTCAAAACAAGAGAAAACACATTTATTGACACACGGCGACGATCAGCGAATAGCGAATAAAGACCGAGTTTCTTTGAAATCGAAACAATTCAGAGTAATTTTTATAAATATCGAAACGAAAGGCGATAAAAATGCATGTTGAGATATTTCTGAGCACATAATCCTGACCTGGACCTCCTGCTTTGTAACCTCTAACGATCAGACAGTTAGGAGTGTAAAAAGTAAATGACGATATATGACCTTATTGTGGATGGCGCTTACGTCGTTGTTCAAGATGCCGCAATACAAACGCAACGCGGTCCGACGTAAGCGCCATCGACAATAAGGTCCCCTTTGCTAGATAATGTCTCATATAAGCGTCTCTTTTATTCACATGCAGTCTACATATATACGTTACTCGCTATTCGCTTCTCTTGCTGGCTGGTCAGTGGTGTTTTTAATTCAGTTTATTTTGACGACTAACCGGCCGTTACACAGTTAACCCTTTACTGCGTGACGTAAAATAATTTGAACTAACTCACTTCCATTAAAGTTGGAAATGTTAGCCTTAAATGGCTTCGTATGCAGTAAGGTACTTAACCGACATTGACAGTCGAAATTTTACGACGCGTGATAGTTATCTTAAAAACACACTTACGAGAGAAGCAAAACATTAGGCACCGTGAAAAATTCTTTACAAATTTCCTAGTATAAATGACGATAGGGTGAAATAAATAAATCTATCACAGACGATAATCCAAAAGAGTGCGCGATAAGGTACTAGACTTGTGATTACAATTGTGATTCTCATAAGATCCCATTTAGAATAATGATAGGGAGGCTGCGAGGGGCCTAGGATTTCCTAAAATGTTTAAAATAAAATGATCCCACATGTGTAAGGCCAGCGGCGCTACCGCAAAAACGGTATTCTTAAATTTCGGACGATTGTCTCTGCCTTAATTGGAGTAAAAAAGAAAGATGTTCGTACGAACTTCGATGTTCGCGGTACCAGGCGAGAGTAAACGCTCGAAGCGGAGCGTCGGGCGGGCAGCGAAGCGACGAGCTACCAATAGGTTTGAGCAGCGGGTGTTACGGTCGCTCTCATATATTTGGCTTTATTTAATAAGTACGCTGCACGCCCAATCTGGGCAACCATTACATTTCGGCGTCACCAAACCGTCGCCATGAGACAGCAGCCATACAACTCAGTATAAACTGTTTGGCTATAATTGCTAAGTCGCCGTGACATCCCAACGCGGCAGGGGAGTTAGTCAGACAGCAATAGACAAACGTTTATGTTTTCCCTCTCGCGTCAAAATACGTAAAAGTCGCCATGAGAAATATCGGAGCTGTGGAGGCGGTTACAAATATATGAACATGTACTTTGTGACCAATTGCACAGCTCCGATATATCTGACAGCGACTGTACACGCTAGCTCTCGAATAAAAACCTCAACTGTCAGTAGGAAAATTGCCCCGGAATTTTAGGTGTCGGTGGCGTGAAAGAGCACATGACATATTAAAATGTTATTTAAAAAAATGATTTTATTACTTTTAATCGATAAAAATTTGTAAAACCGACGTAATTTCTGGAAGACAGCCGTTTTTTTTTTAAATTAATCGTAAGCCAATCGCAGCCGCTCTTTACAATCTATATTAAAACATAATCCTATACTATCCTACACAATATACCAACAGTACAATACGTCTTCAACCGATCCGTACAAAATATAATTACGTGGCAGTGTTATATTTTTTTTTTATTTATTTATCATAAATTGGTGTCACAAATTCCTGTCACATTAACATTTACATATGTTATACAAATTTTGCACTTTCGGTTTTTTTTAATTGACGCTAAGGACTGTTACACATCAGCTTCTTGCTAGTGTGTAACAGCCCTTATGAGAAGATTAGCTAGAATACTACAATAAATACTTTTCCTAAGCCTGATTCCACTTAAATGCACAAAATATTTGAATATATTGTTAAAATGAACGTGCGATTCGTTTCGGATCATACATTTTAACGGGTGAACTATAATTTTTCATAAACATTAATTAATTAAATAGCTAATAAAATATACCGAGTATCTTATTAATAAAAGAAATATAAACATTATACAAATACATAGTAAAGATTCATAACGATCTAAGTCACAAAAAATGTCGTTACTATACTGTATTCTATATCTATATTAATATTAAATATTGTAAACAAATAGAACCACGTATCATACAGATTGTTTAAAAAAAATTGTCTTTCCTGTGGCCAATAGTTTACGGAGTCAAGTCGTATAGTGTTGTGTGTGGCTCATGTGAGCATGGGGTCCGCTTGGCAACTAATCCCAGGATTTGGCGTGAGCACTAGTTTTACGAAAGCGACTGCCATTTGACCTTCCAACCTAATGGGTAAACTAGGGCTTATTGGGATTAGTCGGGTTTCCTCACGATGTTTTCCTTCACCGAAAAACCAGTGGCAAATATCAAATGATATTTCGTCATCAGTTCCGAAAAACTCATTGGTTTGAACTTGCGACCTCCGGATTGCAAGTTCATGGCGATATGTGCCGGAGACGCGAGCGATTTCGCGAACGAGCACACAGCACTTTTTGTACTTGAATATGGACCTATGCTCTCAGAAACATGTCTAATTGGTCAGTAATTCTGTATGACGCTTAAACGTGACAGGCGACATTGGCGTCAAAATTATGTATACACTATATTTTCCATCTACACAAGTGTAAAGAACAATAGTGTTAACATATTTTTGACGTCACCAACCTTTAATTATACTATTTGTCGATGTCTACGTCATGGGATTATTTGTTTATTTTATATATATATACAGAATACATTATAGTACTTTTTTTTCTTTGGACACATTCTACTAATAATTCCTATATCTGGCCACACTGAGACAAAAAGCATCGATGTTTATAAATACGATAAATATGGCGCTAACTCTAAAGAACATCATAAACACATAATAATAATCATATACCGGTATTATTTTGATACAAATTATCTCGTATTTCGGTATCAAAGTTGTTATTGCATATTTTTGTGTTTTATTTATTGCATTTTCATTACCTAAATATCATTGAGGAATAGCAATGAATAATTAGGAATACATTTTTTTAGTAATACCGGTAACGATCAATGATAAAAAGTATTAAAACAGGTAAGCATTTTCTAAAATTCTAAATTGCAAATAATTTGTTTCTTTAAAATTGCCCTAATCCAAATTCCTACATTATATAAAAACATTTTTGCAACACCAAAAAGTCATACACGATTGGAAGTTAGTACAATAAATAATTAAACAGATTTTAATAAAGAGATTCTTATACTAAAAGCTATAGTCTATACACAACGATTAAAGGCATATTTGCGACTCGACCTCTATATACAAACTATTGCATTTAATACCGATATTTTTACTGACAATACCGGTATTGACTAAATTTTAAAATAATTCATTTAAAAAGTTTTTTCATATTTTATTGGAAAATATAGCAAAATACGTAAACCGGTAGTGTCGTAACCCTAATATGTGATCATAAATAAACTATTTTCCGTTTGATAACCTGATTACGATCATTTGATACCGGTTAAAGTTAAAAAGCATTAATGAAATGTTGACATTTCCGGTATCGACATATACTAAAATTACCGGTATAGCATGCTAATATAATCCCCCATGTAGTTCCTAAGCAAACCATTAGAAGTCAATAAGGTACAGTCAAAGGCATAGTTAGAAGCAGTCAAATTTTTTAAACATCATCATTGCTATACAAATAAGAATCTGTACCGATACATTTGGCTACTTTGGGTGCTCATAACTATTTGACGCTGACTGTAGCTTTGACAGCAAAAGCTTTTAAAATTACACATTTTTTTATTGTGTGTCATATTAAATAATCCACTAAGATTAACCCTTCCAATGCCCAGGGTGTCGAATAACTGTGTCCTAATAAAGCTGGTGCGACTGTAAGGGTCTCGCCAAACCGCTATGTCCACGCAGAAAGAGCGAAAAAAACTTCATTCGGCATAAAGGATTTTACTATCGGCTTCAGCCGAATCCGTGTCGCCGGATTTGGGGAGACACTAAAGCGGCATACGACGTCGTGGCATTGGGAAACATTCCGTCACCGTCATTTGCCGTCTTTATCCTCAAAATGGTTTAAGATATTTGACACACAATATTATCATTCAAACAATGATCCGAGTAGAGTAACATTATACTTAATATTTATACGAACTTTGCTAAAGAGTTACTCTACTTGGGGTAAAAGGCGATTTTTAGAAGGTCATATCAACCCTCCAAATTAATTAATCTACCAATGTTATACCAACTAACAAGAATAGTACTAATACGATTTTTTTTATAAAATAAATAATATATACACACAGTTTATTCGAGTCTTACACTAAATCTTTCTAAAAACCGCCTAGTAATTTTATTGCACGCCCGAGTCATTAAACTAAAGTACTCATTGGCCCTGCGCTACTGCCTACACCTATCTCTTACGATAAATGATATATTCCGTAAAGGCATTTGAATATATTCCTAAATTTGTCAGTAAATTGGTTTAATAACCTTTAAGTCAAAGCAGTAAGGGCGAAACATACATCTATTGACTCGGTCAACGCAAAACGACTCTAGCCATCATTTTTCGCTCTCCTGGCCCGGCAACGACAATGCCGACTTTCGGCGCGGAGAGCGTTTTATCTGTTCGTTGCGCGGTCAAGACGCGCAATGCACTGCGGTTAGTTGGGATCACACGCAATGAACAGATAAAACGCTTGCCGCGCCGCAATTCGCGCAATGCCGTGGCCGGGCCGTCCTTGCGTTGACATAAGGCTTTTTTACTGACATTAAACGCGTCATCAAACTGGGTGAGACTTATTCAACACGACCACAGTGTTCTAAACGGCTAATGTTAGAGTCAGATAAACAAATCGAATTATAAAATAAAAGTATTAAAAAAAAAACATCACGTCGGCGTGTTTTCACGTTTTGCGCGTTAAAGAGATTAAATAACATGTCCTTACTTCATCAAGCGGTTAAAAACCAATTAATCTACAAAGTTGCTGATCAATTGAAGCATTTTTTTTATGCAGTAATAGTCGACAATACAGATTTTTTTTAGTTTTGTAGAGTTTAAACAAGGTGGCAAGTAATATGAATGCATCATTAGTTTATGAGAAGACTGTGGCCAGAAAATAATATGTGGATGTGAATCAAATATTCTAGACAACTAACGTTTTTATGTACTTAAAGTAAATAAACGTTTCATTGGCGGCGAATCAACTTTTTCCTTAGGCATTACGCTACCAATATGGATTGAGTCCAAGGAAAACTGTTTTGTCGACAAGATAGTAAAAATGGAGGGAATAGACGCGGCGCCATAAATTATTTGAAGACAAAACAGTACAAATGTAGTGCAAAACTATTTTTAATCGGGAAAACTCGGATCTCGATTGAAATACGACGGCACCCGAACTGTCAATCAATGATTGTATTAAATGAGTGACATTTTCATATCAATCAATATGGAACTTTATTGTGTAATGTCAAACGTCAAAGTGAAAAATTATATAACACGAAGTGTACCTTACTGGCACGGCAGAAGGATCATTTTAAACTGTTAGCAGCGACGACTAATGCCGCCTTCGGCTTTCAATGGGTTAAGTCGTATCTTTCGATTCACATCCGATATTATTAATTTACAAAATCTACGGAAGCTCAGGTCCATTTCAAACTTCATGTAATAAGTAGATATTGAGCAATGAATATACACTAGAGAACAATTAAAAATGGTCGTTTAGTATGGAAGTTTATATAAATAGTAATTGTTCCAAAGTGTATATTTAAGTTGAGGTACAAGTGTATCATGTAAAATCGTTTGCATTATTTAATCTAATATTTTACTATGGACTACAAACTAGATCGTAACAGCATGCCTCCAACTATGGAGTTTTAAATTCAAGGCTCGATTCTACATACATACTTTTCTTAACTCATTTTTTTTATGCTCAAATTAATCCTGAAGTCAGCGTCAAATTAAGATAAAACGTGTTTTTTTTTAAAGCTGCAGTACAATATATGCTCGGAAGAGAATCGAACCTTCCATTTAAAGCCTCATAGTAAAAGACACCTTTTAGGCTATAGTAACCAATTCGCTATTGTTTTTTTAGTTAGGCACGCCTGACTATGATATAACCTTAATAATGCGCTCACCTACAAAAATGCAGTATTTCTTGTTATTTTATAGTTTCAGTTTAAATTTCATTATAAACCATACACAAAATCGCCTTGATTTTTTAATATCTGACGCCCCGTAAGTCAATATAGAGTTATTTAATGTTACAACTACAACCCTATCTATTTAACAGAGACTAAAAAAGAAATCAGCAATTGTTGCGTCCATTTTTTAAATTCTTTGTCTGTGACTGCGAACAACTATTTCATGACGCGGCAGGCGTGCCTTACGCCATATAATGTGATGACACTTCTCTCGTGTCATACGCCACACGTTAAAAGCATTGATGACTCACCCTGTGCCATCCGCACTGAATCGGTTAATATACTAATATGAGTTTCTTGGTCAAATAGTGGAGAACACATTGAGGTGTTGTCCTGTACTTTTTTAAGGCTACAGTTTACTCAGCAGCAGAATTAGTACAGTCACTCTTGTCTGTTCATGATACAATGTAAATAAGTAGCGCGTCAAATGTTATTATGGCTTTCTATTTTATCATGGAAAATATTAGGCAAGCCGGCAGTAATCGGATGATTTATATACAATGTCACATTACTTCGAGCTATACCTATTTTCGGTGTTATATTCCGCATTGCCATTTGATTTACCTAACTCGAATTGTTTTAGTAAAAAAATAGCAGATAAAAGTTTGAAATTCGAAGCAAATATAACTCTCGACAAGACAAGAAGGACTTACGCAATGCGATTAATTTGTTTGACATGTGTTTTCATTTCGGCCATTTTGAAATGTATTTTCATTTCAAGATGGCCGCAACTGTCCAACTTAATTTAGTCGGTATTCGATTAAATATTACAAGTAACTAATTTTATCCCTTCCGTGCAATTTATTAATTAGCCTTTTTGACGCCAATTTGGCAACGACTGACCATACGGACCATAGAGCAAAATAGACAAGCGCAAATGTATAACGTACAACTTCAGTTTAGACATTTCGGTGTAGTGTCGTTTGAGCGGTATAGTTAAAGAAATTAACTGAAACACCATGTCTATGTAGTTGTGCGAATTAATATGTAACTTACGTCAACATTTGAATATGGAACGCCGACATGCGTGTACACACGTTACTACTACACAGGCCAGGTGCTTTAGCTAAGTTTTTCACCTATAGCCTTTGCGTTTGACATGGCATATTGGTTAATAAGTATGGTTTGACACTATGTATGGAGTGAGCAATTTATTTAGTTGTTTATCTCATTGTTAATAATTTTATGAAAATTTTAACAGTTTTGTATGGGACGACTGCGGCGTCATATTAATTATACAAAAGTATCATTCTTGGATATTTATGTCCTACGAATGCTGAATACGACATTAACTGTTAACTAATTATCTATATAGTCTATGGTCTCTATAAATCTATTCAGGGGACGATCGGATTCTTCTTGGGTATGATCCCGCATAATTAAATTGTTAAATTATTTGAATAACTGTCTCAATATTTGCAAGAAAATTATCTATATATCTAGAGGATTTCAAGTTGATCTCCAACTTCACGAATAGATTATTGTTCCCATGTGACAAGAATAAAAAAAAAAAAAAACATTTTTCTGCGGGTAGTATCCGAACAACCCTAATTGGCAGATTGGCTTGGAAGTGGTACCAGTCAAGGCAAAAGATATCGATACAGCCAAAGTGACAAAAATGTATACATGTTTACTTATTTTGGAACTTTGGCCGTGTCGATACATTCGACCTTGACTGCACAGTCGCCATAAGATATACCAGAGCTGTGGAGGTAGTCACAAATATCTGAACAACGCCTCTATTGTCAAGGCGATAAAGTGCATGTTTAGGTATTTGTAACCACAGCTCCAATATATCTGATGGCGACTGTACAAAGGAATGAACTAGTATTGGATATATGTAGTATAAATACCTGGTAGTAATTTTTAAACTTTTCATAATCAAATATTAACTGCATATCTTTAATTTCAACCTAAAACTAGAAGTTCTCGGGATTCGTCAACTATATATATCAAAAACAAAATTTCTTTCTCGTCTTCCCCACATGACCAAAGTTTAAGGACAGACCCAACTTATTCAATGAACTGTTTTATATTAAGCAGAAACGTCTGCTAGCAAATAACATCGATATTTAAATCGAAATACCAGGGGCCCATTGCATAACAATTTACAACTAATAATATTAGCGGAACTATTCTTCTAATAAAAGGATTGGATAAACGGAACTAATATTATTAGTTACATGTTGTTATGCAATAGGCCCCAGGAAGGATAAAATAGAAAAACTTTACAAGCCCAAGCGGTACTAGTATAGCACAATTGGTAGTGCCCTGGGCTAGTGATCCAGTGGTCATGGGTTCGAGTCCCGCTGCATGTCAAATTTTTCTATTTTTCCTTCGATTTAAATATCAATGTTATTCAATCAACTATCAGCATAGACAGATCCTGTTCTATCTTAAAGGGTACACGAGCAGGGTTACAGCTGTTATTGACCACAGGAAAGACAAAAACAAAGAATGTTTTCGACCCAGGACCTGAGCAGTAAATACAAGACTAGTGTCGCCTCCGGCTTGACTTACGTTCGCATCCGAAGGGCTTGTCGCCTTCTCCGGGGACCTCGTAAGGTAGGGTGGCTTGTCCAGCGCGTTTGCGGCCGCGGCCCTGTTGGACATGAGAAAATTAATATTTTGAACGTAAGCTTATCATAACCAGAGCCCGGAAAATCCATAGCAAAACAAAACACTGTCGCAATGAAACTAGTGATAGAAATATTTTTTTATCGATATCGAGTAAGATTTGTCTAAAAAAAATCATACCAATATGTTAAGCTACATCATTTTTAATCATTCACGCCAATCCCAAAAGAAATGGTAAGTAGAGGGTTTATTTATATGTGTTATGTCATCTAAAACGCAACGTTACTTATATTTCATGTTAAGTAATAACCATACCTCGAACAAATCATGCGGATGACGTAAAAATGACGTAGCTAATTTTGCACACAGGATGTCTGTATTGCAACATCCGTATGACATATTGCACGAATTAACAGATTAACTGCATATAATTTCAAGAGGTCTATACAGAATTATCTGAATGATAGGATGATGTACTTAGTGAATAAAATAAATGCTACGAGATTTGTTTACGTAAGTACAATAATTGTTATTAAAAAATATTTATTGACATGACATCGTGTACAAAACTATTGCTCCAACAAGTCTATATAATTGTTATTATTCTTTTACGTCTTTTGAAAAGATTGTAAAGAAAAATCTAAATAATTACGAAGTCACTTTATTGTTCAACTGAATGACAATGTCAGTCAAAGATGTTATGTACCTACTCGGCTCATGTCAAGTGGTGATATCGTTTTATTAAAGAGATTGATAATTGATAAGTAGTAATTGTTTATGAAAATACTTTTTGAAATCATCCTATGAGTGGTTTGACGTCATCCGCATGATTTGTTCGAGGTATGGTAATAACCCTTCCCTTTTGTCGTGGCCGTAGTCGGGTGACAAAGATGTAATCAACCTCATCAAAAAAAAACCTCACTTCACATAATTAGTATTCCGTAAGACATCGATGAACTCGATATCGATAACCAAATGTTTCTAACACTAGTTTGATTGCGACAGTCTTTTGTTTTGCTATGGATTTTCCGGGCTCTGATCATAACGGATAGCTATGTTATGATTTACGACAGGTCTTGGCGTCTAGTGGGTAAGGACTTTGTGATGAGTAGACCCCGGATTCTTATGGCGATGACATGTCAATAGTTACCCTATTGTGGGTGTAAATGGAACAGTAGTAAATAATAAGGTTTTTTTTAAGATAAGAAAAAAAAACATGTGTTAATACGAAGATGTTACATTATTTTATGATATATTACTCCGAAATTTACTATAAATAAATAGTCAGTTGTTTAAAATATCGACATTGTTTTTAAAACTTATTAGACTGATCCGGAGGGCTATATCGGTAATTATGGTTCTACTGCGGATGACATTCCTGATGCGATCACGCAGAGACACTCCCAACATAGCCCATTGCTCTTTGGGTGACTTTGAGCCTTCTTTTGAGTAGGTATAAATAAATAAATATTACGGGGCAATCTTACACAAAACGACCTAGTCCTACGGTAGGCTCAGTAATGCTTGTGTTGTAGGTACTAGACGACGATATATATAATAGATACTATAGATAGATACATATAAATACTTAAATACATGGAAAACACACATGACTCATATGTGTTCATCACACAAATAAATGCCCTGACTGGGATTCGAATCCAGGATCATCGGCTTCATAGGCAGGGTTTTGAAGGTATATAGAAATACTTTCTTTTCTTTGTACTAATTTCCTCGACTTCTGTTTTTTTCCGGTTCTTACCCTTAAAATAAACTGAGCTTTTGTGTTGAGAGTACTTTGTCAATTGTAAAACACTGTAAATATTTCAAGTCAACAATTAGTATGTACAGGTTAGCAGCAGAATTGGCTAAGCGTTTGAGGTGTTCAAAATGAGGTTAACACATCTTTATTGTCAAGAGAATAAGAGCGCGTGTAGGTCATTTTGAACACTTCAAACGCTTAGCCACTTTTGTACTTAATATTTAATGGATGACTGTTATTGGCCTAGTAAATCACAATATGTCACTGTTACATTATACGGATGTTGTCTTCCTGAATATAAAAAAATAAAAAATAAAGCGTGGCCTCACCGCCCTGCCGCGCTTGGCCGGCGTGTCGTCGGGCTGCGCCTTGCGCACGCGGCCGCCGCGCGAGCCGGGCCCGGTGGGCGTGGCGCCGCCGCGGCGCTTGCGCCGGTTGGCGTACGTGTCGTCGAAGTAGTCCTCGTCCGACTCCGCGTCCTGGTCCTCGCCGGCTTCCATCTCGTCTATCGCCAGCTCGTCGTAGAACCACTCCTGCGGGTTAAAGTTTTTGTTATATTGTTTTTTTTTTTCGATATCTAAATCGAAAGAAAAATAGAAAAACTTGACTCGCGGCGGGACTAGAACGTCTAGAACCACAGAAAAATAAAAACTATAGAAGTGTAATGTGGGCGTGGCGCGTGTGGCAACAGTGCGCGCAGAAGCGCGCAGTCGTACCACAGACTGCGCTCAGTTAGTCACGAGCGGCTAAGCAAAACTGATCAGCAGGAAAAGTGACAATAATCATAGAAATATGGCTTATTTCGCTATTTTACAGAACGTAAACCAAAGATCGAGTTTAAATTTTGATCACAAAGGTATCATTTACTATCAGTTAATCTTATTTCATTATTATTTTAATAATTTATTGACATATTTCTCCTTCGGAAAAATATTTTTGTACGCGTAATATAAATCCCAACTTTACTCTTAAGAAATAAGGTTGAAATCCAACTAGCATCAAACAGCAGAACATTCTCGAACATGTCAATTGTGGTACGCTACTCGAACTAGTGCGAGGAAAATGTCCGAGTTTCTGAATATAGACATTTGTTTAGGAGGCCCATTAGTTTTAATTCTATTAATATTTTTTTACGATTATTTTATTTATCCATATGAATGAGGTTTCGAAGTATTGCTTGTATCGATGAGTTTGTCGGAACTTATGTACGAAATATCATTTGATCTAATTCCAATAAGGCCTAGTTTACCTTCGGTTGGAAGGTCAAATGGCAGTCGCTTTTGTAAAAACTAGTACCTACGCCAACTCTCTTGGTTAGTTTGTCCGTAATCCGGGGAAAAATGCCGGGACAACTCGCGGAAGATGAATACAAATGAAGAAACTTCAAAAATATGTTCAAAATATTTCTACAGTCTGATTTCCGTGTAGTATTGTAGTACACTTCTTAATAAAGGATACTGAAACAGGGGCTTTCCGTGATGAGGCGGGGTCAGTTATTATGTAATTAGTTACCCCCTTTTTCCGTTAAAAAATATTGAATAACAACCTTGACGTAACGTTTACCTGATTAAATTAACTAAATTAAACCTTTATTATTTCACATCTTACTTTAGAAAAATATTTCCAGTGTATACATTATTATATTCAAAATCATCCTAACAAAGTTTTAATACTTCCCTTTACTCTTCTAGCTAAATCATACAATACTCTTTATTTTTGGTTTAATTTCAAGATCTCTTACACTAGTGATTTTGTTATCTAATACATCTAAGTACTATCTATTCGTATAATATATAAGAGGCGTGATCAATATGATTTTTGTAATATGCATTTACGTACATACATACATTACCCACGTATATATTTTTTATCGATATCACACCGACACTTGGACATCACTATGGCATCTTTCTACCGTAACGTACTACCTACATGGTATCTTACTCACTCTTGCTAAGACTACAAAAGTGTAAGGGAGAAAGAACATATGCGCTAATCCTGACTTCTATTGTCAAATTGCTATGCCATAATTATTGTAGTTCCACTACTTGACGCTAGACGCCACTTATGTTAAAGTTTGAACTATCGTAACCAGTCCTAGTACAGTAAATGACTTTTTTATTAAGTTGACAGCCAACCACCTATCAGAAATTGTTGTGTTTGTGCGTGAGCTGGTGTGCGTTTTGGCGACATCGGTTCCCATACTAATCACCGCTTGTGCCACTTCTACTGTTTTTTCTGTTTTGTGTCTAGAACCCACAACCACTGGAGTTTTTCTATTTTTTTCTTTCGATTTAGATATCGAAGATATTCGCTAGCAGACGTTTCTAGTAAAAAGCATAAAAAATAATTTATATTGGTTTTCGTCTAGGAAGAATAATGACTGGAGAACGCATTCGCGAGCGCCAGTAAGGGACAATGATATTTTGACTTTCGCAGCCCAAAACGTAACAATTCACTATAGTTGTGCTTTACATGTCACTCTTTATAGCTAAAATATTAGCTTATTAATTTATTATGCATTCATTACCGTAAAATCGGTTGAAAACACAAGAAAACTCCAATTGTATTTGTTTGTATCCTCCTCCAACTTTGACAGTTCTAAAGGGTTCAGTTTGGAGTGTAACAAAAATATGTGAGACTGACAAGGACAGACGAAAATAGCGCCGTCTTTGCCATACCTATGGGAAGTTACATAAGACCATCCCTTTCGATCGTGCTATTATTATTAGCAAACTCCGTCTAGTTAAATGGTATGTCTATGCGATGGTAGCCGTATGCAGTCGACTGCTGGACATAGGCCTCCCACAAATATGACTTATATCATCTATCTTGGGGGTAGGTGCCATAGTCGCCACGCTTGGCAGGCGGGTTTGCGACCGCAGTAGCTAATTGGGTTTCGACGGACGCTGCTGCCCGTCCGTAGGATTTTTCCCTTTGTCGCCTCTTACGACACCCGCGGGAGGAGATGGGGTAGTGCTGTTCTAATCAGCCGGCATCACACGGCAAATTGTTAATGTTAACCGAGTGAATCAACTATTTGTTGTTGTTATTCTGTCCCATCAGCCAGGGGACAAATGAAGCATAGTTTGTTTCAAAATATGTGGCACCGCGTGCTACTAACAACGCTTGGTGGGTGACTCATTGTGGAAGGGACATATAGCTTCTACAAATATCTATGTTTCGTGTTTTTAAATGCAATTAAACTGTGACCCAGGGGAACGTAAGTATGGCAACAAGGGATAAAGAATAGTTAACGCATTCACTGCCACCGACGCACATGTGCGTTCATTTCCATACATTTTTGGAGGGGGTGGCAGCGAATGTGTTAATTGAGCCAACTGCACTTTCAATCGGCAAGTAGCCATTTGAATTAAACATGCTTACATAATAAGAAAATCATGCAAATAAATGTGCAGTCAGCGTCATATAGTTAGTTACAGCCAATATGGCTAAATATATCAATACACATCCTTACTGCTATATGAATAAAGGTCTGTATCGATATATTTAGCCATGCTGAGTGTAACTAACTATATAACGCTGACTGTATCTATGACTAATTTCTATAACAAAAAAGAAGAAATATGGATCAGATTTAGGCTTTTAGATTTTTTAATACTAAACCAGCAGAGGAGGTCAAGGGTGCAGCACGCTAGTTCAGTAACAGCCTATTTACTCTTGCTTTGAAAAGACCCAAATTATATCTTTCCAGGAATACAGACGAAGGGAGCAAATACCACTCTTTAGGAGTCTGCATTAGTATGTGCACCAAGTAATAGGCAAAATTGAATCTAAACTTGAAAACTTTTGGAAATTTTACCCCTAAGCAGAATACATTTTTGCAAATTTTAAGTAGCAGTTAGAATAGTTAGATGCTAGTAAATAATAATACTCGATATCAGAAAATTTACACTAATTTCAATTAATGTAGTGTAGGGATGCCTGGCCAGACTCAGGCGGGCTGTCAAGCACTTATTGCAGTCATTCAGCCCAGAATAATATAATCGTAATTTGTAAATGGTAATTTCAGTACCTTAGGGTCATCCTTGGCAGCAGTTTGTGATCCATCTCTGCTATCTTCCCCGATTAAAGCCTCGCCAGGTATTCCGGAGCTGTTCTCACCCTCGCCTGTGTTGTCAGCCAGATCTGCTGCCCCACTCCAGCCCCATCGGGAGGAAGCCATGGTTAGGTACTGTCGACGGGCTTTGCGCCATCTTAAAAAATAATATGAAATAAGTTTATAACTGAATTATGAGTATCGAACCTGAGTAATTTATCTGTGATTGACTGATTCAATTTGACGACCAGTCTGGCCTAGTGGGTAGTGACCGTGCCTATGAAGTCGATGGTCCTGGGTTCAAATCCCAGTCAGGGCATTTATTTGTGTGATGAGCACAGATATTTATTCCTGAGTCATGGCTGTTTTAAGTATTTGTATGTATCTATTTATTATATATTTCGTCTTCTAGTACCTACAACACAAGCCTTACTGAGCTCACTGTAGGACTAGGTCGCTCTGTGTAAGATTGCCCCAAAATATTTATTTATTAATTGAATTGCTCCTGTATTGAATTCAGTAAGTGTCCATATTCCGTCTAGAAGAGTTCAATATCAAACTATATCTGATCTAGCTGCAGTGTTTGCCATCTTTTCAGTCTTGAGAGTGTAATTGTTTGTCATAATAACCAAGTCCCCAGTGCCACATTATTTTATTAATGACCTATGCTGCCCTGCTAAGCCTAAAGGCGCTAAGTCTGAGATACGCCCTTTTAGGTTTTTTTTATACCAAATATTTTTGGTAATACTTAACCCTTAACTAATGATAATAAATTATGTTGTTGTAAGTATAGATTTGTGTATTTAATTAATTCAACCCAACATAATGTATGTTTTAACTTTTACCTCTGTGCAGGATATGTGTAAACTTGTCCTTCTCTCTGACCCGGCATACGCTGCTTTCTGCTCATAAACAAATTGCAGTGTGTCTGAGCGATACCTAAAAGTATAACAAGTATAACAATTATCTCTTTCTCTCTACACATATTTACGTAAACAATGACAGAGACGAACTATGCAAAATCAATATTTCGTACATACCTGTTTGGGTGTCTATAAACGGTATACGCATCCTTCTTTTCGCACATAATCGTGTATTAAATGTTGACGAGTTTTCTATAATTTCTTTATAACTAGGATCACTGAGAAAACTGAAAAAGAAGAGTAAAAATGTATAAACAAACGAAGTAGAACTAGTTTGGCCAATGCGAATTAATAAGCAAGGAGTTACACAAATTTTCATTAAAAGGTGGATCTAAGATATTCTCACAATAAATACATAAAAAATAATATCATTACCTCTCAATTTTTGCTAAATTTTCTGGATTCACGATCTGAATCTCGGCGGCCGCCATTTTAGCAGACGCTTGACGTAATGACGTTTCTAGTGAAGTAATGTCGTAGCGTTGTTTCATTTCCGGCAAATGTTACCATTTAAATAAATGTTTAATTATTGTCCAATTTACTATAATATGAGGCGCAGTCTAAAAATATATAAAAATATTTCTTAAAATAATAAATAAAAATATTTTGTAACATTTGTCAAGTTACCAAAATGTCATTAATTGTAATTTAAATTTCAGAAAATTGTTACCGAACCGGAAGTAAAATCGACCTATAGACCTTACAAAGAACTAGTAACACCATTAATACGTCAAGCTTGTGACTGGTCATCGGTGGACGAATCGTGGAGGTGGCGCATTTTCAGTAATTGGTGATTGGAGATCTCCAAATATTAGTCTGATTATTGGTTACCGTGTTCTATTAACTTTGGGCCGCGGCTAATATTTTTCTAAAACACTTTGTAGCAAATTAATTTCGTCGTAAAATTGCTGAAAATAATTATTACCAGTTCCTCCATACTCCGTGTTATAATTCAAGATGTCGGTTTGCTTCTTCGTACCTGCGTAAGTTCCTGTATAATTCTCATTATTTATATTCCCATTAGTTTTATATTGACACAGTTTTTATTCAGAAAATTATTGTGACTCATTAACTACATCATTACTTTGTAACTTTATTTGACTCAAATTGTGTTCATTTAAAAGAACTGCAAAATCATTAAGCCCAGCCGGCTTTATAGTGATAACCATACTGATAAAAGTTTTAAATTTCGTCGATTTAACATTTTTTTTTTAGTCAAACCATACAGTTAGAGGGTTATGAAGACTGTAACTATGTTTCCATGGACATAATCATTTTCAGAATATTTGATATAACTTTATTATATTTTTTCCAATATAACTATTACTCTATTTTTATTTTAATTAAACCACATCAATACTTATCAGTCTGACCACAAAAATAGAATTGTTCTAAATAACATCACAAAAATTACAATTCCAGCGACCAAGCAGGGACCTCGACAGCTGAGGAGGCCCTTGAGCAAGAAGGGCCATCGGAGGACTCTGCAGACACCCAGCACCATAACCTGCAGCAGTTCTGGGCCAAGGTCACTGATGACATCAGAAAAGTTACTGCGGTGAGTCTAGATCTGCTAATTTTCGACATCCCGCACTTAGTTAAACCTCAGTGCTTTTTGACGACCGCTCTGGCCTAGCGGGTAGTGACCCTGCCTATGAAGCCGAAGGTCCCGGGTTCGATTTCCAGTCAGGGCATTTATTTGTGTGATGAGCACATGTTTTCTGTGTATTTAAGTATTTAAATGTACCTATTTATTTGTCGTCTAGTACCTACAACACAAGCCTTACTGAGCTTACTATAGGACTAGGTCCATTTATGTAAGAATGTCCCGAATATATTTATTATTTATTTATTTATGAAGCGCTGTACTACTAGAAACCTTTTGTCGTATAACTGTTTCATTAGTACAATATTCACACGAAAGTGTGATACTTCAATGTACAGGCAAGTTTTAAGATAAATACAAGCAAATTTCCAAAAAATGTATACATGCACCTTCTTGTTAGACGAATTCTTGGCTTAATTATTCTAATTATATTATTTTGTATTTGTTTTTAACAATATAAAATAAATCAAGTTCTAATACCAAACTCTACTGCATAATCACTTTGTGTTCCAAGTAGATATAAAAATAGGAACTGACACGAATTTGTACTAATTTATTGTATATGGCTATTTTTGCAATAATTGTAAACCTCGGCTAGAATAATAAAAGCCTGGCTTTATTGCGGAAAAGTACTGAAACTAATTAAATAAATAAATATTTCGGGAGCTCAGTAAGGCTTGTGTTCTAGGTACTAGATGACCATATATACAATAGACAGATACAGATATATATTTATATAAATATAGAAAACACCCATGACCCAGGAACAAATCTGTGCTCATCACACAAATAAATGACCTGAACGGGATTTGTACCCAGGACCATCTTTATAAGCAGGACCATTACCCACTAGGCCAGACTTGTCAAACTTATGAGAAATTGCTTTGCGCAGCAGTCAAAGCTCACACAATGTGAGGATCTCTTTTCATATTCTAATTCAGGTAAAAAATTTTTCGTAATTATTTTTCAGGAGGATTTCAAAACCCAAGCTCTCCCGCTAGCCCGCATCAAGAAGATCATGAAACTGGATGAGGAAGTAAAGATGATTTCTGCAGAAGCTCCTGTTCTCTTCGCAAAGGCAGCCGAGATCTTCATTCATGAGCTCACCATGCGTGCTTGGAATCACACAGAGGATAATAAGAGGAGGACTTTGCAGGTAATTTTTGATTTTAATTTCTATGAGCATAACTGGGTCCATATTGGGTCCAAAAACTTAATTCTCATAACTGTCATAACGCTACACTTGGCATAATGTACTTTTCCGAAAATTTATTCATCCAAATGTGAACAGGCAACCTCAAAAAGTCCCGAAAATTCCGCAGTAAAAAAATAAGATAAATGATAATGATTTATGCCAATCGAGATTATGCGACCCAAGAAGATCCCAATAAATTGGTCTAGGCGTGCTGAAGGCGCTTATTCAAATCCTGCCTCGAACACGGGTGGGCTTAAGATACTTTTTCTTTAGTATATGTCATTTTCTTCAATTTATAATATGTATAGTTGAAAAACTTAACTGAAGGAGCATGTCTATGTAGTTGTGCAGAGAATTAATATGTAGTTTACGTCAACATGTGAATATAGAACGCCGACATGCGTGTACACACACGTTACTACTACAGCCAAGTGCTTTAGCTAAGTTTTTCACCTATGCCAATGTTATAAACATTTGCAGCGAAATGACATAGCGATGGCTATATCAAAATCGGACCAGTTCGACTTCTTAATCGACATCGTGCCGCGACATGAGGTGAAGCCCACAAAACCGCGAGAGGATCCTCCGCGGCAGACCACAACCGAACATGTGAGTGGAACAACATAAAAAAAAAACAGAAACATACAAAAAATTCTGTTAACTTAGTTTTTTCACTTACTGCTAACAGAGAGATGCTAAAGTTTGACCGGAGGCCTATTGTATAACAATTTGTAACTATGAATATTAGCGAAACTTATATATTGATATTATTATTTATTATTGCTTGTTGGGCTATTTATTTGCGCCGCATCGACCAGTTATGATCTATTGTGGCAGCCCTTTTTTTAGAATTCATTACTGATTCCCGTTGAGTCCAGAAAGCTCCAGATTATTTGGGCTGTAATGTTGTGTACCTCATAAGGTTTCAGTACCTGCCTGCCTAGGTGGATACTCTTTTATGCATTAGTGGCCCGCAGGAGCAGAGGATGTGCATTGCAGTTTCCTCTGATTGCTAGCAGAAACTGCATGTTGCATCTTGTTTCTCAAGCCACTGGTTATGCAACAGGCCTCAGTTCTTCAAAGACGAAACCTTAAACGCTACTTTATACGCGGTGGTCACGGCACCAAAATGTAACTACTAACTTTCTGATTCATTAAATATAAATGTAAAGATTTTTAAGCATTAAGTATTTCATATTATATTGAGTAAGATAAATAATGTAGAGTGAGCATCAGAAGTAATTGATGAAGTCATAAAGAGCTTGACATGCCTTTTTATTTCTGTATTTATTAAATCTCTTAAGTTAGGTCTTATGTAATATTTTTATAAAAGTGAAATATAAAAATACATATAAAAGTATAAAAACGTTATAAAAAACCTAACCTCGGGTGCCGCCGGCAACGGGGCAGGGCCCGGGCTGCCGGTGGTTAGGGCTGCAGAGAGAGGAACCGCCGGACCATGCGCGCCGTGTCCAGGATTACCGCCTTCTGGATCTGACCCTTGATCCAACCACAACGAGAGGCTCTCAAGATAGAAATCTCTCAAAATCTTTATTGTTACGATAAAAATACCGTGCCAGGATGATTTTGAACAGCTTGGTCGCTTAGAAACTTCTGCAGCTTATTGTAGAAAATGATAAGTTATAAAGCTTTTCAACTAACTGTTCTAGGTTGTACAACAGCATCAAACATTGCCGACTACAAACCAGCAGCAATTCGTCATACAGCCGTGCGCTCAAGTTGTGCAGGTACAGTCAAAAATAACGATACGGTTAAAATACCGAAATGTTATATACGTGTACATACTTTAACTTCAAGACGAGTGACTGCAACGATATATTTATTTGTTCATTAAAATTTATTACACATAATAAAAACTTAATGCCATTAGGAATTCTCTACCGGTCAATAAAATTCAGAATTAAAATAGGCACATAAAATATACAGACTATAAAATACATTTTAAATACATATACATATTTACGTCACACTGGGTGGTAAGAGAGGTTTACCGCCCTAGGGCGCGACGGTAAATCTCACTTTACACCCAGATGAAGACGTAAAACTATGTACGCACCACGGGCGGTAATAAAGAAAGCCTCAGATCGCTTGTTTATGGCCCTCACCTCCAGTTCGGGCCACAAATACCCGCGATCTGAGCCATTCTTTGTTTTACCGCCCTGGGTACGTAATAAACTAATAATTTATCTTTTCAAGTTCAACCAAGACTAAAATAGATGCTTATTGTTCAGTATCCATTGCAATTCAATTATTTGTTAGTCAAGTATTGTAAAACTTGTTACCGGTTGGACAATAGAAAAATTTGACAGATCCAAGCCGTACTTTTATAGCACAATTGGTAGTGCACTGGGTTAGTGATCCAGTGGTTGTGGGTTCGAGTCCCGTTGCGAGTCAAATTTTTCTACTCTATCTAATGTTGTCTGTTTCAGCAACAATCCCACAACGCAGCTCCCAGCGTGGTGCCGCAGCCTGTGACGCTGATGCAGCAGGTCGTCACTCCTCAGGGTGAAGTGCAGCAACTACCGGTACTCAATACAGATAATCATCATCATCATATCATCCAAAATAAATCAATATTACAGGACATTCTTACACAAATTGCCTAAGCCCCACGGTAAGCTAATGAAGACTTGTGTTGTGGGTACTCGGTCAACAATATATACAGGCTGGAAATGGACTTTGAGTCAGTGAGAGCAGCTACCAGATCTCGTGGTGCTTGCCGAAAATGGTCTTAGGAGACTTTCCTTCGATTTCAAATTGATGAAGATTGGCGGTTCCAGATTTTGGAAAAAACATACAGGGTGCGAGAAAATGGTCATTTATGGCAATTTTTTTTTGTAATGCCATCGATCCTATTCCGGTCCAGGATCAAAAGTTTGTATATGGCCAAAAAGACATTTCCGGCTAGAAAAGCCATAAATCTAAAAAAACTCCCCATACAATTTGTATGAAAATGAAACAAGATTTTTTTTTATGTCCATGGATTTCATTTATTTCCAGTATCAATAGTTTCATTGAGGTGAACTTTCGATAATGTAAAACAAAGATAGAAATTAAAGAAAACCGTTTTTGTGTTCTTGACTCATGGATGTTTTATATGTATTTAAGTATTTATATGTATATATCTATTATATATATCGTCGTCTAGTACCTACAACACAAGCCTTACTGAGCTTACCGTAGGACTAGATCGATGTGTGTAAGATTGTCCCGAAATATTTATTTATTATTTATTTACTATGAGAAAAATTGCTGTGGCTGTGATCACAAATATCTTAACAACGCCTCTATTGTCAAGGCGATAAAGTGCATGTTGAGATATTTGTGACCTCCACAGCTCGGATATATCTTATGGCGACTGGGCAAGATGGTTTGAATTTTTTTTTTTACAGTTACAACTAACGCAGGCGCAGTTGAATATGATCCGGCTGCAGGTGCAGAACAATCCCACGCAGCCCATCATCATACAGGCGCAACCTCACGGCTCTCAGCCGCAGATTATACAGGTAACTCTATTTTTATTACAGATGTCACTACATCACAACTCGGATCTCGACCGAAATACGACGGCACCCGTACTGTCAATCAATGATTGTATTAAATGAGTGACATTTTCATATCCATTAGTATGAAACTTTATTGATTAGTGTCAAATGTCAAAAATGATATCATAAAGTGCGGGTGAAATAAATGGAGATCCGAGTTTGGATTGACGGTCGAACCTCAAAACGGCGAAGTCGTCTTGATATTATATTTTTTGATTTTTGTTCAAACGTAGTTTAGTGTGTAATATTGATAGCGTATTAGGGCGTTTTCAAAATATTATGCACTCAATTAGTGAAAGTTGTTAAGAAAAGTTAAATCACTGTCAGTTTCGTGACGACAATTAAGCATTAAATATCGAAAAAAGCTTGGTTCTGATGTTCGTTTTATAAACTTCAATCGATATTACAACACAATAGAAGGCAAAAAGTCGATCTTCATAAAGATTTAATGCTTAATTGTCGTCACGAAACTGACAGTGATTTAACTTTTTTTTACATCTTTCGCTAATTGGGTGTACCAAATTTTGAAAACTCTCATTATGCAGTGATCTAACGCTGAATTGTGCAGCTAATGAAGAATTAATTTCAAAACTTGTTTCACCACTATTTTTGTCATCACCCGCCAGTCCCGGGGTCACGGCCGCCTCTTAGCTTTTTGTAAAGTCCAGCTACCACTTTACAAAACGCAAGTCCTACTACCGAACAACGTCATGCTCTAAGGGCAAACTTATATGTTATTATACTTATTTGTTACTTCACACTGGCGAAATCATTGATTGATTTATTGATGGAAGCCATATTTTTTAAAAGAAGAAGAAGATAAGGGTGAAAATAAATCGAGATCCGAGTTTTCAAGATGGAAAATAGTGTTGCACTACACATCTGTAGTCCGGTCCTTTGGAAAACTTGCGAGGAGATATGAATCGGGGTCAATAGAAAACAAAAATAACAACAGATAATAGAAAACGAATATTGATCAACATGTTTCACTCCGTAACAAGGAGCATAATCATGAGCGAACAATTTTATATACTACAATTAAAACTGTTGTGAACCATGTTACTACTACTTAGTTACAAACTGATAAACTCACGTGTAATTATATCGCACTAGGCGACATGTTTCGGGTATGCTCTGACTCGGCTTGAAGATGGGTACCAGAGCTTACCAGAAACATGTCGCCTAGTGCGATATAATTACACGTGAGTTTATCCGTGTGTAACTAAGTAGTGGTTTTATATACAATTAATATGGATGAATCTCACGATAGTTTTGTGTTAAAAATATCTGTCTGATAAAATAAAATTGAGTTCAGCGTATGCCGCTATA
Organism: Grapholita molesta; assembly: GCA_022674325.2. Taxonomy (NCBI): domain Eukaryota; kingdom Metazoa; phylum Arthropoda; class Insecta; order Lepidoptera; family Tortricidae; genus Grapholita; species Grapholita molesta. The sequence continues at coordinate 4,866,571 of CP053141.2, read as the reverse complement.
ATATATAACACTTAATTAGTTTTATTTTTAAGTAAGTGCATCAAAACTGCAAACTGACTGCGCAGTCGGCTTGCGATCGGTGTGCAGTCGACAGTGCTGTGTAAGCGGACTGCGTTGTCAGTGTACGCAGGCACTTCCACTGATATTTATGTAGTCGGTTCAAATGTCCGTTTGTACCCGCCCTTAGTCGTAAGCTGCTAGTCGTTAGTAATTCCTTACTATCCATCAGGTATCCTCGCAAGCGCAGCATCAGCCCCAGCAGCAGGTGTTTCTGCAGGTAGCCGCAAGCCAGGATGACTCCTAGTGAACCAACTGACTGACGTAGACCCAATGCAGTCTGGCAAGCCAACTGCAATTTGTACGAGCTGTGCAGTCAGTATAGCCAGCAGGAACGGGGATAAAGAGAAGGGGGGTCACCAAAGTCACCTCGCCAAAATCACCAGTACCCTTACCATGAGTTGTGACATTGGAGTTTTCGATAACGAGTATCGAGTTTACTATATGTACAGTCAGCAGCAGAAGTGGCTAAGCGTTTGAGGTGTTCAAAATGACGTCAACACATCTTTATTGTCAAGAGAATAAGAGCGCGTGTAGGTCATTTTGAACACTTCAAACGCTTAGCCAGTTTTGCTGCTGAGAAGTACAGATAGTATAGTAGATAGTAATTAGATAACAAGCAAACTCGATACTCGTTATCGAAAACCTCAGTCACAACTCATGGTAAGGGTACAGGTTGGTCAAAAAGTAGCCAAAAACTCACGTGACTAGTGCACAAGCCTTATGAAGATGGCGTGAACTATTCAAACAAGACTCCTCGCATGCAGTCTGTATAGGCCCTTAGCGACGATTTAAAAAGTAAAACCCCCGACATCTAGTCAGTAATGTATTTGATTGTGAAAATGTAACTTGATGTTGTATTATATTTAGTTTTTTTTTGTTATTTCTACTCACTAGCTCTTTATGCGAAAACACTTTAAAGGCTGCTCTCCATGTGATATGGCGGAGTGTAAGAGACACCGTTATACGAATGAACAAGACCGCAATATTGTTTGCTGTTTCTAACGCATAGCTGTGTCTCTACAATGGTCCATTGTGTAGTGATGCCTTATGAAATAACATAAAATTTACAATAACACAATAAAAATGGAATTAAAGAAAAGGTTTATAAACAAGCGGTATGAAAGAGAGCATCTAACAGGGTCTCCTACTCGCACTAGTCCTAACAGCACTGACATACTGAATTATCATATTGTCAATGTTGTATATTGTAGTCTTTTCCTTTGTTTTTTAACTGTATATAATGAATGATAATGAATTCCAGCTCTACGATACCGTTACTACAAAACTTTTGTTTGTATGTCATGCAATATAAACGAACTATAAATAGTTTCCTCTCTTGGCCCGCTTTTTAACCTTTTTGATGCCAATGACAAATATATCGGCATCGCAGGTCAACGCCAACGACTGATATATAAGTCACAGACCAAAATAGACCTACATGCAGGTGTATAAAGTTCAACTTCAGTCTTGACAATTTGGTAACGAGGCGCTTTTGCATTTGACTTGGCGTTAAAAAGGCGAGTAGGCATTTTGAGGCATAAATATAAATATAACTGAAAAACTTAGCTATAGCACCTGGCCTATGTAGTAGTAACGTGTGTACACGCATGCCGGCGTTCCATATTCAAATTTTGACGTAAGTTCCATATTAATTCTCTGCACAACTACATAGACATGGTCCTTCAGTTAAGTTTTCACGTATAGATATGTGGTCGGGGGTTTAAAAACAAAAGGTGGAAAGGCAATTCTGGTTGAAAAATCAATGTAGATAGTTCTAAAAGCTTTGCTCTGTTGACAGATCAAAATCTTGTCTTGTGAATAATGTGTACAGTTAGTGATTTTGTAAATAACTTATTTTTAAATATATTAAGTTTACAAAAAAATGTTTTTTTCTTTATCAAATACATAACGACTGGGTAATCCAGGCAAGGAACGGTCAAGGCAATGTTGAAACTAAATTATACTTTCCAACACACTCGCTCAGAAAAATCTCATTTTACACATTGTAGATTGTAATTTATTTCTAATTTCGTTTCTGCACGTTAATGATCGCTACACCCCGTTATCTAACGCTCATTTTGGGGCCAAGCCTAAAATAGTGATGTTGCTTCACATAATTAGTCGATTCATAAAAGTTATTGGGTAAGCTAAAATTCCTCTTTAGTGAATGCCCGAGAGATAACTCATTCATTCCTCTTTTTAATCAGATCGGAGGGCGACAATTATAAATATCGAATATCGTCAATTTGGGGTTCGATTTATGAAAGTCACCGAGTAATCTTCATAGAGATTCTCATTCATTCTCTATGGAAATCACTTGGTGATTATTTCAAAAATCGGACACAATATCTTTTGACATGTTATTGAGTGAGCATGTCAACTTATTTTTTTATCGACTTAGATTATCGAACTGCCCATCACTTGCCCCTAAACTGAGCATAAGATAACGGGGTGTAATCATCGCGTGCTAAGTGGTCACGTGATGTCGTGCCTACCACGCCACCGACCCCTTAAAACGTTGACTGCGGTACGAGGCTAATTCGTCTTGTACAGTCAGCGCCATATAGTTGGCAGCATTCAAAGTAGTCAAATAGTTCGGTACACCATATAAATTGTATGGTGTACCGAACATTATGAGTACTTTGGATGCTACTAACTATATGACGCTGACTGTACAAGTACGGTTAATTGCGATGTAAACTAATTGCCGCAGCCAAAGTGTTAAGTGACAGATAACGTTAATATTCATTTATCACTGGTCGAAACGTTGGCGTACACGTGACTTTTTGAAACGAGTGGAAAAGTGATCAGAAGGTTGAATAGGTATCCTGGGAATGTTAGGTTTTATGCCAGCAACAATAGGCAATGAAACACGGCCAAATATGATAATAACATTTATGTTTAATGGAAGTTAACATTTCCTAAATCTATTTCATTAGTAACGCTTATAAACTAAAAACAAATCAACAATCAACATTGTTATAACTATTATACAATTTAACAATCAATTAATAACAAAAATCAGCCAAGTTAAAAGGAAAAACAATTATTAATTATAATTGTAACTAATTTTTAATAAGGTAAATTGGGAAAAGATTGACCTTTTTAAGCAAAAGTTTCTTCGATATATTTGGTACAGGCATCTACCCACAGTTTACCGTATTAAAAAACCGTTTATGATAAAACTTAAAATTAAAATATACTAAGCAGTATTTAAATAAACTTTTTAATTTAACTCATGAACAAAAATATTAATTAGCAGCCATTCTACAGGTGTCTCATTCAGTTCGAGAACTATTTTAGAACTATAAGAAAATAAAACTTTTAATTATTTCCGTTTGGATATGTATTGTGTAGGTTATAGGCAGCAAAAGTTACCATGAAACATGTCTCAAATTAATAAAATGCATTGTAATCCAATATCTTTTGATTTTAAATCCATCTATGCAGTTTTTCTTGTCCCTAAAATCGATGACATGGTTCCTTAAAACAAATCTTTGTATGACTTAGATATAGTTCCAGATTTCCCCATACTGACCGATCCGAATGAGCCAACCTGTATAAATATCCAATCTTTGGCGGAATTTATTGGCCCTTTGCTACATAAAAAAGGGTTATTTGAACATCCGTGCGATGTCCTCCTTGAGTAGGAGCAGCATTCTGGCCTTGGACTCAGCATCAGCACGAACTAGAGCGCACGCGCGCTCCATTTTACTTTTCTGGAATGCTACGAACTTCGCTTTGAGGCTGAAAATCAGTAGTCAAGTTCATAAACACTGGGTGTTACTATAAACGTGGTACAAGATTATCAAACCGGCATCTGTTCATGATTTTTTTTTTATGACAAAGGTGGCAAACGGGCAGACGGATTGCCTGATTGTAAACAATTACCGTCACACATGGGCACCACCAGGGGAGTCACAAGCGCGTTGCCGGCCTTTAAGACACTCTTCTCGAAGAAATGAGGGTCGTATCGGTTTGGAAATATCGCGGTAGGAAGTTTGAATGATTTTGAACAACTTTTACTATGGGGTCAAGTTGTAAAACGAAATAAAAATTAAGCTGTTCTATAGAAAAGGTCAAGTACCTATAAGTTGACGAAAATGTATGAGTTTTTTTTACAATTTTCAAAGTAAGAGTAATATCAAAAAATATAGTTTAATGGTCGCTTACTATGGGCCTCATAAGAAGGCTCAAAGTCACCCAAAGAGCAATGGAGAGGGCTATGTTGGGAGTGTCTCTGCGTGATCGCATCAGGAATGATTTCATACGCAGTAGAACCAAAGTTACCGATATAGCCCTCCGGATCGCCAAACGTAAGTGGCAGTGGGCGGGGCACGTTGCGCGCAGAACCTATCGTTGGGGCGGAAAGGTTCTGGAGTGGCGACCACGAACTGGAAGACGCAGCGTAGATAGGCCTCCCACAAGGTGGACTGACGACCTAGTTAGAGTCGCGGGATACCGCTGGATGTGGAAGGCGCAGGATCGGTCTTCTTGGGTCGTTCTGGGGGAGGCCTATATCCAGCAGTGGACATCCTTCGGCTGACATGATGATGATGATAGTTTAATACAACTGCAGTGGCATAAGTAATCAGATGAATGTCCATTGTACAATGTGACGTGTCGATACAGTATCAATGTGCGACATATAGGGTAATTCGCTAGTAACTGGCTACCCTCCGATAACTGGCTACGTTATACTAAAAATGAACTCTGTTTATAGGCGAATAGAATTCATTTTAGTGTGAGGTGTTCAGTAATTGAAACTCCATTAGAAAATGTGTTCTATTTATAGGTAAACAAAATTCATTTTCAGTATACAGTGGCTAGCTTTTACAAAGTGTCCAGTTATTGGGCGATTTACTCTATTTAATCGTACATTAGACATTTTTAGAAGCAAATTGATAATTCATGCACGTAAGGGTTAAACTCAATCGGAACCCCGGACGACCCAGACCTGGGCCTGGGTAGGTACATCCTTAAACTACGTCCAACAATGAGAGGTAGGGCACAGCGAAGTACCATCACACTTGTATCTGGGGCAGCCCAACTGGGGAAGTACCTCCTCCTTACAAAAGACCACAGCCATAACAGCACTGCTACCTTTCAGGTATGTAGTGTTGTGTTCCTGGTGGTGAGTAAGGTTCCAAGAGCTCCACCCCCCTTAAAGGCCGGCAACTCGCTTTGCCACCTTTGTCATAAAAAAAAGGAATAAGTTACAAGTAAAGAATATTAGTACCTGATAAAAACTTCGTCTATCATATGTGTCAACTCTTCTTGGTCTTTCAAGAAGGCTGCTTGTAACCTAAAAGCAGAAGGAATGAAAAGGTCATCATTGGATTTGGATAGCTCAGTGTCCACAAAATAGATGGACGGGGGGCGGGAGACCTTGTACGGGGTGGGAGTCGGTGGCTGGAGTGTGCTGGAGATGACAAGATGCGCTTCTGAGATCACCTGAATGTGACCTGTTTGCTTATATCCAGCTCCTGAATATAAATAAGTTGTTTTCTTCTTCCCTGGTATTAGCGGAGCAAAAAACTATCAAGGTACAAAATTTAAAGGCAAACCTAATTATGTCAAACATTATTTTTTTATCACCAATAATGTTTTTTTTTGCTGATCTAATGCATATAATACAATTAAAGCTGCCGTGAGCCATGTTACTACTACTTAGTTACAAACGGATATAAACTCACGTGTAATTATATCGCACTAGGCCGATAATAATGTAATTTGGTCGCCGTACTCAATGTGACGCCTTGGCTTAGTTCCCATACAGCGTATGCCAAAAGTATCATATAAGGTGACCAATGACCATGATTTCTTAATCAGAAGAAAATGTAAATCAATTCTTGGACCGATATTTGAGCGTTGATTAGGTACTCGAATCGTCGAAAAATTTAAAATTATCTCCGAAACAAAAAATATGTTATTTTAGAAATATGTATGATATAAATTAGTAATCGTGGGTGTTGAAACTATATATTTTGTGCAAATATAATGGTGAGAAACTTTTGTGTTTCATTATTTTCGTCTTCAAAGTTTTGTGACTTCGAAAAGCGGCCCTCTGTTTAATCAAATATTACCATCCGTATGACAATGATGATGAGATACAGAGTGAGAATAAGAGTTTACGATATTCTAGATCCAGGAATCTTGTAGACCTGGCACACTTTCTAGATTTCTAACTACGTTAATTAAAGAGGGACGGGTACTGTGAAGGTTGTGACCTTCACAGACTTCTTGATGATTGACATTACGGGCTGGCCTAGTGTCAGTTCTTCATTTAAATTCTGTTTCGAACATGTAACCAGAGAGTTTCTAGGGGAGTCAGTAGTTGATTTGTCTTGTATTAAATAATACGAATAAAAAGAATATCACAGAAGTTATCTTCATTATCAGCTCTCCATCTAGGCGCGAACCCACATTACAGTACCTATCTCAGCGCGAGATACTGTCACGCCTATCACTAAACACTTACGCTTCGCCAGTTTTCTCGTTTATTTCGATCAATCTGGTTCTCAACGTCTCCATCACCTCTTGGTACAGCATTTCCTTAGTTGCGTTGTAGTCTGAAAGACAATAATTATTTTATTAATATATGTATACGAGCCCCAATGCAAAATAGCTCGTCTAGTCGCAATTCTGCATGCGTATTTTTTTTCAAAAACTAGTATTTCTACCCGAATCGACTTTGATGATTAATGGAATACACTAGACGCAATGTCACTAAAGCTAGCTTAGTTTTGAGTTGTACAAAGTGTACATCTCGTTATTTATTTTAAAATAATTTAATTATAAATATTACATCTCACACGCAAATAATTACGTCTGCTTCATATTTAAGGCAAAATAGGTCGTCTATTTAAAATAAAACCTGTTTACCAGGGTTCGTAATATAAAATATTATTTTCAAATTGAATACGGAATATTCTCTGTCATGTAAAATGACAAACCACTATATAAAAGGGCAAATTCAGCCTAATTTTTTATTACTCCAAATCGTTTTTCTATCGAGATGGCACGAGGTAAGCCAGTGACTGAAGAAGTGCGGAAAATTATAATCTCCAGTAACAATAAAGGCAAATCTACGTACCAAATTGCCAAGGACCTTTCTATGCCAAGGTCTACAATCCAAACTATCATCGAGCATCATCGAAAACACGACAAAATTTCTTGTTTAAAGAAATCCGGCCGCCCACGAATTACTACTAAAGCAGAAAACAGGATTCTGAGGAAGATCATCAAGAAAAATCGTCGTGCAAGAGCTGGAGAACTTACGGTACTATGGCGTGACGCAATTAAAAAAAACATTTCAGTGGATACTTACAAGAGAGTGATGAAGAGGATGGGCTACGGTTTTTACACTGCTAAAGAGAAACCGTTACTTACACAACGGCAGAAAACTAACAGGTTGAAATTCGCCAAAAAGTACTGAAATTGGACCGTCGATCAGTGGCGTAAAATTATATGGAGTGACGAATCTAAATTTGAAGTCACAGTAGGCGATGAACGAAGTAAAGTCATTCGCGAAAAAGGAGAGGCATTTCAAAAAGATTGTCTTAAGCGTAACGTAAAGTTTCCAGCTTCCTTAATGATTTGGGGCTGCATGTCGGCACAGGGTGTCGGCTGTCTGCAATTTATAGATGGAACCGTCAATGCCGAAAAATACAAAAGCATCTTACAAGAGAGTTTGCTGCCGTCTATACGTAAGTTAAAGTATAAAAATGCGTATACTTTTCAACAAGATGGTGCCTCATGCCATACCGCTAAAGTAACGATGGCGTGGCTGAAAAAGAAAAAAATACCTACCATGTCGTGGCCATCCAGCAGCCCGGACTTGTCTCCCATAGAAACGTTGTGGTGGAAAATGAAGAAGAAGTTGCGAAAGGACCCGTCCAGATCAAAAGCTGATCTTAAAGAGAAACTTACCTGTGTTTGGAATGAAACAACCCCGGAAGAGTGTCGACAGCTGGTAGATACAATGCCGCTCAGAATTAATGCCGTTTTAGATGCAAAAGGAGACGCCACCAAGTGGTAGACGTTCTAATCTGCGTCGGTAACACTAAAGACGAACTTTTTTGCATTTTAGTACAATTGGTGAAACAATGTTTTTTTTTATTACCAAGGAAAGTTCGTTTTTTTTTCATTGAATAAATAAAATACGATTTATAACTTATACTGTTTTTATATTGTTAATTCTTCCAAACACCTTCGTCCCCCAGAATTTTTAGGTTAACGTTAGTTTAGTACATTTTTTTCCTACCAGACGTACTCATTTGCATTGGGGCTCGTAAATATATGCGCCAGGCCACGACACCATATTATGGCAACAGAATTTCATTACAATTATTTAAATCTTGAAGGATGAAACTAAAAAAATACACTCGTAAGAGCGACTTATTTATCTAAAAATCACATAACTAATATTCACTTCCGCTTGAACGCTTTTCGGGTCTCGTCAAAACGAATCGTCAAATGAAATCATCTTGTATGAAAAGTTTGACTGGGCTCTAAGGGATTACATCGTATAATAATCAGTTCCTTAAATGTCCGCGGTGCGACCCACCCAAGTTTACCAAGGTGTCACAAAATATTTAGGATCCATTCAGGGACATTCACTCATTAAGTATCTTGTCTTGAGTCAGGAAACGAAAAAAAATTACAAAAGGGCGGTTCTCCGAGCCGAGCTGTTTTGCGTGACTTCGGTGGAACAATTTTTTTTTTACTTTTTTAATGTGAAACATTAAATCCTAGATTCAGGCTTAAATTTAAAAAATATTGCCGGGAAAGGCCCCCTTGTAGACTTAACGGTTTTAAAGATATTTTAGTTTTTTAAATCACCGAAATCAAGTCCACTCACCGAAATCAATATTCATAAAAAAGTTCAGAAATGGTGTTAAAATGACTTTAAAAGTGTTTATGTCTTTAAGTTTTTATCAAAAAATACTTGTCCATATAAAGTTTTCTTATTAAATTCAGAAAAATCATGCATTGGAAACTCATTGACTATAAAGTATATACTTAGTTTCATATTTTCAGCCCAACGAGCTGGTTTTAGCAAGCAATCTAGTCAGTTCGGAAGAATCGCAGCCTAACTCTCTTGCATTTTGTCGGCGATATCACGCACGCCCAGGCTTCCTCGCACGTACTCGTTGCGGATTTTATCGAGCCTGGTAACGCCGCACATCCACCTCAGCATCTTCATTTCAGCAACTTAGATGGTACGCAGGTGCTTCTGCGTCACTGCCCACGTCTCGCTGCCATAGGTTAAAACTGGCCTAATCATGGTCTTATAGATCAGCCCCTTTAGTTTGACCGGCATTTTTGTCGCAGGTCACACCAGTCACTTCTCGCCATTTTGCCATGTAGCGGCTATTCGGTGATGAATGTTGCATTGCATTCGATGTCTCCGCACATGTGCATTATACCACCCAGGTATTTGGACTAATTGCCCATCGATGGGTATCGGACTGTCGTCACGTGGATCTGGTTCGTTCAGGGACATGAATTCTGTTTTGGCAACACTCAACACCAGGCCCCCGGATTGCAACTGGTGCTTCCATGAAGCGAGCGCTTTCTGCAGCTCAGTACGGCTTTCAGTGCATATGGCTACATCGTCAGCGTATATAAATGTCCACTTTGCCAAATCTTGTGCTTCTTTAGTAAGCGAGTCCAAAAACTAAGCAAAACAGGAAGGGGCTCAGTACTAAGCCCTGATGAACACCTTTTCTGACCGCTATTGCTTTGGTCTAACCCACCGATGTCCGGACCACTGATCGTACATCCCTATACATGTCAGCAATGGTCTTGGCATATTGCTCTGGGATTTCTTTTTCGAAGGCTCCACTAAATAGTATCCCTTGGAGCACGGTCAAATGCCTTTTCCATGTCCAAGAATGCAACGAACAGCGGTTTTTTCTTCGAGCGATATTCTTCGGCAATTGTGGACAGAGCAAACATATTAGGACCAGTTTCTTGCAGACATTTTCAAGCTTCCACTTGGATACCTATGGGGCCTATTTTTGCAGCGCTTTCTTAACCTCATGTGGCTGTATCGGAGGTATGAAACCTACATTTGCTGCCATTTCCGGAAGCTGCGTAGCAGCAAGGGTAGGGTTTAGAAGTTGTTTATAGTAGTGATGCCAGGCCGCAATGACATCTTTATCCTTAAAGAAACAGCTTATTTGTACTTAATATATCGCTGGCCGAGCACCCGCATCCGCAACACAAGCCTTCTGGAGCTTTTATATGCAAGATGGGTGCCGAGAATGCGAACACCGACGCATCGAGGAGCTTTTATAGCGGTGTGGTAAACACAGCACATCAATTTTAAGGGCTTATAATTTTGAACCAGAGCCTAAACATCATTGAATACAAAATGGCTGGAAAGTTGATAGCCAAATTTTTCCGGGATTGTCGAGGTATTTTGAAGATTAACTAAAAAGAAAGAGGGTTTCATTACCATGTGTCTTTAAACTAGTATGGTTTTAGCTAGTGTGAATTTTAAACTTAATAATTTAAACAGTAATTTAGGACCCAAAATTTCATCAGACGGAACTATAAAGACTTGAAAGAATAGAGAATCGAGTCCAAGATTCTTGATGACCTTAAGCGTCTATTATAGGCCCAGAAGGAGAATCTTTATCAGAAGGCACTGAACTTGGTAGATATAGGTCAACGGTAATCATAACTGATTAAATAGGAAAAATATCCGCAGATAGCATAACTAAAATTTTTTTACGTTAAGTTACGATTAAATATACGAGTATACTAACAACGTTTGTGGTTAACATTAACAACATATTCAACTGTTTTGAATACAATTATAACATACAAATTATTTTAAAACAAACAATTAACCTGTTTTTAGAGTCAAGATTGATCACGGTGGCACCTTTTTTGATTTCGGTGGCCTAAAACCCCACCGAATCCACGGAAATCACACCCACTGAATTCAAATTTTATCGTTATTGAACAATTACACAAAAAGTAACCATTGTATTGAAAAGACTCACTGGTAACCAAATCACATACTTCTTGGCAAGGCTTAGGCACTGTTGCACTAAGAAAAGCACAAACACTGAACGAAAAATTTTGTTCACCGAATTCAAGAAAACACGAAACCAAACCCACCGAATGATGAAGATACCTTTGCGAATTCTGCTATTACACTGTGAGCCTACGTCCGCTCTCGTCGGTGAACGCGGCGCAACTGAAGCTACCTGTGGACGCGGCATTGAGTTCCTGGTATGTTGCTTTGTGCGATACCGCCAAGTTTTGTAAACTCCAGCGAAATCAAGCGTTGGCGCGGGACATGGCGAAAATATGTTTTTATTTAATAAGGGTAATTAATATATTATGATCAGTGAAATTATAGTAGAACTAAACTAATTAAGAATATGTGAACCAATATTAAAAATTAATACAACATCCCCAACTTGAATTATAATTTTTTGTTTCAACAAATTTGGGTGCGGGACACGCCCACTGTACGTCAATTTCTGCACTTTTTATTTTTTTTATAATATTGAATATCGTGTTATGGAATATTTTATTAATTGTCGAGATATAACAGACGCTGAAATATGTGTATGAATTTTTTCATAAATATTGGGCCAAAAATTCACGCAAATATAGCCTCGGACACGTAAAAACGCCACCTCTGAGAACTGCCCAAAAGAGAATTTTACCCTTTTTATATGGAATTTTAAATTAATGAAAATTGCATCAACAAAAATTTCTACTTTTTCCCAATCTGGCCCGGTACCGCGAACATCGAAGTTCGTATATTTCGAGCATCTTTCTCTTTTACTCCAATTAAGGCATCATAAGAGTGACAGAGACAATCGTCCGAAATTTACGATTATCGTGTTTCGCGGTAACGCCGCTGAACACGATATTCCTTTCAAGAGATCCCTACTATTTGTTACAGCTAGTAAAATGATTAGGTATATATTACCTGTCTTCGATGACTCCACCGCAGCATTCCTCTTGATCCAACTCTGAACGCTAGCGACACTTCTGCTCATCTCCGACGGGTCCACAGTAGATCTGACTATTCTCTCCCGATTCAATACATCTATTTCTTCCGAGGATTTGATCGCTGTTTCTTGACTGCTCACACCTTGATCAATATTGCTATTCTTTACGGATTTTACACTTTCCATCTTTAAATTTTCTGAACGAGATGTGACGTTTTTTATGGAGCGAGTTCGTGATCTTGTGACTTTAGCAGTACTTTTAATATCAGTAAGATCTATGTTGAAATTTAATTTAATTGGTGATATTTTTGGCTTCAAATCTACGCAACTACAGGGTTGTGCTACACTTCTTCGCCTGGTACTGATTGTCCTAGTATTCCTAGGTTCTTCGATAACTTTTGTCTCTGGCATAGGAAGCCATCTGTTGATTTCATCAGACGAAACTCTATCCAGAACCACAATTGGAACAGATGATCCGGTAGTATTAGAATATTGTGTGCGTGTAGGAGTTACAAGTTTTCCAAATTCTTCAGATAACTTTCTGGTCATAATCCTTGAAGTCACCTTTGATTTTGGTGTCTGACTTCGAAGGGATTCCAAATCCTTTGACGAGATTCTTTCTAATATAACTCTAGGGTTACTTCTTTCAGACCCGACATCAGATGATGTATCAACCGGTTTTCTATTTGATTCTTCTTGTATTTTGTTCCTACCTAAATTTGACCGCAGACTATCTTTAGTCGACAGTCTAGTGATAGGTATAACAGGCGAAGTGTTATTGGCGACTTTACTCTTTGCTGTCTGCTTTCTCATATTAATGAGAAATTCTGTTATAGATTTACTCTTTCCTTCAACGTCCACGTCTCTGTGTTGGAAACTTTCGTAAAGCGCGTCAAGATTCGGAGGGCCTTCATCAGAGTTGTTATGACCAGTGATTGGTGATCGACCACCTGTTGCTATGGATTTTTCTGACGCTACATCTGACATTATAACTGCATTGTCATTATAATTCCCCAGGTTTATGGACAAATTTTGATGATCACCTGTTTCACTTAAGACATCAAATTGTACTTCATCATTATTATTATTCGGCAATAAGTTTTGAGTGTCATAGGTTGTGTTATAAACGTCCGCATCGATGTATATCTTTTTGAGTTTTTGAAACAAATTAGCATCAAGAGATGTCAAGTCATCTTTACGTGGTTCCGTTTCTACAACAAGTCCCGGCAGAGGACTTACTGTTGCACTTTCTTTCTCTTTCGCTACATTATTTACTATTGCCTTGCTTTTGTTAGGTACAGTAGGCTTAGTGGGTTTTTCGGATTTCTTTTTTATACTCTTTTCAGTCTTAACTTTGATTATTTCCCGTTGATCGGGTGCTTGAGGCTTATTGACTAACACTTTCGGTTCATCAACTGTAGTAGGCGACATTATTTCTAAAACAGGTAGTTGTAACTCAGGTTCCGGTTCTTCGGGAATATTAGTATCACCTTTTTCTTGAACGAAAGAGGTTTCTAAAACTTCAGGCTGCTGTGTTCTCATTCTTTCATCAATCAAGTTAGTCCTCTGTATTTTTTTAACTTTACGGCTTCTAGGTTTTGTTTGTTTAGGTTTGGTTGCTCTCTGGCATTCATCTTCTGATGAGTAGAATGCAGTATAATTTACAGGTTTCACCGACCTTCTTTGTTTATTTGCGGACTCTACACTGGACGAACTAATTCGTTTTTGGACTTGAATCTTTTTCTTTTGAAAATCTTCATCTTCGCTTTCACTCGACATATTATACATATATAAATCCTTCTCACTTTTCTTATCAACAAGAGTTAATGTCTCATCATTAACTACATTATCTTTGATTTTATCGAACATGTCGTTTAATTTCTTGGTTTTAGGCGATACAACAGGCTGTGTACTCGCTCTTTTTCTCGGGAGTCTAATGCGAGATTTGCGGGCGTTCTCTAATTCTTTATAGCAAACCGCTATAGGAGATTCATGAGAACTTGATGGTCTACGTTCTTTTCTACAACTCGGAACGTCCTGGTTTTCGTTATCGTCGTCCTTGGGTGAATACAGTTTCCGCTTTTTTCGAATTGATGGTTGTGCGTCTTTAGTTGGGGATTTAATATTTGTATTTTCTTTTAATATACTATCTTCAATATTATTTTGAGTTATTTTACGTCTACTTCTTTTTTGACGAGGAGGGTTTATTTTTGGTGCCTGTTTATGAGCATTAAATTTTAATGTGATTTTTTTGGTACCTTCAGTATCCTTTTCGTTTGGTGTATCCGTGGCTGATTTAGGTGGGATTTGATTCATTTTCAATATTTTATCCGTCTTAGTTGACCTATAATTTATGTTCTCTGTGATTCCCAGAATATTAATTTGCTGCTCCTGTTCTCCCAATAAATCAAAACATTTATCAAGATCAATGCAAACCTTATCTAATAAATTATTGACACAATCAAAAACATCTGCTTCAAAAGCCACGTTTTCTGTGTTGTTTTCTTTTAAAGCAACCACTTCTGTCCCGTCGACAACAAAGTCTTCTTCGCTGCCTTCCTCAACACATTCACTAAATTTCTTATTGGTAGCTGGATTTATTAAGTCAACAATATCAATGTTCGTTTGCTGGCAAAAGTACGCATCAACTGCTTCATCATTTAAGCTACCAGTTTCCTCATTGTTATTTTTATTTGCTTTGACACTTTTAGTTCGAAGTCTGTTTTTCCAATCGTAATCATTGCAAGGGGTGTCATCAACAACGTCAGAGTCGTCGGTAGAATACTTGTTCTCTTCAATGTGTCTTGTTCTGCGTTTCAGGCCCAACTTTTTGCGACGCGGTTCTTCAGCCGGCGTGTCTTCGACAATATCGCTATCTTGAGTTACCTTACCAGATATTATTCCACTATCCTTATCCTGGCCGTGTTTAATCGCCTCTTCTACCAACAAATCGACTAAATCAACTTTTGCGTTATTCTTGTACAATTGGTCGAAAGCCTCGATGACAACTGATTGGTCAGTTGGACCTAAGGCCGCAACTAGGCTTAAACTAGCTGAATGTTCTTCAATAACCGGTGCTAGATATCTCGTTTTCTTCGGAACAGTGAGGGCCTCAGTATCGCTATGATATTGTTTTTTAAGAGACACGCCACAGCGCGGTCTGTGATCGCTGGAATTTAAACGATCGTATTCATCTTGCTCTTTGAGCGCCGGTAGCTCGGGGGTGGCTGCGATTCTCACGGGTACTTTAGTAAAATTTAATGGAGACAGTACAGTAAGTTTGTCACGCAGCTGAAATATAAAATTAGCTTATGTAAGATAGCAGAATAATACAATTATCATAAAAAAGAAAAGTCGGGATTTTTACGCGACTTATTGGTCGCTGCCAAACTAACCCTAAAAACACGCCCTAATCGAAGTAGGTAGGTAGGGAACTGGCCACCATATACTAAAAATGAAATCTGACCACTTATACATGGAGTTTATTTTTCAAAAAACGCGTTAGTTACTGGCCGCCCTCCGATAAAGTAAAATGAATTCTGATGAAACAGAATTTTTGACGATGGCCTGTTACTAGAAAATTGCCCTAACTTGAAATTTTATCCATTTTGACCTTTGAAGTTTTTAAACTGGTTTTTACTATAAACTTGCCTTGATGCCATCGGTAAATACTTTTGGTTCATGCCACTTACCTGTGCCAGCGACGTGGTGGAACAAGTCGAGGGAGATTTACACTGCAACAGATTCTGGGCGGATGATCGCGTAATGAAGCCTGCAACATATATCTATTATACAGATGCCACTTCATGGCAGATGCCACTTCCGGTATATCCCGGTATTGTTATGAATACAAATTCTCTCTTGTGATATTCATCTCAGTTGCTATTGCATAATTTTGCATTTTATTCATCCGACTAGATTTGTACTTATTTACCATTTAGCAAAATCAAAGAAAAATTACAAATAAACGGCATTTTTTTTAAATTTTTGTAATAGCTTTTACTATTCCTTATTGAGGATAGATTAGTGTCGGTGTAAAATTTGCTTCACGCAAATTAAACATTAAAGAAAATTTGTAAACTCCGTCGTCATCAGATATATCGGAGCTGTGGAGGGGGTCACAAATATCTGAACATGCACTTTATCGCCGTGGCAATAGAGGCGTCGTTCTGATATTTGTGACCACCTCAACAGCTCCGATATATCTGATAGCGAGTGTACATAAATTTCTCGAAAAAGTGGTACATGGGTGGTTTATGAACTCGCGCCGAAGGAGTAAAAGTGGAAAGCCTTGCGTGATCCTCCCTGGCCGGACCCCCAAGTCCGATTTTGCTGTAATTGCAGTACTTTTATGTTACAGTTATTGTACTTTATGTACCTGGACGGAAAATGTCCTTAGTTTTGAATATATTGGTCATTAAAGATGGGCCGTCTATAGAATATATATACTCCGTACCCGGCCCCCGCCAGAAACGGCCGAAATCCGCCACTTCAAAATATGAATGTAACAAAATAAAGTACCTATCACGTAACATCTGAATAAGGCATCTTTTATTGTTTATTGTTTTGTTGTTATACATATTTGAAAATAGGACGGATAAAAGAAAAAGTCAAAAATCTCACATATTGTCTGAGTAAAATAAGAAATTAAATATATTACCTGCTCTGTATCTTCGTGGTGCCGAGAGTCGCCGTTCACAATCCTAAATAATATTTAAAATATATTAAACATAATATAAATGTGAAAACATTTAATTAATAAAAAGGAATACTTAAAATGAAACATGAACATCTTTTGCCAATGACATTGACAGACTGAGTTTATTTTATTCTACCCTCGATTAAAAAAAACATCAATTGTACCAACCAACATTATTCCTATTAAAAATAGTGTATATTCTCAGTATTTATTTAGTCTTATATATAATATTATTTAAAAATATTCAAAATACGTCCAAATTATATTAAATTAAAATAATATAATCACTTCAGAGTAACATTGACAGCTTGAGTTTTTTTATTCTACCCTCGATAGGAAAACAAAAATCTGCTTTTAACTTTATTTTTTCCGTTTCAGGTGCGATCTTAAATGAAATGAAATAACATTTTTGAACCTAAATTCAAAAACGACTGAATAATGTGTCATTATCTAGGAAAAGGGACCTTATTGTCGATGGCACTTACGTCGAAACGCGTTGCATCTGTATTGTATCGTCTTGAACAACGACATAAGCGCCATCGACAATTAGGTCCCTTTTCGTAGATAATGTCACAAATGTCTTCAAGGATGTCCACAGGCCTCCATAGGACATTTCAAGGACGTCCATAGGCCTTTTGCCCTACGGTTGACCGGTAGAATGCCATTTGCCATTATGATCGTCAAATGTTCATTTTATTTTCTTTGTGTGGGTCTCAATATATAAATAATGCCTTATACCGTAGTGCTTATTTAACGCAGACGGAGTTTGGGGATCATTCGGTAGCGGACGCTCTACTTGGGCGTGCAGCGTACATATTTAACAAATGCAAACGCATGGCAGCGGTCACAGTACACGCTGCTCAGCGTAGTGAGTATCGCTACACGCTCCGCCCAACGCTTAGCGTCTAGCGTCCAAACGCCATCAGATGCGTACAGCGTCTGCGTCACAATGCTTGCTATTGAGATGTACTTGGCGTCTTTTTTCTTCAGTACCCTTACCATCAGTTGTGACTTTGAGGTTTTCGATAACGAGTATCGAGTTTACTATCTGTGCATCTTGTTTGTACTATTTTAGTGCGAAAACCTCAAAACCTCAAGTAAAGTCACAACTCATGGTAAAGGTACAGGAACGTTGACGTTGACGTCAGACATGGCGTATAACATAAAATTAGGAGACCAAAGCCTCAGGTATGAGGTATGACATTAATGCTAACCGTATCGGAGGCGAATGAGGACCGGAGTGGGGGCTCCGTGGCGCGGCTGTCTCGAGAGCCGAGTGCAGGCCGCGACTCAGATGATTGCGCTCTCTCTTCACTGATCCTATGGAAATATAAACGTGTAACTAATATATGGAAGCCACAGGATACCTTGATTTGTTCGAACTGACCCAGTACCCTTACCATGAGTTGTGACTTTGAGGTTTTCGATAACGAGTATCGAGTTTACTATCTGTGCAGCTCGTTCGCACTAAAATAGTAAAAGCGAGATGCACAGATAGTAAATTCTATACTCGTTATCGAAAACCTCAATGTCACAAGTCACAACTCATGGTAAGGGTACTGAGATCAAATTGACTCTAGTTTTCGACCCTAAATAACAATAACCCTTTACGAAGAACAAATCAAATTATTTTTATGAAATATTTTGATTTTCTTTGATTTTTAAGTAGTAGTACAGTCAGCAGCAGAAGTGGCTAAGCGTTTGAGGTGTTCTAAATGAGGTCAACGCATCTCTATTCTCAAGAGAATAAGAGCGCGTGTAGGTCATTTTGAACACTTCGAACGCTTAGCCACTTTTGCTGCTGACTGTACTACTATATAAATTAAAAATTGAAATATTTGACACATGCATAAGAAACTCGTCTCGAACGTCGGAGGTTCTGGTCGCTTTTTCTTAAGTATATGTAATCTTTTTCAATTTTTAATAACCCTTAAGTTATTATACAGGTAAGTATATATTATAATATAAAATGTTGTAACAGTAACAATAGGTACCTATTGAGATGTAGTACTTGGTAAGATTCTATTAAAATATTTCTATTTAATTACTCTTTTATATGCAAATACAATTCATTGTTAAAAATATGCAATGCAACTACTTTAAAACCCATAATTAATAAAGGCCAAAATTTTATATTTTTATGTACCTACACTATAAGTTTACACCTGTACAGCACCAAAACTACATTCATTAGGTATTGGTATATTTGGCAAAACAACATTGGTAAGATTGTCCTTAGACTGATACGTTGACGAATCAAATACGCATATGCGACAAGGAAAAATAAAGTTATACTTAATATTACATGTAATTTCGACAAAAGTACCAACGATGATTTGTCAGTATCGTGGACTCCTGTAACGTAAATATCCCTAAATATTAAATTACAAAAAAACTCCTTCAATTTGTAAGTATGAATCGAGATTATAGAAACAGGAGTTTATAAACAAATACTAACGTAGACTTATTACAAACCTTACCTTATATGAATCTAAAGCGTTATTTAACTAGTTAACGTTAAAAACTAAGTTACTCACATGCCAATTGTCCTTATAATATATAATATCACGAACAATTAACAATCTCAACAAATCAACAACTAAACTAATATCAAACTCCCGCGAATGAAGAAAAAACAAAAGATAGACAGACGCAGCCAGACAGTGCTGCCATAATAAGAAAAAAAAACGCGATACAGAAAGTTAATACTGCCAGCATTTACAGTACCTTGTGACGGACAGAGAGAAAAAAGTGCATGTACTTCTTCTTACCTGATCTACAAACATACAATATTAAAAATTATACGATCTTTAATATAATCTATCATAAGAAATCAAGGTGAAATTTCCAATATTAATTAGAAGTGTAAAAAACATATATAATCATTTGAGGGCGGCTATCTTGAATAAAACTTAAAAAAAAAAACAATTCTTGCGGTATCGCCGCAGGCCCGGCACCGCGGACATCGAAATTCGTTTATTTCGAGCATCTTTCTCTTTTACTCCAATTAAGGCGTCATGAGAATGACAGAGACAATCGTCCGAGATTTACGAATATCGTTTTTCGCAGTAGCAGGTGTTGTGCATGAATCAATATTTTGTCAATATTATCGATAAAGTCATACTGAGAAATTATAATTTTAGTATAATATGAGCATAGAGCACGAAGTTACAGTAGTTAACTTAAAACCTTGCTTAAAACATCGTTAAAGAAACTAAACGCGCCGTGTCTATTTAGTCTGTTGCTCATCCTGTGCTCACTAGCGCCAAAGATGAAATTTAAAATATCTATACTAAACTTACGTTGGCAGCAGTGGACATAGAGGCGGAGCTGCGTGAAGTGGAGGGGTTACGCGCTGATAGCGATAATGACGGGAGTTGTACTATATGTAAAAGAAGTTTACAATTTAGTGATTCGGTAAAATCGTTGCCGAGCGGCTGACCGGCGAATATGATACGGTTGCTTAGTTTATTATAATGGTGTATACGTTAACAAGACTGGATCGTCCTCTACAGTTTTTCTA
The DNA here is from genome assembly GCA_022674325.2 of Grapholita molesta. NCBI lineage: Eukaryota > Metazoa > Arthropoda > Insecta > Lepidoptera > Tortricidae > Grapholita > Grapholita molesta. The sequence goes on along the minus strand of CP053141.2, from coordinate 4,846,305 downwards.
CCAGTCAATTGTGACCGCGTCATAGAAGACAATCGAGGACACTCGATATTATGCGGCCCGACCAAGAGAACACTATAAAGAAATTACAATTATGATGCCTATGGTGTACACAGTGTATGGTTTCGCTATATTCTTTATGCTAGCGTTTTTGTTTATATGGACAATTCATATAGTGTCATTATCGTATTCTAAATGGAAGCTACATCGGACGGTGGACCGATCACAGCCAGAGCAACCTTATCCCGGCGTCTCGATCCTAAAGCCGTTGACCGGCGTGGATCCCAACCTGTTCTCAAACCTCGAGACCTTTTTCACACTGGACTACCCGCTCTACGAGCTTTTGTTCTGTGTCGAGGACGAGCACGACCCGGCTGTGATGCTAGTACATTCCTTGATGCAAAAATATCCTGATATAGACGCGCGGCTGTTCACGGGCGGCGTGCGGGTCGGCGTGAACCCTAAGATCAACAACATGCAGCCGGCGTTTCTGGCCGGAAAGTATCCTCTAGTCCTCGTGAGCGATGCTGGCATTCGGATGCGAGAAGATACGCTTCTGGACATGGTGCAGCACATGAAGGATGACACGGGAATAGTGCATCAAATGCCGTTCGCGTGCGATGCTGAAGGGTTCGCCGCGGTCTACGAGAAGGTTTTTTTCGGGACTGCGCAAGCCCGTATGTACTTAGCAGCGGATGTGCTGAGGATAAACTGCCATGTTGGGATGTCGTCGCTAGTGCGGCGCTGCGCGCTGGAGGAGTGCGGTGGCTTGGCCGCGTTTGGTGATTATTTGGCGGAGGACTTCTTCATAGCGAAGGAGGTGACGTCGAGGGGCTGGAAGATGCGGGTGAGCTCGCTGCCGGCGCTGCAGAACTCGGGCACGCGGTCGGTGGGGCAGCTGCAGGCGCGGCTGACGCGCTGGGCGCGCCTGCGGATAGCCATGGTGCCGACGACGACGCTGATGGAGCCGCTCAGCGAGTGCCTGCCGCTGGGCGCGGGCGCCGCCTGGGCCTCCGGCCAGCTCTTCGGCGCCGAGCCCCTCCCCTTCTTCCTCGTCCACATCCTCCTGTGGTTCCTCTCAGACTGGCTCATGCTACGTTCAGTGCAAAACGGCTCGCCACCGTTCACTAAAGTGCAGTTCTTAGTCGGTTGGATATGGAGTGAGTGCTGTGCGCCGTTCATTCTATTTGCTGCGTTTTTGAACCCAGAAATCTCGTGGCGGACACGGAGCTACCGACTGGACTGGGGCGGGAAGGCCCATGAACTAAAACCTAAGCTCAAATTCTGAGCGTCCTCTGTTAAAGCTTTAATTTGGTGCAGTGTTTACTGCGAGTGCTGCAGGCTTGAGTGAGTTGTATTATTACTATAAGTTTTTATTCCTATATGAACATTATGAATACTTTTAATTTAGAACTTGTACAATGAATATGTTAATATGGTATTTATGTTTTGTGATCACTATTACCATGCCTCCAAACTAAAGTACATATTAGTGAGGTGATTCACTCTTATCTATAATAGATGCCAATACCACTGAATTATGACTCATATCATTTATATTTCAAGCCCTTCAGACTATTAGAACCTCTATGACAACCTAAGTAATACAAACAGCCATATAAAAGGCCTATATTTTTGAATGCTAGTCAGAGTAGTACATTTGTACAACTTTCATGGTAAGTTGATATGTTTGTTGCTATCTGTGTCACTTACTTATGCATAATAATTATGTATAAAGCTGTTTGCCATACAAAAACATTTTACATACTAGTCAAATAAAGGCCAAATTAACTTGACAGTGGTCTTTGCATAATAGATACACCTGATACTTCATATTGCATTTCAATGAATGGCTAAATTTGATCTACTTACATTCATTATGGAAAAAGAAATATAAAATTATCTATGGGTACATTCATAACAACACTTTAAATCTATTCTTGCCATAAATATGATAATAACTTAAGGTAATTAATTTCATTTATCATTAGCATGAAATAAAGTATTTTATTGCTTATAAAATAATATAAACATGATAAAAAGGTAATTATAGACCAGCATAAAAAAGCCATTTAGTTCTTGAATACTTTGTACAGTCTCTATCAAATATATTGGACCAGCCAAGTTATCCATAAATATTGGAGCATTTCACTTCATCGCCTTGACTATAGAGGCTTTGTTCCAATATTTGGACCACCTCCACAGCTCCGATATATCTTATGGTGACTGTACTATAGTGGCATATGTATCTAGAATTTTATATGGGGTAACTAAAATTACTTTTGATTGTTGTTCAATTTGGAAAAAAAAAACAATACACTTATCATTACTTTAACTTGAATCATGTTCTTTCAATCAAAAGAAAACAAACCATGTATGGGATCAGAGCTATACAAATTAAAGCTGCTGTGAGACATACATGTTACTACTAAATGTATAATATAAATAATGAATGGGTACCAGTAGGCTTGGCACATGATTGGTGCTACATTATCTCAACGCTAGACTACCCTTCCTTTTATAACTACATCAATTAAAGCAGCGAATAGATTTACCGAAACATGTTAGGCCCCTTACACACTGCGACTTTTAGCAGCGATGCAGTCGCGATGCTGTCGCGATGCAGCATCGATGCAGTCGCAAATGGTCCACCTTTACACACTTGCGCTACTTTAAGCATCGATACAGTCGCGATACTGTCGCGATACAGTAGCGATGCTGTCGCGATGCAGAAACTGGCCATTGAACTGTAGCGATGCAGTATCGATGCAATCGCGATGCAGCATCGATGCAATCGCGATGCAGCATCGCTACTATATCACGTTAACATCGCGACTGTATCGATGCTAACGTGAGCCTCGACGAGAAACGTATTTTGATCAGTCATTGACTGCCACAGCGCGATGAGTTCGATTGAAACTGTTTTAATCACGCTCTCTGTATTATTAGTATTACTTTTAAAAATGAAACGTAAACGCAAACAGAGGAAGTATTTGGACAACCCATTTTGGACCCGGGTATGTCCTTAAACTACGTCCAACAATGAGAGGTAGGGCACAGCGATGACCATTACGCTTGAATCTGGGGCAGCGGCAGCCCAACTGGGGAAGTACCTCCTCCTTACAGAAGACCACAGCCATAAGAGCACTGCTACCTTTCAGGTATGTAGTGTTGTCTTCCTGATGGTGAGTAAGGTTCCCAGAGCTCCAACCCCCCCTTAAAGGTCGGCAACGCGCTTGTGACTCCCCTGGTGTTACGGGTGCCTATGGGCGACGGTAATTGCTTACGATCAGGCAATCCATCTGCTCGTTTGCCACCATGGTCATAAAAAAAAAAGTGAAAGATTAAGAAGTGGTCATTATGTATCATATGTCAGCAGCTAGCTCTAAAATCAGATAGCTGCTTTTAGAACTGCTTTATCAGGAGATTTAGCAAACTGCCCACTACCCCGCGTCTGCAATTCTGCATCGATGCTAACGCGCGTCTGTATCGATGCTGTCGCGCGTGTGTATCGATGCTAACGCGCTACTGTATCGATACTAACGCGCGACAGCATCGATGCAAAAAAAATTTCATTGATGATGTCGCGATACTGTCGCGCGTGTGTATCGATGCTAACGCGCAACTGTATCGATACTAACGCGCGACAGCATCGATGCAAAATTGCTGGTGTCGCGATGCAGTCGCGCGTTTCAGAAACGCGCGACTGCATCGCTGCTAAAAGTCGCAGTGTGTAAGGGGCCTTAATCCTTTTAAAGGTTTTTCTTTTAAATAAACTATTTTTTATTTTTTTTATGTTGATAGTACGAGATAAGTACATGTGAGTTCATCCGATTACTCTATCTGGGAATGGTGCCCAGTCGCCTACGGACTAAGACCTCCCCCGTTTTTGTGGTGTTGTTCGGTTTTGGTTGGGGTGTGTGTTGACTGTAGCTGGGGACTTGTGTGTTGAGTTCATCTGATTGTAGCTAAATAGTGGGATCAGGGTTACTATGTTTCAACTTAGAGATCTTTTCAAAGTACTGACAATATGTATGTGACAGGGGGCAGTTTTTTGAGAGTAGTGCACTCAATTTGAAAAAGCTAAAGACAAAAATAAACACATACTAAAGTTTCTCTACATTATGTTTGCACAAAATGTATAGTTTCGATACCTGCGATTATTAATTTATATCATTCAATGTTTCTGAATCTATTTCTTCTTTGCTGACAGAGTTTAAAATGTCTCAATTTGAGTACTCAAAAATGTGTCATTATCTAGGAAAAAGGACCTTATTGTCGATGGCACTTACGTCGAAACGCATTGCATCTGTATTGTATCGTCTTGAACAACGACATAAGCGCCATCGACAATAAGGTCCCTTTTCCTAGATAATGTCACAAATTGGTTTCCACGTATCCTAGAGAGTTTTCTAGATCAACATTACTAACATTATGCTACTTAATAAACTTATTTTCTTCAAACAATTATGTAGGTTTCCTGCAATTGATAAGAATAAACTGAATTGTTGTAGTCCAACTTTATAATTTCTTTATTTATTTCTTTATTTCTTTATTATGAAATTGTTCCTAATTAACACTTACAGACAGGCTACACGTATTAATTAAAACAGGAAATTCAGAACAGATCTTAACAGACATTATTACTACACATTATTACAGCATTACACTTAATTACATACATTAATCAATACACTTAACTTATAGAGCTTTCTGTAACAATAGTTTCTAAGTATCTGCTCGCAGACGAATAGAATTGTCGCTCAGAGGTGAAGAATATATCTAGTTGGCTGTCGTTGGCCAAGATATCGTTCAAGAGCTTTATTGCTCGGTGCAGAGGGGAGTGCGTGAGTGCGCGCGTGCGCGCCGCCGGCACAGCGAGCAGCTCGCGGCGGCGGGCGCGCAGGCGCTGGTCAGAGATGTGCGGGACGCGCAGGGAAATCAACTCCAGCATTATGGGGTTACTAACATCGCCTCGCATGAGCCGGAAAAATAATTTAACTAGCACCATGTTTCTTCGGGTTTCCAGGGCCATATAATTCACCATCCCTAATATAAATTGTGTTGGGTACATGTGTGGATAATAACCGTACCTTTTTATATATAAAAAGCGGATGAAAGACTTCTGTACCTTTTCCAGCATAAGTACATACTTCTGCTCATGAGGACTCCATATGATGGAGTTAGTCTCAAGGCGACTGCGGACGTATGCGTTAAACAGGACAGTGATGGCACTATGGTCGTGAAAGTGTTTCGACTGCCTGATAACGAAGCCTAGCGATTTTCTTGCAGCGTTACACAACATAACAATATTATTATTAAAAGTAAGTTGTGAATCGAATAACGTGCCAAGATCACGCGTTTCCGGTTTGGACTGTAGAGTGAATTTTCCATACAAGCTTGAGTCACACCTTATCAGTCCATTATATTTTATAATATTGATGATATGGTTATTGCCTTCAATTTAAAGTCATATATAATATATACAGTCTGTATAAAATTAGTAAAATATTATTTACAAGATGAAAACTATCTGGGGCCATAAACTTTTGAGAACTATACTTAATAAATGGCTAAGTTAAAAAAAACTACAAAATAGGTACATTGCACAGATTCCAATTCTCCTAGACGACTGTTGACTGGTATCTGGTGCAAATGTACCAAAAATACTGGCAGCATTGCCACACTGGCTCCTTATCTTTTCCGGGACTTAACAGTATCTTAATTGTTTAAAGCTTAAAGTAGATGTAGTAGTGTAGGGACGCCCGGCCGGACTCAGGCGGGCTGTCGATCGCCTGTTGCAGTCATTCAGCCCAGTTCTTTGTAGTTGGAGCTGCAGGTTACTGTTCCGGCTGCGTTCCCACACAGTGCTCCTCAAATCATTAAGCTTAAAGTAACATATATACATTCTCATTTATATTATTAGTAAGTGTGGATGTTGCAATAAAACCCAGTTTCTATATGTTCTTTTGGAGTCATATTAAAATGCTACTTATGTATATCTTATATTTGCTATGGTTACTAAATTGACAGCCTTTTAAGCTGAGATATAAAACAACAAAAAAATATTTTTTGTTTACTCTACTCGCTTTGGTCAGGGTCTGCTAATTATTATTATTATTTTGGTCAGCTTGTCTTGCAGGCGGTGTGTCCAAACAAGCCGATTCCCGCCGGCTTTACTAACTCTTCCGCAAGTCAACAGTTTTCCTTGGGCTCATGAGGAACAGGCAAAGCAATATGGCCTCTGTCTTGCCTAAGAAAATAATTTACCCCCACCACTGTTGTCTTGACAAATGCCCCCTTGGACAAATTTCCGCTGGTTGAATTACCTCTTCTGTATACTTTCTGAAAGCACCTACATTCTATAAATACATATATGTTATGTACGGCCATTGTTAAGATATGTGTAGATATATATGCCCTTCACTGTACAGTAAGTTTAATGGTAACCCTGCTGTGTTTGATGACATGTCTGGCCTAGTGGGTAGTGACCGTGCATATGAAGCCGACGGTTCTGGGTTTAAATCCCAGAAAGGGCATATATTTGCGGGCTGACTTTATGAGCGCAGATACCAGTTTGTTCCTGAGTCATGGGTGTTTTCTATGTATTTAATGTTTATTTATCGTTGGCTGAATACCCACAACACAAGCCGTCTTGAGCTTACTGAGGGGCTCAGTCAATTTGTGTAAGAATGTCCTGTAATATATATATGTAATTATGTATATATATAATATGTATGTACAGTCAGCGTCATATAGTTGGTAGCGTCCAAAGTACTCAAAAAGTTCGGTACACCATAGAATTAGTATGGTGTACCGAACTATTTGACTACTTTGAATGCTACGAACTATATGACGCTGACTGTACAGTCGGCAACATTGTTTCAAATGTTGTAACAACTTCCTTACATCTTGCTTCCATTATTTAGCTTTAGTAGCTGTTATACTAGGTACCTTCTGCCCGCGACTTGGTCCGCGTAAGATCTCGATCGCATTACCGTTATATCAACTATTATGTCTCAATTCAGATCTTTGCTTACGTGTACAGTCAGCGTCATATAGTTCGTAGCATTCAAAGTACTCAAATAGTTCGGTACGCCATACAAATTCTATGGTGTACCGAACTTTTTGAGTACTTTGGATGCTACCAACTATATGACGCTGACTGTACGTACGCCAAGTTCCGTTCAGCTGTTATTGCATGATTGAGTAACAAACAGACAAACATTCACAAGTCACCATATTTAAGAGGGTCGGTCTGTGGTAATAATGCTAATTTTTGTTGAATTTTCCTTTATGATAACGTTTGACCTAGTTGCGAAGGTAAAATTAAATTATGTTCCTATGGGTTTAATAAGTATGGGAGTTATCAGAAAAAAATGCCCACAATTACCGTGACTTAAGCCCCAATTAGACCAGGCAAGAACTTGTATACGATTTTCATTACATTGCGGGCTATCGGCGTACGGCGAATTCGGTCACTCTATATAACCCCGCAATGTAATGAAAATCGTATACAAGTTCTTGCATGGTCTAAATGGGGCTTTATTATAAAAAAGTTAATTTTGTCAGTTTTGTGACGATAATTAAGTTATATTATAAGATTTGATGGGCTCTACATATATAACAACGTGTTAATATGTATAATATTCCGTATAACTAACCTATGCGGAAATAAAAAGATTTTTTATAAAAAGTCCATGTTTAATTAATAATTATCGTCACAAAACTGACATAATTTAATGATTTTTAACGTCACGTTAATTAGGGGCACTTTTTTTTTAACTCCCGTACACGGTTCACTATGGGCTTACCCGGGTAATCCCGTACTTTTAAAACTGGCGACTACTAGGTACCTACTTCTGAAACAAAAAACAGAGGTCATGTTTTTTGTCTCTATTATAATCTAATAATTTGATACCTATTTGACAAATTTTAGGAAATATTCATCCCATTTTTACATTCGGAATTAACCCTATACACCTAACCTAACAACTGGGATATCCAAAGTTTGACATAATCGTCAGATAGAAGTAGTTATACTACTTAGTCATTGTCAAATAATAGTAAAAAATTAAAATCTAGTAGAACTCGGTCGAAGACCTGATAATTTCGCAGCCCATTGGGGGTTGAAATAAAAAAAAAAACGTTAACTTGAAGATGAATTTTGAATTTGGAACAACTTCTAATTCAGATTCAATATGATAAGATTTTTGTTAATTCTACCTGTAAGGGGGTTAAAATAGGGATGAAAGTTTCTAAAAAAAAACGAGAAATCAGTAGCGGGGGTGATTCTAAAACATCATGTTTTTTTTTAAGGATATTTAGTGTGAGGGATACCTACTTTGTGCACTAAGTTTGTGAGATCTCAAGGCGGCCGAATTGTAAATATTTAATTATTTTGCTATTGTATACAAAACAGTGTTTGATGTGAATCGATGGTTTACAAACATTAAGCGTGAAAGTTTAATTTTAACTTTATGGTTGGTTCTCGTGACGTACTGAAAAATTAGTCAAAAAAATTGCCAAATATATTGGTACAGTCGCCATCAGATATTTCGGAGCTGTGGAGGTGGTCATAAATATCGGAACATGCACTTTACCGCCTTGACAATAGAGGCGTTGTTCCGATATTTGTGACCACCTCCACAGCTGCGATAACTATATCGTCTATATCTGATCGACTGTGCAGAATACAAATTCTTGAGATTCTTATTTGTTGATATCAGAGGATGTGTAACGATATTATATTATTACATAGTATATTTGTGGCATTATCTATGAAAAGGGACCTTATTGTCGATGGCGCTTAAGTCGTTGTTCAAGATGACGCGATACAAACACAACGTTATTCGACGTAAGTGCCATCGACAATAAGGTCCCTTTTCATAGATCGACCTTTCTTTCTCTTTGTCGACCGGTCTGGCCTAGTTGGTAGTGACCTTGCCTATGAAGCCGATGGTCCTGGGTTCGATTCCCAGTCGGGGCATTTATTTGTGTGATGAGCACAGATATTTGTTCCTGAGTCATGGGTGTTTTCTATGTATTTTAGTATTTATATGTATCTATCTATTATATATATCGTCGTCTAGTACCTACAACACAAGCCTTACTGAGCTTACCGTAGGATTAGGTCGATTTGTGTAAGATTGTCCCGAAATATATATTTACTAAATATTTATTTATAGATAATGCCACATTTTGACGACTTTGGGTCGACGATATTCGGAAGATTGCGGGTCACTTCTGGATGAGATTAGCTCAGGACTGGGACAAGTGGCGTACTAGAAGAGAGGCCTATGCTCAGCAGTGGGCGATAAAGGGCTGGTATGATGATGATGATATTTTGACGACAGGTCTGGCCTAGTGGTTCATATGAAGCCGACGGTCCTGGGTTCAAATCCCAATAAGGGGGATTTATTTGTGTGATGAGCATATTTGTTCTTGAGTCTTGTATGTATTATTTGTATGAGTATTAAGTATACATATATATGTATATCGTTAACGAAGTACCCGCAACACAAGCCTCCTTGGGGTTACCGTGGTGTGCCTACAGTCAATTTGTGTATGGATATTCTGTAATATTTATTATTATTATTATTTATTTATAATCTACATATTTGAACACTGACAACTGGAAAGGAGTTAGTAGCAACTAACTATTGATGCTGACTATACCTATCAGTGACGGCGGGTTTCTTTTCTGCAAAACCGAAGAAAAACTGGGCGCAAGTAGGTACCTAACTATATAGAAATGTCAAGCCGGCGATAATCGGCTTCTAAACGCGCTGCCACTGATAACTATTGATCAAATGTAGTTGTGATAGGTATTCAGTTTTTGTTGTATTAAAAGATCCGTCGTTTTTACGAGTCGACAGACCGTAACTATAGCTGAATAGCCTTGACAATTGCCAAACAACATATTAAACAATTTTTACTTGAAACAGCTTAAAATCCTATTATAATTTAAAGCTGCGGCGCTACCGCGAAAAACGATATTCGTAAATTTCGGACGATTGTCACTGTCGCCCTCATGACGCCTTAATTGGAGTAAAAGAGAATGATGCTCGAAACAAACTTCGATGTTCGCGGTACCGGGCCTGGCTACTGGTACAGATGTACAAAACGATTTTCCACTTTAACCTAACCATATGTGGTAGTCCAAATGGAAAGGTACCTTATGGCGCTTGGCGCTTACGTTGTAAAGTGTCACATTAGTATTGAAGCGTCATTAACAATAGAGCGCCAAGGGCCATAAGGAGGTACCTTTCCATGTGGACTACCACATATAGCTCCTGTACGTAATGGCTACGTGTAGAGGTGGAGGCTACTTTGAGGGTAGATGGCTACGATGGATAAATTGTCGTGTGCAGTATTTCCGGACCGATATGACATCCAAACCTTCAAGAAAAGAGCGTATAGGGATCTTAATGGCCGGCAACTTACTTGTCTACTACTCCTCTGGTGTTGCGAGTGTCCATGGGCGGCGGTAGTTGCTTACCATCAGGCAATCCGTCTGCTCGTTTGCCTCCTATATCATAAAAAAAAAAAACGTTGAGGGTAGTGGTGTCAGATGGCTTTTGCGTAGCGGGATAGTGATGGGATAACCTCCGTCCCACATCAAAGGGAGTAGGCGACTAACAATTAGATCACAACTGAATATCGCTTTCATGTAGTGGCGTTTTTACCATCGCACGGCCATCTCGCTGGCCCTGGGCTAGCAGCGGGCCATCATCTTCTTTAAAAAAAAATGGCTTCCATGAATATTTCAATCGATGATTTCGCCAACGTCAAGTAAATTTGCTCTTAGAGCATGACGTTGTACGGTAGTAGGCCTTGCGTTCTGTAGAGTGGTAGCTAGACTTTACAGAAAGCCGAGAGGCGGCCGTGACCCCGGGACTGCCGGGTGATGACCAAAACAGTAGTGAAACGCGTTTTGAAATAAATTCTTCATTAGCTGCACAATTCTACGTGAGATCACTGTATAATAAGCTATCAATATACACACTTAACTACGTTAATGAACAAAAAACAAAAATATATTCCAAAGACAAGTTTGCCATTTTGAGGTTTAACCGGAAACCGCGGGACATTATTTAGGACAATAGATACAATAGCAAACGTCACATTGCTCTGCGGCCCTACCGCGATAAATGATATTCGTAAATTTCGGACATTTTTCTCTTTTACTCCAATTAATGGGCCATTATAGTGACGAATATCGTTTTTCGGGGTAGAGCCGCTGTACAGTGAGCGTCATATAGTTGGTAGCATCCAAAGTACTCAAAAAGTTCGGTACACCATAGAATTAGTATGGTGTACCGAACTATTTGAGTACTTTGGATGCTACCAACTATATGACGCTGACTGTACCATGACGATGAGTTGTGACTTACATGAGTATCGAGTTTACTATCTGTGCATCTCGTTCGCATTAAAATAGTACAAACGAGATGCACAGATAGTGAACTCGATACTCGTTATCGAAAACGTCAATGTCACAATTCCTGGTAAGCCACTCTTCACATTTGTCTGACGCAGTGTGCGTCATGCGTGCGTATGATACCTAACTGTTGTGATGCGTCACGACACAACACATAAGAAAAATATGAACCAGTAACGTTCTAGGTATCTTAAGGTAATGAATACTTGCAATTATGACTGGCATACATTGAAGCAGGAAGCAGCAATCCGTCCAAGGTCACACTCGGAACGCACCCACGCTTTCAAACAGCTGTTTTATTCTTTACATGTTTTAATTTTCTCCGCTATTTCTAACACCGTGAAAGTGATTTTATTTGCACCAGTGACCAATGAAATATGCACACTTGGGTATTATATAAAATCTATACAACTTTTTATTGATGTTGGCTTCACAAGCATCTTAAGTACGTCAATTGTAGGATATGGATAATAATCCATTATATTTTCATTTCTAAGAATTTACCTAACCTTAAAAATTAAATTATTCATGGTCGGTGGTGCGTGTTAGTATCCGTCTCTTTTAAACCCGCAGAACAAGCGCTATGATAAACAAGGATATGACAGTGTAATTTTGCAGTAAAAAAATTGCAAGTTATTGATGTTTCTTTGAATATATTTCCTCATTCGCGCAGAAACTGCTGAACGGAGTTCGTTGTAATTTGGAAGGTTACGTAGGACATAGGATATGTTATCCTCGATTTCCCACATTTTTTTCTAAAAGGTAGAGCCTGCATCTTGGAATGGTTTTTCCTCGAAGATCGCAGTTTTCGAACGATTGTACCTAATACTAATGAATAAGTACTTACTTATTGAAGTAAAAGAGAACGATTCCCGAAATTTTCGAACGTCAAGAAAAGATCGGGCGTTAAGGACTTAAAAGATCCCGAAACCGCCCAAAAATAAGTTGAAGTGGGTACTCTAGTAGTTTTTTTAATCTGTGCGACATTCACATAAAATAAGGTGAACATTATCTATGATAAAGATAAGGGACCTTCTTGTCGATGGCGCTTACGCCGTTGTTCAAAATGCCGCAATACAAACGCAACGGTTCGGCGTAAGCGCCATCGACAATAAGGTCCCTTTTGCTAGATAATGCCACATATTTGATACGAAAATACTAAGCTCAGTGAGTTTGGAGTTTGTCCACCTGAATGATTTTTACGCAATGTCGCTGTCGGAATTTAGATAATGAAATAGGTTGTGAAACAGTCTCGAACTAATAATTATTGGAACCAATTTTGTCTTACAAATATAGGTCGAAGGGTCGTATGTTAATATGTTAGTTTTTTATTGGCTCTGGTATTTGATATTTAATAGATACAATTGAGATAATTGTCATTATCTAGGAAAAGAGCCCTTATTGTCGATGACACGTCGAATCGCGTTGCATTTGTTTTGTATCGTCTTTGAAAACGACATAAGCGCCATCGACAATAATGTCAGTTTTCGTAGTAAATGTCAATTATTTATTGGGAATAGTTCTATTAATTTAAAAGAATTTTTAAATAGGTCTATTAAACAAATATCCGTTAGCAAAAAAGGAACTATTCCATAGGTACAGTCAGCAGCAAAAGTTGATAAGCGTTTGAACTGTTCAAAATGACCTACACGCGCTCTTATTCTCTTGACAATAGAGACGTGTTGACGTTATTTTGAACACCTCAAATGCTTAGCTACTTCTGCTGCTGACTGTACCAGTACGATATTTCATCTATGGTATTTCAACATATCTCTTAAATTTGTTCCAAGTTGTGTTATGGTTGTGCTTAAATTAAAAAAAAATGTTGGTTATTGGGTAATACCGCAATATTATGTTTTACAGATCTTGCAAAGGAAATTGATGGCAGTTGGCATATTTTGATGCTTGTTATGAGTTGGCAGCAATTTATCGCTTGCATTGTGAGCTCAGCGATCAATAATAAAATGTCACAGAATTACCATGTATCACGGAGAGAGCTGATACAGTCAGCAGCAGAAGTGGCTAAGCGGTTGAGGTGTTCAAAATGAGGTCAACATATCTCTATTGTCAAGAGAATAAGAGCGCGTGTAGGTCATTTTGTACACGTCACCCGCTCAGCCACTTTTGCTGCTGACTGTACTGTTTAAAGCTGATCAGAATTAAGTATACTTGATGTTTTTTTATGACAGAGGTGGCAAGCGAGCAGTCGAATTGTCTGAAGGTAAGCAATTACCGTCGCGTTGCCGGCTTTTAAGGGGGGTTGGAGCTCTGGGAACCTTACCACCAGGAACACAACACTGCATACCTGAAAGGTAGCAGTGCTATTGTGGCTGTGGTCTTCTGTAAGGAGGAGGTACTTCCCCAGTCGGGCTTCTCCAGACTCAAGCTTGATGGTACTTCGCTGTGCCCTACCTCTCTTAATCTTGATGTTATTCGTTGTGACCTCATTATTTGTGAATCCAGTTTAAGATCACCTTCAATGACTAATTCTAAATTTGTTGTTCTAAAAATGAAATGATACTTAGAACTTTCGGGAATACATCGTTAAAGAGACAAATAATTGAATCGCCATATATTCGGAGCGGAATATCACAGTCAGTGTCAGATTGTTATGTTATTTATTTATTATAATATTGAAAACCAACAGCTTAAGCATAATTGCATAAGAACTAAACATAAATTCAATCAGCCAATTACAGGTTCTCACAGTTAGCACTATTTTAACAATTGAAATTGACCATTTAGCGGGTACGTTAACAAGTTCATTTATATTGGACATATATTTCTCATTTACAGTTTGTATAAAAACAACTTTACAAAAAATTACACAAAAAGCTTATACATGTAGCGGAATAAGTCGCCATCAGATATATGGGAGCTGTGGAGGTGGTCATAAATATCTGAACAACGCCTCTATCGTCAAGGCGGTAAAGAGCATGTTCTGATATTTGCAACCACCACCTTCACTATATATAAATATTACAAGACATTCTTAAACTGTACCCCACGGTAAGTTCAAGAAGGCTTGTGTTGTCGGTACTCAGCCAACGATATATATAATATACAAATACTTAAATAGGTACATGTATGAAAGCCCATGACTCAGGAACAAATATCTGTGCTCATCACACAAATAAATCCTTAACGATTAATACGGTACTACTCACGTTTATTTCGTCACTCGCGCGACAATTTTCGGAGAACATAGGCCTCCATTTTCAAGCACTAAGAGTGCTGAGTGTCCGTTCGGTTCGCCGCTCGCGTCACCGGCCCGTCACGCACTTCGTATTAATCGTTAATTATTAAATATGTCTCACGTAAGTTTAAATACAAATAAATCCTGTCTGGGACTTAGTTACTAACGGATAAACTCACGTGTAATTATATTACACCATCAACGCGAGCGGTGTGTCCTGACTCGGCTAGAAGATGGGTACCAGAGCTTACCCGAAACATGTCGCCTAGTGCGATACGTGAGTTTATCCGTTTATAACTAAGTAGTAGTAACATGGCTCACAACATTTTTATTTATATTATTGCCCTCACTGAGATTTGAACCCAGGACCATCGGCTTCATAGACTAGGGTCACTATCCACTACCAGTATACCACCAGTATATTCGAAAGCCTATATTACAATAAATATACTGAACTAGCTTCACACCGCAACTTGTGCACAAGATTAGTATTTCGCGTTGCTAATTTTCAATGTGACCAATTTACACAATATCTTTATAAAATAACCTATATATTATTCTGATGTAGTCGCCGGCAGAAGTTGCTAAGCGGGTGAGAATATTCTTGATAGACATTTAACATTAAAATCGTGTCAAGATGATTTAACACCTCGCCTACTTAGAAATTTCTGATGCTGAATGTATGAGCGATATTATTGTAAAGTTCCACTCAAATCCGTTCAGAAACCGCGTGAAAAACCAACTAACATCCATATGTTAGTTGGTTTTTCACGCGGTTTCTGAACGGATTTGAGTCGGAACGGATATATCATACACATAAACACTTTCGCGTTTATAATAGTAAGATTACTTTTACTATACGACCTCAGTAGAAATAAAAAAAATACCTTTCCCTAAACACGCTCGTATCTGGCTGGTTGAAAAAAAAAAAACATAATCTATGATTGCTTTCAATATTTTTACGCTTTTTGAAGTTATTATCATACTAAAATAAGTTCAGTGGGACCTACCTAACCGCATAGGTTAGCTAAATATAGTTTTTTGGAACAAAAGTATTAACCCTTTACTTACTTACTAGTAAAAACCAACTAACATCCATATGTTAGTTGGTTTTTCACGCGGTTTCTGAACGGATTTGAGTCGGAACGGATATATCATACACGTAAACACTTTCGCGTTTATAATAGTAAGATTACTTTTACTATACAACCTTAGTAGAAAAAAAATACCTTTCCCTAAACACGCTCGTATCTGGCTGGTTAAAAAAAATCTATGATTTTAATATTTTTACGCTTTTTCGAAGTTGTCATACTAAAATAAGTTCAGTGGGACCTACCTAACCGCCTAGGTTAACTAAAGATAGTTTTTTGGAACAAAAGTATTAACCCTTTACTTCGGACCTACAAAATAGGTATTTTGGCATCGTTTTATTCTATATATCTAAAATGGAGGCCGGTAAAGTGAATATTAAAAACTTAATTATTTTCCATAGCACATTTTATACAAGTAATCATTTATAAAGTATTGTTTTGTACTTGTCCTGTGATTTCTACTATAAGCTTCAATATTTTAGTTTTGTATTTTTTTACACTGTACAAAGTTAAACGTTAAGCCCTTAACTTTACTTATTATCGAGTGACCTAATTTACAATTTTACTAATCTACTTAAAATAAAAATTGGATTTAAGACTTTAAATATTTGCCCAATATGGTTCTATATATATTTTTTTAGCAGTACATACATAGTCAGTAGGATTTTGCAGGGCTTCTCAAACTGTTCGGCGCGGTCCTAGGGGCGTCGTGAGGCTAAGCTTGGCTGTCTAGGGGCAGGTTTGACTCTGGGGGTGAGGGGAGGGTCTATTGAAAATCCGGCAAAATGCTTGTCTCGGCAGGTATATTGTCCGTGGTATAACTTTCATGGTTTCGAGATAAAAACAAAACACCGGCATCTTCCTCTGGGTACTCCCCTGTGGTAGTTAGTTTTAGGCTAAAAGGGGCAAAAAAACTGGACGATACCCAAAAAAAAAGTTTGGGAAGCCCTGCCCTAGAGTATCGATACGTAAACATATTCAGACTGTTTCCCACCAATTTAAAGAGTTTTTTTTTTATTATTTCGCATGTGGAACAGCATTTAACTGTCGTTTAGAGTAACATTTCTACATGAAAATTAACTACTTAAAATATGATTATTTTTTATCATGCAGAAACGCCTGCTAGCGAATATCTTCGATATTTAAATCGAAAGAAAAATTTAAAACATGACTTTTGAAATGTTTTTATCTGAAGGATTATCATATTGGCATTCGTAATGATGTAAAGTTAAGGGTCAACTTAACAAAATGGCGGAGCGATTGTGTAATTTGTTTGTTAATTTATTAAATATGCTCGTATCTATAGAAGTATGAGACGTCGGTTATTTCAAAGTATTTTTCTCCGCCCTGAGTCAATGTAAGGACAAATTAAGATTCAAGACTTATCGCAGAAGAGTTACGAGATATCCAAAATTATGAGCAATGCGTTTATACTTCAGCTGATACATAAACATAACTCTAGCTGCCTAAAGGCCCATAATAAGTGCGATTCTATGTTATTCAAAATTTTATTGTAATTGATAAATTGAACTTGTATTTGACAATCTTTTGGCGGCTAGAGGATAAAATACACTCAAATAATTGTTCTTTTTGTAAGTATGTAAGTAAACCGTACCCTCCTGAGTGTAGGATACAATTATACATATATGTGGTGTTACTATAAGCTAAAACTTCGATTTATACGTCAACTTAGATAATCTGTTTCGAATTATAACATTTACTTATATAGCAATATATTGTGTATTAATTTGTTACAAAGGTACTGAATAAATTTTACTGTAACAGCGTAACCGAAATGGCGAGAAAATGCATTTGCATTTGTCATACTGTCAAGGAATTTGGTAACAGAAAACACGATTTCGAGTGGCATCCACAGTAAAATGTTTTCAGTATGCTTCAATATGCAGTATGCGCAATAAAATCAGGTCAAATAATGAAAACCTATATATTTTTCAGTTAAAAAACTCCTCGCACCATAATAAGTGCTACCAGCGATGTTTTTTCCTTAACTATGTCCAATTTGCGATCAATAAATATCAGCTATCGTGACCGATTCTTGTCGGGCTGGCCTCATCATAAATTCATAATGCGATTAAATACTTACATTACAGACTATGCAGTCAAGCATATATATGTATGCACGTCTTAACCTTAAACCATTGTCATAAGGTTCAGAATTTTATACATATTTATGGCCTTGTCTGTACGATCAGTCAGGTAAGGTCGCTATTGTTTCTGAAATCTTGGACATAATTGAGCATTTCACGGTCATACATAGTGCTTTGTCATATCATCGCTATTACAAAGTGTTCTGTCAATATAAAAGGTGGTATAGATAAAAAACTTAAGTAAAGGAACGTGTCTTGTCTATGTAGTTGTGTGAATGAGTATGGAACTTTCTTCAAAATTTGAATTTGGAACCTAAATTGGCCTGAAATCTTCGCTCGAACTTCGCTGAACGATTGGCTTAGTGGCAGCCCTATAATTACGCCTTAATTGGAGTAAACGAGAAAGATGCCCGTAATTTCTTAACTTCGATTTTCGCGATCCTTTACTTAAGTTTATTTTTCTATAAATATGTGATGCATATATGTACTATTAGTCATTACTTGTACTATGTCATGGAGACTCTGTGCAAATAATTTGGTTAACTATATAAGGATTTTCAACTTGGTATTTGTTGGTACGGAAATCCGGAACATATATCGCTATGCGCTAAGCCTTGTATAATATGGACAAGGTCATATTTACGCTTAGATAAGTCAGAATTATCTTCTTGCTTATCGCCCTGCCTCACCTTACATTTTTATAATGGCGACTGAGTGACACATCTTACTCGTCTAATTTCCGTACACAGATAAGATAAACGATATCCATTTCGTTCGAAATATTCTGAACGTCAACGCAAAAGTTCAATTAAAAAAAAAATTGCAGATAGCGTAAAAAAATCGTTTCAAATCCTCGAGCTAAAACTGGAAATTGACTATCGCTTACCTGTCGCTATTACATGTACGAGTGATAAAAAGAGAAATAGGCGATCGAACGAGCTGGCTCGCATGATTTTTATTTTTAGCTCGAGAATTTTTCGAGGGTGGCATAGCTTGGTTGATTTACTATATTTTTTTGACAATCCTATTCTAAAAGTGGTTCTTATTACATTCCTTTTTAAAGTATAAATCGACATATAGTAACACCATCAGCTCGAGTATAATCGTGTTATATTTATAACTTGTAAGAGTTGTAATTACAATTGTATTTGTATTGTTTGGGCCCAACACACGTCCTGTCGTCAAGATGAATCCATAATACCATATGGTTCTAAAAAGATGTATTAAACTAAAAACCCCCTGTTTAACCTTACCCTAGTTATTAAAGCTTGTAGCTTAAAATGAACCTTCATTCCTTAGAATATATTCAATTCTGCGTGTTATATGAAAAAGTCGTAGCTGTCAAATCAAAACGTTAAATAGTTTGGCTAAGGATGTACTTCCACAGATACAAAATGTACCGCTTTAGCCGAATTATAAATGTGGCTAAAGGGCTAGTTTCAAGGTAATAATTTATAAAAAAAAAAAACTTTCTTAACATGCATAGCATTGGTTTATAATACCTGATCAAATGATTGATTCATTGAGTATTTACTACATATTGAACTTAATAAACTTAATGTAGTCCGAATATAATTGAATATAAAAAATACTTTTGTAATTAAATATTATGATGATTTTATTATTTGCTGCTCAAGGATTTTTCAAGGTTGTAGAAGACTTTTTTTTGGGAAATGGCGACTTTGGTTAGATCAAAGATACAGGCAGTAGGGTGATACCATGATATATCTATTTTTATTGACGTGTATCTTGTGTTGGGTTCAAACGAGGATTACAAATAAATAAATACGTTTATTCTAAGTGACTGTGTTTTATATTTATCCCTGGTAACAAAGAAGTTGTAGTTATTTTAAGCAGATATTTGTATTTTGAAAATGACTTCCCGAACTTGACACTGATCAGCGTCCACAATTTAGAAACTTGACTTTATTGTTTATCAGTGGCGCGTCACTTTTTTTAGGCAAGACGAAGACTTTTCTTCGTGAGCCCAAGAATAACAGTTGAATTGTGGGGAAGTAAGTTAAGCCGGCGGAAATCGGGTGTTGTTTCTAGAAGAGCGTAAAAAAACACACACGTCTTGCCTGTTTAACGCTTCGTGGTAACCCGTGTCCTAGGTGCGAAAACATTGTAAATACGTCATATGACGTCGTGACGTCCGGGACACAACTTTTCGTCGATGTTATTTACGCGATTGAATTGGTTAGCCCTTAAAAAAGCTTGTGGTCACTAAACTCCAGTAAGGACACCAGACTGAGTAGACAGGTACTTATTCTGACGCTGCCTCAGACGTCACAAGTCTAGGTCAGACGTCACAAGTATAGGCTTTGATCTCCTATTTTTTGCTATACGCGACGTCTGACGTCAGCGTCCACGTTCCTGAACAAAAGACGCCAACGTGACGTGTGAGAGAGACCACAGCAGTGCATTTCTATAGGCAGGATTGTGACGCAGTCGCTATAAGCGTCCGGCGGCGTGTATAGGAGACCATAGCCTTAGGTTGTGGGCATACTGAATAAGGTGGAATGGGACCCAAAATATGCAGATAGGGTCAATGTGGGTAAGACCGTCTAACTGGAAAGACCGTCTACCAACCAATTTCCTCCATTATCGCATAGGTATTTAGTGTCATATGACGGACTTCCCTTAAAAATATAGTATTGTAACGAAGACATATAATCCATCCTTGACTCTAGTTTAAAAGTACTCTCCGCTGGATTCTTCGACTTTTGCAGACCATGCCGCAGTTGCTGACAGATCTCTAAATCTCTGGAGCATTCCGACAGCGTATAGGTTACTAGTAAAAATGTTTATGTTTCTAAAAATACTATGAAGACGATATGTGCCCTGATCGGCTTGGCTTTAAAATTTCAAGAGTACAGTGTCGAACCAATACACGAATTTTCTTAGAAATATCTTTTCGGTAAAAAACAGCTTGTATTAAGATGTAAATAACATCCAACAGTTGCCCACTGCTATCATTTGTTAGAAATTGAACCGAGGCGGTTTTTTGCTAACGCCGCGTTTGAAATCCACGTTTTAATGGCATGCTCTGTGGCATTCCAAAAATGACTCCTTGTTTTAAGTATTTCAATCACATGCGTCCAAAAGACACGAGTTACTGATAGTGATATGGGCACGTGTTGATAGTAGACAATGGTATTTGCGTACACATGCTTACACTTACCTATAGGTATGGTTCGAAGCTACTGAATTTTCTTCATTGGTTCTAGTTGGATATCACTTACGTTTTAGGTGTTTAGTCAAAACGGTTACACAAATAAGCAGGCCACAACCGACCCAGTATCACTTGAATCACCTCCTACAAAGGTCGGGCCTAGCTAAGTTGGAGTGTTCTCAGCAGACTAGGGTCAGCGAACCAATGACGAAACTTCCATGAGCTTTAATACCACCACAGACCACTCAGATTCGGTTAATACCGCCTCAACCAATCTTGCTGGAAACGGACTCTCATTAGGAGTATTCCTGGAAGATCCTGGATTTTTTCCCATCTCTTTTTAAACTTTTGATCACCACAGACGGCTCTAGCCGTCAACTATTTAGCAAGAAGGAACCTTTTGAAGGTTTACTTCTGCTTCTGCGTATTATACATACGAAAAAAATATTGCGGTGATAATACGAGGATATAGGTAGGTATATGTAAGGTAAAGTATGATTAGAAGGCGAATGGTAGTTTATCGCATGTGCGACTAAAAGTCACGGTCTATTAATGCTCGTCCTACAAAAGGTTTCGAGGTACGTCGTGGTAGAATGTTCTCGATCCCATGATGTCTTCCCATAGGCCAATTAGGGAAACGCCGGTATGGGTTTAGTGGATACTTTATCTTGCCCCTGTGCTCTTGAAATGAAATTACCACTGAACCGCTGTAACATATACGGGGTATAAAGGTACGTGTGACACTACGACACCGAAGAAGTTTAGATAAAGGTTTGTATAATAAGAGCAGAGACGTGCGCATCCCATGATACGGACAGGGGCAACATCCCTTACATTTCATTAAATTGTCGAAAGAGCCTCTGTGCGTTGGCTCTATCCGACTCCGCGGACGCCTCCTAAATGTCCGGAACACCATTGTACAATGTACGGAAAAGAGCAAAGAATATGGTGTTTAAATTTCGATATAAATTATAATATAGGTATTTCTAAGTTCGGTGGGCCGTAAAGCATAGGACTCCTCCAAGTGTCTCCATTGGATTGGACTTTATCAACTGCAACTCTTGTCCAGAATGGTCACAGGTTCAGATGAATGTCGTATTTTGACCTTTTTATTGGATGTGCATGTTTCCCAATGCAGACTGTTTGCTCCTTGTCTAATGGGCACGGCAATGTAGCATGTGGCCTGTCTAGCCCCATTTCAAATGGTCAACGTGGAGTAGAGTTAAAATAGTCAACTTTAATAGCTATACTACACACCCAGGTAATACACGCTAGAGATTACAGTGACAAACCTTATCCACTATCAAATAATCACATCGGACGCCATCATCCGATATCGATAATGACTCGTTGACTCACGATTCTTAAAAGCGAACCTAACAACTGTTTTACAAGAATTTTATGTTTACACGAACGTAAATCCGAGTTTAGAGAAAGAGCACAAGTGCCATATGACGCGTGTGAACCTTGTATCTTTTTAGGAACGAAGTGAATTTACCGACATACCAATTATTATAATTTGTGTTTGTACTATGAACGTCAGACATACGTCAGAATAACATGTGTTTGTGAGAGGAAACTTAGTGAAATGAAATTGAAATTATTAAAGGCACTTTACAATGTTTACTACCCTAAAATAAATAGGCTAAGGCAAGAGTGAATAGGCTGTTACTGAACCAGCGTGCTACACCCTCGACCTCGTCGAGGATTATTCGACGCTCATGCCATTATTGTTTCTTCCTAGTCGCGATTCTGCACAATATGGATTCCACACAGTTGCTTTTGATCACATTCCTTATTCTTCGCAGTCAGTAGTTTTATACAATCCGGTTTCTTCCTAGTCGCGATTCTGCACAATATGGATTCCACACAGTTGCTTTTGATCAGATTCATTATTCTTTAATATGGTACGCATTTTTTTCATTACCATTTTTTATGGGTAACTGAATAATTATAATTAAGATTACGTTTGATTTTGAGGAGTAAAGGTACAATTAATGAGTAATGAAAATGTATCACCATTCTCGTCAGTACAGTCATTTGCCACACAGAGCGTCGAATAATCCCTCGTCGACGCTTACCATCAGGTGCGACTGAGGTTAAACGGTGGTTTTGTATTAAAAAAAGAACCCCACTTCTGAGCAACGGGCTGACGTTGATCTACAAACCTGCCGGGGTCGGCTCCGCCTCATCACTTAGCAGGAGAAAGCACTGGTCTTGTGCTTTTCGGAAATGGGAAGCGTCTAAATTATTCCGCCATCTCTGTCCAGGCTTCACATGATATAGAATTAAAAACAACTACTACCCTCCAGCTTGGACACAAGAAGACTTACCGCCTCGGAAGAGTTATACTTACTTACTTACTTATTCCGTTCTCAGCGACCCGAAATGAGTCTTGGCCTCCGACACAAGAGTGCGCCACTTTTCTCGGTCCCGCGGTAACTCTGGAAGGAGATATATTTAATAATTTTATAAGTACGCACGCATTATTATGCAACGTTATTCCCAAAATTCTAAGTATGTTTATCTTGAAAACTCCGGGTGTGTCAAAAACGGGACACGGGCTTTTTGAGAGTCGTGCACTCTAATCCAAAAATCTTTGAGAACGAAAATAATCACCCTCAAAAGTTTCAAGTTTCACTATTATTTTTGCACAATATATATAGTTTCGATACCCAGGATTATAAATTTATATCATTCATATTTCTATAATACCTTTTCTTTGTTTCTGAGAGAGTTTAAAATGTCACGATTCGAGTTCTCGATGCTCACAAATCGGCCCCTACGCCAGGTACCGCGACAATTCGTAAATTTCGAGCATCTATCACTTTTACTCCAATTAGTTAAGGCGTTATGAGAGTGGCAGAGACAATCGTTAGAAATTAACGTATATCGATTTTCGCGGTAGCGCCGCAGAAACCAGCGGAGAACGGGCAACAGCGTCTCTTCAGAACAGTCGAACTGCGATCACCAACCCGCCTGCCAAGCGTCGCAATTATGATATTGAAGCATGTTATAGTCCAGATGTAGACGTCTGGGTATCCTAAAAAGTACTAGTCATATATTTGTAATTGTGTATCTAATGGGGTCTATACCTACTTATGAGTTATGACCTACATGTCTCACTGACCTGCCTTGACATGGCGTGACGTATGTCTTTTTGTACTATAGAGGTCAAAGAAAAGTCTAGAAACTTAGCTTGCTTTACGAAAGAAAGTGTGTATTTTTTATCCGAATCTATATTTGTCGAGGCCAATGTGGTGTGGATCAATAATTAAAAAAAAAAAACTTAGGAGTCTATTTTGAATTCTCAAAATAATAATTTATTAGTTTTTATTGTGCAGAAACGTCTGCTAGCGAAAATAGAAAAGAAATCAGAAAAAAAATAGAAAAATTTGACTTGTAGCGGGACTCGAACCCACAACCACTGGATCACTAGCCCAGTGCAATCAATTGTGCTATACGAGTACCGCTGAGACTTGTCAAATTTTTCTATCTATCTCTCGTCGTCATGGGTGACGTGTAAAAAAAAATCTATTTTTCTTTCGATTTAAATATCGATAATAATTTATTTTTGACGGACACTTCGTGATAAAGGTAAGGTGGGAGAAGATTAAACGTTTTAAGGATAATATGAACAGTTACCTGATAATGTTTCTTTATTCGGTATTTAGTTCATCTTATCCTTTATAAAAAAAAAAACTTGCCCTACTTTGCCTTATTAATTGCATTCTCCCGAAGGAATATGAAAACAAATTTGTACCCTTATTACCTACTTACATGTGTTGTTTTTGCTTGTCATTCGCTGTAGTTATAATTATGAATATACCTACACCGGAATTCCTCATAGGCTCTGTAATCAGTACTGGGAATTCAAAGATCGGGAATTCGGGAAAGAGGATTTTATTCCATTTTACCCCACTTACAAAAAGTCGTAACGGCTACTTGAAGCATCGTTCAATTTATTATTCTATTCGATACCATAAATTCCAAATTAAAACTTGATGTATGAACAAGATTCTTACACGTATACGTATGTATGCGTTTTTTATAATAATTTTGTAAAACTGAATGCAGTCTTCTAGTTACTTACGAATTATGCGTTATGCCGTTGCGTCCGGGAATTCCCCGATGTCAACAAGACTTCATTGTTCAGTGGGCAAAGCCGGTGTAAACAATGTCGCACACAAAGTAATTAAAAAATGGGTTACAGTCACGTCAAGTATGTTATGACTTCGGTGTTTCTATGAATTACTTGTTTTACTGTATGCTCTATAACAACAAAGACTTACTTTATTTAAGAACAACGACGGAAGAACTGAGCGATTGCCGTTCTTATACATATACATACATAGGTATAGAGGACTCTTTAATTTCTTAGGTTTATATGGATGAAAATCAGTTGGAAGGTCAGATGGCAGTCGCTTTCGTAAAACTAGTCCTGGAATTAGTTGCCAAGTGGACCCCAGGCTCCCATTAGCCGTGGCAAAATGCCAGGAAAACGCTAGGAAGATGATGAATGTGGATGAAAGTCGCGTTAAAATACATTTGCGTAGTTAAAAAATCAAAGTCCATTTTGACATTTTTACGAAAGATTTTTCGTCAAACTGCAGTTATTGTTATCGTTTAAAAATCCCGAATCTGAAAAATGCCTCCGACACCTCCAGTTTCATATAAAAAAAAAACATTTGTCACTTTCGATTTCTTTATGGCGCATCGCGTGATGCGTCTATCTATTACAGAAGTTACAATTGGGGCGCAGTAGGGATTGGTGAGCACCAAGGGTGGTCCATCAGAGCTGCCATTACTTTGCACCTTGGTCATCAAATTATTTTAAGTGAGCCGGAAACCGTAGACACAATAAAACTAGAAAGAGAAACTACGAAGGTAAGAGTTGTGTTTGATGCTTCTTGTGAAGGAATTAATGGGATGTCATTAAATGATGATATTATGGTTAGACCTACAGTCGTGGCCAGTTAATTAACCATCAAAATTATCTTTCCCATACAACCGCAGTTTCAGTTCATACTATAATTAGGAACGATGTATGAAAATCGTTCTTAATTACAAAAAGTTTGATTTACCCGTCTGTATTTTTTTAATTTTAAATCTTATAAAATAGATTTATGGCCAATATTAAATGTATTTTAAACACAGACACGTCAGTATTTTAAAAAATATAAATAGCACAAGCGAAATTTATATTTTATCAAATTAAAAGTCATATTTGTATGCAGTTGTATGGGAAAAATAATTTTTTCAGTGGAAAACACATCCAATCTGCCTAGTGTCTGATATGTGACATTATCTATGACAAGGGACCTTATTGTCGATGGAGCTTACGCCGTAGTTCAAGATGCCGCAATACAAACGCAACGCGGTTCGACGTAAACGC
This sequence comes from Grapholita molesta, assembly GCA_022674325.2. Lineage (NCBI taxonomy): Eukaryota > Metazoa > Arthropoda > Insecta > Lepidoptera > Tortricidae > Grapholita > Grapholita molesta. Next base: position 4,819,900 of record CP053141.2, on the reverse strand, counting down.
CATCGACAATAAGGTCCCTTTTGCTAGATAATGCCACATATTATAGTAAAAATGTATAGACAAAGTTAAGGTACAAGACATACAGACTATCAAAAAATAAATGGAAGAGAAAAGTTCACCTACAATTTTATATTTATTAATTTTATTTAGTAACCAACAAAAAAAATGTTCATGGTTAATCATAATAGCAGGGTTCGACCAAGTTGGAAACCTAACAAACATTGAAATTGCCAATATATCGAATGTCAAGAATTTTTTTTCGCCTATAGGTACAAATATATGTCCGCTGGTGAAGCTTCGGTTCCGACGCAACTCCCCCACAGTCCCCCACACCGTCACGGCCATTAGGCTTCAGTACGGGCTAGCTAGGTCCGTTAGATTCGCCCTCCAGTTTGTGTCGGACACCTCCGAGCCAATTTACCGCAATCCGCGATACATTAGCACTTTTGTCCGCCAGACGTAGGTATTAAAAGAATACATAGGACGGACGGACGTATATTCGGTATAGGAGGAATAATGACTGGAGAACGCATCTGCGAGCGCCAGTAAGGGACAAAGATATTCTAGCTTTTGCAGCCCAAATTGTAACAATTCACTATAGTTTTGCTTTACAGGACATTCTTTATAACAAAAATATTAGCTTATTCTGTATTAATTACCGCAACTTTGGTTGAAAACACAAGGAAACTCCAATTGTATTTGTTTTATCCCTCCAACTTTGATAGTTCTGAAGGGTCCAGTTTGAAGGGAAACAAAAATATGTGAGACTATACCAGGGACGGACGAAAATAGCATCGTCTCTGCCATACATATGGAAAGTTACATAAGACCATCCCTTTCGATCGTGGTATTATTATTAGCACGCTCCGTCTAGTTAAATGGTATGTCTATGATTCGGGGTCAATAAAATACAAAAATAATGTACCTAAACAAATATGGCTGCCTGACAACTGAATTCCTAAGCAAAAAACCATTTGATACATAAAAAAATATTATTATTGAAGTTCGTTTTCATTATATAGGTAATTATCGCATATTTGAACTAAACAAGAATTTTAGAACAACAACACAGCTTGTATGATAAAGCTACAGGGTAATTATTTTTTTCGGCTAGCGATTAATCATGCTATAATTTAAGACTCTACTCGTATGAATGCAGTTGAAATGTCTTCTTTCAGTAAAATATTTATTCAGTAAAATAAATATTCAAGATATTTTCCCCCATGTGGCATAACCGTCGGATATCCTGTATAAAAAATAAAAGTGACTAATATAATATTGCGTTGTCCCAGTAGCCACATACGGGTTTACCTATGAGCTATATGGCATTTTAAAGCTAGAAAATTTCCCGTGACAACATTTAAAACATCATTTACCTACAGGGAAAACTATGAAGTCACCTCGAACATAAACAAACGTAGTTTTACAATTATGATGGTTACCTTCCTTTTTAACAATTAAGTTAAAAAGAAACAGACATTGTTTTTGTTCGTTGACCCAGTCATATTAAAGCTGTTAGACCGGTATAACACGTTTTGTAATTTAGTTTTCGCGAAGTTTTTATATGACCGTCTGGATAAAGTCTGTTTTTATTATTGATTCGATTACATCACTATAATCATGATAAGTCCACGAATCACAAATCTTGAAGTCTAAAGTCTCTGTCACTATAATTACGCCTTAATTGGAGTAAAAGAGAAAGATGCCCGAACAAACCCGCGTTTGGACCCGGGTATGTCCTTAAACTACGTCCAACAATGAGAGATAGGGCACAGCGAAGTACCATCACGCTTGAGTCTGGAGAAGCCCAACTAGGGAAGTAACTCCTCCTTACAGACGACCACAGCCATAATAGCAGTGCTACCTTTCAGGTATGTAGTGTTATGTTCCTGATGGTCCTTACCATCATTGTTGACCCGGGTATGTCCTTAAACTACGTCCAACATAAAGAGGTAGGGCACAGCGAAGTACCATCACGCTTGAGTCTGAAGAAGCCCAACTGGAGAAGTAACTCCTCCTTACAGAAGACCACAGCCATAATAGCACTGCTACCTTTCAGGTATGTAGTGTTGTGTTCTGATGGTAAGGTTCCCAGAGCTCCAACCCCCCTTAAAGGCCGGCAACGTGTTTGTGACTCCCCTGGTGTTCGGGTGCCCATGGGCGACAGTAATTGCTTACCACCAGGCAATTCCGTCTGCTCGTTTGCCGCCTATGTTATAAAAAAAAACTTCAATTTTCGCAGAAGGCTCTCGGCGGTAATTTTAACTAGGAGTAAACAAGAGTTTCAGGTGGATATTAAGGACTCAAGGACTTCAAAAACTCATATGTAGTTTGAAAACGATTGCACTAGTAAAATGGTCTTCTGTGCCTTGAAGGATAGATAGAACAGCGGCGCTACCGCGAACAACGATATTCGTAAATTTCGGCCGATTGTCTCTGTCACTCTCATGACACCTTGATTGGAGTAAAAGAGAAAGATGCCCGAAATATACGAACTTCGATGTTCCCGGTGCCGCTCCAGGTCCCCTGCATGCTTGCCGGCAGTCCAGAGATGGCGATAGAGCTGCGTTCTCGAGGATATATCTGATTGGGAAAGACTAAATAAAAGTTATTGACGCGTACAAAATAGTTTCACATGGAATCGACCTGCTTAGGACGATGTTCTGCGTATTATTTTTAGTTATATCTAATGAATAACGAATTATGCTCTTAAATGAATTTCATAAGCATTTTTATAATTATAACACCCGTATATTTAAAGTCACGTAAGTCTCTAAAAACTTCCTCTATAAGTTTTTTCCTGTAAGTTGGTTATTATCTGTCATAGACGTCATAGTGGATCAAGGAAACCCCGACAATAAAAATGCAAAACCTACTCTAAAGGCCTATCGCAATTATTGATATTCGCAAATGAACGATTGTCTATGTCACTATAATTACGCCTTAATTGGAGTAAAAGAAAAAGAAGCCCGAAATTTTCGAATTTCGATATTCGCGGTAATTTTTCTGGAGTCGCTGCATGGACATTTAGTAAGTCAAGTATCATAACCTCTAGTCGCACAGAAATCAAAAGTTGCCAGGCCAAATGCAACTATGGTTTGTCATAATTAAAATTCAAAATGGCATTCAATGGAGACCTTTTTATAGGTCTCCGGGCGGTTAGAGGATAAGATATGAGTTCTAACTTATAAATTGAAACTTATGACATTTATTTAGGAAGAAGTAGCGAGGTCCTCAGGCGTCCCCAGGACTTGTACCTGCATCTTAAGACCACGGCTGATGCCAGAACTGCTGGGAGACTGGCTGGCTGAGTTCTAACGGCCCGGCCACGACTATGCGCGACTTGCGGCGCGGCAAGCGTTTTATCTTTACGTTGCGCGGTCAAGACGCGCAATGCTCTGCGGTTAGTTGGGATCACACGCAATGAACAGAAAAAACGCTTGCCGCGCCGCAATTCACGCAATGTCGTGGTCGGGCCGTCATTTAGTATTCCGCACTATGCCGACGTTTTTTATATCTTTAATCAGGGTTTGAACACCATTATAATTTTACGACCGAATAGGCGAATACATCATCTCGTTGAGAGACATACCCACGCGTATACTTAACGCTTGCTTATCTGCTGATAGCTTGATAAAGCGGTTTACATTGCACACTTGTTTTGTTTGAGTGCCATTCTACAAATATGTGCATAGACATTGTCAATACCTACGCGCAAAATAAATATGCCTTCGTATATAACATAGCCGCGGGTTCTGGGGGGCAAAACTGTCAGTAGAGTGCTAAAACGTCTGCTAACGAAAACATCATTTTTAGAGACGAGTATGTCCTTAAACTGCGTCTAATAATGAGATATGTAGGGCACAGCGAAGTACCATCACGCTTGAGTCTGGAGAAACCCAACTGGGGAAGTGCCTCCTCCTTACAAAAGACCACAGCCATAATAGCACTGCTACCTTTCAGGTATGTGGTGTTGTGTTCCTGCTGGTGAGTAAGGTTCCAAGAGCTCCAACCGACAACTCGCTTGTGACTCCTCTGCGGGTGTTGCGGGTGCCCATGGGCGACGGTAATTGCTTACCATCAGGCAATCCGTCTGCTATCGTTTGCCGCCTTTGTCCTAAAAAAAAAGACTTAGATGCTTATTTTTTTAAGCAGAAACGTCAACTGCCTCGAGCGAGAGGCGAAGTCGCGACTCTGGGATACACGCCCATCGCCTCGGTGGAGAAATTCGCAGTCCTTTGGCAAGCCTCCGTAGCTCAGTTGGTAGAGCGATGGGTGTATCCCAGAGTCGCGAGTTCGAGTCTCGCCCAGACAGTTCATTTTAACATTTTTCCTTTATTTCTAAGAATTAGACTTGGATGTGTCCGTTACAAACATGGCGAGCAAATAATATCTCGCTAGCCATATACAGATGTAGTGCAAAACTATTCAGCGGGAAAACTCTTATCTCGATCGACATACGACGGCACCCGGACTGTCAATTAATGATTGTATTAAATTAGTGACATTTACATATCCATTAATTAGACCAGTAAAATTAGCGTACCCTGGACATAATTCAATAACTCGTTGTTTTTATTATTTTTTTGGATATTCATATTCAGTATTCAATATAAATTAGATATATTCAGTAAAATATCCCCGGTCGTAACTATATAAAAAAAATTTGAGGGTTATCGTATACTACCTAACTTTTTTCTAAAAGCAAAATAGATAACCAAATACCTTGTTAGTATAATTTTGAATAGCCTTTAAATGCTATCACTTAATAGCAAAATTAAACTGAAACCAATTTTGCATGTATGATTTTTTTTGTAGTTTTTATCTGATCTCAATATCTAGATAAGTAAAAATGGTAACTATGATATTCATATCTTTTAAAGCTTTATAACGTCTATTTAGACAATTAAGACAAAAATTAAACGTTTGTGTTTAACGTTTCAATAATAATGCATTTCTCGGTAGTTAAAAATCATAACTGTGAAATTTCTGTTTAATAATAGCTTATTGTGTACTATGATCACGTTTTCGTCAAAATTAAACACATTTATTACACAGATAAGAAATTATAAATCTAATTGAATAGATAATATTATACACACGGCCCTGTCGAGGAGTGGGATGCTCGCGGGGAGTGCGGGATGTAAGGGTAGCGCGTCACCGGACCAGTTGTAACCAGTTTATTTCAAAAATGCACTTGTTTTATGGCAGTGACGTCCGCCTTATCTTGTACAAATCACCTTGATTTTTATAACTAAAGAGGCTACATATATAATTATTTATCTTTATACAGAGCGTCCCAAACTTATGGGACATGAAGAGGAAATATCTTAAATATCGTAGATAGTGTATTTTGCTGAAAGAAGACATTATGTTATTCTTAAAAGTTATTAATTCTGCATTCATAGATTTTCTAAAAGTAACTTGCTTCGTCTGGGAATCGAAGCGACATATGACGGACTTCCCTTCAAAATAAAGTATCCGGTCTTACCCACATTGACATAAATGATTCTGTAGAGAAATGAAAGCTTACAAATCGGTTTTACAAGTTAACAATTTCTTGACAATCAAAGGTGTAGCATACACCGTGTTTTTGATAACTTTAAAGGAGGTCAATTAAAGTTAATTTTTTAAAGTAACTAGTGTTACTTTAAACTTAATTTTATCGCTGCATCAGTGTAAAATTATTCCTTATTTCGTCCATTATATTATTTTAAAATTTCTTCAGTAGTTTTCGTTTCATAGCATAGGTTATTCGGTTCGGTTCATATTGCGGAGATTATTAAGATGAGTTTGTTTGACGTTATTTAATGTGTCTATTACTATGTGTCATTAAACCGACCATAACTTAATTGTCATAAAAGTCCTAATATAAAATGAGACATCAGAAATTATTTATTTGCATAGACATAGTACAGGGATGTTACAATGGTAATTATGTAAAATTATAATTCATGTATCTAGCTTGTATGCAATCGTGCAAATATTATAAGCGTTTGACGGCTCGCCTCCACTCTTCCCTGACGGCTGCTAGTTTAGCGCATTTGTGCAAGGGCGGTCCATGGCTGCCTTTATTTGGTCCGTCTCTCTCATGGGCATCCTTCCTCGCGCTTGGGCACCCTCTACTCTTCCCTGCACCACTAGTCGCTCTATGGATACCAGTGGCGGCGGCTATTTATTTTTTCTTAGGCAAGAGGAGCTGACATGGCTTCGCCTTCTCTTTATGTGTCCAATGAAAATTGTTGACCTGTGGGAAAGTTAGTTAAGCCGGCAGGAGTCGGCTTGTATGGACGCGCCGCCGCTGATGGATACATTTTCACGTCGAGAAACGTGTCTAAAAAAGGCGAGGATGCGAGCTTAAACAATGGAGGATAGATAGAGAGGCTGCTTGATGCTAAGCTCTTGGAGTATGGAGACGTTGGTTCGGTTTTTGGTCCACGATACCAAAAGCATTATTCGCCAACACCACATTTCCAGCGCATCCACCGTCTTTTACTCTCTGTTCCGCAGGGTCCACGTCTCAGCGGCGTAGACAAATATGGCCAATACAAGCGCTTTACGGAGCCTGATTTTTGTAATTTTGTGGTGTTACGATTCCGCCATATTTTTCGTCACCTGTCCATGGCGCTTCTAGTGATTGCCACAATTCGGTTGACCTCATCTACACATCCTCTGTTGTTAGAAATTAGAGCTCCTAGATAAATATACGATTTAACGACACCACAATTCGCTATTTGTGTGACTTCGGGTGTTGTTGTTGACAAGATCGACAATAATTGATCTTACTGAGGTTGAGCTTAATACTATAAGATAACTCCGGAAATAACCAAACACACTTTAGTTTAACTGTAGATATATTTAATCTGACAATGCACAAGTAATACATACAATAATTGACAGCCAACGTCCTATCGGATCCACTGCCCAATCGAGAATGCCCTTCGCCGTTTGTGCCAAACTACTGGTCTTTTTCCCTTCCACCAAGCTATGACGTCACCAGAATGGTCAATACAATTACTTTTTAAAACAAACAATCAATTATTTATGCTATAAGGTAGCAAAACCTTACACTCGACCATCCTGGCGACGTGCATGTCCCAGGCACGTATCCGGTGAAACCTTACACTCGGCAGCGAGAGACATTCCCTGGTAAGAATGAATGAAAACAAAACATACAAGAAGTACTACTATACAAAATTGAGCTTATCCATAGAATAAGACTTTAACAAAGCAATAGCTCTTCAATGTATCCATATATAAATTTCCTTTAATTACATTGCTTCATACAAACATTGTTTAATTGTAATAACCATCCATATATCCAAACAACCGTATAGCTGAATAACTATAACCAATATCCAATATCCAAGTAATCAATTAACCGTTTAACCAGTAACCGTGTAACCGTGTAACCAAATAACCATTTATCCAGTAGCCAATTAACCATTTATCCAGTAACCAAGTAACCACTTAACCATTTATCCAGTAACCAAGATAAAGCAACCGTTTTGGTTTGACTATCATTCCAGGCCAAGCTAGGAGCGCCAACCATTTCCGCGTTTTCCGTTGCTTGACCTGAAACGAGATAATAAACACATGATCAGCAACTAATAATTAAAACATGCTAGATACGAATTACGTGGATACATAGATGTTACTCTTCACAATCATCATCAACATTTTCATCATAATCTACGTCATTATCACTATCGTCATTAACTTCCAGTGCAGCCATGTGGATCCATGGCCGCATTCTATCGGCGGCTACCGTGGTCTTCCGCCTATGTTTCATACCTTCATACCCTGGGATTGGAGCCACCCTATACCTATCATTACCCAACACTTTAATAACTTTAAAAGGTCCCTCGTACGAAGGCATGAGCTTAGTACTTTTGCCGTTATTTTGAAAAACAACTTTCGTAATCTTAACCAAGTCACCATTGTTGTACAAACGGGCAGGTCGTCTCCCCTGGTCGTAACGTCGCTTTTGTGCATCCTGAGCCTTATCAATTTTATGCTTAACCTCACGACGGATGGCTGTTAGTAACGATTCAGATTTCGTCTCGTCAGTTAGCTCGTTTAATATGGGATTATACTCGCTAGTCATTGCCGACCCATACATGACCTCTGCAGGTGCTCTACCTATCGTTTTCTGTACGGTATTATTCAGACCCCACTGAATCCTACCTAGATTTTTATCCCAATCCTTTTCATCTCCTTTGAAGTTCTGAGCAGTCAGCGCATCCAAGATCGTTCGGTTATATCGCTCAACCTGACCGTTCGATCTTGGACTCGCAACCGCATTTAGTACGTGCTTAACACCGCGTTCAAGACAGAATCTCTTAAAAGCGTGGGAAGTAAAACAAGAACCCCTGTCACTAATAATTCGTTCAGGTGTACGGAATGTGTCGAAAATATCCTCTAATGCTTTTAGTACATTTTGGGTCTTGGTATTTTTGACCGGTTTTATAAATAAAAACTTTGTAAAAGCATCTACTACAGCTAGTATGTAAGTATTTCCTACTTTTGATCTTACGAAGGGCCCTAGATGGTCTATGTGGAGAGTATGAAAAGGTTTTTCAATCTTGTCAATTGGATGTAAGAGCCCCTCACGTGCATTTGTAGTCCTTTTAGCATATGCACACTCGATGCAGGCTCCCACATACTTCTTGACGAACTTTTTCATTTTTGCGAACCAGTAATTCCCCTTAATTCTTTCTAGCGTCTTTTCGAAACCCACGTGGCCAATGTCATCATGATTCCGTTTGCAAATCTGCCATCTTGCACCCTTCGGAACTACCCACCTAACACACTCCTTATCGTCACCTATACATCTAAATAGCTTGTTATCTCGTATTACGTAGTTAGATTTGATGTAGTCTAAGTTCTTGGGATCTAGGTCACTACTAATGATATCACGGATTCGACACAATTCCGTGTCACCCAGTTGTAGTGTAAGGAGCCAATCATCATCGCTAATCGCCATAACAGTGGGATATTGTTCAGGACATATGGTGTCGTTGTCAACAATGGGATTCCTGGACAATGCGTCCACATGTCCCATTTTACTTCCAGCCCTATACTCGACCGTACACTCGAACTCCTGTAATGCTAGCCACCACCTGGCAATGCGAGGTATAAGGTCCCGTTTCTCGAAAGTCGAACGCAGCGCACTACAGTCGGTGACAATCTTAAACGGCTTGCCTAACAAGTATACCCTCAGCTTTTTTAACGCGTCTATGACTGCTAACGTTTCTAACTCGTAGGAGTGGAAGTTCTTTTCCTCCGGCGTAGTCTGACGGCTATAATACGCTACCGGATGAAAAGAACCCCCACTCCCCGCGGGACGCTGCAAAAGGATTCCGCCCACGCCTAACCTACTAGCGTCTGTGTGGAGTTCAGTTTCCGCCGCGGGATCAAAAATCGCTAATACTGGCCTCTCTATAAGTTTGTTCTTTAACGTCTGGAATGATTCATTTTGGTCTTTTCCCCACTCCCATACAGCGTCCTTTTAAGCAATTTCGTGATGGGCTGTGCTAGCTGTGCAAAACCATGTATAAATTTTCTGAAATAGCTTACAAGCCCCAGAAATTGCCTAGCACTGTGCACGTTCATAGGGCAAGGGAAATCGACCACGCTTTGAATTTTCGTTTTCCCGGGGCGCATACCAGCCGAACTTATCTCGAACCCTAGATAATTAATTTTGTCTTGCAGAAAACTACACTTGGACAGATTAAGTTTGAGATTGGCTTCTCTTAACGATACTAAGATATCCTCCAATCTATCTAGACACTCAGCTGGCGTTTTACCGTAAATTAATAAATCGTCAATATAGACTGTAGCCTTATCAAACCTAGCCGGACCTAGGACGTGGTTCATCATGCGCTGGAAGACCGCGGGTGCGTTTGCCAGACCGAACGGCATACGATTGTATTCGTATTGACCGTCCGGCGTGACAAACGCAGTCAAATAACGACTGTCTTCAGATATGGGTACCTGATAATACCCAGACATAAGGTCCAATGTGATGAACCAGGCCTGGCCGGCCAAGCGAGCGATCTCGTTCTCTATAACAGGTATGGGGTATCGTTCCTTAATCGTAACCGAGTTTAGCATCCGATAGTCAACGCATAGTCGAACACCACCATCCTTTTTTCGCACTAATATAATTGGGCTAGAGTAGTTCGAAACCGATTCCCTAATTATACCCGCCTGTAACATTTCATCGATCATCACTCTGACTTTTTCGCGTTCGTGGTGAGACAGTCTGTATGGTCTATACACGACCGGACGTGTGCTACTGAGCTCAATCTTCATTTCGGTTGTGTTTGTGCAACCCAGACTGTTAAGATCGTAAGCAAAACAATCATTGTAACTTCGCAAAAGCTCCAATAGCCTTTGTTTGTCACTGTTAGAAATAGCCTCACCCATTTGGACTTGACTTTCATCGAAACATGGAACTGCGATTTCGGTTGCGTGCGTGTCAGATATGAATGAAGTACCTAAGTTCGTAAGCCTATATACAGTTTGTATCCGTTCCGCCCGTGCTAGCACAAAATTTTCCTCAAGGCGACAGGGAATAGAACATGGCATTACCATCACAAAGAAAGTACCTTCTTTTACCTCGTAAATACCCCCGCATACTACATATTGTTCGTTAGGTTTCCCCACGACCTTAGTATTTAACATCAAACTACCACTTACTATAGTAGTCGCAGCAGCTCGTACGCTGGCAGCCCCGTATATTTTATTATGCGCAATAATCCTAACTCTCTCTAATGACTCTAACTGATCCTCGTCACAGTCTAGGACGCTAGGTAGTTCACTGCCTACATGTAAGAACTGCAATTTGTTTGAATCTTTATAAACTACGATATGTGGTTGTTCAGAGTATGTTTGGCCTACGAGAACGGGTTTTTCAAGCAAACTGTCCGTCACAATCCTAATCGGAACGGTGGCAGTCACCCCGTCAATTGCCAAAGTAATTTCGGTCGATCCTAGAGATTGTACCAGTTTATTCCCGAATCCCAGCATAGTGGAAGGTATATTGTCATGAGAAAGCCCTAGGCTCGCGAAACTTGACTCCCTTATAAGCGTAAGTTCACTACCAAGGTCTACGAATGCTTCTAGTGTTATACCATTAATACAAACTGGTTTCAAGAACTTGTCACGCGGATTTGATCCTGATATACGCATTATCTTGGCTACACTGTCAGTCTTTACCGGCCCCGCGTCAGTCTTAAATGGACACATCTCGGGTTTATGTCCTATCTTTTGACAAAGATTACATTTGACTAAGGGCCGTGGGCACCTAGAGTAAGGATGTCCCTTCTCCCTACAATTGTAGCAAAATAAATTTGGATTCACCTTTGGTCCGATACGGTTATGCGTTTTATCGTCACCCCCATTTGAATTCCTACCCTTAAGCACGGTAAACTGAGCAGACGGATCTTTATTAGTACTTAGTAGGAACTTAAGCAATTGATCAGGATCCTCGCAACGCAATGCCAAGGCACTGGACCGCATCATCCTATCGCTAATACCGTGGATTAGACAATCCACAGCGTGCCTACCAGTAATTTCACACTGATTCAATAACGCTAACTTTTCATAAAAATAAACCTCTATAGACTCTTGAAACTTACTCCTACGTTTTAACATATCTTCTAGTAATTGGCCATAGTTTTGTTCCGATGGGAAAGCGTTAACCAACTTGACTTGCCACTCGTCCCACGAAAACAAAATAGTATTAAGGCTTTCAAACCACGTTTTAGCCAGTCCTGACAACTTTTGCATGGCAAAATGTACTATTGTCTTTTCATCCCAGCCGTAGACCTTTGCGCATTCATTGACCTTCTTTAGCCAGACTTGAATTCTTTGAGTTTTATCAGCTGGGTTAAATTCAGGTATAATGTTTTTATGGTCGATACTTCTAACTGGAATTTGACTCGGTCCTGGCGGCTGGGTTGGCAAGACATCCTTGATTGACTTAATTATCTGAACAATGTCTTTAGAAGAAAAAGTAGGACTACATGACCTTTTATATCGCCGGTCGCTGCTGGTGGAGTCTCTTCGGGCGCAGTCACGTCTCCTCCTGGCGCCCGGCTCCCGGCTGCGGCTGCGAGGCTCCCGGCTGGTTCCAGCTCGTGGTGCTCTGCTTCGGCTGCGACGTCCCCGGCTTGGCCTCGGAGAGCTGCGGCGTTCACTCCTTCTTGATCGGCGCTCGGTGTCGCGATCCCTCTGCAAATCTTCCTTAATCCGTTGGAGCCTTTCCTGTTCCCGCTCGAGGGCAAGTTCCCGTTCCTTCATGCGTCGCTCGTGGCTGCGGCTACGACTTCTGATTCGAACGTCGACATCGCTGCGCTTAGTTTTCGAGCGGTCACGAAGGGGAGTCTCAAGGCTCCGGGAAGGTCTCTGTTCTCCGTTCATTTTCTGAAACTCATCGAAAGATATTAGCTAACTATTCAAATACAAACTTTAAGATATCTCGAAAACTACACGTCAAATGTCAAAAATAACAAAATTTTCACCCCCCTTTAATACCCCCTGACCCATATGTAGTTTATCATGACACCCCCTTTTTTTTTTTATAATTTTTTTTTTTTTTTTGCGGCTTAATTATATTAGGTATCAAGGTATCAACGGCACGTGACCATAGTTGTGTGTGTGTTATTGTATAAGATTCACGTGGTTAACCATAATAAAATCGAAATGGTAGTTGCGTAAAACTAAATACACCAATTAATGAAATAGCCATACATTATCAACTATATTCGTAATAGCTAACGGTAACTGAAGGGTTCAAATTATCCGTCAAACAGCCACGTGTCATCAACATCTTAAACTTGTAAAAGGGTATGAAAATGATATTTTATTATTACTAGATAACTAGTACATGTAGATTTTAAAACTAACCGAAATATATTTAACGACTTGTAACCAATTTCTGGCCCATGGCCCATATAGAATATTTACAGAATAAAGGTAAGTAGTACTTACGGAGTCCTGTATCCCACTTCTGAGTTATAAGATAACTCCGGAAATAACCAAACACACTTTAGTTTAACTGTAGATATATTTAATCTGACAATGCACAAGTAATACATACAATAATTGACAGCCAACGTCCTATCGGATCCACTGCCCAATCGAGAATGCCCTTCGCCGTTTGTGCCAAACTACTGGTCTTTTTCCCTTCCACCAAGCTATGACGTCACCAGAATGGTCAATACAATTACTTTTTAAAACAAACAATCAATTATTTATGCTATAAGGTAGCAAAACCTTACAATACCAACTTCCAGGCTAATCCTCTCCATCCTGCGCAGCAGATCCTCTATCACCAATCACTAGTTTGTAGTTTGTTTCCAAAGAATCTAGTGCCAGCAGAGTAGCTTGGCTGTCCGAGTTAATGTAGATGTCTTGGTTTCTTAGGTTTTTATCCAGGTTAATTTCCTCACATTTGTTAATGTCGAAGACTTCGGTCTGGAATATTGAGGCACTCGTCCCCATGCTGACGTTAGCTCTGAATCTAGGTCTCCCCCATAAACCTTTTTTGGACCCATCTGTGTGCCATAGGTGGCTTGCCTCTTCTACGTACATTTGGTCTTCAATCCATTTGTCTCTTGGAGGTATTTCAACTGTGTAGAGTTTAGAGAATTGACATTTGCTGTGCATGTCGTCTATTGGCATGCTATAAGCCCAGGCCTTCAATTTGATTAGTGCTTCAGAGCGCCATTTAGGCCGATTTAGCGTGCATATTCTGTAGACGCACTGCTTGACCTCCCTTTTGCACCTGCATGGGGAGTGTCGTCTAAGGCCGCCCACGGTGTCGAGGTAAAGACCCCTGTTGCTGTTATACAGCCATGCGTTGCAGGCTGTTTAACATTGTTAACTGCTGTCTTTTGGTTGGTCTTGTTACACCAGACAGTGGAGCCATAAGTAATTATGGGCCTTACTGCCGCTGTAAAAAGCCACAGAGCAATTTTGGGTCTTATCCCCCATCTTGCTCCTGCCATTCGACAGCACGTCCACAAGGCCATTTTTGCCTTTTGTAAAATGTTTTTCAGGTGAAGGTTACAAGTTAGCTTTTGGTCGAAAGTGATCCCTAGGTACTTAACCTCATCTGAGACCGGTATGTCCTGTCCATTCAGTTGTATTTTTGTAAGCTTATCATTTATCAAGTTTCATCTTATGCCGGTCTTACTCACATTGACTATAGTCACTAAGCCGGTCGTACTCACATTGATTAGAGTCATATTGACTAATACTTTACTTTTAAGGGACGTCCATCATATAACTCTACACCGCGTAACATGAGGAAACCGAATAAATTTGCCAGAGTTATCCTGACCATATTTCGAGACTAAAATATCCAATAAACCTTTTAGAAATTAACCTCGTTTTGGAGTTACAACCCATTACAAAAAAAATTGATTATAACTCAGCACCGTTCGCTTTCTTAAAGGCGATTTTACCACTTTTGTACTCATTGTTTGTTTTCAGGCATAGTTTTCTCAATAAAATGTATTTTTTATATCAAAAAATATGAAAACCGAAATATATATTTTTTTTGCCGGTGTTGATCATAAGTTACATGATATTTTTTACTTCTTTTGGCCTCAGGAATACGCTGTCAAAATTATTCGGTTTCCTCATGTTACACAGTGTATATACCTATCAGATAATGTAGGAAATTGGTTGGCAAACGGACTTTCCTGATAGACGGTCTTGTCCACATTGACTCTCATCCTGAACAATTTAGTTGTTATCGACCCAATAAATACACTATTGCAATAAATCTCTCTTCTAGCCGAACCGTGGTGATGTATATGTACCCCACGTGTTTATTAAATTTGATAATCATTGACTTAGCCTATGTATCTATGAGACGATTTCTTCTACGCGAGAATCGCTCGCGGCTCGCGGGAGTTAGGCACTAAAATAACTACCTTACGGTGCAAGAAATAACGTTCTTATTAATACGTAAGTAAGAAAAATGATAAATTATTTGTTTCTTATAGTAATAATACAATGATGACGGTATAAATTAAACAGTTTTGAAGTAGTTATGTATTTTGGTTTTCCAGAAATAACCTATGATTGTGTCTTTAGAAATCTGCAAAGTGAAACTGTTTAATTTTCAACAATTTAGCAACACATATAATATACTACTCAGGATAAATTATTGAATTACAGTTATCAATATTATCTGGGAAGATAAGCCAGAAAACGTGTAATTTACTGCACATTCTTTTTTAATGATAGTCCCGATTGGTTAATTTGTTTAATTTTGATTGTTTTAACTGGAATACAAGCATCATATCATAATAGAGGCACTTTCACGAAGTTATTTATTATGCTGCACTTATAAAATTAAAAAGTGTCCTAAATTTAGTTTTTAGGGATTTTCATATTGACGTGAACCCTAATTTGTTTATTTTTTTTATATTTTAACAAGAACTAACATTACTTTAGTTCATAGGAAAATAAAATTACAATTATCGAATTATGTCCAGGTTTCGGTAATTTTCCTGGTCTATAATATGGAACTTTATTGTTTAGTGTCACATGTCATTTCTCACTTTGACTTTTGACTAAACAATAAAGTTCCATATGAATTTATATAAAAATGTCACCCATTTAATATAATAATTGATTGACAGTTCGAGTGCCAAAAAATAACATAAAAGTGTTAATTAAAATATTTTGTCTAATTTCAGCGAGAATCGGAGTATTCAATTGGAAAATTTTAACGGAGTTCAAAAATGTAAAAAATTACACCCTGTATATCTACTGAAGCTGTAATGAAGTCTATTTAATGATGGCTGGACCCAAGTATATCTCAGTTCCATTAATTCACATTCGGTTCTGCGACGTAACAATATTACAAAATGTTCAACAATAGGACAACATTGTGGACTCCAATATTAAAGTATTATGTGAAGCCTACGCTCGCGTGACAGCAGAAGGCAGGGCAGGCGCCAATGGCGGCTCTCATAATTTAGCAGACGTCGCACCTTCTTCGAATTTATTTGAAAGCTGACCTGTTTGCCATTGTTTTGAACCTTTGACGACCGGTCTGGCCTAGTGGGTAGTGACCCTGCCTATGAAGCCGATGGTCCTGGGTTCGATTCCCAGTCAGGGCATTTATTTGTGTGATGAGCACAGATATTTGTTCCTGAGTCATGGGTGTTTTCTATGTATTTAAGTATTTACATGTACCTATCTATAATATAGATATATCGGCGTCTAGTACCTACAACACAAGCTTTACTGAGCTTACCGTAGGACTAGGTCGATTTGTGTAAGATTGTCCTGAATATTTATTTTTTTACCAACGTTCGGACAACCGTCCGTAATTTTGAAAACAGAGCCCTGAGTGTAAGTTTTTAACGTAACTTTACGACCGCGTTTGTGTTTCCCATATAAATAACATTATCACTTACGCGTTCGTAAACGTTTTTTTACGTCAAAAGTAACTTACACTAGAACCTCAGAACCCTGTTCCGTGCAACGGAGACTTCCTTACTTTGTAAAATATAATTATTTTAAAGAGCGACAATGAATCAATGACGCTGCAATGGTATTGATTGTGTGTGAACAATTCACTGTCTTGATTCGAAAAGAATGGCAGTTTTTTTCATGTTTTCACTTGTGCGATCAATGAAAGGTGCAAAAGACTTCAGGTCAGATAATAAAAAGACGTGTTAATGAATAAACAATATAATATAGTAGCATCACAAGGAAGTCTCCGTTGTACGGAACAGGGTTATGTTTTCAAAATGACGGGCGTTTGTCCGAACCTTGCCTATTACAATCATATTATCTTTTTCCACCTAGAAGTAATAATGACCGGAGAACGCATCCGCGAGCGCCAGTATCTTTTTTTTAATATCTATGGCCTGCGCCAGTAAGGTAACAATTCACTAAAGTTTTGTTTTTACAGCACACTCTTTATAGCAAAAATATTAACTTATTCTGTATTAATCACCGCTTCAGTTGAAAACACAAGAAAACCAATTGTATCTGTTTGTATCCCTCCAACTTTGACAGTTCTGAAAGGTTCAGTTTGGAGGGGAACAAAAATATGTGAGACAAGTAGGACGGACGAAAATAGCGCCGTCTCTGCCACATCTATGGAAGGTTACATAAGACCATACCTTTCGATCGTGACTATGGCAACTACCCCCAAGATGTTACAATTCATATTTGTGAGAGACCTATGTCCAGCAGTGGACTGGATATGGCTGAAATGTAAGTAAGCACACAACTGACGCAAAACAGTAACTTAGTCATTGGTTACCTAGCATGTTTTTTTAAGTAATGGCGACAGGTGTTTGATACACGAATCTTAGGCATGTAACACGAGTTATCGTAGCGATACGTGACGTCTAAAAGCAAGGTCATGACTGCTCCAGATTTATATCTTTTGTAGCTTGCCGACGTTACAGGGAAGGCTTTTCAATCTCTGATACCATTTGCTTTTTATGACAAAGGTGGCAATCGAGCTGACGGATTGCTTGATGGTAAGCAATTACCGTCGCCCATGGGCACCCGCAACACCAGGGGGTCTCAAGCGCGCGAATGTCCGGAACACCATTGTTCCGTGTACGGGAAATACTAACTTAATAAATGTTTTTAAAAAGTTGTAGAAAATAATATGCTCAGTTTGTGGAGTAAACCAGACCATCCATTTAAAGCCCCATAGTGAAAGACACCTATACTTGACAAATTTCGACGGTTCCGCTATGGCCCGATGCTGAGAAGCTGGTTCTTTTGTGAATCAGGATTGTTGAAGGTGCTGGTTCAAATCCTGCCTCGGACACTTCTTTTAAAAGTTATGTATGTCACCTATTTCAATTTGCAGATACACTGATGACAGATACAAAGTTATTTTAGTGCGTCCATTGAAGTGTCAACGAGCTAAGAATAGGAAGCATTATCAACGGAAAACTGTAGGTGGAGATGACGTGTTCGCTGTTGCACACTGTTGCAATTCATATTTCGTCTGTGTGGGTAAGGCAGCGAATATACATACCAATGGCGGCGGATCATTTACTTTCTTAGACAAGACGGAGGCCGTATAGCTTTGCGTTATCTTTGTGAACCCGAGGAAAGTTGTTGACTTGCAGGAGAGTTAGTAAAGCCAGCGGGAATCGGCTTGTACATACAGACTTCGTTTCCAGTAGAAAATGGCTCACAAAAATGACCCCTACATATCCTCCTGACAGTAATTCACCTCGCCTTTAGATATTAGTGAATAAGCAAATTCCGGCTATTAAAAAAAGTTAAGTCCATCAAACTATTTGAGTGGCACGACTCGGAAAGCATTTCCTTTTTGAATCACTAAGAATGCCGAGCCCCAGTCCGCGTAGCCGGCTCGAAACGGAGTCCGTGGCGGTTAAATAAACGTGAGTAATACTAGGCTTACAGAAGGTACAACTACATCATTTAGCAAACTGCATTATGGAGAGCCGTGTTCTGCCATGTGATGCCGATTGTTTAGAATAGCACCACCCCATCTCCTCCCGCGGGTGTCGTAAGAGGTGACAAAGGGAAAAATCCTACGGACGGGCAGCAACGTCCGTCGTAACCCAATTTACAGCTATTGCGGTCGCCAACCCGCCTGCCAAGCGTGGGACTATGGCAACTACCCCCAAGATCATACAAGTTATATTTGTGAGAGGCTTATGTACAGCAGTGGACTGCATGTCTGAAATGTATGTATATTATGGAGAGACTTAGGTATTATTATCATTTAATCATTTATAGCTTTTATACTTTATCAGAGATAGTTAATAAGATTGAGAAGTGTTTTTATCAACACTTGAGGAATCCTTAGTTAATACCTTAGAGGACATCACATTGTACATAAATTGTGAAGAGGACTATACATACGGAGCAGTGGCTACGGGCAAGCCGGAGGTGATACACTGAATTTTCTTCAAGAGCTGCAAGACTGTGGGACGTTAGTAACGCCGGCGGGAATCTGCTAGTATGGACATACCGCCTCTGATACTTACTTCCTTATACAAACTTCACTGCGGTACCCTTACCATGAGTTGTGACTTTGAGGTTTTCGATAACGAGTATCGAGTTTACTATCTGTGCATCTTGTTCGCACTAAAATAGTACATGCGAAATGGACAGATAGTAAACTCGATACTCGTTATCGAAAACCTTAATATCACAACTCATGGTAAAGGTATTGGACATAGGCGTCCCTCATAGATTGTCACTGGCATCTCTGAGAATACCTGATTCATCCCCGAATGAGTCAGAAGAGGGTTAATGTCCACTGAGAGACTTTAAACGTTGTGTTTAAACTCCTTATGTAATGAAATGAAAACAACAATAATAATTGCTACCGGTTACAGGTATTCTTCAGCGTGTGCGAAGCCGCGTGCAAAAGCTAGTTATCTATATAGGTAGATTAGGTAGTACGATATCGCCTTGTCTAGCTAATTATATGAACAGCAAACATTCCGCATTCTTTCCCGCCGCTCTCGACTTCAAGGTCGATCTGCTGTCTCGCTCAATACATGATTAATTTGCTATTAGATAACGAGACAATTATATAAAGAAAATAAGTGTAACAACTATTAGCAGTTCTTCCGTCCCAGCCAGGGGAAACTGCGGCATATAGTTTGTCAGAAGAAATATGGCGCCTCGTTCTATTAACAGGTTGGTAGAACCCATTATGAAATGGACATTAATTAATGTACGATTCCCACCGACCGGGCGGAGTCAGCGCGCGCTCAAACGCATTTAAATAGTTGCCAAAGAAATGTAGAGCTTGTGTACCGTAGTCAGATTCCATATTTGAGTGTTTTTGGCGCCGCTGCTGGCCGATCGGGCGCTCGCGGAGGTGGATGGAGGTTCTCGACCGTCGTTGCGCGTAATCGGATCTGTTCGGCCGCCGCCGGGCGCGTCCGCACGCCGTCGGGCGCAGGCACATCCGATGACGTCCGATGGGCTATAGCTTTATTCGCCCAGTAAGACGCGGTCGGCTACCGCCGGCCGCTCGAGCAGCCGGCTCCGTCCGACCTAATCACTGGTCGCCGTCGGCTTCTGCCGGCTGCCCGAGCGCCCGTTTCGACGCAGCTCCAGCCGACTTCGCCCGGTCCGGTCAGTGAGGATCGTACATTAGTCATTTTTGCAAAAAGAAATCTATATTGTCTAATATTAAGGTCAATGTGGGTAAGACCGGCATACTTTATTTTTAAGGGAAGTCAGTCATATGACACTGAATACCGATGAGATAATGTAGGAAATTGGTTGGTAGACGGTCTTTCCTGATAAATGGTATTACCTACATTCATTTAAGTTACATAACTACTTATAGTGCGTTTGAAATAGGTCGGTTAAAGTGACACCTGTCATTTCAATACTATGGAACATTACTTTACATGATCCTAAATAAAATAATCGTCTCTTAAATGCAAAAGCGACACGTTTCAAAATAATACCTTGTAGCAATTTAAATTTTCTAATGAAGTGTTAGAATTGTCATTGCAACAAGATCTTATTTTGAAATGTGTCACTTTTGTATTTAAGAGACGCTATGTCCTTTCTCGTATTGGTTCATCGATTTAAGCGTGAAGAGGTAACAGACAGGCTCTAATGTAAGTTTCTTTTGACGTAAGAAAACGTTTACGAACGCGTAAATGATAATGTTATTTATATGGGAAACGCAAACGCGTTCGTGACTTAAAGTTACGTTAAAAAGTTACACTCAGGGCTCAGATTCACTTTCGTATTTATAATATTAGTATGAAAATATGGATTAGTAGATTGTAATTGTATAGCGCTTCCGTACCGCTTACCGGTGTAACTAGGCCGCAAATCCTACACTGTTACGTGATATCCACCGCAAAACTACTGGCTCCACCGCAAAAGTTCACCAGCAATCAAGACGGCCGGTCTGGCCTAGTGGGTAGTGACCCTGCCTAGGAAGCCGAATGTCCTGGGTTCGATTCCCAGTCAGGGCATTTATTTGTGTGATGAGCACAGATATTTGTTCCTGAGTCATGGGTGTTTTCTATGTATTTAAGTATTTATATGTATCTATCTATTATATATAACGTCGTCTAGTAGCTACAACACAAGCCTTACTGAGCTTACCGTAGGACTAGGTCGATTTGTGTCAAATTGTCCCGAAATATTTATTTATTATTTATTATTTAAGACGGCCGGCCCGTCGCCGAGCCGTGGCCACCGTCTCTACATTTTGTATGGAATAGATCACGTGATCACCGAGCCCTCCAAGCCACTCGGCCCGGGCTCGGGCCGGTCATGCGATGGCCGTTACAACTATGTAAAAAGGCTCAGCTCGGCAAAGTGATGGGAAGGCGACGTGATGTCCACGCGATATCGACGGCGTGTGACGATCGTCTACTCGCAACAAATGGCTGGATGGAACGACACTCGTTTTACCCCTTAATTGTATAATGTTCGCCCTGACAAACATAACCTAAGACCATTTTTTTGTATTTTTTTCTTGGACAAAAAGATGTAGGCTATCGAGGATCATGGAGGCTAGAACCTACGATCTTGGCCATTTTCTGCCAAATTAAGGTTTAATGTCAATATTCGAGTTTCACTCGGGCCTGCGGCACTGCCGCGAACAACGTTATTGGTTTTTGAACGATTGTCGCTGTCACTCTCATGACACTTTAATTAGAGTAAAAGAGAAAAATGGCCGAAATATACTAACTTCGATGTTCGCGGTACCGCTTCTGGGCCCCAGTGAGTGCCATGTCCTGTCGACTGGGTCAACAGGCTTGGGCTCGGGACGGTGACGTGTAGGAGACGTGACGGTGAAACGTGAGTCATCCTTAAAGGATAACGTTATAAACGTTATATAACTATACATATACATATTAAGGTGCGACCAGAACTTAAAATACGGAAACGCAGTGACGGGTCGTATGCGTACCGTAGCGGTGTGGGGAGCATATTGTGTCAAAAACGGTACGCATACGACGCGTCACTGCGATTCCGTAACGTGACAGCTTTTTAAGCTGCGGTCTGGTCGCACCTTTATAGGTATAAGCTATTTTCATCTTTTTCCAAACATATTATTTTCTTCTCAACTCGTCCTTTTTGAAATAAGAACGCACGACTCGCAAAAATCGGCCCTCAGGAGTTTTGTAAACGCACATTTACAGAAATGCAGGAAAATCGTCTCAGAATAACCCCAGCGTCAATTTTTCCATGCGTAGTCTCCTAAGCTATTATTGAACACTGAAAACTGACGTAGAAGTGATATAACAGCTGTTTTAAACACTAAAATCGAGAAATTGATGTTACGTCATATTCACGCTTACAGAATAGCTAGCCGTGTGATGTTAGCTATTAGCCGTGTGATGCCGGCTGACTAGAATAGCACCATCCCATCTCCTCCCGCAGGTGTCGTAAGAGGCGACAAAGGGAAAAATCCTACGGACGGGCAGCAGCGTCCGCCGAAACCCAATCTACACCAACGGTCGCCAAACCGCCTGCCAAGCGTGGCGATTATGGCAACTACCACCAAGATGATGCAAGTCATATTGTGGGAGGCCTGTGTCCAGCAGTGGACTCCATACGGCTGAAATGATGATGATGATGAGAATAGCTAGAGCGAACTTTTCTTTTAAACAGCGATTATAACACCTTATTAATCACAAGGGTTTGGCTCACGTCTATTTAGTGATCATCATCATCGTCATCTCAGCCATAAGACGTCCACTGCTGAACATAGTCCTTATTGGACTTCAACATGTACCGGTTGGAAGCGACCTGAATCCAGCGTCTTCCGGCGACCTTAATGAGGTCGTCTGTCTATCTTGTGGGTGGACGTCCTACGCTGCGCTTGCTAGTCCGTGGTCACTATTTAGTCACTACCGCGACAATTCGGAGCCAAGTTTCTTTACAAGCACTAAGTGCCGGGGCCCGTTTACGAAGCGTCACGGTCTCCGACTAAGTAAAGGCTGTTTAATTAAATGTTAAAATGAATTAAAAAAAGGTTTATGGATCGACGATATTGACGGATATGGTGGAGATTGGCAGTCATCGGGTAAGCCTGTGTAGCTCAGTTGGTAGAGCAATAGCCATGTATCCCGGAGTAGCGAGTTCGAGACTCGTCCGAGGCGGTTGATTTTAAAATTCCTTTTATTTCAAAAAAAAAAAGATAAAAGATCATTATTTTTCAATTTAGACACATTACATGCACTTATGTTAGGAACGTCAAAAAAAAATTTACCACCGGTTCCAAATCCTACACCCTGACCGGAGAAGACACCAGCAAAAAAATACGGCGGGACTTATTTTTTCAAAAAAGTGATACATCAAATCTTAAAGTACAGTCAGCAGCATAAGTTGCTAAGCGTTTGAAGTGTTCAAAATGACCTACACGCGCTCTTATTCTCTTGACAATAGAGACGTGTTGACCTCATTTTGAACACCTCAAATGCTTAGCTACTTCTGCTGCTGACTGTACATATATATTATGTGTAGTCCCGAAGTAGTCTAAGTATAAAGTTTATATACCTAGATATACTTAGACTTACGACATTCAAAACACAGGTAAATTAAAAGTTACTACGTTAGTCCTTAGGTACTAAAACCACAAGAAACTGTAATTTTAATACTTTCAATGCAATAAAGACATACATAAACTTATTCTCTAGTATGTTATTACAAATTTAAACCTTGCATTCATACGAATATAGGTCAGTATCCCATTTTTTGACCGCATGGCAATCTGCCAAGTCAACCGGCGACCTTGTAACTAACGTACCGGGTTCAAGGTCAACATAAAAATTGCATTACAGAGGTTATGCTTATGTTACGCGTTCATTATGAATGGTTATGAACTGTGTGTATGAAATAATTACGGATGTAGGTATATTGTAGTACGCCGAGCAAAATTTAAAGTCTATTATTATGACTATGAGTGATTTGTAAAACAAAATATAGTATATACTTATAGGTCGGCAACGCGCTTGTGACTCCCTGGGTGTTGCGAGTGCCCATGGGCGACGGTAATTGCTTACCATCAGGCAATCGGTCTGCTCGTTTGCCACCTTTGTCATAAAATAAAAAAAGTTATTTCTTATACAAGGGGCAAAGTTAGTGTTTGATAATGCTTTGAAACCCTCCCGATGCTCAAGATTCTGATTTCTGATTAGATCTCTTTGAACCACTCGCCATGCTCGTGGTTCAATTTTGGAATCTTTCGCTAGCTCGGGTTTCAATATTAGCACGAGGGGGACACTTTGCTACCGAGTGAAACACACAATTTTTCACCTCTGCCGCGAGGAACAAATTAAATCTAAAATTTTTAAAAAGGCATTAAAAATTATCGGCATCCATGATTTATCGTTTAAAAACATTAAATAAAAGAAAATCCAACCAATTAACATCAAAAAAACACTTGATTAGTAATTAACATTTTGTATGAAATTACTTTACTCTTGTGAATAAAATGCAACTTTGCTATCTGTTTTTAAAGAACAAAACAGTTCTTTCCGAGCTAGTGAGGTGAAACACAGGTTCAACGATAAAAAGTATTGTTCTTGCATTCCTCGTAAACACGACATTACGCATTATCTGTGTAACATACAACGTAATATAATTATTACGGAGTGGGTGACGCGTCGTTTAATGTATTCGCGTCGCGTGGCGGCGTGCTACCGGTTGCGTGTTACCGTCAAACTAAACAGTATGGGTCGTTTTATGAAGTGGCAAGTTAAAGTTGTGTTAACTGCCGAGTTTGTCAAATACATCCCACCTGTTCAAAAGCAATCCGATGTCTTTGTGATACAGCAAAGAGGTCAATATAGGGGTTTATTGTACTACCTTCCCTGTAACCCTGTGATCTATCGCAAAAACGCATACAATATGCTTACTCGCTTGTACTACTTTAGTGCGAACGAGATGCGCAGATAGTAAACTCGATACTCGTTATCGAAAACGTCAATGTCACAACTCATGGTGAGGGTACTGTTAGCTATAACAGTTACCTGAAGACATAAAGTAAATGGAATATAAATTAATGTTGTATATTTTTGACACGCACGTATTATAAAATATATTTTTTTAGTTCGCAAATTTTCTATACATGAAAAGTTATAATGATATGATATATTTTTTTAATTTAGTCAACACTGGACTTGGATAACATCCAAACATCTTCACAAAAATAATCCAAATTTTGTACGAACTACCTATTATTATGATATAATTATTTTAGAGTAAAATATTTACACGTCGTTAATAGACTGAATACTATATCCGCTGTACCTCAATACCTATATCTATATGTAAGTGTTCTAGAAAATATTAAATATTGACCTGGTTCATCGCTCACTTGCTACCGTCTCTATGCCCGCAGTTCTTGAACCCGTGGGAATGGCAAGAGACGATGGCAAGCGCCCCGACGGTGCCACATTGGTACCGTGGAGGTTGGGCAGAGCTCTGGTGTGGGACGCAACGTGCGTCGATACTTTCGCACAGTCCCAAAGGCCGGTGCTGCGGCTGACCAGGCCCAGGTTCTCAAACGCCGCAAATACTCGTCCTTACTTAAGGATTACGAGTTCGCGGCACTCGCCGTTGAGATCCTGGGCCCCTGGTCAGACGACACGAAACAATTCGTGAGGGCTCTGGCGGCGCGGCTGGTCAACACTACAGGGGACCCAAAAGCTGGCTCTCACCTCTCCCAGCGTATCGCCCTAGCTGTACAGAGAGGTAACGCAGCCAGCGTTATGGGGTCCATGCCGCAGGGGGACTTGCTAGATGGGGTATTCTTTTTATAGTTAGATTATCAGTATTTTTTTATTTTATTTTATTTTTAATTACTATAATTTATTTTTATTTTTGTTATAGGTATTAATATGTTACATTTATCTTTTGATTAAATAAATATTTACCTAAAAAAAAACATGTCATCTTTATCTTAAATTACCTCTGTAAGGTTGTTAAAGCACAAAAGTTCTAGACCGATAAATACACCTTAAGCTCATTTCAAGAGGGCTTGTGTTGTGGGTCAAGTATAGTCTCGTAAGACCCAGTGTACATTACAATGTACACTCCCTTTCAATGTAATTTAAATCTTTTATTAAAGGAACTAAAGTAGCATTTCATTTGTTTTATTATTTTTCGAACAAAAGAAAATTCAACCCAATTTAATGTACAATAATGTGGGTCTTACGAGAATAGGAAAGGCGGTGACTGACTTCCACAAACTAGACCGAGATATTAATTACCTACGCTCTACGGGTCGATAGGAACAGCCCTGTAGCAGACCATATGGGCCAGGGTTATAGGACCCATCTAGACCCTGGCGGTGGCGAAAATAGGCAATATGTCCGCAACTAGACATCTGTAACTGCTAGGTAGGTTAAACATAAGTCATTAGCACTAAGGGTGACAGCAAGGTATGATATTGTTGGGTATTAGGCTGTTAGGAACTAAGACATTTTACGTTATTTATGTATGAGTTTTGTAATTTTCATAATGGCTTCATTGAAACAAATGGCTGGTGCATTAGTTTAATCCATTATATTTATTAAAGTGGCATTGGTGAATGTTGATTGATATCTTAAAATAATTACATTATAATAATTTATACATCTCTAAGGTTATTATTATAATATTTATTTACAGAAATTACAATATTATGATAACTTCCCGTTGGACCCGGGTATGTCCTTAAACTACGTCCATCAATGAGAGGTAGGGCACAGCGATGACCATCACGCTTGAATCTGGAGCAGCCCAACTGGGGAAGTACCTCCTCCTTACAGAAGACCACAGCCATAATAGCACTGCTACCTTTCAGGTCTGTAGTGTTGTGTTCCTGATGGTGAGTAAGGTTCCCAGAGCTCCAACCCCCCTTAAAGGCCGGCAACGCGCTTGTGACTCCCCTGGTGTTGCGGGTGCCCATGGGCGACGGTAATTGCTTACCACCAGGCAATCCGTCTGCTCGTTTGCCGCCTATGTCATAAAAAAAAAAACTACAAGTACTTAACTAGTTACTGCATAAAATCTAAAAAAGGCTTTTGAGGAATTGTAGCAAGGATGATGGCGGCATTTCGTATTTGTATCGCAATGCTGATACGTTATGCGAGGAAGCCGCCAGGGCTTGGAAACTAGTTACGCCAACCAGACGCTTCGCGATTTATACGCCAAACGGTACAAATTGGTACTCTCTGCCGAGGCTGTTAGGCTGTATGGCAACAAATACTCAGTTAGTTTCAGTTAGTTTTTTGGACCCGGGTATGTCCTTAAACTACGTCCAACAATGAGAGGTAGGGCACAGCGAAGTACCATCATGCTCGAATCTGGAGAAGCCCAACTGGGGAAGTACCTCCTCCTTACAGAAGACCAGAGCCATAATAGCACAGCTACCTTTCAGGTATGTAGTGTTGTGTTCCTGATGGTGAGTAAGGTTCCCAGAGCTCCAACCCCCCTTAAAGGTCGGCAACGCGCTTGTGACTCCCCTGGTGTTGCGGGTGCCCATGGGCGAAGGTAATTGCTTACCATCAGGCAATCCGTCTGCTCGTTTGCCACCTTTTGTCATAAAAAAAAAGAATAATATGTAGCGATCAGAAAGATGTGTTGTTCTGCAAAACGCCTATTTCCAAGTATAAAAGCAACATGGATGCAATGAAGCATAGATCGGCAACCTTTGGTCGAGCGAATAGCTAAGCGTCACGTGCGCGGAGTCATCCAAACGCGTAACAATCACTCGATAAACCTTTACCCTTGGTAAAAGAATGCAGCATCTCCAATGCGAAGCCTATGTAGATTCTGCGTTATTTTACTAATGATAACGCTTCGTTAGTCTAGCGTGCTGCTCAAGTTCATAGCGTACCGTAATGGCGTAATAATTACGCATTGTTGATGTTGACAAGAAAATAAATAATATCTTCATGAGAACGTAAATGATGGAGCCGTGTTTAATGTTTTTTTTTTTGTGAATCGTGACGTGGTAAGTGACCATGTGTTTTAGTGGCGAGGCGTTGAAATAAGTTACACGTTTCACCTAATCTTGAGCTGGTTGAAAATTGCATTGAACTGCGTTTAGCATGGTGCATGAAAGCCATTTTTTACATTTTGGATGCACCGCTACTGATGTTTTTACAATTCTCTTCGAAAACGTGTGGTGTCGGTTATTCACAAATTACATAAATGGACGAATAAGCTCATAAGGGTGTCTCTATTGTCGGTGGTTTGAGTGTTATGCATATTCATGAATGGATAAATTGCAGCCAAGCCGAAAAAGTAGCAAAAGCTGACAGCTGCCATAAAATTTTATAGCTTTCATTTTTCTATACCGAAATCTGTGTAAGATATTAATGCAGCATCACCAAATTATCAAGTATATCCTACAAAATATAGTAACTATAACAATAATAGGAAACCATTATGTTAAGAATGGAATAAAATATTGTAAAACACAAATAAAATCTTGCATTAAAATACTAGTTTAGAACTTTCTAGAATGCAATCTAAATTTAACCCCTACGAGGTTAATATATTTCGGGCATCTTTATCTTTTACTCCAGTTAAGTCGTCACGAGAGTGACAGAGGGAATCGTCCGAAATTTTGGAATATCGTTTTTGCGGTAGCGGCTCTGGCACCGCGAACGTCGAAGTTCGTATATTTCGAGCATCTTTCTCCTTTACTCCAATTAAGGCGTCACCAGAGTGACATAGACAATCGTCCGATATGAATATAATTTTTCGCAGTAGCGCCGCAGACCTATGAATGAAACATGAATAAAATTTACTTGAATTAAAATGTGTACGACCTCAGAGCGGACGCGGCGCAAGGCAAGGTGAACCACTGCGCCCAAATGCATCTACTTTTTAGTCGCTTTGTCTGATAAATGTGTCATTATCTAGGAAAAGGGACCTTATGGTCGATGGCACTTACGTCGATTCGCGTTACATTTGTCTTGAACAAGGACATAAGCGCCATCGACAATAAGGTTCCTTATCATAGATAATCAAGATAATGTCACAAATATGGTTTTTCCTGTGTTTTTAGGAGTGTTTGTTATCGTATCCTGAGGCACCACGAAAAACGATATTCGATTGTCTCTGTCACTCTCATGACGCCTTAATTTGGGTAAAAGGGAAAGATGCTCGAAATTTACGAACCGGTGTTAGCGGTACCGGGCCTGTTTCCTTATAAATTACGAATTTATGTTTATAGGACTTCCCACATTGTCTAAAGGTGATTGTCATGTTTTAAGCCGGTAAAACTCAAGTATGTAAATACTTTTTATACACTTACAGAGTTTATAAATCATCATGTCAGCCGAAAGACGTCCACTGCTGGACATAGGCCTCCCCCAGAACGACCCAAGAAGACCGATCCTGCGCCTTCCACCTTCCAGCCGGTGGGGCAGAAAGGTTCTGGAGTGGCGACCACGAACTGGAAGACGCAGCGTAGGTAGGCCTCCCACAAGGTGGACCGACGACCTGGTTAGAGTCGCGGGATACCGCTGGATGTTTATAAATAATAATAAATATATAAATATTTCGGGACAATCTTACACAAATCGAGCTAGTCCTACGGTAAGCACAGTAAGACTTGTGTTGTAGGTACTAGACGATGATATAACAGATATATACATATAAATAGGTACTTAAATACATAGAAAACACCCATGACTCCGGAACAAATATCTGTGCTTATCACACAAATAAATGCACTGACCGGGATTCCAACCCAGGACAATCGGCTTCATAGGCATGGTCACTACCCACTAGGCCAAACTTTACTTACTAGATATATTTTTTAATATTAAATTCGTAGCATCCGCAAAACTTTGCAACCCTTCAGCAGGGTCAAGTATTGGGCATTAGTAAGCATATTTATTAATTTATATACTCATTGGATAACGTAGTTATATCGAATGTTTCCTGTAATAAGAACAATAACTACACCACAAACGAAGCAACATTTATTCTACGACTTTTAAAATAACTCATAGTTATTTGATCTTGTTTATCAACTTGCAAGTTTTGGGGCATAGGTACCTACTCATACTTCCATAAAATTTCGTAAAGTATTATAATACTAAATATTGATAAAACGATTTCAAAACAAGCAATGTATTGTGAAAACTATGAAGTTTGTAGGTGTCAGTAAACGTCAACTAGACTATTGTATGCTTTTCATTGAAAATGAAAATTACAAGTACCTATTAATTACACATTTTTTTAAAGTTGTAGAACAAATGTTGCTACGTTTGTGGTGAAGAAGCGAACCCTAACTACAGGAAACACCCGGTATATCAATTTAAAGTTTTTTTTTTATGACATAGGCGGCAAACGAGCAGACGGATTGCCTGGTGTAAAGCAATTACCGTCGCCCATGGGCACTCGCAACACCAGGGGAGTCACAAGCGCGTTGCCGGCCTTTAAGGGGGGTTGGAGCTCTGGGAACCTTACTCACCATCAGGAACACAACACTACATACCTGGAAGGTAGCAGTGCTATTATGGCTGTGGTCTTCTGTAAGGAGGAGGTACTTCCCCAGTTGGGCTGCCCCAGATTCAAGCGTGATGGCCAACGCTGTGCCTTTCCTCTCATTGTTGGACGTAGTTTAACCTAGGACATACCCGGGTCCGGGTTGTCTGATATCTGTTATGTTTACGAAATGCCGACTTCATGATTACATACATACAGTACCTATGCATATATACATATTATATACTTAATGCCCATATGTATACCAGCACTATCAGACATCTAATGAGTCTAATGACACATTAAGTGAGTCAATTGACTCAGCCGTGTGTCATGTCATAGGTCAGAAAACTGTAATGAGGTCTCTTAGACAAAGTTAACTGATACTTTTAAACCTTTTTTTTCATTTATTAAGGAGCTTTCTCGATTAACCGAATATTTCGTCCTGTTAAAAGAAGACTTAAACAGTTAATATATATAATAAACATAATTAAATACTTTGAAACTTGAATGAAATAACGTCGACAATATGATAATGATTTCGTTTCGTTATGAACATCAAATTGTATGGAAGTGTCAAAAGATATACAAAAGTCAGGAATGCCAGTCAAAGTTTGACACTTACACTTTTCCTCGGACGATTGTCGTGTCACTTCAGCCTTAATGAGTAAAAAATAAAGATGCTAGAAATATACGAACTTCGATGTTCGCGGTACCGGGCCAGAGGGCCGATTTCTGAGAGTCGTGCCCCGAATTCATAAAACCGTGAAAGAAAATAGTCTAAGATTCGAATCCAGGACCGTCGGCTTCATAGGCAGAGTCCACTACCCACCAGGCTACATGTCGTTGGGGAGTGTCACCGTCGAGTGCGATCGTGATCCAGTGGCACTCCCCCTAACGGCAATGCGGACGTCGCCGCTGGGATTTTAGTGGGTATTCTCCTCCCCTCCTCTTGGCTAGCAAGAGGAGCAGCGAGGAGAGTCCCACATACCCCCTCACTACCATCATAGGCCTACCCCAGGCCCGGGGGGGCTCCGTAAACGCACACATCGACGACCGGTCTGGCCTAGTGGGTAGTGACCCTGTCTCTGAAGCCGACGGTCCTGGGTTCGATTCCCAGTCGGGGCATTTATTTGTGTGATGAGCACAGATATTTGTTCCTGAGTCATGGGTGTTTTCTATGTATTTAAGTATTTATATGTATCTATCTATTATATATATCGTCGTCTAGTATCTACAACACAAGCCTTACTGAGCTTACCGTAGGACTAGGTCGATTTGTGTAAGATGTCCCGAAATATTTAGTTTATTTATTTATTATTTTCCCAGCTACAAAAAAAGGCCACATATCTTCAAATAAACAGCAGTGACAATGCGTCAATGATATTTTTAGTAAAACTTAGCCTCTGAGTAATTCGTGTCAAATAGTAACGGAGTCCATACCACAGCAATGGCGTAATTTGAGATAATTGTATCATGCTAGGACAGGCCAAGGGTTAAAGGGCTAGTTGACTAAGACGTGTATAATTAGTCATTGCTCAATACTTCTTATGGGTAGACTCAGAGTTATGTTTCTTTGGGGGTGCGATAAGATCGAAGATGCCATACTAGTATTGCAAAATTTCGAAATATGTAACTTAAAGCAGACTGCATTTGTGAGTCGGCTGGTATGTAAATCATTGTTCCTTAGGTCATCTGCGTAGGTGCTATAAATTTATTCGTGACATAAGTCGTATGGTAAGAACAATTTTAAAACACTAGGAAACTTAAATAAAACAAAATACTAAAACTATAAATAACTAAACTTAAAATACCTATCTAAAATAAGGGACCCCCCCGGGGCATATGGTGCCGTAAACGCAATGCTTATGCGTCGAGCGAGGAAGCTGCCAGCTCTCCGGTCACCACTAACGTCGATAAGACGTTTGGCCAATTCTTTGAAAAAAGCATGGGCACTTGGACCCCACGGGCCGAGGGTTCGACGCCAAAAGGTACAAAATTGTATTTGCGGACTTAGATGTTTGAGGCTATGTACTTTTTTCTTTTTGCGACATACTAACAATGGATTAACTTTTTCTGTGTACTATTACTAACAAAATATGACCCATGAAGGTGGAAATAAAAATAATTTGATTTAAACAGCCTGGGTTTGCCAAGTGCAAGCCCTGTATATTCACGCCAGGGGCTGGTATTTACGAAAACGTATCAGTGTTGACGGTCGGTGATATTAAATCATTTTAAAAAGAAGTACAAGGGTAGGGGGCTGATTATTGAGCGTCGAGTATTTTAATCGTGACATTTTAAACACTATCAGGCACGAAGAAATGGTGTTTTAGAAACATGAATTCTAGAAATTTATAATCGAGGGTAATTAATGTGTAGTGCGATTATTTTCGTTCTCAAAGTTTTTTGAATTCTAGATCACGACTCTTCAAAATCCCCCTGAACCGTGTCGAAGTGAAACCAGTATCGAAACGTCTAGATAAATACATTTATATTAGCGACAGACCCTTTCTATTTTTAGTTTTTTAGATAACACGTTCAGCCCAAATGACACATCTGTAATGCCAGTGACAAAAAAAAATCTCTTCTTCTGTGCTCAAAATTTATCGAACTCCTTTGTCAGTGATACGTATTTGTATCTAAAAAGATCGTTCTCCTAAATAAAAAATTAAAAAAAACAGAATACTGTGTTACCAAGTTAGAAACGTTCGTATTCCTATACTACTGGCATAGGAGTAAAAACTTCAAAAACTTGACTTATAAGTTATATTCCGGCTGTGGCCTGTAATAGGAGCATTAACTTTAGGCATCATTTCTACACCACAAACAGCAAGATTTGTTCTACGACTGTTGAAAATATCTAATAGTTTAATAAATAATTAAAAAAAATGTTTTCCAAGCAAGCAAAGTATTGTAAAAACTATGAAGTTTGTAGGCTGACAGTAAACGTCAACTAGAATATTGGATGCTGTCTGGATCACAAGTAATAAATTACCTAATTATTTAAAGTTGTAGAACAAATGTTGTTACGTTCGTGGTGTAGAAGCGATCGCTAAATTTTTTCCTATTACAGGCCCGGTATATCAGCAGCATAGGTAATAATTAGTCGTATAATGCATGTAATGACATGCTCTGAATGAACGAGATAATTTCTACCGACATATTGTAAGCATTTAGTAAAACAGTATCGGAAGCAAACCTATTAATATTATTTTAATATGCATACAATATCATCGACAACTCCGGAAAAATATGATGTAGCCACAGCCCAGTTAAAAAAAATCAAAGTCCACTACGTGACTTGATATCTCAGTACAAATTCACTATCAAATTAATAATTACAAGACATCACGCTAATATTCGCTGATAATCAGTGGCCTGACATTATAATACAAGTTAATAAACGATAAGCTATCAATTTGAATATATTTTTGTCCGTCTAGACCAATGAGGGAACAGAAAGTTAGGTTTGCGCTTTTCCTCTTCCTGTGGCCATTGTGAAAGATAAGTACCCTGACCATGAGTTGTGACATTGAGGTTTCCGATAACGAGTATCGAGTTTACTGTCTGTGTATCTCATTCGCACTAAAATAGTACAAGCTAGATGCACAGATAGTAAACTCGATACTCGTTATCGAAAACCTCAATGTCACAACTCATGGTAAGGGTACTGTTGAAGTAGCAATGGGCAGGCTATGTAGTCATGTACATAGCCCGGAAAGTTGATGACCGTTAGGGGTAACCGGGTGTTGGCATCCTCTATCAAAAGAAACTTTGGCCTTGTATGGTCTGGTTTAAAGAGTAGGTATACGCAGGCAACGGCAAGTCGACTGCTAGAGTGTATAGTGGTTGTGATAAGGTTAATTAATATGTTCTAGTTATAGCTTTTATAATAAAATGAAATTGTCATCTTGACAAAACTCTTTAAATAAAGACAATAAAAAATGCATATGAATTAATCCCCCAAATTTTGCTATTCTTTATTATCATCTCGGATTGGCCATGCCTTCAATTAACCTCATAATTTTTTAAACCTAAGTTCATTAATTATGATACCGTTTGCAGCATTACAATTGTAACTCTAACATACAGCAAATAAGGTCTAAATTCGTTTCAAAACCGGAGATAACACTATTTTAAGCCAATTTGTCAATGAGAAACAAAAAGTACTATAACACATGTGGCACTTACGTCTAAAGTAGACATATTTGTATAAAGTTGAGGGGAGTAAAGGCGTAAGCGACTGTTATTTTTAAGGTGTTTTTAGGTTAAATATTACCTATACCTAATTGGTTGTTATCTGTTATGTAACCTTATAGGTATGTTAAGTCTTAATTGATATTTATTTTAATTTTGTAAATTGGGTGGTGACATGTCTATTAGGACGTAGGAATAGGATAAACACATCATATTATCTGTAATCAGTAGGTAATAGCTGTATATGTTATTGCTACAAAATGAAAGGCTTTTTAATAGGCACATATTTGGTTTAATGAAATGAAATCATGGAGAATGAAGTTGCATTTTTTTGACAACATGTGTATGTATTAGATTCACAAGCCCAAGTCGATAAAAGAAACTTGTGTTAGATCAGGCTTTTATAACTCGAGAACGGCTGAACCGATTTGGACGATTTTGGGTTCGTTGTGACCGTTTTGGCCAAAAGTTTAATAGAAAAAAACAACAACAAATAAAAAAAACAATCAATCAAAAATACCCCATTTAGACACATTCAGGCGGTACAAAGTTCCCTGGGACAGCTAGTATTAGATAATAAGATATAGTTTAAAGTCAAGTCTTCCTGCAGTCAAACTGTCTTAACAGGTTTGCAGGACTTAAAATGCAATTCTTCCTGTTTATTTAATAAACAAAATAAATAATAGTTTGATGTGGAGACTAGGTACAGCCCATATATATATTGAATAGAAGTACAACCTAAACTTCTTGTTGATATGAAGTCATGTGTCCAGCAGTTACACTGATAAAACTTTATCAGATATATCTTCAGATGCGCTCCCTCGTCCAGCCATGCCCTTAAAGTATGGTTGTGGGATAAAAAATATCTTATGTCCTTTCTCGTAGCTCATACTCTCTCCATGCCAATTCATCCCAATTGGTTGGCCTCAACCAAATTATTATACAAGCTGAGGATATCGATATATTTGCGGACAGTATTGGTGCATTTTACCGCAAAATACTATTCTTAGTTTAGTTCTTAGTAATAACTGTTTGTACTTTTTTTTCTTTTCTTTAATATATTTTATGTTCCAATGTTGTTTTTAAGTAAATTTTGATTCATATTTTTGTATTTAGCATAGAAGTGAATTGGTGCCACACTGTAAACTAATATGTATTTAATAATTTTTTTTTTTTTTTTTATGACATAGGCGGCAAACGAGCAGACGGATTACCTGATGGTAAGCAATTACCGTCGCCCATGGGCACCCGCAACACCAGGGGAGTCACAAGCGCGTTGCCGACCTTTAAGGGGGGTTGGAGCTCTGGGAACCTTACTCACCATCAGGAACACAGCACTACATACCTGAAAGGTAGCAGTGCTATTATGGCTGTGGTCTTCTGTAAGGAGGAGGTACTTCCCCAGTTGGGCTGCCCCAGATTCAAGCGTGATGGTCATCGCTGTGCCCTACCTCTCATTGTTGGACGTAGTTTAAGGACATACCCGCGCCGGGTCCAAATTGAATTGAATTGAACAGACAGAGATTTTTTTTTGCATTTATAATATTAGTATGGAAAAGTATAGATTGTCGTCATAATGTGTTGTATTTTTATCGCATGAAACGTATAAAGGTAGATATATATAGGAATCCTCTGCAGCTAATTAACAATTTTGCATGGCCAACATTGATCCTGAAGATCTATTGTTGATCTGTTAAATGGTAACGTGCAGATAAATATTGGTTTAAAACATACTCAATTGGGCTTAAAGCGGTTTTCATACATAATTATACAAACGTGACTTAATTGCGACCTAGATTTTTGCCGGCGTTTTGGAAGTAGTACCTACCCTTCGTGGTCGGGGCTGGCCTGAATCAACTAGCATGATCTAGGTCACAATACCTTAAGTTTTAACCTACTAAGTCACGTTTACTTAAATAATAACAAAAAATACTTACGTTTATTACTTACTTAAAACAGAATAGTTACCATTTATCATCATTTTCCTCGCGTTGTCCAGGCATTTGCCACGGCTCATGGGAGCCTGGGGTCCGAGTGGCAACTAATCCCAGGATTTGCTGTAGAAAATAGTTCTACGAAAGCAAGTGTCATCACCTTCCAACCCAGACGGTAAACTAGGCCTTATTGGGATTAGTCCGGTTTCTTCACGATGTTTCCCTTCACCGAGCGACTGGTAAATATCAAATGATATTTCGTACATAATTTCCGAAATCTCATTGGTACTGGGGTTTGAACTTGCAACCGGATTGCAAGTCACAAGCTCTTACCGCTAGGCTTCTTCTTTATAGTTCGCATTTACCATTTATATTAATTTTAATGATTTTCGGATATTTCGGCACTGTTGCAAGCGCCATCCTCACGGAATATTAAATAATAATTGTAATGTAATTATATATAATTTGTGGAACCGAGAAACCTTGTGACCACTTTTCTGACAAGTCGCGTTTTCTCGGCGTTCTCATATTAAATTTCACGCAGCCCGAACGCGGCGTTTCTAGTGTGCACACACCCTCAGGACTGTTAGCTCTGTGAGCAGAACCGGTACCGCGAACATCGAAATTCGTAAATTTCGGACGATTGTCTCTGTCACTCTCATGACGCCTTAGTTGAAGTAAAGATGCCCGAAACATACGAACTTCGATGTTCACGGTACCGGCTCAGTATCAGCGTGATTCCGAACACGGTATAAACCAGGGGGTCATATATAAGTCATTCTATAAAAAAAAGCTAATACCTTGAGTCACAGTATCAGTTTGAATCATCTGACTCACCGAACACACCTGCTGAAGTGCTGATAATAAATTGCTATAATCGGGGGAAAATACGAACGTATTCAACAGAAAAGATTAGATAAACTTGTATTAAGTAACCTCATTTTATGTTTGAGTCACTTCTGATCTAGATCAGCGACTGATAAAATACATGGATGACAAATTAAGTCTGAAATGATCCCCAAAAAATGTTTCCTCGAAAAAAGTATCCTTCAAGTCTAGTTCGACATTGCCTAATAGGTATTGTACCGGGCATGAGGTTTGGCGAATGTCATTTTATTTTAGCCAATCAGAACGTTGACGAACCAATTACAACTTTTTTTAAATAGCGGGAATTTGCGTATTGGATAATATCTAAAGGCGAGGAAGGGGGTAAGGGGATTACTGTCAGTAGAATGTTGGGGTCATTTTTGGGAGGCATTTGTTACGAGCAAACGGTATGCCTGAAGGTAAGCAACTATAAGTGAATAACTTAACTAAAGGACCATGTCTATGTAGTTGTCTTTTGTCAAAATTTGAATATAGAACGCCGACATGCGTGTACAGACAAGTTACTACTACATAGATCAGGTGCTTTAGCTAAGTATTTCACATATACCATCGCCCATGTACATTCGCAGCACCAGGGGAGTCTTAACCGGCCTTTAAGATAGGAGTACGCTCTTTTCTTGAAGGTATGAGGGTCATATCGGTCCGGAAATACATCAATCATTCCACAGTTTTGATGTGCGAGGCATGCAGTTATGTATGTGCGGAATAACATCCAAGAATTCAAACTTAACCGTGATATCCATAGCTTTAACACTAGAAATAAAAATCAAATTGCTGTGCCCGGCCACCGCCTCGCCAAGGTTCGTTCATCTTTCGCTGGAAACTGTACACGCTTTTATAATAAAGTTCCTGCTGATGTAGTTAATTTGCCACGAAATAAATTCAAGTCATACGTCAAACACTATTTGTTAAGTAAGGAATACTATACTCTAAAAGACTTCATTGAAGATAAGGATGCCTTTAAGCCTGTAGCTTGATACTGTAGTACAAATTATTCCATTACTATATGGTCTTTATCTACTAGTGTCCAGTTTGTTTGACACGAGACATGTTGTTCTCTTCTTTTTTTATTTTATTTGTTATAATGTTTTATTTTAATCTTTAGACACTTAGGGACATTCTACATCCCTAATTATTGTATTTATATTATTATTCATGAATATTATATAATATTTAAGTATGTAATGGACAAACACAGAATGTGGCTTCTCACCAGGATGTACATGTGACTAAATTTGTTAATTGATAGAGCCTGCCAGCCTGAACATGTCATGCTCACTTAAAAGTCTTTGCTTATGGTGGCGTCGTTGATCGGGTCGCCACTTTCCCGAAGAAAGGTTGAGGGAGGCGATGGCTGAGATACGCGTCATACTCGTGAACGGGTGCTGTTTGTGGAGACCGGTGTGTTTTGGCTTTTTTGGGGCTATGTTTTAGGTAGTTTTCTTCTTGTTTATTTACGTGATACACTTCATTCGGTGCTTGTTTATCTTTAAAAAACAAAAAGTGTTAGTGTATTGAAATCATGACACCTGGAGACCTTATACATCTCTGAGGTTTATTTGAAATAAGCATGTAATTATATTTTTGTGTAAGGAATAATCGTTTATTTAATTTATTTAATCAATAAAAGATAAAAAAAAATATTTTTCCTTTGGCAGAATTTTTTTGTAATTGTTGGATATGTTTTCTTAAAGAATAACGCATTTTTATGTAATTTGTATAAGATATCTTTTGTAATACTGTTTTGAAAAAATAAGTCCCGCCGAGTTTCTTGCCGGTCATAAAAGTCGAAATGCTTCTCGGGTCAGAGGTGTAGGGTTAGAACCGGTGTAGTTTTTATGTTTTCTTCTTTTGTATACTCGACGTGTAAAAGTGCCCTTGTGGCCTACTTACTGAATAAACGTTTGAGTTTGAGTTTGCAGTTTCTAGAGAAACGCACAGTACAGCATTTCCAACTAGCCAGGTGGTGTAGGTGGAAATGTTGCCGGCGTAAGGCACTGGTCCCACCGCGAGCTAGTAAGCTATGAGCTATTTCAAGAGACAAAAGATAATCGATCCCGTGTAAATAAAAGAGACATATATGTCATAGCCGGGCGATCGTAGTTCATTTCCAGGCGATGAGCTATAAATATATATCTCTCTCTTTTATTTACACGGGAGCAATTATCTTTTGTCCCTTGAAATAGCTGATAGCTCATAGCTTACTAGATCGCGGTGCGACCAGTGCCTAAGGAGAGTGCAGGGATTAATGCGAACAATTCCAGAGAACACTCTCCGTTTTAAATGCGATAGAAGATGCAGAGCAAATAACTTTTTTTTGAATGGCCATTCGTTAATCGCCATGATGCTGTGTTACAAAGTGTGGAATGTCAGTTAAAAACAGGTTATGGAGGGGGAGGAAGGAAATCTTAACCTTAAAGACCGCTCGTCTAGCAAACCTGGCCTGGTACCGCGAACGTCGAAGTTCGCATATTTCGGGCATCTTTCTGTTTTACTCCAATTAAGACATCATGAGAATGACAGAGACAATCGTCCGAAATTTACGAATTACGAATTTTGGACCCGGGTATGTCCTTAAACTACGTCCAGCAATGAGAGGTAAGGCACAGCGATGACCATCACGCTTGAATCTGGGGCAGCCCAACTGGGGAAGTACCTCCTCCTTGCAGACGACCACAGCCATAATAGCACACTGCTACCTTTCAGGTATGTAATGCTGTGTTCCTGATAATGAGTAAGGTTCCCAGAGCTCCAACCCCCCTTAAAGGCCGGCAACGCGCTTGTGACTCATCTAGTGTTGCGGGCCCATGGGCGACGGTAATTGCTTACCACCAGGCAATCCGTCTACTCGTTTGCCGCCTATGTCATAAAAAAAACGTCTTTCGCGGTAACAAGATACTTCGCAGCTTATTATATTTATGAAACATAACGTAACTATTGTACAGTCAGCAGCAGAAGTGGCTAAGCGTTTCAGGTGTTCAAAATGAGGTCAACACATCTCTATTGTCAAGAGAATAAGAGCGCGTGTAGGTTATTTTTTATACACTTTAAACGCTTAGCCACTTTTGCTGCTGACTGTAGTATATGTTTAAGAATAAACATTTATAGAGGAGTTCTAAAAATATTATTGGCTATAAAGAGCATAAAGGCATGTTGAAGAAATAAAAGCACAAATAGGTTTTATATTTTTTAATGACATAATAACCAAATATAACTGCCGTTGTAAATTGTAACAGTGGTTTCAAAATTGGAAACATTCTTATGTATATTACATATGAATATCCCATGTAAAAGGACCCATTTTTCACGCTGAACGCATAATTAGAATAAGACACGTACAACATATTCCCAAGACAATGAAAAAGTCTATCCTCTAGCCGCCCAGAGATAACTTGCCAGGCGAATGCAACTATGGTTTGTCATAATTAAAGTTCAAAATGACATTCAATGGGAGACCATTTTATAGCTCTCTGGGCGGCTAGAGGATATACAAAGTCGCGTTTCTCCGACATACAGGCTATTCCTCTGTTTTATGTACTATGTGACGCAGCGCCATCTAGGGATAAATGTTGAACTATTTTGACAGCGAGACATCTCCATATAACTGTAGCACTGAGACGTACTGCTGTTAAACATAACAGATGTCGCTAATGTGATGCGGACTCGTTTTTGTATATACAGGTCGATTCACGAGAGTTGGCACGAATGGATTGAATGAAACTTTCATTGTATGAGTGACACTTGTATCGGTATACAATCGAGTCACTATTTTATTGGTTAATGTGACAAACAGATAGACATTTTCATTCAGTCATTCATTCCATTCGTGCCAACTCTCGTGAATCGACCTGTACGTTGTTAAGCTTCATTTAGATCAGGCAAGAACTTGTATACAAATTTCATTACATTTCGGGCTATGGGCGTACGGTGAATTCGGTCGCTTTTTATAACCCCGCAATGTAATGAAAATTGTATTCAAGTGCGTGCTTGGTCTAAATGGGGCTTTATTCCATGTCTTGTATATTGCTCGGTTAGAAAAAAAATAACTTGACCCTTTAAAAGTCGATTTAAACCTGACAATTTTGTGACAAAATGTGTTTGACATTGACAATCAGTTTATTGATCACCGGATCGTACAGTCAGC
Source organism: Grapholita molesta (assembly GCA_022674325.2). Taxonomy (NCBI): domain Eukaryota; kingdom Metazoa; phylum Arthropoda; class Insecta; order Lepidoptera; family Tortricidae; genus Grapholita; species Grapholita molesta. The sequence goes on along the minus strand of CP053141.2, from coordinate 4,778,266 downwards.
AGCAAAAGTAGCTAAGCGTTTGAAGTGTTCAAAATGACCTGCGCACGCTCTTATTCTCTTGACAATAGAGATGTGTTGACCTCAATTTGAACACCTCAAACGCTTAGCAACTTCTGCTGCTGACTGTACGAATAGATGACATATACTTAAGAAATAGTGGCAAGGACCTCCAGAAACAGGATTCGTACGGTCAGGGACTTTAATTGTTGAGCCATTTAGGGTTCACTTTACGTTGGGCATTTCATAAAGTATAAAACAAAAGAAAATAGCTTGAACCGTAAGTGGCTCAACAATTAAAGTCCCTGACCGGACAATTGGGAAATTGGTTTAAGAGAAGAAACGTTATAAAAAGGGTCCCTTTTACATGATACCGACATATTGACTAAATAAAATTTGTTTGAGATTTTAATCGTATTATGCCTCTTGAAAATTGTTACTACTTAAAAAATATTAAGACCGCTATGAGAAGGTCCACTAATCATAAAAGTTGTTATGTACTCCTAAATCTGACATTTGACATGAAACTGACAGTTACTTTTGTGCAGCTTTAGGACAGAAGCAAAAACATCTGTCTCGTTTTTCACGTGGTGTCAGAAAGAGACCGGTTAGTTTCCGTATGTGTTCATTAAAATTTCTAACGTTTGAGTTTGTACCTTAATATAAATAAATTAAAGTTGATATTCGAAGCCTCCTATTATTGAACTGAAAGAGATGGCCTTATGGAACCTTCAATAGGCGTGACTGAAAAAGCGTTTAGCATTTGACACATGCCTACTACTACTTATAAGAAGTCGTAATATTTTTTTTTCTCTAATTTACTGTACCAAGGTTTAATATGACAAAATTACTACTTAGTTACAAACGGATAAACTCACGTGTAATTATATCGCACTAGGCGACATGTTTCGGATAAGCTTACCATGTCGCCTAGTGCGATATAATTACACGTGAGTTTATCTATTTGTAACTAAGTAGTAGTAACATGGCTCACAACAGTTTTAATTATATTATGACAAAATTAGTTCAATGGTACGCTGTCAGCCATTTTGAAAAACAAATCGCATATGTTCTATCCTTCTTAAGCTCGTGTAAGACAAATCTAGTTGTCCTTTTTTTAGACAGTTTTATCTCAATTATGACACATTGTCAGATTTCATGTCAATTGTCAATGTATAATATAACGCCATTACACGTATAATATACAAGCTATAGTTACACGTATGCATATGCCAGCCTTTAACATAATTTCATTTAACATAATGCTTTTTGTTATAAGTAGTCAATACGTTTCACATAATTATAATAGCAAAAATGTAACACTACAATCAGTAATTTACATAATACAATAACATATTTTAGTTTAGTTTTTTGATTTTCTGCATGACTAATAAAATTTCTTATTAGTTTAGACACCACAAAATATATAATTTTTTAAACTAAAAAAAAACTTATAATTAACTAAATTTAATGTACTGGCTTAAGGTAACTCTGATTAATTTTTAAGCTTAAATTCCATATTTGTATTAATTTAAAAATAAATACAACATAAGTTTGACATAAATTCAAATTTATTTTATACAGTGTGGAAGTCTTATACGGGCGATTCTCTTAACGGAGGGTAGACTATTCTACGACATAAGAAATATATTTAGACACCTCTTTCTTAGAAGTACAATTAAAATATTATCCATATAAAAAAAATCGCCCGCAATGTAATGCAACACACTCGTTTTAAACACTCGTTGACAGTTAGTTTCAAAAGCTACATTACTGATCAGAAATTTTACAAAAATTAATTACATGTGTATAATAGGTATAATTAAAGAAAAACCTATTGGTTAATGATTACACTGGTAAATCCTATGTCTGGTTTAATTCTTCGCCCGTATTAGACTTCCACACAGTATAATATATTTTACATTAATTTGTGGTCAATTTCGTTCATGTAGTCAAACTTCTACACGTAATGTGTTTGTGACCTCTAAGTGGGGCCACAGAGAAATTTATTACACAGGCTGACATATGTACTAACAACATTATGAGTTAAGTCAATATGTGTAATTACACAGCGAACGTAAGCTTATATTTATATATAAAAATAACTCATTGGCCTATGGATATTATTACTTAACATTTTAAGTTCATATAATTTTCGGTTTTCATACCGGGTGTTATAATTATAAAAAACGTGATACAAGATTATCAAGCTGGTCGACTCTGTATCGGGTTAACTTTGTAAATTGTAAAAAAAACAACATTTTTTTGACGACCGGTCTGGCCCAGCGGGTAGTGACCCTGCCTATGAAGCCGATGGTCCTGGGTTCGATTCCCAGTCAGGCCATTTATTTGTGTAATGAGCACAGATATTTGTTCCTGAGTCATGGGTGTTTTCTATGTATTTAGGTATATATATGTATCTATCTATTATATATATCGTCGTCTAGTACCTACATCACAAGCCTTACTGAGCTTACCGTAGGACTAGGTCGATTTGTGTCAGAATGTCACGAAATATTTATTTATTATTAATTTTTATTAACTCTCTCATACATTTTCGTCAACATATACTTGATCTTTTCTATGGAACAGATCAATTTTTATTTAATTTTACAAACTTGACCCCATAGTAAAAGATGTTCAAAATCACGAACAGATGCCGGTTTGATAATCTTGTATCACTCTTGTATGTTTTTTTTATAACAGCCAGTATAAAATTAGGCAATTTCAATCGTATTAGGTGAAAAACTTAAGTGAACGACCAGTAGGGCATAGTATAGTCAACCAATTTGATTTCTAGGCCACTTCGAACCTTGTCACAGTGACGTTAATAAGAGGTCTTTTGCGTCTTCCATATAGGTTTTTACTGTGACAAGGAACCAAGTGGCCTATAAATAAAATTGGTTGACTGTACATGATGTGCGCGACAGTACAGTCGCCATCAGATATTTCGGAGCTGTGGTGGTGGTCATAAATATCGGAACATGCACTTTACCGCCTTGACAATAGAGGCGTTGCTCCGATATTTGTGACCACCTCCACAGCTCCGATATATCTGACGGCAACTGTACCTCGCGGCGAGATAGACTACCCTTTTCTAACTATATTGACTAAAGCGGGTCGGGTATATATCTGTCTCGCTGATAGACACATTATTTTGTACTGTAAATTAACTAATATTAACTTTATTTAAATATTAATAAAAATATATATGGTAGCCCGAAAATATAAAACGTCTTTTAAACCAATGTCTTATCATTTTCAAATAAAACCTTATGTCTACTACAATAAAGTTCAAATTGTAATATAACCTCATACTTAGTAAAATAATAATATCCACATACCTGAGGCCTACTCCCCAAAAGCTTGTAACTTGTACAAGCGGAAATCTCTTTTTGACACCATATATTAGAAAGGGATGGCTTGTAACAAATAACAAACTTTTGAGATATAGCCCTCCGGCGTTCCTTACATGTAATACTTTTTTTTATAGTATTATTTGTCATTTTTTAATATTTTTTTTTGTTGTATGACACCACAGCCACTAATTCTCACGACATACACACACACATACACACGTGACTTGTGCATAATTGTAAAAAAGAGTTCTAAAAACACTAAATTATCTTACGGCATTTTGACATTACTAGATACAATTGTGTTTCTGAATCGTATGCTGTTTCCGCTGTCAAGTTTTTTTTTTCTTTTTACTCAAGGTCAAATATATTGACACTATCAAAGTGTCAAAATATGTGTACAGATGTAGTGCAAAACTATTTTTAATCCATCGGGACAAATCGTATCTCGATCGACATACGACGGCAGCCGAACTGTCAATTATTAACTTTATTAAATTAGTGACTTTTCATATCTATTAATGGAACTTTATTATTTAATGTCACATGTCATTTTTCACTTTGACATTTGACACCAAATAATAAAATTCCATATTAATGGAATGAAAATGTCACTCATTTAATACGGTCATTCATTGACAGTACGGGTGTCATCGTATTCCGATAAAGATCCGAGTTTTCCCGAAGGATAATAATTTCTCACTACATCATTCGCAGTTCCCATACCCCAATTTGGACATTTAAGGTGCGGCCACACCGCAGCTTAAAAAACGCTGACGGTACGGAATCGCGGAGAGTGATAGAGAAATAGCTATAAGTAAAAAACGTCACGCATGAGTCACGTGACCGCGATTTCGTACCGTCACCGTTTTTAAGCGTTGGTTTGGTCGCACCTTTAAACTTTTCCTCTCGCGTCAAAATGTGACATGTACGCCAACGTCTCGACTAGAGAAACGAATATATACCTAATTTCTCAGCAGGAATATTGCTTTGAGCGTCATAGCCACTTTAGTGGTCGGTGGCACGACATACGACATCTTTAGAGGTTTTTGGCGTTCAGAGAGATTGTTATTCGACATCGGAACCAGCACACTCAACAGAAAAATGAGCCTAATGACAATATACAGAAGGTTCTTATTGCAACAGTTTCACAACCTGCTAGCGTAAGCTCTTTGCGGCTTTAGGTCCTAAGTAATAGATCTCAAATTCGATTGGCACTGTGGAGTTCGGAGGTTTCCAATAAAAAATAGTAATAAGCTGGGGTTTGTCTACTCATTCTATACAGGGTGAAAGTTAAATCGTGTATAGATCTATCAATTTATAGAGTACCTCACCCAACTTATATGCAGTGCTCGGACAAGTCATAGCAAAACAATCGAAACACTGCAATAGAACAAGACTAATAGAATCGCATTATGTACACTAGTATTTAATTAAATTTTTCAATGATATTTATTACTGCAACCTAAACTTCATCATTTTTTTTATGACAGATATGACAGATATGTGACTAAATAGGTCAAATGTTAAATTAGGATAATATCCGCTTTAGATAATAATAATCTTAAATCTCGACTCTATAGAGTCTTGTTTCATGCCCATACATGTTTCTGGGATGACTTGTCCGAACACTGCTTTTATGTTATTTTGATAATTTATTCAAAATCTCCGAACTCATTTTCAACTGACGATTCACTACATACAGTGGAAACCTGTTATAATTACGAAGTGACGTAACATTAACAAATTTGTAATTTATATTACAAATGGGCGAATCAACCATTTTGTGTTGGGAATGAGGTTAAAATACTTTGAATACGGCATGGTTGTTGGTTTGTTTATTTATGATCAATTTTCACATTTGCTCAAGCAACTATTTTTTTGGCACTCGTTGCCAAGGTTACGTCCCCTGAATCACTGTTTTACGACATTTAAATACACAAAACAAGCATCTTTGTAGTAGCTATATGTCCCTCCCATAATGGGTCACCAACCAAGGGAGTTAGTCGTAATTCTCTTGACCCCTGGCCGAAAGGGTAGAATAACAACACATTTTTTTTAATACAACGACGGCGGCAAACAAGCATACGGCCTGATGGTAAGCAGTTACCGTAGCCTATGGACGCCTGCAAATTCAGAAGATTCATATGCGCGTTGGCTACCCTTTAAGGACCTATACACTTTTTTGAAGAACTTCATACTGTAGTCCCTAGGGACAACCTCGGCAGGTTCATTCCACAGCCGGAGCGTTCGCGGGAGGAAATTCCTCTTAAACCGCATAAAATAGTTGATTCACCCAAAATTAAAACTATACAATTAACATATCTTAACAATGTTAATTTGGTGTACATTATCTGGAAACTCAAATATTTATTATAGTAGGATTCCACTGTATAGAGTAAAAGCCATTTTGGCATTTTGCCATTCGGACCTTCAGCTCAGGGCGAAGGGTTGATATGACAGTATTGCACACATTTGTGACTACGTGGCACTGACACACATTCACACATAACAAGCACTGATCAAACCTACTACAATCGTTATCCGTACGTGCAAAAATATCTGTATATCACCACACCACTACTTGAAAAAACTTTTGGTCTGTCATTAAAAAAAAAAACTTTGCTTTCTTATACAGCCACGTCGAATGCAGCTGTAGTGCAAAAAGATTTTTCATAGGGAAAACTCGGATCTTTATCGAAATACAGCAACCGAACTATCAATCAATTATTGTATTAAATGAGAGATTTTTTCATATCGATTAATATGAAACTTTACTGTTTAGTGTCAACTGTCAAAGCGAATGACATTTGACGTTAAACAAAGTTTGATATTTAAATCGAAGGAAAAATAGAAAATTTTGACTCGCGGCAGGACTCAAACCCCCAACTACTGGATAACTAGCCCAGTGCACTACCAATAGTGCTACACGAGTACCGCTTACACTTGTCAATTTTTTCTATCTATCCCTCGTCGCATACGTCACCATGGGTGACGTGTAAACACATCTACCGTCAGCGTATTAAACACTTAACGGCATCGAAGTCTCAATTTACATTGAGACTTCATCGATAACAATGTGCTACCCCTTTCTAAATTATTTTTTAATATGCAGAAACGTCTGCTAGCGAATATCTTCGATATTTAAATCGAAAAAAAAAAACAGAATATTTTGACTCGCGGCGGGACTCGAACCCACAACCACTGGATATTAATATATATATGAACATTATTAATATATATGAACATGTCACTCATTTAATACGATCATTCATTGACAGTTCGGGTGTCATCGTATTCCGATAAAGATCCGAGTTTTCCCGAATGAAAACAATTGCTCACTATATTTGTACATAATGTGACAGAAATTCAATGTCTAGATTTCAAAAAGTAGTGACGATAAAACACCTTGAATTATGTGTTCAGATATTAATGCACGTATTGCGCTCCGAAATATTTAAACATGACTGTAACTATGCTTACATTTAATTATTTGAAATTATATTCAACCCATCAAAATCATGATTTTTAAACAAAGAGAATTTCATTTTCATTTAAAAATCTAGATCAGAAAGGTTTTAAATTTACATTTAAGCTTAACTCTTCGATTTATTAAAACTATAGACAAATCGAAAAGCAAGTCGATATAAAAAAATGAAAATACGAACACAGAAATAAATAACGTCATAGTGAGGCACATTACTTATAATCCTTACACATTTATTAATAATTAAAACCATAATAATAATAAAAAAACATCCATGGCATATTGTGGTGTTGTCATAAGAAAAATATTTTTTTTTACACTTTTTTTCTCAATATTTCCATCACACTCAAACGCCTTTCAAAATCATCTTTTTTGTTAGAAAAAATACATTGATTTATGATTTCTTAATTTTACCATATTTTCAAAAATATTTACAACAGCCTAATGCTAATTTTCATGATTATTTCAGATTTCGTTAAAAAAAAACAAATTCGACTAATTATTTATAATCTGTCCTTCTATGTCTATGTCGAGAAATAAAAAAGTTTTTTATCTATTTTCTTCAAAGGAATTAAATAAGACTTATGCACACCATCTGAGATCTGTCACTCACTTAACTTTTTTTAGTTTTTTTTTCACAGTTTTATCACATTTTTTTTTTCAATACTGTTTCCTCTTAGGTGCTTTATGTTGGGGATATGTTGTGATTGCTTCGCAGCTGGCAACATTACGGTAGTGTTGCCGCTAGTGGAGGATTCTGTAAAGGCTGGCAACTGAAATAGTTCAGGACGTGTACAAGCCTTTGCTTGGGGAAACCTGAAAATATAACACCATGAATATGACTAAAGGTATAGGCTTTTAAAAAAAACGGCTAAAGTTCGTATAAAATACGCGTTGCAATGAGTACTCAATTCAGTACTCATTGTGTAGCAGTTATTCCTTAGTACTAGAATCGTACTAGAAGTACTAGAAGTTTTCTAAAAAAAATACTATATATTTAAATCTGGCGTGTATACTCCGTCCACGATAACGAGCTAGTATAGATACGTGGGTGACTCGATAAATTTTGAGATATAAAAAAACTATTGAAGATATTAGTATTATATATTTATATTTATTTCAAAACACTCTCTATTACTCTCTACGCAAAGTTTTATTCGTCTGAATCAACTTTGGAAGCACTTTTGCCAGTCTTCATCAGAGAGGTCCGAAATTGCTTTTTCATAGGCAGCCACGGCTTCTTCAGCACTCGAAAAAAACTTCCCTTTTATTTTTTCTTTCACCACCGCGAACAAAAATAAATCGCAGGGAGCTAATCCAGGGCTGTAGGGTAGATTTGGTAAGGTTTCTATCCCAGTTTTCTCAATAAACGACTTTGTTCTGAGAGACGTGTGTGAAGAGGCGTTGTCGTGATGCAGCAAGATTCCCCGAAGTCCAGTCTTTGGTCTCCTTTCTCGCACTGCTTGGGAAACTTGCGGCAATGCTACTGTAGTATATCAATCAGAGTTGACTGTCCTATAATTTTACAGTAGTGATGTTGATAAATGTCCGCTCCGTGAAAAGAAACTAGCTACGATTTTTTTGCCGACGTTACGAGGTCTTTGTAGTTTTGTTGGTAACTTTCCCTCTAAGAAGACCCATACTGACGATTGCCGCTTGTTTTCCGGGTCATATTAGTAAATCCATGTTTCTTCACCTATAATTATTTCCTATACACGCCGCGATGTCCCGTGGTCGAATCGTAGACGTATCACTCGACACCAATCTACACGAGCCTGTTTCTCAGTATCGGAGAGCCAACGTGGTATCCAACGACAACAGAGCTTCCTTACTCCAAGATGTTGATGTAGAATGATGCTAACGCTCCCCGAACTGACGCCTAGGATACCGTCTAAGTGCTTGTATGTTATTCGTGGATCTTCTCGCACCAACATTTCAGTAGTCCACACGTTTTCTACAGTTACTCCTGTTTGCGGGCGACCACTTCGGTGGTCATCTTCGAGGCTGGTTTTACCCCTTTTAAATTCATTGAACCACCTAAAAACTGTTGCCCGTGAAGGAGCAGAATCTCCTTACGCTGACTGCAATCGTTGCAAACACAATTGTTCAGATAAATGAAATTTAAAATCATAAAATATCATAGCGCGTAAATGGTCGCGGTTAAGCGCCGTCGTTTCAAAGAAAAAACGCGGGAACCGTTTCAGAAAAATGCCTGTAACATAATCATTTTTTAAATTAGAGCAAATCGGCAACTTGTGTTCTATTTTTAAATAAATTTGCTTTTTAAAAACATACAATTCAAGTGCGTTCCATTTTAGAATTTCGAGTATTTCAAAACTTATCGAGTGACCTACGTATACGCCTCTCTTTTGCACTTTTGTATGCAGATGAAAAGGACAAAAAAGGGCAATGGGCGTGAACAATGCCACCTCGCTGTCCGGCTTGGCTTACATGCCGTCGCTGGATATTTTATTTTTATAAATTTCTTATGGTTATAATATTTATTTTATACTTTTGTTAGTTAGGTTTTAATAACCAACTGCATATTTATGATCAATACTGAAATGACAGATTGGTGGACTACTTAAACGGGAAATAATACAACTGAGAACAATAGACGCGTCAGCACGGTACAAAAGACAGAGTTGACTGACATGTAAACTCACCCGTTACACATTCATCGCCATTATCGCTAACCAATCACGTGCGTTTTGAGTTTTCTGCTCCTAGCTCGTTATCGTGGACGGATTTTTACAACATACAACACTATAACCTCACTCATCCCACTATAACCTCAACCCTGATATTAAAACCTTAAATATTTCTGAATAAAATTATACTGATAGTAATAATATCATAGCGAAAACGGATCCAGTAATTTGTGACATTATCTAAGAAAAGGGATCTTATTGTCGATGGCGCTTAGGTCGTTGTTCAAGATAACACGATACAAACACAACGTTATTCGACGTAAGTGCCATGGACAATAAGGTCCCTTTTCATAGATAATGACACATTTTGAGTTAGTTACCTGATTGTGTCACGCGATCGAGTTGACGGTGAAGGCGGGCCGACCGCCTTCCGGCTGGTATAGAGTTATCGACGCGATATAGTTGTTTGACATCACCTGTAACATACACATTAAAGCTTACTTTGTATTTTCATAAATAAAACTAGAAATTACCAAACCTAAATTATAATTTCCTGGTATTTGTAGAATAATGTAAGTGTAGGATTATTGTTAGAAGTTTTATATCACCATGACGAACTGCTGGAAGGCTCGTATTGGTATCGATGCCCAAACCAGTCACACTTATAACACTGAAAATCTAATCTCAAATATGATTTCCTGGTATATGTAGAATAAACTTAGTCCAAATAGATTTGTGTCCCAAGCTTCATCAACCATTGTGAGCCCTTCACAGACTCCCATTAATATTGATGCCCAAACCGATAACACTTAAAACACTGAATATCTAACCTCAAATATAATGTCCTGATATATGTAGGATAATGTTAATCCAAATAGATTTGTGTCGGAAGCTTAAGCCCATTAATATTGATGCCCAAACCGATAACACTTAGAACACTGAATATTTAACCTCAAATATGATATCCTGGTATTCATAGAATAATGTAGCTCCAAATACGAACAGCTGCTAGAAAATTAGCACAGAACAGACATTGATGCCCAGACCGGCAACACATAAAACACTAAATATCTAACCTCAAATATGATATCCTGGTATTTGTAGAATAATGTAGCTCGAATTACGAACAGCTGCTAGCAGCCTAGCAAAACACAGTTATCGATGCCCAGACCGGCAACACATAAAACACTGAATATCTAACCTCAAATATGATATCCTAGTATTCATAATTATAAAATAATGTAGCTCCAAGTACGAACAGCTGCTAGCAGACTAGCACAGCGCAGTTATGCCCAGACCGGCAACACATAAAACACTGAATATCTAACCTCAAATATGATGTCCTGGTATCCGTAGCAGAACGTTGAACCGAAGGGATTAGTGGTGTTAGTGCTGGAGGCCCGGTTGAGGACCACCGGCCTCTCGCACACGCGCAGGGCCCGGGACACGGACTCCCATTTACTGTACGCGGTTATATTGACAGCCCCGACGCTGTCTACTAAGGAGTTGGGCTCGCATCTGTAAAAAAAAATATATTGATCCAAGGTTAATCTATTTTCAATGCCAAATACGTCGTCTTTACAAACTGTCCAACTTGAACAAAAAGTCATAAGTGTTGTAAGGCTGTTTTCGTCAGTGACAAAAAAAAATCTTGATATTTGAATCAAACATTTTGCGTTATTCCCTTCTTTTAAGATACTATACTAGTTATGGTAGTTTAGAATAATTATTTTCTGTCCATTCTTTCGATTTGCATCATAAAAATGCAGCTGATTATTTTACAGTATTAATCAGTTTGATTCTCAGAAGACACATGTAATTTTTAGAAAATCTTTGAATATAACTTTTTTTTTAATAATTTTGTCTTCTTTCAGCAAAATATTTTAACTACGATACCTAGGGTACTTTCCCGTCATTACTATGGCCAGTTCAGAATTGTAAACACGTCAATGTTGAATTAATCTTACCGGAGCGGCCATTTTTATTTTCTGACGTTTGACTAACTCGCCGCGGAAGACAATTTCTTTGCCAATACATTAGAAAGAGCTCGTGGTAATGTGTAGAAACAAACCATACGATTTACTAGGAGGAATAATGACTGGAAGGCCTCTCGGGGAGGCCTATGTCCAGCAGTGAACGTCTTTCGGCTGACATGATGATGATGATGATATCCTTTAGGTGGAGTACGTCATTTTCTTTACCAGTCACTTCCTGGTTAGGTCACGTTCTGAAGACGCCACTTTCTGTGGATGCCACTATCTGAGAGCGTCACGTTCCGAGAATGTCACTATCTTAGATTGCCACTTTTTGAGTTCGTCACTTTCCGAGTTCGCCACTTTCTGAGTTTGTCATTTTCGGATTTCTTCATTCATAATTTTCGGCATTCCGGCTTTTGTAGCCCAAAATGTAACAATTCACTATAGTTTTGCTTTCCAGGACATTCTTTATACCGCAACTTTGGTTGAAAACCCAAGAAAACTCCAATTGTATTTGTTTGTTCCCCTCCAACTTTGACAGTTCTGAAGGGTTTCAATTTGGAGGGGAACAATAATATGAGAGACAAGACAAGGACGGACGTAAATAGCGCCGTCTCTGCCATACCTATGGAAAGTTACATAAGACCATCCCTTTCGATCGTGATATTATTATTAACACGCTAGTTAAATGGTATGTCTATGGATTTACACAATAGTATGATAAGTGTAAACGTTTATCCTTACTTGTCGGGCTGCACGGCAAGCTCGAACTCGCAACGATGGTACATGTTGAAGTTGTAGTGGCCCGGGTAGTTCGTGTGCAGGACGAACTTCTTCACCTGGTGCGTGCTGGCGTCGAAGAGGATGTCCTGGAACATTACATATTAACCAACTTAAGCAGAAATCATTGGTGAGTCGTAATCAATAAGACGTGTTAATTTTTTGTAAATTAGTTAATTGTATAGTCCAAAAGTTAAGTTTATTTTTTTTTGTTAATACCAATCGTCATTTTATTTTCACCTGATGGCCTCATCGGAAGATCAGCGCTGGCTATTCGCTAGCAATATGCTGAGATGAGGCCATTTCGTGGCACTTTTTTTTGTATTTTGTTTTATTCTTATGCAATACGTCTGTGTTTGTGTCTATGAATCAAAACAAAAAACAAAAACTAAATTAAACTTTGACAAAATTACTCTTGAACCGTGGGAGATTTAGTTTTCCCTAGGGACGACAGTATTAGGTATTTCAAAAAAGGAGTGTACAGGTTCTTAATGGTAGGCAACGCGCATGTGAATCCTCTGGAGTTACAGGCGTCCAAAGGTTACGTGATGTTAAGCGGTTACTAATCTAAATGTCTTTTGTAATATTGTTTTGAAAAAAAAAGTCCCGCCGAGTTTTTTGCCGGTCTTAAAAGTCAAAATGCTTCTTGGGTCAGAGGTGTAAGGTTAGAACCGATGTAGTTATTATTTTTCTCTTTTACTTCGTATACTCGACGTGTAAAAGTGCCCACTTACCGAATAAACGTTCGAGTTTGAGTTTGAACAGTTAGGCTGGGGCTACTCGAAGGTGAAGAGAAGGTGGCGGCACTCACCAGGCCCAGCGTGAAGTAGTTGAAGAAGTAGTCGGTGGCGGGCGGCGCGAGGCGGGGCCGGCGCGCGGGCGGCGCGGGGCGGTGGATGCGCATCTTGTCGTCGTGCTTGTAGTACAAGACAGCGGCACTCACCAGGCCCAGCGTGAAGTAGTTGAAGAAGTAGTCGGTGGCGGGCGGCGCGAGGCGGGGCCGGCGCGCGGGCGGCGCGGGGCGGTGGATGCGCATCTTGTCGTCGTGCTTGTAGTACAAGACAGCGGCACTCACCAGGCCCAGCGTGAAGTAGTTGAAGAAGTAGTCGGTGGCGGGCGGCGCGAGGCGGGGCCGGCGCGCGGGCGGCGCGGGGCGGTGGATGCGCATCTTGTCGTCGTGCTTGTAGTACAAGACAGCGGCACTCACCAGGCCCAGCGTGAAGTAGTTGAAGAAGTAGTCGGTGGCGGGCGGCGCGAGGCGGGGCCGGCGCGCGGGCGGCGCGGGGCGGTGGATGCGCATCTTGTCGTCGTGCTTGTAGTACAAGACAGCGGCACTCACCAGGCCCAGCGTGAAGTAGTTGAAGAAGTAGTCGGTGGCGGGCGGCGCGAGGCGGGGCCGGCGCGCGGGCGGCGCGGGGCGGTGGATGCGCATCTTGTCGTCGTGCTTGTAGTACAAGACAGCGGCACTCACCAGGCCCAGCGTGAAGTAGTTGAAGAAGTAGTCGGTGGCGGGCGGCGCGAGGCGGGGCCGGCGCGCGGGCGGCGCGGGGCGGTGGATGCGCATCTTGTCGTCGTGCTTGTAGTACAAGACAGCGGCACTCACCAGGCCCAGCGTGAAGTAGTTGAAGAAGTAGTCGGTGGCGGGCGGCGCGAGGCGGGGCCGGCGCGCGGGCGGCGCGGGGCGGTGGATGCGCATCTTGTCGTCGTGCTTGTAGTACAAGACAGCGGCACTCACCAGGCCCAGCGTGAAGTAGTTGAAGAAGTAGTCGGTGGCGGGCGGCGCGAGGCGGGGCCGGCGCGCGGGCGGCGCGGGGCGGTGGATGCGCATCTTGTCGTCGTGCTTGTAGTACAAGACAGCGGCACTCACCAGGCCCAGCGTGAAGTAGTTGAAGAAGTAGTCGGTGGCGGGCGGCGCGAGGCGGGGCCGGCGCGCGGGCGGCGCGGGGCGGTGGATGCGCATCTTGTCGTCGTGCTTGTAGTACAAGACAGCGGCACTCACCAGGCCCAGCGTGAAGTAGTTGAAGAAGTAGTCGGTGGCGGGCGGCGCGAGGCGGGGCCGGCGCGCGGGCGGCGCGGGGCGGTGGATGCGCATCTTGTCGTCGTGCTTGTAGTACAAGACAGCGGCACTCACCAGGCCCAGCGTGAAGTAGTTGAAGAAGTAGTCGGTGGCGGGCGGCGCGAGGCGGGGCCGGCGCGCGGGCGGCGCGGGGCGGTGGATGCGCATCTTGTCGTCGTGCTTGTAGTAGAGGCGCGCGGGGGCGCCCAGCGCGCGCGCCACGGCCTGGCACGAGTCGCCGAAGCGCACGACGCGGCACAGCGCCAGCTGCACCGGCTCCAGCGCGCGCGACGTGCCTGCGGGCCAAGGGTGAGTCGGACATGGCGAGAGGCTCGGCCGAACATAGTGGCGTGACGCGACACGCCGGGGTCACGTCAGTCGGACGTAAAGGTGAATTTAAATGGCGCGCAAACACACGAGCCGAGCCTGAGGCGCTACCGCCAAAAACGATATTCGTAAATTTCGGACTATTTTCCTATTTAGGTAAAGGAGAAAGATGTCCGAAATTTACGAGTATCGTTTTTGGCGGTAGCGCATAGCGCCTCTAGCTCGGTTAGTGTGTTTGCGCGCCGATTAAACGCACCTTTAGGCAGTGCGCAGCGCGTATTGCGAGGGTAGCAAATAATATGAATTATTCAAAAATATCATAAATATAGACCTTTCGTGCGCGCAAGCCGTATTAGCGGGAGTTACGCCACTATCGCGCCGCGTTCGCTGAACATGAACGCTGCGCGATGAGGGCGTATTGAAAGCGCGGGCTGGCGCGCCCGGTTTGAACAGATATCGCGTCGCCATCACGCGGCGCTGTGCCATGTCTTGTGTTTAGCCAAGCCTTTTAAGAACCGTGAAAACTTGGTTTTAAATAAACACACTACATCAAAATTGATGAGTCTAAAAGACATAACTTCTAAGGTCGTAATGTCGTCAGACAGACACACAAAGCGATCAAAATTATATAACCTCTCTTTTTACGTTGGGGGTTAACAATACTAACATTACTAACTCCTATTTTTCTACTACAAGTTTCTTATCTGTGGTAGTAACATAATGTTAACTTTACATTTTCATATACTGTTAAATTATGACTAATGAGTTTGAAAATTAGAACAGTTGTAAGTTGTCAAAACCAACACATATATTAAAATGTTGTCAACACGTAACATCAGTTTGACATAAACCACAACACATTCGATCTTCAGTTCGATGAAAATAAAAACGGTCGTTTGTCTATGATTTAAAAAAAATACGCGACAAAGATTTGTTCGGCCGCCATTACTGTTGTCCAGTTTTCAGTCACTAAAAACGTTTTAGCAAAAACATATGTCAACACAAAATATTTTGACAAAGATATTCTGGCTTTTGCAGCCCAAAATGTAACAATTCACTATAGTTTTGCTTTACAGGCCATTCTTTATAAGAGTATAAGAAAACTCCAATTGTATTTGTAGATATCCCTCCAACTTTGACAGTTCTGAAGGGTTCAGTTTGAAGGGGAGCAAACATATGTGAAACTATAACAAGGATCGAAGAAAATAGCGCCGTCTCTTCCATATCTATGGAAAGTTACATAACACCATCCCTTTCGATTGGACCATTTTATTTAAACTTGTATACTCAATTTTTTTTTTTTGGATTTTTTTGTGTGGTTTATACTCAGAATCACGAGTTCTATCGAGTCCTAGGAGGGTATAACCAATATGGAGTAGCCATTAACAGGCGTTCCCGTCTTCCAAAATTACTCGGCCGCCGGTCATAGTTCTTGAACTTGTGTGAATATAGTTTATGCTAGTGTTTGATAATTTTGTCGTGTGTAGCGACGCACGTAAAAAATGCATTAGTGTTAACATTATTTATGTGTTACCTCATCCCTGCGCCGAATTTTTCCGATAGAAATTAGTGCGTGTGTCGGCTCCATATTGGTTATCTATAAGTATAGTTTGATAGGAGAAAAATAAGACCTTACCTTCTGTGAACATATACAGCCTTAGTCCCCTCGTGGTCTGCGGCGAGCGCAGCACGTCGCAGCGGCGCAGGTGCAGCTGCTGCCGGTAGCACGACAGCGGCAGCGGCGGCAGCGGCGCGCCCGTCGCCGCGCCCACGCTGCTGCTCGCCTGGTACACACATCAGAAAATGTAGCCCGGCCAAACCAAAAAAAACCCTCAGGGGTTATTTTTTTTTTTCACCTTACTAACTTGGAAATAACTGTTTTGTTCTAATCTGTTATTACAGTAAAAAACAGTAGCAAAGTTGCATTTTATTCACATAAGTGATGCTAAGTACAATGTCATACAAGTTGTTTATTACTAATCGAGTGCTTTTTCGATGTTAGCTGGTTGGATGTTCTTTTATTTAATGTTTTTGAATGATAAATGAAGGATGTCAATAATTTTGAATAAATCTTTAGTTTTAGTGTTAATTCTTTTCCTCACGGCAGTGAGGTGAAAAATTTACTCGCTATGCTCAAGGTTCAATTTTGGAATCAATATTAGCACGAGAAGGTAACCACTAGTTTGCTCCCTTGTATAAAAAATAACTATGAAAGCCAGTGTTAGACTAAGAGTCAAATATCCCGTGACAATTGTCTCAAATATGAAACGAACACGACCGACAGATCCGGCGAATTCGCCAGACACTTGCAGCATAGTCATGGCTTGTCGGAGGAATGTCCGACATCGCTGGCGACACGTGTCGCATTACATTTCTGTGGCCCTAGTGAAAAAGGGTATAAGTTAAATGAGCACAGCGAAAAAGGGTACAAGTGCCGTACATTTTATAAGAAATGGGGCCTTTTGTACTGAGCCAATTTGACTTATACCCTTTTTCAATAGGGTAACAGATTTGTTCCCTAGTTTATTTAGAAAAAAAATACATTCAAAAAGTCAAACGGCAAGCGCCGACATTTTGAAACACAATACATATAAGAGCATACTCGTATTAATTATATAAAATCGGGTACCTAACTCACTTTTTTTTCCTCTTTCTAAACTTTACGGCGGTGTTGCCCGTACCCACTAGCCAGTATCAAATAAACAGATGGGAATTTGGACAAAAGACTTTTTTTTTAATATCTAATACGTACTTGGTGTTGAGATCCGTAGTAAATGGTAGTTCTGGCGACGACGGGGGAACCGCCGTTCGGGAACTGGAGAGAACCCAGCCCGTGCGCGTAGCCGGGCTGCAGATGATAAAAACATACTTAGGTACATCTACTTTATAATTTATCGAAAACAAACCAGTTAACACATTGTGCTAGATTGGGCATTGCATTACAAACGAGGCGCGAGGTGTTAACTCAATTTTGAAGCAGACATCTTTAACCGATTGAGCTGAAAGTTAGCACACTTATGTAAGTTCTGATTTGATCTGATGCTGGAGCTACCAGGTAGTTACAGCAACTCCTAAAATACACAAGATAAAGAGGTGTTTAGGCTCGTTAGAATCCTTTCGATGAGTCGATGACGATTGTGCAAAAAAAGTACAGTCGGCAATAAAAGCTTGGACCAAAAATGAAATTTTTGACAGAAACGTATTACTTTCCATTTTACTATGTTATTATACGTGACGTAAACTATCGTATTCTTGTGAAATTCAATCAATTCGGAAACGGAATTTAAACTCCAAGATAATCATAACCAACCGAACATTCTCTATAACACAAAAGTCAAAAGCAAAGATAATGTCTTTACCCTGACATTGGCTAAATCCACCTTGCCAAAAAACAGCAAGAAGTGAAAGCCATTAATTAAAAAAAACAGAATAAACAAAACAAAACATATATGTAATACAATTAAAACTGTTGTGAGCCATGTTACTACTACTTAGTTACAAACGGATAAACTCACGTGTAATTATATCGCACTAGGCGACATGTTTCGTGTAAGCTCTGGTACATCTTCAAGCCGAGTCAGGACACACCGATCGCGTTGAGAGTGTACCGCTCACTCACTTGAAGATGGGTACCAGAGCTTACCCGAAACATGTCGTCTAGTGCGTTATAATTACACGTGAGTTTATCCGTTTGTAACTAAGTAGTAAAACATATATAAATAAATATTTCATAAATAAATATTTCGGGACAATCTTACACAAATCGACCTAGTCCTACGGTAAGCTCAGTAAGGCTTGTGTTGTAGGTACTAGATGACGATATATATAATAGATAGATACATATAAATACTTAAATACATAGAAAACACCCATGACTCAGGAACAAATATCTGTGCTCATCACACGAATAAATGCCCTGACTGGGAATCGAACCCAGGACCATCGGCTTCATAGGCAGGTTCACTACCCACTAGGCCAGACTGGTCGTCAAAATATGTATCCCTTTCTTACCTCAAATTTGCTATCAACGGGGAAATAAAATGACAGCCCCCTAAAGTTGAGTGCGAACAGATGTCGCTGCGAATCATAGAGGCCCGGGTGCGTGGCGCCGAAGCAGTGCTCAACTTGTTCGATAGATGGGGCTATCTCCGGCGAGTTGAAGCACATGCCGCTGCAAGGGAAATTAAACCTTATTAGTACACCCCGTTATCTAATGCTCATTTTGGGGGCAATCTAAAATAGTGATGTTGCTTCACATAATTAGTCGATTCACATTTATCTATAAAAGTTATTTGTCAAGCTGAAATTCTTCTTTAGTGAAAGCTATAAAGACACATTCATTCCTCTTTTTAGTCAAATCGGAGGGCGACAATTATAAATATCGAATATTGTCAATTTGGGGTCCGATTTTTGAAATAGTCACCGAGTAATCTTCATAGAGATTCTCATTCATTCTCTATGGAAATCACTTGGTGACTATTTCAAAAATCCGACCCAAGATCTTTGACATGTTATTGAGTGAGTAAGTCGACTTAATTTTTTATCGACTTAGATTATCGTAACTGCCCAATCACTTGCCCCTAAACTGAGCATAAGATAACGGGGTATACTTATTAGTAGTGCATTTAAGTTTAGTTTTATACGCTTATTGGCTTTATGAGAAAATTGAGCTCGTATATCATCAGTGCTTTGGATAAAACTCATGTTACAGTAAAAAAATAGGTATAGGTGAATAAGTTTTTTTTTATGATATACGAGGCAAACGAGCCGAGAGAGAGGATTGCCTGATGATAAGCAACTACCGCCGCCGATGGACACTCGCAACACCAGAGGAGTCACAAGTAAGTTGCCGACCTTTAAGATCTCTATACGCTCTTTCCTTGAAGGTTTGGAGGTCATATCGATCCGGAAATACTGAACACGACAATTTATTCCAAAGTTTTGCTGTGCGAGGCAGGAAGTTTCTAGAAAAACGGTTTAGTTAGCTAAAGCACCTGGCCTAGTAGTAACGTGTGTACACGCATGTCGGCGTTCTGTATTAAAATTTTGACGTAAGTTCGATATTAATTCTCTGCACAACTACATAGACATGGTGCTTCAGTTAAGTTTTTCACCTATATGAAGTATCTATGGAATGCATTGCATATAGAGTTACTATTACTATACTACCATCATCATCATTTCAGCCGTAAGACGCCCACTGCTTGACATAGGCCAAATATGACTGGGTATCATCTTGGGTGTATCATTTGCTATAGTCGTCACGCTAGGCAGGCGGATTGACGATTCGGTTTCGACGGACGGCGCTGCCTACCATCGAGTTTTGCCTTTATCGCTTCTAACGACACCCACGAGAGGAGACGGGGTGATGCTGTTCTCAGCCGGCACCACACAGGAAAAAATTAGTAGGTACTTTTGAACTTAAAATAGGGGCCATCCACATATTACATCAGAACGTGCGGCCAGACTGATGACCTGAGGTCTTATGCCTTGGTTTCTTTGACCCGGGTATGTCCTTAAACTACGTCCAACAATGAGAAGTAGGGCACGACGAAGTACCATCACGCTGGAGTCTGGAGAAGCCCGACTAGGGAAGTACCTCCTTCTTACAGAAGACCACAGCCATAATAGCACTGTTACCTATCAGGTATGTAGTGTTGTGTTCCTGATGGTTAGTAAGGTTTGCAGATTTCCAACCCCCCTTAAAGGCCGGCAATGCGCTTGTAACTTCCCCTGGTGTTGCGGGTGCTAATAGGCGACTGTAATTGCTTACCATCAGGCAATCCGTCAGCTCGTTTGCCACCTATGTCATAAAAAAAACATACCCCCAATGGTGACGTTTCAGGGAAGCCACCCAAACGTCAGTCAGAGAAACCAGGTAACCTAACTAATTAACTGTCTCACTACTCTTTTGCTTAAAGTGAGACACAAACCTTTCCCTTTTAAAGTTTACTCAGACAAAATAATAACTCGTGACCCGATAAACTAATGACATAAGTCATTACGCCTCTTGCAATCGATATGATCATTAACTGATTACAAAGTCATCAGGTCACATTAACCTGATAGCAATTCTAAGTACAGCGACCTATTAGTACCAATAATATACCTAACTTGTACAGGTCACCTTGATTCATTAATATATGAGCAATACCGAGGGTAAAAAATATCTGTACAGATATAGTGAGAAATCATTTTCCTTCGGGCAAACTCGGATCTTTATTTAAATACGACGACACCCGAACTGTCAATCGTATTAAATTAGTGACATTTTCATATTTATTCATATGGAACTTTAAATGTGATTTTTCGTTTCGAGCGTTATCCCGGCATATTGCCACGGCTCGTGGCAGCCCGGGGTCCGCTTGGCAACTAATCCCTGGATTTGGCGTAGGCACTAGTTCTACGAAAGCGACTGCCATCTGACCTTCCAGAGGGTATAAACTAGACCTTATCGGGATTATTCCGGTTTCCTCGCGATGTTTTCCTTCACCGAAAAGCGACTGGTAAATATCAAACGAATCGTACATAAGTTCCGAAAAACTCATTGCTACAAGCCGGGGTTTGAACCTGCGACCTCCGGATTGCAAGTCACACGCTCTTACCGCCAGGCCACTAGCGCTTCAAACAAAGGAAAAATATGATGGAGATATATATGGTGGAGGAATTAGCGTCCTTTGGGCAAGCCTCAGTGGGTCGAGCGGGCACCGGACATGTTACCCAGAGTAGCGAGTTCGAGTCTCGCTCTGGGCAGTTGATTTTTCCATAAGACTTAGGTATAATTATCAGTAATCGGTTATTTGGATTAGACACGACTTTTTTTTCAGCTAGTTGCCATGTAAGAGCAAAAAATCCCACACGACAATTTAAAATGTTTTATTTTTGAACGATTTGTTCGGTATCGCGGGAAACTGTTGTATCTGTATTAACTTTTATCCTCCGACTTGATAGGGCTCATTCAAAAATCATGTGATCATTTTTGGGGGGGGGTCAAAGAAATATAAGGATTGATCTCGATGGGGGAGGGGGGAGTCCAAGACCACATCACATGTACTTTAGTTTAGTTTTAGTAGTACTGTTTTCGGTGTGATGTAACATAATTTCGTTGACTTTGTAGTGAAAAGTGTCGACTCAAAAATCACTCTAAAACTACACGTGATTCTTGAAGGGGGGTTAGCGTTAAAATCACCAAATATCACCAAGGGGAAGGGGGGAGGGCGATCAAAATAAGGCCAAAAAAGCTAACATGATTAATGATATCCCTCATAACCGATCACTGATAATAATGTAGTGCACTCACCTATATCTAAGCTTAACTAGTTTCATATTGTATATCTCTATGATTTTGAGGCGCTGGGCCACAGGGTCGAATATAAACCGGATGCCGTCTTGTGGCATATTTATCACTAGGTCCACGTTCAGGGGATTCTGGAAAAGAATAATTGTTTATTAGTACAATTTTTCATTGTAACTTAAAATAAATACAAATACAATTAGTACAAGAAGTACATTTTTTACATTTCGTAATATTAGCATACGTCGAACTCCACTGGGCATTTTGCGGGTCAGAATGATAGAAGGTCCTATTATTAAAATTTGTATTTTTTTTGTGTGGTTTCTACTCAGAATCATGAATTCTTTCGAGCCTGATAGGAGAAAAAATGTGTCCTAACATATTCATACATTTTTTTATCACGTCGGTTCTGTTACCGCCAAATGAAATATATGAAAAATAGTAACGCTTTCTGGCATTAATTGGTTGTAAATTCGAGGAATTAAGTCCAATTCACACATAGCGCGGTAGCGTGTCAACGCGGGCCCGCGGCGGGTCTCAAGCTTCCACACAGAGCGCGGGTCGGGTCCGCGCTTTGGCTGCATAACAGCGCCGCAGCCGCTAGTCTATACCAAGCTGTCTGCGATGCGAGCAAGCAGGCCAGCGGGCCCGCCGCGGGTCCTATTCGAGCTCTTTGTATGAAGAACACAGGCCCGCGCTCGCCGGCAATCGCGCACGCCCGCGCCCGCTCGCCACACCATTTCACACAGAGCGCGGGTGGCGAGGGTGGCGAGCGGGAGCTTTTTTTGTCTCACGTACATTCGTGAACAACCTTTCACACAGCGAGCGGGTGATTTTGGTTCTTAATACAGTTTGCGAAAACTTTGTAAGGTAGCTGTCAAGCCATCAAATGCCCGACAGAGTATACGTTTTACTGGAATGCCCCGACACGTGATGTGTAGATTTTAATGAAACTTACGTACCTGATCACTATAAAGTACTTGTACTCCTCTGATTGTGCCCACCTGGCTTTGTATGATGGCCACTGACTGAGAGAAGTGCATCCCTGGAATATACAAATAATTATTTAAATTAATATACAATATTTAAATCGAAAGAAAAATAGAAAAAATTGCCACGAAGCGGGACTCGAACCCACAACCACTGGATCACTAGCCCAGTGCACTACCAATTATGCTATCCGAGTACCGCTTAGACTTGTCAATATTTTTTTCTATCTTATCCTTCGTGGTATACGTCATCATGGGTGACGTGTAGTCACATCTACCGTCAGCGTATTGAACACTTAACGACATCGAAGTCTCAATTTACATTGAGAATTCATCGATAACAATGTGCTACCCCTTTCTAAATTATTTTTTTATTATCGAATATCGAAGATATTCGCTAGCAGACGTTTCTGCATAATAAAAAAAATATATACAATACCCTAATTTTTCATAAATTAACCAACTATAAAAACGGCCAAACTTGAGTCGGACTCGCGCACAGTACCTTTGCCATGAGTTGTGACATTGAGGTTTTCGATAACGAATATCGAGTTAACTATCTGTGCTTCTAGCTTGTACTATTTTAGTGCGAACGAGATGCAAAGATAGTAAGCTCGATACTCGTTATCGAAAACCTCAAAGTCACAACTCATGGTAAGGGTACGGGGTTATCCTCAACTTCCTTTACTATGTAATATGTATAAAATAAGAGGATTTATTCTTGTATGGAATCCCTTAATCTATTTTCATCATCATCATCATCATGTCAGCCGAAACACGTCCACTGCTGGACATAGGCCTCCCCCAAAACGACCCAAAAAGACCGGTCCCGCGCCTTCCACATCCAGCGGCATTCCGTCGTCGGTCCGCCTTGTGGGAGGCCTATAATCTATTTTGTTTTATTTAATGTTTTGCCCTAAGGTTAAATAGTAGAGAATGCCTGATGGTATTAAGTTCGCATATTATACAATAATGTTTCTTATGTGCAATAAAGATTAAATAAATAAATCAAATTTGTCAAAAATTAAATTTCTGATGCCGTGTGATGCCGGCTGACTAGAATAGCACCACCCCATCTCCTCCCGCGGGTGTCGTATGAGGCGACAAAGGGAAAAATCCTACGGACGGGCAGCAGCGTCCGTCGAAACCCAACCTACAGTTACTGCGGTCGCCAACCCGCCTGCCCAGCGTGGCGACTATGGCAATTAGCCCCAAGATGATACAAGTCATATTTGTGGGAGGCCTATGTCCAGCAGTGGACTGCATACGGCTGAAATGTATGTGTATGTACATTTCTGATACAAGTATTTCTTTCCGACTATACTATTTAAAGATATCTGCTTCAAAATTAAGTTGTAACTTTCATCCCAACACACACATACATTACATACTTACTTTGCAAGTTAATTAAAATTTGTATCATAATATTAAGAAAAATAACCTTATTTT
Source organism: Grapholita molesta (assembly GCA_022674325.2). Taxonomy (NCBI): domain Eukaryota; kingdom Metazoa; phylum Arthropoda; class Insecta; order Lepidoptera; family Tortricidae; genus Grapholita; species Grapholita molesta. Next base: position 4,753,904 of record CP053141.2, on the reverse strand, counting down.
ATATCTAAAGTTTGGCCAGTGAAAAAAAATTGGTTTACTCACTTAAAGCATAAGACGATTGAATCATACCGTCTCTTTCTTTCGCTTGCACTACGGCCCCAAAAAAAGGGATGAGTATAGTTTATTTTTTCAACTTTAAGAGTAACAATCGAGTAATAATTGGTTAGCCAGACTCTATTGTCTATACTTTTATGTAGTTAAAAAAGGTAAACAATCTTGACATGTCTTTTTAAAAATCATCTGAAAAATAAATCATGGCAAGTATGTAACAATTATGAATCACATATGATTATTTAGATTATTTTGCTTTCGTAAGTAATAGACACTGATTTAAAAAAATACTTTTTAAATAAAAAGACATTGGACCCGGGTATGTCCTTAAACTACGTCCAACAATGAGAGGTAGGGCACAGCGTTGACCATCACGCTTGAATCTGGGGCAGCCCAACTGGGGAAGTACCTCCTCCTTACAGAAAACCACAGCCATAATAGCACTGCCACCTTTCAGGTATGTAGTGTTGTGTTCCTGATGGTGAGTAAGGTTCCCAGAGCTCCAACCCCCCTTAAAGGCCGGCAACGCGCTTGTGACTCCCCTGGTGTTGCGAGTGCCCATGGGCGACGGTAATTGCTTAACACCAGGCAATCCGTCTGCTCGTTTGCCGCCTATGTCATAAAAAAAAAAGACATCAAAACTGTTTACCTTTTTTTAAATACCTAAAAGTATTAACTATAGTGCCTACCGCCCTCTACCGGGTGACTCGTAAATTAGCGAATGACCGATAACTCCTAGAATGTAGTTTTCGCCAATGTCAGCTTAGTATCACTATCAAAAAACCAATACTATCGCTATGCCATTCTATTATAGCCTTTAATGTTAAATTTTAAGGTTCAAAGCCGAATAAATGTGGTTTGATACTTGGGGCGAACTTATATCTATGTTTTCTGATAAGATCCGAATGTTTGCTGATAATGGCAAGGTTAATAATATAATTGATGTAATAATTTATGTAAATATTTGCTTAAATTCGTCATTTAGAAAATTTCACAGAAATTTCCAGAAACAGAAAAAAGTTACTACTGGTCAGCAAGTACAGTTGTCTCGGCGCTCAATACGAGTTCTCACCGTTTGGCGTCGAGACACTCGGACCTTGGGGCAAGGGTGCGCTCGGGCTCCACAAGGAGCTCAGTAAACGCCTGAGGGAGGCAACAGGAGCTCCCCGCGCAGGCAGCTTTCTCGCTCAAAGAATTGCAATCGCAATACAACGCGGGAATGCTGCCTGCGTAATGGGCACCCTACCGAGGGGCCCGGGATTAGTTTGTTTGTAGGCATATTTTCATTTTCTTAGTTAAGTTTTTAGTTTTAATTATGTAGTCCATTTTTCTAATTTAGATAGATTTAATTTAATAATGTTATAATTTAATTAAGTTTTGTTTATTTCATTAAATAAAACAATATAACTACTACTAGTAGTACCTACTTTCCGAATTTTACGTATAAAAAACTTCGTGTAATTTTGTGAAATTTTGGGCGGCACACAGTTTAACAAAGCAGTAAGCAAACAGGAGTTATGGAATGATTGAGACAATAAATAAAACAACAATAGTTGAATTGTTATGTGCATTATTTTGAATTAATTTCAACAACAGAACGCACAAATATTGGTGAAATTATCTATGATAAGGGACCTTATTGTCGATGGCGCTTACGCCGTTCTTCAAGATGCCGCAATACAAACGCAACGCGGTTCGACGTAAGCGCCATCGGCAATAATGTCCCTTTTCATAGATAATGTCACATTTTGTCCTTAATGTTTAGTAGGTACTTTTAGACTAGCTTTAACTGATAATATGTTTCGTTAACAATTAAAGTAAAATAAACTCTAACGCAAAACAATATGGCTGATTATTGTGGATCAATTAATCAACATTGTTTTGTTCGAAGTACGAGCGCGACAGAACGATTAGTCGGTTGCTAAGAGAACACGAGATGGAAACTTGTTGTTTGTGTTAAGCGTAATTTAGCAAAAAACTAGACAGCGAAAACAACATGGACGTATTTATGCGCTCGCAATTTAAGTCATTTTACGAAGTCAAATGAGTTGTGACTTTGGGTTTTCGATTACGAGTATCGAGTTTACTATCTGTGCATGTCGTTCGCACTAAAATAGTACAAGCGAGATGCACAGATAATAAACTCGATAAGGGTACAGTAGAAATGCCTTTTTATGGCTTATGTCTCTATGTCAATAGGGCTTATTTTTGTTTGGTATTCTTAGAGAAATAACCCCTGCTGACATAAAGAAATAAGCCTTTTTGAAGACGCTCCTCGTTTTATTTCGTTGAAACAAACAGTTAGCTTTATCTCCTTCTATATCATATGATTGAACAACAGCGATAGAGAGGCAAATATAGTGAATATTGATTTCCACTAATTGGCGGCCATTTAAATCGGGATTAGTCACGTTTCGTTTACACCTACATGATTTATTATATACAATATTATATTATTATATTTTTTTTGAATAGTCAGAATATTTTTTTTATATATCAGCCGAACCCTACCTATTGTGCTTAAAGTGCAATTAGAAACCGTCGGAGGACGGACAACGGCGTACATTAACAGTGGATCATACAGCGATTGCTAACCAGCCTGCCAGGCGTGGCGATTATAATAAACCTTTCAATCTCAAAGATCCTTGTGGCAGTCTATGCGCGGAGACCTATGTCCAGCAGTGGACATTGATAAGTATAATTATATGATAATTATACCTTTCGACGCGTAGTACCAAATTCGCAATGTGTCATTTGGCGTTTCGCGGAATGTTATATTTACACACGCAAAGCACCAAATTCTCACAATACCAAATACGCTGGTAGAGGTAGAGGATAGTTTGAAAGAATATGTATAGATCTGATATATGAGTAGGTATATTATTCATCCTACTCTCGGGTGGGTTAGTTACAATTCAACGTCGACAGGAAAAAAAATACGCTTTAAAAATAATACTCAATATTTTATTTACTTCATCCTTATTTTTTTTAACCTTCAACAATATAACTTAAATGAACTTAAATGTTAAATGAACTCAAAATAGAACTTAAATGTTATCTTTTAATACATAATGTAATAATACTCAATATTTTATTTACTTCATCCTTATTTTTTAAACCTTCAACAATATAACTTAAATGAACTTAAATGTTAAATGAACTCAAAATAGAATAGTAATCGATTTTAATAACAAAGAAAACTGCATTTATACATTAAAAAAAACTTATGCTCAGCTCAGGAATCGAACCCGGACGTTTATAAAAAATAACACTACTATTTCTAATTAGATATCCATTGTGTAGATTTTAAGCAATAAATAATGTTATGAAACATGATATCTAAAATTTATATGTATGTAGGTACGTATGTGTATGCCCGCAGGCAGAAGTATTATATTTACTATTTATGTTGTTTTGATATTGCACCGCCTACAACTTCTCTGCTTTGCCCGAAGGTTGACTGGTAGAGAATGCTTTATAGCATTAAGTCCGCCTGTTGTACGATAGTGTTTCTTTTGTGCAATAAAGATTAAATAAATAAATAAATTATGAATGCAGTTTTCTTTGTTGCTAAAATCGATGACATGGTTTCTAAGAACAGATCTTGCTATGTCTCCTATTAGTTTCCGACTTCACCATACTGACCCATTTGGATTGTACACCCGGTAGAGTAACGATATTTTTGGCGATCACAAAGTGTCACTAGCGAAGTTTCTACTCCGCGTGTTACAGGTTTGGTAACTAGCAAAGTTGGTACTACGCGAGTTGGTACTATGCGAATTACAGATTTGGTAACTAACGTAGTTGGTGTTTTGCGAGTTGGTCACTTTACAAACTTGGTACTTTACGAAATTGGGGTTTTGCGGAATTGGACATATGAGTATGTTGGCACATTGCGTTTCTGGTACTATGCGTCTGAACGTTTTTTCCCCATCTCAAAGCAAGCATCTCTAGTCACACTCTAGTGTTGAAGTTGAAACAGGCGTATGCTCAAGAAGGACAGAATACACGCAATCCGACTAAATTTAAAATACATTTCAAGATTGCTGACAGCATACCTAATAGTCAGTTTCTTTGTTGCCCTTCATTAATATGCATAATACTAATACGTCGGCGGCCAGATCTTAAAATCTGCTGGATAGTATTCGTTACTTACGTCAAAATTTGAATATAGAACGCCGCGCGCTGACATGCGTGTACACACACGTTACTACTACCATATGCTTTATAGATATAGATATAGACCAGGTGCTTTAGGGTTGTTTGACACGGACCACAACCACACCACGTCGCAGCGTCAAAATGTGGTCACGCAGTGGTTACGTGTGAATGACTGCAAAATGTGGTACGTGTGAATTGTACTATTTATTTCTAATACAAAATTTGCACCTGACCACGTGGTCGCGCTTGTCGCGTGGTTGTGGTTGTCGCGTGGTTGTGGTTCGTGTGAAATGACCCTTAGCTAAGTTTTTAACTTGCTTGATACGTCACTACGCAAATGTGAACAGGGCAACATTTTAAATTTATAAAGCGTTAGAACGGATCTTCGTATAATAGCGTAACAGGACAATGGGTGATAATAGAACAATGAGAATAATTAGGCCAATTAAATATTTATGTAGGCATAAGCTAGTTGGTTACGAGCCTTTCGTCCTACATACCTATATGTTACACGCACGTCCACTACTGGACATAGATCCCTCTCTAAGGGCTCAATGACATAATCACAATGTTTGACAGGCGGGTTGGCGAATGCAGTTTTATTCTACAGTTTTTAAGGGACGCCGCTAGCCGGCCGTTTCTTGATCGCAGTTTAGGGATACAGCTAGAGTAACCGGGTAATGTAATGTCACATCATCACAGCAGCCAGTGGATTCCAGCGACCTTTACCAGGTCGTCGGTCCATCTTTTTAAAATGGGGGGAGGGGGGTCTTTGGGCTGTCTGTGTCACTCTCATGGCGCTTTAATCTCTCTGAACGCATCTGTCTCGCAGTTCAGCGGCGTAACGCAGCCAGCGTCTTCGGCACCATGCCGAAGAGACCTTTTCTACATTTAGTATAGTTATAATTTTTTATTTTATTAAATGGAGTAAACTGACAGCAGTTTTCATACATTTGACAGGTCGTTGGACAACTTTAGTATGAAAACTGCTGTCAGTTTACTCCATTTAATTACAAACTTGATTTTAGTTAGGTAGTTTTTAGTTGTATTTAGTATTATTGTTTCTCTTTATTTATCTTCTTTCTTAGAATTAGGTTTTTTACAATATTTTTATAAAAGTAAAATATAAAAATACATCTAAAACATATCAAAACAATAAAAACATTATAAAAAACCTAACCTAGAGTGCCGCCGGCAACGGGGCAGGGCCCAGGCTGCCGGTGGTTAGGGCTGCAGAGAGAGGAACCGTCGGACTATGCGCGCCGTGTCCAGGATTACCGCCTTCTGAATCTGACCCTTGATCCAACCACAACCACGTAGCGAGAGTCTCTCAAGATGTTTGTCGAGACTCTTCGCTATGAGACCGTTCGCGGAAACAACTATCGGTACAATGATCGCCGAATCAACTTCCCACATGGCGGTTACCTCGTGAGCCAAGTCTAAGTACTTGCTGGACTTGTCCTTCTCGGCCTTCACGAGGTTCTCGTCACATGGGACGGTGATATCGATGAGCATTGCCCGGCGCTGCGATCGATCTATCACCACGATATCAGGCTTATTGGCTACAATAGTCCTGTCCGTGATAACAGATCGATCCCAATAGAGCGTGGCACGACCATTTTCGAGAACTGGCGCAGGTGTGTACTTGTAGTACGGCACTTCGCGGTCCGCAAGTCCATACATAAGAGCAAGCTGCTGGTGTATAATCCTGGCTACAAGGTTATGTCTGTGCAAGTACTCGCCGTTAGCAAGATGAGAGCAACCGGAAATTATATGCCTGAGTGACTCTCCGGGACGGCGGCATGCCCGACAAATGTCGACCGTACCGTCCTTCAGGATATATTTCCGGTAGTTATTCGTCATGATAACTTCGTCCGCAATTGCACAGGCAAAACCCTCGGTTTCTCCGAAGAGGTCCCCGAATCGTAGCCAGTTCACCGACGCGGGCAGGTCTACGTCTGGTCCCGTTAGGGCCCTGTAGAACCGCCCGTGTAGCTCCTTACTCTTCCATACGGCCTTGCGGTCCTCGGTGCTTAGTACCACTGGTTTGCGCCAGTTCTCGTTTGCCAAGGAGAGCGGTGTGAGGTTCCTGTCTACTGCCACCACATCACGATGCATCCCACACTCGTGGTTCAGGAAATAATTCCTGAGATTGCACACCTCACGGTTATGGAGACTTTTGGCATTTAAAAAGCCGCGGCCTCCACACTTCCGTGGGATGTACAATCTCATAACCGACGAGCGTGGGTGTAGCATACGATGTGTGGTGAGTAGTAGTCGGACCCTGCGATCCAGGGCATCCAGCTCGGTCTGAGTCCATCTTAGTATGCCAAAGGAGTATATAAGTAAGGGCATTACCCAAGCGTTGAAGGCCCGAACCTTATTGCCACCTGACAAAAGGCTATTAAGTACTTTTGTCAGCCGACCGAAGAAGCGCTCCTTCACCGCCTGTCTAATAGCTACATCCTCAATACCCAGAGACTCTGACATACCAAGATATTTATAGGTTTCTGATTCGGAGATAGACCTGAACGACATCGTCTCAGAAAGCTGTAAATTTGTTGAATTTACTACTTTCCCCCGCTGTACATGCATAACCGCACACTTATCGACACCAAACTCCATCTTGATGGCGCTACTGAACACTTCAGTGGTTTTCAGTAATTCCAGCAAGATTTGGTTATTTGGTGCAAATAATTTGAGGTCGTCCATATATAGAAGGTGAGAAATGACTTCACCCTCTCTCCGAAGCCGGCAACCTAGTCCCAAATCCTTCAGTAAAGTACTGAGTGGATTCAGAGCTAGGCAGAACCATAGGGGACTCAAACTGTCACCCTGGAATATTCCTCGCTCGATCCTTATGAAGTCCTGCGGGCCAGGGGGGTCATCGCCACCTCCTGGTTGACGAAGGACTGTGGTCCACTGTCTCATACACGCACCTAGGAAGGATCTTAAAGTTGCATTGACTTTATACAACTCTAAGATCCTCTGTAGCCATGAGTGAGGCACCGAATCATAGGCCTTCTTGTAATCAATCCAGGCGGCCGAGAGGGCCCCCTTGTTCCGCCGGGCCTGTTGGCAAATGGTCATGTCTATGAGGAGGAGCTCTTTAGTACCACGGGACCCAACCCTACATCCATTTTGAGAGGTGGCCAAAATGTTGTTCGCGACAATGTGCGTGTTAATTTTGCTCTCAAAATGGATGTAAGGAGCTTGTAGAGTGTAGGCAAGCACGTGATGGGTCGATAGTTTTTAGCTTCCGTGGTACTACCGGACTTATAGAGCAGGAAGGTTGTACCAGTTGTTAAGGAAGGTGGCAGGGAACTGAGCTCAAGGGCTTGTTGAAATTGCGCTGCTAACCGCGAGTGCGAGCATCGAAACCATTTCAACCAGAAATTGTGTAATCCATCCGGCCCAGGACTTTTCCAGTTCTGGGCCGTGCGGATTGCACAACTTACGTCGTCGGGGCTGATGGTGATAGCCCCCATAGGTTCGATAGACTCGCACTCGCGTTCAACAACGCTCATCCATTCACCCTCCGTGTGTTCAACAGGCACTGACCAGATGCTTCGCCAGAAATCAGTCATGACAGTAGCATCCGGCAGCTGCGCGTTAGACACACGGGGATCAGCTTCCTCCCATCTTCGGTACACCTTCCTTTGGTCACTCTGAAAGAGGCGATTCTGCTGGAATCGATCCACACGCTCTCTGTAGCGACGAATACGGCTTGCCCATGCATACACTTTCTGCTTCAGGAAGTCGATGCGTTCCGTGATATTGGCCACGTAGTCGCGGGGCCTGATATTCGTCCCCGCGAACGCCTGGTTCACAAAACGCATCACTCGGGGGCGATTATTGCCCCCCCTGAAGCAGATCAGCTTTGCAATGAGAGTCCTGAATGAAGTGATACGACGCTCGATCCGTACTTGCCATGCAGGGACACCCCCGGCGGTCCTAGGTGCACGTTCAGCGTCCGGAAACTTGACTCGAGCAACACGGCACGCCGCGATGGCCCCGCAGTACATGATCGAGTGTGTATCATCTAAGTCTTTACTAGTCCGAAGATATGGCTCTAGTAAAGCATTCAAGGCTCCCATTATCGCATGATTGCGTCTATTCATTGGCAAGCGTGGTATTCGAGGCCTAGGGTTGTTTGTGGAGCGATACTGCGTAATCGTCTCTTCCAGAGTCCTCCTCATTTGCTCATTAGCCGTGGTACTCACACTCTGATTCGCGAACTCCTCCTCGTCGGCACAAGGATCCACCCGCGGCACCCGTGGTGCCAGGTCGGATGCTGGCATCGAGACCGGCGCCGTGGCGGGCGGGTCCTGCGCCGAGGTGAAGGCGGCACGAGCAGAGAGAGCCTCCAGGCGAAGCCGATCAAGCGTCAAGTCATCCAATCGCTTGAGCCGTTGGATGACTCGCACCTGATCCGATAGTCGCTGCGCAGTCACGTCGATAGTTGGTTCAAGGGCCTGAAACAGAGGCAGCATCCGGAGACGGTACGCGCACAGATTAGTTCCCCCCTCTGTAGCTCCGTAATAGGCGCGCATGCAGTTCTCATTCATATGTTGAGTCCATCGCATGCGACGCACTACACCACCGGCAGCGGGAGCCGTGGGCGGGGCAGTATGTCCCGCGGGCCCCAAGCGTGCCGGCAGCGGCGGCCGTCCTCGCCGCGCAGGTGGTCGTGGCGGCGGCGGCTGCTCGCACTCGTCGCTCGACTCGCTGGTGTCGGCCGCAGTTGCGAATTCTTCGGCCGACGACGATGGCGAGGAGACGGACGAGGCGGGCGAGGGTGGTGGGCGTGCGTGTGGTGTCGCAGTTCCTCGACGTGTTTTGCTTCGGGTGATCATTCTTTCATCAGTTATTTATGTATACTGGCATTATGGTGTTATTTATTAACATAAAAGTACCAAATAGGTAGAAATAATGCTTTAAAATACATTTTAGAACAAAAATAAATTAAAATTTAGCAAAAACACGTCTGACGTTGACTGCGTCAATTTTTTTTTTTTATTATATCAGTTAATGTTTATATACTGTTTTTTTACTTATCACATATAAATATATTCTTAATTGCAAAAAAATAACGATCTCATTTACTTCATATCCCGAAAGTTGCACTATTTCATTGACTGTCATATATAGGTACCTACTGTAAACATGTTTACAAAATATTTAGTATCATATATGCAGATGTTATAACAAGAACATTAATCCGCAAGTTTTTGCGTATTTATGGCCAAGGCCGAAAAATATTGCGATCTAGGATAACCGTTTATCTGGGCCGGGAAACTGATAAAGAAATAAAAATACAATGTAGAGTGACATAATACCTACAGTGTCTGATGGCGGCATTTTAATGTCTATCAGAAACGTAAAAAAAAATGTTTGAAACATGAGTTAACACAAGTTAATAATCGTGGGTATCGAAACTGTACATTGTGTGCAAAAGTTATGGAGAGTAATTTTTGGGTGGTTATGATATAGGAGGCAAACGAGCAGACGGATTGCCTGATGGTAAGCAACTACCGCCGCCCATGGACAGTCGCAACACCAGAGGAGTCACAAGTACGTTGCCGACCTTTAAGATCTCTATACGCTCTTAAATCTTAAAGGTCTATTTCTAAATAATAATAATAATTTCGAGTACGACTCTCAAAAATCAGCAGGATGGATGTCGGACACACTTATTACTTATTAGGCACAGTCGCCATCAGATATATCGGAGCTGTGGAGGTGGTCACAAATATCTGAACATGCACTTTATTGCCTTGAAATTAGAGGCGTTGTTCAGATATTTGTGACCACCTCCACGAGACTGTACTTAGGTACCTACTAGAATGTCTACCCAGTATTTTAGAATTAAGGACTGTAGGTACGCTCGGTTGAGCCACTAAATGGCGAAGTCCTCTTGAGATATATTTTGATTATTTTTGTCAATTAGCGTAATTTAGTATATAATATTGATAGATTATTATTTATTTTGTTTTGAAGTGATATAAGACCTGGTTTAGTAAGTTTTTGATACCACAGTTAACTAATGTCAAGTTTCATTCCGTTGATTGTTTTAATCTGTATAATTTCTTTTTTTTTTTTTTGTTATTCTTATTTATTTTATAAGCATTACATCTAATGAATCTTATGATTAAGTCGGCTCGACTGTATAATTTCTTATTATAACATATTATAACATAAATTTTACAAAGACCTTTTCATTTTATAAAATTACTTCATGCTTCTACTTAGTTACAAACGGATATACTCACGTCTAATTATAGCGCACTAGGCGACATGTTTCTGTAAGCTCTGGTACCCATCATCAAGCCAACAACAGCGCACTAGAGTGAGTGATACACCCTCATCGCGATCGGTGTGTCCTGACTCGGCTTGAAAATGGGTACCAGGAGCTTACCCGAAACATGTCGCTTAGTGCGATATAATTACAAGTGAGTTTATCCGTTTGTAACTAAGTAGTAGTAACATGGCTCACAATAGTTTTAATTGTATTACTTAATACTTTTCAACATATACTAAGTCACTTTAATTAAAACTTATTCCAGTGCTTATGTTCAAGCTTATATGCGATAAAGTAACATACAGTGTCTCATATTTGCTTTAAATGGTTTAAAGACAACATCTATATAACTACTATGAAATAATAATTTGATTACATTCCTAAAATCAACTTGCAAGAATATACAAACTGTTTGTTTATTTACAATATCTCTACAGATAATGAAAAATACTAATAATTAGACATAACACCATATGATAATGTAATCTAAGTTATGAATGTAGCTAATGTAGCTGTATATGTAAATCAAGCCTTCTTTAATTTAGTTTGTTTATATTTATGGTCATAATCATAACATAACTTATGGATGACAGGTTTGGCCTAGTGGGTATTGACCCCGCCTATGAAGCCGATGGTCCTGGGTTTAAATCCCAGTAAGAGCATTTATTTGTGTGATGAGCACATATGTATGTTTCTGAGTCATGGGTGTTTTATATATGTATATGTATTTGTATACTATGTATATCGTTGGCTGGGGACCCACAATACGAGCCTTCTTGAGCTTACCGCAGGGCTCAGACAATTTGTCTAAGAATGTCCCGTAATATTTATTTATTAATTAATTATACTTGAGTTATAATTGACATATTTAAATATGTGGCAAAGTCATAGATAAGATGTTTGTTTTAAATAACTATCTATAGGTTATTTCGCAAATAACTTACCAGGAGATGCTGGTCACTGTAAGATTTTTACTGGTGTAAAATGAATAAAGAAATTTTGAATTTGAATAAAGAAATTTTGAATTGAATTTTTTTGAAAATAATAAAATATTTGTTTGAATATAACAAAATATAATATTTGTGTAAATAGGGATGGAGTGATAGCTCTAAATGTTGTTTCTCTTTTAAGGTAAGAGTTTTATTTGAGTTTTTGGTTTTATGATGTTTCTATTTAGCTTGATAATTGTCTATATTGTTTATGATAAAAACATCCTCTTTTCAGAGCAACACAATTGAGTTTTTATTTTGCCTGTTACTAACGGACACTATGCCATGTTCCATAACCATATTATATATATATTGCTCGAAACTGGAGTTTCAAAACTAATTATATTATATATCACAAAATTCATAACTATAAATTAATAAACTAAAAATACAAAAGGGTAAGGACCCCCACTCCGAGTTGTTTATGGTGTTAAGACTGTCTATTGCTATCCAGTGCGGTAATGCAGCTAGCATTATGAGCTCTTTTGCACTGGAAGTGACAAACAGTAGCAATTAGTTATTAAGTTATGTTATTGCCAGTTTGTATTGTAACAGAAAATTGTATAAATTTATAGGTAATAAGTACCTATATAAAATTACCGAAATACAGAATACACTTCACAAGTAAGTTATACAATAGGAATTAAATACATACTGAGCTCAACTTTTAAATATTAATACACATATTTAACCATACTTTTAGAGATTATAGTAAATTTTTCCACTTAGGGTATATTTGTAAATTAGTTCTAAATTTTTTTTGCTCCTATCAGTCTATCAAGGGATCATCTGAATATGGAAGAAAGAGAAACTGTAATTAGCACCAAATATGTTAGTAGTGCATGATTTGTAACCTTTCTCTGTCAGATGTTTGTAAGCTATCAGTTTTATGTGTGTGAATTCTATATGTATTACTAGTTTACTATTCACTGGTAGAAGTGAGACCTATAATTGTATATAATTTATATGGATTATGGATTCACAATATATTGGACAGATCCTAGTTGTATGAAAATGTGTTGTTAATTAACAAGCAGATGTTTTATCAGTTGCAATATATGCTTTGTTGTGAAATAAGTTCAATAGCATATAATTGAAACAAAGAATATTTTTAACCGGCCAAGTGCGACTTAGACTTGAATTTCAAGGGTTTGTTTATTAGGTGTCAGATCTTATTATGTCTGTACTTTAATATGCTTATGTTTAACTAGAGTTTCGCTATTGCCAGAAACGGCGGGGATAATCTAAGATCATAATAGCAGCATATAATAACATATTCAGATTAATTCAGTAGTTTTTGAGTGTTTTTCCTTTTGACACCTCTTACGACACCCATGAGAGGAGATCAGGGGTCTTTTGCATAACAATTTGTAACTTATAATATTAGTGGAAGTCCCTTTCCAATTCCTTTAGAAAGAGAGTTGCACTAATATTATTAGTTGTAAATTGTTATGTGATGGGCACCGGGTGGTGCTATTCTAGTCAGGAGGCAGGATTGATAGTATTTATATAACAATCATAGCCTTTTTACTCCAAAATATGTTTATGTAAGTAAATAAAAATTCCATATTTAATATGTGTAATAAAACTTATTTGTAAATCATAATTTGTAATGAATATTTAAAAAGATATACATGCATACATTAAAATAGCGGTGCCCTTACAGGGTTTATAGCTATTACTTGTAATTTGTAATACTAAGCAATAAACATTTGAGTTACATTTACTAGTTATTTGACTAAGTTATTCCTTGATTACTCAACGGAAGATCTAGACCTAGCAATAGAAACACATCTTTTGGACGGACAACTGAATGAAATGGCATGGTCCTTTTGTAGGTCTCAGGTGGAGGTTATCATTTTTATTAGTAAATAAAAATCTAAATCAAATTAGCTATAGTTTATCTAATAACAATATTAGACAAATACTTCTAGAACAATTTAATAAATGGAATCAAACCTTTGCTGAGGCAATTAGTTAACAATTAAGCATACTTGAACGGGATTGAATCCACACCACAGTAAACATGTTAAATAAAATAATAAAGGATTTAATTAATCTTTTTGTTGAATATTATATTTATCCACATATCAAAGCAAAAAAAAATAACTCAATAGATAGGTACCTACATCCCTCTTCTCTCAATAATACTTAAAGCTCAAAAACGTCTAGTAAATCAAGATCATATCAGGCCATAAATAAAAATAAAAAAAAATCTTCTAAAGATGTTGTTTTGTTTTATTTTGGGAGAAATGAATCATACATAGATCAAATTAAAATAGTAGATGCCTCTGAAAATAATAGTAGCGCGTAACCGAGTAACGGATAATCCAGAAACACGTACGAGGCCTAATATAAGATTTACGTTAATTCTATTTTAATGACGAAATACACCAATTTCACGGTCAAGAGTAGCAAGAAAATAAACAGCCAGTGCAGACGAGACAAAGGCATTGACACTACGAGTAAAAAAATCAATGTTTTGTCGATGGCCAGCGCAAAACACATTCGAAATTCGAATATTCCGTCAGCTAGGTATTTCTCGGGTCCAGAACAACATTGCGTAAGCCGTTCCGCGTAAATACAACGCAAATTTTTGACGTAACAAATAAATAGAATAACAAAAGACGCACCTAAAACGAACTCCCAGGCGTCACAGCCCAGGGATCGCTCCGGGATGATCTCCAAATCCAACATCGTGCACTAAACACTTCACACGCACTATATTAATACACTTTTCCCTTAAAAAAACGTTTTTAGACGCCAAATAACGCTATTACGCTGCCTTTCTTTGTTTGCCAACTTTAGTTTTCAACCATTTTGTATTTGTCAGAGAACTGTCATTACAAACAGCTGATTGTATTTTGCCAGGGTCGGATTGTGTTATTTATTTTTTCGGTACTGACGATACCTATGCGCACTGCACCGAACTGACTGACAATACGAATAATACTATTGTAATGTAGTTAGAGAATTTATCTATGCTCGGCGAAAGCATATAATTGTTGAGCGTAGTCCAATGTGTGTCGCTACATTAGATAAAGATAACGTGTGAGTGTGACTAACAGGCTAATAGGTATAAGTGATTTTACTCCACATTAAATGTGATCCTATGCTTTGTTCTGTGATTGTTAAAGTAAGTACGATTATACTATAATTGTTTAGAAATTGCACTTCATACATACTTATTACATTTCAGAATTAAAAACAAGTTGCTGTTTTTTTGTTATATTGAATACGTCCCTGCCATCGCCAAATGACGCATGCGTACCAACCTTGAAGAAAAAAAAATGTTGTAAACAGTGATAATCATGCATCTCTTTCTAACACATATTAGGTAGCAAATGCTGTCTTCTTTTCATCAACAGTTTTCATGCTGCCTTTTTCCTGCTTATAAAACTATATAACTCTGTCCTCTTCTCGTCTAGTAATGTTGGTAATTATGTGAATCTTTGACACTTACTCGAAAAGCCATCAAACGCAGTGTTCATTGCTGGTTTTGTACAGTGGAAGAAAATTAAATCGAGAGTAAAGGTTGTAATGTAATAGTTTGATGTAAAAAAAATCGGAATATATTTTTAGGCTATTAGTATCCGTTCTACATTTAACTAGACAGGCAGTCTAGCCTAACATAAAGATCTAGAATAGTTAAATTAAGTATTATTATATTTACGAACATATCCCCCATTTTTACCATTCGGAATATTTCCCGCCAATATAGCAGCCATGGCGAAATGTTCTAGTAACCTTGAAATTAGAACGAACGGACGCCCACACTTTCATAACGAATTCAGTATTGTGTAATTATACGATGTTGTTTTGGTAAATCAAGTGGTTTGACGTATTTTGGGTTGTTTATAAAAGAAAAGGTAAAGTCTGCAGCTAAGTGGCTAAGCACTTTTTTTATTGAGCAATAATAGAGAAACAAGGAGTGCTTTGGCCAGACACCGAATATTCGGTGAAATCGAGGACGGATATCCAGCCAGCACAGGCCTAAATATAACATATAACTATTAAGTTAAACACTATAAGATAACTAGATTATTTTTTATACACGAGACTTTTAGCTAATAGCAGTAGTAAACCTGTAATAAAAAGATACAAGTGGCTTTGTCGCTACGCAGGAGCGGTAACGCGAACATCGAAGTTCATATTTTTCGATTTTTCTTTCCTTTTACTCCAATTACAGCTTCATGAGAGTGACAGAGACAATCGTCCGAAATGAACGAATTATCGTTTTTCGCGGTAGCGCCGCTGTGTTCACCTAGTCGCTTTGTCGCTACGCAGGAGCGGTACCGCGAACATCGAAGTTCGTATATTTAGAGCATCTTTCCCTTTTACTTCAATTAAGGTGTCATGAGAGTGACAGAGAGAATCCGAAATTAACGAATCATCGTTTCTCGCGGTATGGCCGCTGTCTTCACCTTAGTCGCTTAGTTGCTACGCAGTTTTCATACTCTTACACGCGCCACAAAATGTTTGTCACAGCTTCGTCGTCAGACAGCCGGGAATAGACTTTTGTGTAAAGTCCGTCAACTCTTAGTATACACGCGATGTAAGCAAATATGTGACATTATCTATGATAAGGGACCTTATTGTGGATGGCGCTTACGCTGTTGTTCAAGATGCCGCAATACAAACGCAACGCGGTTCGACGTAAGCGCCATCGACAATAAGGTCCCTTTTGCTAGATAATGTCACATATGGCCTCCACACATTAGACCTAAATTCTTAAATGACTGTTATAACATAATGGCGCGTAATAATATCAGAAGAATGTCCAGAGCTGCGACGGGCGAGAATTTATTGTAAATTTCAGACGATTGTCTCTGTCACTCTCATGGCGCCTTAATGGGAGTAAAAGAGAAAGATGCCTGAAAAATACGAACTTTGATGTTCGCGGTACCGGGCTTGGATATAGCCCTCCCCCATTTCCCAAAGCGACCCACAGTGTAGCTCAGAGCGATGCACATTTATCGAGGTGTAATCTCGCCAGAGGCATCTGATTTTTTAATTTCTCTTTGTTGCTAAATAAATAAATAAATATTTCGGGACCATCTTACACAAATCGATCTAGTCCTACGGTAAGCTCAGTAAGGCTTGTGTTGTAGGTACTAGACGACGGTATACATATATAATAGATAGATACTATAGATACTTAAATACATAAAAAACACCCATGACTCAGGAACAAATATGTGCTCATCACACAAATAAATGCCCTGACTGGGAATTGAACCCAGGACCATCGGCTTCATAGGCTGGGTCACTACCCACTAGGCCAGACCGGTCGTTAAGAATTCAAATATATGCTGTACAATTACCATCAGATATATCGGAGCTGTGGAGGTGCTCACAAATATGTAAACATGCACTTTATCGCCTCGAGAATATACGCCGTACGTCGACGGGACAATATTTATAGCGACAAAATGTCTATCTATTACGTAAACACGTTTCTCACACGTGTAACTTATCATTCTTATCAGCTATAACAATAATAAAAGGCGGTGAGTAATAATCTGTCATGGTTGTTAATTAAATTAGGACTTAATGTCGTTTGGAATAAAACACAAAATTCTTTACGAGTGTTTTGCAATAATATGTTTTTGTTATGAAAGTCGTGTAATATTTTAGCGAAAAATATTGGTGATATAGGTTCATTCTTAGAATTCCTTAGCCAGAATGGTACACTCGATTGTATGTGTTAGTTACGAATATCTGAACATGCACTTTATCGCCTTGACAATAGAGGCGTTGTTCAGATATTTGTGACGACCTAATAGGGCCAGAAACGCGAACATAGAAATTCGTATATTGCAAGCATCTTTCTGTTTTACACCAATTAAGGCGTCATGAGAGTGACAGAGACTTGGACAGAGACAATCGTCCGAAATTTACGAATATCGTTTATCGATCAGTAGGCCTAGCACAAGGTAGGCGAGTCAGTATCTCGAGCCGATATGTCTATCCGTCCCTCTTTGAATAATCTTGTTGGGACGGGTAGTCTATCTCGCCGCGAGATATTGTCGCGCCCCTCTAGGGCTAGGCCCCGAAGCGTGCCATAATATTGTATTGTCACCAAACTTACATACCTAAGTGTGCTAAATTTCAGCTCAATCAGTTAAGATATTCTCTTCAAGTTGCAAGATTTTACGCGAACATACTATAGGTACGTATAATATACCAATTTTTTTTTGACGACAGGTTTGGTCTAGTGGGTAGTGACACTGCCTATGAAGCTGACGATCTTGGGTTCAAATCCCTGTAAGTTCATTTATTTATGTGATGAGCACAGGTTTTTGGACCCGGGTATGTCCTTAAACTACGTCCAACAATGAGAGGTAGGGCACGGCGAAGTACCATCACGCTCGAGTCCGGAGAAGCCCAACTGGGGAAGTTCCTCCTCCTTACAGAAGACTACAGCCATAATAGCACTGCTACCTTTCAGGTACTTAGTGTTGTGTTCCTGATGGTGAGTAAGGTTCCCAGAGCTCCAACCCCCCTTAACACATTCGCTGCCACCCCCTCCAAAAATGTATGGAAATTAACGCACATGTGCGTCGGTGGCAGTGAATGCGTTAAAGGTCAGCAACGCGCTTGTGACTCCCCCGGTGCCCATGGGCGACGGTAATTGCTTGCCATCAGGCAATCCGTCTCCTCGTTTGCCACCTTTTGTCATAATAAAAAAAACCGTATTTGTTTCTGAGTCATGTGTGTTTACTATGTATTTAAGAATTTGTTTATATATATCGTTGGCTGAGTACCCACAACACAAGCCTTCTTGAGCTTACCGTGGGACTCAGTCACTTTGTGTAAAAATGTCCTGTAATATTTATTTACTTTACATCCTTACATTGCAAATTAAATATTGAAAAACTCATGTTAATATTAATTGTTTGCACATTAATTAATAGTCTATAGTTTTTTTTTATTTTTGACTCTCTGACACCAATACAACTAATAAAAAAAAATGCGTTCTTGGCTGATTTGTTTATTAATAAATACGACGAATATGTAACAGGTCCATACAGTCCATAGCCTATACAGGGTGATTAATACAAATGGGTCAGTAGGAGGAAGGCAGAACCTATGAGAGAGCGAAATCTGTTCTTAGGAACCATGGCTTCGATTTTAGATTTAATAATAATGGCATTCAAACTTTTTTTAAATCTCATATACATAACCGGGAATCGAACATGTAAACAATGTTAGGTGAATAAATCTGAAAGATTTTCGTTGTTATTGTTGATGGAAACATAAATTCGTGAGTACACAACGAGTACAATTTTAATATTGTTCAAGTAATTGACTAAGTAACCCAAAAAAAAGATACCTAATTATTTTATTTATGTTCAAAATAATAACCATTTTCCTGGAAGCAAAAATTTATTCTTCTTAAAATGTTTGAATGCCATTATTATTGAATCTAAAATCGAAGCCAATTTATGTTTCCATCAACAATAACAACGAATTTTTTTCAGATTTATTCACCAAACATTGTTTACAGATTCGATTCCCGGTTATTATATGAGATTAAAAAAAAGTTTGAATGCCATTATTATTGAATCTAAAATCGAAGCCATGGTTCCTAAGAACAGATTTCGCTATCTCCCATAGTTTCTGACTTCCCCCTACTGATCCATTTGGATTGAACACCCTGTAGATCATGGCTTGAAGTTTAACCACAGACCAGTAAACCTATAGACAAGTATTGCAGGGCACTGACGATCATCAGTCCGTATGGCATACAAGGCTTATATAATTCCCGGTCGCGCGCAG
The DNA here is from genome assembly GCA_022674325.2 of Grapholita molesta. NCBI lineage: Eukaryota > Metazoa > Arthropoda > Insecta > Lepidoptera > Tortricidae > Grapholita > Grapholita molesta. Next base: position 4,734,620 of record CP053141.2, on the reverse strand, counting down.
TGCCGTTCAGTTGCGTCCAAGTATCTGACCTGCGCGCAGTGCACATTGTTACTACACTAAAAAATAGATAATTATAATAAAAACGTTGACATTATGTGTCATTGTACTGTAAGATGGTGTGGTAAAAATTCTAAGACATCAATTTACAAGAAAGATGGTATAACATTCCACAGATAAGTCAAAATGATTATATTATTGAAAAATGATTTGTTCCTAGCGGAGTTCATTTATACTGGTCGCTTACAGAAGTAGATAGTTGTTCGTCTCTTTTCATCATATTGTAAATACAGTGTGCTATTCCTGTCTTACGAAGCCACGTGTAGCTCTAGTGATGTGCTGATGTCGTTACCGTATTAACCGTAATCGTGTGCTTAGGATTACCGAAGGTGTACCGAATTTACAAAATATAATAGAAATCAGGGATACGCACTAAATATATATATATATATATATATATATATACGAGTATATATTTATATTTCAGTAGTTTATATAGTATATTATATTTAATACTAACTAGTAGTAGTAGAATATGTATGTACGCATACTTAGTTTTATGTAGAGTTATGTAGTGGACTAGAGGGGGTTGGTGAGTCCTTGGGGTCCAGAGTCATTGAATGGGTCTGATGATGAACTTCGAAGAAGTCCCAGGGCACTCATAGCTGGTTTGAGATAAAGGTATGTTATGGGGGCTTTTTAGAATCCACTTGGTGAGTACTTGGGTCCAGTGTCATAGAATTGGCCTGATGATGAACTTCGAAGAAGTCCTAGGGCACTCATAGCTGGTTTGAGATAGAGGTATGTTATGGGGGCTTTTTAGAATCCACTTGGTGAGTCCTTGGGTCCAGTGTCATAGAATGAGCCTGATGATGAACTTCGAAGAAGTCCCAGGGTACTCATAGCTGGTTTGAGATAGAGGTATGTTATGGGGGCTTTTTAGAATCCACTTGGTGAGTACTTGGGTCCAGTGTCATAGAATGGGCCTGATGATGAACTTCGAAGAAGTCCCAGGGCACTCATAGCTGGTTTGAGATAGAGGTATGTTATGGGGGCTTTTTAGAATCCACTTGGTGAGTCCTTGGGTCTAGTGTCATAGAATAGCACACCAGTGCGCGACCCATTCTCCAACAACGGGTATTAACGACATCTGACCCCGCACAATCTGGTGTACCAGAGTGGCGGGGATGTTCGCGCTGACAAGCGCCCTTCTGAGAATATAGTTAAACTTAACGTAGCATGGCGGGACAAGCGGCCAGCGCCCGAAGAACACGGGAGTCCATGGTGGCCGAGGTGGTCTACAGAGAATCCTTAGGGGGCACAGCTATGGTCTACACCAGGGGTTCCCAAAGTGTGCGCCGCGGCGCCCCAGTCGGTCTATTATTATCTATCTACAACGACGATAGATTCATGTTGTGCATGTTTAATTTTTTTCCTACCTCCCTCTCTAAACTAACCTAACCTGACTACTATTATTGTAGGTAATGTACGTAATTATTTCTATCTACTATATCTTTTTGCAATAGCTAGCACCAGGGCGCCGTGACAAACTACTAATTTTGTAACTTCCCCGCAGGTTGAAAAAGATTGGGAATCCCTGGTCTACACAAACAACATACGAATAATGTATCTCTAGTGATTAAATATGTATTTTATTTGAAACCCTTGTATTTTTATAAAAATACAAATAACGTATTAACTTTAATATATTTGCAAGATTCCATTCATACAATTTGTCCTATTTTTGAATTAGGGACTGTTTAGACAGCAAGTGATATTCTGGCCTCGTTCCTCACCTTCAGTCCGGTCGCTTAACTGATACTCATTCAGGATACTAGTTAGTATTTGCAGTAATGCACTATTTACATACAATAACAATTTAATTAATAACTAATTAATTAATTCAAAAAGACATTTTTTTAAATAGGCTGTTAATTATAGAAGTTATTCCAACCCACATTATGATATGTACGAGAGTGGTTTATGAACAAACAAACCACTCTCGTACATAATATTATAATCGATATTTTGGTCAAAAAAATTGTACCATTTCGCATCGTAATTTGTACTCTTTTCTGGAGCTCTTATTACTGTCATACACATTTAATTTTTAGATTATTACACCCTTAGTATTTTAACCTATACTTTTGAAGTAAGTTAAAATAATATTACTATACCTACTGATTTATATTTATAGTTACTTTTGTTTACCAAACATAAATGACTACCGGTTAGGCTTCCGGTAAAAAACATGTCCCATCACTACACGCTCAAGCGGCCGCGCGTCGTCCTTGAGACAACCAATCGCAGCGACGTTAACGCCCTCCCGCCCCTCACGTTTCACCTCTTGTGTTGGCAGCTTGTATCGCGAACAAAATGAACAACATTGCGACTCTATAGGTAGTTCTCTGTGAGTTTAACACATGTGAGTTGTTCGGTTCCCTTAAAAAAAAGGTTAATAATGATCAATGAAACAACAATACAATAATAAAATGTTTTATTAAATGTCCTAAATTAAAATGAGTCTCGCACAAATTGTACCATGTCGGTTGTCGATAAACAGTTATTGCTTAAAGTTTACTGTAAAAACTTAATTATCCTTTTGACCGCCGAACGTAAAAACGTAAAGTTCAATTTTGAACTCTGTCGTAATATATGACGGTGTCATTTACGTTGTCACTTTGTCTCATATACTGTGTGTAAGTCTAATACGGGCGAAGAATTAAACCACACATAGGATTTACCAGTATAATCACTAACCAAAAGGTTTTTCTTTAATTATACCTATTATACACATGTAATTTATTTTTGTAAAATTTCTGAGCAGTAATGTACTGCGAACATTACGCGATATGAGCTTTTGAAACGAACTGTCAACGAGTGTTTAACTCGAGTGTGTAGCATTACATTGCGGGCTGAATTTTTTTATATGGATAAAATTTCAACTGTACTTCTAAGCAAAAGTTATGTAAATATATTTCTTATGCCCTATTCTACCCTCCGTTAAGAGATTCGCCCGTATAAGAATTACACACTGTATATGAGACGATGGCGGTCAAAGGGTTAAAAAGATAACAGATGTGGTATATTTTGTAAGAGCACTAATTTATTATATTATAAATGATACTCTAGCTAGGGGTATCTGAGCGTAGCCAAGGATTCAAATATATACCCACTTAAACAAAAATAATTTATGATCAGTCGTTACTTTAAACAAGATAAATTATTTTTGTTTTCAGAAAAAAAACCTCCAATTAACGTGACGTGAAAAACGTTTAACTGTGTCAGTTTTGTGACCATAATTAAGCATGAAAAAAATAATTTCCATACAGAGGTATGGATTTTTTTATTTTTTTTGCATTGTATTACTACTTAAACTTTATGAAAGCAACAAATCTAAGTATTTATAGTTTCAAGTACCGTCACAAAACTGACGATTAACTTTTCAACAAGTCACGGTGGAGATTTTGTTTTCTGAAAACTCCCGTAACCTCATAACGCCTAGTGTGCATTACAATGTACACTCCATTTCAATGGAGTTGAAATCTTTTATAAAAGGAACTAAGGTAGAATTTCTTTTGTTTCATTAGGTTTCGTACAAAAATTCAACCCAATTCACTGCATAGTAAGGTTGGTGTTAACTATGAAATATTTTAGTATGGTGGGTGTTACGAGGATAAATCATCAACATTTTAGCCGTAAATCGTCCACTGCTGGACATAGGCTTCATATAACTTGTTTCAATTTGGGGGGAGTTGCCATTGTCACCCCGCTTGGCAGGCTACATATACCCTCGTAAGACCCACCATACAAAAAGTTGTTATAATTAAAATAAATCTTATTGTACATTAAATTGGGTTGAATTTTCTTTTGTTCGAAAAATAATGAAACAAATGAAATGTTACTTTATTACCTTTAATAAAGGATTTGAATTCCATTGAAAGGGAGTGTACATTGTAATGTACACTGGGTCTTACGAGGATACATAACATAAGGATAATATAATAAGGTCTTACGGCTGAAATGATGATGATCAAATGATTTTTACTTATATAAAGTCACTATAGTTGTTGACGTCATCAAACTGCTGAGGCGGGGCGGCGCGTGCGCCGCTCGGCCGGTACTGCGGTTGCTGTGAATCATACAGAGCTGTTAAACCCCCTTCATTGTGGCTGAACAACACCTTAGTGTAATCAATTAACCACTCTATGTAAGTCTCTGCTATGAACTATAGAAAATCTGAACTATAATGAATAAAGTCATGTCAATATTCAGGCTTAATATATACAAGCCTGAATATATACTATATACAGATGTAGTGCAAAACTATATTCCATCGGGAAAACTCGTATCTCGATCGACATGCGATGACAGCCGAACTGTCAAGCAATGACTTTATTAAATGAGTGACATTTTCATATCTATTAATGTGGAACTTTATTGTTTAATTTCATTTAGACAGGACACCAAATAATAAAGTTCCATATTAATGTGAGAGTCAGAATGGTACACCCGTGTACCTTAACAAATATACAGAGAAAATATACAAGGTGAAATCTGGGTCATGATCCAAAATGTCAAAAAGTGATAAAGACGATCATACTTAACAGCTTTTCCCATGGGACCAATAGTAAATTCGCGAAAAAAAAATCTGGTATTCCATACATACAGACTTTTCTTTTTTTGACATAGGCGGCAAACGAGCAGACGGATTGCCTGATGGTAAGCAATTACCGTCGCCCATGGGCACCCGCAACACCAGGGGAGTCACAAGCGCGTCACCGGCCTTTAAGGAGGGTTGGAGCTCTGGACTTAATTGCGAGTTGATGTATGGAACAGATATTTTTTTTCGTATTACAATATTGGTCCCATGGGAAAAATTGTAAAAAGTATGATCGTCTTTATCACTTTTAGACATTTTGGATCACGACCCAGATTTCATCCTGTATAAAATGACTGTACTAAAAAAAATTACTATTTTGTACCTATAAAAAAAAAATGTGCCGCTTTACAAATACAGTAATTACATTGTGGAGGTACACCCGCCATGCTGACTGTCAGAATGGGGGGTGTAGTTAAATTGAGTTGAGTAGCACAATGAGTATAGATTTAAAATAAAAAAAAATGGCCCATAATTTAATCCATCGTTTGTAAGATTTACCTATCAGCACAGTTTGTAATGAGCTTATAGAAATGTTAATTCTAGCGGAGCCCAAGTAAACGTACCAGTTAGACAATAAAAATGTGACATTATCTATGATAAGGGACCTTATTGTCGATGGCGCTTACGTCGAACCGCGTTCCGTTTGTATTGCGGCATCTTGAACAACGGCGTAAGCGCCATCGACAATAAGGTCCCTTATAGCTAATGTCACAAATAAAGTGAGAGCTCTGCGAAGCGCATCATTAGATACAGCGAGTGCGAGCAAGACGTCTATATCAATGAATTACGACACAACCGGCACATTCACGTTGGCCTTACTATAGTAAAGCAGATGGCACGAGTGCGAGAGAGACATCTGCATATAAAAAGCATGTATGTTTATGACTATTCATAGTTTAATTTTCTACCTTGTACTTGTAACAATAAAGTCGATTTTTGAAGATTTATAACTGTTAAGTGTGTGGTAGAAAATTAAATCGAATAATGATTAAAACCCTTTGTTAATTTTAAAACATATGTACAGTCCGACAAGAATGTTTAGAATTGTAATATATGGAGTAATGTCATATTCATTTAAAATAATAAAAATTAAAAATAACTTTGAAATAAACTAAATTAAAACTAAAAATCTAAGTTTAAACTATGATTTTCGGGATCAATACTATCGTATGTTCTTTCCCATACTCATTTAAATATAAAATACACTCAAGTGGGAATATTTTGCAAATCTTATTTTCAATAAACACAACTGATTCTGAACCTTATTGTACAGAAACTAAAGCTCAGATTCGCAGTGGTCTTTAAATCGGCTCGTCGTAAGGACTGAAAACGCTATAAGCGAACTATACCCTTACCATGAGTTGTGACATTCAGGTTTTCGATAACGAAGTATCGAGTTTCCTATCTGTGCATCTCGCTTGTACTGTTTTAGTGCGAACGAGATGCACAGATAGTAAACTCGATACTCGTTATCGAAAACCTCAAAGTTACAACTCATGGTAAGGGTATTGGCGAGTAGCGGGGCGTCGAGCGTTTATGGAATGTGATCAGCGTGCACTGTGGCCGCTCGTATAGATTCGCATATCTTTAACATGGACGCTACACGCCCAATCCGACCCGTGTAGTTTTGAAATATACCCATCATCATATCGCGATAGCTGGCGATGCGGGTTCAAATCCCGTCTCGAACGCCGGAGGTCCTCGTCGCTTATTCTTAACTATATGTCATCTATTTCAATTATTAATCTATATAGTAGTATTACTACTTAAAAATCGAAGCAAATCAAATTATTTCATAAAAAAAGATTTGATTTTATCTTAGTTCCGTTTAATTTTTGAACAATACATAAACCTACCAGTGTCTCCAGTCATTTATTTCACTAATTCCGAACATTCTTGTCACACTGTACATAAAGCAGCCTCGGCCAAAAATATTGAGCGTATACTTTTTTTCTTCAAAGTCCAAAAACGCATCTCTTTCTAAATGCAGTAAAACAATTTTCTAATATTTCAAACCTAAATATCTGTACATAACAAGAAAACATCAGTTAAAACACTTAAAAGTACGTATTAAATAAGGAAACTAAAAGCACAAAAAATAAGGACATACAATGAAGTGACTTATTGCAATTTTTTTATGCAACCAACGACCTATTTGTCGTTGTGGTTACTAGTAATCTACACTATACACTAATATTATAAAGGCAAAAGTTTGTGAGTATGTAAGTATGTTACTTCTTCACGTCGAAACGGCTGGATCGATTTTAATGAAATTTGGCATGGAGTTAGCTGAAACCCTGGATTAACACATAGAAAAAATATATATAAAAAAAAGTTTTTTTAAATCCATTTATGCAGTTTTTCTTGTCCCTAAAATCGATGACGTGTTTCCTAAGTACAAATCTTTGTATGTCTTATAGTTCCAGATTTCCCCATACTTACCGATCTGAATGAGACACCCTGTATATTAAAGTTTGAAATATCAGAAAATTGTTTAACTGCATGCATAAAATATCGAGTTTTCATATATTTAAAAAGCATGGATGCTCAATACTTCTGTCCAAGGCAGTACCATTAAGGCCAGATGGTAGGAAACAGGCGCTACCGCCTAAAACGATATTCGTAAATTTCGAGCATATTTCTCTTTTACTCCCAATAAGACGTCATGACAGAGAATATCGGTTTTGGCGGTAGCGCCTTAGGTCGCACACGGATCCAAGGATTTTGAAGTCAAAGCGATAGATCCTCGGGTTGCGTGTGCGCAGTGAGTGTTAGTATAAAGTGATGCAAGCATTACTTGGCTGGGTATAAGGCTGCGGTCACATGTGCGGGCGCCCGCCTCGGGGCTGTTGCTGTTGCTAAAAACAAGTGCAGACTACTTGTGGACAAAGCTTTAGGGGGAAATGGGGTTGGCTACAAGTTGTGCATAAAAACAATCTTTTTTTTTTTTAACATAAATGTTTTTTTGTAAACTAATGAAAGTGTTATGTCGCGTATAATGAATTTGTTAGGCCGCTTACACGTCCAGTGTTTTCGCCGGATAATTTTCCGTTTTACGCGACTACGTCCAGCGTTATATGTGCCTATCGACAGCTACGCCAAAGAAAACAAGTCATAGTTACGTGAAACGGATAATTGTCCGGTGAAAACATCGGAAGTATACAACAGGCCTTAGGGCTCATTAAAAAATCATGTGATCGTTTTTGGCCTTATTTTGACCCCCCCGTCCCCCTTGGTGATATTTGGTGATCTTAACGCTAATCAAAAAAATCACGTGTAGTTTTCGAGTGATTTTTGAGTCGGCACTTTTCACTGTTAAGACCACAAAATTATGTTACATCACACCGTTTTAGTACTACTAAAACTAAACTAAAATACACGTGATGTGGTCTTGGACTCCCCCCTCCCCCATCGTGATCATTCGTTATATTTCCATATTTCCTTGACCCCAAAACGATCACATGATTTTTGAATGAGCCCTTAGGGTCCTAATAGGGCCATCGTGAGACGCCTACCGCTCCTGTCTTGGGCCTCGAGCTCCTCAGCCCAATAAATTTGAATGGTAAATAATTACGTGGGGACGTAATTTCAATACGGTATATGTGATATAATCTGCTTATTTATATTTCAATTTCTAAAGGCAAATATTTACATATATGTTTTTTTATTTAAACAGACAGTACCGTCAACGTCAAAACTGTAAACTTTTACAGCTTATTCAGTAGTTTCAGGCGATATATGTAAACATATATTTGATATCGACTGTATAGTCAAAGTCAAAAATTTGCACACGACCAAACGGCCAAAATATGTATACATGCACCTTATTGTCACATCTTTAAAGTGCACGTATACATATTTTGGCATCTTTGGTCGAATCGATATCTTTGACTTTAACTAGAAGAATTGACTTGACTAGCAGAAGTCAAGATTATTGTTATTAATAAAAAACTGCTAATCTAATATGGTTGTGTTTTTATAATTTGTCACAATATATGTCACGCTCCAACAAGTAAGTGAGTGCGAAAGTGACGGACAACACGATAGGCGATAAAATGGCAACCATGCTATCGGTTCTATTTTAAAGAAGAAAATTGATGTAAACGTCTTGTGTATGTCATTACAAAATCAACTTTAAATCAGTGTAATAAAGATGTATTTTCAATGCATAACTTGTTGCCCGAAATATAGAAATAGATGAATTATTCTTTCAAATGTAAAGAGTAAAAATAATTATTTGATACATTTAATTTTTTATTACAAAAATATACCTTTCCTTTTGAAAGAATGTATGAAATATGAAATAGAGCAATTAAAGTTTGAAAATGTAGAAAAGAATGTTGTGGAAAACTTACTTTTTTATTTTAATGTTTAAATTAGGGCATATCTATTAATCCCGCCATAATTTGTCAACTTTTTAATTCCCCCTTGCCAATGTTGATATTACGCGTCATTGTTAAAAAAATATGTGCTTATTTTTATTATATCAATTGAAAAAAAAACGCCTAAATTCAAGAGACATTTTTTTATATTTTAGACGAAATGTATTTATATGAAGAACTTAACCAAAAAGGTTTAATGTAACAAATGTCAAATTGAATGACGTCACATATTGTTTCATACACTTAAAAAGATGTTGATATAAATAATAGTTATTTATTTTACAAGGGAGCAAATTGAGACCCGGGCTAGTGAAAAATACCAAAATCGAACCACGAACATAGCTAGTCAGGTCAAGTTAAGGCAAGAGTGAATAGGCTGTCACTGAACCAGCGTGCTACACCCTCGACCTCGTCGACACTTACCATCAGGTGCGACTGAGGTGAAACGCTGGTCAGATTTGTATAAAAAAAATGCCAAGTGAAATATTACTCGTAAAATGTATGTTTTCCACAAACGAACGCATAAGTAAAAGTATACCGGAATAATAAGTGCTTCTTAAGAATAACGAACAAGTATGGGCAATAGATATGTAATTTACATTTCAGTAATTTTTTTGTCATATTTATATAATCTATATTCTATATACAGTTAAGCTCTTATATTCTAGTTACCAAAGCATTTAATCAATTAGTTTATTCTACACCATTTACGGAAAGAAAATATTAAAAAGCTCTGGTCAAATTCAATTACATAAAAAGGATAGTTATGAAAAAGTGTATACTTTAATAATTTTTACCTATATTTAGTTACCATAATTACTAGGGTCCGGAATTTGGATAAATCTAAGGGAGAGAATATTAACGTTTATGGATGTATCGATAAACCGAGTATTTTTATTAGCGTTTTAATAAAATAATAACTTAAACTTTCCGATGATACATTTTGCTCTTTCAATGATTAGTGATGAAAAATGTACGAAATGTATGTAGATAATATAAAATAATTTTATATCAGACTGGTATGTTATCTAAAAACAATTGATAACCCGATTAGGTATTTGATTGCAATAACGCAAGTATTATTTCATTAAAAATAAATTAATCTCAATGACTCTGAGTACACGACCGATTTATCGATACATCGATAAACGTCCAAAACCGCACGCAAAATTCCGGGGCCTAATAATTACAATATTATAATAACTACTTCACTTTAAATTTATATATATTTAAAAAGTACTTCAGATATAAAACAATTTAATCAGAAGTATAATTATGTGAATAAACGAGTTACCACTTTTTAACCTGCATTTGGTACTTTATCTGTTAATTAAATTACAATTTGTCTGTAAAATACATATCTATTAACCCCATGAGATAAGCTTAGGAATGAAAGTGCGATGTTAATAATGTATACTGTAAGTTAATTCCTAAAGAAGCGTAAATTCTAGTATGTACAGGCAATAATTACAAAAGGAAATGTTTAGTATTTAAAAAAAAGGTTAAAGGCTTGGGCGGAAAGGTTCTGGAGTGGCGACCACGAACTGGAAGACGCAGTGTAGGTAGGCCTCCCAAGGTGGACCGACGACCTAGTTAGAGTCGCGGGATACCGCTGGATGTGGAAGGCGCAGGATCGGTCTTCTTGGGTCGTTTTGGGGGAGGCCTATGTCCAGCAGTGGACGTCTTTCGGCTGACATGATGATGATGATGAAAAGCTTGACAGCGGTGTGGCTAATAAGAAATAAGTCACACATTCGGACGGCAGCGTCGCGCCTCGCTGCGCCACGCTCACTAAAACGCGCCTATGTGCCCAAGCCTTAAGCCGTAAAATGTGTAGTGCAAATTGTCGAGTCTATAAATTGAAAACATTAAAAAAAATTACAGGACATTCTTACAAATTGACTGAGCCCCACGGTAAGCTCAGTTGGGTGCAACCCAGCTGGGTGCAGTCAGCGTCATAAAGTTAGTTGCAGACAGTTTGGCCAAATATATCGATACACATCCTTATTATCCTTAGCATCTGGTCGATGTAACTGGTGACCGAAGATATACATATATAACTTGTCTATATATATATATACTAGCGGACCCGGCAGACGTCGTCCTGCCTAGATAAAGACTAATTGCATGTAACGGATATATGGTATGCCATTGGCCGTTGGGTAAAACTTCTTTATTTTTGAGAACAAAGTAATAAAATTAAATAAAAAACCTTATTAATACAATACATTGTATTTTTTTGTTACCTCAAAAAAATTTTTTTTATTGTAATGCTTGTTGATACACAACATTATTAGTTTTCTTTCTTGGCGTGTAAATAAACAATCCTGACGGTTTTCCGACACGGCAGCAGGCGACATAGCATCTTGAGCGTATTCATGCATATGCCGAGGACTTCCCATGTATGTTGCTGGGAGGATAGTTGTTCAGCCGACATTTTGTGCATTCCCAACAGCATTAATGGCATCTCGTAGATGAACGTATTCCTCAGAACGGAGTTTTGCCTGGTTTAACCTGATATATTTCAAACGCTCTGTCTCTATTTTTACGTACATATCCACAATATATTGGTGAAAAAGACGACGACATTTTAAGATGTGATTGTCTTCATTTTCCCGAACCATCAGTCGGTATGAATAATAATTCATTGAACTAATTTTTTTATTAGTTTCGGCGCCTGTAACAATGTTGTCGTGTTATTATTATCGTTGTTATAAGAAAACGTAGATTGTTTATTTACCTGTCATTGGTTTTATCATCTTCATTGAAAAATCATACCCATCTTCACCTTGCCAAAATAAGATTGTATATTGTAACGCATCATATGATCGATGTGTTTCGGACACACGCTGCAGTTGATCGCTCCGACGATGTAAAACAATATCGCGATTTTTTACTACTATTTACAGTGACCCCCACGACAACAATAGCGACTTCATCAAATGTCGGCGCATTAACACGTCTTGCGTGTTGGCCTATAGGCGTCTTATCGGCTCTGATGGCAATTTTGTGGTTATCAACTTATCAGCTGGCATGCGGTCTAATGCTGTCTTGAATAGTGCAACCAATTCGTTGTGTTGATGGAAAAATACTTGGGAGTTGTTCCACAATTGGTCTCTTCACTGAATTATTATGTGCACAACGCTGGTTGACTTGGCTTGTTCTTATTTTTTTTATTTATTATTTAATATCACCTGTATGCGCTTTTTTTCCAATGAGCTGATACAATAAGATTGACAACAGTAAGTCACACGCTAAAAAGATAGCTAAGTGGCCAGTGTGATATCTGTCGTTCCAAACCATTTTTTTTTTGTTCTACGCATTCACCATTTCAATTTAAAGATTTTATTTAAAATTCTTATGTACGATGAAAACTGAACGCAGAATTATACATGAAACGGAAAACTCAGCAGTGACTTTTGTCATTCAATAGAGATTTTGACAGCCGTATCTTAGGGAATAAGGGCTAATTTATTAGCAATTTGTAAGAAACTATCGCTTTAACGACTATAGTGCTGAATAAATATTAAGTACCTATTTTGCTCGCAAAAAAGCGTAAGATGTATGAAACCCTGCGGCGCTTCCGCCTTTCTCGAGCGAAAGCAAAGACCATTTTACCAAAACGCGTAAGATGTATGAAATTCTGCGGCGCTTACTGCTTTTCGGAGTTGATAAAGTTTGTATGGGAGAACAATATCTTCGTTTTTTAGTATATTACTCGTATTTTTTTCATACTTTCTCACCGTTACAACCTTCCGTGTGCTACTACAAATATTTCAAGACCAAAATTAACCAAATCGGTTCAGTCTATTGGAAGTTATGCGATCACATACATTTTGGGGGGTTTCATTTTTATTAATATAGATAGAAGATAGATATATATATATATATATATACAAGTTAATGATCAATGATTTGCACTACACTTTTTTTTCTAGTTCGAACGCTGCGATTTATCCATCCGATTTTTTGGTTAAAATGATAAATAGGATGGCTAAATTGACGGGACTAAAAAAACTATTATTAATAAATATTCTGTCTATGTATTAACTGTTCTGCTCAATGGAAAACTGTTCCAGACACCATGACTTGACTAAGTGTGAGAGTGTAAAGCGGCTTAAGCCATACTGACTGTAACTAACTATGATGCTGACTGTACCTAAATCATGGTGTATGGAACAGTTTTCCCCGCTCTGCCGTCAAGATTTAAAAGGGAGCAGTTAAGGTCAAAAATATAGTATGTGAACTTACTAAAAACATCTCTTTAAACCAGTTGATGCTCACTTTGTGTTTAGTGTTTTACCACATATTTTGTTAGTATATGTGTAATATTTATAATTTTATCATTGTAGAAATATTAATCCATCCTTTTTCGAAGTCGGTAAACTCTAAGAGTATCATCCTGTGATGTAATGTTTACGTTGTTACAGATGACCGCTAATCCATTTTAATGTCTTTCATTAGAATAATATCCAAGGAGCGGAAAAGCCATAGCAAAAACTAGAGGTCGAACAAATGACTATTATTTCTATCGACTATCGATAAGGTAATTTTGTGTAGATAATAAATAAAGTCTTATAAACAAGGAGCGGAATTTGTCATAGCATAAATCACTAACTGTTTTATCGACTTATCGAGAAATATTTGTCACTTAACGAAACAAAGTTAAAGTAATGAAATCAGGCTTTTGGATATTTGTACAAACAAAGTAACGGTGTCCCTAATTAGCTGACCGTCACTGTATTTTATTTAGCTTAATCGTGCAGAATAAAACAGAAAATACTTTTATTTTAATTTTTTTATATCTTCATTCAAAATAACAGAGTCGTAATCTAAATCTGTACTAAATATACTTTCTTCATCTTCCCTGTAGTAAAATAAAATAGTTACAGAATAATCTTTTAAGCTGATTATGAATACCTAATGCGATAATATTCCGTGATATCGATAAGTCGATAGAAATAATGGTCATTTGTTCGACCTCTAGTTTTTGCTATGGCTTTTCCGCTCCTTGATAATATCATTTTTTACAGAGATTTTACGATCTTCTTAAAGTAAATAAAAGTGGTAACTAAATTATTTTCAATTTATCATGTAAACAGCAGCAAGCCATTTATGTAATTTAAGTTTCACTGACAATGTCACTTTATTGTCTTTTTTTTTTTCTTAATTAAACTAACAAAAAAGTTTGGTTAGCTATCAGATGTCAAGATTTAGTTTCAATGTGACGTTTCTTGATTGTAAACAAATAATACAGGATGTTATGGAATTATAAATTAATGTTTTTTATTAATTTGAATTATAAATTCGAAAAATCTATAAGATTAAATAAAAAGTATACCACGACCTTATTTATCGCCAAGCCATGCTCGGATTTAAATAAATGGTTTTAGTAACTTGACATACTGTATAGTGTCAAAATACATATTTTGGCACTTCGCCCGCATACCCTTGACCTTGGTTACCTGCTGGAGTAGATGCCTGAGGCCAGGGTTGGAGGGCATCATGGGCCGCATGATGCGCGGAACAGCCCCGGTTCCTCGTTGCAGCTGCTGCTGCAGCTGGAGTTGCTGCTGATGCTTGCGTTGCTCCTGGAACCGGTGAGGAGTTCATTAAAAATATTATAACCAATATCTTTTATTTTTACGTAGCCTATGTTGTGACCCACTGCTGGGCAAAAGCCTCCCCTCGCTCTAGCCACTCGTCGCGGTCTAGTGCATACTCCCACCAATCGCGACAGAAACCATCCAGGTCATCCCGCCATTTCCTTTTAGGTCTTGTTTGTCTTGTTCGATCCTGTAGTCTATATTAAATATTTTGTTTAGCTTTGATTTTTAAGTAATAACACTACAATGTTAATTAAAATAGATATAATTAAGAAAAAGTGGCCAGGCCCATCGGAGTCAAAGGGAGGATTTGAACCCACACCTATTATACTAAAAGAGTTCTCATATCGTGTCCTGTTCGCAGTATATTTACTACATGGATACAAAAAATATTTTTTCCTAACTAGTGCGTAAAAAGTGCACTTATATATATAATAGTAAATTTCACTTTTTAAGTCACTTGCTATGAAAAATTAGGTTCGATACACGTGTAAAAACTTATTTAAGACTCGGGTGATTGTCACCCTCGTTTCACTCGGGCTCCAACGTTCACCGTCGTCGAAAAAAATATTTTTTTCACTAGTATCGAAATGTACTAACATGATTCTTATAATAATAATAATAAATATCCCGGGATTTGAACCCAGGTCATCTGCTTCATAGGCAGGCTCACTACCCACTAGGCCACTGTGAAATTCTCAACATGACTCGAGACTCCAATCACGTTTTTTTTTCATGACAGAGGTGGCAAACGAGCAGGCGGATTGCCTAATGGTAAGCAATTACCGTCGCCCATGGGCACCCGCAACACCAGGGGAGTCGCAAGCGCGTTGCCGTTGCGTTGTAAGGGGGGTTAGAGCTCTGGGAACCTTACTCACCACCAACACAACACTACATACCTGAAAGTGCTATTATGGCTGTGGTCTGTAAGCAGGAGGTAGTTCCCCAGTTGGGCTTCTCCAGACTCAAGCGTGATAGTACTTCGCCGTGCCCTACCTCTCATTGTTGGACGTAGTTTCAGGTATGTAGTGTTGTGTTCCTGATGGTGAGTAAGGTTCCCAGAGCTCCAACCCCCCTTTAAAGGCCGGCAACGCGCTTGTGACTCCCCTGGTGTTGCGGGTGCCCATGGGCGACGGTAATTGCTTACCATCAGGCAATCCGTCTGCTCGTTTGCCGCCTGTCATAAAAAAAAAAGTTTAAGGACATACCCGGGTCCGGGTTTTTTTTTAAATTACCTCCAGCTGTTTGTAGTGCTGTTCCTGCTGCTGGGCGGCCTGCAGGTGTGACATGATATCCATCTGTCGACCAAACAACTTCATTAACCCATATTTACTGAAGACCGGCACCAACATTCCTGACTCCAATGTCCAATCTTCAACCCTTCGACGGCTACAGCCGACATCGGAAAGTCGTGCCAGCGACGGCTACAGACGTCAGCTTTGATTATACAAATTTAAACACAAAACTATAGTGTGATTCAACCATATTGTTTGCATAGAAGCGGGTAACTCACGTTTTATAAGTCGAATATTGCTCGACATGTTTCACTACGTAACGAGGAGCATAATCATGATCCACACGCATGACCAACGCGGACAGAGTAATACGCTATCTACGATCAATTACAACTATTACTTAAAACGGTATATTTACCATGCATTTAAATTTGAGAGTGAATCAACTATTTGTTATAAATAATAATAAATAATAAATATTGCCGGACAATCTTACACAAATCGATCTAGTCCTACTGTAAGCTCAGTAAGGCTTGTGTTGTAGGTACTAGACGACGATATATATAATAGATAGATACATATAAATACTTAAATACATAGAAAACACCAAATAAATGCCCCGAGTGGGATTTGAACCCAGGATCATCGGCTTCATAGGCAGAGTCACTACCCACTAGGCCAGACCGGTCGTCAATTTGTTGTTGTATTTCTGCATAATAAAAAATAATTCGGAAAGAACTGTAACAGATAGCAAAGTCGTAGTTTATTCACGAGAGTGCAAAGTTATAATCTATAGTGTATCTATCTGCTCGTGTTATCACCTGGCTCTTGAACTGGGCCTCTTGCTGGTGTGCCGCCTCCAGGGTCTGCTGCAGCTGCTGAATCTTCTCCAAGTTCTGCTGACGGGCGGCCTCCAGCCCGTCCAGCTGCGAGGGCCGAGGGCCCTTGCCGCCGGGCGCCTGCTGCTGCGGCACCTGCCCGCCCATGTTGCCGCCCATGCCCATCATGCCCTAGAATAAAAAATAGTAACCGTAAAGCTAGCTCTTACCGGCGCCGAACTTTTCGCTCGATACAATCTAATTATGGCGGCTCAGATGAGGATGGGCGAATCGCTCGAATTTTTTTCTCAAACATGCAATGAAATATTGTCTTTACATTCCTTATATTAGACTCGGAAGTATGGTCTTTTGGGCGCGGCAACTGAAGGGGACGGAAATGGAATTTCATATAACTTTGCAGGCCTAGGTTTACCTGAGGATGCATCTGCTGCACAATGCCTTGAGGGCTGGGTGCCTGCGGGCCGAGGGGCGGCATGGCGCTCATGCCGCCGCCCATGTTAGCACCCATGCCGCCGCCCATGCCGCTCATGCCGGGCGCGGAAATGCCGGCTGACGACATCGTCGGCTGCATCGTGCCCGCACCTGTGATAAGATTTTATTCGTTAAACATATATACAGTCTAGAATAGCACCACCTCATCTCCTCCCGCGGGTGTCGTAAAGGGAAAATCCTACGGATGGGCAGCAGCGTCCGTCGAAACCCAATCTATCGCTACTGCGGTCGCCAACCTGCCTGCCAAGCGTGGCGACTATGCCAACTACCCCATACAAGTCATATTTGTGGGAGGCCTATGTCCAGCAGTGGACTGCATACGGCTGAAATGTAATATATACAGCGGAGGGCAGAAATATGTATACAGTTAGCTAGAAGTGCCTATGCAATACCATAGGCACTTATAGCTAAGCTATTGACGACCGGTCTGGTCTAGTGGGTAGTGAAGCCGATGGTCCTGGGTTCAAATCCCAGTCAGGGCATTTATTTGTGTGATGAGCACAAATATTTGTTCCTGTGTCATGGATGTTTTCTATGTATTTAAGTATTTATATGTATCTATCTATTATTTATATCGTCGTCTAGTACCTACAACACAAGCCTTACTGAGCTTACCGTAGGACTAGGTCGATTTGTGTAAGATTCTCCCGAAATATTTAATGTTTATTTAACGTAATAACTTGTAGAGAAAGAGGGGAGGCCTTTGCCCAGCAGTGGGATATTCTTATAGGCTAATTAAAAAAAAAATACTTGTAATCATAGAAGCCGTTAACCACAGAAAAGACGATTTTTGTTTTAGTGTTTATCATAATAGAACGGCTACCTTTCAGGTATGTAGTGTTGTATTCCTGATGGTGAGTAAGATTCCCAGAGCTCCAACAACTTTTAGGGTGCCTACCCTACAGCGCATACCTAACGCGCATGTGAATCCTCCGGAGTTGCAGGCGTCCATAGGCATAAGGTTGATTTGTGTAAGATTGTCCCAAAATATTTCTAATATTTATTTGATATGATCATCATCATCTTACTAGGTTTCGTCCACTGCTGGACATAGGCCTCCCCCAAAGCGACCCGACAATAACCGGTTTAGCGCCACCCGCCAGTAGTCTGCCTTGTGGGGGTCTTCCCACGCTGCGCCTTCCGCTACGTGGTCGCCATTCGAGAACCTTTACGCCCCAATGACCATCGGTTCTACACGCAACGTGCCCCGCCCACTGCCACTTAAGTTTTGCGATCCGGAGGGCTATATCGGTTACTTTGGTTCTGCAGCGAATGACATCTCTGATGTGATCGCGCAGACACTCCTAGCATAGCCCTCTCCATTGCCCTTTGGGTGACTTTGAACCTTATGAGGCCTATAGTAAGCGACCACGTTTCAGTACCTGGCTACACACTGGTCGAAAACTTTCGACTTGAGACACGGCGGAATATTGGAAGAAAATATGTGGTACAGTCAGCAGCAAAAGTTGCTAAGCGTTTGAAGTGTTCAAAATGACCTACACGCGCTCTTATTCTCTTGACAATAGAGACGTGTTGACCTCATTTTGAAGACCTCAAATGCTAAGCTACTTCTGCTGCTGACTGTACTAGGAGGAATAATGACTGGAGAACGCATCCGCGTGCGCCAGTAAGGGACAAAGATATTCTAGCTTTTGTAGCCCAAATGTAACAATTCACTATAGTTTTGCTTTACAAGACATTCTTTATAACAAAAATATTAGCTTATTTTGTATTCATTACCGCAACTTGGTTGAAAACACAAGACTCCAATTGTATTTGTTTGTTACTTTGACAGTTCTGAAGGGTCCAGTTTGGAGTGGAACAAAAATATGTGAAACTATGACAAGGACGGACGAAAATAACGCCGTCTCTGCCATACCTATGGAAAGTTACATAAGACCAACCCTTTCGATCGTGGTATTATTAACACGCTCCGTCTAGTTAAATGGTATATCTATGATATGGTGACAATAATGGTGCCAACTCACCTGCCATGGTTGCCGTGGGCATGGCACCAGGCATGGGTGCCGCGCTGACGGCCGGTGGCATCTGCTTGTTTATGATTTGTGTCATTTTTTGCTGCTGGATCACCTGGAATAACGGGACTTATTAAATCTACAGTACAATTTAAGCCATTAAAGGTATCTAGGTTCGAAAATTGCGCGCATCTTTGTCTTTTACTCAAATTAAGGCGTAGAGTGACAATCTTTTGGAATGTAAATAAATAAATATTATAGTGCTTGCTTATTCAAATTGACTGTGCCCCACGGTAAGCTCTAGAAGGACTGTGTTTTGGGTACTCAGCCAGCGATATATTTATCTTCTATATTAATAAAAGAAAGTTGTGTTAGTTTCGGCACTTATAACTCGATAACGGCTGAACCGATTTGGACGATTTGGGTTCGTTATGATCGTCTTGGCGTTTAATAGTATGCTTAAAAAAGAAAAAAAACAGTCAATTAAAAATACCCCATTTATAGACTTTGAGGCGGGACAAAGTTCGCCGGGTTAGCTAGTATAATATATAAATTATTAAATACATAGAAAACACCCATGACTCATGGACAAAGTATCTGTGCTCATCACACGAATAAATGCCCTGGGATTTGAACCCAAGACCGTCCATTAGGTAGTTTTACTGCTCACTACGCCAGATCCGTCATTACATATGCGAATCTCGATATTGTACAGTCGAGTGTAAAAATTCGTTCACTGGCAAAGTTTCAAAAATATGTACCGAGCAACTCTATTGTACAGTAAATAAGGTTGTAGGACGTATTTATGAAAGGATTCTTTCAAAACGTATTTTTGCACTTGACTGTAATTTACCTTTCGTAGTCTATCGACGAATGTCGCTTGGTTGTTCGGTATGAAGCCGAGGTAAGCCTTCTTGTCGGGCGTGTACAGCAGGATCAGCACTTTGATGTCGCACTGCGGCGGCGAAGACATCGGGGAGAAATGGACGCAGCCGGCCTGTGGGGATTACATATGTACAGAAGTGGTCACTATTCTCACAAAATATAAGTCAACTACAATAATTTATATTATGCTTTATGTCCTTGTTTGTCCAGTGGCAAAGTTTAAACTAGGGCTCCTGGTATCCGTGATGTACGCCGACCCGTAGCTACGTGTTATTAACACCGCCGGTACTAAGATCACGAATTTCACGAACACGGCCAGGTACGTGTCACGTACCTACGTTCGCATACAGATTCACGTGACACGCCGTGACACGCCGTGACACGTAGCCCGTACCTGCGTCCGTGTGTGGAGCTTCGGGCTCGATTCCGTTGGATACTTATCGCACGTTTCGTAATTTCGCCACGCCCGGGAATATAATAAATAAGGACGAAGTTTTATTCTTAAGATACGTGAAGGCGTGATCACGCCTACACGGATCTACACGGATTCACGTACCCTAATTTCACGTAACCGAATGTCACGTGCGGAACGGACCATAAAACCGTTGCCGTGATTCACGAAACTGGGCGCACGGCTACGGGTTCACGAATCACGGACACGACCGCGAGCCCTAGTTTAAACACCCTTACTGCGACTCTCTTGCTGTATCTCTTAGGGAATTATGGTCGCCTGGTACTTTCGTATTAAACATTTTTTTTTTTGCTTTTAATTATAGGCAACATCGTGCATCCAACGGATGGGCAGCAGCGTCCGCCAATCCGCCTGCCAAGCGTGGCGACCATGGCAACTCCCATCGTCAAGATGATACGAGCGGTGACTGAATATATATAGACACAGCTCTCCATACAAAAATGCCTTCCAAAAATGACCCCAGGCGCGCTGACACTGACAGCTATCCCCTCTTCATAAATATGTCAGAGCAGCTTGGAGTTTATCCAATAGACAATTTCGCGCTATTAAAAAAAAGTTGTGATTGGTTCATAAAAGTTTAAAGTGTCAAACCTCATGCGCGGTGTTACAATATTATGGCGTTGTCAAACTTACAGGGTTGATACTAACCGAGATGGAACCAATTCATATTAATATTATTCTACACACGATTTTGTTATTAAGATTACTCTTATCCATACTTTATAAGAAGATATATATATCGTTAATAACGTGTTGGAGAACACTGCCACGATTTTGCGTTAGGACATTGCCCAGTAAGAAAAGGCTGAGGCCTGGTACCTACTGAAGTACCACGTAGGTTATGTCGCTCTTGAACATCGGAGGTGAAATTTCGTAAATTTTTGCGCGACTGAGCCCCGTTTATAGTTAAATTAATAAGTTGAAACACATTATTAACGTGTAGTGCATATGTATTTTAGATTAATCGTAATAGTGTGGGTACAGTCAAGTAATTTATTTTCTAACCTAGGTGTGAGTCATGGAATTTAATACCCCACCATAAGGACAAGCTAGAACAGGATGATACTTTGATATACCGCATGCATTGTTTTGTTTTAATAATTAGGCAATAGATTTACTAAATTAACGCGGAGTACTGAATTTTGGGACGTCAAGAAAATTTTGTAAAAACGGATGACTTCTGAGTAGTTGTTTATCTTTTTCGTTCTTGCAATCTTCGAAAGGTAGGGATGCAAGTAACCAAATTTCTAATTTCGGGGTACGCAGTAGAATGTAGATAGATTCGCAAAGAATATATACTCACTAAGAAGATACACGCTTTCAGAGTTAGAAAAGAAAATAACTTTGCGCAAACAGAATAAGAGCAATCACAGATAATATGTCTTGACATTTCAATACGATTACTGAAATACAACTTTCGACCTTAAGGCATTGCGATATGTCTAATGATATTCAAATGAAATAGGTAGGGTATTAAATTCCATGACTGTACGTACATATTTTTATAAAATTATTTTAAATAATAAATTATTTTCGGGGCCTTCCGGAAACTAGAATAATTATGTCGGAAAGTTTACCAGCGGCACATTGTTTTGGCACTTGTTTTTTGAGATAAAAGCATATAATAGGAATTGATTGTTACTTGAAAATAACATGAATACTTTACTTGTGAGTATAAATGATGCATAACCTAATCCTCATTCTGTCACTCAGTATCATAAAGGCATAAGTCATTATAAAACTAGTATAGAGTTACGACATTTGGTTCAGCGTATTAGTCTATACAACAATATGTTAATTTAAATAATTGTTTATCACATTCAGGGTTAAACTTACACAAACCAATGGATCCCATCGTTTTTCTTGCGTTTTTATGCAGTTGTTTCGGGACCATTTTATCGCACAAGAAGGCATTTTATAGGGTTTTTTAATTTAACAATTTTATATTAGCTGACATCTGATGTCATAGAAAGCTTCTGTACTACTAAAGCTGTCAAACTCCGCCGCGGCTCAGTCGATCGTTCGCAGCACACTAGCCGTGGGGTCATTTTTGAGCTCGAGTCAGGTTTCTATAGTATTACTAGTTCGTTGGATACGAGTCATATTTGAGGGAGGCTTATGTCCAGCAGTGAACCTTGACATGACTTTGGTGAGTGCCTCGACTTAGAAAGTGCAACCAGAGTCTTTCGCTGAAGATGGAAGCAAAGATTTAGTCCTTGGGATACTGGTTGCCGATGATTTGACATCAACAGTCCAATTATAAGCTTTATCACCTTGCAATAAGGTTTACCAATGTTTAATGGCAAAGTTTAAACATCCTTACGACGAGTAATCTCTTAGGGAATTATGATCGCCTGGTACTTTCGTATTAAGTTTTTCGTTTTTTCGTTGTATGCTTTTAAATAAAGGCGACATAGCATCCAACGGAAGGGAGCAGCGTCCGCCAATCCGCCTGCCAACCGTGGCGCCAACATACTCATCATATCAGCTGTTTTGACTTTAACAGTCCAATTATAAGCTTTATCACCTTGCAATAAGGTTTACCAATGTTTAATGGCAAAGTTTAAACATCCTTACGACGACTAATCTCTTAGGGAATTATGATCGCCTGGTACTTTGGAAGTTGAAGTGACTAAGCATTCTCAGTTTGACCCGAGCAAGGGACGTTGTTTTGGTCCTTCTCTTCGCGAAATATGATCGCCTGGTACTTTTGAAGTAAATCGGAATCTTTTTTTTTATTCTTTTTCTTTATTTTATTATTTTGATTTTTTTTTAATACTTACAAATCCATTGACCATGACTTTGGTGAGTGCCTCCAGAGCGTCATTCTGCTGCAGATGGAACAGCACAGACTTGCTGTCCTTGAGGTACTGGCCCCCGATGTTGCTGATGAGCTGTTTTGGCATCAGCTGCATCAGGAGTTTGTTGGGCCATGTGTCCACCTTCAGTTCTGGCTCTATGTCCTTTGAGTTAGCTGATACCTGAAATATTAAGGATAGATTTATACTCTGTCTGTTTAGGTAGTTAAAAAAAGGTAAACAATCTTGAAACGTCTTTTTTTTGAAAATCAGTTTTGAATAATAAATCATGACAAGTATGTGACAATTATGAATCACATATGGTTATTTACATTATTCTGCTTTCGTAAGCAATAGTCACTGATTCTTAAAAAGCGTTTTTGTTACATCATCGCGGGTATTTGTGGCCCGAACTGGAGGTGAGGGCCATAAACAAGCGATCAGTGGCCTTCTTTATTACCGCCCATGGTGCGTACATAGTTTTACGTCTTCATCTGGGTGTAAAGTGAGATTTTTCGTCGCGCCCTAGGGCGGTAAATCTCTCTTACCGCAGTGTGACGTAAATAACTATTGCTTACCTGACAAGGCAGGTGCTTGGTGACCTTCTGCTGGTCCCCCAGGTTCTTGCCCTTCTCCATCCACTCCAGCACGCCGCTCCAGATGTACGTGCGCTGCGGCGCCGGCGCCGGCTGGGACGGGCCCGCCGCCATCATGCCGGGCATGCGCTGTATGCCGCTGGGCTGGTTGAAAAATAATGTTAATAAATCGAGGATCATAGAGATTATAGATTGTCAAAGTCTATACGTATGTATGTCGTAAGTTTTTTTTAAGTTAAGTTTTGTGTTTGATTCCTAATTCATTCCAAAATTGGTCACAAAATAAAATTCTATTTCACTTGGTTGAAATTTGTCTAGAAGAAAAGTTTATATTTTTTCATCACACTTGCTCGTCAATGGCGTTGTTACTTGCGGGAGTACAGAGCAGTTATAGCCGATTTAGCTCACACGGGCTGTTAAGTTTAGTTTTAAAAATATACAGAACCTATACTTCACTTGGACTGAGGATGTTTCTAAACAGCCAGGGTGTATTTCATATCCTCAAAAGTTTGCTACAACCAACTTTTAATATGTATAAAACATATCTTTATATTAAATTTGACTGCAATTTAATGTTTAGTATTTATTAAAAATAGTTGTTTTCTATTTGATTTTGATAATTGATATTATTTGGCAGGATGATCTATCAACTTCGAAAACAAAACGCAGTTGTTAACATTATCTGTGGAAGACATTGAACAAAGTTGACATTGTTGACAATCTTTTATAGTGGATGCGGTCTGATAGGTAAAACTACACTACACTAGTAACTAATATATTACCAACGAATTTATTTTATTTCCTCGCAAATGTGATGAAAAACATTGTATGTACTAGGGCTCCTGGTATCCGTGTTGTACGCCGACCCGTAGCTACGTGTTCTTAACACCGCCGGTACTAAGATCACGAATTTCACGAACACGGCCAGGTACGTGTCACGTACCTACGTTCGCATCCGGATTCACGGGACACGCCGTGACACGTAGCCCGTACCTGCGTCCGTGTGTGGAGCTTCGGGCTCGATTCCGTTGGATACTTATCGCACGTTTCGTAATTTCGCCACGCCCGGGAATATAATAAATAAAGACTAAGTTTTATTCTTAAGATACGTGAAGGCGTGATCACGCCTACACGGATCTACACGGATTCACGTACCCTAATTTCACGTAACCGAATGTCACGTGCGGAACGGACCAGAAAACCGTGGCCGTGATTCACGAATCCGGGCGCACGGCTACGGGTTCACGAATCACGGACACGACCGCGAGCCCTAGTATGTACCACGGGTGGTAAGTGTATAACAAACTTGAGTCATTAAAAGCCCTCTGACTTCGTCGTCGGGCTTCTAATAGACTCGCGTTTACTATACCTTACTTACCATCCTCGTTGCACAATGTACTAGAAAATTTTCAAATAGAAACGTTTCTTCTTAACAAGCTTTGATCGCGCTGTAAATTACTACATCACTACAGAGGGCGGGAAGTAAGAGTTTGCCGGCCGAGTACCTATGTGGAGGCCGGATTTTTACGAGGCCGGCAACCCCTTTTTACGCCGAGGTATACAGTGCTTTTTTGAAACATGCAATACTACAGTTTTAAAATAGTCCAAGAAGTAAAAGTTGAATTTTTAGAAAATCTAAATGTAAATAAAAATGTACCATAATTGGTTATTGTTTTTAATATGCGTAGTGGAATAATGTCATAAAACGACCAATATTTTTTTAATGGCCAATCTCCAAGTTGCCGTGTCATAAATTTATATGGAACAGTAATTAAAAAAGAGGACCTGCGCTCAAACGTCAAACTTAATGCCTCTCGCCTAACCAAACCTATTAGGAACATAATGCTGTAGTGCACGTTTGAGGAAAAATAAATACTTGCTACTAAAAATAGGTCCACACCGTACGTACCTGCGGCGGCGGGTACGAGGGCTGCGCCAGCTGGCGGAGCAGCGCGGAGTTGTCGGCGTACAGCGGGTTGCGCGGCGGCGGCAGCCAGCCGGCACCGGGCCGGGGACTGTACGTACCTGCGGCGGCGGGTACGAGGGCTGCGCCAGCTGGCGGAGCAGCGCGGAGTTGTCGGCGTACAGCGGGTTGCGCGGCGGCGGCAGCCAGCCGGCACCGGGCCGGGGACTGTACGTACCTGCGGCGGCGGGTACGAGGGCTGCGCCAGCTGGCGGAGCAGCGCGGAGTTGTCGGCGTACAGCGGGTTGCGCGGCGGCGGCAGCCAGCCGGCACCGGGCCGGGGACTGTACGTACCTGCGGCGGCGGGTACGAGGGGCTGCGCCAGCTGGCGGAGCAGCGCGGAGTTGTCGGCGTACAGCGGGTTGCGCGGCGGCGGCAGCCAGCCGGCACCGGGCCGGGGACTGTACGTACCTGCGGCGGCGGGTACGAGGGCTGCGCCAGCTGGCGGAGCAGCGCGGAGTTGTCGGCGTACAGCGGGTTGCGCGGCGGCGGCAGCCAGCCGGCACCGGGCCGGGGCGCCGCCGCGCGGAACTGCTGCGGCCGGGGCGCGGCGGCAGCCCCGCGGCCCTGGCTGCGACAAACAATTACTTTTCACATCACTAGAACTGTTTTATTCTTTACACCTTCACTGCGGCAATTCGACTTCGCAATTAACCATACTTGTACGGGATCGTATCAACCCCATACCGCAGTGAACGCGTTAAAAACAGATAACAAAGTTGAATTTTACTCACAAGAATTTTGAAATTACTTTGCAGTGTTTTTTTTATGTTAGCTGGTCGAATATTCTTTATTTAATGTTTTTGAATGATAATCGATAGATGTCAATAGTTTTGAGTACATTTTTAGAGTTTCACTCGGTAGCAAAGTGTATTCACCTTTCGTGCATTGAAACTAGGGTTCGCTCCCGGGAAATACCGGAACCGAAATTCCCGGGATTTCCTGCTTTTTTGAACCGATCAAAGAACCGGGCACAGCTTAGTTACAGCGTTAATTAAAAGTACCAAAATAATAATAATTTTCGTGTGGGCTCAGCTGTATTTAACTTTTTTTTCGATACTTCCGACGGATATTTTCGCATGGCTATTTTTTTGGGGCTCATATATTGATTAATCTCGCGTCAGAAAAAGCCAACACAGCTGAGCCCACACGAAAATTATTATTATTTTGGTACTTTTAATTAACGCTGGCAACCCCTTCCCACCACCCGATCGATTTTTATTTTGGGTGCACAGGGCGTGCAGAGCAACTGTTTGAAAAATAAATTAAAGTCGCTGAGCCCACATTTTTTTCTTTTTTTTCCCACCCCACTACACCCGCACCCACCGCCCGCGGCCTGCCAGCACGAAGATTATAGGAAAAGGTTGTTCAGGGAAGTAGCTAACGAAGTTTCAATACAGCTGAAGCCATATGACCGATTTGGTCGCTAGCTCTTAGGCTATATAGTTAGAGAATAGCACGTACCCGTATATGTCGGGGGGCGCCTCTGGTGCCGGCGGTGGGGCCGGGCTCGGGGGCCGCTCCTTCAGGCTGTAGCCTCGGAGTAGGACTAGGTGCCGAGGGTCCTAGAGAAGAATACAAGAACACTATTAGTTACTTTTTAAAACATGGTTTCCATTCATCATCATGTCAGCCGAAAGACGACTGCTGGACATAGGTCTCCCCCAAAAAGACCGGTCTCGCGCCTATCCATAAGGGGTAAAGGCTATAATCGCCACGCTTGGCATGCGGGTTGGCGAACGCAGTGCTTCCACTGCACTCTGGGGATGCTGCTGCCCATCCATGGTTTCCATTAGGATAGTAGTTTTACCGGATATGGCATATCCGGTCGCCGAATATACGCTGTGCAAGTTGCAACTTGTTTCTCGTGTAGGCAGTCATTGATAGAAATTGCGCTAATTCTACACACAGTGCGAATTGAATTTATTAATCAAGGTACTTAGTTTTAAAAAATTAATTTATAATTGATTATTTGTATTTTATTTCGTTTTTAACCTTCGTTGACAGGGAACATACTTTATCCGGTTTGCGGTTGAATACTACGTAACTATACGGAATCAGGCCGAATACTCCGTCACTATGCCAGGTTCGGCCAGTTTCGTTGCATTTCTTGTTTCTATAAATAATAATAAATTCGCCAATATCAAACTACCGACGACCAGTCTGGCCTAGTGGGTAGTGACCCTGCCTATGAAGCCGATGGTCCTGGCTTCGATTCCCAGTCGGGGCATTTATTTGTGTGATGAGCACAGATATTTTGTTCCTGAGTCATGGGTGTTTTCTATGTATTTAAGTATTTATATGTATCTATCTATTATATATATCGTCGTCTAGTACCTACAACACAAGCCTTACTGACCTTATGGTAGGACTAGGTTGATTTGTGTAAGATTGTCCTGAAATATTTATTTATTTATTTAAACTTATTGTAGCAAACAAGTAGAATAACATAATAACATGGTTATATCAACTATTTTATCTAACTCGTTGCCATGGGGCACTCTAAAGACCACCGTTTTAAGGCATCTAAAGACAAACATAAACAACGCCTCTATTGTCAAGGCGATAAAGTGCTGTTAGATAGCTGATACTTGGCACAGTTACTTACTATACTTGATAGTTTTGAAATGATATAACGATTCAGTTTAACTGCACTTATTATTTTGCTAGAACTCGCCTGGACGTCCGGTGGTGGAACGGAGATGGCGGAATTAAATCGAGCATTTCTTTTTTTTCTTTTTTTTTATGACAAAGGTGGCAAACGAGCAGACGGATTGCCTGATGGTAAGCAATTACCGTCGCCCATGGGCACACGCAACACCAAGGGAGCCACAAGCGCGTTGCCAACCTATAAGTGGGTTGGAGCTCTGGGAACCTTATTCACCATCAGGAACACAACACTACATACTTGAAAGGTAGCAGTGCTATTATGGCTGTCTTCTGTAAGGAGGAGGTACTTCCCCAGTTGGGCTTCTCCAGATTCAAGCGTGATGGTACTTCGCTGTGCCCTACCTCTCATTGTTGGACGTAATTTAAGGACATACCCGGGTCCACACCTGTGCACACTCTCCAAAATAAATAAAATTGGCCTTAGACCTTTCTATAAAATATAATAGATAGATAACAACTTGTCAAATTAGGAGAGCAAGAGAAAAATAATACCTTAGCGTAATTCCTCAGTTGTGCATGATGCGTGTCGCCGCCTGCATGCTCGTACATCTTCAGGAGTGCGGGCAGCCTCCTGGCTGCGGCTATGGACAGCTGGACACCGCTGGAGCCCAGAAGACGGGCAGCCAGCTCAATTGTTCCAGGTGCACCTGGGAATATTCTACAGGGTCATTTCTGGGTCGTGATCCAGAACCAACTTTTTTAACTCTGTAACTGGTTACAATAAATTGTCTTGACAACATTTGTGACTTCGATAGGTCTAATATACCTGATTGTCACTGTACAAGCTACCAAATGGAAGGCACTTTTAATATGTGTAGAATTTTATGTGATGGGCCAGCGACGCGAGGTAACCACCAGCTCTTCGGTCACCAGTTATATCAACACCCTTTACAAATTTCTATAATAATATTATCTCATCAGCATTCCTTATTTTATTTTCCTATAGAACCTGAATATGGTGTGGACATTACCTGGAGGCACCAGCCCCCCAGCGTAAGCTGAATAGGGTGGTGAACAGCACAGCAGCAGGACATGTCTGGACACGTCCGTCCGTCCCAGCTCCTCGAAGCACGCCGCGGCTGCCACCAGGGCCTCTGTGATGCAGGCTCTGCTCTCAGCTTGCCCGCCTATAAACCTGATGTAAAAAGTAAAATAATAAGTATTGAAGAATTACAAAGTAGTAATAGATGCATAAGGCTTGAGACAGAGCACTGTGGAAGAACTTAGGGGAGGAGGGAACTACTTTTTTTTTATGACAAAAGGTGTGAAACGAGCAGACGGATTGCCTGATGGTAAGCAATTACCGTTGTGCACATGTAACACTAGGGGAGTCACAAGCGCGTTGCCGACCATTAAGGGGGTTGGAGCTCTGGGAACCTTACTCACCATCAGGAACTACTACTATAGTACTATTACCTGAATAAACTTAGTCAAACTGAATTAAATATATTATTATGTAACCATATGTAATAGTAGAAATAAAGGCTATTTTTATTTTATTTTAATAGTGTCAATAAAAATTTAAATTCTAAAGTCAGTAAGTCTAAAGATGAAAAACTTAGCTAAAGCACTTATGTAGTAGTAACGTGTGTAAACGCATATCGGCATTCTATATTCAATTTTGATGTAAGTTTCATATTAATTCTCTGCACAACTACATAGACATGGTCCTTCAGTTAAGTTTTTCACCTATACAAGTATACACATTAAGTTCTATGCTGGGAGTCAAGTATCTCTAAACCAAATTAGGTTCTAATTGGTCTTGGAGAGGTGACAGACATACTTATGCCTTGTGGCCACTGTGAGCCTGCATACCCAGTAGGATGTCCCAGATTCCAATCCTGGCAATGTTTAATACACATATAATATATACACATATATATGTATTTTTTTAAAATATCGCGTTAATATCGTTGAAATTAGGGACAGCACATGTGCTTGCCTATGTGTCATATACAAAATAGTTTTTATAGGGTGGCCCCATATTTCAATACATGACAAACATCTTGTTAATTTATTCTATCTTCATGGAATCCAGTCATTAGTAAATGCAGGCGTCAAATACCACAAGATAAAAATTCCGATATTGTTAGTGTAGTGTGTCGACCGAGTGACATCCCTAGTGCGCAAAACGTTCAAGTTGATAAACAAGATCAAGTGCGGGTAGTTCGAAAAACACGCGCGGCTAGAAGATGTTGATGTCAACTTTAGCCAGTCTTAATCCGAGACCACGAGGACAATGTCGTCTTCGAAACGTCGGAGGTAAATTTTAAAGTTAATATACGCGGTTAAGTTCTGTTCATGTTTAATAATGTAAACATCTTGTTTTTATTAGCTTTAGTTTTAAATTGATTCCCATTGTTTTTTTATGTTTATTAATATTGTATTATTTTAACCTTCTTTATACTTATATTTGGTAAATTTTGATTGGTTAACCAAAAAGTCTCGTAATATTAAAAATATATAGGTATATATATTTCTGACTATTTTAGCTTCTTGTTGTGGCTTAGGATAGTAATTGACAATATATCATATAGAGTAGACTATATTACAAGTTATAAGTATTTGCGTTAGACCCATGTATTGGCCCTAAACTGTGACCAGACAATACCAGAGGATTGGCAGCAGTCCCTTAGAGTGGTGGAACATACTGCAATTGCCAACCTGCCTGCCATTGTGGCTATTATGGCATTTAAACCCCCTTTTTGCCTTTTTCCTACAGTGAATGTCTGGAGGTGAAGCAGTAGTATACGCATTTACAGATATAAGAATCATTATTCTCAAAGAAGATAGAGATAACAAGCTTCACTATAAGAAATACAATTATTTATATTTCAGTACTCATACAAAGTTATATGGTATGCATACTTGTCTATTAATCTATTTAATATCTTATATTGTAACTAGCACCATTACACAACAAGTTTATCAATTTATGCAAGATTGTGTCAAAACATTAGTTAATTAAATAAATAAATAAATATTTCGGGACAATCAGACACAAATCAACCTAGTCCTATGGTAAGCTCAGTAAGGCTTGTTGTGTTGTAGGTACTAGACAACAATATATATAATAGATAGATACATATAAATACTTAAATACCTAGAAAACACCCATGACTCAGGAACAAATATGTCCTCATCGCACAAATAAATGCCCTGACTGGGAAACGAACCTAGGACCATCGGCTTCATAGGCAGGTCACTACCCACTAGGCCAGGCTGGTCGTCAAAATAATAAAATATTTGTTTATATAACTACTTACTGTATTTTATCTATGGTCTCCACAACTGTTTGAGGACAAGTGAATGGTCCAAAAGTGGAGACAGGCAGAGCCAACAAGTTGTCTGCCGCCTGATACGTGACGATGCCGTACATGGAGCCATTTCCACCACCCTCTTCCAACGGGCCTCCATGGAAATATCTGGTTGTGAGAAAGTAATGTGGCATTAAGAATGCACTCACAAGATTTAAAAAAAAGAATCTACTCGACTTATAATAGATATAGGCTAGCTAGTTTTAAATGTACTTACTCGAGAGTAGGTATAATATAGTTAGTTTTTAATTCGCTAATATATGCCCCATTTGTTGAAGTAGCCTCTATGACGAATATTAACTCTGCCTGTATAGGCGTTTCAGGAGCATTTACCACCATTTTTGGAGGTTTGTGAAGTACTAAATCAATAGTTTATCATTATTCACTGTGTATCATGTTCGATATGTTACAAATTGAGATATTCTAGTTTAAATAATAACTTCGATATGAACTCCGCTTCTCCGATCCAACACCAAAGCTTGTTTTGACACTTCTGACGTTTCGACTTTTGACAGCAAAACTATGTACACTATTCGAGACGCCGTTATAATTGCAGAATTTAACAGTCTAACCAGGTATTGAAAACTTCGCCCTTATTTTATTCAGCTTTTATAACGTAAAGGCCAGTAAAAAACAATACTTACAAGCGCATGTTGATCTGCGATGTTGATGCATTCATTGCATTCTCATGGGTCATAGAAAAGCTAGCTACGTTCCAAGACAAATTTGTTACCGCGATTATTTAAGCCTTTAAGCAGCAGAGAATGAAAACTCAGCCTTAAGTACATTATTGACTTTTGACTTGACATGCCTACCACGTATATGTCTTTGTATAAATTTGTACATAACACCATAAATAAGTTGTAAATATTTTAATACAATTTTTTAATTTTAGGTTCTTAATGCAGATAACATATAAATGTAAATTGTATATATTTAAAATAAATCTAAATATCGCTACTAGAATATTTCAGGATTGTACTGTTTGGAAAGGACAATAATTAAACTGGATTATGAGATTGAACGTACGGTTTTGACTTAATTAATGGATGATACATACATACTGAAATTGTATAAGAAAATAAAAGTAACTGAAGACATTGAACTCGGATTTGACCTAATATGAATAGTACTTACTGAAGACGTTGACCGGATTGAACTTATGAAAAAGAAAACAAACTACTTATGACAAGGCAGTATGGCTTAGAGCTTTAGCCTGTCCAGATGGACGAAAAAAAAAAAAAAAAAAAAAAAAAATTGACTTGACATTCAAATGTCAAACAAATTTTTAGCTCACCCAAATTTACATTTCCGAAATAATCTGTTTTGAATTTTAAAAATAGGATAGAATTCATTTCAAGCTAAATGACTCGAATTATGGACAAAATGTACAAGCGCTTCCTGCGGCGCCGACTATGCACACGGTTTTTATTTACAATGATAGTGTTCACAATTTCCTTCTTATTATCGGTCGTGTTATTCGGCGATTTAAAATCCCCTGTTGTAATGCGTATAACTGATTTAACCCGCTGTCCAGCCTGCTACGGCGTATCCGTTTGTCCTGAACTTTATTCCAACCAGATAACGTTGGAAACCGGAAACAGTTGGTTCAACGCTAAAAATGTGTACTACGGGCTTACTAAGTCAAATCGACGGGTTGTATTAAAAAAGTTAGCGCAGAATTGGGAGCTTCAGGAGTTTGACTCTACACTGTGTAAGAGTTGGCAGCTGAAAAATGACTGTAAACCAATCGATTTGTTGAATATGAGTAATATTGTCGGTAAGATTAGGGATTTGGTGCATTATAACTTGAGCTGGCCGGACATGGAGCCAAGGAAGGGGCTAGTGTTCTGCCCGTACCCTGCAGGCATTGTGGACTTCATAAATCCTAGTAATAAAAAGTTGATTCAGTCAAAATTGGACCTGATTAATATTTGGACTACTTTAAGTATCAATCCAGAGCCCTTAGTATTGAAGGTAATTTAAAAAGTTTTATTTTTTTCTTTAAAGATTGTAATAGATAAAGTAGAGTTTGGGTGAAAAGTGTCCACATTCATGACATTCCTACTTTAAAAAAAATTTTTTTTTTTAGTAAACTTACATTTAAATAGTAAACTATTTTAGAAAAGGACAAACTGTAACTTTTTAATTTATAAAGCTGGCAAAGGATTAAGGTTGCTTTTATCATACAGGTTATCCCAAAATCCAAAGGATGGCCAGTCCCAGCTTACGGAGGTGTGTGCGGGAGACTAGTTGTTGAAGCTCATGAGGGGGAACCATTGTCTTCCCTGCTGCACATACCCTGGCACAGGAAACTGAAGTTTGCCAAGAAGATTCTGGATGCTGCCATGGATTTTACTTTTAAACATGACAGGTAGAATATTTCTGTGGCCCTAGTGAAAAGGGTAAAATTGGATAAGAAATTTTTATTTATGATTTTGCTTTTATTTTTATTAACTATGTGCTATGACTTGACAACCATTCTGTACTACTGAGTGGTCTGTGAAACAGATGGTCCAAGGTTCAGTAAAGCATTTATTATTGATTATTATTTATTTATGGCTGAGATGATGATGATGATGATTTATTTGTGTTTTGTGTGTAAGTATTTGTATAATACATTTCTTATTGGCTGAATACTTACAACACAAGCCTTTGAGCTTACCATTTGGCTCAGTCAATGTGTTTAATGATTTTCTTTATTTATGTATTATGTATATAATACACACTATGAAGGATTCAATAACATTTTGACATTCAGTTATATCTCCTTCAAAAATTTTTATTTTAACCAGTATGTATGTATATGTCTCACAATGTTTCACCTCAAATTTATTTGTATCTTACCTTCAGATTCCGGTTTTACCTCATGGACTGGTCCCTGGACAACATAGTTGCGAATGAAAAAGATGACATATCTTTTGTGGACTTAGAAGATATTATCGTCCTTGACAAGCATATTTACCCCGGAAAGGATCTGCCATTATGGTATCAGCGATACGGTCGAGAAAACATGGGCACTGGATTTACCTTCTCCATAGACAACATGTGTAATCACCATCTCAGCGATCATAATCTATGGGCCGCTTGCTACATTTTAGCCGGAGACAATATGCCACTGTTGTATCCTATACCTAAGAATGTTTATGCACACAGACCTTATCTAGGCAAACTTCTGAAAGAGTGTCTTAATGGAGAAGACAGGTTTACAAGTATAACAAAGTTGCAGCATGTTGTAAAAGAAATGCTAATGGATGAAAAGATAGCTGTAACCGTATCTGTGAGATAATAATGAAAAAAAAAAATCGTCAACTATTAATAATATATCATGATCTCAATACAAAGAGTGCCATTTATGGCATACCTATCAATATTTTTAAATAAGGTTGTGTTACAAAATCATATTCAGTGAAATTTAAGGACCAATTGACAATAGCATGTTATCATGTATTATTGTATTTCCTGTCAATACTCAGTGTGTGAATGATTTAATTATTAATGTTTGGCCTCACTGTTTCTTTATACAAGTATGATGTAAGATTTTTTTTATATTTTACAAAATAGAGTTATTTATTTTGAGTTGTACATATCTGTGATATTAATTCTGGGTTCTGTACCTAATTGGTACTGATTAATGATATTTGATAGAATTGTGTTGTTTAAAACTGAATTAAAGTATTAGTAAATAACATAAATTTTTTTATTTTATTTTGATCCTAAACTCCAGTAATCAATACCACCATTACCTCCCTTAGTGGTAGTATGTGGGAACAAGCATGTTTGCAATAGTAAGACGAGATCAGAGCAAAAGCAGACTAACGGACTTTAGAAAACAACTGGAGATCACTATGATAAACTTACATGATCGACGAACAACAGTGAAAGTATTAAACGCACATTTTTCCCGAGTGTAGACATTATATTCAGTAATCAGAACGTTATAATAAGCTTAAAATATTAACTGTAGCTTGCCAATATTATATAGTAATTTGTAATGTATCCAAAATGTCTGATTACTTTTGAAGTTATAGCTTTATAAAAGTTTTTTTTGGCGGGAACGTTAAAAAGAATAGGCGCGCTTTTGAAATTAAATTTTGTAAATTAGTTTTAAATTCTAGATTTGTACATTTCTTTGTATATTTCTTATGTAAAATAGTCTATATAGTGTTAGTTTTGTACATATTACGTTAGTGCGTTTCCCCATAATGGGGAAGCGCACGGGGCGTAGCGGCCGTAAACGATCGCGAGTTACGGGTGAGTCTCTTACAGAAGGAATAGATCAGGACTTACCTTCTTCATCATCATCGACGACTTCATATTCTGATGCTGAAAATAATGATCGTCCACTAGCGAAGAAAAGAGAAAAGGATAAGTACACACCTTATAAAGCAGGAAATTATAACAGATTTTATGACGAAAACTCGCAGAAGAAAGATTTTATTGTCTTCCTCAATCGCGAAGAAGATAACACTAAAATTACAGATAAGGATAGGTTGGCCATATCTAATGGCATCAGAAAACATTGTGTTTCAGGTGTAATGCATCTGAGGTCAATTAATGCATTCAAAATTGGTATAACTTTCGACCTCCCTAATAACGCTAATGTTTTTCTTAAGAACGAAAAGCTCCTAAACGAATTGAGGATGGTTGGTTCAATACCGGCTGCCGAAACAGAAGCCACTGGGGTTCTCACATCTGTACCTTGCGATTATTCCAATAAAAAATCTTTCAGCTTATTGCTTCTAGTAAAAAGTTATTAGTGTGAGACGTTTCATGCGACGGGTAAAAGACGCTCAAGGTGTCGTTTCCTTTCTTCCAACACAGACAGTTGCTGTTACATTTGCTTCAACGCAGCTCCCGAGTATGTTACTTTAGACCACTGGAGACATGAGGTAGGAGTTTATGTTCCTCCTGTTAAACAGTGCCTGAAGTGCATGAAATTCAACCACATTGCTAAATTTTGTAAAAACAATGAAACTTGCTCAATTTGCTCAGGCAACCATAATTTTAAACAATGTGACAAGTCCAAAACTCAATGTGCTAACTGTGGCGGTGACCATATTGCAATTTCTACCACATGTCCACTTAAAAAACAAAAACTAGAAGAAAACAAAATAAAAGCAAAAATGCAAGATATTCTGATCTTTTAGTGCAGCTCAATTTCCACAGCTAAATTCAAAATACATTGATACTCAAATATCCAATTTAATTAAATCTGACAAATTTATGAATTTATTAGTTGAAGCAATGCTTGAAATATGTTCAAAACCTGATGTGCCAAAAAATTCTAAAAGCATTAGAGAAATTTTAGATAACACTTTTAAGAAAAAACACCTTAACCTTTTTATGGATACATTACATATAGTGCAATGGAATGCTCAAAGTTTAATTAGTAATAGGCTAGTTTTAACAAAATTTTTATATGATAACAACATACATATTGCCATAATCTCTGAAACATGGTTGAAACCACATCAATTTTTTCTATCAAAGGGTACAATATTATTAGAAATGATTGTGGGAACAACCACAATGGTGTTGCAATTTTAATTCATAATATTATAACACATTCTCAAATTACAACTCATTTTGATAGTTCTTTACAAAATGTTTGTGTGAAAATCAAAATTAATAACAATGAATTAAGTGTCGTTAGTTTTACAGTCCATCTAATACAAATCCACCATTTAATAAAAATAATCTAGACGTTTTGCTTAAGTCCATTCCTAAACCTATGATATTTGGAGGCGATTTTAATGCTCATCACATGTCTTGGGGATGTGTCGACACCCTGCCTCGAGGTAAGGATGTTTTAGATGTTATTGATGAAAATGATCTTGTTCTTTTGAATAATGGCAGTCCCACTACAATTGGTTCTTCATCTTGGCGAGCTAATGCTCTTGATTTAACTTTAGTTTCTCCATCTTTGGCACTTTCATGTGATTGGTCTGTTTATGATTATCCTCTGGGTAGCAGTTATCACTTGCCTGTAATTATAAATTTGGTTGTTGGAAATGAAAGTAATCTACAGAATAATATACAATGCAATAATGTACATTTACCATTTCAGCATAATTACAAATTAGTTAATTGGAAAATATATAGTCAATTAATGGATTCAAATTTAAAAATATTGACTTTAATGCTATGTCTCCACCAGAATCCTACAATTTGTTTTGTAACATAATACATTCTGTTGCTGAACAGTCAATTCCACAGTCTACCTCCACTAATAAATGTAATAATATTGCTAAACCTTGTTTACCAAAACATTCTAAGTGTCCTAGTTTACCCTGGTGGAACTCAAAGTGTTCAGAAGCTGTTCAAAACTCAAAGAATGCTTATATATATTTTAAAAACAACCCTTCTGAGGATAATTATATTGAATTTAAGAGATTGCGAGCTTTAAAAAAACTAATACTTAAAACAGAAAAAACCAACAGCTGGATGGAATTGTGCAACTCATTTAATAGATGTACCTCATTGTCATTGGTATGGAAGTACATGCGTAAATTTAATAAATCATTTACTCTTAATAATTCTCTTGATGATAGTTGGATTCCAGATTTTATATGTAAATACACTCCTGACTTTGTTTTGAATGAGCCGTTAAATTATAATAAAACTGATAATATTGGAAATAATTATTTGACTGATCCATTTTCGTATCAAGAACTCCATTCTGCGTTGTTTTCTAGAAGAGATACATCCCATGGTCTAGATGGGATTCCATATATACTTTTAAAAAAATTAACCCCAAATTGTCTCATAATCTTTTTAAACTTACTTAATCGTATGTGGAAGGAAAACTTTATACCTGAGGAATGGAAAACTGATTGTTTGGTTCCAGTTTTAAAACCTGGTAAAGATAAATTGTTGCCGGATTCGTATCGACCCATAGCTCTTACGTCTTGTATTGGAAAGATATTTGAACAGCTTTTAAAACAACGCCTAGAATTTTATGTAGAACAAAATGGTCTTTTACCTTACAACCAATTTGGTTTTCGCAGAGGTCGGTCTTCTCGTGAAAGCATTTGTCAGCTAGTATTAGATGCTCAACACAGTCTGTATAATAATCAATATCTTTTATGCGTTTTCTTTGATATTGCTGGTGCTTTTAACAGTGTTAATATTTCGGTTCTTTGTAACGAGTTGTCAGTGATAGGGATACCTGGGCAATTAATAAACTGGATACAAGCATTTTTGACCAATAGAAAAGTATTTGTTAAATTTAATAATCATTTATATGGTCCAAGATGCTCGTCGTTAGGAGTATGTCAAGGAGGAATTCTGTCTCCATTAATATTTATCTTATATATTAGACGATTGAATCTTATTTTGGGATCGAATGTAAAAACTTACAATATGCAGATGACTTAGTAGTTTATACATCTGGAATGGATTTAAGTCAATTAGCTTCTACTGTAAATAACGCACTTTCCAGTTTATATAAATACTTTTCATACCTTAATTTAGATGTTAATCCTACTAAATCAAAAGTCTTCATTTTCGGTCGTAAATGTGTAGCTACACCTAATATTTTGTATAACAGAATTCCATTGCCTATATATAGTGAAGTAAAATTTTTGGGTGTAACTTTTACTCCAAAACTCTCATGGACAAAATACATTAATAATATAACAACAAAAGCAAACAAGGCTTATAATGTATTAAAATCTGTTTGCGGGACTACTTGGGGAGCAGATCCCAAAATATTGTTAGTGTTATACAAATCTCTCGTTCGTAGTCACTTTGAATATGGTTTTCTTTGTTT
The DNA here is from genome assembly GCA_022674325.2 of Grapholita molesta. Classification (NCBI taxonomy): domain Eukaryota; kingdom Metazoa; phylum Arthropoda; class Insecta; order Lepidoptera; family Tortricidae; genus Grapholita; species Grapholita molesta. The sequence continues at coordinate 4,694,955 of CP053141.2, read as the reverse complement.
TGCTGGAGATAGTAAATTAGTGAATAGTTTGGACAAAATACAAAATAAATGTATGCGCACAATACTAGGTGCCTTTAAAACTAGTCCTATTGCTGCTTTGCAAATCGAAACAAAACTGCCACCCATTAGTGTTCGATTCCGTTATTTGAAAGAAAGATTTATCTTGAAGCTTCATAGTTTGCCTAATAATGATCTTCTTACCAATTTAATTGCTTCTCAATCTGCTCCTTATAAGCAACATATGTTTATTTTGCAAGATTTTTCTTGCTTTTTCATTCTCTTGAAGAGTTTAATATACATTTGAACGATGATGTTCTTCCTTGTTATGCAGGCACATTCCAAAGTAAATATGCCGCAATGAATATTGTAATTGATTCAAGCTTGTCTTCTAAGGAGGAAGTTTATCTGTTATTGTCAGAATGGACTAATTATAAATTTATTTATACTGATGGGTCCAAAAATAATGATGCTGTATCATTTGCAATTTACCAGACCGAAATCAATAAGGGAGTGGGATACAAAATTAATAAATATGCTAGCATCTTCACTGCTGAAGCAACAGCCATCCTTTTGCTTTAAAACATATTATGGAAAGAAATCAGTTGAACAAAAATTGGGTAATAGTCAGTGATAGTATGAGTGTCTTAAAAGTTTGTCAAGTAACAAAATGAATGCTAACATTAACTACCTGATTTTTACTATTAAAGAATTATGGTGGAAGTTATCCTTAACTGACACTGTAGTACAATTCGTTTGGGTACCTTCGCATATAGGAGTCTTAGGTAATGAAAATGCAGATTTTTAGCCAGAACCATTGTTAATATTTCTGATTCATGCTCAAGTTTAACCATCAAGGAGTTGGATGTCGCTTTGCCGTATACGGATATGATATCTAATCTTAAAAAGCGCATGATTAGTAATTGGGGAAAACATTGGTATTTTTGTAGAGAAGTTGAAAATAAAGCTCATATATATTCTTTGTTAGACGTTCCTGTTAATAGTACGCCATGGTTCTGCAAGCTTAAACATTTTGTTCATAGAAATTTCTATACTATAATCAATCGAATGCGCATTGGTCATTATTGCCTAAATTTTCATCTTCATCGAAAAAATATAGTTTCTTCTCCTTATTGTGATCGTTGTCAAATGAATGAAGTTCAGTCTCTCGACCACATCATTTTCGTTTGCCCGTCCTTCGGCATTCAGCGCCTTGTGCTGATGGATGAGCTGCTTAATATTTATGAGGCATCTAATATAATCCCGCTGTCAGTACCAGATTTGCTAAGAGAGCCTACCACGTATATGTCTTTGTATAAATTTGTACATAACACCATAAATAAGTTGTAAATATTTTAATACAATTTTTAATTTTAGGTTCTTAATGCAGATAACATATAAATGTAAATTGTATATATTTAAAATAAATCTAAATATCGCTACTAGAATATTTCAGGATTGTACTGTTTGGAAAGGACAATAATTAAACTGGATTATGAGATTGAACGTACGGTTTTGACTTAATTAATGGATGATACATACATACTGAAATTGTATAAGAAAATAAAAGTAACTGAAGACATTGAACTCGGATTTGACCTAATATGAATAGTACTTACTGAAGACGTTGACCGGATTGAACTTATGAAAAAGAAAACAAACTACTTATGACAAGGCAGTATGGCTTAGAGCTTTAGCCTGTCCAGATGGACGAAAAAAAAAAAAAAAAAAAAAAAAAGCTTTATAAAAAAAAAAAAAAACTGTCAAACCGATCGTCATGTCAGTATTTTGAGGTTATGTTTGTCCAATATTCGTATTTATTTACGTAAATAAAATATATGTTACTACTGATTTGTCTAGTTTGATCGAAAATGAGTAGTTCAGACTCCGACGAAGAAAATGACATACGATATGGTACACCTTTGGAACCATACGAGGAAGGTAAGTCCTTATAACATTGTGAGTTGTGACTACAAAATAAATTATTATCGAGTATCGATGTTTACTTTATGAAAAAAATATTTAAAAGAATTATGAATTTCTTTTATAAAATGTATTATTAATTTTAAAGATGAGATACCTTCAAAACGGAAATACCAGCAGCCGCCCGATCAGTTCGCTTTGGACGTACACGGGCGGAGGCGCTTTCACGGTGCCTTCACCGGGGGCTTCTCTGCCGGCTTCGGGAACACCGTCGGCAGCGCCGAGGGCTGGGCACCGGCTACTTTTAAAAGCAGTAGGAGCGACAAAGCGCAAGTTTCTGTAAGTCTTATGTTGAAATTGTTATGCTTTCTCTTTTAGTTGGGAGAGATTCTATGAAATTTTCTCCCCTTTCCTTACACCTCACATAAGCTGGTTGATGCCCTAAAGAGAGTAAGACAGACAATATTCATGGAAGCTGCACTCATCTCTTATCATGGTTAAGTACCTAGTGCTCAAGGCTATGGGTTTCTTGTATGGGGAAATTCCATAGTATATAGTGACCATTTAAACTTAAAAAAAACTGTGTTCATGCTTTAGATAAGGCATGGCATGCATGCACAGCTGTGAGCCTTTGCTCTTGCTGTCCAGAGACCTATACAAAGATCTCTCATTAAATGCAATTTTGAATTTTATTTATGACAAACCATAGTTGCATTTGACCTAGCAAGTTTTTATCTCTGGGTAGCTAGAGGATAAAAATTAAAATGATGATTAATGGCTGCATGAATAATGTAAATGTTATTATTTATTATAAAAAGTATAAAAACATTTTCTTAGCTCAATACAAAATAAAATCGCTAGAATTGTACCCTTTTTATTTAATTTGGACCCGGGTATGTCCTTAAACTACGTCCAACAATGAGAGGTAGGGCACAGCGATGACCATCACGCTTGAATCTGGGGCAGCCCAACTGGGGAAGTACCTCCTCCTTACAAAAGACCACAGCCATAATAGCACTGCTACCTTTCAGGTATGTAGTGTTGTGTTCCTGATGGTGAGTAAGGTTCCCAGAGCTCCAACACCCTTTAAATGTCGGCAACGCGCTTGTGACTACCTTGGTGTTGCGGGTGCCCATGGGCGACGGTAATTGCTTACCATCAGGCAATCCGTCTGCTCGTTTGCCACCTTTTGTCATAAAAAACAAAAAAAAAAAATTCACAGAGACAACGCCCAGAAGATTTCATGGATGAAGAAGACCGTGATGAACATGGTATTGCTCCTAAACTAATGGAAACACAGAGTGAATTCTCCGGCAGGAAAAGACAGCACACACGTTATCACGATGGGCCAATACCAGGTAAGCGTCCTAGTATTCACTTTTATTTACAGAAAACAATCGTATTATGATAACAACAACTACTTAACTAGTTACAGTATAAAATCTAAAAAAGGCCTTGAGGCATTGTACCAAGCATGCTGGCGGCATTTCCTCGTTGTATCGCAATGCTTATACGTTGTGCGAGGAAGCCGCCAGCTCTTCGGTCACTAGATACATCAACCAGACGCTTCGCGATTTCTGCAAAAAGTTTGTGCGCGCTGGGACCCCATGGACCTAGCGTCTATACGCCAAACGGTACAAAATGGTACTCTCTGCCATATTTGTTACGTTTTATATTTGTATTCACTTAGATGTAGACCCTCATAGACTGCTGGCGTCATACTTACGATTCCTGAGACTAAGTACCTACCCAGTCTAGTGTCTCTACTGTACATTAATGACCACAACGTTTATTAAGGGCTGTCAGCTGACGCGAACGGCTCACTATTATGCTGCTCCTTACAGAATGAAGCATTTCGACCAATATTCAACTTACATAATGTGAGTTCAGTTCTTGACTTACTAGTCACTTAACTTATTGTCCTATGCCCCCTAGATAACGCAGAGGGCGTCCACACCACTCAGATTCGGTTGAGACCGTCTCAACCAATCTCACTGGAAGCGAAAACTCAGTAGGAGTATTCCAGTGGTACAAGTCAAGTCTGGCGCGGAAGGGTCCTCGATTTTCCCTAGGCTACCTTCCCCCCACACAGTCCGCTTGCTCTATCGCACAACACATGTGCATAAAGCCCAAGTCAGGTTCAAAAAAACAAAAAAAAAAAGCAGAGGGCGTCCACACCAGATATCGAAATACTGCTGTTATTTCCTATTTTTTTATTGAATTTCTTGAATGGTATTCAGGTAAGGAGAATATGTAATGATAACTGTGATACCGGATTTGAATAACGGTTAATTTGTATGAAAAAATATCGATAAGTATTCCATCCCTGGTCCACGGTGAGCCGCCATTAGGATGGGTTTTCAGCTACCTGCTTGTGTTCGCTCCAAGTCTTCCCAATAGCCTTCGAGGGAGTTACTCGGTTCGACACTGTTAAGTACTTAGACTTGGCTCACGAGGTATAGATGTAGTGAATAATCCTTTCCTATCGGCAAAATTCGTAACAACGATAACACCCGAATGGTCTATGAATTACTGTATTATTAAATTACGTGTAGGTATCAAATAAATTGCATACTTTATTTATCAATGTCAAATGTCAAACTGCCCGTTTGACCTATATTACACTGAGATGTTAAAACCACCACGATTCTATCATATAAAGAATTCGTTAGGTAAACAAAAATATAACTAGTTACCGAGGACGTTTTATTTCAATAAAACGCACTGATTGGGACCCGGTTGGGATGATCTACTGATTCTATAAGGATTGGAACCCCAAAAGTCTAACTATAAGTCAAAACTACAGTAGGATTTTGCAGACCTTTTTTAATAACAATAAATTTTTGTAATTAATTAAAAATACTATGACATAACAAAAAAGACACCTCAATACAACAAAACAAACCAGCAGAGAAATTAATATAAATAAATATGATTTTCTGATTGGATGAACGTACTTACTTGTTTGAATATCAAATGGAAATTATACACTAATCGGCGTATAACGTTGTAGTCAAAATCGTCAAGACCTAGACAAAATAATTTATTTGGTCTACCCAACTTTGCCGACTTCGGACTATTGGAGGTAGATTGATTCGCAGGCTTGCCGATCTAAACGTTTCCCTTTTCTTAGTGCTTTCGGCATGTCTGTTATAAATTGTTAATGTGGATCGAATATAATCAATGTTTATTATTTACAAAATTGACAGGCAAGAGTGACATGTAAAAAGTCTATCAAAATATAGGTGGCCTGCATTAATACACGAGTCCATGAAGTTTATCACAAAATCTAACATAAATATCAACAAAATATTTCTGTGGTATTAACTACTCTATATAGATACTTCCTCTTGCAATGCGACCGTTCCCTACGTTGTCTCGATGGGTACTGAGTGCGAGTGAAGTAGTAAGACAAAAACGAACATTTCCGAGAAAATACGAAAGGAAAGGATTATTCACTACATCTGTAACCGCCATGTGGGAAGTTGATTCGGCGATCATTGTACCGATAGTTGTTTCCGCGAACGGTCTCATAGCGAAGAATCTCGACCAACATCTTGAGAGACTCTCGCTACGTGGTTGTGGTTGGATCAAGGGTCCGATTCAGAAGGCAGTAATCCTGGACACGGCGCGTATAGTCCGACGGTTCCTCTCTCTGCAGCGCTAACCACCGGCAGCCTGGGCCCTGCCCCGTTGCCGGCGGCACTCTAGGTTAGGTTATTTATAATGTTTTTATTGTTTTGATATGTTTTAGATGTATTTTTATATTTTACTTTTATAAAAATATTGTAAAAAGACCTAATCTAAGAAAGAAGATAAATAAACAGGTAATTAATCCTTCTACCCTGTGCAGGTGAACCGGTTCTCGAGCAGCTAGTGCGAGCTGTCCACGAGACGGCAGCAGTGCGTATGCTCCGTGCCATGGGCTGGAGGCCGGGCCAAGGCGCAGGCGAGAGACTCAGCCGCCGCCAGAAGACCACCAGCAAGAGCCGACACAAAGTATACGGCTGCTACATGCCCGAGGATCTGAGGCCGGTGAGTGTTAGAGCGCGGTGCAGTGATGTACCCGTCACATTCTAACATCAAGGCGGGGCCAGGGCGCCGGCGAGCGACTCAGCCGTTAGCTATCAGTTAGTAACCGACAACCGGTCTGGCCTAGTGGGTAGTGACCCTGCCTGTGAAGCCGATGGTCCAAGGTTCGAATCCCAGTCAGGGCATTTATATGTGTGATGACTGTGATGAGCACAGATATTTGTCCCTGAGTCATGGGTGTTTTTTATGTATTTAAGTGTTTATATGTATCTTTCTATTATATATATCGTTGTCTAGTACCTGCAACACAAGCCTTACTGAGTTTACCGTAGGACTAGGTCGATTTGTGTGAGATTGTCCCGAAAATATTTATTTATGAATTATTATTTATTTATTTACTAAGCCATGAAATAAAACAACTAAAACGGATTAAATCGCGTATACTAATTTAAACTTTAACCCGACGTTTCGAACCCTTTAGCAGCGTTCGTGGTCATCGGGTGGGTCAGTCCACCCACAGTTGTTTTATTTTAGTTGAGTAATTATCGCGGCAACCGAAGATAATATTTTTTACTAAGCCATATTAAGTCAATTTAATTTCAACCTAAGCATCAATGTAAGCGAAATCTGACTGAGCCCCACGGCAGGCTCACAACGACTTATTTTCTGGGCTGTGGGTGAGTACCCACAATTTAATAAACTCAGCCAACGATGTATATAGTACATATATACACATTAAAATACATAGAAAACACCAATGACTACATGAGAAACAAATCGCTTGTACAATGGGTTGTGCTCTGAAGAACACGACATGATGCCAACGGCCGCTTTCTACCACAGCACCGCTCGTCGGCAGTGCATTCATCCTCACACCCTGGAGCCTAAAGGGTCGCGCACTAAGCGGCTTAAGAGGAATTTCCTCCCGCGAACCCTCCGGCTGTGGAATGAACTCCCTGCTGAGGTTTTCCCTTGGGACTACAGTATGAGGTTTTTCAAAAAAGCAGTGTAATAGGTTCTTAAAGGGCAACGAGCATGTGAATCCACTGGAGTTGCATGCGTCCATAGGCTACGGTAACTGATTATCAGGCGGGCCGTATGCTTGTTTGCCACCGTCGTTGTATGAAAAAAAAACTGCTCAACACAAATAAATGCCCGTAATGTCATTTGAATTCATACATCAGCTTCATAGGTATGGGATGCAGTGACGGCACGTTTATACAAGCCGATTCCCGTCGGCTTGACTAACTTTACTGCAGTTCCACGGTTTTCCTTAGGCTCAAGAAGAAAAGGCTCAAAAATATCGGCTCCGTCTTGCTTATGACAAAAATTTACACGCCGCCGTAGGATGACTAAAGACCAGTGATCGGAACTGCGGGAGTAAAACTTTAGCAAAACTTTTGACAGAACCTTTAAATTGGCATAAATGAAAGAAAAAAACACAAGAATATTATTGGCAGATCAGTACTCAATTTAACTGTATATTAAAAAAAATTTAATTACACAAATATTATTATTTTCGTAGCTAACAACTACATAAAACGTCCATTTGGCAAGTTTGTTAAAGTTTTACTCCCGAAGTTCCGATCCCTGCTAAAGACTCGAGAGTTTCAAGGTTACCCCTCTCTTTCAGACCATGGAGCCAGAATCGCAAAGCTCCGATTCCGACTCCGAGTTCGAATACGACACATTATTCGCGCCGGACGACTATGAGCCGTATATCCTAGCGCGTAAGAGCGATCGCTTCGGCCTCGGGTATTCGGGTCTCAGTCGGCATTCGGTACTCGGGAACATGGCGGGCGAGTACGGGCAGGGGAGCGGTACTAGCCACTTGGTTATGAAGGATAAAGGGAAGAAGGTAGGATATTTTATTTAATGTTTTAATTACAGGTTTAAATAGACATATGTTGCGAACAAGGCTCGGAACCGGTTTAAAAAATAGCGGTTAAAACCGGGTTATTTCGCTTTTATATGAGAACGCGAACGTTTGAAGAACTTTATTAAAACATAAATAAACCGGTTTATTCGACGATTGACGATGGCCGGAATACCGCGTGTGCCGCGTAAATAGTACGTAGCAAATTGCTACTAACAACGTATGCTTTTTTGGAATAAACCGGTTTTTAAAGTTCCAAACCGGTTAACAAGACAAGAACTTTATGAAAATGTTCCCCTAAAAACCGGTTTCGCGAGTGAAACCGAAATGAAAAGGTTTGCGCCAAGTACATGATAACGGAATGGAAATTTAACCGGTATCCGAGCCTTGGTTGCGAATAGCACCACCCCATCGCTGGTGTCCGAAGAAATACTTAGATTTGGTGCTCGTTTCATAAGCTGGTCCCAACGCGAGCTAGTAAGCTATAAGCTATCAGCTATTTCAAGGGACAAAAGATAATTGCTCCCGTGTAAATAAAAGAGAGAGATATATATTTATAGCCCATCGCCCGGCGATGAACTACGATCACCCGGCTATGACTACACCCCGTTATCTTATGCTCAGTTTAGGGCGAAGTGATTGGGCAGTTACGATAATCTAAGTCGATAAAAAGTGAAGTTGACTTACTCACTCAATAACACGTCAAAAGATCTTGGGTCCGATTTTTAAAATAGTCGCCAAGTGATTTACATAGGTAATGAATGAGAATGTCTTATAAGATTATTCGGTGACTATTTCAAAAATCGGACCCCAAATTGAAAATATTCAATAATTGACGATATTCGATATTTGTAATTGTCGCTCTCCGAACTGATTAAAAAGACGAATGAATGAGTTATTTCTCGGGCGTTCACTACAGAAGAATTTAGTTTGCCAAATAACTTTTACAGATAAATATGAATCGACTAATCATGTGAAGCAACATCACTATTTTAGCTTGCCCCCAAAATGAGCGTTAGATAACGGGGTGTAGCTATGACATATATGTCTCTTTTATTAACACGGGATCGATTATCATTTGTCCCTTGAAATAGCTGATAGCTCATAGCTTACTAGCTCGCGGTGGGACCAGTGCCTTAAGCAGTAATACAATGCAAAAGGCAAACAAAAAAATCCTTCCAGAGTTCGTTCTTAATTAATATTCACCAAATTGATAATTAAACGTTTTCCACGTCACGTTAACACCTTCGCTGCGGCAATTAGTTAACTTCGCAATTAATCATACTTGAACGGAATTAAGCAGCTTTTGCCGTAAGCAAGATCCGTCAGTTAAAGGCTTGGGCAGATAGGCGCGTTTTGAGAGCGTGGCGCAGCGGGGCGTGACAGCGGTGTGGCTAATGTAACGAAATAAGGCACACAATCGGACGGCAGCGTCACACCCCGCTGCGCCACGCTACAAAACGCGCCCTATGTGACCAAGCCTTAACAGACGTAAAAACAGCTCGTTTAGTATATTTCAGTTATTTCCATAGTATTATGTCCTATGGTATTTTGCTATGGGGCAGTGCTTCAGAGATCGATACAATTTTTATTCTGCAGAAGAGGGCTATTCGAGGGATATATAAGATGAAGTATAGAGCTTCACTTAGAGATAAGTTTAAGGATATTAATATAATGACAGTGCATTGCCAGTATATTTATGAGAATATTGTGTATGTACACAAAAATATTGTTAATTTTAGAAAGAATTGTGATATTCACAATATAAATACTAGAAATAAGCATAAACTCGCAGTACCCTTCACCGGCTCCATAAAATTAAAAAAATATTTATGGGTAATTGTGTAAGGTTATAGGTTATTTTATTTGTGATATTATTGTGACAAAGATTATATTTGTATTTGACTATTCGAAAGTGCTTGTTGCTAGGCCTACTTGAATAAAAAATAGAAAACAAACGAAACCCAATCTACAGCTACTGCGGTCGCCAACCCGCCTGCCAAGCGTGGCGACTATGGCAACTACCCCCAAGACGATACAAGTCATATTTGTGGCCTATGTCCAGCAATGGACTGCATATGACTGAAAAGTATGTATGTATGTATGAACGGAATTAATCATAAAGAAAAATATAATACATTGGCTAATCGCATCGAATTCTATTTTGGATTTTTAATCTGTGTTTTTTATTTAGGTCTCCATTCGCGGGCAGGCCTTCGGCGTGGGAGCCCTAGAAGCCGACGACGAGGACATCTACGCGACAGTTGACATGTCCAACTACGACTTCTCGCTAGGAGGACCCAGCGAAAAGGCGCAGAAGACCAAGGGCAAGCAGGAGAACAATGTAATAGCCCATGTTTTAACACCGCCAAACCTCGTTTGTATTCCCGGAAAGATATACGAAACAGTAAATAAATAATAAATAAAAAAATAAATATTTCAGGACAATCTTACACAAATCGACCTAGTCCTACGGTAAGCTCAGTAAGGCTTGTGTTGTAGGTACTAGACGACGATATATATAATAGATAGATACATACATATAAATACTTAAATACATAGAAAACACCCATGACTCAGGAACAAATATCTGTGCTCATCACACAAATAAATGCCCCGACTGGGAATCGAACCCAGGACCATCGGCTTCAGAGGCAGGGTCACTACCCACTAGGCCAGACCGGTCGTCAACACAAACAAACAGTGTGCACAGAAATCGCAGAATTTAATTCCGCCATCGCCGTTCCACCACCGGACGCCCAGACGAGGGGAGCGGTTTCATCCTTACGTTGTCAATATTCCATTAATTCGCACGAAGCGATTCGCTTCTATCTTCCTGGGCTGCTACGGAATGGAATTCGTTTTGTCTTAGATATAATTTGGGTCTTTTCAAGGCAAGAGTGAGTAGGCTGTTAATGAAGCGTGCTACACCCTCGACCCCGTCACTTACCATCAAGTGTGACTAAGATTAAACGCTGGTCAGTCACAAATAAATAGGGCACGGAATTTTGCGTGTGGTTTTGGAAAAGTCTAAGTGAGAGAACACTAACGTCTATCGATATAAATCGGTCGTGTACTCAGAGTCATTGAAATGTATTTATTTTTAATGAAATGATACTTGCATTATTGCAATCAAATACCTACTCGGGTTATCAATTCTTTGTAGATAACATACCAGTCTAATATAAAAATATATATTATCTACATACATTTCGTACATTTTTCATCACTAATCATTGAATCAAATGTATCATCGGAAAGTTTGAGTTATTATTTTTTTAAAACGCTAATAAAAAAACTAGGTTTATCGATACATCGATAAACGTTAGTGTTCTCTCCCTTATACTTTTCCAAAACCGCACGCAAAATTCCGGGCTCTACAAATAAAACTATATTTCAGCCACTGGCTGAAAACATACATCAAAAATAATGGATGTATGTTTTGGAAATAATTTAGTATCAGATAATCGAGGTTCGGACAACGCCCGTGAGATACGCGATTTTTTCAAAGTACGATATAATATAAAATAAAGTTAACAGTAAGACTGGTCTGGCCTAGTGCGTGATCTTGCCTGTGAAGCCGATGGTCCTGGGTTCAAATCCCGGTATGGGCATTTATTTCTATGAGCATAGATTCATGAATCGTGGGCATGGGTGTTATCCATGTTTTTAAGTATTTGTATATTGTATAGAGGCTGGCGGACTAGTTGCCGACAAGTTAGAAATGCCGACTATTCGGCACTTTATAGTCGATGACTAGTCGGCAAAAAACGCCGAATATTCGGCACTTAATTACAGGTCGATTCAGGAGAGTTGGCACGAATGGATTGAACGAAACTTGCATTGTATGAGTGACACTTGTATCGGTATACAATCGAGCCACTATTTTATTGGTTAATGTGACACACACATAAACATTTTCATTCAGTCATTCATTCCATTCGTGCCAACTCTCGTGAATCGACCTGTACCTACAGAAAAAATATAGTACTGAGGAAAAAATTTGCATTTTAAAACATATTTATTTTATGTTTAAATTTTTTATTCAAATACATCGATAGACGAAGCGACACGAACGTTTCCGATTGCACCCGAACTTAGCTAAAAACTTCCCATTGGCAGTGCCGACTAGTCGGCAATTCAAGGACTGACTATTCGGCCGATTCGGTTAGTCGGCAAAATCCATAATCGGCTCATCTCTAATATTGTATATAGCCTTAAGCTCGTGGGGTCCGTCAATTTGTGTAAGGATGTGCTGTAATATGTATCCATACTCGAAGGTGTATGTTTCAATGGCCATTAGATGACATATTTTTTTTATCATGGCTCTGTAACCCAATGTAGGTTCTAGAAGGTTTCGCCCGATCATCGAAGCCGCTACCACCGGTGCCTTCGTACCCCCCTCCCGCACTGCCGCGCGACTACACCCCGCTGCCCGCCGGCGCGCGCAGGTCCAGGTTCGAACCCAGCTCGGCACCTCAGCGGGACCAAGGTAAACAATACTATGTGCGGCCTACGAACGCAGTATCACTGCATTGATACGGCCAACATTTACATCAATACATACAATTCAGCCGTATGCAGTCCACTGCTGGACATAGGCCTCCCACAAATATGACTTGTATCATCTTGGGGGTAGTTGCCATAGTCGCCACGATTGGCAGGCGGGTTGGCGACCGCAGTAGCTGTAGATTGGGTTGCGACGGACGCTGCTGCCCGTCCGTAGGATTTTTCCCTTTGTCGCCTCGTATGCCACCCGCGGGAGGAGATGGGGTAGTGCTATTCTAGTCAGCCGGCATCACACGGCAATACGGCCAAAGTGCCAGAAATATGTATACATTAAGCCGGTTAAGTGTATGTATAAGGGTAGGCAACGCGCGTGTGAATCCTCTGGAGTTGCAGGCGTCCATAGGCTACGGTAACTGCTTGTGGGCCGTATGCATGTTTGCCACCGTCGTTGTATTAAAAAAAATGTATAATTACATATTTTGACGCTTTGATCTGATAGATATTTTTGACCTTGTATGCATAGGTTAAAGTTTGGTACTTAAATTGTTATTTGTTATACAGTAAGGACAAGAAGTTGCTACACAGACCAGGTGTTCAGAATGATCTGGACACGCTCTTGTTTTAAAAAGATAAAAGATCTTTATTTTTTAATTTAGGCCCATTACATGCACTTATGAACGTCATAGAAAAACTCTACACCGGTTCGAACCCCACACCTATGACCCGAAGATACCGGCAAGAAACTACGGCGGGACTTCTTTTTTCAAAAACAGTTTCTCTTAACAATAAAGTTGTGTCTAGCTCATTTTGAACACCTCGCGTGCTTAGCAACTTTTATTACTGCATGTAAACGGTGGAAATGGTACCAACCTCGTTGGTGCACGCACTGGCCTCGCTTAGCGCGCGTCTTTTGTTTTTTATAAAAAATTGTAAAAGTTCATATTTTGCTCCCGCTGTTGTAATGTTTTGTGGAGTATTATATGTAGCAAATGTGTAAATATATATCTAATTGTGTGTTAATGTTCAATATTTGTAAATAAACTGTATACAGTAAGTCTAATACGAGCGAATCTCTTAACGGATGGTAGAATAGGACATAAGAAATATATTTAGACAACTCTTTCTTAGAAGTCAAATTAAAATATTATCCATATAAAAAAAATCGCCCCGCAATGTAATGCAACACACTCGAGTTAAACACTCGTTGACATTTCGTTTCAAAAGCTCATATCATATCGCGTAATGTTCGTATTACATTACTGCTCAGAAATTTAAGGAAAAAGAATTATTTAATATATAATAGGTTTAATCAAAGAAAAAGTTATTGGTTAATGATTATACTAACAAGTCCTATGCCTAGTTTAATTCTTCGCCCGTATTAGACTTACACACAGTATAAAGCACTACGTGTACATACTTCTTCGTCTGCGGCCCGATTGCCTGCACTGTCTATGTCCAGCAGTAATTGACTTACGACTGAAATGGAGTAATGTTTCAGGACTCGGCCGCCACGACTTAACCGCCGCAGCCCGGGGTTCGCTTCTCGGCGAGACACCTCTCCCCAAAACAAACTTACCGGACGATACAGCCGCACAATACAAAACACTCGACCCTATCTCCCAACTCGTCGGCAGAAATGTCAATTTCGTCACAGATAGCAAAAATAATGAAAAATCCGAAGATTTCATCTCAATTAAAGACTCGGGCAGAGAACTGAAAAATGTCTTCAAACCTTTTGTGAGTGACCCGGCCAAGCAGGCGCGCTACGAGAAATACTTGAAGGACAACGATAGCGTGATAGAAACGAGGGAGATGGACAGATTGACGGCGTACGAGAGGAACAGAGAGATGTCGGAGTTCGAGCAGGCAGCGAAGTTGTATAAGCCGCTTTCTGGGGTTATGGGCGACAGGTATGTGTTTTTAAATAGATTGTGTCACAAGGGAGCAAAGTGATCTTTTAACTCTAGATATAATAGATTCTATTATATTTAGAGTAAAAATGCCTCACTACGCTCGAGATTCTATTAAATAGAATCTCGAGCGTAGTGAGGCATATTTTAACCTTTTGCACGCCAAAGACTGATATACTGGCACCACAGGTCTAACGCCAACTAGATAAGATATATATGTCACGAACCACAGAGCAAAATAGACCTACATGTATATGCATAAAGTTCAACTTGATTTTTGACATTTCGGTGACGTGGTGTTGTAGCTTTTGCGTTTGATATTGCGTTAAGGTTGACTTATGGATGTTAAGAAATAGTTTTTACAAATGATGATTTTATGAATGATGACATATAGTTAAGAAAAATTTAAGTTATACCTGTGTCTGAGACCAGATTTGAACCGGCTCCTCTGATTTTTTTTGTATATTATATATGACTTAATCAACTATTCTTTGTCCTATATTATATATGTCCCTAAATACTTATATACATAGAAAACACCCATGACTCGGGAACAAATATCTGTGCTCAACACACAAATGCCCCGACTTAGGACCATCGGCTTCATGAGCAGGGTCACTACTAGGGAATGCAATCTCGTCTCGCCGAGATCCCGATTTCGCGAGATCCCGGCCATATTTTACGAGATTGGATCTCGTCAAATTTCGTACGAGATCTCGTGAGATAACGAGATAAGTAATGTTCCTATTACTCTTAATTATTGAAACTAAAGTAATCATTTACAAAAGACTAAATATAGATAATTATTGTTTTGTTACCAATATTATAAGAATTTGAACTGATTAGCGACAGTGGGTATAATAATTATAGACATAAACAAATGTTATTAGAGTTAGAGACAAAATATTAAGTACTCTGTTTTTTTTTTTAATAAAACTTATATTATTTTTATAACTAAGCAACGCAGTTTATATTTAATTACATATCATGTCAATTACTAGTTCTTAAAACAAGCATTTGCATATGTTTTAATTGCGATTCTCCCAATCTCGCGAGATCCCGTAATTTGCGAGAGATCTCGCTAGGCGGAAATCTCGTACGAGATTGCATTCCCTAGTCACTACCCACTAGGCCAGGCCGGTCGTCAAAACAATAATCTCTAATAATAATGTATGTATTGAAAATGGTCGTGCCACGCTCTATTGGGATCGATCTGTTATCACGGACAGGACTATTGTAGCCAATAAGCCTGATATCGTGGTAATAGATCGTTCGCAGCGTCGCGCAATGCTCGTTGACATCACCGTCCCATGTGACGAGAACCTCGTGAAGGCCGAGAAGGACAAGTCCAGCAAGTACTTAGACTTGGCTCACGAGGTAACCGCCATGTGGGAAGTTGATTCGGCGATCATTGTACCGATAGTTGTTTCCGCGAACGGTCTCATAGCGAAGAGTCTCGACCAACATCTTGAGAGACTCTCGCTACGTGGTTGTGGTTGGATCAAGGGTCAGATTCAGAAGGCGGTAATCCTGGACACGGCGCGCATAGTCCGGCGGTTCCTCTCTCTGCAGCCCTAACCACCGGCAGCCTGGGCCCTGCCCCGTTGCCGGCGGCACTCTAGGTTAGGTTTTTTATAATGTTTTTATTGTTTTGATACGTTTTAGATGTATTTTTATATTTTACTTTTATAAAAATGTTATAAAACCTAATCTAAGATGTAAAATGAATAAAAATAATAAAATGTATGTATTGTAAGTATGTGTATTTGTTATTTTAATTAGGATAGTTAATTTGTAATATCTAGTTTAGTGAAATGTGGTTATTGTCATTATATTTCGATTATTATTTTTTGTTTTGTGCATACTCACTCGTTTTTTTATATATTAAGTTTTCCGCTACTCAAAGGTTGTCTGGAAGAGATCACTCTCTAGCTATAAGACCAACTGTTGTCTGCCTCTTATATTCTTCTCGTGTAGGTATGTTTTTCTTTTTTTTCCTATTTTTGAGGTGTGCAATAAAGAATATTTGTATTGTATCTTCTCTCAGATTCACCCACGCGTCAGAGCCGGATGACGCCGTCAACCCCCTCGCCGCCGTGACGCGCAGTTCTAGCAACCACGGGTTGGCGACGCCGGAGCAGGTGGAGGCGGCGCGGATCGGCGCGTACGGCGTCATCACCCGCCGGGAGACGCCGTGGCGGCCGGACGCCATCGTATGCAGGAGGTTCAATGTGGCTGATACACTGGCGAGGTATGTTTCCATTTTTATCTACACTAAAGTCCCATATAGACCAGGCAGGAACTTGTATACTATTTTCATTACATTGCGGGCTATCGGCGTACGGCGAATTCGGTCGCTTTATATAACCCCGCAATGTAATGAAAATCGTATACAAGTTCTTGCATGGTCTAAATGGGACTTAATATTATAAAGGCGAAAGTTTGTTGCTTTGTGTGTTTTTGTTACTTCTTCACGTCTAAACGGCTATTTTTTATTATGCAGAAACTGCTGCAATATTTAAATCGAATGCAATCAAGTGCCGTTAAGTGTTCAATACGCTGGCGGTAGATGTGTTTACACGTCACCCATGATGACGTATACGACGAGGGATAGATAGAAAAAAATTGACAAGTCTAAGCGGTACTCGTATAGCACAATTGGTAGTGCACTGGGCTAGTGATCCAGTGGTTGTGGGTTCGAGTCCCGCTGCGAGTCGAAATTTTTCTATTTTTCTTTCTATTTAAATATCAAACGATTTTAATAAAATTGGTATGGATTTAGCTGACACCCTGGATTAACACATAGGCTACGTTTTTTCCCTAATAAACCGCGGGTAACACCGTGGGGCACAGCTAGTCTAGGAGATAATTCATTGTTTAAGCAGAAGGTAGCAAGGTCGAATCCTGGCTAAAGATTATATTTATATACAACAACGTTGGCAAACAAGCATACGGCCCGCCTGATGGTAAGCAGTTACCGTAGCCTATGGATGTCTGATTGTCTGCAACTCCAGATGATAGTCCCTCGGGAAAACCTCGCCAGGGCACTTACTTGTTTGTTGGTCACGATTATTTATTTATTAGCACTTGCAACGCACGTGTGAGGCCTCTGGAGTTACAGGAGTCCATAAACTACGGTGACTGCTTGCCAGGCGGACGGTATGCTTGTTTGCCACCATTGTAGTATTAAAAAATGCACCTGGGTTATAAATGTCTTAAACTTCGCCTCACACCGGGACTTGAACCCAAGACCTTAAGTTTCATAGTCAGTCATCATCATTTCAGCCGTAAGACGTCCACTGCTGGACACACCCAGACGCACATACACCAACACACACAGTCGATGTGTGTGTGTATAATTAACACACTCCTATATATTTGTCAAGTTTGAAACATTCAATAATAATACCATTTCACCCTCAGGCCTGATACGAAGAAAGATGATAAACCAAAAGTATCATATTCCATATTCAACTATTTGGAGTCATCTGTACATGACAAAGAGAGCTTCGCCAAAGAACAGACCACATTCAGCGGCTCCAAGTCTATGAACAGAGAAGAGAACAGAAGAGAAGGAATCAAAGAGAAAAATGGTGATAAGAAACTTCCAGAAAAAGAAGTTGAAAAAATTAATCTTGACCCTAAACCTAGTACTAGTACAGATACTGGTTTTACGAAAAGGCTAACAGTGGCTGAACTATTTCTGAAAGAATCGGAAAAAGATTTAAAAAGCAAAGATAATGTTGAGGTATCTGAAACTATAAATAAATTTGACAAAATGGATTTGTATAAATCTATATTTCTTAGTGACAGTGAAAACGATGAAGACAATAATGATAGTAATGACAATAATGAAAATACATCACATATTGATGAAACTAAAAGCAATGATAAACTTTCAATGTTTGATAGTGTTAATGATTTTATTGAAGCACCAAAGAATGTTGAAAGAAATACTTCACCGCCTAGAGGCATATTTGCAAATATAGATTTCGATGAAATCAACTCTTGGAAAAGAACTGCTGAGAAGAAAACAGAAGTAATCACCGAACAGAAATTAGAGGATAAAGATAGTAAAGTCGAAGCAGATATTTACGGTCCTAAGATTCCAGATAATCTAAAAACAAGACTAGAAGCGCCAGGGATAAATGAGAAGCCTAAATTTAGAAGCAAAAGCGAGAGGGAAGCTATAGAAATATCTTCGTCTAGCTCAGACTCGTGGGTGGAAGCGAAAGAAGTGAAGAAGAAGAAGAAAAAGAAGAAACATAAGAAGACAAAGAAGTCTAAACATAAGAAAAAAGATAGATAAGATTGTTAATTAATGATTAGGAAAAAAAATTGTTTTATTTACATATACCTACATACATACATTACAGCCGTATGCAGTCCACTGTTGAACATAGGCCTCCCACAAATATGACTTGTATCATCTTGGGGGTAGTTGCCATAGTCGCCACGCTTGGCAGGTGTATTTAGCTGTAGATTGGGTTTCGACGGACGCTGCTGCCCGTCCGTTTTTCATTTAGAATTTTACTACTCTAGTACTATATCTATAAATTATATGGTCCCGCCAACGAATATAAAAGCATGTCTTATGCAATTTCTCAAAAATCTATCTAGTCTATGCTTCATAAAGAGACCTTAGAAGTTGAAATAGATAACACATACTTAAGAAAAAACGACGAGGACCTCCGGTGTTCGAGACGGGATTCGAACCCGCATCTCCAGCTATCGCGGCTGACGCCTTAACCAATTCGGCCACCCGTACACAGCGGAACCCGTCGAAATTAATCAAGTATATGTGATCTTGTTTATTTCAACGGTTTGGGCACCGTTTTACCAGCTCTAAGGTGAAACACTACGTATTTGCGACTCCTATATGAATACCTTTCGGGATTCTGATATAGCTAGAGAGTTGGTGCTGCCATCTATGATACTAAGAACAAATCAAATAGTTTTTTATGAAATATTTTGATTTGCTTCGTTTTTTTTTTAAAGTAGTAATACTACTATATAAATTAAAAGTTGAAATAGATAACACATACTTAAGAAAAAACGACGAGGACCTCCGGTGTTCGAGACAAAGCAAATCAAAATATTTCATAAAAAATAATTTGATTTGTTCTTAGTTTCAAAGACCCTAGAGTTATTATGTGTTATAATCTAGGAGGAATAATAACTATGGGAAATTACGTAAGACCATCCCTTTCCATCGTGGTATTATTATTACCACGCTCCGTCTCTAGTTAAATGGTATGTCTATTGTCTATGCTGACAGCCAACTCTATGGCAAAATGGCGTCGTGGTCTTGGCGCCATTTAGACACATTGTATCGTTCAGTTGCCTTAGAGTTAATTTAATGGTTTAAACGCTTACTTCCAGTCGGAAACTAAAATAAAACAGTATACCTATAATAAATTTAATACACATTCATTAGTTACTAACACTTTATTATTGGTAATTATAACTTGGCAAACTAGTTTAAGTCGTCTACATATTACACTGGAATATAATATTAGAGTTGTAACTAGTTAATGCAATGGTTTTTTTTTTGTGGCAATATTATGTCTTATCTTTTTAGGGTTCCGTAGTCAACTAGGAACCCTTATAGTTTCGCCATGTCTGTCCGTCCGTCCGTCCGTCCGTCCGTCCTCGGATAATCTCAGTGACTGTTAGCACTAGAGAGCTGAAATTTGGTAGTAATATGTATATCAATCACGCCGACAAAGTGCAATAATAAAAAGTGGAAAAAATGTTTTCTTAGGGTACCCCCCCCTATACGTAAAGTGGGGAGTGATTTTTTTCTTCATTCTAATCCTAACGTGTGATATATTGTTGAATAGGTATTTAAAAATTAACAGGGGTTTACTAAAATCATTTTTGGATAATGTAAATGTTTTCGGAAATAATCGCTCCAGAAGTAAAAAAAAGTGCGTCCCCCCCCCTCTAACTTTTGAACCACAAGTTTCAAAAATATACAAAGTAGAACTTTACATAAACTTTCTAGGAAAATTATTTTGAACTTGATAGGTTTAATAGTTTTTGAAATAATCTATATAATATATAAATAAACCCCTATTTCTCTTGATCACGCTATAACTTGAGAACGGCTTTACTGATTTGGCTAATTTTGGTTTTGAAGTATTTGTAGTAGCTCAGGGAAGGTTAAAACGGTGAGAAAATATGAAAAAAAAAACGAGTAATATACTAAAAAACTAAAATATTCTTCCCCCATACAAACTTTATCAACTCGAAAAAACAGTAAGCGCCGCAGGATTTCATAGATCTTACGCGTTTTTGGTAAAATGGTCTATGCTTACGCTCGAGAAAGACGGAAGCGCCGCAGGATTGCATATATGTCTTAGGCTTTTTTGCGAACAAAATAGGTACTTTATATTATTCCAGCACTAAAGTCGTTAAGGCGATAGTTTCTTACAAATTGTTAATAAATTAGCCCTTATTCCCTAAGATATGGCTGTCAAAATCTCTATTGAATGACAAGACACACTTCATCACTTCAGGCCCGGTACCGCGAACATCGTAGTTCGTATATGTCGAGCATTTCTCTTTTACTCCAATCAATTCGTTAAGAGAGTGACAGAGACAATCTTCCGAAATTTACGAATATGGTTTAAGACACCTTATTTGGAGTAAAAGAGAAAGATGTTTGAAATATCATCACTACGTTTTAAGAATCTTTCTGATTTAATGGGGTCGGAGCATACATGCCCATGCATTAGGTTGAAACTGAGTGACTGACTTCAAATGACGCTGGCTGGTTATCACTCCATGTTACAACCCCTTCTTACTACTCGTGTTGAGACTGAAATTGGCAACATTTTTTCGAATTTTCCATGTATAGTGGGGATCTATAACTCTTTCTTTAGTTGTCATCGTCCTTTGTGGGCCCGTTTTTAGGGTTCTGTACTTAATGTTAATCAGTCAACAACAATGTATCAAATAGCCCATTTTTAAGTGGGAACACTTACTGTGACGGACGAACAACTACGGAACCCTACATTGAGCGTGGCCCGACACGCTCTTGGCCGGTTTTTTATCTTATCATTAATAAGGAATAGAAAAAAAAAACTTTATTTTTAATCGACTAAAATCATCGTTACAAGCAATCATTAACAATACATTAATAAAAATCACGCAATCATAATCAATTGACTCATTCTCTAAAAGGTAGGCCAGTGATTAATGTTCCGGGCTTTCCACATTCAATTCAATGGCCCGAAAGACTCCGAACTAGTTAATGTATTCCTTTATCATAATGGAAAGGTATTATCGTCGTTATTTCTTCCTTCTCTTGATAAAGTTTTGCCATAGTCACGAGCATATTCACCAAGAAGTTGATAAAACTGAATTAAACAAATGCGTAACCACAATATTACAGCGTATTGAAGCCGTAAATACAACCGACGTGACTCTGATTAATGTTGATAGAGAACTCGCCATGGAGATACATTCTCTGCCGCAGCCAGTGAGGTTCAACACTAGAACATTCTACTGGCCCAACAACTCTTTATGCAATGACCTTTACGTCATTCAGTGCAAGAATTATTTCGAGTGTCAACGCGGACTCATTTCATTGAGGAAAGACCCGTTTTGGAGTCCTCGAGTGAATTTTATAATTATTATCGAGTACCCGGGAAATTATATACAAGATATATCAGATTTCTTAGCACATAATCATATTTATAATTGCGCTGTGATTACTTACGCTAAGGATCGAAGCATATTGTTGTATTCATTTGGTCATCAATATGACAAATGCGGGCGACCTATAGAGAATCATTTGTATTTACATTCTGTTTGTTCCGAAATTCAAGAGGCTGACATCGACTTGATCTTTAGTTCAGTGGAAATAACTGATCTGCGAGGTTGCCACGTTAAATTCGTGTCTCACAACTATTGGCCCTTCGTGTCTTTCAACAACCAGGATGCTATTGAGAACTATTTGTTGAAATTAGTCCGTCAGTACCAAGGCATCAGCGTTGAACTTGAAGAATTTGGATCAGTTGAGAATTTCGGAGGACGCTTAGACAATTTTACTTACACAGGTATGCTGCACGAGATAGAAATATACAACGTGGAAGGAGCTATAGGGGGGTTTATTTTGACTTTTAACCGAATGACAAACTTGGATTTCATAGACCCTTACTTGGTAGATCATTACAGGATCGTCATACCACGAGCAAAAATACTTAACAAATGGAGTGGCGTGCTCAAACAAATCGGCTTACCGACTTTATGGGCTATTTTCATAACTTTCTGCACCATTTGCGCCGCAGCTACTTTCATGGGGCTATTTAAAAAACAATTTACAGATACGAGTCGCGACATTCTAATTGTTTGGGGTTATTTTTTCAATAATATTCATCAGAAGCAGATAGCGAAAGCGGGAGCAGCGTACAGAATAGTTGTGTTAAATATACTTATATACGTGTTCATAGTATCTTACGCAACCCAAGCATCTTTGCTGAGCGCCACAACGCACCCACTCCGGGATGATCAGCCGCACACTCCAGAGGAAGTCACTTCTAAGTACCGACTTCTAGTCAGTCCTTCATCACACGCCCATTTACTAAAGAATCCGGTGATAGATCTGGTGAACGCCAACACAAATTGTTCGAATACTTTTGATTGCATGATGAAAGTTATGCTGAACGAAGATCAACACTTCTTCGCTCTGTCATCAGACATTTACCACCAGAGTTATGTCTGGAACTTCGCTGATGAGAACGGCGAAGTGAAAATCCACACTATAAGAGAAACAGTGGGTACTCTTCTACAAACAATTTACCTTCGTCGGGGGTCGTTAATAAGGATCCCTTTCAACATACTGCTTCACAGGGTACGCTCAGCAGGTCTGATAGATAAATTCCTAGACAGACTCCATTTTAAGGAGAGGCTTAAACACAAGTTTCACGCTCGTAAACCAAGTCAATCCCAATCGTTGAAGGGATTGAAAGGAGTTTTCATGATCTTGATATACGGGTATAGTGTATCTGTGATATCGTTCATACTGGAGTTTATACGACGCCACGATAAATCACAGTTTTTAAATTAATATATTTTATTTGTGGCAGTCCACATGGAAAGGTAGCTTATCGCTTACGTTGCAAAGTGACACATTAGTATTGAAGCGTCATTAAAAATGGCGAAAGCGCCATAAGGTACCTTTCCATTTAGACTGCCACATTTTTGTATTTTTTTTAATGTAAAGGATATTATGATATTAAAACAGCTTTATAAGATATTTAAAATATAAACTTAACTATATTACTTTTCAAACTAGCATAAATCACAAAATAAAAGTTGTTTCAAAAAGTCCATTCAAATTACTAATTTATAGTACTTTATGCAATAGTTGTATAAGAGGGTTCAAAAAAGGTGAGTGGCGTGTGTAACAATTTGAGGCGAAGCCGAAAATTGTTAATGTAGACGCCATGAGCCTTTTTTGACCTCTTTATATAACGTTGCATACAATACTTTTTCTACGACTAGGGATTAAATAAAACGCAATATATAACTATTCCAATGCTAACCAAACACAGCAATACAGCATAAAAAAGAGCGGGAAGTTGCATACTGGAGCGGTACCGCGAACATCGAAGTTCGCATATTTCAGGCATCTTTCTCTTTTACTCCAATTAAGGTAGCATGAGAGTGACAGAGACAATCGTCCGAAATTTACGAATATTGTTGTTAGCGGTAGCGCTGCTGACAAATGACAGCCGACAGAACGTAATCATAGACACAGTAAAATATATAATGTTTTCAACTGTCATTTACGTACTTGTGTTTTTCCTTATGTTGGCAGCAATTATTTTAGTTCTGTTACTGCTTCAATCAAACCATATAAATTCAGTTGTTGGTTAGGTTGGCAGTTTTGATTTTCGTTCTAAATTTAGTGTTTGCTTATTATTTTTATCTGTTGGATTCACCGCGGCCCTACCGCGAAAAACTATATTCGTAAATTTTGGACGATTGTTTCTGTCACTCTCATGATGCCTTAATTGGAGTAAAAGAGATAGACGCTCGAAACATACGAACTTAGATGTTCGCGATACCGGGCCTAGACACCTCTAGTAGTTGCATTTTACACATAATAACTCTAGGGTCTTTATGAAGTATAGACTAGATAGAATTTTGAGAAATTGCATAAGACATGTTTTTATATTCGTTCGCGGGAGCATATAATTTACAGATAAAAGTACCGGAGTAGAAAAAATAGCTTAATAAAGAGTTATAATATCCAGAAACAGCCGTTAAAAGTAAAATAAATGCCAAAAAAAATTTTTTGTCTGATTTCAGCGAGCATAGTTGCTAGTTGTTTATTGAGTTAGAAAAACATATTTTGTATCATGTAAAAAATGACATTCTGTATATCAGTGGTCGGCGTCGAAACGATTAACTAACGATATGGGAGTTTTAAGAAAAAATGGCGCCCAATTAACGTGACATGTAGCAAGCAGAATATGTAATAAGCGTGGTGACAATGGCAACACCCAACAGTACGATCTAAGTCAAAGGGGGAGGCTAATATGTCCAGCTGTGGACGTCTTAGACCTGAAATGATGATGATGATGATGTTTGGGATCAATAGCTAAAACTATTATACATTTATTACAAAGATATGTATACACTTTTGCACATTATTACAAAGGATTAAGGTGAACTAATGTATACATATCTTTGCAGTCGACTGTACGAAATAAGATAGTCTGTACCTACTAACATAGTTTTTAAGTCAAAATTGTTACTAATATTCTATGGATCTTTGGTATGCAATAGGGCGTTTTTTAAAAACTTTGTCCCAATTCTCATTCTACCATATCTGGACGTGCCGTGCGAGCTTTTAAATCCTAATTATTAAAAAAAAGTGTCCCGAAATTCCCGTTCCATTCCGCCACCCTATTAAGGTAATGGCACCAATGTTGGACACTTTTAGCTGACAGGCACCAATGATGGACACTTAGTTCTTATTTCAAAAATCATAAACTTATAAATTGAATATGTCCCAACAAATGCACAACACTTAACTCCTTTGAAATAAGCACGAATGTTCATGATTGGTTCCTTGTCCATTACTGGTGCCGTTACCTTAGTATGAACACAGGTGGTAGCGTAATGGAAAATTATATTTTTGAAATTTTGTATGAAAATTTTGGGACACTTTTTTTTATTAATCAGGATCGAATACGCTCGTGATTTTGAGAAAAATGAGTCCTGGCACGACCACATCTGGAAGAATGAAGTTTGGGACAACGTTTTTTGGAAATGCCCATTAAACTATTTTTTTTATTAGTTATTTTTACAGATATATAAAAAAACAGTAGGTATTAAGATGTTGAAGTAAAACATGGTATTCAAGAGAAATATTTAATCAAAATAACTTAAGGTAAAGTTGGGTAACATTGTTCAACCATAGTTTAAAGACGGGCATGGCTGGCCGACGAAGTCGCGAGGAAAACAAGGTGAACAATCTTGACATGTCTTTTTATTGAAAATTAGTTTTGAAAAATAAATCATGACAAGTATTTTTTGTTTTTTTTTTATGACATACGCGGCCAAAGAGCAGACGGATTGCCTAGTGGTAAGCAATTACCGTCGCCCATAGGCACCCGCAACACCGGATGAGTCACAAGCGCGTTGCCGGCCTTTAAGGGGGGTTGGAGCTCTGGGAACCTTACTCACCATCAGGAACACAACACTACAAACATGAAAGGTAGCAGTGCTATTATGGCTGTGGTCTTCTGTAAGGAGGAGGTACTTTCCCAGTTGGGCTGCCCCAGATTCAAGCGTGATGGTCATCGCTGTGCCCTACCTCTCATTGTTGGACGTAGTTTAAGGACATACCCGGGTCCAAAAGGTAGTATGTGACAATTATGAATCTCATAATATGGTTATTTACATTATTTTGCTTTCGTAAGTGATAGACACTGATTTTTAAAATGGATTTTTCAATAAAAGACACGTCGATCTTTTTTTAAATACCTAAAATTATAGACTATATAAATAATAATATCCTTTATCAATACCATTTTATTATTATTATTGTGCAACATTAATTATTAATATAAGTAATAACAAATCAATAAATGCATTTTATTTACAAATGGCACATAATAAAAACAAGTAACAAATGCTTTGTAATTAAAATATTAAACAATAATATATTTCATTTAAACAACTAAGTACATTTCTTATTTTATACCGGGGTTACTTTGAATCACGGGGTAACACTGACCATCGACTTTTAAACTATAACGAACGTACAGTCGCCATCAGATATATCCGAGCTGTGGAGGTGGTCACAAACATCTGAGCATGCACTTTATCGCCTTGACAATAGAGGCGTTGTTCAGATATTTGTGCCCTCCATAGCTCCGATATATCTGATCGCGATTGTACATCTGACAACAAACTAATGTTAATGGCGAAACTCACATTTAACTCTTACGCTAACGTTCATAGAAATTATAAATAAAATAACGATCAATGTTACTCCACGAACCGAAGTAACCCCACGAACCAAAGTAACCTCACGGTACACACTAGTTGACCTTGTGAATTTCATGCCTCCTAAAATTATTTATCTTTTATGAATGAAAAAACACCTGACTAAAGTCATCATTTTCGACTTGTTAGACAATTTTCACAAAAGCATTTTTTCATAGTAGCAAATTTTCATGATCGCAAAATTTATTCGCGTTTTTTTATGTAGCGTGTTTTCATAAAGCGCTTTACAATAGTATATGTAAATTGATAGGTAGGTCAGGTTCATTAGCATACCTGGGATAACTCAGGGCATCTATAAGTATGTGACCAAATATTTTATCGATAAAAATTATATCGATGTTAATGACAACATCTAAATTTTATTAGACATACATAAATATGATTTATTTTCTAGTCATTATAAAATCTAAAAAAGGCCCTTTAGGCATTGTACCAAACGGGTACTAACATGTTTATTTTAAAATAGTTTTCATTATATTTTTTCCTCGTTCATCGGTATTAATAATAGCCGTCTCTAGATGAAAATACCCATTTCAAACTGCTAAACGTTCTATTACTATTTACTGATTTACAACTCTAGTAATAGAAATTAGTGACGTATCGAGTAGTAATATATATCGACATATTTATATCGATATCAAATCCCTATAACTTGCCCCGAGTTGTCCGACGTTCCTTCATTAGTCATCTTCAGATGCCCGAAGGGTAAACAACTTAGAAACAGGAGCCCTTCCCTTCCCTTGCCCAAGAGATTTTCATTCATTAAATATTACAATGACTCAAGAAACTAAATACATATCTCTTTGTCTACTCACTATAGTTTTAATAGATTTTACGCTATTCGAGGCAAATCTAATAAATCAAATATGATGAAAATCAGTCTAAATAACCGCCTTTGTGTTATAAAAGGTGTAAATAAAATTTTATTCATAGATATATGTTTTTGTTTAATAAGGCAGCGAGATAAGGCAGTCAAAACGTTTTTGTACAGTGGTATTTATCAAAATTTGCCAAAAACTCAAGTCCCGAGCTCAGTGGCATACTGTAGGCTAGGATGATGATGATGATGATGGCGTGGTAGGCACGACAGCTTAAGTTGTTCTTGAAATCCAAACGGTTAAAGCTCTTATTAATATAAAGTTATGTGCATATACATAACTTTAATTACAAATATATTGAAGTCCTATTACTCGAACCCTTGTAACTTGTAATACAAGCGGATGTCATTTTTTGACACCTGTTGTTAGTAAGAGACTTCCGCTTGTATTACAAGATACAATTATACGAGAAATAATTAATGCAATTGTTTTTGATCGGGATAACTCGGATGTCGATCGAAATACGACGCGACCCGAACTGTCAAACAATGACATAATTGTATTAAATGTGTGACATGTTATGGAACTTTATTGTTTAGTGTCAAATGTTTTTCCTTTGCCATTTGACAATAAAGTTCCATATTAAGTTCGGGTGCCGTCGTATTTCGATCCTAATCCGAGATTACCAGAAAACTTTTCGAAAATGGTTTTGCACTACATCTGTACACTTATGAATTATGATATGTATGTTAATATAACTGAAAAACTTAGCTAAAGCACCTGGTCTATGTAGTAGTAACGTGTACACGCATGTCGGCGTTCTATATTCAAATTTTGACGTAAGTTCCATATTAATCCACACTAATATTATAAATACGAAAATGTGTCTGGTTGTTCGTCCGTCTTTCACGGCAAAACGGAGCGACGAAATGACGTGATTTTTTTAAGTGGAGGTAGTTGAAGAGATGGAGAGTGACATAGGCTACTTTTTCCAGCGGGAAAACATCTCATTCCCACGGGAAGACTCTCTACTAGACTAGTTCTCTATACAACTACATATACATGGTGCTTCAGATAAGTTTATCACCTATAAAGTTATGTATGCGATTTTACATAATTAGGCATTAAACACTAGAGTGGCCTAATAAGCTTGTGCGTTAATGCCGCTCATTATGCGTCAGTAACATAATGAACTTTTAAACGCGTCCGTATTACAACTTCAACTGTTCACCAAAGATCTCTCTAATTTTCTTCTTGTCGAGTTTCCCCATAACATTTCTAGGCATTTCTTTAATTACCAGCAGCTTCCCAGGGAGCTGGTACGGAGCCAACCGCTTGCCTGCATCCTCTTTTAGTTCCTATCAAAATATAATTCAAATTAATTTTTGAACTTGAAAAAAGACCCCAATTTAAAATTTGTACTATTTATTTTTTACATATATACATTTCAGCCGTATGCAGTCTACTGCTGGACATAGTCTTCCCAAAAATATTACTTATATCATCTTTGGGTAATTGCCATAGTCGCCACGCTTGGCAGGCGGGTTGGCGACCGCAGTAGCTACAGATTGGGTTTCGACGGACGTTGCTGCCCGTCCGTTGGATTTTTCCCTTTGTCGCCTCGCGGGAGGAGATGGGGTGGTGCTATTCTAGTCAGCCGGCATCACACGGCATTTATTTTTTAGTTGTTGCTAATTCTTACCTGTAAAGAAAGCTTGGCCTGGTCTTTAAGGACGACGATAGCGGAGACCACCTCGCCCTTGGTCGGGTGTTCGACGCCCAGCACGGCCGCGTCAGCCACAAGGGGGTGCTCCAAGATGGCCGACTCCACTTGAAGGGCGCTCACCTGGTGTAGCAAGCATGCACATAAAGAATAATTTTTCAATTTTTTTTGACGACTGGTCTGGCCTGGGTAGTGACCCTGCCTATGAAGCCGATGGTCCTGAATTCGAATGGGAATTTTCTCATTTATTTGTGTGATGAGCACAGTTATTTGTTCCTGAGTCATGGGTGTTTTCAATGTATTTATATGTATCTATCTATTATATATATCGTCGTCTAGTACCTACAACACAAGCCTTACTGAGCTTACCGTAGGACTAGGTCGATTTGTGTAAGATTGTACTGAAATATTTATTTATTTATTAAATATTTATATCAGGCGCAGGACGTCCACTGCTGTCTATCCAGCAGGCGCAGCGTGGGCAGACCCCCACAAGATGGAACGACGATATGCTAAAGATCTCGGGAATCCACTGATGCGCGTGGCTCAAAGCCGGTCACTGTGGTCGATTTGGGGAAAGCCTATGTCCAGCAGTGGACGTTGCACCACCAATAATACCAAAACTCGACACGTGTTTCGCCTCTCTACGAGGCATCCTCAGGAAATGCTTGAGATGTTGTCGGTGACGTGACGTCGGGTTCCGTTCATCATCATCATCAACATCTCAAGCATCTCCTGAGGATGCCTCGTAGAGAGGCGAAACACGTGTCGAGTTTTGGTATTATTGGTGGTGGTTTTTTATATTTATTATATAACGCCTGATTCAATTAATTCCTTAAATTTTAGTCAAATCCATTATTTGATATTCAAAATTATTATCTTAAACTGCATCCAACCAGTTAACAGTGAAGTTACTTTGCACTCTTGTGAATAAAATGCAACTTTGTTATCTAATATAGTGAACTAGGATTGTACCTTGTACCCGCTAGTCTTAATGATGTCCACAGAGGTCCGGCCCAGGATCTTGAAGGACTCCGTGAAAGAGGCCGTGTCGCCGGTCCGGAACCAGCCGTCTGACGTGAAGTCTTCCGGTTTCCGGTCCCGGTTGTAGTATCTGGGGACGGGTGTCAACAATAACCGGTCTATTTTGTCGTTTTTATTTTGAGTGGGATTGTGAGTACCGGGCTTAACAGGAGCGGACTTCCGGTTAAGCCTTTTAATGGCGAAGTCGTTTTGAGAATAATTATTTATGTTTTTAAACATTAACGTTATTTAGTGTGTAATAGCTTATTATGCAGTGATCTAACGCAAAAATGTGCAGCTAATGAAGAATTGATTTCAAAACGCGTTACACCACTATTTCATCACCACCAGTTACCCTTACTTAGTTGTGACTTTGAGGTTTTCGATAACGAGTATCGAGTTTATCATATGTGCATGTCGTTCGCACTATAGTAGCCCTCAAACGAAGAGACGACTGCGGCCATAAAACCCTTGACTCGCGTTATCAGTTACCCATTGTGTTGCTCGACCCGTGCTCGTGACCGTAATGCAGGTAGTAAACGCACAAAACAGGATATCGATAGAATTGAGTGATAATTCAAAACACGGTTCTTATGAATGAATTGAATAATATATTATTGAAGGTGGCAATATTTACAACATCATAAAATATTATTACTATTAAAATAACGAATTACTAATATTCCAACAAATTCGGTGTTTAATCAGTTTGCATAATGATGTGTCATTACACATGATTATGGTCAACATAATTTAGGTAATTGTTAATTAATTATCTCATTAGAAACTATCTCAAAACATCTTATTTATAAAAACCATAATAATTAAATAAATAGGCAATAATACAGAAACTCAACAAATATATTCATTTCATCGACATTTAAACCTTTTCGTTATCGATACGTTACTCTCACTTCGTCCGTCGAGGTTTATGGCCCACGCCCGTACTTTTATGGCCGCAGTCGTCTCTTCGTTTGAGGGCTACTATAAAACAGTACAAGCGAGATGCACAGATAGTAAACTCGATACTCGTTATCGAAAACCTCAATGTCACAACTCATGGTAAAGGTACAGCTACCACATTACAAAACCCAAGGCCTACTACCGAACAACGTCATGCTGTAAGAGTAAACTTGATGTTATTTTACTTGATTGGCGAATCGAGTGATATATTAATGGAAGATATTTTAAAAGAACAAGTCACCTTGAGAAGACTCCGGGCCCTTTAAGCAGCAACTCTCCTTGACTGCCGTCGCTGTGCCGCGTCACTTCTGGCGTAGTCCACGAGTCTTCTATGTCATTGGAGGCCGGAGCGGGCTGGTCTAGGGATATCTGTATATAATAATAATAAGTTAATATTACAGAACCTAATTGCACAAATTGACTGAGCCCCACGGTAGGATCAAGAAGGATCAAGCTGTACCCAGCCGATATATTTAAAATTAAATACTAACATTACAAAAATAAGTTAATAATGAATATTTCGGTACAATCTTACACAAATCAACCTGGTCCCACGGTAAGCTCAGTAAGGGTTGTGTTGTAGGTACTAGACGACGATATATATAGAAGATAGATACATATGAATACTTAAATATATATAAAACGTCCATGACGCAGGAACAAATATCTGTGCTCACCACAAAAATAAATGCCCAGACCGGGATTTGAACCCAGGACCATCGGCTTCATAGGCAGGGTCACATCCTTGCAAAAATTGACTAAGCCCCACGGTATTCAAGAAGGCTTGTGTTGTAGTTACACAGCCGACGATATATTTAGAATAGCGTAAACGTTATTATTATGTTATTAAGGTGGATGTACTAGTGCTCGACGCGGTACTAGTACTCGTCACCCATGGTTTAAATAGCGATTAATAAGATAAGATTACCGTTACATTCATGGCAATTAGATTTATTAGATGAGAAATGTTTGTAGCCTTCACATTTCGTACGCCATATTATAAAATATAGAAACTTTTTTCAATTAATGAATCATATATGTGATGACATTGTCATGAGCAATCAATCTCTCAATTTTGTTAGCGATTTGGTTAAGCTTTGCTCGTATTTGCTGACTTATTTAAGGCGCTCTTATAGATGTATTTTAGGTATTTGCGGGGGTGAAGCAGAACGCGGTGGAGGCGCATGCGGGGCGCCCCGCACCACGCCACGCGCGTCACTCGCGTAGACAGTTGATGGCCTTATTCTGTTCGTAACCGTATTCTGGTTGAAGCAAATATCGGAGCGTTCCGGAAATTCTATATATACTATTAGTTTTTAGAGTTCCGTTCCCAAAGGGTAAAAGGAACCCGACTACCAAGACTTCGCTTTCCGTCCGTCTGTCTGTTACTAGGTTGTATATCATTTTATTAAACCATCGCCATTAAATTTGTTTCGCTTAGAACTACTTGCCAAATCATGAACTAATACATATTTTAATTCAAGTTTTGGACACGATATTGATAAAATGAACGAAGAAATTTGAGGCCAAATTCATTTATTGGAATATATATATTTATTGGGGATATAAACATCGGTTGAACAAACACGTTTTCATACTAAAATAAACTCCAAAATAAAGGTGTTAGCGAAAGAAAGTGCTGTTCAACTTTGGTCATTATACAAGCATTTGCTCAAATGTTGCCTATGCCCACAAGTTGACCTCCGGCAATCTATTGGAAATTAGTCACAATATTGAAAACATAACTTGAACAGCAAATATATCATTAAATAATAATAAAAACGTAATTTTTATTAACGTGAATGAAAGAGATACACGTATCTCTTTTTAGTCACGTTACTTAAATGAAAACGCCGGCGAAGTGTTGCCACGTTACGGAAAAATACACGATTTAATTATTTAGATTATAAGACGTTTCGTTTATCTTTTGGGTGCCGGTCACCTTTTGGGGCAACTGCCCTCCC
The DNA here is from genome assembly GCA_022674325.2 of Grapholita molesta. Lineage (NCBI taxonomy): Eukaryota > Metazoa > Arthropoda > Insecta > Lepidoptera > Tortricidae > Grapholita > Grapholita molesta. The sequence continues at coordinate 4,661,686 of CP053141.2, read as the reverse complement.
TAGTAATGAAACTTAACTTATAACATTATTACAAGAAGGATTAGGGGCTTCGGTATCCGTTGAGTTTGGAAGTGACGCACTGTCTCTCGGTGTCGGGGTTGTAAGTGCCGTTCCGGGGTTTTTAACCGACTTCAAAAAAAAGGAGGAGATAATCAATTCGGTTGTATGTTGTTTTTGTTTGTATGTGTGTTACCTCAGAACTCCGTCGTTTATGAACCGATTTCAAAAATTCTTTCGTTGTTTGGAAGCATATACTTCAAGGTTAGTCCCATTGTTACCAGAACTCAGATATCATGATTGGATCCACGAGGAATTAAGAGAACTTTTCAAATTTTAAAGGTAAATGTATGCAAAAAAACCTTTAAAATAAACAAGATCACATATACTTGATTAATTTCGACGGGTTCCGCTGTGCACGGGTGGCCGAATTGGTTAAAGCGTCAGCCGCGATAGCTGAAGATGCGGGTTCGAATCCCGTCTCGAACACCGGAGGTCCTCGTCGTTTTTTCTTAAGGTATATTTGTTATCTATTTCAACTTTTAATTTAGGGATTTCTGATGAAATATTACGAGTAACCTGATTTGATGTTTGTAGCCGGAATAGGTAACGAAACTTCATGATCAAATAATGTAGGGGGATCCTATTTGGGCTTTATGAAATCGTCATGAGATGCACTTTGGTAACCATGCACGTATTTATGTGTGTCTCACGTTTTGATCTGTCACTACGTCATTCATTCCGTGCAAGCATCAAATGTATATATGTAATATTGAAGCTGCCAAATTAAAATAGGTACGAATGCTTTTCAATATTTCATCTACTATTGCGTCGGTCACCATGGCCTAGCGGTTTAGTTATAAGAAATCATAATCTTAACATCAAAATTTATAGAAACTCGTTACTTTTCAAAACTACAAAAAAAACATAGTGAGTTCAAGCCTCCGTACCGCTAATACCGTAGCGAGCAGCGTAAAGCTAATGTGTTCTGATAGCATTTTCGATTTACTAGAAATATATATAAACGGGTCACTCACGTATCTTTAGGTCGAAAACCGCTCGACATATGTTTCGGTCCAATTCGTGAACCATAATCATGAGCTCCGTGCCGCACCGTCGCTGGCGGCGGCCCTTCGAGAACTTTTCATTTGCCTTTTCGATTTGCCTATAAGAGGGTGTTCGATTCACGACCAAGGTTGCGGCCCTGCACAAATCCGCACGCAAGACGCATGTGTTCAGCGGTATTAAAAGGAATTAAAATTATCATTGTTATGTAAACTAGATCCCAACAAAAACATAAATGTGTACAAAAAGGCCATATCTGAAAGAGTCACTGAGTCCGGGCGACTCATGCATGCCGCACGCTTCGCACAATAAGAGTAAGATAAGGACGCCATTAGTATCACGATGACGTCACGCTCTACCTCAGGCAGTGTATGTATACACCCTACATCCAGCAATCTCTTTTTAGTTTTGACATTGACAAAACCGAATGGTGGTTACTGGTTGTGTTGAAAATGTATTCGAGCGTACCTACGTTAAAGAATTTTAAATCGCATGCCAAGTGACTTAAGGCATATTTTCCCTAAATGTTCAGATATTTATGATCACCCTGTCTGTGCAGATAACTTTGACGAGTTGTGTGTTCAGATTTGATTGATAAACCACTGCTCATATATTTATGGCGAATTGGATGTTCAGATGTTATTGACCTCATTTACTGTAAAGAATTTATTGAAATTTATTGCTGCTCAGAAATATTTGAGTACCTCGGCCGCTCCGATATATCTGATGGCGACTGTACTAGTAACTTTACTGCCTTGAAAATAACTAGAATATAAATATAATAAAACTGTACAACACACAATTACTAAAACTGCACCAGACCTGCAAACTAACTACGTAAAAACGCATGTGAAATCCGCTACGTCTCGGCCGGTTGAATGTTCTGGTACGTAGATTACCGTTTAGGCATTCTAATATTTGTCATATGTCCTCTTAGTTCACTTAATCGTTTCCTCTTTCGCTTAACTTTATTTACACTACGATTACCCTTATTGCTTCCTGTCTAAAGTAATATTACCGCGTTAGGAGAATGTGCACACGTCCTACGTTGACAGCGGTCACGAGCGTACTGGCGACTGGGCAATAGTCGGCCGCCGCCGCGCGCTGAACCATTTTATTTTGCCAATAACGAAATCAATTGGTATTATTGATGTACTCAACTTATTAAAAATCTATGAAGTACAAATCTAAATCTACTTAAAAACTATTATTTAAAGCAAATTTTGTGTTGATATTCATAATAGTTATCGAAATATTTGGTTTAAGGTGTAAAAAACGAGTTATTTTCAAAAAATAAAGCTATCGAGGTTTTTATCAGCAATCGTGTTTCTGATGAAGCCAAAAACTAGAGAATAGACTGAAATAATACATATAAAAAAATTGCAGTTGTAAGTTCTGTGAAAGTATTTTATTAATATTTTCTAAAATTGGTGTTTTCACTATCTAGAGCGCCTTAAAATACTTTCACGGTAAGTTGTGAACATATTCTATAATTGTGTTGGTGCTAGAATGTAGACGTGCGCGCCGGTCGAAAAAAATCAGGCGGCGGCGCGCCACGAAAAAATCCACGGCGGCGGCGTAACGCCGGCGGCGTGGGATTCTTCAACTTTGCATATTAAGGCGTATAATGAAAAACCACGCTTAAACCAAATAACTTTATGAAGTAGGTAAACTGAAAAGATGACTCAATAACATTTCATGACAGAAGTATTTTGTTTGCAACTTTTGGTGCACAAAAATTATTTTGTTCACCCTTAATAAACTCAGCCGGGACCTTTTAGCTGTTAAAAGCAATCCAGCAACCGAAAACGCACACTTCGCTCGGAGTGCTGGTTGCTGGAATGCATAACAGAGCCTGAGTTAAAGACGATAAACGCGGGTAGGCAGATTGTCTGGTTTGCCAGTAGGACAAAATGTCCCCGTCTTCAAGTTAGATCGTTTTCATCTTCCTCTATCACTTGAGAAACGGTCTAGTCTCCAGAGAGCTTAAAAACTTTTGTTCATTTTCGGCCTCTTTCTCCAATTCTGGCAAACGATACCTGACTGTTTTTACTATTTTCTTGCATTTCGTAACAAGACTTAAAACTTCGGGTGTTTTCTTTATTCCATCAACCGTAACTAAGTTATGAAGACCGTCCCTAAGCAAAGATGGTTGTCAATATCTGCCAGCAAAAAATAATGTCAAATGCCAATGTGGTGCCCACCCCAGTCTTTGTTGGGAACTCGGTACTCGAAATTGTTGACTCGTACATTTATTTACCTAGGACAAGTAGTCCAATTAGGTAGGTTCAACTTCGAGAAAGAGGTAAACCGCCGAATCCAACTCGGTTGGGCAGCGTTCGGGAAACTACGTACCTAATGTCTTTTTGTCCGACATACCTCAAGCCTCTGCCTCAAGACGAAAGTATTCAATCAATGTGTGTTACCAGTGATGACTTACGGCTCCGAAATGTGGTCTTTCACTTTCGAACTCATCTCAAAACTCAAAGTCGCTGAACGAGCTACGGAGAGAGCTATGCTCGGAGTTTCTCTACGTGATCGACTCAGAAATGAGGAGATCCGTAGGCGAACTAAAGTCACCGACATAGTCCACCGGGTTAGCAAGCTGAAGTGGCAGTGGGCAGGCCACATTGCACGCAGAGAAGATGGCAGATGGGGTCGAAAAGTGCTCGAGTGGAGACCACGGACTAGCAGCGTAGGACGTCCGTCCACCCACAAGCAGACGACCTCATTAAGGTCGCCGGAAGACGCTGGATGCAGGTCGCTTCTAACCGGTACATGTGGAGGTCCAAGGGGGAGGCTTATGTTCAGCAGTGGACATCTTATGGCTGAGATGATGATGATGATGATTTGCCAGCTCCGTTGGCCGCTTCACATTCACGGCCGCCACCCGTTTCCCGCCATGCTCCACGCGTCGCACGCGCTTTATGTACATTGATTTTAAGCTTGTACTCTCTTGCGGGTTTTGTCTCGGCGCGAATTTTAAACTACCGGCGGCGGCGGCGGCGCGCTGACTCCATATAGCGGCGGCGCGCACGTCTACTAGAATGTGCGGGAAGATATTTAAGTAATTAAATGTCGATTTCGTTCATTGTTACTGTGATAAACAAGCGTGTCATTTATTAGGACTGAAAACCGTCGCAAGTCTAAAACTCGACACGGCTGGCATTTATTGGGACTGTTACGTTATTTTTCAAGTCCCAATGTTTGTCGAGGCGTTTTTTCAGGATATCACGATTAAAGTAGCCAAAACGAATCGTTTACAGTTTCATATTATCAGCATATTTTTCTGTAAGTCACATTAACTTTACTGAAAAAAACAAATTACATGCACATAGACAGTTTTTTGTATATCTTTTACGATTTTATTGATATGTTTTCTCGTTAAATGTAGTGAAGGAAAGTTAAGGAAATTATTGCTGTCCTGGATTTACCGCGTCGCATTTTCCTGGATCTGTTCTTCGTGATGCTTCCGGATACAGAGGTGGATTTAAACGACGAAGAAGTGGAACCGGCAAAGTATTGCAGAACCTGTGGAATACTATTTTTATTTTGGGGGAATCCCTATCTTACTTCATTACATAATTTATTTTGCTCAAAATGCGGAGCCGACTTATTCTATTTTATTACATAAATGTAACACGTAAAAAGTAAATGTTATCAACAGAATACATTTTTTTTAATTAAATTATTTAATTTTGTAGTAAATTTTAACCCAAAGCACTTGTTTTTTACTGTTTTTCCTGAATCATACTTAGATGTCATCTATTAGGACTGCCAGCAAAAGCACCTGTCAGTTATTCGGACAAGCGTATTGACTTACGTTTTATTTAATTTTGTATTTTTTTTATATTATCACTGTATGAAACTAATTGCATTTAACAAAGTTAAAGGTCACATCTCCCACAAAAGATGGATATGTTTTGTATAGATGGGTAAATTATCGTAATATCACGAAACACATAAATATTTTCCCTTAACCTGTCGAGCAGTGGTACATCCACCTTACACAAATATAGTAAGTAGTTAAAACTAAATACTAAAATTACATAAAATAAGTTAATAAAATGAAAATAATTAATTCACTAACATAAAATCTTAGCACTATTCAGGTGGGTGTACCACTGCCCCATGGATTGAGTCTCGACAAGAGAACTCATAATGGGCGCCAAGCCAACTGTATTCTTTATAATAAATAGTCTGTTATGACGCGTTGCTATGGTTACGGTCTACTGTCAAATCATGTTTAAAACATTTTAAGTTTTATATGCATTTTTGTTTTGTTTTTGTCCAGCCCTATTATTTCATGGCGACCCTGCCAGTTACTTAACTTCCTAGCATTTAATTCAAGTTATACTTCAAACTATTTATTCGTGATAAACCAGATAAATATAACACATGTAACATATAATAAATTTCGACAAAAATATATTTTTTTTACTACCATCTACCTTCCTAATGCTGCTAAGGAATGGAATTCGCTAAAATATCTTTTTTTTCTACTACCGTCTACCTTCCTAATGCGGACTGCTAAGGTATGGAATTCGCTCCATTCGCCTGTATTCCCGGAAAGATATAATTTTGGTATTTTCAACGCAAGAGTGAATAGGCTGTTACTGAACCAGCGTGCTACACCCTCGACCTCGTCGTCACTTACCATCAGGTGCGACTGAGGTCAAACGCTGGTCAGTCTTGTATATATATTTTTTTAAAAGATCTTCCGACGTCATTTTTTTCTGATACTGAATACCGTATAGTATAGTTACCGTAGTTTTCACCGGCTTCCCCGTCACAGTCACAACGGGCTCCAGCTTGCCGTTAACAGTGGTGGCGATACGGGCGGCGACACCAGGCAGGGGGTAACCTACGGCGCCCACCGTACGCGACGCGACCGGCCGGTACGGGTTGGAGAGTGCCATGCCCACTTCGGACATACCGTAGCGCTCTAGTAGCCGGAGGCCTGAAATCTGAAGGAGAAATCTTGCAGCTTAGAGAAGTAAAATGGAGAAATAGAAAATGGAACAGTCCTCCGCCTGTTCCCATTTATGGAACAACGACTCCGGTAGCGGCGCAGAGCCGGGTATATGAGGCGCATCCTCTGGAGAGTGGTTTTGACGTATTTATGAAAATGGAACAGTCGTCACCTGTTCCTATTTCTGGAACAGCGACTCCCGTAGCGACACAAGAGCCGGCCCACATACTCAGGAGAGTGGTTTTGGTGTATTTATGAAATTGGAACAGGCCTCACTTGTTCCCATTTATGGAACAGGAACAGCGACTCCGGTAGCGACAAGTCGGTCCACATATTCAGGAGAGTGGTTTTGGTGTATTTATGAAAATGGAACAGTCGTCAGTTGTTCCGATTTATGGAACAACGACTCCGATAGCGACACAAGAGTCGGCGCACTTATTCAGGAGAGTGGTTTTGTTGTATTTATGAAAATGGAACAGTCCTCACCTGTTCCCATTTATGGAACAGCGACTCCGGCAGCGACGCAGAGCCGGCGCACATGAGCCTCATTCTCTGTAGAGTGGTTTTGACGTATTCGGCAGTTTTGGGTGTCTGGAACATCTTGTCGTGGTCGGCCGCGAGCCGCGCGTACATGGCGGGCACGCCGTGGAACACGGTCACTGAAAAAAAAAAACAGTTTACTTGAACGCAATTCGTCACAACATTTTTTCATCATCGTCTGAACCAATTGCGGTAATTATTTTTTTTTTGTTGTGATCGTTATTATCGTTTATCGTTATTGTGCGCGGAGCATTTGAAATATCAAACCAAATCATTCATTTCAGAGAATTTAATTTCCATATAAATAACAATGACATTAAAATAAAAAAAAAAAAATATATAATTTTTAGAATGATTAAATTAAAACATAACATTGACAAAATGCGTGCTGCAAATTTCGTCACAGGATAAATTAAACATTAACACGGCTCTACTCACGTTTATTTAGTCACTCGCGCGACATGTTTCGGAGAACATAGGCCTCCATTATCAAGCACTTCGTCACAGGAAATTCAAACAAAATATCTTTTTTTTTTAATATATAAATAATAGGTTAGCATTTATAAAAATATATCATATCTTAGTGCACATCACGGTAAATTCATAGTTAAGTCATACAATGACTGTCGTGTCCGCTAGTTAAGAATAATTATACAACGTTTTAAAATAGGAACAGTTATTTCAAGAAATCGCTAGTTACTTTTCTTTTTTTAACATTATTTTTTTATTTTTCGGCTTGACCTCACCATCGCGGATACGTACCTTTGGCGTCCTCTCGTTCGCCCATCCCGAGTAGACGCGCCCATACGGTGTGTGATACGAAGGAGGGCAGCATCCGTAATCTGTAGAAACAACAGCAAAATGGTAGAGCATTTTACTTTACATATTGACATCGATTTGACTATATTCGAAAGACCATATCAAAAATTGATGATTTTTTATAGAATATACAATGTCCAAACAACACATGTTTACAAGTACTTGTAAAGCACAGTCCCAAATATTTAACCCTGAGGCACTCCTGAGAAAATCGGTATATCAGTGTAAAAAAATCTATACAAGTTTTAAATATCCTAGTATAAGCAAAGGACCTACTAATGAACCTTGCGGTACTCCTAAGAAACTCTTTACTCTTCAAACGAAACTCCCGAGAAAATGACTAAGTAATGAATTGTTTCCATCCTTTGATAGTACTTATTATTAAAAGTAAAGGCCCCAATATCGAGCCCTGAGGTAATCCCGAGTAAAGTGACAATTTATTAAGGGTCACACTATCAAAGGCTTTAGACAATTTTTTTAAGTACCTAGCTCCAACGGCGAGTGTGGCCAGCATTGAATTGAGCTGCCCGTGTATATGGTGCAGCGGGAGCGCGTGCAGAACCACATCTTGTCTCGAATAGCGCCACGCTTCGTGGAGGGAAGCTATTTGAGCGCTGAGCATGGAGTGGGTCCAGACTACACCTTTGGGTTTGCTAGTAGTTCCTGACAAAATGGTATTTGTTAAACGGATAATATGGTTTAAAAAGTTCAATTAGATCATAGACAGAGATCATACTGTCTTACACTAGTACAGTCAGCAGCAAGTTGCTAAGCGTTTGAAGTGTTCAAAATGACCTACAAGCACTCTTATTCTCTTGACAATAGAGACTTGTTGGCCTCATTTTGAACACCTCAAATGCTTAGCTACTTCTACTGCTGACTGTACTTATGAGTTATTTTTTTTTTACGGTTACACTTTGTTATGTAAGGATTTAAACTGTCAAGGATTATACGAGGCTAGCATTTTACTTGTATGGTCCTTAGGAGGATAAAACTGTGGTTTTATATGTGACCCAAGGGAATGTAGCCATGGCAACGCGTGACATAAAATAGTTGACTTACCACTAGTGTAAATAAGTAGTGCATCCTTCTGTCCGTACCAAAGGTTGGATTTACCAACGTCTGCCACCTCCTTGGATAAGAAGGTACTGTTTGGCTCGTACAACTGAGCGGTTATTTCTTTATCCTGTGAAATAATTAAAAAAATTGGTTCATCATCATCATCTCAGCCATAAGACGTCCACTGCTGATCATAAGCCGCCGCCCTGGACCTCCATATGTACCGGTTGGAAGCGACCTGCATCCAGCGTCTACCGGCGACCTTAATGAGGTCGTCTGTCCATCTTGTGGGTGTACGTCCTACGCTGCGCTTGCTAGTCCGTGCGACTCGAGCACTTTGCGACTCTATCGGCTAACTTGCTTGGACACAGGGAATGTTTTATGTAATGTAAAATTTTCTAACGTAACTATAAGTGCAGTTAAACTGAATCGTTATATGATTTCAAAACACCAAAAATATACCATAAACTATGAGACTGGCAAATTCAAAACTCGAACTCAAACGTATATTCACTAAGTAGGCCAAAATGGCACTTACACGTCGAGTATATAACAAGTAAAAGAGAAAAATAAAAACTACACCGGTTCTCACCGGTACACTTACCTTAAAGGCCGGCAACGCTTGTCACTCCCCTGGTATTGCGAATGCCCATGGGCGACGGTAATGGCTTACCATCAGGCAATTCCTCTGCTCTCTTGCCACCTGTTATAAAAAAAATTATTACCTTCCCAGTGACCAGAAGAGGTTTCTTCATATCCTCAGCTAACCCTCGCAGTGTGTTCTCATGTTCAGTGGTACAGATCACCAGGCTGGCTGTGCTGTCTTCGAGGAAATACTTCAGCATCTCCGGTGGATGGAGTGGGGTGAGGGGCACGGCTGGAATTATTTAAAAATTGCCATAGACCATCAATAAATAGAAATTTCGGGGACACTCTTATACAAGTCGACCTAGTCCTACGGTCAGCACAGTAAGGCTTTATATTGTAGGTACTAGACGATATATATAATACATAGATACATATAAATACTAAAATACATAGAAAAAACCCATGACTCAGGAACAAATAACTGTGCTCATCACACAAATAAATGCCGATTTTTGAGCACTCGTCGCTCGAATCGTGACATTTTAAACTCTCTCAAACACGAACGGTATAAGAAGCATGAATAATATAATATATAAATAAATAATCGTGGGTATCCAAACTAATACATTTTGCGCAAAAATAATTGTAAGAAACTGTGTGATATAGTTCGAAGTTAATAAGAGGTTGTCGGCCATATATTCTGTTCGGCCGGCAACGCCTTACTTTGCGGCCTCTGTAATAATGTGCTATTAATATGCAGGTAGGTTGCATACCTACCTGTATAATTAGAGAAAAAAAATAGTAATTATTTATTTACTTAAAAGTAAACTTGGTTAATTAATTATAAAAAACAGATGTTTACTTATTTATTAAGGGACTTGCTCCATTAAATTTTTATTTTATACAACGACGGCGGCAAACAAGCATTCGGCCCGCCTGATGGGAAGCAGTTACCATAGCCTATGGACGCCTGCAACTTCAGGAGATTCACATGCGCGTTGCCTACCCTTTACGAACCTATACACTCCTTTTTTGACGAACCTCATACTGTAGTCCCTAGGGAAAACCTCGACAGGGAGTTCATTCCACAGCCGGAGCTTTTCCGGGAGGAAATTCCTCTTGAACCGCTTAGTGCGCTACTCTTTAATATGCTGATATGTGTATGTTATTAAATGATAAATCTATATACAATCACGGGTTTAACTATGTAGACATATACGGATATGAATAACTGACAAAATAATGTATGTTCAGTCAACCAATATGATTTATAGGCCACTTCGTTCCTTGTCACAGTGAAAATCTATATGAAAGACGCAAAAGAAATGATCTCTTATTAACGTCACTGTGACAAGATTCGAAGTGGCCTAGAAATCAAATTGGTTGACTAAACCTTATTGTTCCAACACTTTACATGTATTTAATACTGAAATTTTGGATGTATTTATCGATATTTTTTATTTATTTAGAGTACAACATACCTATGTTGCCAGACATCCAGATTGCCCATTGAACGATGACGTGCGAAGCATTGTTGCCACACATGTAGCAGATCGTCGTCTCGCCAGCTCCCTCTAGAAAAAAAAATGCCTCTAAGCACCAGTGGCATAGCCTGAGCTATGGGAATTTGAACCTTATACACATTAGTTAATCTGAGATTTGAACGGCAGCAGTGCGCTGGCGTAAAGTTCAAATTCCTTTAACAATAGTAACGCGTGCTTTTGCCGACCGTCGAATGCGAAGTGTGAAATATTTAGTAGATTCTAGATTGAATAAGACAGACGATTTCCTCACTTCGTCTTCTGAACGCGACTTGTAACTTAGGTGGGCAATTTCACTTTCAGGGACACCCGATTAACTTAATCGTCAAATAAAAGTTAAATCAATGGTCAGTTTAGTGACGACAATTAAGCTTTAAATGTCAATACAATCTACTGTTTTATGTTCAATTCATAAATAATACGTGTTATTGTAATAGAAAAATGCGAATAAAGATGATTTACATAAAGATTTCACGCTTAATTGTCGTCACTAAACTGACCACTGATTTAACTTTTATTTGACAATTAAGGTAATTGGGTGTCTCCGAAAGTGAAATTGCCCAGGTACATCAATAATGACACCAAAACGCTAATCAAACTTATTAGAACGAGACATCAGACTCATATAACATAGATAAAAAAGAAATAGAACATTAATTTACTTGGATAGTTAAGCGTATCATGATTTTTTTTATACAACGACGGTGGCAAACTAGCATACCGCCCGGCTGACGGTAGGCAGTTATCGTAGCCTATGGACGCCTGCAACTCCAGAGGATTCACATGCGCGCCTACCCTAAAAGTTGTTGGAGCTCTGGGAACCTTACTCACCATCAGGAACACAACACTACATACCGGAAAGGAAGCAGTGCTATTATGGCTGTGGTGTTCTGTAAGGAGCAGGTACTTCCCCAGTTGGGCCTCTCCAGACTCAAGCATGATGGTACTTCTCTGTGCCCTACCTCTCATTGTTCAGAATGTTACCCTAGTTTAGCTCGCGGATGCGTGCTTCAGTCATTATTCCTCCTAGGTTTACACGCGAAATCGTGGCCAGGGTTATCCACGTTATGAAAGGACTCACTCAGCTGTGAAGAGATCTCCTGGCTCAGTTGGCTGGCAGCCTGATGCAGCCCGGCGTACGTGTAGATCCCCACTTCATCTTGGAGCGCTACGCGGGACGGGAAAAGCAGGGCGCGTCGAAATACAGGTACGGCTCCGCCTGTAAAAAAAAAAAACAATTGCAAGTTACTAAAAAAATTATAAGAATTTTTGTTTTCTGATTTGGAGCTTTTGATAATGTAATGGATTATTTTTTAATTACTCTATTTTTCTTTCGATTTAAAGATAAAAATGAAAGGAGTAGCACATTGTTATCGATGGATTATCAATGAAAATTGAGGCTTCGATGCCGTTAAGTGTTCAATACGCTGGCGGTAGATGTGTTTACACGTCACCCATGATAACGTATACCACGAGGGATAAAATAGAAAAATTTTACAAGTCTAAGCGGTACTAGTATAGCACTATTAGTATTGCACTAGTGATCCAGTGGTTGTGGGTTCGAGTCAGGGACCGGACAACCCTTTCCGCGGCAAAAGCCATTATTAGGGCGACCCTTAAACACGGCTAACACATTGAAAGACTTACCAGTTTGAACTGCTAGCCCATATATTTGACTATGCCTTACCGTAAGACTAAGCTTTTTTTTATTTTTCTCTTTTTCTTGCGATTTAAATATCGAATTTAATGGAATGTAAGGAGTACACCATGACGGATGTTGTCTATCTGTCATGGTGTAAGGAGTAGTTTAATGGAATGTAAAATGTACCTACTATTTGGAATACCTACCACAAAAAAACAACATGAAAGTCATTGTTTTACTTATTATTAATTACATAACTTGTTATTCTTTTATATCTTATCAGTATACCTAGATATTTTTCTAGCACGAACGATTTCTTGTAAGTGATTGACAAAATAAAAACATCGACAGTCCTGTTATCGATAAGTACCCCTTCAATTTCCATACAGGTAATACAAAGACAAATATGGGGTAATAGGGTTAAAAATAACTAACAATAATAAAAGTCAATATATATTTAAATACCTACTTCAGAAAACAATTTGGAACTATTCATTGCAAATTATAAACGTAAATTGGATCAAAAGTATACGGATTACATTTAATTTGTTCAAGATCGGTGACACGCGGCGTCTAGGTAGGTAGCCGATATAAGACTGTGTGTACATCTTGAAGTTGAAGTAGTATGTACTTATCGATAGCAGGATTGTCGATATTTTTATTGTGGCAAGCACAAAACAAATGCCGTTCCTGCTAGAAAAATATCTAGGTATACTTATCAGTAATGTTTTTGAAGACTTCATAACTTTTACCAGCAATCAGCTTATCACAACAACATGACATGACTATGTCATATCGATAAAAGGCAATTTTTATTTCACTGATAAGTACGTTATCATTGATCATCATTTCAGCCGTATAATTTGGAGGAGTTGCCATAGCGACCACCGTAAACAATTAGAAGCCACAAAAATGTAAGTAAGTAAAGTAAATATCCTTTTCTCAAACATGCAATGAAATCTTGTCTTTACATTCCTAGATTCGGAAGTATGGTTTTTGGGCGCGGCAACTGAAGGGGACGGAAATGAAATTTCATATTACTTTTTAGGCCTAGGCCTGCAAATTAACTTTGTTTTCGACGATTAGTCATACAGAGGCAAAGATGGCAGGTGTCATAGCAAACAGCTGATGTTAATTTTTAATACATTTCGATTTCATTGCTAGTTGTGATTTTGCAAATTTCATTTTTTGAAGCATTTCTTTTATTTCATTGTATGTTTGAGAAAAGCACTATACATGCCTCGTCGTGAAAACGGATTCCCGGCTTCGTTTCACTATCCGTATATACCCACCTGGTCGGAAATCCTCATTTTCCCGGCCTCTGATGTAATGTAATATTATTGCACCAACAAGCAAAACAGAAATCACAGCGAAAGAGAATAAGGTAACAACAGGCGGTCTTATCGCTAAAAAGCGATCCCTTCCAGACAACCTTTAGGTATATGTAACGTAAATAAATAAGTAAATGTTATATGTGACATATCCTAGATAGGAGCGGCAACGAGCGAAACGAGGAGGAGCGTGTGAGATTAACCGCCAGCAAACAGTCTGCGGTTTGAAGCGAATACTAGACGCCTATTGCTGAGGATCGTCATTTGCCGGGCGGCGTATTAGGCGGGTTGGCGGCAGTACGAGCGCTATTGTCCTACCTGGCCTTGAGCTGAGCAGACACAATACTCACTATGTGGATGATTCTTTTTTCATTTATTATTATATTTAATAATTTATTTTATAATTGCATAATGATACAAGTAAAATATGGATTGTAAATATTCCATTCATTCACACAAAGCAATTTGCTTCTGGCTTCCTAATGGAGACTTCTAAGGAATGGAATTCGCTCCCTTTGTCTGTAGTCCCGCAAGATATAATTTGGGTCTTTTCAAGGCAAGAGTGTTACTGTTGCTGAGCCAGAGTGCTGCACACTCGACCTAGTTGACAGTTACCATCAGGTGCGACTGAGGTCAAACACTGGTCAGTCTTGTATAAAAAAAAGTTTTTGTACAATCACGGTGTCTTCATTTTAAAAAAACATGTATATGAATATAGATAGTTTCAAAAGAGATTACAACTATGTGAAGTACTGATTGCAATAACAGTGAATGAATGGAATGAATGAGATAGATATTTTTTTTGTGACTTGATATTCAATACCTTCATTGTGTTGTATGAAGATTTAAATCTTCTAATTTGAAACTAGCTTTCTGGCTCTACGTTGTAAAATTTAAAAATTTGCATGAGGTACACTCTAAACAACAGTCTAATACAAGGCAAAATTAGCATGTTCCGCACACAACATTTAACACAAAATGAACGCACATATGCATTGGTGGCAGTGAATGCGTTAAAGTCCATTCAGTAGTTTTTGAGCTTCTTATTATATTTTCCTTCAAACCCCATATGCCTTAACGTATGCGGAGTGAAATTTGGACAAAGTTTGAATATATAAAATGTAAAAAACAAAAATCTAAAAAAAATATGTGTGTATGTCAATATCAAGTCTATATATCTGTCAATCAATCTGGTAAGTTTCATAAGGATTGGATGTTGGATTTTGTAATTATGGTAAATAACCAAGATCGCCGTCGTAAAACTGTATGTAATTTCTACAGTATACATCCCCTATGGCGGAAATCGAAGGTGGTGGAACATCTTGTACAAATCGGTGAGAGTCGAAGCACCATTTATAATATTTTAGCGTCTTTTACCTTAAAAACAACCACTGCTAGAAAGCCTGGTTCTGGAAATTATCCCAGCTTGAGCAAGTTTTCTGAGAGAGCTCGACTAAAGAAAATTACCGCCGGCCGTGTTGCTAAATCTTACAGAGAGCTCGGAAGAAAATTTTAATGTGACGGAAAAACTGTCAAAAAATATCTTGAAGACATGGGCATCGATAACCGGTGTAGAAAAGTTAAATCCACCGTCTCCGAAAATCAAAAATCCACTCAGAAAATACGGCTGCGTGAATTGGTCAAAGAAATATTTTACGCCAAAAACAATGTGACTTGCGTCATGGATGACGAGTCATATTTCACGTTGGATGGAACCGAGTGGCAAGGTAATTACTATTTTGAGAAGACCAATGGTCCAACTGATGAGAACGTGAAATATATTGAGCATACCAAGTTTCCTAAAAAAGTTTTGCTATGGCTTGCCATCAGGAACGCGGAATGTCCAAGGCGGTGTTCTTTGAATCAGGTTTAGCTGTGAACGCCGATC
Source organism: Grapholita molesta (assembly GCA_022674325.2). Taxonomy (NCBI): domain Eukaryota; kingdom Metazoa; phylum Arthropoda; class Insecta; order Lepidoptera; family Tortricidae; genus Grapholita; species Grapholita molesta. The sequence goes on along the minus strand of CP053141.2, from coordinate 4,646,244 downwards.
GCTACATAGAGCGTTGTTTGCCATTAGTGCGAGATTTCATAAATACGAGTCATAGAGGAGAAAATGTTGTGTTTTGGCCAGACTTAGCCTCAAGCCATTATTCCAAAAACACTTAGCAAAATGGCGGAGCTAAACATTCCATATGTACCGAAGACATCAAATCCACCTAATGTTCCGCAACTTCGCCCTATTGAAGATTTTTGGGCAAATCTGAAGAGGCGAGTATATTGCAATAATTTTCGGTCCATAAATGTGCAAAACTTGATTCGTAAAATAAAATTGGAGTTGAATAAAATGCCCACATCTATGTTTTCGACAGCGATGGACAAAGTTCCTCAGAACTGCCGTAAAGCATCTCGCATGGGAGTAAACTTAATTTTACATTAATCATTATTAGGTACTTTATTATAAAAACATAACTATTTAAAAAAATCATGGTGTTTTTTTTATTTAAAACAATATTGCACTTTGTCCAAATTTCACTCCGCATACGTTAGATTAAAATGTTCATTAAGAGACATTGCAATTTGATGATGTTGGCGGCACCCAAATGGCTCTATTACCAAGTCTCTTTGCTGACTGAGTGATTTTTCAATGGAAAATCCCATGAGGAATGGACCAAAACTGGACCTTATTGTAATAAAGCCTAGATTCCCCACTGGGTTTAAAAGTCAGATGGTTGTAAATGAAATCACAAAAACAAAATAAAAAACTTTTCATATTGACGGTGGAAATTTGAAATGTCGTAAGGGACATACTTTTATATGAGACTTACGACATTTGAAATTTCCACTGTCGATATACTTTTTTTAACTTATATCAAATTTATAAATTATTGACACAAAGTTGAAATGAATCATAGATTATAGTTTTTAGGTGCTTTTTTGGTGCTTTTTAAAAATCAGTGACTGTTACTTACAAAATCAAAATAATGTAAATAATCATATGTTATTCATAATTGTTCCATACTTGTCATGATTTATTTTACAACTGATTTTCAATAAAAAGACATGTCACAATTATTTACCTTTTTTTAAGGTGTAATCTAGTATATTTAGCCAATTTATGGGTTTAAGATCAATGTGGGTAAGACCGGCATACTATATTATAGGGAAGAAGGGAAGTCCGTCATATGACAATAAATACCAATGAGATAATGTAGGAACTTGTTTGGTAGATGGTCTTTCCAGACAGATGGTCTTACCCACCCAAAGCTGACTTGATGAGAGTACCTTAGTGGAAATCAAAATCACACAATAACACAAAAATTACTCTAAAAAAACTATTTAAAAGTTTACCTGCTTTTATGTCAGCATTGTAAGAGTTTACCAGTTCCGTGTCGATCTCTTCTTTTACCACTGCTCCTGTAGTCCCAGAAACTTGCCTACATGATATAACTGAAGGTGAACTACGTAAATACCGGCTAAAAACCCGAAGAGAGCGGAGAGATACTTCCATAATACCCGTTACTAGTAATAAATACCAGTAAATGTTCAATTAAGTTCTCAGATTTGGCCACACAAAGCAAATATTAAATCGAAAAGTGGAATTATAATCGAATGCAAGAGGTTACTTCTTTTGCAATTCAAATGTCTCAATGAAAAATAATCTAACTTCTAACGAAACTGACGTTTCTATTCTATTTTTTTTTTTTTTTTTTTTCGTCCATCTGGACAGGCTAAAGCTCTAAGCCATACTGCCTTGTCATAAGTAGTTTGTTTTCTTTTTCATAAGTTCAATCCGGTCAACGTCTTCAGTAAGTACTATTCATATTAGGTCAAATCCGAGTTCAATGTCTTCAGTTACTTTTATTTTCTTATACAATTTCAGTATGTATGTATCATCCATTAATTAAGTCAAAACCGTACGTTCAATCTCATAATCCAGTTTAATTATTGTCCTTTCCAAACAGTACAATCCTGAAATATTCTAGTAGCGATATTTAGATTTATTTTAAATATATACAATTTACATTTATATGTTATCTGCATTAAGAACCTAAAATTAAAAAATTGTATTAAAATATTTACAACTTATTTATGGTGTTATGTACAAATTTATACAAAGACATATACGTGGTAGGCTCTCTTAGCAAATCTGATACTGACAGCGGGATTATATTAGATGCCTCATAAATATTAAGCAGCTCATCCATCAGCACAAGGCGCTGAATGCCGAAGGACGGGCAAACGAAAATGATGTGGTCGAGAGACTGAACTTCATTCATTTGACAACGATCACAATAAGGAGAAGAAACTATATTTTTCGATGAAGATGAAAATTTAGGCAATAATGACCAATGCGCATTCGATTGATTATAGTATAGAAATTTCTATGAACAAAATGTTTAAGCTTGCAGAACCATGGCGTACTATTAACAGGAACGTCTAACAAAGAATATATATGAGCTTTATTTTCAACTTCTCTACAAAAATACCAATGTTTTCCCCAATTACTAATCATGCGCTTTTTAAGATTAGATATCATATCCGTATACGGCAAAGCGACATCCAACTCCTTGATGGTTAAACTTGAGCATGAATCAGAAATATTAACAATGGTTCTGGCTAAAAATCTGCATTTTCATTACCTAAGACTCCTATATGCGAAGGTACCCAAACGAATTGTACTACAGTGTCAGTTAAGGATAACTTCCACCATAATTCTTTAATAGTAAAAATCAGGTAGTTAATGTTAGCATTCATTTTGTTACTTGACAAACTTTTTAAGACACTCATACTATCACTGACTATTACCCAATTTTTGTTCAACTGATTTCTTTCCATAATATGTTTTAAAGCAAAAAGGATGGCTGTTGCTTCAGCAGTGAAGATGCTAGCATATTTATTAATTTTGTATCCCACTCCCTTATTGATTTCGGTCTGGTAAATTGCAAAAGATACAGCATCATTATTTTTGGACCCATCAGTATAAATAAATTTATAATTAGTCCATTCTGACAATAACAGATAAACTTCCTCCTTAGAAGACAAGCTTGAATCAATTACAATATTCATTGCGGCATATTTACTTTGGAATGTGCCTGCATAACAAGGAAGAACATCATCGTTCAAATGTATATTAAACTCTTCAAGAGAATGAAAAAGCAAGAAAAATCTTGCAAAATAAACATATGTTGCTTATAAGGAGCAGATTGAGAAGCAATTAAATTGGTAAGAAGATCATTATTAGGCAAACTATGAAGCTTCAAGATAAATCTTTCTTTCAAATAACGGAATCGAACACTAATGGGTGGCAGTTTTGTTTCGATTTGCAAAGCAGCAATAGGACTAGTTTTAAAGGCACCTAGTATTGTGCGCATACATTTATTTTGTATTTTGTCCAAACTATTCACTAATTTACTATCTCCAGCAAAACAAAGAAAACCATATTCAAAGTGACTACGAACGAGAGATTTGTATAACACTAACAATATTTTGGGATCTGCTCCCCAAGTAGTCCCGCAAACAGATTTTAATACATTATAAGCCTTGTTTGCTTTTGTTGTTATATTATTAATGTATTTTGTCCATGAGAGTTTTGGAGTAAAAGTTACACCCAAAATTTTTACTTCACTATATATAGGCAATGGAATTCTGTTATACAAAATATTAGGTGTAGCTACACATTTACGACCGAAAATGAAGACTTTTGATTTAGTAGGATTAACATCTAAATTAAGGTATGAAAAGTATTTATATAAACTGGAAAGTGCGTTATTTACAGTAGAAGCTAATTGACTTAAATCCATTCCAGATGTATAAACTACTAAGTCATCTGCATATTGTAAGTTTTTACATTCGATCCCAAAATAAGATTCAATCGTCTAATATATAAGATAAATATTAATGGAGACAGAATTCCTCCTTGACATACTCCTAACGACGAGCATCTTGGACCATATAAATGATTATTAAATTTAACAAATACTTTTCTATTGGTCAAAAATGCTTGTATCCAGTTTATTAATTGCCCAGGTATCCCTATCACTGACAACTCGTTACAAAGAACCGAAATATTAACACTGTTAAAAGCACCAGCAATATCAAAGAAAACGCATAAAAGATATTGATTATTATACAGACTGTGTTGAGCATCTAATACTAGCTGACAAATGCTTTCACGAGAAGACCGACCTCTGCGAAAACCAAATTGGTTGTAAGGTAAAAGACCATTTTGTTCTACATAAAATTCTAGGCGTTGTTTTAAAAGCTGTTCAAATATCTTTCCAATACAAGACGTAAGAGCTATGGGTCGATACGAATCCGGCAACAATTTATCTTTACCAGGTTTTAAAACTGGAACCAAACAATCAGTTTTCCATTCCTCAGGTATAAAGTTTTCCTTCCACATACGATTAAGTAAGTTTAAAAAGATTATGAGACAATTTGGGGTTAATTTTTTTAAAAGTATATATGGAATCCCATCTAGACCATGGGATGTATCTCTTCTAGAAAACAACGCAGAATGGAGTTCTTGATACGAAAATGGATCAGTCAAATAATTATTTCCAATATTATCAGTTTTATTATAATTTAACGGCTCATTCAAAACAAAGTCAGGAGTGTATTTACATATAAAATCTGGAATCCAACTATCATCAAGAGAATTATTAAGAGTAAATGATTTATTAAATTTACGCATGTACTTCCATACCAATGACAATGAGGTACATCTATTAAATGAGTTGCACAATTCCATCCAGCTGTTGGTTTTTTCTGTTTTAAGTATTAGTTTTTAAAGCTCGCAATCTCTTAAATTCAATATAATTATCCTCAGAAGGGTTGTTTTTAAAATATATATAAGCATTCTTTGAGTTTTGAACAGCTTCTGAACACTTTGAGTTCCACCAGGGTAAACTAGGACACTTAGAATGTTTTGGTAAACAAGGTTTAGCAATATTATTACATTTATTAGTGGAGGTAGACTGTGGAATTGACTGTTCAGCAACAGAATGTATTATGTTACAAAACAAATTGTAAGATTCTGATGGAGACATAGCATTAAAGTCAATATTTTTTAAATTTGAATCCATTAATTGACTATATATTTTCCAATTAACTAATTTGTAATTATGCTGAAATGGTAAATGTACATTATTGCATTGTATATTATTCTGTAGATTACTTTCATTTCCAACAACCAAATTTATAATTACAGGCAAGTGATAACTGCTACCCAGAGGATAATCATAAACAGACCAATCACATGAAAGTGCCAAAGATGGAGAAACTAAAGTTAAATCAAGAGCATTAGCTCGCCAAGATGAAGAACCAATTGTAGTGGGACTGCCATTATTCAAAAGAACAAGATCATTTTCATCAATAACATCTAAAACATCCTTACCTCGAGGCAGGGTGTCGACACATCCCCAAGACATGTGATGAGCATTAAAATCGCCTCCAAATATCATAGGTTTAGGAATGGACTTAAGCAAAACGTCTAGATTATTTTTATTAAATGGTGGATTTGTATTAGATGGACTGTAAAAACTAACGACACTTAATTCATTGTTATTAATTTTGATTTTCACACAAACATTTTGTAAAGAACTATCAAAATGAGTTGTAATTTGAGAATGTGTTATAATATTATGAATTAAAATTGCAACACCATTGTGGTTGTTCCCACAATCATTTCTAATAATATTGTACCCTTTGATAGAAAAAATTGATGTGGTTTCAACCATGTTTCAGAGATTATGGCAATATGTATGTTGTTATCATATAAAAATTTTGTTAAAACTAGCCTATTACTAATTAAACTTTGAGCATTCCATTGCACTATATGTAATGTATCCATAAAAAGGTTAAGGTGTTTTTTCTTAAAAGTGTTATCTAAAATTTCTCTAATGCTTTTAGAATTTTTGGCACATCAGGTTTTGAACATATTTCAAGCATTGCTTCAACTAATAAATTCATAAATTTGTCAGATTTAATTAAATTGGATATTTGAGTATCAATGTATTTTGAATTTAGCTGTGGAAATTGAGCTGCACTAAAAGATCAGAATATCTTGCATTTTTGCTTTTATTTTGTTTTCTTCTAGTTTTTGTTTTTAAGTGGACATGTGGTAGAAATTGCAATATGGTCACCGCCACAGTTAGCACATTGAGTTTTGGACTTGTCACATTGTTTAAAATTATGGTTGCCTGAGCAAATTGAGCAAGTTTCATTGTTTTACAAAATTTAGCAATGTGGTTGAATTTCATGCACTTCAGGCACTGTTTAACAGGAGGAACATAAACTCCTACCTCATGTCTCCAGTGGTCTAAAGTAACATACTCGGGGAGCTGCGTTGAAGCAAATGTAACAGCAACTGTCTGTGTTGGAAGAAAGGAAACGACACCTTGAGCGTCTTTTACCCGTCGCATGAAACGTCTCACACTAATAACTTTTTTACTAGAAGCAATAAGCTGAAAGATTTTTTATTGGAATAATCGCAAGGTACAGATGTGAGAACCCCAGTGGCTTCTGTTTCGGCAGCCGGTATTGAACCAACCATCCTCAATTCGTTTAGGAGCTTTTCGTTCTTAAGAAAAACATTAGCGTTGTTAGGGAGGTCGAAAGTTATACCAATTTTGAATGCATTAATTGACCTCAGATGCATTACACCTGAAACACAATGTTTTCTGATGCCATTAGATATGGCCAACCTATCCTTATCTGTAATTTTAGTGTTATCTTCTTCGCGATTGAGGAAGACAATAAAATCTTTCTTCTGCGAGTTTTCGTCATAAAATCTGTTGTAATTTCCTGCTTTATAAGGTGTGTACTTATCCTTTTCTCTTTTCTTCGCTAGTGGACGATCATTATTTTCAGCATCAGAATATGAAGTCGTCGATGATGATGAAGAAGGTAAGTCCTGATCTATTCCTTCTGTAAGAGACTCACCCGTAACTCGCGATCGTTTACGGCCGCTACGCCCCGTGCGCTTCCCCATTATGGGGAAACGCACTAACGTAATATGTACAAAACTAACACTATATAGACTATTTTACATAAGAAATATACAAAGAAATGTACAAATCTAGAATTTAAAACTAATTTACAAAATTTAATTTCAAAAGCGCGCCTATTCTTTTTAACGTTCCCGCCAAAAAAAAAAAAAAAACCCGTTTCTATTCTAACTTTTTTTACAAAACATATTAGTGTTACCACCTCAAAAAAAGTGTAATTATGGGTTATTTATTAAATCAAATTTTCTTGTAAACCGTATATCTGAGAAACTCATTTATTGCCATCCTGTGTTACACCTAAAGTAGAATATTTATCTGATTTTAAACAGTATCAATCTAGTCTATCAATGGTCTATCATAAGTTAAGCAAAATACTTCTGTTGATATTAAAAATGAAATTGTTGTGAATTAAAACATAATAAAAAGCAACTAAAAAGTACCTTATCCTTGTGTCATTGACGTTGACGGCCTTGACGATGTCAAATGTCAAGTCGTTGTTGATCGATTTAGTTTACTCTCTTTTTGTTTTTATTTTAATAAAATGAAAACAAAGCGTTATATGATACTCTAATGCGTCCACCAGTATTTCACAACTTAGTCAAAACATTTATAGTGTCGTGTCAATATTGTTTTTGGTTATAAGTATTCGCGTAGTGATCAGCTGTTTTTAAGGACATGGGTTTCGTGGATAATTACACAGCAAGCCTTACGGCTACTTTTTACGAGATGATTGGTAAGTTTATTGTTAATTATTAACATACAGTTTACAGCCTCAATGTCATTCTTATAAGGACTTTTAAAAAACTTTTTCAAATTAGTTTTTAATCTTTTATTGCGCCATAAACATCTAGAAGAACCAGTTTAGAAGTTGACGAAATATTTCTCCTCTTTTTGCAATATCTAATGGGCCCATGGACTCATTTTTGTTACGAATCATATCATTTTATACAGAAAATCAAGTGTAGATATGGCTATATTTTGTTCCACAATCGTGATAATATTAAAGCATTGTAACATAAATATTTTTTCCTAGTGCGTAAAAAGTGCACTAACAAGTGCAAAATTGGGTTCGATACACGTGTAAAAACTTCTTTAAGACTCGGGTGATAGTCACCCTCGTTTCACTAGGGCTCCGACTTTCACCCTCGTCAAATTTTTTTTTTTTTACTAGTATCGAAATGTACTAATAAAGTCACTTAGCGGTGAATTTTTTTCTAAATTCTTGTAAGAGTTAAAAGTATTGAATAATAAACAAGGTTGCGGACAAACAACATAACCATGTTTCATGCAACTAAGACTTCCTTATGTTCTAAAATATTATTTTCAACATTTTTATAACATCATTAATAAGTATACGTTCAGCAACAATTAATAAATGTTGCTGGAATGGTAAGTTTGGTTTGCTATGTGAAAAATTCACTGTTGTGATGATAAAATAATGTGATCAATGGATGATGCGAAGGTGCAAATGAAATTAAATTCAGGTTGGATAGTAAAAAAACGTTTTAATGAATAAACAATGTACAATAATATGGTGGTAACAATATACAATAGTATTGCTAGTAAGCACAGATAAAGAAAGGTAGTACTCCGTGCTAGTTAGTCTCCATGCTGAACAGAGTTATGTTTTCAAAATGACTGGTATCTACCCCACCAGTTGTTCCAATTAGAATTTTTTATCTGTGGTTTTAATCTACCATTTAATACAACATCCAAATCATTGAAATTAAGGATGTAATACTTTTCACTTGAGTTTGAACTGAATAGTGCCATGGCTAGTCTGATCTAATTAATGTACAAGTTAACAAATGATTCCTTGGAAATTATCTAAAACTTTCATAAAATATAGTCAATAAAATTTAGGAACAGAAACTTTTAATCTCTTGTGAATTTGACCACTCCAAATCATTTGCCCGCAAATAACATATCAATATTGTCATTAGTTCATGTTTGTTCAGTAGGTAAAATCGTTAGGTCCGATTCTGACACCCATTAAAAAAAATGGGGTGGATAACTTTGCGTCTTCACATTTATGTAAAGCTACAGTCCATAAAAAACTAGGGTTCTATAAAAGAGACGCTTTGAAACTATTTTATTACATATTTTAATTGTACTTTACATGCAAATTACTTGTACTATGAATTTATAATTTAAAAAAAAAACTTATGTACGCCTCTATTGAAATTAAATGGATTCAAAGGTTGACTAAACATATGTAGGTACATATGTACTTTGAAGCAATTATAATTTATTTATGCAAGTTTTCCTTACATACTAATAAGTAACATACCTATTGAAATAACTCATAATATCGTACAAGTCATAATATCGTACAGTACCTAGTTATACCTAAGGTCACAGTACAGTCAGCAGCAAAAGTTGCTAAGCGTTTGATGTGTTAAAAATGACCTACAAGCGCTCTTATTCTCTTGACAATAGAGACGTATTGACCTCATTTTGAACACCTCAAATGCTTAGCTACTTCTGCTGCTGACTGTACCTATGCTACAAATTACAGCACAAAGAGGCACACTAACATCCACTCCTCCATGGCTACTGTTATTTACCCCTTCTTGTTACAACAGATAAACTCACGTGTACCTATATCGCACTAGGCAACATGTATGCGTAAGATCTGTGTTCCCATTATTCAAGTATTATTTAAGTATATTTGCCATCAGATATATCGTAGCTGCGGCTTTTTTTAAGTACAGTCACAAAGATCTGAACATTGCCTCTATTGTCAAGGCGATAAAGAGCATGTTCAGATATTTGTGACCACCACAGCTCCGATGTTTTTGTATTATTATTACTGATTACCTATAAAGTTGTAGCATGACAGCATGACGCACAAGGATGACATGAGAAGGGATTGATTGACAAATTCAATGACAAACAATAAAAACAAACGTATCTTTTTGGTTCTAAGTGCACAAAACGCCATTTGTCATGTATTTTTTTTATGACATAGGCGGCAAACGAGCAGAGGGTTTGCCTGGTGGTAAGCAATTACCGCCGCCCATGGGGTGCCCGCAACGCCAGGGGAGTCATAAGCGCCTTGCCGGCCTTTAACACAACACTACATACCTGAAAGGTAGCAGTGCTATTATGGCTGTGGTCTTCTGTAAGGAGGAGGTACTGGCTGTATTCAAGCGTGATGATCATCGCTGTGCCCTACCTCTCATTGTTGGACGTATTTTAAAGACATACTTTGCGGGCGTTTGCCAGCGAACAAATTTTGTGCAAAGAACTGCCGCAAGTTGCAGCGTGTGAAATACTAGATGGCACTATTGGCACCTTAGCCAGCCATACGGGAACGATATATTGCATGGGCATTGCCTATCCGGAAGGCGCAGGACCGGTCTTTTGGGACGTTTTGGGGGAGGGGGAGGTTAACAATAGTTTTAGCGCCAACCGCCATAAGGTAGTTAACGCCTTTTGCCGCAGAACGTCACAATTATAAAGTAGGTACATACTTATTTTACAACTTAATTTATCTCTGAGATTAATTAAAAAACGGTGGAAAAAGTAAAGGACAAACTAACAAAGAAAAACAAAACGATTGTATAAGTACTATCAATTATTTTACATACATTACACTTATTTATTTCAAGGTCGCGTGCACTGCTAAGTGGCCGTATTAGTAAGCGTGTTAAGTTAACATAAATACTTTATTTACCTCGCAACTTTTTTTTTTCTTTCGACTTTAGGCCGGTATCCAGCCGTGGTCCGATTCGCGTTTTCAGCACTATGAGCACGGTCACGGTCGGCCCGATTAGTTTTTACTGGAAATCTCGTCTCGACGCTTACGGTGCTCACGCTATCAGGCTCGGGGCCGCGAACATCGAAGTTCGTATATTTCGAGCATCTTCCTTTTTTTTTATGATATAGGAGGCAAACGAGCAGACGGATTGCCTGATGGTAAGCAACTACCGCCGCCCATGGACACTCGCAACACCAGAAGAGTCACAAGTACGTTGCCGGCCATTAAGATCCCTATACACTCTTTTCTTGTAGGTTTGGATGTCATATCGGTCCGGAAATACTTCACACGACAATTTATTCCAGAATTTTGCTGTGCGAGGCAGGAAGTTTCTAGAAAAACGCACAGTTGAGGACTGCCAACCATCTAAGTGGTGATGATGGAAGTGTTGTCGTGTAGAGCGCTGGCGGGAGGAAGCAGCTGGGATTAACCCGAACAATTCCTCGGAGCACTCTCCGTAGTAGATGCGGTAGAAAATGCAGAGTGAGGCCACATCTCTACGCAGTGCCAAGGAGTCAAGCCGGTCCGAGATATCCTGGCTGCCGACAATTCTAGTCGCTCTCCGCTTGCTCTTCGCTGGATGCGGTCCAAAGGGAGAAGCTGGTATTGGGGTGCCCCTGACCAGAGATGAGAACAGTATTCCATATGTGGCCGTACTTGCGCCTTGTACAGTTGTAGGCGGTGGGCCGAACTGAAATACTGCCTCGATCTGTTGAGCACACCAAGCTTCTTCGAGGCCAACTTGGCCTTTCCCTCTAAATGACCGCGGAACTGGACTGAGCTAGAGATGTCGACACCCAGAATTCCGATACTGGCTGTGGCTGTTAGGAGAGTGCCCTCAAAGCGAGGCGATACGACAAACGGGAGTTTCTTTGCCGTGAACGCGCAAACCTGTGTCTTACTGGGGTTAAATTGAACCAAGTTCATTCGGCCCCATTCTGAGACTCTCTTTTACTCCAATTAAGGTGCCATGAGAGTGACAGGCAATCGTCCGAAATTTACGAATATCGTTTCTCGTGGTAGCGCGGCAGGCAGGAGCACTATGAGCGCAAACGTCAAGTTGACGCCTGTCATTATATTCCTTTAACTCATATGGGCGGAAGACTTCCGGTTGAGCCTAAAAACTTCGCCCTAAAATACTATTCAGATTTATTTTTTCGAAAAGATCCTATGTAACTAATAAATTACTAATTTTTAGTAGAACTAATGTTTGCTACGTTTGTGGTGTAGAAGTGATCCGCAAAGTTATTGCTTCTAACAGGCCACACCCGGTATACTTATATTAACAGATATTTTAAAATAACCAGTGTAAAGTTTGACACTATATATATATTTATAATGAAAGTATAAACGGTTAAGTGATAAATATTGATTCAAATCGCGTTTGGAGGCCATTTAGTTAATGGCCGATTGTATTTAATATAATTTCAGCCACACAGCTTGAAAGTTATTTACATCTATTTTGCACCTTTTGCTCATTGTTACAAGGTTAAAATTTAAATATTGTTCTTTACTAATTATGAATAACTGTTTATGGTCAGTAGTTCTAGATTAGATGCAGTCAAGTATCAACTGTGAATTGCTATTATGCCAGAAAAAAAAATTTATATAAGAATTAAATAAATATTACATTAATTAACTGAGCCCCACGGTAAGCTCAAGAAGCCTCGTGTTTTGGGTACTCAGCCAACAATTTTTTTTTTTTTTTATTTGGGACAAAAAACAGTAACACACAAGATTATTACTAGTTTAGGAGAACCTTCAGATTATAAAGTGTGAGACCAACAATAATGTCCACAGATTACTAGATTTATATAAATCTATAACAATTTTAGCGCTTGGTAACAATGAGATGGTTGCAAGTTAAGTATTAACTGTTAAATATAAAAGGATACTAACAATACAGTAGGAAGAGTTTAACACACTCAAAAGTAATAAATAACAGTAAGTTCCACATTACTCAATTGACTTGTAATTATTTATTTTCAAACAGTAATCGATGCACGTTATTTTTAAACACATTCTTAGACATCATAAAAATATCAATATCGTTAAGGTATACATTGTGCGATTTAACCAGCCTTAGCAAGGGGTCCCGCTCCCCGCGCGGGTGCGGCAGCTCGTGAGCGCGAACAGCTGGTGCGGGCGCGCCGCCCGCTGCCGCGCGCGCGCGGGCACTCGGTAGCAGAGCGCGCCGCTCAGGCTGGGACAGTCAAACTTACTGTGGCACAGGTTGTATAGGACCATTGCATCCAGTAGGAGGCGCCGGTTTTGTAGGCTAAATAAATTATACCTGTCGAGAAGCTGCTGGTAACTTAAACGCGCACGACAACATCTGAAATACATAGCACGCAAATATTTTTTCTGAACAGTCTCTATTGATACCTTGTATTTGATATAGAAGGGGTTCCAAATCGACGCAGCGTATTCAAGTTGGGACCTAACCAACGACTTATATAAATAGAGGTACGTTAAAGGACGCTTAAAATCCATACCGAGACGCATAATTAAACCATACATTTTGTAAGCATTGCCAACTATATGATAGATATGACTATCTAAATGCAGTTTAGAGTCCAAGTTTACTCCAAGGTCCCTTATCATCGTGACTTTTTCGAGAATCACTCCACTAAGGGTATAGGATGTGGGAAGCACGTGAAGTTTTTTAGTGAAAGTTATATGTTTACATTTATTCAAGCTGAAACTCAATTTATTTTTGAGACAGTACACGCTAAGTTGGTTTAAATCACTTTGAAACTTGTTGCGATCCTCGTCGCTTTCAACAGTATGGTAAATTTTAAGATCATCGGCATAAAGTAAAAAGTTACAATATTTGAAACAACTATCAATATCATTAATAAATAATATAAATAACAAAGGACCCAGAATGGAACCCTGCGGGACTCCAGACGTTACACAAACAGAGTCAGACTCGTATCCATTTACTGCCACTTTTTGTGTTCGGTTTGTGATATAGGACTTAAACCATCTCCACAGGTTTCCGCGTATGCCGTTGAAATAGATTTTTTCTAAAAGGATTTGGTGATCCACCCTGTCAAATGCCTTGCAGAAGTCTGTATATATACTATCTACCTGTTGATTCATATCCATACTTCTAAAGAGGTAAGATGTATAAAGAAGAAGATTTGTGGTCGTTGATCTTTTTTTAACAAATCCGTGTTGTTGGGGTAAAATTATGTTTCGAAGACTCGGATACAGTGAGTCATGGACTAGCTTTTCGAACAATTTAGACAATACGGGAAGAAGGGAAATAGGCCGGTAATTTTGACATCCGTTTTGAACCTCCCTTGTGGACAGGAACAACTCTTGCGATTTTCCAGATTGCAGGAAAGGTACCTTCTCTTAGACAGCTATTGAAAATATGGTACAGCGGGAATGCAATAGTGTCAGCGACGTTCTTAAGGAACATTGGTGGAATATTGTCAGATCCTGAGCCCTTTGTGGTGTCAACAGTTTTCAGGGCGCGCTTGACAAGGTAGATCGGTATATGAACATTACTGATGTGCACATTTGAAAAGGAGTTTTCCATTCCATGAGAGTCTGAGTCAGAGGAAACATTAGACGGTGCAAAAACAGATTGAAAGAAGTCAGAAAATATGGTACACACCTCGGAAGGATTACTGGTAGTAGTATCGTTATAAGAAATAGTACTTGGGATGCTAGTCGTACTACGTTTATTGGCAACAAATGTCCAAAAGTATTTAATATTGCTTCGAATGCTGGTTTCGACTGATGCCAAATAAGCGCTGTAACATATAGCCGACTGTTTTTTAAATCTTTCTCTGTAAATCGAGAAAATTTGATAGTCGTTTTGATTAAAATCTACAAATACTTAAATAAATTTAATAATCTACAAATACTTAAATACATGGAAATCACCCATAACTCAGTAACAAATACTTTTGGTCATGACACAAATAAATAGAGGCGAATAAACTCTATACATAGTTTTTAATTATCAAAACGCCTATATAAAATCGAATAGCAAACACATTCAAAAGACTAATGCTATTCTCCTTTAACAGCATAACCTCGTAAGACCCAGTGTACGTTACAATGTACACTCTCTATCAAAGGAATTTAAATCTTTTATAAAAGGTATTAAAGTAGCATTTCATTTGTTTCATTCTTTTTCAAACAAAACTGAACTTATTTCACTGTGTAATAACTAATAAGATTATATATTATACTAATAAGATAATTTTCTATTTTTATACTAATAAGATTGGTTTGAACTAATTTTTTCAGTATACATATATATAGGCCTTACAAGGTTCAGACGATTGTCCTGAGAAATCAATTTACCGGTAAATGCCGACGACACAACACAACAGGTGTATTAGAAAACTTTTTAACAAAAATATTTAACCGCTGCAAACATTTTGTTTTTGATAGGATTTTTTTTCCAGATTTTTATGGTACCAACTTTTAAGGCTATACTTAAAAGTTGGTACCATAAAAATTAAAATACCCAATAAATAAAAAAATAATCGGACTACTCTGTAAAGGGTTATGCGTGGTCGTACGTTACAATCGGTGAGTGACAAATCAATCATTCCCTATTTTCCTACCCTTAAGGTTGTTTTTTTCCAATGGTACCAATTTCGGGGTGTATACCGTCCCTATCCCTTTACAATAAAAAAAATATTCTCAAAATCGAACTACTCTATAAAAAGTTATGCGTGGCCATACATAAAAAATATTATATATACGCATCGATTTGAGAACGTCCTCCGATTTTTTCATCGGTTAAAAAAACTATGTATTTTTACGGGCCTTAAAACAAAAAAAAAAAACATGTATTGACTTTTAGTCTGAAATCAATGATTTTTATTTATTTAAAAAGACAGTTTACCTACATTTAGTTCAGATATTTACGTGTTATTCTACATATTACTTAACGAGTAGATGAGATCAAACTGATATGTCTTTAGCGAAATTATAAAAAAAATATAAACAGTCGCCATCAGATATATCGGAGCTGTGGAGGTGGTCACAAATAACTGGACATCACCTCTGTTGTCGAGGCGATAAAGTGCATGTTCCGATATATGTGACCACCTCCACAGTTTCGCTATATCTGATAAAAAAATAGCTACTTTATAGTTAAAACTAACAGTAATCGGTCGCAAATCGAAGCTCGGAAATATATTTGTTACCACTTAATAATAATTAATAATCTTTAATTTCTTTTTTCTTTTGTTTATTTCGGCGGCCAATCGTAAGATTAACCGGATCGTAATATTCCTATGTATACACGTATTTATTTTATTTATTAAGAAACAATCTCGTATGTATTACATAAGATACACTTGTGGTTACTAATGGTAGACTTACAGTTTCCTTAATTAAATTATGTAAACCTAAAGATAATAACACAAAAGTATTTATATGAATTTTCGATTTGCATCCCGTATTCTGTATTCTGATGTTAATCGCATTAAACTAATGGATAGGTAAGCTAGGTTAGGTTTCTTTAGCAAACTGACCAGATATAGAAGCCCCGTTTGGCGGGACTCCATTGAATCTGGGAATGCAAAAATATTTTACACGTTTTACATACTATATGGCGGATAAGATCGGCCTCCGGATGCAGAAATATCATAACCCGGGTACGAGGGTCATGCCAAAAGAAATTAGATACTCAAAATTTACAGAGGTTATTCTTTATTACTATTATCTATTTTTTCGAAGTGTTCACTATGAACACGTATACACTTTTCCATCCGTCTAAACCACTTGCAAAATATTAATAACCACTCTTCTTTAGACACCTCAGGAATTTCATAGTTATACGCAGCCAGGGCATCTTCTTTGTTCTCTAATCGCTTTCCTTTGAATATTTCTTTCATTTTTGGAAATAGGAAAAAATCACAAGGTGCTAGGTCAGGGGAATATGGGGAGTGAGGCCGCATAGTGACGTTTTTGGAACTGAAATAGTCGAGTGTTCTGGCAGAAGTGTGCGGGGCAGCGTTGTCGTGGTGCCAGAGCAGGTGCTGAGTTCCTGACTTTGGCCGCTTGTCACACCAAGCTGACAGTACCCTTGGGGCAGAAACTGTTATATACCATTCTGAATTAACTGTTCTTTGATCTTCGAGCACCGCCGTAGCGATACGTCCCGTTTTGCAAAAAAATGAGGCAACCATTTGTCTTTGGGTGCTTCATGCTCGGCAACATTTTGTTTGAGTCGGCTCATCTTCAACGCACCATACTGTGGACCGTTGCTTTGTTTCAGGGTCGTAGTTGTATAGCCAAGTTTCATCACCTCTCAGTATATCATAAACGTTTTTTTTCTCGCCAGCGTCAAATTTAATTATCATAAATATACACCAATTCACACGACGGCCTTTCTGCAAATCGTTGAGTTTATGCGGCACCCATCTCGAACAACGCTTATGGAGGGACAGTTGATCGTGAATGATGGTTTTCAATGCTGCTGATCCAACCCCCAATTCACGCTCGAGCTCTACATATATAATACGTCGGGTCGCACGAATAATTTTTTCAACAGCTTGCACATTTTCTTGTGTGACTGCGGTTAGCGGCCGTCTTGTCTTCGCCTCATCTTCAAAGCTCTCCCGTCCTCTTTCAAATTCAGCAAGCCAATTAAATTCAGTTGCACGTGAACACACATACTCGCTAAATCTTGTGATTAAAAGTTAAAAACACTCTCGAGGCTTTAAACTTTTTTTATAGTCATAATACAACATAGCACGTAAATCACGTCGAGTGAGCTCCATTGTTGCGGCAAATTCCTGCCAAAATTCATCAGAAAAAAAATATTTAAAAAAATACTACTAAGATTTTTCGAGTGTTCCATTTTTGAAATTATAAGTAAATAATTAGCAGTAACAATGGTGTATAACTTGCCACTATCAATCAAATGACTAGAGAGTATCTAATTTCTTTTGGCATGACCCTCGTATGTCCTTAAACTACGTCCAACAATGAGAGGTAGGGCACAGCGAAGTACCATCACGCTTGAATCTTGAGCAGCCCAACTGGGGAAGTACCTCCTCCTTACAGAAGACCACAGCCATAATAGCACTGCTACCTTTCAGGTATGTAGTGTTGTGTTCCTGATGGTGAATAAGGTTCCCAGAGCTCCAACACACTTATAGGTCGGCAACGCGCTTGTGACTCCCTTGGTGTTGCGAGTGCCCATGGGCGACGGTAATTGCTTACCATCAGGCAATCCGTCTGCTCGTTTGCCACCTTTGTCATAAAAAAAAAACTAAAACTAAATAACAAAAAATGTTTTTTTTTTTTTCTGTTCTATTCTTGAAATTATACGTTTAGTATGAATTCGGTAGAAGGAATTCGACATTCAAACCCGGTTAAACTTAGCTACTACACCTGTATGTTTTTCTTATCGCGACTACAGAGCAATATTAACACAATTTAACATCAACCTTATTTCCCCAACTAAGTTTAACGTACGATATAAATAAGCTAGCAATCCGTAATGTACAATTTATTTGAGATAGGAAAGCAAACTCCATATGTAATTTTAGAATGATAATATTACGTTAGTCAGCAAGGCGCCGGGTAAGTTGACAGCCATTCTTGAGAGAGGCACGTAGTCAACCGTACGTTTCAAACGACGCAACCTATATTTTTTTAATGTTTTGAGTTGTATGCATTTTGGCTGTATCTCCGGTCGCGGGGTTATCGGTGCACTCGGTGATATTAAAAAAAATTGAAAACTTTTTTATTCGCTATGGTTGACAGTCAGTGTGGCGCGGGGCGAGTGAAAGCTTACATCATGAGTGATTTATTAAAAAAGTTCGATTTGGACGCGACAAATGATTTTGTGAAAATTGCCATAGCTATAGCGGGTTTCTATATGGGAATCTTCCACTGTAAGTACTTTTTATTTCTTTTATTTTTTTGTGAATATTTGTTTTTGGCATAGATAAGTAAATTATTAAAACGACAAAAAATGCAAATAAAACGCAAGTACTTAATTATATTTACCTACACCCGTAGGTAAATATAATAAACTACTTGAGTTAATAATTACTGTTTTTATGTTTGAAAACGACAGTTGTAATAATACTTACTTATACGTAATATTAAAGATATAACTTAGACTTGATAATACTATAAACTTTAACTTTTTTAATTATTATTTAAGTACGTACCTTATACTATATGAGCAATTCTCAAAAAGTTTGTACATTTGGATCACGTCTTCGATTTTGATTAAAATGTTTCCCAAAATGTCCCATAAAGTTTGTATGGAACTTTCCTTTTTTGTTAACGAGTCTATAGAAATTTGGTAGATCTTGCTCAGCATCATTTACTCTATCAGTCTACCGCATTTAATCAAAATCGAAGACGTGATCCAAATGTACAAACTTTTTGATAATTGCTCAAATATAAAACACTAGGTATTTTTTTATGTATAATATTTTAGTTTAATCTGAATGGAAAATTTGATATTACTTAAGATTGCAAATAAGCGGTTTACAAAAACCGCAGAAACCGGTGAGTTTCAGATTCCGTCCCATTTATTCCTAAACCACATCGCCGGTCAATGTACTAGTACTCACTATTCAGACATTACTAGTTTGGAACGCACCCAAAGTTTAAAAAAAAATCTAGGGCGGGAATCGTCATAGACTTAGTTCAAAATGTCACATAGAAAAAAAAAATCTGGAGGGACATCTACGTTATTTTGATAGTATTTTTCGAACGTTAACGTCATCATATCATATTATATGTATTTGGATTATTATAATTGTAAAATGTATGTTACTAGTACAAGACGCCGGCTGAGTCAGAACATGCCCAAAACACGTGAATCGGCGGTTATTATTAAAAAAGATATAGTGACATTGTGTTCAAGATGGCGAACCGACGATATTAATATATCGTATAGATATATATGTACATCTATACGATCAGATATATTGGGGCTGTGGAGGTGATCATAAATATCTGAACAACGCCTCGATTCTTAAGGCGATAAAGTGTATGTTCAGATATTTGTGACCACCTCCAGAGCTCAGATATATGTGATGGCGACTGTGAATCAACTATTATCCGTTGCTATTATGTCCCGTCAGCCAGGGGAAATAGTGGCATAGTTTGTTTGAAGGAATGTGGCACCGCTTTCTGATAAAACGTTTCGTAGGCGACCCGTTGGAATGGACATATAGTTACCACAAAAATATACGTTTATTTTATTTAGGTGCATTTAAACGGTGGTTTTAAGGGGACAGTAACCATGGCAACTGGTGACATAAAATTGTTGATTGAGCCAATTAATTTGTAAATCGGTTGGAAGCACATTTGCTGTGTATGACATATTTGTGAAGGCGGTCGCTTGTTTACGATACCACAACAATCTACATACATTACATTACATACAAAAGAACAATTAAAACAAAATAAATTTGGATTGTTTTTCTTACAGAAACAGTACAGTTACAGTAGTTTAGTGAAATGTGGTTATTGTCATTATTTCGATTATTATAATTATTATTTTTTGTTTTGGATGCAAGACCCACTCACTCGTTTTTTTGTATATTAAGTTTTCCGCTACTCAAAGGTTGTCTGGAAGAGATCGCTCTCTAGCAATAAGACCGCCATAAAAATAGAGGCAGACAACAGTCTGCCTCTATTTTTATTCTGCTCATGTATGTTTTTCTTTTTTCCCCATTTTTGAGGTGTACAATAAAGAATATTTGTATTGTATTGTATTGTACAGTCAAGAAGTTCCGAAGTCAACTAGTTTTGCCTTGTCTGTCTGTTTCCTTCTATTCTTAGTGACAGTTAGCCCTGGAAAACTGTTATTTGGTATATGAACATATAAAGAAAACACGCGAAACAAGAAGTTAAATAAAAAGAAACGGTACCTCCCCTACATTTGAAGTGTTTGAGGGGGTGGGGTTGGTACATTTTTAACCCTATAGTGTGAGGTGTCGTTTAGACGTTACATAGGTATTTGAAAAAGAAGGATTTGCCTGAAGTAATTTATTTTTTGGAAGTACCAATCGGGAATTTAAAACAAATGTGTGCCCTCCTCTCACTTTCGAACCGGATTAAACTGATTTAAATTACATATAGCTCGATAAAGACTTCCAAGACAAATTAGTTTGAACTAGATAAATTGAACCGTTTTTGACCTTGAACTCTAAGCATGGCTCGACACGATTTTGGAGCGGTTTTCCAATATCAGCTAGCACAGAGCTATGGTTCCTACAATATTTGTACAATATTTTCGCTATTTTTTTTCCGATTAAATATCGAAGATATTCGCTAGCAGACGATTCTGCATAATAAAAAATAATTTGTACAATATTATAACTTTTTATTGCACACCTCAAACAGCCGCAGATAGAAACAAAAGGTCACCGTCTTATCGCTAAAGTGCGATCTCTTCCAGACAACAGACAACCTTTGGGCTAGCGGAGATAAGAATAAAATTTAAAAGCCTACTGAATCAAGTATAAAATTAAACAGTCATTTATATATGTATGTGTAGATATAATAGGCAATGGTTCCGGACATTTCGGAGGCCTATGCAACGCGCAGAGGCCTTTTAGAGACAAATTAATGAAGTGTAAGGGGTTCACTAGGTGCATGTTGTCCCTTTATTATTTAGTATTATTTAGGGCCTAAAGAAAATGAACATCTCGGCTATGGCCAATGGTTTGAGACATTCTGTATTATTGACTAATTTGGCTGCTATAAAATATGTGATTCTATTACGTAGTAGGGTAGTAACTAGCCACCCTTCTATAATTGGTCACATTATCCTCGTAATGCCATACTAAAATATTTAATAGTTAAAACCAACCTTACCATGTAGTGAATTGGGTTGAATTTTCTTTTGTACGAAAACTAATGAAACTAAAGAAATTCTACCCTATTTCCTTTTGTAAAAGATTTCAACTCCATTGAAAGGGAGTGTACATTGTAATGCACACTGGGCATTACGAGGTTATACTAAAAATGATCTCTGTTTATATACGATTAGAATTTATTTTAGTGTGAGGTGGCCAGTTATTGAAGGGTGGCCAGTAATTGAAATCCCATTATAAAATGTGTTCTATTTGTATGTAAACAGAATTCATATTCAGTATAAGGTGACCAGTTATTGACAAGTGGCGAGTTACAGGCAATTTATACCCTAACTAAATTATCTCACAAAAATGGTTAAATATTGCATAAGTCCAATATTTGTGTCATTATCTATGAAAAGGGACCTTATTGTCGATGGCACTTACATCGAATCGCGTTTCGTTTGTATTGAAACATCTTGAACAACGTCATAAGTGCCATCGACAATAAGGTCCCTTTTCATAGATAATGTCACATTTATCTATTACGAAAACGGAATGTTTATTTTATTTAATTTCTTCAATAGAAAAGTATCGGAGTCCAATCGTTGACCGATAGTGCGCTGATAAAAATGACCTATCAAGTCCGAGTCGGAATTCACAACCTGGGCAATTTATCTTGAATACTGATTCAAAATTCATGGTTTTTACACGTTATTGTAAACTAGATCCCAGCTGCTTCCTTCCGCCAGCGCTCTACACGACAACACTTCCATCATCACCACTTAGATGGTTGGCGGTCCTCAACTGTGCGTTTTTCTAGAAACTTCCTGCCTCGCACAGCAAAACTCTGGAATAAATTGTCGCGTGCAGTATTTCCGGACCGATATGACATCCAAACCTTCAAGAAAAGAGTGTATAGGGATCTTAAAGGCC
This sequence comes from Grapholita molesta, assembly GCA_022674325.2. Lineage (NCBI taxonomy): Eukaryota > Metazoa > Arthropoda > Insecta > Lepidoptera > Tortricidae > Grapholita > Grapholita molesta. The sequence goes on along the minus strand of CP053141.2, from coordinate 4,623,776 downwards.
GCCAACGTACTTGTGACTCCTCTGGTGTTGCGAGTGTCCATGGGCGGCGGTATAGTTGCTTACCATCAGGTAATCCGTCTGCTCGTTTGCCTCTTATATCATAAAAAAAACAACTAGATGAAAACCGGCTTAGGTGGGGCAAAATAAACACACGGGCCAACACAAAGAATACCGCGCGTCTAAGACGTTGGGGCTTTAAATGTATTATAGATTTTGCTCATAAAACTGAACTACTTTTAGTCTAGACAACTAGGCGAAATAATTGTTTAGTGATATAATTTTTTATTTAATATTTATATTTTATATTTCATACAATATATTTTATATTTATAAGCGCTGGTAGCCTAGCGGTAAGGGCGCGCGACTTGCAATCCACAGGTCGCAGGTTCGAACCACGGCTCGTATTAATGAGTTTTTCGAAATTTATATACGAAATATCATATTTGATATTTACCAGTCGCTTTTCGGTGAAGGAAAACATCGTGAGGACACCGGACTAATCCCAATAAGACCTAGTTTACCCTCTGGGTTGGAAGGTCAGATGGCAGTCGCTTTCGTAAAACTAGTGCCCACGCCAAAACCTGGGATTAGTTGCCAAGCGGACCCCAGGTTCCTATGAGCCGTGGCAAATGCCGGGATAACGCGAGGGAGATGATGATGATATTTCATACAATATTTACGATCATTCATATTTATTGCAAAATATGTGACAATATGAACTTTTCCGATATACGTCTTCGATTCAAAACTCGTTATCTTTAACACTCTTTCATTAAGTATAATTTTATTCTGTTCTACCGTAGCTCTCGACGGATTATTAATATATGATGCCCCGTAATTTAAGTATTAATTATAATCTCCCTTAATTGTATAAAAGCGGGTAACTCACGTTTTATAAGTCGAATATTGCTCGACATGTTTCACTCCGTAACGAGTAGCATAATCATGAGCCATTCGCGTTGGCTAACCGACGCAGACTCCGCGACCGTGCACTCGACGCCGGCAACAGCTGAGGGCGGGGAGGCGAGAAACTACCCTCATTTTCATGAATTTTCACGAATGGCTCATGATTATGCTCCTCGTTACGGAGTGAAACATGTCGAGCAATATTCGACTTATGAAACGTGAGTTACTCGCTTTTATACAATTAATATGTTTCAATCTCACGATAGTTTTGTGTTTAAAATAATCTCCCTTGTATAACAACCAACTATTGAAGTATAAATTAGAATGTCTATTAGTGCCTTTATTAGTAAGTACCTTTAACATGTTGTAACCTTATTATCTGTACTTAGAGCGACACTTGTAACAACACAACACTACCTCTATAATGACTAGGCTTAGGACTTTCGGGTCTATAATATACATGGAGTCTAAATACGTTTTTGAAGTTAATGTATGGAAATAAATGTTTATGTTAGGTGTCATGTTTTATGTTTGTTACATAATTAATAAACACATCCATTTATTAATTTCCCAAAATAAAGAAAAAAAATAGATTCTGTCAAAAATTGGCCCAAGGTTTTATTGTCGACCGTATTTTTTTTGCACACTCATCAACTACTCGTCGAGAGAATTCTAACGTACAGTCACCGACTTTAATTGTTGAGCCACTTACGGTTCAAGCAATAGTCTTTTGTTTAGTACTTAATACATGAAGTGCCCAATGTAAAGTGAACCCTAAATGGCTCAACAATTAAAGTCCCTGACCGTACCTAAACATCACGGGTTTACCTTGTGTATTTTAAGAGTTGCTATGACTACCTTCTTGCTCCGGTATCAGTTCAGATCAGTGTTACCATAATATTGCTCGGCCACCGAACTTATATAAGTGTGCTAAATTTCAGCTCCATCGGTTTAAGATACATGGCTTCAAAATTAAGTTACAAGATTTCACCAAGCCTTCGTCGAAACCAAATCAAAAGCTCCTTTGGTCAACCCACTAGTCAAGCGTGGCGACTATGGCAACTCGCCTCCAAGATGATACAAGTCATATTTTGGGGACGCCTATCTATGTCCCAGATGCTAGAGTAAAATTGATAAATTCCCAGACCACAGCCCTAATAGCACTGCCATCTTTCAGGTATGTAGTGTTGTGTTCCTGATGGTGAGTAAGGTTCCCAGAGCTCCAACCCCCCTTAAAGGCCGGCTACGCGCTTGTGTCTCCCCTGGAGTTGGGAGTGTCCATGTGCGACGGTTATTGCTTAACACCAGGCAATCCGTCTGCTCGTTTGCCGCCTATGTCATAAAAAAAAAATTACTATGGGGAAATTTTCCATTTAGGAATAATCCCCATATTAATATTGGGGATCTACCGGGAACATCACATCTACTTACATTATAGTACTCTTAGACCTATACTTTTGTTATACATTTTAGCTAACGCAACTCTACAAATATAGTTTCTAGTTATTATTGATAATCAAGTCATTGTCTGTCCTTGAACCTCCTAGAAACATCGAATGTCACTCACACTTATGTTATCTGCGAAAACATCCAACTGTCCAATATCTCCCAATCACAACATAACCAAAGATAATGAGAAACGTGGATCTATAAAATTATTGACGAAGTTCGCGAACGGACAGTACCCTTACCATGAGCTGTGACATTGAGGTTTTCGATAACGAGTATATAATAAAATAGTACAAGCGAGATGCACAGATAGTAAAGTCGATACTCGTTATCGAAAGCTGGTTCGCAATGACTAAATATGTATAGAACAGTAAAATTACCAAAACCTGGACATAATTCAATAACTGTAATTTTTTTTTTTATGAAATAAAGTATTGTTAGTTCTTTTTAAAACATAAAAAATTAAACATTTTAGGGTTCCGCATCAATATAAAAAACCCAAGACCGTGGGTTTAACATTGTAGTACGTACAACAATAGTAATATTATCTATTCAATTACATTTTGGCGACCTTAATGAGGTCGTCTGTCCATCTAGTGGGTGGACGTCCTACGCTGCCGTCTCTACTCGAGCACCTTTCGCTGGATGCAGGTCGCTTCCAACCGGTATACATATGTGGAGGTCCAAGGGGGAGGCCTATGTTCAGCAGTGGTCGTCTTGTGGCTGAGATGATTATAATGAATTAGATTTGTAATTTCTTATGTTTTGAAGAAAACGTGATCATATAATAATACGGTCTTGGGTTTTTTACATTGACGCGGAACCCTAAAATGTTTAATTTTTTATATTTTAAAAAGAACTAACAATAATTTACTTCATAGAAAAAGAAAATTACAGTTATCGAATTATGTCCAGATTCCGGTACTTATACTGATTTATTTTCGTAATTTTACTGGACTAGTAGTGAATTTTGTTGGACCTTAGGAGGCTAGAAATAATTACTGAAATGGAACAATTAACTGACTTTATTTGAATGAAAAAGAAAGATTACTAATTGTTTATTGAATCTGTTATCTTTATCTGTCACAATACAGACAAGTTGAAGGACATCTTTATCGCAGTTAATGCTTAATTGTGAAAACATCTTGATTTTAGTTATATATAGCCATACATAATTAACTCGTACTTATATATTACTAGGGTTGCCACGTCGCGAAGTTTAATAGCCGGATAGGCCAGCCAGTTGGGCCGGACATTTGGGTAGAAAGGCCGGACATTGAAGGATTTTGTGATGTATAGTCGACTCGCCTGCGCTCGCTCGTTAGCGAAATGTTTTTTTTTTATACAAGACTGACCAGCGTTTTCCGGACAAGCGGGACACCGTTTATTTTGGATGGACACGCAATCAAAAAGCCTACCTATGCCCGGCTCTACCCGGACGCATGTCAACGATATACACGATTAGTTTATAGTTATTAGGCACTATGAAATAGCTATTCCTAGGACAACCGGAATTATCCCCCCTTAATGCAACTAGAGAGAAATGTAAGAACAATATTAAAAGTGTATTAACATTAACCTGTAATTTATAATACGAGGCATGACAAAGTAGTCGTTGCATATAATATTAAATGAACAACATTTTAACAATCAGAATCGCGTCCTATCCTGATATAACAAAGTAGATAAGTACTTATTAAATCAACGCTCGTTTTGATGCTGATAATCTAGTCTAGTCTGAAAACGGGACAATCGGAGTCCCGCGTGGACCCCTTGCGGGACGCATGCTCTAGGGCCCGTGCACAGAAATGACGGTTGGCAACCCTGGTTATAACATACGATGGTCTGTCTATTTCTTACCTTCTTCATGCGTAAACCGTTAAAGCAATTAAGATGAAATTGGGTATGTAAAGTCCCGGGGAATATCATAATAGTTTTCACACCGGAAATTATCAAATTCTCCATTAATTTACGCCGTAGCGAGAAGACTCTTGTATAATATTTTATTTCCATTGATATCGGGCTAATATTTCTGCTGAATTAAGCATTTTATGAGAAAAAAAGGCTATGCTAATTTAAGATCGATATTTCGCTCGGACATTCCCAGACTTTCGAAGCAAAAATAATCTAATCGCAGCCTAATGAGTCAAAATTGCCAGTTCCATGGTTCCATACGAGTGGTTCACAACACACCCAGTTTTCGACACACTGGGGCCAGAGTAGCGTGGCCTCGACACAATATGAGACTAGTATTAAGTGGTACTGAGTGAAGATACTGGTATATATATACTCGTAAATGAATGAATGAATAGTTTTTATACAGTTAGTAACACAAACAAAATACTACATCAGAAAAAATAAAAATAAAAGAAAATCAATACAAAAAAAGTGACACGAAATGGCCTCATCTCAGCATATTGCTAGCGGATAGCCAGCGCTGATCTTCCGATGAGGCCATAAATATGGAGACGTTATATCAATAAGGTTGGTTGAACTCCGGTAATCTGCTCTAAGGTCGATTAGCTTTCAGGTTATTATTTTTTTTTTATGGGCCTCATAAGAAGGCTCATAGTCACCCAAAGAGCAATGGAGAGGGCTATGTTGGGAGTATCTCTGCGTGATCGAGGAATAATTTCATCTGCAGTAGAACCAAAGTTACCGATATAGCCCTAGCAGTGGGCGAGGCACATTGCGCGAAGAACCGATGGCCGGTGGGGCGGGAAGGTTCTGGAGAGGCGACCACGAACTGAGACGCAGCGTAGGTAGGCTTCCCACAAGGTGGACCGACGACCTAGTTAGAGTCGCGGGATACGGCTGGCTATCTTGGGTCCTTCTGGGAGAGGCCTATGTCCAGCAGTGGACGTCTTTCGGGTGACATGATGATGATGATGATGACTATAATTATAAATACCAAAGTAACTCTCTCTGTCTGTTACCTCTGCACGCTTGAACCGCTGAATCAATTGGGACGAAATTTGGTATGGAGAGAGTTGTAGCTAGTTACGAGAAAGGACATAGGATAATTTTATCCCGCAACAATTTAAAGACGGGTCGCTGGCCGACGAAGTCGCGAGGAAAAGATAGTTAGTAGGCTATAATTTAAAACGATATTGTGTAATTGTGTAAAACCACACAGAAAAAAAGCGAAGTAATACTAATTTGGCGCAGCCGAAGTTGCGCGCAGAAGTTTATTCATACTAATCGCCCTGCTCAACATAGTATAAGCTTAAATGGTATAGAAAATTACACGCTTTGCTATAATTGCATATAATTCCTTGCAACCTTGACTTTACGATCACCTGTCGATGGATATTGACCTTTTTCCACACGCCATGCTTCGCTTCGAGTCTTATTATGATGCCTCCCTAATGGCACTTTATGTAACCGTTGCATAAATTATATTTATACATATGCATGCATTTAACGGCATTTCTAGCAGAGTTGTGACCCTGACAAAGTCTATGTATTGTTAGCTTTGAAGGTTTGATTCTTGATAGGAATTAGGACTGCAGACTTAATGTAAATAAATAAATCTAAAAAAAAGGTTTTTAAAAGGGTGTGTTACAGCCACAGACCAGTAGTTCTCTGTGGTTACAGCGTAGTAAGGGGAGGACTCAGTAGAATATTGTGGACATTTTTGGGAGCGACTGGAACCGAAGACTCTGTAGAGGTATAAAATAAATATTACAAGACATCCTTACACAAATTGACTGAGCACCACGGTAAGATCATGAAGACCTGTATTGTGGGTATACTCAGCCAACGATATATACAAATTTTGGACCCGGGTATGTCCTTAAACTGCGTCCAACAATGAGAGGTAGGGCACAGCGATGACCATCACGCTTGAATCTGGGGCAGCCCAACTGGGGAAGTACCTCCTCCTTACAGAAGACCACAGCCATAATAGCACTGCTACCTTTCAGGTATGTAGTGTTGTGTTCCTGATGGTGAGTAAGGTTCCCAGAGCTCCAACCCCCCTTAAAGGCCGGCAACGCGCTTGCGGTAAAATAATTGCTTACCATCAGGCAATCCGTCTGCTCGTTTGCCGCCTATGTCATAAAAAAAAAGAAGACTTGTATTGTGGGTACTCAGCCAACGATATAACAAATATTTAAATACATGTATAAAATACCCATGACTCAAACACAAATATCTGTGCTCATCACATAAATAAACGCCCTATATTCAGTCGCTGGCGTAAGCGTACTCGCTAGCGTTTGCGTGAATTATTTATTAAAAAAATATTAAAAAGGTAAAAAACAAACTGAAGTAAAAACGTGACGTGTGTTCAAGAAAGCACACGAAACCGAATGTAAAAGAGGGTTCAGCCAAGAAAAACAAATGTTAATCTCTTTTGCGCTTCAGTGAGACAATTACGCGAATCGGTGTAATTTTTCAAATTTATAATAACCTGGCTTCTTGAAAAACATGTCTGGACTGGTCCAATTATTTTATTTTACTTTACAAGCTCACAATTTAACCGTGACCCTCGGATCTGAAGAAGTTATCAGGAATTAGAGTTCGTGATTGAGTGGTTTTGTTTGAGGCACTTTCTGGTGCGAGGTAGGTCTGCACTTTTGATTTTTTTGCTAGTAATTGCTAACATATAACTTTCTTGAGGTTAGTTTTGTTCGCTGCATATTTTGGTGAGTAAGTTATTTCGCCGCGAATGTAAAGTTGAAACTTTCATGTTTTGAACACATACTTATTAACTAAAATAGAACGGGTTTATAGGCCAAACCTGTCGTCACAAAATCAATACTCGATACCTAACCCACTATCAGATATAGTTATAAGAAAAATGCATCTTTTGTATTTTTAGACGCCATGAAATTGTGGTTTTAAGACTGACATATTGGGCCGTAACTATCGAAATGAGTAACATAAAATTGTTGATAGAGCCTTATAGTGTAATTATTGCCTTTGAGTAGTAAGCAAAGTTCGCTTCTACCTTCCTAATGTGGACTGCTAAGGAATGGAATTCGCTCCCTTCGTCTGTATTCCCGGAAAGATATAATTTGGGTCTTTTCAAGGCAACAGTGAATAGGCTGTTACCGAACCAGCGTGCTACACCCTCGGCCTACTATGTCTGTGGTCAAACTTGTTTGTGGTTAGAATTAGTGTAACTACCCAACCACGGTGTCTGTCGAAAAGACGAAGCTAAAAGCAATTATTTTCTTTTAGTTAATAAGCAAAGTTGAAGTTCTGAAACGGCCGCGTTCTATCACCGCACCGCTCGCCATCGGCAGGGTATTCATCCTCACACATTGGAGGCTGAGGGGTCGCGTACTGAGCCCTTTAAAAGTCACTTCCTCCCACGAACGCTTCGGCTGTGGAATGAGCTCCCTGCCACGGTTTTCCCGAGGGATTACAGTATGGGGTTCTTCAAAAAAGGAGTGTACAGATTTATAAAGGGTCGGCAACGCGCACTTGAAACCTCTGGAGTTACATGCGTCCATAGGCTGCGGTAACTGCTTACCATCAGGCAGGCCGTATGCTTGTTTGCCACCGACGTCGTATAAAAAAAAGAACGTGCCCTTGTTAAGTTTTTTTATGTGGAGGTGTGTTCTACACGCGTCACACAGGCAATGATGGCCGACTGTAAAAATGATAAAAACAGCTCATCACGACAAATTTATTGAGAAATCGTGTTGGTTGACTATAGTCTATATAAAATTTAAACAAACAATAAATGGACTATAATGGTAAGACGTGCGCGTGCGATTTTGAGTCCGAAAAATCATAGTCAAGTCCATTTGCGTATGTTTTTTTTGTTTTTACAAGACGTTTGACGTCAATCGCACCTGATGGTAAGGGACGACGAGGTCGAGGGTGTAGCACGCTGGTTCATTAACAGCCTATTTACTCTTGCCTTGAAAAGACCCAAATTATATCTTTCCGGGAATACAGAAGGGAGCGAATATATGTATAATTATACAGATAATATAATTAAGACTGTTTTTAGTCATGTTACTAGTACTCAGTACATATTTTTTGTTATTAAGAGCATTTAATAACAAAAAAGATCTGCTCAAGGTAAGAATTTCCAAAAAAGCCAAAAAGCGGTTAATAAAAGTGTTTATCTGGAGCATTTCGTTGTATGGAAGTGAGACGTGGACACTCAGAAAAAAGGATAGGAAAAGATTAGAGGCCTTCGAAATGTGGTGCTGGCGGAGGATGGAGAGGATAAGCTGGACTGACAGAAATACCAATGAAGAGGTTTTGCGTATGGTAGGGGAGAAACGTAGTCTAATAAACACCATTAGGACCAGAAGAGGCAAGATGTTAGGTCACTTGGCACGGCATGACGACTTCTTACTAAAAATTATGTAGGGCAGAATTGAAGAGACGAGAGGCTCTGGAAAGCCTAGGACCACGTATCTCAGCCAAATAAAGAGTGAGCCCTCGTATGAGGAAATCAAAAGACTGGCCCAAAAAAGAGAAGATTGGAAATTACTCCACCGACAAGAGTATGGCTCTTAAATAAATGATGATGATGACTAGTACTCAGTTACAACGGATGAACCCACATTATCGCACTAGGCGACATGTTTCATGATGTGTAACACACCCGACAAGAACAGTTTATCGAATCCTTGTAGTTTCTTTTCGTTACCATTTCTCATATATTTCATATGGCGGTAACGGAACTGAAGTACGGTCAACCAATTTGATTTCTAGGCCACTCCGAACCTTGTCACAGTGACGTTAATAAGAGACCTTTTGCGTCTTTCATATAGATTTTCACTGTAACAAGGAACTAAGTCGCCTATAAATCAAATTGGTTGACTGTACCTAATATAGATGTACGAAAATTTTGGGACACTCAATTTCTCGTATCGGGGTCGAAATAGCTCGTGATTTTGGGCAGAAACCACAAAAGAAAAAACAAATTAAAGTAGTTTAGTAAACAACTTTAAATAAATTGGCCCATATTCTGTAGCTTCTCACCATCATAATTCCCTAGTAATATTTTAATGCAAAAATAATCACCGGTGTCAACTCTAAACCGGTCGGCGACAGCAAAAACTAAATTACAACAAGGTGGATCACTCGAGCTATTTACAGGCTTGCTCTTTTTAACCTACTTCATAAAAGGAAGAGGCTCTCATTTTGACTTTTTTTATATTGTTTACACCAGGAGTTCTCAAAGTGTGCGCCGTGGAAAGTGAGCCGCGAGTCAATACTCTATCATAATGCGAAACCACAAATATTCATGAGTACCATTCATGAGTCAATAAAAATAGCGTATGAAACAGCGCACCAAAATAATCTAACTGCAGATTTTTAATTGTTTCACAAAAAAAGTTATATTTTTGCGTGTTTATCATTTGAAATGCGATAGAAACTATAATACGCGAAATTTAGAAAATATGTCGTTTGTAAATGGAATGGCAGATACTTTTAGTGTCTTTTCATACGTTACTATTTATGATGACTGTATTTACAATATAAAGCAGTCACCGACTTTAATTGTTGAGCCATTTACGGTTCAAGCTTATTATCTTTTGTTTAATACTTACTCTATGCAATACCCAATGTAAAGTGAACCCTAAATGGCCCAACAATCTAACCTAACCTGACCGTACCTATTTACCTAATTATATTCAGGTCTAATAGAAAAATAAAACAAGGTAGACAAATATGGCTGATTGACAACTGAACTTCTAAGCAAGAAATCATTTAACACAAAACAGAATATTAATAGAAATTCGACTCGAAACTCAAAACAAAATATTATAGATAATTATCGCATATTCTGAGTAAACAGGAATGTAAGTAATACATTTATGTGTATACAATGACAATGATCCCGTGGTTGTTTTTTAAAAGTGCGTAATTGCGAAGCTATGAAAATAAATGGGCTTGTTTACATTTTTTCCATCTCGAATCGCCATCGCTTCTACTGTATCTATTTTAATTAGCTAATAAGGTAGGGACCGTGACAAAATACTAAACCTGTAAGTGTACGCAGTCTGTTAAAGATTGAGAACCTCTGGATTATACTATTATTGTGCGTTTGCGCATACCGGGACAGGCGTTAGGGTTGCTGCTCTACAATCCTTTAACCAGGGATCGTTACCGGTATTACGAAAAATCTAAATATTGCCGTCAATTTGTAATTTTACTTCTTCTTCTTAAATGTTATTTAGGTAAAGAGAATACAGTATTTGATTAGTTAGTTTAGAATAAGTTTAGTTCAGAATTATCAAAGTTGGAGGGGAACAAACAAATACAATTGTAGTTTTCTTAGGTTTTCAACCAAAGTTGCGGTAATTAATACAGAATTAGCTAATGTTTTTGTTATAAAAAATGTCCTTTAAAGCAAAACTATAATGAATTGTTACATTTTGGCAAAAGCCAGAAAATCTTTGTCCCTTAATGGCGCTCGCGGATGTGTTCTCCAGTCATTATTCCTCCTAGGATTCTAATAAAGTTACCGCTCCCGTTTTCGGTTCCAACTCCGTTTGTGGTTCCGATGAACTAAATTGTAAAACATCTGATTTCGCTTTCGGTTCGGAAACACATCTGCGGCGCTACCGCGAACAACGATATTCGTAAATTTCCGACGATTGTCTTAGTCATTCTTATGACACCTTAATTGGAATAAACGAGAAAGATGCCCGAAATATACGAACTTCGATGTTCACGGTTCCGCTTCTGTTACATCCCTGGTAACAAGTAACTATTATGACTAAAGTCTAGCCTATATTTAGTCGGACTATATTTAGTCGGCGATCGGCAGGTGGTTCGACATTTACACGATACAAGTTTATAGGCAAAATATGCAGTTATTTTTAATTAAAAGTCATACATAATATTGTAGCTTCGGTAAAAAATGCATACTCATCTGTTAAATAGTCGTCAGTACCCTTACCATGAGTTGTGACTTTGAGGTTTTCGCACTAAAATAGTACAAGCGAGATGCACAGATAGTAAACTCGATACTCGTTACCGAAACTCAATATCACAACTAATGGTAAGGGTAGTGACCACAGGCAGCCTAGGCTCTGCCCCGTTGCCGGCGGCACCCTAGGTTAGGTTTTTTATAATATATATATTTATTGTTTTTATTTGTCTAAATGTATTTTTATTTTTATAAATATTGCTATATATAAGACCTAGTCTAAGACTGAATATGAATAAGGGATAAATATAAATACTAATGAAATTTACAGATAAATACAACGTAAACAATAAGACTAAAAAGATAATAATAATAGAAATTTAAAAAACGTCTTTGATATTGGGCTCCTTTGGCATGGTGCCGAGTATGCTGGCAGCATTCCCCCGCTGTATCGCGATACTGATGCGTTGCGCGAGAATGCTGCCGGCTCTGCGGTCACCAGTGGAGTCGACGAGCCTTTTAGAAAGGTCTTTGAACATGATATGGGCGCTGGGACCCCACGGGCCTAGGGTTTCGACTCCGAATGGCATAAAAATGTATTCGGAGCCGAGACCCCTGTATTTGTAGTGCTTAAGCTTTTCGGCCGCTTTAGCCGCCGCACTAGCTTCTCCAATGGTTCCAGTGGTTCTAATGAAATTAAGAATGGACATGTTTTATAAAAGTTGTAAAACAATGAGTGCTCAGTTTGGGGGTTCAAAAAAAAGTCAACCTGAGGCTCTAGTGTAAGTTACTTTTGAAGTAAGAAAACGTTAACGAATGCGTAAGTGATAATGTTATTTATATGGGAAACGCAAACGCGTTCGTGAAGTAAAGTTACGTTAAAAACTTACACTCAGGGCTCTGTATGCGTAGTTAACTATTTGTGTAGCTGAGTAGTTAATAGTAACTACGTAGTTTTGATGGGACAACTACACTATTATGGTAATCACTGTCTATTGTCTAAGAAAAACTATTATGGAATACGAGAGGCCGGATGAAAATACTATAAATTGCTACCTAATATGTCAAGGGAGTTGTGAAATGCCAGTTGGCAATTACTATTCTGTTTATAAATAATAAAGATTTCGGGACAACCTTATACAAATCGACCTAGTCCTACGATAAGCTGAGTAAGGCTTGTCTTGTAGGTACAAGATGACGATATATATAATAGATAGATAGATATATATATATATAAATACTTAAATAAATAGAAAACAGCCATGACTCAGGAACAAATATCTGTGCTCATCACACAAATAAATGCTATGACTGGGATTAGAACCCAGGACCATCAGCTTCATAGGCAGGGGCACTATCTACTAGGCCAGACCGGTCGTCAAAATACGAGTCGTTTATATAAGAGTATATGTGACATTATCTAGCAAAAGGGACCTTATTGTCGATGGCGCTTACGTCGAATCGCGTTGCGTTTGTATTGCGGCTTCTTGAACAACGGCGTAAGCGCCATCGACAATAAGGTCCCTTTTCATAGATAATGTCACATATGCCATTTACATAGCGGTATCTTAACCTAGTATATTTCGGGCAGTGGAGGCTTTATACATTTTGATGGACTGTAAGGGGTCATTTTGCCCCTGTGTCATGGACGCGCACAGAGACAGCTATGGTGTAAGGTCTATTGAATTTTAATGGAATCTAGAATGTACTTGGCTGATTGGATGAAAAGGATGAATTAATTTCTGTCCAGCCAGTATTAATTTTTATCAGAGTGGCTATTGGATAAAAAGCAGAGCGTCTGCTTAATAAAATGTCACACGATTATGTTCTGGACCGCTATTATTATTAGGTGTGATACATTGTTATTTTGTATCAAGTCTCTTATCCGATATTCTCAAAAAAAGTTACAATTAGTTCCTGCTCTTTATGTAGGTCTAAGTAATGTATTTATGTCACTGCTCCGTAAATTTACATTTTCCAATTAAACAAGAAATAGGAATTTAAAGAATAAAATGAAAAAAAAAATACCGGTATTTTTGTATGAAGAAAATACCGGTACCGATCTCTGTTCTGTATATCGGCATCTCTAGAAATCTCGACATCTTTAGTAAATTAGTAAAGTCGCCATCTTTAACTATATTTTTTTTATACAAAACTGACCAGCGTTTGACCTCAGTCACACCTGATGGTAAGTGTCGATGGTCGAGGTTGTAGCACGCTGGTTCAGTAACTCTTGCCTTGAAAAGACCCATATTATATTATCTTTCCGGGACTAGAGAAGAAGGGAGCGAATTCCATTCCTTAGCAGTCCGCATTAGGAAGGTAGAAGCGAATCGCTTCGTGCGAATGAATGGAATATTCACAACGTAAGGATGAAACCGCTTCCCTCGCCTGGATTCCGGTGGTATTCGTAATTTATTACGGATAAAAAACGAGTTTGAACTTGTAATGTCTCGACCTATTTAAATGGTATAATACATTACTTAATTATTACACATTAATTGATTTTATCATCATTTTAATGGCATGTTACATCGTGTGGTCGGTTTGTTACATTTTATCTGTGGAAAATTGTGAGCGGCGTAATTATACGTACGTAAACAACATTCCTATTTAATTTCGGGGTCAATAGAAAAGTGAAATAAGGTAAACAAATATGGCCGACTGATAAGTGAATTTATAAAATTATAACGGTCTAGACCAGGGATCTAATACCGGTATTATTTTCATACAAATTAACCGGTATTCCATTTCGGTATTTCGCTTGTTATTGCATATTTTTGCATTTTATTTTGCTAATCAGATAAAGTATTCTCCTTACCTAAATACCATTTAAAAATATAATGCTTTTTTATTTATTTTAACGACAATATTTAGGTTTTTAGTAATACCGGTAACGATCCCTGGTCTAGACTGACTGCATGTCACTTAAAGTTTGTATGGGAACTGCACGTCGTCTCTTCCCGACTGCACCGATTCTATGAAATTTGCAGTTAAGTTGCAGTCCGTCTGTAGTAATGTGTTTACCAGGATGTGGTTTTGTATGGACGTTGCATTCTTATGTCTTGGCACTGGTCCCACCGCGAGCTAGTAAGCTATGAGCTTTTAGATATTTGAAGGGCACAAAAGATAATCGATCCAGTGTAAATAAAAGAGACATATATGTCATAGCCGGGCGATTGTATTTAATTTATTTACACGGGAGCGTTTATCTTTTGTCCCTTAAAATAGCTGATAGCTCATAGCTTACTAGCTCGCGGTGGGACCAGTAGGTATGTATTTACACGGGAGCGATTATCTTTTGTCCCTTGAAATAGCTGATAGCTCATAGCTTACTAGCTCGCGGTGGGACCAGTAGGTATGTATTTACACGGGAGCGATTATCTTTTGTCCCTTGAAATAGCTGATAGCTAATAGCTTACTAGCTCGCGGTGGGACCAGTGCCTCAATGTCCCTTGCTGTAAGTTTAGTTAAAAACATTGCAATTTGATTAATAACAGTTGAGTTGAGTATTTAATTCCGATGATTTCATCAGAACATAATTAATTATAACTCTGAATCATTATCGCTGCAGCAGGATGTTGTCTCTGGTACAGGGTATGTCTATAGAGAGATTAGAGAGTAATGGCCGATAGTGTATATAAGAGATTACTTTTTTATGTCAGGTTATAGGTAATATAGGTTATAGGTATATATAAAAAATGGACACAACACAAGCCTTCTTGAGCATACCGTGGGGCTCAGTCAATTTGTGTAAAGATGCTGTGATATTAATTATTTATTTATATGCATACTTGTTATATTTGCTTATTTATTATATTTGACGACCGGTCTGGCCTAGTGGGTAGTGACCCTGCCTATGAAGCCGATGGTCCTGGGTTCAACTTCCAGTCAGGGAATTTATTTGTCTGATGAGCACAGATATTTGTTCCTGAGTCATGGGTGTTTTCTATGTATTTAAGTAGTTATAAGTATCTATCTATTATATATATCGACGTCTAGTACCTACAACACAAGCCTTTCTGAGCTTACCGTAGGACTAGGTCGATTTGTGTAAGATTGTCCCGAAATATTTATTTATTTATGTATTACAGGACATCCTTACACAAGTAGACCGAGCCACACGGTAAGCTCAAGAAGGCTGTGAGTACTCAGCCAACGCAATATAATAATATATACAAAATTAAATAGGAAAATAGATACATAATAAACACCCATGACTCGGGAACAAATATCTGTGCTCATTACACAAAAAAATGTCCTTACTGGGATTCAGACCCAGGACCATCGCCTTCGTTTTATGCAGTGATAACGTCTACAAACCCTACATCAGAGAGTCGGTGGATGAAGTGTGCTGAAATTTATTTAGAAAATAGACAATTTCAGTACACTGTGATCAGTAAAGTAGTTCTGGAAGAAACAATAACCAATACAAGAAACAATAACCAATAATCAATAAATTGTTTTTTTAAACACAACATAATCATACGGGTATTATTGTGTGGGGTGCGCCCGCTTTTTAACTGCATTGGCTTTGGCATTGTGTCTGTAATAAAAATTATATACGGGTGTTTTCAAAAAATAGTGCATACAATTGGGTGTTTTCAAAGTCAGTTTCGTGACGACAGTTAAGGGTTAAATTTCGATAAAAACTTGGTTTTAATGTCCGTTTTATAAGCTTCAATCGATATTACAACATAATAAAAGGCATAAAGTCGATCTTCATAAAGATTTAATTGTCGTCACGAAACTGACAGTGAATTAACTTTTCTTAACAACTTTCACTAATTGGGTGTACCAAATTTTGTAAGATCCTATACTTAATAAATACAATGCTGAAATTTAAAACTGACCGAGCCCGGAAAAGTCAAAAATAAAAATAATCATGCTTTCGGTTTTTTTGTGTACGCCCAAAAACCATACCGGTATAACTGTATGGAGCTTATACCGGTATCCAGCGCATAATTGGCCTGTTTTTGTACATCCGGCTTTTTATCTGCATCCTATTACCCGTCGGTAACGACCATTATATGATGCACCATTGACCCCTACACGCATCACGCGCCTGTGGGGTGGCTTTCATACTGATTCAATACAGTTACAAAAAAAACTTTCCTTACAAGGGAATCACGTTTATTTCATGCATATATTATGTGGTAATTGTTATTTTATTTATAAGTACATGTTTATTGATGACCGATGCAAGTCGTGTCTAAAAATCTGAGCTAAATCTAGATTTTTTTTCCCGATAGATCCGATTTCTATTTTTAGTTAATATGTGTAGAAAGTCCATAACCTCTATCCACCCAGAGACCTATAAAAAGGTCTTCCTATACAGGCCATCTTGAAATTTTATTACGAAATAAGGTAATGGCACCAATGTTGGACACTTTTAGCTGACAGGCACCAATGATGGACACTTAGTTCTTATTTCAAAAATCATGAAGTTATAAATTGAATATGTCCCAACAAATGGACCCGGGTATGTCCTTAAACTACGTCCAACAATGAGAGGTAGGGCACAGCGATGACCATCACGCTTGAATCTGGAGCAGCCCAACTGGGGAAGTACCTCGTCCTCCTCACAGAAGACCACAGCCATAATAGCACTGCTACCTTTCAGGTATGTAGTGCTGTGTTCCTGATGGTGAGTAAGGTTCCCAGAGCTCCAACCCCCCTTAAAGGCCGGCAACGCGCTTGTGACTCCTCTGGTGTTACGGGTGCCCATGGGCGACGGTAATTGCTTACCATCAGGTAATCCGTCTGCTCGTTTGCCACCTTTGTCATAAAAAAAAAAAAAAAACAAATGCACAGCACTTAACTCCTTTGAAATAAGCACTAATGTTCATGATTGGTTCCTTGTCCATTACTGGTGCCGTCACCTTAATAGAATTGCATTTGGCTCGGAAGCTGTGGGCGGTTAGAAGTTACATGAATGTGATATTTAATAAAGTTATCAGTGGCGGCGCGTTTATACAAGCCAATTCCCGCCGGCTTGACTAACTTTACTGCAGTTCAACGGTTTTCCTTGGGCTCAAGAAGAAAAGGCCGACATATCAGCTCCGTCTTACATAAAAAAAAATTGGCGCACCGCCACTGATAGTTATTAATGTGTTTAGCTTACTAGATTGTTCTATGTATTTAAGTATTTATATGTATCTATCTATTATATATGTATATCATCGCCTAGTACCTACAACACAAGCCTTACTGAGCTTACCGTAGGACTAGGTCGATTTGTGTAAGATTGTCCTGAAATATTTATTTATTTATTATAGGTAATTTTATGCAACCTCCTACACATTCGATAAATATTCGATTCGATAAGTTTACGCACAAAAAACCTGAATCAAAATTACGACTCAACCTATATATCTATATGGTAAATCGCCAGTAATTAGACAGCTTTTAATAACTGGCCACCTTATTATTGATAAATAAAACAGTTAGATTTTAGTTTTTAAGTATTTTTATTTTGGTTGAGTACCGCAACACACTTCTTCAGCTTACCGCGCTTAGTAATTTTACATAAGAATAAATAAATAAATAAATAAATATTCAGGACAATCTTACACAAATCGACCTAGTCCTACGGTAAGCTCGTAAGGCTTGTGTTGTAGGTACTAGACGACGATATATATAATAGACAGATACGTATAAATACTTAAATACATAGAAAACAACCATGACCCAGGAACAAATATCTGTGCTCATCACACAAATAAATGCCCTGACTGGGAATCGAACCCAGGACCATCGGCTTCATAGGCAGGGTCAACTACCCACTAGGCCAGACCGGTCGTCAGAATGTCCTGGATATTAAAAAAAAACATTATATTTTGAAACCAAAATAAGTATTAAAATATTTATTGAAACTTTTGATGACGAATTATTGTAATTTGAAAATTAGAGTAAAGGACACAATTCAGATATGAAAGTATATCAAACGTTTTGTTGACTTCGTTCTTAGCAGTCAGATTTGGACTTGTCAGTAATAATTTTTATTTTTTCTTTGGCAGTAAACTTTTGTAATTGTTGAATATGTTTTCTTATAGAATAACGCATTTATATGCAATATGTTTAAGATCTAATTTGTAATACTGTTCTGAAAAAATAAGTCACGCCGCGTTTCTTGCCGGTCATGAAAGTCAAAATGCTTCTCGGGTCAGAGGTGTAGGGTTAGAACCGGTGTAGTTTTCATTTTTCTTTTGTATACTCGACGTGTAAAAGTGCCCTTGTGGCTTACTGAGTGTTTGAGTCTGAGTTTGAGTTTGAAAAGAAAAAACGTAGGTATCAACTGCCAGATGAGCAGACGAGTCCATCCCACGTGCTCACCTTGCCTAAAAGATAAGGGTTTCGTAACACGGATAACCCATGACCCGGCTATCTCCTCACGTACACCATCCCAAACGATATTTCGTCGGCCATTGGAGTCGAACCAGTCGTGGTAGCCAACCAGTTTTGTAAGTTATCCTCCAGAATCCCTGGTCACCAATATCGAGTTTAGCCGTATCTTTGTTGACGTCAGTTTGTTGCGTCAAAGGACCAGTTCCTGCGAAATTAAGGAATAAAATCGATTATTTTTGAAATTCGTGTTTCAGCTTCTATAAAATACTAAAGACTTATTCGATTGTAGAAAAGCAATCGAAACGAAAAGATACGGGACAAGTCACGTGACTTGTCCGCTTATCTAATGTTTCTTCTCACCGTGCGTACCAGTGGCGGTGAATCCATATAAGTCTATTCTCACCGCCAATGCAGTTTTTTTAATATATACAAGACCGACCAGCGTTTGACCTCAGTCACACCTGACGGTAAGTGTCGACGAGGTCGAGGGTGTAGCACACTGGTTCTGTAACAGCCTATTCACTCTTGCCTTGAAAATACCCAATTATATTTTTCCCGGAATACAGACGAAGCCAGCGAATTCCTTTCCTTAGCAGTCCGTAGAACCGAATAGGTTTATAGCTCAGGCATCTACTACCCATAATAGAAAATGGAATAAAAATTCTGTAATCAAAATTTGCTGTAATGTTCCCTGAATAACGGAACAGAATAAATACAAAATTATGTTGATAATCTCTTTTTTCCTTAAACGACGATATGATTTGGTTCCCAGAGTTGCAACCCCACTTAAAGTCCGGCAACGCGCTTGTGACTCCCCTGGTGTTACGGGTGCCCATGGGCAACGGTAATTGCTTACCATCAGGCAATCCGTCTGCTCGTTTGCCACGTCTGTCATAAAAAAAATGATTAACCAAGCTTTCCTTCTTTCCAGTGGAATACGTGGACACAGAATATAGTCTTTGGCTGACATGGTTCCTGATGCCTGTAGTTGTGACGTTCCTGCTGCCAGCCGTCATCATAGTACTTATATACATCAGCGCCATCATCTTCCATCTCTACAGGCTCTACAGGTAACTAAACTATGTTATATGTGGACGGGTATGATGTTGCTGACATGCTGGTGAGCTTGCTGTCAGTCGTCATCATAATACTTGTGTGTTTGTGTCAGCGCCATCGTCTTACATCTCTACAGGCTCTACAGGTAACTAGACTATATGTGGACGCAGATTGTTGCTGACGTGCTAGTGAGCTTGCTGTCAGCCGTCATAGTAGCACTTGTGTCAGCGCTATCGTCTTACATCTCTATAGGCTATACAGGTAACTAGACTATATACGTGGACGCAGATTGTTGCTGACGTGCTAGTGAGCTTGCTGCCAGACGTCATAGTAGTACTTGTGTCAGCGCCATCTTCCATCTCTACAGGCTCTACAGGTGACTAGACTATATACGTGGACGCAGAATGTTGCTGACGTGCTAGTGAGCTTGTTGCCAGGCGTCGTCATACTACTTGTGTCTTAGTGTCATCTTCCATCTCTACAGGCTCTACAGGTAACTAGACTATATACGTGGACGCAGATTGTTGCTGACGTGCTAGTGAGCTTGCTGCCAGCTGTCATAGTGGTACTTGTGTCAGCGCCATTATCTTCCATCTCTACAGGCTCTACAGATAACTAGACTATATGTGGACGCAGAATGTTGCTGACGTGCTGGTGAGCTTGCTGCCAGCCGTCATAGTAGTACTTGTGTCAGCGCCATCGTCTTCCATCTCTACAGGCTAAACAGGTAACTAGACTATATACGTGGACGCAGAATGTTGCTGACGTGCTGGTGAGCTTGCTGCCAGGCGTCATCATAGTACTTGTGTCTTAGTGTCATCTTCCATCTCTACAGGCTCTACAGGTAACTAGACTATATACGTGGACGCAGATTGTTGCTGACGTGCTAGTGAGCTTGCTGCCAGCTGTCATAGTGGTACTTGTGTCAGCGCCATTATCTTCCATCTCTACAGGCTTTACAGGTAACTAGACTATATGTGGACGCAGAATGTTGCTGACGTGCTGGTGAGCTTGCTGCCAGCCGTCATAGTAGTACTTGTGTCAGCGCCATCATCTTCCATCTCTACAGGCTAAACAGGTAACTAGACTATATACGTGGACGCAGAATGTTGCTGACGTGCTAGTGCGCTTGCTGTCAGCCGTCATCATAGTACTTATATATCTCAGCTCTATTATCTTCCATCTCTACAGGCTATACAGGTAACTAGACTACTAAACGTGGACGCAGAATGTTGCTGACGTGCTAGTGAGCTTGCTGTCAACAGTTATATATGTCAGCACCATAATATTCCATCTCTAGACATTCCGAAGAGAAGAACAAGAAGACTCCAAAAGCAAGATATTTCAATCGTATAAACAATTTGAGTTAAAATAAAACCACAAATTAACAATACTTTTTTTAATTGACAACGAAAAAGACAAATCAATTAAATAATTCAATTTGTATCACCTGTTATTAAAACGATATAAAAATAGATACTGCCCCACTACCTCTCCATGATAGGTAGGTAAAAGTAAGCCGTTTATCGATGTTATTAAATAACTTAATTTGTTTGGTAAAAAATATAAACTACCAAGTGATCAACAACGCGTAACATGAGTCAACATCATGTCTAGAATAATTTCCTAAAAGTAATTTTAGATAAAAATAATTAACTGCAACGCACAGTTCCATTGCATCATAAGTATCATTGATATCCCATATACTTAATATCTTTTGGAATTAGCATAATTACAGAGCCAGGTTGTTGCTATATGAACTTTAACATGTTGTGTTAAGATTTATTGTCGTCTGTCCGGCCCGCGGGTTTGACTTTGAACGTCTGCCGATAGAGAAGTCCGTGTCAGATTCATTATAGAAATTGGAGCAATCACCTTAAGGTGAAGAGAGATAGGTGATTTACTTCTTGGTGATAATTTTGAGTTTGGTTAAGTGAAATGGAAGATAGGGTTTGCATTTTGGAGAGCGAGGCAGTATAGTTTCCTGCCATTTGCTTCTAGTGTTATGCTGGGTGAAATCAAAAAGTGGTGGTACAAAGTTATATTTTCTGAATCTATTCATGATTACCATCATCTTTTACCTATTATGAAAAATCTGTTAAAAAAATTACCTGCCCATACTAACAACTACAGCTAGCTAGCAGCTAGTATGGGAAGGTATCTTTTTAAGGGTTCCGTAGTCAACTAGGAACCATTATACATAGTTTCGCCATGCCTGTGCTCGGATAATCTCAGTGACCGTTAGAAAGATGCAATTTGGTACTAATATGTATACCAATCAATAGAAGTCGCTGTACGTGGAATGGCGGTGTTAAGATTTTTCCTGATTTAATGGGGTCGGGTGCGTGTGGGGACACTTACTGTGACGGACGGAAAACTACGGAACCTTACACTGAGCGTGGCTCGACACGCTCTTGGCCGGTTTTTTATGTTTTTTTTTTTTCGGTTGTGACTCCATAGTAAAAGTAGATCGTAATCACGAATAGATCCAATCCAATCCAATCTATTAAAAACATGAATTATTTATTAATTTTGCATCTTATTTGGCAAGTTTCTTTTAGATTTCCTAAAAATAAAACTTTTCATGGAGTTTACTTTTAATTATTGTATTGCACGTTGGAGAAAACCACTGTACCTCGGCGTGAAAAGGGGTTTGAGGCATTGTAACAATATACTCGGCCGTCAACCTCTTACTCCCCGGCTTCTGTAGTAATGTACTATTGATACATTTTAATGTTCTCTATCTTTCTTCAGGTTGCGAGTAGTGGACGGAGTGCAGAACGATTGGCGAGAAGCGGCGAGACTTGCGGTCTTCGCACTATGGGATGCCCATGGCTGGTTGTGGCATGGTAAGCATAAGGGTCATAATTATATTTATGCAACGATGGTGACAAACAAGCATACGGCCCGCCCGATAGTTTGCAGTTACCGTAACCTATGGACGCTTGCAACTCCAGAGGATTCACACGCGCGTGGCCTACCCTAAAAGATGTTGGAGCTCTGGGAACCTTAAAGTCACATATTTGATTCTGTGAAATATCATCATAAACAATAACACGTGCATTGTGCCTGACTTGCACTATATCGCCTTGACAATAGAGGCGTTGTTTAGATATTTGTGACCACCTACAGCTCCGATATATAAAAAAAAAAAAAACAAAAAACAAATCAAATTATTTGTAATTTAATATTTTGATTTAAATACTCTTAAATACTAATACTAAACAAATAAATAAATAAAATAGATGACGCCTTAAGGCGTCAGCTGTGATACCTAGGGATGTCGGAGGTCCTCGCACTTTTTTATATAGGCTGATGGCACCAATGTTGGACACTTTAATCCGACAGGCACCAATGATGGACACTTAGTTCTCAAAAACCATAACGATATAAATATGTACCAACAAATGCACAACACTAGACTCGTTTGAAATAAGCACTAATGTTCATGATTGGTTCCTTGTCCATTACTGGCGCCGTCACCATATAACGATATATATAATAGATAGATACATATAAATACTCAAATACATAGAAAACACCTATGACTCAGAAACAAATATCTGTGCTCATCATCATCATGTCAGCCGAAAAACGTCCACTGCTGGACATAGGCCTCCCCCAGAACGACACAAAAAGACCGATCCTGCGCCTTCCACATCCAGCGGTATCCCGCGACTCTAACTAGGTCGTCGGTCCGCCTTGTGGGAGGCCAACCTACGCTGCGTCTTCCAGTTCGTGGTCGCCACTCCAGAACCATTCCGCCTCAAATAAAAATGCCCTGACTGGGATTTGAACCCAGGACCATCGGCTTCATATGCAGGGTCACTACCCTAGTGGGAAGTGACGCTCCCGGCCAGACCGGTCGTCATATATATCATCTATTTCAATTTTGAACGATATTCTTAATAGAAAAGTCCCGTGAGACTCAGACATACTAAAATATAGATATAAACGGGTCCCTCACGTATCTTAAAGTCGAATAACGCTCGACATATGTTTCGGTCCAATTCGTAAACCATACTCATGAGCTCCGTGCCGCACCGTCGCTGGCCCTTCGAGAACTCAGTTCTTCAGTCCTTGAAGGCCTTTACCATACGTGAGTGACCCGTTTTTTTATATTTTAGATATTCTTAATGAGTTTTTTTTATCCCCAGGTTACGACATACAAGGTATTGAGAACATCCCCAACGGTCCGTTCCTGGTGATCTACTATCACGGCGCCCTGCCCATAGACATGTATTACTTCATAGCGAGGATGGTGCTCTTCAAGAGACTGCACATCCACACCGTGGCTGACCGGTTCATGTTCAGGATTCCCGGTGAGTGAATCTTTGTTTTTATGACATAAGGTGGCAAACGGGCAGACGGATTGCCTGATGGTAAGCAATTACCGTCTCCCATGGGCACCCGCAACACCAGGGGAGTCATAAGCGCGTTGCCGACCTTTAAGGGGGATTGGAGCTCTGGGAACCTTACTCACCATCAGGAACACAACACTACATACCTGAAAGGTAGCAGTGCTATTATGGCTGTGGTCTTCTGTAAGGAGGAGGTACTTCCCCAGTTGGGCTGCCCCAGATTCAAGCGTGATGGTCATCGCTGTGCCCTACCTCTCATTGTTGGACGTAGTTTAAGGACATACCCGGGTCCAAAATGTACAAATGCCGTTGTTGAGTTAATTAGTAGCACTGAGAATGAATAATGATTTTCCATTCTATAGTAATTTCTAAATATTTTTAATTTCTTTTATATTTTTTTTCCTTTCCATTCCAGGCTGGAAAACTCTTCTTGAAGGTCTATGCGTGATCCCAGGCACAGTTGGGGAGTGTGTCGCGGTACTTCAACGGGGGAGTCCGCTGGCCATCTCCCCTGGGGGAGTTTACGAAGCTCAGTTCGGAGACCACACTTACAAGCTGCATTGGAAGAACAGACTCGGGTTCGCACGGGTCGCGATACAGGCTAAAGTGGTCAGTATATATTTGGGCAGTGTATTAAGTATTGCCGTGTGATGCCGGCTGACTAGAATAGCACCCCATCTCCTCCCGCGGGTGTCGTAGGAGGCGACAAAGGGAAAAATCTTACAGGCAGCAGCGACCGCAGAAACCCAATCTACAGCTACTCTGCGGTCGCCTGCCAAGCGTGGCGACTATGGCAACTACCCCCCAATATGATACAAGTCATATTTGTGGGAGGCCTATGTCCAGCAGTGGACTGCATACAGTTGAAATTTATTAAGTCAACGGAAAACTGAAGTGGCATTTACATTGCTTTGCGTAAGGGTTACACAGTTATTCATAGACGAGTAGGGTGAAAAAATGTCTCTTGAAATTATTTAGTACATAAATTAGTTCGGTATCCATTATATTTAGAAGTAGCTTTTCCTCGCGACTTCGTCGGCCAGCCATGCGGGATAAAAATTATCCTATGTCCTTTCTCGTAGCTCAAACGCTCCCCATACCAAATTTTATCCAAATTGGTTCAGCTGATTAAGCGTGGAGAGGTAACAGACAGAGTTACTTTCGCATTTATAATATTATTATGGATGGTAGACCTTTCAAGCAATGTTTGACGCAAGATAGATGATGGGATGTCTACATAGAATAAAATTTAACTTACTTAAAACTTATTTTTAAAATATTAATTAATTCTCCTGAGTAGCGAGCAATAAAAAAATAGCTACGCTATAAACTATATGTTACTACTACGTTCTACTCAGGACAATCAATTTTAATCAGAGCTCGGCGGGGCTGAGCTATTTTCAAGGTTTGCACAACATGGACATGCCTTGTCATTTGATATGTGGTGTAATTTGATAACTAAAAAAATATTTTATTTAGCTGCCTTTCCGCTACGATATTTGCGTCGCTATTCTGTTGTTATTATATTATTTTTATAATTAATAAAGTTTTATTTTATTTATAAAAAAAAAAATATATTTTGAAAATGAGTGCCTCATTTCGCCGATAAACGTAAAGTTTGGCGTACCTAATTTAAGTTGCAAATGTATCATACTTGTTTTGGATAATAAAAAAATAAAAAATTCTGAGGTGTATCTATATTAGTATGTGAGCATTTCTCAAAAAGTTTGTACATTTGGATCACGTCTTCGATTTTGATCATATTTCCCAAAATGTCCCATAACGTTTGTATGGAACTTTTCTTTTTTGTTACCAAAACTCTATAGAAATTTGGTAACTAAAGAGGAAATATATAGAGGTAGATCTTACTAAGCATCATTTGCTCTATCAGTCTATCGCTTTTAATCAAAATCGAAGACGTGATCTAAATGTACAAACTTTTTGAGAATTTGCTCATCCATACACTTGAAAAATGGCTCACCCCTGCCCAGCTCTTATAATATTAAAAACAAATTAACCAATTGCAACATTGTTGACGTGTAGCCAATAATCCCGATGGTGACGCGGAACGTTCGGGAAGCATTCCGCACGGTGGGCTGGCTGCGCGGCGCGTGCCGGCGCCTGTACTCCGCCACCCGGGTGCCGCTGGCGCCGGTGTACGGCGGCTTCCCCGTCAAGCTGGTCACCCACCTGGGCAAGCCCATCGAGTACGACCCGAGCCTCACGCCGGAGCAGCTCGCCAAGAAGGTACGACACTCTATATAACGCCATCAGGTTTCTTTTATACAAGACTGAATAGCTTCTGACCTCAGTCACACGTGATGCTAAGTGTCGACGAGGTCGAGGGTGTGCTATACCCTCGACCTTGCCTTCTTCACTCTTGCCTTGAAGGTAGAAGGGAATGAATAGAATATTCACAAAGTCAGGATGAAACTGAACTGAACGTCCGGTGGTGGAACGGAGATGGCGGAATTAAATCTTGCAATTCCTGTGCACACTCTCGAAAATATATCCTATAAAACACACATAAACTAGCAACGCTGCGACCGTGCTCAAGGGTCCTTACACTCACTAATTCAGGATCGCCAATGATTCTGCGAGCTCGGTGCTCTATTGAAGATTGAAGATTGCCAGCTAATACTTGGCAGACCCGTCCCAAAGGTGGCAACAGTACTCCATGCACAATCGAACCTGAGCTTGATAAAGTGTTAGAAGCTATACCGGCGTGAAGTGCCGCTTCCCCTCCCCTATTGTCCTTGAATATCCCCCTATTGTCCTAGTCCATTTTTTTATTTATTTATTATCTACGTTGCAGGTATCCAAGGCGATAGAAGATCTAGTAGAGGAACACCAAACGGTACCAGGGAACATCTTACGAGCTCTATACGAGAGGGTGGTCGATCTGCCAAAGAAAAGGCCAGTGCCAGAGGCGAATGGCAAGTGCCAAAACGGCGTGCCAGAGAGCGCCAGTCAGAGTAAAGAAGTCAAAACTAAAGTGTCATAAAACTGGTAGGTTATTTAGGGTTTATGCTAAGAGCACACCGCCTTTATTGGTTGAGGGTTTCACAGTTTCTTTGAATGTCATATGATGATAGATGATATACACTTTGCTGCAGCTTTGTTGGCGTTTTCTGATCTACTACTTAGTTACAAACGGATAAACTCACGTGTAATTATATCGCACTAACCGACATGTTTCGGGTATGGTACCAATTTTCAAGCCGAGTCAGGACACACCGCTCGCGCTTACTAAATCGTATTGAAAATGGGCAGAAAATTATATTTTCTGATCTAATTTAGTTTTCTGATAGAATGGGAAGCACCAGTCTAGTGTTACTAAAGTGCGTTTAAATCACGCTCTGCGATTCCTTATTTTTGGGTCAAAATAAATACTTTACTAATTATTATCGATATTCACAAGCTTTTATTGTAATACATAATACCCGAACATACAGGTCGATTCACGAGAGTTGGCACGAATGGAATGAATGACTGAATGAAAATGTCTATGTGTGTGTCACATTAACCAATAAAATAGTGACTCGATTGTATACCGATACAAGTGGCACTCATACAATGAAAGTTTCATTCAATCCATTCGTGCCAACTCTCGTGAATCGACCTGTACTTGCAATGTATGTAAGTTCGGGTGATATTTTGCAACTCAATTTTGAAGCAGACATCTTTAACCCATTGAGCTGAAATTTAGCACACTCATGTACCTAAGTCGGTGACAATGCAATATCATGGTACCACTGATCTGATGCTAAAGCCAGAAGGTACCCATAGCAACTCCTAGAATACACAAGATAAACCTATCGTTTTTAGGCTCGTTAGAATCTTCTCGATGAGTGTATAAAAATCGTCAAAAAATAATCAGTCTGCAATAAAAGCTTGTACCAAAAATGTCATTTTAGATAGAAACTTATTTGAATAGAGATTGAAATTAGTGATTTTGGTTGCTTATCAATATTATATCCTCGTAACGCCCACTATACTAAAATATTTAATAGTTAAAACCAACCTTACTACGCAGTGAATTGGGTTGAATTTTCTTTTGTACGAAATCTAATGAAACAAAAGAAATTCTATCCTATTTCCTTGTGTAAAAGATTTCAACTCCATTGAACTCCCTGTGTACATTGTAATGCACACTGGGCCTTACGAGGATAAAACTAATACAGTACATTCATAATTACATTTCTAGCTCAGAAAACGTCATAAAAAGCAAATTTTCTCATTCCAATACAAAAGGAAACGACATACCCACGTTTGGTGAAGAATATTACTTAATTCTGTTAAAATCTGATATATACCGTTTTTCCAAAATACGATGTGCTTTGTATATTTTGTAGATATAAAAATATAGATTTAGATGAACAATATCTTTGTCGAAATGTTTACAGGTGTAGTGCAAAGGGAATTTTCCATCGGGATAACTCGGATATCGATCGGAATCACTCGGATCTCGATCGGAATCACTCGGATCTCGATCGGAATAACTCGGATCTCGACGGAATACGACGGCACCCGGAGTGTCAATTGACAGATTGTATTAAATGAGTATCATTTTCATATCTATTAATATGGAACTTTATGGTTTAGTGTCAAATGTCAACGTGAAAAATGACATTTCGATCCGAGTTTTCCTTGTGGAAAAATGGTATTGCACTACATCTGTAGATACCTAAATTCTTGTGTGTATATTTTTGAGATTCTTTTGTTTAAGCCTCTCCGGTTTATATTGAATGACTGTATCGTGTATAACTATATTAGGGCTAGTTTACACTATAGTTCATGTGCGTGTAAATGATCCTTATGTTTTTCATACTTATATTTATATTACTTACATATAATGAGTTCAAATCAAAGATCATAGAAAAAATGAATTGACAATGTCGATACAAACCTACGTTTTTAGGGTTCCGTAGTCAACTTTATAGTTTCGCCATGTCTGTCCGTCCGTCCGTCCGCGGATAATCTCAGTGACCAATAGCACTAGAAAGCTGAAATTTGGTAGTAATATGTATATCAATCACGCCGACAAAGTGGTAAAATAAAAAGTGTAGAAAAATGTTTTCTTAGGGTACCCCCCCTATACGTAAAGTATAGGTCCCCCTATACAGGGTACGGTATTACCGTAGGACGAGGTCGATTTGCGTAAGATTGTCCCGTATTTTTTATTTTTATTTATTTAGTCGAAAATTAGTCGTGCTCGAATTGTCGTAGTTGTCTTTCGTCGTTCGTTGTCTAATAGTAATAATGAGATTGTTCGATAAGTATTGCTTGTTCAACTCTTAAGTGCAGACACGTGACTGTGACGCACGGAAAACTACGGAACCCTACACTGAGCGTGGCCCGACACGCTCTTGGCCGGTTTTTTCAACATACTAGCTGATTAGCAGTTTTCGGTGCGCCATCTATGGACTCAAGTCGAGTTGCTTGACAGCGAGACATCTCCATAAAACTAAAATTCATATTCAAATATATTTATTTCATAACGATATTTAGTACATTTAATTTTTAATTTACTAGTATACCGGGTGTTATAAAAAACGTCATATTATCAAGCCGGCATCTGGTCATGATTTGGAACAATCTTTACAATGGGGTCAACTTTGTAAATTAAAAAAAACAACTCGTACATTTTCGTCAACTTACACTTGACCTTCTCTATGGAACAGCTCAATTTTTGTTTAATTTTACAAACTTGACTTGACCCCATAGTAAAAGATGTTCAAAATCATGAAGAGATGCCGGTTTGATAATTTTGTATCACGTTTTTTATAACACCCAGTAGAACTGAGACGTATTGCTGTTAAACGTGATAGATGTCGCTAATGTGTTTGCCAGGATGCGGGGAACGAGGTTCTGTAATACATTGTCATTCTATATGTTCTTTTTAGCAAATAGGGTACATATTAATGACAACTTAATGTATCGGAACTAGTAAAGAATAACACTTATGGGAGTTTTCAAAATTTGGTACACCCAATTGGCGAAAGATGTAAAAAAAAGTTAAATCACTGTCAGTTTCGTGACGACAATTAAGCATTAAATCTTTATGAAGATCGACTTTTTGCCTTCTATTATGTTGTAATATTGATTGAAGTTAATAAATCGAACATCAAAACCAAGCTTTTATCGATATTTAATGCTTAATTGCCGTCACGAAACTGACAGTGATTTAACTTTTCTTAACAACTTTCACTAATTGGGTGCACAATTTTTTGAAAACGCCCTTATACAGTCGCCATCAGATATATCGGAGCTGTTTAGGTGGTCACAAATATCTGAACATGCCTTGACAATAAAAGCGTTGTTCAGATATTTGTGACCACAACTCCGATGGCGACTGTACCGAGATGAAAAAAAACGCAATTTAACTTAAAGTCGTTTTGTAATTGCACCTTTCAATGCATTTTCGAATAATCGGACTGCCTTTCATTCCTTTAAAATTAAGTAATTAGGAACTTTTTTTTTTATATTTGGACATATCAGTGTAGATTTAGTTTTCTATTTAAATCATTACGTCACAATAATTTGGAGGTAGTTATTTTAAGTAATATCAGGCCATTATTATACTGTGTGTAAGTCTAATACGGGCGAAGAATTAAACCAGACATAGGATTTACCAGTATAATCATTAACCAAAAGGTTTTTCTTTAATAATGCCTACCTATTATACACATGTAATTAATTTTTGTAAAATATCTGAGCAGTAATGTACCGCGAACATTACGCGATATAACTTTTTGAAACTAACTGTCAACGAGTGTTTAACTCGAGTGTGTTGCATTACATTGCGGGCCGAATTTTTTTATATAGATAAATTTTTAATTGCACTTCTAAGTAAAAGTTATCTAAATATATTTGTTATGTCCTATTCTACCCTCCGTTAAGAGATTCGCCCGTATAAGACTTCCACACTGTATAAATTAAAAGATCCCATTAATTCAAAGTCTCTCAATTCTACTTTAGTTAAATTAGTTTTTAGGGTTCTATGTCTGTCAGGACCCTTTTTCCCATTTACAATGTACAGTCAGCGTCATATAGTTAGTTGCAGTCAGTATGGCCAAATATATCGATAATTCGATACAGAACTTTATTTATATAGCAGTAAGGATGTGTGATGTCGGCTGACTAGAATAGCACCACCCCACGGTGTCGTAAGAGGCGACAAAGTGAAAAATCCTACGGACGGGCAGCAGCGTCCGTCGAAACCCAATCTACAGCTACTGCGGTCGCCAACCCGCCTGCCAAGCGTGGCGACTATGGCAACTACCCCCAAGATGATACAATTCATATTTGTGGGAGGCCTATGTCCAGCAGTGGACTGCATACGGCTGAAATGTATGTGTATGTAAGGATGTGTATCGATATATTTGGTCATACTGACTGTAACTAACTATATGAAGCTGACTGTACGCGTGGAGGTATCAAGCTGAAATTCATATCAAATACTCAGGACTGTCCCTTAGAGCTGTGAAAAAAATAATCTACTAAGCCAACAACGTAAACTCACGTGTAATTATATCGCACTAGGCAACATGTTTCGGGTAAGCTCTGGTTGTATGTTGCCTAGTGCGATATAATTACACGTGAGTTTATCCGTTTGTAACTAAGTAGTGGTAACATGGCTCACAACAGTTTTAATACCAAACCGTTTAACTAAAGTAGCTTTGTGAGACGTTTTTTCTCTCCTGTGGTCAAAATTAGCTTGTGTACATATGAGTTATGTTTTGTAAGATAAGGAATGGTGGTTGTTAAAAAAAATGGGCTCGAACTTTGATCTTGTCCACAGGAAAGACTCGAAAATTTAGTTTTTAGTGCAAATAAGCTGATTATATATAATTTGTATCACGAAGAAATGTTTTGTTAAATTATATTTATTGGTAATTACAAAATTTGAAGCGTTTATTTGGTTTTTAAATTTATTAAAATTTACCTAATGATTTTTCACTAAAGATAAAAAAAAAAAACATTAACAAACAGTGTTACTTATACTATTAGTAAACGGCCAAATAATTACTGCCCGACTGGGGAAGTAGAATCAGCAGCAGAAGTTGCTAAGCGTTTGAGGTGTTCAAATTGAGGTCAACACATCTCTATTGTCAAGAGAATAAGAGCGTGCGTAGGCCATTTTGAACACTTCAAACGCTTAACTACTTTTGCTGCTGACTGTACCTTACAGAAAACCACAGGTCATACAGGACTAGACTAAAAAAAAAACTATATTTTCTTCCTTTTGCTTGTAAGTTGATACTTGAGGACTTGGTCAAACACCGTATTGACGGGGGCAAAAGTGCACCAGTGCTAGTGATTAATTAATAATCGACATCGAAAAAAAAAACAATTTTATCCATCATTATCAAAATGGCTAATGGCTAATTGTGCGCAAAACTCTTTAATTTATACTTATCACAAGTATAAACAACCGATATCTGACATTAACGGTGTCGAGTCACTTGTAACATGTATTAAAATTACATTGAATAATTCATTCAGTACAACAATATTATTTAGCATTCCGATTATTTACGCCTACCTTTTTGTTTTTTAAGTCGGTTAAAAATGCATTCTTATAATTACACAACGGTTTTAGTTACGTCATTTATATCGATATGCAGTAATAAAATTAATTTAATTTGTCCTCGCACTATTAAACGTCAGTTCAGATTTGCCCCCGTCAGTCCGGTGTTTGGTTATGGTACTTATGGTAAATAAATAATCCTATTGGCCTTTAAAGCTAGCATTATCTTTAGTAAAAAATCATTGTCAAAAAATTGGTTGTTCATAAAATGAACACTTAGCGTTAAGATTTTAGAAAACTTTAGACATTTATGTATTAGACTTTATTTACGAAGTTCTTGTTAAACAAATACCAAGACACTCTTCATGTAAAATTTAAAGTCCAATGGTTTAATAAAATACTGCGATCGCCAACCCGCCTGCCAGGCGTGGAAATTATGGCATTATATACTCCATGCCGCTAATCGCAGTATGTGGGGGAGGCCCATGTCCAGCATGGGCGTCCGTGGTTGAAGTAGTAATAGGTATGAAGACATGAATGTAAAACGGGGTGACTTTCAAATGCTGGGGCGATTAACTTTTTTTTTATCGACACTACTTTGTTATTGTGTTATTTACGGCAAAATTTGGTAATACGAATTATTAGCAAATTTCATAAAATGAATGAATGAAAGTACCCAATTTTATTTAGTAGCCCCAGAATTTAAAATCACCCCATTTTACCTGTCAATGATTTGAGATCATAACTTCTGTCATGCCTAACATGCTAAATGTTGCGTGTTAATTATATATCAACAGTGGAAATTTCAAATGTCGTAAGTCGCATATAAAAGTATGTCCCTTACGACATTTGAAATTTCCACCGTCGAATTATATTATCATTTTATCTAAAGACTTTACAATATGTACACATAAATAAATTTGAAATTATTTACACTTTTCTGTTACCCCAGGGTGAATTAAGTAGTGTAAAACTAATTGTTAATTACAATTTTCACCACAAGGTGGATCTTTCAACCTTTACAGATATAATATAGAGTAACATTTGCTTAGATACTTGTGATTATAATTAGTAAAAATGTGTTTTATATGTATTAACTTGTAACTAGATAAAATAAGAGTTTAGGAACAGTCCCATAGATATTTCTACTTAATTTTGCAGAAAATACTTATTCTGAATAAGGAAATATTTTTATGTACTATGTGTTTGATTTATTATCCCTTTTCACCCCATACAATTAGGAGGGTACAAATAACGTAAGTACAGACTTATACAGAGAAATGTATGTATTTTTTTATTTTACATTTACTTATACAGTTTTGGAGTAGGTTATAGTTAAAGGTACTGCTTATAAGTTATAAATAGCCAATTGGATACGTATTATCCCCCTGACGACTGGCTTTTAAAATTTGCCTGCTCAATTTCAACTCTGTCACATTGACAAAGAGTCGATATTTAACTGGGGCTTATGTACTTTATGTAGGGCGCCAGGAATTTAGAGGTTATTCTTATATCTACTACAAAAATGGGATAAGGCGTGTTAAAACATGAGAAAACTTAGTTTTAACGCCACGTTGTTTCCAAAAAAAGAACATAGGGTAATTTGCTAGCAAATGGCCACCCTCAAACTGCCCATATTATAAAAATAATCTATATTTGTAGGCTATTAGAATTCATTTTAGTGTGAGGTAGCCAGTAATTGAAACCAGAAAATGTTTTCTATTTATAGGTAAACAAAATTCATTTACGTCACACTGGGCAGTAAGAGTTTTACCGCCCGAGAGCGCAATGTAAAATCTCACTTTACACCCAGATGAAGACGTAAAACTATGTACGCATCACGGGCGGTAATAAAGAAGGCCTCGGATCGCTTGTTTATGGCCTTCATCTCCGGTTTGGGCTATAAATACCCGCGATCTGAGCCATTCTTAGTTTTACCGCCCTGGGTACGTAATTTACTATTTCAGTCTAAGGTAGTCAGTTATTGAAGTTACTGGCAATTAACCTGTACTGTTTTGTTATCTCTAAAGCCGGCTTAAAAATACGTGTTTCCTTACAACACTATCGACATACATATTCCAGCACAAAGAAACTAAGCGATATACAATATCCATAAAACAACACCAGGAATACTCCCCTCAACTCATAAAGAGTTTGAGGCTTCATCGTACGCGCGTGGAATCTGTACTTCAACCGCTCTGTAAAGTGCAGTCTGTCGACGAATCTGGCGATTAGACCTGCAGCCTGTATCCTCTGGAACATCTTGTTAAAAGGCCCCAACAGGGACGACCCTCGACGGAGGTAAACAGTATGAAGCAGCGTGCCTACTGGCTCTTTTATAGTATGAATTTTCACTTCACCATTCGCATCGGAGAACTTCAATACGTGACTCTCGTGATAAATATCTGATGTCACAGTGAAAAATCGCATATCACCATTCATTACTTGCGTCAAGCAATCTAAAGTATCAACGCAAATTGTGTTAGCGTTCTTTACGTCGATTATAGGGTTGCTTAAAAAGTGCAGATATAGATTAGGAGTCATTATTAGTTGGCTATTGGAAATTACTTCATCTGCTGTGTTTGGCTGTTCGCCTCGAATGGGATGTGTCGTGGTGCTCAGTAACGATGCTTGGATTGTACATGTGATTATGATGACGTATATAAGTATGTTTAACACTATTATTCTGTACTGTGAACCGGTTTTAAAATAGTTTTTCTGGTAAATGTTATTGAAGAAATAACCCCAGACTATTAAAATATCCCGAGTGACATCTCGCTGTTGTTTTTTGAATAGTCCTATTGATGTAACTATGGCGCAAAATGTACAGAAAGTTATAAAAGTAGCCCAGATAGCGTTTATACCGAATTGTTTTACAACTCCACTCCACTTGTTAAGGAGTTCGGCTCGTGGTATGACGATTTTGTAATGATCCACAATGTAAGGATTTACGAAATCCAAATTCAACGTTCTATCAAAAGTGAGTGTAGCACCGCCTATAGCTCCTTCCACGTTGAATATTTCTATCTCGTGCAACATGCCTGTGTAAGAAAAATTTTGAAGGCGTGTCCCCATAAACTGAGGACGTCCGTAATTTACTAGCTCAACTGAGATGCCTGCATAATCATGCATCAAGCTCAACAGATATTGGTCAATAGCAGGTATTTCGTCAAAAGACACGAAAGGCCAATAGTCGTGCGACACAAATCTAACGTGGCAGTTTCGAAATTCAGGTGGCTTGTTGGATTTAAATATTATATCTTCATTATGAATTTCCGAACATTTAGAAAATTCTTGCAGCTTTTTTATCAATGGCCGATCACATCCGTCGGTTCTATGTTCGAAATTGTAAACGAATATATTTTGGTTTTCCGAGTATATAATAAGAACGACATTAAAGATATTATTGTATACCAGAAAATCTGATATATCTTGAAAATTTTCCGGGTACTCTATAATGATTATGAATTTCGCCCGTGGATTCCAAAAAGGGTCTCTCCTTACTAAATCTAGGCCTTCAGTAAACTCCATAAAGTCCTCGCAATGAAAATGTATGACGTAGAGATCGTTGAATATAGTGTCATTGGGCCAATAGAATGTTCTGGAAACAAATCTCACTGGCTGCGTCAGGGAATGTAGCTCTACAGCGAGTTCTCTATCGACGTTGATCAAAGTCACATCTCTTGTATCGACGAGTTCAATTCTCTGTATTATTGTGGTTACGCATTCGTGCAACTCAAATTTGTCATTAACTTTATTGATCTGTTCAAAACTGTGGCAAACTTTTACTAGTAGACAGAAAATGTGACACAGGCGTGATTTATCCATAATCACCTACTTGTGCAAGTTTATTCTTGTGATTATTCAGAAATTTGTAATAAGTATAATTAAAATTAAATATACCATTAGCTTGTCTGGAAAGTATACGGTAAGTCAAATACCGATTCGCCTGCGACATTGAAGGCTTGAAGCTACGCCATTAAGAGTGACATTAATCATGAATCCGCCTTTTAGTGAAAACATTACTGAATTGATTGATATTTATTGTAATAAATGATTGCTTAAGATTATCTGATCTAACCGATACAAAGGTAGGTAATAAATCAAGTTTTTTAGTCCCTGTTATTTAATATATATAAACATACACCATTCACTAAAGAACTTGAAGAAAGATGTTGAATAAATTTAGGATGGAGTTAGCTGACTTGGATAAGCATATAGGCTACTTTTTGGTATTAAGCCTGGCAGACGATCGAAACGGAGCGCTTTGTTGAACTTTTAGTTGGTTTGAAAAAATGCAAAGTAATAAATTACACAATTTTTTAAAGTTTTAAAACAAATGTTGCTACGTTCGTTCGTGGTGTAAAAGCGATCCCTAAACTTATTGCTTCTATTGGGTCCTTACCTATTAAATTGGCGTTTTGTCAAACATTTAGTTCAAAAAACCTCAATTTTATATGTAAGGCTCTAATATTACACGCCACACTCGGTATACTTATTACCTACAATTTTATTTATATTTATATGTATAATATTATACATGCGATAATAATTCTCTCTGTCTGTCACGTCTTCACGCTTAAACCACTGAACCAATTCGTATGAAATTTGGCATGGACACAGTTTGAGCTACGAGAAAGGACATAGGATAATTGTTATCCCACAACTATACTTTAACACGTTCGCCTCAATACAATTATTGCCGGTAGAAATTATCTCGATCACTCAAAGCACGCCTCTGGCATTTTACGAAGATTTTATTCCTATGCCGCTGTCATAAGTCAAGTTTTGACTCCAGGGGCGCTACCGCGAAACACGATATTCGTAAATTTCGGACGATTGTCTCTGTTACTCTTATGACGCCTTAATTGGAGTAAAAGGGAAAGATGCCCGAAATATACGAACTTCGATGTTCGCGGTACCGGGCCTGTGCCAGTGATGTAGAAATACGAACGTTTTTAACACAACTGTTGTGTCGCCGGCGTCCAGTTATCTGAACACACTTACAGCCCGTTCACACAGAGTCTCCGTATTTACGGTACCCGTTTTAACGGATACAACAAAACTGTATGCTTTGTTCACACATAGGCACCGTATAGCGTTCAACGTATCCGTCATTAACTGAGAGCCCATTCACATAGTATCCGCAAACGGTATAAATTCGCAGTAAAAACGTACGGATACGTATTCCGTATTAACGTTCATCCAGTATTCGATAACAAAACGGAATGTCATAATTTAACGGACCGATATTTTTTACTGTATACTGAATACTGTGTCATATGTGAAGTTGCTCATACAACTCCATACGCCATCAATGAAAAAAAACGTATACGATAAAACGGAACAGTAAAACGGAGACTCTGTGTGAACGGGCTGTTACGTGTTACCGGCATAGGAGGACTATCTTTTGAAATGAAAATACGTGTCACTGGCATGGGAATTCAATCACTTTTGATAACAGTCGTTGTGTCACTGGTATTGGAGAAGGTTTAATAAGATCACAGACGTTGTGTCGTCGGAGCTGAACGTGTTACAGACAAGGGTTGATGAAGTGGCGAGGAAAAGTTATTATAATAAAACACACATTCCAATTGCAACATATATTGAGATAAAATACATTAATTGCGACAAACCGTGGTTACACATGACACAGAACTATCAAAAAGCTATTACTTTAAAAAAAAACCAAAGGAATGCCTAAGTCTACGTTAACCATTACAATTTTAAAAAGCTTTAAATACATTTTGGCAGTAAATTGAAGAAAAAAAACATTTATATTATGTGAAAAATTACAAACAATGATATAATGTTTTACAGCTAAAATGATAAGTATTTTTTCCCGTACACGGAACAATGGTGTTCCGGGCATTTGGGAGGCGTATGCGGAGCCAGATCGAACCAACGCGCAGAGGCCCTTTTGACACTTTAATGATATGTAAGGGGTACACTAAGCGGATATCGCCCCTGTCCGTTATAGGACGCGCGCAGAGAGCCGCTATGGTGTAAGGACTATTGAGTTTTAATGGAATCTAAAATGTACTAGGCTATTGGGTGGAAAGGACTAGCTACTGGGCTATACATGAATTATTATTGCAATGGTAACTGATTTGAGATTATCAGTGTTTTTAATATATTGGAATATAATGCTCAGATCTCAAGTATTACTATTATTTTTAGAGTGAATCAACTATTCTGTGTTGTTATATTCCATCAGCAAGGGACAACAGAAGCATATAAGAAATGTGGCATCGCGTTCTACTACCACGCATGGTAGGTGACCCATTATGGGAAGGACGTAGTTACCGAAAATGCACGTTGTCTAGGAGATATAACTGTGGGTTTAAATGGTTACCATGGCGACGAGTTGATTCAGCCTCAGCGAAAATCTTAGCTATATTGAGTCGAGTGAAATGAATTATTCTACTTTTATAAATTCAATTGTTATATAGTTATAATAAACATTTTTAATAAGTCGGTCAAGACAACGCTTTGACCATAGAAATAATTGAAAATAATACAAATAAAATATTAAACATATATGTTATAACAAAACAATTTTAGTAATTAAGAGCCCAATGTAACATAGGACTTTACGTGACTTATCCTAGTAAGACCCAGTGTACATTATAATGTACACTCCCTTTCAATGAAATTTAAATCTTTTTATATGGAAATAGAGTAGAATTTCTTGTTTTTAATTATTTTTCGATAATATTTTAGTATGGTGGGTCTTACCAGGATAAAAAAATATATTATAATATTAAAAATATATATGTAAAATGAATACCCCCAAAAGGAACCGGTACCAAAAAAAACAAAAAATACGCGTGCCGCATACAGCAAATAAACTTATTTTTAATATGTTTTTTTTTAATAGTCAAAACTGTATTTTATGAGATAACATTAATTAATTACAGTTTTTTTTGTCAAATGAAATTTAAAATTGTGTTAATTGAAATTTATCCATTTAAGTTTCATATTATTATTGCCAACGTACATTTTTAGCAAAAAAATTGACATATTGTTTATTGCGTTGTATTTTCTATGCTCCATAATTTTACGTCATAAAGTAAATGCTACTTCCGTATAGGAAGGTACAATTTGAAACTTCATTGCAAAAAAACACATACAATTTTTTTTTTCGTCGAATATTGCGAACGAGACCAGTTTTAATACAATTAATACGTTTGAGTCTCTATTACGGAGCATTTTAACGTATATCCCTTCCATATTAATCTCTTAACCCTTTGAACGCTTATTATGTGACGTACACACGCCGAAATTTCTACTAATGATGAACGAAATTAAACCTAATCTGTCAGCAAGAATTGTTTTGACAGTCTGCCCAGGCACGACAGCATGCGAAAACTAGGCGTCCAAAGGGTTAAAACGAAAAAAAAAAAAAAGTTTATTCACTCCACGCTGCCCGCTTCGTCACATGACGCTACGCGCCCGTCACTTGAGCGCGCACTCCACGAACACGCGGTGCTCCTCGTGCGCGCCGGGGGAGGGGAGGGGGTGGCCGGCGGCGAGGGGGGAGGGGTCTGCGGCGCGGGGATGCGGCCCAGGTTGGGCTCGAACTGGGACTCCGCTAGCGGCCACAGGCCTTTCAGCACCGACCTGGTACAATACAATGAGGTTAAAAAAGGAAAAGCTAATATTTTTATTAGAGCGAGAGGGAAAGCTAAAAAAAAATTTTCTATTCGTGTACTTTTATCTCTCATTTACTAATAATCACGTGTAATAATCACGAACGTAGATATAAGGACATACATTATTTACTCCTTACAAAAGTCTATATAGTCTATTGCCCAAAATAGCACTTGTATCGTTTGAGAGGCCTTA
Source organism: Grapholita molesta (assembly GCA_022674325.2). NCBI lineage: Eukaryota > Metazoa > Arthropoda > Insecta > Lepidoptera > Tortricidae > Grapholita > Grapholita molesta. The sequence continues at coordinate 4,583,425 of CP053141.2, read as the reverse complement.
CGACACAGTAAGCTAGTGCGGAGCAGCAGGTGCCACATACCGATACATTGCTACCAAATTGACAAACGATTTAATGCATACGGTTTTATTAAAAAAAAATTGTACCAAGTTCATTGCTACCAACATAATAAAAAAAAACTTTATTGGTATCATCACTATTGAAAGGTGGACGTTTAAAATAACATAACCATAGACATCACTCGCTTATTTTTACTTTTTCCCGCCTTTCATTTTTCACTCATAGAAAAAGCATTGTATGCAACGTTGTATAAGTAGTCAAAAAATGCTCATGGCGTATTTATTAACAATGTTACCCACGCCATTCGCATTTTTTGACCCCTCTTATGCAACTGTTGCATAAAATACTATAATACCACGAAGGATAAGATAGAAAAAATTGACAAGTCTAAGGGGTACTCGTATAGCACAATTGGCACTGGGCTGGTGATCCAGTGATTGTGGGATAGATTTGAAAAAACTTGCGTCATAATATTGGATTAATCTATAGAATTAAATGAATTCGCTCCCTTCGTCTGTATTCCCGGTAAGATATAATTCGGGTCTCTTCAAGGCAACAGTGAATAGGCTGTTTCTGAACCAGAGTGCTACACCCTCGACCTCGTCGACACTTACCATCGCGCACCTATTTCACCACAGCGACAATTGTCACGATTCCCGACATATGTAAATTTCTGACGCTGCAGATGTCCATTGTCTAGCCTTTCATCTAACTACTACTTATATGCTACTAAACTATCGTGTTGGTGGCAAACAAGCACACGTCCCACCCGATGGTAAGCGGTCAATGTAACCAATGGACACCTGCAACGTCATTTACATATGTCGGGAATCGTGACAATTGTCGCTGTGGTGAAATAGGGGCCAGGTATGACTGAAGTCAAACACTGATCAGCCTTGTAAAAAAAAAACCTAACTCCTCGCTTCGATCGTAGTCGTACGTACCAGAGGCGGTGGTCCACAAGGGTGCGGACCTTCGGGAGTGGGAAGCCGTTGAAGGCGGACGCCACCGGCATGGTGTAGGCCCCCATGTCACGGAACAGCAGCCAGGAGCCCACGGGCAGCGCCGGCAGCCGGGTGCTCGGCATCACGCAGTCCAGGCTGTCGCAGGTGGGGCCCCACAGGGAGCAGGGGAGCGACTTCTCCGTGTGCGGCTGTGTAACATAAATAAAATAAATATTTCAGGACAATCTTACACAAATCGACCTAGCCCTACGGTAAGCTCAGTAAGGCTTGTGTCGTAGGTACTAGACGATATATATAATAGATACATATAAATGCTTAAATACAAAGAAAACACCTATTACTCAGGAACATGAATCTGTGCTCATCACACAAATAAATGACTCCGACTGGGAATCGAACCCAGGACCATCGGCTTCATAGGCAGGGTCACTACTCACTAGGCCAGACAGGTCGTAAATAATTGTGCTAAAAACATTTTTTAGTCTAAAGTAAGGAGTTCCTACAAATTTTGAGTGTTTTTTTGGCCTTTGCCGATTGGATTTGGACTTTTAAATGATTTTGTATGACATACAAATACTAATAATTTGAATTAAATTTTTATGTTTTAGTGGACTGGGTTTGATCCCCTCTCGTACCTTAAGATCTTAAAAATATAACATAAAAATGCGTTATTCTATAAGAAAACATATCAAACAATTTAACACCAAATAAAAAGAAATATAAATCTGACTGCTAAGAGCGAAGGTAACAAAACGTTTGATGTGCTTTCAAGCAAGGGCTCATTCAAATCATATAATCTTTTTTGGCCTTATTTTGACCCCCTCTCCCCCTTGATGATCTTAACGCTACCCCCGAGTCGAGATCTCCAAACACAACTACTAAAACTAAAGTACACGTGATGTGGTCTTGTATTCCCCCCTCGCCCATCGTGATCAATCGTGATATTTCTTTGACCAGAAAAACGATCCCATGACTTTTGAATGAGCCACAATCTGAAAAAAAAAACCCTCAGATGCTTACGTATAGTGTGTTGGCCTCCACCACTTGGTGATCGTACAGCACGCAGTTGAACGACCCGTACACGCCGTCGTTCATGAAGTACATCGTGTGCGTCTCGTCCTCGCCCGACGCGTCCTTCGTCACGATCTGAATTAAAAAAAAATGTAAATTTTACCGATTTACATTTATACGGTTTTGACTTAGGAGGCATGATTGGAGCGCGCATTTGAGTAAAATGTAACAGTTCACTATAATTTTGCTTTACAGGGCGCTATCTATAACAGAATTATATTTAAGTATTTATTTTAAACATTAATGCACAGTATATAAAAGACACGGTACAGAAGGCGGGCTTAATGCTACGAATACAATAAAAGTGCGTTTGAATAAATACATAATAAAATGAATACAATAATAGTATAAGTATATATAAGTATAGGAGATTAATATATCCCTTTCTAAACGCGGTTTGATAATACGATTCGCAGCTGAAATGAAAGTAAAGGTGAAATGACCTCTCTCTTGGCGTGTATCATGACGGCGAGCGAGTAGGCCGCGGCCGCGAAGTAGCGGCCCGGCTCCGCGATCACACGCACGCTGCGGTCCGGGAAGTGGGTCTCCAGGGCCTCGTTGATCACCAGCGCCACCTGCCGGTTGATAACACTCTTTAATAAACTGAAAACAGATGACATATGGACCCGGGTGTGTCCTTAAACTACGTCCAGCAATGAGAGGTAGGGTGAAGTACCGTCACGCATGTGTCTGGAGAAGAGAATAATAGTGTGTAGTGTTGTGTTCCTGATGGTGAGTAAGGTTCCCAGAGCTCCAACCCCCTTAAAGGCCGGCAACGCGCTTATGACTCCTGGTGTTTTATTTTTATACAACTACGGTGGCAAACAAGCATACGGCCCGCTTCATGGTAAGCAGTTACCGTAGCCCATGGACGCCTGCAACTCCAGATGATTTACATGCTCGTTGCCTACTCTAAAAATTGTTGGAGCTCTGGGAACCTTACTCACTATCAGGAACACAAAACTACCTGAAAGGTAGCAGTGCTATTGTGGCTGTGGTTTTCTGTAAGGAGGAGGTACTTCCCCAGTTGGGCTGCCCCAGATTCAAGCGTTGATGGTACTTCGCTGTGCCCTACCTCTCATTGTTGGACGTAGTTTAAAGCCATACCCGGGTCCAAAAGTGTTAAGTGCGAAAGTCAAAATTTCCTTCCCAAAGGGAGAAGGCATTTTCAAATGGGCCACTGACCTCCTTGAGGCTGGAGTGCGAGCCGCCGGGGAAGCCGCCGCCGACGTCGACGAGGCGCATGCGCGCGTGGCCGAGCGCGGCCGCCAGCGCGAACAGCGCGCCGCAGTACTGCAGCGCGCGCGCGTACACCGCCGTCTCGCCGCAGCCCGAGCCCACGTGGAACGAGATGCCCACCACCTGCGGGACGTACTCCATATAGATATACACATTCGATTGTATTGCTGAAGATCACAGGTTGAAATCACGGTAATACATTATTGTAAGATCCTGTCAGAATAATACAAAATTTAAAAAAAAAAATTCGATATTTAAATCGAAAGAAAAATAGAAAAATTTGAAAGCGGGACTCGAACCCACATTTAAATATCGAAGATATTCGCTAGCAGACCTTTCTGCATAACAAAAAAAAAAATGTTTTATTATTTTTTTCTTTGTCACTTGGTAAATACAAAAGCAAGCTGCAAAATTCAACATTTTCTTTAGAATTACCTCACCATCTTCATCGCGTTGTCCCTGCATTTTGCCGGCTCATTGAAGCCTGGGGTCCGCTTGGCAACTAATTCCATGATTTAGCGTAGACACTAGTTTTACGAAAGCGACTGCCATCTGCCCTTCCAACCCAGAGAGTAAACTAGGCCCTATGAGGACTAGTCCGGTTTCCTCACGATGTTTACCCTCTGAGTTGAAAGGCTAGACGGCAGTTGCTTTCGCAAAACTAGTGGGAATCAAATCCCAGGATTAATTATCAAGCGGACCCCAGACTCTCATCAGCCAGTGATAAATGCCGGGACAACGAACGCGAGAAGTGTAGTTACTGACCTCAAGTCCCAAAACCGCAGCCAGTTTGAGCAGCCGCGGCGCGTCCGCGCTCGGGTCGCAGCCGAACTTGATGCCGAGCGGACACTGCGCCGCCGCCGCGTCGCAGCGGATACGCAGCACCAACCTGCCGACACAACACACTACAGGTGAAGACTTGGTGGTTTTTGGTCTGGTGTGGAGGGTTCAGGAAAATATAGATCTGACTCCAATGAACAGCTACTGCGGCCGTCAACCCGCCTGCCAAGTAGCGACTATGACAACTACTCCTCAAGGTGATACATATTTGGGGGGGTCGCCTATGTCAAGCAGTGTATGACCCCAATGTACAGCTACTGTGGGCGTCAACCCGCCTGCCAAACGTGGCGACTTTGGTAACTACTCCCCAAGGTGTTACATATTTGAGGGGGTCGCCTATGTCCAGCAGTGTACGACCCCAATCTACAGCTACTGTGGGCGTCAACCCGCCTGCCAAGCGTGGTGACTATAACAACTACCCCCCAAGGTGATACATATTTGGGGGGGTGGCCTATGTCCAGCACTGTACGACCCCAATGTACAGCTACTGTGGGCGTCAACCCGCCTGCCAAGCGTGGCGACTATTTGGGGGCTGTGTAGCAGTCCAGTCAGCCTATGTCCAGCAGTGGACGACGGTGTATGTTTGGCTGACTAAGACGACCGGTAAAAAAAAAAACACTAAATGATAGCGAATACGCCCTTAACACGTTAACTGCGATACGAGGCTGACTCGCCTCGTACAAGTTGGTTAATTGCGATGTTAACTAATCCGCAGCAAAGGTGTTAACCAGATACCCACAATTTTTGTAACACCTTGTATAATCCTTCGTTCTGGTGGTAGCTGGAACCAGTTTAAATATAAATATAAATAAATATAAATATTTCGGGACAATCTGACACAACTCGACCTAGTCCTAAGGTAAGCTCAGTAAGGCTTGTGTTGTAGGTACTAGGCGACGATATATATAATAGATAGATACATATAAATACTTAAATACATAGAAAACACCCATGACTCAGGAACAAATATCTGTGCTCATCATACAAATAAATGCCCTGACTGGGAATCGAACCCAGGACCATCGGCTTCATAGGCAGGGTCACTACCCACTAGGCCAGACCGGTCGTCACCGGTTCGTTTGGACTTGTACTCACTGGGCATGCGGCATGTACTGCTTGATCTTCATCAGCTCGGGCTCCGAGTCGAAGGTCATGGTGTCCACGCCCACGGCGCTCGCGTGGCGGATGTGGGACGCCATCTTGGCCGGATTCGCGAAGATTATGCGTCTGCGCAGAAAGGTGATATTATGTTACATTACATTAAAAAGATTTTCCAAGCAAGCAATGTATTGTGAAAACTACGAAGTTTGTATGTTGACAGTAAATGTCAACGTGACTATTGGATGTTGTTCATTGAAAATACTATTTAGTTTTACGAAAAAATCACAAGTGATAGATTAAACGATTTTTCAAAGTTGTAGAACAAATGTTGATACGTTCGTGGCGTAGAAGCGATCCCTAAAGTTATTACTGTTATTGCAGGCCGCTATACATATAATAGATAAACAAAGATTTGCCTTGAGACATAGGATACTTAATATCCCGATAATGAATTCCCGTGGGCCTATACCAAGACGACGTTACGGGCAGAAGCTAGCTTTTTATAACGTAACGAATTGATTAATTAATTAACGACGCATGTCTATATTTTTAATAAATAATTATTTATTTCCAATTGTAATTTTATTTTATACTGATTTGAAATGATTTCATTAGTTCATTCGTTTACAAATTAAACACAACAATGTCCACACAATCTAATGCTGATGGCTTTGTATGGGAGTTTTAAAAATTACACAGTACACCCAATTAGCGAAAGTTGTTAAGAAAAGTTAAATCACTGTCAGTTTCGTGACGACAATTAAGCATTAAATCTTTATTAAGATCGACTTTTTGCCTTTAATTAGGTTGTAATATCGATTGAAGTTCGATGAACAGCAAAACCAAGTTTTTATCGAAATGTAATGCTTAATTGTCGTCACGAAACTGACAGGGATTTAACTTTTTTAACAACTTTCACTAATTGGGCGTACTATTTTTTTTTAACTCCCGTATAAATGGTATGTATTTACATACAAACACCATTATTTAATATTTTATATGTGGGTAGTTTAACCGAATCAGTGCGGATGGCACGACAGGCGAGTCATCAATGTTTTTAACGTGTGGCGAGTGACACGAGAGCTGTGTCATCACATTCTATGGCATAAGGCACAAAAGTTTTTGAAAATGGAAGACGCAACGAAGTGGTTAAGTGAATGATGGAATGAGTGAGTGAATGGTTGATCGGTGTGAGTACTCACTCGGGCGCGACGCCGAGCCCGGTGACCAGTTCGATCTCGTTGCGGGACGCGCAGTCGAAGCCGGCGCCGAGCGCGGCCAGCGTGCGCAGGAGCACCTTGTCGTCGTTGCACTTCACCGCTGCGGGAACACACAGTTTTAGCAAATTGCGACTCGCCCTGGGTGCACGGAGGACTTGTATTATGGCGGTCATACACCATGCTTCCTATCGTCCAATCGGCATGACGCTACCGATTGGATAACGTCATGACAATCCACTTCCACACACGGTCAGTTCTACCGGTAGATCATTATTTATTATTTAAAATAAATAAACATATATTTCGGAACAATCTTACACAAATCGACCTAGTCCCACGGTAAGCTCGGTAAGGCTTGTTGTAGGTACTAGACCACGATATATATAGATATGTAGATACATATAAATAATTAAATACATAAAAAACACCTATGACTCAGAAACAAATATCTGTGTTCAACACAAATAAATGCTCTGACTGGGATTCGAACCCAGGACCATCGGCTTTATGAAGCCGATAAATAGCTTTACGGCAGTAAGTGCCTTCTTGACTACGATCTCACATTCCGTACCGTGCCGTGTGGTGCCGGCTGACTGGAATACCACTGCCCCATCTACTCCCGAGGGTATCGTAACAGATACAGATCCTGCGGTCGCCAACACGCCTGCCAAACATGGCACCTATGGCACCAACCCTCGTAGATGATACGAGTCATATTAGGGGGAGGCCTACGTCCAGCTGTAGCATTCAGTACGTAAAGTATATCAAACTTACCGTAGAAGGGCTCCACGCGGGGCATCAGCTCGCGCCAGCGATGGTACCGCTCCGCCACCTCCCCGAGGTCCATGACGTAGAAGGGGTCCTCCTGGGCGCCGCCCTCCACGATCTCCCGGGCGGCGCCCTCCACGCTCCAGTCGCCCTCCATCACGCGGATGCGCGGTTCCTCTTCAATCACCTTCATTCTTCTGAAAAAGTACAAGCTATTAAGTGTAAGGCGATAGGACGCTTGATTTGAGCGTGCAGCGTAATTATTTAACATATGTAAACGTATGAAAGTGACCTCAGTGCAGAAATCGCTACACGCTTCGCTTCTAATGTCCACTCAGGCAGGTCCTACAGTAAATGTTTTTTCTCAAACATGCAATGAAATGTCTTCGTTACGTGCGTCATAATAGGCTTCGAAGTATCACGTTTAGGGCGGATCGACTCCAGAGGACAGGTAACGAATTTCATATAAAATTGAAGGCCTAGGCCGGGAAGTAATTTTTTTTTAATTTTTATGTATACCTGGCGTCTGTGTTCATGAAACCTGTTCAAACAGCTGAGTTTTATTTTTTTATCATTTTTAGTGACTAAATGATTAGCCGGCTAAAAAATAATCTCGCTTATTTCAGACGAAATGGTATGAAGAGATTTATTTTATTTATCATGTAATTGAATATTCATATCATCAGATTATTACATTATTATATTTATTATTCATGCTCTCAATTTTAAAATTGTATTGGCAACACCAAACACTACTCCACGCATGCGCGTTTTTGAACGCATTTTTGACTCAACCAATCACAGGACACTTTTACTTGTTTTAATAATGGCGGAATGGAAAAGTTTCTCGGCGTGTAAAACTCTGTTTATTAAGACTAAATAGTGGTAAATGGTGTGATTCAATGCTTTTGTGACTTAGATATAGTGTTACGGGTGTATAAAAATTGAATAATCTAACCGGGCCCGGTTTTATTTATCTATATTTTGTTATTGTGTACCGCCAAAGGCAGATGCCGTAGCGCCATCATTTAAAAGGTAAGTGCATTCTTTTTGGTGGTTTTCTAAATGTTGTATATAGTAATTATAGCCAGACTATTTATGATAGTCATTAATTATTACATCGGAGGCAAAAATACTACAAAGCGGGATTGGAGGGAAAATTAAAAAACTTATGTCGTGAAGCTGTTTTGTTCAGTGGTATTTTTTTATTTATTTCATTGCATTAGTTTGAGAAAAGCACTATACATGCCTAGCCGTGAAAGGGTCTTGAAGGCTTCGTATACTATCCGGCCTCCTTACAGTCGGCCGTATATACAACTCAGCCTTCAACCCCCTTTTTCCCGGCGGCTGCAGTAATGTACTATTATTGATCTGGTCGGCAGACAACTGTCAAAAACGCCATTACATGTAGGTGAATTACAAGCTACGGTTATCCGTAAGTTATCCGAGTAATGCATACTACATAGATACTTACTATACTACATAGAGACTTGACACTACATAGAGACTTGACACTACATAGTGAGACATATAATATAAAAAGTTCTCCCATTGCATGCCATTTTAAATTTTAATTAAATAACAAACCATAGTTGCATTTGGCCTTGCAAATTTTGTACTCTGGGCGGCTAGAGTCCAAAGAACATGGCTTACCCAGTAATCGTAAACCCGATAAGTTCAGCAAACAGTCCTGTCGAAATGCCGGTTCGTGGTCCCGTGTCACTCAGACCGGCGCCGAGGTGTGGCGGCGGCGGGGTCAGGGGCCGGGAGAGGGCGGTGGGGGCCCACAAGCGCTAGTCCACAAGTGTCAGCTGGAATGAAACACTGGCGTCAACTCTTTATCACACGTCGGTTACATTTAGAATGTTTGAAATAGAAACACAAATTTCTGGGGTTCGAACCAAGGCTGGAACCAGGGTGTAGCTAAGGAGGTTCAACGTTGAGACACCTTCCGCTTCGTAGGCCATAGCAGAGTAGGGACGGGGCGTGTCACGTTAGCCAAGGGGGTCGTCGTTGAGACAAAATAACACACAAATACATGCACATTGCACACACTGAGTCAAACCTCTAACCAACTGTGGCAGCAGGCACATTTAGCTACTGGAGACACAGAAATCATAAATACATTAGACTAGAAACAGCGTAGACAGCGTAGACTACAAACCGGGAAAGTCGACGTTGAGACAGAGAACACATATCCAGGTACTGTCTCGAAATAATGCGAAGAAACCACAGAAGAAGGCGGCAGCGTTCCTTAGAGCGGTGGAATATACGATCTTCGCCTGCAGAGGCCATTCATGGACATATCCAGCAGTGGCTGAACACGCTGGCATTCGAACCCTGGATCACCAGTTACTGAGGCCAGGTACTCACATGTCTCACGGGGTGTGTCAGCGTGGCGCAGCCATGAAAGGTCGTCGTTGAGACAGGGAACACACATACCCAGGAGCAGTGTAGGAGCAGGTGGCAGCGTTCTTTAGGGCGATGGAACACCCCCACACTGCTGGACATATCTAGCAGTAACTGTACAGCCTGGCATTGGAACCCTGGATGTCCAGCTACTGAAGCCAGGTACTCACATGTGCGACGGGGTGTGTCAGCGCGGCGGAGCGCGGCGCAGCCAGGGCGGGTCGACGTTGAGGGCGCGGCGCCAGCAGCGCGGCGCGGGGCGCGGGCGCGCGGGGTGCGGGATCGAGTGCCCGGCACTGGCTGACGCGCCGGTCTCACCCGGTGCTCCCTGGGAACAAGATACCTTGTGTTAACACTAGTATAGGTCAAGCAGTAAGGGGACATACAGGGTGATCAATCCAAATTGGTCTGTCGGGGGAAGTCAGCTAGGTCCCTAAGAACACATTTCACTATCTCTCATAGTTTCTGACTGCCCCCTACTGACCCATTTGGATTGATCACCCTGTATATGCGAGCTTCCGGGGCTTTGCTAATGGGTGCACAAGACATGTAAAATAAATATTTAGGACATCCTCACACAAATTGTTTGAGCTCACGGTAAACTCAAGAACGCTTATGCTGTGGGTACTTAGGTAACGTTATAAAACGTAACATTTGATACTCCTTTTGTTATAAGGTTTTCAGTCATTCATTCTTCCAATAATACTCCCCCATGTCCCAGGCTAACCACTGTCATAGATAAATTGGCGAGAGCCTGGAATTGCATTTGTAGTGGTTATACGGGAAAAAGGAAATTCCAAATATAGAATGCCTAAAACCCAGATGCAATGCTCTCGCTAATTTACCTATAAAAGATTAGCTAGCTTCAGATTTACGTTTCCCATACATATATATTACTCACATTTTGTAAACCTGTATGTACTTGTACTAGCATTTAGACTCAATCGAATTGTAACTCTTCACACTGCATGTCAACTTTATAGTACGTCTTATTCCATTGTAATAAGACTTTAATTAGCGTAAATGCTGTATTGGCAATTGATACAGACTCCGAAGCATCTTATAGTGATTCTGGCCTTGAGATACAACGATAACAATTTGGCGACGCATGACGACTGTTATCATGCATTATGTAACAGTTGTCTACTATGTCACTACGAAATAAATGATCTAACCAAGATATAGTACAAGATAAGTATGAGTTTTAGCTCTAAAAATATAAATATATCGCCCGGTTCGTAGAAATCACAAAATAACGCTAAATAGAATAGAAATCATTTACTCAACCCCGGACCCGGGTATGTCCTTAAACTACGTCCAACAATGAGAGGTAGGGCACAGCGATGACCATCACGCTTGAATCTGGGGCAGCCCAACTGGGGAAGTACCTCCTCCTTACAGAAGACCACAGCCATAATAGCACTGCTACCTTTCAGGTATGCAGTGTTGTGTTCCTGATGGTGAGTAAGGTTCCCAGAGCTCCAACCCCCCTTAAAGGCCGGCAACGCGCTTGTGACTCCCCTGGTGTTACGGGTGCCCATGGGCGACGGTAATTGCTTACCACCAGGCAATCCGTCTGCTCGTTTGCCGCCTATGTCATAAAAAAAAAAAAAAAAACTCAAGGCAATTTACATCGATTTGTATAAAACTAAAACTTGTTTTAACAAAAACTGCCTCGAAATGGTCCCGACTCAGCATGATGCTAGCCCGGGTAGCCAGCGCAGACTCGCAGAGCCCTGAGTGTAAGTTTTTAACGTAACTTTACGTCACGAACGCGTTTGCGTTTCCAAAATGTTAGAAAGGTTCACGATAATTTAAATTAACAAATATTGGGGATGGGGATAATATATAATGGGCATAAAGACCAAACTAAATGAATATTATATAATATATATCGTCACTACTTTGAAATCTAGAAATCTAGCAACTTAATTTTGAAGCAGATACTTTTAACCGATTGAGCTGAAATTTAGCATACTTATGTAAGTTCGGTGACAATGCAATATTATGATACTGATCTGATGCTAAAGCCAGAAGGCAGCTATAGCAACTCCTAAAATACACAACATTAACCCGTCGTGTTTAGGCTCGTTAGAATTCTCTGGATGTGTAGATGATAATTGTGCAAAAAAGTACAGCCGGCTTTATAGAAGAGAGATATAAGAGCTTTTATTAGCTCAAGAATAAATTTCATTTTGAAAGAAAGTTATAATATTATCTCATGACAGTGAACTTTATTGTTAAATTGATATTTATGAAAGATAGCCGCGCAGTCAAAACATTGATAATATTAATAAGCTTAATTGGTATTTATTCCGTGTTTTACATAGTAGTTACATTTCATGTAGATAGCTGGTTGCTATGCGTAATAAATTAGATTTAAATTACATAGAGACATATAAACTTATAATATCGAGGTGTCGAAGATCGAACGAGATAGTCTCATTATATTTTCAATAGGTATAACAAAGGCGCTATTATCGTTTGAACTATGGTTTCGCAATTATTAATATTAGCAGTGCCGGCAGCACGCACAGTATTGCGGGAAAACTCGCCGATTCTACGCGCGTTGACACTCCTCAATGCGCTTCTGACATCATCACCTGAATGTGACCTGTTTGCTTGGAGATGGAGTGAGTCCTGACTCAGCTTGAAAATGGTTAGGTACCAGAGCTTACCCATGTCGCCTAGTGCGATATAATTACACGTGAGTTTATCCGTTTTTAACTAAGTAGTGATATTTATCTAGTTTGGTACCAAGATTGCGTCAGATTTGCGATCGGCTAGACTATTCTTACTTCATACTCTAACATCTTCTATCTATATATTAAGAATTTTATCTTGACAACTTATTTGACTATCGGAGAAGTTGAGAATACTAGTTATAGATAAATCAAAATTTCGTCTGTATTATCGTTTATAACGTGACATATTTCCTTAATCTAGTCAGAAATACATGAGAAAAAGCAACAGTTAATTTTGTTGGGAAGTTACTTTAGAAGTTACCTATGTTTTTGAATCCCTTTAAGTGTTGTGCGATTTACGTAGAAGGTACCTTATGGCGCTTGGGTCTTACGTTGTTAATGACGCTTCAATACTATAGTAGCCCTCAAACGAAGAGACGACTGAGGTCGAACAACACAATGGATAACTGATAACGCGACCTCAAGGGTTTTATGGACCCGGTCGTCATTTTGGTTGAGGGCTAGTATAATGTGACTCTTTGCAACGTAAGCGCCAAGCGCCATAAGGTACCTTTCCATGTGGACTACCACATATTATTTTCACATGAGAATGTGCTGTCAAATAGTTAAGTAGCAGAAGATATGAACAGTATAGTAATTCATATGAGTATTGAAAAATAATTGATAAAGATACATCTAATACAGCGAGAGTCGGATACAGACTAAATATGGTCGACTCAACCCTTCTACGACCCTGCTCCTCGAGAGAAAACAGTGTTCCAATCGCCATGGTGTGGCTAATAAGTATGACACAGTCAGGCGTCATATGACGTCATGGCGACTTACAACACGGGCGCGCTTTGCCGTCTTTGGTGGTCGGAAGATCGCTTAGTTAGTTCATAGTTGACAAAATGTAAGTTGTTTTTTGGTAAGGGTCTTCCGAGCGGTATGCAAGCGTTGAATACGTAGTTATGTATTTTGAAACATTTAAAAAACCTTTTTAATAAAACATGAAATCATGTAGATTTTTTTTTTCTCTTTATAAAGAATAGAAATTATACACAAACGGAATGGAACAAACGGCATAGCTACTACTTAGGATTGACGAGCATTTTGTAAATTATCCCTATAATAGTTAAGTTACAAATGAATAAGATATTACAAAAATATATTACAATTAAATCGTACAGAATTATAGGTATGTATATAATAAGAAATACCCATGTATAGGTGCGTTAGCCTTATTCTGGACGCGAACTTAAAGAGGAAACATGATACTAAAGAGAATACAAAGAAAATATCTTAGAAATCTCCGTCTCTTTGTGTCAATAATGTTAAATCACAAAATGTAGGATTGAGTTAAGAGCTGTCTCTAAAATATATTTCAATTAGAGTATTATTTAATACATGAATTGCTGCAAGCGAGCTGTAAATAAATTAGACAAAAAACAACTTTCTTATGAGGAATACTATTTAAGTTAAATTAAATTTGATTGATATTTAGTGCTACGATTCTACATAATCATTTTTTTAATCATTAAAGTAAATGTTTTAGTACAAGCCGTACCAATGGACAAATATATGTTTAAACAATAAATAGGACAATTTTACATAGTTTTGTTTATTGTGATTCATATTTTTTATTATTCATAATGTTTTACACATTATATTGACACGGCGACCAATAAAATAACATCCCTTTAAGCTTAGCAAATATATGAATAAAATCAAATTAACTCACCTTTAAGAGCGGAATTCTCAAAGTTTTTATACTCCTGTAAGCAACAACCCGAGGTTGCTGCTAAATGTACATTAAACGGGAAAAACGATGGCTGAAGCAGCGCGAGACACGACAGAAAAAAGTGTAACGACAATTCGAAATTCAAAATCGGAATTATACGGAGCAGCGGTTAGCGGCAAACTGGTGATAATACAGACGAGGGCAAGTATTTATACGTGCTGTTATCATATCTGTTGGTTCTCGCGTTATCAGTAACAGATACGTAATTTAATGTCTCATGTGTGAGAAGAGTAGGCAAGACTCGTGTGAACTGCTTTGGTGTGACGTCACTAGTGGGAAGTGTAGGTTTATTTAGAGGGTCGATAAGAACGTGACCGTTTGATTGGCGGTGGACGGGCTGATGAACTTTGCTTATAATTGGATGTATATCGACTCTTCAATTCAGACAATTTGAAATTGGACGAGCCCTTTAATGGGTTCAATCAATTCAATACATAGGACCCGGGTATGTCCTTAAACTACGTCCAACAATGAGAGGTAGGGCACAGCGATGACCATCACGCTTGAATCTGGGGCAGACCAACTGGGGAAGTACCTCCTCCTTACAGAAGACCACAGCCATAATAGCACTGCTACCTTTCAGGTAGGTATATAGTGTTGTGTTCCTGATGGTGAGTAAGGTTTCCAGAGCTCCAACCCCCTTAAAGGCCGGCAACGCGCTTGTGACTCGCCTGGTGTTGCGGGTGCCCATGGGCGATGGTAATTGCTTACCACCAGGCAATCCAACTGCTCGTTTGCCGCCTACGCCATAAAAAAAAATGTTATGTTCAGAGTTCTGTGAAGGACAAAATTCGGAACGAAGTTATCCATCAGAATACCAAGTTTTTTTTTAAGCTGACTTAGGCTATATTAACCGTTCGGTTTATTCGAGCGATCGGACTGTGTAGCTTGGGAAAAATCTAGGAGCCTTCCGCACCAGACTCCTAAGGAATGGAATTCGCTCCTCGTCTATATTTCCGGAAATATGTAATTTGGGTCTTTTCAAGGCAAGAGTGAATAGGCTGTTACTGAACCAGCGTGCTACACCCTCGACCTAGTCGTCACTTCCCATCAGGTGCGACTGAGGTCAAAGGCTGGTCAGTCTTGCATAAAAAAAAATTGTACTACTGGAATACTCCTACTGGGTTTACGCTTCCAGCGAGATTGGCTGATGTGGTCTAACAAAATTTGAGTGGTATTTCTATGACTTCATACTCGTTCATTTTGTCATTTTAAATTTTCTCTTGAGAAAAACGGACCGAATATTGGCATTACCTTTATGGCCTGGAAAACTGTTGAACTGCGAGTTGGTAAAGCCGGGATGTATTGCTTTTTTTTAATGACAAAGGTGGCAAACGAGCAGGCGGATTGCCTGATGGTAAGCAATTACCGCCACCCATGGGCACCCGCAACACCAGGGGAGTCACGAGCGCCTTGCCGGCCTTTAAGGGGGGTTGGAGCTCTGGGAACCTTACTCACCACCAGGAACACAACACTACATATCTAAAAGGTAGTAGTGCTGTTATGGCTGTGGTCTTCTGTAAGGAGGAGGTACTTCCCCAGTTGGGCTGCTCCAGATTCAAGCGTGATGGTATTTCGCTGTGCCCTACCTCTCATAAAAATTGTACGAGCCGCCGCTGATACCTACGTAATTATTATCTTGTTAGTTGCAAGTAGGACAGAGCATACGAAAACCCTAGTATTTGCCGTGAAAACCCCAGTAAACGAGTGCTGTGATTAACAGTATATAAACACGACAATGGCGCGGCTTGCTAACTCTTGATAAATAAGAATAATCTCCAGTTTCGCGAAATGAATGATGCAATATAATTTGAGCTCTTTAGATACAATGTTATCTATTCTCTTGTTTGAGGATAATATGTTTTAATTCTCATACTCATATCTTCGTCTATATGTTGTACAGGGCAACGGTTGCGCAGAGACGAGAATCATTTTGAGATACAGCCATTTGTAAAATTATTGTTGAATAATCAATCAAATATGTAGCTTGTCGTCAATTTTGACCCGACCAAAAATAGCTAAAATCAAATCAAAAGTATATTCAATAAAAAATATATTTGATCCTAGTTGCCTTGTAAAATAATTGTAGGAAAATAATATTTATAAGTATATTTAATGAGTAAACAGATACAAAAGCATAAACATGTTTATCATTTCTAATCGAGAGAAGGAAGACGTTTGTTTATTATTGTAAATGATAATTGTTTCTGTAATAATTATGTATAACATTTTGAACGGACTCTTCTCGCTTCAAAATGTGACGTGTACGCCAACGTCTCGACAAGTGAAGAACAAATATAAACCTTATCTGTCAGCAGGAAAATTGCAATAGCGTCTGTTGTAGACACTTTTCAAAGTCGGTGGCGTGGCAGGCACGACATCATGCGACCACTTTAGTGGTTCTTGGCGTTCAAAGGGTTAAAGGACGGCGGATATAATCTGTTCAGACACAGATAGTTAATTTATGTAGACTTTACTACAGTGTAATTAAATAAATTGTATTATATAGATCAGGGCTTCTCTGTGCGTCACGGCGCCTTGGTCAATCCAAGGCAAATCCGGCAAAATGCTTGTCGCAGCACGTATAATGTCCGTGACTTTCATGGTTTTTGAGAGGAAAGCAAACCACCGTAACCCTCCTCTGGGTACCTACTCCTCTGTGGTAGTTAGTTTTAGGCTAGAGGGAGCGTCGCATGAAAAAAAATTAGGGAAGCCCTGATATAGATTATATTTACGAACGATAGTAACACCATCTCTGTCGTTTTTATTTAAAGTTTAATTAAACCATCCCATTCGCTCTTAGTATTATTTTTACCACGTAGCTCGTCTATAGCTAATACTAAGTCTATGGTTACTTGGATATTCCGGTAATACGTTCCCTTGTTTATTTATTTATCCCATCGTCATCCCGCCATAAGCCATCCGACTACACTACCCTCTACACCAGCATCAAGGGTCATCAGGTAGAGCCATAACGCAGAAAAAATCGCTGACAGCAGCTAGACCCGGGTATGTCCAACTACGTCCAACAATGAGAGGTAGGGCACAGCGAAGTACTATCACGCTTGAGTCTGGAGAAGCCCAACTGGGAAAGTACCTCCTCCTGACAGAAGACCAGAGCCATAATAGCTCTGCTACCTTTCAGGTATGTAGTGTTGCATTCCTGATGGTGAGTTAAGTTATCAGAGTTGCAACAACTTTTAGGATAGGCAACGCGCATATGAATCCTCTGGAGTTGCAGGCTATGGTAACTGCTTACCATCAGACAGGCCGTATGCTTGTTTGCCACCATCGTTGTATAAAAATATAAAATAAAAATAGTGTATATTATTATTTACTCGATTGGAAGGTTCAGTTGGATCCTCAGACGCGCCCCCAGGCAATTAAACAGATAAGAGTGCAGAGGTCGAGGAATATTGTTGCGATGGACGGAGGAAAACGCCAAGACACTGCTATCTAAAGAGATCAAGACTTCATGTAATTAATTTAACTGCCGATTGAGAAGTTAATTGAAGTTTAAAGTACGTTTCACCACTCATAATCATCACTTCAGCCGTAAGCAGTCCCCTAACTGAACCAGTGGATTCCAGTCTTTACCTAGGCATCGATACACCTTGTGGTCTTCCAACGCTGTGCCTTCCGGTACACCTCGAGAAACTTAACGCTCCAACGACCACCGATTTACCACCACAACCACTGCCACTTAAGTTTAGCGATCCGGAGGGCTATATCGGTTACTTTGGTTCAGCTACGAATGACATCATTTCTGATGGGATCGCGCAGACACCCCCAGTAGCTCTCGGCATTGCCATTTTGGTGCCTTATGAGTATAGATATTTTTCTAGCACGAACGATTTCTTATAAGTGATTGACGAAATAAAAACATCGACAGTCCTGTTATCGATCAGTACCATTTCAACGTCATACAAAGAAAAATATAGGGTAATAGGGATAATATAAATAACAATTAGAAAACTACATATTTATTTATATTTTACATACTTAAGAAACCAATTGCGAACTTCAATTCAATTCTTCGAAATTCATTGCAAATAATAAAAGTGTACGGATTACGTTCAACGACGACAACCGGTCTGGCCTAGTGGGTAGTGACCCTGCCTATGAAGCCGATGGTCCTGGGTTCGATTCCCAGTCAGGGCATTTATTAGTGATGAGCACAAATATTTGTTCCTGAGTCATGGGTGTTTTCTATGTATATATCTTCGTCTAGTACCTACAACACAAGCCTTACTGAGCTTACCGTAGGTAGTAGTAGGTAGGTCGATTTGTGTCGAATTGTCCTGATATATTTATTTATTTTATTTCTTCAAGATCGGTGGCACGCGGCTAGGTAGATAGCCGATATAAGACGTCTTGTCGTTGAAGTAGTATGTACTTATCGATAACACGATTGTCGATATTTTTATTGTGGCAAGCACTAAGCAAATGTCGTTCCTGTTAGAAAAATATCTAGGCATAATTGTGAGGTCCATGCGACGACATAAATCGCAGCCTACAAGGAACATAATGTCAACATTGTAGTGCATATGTGACAAAAAAAGTCTATATTCTTTCATCTATTTCATTTGATAATGACATTTGTACATATTACATCACCTCATTATGGACACAGATAAGCGACATAAGTATTGTGCGTGATACATTTTGTAAATAAGTACTTTAATGCTTCGATACATCTTTATCGGACACTAATTAGGTTGCTTGAGTGAGTTTATCTATAAGAGTAAGGCCATAGTATTTGCTGAGGGGTGGAGTGTGCCCGTAATCATAATCAAATGTCACCCAATTAATGATGCACAGTTACGTCAAATAATATGTATACATTTGAGAACGTATGTCTGAGGTATAAGGATCGAAATCGTGAAAATATTTTTAGAGCCGACCGGGCCAACGGATATATCAGAGCTGTGTAGGTGATCACAAATATCCGAATAACGCCTCTATTGTCAAGGCGATAAAGTGCATGTTCAGATATTTGTGACCACCTCCACAGCTCCGATATACTCGACCTGAACTCGCTCTGGTGGATATCAGTGGAGGTGGGTCAATATTTCTCTTAGGAGTGAATATAGTTGTGTGGATACACTTAACACTTTCAGCCCCGACGACACACCGTCTGTGATCTTATTAAACCAGTGACACAACGTGTGAGAGTAGAGCCCTGAGTGTAAGTTTTTAACGTAACTTTACGTCACGAACGCGTTTGCGTTTCGTAGACAAATAACATTATCATTATCACTTACGCGTTCGTAAACGTTTTTACGTCAAAAGAAACTTACACTAGAGCCTCAGAAATTATCGAACTCCTATGCCAGTGACACGTATTTGTGTCAAGAAGATCGTTCTCCTATGCCGTAACGCGTGTGTTCAAATAAATTAACCGGCCAATGGCGGCGACACAACAGTTGTGTTAAAAACGTTCGTATTCCTATACAACTGGCATAGGAGTAAGAACTTATGACAGCGGCAGAGGAATGAAAAATCGTATAATGCCAGTGACATGCTCTAAGTTATCTAGATAATCTCTACAGCATATTGTAACACCCAGTAAATCAGTACCGGGGGCGAACGTGTCAACCACCTAAGACCCTCGGGCCTACATGTAGTACTTATTTAATTACTTTAAAATTGGAACAGAGAGTTTTATTTGTTTCCTTCGATTTTGACACAAAAGAGAATATACTTTATTTCCTACATTATAAAGAAGGAATTCGAGCAGCATTTTACTTGTATGGTTTAATTTGACGCAGTTGGTGGACATCCAGAGGCTCTAGTGTAAGTTTCTTTTGACGTAAAAAAACGTTTGCGAACGCGTAAGTGACAATGTTATTTATATGGGAAGCGCAAACGCGTTCGTGACGTAAAGTTACGTTAAAAACGTACACTCAGGGCTCAGTATCGTTACCGTGGTAGAAATCTGCTAAAGCCCTTTACCTTACAGTATAGTCGGTTCAAACCGTCTGTCACCAACCAACTCAAGTACACATTATCATCGCACGTGCGGATTATTGTACAACAAACAACATAAAACCCAGACTTTATCTAACATAATAACTGCAGAATTAATTGCCGCAATCATAGTGTCAATATGGAAACGAGAGCAAACAACGAGATTTAAAACTTGAGATATCTCACTTATAAACTTGAGGGCCTACATGTAGTACAAATTATTTTAAAGAAATTAGAATTTTATGAAATTGGAACAGAGTTGAGTTTTGTTTGTTTCCTTCGATTTTGACACAAAAGATATTATTATACTTTATTTCCTAGACCATAAAGAACGAATTCGCGCAGCATCTTACTTCTATGGTGGACTTAAGAAAATAGGAAGATATAGGTAGTTCCGCGAGTGTTGAGGACACGCATACAACATGTCATGTAATGACAGCTAGATTTTCATAGAATCGTTATTCGATCCGATTAACGAAACTTTATGGTGGTAAAAGTAGTAGTATGGCACAGATCCCACCGCGAGCTACTAAGCTATGAGCTATCAGCTATTTCAAGGGACAAAAGATTATTTACACGGGAGCGATTATCTTTTGTCCCTTGAGCTGATAGCTCATAGCTTACTAGCTCGCGGTGGGACCAGTGCTAGGTGAAACTTAGCTAAAGCACTTCGCCTATGTAGTAGTAACGTGTACACGCATGTCGGCGTTCTGCACAACTACATAGACAAGGTGCTTTAGTTAAGTTTTTCACTATAGTTTATTTACATAGACAAATAGCTGTAAGAGCTAACTCCAAATCTAATACGTTTTTGTTAGGATTAGAAAAATCGTGCCATTGTCGTAGTGCGATTTTTAGGAAAAACTTTTTTTAAACCGTAATATTTTACACATTCTATTGACCATAACGTTAACAATGGAATCTTAAATCTATTTAACGAGATTATTATGAGATTACTGAAATAATTGATAAAACGTTGGCAAAATCGACAGTTACTTTTCTAATAAAAAAAAGTATAAGTAACTGTCATATAGGAATGACAAAATTTTAACGTAATTTTCCTAACTAGTGCGTAAAAATTGCAACTGTAAATTTCACTTTTTAAGGCACTTGCTATGAAAAATTAGGTTCGATACTCGTGTAAAAAAAAATTCACTAGTATCGAAATGTACTATTTTAAAGTTCTTTTTCTGTTGTGAGCCATGTTACTACTACTTAGTCAGTCGATACACCCTCAACGCGAGCCGTGTGTCCTGACTCGGCATGAAAATGGGTACCAGAGCTTACCCGTTGGTAACTAAGTACAATTTTAAGGGTTCCTATTTGTCAATGGAACCCTAATAAAACCTGCTTCGCATGTCGTGTTCTGTATTATCACGGCGTGACTATTGACATTTAGACGGCGGGTGTTAATATGTCGTGAATATCCTTGTCTTTCACGAATTACGCTGTTGTATGTGCAAGTGCCCTACGATAATATTATAGATAAACCTCGGACAACTCGGGGCAAGTTATAGGGATCTAATATCGATAAAAAATGTCGATATATATTACTACTCGATACGTCACTAATTTCTATTACTAGAATTTTAAATCAGTAAATAGTAATACTGTAGATTGGGATTCGACGGACGCTGCTGCCCGTCTGTAGGATTTTTTGAATTTTTTCCTTTGTCGCCTCTTACGACACCCGCGGGAGATGGGGTGGTGCTATTTTAGTCAGCCGGCATCACACGGCACTGCTTTTACGTAAATAAATATTATTTCAATATCATTTTTTCACGTGAGTACCCGCTTTTTCACAATTAAAATTAAAAATCGCCACAATGTTAGCCTTAGGGTCTCAATAAACCGATCGAAATGGTTTCGGCTAAAGTCGTAAAAACAGGAAAAAAGCGGAACAGACATCATTCGGCTCGCATCGGCTCGGCCGACGCCGTCCGAAGTTCGCTCTTACAGCGTGGACGGAGATTTTACGATCGGTTTTAGCCTAGCCGACATAATTGTCCCGTTCTAACAAGTATATAAGTGAGAAAGTAACGAAAGACGCAATAGGCGAAAAACGGCTGCCACCCTACCCCGTGCGGTCTATCAGTCCGCGCGAATACGACTAACTTCCCACAGTTAAACAGTTTTCTTTTTTCCGTCTTGCCTATATACTCTGTCTCTGGCGAGCTAGCAAGGCAATGTTGATGGCCAAGGGCGGCAGTCGAGGTCGCAAGAGCCTGCCGGCCAGATACTGCATCCGAATCCTTCGCCGATCGTAGCGGTTTTCGTTCCATTGGAAATCGAAGGACAAGGAAGAGAGAGGGTATCTGCGGTTGCGCGTCCGCTTATACACTTAAAAATTTTCCTGCGCAGATGACTGCTTTCTGAAAGACGGACTCTGAAACGTAAAGTCCCGTGGCGATGGGTCGAGGTAGAGAGGTTCGGTTCGATGCAGACCGGGTTTTGTCTGAGACCTGCACGCGGGCGGCTCCGGGGGTGTTCTTAGAATATCGTGGTCGCTTTTTCCTTGATCTGGGGAGACTGGGAGGATTCGGCAGCACCCGGAGCGACAGAGCAGCCCTTTTTAGGGAAGCACTGCTCTCTTCGTTCAGCCGGAGAGGGGGCTAGAAAAGGTGCCCTAAAAAAATGCTCACCCCACTCAACAGGACGGTAGCAACCGCGGCTGCCTCCGCATCGTTAAATTCGCGGTCGACGCTACAGAAAAAATAACTTGTTGAACAAACCAACGGATTTGACGTTTGGTGCGTGGAATGTGCGTACACTCCTTGATCGTGGAAACAATGCCTGTCCAGAGCGAAAAACTGCCATCGTTGCCCGGGAACTTCATCGGTACGATATACATGTGGCTGCTCTCAGCGAAACACACCTAGCTGATGAAGGGAACCTAGTAGAACACGGTGGCGGGTATACCTTCTTTTGGAAGGGTCTCGCTGCCTCTGAATCGCGACAGTCAGGTGTCGGATTTGCGATCAAGAATAAGATTGTTAAACAGCTGCAAGAGTGTCCGGTTCACATCTCGGATCGTATTTCCACATTGCGCTTACACCTGGATGATAATAATTATCTTAATGTCATCAGTGTCTATGCTCCGACGCTAGACAAGTCTGATGACTTTAAAGATCAATTTTATGAGGACCTCTCGAAGCAGATCGAAAGCGTAAGACCTAGAGAGCAGATTCTTCTGTTGGGCGACCTCAATGCCAGAGTTGGACGTGACTACGATGCTTGGCCAGGAGTCCTGGGTAGGCACGGAGTCGGTAGCATGAACAGTAACGGACAGTTACTGCTCACCTTGTGTGCACAGTACCGTCTCGCACTATGTTCAGGCTTCCAGCCAAATACAAGAATACGTGGATGCACCCTTGATCCAAACACTGGCATCTGATAGACTACGCAATCGTTCGGCAGCGAGACATTTCCCAAGTCCTAATTACCCGCGTTATGCGTGGGGCGAACTGTTGGACAGATCATAGGCTTGTTGTCACAAAGCTACGTCTCCGCCTCCACCGTCCTTGCAGGTCAAATACACTTAAGCCGACGTGTTTAAACTTGGACCGACTTAATGATCCTAGGATGAGGGAGAAATATGCCGAAGCATTGACAGCTGTGTTGCCGGACAGGAACACGGGTGATGTTGATGCTGATTGGGAGACTCTAACTTCTCGTGTTTTAGACACCGCCACAGTTACTTTGGGCCTAAAAGTCCGTAAAAACGAGGACTGGTTCGATGAGAACGATGGAGTCCTTAGAGAAGCAATTGACAAACATCGTCGTCTTCTTCGGCAGCATAGACAGTCAAATCAAAGAGGTATTGCGGAGATCAAGCAGAGTGACCTGGAGCTGCGTAAATTATCTAGGGAAATTAAAGATAAGTGGTGGCAAGATAAAGCTCGTCATGTGCAGTGGCTCGCAGATACAAATCAGCTCGGGGAGTTCTACAGCGAGGTTCGAAAGTTGGTAGGACTGACTCATCATGCTAAAGTGCCACTCAAGCCTTCTAGTGGCGAAGGCCTTCTTAAAAGCAGAGAGGAAGTCCTAAGACGATGGGCGGAACATTTCAACACTCTGCTCAATCTGGACCGGTCCGCTGACCTGGAACACGTGCGTTCAATTCCTCAACTCCCTTCTGCGATCGAGCTGGATGAACCATTGTCACGTGACGAAGTCGTTGTTGCCATCAAGCAACAACAAAATAAACGCGCGGTGGGCGTTGACACCATACCCGGTGAGCTGCTTAAGTACGGCGGTGACGAATTGCATTCAGCTGTATGGGAGCTCTTTGATCTTATGTGGATAAATGAACAAGTGCCATCTTCTTTTAAAATATCACGCATCAATGCCCTATATAAGAGTAAAGGCGATCGTTCTGATTGTAATTCTTACCGGGGTATTTCGCTGCTCTCAGTTCCCGGGAAGGTGTTTGCCCGAATATTACTTAACCGCCTAGTTAAGCTATCAGAAAAATTGTTGCCGGAGACTCAATTTGGTTTCCGACCTGATCGAGGCACCTGCGAGGCTATCTTCTCAATACGACAACTTCAAGAGAAGAGCAGAGAGCAAGGTCGTAACATGTATCTCTGTTTCGTCGACCTTGAAAAGCCTTTGACAGCGTGCCTCGAGAAGCCCTCTGGGTTGTGCTACGTAAGATAGGATGCACGGAGAGGTTTGTGAGACTTCTTAGGCTCCTGCACGACGACATGAAATGTTGCGTCGCTGTCGACAGCCAGCAATCGGACTTTTTCCCCGTCACCTGTGGGGTTAAGCAAGGGTGCGTCTTAGCGCCCACATTGTTCGCGTTGTACTTTGCAGTTGTAGTCCGGGAGGTCTTACAAAGTTCTTCTCAAGGTGTTCGCATCCGTTTCCGCACAGACGGCAACATTTTTAACCTAGCGAGACTGAAAGCCCGTACAAAAGTTTCCTGTGACATGATAACTGAGATCTTGTATGCTGACGACCTATGTTTCGTGACAGAATCCCCAGACGGCCTGCAACAGCTATTGTCTGATTTCGACGAATCTTGCCGTAAATTCGGCCTGAAGGTGAGTGTCAAAAAGACGGAGGTCATGTCGTTAGACATCGACGGTCACCAGGCACTGCCCATTAAACTCGGCGAGGACGAGCTGAAGCAGGTCGAAAAGTTCCGATATCTGGGGAGCACGCTTACATCTAAGTGCGACCTTGACGCGGAGATCAACAGCAGGATCGGCGCTGCTGCTGCGGCGTTCGGTAAGCTGGATAGCAAGGTCTTCTGTTCACACGATCTGAAATTGGCCACCAAGATCTCTGTATACATGGCGATCGTGCTTCCCAACATCTTGTACTCAGCTGAAACCTGGACCTTGTACCGTCGACACATCCGCATGCTAGACCGATTCCACCTCAGATGTCTACGCAAAATACTCCGGATTCGATGGTCTGATCGTGTGCGGAACACTGAAGTGCTGCGCAGAGCCAATGTAGGTGGCATTGAGGCTTACATAATGCGGCGTCAGCTTAGGTGGTGCGGTCATGTGTCCAGGATGTCAAATCAAAGAGTAGCGAAGCGCGTCTTCTATTCTGAACTTGAGGAGGGAAAGCGTAAACAAGGCGGACAATTCCTCAGGTTCAAAGATGTGCTCAAACGTCATATGAAGAGATGTGACATTGAGCCGTCTTGCTGGGAGCAGCAAGCTGCTAAACGACCCGAGTGGCGGACGATGGTGCAAACCAAAGTTCGCGACTTTGAAATTCATAGGCGCTCTGAGCTCGACGCCAAGCGCGATGAGTTAAATGCCCGAACAGCTGCGGCCTTTTTATATAATATTGTCAATGGTGAGCTCACGTGCCCGCAATGCTCCAGGATATTTTCAAAGAAAATTGGCTACATCAGCCACATGCAAGCTCACCAGCGACAACAGAGCCAATAAAGTGGTCGCCGTGACCGAAATCGGTCGGACTAATCATCATCATCATCATCATCATCATGGTTATTTACATTATTTTGCTTTCGTAAGTAATAGTCACTGATTTAGAAAAAGCGTTTTTCAATAAAAAGATACGTCAAATTTGTTTATCTTTTTTTAATTACCTAAACAGACAGAGTATAAGAAAAATTGACTATATTGTACATATTAAGATCACTAGGACGTCAGAATCTGAATAGAGTGATGACATCTGTCAGAGATATGCAATCGTGAATAACATATGGGTACATTCTCTCCGAAGATAATTAATTATTGACCTCAATCGAAGTAGTTACATTATACTATACATACATACATTTCAGCCGTATGCAGTCCACTGCTGGACATAGGCATCCCACAAATATGACTTTTATCAGCTTAGGGGCTTAGTTGGCCTAGTCGCTTGGCAGGCGAGTTGGCGACCGCAGTAGCTGTAGATTGGATTTCGACGGACGCTGCTGACCGTCCGTAGGATTTTTCCCTTTGTCGCCTCTTACGACACCCGCGGGAGGAGATGGGGTGGTGCTATTCTAGTCAGCTGGCATCACACGGCACACGTTATATATATCATCGTGTAATTATATGTAACAAAAAATATGGCGCCTATACTCGTGTAAGTATGTATCACAAAAAATAATCGCGCTATAAGTAAGCTTACTGTATACATACAAAAAAATCAGGGACAATCGCTTAGATAGGTCAACAAGGCTAGTTTTGTGGGTACTAATACTTAATAATCATCATCGTTCAATTGATCTATCGATTGATAAATCAATTTAAATACACTTAGAACTCCATAACACGGAAACAAATATTCATGATTGATTACACAATTTACATTTTTTTTAAATTAATGTATGTTTTCCGTAATCGCTTCGAAAGTCTAAAAAGTTGGGCGGCTCTTTATAAGCCAACGATATGAAAAAAATAGAACATAAATCTTCAAATAAATTAAATGTAAATAATTTCAACTAAAATAGCTTGGAGATTTTTTCTGAACAGCTGTCATATAGAATCGGAATATACTGATACACGGATCCCTTTATTATGCGTGGCCCGACACGCACTCGGCCACTAACGGTTTTGTTCTTGCTTGAGATTATTTAAGCTATAGTTATATACATCACGTATTTAAGAAGTGTAGCGAGATAAAACAACACGTGAGCGATAGCGGTAAATGTATATTATATACCAAGGTTATGCGGTGTGATGCTGACTAGAATAGCACCACCCCATCTCCTCCCGCGGGTGTCGTAAGGGAAAAATCCTACGGACGGGCAGCAGCCTCCGTCGAAACCCAATCTACAGCTACTGCGGTCGCCAACCCGCCTGCCAACCGTGGCGACTATGGCAACTACCCCTCAAGATGATACAAGTCATATTTGTGGGAGGCCTATGTCCAGCAGGACTGCATACGGCTGAAATGTATGTATTGTATACCAAGGTTGAAATAAGACTTAGGGCCTACGCTAGCTGACGTGGCAGCCCGCCGCGTGCCCATATAATTTTTACTTGGGCGGGCGACTTCTATATGGGCACGCGGCGGGCATCCGCGTCAGCTAGCGTAGGCCCTTAAAGTAGGCTTCGCATCGCTAAACTTAAGTGGCAGTAGCGGGGCACATTGCAAAAAGGTGGACCGCCGACAAGGTAAAGGTCGCGGGATCCATTGGATGCGGATGGCGCAAAGCAGATCTCCTGGATCGCTCTGTGGGAGGCCTATGTCCAGCAGATGGACGTCTTTAGGCTGATATGATGATGATTTATATTTCAGATGTAGTGCAAAACTATTTTCCATCGGGAAAACTCGTATCTCGATCGACATACGACGACAGCCGAACTGTCAAACAATGACTATTAAATGAGTGACATTTTCATATCTATTAACCCTTTGAACGCCAAGAACCACTAAAATGGTCGCGTGCTGTCGTGCCTGCCACGCCACCGACCTTTATTGTGGCTTCGGCGGACGCTGTCAAAACCATTGTCCTGCTGACAGATAAGGTTTAGATATATTTGTTGTTCACTAGTCGAGACGTTGGCGTACACGACATATTTTGACGCGAGAGGAAAAGCGTTCAAAAGGTTAATATGGAACTTCATTGTTTTTATGTCACATGTCATTTTTCAGTTTGATATCTGACACCAAATAATAAAGTTCCATATTAATGGATATGAAAATGTCACTCATTTAATACGATCATTCATTGACAGTTAGGGTGTCATCGTATTCCGATAAAGATCAGAGTTTTCCCAAAGGAAAATAATTTCTCACTATATCTGTATATGGTTTGTCGAAGACGCAAGACCTCTACGAATCGGGAACACCAAATTTCTATAGACTTTCGGTAACAAAAAAGGAAAGTTCCATACAAACTTTATGGGACATTTTGGGAAATATGGTAGATCTTGCTCAGCATCATGTACTCTATCATTCTACCGCTTTTAATCAAAATCGAAGACGTGATCCAATTGTACAAACTTTTTGAGAAATGCTCGATTAAAGTTCTTCCAGGCTCACATATCCCTTCCTCCCTATGTATGAATACTCGTTTATATTGATATTACAAGACAATTAACTTGTCGGTGTGACAGACTGTGAGAATGACGTAGCAAATGTCAAGGAACCTCAGATATCAGCGCACGTCTACAGGGAGTGTTTCGTATCGTGTCGGGTCACTTCTGTTTTGTTTTTGCGTATCTCTACCCGGGGAGCGGTATCGATATCGATGGCGCCATGGACCGGGTTAGGTCGAAGAACGTGTGCACGTGATAATTATGATAACTGGCGATATGGATGGATCTTCGAACTTCGAACAAATGTTTTGTGTGAAGGTAGCTTATTTAAATGGCTTTGGTTTCATACGACCGGTCTGGCCTAGTGGGTAGTGACACTGCCTATGAAGCCGATGGTCCTGGGTTCGATTCCCAGTCAGGGAATTTATTTGTGTGATGAGCACAGATATTTGTTCCCGAGTCATGGGTGTTTTCTATATATTTAAGTATTTAGCTTACCGTAGGACTAGTTCGATTTCTGTAAGATTGTCCCGAGATATTTATTATTATTTATTTATTATTATTTATTATTCTACCTAAATATCTTAATGCCTAATTCTCTAAAACGCTAATATTTTAAATTGTCATGGTGCCATTGCCAATGACAAAAAAACATTATGGGTTTTTCTTAAAACCACCTTTTCTCGAAATGCCTAAAAATTCAAATACCGAATGAGATGTAGGGCTAAATCCTAAAATAGCGTAAATCGAGAATACCAGAAAAGCAAAATGTCGCGGTCTCAAAATACCTTTTTTATGATCTAATAATAACATTCGTCGTCTTTCAAGTCTGAGCGTTGAAACTTTATGAATTTTAGGTATTTTGGTAATTGGTTGTTTTGAAAATGGGGTGTTTTGAACTAAGGGTAATGTGAAATTTAGTAATTATGATACATGAACGTATTAAAACTCCGCCATATTAATAATTATATGTCTTGAGAAAAAATATTAGGCATTCTGGGATTCAGGTATTTTGACATCGAGTCGTTTTGAAATGTAGGCGGTTTTAGGAACTGGGTAGAATGAAATTAGGGTGTAATGAAACCAAAGCTTTAAATGTACAATTTAGGTACATTACACCATTTTGTTTTTATTGTAGCCGACGGTGGGACCAGTGCCAGATGAAAATCAGATATCAATCACTTTCGCAAACTGTCTACGTCATGGAATTATATCGCGGGGACAAACGCATGTTTTTTTTACCTGGCTTAGGCTCTTGCTCTATATTCCGTCCGGGATGTTCGGTTTGTGTGGGGGTAAGGTAGCCTGTGGTGATAGCCCCTATGGAATCCGCACCATAGGTGCCATCCTCCCACACTTTGAGGAATGGCTAGGCCGGAAGCATGGTGCCCTTAGCTACAGGATAGTGCAGGTAATGACCGGACATGGGTGCTTCGGGCATTACTTGCACAGTATCGGAAGGGAGGAGGGGCCCCAGTGCCACGACTGCGGAGCAGTTGATGACACGGCCCAGCACACACCGGAGGAGTGTCCCCGCTGGGACGCGGAGAGAGCTACACTGCGAGCGGAGCTTGGAGTGCCAGATCTCTCGCTGCAAAGCGTTGTCGGAACGATGCTGGGCAGCGACAGATGCTGGAGGGCGACTGCGACCTTCTGCGAGGCGGTCATCTCGCAGAAGGAAGCAGCGGAGCGGCAGCGCGAAAACGACGCGGATGCGCCACCGCTCCGGCGTAGACGGCTTGGGAGGAGGCGTGCACAGTACGCCCAAGCGAATGGCTAGCTCCTCCCCATTGTAGGGCTGTGGGTTGGGGAACCCACACTTTTGGCCCTACCCGCCTGAGAAGAGAGATATTTGCGACATGGCTCTCTTCTCCTAAGGCGCAGGTGCCCGGCTATTGCCGGCTGGGCTGCCGGGAATGTCACCGTCGAGTGTGATCGTGATCCAGTGGCACTCCCCCGAAAAAGGTAGCATGTATAGTTGGACTGTGTGTTCCGTAGTCTCTGTCACTCTCAGACGCTTTCATTGGAGTAGAAGAGAAATATGCTCGAAATTAACAAACCTGACAAACGCAAGTAAAATACTGACCCCAATAGCGAAACGAAATTTGGGTCACATACGTATTCATTGGCCCGAATTTATTAATCCGATATAACGAAATTGCGCAGTGAAGTGCGTACATCACGCTTTGCTGGGTTTTACGGGGCAAACAGTGACAACAGCTAAATTCTGTCCTTGTCTATTTGAACTTGAGTGAATCAAAACTGTACCTATAGTAATTAGTACACAAACGGGTAACAAATTAAAATTAGAAAATGTATAACTTGTATCATATAATTAGTTGCACAGCGTGGCCAAATATATCGTTACACATCCTTACTTCTACATTTATAATCTGTATCGATATATTTGAACATTTGGTTGCCACTGACTGTATGTAGCGGCAGCAAACTTTTTTTTCTTAGGCTACCGTGGGAAAGTTAGTAAAGCCGGCGTGAATCGGCCTGCATGGATGCGCCGCTGCTGATATCCCACTGTTACTATAAATTGAAAAATGATTCTATATCCGTCTCATATACCTACATATTTGGGCGTTTTCATTAACTGTGTAGAGTCAGATACCATCAGAAATATCTGAACAAAGCCTCTATTGTCAAGGCGACAAAATGCATGTTCCGATATTTGTGACCACCTCCACAGCTCCGATATATCTGATGTTATACTCTGGTACTCTGGTTCGGCACAAAGTAAAGACACCAGAAGTAAGTTTTTTTTTTCAAAATAGTGAGCAATTGAAAAATTAAGACTACTGGTATTTAACCTTTTCAACGCCGTTGACTTGATATGAAGTCATAAAAAAATGTGAACAGTGATTATCAATTCGAGACCTACATACTGAGAAGTAAGGTTTATTTTCGCTTGCTTTCAGAAACCTTTGGCGTGTGAAGCACGACTCAGATATTTTTTGACATCTTCCTTCGTCTTTCCATTGAGGTTCAAACTTGATCAAATGATCAGTTTTATATATTCAAAATAGTGTTAATAGCTTGGTGATGTTTGTATCTACAGCTTAAATAACAATATAATTTTACGAATTAGTCAATTAGAAATATTAGTTTTTTCAAGTACACATTTTTGCCCAGCAGTGGGACAATAAATAAATAAAAGTATACACAAAGACAGTTATGTCAGAGGAATTATTAGTTTTGCTTGGATTGGCAGAAAATACCCATGATAAATGCACACTAATTAACAAATAAAAAAGAATTGTACTGTTTTGTTATTTCTCAATAATAATGACAATTCCGCGTTAAATGTTGGTGCGTTTGTTTATACCCATTTTTCGCCTTTCCAAGCTTGGATCTTTTTTGGTTTATCTTTATAAATATTGGTATCATCCTTCATAAAGCTGCTTGATTTCTTAATAAACTGTTTAATTTAATAAAAATATACTATAAAACTCAAGTCCACAAATTAATTCCGAATGAAAACCAAAAACCTCAAAATATATTATCAAAATATCTTATTATTAATTTTGCAGGAAGTATAGTTAATGACGCTGGCAAATGTTAAAAAAAGCAACATTCCAACATTGAATTTTCATTAAAAAAAATTGGTTCAATAGTAAAACAGGAACCAGCCTTAAACTCCAAAACGGACATTTAAATGTAAGAATGGAATTGTAAATAAAAAATCAATTATTTAAAAAACTTGTACTTACAATTAATTATAAAAACGCCAACAGTAAAAGATAACTAACACATTATGCATGTTGCTCAAGCAAAATAAAAAATAACACTAAAACTATGATTTTTCTACGTAAAATGAAAAGACATGACGATTTTCAAAACAACGTTTTTGTCATTCTAAACCGTATTTCTATCCATTTAAAGTGCAATTTCAATAGTCTTTACAGTTAAGTCATACTATCAATTCATAGGAATTGTGTCCATAAAAGAACAAAAGCACAGAAATGAAGAAAAATAGATTTAATGATCAAATTTTCTTTGCCAATCTACTTGGCTAATGTGCGCTTTACACCATTAAAAAAAAACATGCTATTACGGTTTTTATGGTAGCTGGTCACACTATATTAACAATAGACAATGAAGTTAAGTAGCATGGGTATTACATCTAAAAATTTGTTTTTTTATAAGATTATCATAAGTTTTTTTTTTACTCGTGTATCACGTGTATGTACAAGTACAGTTCATTGCATAAATATGTGTACAGTTAAGGTAAAATATATAAACACAACCAAAGTGATGTATAAGAAAATTATGTAGTTGTTAAAGTGAATAATTTGGTATTCTTATTAATTGTGTACCTTACATATTACTTATGTATACAATGTGCCTTAATATTGAGATAATAAGGTGCATGTATATATATTATAGTCATTTTGGCGTTATTGATATCTTTGACCTTGACACATGAATAAATATTACATTATATCCTTACGCAAATAAGGCTTGTTTTTTTTTGAGGGTACTCAAATGACAATGTATATATTATACAAATACATAGAAAACACCCACTCAGGAATAAATATCACACAAATAAATGTTGAACATGGGAACATCTGCTTCACAGGCAGGGTCACTACCCACTACACCAGACTTATAGTCAACACAGTCATTTGTCACTTCCAAAACAAATTTTTGTACAGTCAGCAGCAAAACTTGTTACATAGGCTACGTGTTCTTGACACATGCTTGTTCTCTTGACAATAAAGTTGTATCAAGCTCATTTTGAACACGGCTTAGCAACTTTTGCTACTGGCTGCACAGACCTAGGTTTATATTATAGCTAAAATTAAATGCATGGAAACATTTACATACTTATTTGATTCACACGGAGTGCATGGGGACCTGCTAGGCGAGTTCTGTGTGTAGTCCTCTACATATTTAGAAAACTCCGAAATAGCATGACACAATTGTTAGCACTGTCTTATAAAATAATTATTATCAAAAACTTTACTACTTCTAATGACTGAAAACAATTATTTGTGTCATTATCTAGGAAAAGGGACCTTATTGTCGATGGCACTTACGTAGAATCGCGTTGCATTTGTATTGTATCGTCTTGAACAACGACATAAGCGCCATCGACAATAAGGTCCCTTTTCGTATATAATGTCACATTTCATTCTTCAACTAGCAATATAATTAATAAGACCTTGGATCCTATTTGTATCGGTTCATAATAAACAAGCAGGAATTTATTGGAAATTAAAACTATGCCGTTATTAAAACTGTAAATAATTGTTTTCTGCCACTTAGAAAAGCTCTTCGCGTCTGTCAAAATAGCATGGATCGAAGCATATAAAAAAAACATAAAACTAAAAGATTGAGTGAAACTGGTAGATTAAGAATAAAAATTATATAAACCATACAATGAAAAAACTTAACTGGAAATGGACGGGCCACATACTCCACGACAAAAAGGGAAAATGGTCAAAGGACATTACAGTGTGGTACCCAAGAGACAGAAGAAGAAAAGATGGTAGACAGTAAATGAGATGAGAAGACAAATTCAAGCAGACGGCCGGGGGTCTGTTGAGAAGACAGGCTCTGGACTGAGGCATGGAGGAAAATGAGAGGATTATGCCAAGGGCAACCAGACAAAATGGCTATGGAAAAAGGCTAGCAGTAGGCAGTATTCAATGTTTTTCTACTTATTCTTCTGAATCTTCTCTAAGAGCAGTTCCAGCCTCCCTGTCATCACCGGCTGCCCCTTTTTAGTCTTCTTGCTTAACTTTTTAAACTTCTCTTGCTTTTTTTTCTTATATTCTTGCATTTTCTGCTTTTTCTCGTCTATTGCCTTTTGAATCTGTTGCTGTTTCTCTAATTTGTCTTGCTTCATCTTCTCATGTCTCTCTCTGGCACTGAGTATGGGTCTCTTTTTCTCTTTTTCATTTTTCTCAGCATTTTCTTTTTCTATCAAGTCCGGATGTTTAACAAACCGGCCAGTAACATCTTGTCCGTCTGTTGCATCCTCGTCAAAACTTTTTGGTCTGTATGTACCGGCTCCTTCATCATTTTTAAGATCTTTTTGTAGATTTCTGAGCAGTCTCTTTTTACGCTGTTCCTCCCATTGCTCCAGCTTGTACTTTTTGCTGTATTTTTTCAGTCTGTAAGTTTTTTTATCAAATGGTACTTTATCATCTCCGTTTTCATGATGGACTCGGTTCTGGTCAAAATTCTGCTGTCTCTTGCCTTTAAAATTTTGACTGTTGCCTGCAAAATCATTACTGTTTTCTTGATTTTCTTGTGGTTTTACCTTGTTATTGAACTGTGCTTTCTTGCCCCGCAAAAAGAAGGAGTCTTGCTTCTTTGAGTTTTCCATGTTTAATATTCAGACCTATAATAAAATGAAAAAGCGTGTTTGTAAATTAAACCAAAACAAAATAACATACCATAACAAAGTAACAAAACATGAAAATATTTTTTTTTATATAAATTAAATGTATGTATTGTATTTGTAAAAATAATAACAAAATTGATCAAGTCATGAAATAAACGAATTTATATAGAAACACGCTTTTTCATTACATATCATAACAATAATTATATACCATTAAGTACTTATATAAATAAAACATCATATATGGATATTCAATTAGACATTATTTTATATAACAGTAAAAAAAACACCATTCTAATCACAACTTCATAGTAAGAAATATATGTTAAACTGATTATTTTTATGTAAATCATATTCATACTAGTAATAACCAATAATAACTTAATAATTATGAATACATAAGTTTCTACTAAATTTTATTTTAATGTTAGACTTTAGTACACCATTGAACCATTTACTAGTAATGTGTCAATAAGTAAATACCGTCCCTAATTATTAAATATAATACCTAATAAAAATCACCCCAATTCGCCTAGCAGGGCTGGTAACCCATGAAGTCTTATTACTGTCCCACCTTGCCAGAGGCCATTTAAAAACAAATGAATTATTTTATTTAGTTATTAAAAGTAGTATAATAAATTTAATTTATATAACTACAAATTTAATAAAGGGTTTCTGTTTCTGATACTAATGTTGTTATTTGCACAGGTAAACTGCCGTATATACAAACTTCACCAAGCATAGCACGTATCAATATAGATATTTCTTTCCTTGAAGTATTGCCAAGTGATTCCGATACATATGTGACGTAAATTCCGTCATAGGTATCTTTTATGGCGAGTGAGTCAAAGTTATTGACTCAATTTGGTTATAATTAGGCGCGAAGTAATGTGTAAACATTAACTAGATACGTAGATATCTTCCATTACAATAAAAACCATGTTTTAGTTAATTGAAATGAAAGGTGGCATGTTTGAATAACTTGTATAATGCTCGCTGCAGAAGTTACCATAATGCACGATAAACATAATGTTTTTTTTTATGAGCTGTAATGCATAAAACAGCTGTAAGGGTTAGAAATAATGAGAAACTTACCAAGTTAAGCCACCCACTGGGTAGGCTTTGAGGTATCGGCGGAATCTTGATAGCTTAGTCGCACTTGGCACGAAAAAACTTAACCACGATTAGAGATTTTAAATCACGGTTTTTCGAATGAAAAACTTTATCGACCATGCCCTAGTATGACTTTTCAAGATCAGTTTTCACACGAAAACGTGATTAACGTTTCGCAAAAATGTCACAAAAGGAGCGAGCAAGGAAATGGCGTGTGCTACGCCATCTACAACTTTTACGTCATTCCCTTGCGATCGATGAATTGGAACATGCGCAGTTAGTTATGAGCTAATAATAAAATTAAAGTCCATTACGAATACAAAAATCTTCATATTCGTTTCTATTTATGTAAGTTTTAATTTATTTCGTATAGGGTTTTGCAGATAACGCAAATACTAACATATATGATATTTCTTACGATTTAAGATATTTGCGTTTAATGGAACGTTGCAGATGTGAAAAAGAGCGCCATCTTGTGGGACTTCTGCGTACAACGAACGTGCTAAAAGAATACCATATACTGTACCCAGGTGGCGC
The DNA here is from genome assembly GCA_022674325.2 of Grapholita molesta. NCBI lineage: Eukaryota > Metazoa > Arthropoda > Insecta > Lepidoptera > Tortricidae > Grapholita > Grapholita molesta. The sequence continues at coordinate 4,546,859 of CP053141.2, read as the reverse complement.
AACAGGACTATTTTTGTTCGTCAGCATGAATATCATCATCATCATCATCATCATCATCATCATCCGTACACGAAGGGTGAAGTAATTCCCTAAGTAAAGTTTTATGCGAAATTAGATAACTGTAGGCTAGGGATGGGCATGTTGAGTGTCGGGTAAGATGAACAATTGAAATAGGAACATTAAAATATTATATACTTATAAGAGATAAAAATGTAATTATCTATCACAGTATTTGTGTAATTTTGTGACCTGAATTGTGCTCGGATAAGTTAATTTAATTGCAGATTGGATCTTTTTTGTTAGTGTTATAATACTTAACAAGCATATAATAGCTATATATTTTTAATTAAGGAAACTGTAGGTTTAATTGTATTTCAACATATTTAAGTCAAACTTTGAAATTATGTAACCGTTTGTTTGTTAATAAACAATTAAAATACAAAACAGAGAGGGAGAGAGGTAAGATGAAGACGAATACGTTGGTACGAATAACAATTTTCAAAACGGCTATAAAAACTTAAATAATATAATAGTACCTACATACTTAGCAAATGTATCTGTTTGTGGATTCATTAGGTATGTTATGTTTATGTTGTAGTCTGACGGAGACCTCTATGGTCTATGCCCAGACTGGCTCACAGGTAAATGTCTAGGTACCAATACCAATGCTTACACCACTCCTACTTTTACTTTTTTCTAATAATACATGTTGGGGGACCTAGTAGTTGGCCATTGAAATTCTTAAAATATAAGAAAATAGTCTACTTAGTCGAAAACTGTGCAAAGAAATTGCACCATTCAATTCTGCCATCTCCGTTCCACCACCAGACGTCCAGGCGAGGGGAGCGGTTGCATCTTTACGTTGTGAATATTCCATTCATTCGCACGAAGCGATTCGCTTTTACCTTCCTAATGCAGACTGCTAAGGAATGGAATTCCCTCCCTTTGTCTGTATTCACTCTTGCCTTGAAAATAATTAAGGTATTTTAAAGGCAAGAGTTAGGCTGTTCCTGAACCGTCGTGCTAGACCCTCGACCTCATCGACACTTACCATCAGGTGCGACTGAGGTCAATCGTTGGCAGTCATGAAAAATAAAAAAATAATAAGTAGTAGAAGTAGAAACCTTATTGGATCTCGACCGCGTCACATGACTCGCATATCTAATGAGTAATGATGACATTACAATTGGTACTATCGCCATCAGATACACCGGAGCTACGGAGGTGGTCTCAAATATCTGAACAACGCCTCTATTGTCAAGGCTATAAAGTGCAAGTTCAGATATTTGTGACCAACTACGTATAAGAGGGAGAAGACAAAGGAGAGAGAAGATGTGAGTAATGTGTGTACGTAGCTTCGTATCTAAAATACCTGACTTTTTAGCATCATATGACAGTTTTATCTTTACGGGTAAGTCCGCGTTCTGTCTCTATGAAACTCCGCGTTTAGACATGCTGGCTCGTCACTCGCCTCGCTATTCGTCGAAACGTTCGACGAGACTTTGCCCATACAAAAACGGGATGCGAGGGACGAGAGGAACAGCGAGACGTCCGCGTACACATGCGTGCTCGCGTTTCGCCTCGCCATTCGCCTCGCTACTCGCGCGAATGTGTGGCGGCAGCATAAGACGAAAGAAAGTCAATGAACGCAAAACCCCCTCGATATGCATATTGAGTTACTGGGCTCATTCATAACCTTATCAAGGCGGTTTGTGACTTATCAACCAGAGATATGATCTTGTATTACTCGTGGTCGCAATGGTGTCGAAGGTCTATTAAAAATGGCCATTAACTGGCAGACTGTAAGAGTCTTGTGACAATGTGAATCCTAATGCAATACAACAGTAAATAATGCTAAAAGGGAACATGTTAAGTATATTTTCAATGCGTGTGAGTCCTTCTGGATACGTTACATTGAGTAGTATGTACACTTACGTACAAATGTTTTCTTGCAATGCAATCTTCTTAAAGTTCCATTCGAATACAACTCCATGAGTAAATATTAATTGTATAGAAGCGGGTAGATCACGTTTTATAAGTCGAATATATATTGCTCGACATGTAACGAGGAGCATAATTATCATTTATAAGAGAGGAATTAAAAAAAATTGGGGTCGTCAGTTGGCCAACGTGAATGGCTCTTGATTATGCTCCTCGTTACGAGGTGAAACATGTCGAGCATGATTTGACTTATGAAACGCTTCTATATATAATTAATATGTTTGAGTTTTACGATAGTTTTCAGTCAATGAGAAAATATATAATATTTAGCTACGAAGCAAAATACTTATTTTATATTTAATACTTAAATATGACGACGGGTGATGATTGTGACTACGATAATTCTTTATTAGCAAAAGAACTTAATACAATTAATAATTAAATTTAACTAAAACTAACATAAATCTAAAAAAGGCCCTTGCGGCATGGTAGAAGCGAAGACGCTGGCAGCATTTCCTCGTAAGGCTCATACGCTGAGCGAAGTAGCTGCCAGCCATTCGCTCTCCTGTGGCGTCTCTGAGTCTCTTTGAAAGGTCCTTAAAGAGACTCAGAGCGCCGGGGCCCCACGGACCGAGGGTCTCGACGCCGAATGGGATAAACTTGTATTCTGCGCCGAGCTGTATTTTCCCATCTTGGCCTTTTCAGCGTATAGCGTGTATTTACTACATTATACTGATACTATTTAGGTACTAGATGATGTAACTAAGACGTCAACTGCTGGACATAGGCCTCCAAACATGACTTTTATCATATTGGGGGGAATTGCCATCGACGCCATGCTTGGCAAGACCGAATTAGCTATTGATACAGTTTCGACAGACGCTGCTCGTATTTCCCTTTGTAGCCTCTTACGACACCCCCTGAAGGAGATAGGGTTGTGGTTTCTCAGCCGGCACCACACAGTACAACTAATCTTATCACGTATCCGCACTTTTTCATTACCTCTCTTACTTCCTATAGATACATGATGATGAAGGTTACGTGGATAATGAGTGGTTGTTTATCTGCGCATGGCGTACATTTAAATGTATTACGTGTAGACTTCTTAGTCTACTCTTGTAGGCTCCAGAAAACAGTATTCAGTTTTGACAGCTACGAAACACTTTTACTTGGTACTAGGAGGATATAACCAATATAGCCATTAACAAGCGTTCCCATCTGCCAAAATTACTCGGGCGCCGGTCATAATTCTTGAACTTGTGTGAATATAGTTTATGCTAGTGTTTGATAATTTTGTCGTGTGCGTGTGTAGCGACGCACGTAAAAAATGCATTATTGTTAACATTATTTATGTGTGTTACCTCAACCCCGCGCCGAAAACGGCATAATTTTTCCGATAGAAATTATTGCGTGTGTCGGCTCCATATTGGTTATATCCTCCTAGACTTGGTACGGTACGTGTTATCGGTTACTGGATTATATAATAATACAACACAGACGAGTGTAGCAGTAGTGCCTTTACAAAGAGTGCAAGCAATTTCTCAGCGGGCGCGGCGAGCGGAACGCCGTGCAAGGCAGCGGACAGCAGTGAGCGATACACCCTCATCGCGATCGGTGTGTCCTGACTCGGCTTGAAGATGGGTACCAGGGCTTACCTGAAACATGTCGCCTAGTGCGATATAGTTACACGTGAGTAACTAAGTACTTTTAGTTGGTTTGCTATCTTTACAACTAGATCCAGGCATCTGAAAGGTTCATCAGTGGAAGTCAGATTAGGAGGCTAAAGTTTGTAAGGACAAGCTTATAGCTATAGCTTCAGTTAGCTTCTTTGATGCTTAATACGATATGTTATGATCATGATCATAATTTAGTATCTTTTTAACCTAAGGCTGAATAAACCGTTCGGCTTATTAGAACGTTCGGACTGTGTGGGGGAAGGTAGCCTGGGGATAATCCAGGACCCTTCGCACCAACTTGATAAAGGTAATATTACATCGTAAATAAGGACGCCGCAAAATCTGAATTTGCCGGCTCAAATCCTCTGACAGTGGATATCAATATAAAATCAACTAAAGCTTCTTTGGTCTCAAAACTGTATACCATTATCCGGGCCAGTTCGTCGGCTATTACCAGTACAAGATATGATGATATGACAGTACAATAGTGCACGCAAAATGAACGAAGCCTTGTGTATGCGACCGTCCGCTGTGCAGTAGAGTGGACCAACCAATTAGGTTATGTTACACATAATCCTCGACCGGCGGTCAGCACCGCCGTCTCACAAAACTGCCTTTTAAAAAGGCTGAATTCAAAAAGTTCCTATTAGATTAAAAAAAAACTTTAAAAAGTTGAATATTGTAGTTGATTGTCTTTGTCGTAGATTTAAAAGCGTGTTCTAAGAGTAACCGCCATTAAGTTCGTTGTTTGAATATAGTGTCTAATAAAAGTTGTTTGGAAGTTTTCTTTATCGGTAAATATCATGCGTGCATTTAGTAATATTATATTATTTGACAATCGTCTATGAAAACTATGAGTACTATGTTCTAAAAAGTGATTGTTGAAAGAGTATTAATTTTTATCAGACGTTCGGTTTATATGAAAATTAAAATATCGGGTAAGTTTTATTTGTAATTTTTCATGCATAAGATAATTTATGTGATCGTCATGTCATATAAATAAGGTCTATATCAGGTCATGTAATTTTTTATTCCTTTTAATTGTTTTATTACGTATTTTTGTTCATAAATTTATAATTCTTTCACCATATTTTGTTTTCATATCTTTTATTAGGCTGCATACCAAGGTCATAAATTTATTATGTTTTTTTTTGTAATATTTTTGTGGCTCATATTACAGTCAAGTGCAAAAATACGTACCGAAAGAATCCTTTCATAAATACGTCCTACAACCTTATTTACTGTAGATACAATACGACGACGAATTTTTACACTTGACTGTACTACCGTTTTTTTAAATAATTCGTCAAATAATAATTTTCTACTATTAAGTTTTACCAAGAAAATAATTTGCATCATTAACTATATGCAATATTTAATGCAGCGTAGGTATAGTATAAAAGCAACAAATTTCCTAACTTTGTTTTTAAAATGAATATTTATGAAAAGTTGTTTAACAAGTGATTGGATACCGGTTTTTAAAGGCTACTGCTAATCAAATTATATATGTCTATTACAAATGGAGCTATATATAGCATTCATGATCCAAAAGTGTCATACCTAGATACAATTTACTTAATACTCACATTAGTATGAAGATCAAATCTCTTTTTGCCCCAAATACGAAGTGAGTTGCAATGTCCTTCTGTTCTGTGATTATATTTAAAGTTATAGAATGGAACTAAAAATCATTAAAAATACTAAACAAAATACAAACGATGTTATTTTTTATTAAGCACGTCAGCTAGCGAATATATTCGATATTTAAATCGAGAGAAAAATAGAAAAAAATTGACTCGCAGCGGGATTCGAACCCACAACCACTGGATCACTAGCCCAGGGCAATACTAATTGTGCTAAACTTGTCATTTTCAACACTTAACGGCATCGAAGTCTCAATTCATAATAATCAAAATTGCTGACCCGGCGAACTTCGTACCGCCTAAAAAGCGACAAAAGTAGTGAGTTTACTACGAGAATGGACAAGTATGTACCTATTTCAATACCAATGAACAACCCTACACAAATGCTGCAATAAGTTTTAATAGCCAGACGAGCAAAGAAGGATATGTTGGTTCGAATCCCAATCAGGGTATTTATTTCTGCGATGAGCACAGACATTTGTTCCCAAGTCATGGGTGTTTTCTATGTATTTAAGTAATTATATGTATTTATCTATTATATATATCGTCGTCTAGTACCTACAACACAAGCCTTACTGAGCTTACCGTAGGACTAGGTTGATTTGTGTGAGATTGTCCCGAAATATGTATGTGTAAATATGTATGTATTTGTAATATCACCGTGATAAATAGTTCAATTTGCATTCCCGACCTAGCTTTAATTTTAATAAAACCAACAAGTTATCAACTAGTTGAATGCCACCTACATTTAGAACTAGACATAGATAAAAGAGCTGGCAGCTACCTCGCCCGACGCCTAAGCGTTGCCATACAGCGAGGTAATGCTGGCAGATAGGTTAAGTCCCGTTTATTTTGTAATAATGTGTAGAAACCGTGAAAGATATAGTGTATGAACTAAGTCATTTGCCAAAAAACAATGCATCCATGTAGTCTTTTAAGAGATCTTTATTTGAGATAAGAGATCTTTATTTGCAACCTAAAATACATAAATATGTACATGGACCCAGATAAGGTGTAGCAACATAAGAGTAGTATAACAAGTGCAGATAACATTGTAAGTATACATATAGGTCAATAAACATTTGAAAAAACCTTTTGAATAAAGAGCATTAAACATATACAAATCTAGAGAAAATCTTCTGTAATTTTCACATTTAACTGTACTTAGGTTTACTAGTTTTTACAAAGTTTTATCCTGCATAAATTCTGTTCTGTTGTGTAATAATAACACTTTTCGCCCAGGGGCTCTAGTGTATGTTTCTTTTGACGTAAAAAAAAACGTCTCGAACGCATAAGTGATAATGTTATTTATGTTGGTAACTCTAACGCGATGGTGACGTTTTGTTACGTTAAAAACTTACACTTAGGGCTCAGTTTATGTTTTTGGCTGTATATATTGGCGAGAAGCAACTAAAATTAGCCAAAAACAAAAAACTGAATTCGGAATCTTAAAACACTTAAAGTAAAATCAAGTATAGGTATACATACCGGGTGTGGCCTGTAATAGGAGCAAAAATTTTAGGGATCGCTTCTACACCACGAACTAACATTTGTTCTACAACTTTAAATAATTGAATTTATTACTTGTGATTTTTTCGAACAAACTAAATAGTATTTTCAATGAACAGCATCCAATAGTCTAGTTGACGTTTACTGTCAGCCTACAAGCTTCATAGTTTTCGCAATACATTGCTTGCTTGGAAAATCTTTTTGTATTAATATTTATGAAACTATTAGTTATTTTCAAAAGTCGTAGAACAAATGTTGCTACGTTTGTGGTGTACAAATGATGCCTGTAGGCAATCGGGCCGCAAATGAGGAAATATGTACACGTAGTGCTTTATATACAGTTTATTTACAAATATGTACACACATTAACTCACAATTAGATATATATTTACACATTTGTTTCATATAATACTCCACAAAACATTACAACAGCGGGAGCAAAATATGAACTTTTTTACATTTTTTCTTAAAACAAAAGACGGGCGCTAAGCGCGGCATGCGTTGCGGCCAGTGCGCGCACCAACGAGGTTGGTGCCATTTCCACCGTTTACAATGCCTAAAGTGAATCCTTCTATTACAGGCCACACCCGGTATATTATAAGGCAATGCTTTATACAAATATTGGATACAAAATATTGGTCACCGCCAAAAGATCATATTTGAGAGCAAAATTGTAATTCTTGAAGACCATACAGTAACATTTGTAGACTTATTATTTATGTCAGTAAAAGCAGGAATCAACACTAAAACCGCGAATTGCAAATGGGGCCGAAGTAGATAATACAGATGATGACGAATCATACGAACGAACTAATTAATTCAATTACAAAAAAAAAAAACAAAAAGAAAGCTAAAGTGAACGTCAAAGAGCTCATAGCAAGAAAAAGTACCTTAGAACTGAAAATAAATACGTCCGTTAGGTAACTATAACAGGATTTGGTGTAGGCACTAGTTTTTACTGAAAGCGACATCTGACCATCTGACCTTCCAACCTAGAGTTACGTACATAAATTCCGAAAATCTCTTTGGTACAAGCCGGGGTTTAAACCTGCGACCGCTCGTTTGGAAGTCGCACGCTCTAACCGCTAACTGAAAATAAATTAAAGATAAGTAAATATAATATTGTACTTGACAGAACATTTACGGTACCCAAGATACGGGCTGTGCCTAGTTTGGGACCGACGGATATTTGTGGTTTGGGAATTTTTCTGAGCTGATTATATATTTGTTATTATTTTGTATGAAATAAAGTATATTTATTTTTATCTATAAAAAGAGAAAATAACATGGGTATGAATACCTACTGTAATATTAATATTATACGAAAATGTTGGAAGCACATCGAATCACCAAGTGCATAAGACTCCTGGAAAGAAAATAGAAAAAAAAAAAACAAGAAACGGAAGCAAAAATTATTAACATCATCAAGTTAAAGCGATACTTTGACTGAACTGCAGGACGAAAGTGACAATAAATATCTGAAATGTGTTTTTCCCCTCACTAGCTCGTAAAGCGCTTGTTTATCCTTTAATACGAGAGGGTAAAAACACATTTTATCCACTAGTGATTAAAGTAAGTTGACTTCTCATAGCTCTTATTGCTATGGTTTTAAAGTCTAAATTCGCGAAGTAGCGGCGGGCGCGGGCGAGCCTCGCTAACGCACCGAGTTGAAAATCGAATTAGAACATTCGAAAATCGTACTGGCCACCACAAGCTAACCAAGCTAAAGGTTAACCTTTTGTAAAAATGTTGAGTGTATCTAAACGCAAAGAAAAAGTCAATGCGATTTCAAAACGTTTTTTTGCATATTTCACTTTCCTCGCTGGAGTGAGGGGAAAAGTTTTGTGTTACACACGGGTGCAATTGTAATTTAATTCTCGTGTAATGAAACACTCGCTACGCTCAGAATTCTATTTTAAAACCACTCGCTTTGCTCGTGGTTAAACTATAGAATCCATTCGCTTGCTCGAGTTTCAATCCCACACTCGCAGTTAAAATACAATTTTGCACCCTTGTATAACAATTAACTATTAATTGAAAAAAAAAAACAAATTTGGACGATTGTCTCTGTCACTCTCATGACGCCTTCATTGGAGTAAAAGAGAAAAATACACGAATTTCGATGTTCGCGGTGCCGGGCCTGCGGCGCTACCGCGAAAAAGGATACTTGTAAATTTCGGACGATTGTCTCTGCAACTCTCATGATATAAATATTTCGGGACAATCTTACACAAATTGACCTAGCCCTACGGTAAGCTCAGTGAGGCTTGTGTTGTAGGTACTAGAGGACGATATATATAATACATAGATACATATAAATACTTAAATACATAGAAAACACCCATGACTCAGGAACAAATATCTGTGCTCATCGCACAAATAAATGCCCTGACTGGGATTCAAACCCAGGACCATCGGCTTCATGGGCAGGCCAGACCGGTCGTCATATATTTCGCGGTGCCGAGCCTGGCTTCTAACCAAAGTCTGTTCAAAGATGGCTGTGCACCACAATATTAAAAAAAAAGATAAAAGATATTTATTTTCAATTTAGGCACATTACATGCACTTATGAACGTCAAAGAAAAATCTACACCGGTTCAAACCCTACACCTCTGACCCGAGAAGATACCGGCAAGAAACTACGGCGGGACTTAGTTTTTCAATACAGTGATACATCAAATCTTAAAGTACTTACATAATTATGCGTAGTCCGATAAGAAAACATATCAAACAGTTTATTACAAGATATGAAAATACTAAAATATTAAATAAAAATAATAATGTATAAACAAATTCGACTTCACAAAATAGACATACTTTAATATGCTTTCTTATCTGAACTGTGTCATTTACATGATCTGGCAGTACATACAATTGTTGAATTAATTGCTAGGCGGTTTAACTAGTTTCTGGTTTGGGCCATGCATGTTTGTCTGTCAAATAATCCTCTACTCTGTAATAGCCCTTAGACATCAAAGACTTTTTTAAGTAATTCTTAAGTACTGGGAAGGGTAATTTTAAGGCATCATCAGGTAACTTGGTATTGGTGTGATGCTTGAAGTTAATGACCTTAGTGAATTACGTCAGACAAATCATTTTCAAATTACCATTTGGTTATTAATTTATTATATAACATATAATAATATGCTAATAATATGTATGCTAATAATATGCTAGTAATATGCATCGTAAACTAGTTTCAATTAATATTTTAATTAGTTAAGTATTTGTAAGTTGACAACTTATATTAGTTTTTAATTAGCTATCATCTGCGGTGCTACCACAAATTATTTGTAAATTTGGGAAGATTGTCTCTGTCACTCTCATGACGTAATTGGAATAAAAGAGACAGATGCTCGAAATATATCGCTTTTCGCGGTGGCGCGCTATCCTTATTGACGTTGGTAATTGTTTCAATTTGTTAGATTTTATTTGGTACAGGAGTTTAAAAGTTTATAAATTCGAGCAAATAAATGTCATATGTACAAACTCACACTGCGCTAAAAAACATATAACATTAAAAATATATATATACAAGATGATTCCTGAGACGTGAGCAGGACCGAGCCCACAGACACAGTAAATGATACTGTATCGTTTATTAAGTAAAACACTTGCTGTACCCTTTTCTTTTTTTTTTTCACTTTTTGTTAAGAAACAATGTTATACTCAGAAATTATGGTCACCCTACAATAATTAGTGAACATAAATCCTCTTTGTTCTTATGACAGATCTTTGATTATGAAGAAAGTAAATTGTCAAAAGTAGGTAACCGGACTGATGAGTTGATGACATCTAATTTGGCGGGAGCATTCACATTGTAGAGTGACCATGCACTTTGTAAATAATTGAAAACTATTTTTTTTTACACTTAAAATAAAAAAGATTATTATTTTCACTAAGACTGTTACAGAGTGTAGGTTATTACCATCTGAAATAGTGCGGTTAGTCCTGCTCACGTCTCCTGAATCACCCTGTATACATATAAACATTTTAGAACTTAACGTGTGGCATAAAATACTTACATTTTAATAGATTTAGTCAATGTTTTCTCTTAAGAGAAATTACAATCGTATTATGATAAATACAAGTATACAATCTAAAAAAGGCCCTTGAGGCATTGTACCAAGGATGCTGGCGGCATTTCCTCGTCGTATCGCATCTCTTAAGATATATACATATCTCCTATGATATCACCAACTATCACCCCTAATCTTACGAGTACAATTTCGCCAGACACTTTTTATTTTCCAGAATCAAACTATGAAGTACCCCACAGCATTGCAGCGTCTGGGGAGTCCGAAGGCGCAGCTGGTGTCACACCATACGTCCTACACGCCTGGCGAGACTGTGGGAGGCCTAAGCGTTTTGTTCACCGTTCTCTGTATAGTCGACCTATTTGGAGTGTTCCCTGTTATAGCTCTGCCAAAAAGCGTCATTGCGTGTGGTAAGAAATAAAATAGTAAACTTATTTTCCCCTCACTAGCTCGTAAAGCGCTTGTTTATCCTTTAATACGAGAGGGTAAAAACGCATTTTATCCACTAGTGATTAAAGTAAGTTGACTTCTCATAGCTCTTATTGCTATGGTTTTAAAGTCTAAATTCGCGAAGTACAGCTCACTTGCCCCCGCGGCGGCGGCGGGCGCGGGCGAGCCTCGCTAACGCACCGAGTTGAAAATCGAAGTAGAACATTCGAAAATCGTACTGGCCACCACAAGCTAACCAAGCTAAAGGCACCTTTTGTAAAAATGTTGAATGTATCTAAACGCAAAGAAAAAGTCAATGCGATTTCAAAACGTTTTTTTGCATGTTTCACTTTCCTCGCTGTAGTGAGGGGAAAAGTTTTGTGTTACACATGGGTGCAATTGTAATTTACTTCTCGTGTATTGAAACACTCGCTACGCTCAGGATTCTATGTTAAACTATAGAATCCATTCGCTTTCTCCAGTTTCAATCCCACACTCGCAGTTAAAATACAATTTTGCACCCTTGTATAACAAATAACTATTAATATACAAGACCGACCAGCGCTTGACCTCAGTCGCATCTGATGGTAAGTGACGACGAGGTCGAGGGTGTAGCACGCTGGTTCATTAACTATTCACTCTTGCCTTGAAAATACCCAAATCATATCTTTCCGGGAAGACGAAGGGAGCGAATTCCATTCCTTAGCAGTCTGCAAATAAACACCCAATACCTATAGGGTACTTGACACTCGAGATATGGGATTGTTGGTCCCATTAAGTGCCTGACTGCTTGATACTCTGAAGCGTGCTGGTATCCTATTCCTCCTTAAGGATGACATCGTTATGCAGGCTCAGTGAGATATTCGCTGTCCTGGGCATAGGCGATCTGTTTGGATTATTTCTTGTCAAAAAGCGTGAAGAAATTAAACAGTAGACAATAGGAGAAGGAGGTATTGTTCCAATAGCTGGATACCCTAAAGTATCAGCCGGTATTCTAAGTTTTGCTATTCGGATGTGCGTGACGTTGGGCAGACTGAACGTTTTGTTCACCGCGTCTTGTGCTTAATACCTGTTTTGAGTATTCCCTGTATAACCCTGCCAAAAAGCGTAATTAAAGAGTAGACATTATGAGTTTAAGTACCCAGCATTGTAGTGTGTACTCAAAGCTGTATGAGTAAGCTGAATTATTCTCTGTCATCGCCTAGGTGAGGAGGAAAGTAGTCATAGCGATTTTCCTTACTCCGCGATTAGACATGCTGGTTTGTCACTCGCCTCACTATATGTCGAAACATTCTCTCGACGAAACTTTGCCTAATATAAAAACGCGATGCAAGGAACGAGAGGAATAGCGAGACGTCCGCGTACACATGCGTGCTCGTGTTTCGCGTCATTCGCCTCGCTACTCGTGCGAATGTGTGGCGGTAGCAATAGACTAAGCTGACGAGTGTCTATCAGTGCCATCTGTTAAAACGATTGTGTATTATTTCCACGAATTAAATACAAACAATAAATATACCTCCTACTGCGCTTAAGAGGCAATATTTTGTTCTTTATCAAATTTGAAATTTTGAAATTCGTTTGAGTGATTTTTTGAAAGATATTGGGTATATAATTTGGTTGATGTTCCAGGTGTATACGGTATCCCGCTTGTGCTGGCAGTGTTTGGGCTGCAGATTTACACTTCCATGCTACTCGGGCGATGCTGGATTCTCGCTCGGCAAATTGCGCCAGACATCAGTAAGAAGAACAGGTATAGTAGAGAACCAGCAAACGAATAGCCGTGGTCCAAACCACGCTCACAGTGCTCATAGAACCCTTGCTTGGCCCCTGGTCCGAATCAGTTAAGGCGCTCAAGGTTGCGATAGCGAATGGCGTTTTGATTCTGACCGCATGTGTGTGAACGCTAATGAGTGTTGGCATTATAACAGAAAGTTTTATAGATTGGAAAACACTGTATATTCAAAAAAATCAACTTGCAGGTATCCTTACGCCGCCGTCGCAGAGCTGGCATTCGGGCATCACGCCAGGCGGCTGGTCACATTTCTGATTGACGCCACGGTGTTCAGTGCTGGCGTTCCCAATTTCATTGTTGGTAAGCGACTGCTATATACGCCACAATGCTTGACGAGCTTTGCGCCGTGGTGGTTGATAGGGTTTTTGGGAAACACGCCAGATGTTGGCGTTTCTGATAGACTAGGCGCCACAGTCTTTAGCGCTGGCGCAAACAAATTCTCACAAAGAATATATCGGGATGAATTTTTATTGTCCTTCAGATGATAAGCTAATACTTTTAGGTATATAAAAAAAAGGTAAACAATCTTTACGTGTCTTTTTATTGAAAAAACACTTTTTAAATATCAGTGACTATTACTTACGAAAGCAAAATAATGTAAATAACCATATGAGATTCATAAATCATAATTGTCACAATGTCATGATTTATTTTCCAAAACTGATTTTCAATAAAAAGACATGTCAAGATTGCTTAGCTTTTTTTAACTACCTCAAAGTATAAACTATAGTAATAGATTCTACATCTCTATATTTTATCTTCTTCCAGCATCACAAAGCATGCAGCTGTTCTGGTGGAAGATCACAGGAGGGGGGGTCGGCATCTCTTACTGCGTGTGGATGATCATTATTGGTCTCCTCCTCTGCCCTGTTATGTGGCTTGGGTCTCCTAAGGACATGAAGTAAGTTTTATTGCCCTGGCCTAGCCAGGGAGTCCACGAAGTAATGTACGGTCAGCTGCAGAGAGAAGGTACCACCGTGCCCTACAAACTCGTATGGTGGGTGGTACCTTTTCTCTGCAGCTGACTGTACCACCGCTTCTAAAAGACCCTGCCCTTTCTCTGATGGTATCATGGGACAATACTCAGGTCCTGGGAGCGTTACTGTGTACCTTCCAAATTCTTTGTCATGAGGAACGTTCGCCATAAGGCCGTATCATGAATCCTAGCATCTGGTGTCATTTCGTTTACCCAACTGCGTCTGTCAAGGTGTATTTGAGGAACGTTGAGGGATAGACATCCCTACTAAAATACGTTACTGAATCATCATCATGTCAGGCGAAAGACGTCCATTGCTGGACATAGGCCTCCCCCAGATTGACCCAAGAAGACCGATCCTGCACATCCAGCGGCAGCAAATACTAGTTTAATGATTAATAATAAATACGTTTTTTTTGCATTAAATAAGTAACTGTCGGATCAAGACTCCGAATACTGCTAGACTAATATGGTCGGATTTTTTGTCACATCTGTCACGCTCCAACAAGTATAATTTAAGTACGAAAGTGACGGATAGCGCAACAGACGATACAATTGCAACCATGATATCCGTTCTGCAATATTTTGAAACGACAGAAAATGACTTAACATAACATATGGCATATCCCGAACAATATATAAAAAAATACCTACAAGGACACCAACTTGAAGTATAGCTAACACAATCGGCGGTCTTGTCGCTAAAGAGCGATCTATTCCAGATAACCTTTGCGTATAGGGGATTAATTCCGACAGAGAGGTATGCAATAAAGCAAGACATGTAAACCAAATAAATCACTTTAACAGTTCATTACATCAGAGGCCGGTATAGTGCTTTTCTCAAATATACAATGAAATAAAACGAATGCTTAATAGAAATAATTGCAAAATCACAACTAACAATGAAATCGAAATTAACATCAGCCGTTTGCTATGACACCCGCCATCTCTGCCTCTGTATGGATAATCGTCGAAAAAAAAGTTACTCTGCAGACCGGAAAAGTTATATGAATTTCCATTTCCATCCCCTTCAATTGCCGCACCCAAAAAACGATACTTCCGAGTCTATTATTAGGAATGTAAAGACAATATTTCACTGCATGTTTGAGGAAACAAAATTGTTGCATGAAAATCGCTGCAACAGGAGACAATAATAAATACCCGTGTTTATAACTAGTGTTTCATAAACTTATCATTTATCAGGCCTCTAGCTGTCATGTCCGTGGGTATCGTGACAACTGTCGCCATCTGCGTGTGGACGTGCATCTTGCTGGACGACACGTCGCCGCCCAGCGCTGGCATGCTGGACCAGCCCCAACTCCAGGATATGGTGGTTGCGTACGGGATCATAGCCTTTCAGGTATACTGATTATAATCTTCGAATAGATCGAATGCAATCTTAGACAGTTTTTTTTTATGACATAAAGTGGCAAACGAGCAGACGGATTGCCTGATGGTAAGCAATTAGCGTCGCCGATGGGCATCCGCAACACCAGGGCACTAGCGCGTTGCCGACCTTTAAGGGGGGTTGGAGCTCTGGGAACCTTACTCACCATCAGGAACACAACACTACATACCTGAAAGGTAGCAGTGCTATTATGGCGGTGGTCTTCTGTAAGGAGGAGGTACTTCCCCAGTTGGGCTTCTCCAGAAGCGTGTTGGTACTTCGCTGTGTCGCTGTGTCGCTGTGCTGTTCGTCGCCTCTCATTGTTGGATGTAGTTTAAGGACATACTCGGGTCCTAGTCTCTCTTTGAGTCGCTTTGGGGAAGGCCTATGTGCAGCAATGTCCTCCTGATATGATTTTTTAACTTCCAGTTTGACATCCACCCTATGCTACTGACCATACAAGTGGACATGAAAGACAGCCGCAAGATAACCCGCGCGGTGCTCTGCGGGTTCGCCTTCACCGGAGCCCTGTTCGCCGTCACGTCAGCCCTGGCCGCGTACCGCTACGGTAGCGCCGTTGAGAGTAACATCCTGCAAGGTGGGGAATCCCTTGTGACATAAAATGATAATACCCCTGTGTCCCCTTACATTTCATTAAAATTGTCGAAAGGGCCTGTGCGCGTTGGCTCGATCCGGCTCCGCGTACGCCCCCCAAATGTCCGGAACACCATTGTTCCGTGTACGGAAGAGAATAATGATAATAATTGCCCACTGGTTTTCTCCAGTGCAATCAGTCAACGCAGGGCAGCTTGTGGCGAGCTGTTGGAGAGTAGCGACTCCACGTACCTGAGTGCCCCTGGGGTGCCCTGTCGGACAGGTGGGACAGGTCCCCTTCGAACCCAGGACCATTGGCTTTATAGGCTGGGTCACTACCCACTAGGCCAGACCGGTCGTCAATGTGCCTAAATTGAAATATAAAGATCTTTTTTTTAGGAATCCCGCCATCCATACCGCTATTTGTGGTGGCACTGCTGGTGACAGTGCAGCTGTGTCTCTCCAGCGCTGTCGGCAACTCAGCGCTGTTCCAGCACATCGAGGATCTGCTGCAAATACCCAGAGGTTGGTTCAGGGCAAGGGTGATATAAGGAGGGATTGATAATGCCTGTACAAAACCGCGTTCCTCCGAACAGTGGGCGATTTTTTATACTCGAATTCATAAAACTTTGAGAACGAAAATAATCATACACAAACGTTTCTTACCATTATTTTTGCACAAAATATATAGTTTCGATACCCACGATTATTTATTTATATTCATCACATTACATTCATGCTGCTTAAAGTACAATTTCTTCATAGTATGTAGTGTTGTGTTCCTGATGGTGAGTAAGGTTCCCAGAGCTCCAACCCCCCTTAAAGGTCGGCAACGCGCTTGTGACTCCCCTGGTGTTGCGGGTGCCCATGGGCGACGGTAATTGCTTACCATCAGGCAATCCGTCTGCTCGTTTGCCACCATTTGTCATAAACAAAAAAAAATGTTTGAGAGAGTTTAAAATGTCACGATTCGAGCGTCAAGTGGCTCAAAACGCAAATCTTTGGTATACTAGGTGCACAAAGCGCCATTTTTTTATACAACGACGTTGGCAAACAAGCATACGGCCAACCTGTTGGTAAGCAGTCACCGTAGCCTATGGACTCCGGCAACTCCAGAGGATTCACATGCGCGTTGCTTACCCTTTAGAACCTATACACTCCTTTTTGAAGAACCTCATACTGTAGTCCCAAGGGAAAACCTCAGCAGGGAGTTCATTCCACGGCCGGAGCGTTCGCGGGAGGAAATTCCTCTTAAACCGTTTAGTGCGCGATCTTTTAGGCTCCAGAGCCATCTGTCCGGTTACATTGCAGGCGTTTGCCAGCGAAGAAATTGTATGCAACTGAGATCTATTGCGGTTGTGTAACACTAGATGGCCCTACTAGCTTAGCGATGTAATACCTACGGGAACGATATATTATATGAAACTAAGAACAAATCAAATTATTTTTTATGAAATATTTTTGATTTGCTTTGATTTTTAAGTAGTAATACTACTATATATATACTATTTCAACTTTTGATATATTATATGGCCTATCCAAGTCTTATAAGATCCTTGGTTCAGGGGTTTCTATGATAAATGTCTAGGAATCGCAGGTATGATTACTTTTTACGATCTACTTAAGTTAAATTTTTCCAGATTTCAGTTGTCAACGATGCCTTCTCCGCTCCAGCATCGTCGCCCTGGCAGTTTTCCTCGGCGAGAGCGTACCGAGCTTCGACGTGGTCATGGGCCTCATAGGATCCACACTTACCGGCCCCTTGATGTTCATATTTCCCCCCCTCTTCTTCCTAAAACTGTGCCATGCGAAAACTAACCTCAAAAACACGTATGAACAAAATGGAGGAAATAAAAATGGCGACACATTCCCGCTCATTTTGCGGAACGCCTTAGAAACTCAGTACAAAACGTTTGTAGAGTTTTCTAAAGAAGAGCAGTATAAGATAAAGTGGTATGATGTTTTTCTGGCTGTTCTAGTGATGGCCATGGGGTTGGTGGCTACAGTGATGGCGATTTATTCGAGTTGGTCGGAAGCCGCGAGCTCTACGTTTTCGGCGCCATGCTTGTATAACGCGACAGCGGCAGCCAGAAGTTTATTGCAAGTCTAAAATGCGATATTCGAAATCGACTTTCTCCGTCTCTATCGCTCTTAGCAAGAGTTATAAGAGATACTCAAAGAGGTAAATAGACGAATGTACTAACGAAACTCGCAGGCCAATTAGTTTCTATCGTCGGGCACCATTTCTGTATCGTTTTAACAAGTATATATGTTCGAAAGGGAGGCATATTGCAACGGGCGTTAAGAGGAAACGGGAGTATAGATTTTTCCCTCATGGTTATTTTTATCAGCACAGATTGATATCATCGACATCTGTGTCGGACTATTTCGCTTTTTTTGATATTTTTTTGTCTGTTTTTATATTTTTGTAGTTACTTTATTAAATAAAACAACTTTCACGAAAAAAAATACATGCAACTATACTGACAGAAAGAACCTAATTATAAGACTAAATATAAATAAAATATGGACCTCAAACCTCAAGTCCCCTTACACATGGTACCCAGAAGGCTGGCAGCGTTTCCTCTTTGTATAGCCAGGTTTAATCTCTGTTTTTTTTTTGTTCTAGAGCTCTGTAAACATTTAAAAACGGCTCACTCAAGTATATGGCAAACAGTCTCTTATCATTCAAATTTTAAACCATAAAACACAAAAACCAAAACAGTCCGACACAGAATAACTCCATATCATTCTGTTCCAAACATTTCATTTAGATTGGTTTAAGTTTTGGAGGAGGAAACAGTCGAGAGCGAATCCCCGATTTTTGATATTTTTACGCGTGACTTTTCGCCTGAGCTGCAGTTGTCCGTATCGCACTGCTTATGGAGGCGGAGTTAATCTGCTAAATACGTAAACAATCAAAAAGTTATAAGCAGTCGACATTGTTCTGGAAGAATCTACAAAAATATAAGATAAGAGTTGAAATAGATGACAATATACCGGGTGCGGCCTGTAATACGAGCAAACATTTTAGGGATCGCTTCTACACCACGAACGTAACAAGATTTGTTCTACAACTTTAAATAATTGGGTAATATATTACTTGTGATTTTTTCGAACAAACGAATAGGATTTTCAATGAACAGCATCCAATAGTCTAGTTGACGTCTACTGTCAGCCTACAAACTTCATAGTTTTTGCAATAGGTACATTGCTTACTTGGAAAATCTTTTATTATTAATATTTATTAAACTATAAGTTATTTTCAACAGTCGTAGAACAAATTTTGCTACGTTTTTGGTGTAGAAAGGATGCCTAAAGTTAATGCTCCTATTACAGGCCACACCCGGTAGAGGCGGAGTTAATCTGCTAAATAAGTAAACAATCAAAAAGTTATAAGTATAAGCAATAGTCGACATTGTTCTGGAAGGATCTACAAAAATATAAGATAAGAGTTGAAATAGATGATAATATACTTAAGAAAAAGCGACGAGGAGCTCCAGCGTTCGAGACGGGATTCGAACCCGCATCTCCAGTTATCGCGGCTGACACCTTTACCAATTCGCCCACCAGTGTACAGTCAAGTGCAAAAATACGTACCGAAAGAATCCTTTCATAAATACGTCCTTATTTACTGTACAATAGAGTTGCTCGGTACATATTTTTGAAACTTTGGCTGTGAACGAATTTTTACACTTGACTGTACGGGTACGCCTTAACCAATTCGGCCACCCGTACACTGGTGGTCATCGTTGTTTTTTCTTAAGTATTTGTTATCTATTTCAACTTTTAATTTATATGTATAGTAGTATTACTACCAAAAAATCAAAGCAAATCAAAAAAAAGCCAAGCCATAAAAGCAGTGCTGCCTTTCAGGTATGCAGTGTTGTGTTCCTGATGGTGAGTAAGGTTCCCAGAGCTCCATCCCCCCTTAAAGACCGGCAACGCGCTTGTGACTCCCCTGGTGTTACGGGTGCCCATGGGCGACGGTAATTGCTTACCACCAGGCAATCCGTCTGCTCGTTTGCCGCCTATGTCATAAAAAAAAAAAAAAAAAAAAAATATTTCATTAAAAAAATATTTTGATTTGTTCTTAGTTTCATATAAGATAAGCTAAGCTATTTGAGACCTTTGATATTGGAAAATTGTTAGTCTCTTTTGCACTCGTTATATAGGAGTGATAGAGACGAAACACCTTTTAAGTATGATCTCAGTATGTACAGTCACCGACTTTGATTGTTGAGCCACTTACGGTTCAAGCAATAGTCTTTTGTTTAGTACTTAATACATGAAGTGCCCAATGTAAAGTGAACCCTAAATGGCTCAACAATTAAAGTCCCTGACCGTACGTGTGTATGGACAATTATATGTATTTCTTAGTTTTAATTAAGTTTATAAGTTGTTATGATTTTGAATCAATGATATTTATAAGTTTTAGCGTAAATAGTTAAGGACTAAATAATATAGTAAATACGTTATTATTGTAGATATAATTTTAAAATATTTAAGTAAATTACCCTAAAATAATGTTGTCTTTTTATTTAGGTACATATCTGTGCCTACAAATTTCCCTTCCACACATGTTGATCATGATCACAAATAATTATTAATTTTCTGACAATACCTATAGTCCATTTTTTAATTAAATGGAACTGACAGCAGTTTTCATACATTTGACAGGTCGTTTGACAACTTTAGTATGAAAACTGCTGTCAGTTTGCTCCATTTCATTAAAAATTTGATTACCGTGTGTTATCTAACCACGACATTATAAAATATACAAATACTTAGAAACATAGAAAACACCCATGACTCAGGAACATAAAGTATTAATTATACAAATAAATGCCCTTTACTAGGATTTCAACCCAGTACCGTCCGCTTCATGGGCAGGGTCGCTACCGACTAGGCCAGACCTGTCGTCGATTTTTATTATAATTATAATACAGGGAAACTAAATTACTAATAAACCTTTCGTGTTTACCAATATTAAATCTACCAATCGAAAGATCGCGAGGTTAAAAACCATAAACTTAGTTTAAGTATCTAAAACTATAACTGTAGTACAGTACAGACATACAGACAAGCAGACAGTCAGACAGACAGACTGACGAATGTACAGACTGTGAAGCTTTAGTAAATAGTATCCCGTTTTAGGTACCCTTTGGATACGGAACGAGTAAGAATTTATATAATACCTACGGCTAGGCAAGTCCCACTTACAACTACTCAAGGTTAGCCAAGTATCCAGAGGTTAGCCGGTTAAATCTATAAATATTTAACACATACTGGGTTACTACTTGGTTACAAACGGATAAACCCAAGTGTAATTACATCGCACTAGGTGATATGTTTCGGGTATGTTGAGGGTGAGCGATACACCCTCGACGCGAGCGGTGTGTCCCGACTCGGATTGAAACTATGTACCTGTACCCTGACCATAAGTTGTGACATTGACGTTTTCGATAACGAGTATCGAGTTTACTATCTGTGCATTTCGTTCGCACTAAAATAGTACTAGCGAGATGCACAGATAGTAAACTCGATACTCGTTATCGAAAACGTCAATGTCACAACTCATGGTAAGGGTAAGAGCTTACCCGAAACATGTCGCATTGCGATATGATTAAACGTGAGTTTATCCGTTTGTAACTAAGTATTAGTAACATGGCTCACAACAGTTTTAATTATTGGCTAACCCTGGATAGCGCAAGTGGACAAAAGAAGGTGGTTTCTAGCATTCCACTCCGGATCCCTAAAGATGAGCATAATTAGATGTCCGCTTGCGTCCCGGACAGATAAGTAATATTTAAGTGCTCGACTTCCGACAGATCGGCGCAAACTCAGAGCGTAGCGGCTGTTGTTTTAATCTCGGCAAATAAAAAAAGTTTAATCTGTCTATGGTAAGTCACCCAAATCTGTAACAGTTTTTAAATTTAAAACCAAACATGGTGTAAGGATTATATATTTAAATTAATTACAAATAAAAGAGACTTAACCGCGTATTATTACTAGTTTTTCCTCGCGACTTCGTCGGCTACCCATGATCATATTTAAAGTCATCGGCCAGCTAAGCCCCCATATCTTTAAAGTATGGTTGCGGGATAAAAATTATCCTATGTTCTTTCTCATAGCTCAAATTTTCTAGATACCATATTTCATCCCAATTGGTTTAGCGGTTTAAGCGTGAAAATATGGTATGGAGGTATGGAGCTCTGGACCCTTACCATCAGGGACCAACACTACATACCTAAAAGGTAGCAGTGCTATTATGGCTGTGGTCTTCAGTAAGGAGGAGGTACTTCCCCAGTTGGGCTTCTCCAGACTCAAGCGTATTGGTACTTCGGTGTGCCCTACCTCTCTTTGTTGGACGTAGTTTAAGGACATACCCGGGTCCAAAAAATACAGTATGGGGTTCTTCAAAAAATGAGTGTACAGATTTATAAAGGGTCGGCAACGCGCATATAACACCTTTGGAGTTGCAGGCGTTCATAGGCTCTGATGTGTGGCCCTGCGTGGCGGAGGCTCTTGCGGCACCCGTCATATCGCCATGCCTCGGTTTTGTATAAGCATTGTCCACTAAAATCCAGTGACACCAAAAAAGCCCGGAGCCCCACTTGGGAGGTCTTTATTTCATGTCTTTAAATGTGAACATTACTCGCTTCCAGCAATGGCGTCGTACGAACTGGTAGTCCCAGCGCCCATGATAACTGACCGGCAGTTTTCAAAGCCTCTGATGTGTGGCCCAGGGCCAAGTGACTTGTGGCCCTGCGTGGCGGAGGCTCTTGCGGCCCCCGTCATATCGCCGGCCTGTCCTGAGTACTACAATGTGAGTATTAAGTATATACTCCATACTCCATAGGAATATTTTTTTACTAAATAACAGTGTCATAAGGTTCTACAGTGGCGACCACGAACTGGAAGACGGAGCGTAGGTAGGCCTCCACAAGGCGGACCGACGACCTGGTGAAGGTCGATACCGCTGGATGTGGAAGGCGCGGGACCGGTCTTTTTGGGGAGGCCTATGTCCAGCAGTGGACGTTTTTTGACTGACATGATGATGATGATGAACAGTGTCAGAAATAAAACGAAGACGAAATAATCAAAAGAGTGACTTTGTATTCAATAGAATGGGACTCATTTTGAGCATTTTAAAATTGATTGATTAAAAATGTCAAAATTCCTCCCTTCCTATTATTTCTGATATTATTAACATAATTTAGTAAAAAATAATCTCTATGATGAAGCCTTTCGATCGGTATAATAAAGCTACAGAGCATTTTGTTTTCTCGTGTAGTGGGTTCGATTCCCGGTTCGACAATGTAATTATTTAAATCTATTAAAATAAATCAATCAAAAGAATATCTTCTTTTAATGAAGTGTTCCGTTTACAATATTCAACGTACTTTCCCTCGATGTGGCATAGCCGTTTGATAATTATTGCTGCCCTATATAATTATGTAGTATATATTTATGCAATATCTATATTATCCATATATATCTATGTATTCATTTGTTTTCGCTATCAGCTGCACCGCCCACAAAATCTCTGCTTTGCTTAGGCAATTTTTTTTCAACATTTAGATGTTGGCTGGTAGAGAATGCTTATAGCATTGAGCTCACCTTTTGTACTCTATTATTTTCTTCTATGCAATGTTCGTTCTGTCCAGTCTTCCCTAAAAAAATAGGCGAAAATAAGTTTAGGAGAATATGAGTTAGACCAGGGCTTCCCAAACTTTTTTTGACGCCCTTGGGCATCCTCCATTTTTTTGTGACGCCCCCCTCTAGCCTAATACTAACTACCACACGGGTGTACCCAGAGGAGGGTTCCGGTGGTTTACTTTACTTTCTTCTTAAAACCATGAAAGTTACGGACATTATACGTGCTGCGACAAGCATTTTGCCGGATTTTCACTGGAACTTTTCACCCCCACTCCCAGAGTCAAACCCTTGCTTAAGCCCCATTTAGTCCAGGCAAGAAATTGTATACAATTTTCATTACATTGCTAGTTATCGGCGTACGGTGAATTCGGTCGCTATACATAACCCCGCAATGTAATGAAAATCGTATACAAGTTCTTGCATGGTCTAAATGGGGCTTTAGACAGCCAAGCTACGCCTCGCAACACCCGTGAGAAGTTTGGAAAGCCCTGAGTTAGATGGTAATGTTATGTCGTGACTGCCCTCGCGTGCGGTTTAAGAGCAATACTAAGCTAAAATTTACGTAAATGATGGTTTCCTCATAAATTTAGCATAAAATGTGACACTTGTCTACTACATAATTGTTCATTTAAGTCAAGGGCGGTAATCATTGACACCTTGCCTTCAGATTTCTAGGTTACCTGCGAGACTGTGAAGTAAGTGCCAATTACCATATTTGTTAATGGGATAATTGACTTTCCTTTACAGTGAAACTAGTATTTAATAACTCAATTAAAACCCAGTCCGTTAAGAAGCGTAAAAAGTTAAACAGTGAGGTTATTATGCACGCGATGAGTTTTGCAAGATCAGTACTGAAAACTAAATAAGAAAATTACAAAACCGCATCCGGTCATCGTCATATACTGCATCTATATATATTATACTGATTTAACGGTCATATAGATTGATTAAAAATCGTCTTGTCTGTGGTACTTAACGGTTTATATAGTTGAAAGTTATGTTTGTGGCACTTATAGTGTTTTAAGAGGGGGAGCGGTTTACGTTCATATTTCAATTCAAAAAATTGTCTTTAAAACCTAAACTTCATAATGTGCACGCAAAGACGATAACCTAATTGATATGTTTAACCATGAAACTCTCAAGATTTTCACATATTTTTACCGACATTTTGGAAATGATGTCACTTCCGCCATGCTTCTGTCTCCTCAGTCCGGCCGCGGCTATAAAACATGAACGTCACGGCACTTAGATACTTCGGCTGAAGTCAGATATAGTGATAAATTATTTTCCCTCGGGAAAACTCCGCTCTTTATCGGAATACGATGAAGAGTCAATGAATGATCGTATTAAATGGGTGGTATTTTCATATCAATTAACATGGAACTTTATTATTTGGTATCAAATGTAATGAAAAATTACATGTGACATTAATATAAATAGTTCTTCTTCTTTTAAAAAAATATGGCTTCCATCAATATTTAAATCAATCGATGATTTCGCCAATGTCAAGTAAAATAACATATAAATTTGCCCTTAGAGCATGACGTTGTTCGGTAGTAGGCCTTGCGTTTTGTAAAGCGGTAGCTGGACTTTACAGAAAATTTTTTAGTGTTAAAGCGATTAAGTCCCGTTTCATTTGTTATTTATTATACAACTATAAACGAACAGAAGACGAACACTGCGATCGCTAACTCGCCTGTCAAGCGTGGCGATTATGTTACTCCACTCCTAACACAACCGTCTCATGGTCTATTCTCAGGTGATAGACGACATCCGAGCCGGCCTCCAATACGCCTTCCAGACCCGCAGTAAGTTGGTGCTGGCGGTGAGCGGGTCTGGCCACGCAGGCATGGAAACTGTGATCTCCAACCTGCTGGCTCCCGGGGAGAAGCTCCTTGTGCCGAGCCGTGGCATCTGGGATGAACGAGCGTCAGACATGGCCCGAAGATATGGTAAGACTGGAGTTCAGGTATGCTAAGACTGTAGTCTAAGTCTATGGGAGCTCCTTAGAGTGTTCAGCTAAAACACAGCTGAGGGGATTTTATTAAAACAATTTGACCACCCAGGTCTTTGAACTAAAGATGTGTTTCAGTAGACCAATTAGGCAATTAGTGAAGTAATTGAGTTTAAGACACAAACTTCCGTCGATAGCGTTTCAACTTCAGCTGATCTTTTATATCTCGTAACAGTCGATTCACTTTTAAATTAAATAAATAAATATTTCTGGACAATCTTACACAAGTCGACCTAGTCCTATGGTAAGCTCAGTAAGGCTTGTGTTGTAGGTACTAGACGACGATATATATAATAGATAGATACATATAAATACTTAAATACTCAGGAACAAATATCTGTGCTCATCACAAATAAATACCCTGACTGGGAATCGAACCCAGGACCATCGGCTTCATAGGCAGGGTCACTACCCACTAGGCCAGACCGGTCGTCAGTAATAAATGCTGATAAAAACGCTGGTGGCCTAGTAGTAAGAGCGTGCGACGTGCAATCCGGATGTCGCAGCTTCAAACCCTGGCACGTACTCGTACCACTTTTTCAGAACTTATGTACGAATGCGAAATATCCTTTATCTATCAGTCACTTTCAGCAAACCGGACTAATCACAATAAAGCCTACGAGTAAAAACTAGTGCCTACGCTAATTCCCGGGATTCGGCGGTCATTGTACCTATAGTTGTTTCCGCGAACGGTCTCATAGCGAAGAGTCTCGACCAACATCTTGAGAGACTCGCTACGTGGTTGTGGTTGGATCAAGGGTCAGATTCAGAAGGCGGTAATCCTGAACACGGCGCGCATAGTCCGACGGTTCCTCTCTCTGCAGCCCTAACCACCGGCAGCCTGGGCCCTGCCCCGTTGGCGGCACTCTAGGTTAGGTTTTTTATAATGTTTTTATTGTTTTGATATGTTTTAGATGTATTTTTATATTTTACTTTTATAAAAATATTGTAAAAAAACCTAATCTAAGAAAGAAGATAAATAAAAAGCATAGTTCTAAACTACTAGTTCTTTTGCAGAAAGTAGCTAGTATTTCATGCCTATTTTACTTAAAATCTTCATATTCAGGGATCAAAGTCGAGACAATGAGAACTTCGGAGCCATTCTCAACGTTCTCCCTCGAGGAGTTGGAGTCAGCGTTGGAGCGGCACCGCCCCAACGGTCTGTTCATCACCCACGGGGACTCCTCCACGGGCACCCTGCAGAAGATGGAGGGACTGGGAGACTTATGCCATAAGTAATACTTTGTTCATCTTTGATGAAGAATTTCACAATTCACTGGCACAACCTAATCCAGCCGACCCTATTATTCGCGGGGCCTGGATTAAAAAAAATACCTAATACTCGCTTGTCAGCCCTGGCAGGTTAATCAACAAATAATTATAAGCTTTCTCACATAGTCCGTTTAACTGTTTTAAAATATTTTAGTTTATGACTTCACTCACTTGCGGCCCCGACGGAAGACCAGCGCTGGACCCCAGGTTAGCACCATGCTGAGTCGGGACCATTTCGTGGCACCCTAGTTTAGTCTGTTCTAAATATGTAATTGTGTACGTATGCCTCGAATAAATGTTTCTTCTTTTTCTTTCTTCTTTCGTAAAATTTTGGTCAGCCCCCCTGGTTTATGTTGTCCTTTTTACACAAGAAAGAGATGAATTAGTCGTTGTTTTTCTTCTACTGCTCTTGACAAACTTGTTTTTACATTCAGAACACACTCAAGTCTCCCGTTTACTCGATATTCGGATGGGTCTCACGTCTTTCCGCTAGTCAACCAACATTTGTCACCACTTCTTACTATTCGTCCTTTTCATATAAATCTGATTTCGACTCGGTTATTTTACAGGTACGGGGCTCTGTTGCTGGTGGATACCGTGGTGTCTCTGGGCGCAGAGCCTTTTTTGATGGACTCGTGGGGCGTGGACGGGGCGTACGCCGCGTGTCAGAAGGCACTGAGTGGGCCGGCCGGGGTGGCACCTGTGGCGTTTAGTGCCCGCGCTGAGTAAGTTCTACGGTGTTTGGACTGAGATCCGTTTGATCTTACAAGGAGTGGGTACCCAACTGTCCGACTCTGATTTGATATATGTTATAGGGTAGTCTAAAATAACGAAGACGTATTTTTTTTTAGCTGCCTAATCTCAACATGTTTAGAGAAAATGTCCTTCAAACTGAAAATTGACCGAATCTTCTAGCTCCTATTGATTGATGCTCGAGTATATGTTTGAGAACAGGAAAAAATAATGGGCACGTGTTTTTTTATATCAGCTTCGTCTCAAAATTTCCTAAAAAAACACCCGTTTTAACTATGTACATCTTCAGCGATGAGAAATTCTAAAACGTCAAATGTCAATTATTTTGGATAAAATGAGTATTACTATATAATAAATTTATAATAAAACAATAATTAGCAAATTACTTGAGGACCAGTTTCTAACTATAAAAGTTAGAAGGTTTAACACTTTTTTTAGTACTTTGGAAGATAATTTCTCCCAATAGGTTGGGCAGCTGTAAAAAAATACATATCGGTTATTTTAGGCAACTGTCTAACATATATCAAATTAAATCGCAGCCGGACAGTTGGGTACCTTTCCTTGTTAGTTGATAAAGACATGAACTGCGTCGCTTGACCTCTGTTTCTAGTGGATATAGATAATGTCTCTATAGATGCAAACCGTTGATGAACCCGTCATCATCATTTATTTAAGAGCTCTAAAATAAATGATGATGAAATAACTATGTACCTACTAGTTATAGCCGATATACTAACTTTCTTTTTTGCATGAATGTTTCAGAGCCAAAATAAACAGTCGCAGTCACGATCCGCCGTTCTACTTCGACGTGAAGCTGCTGGCTCGGCAGTGGAACTGTTATGACGACACGTTCTTGTAAGTATGAAAGGTTCATATCGAGAGCCAATAAAGCCGTGAGGTGTAAAATAGCACCAACCTATTACACTTTCGGTCGTACAAGGCGACTAATGTCAGATGTAGAACATCTGTAGCTTCCGAAGACCAGAGAATGGGCAGCGTTCTTCTGGTATGGCTTACACTGCGATCGCCAACACGCTTGGCGATTAAGGCACATTGAGTGCCTTAATCGCCAAGCATGTGCGTGGCAGGTACAATAATAAAGAAACGGCCCCGAGTTGAGGGCCGACAACGACTGGATTCAATAAAGCAGTAGAGCGGGCTTTGTGGCGTACTTTGAGGCCTATGTCCAGTAGTGGACTGCAACGGGCTGATGATGATATCGAGAGCTACTTCGTCATTTTAGAATTCTCCGTCAACAAGATAAAGTACGAGGTATCATCTTTTCATTGACCCTATTTCGTAGTACTGTAATGGGGGTTCGCGCCTAGATGGAGAGCTGATAATAAAGATAACTTCTATGATATTCTTTTATTCGGATTATTTAATACGAGACAAATCAACTACTCGCTTTGACTGTCTCCCACAGACTCCTTTAGGAACTCTCTGGTTACATGTTCGAAAGAGAATTTAAATTAAGAACTGACACTAGGCCAGCCTGTAATCTCAATCATCAAGAAGTCTGTGGAGGTCACAAACTTCACAGTACCTATACCAAACTAGCTTCTAGCTAGATTACTGGAACCATCCAGTAATCTAGTTAGAAGCTAGGGCGCTCATATCTAAAGATAGCTTCTTCCCGCGAGATTACTGGATGGTGGGCGCTCATATCTAAAGATCGTTCCTTTACCTTATTGTTCGTGTCCCCTCAGCTATCATCACACGCTGAGCCCGCCATTGCAGTGGGCGCTACGCGCGTGCTGGCGCGGCTGGCGCGCGAGTCGCTGGCGCGCGCGTGGGCGCGGCACGCCGCCGTGGCCGCCAGCTTCCACGCACGCCTGCGCGCGCTCGGCTTCGAGCTGCTCGTGCGCCGGCCCGAGGACCGCATGACCGCTGTCACCACTGTGCGACTGCCGGAAGGGGTGAACCATAGCAAGTTTGTGGCTCAGTTGAGGGACAAGTAAGTTATCGTTTTAACCTTCCTAGTAAATGCTGATCCTTGTAAACGCTTTTCCTCTCTCGGTTCAAAATGTGACGTGCACGCCGTGAAAATTAAGGTTAACTGTTAAGTATCAAGAATTCCTTAAAATTTATTTTTTATACGACTGTGGCAAACAATCATACGGCCCGCCATGGTGGCAAATGAGCGGGCGGATTGCACCAGGGGAGTCGCAAGCGCGTTGCCGGCCTTTAAGGGGGTTGGAGCTCTGGGAACCTTACTCACTATCAGGTACACAACACTACATACCTGAAAGGTAGCAGTGCTACTATGTCTTGTAAGGATGAGGTACACTTGAGGTGAGAAGCGTGATAGTGGGTACTTCGCTGTGCCCTACCTTTCATAAAAAAGTTCGTCTTTAGTGCAATAAGTTTTCTTTTAATCTATAAATCGTAAATGAATTCCTTGTACATTTATCTAGTCGCTCGCACAACACGGCATAACTTTCCATTATAAAGTACTAAATGTTCTCGTCTTCGACAAATCGCAGGCCAATTTAGAGCCCTATGCTTTCCTAAACTCGCGCGAGCTAAGCCGTTTTGCTAAAATATTTCATTATAATGACTTCATCATCATCATCATCAGCCTTTCGCGGTCCACTGCTGGACATAGGCCTCCCCAATTCCACGCCATCGTGTTCGATCTTCGGCTGTTCGCATCCAGATCCAGCCAGCCATCTTGCGCAAGTCGTCACTCCACCTTGCCTGAGGGCGTCCTACACTACCCTTGCCGAGACGCGGCCTCCACTTAAGAACTCGTTTACCCCAACGGTTATCGCGGTTCAACGGCTAATATGGCCAGCCAATACGGTGATAATGACTTACGAAAGTTTAAATACAAATCTAATCCTAACCTGTTTGAATTCAGGCATAATATCATGATAACGGGCGGACTGGGCCCGACGGCAGGAGAGGCGGTGCGGGTTGGCCTCATGGGCGCCAACGCGAGCGTCGACAACGCGAACAGAGTCGCAGACGCCATGGCTGACGTTGCAGGATTTACCAACATCGGTCACCAATAAATAATTAAAAAGAGTAAACTGTATTTTTTAACTAATAATATACATTAAATTAACGATTAACACGGTTCTACTCACGTTTATTTAGTCACTTGCGCGACATGTTTCGGGGAACCGGTTTTGACATCACTCGCGGCGCGATGCGTTAGTGCGCGACGGGCCGGCGACGCGATCGGCGAACCGAACGGACACTCAGCACTCTTAGTAATTAACGATTAACACGGTACTACTCACGTTTATTTAGTCACTCGCGCGACATGTTTCGGAGAACATAGGCCTCCATTTTCAAGCACTAAGAGGGCACTCTTAGTGCTGTAGTGCTAGAGAGCACTCTTAATGTTCTCCGAAACATGTCGCGCGAGTGACTAAATAAACGTGAGTAGTACCGTGTTAATCGTTAATTATTAAACATGTCTCATGTAAGTTTAAATACAAATAGCACTCTTAGTGCTTGAAAATGGAGGTCTATGTTCTCCGAAACATGTCGCGCGGGGGACTAAACGTGAGAACCGTGTTAATCATTAATTTATATAATATACCTATATGTCTCACGAAAGTTTAAATACTAACATACATTAGTTGTTTTTAAAGAATGCTTCCAATGCAATCTCAATGCCAAAGTCCATCTGCTTCTCCAATGTCAAAGTGATTGTATCAAATCAGTAGAATAACATAACAAGTTTGTTCTTAGAATGCCGTTGTTCGACTTGTTCGGGAGTAGACCTTGAGTTTTGTAACGGGATAGTTAGATTATTTTTTATTATGCAGAAACGTCTGCTAGCGAATATCTTCGATATTTAAATAAAGACTCGAACCCACAACCACTGGATCACTAGCCCAGAGCACTATCGATTGTGCTATACGAGTACCGCATAGACTTGTCAAATTTTTCTCGTCGTATACGTCATCATGGGTGACGTGTAAACACATCTACCGCCAGAAAATTTTGACAAGTCTAAGCGGTACTCGTATAGCACAATTGGTAGTGCACTGGGCTAGTGATTCAGTGGTTGTGGGTTCGAGTCCCGCTGCGAGTGAATTTTTTTCGATTTAAATACCGGTGATAGCCAGACTTTACAGGCGGCATTACCAATCTGTACCATATATGTACCTCGGTATATGGTCATACTCACATAAACGCGTTTTGAGATCAATTTCCTATTACCACACAATGTGTAACCAGAGGCTCTCTCAGAGAACTCTCTTACTAATAAAAGGAATTGGAAAGGGACTTCCGCAATATTACAAGTTACAAATTGATATTAAAATGCTGTTAGTGATATTTTAAGTTATGTTCATCTTATGTATGTTTTCTGTGTTATCTCCTCAATAAATAAATATATATGCAATAGGCCCCAGCGGTGCTACCGCAAAATTCGATATTCGTAAATTTCGGACGATTGTCTCTATCGCTCTCATGACGCCTTAATTGGAGTAAAAGAGACACGCTCGTTATTAACGAACTTCTATGTTGGCGGTACTAGGACTAGCCCTTATACATAGTATGACGATATAAAACGGGCTTTCGGTGTGAAGTTAGCCGCATAAGTTTAAGTACGAGCGCCATAGACATACCATTTAACTAGACGGAGCGTGCCAATAATGCCACGATGAAAAGGGATGGTCTTATGTAACTTTCCATAGGTATGGCAAAGATATTTTCGTCTATCCTAGTCTCACATATTTTTTCCCCTTCCAACTGAACGCTTCAGAACTGTCAAAGTTGGAGGAATACAAACAAATACAATTGGAGTTTTTTGTATTTTCAACCTAAGTTACGGTAATTTATTAGAATAAGCTAATATTTCAGCTATAAAGTGTGCTGTAAAAGCAAAACTATAGTGAATAGTTACATTCTGCGCTGGAAAAGCCAAAATATCATTGTCCCTTACTGGCGCTCGCTGATGCGTTCTCTATTATTCCGTCTAGACGAGCGCGTCGAGCGCCCGTTTACTAGACAACTTCAAGTTTATTATTTTCAATAAGTAGTCATAATAAAATTTGTTTATATTAAGATTGTAGTGTTATTGCTGTGGCGTACACGTTTGTAAAGTGCGTTATTCGTAAATGAACAATGAATAAACCAGATGAAATAGTTCCAGTATGAAATGGGTCTTAGTTTAATTAACACGTTCAGCTCCGACGACACAACGTCTGTGATCTTATTAAACCTTCTCCAATGCCAGTGACACAACGTCTGTAATAAAAAATTATCGAATTCCTATGCCATTGACACATATTTGTGTTTCAATAGATAGTCCTCCTATGCCGGTAACACGTAAGTGTGTTCAGATAACTGGCCAATGCCGGCGACACAACAGTTGTGTTAAAAACGTTCGTATACCTATACCACTGGCACAGCTGTCAAAACTTGAGTTATGACAGCGGCATAGGAATAAAAAATCGTAAAATGCCAGAGGCGTGTTTTGAGTGATCAAGTTAATTTCTACCGGCATATTGTAAGCGTTTAGTGGAACGGTACCTGGTGTAATCTTTGCACCCTTTTTAAGAAGGAGTTTTAAATTGGAATAATTGACAGACGGCGGCAAAGGCAGAATTTGAACCCATCTACAATTCCGAGGGAGAATATACTTTAAAAAAACCGGCCAAGAGCGTGTCGGGCCACGCTCAGTGTAGGGTTCCGTAGTTTTTCGTCGGTCACAGTAAGTGTTCCCACTTAAGAGTTAAAAATGGGCTATTTGATACATTGTTGTTGACATATTAATATTAAGTACAGAACCCTAAAAACGGGCCCACAAAGGACGCTGACAACTAAAGAAAGAGTTATAGATCCCAACTATACATGGAAAATTCGAAATAATGTTGTCAATTTCAGTCCCACCACGAGTAGTAAGAAGGGGTTGTAACATGGAGTGATAACCAGCCAGCGTCATTTGAAGTCAGTCAGTCAGTTTCAACCTAATGTATGGGCATGTATACTCTGACCCCATTATTCAGAAAGAATCTTAAAATCGCCATGTAGGGTATGAGCGTTCCACCTACAGCGACATCTATCGGCAAATTAAGTAAACTATGCGCGCGAGCTTAAAGTACAGAGGCTCTAGTGTAAGTTTCTTATGACGTAAGAAATGTCTCGAATGCGTAAGTGATACTGATATAATATGGGTAACTAACGCGATGGTGACGTTTCGTTACATTAAAAACATACACTCGGGGCTGAGATGATGATAGTGAATAATCCTTTCCTATCGTATTTTCTCGGAAATGTTCGTATTTGTCACTCACACTCAATACCCGTCTGAAGTAGTAAGACAACGGAGGGGACGGTCGCATTGGGTGATAAAGTAGTAGTGCAGATTCTTATTTACGGTTATAAAACTAAACGCGAAATTATATATAAAACGGCGGCGCTACCGCCAACAACGATATTTGTAAATTTTGGACGATTGTCTCTGTCACTCTTAACGCCTTAATTGGAGTAAAAGAGAAATGCTCGACATATACGAACTTCGATCTTCGCGGTACCGGGCCTGAAGTGAGGAAGTGTGTCTTGTCATACAATAGAAATTTTGACAGCCATATCTTAGGGAATAAGGGCTAAATTATTAACAATTTGTAAGAAACTATCGCCTTAATGACTTTAGTGCTGGATTAATATAAAGTACATATTTTGCTCGCAAAAAAGCCTAAGATATATGCAATCCTGAGGCGCTTCCGTCTTTCTCGAGTCAAAACAGAGACCATTTTACCAAAAACGCGTAAGATGTTTGTAATCCTGTGGCGCTTACAGATTTTTCGAGTTGATAAGTTTGTATGGGGGAACAATATTTTCGTTTTTTAGTATATTACTCGATCTTTTTTCATACTTTCTCACCGTTTAAACCTTCCCTGAGCTACTACAAATATTTCAAGACCAAAATTAGCCAAATCGGTAAAGCCGTTCGCAAGTTCTAGCGTAACCAAGAGAAATATTGCAAGTGCTTCTTGAACATAATATGAAACCTACGATAAATAGCTATACTCGGGTTACGGAAACATCTCAAACCTTAGTAGATAATATATTCACAGATATGAATGATAACTTTGGCTCCAGTGTTTTTCCGTGCAGCTTTTCAGATCACGATGCTCAATATGTACTTTTCTTAGATCAATTAATGTTACCAGTACAGCAAATTAAATTTCAGGTCAAACGAATATATTCTACAGTTGCTTTGAAAAAATTCAAAGCAGATCTAGAAATGGTTTCATGGAACAACTTATATAAAGAAAAAGCTTGTGAAATGAAAGTGCAATTGTTCTATGATAAAATACATGAACTAATTGATACACACTTTCCGTTGAAAAAAGTTAGGATACGACATAAACAGAGATCTTGGATAACACGAGGAATTAAAATATCATGTAGGAAAAAAATGACTCTATTACTTGACATGCGTAACAATAAACATAATAAAAATCTTAAGAATCTGTACAAAACCTACAACAAACTACTAAAAAAAACTGTTTTTACTGCAAAAAACATGTACGTTAAAAATACTATATTAAAAGCAAAGTCAAAGAGTAAAGCAGTATGGAGCATTGTGAATGAAAATACAACCAGTAACCGAATCTCAGAGAAAATTACAATTAAACTAT
The DNA here is from genome assembly GCA_022674325.2 of Grapholita molesta. Lineage (NCBI taxonomy): Eukaryota > Metazoa > Arthropoda > Insecta > Lepidoptera > Tortricidae > Grapholita > Grapholita molesta. Next base: position 4,511,564 of record CP053141.2, on the reverse strand, counting down.
TGAATAATAACAAGCTAATTCATGATCCAGTAGTGGTAAGCAACATCTTTAACGAGTATTTCGGAAGAGCGGGTAAGGTTTCTGATACTCACGGGGGCCTTGGTGATCACCATATGAAACTGTTACGAAATAATCCTATAAATAATGTCAATTCCTTTTTTATGTCACCAATTGATGAGGTAGAAATAATAAAATTAGTGAAAACTCTAAAAAACACGAGTTCGTGTGGACCTGATGATATAAATACCACTTTGATTAAATACAGTATTGAGGCCCTGTGCGCACCATTGTGTAACATATTCAATTCATGTATTTGTGATGAAATTTTTCCTGTTCAATTTAAAACAGCCAAAGTGATTCCGCTGCATAAAAAGAGTAGCAGAACAGATATGTCAAATTATCGTCCAATTTCTGTGCTGTCTGTCCTGTCTAAGATTTTTGAAAAGGCAATTGCCACCAGAATTGTTAATCATTTTGAAAGAAACAATTATTTTTGTCCTCAACAGTTCGGCTTTAGGCAAAATAGAAATACTGTAGCAGCAATCACTGAATTAGTTTTACAAGTTATGGATAATCTTAACCAGGACCTCAAATGTGCTGGTATATATTGTGACCTCAGTAAAGCATTCGATTGTGTAAACCATAAGATACTAATTGATAAGTTAGAATATTACGGAATTCGTGGATCTACTTTGAAACTGCTTACTTCTTACTTAACGGGTAGGACCCAGTTTGTACAATTAGCTAATGTGGATACTTCTGGTTGTGTTGAACATGTCAAATCTATGAGTACAATAATTGATTGCGGTGTTCCCCAGGGATCTGTCCTAGGACCATTACTTTTCATTATTTTTATTAATGATTTGCAATACAACATAAGTCATGGTACAGCGTTTCTTTATGCAGATGACACAAGTATAATAGTAAGTAGTCAAAACATTGATGTGCTCAAAGTCGAAGTAGGAAAAGTCTGGGTCGAATTATCCTACTGGTTTCAATGTAATGGTCTTAGGATGAACCTAGATAAAACTGTGTACTCTACTTTCCTGAGACACACTAACAGTGTAACGTATGAGTTGCCTTTACCCATAGTAAAAGCCGATAATGTTAAATTTCTAGGCGTACAACTAGATACACAACTGCGTTGGTCAAGTCATATAGATCTTCTGAGAAAAAGGCTGGCTTCCGCCCGTTATGCTTTAAAGAATCTTTCAAAGATTCTGGACTCTTCTGCACTCAAAACGGTTTACTTTGCATATTTCGAGAGCTTGCTAAGATACGGACTTGAGGTTTGGGGAAACGGCGTTCATGTAAAACATGTCCTTGTACTACAAAAAAAAGCTGTTAGGCATGTCGACAAGGCAAAGCCCCTTGCACATTGCCGTCCTATATTTGTCAAGCACAGAATACTTACCGTGATTTCATTGTACATATATATGGTTTGTATATTTATTCATAAAAATAAGACAAGATTTGCATGTAAAAATAAAAATAGACCACCTAGATTAAGACATAAATTTGACATTCAATTACCAAAATCTAATAAATATGAAAACTTTAAAAGAAGTCTGGAATACACTGGTATTAAAATTTATAACTTTTTGGATGAGGACATAAGACTATGTAAAGATGTTTATGAATTTTCTAAAAGACTAAAACTGTTTTTAATAACCAGACCGTTCTATAAATTAAGTGAATATTTTGAAAAATTGACATTTTAGATTCCTTCATTAGTTTAAGATTTTGCATGCCATATTGTGGCAGAGCATACATGCATGTTAAATCCAATATCCCACTAGCATGTACCCATAACGCCTGTGTATGTTCTTGCAAAATAAATCATTTCATTTCATTTAAATCATTTCATTTCATTTCAATAGGGGTTAATTTATATATATATATAGATTTTTTTCAAAAACCATTGAACCTATCAAGTTCAAAATAATTTTCCTAGAAAGTTTATGTAAAGTTCTACTTTTGAGATTATTTTCATATTTTTGAAACTTGTGGTTCAAAAGTTAGAGGGGGGGGGACGCACTTTTTCTTACTTCTGGAGCGATTATTTCCGAAAATATTGACATTATCAAAAAATGATGTTAGTAAACCCCTATTCATTTTCAAATACCTATCCAACAATATATCACACGTTAGGATTAGAATGAAGAAAAAAATCACTCCCCACTTTACGTATAGGGGGGGTACCCTAAGAAAACATTTTTTTCCACTTTTTATTTTTGCTCCTTGATTCCTAGTTGACTACGGAACCCTAATAAAAACGAGTGATTCATTATTTAATATAAATATAATTATATTTTATTTACATGGACTTTGTTTTACCTACTTATAAATAAGTCGATCCCTGGTCGGACAGATGCCTAAACAATTTGTATATTTGATATAAATAACATAATTTATATAATTAACTTCTCAAACTTAAATAACTATAACTCGAGCAGAGACAAAATCCGCAATATCCTCTAGCTGTCCAGAGATCCAAAACTTGCCAGGCTAAATGCAACTGTACTTTGTCATAATTAAAATTCAAAATGGCATTTTGACCTTTTTATAGGTCTTTGGGCGGCTAGAGGATTTTGGGGAAAACAACTCCGTTCCACCGGACGTCCAGGCGAGAGGAGCGGTTTCATCCTTACGTTGTATATTCCATTCATTCGCACGAAGCGATTCGCTTCTACCATCCTAAAGCGGACTGCTAAGGAATGAAATTCGCTTCCTTCGTCTGTTTTCCCGAAAGATATAGGTGGTATAACAGCTGGAGGTATCTAAAACCGTCTTTAGTTCTATCTTCGATACACCTCATCATTCAATTCTTTAGTGAACGTACGACATATATAGTTGTGCTTCCGGACAGAAAGATACCGCAGCTTGGATGGGTCCTTTTCCTTCTCGAAAACTATCTCTTACCTAGTTACCATAAAGCTATATTCGTCTAATTCACTCGCCTCAATTTCGGCATAAGGCTGTCCTATATCCACATAAAATACAATATAAACTTAATAATTAATTAACTTAATTTTAGGGGTCGATGTTGTCCGCTTCCGTAGGTTAGAATTACTACCCGAAATCTGTAAAACCCTACAAGTGACCCCTGGGTGGTGCTAAAAGGACAACCAAACTTACCGGTGGTAGGCTTCGGCCGTGGCTGGTTACCACCCCTCAGACTAAGTCGTGCCGCCAAACGGATTCCGTGTTCCGGCACCTAGTCTGAGGTTGCCTCTAGGTGGATGTGTCCGAGTAGTTGCGATTGCCTTGGATACCGTTGCCTTTGTCTTTGTGTGCCACACCTTAGCGTCTGATTCTGGAGCTCAGCGGGATCCGAAGCACGGTGCTCCGCTGGCCGACCGCAGTTAGTAGGGGGCCCAAGTAAAGGGAAAGCCACCCTTGAAAGGCTGCCCCGCCAACTAGCGAAAATCCCGGGATGGCTTCACCTTGCCGGTTGGCGACCGGATGGGAGGGCCAGGTGACCATTCAGGGGGGGTTCGGGCGTCCCCGCGGTCTCCGGGTCAGCCGTCTTTGTGTGTGGCGCGCAAAGACATACGGTGGGTCATAATGGCGGAATTGCCTTGCTCCACTTACATTCACCTGCTTATTCGCTCTCCACTTCCACGCACAAATTTAATGGTATACAATAAAAGGAAAAAAGTTAAACAGCGGTTGCACTCCCTCCCACTTAAAGTGCACCTCACTAACATACGAGGTCTGCACTCAAATATCACTGCGGTCCACCACCACCTTGAGACTGCAAAACCGCAACTGCTGTTCCTCACCGAGACGCAGATCAGATCTCCGGATGACGCGGCATACCTCAACTACCCTGGGCGTAGTCTCGAGCACAGGTTTCTTCCTCGCGCCGGGGTTTGTGTGTATGCTCGCGATGATATCTGTATCAAACGTCTCCAAAATCTTGAAGATTCCAGCCTCTCTGTTGTGTGGATTTGGGTGGACACGGGAGTTGCACAAATTGTCTATGCATGTATTTACCGTTCGCATAGTGGAGATCAGGAGACAACAAGGCTTTTCAGTTATCTCAGTGAGGCAGTCGATGAGGATCAGATTAGGTATCCTGCGGCGGAGTTAGTTATATTGGGGGACTTTAATGCTCACCACCAAGAATGGCTGTTCCCATACCAATTAACCGACCATGCTGGAAGAGAGGCTCACAAATTTGCTTTAACGCTAAATCTCTCCCAGTTGGTAAACTGCGCCACTAGGGTACCCGATGTCGAGTCCCATACACCAAACTGCCTTGACCTTCTGCTGACTACTGATCCAGACAAATATTCGGTGGCAGTAACAGCCCCTTTGGGTACCTCCGATCACTGTCTGGTTAAGGCTGTATCCGTATATTCCCCACCAGATCAGGGCCCTAGGGGTACGAGACGGGTGTGGCGATACAGGTCAGCAGATTGGGATGAGATGCGTCACTTTTTTGCGTCTTATCCTTGGCGTGCCTCGTGCTTTTCTTCCCATGATCCTTCGAGCTGTGCCAGCGCTGTAGCTGATGTCATCCGGCAGGGTATGGAATACTATATTCCCTTCTCTGATGTCTCGACCGGTTTTGATGCTCGCCCGTGGTACAATGCTGAGTGTGACCGTGCTGAGGCACTTAAGCAGGCAGCGTACCTGGCTTGGGTTAATGCTCGCAAGCGCAAAGCACCCAATGCTCGTAAGCTGAAGAAAGCCTACAATAAGGCCGCTAAGTCTGTAAAAAAGCAGTTTCGCAAGGCACGCTTCGCCCACATACGCCATATCGGGGCTAAACTCGCCTCTTATCCGCCTGGAAGTAAGGCTTTTTGGTCCCTGGCTAAGGCGACTGAAGCGAATTTTTGTCGACCATCACTGCCACCTTTGATGAAGCCTGATGGTTCGCTAGCGCATACTGCTGACGCGAAGGCTAATTTGTTTGCCTCGCTATTTGCTGCGAATTCACGATTAGATTCCGCAGGAAAAACACCGCCTATTCTCCCGCAAGTGGACTGCTCTATGGGCGTGGTTCATATACGCCAAAAGGAAGTGCTAAAAATCCTGCGGAATCTGGACGTGAACAAGGCTAGCGGTCCAGATGGAATTCCAGCCATTGTCCTGCGAAACTGTGCAGCCGAATTGTCTCCGGTTTTGACTCGCCTCTATCGCCTCTCACTCGCTGCTGAAGTCGTTCCCTCGGGCTGGAAGCTTGCCAATGTGCAGCCTGTACCCAAGAAGGGCAGTCGGGCAGACCCAGCCAACTATCGTCCGATCTCGGTCACCTCCATACTCTGTAAGACTATGGAGCGTGTACTGAACAAACGCCTCCTAAGATACCTAGAAGACAACGATTTACTCAGCGATCGCCAATTTGGGTTCCGTTCTGGGCGGTCGACTGGTGATCTTCTAGCCTATGTCACTCATCTTTGGAGCGAGGCTATCGAGGGTTATGGCGAAGCTCTTGCTGTGTCCCTTGATATCTCCAAGGCTTTTGACAGGGTCTGGCACGCCAGTCTAGTTGGCAAGCTTCCAGCATATGGAATTCCTTTTGGCCTGTGCAACTGGATTGCAGATTTCCTGAGAGGGCGATCGATTCGCGTGGTCGTAGATGGGTGTACTTCCGACCAACGGGATATTGATGCCGGTGTTCCGCAGGGATCTGTTTTATCTGCAACCTTATTTCTGCTGCACATCAACGATTTGCTAGTCCCGGGAATTATTGGGTACGCTGATGACAGCACGGTTGTAGATAGGTACTTGTCCAGTGCGAAGGCCAAAAGGGATGAAGTCCAGTCTTGTCGTGAGAGCATGGTGGATCGATTGAATTTGGCTCTCGAGGCAGTAACCGACTGGGGAGAAGCCAACCTAGTCAAGTTCAATGCCACTAAGACACAGGCCTGTCTGTTCTCCACTAAACGGAGTCTTGTTTAACTGACTCCAACTTTCCGGGGTGTATCCGTACCCATTTCTGATCACCTGGAACTTCTTGGAATGAGCTTATCATCCAATTTGAACTTCGGACACTATATTGAATCTTTGGCTAAAACTGCAGCCAAGAAACTTGGAATTCTTTCCAAGGTGCGGCGGTACTTTACACCTAAACAGCTTCTGCAGCTTTACCAAGCGCAGGTCCGGTCGTGTATGGAGTACTGCTGCCACCTTTGGGATGGATCCGCGAAGTACCAACTTGCTGCCTTAGATTCAATAGATAAACGTGCCAAGAAGCTCATTGACGATCCTGATCTGGTGGGGGCAAAGCTGCAAAGCCTCGAACACCGAAGGAAAGTCGCATGCCTATCGGTATTTTATAGGATACATTTCGGCGAGTGTGCGAGTGGTTTGCATGAACTCATTCCACCATCTCCATTTAAATATTATGGGACGAGGCGTGCGTTGAGATTCCATCCCTATGTTGTGGATATTCCTTCAACCAGAACAAAGCGCTTTGCTTCTACTTTTCTGATTCGCACAGCTAGGGAGTGGAATTCTCTTCCAGCTGATCTTTTCCCGGAGCAATACAACCTGGGTATCTTCAAGTCGAGAGTGAATAAGCACTTGCTAGGTAAGCATGTTCCATCGTCGGCCTCATCGTCACTTACCATCAGGTGAGATTGGGGCCAAATGCTAACCTATCATTTATAAAAAAAAAAAAATAAAAAAAAAATAACTGTTAATACCGTCGACGTCTTTCTTGAGACATTTTCCACAAGTTTAAAACTAAACTCTGATCTATTTTATACAATAGTTATATTAAACCAGTATATATTTAAGAGCACTGCACTAAGTTTCTTCGCCGGGATGTTTAGATTTCATGTGAGTCAGTAACACGTGCCTCTGTCGACATGCATAACTGCAGTGATTGCACTGATATGGTTTCTCACCTGTGTGTATCCTCATGTGAGTCTTCAAGTCCGCTTTCCGCGTGCATTTGAAACCGCACTCGGTGCATTCATTGGGCTTCTTGTTGGTGTGTTTCATTTGATGATATCGTAAATGCGCTTTTTCTCGCGCCTGGTAGTCGCACATATTACATTTAAATGGCAATACCCCATTATGAATCCTCTCATGACGTCTCAAATGTGACTTGTCAACGGTTTTGTAATCACACAGGCTGCATTTATGACGCTTGTCCCCAGTGTGTATTCTCTCGTGTCTCTTTAAATGCGTCATGCAGGAGCATTGGTAATCACAGTGACTGCACAAATAAGGTTTCTCACCTGTGTGCGTCATCTGGTGCCTTTTTAGTTCTAAGTTCCGTTTACATCTAAATTCACAACTGTCGCACTTAAACGGTTTTTCGTTAGTGTGTTTCAATTGGTGATTTTGGAATTTGTCTTTGCGAGCGCACTGGTAGTTGCAGTGTTTGCACTTGTATGGTTTCTCACCTGTGTGTACCACTTGGTGTTGTTGTAGATTGCACTTGAACCGACTTGTGTAGTTGCAATGATCGCAGCTGAAAAGATTCCGCGCACTGTGGTATTTGACATGATCCTGCAAGTGCCTCTTGATATTTGTTGTGAATTCACATTCAGAACACTGTAAAGCTGTGACGCCATGTTCGCTGTTCTCGTGTTTTGATAAAAGTTCTCGAGTTTTGAATGTAGAGCTACAAAAATCGCAACTGAATGTAACTGTGGAATCATTATTTCTAAATGCATTGTTACATTCCGCACTGGTGAATGGTTTCTCGCCTACTTGCCTTGTAGCGTGAGTAGTTAGTCGCTCTGCAAACAAAAAAAAAATAGGATAGGAGCTAACATGAATAAATGAACGAATGAATGAATGAATGAATTAGTTTTTATTAAATATTTTGATTTGCTTTGCTTTTAAAGTAGTAACACTACAAAATAAATTATAAGTAAATAAAAAAATTAAATCTACCGCGGCTGACGTCTTACTATTAGCTGGAGATGCAGGTTCAAATCCTGTCTCAGACATCCAGCGTCCCGGTCACTTTTTCTAAACTATATGTCATCTACAACTTACTTGAAACGGCATTATTACAACCAAAATTTAACATACATTGTAACTATCTCGTTTTAAGTAAGTTTTTCGGTTAAAACCGTTTATTTCCCATACTAAATAAAAACCGATTGCATTCCATAATTTTAATTAACTCTATTATTGTTTACGTTGTATTTATTATATTTTATAAAATTTTCAAAAATATGGTCAAAAAAATAATATTAGTAGGTATGAGAAAGTATGATAATATGGTATAAACTGTAAGCACTCACCCGTCTCTGACATGACATCATTAGACGACTCCGACTTCAGAACGACATCTGGATCTGAAATATGTAACTAATATTTGTAGCTGTACTAAAACATTTACATTACTACCGAATTTACGCGCCAAGTATTTTTTTTTTCTCAAAAAACCCGCATGGCACACACTTGCCATAGATCAGGGCTTCCCAAACTTTTTTTTTGGTGTGACATCCTTAAGAAACCTCAATTTTTTTTCGACACCCCTCTAGCCTCAAGCTAACTACCACAGGGGAGTACCCAAAGGATTCCGGTGGTTTGCTTTCCTCTCGAAACCATGAAAATTACGGACATTATATGTGCTGCCACAAGAATTTTTCCGGATTTTCACTAGTTTGGAAAGTCCTGCCATAGATAATAAATGTAACCATTTCTTAGAATAGCCAATTTGAATACCATACGCCAGCGACTGACATTAGACTTCGTTTCCGCAAGTTCAAACCCCGGCTCGTACAGTCAGCAGCAGAAGTGGCTAAGCGTTTGAGGTGTTCAAAATGAGGTCAACACATCTCTATGTCAAGAGAATAAGAGCGCCTGTTGGTCATTTTTAGCTTAGCCACTTTTGCTGCTGACTGTACCAATGAGGTTATTCGGAATTTATGTACGAAATATCATTTGATATTTACCAGCCGCTTCGTGAAGGAGAACATCGCGAGGAAACCGGACTAATCCCAATAAGGCCTAGTTTACCCTCTGGGTTGGAAGGTCAGATGGCAGTCGCTTTCTAGTGCCTCCGCCAATCCTGGAATTAGTCGCCAAGTGGACCCCATGAGCCGTGGCAAACGCCGGGCCTCTGGTTTCTCAGTCTATTTCTTAATTAGCTAATCGTTATTAATCCCTGAATCTAACTACCACTACAATAAAAGTTAACCTAAAAGTCAAAAGTACTTACAGACTAGGTCCACTTTCTCATCTTCACATGCTAACTCAGACTCTATGGGTAATTCATCTGAAAATATAAACAAGTTATTAATTCAAAGTCGAAGCCCAAAGCTAACTAGGAGTACAGTCAGCAGCAGAAGTGGCTAAGCGCTTGAGGTGTTCAAAATGAGGTCAACACGTCTCTATTGTCAAGAGAATAAGAGCGCGTGTAGGTAATTTAGAACACTTCAAACGCTTAGCCAATTTTGCTGCTGATTGAACCTAGTTAGCTACTCCAAACAAACAATCAAGACAAACTATAGGAGAGTTTGGCAGAAGAAAATGAAATGTTTGTAAAATCGGGTTATTATTTCTGAATTCTTTTTTATTCATTGTTGCATTGTGACAAGAATTTTTGGGAGTGCTATTGTTTCTTATAAAGAAATAAATAATGAAAAAGGTACAGGTGTTTTAACTTATAGTCTATACTTTTAAGTATTAAAAAAAAAAGGTAAAAATTCTTGACGTGTCTTTTTATTGAAAAACGCTTTTTAAAAATCAGTGACTATTACTTACAAAAGCAAAATAATGTAAATAACCATATGAGATTCATAATTGTCACGATTTATTTTTCAAAACTGATTTATAATAAAGACATGTCAAGATTGTTTACCTTTTTTAACTACCTAAAAGTATAAACTATTGCGAGACTAAACAATACAGTATCAATTACAGTGCCTCTAGGTTTGCTCCTGCTCACGCCCAGGGATCGAATACCGGTATTATTTGCATACAAATTAACCGGTATTCCATTTCGGTAACTCGGTTATTATTGAATATATATGCATTTTATTTTGCTAATCAGATAAAGTATTTTCCTTACCTAAATCACGTTTAAAAATATAATGGTTTTTATTTTATTTTAACGACATTATTAGGTTTTTAGTAATACCGGTAACGATCCCTGCTCACGCCTCACGAATCAGCCAATTATACCCTTTGAAGCCTTAAATCTACACTAATATTATAAAGGCGAAAGTTTGTATGTGAGTGTGCAAGTTTGTTACTTCTTCACGTCTAAACGGCTGGAGCGATTTTAATAAAATTTGGTAAGGAGTTAGCTGACACCCTGGATTAACACATAGTTTTTTCCCTAATAAACCGCGGGTAACACCGCGGAGCACAGCTTGTCGAACATAAACAAAAAAAAGGTTCTACAATAAGTAATTATATAGACTCCGTCAAACACTCTTGATTTTGAAAACATAACCCTGTTCCTCACAACGGAGACTTCTTTGTGACACCACTATATATTTTTTTCTTTTTTTTTAACAAGACCGGCCAGCGTTTGACCTCAATCGCACCATTACTACATCTATTTATTAGCCAACGTAAATTCAATGCACCAACAATCGTACAAGTAATAAGATGGAAAATAATAATGTGAATTTTTCACATTTACCATTATACTAACCAATTAATTGAATCAGGCGTTACTTTGCGGAAGTCCATATTATTAACAACAATAATATTACTTTACTATTCCGCTGTTTAATAACGTGCTAGTCAATCAGTGCCAACCCGTTATATTTACTTGCGTATTTTTTCATGCATTAATGTTCCCTCCCTCCCACCGCAAAATGAAATACGCAAATAAATATAACAAACCACCACCATTAATACCAAAACTCGACACGTGACAAAGTAATATTATTGTTGTTAATTATACTAACCACACATACCATTCCAGCGTCATTGATGAATTGTCGTTGAATGTATACTTATAAATTATGTTATAAAAATGTTTAAAATTATGCTCCCACATAAGGAGGTCTCTGCTGCACGGAATAGGGTATATGTTTTCAAAATGTTGGGTGTTTTTCTGAGCCTTGATAATTATGTACTTACACGACTGTTCAAACATGAAGTTCTCACTGGCATCGTCAGCTAGCTCGTGCTTGATCTGTTCCTTCTTGTCCTCTGTGGAACATATAGAATATTATAAATTTATCTCTTGCTCTGTTACGAATAATAGCAAATTTTGCTTTAAGAATTGAATGACACTACTAATATGCCATACACTCAAACTGATATCCAGACGAGCGGAATTAATATCCCTAAAAATAAAATCTAAGGAAGACAGAGAAGAGCTAAAACAAATATTCAAAAAAACAAACAGAGCCATAAGAAAAGACTATGAGACCCATAGAAGAACAGTTATTGTTAAAAATATGACAACATATAGGAGTTCCAAGCGTGCCTATAAAGAACTTACAACACATAAAAACTGGATCGGACAACTCACAGACGGACAAGGTGACACCAAAACAAGAGAAGACATCATTAAGCAAGCTACAACCTTCTACCAAGAACTATACAGAAAACCACCATTGGAAATACAAACTGAAGACCAAGAAAGAAATATAGAAGTAGAAACAGTAGCTGAGGCAATAAGTGAAAAGGAAATAGTGAGACACATAAAGAAACTCAAACCCGAAAAAGCCCAGGACCAGACAATATAACAAACGAGTGTCTAAAACTTGGAGCACCAATATTGGTTACACATTTAACTTCACTATTCAATTTGGCATTAAAAACAGGACAAATTCCAACCCAATGGTGTCAGTCACACATCATATTATTGTACAAAAAAGGCAACCCACTGGACATTGGCAACTATAGACCTATTAGCCTGCTATCAACAACGTACAAGCTGTTTGCATCAATATTATTAAGCAGACTAGAACAAGGTATTGATCAAAACCAACCTATAGAACAGGCAGGGTTCAGACCGGGCTACTCTACAAACGACCACATACAGGCTATAGAACAAATAATAGAAAAATATAAAGAATTCAACAAACCGCTGTATGTGGCGTTTGTAGACTATACCAAAGCATTCGACAGTGTAACACACTCGTCAATCTGGAGAGCATTAAGGAAAAATAATATAAACGAAAAATACATAACAGTTATAAAGAATATATACTCTAAAAGTGTGAGCAGAGTCAAACTGGAACGAGAGGGAGAAGAAATCATAATAGGACGCGGCTTGAGGCAAGGTGACCCCCTCTCACCCAAACTATTTATAGCTGTTTTAGAAGATATTTTCCAGAATGTGGATTGGAAAAATGAGGGGCTGTGGGTACAAAATAGACGACTCACGCACTTGAGGTTTGCAGACGATATTGTCCTATTTAATGAAACAGCTCTGGGGATAAGGAATATGCTGCAAACCTTAAACACAGAAAGTCAGAAAGTAGGATTGCAAATGAATGCCACTAAAACAAAAATAATGACTAATAGCTTTCAAAAACCAGTAAAAGTAGAAGACAAGGAAATAGATTATGTTCAAGAGTACATATATTTGGGAAAACTCATATCCTTTAACAAAAATAGTAACGAGAACGAATTAGACAGAAGAATTAATATAGCATGGACTAAATACTGGGCTCAAAAGGAAATTCTAAAAGGTAACTACAGTTTGAAGCTCAAGAAGATAATAATGGACTCCTGCATACTACCCAGCCTCACTTATGCCAGCCAAACCTGGGTGTACACTAAGAGGGTAAAGAGCAAAATTCTCGCTTGTCAACATGCAATGGAAAGAAGCATCTTGAAGTTAAGGAGAATTCAAAAGACAAGAAACGAAGAAATAAGGAAGAAAACAAGGCTGACAGATGCTCTTCAACACGCACTATCCCAGAAATGGAAATGGGCAGGACATTTGGCGAGATACCAAGACAAGAGATGGACTCTCCTTGCAACCACATGGCCAGGCCCCACTGGAAAGAGAAAGGCAGGAAAACCAAGGAAAAGATGGGCTGACGACATTGTAGAGGCAGCGGGAAGGGCCTGGATGGACACTGCTCAGAACAGAGTAACATGGAAAAGTTTGGAGGAGGCTTTTACCCTAACAGGGACCACAAAAAAATAAAAATAAAAATATAATAGAATAAATTGTAACTAAATTGTATTTGTGGAAATAAAAAAGGCTATAATACTAATATGCCAAGTAGATGATCTTTATCTAGAGATCACTCCATTGGGTGTTCGGAAGCTTCAGCCGTCATAACTGGAGCAAATCTATGGTGCTGGTGATGTCATTATGACGCAAAGGCGCATGTAGGATGTTAGTTAAAACAATATTATTATGGGGATATTATTGTTGATTTATAAAAAAAATGTTTTAAAAATATTTTTTTAGTAATGTTATTCAAACAATATATCTTTTTCTTCAAATAAATGAAACCACGCAATAAATATTACGTTGGAAGATGTTTGATGAAGAACAGGTCTAGTGCATTGCATAATCCTATGACATTGGCAAAACTCGAAATCCCAAATGCTTCCGATATCAAAAGTAATGCTTGTTTATGTTTAAAAAACAAAAAGTGTTAGTATATTGGAATCATGACACCTGGAGACCTTATACATCTCTGAGGTTTATTTGTAATAAGCATGTATTTATATTTTTGTGTATATTTTGAAAACAAAATATACACAAAAATGTCTGGTCTGGCCTAGTGGGTAGTGACCCTGCCTATGAAGCCGAAGGTCCTGGGTTCGATTCCCAGTCAGGGCATTTATTTGTGTGATGAGCACAGATATTTGTTCCTGAGTCATGGGTGTTTTCTATGTATTTAAGTATTTATATGTATCTATTTATTATATATATCGTCGCCTAGTACCTGCAACACAAGCCTTATTGAGCTTACCGTGGGACTAGGTCGATTTGAGTAAGAATGTCCCGAAATATTTATTTATTTATTTATTTAAAATAACTATACATATAATATTTTTTGAAACTTTTGATTACTAATTTTGTAATTTCTAAATTAGAATAAAGGACACAATTCAGATAAGAAAGCATATCGAACGTTTTGTTAACTTCGTTCTTAGCAGTCAGATTTGGACTTTTAAGTAATTAATAATTATTTTTATTTTTCCTTTGGCAGAAATTTTTTGTAATTGTTGGATATGCTTTCTTAAAGAATAACGCATTTTTATGTAATATGTATAAGATATCTTTTGTAATACTGTTTTGAAAAAATAAGTCCCGCCGAGTTTCTTGCCGGTCATAAAAGTCGAAATGCTTCTCGGGTCAGAGGTGTAGGGTTAGAACCGGTGTAGTTTTTATGTTTTCTTCTTTTGTATACTCGACGTGTAAAAGTGTCCTTGTGGCCTACTTACTGAATAAACGTTTGAGTTTGAGTTTACGTTAAGAAATGACAGTTGTCACTTAAATAATGTGTACATACTTGACAACACTCTGTCTATGTGTTTCTTTATGTGAAACTGTCACCATAGTTTCGCTCCCAAAAAATAAAAAATAATTCTACATAAAAATTTGTGAGATTACCATGAAATGGAGCCTTATAAGCGCTGGCTTATCTATTGGCGAAACCATATGTACCACAGTGATGGCCTTGGCTGACAGTTAGGTAGCAACTAATATGGAGGGTTTCATGGTCAAACCCGATAAGTCGAGTAAATGGGATTTAGAACTATACGTGAATTACGTAAGATTGTTACTTCAATGAAATATTATATTGATTTATTAGGTTTGACCACGCAACCCTCGATATATGATAAACAGAAACTCACCTTCATCAAGCAGCGCTTGCAGCTCAGTCTGGCTGTGTAGCACTTGCATTTTAAACTCATTAGCGTCTCGGAGGCGGCTAACGCATGCTGAGCAGATTCCGCGAGACCCATTACCAACCAGCATCAGCTGTTTGAAAAAAGGTTTATAAAGTAAGATTTACATCCTCGTAAGGCCCAAGGGCCTATTTTTAGGACATTGAGATGTAAATGTCCCACAAGATGAACTTACTTAAACACAATTAAAACTTTTTCTGTATGCTAAAATTCAAAATATAATGTCCTATTTTTAGGACATTGGGTTGTTGTTCCACTTGTCGTAAAAAAAGGTTGGGCGTTACAAGGCTATCAAAATTTAAAACTAAAAATGTGGGTTACATTTAGGATAGAATTAACAATTTATATACTAATCATGTGTTTTTGCTTTATTGAGAACACAATTTTTCTTTTATTTTAATTATTTACTATCTTTAATAATACAGGTACCTATGGCTTTGTGTAAGTAAATTGCTTTGCTAGATAAAAAAACTTTGTAGTTCTAAAAAGTCTCACTTATAATTAATTACTTTAAGTTCTTATGGGAACTAAATTTTATATCTTTAAACCGAACTGTAATAAAAACAGGCTGTTCTTGCGGCTAGTGTTAAATATGATAAAGATAATTGTTATATTTACATGCAGGTCGAAGCAGTCTTTAAGCATGTCCGAATATATCTCTGTTTTGTCGAGATATGTGTACGGGGTAGTCAGATCCATCTCAGGAGGGCAGCGCAGGCAACAACGACAAGAATTTTTGACATCCATTGTTATTGAACTGAAGTAAGCGTTGTGGCCTAGTGTAATAACATTAATATGTCTGTTGAACGCATTACGAGGCTGTTTAGCGACTTTCACAAAAGACTATATTTATACTAACTACTAGGTATACCGAGCGCAAAGCTATGCTCTTTTATAATAGGAGATAATGTGATTTATGTGATTGCTGATTGACACGATTGACATCGCGTTCGTTCAAAAACTAATAGACAAATATGACGTCTTGAAATTTTAGGTATTGCTATCTTCAAAAGTGTTTATATGACTTGACATTACGAATTGCGATGTACATTCGGTGTCCTAATGTGATTGTAGGATTCCGCTTGGTAGGTGGTTGTTTGACGCACGTATCCGAGTTTGAATTGTGATAAAATCGGTTTTTTTGTTCTAAAACTCACACAGAATAGGTTATTTCTGTGGGTGGTGGTTATAGAGGGTAGTGGAAAGTAAGTGTTTTACGTTTGTTTGTCTTGGTTTGTCGGAAATGGAGGATTCCGAGCCCCCCGATAGGGGGGCTGGAGCGTCCACTTCCAGTGATCGAAAAATAGGTGAGAAACGTCGTGCGAATTCTGACGAACAAAATGAACTCAGTGAACAGCTTCACGGCAAGAAGTCGAGCCCGCCAAGTGCCTCCATACAACACACGTACGTCAAACCAGGTTACGAAAGTGCATCGGATATTAAGTATACACAATCTAACATTGGCCCATACGTGGTTCATGTCTCGCGTAATGATAATGACCAATCAAATGCCCCTAATCGTATGCGTGCATTAAAAATGGCCCAAATAATTTACAATAGCAAAGTAGCAGGCATTAAAGAAATAAAAAGCATAGGTAAAAATAAAATGTGCATATATTTCCACACTGCCTCAGAAGCTAACTCCTTTTTAACACACACAATTTTGTCATCACATAAACTTACAGCTATCATTCCCAGGTTCCAAGTGTCCCGCATGGTTGTAGTCAGGCAAATACCATTAGATTGGACTCTGGAGGAACTAGCTGAAGCTATTGAATGCCCAACGGGTGTAGGCCCGGTTATCAAGGCCCGGAGGCTTAATACAAAAAAAATAGTTGATGGGAAAAGGGTTTGGGAACCTTCGGGCACTGTAGTCCTTACACTACTGGGCCAGAAAATACCTGAAAAAGTGTATTGTTTTAATATGTCAATCCCAGTTGATACATATAAGCTTCCCATAATCCAATGCCACAAATGTTGCCGTTTTGGACATATAAAGGACCAGTGCCGGTCCAACCCAAGGTGTGCACGGTGTGCTCAGAATCATGAAGTTTCTGACTGCAAAGTTACCGAAAGTGAAGTTTTATGCCTATTCTGTTCTGGCCCTCATTCTTCTACTGATCCCAAATGTCCTGAATTCTCCCGACAAAGATCAATTAAATCTGCTATGGCAGAAGAAAATATTGGATATATTGAAGCCGCCAGGAAACACCCTCCTGTTCGTACACCTTATGCAGCCAAAGCAAATACTAATTATATAAAACACTCCAACCCTTCTCTTTCTCCATCTAACTCAGACAATCTCCCCCAAATCATAGCAGCCCCTCAAAATCAATCTTATAGAAAAACTGTTTTTATTGAAAGGCATACCAGACCAGATCATGGGAAGTCTTTGGATGCTGAGGCACACAGGAAAATTACTTTTACTCCCCAATCAGCCCTACCTAATGGTTGTGCCCTAAGTGATTCTGTATCTTTAACGCCCAATGAAAATCTGGGTGATCTTGTTTCCCAGATGTTACTTAATGTCCTGTCCAAGTTTGCCGACATATTACCGTACACTGTTCTAGAGTCCCTGCTGGGTCAAATTTGTTCTGCTATTAATAAAGCAATTCAAGATGGCCAATTACAAACTAACGATTAACACGGTACTACGTGTAGTTACACGAGCGGCGAACCGATCGGACACTCAGCACTCTTAGTGCTTGAAAATGGAGGCCTATGTTCTCCGAAACATGTCGCGCGAGTGACTAAATAAACGTGAGTAGTACCGTGTTAATCGTTAATTATTAAACATGTCTCATGTAAGTTTAAATACAAAAATTACAAACTAATTCAATGGAATACTAGAAGCATTAAAAATAAAAAACAAGAAATAATCCAACTCATTAATAAACACCACCCGGCCATCCTTGCCATTTCGGAGACATGGCTGAAACCCGGATCTATCTTTAGGGTAACTGGGTATTCATGCCTCCGGGATGACAGAGATGATGGTTGGGCTGGTAGTGCTATTCTTGTAAGTAGAAATGTATCCTTTGCTCAAATCAATATTCAACCTCATACTCCTAATCTGAATGTTGTAGCAGTTCGATGTCTAGATATGTCCATTGTATCAGTTTACATTGCGCATCCGAGCCGTGATGTAATTCAGGAACTTCAGGATATTCTGTTAGCTATACCGGTTCCCATTATAGTACTAGGTGACTTTAACTGCCGGCATACATTATGGGGTTCTCATTGTTGTGACTCGGTTTCTAGATTTCTTTTGGAACTTCTTGATGTTGTTAACCTCTGCATCATTAATGATGGCACGCCTACGCGTAGGGTATCACCAACCCAAAATGCCAGTGTACCAGATCTGACTCTAGCTTCTCCAAACATATTTCAATCTTTATCTTGGATGGTTTCTACGCTGTCATTAGGTAGTGACCATCTCCCCATAATAACGACAGTGACTTCATCCATTCCCCTACTACCCATACAAACTCCTATTCTCAAATATAGAACTTGCCAAGCGGATTGGAAAAAATTTAGGTCAAATATGTCAGAGGTCGTGGAGAACCTTCCTAAAATAACAGATACAAATTACTTAGATGTGTACAATTTATTTACTGCTGGCCTTTTAACGTCTGCTGACAGGTCAATACCCCTAAAGAATTCGGCCCGGCATAAAATACCCTCCCCAGCTTGGTGGGATGCTGATTGTTCAGCCATTGTTAAGGAACGTAATCAAGTAGAGTCTATTTTTGCACGAGATTTATCATTAGAAAACTACCTAATTTTTCAACGAATAACCGCTCGTAGTAAGAGGCTCCTCCGCAAAAAGAAATTTCAAGGATGGCGGTCTTTTTGCGAGACTTTGTCCCCGAGAACCCCCGCTACTCTAGTATGGAAAAAGATGAAGACTTTTCGTCATTCCCAAGTAGATAATAACGTCAACACTAATAAATCTTCGTGGCTCGATGGATTCTCTGCCAAACTGGCTCCTCCTTTTGTTCCGCCCCAGGATGGTCTGGGTGGCTACTGTTCGTTATACGCTCCGTTTGAAAGAATGAACGAAATTTTCAATTATGACGAACTTTGTTGTGCGATGGATCACTTGCGTGATTCTACACCAGGTATAGATGGTATCCCATATTCCTTTCTGACCCAAAGTTTAAAGTCAACAAAAATGGCATTTTTAGAAATCCTAAATAACATATTCCTAAATGGTAAAGTTCCTGATAGTTGGAAGTCCCACATCATTATACCCATTTTAAAACCAGGTAAAGACCCAACCGAACCGGCGTCTTATAGACCTATCGCACTATCGTCAGTTCTAGCTAAAATCATGGAACATTTACTTAAAAACAGACTGGAGTGGATTTTGGAGAATAAAAATATGATTTCAAGAACACAATTTGGATTCAGAAGGGGTATGGGAACTATGGATAGCCTCAGCATTCTTACATCTGATATTCGGCTGGCTCTTTCTCGTGGCGAACATGTAATCGGCGCATTCTTGGACATAACAGCAGCTTATGATAATGTAGATCTCCATTTACTCAGGCAGAAAATGCTTAATCTGAGTATTCCCATGAGAATCGTAAACATCATATGTAACATGTTCATGGGTCGCTCCATTGTAGTCCGATCGAACGGTACTTTAAATCCTCCAAATCTGGTTTGGAAGGGGCTCCCACAGGGGTCCGTTCTCAGTCCACTTTTGTATAGCTTGTATACCTCCGATTTAGAAACTTCAGTTAATTGCTTTTGTAAGATTCTGCAATATGCTGATGACATTGCTTTGTATTCGTCTTCTAAAGTTTTTGCAGAGTCTGCACAATCTATTAACAATGCCTTACACTACCTTAACGCATGGCTAACTGAACACGGGCTCGCTTTGTCTGCAGAAAAAAGTAATGTAGTTGTTTTTTCTCGCAAAAGATTAATTCCGGACCTAAATATTCACATTGACGATCAGACTGTAATGATAAAAGATGAAGTCAAATTTTTGGGCGTTATTCTTGACTCTAAGATGTCAGGTATCAGCCACTAGAATTACGTATCTCGAAAGGCTGAAAAAAATATTAACATTTTGCGAGCTTTGTCTGGCGTAAAATGGGGCTCTCATCCATATAGTCAGAAGCTTATATATAATGCTATCATTAGAAGTCATTTTGACTATGGTAGTTTCGTACTAGAACCTTGCAGCAAACTGGCTCTGGCCAGGTTAGATAGAATCCAGGCTAGATGTTTAAGGATTATAACTGGAGCCATGAAATCTTCTCCCACAAACGCTCTTCAAGTAGAATGCATGGATCCACCCTACTCATTGCGCAGACAATATTTAGCGGACTGATTCTTTTTTAAATCTATCCAAACTTCATCACATCTTCTTTTCCCAATCCTCGAATCTCTTTATCAGCTCATTGCTGCTTCTCCGTACTGGACGCACAAAGTTTTACCTCTTCTAGTTAATAGCTTCAAAAAGTTTCTTGATCTCCCTGCTTCTGTTTTTCAAACTTACAAGAATCCTATCTTTGAAACGGATTATGACAGTTTAGTATTCCAACCTTCGGTTCTGTTCAGTTTCGGCATTGCCAAGAATCAAATCGGTGCTAATGACGCTTTCAACAGAGTGATTTCTGAGAAGTGGGCTGACTATTTGACTATTTATACGGATGCCTCTAAGCTAAGTGAGCATGGACCTGTCGGATCTGCAGTGTGGATACCGAAATACAAAATAATTTTAAACTTCAAACTTCCTGCCGGTACTTCGGTATTTTCAGGGGAATCGATCGCCCTGTTAGAAGCCGTATCATATGTTAACTCCCACCGCCTCAATAAATCACTTATCTTAACGGACTCACTAAGCTGCTTACAAGATATTGCAAAACGCCCATTCCATGCAAAAGAAATCTCTCCGGTAACACTACAGATTAAGGAATTGCTGCATAAATGCCATAGGGAAGGGATTGAGGTCGTTCTGGCTTGGATTCCGGGCCATTGTGGTATTTCAGGCAACGAAACTGCGGATCTATACGCAAAGGAAGCCATCTCTGTAGGTAGTAACGTTTATGACAAGTGTTTCCCCCGTGATATTAAATCTCTTGCTTTGCTACAAATGCGAGACACTTGGAACATTCGTTGGCAATCTTCCCGTATAACTGTTGGTAAAAATTACGGCATGCTGCAACCAGAATTGCCGACAAGACCTTGGTTTTTCGCTCACAGATCTGTTCCTAAGAATTTAACTTCGGTAATCATCCGTTTGCGCCTGGGCCACGTATGCACTCCCGTGTTTTTAGCCAAGATGCACATTCGTGACCATTCGTTGTGTGAGTGTGGATTGGCGGAAGGTACACTTGAGCACATGTTTTTTCACTGTAACCGTATTGTCTCTCCCCTCTATGACATCCTTCCCTCCGAAATCCCTCGTCCTGTCAACATTAAGTTCCTATTAACCTTAGTCCACTCCCCCTGTGTGTATGCTATAGCTAAATTTATTCAAATTAATAATTTGTTTCTATAGCATTTGTCTAACAACAAAAGTTTTTTTATCTTTTTTTTTTATAGATTCTCCTTTAAGTGAGCTTGCCATCGATAAACACCGGACCAAGTCGATAAATACGTGTCTCTCTTAACCTCGACGTTGGCGGAATCATCGACACCATCGATGGAGCCATAACACTCACAAAGATTGATTGATTGAAGTGTTTATATGTATTTATTTGAAAAGTAAA
Organism: Grapholita molesta; assembly: GCA_022674325.2. Classification (NCBI taxonomy): domain Eukaryota; kingdom Metazoa; phylum Arthropoda; class Insecta; order Lepidoptera; family Tortricidae; genus Grapholita; species Grapholita molesta. The sequence continues at coordinate 4,490,064 of CP053141.2, read as the reverse complement.
TGTAAATCTCGTTAATTTCAAAGCACTGTAGTAACATAATTTATAAATGTTTATGTTAAAAGTACTTGGACTTATCATGATCATTATAAAATACCTAATAACCCTAGAGTGGTTAGACTTGTTAGGCCCGGCGCACATTATCGGCATGGCATGGTGGGGGATGCTTTGGCATGCCGACGCAAAGGCGCACACTAACGGCAATTACTGACGTTGCATCCTCAGGCAATCCGAGGCGTCCTTAGGCATGCTGAGGCGTCCTTAGGCATACCAAGGCATCGTTAGGCATACCGAAGCGTCCTTAGGCACGAGGAGACGTCTTTATGTATGCTTAGGGGTCTCGAAGCCTGACCCAAACCGAGTAAGGCTCGGCGCACATTATCCGTGCACGCCATGCTGTGCCACTCACGACACATAGATGGCGGTACTAAACAATTATTAGCAACGCCACCTATTTTTCCACGCAATGACATAGGTTAGCTTAGTTAGGGCCCTCCGGACTGCTGAGAGGAACTTATTGTGATTACTAAAAGTAAAACTAAAGCGTATTGAAAGTAGTCGAAGTGATTATTCTAAGTTAGATCTGAAATCACAATTAATTTGACACCATAACGTAAATATTACGCTAGCGAAAGGCTCGCGAGAAACCTTCTAGCAATAGTCCAACAATACATATATTATTATGTATTTGCAAATTGCTCTGAGTTATAATTTTCGGGTAATCTACTCAAAGAAAATTATAGAAAAAAAAGCGGCTATGAGGTTTAGCAAATCAAACCACAAACTTTTTGCAATAATTTAATCAGGACATGTAATACGTAACTCTCCATAATACATAAATAATTTTAACAATTCAATTGATTACACCGTCGTCTTATTGATTATTTTACATCCCTTAATTTAGTTCCAAATTGATCTCTACGTTACTTACAACTAGAGAGGAGAGACAGGGACCAGCCTGTTACATCTACAACATAGATGGCGCCAGTTGATCTACTAGCGCCCCTAGCGGTGGCGGTAGCGAAACTACTCCTGCGATTATTATATTCAAACGTATCGTTAAACATTCTAGAAGCGGTTAAGATCGTATTTTTATATATTTCTTGTACAAACAACTTTGGTTCGGTTATTAGTTCAAAATCGCCGCTAAGAGCACCAGTGTCACTAACGCCTTTAGACCAACTACGAGGTAACTATAACATAACATTAAAATGCGACGTAGCTGACATTGCTGGAAAGAGCCCTCTCGTATGTATCTCATCCATGTTTTGTGCAGTTTTATTTATAATCTGCAAATACATCAAAACATTCACAAAACCCAAAACAATTCACGACACATAGATGACGCTATTAGACAAGTATTAGCAACGCCACCTATTCTTTCCACGCAATGACAAAATCACACTTTCATGTAACCATTCAATAAGTTAAACACATTAAAAACGCTTAAAGGACCGTTAATTACAAAACTGTTAAAATTATTATTTCATTAATGACAGTTGTTAAATATACAAGTCCTTTTAGCAAAATGGCACAAAAAATTTAAAACCATCTTTCTTAATATAACACAATATAAAAATAGAAGAATTAGGTATATAGTAATTAAAATAGAATACATTTAATATGGCAGCAAAAGTTACATACATAAATCACAAACACATCAAGACTCGAGATGCAAGTTTTATTTAGATATATTTAAAACTAAGTTAGAGTATAGATTGCTTTGGTCGAATAAAGCTCTAGGCTTCAGAGTAAGTGATGCGAGTAGAAGATAGGTTAGAAACAAATTATTTAGTTTTGTGACGAGTGATACACTATTTGGATCATTCTAGAAAAAAAAATCCGCCGTTTCAAGAATTATCTCAGTTTTGTTTTTACAATGTAGTTTTAGATATTGATAAACAAATGGTGTATACCATTTGTAGTTTTTTTTTAGTATAGCTTCAACTTCTTGTTGATTTTAAGCAAGATTTGTAATGTTCATGTGGTTTTTTTACACGAAGTTCGGTTTGAATTCAAAATCATTGCTTTATGGCCGAAAATGTCTGTCAAATCTCTGTAATGCTTATAATCGTTTATTTCTATCAAACAAGACATTGTTCTTGACTCTTCTTAAGAACTGGCTCAGTTTTATATGGAGAAGTGTCGTTTAAGAATTCTCGTACAGTACGATAAACTTTTTTTAAAATAAATATGTCATTCTCAGGCTAAGGATATTTAATTATGCCATTATTAGCTTAGCCTTACCAATAACGTTGGAATAAAAAAAAAGGTTATAGCCCAACGACAAACTAAACAATTTGTTTCTAGAATGACAACATAAAACGAGTTAATTTGTGCATAAGGTATCTATTGTGCACGTTTAGTTACATTTAACTTAGACTAACTAACTCCTAAGGGCAGTTACAGATTATTGTGAAGTCAAAACGTTGGCGTGCCCCGCGGGGATGTGCAAGCAACTCCGGTGAGGAAAGGGTCGGTTTCAAATCAACGGCGCTACCGCGAACAACGATATTCGTAAACGGACGATTCTCTCTGTCGCTCTCACGACACCTTAATTGGAGTAAAAGAGGAAAATGCCATAAGATGATATACGAATTTCGATGTTCGTAGTACAGTCAGCAGCAAAAGTTGCTAAGCGTTTGAAGTGTTCAAAATGACCTACACGCGCTCTTATTCTCTTGACAATAGAGACGTGTTGACCTCATTTTGAACACCTCAAATGCTTAGGTACTTCTGCTGCTGACTGTACCGCTCCAATGTCTACAATAGGCGTTTTAGACGGTACCATAAACTACAGGATCTTCAAACGATTTATCGTTACCGACCTATCCGAACATGTAGGTTCATATAAATGTATAGTGCACATAGAAATAGTAATACAAAACTGTTAGTAAGAAAAATACTTAAACCTTATTTCCTCACTAGATATGCCAATTACGTAACTATTGTGTCCTCTAAATAAGTATAATTTATATTATCTGTTCTATTTATTTAGAATATGCAACGCCAAGGGGGAAACTGTCTGAGACCACCATAGCATACCGCTTTAATAAGTAACAACAGTATACGTAAAATAGCGATAAATATAGTCGCCCCCCAATGTGAAAAGAAAAATGGTTATCTTAAACATACAGTATTTTAGGAAGATGTACCAGCATCAGTTATAATTATATTCATTGGTTAATGATATATAAACATCCACGTTATGATAGCTTGTGAAAATATCTAAATTATATTAAAGATAAGTACTTGGTGACATTGGTGTGTAGTCGCCGTAAACCGGAGTGGTACCGCAGTGGAACATAGAAGTTCGTATATTTCGGGCATCTTTCTACTTTACTCCAATTAAGTTGTCATGAGAGTGACAGAGATAGTCGTCCGAAATTTACGAATATCGTTGTTCGCGATAGCGCCGCCGGAGCGGTTAAGGTGGTCACGAATATCTGCGGCGCTACCGCGAACAACGATATTCGTAAATTTCGTACGATCGTCTCTGTCACTCTCATGATGCCTTAATTGGAGTAATAGAGAAATATGCTCGAAATATACGAACGTATGTTCGCGGTAACGGGCCTGAATGTCTCTTGTCCACGCGATAAAGCGCGGTTAGATATTTTCGTGTACACCGCCGCTCCGATATATGTGTTAGCTGTAGACGTGTAAAAATATACAAGGCGAATAAATGATAATGATGGAGGTTATAGCCGTGCAACAATCAAATAAGCTTTTAAGTTTGAATTTATTACTTGGCGAAAAATCGCTGCTATATGCATCTTATGCTGCCGCCACACATTCGCACGAGTAGCGAGGCGAATGGCGAGGCGAAACGCGAGCACGAATGTGCACGCGGACGTCTCGCTATTCCTCTCGTCCCTCGCATCGCGTTTTTGTATAGGCAAAGTCTCGTCGAACGTTTCGACGAATATCGAGGCGAGTGACGAGCCAGCATGTCTAAACACGGAGTTAAGCTGCATAATGAATGAATTTGCATCTATCACGGCCTTGATCATTTCTGAATCGAATGCTATTCGCAATGATAATAAAACATGTATAAGTAAACAGGCCCGGTACCGCGATTCGTATATTTCGAGCATCTTTCTCTTTTACTCCAATTAAGTTGTCATGAGAGTGACAGAGATAGTCGTCCGAAATTTACGAATATCGTTGTTCGCGATAGCGCCGCCGGAGCGGTTAAGGTGGTCACGAATATCTGCGGCGCTACCGCGAACAACGATATTCGTAAATTTCGGACAATCATGTCACTCTCATGATGCCTTAATTGGAGTAATAGAGAAATATGCTCGAAATATACGAACGTATGTTCGCGGTAACGGGCCTGAATGTCTCTTGTCCACGCGATAAAGCGCGGTTAGATATTTTCAAGTACCTTTGCCGCTCCGATATATTTGTTAGATGTACACGTGTAAAAATATACAAGGCGAATAAATGATAATGATGGAGGTTATAGCCGTGCAACAATCAAATAAGCTTTTAAGTTTGAATTTATTACTTGGCGAAAAATCGCTGCTATATGCATCTTATGCTGCCGCCACACATTCGCACGAGTAGCGAGGCGAATGGCGAGGCGAAACGCGAGCACGCATGTGTACGCGGACGTCTCGCCATTCCTTTCGCATCGCGTTTTTGTATAGGCAAAGTCTCGTCGAACGTTTCGACGAATATCGAGGCGAGTGACGAGCCAGCATGTCTAAACACGGAGTTAAGCTGCATAATGAATGAATTTGCATCTATCACGGCCTTGATCATTTCTGAATCGAATGCTATTCGCAATGATAATAAAACATGTATAAGTAAACAGGCCCGGTACCGCGATTCGTATATTTCGAGCATCTTTCTCTTTTACTCCAATTAACGCGTCATGAGAGTGACAGAGACAATCGTCCGAAATTTACGAATATCGTTGTTCGCGGTAGCGCCGCTGTTGTGGACTACTTATCTAACACCGCGTTTAGACATGCTGGCTCGTCACTCGCCTCGCTATTCGTCGAAACTTTTGACGAAACTTTACCTATACAAAAACGCGATGCGAGGGACGAGAGGAATAGCGAGATGTCCGCGTATACATGCGTGTTCGTGTTTCGCCTCCTTATTCGCCTCGCTACTCGTGCGATTGTGTGGCGGTAGCATAATGTGTTGGTTCCTGAAATTATACTTTGTAGGTTATGTAGGGAAAAGCCCGAATGAGAATGGATTATGGTGAAATGGTTAAAATTGACTTACAACACCATTATTAATAATAAATATTCTTTATCTTGATAGCGATGATAAATTTAAATTGAAGATATTACGAAGTTCTTATTCTTTTAAAAAATATGACTTTCATCAATATATCAATCGATGATTTTGCCAATGTCAATAATGTTGCCAGTACCAATCAAATACAGAAAGCAACCGCGAACATCGAAGTCCGAAATTTTCTCTTTTACTCCAATTAAGGCGTCACCAGAGTGACAGAGACAATCGGTCGCAATTTGCGAATAACGATTTTCATAATAGACCTTCAGTTTAAATGTATCAATGCTACCAATTTAAGAATACCTTGTAGCCCCATGAGGCCCGACGAGAAAACAGTGATACCGCCTAATATAAGTTACACAACTGTACAGTCAAAAATATTGATATGACGAAGCCACCATAATATGTATACATGTATATTAAGACAATAAGGTGCAAGTATGAATATTCTGGCACTTTGAATATATCGATATATTTGACGTGTAATATACGTAAAGTGTCAATTGATAGTGCGTGAAATGGAACAAATTCGCACACTTTTCGAATGTTCGTTCCACCAATCACGATCAATTTTGTGTGACTACGATCGTCTTTTTTCGTTTCTTGCGTCCTGCTTTAATGCGTTCACACCAGGCCGATAAAGTGAGATAGAACTCATTCGTTACCTCTGTGCCAAACTATCGCACTGTGACTTGCCCGCTTGTCGAGGGCCTACCTCGAATTTCGAGATTTTTTCTCTTTTACTCAAATTAAGGCGTAATTAGAGTGACGAGCGAGTAAAGTCAATTTGTATAATGTTCGATTATGTAACTCATATTTTCAAAATCACTGTTTGCCCGTTTATTTATTAGGGAATAAATCACTTATCCTAAACTCACCACAAAATTACATCTAAACATCAACATTAATGATAGAGAATTCACTAAAATACAATTATTTTATGTAATTAATAAGCGTAATAGATCAAAACATTTAAGTTTTTATTTATTTTCATACGACTCGAGTTCCGAACTTACTATAACATTACACCACACAGGTGCTTCACGCCATAGACAAAACGTCCATCTCGATCTAACAATAACAAAACAACGTTACTAAGAAAGAGATGGAAGTATACATTGATAATTTCAAAGTGAAGCTCACAGACGCAACGGAATTTCGGACGGATTTCTTTTAAATGCCCGGTACGACAATATGTACCTATTCCGTGTAGTCTGCCTTATTACTGGCATTTCCGGAATCCCGTCCGTTTCCCGTAAGCCATAAACGCGTCCCATTCAAATACATTTACAACAAACGTCAGAAAGCTTTTCTATCCCAACACGGCATGTCTTTATTATTCCTTTGTTTTAATATATAAGCTAATTAATAATTCTTAGGTTTAAATAAAGAAAAACACTCTTAGTTCTCTATTTAAATCCATTTGGTCAACAGTTACCTGTCCATGCGAAACGGACACGACATTCAGATACTTTATAATGGTAACAAGTTTAATTACACTCTGATAGAGTACGACAGTATAATTTTAAATAAATTGACGCTGAAGACTAGAAGCCTCCGCTTATTGGTCGCTTTCATACTATACCGGAATATCGCCAGAATAATTCATATGGACAAATTGTAAGCACCGGTTGTACAGTCAACCAATTTGATTTATAGCCCACTTCGCTCCTTGTTACGGTGAAAATCTATATGAAAGACGCAAAAGATCTCTTACTGTGACAAGGTTCGAAGTGGCCTAGAAATCAAATTGGTTGACTATACCTATGCTTACCATTTTAGTTTAATGTCTGTCTACGCCGTAGACTCTACGGTAACGAAATATCGCAAGAGCATACATAATCCCTGCTTTATTACGACGAGATCGCCGACGGTAAAGTATAAAAGTTTTAGTTTTACATAATCATTTGTAGTGTTACTTTTACATAGGTATATATTCAGTTTCTAACTTAGACAGTGCGGTTCCTTTTTTTTAGGAATCATTCCGTAATCTTATTCCGGATAGTGTGTCGTCACCTTTTCATAACCGTTGAAGTTGTTAGAGCAAGTTTACAAAGTTGTGTGTAGTGACACTCTTTTTATGTTCGACTCGTATATATGTGACATTCCTCGGGTAAAGGTATCTTATGGCGCTTGGCATTTAGGTTGCGAAGCATCACATGAATATGGAAGCGTCGTTAAAAATAGCATAAACGCTAATCGCCATAAGGTACCTTTATCCACGGAAAGTCTCATATAAGGGAGTTTTCAAAATTTGGTACACCCAATTAGCGAAAGTTGTTAAAAAAAAGTTAAATCACTGTCAGTTTCGTGACGACAATTAAGCATGAAATCTTTATTTAATTATGATGTAATATCGATTGAAGTTTATAAAACGAACATCAAAACAAAGTTTTTATCGAAACTTAACTTTTAATTGTCGTCAGTCGAAACTTTCAGTGTATTAACTTTTATTAACAACTTTCACTAATTGTGTGCCCTTTTTTGTAAACTCCCATAAGAAGTACACATATTAAAATTTAACAATTGCCAATAGTTGTGTATAAAATTCGAATGATCGGTTGAAATATATTAGAAACGCACTATAGAAGTGTAGAGCCAAGTCTTGAAACAGTGGCTGAAGGCGATACGGACACGGTGGCCATATCAGCAGTTCTCCGCGCCGCGGACGTCGAACGTACGACCTTCGAGGGCGGCGTCGCCGTACGGCCGGTCGTCGTATTCTGCGTCGCGGCCCTGTAAATACATAATCAATAAATAATTATATTTAAGTCGAAAGAAAATAGAAAAATTGACTCGCAGCGGGACTTGAACCCACAACCACTGGATCACTAGCCCAGTGCACCAGTACTACACGCAGTACCAGTTGTGCTATACGAAATTTTTCTATTTTTCTTTGACTTAAATATCTTTGATATGCTAGCAGACGTTTCTGCTTAATATAAAAATAATTTTAGTAAGGGGTAGCACATTGTTATCGATGAATTCTCAATCTAAATTTGAGACATCGATGCCGTTAAAAGGGTCAATACTCTTCGGTAGATGTCGCTACACGTCACCCGTAATGACGTATATACCAAGAAGGATAAGATAGAAAAATTTGACACGTCTAAGCGGCGCTCATATAGCACAACTGGTAGTGCACTGGGCTAGTGATCCAGTGGTTGTGGGTTCGAGTCCCGCTGCGAGTCAAATTTTTCTATTTTTCTTTCGACTTAAATATCTTTGATATGCTAGCAGACGTTTCTGCTTAATATAAAAACAATAAATAACTATACAGGGGTTTCAAAATGCTGGTGATCCGTTTAAGGGCATATTCGGTATCGGGTTCTGATTGAGAACCCACTAGGCCAGACCGGTCGTCAAAATAACTGAATAATGAACTCCGCATCCCAAGACAATATTATCATATATTTGTTTACCTGAGTGACGGAGTCGACGGCAGGCCCGCAGAGCTTCACACAGAGGATCTCCTTGTAGTTTTCCAGCGCCAGCGCCAGCACGGAGCCTCCTAGTAGCACCTCGCACGAGGTGATACGCTCGGGCGGTGTGTACACTGCTATTAGTTTGCCTGTGGGGTTTTAGATACTGGTTATCAGTTATACTTATTAATATTCAACTTTCAAAAAACTCTTGCATGGTATAAAAACTATTAACAACTAAATAATCTGAAAGTTTTTTGTTCAATAAAGTATCTTTTTTTTCGTTTCTAATATCACTTGGAAGGTTATTATATATTTTAATACACATTACATATGGACTAGAGCTGTGCATATTTAGATTAGAAGACGGAACAGGAAGTGTGTCTCTGGGACGTAAATTTAAAATAGTTGGGTTCTTTATAACTGGGGAAAAAATAATATTGTGTTTTCGTTTAAATTTACATATCTCTAAGATGTACAGAGAGGTTAAGGTCAGAAGCTTAAGTTTAGGTTATACCATGTCGTTTATTAAGAAATAGTAGATTGTTCAACAAAGGACTAAAACAGGCCATTATGTATGAAGTTCGAGTGTCATTATGTCTGTTTAGTCCCCCGTTAAACACGACACTTTTTGCTTCGAATGCGAGGAAAAAAACTATGTTATACACATTCGCAATATCTATTAATAGAAAATACAAACAGTAAGAAATATATCGTTAACGTTATGGTTTATCAGCAGTGTGGTTTTAAGCAGGTATTTATAGAGTTATTTTAACAACAACTTATAAACTGTCAAGTTTTAAATTTTCAGCCGTATGTCCACTGCTGGACATAGCCCTCCCACAAATATGATTTGTATCATCTTAGTAGTTGCCATAGTCACCACGCTTGGCAGGCGGGTTGGCGACCGCAGCTGTAGGTTGGGTTTCGACGGAGGCTGCTGCCCGTCCGTAAGATTTTTCCATTTGTCGCCTCTTACGCAACCCGTTGGAGGAGCTGGGGTGGTACTATACTAGCCGGCATCGCACGGCAAGTTTTAGTGAAATAAACTTATAAATGTGCCTACCTACTGTTTTCGGATATTTCTCGCTGTAAAATAACTAAATTAAACGTGATCCTACTGCGCCATTTAATATCAAAAGCATAGGAGTAGCCCGTATTTTAAAGGTACAGGATTAATTATTGACATTGTCAATCCCGTATGATTATTACTTAGAAGCAAGCTTACGTGTAAAACACAGTGAGAAATAACCTAGGTCATCAAAACTTAAAATATCTTTTCGCCTCCCATACTCGTAAAGATCGATTTTAAGTCGTGCGTAGACGATATAAAATCGATCTTTATGCTATCGAGCAAAAGTAGTACAACAAAATATTACCGCCGAAATGAAAGCACCTTTAGCTTACCCATATAAAAATGTCATGTCATTGTTTTATTCGCTTATATCCGAAATTTCTCGCCACCGAAGTGAAAAGCAAGGTGTATAACTCAGGTTATTATGAAAATTTCATGTTATTGTTTTATTTGCATACAACAGAAATTTTATTTATTTATTTATTTAAACTTGTAACACCATAGCAACCAAAAAGTACAAAAGGCGGACTTAATGCCTAAAGGCATACTCTACCAATCAACCATCGGGCAAAGCAAAGAGGATTGTAGGCGGTGCATTAAAATTAACACTTAGATACGAGTATTATACACTACTTAAATACATGAAGATACATACATTGATTACATATACAAACGTATTAATATTAAACTTAATAAATACATACACATATATATACATATACAGTACACAACAATTCTTGCAGCAGATACTTAAGACTCTTTAGAGCTACCAGCAAAGAAAACATGCACATTTTTTTCCTCGCCACCGAAGTGAAAAGCAAGGTGTATAACTCAGGTTGCAAGGTAGCTTGTTGTACAATATACCTGTGTGCAAGTCCCAGAGCCGGACGGAGAGGTCCCGACACGCGTCGTCGGCGGAGAGCAGCACGCCGCCGGCGCGGGCGAGCCGGAGCCGCGCCGGCGCCGCGCAGTGGCCGCGCAGCGTCAGCCGGCAGTTGCCTGCGTGGACAATATTTGTAACACTGACTGGCTTTCCGTAATATACTTTATAGAATGAGTACAGAGTTAGTATACTATACGAGATTTTTAGAAGTATTTAAGTCGAAAGAAAAATAGAAAATTTTGACTCGCAGCGGGACTCGAGCTCACAACCACTGGATCACTAACCCAGTGCACTAACAATTGTGCTATACAAGTACCGCTTGGACTTGTCAAATTTTTCTATTTTATCCTTCCTGGTATACGTCCCTTTTAACGGCATCGAAGTCTCAAATATTAATTGAGGATTCATCGATAACAATATGCTACCCCTTTCTAAATTGTTTTTTATTATTTTTATTAAGCAGAACCGTCTGCTAGCGAATATCATGGATATTTCAATCGAAAGAAAAATAGAATCAATACCCTTTCGGTAGATGTGTCTACACGTCACCTGTAATGACGTATACCAGGAAGGATAAAATAGAAAAAATTACAAGTCCAAGCGTTACCTACTCGTATAGCGCAATTGGTAGTGCACTGGGCTAGTGATCCAGTGGTTGTGGGTTCAAGTCCCACTTCGAGTAAAAATTATGTATTTTTATATTTCGATGATATTCGCTAACAGACGGTTCTACTTAATAAAAAAACAATTTTTAGACGTAGTGACGATATGCGAATTGCTCAACAATCCCTATACGTAATAGTATATTCTGTCGTCTCACCTCCATTACCCTTACCATGAGCTGTGACATTGAGGTGTTCAATAACGAGTATCGAGTTTACTATCTGTGCATCTCGCTTGTACTATTTTACTGCTCGCTTGTACTGTTAGAAAACCTCAAAGTCACAACTCATGGCAAGGGCACAGTTAGAACCTGCAAATGAATTCGCTTCTAATGCGGACTGCTAAGGAATGGAATTCGCTCCATTCGTCTGTATTCGCGGAAGGATATAATTAGGGTCTCTTCAAGGCAAGAGTGAATAGGCTGTTGAACCAGCGTGCTACACCCTCGACCTCGTCCTTACCATCAGGTGCGACTAAGGTCAAACGCTGGTCAGTCTTGTATAAAAAAATAATCACCTGTGACCAGATCCCAAACCAAGATCCTGGTGTCAGCCAGGCCGGAGACCACGCAGCCGTCAGCCGAGCTGATTGCCAGGGCCACGGTGTCGCAGCCAGGCTTCCACTTCTTGAACAGCGTCCCTGACTGAAGGTCGTACACCACTATGAAGTTGGGGCTCGGCTCGTCCAGTTCTCGGGAGACCACGCATACGTATGAGCCTGGAATGAAGTCAAATATAAAAGTTATTTGTTATACACGGGGGCAAAGTTAGTGTTTACCTTCTTGTGTTAATATTGAGACCCGAGCTAGCGAGATTCTAAAATTTTACCACGAGCATATAGAGTGGTTCAAAGAGTGAAATTTTGAGCATTGAGAGGGTATCAAAGCACGAGAGGGGAACACACTTTGCTAACGACTGAAACACACAATTTTTCACCTCATTATCGCGAGGAAAAAAGCTAGTACTTAAATAAATAACAAGTAAACTAAAGAAAGGGAAAAAACCGACGGATGGGCAGCAGCGACCGTCGCATCCCAATCTACAGCTACTACGGTCGCCAACCCGCCTGCCAAGCGTGGCGACTATGGCATCTACCCCTCAAGATGATACAAGTCATTGGGGGAGGCCTATGTCCAGTAGTGGATGATTAACGGCTGAAGTGACAAACTAAAGAAAATTCTAAGCAGAATTGTAATTTGAGCGAATGTTGACCTAAAGAGGTTGATGGTTGGTTTTGCCCGAATTAGTTTGGTTAGTTATTAAGGAATTTAAACTCCTATATAAGTACAAATGTAAATTACAACTAGATCACGCCGAAAGCTACGGGCGTAAGCAACCAATGCAGATTATGCTTTAACCTTTTGAACGCCAAGCACCACTAAAATGGTCGCGTGATGTCGTGCCTGCCACGCCACCGACCACTAAAGTGGCTATGCCGGACGCTGTCAAAGCAATTTTCCAGCTGACAAATAAGGTTTATATTTGTTCTTCACAAGTCATACCATGGCGAGAGGAAAAGCTTTCAAAAGGTTTTAACTACTTAACATAAGGTTCATATTTCTAAAGCTATAAGGTGAAGGTACCTTCATAAGTGATAGCAGCCTTGGACGTGACGAAGTCATGGTGGGGGATCCGCAGGTCGTAGAGGAGTTTCCTTGACGTCAGCGACCATACCAGTAGTGGGAACGGCTTTTGTGTCTCGTCTCCGCATACCAGCACCCTGTGTTCATGAGTAAGATAGACGATCAGATGCCTGCTCCATTCTTATGTGGACTTAACTTAATTGCCAATGATCAGCACTAACGGTGCAAAACTTTAACAAAACTTGTTGAACTGAGGTATTTGAGGTATTGTTGAACGAGTATTAATACTTACCATCAAGAAAAATACGAATAACGTCAAAATAATAAGTCCGCTTAACGAGTTTTGTTAAAGTTTTGCACCCATAGTGCCGATCACTGGTTGGTCTTTAAGGCACTGGTCCCACCGCGAGCTAGTAAGCTATCAGATATTTCAAGGGACAAAAGATAATCGCTCCCGTGTAAATAAAAGAGATATACTTATATTTATCTACGTACATGTCATAAGTGCTCTAAAATGCGTCCAGAAACCGTAGGCAATGACCAGCATTACCAACCATCAGAAAGATTTCAGTAGGTAATGTTAACATTACCTACTGAAATCAGTAGGTTATGAATTTAAATTTGGAACAGCTGTCAAATTCAAGTGGGGTGTCTAATCTAGTATCTATAGATATTAAAACAGCCATTGATACGAAACGCTAATTCGTTATGTTTTTTTAATATAAATCGAACGACATTTGAACTCGAGTGACAGTAGAATAGGGAGTTCATTCGCTTGTCTATGGTTTAAAAAAAAACTCCGCCGTTCCAAGCTGTCATTTGTTTTGTTTGTTGACTTTTTAATGTTTACAAGTAACCCTAGTAATAAGTCATTTCTCTACGGTTTCTGAACCCATCTTAAAACACTTAATGATATGTGTGTAGATAAAGTAGTGTATGTAACTATACATAATTAGGCATTACAACAATCGTGTGATATTATTATGAAACTCGCCTTCGCTTCGGCTCGTTTCATAAACCCACACTCTTGTTGTAATGCCCTTCATTATGCACAGATACATAAACTACTATTATAGCTCATCGCCCGGCGATAAACTACTATCGCCCGGCTATGACGTATATGTCTCTTTTATTTACATGGGATCGATTATATTTTGTCCCTTGAAATAGCTGATAGCTTACTAGCTCACGGTGGGACTAGTGCCTAAGGAGACATTCGTAGGTACACGTATAAATAATAATAATTATTTCGGGACAATCTTACACCAATCGACCTAGTCCTACGGTAAGCTCAGTAAGGCTTGAGTTGTAGGCACTAGACGACGATATAAATAGATAGATACATATAAATACTTAAATACATAGAAAACACCCATGACTCAGGAACAAATATCTGTGCTCATCACACAAATAAATGCACTGACTGGGATCTGAACCCAAGTCCATCGGCTTCATAGGCAGGGTCACTAGTAGGCCAGACCGGTCATCGAATATATTAATATCATAATATCCTTTACAAGTAAAAAAATACAAAAAGAAAATGTATAAAAAAATGCGTTATCTTAATAAAAGTTACAGCTTTCACTTGCTGATTGTGGAGTTGGAAAAATATATTTTGTATCATGTAAAAAATTACAACCTGTATACTCTCTTGACAAGTCTATTCTACCCTTTAAACATTGTAAGAATTTGTAACTTTCAAGTTTGTGTATGTGTCCTTAAAAAAGTTCATTCACTGTTCAAACGGTTGTACAGGGACCTTATAACAACACTGTTAAAAATTTGAATAAAGCATCTATCTACTGAGTTAAGGGTACATTCGTACTCAACCAATTTGATTTCTAGGCCACTTCGAACCTTGTCACAGTCAAGGCTCGGATACCGATTAATTCTTCAAACCGTTATCATGTATTTGTATTTAAACTTACATGAGACATGTTTAATAATTAACGATTAACACGGTACTACTCACGTTTATTTAGTCACTAGCGCGACATGTTTCGGAGAACATAGGCCTCCATTTTCAAGCACTAAGAGTGCTGAGTGTCCGATCGGTTCGCCGCTCGCGTCACCGGCCCGTCGCGCACTGATCAGTGCAAAATGGAGGCCTATGTTCTCCGAAACATGTCGCGCTAGTGACTAAATAAACGTGAGTAGTACCGTGTTAATCGTTAATCGTTATCATGTACTGGCGCAAAACCTTTTCATTTCGGTTTCACTCGCGAAACCGTTATTTTTAAACCGGTTTTTAGGGGAACATTTTCATAAAGTTCTTGTTAATTTAACCGGTTTGGAACTTTAAAAACCGGTTTATTCCAAAAAAGCACAAGTTACTAGTAGCATTTTGCTACGTGTCTGTATTTACGCGGCACACGCGGCATTCCGGCCACCGTCAATCGTCGAATAAACCGGTTTATTTAGGTTTTAATAAAGTTCTTCAAACATACTTCACACAATAGTTCGGAGTAAAACCGGCATAAACCGGTTTTAACCGTTATTTTTTAAACCGGTTCCGAGCCTTGGTCACAGTGACGTTAATAAGAGATCTTTTGCGTCTTTCATATAGGTTTTCACTATGACAAGGAACGAAGCCTATAAATCAAATTGGACTGTACACGTATTAGCATTAGTTACCTTCCATCTCCAGAAACCAGTAGAGAGTTGAGGAACCTGTCCTCGCCAGCCTTGAAGGTGGTCACACAGTCCCCCGTCTCGATGTTCATCAGGTTCACGTACATCCTGTTACGGGACAGAGCCACCAGGTGCTTGGAGTCGTGGAGGCCGTAGAACGGCATCTTTTGGTTCATCACACCTTTTAGGGATACCACGAATTTACCCTGAGAAGGGAGAAAAAAATATACGATTATTTTCGTGTTAATGTACAGTCAACCAATTTGATTTATAGGCCACTTCGTTCTTTGTCACAGTGAAAATCTATATGAAAGACGCAAAAGATCTATTATTAACGTCACTGTGACAAGGTTTTAAGTGGCCTAGAAATCAAATTGGTTGACTACTCGTATACATACAAGTTCTCACTTAATCGGCGTACACCTATTCATGCTCCGAGCTGCTCAAATTGGTGTTAGCAGGTGCAAATGTTGTGAATATTCCATTAATTCTCACGAAGCGATTCGTAGACCTTCCTAATGCGGACTGCTAAGGAATGGAATTCGCTCCCTTCGTCTGTATTCCCGGAAATACTTTGGGTCTTTTCAAGGCAAGAGTGAATAGGCTGTTACTGAACCAGCGTGCTACACCCTCGACCTCGTCGACACTCATTATATATCATTTTATATATATATAATTTTTCACCTCACTATCTGAGAAAGAACTGTTTTTATTCTTAAAAACAGATAGCAAAGTTGCATTTTATTCACAAGATTGCAAAGCAATTTCAAACAAATTGTTTATAAAAAAACACTCGATTACTAATCGAGTGTTTTTTTATGTTAGCTGTTTGGATGTTCTTTTTTTAATGTGTTTTAATTATAAGTAACGGATGCCATGCCAATAATTATCATTACAAGTTTTAGAGTTTTTTTTTACTCGTGGTAGTGAGGTGAAAAATTATGTGTTTTCCTCGGTAGCAAAGTGTGTTCCCCTCTCGTGCTCTGAGACCCTCCCAATGCTCAAGATTTCACTCTTTGAACCACTCGCTATGTGGTTAAATTTTGGAATCTTTCGCTAGCTCGGGAATATTAGCATGAGAAGGTAAATACTAACTTTGCTCCCTTCTATAACAAATAACTATTATCTGTCAGATCACCTTATTGCAGATCCGATTATTTAGAGACATTCCGTTTATACGAGTACATAGATAATTTATTTATAAAAAGTAATAATTATAAAGTATAACAAAACAAATTACAATAATTCACATCTCGTCAATAAAACAATACTATGAGTAATAAGTAGGTGAAGTTTAGCTGGTGTTGGGAATAGCTGCTCCGTCGTCAAATCCCAAAAGTCTAGAGACATTCTGGGCATAGCGCTCTCCATTGCTCGCTGAGCGAGTCTTCAACAAACTGACCTGGTTGAGATCGTAAACCCGTAGCTCGCGTTTGCACAGAACCACGCAGCGGTACTCGTCGATTGGTACCAGGTTGATGGGTTGGGTCACACCGGTAATCTTCCTCACCAATTTGCATCTGAAAATAATCGTTTATTTTAGACTTGCTGTGCCCCGAGGTGTTACCTGCGTGTTGGGGAATAACGTAGATAATGTATTAATCTACGGTGTCAGCTAACTCTAAACGAAATTTTAATAAAATCGCTCCAGCCGTTTAGACGTGAAGAAGTAACAAACATACACACTCACAAACTTTCGCCTTTATAATATTAGTGTAGATATACATATGGCTATTTCTCTCTTTTCGGTACTATGTGGCGCAGCACCATCTATGGATACATTTTGTTTTTATATTAAGCAGAAACGTCTTCGGTAGAATACTCTTCGGTAGATGTCGCTACACGTCACCCGTAATGACGTATACCAGGAAGGATAAGATAGAAAAATTTGACAAGTCTAAGCGGCGCTCGTATAGCACAATTGGTAGTGCACTGGGCTAGTGATCCAATGGTTGTGGGTTCGAGTCCCGATGCGGGTAAAAATTTTTTATTTTTCTTTCGATTTAAATATATTGGATACATTTTGAGTTATTTTAACAGCGAAATGACTTAGATGTCGCTAATACGTTTGCCAAGATGCGGGGAACAAGGTTTTGTATAAACATCATCATTTCATGTCTTTGTTCGTAACAGCAGTGTATACACCAAGCGTGACACAACATCACAAATTACAAATATTGGCTCAACAATCCCTGTACAACACTAACCATAAACAATACTTACTGCTCCACATCCCAAACGCAAATTTCCTCTCGCTCCGTCGACACCGTAGCGACAAACTTGCCTCTCGTCTCAAACCTCACGATCAAATCATAAGTCTTACTGTCAAACCCAGCTACCATAGCCAGATCTCTTTTCTCCTTCGTCTCTACAATCTTCCAGAACTCCTCGTTGGCAGGAAAGAAGGTGGGTATAGGCGGTTCCCAGATTTCTTCCACCCAGGAATGGACGATTTTGGATTTGATCTCTATGCCTTCCCGTTGGCGTTTTTCCACAGTGGTTCTGAGGAGGCCGTAGAATTGTCTATGGTCGTAATCGAGGGCGTAGGAATGGTGTTCGAAAACCTGGAATGATAACTTTGAAATTGAATAACAGACGTGCAAGGCAGCAGAAGTAAGTGACACACTCTCACTCCCAGCGGTGTGTCCTGCCTCTGCTTGAAAATGGGTACCAGACCTTTTTTTTATGACAAAAGTAGCAAACGAGCAGGCGGATTGCCTGATGGTAAGCAATTACCGCCGCCCACGGACACCCGTAAAACCGGGGGAATCACAAGCGCGTTGCCGGCCTTTAAGGGGGGTTGGAGCTCTGGGAACCTTACTCACCATCAGGAACACAACACTACATATCTGTAAGGTAGCAGTGCTGTTATGGCTGTGGTCTTCTGTAAGGAGGAGGTATTTCCTCAGTTGGGCTTCTCCAGACTCAAGAGTGATGGTACTTCGCTGTGCCCTACTTCTCATAGTTGGACGTAGTTTAAGGACATACCCGGGTCCAGCTTACTCGAAACATGTCGCCTATGCGATATAATTACACGTGAGTTTATCCGTAGTAGTAGTAACATGGCTCACAACAGTTTTAATTATATTATTGAAGATTTATTTTGTTTAAATTGAATTGAAATTATGCTGGTGGCATCGAGATAAGAGAGTGTGACTTGCAATCTAGAGATCGCAGGTTTGCAGCCCGGTTTGTACCGATGAGTTTTCGGAACTTATGTATGAAATATCATTTGAGCTTTTCAGTGAAGGAAAACATTGTGAGAAACAGACTAATCCCAATAAGGCCTAGTTTACCCTCTGAGTTTGAAGTTCAGGTGGTAGTTGCTTTCGTAGTTTCGAACCAAGTTGCCAAGCGTACCCCAGGCTCCCATGAGTCTAGCAGCGGAGGGATGCCATGGCGAAATGCTTTCGATCCCATGGCGTCCCCGTAAACGGCAGAGACGAAAACGCCGCAGGGTTTTTAATGGGTATTCGGCTCCCATATGGAGAGGCGAGTCCCACATACCCTTGAAAGACCCTCCCAGGGCTCGGGGTGCGTAAATGCATTTAACCTGCGTCAAAAAGAAGGCTCCCATGAATCGAGGCAAAAAGCCGGGAAACGCAAGGAAGATTAATTATTAAATTATTGAACATAAATAATAACGTCGAGAGACGATGAAATTGCACTGTCATCTAACGGCCCGATTTATCTGGCCGTTAGAGTTATCTGTTCATTGCGTGTGATCCCAAGTAACCGCAGTGCATTGCGCGTCTTGACCGCGCAACAAACAGATAAAACGCTTGTCGGGTGATTATTCGGGCGCTTGAACCGCTCTTATTACTTTGTCCAGAATCCAGATGTCTGTAGAAATGATCACACAGTTTGGTGTAATTTTTGGTTTACTGGTAGACAGCTGCAACAGGGCTGGCTAAAGGACAACCAAAACCTACTTAATATAATGCAGGCACTTCTACAGAAATCTGGAAAGAGTAATAAGAAGGGTTCAAACCCGAATAATCACCCTGTCGCGGCCGGGCCGTAATAGGCTAATCCAGCAGAAGGCACAAAAACTAGTAGATCAAAATGTTACCACAGTACTTTTATATTAAAGGACTGGACGTATTTTAGTGCAAGAAATACTAGGAAGTTGACGATATTTGCAACATAGACCAACCTCTTTTAATATCTCGATGTGCTCCGGCAGGGGGTCTAAGTGCACCAAAGCGATGTCTTCCAGAAAGTGTCCGCAGTCCGTGGCCGCTAGCTTGTCGTGCACCCAGCTCAGTTCCGTGAAATACGGCCGGCTGGCGAATGTCTCGGGGTCACTCTTCGATAGGTGGTAGTGTTGGAACGGCAACTCGTCCAGTTTTCTTGTGTTGTAACTGTAATAATGTGTATATTTTAATACATTTTTATGGTCTTTTGTTT
Source organism: Grapholita molesta (assembly GCA_022674325.2). NCBI lineage: Eukaryota > Metazoa > Arthropoda > Insecta > Lepidoptera > Tortricidae > Grapholita > Grapholita molesta. The sequence continues at coordinate 4,470,142 of CP053141.2, read as the reverse complement.
TGTGTTGGTTTGTCATGAATAAATGTTTTTTTGTTTTCTTTCTTTCTTTCTTAATACACAATATGCACTTGAAACAGATGGCGGTAATAATTTTTCCCCCTCACTAGCTCGTAAAGCGCTTGTTTATCCTTTAATACGAGAGGGTAAAAACGCATTTTATCCACTAGTGATTAAAGTAAGTTGACTTCTCATAGCTCTTATTGCTATGGTTTTAAAGTCTAAATTCGCGAATTATAAACACAAAACTATCGTGAGATGGAAACATATTAATTGTATAAAAGCGGGTAACTCACGTTTTATAAGTCGAATATTGCTCGACATGTTTCACTCCGTAACGAGGAGCATAATCATGAGCCATTCGCGTTGCTCCTCGTTACGGAGTGAAACATGTCGAGCGCAGGCGAGCCTCGCTAACGCACCGAGTTGAAAATGGAATTAGAACATTCGAAAATCGTACTGGCCACCACAAGCTAACCTAGTTAAAGGCACCTTTTGTAAAAATGTTGAATGCATCTAAACGCAAAGAAAAAGTCAATGCGATTTCAAAACGTTTTTTTGCATGTTTCACTTAACTGTAGTGAGGGGAAAAGTTTTGTGTTACACACGGGTGCAATTGTACTCGTAATTTAATTCTCGTGTATTGAAACACTCGCTACGCTCAGGATCCTATTTTAAAACCACTCGCTTTGCTCGTGGTTAAACTATAGAATCCATTCGCTTGCTCGAGTTTCAATCCCACACTCGCAGTTAAAATACAATTTTGCACCCTCGTATAACAAATAACTATTTATGGGTACTATTTTGAATTTGAACTATTTTGACGTAATGAGGTCTATCAATATTGCCTAATTTTATTTCTTTTTCGATGTGAATAATTATTGAAAAGTTCAAAAAAAATGTAGGAAATCAAAAGCGGTTCAAACGGAGCATTATTGGTCAGACAATTTGACCAATGGCGTTAGTCGAGTCTGACGTCAAACTCTATGTGTATGTCAACTATGTCACTGTCAAAAGCGCTTGGTTCGTAACCATAGACATACTATTTAAGTAGACGGAGCGTGCTAATAATAATATCATCAAAAGGGATGGTCTTATGTAATTTTCCATAGGTATGCAGAGACGGCGCTATTTTCGTCCGTCCTTGTCATAGATTCACACATTTTTGTTCCCCTCCGAACTGGACCCTTCAGAACTGTCAAAGTTGGAGGGGAACAAACAAATACAATTGGAGTTTTCTTTGGGTTGGTAGCCTAATGTGACCGTTTTTATCAGAAATAGAAAAATATAGTTATCATACCGCTTGTATTATATTTAAAAAACTTAAATTAAATAAACATTAAAACATGCTAATATAAATTTGATCGATTTAATTCGAAAATTGTCGTGAAATTAGGTTATTTAAGCGTTAATACAACTAAGGATAGGGTTCAAAGTCTTACCATTCTTCTGAGAATTTGTTTTCTTGAGATATAAGTCGACCGGCCATCTTTGGGTCGTTCTCCGTATACCAGACACCCTGTTATAACAAAATTATAAATAGTTATTTAATTTTAATTTGTGTTTATTTGCCTACATGAAGAGAAGTGAGAGGTATACTGGGTGGGAGTCATCACAAATAAATTGTACCCTAAGGACATCGAACAACCAAATTACATCTTCGATGCAATGCTTCGGTCTTAAATTACTAGCGTTTGATCCCCTTTTGTCTGTCTCTGTGTGTGTGTGTGTGTACACCTAGTTCCTATAAAACAGATAGCAAAGTTGCACTTTCTTCACAATTCAGTTGGAATTTCATACAATTGTTAAATACACGAGCTGGTTGGGCGTTTTCGCTAGATCGCGTCTCAATATCGGCACGAGCGGGTAAACATTAATTTTGCTTCCTAGTAAAACAAATAACTATTTAAGGTTCCTCTTTATGTATTCATTATATCGATCGTCGGCTCGGGCTCGGAAGGGCGACGTGTAGGAGACGCGACGGTGTAACGTGACTCATCCTTAAGTCCGTTCTAAAAGGGATCCTGCCTGCCTGATGGATTTGGGTGATTTTTCGGGCGTTAGAACCGCTCTTATTACTCTGTCCAGATTTGTCATCAGCAATGATCACCCAGTTTGGTGTTATTTTTGGTTTACTGGGGCTGGCTAAAGGACAACCAAAATCTACTTAATACAATGCAGGCACTTCTACAGAAATCTGGACAGAGTAATAAGAACGGTTTAAACGCCCGAATAATCACCCTAATCCAGGACACAGGCAGCAGTATCCCTTTTAGAACGGACTTAAGGATGAGTCACGTTACACCGTCACGTCTTCTACACGTCGCCCTCCCGAGCCCGAGCCGACAATCGACCCACCGGGTACTCACCGGGGCGCATATTCTCACAGGGTCTCACCTCGTAGTAGTCGACAAGCGTGCGCCGCACTTGGTCCTCGCAGTCCTGCAGGTAGCGGTCGCGCGCGGCGCCGGCCAGCGCGGCGTCGCGCCACCGCGCCGCGCCGCGCGCGTCCCAGCGCAGCCAGGGCGCCAGCAGCGCCGCCAGCTGCGGCCAGAACAGGGACGCGGGCGCCCACGGCACTGCGGGGAGTGGAGGCTGTTTAGTCTTTGAGAGCCGTTAAGTCTTGTTTAAAATGAGCTTCCCAATATTTTACTATGATTCCGTGGCTGTTATACGAAAAAGCTGTAGACAGGAGCCTGATAACTGCTAACGTTAGTCCCTAAAGAAAAAGAGGACCTTTTTTTACAGAACTGCTATGTTAAACGTAGCCAGAGCGCCAAGATCTGCGGCCAGAATAGGGACTGCGGGCGCTCACGGAAGTGTGGGGCGTAGGGTTTATTAACCTTTGAGAGCCATAGCTTAGCCGTAAAGTCTTAGTTTAAAATAAACCTAAGACATTTTATCATACACGATCATAAGCTTATCTTCGGTGAGCACATAGACAGTATGGTATGTCAGGCGGCTAAAACGCTTGGCTTTATAATTCGTAGTTCTGCTTGTTTTTCACGTCCTAAAACGCTAAAAATCTTATATTGTTCATATGTTCGTAGCAGGTTGGAATATGCATCTCAGATCTGGAATCCTCAGTATCAAATTTATGTTGATAGAATTGAGAGATTGCAGACTAAGTTTGTTAGATTCCTTTGCTTTAAAATGCATGTTAACTACACTTCTGAAAATTACTTTGAGTTATGTAGAAAACATCATTTATTACCACTTGCCATGCGCCGTCAACTTGCTGACATAGTTTACTTATTAAGCATTATCCAGGGGAAAGTGGATTGTCCTAGCCTACTTTGTAGTATACCTTTTAGCATTCCTCTTCGAAGTTTTAGGCATTTTCGTCCCATTGGCAGTTATCAAGCTTCTACTAATTATAGAAAAAACAGTTTCTTATGCAGGGCAAGCAAGAGTTTAAATCAAGTTTCATTTTTAGATTTTGATATGTTCAATGACAGCATACCAGCAACAAAGGCAAAACTTATTAAATATTTCATGGGCAATGCTCCTGGTGTGGGCACGGGACCGGTTTATTAGTAAGTTGTTTGTTGTAAAATAATTACTATCTAACCATAATTTGAAAAGGTCCTTTCTTTGTACTGTTGTCTGTTCTTGCACATGTGTGTACTTAGGTTATATTGTTTTTTATTTTATTTTATTTTTTTCTCCCTCAATTTAGTCTAGTTCTAAAAGTGAGAACCTGTAATTGGCTTTTAAGTTCCATACTATTTCTATAAATGTTATGCGCTGTTGGTTTTCCATGTAATAAATAATAAATAATAATAAAAATAATAATAATTTTAGAGCACCTCAAAAGGAAAAAATGGAACCCATATGTCACTTTATGCTCCGTCTGGCTGTCTTCTAGACTGAGTTCGTACCTACTGTAAAATAATCCAAAAGTCACTATTTTTCAGGCAATCCCCCATTTTTTTGGAGATTGCCTAATGGTAAGCAATTACCGTCGCCCATGGGCAACTGCAACACCAAGGGAGTAACAAGCGCGTTGCCGGCCTTTAAGGGGGGTTGGAGCTCTAGGAACCTCACCATCAGGAACACAACACTACATACCTGAAAGGTAGCAGTGCTATTATGGCTGTAGTCGGGCTGCCCCAGACTCAAGCGTGATGGTCAACGCTGTGCCCTACTTCTCATTGTTGGACGTAGTTTAAGGACATACCCGGGTCCGGGTTCCCTTTTCCCTATTACACAAATAGGAGTAACACTCACAGTAAGTTTCTTCACTTCTGAACAGCTCATCATGTGCCAACATGTCCAATATCTCCGTATCGTCTAACCCTCTTCTGGACGCTGTCAACAGCGCCAGACACGTCTTAACCCGTTCAGCGCCCAGCGCCGCTTCAGTCGTCACCAGGATCTGCGCCAGCTGGCCCTCCAGGTCTTCGCAGATGACGAGTTCTGGAGCAGTTTCCGGTTCCGATTGCTCGGTGAACGTTTCGGCTGAGAGGGATATTTGCCAAGCCAGTATCTGTAAAAAATATGATATAAATATTACAAGTTAGCGGTATCGAGGCCAACGTCGCAACGGAATGGGTCCCACTGGACGGATATCGGGGTAGAGGAAGACCAAAACGAAGATGGCGGGACGACCTTGATGCATTTTTTAAAGAGTGGCGAGAGTGCGTTGGAAAGTGCATAGGAAAAAACCGAGGGTTAGATAGCAGTGTTCGTGGAAAACGAATCAACATGCTACTGAGGTCAACAACCCGCCTGCCAAGCGTGGTGACTGAGGCAGGTCCACACAGGCCTAGGAAATTGCCTGTACCTCGGAAAGTGAAGAAGAGTTCTTAACCGAGGTTACTCGGCCAGTGTGGGCCTGGCTATTGAAATATGTACCATAGCGTAAAACCAATAAGGTGCACTTCAATAACGGGGCTGGTCTTGTCGGCAATACTGATAATGGTCAAGGCAATATGTACCTTGGCCTAAACCGATAAGCTGCACTCTAACAACTCGGGTGGTGAAGCAGCGCCGGTCTTGCCGGCAATACTGACAGTGTCAATGCAATATGTACCTTAGTCTAAAGCGATAAGGTGCACTCCAACAAGTAGGGTGATGAGGTATCGCCAGTCTTGCCGTTGAAATATGTACCTTAGCATTGCCGGCAATACTGACAGTGCCAATGGAATATGTACCTTAGCGTAGAGCGGTATGGTGCACTTCTGCACAGCCCTGACGGCGGCGTCGGTCTTGCCGGCAATACTGACAGTGCCAATGCAATATGTACCTTAGCGTAGAGCGGTATGGTGCACTTCTGCACAGCCCTGACGGCGGCGTCGGTCTTGTCGGCAATACTGACAGTGGCAATGGCATATGTACCTTAGCGTTGAGCGGTATGGTGCACTTCTGCACAGCCCTGACGGCGGCGTCGGTCTTGCCGGCAATACTGACAGTGCCAATGCAATATGTACCTTAGCGTAGAGCGGTATGGTGCACTTCTGCACAGCCCTGACGGCGGCGTCGGGCGGCGAGGCGGCGCCGGTCTTGCTGTAGGCGGCCGCGCACGCAGTCAGCACAGCGCGCGCCTCGTCGGCGCCCACCGGCGGCGCTCGGACCACTTTAGGACCGTCTTCCGACGAGAGCACCGCCATTATTGCTGAGCTTGAAGGCTCGTCGGTTTCTGTAGAGAGAAATAGTTTTAGTAATGTCATGTAGGTTACATCCCTGCGAGAAATGTGAATTGATCACGCTAGTGTTTGAATGTAACAAGAGTGTTCTATTACGAGGTAGAAGATAATTAATACTGTTGTTACGACTAATTTTAACCAACGGGTATCAGAGCTTACTCGAAACATGTCGCCTTGTGCGATATAATTTTTCGTTTACAAATTAGATACAACAAACGTGAATTTAGTTTAAGGCTCGTGTAGAAACCACGTGCTCGGCGTCGGTCCGGCGCGCTCACCCTCGGTGACGGTGACGATCATCTTGACGTTGCCGGGCAGGCGCGAGGGCAGCCAGCGCGCGCCGCGCAGCGCGTCCGCCCCAGCACCAGCAGCAGCGCCGGCCGCGCCCGCCCCAGCGCGCCCAGCAGCCGCGCCAGCGCCGCCGACAGCGCCGCCGCGTCCTGCGACACACCAGCGTTTCGTCGAAAAAAAAAATGTTTTTCACTAGTATCGAAATGTACTATTAGGTACCTATAACAACCTTCGAATTATCTGTCCGGGCCCGGGCCGACCGCCTTAGACAGCTCGGTAATCACATGGTTCATTGCATAAAAATGAAGTGTCAGTCGCCTCGGGACGGAGACGGGCCGGTCTAACATGAGTCATCCTTTATTCATATGCACTTAAGGTAAGCGGACGTTCATTTGTTAGTTCGGCTACAATGGCCACATATTAGTCTCGAAATATGTGCCCATTGTTATGTCAATTTTGGTTCAAGTCAGGTTTTAGTAACACACCAGTAATAGAGATACGTTTCATGTCGATAGATGGCGTTACATACGAAAACGTTTGCATAGAGTGGGAAGTTTTCGTCAGGGATTAAGGAGACCATATACCATGTGCTTTTATGAAATAAGAAAAAAACGAAATATACTCACGTTTCTTCCACGATAAGGCGTGCCGGCGTGCAGCACGTGACATTGGTCCACAATGGATTTGAGTAGCTGGTGCGAGCTACTCGACTGTGGGGTCAGACCCACGAATCTGCAAAAAATTGTGACTTATTATCAACAAGCTGTACCCCGCAGTTTTACCCGCAGTTTATTAGGGAAAAACGTAGCCTATGTGTCCAGGGTGTCAGCTATCTCTATACCAAATCTTATAAAAACCGCTCCAGACGTTTAGACGTTAAGAAGTATCAAACATACTCACAAACTTTCGCCTTTATAATATTAGTGTAGATGATTATGTAACACGCATGGTCATATTGTTGGTCTCATACGTTGTGTCGGATTGCATGCAGTGTAAGCCTAGCGTCTGGATGGCTGGCAGGGTCGCCATGAAATATAAGGTTAAGAAAATCTTTGCTGGGAGTATGCATTTGAGATAACGTAATTCTGTCTGATTTGTCTCTAGAGCATTTTTAAAAAGAAAACATGCATTAGCGGCGACGTACCCATATAATCCGATTTCTGCTTTACTAACTTTCCCAACAACAGTACAACAGTTTTCTTAAGGCTCATAATAAAGAGCCATATTAGGTACAATTTACAATTACAATTACTTAAAGCGGGATAGTTACCATGTATAAATATTATTTTGAATAAGTTTCCGATATTTAAATATCGGAAACTCCTCACGGAATAACTAAAAAAACTCACCCAAACTCATTCAAAATGATACATGGTAACTATCCCGCTTTAAGTAATAGTTGTAATGTGAATGACCATCTTTAGCTTAAAATCGTATAAAAGCCATATTGGCCTCGCCTAAGAAATTAATGGACTCACCGCCACTGGCATGTAGTCCATGAAAGACTAATCTAAAAACAAACCTGATGATAACAGCTAAGTCCTGTTGCCAGGTCGGCGCGAGAGTTGCCGCGCGCGCAACTAAAGTTGCCTTGCCGCACCCCGCGCCCCCTATCAGCGCCAGCGGCACCTGACTGTCGCCCGTCACATACCTGAAACGACATTTTTTTTTTATAAAAGACTGACCAGCGTTTGACCTCAGTCGCACATTTAAGTGACGACGAGGTCGAAGGTGTAGCACGCTTGTTCAGTAACAGCCTATTCACTCTTGCCTTGAAAAGACCCAAATTATATCTTACCCAATACAGACGAAGGGAGCGAATCGCTTCGTACGAATGAATGGAATATTCACAACGTAAGGATGAAATCGCTCCCCTCGTCTGGGCGTCTGGTATGGATTATTTCAACATTTTCATAATTTCAGCCGTAAGTCTACTGCCGGTCAGGCCGTCCTCAAATATGACTTGTATCATATTGGGGTCATTAATTACTCGGTGAGCCAGTGAACTAGTAAGCCTGCCTAGAGCATTTTTTTTATTAACATAGGCGGCAAACTAGCTGACGGATTGCCTGGTGGTAAGTAATTACCGGCAACACCAGGGCAGTCAAAAGCGCGTTGCCGGTCTTTAAGGGGGGTTGGAGCTCTGAGAACCTTACTCACCATCAGGAACACTACATACCTGAAAGGTAGCAGTGCTATTATGGCTGTGGTCTTCTGTAAGGAGGAGGTACTTCCCCAGTTGGGCTGCTCCAGATTCAAGCGTACTTCGCTGTGCCCTCTCATTGTTGGACGTAGTTTAAGGACATACCCGGGTCATTTGCGTTTATCATGAATATAAAGGTCGATATAAATAATGATTTAATTCAAGATTATCTGTAGTGAAGAAATGAAACTTACGCCTTGAGTTCATTAAGGGTGATCTCTCGGTTGGAGGTGCTCTGAGCCGACTTTTGGCAGAATGTAAGGTGTTCGTTCACTTCATCGAACAAACTGAAAGCAAATATAAATGCAATTAAAATTATTATTATTATTTTATTTATGATATAGGAGGCAAACGAGCAGACGGATTGCCTGATGGTAAGCAACTACCGCCGCCCATGGACACTCGCAACACCAGAGGAGTCACAAGTACGTTGCCGGCCTTTAAGATCCCTATACGCTCTTTTCTTGAAGGTTTGGATGTCATATCGGTCCGGAAATACTGCACACGACAATTTATTTAAAAAAAAACTCAATTAAGTATCTCAATATTCATTTACTTAATAGTCTGTTGTACTGAAGTGGCTAAGCGGTTGAGGTGTTAAAAATGAGGTCAACACATTTGTATTTTCAAGAGAATACGAGCGCGTGTAGGTTATATTGAACACTTCACCCGCTCAGTCACTTTTGCTGCCGACTGCTTTGGCGCTAGGATTTTTTTGAAGTTACGTATAGTTAGATTTATATGGTTTTAGTTGAATTTTATTGTTAGTTATAATTAGTTGGTTTTCTACGTATTTAGTTGTTTTATGGTAGATAATAAATCTTAAGAAAATAATATATCCAGTCTTCGAGCTTAACTCAAACTCAACAAAGGGATACCATGCTATTTCGTTAGTATTAGAAGTAAAAATCTTCTTTAGCTACCATAAGTAGTGGCGTGTCAATTTTTTAGTATTTTTTAGCCTTTTCTTCTTGTGGCACAAGGAAAACCGTTGATCTGCAGTAAAGTTAGTCAAGCCGCCGGGAATCGGCTTGTATAAACGCGCCGCCACTGTTAGCTACAGTTATATATATGCTGATTTTCGTGCTACGTACTATTGAACAATTGCTACTTAGTATTATGTGTGTCGAAACTTTGCTAATAATGAGCATGCTCATATTGTTTTTGCTCAAAAATCAACGGTCGTCCGATTTATAGTCATCCTACCAGCAGTGCATGCTTTTAGCACGTGTGACACATACTCTAAGGTCATAAGCACGCTTTTTAGCATGCTATTCGAGAGCATGTGTAATTGTAGCTTTAGTCCTATTCTGCTAGCATGCTGACCTGGTGGGGATGCCGTTGCAGCCGGCCGGCGCCTCCGCGTCGGCCACGAGCGCGTCGAGCAGCGCGTCGAGCCGCTCGCCGAGCGCCGCGCGCACGCCCTCCGTGTACTCGTCCTCGCCGCCCGGGGCCGAGCGCCCGCGCACGGATGCGCGGATGATGTTCCGTTCGCTCAGGTGTTGCTGGGGACGTGATGTACGTTACTACAGAGGCTGGAGGAAGGGGTCGACGGCCGAGTATATGGATAATTACGAAACCGGCAACCCCTTTTCACTCCGAGGTATGTATAGTGCTCAAGCATGTAATAAAATAAAATAAAATAAATTATGAAATTACAGATTTATTTTTAGAAAAACTAAAAGTAAACTTGCCAAATTAAACTATAACCCTTTAAACTTATGTCAAAATTTACCATAAATTGATTATTATTTATAATAGGCGTAGTGGAAGAACCAATCAGCATTATTATTAATGGCCAATCGTCATGATGCGGTGTCACAAATGTATGTGAAAAACCAATTAAAAAAGTGGACCTTGCCGGCCTAACGGCCCGGCCACGACAATGCGCGACTTGCGGCGCGGCGAGCGTTTTGTCTTTTCGTTGCGCGGTTAAGACGCGCAATGCACTGCGGTTAGTTGGGATCACACGCAATGAACAGATAAAACGCTTGCCGCGCTGCAATTCACGCAATATCGTGGCCAGGCCGTTAGAAGTCCATCGGCTGATGTTATACCTTCAAGTCCTGCAGGTTAGCACCTTAGCGTACCTTCAGGTCCTTCTGCAGGTTGTGCAGACGGCGCGCCAGCTCCTGGTGGTGGGCGGCGTCGGGCGCCTCGGGCTCCGCGGCGGCGCCGGCGCGGCACACCCACACGCAGCGCCGCGCCGCCTCCACGCTCAACAACACCGTGTGCTGCACCTCCTGATAAAAAACAATTTAGGCACATTACATGCACTTATGAACGTCAAAGAAAAATCTACACCGGTTCGAACCCTACACCTCTGACCCGAGAAGATACCGGCAAGAATTTTCAATAGTGATACATCAAATCTTAAAGTACTTACATAATTATGCGTAGTCCGATAAGAAAATATATCAAACAATTTAATACAAGATATAACTGAAAATACTAAAATATAAAAGTAAAAATAATAATGTATAAACAAATTTGACTACACAAAATAGACATACTTTAATATGATTTATTATCTGAACTGTGCCTGAATGTGTCATTTATATTATTATATTACACTGGGTGAAACAGATGATTTGTAAACGCAACGGATGTCCCGCTCTAATAACGAAGCAAACGTCTTGTCATTGGTAAACACGACGTCCCGCTCTAATGAGAGGTGTTAAACAGTGACAGCGAATATTCGGCGCGTGCATGCTTTCCGAGGCATTTGAACTACGGCCATCTACATATTTTTTTTTATATAACGACGTGGCAAACAAGCATACGGCCCACCTGATCGTGAGCAGTTACCGTAGCTTAAGAACGCTTGCAACTCCAGAGGATTCACATGCGCATTGCCTACTCTAAGAGTTGTTGGAGCTCTGGGAACCTTACCCTCAGGAACCCAACACTATACCTGAAAGGTAGCAGTGCTATTATTGCTGTAGTCTTTGTTACACGTACTTCCCCAGTTGGGCTTTTCCAGACTCAAGCGTTGCCGGCCTTTAAGGGGTTGGAGCTCTGGGAACCTCACCATCAGGAACATAACACTACATACCTGAAAGGTAGCAGTGCTATTATGGCTGTAGTCAGGCTGCCCCAGACTCAAGCGTGATGGTCATCGCTGTGCCTTACTTCTCATTGTTGGATGTAGTTTAAGGACATATCCGGGTATCCGTCTGTTTACATTTGTTTAACATGTGCATCAAGCCTCGCCGTCCTATGGCAAGTTATATTTGAGAGGAGATAAAATAAATATATTAAAAAAAAAATTACTTGTTCGACTACAGTTGTGAGGTACGCGTCGCAGGCTTCCTGAGGCAAAGTCCTGACCAAGACGTTGAGTGCCTTCGCCATTTCGCGACGCCAGCGCGCAGGCGCGCCGCGAACGAGACGGTAGCATGGTGGCGTCCTGCTCTCGTCTAGGATATACCTGTGTGATTTACATTAACAAGCGTAAGTCATGTTTTATAATAATTGGTCAGACAACGAGGTGCTTACTATGAGCCTCGTAAGAAATTTCAACGTCACCCACAGGGCAATGGAGCGGGCTATGCTGGAACTGTCTCTGCGCGATCGCATCAGAAATGATGCCATTCGCAGCAGAACCTAAGTAACAGATATAGCCTAGGCCTGCAAAGTTATATGAAATCCCATTTCCGTCCCGTTCAGTTGCCGCGCCCAAATAACCATACTTCCAAGTCTATTATAAGGAATGTAAAGACAATATTTGAGAAAATACCTTACCATTTGTTAAGCAGCGTCTTGTCTGCCTCGTCCTGGGCGGCCTCCAGGGCGGCTTTGAAGTCCGCGCACTCCAGGGTGTGGGGCAGAAGCGGTGTGCCCAGCCCCGAGTTGAGGAACAGCACCGGCACCACAGCCCCGAGCTCTGACTGACCTGGAACGGAAGGGCACTTGCGTAAGCGATCCTGCCATTTTACCAAAATTCTTTTGGTCAAATTTCATTACCCAAATAAATTTTAGCATATGTTCCATTTGCCAAATCAATTTTTGGCACAATTACAATACGCAATTTTTTATTTAGTCAAATTTTCATTTAGCATATTATTATTACGGCAAAAGACGTTTAGGCATTTGGTCTTATGGCAACTGCTACGTTAAGGCGAAAAATAATTAGATAATAAATGTTTAGTCAAAATAATTGTTTTTGAAACGACGAGTGACAGAGTCAAGATAGGTGCGACGACGAGCGAAGCGAGGAGGAGTGTGTTAGGTTAACCGCGAGCTAACAGCGCGCGAAGACGAGCGAGCGAAGCAAGCGTGCCGCGGTAGTGGACGGCCAGCACCATAACCGACTTGTTCAATTCAACAAAATTAATTTACAAAAGATAAAGTACATAATTATCTCAAAACAATAGTTTTTTGAAATCTCAATACCAGAACAAGCATTTGACTAAATGAAATTTGACCAAAATACCATTTGGTAAGTGAATCATTGCCTAAAGATTAATGTGCCAAATATTAAATTTGCTTAACAATTATTTGCGAAAAGTTCATTTGGCAATAGTTTTTTTGGCAAATGAAATTCTACTATTTTTTTTAGGGAGATGATAATTTGGTAAACATAATTTGACAAAACATGGGTAATCCCTTGCGTAAAGATAGTTAAGGTGGCTAGCCATACTAGGCATGCCTTCGGAGGGCGCCGTGGTAGAATGTTACAGAATCCTATGGCGTGATGTAACGGCTAGAGGGTGAACCGAGGGGATTTAATGGGTAGGGCCAAGCTCCTCGTACAGGACATATACAGTCAACCAATTTGATTTATAGGCTACTTGGTTCCTTATCACAGTGAAAGTCTATATGAAAGACTCAAAAGATTTCATATTACCGTCAGTGTGACAAGGCTTGAAGTGGCCTTGAAATCAAATTGGTTGACTGTACACGTACAGCGAGCCCCAGATTATGGCGTGTCCCGCAGTCAGGAGACGAGGCGTAATGGCATTGCCCATTCCCACAAAAAAAGGCATACCTCGCATCTGATCGCAATTTCATCACGTTTTTGTCCGGTAGACAAATTTGCTAGACACATGATGACACAATTATTTGTACGTATATGGCCAACCAATAATAATGATGACAGAGTTATTGGGCTTCAGTCATGTTTTAGCAGGTTGCACTGGACTATTTACCTGTGATGAGTCAACTTGGCTAATACACTCACGTGCAAGCTCAGCTACACACAGCACGGGGAAGCGGTGGTCCCTCTGCTGCTCCAGCGGGGACCGCCAGTGTAGACCGGCCACGTGGACCCGCCAGCCGCGCCGGCGCGCGCGCACTCTGAGACGCGCAGCTGCGCCGCATTGCAGCGCACCTTTTTCGGCGCAGCAGTCTGTTGGATAGATAACACGAGACAGTTTTTATCAATGATTATTTTTTTAATGTATAGTTTATTATAAAGTGATTCTTTTGTAACATCATTTATAATTTCGGCCGTAAATCGTCCACTGCTGAACATAGGCCTCCCCTATACGGTTGCACATAGGCCTTAGCATGATTCATATGAATAGTTTGTTTTGTACAGGATAAGAGTACATTAGCAAAATATTGGACTCGGATATCTTCCATAAACGGCGATTAGAAACAATATTACCGACAGCAGCGTTTCTTAAACAGTGGAACATACTGCGATCGCCAATCCGCCTGCGCAGCGTAGCGATTATGGTATTAAACTCTTCATCCCCATGCTAAGGGGAGGCATGTCCAACAGTGGATATCCGTGGCTGATTATACATGGTAGCAAAAAGCAGCAAAGAAGCTAATGTAAACAAAATGAAGCGGTACTTCACGCCGGAACAGCTCCTCAGACTTTATCAAGCGCAAGTTCGATCGTGTATGGAGTACTGTTGCCACCTTTGGGACGGGTCTGCAAGTATCAGCTGGCCGCTTTGGATTCAATAGAGCATCGAGCTCGCAGACTCATTGGCGATCCTGAATTAGTGAGTGTAAGTGTACAGAGCCTTGAGCACCGTCGCAAGGTTGCTAGTTAGTGTTATACATTTTGGAGGGTGTGCACAGGAATTGCACGATTTAATTCCGCCATCTCCGTTCCACTACCGGACGTCCAGGCGAGAGGAGCGGTTTCATTCGCACGAAGCGATTCGCTTCTACCTTCCCAATCCTGACTGCTAAGGAACGGAATTCGCTCCCTTCTTCGTTTGTATTCCCGGAAAGATATAATTTGGTTCTCTTCAAGGTGGGAGTGAATAGGCTGTTACTGGACCACACTTGCCATCGGGTGCGACTGAGTTTAAACGCTTGAGGTCAATCTTGTTAAAAAAAATGATGCTCTGACTATTTTTTTATCAAATCTTCTGGCAACGTGAAATCTCGGGCTACAAGACGACAATTATAGGGTGTACCTTGTGAATCCGCCGCACAGACATATATCAGCATGGCTTTCTTTCTTCTTGCCCTCTGCTGCGGCCTCCCCAGGAGTTGGGCGCGATGGTCTTCCGGCAGGGAGGCAACTCCGCTCGGCATCGGCGGACCCTCGGCATCCCGGGGCGACGCGCAAGTCACTGGAGAAGATAGTGAGATGGAGTCTGTAATATAATTACGCTATTATTATGTTATCGATGAATATGCGAGACGAATGTTTTTTGTTTATGATATGAATCGATTTGTTTTTTTGTGGGGATCAAATATCGCTATGGGATCAATTGCGTAAAAGGTAAACTTAACTCAGAAATTTTAAACACAAAACTATCGTGAGATTGAAACATTATTATATAAAAGCAGGTAATGAGTAACGTGAGCGTTTTATAAGTCGAAAATTGCTCGGCATGTTTCACTCCGTAACGAGGGCATAATCATGAGCAATATTCGACTTATAAAACGTGAGTTACCCGCTTTTATACAATTAATAAAGTCAGAAATTATTAGTCTACTACTACGCTCCTAACAAAATGATGCTTAACTATGACGTCACGCCTAGGTCTTCGCCTACACTACAGTATGGAAAATAATGCAATATTTATTTTCATGGTAAAATAATGCGTTTATGTATAATATAGTTACCGTACATTTTATTTTTCAGAAAAATGTAAGGAGCCGACTGAAAATCATTATTTTTCTTAGTTTCGCATTTTTTTAGACTTCAAAGTTTATAATTTTAGGTTCAATTATCTTAGAAAAATTACACTAATTTTATTCAATATCATCGTTATCAAGATAAATTGCTCAAAAAATATCTATTTAACTTAGTTTTGTTAGAATTTGTAACGTGTAGTCATGCCTATTCTCAATCAAAATTTGAGACTTCGATGCCGTTAAAAAGTTTTCAATACTCTTTCGGTAGATGTCTACACGTCAACCATAACGACGTATACTAGAAAAGATAAAATAGATAAATTTGACAAGTCCAAGCGGTACTCGTATAGCACAATTGGCAGTGCGCTGGGCTAGTGATCCAGTGGTTGTGGGTTAGTCCCGCTTCGAGTCATTTCTTTTTTCTTTCGATTTAAACATCGATGATGTTCGCTAGCAGACGGTTCTGGCTTAGTAAAAAGCAAAAAAATAATTATACTTAGCAATGATCGGATGTAAGACGCAATTTCCCGGGGTTCCAGTCCGATATCTTAATATGGATATGACTTGCAATCCCACTGAACCGTCTCTGGTTCTTGTTTTATTTTTAACCGTCTCTGTCGAGTTCTTGTCGATTGCTGCTCAATTTAATGTTTGTCTTGTCAATGTCTATTCTGTCAGTCTTTGAATTTAGTGTCGGTCATTCTAAAAACATGTCAGTCAGTACATATTTAATAAACTGATTGATTAAGTAAATATGACACGACATTCTTACACAAATTGACTGAGCCCCACGGTAAGCTCAAGAAGGCTCGTGTTGTGTATAATCAGCCAACGACTCATCACACAAATGAATGCCCATACTGGGATTTGAACCCAGGACCGTTGGTTTCATAGGCCTCCTTATTTAACTCTAGTCGTATATGTTAGTAAATAGTCAAGTACTCTCTCACTGACGCGTGCGCTTAACAGCCTACATTGTAACATTTTTTATGTATTTCAAATACCTACATATTCGGTATCCCTCTCTATATCTAAGCTTTATTCAAGGACAACGTACCAGAGACGCTGGAGCCCACGGGCCTCGGCCCCTTTAGCTGAGGCCTATGCGCGGGCGCAGGTTCCAGAAGCTGCGTCGGCCCTGGGTGATCGTCCCTCTCTTTCGCTCGCGATGCGCGGTAGGACGGTGACCTGCGAAGAATATAAAGAATTAGTTAGAAATGTATTAGTTGTAGATTTTTTTTTAAATGTGGTAGTCCACATGGAAAGGTACCTTATGTTGGTTGGCGCTTACGCTATTGTGAATGACGCTTGAATACAAACGTGTATTCAGTAAGTAGGCCACAAGGGCACATTCACACGTCGAGTATACAAAAGTTAAAAGAGAAAAATAAAAACTACATCGTTTCTAGCCCTACTTGACTTTTACGACCGGCAAGAAACTCGGCGGGACTTATTTTTGCAGAACAGTATTACAATTGAAAGAATTCAATAGTTATTTGTTATACAAGGGAGCAAAATACGTGTGTGCGTGCGAAAGAGTCCAAAAAGTGGAATCTTAAGCGTCGGGAGGGTTTCAAGGTACGAGAAGAGAACAAACTTTGCTGCCGATACATAATTTTACAACTTACTATCGCGAGGAAAATACTTAATCTAAAACATTATTAAAATTTACTCCAAATTATTAGTATATCGTCATTCAAAATGACATCCAACCCAGTTAACGGCAAAATAACTTTCAAGATTTGTATGGAATTACTTTGATCCCTTGTGAATAAAATGCAGTTTTTTTTTAACAATAAAAACGGATTTTTCGAGCTAAATAGTGTCAGGTCAGAGTATTTTACTTTAAACTTCCTCTCATATGGCAGTGCTTTTTTGATTTTAAGACTTATTTTATAGATTTTTTCAGACATTTAAATAGAAAGAAAAAATAGAAAAATTTGACTCGCAGCGGGACTTGAAGGTATTTCCATTAAATTGTATTTATTTGCATCATATTTAAAACATTAAGAAATAACCATAATTAAGCAAATAATTGTATAAAAATGTCACCACAAAGCTGTTTTCATGACAGATATGCGAGTAAAACGGCCAATGGATTTACGATAATATCCACTTAAGATAATAATAATTTTAAGTCTCGACTCTATAGAGTCTTGTTCTATATCTGTTTCTGCGATGACTTGTCCGAGCTCTGCTCATGAGGGAACGACAAAGAGAGAGATTGCATCCCCTACTTTTGCTATAGTGCTACGCCAACCGCCTACGGGCTACGGCGTAGATGGTAATGGCGTAGCTAGTTATCATTCGTAGACCTTGGCATTATACCTTACTGATACCTACTTAATTTCATCATCATCATCATGGTTGACTGCTACAGAATGCCTAAAGGCATTAAGTCATTTGTACGAATTTTTGTTCGTTGTGCAATAAAGTTTAAAATAAATAAATAAATCATCTACCTCGCGTCGTCCCAGCATTTTGCCACGGCTCATGGGAGCCTCGGGTCCGCTTGGCAACTAATCCCAGGACTTGGCGTAGGTACTAGTTTTTACGAAAGCGACTGCCATCTGACCTTCCAACCCAGAGGGTAAACTAGGCTTTATTGAGATTAGTCCGGTTTTTTTCACCGAAAAGCGACTTGTAAATATTAAATGAGGTACGGTCAACCAATTTGATTTCTATGCCACTTCAAATCTTGTCACAGTGACGTTATTAAGAGATTTTTTGCGTCTTTCATCTAGATTTTCACTGTGACAAGGAACTAAGTGGCCCATAAATCAAATTGGTTGACTGTACATAAGCTCCGACAAACTCATTGGTACCAGCCGCGGTGCGAACCTGTGACCTCCGGATTGCAAGTCGCACGCTCTTTCCGCTAGGCCACCAGCGCTTTCGATACCTAATTTACTTATATACCCCATATTTTTTGACCTCACTTGAGTTCTATAAACCCTTGAGATACTCAATTTGTTTATTTGAAGCAATTAAAAATTTACATAAGATTATTTTAATCCGCACCGCAGGTTTCGTCACGAGGATACAAAAACAGGTCAACCACAGGTTTCGTCACATTTAACAGGTAGGTACATCCGCCTCAGGCTTTGTCATCAACAACAATACAATGAACATTAACTACACAGACCCCGGACCGTAGCCAGCTCAAAAGTCCCCATGACACTAGCAGCGTTGCCACGCTGAATTGCCAAGGAAACCTGTTGAACCAGGTACGACCCAGAGCAAGGATCGCAACCCCTTTCCCTAAGTCGACGACCCAAGTCCCTGACAAACCCCAAAGCCTCCGCAACCCACGACCCTGAGGTCTCTACCGCCACCAGTATGAAGTCATAAGTTGTTTCCAAGGCAGATAACTTAGTTTTCTATAAACCGTTCCGAATGTTAGAGCGTACGGACTGTTTGGGAGGAAGATAGCCTGGGGAAAATCCAGGACCCTTCCGCACCAGACTTGACTTGTACTACTGGAATACTCCTACTGAGTTTACGCTTCCAGCGAGATTGGTTGACACGGTTTCAAGCGAGTCTGAACTGGTGTGTATCGAGTATTACACACAGCAACATTCTTAGCTGTACATTGATAGACCTTATTATATAAGGCATAAGGTCCACCCAAGAGTGTTGCAGTGTGTACAAATTGGCAAATAGTTTCGATTAAGAATTTTTACTCCATTTCTCACTTCATAGTTGGGGTGACGTGGGATTTCATACAAAAGTTATTTGAGGAGTATTTTTTTGTTATGCAGAAACGTCTACTAGCGAATATCTTCGATATTTAAATCGAAAGAAAAATACGCTGGCGGTAGATGTGTGTTACACATCACCCATGATGACGTACGACGAGGGATAAAAAAAAAATTACAAGTCTAAGCGGTACTCGTATTGCATAATTGGTAGTGCACTGGGCTAGCGATCCAGTGGTTGTGGGTTCGAGTCCCGCTGTGAGTAATTTTTTTTCTTTTTTTCTTTCGATTTAAATATCAAAAATTATTTGACGAGATTTTTGAAACGCTAGGTCCGAGTGCGTACAAACATTTTGCAGAAATCGCGTAGTTTCTGATTGACGTAACTGGTGGCCGAAGAGCTGGCGGCTTCCTCGCACACCGTATCAGCATTGCGATACAATGAAATGCCGCCAGCATCCCTGGTAAAGTCACCGACTTTAATTGTTGAGCCACTTTCAGTTCAAGCTATTTGATTTTGTTTAATACTTACTCTATGAAATGGCCAATGTAAAGTGAACCCTAAATGGCTCAACAAGGAAAGGAATAGGAAATTGATATATCAATATTTTTGGATTATGAATATTACTGGCAAGACTGCACATCTTTATAATAATTAACTTTTATGAGAGGTAGGGCACAGCGATGACCATCACGCTTGAATCTGAGGCAGCCCAACTGGGGAAGTACCACCTCCTTACAGAAGACCACAGCCATAATAGCACTGTCACCTTTCAGGTATGCAGTGTTGTGTTCCTGATGGTGAGTAAGGTTCCCAGAGCTCCAACCCCTTAAAGGCCGGCAACGCGCTTGTGACTCCTCTGGTGTTATGGGTGCCCATGGGCGACGGTAATTCTTACCACCAGGCAATCCGTCTGCTCGTTTGCCGCCTATGTCATAAAAAAAAAAAACTTTATACTTTTATACGTTTTATTGTCTATGCTTTTTATAAGATATTTGTCTATTTTACTTTTGACTGACATTTTTCACCAAAAAATTAGTGCCTTTCTTAAGTTCCTAATAAAAATTACTACACCTCAATTTGTTATTTTACATTTAGGGTTACAAAACCGCCCTCACCCCTCTGTCGTCCCTTCTCTCCCGTTCATAACCCGACTGCCCTCGCCATCTCTACCCACCCCACGGTAAATAAAGTTTCCTATAAAAATCCTTAACAGGCAAATCCAATCAGATAATTTCTAGCTTCAACAAATCCAATGTCCCTGCAAATTACCCCCGTTTCCATTCAATTAATTATATTGCCTTATTGAAATGCTAATTAAATAAGCCGATATAGACGTCTCTAATTTAACTAGACAACCTACGCAAATTAAATTAATTAGTTTGTCTCTTCCGTACACGGAACAATGGTATTCCGGACATTTGGGAGGCGTACGCGGAGTCAGATCGAGCCAACGCGCAGAGGCCCTTTCGACAATTTAATGAAATGTAAGGGGTACACTAAGCGGATGTTGCCCCTGTACGTATCATGGGACGCGCACAGAGACAGCACCCGCTACGGTGTAAGGACTATTGTGTTTTAATGGAATCTAGAACGTACTAGGCTATTGGGTGGAAAGGATGGACTAGCTACTGGGCTATTGGATAAAAAATCGGACGCCTGCCTAATAAAATATGGTATACAATTTTATTTCTGGCAGAAATTACTTTTATTATTAACGCATTCATTGCCACCAACGCACTTGTGCGTTCATTTCCATACATTTTTGGAGTGGGTGGCAGCGAAAGTGTTAACAGGATTTTCTGATTTGAATTGCAGAAAAGTATTCTTCACCTCACTAGCTCGGAAGGCCGTTTTTATTCCTCAAAAACTGATAGCTAAATTGCATTTTATTCACAAGAGTGCAAAGTATTCTCATACAAATTGTGCATTAATTATTAAACGAGTGCTTTTTGTTATGTCAGCTGGGTGGACTCGCAGCGGGACTCGAACCCACAACCACTGGATCACTAGCCCAGTGAATTTTAGAATGGGGTAGCACATTGTTATCGATGAATTATCAATGTAAATTGAGACTTCGATGCCGTTAAGTGTGCAAATAAGTACGCTGACGTGACGATGACGTATACGACGAAGGATAAGATAGAAAAATTTGACAGATCTAAGCGGTACTCGGATAGCACAATTAGTAGTGCACTGGGCTAGTGATCCAGTGGTTGTGGGTTCGAGTCCCGCTTAGAGTCAAATTATTCTATTTTTCTTTCGATTTAAATATCGAATACATTTTAATGTTTTATATTTTTTTTTTCCTCGCGATAGTGAGGTGAAATATTGTGTATTTCACTCGGCAGCAAAGTGGGCTCCCCTTTCATGCCTTGAAACCGACCCAACACTCAAGATTCCATTTTTAGGAATACTTCGCTAGCTCGTGTCTCAAAACCTGCAAGAGAGGGTAAACAGTAACATTGCTTCCATGTGATACAAATGTACTGTAAATAGATATAAAAATATTTGATTTGTTTTTACTGTTTTAGGGTATTAAGTCATATAGTTGGCTTTTTTGTGTTCCGAACACTATACATGTTTTTTTAGAACATAACCAATTTTAGTTTCCTTTTTCAATTTTTCTATCGAACTGAGTACTCTCCTTAACCTGCGACCAGAATCCAGAACAAAACGGTGGATGCGATCGCCAACCACGCCTACAAAGCGTGGTCATGGGCTTGCTCCCTGTGTCCATCATTGGAAGTTCGTCGCTGATAGGAGAATCGTCAGAAAACTCACTAAAATCAACTATCCCCTTAAAATACGAGTATTAAACAACTACACAACATAACTACGCGCAACAAGGCTGAAACAATAAATTTTAAGTGAAACAAAACAAAAAACTCAACCCCTACCCTCATTTAAATCTTAATCGTATTACGAACACAACAAAGTCGTATTTCCCTTAACGACTACGCGTAGAGTAAAATACGGTTAAATTGCGCCATTTGAATATGAACCGTATTAGCAGAGAATTAGGATGCGTTTCGCTTAACTGCAGCTGCTACACACACAGACGTTTTACGTATATAAATAAAGGCAGGGAAGTAGGTCGCGCGTCACAGTCACGTCACGGCTGACGTCACAGCCACGCCTGCCCGGTCGATTGTGAATTCATATTTATTGCGGTTAGGATTGCGAGAAAACCGATGTATAAGATAAAGATAAAAGATCTTTACTTTTTAATATACTAGGGTTGCCATACCGTTGTGAACATGGTCCCAGATTTAATTAGTATGGGGTGAACGACGTAGGTCAAAAACTTAGCTAAAGCACCTAGTCTATGTAGTAGTGTGTGTGAGTCATGGGTGTTTTCCAGGTATTTAAGTATTTATATGCATCTATCTATTGTATATACCGTCGTCTAGTACCTACAACACAAGCCTTACTGAGCTTACTGTAGGACTAGGTGGATTTGTGTAAGATTGTCCCGAAATATTTATTATTAATTAATTTATTTATATGTATCTATCTATTATATATATCGTAGTCTATTACCTACAACACAAGCCTTACTTAGCTTACTGTAGTGCTAGGTCGATTTGTGTAAGATGGTCCAGAAATATTTATTTATTTTGATACCTACAAACTTCAAAAGTTAAAAGCTTTTGTTACTATGTTTCTGTTATACATTTATGTGGATTCATAAACATAATGGATTCATGACAATGACATATTGACATTGCCGCTGAAGGGTAAAGTATCCAATCACATTACCTAGTGGAAACAAATGTACGCACACAAATATATATATATTAGGACAAACATACACAAACCGACCTGAAACCCACAGGCTGTAGCTAACTTGTTTTTTTTTTTTTTTTATGACAAAGGTGGCAAACGAGCAGACGGATTGCCTGATGGTAAGCAATTACCGTCGCCCATGGGCACTCGCAACACCAAGGGAGTCACAAGCGCGTTGCCGACCTATAAGTGGGTTGGAGCTCTGGGAACCTTATTCACCATCAGGAACACAACACTACATACCTGAAAGGTAGCAGTGCTATTATGGTTGTGGTCTTCTGTAAGGAGGAGGTACTTCCCCAGTTGGGCTTCTCCAGATTCAAGCGTGATGGTACTTCGCTGTGCCCTACCTCTCATTGTTGGACGTAGTTTAAGGACATACCCGGGTCCAACAATTTTAAACACAAAACTATCGTGAGATTCAAACATATTAATTGTATAGAAGCGAATATATTTCAACAAGTTGAAAAAAATGTCTACCACTAGGAGGAATAATGACTGGAGAACGCATCCGCGCGCGCCAGTAAGTGACAAAGATTTTCTGGCTTTTGTAGCCCAAAATATAACAATTCACTATAGTTTTGCTTTACAGGACATTCATTATAACAAAGATATTATTCGGTATTATATTACAGCAACTTTGGTTGAAAACCCAAGAAAACTTCAATTGTATTTGTTTGTTCCCCTCCAACTTTGACAGCTCTGAAGGGTCCAGTTTGGAGGGAACAAAAATATGTGAGTCTACGCGTACTTGCGTACCTATGGAAAGTTACATAAGACCATCCCTTTTGATCGTGGTATTATATATTATTAGCACGCTGCGCTCCGTCTAGTTAAATGGTATGTCTATGGTCTACCACGTTACTAGTCTGACAGGAAGCTCCACCATGCTTGTGTTGTAGGTTTTTTTATAACCTGACTTAGGCTTTTGAACTATTCCGCTTATTACAGCGTTCGGACTGTGTGAGGGGAACGTAGTCTGGAAAAACCAATCCCACTGCGGTCGCCAACCCGCCTGCGAAGCGTGGTGACTATGGCAACTATACATACCCACACGATACAAGTCATATTTGGGAGTGGCATATGTCCAGCAGTGGACTACTTATGGCTGCAATGGTGATGATGAGGTCTAAAGCCTTTTTGTCCTTACGACTCCGAATAACTGACAAATAAATACCATGTCTGGTGTGACAGAGGTCAAACGCTGGTCGGGCTTGTAAAAAATATCGGACCACCCTTATCGAAGTATTCCGTAGTTGTATTTTCAAAAGTTCGTATATCTGCCCATGAAAGATGATTTCTTGACATTTTTAAAATTTATCGGTTACTTATATACTTATTAATAAAAATATTTTTGTTGGAACAGTATACAATGTCGTGGCTGCTATTTTTTCTTCATATTTTTAAGATCTCTGCTTCAAAAGTTACAGGGAAAGGGACACACAAATCTGGTCCTTAGTTTTAAAAATTAACTTAGGGCCAGCCACATTTTAGGACTTTTGCAGGCCAGATTTGGGCTTTATCCAATTTGGCGTTTAATCTAAATCTGAGTAAGTGTTGAATCTGGCCTAGTCGGATTAACCAGGCAGATTTGAAATTCGACTAATGATGTGTCATGAAATGATTTGCAATCCACGAATATACACATTCAACTTAGATACAAACTATTCACAATCAATTATCAATCACATAAACAGACGTACACAGTACACACGGCACACTCACACATGCAAATATGTTTTCGTCTATGGTATGAACACATTTTTTTTTATAATACACAAATTTATGATATTATCTTTTACCTTTATTTCGTTGTTGGTACATAAACATGCATGCAATGCCAATATTCGCCAGGCACCAAAATTTACTACAATTCTGTACAAAAAGTTTATTACCCAGCGCGCACAAACTTTTTGCAGAAACCGCGAAGCGTCTGGTTGACGTAACCGGTGACCGAAGACCTGTACCCTCACCATGAGTTGTGACATTGACGTTTTCGATAACGAGTATCGAGTTTACTATCTGTGCATCTCGCTTGTACTATTTTAGTGGCAGCTTCATCGCACAACGTATCAGCATTGCGATAGAACTAGGAGCCGCCAGCATTCTTGGTACAATGCCTCAAGGGCCTTTTTATATATAATATAGTAAGCAGTTATTATATTATTGTAATTGTTGTATATTTTTGAATTAGTTTTCCAAAGATATGGAAGTTGGGTGCGTGGCGAATGTCGGCAACGTTAGTCACACAGCAAACATAAACTTTATCCACCTTTCATTGCCCGTTGACGATTTCAACTTGTACCTGGACAAATGAAAATAAATTTATAATTATTATAAATAAGTAACACAATGGAAACCTTATTAAGTAAACGGAACACTTTATTGATCATTAAATAGGAAAAAACAGTATTTAAACATTAACTCATCATTTATAATTTATTTGTATATGTTTATCTTTTTGTGTAATACTTAGTTGCAAACGGATAAACTCACGTGTAATTATATCGCACTAGGCGACATGTTTCGGGTAAGCTCTGGTACCGATCTTCAAGCCAGGACACACCGCCGATCGCGTTGAGGGTGTATCACTAAGTAAGTTTGTAACTAAGTAGTAGTAAAATGGCTCACAACAGTGTTAATTGTATCTTTTGTGTGTTTAATAAAAGGATTTCAACTCACAATTTTAGTTTAAACAATATTAAGACTAGAAAAGTATGCCGAAGACGCTGGCTGCGTACCCCGCTGAACTGCGAGACACATGCGTTGAGCAAGGTAACTGCCAGCTCTCCGGTCCCCTGTAGCGTC
This sequence comes from Grapholita molesta, assembly GCA_022674325.2. NCBI lineage: Eukaryota > Metazoa > Arthropoda > Insecta > Lepidoptera > Tortricidae > Grapholita > Grapholita molesta. The sequence continues at coordinate 4,444,657 of CP053141.2, read as the reverse complement.
TCTGAGTCACTTCGAAATGTTTTTGAAAAGACTTAGAGACTTAAGAATTTAGGGCTAAATTTTATTAAATAAAAAGCGATATCTGATATCAAACTTGAGAGATTTGTATACAAACTATCTTATCAAACAAAACACGCTTGCAAATCACAAGTGTGATATGAGCTTAAAACTGTAAAAGAAACCGAGTCTGTACTGTTTGCGTCAAAAAGCAAAATGTCATCGAGTAGTATTCTTCATTTCACTTATTCACATTACATTTTCCCTCGACGAAATGTCTAAAAACATTTCAACGCCAACGTTACATTTCGACAAATCGTCAGTAGATATTATAAAAAAATATGGCAGATAGGCAAGTATCCAAAACATTGTCACATTTTTATCGTGTCCAGAAATAACTGGCCAGAGATGCCGGAGTGAATGCGGGAATTAAAAATAAAATCCAAGATGGCGGTAATCTTCACACCTGATGCACGGAATGCACTTTGAGGCGTTGCCAACGGTGCAACGATTGATCGGGTTTATCATCGATCGCTGGATTATGAGACTCGATTTGCGATTTACATTGTACAAATATTTATAAATTTGAGTCATCGCTTTCGTGGGATGGGCGCAAAATCGGTTACTTTACCGATTATTCGGTTAAAACCGGAAACTTAAATTAAATTTATGTTTATTAATTTTTCTCCAACGTGGCTCTAAATACAACACAGTGCCTACAATCATCATCGCCTCAAGCACATTCCTTACTTTGCGCTAATATTAAGAAATGTAAAAATATGTTTGAATTTGAATTTGTAGACTCAGAAAAATTGTAAAGACATTCAAGTCACTCAACTTAAAGAAGACAGAAGACTTGTGGGGAACGTCAGTCGCGGTCATTAGTCATATTATAGAAGTTATAGCGCCTTATTTAGCTTTAATTTACAATAATTCCGTTTCAGAAGGCGTCTTTCCAGATCTTATGAAATGTAGTAAAGTCATTCCTCTTTTTAAGTCGGGTGAATCGAGTGATCTAACTAATTACCGTCCGATTTCAATACTCCCTGTACTAAGTAAAGTTTATGAAAAGTTAATGTTAAATAGTCTGCTGAGTCACTTTAACAGACAAAGATTACTTACAAGTAATCAGTTCGGTTTTACAAAGGGACGTTCCACAACCGATGCTGCTTCGGTGCTTATTCAACACATTTACAGTATTTGGGAAAATTCTTGTGATGCCATTGGAATATTTTGTGATCTTTCTAAAGCTTTTGATTGTGTAGATCATGGAACTCTCATTCTGAAACTAGAACATTATGGCCTATCAGAAAATGCCTTAAACCTCATGTCCTCATATCTTAGCAATAGAAACCAAACAGTCGTTGTAAATAACACCCAGTCTAGAGGAGCTTTAGTAAAATTAGGAGTACCACAGGGTTCTATATTAGGCCCGTTCCTGTTTTTGGTTTATATAAATGATTTACCTTGTATAGTAGAAAACCGTTGTGATATAATTTTATTTGCCGATGATACATCATTAATTTTCAAGGTTGACCGGCAATCTACAGATTTTAATGTAATTAATAACACACTAGCTGATGTTCTCAACTGGTTTAATACTAACAATCTGTTGCTTAATGCTAAGAAAACAAAATGTGTTAGATTTGCTTTGCCGAATGTTACACCGGTGGATACTAGAATACTTTTAAATAATGAATGCTTAGAGATAGTAGATAAAACATTGTTCCTTGGTTTAACATTGGACAAAAGTCTACAGTGGAGTCCTCATATAACAAAACTCGCACATAGATTAAGTTCGGCCGCTTTCGCCGTTAGGAGAATTAGGCAACTGTCGAATATTGAGACAGCTCGATTAGTTTATCATAGTTATTTCCATAGTGTAATGTCATATGGTATTCTGGTTTGGGGCAAAGCAGCTGACATACAGACTATATTTGTATTACAAAAAGAGCCATTCGTTTTATGTATAACTTAAGAGCAGGTGCATCTGTTAGAAAACTTTTAAAGAAATTAATATATTAACTGTAGCTTGTCAATATATATATGAAAATATTATGTACGTTATTAAAAACCTTCAGTTGTTTACCAAAAATTGTGACATCCATACCTATAACACTAGAAATAAGAATAAGCTTGCTATTAGAAAGTGCCGTGTGCGTAAAGTGTATAAATCATTTTTTGGGCAATGTATTCATTTATATAACAAGTTACCTGATGATGCCTTAAAATTACCCTTCCCAGTACTTAAGAATTACTTAAAAAAGTCTTTGATGTCTAAGGGCTATTACAGAGTAGAGGATTATTTGACAGACAAACATGCATGGACCAAACAAGAAACTAAAACAACAGCCTAGCCCTTAATTCAACAATTGTATGTACTGCCAGCTAATGTAAATGAAACAGTTCAGATAAGAAAGAATATTAAAGTATGTCTATTTTGTGAAGTCGAATTTGTTTATACATTATTATTTTTACTTTTATATTTTAATATTTTCTTATCTTGTAATAAACTGTTTGATATGTTTTCATATCGGACTACGCATAATTATGTACTTTTAAGATTTGATGTATCACTGTTTTGAAAAAATAAGTCCCGCCGTAGTTTCTTGCCGGTAACTATCTTCTCGGGACAGAGGTGTAGGGTTCGAACCGGTGTAGATTTTCTTCGGCGTTCATAAGTGCATGTAATGTGCCTAAATTGAAAAATAAAGATCTTTTATCTTTTTTTTTTTTTTTTTAAATCAAAACCGGTTGCATTCCGCATACGTGGGCACGTCAGTTGTTTTTAGTAGATTTTGATGTCAATACTTTGCAGAATAGAATCCATTACTGTGAATTGTAAAAACGTACTGTGTCCGTGTACAGACAAGTGTAAAAATTCGTTCACTGCCAAAATTTCAAATATATGCATCGCGCAACTCTATTGTACAGTAAATAAGGTTGTAGGACGTATTTATGAAAGGTTTCTTTCGGTACGTATTTTTGCACTTGACTGTATGACCTATGACCTTCATACAATAGCCCATATAACGGTGAAATAAAATCGCAGTATAATTATGAAGGTTTAAATGGATATATATATTTGCACATACTTATTTATATTAGTTAGGGCCCTGCTTACATGTTTGGATTCATTACAATCGTAACTTTGCTATGACTATTAAAGAGCACTTTTGGAGCTTTAGTTAAGTTTTATTTCATTGGCCAATCAGTAATCAATTCCTTACAAACATTGACTGAGCCCCACGGTAAGCTCAAGAAGGCTTGTGTTGTGGGTACTCAGCCAACGATATATATAATATACAAATACTTAAATACATAGAAAACACCCACGACTTTTAAATAAATATATTAATCGCACAAATAAATGCTCGTACACTATTCGAACCCAGGACCATCGGCTTCTTAGGCAAGTTCACTAACCACTAGGACCGTCGTTAAAATCCGTCGTTAAGCTGTCGTCAAAATTATCAACATATATCCCCGAAAACTTCATACAGTTACTCACAACCATCCGATAACTGTTACTAATTGGAAGGAAAGATACTCGTAGAGTCAAAATCAAATATATGTACACGACCAAACAGCCAATATAAAATAAATAAATAAATATTTCGGGACATTCTTACACAAATCGACCTAGTCCTACGGTAAGCTCAGTAAGGCTTGTGTTGTAGGTACTAGACGACGATATATATAATAGATAGATACATATAAATACTTAAATACATAGAAAACACCCATGACTCAGGAACAAATATCTGTGCTCATCACACAAATAAATGCCCTGACTGGGAATCGAACCCAGGACCTTCGGCTTCATAGGCAGGGTCACTACCCACTAGGCCAGACCGGTCGTTAAAATATATGTACACATCCACCTTATCGTCCCAGCTTTAAGGTGCACGTATACATGTTTTGGCAATTTGGTCGTTTACATATTTTTGACCTTGACTGTACATTATATAAAGACCGAATTCGGGTCCGAATACCGGACAGACCTCTCTGCTATTACGTCCGCTCCGACAAAAAGGATTGATATAATAGGCCCTTAGACTTTTTAATGGGGTTGTGATGCTTATGGGATAAGTAGAAAAGCGTAACATGAGTTAGAAATTATTGAAGAGTAAAATTGACCCATATTCCTTATACATACTTGTATATACTTGTATAGTTGTATACATTTAATGCTAATGCGGACTGCTAAGGAATGGAATTCGCTCACTTCGCCTGTATTCCCGGAAAGATATAATTTGGGTCTTGTCAAGGCAAGAGTGAATAGGCTGTTACTGAACCAGCGTGCTACACCCTCGACCTCGTCGACACTTACCATCAGATGCGTCTGAGGTCAAACGCTGGTCAGTCGTGTATAAAAACGTATAGCTGGGCCTGCAGTCTTCGTTGGTCAGGTAATGTGAACAGCTCATGATTATGCTCTCAGATCAGGATCTAAACATATTCGACTTACAAAACGTGAGTTACCCGCGTCTATACTATTGATAGAGTTAAACATTTTCACTAAAATTTTTACAATAAAGTGTAACCACCGCACCGCTCGGCGCTCGCCGTCTACAGTGCATTCATCCTCACCCTGGAGCCTAAAGGGTCGCGCACTAAGCTGTTTAAGAGGAATTTCCTCCCGCGAACACTTAGGCTGTGGAATGATCTCCCTGCCGAGGTTTTCCCTAGGGACTACAGTAGGTTCTTCAAAAAAGGAGTGTTAAAGGAGTTCTTAAAGGTTAGGCAACGCGCATGTAAATCCTATCTAGAGTTGCAGGCGTCCATAGGCGGTAACTGCTTACCATCAGGCGGGCAAAAAAAATTACAAGTTTACCAAAATAATTCCGCCGGAGGAAAATAATTACCGATTACTGATCGTTCCCATTACATAAATAAAATATTTAACAACTTTAAATCTCGTGACAGCTGCCAGTGAAAAGTAGACTATCCGTTGAACCGTACCGAATCTTAGTTAAAGTTAGCATGCAAAACTAGTAGGATATTTATATAAATATTAGAAGTCTTTACACAAATTGACTTACACCGCACGATAACCTCAAAACTGGTGAAAAACTTTGGTAAAGAACCAGTGGCGCTACCGCGAACAACGATATTCGTAAATTTCGGACGATTGTCTCTAACACCCTTATGAGACCTTAATTGGAGTGGAAGAGAAAGATGTCCGAAATATGCGAACTTCGATGTTCGCGGTACCGCTCCAGGCCTATGTAGTAGTAACGTGTGTACACGCATGTCAGCGTTCCATATTCAAATTTTGACGTAAGTTCCATATTACTTCTCTGCACAACTATCGAATACGAAACTAGATACATTTTAGTCCCATAGCAGAATTGTGTAGCTAATGAAGAATTGATCTCTCGTTTCACCACTATTTTGGTCACCACCCGGCAGTCCTGAGGTCGCGGCTGCCTCGTGGCTTCTGTAAAGTCCAGTACCCTCACCATGAGTTGTGACATTAAGGTTTTCGATAACGAGTATCGAGTTTACTATCTGTGCATCTCGTTGGCACTAAAGTACAAGCGAGATGCACAGATAGTAAACTCTATTCTCGTTATCGAAAATCTTAATGTCACAACTCATGGTACGGGTACAGCTACCATTTACCAGAACGCAAAGCCTACTACCGAACAACGTCATGCTCTAAGAGCAAACTTGATATGTTATTTAACATGTCTTTGACATATTGATGGGAGCCATATTTTAAATAAGAACTGTATCGTTAGCTTTAGTACCATCGATGTATAATAAACGTAGATTCACAATCAGCCCCAAAAACAGCCGCTCGAACAGCTTGGGCGGTACATTTAGTTAGTCTTCTTTGAACCGCTGTCAGTGCAAGTGTCAACAATGACTGAAAAGTGATTACTTTATCAATAGTTAAGTTTGATACTTAATAATTAGCACACTGAGCTCTCTTTTTCTTTGTTTGTTTATATAATTTTGTTTTTATATATTAACATTATTAGCATAAGCTGGAACGTGACAGAAAAGTCATTTAGTGCATTTTTGTACATTGGACCCGGGTATGTCCTTAAACTACGTCCAACAATGAGAGGTAGGGCATAGCGATGACCATCACGCTTGAATTTGGGGCAGCCCAACTGGGAAGTACCTCCTCCTTACAGACCACAGCCATAATAGCACTGCTACCTTTCAGGTATGTAGTGTTGTGTTCCTGATGGTGAGTAAGGTTCCCAGAACTCCAACCCCTTGGCTTGTGACTTTTCTGGTGTTGCGGGTGTCCATGGGCGACAGTAATTGCTTACCACCAGGCAATCCGTCTGCTCGTTTGCCGCCTATGTCATAAAAAAAAATTGTTCGCGTGTAGGAGTCTATTCCTTTATGTCAGTGTTTAGTACCTACGTATGTAACTCATTGGCCGGTCACGGTGTAACAAGATCCCTAAGTCCATCAGTTCAGTAACTAACTTCCTGATTCCTGATTAGGTTAGTCTTTGATCACAGCTGCCTTTGAAGCCATCCCGGGAGATATTTTAACAATTTTACTGTATCAGGGATTTTCAGGCTAATTTTAGAAAGGAACTACCTGGGGCGACGCTGATTTATAATCATGCATATCTTCTATATTAATAAAAGAAAGTTAAGTGTTACTTCCGGCTTTTATAACTCGAGATCGGCTGAACTGATTTGCGCGATTTTGGGTTCGTTGTGATCGTCTTGGCCGAAAGTTTAATAGTAAGATTCGAACAGAAAAAAATAATAATCAAAAAGACCCCTTATATAGACTTTCAGGCGGTACAAAGTTAGCCGGGACAGCTAGTAACTAATACATCTCGGACACTATTTGAAGCTAATATTTTAACTACATAAATTATCTACAAAAATAAGTGTCAAAAAATTACATTTTTGGTACAAGCTTTTACCGACTGTACATTTTTGCACTATCATTATCTACTCATCGAAAGGATTCTAACGAGACTAAACAGCAGTTTATATTGTGTATTTTAGGAGTTGCTTTTGCTACCTTCTGGCTCCAGCATCAGATCAGATCAGTGGTACCATAAGATAGGTAGTAAACGAGCAGACTGACCGCCTGATGGTAACACCAGGGGGAGTAACTAGGGCATTGCCGCCCTTTAAGATAGGGGTACGCTCTTTTCTTGAAGGTATGAGGGTCGTATCGGTCCGGAAATACCTCTGACGGCAAATCATTCCACAGTTTTGATGTGCGAGGTAGGAATTTTCTAGAGAAACACAAGTAGAGGTCCAACTATCCGTATGGTGGGGGTGGAAATGTTGCCGCGTAGAACGATGGCGGAAGGAGGCGGCAGGGATTAATCCGAACAATTCTTCAGAACGCTTATCTGTTCCTGATGGGTATTTGTATATTATATATGTCTACGCGTCTCATTCTTGAACCGTTACTGAGAATATCCTGGACCAAGCTATAGGTATATACAGCTACCCTCACCTGGAGCGGTGTGTCTTGTCTTGACTAGCTTGAAAAAGGGTACCAGAGCTTACCCGAAACATGTCACCTAATGATGTACCAGGTGTGGCCAGGTATAGTACCTACAACGCAAGCCTTACTGAGCTTACCGTAGGACTAGGTCGATTTGTGTAAGATTGTCCCGAAATATGTTTTTATAAACTAAACTTATATTAATAAAAATAAAAATGCAACGAATTTTACTAACCTAAAACAAAAATTCCCCTTAAATTACACATGTGTTAAAAGTGGCCATTTTGAGAACGCTTATACCGGGTGCGGCCTGTAATAGGAGCATTAACTTTAGGCATCGTTTCTACACTACAAACGTAGCAACATTTCTTCAACAATTTTTAAAAATAACTTATAGTTTACTAAATATTAATAAAAAAAAACCAAGTTTGTGAAAACTATGAAGCTTGTAGGCTGACAGTATACGTCAACAAGACTATTGGATGGCGTCCATTGAAAATACTATTTAGTTTGTTCGAAAAAATCCCAAGTCATAAATTACACATTATTTTAAGTTGTAGAACAAATGTTACTACGTTCCTGGTAATGCAACAATCCTTAAATTTATTGCACCTATTACAGGCCACACTCGGTATATAAGTACAAGTAAGTTCTTCCGTTGTATTTTTTTAATATCTTGTGTCATTAGTATTCTAGGAACCAAAGATACAGACTGGCCTAGTTTCGGATGCGTCAGAGATTCCACTCATGTTAAATGTTCTCTGTGTCATTCTTTTCTTTAAACGTACGTTTGACGTAGGTACCTGAACTATGTGCAAAATCGACTACCCACTATGCGGACTCGTTCGCGCACTAAATGTGGAGCGAAAGAGATTATGCTCGCCCGTGACAGTAAACTATTGACTTGTTTAATACAAGACGCGGCGCGCGCGACGCCTAATTGTGTCCATTTATATTGTCAAGTGTCCAATATAACGTACTTTAGGCTAATAGTCCACTACAAGCTGGTTGCTTACTATAAAAACTTGGCCATGAGACAAAAAAGTTAGGAAGCTTTTTTGGACCCGGGTATGTCCTTAAACTACGTCCAACAATGAGAGGTAGGGCACAGCGATGACCATCACGCTTGAATCTGGGGCAGCCCAACTGGGGAAGTACCTCCTCCTTACAGAAGACCACAGCCATAATAGCACTGCTACCTTTCAGGTCTGTAGTGTTGTGTTCCTGATGGTAAGTAAGGTTCCCAGAGCTCCAACTCCCCTTAAAAGCCGGCAACGCGCTTGTGTTGCTGACTCCCCTGGTGTTGCGGGTGCCCATGGGCGACGGTAATTGCTTACCACCAGGCAATCCGTCTGCTCGTTTGCCGCCAATGTCATAAAAAATAAAAAAAAAGACGCGGCGCACGCGACTCCTAATTGTGTCCATTTATATTATCAAGTGTCCAATATAACGTACTTTAGGCTAATAGTCCACTACAAGCACGTTGCTTACTATAAAAACTTGACCATGAGACAAAAAGTTAGGAAGCTAATATGATACTGACCTTCATCATAACCCAGAGATCAAAAGTTGCCAGGCCAAATGCAACTATGGTTTGTCATAATTAAAATTCAAAATGGCATTCAATGGGAGACCTTTTCATAGGTCTCCGGACGGCTAAAGGATAAATCAATGTATTATGTAGAGTCAAGGTCAAAAATGCCAAACCAAAGTGCCAAAGGTTGTATATGTACATGCAGATTATTGTCTCAATATGCACTGTCGCTGTCATGTCCGGATTATACCATCTAACGACACAAGTAGACTTAGCACGGCTGTCAACAATAATTATGACCAGTGATCGGTTTTTTGGATTCGACACAGGGTGAACGACCTCAATCATTGTGTTAGTATGGATATGCCCTGGGAATCCGGGCTTCATGTTGTTAGAAAAGGCAATGTGTTTATAATTACACTTTAAAATATCTAAGTAGCTGATAGATATGCGTAGTTACTCGCCGTTCTTTTGTCCAAATCGAACAAATGAGCAGAAGTGTTCACACTGTCAGCTCATTTGCTGCCACCAAAGCAGCACATTTTGTACAGTTTGGATAAAAATTCGACGAGTAAGTAAAAAATCCCTTACAGACAATTTAGATTGTTTTATTTTTGAACGACTTGTTCGGTATCGCGGCAACCTGTCGTATCTATATTAACTTTTCTACGTGATATCCCGCGAGGGTGAATCCAAATAACCGATCACTGATTATGACGCAGTATAGCTGTCACTGCGCACACGCCGCTGCGATCAATCATGCGAGTATGCGCGCGAGTGTCACTACGGCACTTAACGTTGCGACGCTGTGTCATGCAAATCTAAACGGATAGTATAGCGTGTTGCATCACTTTCGCACATACACTTTTTGAAAGTGACAGGAGATTATGACTCCTAAAAAAAATTTTTATAGGAAGAAACGTCTGCTTATAAAAGCTCATCTTCATCCCGGCGTTTAAATATTATGGAAATAGAAAAAAAAAACTTGATTGGTTGTACCGTTTTTGAATTACTGAAGCCTATACTGAGCATGGCCTGACATGCCCATGGCCATTTTTTCACTGTTATTGGTTGTACTTTAATTTTCAATGTCACAATCACAAGTCTAGGTTACAAACAAAAGCCTGATATAGGTCATCGACCCCAGCTGGCGATGGAAACTGATTGCGGCTGTGAAACACTAGATGGCACTAGTAGCTTAGCCAGCAATGTGGGAACGATATATAGTATGGGCACTACCTATCCAAGTCTTATATCATTCTGTTAGAAACGGGTAACTACTTACGGGTACTTTTATGAGAGGTAGGGCACGCACAGCGATGACCATCACGCTTGTATCTGGAGCAGCCCGACTGGGAAGTAGCTCCTTACAGAAGACCACAGCCATAATATCACTGCTACCTTTCAGGTATTTAGTGTTGTGTTCCTGATGGTGAGTAAGGTTACCAGAGTTCCAACCCCCTGGCCGGCAACGCGCTGGTAACTCGCTGGTGCGGGTACCCATGGGCGACGGTAATTGCTTACCATCAGGCAATCCTTCTGCTCGTATGCCACCTTTTGTCATAAAAAAATACTAACGTTTTAAGGATGATTTACACCGTCGCTACACGTCGACTTCACGAGCCCGAGCCCACCGTCAACCCACCGGGGCGGCCCGGGCCCGAGCCCACCGTCAACCCACCGGGGCGGCCCAGGCCCGAGCAGAGCCTTTTATATAGCTGTAACGGCCGTCGCACGACCGGGCCCGTGCCCGCCTCGAGTAACTCCTATATTATGCTGTTTACCAATTCTATTTGAAAAGTATTATAGTACATTTTGGATTTAAGAAGTGTAACTGTGAAGCCATTAAGCCTCATTCATTCTCTGCGCACGTACCTGCGCATACATTGTCGCGCATGCGTACCAGGCTTAGGTCATTGACAGTTTAACTGTTACTCTGTTTTTTTATGACATAGCAGGCAAACGAGCAGATGGATTGCCTGATGGTAAGCAATTACTGTCGCCCACCCGCAACACCAGGGGAGTCATAATGCGCGTTGCTGGCTTTTAAGGGGGGTTGGAGTAGGAACCTTACTCACCGTCAGGAACACAACACTACATACCCGAAATCTGGCCCAAATCGCTATCAACGGGCAAGGTGGCCAGAAGGCTGGCTGTATTCCTACGTTGGATAGCAATGGCTATCTCTCTGCAAAATAGTAACCAGCCCTCTGTACCCTTACCATGAGTTGTGACATTGAGGTTTTCGATAGCGAGTATCGAGTTTACTATCTTTTGCCGTGTGATGCCGGCTGACTAGAATAGCACCACCCCATCACCTCCCGCGGGTGTCGTAAGAGGCGACAAAGGGAAAAATCCTACGGACGGGCAGCAGTGTCCGTCGAAACCTAATCTACAGCTACTGCGGTCGCCAACCCGCCTGCCAAGCGTGGAGACTATGGCAACTACCACTACCAGATGATACAATTCATATTTGTGGGAGGCCTATGTCCAGCAGTGGATTGCATGCGGGTGAAATGTATGTATGTAATGTATCTTTTCCTAACTAGTGCGTAAAAAGTGCACTTTGCGCACACTTCGCGTGTTAAATTTCACTTTTTAAGGCACTTGTTATAAAAAATTGAGTTCGATACACGTGTAAAAAACTTATTTAAGACTCCGGTGATTGAGACTCGTTTCACTTGGGCTCCAACTTCCCTCGTTGAAATTTTTTTTTTCACTAGTATCGATATGTACTATTGCATCACGCTTGTACTATTTATCGAAATCGACTACTCGTTATCGAAAACCTCAATGTCACAACTCATGGTAAGGGTACTGGCCACCTGAGGCCTCTATCATAATTTAAGATAGTTCACCGTTTTACTGTAATATAACTATAATAAATAAGTTATATTGGACGTGCGACGAGCGGTTTACGCTTCAACGGTCGCCAAGATGTAAAAATAACATTATAATGATGAAAACATTCAGATTGTGAGATAAGCTCATGCCGAGGTCTCCAGAAACTACAGGTTCTTCAAAGAAGTGTAGAGGTATTTAAGGAGTCAGTAAGTCCCGGGTTTGGACCCGGGTATGTCCTTAAACTACGTCCAACAATGAGAGGTAGGGCACAGCGTTGACCATCACGCTTGAATCTGGAGCAGCCCAACTGGGGAAGTACCTCCTCCTTACAGAAGACCACAGCCATAATAGCACTGCCACCTTTCAGGTATGTAGTGTTGTGTTCCTGAATGTGAGTAAGGTTCCCAGAGCTCCAACCCCCCTTAAAGGCCGGCAACGCGCTTGTGACTCCCTTGGTGTTGCGAGTGCCCATGGGCGACGGTAATTGCTTAACACCAGGCAATCCGTCTGCTCGTTTGCCGCCTATGTCATAAAAAAAAAAAGTCGGTTACGCTAATGTGAATTCTCTGAAGTTACATTAGCACCCCTAGGCTGTGGTAACTGTTTAATATAGGGCGTGTCACATGATTGTTCGCAACCAACGTGGTCTAAAATATAGTTAGTATAATCTGCGTAGACCTTTGTATTATTTTAGTGTTTCGTATCTCCATTTCCGTGTCATCCGTGCCGTGTGGTGCCGGCTGACCACCCCATCTCCTCCCGCGGGTGTCGTGAGAGGCGACAAAGGGAAAAATCCTACGGACAGCAGCAGCGTCCGTCGAAACTCAATCTAGCTACTGCCGTTGCCAACCCGCCTGACTATGGCAACTACCCCCCAAGATGATAAAAGTCATATTTGTGGGAGGCCTATGTCCAGCAGTGGACTGCATACGGCTGAAATGATGAATGATGTACCTCCATTGCGTAGACCCTACGCGTATCAAGAATATATACCAGTATGGTATATCAGTATGGTATATCAGTATGGACGCCAAAAGATCGCGCTCATTTCTCGCGCCGTATGTATCGTGATCGTAAAATAATACAATTAGGTCAACAATTACATTTTTTCATGAGTTTCCTGTGGACCTGATCAAAGTTAAGGATTCCTGAGCCTATTATGGTCAGGTTTTTAACACTTATCACAATATCTGTCACGCTCCAACAATTATATGAGTGCGAAAGCGACGGATCGCGTGATAGACGATAAAATGGCAACCATGCTATCCGTTCCTGATCTATTTGAGGATAATTTTCTATAATTTTTTTTTACAATTTTCCCGTTTTTCAAAGATTTTTTTACAAAACAAAACACTCGCACACTAAAGCACAATTAGTATGTACATGTCCAGCAGTGGACGACTTACGGCTGAAATATTGAAAAGATATCAAAATAATAAAAACATTGTACAAAATCTAACCTACCCAACCACCAACCAAGGGGCACTGCTCAGGCTGCTGGTGGTCAGGGACACAGAAAGAGGAAACCACCAGACTCCGAGCTTTACGAATCATTTAATATTCATATATTTAATTAAAAAAAATATATTAATTATAACTACAAATAAAATTGAACTAAAACTAACATAAATACATCTAAAAAAGCCCCTGCGGCTTCGTACCGAAGACGTTGGCAGTATTTCCTAGTTGTATCGTAAGGCTGATACGCGGAGCGAGGTAGCTGCCAGCTCTTTGGTCTCCTGTGGTATCTCTGAGTCTCTTTCAAAGGTCCTTAAAGAAACTCACAGCGCCAGAGCCCCACGAAATATATACTAATATATTTTGTAGCATTATATGTGTGGGTGTTATGGTATTAAAACTATTTACTGTCTCAAATAGCCGCGTCACTATATTTACTAGCTTCTATTTTTAAATATTTATTTTTAAATTCCGTTAAAAAATTCCAACACAAATATATTTAAAACCGTTGAAGTCTCAATTAGCGATATTCTTACTCGTCATTTCACGATAAAAATAAAGAGCCATCGAATTTAGAATACAACTTTAATTAATCTGTATGAAAAAAACTCGCTTTTTAATGTCTGGACGCTTGCCAAGACTACGTAGAAAATACCAACTTATTTGTACGCATTGAGACTCCTTACCACTTGGCTATAAAGTCTATATTTCATAAATCGATAACTAATACAAATATGCCGCTTTCAGCTTCCAAATAAACTAGAAGTTATTGAAGCTCTTATTACGTTAGAATAAAGGTTAATTTAGCGTGATTCGATAGCAAGATAAGTTGGTTGTTTTGAATAGTATAGTACAATATGTACGTTCCAGTTTATTAGTTTTACAATTAAACGCGATGGCCGATGATAATGCGGTTAAGAACATTGCACTCTGGTTGTTGAGCGATAGTGATGCGTGTATTTGTAAGAATGAGATACGAATGTTTTAAGGGCTTATTACATATGTCCCGCTTGCATTTCATCTTGCGGGATAAAATGAAACAGTGTAGACTTTGACCTTCATTTGGCTACATCATATAAATAAGTATTGCGAAGCATTATCTGAGGAAGTTATTTATAGTAGTATAATATTAAAACACAACTAAAATATATCAATAAACTTATCTCCTACCGCGGGTGTCGTAAGAGGCGACCAAGAAAGAAATCCGGTGAATGGGCAGCAGCGTCCGTCGAAACCCAATCTACAGCTTCTGCGGTCGATAAGCCGGCTGCCAAGCGTGGCAACTATGGCAACTACCCCCAAAGTTATTCTAGAGGGAGGCCTATGTCCCTGTACTTACGGCTGAAATTTTAAAAACATATCAAAATAATAAAAACATTGTAAAAACCTAACGAACACAACCGCCAACCAAGGGGCAGTGCTCAGGCTGCTGGTGGTTAGGGCAGCAGAAAGAGACTCCTACCGGACTCCTAGCTGTACAACCGTCTTTAAAATCAGACCATTAATGTAATTATTAATATACATTTCAACCTTGAATCTCTCCGTTTATTTTTATAAATATTATCTCAATTCAAAATATTGCTAGAAAAATGATTAAGGACGTATTACCGTTTCTTGTGTACCACGAAATGATTCTATTACCGGTCTCATATGTCACACGTCCTCACTAAGGACCCTATTTTGCTTATTGTACAATTAATAATCCAACCCAACAGTAATCATTTAAAGTGTCGCAGAATGTTTCTCATCTCTGTTGCGGTTCTAAGCTATTATTCAGATGTTCTGATTTATTGTAAACAATTCTACTATTTGTATTTAAACTTCCGAGACTCATTCTAACATTTAAAACTTAGAGACAGTTATGTGACATATATGAAAAGGGACATAATTGTCGATGATGACGCAATATAAACGCAACGCCGTTCGACGTAAGTGCCATCGACAATCAGGTCCTTTAGTAACCAAGGACCCTTTATAACCAGGGTCCGGCTTATAAGGTCGTGTGATGCCGGCTGACTAGAATAGCAGCACCCCATCTCATCCAACGGGTGCCGTAAGAGCCGACAAAGGGAAAATACCGACGGATGGGAAACAGAGTCCGTCGAAACCCAGTCTACATCAGCTACTGCGATCACCAACCCACCTGCCAAGCATGACGACTATGGCAACTACCCCCTAAGATGATACAAGTCATATTTGGGGGAGGCGTATGTCCAGCAGTGGACAAATTGCAGCTGAAATGAATGAATGGCTTATATTATAACAGTAAAGGTAAATTTTTGGACCCGGGTATGTCCTTAAACTACGTCCAACAATGAGATGTAGGGCACAGCGAAGTACCATCACGCTCGAGTCTGGAGAATCCCAACTGGGGAAGTACCTCCTCCTTACAGAAGACCACAGCCATAATAGCACTGCTACCTTTCAGGTATGTAGTGTTGTGTTCCTGATGGTGAGTAAGGTTCCCAGAGCTCCAACCCCCCTTAAAGGTCGGCAACGCGCTTGTGACTCCCTTGGTGTTGCGGGTACCCATGGGCGACGGTAATTGCTTACCATCAGGCAATCCGTCTGCTCGTTTGCCACATTATGTCATAAAAAAAAAATGATATCGATCTTCTGCTAATTGTATTGTCTCCCCCAAAAACCCTGAGCATGGGGGGTTTACTGACCCCACCACGCTTGGTAGTAGTTTCTGGACACAGTATACATCATCTGGCAGTTTGGTTGTATCGATTTATTTGATCGAATGTCTCGACTCTATAGCAACAAGTTGCCGAGTTAAATTTCTATTGGACATTTTTAGAACCATTGTCAAGCTAAATATGTATATCACTCCAGTTTATTACACTTTTAGTTACGGTAAGAACTAAAGATCTTACGTCGAAGCTCTTAATGTTACACTCTTAATTTTATATGGCTAACAACAGTTCGACATGCTTAAAATTGGGTCTACACCGGCGTTCTTGGAGCGCCGTGGCCTAATGCAATATTATTTTTGTTATCCTATAGATGTGTCCCACTGCTGGCTAAGATCTTCCCCCGTGGTCCCCGAGAACTCTCGGTTTTGTACTGTCTCATTAAAGTACTGAGAACAGACAAGACTATTTCTGTTTAGGCCTGCCTCATCCACGCCTCTTGTGGCACACACTTGCACTACGCAAGTCCATCTATTCGATATGAATGCAATTTTATGCATTCATATGCTCTAAGGCGCTGCATCGTACACGCACTCCGAAGACCGGACGACCACTTGTCCAAGCAGAGTCTACGCTGGAAACCTACTGGCAGCAGACGGACGGACGCCCAAAAATCACATGGAGGCGATCAGTTGAGAAAGAGGCTGGCTCAATTGGTTTTGGACGGGAAGAACTGGAAGTAGCCGCCAAACAACGTTACAAGTGGAAAATTCTTCTACGAGCCCTATGTCCCTAATGAGGGATAACAGGATTACATCATCATCATCATATGCCCTAAGGCCGGCAGTGAGCCCCCAGCATTATAAGTGTGACGTTGGTCGTGCGTTGCTTCACTCTACTATTACACTATAGCCGTGACGGCGTGCTAGTGTTGCCAGCTACCAATTATTTACGCGCTTTCTGCGTCTTTTAGGTTAGATTCAATGAGCAAGGCTAAGGCCAATCGGGTATGGGTATGAACAGTTAACCACTGGTTAGTATTGCGAGCGCTCTTGATAGCTAAAACTATCTATCATTGATACAGATTTTCTATTAGACATTAAAATACATCTTTAAAAAAAATTTCATACAACTAATGGCACTGTATCGTTTGATGTAGCGTACCCATATTGTCGCTAAGTAGTCTCTTTTAGATAGCTATACTCCGACATAAATGAGTAGAAATAAAAAAGTGGCAACACTGTAGTGACGTCCCTTATTTCTTAGATCGATTTGAATGGGATGACACTGTACAAATATTGTTGCCATTTTTTAATTTCTACTCTTTTATGTCGGGGTATGTAAAGGTACCGACTAGCTTTCCAATCGGCCAACCGTGCTCGTCTTTAAACTTAAAGTATGGTTGCGGGATAAAAAATATCCTATGCCGTTTCTCGTAGCTCAAACTCTCTTATACCAAAAATCCATACCAAAGGGAACAAACAGACACAAGGTGTTACTTTCGCATTTATAATTTTAGTAATTAGTGAGCAAGTAACTATGGATTTGCTATAAAGACAAACAATTATTAACAAGAAGTTCTCATTTTTGACAGATGCAATTTTGTTCGATATCAAATTAAAATAAAACCAATCATAGATTCATACCATAAAACCTATTCCGTTGTCTGTATAGGCATTTAAGTTTTCTTATATCGCAATTAGAAAGTTCTTATCAAAAATAATTTGGATCAAGAATCTTCTCTTCCCGTCCAACCGTTACCGACTTTTAAAACTAACTGACTAAGTTTTATTTATTATAGATATTGATCCTGATAACGACACCTATTATTGTTTGACCTCTTTCCTTGATTGACCATACAAGTTGCCCGACATATCTGACGATTTGTCTGGCGTTTATTGAAATAATTGAGTTATTTCGTTTCAAGTCACGTCAATGACAATAAAAATCCTTATTGTACCTTATGTCTTTGTAATAAGATCGCAATTGTAAGTAACTATATTGTAATAGCCTTCTTCGGGACAGCTTCGCAATTAGGCACTTTTAAAAAACATTCATGATTTCATTGTCATTGTATACCAACATAATATACATAGATGACGAATTATGTCTGCTAAATCTACACTAATCTACACTAGTCTACACTAATATTATAAGGGTGAATTGTCAAGAGCTCTTCACCAAACTACTATCTGTTTTTTGACTGACGATATAATAAAAAATAACAGAATTTTATTAAAACTAACGTAATACAATTAAAACTGTTGTGAGCCATGTTACTAAGTACTACTTAGTTACAAACGGATAAACTCACTCAGTGATACACCCTCAACGCGAGCGGTGTGTCCTGACTCGGCTTGAAGATGGGTACCAGAGCTTACCCGAAACATGTCGCCTAGTGCGATATAATTACATGTGAGTTTATCAGTTTGTAACTAAATAGTAAAACTAACGTGTTGGTGGCAAACAAGCACACCACCCGATGATAAGTGGTCAATGTAACCAATGGACACCTGCAACGTCAGAGATTTACATATGTCGTGAATCGTGACAATTGTCGCTGTGGTGAAATAGGGGCCTGGTAAATATCGCGGGAATTCACTGGATGCGGGTAGTGCAAGATCCGATACTGTGAGTGCCTACGCCAAATCCTGGGATTAGTTGCCAAGTGAATCCCACGCCCCCATTAGCCGTGGCAAAATGGCCGGGACGATGCGAGGAAGAAGCATTTAATTTTAACATTTATGTCAACAATACAACTGTTGTGAGCCATGTTACTACTTAGTTACAAACGGATAAACTCACGTGTAATTATATCGCACTAGGCGACATGTTTCGGGTAAGCTCTGGTACCGATCTTCAAGCCGAGTCAGGACACACCGATCGCGTTGAGGGTGTATCGCTCACTGATCATGAATGATCATGACAAGTCGCCTAGTGCGATATAATTACACGTGAGTTTATCCGTTTGTAACTAAGTTGGAGATTTATGTCAACTTAAGTTGGTTAAACCTAACTAGCTGCACGGCCCGGATTCCGGGGTCGCAGTCAGGATTTCCGGACGGAGGTGCGACTGCCGCCAGTATTCCGCTGTACAATTCCGTTCTGTAACGGACGGAGTCAAACCCAACCTTACATTTTACAAATCTAACGTGTTGCCGTGTGGTGCCGGCTGAATAGAATAGCATCACCCCATATCCCCAGGGAAAATCCTACGGACGGGCAGCAGCGTCGGTCGAAACCCAATCTACAGCTACTGCGGTCGCCAACCCTCCTGCCAAGCGGGGCGAAGATGATACAAAGTCATATTTGTGGGAGGCCTATGTCCAGCAATGATCCCAACTAACCGCAGTGCATTACGTGTCTCGACCGCGCAACGAACAGATAAAACGTTTGCCGCGCCGCAAGTCGCGCATTGTCGTGGCCGGACCAACGTCCAACAATGAGAGGTAGGGCACAGCGAAGTACCATCACGCTTGAGTCTGGAGAAGCCCAATTGGGAAGTACCTCCTCCTTACAGACCACAGCCATAATAGCACTGCTACCCTTCAGGTATGTAGTGTTGTGTTACTGATGGTGAGTAAGGTTCCCAGAGCTCCAACAACTTTTAGGGTAGGCAACGCGCATGAGAATCCTTTAGAGTTGTAGGCGTCCGGTAACTGCTTACCATCAAGCGGGCCGTATGCTTGTTTGCCACCGTCGTTGTATAAAAAAAACGATCACTAAGAAAACGACGGATAGTCTATGTCGCCTCGAGATACTATCGCGCCAAAAAGGCCTACAGAGGACCTATTATTACGTAAATGAATAGCTAATCCAGATTATTTACGTACGCGTCATAACAAGCGTAAACGAAGTATTCGACAGCGTAAATGTTTGATATGAATATTTATGACCTACACTTGTTGGTCTACCGACCTTGTGGGAAGACAAAGCGTGCTTCATCGCTGTTCGTTTTGGTGGCTTCGATAGATTGTTGATTCGACTTTTGCTGTTTACGGCTAACTCTTCGTCTATTGTAAACTAACAATCGATAACTTAAAGCATAGTTCACTTAGTATTGGTACGCATTTATCAATTAATAAAAAAAATCGTCAGGGAATAAAATTACTGAGTGTAAGTTTTTAATGTAACTTCACGACAAGAACGCGTTTGCGTTTCCTATATAAATAACATTATCACTTACGCGTTCGTAAACGTTTTCTTACGTCAAAAGAAACTTGCACTAGAGCCTCTGGGCTCAGAGCTTGCTCGAAGTCCGATAGATAACAAAGGAAAAGCGATGTTCCTTAACACAGGTATTTCATTACTTAAAAAGGGACACCCACCTGTTTTTTGTTACAAATTGCTTGTTAGTGAATAAATATATATATTTTTTATATAAGTATACGTTAGTTCCGTTATAATAACTGATTAGTACAAAAATCGTTTACATAATCATGTTAAAACCAGCTTTTCTTTGCGACTTCGTCGAAAAACCACATCTTTAAAGTATGGTTGCGAGATAAAAATTATCCTATGTCCTTTATGGTCGCTCAAACTCTCCATACCAAATTACATCCCAATGGTTCAGCGGTTTAAGCGTGAAGAGGTAACAGACAGACAGAGTTACTTCTTCTTCTCATTTATAATATTAGTATCAATATTTTTCATCACGCTTGCTCGTCAATGGCGTTGTTACTTGCGAGAGTACAGAGCAGTTATAGCCGATTATGCTCACACGGGCTGTTAAGTTTAGTTTTAAAAATATATAGGACTCATACTTCACTTCGGACTGAGGATGTTTCCAAACAGCCAAGGTGTATTTCATATCTTCAAAAGTTTGCTACAACCAACTTTTAATATGTATAAAACATATCTTTATATTCAATTTGACTGCAATTTAATGTTTAGTATTTATTAAAAATAATTGTTTTATATTTGATTTTGATAATTGATACTATTTGGCAGGATGATCTGTCAAATTCGAAAACAAAACGCAGTTGTTAACATTATCTGTGGAAGACATTGAAAAAGTTGACATTGTTGACAATCTTTTAGTGAATGAGGTCTGATTGTAGTTTTCAAAGTGTATTTTGATTTTAAGCCTACATTAGTACTATTTTTGAAGAATTTATTTTATTTCCTCGCAAATGTGATGAAAAACATTGTGTGTACCACGGGTGGTAAGTGTATAACAAACTTGAGACAATAAAAGCCCTCCGACTTCGTCGTCGGGCTTCTAATAGACTCGCGGTTACTATACCTTACTTTCCATCCTCGTTGCACAATGTACTATTAAGAGGCCTTGGCAATCACCGTGTATTGCCAATAATCGGTGTAACAAAAACAGCATATAATCGTGATTCTTTGTTTTTTATATGACAAAAGTGGCAAACGAACAGACGGATTGTAAGCAATTACCGTCGCCCATGGGCACCCGCAACACCAGGAGAGTCATAAGCGCGTTGCCGGCTTAAGGGGGGTTGGAGCTCTGGGAACCTAACTCGCCATCAGGAACACAACACTACATACCTGAAAGGTAGTAGTGCTATTATGGCTGTGGTTTGTAAGGAGGAGGTACTTCCCCAGTTGGGCTTCTCCAGACTCGAGCGTGATGGTCTGATGGTACTTCGCTGTGCCCTACCTCTCATTTTTGGACGTAGTTTAAGGAGATACCCGGGTCCATTTCGTAAGAGGTTAGGTTTATTTGCGAAGTCTGGTATAATAACTTTAACAAGGGATATTAGTTATTAGTATTATATTAGTACGGATATAATGTGTACTGTTAGCAGTACCAATTAAGCCCAACTTAGAGCAGCGGGCTGTTTACGCTAATTGACCAAAAATTATCGTCTCCCTAATAACACTGTTCCCATTATGTTACCATAGGTATTGTGTGTAGTATCTCTTATAGGTGTAAAATTTAGCTAAAGTACCTGAGGCGCGACCGCCAAAAACGATATTCGTAAATTTCGGACGATTGTCTCTACCACTCTCATGTCGTCTTAATTGGTGTAAAAGAAAAAGATGCTCGTAATATACGAACTTCGTCATTCGCGGTAACGGGCCTGGCCTATGTAGTAGTAACGTGTGTACACGCATGTTGGCGTTCTATATTCAAATTTTGACGTAAGTGCCATATTAATTATCTGCACAATGATGATGCATAGACATGGTCCTTCAGTTCAGTTTTTCACCCATACGTTTTTCTTACGTATTAATTAGACCAAAAATATGATAAAAACTATATGGCCTGACGGTTTTTTTTTTTTAATGTGTTATTTACATCCGTGTGTGCGTGTTTGAGAAATGAACATAAAAATATTCACATGAACAGCATTGCGATACAAGGAGGAAATACCGCCAGCATCCTTGGTACAATGCCAACTGGCATTATAATATTGGTCAATGTGGGTAAGACCGGCATACTTTCTTTTCAAGGGAAGTCCGTCATATGACACTGAATACCTGTGAGATAATGTAGGAAATTGGTTGGTAGACGGTCTTTCCAGATAGACGGTCTTACCCACATTGACTTAATTGTTTTGGACCCGGGTATGTCCTTAAACTACGTCCGACAATGTGAGGTAGGGCACAGCGAAGTACCATCACGCTCGAGTCAGAGCTCCAACCCCCCTTAAAGGTCGGCAACGCGCTAGTGACTCCCCTGGTGTTGCGGGTGCCCATGGGCGACGGTAATTGCTTACCATCAGGCAACCCGTCTACTCGTTTGTCATAAAAAAATGATATGAAAATAAAAATAATACAAAATCTATTTTATTCTACTACTTGTAGACTTTAAAAGTAGCTCAGTTTTATGAGCAAAATCCTTCCTCACATGTAATGTCCCATTTCAAAGCCGTAGACACCCAGTATGTAGGTACCTACCCAAAATCTTACAACGATAGGTACCGTAAAGCGGGGTGAGTAGGTTTCGCGGGGAGAGGTGGGTTACGAATGGGGAAAGAAGGTTTGAGAGGGGGGTGAGAAGGGATTCTAAGGCTTCCGCTACAAAAATAATGTATTCCAATTTAAAATGGAGCTATAGTAATACGAATAAGAAAAAATCGATCCATCAACCTTCCAAAATCACCTTTGTATGAAAACCCCTCTCATCCCAAATACGAGGCACTAACGGCGTGAGGTGGGTTTTCGTGTTTATCGTTAAAGTTATAAAATGGAACTACACAAACTCATAAAAAAACCGAAATTCACACCTCCGAAACACTTTTTTTGTATACAAATCTATGTGCCACATAAAAAAATAAACTTTTATCCAGGTTTGAACTACGATTTCCATCCAACTCACCCCGTTTTACGGTACTCAAAGTAGCTACTCTAGTGGATCTATATATATTTATATGAGTAAATACTTAAACAAAAAGACTTTCCTAAATATTTTAGCGACGTCAAAAGAATTAGTCTCAAACCACAAGAATGTACAAAATTCATTTCAAACTGAACTGAAGCACCTCTTGTAACTGAAGTATTGTTTACGTGTTACTGTAAATTAAGTCTTACGTCAGTTTCTGAAGAGTTGAATTTCATTTTAAGGCTTTGGGGATATTAGATCTTTTAATTTTGACATAATTTGCGATGTAAATTCTCCTTGAATATCATAACCCCACTGGGAAATTGTGAGGTTTTGATATCGTGGAAGTATAAGGGTTTCAGAGTATAATTTACTAACTCCTAACTAGGCTTCATGTGTTCACACACTTGTAATACAGGGTGTGGCCTGTACCCGTATCATGAGTTGACATTACGGTTTTCGATAACGAGTATCGAGTTTACTATCTGTGTATCTCGCTTGTACTATTTTAGTGTGAACGAGATGAAATATTTTGGACTCGGGTATGTCCTTAAACTACGTCCAACAATGAGAGGTAGGGCACAGCGAAGTACCATCACGCTTGAATCTGGAGTAGCCCAACTGGGAAGTACCTCCTCCTTAGAG
The DNA here is from genome assembly GCA_022674325.2 of Grapholita molesta. Lineage (NCBI taxonomy): Eukaryota > Metazoa > Arthropoda > Insecta > Lepidoptera > Tortricidae > Grapholita > Grapholita molesta. Next base: position 4,420,803 of record CP053141.2, on the reverse strand, counting down.
AAGACCACAGCCATAATAGCACTGCTATCATTCAGGTATGTAGTGTTGTGTTCCTGATGGTGAATAAGGTTCCCAGAGCTCCAACCCACTTATGGGTCGGCAGCGCGCTTGTGACTCCTTGGTGTTGCGGGTGCCCATGGGCGGCGGTAGTTGCTTGCCATCAGGCAATCCGTCTGCTCGTTTGCCACCTTTATCATAAAAAAAAATGCACAGAGAGTAAACTCCATACTCGTTATCGAAAACGTCAATGTCACAACTCATGGTAAGGGTACTGTAATAGGAGCTTTAACTTTAGGCATCGTTTCTACACCAAAAACGTAGCAACATTTGTTATACGACTTTTGAAAATAACTCATAGTTTAATAAATATTAATAAAATAAGATTTTCCAAGCAAGCAATGTATGCAAAATCTATGAAGTTTGTAGGCTGACAGTACACGTCAACTAGACTATTGGATGCTGTTCATTGAAAATATTATTTACTTTGTTCGAAAAAATAACAAGTAATATATTACCCAATTACCTATTTAAAGTTGTAGAACAAATGTTGTTACGTTCGTGGTGTAGAAGCGATCACTAAAATGTTTGCTCCTATTACAGGCCGCACCCGGTATAAGCGTTCTCAAAATGGCCACTTTTAACACATGTGTCATTTAAAAAAGATTTTTCCAATCGGAATTACAAGCTCTTTCCAATGGATAAAAAAAGTATCCCAATTCAATACCGTTTTTATATTTCATATTTTGTTACCGCAATACAAAATATATGGATGATACTACTTACAATAATAACATTTATTTATAGAAATTACAATCGTATTATAATAACTACAAGTACTTAACTAGTTACAGTATAAAATCTAAAAAAGGCTCTTGAGGCATTGTACCAAGGATGCTGGCGGCATTTCTTCATTGTATCGCAATGCTGATACGTTGTGCGAGGAAGCCGCCAGCTCTTCGGTCGACACCAGTTACAACAACCAGACGCTTCGCGATTTCTGCAAAAAGTTTGTGCGCGCTGGGACCCCATGGACTAGAATTATTACTCTACGGTACCATGCCACGGGGAATATTTGTTTTAGATTAGTTAAATTCGTTGTATTTTCATTTTATTAATATAAGTAAGTAAGTAAGTAAGTAAATATTCTTTATTGCACCAACAAATAAGTTTAGTTTATAAGGTTTATTATATTGTAATTTATATCTATTTAAATCTATTACTTTACAAACGGATATACTCACCGTGTACTTATATCGCTCTAGGCGATATGTTTCGGGTAAGGTCTGGTAACCATTTTCAAGCCGAGTCAGGACACACTGCTCGCGTTGAGGGTATCACTCACACTAACTAACTTAGTTGGTTTGTAACTAAGTAGAATAGTAACATGGTTCACAACCGTTTTAATAAAATTATATGTATGGAAGAAGGCAAAATATAGACCATTTTTTTTTATGATATAGAAGGCAAACGAGCAGACGGATTGCCTGATGATAATAAAGCAACTACCGCCGCCCATGGACACTCGCAACACCAGAGGAGTCACAAGTACGTTGCCGGCCTTTAAGATCCCTATACGCTCTTTTCTTGAAGGTTTGGATGTCATATCGGTCCGGAAATATTGCACACGACAATTTATTCCAGAGTTTTGTTGTGCGAGGCAGGAAGTTTCTAGAAAAACGCACAGTTGCGGACTGCCAACCATCTAAGTGGTAATGATGGAAGTGTTATTGTATTAGAATAAGAAATAAATATTTCTTAGTGCCATCAACTTATTTCGCGCTGGTGAAAATGAAAATGAGGTAGGGCTAGCTCTCAAACTCGATGAAATGGTATTTAAGAAGAATGAATGAAGAGATAAATAATCGAGCGTATCGAAATTTGTGCAAAACTAGTCCGTGTGTGATTATTTTATTTCTAAATGTATTATAACTTCTAGTGCACGCATCTCAAAAATTGGCCCCCTTACCCGAAACATGTCGCCTAGAGATATCCCTAATCCCTAGTATACTACTCGTATACTCACAACAGTTATAATTATATTAATCTCTGTACAGTCGCCATCAGATATATCGGAGCTGTGGAGGTCACAAATATCCGAACATGCACTTTATCTAGTTGAAGCGTTGTTCAGATATTTGTGACCACCTCCACAGCTCCGATATATCTGATGGCGAATGTAGATATAAGTTTTGTTATTCAGCTATCAATGCTCGTGAAATATCGATATTCCAGTCTGAGCTTGACCTAAATATGGTCGGGATCCCAGGGCTTTGGATAGCGTACCTAGGAACCTTGTTGTGACCTAGAAACTTGTGTAGGTACTAACTGGCGGTAATATTATGCATTTTATCTAAATCATTTGATTTGGATGGTGAGTTGAGAGCGCTGGTAGCCTAGCAGTAAGAGCATGCGACTTGCAATCCAGAGGTTGCAGGTTCGAACCCCGGTTTATGACTTTTTCGGAGCTTATGTAAGAAATATCACTTGATATTTACCAGTCGATGAAGGAAAATATCGGAGGAAACCGGACTTATCCCAAAAAGGCCTAGTTTACCCTCTGTGTTGGAAGGTTAGATGGCAGTCGCTTTCGTAAAAACTAGTACTACGCGAAATCCTGGAATTAGTTGCCAAGGAGACACCAGGCTCCCATGAGCCGTGGCAAATTGCCGGGACAACACGAGGAAGAATTTGATTTGGAAGATAGTAAACAATGCAATTAGCTTCATCGGTCAGCCAACGAACGGCTTATGATTATGCTCCCCTGGTTATTTTAACTTTATTCCACACAAAAAAATCTTACAGTACAAAAGGCGGACTTAATGCTACAAAACATTTTCTACCTGTCAACCTTTAAGGCAAAGCAGAGAAACTGCCCCACAAAAGATTTGCTTTGTGCGCGACTGAATTTATGTTCGCCCTCTGGCCCGGTACCGGTATCGAAGTTCGTATATTTCGAGCATCTTTCCCTTTTACTCCAATTAAGGCGTTATGAGAGTGACAGAGACAATAGTCCAAAATATATCGTTTTTCGCGATAGCGCCGCTGTTCTCCGGATGTGGACCGTGAAATTGAGTAAAGCCATATTTTTTTATAAAAAGCCACGAAATCCGCTATTTTAGTTTTTATTCATTGAGGAATATCATTTATTCATATTAATTACAATATTATAATAACTACGAGTACTTACCTAGTTACTGCATTAAATCTAAAAAAGGCCCTTGAGGCATTGCACCACGCATGCTGGCGGCATTTCCTCGTTGTATCGCAAAGCTGATATGTTGTGCGCGGATGCCGCCAGCTCTTCGGTTTATTATTTTAATTATTTTAATAGAAAACTCCCGTGAAACCGAAACATACGTCGAGCGTTATTCGACGTTAAGATACGTGAGTGACCCGTTTTATCTATATTTTAGTGTTTTTATTATTCTTCTCTTTTTTAGTATCTTCTTTTTTCACGTTAAGAAATTTTAATATATGTATGTACCAATATTAATCATAGCTACAATATACTTCTGGTTGCTCTTACTGCGTGGACGTAAAAATTTCTACATATGTTTAAGATCTCTTTCTAATACTGATTTAAAAAAAAAAGTCCCGCCGAGATTCTTGCCCGTCATTAAAGTCAAAATGCTTCTCGGGTCAGAAGGCATAGGGTTAGAACCGGTTCCGTTTTATTTTTCTTTTTTATTTTGAATACTCGACATGTAAAAGTGTCTTTGAGGCCTACTTACTGAATAAACGTTTGAGTTTGAGTTACGATCCGAATTCGCGTAGACAGTGGGGAGATCCATAAAAACCTACTACGAGTCTCTCAAAGCAAAAATGGCTGACTACGAGCTACGGCGTAGCGCTGCAAAATTACTCACGCTGACTCACACGATAAAATTGTTCTAATTATGCTACAAACAAGAATAGTAACATTTCGATACTAGTAAAAAAAAAACATTTCAACGAGGATGAAAGTTGGAGCCCGAGTGAAACGAGGGTGACAATCACCCGAGTCTTAAAGAAGTTTTTACACGTGTATCGGAACCCAATTTTTCATAACAAGTGCCTTAAAAAGTGAAATTTACCTCGTTTAACCTCGTTTCACTCGGGCTCCAACTTTCACTCTTGTCGAAAAATAATATGTTTTCACTAGTATCGAAATGTACTATTTCTTAACTAGTGCGTAAAAAGTACACTTTGCGTTTCACTCGGGCTCCATCTTTCACCCTCGTCGAAATATATATTTTTTTACCAGTATCGAAATGTACTATATTAAGCCACTAGCGCGACATGTTTCGGAGGACATATGCCTCCATTTTCAAGCACTTGGAGTGCTGAGTGTCCGCTCGCTTCGCCGCTCGAGCGAAGTTCTCAAAGGTTAACTGGAAGAAGTCTCCTTTGTTACAAGTACAACGGATGTACGTGGACTTATATCGCACTAGGCGACATGATTAACTAACATCACTCAAAACATTTTTAATTTATATTGGAAGAGATCCCTTATAAAAAGGTACTATTTGATATTTTCACTTATAGTATTTTATTTATACATATATTGGGTGTGGCCTGTAATAAGAGCAATAATTTTGGGCATCGTTTCTACACCACAAACGTAGCAACATTTGTTCTACGACTTTTGAAAATAACTTATAGTTTACTAAATATTAATAAAAAAAGATTTTCCAAGCAAACAATGTTTTGTGAAAACTATGAAGTTTACTATTGGATGCTGTTCATTGAAAATACTATTTAATTTGTTCGAAAAACCCACAAGTAATAAATTACACATTTTTTAAAAGCTGTAGAACAAATGTTGCTCCGTTCGTGGTGTAGGAGCGAACCCTAAAGTTATTGCTCCTATTACAGGAAACACCCTATAATAATTACTCGAGATTCACACAAATAGGTATCTTTTCTCAAATATGCACGACAATGTTGACATTATGTTCCTTATAATAGGCTTCAAAGTACGTGGTTGCAGGTTTGGCTAGACGAGGCACGAGAGGTCGTTAAGGTTGACATTGCCGGCCAAGGCCGCATGGGTCCTTTTTTTAATTGCCATTGAGATTGGCCATAAAAAAAATTGGTGGTTTATGTTGCCACTAAGTATGCCTATTAAAAACAATAATACATTTCTGGTACATTTTGCTGTATTTAGCATTTTTACTTTTGGATCTAAAAATAAAACTTGAGAAAAGCACAATATATATCTCGGCATGAAAAGGCGTTGTCGGCCTCGTAACAATCCGGCTACATATACTCGGCCGGCAACCCCTTTATTCCCGGCCTTTGTAGTAATGTACTATTACCAGGATTCGAACCTATTTCGAAGACAAAATAGTAAAATTGGTGGTGGTTTATTAAAAACGGAATACCTAGTAATAATAAATCGAAGAGGCTCGTTCCAAACTCACTTAATACGTGTCTCTGTTTACACCTTTGTGTTTCTATTTGAGGACAAAGTAAGAAAGATCTTTCGATTCCTATCCTATTTAATATATAAACAAAATGAATATAGAGTTGAAGGACCCGTCAATATCAAAGCTTACGAGCATGTCTTCCAGATAACCTGTTAGCGACGCTGTCAGCTTATTGATTTATTTACGGTGCCACAACCGTCTCAGGCCGTTATCTCAACAATACAACAATTCCACACAAATAATATGTCGCTTGTTTTCATACTCCATTGTACAGCGACCTTCATACTCACTCTTCAGAATGCTGGGACTGGCTGTCCTTGTCTTTGTGCGCCTGGCCGGAGCTGCAGGAGTTTCCCATCCCGCCGCTATATCACACCGCACTTCACTAAACACATTTATCACAAATCGCGTAAGATATTATGGCACGCATCTCCCGGCTTTGCGATCGTTTCGGAGGGAAATTCTAAATTTAAACACCCGTGCTCGCGGCCCGAGCGCTAGGCGGCGAATAATCGATCTCGGCGTCCCGCCCTCTCCGCGCCCCGCTTCGCGCGCGCGCTATCAAATTATCCACGCTTTTCGAAGCTTTTCCGAACGAAGGAGTCCAATATGTCACATCTGGTAGCTAACTCCGTAAACACGATTAAAAAGAAACAGGCTGGCGGCGATTCGAATTTGGAATACTAAAATAAAAACGAATTTGTTTCTGTCATATCTTCAGCAGGTGCTCTACAAGTATTTGTTGTTTATACACTTTGAATAGTATTTTTGTGGTATATTTGAATCATTCGGAAGGAATTAATTAATTCATATAATGCCTAGGTGTTTTCTCAAGTCCGTGAGGTCGGGATACGGGAGTCCCATACATGAAATGGATAGTTTATCGGTTGAAAGTAAGTTCATATTCGCTCTTGGTATTTTTCTCAAATTATTCTGTCATTTGAATGAACGGCTGAATTATGAGAAGATATATTAAAAATAGAGTATATTCAAAAATCATAATTAATTAAGTAAAGTTTGCATCATGTGGTTTCGTAGTTTTATAGACTAAAATAATTATATATTTAGCTACTTGTTATTTTTGCTTACACCGAAATAACTCAATATTGTTTATTATTTTTGTTCCGAAACAATAATATTAAAACTATTTAGAGCACATAACTTATTCCGGATTGCTGTTATGATATTTTGTTCAGGTTTTGTTGAAACTAAACCTACACGTTTACCGAAAATGTCAACAAAAAGGCACAAAACACTTTTAAAGACAACCGAAACGCTCTACCACGACAAAGTTCCCATTTCCACCCGCTTCTACCTGCAACTATTGAAGAAAAGCCAATTCTTGCCAAACTTCATAGAGACAGAAGCATACGAATACGCATCAGAGAGCGAAAGAGCAACAAACTCACCAGAATTGCACGTTAAAAAGAGTTTAGTTAAGAAAGAAGTTGAACGGGCCAGTTACAATTTACGTTCGAACGAAGCAAGAACGGAACGCAAAGTGTTCACGAAAAAAACTCGCGCCCGAAAAAAAGTTGCGAGCGTGACGCAGAGCGTTTCCGAACCGAAGCCAACGGTTAAACGGAAATTCAAAATGCCTTTGGCGCCAATCATTGAAGAAATCAGGAACAGAGAGCCGCTAAGGTGAGTGCTTACTCAATCATAAAAGGTCTTATATCACTTCAACGCCGATTGACTTGTGACGTTTTTCCAAGATTAGCCGCCATATTTGTCGGTGAAAATACGCGTATTGTATTGGTACGTGACTTGTACGGGAAGGTGAATGAATGAGGTGAGAGAATGACGTTCGCATGGATATTTTTGTAACAAAATATTTTTGTTATTGTTTACTTTGGGATGTCTGTTAATTTGTTTGGATATAAACGTTTTATAACTATAACAAGCGAAATTGGAGGTAATGTGTAAAAGTGTAACACTTAAAAGTTTCGCGTTTTCTATACATATTGACTAAATATATAGAATGGGTAGACAGATTGTCTCGGATACGTCGGGATAACTCCGTGACAATGACCGCTGCAACCGGTGTAATTTGCAATAGACCCATTCTATATTTTTATTTAAAAAAAAATGTAAGGTCAATGTGGGTAAGACCGATACTTCATTTTTAAGGGAAGTCCGTCATATGACACTAAATACCTATGAGATAATGTAGGAAATTGGTTGGTAGACGGTCTTTCCAGATAGACGGTCTTATCCATACATTGACCTTACTTGGTTTTAGCACTTTTTTTTATATGACGATAGAGTTACAATATAACATATACCTACTGTAACTATCAAAATATTATCGCTGACCTTCTACTAATTTTAGGGTCATGAATTGTATAAAAACTTAGAATACAGTCATCACCAGATAATGTAGGTTAAGATTATTTTTCCCATACGACTGCATACAAGCATGACTTTGTATTTGATAAAATAGAAATTTCACTAACAGGAAACCACTAACAAATGTAGTGGAAAATACTTTCCCATAGTATTTTCTCTGAAATGTTGGTATTCGTTTTGCTACTTCGTTCTCACTCACTACCCATAAAACAATGTGGTGAGTGACCGTCATCACGAAAGAAATATCAATATAAAGAGTATTTATAAAGCGTAAAAACATTGCAAAACGCGGCTTCGCCGTATTTAAAAAAACTCACAGTTACTACATTTTAAATATAACTAATTTAACTAGACGGAGCGTGCTAATAATAAATAATACCACGATCGAAAGGGATGGTCTTATGTAACTTTCCATAGTTATGGCAGAGACGGTGCTATTTTCATCCGTCCTCGTCATAATCTCACATATTTTTGTTCCCCTCCAAACTGGTCCCTTCAGAACTGTCAAAGTTGGAGGGGAACAAAAAAGTACAATGGTATTTTCTTGGGTTTTCGACCAAAGTTGCGGTAATTAATTCAGAATAAGCTAACATTTTTGTTATAAAGAATGTTCTGTAAAGCAAAACTATAGTGTAGGTACTATGTAACTAATTGTTACATTTTGGGGTACAAAAGCCAGAATATCCCTTTTACGCTCGCGGATTTATTATTATTTATTAAACATATACTACAAAAATTTATACAATTCAAAGTCCTGCAAAACTGTTTGGACAGATGCGTTCTCCAGTCATTATTCCTTCTAGAAACAAATTATTTAGTTCATTCGTTCACTCATTCACTCAAGGGCGGCGAACAAGGGCGGCTGGGAGATCGACAAGATAGCTGAGAAGCTGAAGAGTCTGATGCGGACCAGCTCCGAACACATGCTGCATCAGGAACTGCTATCGTGTACGCAGGCTTTTAGGAACGAAGCGAAGGAGAACAAAGATACGGAGGAAGCGAAGGTAGAAGAGGGAAGGGATAGAGTCGAAGTTCTGGAAAAAGGTCAGTGTGATCAATTTTCAAAAATAGAGCAGCATTATTTCCAAGGCAATGATGATACATCTGGGATATATCCTTAAACTACGATTGACCAGGTTATGTATTTATCATAAGTCGTTATCGCCTGGGCAATAACAAATCAAATAAGGTCAATGTGGGTAAGACCGTTTATCTGGAAAGACCGTCTACCAACCAATTTCCTACATTATCTCATAGGTATTTAGTGCCATATGGCGGACTTCCTTTAAAAATTAATTATAGCCATAAGTAAGCCGGTCTTACCCATATTGACCTTAAATAACACATATAACAGAATGTCTATTTGTAGAAACGGATATATTCTACCTACAAATATAAAGCATCTAAGAAGATCTTCATATGCGGAGAGTTTTCGCTAGAAAAGATCAATCAAAATTATCTTCTATTTAAACGCTCAGCGGTTAAATACCTACTTAGAAGACAGAACGTCTACTTAAATAATAATCCAAACAATGTGTTTAATTTTCATTTACGTGTTATATTTGTATTTTATTTGGGTTCAGGTTATTATTTATCGAAAACGATACATAATAACCTGAGCTCGTCAGGCATAAATGTTCCTAATATAAATTACACGTCTGTTATAGCATATTTATCATAATCTTTGTGTACTGTCAAATCGTTTTTGCCTCCGCGATAACGACGTATGGTACAGTCAGCGTCATACAGTTAGTTACAATCAGTATGGCCAAATATATCGATACACATCCTTAGTGCTATATAAATAAAGATCTGTATCTATATATTTGGACATGCTGACTGTAACCAACTATATGACGCTGACTGTACTTATACTACGATGCGAAAAGAGGTATGGTCACAGCGAATGTTATGTTGCTAAGTGTGACACGTTTAGCGAATAACGTCTCACAAAAATCTGACCTGGTACCGCGAATATAGAAATAGAAATGCATTAATTTCGAGCATCTTTCTCTTACTCCAATTAAGGTGTCATGAGAGTGAGAAAGAGTGGAATCTTGAGCATTGGGAGGGTTAAAGCACGAGAGGGGAACGCACTTTGCTACCGAGTGAAACGCACGATTTCCCACCTAACTACCTGAACTCTAAAACTTCTAAAATGTATTCAAAATGATTGCAAATTTATATGAAATTACTTTTGCACTCTTGTGAATAAAATGCAACTTTGCCCCATGTTTTTAAATAATAAAACAGTTCTTTCCGAGCTAGTAACGTGAAAAACATTTTGGTCAGCTAAGAACTATCAAATTATTTTTCATTTGCATTGATTTTTAGTAGATACCAACATATAAATTGTAAATAGATAAATTAATGACATATCCTCTAGCCGCCCGGAGACCTATAAAAAGGTCTCCCATTGAATGCCATTTTGATTTTTAATTATGACAAACCACCGTTGCATTTGGCCTAGCAAAGTTTGATCTCTGGTCGACTAGAGGTTTAAGAAAATGTGAAGAGAACCTTTTTTTTTTAATACCACAAAGGTGGCAAACAAGCATGCGGCCCGCTTCATGGTAGGCGGTCACCGCAGCCTATGGACGTTTACAATACCGAGGCATCATTCACGCGTTGCCGACCCCGTGAAAACCTCTTTACACCCTTTTTGAAGAACCCCATACTGTAGTCCTTTGGGATGACCTCCGCAGGAAGCTCAGGCGTCCGAAGACCGTCTTGCGTATATATGTTTAGTATATATCATCTATTTTCAAACAGGACCAATCCCTATACCGCCTACCGACCGCCGCGCCCGTGGCGGCCACGCGTGCCCCTATTGCGGGAAGCGGTTCGACCGACCCTGGGTGCTCAAAGGCCACCTCCGGCTGCACACCGGCGAGCGACCCTTCCCCTGTCCTCACAAGCATTGCCCGAGGACCTTCGCAGACCGGTCAGTTACTTTACCCATGGAACACACATAAGAACAAATCAATATTATCTTTTTATTAAATAGGTACTGTCCCGGCTAACTTTGTACCACATGTAAGTCCATATGGGGTCATTTTCATTGATTGATTGACTTTTGGCCAAGGCGATCACAACGAACCCAAAATCGTTCAAATCGTCGATATATAAATCGAAAGAAAAATAGAAAAATTGACTCGAAGCGGGACTCGAACTTTTGGGCTTTTTTTTCGGGCTTTTGGGGATAAAGCTGTTGTCGCGTCCGTGGGCTTTAGCTCTAGATACCCACACGTGTCCCCTGGGTAGCGCCAAATGACCAGCACATTCTGGTGGTAGGCTTTATAGCCGTGGCTTGTCACCACCCTGCTGTCTAAGCCATGTCGCCAAATGATCTTCGGATCATGTTCCGGCATGAAGACAGTAGTAGCCACTTTTTGGGAAGGCGGGTCTGAACGGTATTGCTCTGCTTGCAAGCCGGTTTCAATGCCATCAGTTTGTTGCACCGGATGCCTGGTCGCGGAGGGTAGCGGGATCCGAAGCACGGTTTTCCGCTGGCCGACCGCAGGTAGTTGGGGGCCCAAGTAGGGACTTAGCTGACCCCGAAAGGCTGCCCCGCCAACTGTGAAAAATCCCGGAGATGCGCTGTAGTGCCGGTTTGCGACCGGAGAGAGGACCCGACAGCCGTCTTCGGGGGGGTTCTGGCGTCCCCGCAGTCTCCAGACCAGGTTCCCAATGTGTAGCAGACTGTTTGTGTGCTGCTGGGCGAGCAGCTATGCATCTGTTCAACTGCCGCCTTCGCCGCCTATTCATACTTGTCATGGCTAAAGTTAAAAGATCGAGCAAGTGTTTACAGCGGAAGCACATCCTCTCCTTTAAAGTGCACCTCTCGAACATCCGAGGCTTGCACTCTAATCTCGTGCCAGTCCACCACCATCTCGAGACTGAGAAGCCCCACTTGCTCTGCCTCACCGAGACGCAGATCAGATGTCCCATGGACGCGTCGTATCTGCACTACCCGGGATATGCCCTGGAGCACTCTTTTGTGCAGAAGGCTGGCGTATGCGTGTACATTCGCGATGACATCTGTTATCGGCGTCTCCGTAACCTTGAGGACCGTAACCTTTCCTCTTTATGGCTTCTGGTAGACCTCGGTGTTGAACAAATTGTTTACGCCGTGGTTTATCGATCGCACAGCGGTGACCAGGAGACAACCAGGCTCTTTGAACAACTTAGTGATGCGGCGGGTGTGGCTCAGCAACGGTACCCGAGTGCGCAATTGGTTTTTCTAGGGGACTTTAATGCTCATCACGAGGAGTGGCTGTGCCCATACCAGTTCACTGACTATGCAGGGAGAGAGGCACGCAAGTTTGCGTTATCGCTGGATCTCTCTCAGCTGGTCGACCAACCCACCCGCATTCCGGATGTTGCGAGTCACACGCCTAATTGCCTGGACCTTCTGTTGACTACCGATCCGGACAGATACAACGTGTCAGTGTCATCCCCGTTGGGAACTTCTGACCACTGTCTGGTGAAATCTGTGTCGCACCACTCACCTCCTGTCCTTAGCCCGGAGGGCATGCGCCGTGTGTGGCGATACAAGTCAGCAGATTGGGATGAGATGCGGCATTTCTTTGCATCCTATCCTTGGCTGCCAACCTGTTTCAATAGTGATGATCCGTCGAGCTGTGCAGCAGCTGTCACTGATGTGTTGCGTCGGGGTATGGAATATTACATCCCCTACTCCGACGTAGCTGTTGGTGGCGCAGCTCGCCCGTGGTTTAATGCTGAGTGTGCTCAGGCGGAAGCGCTTAAGCACGAGGCGTATTTATCATGGGTCGATGCTCGTAGTTGTAAAGCTCCGGATGTACACGTAAAGAAACAGTCCTATAACAAAGCTGCCAAGTACTGCAAGAAGGTCATGCAGAAAGCTCGATTCCTCCATGTTCGTCGTATTGGGGCCAAACTTGCTGCATACCCATCTGGGAGCAAAGCGTTTTGGTCTCTCGCGAAATCGGCTGAGTTGAATTTCTGTCGCCCATCACTACCTCCACTGCTGAAACCGGACGGTTCACTGGCCCACACTGCGGAAGAGAAGGCGAACTTGTTTGCGTCTCTATTTGCGGAAAATTCACATTTAGACGCTGGTAGTGCCATGCCTCCCTCTTTGCCCCGCTGCGAAGTATCAATGCCAGAGGTGCGTATTCACCAAAGGGAAGTACTGAAGTCACTACGCTGTCTAAATGTGAATAAGGCTAGTGGTCCCGACGGTATCCCAGCAGTCGTTTTAAAAACGTGTGCCCCTGAGTTGTCTCCTGTTTTGACGCGCCTGTTTCGTCTTTCCCTAAAGTCGAGAAAAGTTCCCGAAGCGTGGAAGCTTGCTAACGTGCAGCCTGTGCCTAAGAAGGGTAGCCGTGCGGACCCATCGAATTATCGTCCCATTGCAATCACTTCCATACTCTGCAAGATTATGGAACGTGTATTGAATAACAAGCTCCTTGCGTATCTTGAAGGTAACGATCTCCTTAGCGACCGGAAATACGGCTTCCGCCAAAATCGGTCTACTGGGGTTCTTCTACCTTCTAGTTTACGCTACCCACATTTGGAGCCAGGCCATCGAGAAACGTGGCGAATCTCTCGCTGTGTTTCTCGACATTTCCAAGGCCTTCGATAGGGTTTAGTATGACGGCCTGCTAGGCAAGCTCTCTGCGTACGGAATCTCCGCTGGTTTGTGCACTTGTATTTCTGATTTCCTGAGGCAACGATCTATTAGGGTCGTAGTGGATGGTTGCTCATCGGATCTCGTTGCAATTAATGCCGGAGTGCCTCAGGGTTCAGTTCTTTCAGCTACCCTCTTTTGCTGCATATAAACGATTTGCTAAAGCCCGGTATCTTTGGGTATGCAAACGGCAGCACGGTGACTGAGAGATATATTCCTGAGGCCCAGACTACTAGTGGAGAGACCGAATCCTTTAGGAAAGCTTTGGTTGAGCGAACGAACCTGACCTTGAAGGCCGTTGACGAGTGGGGCGAAGCCAACTTGGTCAGGTTTAACGCTTCCAAGACACAGGCGTGTTTATTCACAGCCAAAAGGAGCCCTTTTAACTTGGCTCCTGCTTTCCAGAATGTATCTTTAGCAATTTCGGACCACCTCGAACTACTTGGCCTTAAATTAACTACTAAGCTGAATTTCGGTGCCACTATTGAGGCCAAAGCGAAATCCGCTGCTAAAAAGCTTGAGGTCTTACACAGGGTGAAGCGGTACTTCACGCCGGAACAGCTTCTAACACTTTACCAAGCTCAGGTTCGATCGTGCATGGAGTACTGTTGCCATCTTTGGGACGGGTCTGCCAAGTATCAGCTGGCCGCTTTGGATTCAATAGAGCACCGTGCTCGCAGACTCATTGGCGATCCTGAATTACTGAGTGTAAGGTTACAAAGCCTTGAGCACCGTCGCAGGGTTGCTAGTTTGTCTGTGTTTTATAGGATACATTTTGGTGAGTGTGCACAGGAACTGCACGATTTAATTCCGCCATCTCCGTTCCTCCACCGGACGTCCAGACGAGGGGAGCGGTTTCATCCTTACGTTGTGAATATTCCATTCATTCGCACGAAGCGATTAGCTTCTACCTTCCTAATGCGGACTGCTAAGGAATGGAATTCGCTCCCTTCGTCTGTATTCCCGGTATAATTTGGGTCTATTCAAGGCAAGAGTGAATAGGCTGTTACTGAACCAGCGAGCTACACCCTCACCTCGTTGTCGCTTACCATCAGGTGCGACTGAGGTCAAACGCTGGTCAGTCTGGTATTAAAAAAAAAAAAGAACCCACAACCACTGGATCGCTAGCCCAGTGCACAACCAATTGTGCTATTCGAGTATCGCTTAAACTTGTAAAATTTTCCTATTTTATCCTTCGTTGTATACGTCATCATGGGTGACGTGTAAACACATCTACCACAAGCGTATTGAACACTTTTAACGGCATCAAAATCTTAAAGATTAATTCAAATCAAAATTTCCTATTTTTCTTTCAATTTAAATATATTTCGAACCCGGGTATGTCCTTAAACTACGTTCAACAATGAGAGGTACACGGGAGTACACAGGAGGCACAGCGAAGTACCATCACGCTTGAGTCTGGAGAAGCTCAACTGGGAAGTACCTCCTCCTTACAGAAGACTGTTGTGTTCCTGATGGTGAGTAAGGTTCCCAGAGCTCCACCCCTTAAAGGTCGGCAATGCGCTTGCGACTCCTTTGGTGTTGCGGGTGCCCATGGGCGACGGTAATTTCTTACCATCAGGCAATCTGTTCGTATGCCACCATTGTCATAAAAATCGATGATATTCGCTAGCAGACGGCTTAATAAAAACGGGGCAAACATTTGTTCCAGATCAAACCTGCGCGCCCACCAGCGCACGCGCGGCCACCACTCGTGGCAGTGGCGGTGCGCCGAATGTGGGAAGGCGTTCAGCCAGGGCCGATACCTGGACCGCCACCGAGCCGACGCCTGCTGGAAGTACAAGTGAGTGTCTCTGGCTTTTACTAACGGATTCATCATCTCCTCGCGTTATCCCGGCATTTGCCGCGGCTCATGGGAGCCTGGGGTCCGCTTGGCAACTAATCCCAGGATTTGGCGTAGGTACTAGTTTTACGAATGCGACTGCCATCTAACCTTTCAACCCAGAGGGTAAACTAGGGGGATTAGTCCGGTTTCCTCGCGATGTTTCCATCGCCGAAAAGCGACCAGTAAATATCAAATGATATTTCGTATATAAGTTCCGCAAAACTCATTGGTACGAGTCAGGGTTTGAACCTGCAACCTCCGGATTGCAAGTCTCACGCTCTTACCGCTAGGCCACCAGCGATCTCTTCTCTCTGGGTTCAAATTGCTCTAAGGACATTTAGTCGTGTGATGAGCACAGATATTTGTTCCTAAGTCATGGGTGTTTTCTATGTATTTAAGTATTTGTAATGTGGAAAGATCGAATGCCACATGGATGACAACTGCCATAAATATTGTAAATAGTACATTCTGTGTAAAAGAGATTTTCCTATGTCTTTAAAAATAAATTCTTTATTTATGGATTTATGAAATATAGCTTTCAAAACGACCCAAAAACCGGTCCCACGCCTTCCACATCTAGCAGCATCCTGCGATTTTCACCAGGTCGTCGGTCCACCAAGTGGGATGCCTACCTACGCTGCGTCTTCCAGTTCGTGGTCGCCACTCCAGGACCTTTCCGCCCAATCCGGCCATTGGTTCCGCGCGCAATGTGCCCTGCCATTTAAGTTTGGCGATCCAATATTCATTTACATCAACATCACTAACCAACTTCTTTTCTCAGGATGCATCAAAAGAATTCGACTAAAAACGCGGAACCCAAAAACTCTGAACCCCCTGTCCCCATGTACGGCAGTGTGTTTCGACACGGCACTCTTGAACCGAAAACCTTACAGTCTGACCAGACACAACAGTGTAGCCAGACACAACAGTGTAACCAGACACAACAGTGTAACCAGATACAACAATGTAGCCAGACACAACAGTGTAAACAGACACAACCTGAGTTGAGTCAGCCTGAGTTCCAGTCCAATATGAACAGTGAAACCACCACTCAGAGAGATACTCAAGACTTTGCTCAGGGAAGCGAATTGTACAAAGTTTTGAGTAATTGTGAAGTGAAGTTTGATCAAGAGATCAACGTCATTAAAAATAAAACGTGTTATCCACAATATGAACAGACCAGCTTGAATGAAGAGACAGCGAAGGGTTTCAGCATGTATACAGAGACAGAGAAGAGATTCAGCATGAATAAAGAAACAGCAAAGGGACTCAGCTTGAATAAAGAGACAGCAAAGGTGCTCAGCTTGAATAAAGAGACAGCAAAGGTGCTCAGCTTGAATAAAGAGACAGCAAAGGGACTCAGCTTGAATAAAGAGACAGCAAAGGGACTCAGCTTGAATAAAGAGACAGAGAAGAGGTTCAGCTTGAATAAAGAGATAGATAACAGCAGGAACGAAGAGTCCAGCTTGAAACTGGAGTTATGTAAGCCGATTGACTTGAAAATGCAAGCTCAGAGATTCAGCATGTGTTCTAGCAGGGATAGGAAAGAATACGACGAGCCTATTAATTTGTGTATACGGCGAATGTAAAATAAGTAGTTATTTAATATAGCATGTTTAAATTAAAAAGTTTTTTTTTTTTTTCAGAGTCAATAGCTTAGGCAAAAAAATATTCCAACTATGGTTAATGGCGGGTGCTGTATATGTACTCATCCCATGACACGGGCAACATCCGCTTTGTGTACCCCTTACATTCCCTTAAATTCGAAAGGGCTTCAGGCGCGTTTATTTATTTATTTATTGTTTACTAGATTATTCCCGCGACTTCGCTCGCATGGTTAGAGGAAAATGTAACATATTGAGTCTTCCCATGGGAATGAGATGTTTTTCCGCTAGAAAAAGTAGCCTATGTCACTCTCCATCCCTTCAACTACCTTCACTAAAAAAATCACGTCAATTCGTCCCTCCGTTTTGCCGTGAAAGACGGACAAACAATAGTATAAAAAGGATTTTTACATTTTGGTCTATAAAGGTTTGCCAAGGTGGTTACATGGGGAATGAAATATTTTCCCTTGTTACTACCACGGCGGCTAGTTGTAACAACGGTAAAAACCCGTGCCCGTGCTACTACTAGTAGTAAGATTGGTAGTAAGACGGGTAACGCACGAAACAGACACACTTTCGCATTTATAATATTAGTATGGATTGCACAAAAGAAAATCTTACAGTACAAAAGGCGTACTAATTCTATATCCTCTAGCCGCCCGGAGACCTAAAAGGTCTCTCATTGAATGCCATTTTGAATTTTAATTATGACAAACCAGAGCTGCATTTGGCCTGACAAGTTGATCTCTGGGCGGCTTGAGGATAAAGCATTATCTTAACACATTCGCTGCCACCCCTCCAAAAATGTTTTTTTTTTTTTTTATGACAAAGGTGGCAAACGAGCAGACGGATTACCTGATGGTAAGCAATTACCGTCGCCCATGAGTACTCGCAATACCAGGGAGTCACAAGCGCGTTGCTGACCTATAAGTGGGTTGGAGCTCTGGGAACCTTACTCACCATCAGGAACACAGCACTACATACCTGAAAGGTATCAGTGCCATTATGGCTGCGGTCTTCTGAAAGGAGGAGGTACTTCCCAGTTGGGCTGCTCCAGATTCAAGCGTGATGGTCATCGCTGTGCCCTACCTCTCATTGTTGGACGTAGTTTAAGGACATACCCGGGTCCAATGTATGGAAATGAACGCACATGTGCGTTAGTGGCAGTGAATGCGTTAGTCAACAGTTGTTAGCACGTCCGGTGTACGGGAAAGAAAAATAAAACAATATTAAATATGAAATACTCTTTATTCCAATAAATTAAATAAGTACAATTTGTACATCTTAAATAATATAATACAAAAACATGTAGGTAGTTGTCGTTTTTTTTCTCGTCAATAGAAAGAAAAAATATTCTGACTGTTAATGGCGGGTGCTGTCTATGTACTTTCGCCATCAGATATATCGGAGCTGTGGAGGTGGTCACAAATATCGGAGCAACGCCTCTATTGTCAAGGCGGTAAGGCGCATGTTCCGAAATTTATTACCACCTCCACAAGCTCCGAAATATCTGATGGCGACTGTACTCATCCCTTGCCACGGGCAACATCCGCTTAGTGTACCTCTCAGTCCCTTAAATTCGAAAGGGCCTCTGCGCGTTTATTTGTTTATTTAATCTTCATTGCACAAAAGAAAATCTTACAGTACAAAAGGCGTAACTCACGTTTTATAAGTCGAATATTGCTCGACATGTTTCACTCCGTAACGAGGAGCATAATGATGCGCCATTCGCGTTGGCTAACCGACGCAGACTGCTTTATACAATTAATATGTTTCAATCTTACGATAGTTTTGTGTTTAAAATTGCAAAAGGCGTACTTCATTCTAAAGCATTCTCTACCAGTCAACCTTTAGGCAAAGCTGAGACATTGTGGGCGCGTTGTTTCAACCCGGCTCCGCATACGCCTCCCTATTGTTCCGTGGACGGAAAAACAATAAAACAATATTAAATATGAAATACTCTTTATTCCAATAAATTAAATAAATACAATTTGTACATCTTAAATAATATAATAAAACATGTAGCGTACACCTCGGCACACGACATACAAGAGATTTATCATACAATTAAAAACCAATGTTTAATACTATCAGAAAATAAAAGTGGAGATATTTATAAAGTGGACTATTCATAAAACAAGTGACAAAAATTACTTATTATAACCTTCCGCGTGATATATTAATGCACTGATTAAGGAGTTTAACCTTTCCGCCGCCACATCAAAAAAAATCTCACGTGCGTGACACGCCAAAGGTTTTTGCAAGCAAGCGAAAATAGACCTTAACTCTCAGTACGTAAGTCCAAGGCCTCGACTTGATATCAAGTGGTGGCGTGTGGGGCACGAAACTTTCGGACTTCATATGAAGTCAATGGCGGTGAAAGGGTTAAAAAAAATGTCACCAATTAGTGTGACTAGATGAAAAGTTTACTATGTCAATTTTGTGACGATAATTAAGCATTAAAATATAACAACTTAGATTTGATGCTCGTTTCATAAACTTTATGCAGTAAGACAGTGCAAAAAAAGCGAAATATTTATTTCCATACAGGCTTCCCTTTGAACGCCAAGCACCACTAAAGTGGTCGCGTGATGTCGTGCCTGCCACGCCACCGACCACTAAAGTGGCTATGGCGGACGCTGTCAAAGCAATTGTCCTGCTGACAGATAAGGTTTATATTTGTTCTTCACTAGTCGATACGTTGGCGTACATTTTGACGCGAGAGGTTAGGCGTTCAAAAGGTTAGCCATCGTCCCAAATCTAACATAAAATAACTTTTTTCATGTCACGTTAATTGCGGGCACTTTTGAAAACACCCAAAAGGCTTATGCCGAGAGATCATAGACTTATCACCTGAAAGCTAGGAGTACATTCTAAACAAGATTAAGAACTAAATTTAAAAATTAAGTACTTTAAAGATGCAGCCAACCCTCAATTATGCGCAAAAAAAAAGGATTCTTGGTATTTTAACACCTACAGCTTTACTATATGATGCTGACCTTAGATTTTCAAATCATAATATTTATTATGTGTATATTTGTGAACACTAAATGTATAGTAATGTGCACAAATGCTTATACAATAGTCCGTTAAAATATATATTTACAATGAAAAATAGCGTTTATTGGCACGACGATATCTAATAAAACTATTCTAACTCTCACTAGAAGTGACTAGTGTAGACAAAAAGACACCTTTTTAGTATACAGCCATGGCCAAAAGTATAAAGCACACACTTTTTTTCTTCCAAATCTAAAACCAAGTTTCTAAATGCGATTTAACAAATTTCTGTAATTTCAAACCTTAACATATGTAATGTACACAACAAGAAAACATCAGTTAATAATACTTAAGAAGTCGGTTAAAAATACGTAATAAATAGAAAAAAGCACCAATTTGGATCAACAACGAAGTGACTTATTGCGAATTTTCTAATCACCAGCCACCAGAGCTTATCAGTTTAAATATTTTTTCCTTACTAGTGCGTAAAAAGTGCACTTTTCGCACGCTTCGCGTGCGTAAATTTCACATTTTCAGGCACTTGCTATGAAAAAATTCGGTTCGATACTCGTGTAAAAACTTCTTTAAGACTCGGGTGATTGTCACCCTCGTTTCACTCGGGCTCCAACGTTCACCCTCATCGAATAATATTTTTTTCACTAGTATCGAAATGTACTATAATAGCACTGTACCTTTCAAGTATTTTTCTTGTTTTAATTTTTTTAATATTTTTTGTCACATGCGTAATTTTACAAATTCGCCAAACCAGAGTTTAAGTATGTAGTGTTATGTTCCTGATGGTGAGTAAGGTTCCCAGACCTCCAACAACTTTTAGGGTAGGCAACGTAATAATCCTCTGTAATTGCTTACCATCAGGTGGACCGTATGCTTGTTTGCCACCGTCGTTGTATAAAAAAATACACTAAGATATCGAGTTTTCATATAAAAAGCATGGGTGCTCAAAACTTAAAGCCACAAATATTCAAAATTTCGCCATATTATGGAAAACTTGTGGACTAGTATAGATAGTAACTATCATTATAAAACATCAAATATAGCTTTAGCCTGCGACTTCGTCTGCGTAGTAATGATGATTTTCGGTATAATAAAACTAAGTTCTTCTGGAACTCAAAATCATTTCTATCGGTTAACAATTTAAGAGTAAAAAGATAAGAAATGTACAGTCAACCAATTTGAATTTTAGGCCATTTCGAACCTTGTCACAGTGACGTTAATAAGAGATCTTTTGCGACTTTCTTAAAGATTTTCATTGTGACAAGGAACTAAGTCGCCTATAAATCAAATTGGTTGACTGTACAGTCAGCAGCAAAAGTGGCTAAGCGTTTAAAGTATTCATAACGACCTACACGCGCTCTTATTCTCTTGACAATAGAGACGTGTTGACCTCATTTTAACCATCACAAAACGCTTAGCCACTTCTGCTGCTGACTGTACGCATTTGTAAGTTTAGTATATTTGAGGAGTGCCTTTTCAAAAAGGCTCATTTCTTTATCCAAGCAAGGGTTATTTTTTTAAGAAAATCGTACAAAAAAAACCCTATTTACATAAAGAAATAAAACGTTTAAAAAAACACTTCCTTTGTTACTTTTGTATTACACTAAGTACTAAGCTTTTATTTAACTTTGGAACTGAATTCTTGCAACTCAATTTTTAACACTTTAGCGGACAGTACGCCTATAGGCGTCGCGTATGTTTTTGTTTCCTATGGTCTATGACAGATGACGTAATTTACTGTCCATCAACGTGTTAAGCAGATATCTTAAGCCGATTGCACTGAAATTTAGCACACTTATGTAAGTTCGGTGACAATGCAATATTATGGTACCACTGATCTGATGCTGGAGCCATCAGGTAGCCATATCAACTCCCATAACACACAAGAAGAGTCCGCACGGGCTTAGCACGGAGTATATTAGCTCGTTAGAATCCTTTTGATTGTTGATGGTTGTGCAATAAAAGTACAGTTACCTAGCAATAAGCGTATACAAAAATTTCATTTTTGACAATCTTATTTAATACATATATTATGACGCCTTTTTTTATTCAATTAACACATACAAGGCCCCTTATATATTATAAGCACAACGTTATTGCCTCACACATTTAAAATTGACACAATTTTGTGTCAACTTGTGGACATTAAAAAACATTAGATACAAAGGCATAGATGAAAAACTTAACTGAAGGACCATGTCTATGTAGTTGTGCAGAGAATAAATATGGAACTTACGTCAAAATTTGAATATAGAACGCCGACATGCGTGTACACACGTTACTACTACATAGGCCAGGTAATTTAGCTAAGTTTTTTTACCTATATGTATTCCATACACTGTTATCCTCTTTTAGTGGACATTCGCCAAGAGTCACAGTTTACTGTGTGTTCCAATCGCACATATGAGTCGAATCGACTGTTACCCAGTGCCTTAAACGCACATATGCGTTCATACTAATTTGATATCGGTTTGTTTACTTTGGAATTAGATAATTATTCTAAGAGGAATAGTGTTTTGAATCGCGGTTCAAAACACGGTGTTAACATATTGGACCTGAGTAGAACATTTCAAAATTCAGAACGCGTCTGTGCGTTCAAGGCACTGGGCGAAAGTAATGAAAACGCATATATGCGTAGGTGGCAGTAAATGCATTTAATCATTAAATAATACAGTCAGAGTCATAAAGTTTGCGTTACAAAACGTTCAACAGAAGTATGCGTTACAACAGAAGTTAAATTAAATAGGAGTCAAAATGAATAATGAATATATTTTCGTACTCTGGTAGTTACTAAGTGTTTGTCGTCAACTGTACAAATATTAATAATCGTATGTAGAATATGTGCCGGGTAATGCATAATACCGGTTTTTATTACCGGTAATTCTCATATCAATTAATTACCGGTTACATGGCCTGTTAGATGTTTAGGAATATACATGTAAATCTTTCTTTCGAATCATTTTGTATATAAAATAAAACTGAATTAAAATCATAGTTTAAAATATTTATGCTATGTATTTATATATTTCATAAAGAAGAAATATGGAATAAGAAATACAAATATAGGTAATTTATTTTTCACATATTCTATTCTACAGATATTTAAAAAAAATTGCATTTTACCAAATTGTGCGTTGCATTATTTTAATATCGGGACCAGCCGCTTTTTCTACATCTACCTACGCAATTAATATTAAATAAATAATTAAGGGCAATACGGATAAGTTTGACTACGGGGTAAGTGTGACTAGGCCCAAAACAAGTACTTTAAGATTTGATGTATCACTGTATTGAAAAAATAAGTCCTGCCATAGTTTCTTGCCGGTATCTTCACGGGTCAGAGGTGTAGGGTTTGAACCGGTGTAGATTTTTGACGTTCATAAGTGCATGTAATGTGCCTAAATTGAAAAATAAAGATCTTTTATCTTTTTATCAAGGATAAAACGAAATATAAAAACGCAACGATTTTTTTAAATACTACGACGGTGGCAAACAGTAAACGGCCCGCCTGAAGGTAACCATTCACCTTAGCCTACGAATTTTTGTCGCATCAGAGGGCTCAGTTCCAGATTTGTGCGAGTTCTCCTAATGCGGACTGCTAAGGAATGGAATTCGCTCCCTTCGTCTGTATTCTCGGAAAGATATAATTTGGGTCTTTCAAGGCAAGAGTGAATAGGCTGTTACTGAACCAGCGTGCTACCCTCGACCTCGTTGACACCATCAGCTGCGACTGAGGTCAAACGCTGGTCGGTCTTGTATAAAAAAAAAGTTTTAGTGGTCCTTGGCGTTCAAGGGGTTAAGGACACCCGGTTCTATATTAATATACTAGTGGAAAAGATCACGTGATGTCAATCTTATCCTTCCTGGTATACGTCATTACGGGTGACGTGTAGCGACATCTACCGAAGAGTATTGAACCCTTTTTACGGCATCGATGTCTCAAATTTAGATTGAGAATTCATCGATGACAATGTGCTACCCTTTCTAAAATTATTTTTATATTAAGCAGAAACGTCTGCTAGCATATCAAATGGTAGTGCACTGGGCTAGTGATCCAGTGGTTGTGGGTTCGAGTCCCGCTGCGAGTCAAATTTTTCTATTTTTCTTTCAATTTAAATATCTTTGATATGTTAGCAGACGTTTCTGCTTAGTATAAAAATAATCACGTGATTTCGTTCGATAAGACATTCCATACCTTTTCGTTTTAACCGCATTTTCTAAAAGATGTCATCTACGCTGTGGTCCTAAGTCCTAGTCACACTTGCCCCGTAGTTGCACTTACCTCTGACCTTAATGCTTTAAGCGACTACAAAACATTGACATAGGATAAAGGTCATACGGATGATTCAAAATATAGTGGACCCTATTTAAATTGCACTACAAAAATTTTAACGTATCGCTGACAATAATTATAAAGAAAACTGGCCCGGTACCGCGAACACCGAAGTTCGTATATTTCGAGCATCTTTCTCTTTTACTCTAATTAAGGTGTCATGAGAGTGACACAATCGTCAGAAATATAGGAATATCGTTTTTCGCGGTAGCACCGCTGTCGTATCTAAATTTCAATTTTGTATTAAGCCTAAATGTCGCTAACGAAATCATAATTCTTAGAAAAAAAAACTGCCTTGGGCGAGACTCGAACTCACTACTCCGGGATATATGCCCGTCACCCGTCGCTCTGCCAACTTATCTACCATACACACACCCAATTGCTTCAAATTTCTCTAACATATCCTTTCCGTAAAATTGGCCGTATTGACTAGTTAATTACATTGCCCTAATTAAAACGACATAGATCTTTCGGTCTCACTTTTTGGTCAAAGTCTTCACCTTTGTGTACTAGGGTCCACTGCTCCTTCTGTACGAAACTATACCTTATTACCTACAGAATAAAGCGCATTATTACGACGTTCACTCCGTCCGATCATCAAAAATTTCTGTCGATCGAAAATGTACCTTATTGACTAGCCCGTAAAGTGCATTATAAAGGGGGTGGTTCGCGTAAGCCTTCGCTGTGCCGTGTCTTGCCGGCCATTTCGAGGATCGCCTTCGCTTCTGGATTCGTGTCTAGAATGCTCGTGTCACGTTCGTCCTATAAAAAAAACGTCGTTAGGTGGTTATCCTAATTTGAACCTTTTACATTGTATTTACGTTCCATATTTGGGTGGCACGCGAGAGATGTGATGCGGTGTCATTGGAATATGGAACGTAACTATTCAGTAGAAGATTCATATTTCGTTTACTCTAGTTATAAATAACTGCATAAAATAGTGATTAACTATACTAGCCCTCAACCAAAGTGGCGACCGGGCCCATAAAACCCTTGAGCTCGCGTTATCAGTTATCCATTGTGTTGCTCGACCCGTGCTTTATGCTTTATGCTCGAGGATTATGGCCCACGCCCGGACTTTTATGACCTCAGTCGTCTCTTCGTTTGAGGGCTACTATAGCAATAACAGATACCTACTTAGTTTAAATGCTACAAAAAAATTAAATACTTTTAGTGGGTATTACATGTAAAATGTAAACAATAAATCCGCTTTTGAAGTGCCTGTACATAACTTTTTTATTTTAATTTTAAATATATTATTATGTTTATTACAACACAACTATTATCTAATTAATCTATCTAAACTAACAAATACAAAGAATAATTTTAACTAATACGACATAACAATCACTTAGACCTAGTATCAACAAGCAATGTTCTTTTTAAAATGTAAAAAAACTTTTTTATTTTTTTTATTTGCATTACATTTTGACTATGATTTAAAAATGCTTGTTACTTAGGCCTATAGGTAATACTTTTCAAATTGCTTGAGTCTATGACAGCTGTCATTTAAGTACAATTTATAACCTCAAAACATGAAAATAGGTTATAACTAGCAGGAATAATAACTGGAGAACGCATCCGCGTGCGCCAGTAAGGGACAAAGATATTCTGGCTTTTGTAGCCCAACATGTAACAATTCACTATAGTTTTGCTTTACAGGACATTCTTTACAACAAAAATATTAGCTTATTCTGTATTAATTACCACAACTTTGATTGAAAACGCGAGAAAACTAAAATAGTATTTGTTTGTTCCCCTCCAACTTTGACAGTTCTGAAGGGAATAGTTTGGAGGGGACCTAAAATATGTGAGACTATGACAAGGATGGACGAAAATAGCGCCGTCTCTGCCATACCTATGGAAAGTTACATAAGACCATCTCTTTCGATCGTGGTATTATTATTAGCACGCTCCGTCTAGTTAAATGGTATAACAAAAAGATAAAAGAAAAATGGCATATCTATGATTGGAAATGACAGGTGTCACAGAACTGATATTTGAAAATTATTATTATAATTGTATGTCTCTTTCGTACACTGAACAATGGTGTTCCGGACATTTGGGAAGCGTACGCGGAGCCGGATCGAGCCAACGCGCAGAGACAGAGACCCTTTCGACATTTTAATAAAAATGTAAGGGGTTCACTAAGCGAATGTTGCCCCTGTCCGTATCATGGGACGCGCACAGAGACTGCACCCGCCATGGTGTAAGGCCTATTGAGTCATAATGGAATCTAGAATGTACTAGGCTATTGGGTGGAAAGGATGGACTAGCTACTGGGCTATTGGATAAAAACCGGACGTCTCGTCTGCCTAATAAAATGGTATCCAATTTGAAATCAATAAGAAATCATTCATTTCCAAACACTGAAAATCAATAAGATATTCCGTCTTGCAAGTACCAGGGTATCACAATGCGACGGTAGGTTTACTAATGAGGTCGAGGAAGGCGTGGTCAGTCTTGTGGGTCTCGAGCACGCTGTGGTGCGAGTGTTGGGAGGATTTATGGCCCACGTCCGTACCCTAGAAGGAGGGAGAGGGATAGGTAAGGATAGGTATATAGGGTGTGGCCTGTGTTAAGAGGGATAACTTTAGGTATCGTTTCTACACCACAAAAGTAGGAACATTTGTTATATGACTTTTGAAAATAAATGTGACATTATCTATGAAAAGGGCCCTTACTGTCGATGGCGCTTATGTCGTTGTTCAAGACGATACAATACAAATGCAACGCGATTCGACGTAAGTGCCATCGACAATAAGGTCCCTTTTCCTAGATAATGACAAAATAAGTTATGGTTTACTAAATATTTATAAAAACAAGATTTGTAAAAACAAAAATAGACTAGAGAGTCGGAATGCCATAAACTAGATAGACGGATGACATAGTTCGAGTCGCTGGGAGTCGGTGGCTGCAGCTAGCTAGAGATCGCTCCCCGTGGCGGTGTGTGGGGGAGGTCTCTGCAGTGGACGTCCTTGGCTTATAGGTAGTGGTGGGTAGGAAAATAGATAGTAGGTAGTGGTAGGTAAGGTATAGGTGTATCATGGGTTATGTATGTAGTATCTTGCAAAAACTTAGGCTAGAAGTACCAGGTGATCAGAAGTCCGTTAGAGACTTACTGATATGTAGCCGCAATGAGGCCCGGTACCGCGAACATCGATGTTTATATTTCGAGCATATTTCTCTTTTACTCCAATTACGGCACCATGAGAGTGACAGAGACAATCGTCCGAAATTTATTCGCGGTAGCGCCGCAGATACATCGGAGCTCTGTGAAAGTGGTCACAAATATGTGATATTCATGCAATTTACCACCTTGTCAATAGAGGCGTGGTTCAGGTTTTTGTGACCAGCTCCATAGCTCCGATATATCTGAAGGTGAATGTACCAGGCAATCAGAAGTTGGTAGGAGTCTTACCGATTCGTTGTCGCTGAAAGGCTGGTCCCCAATGGCCCAGACTTCGATACTCCTGATATAGAAATCTTTTCCTTGAAGCTTAAGTACCCTCGGTTAGTAGATGCTACAATATTCTAGAAGACTCAGCCCACTAATAAACCGCAAAATCGCTAGCAAACAAAACCACACTCGCGAAAAATCAGTGCAAAAATTCTGCTAAAGTACCAGGCAATCAGAATTCGGTAGGAGTCTTACCGATTCCTTGTCGGTGACAGACGGGTCCCCAATGGCCCACACTTCGATACTCTTTATGCGAAAGTCCTTTTCTTTGCTAAGCCGCTTGTACCCTCGGTAAGTAGGCGGTACAAGATTCTAGAAGTCTCAGCCCACTAATAAACCCCAGTACCCTTACCATGAGTTGTGACATTACGGTTTTCGATAAAGAGTATCGAGTTTACTATCTGTGCATCTCGTTCGCACTAAAATAGTACAAACGAGATGCAAAGATAGTAAACTCGATACTCGTTATCGAAAACCGTAATGTCACAACTCATGGTACGGGTACTGAATCCCTCGAAAACAAACCACCCTTGCGAAATATCAGTGAAAAATTCTGCTAAAATACCAGGCAATCAGAAGTAGGTAGGAGTCTTACCGATTCCTTGTCGGTGACAGGCGGGTCCCCAATGGCCCACACTTCGATACTCCTTATGCGAAAGTCCTTTTCTTTGCTAAGCCGCTTGTACCCTCGGTACGTGGTACAAGATTCGGCGGACGATCCCTCGCCGAACGGCTCTGCTGGGATCCACAAGGCACCGAAATTGAATTGGCCCCCCATTAGCTGTTGACAAAAAAAAATCGATATTTAAATCAAAAGAAAATTTTTGACTCGCAGCGGGACTCGAACCCACAACCACTGGATCACTAGCCCAGTGCACTACCAATTGTGCTATAGGAGTACCGCTTAGACTTGTCAATTTTTTTTTATTTATCCCTCGTCGTATACGTCATCATGGGTGATGTGTAAACACGTCTACCGCCAGCGTATTGAACACTTAACGGCATCGAGGTCTCAATTTTA
The DNA here is from genome assembly GCA_022674325.2 of Grapholita molesta. Taxonomy (NCBI): domain Eukaryota; kingdom Metazoa; phylum Arthropoda; class Insecta; order Lepidoptera; family Tortricidae; genus Grapholita; species Grapholita molesta. The sequence goes on along the minus strand of CP053141.2, from coordinate 4,392,093 downwards.
ATTGAGAATTCATCGATAACAATGTGCTACTCCTTTCTAAATTATTTTTTATTCAATACGCTGGCGGTAGATGTGTTTACACGCCACCCATGATGACGTGTAAAGACAGACTTAAGAGGCCTTTTTTTTGACGCAGGGAAAATGCATTTGCACATCCCTCCCCAGCCCTCGGGTAGGGTCTTACAGGGGGTATGTGGGACTCGCCCCTCTATATGGGAGCGGAATACCCACTAAAAACCCTGCGGCGTTTTCGTCTCTGCCGTTTACGGGGGATGCCATGGGATCGCAAGCATTTCACCACGGCATCCGCCCGATATTCAGAGGAGGCCTATGTCCAGCAGTGGACGACTTAAAACTGAAAAGATGTTGACTGTCACTATGACATTATTTTTGCATTGCGAAGACTAGATGGCGCTGAAGGCACTGTGACGCGCCTCAACCATTATAGCTGCGTTCACATTTATCGTCGGGCAGTGTTGTACAGCAGCGATCGTAACCCACACAAAATGGTCCCGCCGGAAGATCAGCGCTGACTCTCGGTCAGCATTTATGCTGAGGCTGGTCAATTTCGTGGTAAACTTTTTTAAATCACACTTTTTTAAATATTATAATTGTTTTTGTTACATTTTTGTAATGTTTTGTAATTAATGTAGTTTATCATGAATATTTTTTTTTATTTGAATTTGAATTTGTCTCCAACTAACCAGTCCATTCGGCAGCGTCTTCGTATGATGGTTCAGATATTGGTAATGTTTGTTGAACCCCGAGGAGCTGTAGATCCTCATCTTGGGCGCCAGGGTGAACAGGAACGAGTCCTCGTGACCCACGAAGTTGGGACCGATCTCCCACGAGTCCGTGGCGAAGCCCCCGAAGATGTGGCCGTGGTTGTCTTCCACTACTATGATTGAAGCACCCTGACCGCAGATTCGACCTGGAAGGATGAGGGTTAAAATTAACATTTTACAAGCTGGAAATGGAGTTTTTTTTTTGTGTAGTAGCAGTAATAAATGGACTGAGAAAACGAGTGGATAGTGACCGGCGACCTGCCTATGAAACCGATGGTCCTGGGTTCAAATCCCAGTAAGGGCATGTTTTTGTGTGATGAGCATAGTTATTTGTTCCTAAGTCATGGGTGTCTTCTATGTATTTAAGTATTTATTGTATCTATTATATATATCGTCGTCTAGTACCTACAACACAAGCCTTACTGAGCTTACCGTAGGACTAGGTCGATGTGTGTAAGATTGTCCCGAAATATTTATTTATTTATATTTGGCCAACACCCATTATTATGAAACATGATACTTAAATGAATATATGCATTAAACATGCATTTTATTTCATGTCCAGTACAACCGGCGGGTTCGGGATTCGGTTGGTAGATAAACTCCCGTGCCTGTCACTTTTTATGCGGACGACTTGAAAGTCTACAATAGAATAAATAACAATGATGATTGTGCCCTGCTTCAAAAATATTTGGAAACTGTTTCTAACTGGTGCACTAAAAACAGAATGTTTCTTAATGTCAGTAAATGTTTCATTATATCCTTTTCTAACAAAAACAGAGAATCTACTATGATTATGAACTGGCTGGTGAGAAACTAGATCGTAAAACTATTGTGAAGGATCTTGGCATTTGGTTTGATGAACAACTGAATTTTAGATATCACTATGAGCAGATCACTAAAAAGGGCAACCAAATGCTAGGATTTATTCTTCGTGTTACTAGAGACTTCAAAAACCCAGTAGTCTACTATGACTTTTCAGAGTCTGGTTCGCAGTGTACTCGAGCATGGGTGCATAGTCTGGTCGCCTTATCACTCTGTACACTCTAACAACTTAGAACGAGTACAAAGGAAATGCATTAAGCACACATCTTACAGGTTCAAACGTGATCTCTTGCACCTTGCATACAGTCACGCCGTCTCATTCTCGATTTACTATTTCTTCATAAACTTCTTCATTACAAAATTGACTCCCCTAGTTTATAATCACTAGTCACTCTCAATACCCTCGATTCAGATCCCGAGCTCCTAAACCTTTTGCCCTTCAATTCTACAGGAATAACACTTCTTTCTATAATCCGATCGTCAGAATGTGTCGTCAGTACAATGATTAAGTATCTTTGACTTTCGGCTTGCGGTGTTCAGGAGGCAGGTCGTTAATGCTCTTAGTTGGGATACTTAATAATGTTTAAAATTTTAAAGTAAAGCTATAGATAATATTTAATTTAGTAATTAAGTATAGGTAGTTTTAGTTTTGGGATAGTTTGTGCTCGTAAGATACTTTATCTTGCTGTGCATGCTTATGTTGAATGGCATTGTTATAAAAAATCTATTTGTCATGTAATTTTGTAATAATGTATGGAATGTTATCTAGCGTGCCTAATAAATAAAAAAATAAAAACAAGGGGCCAGTTAGTGTTTATCTTCTCCTGCTAATATTGTGACCTGAGGTAGCGAGATATTCCATAATTGAACCTGCTCACACCTGCGAGGAAAAAATGAAGTCCAAAAATGTATTAAAAATTATTGGCATCCATCATTTATGAATCAAAAACATTAAATAAAAGAACATCCAACTAGCCAACATCATAAAATACTCGATTAGTAATAACCAACTTGTATGAAATTACTTTGCACTCTCGTGAATAAAATGCAACTTTGCTATCTGTTTTTAAAGAATAAAACAGTTCTTTCTGAGCTAGTGAGGTGAAAATTAAATTACACGATTTCTACGAAAAGTTCTTTGTATGAATACAGAGTTACAAGGTCCAAACATTTTTTTTTCCAACCTTACACCCTGAGGGTAGGAAGTATACGTACCGACCATGGTAGACCACGATTCCCCGTGTATGTGCGAGGAGAAGAGGAACCGCCACTTGTGCTGCAGAGCCGGCGGAATGTTATTGTTGAGCCACACTATGTGGGACAGGTCGATGAACGCCGGGTAGTCCGGCATCGAGTCCAGACCTGTCACAAAACACTGGTTCAGTCTAGGGGGAATAATGACTTTATTTTTCAATTTCAGCACATTACATGAACTTATGAACTTCAAAGAAAAATCTACACCGGTTCGAACCCTACACCTCTGACCCGAGAAACTACGGCGGGACTTATTTTTTCAAAACAGTGATACATCAAATCTTAAAGTACCTACATAATTATGCGTAGTCCCAAAAGAAAACATATCAAACAGTTTATTACAAGATATAACTAAAAATACTAAAATATTAACGTAAAATTTGTAATGTATAATAGTAGTTTATGTATCTGTGCATAATGAATGGCATTATAGCAAAAGTGTGGGTTTATGAAACGAGCCGAAGGCGAGTTTCATAATAATATCACACGATTGTTGTAATGCCTAATTATGTATAGTTGCATACACTACTTTATCTACACACATATCATAAGTGTTTTAAGATGGGTTCAGGAACCGTAGGGACATGACCTGCATTATTACTAGTGTTACTTGAAACATTACAAAGTCAACGAACAAAACAAATGACAGCTTGGAATGGCGGCGTTTCGTATTTCGTATCTCAGTCAAATATTTTTTTACAAGCGAATGAACTCCCTATTCTATTGTCACTCGAGTTCAAATGTCTTCGATTTATGTTAAAAAAAAACATAACGAATTGGCGTTTCGTATCAATGACTGTTTCATTATCTATAGATACTAGAATTGACACCCTACTTGAATTTGACAGCTGTTCCAAATTTGAACTCATAACCTACTGATTTCAGGAGGTAATGTTAACATTACATCTCAATTCATTTCTGATGGTTGGTAATGCTGGTTTCTAGACGCATTTTAGAGCACTAATGATATGTACGTAGATAAACAAATTTGACTACACAAAATAGACATGCTTTAATATGCTTTCTTACCTGAACTGTTTCATTTACATGATCTGGCACTCTGTAATAGCCCTTAGACATCAAAGACTTTTTAAGTAATTGGAGCACGCAACCGCGTCCGCCAGTAAGGGACAATAGTTATTTTTATTATCATCATTATAATGTCAGCCGAAAGACTTCCAATGCTGGACATAGGCCTCCCCTGGAACGACCCAAGAAGACCGATCCTGCGCCTTCCACATCCAGCGGCATCCCGCGACTCTAACTACGCTGCGTCTTCCAGTTCATGGTCGCCACTCCAGAACCTTTCCGCCCCACCGGCCATCGGTTCTGCGCGCAATGTGCCCCGCCTGCCACTGAATTTTGGCGATCCGGAGGGCTATATCGGTAACTTTGGTTCTGATGCGATCACGCAGAGACGCTCCCAACATAGCCCTCTCCATTGCTCTTTGGGTGACTTTGAGCCTTCTTATGAGGCGCATAGTAAGCGACCACGTTTAAGTTATTTATTATACAAGGAAGCAAAGCTAGCGAAAGATTCATCATCATCAAGGATGCTGTAAAGATTTTAATCTTAACAATACTCACCATACGACCTCATTAAGGTCGCCGGAAAACGCTGGATGCAGGTCACTACCGCTACATGTGGAAGTCCAAGGGGGAGGCCTATGTTCAGCAGTGGACATCTTGTGGCTGAGATGATGATGATGATGAACACTCACCATGTACCATCGGCAGCAGCTGTGGCACCGCCGTTAAAGGCGGACCATCTTCCGTAGTGTGCTCCCGCTCTATCCCGTACAGTGTCGTGTATACCGTCTCTGTCATGTGTTTCAGTAGGGTGTCCGTCGTGAGCCTACAATCAAGGGATATTGTTTTAATGTATGTATGCAGAAATAATATCTTGCTATCTTTTCTATACTTCGTAGTATAGAAAAGATGTGCGAACAAGTATACAGTCCGTATGATGGTAAGCAGACACTATGGATGCCTGTAGCTCTGTACCGCTTAAATCTAAATAAAACCGGCCTAGGGCATATCAGGCCATGCTCAGTGTACCACAGTTCAACTCAACTGATCAAGGGAGAAGTTACGGCACACCCCTATTCATTTTCAAATACCTGCCTAACGACACCTCACACTTTGGGATTGCACCGGAAAAAATTCACAGGTGAAGTGACTAAGCGGTGGAGGTGTTCTTATTGACCTTAACGTGACTTTATAGCTAATATAATCTAGTACTTATACCGAGGAATGAGGACTATACCGAAAGGACTGAAGGAACGAACGAACTAACTATAAAAACGATTTGGCTAGTTTCTGTGAGTTGCAGCTTGGGGAGGCGCGTCAGGATTCGCTCCGACGCCACTGGCCACCGCTTTCTCTAACGTCTACCCTCTAGTTCTCCCGTTTCCTAACACCTCGTTTCATCGGAACGTTTTATCATAATCTCGTATTTCAAAGAATGAAAGGAGGAACATACCAGTTGGCTAGTTTCTGTGAGTTGCAGCTTGGGGAGGCGCGTCAGGATTCGCTCCGACGCCACTGGCCACCTCTTTCTCTAACGTCTACCGTCTAGTTCTCGCGTTTCCTAACAGCTCGTTTCATCAGAACGTGTATTTATAATCTCGTATTTCAAATAATAAAAGAACGAACATACCAGTTGGCTAGTTTCTGTGAGTTGCAGCTTGGGGAGGCGCGTCAGGGCCACGCCGGCGCCACTGGCCACCGCTTTCTCTAACGTCTACCGTCTAGTTCTCGCGTTTCCTAGCACCTCGTTTCATCAGAACGTGTATTTATAATCTCGTATTTCAAATAATAAAAGAACGAACATACCAGTTGGCTAGTTTCTGTGAGTTGACAGCTTGGGGAGGCGCGTCAGGTCCGCGCTGACGCCGCTAGCCACCGCTTTCTCTAACGTCTACCCTCTAGTTCTCGCGTTTCCTAGCACCTCGTTTCATCAGAACGTGTATTTATAATCTCGTATTTCAAATAATAAAAGAACGAACATACCAGTTGGCTAGTTTCTGTGAGTTGCAGCTTGGGGAGGCGCGTCAGGATTCGCTCCGACGCCACTGGCCACCGCTTTCTCTAACGTCTACCGTCTAGTTCTCGCGTTTCCTAACACCTCGTTCCCTCGGAACGTTCATTTATAATCTCGTATGTCAAAGAATGAAAGGAGGAACATACCAGTTGGCTAGTTTCTGCGAGTTGACAGCTTGGGGAGGCGCGTCAGGGTCCGCGCCGACGCCGCTCGCCACCGCCTCCCCCAGCGTCTGCACCGCCGCCGCTTTCCCGCGGAAGCCCTTGTCGATCCACCTCTCTGCTCGCACGCCGCCGGAGGTCTTCAGCACTTTGATGTACGTGGACACTATTGCTTCGCAGTACTGGAGAGAGGGACAAAATTAATTTCAACTATTTTTCTATGTCCCGTCACCGAATAACTCCGACCCGGGTATGTCCTTAAACTACGTCCAACAATGAGAGGTAGGGCACAGCGAAGTACCATCACGCTTGAATCTGGAGCAGCCCAACTGGGGAAGTACCTCCTCCTTACAGAAGACCACAGCCATAACAGCACTGCTACCTTTCAGGTATGTAGTGTTGTGTTCCTGGTGGTGAGTAAGGTTCCCAGAGCTCCAACCCCCCTTAAAGGCCGGCAACGCGCTTGTGACTCCCCTGGTGTTGCGGGTGCCCATGGGCGGCGGTAATTGCTTACCATCAGGCAATCAGGTAAAACTTAGCTAAAGCACCTGGCCTATGTAGTAGCAACTTGTGTACACGCATGTCGGCGTTCCATATTCATATTTTAACGTAAGTTCCATATTAATTATCTGCACAACTACATATATCTTCAGTTAAATTTTTCACTTATACTTACCTTAATATCGTAAAAACAGTGGGTCACTCACCTCCTTTATAAGCTGATACGGCAGTTCGTCACTCTCGCTGAAGTTCCCTAAGCTTCTGTATGTCACCATCATTCTCTGATCTACCGAACCTGAATACATACATTTCACATAAGTAAACCAATTACATAAACACATCATAAACACGCAACCAAAATTGTTGTACAGTCATGCAGTGTTGGCAAGAAATCAATTCGAATTGAAGATTGAGCATCGGCGGCGCGTCCATACAATCCGATTCCCGCCGGCTTTACTAACTTTCTCGCAGTTCATCAGTAAAGTTTTCCTTTGGCTCATGAAGAAAAGGTAAAGTCATATTAGTTCCGTCTTTCGTAAGAAAAAGTTGACCCACCGCCACTGCTATTGAGGATTGACCAATCAATTCGAATTGACGATTGACGAAAGTAATTCTACATCTACTGATTAAAGATTGACGATTACTAATCATTAATTCGAATTGATCGCTCAATCCTCAATGCTAAATCGTCAATTGGGATTGACGATTACTTTGTATGTACAGTCGCGGAATGAAAAGGTTGACCAGCTTAAGATCTGTTTTTGCTTGCTCAGTATAAATTACCAGTATTTGCTTTATCGACCGAGTAAGTACTCTAGTTTACTAAAAATAAATTCTACTTAAGTAATTTCCTACACTATAAAGAACAAATTCGAACTTGAGTCTTTTAGATTTTAGACTTAGATTTCAAAATATTTTTTTTAAGAAAAACGTCATCATGACAGCCACAAGTCCACTGCTGGACATAGGCCTCCCCCAAATATTTATGACTTGTATCATCTTGGGGGTAGTTGCCATAGTCACCACGCTTGGCAGGCGGTTTGGCGTAGGGTTATGACGGACACCTCTGCCCATCCGTCGGTTTTTAATGTATATCGGTTATGACTCACTAAAGTTTAATCTACACTAATATTATAAAGGCGAAAGTTTATGAGTGTGTGAGTGTGTATGTTTGTTACTTCTTCACGTCTAAACGGATGGAGCGATTTTAATACAATTTGGTATGGAATTAGCTGACACCCTGGATAGTTAGACTACGTTTTTTCCCTAATAAACCGCAGGTAACACCGCGGGGCACAGCTAGTTATAAGTCACAGTACACACCTCTAACGTTATACACGTACAACTCCGCGAAGCGATTAAATTCGCACGTCGCCGCCTTCTGAGACCCCGTGTCGAACAAGAAGTTAGTCAGGTACTGAGCCAGCCGGGGGTCTATTAGGGGACCCCAGTGTTTCTGAAAAAAAAAAAAAATAATGAAATAACACTTCGTGTATTTGATTTGTTCCTAGTTACATAGATGGCAGCACTAACTTTTTTTTAATGACAAAGCTGGCTATCGAGCAGACGGACTGCCCGATGGTAAGCAACCACCGTCGCCCATGGGCACCCGCAACACCTTTAAGGCTGCCTTTAAGGGGGGTTGGATCTCTGGGAACCTTACTCACCATCAGGGACACAACACTGAAAGGTAGCAGTGCTATTATGGCTGTGGTCTTCTGTAAGGAAGAGGTACTTCCCCAGTTAGGCTTCTCCAGACTCAAGCGTGATGGTACTTCGCTGTGCCCTACCTCTCATTGTTGGACGTAGTTTAAGGACATACCCGGGTCCGAAACTCTATAAATTCCAAGAGATCCTTATATCATTATTATTTAAATTAGATTCTTTAACTAACACATTTCAGGTAAGAAAGCATATCAAAGTATGTCTATTTTTATGAAGTTTTTGTTTAGTTATTTTTACTTTTATATTTTAGTATTTTTAGTTATGTCTTGTAATAAACTGTTTGATATGTTTTCTTTTGGGACTACGCATAATTATGTACTTTCAGATTTGATGTTTCTGAGAAATTTACTCCCGCGTACGCTAAGGTTGTGGAATGAGCTTCCTGCGGAGGTCATCCCAAAGGACTACAGTATGGGGTTCTTCAAAAAGGGTCTAAAGAGGTTTTTACAGGGTCGGCAACGCGTGAATGATGCCTTGGTATTGTAAACGTCCATAGGCTGCGGTGACCGCCTACCATCAAGCGGGCCGCATGCTTGTTTGGCCTTTGTGGTATTTAAAAAAATGTATCACTGTTTTGAAAAAATAAGTTCCGATTTAGTTTCTTGCCGTGCCGGTCTCTTCTCGGGTCAAAAGTGTAGGGTTAGAACCGGTGTAAATTTTTCTTTGAAGTTCATAAGTGCATTTAATGTCACTAAATTGAAAAATAAAGATCTTATATCTTTTTTTTTGCCATTTACTGTGTAGGTACTAACATGAAAGATCAGTATATTCAGCATGTAATACATGGCTTGCATTATCCGCCTCACATTGAAGGCGTGTAAATTAGCCAGCGAGTCTAAACATCGCTCTTTTGATCAACGATTGTTTATTTTACTTCAGCCGTCAAACCGAGGCCAGAAAAAAGGCGGGCTGACAGGCGGCAGCGGTAGCGGAACCGTTTTCACCAGAACTGTCTCGTTTTGATATGTGTGTAGGTACGAATGTGAAACATGTATCTGTGTCTGTGTAGATTGCGTGGAATCTCAATTATTCCATAATGCTAGTTGTCGCCATTTGATACTTTTATCGTTAATATAATAGTTTCCATATTGTTACGTTATCTCCTAAAAATTATGTCATTTGTATATACAAATTATATAATTATGACAAACGAACCAGACGCCTGCTAGAAAAAAAAATACTGTACACAGTTTTGGAAGTAACGTAACAGGCGTAAAAAGAGCAAATAATAATGATACAGGCTGTCTTTGACTATGGGGCTATCGGAGAACACAAATATCTGAACATGCTCTTTATCGCTTTGACAATATAGGCGTCATTCAGATATTTGTGACCACCTCCACAGCTCCGATATATCTCATAGCGACTGTACTAGAACCTAACTTAAAATGATCCCAAATCAGCATGGTTAGCACCTCAGTGTCATATAAATTGGTACGTCAAAGATAGCCCGCCAATTTCCTGGCCCCCGTCAAACAATGCGTCGATTGTCGGCTGAGGGAAACCATGCCCCCGTCGGCACAAGGGCGTTCTAATTAAAAACTCAATTAAACCAGCCATCCATATATTCTGTTTGTTATTAAAAACATATCTGAACGCCCAAAAAGTTTCCATAGCAAGTATTATGCATATGTCGGTGAGTGTGTCTAATATGGGGTTGTAATTTGGGGTAACAGTTCGTAAATTAAATAGGATTGAAAACGTAATCGTGGAGTTATATTACTTATAGTTATCATAATACGATTGTAATTTCTGTAAATAAATTTGGAGTACTAAAAATATCAATACAAATATATCCAAAGTGGAGATTTTATATACGTAATTTAAATTAACAATTTAATTAATCATCTATACATTTATTTATTTATTTTAAAAAGGTATTGCACAAAATACAATACAGATAATGTACAAAAAATATTGTAATTTAAATAGAGCACAGAGCACAGGCAAATCTTCGTGTGGGCGTAAATCCTGACGGACAACAAATGCCGAGTAAAGTTGCTACCCTTGTGTCAGACACCAAGTGCATCGCGTTCGCAGTAAAATAGTACAAGCGAGATGCACAGATAGTAAACTCGATACTCGTTATCGAAAACCTCAATGTCACAACTCATGGTAAGGGTACAGTATCTATATCCAAATTCGCGATCTCGGAAATACAAGCTTTTCTTCTGCCCTCATTAAGTAGCGACATCTGTTAAATATATGTTGAGTAATTTTCTCCGCGTAATATCCCCAAATAGAACTAATGTGTTCATATCGGGATAGTTTATCCTAGTCTTATATACTCTACAGGTCGTCCCACAGCTATTGCCAAAAGGAGGGAAAGTATCTACCTTAAACAGTATACTCTCAGAGGACATAGTTTTACTTAAAAAAAAAAAATAATAAAATTTGCAAAGATTACATAGTTCAACCGGGAATCGACCCAGCTATACGAGAAAACAAAATTGCCCTGTAGCTTTCTCATACCGATCGAAAGGCTTCATTATTTGCTAACTAACATAATATCAGAGAGTAAAGAAGACAGAGAAGTTTCTCTGTCCTCCCCATCTAGTATTCGATAAAAACAATCGATAAATAAAAATATATATATAATATTTCGGGATAATCTTACACAAATCGACCTAGACCTACGGTAAGCCCAGTAAGGCTTGTGTTGTAGGTACTAGACGACGATATATATAATAGATACATATAAACACTTAAATCTGTTCTGTGCTCATTACACAAATAAATGCCCTGACTGAGATTTAAACCCAGGACCACCGGCTTCATAGGCAGGGTCACTACCCTCTAGGCTAGACCGGTAATCAAAATATATGAATCTATATGAAAACCCTTTTGTGTTGTTATTCAAGAAGACCGTTAATGAAGCCACGATATTCTATACCGTTATATAAGACCGTGGAACGGTATGTTTAACATTAGATTTGCTACATTTAACGTAAACGTGTAAACGTAGCGCGGGCAGTAAAACGTATTTACGGTCCGGTGTCGTAAAATAACGGTCAGTGCAACAAAGTATACTTTATAGTTGCATTTGTGTCGCATTAACATTGAGAAACGGGACTATTTGACGACCGGTCTGGCCTAGTGGGTAGTGACCCTGCCTATGAAGCCGATGGTCCTGGGTTCGATTCCCAGTCAGGGCATTTATTTGTGTGATGAGCACAGATATTTGTTTCTGAGTCATGGGTGTTTTCTATTTATTTAAGTTTTTATATGTATTTATCTATTATATATATCGTCGTCCAGTACCTACAACACAAGCCTTACTGAGCTTACCGTAAGACTAGGTCGATTTGTGTAAGATTGTCCCAAAATATTTATTATTATTATTATTGATTATTGATTATTGACGTAGAGTCGCCATCTGGCCTCTATTTCACCACAACGACAATTGTCACGATTCCCGACATATGTAAATTTCTGACGTTGCAGGTGTCCATTGGTTACATTGACCGCTTACCACCGGGTGGGACGTGTGCTTGTTTGCCGCCAACACGTTGGTTTCAATAAAATACAGTTATTTTTTTATTATAACATCAATAGATGTTAGTTAGATGAAAGGCTCTTGACAATTGTCACGAGAAATACGACAATTGTCGCGAAATTCCGACAGAGGACAAATCACATGTCGAAAAATATCGAAATTTCTTCTGAGGATCGTGACAATTGTCAAGAGCTCTTCGCCAAACTACTACATATTTATTGACGATATAATAAAAAATAACAGCATTTTAATAAAACTAACGTGTTGGTGGCAAACAAGCACACGTCCCACCTGATGGTAAGCGTTCAATGTAACCAATGGACACCTGCAACGTCAGATATTTACATATGTCGGGAATCGTGACAATATTGTCGCTGTGGTGAAATAGAGGCCAGATATATCGGAGCTGTGGAGGCGGTCACAAATATCGGAAAATGCACTTTATCGCATTGACAATAGAGACGTTGTTCCGATATTTATGACCAAATTGGGCGCTCCGATAAATCTGACGGCAACTGTACAGTCCATGTCAAAAATATGTATACACATTTGAACTTAAACCCAGTATAATAAATAAATAAATATCACAGGACTTACACGAATAGACTCAGCCCCACGGTAAGCTCAACAAGGCTTGTGCTGTGAGTACTCAGCTAACGATATATAAATAATACCTAAATAGATAGAAAACACCCATGACTCTGGAATAAACATCTGTGGCCATCAAAAATATGCCTTAATGGGATTTAAACCCAGGACCGTCGGCTTCACAGGGGTCACTAATCTATACACAAGCAGTAACATGGACCAGTTACTAAGTTAGAAAAACTGGTTGTGGGTCACTCACCCTAATGACATTGCTCACAAAACACTTTAGAGTGGTATATGACGCCTCGGATATATCTCTTTAAATTTAACTATTTCAAAGACTGACATAAAAAAATGGACTTCTACACACGAACAAATTATGTAGAAAAATATAGCACTAAATGACATTTCTATCACGTTCTAGTTTATGCTAATAATGCTAATTTATAATCTTCTTTTAGATAATATAATCAAACAAAAAAGAGCTCAGTATTCTAATTATTAAGTATCAAACTGCACTATTGATAAAGTTAATAACTTTTTAGTCATTGTTGACACTTGCACTGAGACTTGCAAGAAGACTAACTAAATGTAGGTACCGCCCAATTTCTTCGAGCGGTTGTTTTTTAAAGACATTTTTTGGGGCTGATTGTGAATCTTCATGTATTATACATCGATGATTTCAAATCTTTGTTTACCTAGCGTAGTGAAAACGGATACGAAAAATATGGCAAAGCAAAACACAATAACCTCGTTTAAAAACAGCTTCATTCTTTACGTTATACATTCCTGGGCGGTTTAGTAAATAGATATGAGTAATCAAAAGTTGGATGGGCAGCAGCGTCCGTGGAAACCGAACAGCTATTGCGGTGTACCAGGCGAGCATGGGGACTATGGTAGCGCCGCCAGATGATACAGACAACAACACTCATATCGGTGGACCTTATGCCTTATGTAATAAGGTCTACTAATGTATAGCTAAGCGTGTTGCTCTGTGTACCAAGTCATATTTGGGAGAGGCCTAAGTCCATCAGAATTGTTGGGATTGAACACCATCGGTGTCTCTGAGTGCCCAACTATATAATTGCGTGTGCGAACAGTAGACACCTTACGATTGAAATGTTACCTGTACCTTTACCATGAGTTGTGACATTGACGTTTTCGATAACGAGTATCGAGTTTACAATCTGTGCATCTCGCTTGTACTATTTTAGTGCGAACGAGATGCACAGATAGTGAACTCGATACTCGTTATCGAAAACCTCAAAGTCACAACTCATGGTAAGGGTACTGATGGTTTAATCATAAGTTAAGTATCTTAATTTGGTGAGCGATGCCCGCGAAGTCTTTATATGCAACTTGCTCTCAACTGCCACAGTACCTCACCCACTCCGTACCTTGTCACAATCACAAATTGAGAAAACAAAATGGCTGAAAATAAGTTCAAGTTGTATGTAATTTATTGAGACAAAGAGCTGCTTATCGGTCGTCTATTGCAAGATAGACCTCCCCGTAGACCGCCACCGACACCCAACCCGTCAAGTTCATCCGTAATCGGTACATATAATTTGGTTGTCTGACATTACGCTTACGTAAAAATCGGATCCGGGTAATTCATAAACAGCTCCCAGAAAACATGCATCCCTTAGAGCAGTGGAAAGTACTGAGCTCGCCAATCCGCCTGCCAAGCGTGGCGAATAACGATTTAAACCAAACTAATACCAGTTGTCTCCGGTAGCTTAACCGCTCTCACGTAGCGGTCGAGATGTTAGTGGAACAGAGGGGTGCTAAAAATTCCCGGCGGCTACAAAAAGGTTCGGCTTACTCAGTGCCTTACTATTAAGGTGAGAAACTTTCCTTTTACCGTCAACTTTACGAGCATAAATAACTTCGTAAGTGCTCCACATTCGTAACGTGTAGGTAATTATACCTACAAAGTATAAGTGGCGTTGTTCAGCGACTGAACATACAGACTTACTTTTGTGTAACTACACCCGGGTATGTCCTTATACTACGTCCAACAATGAGAGGTAGGGCACAGCGATGACCATCATGCTTAGATCTGGGGCAGCCTGACTGGGAAGTACCTCCTCCTTACAGAAGACCACAGCCATAATAGCACTGCCACCTTTCAGGTATGTAGTGTTGTGTTCCTGATGGTGAGTAAGGTTCCCAGAGCTCCAACCCCTTAAAGGCCGGCGACATGCTTGTGACTCCTGGTGTTGCGGGTGCCCATGGGCGACGGTAATTGCTTAACACCAGGCAATCCGTCTCCTCGTTTGCCGCATATGTCATAAAAAAGGCTCACAAAACTGAGCCCAATATTCTAATCGCAGTTATCCCTAACCCCTTTTCGCGGCTTTAGATAATAACCAATTAGCAAATTTCCGCTATTATAAAAATGTTCGTCATTATGGCATACGTCAAACCTCATGCGCGATTTCTCTTGCTTTTAGACTCTGCCTTTGTATGCTATTTTTTCTGGAATCATAGTTGTAGATCTGAATTTTTGGTGCTTTTTGTTTTCTTATTGAATACGTACTTGTATTATTAACTGGCGTTCTCTTATTGTGTACATATTACATATAGTATGAAATATAAATAAGTGTTTAATTGCATTTAGAACGAGATGGGTTTTTAGAGTTAGAAGAAAAAAGTATGTGATCAATACTTTTGGCTAAGGCTGTACGTCACGTTTCTATCAACATAAATTCTGGAAGGTTCTATACCCTAACCATGAGTTGTGACTTTGAGGTTTTCGATACCGAGTATCGAGTTTACTATTTGTGCATCTCGTTCGCACTAAAATAGTACAAGCACTTTTCTCTCCATACATATTTTACGCAGACGGCTAGCGAGTAGGTACACTAGACTAGGTAGGTACGTATTTGCAACCTCATGCTGGATTAGGTATTTAATACAAACATCAACACCCTTAACTCAACTTAAATCGGCCTTACGAGTATACCATTGCAATAGAGTACTGTAAAACCACTCAACTTAGTCTAATAGTGCAACCATGGTCCACAAGTTCAATTCGTAATTAAGTATCAACCATATTATTTTTCTTTTTTTCTTTATTGATTCATTCGTTTGCGTAATTTTAATATTCACACCTAAACTAATATATTCAACTTAATATTGGAACATAGTTGGTTTACTTTTGTACACACAGCAACACTCTTAGCTATACATCGGTGGATCTTATGCCTTATAAGATCCACCAATGTACGGCTAAGAGTGTTGCTATGTACTAGGATAGTTTTAAGGTATACCCGTCAAATGACATGACGATCACGTATTAATAATCCCCACAGGAACAATAGTAAATAAAAATATAACGATGTTCAAATATGGCCGACATTCGTGACTATGGCAAACAGTCATTAACGTCACTGAAGCCCATCCCTTATGTTTGCCAAATTCGGCTGTTAGGCAAATTGATGTGGATTTGTACTGTTATTGTCGCGACGAACGCGGTAATCAACAAAATGGTAGGTAAGTGTGTGCCTCAAATAGTTTGATTTGTTATACTGGCAGAACGTCTAGGAGGCTAACGCGTCTTTTTGACAGTTAGAGAAAAAATAAGTTTGTTGCGCGAGTCTGTGCGATTATTCCCGCGAGGCGGGAAAAGAGAATGAGAGACAAGTTGCATAGGAAAATAGAAGTCTTCCGAATTATATTTGGCGAGTGTTATTGTCATTTTTAGTACAATTTTTTATTGCTGACTGTACTTTTTTGCACAATTATCAATTACTCATCGAGAGGATATATATATAGCTCCACCTTTTTTTTTTTTTTTTTTATGATATAGGAGGCAAACGAGCAGACGGATTGCCTGATGGTAAGCAACTACCGCCGCCCATGGACACTCGCAACACCAGAGGAGTCACAAGTACATTGCCGGCCTTTAAGATCCCTATACGCTCTTTTCTTGAAGGTTTGGATCAGTGGTACCATGATATTGCATTATCACCAATATTAAGATATTACATAAGTGTGCTTAATTTCAGCTCAATAGACTATGGGGAGGTCCCACAAGAACCGAGCTCTAGAACATCGCACCCACCTACTCCCAGCCCTTACGAAGTTTTTCGTCCATCTAGTTAGTTAGTGACGTCGCCTTTTCTATCTGTGGTCGCCGCCCTATTAGTTCTTTGTGGCCCAGCGGTCATCGATTCCCTGAGTTCTGTAACATGCCATTATCAACAGTTGGGAGTGTGTCAAATGTTTTCACGCTAACTGTCCGATTATCGACACTATCGGACGATTCGATTCTAACCTGTGCCTAACCGTCAAGGTCTACTCGAAACTAATTGAGAATTTGACAGTTCGCCAAAACGTTTGTTTAGAGCTACACTGTACACTGACCCAAGGCCAAATGGTCGTAATAGCCTTAGATTTGCTAAGACAAAATGCTGTTTTGTTTTAACTGGCCAAGATACGTTAAACACTATAGGATTAAAACTGATTACAATATTAATGCACGTCACGATTTGAGTAAGTAAACATATATTAAAGTAAACTTCTAAAAAACTGCTATTTTTTCACGTCGATTCAGAGTTAAATGGAAAATACCATCCTCATCAATCTATTACAGTCCACTGCTGGACATAGGCCTCTCCCAAAGCGCGCCACTAAGCCCGGTCTTCGGTTCTCCCCATGATATGAGTGAGTGATGTTCTCCCAGTGACTGCCACCCACCATGGCTGTCCATCGTCGCTTCATCTGTCCCATGGTGCCTTTCCACTCCAGGAGCTGTCTACCCCATCGGTTTAATGCGACAAATGTGACCAGCACACTGCACTAGCTTGCTAATCTTTTGAGCTATGTCGATCAATTTGGTTCTTGGCGAATTTCCTCATTGCGAATTCAACTATGAGCATACTCCGAGCTGAGTGACTTTAAACATGTGGACTAATCGCACCGTCAGTGATCACATCTCTGCTCAGTAGGCCATTACGTGCGTCAATTAGTGCGTCCTACCCGCACTGATTGAAGACCTTAGTCTTCAGACATTATGGTATAGGCGTCGAGAAGATATGCCGTAGCGTTCCGAATGCCATCCGCGTGAATTCTTCAGTCGACCTCTTTCTTGAAGTTGTTTCTACCCAGCTCCAAAATTCAACAACTTCGAGGTCATGCAAAGAAGATCGATCGATCCCGCGCTACAAGATATGGTCTTCGGTGACGTAACCACTGCGGAACCCGGCCTGTTCCGGAGGCTGAAAGTCACCTAATCTTGGCACAAGAATATTCATGATGACTCTCGAGAACAGCTAATACATGTGGCTCAGGAGATATGGCCCTGTAGTTCTTGAGGAACTTTTGTCTCCTTTTTTTGAAAACCAACGCTACCACGCTCCTACCGCTTCGAATTGATTTTTAATTTCCAATTAAAATAGTTCGGGCCCAGCTACAGACTCGTGCAGGGTAAGTCGGATCGGGAACTTCATCATACAATTTCTCTCTAGCTTAAAGTTGATATTCCCAGTGCCTCAGACAAGTCGGTGATCACTTTAGGTATTGAACTAGTTAACTACTACTAGAAGGCCAGGTCCTTCTGTGCGGTCTCGTGTTCAAGAAGGAATTCATTAATAATATTCCCTTCATCTCTAGAAAGCTGACCACCGTTTGACCCTGTGGTTGTATATATCTTTGACGTCGCCTGTGCCTGAGCGACTATTAACCATCAGGGGAAAACCGTGGCTTAATTTGTTAGAAGAAATGTGTCACCGCCTTCTAGTAAAACGTTTTGTAGGTTACCCATTATTGAATGGAGATATAGTGAGCACAAAAATATTTATTGTCTATGCATTAAAACGGCGGTTTTAAAGTAACCCAGGGGCCCGTAACCATGGCGACGAGTGACATAATATAATTGATTGAGCCACCTACTTAATGCTATTATACTTATTGCGAGGGTTCTCCTGTAAAATATATGGGAGTATTCAGAAAAAAAATGCACCCAATTGACGTGACTTGAAATTAAATGTCAATTTTGTGACGATAGTTAAGCATTAAATTTCTAGGAATTGGTGATCGTTTCATAAACTATAAGCAATTAAGTATAGATGCAAAAAATGTTTTTTTTTTCGTACAGATTTCATGCTTAATTATCGTTATTCAGATGAAGTGGCAAATAATAAATCATTCTATTCAAATACCAATGTGTCGCTTAACTTTAAAGTCAGGTAAATCCACTCTGCTCTAAGGATGACTAGTGGTCAGATTATTATACATTTTTGTTGGATTATCGACCTTAAAGCAGAATGGTTTTAACCGAGTTTGAACTTAAGCGACACCAATATGGATTACACAATGGGACAAACGGAAATAAACGAAAACAGAATTATTAATCACAAAATGAAAAACATACAAGTTTCAAAATGAAAATGAAATTTTAATGAAACTTGTATGAAGCGTGGACAGTGATGAGATAAGGCTTAAATAGCTTTTTAAAGCTTAAATTAAACTACTGATATGTTAACGAGTCGTCTACAAAATATGTACAAATAAAAAAAATATAAAACAATTAAAACTGTTGTGAGCCATGTTACTACTAATCTATGAACGATACACCCTCGATACCCATACCCGAAACATGTCGCCTAGTGCGATATAATTACACGTGAGTTTATCCGTTTGTAACTTAGTAGTAAAATATAAGACTGACTATTTTGTACAGTTTGGAGTAGAAACAGTACCAAAAGGAGGATCTCAGCGCGCATAACCTTTTTGCAAAAATCACGAAGCGTCTAGTTGAAGTACCTAGCTTTATTTAGTCGTATGGCAAGTCTTGGTCGCTTTACAAATTTACAAATTAATATTAAGATTCTTCACCCACTGGGCTGCGTTTTCAATTAGTGATAATAAGTCCAATACCTAGCTAATGACGGGTTACTGAACCAGCGTGCTACACCCTCGACCTTGTCGGCACTTACCATCAAGTGTGACTGAGGTCAAACGCTGGTCAGTCTTGTATAAAAATAGAATCTCAGAGTGTAGTGAGGGATTCAAGTTGACTTGAGATGAAATTAATTTCGCGTCGTGTGCCATAAATATCGCTAAAATGGTTCGTTGATCGTAATCATGGCCATTGTAAACCATCCATTACTTTTTGACAGCCGCACGTTTTAAACCAAACAAAACTGTCTGCTATGAAAAAGGAAAGTTTCGATCAAGTCTACATTGATTTCTGCTTTAATTTAAACTCATGTTAGACACATTATAATACTTAATACAAATTACAGATACAAAAAACCTAAACAATAAAACTAAAGAGAAATTAAGGACCTTTCAGAGAGACCTAGATGCCACAGAAGACTGCCAGCATTTACGGTACAGTCAGCGTCATATAGTTGGCAGCATTCAAAGTAGTCAAATAGTTCTGTACACCATATAAATTCTTTGGTGTACCGAACTTTATGAGTACTTTGGATGCTACCAAATATATGACGCTGGCAAAGGCCTTTTTTAGATTTATGTTAGCTTGAGTAAAATTTTCTTGTTGGTTTTAATTTTTTCGGGACAATCTAACACAAATCGACCTAGCCCTACGGTAAGCTCAGTAAGACTTGTGTTGTAGGTACTAGACGACGATATATATAGATATATACATATAAACACTTAAACTTCATGGAAAACACCCATGACTCAGGAACAAATATCTGTGCTCATGCACTGACTGGGATTTGACCCAGGAACATCGGCTTCATAGACAGGGTCACTACCCACTAGGCCAGACGGGTTGTCAATATTTTCTTGTTAGTTTTAATTATTATTTTTATTTCTATGTATTTAGTTGTTATTGTATACTTTTTAAATCCTTATTCTCATCACTAACCAGCAAAAGTCATCATACATGTTGCATACAAATTATTTAATTAATCATATTGACCATATAGGTATTTAATTTCTTTAGTTTATCTAGTAAAGCAATTCATAGAAATTACTGTTCAATTCATTTTTAGTTTTAACGCTGTCAAAATGATATTGCTTATGTGTCATTATCTAGGAAAAGGGACCTTAATGTCGATGTCGCTTACGTCGAATCGCGTTGCGTTTGTATTGGTTCGTCTTGAACAACGACATAAGCGCCATCGACAATAAGGTCCCTTTTCATAGATAATGTCACACATAAGTCATATAACATTTTAATAGCTACCAACGGCCATATACATCAACGCTTGCAGATTAAAATGAACCTTCTGGTGTTCCAGTATGGTTCACTTCTGCGTGTTATATGAACAGCGGCGCTACCGCAAAAACGATATTCGTAAATTTCGGAAAATTGTCTCTGTCACTCTCATGGCGCCTTAATTGGAGTAACGAAGAAAGATGCCAGAAATTAACGAATATCGCATTTCGCGGTAGCGCCGCTGGCCATGGGCGTAAAAAGGTTAAAATGCAGAGTTTTGTCTGTGGGCTGTTGTTATCAAATTTAAAAAAATTCCTGATACCACCTTAAAGTTCCCAAGTAATGTTATCTATAAAATCTAATAATATGTTGATAAATTAAACTAGCTACTTTATAATGATATATTTCAAGGTTTATATTTAAGGTGTATTTGGTTAACTCCGAATGTATAAAATCGGAGAATAATTTCAAAAATTGGTAAAATGTCATCTATATGCCATTAGTTCGTTTTAATTTCCATTTACAAATACGAATTTACCCAAAATATCTAAAGACTATAATCAACTTTTTTATTTGCAACAATCTACTTAAATCTATATTTAAATATTTTTTAATAACTCCATAAATAATCAAAAACATGATCCAATATGATTGATTAACTTTGTAGGTTCTGTATGCAATATGTACAACAACTCTTTGGAGGACTAAAACTAAAATGGGTATAAAACAAAAGTGAACACACTTCTAACAACACGGGGTCTAGTAGCCCACTCACGATGAGGTCATCCTCTCGGATCTTGCCGGAGTTCTTGCTGGCCGCCTTGAATGTGTTCCCGACGTACTTCTGCTCCTCCTTTGTGAGCAAATCGCATTGGGACGCTAGCTTCTTGCTCGTGTTTCCCATTCTGAAACCAAAAATTACTGTTAAGATAATAAATTTTATGAAACTAACTACTAGCATTTTTTCAGGGCACTATCTAAAAGGCTGGCGGATGTGTCCAGGGACTAGAGCTAGGAGCTTTCTTGCAGCAAATTCGTATCGCCATTCAGTGGGAAAATACTGCCAGTATCTACGTTACCATACCACGGGGCGAATTTTTGTTTTAGTTTAGTTAAATTTGTTGTTTTTATTTTATAAGTTTAGTTTATAAGGTTTATTATATTGTAATTCATATTTGTTAAATATATAGTAAATTTAATACAAAAAAAAACTACTAAAATCTACATTATTTTAAACAGTAACAATTACTAGGCGCCATCAGATATATCAGAGCTGTGGAGGTGGTCACAAATATCTGAACAACTCTATTGTCAAGGGGATAAAGTGCATGTTCAGATAATTGTGACCAACTCCACAGCTCCGATATATCTGATGGCAACTGTATGAGTCATTAGTTTTTTTTCTTTTAACAACTTTTTACTCCTGTTGATATTAATATTAGGAAGGTGGATTTTGTGAATGTTAAGGGGGAGACTTTTGACTTTATAAGAAGACTGTTCAGCGGTAATTTTGTTTGTGAAGGTATAGGTTGGGTACATAAAATAATAAATAAATAACTTTTTACATATTGTCAACAAGTGAGTAATTAAAACAAATAAGATTATTACAGGAAAAATATACGAAAAATATTCAAAAGACAAAAGGTGCTTGGGTTTATTAATAATTCAAATTTGTTTTAATCTTTTGTTAGTAGTGATTTTTTTTTTATACTTATTCATAACCATAAATAACTCAACTCAAATAACGTTTGAATAAGTATTACCTATTAGTAAACAATACTTATTTCATTCCTAAATAAATGTATCTATTAACAAAAATGTCTTTATTATCATTACCATTGAGACATTTCGATAAAAGCTAGACACATAATGCATAAAGACACATTTGCACGTGCAAAAAAATGAGTCATTTTTATAATGTTAAAAACCCTTGATAATTATGCTAAGTTCTCGGTCACGAGTTTTATCCTTGATCGTACACCTGACTTGAAAACCGTACTAAGCCATGACCTTACTTTTCCCTAAGGAAAAATAACATTGACACTAAGCCTCGAATACTAATTACAATTAAATAAATAAAATTAACCAATAACATAGTCAAAACATTACCTTATCACAAAAACAAAACGTTATTATCAGTTTAAATAATATACACTATTTTATACACTTAAATCACAGGTCAATACATTTATGGCACTTGTAGGAAAATAATTGAAAATTAAATACACAATTAAATGTGTATTTTTCTAATATCGCGGCTAAAATTAATGGAAATCAATAATGTTTTCCTATTAGGTTGATGTTTTTTAAATTCAGGTTACCTGTCAAAATGTTTTTTTTTTTCTGTTACGTATACCATACACCCGTGATACAGCCACGCACGACAGCAATGCTTAAAGCGACGCGTCACATTGACTACTGTTCCACCTTCTTAGTTCTTATCGCTATAACTCTTTGGGCGCTGGAAATAAACCTACGTACCGTACAGTACATAATATACAATGTAAATATTTGTCTAACCAGTTGTTGGGGTTTCTTAGTTTCAGAACTTCACTATGAAAATAGCCGTTTTGTGATTAACGTCCAAACATCTTGTGTGGGTTCATAAAACTTTGATTTATTTTGCATGCAAGCATTATTTCATTCATGGATATGCAAGCTGTAAATACCGTTCCACAAGCTTTTTCACAAAAGGTTATATGTGCTCGCTCTAGATGTTTGTGTAGAAGTACCTAAATTGTACTTTTTTTTAATGCCTAAAGTTGTGGGTTTTTAATAAACACGGTAGATTTCCAAAATAATCCAAGATCTTCAACGTTCAGTCTTGTCCATAGGCTACTTAGAAGATGTACTTCGCGTTGAGAAATTGCTACCTCTACGTCCTTTGTAATAGAAAAATAATAGAAAAAGGTGGGTAGTCGATCTCACCGCGAGGTAATGTCCTGATAATGACCCATTTTAGCTACATCCACTAACCTACTTCCTACAAAAGATGAGTTCATTCGAATGACATGCCCATCTGAGCCACCATCAGCATATAGATAACCTTCATACCATAAATTCTACATAACCCGACATCTCACATCTTTGAATCCAGTGTTTAGTACGTGTCTTATGCTACCGCCACACATTCGTACGAGTAGCGAGGCGAATAACGAGGCGAAAGACGAGCACGCATATGTACGCGGAAGTCTCGCTATTCCTCGTCACTCGCATCGCGTTTTTGTATAGGCAAAGTTTCGTCGAACGTTTCGATGAATAGCGAGGCGAGTGACGAGCGAACATGTCTAATCATAATATATAAGATGGAATTATTAGCGCCTAAACTAGGAACTAAATATGTTGGCGGGAAGAGAGATAACGCTCTCAAAATGTTGTGACACGTAAAAAATGTATTTTTGGGTCAGGCCGGCCAAATGAGGGCTCCTGATAAACAGCGTCACAGCAATCAGAAAGACTGTGTTATGTTATGTTTTGGTAGCTACTAGTCTGGAAGGAATTGAATAAGCAAAGTGATTTCTGTTTGAAACAATTGGTTTAATAATTTCATGTAGCGTTACATTAATGTCATCTAGTTATGTTTGTGAAAGAATGGTCCAAATATTCAAGTTTATGGACACAATTGTAACAACGCTATATAATCTTACGACGTTCTTTACTACAAAGTTCTCAGTCTGGGTGGCGACGTATCTATGCAATAATATCAACAAATGTATCTGAGGAGGAATGCTGAGTCCTGTGGAAATAAGTCTCGCCCACGGACACACTTCTGTAGGTATCAAGTCGCCGGCCAGAATTATTAGAAAGACGATGAAACTTAACTTGATAGCGCTTGATCGATTCTTAAAGAACGTAGTCCCTACCATCTGGCTCCAGTGAACTATACAGAACATCCGCACGCCTTCCATCAAGTTGGTGATCCATAACAACGATATCATTCCTCAGAAAGACATATCTTAGTTCTGTGTACAGTTTCTATCGGGATGGTAATTAATATGTCATCCTTTCCTCACTATCACTCATGTCCTGGTTCACTTTTGTTTCAGAGTTATGGGCATCATTTGCGTCACGTAATAAAGTGTAGAGAGTCATGGCGGTAAACATGAGAGTTATAGAGCTGCTAAACAATATGAAGAAAAAAATCATTAGGCTTAGGTTTATGGCGTGCGATTCATTTTCATTGAAGACTGTACTACCTATGATATGACTCCAGTGTAGTACACACGCTATTTGTATGAACCACTTTATAAACTTCATCCAAATAAACATCTCTGATTTAGGTTGAGTTTATGACGTAGATCAAAGAACATTTCCTTTTTGACTTTTTGCATATACGTATTACATTGTTGCTTCCGTATACCGTAAGTTATTGCTCTTTTTAAGCTGCACTGCGTTTTATCAACGAATAGAGTGTCCATCCAGTAGATAACAATGTAACCAGAGTGTAGCAACGACAAGCCTGTACAATATTTTTGTTTTCAACGTGTGCTGCTTGTATCGCCTTATGTAGGATTATGAGCATGTGAATTTGAGGTGGAACGCTCAAAGCAGTCACGAAGAGTTTTAGTCTGGGAAAGAGAAAACTAGGGATTATGTTACCGATGATGATAAAGCCAAATATTCCAGCACTCGTGCGAATGCTGTTATAGGTATCTTTAGGGTAGATTGTGTGACCAATTATGTAACTCCAGTGAATCAAGCAGCCCATACGCACAACAAATAAAAAGTTAAAAGCTATAGTGCCAAGTAGCACGAGAACCATTTCGGTGTGCAAGGTTGTGTTGACGGTAACTGTAAGTGATATTGTTTCTTCATAATTTTCGCTTCAATTTTTTCGGCGGCATTACTTTTTTCGTCAGTAAATCAAGTACATCTTTAGAAGGCTGCTTGTTGATAGTAATTTAATTATTTTATTTATCTAAGTATATAATTATACAAGTTAACGTATTTACTTTCATGACATTTTTGTTGAGACAATGTTTTTTTTTAAATTTCTTATTTTTTATAAACCAATCTAGGAGGAAGAAATGGTGTCTATGAAACAAATAAAGTATAGTTGACTTATTGTCATATTAACAGTAGAAGATAAAACCTTTAGTCAACCCTTTTTTGGGCGTCTTTGGGGATGATGCTGATGGTATTTGGTATGCATCTAATAGCGAGTGAATGAAATTTTATAAAACATTATTGCCAGGTAAAATAATTTAGTTTAAAATAGTAGCAAAAGCAATTGGGGTCTACAGACGTAACCATTTATCTATGATTTGTCGTTACAATATGTACACGGCCGATTTGAAATTGACGATTCGTTTTATGTCAATTTCAATGAATAACAACGATAATTAGGTATATAATAATTACAACTATTAAAAAATATGTATTTATTTTTATTGTATGTGATTTCTTTATCAATTTTAGACCGAAAATAATACAAACCGTTGAAATTTAAGTAAATTGTTCAATTTAATTCTTGGTCCAGCTTTGCTTGAACAAGAATTACCCTTTGTATATTTATTATAGTATGATTCCATCTCGTTTATTATGATCACACATTGATTGCATTATTCATAATAAACGCAAACACCATATGGATATTTGTAAACGATTCTTCGAATGAACACTGTATTGGGCCATATTGCGATCACTTTCGTACGACGTCATTTTCCTTTTTCCATCCTGGCATTTTGCCACGGCTCATGGGAGCCTGAAGTCCGCGTGGCAACTAATCCCAGGATTTGGCTTAGTTTTACGAAAGTGACCGCCATCTGACCTTCCAACCTAGACGATAAACTAGACTTTATTAGGATTAGTCCGGTTTCCTCACGATGTTTTCAAATAATATTTTGCACATAATTTCCGAAAAAAATATTGGTACAAGCTGGGGTTCAAACCTGTGACCTCCGGACTGCAAGTCACACGCTCTTACCGCTAGGCCATTAGCGATCCCTACGTACGTACGACGATATCTATTGAATCAAAACAATAAAGGTACTAAAATGTAAACGTTCTTATTAAGCAAATGATTTCTTTCCACCTCAGTAAAGTCCGGTGTCCGTACAATAGAACTGTTGTTTTAGTCCAACTCATGGTAGGTATTCCAACTCTCAATTCAGCATAAATGAAGAACAAAAACAGGTTTGAAAAGTCTGTAGTTGCTGTAGTTCTAAATAAATCGTAAGTGATTATCGGTGTCATATGTAAACCCTTTTAGTAGAATAATATAATTTGGCCTGGTAACATTTCTAATGTCAAATGTGGCATCTATGCTTTGTCTTGTCTGTGCCATGACTTGAAAAATATTGGGGTCGGAAGCACGGCATTGTCGATTTGTCGTGTAATTTTCATTCTTGTTATTTATCAACCAACTATATCTTTGTGTTGATGAGCGCGTGAAAATAATACAAGATGACTCTCACGAAAATGGAGGTAGACTCCGCAAAGGGCGAGGGCTTCCGCCCATACTACATCACCAAGATTGAAGAATTGCAGTTAGTGGTGGCAGAGAAGTCACAAAATCTGCGGCGTCTACAGGCCCAGAGGAATGAACTTAACGCTAAAGTGCGTATGCTGAGGGAGGAGTTGCAGCTACTGCAGGAGCAAGGTTCGTACGTCGGCGAAGTTGTGAAGCCGATGGACAAGAAGAAAGTTTTAGTTAAAGTCCATCCTGAGGGCAAATTCGTGGTAGATTTAGACAAAAATGTGGACATCAACGATGTCACCGCAAACTGCCGCGTTGCGCTGCGGAACGAGAGCTACACTCTTCATAAAATATTACCTAACAAAGTTGATCCTCTTGTGTCCCTTATGATGGTTGAGAAGGTACCAGATTCCACCTATGAGATGGTTGGTGGTCTCGATAAGCAAATTAAGGAGATCAAGGAAGTAATTGAACTGCCTGTGAAACATCCGGAGCTGTTTGATGCCTTGGGTATTGCTCAACCTAAAGGCGTGCTTTTGTATGGACCTCCGGGAACAGGAAAGACCTTGTTAGCTCGTGCTGTAGCTCATCATACTGAATGTACTTTCATCCGTGTATCCGGTTCTGAGCTGGTACAGAAATTCATTGGCGAAGGAAGCCGTATGGTGAGAGAACTCTTTGTTATGGCTAGAGAACATGCTCCATCAATTATCTTCATGGATGAAATTGATTCTATTGGATCATCTCGAATTGAATCAGGCAGTGGTGGTGACTCAGAAGTCCAGCGTACTATGTTGGAGCTGCTGAATCAGCTTGACGGATTTGAGGCCACTAAAAATATCAAAGTCATCATGGCTACCAATCGGATTGACATTCTCGATCCTGCTTTGCTCCGGCCTGGACGTATTGACAGGAAGATTGAGTTCCCTCCACCAAATGAAGAGGCTCGTTTGGACATCCTTAAAATCCACTCCCGTAAAATGAATTTGACTAGAGGTATAAATCTCCGCAAGATTGCAGAGCTGATGCCTGGTGCATCAGGTGCAGAGGTAAAGGGAGTGTGTACCGAGGCTGGCATGTACGCGCTCCGGGAGCGCAGAGTCCACGTCACTCAAGAGGACTTTGAGATGGCTGTGGCCAAGGTCATGCAGAAGGATTCAGAGAAGAATATGTCTATTAAGAAATTGTGGAAGTAATTTGTGCTTTATATTATGTCTTGTCTAGAAATTAAACTTTTATTGTAATCAATGCTGTTTTAATTCTTGATACAAGCAAACTTAGCTTAAGCACCTTGCCTATGTAGCAGTAATTTGTGTGTACCTCTATAATGGCATTAAATATTCAAATTTTAATCCTTTTCCAAGCCCCACCAATCCAAATGGTTTTCCCAGAAAACCCAAATATGTTCAAAATAGTTATTAAAAATAGTGTACATTTTTGGGATAGTCCAATCTAATATGAACCTTAATGTCGAATACTTGGGTTGAAATTAAATTGACATGCATGTGGACGATAAATCGTACTATGCGTGGAAAAGGGATTACATTCCATACCTATTCATTCTCTGCACACCTACATAGACATGGTCCTTTAAGTTTTTCCCCTTATACCTGTCCATAATTTAAACCTACATTTAGGCAGTGGAATTAGTTTCAAGTTTTACTTATCAAAATGCTACTTGTAGTGTATTGAAATATGAGGCTTCTACAAAACCAGTTAGGATATCCTTATCCAAAATTATTATAATTTACAGGATATGATTTGTATAAGATTACTCATACCAAAGCATTGTATGCTAACCACTTAAACCACTGTTTTTTGTTGGGATGGGACCTTTACGCTTCGCACCTCTGACCGCTGACCGGAATGGGATACGCTGATCAGGATCACTTGACTGACTAGGTTAATCAATAGGTTTCATTATTTTTTTTTTTAATGCCACGTCAAACACAAAAGCTACCGCTCATACGCGACGTCGCCAAAATGTCAAAACTCAACTTTATGCGTATGCATTTAGGTCTATATTGCTCTGTGATCCGTTACATATATATCAGTCTGGAGTTGGACCTGCGGTGCCGGTATATCAGTTGGAAAAGGTTAAATTTAATTTTAAAATAAACCTTATAGTAATGTATTTAGGTCTACTTTTCTGTAACTAATCCTCCATTGTAGTAACTAGCTTAGACAAGTATCTACTCTATGTTTGACACGAGAGTGCAGTTTCTATAGCGGGGAAAAGGATAAAGGAAAAGCATAAATCAGTATTAAAATACATTTTATTTATTCAAATAATCTTGAATTAGTACATTTCATAATCGATTATAATTTTAACAGTACACACAATTCATTCTTCATGCATTAACAAATTAATTAAAAGTTCATTTATTCATTACAGTATATTCATTGGTATACCAGTCTAGATAAAGTACCCAAATGACAGAGGACCCGAATTAATTGAACGAAAAAAATGTCACTTATCTCTCTGATTGTTAGACGTTAGTGACCTAAAATTTTGTAAACATGTATATGTTATTCAAGAAAACGGAAAAATATTTAATAATATTCACGTTATTAAGACGCTAATCAGGTTTAACATATTTTTATAGGTATATTTTTAAATGTTCGACAAAAATATTTCATTATTGAGTTTTCTACAAATGTCGGAGCCGACCATCATCATCATCACCGTATCTTGTTAATATTGTTCATATTTATTAAAACGTACTTTTTTACGTATACAATAATGTCCAAAATCTAAATATGGCAGCTACTCCAAATTGTATAAAGATTCTAAAACGCGGCAGACTATACGTTCATTGTTAACAGTTTTTATTTATTCATATCAATATTTTTGTGATGCACACATAGATAATAAAATTATTAACATTCAATCTAGTCGTGCTAGCGTGCTAGTGTTCTTAGCGACATTGTATAGGTACCTACAGTCGCTTTTAAATTACCATGGCTGTGATGAATCCATTTTATGATTGCCTTTCATTATAACCATCCCATTCAAACATGTTAGCGCGAAAGGGACGTAAGCTTGTTAAGCCATACAGATAACTATCCGATCTGATTTATCGCAACGACATCGTAAATGTCCACACGGTAGCCTAAAAGCAACCAATAAATCGCCTCCAACCAACGCCACTCAGCTTCTACAAGTGGACCTTGTAATATTAATTCCTGGCACGGAAATGCCAGATGTTTAATTATTGTGTGATGTTTATTATCTTAACCACCACCATTTTCATATACCCACAAGTAAAATGCATTAAATCTAAGGCACAAACTTAAACGATACGCTGAAACGTATCGTTAAAACGGCATTTATAAACATCTAGGTACCTACTAAAATAAATCTAAGATGTCATTTTGACAATTTGTTAGCAAGACAAAGATGTTAAAAAGAAACACAAGTTTGCCAAGTTATGGTGGTAAGTCGGTTACATGTTATCCGACTGTCCAAGACATTAACGTCCGTTCACATTTGTCGGAAACATGGACAAAAGTCGATTGCACGTAGGCATATTTAAAAAGCATGTTATTATTTTACAACTGAGGGCTAATTATGGTTACTTCGGTCCCGTTAAAGTAACCATTTATCGCGAGATGCTCATCTACGTTCGTATATTCACCACTTTATATTTTGGGGTGTTATTAAGTAAGTAATAGTGTAAAACAAAATGTGACCGTCCATAAGAAAAGGTCCCTTATGGCAGTTTGTAGTCCCGGAGATATTGGCCTTTTCGTAAACCCCTCCCACATTCTCATTTTTTAGTTCTATGTAAAAGAGGACTATATACATGTCGAGGTATGTTTGTACCTTGGTGTCAGATGTGTACGTTAATTCTTTCTTTATTAAAATTGAGTTCAAAGTTTAGTAGAAAAGGTCCCTTATGGGAAATTGCATACAAAAATTAAAAGATAAAATAATTAAAATTGTTTACAAGTACTTGTTTACAAATTTTACTTTTTTTGTACACTATGTCAGTGGCAAACAAGGATACGGCCGTCCTAATGGTACCTAAGCAGTCACTGCAGCCTATAAATGCGTGCAAATCCATGGGACTCATATCTGATATTATAAACAAGTTTAAGTTATATACATAAGTATAATGACAAAGGGCTTTAGGTACCTAAGTACCTACGATCATTTTAAATTTTACTTTACGTGTAGGTACTACATTTTCGACTGACTTCAAAACATCTCTAGACGGCTTCTGCACTAGATGTATTACCTACAAAACGTAAAAAACCTACCTACATGTAGCTACTGTGGTGAACTCGGCCACAGGAACCGAATACGAAATGATGTTTTCTCAAACATGCAATGAAATATCGTCTTTACATTCCTTATAATAGACTCGGAAGTATGGTTTTTTTAGCGCGGCAAGTGAAGGGGACGGAAATGGAATTTCATATAAAGGCCTAGGTCTGCAAAGTAACTTTTTTTCGTTGATTATCCATACTGAGACAAAGATGGCAGGTGTTATAGCAAACAGTTAGTTGTGATTTTGCAAATTTCATTTACCCTCGCTCGGCCGTATATACCCATTTGGCCGAAAATCCTCATTTTTCCGGCTTTTGATGGAATGGGGAACAGCCAAAAAAATTGGTAGTAGTTCCCTTTATCGCAATAATTTCATATTCCAACAATGAGAAATAAGGGGTCTGACCGTGATTTTTGACTCCCCCCCCCCATACACACCCCTACCCGGGAAGGTGAGGGGGATCAAAAATCACCTAAAATGTCCTTACGTGATTTATGAATATAGCACATATATTGTGGTCTCGTTCGGCTTTCGGGATCACTAGGTAGGTACTATGTGGATTATTTAACGTTAACTTTAAATGAAAATTACTCATAACAGATCAATATTTTTAGAAAATTTATAATAACATTTTTTCTTCGGATTGCTGTTTTGATACAAGATTAGCAAATAAATTATGTTAATATTGTGCCGTATTGTAATTATCAATATGTTTTTTCTATGGTTGGTCATAAGGGCCCTTTTCTCAAATGTATGGGAGCGAAATTGTGGTTTTTACGTGACTTTGATCGTGTATAAATAAAAAAGTGTCACCTGTAGAATAATAATAAGACTTTTGTGATACTCCTGTGGACTGATTAAAATATAATTTAGAACATACTATACCAAATTTGTTATTGTTCTAGGAAAGATGTAACTGATAATAATAATCACATTTTAATTTTTTAAAAAAATTCGTAGACTATGTGATTTTTGTTTCTATCCTAAAATGTAAGCTCAAATATGTTCTACTATATAAAATGGTTCTGATTACAACATATTAAAGGAAAAGACGAAAAATATTTTTTTTATACTTTCGTCCATATGAGCGTGTTGCTATTTTCAAAGGCTATTTTTTCATGATCTAGAAGTCACATTAAAAAAACAATAACTTGGTTCCAAAGAAAAAACCCTTGAGATACGAAATCAATCATAATCTATGTAACTTCCAATGGGAACACACTTAAAACTAGTTTCAACCTTCTTTTGACGATCTCCCAAAAGTGCAGTTTTAGCATGTGTAAGTTTAATGTTTTTATAAAAAAGTATGGGACTTAGAGTCATGTTTTTTTGTATCAGATAGCTTATTTAATGTAGATTTAGGATCTGTGCTTAACTCAATACCTGCCATAAGGGACCTTTAGCCATGGACGGTCACAAATAACGATTGTCTCTATCCATGCGCTTTGCAAACTCCATGGCTAAACTTGAAAACTGATATAATCAAAAAGTAGAGTAGTACAATCAGCAACAGAAATTGCTAAGCGGGCCTGTTGTGCAGAATTATCTTGACCAGAGCCCGGAAAATCCATAGCAAAACAAAAGACTGTCGCAATCAAACCAGTGTTAGAAACATTTTTTTATCGATATCGAGTTTTATCGATGTCTTGTGGAATACTAATTTTGTGAAGTGTCTATTATTTTCAACGAGGTTGATTACCTCTTTGTCACCCGACTACGGCCAAGCCAAAAGGGCAGGGTTATTACTTAATTATGAAATATAAGTTACGTTGCGTTTTAGATGAAATAACACAAACCGTTACCACTTTTTTTGTGTTTCTCGTGAATGATTATAAACATAACGGTATGATTTTTTTAGGCAAAACTTACGCTAATCGATAAAAAATGTTTCTATCACTAATTAGATTGCGACAGTCTTTTGTTTTGCTATAGATTTTACTTTATAGATGATCTTGACACACTCTTATACTCTTAACAATAGAGTCGTATTAAGCTTTATTATGAACAACTCACCCGCTTAGCTACTGCTGCAGACTAATACTATTCTACTATCTCATTAGATCGTTTTAGTATTTATGATTTTAAATCTTTCTCGGATTCGGTGTCCGACAGGTTTTCCTTACTTGGAAACGGGGTCGACTGGCCTTCTGTGCCCTGCAATAAAAAAATACATGAACATAATGTACTTATAATATATTACTTGTTTTAGGAGTAATCTACCCTCTCTCTTCCGAAAGTTTCCAAAATTTTACTACGAGTAAAGCGATCGATTAAAAATTTTGATTTTTGAGTGTTGGCAGCAGTAATACTCCAATTAAGGCGTCAAGCAACAACTACACAAAAGATCCCAATGGGTTGAAGTGCATCCCAAAGGGTCTCCATAACATAACATAAGATAAGATAACTTTAACAAAGGAAACTCATAAACATATCGTGGATAATTATGTACTTACAATAGGTCTGTTTCTTCTATACGATCTTTGCCATGCCTGTCTTACATACTGCATAGGGTTCACGAATTCGTTTCGCGATCCCCCGACGCTGTGGACAAAAATATTAAAATGTGACTTAACAAATAAATCCACATTTTTTTTGATTAATTTACTAATGCACATGTCAAATTTTGTACATCAAACCATCAATTTATAAATATCCGCAACACAGGTTTCGTCAGGTGCCCAAATCCGCAACAGGCATTGTCTTGTACAAAGCAATGAGATCCACCACAGGCCAAGTACCGAGAACATCGAAGTTCGTATATTTCGAGCGTCATTCTCTGTTACTCCAATGAAGGCTTCATGAGAGTGGCAGAGACAATCGTCCGAAATTTACAAATATCGTTTTCGAGGTAGCGCCTGGCTTCGTCTCGTACAAACCAATAATGAGATCCGCCACAGGCCTAATACCGAGAATATCGAAGTTCGTATATTTCGAGTATATTTCTCTTTTACTCCAATTAAGGCATCATGAGATTGGCAGAGACAATAATCCGAAATTTACGAATATCGTTTCTCGCGGTAGCGCCGCAGGCTTCGTCTCGTACAAACCAATAATGAGATCCGCCACAGGCATGTTACCAAGAACATCGATGTTTGTAAATATCGAGCATCCTTCTCTGTTACTCCAATTAAGGCGTCATGAGAGTGACAAAGAACATTATTCGAAATTTACAACCATCGAATTTCGCGGTAGCGCTGCTAGCTTCGTCAAATTTGTTAACTAACAGACTTATACCTGGTCACTAGCTAGTTCTCCGCGTCATACCTGACCCAAATGTCCCCATAACGTCAGAGTTATTACCCTGAATACGTAAATCCATACTAATATTATAAATGCGAAAGTGACTTTGTCTGACTGTCTGATGCCTTTTCACGCTTAAACCGCTGAACCAATTGGGACAAAATTTGGTATGGAGAGAGAGTAATTAACAAGCAAAGCAAAAGTCATGCAATTTTTTTTTTTTTCATTGACTGCCAAATTAATAGATTTCCGTAAGTAAATTCTGTCGTAAATTTCATGCATTGTAGGTATACTGTATTTAATTAATAAATATTCCAGAATTTGGCAAATCCACGACTCCTCACAGCCAACGGTAGGTAATAAAACTTAATTAAATAAGTTTCAGAACGGTATAAGTTTAGTTGGTAAAGCGCTTCGTGAGTTCAAGTCTCAATCGAGGCAGTAGTTTATCCATTTTTTTCTTTATTTTAATTTTTTTTTTTGGTGAAGCGATTTTTTTTTTTTACGCGTTATATATCGTGTCAAGTCACTTCCGAATAAAAATTGTACCAAGACCTTTTACGACAAATACTATTAGTGAAACTCTTTTTCTAATAAATGTGATTGAAAAGGGACTTCCGCTAATATTACAAGTTACAACTTCTTATGCAATAGGACCCATACGTCATGTTATGCAACAATTTAACTAAACATATCTCCCTTAAATGGTTTAATCTTTTATGTCACTGTTTGCCATCAGTCCCCTGGGTGACTTTAAAAACCACACTTTGAAGACACCCAGACATGCATTTGGGTCACCTACCAAGCGTGTCAGTAGAACAAGTTCCCTCTTCTTCTGGCGTCACCTGGCTGATGAGACAGAATACAACATAGATAAGCTGATTCACCTATATTTAACTACGTGAAAAAAAAAACAATTTTCCAACACTTTTTATAATTAATCTGATAGGCAATAGTAATCAACACATTCTGAGACAAACACATATGTTAGGGTGACGGCGCCAGTAATGGACAAGGAACCAATCATGAACATTAGTGCTATTTCAAAGTCAAGTGTTGTGCATTTGTTTGTAAATATTCAATTTATGACGTTATGATTTTTGAGTTTAGAACTAAATGTCCATCATTGGCCTGTCAGCCAAGGATCGTTACCGGTAATACTAAAAACCTATATATTGTCGTTAAAATAAAAAAAAATCCATTACATTTTTAAATGGTATTTAGGTACGGAGAATACTTTATCCGATTAGCAAAATAAAATGCATAAATATGCAATAACAACCGAGATACCGAAATGGAATACCGGTTAATTTGTATGTAAATGGGCAGTTCTCAGAGGTGGCGTTTTACGTGTCCGAGGCTATATTTGCGTGAATTTTTGGCCTAATATTTTTGAAAAAATTCATACACATATTTCAGCGTCTGTTTTATCTCGACAATTAATAAATTATTCCATAACACCATATTCAATATTATTAAAAAAATAAAAAGTGCAGAAATTGACGTACAGTGGGCGTGTCCCGCACCCAAATTTGTTGAAACAAAAAATTATAATTCAAGTTGGGGATGTTGTATTAATTTTTAATATTGGTTCACATATTCTTAATTAGTTTAGTTCTACTATAATTTCACTGAACATAATATATGAATTACCCTTATTAAATAAAAACATATTTTCGCCATGTCCCGCGCCAACGCTTGATTTCGCTGGAGTTTACAAAACTTGGCGGTATCGCACAAAGCAATATACCAGGAACTCAATGCCGCGTCCACAGGTAGCTTCAGTTGCGCCGCGTTCACCGACGAGAGCGGACGTAGGCTCACAGTGTAATAGCAGAATTCGCAAAGGTATCTTCATCATTCGGTGGGTTTGGTTTCGTGTTTTCTTGAATTCGGTGAACAAAATTTTTCGTTCAGTGTTTGTGCTTTTCTTAGTGCAACAGTGGCTAAATCATGCCAAGAAGTATGTGATTTGGTTACTAGTGAGTCTTTTCAATACAATGGTTACTTTTTTTGTAATTGTTCAATAACGATAAAATTTGAATTCAGTGGGTGTGATTTACGTGGATTCGGTGGGGTTTTAGGCCACCGAAATCAAAAAAGGTGCCACCGTGATCAATCTTGACTATAAAAACAGGTAAATTGTTTGTTTTAAATAATTTGTATGTTAAAATTGTATTCAAAACAGTTGAATATGTTGTTAATGTTAACACCAACGTTGTTAGTATACTCGTATATTTAATCGCAAGTAAAAAAAAAAATTCGTTATGCTATCTGCGGATATTTTTCCTATTTAATCAGTTATGATTACCGTTCACCTATATCTATCAAGTTCAGTGCCTTCTGATAAAGATTCTCCTTCTGGGCCTATAATAGACGCTTAAGATCATCAAAAATCTTGGAGCCGACTCTCTATTCTTTCAAGTCTTTATAGTTCCGTCTGATGAAATTTTGGGTCCTAAATTATGAAGTTTAAAGTTCACACTAACTAAAAGCATACTAGTTTAAAGACACATGATAATGAAACCCTCTTTCTTTTTAGTTAATCTTCAAAATACCTCGACAATCCCAGAAAAATTGGCCATCAACTTTCCAGCCATTTTGTATTCAATGATGTTTAGGCTCTGGTTCAAAATTATAAGCCCGGGTTTCATCTTCTTCAAAATTGATGTGCTGTGTTCACCACACCGCTATAAAAACCTCCTCGATGCGTCGGTGTGCGCATTCTCGGCACTCATCTTGCATATAAAAGCTCCAGAAGGCTTGTGTTGCGGATGCGGGTGCTCGACCAGCGATATATTAAGTACAAATAAGCTGTTTCTTTAAGAATAAAGATTTCATTGCGGCCTGGCATCACTACTATAAACAACTTCTAAACCCTACGCTTGCTGTTACACAGCTTCCGGAAATGGCAGAAAATGTAGGTCTCATACCACCGATACAGCCACATGAGGTTAAGAAAGCGCTGCAAAAATAAGCCCCGTAGGTATCCAAGTGGAAGCTTGGAAATGCCTGCAAGAAACTGGTGTGTTGCTACTTTCTAATCTCTTCAGTCAGGTGTTGCTCTCTTCCAAAATGCCAGAGGCATGGAGATTGCGCACTATCGTTCCGATTTACAAGGGAAAGGGAAGCAAATACGAGAGCAACAACTACCGAGGCATCAAGCTCTTAAGCCATACTATGAAGTTTTACGAAAGAGTAATCGACAACGGAATGAGGTCAGAGTACTCACTATCTAGACATTATTATGGCTTCGTACCTGGTTTATGAACTACCGATCCTAATGTGTTTGCTCTGTCCACAATTGCCGAAAAATATCGCTCGAAGATAAAACCGCTGTTCGTTGCATTCCTGGACATGAAAAGGCATTTGACCGTGCTCCAAGGGATACTATTTGGTGGAGCCTTCGAAAGAAAAATGTCCTAGAGCAATATGTCAAGACCATTGCTGACATGTATAGGGATGCACGATCAGTGGTCCGGACATCGGTGGGTGAGACCAAAGCAATAGCCGTCAAAAAAGATGTTCATCAGGGCTCAGTACTCAGCCCCTTCCTGTTTTGCTTAGTTTTGGACTCGCTTACTAAAGAAGCACAAGATTGTGGACATTTATATACGTTGACGATGTAGCCATATGCACTGGAAGCCATACCGAGCTGCAGAAAGCGCTCGCTTCATGGAAGCACCAGTTGCAATCCGGAGGCCTGGTGTTGAGTGTTGCCAAAACACAATTCATGTCCCTGAACGAACCAGATCCATGTGACGACAGTCCGATACCCATCGATGGGCAATTAGTCCAAATACCTGGGTGGTATAATGCACATGTCCGGAGACATCGAATGCAATGCAACATTCATCACCGAATAGCCGCTACATGGCAAAATGGCGAGAAGTGACTGGTGTGACCTGCCTGTGGATTAGCCCAGTATTAACCCATGGCAGCGAGACGTGGGCAATGACGCAGAAGCTCTTGCGTACCATCTAAGTTGCTGAAATGAAGATGCTGAGGTGGATGTGCGGCGTTACCAAGCTCGATAAAATCCGCAACGAGTACGTGCGAGGAAGCCTGGGCGTGCGTGACATCGCCGACAAAATGCAAGAGAGTTAGGCTGCGATTCTTCCGAATTGACTAGTTTGCTTGCTAAAATCAGCTCGTTGGCCTGAAAATGTGAAACTAAGTATATACTTTATAGTTAACGAGTTTCCAATGCAAGATTTTTCTGAATCTAATAAGAAAACTTTATATGGACAAGTATTTTTGATAAAAACTTAAAGACATAAACACTTTTAAAGTGATTTTAACACCAATTTTAAACTTTTTATGAATATTGATTTCGGTGGGCGGACTTGATTTCGGTGATTTAAAAACTAAAATACCTTAAAAACCGTTAAGTCTACAAGAGGGCCTTTCCCGGCAATATTTTTAAATTTAAGCCTGAATCTAGGCTTTAATGTTTCACATTAAAAAGTTAAAAAATTGTTCCACCGAAGTCACGCAAAACAGCTCGGCTCGGAGAATCGCCCAAATAATATCGATATTCGATCCCTGCTGTCAGCTTAAAGTGTCCAACATTGGTACCATCACCATATATAAATTTTCTGAAACCTGCAATGAAATATTAATATTGTGTTCTTTATATTAGGGAAGCGTTACGTCTCGGGCACGGCTAGACAAGAGGTCTGTAATGAAATTTCATACAAAGTAGCAGGCCTAGGCCGGGAAGTGGCTCTCTTTTTTTCCATTTTACGTATATTTGTGACACAGCAACATGGCGTTCTGGTCCCCGAAATAGTTTTGGCTTAAAAAATGAAGTCATTTTGAAATGTGAATTTCCTCGCGAGGCTACTCTTACCTATTGAAAAGCAATAAGATAAACGTCAGCGTCCCAATGAATGCCACTTGCAATGTTGCCAATAAGGTGTCATCCATTAGGCATTCGCATGTCGGGCGCAGGTACGTTTACCTCAGTCGTTTGTGTTATCAAATTTAAAAGGTAAGTTGATATAAGTGCTAATGAACTGATTAAAATTTTTACCCGGTTATCGGCATGTCAATTGTAGGTGTCGAGGAGGAGCCAGACGAGGACGGTTGGTTCGTGAACCTTACTCTGTAACAATAAATCAGTGCCATATTACCCCTTCTCAAAAACCCCTTTTACATAGTATCGTGAGATTCAACTACCGTAATTATCTAGATAGAGCAATCCATGAAAACATCAACTTTTTGTCGCTTTCGTAACGCTATGGCAGCTACCAGAATGAAACGTATTAGCCTTTAAAGAACACCAACAATCTTAAAGTCGAGTTATTATATTGCATTGCTGATAAAGCTTCCTAAATTTACTTCTCGGTAAATGAAATTTAAATTAAATGTGGTGTAGCGTACGTAACGTTTTCATGGAATGCTCCAGGTGCGGGTAACTCAAGCCAGACCTAAGACCCGCACAGACCAGCTAGTTTGGCCGGACATTTGGGTAAAAGACCGGACTCCCTACATTATTGAGGAATTTGTGTCTCCTTGTTTGTCCTGCGGGAGCGGCTGACAGTCGTCTCGCCTGCGCTCGGCGATCGCGCGTTTGCGAAATGTAAAAAGCCTAACAAAATCGGGACAAACCGGACACCGTTTATTTTAGCCGGACACGCAATCAAAAATGCCACCTATGTCCTATATCCGGACGTCTGACAACGCTAATATAAAAAAATCG
This sequence comes from Grapholita molesta, assembly GCA_022674325.2. Lineage (NCBI taxonomy): Eukaryota > Metazoa > Arthropoda > Insecta > Lepidoptera > Tortricidae > Grapholita > Grapholita molesta. The sequence continues at coordinate 4,351,939 of CP053141.2, read as the reverse complement.
AGCAATATTAAACGTAAGTTACCCGCTTTTATACAAATAACTTATTGATAAGTTACGCTTGAGAACATACATGCTATTTTAATGACAAAACTTTTACAAAACTGTAAACGACATGTTTCGCGCCAGAACCGAACCATAGCGAGGCGAGATAAAATATGAGGGTAGTTCCTTTCCTCCCCGGCCTCTACCGGCGGGGAAAAGTGCGCGAAGAGCGACCTTCGTGTCCTCATCAATTACAATCGTATTATGATAACTACAAGTACTTAACTAGTTACAGTATAAAATCTAAAAAAGGCCCTTGAGGCATTGTATCAATGATGCTGGCGGCATTTCCTCTTATCGCAATGCTGATACGTTGTGCTCTTCGGTTACCAGTTACATCAACCAGACGCTTCGCGATTTCTGCAAAAAGTGTGTGCGCGCTGGGACCGCATAGACCTAGCGTCTCCACGCCAAACAGTAATGTAGCCTACTAACTACCGGAATAAATGCTTATAGTAACTTACGGCAGAGCTGCTCCCCGGTTCCTCAGGCGAATCCGCCACCAGCGATATGAGTATATGCCAGCGGCTATCAGGCACAAGCACGTCAAAATAACGATGGCTATCGCGCCTGCCGGAATACCAGGAACGGGAGGTGCTGATATCGGTTGATGCAGGACACCGTTGAACAGGGGAACCTGAAAGATCAGCTCGTTACCATGGATCCTATGGCCTGAGGACAATTCTAGGGTTCCACGTGTCAAATATCTTTGTCCTATGTGCATTTGATAAACAAAATTAGTAGGTTATTTTTTATTATACAGAATCGTGTGCTAGCGAATATCTTCGGTAGTTAAATCGAATTTTTCGATACCGTTAAGTGTTCAATACGCTGGCGGTAGATGTGTTTACACGTCACCCATGATGACGTATACCACGAGGGATAAATAGAAAAAAAAAAATTACAAGTCTAAGCGCTACTCGTATAGCACAATTGGTATTGCACTGGGCTAGTGATCCAGTGGTTGTGGTTTCGAGTCTCGCTGCGAGTCAATCTTTTTTTCTATTTTTCTTTCCATTTAAATATCGAAAAAATTGGTAGACTTCAACAAATTTACTAATAACGAGTCCGGGTATTAGGTAACCCATGACGACCCATCAATTAGCTACCAATTTTTGTACGCAGATTGATGAGTCCAGCATTGTTTCCCTGTACAAAACGTGGCTACGAATTGCTGTACCATAACGCGTTTGTAAGGACCGAGAATCGGCGACCCCAGCAATCCGAGTACATCATGGTCGCCAATTGTCGGGCTGTACATTCCGGGGTCGAGCATTGTTGGGCTGCGTTTTGACGTCAACCAGGCAAATATTACGAATGACATTCAAAATGGTTGCGAAAAGAGTATTAAAACTTAGTCTGAGATATTTGATAAGTGGAATGGGAAAGAAACAAAAAGAATTCTTTGAACTTGTACTTTCTTTGATCAAAAAAACTGGACACCTTCATCAAAGTTACAAGAAACACCGATATTTGATCAATTAAATATTACAAGTGACATATTTAATTTTAAAAAAGGAATAGCTAAAAAATATACACTTAATATCCGTTACTATAAAAATAAAAATAAACATAAAATAACGTTCAGTCCAGTTTGCAGTTAAGGTCAGATATATCGATAGGTACGATAAAATGCCGAAATATGTAAACACGTACCTTAAGAGACGTACTATAGTTTAGGGAAAAGGATAGATTTCTCAAAATTCTGTCAAAAGAATTTAAACTGCCTGTCAAAAGTTTTGTAGTAAGGATATTTTTCCTTGTAAAAAAAACATTCATGCCAATGAATTTTTGAGGATGGATCCTTTTAGGTACAAGAACCATGTATAAATTTTTTGGAACTGTCGTATCAATATAATTTAAACTTTATTTATTCCCGAGTTATGGCTATTTTATAAATGACTTTTTTTTTCTTCTTCTTTGCCATGTCTTGTTATTCGAGGTCGGCTCTCCTGGTTTTTCAGCCCTTGGGTAGTCGAACTCGAACTGTTGATCTGAGACCCTCCCAATGCTCAAGATTAGCACGACAAGGTAAACACTGACTTTGTATATCAAATAACTATTAACGCGCGTTTAAACGGGATGTCTACTGCAGACTATGCTACAAAAAACTCACCAAACTCCCGTCGAGCACCGGGCATCTACCCTCCGTCGCCAATTTCCCGCTGCCACACACACACTTCGGTCCACCCTGTCCGAGCACACACACGTTCTCACAACGGACATGATCACAATCGTTTTGGTGTGCAAACTGTACGCTCGGGTGATACACGACGAACGCTTGTGTCGTTTCAGGTATTAGGTAGATGTGGGACAAGCACTTCTTGTCTCCATAGAAAACGCAACGATAGAGTCGTTGTCGGCTCACGGTGTATATATAGTTCTCGAAGAAAAATATTCCTTGCGGTTCCAAGTTTGGCCAATCGTGCAATATCTTGGCGCTGTAAGGAATAGGTTTAGATTTCTAAATTTTATTTTTAGCAGAAACGATGGTAGAGCGATAGGCATGTATCCCAGAGTCTCGCCTGGGGCATTTGATTTTTCTTTATTTCTAAGATTTAAGTTCATTCTAACTTCATTCGTCATCCATGTGGGTATATTATCAATTGCTGGGTTTCACTATTATAAATATTTCGGGACAATCTTACACAAATCGACCGATCTGGCCTAGTGAATAGTGACCCTGCCTATGAAGCCGATGGTCCTGGGTCCAAATCCCAGTCAGGGCATTTACTTGTGTGGTGAGCACAGATGTTAGTTTTCGAGTGTGTTTTCTATGTATTTAAGCATATATATGTATATATATATCTATTTATTATATATCGTCTAGTACCTACAACACAAGCCTTACTGAGCTTACCGTGGGACTAGGTCCATTTCTATAAGATTGTCCTGAAATATTTATTATTTAAAGTATACGTATTAGTACTACATGTACAGTCAACCAATTTGACTTATGGACCACTTCGTACCTTGTCACAGTGAAAATCTATAAAAAGACGCCAAAATGTCTTATGTGACAAGGTTCGAAGTGGCCTAGAAATCAAATTGGGTGACTATACCTAGGACCGCTAAACTTTTTATAACTTAAGTTACGTACAAATGAAACCGCCCAGGGTCCACAACCCAGACCTGGGCGGCCGTGGCCACGTACAGCCTGGGCCCGCCCACGGTCAGACCCACGACAGCGCCGTCGAACTGTGACCTCATCTCGTTCTGCCCGCCCATGTCCACGCTCGTCACTTGGCTCTCTGTGTCGTAGTTTATGCAGTAGAAGATTTTACGGATTTCAGGGGATATCACTAGTGAGACGACCTGCGGAGAAAATATATTGGTTTAATCAAGAGTACAGTTCATTAATATATGAGCAAGACCGGGTGTTCAAAAATATATGTACACTCTTATGACATTTATGCGACTTCGTCGGCCAGCTATGCCCGTCTTTAAAGTATGGTTGCGGAATAAATATGATCCTATGTCCTTTCTCGTAGCTCAGACTCTCTTCATATCAAATTTCAGTACAATTGGTTCAGCGGTTTAAGCGTGAAGAGGTAACAGACAGAGAGAGTTACTTTCGCATTTATAATATTATAGTATTGATCATATGTAAAAGCCGTAAAATTTTAAATCGGTATACTAAACTTACTACTCAGTTAAAACGGATGAACTCACGTGTACTTATATCGCACTAGACGACATATTTCGTGTGGTTTCGTTATTCCAGTAACATGACTCACAACAGTTTTAATTATTTCGCACTAGACTTGATCAAAGAAACTTGATGGATGACTTCGTCAAATTTACAAGAAATATCGACATTTGATCAAATATTAAGAATGACATTTGTTTCAAAATGGCTACGCTAAGTATGAAAATATGGTTCAAGGTTTGTTAATTGGAATGGGACTAATTTAAAGATATTTGATCAAATGTTGGATAAGAGGACAAATATTTAGAATAATCTATAGAATGCAGGTATAATGGAAAATGTCCTTACCGTGCCTTTTGTTGGAAGATCTTTTAACTTAGCACATCTCAAACTCTCGAAGTTGCAAACCTTGAGACTTCGTTTGGTGGAGTTGTCCACAAAATATACATTTCCTGTCACCCAATCTACGCTCACCTGTAAATAATTACATATATATATTGTATATTTTCAGAAAATCAGCGTCACTTGTAGAAAAGTTAAATAATGTCAGTTTTGTGACGATAATTAAAGGTATAGGTGAAAAACTTAACTGAAGGACCATGTTTATGTAGTTGTGCAGAGAATGAATGTGGAACTTACGTCAAAATTTGAATATAGAACGCCGACATGCGTGTACACACGTTACTACTACATAGGCCAGGTGCCAAATGGCATTGAAAAGGTTAAGCAGTGTTATTGATAAAATTTTATATCACATACCTTGATAGGTCTTCCAATGTTTGATACATTGTTACGGTGTATCACGGCTGAGGTATTTAAGAGTGGAACTTCTATCAATTGGTTTGTCTCTGGTGCCGCCAAGTATAGAGTCTGTCGGCTGTAAGGAAGATGCAATTATAATTAGCGCGTTATTAAGTTAGTTAATCCTTCATTTTTTATGACAAACGAGCAGACGGGTTTCCTGGTGGTAAGCAATTACTGTCGCCCATGGGCACCCACAACACCAGGAGTCACAAGCGCGTTAGTCTTTAAGGGGTTGGAGCTCAGGGAACCTTACTCGCCATCAGGAACTCACTACATACCTGAAAGGTAGCAGTGCTATTATGGCTGTGGTCTTCTGTAAGGAGGGGTACTTCCCCAGTTGGGTTGCTCCAGATTCAAGCGTGATGGTCATCGCTGTGCCCTACCTCTCATTGTTGGACGTAGTTTAAGGACATACCCGGGTCCGGGTCATCTTAGTCTTTGTGCGTCTTATTAAGTTACATATTTAACGATTAACTAAATAAATCATACGATTCAGAAACACGATTATATGAATTTTATTTTTTTATTTGGAAAGCTAACAGAAATAAATGAGCAGCTAAGAGTTAAGGTTTCTAGTACATAATAAAACAATCACTTATTGCCTTAACAGCTCTCACATTTTTAAGAAGGTCAATGTAAGACATTGTTTTACCCGTGAGTTTACCTTGCATCGATCTCGGGAACCGTTTTTGTACCGATATAATTATAATTATTTCAATATAATAAAAAATAACAGTATTTTATTGAAATTAACGTGTTGGTGGCAAACAAGCACACGTCCCACCGTAACCAATGGACACCTGTAATGTCAGAAATTTACACGTCTGGAATAGTGACAATTGTCGCTGTGGTGAAATAGGGGCCGGATCTTAACAACTTTTGTATCTGTGCTTTTAACTGTCACTTCTGACGGCTTCAGGCAAACTTAGTTTATCGCATAGACATACCATTTAACTTGGCGGAGCGTGCTAATAATAATACCACGATCAATAGGGATGGTCTTATGTAGCTTTCCATAGGTATGGCAGAGACGGCGCTATTTTCGGCCGTCCTTGTCATAGTCTCACATATTTTTGTCCCCCTCCAAACTGGACCCTTCAGAACTGTCAAAGTTGGAGGGGAACAAACAAATACGGTATAAAGTTGCGGTAATTAGTAGAATAAGCTAATTTTGTTTAAAGAATATCATGTAAAGCAAAACTATAGTGAATTGTTACATTTTGGGCCACAAAAGCCAAATAGTTATTTGTTATACAAGGGTGCAAAATTGTATTTTAACTGCGAGTGTGGGATTGAAACTCGAGCAAGCGAATGGATTCTATAGTTTAACCACGAGCAAAGCGAGTGGTTTTAAAATAGAATCCTGAGCGTAGCGAGTATTTCAATACACGAGAATTAAATTACAATTGCACCCGTGTGTAACACAAAACTTTTCCCTCACTATAGCGAGGAAAGTGACCATGTAAAAAAAGGTTTTGAAATCGCATTGACTTCTTCTTTGCGTTTAGATACATTCAACATTTTTTACAAAAGGTGCCTTCAGCTTGGTTAGCTTGTGGTGGCCAGTGCGATTTTCGAATGTTCTAATTCGATTTTCAACTCGGTGCGTTAGCGAGGCTCGCCCGCGCCCGACGCCGTCGCGGGGGCAAGTGAGCTGTACTTAGAATTTAGACTTTAAAAGCATACCAATAAGAGCTATGAGAAGTCTTACTTACTTACTTTAATCACTAGTGGATAAAATGTGTTTTTACCCTCTCATATTAAAGGATAAACAAGCGCTTTACGAGCTAGTGAGGGAAAATATCATTATCCCTTACTGGCGCTCGTGGGTGCGTTCTCCAGTCATTATTCCTATTTTATCGGTTTACTTACGCAAAATTGAAGTCAATATCAGTAATATTCCCAACGGTGGAGTCGTTGAACTGCGTTGTACCCTCGCCTATTTTCGAGGTTGATATCACTTTGTGCCCCGCCGCGAACATGACGGACCTCGCTGCGTCGATGTTGGGTTTGCAGGAGCGCCGGTCTGAACTGTAACACGGCAACAAAACAATCATATTAATTGTATAGAAGCGGGTAACTCACGTTTTATAAGTCGAATATTGCTCGACATGTTTCACTCCGTAACGAGGAGCATAATCATGAGCCGTTCGCGTTGGCTAACCGACTGCGGGCCACAGCTCTCCGCGACCGCGCACTCGACGCCGGCAACAGAAGGGCGGGGAGGCGAGAAACTACCCTCATTTTCAATATTGTCGATAGCAGGGTTGCACACATAGTTAATATGTTAGAATGTCAAGATAGTTTTGTGTTTAAAACAAAACAATCATCATTACAGCTGTCAGCATTAAAATGTCTACAGCAACGCCACGCCTGGGGTTGGCGACCGCAGTAGCTGTAGTTTCAGGTTTCGACGGACGCTATCTGCTCACCTGTCGCCTCTTACGACAGTGGGAGATGGGAATAGGATGGCAAAACAGTAAATATTAAGAATAATAAATGTTACTGGACATTCTTAGACATTTAAAGATTTAATGCTTAATTGTCGTCACGGAACTGACAGTGATTTAACTTTTTTAACAACTTTCACTAATTGAGTGCAATATTTTTTGGAAACTCCCGTATTATATATCGGGTGTGGCCTGTAATAAGAGCAATAACTTTAGGCATCGTTTCAACACCATAAACTTTTAAAAATAGCATATAGTTAACTAAATATTGATAAAACAAGACTTTCCGAGCAACCAATGTATTGTGAAAAGTTGAAAACTATGAAGTTTGACAAGTTTGAAAACTATGACAGTAAATGTCAATAAGACTATTTAGTCACTGAAAATACTATAGTATTTAGTTTGTTCGAAAAAATCCCAAGTAATAAATTACACGATTTTTTAAAGTTGTAAAACAAATGTTGCCACGTTCGTGGTGTAGAAGCAACCTCTAAATCTATTGGTATAATACTAGCTCTTCCTCGCGACTTTGTCAGCCAGCAATGCCCGTCTTTATAGTATGGTTGCGGGATAAAAATTATCCTATGTCCTTTCTCGTAGCTCAAACTCTCTCCATACCAAATGCCATCCCAATTGGTTCAGCGGTTTAAGCGTAGAGGTAACAGACAGACGACAGAGTTACTTTGACATTTATATTACGACTAGCTGACCCGGCGAACTTCGTACCGCCTAAAAAGCGACAAAAGTACTGATAGCTTTCAAAAATCACGGGATTTATGTGATTTTTTAGTACTTAATGTCTCAATCAGGGCTGTGACAATTCCAACCAATCCAAAATCATTTGAATCGGTTCAGCCGTTCTCGAGTTGTAAGCGGTTGAACAAACCCCGCTTTCTGTTATATATATATAAATATTAAATACGTGAAAAACTTAGCTGTAGCACCTGGCCTATGTAGTAGTAACGTGTGTTGTACACGCATGTAGGCGTTCGATATTCAAATATTGACGTAAGTTCCATATTAATTCTCTGTACAACTACATAGACATGGTCCTTCAGTTAAGTTTTACCACCTATACCGGCATTGTGGAACTTGGAGGTCTGAGGGTTATGCCCCTCAAGTGTGATTGTAAGTGTCTAGAATCTTACTACTATATCCTCCTAACACCATACAAGTAGTGTGGTAATAACATTGACAATACCTCAACGAGTAACCGTGCACACACGTGCACAGGAACGAGCCGGGGAAGTTGATGCAGTGGTGCGAGCAGAGGTCGGACGAACATTCGTCGATGTCCACGCATGTGTGACCGTCGCTCGCTAGCTGGTAGCCGAGCCGGCACCGGCACTGCGGCCCGACGGGCGTCGGCTGGCATATGTGCGAGCATATATTCTTCTCACAGGCTGTAACTGATTCGGACAAAAAAAATATTGTTATTTTTTATGGCATAGGCGGCTAATGAGCCGGATTGCCTGGTGGTCGCCCATGGGCACCCGAACACCAGGGGAGTCACAAGCGCGTTGCCGTCCTTTAAGGGGGGTTGGAGCTCTGGGAACCTTATTCACCATCAGGAACACAACACTGCATACCTGAAAGGTAGCAGTGCCATTATAGCTGTGGTCTTCTGTAAGGAGGAGGTACTTCCCCAGTTGGGCTGCCCCAGATTCAAGCGTGATGGTCATCGTTGTGCCCTACCTCTCATGATTACTAGACTAAAGCAGGCCACTGATGAGCCTTCGAGCAACGGAAGACCAGGGCTAGCCTCCCCGGCTAGTATAATGCTGAGTCAGGACCATTTCGTGGCTCTTTTGTTTGAATGTATACTTGTCCTGTACTGAGTGTTATAAAAAACGTGATACAAGATTAACAAACCGGCATCTGTTCATGATTTTGAACATCTTTTACTATGGGGTCAAAGTGTTTAGAATTAAATAAGAATTGAGCTGTTCCATAGAAAAGGTCAAGTATAAGTTGATGAAAATGTTTGAGAGAGTTGTTTTATTTTTTACATTTACAAAGTTGACCCCATAGTAAAAATAGTTCCAAATCATGACCAGACACCGATTTGATAATATTGTATCAGGAACAAATATCTGTACACAAATAAATGCCCTGACTGGGATTTGAACCCAGGACTATCGGCTTCATAGGCAGGGTCACTACCCACTAGGCCAGACCGGTCGTCATCTGAATCTACAGGCTGCCCATGAGGAAAGGGAAAATTTTAACACCATATTCCTAACCATATTAGAAGTTAAAAATATTAGTTAATGTTTGCTAAATTCGGCTTTATTTTAGAGTTATTGCCATTAATAAGTAAAAGAGTTGTACATAAATCACCAAATACAAAACACCTTTATGATTGCGACGTTGCCAGACTGACACGTCTAAATTGACTGAATAAGTCAAATCCAGTTGGATAATGACAAAATATTTTCTCTCCCAAAATACAGAAAATTTGTAAATAATTTAGAATCGAACAGTTTACGAATTAATGGAATCTTGCAATGCATTTTCCGCAAGCCAACAACAAGTTTTGATTTGTGAATCGTTTGTTTTCGTATTTAGTAGTACCTAAAAGTGGACAGCCACATAACTACAATGTTGTATTTAAATGAAAGTGATATCTGTTTAGGAGATTAAATGCCTTTTCCATTACGGATATGGTAGTATAAGGTGCTAATGTACCTATGTAGTTTCGAGTTCTTCTTGTAATTATTGGGGTTTATTAAAAGTTTACGCTTATTATTATGAATCTCATTTAGTCCATTTAATTAACGTACACAATATCTTTAGTATTCATTTATTTATAAAAGGCTACCTACCTGAAATTCAATTTACAATTACAACCTACAATTAAATCATACAACACAAACTAGTATTATCACTATCTCCTCTACGATTTTTAAGAATAATTTTAATTCCTAATCCTTGATGGCTGTCTGGGATCCGTCCTGGAACATCTAAATGCTCAAGTCGCGATGTTTCCGGAAGATGCACGATAGAATTTATTTTACCATGAGTGTTACACTCAACCACAACAGATCGTTTCAATAAACTTCCGTTATTAAATGCTGCTGCTGGCCGACTGAACTAGATAGAACCCTCTTGTTCTTAATATTAATCGGTGACGCTTTAAGAGTTTTATGTATGTATTTCGCAACACTAATGTTATTCGTTTTAATTTTTAAAGTACATTTCTAATAAATTCAGGTTCAATGCTAAAATTAACAACAACACCACTGACGTTTAAAGTCATTCTGAATGTTGAATGACATGGACAATTTTTATGTGGCCAGTAATTTATCGCATCTAATCTAAAGAGTATCTATGATGGCGAAACTCTTGTAAACTGTTTGTTGAGTACTCTCTTTGGTAGTAGGTAAACACGTACGTATTAGAAGTGACACATCGTGTCATAATTTTCTTTCGTTGTTTTAAACGACAAAAACCATAATTTGCTCTAAGAAAAATGCCACGTACATTTACGTCGCATCACGTCGGAGATATAATTTTCTGTTATGGTTTGTGCAATGGTAACTCCTTGCAGGCTGTTGAGGAGTACCGTCAAAGATTTCCCAATCGACATGTGCATAGACATACTACTTTTACGAGTATGTTCAGACAACTACGCGAAAGAGGAATCCGACCGCATCTCTCGGAGCGAGTTGGAAGAATGAACATAGAGACAGAAAACAGAATATTGAACCTGATCACGGAAGATCCTACCCTGTCCACTCGACGCGTAGGCACTATGTGTGGTGTTGACAGTAAAGCTGTTTGGAGGTGTTTTAAAAGGTATAACCTCCGTCCTTTCCATTATAGGAAGGTTCAGGGCTCTTAGAGAACGATAGGTTTTCTAGGATTGTGTATTGTCAACGAATTAACGAAAAATTGCAACAAGATCAAGATTTTATTCGAAAAATTTTATGGACTGATGAAGCACAGTTTACAAGGACGGGAATCTTTAATTCCCATAATTTCCATAACTGGATGGAAGAAAACCCGCACAAAGCCTGGGAATTCTCACACCAACACCAATTTTCGGTCAACATGTGGGCAGGCATTATTGGTGACCAATTGATAGGGCCTGTAGAGGTTCCAGCTAGGTTGAATTCGGAACTGTATCAAAATTTTTGCAAGAAGATTTTGATGTTCCCCCAGAAGACATTTATCTGGAAACCCGACGGGCTATGTGGGACCAACATGGTGGGGGTCCCCCCCCCCCCCCCCCCCACTACGGTCTTATTGTTAGGAATTATCTAGACCGTGAGTTTCCAGATCGATGGATTGGTCGGGGCTCTCCAACAATACTTTGGCCTCCGAGATCTCCTGATCTTACCCCATTAGACTTTTATCTTTGGGGTACCCTGAAAAATATGGTTTACTCGAAACCTATCCGTTCCCGAGAACACCTCAAACAAGAAATTTTGCAAGCGGCACCGCAAATAAAAACCAGGCCTGGCCCACGGTGTAACCAAACCCGTAGACGGTTAGATCTGTGTATTGAAAAGGACGGATTCCATTTTGAAAATTATTTAAATTAATTTTTTGATGGGTTGTTTTATGTATTTCTATTTACCCGCCTATTTGTTTTATAGCCATACAATTTGAGTTGTACCTAATAAAGAAATACAAAATTATTTTTAATTTATTACTTCATTTTCAAGTCTTTATACTACTCTTTCAACCAAAAATTCTGTATCAAAATCCCGCTTTCAATTTTCCAAAATCTTTGAAACATAGAGATTTTTAGGTAATCTGTATAAACTGTAAAGCGATTATCCACTAGATAAATCGTCTAATCTGTATAAAGTTTAGACGAATTAAAAGCGGATAATCGCCTCAAAACAGGAAGCGAGAAAGACATATTTCGTATTCGTATTTTGTGTTAACCAACCTTTTTCTTGTTTCATATTCAGCGTGTTGCAGTTATTAACAAAGAAGGATCTAGACCTTGCTTTGAACAATCTATGCCCAAAAGTCTTCATGACATTGCCTCTTGTAAAAGTAAAAGAGATAGCAACAACAAACGTTGCCAGCTCGCCCTAAGGCACTGTTACACTAGAGAATCAAATGTTATGTATTTATTATGTGAGAAAAAAATTACAAAATTAAAAGCATAATTCGATCTATGTTTATATAACATTTATTACTCCTTATGACCCCAGGAATGCGTGGTTTAATTTTTCCCTTTCCCCATGGGCACCGTGTATATCTATTATATCATGCAAACGGACACTTATTCCATAATATACGTAACTTGTATGTGTAATATCTCAAACAAATAAAGGCGCCATTAAAAACATAATCCAACTTACAGCAGTGTCCATTCTCGTCCGATCCGTCAAAGCAATCCGGAATGTGATCACACACCTCCCTCCATTCAAGACACTGTCCGGTGGAACAGAGGAATCCGTTGTGGCAAGACGCTGCCGGGAAGGCTGGGGCGATGAACACGGTCGATGTCCGGTTTACTGTTGACGGGGGAAGATTTTATCAAGTTTTTAAACAAGAGCGACCAGCATTTGATCTCAGTCGCACCTGATGGTAAGTGTCGACGAGGTCGAGGGTTTAGCACGCTGGTTCAACATCCTATTCTTGCTTTGACGATACCCTAATAATATCTTTCCGGGAATACAGACGAAGGGAGCAAATTCCATTCCTTAGCAGTCCGCATTAGGAAGGTAGAAGCGAATCGCTTCGTGCGAATGAATGGAATATACTAACGTAAGGATGAAACCGCTCCCCTCGCCTGGAGTTCCAGGCGACAGGAGCGGGGAGCATATATATATATGTGTGTAGTTTTGAGTTTGACAATAATAGTTAATTCACCCAACTAACCTAAATCGCAGACCTCAGGTGTCTCGTCGGAACCATCTAGGCAGTCTTTGATGTGGTCGCAAACAGCCACCAATGAGATGCATCTCTGTGCAGAAAAAGAACACTTTTTATATACGCCATTTTGTACTAAGACTCGAATACTCAAATTCTAAGCAACTGTGATGTGGTTGCTAAATGGCCTTTGCCTTCATAATCTATATATATAAACGTGAAACTCCTTTTTATGACATAGACGGCAAACGAGCAGCCGGATTGCCTGGTGGTAAGCAACTACCGCCCATGGGCACCCGTAACACCAGAGGAGTCACAAGCGCGTTGCCGGCCCTTAAGGGGTTAAAGCTCTGGGAACCTTACTCACTATCAGGAACACAACACTGCATACCTGAAAGGTAGCAGTGCTATTATGGCTGTGGTCTTCTGTAAGGGGAGGTAATTCCCCAGTTGGGCTGCCCCAGATTTAAGCGTGATGGTCATCGCTGTTGGACGTAGTTTAAGGACATACCCGGGTCCAAAACCGACCTGACTGACTAATCAACGCCCAGCCCAAACAGCTTAACCTAGATGGCTGATTTTTCACAATAGGTAGTTTGTATATCGTAAGCACCCACTAGAAGGGATTTCTGGAAATTCCTACAGGTAAAAAGTGGTTGAAAGTTTGTATGCCGATTGTGTAAAATTTAAAGCTAGAGACCTGAAATTTTGTGTAACCACTCCTTATTTAAATACAAGAAAAGTAATTTTAGCGTTTTTTATATTCATCCTCGAAGAGGTCAAAAATAGGGTTCTTCTGCGCGTGCGAAGCCGGGGGCAAAAGCTAGTGTTAGGATATTATTATACATTTAAATAGTTAATACATAAACCATCGCACCTGCTCCTGTTTACATTCGAACAGTCGATGCGTGCCGCAGAAATTGCATCCGTGCTCGTCCGTGCCGCCCGGACAATCGTCTTTGTTATTACACCTGAAAATGAGACGATTTATTATTTTTATTTATTATTATTTATTTATTAAACAATCAACAAAAATACATTTCTAACAAAAGCCCTGCAAAACTGTTCAAACAGTTTGTCTGCAGGAAGTCTTTGAACATCTAGACTATATTATATGTACTTATCTAAATAACAGTTCAGCTTAGATATACTGTAGGTACTTATTTACTAATTTAAATGAAAACTATGGTAATAAATCTAGCAAATGTTTTTGAGCTTCCTTTTGAAAATCTTTGTATTTTGCTCGAGTCTAATGTCTGCGGGCAAGTTATTTAGTATATAAAGCAAACGTTTTTAGCGTTCTGTCTCCAAAATAATATAACAATATATTCGTTTTAATAATGGGAAAACTTGTATATCCTCTCGTGTTAATATTGAGAACTACACCTAGGTCTAAGGCTCCGACATTTCTCAAACGTAGTAAGCATCTATTATAGGTGAAAACTTAGCTAAAGCAACTGACACATCGTCACTACTTTGAAAAACCTCGTAATTCAATCTGACAAAGAAAAATGACGTAACTATGTATGACATGACTACAGAGTTACTGCGTTTCGTTTGCGATATATTTTTCCTAACAAAGCTGCAAGCTAGGTGGTTGGTTAGTACTTTAATTCCTAATAAAAATTACAGGCCTTTCTTACATAAATTTACTGAGCCCGCGGCTCATGAAGGCTTGTGTTGCGAGTTACTCAGCCAACGATATACCTATAATATACAAATACTTAAATACAGAGAAAACACCAATGACTCAGGAACAAATATCTGTACTCATCACACAAATAATTGCCCTTACTGGGATTCGGACCCAGGACCATCGGTTTCACAGGCAGGGCCACTAGACCAAACCTGTCGTCAAAATCAGCCAATTAAGTTGCCAATTACATGGGCGGAATACATTACTCCCAACAGATCAACAAGACATGCCATTGGGAGGGTTTCAAGGCAAGAGGCAAACCAACTTTGCTGCCGATTTGCTGTTAGAACACTGGACCACTGGACCCAGAGCCTACTTTCACCGGGTCTAAAATGTACTATACATTACTACCTATTCATTACTCGTATCATGTTAAATGTGACATTATCTATGAAAAGGGACCTTATTGTCGATGGCGCTTATGTCGTTGTTCAAGACGAACCAATACAAACGCAACGCGATTCGACGTAGATAATGACACAAATTCCCTTCCCTTTTCCTAGATAATGACACAAATTCCCTTCACCGACATAAATGTAAGGCATGAAGCCGTGTGGCTGACTAGAATACCACCACCAGTTCCCCCGCGGGGTCGTAAGAGGCGACAAAGGGAAAAAACAAACGGATGGGATGCAGCGGAACCAAATATACCGCTGACGTCGCCAGCCCGCCTGCCAAGCGTTATGGCAATTGGCAACTAGCCCCCAAGCGGATGCAAGTCATATTGGGGGAGGTATGTGTCCAGCAGTGGACATATGGCTGAAATGATAATGATAGTTAGAGCCCGTGGCAAGGCAAAACAAAAGACTGTAGCAAACTTAACTGTTTCTTTATTGGATAGTTTTATTCTTCCATTAGGTACACAATGTCGATGTCGATAAAAAAATGCATCTAACACTAGTAAGTAGTAGTAACACTAGTAGTTTCCGACAGTCTCTTGTATTGCAATTGAAATTCCGGGCTCTGATGATGATGAAGGTCTGGAAGACGGGCATTGCTTTGAGCTGCCAAGGTATGTGAGCAGAGCGACGCAACAATCCCAGTACGTTTAAATTTGATTAACATGCCTGCCATACGCCCCGCTCTCATGTCCAACATAAACATAAACTCAGGCCCGGTAACGCGAACATCGAAGTTCGCATATTTCGAGCATCTTTCTCTTTTACTCCAATTTTAGATGTCACGAGAGTGGCAGAGACAATCGTCCGAAATTTACGAATATCGATTTTCGCGATAGCACTGTAGGTCACTAACAGGAAACAACGTGTAGGGAGTGCGTGTGTACTGTAGAGGGCAGCACAAGTCATACTCATTTATTGCCGCGAAGTAAATCATGCACAAGTTTCCAAATAAGTCTACTAGATGGCAGACAAAGCACCGGTGCATGCGTATACTGTTTCGCCACCAGTTTTTGGTGTGAAATAGTTCAAGTAAAGGACAAAATGACAGATCCTCCAACATGCATGGTCCATCGGCCCACTTTGTAATATCAACCTTCGCTACGGCAGCCAGCTTATTGGGGGTTGATCGACCTGCTGAAGCAGCAAACGTGTTAACCCTTTAAATTCCGAATATATTCAAAATGGTTAGGTACGTTTCGATTATTTATTTTATATACGAGTAGGTAATGTAATTTTTTGGGATAGTCGAATCTAATATAAACCTTATAGTCGAATGCTTAGGTTGAAATTAAATTGACATGCATGTGGTCGATAAATCGTACTTTGCCTGGAAAAGGGTTAACTTATAACTGCAGTGTGTTAATATCGCATCCACTGTTTGCCACCATTCTCATATAACAAAGGTTCCTATGTCAGCTTCACCAAATATTATTTCATCCTTCACCAAGAAATATATAAATAAATAAATAAATATTACAAGACTTCTTAAAAACCTTAACAAATCAAAATCTGAACCTCGTAAGACCCAGTGTACATTACAATGTACACTCCATTTTAATAGAATTCTTATCTTTTATAAAATCAGAAAATGAAATGAAACATTTATTTTGTTATATTATCAATCGCTGGGTGGGCCTTACGAGGATAAAATATTTTGGTTCTTAGTTGCAAATATCAGTTGAAGGACGGCACGACATCTAGCGACCCTGTGAATAAACAAACCAAGCTGTCCGTGGAAAACAAATGTTCTTGTTAAGCTCGCAAGGAAGCTCTCCCTCGGCGCAATGTGGCGATTCCTATGGTATAATAAACATATATGAGGTATTCCGATCATAAACAATCCATAATAATATCAAAAAAATCTCCAAACAGGTTGAGTTTCTCATCAAACTCATTGGTATTTTACAGACAAACCTATATGTGAAATACTTAGCTAAAGCACCTAGCCTATGTAATAATAACGCGTATGTACACGCATGTCGGCGTTCCATATTCAAATTTTGACGTAAGTTCCATATTTATTCTCTGCACATCTACATAGACATGGTACTTCAATTGTGCTATACGAGTGCCGCTTAGACGTGTCAAATTTTTCTATCTTATCCTTCCTAGTATACGTCATTACGGGTGACGTTTTTCTATTTTTCTTTCGATTTAAACATCTTTGATGTTTCTGCTTAAAATAAAAACAATGGTACCTACGTCAGTTAAGTTTTTCACCTTATATCGAATGGATAAATAACTTACGGTTGTATCTAGTTCTTCCTGGCATTTCTCCTCGTCAGAACCATCAACGCAGTCAGCTTGTCCATCGCAGCGTCGTAGTATGCTCACACATTGCCCATTTCGGCACTGGTACGACCCCAAATTGCATGTCCGGCCCTCTAAAGAACACAAAAAGTTGGATACAATAGTAAATTACTACAGAGGCCGGGAAGTAAGGGGTTGCCGGCCGGGTATATGTAGACGGCCGAGCGCAGTGGGGCCGGATTGTTATGAGGACGACTACTCCTTTTCACGCCGAGGTAAGTATAGTGTTAAAACAAAAACAAAAAAAACACAAAATCTAATTGATAATGTCTTTATGCCTCTCGCCTGGCCAAACCTGAACCAGTATACTTTGAAGCCTATTATAAGGAACATAATGTCAACATTGTAGTGCATGTTTCAGAAAAGTAATATTAACTATGATGTTTAAAACTATTTTTGCTTTTGGTAATATTTTACAAATAAACGACACTGAAAGGCTGGCTAAAGTTGACATCAACATCTATCGCTCATCGTCAACTATAGCCAGGCCTCATTAGAGAAAACGAGCCCATTTGTTATTCTCGATACGTCGGAGGTCATTTTAAAGATAATGTACGCGTGTAAGATAAATACGCGCTGTACTTTTTGCAGAATCGTCATCTACTCATCGAAAGCATTCTAACGAGCCTAAACACCACGGGTTTATCTTATGTATTTTAGGAGTTGCTTTTGCTACCTTCTTGCTCTAGCATCAAATCAGATCAGAACTAAGCATGGAATAGCAAATGGACATCTTTAGTTACAAATGGCTATAGAAAGAAACTCCTAAACCCCCGAGATAATACAAGTCACATTTGGGGGAGGACTATGTCCAGCAGTGAACGAGTTACGGCTGAAATGGTATAAAGAAACTGCTACTTTAACAGTGTTATAAAGTTATCTTACCTCGTCGAACGTTTGATCATGAATGCTGCAAAACGTCGGCATGTAATAAAGGATAAAAAACACAACAAATTTCACTAAACTCAACTCTGCGGTTCCCGGACACATCCGCCAGCCTTTTAGACAGTGCCCAGAAAAAATGCTGAGCGTCGGAACCCCAAGATAAGGGATTTAATCAGTTTAAGTTGTTTTATTTCATGAGTGGACGCGGCAACCAAAGACTATTATGCCATCTTCAAGCTTCAGGCTATCTCCAGCAGTGTACTCCAACGGGCTGATGATGAAACTTCGACTTACTGCAATCCGCTTCATCCGAGCTGTCGCTACAATCCGAGTCGCCATCACATCTCCAACTTTCCAGGATACAATTGCCCGTAGTGCACCTACAAATAACATAATTCAATAAAAAATAAAATTAGTTAGCACTTTTCTTTGGACGTAGCCAAAGTTAAGCGATTCCAGCTTAATTTTTAATGAACCATAATCGGCATATATACTGTTTCCTGTTCTATTTTATGACAAGAAAGATAAGAGAGTGAACATTTTGGAGTGTGCACAGGAATTGCACGATTTAATTTCGCCATCTCCGTTCCACCACCGGACTTCCAGGCGAGGGGAGCGGTTTCATCCTTACGTTGTGAATATTCCATTCATTAGCACGAAGCGATTCGCTTCTACCTTCCTAAAGCGGACTGCTAAGGAACGGAATTCGCTCCCTTCGTCTGTATTGCCGGAAAGATATAATTTAACTTTCAAGAATTGAATAGACTGTTACTGAACCAGCGTGCTACACTCTCGACACTTTCCATCAGGTGTGACTGAAGTCAAACGCTGATTCTGTCTTGTATAAAGCTATTCATAACTGACCACATCAGAGACAAAAGCAAGGGAATAAAACGTTTTTAACCTTATTATTTATACTGTGCTATCTTGATAGTCTGGATCCTCGTCGGAGCCGTCCGGACAGTCTCGCTGCTAGTTGACTGCTCGCGCTCTAGCAGTCTGCTGTCGGCATCGGAACTGGTCTCGCAGAATGCTGTGCAATGCTCACCTGAACTCTGCCTCGAGACAGCTCAGTTTGTGACAGAGCGCGCCCTGGTCGGCGCTGCCTGGGCAGTCTCGCTACTAGTTGACTGCTCGCGCTCTAGCAGTCTGCTGTCGGCATCGAGTCTGGTCTTGCAGTATGCTGTTACATTCTCACCTGAACTCTGTATCGAGACACTGCATTGTGTGACAGCGCGCCCTGGTCGGAGCTGCCCGGGCAGTCTCGCTGCTAGTTGACTGCTCGCGCTCTAGCAGTCTGCTGTCGGCATCGGGACTGGTCTCGCAGTATGCTGTACAATGCTCACCTGAACTCTGAATCGAGACAGCGCAGTGTCTGACAGAGCGCGCCCTGGTCGGAGCTGCCTAGGCAGTCTCGCTACTAGTTGACTGCTCGCGCTCTAGCAGTCTGCTGTCAGCATCGGGACCTCACAGTATGCAATGCTTACCTGAACTCTGCCTCGAGACAGCTGAGTGTGTAACACCGCTTGCCCTCGTCGGAGCCGTCCGGGCAGTCTCGCTACTAGTTGACTGCTCGCGCTCTAGCAGTCTGCTGTCGGCATCGAGTCTGGTCTCACAGTAAGCTGTACAATGCTCACCTGAACTCTGTATCGAGACATTGCATCGTGTGACAGAGCGCGCCCTGGTCAGAGCCGTGCGGGCAGTCTCGGTTCTAGTTGACTACTCGCGCTCTAGCAGTCTGCTGTCGCCATCGAGTCTGGTCTCGCAGTATGCAGTACAATACTTAACTGAACTCTGCCTCAGGACAGCGCAGTCTCTGACAGAGCGCGCCCTGGTCGGAGTCGTCCGGGCAGTCTCGCTGCTAGTTGACTGCTCGCGCTCTAGCAGTCTGCTGTCGGCATCGAGTCTGGTCTCACAGTAAGCTGTACAATGCTCACCTGAACTCTGTATCGAGACATTGCATCGTGTGACAGAGCGCGCCCTCGTCGGAGCCGTCCGGACAATCGTCGTGGCCGTCACAGACCTGCTCGCGCTCAAGGCAGAATTTGCTGTCGCGGCATTGGAACTGGTTGAATTCGCAGTAGAACGGCGCTGTGTAAATAATTAAAAACAAGTTATTTTATTACAATCTGTATTTTCTAGAAGCAGGAAGGAAGGAATCAAAATGTAACTCACTAATGTCATTTATTTCTCGAGAGAACCTATAATACAATAAAAGTATCAGTAATTTGATTAATTGTCAGAATTTTTCGAGACAAGACGAAGATAAACTGAAAAGTCCTCGAAAATTAAACTAGAAAATAATAAAAGACCGAAGATCGTACTCTTATAAACGTACTTCTCAAAATAGGTCGCCTGCCCTTAGTATTTTCACGATGACACTTGTATAAGTTTTTTAAACATAGGGACAATATCTGACTTCAGACACCTTCGAAAATGTCTCAAAAAGGCGGCATTCATTTTAAGAATGTGACTTTATTACTATTTATTACTTACGCGTATAAGTTTCCGTGCAGACTTCGTGGTGCCCAATGCAGCCGCCGTTGCATGGCACCTCGGTGGGAGGGCACTTACTTGCACCAGCTATAAAAGTATAATTGATCAGGCTACTGACCCTTTCTGCAGAAATTATAGCAAAATAATGGAAAAAGCAAGTGCCGCGAGCGGATGGCTTAACACATTTACGGTAGATATCGCTAGACGCCTCCATAAGCCCATTGGAGGATATGGTAAAGAAATTCTCAGCAATCAGGGATAGCCAAGTTGGATGTTAGTAATTGACAGCTTATGTTCTCTCCGAATTGGTCGAGCCATCTTGGTTTCGAATATGTCCGTTCGTGCAAGATGATGGTCGGTAGGCAGTTCGGGTATGTCACTAGCTATTGTGGGACTACAAGATTTGTCGTTGTAATTACTGATCATTGTACACCATAGACATACCATTTAATTAGACGGAGCGCCCTAATAATAATAATACCACGATCGAAAGGGATGGTATTATGTAACTTTCCATAGGTATGGCAGAGACGGCGCTTTTCGTCCGTCCTTATCATAGTCTCACATATTTGCGTTCCCCTCCAAACTGGACCCTTCATAACTGTCAAAGTTGGAGGGGAACAAACAAATACAATTGGAGTTTTCTTGGGTTTACAACCAAAGTTGCGGTAATTAATACAGAATAAGCTAATAGTTTTGCTATAAAGAATGTCATATAAAGCAAAACTATGGTGAATTATTACATTTTGGGCTACAAAAGCCAGAATATCTTTGTCCTTTACTGGCGCTCGCGGATGCGTTCTCCAGTCATTATTCCTCCTAGTTGTACACTAACACTCATTGTCTGATTCTAACAATAAGAAGCATTAAAACTCAATAGCCCTTACACCATGGCAGGTGCTGTCTCTGTGCGCGTCCCATGATACGGACAGCGGCACCATCCGCTTAGAGTACCCCTTATATTTCATTTAATTGTCGAAAGGGCCTCTGCGCGTGGGCTCGATCAGGCTCCGTGTACGCCTCCCAAATGTCCGGAACACCATTGTTCCGTGTACGGAAGAGAAGCATTACTAGGGAAATTACTCACATGAGCAATCTTCTTCATCCTCTCCATCCTTGCAGTCTTTTACTCCATCGCACCTCTTTAGCAGCGGTATGCACTCGTTACTCTTGTAACAAAACGTTTGCTGGCTCGTGCATCCTGTGAGCTTAGTACATTTGTCCCCGTCGGCGATTTGACCAGGGGGACATAGGCATTTGTAGGACATTGGGCGTTTCATTTCAGGGTTGGCGTTTAGGATGCTGAGCGTGGGAGTCTGAACGCAGATGTGCGAGCAAGGGTTTTTATCACAAGGGTGTGGGGGCTTACTGGAACCAACTGGGATGGTAGCTTGGATGTGTAAGTGGGTATTGTTGGGAAATATAGCTGAAAAAAAAACATTTCTTCATTTCTAGTAACTGAATAAGAATAGTGGGTTACGACATTTGGCTATACACCTCTCTATTGCTCTTGCAAATAAGAACGATAAAGAGACAAATAGACGAACGAATAAATAAATAATAATAAATAAATAAATAGATATATCGGACATTCTTACACAAATCGACCTAGTCCCACGGTAAGCTCAATAAGGCTTGTGTTGCAGGTACTAGACGACGATATATATAATAAATACGAGTAGATACATATAAATACTTAAATACATAGAAAACACCCATGACTCAGAAACAAATATCTGTGCTCAACACAAATAAATGCCCTGACTGGGAATCGAACCCGGGACCTTCGGCTTCATAGGCAGGGTCACTACCCACTAGGCCAGACCGGTCGTCAAAATATAAATAATTATAAATTAATAGAAATTGCAGTCAGTTAATAGAGTTGGACTACTTTGTCCTCGTGGTTTCGGATGAAGACTGGAAGTTGTCATGCACATCATCTAGTCAGTCGGAGGTAATTTTTAAACTTAATAATACGCGGTTAAGTCCCGCTTATGCTTCATAATGTGTAAAAACAGTGAAAGTTTAAATTGGTACATAGAAAACACCCATGACTAGTGAAAAAAAATCAGTACTCATCACACAAATAATACCCTGAGATTCGAACTCAGGAGCGTCGACTTAGGCTCTGCAAAAGTCTGTCTCTTAAAATTATATCGGCTTATGATGGCTTAAGCTGACAGGCACCAATATACACTTAGTTTATAATTCAAAAACCATATCGTTATAAATTGAATATTTACTAACAAATGTACATCACTTGACTCCTTTAAAACCAAAATTGTCGCGTATCCAACGGTTTCAGAGGAATTTCCTCCCGCGTACGCTAAGGTTGTGGAATGAGCTTCCTGCGGAGGTCATCCCAAAGGACTACAGTATGGGGTACTTCAAAAAGGGTGTAAAGAGCTTTTTACGGGCTCGCGTGAATGATGCTTCAGCATTGTAAACGTCCATAGGCTGCGGTGACCGCCCACCATCAAGCGGGCCGCATGCTTGTTTGCCACCTTTGTGGTATAAAAAAGCTTAATGTTCATGATTGGTTCCTTGTTAATTACTGGCGCTGTCAAGCTAGTCAATACGTACAGAGTTCGACGCGTCGAGGAATAGATGCTTGGCCCAAATACTCGTCCCAGAAGAGACGAGAGGTTCTCCCGTCAGTCCAGAAGACGAAAGGTGTTGTCACCGCCAGACTGTTCGCGGCCGTTGGCAGCCATTTTTTGATGTTACGTTTAGAACCTAAGGAAGGAGTTAATAAAGTCTTTTATACATTTTTGGCATCTCTCCGTAATCTCCTTCGCCTATGGACGTCATGACACGGTCGTTGCCTGAATAGAATAATAATTTATTCAGCAAACATCACAGATGTAGTGCAGAACTATTTTCCATCGAGAAAATTCGTATCTCGATCGACATACGATAGCAGCCGAACTGTCAATCAATGACATGAGTGACATTTTCATATCTATTAATATGGAACTTTATGTTTAATGTCACATGACATTTTTCACTTTGACACTTGACGCCAAATAATAAAGTTCCACATGAACCTCTAGCCGCCCAAAGCTATCAAAACTTGCTAGGCCAAATGAAACTCTGGTTTGTCGTAAATAAAATTCAAAATGGCATTCAATGGGAGACCTTTTTATAGGCTTCTGGGCGGCGAGAGGTTAATGGATATGGAAATGTCACGCATTTCATACGATCATTTATTGACAGTTCGGGTGTCGTCCACAGCTCCGCTGATGGCGACTGTACGGGTTGTTTCACACGGACCACAACCACACCACGTCGCAGCGTCAAAATGTGGTCACGCAGTGGTTACGTGTGAATTGTGTAGTTGCTGGCCGTTGCCACAGACGTGGTCGATAATGACTGCAAAATGTGGTACGTGTGAATTGTACTATTTATTTCTAATACAAAATTTGCACCTGACTACGTGGTCGCGCTTGTCGCGCGGTCGTGGTTGTCGCGTGGTTGTGGTTCGTGTGAAATGACCCTACATAGATTTCGTTTCGAGTGCAAAATGGTTCCCAAAAAAAAAACACAATATTCTAACTGACAGTTATTTGAATTATTTCCTCACACCCTTCCTCGGATTTCGATATTATCCAATAAGCATATACCTGCTATTAAAAAAAAAGGTGTAATAAATAATTAATAAATATTACGGGACAATCTAACACAAATCGACCTAGTCCTACGGTAAGCTCAGTAAGGCTTGTGTTGTAGGTACTAGACGACGATATATAATAAATAAATACTTAAATACATAGAAAACACCCATCACTCAGGAACAAATATCTGTGCTCATCACACAAATAAATGCCCTGACCTGGGATTCGAACCAAGGAAAATCGGCTTCATAGGCAGGGTCTTTATCCACTAGGCCAGACCGGTCGTCAAGTTGTCATTGGTCCATCATAGTTTTGATTGGCAAAAATAATATTTCTTACATCACATTGATTATCTTTGAATATGATCTTTTATACTTCGCCTTTGTGAACCAGTTTTTGTGGGGTCATTATGCAGACTTTATTCATTATATACGTATATTATCAATCCCTGTTTAAACTCTATAGAACCCAGAATATTATAGGTGTAAAGTACCTTGACCACGACTTCGTAGATGGATGAACTCCATGTAGTTGCTGCCCTCGTCAGAAATGGTTACCATGTCGGAGTCATGGAGATTGCGCAGTCTTACACGCGGTCCTGTGAAACATTATAATTAGTACTATATTAGGTGAAAAACTTAGCCAAATCAGGTTGGCCAGGTTGGCCTATGTAGATTTTTTTTTTTATGACATAGGCGGCAAACGAGCTGACGGATTGCCTGGTAGGAAGCCATTACCGTCGCCCCGCAACACCAGATGAGACACAAGCGCGTTGCCGGGCTTTAAGGGGGGTTGGAGCTCTGGGAACCTTACTCACCATCAGGAACACAACACTACATACCTGAAAGGTAGCAGCGCTATTATGGTTGTGGGCTTCTGTAATGTATCGTATAGTATCGCTCTTAAGTTAAACACTCCTTTTTTTATTATGAAAAAGCAGTGTCAAAAACATATAAATTGTATAGAAGCGGGTAACTCATGTTTTATAAGTCGAATATTGCTCGACATGTTTCAATCCGTAACGAGCAGAATAATCATGAGCCATTTGTGTTGGCTAACCGATGTGAGTTACCCGCTTCTATACAATTAATATGCTTCAATCTCATGATAGTTTTGTGTTTAAAAGTGTTAAAAGAAGGCAACCAGCCTTGTGAGTGACATTTAATTTGGCAGGAGCATTCATATTGCAGGGAAAACTTGCATTCTAACCTAATCTAAGCACAACAAAGATTGCATGAAATCACTTTGTTCCCGTGTGATAAAATGCAGTTTTACTATTAGTTTTTTATTGAGACAACAAACAGTCATTTACAATGTGATATGGTTAGTAATAATATCGTTAGCAAACCTTGAGTGCCATAACTTAATAGTAGAATAGTAATATTTAACATAAGCTCGTGTAGGAGCGGTAAAAAAAATAATAATAATGTGTAACAACATGAAGAAAATGAATGAACTCATTAGTAGTGTCCATGTGCATGTATCTAGGTATCAGTAGTAGGTAATGCACTCTGTACATGCACAAATATAATACACTAAACTTGCGAAATTAAATCATTGTTTTTCCCTTCTACTTTACAAGTTGATCGTCTTACTTGTCTTAAGCAATCTAAATATATAAAAGAAGAAACTGACTGACTGACATATCAACGCACAGCCCAAACCGCTGGTTCTAGAGCATCCAAATTTGGCACGTAGGTTTCTTACAAGGTCTAAGGGAGCACTAAGAAAGGATTTTTCAAAATTAACCCCGTAAGGGGTGAAATGGGGTCCAAAGTTTGTATAGGGAAAAAAGATTAGTTGGCCTTTCATGTAAAATTTCACAGGAGTATTTCTAACAATACATGATTCAACACGTGTTTGCGGATTTTAGAGAATTCAACGCCCACAAGGGGAATGTCAC
This sequence comes from Grapholita molesta, assembly GCA_022674325.2. Classification (NCBI taxonomy): domain Eukaryota; kingdom Metazoa; phylum Arthropoda; class Insecta; order Lepidoptera; family Tortricidae; genus Grapholita; species Grapholita molesta. Next base: position 4,325,854 of record CP053141.2, on the reverse strand, counting down.
TACGCGAGCAAAGCCGCGGGGCAAAAGCTAGTAAACAATAAAAGTGGTCTTTCTGTGCCAGTAAGGTGAAAATGTACAAACCTTTCAGGGTGTTTATGATAGCATCCTGCTGTTCCCGCTCGTCGCCATCCAAGCCCAAGCTATCTATTTGTATGTCATTGTTCTGCTCAAGCTCCATGATCGCCACCAGTAGCCTCCTGCCATAGATAGATAGAAACATTTATTCATGACACACACACACATAATAATAACAACAAAAAAAAACACATTACACAAACGACGTGTGCCACGAAATGGCCTCATCTCAGCGTAATGCCAGCGGTCACCAGCGCTGGTCTTCCGATGAGACCACCAGGTGCCATGACGACAAGTAACACATATACACAAGAAGAAACAAAAAAGAAAGGAACGAAAAATAAATAAAAAATAAAAGAATACACGCTAAATGAAAACCTGGCCCGGTACCGCGAACATCGAAGTTCGTATATTTCGAGCATCTTTCTTTTTTACTCCAATTAAGGCGTCACGACAGTGACAATCGTTTGAAATCCACGAACATCGTCCCTCGCAGTAGCGCCTCTGTTCTATTCGCACATCAGTCCGCGCCTGCCTTGGCCGGCCTCATACATATCAGTATATTAGATAAAACGACCGGCATGTTTGCCGTGCGATGCCGGCTGACTAGAATAGCACCACACCATCTCCCGCGGGTGTCGTAAGAGGCGACAAAGGGAAAAATCCTACGGACGGGCAGCAGCGTCCGTCGAAACCCAATCTACAGCTACTGCAGTCGCCGACCCGCCTGCCAAGCGTGGCGACTATGGCAACTACCCCCAAGATGATACAAGTCATATATTTGTGGGAGGCCTATGTCCAGCAGTGGACCAAATACGGCTGAAATGTATGTATGTATGACCGGCATGTCGCGCCACGCTCAGTTCCGTACTTTACGATCAGTAATTCAAAAAGATTCTATGGTTCAGTCAGCGTCATATAGTCATATAGATAGTTACAGTCAGTGTGGCCAAATAGGTATATCTATACACATCCATACTGCTACATCATTTAAATAAAGATGTCTATCGATATATTTGGCCATACTGACTGTAACTAACTATAAGACGCTGACTGTTCAAGTTCAAATATTTTTTCCTGAAATTTATCCTTTTATATTAGACTTGTGATTCAAGTTATTTCCGTTAACATTATCTATCAAAAAATGTTTAACTGTCAATTAATGATTGTATTAAATTATTGACATTTACATATCCATGAATATGGAACTTTATTGTTTAATGTCAAATAACATTATTTCACTTTGACGACTAAAAAATAAAGTTCCCCAAGGATATGAAAATGTCACTCATTTAATACGATCATTCACTGATAGTTCGCGTGTCATCATATTTCGATAAAGATCCGAGTTTTCCCGAATGAAAATAATTTCTCACTATATCTATAAGCAAGTATTAGACTAGCAAAAACGGAGCGGGATAACTACCTAGTAAGGATATTTTAAAAAGTACCTATTGCTCATAAACGTACGACAGCTAGTTAGGCAAACATTAGTACTAATCACACTAATAAAACAAGAAGAAAAGTGCACAGGCCAGGTTGCGTTTCATGAAGTTACCGTTTACAAATACTCGGTTTGTATCCCTCATCCCTTTATCGCTAATAAGTAATAAGATAGAAAGAAAGACAAATAGCGAAATTGTAACTTCTAGTTGAGCATTTCTCTAAAGAATTGACACTAGCAAATGAGTTTGTTCCTAAAAATATGTCTACTAAGAATCACGACTCTTTCCATTCCAAAAAAAATAAAAATGTCCTAGAAAACTCCAGATACTTCTATTTTTTCTCTGATATGGTAACAAAATAGGATATAAAACTTTGTGACAATATTTTTCTGTTGTTTTGGAAAGTCCTCGTAATATTCAGTAGAAAAGACAGTGGCATTTTTTTGAGAAATTCTTGTCTGCACAAAACGCAACCCTGGGTCAATAAAAACTAATTTAAGCGGACAGTCACTATCAGATACATCGAAGATCTGGAGGAAATCGCAAACATCTGAACTACGCCTCTTTTGTCATGGCAATAAATTGCATGTCCAGATATTTGTGACCAGCTCCACAACTTTGACATATCTAATGGCGACACGACAATACAAATAATCAGGTGGCAGGAGAACTCACCCGAATTGCTGTAAAATACAGAAGCTGATAGGCATCTCCTGATCCCGAAAACGATGAACTAACGCCCTTTTTCCATCCTTCAGGGAGAACACATCCAGGGCTCGCCGGCCGGAGTCCAACACGTATAGGTTGTCAGTTAAGTAATCTGGTGACAAGTATACGAAGTTATAGACCTCAATAGCCAATATCTATTATCTTGAGGACATGAGCTTAGCTAATCTAAGTCTATGGAAGGACCATAATTTCAACAGAAGATCGTAGGTCCTGGGGAGGGATTGGTGATGACGAAACCTTAAAAGAATTGTCTATTAATTTCGTCATCACTAATCCCGATGTCCCAAATGAGACGGATAGTAGTCCACCAAAGTGAGAGATTGCTCTCACTTTGGTGGCCTACTATCCGAACGATCTATATATCCGTCTCATGGACGAATTCCATAGATATATAGATATATAGATATCCGTCTCATGCAATTCGCCCGTAGATTGAGAGAATTCATGTAGCATTTCATCCATACTTGTCCAAACAGGTCTACTTAAAGATACTCGTAAAGTATGAAAAAATTACGTTAGCTACTTTGTATATGAAATTTATTTAGGACACATAATATATACAAACATAGAACAACTTTATAAAGCACATCAAAATAGGCTGACAGTGTCACGAAACCTCTGACGCTGGTATTCCGCAGACGCTTCCGCTTTGTAAAGTTAGCTTTAGGATGTTCAGTCGCCATCAGATATAATAGGAGCTGTGGAGGTGGTCACAAATATCCGAACATGCACTTTATCGCCTTGACAATAGAGGCGTACAGATAATTGTGACCACCGGAACAGCTCCGTTATATCTGATGACGACTGTTCATATGCGTTTGGACAAGTAAGGATGAAAAGACTAGTTGAAACTTTCATATATTTGTGAGAGACATACGGAGTTGCATGGCGCCACGCTTGGCCGCCTCAACACGGGTGCCTCTTCATATAATGTGCCTGTTAGTTCAGAACAAAGCCTATTAGGTGCAGTGCTCCCAAATGAACAGGCTTGGCATTACTACCAAGTTAAAAGGGTAAGCTAATATGTATTTATTTCGCACTAGGTGGCATGTTAAGTGTAAGCTCTGGTAAAAATGTAGTGCAAAAGTATTTTCCATCAGGAAAACTCTTATTTTGATCGAAATACGACGGCACCCGAACTTTCACTCAATGATTGTATTAAATGAGTGACATTTTTATACCGATTAATATGGAACTTTATTCGTTTAGTGTCAAATGTCAAACCGATAAATGACATTCGACGTTAAACAATGAAGTTCAATATGAAGAGATACGAAAATATCACTCATTTAATACAATCATTGATTGACAGCTCGGGTGTCATCACTCATCGTATTCCGATATAGATCCGAGTTTTCCCGAAGCAAATAATTTCTTACCCTCGTAAGGCCCAGTGTACATTACAGTACATTACAATGTACACTCCCTTTCAATAGAGTTTAAATCTTTTATAAAGGGAAATAGGGAGAATTTCTTTTGTTTCATTAGTTTTCGTACAAAAGAAAATTCAACCCAATTCACTGGAAAGTAAGGTTGGTTTTAACTATTAAATATTTTAGTTTGGTGAGCGTTACGAGATTACTATATCTGAATCCATTTTCAAGCCGACTCTGAACACACCACTTGGGTCCAATTTTTCAATTGTCAGATAAGCACATATCTGACAGATGCCCATACAGTTATTCGTCAAATAGGGCTTATCTGTCGATTGAAAAATCGGCCCTTAGCCATCAATAAGTGTAATTACCGCTTTTAACTTAAAAGTACGACCATTTGTAGTGATTTAAGGTGTTCTCATCTTCTGATGACCAGTAGAGGGTGTAGCTGTTTGTACTGACCATAATCCATGTCGACAACATTTTCTAGTCCGTTGTAAGCGAACACGTGGGTAACTCCGAGCGTGAAGTCCGTCATTTCAATTTTCACAATATACTTGCGCATTCCGTCATATATGTAGAGCGTATCTGTGTAAAAAGCAAATCATTTTAAGCATATTTTTGATAAGTGAAAGTTGGGTATGGCAGAAAAGACATCAAAGTCAAGTGAATGCAGTAGAAATGAAAGCTCTAAGAAGCATGTGTGGTAAGATTGAGAGATAGGATCAGAAATAGTGTGATAAGAGAGAGGTGTGGATTGGTTGAAGATGTAGTGACTAAAATTGAGATGGGTATCTTAAGATGGTTTGGCCATGTAGAGGATGGATGAAAGAAGATTAACGAAGAGGGTATATAGAAAGCGAGTAGAAGGATCCGTTGGAAGGGGAAGGCCTAGGCGAACTTTTCTCGACCAAATCGGGGATATTTTGAAGAAACACCAGGTCAGGAGTACCCTAAACCGAGGAGCATGTATGAGGAACGTTATGAAAGTGAGTGAAGTAAAAGTGATTTGTCAGGACCGTAGCAAATGGAATTCCGTGATCTCTACCTACCCCTCTGGGAACACTGGAAACAGGCGTGATTGTATATATGTATGAATGTATGTATATTATTGATCTACTATTGTTTGCTGAGAATAACATGGACAGCTAAGCGCATGAATCACTCCGTATTGTTGCAACTCGGTGTTAAAGTGCCATTATCCACAATCCGAGTTACTTTGGTCATATAATGAGAAGAGGAGACGAAAGTTTGGAAAGGTTAATCGTTGTTAGCATTACTGATGGCAAAAGGTCACGGCGCCGTTCACCAGCACGATGGACTGGTCAACTCAAACGGCGAAGCTCAGTCAAGGTTGTAAAGCTGTGAAGTTTTTGGTGTCTTACCTGTCATTCTCGAGAGTATTATAACGCATCTCCACAAGGGCCACTACTCGAACCAGTTTTTTTACTTCTTTCTCTATCGTATGCCATATGCGTATGCCTATATCGAAGTTAGTAGCTTGAGGCTCAGGGTTCCCGAGAGTGTTGTAGCTAATCGTAGAGTACTTCTACTCACACCAGTTTCTTACCTCTTCTGCTATCGTATGTCATACCAGCACCCTTCCGATATCAAAGTTAGTAGCGTGAGACTCAGGGTTTCCGAGAGTATAGAAACGTATCGGAAAGGAGTTCTAAGCAGACCAAGTCCTTACCTCATCTACTATTGTATGCCATAGCCTGCACCCTTCCTATGTCGAGGTTGGTAGCGTGAGACTCAGGGTTCCCGAGAGTGTCGTAGCGGATACGTGTAAAGGTTGTGCCAGAGCCTACTATCAGGTATTGGGGGCGATAATTAGGTTCATCTAGAAAGAAAAATGATAGTTCATGAGTAATTTGTTATGTATAATTTATATTGAATTGAAAAAACCATTGCAGTTGCTGTACAAAATTAAGCTAAAATGTTTCCTGTCCGCCTGACCCCAATGTGGTGTCATGGATTTTTTTTTCAGGACCGCATGCTTGTATTATGGGGTCATCCCTATACTAAATGCTTGGACTTGTGACATTGGCGGTGTGAAATCGTTTGCGGATAGGTAGCCTGTCAGAAATAGCACTTTTTACGGCGTTAACTTGTAAATTGTAAAAAAAAACAACTCTGAGGGAGTTGTTTCGTCAACTTATACTTGACCTTTTCTATTAAACAGCTTCTATTTTATTTTACAGACTTGACCCCATAGTAAAAGTTGTTGAAAATCATGTACAGACACGGTTTGATAATCTTGTATTTATATCGCGTTTTTTGTAACACCCAGGACGATAGAAAAAGAAAATAATGTAAACAAAGACATTTCGCAATTACGCAATAAAAAAAAACAACTATAGTTTCTCTGTCATTGAATACACATAAATTTGTTACTTACGTACTTATTTAGATCAAATATGCGATAATTACCTATATATACACGTTAACTTCTATAATGGTTTTTTGGTTAGAAATTCAGTTGTCAGGTAGCCATATTTGTTTACATTATATTAATTTTCTATTATTACCCCGAATATAGCCTCGTAAGGCCCACGGGTCTTCCCGTAGTACTTTGAATTTTATAAAAATGGAACAGACTTGAATTTCATTTGTTTCATTCGATTTTGACACAAAAGAAATTATACTTTAGTTCCTAGACTATAAAGAACGAATTCGAGTAACATTTTACTTGTATGATGGGCCTTAGGAGCATTTTTTTTTTATGACATAAGCGGCAAACGAGCAGACGGATTGCCTGGTGGTAAGCAATTACCGTCGCCCATGGACACCCGCAACACCAGGGGAGTCACAAGCGCGTTGCCGGCCTTTAAGGGGGGTTGGAGCTCTGGGAACCTCACTTACCATCAGGAACACAGCACTACATACCTGAAAGGTAGCAGTGCTTTTATGGCTGTGGTCTTTTGTAAGGAGGAGGTACTTCCCCAGTTGGGCTGCCCCAGATTTAAGCTTGATGGTCATCGCTGTGCCCTACCTCTCATTGTTGGACGTAGTTTAAGGACATACCCGGGTCCATATATATAGTTAAACTTGAATCCAACTCTCTGGTACACTTACTGTAACAAACGGACCCATTCAGTATCATCCCAGCGGGACATGCGCACGAGTAGCTAGTGTTCGACTTGAGCAGACACAGGTGGGAGCACAGGTGCACCCCGCACGGGGTCGATTCTCGGCTGAACAACAATGGGTGGTAGATGTGGATTCCTAAAAACGAAAATAGTTAAAAACCTTTTTCTCAAATATGCAATGAAATATTGTCTTTACATTCCTTATAATAGACTCGGAAGTATGGTTTTTGGGTGCGGCAACTGAAGGAGACGGATATGGAATTTCATATAACTTTGCAGGCCTAGGCCTGTAACTTTTTTTCGACGATTATCCATACAGAGGTAAAGATTGTCCGGTTGTCATAGCAAACAGCTGATTTTAATTTTGAATACATTTCTATTTCATTGTTAGTTGTGATTATGCAAATTTCATTTTTTGAAGCATTTCTTTTATTTCATTGTATGTTTAAAAAAAGCACTATACATGCCTCGTCGTGAAAACGGATTCCAGGCCTCGTATCACTATCCTATATATACCCACTTGGCCGGAAATCCTCATTTTCCCGGCCTCTGATGTAATGTACTATTATTACAATAATAACATAAAGTTAAGAGTTATTCGTATGTCCACCTTGTGGGGGTCTGCCCACGCAGCGCCTTCCGGTACGTGGTCGCCACTCAACAAAATTTACGCCCCAACGGCCATCGGATCTACGTGCATGTGCAACTACTTCGTTCATTCGTTCGTTTATTAGCCTCTACCGATCGTATAAGCAAGAGTGATAGAGAGGGAAATAGTTAATTCTACTGATAGGTAGAATTAACTATTTCCTGTCTCTGTCGATTCTCAAAACTAGAAGTCATTTATTCGTAATTAGATATTGGTAGGATTTTACACAGTTTGTGATCGACTATGTTTCGCAGTTTCGCACTAAAAGAATGATGGAGCATACTTTAACCAATTCAGTGCGGATGGCACAACAGGCGAGTCATCCATGTTTTCAGCGTGAGGCGTATGACACTAGAGGAGTGTCATCACATTCTACGGCGTAAGGCACGCCTGCCGCGTCATAAAATTGTTCGCCGCCACAGACAAAAGTTTTTGAAAATGGAAGACGCAACGAATCGGTTAAATTAGAAAAGTTTATACTTTACAATTTTATTTATAGAAATAAGACTAAGTACTTAAAACTAGGTTGGAAGCTCTTCTTTCTGAAAAAAATAACAGATAGTAATGTTGCATTTTATTCACCAGAGTGCAAAATGAAAAAGTGTGTGTTGTACTCGGCTGCAAAGCGTTTCCCTGCCCTGCCAACGCTCAAGACTCCATTCGCTATTACGTTACATTCGAATTTTGGAATCTTTCTATAGCTCGGGTGTCAATATTAGTACGATAGTAAACGTTAACTTTGCTCAATCGTAAAACAAATAACTATTACGAATTTCGATTTTTGAATTAGTCCTGCAAGCTCTATGGTCCATAAAAAAACACTTACCATAGATAGGCGTGTGTAAACTAACAAGAGCGTCCCTCTTCCACTGCAAATGTATTTTATCTGTGGTCTGTATGGTGTTGGAAACCCAGTCGCTCCAATATACGGTATTTTCAAACACGGCGATTGCGTACGGATGGTGGATATGCGCTTGATGTAACACCTGGAAAATATTAAATAATAGTTTATTTTTAATAATAGTTTTTTTTTTAATACTTCTACGATGGCAAACAAACATACGACCCACTTGGTGGTTTTTTTTATGACATAAGGTGGCAAACGAGCAGACGGATTGTCTGATGGTAAGCAAATACCGTCGCCCATGGGCACCCGCAACACCAGGGGAGTCACAAGCGCGTTGCCGACCTTTAAGGGGGGTTGGAGCTCTGGGAACCTTACTCACCATCAGGAACACAACACTACATACCTGAAAGGCAGCAGTGCTATTATGGCTGTGGTCTTCTGTAAGGAGGAGGTACTTCCCCAGTTGGGCTTCTCCAGACTCGAGCGTGATGGTACTTCGCTGTGCCCTATCTCTCATTGTTGGACGTAGTTTAAGGACATACCCGGGTCCATAACGGTTTATAACTCCGGAGGATTCACATGCGTGGTGACTACCCTTTAAGGCTCTGTGGGTGAGCTTACTCAACGACAGAAACACAGCACTATAAGTAGGTTGTAGTGCTATTTAGCTGTGTTTTCTTTAAGGTTTAGTTTAAGGACATCCACGTGACCGGTTTATCCATTTTTTTATGACAAGGGTGGTAAACAAGAGACGGATTGCTGTAAACGGTAAGCAGTTACCGTTGCCCATGGGCACCCGCAACACCAGGGGAGTCAAGCGCGTTGCCGGCCTTTAAGATAGGAGTACGCTTTTTTCTTGAAGGTATGAGGGTCGTATCGGTCCGGAAATACCGCTGACGGCAAATCATTCCACAGTTTTGAATTTTTGATGTGCGAGGCAGGAAGTTTCTAGAGAAACGCACAGTAGAGACTTTCATAAATAATACTAAAGACACATTTTAATTGGAATCAACGGTCCTTCGGATCGAAGTTAACATTATCGCCCTCTCTACACAAACATGCAAGACGGATAGAGAGGAGATACTTACATATAGCTGTTTCGTATCAATTTTGAGCACCATTATTGTCTGATCGACGAAATATAATCGGTCGTTGAGATCGTCCAGAGCTAAACCCTTTGCGAAGTTGTTGAGACTAGATGTCATCAGCTGTAAACAAATCATCATACTGTATATTTATATCGAAAAATAAAAAATAAAAGATATACATATTTTAACTGTATAAATTCATTAAGACTGCGCCGAAGAAATGACAGCAGAATTTCGTTTGTTAGATACCTTTTTTGCATAGTTAATCCTTAATCTTACGGCCCGGACATGACTATGCGCGACTTGCGGCGCGGCAAGCGTTTTATCTGGCTGGAGCTCTGGGAACCTTACTCACCATCAGGAACTATACTAACTATAATGGCTGTAGTCTTCTGTAAGGATGAGGTACTTCCCAGTCGGGCTTCTCCAGACTCAAGCGTGACGGGACTTCGCTGTGCCCTACCAGCTCTCATTGTTGGACGTAGTTTAAGGATATAAATATATCTTTTGCGTCTTTCATATAGATTTTCACTGTGACAAGGTACGAAGTGGCCCATAAATCAAATTGGTTGCCTGTACCTACACGATACAAGTGAGTTCATCCGTTGTAACTGAGTAGTTTCTTGTACATTGCTGACTCTGCACTAAAATGTAACTAACCTCATGATCAGAGCCGTCCATGCGTGCGCGCATTATCACATGCCCCCCTTTCAGGCCAGCCACGTCAGCCCAGTACATTAATCTGGAAGTAGTACGTAAGTTTTAACATAAACTGTTGGAATGTCTGTGTATATATCGGAGCTGTGGAGGTGGTCGCAAATATCTAAACAACTATTACTTAGTTACAAACGCATAAACTCACGTGTAATTATATCGCCTAAGCGACAGCTGAGCGATACACCCGCAACGCGAGCGGTGTCTCCTGACTCGGCTTGAAAATGGATACCAGAGCTTACCCGAAACATGTCGCTTCGTGCGATATAATTACATGTGAGTTTATCCCTTTGTTACTAAGTAGTAGTAACATGGCTCACAACAGCTTTAATAATATGTAAACAACTATTGTCAAGGCGATCAAGTGCATGTTCAGATATTTGTAAACACCTCCACAGTTCCGATATATCTGAAGGAGACTACAAGGCTACAAGGGGGCAAAGTGTTTACCTTCTCGTGCTAATATTAAGACCCGAGCTAGCGAAAGATTCTAAGTTGAACCACGAGCGTTGAGTGGTTTTAAAAGTGAAATCTTAGGCGTTTTTAGGGTTTTGGCACGAGACAGGAATAAAACTTTGCTGCCGAGTGAAACACACAACTTTTCACCTCACTACCGTGATGAAAAAGCTAACGCTAAAATAAATTAATCAATATTTTTGCTAGCCATCAATTGTCATTCAAAAACATTTAAAGATCGTCCAACCAGCTAACGTCAAAACAGTCTATTAATAAGAAACAATTTGTACGAAATTACTTTGCACTCTTGTGGATAGAATGCAAATTTGCTATCTGTTTTAAGAATAAAACAGTTCTTTCTGAGCTAGTAAGGTAAAGAGTAATTTGTAGACGCCTAGTAATCTATGGGAATCCTCTATATATGTCTATACTTTCATAATTAAGAGATAAAATTTTAAAACTAACGTATAATAATCAATTTTTTATTTAAAGGAGTAAACTGACAGCAGTTTTCATACATTTGACAGGTCGTTTGACAACTTAAGTATGAAAACTGCTGTCAGTCTACTCCATTAAATTAAAAATTTGATTTTAGTTATCTTATCTGGTACCGCGAACATTGAAGTAAATTTCGAGCATGTCTTACTCTTTTACTCCAATTTAAGCGTGACAGTGTGACAGAGACAATCCTTCGAAATTTACGAAAATCGGTTTTCGCAGCACCTATACCCGAAAATAAATGACGCAAAAATATAGTGCAACGAGCATTAGTCTTACCCTTTTTTGACATCCAACGTCACATGTTTAGGCCTCAAAGAAGCCGTTCTGATGCGGGTACAGATTGAGCCGTCACTCCTGCAGGCGTAGATGGCGCCACGGGATGCATCGCTGAAGTATATGTTCTTCCCCAACCAGTCCACTGCGATGTCGCCGGCGTCATACAGTCCCAGGCTCACTAGGATCTGAGAACAAATAAATTTCTCTGAAAATGTACAAGCTATTGGCGACTGTACTTTTTTTGCACAATCATCAACTGTAATATTCTAACAATTCATATGGGGGAAATGTCATTTTGACAGTTCGAGTGGCGCTCACGCTCATGCGGTTCGAATCAAAAGTTCAAAACGCCATTTTCGTAACCTTGACTTTTTGTAGTTTAGTACTGTAAGCTCTGTGAGGAAGCCCGATACCGCGAACATCGAAGTTCGTATATTTCGAGCATCTTTCTCTTTCACTCTAATAAGTTCGTCATGAGAGTGACAGAGACAAACGAGCGAAATTGGACCAATTGGAGTGAAAGATACTTCAATGTTTGCGGTACCGGACCTGATAGCGTAAGCACTGTGAACGCTGTCAAATGACATCATCAATTGTAGGCCTAGCATAAGGGGGGCGCGACAGTATCTCAAGCCGAGATAGACTACCCATCCCTCTTTAAATAATATAGTTAGAAAAGGACGGGCAGTCCATCTCGCCGCGAGATACTCTCGGGCCCCTCTTCTGCTAGACCTCCAGAAAGAATGAATTGGGAAATCGTCAGTGAGCTCAGTGTGAATTGGATGCGTTACAACCTGACCTGTCCCAACGTGTCGGACGTGATATATCATACCTCTTTTGTCTCCGTTACATTCTGCAACTGCGCCCTAGCTATGGCCTGATGTCCTTCAGCTGTCTCTACCCAGTACAGATGCTTTCCGTCGTAGATTACCCCGTGGCTCTGAAACACGTATATTTTTTTAAAGAAAATCAAACAACAAAAATCCATACATACACCATAAATACAGAGTAACAGGCCTACAGTTTCTACATTACAATTTCTATGAAGATATCTCATCGTCAAAATAACTCAACATGAGCCCATAGATGGCGCTGTGCCACATAGTTACAGACAAATAGCCAGAATGTTGAAAGTTAAAAGAACTCAACTTTGTAAAGATATTGTCAATCTATTATTTCTATAAGGGCTTGGCACATAGGCGCGTTTTGTGAGCGTGGCGTGAGCGGGGAGCGACGCTGCCGTCCGAATGTGTGCCTTATTTTGTTATGCTACCGCCACACATTCGCACGAATAGCGAGGCGATTAACGAGGCGAAACACGAGCACGCATGTGTACGCGGACGTCTCGCTATACCTCTCGCACCTCGCCTCGTGTTTTTGTATAGGCAAAGTCTCGTCGAACATTTCGATGAATAGCGAGGCGAGTGACGAGCCAGCATGTCTGAACGCGGAGTTACATTAGCCGCACCGGTGTGTCACGCTGCGCTACCGCCACGCTCACAAAACGGGCTTATGTGCAAAAACTCGCATGGGATTTTAGTTACATTGCGTACTGTTGGTTATGTGCATTTCAACCAGCCGATCAAACCCCGCAATGTAATGAAAGACGCATGCGAGTTCGCGAGCAGTCTAAATCAGCCTTTACTATACACCACAGACCTATAATCATATGGACTAGAACTACCTACGAATTGAGCGTGTATACCTAAAATACTTTTGGCAAATAAAATGGCGTCCTTCCGTTGTTTCCATGTGAGCCATAATAAATACTTTTATTGATTGAAATATATTTTTTTATTGAATGTGATAAAAATTAAATAGAATTTAAACTGCAGGCCATAAAACATTCAAAACTTGACTAACTACAAGTTAGGGAATTAATTAATGTTTGAATTAATTTAATGAGAAACTCACCACTTGACAGCTCAACTACTATAAACAGTTTGGCAAGTAAAATGGCGGCTGGCGAAAACAGGCAGCCGGAAACAATCACGTGGTATTAATGTCAAACAGAATCGGAATAGAGAACAACCAAATGTCATGTGGTCTCTTTTATCGTACACTATTGGTTATTAGAAAGAAAGAAACAGATTATATTTTTTAGTTCTATGTCGAGATCACACATATTTGGATAACACAGAGTATGTATAGTGGAATAGGGCCTCTCCATGTATTTTTTTACTCATTGCTATACACAGGCAGCCTAAAGGTCAGACTTGTCCTCGACGTTTTGTACTCAAACAGCGGACGGGTGTCCAGAGGGACATATCAGAGGTACATTGACGGTTTTATCCACCAGACATATCCAACGTAGCAAAGAAATGACGTTAACTTAGAAATAAAATTTACTATTATTGCTTTTTTGTGAATTTTTAATAGAGTTTACTAAAACAGTGCCATGCATCTCGTTCTTTCGTGCACGAGAGCTAGGTATAAATGTGTCCCTAACATGTGGGCGTGGTTAAGCGTACCTTTTTTATTCCCGATATAATAATAGTTTCGTTCTTAGTTTTGATTTTTATGTACCGAATATCTTTTGCAGTGCTATAGAATAACATTGCATTTGGATCTGTAAATAAATAAAAAATTAGACCAGCATTCGCCCCTTAAATGCAAAAGCGACAAAATCCAAAATAATACCTTGTTACAATTAAAATTTTATAATGACGTGTTAGAATTGTCATTGCAACAAGATCTTATTTTGAAATGTGTCGCTTGTGTATTTAAGGAACAATATATGTTCCATAGCAATTTTCGAAGAGACTTAAAAATATGCATGCACTACAACTTATTTCTTATAAGACTATAACTACAAACATCATTGGAGAGAAACACACAGGCCCGGTACCGCAAACATCGAAGTTCGTATATTTCGAGCATCTTTCTCTTTTACTTCAATTAAGGCGTCATGAGAGTGACAGAGACAATCTTCCGAAATTTACGAATATCGATTTTCGCGGTAGCGTGACGCCTTAATCGGAGTAAAAGAGAAAGATGCTCGAAATATACGAACTTATATTCGCGGTACCGCTCCTTGAGAGAAATGTGCGCGGATTGCGTTCGGAAACTTTGTTTAAAAAATTCGATAGGTAGTATAGGTAGGTTTATTTTTCTAGTATAAATTAACTCACCTTCAGCAAAGCAGAGGTATTCGAACATATCCATCTTGTAACCAGGTTCGCATTCGCAGTGAAAATGTCCATCGTAATTCTTGCAAATTTGGCTACAAGTCGGTCGTAATGTTGCGCATTCATCTTTGTCTTGGCACGTGTTTGTGGTGGTGTTGTAGTCGTAACCGATTATTGGAAGTTTGCAGACGCAGCGTGCGCCCGTACGCTCCGGATAACATGTTGTGGATGATGCGGGACAGGTGGTGTTAGTGCACATTGTGTGCCCTGGAAATAAGACAATCAAAATCATTCCGATGCAATCTACTTCTGGACATAGGCCTCTATATCCGCGATTATCCTGCCGGCACACATTCGCGCGAGTAGATTGCGTGCTCGTGTTTCGCCTCGTTATTCGCCTCGCTACTCGTGTGAATATGTGGCGGTAGCATATAAGTTCTTGTCATAAATTACTCTCTCGGTACAAGCTCTTATTGCCAGCTGTATTTTACACACTTTTTGCTTATCGAGTGGATTCTAACGAGTATTCTAGCTATGGCTACCTTCTGACTCCAGCATCAGATCAGATCAACCATAATATTACATTATCAATAAACTTAAAGTGCTAAACTTCAGCTCAATAAACGATTAAAGATATGTGCTTCAAAATTGAGTTCCGAACATACTTAATACTTTACATTACTATAAGTTTAAAGAATAATACGAACGAATAAGTGTATCATTGTCAACTTCAATTCAAATCAAATAATTAATTTTATTTTAATTTGTGTTACGTATTTCAACAAGACACATGAATTTCTAAAAATTGTTAAGGAAAAATTTTGTATCAAAAAAATTTAGAATAATAGCCGATTTATACTCGTTGATATACCTAGGAGGAATAATGACTGGAGAACGCATCCGCGTGCGCCAGTAAGGAACAAAGATATTCTGGCTTTTGTAGCCCAAAATGTAACAATTCACTATAGTTTTGCTTTACAGGACATTCTTTATAACAAAAATATTCGCTTATTCTGTATTAATTACCGCAACTTTAGTTGAAAACTCAAATTGTATTTGTTTGTTCCCCTTCAACTTTGACAGTTCTGAAGAGTCCAGTTTGGAGACGAACAAGGGAACTACCTACCCTAAACCTACCTACTACTAAACTAGACAGTTTAATGGTATGTGTATGACATATACGTACAAGACAACATTCAACATACGCACTCTCCCTCTCTCTCTACCTCAGACCACGGCATGAAAGTTTGCAAAACGCACAATGGACCTTCGTCGCTCTTGTCCCTACACTATATGACGTTGTTGTACGTCACATGTACTCCCAAAAATGAGAACGCGATGTTAAAACATCTTAATCGCTCTGCATGGCGCGAAAAAGCTAGTGACACCGAACACATTTATGAACGCGTCTTTAGTACCGATACCGATGCGTCCGACGCGACGCCTCCCCTCCCCGGCTTTATCGTCTCGTGTTATTTGTTTGTCGTATCGTAGTCAGTTGGTTGTCAGTTCGCAGTGTCACAGTAAGTTGTCTATGCGTCGACACACGTTAATTCAAGGTTTACTCAGTGAACTAATTAGTAATCATTACTTAATTACATGGTTTCGAAACAAAATAAACCATTAAATTGTGTACACGACAATGCAGACTACAATTTAAAGCAGCCTAAACATTTTGTGATAAATACAAGCGAAGATGTGGCGAAGTCAGGACCACTGTGGCCAGCAATTTTAATGGTACGTAATTGTAACTAACTTGGAAGATAATAACTGTGAAAGTGGCTATTTTCTTGGCATTCATCGGATCGGACGCCGTAGTTATATAGAACAGATTCAATTAAATATCGTCATGTGACGACCAAAACTCACTAACTACTAAAAAATAATTAAACAAAAATTAACCTTATTAAGGTATTAGGTAATATGATTCACTATGGCTATTAACTTGTGGTAGTAATTAGTGAGTTTTGGTTGCCATCTGACGATATGTACCTTTCATATGACTCATTTATTTTTGGAGTGAAATTATTCTTATTATGTATTTTCTTTTAAAGTCTGTTTTTCTTTGCTTTACTAACCTAATATTTCTTTTCTCAGAACTCAGAAGTGAAGTGAAGAACTGTGGCTATAGCACCTTAGAAGAAAGCCTTCTTCATAATATTATGGCAGAAGTAAGAAGTGATTCCCTCAGAGAGAAGTTGTCAGCAGAACAAGACCTAACTTTTCAAAAACCATGGATGTCAGTCGCTCCATGATGCAAGTAAAAACAATAAAGAAGACTGCTACAGAAAATACAATTAACTGAAACAGTAAAAACACCAGCATTAAGAAATACGAAGAATATATGAACACAAATAAATAAAAGAAGACAAGTACCTAAAGAACATAAAAAATATATATAATTGTGAGAGATATGAATGTGACACTACACATCATAGAAGAAATTGCAATTAAGAAAACAGAACTGATGCAACAGAAAAAACCACCTCAACAAATGGTATGAAATGAATACTATTGACTGACTAACTCCGAGTCGAGAGTATGATAGTGATAATGGATTCATGGTGGCTATAGATGCAGATGAAGGTACTTATTATGATGAGGGCGCTGAAAACTGATATGAGCAAACAATATTACCCAATGAATTCATAGCCATGCTCATACTAAATAGAGACTGAAACATTAAAAAAACTAAAAACACCAGCATTAAAAAACAGAAAAAGTAGAAAATATAAACACAAATAAGTAAAAAGAAGATAGAGGAAGAGAATAAGGAAACATTTCATTGTGGCTCATGTGAATGTGACACTACACATTGTACAAGAAATTCAAGAATGTGTGCCCGAGATGCAACCAAAGAAACCATCTCACCGAATGCTGAAAAATAAACTGTTGACTGACTACTTCAGAGACGAGAGTACGATGGTGAAGATGGATTCATTGTACCCGCCATAGATGCAGATACATATGAAGGTTCTGATGAAGAGGATACAATCTTGTATATGGCATGTGCAAAACTACAGAAAGATAATTCAATGGAAACAGGTTCTATGTGATACAAACTGCACCAGAACACCCTTGAAGTCATAGTGGTATGATATTTCTTTAATTAAAAAAGCAAATATTACATATGGATAGCATACAGCTACTCTGGGTTTCTTTGAACTTATGAACTAGAAAATCTTGCTGGCCTTCATGTAATTGACAATTTGAAATCTGCATTTGCCATATTTAGAATACCAGACATACTTTTCATGGATGGAGTTAAACAATATGACTGTCAAGAGTTCAGATAATTCAGAAAGGATTGGAATTTTGAACACAGAATTTCAAGTTTTGTTTTCCTCTAACGCATAGATTCCCAAACTCATTTGAGGTAGCGCCCACTTAGGTATCAGAAAAAAAACAGCGCCCACCATCACAAAATAATAACTAAAATAAGGTAAATATTTCGTCACTTCTTTAAAAAACAGTAGATACCTACCCAGACGAAAATTTCAATGATAGAGAAGTACCACAAATAAACCTTAAGTTTAGGTTTCTATTTAATGAAATTTATAAATTTATTTCTACCAATCAATCAAGTTTTTTTTTTACATATGGGAGCGCCCCCTTGGGCAGCATAAACGCCCCCAGTTCCTTCCGAGGCCCCTATCGCCCCCCTGGAACTGTTCAGCGCCCACTGGGGGCGGTATGGACCACTTTGGGAAACTATGTTCTAACGGCTTAGTTGAGCGCTATGTTCAAGAAGTTGAACTGAATGGTGAATGAATTGAATGAAAAATGTATTATCTTCCAGACATTTTTACTTAGATCCACAGCTAGCATTACTGCATCATATGAACACACCACAACTGGATCTAGGGTCAGTGACCAGAAGAATATTGAATATAAGAACTATAACTTTATTTCCTGCAAACAACAAACTATTAGGAAAAAAGAAAAATTAAATGTGGACAGAGAAAAATATGTAGATAATAAATATTTTGTTATTTCTGAAAATGTGACTATGAAAAGTGTTCCAGCAGTTAGTAACAGCATCATATAAATAGAGACTGAAGATAAAAGTAACTCCTGGCACCTAGAACCTACAGCCACGCCTCGAGAACTGGCTAATGAGATCAGAGTCAACAGAAGTTCCAGACTGTTATAAACCAAACTGGCTCCAGAGCCAAAGCTGCACCCTACAGCTTCTCAACCACAAAGCACAAGCAGTGGAAGTGTGGTAGTTCCACCTGCAAGGTACATCTTCTCAATTGTAATTCAACATTATGAATCAATTACAATGCAACGTTTAGTCAGTATACTAATTATTGACAGTCTCAACTCACATTTGTCGCAGAACTGGTCTTCGTCGCTCTTGTCCCTATAGTCGACATCGATTCACATTTGATCGCTCGCAATGTAGAAGGAAGAATCTAAGCAGATATAGTAATAAAATAAATAAAGAAAAAGCTTGTAAAAATTACATTTGTCACAGAACTGGCCTTCGTCGCTCTTGTCCCTATAGTCGAGACTTGTTGCACATCTGGTCGTTCGTCAAACAGAAGGAAGAGTCTAAGAAATAAAGAAAAAACTTGTAAAACTCACATTTGTCACGGAATAGGCCTTCGTCGCTCTTGTCCCTACAGTCGATGATATGGTTGCTCGCAATGTAGAAGGAGTCTAAACACATGTAGTAATAAAAAAAAAGAAAGAAAGTGCTTGTAAAACTCACATTTGTCACAAAATAGGCCTTCGTTGCTCTTGACCCTAAAGTCGTTAATGTCGTTGCACATCTGGTCGTTCGCAATGTAGGAGTCTACGCACATGTAGTAATAAAATAAAATAATAAAAAGAAAGAAAATGCTTGTAAAACTCACATTTGTTACAAAATTGGCCTTCGTTGCTCTTGTCCCTACAGTCGATGATATCGTTGCACATCTGGTCGCTCGCAATGTAGAAGGAGTCTAAGCACATGTAATAAAATAATAAAAAGAAAGAAAATGCTTGTAAAACTCACATTTGTTACAGAATAGGCCTTCGTTGGTCTTGTCCCTTCAGTCGATGATATCGTTGCACATCTGGTCGCTCGTAATGTAGAAGTAGTCTAAGCACACGTAGTAATAAAATGAAATAAAAAAAAGAAAGAAAATGCTTGTAAAACTCACATTTGCCACATAATGGGCCTTCGTTGCTCTTGTCCCTGCAGTCGATGATATCGTTGCACATCTGGTCGCTCGTAATGTAGAAGGAGTCTAAGCACATGTAGTAATCAAATTAAATAAGAAAAAGAAAGAAAATGCTTGTAAAACTCACATTTGCCACATAATGGGCCTTCGTTGGTCTTGTCCCTTCAGTCGATGATATCGTTGCACATCTGGTCGCTTCGCAATGTAGAAGGTGTCTAAGCACATGTAGTCATAAAATAAAATAATTAGAAAAAAAGAAAATGCTTGTAAAACTCACGTTTGTCACAGAATGGGCCTTCGATGCTCTTGTCTCTACAGTCGATGATATCATTGTTGCACATCTGGTCGCTCGCAATGTAGATAGAGTCTAAGCACATGTAGTAATAAAAAAAAAGAAAGAAAGTGCTTGTAAAACTCACATTTGTCACAAAATAGGCCTTCGTTGCTCTTGACCCTAAAGTCGTTAATGTCGTTGCACATCTGGTCGTTCGCAATGTAGGAGTCTACGCACATGTAGTAATAAAATAAAATAATAAAAAGAAAGAAAATGCTTGTAAAACTCACATTTGTTACAGAATAGGCCTTCGTTGCTCTTGTCCCTTCAGTCTATGATATCGTTGCACATCTGGTCGCTCGCAATGTAGAAGGAGTCTAAGCACATGTAGTAATAAAATAAAATAATAAAAAGAAAGAAAATGCTTATAAAACTTATTTTTGTCGTAGAACGGGCCTTCGTTGCTCTTGTCCCTACAGTCTATGATATCGTTGCACATCTGAGGCCTGTTTATCGAACACTTGTAACTTGTAATACAAGCGGAAGTCACTTTTTGACACCAGGTGTTAGAAAGAGACTTCCGCTTATATTACAAGTTACAAGTGTTCGATAAACAGGCCTCAGGTCGCTCGTAATGTAGAAGGAGTCTAAGTACATGTAGTAATAAAAAATGCTTGTAAAACTCACATTTGTCACAGAACTGGCCTTCGTAGCTCTTATCCCTACAGTCGATGGTCGATGATATCGTTGCACATCTGGTCGCTAGCAATGTAGAAGGATTCTACGCACATGTAGTAATAAAAAAAAAAAGAAAATGCTTGCAATACTCACATTACTCACAGAACGGGCCTTCGTTGCTCTTGTCCCTACAATCGTTGTTATCGTTGCACATCTGGTCGCTCGCAATGTAGATTGAAAAGTCTAAGCACATGTAGTAATAAAATAAAATAATAAAATTAAAGACAGCTTGTAAAACGTACATATGTCGCAGAACGGGCCTTCGTCACTCTTGTCCCTATAAGTCGATAATCTCGTTGCTCGTCAGACAGAAGGACAGGACAGCACATGTAGTAATAAAATAATAAAAATAAAGACAGCTTGTAAAACGTACATTTGTCGTAGACCGGCCCTTCGTCGCTCTTATCCCGTCTTCCCATTCATCTCTCATTCCCATCTTGTACAGTCGGTAATATGTACTCTAGTCACTCATCAGATAGAAGAGTCTAAGCAAATGTAGTAAGAAAATAAACTAATAAAAATAAGGGAAATGCTTGTACAACTTAGGTACATTTGTCACGGAATGGACCTTCGTCGCTCTTGTCCCTACAGTCGGTGATATCATTGTATGTTTAGTCGCTCGCAAGGTAGAAGGAAGAGTCCAAGCACGCCCAGTAGCGCTCACCCAAAAGGAAGAATTCATCGCACGTATGACTCTCACGGTCTTTCTCTCAGACAACGGATTGAAAATCCATAGACATACCATTTAACTAGACGGAGCGTGCTAATAATAATACCACGATCGAAAGGGATAGACTTATGTAACTTTCCATTGGTATGGCAGCCTGCGCTATTTTCGTCCGTCCTATCATAGTCTCACATATTTTTGTTGCCCTTCAAACTGATCCCTTCAGAACTGTCAAAGTTGGAGGGATACAAACAAATACAATTGGAGTTTTCTTGTGTTTTCAACCAAAGTTGCGGTAATGAATACAGAATGAGCTAATATTTCAGAGTGTCCTGTAAAGCAAAACTGTAGTGAATTGTTACATCTTGGGCTGCAAAAGCCAAAATATGATTGTCTGGCGCTCTCTAGTCATTATTCAAAAAGGTTATTTACTCACATTTATCGCAGAACGAGCCTTCGTCGCTCTGGTCTCTGCAGTCGATGATTCCGTCACACATCTGGCGGGCCTCTAGACAGAAGGAAGAGTCGAAGCACGCGTAGTAGCGCTCTGACAGAGGCCCGAACTCGTCGCACGCACGACCGTCACTCAGTTTATGTCTGTTTAACGTGTGTCCTGTGAATTTTAAGTTTTTTTTAACACAAGTGTAACGTCGATCTTCGACTGCAAACTATTTGATGCTAAATGTAAACTCGTCCAGAAAAAAAAAACCTCCGGAGCAGTAATTTGAGAATTTCACAGCTAACTGAGCAGTATCATAAGAAATTAGTTCCAGTAGCTTTCCACAATATAGCAAGGTTAATATTAGATCTACAATTTTATTTAGCTTGCTTTTTTATTTGGGTGGAATTTTACCCCCTCCATACAAGCAATTTCATGTATTCTGTATCAATGTCAATTCAAAATGGCCGCCTCTATAAAATGGCGGATTGCACGACCACTATGCGTATCAAATGAAAGAGTTTTACTAGTAGACTGAAAAAATGCAAAATAGTTATTAACGAAATGGCAAGGAAATGGCGGATTACATAGTTTTTTTTTTTTGTTTTTTTTTTTGAGGCGAACTTACTACAAGTTTCTAGGTCTTCATCGCTATGGTCATCGCAATCGTAACGGCCGTCGCAAGCCCAGAGCTTGGAGATGCAGGTACCATCACCGCACTGAAACGTCTTTTTGCTGCAGTTTGTCGAAGGTGTCTGAAAAGGGAAGAATAGTAACAGCTATAGTCTTTATTTATTATATCTTAGACTAGGTTAGTTAAAAGTAAAATACATTTAAAACGTATCAAAACAATAAAAACATAAAAGACCTAACCTAGGGTGCCGCTGGCAACAGGGCAGAGCCCAGATAGAGGAACCACCGGACTATGCGCCCCGTGTCCAGAATTACCGCCTTTTGAATCTGACCCTTGATTCAACCACAACCACGTAGCTAGAGTCTCTCAAGATGTTAGTCGAGACTCTTCGCTATGAGACCGTTCGCGGAAACAACTATCGGCCGAATCAACTTCCCACATGGTGGGTACCTCATGACTTGCTGGACTTGTCCTTCTCGGCCTTCACGAGATCACGAGGTTCTCGTCACAGCTATTATTATTATGAAGAGTATATATCAATATTCTTATTTCGTTGTTTGCTAAATTCTTTTTATAAATTCAAGTTGTTATACCTATTATTATTGAAAATATCGGATTTACTACATATGTCGGGCAAATTTTCAGAACAATACAATACAAATAAATACCAATTCTAATTATCTGTGCAAGGAATCAGCCACCCCTTTGATCAGCCGTGGAAATCCACGAGGCCCTTAGTTAGCTTCCTAAAGACTACATGAGCTCGAGCCCCTATGGGCCAAGGGTTTCGGCTCCAAACGGCTCAAATACAGCCAGAATCGATAACTGCATACAGAAAATTCTTATTTTACAATTTATTTGCAGCTCTACAAACGTAAGACTGTACAAATAAAACTTTAAAAGAAGATATACGATGCTTATTAATCCTTTACAAGGCAGAGGCGATATACCGACCACATCGGCTCACTTGGAAATTCAGCCATACTGTCTTACTATGGCTCAATATCGCTTGCACTTGTTGGAGATTTAACTTGCTCTTAAAATAGGCTGTCAAATGTAGGCTTCCAGCTGCAACGAATTCTGCGATACCATGTTTCAGTCAAAGGGGGCCTTATAAATGGTTAACCGATTCAGTGCGGATGCAAGACAGAGGAGTCATCAATGTTTTTAACGTGTGGCGTATGACACGAGAGGTGTGTCATCATATTCTATGGCGTAAGGCACGCCTGCCGCCTCATTAAATAATTGTTCCTCGCCACGGACAAAAGTTTTTGAAAATGGAAGACGCAACGAATTGGTATATGTACCTACTTAGTTAAAAACCACAGTCCACAAATAAATGTTAATGAGTTAGTTCGTATGGTGCCGGTTGAGAATAACCCCATCTCTCTACGGTATTGTAAGCGACGACATATGAAAAAACCGACGGAGGGGCAGCTACTGCGGTCGCCAACCCGCCTGTTGAGCGTTATGGCAACTCCCCGCAAGATTACATACATAATGTTTTACTAAGCAGCAGCTACTTACGTAAGACGCGATCGTGGTACAGTTGGCTTCGTCGCTGGCGTCGATACAGTCGGGCTCGTTGTTGCACACCCAGGTTAGCGGTATGCAGTAGCGGCCATCTTTACACAGGAACTGATGGGTAGCGTTGCAGAGATACTCGTTGGCCATGTGATCCGCTGAAAAAAAAAGATAGGTAAGATAAAATAAAAGCTTGTCAAGTTAGTAACGTTAAGATTTTATTTATTCTCGATGAATATACATTTCATCGGGGATAGTGCAACGCGTAACTAGAAATATCGATGGAGTTCGAAATTCAAACAAAGTACCAAGAAACTTTATCTTATTGCACTATTCACGACTATTTCACTTAATGCGAACAAACTCATTATGCATTATTTCCATTTCTCCAAATTAGTCTGCGTAAAAAAACAGTGGGTCTGGTTATCCAAGGCAACCAGTCCATACAATGTTGTTGACGTCCATAATTTTTTATTCCGCTTATTCCTAATCAGAACACCGAATGTTTCCATTCAGGGCTAGAACTCAGCGTATGAGTCGCTACCCAACGGTCACGCAGGGCCGGTGATTGACATGTGAGTCTTGAATAAATTCTGATTTAAACATAAACGTAAAGTTGACGCCTAAAAAACTAAGGCTTTGGTCTCCTATTTTGTGCTACACGCGATGTCTGACGTCAGCGTCAACGTTCCTGAACAAAAAATACGCCAACGTCGACGTGTAAGAGAAACCACAACAGGCCCGGTACCGCGAACGTCGCAGTTCGTAAATTACGGGCATCTTTCTCTTTTACTGCAATTAAGGGTGTCCTGAGAGTGACAGAGACAATCGTCCGAAATTTACGAATACTGTTGTTCGCGGTAGCGCCGCAGTACATATCTATAGGCAGCATTGTGACGCAGAAGCTGTAAGCGGCCGACAGCGTTTATAGACCATAGCCTAAAAGCAATTCTATCAAGATAAAACATTTTTTTTTATGAAAAGAGGGTCTTGAATATTCAACTTCGGTTTATTATTAGTACCTAAAAACTACTAAAAAAGCTGATATTTGAGCGACATTTTTAACTTCGTGTTGAAATTGTATCATTTTACAGGTAAGTAACATTCTTTGGGACCAACCCGTAATATAATATTTTTATTCTGTTTGAGGATGAAGTTAATGCCGCTCAGTTCATTTTGCGACAGTTATATTTCGCCAATACTTACAATAATATTTCATTACATTGTTCTTTTAAAACAAAAAAGGTTTCAACATGAAACCTCCATTAACATCAGCATTTAGTATTCATATAAGAGGGATAAAAAAATTAACTACCTGGTATTAATGATTTATTTGAAAGAAGTGCTTAGTCGGTAAAACAAAGAGAATGGCCGACCGCGTGTAGTCTTATCCTTAACGACCCACCTGGAGATTATTTAAACAATGGATGCAGCCGAGCGGCTTTATTGACATGCGCGTGGTATTTTTCAGAAGTGTTTTGTTTTTATCCATCCCATCCCCCCACCCTATTATTAGAAACAATTTTTAGTAAGTATGGTTCAGTTACGATTCATTCGTTTGCGACTACATACGTGTGCCTCCCGTGTTGTTAAGTGAGTGATAGTATTTTGTGACTTTACCGAATTGCCGGAATTTGAACTCGTTTAACCGATTCAGTGCGGATGGCACGATAGGCGAGTCATCAATGTTTTTAACGTGTGGCGAGTGACACGAGAGGAGTGTCATCATTGTCTATGGCGTAAGGCACGCCTGCCGCGTCATGAAATAATCGTTCGCAGCCACAGACAAAAGTTTTTGGAAATGGAAGACGTAACGAATCGGTTAACCAACAGTGCTACGAACTGAATCATATACTTATTAAAAAAATAGCTCAGCAGTAAAATGGTGGTTAATGAAAATGTTGCAACATACAACATAGCTACAGTTGTTCAACTAACCGGCTTTACAAACGGCGATCTATTTAGTGCTCACGCCAGGCCAGAGACCCATACGTTGAGTCAGAAGTTTTTATTAACCAAAAACGGTTTGTGTGGTGGCTTGGCGTAATATGTGCGCCCGTCAGTGCTTTGCCATTAATGTGTTAACACCGTGTCCAGCCGATTTGTACAGAAAACTTCGGTCCTCAAGGTAAATTCGACGAGTAAACTTATCTTCGCCGAGACCCTCTTTCTCGAAGTTTTGAAGCTCGTCCGTGATCTACATCGACATCCTGTCCAGCCATATGTACGAAATATTTGGATACTCACGGCAAAAAAAAATTGTCGCTTCCATCATCAGTAACTATCTTGTGCAATGCAGGTGCCATCAAAACAAGTAAACTTGTCTTCGCCTAGACACACTTTGTAGAAGTTTTGAAGCTCGTCCGTGATTGTATATTTAATAACACCCTGACAAGCCATGTACAAAATACTTGGGTACTCACTGCATAATTTTTTTTCGCTTCCATTAGATAAAGATAAAAAGACATTTATTGCCACAAAAAAGAAACAACAAAAAAAATTGCATGAAATAGTTACACGACTTAAACTTAAGACAAAAGGTTTGGGCGTTAGCATAATGCTGGCAGTGTCGTCGTCAGCCCTACATAGAAAAATTAAAATAACAACTGTTTATATTTGTGATAATTATTATTTCTATAATTTAAATATTACTGTATACTTGTATGAGCCTGTCTATTGTAAAATTAATTAATTTCGTACGTTTGCCATTTCATTTGCTGTCTGTTTTGTCAAAATTAATCTTTTAACATGTTTTCTAAAACTGAACAGACTATGTTTGAGCCTAATAAGCGGTGGTATGTTATTCCATATTTTTGATGCGGCGTACCTACCTAAAGCTACCTTTAAAGCCAGTATATCTATATTTAGGTATTACAAGACTCATTTTCATTACCTCTCTAGCCGCCTAACTTAACCTGAAGTTTTCTTAGATTATAAAGCACCTTTATTGTAAAAAAAAGCGTTTTAATTTTTTGTGTTCATATGATTGATATATCTTTGCTGTTCATCCATAATGAGACCTATTTTTTTGCCTCAGTAACCATTTGAATCATCTCATTGTTAATACGCACATTTAATGTTTGTTCAATTAATTTGTTTATTTGATGCTTAGTGCCCATAACCATATAGTTTGATTTTCCTTGACCACTCTGAAATCGCTTCGAGATCGTTATTTAGTTCATTTATGGCATGTTTTGCGTCTTTAAAGTAAAACGATATGTAAATTCTAGTTTCGTCCGCATAGAGATGAGCTTTGCTATATTTGAGGATCTTCACCAAGTCCGCAGTAAATATTATAAATAAGTGAAGGCTGAGGATAGACCCCTGTGGTCCACCTCGGCTTAGGGCCTTTGTTTGTGACACTATTCAATGACCCTGATGGTTTCCGGACACGACTTTCAGTCTCCTTTCGGTAAGAAATGATTTAAACCATTTTAAGGTATCATCTGACAAGCCGTAGGACAATCGGTCATTCCTTCGCAGTAACTAGCTTGTGCAATGCAGGTGCCATCCGGACAAGTAAACTTGTCTCCGCCTAGACACACTTTCTAAAAGTTTTAAAGCTCGTCCGTGCTCTCGGCTATTCAATAATACCCTGTCCAGCCATATTGTACAAAATACTTAGGTACTCACAGCAAAAATTTCGTTACTTCCGTCAGGACTATTCGTCGTTCCGTCGCAATAGTTATCTTGCGGAATGCAGGTGCCGTCCAGACAAGTAAACTTGTCTTCGCCTAGACACACTTTGTAGAAGTTTTGAAGCTCGTCCATTATCTTGGCTATTTAATAACACCCTATTCAGACATATTGTACAAAATACTTAGGTACTCACGGCAAAATTTTCATCGCTTCCGTCAAGACAATCGTTCCGTCGCAGTAGTTATCTTGCGGAATGCAGGTGCCGTCCAGACAAATAAACTTGTCTTCGCCTAGACATTCTTTGGCAAAGCTTTAGGTCGTTGGTGAACTCGGCTTGACATGATATCAACAGACAAGATAGGAAGATCGCTATGAAATAACGCGCTGTCCAGACAATTTGTACAAAATACTTCAGTACTCACGGCAAAAATGTTCGTCACTTCCGTCAGGACAACTCGTCGTTCCGTCGCAGTAATTATCTTGAGGAATGCAGGTGCCGTCCAGACAAGTAAACTAGTCTTCGCCTAGACACACTTTGTAGAAGTTTTGAAGCTCGTCCGTTATCTCGGCTATTTAATAACACCCTGTCCAGCCCTATTGTTTCAAAATACTTAGGTACTCACAGCAAAAAATTTCGTCACTTCCGTCAAGACAATCGTTCCGTCCCAGTAATTATCTTGCGGAATGCAGTGTCGTCCAGACAAGTAAACTTGTCTTCGCCTAGACATTCTTTGGTTAAGCTTTGCAGGTCGTCGGTGAACTCGGCTTGACATGATATCAACAGACAAGATAGGAAGATCGGTATGAAATAACGCCTTGTCTAGCCATATTGTACAAAATACTTAGGTACTCACGGCAAAAACTTTTGTCACTTGCGTCAGGACCATTCGTCGTTCCGTCGCAGTAATTATTTTGCGGAATGCAAGTGTCGTCCAGACAAATAAATTTGTCTTCGCCTAGACACACTTTGTAGATGTTTTGAAGCTCGTCCGTGATCTCGGCAATTTAATAACACCCTGTCCAGCCAAATTGTACGAAATACTTAGGTACTCACGGCAAAAAATTCATGACGTCCGTGAGAACAATTCGTCGTTCCGTCGCAAGAATTATCTTGTGCAAGGCAGATGCCCTCAAGACAAGTCAACTTTTCTTCGCCAAAACCCTCTTTCTCGAAGTTTTGAAGCTCGTGGGTGATCTACATTAACATCCTGTCCAGCCCTATTGTACAAAATACTTAGGTACTCACGGCTAAAAATTTCGTCACTTCCGTCAAGACAATTCGTCGTTCCGTCGCAGTAGTTATCTTGTGGAATGCAGGTGCCGTCCAGACAAGTAAACTTGTCTTCGCCTAGACACTCTTTGGCAAAGCTTTGCAGGTTCGGTGAACTCGGGTTGACATGATATCAACAGACAAGACAGGAAGATCGGTATGTAGAACATTCTGGAAATAACACCGTACCATATTGTACAAAATACTTAGGTACTCACGGCAAAAACTTTTGTCACTTCCGTCAGGACAATCCATTGTTCCGTCGCGGTAGCCGTCTTGTGTAATGCAGGTGTCATTAAGACAAGTAAACTTGTCACGCCAAAATCCTCTTTCTCGAAGTTTTGAAGCTCGTGGGTGATCTACATTAATACCCTGTCCAGCCAATTTGTACAATAAACTTAGGTACTCACCGCAAAAAATTTCATCGCTTCCGTCAGAACAATTCGTTCGTCGTATTCTTGGGGAATGCAGGTGCCGTCCAAACAAGTAAACTCGTCTTCGCCTAGACACACTTTGGCAAAGCTTTGCAGATTCGGTGAACTCGGGTTGACATGATATCAACAGACAAGACAGGAAGATCAGTGTGTAGAACATTCTGGTAAAACACCTTGTCCAGCCATATTGTACAAAATACTTAGGTACTCACGGCAAAATTTTCATCGCTTCCGTCAGGACAATTCGTCGTTCCGTCGCAGTAATTATCTTGCGGAATGCAGGTGCCGTCCAGACAAGTAGACTTGTCTTCGCCTAGACACACTTTCTCGAAGTTTTAGAGCTCGTGGGTGATCTACATTAACACCCTGTCCAGCCAATTTTTACATAAAACTTAGGTACTCACCGCAAAAAAATTTCATCGCTTCCGTCAGGAAAATCGTTCCGTCCCAGTAATTATCTTGCGGAATGCAGTGTCGTCCAGACAAGTAAACTTGTCTTCGCCTAGACACACTTTGTAGAAGTTTTGAAGCTCGTCCGTGATCTCGGCTATTCAATTACACCCTGTCCAGCCATATTGTACAAAATACTGAGGTACTCACCGCAAAAAAATTTCATCGCTTCCGTCAGGACAATTCGTCGTTCCGTCGCAGTAATTATCTTGCGGAATGCAGGTGCTGTCCAGATAAGTAAACTTGTCTCCGCCTAGACACACTTTCTAAAAGTTTTAAAGCTCGTCCGTGCTCTCGGCTATTCAATAATACCCTGTCCAGCCATATTGTACAAAATACTTGGGAGTACCCAAGTATTTTCATAATTTCCGTCCAAATATTTTCATCGCTTCCGTCAGGACTATTCGTCGTTCCGTCGCAATAGTTATCTTGCGGAATGCAGGTGCCGTCCAGACAAGTAAACTTGTCTTCGCCTAGACACACTTTGTAGAAGTTTTGAAGCTCGTCCGTAATCTCGGCTATTTAATAACACCTTGTCCAGCCATATTGTACAAAATACTTAGGTACTCACGGCAAATTTTTCGTCACTTCCGTCAAGACAATCGTTCCGTCCCAGTAATTATCTTGCGGAATGCAGTGTCGTCCAGACAAGTAAACTTGTCTTCGCCTAGACACACTTTGTAGAAGTTTTGAAGCTCGTCCGTGCTCTCGGCTATTCAATAACGCCTTGTCCAGCCATATTGTACAAAATACTTAAGTACTCACGGCAAAAAAATTCGTCACTTCCGTCAGTACAATTCTCGTTCCCTCGCAGTAATTATCTTGCGGAATGCAGGTGCCATTAAGACAAGTAAACTTGTCACGCCAAAATCCTCTTTCTCGAAGTTTTGTAGCTCGTGGGTGATCTACATTAACACCCTGTCCAGCCAATTTTTACATAATACTTAGGTACTCACCGCAAAAAATTTTCTTCGCTTCCGTCAGGAAAATTCGTCGTGCCGCTGCAATAATTATCTTGCGGAATGCAGGTGCCGTCCAGACACGTAAACTTGTTTTCGCCTAGACACCCTTTGTAGAAGTTTCGAAGCTCGTCCGTGATCTCGGCTATTCAATTCCACCCTGTCCAGCCATATTGTACAAAATACTTAGGTACTCACGGCAAAAATTTTCATCGCTTCCGTCAGGACAATTCGTCGTTCCGTCGCAGTAATTATCTTGCGGAATGCAGGTGCCATCAAAACAAGTAAACTTGTCTTCGCCTAGACATACTTTGTAGAAGTTTTGAAGCTCGTCCGTGATTTCGTCTATTTAATACCACCCTCCAGCCATGTGTACAAAATACTTAGGTACTCACGGCAAAAATTTCATCGCTTCCGTCAGGACTATTCGTCGTTCCGTCGCAATAGTTATCTTGCGGAATGCAGGTGCCGTCCAGACAAGTAAACTTGTCTTCGCCTAGACACACTTTGTAGAAGTTTTGAAGCTCGTCCGTGCTCTCGGCTATTCAATAATACCCTGTCCAGCCATATTGTACAAAATACTAAGGTACTCACGGCAAAAATCTCGTCGATTCCATTAGGACATTCCGTCATTCCGCAGCAGTCACTGTCTCGTGCAAGGCAGGTGCCATCCAGACAAGTAAACTTGTCTTCGCCAAAACCCTCTTTCTCGAAGTTTTAGAGCTCGTGGGTGATCTACATTAACACCCTGTCCAGCCAATTTTTACATAAAACTTAGGTACTCACCGCAAAAAATTTTCATCGCTTCCGTCAGGAAAATTCGTCGTTCCGCTGCAATAATTATCTTGCGGAATGCAAGTGCCATCAAGACAAGTAAACTTGTTTTCGCCTAGACACCCTTTGTAGAAGTTTTGAAGCTCGTCCGTGATCTCGGCTATTCAATTACACCCTGTCCAGCCATATTGTACAAAATACTTAGGTACTCACGGCAAAAATTTTCATCGCTTCCGTCAGGACAATTCGTCGTTCCGTCGCAGTAACTATCTTGTGCCTTGCAGGTGCCATCAAAACAAGTAAACTTGTCTTCGCCTAGACATACTTTGTAGAAGTTTTGAAGCTCGTCCGTGATCTCAGCAATTTATTAACACCTTGTCCAGCCCTATTGTTTCAAAATACTTAGGTACTCACGGCAAAAATGTTCGTCACTTCCGTCAGGACAACTCGTCGTTCCGTCGCAGTAATTATCTTGAGGAATGCAGGTGCCGTCCAGACAAGTAAACTAGTCTTCGCCTAGACACACTTTGTTGAAGTTTTGAAGCTCGTCCGTGATCTCGGCTACTCAATAACACCCTGTCCAGAGATATTGTACAAAATACTTAGGTACTCACGGCAAAAATTTTCATCGCTTCCGTCAGGACAATTCGTCGTTCCGTCGCAGTAATTATCTTGCGGAATGCAGGCGCCGTCCAGACAAGTAAACTTGTCTTCGCCTAGACACACTTTGTAGAAGTTTTGATGCTCGTCCGTGATGTCTGCTATTCAATAACCTGTCCATGTCCAGCCATATTGTACAAAATACTTCGGTATTAACGCAAAAATTTTCGTCATTTCCGTCAGGACAATTCGTCGTTCCGTCGCAGTAGTTATCTTGTGGAATGCAGGTGCCGTCCAGACAAGTAAACTTGTCTTCGCTTAGACACACTTTGTAGAAGTTTTGAAGCTCGTCCGTTATCTCGGCTATTTAATAACACCCTGTCCAGCCCTATTGTTTCAAAATACTTAGGTACTCACAGCAAAAAATTTCGTTACTTCCGTCAGGACTATTCGTCGTTCCGTCGCAGTAATTATCTTGCGGAATGCAGGCGCCGTCCAGACAAGTAAACTTGTCTTCGCCTAGACACACTTTGTAGAAGTTTTGATGCTCGTCCGTGATGTCTGCTATTCAATAACACCCTGTCCAGCCATGTGTACAAAATACTTAGGTACTCACGGCAAATATCTTCATCATTTCCGTCCAAATATTTTCATCGTTTCATTCGTCAGAACAATTCGTCGTTCTGTCGCAGTAGTTATCTTGTGGAATGCACGTGCCATCAAGACAAGTAAACTTGTCTTCGCCTAGACACACTTAGTAGAAGTTTTGAAGCTCGTCCGTGATCTCGGCTACTCAATAACACCCTGTCCAGCCATATCGTACAAAAACTAAGGTACTCACGGCAAAATTCTCATCGATTCCATTCGGACATTCCGTCATTCCGCCGCAGTAACTGTCTTGTGCATGGTCAACTTTTCTTCACCAAAACCCTCTTTCTCGAAGTTTTGAAGCTCGTGGGTGATCAACATTAACATCTTGTCCAGCGAATTTGCACATAAAACTTAGGTACTCACGGCAAAAACTTTTGTCACTTCCGTCAGGACAATCCATTGTTCCGTCGCGGTAGCCGTCTTGTGTAATGCAGGTGTCATTAAGACAAGTAAACTTGTCACGCCAAAATCCTCTTTCTCGAAGTTTTGAAGCTCGTGGGTGATCTACATTAACATCCTGTCCAGCCCTATTGTACAAAATACTTAGGTACTCACGGCTAAAAATTTCGTCACTTCCGTCAAGACAATCGTTCCGTCCCAGTAATTATCTTGCGGAATGCAGTGTCGTCCAGACAAGTACACTTGTCTTCGCCTAGACACACTTTGTAGAAGTTTTGAAGCTCGTCCATTATCTTGGCTATTTAATAACATCCTGTCCAGCCCTATTGTACAAAATACTTAGGTACTCACGGCTAAAAATTTCGTCACTTCCGTCAAGACAATCGTTCCGTCCCAGTAATTATCTTGCGGAATGCAGTGTCGTCCAGACAAGTACACTTGTCTTCGCCTAGACATTCTTTGGCAAAGCTTTGCAGGTCGTCTGTGAACTCGGGTTGACATGATATCGACAGA
Source organism: Grapholita molesta (assembly GCA_022674325.2). Taxonomy (NCBI): domain Eukaryota; kingdom Metazoa; phylum Arthropoda; class Insecta; order Lepidoptera; family Tortricidae; genus Grapholita; species Grapholita molesta. The sequence continues at coordinate 4,292,342 of CP053141.2, read as the reverse complement.
CAAGACAGGAAGATCGGTATGTAGAACATTCTGGTAAAAACACCTTGTCCAGCCATATTGTACAAAATACTTAGGTACTCACGGCAAATTTTTCGTCATTTCCGTCAGGACAATTCGTCGTTCCGTCGCAGTAGTTATCTTGTGGAATGCAGGTGCCGTCCAGACAAGTAAACTTGTCTTCGCCTAGACACACTTTGTAGAAGTTTTGAAGCTCGTCCGTAATCTCGGCTATTTAATAACACCCTGTCCAGCCATATCGTACAAAAAACTAAGGTACTCACGGCAAAAATTCTCATCGATTCCATTCGGACATTCCGTCATTCCGCCGCAGTAACTGTCTTGTGCAAGGCAGATGCCCTCAAGACAAGTCAACTTTTCTTCGCCAAAACCCTCTTTCTCGAAGTTTTGAAGCTCGTGGGTGATCTACATTAACATCCTGTCCAGCCAATTTGCACATAAAACTTAGGTACTCACCGCAAAAAATTTTCATCACTTCCGTCAAGACAATCGTTCCGTCCCAGTAATTATCTTGCGGAATGCAGTGTCGTCCAGACAAGTAAACTTGTCTTCGCCTAGACACACTTTGTAGAAGTTTTGAAGCTCGTCCGTTATCTCGGCTATTCAATAACGTCTTGTCCAGCCATATTGTACAAAATACTGAGGTACTCACGGCAAAAATTTTCATCGCTTCCGTCAGGACAATTCGTCGTTCCGTCGCAGTAATTATCTTGCGGAATGCAGGTGCCGTCCAGACAAGTAGACTTGTCTTCGCCTAGACACACTTTCTCGAAGTTTTAGAGCTCGTGGGTGATCTACATTAACACCCTGTCCAGCCAATTTTTACATAAAACTTAGGTACTCACCGCAAAAAATTTTCATCGCTTCCGTCAGGAAAATTCGTCGTTCCGCTGCAATAATTATCTTGCGGAATGCAGTGTCGTCCAGACAAGTAAACTTGTCTTCGCCTAGACACACTTTGTTGAAGTTTTGAAGCTCGTCCGTGATCTCGGCTATTCAATAACACCTTGTCCAGCCATATTGTACAAAATACTGAGGTACTCACGGCAAAAATTTTCATCGCTTCCGTCAGGACTATTCGTCGTTCCGTCGCAGTAATTATCTTGCGGAATGCAGGCGCCGTCCAGACAAGTAAACTTGTCTTCGCCTAGACACACTTTGTAGAAGTTTTGATGCTCGTCCGTGATGTCTGCTATTCAATAACCTGTCCATGTCCAGCCATATTGTACAAAATACTTCGGTATTCACGCAAAAATTTTCATCGCTTCCGTCAGGACAATTCGTCGTTCCGTCGCAGTAGTTATCTTGTGGAATGCAAGTGCCATCAAGACAAGTAAACTTGTCTTCGCCTAGACACCCTTTGTAGAAGTTTTGAAGCTCGTCCGTGATCTCGGCTATTTAATAACACCCTGTCCAGCCATATTGTACAAAATACTTAGGTACTCACGGCAAAAACTTTCGTCACTTCCGTCAGGACAATCGTTCCGTCCCAGTAATTATCTTGCGGAATGCAGTGTCGTCCAGACAAGTAAACTTGTCTTCGCCTATACAAACTTTGTAGAAGTTTTGAAGCTAGTCCGTGCTCTCGGCTATTCAATAACGCCTTGTCCAGCCATATTGTACAAAATACTTAAGTACTCACGGCAAAAATTCGTCACTTCCGTCAGTACAATTCTCGTTCCCTCGCAGTAATTATCTTGCGGAATGCAGGTGTCATTAAGACAAGTAAACTTGTCACGCCAAAATCCTCTTTCTCGAAGTTTTGAAGCTCGTGGGTGATCTACATTAACACCCTGTCCAGCCAATTTGTATATAAAACTTAGGTACTCACCGCAAAATTTCATCGCTTCCGTCAGGAAAATTCGTCGTTCCGCTGCAATAATTATCTTGCGGAATGCAAGTGCCATCAAGACAAGTAAACTTGTTTTCGCCTAGACACACTTTCTAAAAGTTTTAAAGCTCGTCCGTGCTCTCGGCTATTCAATAATACCCTGTCCAGCCATATTGTACAAAATACTTAGGTACTCACGGCAAAATTTTCATCGCTTCCGTCAGAACAATTCGTCGTTCCGTCGCAGTAGTTATCTTGCGAAATGCAGGTGCCGTCTAGACAAGTAAACTTGTCTTCGCCTAGACACTCTTTGTAGAAGTTTTGAAGCTCGTCCGTGATTTCGTCTATTTAATACCACCCTCCAGCCATGTGTACAAAACACTTAGTTACTCACGGCAAAATTTCATCGCTTCCGTCAGGACTATTCGTCGTTCCGTCGCAATAGTTATCTTGCGGAATGCAGGTGCCGTCCAGACAAGTAAACTTGTCTTCGCCTAGACACACTTTGTAGAAGTTTTGAAGCTCGCCCATGCTCTCGGCTATTCAATAACACCCTGTCCAGCCATATTGTACAAAATACTAAGGTACTCACGGCAAAAATCTCGTCGATTCCATTAGGACATTCCGTCATTCCGCAGCAGTCACTGTCTCGTGCAAGGCAGGTGCCATCCAGACAAGTAAACTTGTCTTCGCCAAAACCCTCTTTCTCGAAGTTTTGAAGCTCGTGGGTGATCTACATAAACACACTGTCCAGCCAAGTTGTACATAAAACTTAGGTACTCACCGCAAAAAATTTTCATCGCTTCCGTCAGGAAAATTCGTCGTTCCGTCGCAGTAATTATCTTGCGGAATGCAAGTGCCATCAAGACAAGTAAACTTGTTTTCGCCTAGACACACTTTGTAGAAGTTTTGATGCTCGTCCGTGATGTCTGCTATTCAATAACCTGTCCATGTCCAGCCATATTGTACAAAATACTTAGGTACTCACGGCAAAAATTTTCATCGCTTCCGTCAGGACAATTCGTCGTTCCGTCGCAGTAACTATCTTGTGCCTTGCAGGTGCCATCAAAACAAGTAAACTTGTCTTCGCCTAGACATACTTTGTAGAAGTTTTGAAGCTCGTCCGTGATCTCAGCAATTTATTAACACCTTGTCCAGACAATTTGTACAAAATACTTCAGTACTCACGGCAAAAATGTTCGTCACTTCCGTCAGGACAACTCGTCGTTCCGTCGCAGTAATTATCTTGAGGAATGCAGGTGCCGTCCAGACAAGTAAACTAGTCTTCGCCTAGACACACTTTGTTGAAGTTTTGAAGCTCGTCCGTGATCTCGGCTACTCAATAACACCCTGTCCAGAGATATTGTACAAAATACTTAGGTACTCACGGCAAAAATTTTCATCGCTTCCGTCAGGACAATTCGTCGTTCCGTCGCAGTAATTATCTTGCGGAATGCAGGTGCCGTCCAGGCAAGTAGACTAGTCTTCGCTTAGACACACTTTGTAGAAGTTTTGAAGCTCGTCCGTTATCTCGGCTATTTAATAACACCCTGTCCAGCCCTATTGTTTCAAAATACTTAGGTACTCACAGCAAAAATGTTCATCGCTTCCGTCAGGACAATTCGTCGTTCCGTCGCAGTAGTTATCTTGTGGAATGCAGGTGCCGTCCAGACAAGTAAACTTGTCTTCGCCTAGACACACTTTGTAGAAGTTTTGAAGCTCGTCCATTATCTTGGCTATTTAATAACACCCTATTCAGACATATTGTACAAAATACTTAGGTACTCACGGCAAAAACTTTTGTCACTTCCGTCAGGACAATTCGTCGTTCCGTCGCAGTAATTATCTTGCGGAATGCAAGTGCCATCAAGACAAGTAAACTTGTTTTCGCCTAGACACACTTTGTAGAAGTTTTGAAGCTCGTCCGTTATCTCGGCTATTCAATAACGTCTTGTCCAGCCATATTGTACAAAATACTGAGGTACTCACGGCAAAAATTTTCATCATTTCCGTCCAAATATTTTCATCGTTTCATTCGTCAGAACAATTCGTCGTTCTGTCGCAGTAGTTATCTTGTGGAATGCACGTGCCATCAAGACAAGTAAACTTGTCTTCGCCTAGACACACTTAGTAGAAGTTTTGAAGCTCGTCCGTGATCTCGGCTATTCAATAACACCCTGTCCAGCCATGTCGTACAAAAAACTAAGGTACTCACGGCAAAAATTCTCATCGATTCCATTCGGACATTCCGTCATTCCGCCGCAGTAACTGTCTTGTGCATGGTCAACTTTTCTTCACCAAAACCCTCTTTCTCGAAGTTTTGAAGCTCGTGGGTGATCAACATTAACATCTTGTCCAGCGAATTTGCACATAAAACTTAGGTACTCACGGCAAAAACTTTTGTCACTTCCGTCAGGACAATCCATTGTTCCGTCGCGGTAGCCGTCTTGTGTAATGCAGGTGTCATTAAGACAAGTAAACTTGTCACGCCAAAATCCTCTTTCTCGAAGTTTTGAAGCTCGTGGGTGATCTACATTAACATACTATCCAGCCTTATTGTACAAAATACTAAGGTACTCACGGCAAAAAATTTCGTCACTTCCGTCAAGACAATCGTTCCGTCCCAGTAATTATCTTGCGGAATGCAGTGTCGTCCAGACAAGTAAACTAGTCTTCGCCTAGACACACTTTGTTGAAGTTTTGAAGCTCGTCCGTGATCTCGGCTACTCAATAACACCCTGTCCAGAGATATTGTACAAAATACTTAGGTACTCACGGCAAAAATTTTCATCGCTTCCGTCAGGACAATTCGTCGTTCCGTCGCAGTAACTGTCTTGTGCATGGCAGATGCCCTCAAGACAAGTCAACTTTTCTTCGTCAAAACCCTCTTTCTCGAAGTTTTGAAGCTCGTGGGTGATCTACATTAACATCCTGCCCAGCCAATTTGCACATAAAACTTAGGTACTCACCGCAAAAAATTTTCATCACTTCCCTCAGGACAATTCGTCGTTCCGTCGCAGTAATTATCTTGCGGAATGCAAGTGCCATCAAGACAAGTAAACTTGTTTTCGCCTAGACACACTTTGTAGAAGTTTTGAAGCTCGTGGGTGATCTACATTAACATCCTGTCCAGCCATATTGTACAAAATACTGAGGTACTCACGGCAAAAATTTTCATCGCTTCCGTCAGGACAGTTCGTCGTTCCGTCGCAGTAGTTATCTTGTGGAATGCACGTGCCATCAAGACAAGTAAACTTGTCTTCCCCTAGACACTCTTTGGCAAAGCTTTGCAGGTCGTCGGTGAACTCGGCTTGACATGATAATAGATAAGACAGGAAGATCGGTATGTAGAACATTCTGGAAACAAGTAAAATTTTGTTTAACTTATCTAATTTATAAATTAATTAATTTTCCATTAAGGTTCTTATTAATCTGTACTTTGATGATATTTTTTATTTGCTTTTAAAAAGTTACGCTATTTTTAAAAATTAGGCTATCAAAAATATTACGCTAAAACATTCACGCCTTGTTGAGGTTACGGTGGGGCTCAGTCGATTTGTGTAAGAATGTCTTCTAATATTTTAACCTAATTTTTTTTCAAATACTTACATATCTAACGACACCTCATACTTTACGGTTGAACTGAAATAAAACCCTTTAAGAGCAATTCTCAAAAAGTTTGTACATTTGGATCACGTCTTCGATTTTGATTAAAAGCGGTATACACTAGACTGATAGAGTAAATGATGCTGAGCAAGATCTACCATATTTCCCAAAATGTCCTATAAAGTTTGTATGGAACTTTCCTTTATTGTTACCAAATTTCTATAGACGTGATCCAAATGTACAAACTTTTTGAGAAATGCTCTTAAACATAATGGGAGTTGTTTGAGTTGTTCGCGTGATTGCTTGGCCTATTAACACTACATTACAGTTTTCTAGTAGTATCAGTCACCGAGCTTAGCCAGAGACAGACATGGCGAAACTATACGGGTCCCCAGTTGAGTGACGCAACCCTAAAAACCGGACCAAAAACTACTCAACCGAGTTCGAAATAAATTCATTTTAACTTATTTATAATTTTGTTCATTTATATTTTGTTGGTGAACGTGACTCCGCGAATGTAAGGGCCGAAACACGTTGCGGCACCGCGCCACTAAAATCAGCGTTTACTGCCAATTTTAGCGGCGAGACGCCGCAACGCGGTTATGTATTTCGGCTCTAAGTGTGATAGCTTAAGGTTCCATTACACAATCGGCCATCATGGGCTATTATAGAGACGCAGCTATGCGTTAGAGTGAGCAAACGATATTGCGGTTTCGTTAACGTTACGTCGTAAAACGGCTTCTCTTACACTCGGCCATGATTGCCCAGTGTTGAGAGCAGTACGCTTACCATGAGTTGTGACTTGTAGGTTTTCGATAACGAGTATCGAGTTTACTATCAGTGCATCTCGCTTGTACTATTTTAGTGCGAACAAGATGCACAGATAGTAAACTCGATACTCGTTATCGAAAACCACGATGTAAAAAAAATGTTACAGTAAAATAAAATTGTTTTGACTATTGTGATAATGATGAACACTGTTTGTGATGGTAAATAAAATGTTTATATGTTTATTTAAATAAAACTCAAGTCGTTCCTCTGTACTACAGCACCGTAAACTGGGGTTACTTTGATTCACGGGGTAACATTGGTCAGCAACTTTTGAACTATGCAGGACACTCAAATTATGAAACTCAAGCTCTCGTTAATAAACCTAACCCCAGTTTACTGTAGGAACTTGTTTCAGAAACATATGTACCTGCCTTTAAGTTACTAATTTATTTATTTACAGTTAAATGAGGTTTAATTTTAAGTACCGTAACAGTACCGTAACCTGGGGTTACTTTGATTCAAGGGGTAACATTGATCAGCAACTTTTAAACTATGCAAGGCCCATTATAAAACGTGTAAGCTAAGTTAGTAAACCAACAATTCTAGTAATAGAAATAAGTGATCAATGTTACCCCATGAATCTAAGTAACCCCAGTTTACGGTAGGCACTTGTTTCAGAAATATATATGTATGTACCTACCTCGCTATTCAATGTTACTCATACTTTTAAGTTACTTTTTTAGGGTTCCGTAGTTTTATTTTCTTAAAGTGAAATAAGTTTTAGTTTTAACTATTGTAAACATTTATTGTGATGATGATGAACATTGTTTGTGTATTTAAATTAACTTTTCTGTCTAAACAGAACTGAAGTAGTTACCTACGTTGTACTACAGCACCATAAACTGGGTTTACTTTGATTCACGGGGTAATAGTCAGCAACTTTTGAACTATAAATAATGTGCTTTTAATAGTGTTTATAATATATTTATGTTAAGCATGAAACTCCCATTATTAAACTCATAAGATCTCGTTAATAAACAACCTTTTCTAATGAAAGAAATAGGTGATCACTGATCAATGTTACCCCACGAATCAAAGTTACCCCAGTTTACGTTAAGCACTTGTTTCAGAAACATATATATAAAGAAACTAAATTTAGTAACCTTACGATAAAAGGTCACTAAATTTAGTTTCTTACAGTTAAGGTTTAATTTTAACTATTGTTAACATGTATTGTGATGATGATGATGATGAACATCGTTTGTGATGGTAAATAAAGTTTTCATGTCTGCCGTTATAGAATTTAAGTCGTCCGTTTGTACTGAAGCACCATAAACTGGGGTTACTTTGATTCACGGGGAAACATTGGTCAGCAACTTTTGTATTATGCAAGACACTCGCATTATATAACGTTTAAGATCGCGTTAATAAATCAACCATTTCTAGTAAAATAAATAAGTGATCAAAAATAAGTAAAATAAGTCTGCATGCCTGTTTTGCCATTATCTTTAATTTTTGATTGTTTCCTTTTTTATTTGTGTTATTTTTCGTGACATCACCAAATGGGCTTAACGGAAGATCAGCGCTGACTTCTCAAGCCAGCATTACGCTGAGTTGGGTCCATTTCGTGATGTCTTACTTATTCTTCATCTTGTATACTGTTTATTGTATGTGTACGTCATGAATAAATGTCTTTTATCTTATCTTATCAATGTTACCCCACGAATCAAAGTAACCCCAGTTTACGGTAGGCATTCGTAGGCACCACCGGCAAATAACTTATCCTCGTAAGACCCAGTGTGCATTACAATGTACACTCCCTTTCAATGGAGTCTAACTCTTTTATAAAAGGAAATAAAGTAGAATTTCTTTTGTTTTCGTACAAAACAAAATTCAACCTAATTTACTGCGAAGTAAGATTGGTTTTAACTTTTAAATATTTTAGTATGGTGGGCCTTACGAGTATAAGATATCATGGCCGCAAAAAAATCTGACAGCACCTTATCAGATATTTTTGGGAGCTTGATATCGTAAGATACTATTGCCGGTGACTATACCTACCTCACTATTTGATAACCATACTTTTAATTTAATTTTTAGTTTCTTACAATTAAATAAGGTTTAATTTTAATTATTGTTGTGCTTATGCCAATTGTTTGTTGTGTTAAATATATGTACCTACATAGTAAAGTTTTGGTAGTTTCATTTTACATCCTATATTTAAACGTTACACTATTGATAAACCTAAAAAGCCGTTATAAAAGGCCATGCCAGGATAAGCTAAGGGAATCTGCCCCCAGCGAGTTTTGGTTTGTAATTTTTTTTGATGATGTAGCTTTCTATTAGTAGCAAGTATGCAAAATATCAGCCCCCGAAATGTTACAGATTTTGGTAAAAAAAAAAAAAAAACAAAATATGATCTTTCTTCAATATCTTTTTTTCTACCGAGCCGATTTTGACGTGCTTCTAATATATTGAGCATACAGTAAAGGTGATTATGCGACATTAATTATAGGACACATTGCCTTACAAAAAAAAAAAAATTACAAAAACAAAAATACTTTTTTCTTTTTGTACTTTTACGTCAGCGACACCTCCAAGTTTTTCACTAAAGCTAGCCTCTTTAATAAGCTACGAAATGAATGTATTAACATAATTTTACCAGGGTATAACGGGGTGTTTTTTAATTGAATTCATCACCGTACATTTTCTTTACCCGCTCATTATTAACCTCCTAAGTCCCAAATAGCTTTAAAAAGGACAAAATGGCGTTCAAGGTTGAGTCCTGAGTTTTGAAAAAAAGATGTCACTATGACCGAAATAACTTTTAAAAGGTCTAAAGCAATATAGTCATTGAGTCCTGAACTTTTAGCGGCAATTTAATCTAATTTATACGCAACTATACCATTTTATCTAGAACAAACATTAGTCAGTAATAAATAAACTTTATTTTGTACTAAGTCAGTTAATCCATACTTTTGTTCTTTTTAAAAGACTCTCGTTCTTAGTGTGTAGCAGGAAACATAATAATAGTAGGTAAATAAACAAGGACGTTGGTTACAACCTTTAGTTTTATTCAGTTTAATTACAACTAAAACAAGAAATCAAAAGTAAAAGTTATCAAAAATATTTACCAAGATGTATTCTGTACGTGTACTCGTAACAATACCAATCTTAATAATTTTTTTATTCTAACATTATGCAACCGTGTGATGCCGGCTGACTAGAATAGCACCAACCCATCTCCTCCCCCGGGTGTCGTAAGAGGCGACAAAGGGAAAAATCCTACGGACGGGCAGCAGTCGAAACCCACTCTATAGCTACTGCGGTCGCCAACCCGCCAACCCAATACAGCTACTGCCTGCCAAGCGTGGCGACTATGGCAACTACCCCCAATATGATACAAGTCATATTTGTGGGAGGCTTATGTCCAGCAGTGGATTGCATATGGCTGAAATGTATTATGCAACTTTGGTTGCAAATGAGCTCACATCCCGCCCGACGGTAAGTGGTAACTGTAGCCTATGGACGCCTGAAAAGCCAATAATGGACACTTTTCACAATTGTCGCAGTGTCCACAACACGTGTCGTTACTTTATATATAATTATTTTAACACAGTTGTAATATTTACAAATTAACTTAATAAGAATATTATTAAATTCAAGCCAAAAGATAACTAATAACGAAACACTATACAACTTTACTTTAGGCACTAAGACCGAACATACTTTAAAAAGGACAAATTATTTTACCTTTAAAAATCACCGTTCACGCCGCATGATTATCAAAAATACCACAATGTAGGTATACTTTATGAATTTATAAGTGCAAACACAGTTTTGATGAAAGTAAATGTCAATATTTGGCTAAAATATGAATGGATTTACTTAACGTTGTTTCCGACCTGCTGCCATTATGACCTGTTGCTGGCCACTGCAAATAAATATGGCATCTTGCTATGGTTCCATTCTATGCGTGCGAAAGGGATGACCATATAAACCTTAAGATAATGACTTAATGGTCTTAAATATCGCGGTAAATTTCGAAAAATGATATTGTACCTTTGAAAGGCATCTCGTGCTAATGACAACTCTTGCTTTCGAATCGTCAGGACTTAACAGTGGTTGCCATTTAAGCCTTTTAAAAGCTATCTCGGTCCTTAACAACTATTTTTAAAAAGGTCAGGACTTAGGAGGTTAAAATTAATCGATTAAAACTCTTTAGAGAAACTTGTATGTTCAAAGGAATCAATACTTTTAATTTTTTTTTCAAGTGGCCAGTGCTCATTATAAACATACAAGTTTCTCTAAAGAGTTTTTAATCGATTAATTTTAATAATGAGCGGGTAAAGAAAATGTACGGTGATGAATTCAATTAAAAAAAACACCCCGTTATACCCCTGGTAAAATTATGTTAATACATTCATTTCGTAGCTTATTAAAGAGGCTAGCTTTAGTGAAAAACTTGGAGGTGTCGCTGACGTAAAAGTACAAAAAAGAAAAAAAAGTATTTTTGTTTTTGTAATTTTTTTTTTTTTGTAAGGCAATGTGTCCTATAATTAATGTCGCATAATCACCTTTACTGTATGCTCAATATGTTAGAAGCACGTCAAAATCGGCTCGGTAGAAAAAAAGATATTGAAGAAAGATCATATTTTGTTTTTTTTTTTTTACCAAAATCTGTAACATTTCGGGGGCTGATATTTTGCATACTTGCTACTAATACAAAGCTACATCATCAAAAAAAATTACAAACCAAAACTCGCTGGGGGCAGATTCTCTTAGCTTATCCTGGCATGGCCTTTGTGTCACTATCCGATTTTTATTTTATTTCGAACAATACTCTTAATAATAAAAAAAAAATTCAGAATTAATTATATTATATTTTACAATCTAATATTGAAAAGATAAATAACTATACTCTTTTGCTTTTATGTATGGGTGAAAAACTTAACTGAAGGACCATGGTCTATGTAGTTGTGCAGATAATTAATATGGAACTTGTGTTAAAATTTGAATATAGAACGCCGACATGCGTGTACACACATTACTACTACATAAGTCAGGTGCTCGGAGGTTTTTTATCTATATAATAATTATAATATAACGTTACATAATTTATATATTTATCACCTGTCTAATAGACTAAAAGTTTTAAAAGAATAGAATTTAAAAAGAGAGACGGATTATAATGGTTGGCCTGTACAGTTAAGTGTAAAAATTCGTTCTTTGCCAAAGTTTCAAAAATATGTACCGAGCAACTCTATTGTACAGTAAATAAGGTTGTAGGACGTATTTATGAAAGGATTCTTAGTACGTATTTTAGCACTTGACTCTACTTTCTCGTGGTTGTCCACGTCACTATTTTGCGTCATATTAACATTAAAACATACAGCGGCGCTACCGCAAAAAACGATATGGGTAAATTTCGGACGATTGCCTCTGTCACTCTCAATGACGCCTTAATTGGAGTAAAAGTGAAAAATGCTCGAAATATACGAACTTCGATGTTCGTGGTCCGGGCCGTGGTCAAATTTTTCTATTTTTCTTTTGATTTAAATATCGAAGATACTAAGAAGCTAGCAGACGTTTCTGCATAATAAAAGATAACTAGGTATAGTCAACCAATTTGATTTCTAGGCCACTTCGAACCTTGTCACAGTGACGTTAGTAAGAAATCTTTTGCGTGTTTCATATAGATTTTCACAAGGAACGAAGTGGCCCGCCATAAATCAAATTGGTTAACTGTACGCTACAATTTAAAAAAATACCGTTGACGTTAACGATACATTGCAGAGCATTAGCAAGTATAATTGGTAAACCGTTCTTGTGATATAAATAAGATTAAGAAAAAAAAATGTAGTCTTTTATTACCACGGCAATTTAAAATGATGACCATATCGGCCATATTGAGGGTAGTTTTACAAAGCAACCACTAATTCAACTGATGTAGTTACTAGATTTATTTAAATTTTAACGTATACACCTTAGAAGTTACTAGAATTTTATTAATTTAACGGTACAGAAGTACTTAAATTTACTGACAGCAAAGCAACCATGCTAATTTATACTGATTTAAAGTAGTTTTTTTTTTATTTAGTTTTAAAATTACTGACACAGTGAGTACATTTACATATCGTTGTCAAGTCCCACGATTTTACAAAATAAACATTTACAAAATAAACGGGAATGAATCAAAATGTGAGCATAAATCTAGATAACATTACCTTTACTTACGAGAATAAATCCCGTTTAGTTTCTAATTAACTGATCTACTATTTAACTACAATAATTATGATAATAAATTTTGTAAAAACAATGGATTTTAATTTAGGAACAATATAAAAGCGGGTATTCTCTCCCTGTATGTTATGAGAGGGTATAATGATAATTCTAATAAAATAAGTAAGAATGAAATATATTATTTACATAATTACCATTTCTTAGTTTATGTTTTAATACGATTTAAGTTATATCAACTAAGAAGACAATAAGATAAAGAGTTAGATCAATTATGCAACGTACAGCTATTTCGATGATTCAACAATATTCATATATTTTTTACAGTTTTTAAAGTATACTATGATATTATTATTAAAAAAAACTTACCTGTAGCGGCTATGGCCTTAATGAAACAGAATATAATTAAAAAAAATAGTTACGTTACATTATAGAAATTAACATCCTTGTAAAACGGTTAGAGCTTCACGTGGCTGCCACCAGACAAAGAGATTCAGAAGACAGACGTTACCGGAAATGTGTATCGTAGAAAATAAAGTAAAAATGGGGTACTCAGTAATTTTCTGAAACTACCTTCAAAATATTTGATGGTCATTTTGTTAGTGCATTTGTATAACATATATTTGTCGTACTTGCTCCATCTAATAATCGCATACATTATTTAACGGCGATTTTTTTATTATACTAATGCAAATAAATTTAATTGAAAATGGTTTTTAAAATTTTAATTAGGTAGGTATATTGACATATAGCTATTCGACGTATCAAAGCGTTTAGTTATTGCCCAATATTATTAAGACGGCTTACTGCGAAAATGAAGATTAGAAATATCAGGCATCTTTCTCTTTTTCCAATTACAGCGCAATGTGTGAATTTAAATTGTCGAAGTTGGCCATCTGGCCGTTTGTGAATTCAAGTATGGCAACACTAAGCACATGCGTATATTCCGTCAGTCACATATCCTCACGGACATTGACATACCATAAAAATGAATTAAAACAATATACAATACAATACATATTTTTTAATTTGCCACCTTTTTTAATAATACAAAGGTGTGCAACAAATTCCAAATAATGTTGAAAAGATTTACATGGTCACACTGACCGCATTAAAAAAAAACTTTAAAAAGTCAAAAGTCAGTTGAATGAATCCGTTGATGACAGAAGTGCAGATTAATAAACGTGATTTCAAATTTTATGTTAAAACAACAAAAGTATCAAAGGTATCTTAGTTCACGTCTCGTGTTATATGACAATGGAAGTAACCGATGAGAATCTGGCCACCTTAGCAAACTACTTGCACCAAACACTGAATCCCGACCCAAACGTGCGGCGACCCGGTAAGCTCAAATGTCATTGTTTTAAACATTATTACTGCTTTTAATCCACATTCCTAGCCAAAAAAATCACGTTAAAGCGAACCTAGAGCTAATTGCCAGTAATGTCAAGACAAAAAACGGTTAGAGAACGTTGTTTTTCTTTGTATTACTGGCGTCTCGTGTTCGTTGTCCTTGTTAAGTAGTTTAACCAAAATGTTGCTTTTAAAACTCTGTTTTATTCATAGTTATCACATTATCATGCTTTATATTTCGTATAGGCTTTCTAGTAAATACTTGACTGTAACAAGATGTCTCACATAATTGTGCAATAATATGTACATGCGTATGTCAGGGCAACCAAGTTTTGCTCACAAACAAAAATGACCTTGAATTTACCTTAGTTTTTATAGCTTACGATGCACCCAAATATAAGGTTTGTGCTATAGGAACTAGGACACTAAAAATACTAGGTTTCACAGAGAAATAATGAAATACATAGAAAACAGTCAGGAATAAATATATAAATCTCTTTTTTCTTCATTATACAGCTATTAGTCTGCCGATTTTGCAAGGTAGATCTTCAATGTCAGGTGGAGGCTTTTGTCACTGAACAGTCTTCCTATAAGTAAATATATATATCTACATGAGAGGGGTCATGAGTCATCACCCATGACCACCATTCCGGTGTGTTTAAAGCGCTGTGGTTGTCCATCACTGTTCAGTGTTGAAAAACATAGTTTGATTGGTACCTATGTGCTGTGAATGGTTTAGTGATCAATTTGTTTTCTATTAAGTTTTGTTTTTAATATAAAAAGAAAATAGTTTCCTTTATATATTTACTGTGCCCTGCAGTGTTACCCGCAGTTTATTACGAAAAAAACATAACCTTTGTGTTACTCCAGGGTGTCAGCTAGCTCCATACCAAATTTTAAATTCGCTCCAGTAGTTAAGACGTGAGAAAATAACAAACATACACACTCTGACACTCACAAACTTTCGCCTTTATAATATTAGTGTAGATATACAGTCAAAACCAGATATAACAACATTCAGGACATTATATCCAATAGTTGTTGTATATTCTTGCTAAATACAGTTTTTATTTTTATCACCGTTAGGAATGTTGATGATCTTAAAACATTTTCAGCCGAGAAATTCCTGGAGAGTGTGGAAGTGAACCAGAATTATGCCATACTGCTGCTTCACCTGGTGGACAAAGAGAGCATGGACAGCACCATCAGGGTAGCAGCTGCCATAGCCTTCAAGAATTACATCAAGAGGAACTGGCCTGTGGTATGCTTTTGAAATCTTTTTCATATCCTCGTAAGGCCCAGGGCCTACCTGTAGTTCTAATTATTATAATGAAATTAGAATTTTATACAATAGGCTAGTTGACAATTTTTTTTTATTATATCAATCAATCCCTTTCATTCTAGGGATGAAATGTCTGTATGGGAGTAATGGCCTTAAAACTACAGAAAAGCCAGAAATTAGCGTCAAAGTCTGACATTCGTATTTCCCGCGAAAACGCTTCTTACAAAATGATGAGAACTTATGACGTCACTTATTCCTAGTCGCGCTCTCTAAAGTATGGAAAAATAATTAAATTGCTATTTCGCAAATTAAAAATGCTGTTCTTTTTAAATTTTGTAAAGATGCTATCATTAAATCAAATAAGTATTTATATTCAATTTTTATTTGATTATATTTGTCATTGTGAACCAATTTCACTTAATTTTGTTGCAAAATATAATATGTGTCAACATCCCTATTGGAACATAGATGAATTTCATTTGTTTCCTTCGATTTTGACATAAATGAGATTCTACTTTATTTCCTACATTATAAAGAACAAATTTGAGTTGGATGTTATTTGTATGGTGGGCCTTAGGAGGATGTAGCATGCAGATGTTGACAATACTTGAATGTGTGAAAGGTCCCAAGATACAGTCGAGATATATATGTAAACAGTCTCGGTTTTTAAACTTGCTTTTTGTTGATGAAGGATATTTTATGGCTGTCTATGTTATTTTTAATATTATAACTTAATTCATCTTGCTTTGATCTTTGGACAGCTAAGGCTGTTAGTGACTCTCAAAAGGTTAAATGTTATATTGATAAAGATAAGATAAAAACTTTTTTATTTCAATCTTCTTCCGTTTCTCTTCCTTTTACACAGGAGGGGTGTAGGGCTGGGAAATATTTTTTTTACGCATTTCCTAGGATCTTAGATTTTACAATTTGGAATCTGTTGCTAACTCTGGTCTCTAAATTAGCATGAGAGAGTAAAAATTAACTTTGCTCCCTTGTATAACAAATAACTATTTTACGTTAAATTTGCAGGAAGAAGACAGCTCGGACAAGATCCACGCGTCAGATAGAGCCACAATCAAAACTCTTATAGTGTCACTAATGCTCAAGTCTCCGGAGTCCATACAGAGACAGTTCAGCGATGCGGTCTCCATCATCGGCAAATGCGACTTCCCGGAGAAGTGGCCCGGCCTTATTCCAGAGATGGTGGAGAAGTTTGCCACAGGTAATACATATTTTGACCATAGAGACATAGTACATTTTTAACTCCAGAAAGAGGGTTATGAAATTGGTTTAGCCATATGTATTCACATTCTTCTGGGTGAATGGCTAAAATATTATAACCCATTTAAGGACCCTTGATTTTAAGTTAATCATTTCATTTCTTTAACAAAAGTTAACAATGTAAATTGATGTTTTGAGACAAGTTTCCCCACGAGTGTAACCTATGAAGCCGATGGTCCTGGGTTTAAATCCCAGTGTGGGCATTTATTTGTGAGTTATGGGTGTTTTCTATGTATTTAAGTATTTGTATTTTAAATATATATCGTTAGCTGAGTACCCACAACACAAGCCCTTTTGAGATTACCGTGGGGTCAGTCAATTTGTGTAAAAATGTCCAGTAATATTTATTTATTTAGATTTGATTAGTTTGAAATATAGGGAGTTCGGGACTCATATGTGTAGCTGGTCAGCTATATGTCAATCATCTGTGTACTATGACTCACTATACTACAAGTTAATTTAAACTTTATTGCACCGCAAAAGTGTACAAACGCTGAACTTAATGTCAAATGGCATTCTCTACCAAATAACCATCAGGATAAACAGAGATTTTTAAAATGTCGGAAAATTATTGGGTTTAATGAGAATGTGAGAAAAACAAAATGAAATCAATACCACTATTAAACAACAACAATACCTATATAAATAAGACATAACGTATGTAAATCATCATCTTCATCGCGTTGTCCCGGCATTTTTCCACGGCTCATTGGAGCCTGGGGTCCACTTAGCAACTAATCCCAGATTTTGGCGTAGGCACCAGTTTTACGAAAGCGCCATCTGACCTTCCAACCCAGAGGGTAAACTAGGCCTTATTAGAATTAGTCCGGTTCCTTCACCGAAAAGCGACTGGTAAATATCAAATGATATATCATACATAAGTTACGAAAAACTCATTGGTACACGCCAGGGTTTGAACTTGAGATCTCCGGATTGAAAGACGCACGCCCTTCCCACTAGGCCACCAGCGTTTTAACATATGTAAATAAGGTCCTAGCGAACTACTTGTTTGTCCCTCTCGCGGTGGAGACCACTGGGTGTTGGTATGTCGAAGCCCTGGTTTTCATTAGGGAGGTGGGGAGGTGGCTGAGGGAGGCTGGTCACGATCCTCGCTCTAGGTCTTTCCTGTTGCGGTTCAACGTGGCAACGCGGCCAGCGTAATGGGCACCTTAGCGTCTTGAGGGACGCGGAGCGGGTTTGGTGTATAGGTTTAATTTATGTTTTTTGTTAGCATTATTGTGTATAGTTTCAGTGCCTTTATATATATAAATGATTTAATTGAAATATAATATTAATAAGTTTAATAATTACATAATTTCTTGTTCCAGGCGACTTCCACGTGATTAACGGCATTCTGCGCACGGCGCACTCTCTCTTCAGACGGTACAGGATAGAGTTCAAGTCTCAGAAGCTGTGGGAGGAGATCAAACATGTTCTGGACAACTTTGCCAAGCCGCTCACAGACTTGTTTGTGGTAAGCATAGACAATGTGAAAAGTATCTTTTTACTAGCTTGGAAAGAACTGGTTTGTTCTTTTAAAACAGGTAGCAAAGTTGCATTTATAAAAGTGCAAAGTAATTTCATACAAATTGTTTATTACTAATCGAGTGTTTTTGGATAATAAATGATGTATGCTAATAATTTTAAATACATTTTTAAAGCTTTCGAGTTAATTTTTTCCTCGCGGTAGTGAGGTGAAAAATTGTGTGTTTAACTCGGTTGTAAAGTGTATTCCCCTCTCGTGCTTTGAAACCCTATGCTCAAGATTCCACTTCAATTATGGAATAATTCATTAGCTCGGGTCTTAATATTAGCATGAGAATGAGAAGGTAAACACTAACTTTGCCCCCTTGTATAACAAATAACTGTGAATGATATTTGATGATATTTTCTAGAAGCGTTAATTTAACCATACATAGGTTATATGGCACCATTAATACATAACGTAAGCGTTTACAGAATTCAGCTTTTAATCAACTAGCTTTTCCGCTTGAGCGGTTTAAGCGTGAAGCGATAGCAGACAGACAGAGAGAGTTACTTTCGCATTTATAATATTACTATGGATTTGTACGGAATAGTATGAATGCCATTTGACACTCACGATTTTCACATCATCATCATCATCATCATTTCAGCCGTAAGCCGTCCACTGTTGGACATGCCCCTAAATTTGACCTCTATCCTACGACTAACCCATTTCCTCATACCAGGCAACCATAGACCTGACGACGAAGCACGCAGACAACCCCCAGGCCCTCCGCGTGATCTACAGCTCCCTCGTGCTCATCTGCAAGGTGTTCTACTCCCTCAACTACCAGGACCTGCCAGAGTTCTTCGAAGACAACATGCCCATATGGATGCCGAACTTGCTGAACCTTCTTCAGGTCAAGGTGCCGAGTTTGGAAGACGATGGTGTAAGTATTTTCATCCTTAAATAAATAAATAAATAATTTTTGGACCCGGTATGTCCTTAAACTACGTCCAACAATGAGAGGTAGGGCACAACGATGACGATCACGCTTCAATCTGGGGCAACCCAACTGGGAAGTACCTCCTCCTTACAGAAGACCACAGCCATAATAGCACTGCTACCTTTCAGGTATGTAGTGTTGTGTTCCTGATGGTGAGTAAGGTTCCCAGAGCTCCAACCCCTTAAAGGCCAGCATCGCGCTTGTGACTTACCTGGTGTTACGGGTGCCCATGGGCGACGGTAATTGCTTACCGCCAGGCAATCCGTCTGCTCGTTTGCCGACTATGTCATAAAAATCAAAAATATAAATAAATATTTCGGGACAATCTTACACAAATCGACCTAGTCCTACAGTAAGCTCAGTAAGGCTTGTGTTGTAGGTACTATACGACGATATATATAATAGGTAGATACATATAAATACTTAAATACATGTAAAACACCCATGACTTAGGAACAAATATCTGTGCTCATCACACAAATAAATACCCCGACTGGGAATCGAACCCAGGACCATCAGCTTCATAGGCAGGGTCACTACCCACTAGGTCAGACTGGTCGATCCTTGGGTGATTATTACTCTGTCCAGATTTCTGTTGAAGTGCCTGCATTATATTAGGTAGGTTTTGGTTGTCCTTTAGCCAGCCCAGCTGTCTACCGGTAAACAAAAAATAACACCAAACTGTGTGATCATTGCTACAGAAATCTGGACAGAGTAATAAGAGCGGTTCAAACGCCCGAATAATCACCCCTTACGTTGTGAATATTCCATTCGTTCGCACGAAGCGATTCGCTTCTACCTTCGTAATACGGACTGCTAAGGATTGGAATTCGCTTCCTTCGTTTGTATTCCCGGAGAGATATAATTGGGGTCTCTTCAAGGCAAGAGTGAATAGGCTGTTACTGAACCAGCGTGCTACACCCTCGACCTCGTCGACACTTACCATCAGGTGTTAAAAAAAGTACTTCAATGTGGTTTTACGTTAGGAATGCTGTACCTTTTTATCACACAAGGAATTAAAAAATACCGCGTATTTTATAGACGTTTTGTTACCAGCTGGGCCTGGGTTTTACACGGCAAAACAAAAGACTGTCGCAATTGTACTAGTGTTAAAAACATTTCTATCGATACAATCAATCAATTATACTAGTGTTAGAAACATTTCTATCGATATCGATAGTTGTGTAATAGAAGATAAAAAGGTCCACCAAAATATTTATTTATGCTCCGAAATATTTATTTATTAATTTTTTTTTTATTTATTAACCCGTAATTAAGTCCCAGTATGTATGGAGTACAGTGACGGCGGGTTAGGATTATTCTTAGGCAAACCGTAGCCAATATGGCTTTCCTTTTCTGTAGGAGCTGATGGTAAATCGCTCAGGTATATGAAAATTAGTCAAGCCGTCGGGAATCAGTTTCTATAGATGCGCCGCCACTGTTGGAGTAGCAGATTTATTTTTTGCAATATTGGTCCAATGGACCCGGGTATGTCCTTAAACTACGTCCAACAATGAGAGGTAGGGCACAGCGAAGTACCATCACGGTTAAGTCTGGAGAAGCCCAACTGGGAAGTACCTCCTCCTTACAGAAGACCACAGCCATAATAGCACTGCTACCTTTCAGGTATGTAGTGTTTTATGTTCCTGATGGTGAGTAAGGTTCCCAGAGCTCCAACCCCTTAATGGTCGGCAACGCGCTTGTGACTCCTGGTGTTATGTGAGCCCAAGGGTGACGGTAATTGCTTACCATCAGGCAATCCGTCTGCTCGTTAGCCACCTTTTGCCTTAAAAAAAAAATGGGAATAGTTGTTAACTATGATTGTCATTTTGGATCACGAGACGACCCAGATTTCAACCAGTACAATTTGTGTTAAACTCATTTCCATGATTTCCACAGGACGAGGACCGGCCAGGCGTGATGGAGGACCTCCGCTGCGAGGTGTGCGACTGCGCCGCCCTGTACGCGCTCAAGTACGAGGAGGAGTTCGCGCCGCACGCGCCGGCGTTCGTCACGGCCGTGTGGCGCGTGCTGCTGGCCACGGGGCCGCCGGCCAAGTACGACGCGGTGAGTGCAACCTTATTGACACTAGTATCTTTATTAGTACATTACATCAGAGGTCGGGTAATTGAGGATTTCCGGCCAAGTGGGTATTTCTCAAACATGCAATGAAATAAAACAAATGCTTCAAAAAGAAATTTGCAAGATCACAACTAACAATTAAATCGAAATGTATTTGTCTCTGTATGGATAATCGATTCCATTTCCGTCCCCTTCAGTTGCCGTGCCCAAAAAAACCATACTTCCGAGTCTATTATAAGGAGTGTAAAGACAGTATTTCATTGCATGTTTGAGAAATAGTACTTTTTTTATTTGCTAGAGGAACCGCCGGACTATGCGCGCCGTGTCCAGGATTACCGCCTTCCGAATCCGACCCTCGGTCCAACCACAACCACTTAGCGAAAGTCTCTCAACATCTGAACTTCCAACCCAGAGGGTAGACTAGGCCTAATTGGGATTAGTCCGGTTTCCTAACGACGTTTTCCATCACCGAAAAGCGACTGGTAAAATATCAAATGATATTTGATGTTGGACACTTTAAACTGGCAGGCACCAATGTTGGACACTTTAAACTGGCAAGCACCAATGATGGACACTTTAAACTGGCAAGCACCAATGATGGACACTTAGTTCTTAATTCAAAAACCATAACATTATAAATTGAATATTTACCAACAAATTCACAACACTTGACTCATTTGAAATAACCACTAATGTTCATGATTGGATCCTTGTCTATTACTGGCACCGTCACCCTACTTAAGTTCCGAAAAACTTATTGGTCCAGGTCGGGTTTTGAATCATTGATCTTCGGATTGCAAGTCGCACGCTCTTACCGCTAGGCTACCAGCGCTTCTTAAGTATATGTCATCTATTAATTTACGTTTTTTTTTTCACAGCTAGTATCAAACGCCCTCACGTTTCTGGCTAAAGTAGCCGAGAAGAACAGTTACAAGAGTCTATTCGAGGATCCAGCTACCCTCAGCAGCATCTGCGAGAAGGTTGTCATCCCCAACATGGAGTTTAGAGGTCAGATATACAAATAAATAAATAAATATTTCGGGACCAAATATTTTAGACCCGGGTATGTCCTTAAACTACGTCCAACAAAGAGAGGTAGGGCGCATCGATAACCATCACACTTGAATCTGGAGCAGCCCAACTAGGGAAGTACCTCCTCCTTACAGAAGACCACAGCCATAATGGCACTGCTACCTTTCAGCTATGTATCTCACACAAATCATGTTACACAACTCGACCTAGTCCTACGGTAAGGTTGTGTTGTAGGTACTAGACGACGATAAATGTAATACATAGATGCATATAAATACTTAAATACATAGAAAACACCCATGACTCGGGAACAAATATGTGTGCTCATCACACAAATAAAAGCCCTGACTGGGATTCGAACCCAGGACCATCGGCTTCATAGGCAGGGTCACTACCCAACGAGCAGACGGATTGCCTGATGGTAAGCAATTACCGTCGCCCATAGGCACCCGCTTCTCCAAATCATAAGCGCGTTGCCGGCCTTTAAGTGGAGTTCGAGCTCTGGAAACCTTACCATCAGGAACACAGCACTACATACCTAAATAAAAGGTAGCAATGCTATTATGGCTGTGGTCTACTGTAAGGAGGAGGTGCTTCCCCAGTTGGGTTTCTCCAGACTTAAGCGTGATGACTTCGCTGTGCCCTACCTCTCATTGTTGGACGTAGTTTAAGGACATACCCGGATCACCATACTATTATATAGACCAAGTGCTTTAGCTAAGTTTTTCACCTATACTCTTTTTGTACAGAATCTGATATGGAACTATTTGAAGACAACCCCGAGGAATATGTACGACGGGACATAGAAGGCTCAGATGTGGATACGAGACGTCGAGCCGCCTGCGATTTAGTACGAACTCTCGCGCTGCATTATGAAGAGAAAATGATGAATATCTTTGGCCAATATGTGCAGGTTAGTGTGAACTCTATTGTCAAGTCAATAAGGTCTTGTTTACATGAATTATGGGTAATAAATAATGGGCTATATACATAATATGGATATGACTATATATATGACTATACATAATATGGATATGGCGTTTATTGATTTGTTTAAGACATGATTGCGAAATAGTTATAATTAGAAAAAAAGACATTTTTATTGACACTTTATTGAAAGTTCAGCCTTTGTTCTTGTTTTATTTCTAACCGTGTCTGTCGAGTTGTCGATCACTCCTTTTCTTGTCAATGTGTGTCACTGTCAGTCTTTAAATTTAGTTTCGGTCATTTCAAAATATGTCAGTTAGTAATATACAGTGAGCGTATAGTCAGTATAGTGGTTTGAAGCCCCGACAAAAAGCTTGTACCAAAAATTTTAGTTTAGATAGAGACTTATTATAATAAAAACATGCGAGTCTTATAATGAACAGAGCTCGGCAGGGGTGAGCCATTTTGACGTCACTTTTGTCATATAGATATAGATTCACCTCAGAAATAAATATTAAAATTAAAGAAAATAAAACTTTATTAATTATAAAAATAATAAAATAACACAATAAAATGGCGGCGGCTATTTTTTAGTTATCAAATTACACCACATATCGAATGACAAGGCATGTCCATGTTGTGCAAATTCTGAAAACAGCTCACACCCGCCGAGCTCTGATAATGAATCATGAACATGTTTCAGCTGATGTTAGCGAAGTACTCGGAGCAAGGCCCGTCGGCGTGGCGTGGGAAGGACGCCGCCATGTACCTGGTGACGTCGCTGGCGTCGCGCGGCGCCACGCAGGCCAGCGGCGTCACGCGCGCGTCGCCGCTCGTGGACCTGGTGCACTTCGCCACCGAGCACGCCGCGCCCGAGCTGGCCCGGCCCGACGGTAACCACACTTTATGACCTACTAGCTGTGCCCGCGATTTATTAGCGGAAAAACGTAGCGTTACATACATTTCAGCCGTATGCAGTCCACTGCTGGAATAGGCCTCCCACAAATATGACTTGTATCATCTTGGGGGTAGTTACCATAGTCGCCACGCTTGGCAGGCGGGTTGGCGACTGAAGTAGCTGTAGATTGGGTTTCGACGGACGCTGCTGCCCGTCCGTATGATTTTTCCCTTTGTCGCCTCTTACGACACCCGTGGAACTTATGTACGAAATATCACTTGATATTTACCAGTTCTTTTTCGGTGATTGAACACATTGGGATGAAACCGGACTAAGGCCTAGTTTAGTTTGTTCCGTGGCTAACTACCGGGACAACGCGAGAAAGATGGTGGTAAACGCTAACTTTGCTCCCTTGTATAACAACTAACTTTTCGCCCACAGTGAACGAACTGCCGGTACTGAAGGCTGACGCCATCAAATACCTGATGACGTTCAGGTCTTTGCTGCCGAAGGAATTACTGGTCAACGCTTTCCCCTTATTGGTAAGTTGCGTTTAAAGAGGTATTATGGCTTTTAGAAGACTAAGAAATGTAAAACGCTAAATGTGCAAGATATTATACATTAAAATAACAAACATTATGAACAATTTCGTGTTTTGAGGTTATCTTATGACACTTATGACAATTGACACTAGTCCAGAAATGAAATCATTTTAACACTAGGAGGAATAATGACTGGAGAACGCATCCGCGGGCGCTAGTAAGGGACAAAGGTATTTTGGCTTTATTTAAATCGAAAGAAATAATAGAAAAAATTGATTCGCAGCGGGACTCGAACCCACAACCACTGGATCACTAGCTGGCACACTACCAATTGTGCCATACGAGTACCGCTTGGACTTGTCAAATTTTTCTACTTTATCCTTCCTGGTATACGTCATTACGGGGGTATTTTGGCTTTTGTAGCCCAAAATGTAACAATTTACTATAGTTTTGCTTTACAGGACATTCTTTATAGTTAAAAATATTAGCTTATTTTGTATTCACCGTAACTTCGGTTGACAACACAAGAACACTCCAATTGTATTTGTTTGTATCCCTCCAACTTTGACAGTTCTGAAAGGTTCAGTTTGAAGGGGAACAAAAATATGTGAAACTATGACAAGGATGGACGAAAATAGCGCCGTCTCTGCCGTTATGTGACACCACACGTTATGTTATGACACTTATAAATAAACTAGCTGTGCCTCGCGGTGTTACACGCGGTTTATTAGGAAAAAAACGTAGCCTATGTGTTAATCCAGGGTGTCAGCTAACTCCATACCAAATTTTATTAAAATCGCTCCAGCCGTTTAGACTGAAGAAGTAACAAACATACACTCACAAACTTTCGCCTTTATAATGTTAGTGTAGATATGAATCGACTTATTATGTGAAGCAATATCACTATTCTAGCTTGCCCCCAATATGAGTGTTAGATAACGGGGTGTAGAATAGTACATTTCGATACTAGTAAAAAAAAATTTTTTTTCGACGACGGTGAACGTTGGAGCCTGAGTGAAACGAGGGTGACAATCACCCGAGTCTTAAAGAAGTTTTTACACGAGTATCGAATCTAATTTTTCATAGCAAGTGCCTTAAAAAGTGAAATTTAATAAAAGTGCACTTTTTACGCACTAGTTAGGAAAATAATATTAACACATATACATTTTGCCACAGATAGAACACGTGAAAGCGCGCGGCGTGGTGTGCACGTACGCGGCGTGTTGCATCGAGAAGCTGGTAGGCGGCGCCATGGTGGGGCCGGCCGCGCTGCAGCCGCACGCGCCGGCGCTGCTGGCCGCGCTGTTCGCGGCGCTCGGCGACCACGGCTCGCCGGAGCACCACAACGAATACGTCATGAAGGGTGAGGCGGCTGCCCTGATGCCACTATTGTTTCACTTATAAAGTATCCTGTTTCACGTAAGCGCGCTAGATCTCCTTATACTTCCACGATAATTAAGTTTGTCGGCCATATTGTTTTTACTATATTGTTTTGAGTGAAATTGGGTCCTTATAGGGTACAGTCATGTGTAAAAATTCGTTCACTGCCAAAATTTCTAAAATATGTACCAAGCAACTCTATTGTACAGTAAATAAGGTTGTAGGACGTATTTATGACAGGATTCTTTTGATACGTATTTTTGCACTTGACTGTACACATCTCATGTCCTACACAATGTCACAAAGGGACGAAAGAAAATTTTTTACTTATTAATGTATTTTTCTCAAACATGCAATGAAATGTTGTATTTGCATTCCTTATAATAGACTCGAAGTATGTTTTTGGGCGCGGCAACTGAAGGGGACGGAAATGAAATTTCATATAACTTTGCAGGCCTGCAAAGTAATTTCTTTTCGACGATTATCCGTACAAAGGCAAAGATGGCGGGTGTCATAGCAAATAGCTGACGTTAATTTTTTATACATTTCGATTTAATTGTTAGTGGTGATTTTGCTAATTTCATTTTTTGATTTCTTTTATTTCATTGTATGTTTGAGAAAAGCACTATACATGCCTCGTCGTGAAAACGGATTCCCGGCCTCGTATCACTATCCGTATATATACCCACTTGGCCGGAAATCCCCATTTTCCCGGCCTCTGATGTAATGTACTATTTCCAGCGATCCTCCGAACACTGTCGTGCCTGCAAGACGCGGCACTTCCGTTCCTGGGTTCCGCCCTGCCCAAGCTCGCGCAGATGCTGTCCGTGGTCGCCAAGAATCCGTGCAAGCCTCACTTCAACCACTATCTGTTTGAGACCCTCTCGTTGGCTGTATCGTGAGTATTGAGTGTAGAAAGATAAATTATTTTTTATTATGCAGAAACGTCTATTCGATATTTAAATCGAAAGAAAAATAGAAATTTTTTGACTCGCTGCGGGACTCGAACCCATAACCACTGGATCACTAGCCCAGTGCACTACTAATTGTGCTATACGAGTACTGCTTAGACTTGTCAATTTTTTTCTATATATCCCTCGTCGTATACGTCATCATGGGTGACGTGAAAACACATCTACCGCCAGCGTATTAAACACCTAACGGCATCGAAGTCTCAATTTTCATTGAGTATTCATCGATAACAATGTGTTACCCCTTTCTAAAATATTAGAAAGATAAAATTATTCCGTCGAGCGGTACGCTAGATCCGAACCAAATTGTACTCAAACAAAAGAGCGTAAAAAATTAAAAGTTTTGAATTGATGACATATATCAGCAAACATTTTTTTGTAGAGTGGACAGACACTTTATTAATTAGTTTAATCGATAGGTATACAATATGTTATATTTCTACTCAAAATCATCAGATAAAAATGAGCAATAAATAAAATATTTTACTAATTTATTTTAAATAAAATAAATATTACGGGACATTTACACAAATTGACTGAGCCCCGTGGTAAGCTCAAGAAGGCTTGTGTTGTGGGTACTCGGACTCGGTGGGTACATAGAAAACACCCATGATTCAGGAACAAATATCTCATCACACAAATAAATGACCTTACAATTAATATTTGACGACCGGTCTGGCCTCGTGGGTAGTGACCCTGCCTATGAAGCCGATGGTCCTGGGTTCGATTCCCAGTCAGGGTATTTATTTGTGTGATGAGTTCCTGAGTCATGGGTGTTTTTTATATATTTAAGTATTTATATGTATCTATCTATTATATATAGGTATCATTGTCTAGTACCTACAACACAGGAGTCTACTAGGAGGACTAGGTCGATTTGTGTCAAATTGTCCCGATCTATTTATTTATTTATTTATTAATATGGTGGAATCTCACGAAGAACGTCCTTCGGCTGACATGATGATGATGATGATAGACATGGTATTTGACCATTTCGACGTTTGCAGGCTGGTGACCAAGTCGAACCCGAACGCCATCACCGCGTTTGAAGATGCCCTGTTTCCGATCTTCCAAGAAATCCTGCAGAACGATGTGCAAGGTAAGATTCCTCGCCATTTGCAACATTGCAAAATTCTTCTTTTTTTTATGACATAGACGGCAAACGAGCAGACGAATTGCCTGGTGGTAAGCAATTACCGTCGCCCATGGGCACCCGCAACACCAGATGAGTCACGAGCGCCTTGCCGGCCTTTAAGGGGGGTTGGAGTTCTGGGAACCTTACTCACCACCAGAAACACAGCACTACATACCTGAAAGGTAGCAGTGCTATTATGGCTGTGTAAGGAGGTAAGTAATATGGTCTTCTGTAAGGAGGAGGTACTTATTTCTTGGAATTCAAAATGAAATGAAACATATGAATTAGCTAATTTTGTAAGAGATTATGTTTTCCATGTCTCCTACATTAGCAAAATAAGTAAACCGAAAGAATGACGTAACACAGCATTTTAAATATTCTGTACAATATACATATGTCATTATCTAGGAAAAGGGACCTTATTGTCGATGGCACTTACGACGAATCGCGTTGCGTTTATATTGTATCGTCTTGAACAACGACATAAGCGCCATTGACAATAAGGTCCCTTTTCATAGATAATGTCACATATATGCACGTTGGATAATCTAAAGCTGGGTCCACATTTGTATCATTTCGTCGTATCGTACCTCCGTCGCGTTGCACCGACTCGTATAGGTAGTTCCATGACAATTGAGGCGAATGGATTACGCACACAACTATATAAAGTACTGATTGCAAAAGAGTGAATGAATGGAATGAATGAGTAATCTTCCTATCATTACATGAGATGTTGTTGTGTGAGTGACTTCAACTCTCGTGAAACTACGTATATCTGATCGCTCGGGATCGACGATGGCGTTTTTTAATACCCGCACACTCGCGATCGGAGACGTGTATCAAGATCGGTAAATATGGACGTGTTTTGATACTGTATCATGATACGAAGTTATGATTTGACACGCGATACGCCGTCACCGCTCTCGAAGCGGTTTTTCCTTAACCCTTTTTAAGGCCCAGTTATACAGATATGCTACGTGAAAGTTACATACACTACCATGTTTGTAATGCACTGGGGAACACATATACGACATAAAATAAACGAATTCATTAAGAAAGACATGTGGTCAAGACATGCACTCAGCCTGTTAGTGCACTTGAGTGTTCAGATGATATATTTTTCCAATACACCTAATAATTGACAGATACGTGACATGCAATACTCAATACTTCTACATGCAAATAGTTCTAATTACTATATTTTTCGATCTATCATGTAACCTTTTATATTTTAATTAATCTTAAGTGGCAAATGATACACTTTCCTGATACTACAAACAACGTAGTTCAGTTATTGCAAATATTGCAATTCACGATGGAGAGTGGATTTATCAATATTAGACTTTATTATCATACCAATAACAGTCTCGCTACTGCAATTACAAGAGCTATAATTGAAATTATTAGATTCAGCGACTTGTGTATTTTTAATAGAGTAATGGAAACAGTGACAAATGCTTGCTTCCCTTAACGGGCACAGTGCATTCATTGACCACAAACTTTAGATTAACTAATTACACTAAAATGAAATTATGACCGAAAAAGTATAAATAAGAAAAGAAAGCCTGATATATTTGCTATATAATACCATTATAGTTAAATAAAAAGAGGATGTTCTTTCTTTGTAAATGTTTATTAACTAAGTGGTTTCCAAATCTTCTCTGCCTTATAAAGGGTTAATAATCAAAGGGGATACGGATACGCGCTTGACAAGTTTGTATGTGTACCCGAGCACCGATCAGACCAGTGTAAAACGCCACACAGCACTGTGGCACCTGCACGTTTTGTTTTGTGCCATTAAAAGATGTGTGAATTACGATATATCTGCAGTTCCCACCAACGCCGTGATCGTTTTTATTCGATTTCGATTCGACGCACTAAATTCCGGTAAGCGTCCGTAGGCGACATTTTTACAACGGACGACACTGCGTATCCATATTTCTACGCTACTGTTATTGTCAAAGTATTTTTACACGCGACGATGGTTGATACTGTGTGTCCAAAGTACGCGTCTATACTTATGATACGCGGTGATCGTGATCGGCGAAATGATACAAATGTGGACCCAGCTTAATGACAGTGTGGACTAATACTACGTATCGAAAATTTCATTGGTAACATTGCCGTACTTACGCAGCAATTCAGAGGTTGCAGGTTGAAATCTTGGCTTGTACCAATGAATTTTTCGGAACTTATGTGCGAAATATCATTTGATATTTACCAGTCGCTTTTCGGTGACGGAAAACATTGTGAGGAAACTGGACTAATCCCAATAAGGCCTAGTTTACCCTCTGGTTTGGATGGTCAGATGGCAGAGAAGAAAATGACTTACGCATCGATTTTTTGTACAGAATTCATGCCCTACGTGTTCCAAATGCTCTCCCTCCTGCTGGAGCTGCGGGGGGCGGGCGGCGCGGGGGGAGGGGAGGGAGGGGACGCGTACGGCGCGCTGCTGCCGTGCCTGGTGGCGCCGGCGCTGTGGGAGCGCGCCGCCAACGTGCGCCCGCTGGTGCGCCTGCTGTGCGCCTTCGTCACGGCGCGCGCCGAGCTCATCCTGCGCGAGGGGAAGCTGGTACGTGGGGAGGGAGGGACCGTACGGCGCGCTGCTGCCGTGCCTGGTGGCGCCGGCGCTGTGGGAGCGCGCCGCCAACGTGCGCCCGCTGGTGCGCCTGCTGTGCGCCTTCGTCACGGCGCGCGCCGAGCTCATCCTGCGCGAGGGGAAGCTGGTACGTGGGGAGGGAGGGGACCGTACGGCGCGCTGCTGCCGTGCCTGGTGGCGCCGGCGCTGTGGGAGCGCGCCGCCAACGTGCGCCCGCTGGTGCGCCTGCTGTGCGCCTTCGTCACGGCGCGCGCCGAGCTCATCCTGCGCGAGGGAAGCTGGTACGTGGGGAGGGAGGGGACCGTACGGCGCGCTGCTGCCGTGCCTGGTGGCGCCGGCGCTGTGGGAGCGCGCCGCCAACGTGCGCCCGCTGGTGCGCCTGCTGTGCGCCTTCGTCACGGCGCGCGCCGAGCTCATCCTGCGCGAGGAAGCTGGTACGTGGGGAGGGAGGGGACCGTACGGCGCGCTGCTGCCGTGCCTGGTGGCGCCGGCGCTGTGGGAGCGCGCCGCCAACGTGCGCCCGCTGGTGCGCCTGCTGTGCGCCTTCGTCACGGCGCGCGCCGAGCTCATCCTGCGCGAGGGAAGCTGGTACGTGGGGGAGGGAGGGACCGTACGGCGCGCTGCTGCCGTGCCTGGTGGCGCCGGCGCTGTGGGAGCGCGCCGCCAACGTGCGCCCGCTGGTGCGCCTGCTGTGCGCCTTCGTCACGGCGCGCGCCGAGCTCATCCTGCGCGAGGGAAGCTGGTACGTGGGGGAGGGAGGGACCGTACGGCGCGCTGCTGCCGTGCCTGGTGGCGCCGGCGCTGTGGGAGCGCGCCGCCAACGTGCGCCCGCTGGTGCGCCTGCTGTGCGCCTTCGTCACGGCGCGCGCCGAGCTCATCCTGCGCGAGGGAAGCTGGTACGTGGGGAGGGAGGGGGACCGTACGGCGCGCTGCTGCCGTGCCTGGTGGCGCCGGCGCTGTGGGAGCGCGCCGCCAACGTGCGCCCGCTGGTGCGCCTGCTGTGCGCCTTCGTCACGGCGCGCGCCGAGCTCATCCTGCGCGAGGAAGCTGGTACGTGGGGAGGGAGGGACCGTACGGCGCGCTGCTGCCGTGCCTGGTGGCGCCGGCGCTGTGGGAGCGCGCCGCCAACGTGCGCCCGCTGGTGCGCCTGCTGTGCGCCTTCGTCACGGCGCGCGCCGAGCTCATCCTGCGCGAGGGAAGCTGGTACGTGGGGAGGGAGGGGGGGGGGACCGTACGGCGCGCTGCTGCCGTGCCTGGTGGCGCCGGCGCTGTGGGAGCGCGCCGCCAACGTGCGCCCGCTGGTGCGCCTGCTGTGCGCCTTCGTCACGGCGCGCGCCGAGCTCATCCTGCGCGAGGGAAGCTGGTACGTGGGGAGGGAGGGGGGACCGTACGGCGCGCTGCTGCCGTGCCTGGTGGCGCCGGCGCTGTGGGAGCGCGCCGCCAACGTGCGCCCGCTGGTGCGCCTGCTGTGCGCCTTCGTCACGGCGCGCGCCGAGCTCATCCTGCGCGAGGGAAGCTGGTACGTGGGGAGGGAGGGACCGTACGGCGCGCTGCTGCCGTGCCTGGTGGCGCCGGCGCTGTGGGAGCGCGCCGCCAACGTGCGCCCGCTGGTGCGCCTGCTGTGCGCCTTCGTCACGGCGCGCGCCGAGCTCATCCTGCGCGAGGGGAAGCTGGTACGTGGGGGAGGGAGGGGACCGTACGGCGCGCTGCTGCCGTGCCTGGTGGCGCCGGCGCTGTGGGAGCGCGCCGCCAACGTGCGCCCGCTGGT
The DNA here is from genome assembly GCA_022674325.2 of Grapholita molesta. Classification (NCBI taxonomy): domain Eukaryota; kingdom Metazoa; phylum Arthropoda; class Insecta; order Lepidoptera; family Tortricidae; genus Grapholita; species Grapholita molesta. The sequence goes on along the minus strand of CP053141.2, from coordinate 4,260,155 downwards.
GCGCCTGCTGTGCGCCTTCGTCACGGCGCGCGCCGAGCTCATCCTGCGCGAGGGGAAGCTGGTACGTGGGGAGGGAGGGACCGTACGGCGCGCTGCTGCCGTGCCTGGTGGCGCCGGCGCTGTGGGAGCGCGCCGCCAACGTGCGCCCGCTGGTGCGCCTGCTGTGCGCCTTCGTCACGGCGCGCGCCGAGCTCATCCTGCGCGAGGGGAAGCTGGTACGTGGGGAGGGAGGGACCGTACGGCGCGCTGCTGCCGTGCCTGGTGGCGCCGGCGCTGTGGGAGCGCGCCGCCAACGTGCGCCCGCTGGTGCGCCTGCTGTGCGCCTTCGTCACGGCGCGCGCCGAGCTCATCCTGCGCGAGGAAGCTGGTACGTGGGGAGGGAGGGACCGTACGGCGCGCTGCTGCCGTGCCTGGTGGCGCCGGCGCTGTGGGAGCGCGCCGCCAACGTGCGCCCGCTGGTGCGCCTGCTGTGCGCCTTCGTCACGGCGCGCGCCGAGCTCATCCTGCGCGAGGAAGCTGGTACGTGGGGAGGGAGGGGACCGTACGGCGCGCTGCTGCCGTGCCTGGTGGCGCCGGCGCTGTGGGAGCGCGCCGCCAACGTGCGCCCGCTGGTGCGCCTGCTGTGCGCCTTCGTCACGGCGCGCGCCGAGCTCATCCTGCGCGAGGGGAAGCTGGTACGTGGGGAGGGAGGGACCGTACGGCGCGCTGCTGCCGTGCCTGGTGGCGCCGGCGCTGTGGGAGCGCGCCGCCAACGTGCGCCCGCTGGTGCGCCTGCTGTGCGCCTTCGTCACGGCGCGCGCCGAGCTCATCCTGCGCGAGGGAAGCTGGTACGTGGGGAGGGAGGGACCGTACGGCGCGCTGCTGCCGTGCCTGGTGGCGCCGGCGCTGTGGGAGCGCGCCGCCAACGTGCGCCCGCTGGTGCGCCTGCTGTGCGCCTTCGTCACGGCGCGCGCCGAGCTCATCCTGCGCGAGGGGAAGCTGGTACGTGGGGGGGACGGGGGTAGTAGGTGACCCACTGTGGAAAGAGTGACCCATGACCCCATGAGACCGTCACCATGCCAATGAGCGACATAATAGTTGATCAAGGCAAATATAACACACAATCATATCAGCCGAAGATGCTCCACATCCAATGCTGGACTTCACTCTTAGTCCACCCGTTTCAGTTCTATATTTTATTTAGTGCTCGAGATTGCACTGGGGACCCGAGGCCGCTGCCTTAAAAGGCAGGGTCGCCATGTATGGACGGCGATAGTGAAACAACTGCTTCGAAGAGGATATGATTTATTTTGCCACTAATTAGGTAACATGCACGATTATATAAGGCGTGCTAGTTATATTTTCTGAATATATTCATGATTACGATAATTTTTTACTATGGAGCCATAACTGAAAAGACAGCTAAAAAAATGACCTGCCCATACTTACAACTAAAGCTAGCAGCTATAATAGTATGGGAAGGTTTTTTTAACTGATTTTTCGGCTGTGACCCCGTAGTAAAAGTTGATCGTAATCACGAATAGATTCAGAAAATGTAACTTTATCTAAGTACATATCATTAGTGCTCTAAAAATGCGTCCAGAAACCGTAGGCAATGACCAGCATTACCAACCATCAGAAATGAATTGAGATGTAATGTTAACATTACCTCCTGAAAACCGTAGGTTATGAGTTTAAATTTGGAACAGCTGTCAAATTCAAGTGGGGTGTCCATTCTAGTATCTATAGATATTAAAACAGTCATTGATGCAAAACGCTTATTCGGTATGTTTTTTAATATAAATCGAACGACATTTGAACTCGAGTGACATTAGAATAGGGTGTAAATTCACTTGTCTATGGTTAAAAAAAAATATTTGACTGAGATAGGAAATACGCAACGCCGCCATTCCAAGCTGTCATTTGTTTTGTTCGTTGACTTTGTTTCAAGTAACACTAGTAATAATAATAATGCAGGTCATTTCCCTACGGTTCCCGAACCCATCTTACAACACTTCTATACATAATTAGGCATTACAACACTCGTGTGATATTATTATGAACCCACACTCTTGTTGTAATGCCTTTCATTAAGCACAGATACATAAACTACCACCACCATTTTGATTTCACCTGGTATATATGTACAAATACATACTATACCACAATATAATCCTTGCTAATGCCTATGTTTGGTCCACAGAATGCGATGCTGGGTGTGTTCCAGAAACTAATAGCATCTAAAACGAATGACCACGAAGGCTTCTATTTGATACAGACAATGCTGTTTAAGTTTGGCGAGTAAGTTAATTATTAGTAATATTTTATTACGTTTATTTAATGTGCCGCACAGTTTTTTTTTTGGCCAAAAACACGGAAACGAAGCCGATTTATTTTTACATCTAAGAACAAATCAATTTATATTTAATGAAATATTTTTATGTGCTTTGATTTTTAAGTAGTAATACTACTATATAAATTAAAACTTGAAATAGATTACCGGAGGTCCTTGACGCTTTTTCTTAAGTATATGTCATCTATTTCAAATTATGTTTTTTACATGGAGAACAATCACACACAATTTATTATGTATTTTATTGGACCAAATATATTTTTTTTTATATTAAGTTGCACTATCAACAGTAGATATTATGAAGCAGATAAATATATCCTGGATTTACATTTTAGTAATCTTATGAGCATATTTAATATAAGTAATTAAAACTGTTGCCAGCCATGTTACTGCTACTTAATTTTATTACAAACTAAAAAGTCACGTGTAATTATATCGCACTAGGCGACATGTTTCGGGTAAGCTCTGGTACCAATTTTACCCAAAACATGTCGCCTAGTGCGATATAATTACACGTTAATTTATCCGTTTCTAAACAAGTAGTAGCTTAGGTAATTGTTTCTGAGTCATAGATGTTTACTATGTATTCAAGTATTTGTATATTATATATATATATCTTTGGCTGAGTACCCACAACACAAGCCTGGCCTGGCCGTCAATAATTATTTAATATTTCCGTGTTTTGCAGATCCACAATGCAGCCATACACGAAGCAGATTATGACACTGCTATTCCAGCGTCTGTCATCTTCCAAGACCACTAAATACGTCCGTGGACTGATCGCGTTCCTAGGCTTCTACGCGGCGCATTTCGGCGCCGACAATCTTATAGACCTCATCGACTCTGTGCAGAATGGGTGAGTAAACCACAGATAAGACAAGTGAACCTGACCTTTTTGGACCCGGGTATGTCCTTAAACTACGTCCAACAATGAGAGGTAGGGCACAGCGATGACCATCACGCTTGAATCTGGAGCAGCCCAACTGGGGAAGTACCTCCTCCTTACAGAAGACCACAGCCATAATAGCACTGCTACCTTTCAGGTATGTAGTGTTGTGTTCCTGATGGTGAGTAAGGTTCCCAGAGCTCAAACCCCCCTTAAAAGTCCAGCTACCACTTTACAAAACGCAAGGCCTACTACCGAACAACGTCATGCTCTAAGGGCAAACTTATATGTTACTATACTTATTTGTTATTCTACTTGACACTGGCGAAATCATCGATTGATTTATTGATGGAAGCCATATTTTTTAAAAGAAGAAGAAGAAGAAGAACCCCCCTTAAAGGCCGGCAACGCGCTTGTGACTCCCCTGGTGTTGCGGGTGCCCATGGGCGACGGTAATTGTTACCATCAGGCAATCCGTCTGCTCGTTTGCCGCCTATGTCATAAAAAATATATATATATTATTATGACGCCCACACCTCTGTATTTGTGGCATCATTGGTTTTAATGAATTAGTTGTTCAAAACTACGTCTCGAGTTTTACTGGTCGGTGGGGTAAAGTCACAGTGGACGCGTGAAGCGGAGTGTGCGACGCGAGTAGCGTAGCGTTGAGCGTTTTAAGGATCGAGCACTGCGGTCACACCCATACACTTGTATGTTTAATATGTGGATCATACAGATGAATTAACTTCGCATAATTTCTGTGGACATTGTAAAAGCCAAATATTTGCTTATATTTGCCTACATTTACCAGTCCCCGTCTTAAGTAACGACAAAAATGCAACTAATAATTGCATAAGCAGTTAACTATTGACCACGGAAAAGACGATTTTTGTTTTAATCAATATGTATGAGTACCATGAGTCCTTATATTAAAGATACATAAACTGGCCTTTTAGCGTATATCATAGTGGACAACCATTGAATAGCCGATTAGGTTTTTAACGTTCTGAATGCCAACAACACCTAAAAAGTTACCCTATTGTGACGTCATCCCGACAAGAATCCGGGGCTAATCTATACTTATATTATAAAGACGAAAGTTTGTGAGTTTAGAGTGTATGTTTGTTACTTCTTCACGTCTAAACGGCGGGAGCGATTTTAATAAAATTTGGTATGGAGTTAACTGACACTTTGAATTAACACATAGGCTACGTTTTTCCCTAATAAACCGCGGGTTTCATGTCGTAAAGCCATGGCTAAAAGACCCAGAAGACCATCAACCAACGAGTGGCATGAAATACTTGGGCAAAATTAACATTCATGTTATTTGCAGCATGTTCGCGATGTACATGGAGCGAGTGCTGATCCCTGATCTGCAGAAGGTGGCCGGCGCGCTGGAGCGGAAGGCGGCGGCGGTGGGCTGCGTCAAGCTGCTGACGGAGGCGCAGCACCTGCGCCAGGGCCGGCTGGCGCCGCTGTGGCCGCCGCTCATGCAGGTACGGAGCCCCCGTGGAGCACGGAGCGCCCTGGTCCCGGACCTACAGACACACTTATTCATAATAGGATCAAAAGATTTACATAGTATGCTTTGAATATTCTCATTTGCACTCTATTCTCGGCAAATGTTGTTTTATAAAAAAATATTAATTATCATAGCTGACATTCCTGTCACTTATTCACATCCTTTTCGCGTTATCATATTGGAAAATTTTAAAAAATACTAATAGTACTAACATATTTCACTAAAGAAAATGATAACACAAAGGCACTTCTTAAAATAAGTCTGATATAATTTTTATGGTTTTTCTAAAAATAATTATTTTCAGTATATTATTTGTGTGTGTTACCTCACCCCCCGCGTCGAAAATTCGGCAGAATTTTTCCGATAGAAATTAGTGCGTGTGTCGGCTCCATATTGGTTATATCCTCCTAGAGTTTAATATTACTCAGCAGACATCAGTACTTTTAAATTGTAAATTATGATTTGTCTCAATTACTTAATGAACCCTATATCTGTGGCATTATCTAGCAAAAGGGACCTTATTGTCGATGGCGCTTACGTCGAACCGCGTTGCGTTTGTATTGCGGCATCTTGAACAACGGCTTAAGCGCCATCGACAATAAGGTCCCTTATCATAGGTAATGTCACATTTTTTTTAACCTAACGTCCTCGCCCTCAGGCTCTGATCTCCCTGTTCGAGCTGCCGACTGACGCCACCTCTCTACCCGATGACCACTTCGTGGAAGTGGATGACGCGCCGGGCTACCAGGCGCAATACTCGCAGCTGACATGCGCTAAGGGGGCTAACAGCGATCCTCTTTCAGGTAACTACACCTCTTTTTATGACAAAATCGGCAAACTAGCAGACGGATTGCCTGATGGTAAGCAACTACCGTCGCCCATGGGCACCCGCAACACCAGGAGCCGCAAGCGCGTTGCCGGGATTGGAGCTCTGGGAACCTTACTCACCATCAGGAACACAACACTACATACCTGAAAGGTAGCAGTGCTATTATGGCTGTGGTCTTCTGTAAGGAGAAGGTACTTCCCAGTCGGGCTTCTCCAGACTCGAGCGTGATGGAACTTCGCTGCGACCTACCTCTCATTGTTGGACTTAGTTTAAGGACATACCTGGTCTTGCTGTATCGCGGCGTACCTGATAGAGTCACTCCGACGACAAGTAGGGCTAGCTTAGTTTCTTGCTATAGTCTTCAGCGGACTAGGGTTAGCGAACCAATAGTGATCGACATAATCACACATTGCTCAGATTCGGTTGAGACCGTAACGAGAAAAAAAATACTCTAATGAAATAAAAATATTAGCATTCATAATATTCAATAAAATAACATCCAACCAGCGAATGTCATAAAAACACTCATAATAGACAATTTGTATGAATTTACTTTTTACTCTTGTGCATTAAATGCGTCTTTGAATGAATGAATGAATGAATGAAATACTCTTTATTGTACACCTCAAATGAAACATTACAGAGAATAGTAACAAAAAACAAAACAGTAGAGGTTAACAATAGACGGTCTTATCGCTAATAAGCTATCTCTTCCAGACAACCTTTAGGTAGCGGAAATTAATGCTATCTGTTTTTAACACCTTCGCTGCGGCAATTAGTTAACATCGCAGTTAACCATACTTTGCGAGGGGTCAATAGGCCCCTATCGCAGTGAACGTGTTAAAGAATAAAACAGTTCTTTCTGAGCTAGGTGAAAAATGTGTTTCACTCGGTAGCAAAGTGTGTTCCCCTCTCGTGCTTTGAAACCCCTCAATCTTTCGCCAGCTCGGGTCTCAATATTAACACGAACAAACACTAACTTTGCTCCCTCGTAATAAGTATTGTACTGTTCCAGTGATAGCGGACCCCCAGCAGTACCTGGCGGAGAGCCTGGGCGCGCTGTCGCTCGCGGCGCCCGGCCTGCTGCCGCCGCGCCTGGCCGCGCTGGCGGAGCCGCACCGGAGCGCCCTGCACGGCTACCTGCAGCGCTACCACGTGCAGATCTGCTGAGCCGCTCGACCTTCATTACATCATCTTAAGTATCATTATCAGTGATCGGCACTATGGGTGCAAAACTTTAACAAAACTAGTTAAGCGGACGTAAAATAATGTATAGAACCATAAAAACACAATGACATATCGAGATTCCGATATACAATTAAATTGGACACTAATTTGCCAAAGTAATTCGTATTTTTCTTGATGATAAGTATTACTATACCCCAGTTCAACAAGTTTTGTTAAAGTTTTGCACCGTTAGTGCCGATCACTGATCATTATTGATAGGCGAGAGTTTTAGTCGAAAAATGTGACATTATAAGGGATCTTATTGTCGATGGCGCTTACGCCGTTGTTCAAGATGCCGCAGTACAAACGCAACGCGGTTCGACGTAAGCGCCGTCGACAATAAGGTCCCTTTTGTTAGATAATGCCACAAATATGTAATATAATTAAAACTGTTGTGAGTATACCTAGATTATTTTCTAGCAGGAACAATATTTGATTAGTGCTTGCCACAATAATATCGACATTCATGTTATCGATAACTACATACTACTTCAATGACAAGACGTACACAGTCTTATATCGGCTACTTACCTAGACGCCGCGTGCCACCGATCTTGAACAAATTGAACGTAATCCATACACTTTTGATCCAATTTAATTTAAATATTTACAATGAATAATTGGAAATTGTTTTCAGAAATATTTAAAATATAAATAAATGGATAGTTTTGTTATTGTTATTTATTTTTAACCCTATTACCCAATTTTTGTATTACCTGTATGACGTTGAAGTGGTAGTTATCGATAACAGAACTGTCGCTGTGTTTATTTTGTCAATCACTTTCATGAAATCATTCGTGCTAGAAAAATAATTAGGTATAGTTGTGAGCCATGTAACTGCTACTTAGTTACAAACGGATAAACTTACGTGTAATTATATCGCACTAGACGACTGTTCGGCTATGTAAGCTCAGGAGCGGTACCGCGAACATCGAAGTTCGTATATTTCGGGCATCTTTCTCTTTTACTCCAATTAAGGTGTCATGAGAGAAACAGAGATAATCGTCCGAAATTTACGAATATCGTTATTCGCGGTAGCCATTTTCAAGCCGAGTCAGGACACACCGCTCGCGTTGAGGGTATATCGCTCACTGCTGTCCGCTGCCTTGCACGGCGTTACTAGTGCGATATAATTACACGTGAGTTTATCCGTTTGTAACTAAGTAGGAAAAAAATAATTGGTCAAAAACATTGTATATTTTGTTCTCGTCTATCCGGGCTAGAAGTAGATCGCCCGTCCTTTCCTAACTGTGTTAACTAAAGAGGGACGGGTGGGTGTATCTCAACGCGATATACTGCAGATACTATCAATAGTTAACAGTTTGTAACGTTTGTTTTTGTCATCCGTAAAGATAATAATATCTTTTAACTTAAAACATAAACGTTGATCGTTTTATTGTAAGAGGAAGTATTCAGAAACTAGTGTACTTATTTAGCGAAAGTTGTAGATAAGTTAAATTATGTTAGCTTTGTGACGATAATTAGGCATTAAATTTCGGGTAGTAATAAAACCTCCGAAATAAAACTAACTTAACCTAATCTATCTTAGACTAAACGTACTTACAGAAATTCTATATCTCCGACTGTGTCTTACATGGCACAGGCGGAGATTTAGTATTTCTGTCAGAAGTTTAGTTTTTGTTGAGAACATTTATTATTACTCTTAAATTTCCGTAAATACTTAGATTTGATGATCAAAGTAGGATGACGGCGCCAGTAATGGACAAGGAACCAATCATGGACATTAGTGCTTATTTCAAAGGAGTTAAGTGTTGTGCATTTGTTGGTACAGTCAACCAATTTGATTTATGGGCCACATCGCTTCTTGTCACACTAAAAATCTATATGAAAGACGCAAAAGATCTCTTATTGACGTCACGGTGATAAGGTTCGAAGTGGCCTAGAAATTAAATTGTTTGACTATACATATTAAATTTATAACGGGACAGCTAATGGAATGACTCACGCGCCACGGTCATAATTACACGACAATTAGGGATGAGCGGTTAATTATCGTCACAAAACTGACATGATTTAACTTTTCTACTAATTTCGTACACTTTTTTTCTGGTAACTCCCAAGAATGTTGTATATTTAAAAATGTGACTTCATGTAAGTGGCCCAAGTGTCTGATCACCCGGCGACCGGGTACCGACGCGAGTCCGCGATCATATATTTTTCACCTCACTAGCTCGAAAAGAACTGTTTTATTCATTAAAAACAGATAGCAAAGTTGCATTTTATTCACAACAGTGCAAAGTAATTTCATACAAATTGTTTATTACTAATCGAGTGTTTGATTACATTTTCAAAGTTTTGAGTTAATGTTTTCCACGCGGTAATGAGGTGAAAAGTTGTGTGTTTCAATCGGTAGCAAAGTGTGTTCCCCTCTCGTGCTTTGAAACCATATCAATGCGAAAGATTCAAATTTTGGAGTCTTTCGCTAGCTCCGGTATATTAGCACGAGAAGGTAAACACTTACATTGCCCCCTTGTATAACAAATAACTATTGTTCCGGAATGTTCGGTGGCTTCTTAGACATGTCCGCCGCGTGCTCAGAGTGACCAGGGTATAAGGATGTATATGTGTAGATAATGTGTGCCCGAAAGATGAATGAAAGTAGAGTTAAATTAAATGATAAAGTCAACAAGATGCCAAACTATATTCGGGGTTGGTAGCAAAACTAAAAAAAACTAACCCATTTATATATTTAAATATACAGGAAATATAGAAAAATTTACTCGCAGCGGGACTCGAACCCACAACCACTGGACCACTAGCCCAGTGCACTACCAATTATGCTATACGAGTACCGCTTGGACCTGTAAATTTTTCCTACTTTATCCTTACGGTACGGGTACTCGTATGGCACAATTGGTAGTGCACTGGGCTAGTTATCCAGTGGTTGTGGGTTCGAGTCCCGCTGCGAGTAATTTTTTTATATTTTTTCTTTCTATTTAAATATGGCTGACATGCTAGCAGACGTTTCAGCTTCGAAATTAGGCACTTTTAAACTACCATGGTTTAACTATCATTATATGAAGTGTTTCCTATAACAAAAGCAATAAATTTAGGCATCGTTTCTACACCACAAACGTAGCAACAATTGTACTACGACTTGAAAATAACTTATACACTAAATATGAATAAATAAACATTTTCTAAGCAAGCAATGTATTGTGAAAACTATGAAGTTTATTGACAGTAAACGTCAACTAGATTATTAGATGCTGTTCATTGAAAAAAATATAGGAACAAATTATTTGCCTACACAATAATATAGTGTAATAACTGATCAGTTATCACCAAAAAGTAAAAGGTCTCACTAAAGACTAGACTACCACCAAATTTGGCGATCATTTACTTTTTGGAAGGTTATGGGTTTTTTTGGTGACCCGTGAAACATATGCCAAATATTATTTAGTTTGTTCGAAAAAATCCGCCAATCGCTTTGCGCATTACCCGGACTCGATAGCTATTCTATTATCATATAGGTCCTATTCCTTATGTCATTCATACTACCCGTGGGTTCCCTAAGGGTCATTTCACACGAACCACAACCACGCGACAACCACGACCACGCGACAAGCGCGACCACGTGGTCAGGTGCAAATTTTGTATTAGAAATAAATAGTACAAATCACACGTACCACATTTTGCAGTAATTATCGACCACGTCTGTGGCAACGGCCAGCAACTACACAATTCACACGTAACCACTGCGTGACCACATTTTGACGGTACGACGTGGTGTGGTTGTGGTCCGTGTGAAACAACCCTTATTATCACTTCGTTAAATGCCATGAAAGACTTTGTACTGCGAAGAATGATTGTTATGTAGGATTGACGTCGAGCTGCAAAGGAATTTGAACCTTCTATATATATGTTAAAGTCTACATTTTAATGGCCATAGTAACGATTGCAAGCATATTTGAGTTACTTAAAAGTGTAGTACACAAACATTAATTAATTATAAATTACAGGGCATTTTTACACAAATTGACTGAGCCCCACGGTAAGCTCAAGAAGGCTTATCTTGTGCGTACTCAGCCAACGATATATATAATATACAAATACTTATATACATAGAAAACACCTATGACTCAGAATAACTTAAAACTAGTGGGTAGTCACCCTGCCTATGAAGCCGATGGTCCTGGGTTCGGATCCCAGTCAGGGCATTTATTTGTGTGATGAGCGCAGATATTTATTCCTGAATCACGGGTAATTTCTATATATTTTAGTATTTATATGTCTATTACATTATATCGTCATCTAGTATCTACAACACAAGTCTTACTGAGCTTACCGTTAGACTAGGTCGATTTGTGTAAGATTGTCCCAAAATATTAATTTATAAATGTAAAAAGTACAAATTCCTTTGGCAGTTAAAACGTTGATTTCTGTCGTATGTTAGTGTAAAATAATGTTAGGAATTATGACTGATATTTGTGATGTTATGATCGTGACGTATTGAGAGATTTAAGCTAGTTTCTCTTAAATCAGCTGTTTAACATATATATTTTTGTACGTTATTGTTAACTTGCATGTTCTGTTTTTGTCACAGTTTGTGTAACTTGTGATGCGTGTATATTACAATCAAAGACCCTTACTCTTGGTACTTTTGAGCTGCCATATGGATTTCTTTTCTTATTTATCGACTTCCGATAAACATGTATCCTCGTAAGACCCAGTGTACATTACAATGTACACCCCCTTTCATTGAAATTTAATTCTTTTATAAAAGGAAATAGGGTAGAAGTTCTTTTAAAAATAAATTATAGAACACAAGATATTAAGAAGATTTAAAGTACTTGAAAGATGAAATAGATTACTTAACTTATACTTAACTTAAAAACTACTTATTCAATTATAATGAAAAGTTAATACTTTCACATTTAGTCGGTTAATGTCTGTAACCTTACCATGAGTTGTGACATTGAGGTTTTCGATAACGAGTATCGAATTTACTATCTGTGCATCTCGTTCGCACTAAAATAGTACAAGCGAGATGCAGAGATAGTAAACTCGATACTCGTTATCGAAAACTTCAATGTCACAACTCATGATTAGGGTACAGTTTTTGTATTTGTCGATAATACAATGTATATCGGAAATCGAGATTTCTTTATGACAGCTTTGCAGCATTGTTGAATTTTTTTAATTTTTTAATATACACGCTGTTTGATTTAAGCATGATTTGAAATATAAATACTATAGTGAGATTCAACCATATTACTTGTACCTATATAGACGCGGGTAACTTACGTTTTAAGTTCGACTTAAAAAACGTGAGTTACCCGCTTCTATACAATTAAGAAGCATGATTGTTAATAATTTGGGGTAACTAATTCATACTGGCTTCGATAGAGCCATTGAAATGAGATCATTATGCATATTTTGTACATTTTGCCTTATTATGTAGTATGTATAATAAATGCTTTTCATTTATTTATTTTTTATTTGTTCCCTTTATAATACATTACATACGTACATACATTTCAGCCGTATGCTATCCACTGCTGGACGTAGGCCTCCCACAAATAAAACTTGTATCATCTTGGGCTAGTTGCCATAGTCGCCACGCTTGGCAGGCGGGTTGGCGACCGCAGTAGCTGTAGATTGGGTTTCGACGGACGATGCTGCCCGTCCATAGGATTTTTCCATTTGTCGCCTCTTACGACACCCGCGGGAGCAGATGGATTGGTGCTATTCTAGTGAACCGGCATCACACGGCAAAAATACTCAAAAAGAAAATGTATAAAACCCTATGTTATTATTATTTATTTTCATTTGATCTTTATTGCACAACGCAAGATGGTAAGAATGGCGGCCGTACGCCTTGAAGTATTCTCTAGCAGTCAACCAACGAGGCAGCGGAAAAATAAGTAAGTAGGTACAGGGTCTTTTAAGATTAAATTAATTCTGCAAGGTTCTGCAAGTATGTTGTGGTAAATTAATTATATTGATAAAACCAAATTTAAAATTTTGAAAAAATAATTGTTTTACATTTCATTTGCGCGATATATATACAGGGTGTAATTTTTACATGATACAAAATATATTTTTCAAACTCCATAATCAACTAGCAAGTGAAAGCTGTAACTTTTATTAATTTAACACATTTTTTATACATTTCCTTTTTGTATTTTTTACTTGTAAAGGATATTATGATATTAAAACAGCTTATACGTATAAGATATTTAAAATATAAAGTTGACTAAATTACTTTTCAAACTAGCATAAATCACATTTTTTCTATTGAGAATTATGATTCAAACAGTCCATTCAAATTACTAATTTAAGTAGCCTAATAAATACTCATATCAGGCATCTTTTACTCCAACCAAGGTATCATGAGAATAACAGAGACAATCGTTCGAAATTTACGAATATCGTTTTTGGCTGTAGCGCCGCTGACTACTTACTCAAAATAACACCAGAACATCAGTAGACTACTCGCCGTACTTACTGACATCAAAATAACATCACTCATTTCATATTAGATTTGCTACGATATTTCAATTAAAAATTGTTGGTTGAGTACAGTCAGCAGCAAAAGTGGCTGAGCGGGCGAAGTGTTCAAAATAACGCGCTCTTATTCTCTTGACAATAGAGATGTGTTGACCTCATTTAGAACACTTCAACCGCTTAGCCACTTCTGCTGCTGACTGTATCTACCCACAACACAATTTTTATTAAGCTTATCGTGGAGCTCGGTCTATTTGTATAAGGATGTTATGTATTATTTATTTTTGTGTAGGTAACTTTTAATCAACCTTCTAGTTAGTCGGTATACCTACGTTTTCATAAACTATTTATCTACCAACAACGCTTTTACATGCGATTATAGTCCTTACGGCTAAAGACATTGATTCGTATATTGCAATTACAATCTGAGTCTGTTTAATTCTGCACAATTTTTAACGCCTACCCCATTTCACAGGTAACAAAAAAAAAGTACACAGAATAGATCGCCTCAATAAGCTACCTAATACATATCACGTACTGAGAAAATATTAAACAAAACAGTCTTTAATCACTTTAATCTTATCTAAAATCTCTCTTAATGATCGTGAAAAATACCCAGTGATTATCTAATGGCCTACACTTAAATCTGATCCGTTTGTTTTTAAAACATCAGTCAATCGTTACACGCAGACATGGCAGCTCTCATAGATTCCGACGCGATATTATCAGGAAGCGAGCAGTGGCTCCGGCTTGACCAACAATGGGGAACACCGGTCGACCTGGACACTGAGGAAGACGCACCAAGGCTGAAATCAGTCTTCAGCACTTTAGACTTAAAAAAAACTACCTTCGATTCATCGTTCCTCTTCAAACGTAGAAAACTCACAAGAAATATATCTAAAAACTCTATGGATTACAAAGATTTTCTTCAAGATTTGAACGACGCTCCAAGAAATACGCCTGAGAAGCAATTCTATTTCGTTAGCGGACAGATTTTATCAGCCATTTCTGTGGAAGAAATCTGTGAAGATATCGACGAAATATTCAAGTCTATGGATAAGTTATGCTCTGCGGCTAGTACCAGTACCGTGAGGCTTAATAAAAAAGTGAAACCGACTATGCCTGATATAGTTCAATGCAGTATTTCGACGGGAGATCTCTCTTTCGATGATACGATTGTAAACGCAAGTGAGAAAGAGAAGGCGGATAGCGACGACTTTTCTGGTTATATTGATGAAGTTTTTGGGAATTTAAATTCAATGTCCAGTGAGAGATCTGGCCAGGAGTCTGTGACGACTTTAGTGAGGAGGTTCACTGGCATGCTGAAGAGTCCAGGAGTTAAGTGTGCTCCGAGGAAACGGAGGCAGTGTGAGGGTAGGTTTAAAGAGCTGACCGAGTTTTGGCAAGCTCAGTCTTCTAATGGAAATAGGCAAAGAACTTGAATAATTTTCAAATGTATTATTTAACTCGAATTGTTGATCTTTGTAGTTATAGTTAAAATAGGCATATTGTTAAATGTATATTCCCTGTTGTTGCATCAAAGATCACACCCGTTTGAATTTATTGGCCATTTTAATTGAAGTTTTGTGCAAGTTTTTTTAGACTTTCGAGCTCAGCCGATCCTTATCGCGTTACCGCCTTATGAAATATATGAAAAATGCTACCTTAATGGAAGAAAAAACTTGGGACACTTTTTTCTTGCTTCAGGATCGAAAGAATTCGAGGACAAAAATATCCAAAATTAAAAAATCGGCCTTAATAAAATGGCGCTTATACAAAACTATGTTTTAGCAGGTTTTAGTTAGTAGCCTAATTACGTAGTAACGGATAACTATGCTAAATCTATAGCTGACTAATATATTGTAAAAATTGACTTATTAATTAATCTCATATGGACGAACTATCGTACAGTCAGCTGCAGAGGAAAGGTGAGTTGACCGTACATTAATAGTCTCAATAGTCCTTGTACAATGGTGGGTGCCGCCTCTGTACGCATCCCATGATACGGGTAGGGGCAACATCCACTTAGGGTACCATTTCTTTTATTTACTTTAGACATAAATAAAGTATGTATTTTACACGTGTACCTAATCGTCTAATGCGTAGTTTAATTATGTTTTAACCTAATTATTATTTTTGTAACCCAAGGGACTCTTATTTGATTTGATTGTATAAAAAAAATCAGTATTTAATTAGAAAATATGATTAAGAACATTTTTATAAGTGTTTTATTATCAGCCTTAGGCTCTCTTGTTCTCGAAATAATCAAATAAATATTTTAATGATATTTGTTTTTTTTTTCTGTATATTATATCTACTTAAAATCACGTAGGTACAGTCAGCAGCAAAAGTGGCTAAGCGTTTGAAGTGTTCAAAATGACCTACACGCGCTCTTATTCTCTTGACAATAGAGATGTGTTCACCTCTTTTTCAACACCTCAAATGCTTAGCTACTTGTGCTGCTGACTGTACAAAGCAGATAGGATTTATTTTTCCTCTCGCTTCAAAATGTAACGTACACGCCAATACCTTGGCTAGTCTAAACGTATAAATGCGTAAGCCATGTGTCAGCAGGAAACTTGATTTGACAGCTTCCGTCACGATTTTAGGTGTTGCTGGTATAGTAGACACACAGCGCACGACACCTTTAGGTACCGCCAAAAACGATATTCGTAAATATTCGGACATATTCCTCTTTTACCCCAATTAAGACGTCATGAGATTGACAGAGACAATCGTCCCAAATTTACAAATATCACCCGGCAGTCCCGGAGTCACGGCCGCCTCTTAGCTTTCTGTAAAGACCAGCTACCACTTTACAAAACGCAAGGCCTACTACCGAACAACGTCATGCTCTAAGGGCAAACTTATATGTTATTATACTTATTTGTTATTCTACTTGACACTGGCGAAATCATCGATTGATTTATTGATGGAAGCCATATTTAAAAAAAAAAAAGAAGATGACTACAAAAGTGCTAAGACTGCTAAGTTAGAGTAGAGTACAGTTAGACCACAAAAGTAAATAGTTCAGTAATAGCCAAGTATAAAGTTATGATTTATTTGAATAACATTTCACAGCGATTAAATTAATACTACACTACTCTCCGGGCGCTCAGCATGACTGGAAAAGACCCTTCTTCTTCATCTCTTCGAATTCCTTCTCAGCATCATAGTTCCTGGAGCAAAGAGTTTATATTACATAATGACCACATTTAAAAAAAATTAAAGATAAGGTTAATTGAAAAAATACCGCACGGAAAGATACGCGAAAAAACTAAATTGCCATTGATGCTCTTGAGCATACACTTAAGCTAAAATGGCAGTGGGCAGGCCACATACCTAGGATGCCAGAGGAAAAATGGACAAAGCGACTGATTACTTGGCCAGGACCCGGCGGCAAACGAGGGGCAGGACGCCCGCGCGCGCCCTGGGCGGACGACGTGGAGCAAGTCTGCACTAACTGGCTCACAATCGCACAAGACCGTGGAAGGTGGAAGAGGTTAGAGGAGCTTACAACTTAACACATAAGGAGAAATATTTAGTTTTTTATATTACATTTTTGTTATAAAATTGTTTTAAGGAATAAAAAGGCTTTTTATTTTATTTTATTATTATTACATAATGGCCACATTTTACTACAAGTAAGACTAAATAACGTTATTTGCTAGTTATTGGAGGTGGCCAGTTGGAGGGTGTCTCAGTCTTAACTATTGGGTCTACTGACGATTTAACCTATGGGCGAATTGCAAATAAAATGTAATACCTAGTTTAGGTGAGCTAAGGACTTGCAAAAATTATTATTTAATTTGTATTACGAAAATTAACCTTTTCGACGCCATGTCAAACGCAAAGCTAACGCTCACACGCCACTGATGTTGAACTTTATGCTTGTGCACATAGGTCTAATTTGCTCTGCAGTCGAGGACATATATATTACACGTGTTTGGCATTGAACCTGCGGCGCCATGTGCATCTTTGGTTAAGTCATTGCTATTTAAGTTATATGCAAGAAAGTATAAGTGTATGCTTTAAGTTCAATCCATACAATGCAATACAGTTGACACCATCAATTGAAAATCAATTCAAATGGGTATTTGCAGAGTTCTACCAAAATTTTGTTCGAGGCAGTATGGGCAGTGGGACTTTAAAGCCCCATTTAGACCCGGCAAGAACTTGTATACGATTTTCATTACATTGCGGACTATGGGCGTACGGCGAATTCGGTCGCTTTATATAACCCCGCAATGTAATGAAAATTGTATACAATTGCTTGCATGGTCTAAATAGGGCTTAATTATTACAAATTTTGCAAACTTGGTGACTGAGGTGTAATTTTTATGTATTTGTTTGCATTGAATTGAATGTAACCATTTATTATTACTTTCTCCTTATAAACACCTTATCCTCCTACCTCCTGGAGGACCCCTTTACCAGAACGCACACGGAATACTTATAGCCCTGTTACTATAGATTATTTTGTAAAATTCCAAAAGGACCTTGTATGACTTTACCTGTAGAACTCAGCATATTTCCTCTTGCGCTCACTGCCAACAAGCTGCTGGAAGGCAATACCAGAAATGGCAGCCAGGGTCAGCGAAATGGTGAGGTTGCGCTTGATGGAAGAGTTGAGGAGGCCTCGCATCACGGGCTTCGCTACTGTGGACACTGCCTTGTCACCGGCCATCTGTGAACATATACTATGTTTTAAAGGAAATGCCTAGAAGCATTGGCTACCAATAACCCGTTGAACGCCAAGAACCTCTAAAGAGGTCGCGTGATGTCGTGCCTAGCGCACCACAACACCTAAAGTGGGTATGGCAGATGCTTTCAAACCAATTTTTCTGCTGGCAGATAAAGATTTTATATTAACGAGGGGTTTGTGGTCAAACCCGATAAGTCAATATAATATTTCATTGAAGTAACAATCTTACTTTAATCACTTATAGTTCTAAATTCTAAATCCCATTTACTCGACTTATCGGATTTGACCACGAAACCCTTGATTTGTTCTTTACTAGTCAAGATGTTGGCATACATGTCACATTTTGAAGAGAAGAGAAACATTCAAAAGGTCAAGTATAAAACTTTATCCTATGTCTATCTCGCAATTATGGATAAACAGCTACTATGTGGTTGAAATTTAGATATATTATATGCTCTGAAAGTAAAATATATATTCTTCAAATAAGTGCAAGTGATTTCTCTCTCTACTGATTTAAGGTAAACATATAGCAAAAGGAACAACGCTTGCACTTAATTATTTGCTTTTAAAATTAATTACACCTATTTCAAAGAACTTACAATGTACGTAGAATGTGAACAAGTAAGCGACTTATTACTTCCTTAACCCTTATTCTCTTAAATACTGGCCAGTGACATTTAACTGTAAATATTTAAGAAGATACATACCGTAACGTTATATATAAATTTCTCAATCCGTTTTACGGTTTGAATTAATTCTACACTCGTAATATTTTATCTTTTTTGGAACGCCTTGTGATTATTGACAACCTTCTTACATAACACTTCATAAATAATAAGTGCTGCTAGTGATGTAAATACAATAAAATATTTACAATTTAGCTAATATAAGCCTTAATTAACACGAATTAATGGATTTTACTTACTTTTACTTGATTTTTTGAGTAGTATTACCGAACCTCGCGTTTAGCAAGTGAATTAGAAGTGCGTTCTCCTTGTATTTTTTTTTAGGGAGATAATGTACAGTCTACACGCATTGGTTAAAAATAGGGTTTCGTCTTATGAATCTACCAATCACAATTAAAATCGATATGACATTTCAGTAGTTCGTTCTCTATTACCTCTCCTTTAATATATTTTATGATGCAGATTGCGTTTCGTTAACAATGCGTTGTAATAAAAGATACATTTATTTATGTGATATTAATATATTATTATATAGAACTTTTGCTTCTTTTCTCATCTTTCTGGCGCATGTTACATAAGGATACTATCACAAAAATATATAAATAGTTACAAAAAAAATAACATAAAAGAATCAGTGTTACAGATCGTTGATAAATTAACATTCATTTGATTATCGAAAATGGCATTAGCTAGGGTCAGCATCCTGCCTTTGGAAATGTGATGCAGGAACATGGGTCTAACGCAATACATTGAGCCGGGCACACGCATTTGCATTGCTTGCAGTCTCCATAACTGCATGGATCGAGAACTTGTGAGCAGTCTTCCCCAGGCGGGAGGAACGAGGAACGGTACACTGTTGTTGAGTCAAGTTTTTGGCATGGTTTCTGGTATTGGCCCTTGCAGGCCCACGGTGGGCGCTGTGGTAACGACGCGCATACCGGCTGATACGACATTTTCTGCGTCGTTGAACTCTCCATTTTAGCCACTGGTCGCTCGTAACACTGGACGGGTGCTAATGATGCAGCAGGTGTTGCAGGGCCTGGGTTTATATACGATAAGCGGTTCACTGTGCGATTTTCAAAAGGAGATTCAACTGTGTGGAACTTTGGTGGTGGTTTACAGGATTCTCTCATGATGGCCGGCTTCGGAACATAGTCGTGA
Organism: Grapholita molesta; assembly: GCA_022674325.2. Classification (NCBI taxonomy): domain Eukaryota; kingdom Metazoa; phylum Arthropoda; class Insecta; order Lepidoptera; family Tortricidae; genus Grapholita; species Grapholita molesta. Next base: position 4,240,336 of record CP053141.2, on the reverse strand, counting down.
CGTTGCGTAGTCACTGCTTGCATAGGCCCCTGACCCCACATATCGTGGTTGCACGGCCGGATCGGTTGTGTCGTGCAAATAGCGTTTGGAAGGAAAGACAGTTTCTGAACCGTACAACCTTCCATTGGCTCGCAGCTGGGTACTAGATTAGGAGCCGGTTTTTTAGGGATTCCACGTACATTTTTGCTGTCTGATGTGGGTAAGTAAGATAGATTATATGTTGTCGTTGCTTCTACGGGAGCAGTGGGCTTAACGTAGCAACGTCGAGGTGCAAATGAGTCTGGTATACGAGGTTGCTTATAGCACGGATTAACGACCTTACCGCAAGAACGGCAAGCTTCGCAAGGAACACACTCGGACATGATTTAGTTGTGTTAACAAGATATAAATCTAAACCAATGCAATTATAAACTACATGAAATTTTTAAATTAACTGGAAATAATTTCAAGACATGTCAATCAAAAGAGCCAAATCATATCTAAATGTACATGACATGTACATTTAGCTGTGAACATATAGGACCAAACCTCTTTAGTGCATTATGCTTATATACAGGCGACTTGCAAAATTATACAAATTGCAACTACTTTCCCACCTCTTTCCTCTTTGGCACTAAATGATTAGTTGTTTAAGGACTACCAAAATAGTTCTTTAGTTTTACAAAAAAATAAAAAAACTGAACTGTCAAGTGTCACTGTCAAAGGATACAGAGAGGTTTTTTTTTGGCGGGAACGTTGAAAAGAATAGGCGCGCTTTTGAAATTAAATTTTGTAAATTAGTTTTAAATTCTAGATTTGTACATTTCTTTGTATATTTCTTATGTAAAATAGTCTATATAGTGTTAGTTTTGTACATATTACGTTAGTGCGTTTCCCCATAATGGGGAAGCGCACGGGGCGTAGCGGCCGTAAACGATCGCGAGTTACGGGTGAGTCTCTTACAGAAGGAATAGATCAGGACTTACCTTCTTCATCATCATCGACGACTTCATATTCTGATGCTGAAAATAATGATCGTCCACTAGCGAAGAAAAGAGAAAAGGATAAGTACACACCTTATAAAGCAGGAAATTATAACAGATTTTATGACGAAAACTCGCAGAAGAAAGATTTTATTGTCTTCCTCAATCGCGAAGAAGATAACACTAAAATTACAGATAAGGATAGGTTGGCCATATCTAATGGCATCAGAAAACATTGTGTTTCAGGTGTAATGCATCTGAGGTCAATTAATGCATTCAAAATTGGTATAACTTTCGACCTCCCTAACAACGCTAATGTTTTTCTTAAGAACGAAAAGCTCCTAAACGAATTGAGGATGGTTGGTTCAATACCGGCTGCCGAAACAGAAGCCACTGGGGTTCTCACATCTGTACCTTGCGATTATTCCAATAAAAATCTTTCAGCTTATTGCTTCTAGTAAAAAAGTTATTAGTGTGAGACGTTTCATGCGACGGGTAAAAGACGCTCAAGGTGTCGTTTCCTTTCTTCCAACACAGACAGTTGCTGTTACATTTGCTTCAACGCAGCTCCCCGAGTATGTTACTTTAGACCACTGGAGACATGAGGTAGGAGTTTATGTTCCTCCTGTTAAACAGTGCCTGAAGTGCATGAAATTCAACCACATTGCTAAATTTTGTAAAAACAATGAAACTTGCTCAATTTGCTCAGGCAACCATAATTTTAAACAATGTGACAAGTCCAAAACTCAATGTGCTAACTGTGGCGGTGACCATATTGCAATTTCTACCACATGTCCACTTAAAAACAAAAACTAGAAGAAAACAAAATAAAAGCAAAAATGCAAGATATTCTGATCTTTTAGTGCAGCTCAATTTCCACAGCTAAATTCAAAATACATTGATACTCAAATATCCAATTTAATTAAATCTGACAAATTTATGAATTTATTAGTTGAAGCAATGCTTGAAATATGTTCAAAACCTGATGTGCCAAAAAATTCTAAAAGCATTAGAGAAATTTTAGATAACACTTTTAAGAAAAAACACCTTAACCTTTTTATGGATACATTACATATAGTGCAATGGAATGCTCAAAGTTTAATTAGTAATAGGCTAGTTTTAACAAAATTTTTATATGATAACAACATACATATTGCCATAATCTCTGAAACATGGTTGAAACCACATCAATTTTTTTCTATCAAAGGGTACAATATTATTAGAAATGATTGTGGGAACAACCACAATGGTGTTGCAATTTTAATTCATAATATTATAACACATTCTCAAATTACAACTCATTTTGATAGTTCTTTACAAAATGTTTGTGTGAAAATCAAAATTAATAACAATGAATTAAGTGTCGTTAGTTTTTACAGTCCATCTAATACAAATCCACCATTTAATAAAAATAATCTAGACGTTTTGCTTAAGTCCATTCCTAAACCTATGATATTTGGAGGCGATTTTAATGCTCATCACATGTCTTGGGGATGTGTCGACACCCTGCCTCGAGGTAAGGATGTTTTAGATGTTATTGATGAAAATGATCTTGTTCTTTTGAATAATGGCAGTCCCACTACAATTGGTTCTTCATCTTGGCGAGCTAATGCTCTTGATTTAACTTTAGTTTCTCCATCTTTGGCACTTTCATGTGATTGGTCTGTTTATGATTATCCTCTGGGTAGCAGTTATCACTTGCCTGTAATTATAAATTTGGTTGTTGGAAATGAAAGTAATCTACAGAATAATATACAATGCAATAATGTACATTTACCATTTCAGCATAATTACAAATTAGTTAATTGGAAAATATATAGTCAATTAATGGATTCAAATTTAAAAATATTGACTTTAATGCTATGTCTCCACCAGAATCCTACAATTTGTTTTGTAACATAATACATTCTGTTGCTGAACAGTCAATTCCACAGTCTACCTCCACTAATAAATGTAATAATATTGCTAAACCTTGTTTACCAAAACATTCTAAGTGTCCTAGTTTACCCTGGTGGAACTCAAAGTGTTCAGAAGCTGTTCAAAACTCAAAGAATGCTTATATATATTTTAAAAACAACCCTTCTGAGGATAATTATATTGAATTTAAGAGATTGCGAGCTTTAAAAACTAATACTTAAAACAGAAAAACCAACAGCTGGATGGAATTGTGCAACTCATTTAATAGATGTACCTCATTGTCATTGGTATGGAAGTACATGCGTAAATTTAATAAATCATTTACTCTTAATAATTCTCTTGATGATAGTTGGATTCCAGATTTTATATGTAAATACACTCCTGACTTTGTTTTGAATGAGCCGTTAAATTATAATAAAACTGATAATATTGGAAATAATTATTTGACTGATCCATTTTCGTATCAAGAACTCCATTCTGCGTTGTTTTCTAGAAGAGATACATCCCATGGTCTAGATGGGATTCCATATATACTTTTAAAAAAATTAACCCCAAATTGTCTCATAATCTTTTAAACTTACTTAATCGTATGTGGAAGGAAAACTTTATACCTGAGGAATGGAAAACTGATTGTTTGGTTCCAGTTTTAAAACCTGGTAAAGATAAATTGTTGCCGGATTCGTATCGACCCATAGCTCTTACGTCTTGTATTGGAAAGATATTTGAACAGCTTTTAAAACAACGCCTAGAATTTTATGTAGAACAAAATGGTCTTTTACCTTACAACCAATTTGGTTTTCGCAGAGGTCGGTCTTCTCGTGAAAGCATTTGTCAGCTAGTATTAGATGCTCAACACAGTCTGTATAATAATCAATATCTTTTATGCGTTTTCTTTGATATTGCTGGTGCTTTTAACAGTGTTAATATTTCGGTTCTTTGTAACGAGTTGTCAGTGATAGGGATACCTGGGCAATTAATAAACTGGATACAAGCATTTTTGACCAATAGAAAAGTATTTGTTAAATTTAATAATCATTTATATGGTCCAAGATGCTCGTCGTTAGGAGTATGTCAAGGAGGAATTCTGTCTCCATTAATATTTATCTTATATATTAGACGATTGAATCTTATTTTGGGATCGAATGTAAAAACTTACAATATGCAGATGACTTAGTAGTTTATACATCTGGAATGGATTTAAGTCAATTAGCTTCTACTGTAAATAACGCACTTTCCAGTTTATATAAATACTTTTCATACCTTAATTTAGATGTTAATCCTACTAAATCAAAAGTCTTCATTTTCGGTCGTAAATGTGTAGCTACACCTAATATTTTGTATAACAGAATTCCATTGCCTATATATAGTGAAGTAAAATTTTTGGGTGTAACTTTTACTCCAAAACTCTCATGGACAAAATACATTAATAATATAACAACAAAAGCAAACAAGGCTTATAATGTATTAAAATCTGTTTGCGGGACTACTTGGGGAGCAGATCCCAAAATATTGTTAGTGTTATACAAATCTCTCGTTCGTAGTCACTTTGAATATGGTTTTCTTTGTTTTGCTGGAGATAGTAAATTAGTGAATAGTTTGGACAAAATACAAAATAAATGTATGCGCACAATACTAGGTGCCTTTAAAACTAGTCCTATTGCTGCTTTGCAAATCGAAACAAAACTGCCACCCATTAGTGTTCGATTCCGTTATTTGAAAGAAAGATTTATCTTGAAGCTTCATAGTTTGCCTAATAATGATCTTCTTACCAATTTAATTGCTTCTCAATCTGCTCCTTATAAGCAACATATGTTTATTTTGCAAGATTTTTCTTGCTTTTTTCATTCTCTTGAAGAGTTTAATATACATTTGAATGATGATGTTCTTCCTTGTTATGCAGGCACATTCCAAAGTAAATATGCCGCAATGAATATTGTAATTGATTCAAGCTTGTCTTCTAAGGAGGAAGTTTATCTGTTATTGTCAGAATGGACTAATTATAAATTTATTTATACTGATGGGTCCAAAAATAATGATGCTGTATCTTTTGCAATTTACCAGACCGAAATCAATAAGGGAGTGGGATACAAAATTAATAAATATGCTAGCATCTTCACTGCTGAAGCAACAGCCATCCTTTTGCTTTAAAACATATTATGGAAAGAAATCAGTTGAACAAAAATTGGGTAATAGTCAGTGATAGTATGAGTGTCTTAAAAGTTTGTCAAGTAACAAAATGAATGCTAACATTAACTACCTGATTTTTACTATTAAAGAATTATGGTGGAAGTTATCCTTAACTGACACTGTAGTACAATTCGTTTGGGTACCTTCGCATATAGGAGTCTTAGGTAATGAAAATGCAGATTTTTAGCCAGAACCATTGTTAATATTTCTGATTCATGCTCAAGTTTAACCATCAAGGAGTTGGATGTCGCTTTGCCGTATACGGATATGATATCTAATCTTAAAAAGCGCATGATTAGTAATTGGGGAAAACATTGGTATTTTTGTAGAGAAGTTGAAAATAAAGCTCATATATATTCTTTGTTAGACGTTCCTGTTAATAGTACGCCATGGTTCTGCAAGCTTAAACATTTTGTTCATAGAAATTTCTATACTATAATCAATCGAATGCGCATTGGTCATTATTGCCTAAATTTTCATCTTCATCGAAAAAATATAGTTTCTTCTCCTTATTGTGATCGTTGTCAAATGAATGAAGTTCAGTCTCTCGACCACATCATTTTCGTTTGCCCGTCCTTCGGCATTCAGCGCCTTGTGCTGATGGATGAGCTGCTTAATATTTATGAGGCATCTAATATAATCCCGCTGTCAGTACCAGATTTGCTAAGAGAGCCTACCACGTATATGTCTTTGTATAAATTTGTACATAACACCATAAATAAGTTGTAAATATTTTAATACAATTTTTTAATTTTAGGTTCTTAATGCAGATAACATATAAATGTAAATTGTATATATTTAAAATAAATCTAAATATCGCTACTAGAATATTTCAGGATTGTACTGTTTGGAAAGGACAATAATTAAACTGGATTATGAGATTGAACGTACGGTTTTGACTTAATTAATGGATGATACATACATACTGAAATTGTATAAGAAAATAAAAGTAACTGAAGACATTGAACTCGGATTTGACCTAATATGAATAGTACTTACTGAAGACGTTGACCGGATTGAACTTATGAAAAGAAAACAAACTACTTATGACAAGGCAGTATGGCTTAGAGCTTTAGCCTGTCCAGATGGACGAAAAAAAAAAAAAAAAAAAAATCACTGTCAAAGCTCAATCGTCATATTAGCTGTAGCAGTGTTTATTTATTTATTTAGTCAATATTTTACCTTATACTGTTTATCTAGTGATTAGTTTATACTATAAACTTAATCGATTTTAAATTCTACTTCAAACTGCAACTTTTGAAACACCTCCCTGTTTCTCCACAATGTGAAAAGTGAAAGTATTACGTGTACCATTCATTATCTTAGAGATTTTCTTTTAGATTCCTATTATTTATATTTAAAAAATGGGTAAAACCAGCAAAGTAGTAATCTGTGGGATGAAAGGTGTCGGTAAAACGGCCGTTCTGGAGCAATTAATATATGGGAATGTGAATTTAAAAACATATTTTTATCCGACTATAGAAGACATTTACGTAGCGAACATAGAGACTGATCGCGGTACGAAGGAGCGAGTGTGTTTCTACGATACTGCGGGGCTAGAGCCACCGATAACAGGCGAGTTTAAAGGTTTTTATACATTTATTTTGGATACTAACCAATTTTAACTTTCTATATTTAAATCGAAAGAAAAGTAGAAAAATTGAACTCGAAGCGGGACACGAACCCACAAGAACTGGATCAGTAGTCCGCTTCGATTCCAATTTTTCCATTTTTCCTTCGATTTTAATATCAAACATATTTGCTAGCAGATGTTTCTGTATAATAAAAAACAATTTAATTTTTTTTAACTTTTTTATTTTTTGTAATATTTTTGTGTACAATAAAGTACTTACTACTACTACTACTAAACTTGCTATATTTAGGATGTTTTATTAAAATATTTTGTATATCAATACAAATTACCCTTTATTTCATGCTTGAGGCTCTTAAAATGTACAAGAAAACTTAAAACTATGATAGTTATCTTAAAGTAAACTTTAACTATTAACTGTTACTCTACTTAGGGCCTACGCTAACTGGCGTGGCGCCCCCCACGAGTCCATATAAAAGTCGCCCGCCGCCCGCTGCGTGGATTAAAATTTGTATGGCCCTTAAGGTTTCAGCAATGCAGAATGTGTGAGTCAGTCTTGTTGGCAATCATAGGTAGGATAATTTTTAATACGTGGGCCATACTGAAAGTTGCTGGATTCTGATAAATGAGAAGGCTTATTATCCTTATAATATATTTATTGTTTTTCGAAGTATATACCCTCACTATTTACACACTTTTGCATTCGCTGGAACCATTGTGAAAAGCAGCGGGTCCAGTCTTCCTTAGGGACCTCTTGGTGGCTTCGTGGAAAGCATTCACTGCCACTTCCGGGCTTGTAAATCGTGAACCTCTGAGTTTATCTTTAATTTTTGGAAATAAAAAGAAATCACATGGTGCGAGATCGGGGCTGTATAGCGGATGAGTCATTAATTCCACATTTGAGGCCTTCAAATACACATTCGTTGCCTTGGCGGAATGTGCCGACGCGTTGTCGTGGTGGAGGACTATTTTGCTACGGGGACGCTTTTCACGAACTTTGTCAAACACTCTGGGCAAGCACGTGTTTACATACCAATCTGAAGTTACTGTCTTTTGGTTATCAAGCGGTATAGTGGTGTAATTCCCTGATTTGCCGGAAAAAGAAGCAACCATTTTCTTACCAGTGCTTCGACTTTTTTTGACTTTCGTCGGCAAGTCTTCAAAAGGAAAGACCCATTCCGCCGATTGACTTTTCCTTTCTGGTTCAAAGCAGTAAACCCAGGTTTCATCACCTGTCACGATATTATATACAGCCGTTGATTATCCGCCGCCAAATTTTTTTAACATTTTACGGCACCACTCTACACGCAGTCGTTTCTGGTCTTCCGTCAAATCGTGCGGTATCCATCGCGTACAAAGTTTCTGAACCTTAAGGTGAAAATGCAGTATCTTTTGCACCTGGCTCATTCCAATACGGAGGTAGTACGGTAGTACGAATTTGCTGACAGGCAATTTTTTGTCAGTTTCAATTAATTGTCGTACAGTATCAATATTACAATCGGTAACCGCTGTCGCCGGCCGGCCTTCACGTTCATCGTCATGGAGATGGTCACGTCCGCGTCTAAACTCACTAAACCACGAATAAACAGAGCTACGAGATAGGGCTTCATCGCTAAATGCTAATTGTAGTCTTTGACAACTTTCTTGCTGAGTTAAACCACATCGAAAATCGTAAAAAATCATGCTTCGAAAATTTTCACGACTTAAATTCATTGCGACAACGACACACGAATTTCAACCCAACGTCACGATGAAAAAACAAATGACAGTGTAACAAATTAAAAAGTAATATACTGCCAGAGAGTTCCCTTTCCAAACCCTATAATTTTTTTTTTTTTAATTTTCTTTTCTAAGTGGCCCGTTCCAGGAATTTTCAGTATGCCCTAAGTATATTGTGTAACCCATGACCTCAGTCACAAGTGGTCTTTCCATTTATCGCTATCCTTAGTTATTGTAGTCCAGCGGTCTCTTTGCTGGTATTATTCGCGGAAATCCTAGAACGCAAAATGACTAGTGTAATATTTTGCCAACATCGCAAATGGTCTAGTACAAAATGACCACTTATTTATTTCACTTTTATATCACTAGGTTAGGTTCGTTAGTTTTCTTCAAATGGCCGAAGGCCAAACGGTACAGAATAGAAGCAGCGGGGCTCTGTCAACATCGCTAACTTAAAAAGAAAGTGATGTAGGCATTTTGCGTTCTAGACCGTTTACGATGTAGACCTTTTGCAATATAGGCATAATATTACACTAGTCATTTTGCGTTCTAGGCCATCCGCGTAATAACTCTCGTGCTGTGCTCTTAATCTCATCCCATCCCCTTGGCCTGCCATGCTTTCTCGTTTTGTGTCCAGTAAACTAGTACATTAATACTATATTTTTGTTGTAAGCATTACAAAATACTGTTATTCTGTACAGAACACACACAATACTTGTAAATTATTTCCTCTAGAGAGTCTTAAGATTATTAAGTGTTTTAAACACTTAACACTTTTAATTGTATAAAAGCGGGTAACTCACGTTTTATAAGTCGAATATTGCTCAACATGTTTCATTCTGTAACAAGGAGCATAATCATGACCCATTCGCGTGCACTCACGTTTTATAAGTCGAATATTACTCGACTTGTTTCACCCTGTAACGAGGAGTGTAATCATGAGCCATTCACGTGCACTCACGTTTTATAAGTCGAATATTACTCGACTTGTTTCACCCTGTAACGAGGAGTGTAATCATGAGCCATTCACGTGCACTCACGTTTTATAAGTCGAATATTGCTCAACATGTTTCATTCTGTAACAAGGAGCATAATCATGACCCATTCGCGTGCGTGAGTTTTATAAATCGAATATTGCTCGACATGTTTCACTCCACAACGAGGAGCGTAATCATGAGCTATTCGCGTGCACTCACGTTTTATAAGTCGAATATTGCTCGACATGTTTTACTCCATAACGAGGAGCATAATCATGAGCCATTCGCGTCCAATCACGTTTTATAAGTCGAATATTGGTCGACTTGTTTCACTCCATAACAAGGAGCATAATCATGAGCCATTTGCGTGCATGGTCACACGCGGTCTGCGTCGGTTAGCCAATTAATTTAGAGGTTTTTACGGGGTCGGCAACCCGTGAATGATGCCTCAGTATTGTAAACGTCCATAGGCTGCGGTGACCGCCTACCATCAAGCGGGCCGCATGCTTGTTTGCCACCTTTGTGGTATAAAAAAAAATATGTTTCAATATCAAGATAGTTTTGTAGGTACTTAACACTTTTGTTTGCATCTATTGCATGTTGTTTATTTTCAATGACATTTTCACTTACATGTGCGTTTCTTTGATTATTACAATATTTAAAATAGTTATATGACAAATAAAATCACAATTCATAAATGGATTAATTTACGATAGTATACTGTGATGAGCACAGATATTTGTTCCTGAGTCATGGGTGTTTTCTATGTATTTAAGTATTTATATGTATCTATTTATTATATATATCGTCGTCTAGTACCTACAACACAAGCCTTACTGAGCTTACCGTAGGACTAGGTCGATTTGTGTAAGATTGTCCGCAAATATTTATTTATTTATTTATATTTTGGACTTACGTTCAACAATGTGATGTATGTGCGAGTCCTCTGGAGTTACAAGCGCCCATATGCTATGGTGACTGTGTACCATCACGCGGGCGGCTTGCTTCTTTACCACGTCATAGTATAATATAAAGAATCCATTGCGTATGTATTGATTGATACAATGTTGATCCAGGTCCCCCGCAGTCTCCGACCCTCCAGCTGACTGCCAACCAGGTCTTACAGCGGCACTACCTCGGATTTGCTGAGGGCTATGTAATGGTGTATGACACTAACCGGCCTGAGTCGCTCGACGTGCTCATGTACCTAAAGAAGGATATTGATAGGAATAAGGATAAAAAAGAGGTAAGTACTCTAAATAAAAATATATCGCCGTTCCACCATCGGACGTCCAGGCAATGGGAATTCATCCTTGCGTTGTGAATATTCCATTCATTCGCACGAAGCGATTCGCTTCTACCTTCCCAATGCGGACTACTAAAGGAATGGAATTCGCTCCGTTCGTCTGTATTCCCGGTAAGATATAATTTGGGTCTTTTCAAGGCAAGAGTGAATAGGCTGTTGCTGAACCAGCGTGCTACACTCTCGACCTCGTCGTCACTTACCATCAGGTGCGACTGAGGTCAAAAAAATTAAGATTAGCGATCCGGAGGGCTTCATCTGTTATTTTGGTTCTGCTGCGAATTGTCATCATTTCTGATGCGATCACCCAGAGGCACTCCCAGCATAGCCCTCTCCATTGCCATTTTAGTGACTTTGAGCCTTCTTACCCATAGTAAGGGATTCCCGCCTAAATATATTCTAGTTCCAATTAATATAAGTCAACTCCAGTCGTTTATTTATATATTAAATTATTTATCCACAGGTAGTTATGCTAGTAATAGGCAATCGAACAGGCCCCGATGACCCGAACAGCCTAGAAAACACGTGCTCCAAAGCAGCCAATTGGTGTTCTCGGGAAAAGCTCCGCCATTTTGAAGTCAACTCCATGGATCGGCCATCTTTGTATGAGCCGTTCATATTTATGACGTCGAAACTCAATCCGGTACAGAATAAGACGGCGTTTCCGCAACTGAGTACGCTGAGTAAACTCACTCAGAAAAATAATAGGAGCGATGCTATGTAACATTATATATTTAATCTATGCCCTTTCTGCTATCAACCTTAGGTTAAATTGGGTGGTCTAGTTATTTCATTTCAAGGAGACGTTAATGCGTCAGAGGTGAAGCATTTTTTTTAATACGCATAAAAAAGGTCAATCCCAGTATTTTATGTGAATGCCGGATGTTTTTATTTATCAAAACAGGAGTCATTTGTATAGTTATGAAGGTAGCCTGTGACGTGCGGTGTAAGACGTGGTCCGAATCACACACACACTGCTCAGAAAGCAAACAGTGCTGACAGCTTAGTTTAGAAAAAAATTATCGGACTGTGAGCGTGTTCAAATCGCGAATCGGACCATGGCACTATTGTTGAAAGTAAGGTGTCTCCGTGAAATGAAATATACTACGATAATTTGGTGTGATAAAGTCGGTCGTGAATTTATCCCAAAATTGCATTCGGGGTTAATTGTATTTTGGTAATTTCGTCATTATAAAGGCAGATGATTCCGAAAATGGACTCTTAAGATAATTTAAATAATTTTCAAAATTACCAAAAAGAAGACTTGGGGTCCATTGCATCAATATACAACTAAAAATATTAGCGAAGCTCCCTTTCTAATAAAACGAATTGGGAAGGGACTACCTTAATGTTACTAGTTGCTATACAACAGAAGGGTTATCGCGAAATTGAAAGTCGCAAATTTTGAACGATTGTCTCAGTTACTCATTACGCTTTAATTAGAGTAAAAGAGAAGGATGCCCGAAGTTTTCGAACTTCCATTTTCTCAGGACAGACTACATGATCACGTGATCAGATACATTTATTTTCGGTTCGATAGCGCTTTCTATAAAGCAAGTAACATACTAATCATGGCATGACTATGTCTATGCAAAACCGCGTTCCCCGCATCCTGACAAACACATTAGCGACATCTATCTTGTTTAACAGCAGTACGTCCTAGTGCTAAACTAAGGAGATGTCTCGCTGTCAAAATAACTCAACATGTATCAATAGATGGCGCTGTGGTGTGCCATGTATTATGTAGTACCGAAAGATAGAAATAGCCGGTATTTCGGAGCAACTCTAGGAGGAATAATGACTGGAGAACTCATCCGCGATCGCCAGTAAGGGACAATGATATTTTGGCTTTTGCAGCCCAAAATGTAAGAATTCACTATAGTTTTGCTTTACAGGTAACTCTTTATAGCAAGAATGTTAGTTTATTCTGTATTAATTACCGCAACTTCGGTTGAAAACACAAAAAATCTCCAATTGTATTTGTTTGTATCCCTCCAACTTTGACAGTTCTGAAGGGATCAGTTTGAAGAGAACAAAAATATGTGAGACGGACAAGGACGAAAATAGCGCCGACTCTGCCATATTTATGGGAAATTACATAAGACCATCTCATTCGATCGTGGTATTACTATTAGCACGCTCCGTCAAGTTAAATGGTATGTCTATGTAAGGAGATGACTTTAACTCGCTGTCAAAATAACTCAACATGTATCAATAGATGGAGCTGCACCACATAGTACCTAAAGATAGAAATAGCCAGCTTGAAGGGGCAACGGGACTTTATATATATTGTCAGTATAAGGATAAAGGTTGTCTTGCGTTTGGCCCAGTGTACTTTTGGGATAAAGTTGAGTTTGGTTGAAATCCCGCCAAATATTCATCAAAATATCACGTTGTTATGAATTTTTGTTTAAGTTTGTAAATCTATTTATATGTACTTAATTAAGTTAATTATTATATTGATGAGTTATAATGAGAATAAATTTGTGATTCTGGATCTTCGTAGATCATGTTAACTAAATAAATTGAGGGTATACGTAAAAAACTTAGCTAAAGCACCTGGTCTATGTAGTAGTAACGTGTATACACGCATGTCTGCGTTCTATATTCAAATTTTGACGTAAGTTCCATATTAATTCTCTGCACAACTACATAGACATGGTTCTTCAGTTAAGTTTTTCATCTATATTTATTTTACAAAGTTAACCACATAGTAAAAGTTGTTCAGTCGCTATCAGATATATCGGGGCTGTGGAGGTGGCCACAAATATCTGAACAACGCCTCTATTGTTAAGGCGATAAAGTGCATGTTAGGATATTTGTGACTATTATCTGGTGGCGAATTTTCAAAATCATGATCAGATGCCTGTTTGATAATCTTGTATCACGTTTTTTTGTAACACCAGTACTAACTGCATTTTACACAGATATTTTTCGCAGTGATTAAATGTGTTTTTTTAAATTAATTAGTAGTCATTTATTTATTTAGTAGCTGAATTATACTTTGCTGTTAAACCTTAATTAGCGTTCTTATGAAATCTCACTAGTTATATAATTTAAGTTTGTATCGCCCCTTTGTTTCAAGCTTTACAAATATTTGATCATCAAAATCATTAAAAAAAAAGAAATATAGGGGCATAGGTTATTATTACAAATTGTAGATTAGCAGAAAAATTATAATATTTAAGAGCATATTTAATTCTAGAACATAATATGCAAAGATTTTGACATATTTTTCAGATTGCCAGCTTAGTGTGATATAAACGGATGAGATAAAATGAGCCCGTTTAGTAACGAGGCTAGCAATACTCCGCTAAGATGTAATGTTTTTATTTTATTTCTGAATTATAAATTATAAAATAAAATAGGTAGTGAGCATAAGTAAAAGTGAAAATTTTAATACAAACATACAAAACTTTAAAAAGTGACAATTTGTAAGAGAAATGCTGAAGAACCTTGTTGGCGATGAGTTTTGTGTTTGACTTTTTTACAATCATATTTATTTATGTAACACGCGAAAATGAACCGTATTGAATTGTCTGAAGGTTCATTTTATGTTGTAAGCGTCGCCTAGGGCCTGTGGCTCTGAAAAGGTTAATTGACTGAGCATTACATTTATGCCATTTTATGTAATCGTGCCGGTTCGCATAATCACATTGGCATAACTGATCATTTGTGACATTATCTACGATAAGGGACCTTATTGTCGATGGCGCTTACGCCGTTGTTCACGATGCCGCAATACAAACGCAACGCGGTTCGACGTAAGCGCCATCGACAATAAGGTCCCTTTTGCTAGATAATGCCACATTTAGCATAATGTTTTTTTTTCAGAAACTGGGAATTATCAGGATATTTTAAATATTGATACTGCTTAAAATATTAGGTTAGGTTTATGTTCGGACAAAATCGCATTATGGGAAATTATGTATTATGCCATATAATGAGTTTATGGCAATCGATATAATACGACCCGATATGGACCCTTTTCATTTGGTACATTTTTAAATTTGAGTAGACAAGCATACGTTCTGTATTAATTTTATAGAAGCGACACGTTCACTTCATAATGAGTAGCATAACACAGCGAAGCATGTCGAGCAATATTCGACTTATAAAACGTGAGTTATCCGCTTCTATACAATTAATATGCTTGAATCTTTCGATAGTTATGTGTTTCAAATTGCTAATCCATACGCTATGTAGGTACAGAATGTATAGTCAACCAATTTAATCTATGCTACTTCGAACCTTGTCACAGTGACGTTAATAGCTTAATAAGAGATCTTTTGCGTCTTTCATATAGATTTTCACTGTGACAAGGAACGAAGTGGCCCAGAAATCAAATTGGTTGACTGTTCATATGCCTGTCTGGTCAAATCAGTTAGCAATTAAATTTTCAAAATTATCTAAATACTATTCTCGTGTCAAGATGATTTTGAGCGCATCGCTCGGCTACTTACTTTCTGCTGAGTATTCATAACAAGGCCAGTCTTCCTTCACACGACAACTTTTTACGTTATTAGTTTAATTGATATTTTTAAGGAATGTACTTAAATTAATTTTTGACTTTAAGATATTAGTGCAATATTCGTTTTACGTATTTTCAAATTAGTGACTGAAAATTTTAAATTTTTAGGCTTGGTTATCAGTTGACTACCTATATGTATATTAGTAGGTACCTATTCTCTTAGTCTCTCTAGAAAAATAGCTTTAATAAATATTTAAGAGCTTTAGGTCTTAGAAAGCTCTAAGTAAAATATTTTTTGTTCTTAACACGTTCACTGCGTCACCAGGTCGATTCGACCTCGTACAAGTTAGCAAGCATACCTATGCTTAATAGCGGTGTTAACTAATGCTCGCAGCGAAGGTGGGGAAAGCCTTTCAATATAATACTTCTAATTTTAAGTAAGAACCTTAATTAATCTAAGTCTAACTTACACTATGGTGTGCTGTATGACAATACAGTTAACACTTTCAATGCCGGGATGATGCTTATCGCGCGTTACGCTGCGCATATAGCACCACAAACGTTCGAACTTTACGTCCGGCAGTGAGAGTGTTAACTGATTATAAAACTAGAGCTTTATAAGAATACCTTACCAACTGACAATCGTTCTACAACGCTAATAGAAATGTATATCTTCCCAATTACAGTAGTATATTTCGTTTTGCGTTGTCGACGATTATTTGTTATGCTGGCTTAGATAGATTATGACTTATTTAAGGAGAGTCGTGCAAAAGGGCTTATTTCTGTTAATAGGGTTTGTTTTTGTTTGGTTTTCTTAGAGAAATAACCCCTGCTGACATAAAGAAATGCCTTTTTGTAAAAGCACCTCATTTAACATTCTTAACAATTATATGGAATTTAAATATATATTAGGATGAACTTAATTTATGAATAATACAATTCTGTTTGAAACCATTTGTTTTTTTTTTCTGATTGTACCTGCTTAGTGACCAATAGACTGTAAACTAAAGCTGACTGGGGTACAGCCGCCAGTGGTGAAAATAAACTTCAGTATTATTTTTAACCTTTTCAACGACTTGATATGAAGTAAGAACAATTCGTGCTCTACACGAGACTACTTGATATCAAGTCGAGGCCTTGGAGCTACTTACTGTGAGGTAAGGCTTATTTTTCTTTGCTTGCAAAAACCTTTGGAGTGTGACGCACTTCAGACTTTTTGACTTAGCGGCGAAATAGTTACAGATCTATCACTTGACCTTACACCGGTCATTCTCGCTGATAAATAATAAGGATAATCGCGTAATTTAATTTTAGTTAATAGATACGTGTAGAAAACGTGAAAGTTTAAATAGTTACATTAATCAAAAAGTCGAGAAATAGAAATAAAACACGCATATCTGGTGGCAATAATTTATTCTGCATTTAAAATGTAGTTACAATATTAATAATATCATCAGTTACTACGACTAGTGGGAAGGTCCCGCAGCTATCTACGCGAACAAGCCCGTGCGGGCGGGGTGGGGCACGCACAACTGACGCACCCTGTATATACAGGGTGACCTTGGATTTTAAGCTGACACAGAAAAGGATATATATACATTTATTTTATTGATGTTTGATAGTATTTTCCGAACAATAATAATAGCAGGTTCCAATACTGACAGGAGTCATATTAAATTGCTGAATGTATAATATATTATATAAACTGAAATGCCTGTACCACGGAAGTTAGTCTTAAATAGAAGTAGTTATAATAAATATATTTTTAATAATTTAAGTAAATAAACATTGGTTAAACTGGTCGTGCGTGCCTCGCCCTAAGTAAATAACTATCAAAAACATAATACTAATTGATTCGTAACTGTTTTTGACTATAATACTTAATTAATCATATTTCATTAATGAGAAAAATAACACTAAGAACATTTAAGTAACATTTTTGAAGTGTAAGACGATCTTAAATACATAATAATTTTAATAAAAATTGAATTATAACGGCCATCAATCTCATTACTACTAATTTAAAAATATGTACTAATTTATGCCATTAAAATGAAACGTATGCTAATAAATGTTAAAATACCTTTAAATTTGAATAATTTGTTTAGAATCTCAACTCATTTACATCTTTGAAACATTTACGTCACTTAATAAATATCTTTTAAGCTGGTAACACCTGTTTTGGAATGTCTTCCTTAAAGAAAGACTTGATTAGCTTTTAATGCCCCCTCCAGACTTAGTGCGTGAATCACGCGCGTAATCCGCGGGCGAAGGCGATTTGTGTAAACATGAAGTAGAGTACCTTTACTCTTCAATTCCTTAGAGCGGTTTTAAACTAGCTTTTTATACGCGCGTATAAAAGCGCGTGCACACGCGCACAGGTGCGTTTTCTGCGCATTTGTTTTCTTCTAGCATTGACGCTCGCATAAGCTTTTTTTGGAACCTGACTTAGGCTCTATGACCGGCACAGTAGAGCGATCGGACTGCGTGGGGAAGGTAGCATGGGGAAAATCCAGGACCCTTCCGCACCAGACTTGACTTGTATTACTGGAATACTCCTACTGACTTTTCGCTTCCAGCGAGATTGGTTGAGACGGTCTCAACCGGATCTGAGTGGTGTGTAATGGAATCGAGCTAATGGGAGTTTTACTGCTCGTTCGTTACCCCTAGGCGCTCTCATAAGCGCAAGCGAATAAACGCCTGCATTTCATGTTTCGAGCAAACTCTCAAGAATAAGCGCGTACACGTGTGTTCCAATTAATGTAGCGCGCGTGTAAGTGCGTATGCCAGAAACGAGCGTATACGCGCAGAGAGAAACGCTAGTCTGAAACAGCTCTTAATTATAGTAAAATTTTTGACGTGCCACAAAGAACCGACGTAAAACTAGCATAGTGGTTGAATTGAGGCGCCAATATCTGCGAATCTTTGTCACTCGCGAACGAATCACGCCATGATTCAAGCATTCATTTGGAGGGCCCTTAAACTGATATTTTCTTATTTTACGGCGATTTCACTTTCCGAAACTGGAAAGGCAGACTGAGGTTCCCTACTCTAGGACTAACATGCATTAACATCAAATTTAATTCTAATGAGCCTCTTTTTAATGAACACGTAGTGCATTACGCTTTATGTATAAAAGCTTCTCTAAAAGCTTCTACATGTATATATCCTTTGCCGCACTATAGTGAGAAGGACAGATATATCTCTTTCACCAAAGTGTCCGGTGGATAAATTAATTATCTGATATCCGCATGCAATGGTATAATGACATCAAATGCTTTATAATTAATGATACTAATTTGAAATAATCAAATTGTTTTAAATTGAGTTTCAATATTTCAAACAATATAGTGGACTTTTTAACCTTTAGAGCATAGTACGATTAATCGGCCACATTCGTGTCAATTATTCAACCTAAGCACTCGACTTTAAGGTTCATATTAGATTGAACTGTTCACAAAAAAAATACTATATTTGAAATAAATAAACAAAACGTATAATATATTTGGTATTTTTGGTAAAACCATTCGGATTGAAGCCTGGAAGTGGGCTAAACATATTATTTGGATTTATGAGAAAAAAAAATGTTATAATGACGCTTCGGATACATATGGTTCGGATTGTCGCCGACAATCTACTTTTACACATATTTTAACCTTTTTTACACATATTTTAACCTTGTTTACACATACTTTTAACCTCGATATTTAAATCGAAAGAAAAATAGAAAAATTTGACACGCAGCGGGACTTGAATCACAGCCACTAGCCCAGTCATTTTTCTATTTTTCTTTCGATTTAAATATCGAAGATATTCGCTAGCAGACGTTTAAACGACTGCATAGTAAAAAAAAATACTTTTAACCTTTTTTTTACCCATAGTTTAACCCTTTTACCTCTTCACGGCATTGTGCCTTGACAAATATATCTTGTTATTTAGATCACAAGTTTTTAAATTCTATCACCCTATTTGTTATTAGCCTACATCTCCCGCCCAGTCTGCCGCTCCAGAAAAAAACATGTGCGTTCTACGCTAGTCTACCTAAATTTTAGATCCTAAACTAACTAACTAGCATCGCCTGTCTTAACCTAGGATACCCAGACTATGCGTTGAGATAACTTTAGTACTGTTTTAGTTCGATATATAGTCATGTATTACAAATAAATGGTCGCTGGCAAGATTGCTTGATTAACACGTTCGCTGTATGGGGTCGATTCGACCTTGTACAAATATGTTAATTGCAGTGTTAACTAATTGCTGCAGCGAAAGTGTTAAATTTTATTGACTTTTGAACGTAAGTCTCAGCCGACATGGTCGTAGAGACAAGTGTCGTAAACAAAACAGAAAAAACACAAGTTTCGCAGTTGTATTAATATGCCATCATATGTGTCATTATCTATGATAAGGAACCTTATTGTCGATGGCGCTTACGTCGAACCGCATTGAGTTTGTATTGCGGCATCTTGAACAACGGCGTAAGCGCCATCGATAATAAGGGCTCTTATCATAGATAATGTCACATATTTTCTTATCCTTACGAGTTGGACATGGAAAGTAAGATAATAATTAAATGTTTAGGAATATTTAAAATTATATAATTAAAACTTTTGCGAGTCATAATACTGCTACTTAGTTACAAACGGATGAGCTCACGTGTACTTATATCGCACTGGGAGATATGTTCAGTAGGTCAGTGAGTGACGTAACCTCACCCCGAACGGTGTGTTATGACTCTGTGGCGTCCGGCATATTTTTTGAACATAATTATAATAGTAATGAATTGAGCTGAAAACTTACGCTGTAAATTAGAAATTTTAAGTTATTTAATATTATCTGCAATTCTGCGTCTTGCCAGCGAGACTAGTAGCACTATATCGTCACTACTTTAAAAAAATCTCGTCTCTGACAAGGTACCCTAACCATGAGTTGTGACATTGAGGTTTTCGATAACGAGTATCGAGTTTACTATCTGTGCATCTCGCTTGTACTATTTTAGTGCGAGATGCACAGATAGTAAACTCGATACTCGTTATCGAAAACCTCAAAGTCACAACTCATGGTAAGGGTACAGATAATCTAAGTTAAAACGCAGTAACTCTGTTATAATTCCATACATAGCTACGCCATTATTGTCAGAATGAGTTACGAGGTTTTTTCAAAGTAGTGACTATATTTTTGAAGTACACATCATTTTCATATAAACTAAACATTTGTAAACCTTATATCATTGCCATAAGGTTCACAATGATCAGGCAAGTGTACAGACAGTCAAATGATCCTAGTGTAGAGCCACAACAAATGCATAGGTGGATTTGTGTCATTATCTATAAGGGACATTATTGTCAATGGCGCTTACGTCGAACCGCGTTGCGTTTGTATTGCGGCATCTTGAACAACGGCGTAAGCGCCATCGACAATAAGGTCCCTTATCATAGATAATGTCATATTTGGATTTGTAGCTTAGTGCGATGTCTCGCTCGCGCTCGCTGTCTAAACATATTGTCGCAAGCGTTCTCGCTCATTATAAATTTCCATACCGGTACATTTGTGTTGGCTCTGGTGGTAATAGCGTGGTTTCCCGCTACAGCTAAGATAATTTTAGACTAATAGACCTATCAAGGCTAGGTGCACACAGAGGTTAGGTTGTGCTGTAATCCTGATTTCTTCTTTTAAAAAAATATGGCTTCCATCAATAAATCAATCGATGATTTCGCCAGTGTCAAGTAGAATAACAAATAAGTATAATAACATATAAGTTTGCCCTTAAACCATGACGTTGTTCGGTAGTAGGCCTTGCGTTTTGTAAAGGTAGCTGGACTTTACAGAAAGCTAAGAGGCGGCCGTGCCCCCGGGATTGCCGGGTGATGACCAAAATAGTGGTGAAACACGTTTTGAAATCTATTCTTCATTAGCTGCACAATTCTGCGTTAGATCACTGCATAATACGCTATCAATATTACACACTAAACTACGTTTGAACAAAAAACAAAAAATATATGTTCAAGACGACTTCGCCATTTTGAGGTTCAACCGTCAATCTCTAATCCTGGCCCGGTACCGCGAACATCGAAGTTCGTATATTTCGGGCATCTATCTCTTTTACTTCAATTAAGGCATCATAAGAGTGACAGAGACAATCGTCCGAAATTTACGAATATCGTGTTTCGCGGTAGCGCCGCTGATTTAAACCAAGGCGCGAATGACAGCTGTCAGTTCTAGGAAGTTCCATATGATAAACGGCCTGTAATATCTGTGGTAATTTAATTAGTTATGATTGGAAAATAAATTGATAATCAGTTTAGTTATTTCAGGGTAGATCTGACAAATTAACAGCTTAAAATCGTAAGTTACTAGATCCGGTACCGATATAGCTAACGTCAGATATTGTACTAAGATTCCGGCTGAATCTGTCTGAATCGCTTCGCTAAAAACAATTAATGCAATATTTTAATACGCAAAGTTATTTAAGAAAAACACAAATTATATAGGTTATTCATTACATTAAAAAATAACACGTCTTGCCGCCAGAAAGTTTTTCAAACTCAAACGTTTATTCAGTAAGTAGGCCACAAGGGCACTTTTACGCGTCGAGTATACAAAAGTAAAAGAGAAAATAAAAAACTACACCGGTTCTAACCCTACACGTAGAAGTATTTTGACTTTTAGACCGGCAAGAAGCGTAAGACGATATGACAGCTGTCAATAATGCCTCGCAGTGCAATGAGTGTATTTTTCGAGAGCCTAAGATACTAAACGCATTAATCCATGTCAACTTAATCTAATTTTGAGGCCTTAATATTCAAAATCGTTTTTAAATATACTTCGTCATAAATATTCCTCGTATTTTTATTATTTATTTTAAAGTAAAGTCGCGTCCATGTACAAGGTTCCCAAAAATACAATTCTGGAAATCGTGTCTTGATTACATACCTATTTGTTTTTTTTTAGATATGGAACGACGTCATTTTCCTCAAAACTTCCTACCCTGTGTGCACGATCAATTCAACAATTCTCTAATTAACAACGACTTAGTTTAGAACCATTGGCATTATTTCACTGAGATACTTATAAATTAACTTAAAGCCCCACAGACGATCAATTTAGATATGCGTCCACACCTAGCGAACGCGCCACTCGCTCGTCACAAACAAGCTTGTAGCAGACCGGAACATTCGCGGTAAATTAGCTAGGTGTGGACGTATCTTGATACGCGCGCCTTATCATTTCATGAGAGAGTATTTATCGTATTTCGACTTACAACTACCATAAATAAGTAATGAAAATTATCTTCAAAATATCAATTTGATTTTAAGAATTAAAACGCCAAAGATCTTAAAGTGCAAGAAATTAACTTAAGAGCCTTTTGCTTATTTGCATACTACAGGACATCCAAAAGTTGCTTATTATTTAGTAATACATATAATAATTCAAATCACCAATTCATTATCATTCGATTACAGAACAAACGGACAAAATAATAAAATAAACCGTCTAAATTCGATTTTTAAATTCCTAACGGCCATTCGACGAAAGAAACTATATACGATTTAATCGCTAAAATACCAATAATTTACTAAATCTGCCAATTATCATTTGATTCCAAAAAAAAAATATTCTAAAGTAATTGTATTCGATTCTGTATTTCGTAAAGGACTGCGAAAATTATATTAAGCTACTAAAATGCACATTCCTAAACCTGTCAATTCACCAAAACAAATATTCTAAAGCAAAAGGTCGAATTCGTTTTTTAAATTCCTAACGGTCATTCGACGACGTCCATCTTGAAAATGGCCGGCGTTTTCATGGCGAGCCTGCCGGTGTGCAGCACGTCCTCGTCGCTCGAGGAGTAGTGGTCGTCTATGGCCTCGTCTGAAGACTGGATAAAAAAAAAGATATTGAGATAGATAGATATAGAAGAAATATTGATGCTATAAAGCTGTTTGACGTTAGCATGCAAATGTAGGATGATTTTTGAAATTAAAAAAAAATATTATCATTTATTTAAAGGTAATCTATGAGTTTTATGACTAATTACGGCTCGACTTACGTTTATTTAGTCACTCGCTCAACATATGTTATGAGAGCACAGGTAGACTAATATGGTCGGGTTTTTATCATATGTCATAATATCTGAATATTAATATACCTCCATCCCATCTGTCACGCTCCAACGTGTATGTGAGTGCGACTGACGGATAACGCGATATACAATAAAATTGCTACCATGCTATCCGTTCTGTACGTCTAGCACTTTAAACAATGAAGTTACAAAAGGACGGGTAGGCTATCTCGCCCCTCTTGTGCTAGGTCTCCTAGGCTCCTTTTCAAGTGTAGAGTGCTTAGCCCCGTCTGCGCGGGTGGCTCGATAAACATGAGTCAAGCCGTGTTATTACTAGAATTACTCAAGAAAACTTAAATGCAAATGAATAATTGTAACATTATCTATGATAAGGGACCTTATTGTCGATGGCGCTTACGCCGTTGTTCAAGATGCCGCAATACAAACGCAACGCGGTTCGACGTAAGCGCCATTGACAATAAGGTCCCTTATCATAGATAATGACACAATTGTGTTATTATGTCGTGACGATATTATAGAGAAAGTCATGTCACTACTACTTAGTTAGAAAGAATGAACTCACGTTGACTTATATCGCACTAGGCGACATGTTTCGGGTAAGATGGTACCCACTTTCAAGCCGAGTCAGAACATTGCTTGGGGTGGGGTGCGATAAAAGTACACGTAAGTTTATCCGTAGTTTAGTGATTATATAGGTACCGTAAGGTACTTTGACCCTACGAGGTTACTTTGTTATCCATGAAAAACTATTTTATTAAATTAATAAATTCTTTAAAACGATATTAAACGCTTAAACTAATAGTGCCGATTTCAAAAATGTATCAATTCAATCAAATGTTTTTTTATGGGTGGACAAAGTAACCTCATAGGGTCAAAGTACCCCGACCTTACGGTATTAGTATGAGATTGCATAAAGTAACTCTGTCAATGATAAGCTACATAAAAGCGCCATCAAAATGCCATACATTTCAGTCTCATGCATTAAATAAAGATAAAGCATAATCGTGACGTACCCTGTAAATAAATAGCGACCAAAATCTAATACTTATTCTATTATTTACATAACAAGGTGTCATAAGCATTGCATTTTTGACGACACATTTGGCCCAGGGGTAGTGACCCTGCCTATGAAGCCAATTTATCTGTGTGATGAGCACAGATATTTATTCCTGAGTGTTTCATATATGTATTTAAGTATTTTGTATATTATCTATATCGTTGGCTGAGTACCCACAACACAAGCCTGCTGAGCTCAGTCAATTTGTGTAAGAATGCCCTGCAATATTTATATATTTATTATTTAATGCATTTATTGTGTTATACGATCGTGCGTACACATAACAACACTCTTAGCTGTACATAAGTGGACCTTCTGCCTTATATAATAAGGTCCACCA
The DNA here is from genome assembly GCA_022674325.2 of Grapholita molesta. Taxonomy (NCBI): domain Eukaryota; kingdom Metazoa; phylum Arthropoda; class Insecta; order Lepidoptera; family Tortricidae; genus Grapholita; species Grapholita molesta. Next base: position 4,215,732 of record CP053141.2, on the reverse strand, counting down.
ATGTACAAGTAATTAAGAGTATTGCTGTCAGTACGAACGACTACGAATACATATTGTAGCATACTGAAAATTATAATAAAATTTATACCGATCGCTACGCGTGCTACGGCGTAGGCCGTAGCAATAAACAGTTCGTAGCACGTTATTTTTGTATACAAAGACGTCCTAAGACAATGCTACATGATGGGTGCTACCTTAACCTTTTGAACGCTTTTCCTCTCGCGTCAAAATGTGTCATGTACGCCAAAGTCTCGACTGGTGAAGAACAAATATAAAACTTATCTTTCAGCAGGACGATTGCTTTGACAGCGTCCGCCATAGCCATTATAAAGGTCGGTGGCGAGGCAGGCACGACAGCACGCGACCATTTCAATGGTTCTTGGCGTTCAAAGGGTTAAATAACGTAGATGGGATATGGTAAAAGTAAACTATATGTTATTTATTAAAGTTTGTAATACTACATACGGAGATTTTCAAAAATTGCTTGCTTCGTCTGGGAATGGAATCGACTTACATGTGGAAGAAAAATTATCCATATCTTTAAGATGGGGACAAAACATAAAAAAATGTTCAGTAGCATACTACCTAGTACTATACTACTACTACCATACTCCTAAAAATAAATTTTTCATAAAAAAACGGGTGTGTTTTTATGTATATGATAAAAATAACTAATTAAAATCTAGAGAAAAAAATTCAGTCCAACAAATCAAACGTCCAATATTACTAATACTACAATTAACACAGGACTTGACTTATGAATTTAATTTTCATGCACGGAAAGTCCCGTTTAAATTGTTATTCATTAAATGTAAAAAAACATGAACCACTAAAGGTTTGGTCAAATAGGGCGCGTTTTGTGGCGTGGCGCAGCGGTCCGCGACGCTGCCGTCCGAATGTATACCTTATTTCGTTACATTAGCCACGCCGCTGTCACGCCCCGGTGCGCCACGCTCTCAAAACGCGCCTATCTGCCCAAATCTTTACAAGCATGACATAAGTCTTGGCTAGGCAATGCTCATACAATATATAATTCCCGTATTGCTGGCTAAGCTACTAGTGCCATCTAGTGTTTCACAGCCTCAATAAATTTCAGTTGCATAGATTTGTTCGCTGGCAAACGCTCGCAGAGTAACTACACACGTTTTTAAACAAAACTATCGTGAGATTCAAACATAGCAATTGTATTGAAGCGGGTAACTCACGTTTTATAAGTCATATATTGCTCGACATGTCTCACTCCGTAAAGTGCTGGTGGCCTAGCGGTAAGAGCGTGTGACTTGCAATCCGGAGGTCGCAAGTTCAAACCCCGGTTCGTACTAATGAGTTTTGCGGAACTTACGTAAGAAATATCATTTGATATTTACCAGACGCTTTTCGGTGAAGGAAAACATCGTGAGGAAACCGGACTAATCCCAACAAGGCCTTAGTTTACCCTCTGGATTGGAAGGTCAGATGGCAGTCGCTTTCGTAAAACTAATGCCTACGCCAAACGATTAGTTGCCAAGCGGACCCCAGGCTCCCATGAGCCATGGCACATGCCGGGACAACGCGAGGAAGATGATGATGTTTCACTTCGTAACGAGGAGCGTAATCATGAGCCATTTCCGTTGGCTAACGCGCCGGTTAGCCAACGTGTACGGCTCATACGGCGTCGCGTTACGGAGTAAAACATCTCGAGCAATATTTGACTTATAAAACGTGAGTTACCCGCTTCTATACAATTTACACACGATACTCGATAGATGGCGCTTTGCGTTAGTACTAAAAATACACGATTAGCCAGCATTTCGCAGTTTTGTATAGGCATTGTCTTGACCAGTAAAAAAAAGCAAGCTTACAAGTGTTATACAAAACCACAAACATCTATTTCTTGGGTCTGGCGCGAGCTATGCTAGTCGACACCCTCTTGCTGGACCGCTGGTCGTCGCTGTCCACCGCCTGTAGTGATGTCACATAATACTGACAGTCTAGCGTACAATACATTATACCAGGGATTCCCAAACTTTTCAACCTGCGGCGCAGTTACAAAATTAGTATTTGTCACGGCGCCCTGTCCTAGCTATTTCAAAAGGTATAGTAGAAAGAAATAATTACCTACAATACCTACAATAATAGTAGTTAGAGGGATACCTCCCTCTAACTAAACTAACCTAACCTGAAGAAAATTAAACATCCAAAACATGAATATATCGTCATTGTAGATAGATAATAGTAGATTATCGACTCATGGCGCCCCTCTGAACTTTCCACGGCGCACCAGGGTGCCGCGGCGCACACTTTGAGAACCCCTGCATTATACAATGCGTCCTTAGCCAATGGAGATAGCCAATTTACATAGGTGTTTCCTATAATAAGAGCAATAAGTAGGCTTAGGACTTTTGGATACTTGCCGTGGATCGAGAATCCATGGAGTCGCAATATGTTTTTTTTTTTAAGTCAAGGAATAAACATAAATCTTTATCTTATGTTGTTACATCATTAATAAACACATCCATTTATTAACCTCCCAAAATAAAGAAAACATTTTTTCTGTCAAAAATGCCATTTTTGGCACAAGCTTACATTGTCGACTGTACTTTGCACAGTCATCACCTACTCATCGAGAGGATTCTAACGAGCCTAAACATCAGGGGTTTATTTATATCACGGGTGATATTATTAGTTTGTACATTTAAGAGTACATACTTAATGTTAACTTCGACTTTCACTTCGGAAATATTTTATGCTATAAACGACTCCATGTATTCTAGAACCACGGCGAGCATCCAAAAGTCTTAAGCCTAGCAATAAGTTTAGGGATCGCTTCTACACTACGAACAAAATAAATAGTATTTTCAATGAACACGGTCTAATAATCTACTGTTATAAAAAACGTGATACAAGATTATCAAACCGGCATCTGTTCATGATCTTGAACATCTTTTACTATGGGGTCACGTTTGTAAAATTAAATAAAAATTGGCTGTTCCATAGAAAAGGTCAAGTATAAGTTGACGAAAATGTATGAGAGAGTTTTTTTTTTACAAATTACAATGTTGACCCCATAGTAAAAATAGTCCCAAATCATGACCAGATGCCGGCTTGATAATCTTGTGTCACGTTTTTTATAACACCCGGTAGTTGACGTTTACTGTCAACAAACTTCATAGTTTTCACAATACATTGCTTGTTTGAAAAAACTTTTTTATTCATATTTAGTAAACTATAAGTAATTTTCAAAAGTCGTAGAACTAATTTTCGTTTGTGGTGTAGAAACGATGCCTAAAGTTATTGCTCTTATTACAGGAAACACCCGATATATGCATAAGGGTGCTGTGGGGAATCAGCTAGCTAATTCGAGAGATAGTCAACTAAGAATGGCCAACCTTGGCTCTATGTAATAATTTCTCATATTCCGAGGCTCATAACTTTACAACAAATCAGTAACCTTTGAAATTGCAGATTTGAATTGTTTCACAATTTAAAAATCTGATATTTCATGTTCAATGTTGATATAACTAATTCACTTTTGTCCGTCAATAATAAAACCTCGTTAGGCACTGGTCCCACCGCGAGCTAGTAAGCTATGAGCTATCAGCTATTTCAAGGGACAATATGTCAAAGCCGGGCGATCGTAGTTAATCGCCGGGCGATGAGCTATAAATATATAACTCGCTCTTTTATTTACACGGGAGCGATCATTTTTTGCCCCTAGAAATAGCTGATAGCTCAAAGCTTACTAGCTCGCACTGGGACCAGTGCCTTACGTCAGTAGATACTATAAGATGATCAAACAGCAATTTATCTATCAAATTAAAATCTTTATGGTCATAAATTCTGATTAAATTTCGTCACTGCTTCGAAAATAACTCGTATCTTATTGTCAAAAACAATTTTCCATTGCGAAAACTCGGTTCCTAATCGAAATACGATGGCACCCAATCTGTCAATGAATGATTGTATTAAATGAGTGACGTTTTCATATCTATTAATATGGAACTATATTGTTTAATGGCAAATGTATAAATAAATTAAAAAACATTTGAAAAATGAAAATGAAAATGATTTATTGGTTATACTTTAAAACATTGCTTGAAACGAAACAGGAGTCTTGGAGTTTAAGTAAGATAGTTACTTGTGTCAGAAGGCTCCGCTCTTCTATAAACTTCGAGGGTTACAAACCAATTTATACATTTATCAATAAATTTCCATATTAATGGATATAACAATGTCGCTCATTTTCAATTTAATACAATCATTGAATGACAGTTAATGTTGCTTCGTATTTCGATCAAGATCCAAGTTTTCCCAATAGAAAATAACACTACATCTGTACCTAGTTAGTATGATACGTTGTGAGATACGTTATTCAAAGTAGTCATGACTCATGACTTGTAAGTCGTACTTATAAGGTACTCACGTCGAAGTCCCCAATGGTGAATCTTGTAGCCGCTTCCGCCACAAGCTGCGCGGGCGCCGGCGGCGCGGACTCCGGCGACAAGACCTAACGCACACACACTCTAGCAATCTAGCGCACACAACAGCTAGCACTCAATAACATGTTAAAACTTGACCGCCAAACGTCACGTCAACGGAAAGCGGTGTAGGTGAAAACCGCAGCTAAATAATCTGGGTCCTAACAATTTACAACTAATAATAAGTGACTCTGGAAGTTCGACCGAACGCTTCAGACCTAGCTTGGCGGACCATGTCTTACGGCCCGGCTACGACCTTGCGCGAAATGCGGCGCGGGAAGCGTTTTATCTGTTCATTGCGTGTGATCCCAACTAACTGCAGTGCATTGCGCGTCTTGACCGCGCAACGGACAGACAAAACGCTCGCCGCGCCGCAAGTCGCTCATTGTTGTGGCCGGCCCGTTAGCGTCTTTATAAGAACATGTCTTAGCGTCTTGCGATAGACCAGTTCCATTTGTTCTATCGCAACTTAAAATTTATTTACCTTGAGAAGAAAACACGAATGTTTTAAGTGTATGGGACACCGTTTTACATAAACGAGTTGGGCGGTCAAGGATAATACTTACAGTGTTTTCTCTAAAAAAATGCCACTTAACAGATGTGTTTTTCTCTAAAAAAAAATGTTTTTGCCACTCAGAATCACGAGTTCAATTCATTCCGATACACAAAATAATTGTCCCATAAAATTCCATACACTATTGAAGTTTCTTATTTTGTTATCGTCATACAAAGTATTTGTATGGACGATGGTAACAAAGTAGTAAATAAACTTTGGGACGATATTTTTTTATTGTGTTAGAATGAGTTCGTGGCTTTGAGTAGAAAAAACATATTACGTAAAATAACAAAGTGACAATTTTTTTGAGAAATGATCATTGTGGTGTTATTTACATTAGCAACAATAAAACAACATTTGTTTTATAACTAGCGTGTTTCAGTGTGGTATAATATGTACACGGGTTAGTCTTACACGCACTAGAACATAAAATGAGTACATCAGGTCATAGTCCAAAACTCAAAATGGCAGAAACACAAAATGACTACAACACAATTAGTCGACGGAGATCCGCTTCCGCGGAGCTCCTATTTTTGGGTACTTTGGCCCGACGGGCCGATACAAAACGAACATAACTTAAACCTACCTATAGGACAGTGGGTTTACTTTTCCGCGTCTGGTGTTTTTTCGTATGTGACTAATTGTGTTGTAGTCATTTTGAGTTCTGGACTATGAGCCGATGTAGTTATTTTATGATCTGGTATGTGTGAGACCTAAGCACACGAACAATTAGCCTAACCATGGCTGGTATTATAAAGGGCATAAAAACCTGTACATATAATTCAGATTTCACATTATAGCAATGGCATAGGGTATGACTATTAACGACCGGCCTAGTGGGTAGTGGCCCTGTCTATGAAGCTGACGGTCATGGATACACTACCTAGTTGTTTTATATGTATTTAAGTATATATATTGTAGGCTGAGTACCCACAACACAAGCCTTCTTGAGCTTACCGCGGGGCTCAGACAATTTGTGTAAGGATGTGATATTTATTTATTTGTCTATTAACTAAATACAATGCGCAGAATTTAATGATTCTATTAAAATTTAGAACAGCAGTTCCACTTAACGAAATATTATATATCTCGATTTCGTGAGGATCATAAGAAGTAGGATCGACCGAGGCATTTCGAATCACTGGCAAAATCGAATAAAATAATTTTGTACACTATTTGAAAACCAAAATCCCTAGAAAATTTCTCATAAATCTGCAGACTGGAAATACATACGTCCTGGTCGCTCATCATCTCCTTAGTGGACACGGTGGTCTCGATCCTCCTGATGCTGCCCTGGTGGATGTCCACGTCGAAGGCGAGGCACTGGAAGCGCCGCAGCAGCAGCACCACCGGGATGGGTAGGACTCCGGCGAGGATCATGCAGAGGGCGATGAGGAGCACCCAGTCGGGGTAGGGAGTCTTCACCACGCGGCCCTGAATAGAATATCAGCATACTTAATTGCATTGAAACTTTCGTGAGTCGTTGCGTGAACCATCATTGGGGTACCTCGGAAAACACTGACCCATGATAAGAGCCATAATTATTGTATTTTGGCGCTAAATGGCGGCAATGGCGGTAAATGACATCGTGGCGTGTGGGACGGAGATAAAACCGGCCAAGAGCGTGTCGGGCCACGCTCAGTGTAGGGTTCCGTAGTTTCTCGTCCGTCACAGTAAGTGTTCCCATTTAAGTTAAAAATGGGCTATTTGATACATTGTTGTTGACATATTAATATTAAGTACAGAACCCTAAAAACGGGCCCAAAAGGACGCTGACACCTAAAGAAAGAGTTATAGATCCGAACTATACATGAAAAATTCGAAAAATAGTTGTCAATTTCAGTCCCACCAAGAGTAGTAAGAAGGGGTTGTAACATGGAGTGATAACCAGCCAGCGTCATTTGAAGTCAGTCAGGCAGTTTCAACCTAATGTATGTGCATGTATGCTCCGACCCCATTATTCAGAAAGAATCTGCGCGCGAGCTTAAAGTACAGAAGCTCTAGTGTAAGTTTCTTTTGACGTAAAAAATGTCTCGAATTCGTAAGTGACTCTGATATAATATGGGTAACTAACGCTAATGGTGACGTTTCGTTACGTTAAAAACATACACTCAGGGCTTAGATGTAGTGAATAATCCTTTCCTATCGTATTTTCTCGGAAATGTTCGTATTTGTCTCACTACTTCACTCACACTCAGTACCCATCTGAAGTAGTAAGACAACGGAGGGGACGGTCGCATTGGGCGATGAATATTAGTGCAGATTCTTATTTACGCTTAAAACTAAACGCGAAATTATACATAAAACGGCGGCGCTACCGCGAACAACGATATTCGTAAACGGACGATTGTCTCTGGCACTCTTAACGCCTTAATTGGAATAAAAGAGAAATGCTCGACATATACGATCTTCGCGGTACCGGGCCTGAAGTCATTCAATAGAGATATTGACAGCCATATCTTAGAGAATAAGGGCTAATTTATTAACAATTTGTAAGAAACTATCGCCTTAACGACTTTAGTGCTGGAATAATGTAAAGTACCTATTTTGCTCGCAAAAAGCCGAAGATATATGCAATCTTGCGGCGCTTCCGTCTTTGTCAAGTGAAAGTAGAGACCAATTTACCAAAAACGCGTAATATGTATGAAATCCTGCGGCGCTTACAGTTTTTCGAGTTGATAAGTTTGTATGGGGGAACAATATTTTAGTTTTTTAGTATGTTACTCGATTTTTTTCATACTTTCTCACCGTTTAAACCTTCCCTGAGCTACTACAAATATTTCAAGACCAAAATTAGCCAAATCGGTAAAGCCGTTCGCAAGTTATAGCGTGACCAAGAGAAATAGGGGTTCATTTTTATATATATTATTTTTTTCAAAAACTATTGAACCTATCAAAATAATTTTCCTAGAAAGTTTATGTAAAGTTCTACTTTTGAGATTTTTTTCATATTTTTGAAACTTGTGGTTCAAAAGTTAGAAGGGGGCGCACTTTTTTACTTCTGGAGCGATTATTTCCGAAAATATTGACACTATCAAAAATGATGTTAGTAAATCCCAATTCATTTTCAAATACCTATCCAACAATATATCACACGTTAGGATTAGAATGAAGAAAAAATCACTCCCACTTTACGTATAGGGGTACCCTAAGAAAACTTTTTATTTTTGCACTTTGTCGGCGTAATTGATATACATATTACTACCAAGTTTCAGCTTTGTAGTGCTAACGGTCACTGAGATTATCCGCGGACGGACGGACGGACGGACGGACGGACAGACATGGCGAAACTATAAGGGTTCCTAGTTGACTACGGAACCCTAAAAAGCTTAGTATGTTATGGTCGTTGGAAGTGTTTCTTTCTTTCCACTTACATTCAGTATAGGGCAGTCAACGTTAAATAAACTTTGGAACATGTGCATGGCGCTATAGATATCTACAGCGATTTCCTCAAAGCATTTGACTGCATTAAAAATAATAAACAAGTTGAAATATGATGGGTAGTCGATTGGAAGTTCAAGCACTGATTAATACTTATTTGAATCAAACAAATACAAGCACTATAGATTAGAACAGATGCACTAACTGAAATCTACACTTCGTTAAGCTTGGAGTTCCACAGGGTACAAAACTTGGGCCGTTGATGTTTCTTAACAATATTTTGTAGACGTACTGAAAATCACATACCTCATCAGCATTCCATGCCCCGTAAGTTGGTGGCGTGATAACCATGGATATAATTGATGACAGCAGGATGCAAGAGACGACGCAAGGCCCGATGTAGCGCCAAGTTAGCTGCCAGTAGATCCCAGGGCGGTAGCCAGTCATCTCGTAGATGTCGTTTGAGAACCTGGATAGTGGATATTTAAGCGTAAAGTAGAATAAAATTTTTGGGACAATTTTACAAGGATCGTCGACGTGCTACAGTGACTTCATAAAAGTTTTTTTTATAGGGACTATAAATACGACGATATATATGCCGAAGTCAAGACATTTGTTCCCAATAATATTCAATGAAAAGTCGGGTAGTCTGCCCGGGTGAAATTGCATAGCTGTCATCTTGACAGTGACAGTTGGCAGTAAAGGGTTGCGGTGTAAAAGATCGGTTAGCATTATGATTCGGAAGATTGAGCTGAGCTGGTCGTTAAGTACGTGACGTCATTTCCGGGATCACCACGTTTCTTTGTTAGTGATTCAAATCTATTAAAATCGGAATATTCCCAGGTTATTTTGAAGTGGCTGTGAGCTCAGCCAAACTTCTATGCCAACGCAATTACAAGATACCCGTTTATGCCACAAATATTAGATACTCACAAGGGAATCAAAACCTACAGGGTATTTCTAGTGGACTCTGAAGAATCTTAAAATTTGTTACGAAGCAACGCCTTATAGCACCGATAAAGTAACAATTGCGAAAAGCGTAAATTTTAGCTTTTACTTATATACCTACAGGTTTCTACGGAACCCACAGTGCGCGAGTCCGACTCGCACTTGGCCGGTTTTTATATAAAGATTGTAAGGTATTGTCTATGGACGTTTGCAAAACCACTTGGACAGCTATGGAATGGAATTCGCTCCCTTCGTCTGTATTCCCGGAAAGATACAATGTGGGTCTTTTCAAGACAAGAGTGAATAGGCTGTTACTGAACCAGCGTGCTACACCCTTGACCTCGTCGTCACTTACCATTAGGTGCGACTGAGGTCGAACGCTAGTCAGTCTTGTATAAAAAAAACTTATACCGGGTGTGGCCTGTAATAGGAGCATAAAATTTAATCATTTTGTAAGAAGACGCAATGTACTGGGACATTTGTCATGATTGTAAGGTGACAGGCGAAGCCAATGACACTGATATTAATGTACATTGAAAATACTATTCAATTTGTATGAAAGATAGAATAACTGAAGATAATTACATTTTTGAAAATTGTAGAACTAAAGGAGGAGTATAGCCTACACTTAAAGTTATTACTCCTATCCTATTACAGGCCACACCCGGTATAACCCCTATGCTCTTTGCAGATCCTTTAAAATCGTTGTTGGCAGCTTACTTCTCATGGCCGTAAATGTAAACAACGGAGACCATCTCCAGCAGCGCAACCACCACGAGGCCGATGGTGCCGGCGAAGGAGTCGAACATCTTGAGCCAGTACTCGCCGGCGCCGGTCGTGAAGATCAGACCGGTCACGAAGCAGAAGACACACACGATGCCTGTGGAAGTTTGTTATACAAGGGGGCAAAGTTGGTGCTTACCTTCTCGTGCTAATATTGAAACCCGAGCTAGCGAAAAATTCCAAAATTAAACCACGAGCATAGCGAGTGGTTCAAAGAGTGGGTTACAAAGCACGAGACGGGAACACACTTTGCTACCGAGTGAAATTCACACACAATTTTTCACCTCACTACCACGAGGAAAAATGTAACTCCAAAACTTTAAAAATGTATTCAAAATTATTGGCACTCATCATTTATCATTCAAAAACATTAAATAAAAGATCATCCAACCAGCCAACGTCAAAAAAAAATACTCGATTAGTAATAAACAATTTGAATGAAATGACTTTGCGAATAAAATGCAACTTTGCTATCTGTTTTTAAAGAATAAATGAAAGAATAGGTGAAAAAATATTTCCACCACCAGAACTGTTGAAGAAAAGCACTTTTTTTAAGTAAGTAACCTAACAATATTATATCAGAGATAGAATTTGAACCCACATAATGTCACCCGTGATAGCTAGAGATGCGGGTTCCAATGTTCAGGATGCCGGAGGTCCTTCACCTTTTTACAATATACTCGTAAAGTATTTAAAAATCACACGATGGCAAAACCCAATTTCAAATAAGTAGATATCAGAACACTCACCAGTGATAATCGGCTTGCTGATCCTCTTGAAGAACTCGATATCGAAGATGGTGCACAACATGCCCTCCATGATGCCGATCTGGCTTCCGAGACCCAGGGACAACAGCATGAGGAAGAAGATGATAGACCAGAACGGGGCGAAGGGCAGTTCCACGATAGCCTGGGTGAAGACGATGAATGCCAGGCCGGTGCCTTCGGCTGCCTGGAAGGATAGAAAAAGGTAAGGGTCAGCCATTTATTAATGCATGATTTAACACATTAGACCAGTAGAATTACGAAAATAGATCAGTCTACACTACCAAAACCTGGACATAATTCGATAACTGTAGTTTTCTTTTCTATGAAATAAAGCAGTGGACGTCTTGTGGCTGAGATGATGATGATGACTTAGATTTTTAACCCAATACGGTCTTGGGTTTTTACATTGATGCGGAACCCTAAAATGTTTAATTTTTCATATTTTAAAAAGAACTAACAATACTTTATTTCATAGAAAATTACAGTTATCGAATTATGTCCAGGTTTTGGCAATTATACTGGTCTACGTTATCAAGAAAAAGACGGAAAATGTTCCAAAATGACATTTTAATATTGAGTTGCTTGTATACATATTTTGGCACTTTGTTCGTATCCATATTTCTGACCTTGACGTACCATAAAACTGTCCCGCAGCACAACTAATACCCGTATTACATCAATGTAGTTTAGGGACGCTCTGTCGGAATCAGTGGATATCCCTATTTTATTCCTTTCTGTTTTTTAGAAATATTTATTTGAATACCTCATTTGACAGATGAAGCGGCTGGTGATTATGAATAGAGCTCGTGCCTAAGTCTGCAATACGTGTCATAAAAAAAAAGTAAAACCGTCAACTTGTCATTTGACAGATTTGAAACATCGCCGTTATTATTTCGACTTTGTTTGTACGCTGTGCTAAAAGTATAACATGGACCACTTGGGATTGACGGTTGAACCTCAAAATGGCGAAGTCGTCTTGAAAATATTTTTTTTGTTTTTTTGTTCAAATGTGGTTTAGTGTGTAATATTGATAGCGTATTATGCAGTGATCTAACGCAGAATTGTGCAGCTAATGAAGAATTGATTTCAAAACGTGTTTCACCACTATTTTGGTCATCACCCGGCAGTCCCAGGGCCACGGCCGCCTCTTAAGCTTTCTGTAAAGTCCAGCTACCACTTTACAAAACGCAAGGCCTACTACCGAACAACGTCATGTACTAAGTGCAAATTTATATGTTATTTTACTTGACATTGGCGAAATCATCGATTGATTTATTGATGGAAGCCATATTTTTTAAAAGAAGATAAACATGGACCACTTGAAAAAACTTAAGGTACCCAATTGTACATTATTAATGTGAAGACTGTTGAGCCGACCAGCATTTGTGTTGGTGGTTTTGGATTCTCGGAGCTTGGGATATAAAGTTAAAAATAAAATTATGGAGTATTGGACGTACCTCATTAAGCTGCTTGCTCATGCTGCAATCCGACAGGTTGAGTTTGGTCGTGATGTTTTCCTTCACCAGGTTCGGGTACTGCTCCCGGTAGTAGTCGTAACTGGTGTTCGGGTAGAAGCCGGGGACGTTGTTGTTGGACAGGATCTCGATGGAACTGGAAGGAAGGCGTTAGATTGTTGTTGTGATTTATTTGTGTTTCCGTCTATATATCCGATGAGGTAGTGAATTGCTGGACATACAGTGTGTCTCATTCATATCGGTCTGTATGGGGAAATCTGGAACTATAAGACATACAAAGATTTGTACTTAGGTATCATGTCATCGATTTTAGAGATAAGGGTAACTGCATAAATCCTCCTCAGAGGAGGGGAGATACCCACTCAACCCACCTCCGGCGTTTCATCCTCTTAGTCATATGCGAGGGCGCCATAGGACCGAGAACATTCTACCACGACGCCCTCCGGGAGAATTGAGACTTGAGACACTAGTTTCTTGGAGAATAAATTCTTTAAGAATAACCCCTTGTTTTTATAACTACGAAGGTAACGAAAGCAACTAATCACCTGGCAATACACCGCTCAGCCATAGTATACGCCTTGAACCCAAGTATGCTAAAGATGACCACGGAGGCGTATATGGCGGTCAGCGCGTTGCACACCGACACTAGCAACACGTCGCGTACGCAGTTGTTGTCGGGCGGGTTGTACGAGCCGAAGGCGATCAGCGAGCCGAAGGCGAGGCCGAAGGAGTAGAAGACCTGGGTCGCGGCGTCCAGCCAGACCGTGGGGTGGAGTAGCATCTCCAGCTGCAGAAGAACAAATTCAAATTCAAATAATTTATTGTACGAATGTGAGTAATATTTATTAAGGTTGTTATGTAACATACAGTGCGTCACAATCTGACAGTGTTTGGCGTACAATATGTAGATTCTATCACATGTCATTAAATGATTATATGTCAACACAGAAGTATCTGTATGATTATGTATAAATAATAAAATTACAAAATCAATATATCAATGTCGTATGTACTTGTTGGAGTGTGACAGATATTGTTGGAGTGTGACAAATGATAAAAACCCTACCATATTACGCTGGCAGTTCGTTGTATGTCCCTATGTGGGGCAGCCCTAAGTCTCATCTAATTTATATTACACTAACAATAAATAAGATATACATATTAAGGTTGACTCATGTTAGAGCGACCCGTCTCCGAGCCGAGGCCAGCGTGGCCACCGGGCTCGGGCCGGTCATGCGACGGCCGTTACAGCTATGTAAAGGCTCGGCTCGGCCCGGTGATGGGACGACAACGTGTAGGAGACGGGACGGTGTAAAGTGAGTCATCCTTTATCGGTATCGTTTTAAACCAACCAAACCAAATGACTTGTCGGTCGCTTCGGTAAGCTCCCGTCTCAATCTAGCATACTTGTATAAGGTCTAATCGGCCCCATGACACTGTAATCTTATTTTTGTAAACAACAGAATAACGATAACATTTATATATGTTTAAAGTCCAGTGACACCTCTCTACCCTTAGCCCTTTGCACCGGTGTTGCATTTGAGCCATCTTTGATGTCGCTTGTGGGGGCCCATCTCGCATAGGGCGAGTCACCGTCTGCCGGAAATAAAATTGGATACCATTTTATTAGGCAGACGTCCGGTTTTTTATCCAATAGCCCAGTAGCTAGTCCATCCTTTCCACCCAATAGCCTGGTACATTCTAGATTCCATTAAAACTCAATAGTCCTTACACCATGGCGGGTGCTGTCTCTGTGCGCGTCCCATGATACGGACAGGGCAGCATTCGCTTACTGTACCCCTTACATTTCATTAAAATTGTCGAATGGGCCTCTGCGCGTTGGCTCGATCTAGCTCCGCGTACGCCTCCCAAATGTCCGGAACACCATTGTTCCGTGTACGGAAGAGACATTTATATTAGTTGTAGTTACCTTCGGACTATACATGTGGACGATGCCGTCAGCGGAACCTGGCAGCGTGATACCTCTGATGAAGAAGATGGTCAACACCACGTATGGGAACAACGATGTGAAGTACACCACCTGTAATATATACATACTAGATGAGAACCCCGCTTCTCTCGGGCATAATAAACCTACACGGCCAAAATTCCGGACAAAGTATCCGAACGCAACCCGCGCACGTGACTCGTCACTGTCATGTTGTCAACCAAATTCAACATGGCCGACCGATTTGTCATTAAATTAACACTTTTAAATACAAAATGCCCGGCAATACGAATATTGCCGATATATGTCCTCGATTCAAAACTCTTTATTTTTTACGGGAGTATGATTTCGTTGTGGTCTACCGTACCCCTCGACAGAATTATGAATAATTAATAGTATAAATGATGATGATTTTAACTGTATTGATATTGCTGTATACAGCATCATCAAATTCATCAAGCATATAAGTATCCAGGCGCAAAAATAGACATTAATATATTATTATTTCGCTACACCGTACGTTTCAAGGTATTCCCTATGATTCCACTCACCTTCCCACTGCTCTGAATGCCCTTCATCACAATGAAGAACACCACTATCCAGGCCAGCAGCAGGCACAACACGATCCACCACCTCGGAGCCCCAGGCTCCTCGATGCTCGGAGACGCGTCCAGCGCCGACCGGTACCAGAAGTAGGCCGTGGCTGATGCCTTGTTGCACTCCACCTGGGCTGAGCTGTTGTCTGAGGGGCAGGTCGCCCACGGGAGGTTGATCTGGAATAAGTTATCACGTTTAGGGTTACGTAATAGAACCCTGGAGCTTGGACCTTATACCATAGTGATTTTTTTTTATTTGAATTATTAGGACATTTTAAGGTATTATCCTATTTAGCAGAGTCGCCATGAGATATGTCGGAGTTGTCGGAGCTGTGGAGGTGATCACAAATATCTGAACATGCACTTTATCGCCTTGACAATAGAGGTGTTGTTCAGATATTGTCTATATCCTGTGTCCACAGCTCCGATATATCTGACGACGACTGTACAGTCAGCAGCAAAAGTGGCTAAGCGTTTGAAGTGTTCAAAATGACCTACACGCGCTCTTATTCTCTTGACAATAGAGTTTGAACTCATTTTGAACACCTCAACGCTTAGCCACTTCTGCTGCTGACTGTACATTAGGTTTGATTAGGTTTATTTTACATTACTGAATAAAAATCCTGATAAGACCTCGTTTTTTTTTTAAATAGAAAAAACGGTTGATTGCCTAAGTTTCATCAATTTCAGTAATCACGGAATAATCTCATATAAGACTTAAGATTCCATTGTTAATCCTCATTAGGATCCCGGATAAAACTTCCTGGGCCATTTTATCTAAAGTTGTATTCTCAACTTTTATTTTAATTTGGCTTTTTTGTGTGGTTTCTACTCAGAATAATGAGCTCTTTCGAGCCTCATAGGAAAACAAATGTGTCCCAAGTTTTTTTATTCCATTCCGTGACTATTTTTCATACATTTCATATGGAAACGGAACGGAAGTAAAAAAAAAAAACAATTTAAAAAGTTGAGAATACAATATTAAATAAAATGGCTCTCCTACGAGTTTACTTGTAATAATGTGTAGAATATATATGCCGTGTGATGCTGACTGGAATAGCACCACCCCATCTCCTCCCGCGGGTGTCGTAGGAGGCGACAAAGGGAAAAATCCTACGGACGGGCAGCAGCGTCTATCTAAACCCAATCTACAGCTACTGCGGTCGCCAATCTGCCAAGCGTGTCGACTATGGCACCTATCCCCAAGATGATACAAGTCATGTTTGCGGGAGGCTTATGTCCAGCAGTGGACTGAAATGTATGTATGTATGTAATGTGTAGAAACCGTGAAAGTTTAAACGAGTATAATCCCCTATTGTTTTAATAATAACTGGAAACTTTGACAGCCATCTGAGTGAAGCCTTGAAAAGTATGAACTAGGGCAACAACGTCAAACGGGCAAAGTTTCTTACTTCTCGTGCGGGTAAAGACCAGCTTATTAGGACCCTTTACCTACGGGTGTCAAGCAGAGTTGCCACATATCAAGACTGTTTGTTTATATATTATCTGTCTGGTTTATATTATATTATAATCTATATATATATAAACGTGAAAGTCCTGACTGACTGACTGATCAACGCACAGCCCAAACCGCTTAACCTAGATGGCTGATTTTTTCACAATAGGTAGTTTGTATACCGTACCGTACCCACTAAGAAGGTATTTTTGGAAATTCCACCATTAAGGGGTAAAAAGGGGTTGATAGTATGTATGGCGATTGTGTAAAATTTAAAGCCAGGGACTTGAAATTTTGTGTAAACACTCCTTATACAAATACAAGAAAAGTAATTTCAGCATTTTTTGAAATTCATCCTCTAAAGGGTCAATAAGGGGGTTCTTCTCCGCGTGTGAAGCCGCGGGCAAAAGCTAGTGGAGATATATATGTTGTATTATAGCGCGTACAAACTTTTTGCAGAAATCGCTAATGGTCTACAAGCCGATTATTGAAAGTGCACTCAAATTAATAAAATTTTGAGAACGAAAATAATTACACACAAAAGTTTCTTACTATTATTTTTGCACAACATATATAGTAGTACAGGAGATGTACGAAAATTTGTAGGCGAGGATCAAAATAATTCCCACAGAAGCGGAGTTTGTTTTTAGTTCTTTGTATGCATCTATTTGACATACTAAAAATATAGAAAAATACATGTGTGCAAAATGTGATTTTTCACACGGCAAACATTTGAAAAACTGAGAATTCTCCATATAATACTCATATTTTGTGTGGTCTCAAATTACAGGAAATTACACACTAAAAACTATAATGAGGTTAATTTTATAATATAAACGTAAATAACAACGTGGTGAATAAAAAAAAATTTTCAAGAATTTTTTTTCTTTAAATTGAAAATTACCTAAACTTTACCTTTATAGACTATACACATCAATATACGTTATAAAAATAACATGTTTAAAACATGATATAGTATACAAAACATACAGGCTGTATTTTAATTAGCACGAGAAAATATAGACCTCACCCATAGACTGCCACATGGAGCAATCTTCAACATAATGTAGTCACTGCTACCAGCGTTAGTTTAGCGTTTGTGCCTGTGGATGTCCAATATTGCGCTTTCCTAGACGTAGTCGCCACGAGGATTTTTCTGTCTTAACGGCCATCGACTCTCCGAGTTACGTGGCCTTCCCATTGCCACATCAGCAATATATTTGTGAAAAATGCGTTCTTTTGCCCCACAAAAATTGTATCTTCGAAAATTCATAAAATTTATTAAAAATTGTGTGTGGCATCGAATTACAGGAAAATTGACGTTAATTTCTAAAATTAACGTCATAACCTTTTTAACCAGATGGTAGAAGATTAAAAATAAGCTTGTGCAGTGTTCAATATGTTATATCATCAAATCATCATTAATATTTAAGAATGTTGGTGGAGTCTACTTTTCCCTCTGCTAGCCTTATAACAACAGCCTTCTTCTTTACGTGTCTGAGATATGCATATCTTGGCCTTCCTCGGTCTGTCATCCTCTCGATCTTGGTCTCCAAAATTTTAAAATAAAAGGTCTTATACCTCATCAGATGCCCTATCTATGTCTCACCTTTTATCTGTAATAAACAAATTTTGCAAGATGTTTCCTCTCCATTAGTCATGATTTCTGTCCAGCATTTGTTATGAGGTTTTTGGTAATAACAAAATTATTGTATTACTGTTAGTTTTAAGGCTGAATCTATCAAAGATTTCATCATTTTTAAAGTGTCTGCTGTAACTTGTTACTATTCTCTGCAAATGGCGCAATGTCGTCTGCTAATCTTGTCAATTAATTTAAATTTCACAATTAACGTGTTCTTCATATTTAAACTTATATGCTGTTTTAGAATAGGAATTCCGCCATCTTCTGCAGCTTTACCATTTGGAATATTCGACATGGCTTTCAAAAACTCTTCTTCAAGTATTATTTTCCAATCTATTACCTATTTTACTAACTATGTATACCTATCTTACTACCTATTCTATCATCTCTAGTCTATTAGCTGTTCATCTTCCATATCATCTTCATCGAACTCGACAGGACTTATAAAGTTCTTCCATGTATCTTTTCCAATTGTTTAATGTTATTTGTAAATCTAATAATCTTAAATCACAGAGCAATAGAGAACATTTAAATCATTCTATGCCATATGTCGACACATTATTATCTGCCACTACAACATTACTCATTTGTATACGGTTTGCGATACTCCCTATCGACCATATTTACTATTAATATATTAATTAAAAATTCTAGTGTAGGGCTCAATTGACATATTGAGTAGTTGTTTTTTTCCAACCCCCCTTCAAAGGCTTTCTCATAGTCCACAAACGCCAAGCATAGTGGCTGATTACATCGTGGTTCGATCGAGACATGGGCTGTACTTCTATTTCTTCACCGATCACCGATATTCAGGACCAGAGCTCTGAGCCAATCCAGCCGCACCGAGGTGTAAGACAGGAAGATGTCATTCTCCGAACCTGTTTGCTGCACTGGAAGATGCCTTTAAGGTTCTGGATCAATGTTAAGAGCTAACACCTCACTCACCTTCGGTTCCTAGACTATGTCATTGTCATGTCTGAGCACTTCAGGACCTTAGTAGAGTTTCAGAACAGGTAGGGCTGAAAGTTAACATAATAAAAGCATCAAAGATGTCCTTGTCGCCATGTATACGATATCGGTTGGGAACGTTGCTGTCGAAGTTGTTGACGAATATTTGTATCTGGGACATGTAGTCCAGTTAGGCAAATTAAACTTCGTAAAGGCAATATCAAACTCGGCTGTGGAGCATTAAGGAAGACCCGTGACCGCTCGGACTATCGTCACGTAGATGCAGTTCAATGATGTTCCGTAAAAAAAAGACAGAAAAACCGCCATGGCTCGTAGAATTGCACTGTTGAAGTGGCAGTGGTGGTCGATGGCCGTTAGGACAGAAAAGTCCTAATATAGTGGCGACTACATCTAGGAAAGCGCAATATCGGACATCCACAAACGCTAAACTAACGCTGGTAGTCAGTGGCCGCAGTATGTTGAAGATTGCTCCATGTGGCAGTCTATGGAGGAGCTCTATATTTTGTCGTGTTAATTAAAAGTCTATTTTTTGTATTATTTAGGTATAATAGGAAATATTCATGTATTAAAGATGCATTTCTTTTTGTAACGTATATTGATGTGTATATAGTCTATATAAGTTTCATTATCAATTTTACAAAAAAAAATATTTTTGCTTGAAAAATCTTTTTTTTTTTAGTCACCACTTTTTAATTTACGTTTATTTTATTAAATTAACCTCATAACCTTCTTTTGTGTGTAATTTCCTGTACTTTGAGACCATACAAAATTTGGGTTTTATATGGGGAATTTTCAATTTTTCAAATCTTTGCAGTGTGGAAAATCGCATTTTGCACTCATATATTTTTCTATATTTTTAGTATGTCAAAAAGATACACACAAAGAACTAAAACATCAAACTCCAGTTCTGTGGCAATTATTTTGATCCCAAACGCTATATCTCCTCTACTATAGTTCGATTCCACGATTATTAATTTATATTATTCATGCTTCTAAGATACCATTTCTTGGTGTTTGAGAAAGTTTAAAATGTCACGATTCGAGCGTTGAGTTCTCAAAAATCTGCCCCGTAACTGGTGACCGAAGAGATAGCGGATTCCTCACACAACGTATTAACATTGCGATACAATGAGGAAATGCCGCCATGTCTCAAGGGCCTTTTTAGATTTAATACAGTTAAGTACAATAACTAGTTAAATACTCGTAGTTTTCATAATATTGTAATTATGTAAAATGGAGATTAGTTACATGAGTCAGATTAAATATATATTAATGAATAAGCGCCAATAATACCAACAACATTTTTGGTGATTATTCGTATCTACCCTACTATATACCATTCTTACATTAAAATAAATAAATATTTCGGTAAAATCTTACACAAGTCGACCTAGTCCTAGGATAAGCTCAATAAGGCTTCTGTTGTACGTACTAGACGACGATATACATAATAGATACCTACATAGAAAACACCCATGACTCAGGAATAAATATCTGTGCTCATCACACAAATATATGCTCCGACTGGGAATCGAACCCAGGACCATCGGCTTCAGAGGCAGGGTCACTGCCCACTAGGCCAGACCGGTCGTCAAAATTCATTATAGTTCATTATAGCATTGTTGGCGTGGGAGGCGTTAGGAATAACTTTTGACGGCAACGTTGCGATTCAGAGCCACAAATGCTCCATTAGCAACCTTATTCCTAAAGCTGTTAGGTCTAATTTAGAAACACGTCTATAATGAGCAATTTTCATTTATAATGAGGCAGTATTTGCGTCATTGGGGACTATAAAACTTTTCCATAGACGTCCATAGACTAATGCAATGAAATTAGGAAGATTGGTTTTATTACTACAGCTACATTCACCCTACAGATGACCTTAACTATAAATTGGTGAATAATATAATTAAAACTAGTGAGCCATGTTTTTTTTTTTTTTATGATATAGGGGGCAAACGAGCAGACGGATTGCCTGGTGGTAAGCAATCACCGTCGCCCATGGGCACCCGCAACACCAGGGGAGTCACAAGCGCGTTGCCGGCCTTTAAGGGGGAGTTGGAGCTCTGGGAACCTTATTCACCATCAGGAACACAACACTACCTACCTGAAAGGTAGCAGTGCTATTATGGCTGTGGTCTTCTGTAAGGAGGAGGTACTTCCCCAGCTAAGCTGCTCCAGATTCAAGCGTGATGGTCATCGCTGTGCCCTACCTCTCATTGTTGGACGTAGTTTAAGGACATACCCGGGTCCAAAATCTATGTTACTACTACTTAGTTACAAACGGATAAACTCACATGTAATATCGCTCAAGGCGACATGTTTAGGGTAAGTTTTAATGGGACACATTTTTTTCTCCTATCGCTCGAAAGAACTCATGATTCTGAGTAGCAATCACACAAAAATCCCAATTAAAAAAGTTGAGTGTACAACTTTAAATAAAATGGCCCACTCTACATCCTACCTTCAAGACTGCTATGCTTTAGAACAGCGGCAACCTCTTGGCAGGCAAGGGCCATGTTGGAAAGTTTGTATTGTACTTATCGGATGTTGTAGAGTCCCCTTTAGTAATTTAAACATGCAACACTAATGCACGTATATTATGCATGTTATATATGGCAACTTCCTCTTCTTTCCTGTCAGCGACACGGCCAACACGTAGTCTCATTAATTAGATAAGTATAGTTAGGATTGGCGGTTGAACCTCAAAATGGCGAAGTCGTCTTGAAAATATATTTTTTGTTTTTTGTTCAAACGTAGTTAAGTGTGCAATATTGATAGCGTATTATGCAGTGATCTAACGCAGAATTGTGCAGCTAATGAAGAATAGATTTCAAAACGTGTTTCACCACTATTTTTGGTCATCACCCGGCAATCCCGGGGTCACGGCCGCCTCTTAGCTTTCTGTAAAGTCCAGTTACCACTTTACAAAACACAAGGCCTACTACCGAACAACGTCATGCTCTAAGGGCAAACTTATATGTTATTATACTTATTTGTTATTCTACTTGACACTGGCGAAATCATCGATTGATTTATTGATGGAAGCCATATTTTTTTAAAAGAAGAAGAAGAAGAAGAAGATAAGTATAATTATATTTTAATCAACTGACTGTTGTAAGTAATAGTTTATTCTGAGCAATAAACCCGCTACTTTTAGACACACAAGTCAGTTTATATTTACATCGCCCCGCAGTCTCCTACAACCTAGTGTTGTGCGATACAGGCACACTGCTTAAGATCCTCGCACCTCTAACAGGCCACAAGGTGTCAAAATAAACTAAAGGGGCCGCAGTCGTAATATTGACCCTAGAAGCCCAATATACCTACACATAATTGGTCATATTCCAGTCTAGAAACTTACCCTGACGCTGTTGAAAAGGTAGAAGAACACCCAAGTTATGATGACGTTGTAGTACAGAGCCACAAACAGAGTGACGATGCAGGACGAGATCCCAATGCCCCCCAACCAGGGGTGGATGGTGTTCCACACACCCAGGGATCCGAGCCGCATCTTCTGCCCGATGGCCATCTCGATCAGGAACAGCGGAATACCCTCCAGCACCAGCATGATGAGGAACGGGATGAGGAATGCACCTGAAAACGAGGAGTTAGTTTTTTTATTATTTTAGCATACGGCCCGCCTGATAGTAAGCAGTTAGGCTATCGCCTGCAACTTCAGAAGACCGCCATGCGGGTTGCCTACCCTAAAAGTACCACTAAATAGGCTCAACGGAAGATCAGCGCTGACTTCACAAGCCAGCATTACGCTGAGTTGGGTCCATTTCGTGATGTCTTACTTATTCTTCATCTTGTATTCTGTTTATTGTATGTGTACATCATGAATAAATGCCTTTTATCTTTATCTTTAAAAGTTGTTGGAGCTCTGGGAACCTTACTCACCATCAGGGACATAATACTACATACGTGAAAGAGCCGCCGCTATAAAAAATAATTTGTCGTTTTCATGCTTGACCTTATTTGATAATGCTACCGTTATATGGTCGAGTTTTTATCATTTGTCACAATATCTATCATGTTCTAACAAGTATGTGAGTGCGAAAGGGAGGGATAGCGCGATAGACGATAAAATGGCAACCATACATGCTTTTTATGACATAGTAGGCAAAAACGAGCTGACGGATTGCCTGATGGTAAGCAATTACCGTCGCCCATGGACCAACACCTGAGAAGTCGCAAGCGCGTTGCCGACTTTTAAGGGAGGTTGGAGCTCTGGGAAACTTACTCACCATCAGGCACAACACTACATACGTGAAAGAGCAGTGCTATTATGGCTGTGGTCTTCTGTAAGGTACTTCCCCAGGGCTTCTCCAGACTCAAGCGTGATGGTACTTCGCTGTGCCCTACCTCTCATTGTTGGACGTAGTTTAAGGTTATACCCGGTTCCAGAAGGACATAGCCGGATCCAAAATGTTAGTTTGTTAACATTACTCCATGTTCAATGGAAAGTTCTCACCAACCCGCTTGCCAAACGTGGGGATTATGGCATTTAACCCTCATGTAATCGCTTTAGGGGACGCTTATGTCCAGCAGTGGACGTCGTTCGGCTGATATGATATGATATGATGATGATAGCCCGCCCCCGCAGGTGTCGTAAGAGGCGACAAAGGGAAAAAACCGACAGATGGACATGAGCGTCTGTCGAAACCCAATCTACGGCTACTGTGGTCGCCATCCCGCCTGCCAGGCGTGACGACTACGGCAACTACCCCCAAGATGATACAAGTCATACTTGGGGAGGCTTTGCCCAGCAGTGGTCGATTTACGATAGAAATAAGACATCCTATATTGGTTTAACCAACCAAATTATTATTTGATCGTGTAATGTTTTCACCTACCCTCAACTTACTTAAGGAGCGATTTAAGGGTAGATTATATTTACTTCAATTTAAATACCTAAAGATATATATTCGAGGTCAATAAAACGAAAATAATGTAAACAAACCCATTTACCTTCACATCTTCACAAATACGCACTTTAAAAAAATCAAATAATAAGCTGTAATTTATTTGGTAATACAATATAAATAAACTTAAAAAAATAAATAAACTAGAATTAAAATAAAACTAAGGACTAAAGAAAACTAAAACAAGGTATATACAGATATTTACAAATAAAAAATAGGAGCTAACTCAGCGCCGCATGGAAGGGTACCCAGAAGGCTAGCAGCATTCCCGCGCTGAATAGCGATGCTAATTCTTTGCGCAAGGAATGAGCCAGCTGGTCACCCGTGGTATCCACAAGGCGCTTAGCTAGCTCCTTAAAAATAATGTGAGCTCCGGGTCCCCATGAGCCAAGGGTTTCAACTCCAAAAGGCTCAAATATGCAGCCAGAATCGATAACTGCATATTTGAGCCGCTTGAGTTGTTCTGCTGCCTCAGCTGCTGAGGGTGTCTTGGAAGGTGGGAAGGCGCAAAAGTGTCCACACATGTGGCGTCCCAGACAAGAGGTCTTCCCAACTTCCAAGGAACGAGCGTCATGCCGTCCGGCCGCTTGCCATCGTTTCTGGCCAGGCCCAGGCAGGTTCTAGGACTGGTGGTGCTCCGGCACTAGTAAAGGCCCGCCGCAGGATATCATTGAGGCTGGCGTGCCGCGAGATGCGGCCAGCGCTCCTGCTGCAAGACAGGCCGTGCAGGCCCTTATCAGTGACGTTCGCACCACAGCAGCATTGGTGTGGGCAACACAAACCGTGCCGAGACGTAGTGCGAGCGCAAGCCGAAAAGTCTCGTTACTCAGAAGGGTACCCAGATTTTTGGAGGGCAAAGCTTGTAGCCAGGCTCCGGATTCCCATCTGGAGCAGGCAAGGATACGAGCACGCTCTGCGGGGCTGGTAAACGTTTCGTACAGGTGATCCCGTACCAGCACGCAGAGCGGCTCGTCCCATTGTCGCTGCGATGAGGGAGCTGCGGGCAAATCGGAGCCTGGGCAAAGTGCCCTCCAAAAATCCACGGCATCAGCTAAAATGAAATTTTGAGATTAACAGAGGTTTTAGAATTTTAGTTACTAAATTTTGGGTGCTGTGAATTGATGAAATGAAAGCAGGTAAATAAAAATAAATAAATAAAAATGATTTATTTCAGGCCGTACTGCCCATATACCTATGATTAGCATTACATTAAATTTAAATTAAATAAATTAGAATTAACTTAAATTAAAATACAACTAAAATTAAATTAACAATTCATTTAAAATAAGAAATAAATTCAATTAGGTTAGAAATAAATTAAATTAGATCAGAAATAACATTTTACCATATAAACGTTAGTTTAGCGACGCTGGGTAGAAATCATCACTTGAATTGACCCGTGATGATTTCCATCCAGTAAAGTAAAGTAAAGAGATGATAGAATTTTTTCTGATCCCAATGCCTCCATGCCTGATGGGAAGGGAAGCTTGGGACCACTGATTGTTATCCAAATCAATGTTAACGACAGATGAAAGAGTGTTTTTGATTATGTTATCGAGTTTCTCCAAAAGGTCAGGGTACATCCAGAGATGGCTGCAACGCAGTGCATATGTAAATTTTGGGATGAAGAGGCAGTATTTCATGATACTGTAAGCCATATGGGCATTAATTTGGCACAAACGGTCTGAAAAAGTACAAAATGTTTGGTAATTTTGATTGACAAAGTCCGGAAAAGATTCATCTAAAACAGGTGATCCTAACAAATAGAGAGATGTGCTGTCAATAATTTTGATATTGGGCGCTAATGTACGAAACTGTGATAATGCCATTTCCTTCTGAGTAAACGTATTGTTAAAAAATAACTCACATTTTGAAAAATTTAAAACTAAACCCATATCAGCAAATTTTTGTTCCAGTACTTGCAGATCATTTAGCACCACATCCACATCACCGCCCAGGGTGCCATCGTCTAGATACCAGACATTAAAATTTGAATTTAGAATTTCGATTACAGGTTGGATAGCTAAACTAAAAAGAGCTGGGCCTAAAGGGTCTCCCTGTTGACAACCAACAGATGAGAGTAAAGAATTATTTTGAACTGTAATTTGGATGGTGTACTGTAGCATTGCCAAACAAAGTTAAAAATTTCGGGTATTCGGTCTTTAACTTGGGCCAAAAGGGTCCCGCGGTCGACAGAGTTAAAGGCGTTTTTTACGTCGACTTTTAGCAAAACCTCAAAATCAGTCCTATTAATGAAAGTCCGTAAAGCATGCACTGCCGCCTCACAACCACCCTTTGAGCCAAATCCCAATTGCACAGGTTGGAAATAATTCGTCAGTTTATTCGATACTGCAGCACAACACCATTTTGCAGCCAGTCGACGGTAGGTCGTCCCGACTGCTATTGGTCTTATTCCGCCGTCTTTTTTTACTAATGCGCAAAGATTGGCACCATACAGCACTTCAGTAATGTCTGGGTTAACGGAGCCCGACAGCATAAAGTTAGTCAAAGCCGTTATCTCTTTAAGGAGTGAGTCGCCGGCCTCACCAGATATGTGACTCAGAAGGTCCTTGAGGTGCTGTGGAGATAAGCCATCGAGACCACCAGCAGAGCCATTCGGAAAAGAAAAAACCGATTTAATGATGTTCTCGCAACTTACACGGAGACAGGAGTCTGAGGGGTCGGGAGGATCGGGGAGAGACTGATTAGCATTTGGTGAAGGGTGTTTACTACGTAGGGCTTCCAGAGTATCAACCGTGTTTGGAGCAATTCTATCGCTTGAAAATAATAAGCGGGCAGCTCCTTTGATGTTTCCTTCCCCCATCTTCGTTTCAACAAGGCGTGTCAAAGTAGAGTTATGTTTGAGAGTAGGTCTAGAGAGACTATTAATGTCATGTGGCACAATGCAGTTCTGTTTTATAAAAGAGGTTAGGGAAACACCTCTCTGGATGTCCTGTTTCACGTGTAGCACTCGATAAGGAAATGTAAGCAGGTGCTCCCATGATTCAGGTGTATTTTGGCTAATGGCAGATTTTATATCTATGGAAAGTTTTGGGCAACCTGAATCCGTGCGCTGCGAGGAATTAGTTTAATAACTGGAATGGTTTGTTTTAAGGTGCTTAGTTTTTCAGAGAAGGATGTGCTGGTGGTCTGTGGATGGTAGGGTCGGAAGGCAGAGAATTCGAGATAATGCGGCTGGCATGTTTTCGGCTGACGTGTATATTTAAACCCCTTTGGCCTCTAAAAAATCGCGTACATTGTGTACACTGCACCAAGTCCTGAGTTGGCAGAGAAGCAGTGTTAATCTGGGGACCCGTATTGGATGAGCTAGCGCTCATAGCACACGATGATTAATACAAATAACAGTGGCAGATCGAATAGCGTAAGTTTATATACATGAGCATACTTACTATATATATTTAAAAAAAAAATTAACATAACTACCACCGATTAGTACAAAAACATTAAAAGGATATAAAAGTAAACAATGCCAGGCATTCCAGTCCAATTCCTCGTGGTGTCCCTTGAACCAATTTGAGGGCACTTTTGATCACAGAAAATCATATTTCACACACACGGAGACGTAGGAACTTTTAGTAGTAAATGCTAGATTGTGAATATTCTATTCTAACACAAAAGGAAGCGTTGTTTATAAACTTTTAGAGCATTTATTGTCGTGATTGACAGATGTCATTCTTAGCCGATGTTCTGTTTTGCTTCTTAGCGGCCGGGGCTGCGGTCTCCGCGGAGTACCTTTGTTGATCGTTTGTTATGCGGATTGCTAATGCTTACAAAGACAAGGCCGTACGATAGTGGTAAAAAATATAGCAGAATTAAATAATGTTGTTGAGAGGTATCGTTTTAGGTGCTTGTTTATCTGTTGCTACGATACGAAAATGTAATAAAATCATTAAAACCTACATAAATTTGATACTTACATTATTTTTTAATTCAAATATGCGATAATTACCTAAATTCAGTACGAACGAATTTCTATAATAATATCTTGTCATGTGTCAAATGCTTTTTCTCAAACATGCAATGAAATATTATCTTTACATTCCTTATTTAATAGACTTGGAAGCATAGTTTTTTGGGCGCGGCAACTGAAGGGGACGGAAAAGGAATTTGATATAACTTTGCAGGCCTGCAAAGTAACTTTTTTTCGACCATTATCCATACAGAGGCAAAGATGGCGGGTGCCATAGCAAACAGCTAATGTAAATTTTTAATACATTTCGATTTCATTGTTAGTTGTGATTTAGCAAATTTCAGTTTTCGAAGCATTTCTCTTATTTCATTGTATGTTTGACAAAAGCACTATACATGCCTCGTCGTGAAAACGGATTCCCGGGTATCACTATCCCCACTTGGCCGGAAATCCTCATTTTCCCGGCCTCTGATGTAATGTACTATTTTTTGTTAGAAATTCATTTGTCAGTCAGCCATATTAGTTTACCTTATTTTCTTTTTATTGAACCTGAATATACTTAACGATTGTTGTATAACATTGTTGTAAATTACACTGGACTACAAAGAGGTTTTTTCATCGTATCTTATGCTTTTAGGGCTGGTAATCAAATTGAAAGCAAAGTAGCTCCCTGTTATCGTAGTTCCGATCTTAATGGCGGCCCTTACGACCTTGGACATACGAGTCATGTTGCTCTGAACTGATTTGGGAGTTTCCTAACGATGTTATTGTTATTAATGAACCCAAATAAGCGTTTTAATTGTATAGAAGCGGGTAACTCACGTTTTTCTATACAATTAATATGTTTAATACAATTAATATGCTTGAATCTCACGAAAGTTTTGTGTTTAAAACCCAAATAAGCGTTCAGAACGGATATGTATGTTGGACCCGGGTGTGTCCTTAAACTACGTCCAACAATTAGAGGTAGGGCACAGCGAAGCACCATCACGTTTGAGTCCTGAGAAGCCTAACTGGGGAAGTACCTCCTCCTTACAGATACCACAGCCATAATAGCACTGCTACCTTTCAGGTATGTAGTGTTGTGCCTGATGGTGAGTAAGTTTCCCAGAGCTCCAACCTCCCTTAAAATCCGGCGACGAGCTTGTGACTTCTCAGGTGTTGGTCCATTGGCGACGGTAATTGCTTACCATCAGGCAATCCGTCTGCTCGTTTTTGCCACTTATGTCATAAAAAAAGCATGTATGGTTGCCATTTTATCGTCTATCGCGCTATCCGTCCCTTTCGCACTCACATACTTGTTAGAACATGATAGATATTGTGACAAATGATAAAAACTCGACCATATTACGATAGCGTTATCAATTTAGATCAAGCATGAAAACGACAAATTATTTTTTATAGCGGCGGCAAATAAGTATATGGTTTGCCTGATGGCAAAAGTTACCGCAGCCTATGGACACATGTAACTCTGAAGTCTTAAGGGTTCAAATGAGTTGCCGATCCTTTAACACATTCGCTGCCACCCCTCAAAAATGTAGGGAAATGAACGCACATGTGCGTCGGTGGCAGTGACTGCGTTAAAAACTATACATTAGCGTCACATTACACTTTGTTAGGAGTTTTGTCGCTGTCTTCGTGTAGGAGACGCGACAGTGTAACGTGACTAGGTCGATTTGTGCAAAATTGTCCCGAAATTCACTTAAAAAAAAATTGCACAAAAAAAAAATCCTGTACTAAAAATAACACTTTCGAAAGAATATGGTAGGTGTTGTTGTTGACACTTTGATCACTTATGTTGTTGAACTTAGGTGATTTGCGTAGAAGTTATTTTAAAGTCAACAAAGGCGTAGCACGATCTATTTTTAGGTTGGTTTGGGCGCCTATGATGCTGCTGTATCGATCGGCTTCGAGTCTACGCCGTAGCACTCTGGTGCTACGAACTGATACTGTTTCAGTTCAATGCAGTACCCAATTTTTACTTTAAAATGCTTTTTACTACCCTTGCGCTCTTTATCCACAAGTATAAGTAGTGGTGGAAAGCAATGCACAGATTTTTATAAAGCTTAGAAATATTTAAGGCAACGCGCTTGTGACTCCCCTTGTGTTGCGGGTGCCCGTGGGCGACGGTAATTGCTACCATCAGGCAATCCGATTGCTCGTTTGCCACTTCTGTCATAAATAAACACAGTAAAGGCATATTGTCATTTTGTATAAACGTTTAACTAACTAATAGGTAATAGATAAAAAAATTACGGCAGGTCTGGCAAATAATGTAACCAAATATTGCGAAGCTGTAAAGGTTTGTTTATATTATTTTAAATTTCTATTGATCCCGAATATAACTATAAAACTTACCTCCCCCATTCTGCTGGCACAGATACGGGAACCTCCAAATATTCCCCAACCCCACCGAATACCCGATGATAGACAGGAAGAACTGCAACTTCCCAGACCAGGCAGCTCTATCCTCCCCTGCTCCTTCCGGGACCCTCTGCAGCGACCCCCTGGATCCTTGCAGGACTATAGTCACGCCATGGGGCCGCTCGCTGCCGTCTGCCCTTGTGTTCAAAGGAGCTAGCTCATGCCCATTCCTAGGACCTATAGGCTCAGCCTTGACCGCCATATTGGCTCGATAACTTTAATAACGCTACCCTTAAAATTAAAGTCAATATTATTGTCTGAGTGAATTAGTTGAATCAAATTAGTTTTAGCTTCACAAGATTCTTAGAATGATAGCCGTTGACTATAAATATGTTCATATCAGAACTATTGGTGTATTTCGTAGTCGTATGTGAAGAATCGGATGGCGTCCTTTTTGACGAATTCTACAACTTCAAAGTACGTAGTAATCCGTTGTAATAATTTTTGTCGAAGTTTTAAAGAGTCCCTGAACACGTGGGGTGCTTCTCTGTGCATATGAGTGGATTTTTTATCCACTTGACTAGGCAAAGGGCATAATTTTCTGGTTTATTGTCTATGGTTTCAGTGGTGAGTCTATGGTCTTAATTTTGACATTTTTGCTTATTCTATGGTGGTTTCTTGAATTCAGGAACCTGGAACAATAGAAGAATGTGTTAAATAACTTGTTTTTAGTGCTGTGAATTTAAGCGTCGGGGTGTAAACTAAAAGCCTTGAGTCACGACTGCTGAGTCTAGAAGCCTCGAACCTTAAAGCCTCGGCGAATAAGCCTCAAATTAAAAGCTTCTTGTTGCCGCTATTTAACACATAAACCTTGAGTCTTTAAGACTCGAGCTTTAAAGCCTCCTAAGCTTTCAAGGTTTAAGTCATTAAAGTTTGAAGCGTTTCAAGTCTTAAAAGTTTTAAATAAAATCAATATTGTTTTTATAGTTGTACAGGATGATCATAGATCAATAAAAGTACAAAATATTGCGTAATACATATAATTATATACTTAAATAAATACATAAGAATACTAGCCTATGACGCTCACTATTTGAGCTTTAACGCTTGACTCAAGCCTTCGAGGCTTGGGAGCTAGAGCTTTTATTAAGCCCGAGTTTTTTAAAGCTTGAGTCCTCTTTTAAGCCAGAGCGTTACAGGTTTTCTCTTAAGAGCTCATAAAAAACTTGAGTCGTTAAGGTTCGAAACCTTTTTTGAGCTCGAACCTTAAACCCTTAAGTCTTCAAAGCTTAAACCCTCAAGGTTGGCGCGTCTTTAAGGTTTAAAAGTCTTCAAGACTAGTCTTTTAACAACACTACTTGTTTTTCAATATTTTGCTAAAGAATTCAACATATCACTACCCATATTTGTATACATTTATTTTCTCTGATGAAAAATGTTTTATTTTTTCAAATGTTGATTATATATACTTACAATTAGCTATCTGCACTTGTTATACTACACCTATGTTGCTACACCCTATCGTATCCATGTACATATGAATGTATTTTGGATTGCAAATAAAGATCTCTTATCTCTAAACAAGTTACGTACATAAAAAGATAACTTTACGAACTATAGGTTACTTAAACATCTAAGATCTACTTATAAAGTATACCTACATGTTTATTCAAACGTATAAAATACTTAATTATAAAATTCCCATTATGAATACGGTTTCATTAGAAGGCGTACATGGTGTCATTACGCATTCATGAACAACCACTGGCTTGTGCGAAACATGACGTGAAAGCAAAATAACTACCTGCCCTGGAAATTTCCACAGTAAACATGAGACAAGTAAATAATAAGCACTGTACCCTTACCATGAGTTGTGACATTACGGTTTTCGATAACGAGTATCGAGTTTACTATCTGTGCATCTCGCTAGTACTATTTCAGTGTGAACGAGATGCACAGATAGTAAACTTGATACTCGTTATCGAAAACCGTAATGTCACAACTCATGGTACGGGTACTGTACATTTCTAGCCTAGCATATTTCTCAGAAGACTTAAAGCAAATTTATAGGCAAATCATTATATTTAATAATTTAATTTTATGTGTTCCTACAAGCTTCTGTCTTGACTATTTGTTCGCAATATAATATGAGAGCTGTGAAGAAATTAAAAAAAAATGTAGCGCTTTTATCATTTTGTTTTTTGAAACTGAGGCGCTACCGCCAAAAACGATATTCGTAAACGGACGATTGTGTCTGACACTCTCATGACGTCTTAATTAGGGTAAAAGAGAGAAATGCCCTGTAATGTTTTTATAAATGAAAATAATATGAATTACTTTAAGTTTTATATTTTGCAAAAACGTACATTCGACTGTTAAAACAAAAGCCTCACTCCTTTTACAAACTGTCAATAACCTATAGAGGTTGCCTTATACATTTTTCTAAAACGGCCGTACTGAGTGCCAGACTCCATCAGCTGTCAAGATGTCTCTTTATAACATTGATCATTACATGCCCGAAATATACGAGTATCGTTTTTGGCCGTAGCGCCTCAGTTTGTGTTTAGTGGTTACCCTTCATCTACCGTCATGTACGTGATAATATATGTATATCCGGTATCCGGCCGAATAGTAAAATTAGGGCTGGATAGGCCGAATAGCGACCACAAAACCGTCGACGTATAACGAGTAACGACAAATCCGGCGAAATAGTGTAATGTCCACCGTGTGTGTGTTACCGTTATGGATCGCCATTCGAGGCAGACAGGTTATTTAAAAAATAACTTTTTGTAGAATCGCAAAGCGCCTGGTTGATGTAACTGATCACCGAAGAGTTGGCGATTTCCTCGCACAACGTATCAGTATTGCGATTCAAAGAAGAAATGCCGCCAGCATCCTTGGTACAATGCCTCAAGGGCCTTTTTTTTATTTAGTTTTATGCAATAACTAGTTAAGTTTTATTTTATTTTATACCACGGTGGCAAACAATCATACTGTCCGCCTGATGGTAAGCAGTTACCGTAGCCTATGGACGCCTGCAACTCCAGAGGATACACATGCGCGTTGCCTAATAAGTACTCATATTTTAATGAATGTAATTATTGTAAATAAAGGGCAATAAAAATGCCAATGTCATTTTAGTATCTGAAAAAGAAATCGACTCTCTTCCATACTAACATTATAAATGCAAAAGTGTGTCTGTCTGATACCAGAGATATCTCTTCAGTACCCTTACCATGAGTTGTGACATTACGGTTTTCGATAACGAGTATCGAGTTTACTATCTGTGCATCTTGTTCGCACTAAAATAGAATAGTACAAGCGAGATGCACAGATAGTAAACTCGATACTCGTTATCGAAAACCATAATGTCACAACTCATGGTAAGGGTACAGGCTTCAACCGTTTAAAAAGCATCTGAGCTATCAAAAGCGATTTTCATATAACAGTAGTATTGTATTAGTAATTAACTAATTGCATTATTTATTTACCGTACTACGAAACTAGGGCATCAAAGTGGATTGAAAGTCTTTATTATTAATTTGTCTCGAATAACCACTGAACACGCGACAGCATTAATAAGTGTTGACATGTTTAGGGCACAAACAGATTCATCTTTCTGAATAGGGTAAGCGTAAACAAATCACTGGCGAATTAATATGATAATGTATGTACCTACGTCAAATATGGCCCAGTTTCTTAAATATCCAACCATAGACACTGGTCCCACCGCGAGCTAGTAAGCTATGAGCTATCTGCTATTTCAAGGTACAAAAGATAACCGCTCCCATGTAAATAAAAGGGACATATATATCATAGCCGGGCGATGAGCTATAAATATATATCTCTATCTTTTATTTGCAAAGGAGCAATTATCTTTGTCCCTTGAAATAGCTGATAACTCATAGCTTAACAGCTCGCGGTGGGACCAGTGCCTTCGGCTTATACAGTTTGTATCAATATGAGAGGCAAAGCATGTAATCCGGTAATAGCCATGTCAAATAATAATATTATTTTGCACTTTAAATTAGTATTTACCTACCGATTATCTTTTCATTCATCATCATTCTATTTATATCTACAGTTGTATTATTTATAAGTCGGTTAACACTTCTCATTTGAAATGTTATGTTATTGTACATAAAACCACAACTCCATAAAATTGTAAACACATAACTATAAAGGCATTTAATCAAGTGCAACTTATCATTTTTAAAACTACATAATTTAGCAGAAGTATTTATTAGCCGAATTAGGTAGAAATTATCGTAAAAAGAGTGGCCATTAATACGTTATCAATATCTTATATGTCACGCCAATCCTATTTTATTTTTCTTAATAACATTGACAAACAAGGTTGGCTTACTATTTTCATTGACAAACTTTCTTCAACTGACGCTTCGTTTTGGTTTTAAACTTGACTTGTCAGATCTTAAGATTGTAAATAAATAATACAGAATGTTTCACAATTAAAACTTAATTTACATATTATCATTATCTGAAGGAAAAATGTAATAAGAGTTTGCATTTCAATAATAGGTATATCTAGGTACCAAAATCTTATTTCATATGTTACACTTTTACGGGTTTAAAGCTTTGCTTCTCGTATTGATACATACTGTATATGGTGCTAACAAATCAGAGGACGGATATTTTGCACCTTATATAGATAATACTATTAATAATGCCAACATAAAACGCAATTGTCTTGTTACACTTTCAAGATCACAAGAAATAGTCCTTATTTGAATGGATTACGCATACATCTTTATGAACTCGATACGCCATGATCCTTGGTTTTAAAAGGACGGATCACAGACGGGTTTCAAAGGAGGTTATATCGTTTAAGTAGTGAGTTTACGTAATATATTTCGGAAGGGATGCGATTCCGGTCTCTAACATTGTAATAGTTGCCTCTGTTAAAATGTTTTAATTTGGGATAAAGAAACAAAACTTAAACTATTTGTTATTGATCAATGATCAGAGAATTATTCGTATTGATGAAAAACTTAACTGAAGGACCATGTCTATGTAGTTGTGCAGAGAATTAATATGGAACTTACGTCAAAATTTGAATACAGAACACCGATATGCGTGTACACGTTACTACTACATAGACCCGCTGCTATAGCTAAGTTTTGCACCTATACCTACCCTTGTCTTGCTGCATTATTTTACCAAGGTAAGAATTAGTAAATTATCGGGTAAACTTGTATTCTCTACACGAGAATATAGTAGTAAATAGCTTAAGTTATAAACGAAATCCAAATTATATAATGATTTACTTATAACTTTCCGCCGACTGTACCTTTATAACTTTCTAACACGCAACGACTTTATTTTATGCATTTTTCTTGCATTAAGATATCCAAGACGTATCTAAATCTAGTCTTAAAATAAATGATAATTATCTGTACCAGCTGAGGCGATGACCGCGCAAGCGGCTTGAACTAACAGAGTTCCCCTCAGGAACCGAAACCGGGTCAAGGCCACGGCCCGGCGAGGGGCACAGGGTAAGAAGGTAAGGGGTAAGTCGCGATTTAACGCTCTTTTCATTGGAGCTGTGAGAAGGTATCGAGATGAATACGTTAATACATAATGGAGTCGGTTTATAGGGGGCTAAAATGTTTGCTTTGAATTTATTTGAACATATAAAACCGTTACTTAGGAAGGTAAACGTTCGACGTTTTGGTTGCCAGACAGTGCCCCAATGGATACCACTTTCAATGTTAAGCCACCTAAATGTCGATACTAATATTATAAATGCGAAAGTAACTCTCTCTGTCTGTTACCTCTTCACGCTTAAACTGAACCAATCGAGATGAAATTTGGTATGGAGAGAATTTGAGCTACGAGAAAGAAACTAATTTTTGTCCCATAACCATACTTTAAAGACGGGCATGTTTGGCCGACGAAATCGCGAGGAAATAGTATATATATACATTAGACAGGACAACGTCTGTCCCGCTGCTGGGTGCCGGGAGGTTTCTCGTACCCATGGCATCCTTGTAGCGGGTTCGAGGGGCCCCTACACACCATGGAGGCCGTGGAGGATGGCGCGCCCTACCATCTGGCGTGGCTAACCATCTTTGCCCGCGTGAGCGGCCGCCGCCGGCGGGGTTGTGGGTGTGGGCGAAAGGGTTCCCGTGGCCTCGTGGCAAATGGGTGGTATTAGTGGGTACAACGTGGGCATCAGTATCCTATACGGGAGTCCCACATAACCACCCGGGTCCCCCCTGCCACCTGGGTGGTATGGGTAACGCAGTTTCGCGCTCTAAACAAAAAAAACTGTCTGTCATTTGTATCTTTTATTTACAACTAGTGAACTAAACCCACTAGTTGTAAATAAGAGTGACAGAAGGGTGTCAGCCATTGGGCATTCACGTGACGTATATGTTTAGTTTACCTTTAGTGTGTGCGTCAAATATTTGAATACTGTAATGGCTATTTCACAATTTGTAAATTATACTAATGGGGTAATTTGTACATGTACATTGTACTAAAATGTACTCTGTTTATAGGATATTAGAATTTATTTTAGTGTGACGTGGCCAGTTATTGAAACCCCATTAGTGTTCTATTTATACGTAAACAGAATTCATTCTCAGTATCAGGTAGCTAGTTATTGAAAGGTGGCCGGTTAGTGGCAATTTACCCTATATGTCAATATATAGTTACTTTTTTTGTGAGAAGAAATTGTGTGCGTCGGATTAACTACTTAAATTAAAATTGATAATACAAAAGTTCAGAAATAAGTGTTAGTTTGTCGTTCCTGCCGAACGGTCGAAACGTCGTCTAACTAAATGTCATTGATCAATCGGATATTAACGTCACAATATGGTATCACAGATATTTTATGGTATTTACCTGTCCTAATGTATGAAAATCTAAAACAATTTCTATTTACATAGTGAAGTTTTGTGTTTATGTAAATAGCACAAGTGCAATAACTAATCATGAAATCCTCGTTCAATAACTTACATTCCTTCATATAGTAAGGTACATTTAATAGTACATTTCGATACTAGTAAAAAATTTTCTTTCGACGAGGGTGAAAGTTGAAGCCCGAGTGAAACGACAATCACCCGAGTCTTAAAGAAGTTTTTACACGTGTATCGAACCCAATTTTTCATAACAAGTGCCTTAAAAAGTGAAATTTACGCACGCGAAGCGTGCGCAAAGTGCACTTTTTACGCACTAGTTAGGAAAATGTATTTTTAAACAAAATGTAAGGAATCAAGTAGTGCCATCTAGTTCACCGAGCAAGTTAAAAAGACTGAAACCAATTTCGCTGGAAGCGTAAACTCAGTGGGATTCCAGTAACTTAGTACAAATCAAGTCTGGTGCGGAAGGGTCCTGGATATTCACCAGGATACCTTCCCTCCACATAGTACGACCGCTCTAATGCAATAATGTGCCGAAATGGTCATAGAGCTTAAGTCAGGTTAAGAAAAATGAAATATCAAAATCTTTAACTATTTCAAAATCATTGCGTGTTATTGCTGGTAAGGTTGCCAAACAGCTGAAAGCCTTAAAGGTTAGTCAACGCGCTTGTGAATCTTCTAGAGTAAGAGGCGAGGGAGTCCGGTAGTGGACATCCGCGGTTGAACTTAGCTATAACCTAGCGCCTAGAGACCTATAAAAAGGTCTCCCATATAACACCATTTTGAATTTTAATTATGACAAACCACAGTTTCATTTGGCCTGACAAGTTTGATCTCAGGGCGGCTAGAGGTTTATATTTGACAGCGCAGCGATCGATCGTGACCCAGATACAGTGACATAGCTGAGGTATTGAATGCCAAGTATTGTCGGGACCGCGATAAATGACAAGAGGTGTGTGTGCTGTTTGATCTGAATAGGGACATGTAGGCCAATTTAACTAGACGTTGTCGCAGCCTAGCAATAGTTATTATACACGAGAAGTAAATTACAATTGCACCCGTGTGTAACACAAAACTTTTCCCCTCACTACAGCGAGGAAAGTGAAACATGTAAAAAAAGGTGTTGAAATCGCATTGACTTTTTCTTTGCGTTTAGATACCTACATTCAATATTTTTACAAAAGGTGCCTTTAGCTTGGTTAGCTTGTGGTGGCCAGTACGATTTTCGAATGTTCTAATTCGATTTTCAACTCGGTGCGTTAGCGAGGCTCGCCCGCGCCCGCCGCCGCCGCCGCGGGGGCAAGTGCTTCGCGAATTTAGACTTTAAAACCATAGCAATAAGAGCTATGAGAAGTCAACTTACTTTAATCACTAGTGAATAAAATGCGTTTTTACCCTCTCGTATTAAAGGATAAACAAGCCCTTTACGAGCTAGTGAGGGGAAAAGTAATTGTTCAGCTTCATCATTCTCAAAAATGCGAGAAAGTTTTCAGAAGTTTCAGAGTAGGTACAGCAACACTCTTTAACTGTACGACGGTCGACTTTATGCCATTTACAATAAGGTTTACCAATGTATAGCTAGGAGTGTTGTTGACTGTAAATAAATATTACAGGACATGATTACACAAATTGGCTGAGGCCTAAAGTATACTCAAGAAGCCTTGTGTCCTTAATATCCATATTAATATTATAAATGGAAAAGTAACTCTCTCTTCGCTCTTAAACCGCTGAACGAATAAAATTTGGTATGGAAAGAGTTTGAGCTACGAGAAAGGACAGCATAATTTTTATCCCGCAACCATACTTTAAAGACGGGCATGGCTAGCCAACGAAGCAAGGAAAAGCTAGTACTGAAATAAATATGTAAAACACCCATGACTCAGGAACAAATATCTGTGCTCATCACACAAATAAATTCCAATACTCCCAGTAATTTGAATTGTAGGTAGGTAGTAATTGGATCACTACCTACTAGGCCAAACCTATCGTCTGAACTTTCAAGGGAATTTAAAATAAGTTTCCATACTAAAAGTTTCTTGTGTGAAGTGAACTAGTTATTACCTTAGCTTATTACTGTAATTTTCAACTATTTTATTTTACAAGCCTTTATTTAACTTGCAATGTAAGTAAGTATGTAAGTATTCGGTTGGAATCTTGCAAATAAATTTTGAAACAAATATCTTAAAATGATTGAGCTGAATATTGCTCGACATGTTTCACTCCGTAACGAGGAGCATTATCATGAGCCATTCGCGTTGGCTAACCGACGCAGACATAATAAACATATTCGACTTATAAAACGTGAGTTACCCGCTTTTATACAATTAAGTATGTTTCAATCGCACGATAGTTTTGTGTTTAAGATGGAGCTGAAATTTAGCACCCTTACGGCCCGGCCACTACAATGCGCGACTTGCGGCGCGGCAAGCGTTTTTCTGTTCGTTGCGCGCTCAAGACGCGCAATGCCTAGCGGTTAGTTGGAATTACAGGCAATGAACAAATAAAACGCTTACCGCGCCGCAATTTGCGCAATGTCGTGGCCGGGCTGTTATGTAAGTTCGGTGACAATCACATAACGATTGAACCGTTTTTGTACCGAAAACTACCTAATCCTATACTGAGCATAGCTCGACATGCTTCTAGCCGGTTTTTCTAAATTTACAACGAATATATAAAACGCCTATAAGCTCAGTAAAGCGTGCGTCATTGATTTTATGATAATAGACTCCTCTCGTTAGTTGGATTTATAGTCGTGGTTCACAATAAATTGTTACTTGTGGCGTCCACGCCTAACTATTTATTCTGAGTAATTCTAACAATGAATACAAGGTTAAAATCATGGTTTTGCTCACGCTACGTATAATTTGAACCTAACATCGCGGCTGAAAAATTGCACAAGTACTGGAAATAACTATAATTGAATAAATAATAAATAAATTATTCCGAACAATCTGACACAAATCGACCTAGTCCTACGGTAAGCTCAGTAATAAGGTTTGTGTTGTAGGTACGGTCAGGGGCTTTAAATGTTGAGCCATTTAAGGTTCACTTTACATTGGGCATTTCATATAGTATATAGTAATTATTAAACAAAAGAAACTGTGACTGTACTAGACGACGATATATATAATTGATAGATACATATAAATACTTAACAACTAGAAAAAATATTAAACGGAATGTTCAAGGAAACCGCTGAGATATAGTAAAGTCAGCAGCAAAAGTGTCTGAGCGGGTGAAGTGTTCAAAATGACTTACTCACGCTCTTATTCTCTTGACAATAGAGATGTGTTGACCTCATTTTGAACACCTCAACCGCTTAGCTACTTTTGCAGCTGACTGTAACTAACGAGTTTGACCCGGAGGCCATACAACAAATTGATTGCATTTACTAATTAACCTGAGTCAAGAGGTTTGAAGGACACTAAGAATTGCTATTATTAGACAGTTATTTTTAGCTCAATTAGCGATAAAGGCGAAAAAGTTAGCTATAGCACGTGGGGCCTATTTCTCGGACACTTGTAACGTGTAATGGAAGCGGAAGTCTCTTTCTAACAACAGGTGACAAAGAGTGACTTCCGCTTGTACGACAGTCCTGGGTTCAAACCCCAGTATAGGCATTTATTTGAATGATAAGCACGGGTATTAGTTCCGGAATCATGATGATTTTAAATAAATAAAATAAATAAATCTTTCGGGACAATCTTACACAAATCGACCTAGTCCTACGGTAAGCTCAGTAATAAGGCTTGTGTTTTAGGTACTAGACGACAATATATATAATAGATAGATACATATAAATACTTGAATACATAGAAAACACCAATGACTCAGGAACAAATATCTGTGCTTATCACACAAATAAATTCCCTGAATGGGATTTGAATCCAGGATCATCGGCTTCATAGGCAGGGTCACTACCCACTAGGCCAGACCGGTCGTCTGGTATTTTCTACGTATGCCGGATAGTATTTCTGTATTGTAATTATACAATCGTTGGCTAAATAAAATATTCACAACACAAGCCTTCTTGAGCTTACCTTGGGGTTAAACTCAATCATGCAATAATTACTGAGCCCGTGTAAGTTTTTAACGTAACTTTACTTCACGAACGCGTTTGCGTTTCCCATATAAATAACATTATCACTTACGCATTCGTAAACGTTTTTCTGAACGGAGTAAATATAAATAGGGATGTTCAAGTTTAATGTCGATAATATCGATAACTTACATGTAAACTTATTTAAATTTATATTACATTAATGGAGTGAGTGAACAACGAGTATATATGTATAATATATATACTTATGTGTGTATGTGTGTGAGTGTGTGTGGATGAATGAATAGATGGTCTCGAAGTATTGTTTGTTTGTAATACAATACTTAAATACTTACTTGATGACAAATTATGTAGACATGAACTAACAACATTATACATATTAAATCCTATATTTTATTTTTATCATAATGCCATAGTTTGGTATATAAACATAAAATCGATACTACGATGCATGGAATTTTAAAAAGACATTTTCACGTAAATATGTTTTGTGTCTATTATGCGATGCGCGTAAAATATCACATAATAATCAAATGGTCGCTAGACATGAACGGTATTATCACAACAAAACAAATGCCGAAATGTAAAATGCTTGGTAAAAGCCGTGTGGTGCCGGCTGACTAGAATAGCACCACCCTATCTCCTCCCACGGGTGTCGTAAGAGGCAACAAAGGGAAAAATCCTACGAACGGGCAGCGGCGTCCGTCGAAACCCAATCTACTGCTACTGCGGTCGCCAACCCGCCTGCCAAGCGTGGCGACTATGGCAACTACCCCCAAGATGATACAAGTCATATTTGTGGGAGGCCTATGTCCAGCAGTGGACTGCATACGGCTGAAATGTATGATGTATGTATTGGGTAAAAGCACGCGGTGTAAAAGTGCGCAGTGCCTACGTCTATAGTTTTCTAATTGTGATGGAAAGGTTTCAAGCGCCCGAAATTTAAAGATGCTGGGGTCTGAAGTAGCAACGACTGAAAGTGGGAGCAGGAAAATAAGGTCGCCGGATACATAAATAGCCAATTTTTTTTCATTATCTACTGATACTGAAAAATGTATGTAATGCAGATGGATAAAGCTCAGTGAATCTACTGCGGCGATAGATTAGAATAGAATAAACTTTATTGGATATACTTTAGCATGTAGTCTCCTAGCTAACTAAACTAATATTTTATTTATCTACACTAATATTATAAAGGCGAAAGTTTGTGAATGTGTATGTTTGTTACTTCTTCACGCCTAAACGGCTTGAGCGATTTTAATAAAATTTGGTATGGAGTTAGCTCACACCCTGGATACACAAAGGCTATGTTTTTTTCCTTAATAAAAACCGCGGTTAACACTGCGGGGCACAGCTAGTTATAAAATAAAGTGCGCACTCTTAACCCGAACGACCCGATAATATTGTACGCTGTCTTAGTCTACCGTGTCAAACGAATACATAACGAAATGATTACGGTCTACTTATTGGAACGAGGTAAAAAAAAAACATTAAATAATCAGTAAAATTACTATTATGTATTAAATTCGTTACGGTACAGTCAGCAGCAAAAGGCGCTAAGCGTTTGAAGTGGTCAAAATGACCACACGCGCTCTTATTCTCTTGACAATAGAGACGTGTTGACCTCATTTTGAACACCTCAAATGCTTAGCTACTTCTGCTGCTGACTGTACCTTACTATTTTGTTTACATAACATTACACAAATACACCAATATAAACTCACGTTAAATCCAGGTTGATTACTTAATTAAATCTCATAACAATAAAACATTTTATTATTTTTAAAAATCTCATTAATTCAAGAGAGACAGCTGCGTTATTTTCAGTTAGCCGTGCCACGCTTTACAATTAAGATACTATAAAAACACGTGTTTTTTTTAAATATTTTCAATTCACGTGCCGGCCCCACGTGACATGACGGGACCTGACCAGGGAACCTGACCTTCCTAACTTGGCGCATCTTCGCGGCAGTCCTGCGCATAATCAATACAGGTACATGTGGAGCCTACTCGTTTAACCTCAAAACATTTACTCGCTTTAAAATCCTTTTGAGTTTTCACTGTCGTTCCTTAATACACAAAATTTAAAAAAAACGAAAATATATATTTTCGTATCTGTGACAGCCAAAACTTATTACGCAATGAAAAATCAGAGCTGTATTTTTCTGAAAAAATAAACTATCGATAATCTCTAGTCTACGACTTAAAGATTCGAAATATAGAAATCATGTGTATGTTTGTGTAAAATTTGTATATACACAAACATTATTTCCACAAAACTAATGCAAAAACTTAATTAAATTAAAAACAATAAACTTAAATTCATAGATAAACTCCACATACTTTTTCGGTTTCAAATGTTTTGAAAAAGTCACTGGCTAGTTGCACTTTTTTCACTGTTCGATTTTCGAATTGTTATTCGTATTCATACGCGACGCGGCGCGAACATTCGCGAGTGGACTGCAGCCGGCGGACCAACCTAACCACATCGAGACGCTAGGGACGTGACATACTAAATTTAGGTATCGATTAAAAATATCCTTCCCTTTCTAACCAATTAATTTTAATTAGAAAAATTTGTTAAAAACGAGCTTATTAAAACGTTGACGTCAACGGAATGCTTAATTAAGAATTAGTAGCAGGTACTATAGTAAAAATATAGTGCACTTGTGTTTTACAGACCGTTATTTTAGGAACTAAATACTAAGTTAATATTAAAAAGAACAAAAATCATAAATAAAATGTGT
Organism: Grapholita molesta; assembly: GCA_022674325.2. NCBI lineage: Eukaryota > Metazoa > Arthropoda > Insecta > Lepidoptera > Tortricidae > Grapholita > Grapholita molesta. The sequence continues at coordinate 4,171,840 of CP053141.2, read as the reverse complement.
ATTAGTAATTATCTCGTGTCTTCCTAATAATATACTCTGCAAGGCAACGAAATGCATGTCGAATATAATATCAATCATACTCAATTCATTATTTATTGCGATTGATTTATCAAGCAAACAAAGACAATTACTGTACAAAGTTATCTTGCTGTAATAATTATACAATAACAGATCGAGACTAATAACCTCTCTTCTTAATTGAAAGGGCATTATATCTATAAGTAGGTATGTGCGCATGCGATATCAATAGGTATAGGTTATATGTTAGTTCTACAGTAGTTTGATTGTGTTTTGACACTTTATTTTTGAAGTTGTAAATACCCTTCTTTGTTAACAGATAAACCCGGTAAGTAACATAGATTATAGAACTATGACTGATTATGGTAAGGCCGAATGGACGCTGTGTGTTAAACAAATGGAAACGTATGTGACTGGCCGCAATGTACGCTTATGCGATACGCAATGCTCAAATCGTTTGGAAGTTCGACGTAACGCTCCGCTTCGAGTGTATACACAGTCCTTACACTTAGGGATGATATCTCTTGCGCACGAAAAATGAAGATCGTGTATTATTGAGCGGTTCTCTTGTTTGTGAAGTAAAATTATTCATCTCTGGAGTAGGGACTAATGGTTCCGTAGCCACGGCAAATACGTAATGCTCATGTTGCAACAATTGACGATTCTTTTGAAATGGTTAGTCCGTAGAAAGCTAGAAATTGGTATGACTGTTTTAAGTACCATTTCCACGTAGGTCAACACAGATGAAGAATATTTTAATTATTGTTTTGGCCCAATATATTCAGTTCAATAAAAATAGATAAGATAATTTGAAGAACAAATGGAAAAAGAGGAGTTATTGCAAAAGTTATAGTTTCCTAACTAAAACCTACCGTGCTGCAGCCCGCTACGGGCTACGGAGTTTTCGTGCTTTGTAGAGCAAACCGACTACGAACATAGAGCCCACCCAGCTAGTTCCAGGCTCTCAATGTGTAAAAAGACGTAATATTTATAAAATAAGACATAGAGCTAGCTTATACCTACTGAGTTTAAATGACATCCTGACGTTTTAATCAATTCGCAGAGTTCGTGATCACTGGGTATGACCAATTTTTAGATGTTCTCGAAACCGGAATGGCCCATCCCTATTTTGAGTTGACGTCACGTCTTTAAAGGGGTGGGCATGCGCGAAAAGTCCGCCATCTTTGGTCCCCCTCGGCTCTTTCCGCGACGCGTCGCCAGCCTTCGGGCAACCAACGAATTTTAAAAGCATTTCGTAGTCTACTCAACTCAAATTCCAATATACTCTGACCCTCGCGTCGTAACAATTACGGGTATTAAAAGATTAGTCTTACACTGGACTGTTTCTACTGAAACATTTTAACTTCGTTAATATCGAGGGAAATCGGGTGCAGACATTGCAGTAATCGCTTAGCTTTACAAAACCTGAAAAGTTGTGGTCAACCGAAATTGAACTTTATTTATATAGAACTAAGGAGACAACAGCGACTTCAAAAGTTGGTATCGAACATAAATTAGAAAATACTTTTATACATTTGTGATTTAATTGACCTGGTATCGCTTCTTGAATCATTAATTATTGGAATAAGTGATTAAGACTATTCAAGTTCTATTTTACGAATGACTACTGCATGACTTCTAGATTTTAGACTTAAATATAGTCATACATCATACATACATACATTTCAGCCTTATGCAGTCCACTGCTGGACATAGGCCTCCCACAAACATGACTTGTATCATCTTGGGGGTAGTTGCCATAGTCGCCACGCTTGGCACGCCGGTTGGCGACCGCAGTAGCTGTAGATTGGGTTTCGACGGACGCTGCTGCCCGTCCATAGGATTTGTCCCTTTGCCGCCTCTTACGACACCCGCGGGAGGAGATGGGGTGGTGCTATTTTAGTCAGCCGGCATCACACGGCAATAATATAGTCAACTTAGTACTAAATTATTATTTGTTTGCGGAATAGGAAATCTACTGGTTCACGAAATTATGTTGAATTTCCTATTTTGCACATTTTGACAACTGAATATTTCCTGTTTTTTTAATTATTACCTAATAAAACTAAGAACAAATCAAATTATTTTTTATTAAATATTTTTGATTTGCTTTGATTTTTAAGTAGTAATACTACAATATAAATTAAAAGTTGAAATAGATAACATATACTTAAAACGGTGCCTAAAACCGTTTATAATAAAACAAGATCACATATACTTGACTAATTTCGACGTGGTCCGCTGTGTACGGGTGGCCAAATTGGTTAAGGCGTCAGCCGCGATAGCTGGAGATGCAGGTTCGAATCCCGTCTCGAACACCGGAGGTCCTCGTCGTTTTTCTTTAGTATATGTTATCTATTTCAACTTTTATTACCTAATAATAAAAAAATATATTACAGGACATTCTTACACAAATTCATTGAGCCACACGGTAAGCTCAAGATTCGACTGTGCACAATTGCACATCAGTATTTAATGAAAACTGAGGCTCTAGTGTAAGTTTCTTTTGGTGTCAGAAAACGTTTACAAACGCGTAAGTGATAACGTTATTTATATGGGCAACGCTAACGCATTCGTGACGTAAAGTTACGTTAAAAACTTACACTCAGGTCTTTGAAAACGGTGGTAAGTTGCATAACGGAAATATATTAATAATTTAAAAAAAATGTGTGGTCACACTGTCGGTCGATTGTGGATTCCCCCAATTAGTTGTTTTTATTTTCGAATTTTGCTGTCATTATCACAAACTCAGGGAATTCCCCGAATAGCGATTCCTTGTTCGACGTCGCCAGTGACAAAAACAAAAGAAAATTGTAAATATCTTGTTAATTATTTATCGTGCATAAAAATTCTTTGAAGATATTTTTCTTGGCATCATAAATTTACAGACACTAAAGAACCTCAAAAGTTTCTCGCCAATATTTATGCGCAAGCTATATAATTTCGATTTCCAATTTCTAACAGAACGTTTGTTCTTGTTACTGACATTTAAACTCTGAGGCACAAGTGTAAATTTCTTGTGACGCAAAAAAAAGTCTCTAACGCGTAAGTGATAATGTTATTTATATAGGTAACACTAATGCGATGGGGACAGGATACATTTTGTTACGTTAAAAACTTACACTCAAGGCTTTGAATGTCAAATGTGAAAATTAATTAAACAGGGATCTTTTAAAACATGTATTTTTATAATTATTTCGTTTTTATTTTTTTCGAACAACTCCCTAGATACACCCGCGCCCTCCAACAACCGATAGTACGCTTCGCCGTGTGGATGTCTAATACAAAAATCCACTCTCCGCACTTCGCCACTCCCATGCCTTTAAAAGAATCACTAATATGAAAAACATTCATGTTATATATATAGTAATATCCCTTTTTAACAGCGCACTTTCGGAAAGAACCAAGATTTAGAATTCTAAAAACGTTTCTCCCAAAAAAACTGTCACATTTTATGTTTTTAGCTTTATAACGCCAAATTATACCATCCGCGGTCTCATAGCCAACGCTCAAAGATGCTTTTTTAGCTCCTTCCGGTATATCTTCTTTTATGGTCATGTTTATGCTTAAAATCGGGTGTCCTAATTTGTTATTATGTAAGTCAATCTCCAGTTGAATAGGCTTAACGTCTACGTACGGAAACTCTGGATTTACACAAAGTGAGAGGTTGTTCATTCTCACGTTTTTATATGCCAGAACGAAATACGTATTGTGGATTATATATAGGAGCCATAGTAATAACATTTCCACAGTTAAAACGAGTGGACACTGGAGTGGATGATTCAAAATACTAAAATAAGTAGTTAACAAGTAAATATCTACCAAAACGATGTATTTTAAAATTTTACTTAAGGGTTAGGCAACACTTAAACTTGCTTACTACCTTTTTATACAGACTGAAGGCGAGGCGAAAACTAGGCAAACTGGGAAAATTGATAAATATAGTAATAACTACGCAGTACCTACTTGTGTAGTGACAATATGAGCAGCTATGTCGCAATTGTATTGTAATTATATATGTAAAAAAAACACAATAAACATATTATAAAAGATAGATTTTAAGACACCATTTCGTAAAAACTTTCTATCGAAACGATAGTCTATTTTAAGGCTTTACCTCAATAAATTATTAATTTAATGATTTTAGCAATGTGCATTTGAAGGTAATTCTAATTAGTATTGACATTGCCCTAAGGACATGATGGATCATCTAATGTATAGTTACTACGACTACTATAAATTAAAATACATCATATTACCTATAAATCTTTATTCAAGGAATCATAGCTAATAAAACCTATACCATAAAATGTTATCTTAAAAATATAATAACTAATTTACTTTAAAAAATCGGTAATGGTAAATCGCCAGTAACTGTGTACACTATACTGAAAAGAAAATGAATTCTGTTTACCAATAAATAGAAGTTTTATATTAGAAAATATATTACATTTATAGGTAAACAAAATTCTTTTTCAGTATAAGGTGGCTAGTTACAAGCAACAAAACAATTTTAGTTATTATTTATTGCATAGGTACGACTACTATACACTACCCACTCGGCATCAATGTTCGGCTTCCATGCCTTCGCCTTAAATAAAATAAAAAAACATAATTATGATGTACCTACTTATAATACCATTAGCTGCCACCAAATTATACTACTGTCATAAATTTTTGTTGAACCGCTAACCTTGAAAGGATCACCTGAATCTACATCGCAATCCGAAAAAGGGTTAGTATGGTCGCCATTAGATATATCGGAGCTGTGGAGGTGGTCACAAATATCGGGACAACGCCTCTATTGTCAAGGCGGTGAAGTGCATGTTCCGATATTTATGACCACCTCCACAGCTCCGATATATCTGATGGTGACTGTACGTATCCCAGTCACGAGAATGTCTTATCGCATTAAGATAACCGTTTGTACAAAAATATGTCTTTTGTGTAATTAATATTAGATATTGTAACTAATTAAAGACTTGCTATAGATTCAAGCTGCATGTTTTAGCCGTTTGGGGTGGAGACCCTCGATCCATGAGGTCCTGGGGCCCATTTATTTTTTTATAAATTAAGATAACGCCTTGCAGATACTACGGGTGACCAGAGGGCTGGCTTCTTTGCCCAGCGTATCGGAATCGCTATCCAGCGGGACAATTCCGCCAGCCTTCTGGGCACCCTACCATCTCGGTCAGAGCTCGACCCAATTTTTTACTCGTACATAATATATCCTTAAACTACTTTTTAATTTTGTATTTATATGCTTGTTTAAATAAATAATAAGATAATAACGGTAACCGTCATATATTTATTATACAACCCCCACAATTCCCACTTGCAATTAGTCTTAAGTTAATAATTTCATTTGTGTTATGACAATTGACGGTTGAAAGTAAACCATTAAAAATAAAGAATTCTATTTTATTTCTTTTATTTAAGTCATACTCATATACTCGTATTTTTAAAGCATACCCAACACACTTTCATGCAAGTAACTTAAATAGCCAACGGTTTAATACACCTTTTATCTGGTACATTTTTTTGACATGTCACTCTTATGCTGTAATCTATTTTCAAAGCGTAACATTTAACAATAGATATATTTCAACAAAAGTAATTTGGAGCGATCACTGTAGTTCCATAGAAAAGTATCGATATTCAGATTATCGATACACCTAATCCCTACCTATCATCATATTTTGTCTCTCAAATTCCGATGTCTAGGAAAAACTATCATCATTATCCCCGTCAGCCGAAATAGGTCAACTTATGGGCATAGGCCACCCCCAAGGATCACCTAAACGATCGGTTCTGCGCTATTAGTAAAGACTAATGAGAATGACTATATATAAGTGAAAAATTTAACTGAACGTTGTCTACGTAGTTGCGCAGATAATTAATAGGTACCTATGGAACTTACGTCAAAATTTGAAAATAGAACGCCGATATTCGTGTAAACACACGTTACTACTACATAGGCCAGGATTTAGCTAAGTTTTACACCTATACCGACTACCTATTCGAATTTCAGGGACTGTTTACCTACACACGGATATTAAGAGGCTCTAAAGCCCCAATGACCTTGGGGTTTAATATATATACCTTGGGGATAAATAGCATCAGATCGTTTGCAGCGCCTCTTGTGGTGTTTACATGTACTGCTATCAGCTGAGCATCGATTACATGACTTGGAACGAAGCCAAACCTGAAACCCCAACGTTCCAATTTAGTTCCCGGTGCATCTTAATAGACCCCGTAGCTTTTGGCAAGCTTTGTTTTTGTTTAAGCAGTTTGTATAAAACTTTGCATATATAGCTGACTGTATATTTCTTTGCCGAGACCGGAGACCGCGTCTCGGCAAGTGTAGTGTAGGACGCCCTCAGGCAAGGCGGAGTGACGACTTGCGATGAGTGATGGCTGGCAGGAGCTGGATGCGAACAGCCGAAAATCGAATAAGATGGCGTGAAATTGGTGAGGCCTATGTCCAGCAGTGGACGGCGATAGGCTGATGATGATGATGATATTTCTTTAAACGATTGTTGAATTTAAATACCTTATCAGGACTCAAACAATTTAATCGGATGACGTCAAACTACTCATATACATATAGCGTCTTTGACTGACATTGTTATTCAGATTAACAATAAATAATAACAAAAAATGTCTTATTTCATTTGTTTATTAATAATAGTACCATACGACAGCAAGTTTTCTAACATTTATTTTGTTTACGACATATAATATTATATTCATATGAAATTCATATGAATTTCATGGATTTATTCAGGATTACTTTTTACTTCATGCGATATGTCAAGTTGTTTAAATACAAACATCACCCGTGTGCAAAATTACTTAATTTATACGCCATCCGGATGAATTATTAGGCCCTGCTACTTATACGATTATAAAAACCCAAAGGAAAATCGTTTTTTCGTGTCTCTGTACCTCTGGTCATCTCTACTCTTCGTCTTTTATTTTAAGGAAATGCATTTCAATCTAAATGCATTTCGTTACCAGTCCATTTCAACCTACATGGACTGGTAGGTATGGTAGGAGAGGAAGTTATGCATCGTTCCCATACATAACCCAAACTTTGTTTGTAGAGCTATGTGCTTCATCAATTCATCATATATATTCTTTGAGACTACTCAAAGAATATATATGATGAATTATGATGAATTTAATTTTGACACAATTTTAATTTTGATACATATGTGTCAGAAGAATGCCAAGTCCCATTCATATCAACAGTGCGCGAATAAACCCGTTTAATGGAATGTTAGACAAACCACATAAGTTTTTTTTGCAAGTATCAAAATTACCTTCAATATTGGGTAGTTCACCAGATGTGTAGGTATCGATTGGTTGTTGGAGAACCGCCAACTTGCAAGGTCGTCGATCGATCCCGGTTGGCGAGCAATATGGGCCGCGGGAACTTTGGGGAAAGTTGTAGTCTCAAGTGGAAAGGTAGAAACGGGTGATGCCGTGACCGAGCGAAATAGGGATTCATTTATACAGATAAGATAGATGGGTCAGTATAAAATACGTTGCAGATAAACTGGTCCCAACGAAAAAAATTGTTTTCATAAAATTAGGTTAAATGTATGTAAAATATATACAAATTTTTAATTCAATAAAACAAGGATCATCATTTCCACACCTTCTTATTAATTTAGTATACATTTTTAATATTTCAGTTTTTTGAACAGTAACATAGTGGTACTTTGTAGTAACAGAGTTGTTTTTTCTATGAAGGATTTTCTACAACGAATTTTAGAATGACCCAGATAACAGATATAAAATTAAAAAGTTAAGAGTTGATATCCATAAATATTGGATATCAACGGGGCGATTTTTGAGTCATGCACTCGAATTCAAAAAACTTAAAGCACAAAATTAATCGCACATATAAGTTTCTCACTATTATTTTTGCACAAAATGTACAGTATCGATACCCGCGATTATTTATTTATATCATTCATGCTTCTTAAATCGCATTTCTTCGTGTTTGAGAGAGTTTAAAATGTCACGATTCGAGCGTTGAGTGCTCAAAAATCGGCCCCCTGGTCTAACTTTTTTAATTGTGTTTCGATTATCTGTATTATCTTATATTTGTACAAATGAATATATAAGAATCATGCTTAATGAATTCTTAACAAAGCGTATTTAAAAACAATATATGCAATAAAGTTTAATTAAAAATAATCATATAAAATCCTCCTTTCCTCACGAAATTGACTTTAAAAATATATTTCGAAGCAATTGTAATAAAACGCCAATGCACATTGTACATTGCGTGCAGTTAAGTATTTGGCAAAGCTATCTCTACACTTCGTGGCCATGAACTTAGTGCTATAGAGAAAACTACTGGCCTTTCATTTAAGGCTGCGCCGAAGAAACAAAAAAAGGTACACTTGAAGTAAAACAACAAACTAACTGTATCTACTCTCATCTATCTTTATTTGTATTTCACATCCACAGTCACTTAAGAAGAATATTTACAAAAAATAGATTCAACCTTATATTACTTAATACATTTCCAATTTTACGAGCACAGAACAATCCTAATCGGAGCCCTGAGTATAAGTTTTAAAGTAACTTTACGTCACAAACGCGTTTGCGTTTCCCATATAAATAACATTATCACTTACGCGTTCGTAAACGTTTTTTGTACGTCAAAAGAAACTTATACAAGAACCTCGGTTTAAAGGAATATCATCTCCATGAGCGCAGTCATAAGGCTGAAATTCCTGTACTAATTAGGATATTCTGACAGCTTTTTAAAGTCAAAGTTTTGGGTTTCAGAGATCAGGAAATAGGAAGCGAACAGAGCTCTTTACTACGTATATAGTACTGACGCAAAAAACAGTTAAAAGTTGTGAAAAGTTACTACTTTTACTAGATACATCTAGCCTTATTTATTGTAATAGTGTCAACTCTTAACTTAGCTGTAAATGTGTCAGTTTACAGAGGCTCTAGTGTAAGTTTTTAACGTAACTTTACGCCACGAACGCGTTTGCGTTTGCCATATAAATAACATTGTCACTTACGCATTCGTAAACGTTTTTTACGTCAAAAGAAACTTACACTAGAGCCTCAGATGCCACTAATTTTGTACTACATTTAAATTGAGACTATTTGTTAAATAATACGAACATATGAGAATAACATCAATGATTGAGAGGGGCAAGATCGCCCGTTGGGATAATTGCGCATACTTTATTATCAAGGATCGGACAAACGCCCGTCATTTCGAAAATATAACCCTGTTCCGTACAGCAGAGACTTCCTTATTTTATGATGTTAAAATATTTTATTTTATAAGACTGTGAACGGACTTTTTCAACGCATAAATGGGTCCTAAATTCACATCGTTATAGGCTCACAACTGAAAATTTAGAAAATTTGGCGAAAGTAAATTTCGGAATGTCAATCATAAATTAATTTGTTACTGGATATAAATTATGGTTTAATAAATGTATAAAATACTATTTTTATTAACATAAGTCTCTGCTGTACGGAACAGGGTTATATTTTCAAAATGACGGGCGTTTGTCCGATCTTTGTTTATTAATAAATAGATATTACAGGACACGCTTACACAAATTGACTGTGCCCCAAGGTAAGTTCAAGAAGGCAATTTCATTTTATACTTAATTACTTAAGTAAATTTCCCCAGTATATGATATCTGTATATACTATCGAAATATCTAGTAGTGTTACCAACAAGAGGCCTGAACGGCTTTAGAGGGTAGACGCAGTTATACCGACTTAGGTTATCTTCGCAAATTTGAGGTTATTTTCACTTGTTCGTTTTTTTGACTTTCTATTTAAAACTCTGACAGTAAAGTTATAACAATAGAAATTTCGTTAAAGAATAGCATTTATCTGTAATTGATTGGGTAGTAAAAAATAGTTTATTTCCAGACGAGTCAAACCAAAATTTTGTATAACAATGATGTTTTTGCCTAGCCTCCTAAGCCGACATGTAGTACCAATTATGGACTCGAATGGATAAATTCTCAATTGGAACAGAATACCTACCGCGAAAATCACAGTTCGAAAACTTCGGCCTCTTTTATACTCTAATAAAGGGCTAATAAAAGTGACAGAGACAATCGCTCGCTAATTCGATTTTCGCGGTAGGACTTTAATATTGCATATCTTTTCTTTCGTTCCAATTTGAATCAAAATAAATTCTCCTTTTTTTCTTGCACTATTTACTGAAAACAAAAACTGGCATTTTTCATGTATGGCTTAAGGAGGCTAGGGTGTGTAGTTTATATGGTACATTTTTTTTTTCTATTAATGTCATACTTTATTAGAACTTTGTTTTTTCTACGTACGTATATGTATGATATTTATTCATCTAGCCAACTACCTTTACACTATAGATAGTATATTTAGCAAAATAGTTTTTTTTTCCACAAAAATATATGATATTTATTATAATTGACGAAAATACAAGCGGAACGATAATTTGGCGATCTTTTTATAATTAATGGCAAGCTATTATAATTTATTTAATGAAAATACCAACTACAACTAACTATTTTTGGCTCAATCAACTATTTTGTCCCTCGTTGCCATGGTTACCGTCCCCTGGGTCACTTTAAAAAAAGTTTAACATCTTAATCCATGGCCTTGGTAGGTGACCATAATGGGTCACCTAACAAGCGTGTACATGAAAATGTTGAGCGAAATTACATATACATGAAAATATTGAGCGTTAACTTGAAAGTTATTTATTTAACAAATATAATATATAGAAAAGATTTTGTATACAAAATCGCGTGTTTTCGACATTCCGGCTATTTATGTTTTCCGTACTATGTGGCGCAGCGCCATCTATGGACTCGGGTTCAGTAATTTCGAGCTAGCGAGTAAGCTATGAGCTATCAGCGAGCGAGCTAGTAAGCTATGAGCTAGTAAGCTCATAGCTTACTAGCTCGCGGTGGGACAAGTGCCTAGGACTAGTATAAATACAACTACGACTTAGCGCTGTTAATATGTATATGTGTAAGGTAGTCGTAGTGCGTTTGCTAGAATGAGAGAACTGCGATTTTGTACTAACATTGCTTTTTTCTTGTAATTTATTATTTCGATGATCGTTGATTTTAATAAAATTTACCATTACAATTTACGCGGCTTTTTAGTCACTGTTATGCGTGCAGAAAGTTTAATAGTGTTTTTACATTAAAAGAAAAATAAATTAATAAGCGCTTGATTTTTTTTTAAAGTGCATTGAATATAAATGTGAAAAATTGGCAATTTAGTTAAATAAAAAATCGACACTATACGTAGATATATTCTTTTAGTATTAAATATCTTTATTTAATATGCGCGTTTACATTTTTCACTCATCCCTAGTCTTGCAACGAGTCGCAGTCGATATCTCGAGACTCGTTAGTAATAACTTACTTTCCGCACTTGCATTAAAATTTATCATATATCGATACCTAGAATATGATTTTACATACACATGACTTGACGCTGAACATTTTCACTATAGAAATATAATATTATGATATTAATTGATTACTATTTGATCTGGACTTAGGTATTCTCATTAATAATAGATGCGATGAAGGAGCGTAAACAAGACAGCGCTATGGACACGCAAAGCGCTATCTCTTTCTCGTGGCCGCATCCAAAATTCGTATCAGTGTGACAAACTACCATACTACTCATATGTAATTTTACAGCTGAATTTTAAATACTAATGACATTCCAAAAGTTTAACTAGAGCATTACGAAATAAAGTACGAAACTGTATTAAAATGAGTAACTCACATTTTTCAAAACCAATATAGCTCGACATGTTTCGCTCCGTAACGAGGAGCTTAATCATGAGCCCGTTGCGTTGTCTGACCGGCGAATACGAACAATATTCGCATTGTAAAACATGAGTTTCTCTTTAAAACACAAATAATAATATGCTCAAGTATGCAGAAAGTTGTGTGTTTAAAATGAAATATTTAATGTATACTAAGTACAGAAGCAGAAGTAGCTAAGCATTTGAGGTGTTCAAAATGAGGTCAACACGTCTCTATTGTCAAGAGAATAAGAGCGCGTGTAGGTAATTTTGAACACTTCAAACGCTTAGCAACTTTTGCTGCTGACTGTACATTTAAAAGATATACGTTTGAGATGTGTTTTATCACGGCTTCGTTAGAACGAAGAATTGAGAATGACAAAGATTTCTGTTAAATACTTTTTAAATTAATTTAACACATGAAAATTAAGGAAATCTTCAACTTTTTTTATCTAATATAAGTCATAGACTCTGACCACACTAACTGCACGACTTTTCTACGACGAAAAAAAACAACACCTTTATACACTTTTTAAAGTTTATAAAGCCGGTGGATAATTATAATTACATGATCAGACTATACAGAAGTTTATGATCTCATACACACAATGTTTCATCATCATCACTACGTTCCAACTCTCATCTTTGGCACTGACAGATTTTTTTTATAAACCTTTTCGACGCCATGTCTAACGAAAAAGCTACCTCACAGCACGTCACAGAAATGTCTGAACTTGAACTTTATGTATGTGCATTTAGGTCTATTTTGCTCTGTGTGTGACATATACAGGGTGGCTCATTCAAATCGGTCTGGAACTATAAGACATACAAAGATTTGTGCATAGGAAACATATCATCGATTTTAGGGACAAGAAAAACTGCATACATAGCTTTAAAAAAAAAACTAGTACTCTGTTCGAGAATCGAACCAGGTTGTTTTGGAAAATAAAACTTTTAATTATTTTCGTTTGGATATGGATTGTGTTGGTTAGTGGCAGCAAAAGTTACCATGAAACATGGTATCTCAAATTAATAAAATGCATTGTAATTCAATATCTTTTAATTTTATTTTTAACAACTGTGGTTGATTCCTAAAAGGAACACATTTTTTTTTAAAATTTAAGTATGTAGTTTTTCTTGTCCCTAAAATCGATGACATGGTTCCTAAGAACAAATCTTTGTACGTCTTATAGTTCCAGATTTCCCCATACTGACCGATTTGAATGAGCCACCCTGTATATCAGTCTTTGGCGTGGAAAAGGTTAACTTTGATTCCCAAAACGATTGATTTTAAAAATACTTAAACAATTATTAAATACCAGCCTCTTTTTACAATTTGGGAACGCGGACAGCGAAAATAAGGAACCTGCGCCAAAGATGGAAGAAATTCATTCGAATTATTAAAAGTATAAAATTTATTGGTTGGGCTGTCTTAGGAACCGGGCTTTTTTTGGCGTAGGTACCTTGTTAGTTCCCTTGCGAAAAAAAAAACTAAAAAATATTGAATTTATAATAATATATTAGAAATAATATACTAACCAAACAATAAGAATATCATTAAATTCACAAGAAATTATATTCTGTGATATATTTGTTACTTTTGTACCAAATGGGTAACTTAGCTTTTAGTCTACTTAAAAATAACTTGAAATGACTGTCTTCCTCTTTTTCAATTCAGTAAATGCATGAGCCATATATTTATATTTTAAAAAAAACTCAAAAATGACTGGTCAATTTTGAAAACCGTAACGTAATTAAATATGTAGTAGCCATCAGATATATAGGAGCTGTGGAGGTGCTCACAAGTATCTGAACAACCCGGACCCGGGTATGTCCTTAAATTACGTCCAACAATGAGAGGTAGGGCACAGCGATTACCATCACGCTTGAATCTGGGGCAGCCCAACTGGGGAAGTACCTCCTCCTTACAGAAGACCACAGCCATAATAGCACTGCCACCTTTCAGGTATGTAGTGTTGTGTTCCTGATGGTGAGTAAGGTTCCCAGAGCTCCAACCCCCCTTAAAGGCCGGCAACGCGCTTGTGACTCCCCTGGTGTTGCGGGTGCCCATGGGCGACGGTAATTGCTTAACACCAGGTAATCCTTATCGTAATATCGTTTGCCGCGTATGTCATAAAAAAAAAAACAACGCCTCTATTGTCAAGACGATGCATGTTCAGATGTTTGTGACCGCCTCCACAGCTCCGATATATCTGATACCGACTGTGCGGTCACCTTCAAAAATATGGATACATTTATCGTGTCAGAAATATGTATTCAAGACTTTGCTATGTAATAAGTCATGGTTACATATTTCTTAACCCCCGACGCAAAGAAGGTTTGACCGCTACATGTGACATTATCTATGATAAGGGACCTTATTGTCGATGGCGCTTACGCCGTTGTTCAAGATGCCACAATACAAACGCACTGCGGTTCGACGTAAGCGCCATCGACAATAAGGTCCCTTTTGCTAGATAATGACACATATTTGTCTGTCTGTGACACTGTCGCCCTAAACGAGTGGACCAATTTTGACAATATTTTTGTTATACTTGGGAAGCCCCCGTTATGAATGTAGAATAATGCCAATTATATTGTAAAAATATATATAAACGGGTCACTCACGTATCGTACGTCGCTGGCAGCGACGGTGCGGCACGGAGCTCATGATTATGGTTCACGAATTGGATCGAAACATATGTTGAGCGGTTTTCGACCTTAAGATACGTGAGTGACCCGTTTATATATATTTCTAGTATGTCTGAGTCTCACGGGAGTTTTCTATTAAAAGTATATTGTAAAAGTACTATTTCAACGTTAGTTACATAAGTAATCACGAAATATTGCATTTTATCACTCGATCACTATCTTTGTACCAAATAAAAATACGCGTAAAGTCAGGCTAATTATCTAAGCAGACGAGGTGCTCAGAATGAATTTAACACAACTTTATTGTTAAGAGAACAAGAGAGATCATTTTGAACACGTCGCCCATGTAGCTACTTCTGCTGCTGTACAGACTTCAAAGATAAAAAAATCCACCTTACTCCTTTGTAATAAGATGCAAAACGTATCTCTTATACATACAGCCAAAAGTATTGAACACACACTTGTCTTCTAACTCTGAATTCCATCTTTTTCTAAATGCACTTAAACAAACAAAATACACAACAAGAGAACATCAGTTAATAATACAAAGTACGTATTAAATAAGAAAACAAAAAGCACCAAAAATTCGGATGTATAGTCAACCAATTTGATTTCTAGGGCACTTCGAACCTTGTCACAGTGACGTTAATAAGAGATCTTTTGCGTCTTTCATACATACTTTCACTGTGATAAGGAACGAAGTGGCCCATGAATCAAATTGGTTGACTGTTCAACGATGTGACTTATTGCAAATCATCTATGCAATCACCAGTCACCGTACCAACCAATACCACAGTTTAAATTAATAAATAACATATCATCAGAAAAGATGTACAGTCAACCAATTTGATTTATAGGCCACTTCGTTCCTTGTCGCAGTGAAAATCTACATGCAAGACGCATAAGATCTCTTATTAACGTCACTGTGACAAGGTTCGAAGTGGCCTATAAATAAAATAGGTTGACTATAAATACTACACTAATAATCGAGTTTTCATAGAAAAATCATGGGTGCTCAATACTTCAGGACTGTATCTTTGTCGTCGATTGTGAGACAACAATCATTTATAGACAAACAGAAACCAGATCCAAAAAAAAAACATGAATTATGTATGACCGTACCAAGCATGTATAGGTAAAAACTTAAAGCACCTGGCCTATGTAGTAGTAACGTGTGTACACGCATGTCGGCGTTCTATATTCAAATGTTGACGTAACTTCCATATTAATTCTCTGCACAACTACATAGACATGTTCCTTCAGTTAAGTCTCACCTCTACGTATGAATGTTTTTGTTCGGCTCTTTGTGTGAAAGTAACTTTTTAACATAACTTTAAGTCACGCAATTCTGACTTGGTCTAGAATTGACCGTGAGACAAAGTCCCAATTAAACCAGGCAAGAACTTGTATACGATTTTCATTCCATTGCGGGCTGTCGGCGTACGGCGAATTTTGTCGCTTTATATAACCCAGTAATGTAATGAAAATCGTATACCAGTTCTTGCAAGGTCTAAATGGGGCTTTAAGCAAACAAGAACAAATCTAATTATTTTCTATTATTGATTTGTATTCACATTTAAGTAGTAACACTACTAAATGAATTATAAAAATTGTAATAGATGACATATACTTAAGAAGGAAAAAAGTATGCCACGAAAGCTGGAGACGCGGGTTCAAATCCAGCCTGAGGACGAGGACGAAGAGTAAATTGACATTTTTCTGAAACTGACTGAAAATGAATTCTGTTTACATACAAATAGAACACATTTTCTAATGAGGTTTTAACTACTGGCCACCCTTCAATAACTGGCCACCACACACTAAAATGAATTCTAATCGCATATATACAGAGTTCATTTTTACTAACTTACTGGCAATTTACCCTATATGTCATCTATGTCAATTTATTGACTGAGTGTTTGAAATATGCTTAGCGTGACAACCCTAGGTAAAATATTAACCTGCTTATTAATCTACTCTCAAATCTACTTAAATTGAAATATGTTTTGACAATATTTAGATTGTTTTTAGAGTAGGCATCGCGCGATGACTCCTCTGGTTCCGGCCGTCCATAAGCTTACCAGCTGGGCCGCATGCTGTTTGCCACCGGCGTAGTATTAAAAAAATACGGACAAAACATAATTTAACTAAAGTAGCTTTGAGGTTATATTTTGAAATATATTTAAAGGTAATATTTTGATGAAAGAGTGAATATGAAGTAGTATAATTTAATTATCACAATAAGGAAACGATAAAAAGCATTTAGTGTTACAGAAGCGTCACTTCCCAACTAAATCCCTTTGACAGTTGACTCTACACAAAGCTCGGGCCAGATTTTTAAGGGTTGTCGCTACACACCGCTAAACCACGCGTTGCAGTAATACTTCAGAGGTGTCAGTTAACACTCGCGAAGAACTAGAGTTTAGATGTATTTAGGGTTGTCACTTCAAAATTTAAAAACGTTGTAAGGATGTCACTGTTCACTGTACGAGTAATCGACGGCTAGTTTTAATGGCGTCCAACCGTAGTCTTGATAAAGTTCAGGGGTGTCACTTCACAATTTTACTGTTAGGGATGTCACATAGTTTGTTTTAATATGTTTACACTGTTAAGCACAGTTTAACATTAATTTCCGCAACGCATTTGAAGCTATATCGTCATCTAGCTTTCCAGGGGTGTCACTTCACAATTATCTTTTAGGGATGTCCACAACACTGTTTATTTATTGATTTCCCCCTTCAGAGCTCGTTCCAGGACCGCTTTGGAAGCGATCTCGACGGTGACCGTCTTGCTGATGGTGGCGAGCTGGTCATCCTGCGGGGAGTCCACCGGGTCCGTGAGGATGCGGAGCGAGGAGATCTTCGCCTTTTGGTAGGCCGTCACGGTGTTCATGCCGAGGAATCTAGAAGAAAAGATGATTTAATTTAGGTTACGGTCGATAAAACAATTACCTTCGTTAGCCCTTTACGAAATTATATTACAGTTTATACTTTTATATATGGGAGTGCTCGACATTGGATTTCATTCAACATTTTAGGCTGTAGTTGTCTATCAGAATGTAGGAAACATACATATATACATAATACATTACATTTCAGCCGTATGCAGTCCACTGCTGGATATAGGCCTCCCACAAATATGACTTGTATCTCTTGGGGGCAGTTGCCATAGTCGCCACGCTTGGCAGGCGGGTCGGCGACCGCGGCTGTAGATTGGGTTTCGACGGACGCTACTCCCATAAAATTTTTCCCTTTGTCGCCTCTTACGCCACCCGCGGGAGATGGGGTGGTGCTATTCTAGTCAGCCGGCACCACACGGCGCGACGCGATGTAGGAAACGTGACTGTTATAAATGTAGATTAAGTCAGGCTCCGCACATGACGCCGCGCCGCCCGCGCCGCACATGCACGCCCCGCACAGTGTTACCTGACGGCCACGTAGCACACGAGCGAGGCGGCGCCGGCGGCCAGCACGCGCACGACGGGCGAGGCGGACAGCTGCACGGCCACCCAGGCCGCGCCGCCCGCGCCGCACATGCACGCCCCGCACAGTGTTACCTGACGGCCACGTAGCACACGAGCGAGGCGGCGCCGGCGGCCAGCACGCGCACGACGGGCGAGGCGGACAGCTGCACGGCCACCCAGGCCGCGCCGCCCGCGCCGCACATGCACGCCCCGCACAGTGTTACCTGACGGCCACGTAGCACACGAGCGAGGCGGCGCCGGCGGCCAGCACGCGCACGACGGGCGAGGCGGACAGCTGCACGGCCACCCAGGCCGCGCCGCCCGCGCCGCACATGCACGCCCCGCACAGTGTTACCTGACGGCCACGTAGCACACGAGCGAGGCGGCGCCGGCGGCCAGCACGCGCACGACGGGCGAGGCGGACAGCTGCACGGCCACCCAGGCCGCGCCGCCCGCGCCGCACATGCACGCCCCGCACAGTGTTACCTGACGGCCACGTAGCACACGAGCGAGGCGGCGCCGGCGGCCAGCACGCGCACGACGGGCGAGGCGGACAGCTGCACGGCCACCCAGGCCGCGCCGCCCGCGCCGCACATGCACGCCCCGCACAGTGTTACCTGACGGCCACGTAGCACACGAGCGAGGCGGCGCCGGCGGCCAGCACGCGCACGACGGGCGAGGCGGACAGCTGCACGGCCACCCAGGCCGCGCCGCCCGCGCCGCACATGCACGCCCCGCACAGTGTTACCTGACGGCCACGTAGCACACGAGCGAGGCGGCGCCGGCGGCCAGCACGCGCACGACGGGCGAGGCGGACAGCTGCACGGCCACCCAGGCCGCGCCGCCCGCGCCGCACATGCACGCCCCGCACAGTGTTACCTGACGGCCACGTAGCACACGAGCGAGGCGGCGCCGGCGGCCAGCACGCGCACGACGGGCGAGGCGGACAGCTGCACGGCCACCCAGGCCGCGCCGCCCGCGCCGCACATGCACGCCCCGCACAGTGTTACCTGACGGCCACGTAGCACACGAGCGAGGCGGCGCCGGCGGCCAGCACGCGCACGACGGGCGAGGCGGACAGCTGCACGGCCACCCAGGCCGCGCCGCCCGCGCCGCACATGCACGCCCCGCACAGTGTTACCTGACGGCCACGTAGCACACGAGCGAGGCGGCGCCGGCGGCCAGCACGCGCACGACGGGCGAGGCGGACAGCTGCACGGCCACCCAGGCCGCGCCGCCCGCGCCGCACATGCACGCCCCGCACAGTGTTACCTGACGGCCACGTAGCACACGAGCGAGGCGGCGCCGGCGGCCAGCACGCGCACGACGGGCGAGGCGGACAGCTGCACGGCCACCCAGGCCGCGCCGCCCGCGCCGCACATGCACGCCCCGCACAGTGTTACCTGACGGCCACGTAGCACACGAGCGAGGCGGCGCCGGCGGCCAGCACGCGCACGACGGGCGAGGCGGACAGCTGCACGGCCACCCAGGCCGCGCCGCCCGCGCCGCACATGCACGCCCCGCACAGTGTTACCTGACGGCCACGTAGCACACGAGCGAGGCGGCGCCGGCGGCCAGCACGCGCACGACGGGCGAGGCGGACAGCTGCACGGCCACCCAGGCCGCGCCGCCCGCGCCGCACATGCACGCCCCGCACAGTGTTACCTGACGGCCACGTAGCACACGAGCGAGGCGGCGCCGGCGGCCAGCACGCGCACGACGGGCGAGGCGGACAGCTGCACGGCCACCCAGGCCGCGCCGCCCGCGCCGCACATGCACGCCCCGCACAGTGTTACCTGACGGCCACGTAGCACACGAGCGAGGCGGCGCCGGCGGCCAGCACGCGCACGACGGGCGAGGCGGACAGCTGCACGGCCACCCAGGCCGCGCGGCCCGCGGCGCGCACGCCCGCCCCGCGCCGTGTTCCCTGACGGCGACGTAGCACACGAGCGAGGCGGCGCCGGCGGCCAGCACGCGCACGACGGGCGAGGCGGACAGCTGCACGGCCACCCAGGCCGCGCCGCCCGCGCCGCACATGCACGCCCCGCACAGTGTTACCTGACGGCCACGTAGCACACGAGCGAGGCGGCGCCGGCGGCCAGCACGCGCACGACGGGCGAGGCGGACAGCTGCACGGCCACCCAGGCCGCGCCGCCCGCGCCGCACATGCACGCCCCGCACAGTGTTACCTGACGGCCACGTAGCACACGAGCGAGGCGGCGCCGGCGGCCAGCACGCGCACGACGGGCGAGGCGGACAGCTGCACGGCCACCCAGGCCGCGCCGCCCGCGCCGCACATGCACGCCCCGCACAGTGTTACCTGACGGCCACGTAGCACACGAGCGAGGCGGCGCCGGCGGCCAGCACGCGCACGACGGGCGAGGCGGACAGCTGCACGGCCACCCAGGCCGCGCCGCCCGCGCCGCACATGCACGCCCCGCACAGTGTTACCTGACGGCCACGTAGCACACGAGCGAGGCGGCGCCGGCGGCCAGCACGCGCACGACGGGCGAGGCGGACAGCTGCACGGCCACCCAGGCCGCGCCGCCCGCGCCGCACATGCACGCCCCGCACAGTGTTACCTGACGGCCACGTAGCACACGAGCGAGGCGGCGCCGGCGGCCAGCACGCGCACGACGGGCGAGGCGGACAGCTGCACGGCCACCCAGGCCGCGCCGCCCGCGCCGCACATGCACGCCCCGCACAGTGTTACCTGACGGCCACGTAGCACACGAGCGAGGCGGCGCCGGCGGCCAGCACGCGCACGACGGGCGAGGCGGACAGCTGCACGGCCACCCAGGCCGCGCCGCCCGCGCCGCACATGCACGCCCCGCACAGTGTTACCTGACGGCCACGTAGCACACGAGCGAGGCGGCGCCGGCGGCCAGCACGCGCACGACGGGCGAGGCGGACAGCTGCACGGCCACCCAGGCCGCGCCGCCCGCGCCGCACATGCACGCCCCGCACAGTGTTACCTGACGGCCACGTAGCACACGAGCGAGGCGGCGCCGGCGGCCAGCACGCGCACGACGGGCGAGGCGGACAGCTGCACGGCCACCCAGGCCGCGCCGCCCGCGCCGCACATGCACGCCCCGCACAGTGTTACCTGACGGCCACGTAGCACACGAGCGAGGCGGCGCCGGCGGCCAGCACGCGCACGACGGGCGAGGCGGACAGCTGCACGGCCACCCAGGCCGCGCCGCCCGCGCCGCACATGCACGCCCCGCACAGTGTTACCTGACGGCCACGTAGCACACGAGCGAGGCGGCGCCGGCGGCCAGCACGCGCACGACGGGCGAGGCGGACAGCTGCACGGCCACCCAGGCCGCGCCGCCCGCGCCGCACATGCACGCCCCGCACAGTGTTACCTGACGGCCACGTAGCACACGAGCGAGGCGGCGCCGGCGGCCAGCACGCGCACGACGGGCGAGGCGGACAGCTGCACGGCCACCCAGGCCGCGCCGCCCGCGCCGCACATGCACGCCCCGCACAGTGTTACCTGACGGCCACGTAGCACACGAGCGAGGCGGCGCCGGCGGCCAGCACGCGCACGACGGGCGAGGCGGACAGCTGCACGGCCACCCAGGCCGCGCCGCCCGCGCCGCACATGCACGCCCCGCACAGTGTTACCTGACGGCCACGTAGCACACGAGCGAGGCGGCGCCGGCGGCCAGCACGCGCACGACGGGCGAGGCGGACAGCTGCACGGCCACCCAGGCCGCGCCGCCCGCGCCGCACATGCACGCCCCGCACAGTGTTACCTGACGGCCACGTAGCACACGAGCGAGGCGGCGCCGGCGGCCAGCACGCGCACGACGGGCGAGGCGGACAGCTGCACGGCCACCCAGGCCGCGCCGCCCGCGCCGCACATGCACGCCCCGCACAGTGTTACCTGACGGCCACGTAGCACACGAGCGAGGCGGCGCCGGCGGCCAGCACGCGCACGACGGGCGAGGCGGACAGCTGCACGGCCACCCAGGCCGCGCCGCCCGCGCCGCACATGCACGCCCCGCACAGTGTTACCTGACGGCCACGTAGCACACGAGCGAGGCGGCGCCGGCGGCCAGCACGCGCACGACGGGCGAGGCGGACAGCTGCACGGCCACCCAGGCCGCGCCGCCCGCGCCGCACATGCACGCCCCGCACAGTGTTACCTGACGGCCACGTAGCACACGAGCGAGGCGGCGCCGGCGGCCAGCACGCGCACGACGGGCGAGGCGGACAGCTGCACGGCCACCCAGGCCGCGCCGCCCGCGCCGCACATGCACGCCCCGCACAGTGTTACCTGACGGCCACGTAGCACACGAGCGAGGCGGCGCCGGCGGCCAGCACGCGCACGACGGGCGAGGCGGACAGCTGCACGGCCACCCAGGCCGCGCCGCCCGCGCCGCACATGCACGCCCCGCACAGTGTTACCTGACGGCCACGTAGCACACGAGCGAGGCGGCGCCGGCGGCCAGCACGCGCACGACGGGCGAGGCGGACAGCTGCACGGCCACCCAGGCCGCGCCGCCCGCGCCGCACATGCACGCCCCGCACAGTGTTACCTGACGGCCACGTAGCACACGAGCGAGGCGGCGCCGGCGGCCAGCACGCGCACGACGGGCGAGGCGGACAGCTGCACGGCCACCCAGGCCGCGCCGCCCGCGCCGCACATGCACGCCCCGCACAGTGTTACCTGACGGCCACGTAGCACACGAGCGAGGCGGCGCCGGCGGCCAGCACGCGCACGACGGGCGAGGCGGACAGCTGCACGGCCACCCAGGCCGCGCCGCCCGCGCCGCACATGCACGCCCCGCACAGTGTTACCTGACGGCCACGTAGCACACGAGCGAGGCGGCGCCGGCGGCCAGCACGCGCACGACGGGCGAGGCGGACAGCTGCACGGCCACCCAGGCCGCGCCGCCCGCGCCGCACATGCACGCCCCGCACAGTGTTACCTGACGGCCACGTAGCACACGAGCGAGGCGGCGCCGGCGGCCAGCACGCGCACGACGGGCGAGGCGGACAGCTGCACGGCCACCCAGGCCGCGCCGCCCGCGCCGCACATGCACGCCCCGCACAGTGTTACCTGACGGCCACGTAGCACACGAGCGAGGCGGCGCCGGCGGCCAGCACGCGCACGACGGGCGAGGCGGACAGCTGCACGGCCACCCAGGCCGCGCCGCCCGCGCCGCACATGCACGCCCCGCACAGTGTTACCTGACGGCCACGTAGCACACGAGCGAGGCGGCGCCGGCGGCCAGCACGCGCACGACGGGCGAGGCGGACAGCTGCACGGCCACCCAGGCCGCGCCGCCCGCGCCGCACATGCACGCCCCGCACAGTGTTACCTGACGGCCACGTAGCACACGAGCGAGGCGGCGCCGGCGGCCAGCACGCGCACGACGGGCGAGGCGGACAGCTGCACGGCCACCCAGGCCGCGCCGCCCGCGCCGCACATGCACGCCCCGCACAGTGTTACCTGACGGCCACGTAGCACACGAGCGAGGCGGCGCCGGCGGCCAGCACGCGCACGACGGGCGAGGCGGACAGCTGCACGGCCACCCAGGCCGCGCCGCCCGCGCCGCACATGCACGCCCCGCACAGTGTTACCTGACGGCCACGTAGCACACGAGCGAGGCGGCGCCGGCGGCCAGCACGCGCACGACGGGCGAGGCGGACAGCTGCACGGCCACCCAGGCCGCGCCGCCCGCGCCGCACATGCACGCCCCGCACAGTGTTACCTGACGGCCACGTAGCACACGAGCGAGGCGGCGCCGGCGGCCAGCACGCGCACGACGGGCGAGGCGGACAGCTGCACGGCCACCCAGGCCGCGCCGCCCGCGCCGCACATGCACGCCCCGCACAGTGTTACCTGACGGCCACGTAGCACACGAGCGAGGCGGCGCCGGCGGCCAGCACGCGCACGACGGGCGAGGCGGACAGCTGCACGGCCACCCAGGCCGCGCCGCCCGCGCCGCACATGCACGCCCCGCACAGTGTTACCTGACGGCCACGTAGCACACGAGCGAGGCGGCGCCGGCGGCCAGCACGCGCACGACGGGCGAGGCGGACAGCTGCACGGCCACCCAGGCCGCGCCGCCCGCGCCGCACATGCACGCCCCGCACAGTGTTACCTGACGGCCACGTAGCACACGAGCGAGGCGGCGCCGGCGGCCAGCACGCGCACGACGGGCGAGGCGGACAGCTGCACGGCCACCCAGGCCGCGCCGCCCGCGCCGCACATGCACGCCCCGCACAGTGTTACCTGACGGCCACGTAGCACACGAGCGAGGCGGCGCCGGCGGCCAGCACGCGCACGACGGGCGAGGCGGACAGCTGCACGGCCACCCAGGCCGCGCCGCCCGCGCCGCACATGCACGCCCCGCACAGTGTTACCTGACGGCCACGTAGCACACGAGCGAGGCGGCGCCGGCGGCCAGCACGCGCACGACGGGCGAGGCGGACAGCTGCACGGCCACCCAGGCCGCGCCGCCCGCGCCGCACATGCACGCCCCGCACAGTGTTACCTGACGGCCACGTAGCACACGAGCGAGGCGGCGCCGGCGGCCAGCACGCGCACGACGGGCGAGGCGGACAGCTGCACGGCCACCCAGGCCGCGCCGCCCGCGCCGCACATGCACGCCCCGCACAGTGTTACCTGACGGCCACGTAGCACACGAGCGAGGCGGCGCCGGCGGCCAGCACGCGCACGACGGGCGAGGCGGACAGCTGCACGGCCACCCAGGCCGCGCCGCCCGCGCCGCACATGCACGCCCCGCACAGTGTTACCTGACGGCCACGTAGCACACGAGCGAGGCGGCGCCGGCGGCCAGCACGCGCACGACGGGCGAGGCGGACAGCTGCACGGCCACCCAGGCCGCGCCGCCCGCGCCGCACATGCACGCCCCGCACAGTGTTACCTGACGGCCACGTAGCACACGAGCGAGGCGGCGCCGGCGGCCAGCACGCGCACGACGGGCGAGGCGGACAGCTGCACGGCCACCCAGGCCGCGCCGCCCGCGCCGCACATGCACGCCCCGCACAGTGTTACCTGACGGCCACGTAGCACACGAGCGAGGCGGCGCCGGCGGCCAGCACGCGCACGACGGGCGAGGCGGACAGCTGCACGGCCACCCAGGCCGCGCCGCCCGCGCCGCACATGCACGCCCCGCACAGTGTTACCTGACGGCCACGTAGCACACGAGCGAGGCGGCGCCGGCGGCCAGCACGCGCACGACGGGCGAGGCGGACAGCTGCACGGCCACCCAGGCCGCGCCGCCCGCGCCGCACATGCACGCCCCGCACAGTGTTACCTGACGGCCACGTAGCACACGAGCGAGGCGGCGCCGGCGGCCAGCACGCGCACGACGGGCGAGGCGGACAGCTGCACGGCCACCCAGGCCGCGCCGCCCGCGCCGCACATGCACGCCCCGCACAGTGTTACCTGACGGCCACGTAGCACACGAGCGAGGCGGCGCCGGCGGCCAGCACGCGCACGACGGGCGAGGCGGACAGCTGCACGGCCACCCAGGCCGCGCCGCCCGCGCCGCACATGCACGCCCCGCACAGTGTTACCTGACGGCCACGTAGCACACGAGCGAGGCGGCGCCGGCGGCCAGCACGCGCACGACGGGCGAGGCGGACAGCTGCACGGCCACCCAGGCCGCGCCGCCCGCGCCGCACATGCACGCCCCGCACAGTGTTACCTGACGGCCACGTAGCACACGAGCGAGGCGGCGCCGGCGGCCAGCACGCGCACGACGGGCGAGGCGGACAGCTGCACGGCCACCCAGGCCGCGCCGCCCGCGCCGCACATGCACGCCCCGCACAGTGTTACCTGACGGCCACGTAGCACACGAGCGAGGCGGCGCCGGCGGCCAGCACGCGCACGACGGGCGAGGCGGACAGCTGCACGGCCACCCAGGCCGCGCCGCCCGCGCCGCACATGCACGCCCCGCACAGTGTTACCTGACGGCCACGTAGCACACGAGCGAGGCGGCGCCGGCGGCCAGCACGCGCACGACGGGCGAGGCGGACAGCTGCACGGCCACCCAGGCCGCGCCGCCCGCGCCGCACATGCACGCCCCGCACAGTGTTACCTGACGGCCACGTAGCACACGAGCGAGGCGGCGCCGGCGGCCAGCACGCGCACGACGGGCGAGGCGGACAGCTGCACGGCCACCCAGGCCGCGCCGCCCGCGCCGCACATGCACGCCCCGCACAGTGTTACCTGACGGCCACGTAGCACACGAGCGAGGCGGCGCCGGCGGCCAGCACGCGCACGACGGGCGAGGCGGACAGCTGCACGGCCACCCAGGCCGCGCCGCCCGCGCCGCACATGCACGCCCCGCACAGTGTTACCTGACGGCCACGTAGCACACGAGCGAGGCGGCGCCGGCGGCCAGCACGCGCACGACGGGCGAGGCGGACAGCTGCACGGCCACCCAGGCCGCGCCGCCCGCGCCGCACATGCACGCCCCGCACAGTGTTACCTGACGGCCACGTAGCACACGAGCGAGGCGGCGCCGGCGGCCAGCACGCGCACGACGGGCGAGGCGGACAGCTGCACGGCCACCCAGGCCGCGCCGCCCGCGCCGCACATGCACGCCCCGCACAGTGTTACCTGACGGCCACGTAGCACACGAGCGAGGCGGCGCCGGCGGCCAGCACGCGCACGACGGGCGAGGCGGACAGCTGCACGGCCACCCAGGCCGCGCCGCCCGCGCCGCACATGCACGCCCCGCACAGTGTTACCTGACGGCCACGTAGCACACGAGCGAGGCGGCGCCGGCGGCCAGCACGCGCACGACGGGCGAGGCGGACAGCTGCACGGCCACCCAGGCCGCGCCGCCCGCGCCGCACATGCACGCCCCGCACAGTGTTACCTGACGGCCACGTAGCACACGAGCGAGGCGGCGCCGGCGGCCAGCACGCGCACGACGGGCGAGGCGGACAGCTGCACGGCCACCCAGGCCGCGCCGCCCGCGCCGCACATGCACGCCCCGCACAGTGTTACCTGACGGCCACGTAGCACACGAGCGAGGCGGCGCCGGCGGCCAGCACGCGCACGACGGGCGAGGCGGACAGCTGCACGGCCACCCAGGCCGCGCCGCCCGCGCCGCACATGCACGCCCCGCACAGTGTTACCTGACGGCCACGTAGCACACGAGCGAGGCGGCGCCGGCGGCCAGCACGCGCACGACGGGCGAGGCGGACAGCTGCACGGCCACCCAGGCCGCGCCGCCCGCGCCGCACATGCACGCCCCGCACAGTGTTACCTGACGGCCACGTAGCACACGAGCGAGGCGGCGCCGGCGGCCAGCACGCGCACGACGGGCGAGGCGGACAGCTGCACGGCCACCCAGGCCGCGCCGCCCGCGCCGCACATGCACGCCCCGCACAGTGTTACCTGACGGCCACGTAGCACACGAGCGAGGCGGCGCCGGCGGCCAGCACGCGCACGACGGGCGAGGCGGACAGCTGCACGGCCACCCAGGCCGCGCCGCCCGCGCCGCACATGCACGCCCCGCACAGTGTTACCTGACGGCCACGTAGCACACGAGCGAGGCGGCGCCGGCGGCCAGCACGCGCACGACGGGCGAGGCGGACAGCTGCACGGCCACCCAGGCCGCGCCGCCCGCGCCGCACATGCACGCCCCGCACAGTGTTACCTGACGGCCACGTAGCACACGAGCGAGGCGGCGCCGGCGGCCAGCACGCGCACGACGGGCGAGGCGGACAGCTGCACGGCCACCCAGGCCGCGCCGCCCGCGCCGCACATGCACGCCCCGCACAGTGTTACCTGACGGCCACGTAGCACACGAGCGAGGCGGCGCCGGCGGCCAGCACGCGCACGACGGGCGAGGCGGACAGCTGCACGGCCACCCAGGCCGCGCCGCCCGCGCCGCACATGCACGCCCCGCACAGTGTTACCTGACGGCCACGTAGCACACGAGCGAGGCGGCGCCGGCGGCCAGCACGCGCACGACGGGCGAGGCGGACAGCTGCACGGCCACCCAGGCCGCGCCGCCCGCGCCGCACATGCACGCCCCGCACAGTGTTACCTGACGGCCACGTAGCACACGAGCGAGGCGGCGCCGGCGGCCAGCACGCGCACGACGGGCGAGGCGGACAGCTGCACGGCCACCCAGGCCGCGCCGCCCGCGCCGCACATGCACGCCCCGCACAGTGTTACCTGACGGCCACGTAGCACACGAGCGAGGCGGCGCCGGCGGCCAGCACGCGCACGACGGGCGAGGCGGACAGCTGCACGGCCACCCAGGCCGCGCCGCCCGCGCCGCACATGCACGCCACGCACAGCGCCGTGCGCACCCAGTGCACCACCGTGAACCCGCGCTCCCACTCCACCCTGCAAAACAAATTAATACGTCGTAAGCGAATGGCGTAGATTCCGATTTGAGCCTAAGCGTATCGTATATACACGCACTAAAAGCCAAAAACAAACATCATTTGACCCGTCGACTTATTCGCGTTTTTACGTATGACTTAAGTTGATTTTTGAAGACCGGCAGGCGATAATTCGTAATAAAAGACTCCACTATCATTTTATAACATACTTTTACAATTGTATCTAGAAGTTCTTTTCATCAGTCATTTTTCTAAAATTTTGCGTTGGCAGTTTACGGACTTCGAGAAATAGTTAAAAAGCCACGACTGCACGAAATTACCTGCTTGTCTCCTGCACGATGTAGGGTGTGTTGCACACCTTGCATTTCAAGCCATCAGGCGTTGCAGCACTCTGCGAAAAATACATTAAAATCATTGCTACAAACTTATCATACAGAGGCAGAGACATATTTTATTTTTTATTATTCCACCCGTAAGATGCTCGCTGCTGGACACAGTATCAACTTGGTGGGAGTTGCCATAGTCGCCACGCTAGCCAGGCGGGTTGGCGACCGCAATAGTTGTGGATTCAGTGTCGACGGACGCTGCAGTCCATCGCAGACGGCAGACAATTTATACACTTTCATAAATGTCTAGACTTCTCTTCTAAAACTACGAGGACAGTGTATCCTGTTCCACCGTGATACAGTATTCCTACTAGTACGGGGAGCAGAAGCTTACTCCAAGTGTTCTATAGGATTGAACACACAAATCACATACGTATAGATATCGCCACGAGAGTCGAGGCCACGCACACATACAACATTGCATGTAATGATAGCGAGGTTTTGAAATTAGTGTTCTTTTTTCGTACCGATAGGAAAATAGCAAACTGCAAGATTGACTAAAGTTTTTTCCAATTTATTTAGTTACAATTATTTTTTTAGACAAAATATCCGAATGAATATATTAATCGTAAATCATTTATTACTTTAATAGTATTTCTGTATTTTGTTGTTTTTACATAATTTTTCATTACTTCGTCATTTCGTTATCAAACGTCTTCAGACAATTATCTATTGCATTATAATAGGAAGAAGATATGTCAAGTGACTAGTAAAACTATTAAAGCATATTTTTATTATCTGGCTGTTTGTTTTACCTATTTTTCGAAAATATATAATTCGACCGTGCACTCAAATATCATTCACACATTCGTTCATTCGCTACCTTTTTTGCTATTAGTACTTTATGTAGCAGTGTGTGTTACCATTCACCTCAACTCTCGTGGCGATACCTATAACTGTATAAGTCTCTTAAAAAAACATGTCAATTAAGAAATGCATTTATTTTTGAATCAGGTAACCTTTTCAAAGGTGTGAATAAGTGTAAGTAGTAGTAAGTCTTTATCCTACAAATAAAGTTTTATTTATTTATTTAATTCTTTAGAAGCCCAAGCTCACGATCGCTCAAGAACATAGATTGAGTAGCTGGAGCAAGCCATACCTCGACCAGCCACCGGCTGAGACAGTCGTGGTGCACCGCGGACACGTCGCCGGTGCAGCGGCACGGGTGGATGAGGGGCTCCGGCCGAGAGCTGTCGTAGCAGATCCAGCAGTCGCGCGCGGAGCCCACGCTGCCGACCAGCGAGTCGGTCTCAACGTCTTGCTGCAATGAGGAAGACAAGTGTAATGCTGCGGCCGAATATTCGCACGAGCAGCGAGACGAAACTCGAGCGCGCATGTGTACACACGGTTATATCCAGTGCTCGGACAAGTCATCGCAAAACAATCGCAACGCAATAGAACAAGGTTTATAGAATCGTATTATGTACAGTATTTTATATTTTTCAGTGACATTTATTGTTGTAACCCAAAATTCACCATTTCCATCAACATTTTTTTTAATGCTGATGAATTTTAATAATGATGAAGTATTTAAATTTACCCATAGTTAAGCAAATAATTGTATTAATTAAAACTGTTTCAAGCATGCCACTGACAAATACATGACAGATATACGACTAAAACGGTCAAATGTTAAATTACGTTAATATCTGATTTAGATAACAATAATATTAAGTTTCGACTCTATAGAGTCTTGTCCCATGTCGATATCTGTTTCTGCGATGACTTGTCCAAGCACTGGTTATATCCTCGTTAGGCCCACAGGCCTACCTGCAGTACTATTTATTATAATGACATTTGAATTTTATACAATTGGAACAGAGTTGAATTTCATTTGTTTCCTTCGATTTTGACACAAAAGAGATTCTACTTTGTTTCCTACACTATAAAGAACAAATTCGAGTAGGATATTATTTGTATGGTGGGCCTTAAGAGGATATATCTCGTCCCTCGCAACGATAGTCGCACGCTCGCGTCGGAGGCGGTCTTTCGGGCGCGAGTGAAAGGAACGAGCAGTGAGACGAATGAGTGTTCACATATTCGCCATGCGGGTTTGGCAGTGACAGTTAAGTGTGCGTTGTAATTATCCTATAAACTAATATGGACTGAATTATGATATAAGTAACAGCAATTTCAATTAAACAATAAGTAGACAAGGTAGCGAAGGATAATGCGTATTGATTTGACATTGACATATAAACCTAAAACTTCCTATTCACGTACAGTCGCCATCAGACATATCGGAGCTGTGGAGGTGGTCACAAATATCGGAACAATGCCTCTATTATCAAGGCGATAAAGTGCATGCTCCGATATTTTTGAATACCTTAGCTGCTCCGATATATTTGACGGCGACTGTACCAATGCCAATTCGTGAGCGATTGCTATTCATCTGTGAGTTAACGAATGTCTACGCGGCCATCTTGTATAGGCAAAGTTTCGTCGAACGTTTCGACGAATAGCGAGGCGAGTGACGAGCGAGCATGTCTGATCGCGGAGTTATACGCCGTTGATCAGTTGTACTAGTGTGGGAATTCGAATAGGCGAAATTAAGTTATGATGGTGCTCTTTTCAACGTCTTGCTCTGCGATAGGAAGTTGCTATGCTTGTTTTCTGCACGTTGTTCTGGAAGACCTGGAAGTGCAGCTGTGGATCGGCCGAGTCTTTGCCCTTTCGGTTACTAAAGACAGGCCTTCAAGAACAATGTACAGAAAATAGAGATACGAGAAATCGTCGTTGTTAGTCGATTTTATTAGGCTATGATGAATTTCTACCAATAAAACGTTAAAAACAAGTTCAAGCCCGGCTCTGCAATACTCCCACTGAGATGTAAATATTTGATAAAATGATAGAAAGAGCGTAGTTTATCTCTATAACAAGTGTATCGTAATGTCATAAGACTTTTTAGTAGATGACCTTAGAATAGATAGAGTGCTTTATTATATTATTTACTAATTACTTACGGCATTTTAGAATACGACAGTGTACAAAATAGAGTTTAAATTAAGTCAAAGCGACAGTATCTCGCGGGATAGACTACCCATCTCCCTTTCATTAACATAGTTAGTAAAAGTCGGGTAAATAGTCTAGGTCGAGAAGGCAGTTTGCGAGTACTACTGTGAAAAACTGTCAAATGGAATAAGATACTTTGTTTATGCCTCTGAGAAGTTACAGGATGATAATATATATGTATACTGATGACAACTGTCAATCTCACTTGTTTTTTAGTTGCCGATCGTAGAAACTAGATCCTAGCTGACCAGAACTCACCAAATTCTTCCAAGGCAACGCGACCGCCTCTCTCGGCACAGACCGACGATGAAACAACGAAGTGAGCAACACCCTGAAAATCGACCAGCGCCAGTAGCCAATCAGGTAAGAGACCAGCCGCGCCTTCTGCCGCCATGACAGCTCGCCGATATGCACGCTTAGTACCCACTGGGGAGACATTTTGGAATTAATGACAAAATGGCCGACTGACGCGTTACAAAATGGCGGCATAACTTGTAAGAATGACTTTCAATATGAGTTTAGATATAGAATTGACAAATAAATAATTTAAAGATATCTGCAATAGGAAGATAAGGTATTGATTTTTAAAAGATATTATATAATTGTAATAAATGTTATGTTTCAAGGCAATATTGAGTGCCATTTTTAATTACTTATATTTCGACTTCAAATGTTTTTTTCAACAGGTATTATTTTACTTACATGAAAATGTAAATCATATAATAAAAAAAATAAATCATCGACACAGCAGCTTCAAATGGACAAAACCTCAAACAAGAACAGAAAGCATTCAAGCTGAAGATTTCGACGAACCAAAGCAAAAAAAGGACGGACTTATAACTTCCACCTACAGTAAAAAAACGGATCTTTCACCTACATACGGAACAATCAAATTCAAAAACCAAAACCTGTCTGGATGGCGTCCAGATTTCCCACATGGGAGACAATAAAGGCAGACAACAACAAAATAAGACTCAAGTACCTGCGCGTTTGGTGTACAGCAGCATAGCGTCAAGCGAGTAAGCGTGTAGCGTACAATGTGGCCGCTTTCATACATTTGCATTTCTTTGAATTGACGCTCAACGCTTCGCTATTCGCCCGCACCACTCAATTCAGTGGTATCGTCAATATAAGTAGGTAATAAGAAATATAATTCGTTTAAAATAACAAATAAGACCGATTTCTTACTGGAGAATAACTATAACACATTTGTCATTAATAATATATTTTTTCATTGTAATCCTAATTTAGCATGTCATCTATAAGACCCGAACGAAATTGTACTCAAAAGATAGAGCGTAAAAAAATAAAGAGTTTTAAATCGAGGATATATTATATGGCCGAGGACCCATCCGTACTATCGCGTATTCTGCGTGTAGAAGTGTTAATTTCACCACAAATTCGGTCGGCCATATTCAATTTGTTGACAGCTTGACAGTCACGGAGAGCGTTCGGAAACTTTGGCATGTCGGCGGTTGTAGGTTTATTTTGTGCGAGCCGGGTTCTCATCTAGACATGTAACAATAGCTTGTTGCAATAGCTTTGGAAATTGTAAAGTTAAATTATTCTCATACACACGACAGAGTCACTGACTTAATATAAACACAGGCTGTTGGCAGTAATAATATTTTGAATATGACAATGATAACAGTCAGCAGCAGAAGTGGTTAAGCGGTTGATGTGTTCAAAATGAGGTCAACACATCTCTATTGTCAAGAGAATAAGAGCGCGTGTAGGTCATTTTGAACACTACACCCGCTCAGCCACTTTTGCTGCTGACTGTACAACTACGATAACTAGTTATAGTTACTGCATTAAATCTAAAAAGGCCCTTGAGGCGTCGCCGTTGGACGCTGGCGGCTTTTCCTCGTTGTATCGCAATGCTGATAGGTTGTGCGAGGAAGCCGCCAGCTCTTCGGTCATCAGTTACATCGACCAGACGCTTCTGTACAACTATATGTCTCATAAGTTATATTTGCGCACTTGGCATTTATTTTACATAAAGTTTTCACTTTTAAGGCCTGTTCATTTACTTTCTTTAGCTAGTTTCAAGTAATTCGAATTATAAAATGAAAATAGATGACATATAGGTAAAAGTGGTGAGGACAGAATTCGAACCTGCTTCTCTAGCTATCACGGACAACGCCTTAACCAATTGGGCCACCCGAACTCAGCGGAACCCGTCGATGTGTGTCAAGTATATTTATATATATACTTAAAAATCAAAATATTCAGTAAAACATAGTTTTATTTGTTTGTAGTTGAATAGATGGCAGCACCATCTCTCTAGCTATATATTTAACCTAAAGTAGTTACGAATTATACACTACGGACAATTTTTTTTGTCTAATTTTTGAATACGCAAACTGTACGGAATCGGTATTTTGAGTAGCGGTGCGGGGAGCGTGCGTTAAAAACGGCGCAGATACGCTGCGTCACTCGTCGGCGTTTTTAAGCGCCAGTGTGGTCACAACTTTACGGTTGACCGCTAGAGGTTAATCCCGATAACATACTACTAAGACTGTTCACCTTAAAACAGTTCTAGTATTGTCTTGTAAATTATACAAGACAAATATATGTGTACACTTTAGCACTGTATTGCAAAGGAGTAGGGTGCAATATTGTGTACATGTTTTTGAGAACACCAACCGACCATTGGAAGACCTTATGCCCTTTTAACAAGACACATAATTGTACTAACCTTGTTGACGATCGTAAACAGTTGATATCTGTTGATTTTATAAATGGATGTATTCAAAGGCGCTAAATAAGAAATTATTATAGAGTTAATTTTAGCGCTATCAGTTGGGTCGGGTCAGTATGATATTTCCTGTACTTTTGCATTTAAAAGAATTCGCCTTGACTTAAATTGATAATCTATATTTTGCTCAGAACAGATATACATATGACTATTTTTCTTCACCTAACGGATAACGTTAACCTTTGCCATTGACGGAAACCACATAACAGTGGCGGCGCGTTTAAACAAGCCGATTCCCGCCGGCTTGCCTAACTTTACTGCAGTTTTCCTTGTGCTCAAGAAGAAAAGGCTAAGACATATCCGTCTCCGTCTTGCCTAAGAAAAAAATTGACGTGCCACCACTGCCACATAGCCACTGGAGACAGCACATCTCCTACAGATTACAAGAGCCGTACCTTGGCATCCAGCTCCTGTAGCTTGGGGGCGTGGAGCTGGGCGCCAGGATCCACCTCGGGCTCCGCAGCCACAGTCTTCCAACTATCAACGGCACGGCAACCCCTTAACCAGTGATGACAGCACATCGTACAGAATACAAGACTAAGTACCTTGGCATCCTGGTGATGCTGCAGCAGCTCTTGCAGCTTGGCGTCGTCGAGCTGACGCGCCAGCAGCCGCCGCGGGTTCAGCAGCCACAGTCGCTCGGGCGCCATCGAGTTCCAGAGAACGCAGGGGAACCATAGCGCGACCCCGATCTCGGCTAGGCGGAACACCAGGTCATGCCAGTTGCGAGACACCACTGGGACCCTGGAAAGAGATTAGCCTTATGAGCAACTAGCTGTACCACGTGGTGTTAATCCAGGGTGTCAGCTAATTCCATACCAAATTTTATTAAAATCGCTCCAGCCGTTTAGACGTGAAGAAGTAACAAACATACACATTCACAAACTATCGCCTTTATAATATTAGTAGATATAGCGAGCCACTTCGACGGTAAGTGCCAGAATCGTGCCAGTTCTAAGATGTCACTTGGGTGTCAGGACCCTTGAAAGACCTTGAGACTTCTCCAGCCAGACACTATGTCATATGCCTACTTCTAGTATGATACTTATGAGACATGTTATGACACCTTGCCGCGCTTTGCCGTGTTATGTCTTCTGACTAGAATAGCACCACCCCATCTCCTCACGCGGCTGTCGTAAGAGGCGACAATGGGAAAAAATCCTACGGACGGGCAGCAGCGTCCGTCGAAACCCGCCTGCAAGATGATACAAGTCATATCTGTGGGAGGCCTATGTCCAGCAGTGGACTGCATACGGCTGAATTGTATGTATGTATGACACCTTGGACACGATGTTCCGACGACGACCTTAAACAGAGGATTAAAAAAGATGAGCTCATTCCACTTCTCTCATTTACTTAAAGGTTAACTGTAATAGATCTCGTAAAAACCTTGGAACTTTTTTTTTTTTTTTTTTGCAAGGCTGACCAACGTTTTACCTCAGTCGCACCTGATGGTAAGTGACGACGAGGTCGAAGGTGTAGCACGCCGGTTCAGTAACAGCCTATTGACTTACTTGGTCTTCCAGAGTTCGCTGAGCGTCTCCGAGGCGAGGAAGCCGGCTATGAGGATGAGCATCAGCGCCTGGCTGACGAGCCCGACCCTGGACTGGTGGAGCTGGGAGTGGTCCACCGAGCGCGGGTCGACTGCGCCACCGCGAGACATATCCGTTTGGACACCCTGGCGAATTAATTTAATTTAAGAATGTTGGAAGGAACATTGGAACAAATATTGGCAGTTAGACATCTGGGCATAATAGTAAGTTGGAGGTGATAGGGGCATAGGCAACGCGCAAGGCGGTCGCTTCTCCGCGTGGTGAAACTCCTCAATGCACTCATCACCTGAATGTGATCTGTTTGCCACGAAACTTCACTGCTGGACATATACTTCCCGAAAACACCGCCTCAGACCGTCTCCGAGCATGAGGTTTGGTGCCGCAATCGCCACGCTTGGCAGGCGGGTTAGCAATCACAGTATGCTCAACCGCTCTGTAGGGACGCTGCACCCTGACCTCCAGGTGGCAGTTTAGGGACATACCCAGGTCCCGTTCCAGATGGGTACGGGCCCAGGTGTTTTGTATGCTGTGATTGCTTGAGATTTTCTGAGTTGATCAATGATGAGTGAGGATATCCAGCACTTGTACATAAATCAGTTGTATTAACTTGGTTATTTATGAAATAAGACAACTAAAACGGATTAAATCGAGTATACTAATTTAAGCTTCATCCCGACGTTTCGAACCCGTTGGTTATTTAGTTACTCGACGCATTGGTGCTAAATAACCCATTTGCCATATATGTACACATCACCTGTCATATAAAAGTCAACAGTGTTTGGTATGGAGCGTCGCTTGCGTGGGATCTCCATTCTCTTCCCGGGTGTGTCAATGTGTTATTTAAGAATGTGTAACTAAGCTGTCTCTTTGAAATTCGTATAGGTACAGGTAGCCCCTGGTTACGACGGTCAGTAACCGCGTCGGTGTGTAACCAGAATGTCACAGGAGAATTACCTGTTTGGTGACCAGCGTGTCCTGCGCATCGTCGTCCGCCGCCGACGAAGTGCCCGGCCGCGGCTGAATCACTGTGCACACCTTGGTCTCCTTCAAGAATTCGCCGCGAAGCTGCAGAGATATTTCTTATATGAGACTTTAAACATTCGCGTTCTCTACACATTAAGTTCATATAGATTTGTTAAAACAAATCGTCTTTTCTATGGTCAATAGTTAACGGTTTATGTAATTAACAGTAGTAGTGTTACGTAAGATGGGAGGGATTTAGGTTGACACTACAAATAGTGAAACAGTTTAAAATTTTGTTTTTTTAAACCCTTTCACAATGTTCACAAGAATGACGATATGTATGTCCCATCGCAAAAAATAAAAGGACGGGTGTATCGCGATATAAAAATTTAATTACTACTTATATTTTTTATGTTGTAAGGGGATTAACCTTTTTAGCTCCATGTCGAACGCGAAAGCTACGGCTCAGACGCCACCGATATGTCAAAACTATAGTTGATAAATAGTTCATGTCTTGTAAAAGTCTGTGGTAACTGAAGGCTCGAAAGAGCACTATATTCTGATTTAGAGAACGCATAAAAAAAATACAAGACTGACCCGCGTTTGACCTCAATCACACCTGATGGTAAGTGTCGACGAGGTCGAGGGTGTAGCACGCTGGTTCAGTAACAGCCTATTCACTTTTGCCTTGAAAATACCCAAATTATATCTTTCCGGGTATACAGACGAAGGGAGCGAATTCCATTCTTTAGCAGTCCCTATTAGGAATATAATCTATTTATATTTAAATGAAAGTCCTGACTAACTGATCCCATGATGAACGCCCAACCCAAACCACTTAACCTAGACAGCTGATTTTTTCACAATAGATAGTTTATATACCATAAGGGGTACTTAGTGGGTAGGTAAAAGAAGGGATTTTGGAAATTCCATCATTAAGGGGTAAAAAGGGGTTGAAAGTTTGTGTAACAGACAGACAGGCAACGACAGACTTGAAATTTTATGTAAACTCTCCTTATTCGAATACAAGAAAAGTCATATTAGCGTTTCTTGAAATTCATCCCCTAAGGGGTCAATAGGGGGTTCTTCTGCGCGTGCGAAGAGGTGGGTAAAAGCTAGTATAGTTATAATAGAAGCAACCATTGACTTTATAGTATAAACACCACTGTATAGGTACAATATCTTACAATCAATGCAACTATATAATCGTACCCTCGACATTCACGGTCTACTATACAAGCGATATTTTACAACAGGATAAATAAAATTAATTTACAACTAGGCACGTGGATACATGAATAATTCATAATAAAAGGATGAATAGTTATTTTCGAGACAGTTAAACATTAACAACAAACAATCGGCATTGATCGTGGCATTGCCAATACATGCCGTACCCATAAGAGGTGCTACAACCTACCGCATAATGTCCCATTGTCTGTGGTTTTGGAGGCAATATCATCTAGCTTGATTGCCTCTGGTCCTTGAATCTATACATGGCGTCGTGTGCATAAATACATTTTTGGAGCGCAATCTTACAAAGGTATAGGTAATTAGAAAAATGTTGTGGTGACCGAAAAGCTGGCGGTTTCCTCGCACGACGTATCAGAGCGTTTTCATGACACGTTATTAAAACAAGTGTTGGTTGCGTTTCGAAAAAAACACACAATATTTACTAAACTCACGTGTACTTATATGGCACTAGGCGACATGTTTCGGGTAAGCTGTGGTATCCATTTTCAAGTGCAGTCTGCCGAGCTTACCCGAAACATGTCGCCTAATGCAATATAAGTACACGTGGGTTTATCCGTTTGTGACTTATGTGGCTCACGACAGTTTTAATTACACTATTTTTATTTAAAATCGTAAGCCGAATCCTATTACTTACTGTATTCTGGGTCACTCTTTAAACGAATTTGCGCGGGCGCTATTTTCGTCCGACCTTGTCATAGTCTCACATATTTTTGCTGTCCTTCAAACTGAACCCTTGAGAACTGTTAAAGTTGGAGGGATACAAACAAATACAATCGGAGTTTTCTTGTGTTTTCAACCGATGTTGCGGTAATTTATACAGAATAAGCTAATATTTTTTTATAAAGAGTGAGCAAAACTATAGCGAATTGTTACATTTTGGGCTGCAAAAGCTAAAATATAATTGTCCCTTAATAGCGCTTGCGGATGCGGCAGTTCTCCTGTCGTTATTCCTCCTAGGTTAAAACTTACCTTGAAATAGACTTCGACGCCATAGATCAGGAAGAATGTGACCACAATGAAGAGCAGCACAGCGTAGCAACCGTTGAACACGTGCTGGTAGAAGCTCTGAGGACAAACAAACAATTCAATTTCGTAACCTGGTATGTCCTTAAACTGCGTCCAACAATGAGAGGTAGGGCACAGCGAAGTACCATCACGCTTGAGTCTGGAGAAGCCCAACTGGGGAAGTACCTCCACCTTACAGAAGACCACAGCCAATAATAGCACTGCTACCTTTCAGGTATGTAGTGTTGTGTTCCTGATGGTGAGTAAGGTTCCCAGAGCTCCATCCCCCCTAAAAGGCCGGCAACGGGCTTGTAACTCCCCTGGTGTTGCGGGTGCTCATTGGCGACGGTAATCGCTTACCACCAGGCAATCCGTCTGCACGTTTGCCGCCTATGTCATAAAAAACATTCAATTTGCCGACCGGTTTGGCCTATATTGACCCTACCTATGAAGCCGATAGTCTTGGGTTCAAATCCCAGTAAAGAGCATTTATTTGTGATGAGCATATATTTGTTTCTGAATCATGGATGTTTATTATATATATCGTTGGCTGAATACTCACAACACAAGCCTTCTTGAGCTTACCGTGGGGCTCAGTCAATTTGTGTAAGAAAGTCCTTTTATTTAGTTATTTGCTGTAATGATGTAATAAGGAGGTATAGTTCCTACTAGACACGGGCAAAATGTGTCACTTTAAAAAGAGTGATATAGGTGAAAAACTTAGCTAAAGCACCTGGCCTATGTAGCAGTAACGTGTGTACACGTATGTCGGCGTTCTATATCCTCCTAAGGCCCACCATACAAGTAAAATGCTACTCGAATTCGTTCTTTATCGTGTATGAAATAAAGTATCATTTCTTTTGTGTCATAATCGAAGAAAATAAATGAAATTGAACTCTGTTCTAATTTTATAAAATTCAATTTTTTTAAAGTAATTAGTGCTAACAGGTAGGCCCGTGGGCCTTACGAGGTATTCAAATTTTGGCTTAAGTTCCATATGTAAGACATCCACTGTTGAACATAGGCCTCCCCCAACTATGACTTGTTATCTTGATCATCTTGTATAGTCATTGTCGATACGCTTGGCAGGCGGGTTGGGTACCTACAGCCGTGGCTGTTATTCGGTTTCGATGGACGCTGCTACCCATTAGTCGGTTTTTTGGGGCTTATCGGCTTTTCCCTTATGAGTTATAAACTGAAACTTTTCCGGTTCATTTAACATTCTTGGTTACTATAGTCGATATTCTTTTTTTTTGTATCTATACGAGTATATTTACCTCACTTCATGCAGGTAAACGTTGAAAGTGGTACATGTACAGGACCACTTTATAATACTACTTAATCGTGTCTGTGGTTCAAGTTCAATAATAAAACGTGCTTTGAACTCTGAATGGGTTAAATGTCAAGTTTGATGATTAGAACGACATTGATAATGATAAGTATGATAACACACTAACATAAATAATTATGTAGCCCTAGTGAAACGATATAAGTTTCATACCACTAGTATGAAATTGTATTCACAGAATTATATATTTATTTACTTTGCTAGCGTTATCACGGAATTTTGCCATGTCATATGGGAGGCTGGGGTTCACTTCGAAAGTAATGCCAGGATTTGGAGTAGGCACTAGTTTTACGAAAGCGACTGCCATCTGACCTTCCAACCCAGAGGATAAACTAGGCATTATTGGATAGTCCAGTTCCGTCACTATATCTTGCATCACCGAAAAGCGACTGGTAAATACCAATTGATATTTCGTAGATAAGTTGAGAAGTGAAGTTAAAACTTACTTCGGAATAATCTCTAACATAGGGAATGCAAAAAGAAATAACCGAAAAAATGGGTTTTAACCGGCTACTTGCTATATTATTGAAATATTATCGACATTTAATTAATAATCACACGTGTATTGAAATTTTGACTGGGCTTGACTGTAACCCTTTGAACGCCAAGGGCACCTAAAGTTGTCGAGTGCTGTCGTGCCTGCTACGTCACCTTGTGTTATATATTATGGCGGACTCTGTTAAAACAATTTCCCAGCTGACAGATACTTCCATTCTTATCTGTCTATCTGTTCCTTCTTTACGCTTAAACCGCTGAACCAAGTGAGATGAAATTTGGTATGGAGAGAGTTTGAGCTACCAGAAAGGACATAGGATAATTTTTATCCCGCAACCATAGTTTAAAGACAGTATTATATAATTTTGACGTCGCATTTAGACCCAAGAGGTGAATCCTAATTTTATGAGAGGTAGGGCACAGCGATGACCATCACGCTTGAATCTGGGCAGCCCAACTGGGGAAGTACCTCCTCCTTACAGAAGATCACAGCCATAATAGCACTGCTACCTTTCAGGTATGTAGTGTTGTGTTCCTGATGGTGAGTAGGTTCCCAGAGCTCCAACCCCCCCTTAAAGGCCGGCAACGCGCTTGTGACTCCCATGGTGCTGCGGGTGCCCATAGGCGACGGTAATTGCTTACCACCAGGCAATCCGTCTGCTCATTTGCCGCCTATGTCATAAAAATTCTCTTTCTTCCCCAGAAGCTGTTCTCACATTAAAACTACATTTACTACCGATAAATACAAAATGTAAAACCAGTGTTTAACTTTGTTGGCACTAAGCACCTTTTAGCCAAGTATACTTATGACTACTTTAACAAAAACACTTATACAGCTGTGTGTAGAACTGATATTGAATAATTCATGGACACAAAGGCTTAAGCGGCTAGGCAGTTAACAGTCTTAAGGGACAATAATATTACAAACAAAACATGACGTTTCGCGTGGGCAGAGAGGTATAAAAGTGTACCATATGGGGATTAAAGTGGCTATTAGCGACGATTTTGTACGGCTTGTTAAAGTTGTTCTGGAATAGTCTACTGCGTATTAATGGGTTGAAGGATTATGTACAAAGTATGGGAAGAGTATGAAACTAATTATTTGTTTTACATGGGAGCAAAGTTAATGTTTACCGTTTCGTGCTAATATTGAGACCAGAGCTAGCGAAAGATTTGAATATTAATCCGCGAGCATAGCGAGTGGTTCAAAATGTGGAATCTTTAGCGCGTTTTGGAAGGTGTCAAGGCACGAGAGGGGAACACACTTTGATGCCGAGCGAAATACAATTTTTCATCTCTCTGGCGCGAGGAATCAAAATATTCATCAAAATTATTAGCATCCATCATTTCTCATTCCAAAACAGTAAACTCCATATCAACTTCCAAAAACGGAATTAATTCGTCGATAACATCCGGTGTAGCACTTTTCGCTCTTCGAGCGTTCTTTTATTTTGTCGCTGGTTTGAGAAGATCCAGCAAGAAACTCAGCTAAGACCGAACGTTGCCGGAGTGCCTTTATCAGGTACGTGGCGGTACCGGGTTGATACGGGACTATATAAATAAATAAATGAATAAATATTTCGGGATAATCTTACACAAATCGACCTAGCCCTACGGTAAGCTCAGTAAAGCTTGTGTTGTAGGTACTAGACGACGATATATATAATATATAGATACATATAAATACCTTAAATAGATAGGTAACACATATCTGCGCTCATCACACATATGTGTCGGGGTTGTCCGCCGGCGGGGACGCCGAAGTCTACGCGTTTTCGAGCGTTTGAAATCAGAGAGCCAAAGGTGAATAAGCGCACTCCAATATTTATGAACTTTTATAATTTTAATACCCTGATGATCTATATCCATGATCAGTATCTCACAGTCGTGCGTTTGACTCTCAAGAATTGGGCCTTTGGTCTCGTAATTGCGTAATTTTCCTATTTCTATTAATTTTATTATACTTAGTATCAATCAACCCGGCGATTTAAATTAGTGCATACGGATTTAAATCTTTCATCAACTGGCACTACCAAAATGTATAGAATTGAATGAAGTTGTTCTAAGCGACTGCGGTGCGTCGAGTCTGCGGCTTAATGGTTTGACTTAGTTCTTAGACGGTCATTGTTTTGTAATAAACTAGTGTTTATGAATAATAAATAATACATTAATATTTTAAATAAATGTCTAATTAGTGTATGCATAAAATAAATACAATTGTCAATAAAACAATGTTTATGTTCAAACA
This sequence comes from Grapholita molesta, assembly GCA_022674325.2. Classification (NCBI taxonomy): domain Eukaryota; kingdom Metazoa; phylum Arthropoda; class Insecta; order Lepidoptera; family Tortricidae; genus Grapholita; species Grapholita molesta. The sequence goes on along the minus strand of CP053141.2, from coordinate 4,128,511 downwards.
TAAATGCCGTTAATAACCTCATCCATACTAATATTAAAGTAACTCTGTCTGTCTGTTACCTCACGCTTAAACCGATCCAATTTGTAGAAATTTTGTATGGAGAATTTGTGCTACGAGAATGGACATATTGATAACTTTTATCCCGCAACCATACTTTAAAGACGGGCATGGCTGGCCGACACAGTCGCGAGGAAAAGCTAGTATAATATAAAATTCTACTTAGTTACAAACGGATAAACTCACGTGTAATTATATCGCACTAAGTAAGCTCAGTGAGGGTTAATCATTTATCCCGAACGGTATGTCCTGACTCGGGTTGAAAACGGGTACCAGGGCTCACAACAGTTAAATATAATTATAATTAAAACTTTCTGTAATTGTCCGTAACTTTTATAATTGATTTCATAGCTGTTTAAACCTTTGACTTTTTATGATATAGGAGGCAAACGAGCAGACGGATTGCCTGATGGTAAGCAACTACCGTCGCCCATGGACACTGCAACACCAGAGGAGTCACAAGTACGTTGACTATCAATAGTTTTTACATTCGGTATGCGTTTGCATTTTTTATTAACATACCAAAATGTATTCGTCATACTCGTACGGTTAAAAATTAAACGAATGCCTTCCAGTCAGGTTCTCGGAAAAACTTTTTTCTCTTTGCACCGACGTGATGATAGCCATCATTAGTAGAATCGGTGGGATGCTTGATTTCTATTTTTTTTTTATGACATAAGCGGCAAACGAGCAGACGGATTGCCTGGTGGTAAGCAATTACCGTAGCCCATGGGCACCCGTAACGCCAGGGGAGTCACAAGCGCGTTGCCGGCCTTTAAGCGGGGTTGGAGCTCTGGGAACCTTACTCACCACCACAAGGAACACAACACTACATACCTGAAAGGTAGCAGTGCTATTATGGCTGTGGTCTTCTGTAAGGAGGAGGGTAATTCCCCAGTTGGGCTTATACAAACTCAAGCGTGATGGTACTTCGCTGTGCTCTTCCTTTCATTGTTGGACGTAATTTAAGAACATCCCCGGGTCCATAACCCCTTTCTTAGTAGTAGTGTTACGCATTTATAGTGAGCTCTGCAGCTGACAGTGGCGACTAATTGACCATGTTAAAGGCGATGAAGATATAGATCTTGAAGAGACCTAAGTTGCTACAAATATCTCAAGAATAATTGTATTCTTACTGTTGTGGGTATCTCTAAGATTAAGCATGTACCCTCGCTGGATTTAATAAATCAGTTGTTGTCATGGACTCGCGCTGTTTCATTGAACATAACACTTACCTTTTCCTTGGCTGTGGTATCGGCTACGTTGGTAGTGACCACCTCAGCTGCCAGTAGGGAGTAGCTGATCAGGTTGAAGGTCACGAAAGCCAGGAACGACTTGGAGAGGAACCGCGGCCGCTCCCAGCGGATGTCTCGAAGGTGGAACACCTGAGGGCAAGGAATAAATCAGTCGGAATTTGTCAGACTATTGAAGGGCAAGATCTTGTATGGTTTTTAAAGGAAGTAGAAATGATTAAGTTGGACATAAGATATATAATACAGATAATGTAAAGAACTTTTTAAACAAAATTGAAAAATATGAATATTACTTTATTGAGAAACGTGCTATTAGGACAAGCAGACACGCATCCTTTGTTATCGGAATACCGGAAAGCCTGTACGATAAGTTTAACTCGTCTGAGGTGTGGCCCCCGGGCGTGCGATTTACCGAGTGGTTTCCCGCGCGTCCCCGCTGGCAGCGGGGAGACCAGTGCGACAGTGATAGCACCAACGGACCATCCCACCCACGTTTCGATGCCACTGCACCCACTGTGCCCACTGTGCCCATCGTGCATCGTGCACCCGCCGGCTCTGGGGCAACCACTGCAGCCGCTACCATCATACAGCAATCGTAAGTCGGTTACCTTATCAAATCGATTGACCCCTATCAAACGTCGACAATATCTACAAATTATCTACCAGAATGTACGTGGGCTAAAAACGAAATTGGTTACGTGGCGACAAAACTTAGCCTTAGTCGAAAGTGATGTAATAGCCGTTACAGAGAGTTTTCTAGATAACACAGTGGAGGATGGAGAGTTAGCGGATCAGGGTTGGAACGTACTACGGCGAGATCGCGGAACACCGTGCGGCGGGGTTCTCCTCGCGGCTCGCTCGCATATCACGATGCAACGACGGTGTGACTTTGAAACTGATTATGGCGAAGATTTATGGGCGGTGCTAACTATTAATGGACTTAAAATTTGTGTGTGTGTTGTGTACGTTAAGCCTAGTGCTACTGACAGTCAATATATGGACTGGTTCTGTAAAGCGGAGTCTATTAGTAGTCAACTTAATTTCCCTATTTTCATTTTGGGTGATCTAAATTTGAACAGTGCGTCGGCCAATATTGTAAATTATTATCATTATTTTATAAGTTTTTGTAGTATGATAGAGAGGAATGAAGTTGTTAACGGTAAGGGAGGCATCTTGGATGTTGTGTTGGCGCAGGAGTGTGTTGATGAGGTGGGCGTGTGTCGGGCAGACGTGGACCTAGTACCGCCGGACGCGTACCATCCCACTTTAGATATCGAGGTATCATTTCGATCTTCTGTAAAGTTAAAATCACTGGAACCCAGTAATGTTAACGCAAATCATGACTGGAACTTCAAAAAAGGTGATTTTTCTCGTTTATACCATTTATTAAATAGCGAAACTTGGCAGAAAGTACTTAATGAGAGCACTTGTGCAAATAGGGCTACTGAATACTTCTACCAAACTCTGTACTCACACTTCGATCAATGCATACCTAAAAAAAGACGTGCTAAGGGGCACAGCAAAATCTACCCAGTGTGGTTCACGGGCGATATTATCAATGATCTGCACCGAAAAACTAAATTACATCGTCGATGGAAGCGAACCAGAGACGGAGTTACCGGAAGATTGTACGACCTAAAGGTACGTTTATCTGAGGCTCACGACTTGCATATTAGGACCATTGAAAAAAACATTAAAATTCATCCACGTAATTTCTGGCAATTTATATCCAACTTAAAATCAAAGGGTGGTTTTTTGCAGTCTGTATCATATCAAGGTGAAATGTGTAGCGGCATAGAGGCGGCAAATGCCTTCGCGAAGTTTTTAGCAGTGTGTTCCTATCAAACAACCCGCATCTTAATGTTGACTCACCGCATTTCCCTCAACGATCCGAGACAACTCAAAATGACAATAGAAACGTAAGCATCGGATTAATTAGCATAAAGGATGTACGTGATGCTCTTAAAGCCTTAAAACCTAATAGTGCTATCGGTCCAGACGGAGTACCCTCATACATTTTGCGAGCCTGTAATGGCGTAATTGCCAAACCCCTATGCCACATTTTTAATCTCTCCCTTAAAAATAACACATATCCATCTCTTTGGAAGCTTTCTAGAGTGACCCCTATTCCAAAAACGGAAAATAAAATTAATGTGGACGGACATCGCCCCATTGCGGTTCTAAACTCTGCGGCCAAAACTTTTGAAAGCATTTTGCATAAAGAAATATATCGCCAAATTGAACCTTACCTCACTGACGCTCAACATGCCTTTAGGTCTGGGAGATCAACTAACACTAATCTCCTGATACAAGTTGATTACATTAGTCAATGCTTGGATAGGGGAATCCAAGCTGATGTCATTTATCTCGACTTTAGTAAAGCATTTGACACCGTAGACAATGACGTGCTCCTAGTCAAGCTAAGTGAAGTAGGGTTCAATTCAAAACTATTAAAGTTCTTTGCCAACTACCTTAAAGACAGAACGCAGTTCGTTAAATATGGGCCTTTTATTTCCACCCCTTATCATACACGTTCGGGAGTAAGCCAAGGATCGAGTTTAGGCCCACTCCTCTTCTTAATCATGGTGAACGATCTGGTAACGGATCTTAAACATGCAAAATGTCTTCTTTATGCAGATGACCTAAAACTGGTTATGGGAATAGAGCAGGAGTCCGATCCCGTAGCACTTCAAAGCGCCTTAGCTCGGGTACCTCGTTGGAGCATCGCAAACAAACTTCACTTCAACCTCAGCAAATGTCAAATTATGACATATACGCGACGTCAATGTCCCATCAACTTTAACTACACGATGGAAGGGAAACCCATAAATCGTGTAGTTACTGTTAAAGACCTGGGAGTGAAGTTTGATAGGGAGCTAACATTTCACGACCATATTCACAGCCTCGCTAAGGAGTCGTATCGGAAACTTGGTTTCATGTTGAGGAACGTAAAGGACTTTAATAATCCAGGCGTCATCAAACTGCTTTACACGGCCCTGGTTAGAACTAAACTAGAAACGGGTTCTTGCGTTTGGAGTCCAAATGAAGCCAAATATAAGCTTATTATAGAAAAGGTACAAAAAGCGTTTCTGCGCTTTTTGTATAAAAAAATATACGGGTATTATCCATATATGTACCCAACGCAGTATTTACTCGGTGTTTTGGGTCTGAATTCGCTCGAAGTGCGCAAAAAATGAGCGGTTGATTACTGCATGCAAGGTACTCAGAAACAAAATAAACAGCACAGAACTGCATAACGTTATCAACTGCATCATAGTCCCTCCGAACAGATCGCGCCGGCGCCCGTGCCTGCAGCTGGCGGACGGCTCCGGGCCGCGCGCCACGTCCGCCCGCCGCCACTCGCCCCTGTGCGACATGCTCATCGCCCTCAACGGACTACTGCGCACTGACCTACATGTCGATATTTTTACAGACTGCTGGTCCAAACTAACATCCAAATGCCTAGCCTACTGTGAAACTGTATAATTTTCAAAAACTGTAATTATTTGATGTATATAAACCTATACAAGTGTAATTGGTGTAACCGTTCTTGTAATAAATAATAATAATAATAATAATATATATGGCGTAGGGATGTGACGACCCCATCGCCCACTGGTTTTCTCCAGTGCAATCAGTCAACGCAGGGCAGCTTGTGGCGAGCTGTTGGAGAGTAGCGACTCCACGTACCTGAGTGCCCCTGGGGTGCCCTGTCGGACAGGTGGGACAGGTTCCCTGCCTCTGGCTTGCCTTCACCGGCCGTCCAGAGTGGGGTCGCGAGAGCTGCGTTCTCGAGGGTAGATGTGGAAACCTAAGTGGCGAGTTGGCTATATGTTTAAAGTCCAGTGACACCTCTCTACCCTTAGCCCTATGCACCGGTGTTGCCCTTGAGCCATCTTTGATGTCGCTTTTTGGGGAGCCCATCTCGCATAGGGCGAGTCACCGTCTGCCGGAAATAAAATTGAATACCATTTTATTAGGCAGACGTCCGGTTTTTTATCCAATAGCCCAGTAGCTAGTCCATCCTTTCCACCCAATAGCCTAGTACATTCTAGATTCCATTATTACTCAATAGTCCTTACACCATGGCGGGTGCTGTCTCTGTGCGCGTCCCATGATACGGACAGGGGCAACATCCGCTTAGTGTACCTTACATTTCATTAAATTGTCGAAAGGGCCTCTGCGCGTTGGCTCGATCTGGCTCCGCGTACGCCTCCCAAATGTCCGGAACACCATTGTTCCGTGTACGGAAAAGACATATAAGTAATAATAATAATGTAGAGGAAGCCGTTTTTCCATTTTAAAGACAGTCTTTATAGAAAGTTCAATATAAAATTATTATTTGAATCAATCGACTACTTCTTCTTGTTATTCTGTCCCATGAGCCAGGGGATAACTGAAGCATAGTTTGTTAAAAGAAATGTAGCACCGCGTTCTACTAACACGCTGGGTAGGTGACCCATTATGGAAGAGACATATAGCTACCACTAATATGAACTTAGTGACCCAAGGGAACGTAACAATGGCAACGAGTGACATAAAATAGAGCTATTTCGCCGATATACTTACTCAACCTCGTGTCTGTAACACTCATTTGATGACAAAACATCCGTATTCCAAATGAAAGAAAAGCGACATTTCCATCAAATGATTGTTGCACATATGAGGTTGAGTAAATATAGCGACGATTTGTAAGATGTTCTAGTTTGTCGTCAAATTACATGATCGTTATAGTATCGTCAAATTCGGAGACTCTGCAGCAAAATATGCAGGGATTGCATATCTATACCGGTACTGTCATTGAACTGATCAATGGTATATACAGCTATTCATAAATGGCAGTATTCATTATTGCAATATTGCATGGTAAGGTAATAAGTAGGTATACCTAGATATTTTGCGAGCACGAACGATGTCTTGTAAGTGATTGACAAAATAAAAACATCGACAGTCCTGTTATCGATAAGTACCACTTCAATGTCATACAGGCAGTACAAAGACAAATATAGGATAATAGGGTTAAAAATAATTAACAATGACAAATCTACTTAATACTACTATTTATTTATTTTTTACATAGTTGAGGAAACAATTTCGAACTATTCATTGCAAATAAATTGGATCAAAACTGTGCGGATTACGTTCAATTTGTTCAAGATCGCTGGCCCGCAGCGTCTAGGTAGGTGGCCGCTATAAGACTGTGTGAACGTCTTGTCATTGAAGTAGGTAGTATGTACTTATCGATAACAGGATTGTCGATATTTTTGTGGCAACCACTTGGCAAATTTTGTTCCTGCTAGAAAAATGTACAGTAATAAGCATCATCAAAATATTCGCATGGACGTCGAGGTGAAGAAAACTGTCATTATTACAATACACATCAAAGTCGTGAAGTCCTCAATGGTATAATGAGTTTAAATAGCTTTCTGAATCATTTTTACCTTGTAAAGTTAAATTGCTTATAGTATCTTAATTATTTAATTAAAACAATAAATAAATAAATATTACAGGACATTCTTAAAAAAACGACTGAGCCCCACGTTAAGCTTAAGAAGGCTTGTGTTGTGGGTAGTCGGCTAACGATATATGCAAATACTTTATATACATATATAAAACACCCATGACTCAGGAACAATTATCTGTGCTCATCGCATAAATAAATGACTTTATTTGGATTTGAACCCGGGATCATCGGCTTCATAGGCAGGGTCACTAGGTCACCCACTAGGCCAAACCTGTGGTTAATACTACATATAGTTAATAATTCTTTATTGCAATAACTAAGAAAATTTTAAGAATGTAAGGTTTCTCGTTAAATTGATTATTAATTCGCGTTAAAAAAATCTACCTTTACACTGATTTCGCATTTTGTAGCCCGAAAACCAAATAATCGATTTTTCATATTATTTTATCCCTAATTGACACAGAAAACTATTTTCAAACAAATATAAACCAATTACAATATTATGCAAACTACTTACTAGGTCCATTAAATCTAAAAAGATCCATGAGGCATTTTACCAAGGATGCGGCATTTCCTGGTTATATAGCAAAGCTGATAGGTCGTGCGAGGAAGCGGCCCGCTCTTCGGTCACTAGTTACGCAATTTCTGCGCGAAAAGTTTGTGCGCGCTGGGACCCCGTGGACCTTTAGCGTTTGATATTTAAGGATTATATTAATAAAGTATTAAAATGTAACATTTTTTTTTATTTTTTTATTTATTGTTTAACGTACCTTCGTAATTGGTTACATATCGGCCCTATAAACACATTTTTTTAGAAAACAAAAAACGAAGTAGGTAAACCCTCACAGCTTGTTCCTGAGTCATGGGTATGTTCTTGAGTGCGTACTAGCTTAACTAAATATCGACAGTGGAAATTGCAAATGTCGTAAGGCGGATATAAAAGGATGTCCCTTACGACATTTGAAATTTCCACCGTCGATATGTAGTTCTTGAGTGCGTACTACCTTAACTAAAGCTAGTATAAGAGCAGTAACATGTCCCAAAACAATTATAAGAGTGATATAAGCCCACCACTCTCATAAAGTGCCCAACGGACTTTTTTGCTAGTTGGGATATCATATATAGCGTTGGCTGAGTAATCACAACACTAGCCTTCTTGAGCTTAGCGGCTCAGTCAATTTGTGTAATGATGTCGTGTAATATTTATATTTAAATACCTAAAGAGTTAAATTATACATGGGGTTCTTCAATTTTTTATGCCTTGGCTTGAAAAGGTAAAAATACCACGCCCGTCCATCGAGCAATCGGAATAAATAGTAGTTTATGTATCTATACATAATGAAGGGCATTACAACAAGAGTGTGGGTTTCATATCACACGAGTGTTGTAATGCCTAATTATGTATAGTTGCATACACTACTTTATCTACACACATGTCATAAGTGTTTTAAGATGGGTTCAGGAACCGTAGGGAAATGACCTGCATTATTACTGGTGCTACTAGTAAACATGAAAAAGTCAACGAACAAAACAAATGATAGCTTCGAACGGCGGCGTTTCGTATTTCGTATCTTAGTCAAATATTTTTTTATAACCATAGACAAGCGAATTGAAAGCTAACTTCGTATTCTATTGTCACTCGAGTTCAAATGTCGTTCAATTTATATTAAAAAACCGGCCAAGTGCGAGTCGGACTCGCGCACCGAGGGTTCCGTACAAACCTGCAAGGTTTACAAAGTTTATATTTATTAAAAATATATATTTTGTAATGTAACTAAAAATTTAAGGTTTTCGGAATTTTTCCTTTATGTGTGCTATAAAACGTTGCTTCATGCCAAATTTCAAGATTCTAGGTCGACTGGAAGTACCCTTTAGGTTTTGATTCCCTTGCGAGTACTTGCGAGTTTCAAAATATGCAGCTTAAATTGCTGTTTCTTTTGATTGCGTTGACATAGAAGTTTGATTTTGCTACAGCTTAAAGGTATTATAGACCTGAGTATTTGGTATGAATTTCAATTTAATACCTCTACGCGTTTATGAGGAAATGGGTAGTAAGTTTAAAATTATTAAAAAAAATCATATTATGTGATGTAACTAAAAATTTATGGTTTTCGTAATTTTTCCTTTATCTATGCTATAAGACGTTGCTTCGTACCAAATTTCAAGATTCTGAGTTCACGGGAAGCACCCTGTAGGTTTTGATTCCCTTGCAAGTGTCGAAAATTTGCGGCATAAACGGCTGTATCTTTTGATTGCGTTGGCTTAGAAGTTTGATTTTTTCACAGCTTCAAGGGACAGTAGACCTGAGTAATTGATATAAATTTCAGCTTCATACCTCCACGCGTTCCTGAGAAAAAGGGTCTTGACAGACGGACGGACGGACAGACGGACAACAAAGTGATCCTATAAGGGTTCCGTTTTTTTCCTTTTGAGGTACGGAACCCTAAAAAACCGGCCAAGAGCGTGTCGGGCCACGCTCAGGGTAGGGTTCCGTAGTTTTTCGTCCGTCACAGTAAGTGTTCCCACTTAAGAGTTAAAAATGGGCTATTTGATACATTGTTGTTGACATATTAATATTAAGTACAGAACCCTAAAAACGGGCTGGGGGCCTAAAGGACGGTGACAACTAAAGACATAGTTATAGATCCTAACTATACATGGCAAATTCGAAAAAATGTTGTTAATTTCAGTCCCACCATGAGCAGTAAGAAGCGGCCGTAACACGCAGCGATAACCCGCCAGCGTCATTTGAAGTCAGTTAGTTAGTTTCAACCTAATGTATGGGCATGTATGCTCCCACCCCATCAAATCAGAAAGATTCTTAAAACGTAGTGCGTATATTTCGAACATCTTTCTCTTTTAATCCAAATAAGGTGTCGTAAACCATATTCGTAAATTTCGGACTATTGTCTCTGTCACTCTCTTGACGCCTTAATTGGAGTAAAACAGAAATGCTCGACATATACGAACTTCGATGTTCGTGGTACCGGGCCTGAAGTGATGAAGTGTGTCTTGTCATTCAATAGAGATTTTGACAGCCATATCTTAGGGAATAAGGGCTAATTTATTAACAAGTTGTAAGAAACTATCGACTTAACGACTTTAGTGCTGGAATAATATAAAGTATCCTGCGGCGCTTCCGTCTTTCTCGAGCAAAAGCATAGACCATTTTACCAAAAACGCGTAAGATGTATGAAATCCTGCGGCGCTTACAGCTTTTCGAGTTGATAAAGTTTGTATGGGGAAGAATATTTTAGTTTTTAGTATATTACTCGATTTTTTCATATTTTATCACCGTTTAAACCTTCCCTCAGCTACTACAAATATTTGAAGACCAAAATTAGCCAAATCGGTAAAGCCGTTCTCAAGTTATAGCCTGATCAAAAGAAATAGGGGTTCATTTATATATATATAGATTTTTTCAAAAACTATAGAACCTATCAAGTTCAAAATAATTTTCCTAGAAAGTTTATGTAAAGTTCTACTTTTGAGATTTTTCACATTTTTGAAACTTGTGGTTCAAAAGTTAGAGGGGACGCACTTTTTTTTTACTTCTGGAGCGATTATTTCCGAAAATATTTACATTATCCAAAAATGATGTCAGTAAATCCCTATTCATTTTAAATACCTATCCAACAATATATCACACGTTAGGATTAGAATGAAGAAAAAAATCACTCCCCACTTTACGTATAGGGGGGGGACCCTAAGAAAACATTTTTTTCCACTTTTTATTTTTGCACTTTGTCGGCGTGATTGATATACATATTACTCCCATATTTCAGCAGCCTCGCGCTAACAGTCACTGAGATTACCCGCGGACGGCCGGACGGACGGACGGACGGACAGACATGGCGAAACTATAAGGGTTCCTAGTTCACTACGGATCCCTAAAAACATAACGAATTGGTGTTTCGTATCAGTGACAGTTTTAATATCTGTAGATACTAGAATTAACACCCCACTTGAATTTGACAGCTGTTCTAAATTTAAACTCATAACCTACGGTTTTCAGTAGGTAATGTTAAGATTACCTTTCAATTCATTTCTGATGGTTGGTAATGCTGGTCTTGCCTACGGTTTCTGGACGCAGTTTAGAGCACTAATGATATGTACGTAGATAAAAAATATTTCGGGACATCTTACACAAATCGACCTAGCCCTACGGTAATCTCAGTAAGGCTTGTGTTATAGGTACTAGACGACGATATATATAATAGATAGATACACAATAGTTTACATTATTGCATCTCAGCCGACTTTTTTTAGGCCACCAGGTTATTGTAACACTAATTACAAGCAAACACGTGTTTAACTGAATAATTAACATTTGATCATTAACATTCAACCTTAAAGATGTAATACGGATCCTTCAAAGGTCAATAGAAATCGCAATTATACGGTTCGGTTTGGTATCGTTATCGCAATTATGCCTATTTTTTTAAGTCTCGTGTGTAATACATTACCCGTACCATGAGTTGCGACATTACGGTTTTCGATAACGAGTATCGAATAATGTAACAACTCCGTAATGTCTCAACTCGTGGTAAGGGTACAGCAGAATTACGAGTCAGTACAAAATCGATAGTGATTAAGTTACAGATATTGTAAAAATGTTGATTATGATGATGATGGTGAAAAATGTTTTTATGTCTCGTGTGGTTTCGATTGGATCTTTGTTGATGTTGTAAGTTTACTCTAATTACTCTAAAGGACAAATTGTCAGGGATAGTGCAATACCGCGTAACTACAACGGAGCCGGGTATGTCCTTAAACTACGTCCAACAATGAGAGGTAGGGCACAGCGAAGTACCGTCACGCTTGAGTTTGGAAAAGTCCAACTGGAGAAGTAGCTCCTCCTTACAGAAGACCACAGCCATAATAGCACTGCTACCCTTCAGGTATGTAGTGTTGTATTCCTTATGGTGAGCAAGGTTCCCAGAGCTTCAACAACTTTTAGGGTAGGCAACGCGCATGTGAATTCTCTGCGGTTGCAGGTGTCCATAGGCTACGGTAACTGCTTACCATCAGGCGGGCCGTATGATTGTTTGTCACCGTCGTAATATTAAAAAACTAAAAATATCGATAGAGTTCGAAATTCAAACAATACATAAAGAAATTGTCTTATTGCATTTGTTCGTTACGCGGTATTGCCACTATACGCGAATACCCGATGAGAAGTCATCGATAAATTGAGGTATCCAAACAGCAATTTCTGTATTAATGCAAAGGGTTTAGGAGCATTCCGTTTTACACCGCAATACCCGATACACGTTTTTCACTACGTCGGTGTCAAGCGAGCATACGGCCCGCCCCATGGTAAGCAGTCTATGGACGCCTGCAACTCCAGAGGCGTAACATGCGCGTTTCTATGAATTTTATTACTACGTCTAAATTGTTGTTTAACTACACAAAATGAATACAGCTGAACTGACAAACACTCTAAATGAACTTTAGGCGAAAGGTCAATGTGGGTAAGTCCGTCTATCTGGAAAGACCGTCTACCAACCAATTTCCTTCATTATCTCATAGGTTTTAGTGTCATAGGTCTGGCCTAGTGGGTAGTGACCCTGCCTATGAAGCCGGTGGTCCTGGGTTCGAATCCCAAGGGCATTTATTTGTGTGATGAACACAGTTGTTTCTGTGTCATGGGTGTTTCCTGTGTATTTATATGTGTCTATCTATTATATATATCGTCGTCTAGTACCTACAACACAAGCCTTACTGAGCTTACCGTAGGGCTAGGTCGATTTGTGTAAGATTGTCCCGAAATATTTATATTTATATGAATGACGGACTTACCCACATTAACCTTAACACTATAGACAGTATTTCGAGGCAACATAGATGATCCGTCCTTACCCACATTAACCTTAACACTATAGACAGTATTTCGAGGCAACATAGATGATCCGTCATTTTCTAACTAAACTAAAAGAGAAACGTGTCTACCACGCGAATTATTAAAGATGATTGTCATTAACAGATGTACATAGGGGTATTTGACCCTAAAAGTTGGACATAATTATTTATCTATATCTTTGACATTATATAGATTTAAATATACCGTACATGACAGATTTATTTATTTTTGACAGTTGTCAATTAATACGGGTCATGTTATAAACAGGATATACCAAAAAATATTAATTTTACTCAAATTGTATACAGCATTGAATGCATGTCATTCCGACGACGCGTCCCATCCTTCTTCATTTGAAGACAACTACCGTCAAGACCTATCAAAGAATATGTATAACTACGCTGTGTAGGGACTCTTCAGCTACAGAGTCCAATTAACAGCATGTAGGATTCTTACGTTTTGTTACTTAATACTAATGCCCACCTATTTTAACCCTTTGACCGCCAACGTCTCATATATGAGACAAAGTGACAACGGAAATGACACCGTCATATATTATGACAGAGTTCAAAATTGAACTTTACATTTTGACGTTCGGCGGTCAAAGGTTAATGGGATACCCCTATGTGAGATGGTTTGAAGCAACCTGCCTAAAGGTCTCTATCCAATTTAAGCAACATTAATATTTACTTCGTCTTGTATGGTTTTTTACTGCCATATTTAAAGTCAACCATATCATTTTGCCAGATTCCAAATTTGATATGTGAAGAATCTTGACGTGACCAAAGTTTTCATAGCAAATTGAGCCTTGTAGCTTATACTTATAAAATCGTTTTTTAATCGCATTACTGTATTGCATTGCTGACTCAAATCAGGTAATTTTGTGTCCTACTTAGAATACACAATTATTATTCAAATTGTACCTATAACATGAATTAACCGGCTAACAGTATAATTATCTAAGAATCTACTAGATTTCTGTAGATTACCATTAAATAGTACAGTCGCCATTAGATATATCGGAGCTCTGAAGGTGGTCACAAATATCTGAACAACGCTTGTACTGTCAAGGCTATAACGTGCATGTTCAAATATTTGTGACCACCACGTGACCACGCATTTTTCGATAACGAGTATCGAGTTTACTACCTGTGCATCTCGCTTGTACTATTTTAGTACGAACAAATTGCACAGATAGTAAACTCAATACTCGTTATCGAAAACCTCAAAGTCACAACTCATGGTAAGTAGGGTACAGCAGTTAACTCTGAATAACGTTTTGTGTTGTCGAACCCAAATTGGGAAGAACATAATATGCTAGTAGGTGTCTAGTGGCCTAAGAAGGGCCGGGACAATATTCAGAATTTTGTAGGGAGTATCGAAGCAATGTGTTTGTAGAACGAGAGGCAAGTACCACCACGTAGAGTCAGTCTGTACGGCGCGGGCCAGGTGATGGCCATGAGGTGGAGGGTTATACCCTCTACATACTGGCCTATCTTACTGGGCCAAGTTAACGGCCCGGCCACGACATGAGAGGTAGGGCACAGCGATGACCATCACGCTCGAGTCTGGAGATGCCCAACTGGGGAAGTACCTCCTCCTTACAGAAGACTACAGCCATAATAGCACTGCTACCTTTCAGGTATGTAGTGTTGTGTTCCTGATGGTGAGTAAGGTTCCCAGAGCTCCAACCTTCCTTAAAAGCCGGCAACGCGCTTGTGACTCCCCTGGTGTTGCGGGTGCCCATGGGCGACGGTAATTGCTTACCATCAGGCAATCCGTCAGCTCGTTTGCCGCCGTATGTCATAAAAAAAAGACAATGTGCGACTTGCGGCGCGTCAAGCGTTTTATCTTTTCGTTGCGCGGTCAAGACGCGCAATGCACTGCGGTTAGTTGGGATCACACGCAATGGACAGATACGCTTGCCGCTCCACAATGTCGTGGTCGGGCCGTAATGGGCCATCGTGTAGAGGATCCATAATGTAATAGTTTACGTCAACAAATCTATTTTGATTGTCATCTTTTAACACCTTTTTAGTCTACGCAACTTTAGGACAAGGTATGATAATATACTTGTCACAACGGTGTTAACTATTCAAAATACCTTTGGAAAATAATAACATTACTCGTACCATGAGTTGCGACGTTACGGTTTTCGATAACGAGTATCGAGTTTACTATCTGTGCATCTCGTTCGCACTAAAATAGTACAAGCGAGATGCACAGATAGTAAACTCGACACTCGTTATCGAAAACCGTAATGTCACAACTCATGGTAAGGGTACAGCAGAATTACGAGTCAGTACAAAATCGATAGTGATTAAGTTACAAATATTGTAAAAATTGATTATTATGGTGAAAAATGATGACATTTTAAAATTTGTCTAAACAGTAATAGGAGTCGATATATATAGTCATAATTGTGCACCATCAGCGTCTTATATTTCATAGTTGTGTGTGTGTATCACACCTACACACTATCCCCATACCACGACTATAAACTAATAGTCTTCATATGGTATGTTTGTTTACCAGCACTGATGTTCATTTCAAAATCATACAGATATATCATATATATGCAGATACCATTCCCATCACTTTATACAACAAATTCATAGACAATAAGCCCAACCCAAACCGCATAACCTGGATAGCCGATTTTTTCAAAAAAGGTAGTATAGTTTATATATGATATATATATGTATATATAGTACTAAGAAGGTATTTTTGGAAATTCCACCATTAAGAGGGTAAAAAGGGGGTTGAAAGTTAATATGAGGTTGGTGTAAAATTTAAAGCGAGACTTGAAATTTTGTGTAAACACTCCTTAAATAACAACTCCAACTCCTTAATAATTGCTACAGGTATTCTTCTGTGCATGCGAAGCCGCGGGCAAAAGCTAGTCCCATATATTTTTGATAGATACAATAATAAATGTGATTGCAGTATAGGTTTATAAATATTATTAAGCCTAATATATTTGTGTCACTTCAATGATATAAGAATTATAATAAATAGAGATAGAAACATAAACGACATTATAATAAAAATAATAATAATAAAGTGCCCTTGTGGCCTACTTACTAAATAAACGCTTGAGTTTTCAATACATAGAAAGAATTTTAAAGGACTTTAGTTTTTCTTAATAAAAGGTTTTAAATTAAATTTTGGTTATTTTATAAATTAGTATCTACTCGAAAGTAACATATATTTCAAAAATCCCAACTGACTTGGATAAATATGAAAATTTCTTACGCAATCATCCTTTTTACCAATGCACCGTAATCCAAACACATCAAATAGGCATTAAAAAAAAAACACCAAATCGCTACTCGTAAAACTGCACCGGTAATTATAAAATAACGGAAATAAATAGCTTGATTAAAAAAATCTGAATTTCAAATTTGGAATAGTAACGTTCGATAGTACGCGCAGGCGCACGCGTCTGCGCGCGAGTCGTTGCGAAATACAACAGTTTTCCGATTAGCCGAGAGCGGCCGGATGCCCGAATTGGCAAGGTGCGGGTTTAGAGCGGGCGGGTAGCGGAACGATAGGCGGAGCGATTGGCGAAGCGATTGGCGGAGCAATTGACGGACAATCATCACGCCTCGCGGATTTGTGTTTATTGAGATGGAAGTTAAAAATCTATACGGAATTAAAACATTCCATTTTTTATGTACGGTCGCGTGCATTTATTTGTGACCCACTTAAGGTTGACAGTCCTGTCAAACTGAAGTTCAAATGACTTTTTTGCGAAATGGGTTACAAATTAACGCACGCGATTGTAGTATGCATTAGACGCCTTTACGAAGTCATTACAACATAGCTAGAACGGAATTTAAGTCGATGACAAATCGTCGCTATACTTACTCAAGCTCATATCTGCAACAATCATTTGATGGAAATGTCGCTTTTCATTCATTTGGGATACGGGTGTTTTATCAACAAATGAGTATTATAGACACGAGGTTGAGTAAGTATATCGGCGAAATGTAGTTTGCTACAAAGCAGTAAATAATAATTACCTTGATATTTGCAAGAAAATTAGCACATATTGGATTAAAATTTAAACTATAAATGTCAAAATTGTTAATATATTTCAATGACAAATTTGTCGTATGGTTCTGGAATAATCACAATGTCATCGAATTATTATTTAAATAATACTTAACGTTTCCGACTGCCTTTAATGTAGCCTTTAACCAAGTTTTCAAGACCAAATAAATGTTTAGAACATTCTAGAAAAAATAATATCATAGCAATAAACATAACCCTATCAACACTACACGCATCCAATTATAAATGACGGAATGTAACAGACAGTAGTCTAAAAAGTATTATTTTGGATCATTCAATTTTTTAATAATATCTACCGGTCTAAAAGATACTTCCGTTGTTTCCTAATTTTTCATTGATTTTCTTAAATTGTATTTATTTATATCAGGTAAGGAGAATACGGCTTATCTGATTAGCTGAATTAAATGAAATATATATGCCTTAGCAACCAAGATATAAGAAATTGAATATCGGCGAAAATAAATAAAAATAATACCGGTATTCGATGTCTGGTTAAAACACTATTTAGGCATGGCGTGAGGCGTGACGTCACGAGACGATTGACAAATAAAAAAAAATTGGTATTGTCTAAAATATTGATATATTTTGACAATCTTACGAATTAACTACCCTTATTTGCACCGTTCACATTTTGATTGCCACGCAAAAGTGCAATATTAAAATGAACAAAGATTCTTCAGACACTACACAATTCTATTGTTTTAAGAATGTAAGCGCACATTCTCACAAAATAAAAATAACCATTCACTCCAAACATTAAACATATTTGCTTCGTAGAATATCAATATGTCACCTACCTTATCTGTAGTAGTTAAAAGAGCAATGTATAGCAGTTACCACCTACACCTAAACAGGTATAAAGTGACCATTTTCTACGTATTATCTATCCATATTACGGGTAGGTGGTATGGTACTTAAAATTTATGTTAAAAAAAACCTTATGGGGTCATGGGTCATACTGAAAAAAAAAAACAAATATTAAAAGGGGGCACCCGTACAACAGACCCGATTTGCATTTTCAAATGGTCGGTTTTTACATTTCAGAAATGTCTTAAGTGACAGCGTCCAGATAGGAAGGATAGGACAACGAGCGAAGCTAGGAGGAGCGTGTTAGGTGAACCGCGAGCAAACAGCGAGGGGCAAGTTTTTAATATAAAAACAAAAACAGTTTCTTAACTAAACGTTACACAACGAAATTAATATTATTTTTACTCGATTACTCGAAAAAGTCATTTTAAAATGTGACTTTATTAAATACAGACCAAACGTATACAGTTGGTAATTGTGAGGTTGGAAAATAAAATATAATATTTTGATAAGTAGGCACTTAAATTCCGCGAAATAAGCTTTAGCGAAAAATTCGGTTGGGAAGTGATAATAGACATTACAATTGTAAACGTAGTGTATTGATTAAGTACGATGGAGTAAATATTGAATCTTCGAGAAACATATGTTCCATAAATTTGTCTGACACACAGCAAGGGCCCGTTTCATACAATGTCGCAATAGCAAAATGCCAGAACTCCGACCAACTTACTAATACCACTCATACTATATACTAATATTACCTAAAAACCCCTCTTACACACGCATAATTAAATTTGTATCACACTAAACGCTAAATTACACAATTAACATCCTTATTTCACTTGTCTTAAGAGCGACAGTAAGTGTATTTATAATGTAGGCAGTACCGAGTTTCCGAGTGCAGGTGCCCTTACTAACATTAACAATATTAACCGACTGTAAGTAGTCCTTATTGCGTGGAGATAGAGTCGAAGTTCGGTCAATAAAGAGTGTTGATAGTACTAGAACTTAGACGAATCTAGGCCTTGTTTCTGACGTGGCCATAAAGGGTGTTGACCTGGAAGGCCATGTGGTCAGGTTCGCGACCGGATTTAGGTGCGATTCGGTAAACTGGAAACGTTTGACCACTTTAAAGCATAAAAAGTTACAAAATTATATTATTATATTATTTAAAAAGTTACAAAATTATATTATTTTATTATATTATTTAACTATAAATTTACCTCCGAAGTTTCAGAACAACAATATCCTCGTGGACTTAAGTCCCGTTTATTTGTAATAATGTGTAGTAACCCTGACAGTTTAAATTAGTATAATGTTTATCCTAGTTAAGTTTTATATGTATCTATCTATTATGTATATCGTCGTCTAGTACCTACAGCACAAGCCTTACTTGAGCTGAGGACTAGATCGATTTGAGTAAGATTGTCTCGAAATATTTATTTATTTTATTATTTATTCTTTAGTTAAAGGACAAGTTATTGTTTCAAAAATTTATTCCATTCAAAAATTTTGTACAGTAGCTTGATGTATTTTTATATTAATTGTCAGGCTGGTAGAGTAAATGACCCACATACCATACACCATATACCAATTCTATACATTTTAAATAACAATAAAGGAAAGTTCAGTACAAACTTTCTGATACATTTTGAGGCTTTCTGATACTTTTCTTTATTCACAAGGGAGTTCTTTCAAAGTTATTTTATACAGATTTTGAATGTTTTTGCCATTAGCTGGGTTGTGTGTAAATTTAATTGATAATTTCGAATAATAAATTTTTGTTACTAATAAATCTGGAGTAAATTTTAATGTTTTACAAACGGTAATTTCTCGCTATGCTCGTGGTACAGTCAGCGTCATGTAGTTGGTAGCATCCAAAGTACTCAAAAAGTTCGGTACACCATAGAATTAGTATGGTGTACCGAACTATTTGAGTACTTTGAATGCTACCAACTATATGACGCTGACTGTACAATACACGGGTACAACGGGTCTCAATTTTAGCACGCGAATGTAAACACCAACTTTGCTCCCTTATAAAATAACTATTCATACATTTTTAAAATAAATATACATACAAATTTTACTGATATTTTCGACTTGGACTGTACAGTCGCCATCAGATATATCAGAGACGTGGAGATGGTCACAAATATCTGAACGTACACTTTAACACCTTGACAATGTAAGTGTTGATCAGATATTTGTGACCACCTCCACAACTCCGATATATCTGAAGGCGACTGTACCTGTCTATAAATAGCAGTGTATTGTAAATTATTTAAATATTTACTAAGGAGTCAAACATGGCATGGACTTGTTGATACATTCATATCGTGAGTCGTTCTTCAGACTGACTCAACTACTATAAATAGTAGATTGTGTGACAAGGGGGCAAAATTACAAATTTACGGCGAGGGTGTATATTGAATCCGAAACAAAAAAAAAGCAAAAGTCCTAGAACAGAAAAGTGCCACATAGCCAAATACAAGCTGGTGGTGTAAAAACACATTAAACAGGGCTTTACTTACTAAAAAAAAATCGAAATTTCTTATACGTCTGAAAGTGGCTTAAGGGTCTCTCATATGTCGAGGCGGATTCGGGTAAAGCTGGTCAGAAAAACCCTTTATGTCGACCCAGTAAGAGTGAAAATCGTCCGGCGTGGGGAGGCGGCAAAAGTTTTTTTTAAAGCTCTAGTGTCCTAAGAAGTCGGTAGGTACCCTTATAGGATCACTTTGTTCGTCCGTCCGTCTGTCAAGCCCCTATTTCTCAGAAACGCGTGGAGGTATCACGCCGAAATTTATGTTAAAGACATCAGGTCCATTGTCCCTTGGAGCTGTGAAAAAATCAAACATTTGGACCCCGGTATGTCCTTAAACTACGTCCAACAATGAGAGGTAGGGCACAGCGTTGACCATCACGCTTGAATCTGGGGCAGCCCAACTGGGAAGTACCTCCTCCTTACAGAAGACCACAGCCATAATAGCACTGCTACCTTTCAGGTATGTAGTGTTGTGTTCCTGATGGTGAGTAAGGTTCCCAGAGCTCCAACCCCCCTTAAAGGCCGGCAACGCGCTTGTGACTCCCCTGGTGTTGCGAGTGCCCATGGGCGACGGTAATTGCTTAACACCAGGCAATCCGTCTGCTCGTTTGCCGCCTATGTCATAAAAAAAAAAAAAACATCTAAGCCAACGCAATCAAAAGTTACAGCCGTTTATATCGCAAATTTCTGCAAATTTTCGAAACTTGTAACTTGGGATCAAAACTTACAGGGTACTTCCCGTGAACTCAGAATATTGAAATTTGGTACGAAGCTCCGTCTCATAGCACAGATAAAGGAAAAAGTTGTAAATTTAAGTTACATCATATAATAATAGTACATTACATCAGAGGCCGGGAAAATGAGGATTTCCGGCCAAGTGGGTATATATGTTAATTTTGGATGTTAATTTTTAATACATTTCGATTTCATTGTTAGTTGTAATTTTGCAAATTTCATTTTTTGAAGCATTTCTATTATTTCATTGTATGTTTGAGAAAAGCACTATACATGCCTCGTCGTGAAAACGGATTCCCGGCCTCGTATCACTATCTATATACGAGCCCCAATGCAAATGAGTACGTCTGGTAGGAAAAAAATGTACTAAACTAACGTTAACCTAAAAATTCTGGGGGACGAAGGTGTTTGGAAGAATTAGCAATATAAAAACAGTATAAGTTATAAATCGTATTTTATTTATTCAATGAAAAAAAAGACGAACTGTCCTTGGTAATAAAAAAAAACATTGTTTCACCAATTGTACTAAAATGCAAAAAAGTTCGTCTTTAGTGTTACCGACGCAGATTAGAACGTCTACCACTTGGTGGCGTCTCCTTTTGCATCTAAAACGGCTTTAATTCTGAGCGGCATTGTATCTACCAGCTGTCGACACTCTTCCGGGGTTGTTTCATTCCAAACACAGGTAAGTTTCTCTTTAAGATCAGCTTTTAATCTGGACGGGTCCTTTCGCAACTTCTTCTTCATTTTCCACCACAACGTTTCTATGGGAGACAAGTCCGGGCTGCTGGATGGCCACGACATGGTAGGTATTTTTTTCTTTTTCAGCCACGCCATCGTTGCTTTAGCGGTATGGCATGAGGCACCATCTTGTTGAAAAGTATACGCAGTTTTATACTTTAACTTACGTATAGACGGCAGCAAACTCTCTTGTAAGATGCTTTTGTATTTTTCGGCATTGACGGTTCCATCTATAAATTGCAGACAGCCGACACCCTGTGCCGACATGCAGCCCCAAATCATTAAGGAAGCTGGAAACTTTCCCTTACGCTTACCACACTCTTATTGAAATGCCTCTCCTTTGTCGCGAATGACGTTACTACGTTCATCGCCTACTGTGACTTCAAAGATATTTAAGTCGAAAGAAAAATAGAAAAATTTGACTCGCAGCGGGACTCGAACCCACAACCACTGGATCACTAGCCCAGTGCACTACCAGTTGTGCTATACGAGCGCCGCTTAGACGTGTCAAATTTTTCTATCTTATCCTTCTTGGTATATACGTCATTACGGGTGACGTGTAGCGACATCTACCGAAGTGGTTGTGGGTTCGATTCCCGCTGCGAGTCAAATTTTTTCTATTTTTCTTTCGACTTAAATATCTTTGATATGCTAGCAGACGTTTCTGCTTAATATAAAAATAATTTTACTGTGACTTCAAATTTAGATTCGTCACTCCATATAATTTTACGCCACTGATCGACGGTCCAATTTCTGTACTTTTGGCGAATTTCAACCTGTTAGTTTTCTGCCGTTGTGTAAGTAACGGTTTCTCTTTAGCAGTGTAAAAACCGTAGCCCATCCTCTTCATCACTCTCTTGCAAGTATCCACTGAAATGTTTTTTACCGTAAGTTCTCCAGCTCTTGCACGACGATTTTTCTTGATGATCTTCCTCAGAATCCTGTTTTCTGCTTTAGTAGTAATTCGTGGGCGGCCGGATTTCTTTAAACAAGAAATTTTGTCGTGTTTTCGATGATGCTCGATGATAGTTTGGATTGTAGACCTTGGCATAGAAAGGTCCTTGGCAATTTGGTACGTAGATTTGCCTTTATTGTTACTGGAGATTATAATTTTCCGCACTTCTTCAGTCACTTACCTCGTGCCATCTCGATAGAAAAACGATTTGGAGTAATTCAAAAATTAGGCTGAATTTGCCCTTTTATATAGTGGTTTGTCATTTTACATGACAGAGAATATTCCGTATTCAATTTGAAAATAATATTTTATATTACGAACCCTGGTAAACAGGTTTTATTTTAAATAGACGACCTATTTTGCCTTAAATATGAAGCAGACGTAATTATTTGCGTGTGAGATGTAATATTTATAATTAAATTATTTTAAAATAAATAACGAGATGTACACTTTGTACAACTCAAAACGAAGCTAGCTTTAGTGACATTGCGTCTAGTGTATTCCATTAATCATCAAAGTCGATTCGGGTAGAAATACTAGTTTTTGAAAAAATACGCATGCAGAATTGCGACTAGACGAGCTATCTTGCATTGGGGCTCGTACCCACTTGGCCGCAAATCCTCATTTTCCCGCCTCTGATGTAATGTACTATTGTAGGGAACCCGCGGTGGGCGAGCATGACTTGCACTTAGCCGGTTTTTTAGTATAATGGCCAGTTATTGACGGGTTGCCAATTACTAGCGAATTACCGTATACTCGTATGTATATGTCAACTTGAGCTGTCTTTCTCTGCAGCGAACAATTCTTCGGACGCTAAGGAACATATTCCTTGTTCATTTTCTTAGTAAAAGACGTATCTCTTGTTAAGCTAATATTGATTCATAAAACATGACGAAAGGATATTTGTGACATTATCTATGAAAAGGGACCTTATTGTCGATGGCGCTTATGTCGTTGTTCAAGACGATACAATACAAACGCAACGCGATTGGACGTAACTGCCATCGACAATAAGGTCCCTTTTCCTAGATAATGACACATTTAAGTTGGTATTGTTACAAGTTTCATTTAGCTATATATTTTGCGACGGTCATAAAGTTTTTATGTTACTAAGTTGAAAATAGATATATATACTTAAGAAAAATGGATGTGGAAGCCGCAGGATCGGTCTTGGGTCATTCTGGGGGAGGCCTATGTTCAGCAGTGGACGTCTTTCGGCTGACATGATGATGATGATGACTTAATAAAAAATAGGTGCTTCGCTTCGAAGATTATATATACTTGATAAATAACGGGGTCCGCTGTGTCGGGCCCAATTGGTTAAGGCGTCAGCCGCGATAGCTGGAGATGCGGGTTCAAAATCCTGCCTATTTTCTATTTATATATGTATACTAGCTGTGCCCCGCGGTGTTAAAACGTAGCCTATGTGTTAATCCCGGGTGTCAGCTATCACCATAACAAATTTTAGTAAAATCGCTCCAGCCGTTTACGTGAAGAAGTAACAAACATACACACTCACACATCAGCCATATAAACTTCTGTCCCATTAGTCAGGGGAGAACTGAAGCATAGTTTGTTACAAGAAATGTGGCCCTTTTTTTTGTCGCTGGTATATGCGTTTCCGCTTCCCCCCGGGCCTGGGGTAGGGTCATGATGGTAGTGAGGGGGGTATGTGGGACTTTCCTCGCTGCTCCTCTTGCTAGCCAAGGAGAGGAGGGGAGGAGAATACCCACTAAAACCCAGCGGCGACGTCCGCATTGCCGTTTGGGGGAGTGCCACTGGATCACGATCGCACTCGACGGTGACACACCCCGGAAGAAATGTGGCCCTGCGTACTAACGCGCTTGGTAGGAGACCCATTATGGAAGGAACATATAGCTTCAACAAATATCTATGTTTTGTGTATTTAGATGCAGTTATACTGTGGTTTGTAGTGACCCAGGGGAAAGTAACCATGGCAACGTAGGGCAAAGAATAGTTGATTGAGCCTTATACACAAAGTACAAACTTCTCAACCACAGGAAAGGAAATATGACGTTATAATTTGAACATGAAGTGTCAAAATAAATATTGAAACAGTGACTCTTTGGAAAATTTGCGATATGGTTTAGCTTAGGTCCTAAATCGACAGGTAAATGCATTGTACAAATGTACAGTCACCGGCAATAATATTTTTCGTTATCAAGACAGTAAGAAGCAGCGTATAGGTTCTTAAAGGCAGGCAACGCGCATGTGAATCCTCTGGAGTTGCTGGCGTCAATAGGCAACGGTAACTGCTTACCATCAGTCTGGCCGTATGCTTGTTTGCCACCAACGTTGTATTAAAAAAAACTGACAGCACCTTATGGCCTTGACATGTATGTACATATCTATATATTATATATATCGTCGTCTAGTACCTACAACACAAGCCTCACTGAGCTTACCGTAGGACTAGGTCGATTTGTGTAAGATTACAACTATTACAAGCGGGATAGTTACCAACTTACCATGTATATAATTTTGATTTTTAATGAGTTTCAGATATTTCGAAACTCAATCAAAATTATATACATGGTACCTATCTCGTTCTAAGTAATAGTTGTAATGTGAATGACCATGTTATCCTAAAATCGTATATTGTTTAAGATTGTCCCGAAATATTTATTTATTTATTAATAATATAATACCTAATCAATTTAAATTAATTGATAATATATGCCTTTAGAAACATGTAAACACTACACTAAGATAACGAGTTTTCATATAAAAAGCATGGGTATACTTCTGGCCAAGGCTGTATACAGGAAACAATAAAAAAAAAACCCTCCAAGATGATACAAGACATTGGCCTCCCCCATACCAATGTCTAGGGTTGCCAACTGTGATTCAGAGATTCGCGGTACATTTACGACCACATTGCGGGACCAGGCTTAAAACCACGGAATCACGGTACCTACACGCGGCCTCGCTCTCACTGAATGCAACCCCCCGACACTTCTGAGACTTATTTAAACACATCTAACAAGTTTTCACATCAACAAAATTATCGTAACATGCAAATCAACGCTCGTTTTGGTGCTGATAATCTAGTCTAGTCTGAAAACGGGACAATCGGCGTCCCGCGTAGACCCCTTGCAAGTTGCAGGACGCATACCCCGTTTTGGACCCGGGTATGTCCTTAAACTACGTCCAACAATGAGAGGTAGGGCACAGCGATGACCATCACGCTTGAATCTGGGGCAGCCCAACTGGGGAAGTACCTCCTCCTTACAGAAGACCACAGCCATAATAGCACTGCTACCTTTCAGGTATGTAGTGTTGTGTTCCTGATGGTGAGTAAGGTTCCCAGAGCTCCAACCCCCCTTAAAGGCCGGCAACGCGCTTGTGACTCGCCTGGTGTTGCGGGTGCCCATAGGCGACGGTAATTGCTTACCATCAGGCAATCCGTCTGCACGTTTGCCGCCTATGAAATAAAAAAAAATACTCTAGGGCCCCAGAAACGGGACGGTTGGCAACCCTACCTATGTCCAACAGTGGACGATTCACGCCTACAATAACGATGAATACTCATATACTATCATTATATAGGTATTTATGTACAAGAAGAATAAATAATTTCCGCCATACTATATTAAAATAATACATTAGCCAACCTGAGATCATCTCGTGCGCAAGTATTTTGCTTGACTTCATCAAAACATATTATGTAATTAAAAAAACATCAATCTTTGTCTATATATGAGCTAATATGAGGTAGAGGTGAACTATGAGTTGATGCATTTTTTTTTTAATGGAAAAGTACAGTCTGTATCACATGTACAGTCTGTAGCAGAGTTGCTAAGCGGACCGGAGATTCGTAAATTTCGGACGATTGACTCTGTCAGTCTCATGACGTCTTAATTGGGGTAAATATACCAGGAAAATTAGCTTACCCTGGACATAATTCAATAACTCGTTGTTTTTGTTATTTTATTGGATATTCATATTCAGTATTCAATATAAATTAGATATATTCAGTCAAATATCCCCGGGCGTAACTATATAAAAAAGAATCGAGGGTTATCGTATACTACCTAACTTTTTCTAAAAGCAAAAAGATAACCAAATACCTTGTTAGTATAATTTTGACTAGCCTTTAAATGCTATCACTTAATAGCAAAATTAAACGGAAACCAATTTCGCATGTATGTTTTTTTTTGTAGTTTGTATCTGATCTCAATATCTAGATAAGTAAAAATGTTAACTATGATATTTATATCTTTTAAGCTTTATAACGTCAATTTAGACAATTAAGACAAAAATTAAACGTTTGTGTTTAACGTTTCAATAATAATGCATTTCTCGGTAGTTAAAAATCATAACTGCGAATTTTCTGTTTAATAATAGCACATTGTGCAAAATGCCCACGTTTCTGTCAAAATTAAACATATTCATTACACAGATAAGCAATTATCAATCTAATTAAATAGATAATATTCTACCCAAGGCCCTGTCGAGGAGGGGGATGCTCGCGGGGAGTGCGAGACGTAGGGGGAGCGGACGTCGGCGGCGAGCCGGCTAACGTGCGCCGCCGGACTAGTTGTAACCAGTTTATTTCAAAAATGCACTTGTTTTATGGCAGTGACGTCTATCTTATCTTCTACAAATCACCTTGATTTTTATAACTAAAGAGGCTACATATATCATTATTTATCTTTATACAGAGCGTCCCAAACTTATGGGACATGAAGAGGAAGTACCTTAAATATCGTAGATAAAGTATTTTGCTGAAAGAAGACATTATGTTATTATTAAAAGTTATTAATTCTGCATTCATAGAGTTTATAAAAGTAACTTGCTTCGTCTGGAAATCGAAGCGACTTAAGTGTCAAAAAATCATCCTACTTTTATGATGCCAATCGAAAGAATAGCTAAAAATTAATAACTCTGCTTAAGTAACATTGTATTTTAAAAGAAAGGATCAAAGTAAAATTAATCATTTTAATCAAATGAGAAACATCATGAAATTGCCGTTGTCAATTAATTGGGTATTTTTTTTGTAAATTACTTTATTCTTGAAATTTGATTCAATCATTCTCGATAGTAATCTGTTGAGAAAAACACCGTCCGGGTTAATTTTAAACCAACTTCAACCCCTGAAATCCGGTCACAAAACTTAACAGTTACCGGCACAGACCAAATTCCACGCCACACGCGGGCGCAGCCGCGGTCACAGCTAGTATAATATCTACTTGTTGTGAATCGCCCATCATATTTTGATCTAGGTTAATGTGGGTAAGACCGTCTGCCAACCAATTTCTTACATTATCTCATCGGTATTTAGTGTCATATGACGGACTTCCCATCAAAATAAAGTATCCGGGCTTACCCACATTGACATAAAAGATTCTGTAGAGAAATGAAAGCTTACAAATCGGTTTTACAAGTTAACAATTTCTTGAAAATCAAAGGTGTAGCATACACCGTGTTTTTGATAACTTTAAAGGAGGTCAATTAAAGTTATTTTTTTAAAGTAACTAGTGTTACTTTAAACTTAATTTTATCCCTGCATCAGTGTAAAATTATTCTTTAAATTAAAATTTCTTCAGTAGTTTTCGTTTCATAGCATAGGTTATTCGGTTCGGTTCATATTGCGGAGATTATTAAGATGAGTTTGTTTGACGTTATTTAATGTGTCTATTACTATGTGTCATTAAAACGACCATAACTTAATTGTCATAAAAGTCCTAATATAAAATTAGACATCAGAAATTATTTATGTGCATAGACACAGTACAGGGATGTTACAATGGTAATTATGTAACATTATGATTCATGTATCTAGCTTGCATGCAATCGTGCAAATATTATAAGCGTTTGACGGCTCGTCTCCACTCTTCCCTGACGGCTGCTAGTTTAGCGCATTTGTGTTAATGTAGATGTGTTGGTTTCTTAGGTTTCTATCCAGGTTAATTTCCTCACATTTGTTAATGGCGAAGACTTCGGTCTGGAATATTGAGGCACTCGTCCCCATGCTGACGTTAGCTCTGAATCTAGGTCTCCCCCATAAACCTTTTTGGATCCATCTGTGTGCCATAGGTGGCTTCTCTCTTCTACGTACATTTGGTCTTCAATCCATTTGTCTCTTGGAGGTATTTCAACTGTGTAGAGTTTAGAGAATTGACATTCGTTGTGCATGTCGTCTATTGGCATGCTAAAAGCCCAGGCGTTCAGTTTGATTAGGGCTTCACAGCGCCATTTAGGCCGATTTAGCGTGCATATTCTGTAGACGCACTGCTTGGCCTCCCTTTTGCACCTGCATGGGGAGTGTCGTCTAAGGCCGCCCACGGTGTCGAGGTAAAGGCCCCTGTTGCTGTTATACAGGCCATGCTTTGCAGGCTGTTTAACATTGTTAACTGCTGTCTTTTGGTTGGTCTTGTTTTACCAGACCGCGGAGCCATAAGTAATTATGGGCCTTACTACCGCTGTAAAAAGCCACAGAGCAATTTTGGGTCTTATCCCCCATCTTGCTCCTGCCATTCGACAGCACGTCCACAAGGCCATTTTTGCCTTTTGTAAAATGTTTTTCAGGTGAGGGTTCCAAGTTAGCTTTTGGTCGAAAGTGATTCCTAGGTTCTTAACCTCATCTGTGACCGGTATGTCCTGTCCATTCAGTTGTATTTTTGTAAGCTTATCATTTATCAAGTTTCATCTTATGCCGGTCTTACTCACATTGACTATAGTCACTAAGCCGGTCGTACTCACATTGATTAGAGTTATATTGACTAATACTTTACTTTTAAGGGACGTCCATCATATAACTCTACACCGCGTAACATGAGGAAACCGAATAAATTTGCCAGAGTTACCCTGACCATATTTCGAGACTAAAATATCCAATAAACCTTTTAATCAATCTTCCAGGCAGAAGTCCTCGCTATTAACATATGCGCGGAAATCAATCTGGACAGAAAACTAAGAAACCAACATATCTACATCAACTCGGACAGTCAAGCTGCACTGCTAGCACTAAAGTCCCTCGAGGTCAACTCTAGACTTGTCCAGAACTGCAAGTATAACCTAAACACACTGGCTAACTCCAACAAAGTTAAACTTAGATAGGTACCAGGACACTCCAACATTACTGGAAACGAAGCAGCAGATGAACTCGCCAGGAAGGGCGCGGACACACCCATCGTCGGCCCAGAACCGTTTTGCGGGATCACCAAATAGGAGGTCTACTCGCTGCTGAACAATCTAGAAAGAACTAGAGCAATCGCAGAGTGGAAGTCCGTCAAAGGCAACGCTCACTCGAAAGCTCTAATTCAAGGGTTCAACAACAATATCACTAAAGAGCTGCTTGGGTTCAAAAGACACAAAGCCTGTGCAGTTACGAGAATTTTAACCGGGCACTGCAAGTTGAACAAACATATGTTTCTAATGGGTAAGAAACAAGATGCAACATGCAGGTTCTGCCAGGAATCAGAGGAAACTGCAATGCACATCCTCTGCTCCTGCGGGCCACTAATGCATAAAAGAAGTATCCACCTAGGCAGGCAGGTACTGAAACCTTATGAGGTACACAACATTACAGCCCAAAGAATCTGGAGCTTTCTGGACTCAACGGGAATCAGTAATGAATTATAAAAAGGGCTGCCACAATAGATAATATAAAACTGGTCGATGCGGCGCTAATAATAGCCCAAAAGCAATAATATATAATGGAGGTATAACCCATTACAAAAATAATTAATTATAACTAGACCCCGCTATCGGAGGTGCAAAATGGTAGCATTCAAGTTCTTAGGGATGGGTAATCAACTAATCATATTTGTGATGTCGATATCGATACTCGATTTTTCAATACATTTTTGTATTAACAGTACCATTTATTTGTGTACAATTTAACTTTTTGGGATCTATGATAATCATTGACATTAAAAATATAAATCGTTATTAGTACAACAAAAATCTATGGATGTTATTACTTTTCTTATGTTTCTTTTCCTAAAAATTATTATAAATTGTATACAAATAAATGTTACTAATATTACTGGTTCGTAGTACTTAGATACATAACCCGCCCTCTACCCCAATGTCCTTCTACCTCCTTATCGATCCCGTTATTATCTCAGTCATATCTAGAAATTTCTTAAATGTGTTTCTATATTCTTTTCAAATATATAATATTCTAAAATTCTAGATTAATCTGAAAAAATGGTACTTTTTTATGCAAGACTGACCAACGTTTGACCTCAGTCGCACCTGATGAAGGGAGCGAATTCCATTCCTTAGCAGTCCGCATTAGGAAGGTAGAAGCGAATCGCTTCGTGCGAATGAATGGAATATTCACAACGTGAGGATGAAACTACTTACTTACTTGTATTGTTACTTACGTACTTGTACATAAAAAAGTGTATTGAAAAATTGAGTATCGATATAAACATCACAAACATGATTAGTTGATAACCCATCCCTAAGAACATGACAGCTACCATTTTGCACCCTGATAGCGGGGTCTAATTATAACTCAGCAGCGTTCGCTTTCTTAAAGGCGATTTTACCACTTTTGTACTCATTGTTTGTTTTCAGGCATAGTTTTCTCAATAAAATATATTTTTATATCAAAAATATGAAAAACGAAACAAATTTTTTTGCCGGAGTTGATCAAAAGTTACATGATATTTTTTACTTCTTTTGGCCTCAGGAATACGCTGTCAAAATTATTCGGTTTCCTCATGTTACACAGTGTATATACCTATCAGAGAATGTAGGAAATTGGTTGGCAAACGGACTTTCCTGATAGACGGTCTTGTCCACATTGACTCTCATCCTGAACAATTTAGTTGTTATCGACCCAATAAACACACTATTTCAATAAATCTCTCTTCTAGCCGAACCGTGGTGATGTAGGTATATGTACCCCACGTGTTTATTAAATTTAATAATCATTGACTTAGCCTACTATGAGACGATTTCTTCTACGCGAGAATTGCTCGCGGCTCGCGGGAGTCACGCACGAAAATAACAACCTTACGGTGCAAGAAATAACGTTCATATTGATACGAAAGTAAGAAAAAATGAGAAATTATAAATAACCGTGGATATATTCTGTTTAATTTGTATTTTATTATAATAATAATATGCTGACGATATGAATTAAACACTTTTGAAGAAGTTATGTATTTTGGTTTTGCAGAAACTACCCATATTTGTGTTATTAGAGATCTGCAAAGAGAAACTGTTTAATTTTCAACAATTTATCATCAAACATGATATACTATTCAGTATAAATTGTTCAATTACAGTTATCAATATTTTCCGGGATGATAAGCCAGAAAACGTGTAATTTACGGAATCATCTTTTTAATGATAGTCCCGGTCGGTTAATTTGTTTAATTTTGATTATTTTTACCGAAATACAAGCATCATATCATAATAGAGGCACTTTTACGAAGTTATTTATTATGCTGCACTTATGAAAATAAAAGTGTCCTAAATTTAGTTTTAGGGATTTTCATATTGACGCGGAACCCTAATTTGTATATTTTAACAAGAACTAACATTACTTTAGTTCATAGAAAAATAAAATTACAGTTATCGAATTATGTCCAGGTTTCGGTAATTTTCCTGGTCTAAAAGCGAAAGATGCACGAAATTTACGAATATCGTTTTTGGCGGTAGCGCCTCAGGTATTCATAATGATCTTGGCATGGCATTCTCTTATCAATAAAGTCGTGTCGTCGTGTCAAGCACATTTTGAACACATCGCCCGCTTAGCAATTTTTGCTGCTGACTGCACATCGGAGCAACAGAGAAATCAATACATAAATAAGTCAATATTATATCATAATACTAGCTGTCCCGGCGAACTTTGTACCGCTTGAAAGTCTATAAATGGAGTATTTTTGATTGATCGTTTTTATTTTACCTAATTATTAAACTTTTGGCCAAGACGATCACAACGAACTCAAATTGTCTAAATCGGTTCAGTCGTTCTCGAATTATAAAGGCCGGAACTAACACAACTTTCTTTTATTAATATAGATTACAGCTTCCGAAGACTAGGCTTTGAAATTATTAGGGCCTATAATGCGAGTTTTCAGAAAAAAAAATGTACTCAATTTGAGTTGTTGAAAAGTTAAAATATGCAAGTTTTGTGACTATAATTACTCATGAAATCCATACTAATACAAACTTATTTGTAGATATACTAATTTTACTAATAATATTATAAATGCAAAACTAACTCTCTCTTCACGCTTAAACCGCTGAACCAATTGGGATGAAATTTGGTATGGAGAGTTTGAGCTACGAGACAGGATATTTTTTATCCAGCAACCATACTTTAACCCTTTTCCAGGCACCACCAATCCGAATGGTTTGCCCAAAAATCCCAAATATATTCAAAATAGTTACGTTTCGATTATTTATTGTATATAATGTAATTTTTTGGGATAGCCCAATCATAATGAACCTTATAGTCGAATGCTTAGGTTGAAATTAAATTGATATGCATGTGGCCGATAAATCGTACTATGCGTGGAAATAAACAAAAAATAATAAAGACGGGCATGGCTAGGTGACGAAGTCGCGAGGAAAAGCTAGTCTGGTATATACATCCATATACAAAAATTTTGCTCACTTAAACTTTTCTACTGTGTGTAAGTCTAATACGGGCGAAGAATTAAACCAGACATAGGATTTACCAGTGAAATCATTAACCAAAAGATTTTTTTTTAATTGTACCTACGTACCTAATTAATTTTTGTAAAACTTCTGAGCAGTAATGTACTGCGAACATTACGCGATATGAGCTTTTGAAACTAACTGTCAACGAGTGTTTAACTCGAGTGTGTTGCATTACATTGCGGGCCGATTTTTTTTATATGGATAAAATTTTAATTGTACTTCTAAGCAAAAGTTATCTAAATATATTTCTTATGTCCTATTCTACCCTTCGTTAAGAGATTCGCCCGTATAAGACTTAAACACTGTATACTCTTTTCTGAAAAGTACCATTTACCAAAGCAGTTAAGATGAAACAAAGGACTACGCTTGTACGTACTTCAATCTTTAATTGACGTTTAACGTATAGTACTAGGCATTGTTTCATTGTGTTTTACCATACACGCATAATGACAAATTAACAGCTAACAGCCATTCTCCTATAGTAGTACCAAGTACTTCATTGTTTATTAAATGTGACATTATCTACGTTAAGGGACCTTATTGTCGATGGCGCCTACGCCGTTGTTCAAGATGCCGCAATACAAACGCAACGCGGTTCAACGTAAGCGCCATCGACAATAAGGTCCCTTTTAATAGATAATGTCACAAATACCGACTATGAATTACCTTTTTACTATAATTAAAACTGTTGTGAGCCATGTTCGTACTACTTACAAACGGATAAACTCACGTGCAATTATATCGCATTAGGCGACATGTTTCGGGTAAGCTCTGGAAGGTACCCATTTTTAAGCCGAGTCAGGACACACCGCTCGTGAGTAAGCGATACACCCAGAGTCTCTAGTGTAACTTTCCTTTGACGTAAAAAAACGTTTACGAACGCGTAAGTGCTAATGTTATTTATATGGGAAAAGCAAACGCGTTCGTGACGTAAAGTTACGTTAAAAACTTACATTCAGACTGAACGCCTTTATATTCGACGCGTTTAGCCTAGTGGGTATTGTTCAAATCGCAATAAGGGCAACGCATTTTTTGTTCCGTTTTTCATGTTTTTTGACATAAAAAATAAATTTTATTGAGAAAACTATGCCTGAAAACAAACAATGAGTTCAATAGTGATAAAATCGCCCTTAAGAAAGCGAACGGTGCTGAGTTATAATCATTTTTTTTTTTGTAATGGGTTGCAACGCCGAAACTAGGTGAATTTCTGAAAGGTTTATTGGACATTTTGGTCTCTAAATATGGTCAGGATAACTCTGTCATTATTCGGTTTCATGTTACGCGGTGTATAGATATATAAACGTGAAAGTCCTGACTGACTGATGCCCATTGACTGATTGATTGCCCAGGCAAAACCGCCGGGTTGAAAGTTTGTATGGAAAATGTGTAAAATTTAAAGCGAGAAACATGAAATTTTGTGTAAACACTCCTTATTCGAATACAAGAAATAGAGCTCGGAAAATCCATAGCAAAACAAAAGACTGTTGCAATCAAACTAGTGTTAAATTTTTTTTTATCGATATCGAGTTTATCGATGTCTTATGGAATACTTATTTTCAATGGCCAAGCCAAAAGGGAAGGGTTATTACTTAATATGAAATATATGTAACGTTGATAATATAAGTTTCGTTGCGTTTTATATAAAATAACTCGTATAAAATAAACCCTTAACTTACCACTTCTTTTGCGTTTGGCGTGAATCATTATAAAATAATGTACCTAAACATATCGGTATGATTTTTTTTGACAAAACTTACTAGATATCGATAATATGTTTCTATCACTAGTTTGATTGCGACAGTCTTTTGTTTTACTATGGATTTTCCGGGCTCTGACAAGAAAAGTGATTTCAGCATTTTTTGAAATTCTACCCTACATGGTCAAAAAGGGTTCTTCTGCGCGTGCGAAGCCGTGGGCAAAAGCTAGTTTATAGATAGTTTTTAAGGGATTTTGGAATGTCGTAAACCCA
The DNA here is from genome assembly GCA_022674325.2 of Grapholita molesta. NCBI lineage: Eukaryota > Metazoa > Arthropoda > Insecta > Lepidoptera > Tortricidae > Grapholita > Grapholita molesta. The sequence continues at coordinate 4,093,392 of CP053141.2, read as the reverse complement.
TTCACGTGTATAGATAACACATCACGTGTAAGTCGGCAGCTAAATTACAGCCATTTCCACGAGGAACCTATACTTGCCGGCAATTAAACCTATTATTGCAATAATAATAGTTGTCGCACGAAAATTGTGTCGCATCACACTCATTAACTATGAAACATGGAAAACAACCTTTATGATACTTACTAAAATAATATTATTACTCGCTAGCATACGCTCGCGAGTTCGTCCACGTTGAATAAAAATAAAAAGATAATAGTACATTTCGGTACTAGTAAAAAAACATTTTTTTTTCGACAAGGGTGAAAGTTAGAGCCCGAGTGAAACGAGGGTGACAATCACCCGAGTCTTAAAGAAGTTTTTACACGTGTATCGAACCCAATTTTTCATAACAAAGTACCTTAAAAAGTGCAAAGTGCACTGTTTACGCACTAGTTACGAAAAAGTTCTTTATATTTCAATTTAGGCACATTACATGCACTTATGAACGTCAAAGAAAAATCTAGCACCGGTTCTAACCCTACACCTCTGATCCGAGAAAAGACGGGCAAGAAACTACGACGGAACTTATTTTTTTCAAAACAGTCTTACATCAAATCTTGGTACATAATTATTCGTCCCAAAAGAAAAGTATATTTTTTCCGCGAACGGTCTCATAGCAACGAGTCTCGAGTGTCTCGACCAACGTCTTGAGAGACTCCCGTCATGGTAGGATCAATGGTCAGATTCTGAAGTAGGGTTGTTTCACACGGACCACAACCACACCACGCCGCAGCGTCAAAATTTGGTCACGCAGTGGTTACGTGTGAATTGTGTAGTTGCTGGCCGTTGCCACAGACGTGGTCGATAATGACTGCAAAATGTGGTACGTGTGAATTGTACTATTTAGTTCTAATACAAAATTTGCACCTGACCACGTGGTCGCGCTTGTCGCGTGGTTGTGGTTGTCGCGTGGTTGTGGTTCGTGTGATATGACCCGTAGTTGTAGTAATTCTGGATACGCGCATACTCCGGTGGTTCCTCTCTAACGGCCGCCAGCCTGGGTCGTTGTTTTTGTGTTTTATAATGTTTTTGAAATCGATTCTAATAAGGGATACCACGCCAAACGATGGCATCGATAATGGTGTTGCCTGTCTTGGACATCAGTGGGCCTGGTCAGTTTTTCCAGTATAGGTAGTCTATTTCAATGTATCTAATGTTGTGTAGTCTGACGTATAGCGCCATCTAGCAATCCATAACAACAACAAGATGCGCTCACGCTGAGCGCCGAGCTTCAATAAGTACCAATACAATGCTATTAGTATTAGTGTTTCAGCGCACGACACAGAGATGGCGCTTAAATCAATATTACAATTGTTTTCTAATTCGCTCATAGATGGCGCTATAATCTATTTTCTAAGGACCTAGTCACGAGATACGTGTAATCAACTAATCACGTTATAGACGATTGAAATTAAAACAAACGCCCCCGTTGTTCCATATGTAAACAAGTAAAGTAACATCGTGATATTGTAAAGTGGATAAGTTTAACATACTGAAAGAAGTTTTGTAAATTGCTACGTCGCATTATGTTTTTCTTGCATCATACATTTGTTTGAGATACCACAATGCCGGTCTTTGGTGTTCGAGAATCGTCTGTATTCATCTTTATAGCATTGCATTATTGGAGCGACTGAGATGGAGATAATATCTCGTTTACCTTGTATTAAATACACTGTATTTGTATAGTCTATACAAGTATGGATAGCAAAGAAGTTTATTAGAGAATTCTGATCACTGAGAATGACTTTGTGATAGAACTATATCTGTATGTACAATTTTTACTGTCAACCAATTTGATTTATAGGCCACTTCGTTCTATATGAAACATGCAAAAGATCTCTTATTAACGTCACAGTGACAAGGTTCGAAGTGGCCTAGAAATCAAATTGGTTGACTATACATACATATATAGAACAGACATTGGTTCAGAAGCAGAGAAATAAACTGGAAAGCAGAGAAGACTTGATGCCCATTCGTCTTTTATCCAGGATTCAGTCTCCCGGCTGGTGGAGGGCAGACTGGTAGACCAGTAAAATAATCTATAAACGTACCTCGGCCCAGAAGCAGACGATGAGAGAAGAGCCGGACAAGAGCAATGGATAGTAAGCGGAGAGAAGACTCGTCGCCCAACCCTCTTGGAACGCTGACTGTTGGCAGAAAAATATATCATTAGTTAAATATCACAGGACATTCTTACACAAATTAGCTGAGCATCACGGTAAACTCATGAAGGCTTGCGTTGTGGGTATTCAACCAACGACATATAAAATATACAAGTACGTAAATACAGTCAGCATCACAAGTGGCTAAGCGTTAGAAGTGTTCAAAATGACCTACACGCGCTCTTACAACTACTTGACAATAGAAATGTGTTGACCTCATTTTGAAAACCTCAAACGCTTAGCCACCTCTGCTGCTGACTGTACATAGAAAACACGCATGACCTCAAGAACAAAATGTGGTACTTTATGGTGATTGGCGCTTATGATGCTAAGTGTACACATTAGTATTGAAGCGTCATTAACAAAAGCGTAAGCGCCAAGCGCCTAGCGCCATAAGGTACCTTTATATCTGGACACCACAAATATCTGTGCATTACACAAATAAACGCTCTTACTGGGATTTGAACCCAGGCACGTCGGCTTAATAAGCAGTCTACCCATTAGACCAGACGTTCATTAACTTAAAAAACACAAATCGACTATAGTGGCATGGATACGACCAATGCAAGTTGGGATACTCTTCCATGGCTGGAAATTGAAACAGATGTTTCTATAACTCTAACAGATCTCTGGCTGACACATCTATGTTTCATCATAATAAGTTGATCAGATAAAGGCTAAATTCTTCTAAGAGACAGTACTTTAATTGACTAGGATGCTCCGAACAATAACAGGTCTTATTCGTCTGTCCCTATCCTGTAAATGACACCATAACCCTATGCGAGAGAGGATCCCTCGTCCACACACGCCCAGGTGGGCGGGGTTGGAGGCCTGCTCTTGACCCCTCATTCGTTTATCTTTTAATAACTTAAACCTACAGGCTTGCGCACATAGGCGCGTTTTGTGTACGTGGCGGTAGCGCAGCGTGAAACCGGTGTGGCTAATGTAACGCACGGATTCGGACGGCAGCGTCGCGCCCCGCTGCGCCACGCTCGCAAAACGCGCATATGTGCCCAAGCTTTTATGTGGGGTCCTATTTATGCATATCCTAGGGTTAGACTGTTGTCCGCATGCATGATTGTAAGCACTCACACATGCACGCCTCTCACAGGTGTGATCAAGCATGCTCGGTGTGTAGAAAGAAGACAGCATCTGGTGAACTTGCATATTGCAACGACCAGTACCTAGGTTATATGTACATACATATCAGCCGTATGCAGTCCACTGCTAGACATAGACCTCCCACAAATATGACTTGTATCATCTTGGGGGTAGTTGCCATAGTCGCCACGCTTGGCAGGCGGGTTGGCGACCGCAGTAGCTGTAGATTGGGTTTCGACGGACGCTGCTGCCCGTCCGTAGGATTTTTCCCTTTGTCGCCTCTTACACCCGCGGGAAGAGATGGGGTGGTGCTATTCTAGTCACAAGGCCCTGTACCTGTAGTACCTAGGTTCTATCCTCAGGGTTCAGATACTCACAGGTGACACGAAGTAGGCCCCGCGAATGAGCGAGGCCAGGAAGGCGACCATATACAGCATCTTCTGAGTGGTGACCTTGCAGGCTCTAAGGAAAGTTGGCGCCTTGAGTCTTCTGTACTCCGACACTATGCATATTGTCAGTTGCACGGCGCAGACGAATGCTACCAGGAGAAATACGCCACCGATACCTGGAAGAGGAAACCTTATGTTAGGTTGTACACTTGCATGCTAAATCAGAACAGAGCAGGTTTTTTTTTAATTACAAAGACGGTGGCATCAAGCATACCGCCCGGCTGATGGTAAGCAGTTACCGTAGCGCGTACCGTACGTGCGCGTTTCCTGCCCTAAAAGTTGTCGGAGTTCTGGGAACCTTACTCACTATCAGGAACACAAGACTACATACCTGAAAGGTAGCAGTGCTATTATGACTGTGGTCTTCTGCAAGGAACAGATAATTCCCCAGTTGGGCCCCTCCAGACCCAAGCGTGCTGGCACAACTTTTAGGGTAGATAACTATGACTATCCTAGGATACGGTAACTGCTTACCATCAGGCGGGGGTGTTTGCCACCGTAGTTGTTACATGGAGATGGATAGAGGCCGCCGAGGAAACCGAGTATACGAGGTACTCACACGCATGGTACGGCATGTTGGGCCCGGCGCACTCCTCGCCCGAGTACCGGATCTCGCAGAGGCAGGTGCCATTCATGCAGTCCCCGCGGCCGCTGCAGCCGAGCGCGCAGCCCGCGCCGCCTATACTGTAGAGGTACTCACACGCATGGTACGGCATGTTGGGCCCGGCGCACTCCTCGCCCGAGTACCGGATCTCGCAGAGGCAGGTGCCATTCATGCAGTCCCCGCGGCCGCTGCAGCCGAGCGCGCAGCCCGCGCCGCCTATACTGTAGAGGTACTCACACGCATGGTACGGCATGTTGGGCCCGGCGCACTCCTCGCCCGAGTACCGGATCTCGCAGAGGCAGGTGCCATTCATGCAGTCCCGCGGCCGCTGCAGCCGAGCGCGCAGCCCGCGCCGCCTATACTGTAGAGGTACTCACACGCATGGTACGGCATGTTGGGCCCGGCGCACTCCTCGCCCGAGTACCGGATCTCGCAGAGGCAGGTGCCATTCATGCAGTCCCCGCGGCCGCTGCAGCCGAGCGCGCAGCCGGAGCCGCCTATCGTGTAGAGGCCCCCACACTCAAGGTACGGCATGTGGGCCCCGGCGCACTCCTCGCCCGAGTACCGGATCTCGCAGAGGCAGGTGCCATTCATGCAGTCCCCGCGGCCGCTGCAGCCGAGCGCGCAGCCCGCGCCGCGCGCAGCCGCCGCCATCACCGCGTCGGGGTAGTAAGCCAGGAGGGAGCGCATGTTACACGCAGCGACGGACACCGTCGCTTGCCCTCACTGGAAACAAAAGTATTGAGTCATTAATTAACACTTTTACACATTAGGTACTCATACATGGAATGAGCTTCCTGCGGAGGTCATCCCAAAGGACTACAGTATGGGGTTCTTCAAAAAGGGTGTAAAGAGGTTTTTACGGGGTCGGCAACGCGTGAATGATGCCTCGGTATTGTAAACGTCCATAGGCTGCGGTGACCGCCTACCATCAAGCGGGCCGCATGCTTGTTTGCCACCTATGTGGTATTTAAAAAAAAAAAACATAATGTTTTGATCTACTCATTCGTCCCAACAAATTACTTCCATCACTAAGTCATTAAGAAACGCCCAGGGTGCGTACCTGGGCGTTTCCATTGCTTTGCAGCCCGCATTAGGAAGTTAGAAGCTAATCGCTTCGTGCGAACGAATGGAATATTCACAACGTAGGGATCATCTGTAGCTATTGACATGGTTTGAGTAGCATTAGCCGAACCCGCGTCGAGAAATTTGGGGAGATCCTTAGTTGTCCCATCTTGTAGTTGAAATATATGGTATTTTTTTTTTGTTGCAAAACAGTGTCTAATGTAAATACACTCAAAGTGACCATTGTCTAATTATAGTCGGGCGTTGACCTCGGTCCCGTGCCAGCAGTTGCGTTATACGTAATCACGTGCGAATGTTGAAGCACATGTATGAGGAATTGACGAAAACGAAAATTAAAATACGCTGACGTAGGCTGTCGAAAACCGAGTACGTTTAGCCAGCGTTTACGAATACGTTAAGAGGAAACGGTAGTACCGTGGAATGGGGTTACTTTGATCAATTTCAAAATTAATTTGGTGTTATCTCTTCAATATGTATTATAAAAAATAATAAAAAATGACGATATCGGTTTTGCTCTTCTATCGATTTCATTATTTATTTTTTTATTATTATTAACTAATTACTTAAAAAAAAAATTTTAAAGAGGTGATCAACTCTAAACTGATTTTGGGGTTACTTTGATACCCCTCTTTTTTTTGACGGAATTGGATAGAAACCCCTTTAGGGAGTAAAACTTCAAAACCTTAAAAAAAAATCCGTTCGCAGGTTTAGGATTTATAAGGATTTTTGTGTATTTGGTACCATAAATGTAACAATTAAACTCAAAAACTAACTTTATACTTCACAAGTTAGTAAGGTAAATAGTAGTTTGTAATACGTAGTAACTAGTATGTACTGTATTGAGAATCTTTTTTTTTCGCTTACAATCAAAACTTAACAAATGAACGACGTAGGTATAATCCGTAGAACGTAAACTATTATAAATGGGTAAGTAAAGCTTTATATGTGTCAATGTCATACGATAAATAAAATAAAATATGTGATCAAAGACACCCCATGCCACAAATCCCAAAAAAAAAAAATTGCCGCTATTAATATGACTCGTAACAACAATTTATGTTATAGACCGATAAATGCCTGATTCAATGAGTTTTATAAAATTGTTGTATTATCTATGGAGAACATTGTACATTAGAAGTTATACAAGCTATGTGAAGTACATAAAACAAATACTTATATATTTTATTTACTTTCGCATCGATCTAAGTGTTTGGTCCCACAAACACAAATCACAAACTGGCGGTAACATTCAATGTTATCAACCGTAAAAAAAAAAACCAAGGGATGCATCCAGAAAGCGTGATATTCGAGCTTGAACATGAAGAAAAGTTTTTATCAAAGTAACCCCAGGAATAGGAATCAAAGTAACCCCATTCCACGGTACTCTAGTTGGACTAGTGCGTTCTCTATGACAGCATTATGCAATTCAACAATGTAAACGGAAACTAGCCAACCTTGTACAGTACGGGGCCTCTATTATCTACATATAAATTCAATTATATAACGGTATGATACAGTCGCCATCAGATACATCGGAGCTGTAGAGGTGGTCACAAATATCGGAACAACGCCTCTATTGTCAAGGCGATAAAGTGCATGTTCCGATATTTGTGACCACCTCCACAGCTCCGATATATCTGATGGCGACTGTACATAATTACTTTCATCATCATCATCATTTCAGTCGTATGTCGTCCACTGCTGAACAAAGGCCTCCCCACATATCTGGTACACCGTCATATAGATAGTTGCAGTTGGGATGGCCAAATATATCGATACAGATTTTTTATATCAGTAAGGATGTGTATTTGGCCATAATGACTGTAACTATCTCTATGACGCTGACTGTACTACGCTTGGCAGGCGGGTTGGTGACCGCAGTGGCTGTAGATTTGGTTTCGACTGACGCTGCTGCGTCGGTCTTACGACACCCGCGGGAGATGGAGTGGTGATGTTTACTCAGCCGGCACCACCACTTGAAAATATATATACAGGGTGTAATTGTTAAGTGTGCCCAGGCCATAATTCTGCAAATAAAACAGATATCAGAAAACTTCTAACTGATATCGAAAGTGCGTTACCCAATGAGTAAAATTACATTAATAACTTTTTAATAGATGAAGTAATATTAGTGAAAAACTTAACCTTAACATTATGTTAAGTTACGCGATATAACTTCATGACTAATTATCGCGGCAACAGAAGACAATATTATGTCGTGTCTCAATATTAGCACGAAAAGGTAAACACTAACTTTGTGCCCTTGTATAACATAGAACTATTTACTACACTATGTACTTATATTATACTTAACCTATTGGCAGAACTAACGTGATCCACTAACAAACACGCCTATTCATTGTATGCTAATTTAGTGATGTTTATTTACGTCAAAACAAGTTAAACAAAAAATAAAACGTGGTAGTCCACATGGAAAGGTACCTTATGGCGGTTGGCGCTTACGCTATTGTTAATGACGCTTCAATACTAATGTGACACTTTGCAACGTAAGCGCCAAGCGCCATAAGGTACCTTTCCATGTGGACTACCACATATAGTCTTCTTATTTTGGCTTGTTTTGTCACCTTTACTTTCATTCGCATAATGGAAAATTGGCAGTGGGTCGCCAAGAAAACTGTTTTATCAGTTCCATTGCGAAGCATCTGGCTGACATATAGGTGAGCGAGGAGCTGGCGGAGCTAAGTAATGTAAAGACAATATATCAATATTTTTTACTGAAGGGGACGGAAATCGAATTTCATATAACTTTACTCACAGGCCTAGGCATGCAAAGTAACTTTTTTTCGACTATTATCCATACAGAGGCAAAGATGGCGGGTGTCATAGCAAACAGCTGAAGTTTTAAATACATTTCGATTTCATTGTTAGTCTTTGTGATTTTGCAAATTTCATTTTTTTTTTAATCATTCCTGTTATTTAATTGTATGTTAAGAAAAGCACTATACATGCCTCGTCGTGAAAACGGATTCCCGGTCTCGTATCACTATCCGGTATATGGTCCGGTACCCACTTGGCCGGAAATACTCATTTTCCCAGCCTCTGATGTAATGTACTTATGTACTATTATGCAAACGTTTTTGTTTTTTTCTCGTTTCGATATCTACTCATGACAGCTATTTCATTCTAATAACATGTCCTTCCATTGAGTTCAAGGACTAACGTTCAAGTTTTTCTCCGGCGCGTGCAGGAGCACGGAGCCATGTTATGAATACATAACACGCAATATGAATAAGAAGGTACTATGTGATACGTATGTAACTCCTTGTCGCAAGGATCGTTGACAAAGAATTAGGTATATTATATATCCATACCTAGTAGGAATAATGACAGAGGCGCGCATCCGCGTGCGCCAGTAAGGGACAAAGATATTCTGGCTTTTTCAGCCCAAAATGTAACAATTCACTATAGTTTTGCTTTACAGGTCACTCTTTGTAACAAAAATATGTGGTAGTCCACATGGAAAAGGTACCTTATGGCGCTTGGCGCTTACGTTGCAAAGTGTCACATTAGTAATGAAGCGTCATTAACAATAGCGTAAGTGCCAAGCGCCATAAGGTACCTTTCCATGTGGACTACCACATATTAGTTTATTCTGTATTAATTACCGCATCGGTACGTAGCACAGCACAGCTCTGGTGTAAAGGTACCCTAATCAGTGGACTTTGGTGGAAACAAAAGATTAGATATTAAATCGTGTGACAAAAATAAACTAGTGGAAATATATTCTACGGGTAACCAAAAAAAATTGATTGGTGAAAAATTGCATCGGTAAAGATGCGTGTAGCAAAAATGACGCCTAGGAAAAATTCGTGTGACGCAATTATCTGTTGGTAGAAATAATGTATAGAGAATGAAGACCAAGAAATGGGAAAAACGCGAATGGAACTAAAAATACTGGAAAAATTTTTTTTGGGGAATTCATCTATACAGTCGCTGGTAGGTATCTAAGCTTTGATCTCGTTGCCAGTCCCACGAGAAATAACTATTGAGTCAATGACACAACCACTGGTAATGAAACTGTTTACAATTGTTTGTTTACAAGTATATTGAGGATGATATATGCATCGCACACGACACAACGCCCTCCCATTGAGCCCAAGGCCGGAATGTGCTTCCTTTCCGCGTCCGTGACGACCTCACGACACGTGTCAGTGGACTGCGCGGCGCCGGTGCGACTAAAAGCGATTCTGAACACCCCTTTATTGGTTTTTAGCTTTTCGTTTCTGTCGTAGGTACATAGAAAACACCCATGACTCAGGAACAATCTGTGCTCATCACACAAATAAATGCCCCGACTGGGATTCGAACCCAGGACCATTTTAATTTTATTGTTAGTTTTAATTATTAATTGTTTTTCTACGTATTTAGTTGTTTTTGGTAATAAAGTCTGATCATTGATAAATATACTCATACTACTATACCTATATTCTCCAAAACATAGTTAGAATTGTAGAATGTATAGGTCGTTTTAACGCATAAGTACGTTAATAGCTCTTGACACATATTGTGTGTCAAGTCAAACATGCTCTATCGGCCTAGTGCTTCAACATTTTAATGTCACAACTGAGAGCAGTTTTCTCACATGATGATATAAACTATGCTACTATGTATTTCTTAATGACGGCATAAATGTTGGTCACTTGTCATTTGTAATGATGAAGGATTCTCTTCGTATCTTCATGAGCCTTACCATGACTTGTGACATTTTGGTTTTCGATAACGAGTATCAAGTTTACTATCTGTGCATCTCGCTTGTACTATTTTAGTGCGAACGAGATGCACAGATAGTAAACCCTATATTCTTTATCGAAAACCTCTAAGTCACAACTCATTGTAAGGGTACAGAGCCCGCAATTTTCACGGCAAAACAAACTGCTATCGCAATGTTACTAGTGTTAGAAACACTTTTATTAACGTTATCGATAGTTGTGTAATAGAACAATCGTAGTCCTCCAAATAAACAAAATATTTATGAAACAGATGAAATATATCTTATTATATCTTATCTTCTTGGTTTCTGATATTAGCTGTATATTCTTTAGTTTAAGTATAGCAGGCATCACCCGTACTGTCATCCGCACAGCAATGAATACCGCTGGTCTGCAGCAAAACTTTGGAATAATTTCTGGGAATATATAACTTCGGTTATGAATTATGTTAGTTCAACTTTACAATACTCAACGTCAAGGAGGCAAAATAAAATCTCACACACCTGTTAATGATTCATCAAAATAGACTTGAAAACTAATCTTGGATGTTGAAGATTGCCAAAGCGAGCCAGAATTCTTGCCAAATTTATTATCTTACTGCAGAATTTTGGCAGTAAACTCCTTTTCCAAGGATCATGAGCCGTACGCGTTATTCAGCTTCTCAAGAGTGAAACATGTCGAGCAATATTCGACTTATAAACCATGAATTACCCGCTTCTATACAATTTTTTTGATACAAAACCGACCAGGCGTTTGACCTCAATCGCACCTGATGGTAAGTGTCTACGAGGTAAAGGATGTAGCACGCTGGTTCAGTAACAGCCTATTCGCTCTTGTCTTGAAGATACCAAAATTATAACTTTCATACACAGATAATAGATAAGGTTGAATCTTAGGTGTTTAGTTTATTAATAAGAGAGTTTATTAAGCCCTTAAATTGGTGGCGGCAAGATACTTGCCGTCATACATGAGACAAAACGAATCAATTAAAAATAAGTAGTATGGTCTAAATTCGAATGTTTTGACAGAAATGTCAAATGGTTAAAGGGGTATTAAATGAGAATATATAATATATTTATTTTCTGATGAAATACAGCTAAGCTACGCTTTACAATAACTACTTAACTACAATATATTAAATCTAAAAAAGGCACTCGAGGTACTATACTAAGGATGCTGGCGGAGTTTCGTCGTTGTATCGCAATGATGATACGTTTTGCTACGAAGCCGTCAGCTCTTCGGTCACCAATTACGACAGCCTTAGCGATTTCTGCCAAGTTTATGCACGCTGGGACCCCATGGTCCTAGCGTTTCTACGCCAAACGGAACAAATTGGTACTCTGTACCCAGTTGTTGTATTTCCACAAATGTCTGCACTTTCCGCCGCTTCCCCTCTTTTTCATAAGCGTGCCTTTCCACCAGAGATATGCTATGCTAAGTTTACATACAGATCACCCGAGCTTTGCTATGAAGCTATGTGTTATCTACACTAATATTTTAAAGGCGAAAGTCTGTGAGTGTGTATGTTTGTTACTTCTTCACGTCTAAACAGCTGGAGTGATTTTAATAAAATTTGGTATGAAGTTAGCTGACACCCTGGATTAACATAGGCTACGTTTTTCCCTAATAAACAGCTAGTTTGTATATAAACGTACTGCAGCATAGCTCTGGTTGAAAGGCACCCTAAGTCTGTTGGAGATGGAACGGCGCTAGTGTGTCTAGTGATAATTACTTTGTAATCCAGAAATCTACTCCTTATTCTTAGAACTATTTGTTTACGCTTTTGGGTGAACTTGCTATATCATTAATTTGAAACAAACTTGTATTTTGTTCCGTCAATCAAAAGAAAAAGGTAATAACTATGTATTGAATACATATAAATTTACAGCGTTTAAACCTTATACTTATTGCAGTAGTGTGTGTGTACTGACTGTAATATATGTAACATGACGCAGATATAATGCGCAGAATCTAAGGCGTTATATAGTAATTAATTGAAGATAACGCGTATTAATTCGTATTATGATTATGACGTCGTCTACTCTTGTACTTAATGTTGATTAAATTAAAAGGTCAAGTTAAATGAATCATGTATTTAATTTACCAAATTTAACCAGACTGAGACACTTTTTTACATAGGCGGCAAACGAGCAGACGGACTGCCTGGTGGTAGCAATTACCGTCGCCCTGAGCATCCGCAACACCAGGGGAGTCACAAGCGCGTTGCCGGCCTTTAAGGGGGGTTGGAGCTCTGGGAACCTTACTCACCATCAGGAACACAACACTACATACCTGAAAGGTGGCAGTGCTATTATGGCTGTAACTTCCCCAGTTGGGCTGCTCCAGATTCAAGCGTGATGGTCATCGCTGTGCCCTACCTCTCATTGTTGGACGTAGTTTAAGGACATACCCGGGTCCAAAACATCTAATCAAACTCGGTTTTTAAGACATCGACATACGTAAGACATACGTCTTGCATGTTTTTCAAATAATCCTCTACTCTATCAATGGTTTATGTATATGGCATTGCTATGTGAATAGTGTATACATATTTGTGTTTAACCGTACTATAACTCAGTACTATTGATATTAGTAACCCGTCCAAGTATAGCCAACCAATTTTATTGCTACTTCGAACCTCGTCACGTGACATTAATAAGAGATTTTTTGCGTCTTTGTATAGATTTTCACTGTGACAAGGAACTAAGTGGCCTTAAAATTGGTTGACTGTACTAGTCTTGTCCACTAAACCAGTCAGCAGCCCACTTACGGTGTTTACAAACAAAACAATGCCGCCTATTAACTAATGTAGGTTAACCACGTGGTAAAGCTGGGTATGCACAACCGCCCGCTGTTAACAGATCATTTATGAACTCTATTGCAATGGCATAAGGTCTATTGATGGTCAGTTGGTGTTATTGTTTGTACATGAACAGTCAGCAGCGGAAGTTGCTAAGCAGGCTAGGTGTTCAGAATTGTCTTGACACGCTCTTATTCCCTTAACAATAAAGTCGTGTTAAGGTCATTTTAAACAGCCGCCCACTTAGCAATTCTGCTACTGACTGTATCATTGTCCACTGTTAACAGGCCAATTGTGAACTCTATTACATGCCGGATGGTGGTGTTGTTTTAAAAAAAATAACCTGTTTCAATTGATAGTGCAATTATTTGCATGTTATTCTAATGCTATTTAATTCTGCTAATCAAATAATGTATTCTTTTGCTAAAAATCATTAAAAAATATTTATATTTTTTTTTACTTTGCAACTTAACAATCCCTGGTAATGATTATAATTATTCATGGTATACGTAAAAAAACACATGTTAGTTTTTCCTTGTATCTATAAATTTTCAGGCATATTTTTAAATTTTATCTATAACTTGTCGGTGACTAAATGCTGAGCCCTGTACCGTTACCATGTGTTGTGACATTGACGTTTTCGATAACGAGTATCGACTTTACTATCTGTGCATCTCGTTCGCATTAAAATAGTACAAGCAAGATGCACAGATAGTAAACTCGATACTCGTTATCGGAAACGTCAACGTCACAACTCATGGTAAGGGTACTGAGTGTAAGTTTTAACGTAACTTTACGTCACGAACGCGTTTGCGTTTCCCATATAATAGTAGTTTATGTATCTGTGCACAATGAAGGGCATTACAACAAGAGTGTTTTAAGATGGGTTCAGAAACCGTAGGGAAATGACTTATTACTAGGGTTACTTGTAAACATTAAAAAGTCAACGAACAAAACAGATGACAGTTTGGAACGGCGGCGTTGCGTATTTCGTATCTCAGTCCATTTTTTTTAAACCATAGACAAGCGAATGAACTCCCTATTCTACTGTCACTCGAGTTCAAATATCGTTCGATTTATATTAAAAACATAACGAATTGACGTTTCGTATCAATGGCTGTTTTAATATCTATAGATACTAGATTAGACACCCCACTTGAATTTGACAGCTGTTCCAAAGTTAAATTCATCAAATCTTTCTGATGGTTGGTAATGCTGGTCATTGCCTACGGTTTCTGGACGCATTTTAGAGCACTTATGATATGTACGTAGATAAATAACATTATCACTTACGCATTCGTAAACGTTTTTATATTTCAAAAGTAACTTACACTAGAGCCTCTGGTACATCTACAGTTTTATTACTAACGCCTGTGTGTATCCAGCGTTAGAATGTAGGGCACATCAAAAGCGCCCTATTAACTCGAGTAGAAAGATAGCTCCCGGTCCACCTTAAGGTGAAGCGAGTTCATTGAAGGTAAAATAGGTCATTGGAACTTCAAATTCCCTTCTCGACAAGTTAATATTAACTTACAGAATCATCGGAATAATAAATAAATAAATAATTATTCGGGACAATCTTACACAAATCGGCCTAGTCCTACGGTAAGCTCAATAAGGCTTGTGTTGTAGGTACTAGACGACGATATAAATAATAAATAGATACATATAAATACTTATATACATACAAAACACCCATGACGCAGGAACAAATATCTGTGCTCATCACACAAATAAATGCCACTATGGCACCTACCCCCAAGATCATAATTCATTTTTGTGGGAGGCCTATGTCCAGCAGTGGACTGCATACGGCTGAAATGTATGTATGTATATATAAAACTTACATAAATATTTTTAAATGCTGAACTAAACGTGTGTCCTTCTATGGAGGATTATTTACGGCAATGGAACGCGCCATCAATTGAAGTCTAGGAATTTGTAAACATAGAGTTACGCAGACTACTTCATTTCCAGTACCCTTACCATGAGTTATGACATTGACGTTTTCGATAACGAGTATCGAGTTTACTATCTGTGCATCTCGCTTGTACTATTTTAGTACGAACGAGATGCACAGATAGTAAACTCGATACTCGCTATCGAAAACCTCAAAGTCACAACTCATGGTAAGGGTACAGATAGCGGAATTATTTTATTAGTCATCGCTGCAGTTAAAAATCCGTACACGTTATTAATGTTATTATGAACTCCGAATTCCCTCAGCTTATTGATAACATTAGGTGATTAAGTAATAATTATTTCGTGGCACTTTCTGTAATGTCTTATCGTTTGTTGCATGTTTTTGTAAATAGTCTGTGTTCTACGAATAAATTATATTCTATTCTATTCTATTCTAATTACGTAATTCGTAATTTATATGCTCGTGTACGTTAATTTTCTGTTGCTACGATTTATTTTATTACGACCGGTCTCTACCCAGTGGGTAGTGCCCCTGCCAATGAAGCCGATGGTCCTGGGTTCAAATCCCAGTCTCGGCATGTATTTGTGTGATGACCACAGATATTTGTTCCAGAGTCGTGGGTGTTTTCTATGTATTTAAGTATTTATATGTATCTATCCATTATATATATCGTCGTCTAGTACCTACAACACAAGCGTTACTGGGGCTCTAGTGTAAGTTACTTTTGACGTAAAAAACGTTTACGAACGCGTAAGTCCTAATGTTATTTATATGGTAAACGCAAACGCGTTCGTGACGTAAAGTAACTTTAAAAACTTACACTCAGGACTCTGAGCTTACCGTAGGACTAGGTCGATTTCTGTATTTATGTATAATTTGGAAGGTAAGACAATAATCTTTATGATGATTTATAATATTTATTTTTCTATAGCCTAATTTAGTGTCCCACTACTCACACAAAGGACCCCATGCTGTCCACGACGCCATTTTGTGCTTCTGTCGATCAGTTTTTGATGAAGGCATCAAGATCCTCCAGCTGTCTCCATCTGGGCCTGCTCCTCCCCAGTCAAATGTGCAACGTCCATATACATACATATTTTGTTAGAGAAGTATGCATTGTTGCCAAATTTAAGAATATCGGACCTGTTATATGCACCCACAATTTTAGGTTCTCATAAAAAG
The DNA here is from genome assembly GCA_022674325.2 of Grapholita molesta. Lineage (NCBI taxonomy): Eukaryota > Metazoa > Arthropoda > Insecta > Lepidoptera > Tortricidae > Grapholita > Grapholita molesta. Next base: position 4,077,315 of record CP053141.2, on the reverse strand, counting down.
TTTTGCATAAAAACAAAATTGAACTTTATATTATAATTAAGCGGTAAACAACTAATTACGGGGCGTACCCAATACTTCCTACACATCATAAATGAAAGACAATTGCATGAATAAACTTCCTCTCAATCCTCTCAAAACAAGCTGTATGAATTGTGTTTACAGGTAACAAAGAATATATATTACAGTCGCCATCAGATATATCGGAGCTGTGGAGGTGGTCACAAATATCGGAACATGCATCGCCTTGACAATAGAAGCGTTGTTCACATATTTGGGACCACCTCCATAGCTCCGATATATCTGATGACGACTGTACAAGCAAAAAGTATTTTTTTAAATTACAAAACTTCTAGGGATTTTACGGATAAGCGTATGCGTCCGTGGGTAGTGGCTATTCTAATGAACCGGCGAAATAGGTTTATTTGACTATTATGCATTTTTAATTAATTCTTCTAAAAATATCTAAAAATCTTCCTATCATTACATGACACAAAGCCCATGACGATTATCAATAAATTTCTGATTCAAAAATTGTTGGTCTAGATGTCGATAGAATAGTCGATATTTAATTAAGCACTAGTGAAAGGTGCATTTTCGCTCCTCTCGTCCGGGCTTTGTCATGAGATGTTGTTGTGTGTGTGACTTCAACTCTCGTGAAACTACCTATAGTAGGTAGACTTGAGCATCGATCCTCGGGATAATAGACGCCATCTTAACTAGGTCGCCTAGAAGCCTTCACGTTTTTTATGAACAGGAATTAGTGCGTCAACGTGCTATTCATCACACTAAGGCTATATCAGCATCTTGGCATATTGGCTTTCCAGGCGTCTACAGACGCGGGGAGTGTCACCGTCGAGTGCGATCGTGATCCAGTGGCACTCCCCTAACGGCATTGCGGACGACGCCGCTGGGTTTTTAGTGGGTATTCTCCTCCCCTCTTGGCTAGCAAGAGGAGCAGCGAGGAGAGTCCCACATACCCCCTCACTACCAACATGGGCCAATCCCAGGCCCGGGGGAGATGCATAAACGCATTTTCCCAGCGACAAAAAAAGGCGTCTACAGACGAGACCTTATAGGTTAAGGATAATCGTCTGACCCAATCGCGATAGCTGGAGATGCGGGTTCAAATCCTGCCTCAGATGGAGAACCTCATCACTTTTTCTTAAGTATATGTCATCTATAAAGTAGTGTTACTACTTAAAAATCAAAGTAAATCAAAATATTTAAGTAAATAATAATTTGATTTGTTCAGTTGCCATCAGATACAACGGGTCAGTGGAGGTGGTCACAAATATCGGAACAACGCCTCTATTGTCAAGGCGATAAAGTGCATGTTCAGATATTTATGACTACCTCCACAGCTCCGATATAAATGATGGCGACTGTTCTTAGTTACTTAGACAAGATTCGAAATCTTTTCGGTTCTGTTTTAGTTAATAGGTAGCCCCTGCCTATGAAGCCGATGATCCTGGTTTCAAATCCTAGTCAGGGCATTTATTTGTATGATAAGCACAGATATTTGTGATGGTTGTTATCTATGTTTTCAAGTATTTGTATGCTACACACAAGTCTTACTGAGCTTGAGCTTACCGTACGATAGGTCGATTTGTGTAAGATTGTCCCGAAATATTTATTTATTTCATTTTATTATTATTTAATCGATATACCCCAGGGTCGAATAACCCTCTTATATGGAAGCGTTTATAACACTATTATATTGCCACTAGAAAGTTTTTAAATCATTAATTTAAACTAAAATGTTCCTATATAAGAATTACATAAGTTGAATAGCCGAAGCCGAATACAGCTGTTATACAGACTTATTTACCTTCAAGCTTAATCATCCAGCTATCCAGCTGATAAACGGCCTTGTGCACTTGTGATGTGTATTAGTAAATCCATTTAAAATTGCACGTTATCGCATTGGAACAGAGTGCACAGTTGTATGCAATTAATGCAGGATTGTTGGCAGCGGCAAGTGCACTGAGTATTGATTCATAGTGCTGGAAAAACTGGCACGCCTAGATATGGGTTACTCAGGAGTGAGTGATAAAAAAGATATATAACTTCGTATTCTCAAAACACTCTTCATATCCTTGCACATCCGACTATATCAGTATCTCTACAATCTGTAGATACGTAAAGCTCTTTCTCGCCCGTGGTCGCATCATAACTAAGCGTTATTTGCTATCGCGGTCACGCCCTAAACACACTCGCACTAAACACACTCGAACTAAACACACTCGCACTAAACACACTCGCACTAAACACACTCGCACTAAACACACTCGCATATCCTCACTCACTGCCCTTCCATAATTCGCACTAGTAACTTAATTCTGGGCAGACACACCTTATGCCCGGAGGAGTTAAAGATTTCAAAAAGATCCTGCAGCTCTTTAAAGCAGCAGTGCTCGACCAAGAGTTGTAATAGGTGGCGATCACAATAGATCAGAAATGGTCGCAGTGATACACAAGCTATATGAGCCGTGCACAGCCCCTAACAAGAAGAAGAAGAAGAAAAAGCGGCACACTCGCACTAAACACACTGGCTGCTACTTTGGTGTGGGTGATGGTGAGTGGACACGGGATCTATATTCAAGATTTGAACTAATCTATATGTATACTTCTATACTAATATTATAAAGGCGAAAGTAACTCAGTCTGTCTGTTTCACGCGTAAACCGCTGAAACAATTTGGATGAAATTTGGTATGGAGAGAGTTTGAGCTACGAGAAAGGACATAGGATAATTTATTTCCCGCAACCATACTTTAAACACGGACACCGTTGGCCAAAGAAGTGGCGAGGAAAAGCTAGTACGGATATAAAGATATAGAAGAGTATTAATATCCCGGAGATTAAAAGATAATATGTGTCATTATCATTATCTATGAAAAGGGACCTTATTGTCGATGGCGCTTACGTCGAACCGCGTTGCGTTTGTGTTTCGTCTTGAAAAACAACATAAGCGCTATCGACAATAAGGTCCCTTTTCCTAGATAATGATAATGACACATATAACTATTTTCCTTAAAGTGACACATTTTGCCCATGTAGGTATAATATTCCCTAATTGTTATATGCATCTCCTAAAGAATTGTGTAATCAGGTCAACGGTGCCACAATCAGCATAAACTAAGCCTTATTGGGATTTGACCGGATTCCTCACGAAGTTTTCCTTCACCGAAAAGCGACTGGTAAATATCAATTTCATACAGAAGTTACAAAAGACTCATAGGTACAGTCAGCAGCAATTGTGGCTAAGCGTTTGAAGTGTTAAAAATGACGTACACGCGTGCTTATACTCTTAACAATAGAGATGTGTTGACCTCATTTTGAACACCTCAACCGTTTAGCCACTTCTGCTGCTTACTGTACGTGCCGGGGTTTGAACCTACGAAGTGCTAAGTATCTACTCTTATTCTAATAAAACTCAAGCACTCCGAAATTATGTTATAAATCTATTAACCTTGTAATATAAAGCTTTCTTAGTACTATTGAACTCATTATATTATTATAAAACTCTCGCGTTGTAACTGCGACGTTCCCTTATCAATCATATCGCACGTTCTAGCAAAGTCAGTGTAAACAAATAAATAAAACATACATCGCAACCAATTTGTATAATACTTACTGCATATAAACATATCCGTGAAAAACTGAATTCCTTTCGTTTCAGTTTGGCAAAAATCCACAAGAGAACGACAATTTATTTTATTTTAGACACTGCACTCCATTACACATATCGTTCACAAACACAGATAACAAAAATAATCATTAAATAAACGTTTCAACTAGCTAAAACTTCTTCCAACACTTATATATTCTAAATTCAAATAATTTCGCGCCTAAATTTTGAAATTCGAACACGTGTAGTGATGGCCGTTTGAAAACAAACGAATACACGATAACCCGTGACGAGAGCGCCGCCAGTACTACCGATTCGGATGCGACGCGAATAATTTTATCAAAACGATATGTATTTATTCCTTTGTTCTGCGGAGCAATGACAACAGACAAGGATAGAATAAAATTGTGACGGGTTATCAAAAGGGTATTTAGGCGTGGTGAATAGTCAACCGTTGTGTCTTAACACATTCAGGCTCCATACAAAATGTTTTGATCTACTCATACTTCCAAGCAAATTTACTTCTATCGCACGCCCGTACTCCACTATGGGTCACTAAGAAACGCCCACGGACACACTCGTATTACTACAGTAATATATTATAAAATACTCTTGTCTATGGAACAGAAATATTCATAGAGAAATAAGAATCACCTAGTCGGTTATAGTGACCCATCAATTGTGGGGCACGGACTTGTAAAGATAGGTCGTCATGACCAATTTAAGTAAAATAAAAAAATAAAAAAGCCTTTTGTTCTACTACCAATAAGAAAAGTACACTATAACACGATTACATTAAACACTAGGTCGCCTGGGTGACTACGCCTCCTTCGATAACTGGCTGTCATGAAAAAAAAAACAACAGATAAAAAAAATATTCTCCTAGAAAATTGAGTTATTAAAATCTTCGAATCGTACAGTTTGGTTAAATAAAGAAGAACACGATTCATGTACCAGTTCTGGTGTTAATTTACTACCGTTATATATCCTTGACATGAACCGGTCTGGGGCAATGGCCGATGCATTTCGCTATGCAAGCGACCATAACATATGGATAGCAATTTCTATTGTTTAAAGTTTTTTTTTTTTTACTTTTTTTTTAAACAATCGACACACGTAACACAAACCGCCCTATAATGCGTTCAAAAACAGCAAATAAAGACCCGCGTACACTATTATGTTACCATATTTTTTTATCTGTGTAAATGTTATAATTATAATTGCTCCAATATTTAAATTTCGAACGCCTCTGAAAAACAAAGCAGTTGATTACATGGGCGTTTTAAAAAAAAATGTGCACCCAATTAGTGAAAGTTGTTAAGAAAAGTCAAAATCCCTGTCAGTTTCGTGACGACAATTAAGCATTAAATTTCGATAAAAACTTGGTTTTGATGTTCATTTTATAAACTTCAATCGATATTACACCCTAAATAAAGGCAAAAAGTCGATCTTCATAAAGATTTAATGCTTAAGAGGTAATAGTACCGAAGCCCTTTCTCAGATTTTAGATTTTTGAACGACTATATCTGTTGCCCTGGCGCGAAGTGCCTCGCGGCCCAATCGTGCTCTAGGGTTAAAAACCAGGGAGGAAACAGTCGAGAGCGTTTTGTATGGAAAATTGCATACTCCCGTTTCCTCTTAATTGTCGTGACGGAACTGACAGTGATTTAACTTTTCTTAACAACTTTCGCTATTTGGTTGTACCAAATTTTGAAAACTCCCACATACTATAGAAAAGATATTTAAGTCGAAAGAAAAATAGAAAAATTTTACTCGCAGCCACACAGCAGCAGCGGGACTCGAACCCACAACCACTACTAATAGAAAAATTTGACACGTCTAAGCGGCGCTCGTATAGCACAACTGGTAGTGCACTGGGCTAGTGATCCAGTGGTTGTGGGTTCGAGTCCCGCTGCGAGTCAAATTTTTCTATTTTTCTTTCGACTTAAATATCTTTGATATGCCAGCAGACGTTTCTGCTTAATATAAAAATAATACTATAGAAACTACAGTCAGATTTGGACTAGTAAGTAATTAATAATTATTATTATTTTTCCTTTGGCAGATTTTTTTTTAAATTGTTGGATATGTTTTCTTAAAGAATAACGCATTTTTATGTAATATTTATAAGATATCTTTTGTAATAGTACTGTTTTGAAAAAATAGGTCCCGCCGAGTTTCTTGCCGGACATAAAAGTCGAAATGCTTCTCGGGTCAGAGGTGTAGGGTTAGAACCGGTGTAGTTTTTATGTTTTCTTCTCTTGTATACTCGACTTGTAAAAGTGCCCTTGTGGCCTACTTACTGAATAAACGTTTGAGTTTGAGTTTACTAAATGAGCAGAGCTTGACTCCAGTTTACCTCTGAAGTAAACTCGTTTGGAATAAGTTTTTATTTGCCGCCATTACAAATGTTCCTTTCAGTTTTCGTTTGCGATTTCAGAAATTATTATTGAGAACTTACTGTGTGTACATAAAGCAGTGTGTGTCACTGTACATATTTAGGCATAAAAATACTCTTTTGATTATGAAACTCAACCTCGCCTTACATTATGTAGCAGTAACATAAACTACTAATAACTGGTAACCGAAGAGCTGGCGGCTTCCTCGCACAACGTATCAGCATTGCGATACAACGAGGAAATGCCGCCAGCATCCTTGGTACAATGCCTCAAGGGTCTTTTTTAGATTTTATACTGTAACTAGTTAAGTACTTGTAGTTATCATAATACGATTGTATTTCTGTAAATAAATGTATTTCGAAGAAAAAAAAAACTACTAATATCTTTACATAAAAAATAATCTAGGTATTCCTCATTAATCTCATTATGTCTTTGGTCACTGCTGGACCGATTTAGCTATTTCTTTTTTTGTTGTGTTTTTTATTATCAGCAGATTCTTAAAAAAGAAAAAAAAAGGTTAGGCGTGGTCATACATTAAAATACGCGTCGAATTGAGAACCTCCTCCGTTCTTTTTCCGTTAAATAGTTGAGCGCATAAATAAATGCCCATACCGGGATTTGAACCCAGGACTGTCGGCGTTAAAAATCGTGACATATCAACTGTGGCAATGCGGGGTCGAGGTACATGCCTTAAAAACATTTTTGTTATCACTGCATCGAGTGCATGCTTCTTAAATGCAAGTAACGCATAAGCCCTGTTATCAGCTCATTAGCAGTTTAACATCATTAATTACTCATATCAGACTTAATTAACTTATTTATAGTTGATCTTTTAACCTTTTTAATTTAAGACTGTTAAAAATGCACTGATTATAATAATTTAAACAAGATTGAACCGCGTAGATAAACTCGGACGGTCGTCCTTGAAACGTCGGAGGTGGTTTTGAAAAACCACCTCCGACGTTTCAAGGACGACCTTGTCCCAAATTAATTTTGTGTTAAGAGGAAACGAGACAAACGTCTACTGTCAAAACCATAATGCATAGAAATGGAAAAATAAACTGCCTCAGGCGAGACTCGAACTGCATCAGGGGTAGTTGATTTCTTATGACATTTTTAAACTTTGTGAGCGACAGAAATGATATCAGCCGAAAGAAGACTACTTTTTTTATGATAAAGTTGGTAAATGAGCAGACGGATTGCCTTATGGTAAGCAATTGCCGTCGCCCATGGGTACCCCCAACATCATGGGGAGTCAAACGCGTTGCCGAAAGAAGACTACTATGATATAGGAGGCAAACGAGCAGACGGATTGCCTGATGGTAAGCAATTACCGTCGCCCGTGGGCACCACCAACACCTGGGGAGTCAAGCGCGTTGCCGGCCTTTAAGATAGGAGTACGCTTTTTCCTTGAAGGTACGAGGGTCGTATCGGTCCGGAAATACCGCTGACAGCAAATCATTAAACAGTTTTGATGTGCAAGGTAGGAAGTTTCTAGAGAAACGTACAGTAGAGGATTTCCAACTATCCAGTCATAGTGGTTGGGGGAAAAATTCTGTGTATTATGTTCAAAAATGATTTTTAATACCTACCGACTAAACATTTCTAAACAATGTTCATTCACTGGGTTTTATTGTGTTCATTCGTTCGATTTTTTGTTCATTTACTAGGTTTTTGGGTATATTTTGATAAATTCTCGTATAACTCAAAAACTATTAAAGTAACAAAAATCACAGAAATTATATTATTGTTTATTAAATGAAGATTTAATAAATTACATTACCTACATTATCACAATTATTAATACATTTTGAAAAATGATTTTTCAAAAGTGAAAAATTTCTTAACTGGTCATTCACTGGAGCGTTCACCCTACTTAGTCTTTTTGAAGATACTATGTTATATATGTATTTGACATTGTTACTAAAGAATTGCTAACTGTTATAGAAGTTTTTAATAAAAAATCAGGATATCTAAAGACGCGGGAGGCGGCAGGGATTAATGCCAATTAATTAACTACTGGACAATGGACACACGTCTCTCCCAAAGCGACCTACAAGCTTAGTTTAGAAATATGAATAATTATTATTAATCATCGCGTGGCGAAAGTAATGGTAAGAAACTTTTGTGTGCCATTAGTTTCGTTCTCTAAAGTTTTTTAATTCGAAGGGTCGAAGGTCAAAAACCGCCCGCCATGTCCCCTTGAACGAATTTCGAGAAAAACTGGCGTATTTCTATGGGACCACAAGAAACTTTGAGATCTCCAATTTTTTCTAAAGTCAGGAACATTCTAGAACATGATCGTTTAAAGAGTGCTGGTGGCCTTGTGGTAAGAGCGTGCAACTTGTAATCCGGAGTTCGCAGGTTCCAACCCCGGCTAGTACCAATGAGTTTTTCAGAACTTATGTACTTACGAAATATCATTTGATATTCACCAGTCGCTTTTCAGCGAAGGAAAACTTAATGAGGGAACCGGTCTAATCCCAATACAGCCTTGTTCCAGAGGGTAACTCTGGGTTGAATGGTCAGATGGCAGTCGCTCTCGTAAAAACTAGTGCCTACGCCAAATCCGGGATTAGTTGCCAAGCGGACCCCAGGCTCTCATGAGCCGTGGCAAAAATGCTGGGACAACTCGAGGAAGATGATGTTCGTGTAAGACAACCTTGTTAAAATCTGTCTGTCTGAGTAACGCAAGTGTCTTGTAGATGGCTCTATCAACTATTCTTTGTCCCTCGTTACCATGGTTACGTTCCCCTGGATCACTCTTCGAACCACAGTTTAATTGCATCTAAATACGCAAAACATAAATACTTGTAGAAGCTATATGTCCCTTCCATAATGTGTCACCTAACCAAGCGCGTCAGTAGAGCGCGGTGCCACATTTCTTGTAACAAACTATGCTTCAGTAGTCCCCTGGCTGATGGGACAGAATAACAACAAGTACAACAACAAATAGTTGATTCACTCAGATTATAGGTACAAATCACTGATGCAACCTAGACGGGGAAAAAATTACCTAATGATAACGATTGATAAGAGCGAAAATAACAAATGATATGATGCTATATTTTATCATAAGAGTCACGTTTGAAGCTACCGGATTTTGAGTTTATTACATCCTTATATTAAAGATTTTTTTTTCTATTTTATAGCACTTCAATATGCCAATTACATAGCTGATAGCGGTATCTATTCAGTACGTTTCGGGGAGAGGCGCCGAAGGGTGTAGCACGCTGGTTCAGTAACAGCCTATTCACTCTTGCCTTGAAAGACCCAAATTATATCTTTCCGGGAATACAGGCGAAGGGAGCGAATTCGATTCCTTAGCAGTCCGCATTAGGAAGGTAGAAGCGAATCGCTTCGTGCGAATAAATGGAATATTCACAGCGTAAGGATGAAACCGCTCCCATCGCCTAAATAAAATCTTGTAAAAAAAAATGTATGTTCAAAGACCTTTCTAAAAGGCTCGTCGACTCCACTGGTGACCGCAGAGCTGGCAGCTTCCTCGCGCAACGCATCAGTATCGCGATACAGCGGGGGAATGCTGCCAGCATCCTCGGCACCATGCCAAAAGGGCCCAATTTTAACGTCGTTTTTAATAATTCTTTTTTCTTTAGTTTTATTGTTCACTTTTAAACAATGATGTGAGATTAATTGTATAAAAGCGGGTAACTCACGTTTTATAAGTCGAATATTGCTCGACATGTTTCACTCCATGTGTTGTTGTGTTTTATTGTTTACGTTGTATTTATCTGTTAATTGTAAGTAATGTATTATTACCATCATTTTTACGCAAACTTATACATCGGCCAAGACAAACTTATAACCTTAAGGTGCGACTGCTGCTTAAAAACGCTGACGGTACGGAATCGCAGTGACCCATCGTATCCGCACGGCTTTTACCGCACGCTTCCCACACCGCTGCTCTTTGCAGACGTTATGGAATCGCAGTGACGTGCAGTAAACGTCACACTTTAACACATGCTCCACACCGCTGCTCAAAATACGCAAACGCAGTTTTCCGTGACGTTTCTCATACGAAAAAATTCAGTCGCAGCTCAATTTACGGTACAGATAAAAATAATAAATAAATATTTCAGGACAATTTTACACAAATCGACCTAGTCCTACGGTAAGCTCAGTAAGGCTTGTGTTGTAGGTACAGTCGCCATCAGATATATCGGAGCTGTGGAGGTGGTCACAAATATCTGAACAACGCCTCTATTGTCAAGGCGATAAAGTGCATGTTCAGATATTTGTGACCACCTCCACAGCTCCGATATATCTGATGGCGACTGTACTAGACGACGATATATATAAATACTTAAATACATAGAAAACACCCATGACTCAGGAATAAATATTTGTGCTCATCACACAAACCTGACTGGGAATCGAACCCAGGACCATCGGCTTCATAGGAAGCGTCACTGCCCACTAGGCCAGACATGTCGTCAGTAAACAAACAGATGTAGTGTAATTTTTCACTTTGACATTTGAGAACAAATTGATATGGATCAATGGATATGAAAATGTCACTCATTTAATTTTCGTACGGGTGTCATCGTATTCCGATAAAGATCCGAGTTGTCCCGAAGGAAAATAATGTCTCAGTTCTCGCTATATCTGTACGCCTGCTTATCTTGAAGTAGTAGAGAAGTTTACAGCACGTCACTGCGATACATCACCGTTTTAGCAGCGGTGTGAACGCACCTTTAAACCGCATTTAAATCAACGTCATAAAAACGCCAATTTCAAGCATAATAGCAAAAACCCACCGGCTGTGTCATTGCAACACCGCCTAGTACCCTACACCACCTAAAATAAACCCTAAACACACTACCGCAAAGCTCAAATTCTAACGCTGCATTAACGAGAAGACATGTATAAATCCAATCTGTGTTTAATACCATAGATATTAAGGTTGATTTTTCAAGAAGCGATTGTAGAGAATTCTAAGTACAGATGCACCAAGTTTGCACTGGTTGTACATTCCCTTTGCGTACAGTGTGCGAGCGAATCGAATGATTAGGAACAAATTATGCTATGTCTTTAAAATCGATTGAATAGCTTGTAAGAACAGTTCTGGTTATTTAAAGTTCGCCTCTTCTGTAATGAACATTGTAATAACATTGGCTAGTTAGCAACAAAGAGTCATTGTGGATTCATATATATTATAAGGAAAAAAAACTACAGCAATCCAAATTAGTCTTGTATACATGTTTTTATGACATTCAATGTATCGTCATCATCATCATCATCATGTCAGCCGAAAGACGCCCACTGCTGGACATAGGCTTCCCCCAGAACCACCCAAGAAGACCGATCCTGCGCCTTCCACATCCAGCGGTATCCCGCGACTCTAACTAGGTCGTCGTTCCACCTTGTGGGAGGCCTACCTACGCTGCGTCTTCCAGTTCGTGGTCGCCACTCCAGAACCTTTCCGCTCCAACGGACATCGGTTCGCGTGCAATGTGCCCTGCCCACTGCCACTTAAGTTTGGCGATTCGGAGGGCTATATCGGTGACTTTGGTTCTAATATATCAGCATTATTATATTTTAGTAATGCTGATATATTGATTAACCTCTAGTGTAGCCGCTTGAGCTTTAAACATCAATGTCATGTCATTTTGAGTTTTTGTATGATAAATATCTGACAACATAGTAAAGATTGCGGGAATCCATTGGATTGGGGTGGTGCAAAACCAATCACTGTGGATCACTTTAGGGGAGGTCTAAGTCCAGCAGTGCACTAATGTGTTATACTAGAAACAAAACTACATACATATATAATATTATTATCAGTATACTAAGTCTGTCTTTGGACTTTGATGTAATATGGTTATACCTACTATTATTATATGGTATGGTGGTTACAGTAGGCCTATGGCCAGCAGTGGATGTCCTGATGAAATGAAAATCGCATTAGATGACTTATGTCCACAATATGTAGATAGTAGAAATACAACTATGTACATATATTGTTATCAGCATGCTATGTAGTACTTTGTACTTTGATGTAATTTACTTGCTATTATTTCCTTATATTTCCTATTATTACATGGTTTTAGCATTTTAATTGTTTCATAGTAGATATCCATAATTAATAATTATCTACTAAGGTACTACTCTATACAGTATGACTAACTGGAAAATTATCATTATGTAGACAACTATGAGAGGTAGGGCACAGCGATGACCATCACGCTTGAATCTGGGGCAGCCCAACTGGGGAAGTACCTCCTCCTTACAGAAGACCACAGCCATAATAACACTGCTACCTTTCAGGTATGCAGTGTTGTGTTCCTGATGGTGAGTAAGGTTCCCAGAGCTCCAAGCCCCCTTAAAGGCCGGCAACGCGCTTGTGACTCCTCTGGTGTTACGGGTGCCCATGGGCGACGGTAATTGCTTACCACCAGGCAATCCGTCTGCTCGTTTGCCGCCTATGTCATAAAAAACTAGTCTAAACAAACTATTTATTTTTAAACCTTGAAATAAAGTACAAAAATGATATTTAATGAAAAATGAAGGTTACGCTTATATCTTAACGTTAGATGGTATGACCTCCACAATTTGTACAATAAATAGATAATGTCCTGAGATGGTAATAAAAAGTGTTATACATATTTAAACCACAAAACCTGACACAATGATAAAATTTCATATAATGTACTAAAACTAACAAATTTCTGAATCACTAATATTTTTCATCAAAATCTATTGAATTGTTTATATCTATTGTGTATAATACTAGATAAGTAGATAACTCATATATTCACTTTCTACAATACACACAAATTAACAAACAGACAAGAGTAATATCACAAACAAATATAATTTCAAAATTAATGAAAACAGTTTAAAACAGTTAGTTGCAGCTAAGATAAAAGGGTTCAGGCTTAGCAATATGCTTCACCCTCTCGGGCAAAGCACTGATATTCTGCGAGAACTAGATATGGGATGCTACCGGTAGCTACCCAAAGTTACTATGGGGGTTCTCAAATGGTAACATTACCCATACTAAAATAGGTAAATTATCGGTAGTATCCCATCTCTAGCCAGAACCGAAATACAAACATATTCACATAATATAGCATATTGTCTACAGTCTACTTGTGTCCCACTCTGGTCAAAGGCATTCCCTCGCATTGCCACTCATCACGGCATAATGCATGCTCTAGCCGATCACCACAAAAACCATCTAGGTCATCTCACCATGTATTACAGTCTACTTATTATCTTTTCATTTTATATACGGTCCAAAGTTTGGTCTCAACCGAATCTGAGTGGTGTGCATGAGTACACATACCAATAGAATAATTGCTGTAGTCAGTAACAGCAGTTTACAAGTCAAGGAGGCCCGAAATATACTTAAATATAATAGGCAAGTATATTTACAAATAAAACACTACTATTATGTGTAAGTTCTTCCAGATTTACTTGATTATCCTTGTTTTGTTTTGATTTGAAATATAATATGTTCTAATGATAGCAAATTGAGTTAACTACTTCTTAGTTAAGTAGGGGCTTATCTGCAGTAGTGAATTAGTTAAATTATTTTATGAAACTGGACCTAATGCTGTCAGAGATTTTAGTACGTATTAGGTACTATGTGAAAGGATACAGCCAACTTGTAGGAGCGATATTTCTTAGATTTATTTTATTAAATGCCAACAAATTAACGTAGAAGCTCACATTGAAAACTCAAAGAACTCGAATTATAAAGAAAAACCAAAGACAGATAAAGATTACACATCTTTATCAAAAATTACGAAGAATTACGAATCGTATGTTGTACAAGTAATTAGATAGCATATGCCTATTATACGGAAGTGTACGTACACGTAGAGTAAAGATAAAGTTATAACGATAAATTTATGCAATAAATTGACAAAATACTTACAATGTCCGATATTGTTGATCCTAAAGAACACTTTGTCCACGGAGAAACACATTCAAGGGTCTTTCTCGTTAGCACAAATCACTGAAACTTGTATAGGAGAGTAAAAGAAACACAATTTAAAGAATGTACAGTTCAAACAACCACAGAAATTCACAATAAATCGAAATCTAATAAGAAATCCTTTCGCTGTGTATTATTACGCTCGTTTCGTAATTACGTGACAGATTAATGTAGATACTGTAGATAGATATTGTATATTGTAGATGTTCGATATAAACATACCTTTAAGAAAATACAAGCATGGAAAATAAATAAAGTGCATGGCAACATTGGTTACCAAAAAAAAGTTAATCACATGCTAAATTGATAAAAAAATAATTATTACATGTCACGCTATAGGCAACTTTATTAACATGTGAAGCTACAATAAATCTGTATTAATAATATACACTGATATCATCAATTGTCATTCTTTTACTATTTATTTACCATTGCGCAACATTAATAAACCTGCAACCCTGAAATAACGTTCATTAACTTTTGCAATTTTTGACGAATAATAATTAAAAATTGTAAGACAATAAATAAAAATTTAACTTTTTTATCACACTCAGCATAAAGTGATCATATTGAATGTTCTTATTAAACACAACTTTTTCCGTTTAGTATACAAAATTTCTTACGTTATCGTAGGTGAAAAAACCTTTTGTGGTATCCGAACACTTCATAGGGAGTACAAAACCTGTTAAAACCGGTAATTTGTCAATAAATTTATTTTTTACCATTTCTTTTCTTACGACAACTGTGTTTTTCACATTTATATATTGTTTCAGCACAAAACAAAGTCAACTATTTTATTCTAATGAAATTCATTTTATTAATAGTGAACGCATCATTACAAGCAACAGGTTTCAAAACTTATTGATTTTTGGCAAAGGTTAGCTTGTTTACGACACCGATAGTCACCGACAAAATGTACCGCATATCTGTGTTACTCGGATGGTATTTGTTTATAGGATTTTATGGAATTTGCAAGAGTGTTGCTGAACCAACACCTGTGACATTCACTTTCAAAGAATATCAGTATAAAGATTCGCCTAAAAACGTAAGTTCAGATAGGTTTTTATTTATTTATTTCAAATATTTATGGTATGTACGAATTATCAGGTAACTTTAAAATTATAATTCCGTTTTCAGGAAATGACGTTCCGAGAGTTCGAAACCGCATGCGAACAGAGCAGTGCCTGTAACCACATGACCGGCCTGACTCGAACACGCTGCGTGAGGGAGTGCGTTTCTCCTTCATGTTACAGGGAGCTTTATCAAACAGATCCAGTAATTACATAAAGCATATTATAATAGTACATTGTGGTGCTGGTTGCCAAGCGGACTCCAGGCTCCTATGAGCCGTGGCAAATGCCGGGATGACGCGAGGAAGATGATGATGATTGTGGTGCTGAAACTGAAAGTATTTACTTCACGAGAGCTGAATATTCGTCTAAAGCTTGTAACAAGACTTAAGATGAGCTCGTTATACATTTCTACGCGTGCATAAAATAATTAATTTAACAAGGGAGCAACTGTAAGCCCAAAAAGCATCAGCCGAAATTCATAATCGATATTCTATATCGCGAGAAAGATAGCAAATTTATTCATCATATAATGTTAATTGTTAGCTTAGCTATGAAATGTTCTTGTTTTTTACAGTTAGAAGATGGTGAAATAGATGTGCGCTTGAACTCATTTAAAGGCTGCTTCATTCAACGAAGTGGCAGAACTAGAAACTGATTTAATCACAGCATCGTCTCTTATTTAGTCTTGACCTTTAATAAAATAAGAAAGATGCGTCACAAGATACATTTTCTATTAGCAGTAAGTATCTATTACTTTGTATTTATAAGCCAGTATTTTGTTTTTCGTTTAGTACGTTACTTTGGCCTGGCTGTTTCCGTAACTCTTCCAGAATTTGGAACTTCAATCGAGACAACTAGTTAATATTTGAATCCCGATGTTAACGTCTGTTCTCTTATGAAACAATTTCTGAGAATTTTCAATATTACCATCCCCGTACAATTCTTACTGTTATTAGTATTATCAAGTATTATCTTCCCGAAAACTTGTCGTACCTAGTCGTACTTGTTTTCAAACTAGTATTACAAATGTGAAAGTGTGTATTTCTGTTTCGTCGGTGCCACTAAACCGTTTAAAGTCAAATGTAGTAAGTAAATAGTTTTATTTAATCCCGGGGTACCTATAAATAGTTTTGGTTCCGGGAAACATTTTTGCTTGGGGAATCGACTCAAACGGAAACACAGGTAAAAGATAAAATAAATAAATTTACTAATGACGCGTACATCTAGATTTTCAAATCTACATGTAAACAAAAAAGAACGAACAGTTACACAACAAAATGCAATACTTCTACTAGATCTTTTAATTAAAATAAAACAACGACAGCATTTTTAAATGCTGACCCTAATAAAAACTCCAAAACAGCGAGTGAAAAAAGTGAGAGTTTAGTTTTTTTTATTCACTGCCACTGCCAAACTTGGTTTGTCAGACTTTAATGAACCGAGAGTCGTGCCTTTATTTTCATGACACTTATAAATCAAAATTGGAAGCAGGTATTATTAATATTTCTTTTGTTTCAGATGTTCTATGGCCTTATTAATCAGCGGAAAACTTTATTAAACTATGTAGCAGAAAAACTTATGTAAGCAATAAAATACTCTCGTCAATGATTAAATTAGACAATTGAAACTGATTTTTGTTTGTTTAATATTCTAGATCTGCATTTAAAAAAATTGTAGAACATGTTTTTATAGTTCTAATAAAATAATTATTTCGTTTTATTTTTCTGTTTTCACTATCAAACTAATCCTGTCATCTTCCTGAGTGACTCACCCTTGCCCATTAAACTTACTTTGAAACTTTACAAGTTTACGTTCATGACATTATTTAACGTCGTGCGTTTAAGCCAAAGGAAACTAACGACAAAGACAAGTAAATGACGTACTAGACAAGGAATATAAGAAACACGATTTAATTCAACATTAAGGGTCTGTGGAAATTTTCCCAGTTAGCAGACTTTATCACAGACGTCAGAATAAAGAAATATAAAGTGACAATTAATTGTAAGTTTATATAAGTAAGAATTAACGCTCAAAGCAAAACACAGATGGCGCTAACAAAAAACATCCTCCTATTTGGCTCTATCAATTTTTAATCGGTAATCCTATATTATTAAACTCTACTTTTCAATAGATTATAAGTATGACTAGAAAACTTGATGAATTAGCTAATAAATGTTCAAGGTCGAATAAAACCGAACTTAAACGGTAAACGTCAATATACGGTTTTTGGCAGCACTATTAAGCACGTAAAAAATTTTCTTCCACTTGCCATCGTGCGAAGCGGTCTAGTGGAAATAGCAAAATGGCTTCTCTGTGTAGACAAATTATTCGTGGAAATGCGCTTAAAGGTATTCTCCTGAACTCCGCCCGTCGCGGATATGCCGACAAAAGTGAGTACTTTCTAAATATCCATAATGACCCACAACCTCACTTGTCAAAATTGAGTTACGTAATGTCAAAATCACACTAGAAATATGACAAATCCCCATGTAAAATATTATATTCAAAATACCTAAATGGGCAAATAAAGTATTAATTAATAAATAACTAAATTTATGTTATACGTTTGACTGCTTCATTTAATATCAATCTATCATGTATTGATTTTCCTTTAACGTACATAACTATTTATTTTCATAATTTATATTTTATCATTTAAAAATACAAATTTTACTTATTTATACAACTATCCATTTATTGAGCCGTTGTAAACCTTGCTATTTATACTATATTCATTCAGTTTTGTAGATTACATGTTTCATGTCTTATCTTAAATTGATTTAATCATTATTTATCTACACTGCTCTTTATAACGGCAAAGGTTTAGAAGTAATATTTGCATTTTTCATTTATTGAAAATTACAAATAAATACATTCTGTATTTTTTCCTTGTTAGGTTAGATTCTCATTGACCATAGAATATAAAATCCTATTCACTTTTTTTTAATACCATATTGAAGATAAAGTGATATATATATACATATTTAGCAAAAAGATATATACATATTTAGCATTTATATCCACATCTTACAAAAGTTAATATCTAAAGTTGGTTTGTTATGTGTTTTTATTGTAATATTATTACATGTAGTTTACCATGTAGAGGTCTTTGTGGTAATGGCATTATTTCAAGAACAAATACATTTATTATTTTATTAAAATAATTTGTTATATACTTATCATACTATAGGCTGTCTGTCCACTAGATCAGACAGAGCAAGGCAGAAGAATAGAGTGAATAGGCTGTTACTGAACCAGCGTGCTTCACCCTCGACCTTGTTGTCACTTTCCATCAGGTGCGACTGAGGTCAAATGCTGGTCAGTCTTTATAAAAAAAAAAATGGCTAATAGCTAAAACATAAATTTTCCTTTGCTAGTGGACATGATCATTTTGTATAATACTATTGTAATACATTTATTTACAGAAATTAGTTGATTCTATGCAAATATTAAATAAATGAAGAAATAAATATTACAGAACATCTTACACAGATTGATTTAGCCTCACAGTATGCTCAAGAAGGCTTGTGTTGTGCGAACTCAGCCAACAATATAAATATTACATAGAAATCAGCCATAACAGGAATAGATGCTCTTACTGGGATTTGAACCCAGCACCATTGGCTTCATAAGCAGGGTCACTATCCCCGAGGCCAGACCGGTCATTAAAAATATTCTGCTACAACAGTCTTCTTTAGTGGACAAGCAGCCTTAATTATAGACAAAACAATAATGATACAATTAACAAACCCAAGTAAATTATAATATAAACAATTTGTTTATTCATCAACTTCTGTTTTGACATTGATGACCTTCATATATGACCTCTACAATCAATTGTTATTTTTGTTGTTGTTTTGTAAGAGGATTAACATCTATTATAGGTAAGTCTGGAGAATTGTGATCCCTGCTTCTATTTGCCTACTAATAAAAACTTTTGGTGTTCAGAATATACCAAAAACACCCAGTTTTTGTTACCTGAAGTTTGACACATATATATGTCAAACTTCAGCTTTACAAATTTTATCCTCAAAAAAAAAATATTAAAATAATCTTGTAATTAAACCATCAATATTACCAACGAGTGCACCACAGATTATTTCCATCACTAATTCTACATGTTCAGAAACATCCGCATGCATGTGTGTTGACAACATGTCTGACTTTGTGGGTAATGACCCTACCTATGAAGCCGACGATCCTGGGTTCAAATCCCAGTGAGGGCATTTAATTGTCTGATGAACACAGGTATTTGTTCCAGAGTCATGGGTGTTTTCGATGTATTTATGTATTTGTATACAATACAATTGAGCCTTCTTGAGCTTACTGAGGGACACAGACAATCTGTGTAAGGATGTGCTGTAATATTTATTTTATTTACAGACAAAGTCATGTGTAAACAGCTAAAATACACTTACTTTGTCTGTCAGACAAAAATGTATAATAAATAATGTATATCATATTCAATGTGTGTAATATTCTTCACTTAGTTGCAGGAAATTATATAAGGATAATATTTTTATTAAATAAGTAAACAATTAATCCAAAATCCCAAGTTTTATTTCTTCATTAGGTATCTTCTGGCGTTACAGTCTTAATATAGTTGATATTGTCAAGGTAGTCTCGCAACAGGAATGCCCGACCACTCAAACCTGTGTCTTGTGGCGCCTCCGGACTCGGAGGAATTTTCAACCATACCCATAGTTCTCAATCATAGACATAAGGGTCCTATGTAACTTTCCATAGATATGGCGCTATTTTCGTCCGTCCTTATCATAGTTTCACATGTTTTTGTTCCCCTCCAAACTGGTCCCTTCAGAACTGTCAAAGTTGGAGGGGCACAAACAAATACAATTGGAGTTTTCTTGGGTTTCCAACCAAAGTTGCGGTAATGAATACAGAATAGGCTAATATTTTTGTTATAAAGAATGTCCTGTGAAGAAAAACTATAGTGAATTGTTACATTTTGGGCTACAAAAGCCAAAATATCTTTGTCGCTTACTGGCGCTCGCGGATGCGTTCTCCAGTCATTATTCCTCCATAGTTCTCAATCCAATTCTCATCCAGTGATGGCGGATCCCCTGGAGCACGCCACCGGCCTGGAGAAGAAGGAGCTGCTGGCCCTCCAGTCCGGAGATGACGACCCTTTCAACATGAAGGTGCTGAAGAAGGCTGCCGGCACCAAGGCCAACCCCACCCTGGTCCCGTCGTGTTTCGACGCCCGTATTGTTGGATGCATATGTGAGTACCCTAGAATATTTTTACCCATGACAGCTTTTTGTGCCAAGGCACCGCGGTCATCTAATCGTGACAGCCAACGTTGCCTCACACGCCACCGTCATTCTTACATGACAAAAATTTTTCGGACATCCTTAAACTACGTCCAACAATGAGAGGTAGGGCACAGCGATGACCATCACGCTTGAATCTGGAGCAGCTCAACCGGGAAGTACCTCCTCCTTACAGAAGACCACAGCCATAATAGCACTGCTACCTTTCAGGTATGTAGTGTTGTGTTCTTGATGGTGAGTAAGGTTCCCAGAGCTCCAACCCCCTTAATGGTCGGCAACGCGCTTGTGACTCCCCTGGTGTTACGTGTGCCCATGGGCGACGGTAATTGCTTACCATCAGGCAATCCGTCTGCTCATTTGCCACCTTTTGTCATAAAAAAAAACATTCGATATTCGTATAATGATGATGGCGGTCAGGTGTGGCTAAGCGGTTGAGGTGTTCAAAATGAGGTCAACTCATCTGTATGGTCAACAGAATAAGAGCGCGCGTGTATGTCATTTTGGACACTTCACCCGCTCAGCGACTTTTGGTGCTGAGTGTACATAATATTTCGTCTGATTCACCTCGGACAAAACCGCTCGCAAGTTTGCAGTTTGCGAGCCCTGTGAATAACACACATACATTGTTATCTTTATCTCTATTAAGGAAAACTTGTATAAGCTACACTATTGCATTTTCCTTGTACAGTCAAGCGCATAAATTTACAATTTCACAAAGACAAGCATTCCAGTGGAATACTTTATCAAGTATTCCACTGGAATGCTTGTCTTTGTGAATAGCAGCCGGGGTGCGTCATGGACTTGACACCTCTAAAGCAGGTTGTGGGGGTTTTTAGTGGATATTCTCATCCCCACCCCTCTCATCAGTAGAGGAGGCTGGTTAGAGCGAGTCTCACATACGCCCAGTAAAGGCCACCCCCAGGCTACAGGGATGCGTAAATGCATTTTCTCCGAAAAAAAAGGGTGATAATCATAAAGTATTGTATACAGTCAGCAACAGAAGTGGCTAAGCGGTTCGATTCAAAATGAGGTCAACACATGTCATTGTCAAGAGAATAAGAGCGCGTGTAGGTCATTTTGAACACTTCACTCGCTCTGCCACTTATGCTGCTGACTGTACATGTTTATAACCTTGACTGTACATTGCACAATGCACTCTGCATGAGAATATTTTTTATAAGTCATCTTTGAAATAAAATCGTTGTTTATATTAGTTACCACTTACGAGTTACAAACGGATAAACTCACATGTAATTATATCGCACTATGTGTCTTGACTCAAAAATGTGTAGGTACCAGATCTCACCAGAAATATGTCGCCTAGAGCAATTGCACACACGCGCTAATTCCACGTGAGTTTATCCGTTTGTAACAAAGTAGTAGTAGTCTTCATCAAGAGTGAATAGGCTGTTACTGAACCAGCTTGCTACACCTTCGACCTCGTCGTCACTTACCATCAGGTGCGCTGGTCAGTCTTATATATATATAAAAAAAAGTAGTAACATGGTTCACGGCAGTTTTAAATATATTGTTTTATTAGTTCTTGAATCTAAACGGCCTTCTAGTTTAGATAGCTCGGTAGTGAACCCATAAAGCTGTAAATCTTGGGTTCGAATCCCAGTAAGATGTATGTATTTATCACTTACATAATACATACATTTCAGCTGTATGCAGTCCACTGCTGGTCATAGGCCTTGTATCATCTTGGGGGTAGTTGCCATAGTCGCCACGCTTGGCAGGCGGGTTTCGGCAGACACTGCTGCCCGTCCGTAGGATTTTTCCCTTTTCACCTCTTAGAGGAGATGGGGTAGTGCTATTCTAGTCCGCCGGCATCTCACGGCATATTTATCACTTATTTCACCTGCATTGTGGAGGTTATGTTCAAGTATTGAGTATCTATTATCTAGGTATATACCTTGGTTCAATACAATCCGTGTGGAGTTTGTGTGATTAGTGTGAAAATGCCACATAATATAACAAATTTATTGTTAATGGCAACACATTTTATGCCAGAGGAGTCAATTTAAAAGCAAATATTCTTAGTGACATAAGTAAACTTTAAGTTATGGATTTAAGACATATATTAGTCGATTAAACGCATTTTCGTGTGGAGTTTGGCACATTAAATTTATTATTGTTTTATGTTGTTACAGGCGAAGAACACTCCACAGCCATCAGCTGGCTTTGGATACATAAGGTAACTAAAAAAACATATATAGGTAGTAACTAATAATAATGTGACATTAAACAATAAAGTTCCATATTAATAGATATAAAAATGTCACTTATTTTAATAAAGTTATTGATTGACAAATCGGTAGCCGTCGTATTACGATCGAGACACGAGTTTTCCCGATGAAAAATAGTTTGCACTACAACTGTACGTTGTGAATATTCCATTCATTCGCACGAAGCGATTCGCTTCTACCTTCCTAATGCGGACTGCTACGGAATGGAATTCGCTCCCTTCGTCTGTATTCCCGGGAATATATAATTTGGGTATTTTCAAGGCAAGAGTGAATAGGCAATTAGTGAAACGTGCTACACCTTCGACCTCGTCGACACTTACCATCAGGTGTGACTGAGGTTATGTCTAAAATAAATAGTTTATTTCTAAAATAATTTTATCAACAAAAACCTATTAATTGTATCAAAGCGGGTATTTCACGTTTTATAAGTCGAATATCGCTCGACATGTTTCACTCCGTAACGAGGAGCATAATAATGGGCCGTTCACGTTGGCTTACCGACGCAGACTGCGGGCCGCAGCTCTCCGCGACCGTGCACTCGACGCCGGCAACAGCTGAGGGCTCATGATTATACTCCTCGTTACGGAGTGAAACATGTCGAGCAATATTCGACTGATAAAACGTGAGTTACCCGCTTTTACAATTAATATTTTTCAATCTCACGATAGTTTTGTGTTTAAAACAAAAACCTTCTAAAAGTGTGTATAGGTGAAAAACTTAAACAGAATGACCATGTCTATGTAGTTGTGCAGAGAATTAATATGGCACTTACGTCAAAATTTGAATATAGAACGCGGGTACACACACGTTACTACTACATAGGCGTTAGCTAAGTTTTTTAACTTTATTTTTTTTTGTGTGTTCCAGGGCCAGCCCCGCCGCTGCGAGTGCGGACATTGGTACAAACTTATCGAAAAAACGCCCCTCTAAACGCTATTTAGTTTTACGTAGCTACTTCACTGCAATAATCGCGCATCTCCACGCCGAACGTTTTTGTTATCTATGGTTCCTGGTGTTGCCATACACAAAAATTAAGAGATGCAATAGATGTCAATAAATCAGAAATAAACATTAAATAATTATAAGCATACTTCGCGTTTTATTCAGGAATGTTGCCTTGGTTGGTGTCTTGGTACGCAAATGTAATATGGGTTTAGATGTAGTTAAATAAACGATTAACTGTTACATTATATCTTGTTATTTCATTTACATTATTTTGTTTGTAGGTACATAATTTATTTTTAAGCACACACAATGTGCGTCTGAACTTAGGAAACTTACGAATAAGTAAATAAATATTCTTTATAGCACTAACAAGCGAAACAGCTACAGAAATCACACAGATAGAGAATAAGATACCAACAGGCGGTCTTATCGCTAAAAAGCGATTTCTTTCAGACAACCTTTAGAGTTGATTTTTCTTCAACTGATTGGAAATAAAAGGGTCATGAATTCTATAATGCAAAATACTTTGTGAACTTTGGGACCCTGCAGTATGTATAGATAATTATGAAATAAGGAAATAACAGTATTATTAATTTAGATAGTTCAGAGCCTTATAAGTTATGAGTACATCTTTGACAAATATCGCTCCAAAAATAGTTAATTATAATTTTGAACGCTATTCCTCACGCGTCAAAATGTGACGTGTACGCCAACGTCTCGACTAGTAAAGACCTACTATAAACCTTATGTGTGAGCAAGAAAGTTGCTTTTACAGCGACCGCCGTAGCCACGACAGGGCGGTTGTAGGCACGATATCACGCGACTTAGCCCCAGAACAGACTGGGCGCAATTGCAACGACTAGTTACTTATGAGTTTCATTTAAGATTCTGCTTGGACTCCTTTGACGCAACTTGAATTAAACTGGGGGCCGATTTTTGAGCACTCGACGCTCGAATCGTGACATTTTAAACTCTCAAACGCGAAGAAATTGTATAAGAAGCATGAATGATATATAAATAATCGTGGCTATTGAAATTATACATTTTGTGCAAAAACAATGGTAAGAAACTTTTGTGTGAGATTATTTCGTTCTCAGTTTTATGAATTTGAGTGCACGACTCACAAAAAGCGGCGCTCTGGTTTACAACGCATTGCAAATCAGTCTCATAGACGCCTGCGTACAGGAAACTTGTGTTTACGCTTTGGCGAGTATATGCAACTGTATGCGCTGACGACGATGGTACAATTTAGGTTGCGGCGAAAACAACGAATGAAACTAGTTTCAAAACTGTTTCGTTGCAGTTACGTTTCTCCATCTGTTCTGTGTCTTAAGTGTTGCTAAAGAGGATGCTAGCAACATATGTAGCTCTGTGATCGGCCAGAGTGGATGCTAGAAGTGGAGTCTGCAGCAGCAACTTCTGACGGATATGTGTTGTGATGTTTGCAAATTCCGTTTGGCTGGTATGGGTAGCAAAACAACAATGATATTTTTGAACAAGAGAAAAAAAACTTCATTACCTCGCATTAGCTAAATATTATTTATTCATGTATAGGACACTTATTCATTTGAACTTCATTATTTTAGGCTTAATAAATATATAATAATACATTTGACAGAACATAGTCACAAAAGGCAAGACAATAATTTACAATATAAATATTTTGGTATTAGGCCCTAATTATCAAAATAAGTTATTTCTAGCAACGAACATAATATGTCTATACAAACCGCGTTCCCCGTCTGGCAAACACATTAGCGACATCTATCGCATTTAACAGCAGTACGTCTCAGTGCTATACTAGTTGTATGGAGCTGTCTCGCTGTCATAATAACTCAACATGTATTCCTAGATGGCGCTGCGGCACATAGTACCGGAAGAGTGAAATAGCCAGATTCTCGGAGGAACGTGACTTTATCTATGAAAAGGGACCTTATTGTCGATGGCGCTTATGTCGTTGTTCAAGAGGATACAATACAAACGCAACGCGATTCGAAGTAAGCGCCATCGACAATAAGGTCCCTTTTCCTAGATAATGACACATATAGACATTGTCAATCCACATGTTGTGTGTTTCTTCATTTCTAGAACAGTTATAAACTTATAAGTTATAAATACAAGGATGGAATAGACTTAAACACAAGCAGGCGAAGTGGTTTTAAAGTTTTTTTATAGCGTATGGAGTGAGTTGTAACCTAAATTTTAACCCTTATTAAGGCAAGGAGCAAATTTTTAGCTTCAGTATATAGTCTATTTTAAAAATAAAACATGTTTAAATTTACTTATTTTCGGA
Source organism: Grapholita molesta (assembly GCA_022674325.2). Taxonomy (NCBI): domain Eukaryota; kingdom Metazoa; phylum Arthropoda; class Insecta; order Lepidoptera; family Tortricidae; genus Grapholita; species Grapholita molesta. The sequence continues at coordinate 4,051,472 of CP053141.2, read as the reverse complement.
TACCTTGGCCTATTAAGGGTTAAAGCTAAATTAAAAAATGCACAATCACATACATTTGACGTTCCTTAATACAGTAATCTGTAAATACGAGCTTGTGACATCATAAGTAACAAATCTTAACCTTGTAAGGAAAAGTGGAATAACCACGGAATGACCTGTGTCCTAAAATAGGACATCATATTTAGAATTTTCAGCTTCCAGAAAAAAGTATAATTTTATTTAAGAAAGTACATCTCGTGGGCCGACTACATTTCGATGTAAAAATAGGTCTTACGAGGTCTAGGCGATCATTTTAAAACATAGACAATAATTAACTATACTCCAATCGGCTTAGAGTAGCTGTCAAAATAACGCAAATCATTTAGTTGTGGTATTTATGATTATCCAACAATATGACATTCTAACAATATAATAAAGTTAGTTACTATTCAAAGTTATACACAGAAATGTAATTGGATAAATTAATTTACATACATTAAATATTTCTGTATAAATTGTCTTGATTCAAATCCCAGTATTTAAGTCACAAATTCTTCACAATTTTTAAATTATAAATAACAAGTTTATTCATGCTATTTCTAGATGGCGTCACTAACGCAGTTCTTGGTTTTATTCATAGATATTTAAAAATAACTGAACTTCAGTTCAATAGATGGCGTTAAACTCGTATGTAACGACAAAATAAAATGCGCTTCACAACTCAACGATGCAATATATTCGCATAGCCTGTGGCGAGCGTCCAACGTTACATTCTGCGGTGCGTTGAGCTTTTATAGGACGAACAGAGCTCACTGTGGCTCACATTTGCATAGATATAGTTACGACGCCGGACGCGTCGCTCGAGCGTTCTCCCCGTTTTCTCTAAAATGACTCGCCATCTAAAAATACTCAGCCAGTATAAACCTTCCATTTCCAAAAAAAGGTTTTGTCCACTACTTTACAGTCCCTTTGGTTCATACGATCATAAATATAGGTCAAACTATATTGTATCATACCATAGCAGTTATAATCATACTTGAAACCAGTGAATAATAAAAACTGCTGACATTTTTTTCTCAACTGGTACACCGAATGCTTCTCAATGCTATTCCTTATTCGAGTAATGTTATCTTTTCTAACTTTACTAGACTATCACAATGTTTAACAATCACTACCATACATCGAACCTACTGTACCTATGGTTATACAGTTTTTACTAGGACGCCTCAAAATTAGTAGGGTAGTATACCGAGCCCAAGGCTCGGAAAAAAGTAGTTATTTTGAAAACATAACCCTGTTCCGCGCAACGGAGTCTCCTTGTTGTAAAATATTATTATTTTAAACATTTATAATATATCATATTTGACGACTGGTCTGGCCTATGAAGCCGATGGTCTTGGGCTCGAATCGCAGTCAGGGCATTTATTTGTGTGACAAGCACAGATATTTGTTCCTGAGTGTTGTGGTGTAATAGTGTCACTTAATACACAGTAGTTAAAACTGTCACTTAGAAACCAATATGTCGGATGGTAAAGTAATGCAATAATATCTACATACAAACTAAGGATCACAGTACCCTTACCATGAGTTGTGGCATTGAGGTTTTCGATAACGAGTATCGAGTTTACTATCTGTGCATTTCGCAGTAAAATAGTACAATAGTAAAATAGTGCTCGTTATCAAAAACTTCAATGTCACAACTCATGGTAAGGGTACTGAACAATGTTTATACATAACTTCTCATCCTGCCAAATGCACTAGCCCCATCTGTCACATTTAAGAGCTATACGTGTCAGTTCTATACTAATTTTATGGAGATATCGATAAATAGAGTTATTTTGACGTCGATAGAATTTGTATAGAACTGAGTCCATAGATGGCGCAAGGCCTACACACTAGGTGTTTTCTATGTATTTAAGTATTTATATGTATCTATCTATTATATATATCGTCGTCTAGTACCTACAACACAAGCCTTACTGAGCTTACTGTAGGACTAGGTCGATTAGTGTGAGATTGTACCGAAATATTTATTTATTTATTTATATTTTGTAAGTAGCACAAGGCCTGTACCGCCAATTGGATGAACGCCGGGTCGAAGTCACCGGTGACAAGCTGGCAGCTTCCTCGCTCAATGCATAAGCATTGCAGTTCAGCGAGGAAGCGATGCCAGCATCCTCGGCACCACAGGAGCCAACTTTAGAATTAGATTTATGTTTTCAAAACAGGCGTTTGTCCGAGCCTTGCATAATCAAAAATTAGTACACCCAATTAACGAGTTGTTAAGAAAATTTAAATCACTTACAAGAATATGTATTTTAAATTAAAATAACTCACGAAAATTTAAATACAAAGACCCAAGTAATAATCATAGTCGACCATTACTTCATAATATTTACATACTTTAAGCTCAATTCATTGAAATAAGGTGTATTTTGTAGACATATTTATGAAGTGAAAAAATCAAAACTTGTTAATACTGCTACTCAAACTGAGACTGAGTTTTTGTACTCATCTGGTACCCATACAACAAATGAAATCAGGGTTATCAGTCACCCCGGGCGTTGTCCTGAACAAATAGGAACCCAGTACAGCAGGTTTACTTCTTCGAATAATCTTACTTAATACACACAGAATAATTTTAAACCACAATTTGGCATTCTTTCCATCCATCTAAAATCGTAAAGAAATTTTGGCAAAATATTTCAGTATTTGTTTCTTATTAGAATTAGATGTCATATACAGTGTGAAAAAATAATCTACCGTACATTAGCTCAATTTATGTATGTTGAAGTTGTGTTTCTTAGAGAAATATACTTAAATCCTTAAGTTGTTCATTTTACATAAAAGAGACATTCCTTTATTTTTTTAAAAGAAACGTTGATGAGTGGGGCGAAGCCAACTTGGTTAGGTTTAACGCCTCCAAAACACAGGCGTGTTTATTCACCGCCAAAAGGAGCCTTTTCCGTTCCATCACCGGACGTCTAGGCGAGGGGAGCAATTTCATCCTTACGTTGTGAATATTCCATTCATTCGCACGAAGCGATTCGCTTCTACGTTCCTAATGCGGACTGCTAAGGAATGGAATTCGCTCTCTTCGTCTGTATTCCCGGAAAGATTTGGGTCTCTTCAAGGCAAGAGTGAATGTTACTGAACCAGCGTGCTACACCTTCGACATCGTTGTCAGTTACCATCTAGTGCGACTGAGGTCAAACGCTGGTCAGTCATGTATAAAAAAAAAACTGCATTCAAAGATTTTGTCAAACACGCTTGCCTGACCCGGGACACTAACCAACTATAATTTAAAAAACAAACTCTCGCTACATTATTATATTGAAATTAAATAGGATTAGGATAACATTTATGTAAGAAGCACAACTCTAACAAACATAACCTCCGAAAACTTAAGGAAGTTTGCCTTCAGAGCTTGACTTATTTTTACACACTGTATTGTATACTTAAGAAAAAAATAAATGTATTTTCACTTAAGTAAGAGCTGGATCGAGCCAGCGCGCAGAGGCTCTTTCGGCAATTTAGTGTAATTTTTTTTATATTATTATAGCAGTGTTAATATTGCTACACTTCCTACTTAAATCACCGGAAAAAAAAACATATTTAAAAATGGTTTGTTTATATTTATGATTTGTATAAATGCATTGGAATGCTGTACGTATTAGAGCCAGTACAGACGGGCAGTGTTTGAACCTACTGCAAAATAGCAAACTGATTGCGCAGTCTGCTCAGAGACGGAGTGCAGTCCTGTTTACTGCACATCGACTGCAAGCTGGCTGTATGGTTGTAATAGTCTTGTCAGTTGGAGAATGCCTGCATTAAGCCTCGGTCAAACCAACGGGCGTGACGCCTTAAACACATGCTAACAGGTTAGCGACGTCAAACAGACTGCGTCCCGCTGCCATCGCGCCCCGCTTCTGTCGCGCCCCGCGCCGCGCGGCCCCTTGCGTCCAGGCGGCGCGGACGCGGCGGCACGTTGCGCCGCGCTGGGTCTCCTCGGTCGGACGTTAAGTGGCGCGCGGTGCGTAGTGCGAGAGTGACGCCCGCATCGCGCCGCGTCCACGCCGCGTCCACGCTGCGTTCGCGCGCGTGATGAGGGCGTGTTGAAAACGCGAGGCTGGCGCGGTCCGCGCGCGCCCTGTTTGACAGTCATCACGTCGGCATCACGCGACGCGGACGTCGCGCCGAGCCACGCTCTTTGATTTGACCGAGCCTTTAGAACTGGATTGAGGCTTAATTATATAATTAATATGTTTGAGTATCACGATAGTTTTGTGTTTAAAATTGCATTCAGGCTTGTCTGTCTTAAATATTAGTATTAATGCAATGTTCTGCCACCAGGGGCAGCACCAGCACAGATCATAAACAGTTTATTGACAGGCCTTTATGGATTTCAGTTTAAGTAGAAACAAATTTTTGAACTACTTTATTGGTTAAATAAGTTAATTATTTTTAATGTTTATTTAAAAACCATTTTATTACAATACCTATTTAAAAAATCCTCTTTAAACGCCACCTCATTTACGCAGTATTTTGAAGTAATTTTAAATGTCCGTACGATTTTATTAGATCACGATAGCTGTTTTACAATTAATATAATTCAACAAACATACAAGACATAAAATGACAATGTCACGTTCCTCCATTTCTGTTTTCGGTACTATGTGGCACAGCGCCATCTATGGGTACATGTCGAGTTATTTTGACAGCGAGACATCTCCATACAACTAGTATAGCGCTGAGACGTACTGCTGTTAAACATAATAGATGTCGCTATTGTGTTTGCCAGCATCCGAGGAGCGCGGGTTTGTATAGACATTGTCAACTCATATCCTATCTTCCTTGATATTAATAAAAGTATTAGAATAATTAACGATTAACACGGTTCTACTCACGTTTATATAATCACTCGCGGAACATGTTTCGGAAAACATAGGCCTCGTGACGCTCGGCGATCGCGCGAACCGAACGGACACTCAGTGCTTGAAAATGGAGGCCTATGTTCTCCTAAAGATGTCGCGCGAGTGACTCGATAAGTGTGAGTAGAAACGTGTTAATCGTTAATTATTGTACTATGTATCACGAATATTTAAATACAAAAGAAGGATTAGAATTTAGTACGTTTGATTAGATTATTTTATTTGTTACCCATAAATAAGACGTAATGCGTTTTGGCGGTTTGTTTACTGTGCTAGTGGTGCCCTCTATGTAGAATTTTGCGTAATTTACCTTTGTGAAATTGTTTAATACTCTGTTTATTACAAATTTAAGATTATAAGTGATACACTACAGTCAAGCGTATCGATGTAACTACGTTCTAATCTTACATTGCACTCAACATCATTATCAACATTTATTTCAATCATTCCAAGCTAAATTTAAATATCAATATAAATATTTTCATTTTATTACGTATTCAATATTGCTTATTGTTAAACTAACAACGATCTACAACCATTTCTGTGAAACCATTAACTGCCCTGGAGATAAATATACTTTACAATTTTTACCAATGAAAACTTTCAATCAATCAGAACTGTAAATATCTTATTTAAATTTTATGTCCGATGAAGTTTAGCCGGGGTCCGAATCGCGCTTTAAGCACTTTGAGTAGGTTTCCGGTCGGACCGCAATATGAGCGCAAACGTCAAGTTGACACCTGTCATTAAATTCCTTCAATCGGAATGTCATATTGACAGCCGGCAGTAGTCCAAATGTCGCTCACGCTCATGGCCTGCTAACATTGATTACATCCTCACATTTGTGTATTCCTCTTTTGTTCATACTTTGACGAAATTTGTCAAATATCAAGCTCTAACAATCTGCTTTCTTTATTGTATTGACTATAAGTTAAAAAGGGGAATAAATAGTATTTTTATATACTGTCTTTGTAAAGGCTTAGTCTTACACGGACTAGAACACAAAATGACTACAACGCAAATAAGTCGACTGTTTTTGGGTGCTTAGGCCCCACGGGCCGATACAAGCAAACATAACCTAAACCTACCTACGGGACTAATTGTGTCATTTAGTCATTTTGTGTTTCGCTCATTTTGAGTTATGGACTAAGAACTTTGAGCGTGATTACTGATTCGGACCATCTGTCAACACTGTTGGCTCTGTGAATAGTGTGAGCGTGATTCGGACCACGGCTTATGTGATTACCATAATTCATCATCATCATCATCATGTCAGCCGAAAGACGTCCACTGCTGGACATAGGCCTCCCCCAGAACGACCCAAGACCGATCCTGCGCCTTCCACATGCAGCGGTATCCTGCGACCCTAACTAGGTCGTCGGTCCACCCTGTGAGAGGCCTACGCTGCGTCTTCCAGTTCGTGGTAGCCACTCCACCTTTCCGCCCCAACCATAATTATAATACTATAATGTAGTTATATCATTTTAATTTTGATTTATAGCATGAAATAAGAGTCATTTGAAAATATATTTTTTAAACTCCAGGGCATCTTTCACTATTAATATACTCATCGACGAAAGCTCTTAATTTTGTTTTGAACAATATACAAGTGATTCCAACTCTCACGACATGTATAATTACGTTTCGGAACGCTATTATGTCCCGTTCAATTTGTAATTATAATTCATGTGTCTTTTATCATTTTATGAAAAAATATTATTACACTTATTATTCTTCCTAGGTTTCACTCAACTTAGTCACTCACAAACGTGAGTGCAACAAAGACTTTAATGAGTATTATATTCTATTAGTAAAACCGTGATTTTTCATAAAATTTTCGAACCACGAAGGTATAAATTTATTAATATTTATCAGCAAACCTTTTTCAACTTTTATATGTTTTAACTGTCACTTTTGACTTCGTTTTCACAGCAACTGTCATCGATATAAAATATAGTCAGCAGTTTAAAAGGTAATTTTATATTGAGCTCTCACTTTTCTCTAATATGGCTAGCTCATCATCAGTTTTCTGAAAATTGGCTTCCGAAGAAGCATTGCTGGAATGTGACTGACTGTTTTCTTTCTTGTCTTCATCATACATGTTTGGGTCTAACCTGGAGTAGTCGTTGAATCTGGTGTCTCTTTTGCTCTCATGGGACCGGGGACTGCCGCTGGCTTTCCTCAGGTAGTCGGAGTCAAGTCTGCTGAAGTCGTTTGTTAAGGAAGCGTAGGCGCTTCCATCTGAGATCCTGTTTAGCTTGTGTATCTGCTCTCGGAGTTCACAAACCTAGAAAAATAATTTATATTCATGAGTTCTATTGTGTTAATTATTGTAGTGCTTACAGGGGAGGTTATGGGATCTTAATCTTATTCAAGCAAGAACTTGAATCGATGCTATAAATACCATAAGGGTGACTTCACACCGAGCAACGAGACGCTGCGCGAACATTTATAATAGAGCGAATGAAAAAATAAAGGTACGGTCAACCAATTTGATTTCCAGGCTGGTTCGTACTAGGGCTCCTGATATCCGTGATACACGCCGATCCGTAGCTACGGGTTCTTAAGCCCGGTGATACTAAGATCACGAATTTCAAGAACACGGCAAGGTAATACGTACCTCGTACCTACGTTCCCATCCGGAATCACGTGACACGCCGTGACACGCCATGATACGTAGCCCATACCTGCGTCCGTGTGTGGAGCTTCAGGCTCGGTTTCGTTGGATACTTATCGCACGTTTCGTAATTTCGCCACGCCCGAGAGAAAATAAATAAGGACTATGTTTTATTGAATTGAGTTACCACTTAGTATATATTACGGGCGGGCCGAACCGGCGTGTTCTTAAGATACATAGGCGTGATCATGCCTACACGGATCTACACGGATTCACGTACCCTAATTTCACGTAACCGAATATCACGTGTGGAACGGACCAGAAAACAGTTGCCGCGATTCACGAAACCGGGCGCACGGCTACGGGTTCACGAATCACGGACACGACCGCGAGCCCTAGTTCGAACCTTGTCACAGTGACATTAATAAGAGATCGCGAAAACACTTCTTCCAGTCGCGTCGCGTCTCGGTGTGAACCTTGCCCTTGTGCCCTGAATGATAGAAAAAGTGTAAAAATGGATTAATTCTGTGCCCCTGGAGACGTAACTCATTTCCATTGTTACTTTATTTGAAAGAATTAGATTAAGAAGAAAATGGCTTGTAATAAATTAAGCCGGACTACGCGTTAAAACTTTTTTAATACTGAGATATTGGTAAACAAGCAAACAACTTGTGATAGTAAGCAGACATAGTAGCCTATAGACTGTAACTCCAGAGGCTTCACACGCATTCAAAATTTCAGTCGACAATAAAAGCTTGTATCGAAAACCAAGAATTTTCATTATTTTTTCACATTTTCTCTCCTATCAGGCTCGAAAGAGCACATGATACTGAGTAGAAACCACACAAAAAAATCCAAATTAAATAAAAGTTAAGTATACAACTTTAAGTAAGATGGCCCTCCTAGCCTAAGTAGTAGTAACGTGTGTGTACACGCATGTCGTTATTCTATATTTAAATTTTGACGTTAGTTCCATATTAATTATCCGCACAACTACATAGACATTGTACATTGACATTGGACCCGGGTATGTCCTTAAACTACGTCCAACAATGAGAGGTAGGGCACAGCGATGACCATCACGCTTGAATCTGGGGCAGCCCAACTGGGAAGTACCTCCTCCTTACAGGAGACCACAGCCATAATAGCACTGCTACCTTTCAGGTATGTAGTGTTGTGTTCCCTGATGGTGAGTAAGGTTCCCAGAGCTCCAACCCCTTAAAGGCCGGCAACGCGCTTGTGACTCATCTGGTGTAGCGGGTGCCTATGGGCGACGGTAATTGCTTACCACCAGGCAATCCGTCTGCTCGTTTGCCGGCTATGTCATAAAAAAAAACATGGTCCTTCAGTTAAGTTTTTCACCTATACATGTATGTAACATACCTGACTATAAAGCTTCTTATTTTCCCTGAGTATCGCTATATTTTCTGTCTCCATCAACTCTCTCTTACTCCACTGTATCGTGTTCTCAGACTTCAACTTCTCAATCTCCATTTTCAACTCTGCTATCTTCTCTTCCAACGTCTGCTTGGCTGCTACTTCATCCTGCAACTCATTCTGAAGCCTCTCCACTTCGCTGTGACTGGAATCTGTAGATCCTAGTGTCCTATCATTGTTCGCTTCCATTTTCATATTATGTATTTCAGCGGTCAACGTTTCTACTTTAGCTAGGAGGAAAGCTTTTTGATCCTTTTCAGTTTGTAAACTCTTGCAAGTCTCGTCTAGCCTTAGTCTCATTTCGCTTAGTTTACTAGCCAAAACGTTGTCTACATTTGAGAATTTGTGTGAATCTAACGATGCTCTCTGCCGAGGTTCATTTGGAGATACATAGCCTTTTCTTCTAAGTTCCACTCCGTCTTCGGTTGTGAGTTCTCCGGAGACTATTCTGCTTTCGCCAATGGTTAATAGTTTTTCATTATCTTTGATAACATCCGTTAATTGCTGGCCTAGATTGGTCTTTTCTGCTTTGAGCATGGAGAGTTCTTTGCTTAGTGTGTCTACTTTGAGTTTTAATTGTTTCGCTTCTTCCCTGGCCTTGTTTCTTTCGTTGCGGACTTTGCTCCACTTGTCTCGCCAGTTGGCTGTGCAGTCGGACCACCAGCGCATGGTCTTCTCCATCTGCGTGGCCCTGGCGCGGGCCTCGTCGAGCTCTCGCTGGATGAGGGCCTCTTTGGCCTCCCAGTCGGTGGTGGTGTACCGTGGGTCCGGCTCGCGGCTGCGGCGGTGGCTACCTCCGTGGGAGCTTTGCGCCATTTCTCATTTGTCCTTGAGCTGTAATAGACAAAAAATTACGTCTTCAGTTCTTAATTCTTATTGTTGGTAAATATGATTGATATCTTTTTAGTAGCAGCAGCTTATCGCAACCCGATGTAGTTTGCGGAAGTACTTCCATCTCACCCTCCATGATCATTTCAGCCGTAAATCTTTAGTGCCGGACATAGCCCTCTCCCAAATATGACTTGTATCATCTAGGGGCGTAGTTCATTAGATTGAGGCATTGGCTCATTAGTCGCCATAGTTGCCACGCTTGGCAGGCGGCTTGGCGACGAATGGCATACTATACCGGAATAAGAAATAGCCAAGCAACGAAAGTTACGACTGAAGAATGGGTGACGAAGCAAAATGCTACGAATTTAAGTACTTGACAAAAAATTGAGACGAGCCAAGACGATACCCAAAAGACCTCATGACGGCCATGCAGCCTGCTTAAAGGCAGTAGGTATGCGATCATCCGATCAAGGACTGCACGGCAACTGCGATCGGGCTGCGAAGTCGGTTCACATCAGAAATGCACTCAAACTGCCATGTATAAATTAATATTGTAATCTTTGTACAGTCGTCATCAGATATATAGGAGCTTAAGAGGTGATCACAAATGTCTGTACACATGCACTTTATCGCCTAGACAATAGAGGCGTTGTTCAGATATTTGTGATCACCTCCACAGCTCCGATAAATCTGATGGCGTACCCGCCCCAACTAACATAGTATAAACCCATTTTTTTTTTCAGCATGTCGAAGGCACCAACGGTCCCGTGCCCCCCGTTCCCCTGCCCCCGCCCCGCAGCCACCATGCCCGCAGGTGTGTCCCCCGCCGCCGCCGCCACCGGCATGCCGGGTGAAGCCGATTATGCGGGGCTTGCACTGGGCTCAAACTAAGCGAAGGCTCACTGAAGCTCTACTTTGCAGTGCTTTAGGAGGACTAACTTTCTATCTACTCTATACTAGACCACATATGGAGCGTTATAGGGAGTTTTATGCGTAAGTTTTGTTTTTATGTGGATACATTAATGACAGTTCTGACCTGTGGGTAGTGAACCTGCCTAAAAGCCCACAGCACTGGGTTCAAATCCCAGTACTGGCATTTATTTTTGTGATAAACACTAGCTATTTGTTGCTGAGTCATGGGTTTTTTCTATGTATTCGAATATTTCTGCCTTAAAAATATCTTTGGGTGCATACCCATACCACAAGCCTTCTTGAGCTTACTGTGGGCCTTAGTTAACATGTTGGCGGACAGTAAGTGTCATCATCTGTCATAGACCAAAGGTAACAAATGACTATGCAAATATGCAAATGCTATACTACAGTCAGCATCAGAAGTGACTAAGCGTTTGAGGTGTTCAAAATGAGGTCAACACATCTCTATTGTCAAGAGAATAAGAGAGTGTGTAGGTCATTTTGAACACTTCAAACGCTTAGCAACTTTTGCTGCTGACTGTACCTACCCGTGTCGACAAATGTGTAAGATTGTACTTTATCAATCATCATCATCATCATTTATTTATGAACAATTTACATTGTGTTTGAATTTACATAAATAAATCTCTTAATTAATAAACACATATTTACATGCACATGCTAAAAAATAAAAAATCAGATTATCAGGATTCTTAAAATAAAAATTACCAATATAATAATAAAAAAGAAATGTCAAATTAAATACAACGATTGAAAAATAAATAAAATAAGAGTTGTTCAGCTGATTTTGTAAAAAATTGTTAATGATCATCTGATTCTAAATTATTATCATTTTTTAAGCTTTTCTTTAAATCGTAAAGTGTGCGAAATATGTATGGAAGAAATTAGTTATCCTCAATCTATTGAGTTGCAATAATATGGTACCACGGATCTGATCTGATGCTAGAGACAGAAATAGTACTCAAAAATACACATGATAAACACGTCATGTTTATGCTGGTGATAATCCTGTTAAGGATCATGCAAAAAAATTGTCTGCAAAAATAGCTTAACCCAAAATGGTTTTTTTTTCTGAACTTTTTTTATCTATTTAAATCTGTCAATATTAAATAACTTATAACATGGCATTCATACAATATTGAATAGGTCTTAACTTTAATTTAAATTTATTTTGAGTTAGAAATAACTTTATTGTTTTATATTAGCTATAGAAACATACTGATAATGTATGAAGATTGAACAATCTGTTGTCATAGTTTTTGAGGTGCATTTGCTAACAGACAGGATTAAATTGCATTTATTCAGTGATATTTAGGGCACTTGTAGTTAATAATGCTCAATACCATTAAATACAGTATGATATACAAGACTACAAAAAAATAAAACTGTCAACAGTTCAACCTTTTTATTTTTCTGACAAGCCTTTCCCTTTTATTTTTTTTTACACGCACATTTTTTTAACTCACTAAATTAACCCGAAATACAGCAAAATAGCAAGGCATTTTAGCAAGTTTCCTTAGTTGAATAACGGAACACAAATCGATTTGTTCTAATATTTAAGCTAGAATATTACATTAAATAGGAATACCTGCTCAGTGTAAAAACAGCTTCGTTTCCTTTATGGCTTCTTCATTTTATCACTTATTCAAATAGATAACACTATTTATTTTTGGAATAAAATGTCTAAAATAGGCCTTGTACTATCAACCATTTCTATCCTTTTTTAGGTGTTGTACCCACTCCTTGACTACTCGTATGTTAAATACGTACGGCTATTTAATATAATGTATTTTTTTTGTATTAAACTATCATGGTATGCCCCATATCCCTAATGATTGAGGAGTAGTCAGTCTCTGTATCTATTTAGAGTAAAAAAGTAGATTAAGTGCAAACTATAGAATGAGAGTATAGTGAGAATAGCCTTTATCTTGACGCACAGCGGCGCTACCCCAAAAACGATATTCGTAAATTTCGGACGATTGTCTCTGTCAATGTCATGACGCGTTCATTGGAGTAAAAGAGAAAGATACTCGAAATGTATGAACTTCGATGTTTGCGGTACCGGGCCAGCAGTGACGCATACGTTTCGATTTACGCTGTGAACGTTAACTTCGACGTCAACTATAAGAATAATTATTATTTTGTTTATTTTTGATTCCAGGCTTTCAGAGTTCGACGATTGGGCCGATGAAATGGCAAAGAAGGGTTTGTTTCAAGCTGTTCCCAAGGAGGGCTTCCCAAAGAAAAATAAATAGTATTTCATGATGTATGAATTTGTCCGTAAATAATAAATAAATATTGGTTGTACATTATTATTTATTTGTAGCATTTGAAGTGTTTTTAGTCATCAGATAAATCATTTTAAGCTTTCTCTAGAAAAGAAAACAGCGTGGGTATTCGGATACTCGGTCACAGTGAACCTAGGTGCCTAGGAGCTCTAGGCAAGCGAGTTTTATTCGATAAAATAAGGTAGTTGGTGGATGCTGATTCTTTAAGCAATCGTCCATATGGCTTCAATGATGCCTAAAAGGGTCATGACTTTCTCAGTCCTGTTCATTAAGTTCATATCATAGTAGTACGCGATTGGTTGTAATTGTAACACTTGTAACTTACGAGATGGCAAACGTCACATTGTGTGCGGTAATGTACCTGACAGTACCTGATGATCAAGACATACAATCCTACTAAGTAACTCAAAAGTCCTAATAAGCAACTTTCCTGACCTTCTAGTCTAAAGCTTAGTACTGATTTGGTTAGAGTACATATTTAGGAGAAAGCTTTTTTTTAAAGACCGAGATAAGCTTAGCTTCAAATCTGTGGGTGCAGGTGCAGCACACGTACAGAATGATAAACAGTTAACTTACCTATTACCCCCACGAAATAATATAGTACAGTTACCAGCAGAAGTTGCTAGGCGGGCTAGGTGTTCAAAATGAACTTAACACGACTTTATAATTCAGAGAATAAGAGCGTGCCAAGATCATCCTGAACACCAGGCCTGCTTGGCAATTTTTGCTGCTTACTGTACTAAGGAGTGCAGGCCTTCAATGCCGAGGAAGTGCCAGTTCAGCCAGTTCAGTGCATGTTACATATACTTTTTAACGGTTACTTTCTAATAATATAAATAGGAAATTAGGGTAGAGAACAACTGAAACAAATTAAGATAAAGAGTAATAGAAAGAAGATAGTTTACGCAGAAGGGGTGCCCTGAAAGAAATTTTCAACTTCATCCAATATAGTTATGTCCTGTAGTTTTTCGTTGCTTTCTTCCGCTGCTCTGCCATTTAATTCCAGAGATAGATAACGTTCTAAATACTTCGTTAAATTAAACTTGTGTTGCACACGAATTTTACAGTAAACTTAAAAATATATTATTGCTGATATAAAAAAGTGATTACAGGAAGTGTTTCGTGTCCTCACGTTTCATGGCGGCAACCAATAAAAACCTACGGAATTTATTACAAAACATGGAGATTATATTTTCCACCAATGAGGTGAAATCTTCATTGGAGCATGCAAGTCCGTCGATATAACTTTGTAACGTTGTCATATTCAAACTACATTATTTTTTATTAATGTTTGTAAATGATATTTCATCTCTCAGCTATTTTGAAATCAGGGAAAATTTGATTGAAATATTACGTCTTTACTTGTGTCCGTATATAATTACACATGAATATTTTACATCAAATTTAAAATTACCACCTTACAAAAGTCACAACTTGCATGTTTGTCTAGTTCGAGTCAATGCGCATGTCAAGTTGAAAATTGCAAATGGCGGCCGTTGTTATTGTTCGTACCGAATTAACTATTTGTAAATTATATACCAATCTTTTTAGCGATTTTTCTACTGGACTGATATATTGATGCGATACTCTAACTTCTCAGAATCCAGCACGACGCATTTTATGTACGTTTTTATGTGCTTCGAGTGATTTTTCGGTATTTTATGTGTGTCATGCAAATGGGGTAAGCTGGAATTATCGGATGTCGCTTAGGTTGTTTTGGATAGTTTCAATAGGAAAATGGAGTGAAGTTCTGTGACCTAAAGTGTTAAAATGGAAACTGCATAAAGTATTTCATCTATCGCGTTACGTTTCAAGTGAAAAAAGAGACGGGAACGGCTATAATTTGCGAATGTTCCATGCCGTGACTGCACTCCCCCGTACATTTCAAAATGGCTGCTGCTCTTCACGATGTATGAGCTTTGCGTCACTGGAACATAGATCAGTGGACTCGATTTGTGTAGCAAAATCAGTGATTCTAGTCTTGTGATTAATTGTGAAAAATCGAAAATAAGCCAAGAAGAAAGCCCCGAAGGCACCTGGGGCAGGACAAAAGTGGCGTATCATATGTTTTTGGAGTAGTGGACACTGGCCATTAGAGACTGATATTGCCTAGCGAAGCGATCGCACCGGATAGTAATGTTGCGCTTGAATTTCCAGGATGATTTTCATCACAATGGAATAGAACTTGTGTGGAATTGAACGGAATGTGACATTGTATGAGAGGTAAGTTTATTATTCTTGGTTTATTTACATTTCGCGTAGTGTTAAGGGTGGCACGTCGAAATGGACATGGGGTCGTGTCGGGTGGTGTTGCGGCCGTCCGAGCGGCCGCGGCCGTGTCCCCGTGGTCCAGGCGGGTGTAAGCGCACATTTAATTTCGTACGCTTTAATCTACACGCTAATTAAGTTACATTTTCGGGTTGTGTAACTAGTGTTGTTGTGTTTTTGGCTGTTGAAACTACGACCTTGCTATTACGTGCAAGGATCCCCGTATTGTTATGTCAAATTTCTTCGGTCCTGTTTCGTATATTCCGATCTACTGATGAATAGTGTTAAATATCAAGTTATTTTATTCTTATTAGTATATGACTGTTTGTCAATAGTGTCAACTACGTAAATAAATGTTAGGTTAGGCACGGAATATTACATACATCCTTAAATTTCAGTATTCATCTGATAACAGACCTTATTAATGAAGTTTATACTATCAGTGCATTGTGTTTCTGTCTCAATTATACATGTCATAGTTTTATGATCTGTGACTTGATTTATTGTGTAATATCTTTAAAAAATATTGTTTACATGCACATGTTAGTACATTAAAGATAAAATTATACTTCTTATACTCACTTGGGGTTTATATAATAGTAATATAGGCATTGTAATAACAATGTGATTGTTAATATGTGTACATTAGTAGTGTTGCCTTGCAACATAGGTCTTCCAAAGACTTTTCCATGTTGTTTGGTCTATTGTTGTTCTCATACATGTTCCCGCTATTTTCTTTATATTGTCCCTTTATCTATAATGATTAATGAATATCACCGCTAGCTAATTCACTTTCTTTTTTAAGTAATTAATTTTGCAGGTGACAAAAAGAAATAACTCATCTGTTACTGATTGGTAGGTACCATTAACCATACTTTAATTGACCGAGAACTTTAATTTTGTTATTTTTTCACCGAAATTATTAGATCTAACCTTGACCTATTTACTTCAACTAAGCTTGGTTTATCTTCTATCATATTCTGATTATCAAAACTTAGAAATATGGTGAATATTTATGTAAAATGCTAAATAAATTGATAAACAGTTTAAATTAAATAAAGTCATGACCATTTCATGCCTGCCTCTAACATTTATTTGGCTAATGTACATCATTCACTTTGAGTAGTGCAATAAAGAATATTATATTGCATTGTATTTTTACTGGTTGTAATTTTTCTAATAATGAAAGTAAAATTCATTTATTTCATGGAAAATACATTACATCACATAACTTACAATTTTGGTATAATATGGCAATATGAGTGTTTTCTATGTATTTAAGTATTTGTTTAGGTGTCATATATATTGTTGGCTGGGTTCCCACAACACAAGCTTTCTGGAGATGCCCTGTAATAATAATTTATTATTTTATAAGACTAACTTGATTGGTTACATTGGGTTTTCATAACTTATGTATACCGAAGATTTTGGAAAGAATAAATACTTTTTTTATTGGTTGTTGTACACACAGCAACACTCATAGCACATATAGCGTACATCGGTAGACCTTATGCCTTATATAATAAGGTCCACCAATGTACAGCTAAGATTGTTCCTGTGTGTACACTGTCTTGTGTTTCATATTTAAATGTTCTATTTGACTTTTAACACTGCTCAAGGTGTTAATCTGCAGAGTTGCCACCTGACATAGTTGAAACTCAACTTTGTTTAAGTACAGTCAGCAGCAGAAGTAGCTAAGCATTTGAGGTTTAAAAATGAGGTCAACACATCTCTATCGTCAAGAGAATAAGAGCGCGTGTAGGTCATTTTGAACACTTCAAAAGCTTAGCCACTTTTGCTGCTGACTGTACATATATCTCTCAAGAAGTTCATTGATAATTGAGTCCCATGGGTAAATGCGAATGGTTATGCTATATGAGGAGACAGCAATTTTGTTCATCGAAAAATATAATTGTCTCAATTATAATTAGTGAAATTTGGGAATGGTTGTGTAATTGGGATGCCAGCCAATAAGACCATAGACAAATGTCTAGATTATTTGATCCTAATTCCAACATAACAAGTACAGTAGTATTAATGATTACTATAGTTCTGCTATAAAATCTAGTAATTATAGAATAAATCTATAACATTTAACACATTCGCTGCCACCCCCTCCAAAAATGTATGGAAATGAACGCACATGTGCATCAGTGGCACTGAATGTGTTAACTTGTTTAACAGATTATTTTGTGTCCTACATAGGTACCATGTTTTTTCATCAAATTCAATAAACTGGTTACACATACAGAGTTACAGCCATATTACTTTACATAAATATGTATATTTTATATGAAATAAGTTTAGTATGAAGAAATTTATGACAATGAAAATGTATTCTGTTAAAATTACCCTCCCAGTCTCCTAATTACTGAAAGTTAAAACTACGAGTTTTAAAAAAAGTTAACAATAGTTGACCTAAAGAATCTACCCTTAAAAACAGTTGCTATATTTACTTACATGCAAAAGAATGCATTCAAGCAACTCATACAAAAAAATGCATTTTGTTTTTATACGTAAACTATCTAAGGTGTGTAGCAAATGACTACAAACATAAATTATACTACTGCAATTTTTTAAATAAAATTTTTACTTTTAAATATTTGTAAAACTTGCTCATACCCTTATCATTGTCATAATATCTCATAACATAAACCAAGCAACTAACTTTGATTAAGTTCATGTAATAGGTAGATAAGCATTTATTTATATTACTTTTAATTCAGAACATATGTATAGTTTTATTTTAAATGAAGTCCTTTAGTTTGAATATCGGTAAAAGCTATCTCCAATAATCCAGCGCTTTCTCTCTTACCTTCTATAGAGTGCTCCTTACATATAGATGATTATATTGTTTTGATTGAGGGCCTTTGATCAGAGGGCCTACACAGAAATACTGCAGCAACTTCTATTGTAACAATACCAACTGCGCAGTTTCTATAGAAATTTCAGTTTGATTTGTTGTATGTCTGTATTGGCATTTAAACCTGTCTCTGATGCCATGTGATAATTCTATTCTGAATTGATAAACTCCTCCTTTTTTTGAAGTCGGTTAAAAATATACTGTGTTACCCAACTCTGTTCTTCCAATGGATATTTGGTGTTTGTAATAAGCTAATAAGTATACAGTTGTAACAAGCAGACGTATTGCCTGGTGGTAAGCTATTACCGTCGCCCATGGGCACCCTTAACACCAGGAGTCACAGGCCAGCCTTTAAGGGGTCTGGGAACCTTACTCACCACCAGGAACACAATGCTACATACCTTAAAGGTAGCAGTGGGTGGCTATTACCTCTCATTGTTGGATGTAGTTTAAGGACATACCCGGGTCCAAAATATTATTCTATTATAAATATTAATATTATTCTTTTATGTATAAATTTGTATTAAATTCATGTAATTTAGTATATATTTGGCAACAATCATATATAAATATTCTAGTTTCAAACTAATAAAATCTATGCTAGATGACTAATATATACTCTAATAGATACACATACCATAGTTCATCCATAACTCTTAAATGTCAAATTACTATATATTCACATTGAATACGTTTTCAGTGGCAGAAAGGTTATTTGTAAGGGCCATTATTGTTACAATGTGCCTATAAATTACTATAGTATACTGGACACTTATGGGCTAATAATTTTTTGACATGTCAGTAATGTATTGAAAACATAAGAATTTGCTATCAAAGATTTGGGCTCTGTAGCCAATCCCTGTGGATTGTACACGATACACATGTTGTGGGGAAAGAATGTTTTTGTACTACTGGTAAAACGAAATTGTTTTCCTTACTGCTCATAAATAACACATTTAATCTTCCCCTACTTTTATGTCTGTTTCAATACCTGTTAAATCAAATTATGATAAAATTAGGTCTCTAAATATTTTTATATATAAAAAATAATATTTTAAATATTTGAGGTTAGGTGTTAATTATTCAAACTTTAGTTGAATTCACAAAAAGGCTTATTAGAATTATTAATCTACTTATTGGGATAGTATCAGTGATTTTCAATCTGGATAGTGGTAGTTTTGAGATATCATACTTATTTCAAAACTTAAATGTGACCATATAAATATTTATGTATTTTACATTTTACCCTATGAACTAGGGTTGCTAACTATTTCTGGGGGAGTTATAGTATTTCTCAAAAAAAAAAAATGGCAAAAATACTGGAAAAAATATAGTACTTTAAAAACAACTCTTTATTTTGGGGTTAATCATGCTAAATTACTATATACTTACCAGTGTTGTGTGAACAACTAGGTACATAAAATTAGAAGAACCTCCAAAGTATAGTATTTTTGCGTGCTATATATTTCTTCAACAGTATATAGGTAGTACAGAGAGTCAAAATATAGTAAAATACTATAAAATATAGGATGGACGGTTGGCAACCCTACGTTAAACACACATTCTTCTTCCTTTTGTGAGTATGGTAACACTTTGGCTGCATCTGTACAGTCTTTTATTTGATTTCTGTTAAAATGTAGGGAAGATGTTTGTCCACGGAAGTTTAAGCTCTAACAAACAAGTTTTTTTTATATTATAAAATTAATTTAAATGCTGGTAGATTCCTTATTAAGGCCTAATACTAATGTGACACTTCAAAGTGATAACAATGAACATCGCCATTGAAGATACTCTGAAGGACCTTTCACAAGGTAATATTCATTTATTAAATAATTTAGGTATCAAAAACAAAAATATATCCATACTAATATTATAAATGGGAAAGTAACTCTCTGTTTGTCTGTCACCGTTTAAGCCGCTGAACCAATTGGGATGAAATTTGGTATGGAGAGTTTGAGCTATGAGAAAGCACATAGGATATTTTTTATCCCGCAACCTTACTTTAAAGACAGGCATGGCTGGCCTAACATACATAATTCGCGAGGGAAAGCTAGTAATAAACGAAAAAGAATATAATTACAACTTCTGTTCTACCAAGCATTGATAAAATTAACACATACAAAATAAAAGTAGTACACCATGAATATTCACAGTAAAAATTTGATTTTGGCTATTATGTTGACTTGTTTATTTATTCTAAGGGTATTCTGAACCCTTTTAAATATTCTAACCTAACATTTATTATGTGAATGTCTAAAAACTTAATTATGTACATACATTTTACCAATTCTTCGGAAATCGGCTTAAAAAAACTTATGTAGATAGTATTGACCCGCCAGGGGGTTAGAGTGAGTTTAAAAAACCAATTAAGGTTAATATGGAAATTATATAAGCTTATTTTTAATCTATTCTAGTTTTAGTAATCAAAGGCTAAGTAAGTTCTAAGTTGCTAATAATTAAACATAATTTATATGAAATCTGGCCAGGGACAGGGAAGAGTGGAGACCACTGGGGAGGCCTTTGCTAAAGGCACACGGAAATATAATTCATATTCCGGTTACTGTAGTTTTTTATAAGATTTTTTTTTTTTTTTTTCCGAATATGGGCTATAATAATTTATATGAAATCTGGTTTTCATTGAGGTCAGATGCTAAAAATTTCAAGCTCTTTGTTGTTAATCACATATTGACAGTCTCCATTTTTAACCCATTACCTATGGGGCTATTTTTTTATTCAATGAATTTGATACCTTGTATCAGAGTTGAGGCTTAACTCTCCCAGGTGGCAACTCTGGTTTGATACCTGTAAGTAAAGGTTGATGCACCTTATAAACAAATGTACCCAGATATTTTACAGGTAAAAACACAGCAACACTATAACAACACTGAAAAACTTTATAGAAAGGTTTTGATATTATTTCATAACTTATATGGTTATATGTGTTGATACCTTGGACTTTGTATATTATGCTTCAAGAATATTAAATTTCAAAAATTTCTATATTATGATATAGAACAACAAATTTAAAATTTAAAAATACTACTAACCATTCTAACCCAACTTTTGAACCCTGAGATGTTATTGCCTACCAACAAGAACCTCATCAGTAACTTATTTGTTCATAAAATGAATAGGGTAAATCCACCTGAATGGATAAAAGTGACCACTAAATTAACTGTTTTTTCAATAACATGAAAAACAAATAAAAACCATGAAAGTCACTTTCATTTTACACTTACGCGGATTTACGCGATACATGATCAAGAAATCTTGATCCAAGATCCAGAGATCCATGATAATTAAGTATTTACAATATGTTAATATGTTTATCTACGTACATATCATAAGTGCTCTAAAATGCGTCCAGAAACCGTAGGCAATGACCAGCATTACCAACCATCAGAAAGATTTCAGTAGGTAATGTTAACATTACCTACTGAAATCAGTAGGTTATGAATTTAAATTTGGAACAGCTGTCAAATTCAAGTGGGGTGTCTAATCTAGTATCTATAGATATTAAAACAACCATTGATACGAAACGCCAATTCGTTATGTTTTTATCTACGTACATATCATAAGTGCTCTAAAATGCGTCCAGAAATCGTAGGCAATGACCAGCATTACCACCCCTCAGAAAGATTTCAGTAGGTAATGTTAACATTACCTACTGAAATCCGTAGGTTATGAATTTAAATTTGGAACAGCTGTCAAATTCAAGTGGGGTGTCTAATCTAGTATCTATAGATATTAAAACAGCCATTGATACGAAACGCCAATTCGTTATGTTTTTTAATATAAATCGAACGACATTTGAACTCGAGTGACAGTAGAATAGGGAGTTCATTCGCTTGTCTATGGTTTAAAAAAATTGACAGATACGAAATACGCAACGCCGCCGTTCCAAGCTGTCATTTGTTTTGTTCGTTGACTTTTAATGTTTACAAGTAACCCTAGTAATAAGTCATTTCCTACGGTTTCTGAACCCATCTTAAAACACTTAATGATATGTGTGTAGATAGTAGTGTATGTATCTATACATAATTAGGCATTACAACAATCGTGTGATATTATTATGAAACTCGCCTTCGGCTCGTTTCATAAACCCACACTCTTGTTGTAATGCCCTTCATTATGCACAGATACATAAACTACTATTACAAATGTAACTGGCCGTTACAGCATGGCAGCGGACAGCGACGGGCCGGGCTTGGCGGGCGGCGGCGCGTGCGGCGTCGTAGTGACGTGCGAGGGCGACCTGCGCGACCCGCGCTTCCCCGCGCGCCTGCGCCGCCTGCTGCGCGAGCTGCGCACCTTGCTCGCCGAGCCGCACCCCAACACGCTCAAAGTTAACAAGGTACGACTTGGTCGCCGATTGTCGGGCCGTCAATTGATGGGTTGAGCATTCCGGGGTCGCTCATTGTTGTTATGCGCGACCAATAATTCGTGTCACCTGAATGGACGCTGATTGCTGGGTCGTCAATTCTCGGGTTGCGCATTCTCGATCCGTACAAACGCGTTACGGTGCAGCAATCCGAAGCTACGTTTTGTACAGGGCAACAATGCTCGACCCATCAATCCGCGTCCAACAATCAGAGTCCCTTGGCTTTGAATTGTTGGGATGTGCACTGTTGGTACGGGTTGATAAAGCGCGACCCAACAACTAACGATCCATCAAGGAAGCCACAGAAATATCATTTGTGGCAGAGTCCAGATAGGTGCGACGACGAGCGAAGCGAGGAGGAGTGTGTTAGGTTAACCGCGAACAAACAGCCAAAACCGAAGTTTTAATATGAAACTATTGAAAAGACTTGGTCGCCGATTGTTGAGTCGTCAATTGATTCCGGGGTCACGCAATGTCGGTGCGGGCCGACAATGTGCGACCAATAATTCGTGTTACCTGAATGGACGCTGATTGCTGGGTCGTCAAGTCTCGGGCTGCGCAATCTCGGTCCATAGAAACGCGTTATGGGGCAGCAATCCTAAGCCACGTTTTTACGCGGCAACAATGCTCGACCAACAGTCGCGTACAAAAATGTGGTCGCCAATTGATGGGTCGTCATTTGTTGGGTTGCGTATTACCCGGACTCTGCTCTCCGGCCGTATAGTCCTGGCTGACTTAGACTGCTTTTACACTTGAGCGATTTGCAAGCGATTTGCCAGCGATTTCTATACAGACCTCGAACGCGGCGATCTCGCGGCGTGATCGCATTTGTATAGAAATCGCTGGCAAATCGCTCAAGTGTGAAAAGGCCCTTAAATACGCGCCCAGCCCAAACCGTCGTACAATCAAGGTCAAATATATCTTTATAACAGAGCTACCCAAACTTTTTTGATGCGACGCCCTTGGGCATCCTCCACTGGTTTCTATGATGTGGTTTATTTGGAGGCTGAGGACACAAAAAAAAAATCAAAATCAATAAAAACCAAACAAGTACATTTATAACATCATATAAAACAAAAGTACAAAAAGTAGAAAAGTAATAATAATATAGAAAGAGGTGCGTCATGCACAGTTTGCTTTCCTCTCGGAACCATGAAAGTGACGGACATCAAACGTGCTGCGACAAAGATTTTGCCGGGTTTACACTGGACTCTCCCCCTGACCCAGGGCATTGCGACGCACAGTTTGCGAAGCCTGTATGTATACATATTTTTGCACTTTGGCTATATTCTCCTATATAAACAGCCATCATCATCTTCATCATTTTTAGCCTTCTATCGCCCAATGGGCAGTTGTAAAAAATAGTTTTTCGATCAAACGTTTATCCAGTAAGTAGGCCACAAGGGCACTTTTACACGTCGGGTATAAAGTAAGAGAAAAATAAAAACTACACCGGTTTTAACCCCCACATACACAAAAATATAAAAATTAACTACCAGAGAAAAAAAAAGAAATTATTTTGAAGTCCAAACTAAGAAATAAAGACATAGAAATAAATAATACCACTTTTCATTGTCATAATTAATTCCGTTCGCACGCTTCTCCTTTCTCTTCAAAATGTGACATACACGCCAACACCTACAATAACGAAGAGCGAATATAAACCTTATCTGCCAGTAGGTAAATTTCTTTGACTGCGTCTGCCATAACAACAAGTGTTGGAGGCGTAGTAAAGGTGTCGACAGCAAACGACACCTTTATGTATTCAAGGTGTTCAAAGGGTTAACGCTTTTATTTTGCAAGTAAAATTAATCTTAAACTATGTTAATCATGGTTACTTTGTGACTTTGTATTTGTCTGGTGACTGGGTGCTTAATTTTTATAATGAAGCGTTCATAGTAAAGGGTGAACACTATTAAATTGTCGCAGGTCGAACATGCTACAGACGACAAAATAAAAATCCAAAGTGCTCAAAATTCTTTATATGACTAATTTTATACAGCGTAAAATCATTTTAAAAATATTAGGGCTATTTCATCGAACGACGAGAAAATTTCCGGACATTACTTTTGACGTGATTCATTGAATTTCGCACGGAATCATCGCTTAACAATTTTGTGCATTTAATCCATTTTCGTTAAAAATCTGGTAATGAAGTGGCAGGTTGGCAAGTTTTTCGCAGTTTAGTTTTTATATTAGCCCAATATTTTTCGATGGGGCGAAGTTCGGGACAGTTAGGTGGGTTACTCTCCTTAGGCACTACCTCGACTGAATTCGCCTTATACCATTCCAAAGTTCGAGACGAATAATGGCAACTTGCTAAATCTGGCCAAAACAATGTTGAGGAAGTGTGTTTCTTTATGAATGGTAACAGTTTCTTTTTCAAGCATTCTGATATATAAATATCGGTGTTAATTGTCCCGGTAGTGATAAATGGTGAGCTCCTCATGCCGCACTGGCATATAGCTTGCCAAACAAGGTATTTTTGCAAATTTTTCTACCGGGATCACCTTTTCCGATTCGTCAAGATTCGAGATGTCACGAGAGGAATAGTACTGGTTACCTGGTAAAGACTTGAAATCTGCCTTGACGTAGGTTTCATCGTCAATAATTAGGCAACATTTTTCTCAATCAACAAGGTATACAATAACCTAGAACGTCTAACCGCACGATTATATTGATCCACAGTTCTCTTGGGAGCCTTTTGCTTCTTATATGTTGTAATGCCGCATTCTTTTTAATTTTTGGACATTTGCTTGACTAGTGCCTACTTTTTTCGCCACATCCCGGGAAGAGATACTCGGATTCTTATCAAATAGCTTGCACACCTTTGATTGTAACTTAACATTAGATTTTCTGGTGGGTTGACCTTCACGCCGCTTCCTATCTATAGTTTCAACTTGTTTAATTTTTTAGGGTTCGTTGAACCGTCCTCCGAGTTGTTTGACAAGATTTTGCCAGATCTAAAGTTGATAAATGAGGATTTTTACTGAATTCTTGCAAAATTAATTCGCGAACATTTTTTCGTGTAACGCCATTTTCATAAATAAAAACAAATGAACATTTTATGGTTGTCTAATATATTACGAGCCTTCTAAATTTAAAATTTTAAAAGAATATTCAAAAAGGTTCGATGCAACACGCTAGCAAAGTAAAAATGTAGGCGACAATTTAATAGTGTTCACCCTTTAGGAGCATTCCATGAAAACATCAACTTTTTGTCGCTTACGTAACGCCATGGCAGCTACCATAATAAAACGTAGTAGCCTTTAATGCTCGTTTCACACACAGGCGGGCGCGGGTCGGGCGCATGTCAACGCGGACCTGCGGCGATCCCCAGGGGGGCCCGCGTCGCGATTGTGCAGCTGGTTTTAAATGAACACCTTCACACAACCAGCGGGCGCGGGGGTGCGCGAGTGGGTGCGTGTGGCGCGGGCGCTGTCTGAAGGAGTTCATTTAAAACTAGCTGAATAATCGCGCCGCGGGTCCGCTTTGACACGCGCCCGACCCACACCCGCGCTGTGTGTGAATTGACCTTAAGAGACACCATCAATCTTAAAGCCGAGTTATTATATTGCATTACAGATAATTAACTTCCTAAATTTACTTCTCGGTGGTATTAAAATTGTGGTGTCGCTAACGTAGCGTTTTCAATGAATGCTCCAGTAAGACTTTGAAATGGGACTTTAGTAATAAATCGACGAAACGACACTGGATTTTCTCGTAGAATTGTCATATCCTCCTAAGGCCCAAGTTATTGAGCTTGCTTATTATCACTATATGACACCTTTTTGGATATTTGAAAATGTAAATTTAGATTAAACAAAATTTGATTTCATTTGAAAATTTCGGGTATCTCAATATGTCCTACGGGTAGGACCACGGTACGCTATGGCTACACAACTGTTACAGGAGCTGGGCCTGAATGACAGTGTTAGTTAATCTTATAGGTAGGACCTTGGGCCTTAGGATATCCACCATCGGAGATTGCTTACAAATCCCCGGCATATTTTAATGGCCGTCTTCCACTGCGAGCGGAGCGGACTCATTAATGACTCCATTTGACTTTCACGGCTGGTATCCCTCGCTACAATAAACAGCATACAAGAACGTTGCCAGCGATGAACTTCAAACGGAGTCATTAATGAGTCCGTTCCGATCGCAGTGGAAGGCGGGCATAAAAGTGGAGTCGTGTCCGGCAGGTGGAGCCGTGGAATTCGGTGCGGGTGACGCTGTCGGTGCCGCGCGCGGCGGCGGCGCGGCTGCGCGCGCTGGCGGCCGCGGGCGCGCCGCAGCTGCGGGCGCTCGGCATCCTGTCCGTGCAGCTGGACGGCGACGCGGCGGTCTCGCTGCGGCTGCAGCACGGCACCGAGCTGAGGATCAACACCGACGCCGAAGGTAGCTCTCACACACCTCATCATCTCGACCGGTCTGGCCTAGTGGGTAGTGACCCCGCCTATGAAGCCGAGGGTCCAACTCACCTACAGACTCGTGGAACAAATTGGTTACCAACTGGACCCTCCAAAATTTTTGGACCCGGGTATGTCCTTAAACTACGTCCAACAATGAGAGGTAGGGCACAGCGTTGACCATCACGCTTGAATCTGGGGCAGCCCAACTGGGGAAGTACCTCCTCCTTACAGAAGACCACAGCCATAATAGCACTGCTACCTTTCAGGTATGTAGTGTTGTGTTCCTGATGGTGAGTAAGGTTCCCAGAGCTCCAACCCCCCTTAAAGGCCGGCAACGCGCTTGTGACTCCCCTGGTGTTGCGGGTGCCCATGGGCGACGGTAATTCCTTAACACCAGGCATTCCGTCTGCTCGTTTGCCGCCTATGTCATAAAAAAAAAAAAATGGCGGAAACTGAGTTTATATCAAAATGGCCGTACGTGAATGCACATATTCCTCATGAAAATTGAAAAAATGATATGTATTTATATGATTTAACTACATTTAAGTTCTGAATGCGTGTCACGAGCCCAACCCCCGGCGTGTAACAAGCCCGCACGTTCCAGATGCGAGCACGTCCCGCGCGCAGCCCGGCGCCGAGCTGCTGTCGGGGCTGGGCGGCGTGGGCCGCCTGCTGGCCGACGCCGGCGCCTCCACCAGCGCCGAGCCGCCGCGCGACAACTTCAAGAGCCCCAACACCGTGTGCCCCATGGACGGCAAGCTCCCCCAGAACATACCCACGCCCACGTCGGACCGCTGCGAGTTCCCGTTCGGCAGTATGACGCAGGCCAGGGTCATACACAGGAAGGAGAATACGCTGGGTGAGTGGGTCTTTAGACCATGGCATAGTGGGACATTGATTTAGGCGCATTAACCTTTCGTCTGTGTTGGTATAGGATCCTGTCTTTACCATGTATGTATGTGGCGTGAGGTAAATTTCGTTTATTTGTTCCTGAGTCATGGGTGTTTTCTATGTATTTAAGTATTTATATGACTATGTCTATATCTATATACAACACAAGCCTTACTGAGCTTACCCTAGGAGTAGGTCGATTTGTGTCAGATTGCCCCGAAATATTTAAATACCAGAGGCAATTGGTCTTTTTTTATTTATTGGTGAAAGTAAATTTCGGAATGTCAATCATAAATTAATTTGTCACTGGATATAAATTATGGTTCAATAAATGTATAAAATACTATTTTTTATTAACATAAGGAAGTCTCTGCTGTACGGAACAGGATTATATTTTCAAAATGACGGGCGTTTGTCCGATCCTTGCTGATACACAATTAAATTGGACACTAATTTGCCAAAGTTATTCGTATTTTTCTTGATAGTAAATATTACTATACCTCAGTTCAACAAGTCTTGTTAAAGTTTTGCACCGTTAGTGCCGATCACTGCTTATTAACTAATTAGTTCCTTGACAGCGAGACTGAGTGCTAGTCTAGAAATTATGATTTATCACCATTACGTGCTGTTCTCAATCTATGTTTGGAAAAGAAAGGACACACAAACTTAATTAGTTTTCTACACACATAACATAACCTCTCTATAATATGTTCAAAAACAGCAAATAACGTCCCAAATAGTATTTCTTACTTGTGTGAATGGTATAATTGCTTCATATTACATAAAAATCGACATAGTAATGACATTTAAATTACGAATGTCTCTGAAAAAAGCAATTTGTTACTTACTATAGTAGCAATATGAGAATTGGACTTGACTATACAGTTTCGAACGTCTCTGAAAAAAAGCAATTTGTTACTTACTATAGTAGCAATATGAGAATTGGACTTGACTATACAGTTTCGAACGTCTCTGAAAAAGGCAATTTGTTACTTACTATAGTAGCAATATGAGAATTGGACTTGACTATACAGTTTCGAACGTCTCTGAAAAAAGCAATTTGTTACTTACTATAGTAGCAATATGAGAATTGGACTTGACTATACAGTTTCGAACGTCTCTGAAAAAAAGCAATTTGTTACTTACTATAGTGGCCGTTGGGGCGGAAAGGTTCTGGAGTGGCGACCACGAACTGGAAGACGCAGCGTAGGTAGGCCTCCCACAAGGTGGACCGACGACCTAGTTAGAGTCGCGGGATACCGCTAGATGTGGAAGGCGCAGGATCGGTCTTTCTTGGGTCGTTCTGGGGGAGGCCTATGTCCAGCAGTGGACGTCTTTCGGCTGACATGATGATGATGATGATGATGATGATGATAGTGGCAATATGAGAATTGGACTTGACTATACAGTTTCGAACATCTCTGAAAAAAAGCAATTTGTTACTTACTATAGTAGCAATATGGGAATTGGACTTGCTTATTGGGACCGAGCGCGACGATAGCGCCACGTGACAGGCGGCCATTATGGACAATATTGTCACCGCTGTCAAACAAGAAGTACGTAAATATTGTGAAAAATATTAATGAAATCTTGTATTATTTTACTATATTACACAATTTTGGACAATGGTAGTCAGAAATATTATTGCCAATAACATTAAAATTGAACAATAATATTAATTTTAGAGGTTAGGTAACTTCCTTTTTATTTTCTTACGGCAAATATCCACTTATTTCTTTGGTCTCGTTTCCACCATGGTCTTGGAAATTGGTAAAATTTACATTCGCTATTCTTCTTGGTGTTATTAAAATTCACAACAACACATCTTACCAGGACCATATTTTTATCTCAAAAACGATTAGAAAATGTTTACTGCAATATGGATTTGACAGCTCAAGTCAGCGACAAAAATGTCAATTTTAGCCGTAGCGAGCGCAGTGATCGTTTCGGCTTCCCCCTCCACCCGCTTTGCACTCTGCCAATACAGAGTGATTCAGGAGACATGAGTAGGACTAACCCCACGTATTCAGATAATAATAAGCAAACTGTTCGTAACAGTCTTAGTGAAGATAATAGTCATTTTTTATTTTAAAAATTAAGTTTCCAATTATTTACAAGGTGTATGGTCATGAATGCTCCCGCCATTAGATGTCATCAACTCATTAGTCTACTTTTGACAATCTATTTTCTTCTTAATCAAAGATCTGTCATAACAATAAAGATGATATATGTTCACTAATTAGTTGTTGTAGGGTGACCATAATTTTTAAGCAAGACATTGTTTCTTAACAAAACTGCACAATACAGCCAGCAGCAGAAGTGACTAGGCGTTTGAGGTGTTCAAAATGAGGTCAACACATCTTTGTTGTCAAGAGAATAAGAGCGCGAGTAGGACATTTTGAACACTTCAAACGCTTAGCCACTTTTGCTGCTGACTGTACCAATAGTTATTCTACTTGTATAGTACCGATAATTATTGAGCTTGCTTATTATAACAATATGATAACGTTTGGGCCATTTGAAAAATTTATATTAACGCGAAATATTAAATCAAAATTTTATTTCATTTCGGATTTTTTTATATGTAGTAGGACCATGTTACGATATGACTACACAACTATTACATGAGCTGGGTCTGAATGACAGTGTTAGTTAAGCCTATAGGACCTTGGGCCTTAGGAGGATATGCGTTCTTTATTATTATATTTATTTTTTATGACATAGGCGGCAAACGAGCAGACGGATTGCCTGGTGTTAAGCAATTACCGTCGCCCATGGGCACCCGCAACACCAGGGGAGTCACAAGCGCGTTGCCGGCCTTTAAGGGGGGTTGGAGCTCTGGGGACCTTACTCACCATCAGGAACACAACACTACATACCTGAAAGGTGGCAGTGCTATTATGGCTGTGGTCTTCTGTAAGGAGGAGGTACTTCCCCAGTTGGGCTGCCCCAGATTCAAGCGTGATGGTCATCGCTGTGCCCTACCCCTCATTGTTGGGCGTAGTTTAAGGACCTACCCGGGTCTTTATCTGATTTGTTAATGTATGTCCATCGTCCAGGCATCCCCGGGCCGCCGCCGGCGCGGGCCGAGTTCCCGCGGCCGTCGACGTCGTTCGCGGGCCCGCCGCCGCCCTACCCCGCCAAGGCGGCGCCGCCCAACGTGGCCATGTCCTCGCCGCTGCTGGTCAACCTGCTGCAGAACGACGCGGCCGCGCCCGCGCCCAGGCCCAAGCTGCCCAAGCCGCACACGGCCAAATTGGATAGGGAGGACGGACAGGTCAGTGTTAACAGACATTTTATGTTTTATTATCTTTATTTTTTTTTATGACATAGGCGGCAAACGAGCAGACGGATTGCCTGGTGGTAAGCAATTACCGTCGCCCATGGGCACCCGCAACACCAGGGGAGTCACAAGCGCGTTGCCGGCCTTTAAGGGGGGTTGGAGCTCTGGGAACCTTACTCACCATCAGGAACACAACACTACAGACTTGAAAGGTAGCAGTGCTATTATGGCTGTGGTCTTCTGTAAGGAGGAGGTACTTCCCCAGTTGGGCTGCTCCAGATTCAAGCGTGATGGTCATCGCTGTGCCCTACCTCTCATTGTGAGCGGATTTCTTTATAGCAAAAATCAAACTGTCAGAGGGATTGAGCTAACTTTTTTATCGACTTTTCGATGTTACGGAATAATATCGTATTAGTTTTAGATTATTTTGTAACATTTGACCTCTTTGATAAGCAACTTGCATCTCCATATATTTGATTGTGAACATACAAATGTTTTAGTTTGAATAGGGTTCAGAAATGTCAACTTCTTTTTTCGTCCACACAGTCATTACCCCATTTTAATCTGATGACCGTCGAGTTATACTTAGTAGCTAGAGGAAGTTATCTTGTAATGTCAGGGTACTCAGGGTGTTGTATACGTGAAGTGCAGTCTTGCACCTCGTAGTGAATGAATGAATAAATGAATAATCATAGACACATAACACAAAGGTGACAGAAATACAAATAACATAAAACATACTACGAACAAAGTGCCACGAAATGGCCTCATCCACTGCTGGATATAGGCCTACCACAAATATGACCTGTATCATCTTGGGGGTAGTTGCCATAGTCGCCACGCTTGGCGACCGCAGGAGCTGTAGATCGGGTTTCGACGGACGCTGCTGTCCGTAGGATTTTTCCCTTTGTCCCAAAGGCACTGGTCCCACCGCGAGCTAGTAAGCTATGAGCTATCAGATATAATCGCTATAGAGATAAACGCTCCCGTGTAAATAAAAGAGATATGTCATAGCCGAGCGATCGTAGTTCATCGCCCGGCGATAAGCTCATAGCTTACTAGCTCGCGGTGGGACCAGTGCCTTACGACACCCGCGGGAGGAGATGGGGTGGTGCTATTCTAGTCAGCCAGCATCACATGGCGTCATCTCAGCGTAATGTTAATGCCGCGTGTGTGTCGCAGATGGAGCTGGCGGTGGGGCGCGCGCCGTTCGCCTGCAGCCCGGGCGCGCCGCCGCAGCGGGCTCCCCGCGGCCGCCACCGCGGCCGCCGCCGCGCCGGCCCGGCCCGCCGCAGCCCGTCTACAGGTGAGCGGGAGGCGACTTGTCGCGACCTGTTTAGGTCTAATACTCTGAACCCTTAAACGGGCATAAGGGTGTCAAAAATTACGCAAAACTGAACTCTATTACTTTGAAATAAAATTCAAACAATGGTGGGAAATATATTCCCTACGCCTTATAAACGCATTGGACCTGATTACGCATTGATTAATGTTTAGTGCGAGTTCATACATTTTCATCACACTTGCTCGTCAATGGCGTTGTTGCTTGCGAGAGTACAGAGCAGTTATAGCCGATTTAGCTCACACGGGCTGTTAAGTTTAGTTTTAAAAATATACAGAACTTATACTTCTCTTGGACTGAGGATGTGTCTAAACAGCCAAGGTGTATTTCATATCTTCAAAAGTTTGCTACAGCCAACTTTTAATATGTATAAAACATATCTTTATATTAAATTTGACTGCAATTTAATGTTTAGTATTTATTAAAAATAGTTGTTTTCTATTTGATTTTGATAATTGATACTATTTGGCAGGATGATCTATCAACTTCGAAAAGAAAACGCAGTTGTTAACATTATCTGTGGAAAACATTGAACAAAGTTGACATTGTTGACAATCTTTTATAGTGGATGCGGTCTGATAGGTAAAACTACACTACACTAGTAACTAATATTTTACCAACGAATTTATTTTATTTCCTCGCAAATGTGATGAAAAACATTGTATGTACCACGGGTGGTAAGTGTATAACAAACTTGAGTTATTAAAAGCCCTCCGACTTGGTCGTCGGGCTTCTAATAGACTCGCGTTTACTATACCTTACTTACCATCCTCGTTGCACAATGTACTATTGTTACTAAACACAAGTAGCAAATATATGAAAATGCACTAAACTCTAATTAAGGTGTAATCAGGCCCTGACTTAACTCTCGTAGAGTTTACTTCTTGTGCCAACATTCTCTATCTACATTCGCTGGTTGGTTCAATGACATACTGCCAGTACGCCTATTAAACAGAGATCGTTACCGGCAATCTAAATATTGACGTTATTTTAAATTTTTGTCATAGTATTTATGTAAGAAGACTACAGTATCTGATTAGCTCAATAAAATGCAAAATTATCCAATAAAAACTGAAATGCCGAAATAGAATACCAGTTAATTTATATGGAAATTATACCCGTATTTAGGCTCTGCTATTAAGACAGAATTAGATGTGTTGATTTTACAGTTTTATTTAAAAATTGTCATGAACATAAGAAACGCACATTATTCAAGTTGTAAATAGAATGAAATATGTGCAATATCATATTTTTAATTTTTTTCTCAATAACATATCAAAAGATCTTGTGGTCCGATTTTTGAAATAGTCACCAAATAATTTCTCTATGAATTAAAGAGAATCTCTATGAAAATTACTCGGTGACTATTTCAAAAATCCCAAAGACCCAAATTGACGATATTCAATAATTGACAATATTCGATATTTATAATTGTCGTCTTCCGATCTGATTAAAAAGAAGAATTAATGCGTTATCTCTCGGGCTTTCACTACAGAAGAATTTTAGTTTGCCAAATATTTTTTTCTCTAACATTCAATTAAATATTGACGTTATGTTCCTCATAATAGGCTGCGAGGTATGACGTTTCAGGCGCGGTTAGGGCGAGAGGTCGTTAATGGAATTTCATACAAACCTTGCAGGCCTAAGCCGGCAAAGTCCACTTTTTTAATTACGATTCCACATAAATTTGTGGCAACGGCATCACTCTGCGACTATGCGTATTTAAAAAAAGTATTTATTGCTCGCGAGAAGAGGTTAAAAATATAAATAATAATTATAATAGACATAAATGTAAATGTTTCCTGTTAAAACCAAGGCTAAAATAGGCGAAATAATAATAGGTATACACTCGACTTTTAGTTTTCGTCTTGTTTACTTTTCATTTCTATAAAAATAAATCTTTAATTTTTTTGTTGTTTATTTCATTGCCTGTTAGAGAAAAGCACTATACATACCTCGGCGGGAAATATGGGGTTGCCTGTCTCAGACCTATCCTAAGTAACTTTTTTTTCGACGATTATTCATACAGAGGCAAAGATGGCGGGTGTCATAGCAAACAGCTGATGTTAATTTTTAATACATTTCGATTTCATTGTTGAAATTATGCAAATTTCATTTTTTGAAACATCTCTTTTATTTCATTGTACGTTTGAGAAAAGCACTATACATGCTTCGTCGTGAAAACGGATTCCCGGCCTCGTATCACTACACATTATAATACCCACTTGGCCGGAAATTATCATATTCCCGGCCTATGATGTAATGTACACACAACAACACTCTTAGCTATACATTGGTAGACCTTATTATATAAGGCATAAAGTCCACCGATGTACAGTTAAGAGTGTTGTGGTGTGTACTATAAATATACCTAGATATTTTTCTAGCAGGAGCGACATTTGTTTAGTGCTTGTCACAATAAAAATATCGACAATCCTGTTATCGATACGTACATACTACTCCAACGACAAGACGTACTCACAGTCTTTTATCGGCTACCTACCTAGACGCCGCGTGCCACCGAATTTGAACAAATTAAACGTAATCCGTACACTTTTGATCCAATTTACTTAAATTTTTGCAATGAATAGTTCGAAATAGTTTTCTGAAGTATGTGAAATATAAATAAATATGTAGAAAGTTTTGTTATTGTTTTTTTTTTTTTTTTATATTTGCATTTGTATTTGTGTGACGTTGAAATGGTACTTATCGATGACAGGACTGTCGATGTTTTTATTTTGTCCAAAAACTAACAAGACATCGTTCGTGCTAGAAAAATATCTAGGTATAACTGTAAATGAAAGCTCGTAAAACAACGTCCGCGTGACTGTGTGCTACAATGTGGTTACCCCGCAGGCCACCGCCGAGCCCGGGAGCGGCGCGGCCGCGGCTGCCGTCGCCGGGCCGGCAGCCGGAGTTCGCGCCGCCGCCGCCCTACAAGCAGCTGCCGCGCCCGCGCCCGCCGCCGCAGCCCGGCGTCACGCCCGAGGACCTGCAGGCGCTGCTGCCGCCCTCCACCACCGCCATGGACCAGAAGACGCAGTCCAGCTTCCAGGTGGGTTTCCAGTGGAGATGTGCCGACTAGTCGGGAAAGCCGACTATCCGGCTACATTTATAGTTGACGACGAGTCGGCAAAATGAGCCAATAATCGGCTGCCTAGTCCTTCAAAAAAAATTAAAAAATAAGGAAATAAAATAAAAATATACCATAATTTAATCAAACTTCTTTATTTCAAGTTTAGAATCACAACAAAAGCTACTTATATGTATAATTTTACAACCTAACCGCTGGTTAGGCACGTGTCGCAGCGTATCAGGCGACCCGAACGTTCCCGATTACGCCCAAACTGAAGCGAAGACCATAGTCGTCTACACCGACTAGTCTGCCATCTGACTGCCGACTAGTCGGCTAGTCGGCCCAAACCGGAGTCGGCACATCTCTAGTTTCCAGTACCCGAAACTTTCACACATGAACCGTCAGCGTCGTATAGTTAGTTAAAGTCAATATGGCCAAATTATTAGGATAGCAGTAAGGATGTGTATCGATTTATTTGGCCATACTGGCTGCAACTAAGTATATGACGCTGACTGAATATTGACCATAATTGTGTTTGTTTATTTGTGTAAAGTTCGACACATAGCTAGGTGCTTATGTTTTTGTTTTTCATGGGAGTGTTCAGAACAAGAGTTGTTGAAAGTTGAAACGGTTAAATCAAGTCAGTTTTGTGACAACAATAAAACATTTAGCCTTTTTCTAAGTTGTAATTTCATTTATAGTTAAATTAAACATTAACACGGCTCTACTCACGTTTATTTAGTCACTCGCGCGACATGTTTCGGAGAACATAGGCCTCCATTATCAAGCACTAAGAGTGCTGAGTGTCCGTTCGATTCGGCGATCGCGTCGCCGGCCCGTCGCGCACTAACGCGCGCCGCGCTGCTCGCGCCGCTCTTGATGTCAAAACCGGTTGAGGCCGGTCCGACACCGGAGCCGCTGTAATGGTAGACCGCGGGTTCGATTCGTCCACCAACAATGACTCTAAACACACTGAACTCACTGTGTCCACTAAACTGTTACAACACTCCCTAAGGTTTTGATGTGTGCCATAGATGGCAGGCTTCCATGCTGGCGGTACAGCCCAGTGAGTAGAGCCGTGTTAATGTTTAATTTATCAGACATGTCTCACGTAAGTTTAAATACATTCATTTATAGTTTATAAAATAAACGTCTAAACTGAAGTTTTTATTGAAATATAACGCAACTCTCACTAATTGGGTAGATAATTATCTAAACTTCCCTCATTCATAATAACTTTTACACTTTAGAGTAATGTACATCAAAATTGATACGATCAATTTTGATATAATATCAAAAATAATAAGAGTAACTAACTAGTAGACTTATTCAAAATTAACGAAATTAAAAAAATACACTATTTATTAACCCACTCCCCTTATCGGTGTAAAAATGCGTTACGCATCTCCCCCGACCCGGGGAAGGTCATTTGGGGGGAGTATGTGGGACTCTCTCCTCCCGAAACCCCCTCTGCTAGCCAGAGGGAGGGGAGGAGCATACCCATTAAAACACACCGGCGTCACCCGCATTGCCGTTGTACTTAGGGGGACGTCATTAAGTGCATGGCGCGCACTTTTTCTTTGTATGTAGAGTATTTCCACTCCGTGCTGACTTTAAACCCGGGCGTCGTGTCTTCCAGGAGTTCCAGCGCTACCAGCAGCAGTACAACGCGCGGCAGCGGGCCGCGTCCAGCGCGGGCGCGGCGGCCGACTGGCACGAGCCCTACCGGGACTCGCTCGCGCTGGCGCTGCCCGACCTGCCCGACATCGACCTGGACCAGCTGCAGCCCACGCTCGACGTGCTGGACGACTCGGCGCTGGCCTCCATCTCCGACAACCTGCTGTACAGCGAGGCGCGCGAGCCGCCCACGCCCGACGCGCTGCTGCAGGAGCTGGCCGGGCCCTTCAACGGGCCCTACGAGCCCAGCATGCCGCCGCCGCCGCGCCCCGCGCCGCGCGCCACCGCCACCGTGGGCTCGCAGGCCTCCGCGCAGGAGATCGAGGAGCAGAGCAAGCGGTACCTCATCAAGACGCTCATGCGCGACGACGCCGACCTGCCGCGCCCCAAGGACGCGGACAAGAAGCCGGAGGAGCTCGTCGTGGCGCAGTGCGCGCGCGGCGGCGAGCCGGAGATGTTCGGCATCGCCAAGGTGGCGCCCGCCGAGGACGAGCGCCCGGACCCGCTCAAGTGCCGCAAGAAGGAGCCGCTCGCGCAGAAGGGCGGCAAGCCGCGCACCGCCGGCGCCAAGGAGAAGCCCGCCACGCTGAAGGACAAGATCGTGCGCGACGCCAAGCCCGCCAAGCCGGCCCCGCCCCGCCCCGGCCCGACGCCCGAAGCGCCGCGCTCGCCCGGGGAGAAGGAATCCCTCAAGCTGAGGCTGAAGCTGGATAAAAACGAGCCCGTGGTGCAGCCCGTGTACAAAGCCGACGTCAGCTTCAGTAACCCTCGACCCGGCGAGCCCGAGCTGCGCGTGCCTCCCCTCCACATCTCCCTGCGAGGTAGAAACTCCGCCGTCATCAAGAACTCCAAGAAGGAAAAAAAGAAGTTCGCCCCGGGGGACCTCCACAAGAAACTCAAAATCAGAAAAAACTCAGAGTCAACCGACTCGCATCGGAGAGAGGAGGACCCGCCGACGAAGCCGGTGGAGGCGACCGAGAACTCGAAGGACGAGTATCTCCATGTCAAAAGTATAAAGCTCAACAACCACTACATGGAGGGCGACTCGATAAAAACCGAGATCCCCGGCGACAACAACGTGGTCTACCGGATGAAAACCATATCCAAAAACGCCCACATAGTCACAAAGGACTACAAGCATCTCAACAACAAAGTCCAAAGCGTAGAGCTGAAGAAGAAAAAATC
This sequence comes from Grapholita molesta, assembly GCA_022674325.2. Taxonomy (NCBI): domain Eukaryota; kingdom Metazoa; phylum Arthropoda; class Insecta; order Lepidoptera; family Tortricidae; genus Grapholita; species Grapholita molesta. Next base: position 4,013,078 of record CP053141.2, on the reverse strand, counting down.
CAAACTGCTCACCGACAGCGGGAAATCTATGGAGAAAGACCGCGACAAGGAGTGGAAAAACGATATGCTAGACAAGGAAGGGAAATACGCCCAGAACGAGGGCTACAGAGAGACGCCGAACAATCACGAGGTTAAAAAGAAGTTACCGGAGAAGGACGCGAAATGTGATAGTAAAACAGACAGTAAACCGGAAGAGCCGAGTGAGAGTGTCGGTGGTGCTAGTGGGTTGGAGAGTAGGTTGCTCAAGTGTCATAAGGAGCGGACGCTCAGTGCGGACGAGAGTGTGGACGCCAAGTGTGAGGACAGCAAGCTCAAACGGACGGTGGACGGCGTCGTCTCGCCCAACGGACTCATCACGGAGAAGAAGAGGAAGATTAGCCATAGTTCCTGTCCAGGTGTGTATATCTGCTTATAAAAAAGCTTTGGTCTACAGTTGATGCCTTTACAACTAACTGTTCTTACATAGCCTCGTAAGGCCCACGGGCCTACCTGTTATAAAATTGGAACAGAGTTGCATTTCTTTTGTTTCCTCCGATTTTGACACAAAATAAATGATACTTTATTGCCTAAACTATAAAGAACGAATTCGAGTAGCATTTTACTTGTATGGTGGGCCTTAGGAGGATAAACGAGCTATACAAATGTATAGACTATTGCGCGTTCACTGACAGTATGTCAAAAGGGTAGTCAGGTAGTTGTTTAACAATGCTTACCTGTAACACTGTAAGCATAGTTATTAACTGTGTTGGTTAGTACAGTGCTACAGTGTCAAATTCTATAGAATTGTATCCGTCCTACACATGTTGTCTTTGGGGACTGGCGTCAATTGAAGACCAAAGCTTTGAAGAGATATTTCCAAGCAAACGGTATTTCTCTATGAAGAGAACTTGTGTTACTTAAATAATTAAGGTATCTAAAAAAAAAATTACAGTACCTTTTGCCTGAGAATAATGTAAATATTAGATAATTTTACACAAATCAAGAGCTGCAATTAAAACTCATAAATATCTATTCTTTCATAACACTTTGATAAGCAATATGGAGATTGCTTGCTATGCAATATTTGTTTATGAGGTCATAGTTGCAAGATGACATCATAAAGTTTGTTCGGTTTTATATGGAACGCACAATACAGTTAGCGTCATATAGTTAGTAGCATTCAAATAAATAAATTAATATCTGTACAAATATATTATTATTTTAGTTGCGAACTATTGACACTGGCTGTACAGAAGTATTGAATTGATGTTAAAGATGCGTCCAGATCTGGTGAATTTGCTTCTAAATTGTGTGATAGCTATTTAAATAACAAGCAAAATGAGATTCGCTATATGAGCGCTGGTTCTTGTTTTATGTTATGCAGATGAGCAGTGATTTTGCCAGATTTGGACGTACCTTAAATTTAAATTGTAAAAAAAACGATTCACACACTGACAATATGATGTCACTTAGTATAAAACAACTTGTGCGGAGATGTTGTACTAACTATATACATAGACAATGCAATTGTTGTACAGTCAGCAGCAAAAGTGGCTAAACGTTTGAAGTGTTCAAAATGACCTACACGCACTCTTATTCTCTTGACAATAGATATGTGTTGACCTCATTTTGAATACCTCAACCGCTTAGCCACTTCTGCTGCTGACTGTACCATGTACAATAACTTGGTTGTCTTGGGTTATATTTTTAAATGGATGCAGATCAAACTGTCAGTGTGTGAATTGTTTCAAGGGACTCGGAGTATTCTTACCAATAAACTGAGGTGTTGACAACACCGTTAGTGCAAAATTTTTGTGTTTATTAAACTAGAGAATTATTCAAATGGTATAGCTAAAATTTAACTATGACATGTTTATATTTAGATTCTATTTACAACAGTGTAAATTAAAATATATTGAAGTCCTTTGGATTAAAATGAAATCGGAAATACTAGTATGGTGTCTCTTTCTTTTGCATGGACCTTGGTAAAATTTTAGTTAATTACAAAAAAAAAATTTGGTAAATATACTTGGAACCCAAATCACTAACAGCAGTGCTCTTTGATTTTATACATTTGAAATATGATGTGTTTACGATTGAGTTTATAAATAAAGATATTTATTTACTATATTTTAAACCATTTTAGTGGTGTGTAAAATTAAATATAATGTATACACATTTATGAACTCAACCGTAACATCATTCACACTGATTTCGGAGATTTAAAAAAAAGTTGGTCGGCAGCAGTGATAGATATTTTTTTAAATGTGTAAGTTTTTTTACAATACATTATTTCAATTTCATTTGTTGCTACACAATTATTGAATTTTATCCTACTTCAAAACTCAATGGAAAATTGTCTTAGAGAGATAATTCTCAATCCGTCTATCGTGTAAATGCGTAGTAGAGTCGCCGCGTGGCGCAAACGAGACGCTGAAGTGTCGGTGTGGTTGCAGAGCCCGTGGGGTCGACGCACGTGGGCACGCTGCGCGGCTCGCCGCCGCGGCGCCGCGAGCGGCCCAAGGACAAGTCGTACTGCAAGCTGGCGGCCGAGCGGGCCCGCGACGAGCAGCTGGCCGGCGCGCGCTCGCCCGGCGCCGCGCAGGGCGAGGACTCCGGCATCGAGTCCATGGACGCGCTGTCCGGAGAAGTCGCCCAACCAGGCCAGCCAGAGCCCGCCCGGCCCGCAGCGCAAGGAGCGCCTCGACCTGCCCGGCGCCGGCCACCGCGCCGCGCCCGCCTCCGACGAGCTGCTGCGGCGGCTCGCGCTCACCGCGCCGCCGCGCTACGAGCCGCCGCCCGACCTGGACGACCTGGGCGACATCGAGGCCGAGCTGGCCAAGATGCACGCCGACCACGACCGGCCTGAGCCCAAGGTCAACGGCGACGACGCGCCGCGCCGCCCGCCCGACCCGGCCCGCCCGCCCACGCCCATCCGCCGGGACCCCGACGTCGACCCGGAGCCGCAGCCGGCCGCCGGCGAGGAGGAGCCCGACAAGGAGAAGGTGGACGACTTCGATCCGCTCCCGAGCCGGGTCAGCCCGCCGTTGTATACGTATTCGAACCAGGAGAAGGGGGCGACGGAAACTGAGGTCAAGGAGGAGAAACCCGTGGCCGAAAACGGGGAAGCCTCCGAGGAGCATAAAGAACCGGACCCCAAACTAGAGAGGTTACCTATGAAGGCGGACTTTCCCGACAAAAGTCTCCTGGAACAACTCCTAATAGAAATCCCGACGCCGGATTACGTGGCGAAAAGGCCCGAGTCGCCGTCCCCGTCGGCCTTGGAGAGGGTGGCCCGGAGTAGCGTCCGGACGAGGTCCAGTAGCAAAATGAACAGCCCCGCCGACGGCCCTAAAACGCCGCGGCTCAGCCCCGGCATCCCCAAACTGGAGACCAGGTCGGACTCGCCCGCGCTCCAGAACCCGCCGCGCAACTGCCTCAGGAGCGGCTCCGTGGACAAGACGAGCCCGAAGACCGTGAACGCGGCGGCGACGGTGCCGGTCAAACCGGCGCCCGGGGCCAAGCGGAAGCGGAGGGAGTCCGAGAGTTCGTGCGCGTCCACCATCAGCTGCGAGGAGGGCCTGTCCCCCGCGGGGAGGCCCAAGAAGAAGCCGCGCCGGGCCGACGGCGTCAAGCAGCAGCAGCCGGGCGCCGAGGGCCAGAAGGAGGGCCGGAAGAAGGACTCGGACAGCGACAGCGACGAGCCCCTCATATGCAAAGTGCGGGGGAAGACGCCCGCGAAAGTCGTCAAGGTGGTGAAGGCGGGGAAGCCGGAGGTGAAGAAGGAGGGCGCGGCGGGGAGGGCGTCAACACGCGGCGCTCCGGCCGCCAGCCCGGCGCGCCCGGCCCGCCCGCGCCCGGCCCGCCCGCGCGCAGGAAGACCAGGAGCGCCGGTGAGTCAATACTGATTTATTCCAACCGAGAGTCGTCTACTGCTGGTCATAAGTGTCTCCCAAATTGTTATCTTGTGGGGGTACCTCTGTATTATTTTGGGGGGTAGTTGCTATTTTCGCCACGCTTAGATTGGCAACCGCAGTAGCTGTAGATTGGGTTTCGACCGACGCTGCTATGGGTCGGTTTTTTTCCTTTTGTCGCCTCTTACGACACCCGTGGGAGATGGGGTGACACTATTCTATTTAGGTGACACCACGCGACGCCTTTATTGATTTATTAGTTATTACTAATAAATCAATAAAGGCGTCGCGTGGTGTCAGCTAACTAGAATTTAATTTTAAAAGAATTTAAGCTAATAAATTAATGGACAGTGTTGACTTACATTAGTTATTGCAGGTGAGATCTCATACATATGCTTTTAAATATTTACCTATACACAAATAATTCGCTTGTTAGGATATTACATCAGTGAAGAGTATTAAATAAAAGTTTATTTCATCATTCCAGCCGTAATACGTCCACTGCTGGACATAGGCCTCCCACGAATATGCCTTGTATCATTTTGGGGGGTAAAAAGAATTCCTTATTTACTGTTAATTATTAGCTAAATTCTATGAACTTTCTGGGTCTCGTCAACGCTTTCCCTAACTTTAATCTTTTTTTGACCCCACAACGTATATCATACACTGAAAAACAGATCTTAGGTAGACGGGGACACTAATCGAACCCAATTTGTCGATAACAGTAGAAAATAACTATACACTTCTAGTGTGCTTATACCCTGACCAAAATGTAGAACGTTTATTCTCATTTCCAGTGGAGCCGGGCCCGCTGGCGGCCGGCGTGCGGCGGCGGCGCTCGTCGCGCGACGGCAAGTGACGGCGGCGCCGCGCGGAGCCCCGGCCCGCGCCCCCGCCCGCGCCCCTCCTGCTCTGCCCAAGCGACTGATCCCGCTCACACCCAGGCGAGTGCGTGCCTCCTTGTTCCTGTGGCGGCCAGACTTCGGGTCGACATCGGGAACGACCAGTGCCTGGACTATTACCAATACTTCTGGTCGTCTGCGGTTAGCTGTGCGGTATACCACTGTACCGGTTTATGAGCTGCCCGACACCGGGGACTGGCGTTTATTAATTAACTTTTTTGAGAAGATTGCTGTACACATCGCACCGAAAATTAAAAAAAAAATACGTTTTATGTAAACGCAAGGCATTGATGCTTTCTATATTTAAAATTTGACATTCTTTTTTATCGATAAATCGATAATCCATATATACACTTTAATATGACAATGAAGGAATATTGTGTTCTTTCGTAATATGTACAAACAGTTACCACAGCATTGGATTTTAATCCAAATAATTGTTTTTGAGAAATCGAATGTATACCAATTGTATAATATATCAATTATGTAATTAATGCATTACTCTCGTTGCGATGTCTGTACAAATTGTTAAAATTTTGACCTTTTTACAAAGGAAACCGATATTAGCTGTCAAATGTGAAGTCTCCGGTGTACTTGTGGGTATTTGGTTTTAAACTGACCTAATCGTTTTATCTCACCGATGTTGATATAATAAATATTCGATATAATATGACACCTCATGGCGTCGGTGGCTAATTAATGAAACGGAGATTTCAGTTTATAACTGATCCGACGGCACTCAAAAACTCCGACCAGAAAAATAAAAAAACTTACTTTGGGGGCGCTGCTTGAATATTTGACAGCTACATTGAGTAAAGTCTCATAAGAAATTAGTTCCAGTATTTTTCCGCAATATGGCGGGGATTTTTATTTTTCCGGTCGTGGTACACACGGCGCTAAGCTATACTGCTACTTTATTCAGACACGGTGTGCCTTCAATGCGGTTTGCGTGAGTGGTTCGTAAAGTTTGTTGTTCTATTTTCAAAATTATCTTATAAATCGGTTTGCGCGTGTTACCTACGTTTCGATTGGCGAATCTCAGATGGTTTCATTCGATTGCGCTGTCATAATCGAATTGGGAATCGGGTGGTGTGCGTTGTATTGTTAGAAATCGTGCAATAATAACGGTCGGAGGCGATAGTTTATTGTTTCTCTTGCATTCTCGTAACATATGTTTGTCTCACCGCTTGTACATGTATGTATAGAGTGGTGGAATTAACGTCAGACATTTGCGGAGAATGGTCGAGTTTTGACTTATTTTATATCCGTGTTGTGCAATTGCAATCAAATATATTTTATTAGCCTTACAGTGAATTAGAAGATGCCAGGTTTTGGCAATATCTGGCATATCAAACGGTCACTTGAAGATATGGACATATTTATTGCGGTCAACATGTATAAAAAACCATGGTAATGGTTGTGGCTACATATGTTAGTTAGAATTGCATTTTCATACATGACTGGACTAGTTCTGTCGGTATGAGTACTTATTCAGTCGCCATGAAATATATCGGAGCGCCATACTCAAAATATCTGAACATGTGCATTTTATCGCTTTGATAATAGAGGCGTTGCTCAGATATTTGTGAGCTCCTCGAACGCGCCTATTTAATGGCGACTGTACAAAAAAAATTACATGAATTGTTTTTGCTAGTAAATATTTACGAAACCATATTTGGTTGTGATTGCGCTAACAGTTGTGTAGAAGTTGTCTACAGCATTTTTGAATCTGTAATCGTGTACGGCCGGTATATTTTTACGCATTTTATTTTTAATTAGTGAACATGTTACCATTCAAACTAATGCACTCGATGTTTTAAGTGTAACTTAATTTCTGAATAATTTTAAGTCTGTCTTGATGCTTTTGGAGCTTCGGGATGCCAATGGCCATTTTGTCGTTTTTTTTAGATTGTGACAGTTGAGTTAAAATGGCGGCGGTGGGTAGCCGATGTCGGAGCCTTAGTGTAGAGGTTAGGTGTATCAATATTGTACAAAATCACTCGACAGTAGGCACATTTGTTATATACTCAAAGACATGGAATTCTACGGAGTTTGTACTGGCGAGCGTTGCGTGTCTTCGACTATAAGTAGGATAAATAACCGAGAGATATAAAATGAAATAAATGCATAAAGTTTTAAAAGATATTTTCATACGTTTTTGCACGTAACTTGTGACGACGCCGCGTCGTAGTTCATAGTTGCCGTTCTATTGATAAAGTCGCCATTTTGAATTCGTTTCAAATTAGTTTACTATAGCTTTTTTAGCTCGTATCGCCGAATGTGAAATATTTTAATACTGGTTTTACCTTGATGAATTATGAATCTACTTACATTTGGTGGTGTTACCGAGGTGAGGCCGCGCGATCGTGCCTTGTCAGTGCAGTCAGCGTTAAATAGTTACTAAACTGGTACAGTCAGTATGTGTCACGATATTAACCACTAACTATATGACGTCGACTGTACCTACTGACGCTGCCAGCCTCTTGACACGACCAAACGTGAGCGCATCTAACACAAAATGGCGGATTTATCAAAATGGCCGCTGTTTCGATACCATTGTAACGTTAGCGTAATATTTAAGTATTCACGACCAATAATTGTAATTTAAATGTGAAACGATACTTGATGGATTTCTTAGTGAAATGATAATAATCGCGACTGAGTGTTTCAACAGTTTGTCTGTACGGGCTTCCAGTATACTAAACGATGTTTATTTTGACGCCCTTTATGATTTTCTTTCCCTTCCCCAATTTTTAAGCGCGGACTATTCTTTTTTTAAATCAACGATTAACTTGACGAAAATAGCGCAATTTTTACTTGGTATTCTTGAATATCACATTGACTAGAAAAATCAATATATAATAAAAATATAATATAGCAAATTTGTTCGGCCAACTTTTAGCACATGATTTTTATTAAAAACTGTCAGTATCCCCAAACCAGTGACTTTAAAAAAATAATTTTAAGCTTTCATTCTACACTGTAAATAATAAATGGTTTTTTTTTAAACGTATAAGTTGCGTAAATAGATGCTAGAATATTTATTATCACTTCACAAAACAGTCACTTAGCAAAATAGAGTAAAATAATATTATAATGCACTTTACGTGGGTATCACGCAATTTCGCTGTGAGAGACGGCGCTATGCGCCTCGTCTCGCTCGCACACCGCAACGCGGGAATACCTTAGGTCATGTTCATCGTATGGTGCAAACGTAGGAAAATAATTGGTATTCTAAATTTAACCTTGCAATAGTGTTTTGCTTGAAAAATTAACTACCCAAGGGTGCTAAGATAGATGAACATGGCTGTGGGCATAGACAACATAATAGAGGAATAATAAGGTCATTCCATCTGAACTAGATGGCGCTGTGCATTTAGTAACTATGTTGTTCAAAGTTACTAATAAATTTCACGGGACTTATGGCCTGTTTCACAATCTCCAGTTAACGAATGTTTGATGTCCATTACTTTTTATGACTGGAGAAAAGGATGGCTATAATTTTAACTGGCAGACAAATTTAAATCGAGAATGCGAAACATGCCCTTAATCGCGTTTTAGCTAAAGGTATTGTTAACTATACTCCGTCCACGATAACGAGCTAGTATAGACGCCTCTCTTTCGCACTTTTGTATGCAGATGTAAAGGACAAAAAAGGGCAGTGGGCGTGAACAATGGGACCTCGCTGTCCGGCTCGGCTTACATGGCGTCGCTTCGATTATTTTATTTTTATAAATTTCTTATGGTTATAATATATATTTCATACCCTTGTTAGTAAGGTTGTAATAACCAACTGCATATTTGTAACTGAAATTACAGATTGGTGGATTCAATACAGATTACTTAAAAAAGGAGAACAATAGACGCGTCCGCACCGTTCAAAAGACAGAGTTGACTGACATGTAAACTCATTACACATTTATCGCTAACCTCTAATTCTGGTATTAGTTCGTTATCGTTGACGGAGTATAGATTTTGCCGACGTTTCGGATGTTGTGTGACTTCAATGATGGCGGTTGAACTACCAAATAGTGGTAATAGTGAAAAACCATATAAGTTTCATAGGGCCACAGAAATATGTGACATTATCTATGATAAAAGACCTTATTGTCGATGGCGCTTACGCCGTTGTTCAAAATGCCGCAATACAAACGCAACGCGGTTCGACGTAAGCGCCATCGACAATAAGGTCCCTTTTGCTAGATAATGTCACATATGATGCCTGTAGTTTTAATGCGATTAAGTATCGTTTAATTTGGTATGTTGTCTTGTGTCGATAGCAGCATATGATACAGCCGTTACCATTTTTGGATTCCTTTGTGAAAAACGTATCTATGCCTGTTTAGCAATTATAATGTGGCTAAATACTTTTGAATCCAAGCGGTAAAATAAATTAGAAAAACAAAGTACGTGATTGTGGTTACTTGTGGTAATTTCATACGCTAGTATTGATTCTGACTATCATCCGGCAGGCAGTATATAGCCTAACTTGAACTAGTTTTCTCTTGCCAGTGTAAAGTAATTCAAATATATATACTTTATAAAAAATAATGTAGTTAAATCGCTTTGAGCTTAGCTTTATTAAAAACAAACAAAAGTTTTTTATTAGAGTTTAAATTTTTGTGTTACAGTTAGGGAATATTAATAACAGCGCCATCTAGGTGTTCACAGTAAAAGGTTCTACTTATCTGTGGTAGTGGTAGGCATGTAAACCAAGTTGTCTGTGCCACAGGGTCGCTATATAGTTTCCGTTCCTACGTCTTCAGTGACTATATTTAAAGCAATAATTGTGGATGTGACTTTATTTTGTGCGCCTTAAGATTCGAATCAATTAGCCGCTTCACTTTCTGTTAAAGTAATATAAACCTTTTGTATACAAGTTAGAGTTCATATTTAAATGACGCGAAGCTTCTGTAACTAATAGGTGGACTGCGGCCTTTTGATACGAATCGTACAGTCACCATCAGATATATCGGAGCCGTGTATGGTCATAAATATCGGAACGCCTCTATTGTCAATGCGATAAAGAGCATGTTCCGATATTTGTGACTATCTCCACAGCTCCGATATATCTGAAGGCGACTGTACATTATGCGGCTTTAAGACAGTTGTCCCACTGAAGTTCACATGTGACAGTGTGGGAAGGAGACAGCGGTTTGCTTGTCCAGTCGCCATCATATATATCGGAGCTGTGGAGGTGGTCAGAAATATCTTAACATGCAATTTATCGCCTTGACAGAAGCGTTGTTCAGATATTTGTGACCACCTCCACAGCTCCGATATATCTGATGGCGACTGTCCATAACGCTGTCTTTACGCACCGTCGCCGCTCAGTGTAACAACTGTCTGAGTCGCCTCGCTGTTCGCTGTTCAGTCCGAGTGATACATTACAAATGTTAGTACGTACACAGCAACACTCTTAAGTGTACATCGGTGGACTCTATGCCTTACATAATAAGGTCTACCAATGTATAGCTAGGAGTGTTGTTGACTGTACATAGTATGTTAGATTTATAGTAAACGTACATTGCCTGAGATTGTGCCCTTTTATCGTGTTAGAGTAGACGGGCCCGCGGACGGGCGTTTTCTTAGAATTGTTTTCATAATTTGTTTTGTAAATTTTTATGTATAGATGGGAAAAAAATAATATATGTTACGCGTTAAGTACGTTTGGTATATAATTTGCGAGTTGGATGTAAATAGACCGCGCCTGCCAAGTCGGCAGTTCGACTCCGGCAGGTTTGCGAAGCCTTAATGTATTATATTATACAAGCATGAATTGCAAGTGTGTACCATATAATTTTAGTGAACGACTCTCATGAACTAGCTCTGTATATTGGGTGTATAGTTATTCTTTTTTGTTTTGTTTTTTTTTTCGATTAATGATAGTAATTTATGCTGATAAATCTATATTATACATTTATATATATAGTATGAAAAGAGGAATACAAATAGTTTTAAACGATATAAATATAGGATAGGGGTTACACCACTCTTTGATATAGTATATAGTTTTGGTATGTAAACATTATATAACTTGTAAATAGATTGCAGAAATAGTGAATAAAAAGAATTGATACAATAAATTACAATTATGTTATGGTAACGTTTTGTAGATCGTGTTGTTGAGCGCGTGTGCGCAGACGTTCCGGGGCAAGTGTTATGCGCCTGCACATTTTTTTGCCGGCCATTACGAAGTCTGTCCCTAATCGTGCATTATTTCACTGTAATTTGCTTTCACTGTCCTTCAACATTATTTTTAAATGATATAATTATATTTCATAAAGTACGAGTCATGGTGAATTATTATCATATTATTATGAATGAAAAGAAATAAGGAATATTATTGTTCTGCTATTATTAAATTTGTAAAGTTAGTTTATTAATAAATGATAAAAAATATGTTGTTGTTTTACTTTGTGCGTTTTGATTTTAAGGCAGCTGGCAATCGGTGTCGGGTAAGCGAATAAAGATTACCTCCATACAATCAGTACCCTTACCATGAGTTGTGACATTGAGGTTTTCGATAACTACTATCTATTACTAGTACTATTTTAGTGCGAACGAGATTTTAAACAAAACTATAGTCAGATTGAAACATATTAATTGTATAAAAGCGGGTAACTCACTTTTTATAAGTCGAATATTGCTCGACATGTTTCACTCCGTAACGAGGAGCATACTCATGAGTCATTTGCGTTAGCTAACCGACGCAGACTGCACAGAATAGGATGCACAGATAGTGAACTCGATACTCGTTATCGAAAACGTCAAAATCACAACTCATGGTAAGGGTACAGAAGCAGTAGTTACTATGCGGGCGATGTGGTCAAAATTACCTTAACACTACTTTTGTTAATTGAATAAGAGCGTTCTACTATAATAGTTTCTCAGTGCAGTCTACTATGCAGTCACCACCAGATATATCGGAGCTGTAGAGGTGGTAACAAATATCTGAACAATGCCTTTATCATTGATAAAGTGCATGTTCAGATATTTGTGACCACCTCCACAGCTCTGTTATATTTGATGGCGACCGTACTACAGGTAAGTTCATTATTGTATCACGTTATTAGTAACACCCACTATACAGGGTGGCTCATTTAGGTAGGTCAGTATGGGAAAATCTGGAACTATAAGACATACAAAGATCTCTTCTTAGGAACCATGTCGTCGATTTTAGGGACAAGAAAAACTGTATACATAGGTAAAAAAAAGTCATTCATTTTATTAACTTTATATATCATGTTTTATGGTAATATTTGCTGCATATGAATCAACAAATGGAAAAAATCAGAAGTGTTATTTTCCAAAACAACCTGGTTCGATTCTCGAACATAGTACCTACAGTCAGCGTCATATAGTTGGTAGCATCCAAAGTACTCAAAAAGTTCGGTACACCATATAATTAGTATGGTGTACCGATCTATTGGAGTATGTACTTTGATTGCTACGAACTATATGACGCTGACTGTACAAGTTTTTTTAAATCTATGTATACAGTTTTTCGATCGATGACAGGGTTCCTAAGAACAATTTGTATTATAGTTCCAGATATCGGAATACTAACCGATGTAACTGGGCCATTCTGTATAAGAGAAAAGATATTACTACAAAATTGATAACTCTAGAAGTGATTTTAATTATTTTCTTGAAAGTGAATGGGTCAAAAACAAAATTTGTATCGCGTCTTTCATGTGGACATAACCAAATTGACTCTCCGCGTAGATACTAAAAAAGAAAAAAGGGAGGTATAGGTACATGGTTTTTCACCTCATTAGCTCGGAAAGAACTGTTTTATTCTTTAAAAACAGATAGCAAAGTTGCATTTTATTAACAAGAGTGCAAAGAATTTCATACAAATTGTGTGACGACCGGTCTGGCCTAGTGGGTAGTGACCCTGCCTATGAAGCCGATGGTCCTGGGTTCGATTCCCAGTCCCATTTATTTGTGATGAACACAGATATTTGTTCCTGAGTCATGGGTGTTTTCTATGTATTTAAGTATTTATATGTATCTATCTATTATATCGTCGTCTAGTACTTACAAAGGCTTGTGCCTTACTGAGCTTACCGTTAGGACTAGGTCGATTTGTGTAAGATTGTCCAGAAATATTTATTTATTTAATCAACTGACAATTTTTTGACCAGTAGCTAGTTGAATGATTTTATTTAATGTTTTTGAATGTAAAATTACGGATATCAATAATTTCTATTACATTTTTAAAGTTTTAGAGCCAATTTTTCCTCGCGGTGGTGAGTTGAAAAATTGTGTGTTGCACTCGGTAGCAAAGTGTGTTCAATTTTGGAATCTTTCGCTAGCTCGGGTCTCAATATTAGCACGACAAGGTAAACACTAACTTTGCTCCCTTGTATTGTTATAACTATTTTTATTAGAGTTAGAAAGACGGCAGTAAAATCCAATCTCAACGGCAAGGTCAATATCAGTAATGTAAAACTTTAATATAATTTCTAGAACTCTTTCAGCTTCGACAATAAAGTCGCTTTTTGGACAAACTGTTTCATTAATTTCAAGTGTACAAGAAATCTATTACTTTAAATTGGAAAATTTATAGCCATAAAACGATTAAAACACTGCGACTCTGATTGTATTCCCTGCTGAAATGGCAGCGGCAGTTTATCTCTTTCTTTTTATCGTGTCCATTCTTTCGATTACTGAAGCGAATCGTGTTAAAAAGAAATTACGTAAGTTATAAAATAGGTACAATCATCTTTACAATTTGCCTATCAGGCCACCGACACGACTATCAATAGTACACTACAACAGAGGCCAGGAAAATGAGTTAAGTGGGTATATACCTACGAGGGATACGTGGGATAGTGATACGAGGCCGGGAATCCGTTTTCACGACGAGGCATGTATAGTGCTTTTCTCAAACATACAATGAAATAAAAGAAATGCTTCAAAAAAATAAATTTGCAAAATCACAACTAACAATGAAATAGAAATGTATTAAAAATTAACATCAGCTGTTTGCTTAGACACCCGCCATCTTTGCCTCTGTATGGATAGTCGACGAAAAAATAGTTACTTTACAGGCCTAGGCCTACAAAGATATATGAGATTCCATTTCCGTCTCCTTCAGTTGCCGCGCCCAAAAAAACATACTTCCGAGTCTATTATAAGGTCTAATTTCATTGCATGTTTGAGAAAGGCATTTTTATTTATAGCAGTCGACACATTGGCGAGTATATCACATGTTGACGCCAGAGGAAGACGTTTAAAAGATTAATTTTACGACCGCTACGCCCGTGACTTGAACTGCAGTTTGTCACTCTCTGGCCAAAGATAGATAGGTAGTTTAAAAAAATATGCCTTCCATTTGTAATGATTTCGCCAATGTCAAAGTGATTGTAGTAAATCAATCGAATAAAATAAGATGCGAGAGTACGGTACGGATTTGCGTTTTATAAAGTGGTAGCTGAACTTTACAGCCAAGAGGCGGCCGTGATCCCGGGACTGCCGGGTGATGACCAAAATAGTGGTGAAACGCGTTTTGAAATAAATTCTTCATTAGCTGCACATTTCTTTGAACGGCAAAAACCGCTAAAGTGGTCGCGTGCTGTGCCTGCCACTACACCGAGCTTTATTATGGCAATGGCGGACGCTGTCAAAGCAATTGTCCTGCTGACAGATAAGGTTTATATTTGTTCTTTACTAGTCGATACGTTGCCTTACACGACACATTTGCGAGAGGAAAGCGTTCAGAAGGTTAAAGAATTACAACCCGATTGCATTACGTGGATAAGCTACGTACACAGGAAAGTGGCTTAACAATGTACAAACAGCAACACTCTTAACTGTACATCAGTTGACCTTATTACAACAGGCATAATGTCCACCTATGGACAGTCAACAGTATCTGTACTCTTACCATGAGTTGTGACATTGACGTTTTCGATAAAGAGTATCGAGTTTACTCTATCTGTGCATCTCGCTTGTACTATTTTAGTGCGAACGAGATGCTCGTTATCGAAAACCTCAAAGTCACAACTCACGGTACTGTAAACGATTTTACTATTTCGAACTACAGCAAAACTTTCTGCACGAAGAGACGGGCTCGGCGTTGATCCGAAGAATTCGCGCGGTTGCCTCCCAGGCGGGTTTTACAACGGCCATAATTGTGAACAGTGTTTCTGCAATGAGAACAAAATCAAGATCTGCACCGTCCCACTTACATGCAAGATAGATGAACAACGTAAGTTAATTACATGCTATAGGTGTACCTGTTATGTAGTAGAAAACCAGATAACATGTAAAAAATACATTACTACAGAGGCCCGGAAGTAAGGGGTTGCCAGCCGAGTATATATAAACGATTGTTACAAGGACGACTACACCTTTTCACCCCGAAGTAAGTGTAGTGCTTTTCTCGAACATGTAATACAATAGTAAAAAAATAACAAGAAATAAAAGTTTAATTTTTGGAAACACTAAGGCACTGGTCCCACCGCGAGCTAGTAAGCTATGAGCTAATATCAGCTATTACAAAAGGGACAATAAATAATCGCTCCCGTGTAAATAAAAGAGACATATATGTCATAGTCGAGCGATCGTAATTCATCGATGGGCGATAAGCTATAAATATATATCTCTCTTTTATTTACACGGCAGCGATTATCTTTTGTCCCTTGAAATAGCTGATAGGATAGCTCATAGCTTACTAGCTCGCGGTGGGACCAGTGCCTTAAAACAGTGCCGTAAACATGCCAAATAAAACAGCAAAATGAACGAAAAATTTATTATTGTTTTAATAGGCGTAATAGTATCACAACGTCATATAACCAACAATATTTTTTAAAGGCCAATCTCCAAGATGCTGTCTCACAAATATGATATAAAACATATTTATTTCAGCTTCTTACTCGTAATTTATGCTAGTTTTAATATTATATGCTCATGTTTCCAGTGCCCTCAAGGAATGACCTGATCCATGTGTTCAACCCAGCGACGCTATCCAGCCTCCCCAAAGTAATGGACGTTGCAGCCCGGTGTGACCCCGGCAAGTCGTATCGTATTGACTGCAACAGATGTATCTGCACGAAATCAAAGAGTCTGATGTGCGAGAATCTTCTCTGCCCGAGCTATGACGATGTTAATAGGCTGAAGGCTAAAGAGATGTCAGGTAAGCTGGAGCGATTGGACAACCGAAATCTGACAATCCAAGAGTTAAACTGTGTTTACACTTTTACACAACAAGCTTACTATTTGTTTCTTAAAATGCTTCCTGTGTTACTTGGGCCTATACCTATCGTGTGATAATAGGCCCCACGTTGGGCGCCATTAATACCACGACAAATATTTCGGGACAATCTTACACAAATCGACCTAGTCCTATGGTAATTTAATTAAGGCCTGTATTGTAGACACTAGACGACGATATATATAATAGATAGATACATATAAATACTTAAATACATAGAAAACACCCATGACTCAGGAACAAATATCTGCGCTCATCACATAAATAAATGCCCTGACTGGGATTTGAACCTAGGACCATCGGCTTCAGAGGCAGAGTCACTACCCACTAGGCCAGACCGGTCGTCAATAACGTCAACGATTTATTTTAAGTGTTCTTTTTTCAGCAATGCCTGGTCTCTGCCATTAGTAGTTTTACCTATGTATATCCTTATTACTTTAGCGTAGTGATTCCATATCTAATGACAGTGTTTTGGTTCAACCTTAATACAGGATGAAATCTGGGTCGTGATCCAAAATGTCAGAAAGTGATAAAGACGATCATACTTAACAACTTTTCCCATGGAACCAATATAGAAATAGCGAAAAAAATTTGCTACTCCATACATTAACTCGCAATTAAGTCCCAGTATGTATGGAGTAGCATATTTTTTTTTCCGAATTCAATATTGGTTCTATGGGAAAAGATTGTTAAGTATGATTATCTTTATCACTTTTTACATTTTGTATCACGATCCAGATTTCACCCAGTATAAAATTTGCAATTACATACTTATACATGTTACGTCCTTGTTCAAAATCATTATTATTCAAGCTGATATTTTTGGTTAACAACTTTTATTCACAATTTTTCTAAAATGTTCTTTATTTTATTTGGCCTTAATTTGTTATGACCTAGAACTGTAAGTCAATGCGCGCCGCCTGACTACGTGTTCGCGGTGATAGCAAGCTACATACTTTGCGGATAGCTTGCTGCCAGCGAGCTGTCACTTCGCGGAATAGGGCGGTGTTTTGGTGCTGCTGTGTCGCTGCCGTGCCGCTGCGGCGCTACCGCGAAGAACGATATTCGTAAATTTTGAACTATTGTCTCTGTCACTTTCATGACGCCTTAATTGGAGGAAAAGAAAAAGATGCTCGAAATATACGAACATCGATGTTCGCGGTACCGGGCCCGTGCCTAGAGATGTGCCATTCCCTGTAAATTCCCAATATTACTATGGAGAAATATACCATTTGGGAAAATGCCTCATAGTAATATTGGAAATTTAACGGGAACGGCTCTACCTGTGTCGCTGTAATGTAATACAACCTTATATCTCACAAGACTTTCACACTTATTCATGTCTTCTGTTTAACATTTTACCGTTTAACACTGAAGGTGACTAAAAATTATTAGCATAGGTACTCTAAATTACTAACTAAGCCTAGTATGAATGTCTTGTACAATGAAGTGCGCTTTCTGAACAGGCCAACCGTGCCATAACAGTGACACAAACAAGCAAAACTGTGTCCAATGCGAATGTAGAAACGGCATATCTGATTGTGACTTTAAGAAGAACTGCGACCCGTTGGAGTCACTCAAGACCTTGAAGTATAAAGGAGGGACAGCTAAAATGAAAGGAGAAAGAGAGAAGAGAGGAAGAGGGAAGAAATGTATACCTGGACAGAAATATATGAACGGGTGAGTGAGTTGTAAATCTCCTTTGAGGCTCATATTACCTACGCAGGTTAATGGCAAGTGGTTACCATAGTCTACTGGCGGTTGTACCATGAAATCTTCCGGGGAACCGTCGAGTGCGATCGTGATCCTTAGGCACTCCCTTAACGGCAATGCGGACGACGCCACTGGGTTTATAGTGGGTATTTACCTCGCCTCCTCTTGGCTAGCAAGAGGAGCAGCGAGTGGAGTCCCACATACCCCCTCACTACCATCATGGGCCTACCCCAGGCCCGGGGGGGATGCGTAAGCATTTTCCCAGCGACAAAAAAATGGTCTAGAAAGCTTGTTATTGTTTATTGGAG
Source organism: Grapholita molesta (assembly GCA_022674325.2). Taxonomy (NCBI): domain Eukaryota; kingdom Metazoa; phylum Arthropoda; class Insecta; order Lepidoptera; family Tortricidae; genus Grapholita; species Grapholita molesta. Next base: position 3,995,038 of record CP053141.2, on the reverse strand, counting down.
GGAGAGGAGGTAAGTCAAATATCTCGATACGAAAGCGACTGCCATCTGGCCTTCCAACCCAGAGAGTAAACTAGGCCTTATTGGGATTAGTACGGTTTCTTCACTATGTTTTCCTTCACGGAAAAGCGACTAGGTAGTAAATATCAAAATGACATTTCACACGTAAGTTCCGAAACTCACTGATACGAGGGTTTGAACTTGGGACCTACGGTTTGCAAGTCGCACGCTCTTACCGCTAGGCAACCAGCGTGTCCATCGTCCATCGGATGCAGGATGGCGAGAAATAGATAGATAAGATAGTCATCTTGAAATTAAAAATATTAAACTATTTACAGGCCCTTAAGACCGCCATGTATTTGTACAAACAATGGAAGACTTCAGTGCTCAACAGCACTTATATTGCCTAAAAAGTCGAAGCCTTTGAATCCAGCGTTCTTCGACGCAACCAGCGGGAAGAAGTGCATACCTGGCATAGTTTATAAGTACGTAGAATATTGTTTTTGCAAAGAATAGATTTTTAGATTCAAGCAATATTATTTTCCCCTCAACAGCACGAACATGCCTACTTTCCTCACTCCAGGGAGTGAGACAAAGTAGCTTTTTAATTGACGACCGGTCTGGCCTAGTAGGTAATGACCCTGCCTATGAAACCCGTGGTCCTGAGTTCGAATCCCGGTCAGGCCATTTATTTGTGTGATGAGCACAGATATTTGTTCCTGGGTCATGGTTGTTTTCTATGTATTTAAGTATTTATATGTATCTATCTATTATATATATCGTCGTCTAGTGCCTGCAACACAAGCCTTACTGAGCTTACCGTAGGACTAGGTTGATTGGTGTAAGATTGTCCTGAATATTTATTTATTTATATATAAGAACACTCGTAAATGACTCTTAAGCCACGAACTAAATTCTTGTAAATAATTAACTAGAAACAATTTGAAGACAGATCAGTTTTTATTGCGTAAGTAAATCTAAATCTATTTTAGGGGACTATCACTCTTGTAGTTTAACCCTTTGAACGTCAAGCTAATTGAAACCGATCTCACACTGTCAAAGCAATTTTTCTGCTGACTGATAAGGTTTATATTCCTCCTTTACTATTCGAGATACTGGCATACTCGTCACATCTTGATGCGAGAGGAAAAGCGTTCAAAAGGTTAAATATTTTTGAACCGTTAGTGAGATTATCTTAGTCTAAAATATATGTTGTAGCGGCGGCGCGTTCATTCTATCTAATTCCCGCCGGCTTGACTAATAACTTCCCGTAATTTATTTTCCTTGATCTCATAAAGAAAAAGCAAAACAATTATGACACTTGTCCATATTGTATAAAGATATATCCAGTTGACACATACCTGAATCTTATTTTTCTCTGAATCTTATGTAGATCAAACTTTTGATACCAGTAGTTCTTTGTAATACTTTTAACTGATAATCTATTTTAATCCCACTATTACTCTAAAATTGCGTTTAGACTCCCTTTTCCCATTTTTTTATGCTACGACGGTGGCAAAGCATTCGGCCTGATGATAGCCATTGGACGCCTGTAACTCCAGAGAATTCACATGCACGTTGCCTACTCTTTAAGGCTATGAGGTCTGTGGTGACTTTGGGCAGGAATACAATACTTCCAACACTGTGACCTTCCGCTTGGACCCGGGTATGTCCTTAAACTACGTCCAACAATGAGAGGTAGGGCACAGCGATGACCATCACGCTTGAATCTGGGGCAGCCCAACTGGGGAAGTACCTCTTCCTTACAGAAGACCACAGCTATAATAGCACTGCTACCTTTCAGGTATGTAGTGCTGTGTTCCTGATGGTGAGTAAGGTTCCCAGAGCTCCAACCCCTCTTAAAGGCCGGCAACGCGCTTGTGACTCATCTGGTGTTGCGGGTGCCCATGGGCGATGGTAATTGCTTACCACCAGGCAATCCGTCTGCTCCTTTGCCGCCTATGTCATAAAAAAAAAACTGTAAGGTAGAGGCACGGAGCGGAGTACTACCGAGTAGTACTACGGAGTAGGTTTCTTTATCTGTGGGTAGAGGCAATTCCTCATTCACTAAATGCCTTATTTTGCAACATGACACTCGCATTAGCTGCAGTCGGCGCTGCAGTGCCCATGCCTCTCTTACCTCTATACCTTTGTTTCACAGAAAAGATTGTAACCGGTGCACTTGTACACAAAAAAAACATCTCCGTTGCACTACTATGACGTGTATCGGTGATGAGACGCTTGCAAGACTCCGCAAACGCAAGCCTCGCTTGCTGGCTTTCCCCGAAGCAAAAGGGCCAAAAAGCTTGGCTGGCAAACGTGGAGCTAAGAAGCGCAGTACAACCCGGCCACGGAAATCGCGAAAAAAATTGCCTTTCGACCCAGCGTTTTTGGACGGCAAGAAGTGCCAGCCAGGTGTGATGTATCAGTAAGTTTAACTTCTAAATTATCATTAAATACTGGAACGTAGGTACTTATATGTAACTAGCTTTCGCCCGCGGCTTCGCACGCGCAGAAGAACCCCCTTTTTTACCCCCTTAATGGTGGAATTTCCAATAATCCCTTCTTAGTGGGTGCTTACGGTATTCAAACTACCTATCTATTGTGAAAAAATCAGCCATCTAGGTTAAGCGGTTTGGGCTGGGCGTTGATCAGTCAGTCAGTCAGGACTTTCAAGTTTATATATACTTATATACATTAATTTTTAAATTACTATTCAACGCGGGAATGCGCGGGGTACGTAGTGCGTATCATACTAGACACTAGTATGGAATATTCCAGTGTTGTGTGACAATAAAGTTTTTATTTTTAAATACAGTAGTAAGTAGAAATTTGAATATAGTTTGTTCATTATCTCAAACGGTCTCGTTTGATTCATTTTGTATTTATCCGTGAGTCCGTGACGGGGTTGTCGCGTAATTATTCTACCCAATATTTTTGTGACATTTTAGGTCTACAACAATACAACAGTAACAGTCCTAAAAGGATAATATTGTCTTCGTATTTTTATAAATAAAACAACTGAAACGGATTATATCGCGTATACTAATTGAAACTTCATCCCGACATTTCGAATCCTTTAGCTAAGTTTAAATTAGTATACACGATATAATTCGTTTCAGTTGTTTTATTTCAGTCCTAAACGGACTCATTTATACTATGTATTGGAAAGTTACTTCAATGTTTATTAGTATTCTGCTAGAATGATTTGTCCATATCGTATGAAGTAATTTGAGGGAAAGTAATAAGGCTCATTGGGGCTAATTTATATCCTTTGCCACCCGGTATTTGAACCTGTTTTCGAGTATAGGCCTTCCATTATGGTGTGAAATGGCAATGACTCGCAACATTCGTTTCGCAAAAGGTCCAGGTTAACGCAGTACTGGCGGCCTGATGATGATGATGATGAATTGACACGGATTTGGCTAAAGCCGATAATAATAACCTATACGTCTACGCGGTAACAGCGAAACAAATCATTCGGCTCACATCGGCTCGGCCGACGGCGCTCGACGCCGGCCGACGCTTTTCGCTCCTACTGCGTGGACATGTCCGACATGGACATTTCATATACAGACATATATCCAGACAGAGGTTTTTTGACCGGCAGACAACGCGCGAACGGGCTCGGTTGTGGCGGTGTCTTTTATTTCTTAGATAAGACGAGGGAATATGGATTTGCCTTTTCTTAGTCTACGGAAAACTGTTGCGGAAAAGCCAGTTAAGCCATGTGTATTCGGCTTGTATTAATAAGATAAAAACAACTCTGTTATTTTAATTTCTCAGAAGAGAATGCAATAAATGCAGTTGTACTCAACACGGAGCTATTCTATGCACGACCATGGCGTGTCCAAGCAAAAAGGACGTAAAGACGTTGATGAAGCTGCATCAGAAATTTGATAAAGATTACGAGTGAATTAAAATAATTTAGAAATAGTTGAGTGTTTTGTTTTCCTGTTGTCACCCGATCGCCATTCGTCAAATTTGTGACCGTCGGCGCTAAGGCTTGGGTCTCCTATTTCATGCTATACGCAACGTCTGACGTCAGCGTCAACGTTTCTAAACAAAAAAGACGCCAACGTCGACGTGTGTGACCACAGCAGTACATTTCTATAGTAAACATTGTGACGCAGACGCTGTAAGCGGCCGATGACGTTTATAGGAGACCTTAGCCTTACGGAGCTCTGCAGTCTAGATCTTCGGAGATGGGGAACTTGTTGCGTGAGTGACCACAGCATCACATTATTGGCGTCATAGTCATTCTACCTCTCAAGGATCTTTCGAGGTGTGATTTAAGGTTGGTTAAAACACTAAACTGCATTCTCTCCTCAAGAGTCCTCTACTTTAATACAAATGAGTGTTTTTGACATTAGCTGGTTGGATGTTTGGTAGGTACCAATAATTGAGATTAAATTATTGATATAATCAAATCAATATTTTCCTCGGTTGCGAGGTGAAAAATTATGTGTTTCTCTCAGCAGCCAAGCGCTTGTGGATCAAATTATTAATTTTAGTTTGACTGCATTTTCGTAATTTCTCGAATAATTTTGACTGACTGTTGATCATGATCATATTGCTAAATTGTTAACTGACATTTTATATCACAGAACCAATTATTCCATTTGATTAGGACAGTTTAGGGTAAGTAAACTTAATATTGTCTCCAAAATGGTTTATGTTTCTTGTGCTTGATGCGAACGGGTAAAGTATACTGTTTATGATAACTTATTTATATGTAAATCTTATATCTTTAGTATACTGCACTGGGGCGACTCCCATACATCTACAATTGTTTAACGCGACGCCAGTCGCTCCGCTTTCCGCTCGAGCGTTTCTCCGCTTACACCCTTAGGAATAATTAGAAATAAAGATATGGATCATACAGAGATTTAAATTAGCTTTATTCCTGTGGACATTATGAAAGTTAAGTATTTTGAAGTCTAATACTATTACATTTTATATCAGCGCAAACGACTGCTTTTTTATAATACTGCGATAAAAACATAACTAGAATTCTAATATCATACAATTTGTATTTATGGGTCTATTAAATAAAAAATAAATTACTTGAACGACGTGGAAGATGTAAGAATTGTATTGTTTAATGTTTAAATTAGCATTACGCGTTCAACAATGAAGAGGAAACGACATATTCTAATACTTTTAAATTTATATTGCATTTCGATTATAGATGCGATTCGTAAGTACTAGTATTACTTATATGTATATTTAAGAAGGATTGCACCGTTTGTGTCTTGTAATTGCGTGGGATAAATTCGTTTTATATTTGGCAGTTATTTATATTTTAGACGGCAGATTTGCCCTAATGGGTTGTGATTGTGCCTATGAAACCGATGGCCCTGGGTTCAAATCCCAGTAAGGGCAATTGTGCGTGTCATGAGCACAGATATTTGTTCCTGAGGCAAGGGCGGTTTCTATGTATTAAAGGATTTGTGTATTATGTATATATATCGTCACAGCCTTTTTGGGCTTACCGTGGGGCTCAGTCAATTTGTGCTGTAAAATCCCCTATAAAATCAGTACATAAAATCCATGCGCTGCAAATATTTTATTAAATTACTGACAGTACGCACCAAAATTAGTTCAAGCCAATCCAACGGTTGCTTTTTTCATAGGTTAAGCCTTGAGTAACCTTCCATTGCAGGTTACTCCAGTAATAAGTAGAAACTAGTAATAAATTATTACTTAATATACCTACTGTTACATACTTGCAAACGATTAAAATCATTTAAATAAACACAACAAAAGCTATATATTTCAAATAATTACTTTTACAATGTTGTGCCCACCCCAGTCTTTGTTGGGAACTCGGTACTCGAAGTTGTTGACTCGTATATCTACCTAGGACAAGTAGTCCAATTAGGTAGGTCCAACTTCGAGAAAGAGGTCTTTAACCAATGTGTGTTACCAGTGATGACTTACGGCTCCGAAACGTGGTCTTTCACTGTCGGCCTCATCTCAAGGCTCAAAGTCGCTCAACGAGCTATGGAGAGAGCTATGCTCGGAGTTTCACTACGAGATCGACTCAGAAATGAGGAGATCCGTAGGCGAACTAAAGTCACCGACATAGCCCACCGGGTTAGCAAGCTGAAGTGGCAATGGGCAGGCCACATTGCACGCAGAGAAGATGGCAGATGGGGTCGAAAAGTGCTCGAGTGGAGACCGCGGACTAGCAAGCGCAGCGTAGGACGGGTGGACGTCCTACGCTGCGCTTGCGACCTCATTAAAGTCGCCGGAAGACGCTGGATGCAGGTTGCTTCCAACCGGTACTTGTGGAGATCCAAGGGGGAGGCCTATGTTCAGCAGTGGACGTCTTATGGCTGAGATGATGATGATGATGATGATGAATTACTTTTAGAAATTTCAATACTAAATGTTAAACTTTCTACGAATTTGGCAAGTAAGTAACTATGGATGAAAATGTTAAAACGGCTAGGTATATATCGTTTTTATTCAATTAGAAAGTAACGGTCAATTTTCCCTACATTAAATCATTTATTTTAGTAATCTCGTAAATAATATTTAGATACATTTGTTAACGTTAATATGGAGACAATTAAAAGGCAAATATGATTCGCACGACGAAAATCGCACGGTTTTTAAAATCCTAAAAAAACATATAACAAATGCGTGTGGACATGTCTGGAAAACAAAACAGTTAATGTGTGGCAGTAAATTGTCTCACTCCATAATCGAAGTTCATAAGCGAGTTGAAAATCGAATTAGAACATTCGAAAATCGTACTGGCCACCACAAGCTAACCAATCTAAAGGCACCTTTTGTAAAAATGTTGAATGTATCTAAACGCAAAGAAAAAGTCAATGCGATTTCAAAACGATTTTTTGCATGTTTCACTGTCCTCGCTGTAGTGAGGGGAAAAGTGTTGTGTTACACACGGGTGCAATAGTAATTTAATTCTCGTGTATTGAAAAACTCGCTACGCTCAGGATTCTAATTTAAAACCACTCGCTTTGCTCGTGGTTAAACATAGAATCCATTCGCTTGCTCGAGTTTCAATCCCACACACGCAGTTAAAATACAATTTTGCACCCTTGTATAACAAATAACTATTTCTCGATTGTTGCGGCTCTCGCGCCCAGCTTGACAGACAAAATCCAAGCTGTCATCTGCCCGCGTGAGCCAATGTAACCTTATTCTAACGTTTCAGATACTGGATCAAATGTAATAAATGATAATGACCGTTGCGTCCCAGGACAAGTATACAAGAAGGAGTGCAACAGTTGTCACTGCGTCTTAGGCCTGCACTTGGTGTGCACAAAAATGCCTTGCTTAAGGCCATCAGATATACCAGCTCCTAATTCGAGATGTAATCCTGGTAGTTTTTATGTACAAAGATGTAGAAGATGTTTCTGCAGTGAGGATAAAAGGCTTCTATGTGGACCTGAAGATTGCAAGACGGTTGATAAACGTAAGTAACTATTTGTTCATTTCTCATGCTCGTAAAGTTCTCCTTTAGGTTAGGTCGTGCATGGACGACATAAAGTCGCATTTTAGGCTCTTGTGCATACAGTATTTTTTTTCTAAAACTAAGATGATGAGGCTCAACAGCCAACACAGTCAATGAACAAAATTAAATTGATCAGTAAAATTTCTCTCTAAACATATAATAATATTGTTTTCTCAAACATGCAATGAAATGTCTTCGTTACGTGCGTCATAATAGGCTTCGAAGTATCACGTTTAGGGCGGATCGACTCCAGAGGACAGGTAACGAATTTCATATAAAATTGAAGGCCTAGGCCGGGAAGTAATTTGTTTTTAATTTTTATGTATACCTGGCGTCTGTGTTCATGAAGCCTGTTCAAACAGCTGAATTATATTTTTTTATCATTTTTAGTGACTAAATGATTAGCGGGCTAAAAAATAATCTCGCTTATTTCAGACGAAATGGTATGAAGAGATTTATTTTATTTATCATGTAAATGAATATTCATATCATCAGGTTATTACATTATTTTATTTATTATTCATGCTCTCAATTTTAAAATTGTATTGGCAACACCAAACACTACTCCACGCATGCGCGTTTTTGAACGCATTTTTGAGTCAACCAATCACAGGACACTTTTACTTGTTTTGTTTTAATAATGGCGGAATGGAAAAGTTTCTCGGCGTGTAAAACTCTGTTTATTAAGACTAAATAGTGGTAAATGGTGTGATTCAATGCTTTTGTGACTTAGATATAGTGTTACGGGTGTATAAAAATTGAATAATCTAACCGGGCCTGGTTTTATTTAAGATATTTAAGTCGAAAGAAAAATAGAAATTTTTTTCTATTTTTCTTTCGACTTAAATATCTTTAATATGCTAGCAGACGTTTCTGCTTAATATAAAAATTACTGGTTTTATTTATCTATATTTTGTTATTGTGTACCGCCAAAGGCAGATGCCGTAGCGCCATCATTTAAAAGGTAAGTGCATTCTTTTTTGGTGGTTTTTCTAAATGTTGTATATAGTAATTATAGCCAGACTATTTATGATAGTCATTAATTATTACATCGAAGGCAAAAATACTACAAAGCGGGATTGGAGGGAAAATTAAAAAACTTATGTCGTGAAGCTGTTTTGTTCAGTGGTATTTTTTTATTTATTTCATTGCATTCGTTTGAGAAAAGCACTATACATGCCTAGCCGTGAAAGGGTCTTGAAGGCTTCGTATACTATCCGGCCTCCCTACGGTCGGCCGTATATACAACTCAGCCTTCAACACCCTTTTTCCCGGCGGCTGCAGTAATGTACTATTTTATTGCAATCGAAATGCAAAAAGCAGAGTGTATAACTCAGGCATAAGCATCTATTTTTATCCTTGACTATAACCATAGACATCACTTGCTTATTTTTACGTTTTCCCGCCTTTCGGCTCACATTGTTACCCACGCCTCTTATGCAACTGTTGCATAAAATACTAATTTAGTATAAGTCATCTATTTCTTTTTAATTTAATTGCAGTTCCAATGACACACGATGCGATACACGCTTACAGTAAATACACTCCATCGGAACAACACAAGCTCCCCGCACTGAAACACCAGGGCTCCGAATGTGTGCCTGGCTCCGCGTACCGCGTCGACTGCAACAGCTGTCTCTGTCTGTCCAACGGAAACCTCCTGTGTGAGAAGAGGCTCTGCCCCAGCCATGATGATGTCCACAGAGTCAAAGCGAAAAGCATGTCAGGTGAGATTCTATTGTTCATTCATCATTCATTTTAGTCATCAGTCGTCGTACTAGTCTAGGCCTCACCCATCTTGGGGGATCATCCCACTTGTGTGGGATAGTTGGGGGGTAGTTGTCATAGTCACCACTGGCTGGCAGGTTGGTGACCGCAGAAGCTCGTCCGTCGGTTTTTTTCGCTAGGTCGGCTATTAAGACACCCGTGGGAAGAGTTGGGTATTCTAGTCAGCCAAACGGCAAAATTCTAAATACTAAGATTAATTTTATTTATTGTATTTTTTTCCCCTACGATATCTACGTGGCTGTCGCTCTGTTAACTGAGCTGTCGATACCACACCCGAGGGCTGCGAATATTCCCACCTTATCCTTTTCTAAGGGGATAACAATATTCAATCCAAAACTATGACTCACGAGTAAAGGTTGATTCACGTTAGAGCTGCCCGTCGCCGAGCCGAGGCTACCGTGGCTACATTTTGTATGGAATAAATGACGTGATCACCGAGCCTCGGGAGAGCGACGTCTAAAGAGACGCCACGGTGTAATGTGAGTCATCCTTAAATGCCCTTACTTGGATTTGTATCCAGAACATCTACCATGGTTGATATTTTGTCGTCTATCGCGCTATCCGTCACAGATAGAGCGTGACAGATATTGTGACAAGTGATAAAACGTCGACCATATGAAGCTAGCAGGACCGTCGGCCGGATCTGTAGTCAAATTAATTATAGATAAAATAATATATCGTCTACAGGGGGACCATGTGACAGCCGTCCGAGCCAAGTTGAGTGTGTCCTCTGTAGATGTATAGACGGCACTAAAACTTGCCGCGCGACGCCAAACTGTTTGCCGACCAAGAAACACGAGCCGATTGAGGAAAACTCGGCTAGCAAATGTACCCCGGGAATGATATACAGGTACCCATTCAAATAAACATATTTTTTTCCTTTTCAAGACAACAGAGATATCTCATTAAACATGAACGGGACTTAACCACGTATATTAATCGACGTTGTCCTCGTGGTCTCGGATTAAGTTAATTGAGTCTTAATCCGAGACCACGAGGACAATGTCGTCTTCGAAACGTCGGAGGTAAATTTTAAAGTTAATATACGCTGTTAAGTCCCGTTCATGTTTAATAATGTGTACAAACCGTGAAAGTTTAAATCAGTATTAACAGAGATATCTTCTAAGTGGTACTCGAATAGCACAAATGGTAGTGCACTGGGCTAGTGATCCAGTGGTTGTTCGAGTCCCGCTTCGAGACAAATATTTCTATTTTTCTTTCGATTTAAATAACGAAGATATTCGCTAGCAGACGTTTTTGCATAATAAAACATAATTTAGAAATGGGTTGCATATTGTTATCGATGAATTCTCAATGTAAATTGAGACTTCGATGCCGTTAAGTGTTCAAACGCTTGCGGTAGATGTGTCTACACGTCACCCATGATGGCGTATACCAAGAGGGATAAGATAGAATAATTTAACAAGTCTAAGCGGTACTCGAATAGCACAGTTGGTAGTGCACTGGGCTAGTGATCCAGTGGTTGTGAGACTTGTGGGTTTGAGTCTCGCTTAGTCAATTTTTTTTTTCTTAAGATTTAAAAATATCAGAGAGATGTCTTGTTAGTAGAGCTTACAAACTATGTCAATCTTATATGACCAAGGGGTTGTATGCACTGATCAAGCGTCAACATAGTTTGTATATTAAGTGCACTCAGAGCCGCGACGAGCGTCCGATTTTAAGCAGCGTGCACTGAGGACACTCCCAGAAATGACGCCCGACGCGCCGCTCGTCGCACCGCTCGAGCGTAAACTCCATTTGCACCCTAGTATCACAGTAGCGAGCGGTCAGCCCTGCGATCCGCAGAGCGAGTAGTATAACCTACACACAAGTATTTTTTATGCTTATGTGTTAGTCTTGAGTCCACTCAGTTTACTCACTTAGGGTCGGCTTTTATCATCTGTTACTATAGCTGTCACATTCTAACTATTTGCAAGTGCTAAAGTGACACGCTCATGACATCCTATCCGTTTGGCAGTGGAGTGGCAAGCGGCTGTAAACATCGGGTCCTAATACAAGCCCTGTTGGCTTTCAAATGTAATCGAGTATTTAATTTACAGGCAAGTCTGCAACAAGTGCGTTTGCTTGGAAGACCGCAGTCTACAATGCACGATGAAGACCTGCCTTAGTAAAACACAAGCTAACCGTTTTCAGTGGCCGCAGAAAGTGCGAAAACATTGGGTAGATTATACGTTACGAAGATCTACTTCAGAAACTGAACCTTAATTACATCTAAGGCGGCATTATACATCGTACGGCCGGGTAGCATTGACGCTGTTTATCCATTTGAATTTGAATCCTACGTGGGCATTTTACACGGACGCTCGCCGCCCAGCTACCCGCTAGCGCCCACACGCGGCCTTACAGCTGGAGGAAATACAATAGCAGTTTTGATCAAGATCTTTACCTGACAGTGGAGTATATATAGGTTGAGAATGAAATTAAACATTAAATTTAATTTATAATTTGGTTTTTTAGTAATTATCTTCACCGAAACATTACGTGTGATGGATATCATTTTTACACAAAACTAACGTGAGATTCAACTATATTAAGGTTGACTCACTACCGTTACCGGCCCGCGTCCGAGCCGATGAGCGTCGCGACATTTTGTATAATGAATCACGAGACCACCGAGCCACTCGGCCCGGGCTCGGGCCGGTCATGCGACGGCTGTTACAGCTATGTAAAAAGGCTCTGCTGCCGGCCCGGTGATGGGATGGCAACGTTGTCGATGCCGCGATATCGACGGGCGTGCGATGAACGTCTACTTGCAACAAATGGTTGGATGGAGCGACGTTCGTGTTAATGTCAATATTTGAGCGTCGGTCCGCTTGGGCTCGGGCCGCCCCGGTGATGACCCGGTGGGTCAACGGAAGGCTCGGGCTCGGGAGGGCGACGGTGTAAGGTGAGTAGGTAGGAGTAGGTTAAAGGATTTTAATTGAATAGAATCGGGTAACTTAGGTTTTGTATGTCGAGTATTGTTCAGCAGCAGTATTGTTGGAGCAGGATTCGACTTATAAAACGTGAGTTACCTGCTTATACAGTTGTCATTTTCAGTTTATAGAATCTTAATGCAAAAAGAGACCATTACGCGTAATCAATAGTAGATTGTTAATCAAGGGTAGAAAGTCACTCATTGACGACGAGGTAGTTCGCTCGAACGAAGTGAGTAGTCCGAGTCAGAAATGAGTGATTTATACCCGAGTTAAGCATACTATTTTTCATTTCGAATGCGAGGAAAGTAAAATAAGAGCAAGTAGAAAGTAAAAAAAATGTCTCTTAGATAATAAAATGACTGACTAAAAAACTAATCTTACCGCATCAGCTTGTTTAAGTTGAAGCATGGAGCTGAAGGCTTAAGTTGTATCGATTAATCATTGAAATATATAAAGGATCAGCACACATTCTGACAAAGATTTCACTATTTTTTCGGACTACCAATTCATACAAGTTAACTGATACGACAACAATACTGATACGATTTCCTATTGAAACTTGCGCTTCCCATGATAACTTGAGCTTTATTTCTAATTCCGTCAGGTGTTAGGTCGATTTTAGAATCGTTTGAATAACCCGTAATTATTAATTTCAAAATATAACTATATTACTTTGTTTACTATCCAAGTGTTTTCAATAGTTGCGCGGAATCCAGCCTCTAACTTTTTTCTTGCAGCATAATTGTCCACAGATAATTGTCATAACGGACAGAATCTTTTTTTTCGCGCGCGTTATTGGTGAATTAATGGGTGTCTTAAACAGCATTTTAGTTTTATCGAAAAACGGCACCCTATATTTTTAAAATTTAAGGCTTGTTTTATGTATAAAGTAATAGAATTTGTAATAAAATGGTCCTATTCAATCACAGAAAAATAAAAACTATAGAAGTGTAATGTGGGCGTGGCGCGTGTGGCAACAGTGCGCGCAGAAGCGCGCAGTCGTACCACAGACTGCGCTCAGTTAGTCACGAGCGGCTAAGCGAAACTGATCAGCAGAAAAGTGACAATAATCATAGAAATATGGCTTATTTCGCTATTTTAGAGAACGTAAACCAAAGATCGTGTTTAAATTTTGATCACAAAGGTATCATTTACTATCGGTTAATCTTATTTCATTATTATTTTAATAATTTATTGACATATTTTTCCTTCGGAAAAATATTTTCGTACGCGTAATATAAATTCCAACTTTACTCTTAAGAAATAAGATTGAAATCCAACTAGCATCAAACAGCAGAACTTTCTCGACACAGAGAACTACCTATAGAGTCGCAATGTTGTTCATTTTGTTCGCGATACAAGCTGCCAACACAAGAGGTGAAACGTGAGGGGCGGGAGGGCGTTAACGTCGCTGCAATAGGTTGTCTCAAGGACGACGCGCGGCCGCTTGAGCGTGTAGTGATGGGACATGTTTTTTACCGGAAGCCTAACCGGTAGTCATTTATGTTTGGTAAACAAATTAACTATAAATATAAATCAGTAGGTATAGTAATATTATTTTAACTTACTTCAAAAGTATAGGTTAAAATACTAAGGGTGTAATAATTTAAAAATTACATGTGTATGACAGTAATAAGAGCTCCAGAAAAGAGTACAAATTACGATGCGAAATGGTACAATTTTTTTGACCAAAATATCGATTATAATATTATGTACGAGAGTGGTTTGTTTGTTCATAAACCACTCTCGTACATATCATAATGTGGGTTGGAATAACTTCTATAATTAACAGCCTATTTTAACTGGGACTTCCTCGAAGTTCATCATCAGGCCCATTCTATGATACTGGACACAAGTACTTACGAAGTGGATTCCAAAAAGCCCCCATAACATACCTCTATCTCAAACCAACTATGAGTGCCCTGGGACTTCTTCGAAGTTCATCATCAGGCCCATTCTATGACACTGGACCCAAGTACTCACCAAGTGGATTCTAAAAAGCCCCCATAACATACCTCTATCTCAAACCAGCTATGAGTGCCCTGGGACTTCTTCGAAGTTCATAATCAGGCTCATTCTATGACACTGGACCCAAGGACTCACCAAGTGGATTCTAAAAAGCCCCCATAACATACCTCTATCTCAAACCAGCTATGAGTGCCCTGGGACTTCTTCGAAGTTCATCATCAGGCCAATTCTATGACACTGGACCCAAGTACTCACCAAGTGGATTCTAAAAAGCCCCCATAACATACCTTTATCTCAAACCAGCTATGAGTGCCCTGGGACTTCTTCGAAGTTCATCATCAGGCCAATTCTATGACACTGGACCCAAGTACTCACCAAGTGGATTCTAAAAAGCCCCATAATATACCTCTATCTCAATCCAGCTATGAATGCCCTGGGACTTCTTCGAAGTTCATCATCAGACCCATTCAATGACTCTGGACCCCAAGGACTCACCAACCCCCTCTAGTCCACTACATAACTCTACATAAAACTAAGTATGCGTACATACATATTCTACTACTACTAGTTAGTATTAAATATAATATACTATATAAACTACTGAAATATAAATATATACTCGTATATATATATAGTGCGTATCCCTGATTTCTATTATATTTTGTAAATTCGGTACACCTTCGGTAATCCTAAGCACACGATTACGGTTAATACGGTAACGACATCAGCACATCACTAGAGCTACACGTGGCTTCGTAAGACAGGAATAGCACACTGTATTTACAATATGATGAAAAGAGACGAACAAACTAACTACTTCTGTAGCGACCAGTATAAATGAACTCCGCTAGGAACAAATAATTTTTCAATAATATAATCATTTTGACTTATCTGTGGAATGTTATACCATCTTTCTTGTAATTTGATGTCTTAGAATTTTTACCACACCATCTTACAGTACAATGACACATGATGTCAACGTTTTTATTATAATTATCTATTTTTTAGTGTAGTAACAATGTGCACTGCGCGCAGGTCAGATACTTGGACGCAACTGAACGGCACTGCGCGCGACCGGGAATTATATAAGCCTTGTATGCCATACGGACTGATGATCGTCAGTGCCCTGCAATACTTGTCTATAGGTTTACTGGTCTGTGTTTCTCGAACATGTCAATTGTGGTACGCTACTCGAACTAGTGCGAGGAAAACGTCCGAGTTTCTGAATATCGATATTTGTTTAGGAGGCCCATAACTTTTAATTCTATTAATATTTTTAACGATTATTTTATTTATCCATATGAATGAGGTTTCGAAGTATTGCTTGTATCGATGAGTTTGTCGGAACTTATGTACGAAATATCATTTGATCAGGCGCTTTTCAATGACGAAATAGGACTAATCCCAATAAGGCCTAGTTTACCTTCGGTTGGAATGTCAGATGGCTGTCGCTTTTGTAAAAACTAGTACCTACGCCAACTCTCTTGGTTAGTTTGTCCGTAATCCGGGGATTAATGCCGGGACAACTCGAGGAAGATGATGATGAATACAAATGAAGAAACTTCAAAAATATGTTCACAATATTTCTACAGTCTGATTTCCGTGTAGTGTTGTAGTACATTTCTTAATAAAGGATACTGAAACAGGGGCTTTCCGTGATGAGGCGGGGTCAGTTATTATGTAATTAGTTACCCCCTTTTTCCGTTAAAAAATATAATAACAACCTTGATGTAACGTTTACCTGATTAAATTAACTATATTGTACCTTTATTATGTCACATCTTACTTTAGAAAAATATTTCCAGTGTATACATTATTAATATTCAAAATCATCCTAACAAAGTTTTAATACTTCCCTTTACTCTTTTTTTCTTCTAACTAAATCATACAATACTCTTTATTTTTGGTTTAATTTAGAGATCTCTTACACTACTGATTTTGTTATCTAATACATGTAAGTACTATAAGTATAATATATAAGAGGCGTGATCAATATGATTTTTGTAATATGCATTTACGTACCTACATACATTACCCACGTATATATTTTTTATCGATATCACACCGACACTTGGACATCACTATGACATCTTTCTACCGTAATGTACTACCTACATGGTATCTCACTCACTCTTGCTAAGACTACAAAAGTGTAAGGGAGAAAGAACATATGCGCTAATCCTGACTTCTATTGTCAAATTGCTATGCCATAATTATTGTAGTTCCACTACTTGACGCTAGACGCCACTTATGTTAAAGTTTGAACTATCGTACCCAGTCGAGGTACAAATGACTTTTTTATTAAGTTGACAGAGCCAACCACCTATCAGAAATTGTTGTGTTTGTGCGTGAGCTGGTGTGCGTTTTGGCGACATCGGTTCCCATACTAATCACCGCTTGTGCCACTTCTACTGTTTTTTCTGTTTTGTGTATTCAATGTAATAATGACATTTCCATGATATTTCCAATAAGTAATTATTATACCTAGATATTTTTCTAGCAGGAACGACATTTGTGTAATGCTTGCCACAATAAAAATATCGACAATACTGTTATCGATAAGCACATACTACTTCAACGTCAAGACGTACACACAGTCTTATATCGGCTACCTACCTAGACGCCAGCGTGCCACCGATCTTGTACAAATTAAACGTAATCCGTACACTTATGATCCAATTTACGTTTATAATTTGCAATGATTAGTTCCAAATTGTTTTCTGAAGTATTTAAATATAAATAAATTGATAGTTTTGTTATTGTTAAACCTATTACCCCATATTTGTCTTTGTATTACCTTTATGGAAATTGAAGGGGTACTTATCGATAACAGAACTGTCGATGTTTTTATTTTGTAAATCACTTACTAGAAATCGTTCGTGCTAGAAAATTATCTAGGTATAGTAATTATACATTCATGTTTGGCTGTAAAAGTTACTTCCATTGCTTAGCTGCGCATATTAAAGTTTAAAAAAGTAGGTTTATTCCTTTTTGTTACTGTAATATAGAACCAAGACACTTAAAAATTTGAACCGAATAATATAAATATTTGAAATAATTGAAATATTTTATGCATGATAATAGCTACAATAAATTCCTATAATTTAACAGAAAGAACTATTCTAATGTATTTCTTTCTGGCGTCGGTAAATAAGGTTATTTTCGCTACTTTGTTCTACTGAGTGCTCACAAGGGGAGAAGTAATAGGAACATGCCAAATTGCGACCCAAGGGCGGAAACGTATCACTTTCCACGCGCATAGTAGATTAGATTAGCGCACTTTCCGAGCATGAGAAATGAAAAGTACTTTTCCTAACTAGTGCGTAAAAAGTGCACTTTTCGCACGCTTCGCGTAAATTTCACTTTTTAAGGCACTTGCTATGAAAAATTAGGTTCGATACTCGTGTAAGAACTTCTTTAAGACTCGGGTGATTGTCACCCTCGTTTCACTCGAGGTCCAACTTTCACCCTCGTCGAAAAAAATTTTTTTTTTCACTAGTATCGAAATGTACTATTATACGATTGACAGCGACGCAAATACACGAATGTTTGACTGTTTTAAAAATCTTTCGCGACCATCATGTGACTAAGCCATAATAGTTATTATGGGGTTTTGATTGACTTATTTATTAAGTATCGTCTAATCACCATAAAACCGCTGTAAAAAGGCTGTATAGCCTACATACAGCCTTTTTACAGCGGTTATTGACTGTATAACGATGGTGAAGTTAAGACTGGTGCTGTTTGTTGCTGCTTGCAGTCTCGTCACAATTCAGGCTTTGTTAGGTATGTATATTTTTATACCACGACGGTGGCAAACAAGCACATGGCCCGGATGGCAAGAAGTCACCGTAGCCCGTGTTCATATTGTCATTTTGGATGGAGGTAAATTATTATTTTCCTCAGTCCACCCGATGACTACGAACGCTGCGGGTTCGAAACGTCGGGATGTTTAAATTAGTATATGCGATATAATCCGTGACAGTTGATTTATATTATACTAAATCACTTTGGAATTTGAGCCCGAGTTAGCACCTAAGCTATTCACTTGGGGTGTTTTATTATGAGATGACGATAAACTTAACAGTAAAAAACTGGGGTCCAAAACATTGAGTGCTAGGCACTCCCCAGGGGAGTTCTCTATTTATAGAGGCTTTCATGTTCATAGCGGAAAAACACTGGGATCGGCTACGAGCTTAGCTCGCATGGAAAGTGTTAATTATTACAAGCATCAATTTACAATTATATCCCAAGTTAATTTCAGCAAATGGCAGGAACGCAGTAGAAAGCAAACAAGGTTTGGAAGAAGTTCAAAAGAAATGCAAGCCAGGGAAATTCTACAAGCGTGGCTGCAAGAGATGCTTCTGTGACAACAAGCAAAGGCCTGTGTGTGGTCAAACTGAGGACTGCAAGACTGCTGATAAATGTATGTATCTATACCTCTGAGACGTCTAGGACGTCATAGGACCCGGGTATGTCCTTAAACTACGTCCAACAATGAGAGGTAGGGCACAGCGAAGTACCATCACGCTTGAGTCTGGAGAAGCCCAACTGGGGACGTACCTCCTCCTTACAGAAGACTACAGCCATAGTCCTCCAACTTTTCGTGTAGTATTGTGTTTCTGATGGTGAGTAAGGTTCCCAGAGCTCCAACAACTTTTAGGATAGGTAACGCGCAAAGCAAAGCAAGCAAAGCCTCGCTTTTCTTAATACAACGACGGTGGCAAACACGCAAACTGCCCGCCTCATGGTTAGTCTTCCGCAGCCTATGGACACCTGCAACTCCAGAGGATTCACATGCACGTTGCCTACCTAAAAGTTTGTTGGAGCTCTGGGAACCTTACTCACCATATGGAACACAAACATACTTGAAAGGTAGCAGTGCTATGGCTGTGGTCTTCTGTAAGGCGGAGGCACTTCCCCAGTTGGGCTTCTCCAAACTCTAGCGTGGTACTTCGCTGTACCCTACCTCAATGTTGGACGTAGTTAAGGACCCGGGTTTTCTAGTTCCAAAGTACTTCCCCTCGATGTGGCGTTCAATGTTAATATTACTATGAATCTGTCCCACAGACCCCATAAAGCCCAGCGTCCTACGCTCCTACTCTCCATCGGAACTACAGAGGTTACCGTCGCTGGCTCACCAGTCTCTGAACTGCACGCCAGGTGTCACTTACCGGGTCGACTGCGACGCCTGCATCTGCCTCGCCAACAAGAACCTGATGTGCAATGATGTGTTGTGTCCCAGCTTTGAGCATGTTAACCGGATTGAGGCTAAGCGTTTGACTGGTATGTGCTGTTGACTAGACTTTAGAAACTTACTATTTTTTTTTTTGTCATAGGCGGCAAACGAGCAGACGGATTGCCTGGTGTTAAGCAATTACCGTCGCCCATGGGCACCCGCAACACCAGGGGAGTCACAAGCGCGTTGCCGGCCTTTAAGGGGGGTTGGAGCTCTGGAAACCTTACTCACCATCAGGAACACAACACTACATACCTGAAAGGTAGCAGTGCTATTATGGCTGTGGTCTTCTGTAAGGAGGAGGTACTTCCCCAGTTGGGCTGCCCCAGATTCAAGCGTGATGGTCAACGCTGTGCCCTACCTCTCATTGTTGGACGTAGTTTAAGGACATACCCGGGTCCGGGTACTAGTGCTCAACACGCTGAAATAAATGACACCCAGTCACCTTGTCATTTCCATTGCCATTTATAGGGGCACTGTCGGGCTCGTACAGGAGCGGTACGGCGAACATCGAAGTTCGTATAATTTCGGGTATCTTTCTCTTTAACTCCAATCAAGGTGTCATGAGAGTGACAGAGACAATCGTCCGAAATTTACGATTATCGTTGTTCGCGGGAGCGCCGCATTCTCCATCAGATATATCGGAGCAGTGGAGGTGGTCGCAAATATCTGAACAACGCCTCTATTGTCAAGCCGATAAAGTGCATGTTCCGATATTTGTGACCACCTCCTCCGATATATCTGATGGCGACTGTACTTCACATCGTCTAATGAATGTTACTTTTGTTCAGTCACCATCATACCAGAGCACCTAAGGTATCAAAAATATCGGAACATGCACTATATCGCCTTGATAATGTTTATTTAATCGTTGTTGCACAATACAAGAAGGCGGACTTATTGCTAAAAGGCATTCTCTACCATCACGCTATGTTTTGATGCGCAACATGTTAAATTACCTAAAAAGCAATGCATACATATTACATTTCCTTCTTCTGTTACCGTAAAATTAAGTTTAATTCCAGGAAAGAAATGTACCCAAGATAAAACCAAGAGCCAAGACTGTCTCTCGTGTTCTTGCAATCAAGGAGTATATAAATGCGAGGCTGTACCCAACTGCATCCCAACGGACGGGAGAAGAGATTCTGAGGTCCCACAAAACCAGAATTGCACTAAAGGAATGGTTTATAAGTATGTCAACTTTACTGTTTATATAGTACATTACATCAGAGGCCGGGAAAATGAAGATTTCCGGCCAAGTGGGTATATATCGGATAGTGATACGAGGCCGAGAATCCGTTTTCACGACGAGGCATGTATAGTGATTTTCTCAAACATACAATGAAATAAAAAAAATGCTTCAAAAAATGAAATTTGCAAAATCGCAACTAAGAATGAAATCGAAATGTATTAAAAATTAACATCAGCTGTTTGCTATGACACCCGCCAATCTACATTTAATTTAACCCGACATAGTCTTGGATACAAAGGCTCCTAAACAAGAAAGATACTTTTCTCAAACATGCAATGAAATATTGTCTTTACATTCCTTATAATAGACTCGTAAGTAGTTTTTTGGGCGCGGCAACTGGAGAGGACGGAAATGGAATTCCATATAAGTAACTTTTTTTCGACGATTATCCATACAGAGGCAAAGATGGCGGGTATCATAGCAAACAGCTGATGTTAATTTTTAACACATTTCGATTTCATTGTTAGTTGTGATATTGAAAATTTCATTTTTTGAAGCACTTCTTTTATTTCATTGTATGTTTGAGAAAAGCACTACACATGCCTCGTCGTGAAAACGCTATTCTCTCCTACTCCTTTATATACCCACTTGACCGGAAATCGTCATTTTCTCGGCCTCTGATGTAATGTACTATTATTATTTAATTTTTTTGTCGACGAACGAACATTTTATATATAACTTTACGAAGTCAATTTCGAGTTTCCTAATATCGAATTTTAAAAGAGATCTGGGAATAAAAACATTCCTTTGATAAAGATATATTTTTCTGTGTTCTTTAGAGATTTTAAATATTGCTGGGTACTATTGGTGGGTTCCGATAATAGTACCTATAGCCATTGTCAATCCTTGTGTCCTATCCTAGCGATCTTTCATATAAACATCTTCTTCTTTTAAAAAAATATCGCTTCCATCAATAAATCAATCGATGATTTCGCCAGTGTCAAGTAGAATCACAAATAAGTATAATAACATATAAGTTTGCCCTTAGAGCATGACGTTGTTCGGTAGTAGGCCTTGCGTTTTGTAAAGTAGTAGCTGGACTTTACAGAAAGCTAAGAGGCGGCCGTGACCCCGGGATTGCCGGGTGATGACCAAAATAGTGGTGAAACACGTTTTGAAATATTTTCTTCATTAGCTGCACAATTCTGCGTTAGATCACTGCATAATACGCTATCAATATTACACACTAAAGTACGTTTGATCAAAAAACTAAAAATATATTTTCAAGACGCCATTTTGAGGTTCAACCGTCAATCCCCATATAAACATTGGGTCCAAATATTGATTGACATAAACTGATCATTTAACATAATTACCATTTGTCATATTTAGTGCAATTTTTTATGAGCATGGTATCTTTATAAGATTGTTTTTTATGCCAAATGATTCATTGTGATGTTCCATGGCAAAAGGTACCTTATTGCGGTTGGCGCTTACGCTATTGTTAATGACGCTTCAATAGTAATGTCATACTTTGCAACGTAAGCGCCAACCGTCATAAAGTACCTTTTGCCGCGGAACGTTTCAATTTATACAACCTGAACCTTTCGTAACTAGTTACGAAAATGGAACAATCTGAACGTAATGGCTATTTTTGCCCTATCCTGTAATTGTCAAATTCTGTAATGACGAATTATGACAATCGAAATTATGCGAACCGACTCGCACCAGTGAACATTATTATCAGACGCAGCTGCAACCGCTGCTACTGCGTGGAGGACAACAGACTCCGCTGTACCCTCATGAGATGCTTGGTGCACACGGAGGTTCAGCGCCTGAAGAAGCTAAGACAGCAGCTGGAGGAAGAGGGGCTTTGACTCCTGTAAAATCAGCTGGCTACTAGTCGGCGGTTTGTTTACCAATGTGCTATATAAAAAATAAACGAATGTGTTTGTTTATTTTTAAACTGATTAAATTTCTGCCTACATTGATTACGATTATATTTTTCTTTTAATGAGGAACACATGACATGATAAATGAAAAGTATTTTTTTCGTATCACGCTTTACATAGTAACGTTTCCCCGGACAACTGTCTTGAGACTTGGTTTTGTTAGTTTAACTGCATTAACATTCATAAACGCTAATTTTAAGTATGTTGCTGTTTAATGGCGTCTATTAGGCATATAAGGAGAACAATTTAATAATTTGCTGTTAGAAAATAGAACAGAATAACCAAAAGTTGATCCTTCCAAATAACAAGAAAAATTTCAGCTACCATACTTATTTAGAAATAATCCTTCGCTTTCCAACGGATTCTAGGTCGTTTGAAGAAGTTTATACTACTAACAAAGTATCAATTTTATTTATTATTAAATATTTTGATTTGCATTGAATTTTAAGTAGTAAACTGAGGATTGCTGCCAGTATTCTCGGCACCATGCCAAAGGGATGAGGGAAAGTACTTATAATATATTTCAAATATTGCTTAGAAGTAAACGAGAAATATTAAAATGCGCTGCCTAGAACTTGCGATCATGCAAATTCATAAAAAGTGACCAGAAAAAACATTGCATAGACTTGAGACTTTCATATGATTACAGAATTCAACTTTAGTCATACTTGAACCTTTCGTAACTAGTTACGAAAACGGAACAATCTGAACGTAACGGCTATTTTTACCCTATCCTGTTAGTGTCAAATTCTGTCCTACAGTCGGAAAACCAAACTAATGAAACCTAATGAGATACTTTAAATCAATAATTATAAAATAATAATGATTTAATACTTAATTTAAAAACCTTTACAGAAAATCATGCTGGCGCCTCTTTTTAAGTCTACAAGATACCTGTGTCAAGAGACACCGCTCTTCTTTAGTGATTTCCTAATGCTAATAACATCATAGGTTAGAATAAACATCAACTTGTGTGTGTGTGTGTGTGTATGCGTGTGCGTGTGTGAGTATACTTGTCAGAGGTTATTTTGTTGTTGCTAATTAGTCTTCTAATTTCGTATAGTTTATTTTTTTGAGCCAATTTATTTTCACATTCATATGAAAATGACTTCATGATTCACTTGTGATATGACATCCACACACGAGTCGTAGACGCGTCAGAAGCGCTGGCGACGCCATGACCCCTGCACGTACTTATAATTTGCCTGCCTTGTTCATATTAAAACAGTTAAGGGTTGCGGATAAATTGAAAATCCTTGCCTAGGATCTTTGTAATACACTAAATTTACAGAATCTTTACTTAGTACTTAATGTATTATATACCCCAAATTAGGCGTGATCACGGACTACCTATTCTTCTTTCTTTGTTTGTTTATCTGTGGGCGCGATTGAACTTTGCTACATTTATGGAAGTATTAAGAAGTGTAAAAACCGTTAAATATTTTTTATTTAAATCATTTTTAGTTATTAAGCGAGAGTCCCCGTAATTCTATGTAGAAGGAATTACAATTTTACAAAGGTTTTGAAATTAATAAATGCTACTTTTTCTGAGAATGCCTGTTTTAGATTAGTATTAGACAATTCATAATGGTGTATGAGTATTATAATGTAGGTAGTGTCAATAAGAAATAATCATAAAAAGTAGTTTGAGTTGTCCTTGTATTTTTTGTTATTACGATACCATTATCAATAAACTAGGTAGCAATGAAAACTTAATTAAAATTCCTCTAATTTTATGTTGCGGATAAAATTAAAAACAAACATTTTAGTACTTTTTTATTAACTCACATGGCGCGTGAAATTTCCTTATTAACTTAACTTTTTGTCACTCGTATATTATAAAAATATTTAGTTAGAAATGGTCAGGATCGTGACGTTTCTAACTTTACTTTGTCATATTCGCTTCGCAAGATGCAATTTTCGTAAGTGTCTTCCATTTTTCAATATATGTTTGTCTATTTTCCGTTAATTTTTCATTTTTCTCAAGGCACGTGCGTTCCGAATACGCAGTTTTTTCTCAATGACCGTATATGCTACTGCGACGGGAAAGGGCAATGGACTGAAGCTAGCTGTCACAAACTATGCCAGCCCGGGCAGACCATATGGCACGGGTGCAGTCAATGCGTCTGCCAGGACAACGGACAACTCCTTTGCAACAACCTCAACTGTCCGGAAGACCAAAGAATAATCCCATCCTTGAAAGCAATTAATTCTATAGGACACTGGTGTACTCCGCTGAGGATATACTACGTAGACTGCAATATCTGCGTCTGCCCCGAGTCGGGCCGGACAGCCAACATGCACTGTGTCAAAGACAGCTCGTGTACGGCTTTAAGAACCCCCTCCATATCAGACTTATTAGCGTCCAACAAAAATACATGCAAACCAAGTGTATTGTACGTATTCCACTGCCTCCAGTGCTTGTGCTCTGATGAAGGGATCTTTAGTCTCAGTAGTTGTATAGAAACTTGTTCATCGAAACCAAAAACAAGTCTAGCACGTACATGCACACCTCACTCATTCTACAGAATTGACTGTAACGTTTGTCTATGCCCAAGTGACGGGATACGTACTGACTCTTCCTGCACTCAAGAGGTATGTAATGGTCAAAACAAATTTAAGGTCCTTCAAGCTTTAACATCAGAAAGCAAAATGTGCACACCTCAACAGTTTACGACGCCCCAATGTTTGTATTGCCATTGTAATCAAGACGGGACGATTAACCAACAAACTTGCTTAGAACTTAGCTGTTTGAAATTAGATTTCATTGATTACAATGCTAGAAACACATGTATTGCAGGAGAAATGGTACCGTTCTGCACAGAATGCTTCTGCCTTCATAACGCTTCGACTCATTACGAATATTGCACTAAGGGTTGTTCTTATCGAAACAAAATACTAGTCCTAGAAAAGGTTTTCAGAGACTCCAAAACTTATCCAATTCTTGACTTGAATTCCTTTAATTTGACTTCAACAGCAATTACGTGCAAACAAAATTCCATATACATAGAGAACGGCAAATATTGCCTATGCCCCGATAGTAAAACTAAAGAAAAATCCTGCATAGTGGCAGTAAAGAAAATATTAAATTTAGAAAATCCTATTTCAAAGTTGGCTTTTAGAGAGACTAAAATTAATATAGACTTTAAAAAAACATGTATGCCAAGCACTTTCGTAGAATTTGAGTGTAACACGTGTTTCTGCTCTAAAAATGGAAAGATTGATTCCAATTGGTGCACTTATGATGACTGCGATGCGATAAGAGTAATTCGAGAAGGTCAAAAGGCTCATGGACCCGTGGCTAAAGTGCAACCGACGTGTACACCTGGATCCATAACCGAGATGAGCTGCAACTTCTGCATCTGTCCTGATAGCGGTTTGTCAAAAGACAGAGCTTGTACAAAAAACCGCTGCACTGATGTTGAAACGGTGACCGGTACAGATCATTTTGATTGCGATCCGTT
Source organism: Grapholita molesta (assembly GCA_022674325.2). Classification (NCBI taxonomy): domain Eukaryota; kingdom Metazoa; phylum Arthropoda; class Insecta; order Lepidoptera; family Tortricidae; genus Grapholita; species Grapholita molesta. The sequence continues at coordinate 3,969,010 of CP053141.2, read as the reverse complement.
GGAGTATTACGAGGTAGATTGCAACGTTTGCTCCTGTCCGAGTGACGGTATTAAAAACGTGGCCAAATGCACTAAGAACATCTGCGAGGACAATTTCCTGCGCTCCGACGCTTGCGTTCCTGGGAAACTCTTCAGCGAAGAATGCAACATTTGTATATGTCCTCCTGATGGCACGAAAAGAGATAGAGTATGTACCAATCATAATTGTAAAAAGGCGGAAACGACGTGGAAGAAAATATATCAGTATTCGAACAGTATTATAGAAGAACTTCCAGTTAACGGCGAAGGGACGGAAAAGAAGATGGACCATTGTTTCCCAGGCGAGCAGTTTACGATTGATGGTCGCTTTTGTGTTTGTCCCGAGATGGGGTTCAAGACGTATGCTACATGCTCGAGTCCCATTAATGAAGAGCCAGATGTTGTGTATCCGGAAATCAGAGATCGCATTGTAAGTATTTTCGTTTTCGTATTTATTCAAAATATTATTACATTATGTATACTGTCACTTAATGTGTTTAATTTTAAAACAAATGCAAAATAATAAATTTCTTATTTTTTTTATTAAAAGAAAAGGGAGTCAACAATAAAAAAAATTACTGAATATAACATCGGGTGTTTACCATGTGTCAAATTGTAACTCCATGATAATGGTGCATGCAATTGTGGCGAAATACCGGAATGTCGAAACCTCACATAATAATAGCTATCGCCTAATATTTGTCAATCCTTATGTCACTTCGGCATTGTTGTTAGACTTTCTAGAATATGAATTCTTTCAGGAACCCCGTACAAACACGAGTTTGGAAATTAGTGATTCACTAGCGGGTATTCAACCACTAAAGGAAGGAGACCGGTGCTTCGTGTACAACAATACATCAGCGGACACATCAGGAAAAAAATGTGTATCAGGCTCTCTTTATATTAAGGGGTATGGTCACTACTTGTATAAATTATAAGTATACTCATATAATGCATTAACTCAAGCCAACGGTCGTAGTCTTCCTCGTTTTTACTCTAATATTAAAACATTATTTGGGACGATAGTGTGGTCACGTTCGAAAATATGGATACAATGAATGTGAAAAAAATATGTATCCACGACTCATTTATCTTTATCATAAAGTCTTAAATACACATATTGTGAATGCACTATCATCCAAGGTTTTTTTCTGCTCCTGACAAATTCGGGTTAAATATTTATTGGTAACTCACCGTGTCTTTATTAGCCAAAAATATTAACATATAGCTTACGTAATAAGAAAGGACAAAAAACGTTTAACAATCATTCCCAGTTAGGACTGTCGTCAGCATAGTAATGAAAAAAGAAATAAAAAATACCGTCGAAAGATACTTTGTTATTAAAATGCAGCAAAAACAGAGTTGGGGATAACACGGAGCCTTGCAGGACACCAGACTTTATGAACATGCTCTCAGAGCAACTTCCCTCGACTACGGCTCGTATGCTTCTGCCGGACACCAAGCTGGCAAGTCATTTGGATCCCTCGGGTAGTTCGTACGCTGGCAATTTTGATAGGAGCCCCCTTATGCCAGATCAGTTCGAATGCCTCAGTTATACTAACTGTCGATCCTTGACTCTCATTGGCTTAACCTCAGCGGTCAGTGAGACACTAGAAGTACAAAAAAAAAGTAAAAGTAATAAACCATTTTTACCATTTCAATCCAGTTACCAATTCGCAACCAAGCAATTTTTAAGCGATTCAGCACTCGACTTTGTCATCTAAAACTGTATATTTTTTAAGTAATTTATTTAATTCATGTTCATACATATCCACGGGTGTAGTAAGAGGTTTGAAATTATGATGATGTACATAACAGTGGCGGCGTTTCCATACAAGCTGATGCCCGCCGGCTTGACTAAATTTCCCACTGTTTTTCTTGGGCTCCTAAAGAAATGAAAAAGCCATATTGTCTGGAATATATTAGAAATTTCATTTTAACAATTTTCAATATGTGATACCCAATGTTGATTTTAGGTGCCAACAATGCCTTTGTCCGTCAGAGGGAGACAAGGAAGAATACTGTCGCTCTCTTAACATAACTAACTGCAATACTACCGGGGTCGCTTACATGAGAAGCAGTGGAGGTGAGTTTAATTTTAACACGACTGCTGAAGGAAAATTATGTTCGGGCTTATTTATAGGGATTGTTGAGCAATGTTGTGTCAAGCCTGATTTGCGTTACTCTGCTAAGTTACGTTCATAGTCATGTGGTTCAACAATCCCGGTCCGTGACTACAAACACACACATACATATTGCATGTATCCCATCTCCCATTATTAAGCACGCCTTGCCTTACCTTATGTGCTTAATTGGTTTTTAACATGTAATGTGTTCTTTAAACCGTCTTATTTTAGGAGTGTCATTGAGTCATCATCATCATATCGGCTGAAGGACGTCTACTGCTGGACATAGGCCTTTAAAGCGATCCACAATGGTTTCCAGTGGATTCCCGCGATATTTACCAAGTCGCCGGACCAGTTGCGGGGGGCTGACCACGCTGCCTTCCGTGCGTGGTCGCACCTCGAGAACCTTTACGCTCCAATGCCATCGGTTCTTCGTGCTATGCTCCGCCAACTGCCACATAAGTAGTGTCATAGAGTAAATGAAAATAAACAATATAGTATCAATCCTAAACAATTTGCTTATACTAATTGTAGACTTTTTTCTCACAGATCGTACAATACACAATCAAGATACGGAGAAATATGCCCTCACGCAACATGAACACACTCGCTACAAGTGCGCGACGAACGGGATAGTGAGGGACTTATGCCACGTGTGCAAGTGCGAGCAGGACAGCCTGATTCGCGAGCATTGCTTTAGAAGCACACATGTTTCTTGCACGGGAGTTGAACCAACGTTCTTGAAAGAAAGAATTTGAAATAGTTCTTTTGTTTTTTGTTACATCCCTTCCTAGTATTCATAAAATAAGTATTAGGCAAGAATTTCAATTTCTGTACAGTCGCCATCAGATATATCGGAGCTGTGGAGATAGATGGTCCTAAATATCGGAACATGCACTTTACCGCCTTGACAATAGAGGCGTTGTTCCGATATTTGTAACCACCTCCACAGCTCCGATATATCTGATGGCTACTGTACAAGGCTTTTATCCCATACAATGTTTTTTCTCAGGCAACAAAAACTCATCGAGGTAAGTCTAAAAGCCTCAAACACACCGAAGTTGCGTTGCTTTATCACAGAATTCTGTCACCTTCCAGCTCCAGCATCAGACCAACTGCATGTCGTCATAATAGCAAATAACTCGGTATGCATGCTAATTTTCAGCTCAATCGGAAATCGGCAAGTGGGGTCTTTAACTTGCAAGATTTCTTTACAGACAATGGCACAGGTTCAAATGACGTGAAAAAAGCTTGTAAAAACAAACCGAGGGTTCGGTGGTCAAACCCGTTAAATGAATTACGTAAGATTGTTACTTCAATGATATATTATATCGAATTATCGGGTTTGACCACCCAACCCTCGAAACGTAGGTTCACAATCTTGAGATTCTTGTGCGTCACATATAGAAAGGAAATGGCAATTAAATCGTAAAACAAAAATTGAAAAGAGCAAAAGCAATTTCGGTTCTTATTGCTAAAATTGTTTGACAATAAAAATTTAAGTAGGGCGATTTACATACGTAACGACAAATTGGTATCACGTTTTTAATTAGTATAGTTTTTGGCATGAAGGCATGGGCCGCTGAATTCTGTAATGAACTTTGATTAAAAATACAAATTTGAATGTTGAAAGAGTCTTTTGTAAATATGATTTATTGCGTACTTACGTTTATATTCGCAATTGAGACCGTGTTCTCAATACAACCTGAAGAGTTTGGTAAGCGAGCCATTTTTAAATAGGCTGTCCAAATTGTAATTGTAAAAAACTATTGCGCTTTATTATTTTTTTTTGTTTCTACATAATGCAATATGCCGGTTTTAAGTTACCGTTGCCATTTTGAGTAAGATAAACAAAATTGATATATGTTTTTCCAGCACTGACATTGAAATTATGTAATTACGGAGACATGGTCGAAAACATATGTATCAGATGTGTATGTACGACTGAAGGTCTGTACAGCTGTGAGCTAAAAGATTGCGTGGCAGGTTAGTATTTTATCAAACTAAATTATGTTTAAATCCTACATTTTATGATTTTTATTTTTTTAATACCCATTGCGTTTTTGATCGTAGTTCAAGAAATCTACTTCAAAGTAACCGAAGCATGCGAACCTAACAGGGTATACCGGGAAGGTCCTACAAAATGTATTTGCACAACAGAAGGCCAATGGCCCCACAAAGAATGTTACGATCACTTCAGATATTTGCCAAAGGATACCATCACGAAACGGACTTGTGAACCTCAGGGATACGTCAAAGTTGACTGCAACATCTGCAGGTGCAATGACGATGGCGAAATTGATTCCACACGCTGTACTGTCAATGAATGTGACAAAGTTCACCACAAGTACAGGAAAAATATTGAAGGCACTAAACCAAGCGTATTTGGACAATGTCAGGTCAAGAACTGGTATTCATTAGGTCCATGCCAATTTTGTTATTGCGTAGACACAAACAAACTGATGTGTACCACGAGCGTCGTGCCGACTCAGAACAGACAAGGTCAAATGACCTTAGGGCCAGGTACTCTCACCTGGTGCGGAGCCGGACTTCTGAAAGAGATTGCTGCATTGGTACCTAGTCAGAAATTCAAAATGCTAAGAGCTGCACTTTCTAATGAAGAGTTGAATAACGAAAACGCTGATATACCTACGAATCAGTACATAGAAGAAATTGCAAAAAATGAAAACGATAAAGCAATAACAGAAACAAGATCGGGGCCAGAAGATGGTCAGCTTGAAATGGCTTATGATGAAGAAGACAAGGGTAACGGGAATGAAAACAAAAATGATGTGAAAATAGATATCGCAGCCTCTTTTGATGGTATTAGAAGACTAAATAAACCATCAAATTATGATACAGATGCAGTCAGCGAACTTTTAGATGTCAGACGGTTGCTGTCAATATCTAGGAAGAAATGTAAACCAGGGAAACCGATCACTGTCAAATGCAACATATGCCATTGTCTAAAAAATGGGAAAATGATTTGTAGTAACAATAAATGTAATTGATGGTTATAAGTTTGAAGTTCAGCGCGACCTTTCTACTCCCATCCTTCTCTGTATCATGTAAATCCTTTTCCATCCTTTTCAGCCGATTGCCTAATATCACAATATCCGGTGTGAAGCACTGGCGAGTCATACATAGCTAATGGCCCGGCCTCTTGTTGCGTATTAGACCGCGATTAGAAATGCTGGCTCGTCACTCGCCTCGCTATTCGTCGAAATGTTCGACGAAACTTTGCCTATACAAATACGCGATGCGAGGGACAAGAGGAATAGCGAGACATCCGCGTATACATGCGTGCTCGTGTTTCGCCTCGTTATTCGTCTCGCTACTCGTGCGGATGTGTGGCGGTAGCATAAGGTTATGCGTAAGGCATTTCAGTGGGTCAAAAAAAAAGGTTATCTTTTAGGATTTTAAGTGCAGACTATGATAAAATGAAAGTTTCTCGTTTCATTTACAATGTCGAAAATTACCGAGTCCAAAGTTCAGACAATCTTACTGTACTTACTCTTTTAGGTACCTAACGTAACCAGTTACGAAATGGGAATTTTTATTAGTAAACGTTAATTTCAAAACAAACGATTTTATTATTGAAAATTACTTTATATTTCAATACAATTTATATTTATAATCTGTATTGAAAATTGCAAATTGCAATGGAATCGGTTTGCCATATTGTGGTCTATATGGGAATCGTTAGCTAATTTACGCCAAAAGCAATGGGCCTACCGCGAAAATCGAAATTCGGATATTTTGGGCATCTTTCCCTTTTACTCCAAGTAAGGAGCAATTAGAATGACAGAGACAATCGAAGTCGTAACATTATGCATTGTAAAGGGTCTGCCATCTAGTAGACTAATTTGGTAACTGATCTATGACATTACAACATTAGACTTCGTGGCATAAACAAGGGCGTTCTGTGCTGTTTCTACATTTCACGCACGCTCCTATTACAGATCAAAACCTACCAAGCGAAATGCAATATTGATTTGTCATAAATAAAATCCAAAATCAAATTAGATAGGAGGTGTTTTTAAAGGTCTCCTTTTAGAGGCGGGAAAAGGCTAATTTGTGAACTGTGAAACAAGAAAGTCATACTAACACTTACGTTCCCACCAAATTCTGTTATCACGTTATGTTATAAGCAAAATCAATCAAAAATTAACAATTAACACGGTTCTACTCACGTTTAATTGTTAATTATTGTACTATGTCTCACGAAAGTTTAAATACAAAAATCAATCAAAATTCTAATTTCCATAAGATTATTTTCCACATAAAAAATAATTAACGTTTTAAAGGTAGAAAGTTACATTTGCTTTGGATTTTTTTCGCTATTTGATTATTTAAGATGGCGTACGCAGTGCTGTGGCTAGTTTCATTAGCTATTACAAATGTTATTAGTGCAAATATTGGTTTGTAAACCCTGTGGTTAAACTAATACTAAAAATAAATGTTTTAGGATAATCTTCTGAGACAAGTAAACTCCGTAAAAATAAGGCGTGACTGGCCCAGTACCGCGAACACCGAAATTCGTACATTTCGAGTAATTTTTTCTTTTACTTCAATTAGGGCGTCATAAGAGTGACAGCTAAAGATAATCGTCCGAAATTTACGAATATCGTTTTTCGCGGTAGCGCCCCGGCCTTACATTAAGGCTTATGTTGTGTTCGATGTATATGTATATCTCACAAGTGTTGCTTTCGGTAAGTTATTAATCTTCCGTCAATTACGAGATCGTGGGTTCGAAACCGAAAAAATTTACACACATAATATCTACAATCTTAGTAATAAGGCTAAGGTCGTAATAAAACTAGTTTGTGGTTAAACAATAACAATTGGCATTCGTCCATCTCACCAGTGTGTGGACGTCCCACATTGCGCTTTCCTATTCGTAGTCACCCTCATCATCTTCCTCGCATTGTCCTGACATTTTACGATGGCTCATGGGAGGCTAAGGTCCGCTTGAAATTGGCGTAAGCACCTTTCAACCCAGGAGGTAAACTAGACCTTTACCGAAAAGCGACTGGTAACTATCTTATGATATTTCGTACATAAATTCTGAAAAACTCATTGGTACGAGCCGGGGTTTGAACATGCGAACTCCGGACTACAAGTCGAATGCTCCTACCGTTAGGCCACCAACAATTATTAATTATTTTATTATTATTTAATAATAAGTGTTTCTGCAGCGCAAACTGAAGCTATACGCAAGGAACGCTGTCATAAAGGGGACAAAATCTTGAACGACTGCAACTGGTGCCGTTGCAAGCATGGCGCGTTCATCTGCGAGGCTCGGAACTGTAAGACTGTCGACAAGTTCGGACATTTCAATGGTAAATTATATCTTCTATTTCTTCTGATAACCACTATGAGAGACACAAGGATGCATTATGTTCGCTTAATTCAATCACGCTGAGTCCGTAATCTTACTAGACATCACGAATAATTTTGGAAGCTTCGTAGTTTTTAAGTTATAGACGTCTGCAAAGCGGTACTAAGATGTAAGGGTTCTTTGATTATATGGTACTAGTATCTTAACGATAATCATCACTTATTTTAATTCCTAACAGACGCCATTCAGGACATTAACGTGGGCATGGAAGGGCGAGGCTACTGGCGCTCGGGAGTCACCGCCTGCGAGCCCCTCGTCCACTACCGCCGCGGCGCCATGATGTGCGTCTGCAACGAGGACGGAGACTGGCCCAACCCCATCTGTCGGGACGTCTTCCAAATACTCCATGCCGTTGTCATTCCCGAGGAACCAGACAAAACCTGCGAGCCCATGAAACTGTACCTTAAAGGCTGCAACGTCTGTTTCTGTCCAAGCACGGGAGAGTCCGACCCTGAGCTGTGTACTAAAAATGAATGCGAAAAAGACGACCCAGTCTTAAAGGAACGGGCAACAGAAATTACGGAAGCCATGGACATTTATGCTGAATGCAAATCCGATGAAAAATACCAACTGGACTGCCAAACTTGCACGTGCCTTAGGAACAATAGACTTTTGTGCGGAAACTGCACGGAGATGAAAGAACAAGACCGTTTCTACTGCCAGTCCAATCCTCCTAACAAAATATTCAATATTGATTGCAATTTATGCTTCTGCGATTCGGAAGGTCGAATGGTATGCTCGGCTAAGAGTTGTCTAGGGGATGTGAAGCCGGATACAAGGAGGCGTCTAATGGACATAGACGAACGCTATTTTAACTTAGTCGAACGGCCGATAGCTCTCCACACTTGCAAGATTGGAACTAAATATGTAAAAGGTTGCAACACTTGCGTGTGCCTTAAACATGAAAACGGGAAAACCATGTTCGCGTGTACGGTCAGGCGTTGCAAGGAGAACGAGTCTCTGGTGAGAACGATAAGAGAAGGCTGCGTTCTCCAGAAAAAATACGAGTTGAATTGTTTGAAATGTTTCTGCGTTATTGCCAATGACGAGAAATGGCAGTGGTGTGAGACGGATATCAGATGCTCTAATGCTAGAAGCGAGAGTAAAGAGTTGAGCACTATGCACGGATACTGTGAGCCTTTGCATAATTATATGTCTGACTGCAATAATTGCCAATGCCTCTCCGACGGGCAGTTAGTTATGTGTTCCGACATGAAGTGTGACAAGGCAAGCATATCTGTGGAGATCGTGCCGATGCTCCAGCACGGATACAACTGTCCGAAAGGAAACGCTTACAAAATCGACTGCAATATCTGTTATTGTTTACTTAACGGGAATTCTTTGTGTACCACGCTGGATTGTGAGAAGGAGAAATCATAAAAATATCTTTTACAAGAATAAAATATCCAGTACTAGTAATTTACTTAAACCTAACCCAGCGACAATATCGACATAATAGTTGATTATAAGTTCTTTTAAAGGTAAAACTGATGGCAGTAAATAAAAGTCATTAATAATTTAAACAACTATATTTAAAAAAAATCGGTTAAGGCGTGGTCATGCCAAACGAATACAAGAAATATGGATATTCCTAATGACAGCGCTAGGGACAGCCACGCCTTAATACATTCGTCTTATTATTACAAATAAAAATAAAAATAAGACAAATAAACTAAAATTAGCTTAAAAATTGTTTGCAACTTGTACTCAGTATAAGATTATTTCATTCATATTTTGTGCATTACTTTCATCACTAACATAAAACAACTGCTTGACATAAAAATATATTATATGACATTAAAAAAGTCTAGCATTTTCTGTAAGGGAAACAATAAATAGACATCTTTATTCACACTTTTTAAATCGAAACAGCCGTGACATTAACATTATTAAATTAAAACAGATATACACACTTTGTTTTGGAAGCGACATATCATGGAAACACCCTTTATGTTCGAAAATTTTGGACATTATTATCTTTTACTGCTATTCAGGCGTAATTAGTGACAGAGACATTCGTTCTAAAATTTCGATTCTCAATGTTTAGTAGGTCAGTAAATAAGATCTTTTCTATGATCCTGGCTTGAAAATTGGTAATACAAATATCCGACAAACTAATAAATATTTTATTAACCAGGACGTATCCCGTATTTATATTACAAGTTTATTGAATTAGATTTAAAAGGGATCGAGAGATTTTCTACAAAAAGGGTTATATTTTACAATATTTACTATTGTAATAGTCGCGTGATTTTACGTGCATAAAGTCACAGAAATATTTTGAGACTATGTACTACTTGTTTAACACGTTCGCTGCCCCCTTTGCCCGATTGATCCTGACATAAGTAATTGCTTGTTAACTAACTGACGCAGCAAAGGTATTAAGTACGTAAGTGAATCAACTATTTCGAACAGAATAACAATATTTTGTCCTATCAACCAGGAGACAACAGTACGTTCGACATTACAACATGCTCCCTCCATTACAGAAAGAAAATAAATAGTTGAATATTTAAAAATATATATATTTATTTCATATTGTCAACTTAAAATTCTTCATTCAACTTCATTCAACTATTTCAAATTAAATATATCGTCAACACAAATTCACACAAAAATGGTTAGTTACGAACTTACGAAATGAGTTACGAAACGGGAAATGGAGTGGTGTAGTGGTGAGTAAATTGGCCACTCTTTTATTATGGTAGGCATCAATCACTGATTTGGAAATGTTCCGGTTTCGTAACTTCGCCGTACTCAAAACTTCGCGTCACTCGAAAAAATTAGGTACATGGGATTCCGAAACGTAACCTCTTATCCTTAGCTAATATTTTCATGACGTCCAACTACTAAGTAAGTATCCCAATGGCATCCAGGGTGTTTTATATAGTTTATGTGTAGTTCTAAACATCAGAGTTAGTCCCATTTTTCCTGCATTTAATATCGTTGGGCGTTTTTACAATTTACTTTGGACGTCGACGATATCGTCACAAAAAAAGTTAAATGGGTTTAATAAAATCAATTTTAATATATTCTTTACTAATTAATTTAAATAGATAACTTACACAAGTATACACGGTCACCGCTGTGTGAGCAGCATAGCGCTATATAACGTTGTCCCGCTCGCACTGCCGTCCATTGCGAAGACCGCTATAGATCGAAGCAAGTGCACTTTATTCATTTCTAGACTATTCTTTTCCCTATATGTGTCATTATCTAGGAAAAGGGACCTTATTGTCGATGGCACTTACGTCGAATCGCGTTGCGTTTGTATTGTATCGTCTTGAACAACGACATAAGCGCCATCGACAATAAGGTCCCTTTTCAAAGATAATGTCACACATGTTTAGCGATTGAAAGAGTAAGACAGAGCTTAGTAAATGTAGGAGGGGAATAGAAAGATATACCAAGTCCCGTAAAGCAGTGCGAAATATTGTATCATATTGGCTGATTTAGCTGATGGAGTTTTTTTCTGTGAACGACTACAATATCTTGCAATGCTTTATGAGAGTTTGTCAATGGCGGAAGACCAACTATAACACGCGGTTAAAGATAGCGTCATAAAATTTTCTAATTATTTAATGTCTAATAGCTGTGATACGCGTAGTTAATATAGTAAGATTATTGGTTAAGTCCCACTGTTGGGAAGGCCGTTGTAATAAATTCAAGTATTAGCTTAGCACCATAACTACCCGCGAAGTTTACTTTGATATAATCGTCATAATATAATTAGAAATACTGCTGCTGAAATATGTTTTAGTTATTTGTACGAAACGGAAATTGTACCTATACTTAAAATAAAATTTAAAATTACATAGAAGCAGATATTTTATGAATTTTGCTAGTCCATCATGGAGTCATAGGCAAGTCACCAAGGATTTGTATCTTACGCAACTCAGCTGTAAAATTGGACAAACCTAGCATGTTACCAGGGTCTCATGACCTATATGGTGTTATTAAACTGCCGAGTAGCCTTTACTGTAGCGTATGGACGTGCCATTAAAATTAATACTTAATATGCCACAAGCTTCGTCATACATGACTATCTAGCGAATGTTGTTAAGCAACTATAAAAAATTGGGCTAAACTGAAGCTGTAGCAAGGAACGAGGTTCTCAGAGGGCCTACCGCGAAAATCAAGTTCTCCAATTAAGGCTAATTAGAGTGACAGAGACATTTGTTCGAAATTTGCGAATTTAGATTCTCGCGGTAGGCCATCAGGACTTTATAAGAACGTCTCTTTGACCCGCTAGTAGAAAACGAGTACCAGGCTCGCATGACCTTATAAGAAAGTGTCGTTGCTTGCCGACTGCATCGTATTGTGATATTAAAATATTAGTGAAAAATGTTGCTAAAGCACCTTACCTATGTAGTAGTAACGTGTGTGTACAAGCGTTCCATATTCAAATTTTGACGTAATGTTCCATATTACAACTACATAGAAATGGTTCTTCAGTTAAGTTTATCATCTGTCCACTAGCTACATTGTACGATGACTACCTAGCATTATTATTGAACTATAAAAATTTGCCTAAACTGAAGCTAGCAAGGAACGAGTACCAGGCTCCCATAGCCTATGAGAAGGTGTCGTTGACCTGCCGACTGCAGCGTATGAAGGTGGCGCGCCGAGGCAGCTCGCGGATCTTAGCGGCGCCGACGTAGGTGCACGCCGACCGGAGCCCGCCGAGGATGTCTTTGACCGTCACGCCGACGTCGCCTCGGTACGACACTTCTACGGTTTTACCTGTAAACAACGCAAACTTTTAATACGTAGTTAAAATACGTAGACAAAATCCACTTTGTACGTTCGTATTCCAAATTTTTGGACCGGGTATGTCCTTAAGCTACGTCCAACAATGAGAGGTAGGGCACAGGGATGACCATCACGCTTGAGTCTGGAGAAGCCTAACTGGGGAAGTACCTCCGTCTTACAGAAGACCACAGCCATAATAGCACTGCCACCTTTCAGGTATGTAGTGTTGTGTTCCTGATGGTGAGTTGGGCTCCCAGAGCTCCAACCCCATTAAAGGCCGGCAACGTGCTTCTGATTCCCCTGGTGTTGCGGGTGCCCATGGGTGACGGTAATTGCTTACCATCAGACAATCCTTCTGCTCGTTTGTTCCTCTCTTAAAAAAAGCTAAAGATACCAGATCTTTCCTTTAAAAACCATAAAACCAAGTTCCAGAGATCTACACTTGTCTGGGTTCATCCTACTCACAGTCACAACCACATTTTGTTTTATTATACTTTCCAGTACGTCGCGCTTCTAGAAACATTGAAAAAGTCTACAGCTACTGCGGTCGAGATGATAGTCATATTTGGGGGAGGCCTATGTCCAGCATGTTCGCTTCTACCTCCCTAATGCCGACTGCTAAAAAACACAATTCGCTCCCTTCGTCTGTATTCCCGGTAAGATATAATTTGGGTCTCTTCAAGGCAAGAGTGAAGGCTGTTACTGAACCAGCATGCTACACCCTCGACCTCGTCGACACTTATCATCAGGTGCGTCTGAGTCAAACGCTCTGGTCAGTCTTTTATAAAAAAAAGCAGTGGACGATTTACAGCTGAAGTGAAAGTGATGTCTAGATGATAATGGATCCACACCTTCCGAAGACCTATAGTCCGCCACGCCGCCTGAATGCTTCTCCATGGCCGTGGCGGACGCCATGCCGTAGAACAGCTTGACTTTCCTCCCGTCCGGCTTGGTGACCACCTCGCCGCCGCACTGGTCGTGCCCGGCGAACATGCCGCCCGCCATCACGAAGTCTGCGCCCGCGCCGAACGCTTTAGCCACGTCGCCGGGGCAGGTGCAGCCGCCGTCCTGGGATAAACATCTGTGGTGTTCATTATACTGTGATATTATTTATTAAAAAAAAGTTGCAGCCGCCGTCCTGATGGAAAACAAATCATGGGACAGTCAGAGCCAAATTGACAAATATGAAAAAAAAAGTTTTTATTGAATTATTGAAAAAAAAGGTGGAGCCGCCGTCCTGATGGAAAACAAATTATGGGACAGTCAGAAGCCAATTGATAAATATAAAAAAAATGTTTATAATGATTTATTGAAAAAAAAGGTGGAACCGCCGTCCTGATGAAAAAAAAAACGTGACAGTCAGAGCCAATTGACAAATAACTATATAAGAAAAAGGTTTATAATGATTTATTGAAAAAAAAAGGTGGAACCGCCGTCCTGATGGAAAACAAATTATGGAACAGTCAGAGCCAATTGACAAATTTGTAAAAAAGGTTTGTAATGATTTATTTAAAAAAAAAACAAGGTGGAGCCGCCGTCCTGATGGAAAGCAAATTATGGGACAGTCAGAGCCAATTGACAAATATATTAAAAAAAAAGTTTATAAAATGTATGTAAGAGCTATTTTTTACTAAGCAGAAACGAAACGAGTATCTCTCAGAAAATAGCGAATATCTTCGATATTTAAATCGAAAGAAAAATAGAAAAATTTTACTCGCAGCGGGACTCGACGAGGGATAAATAGAAAAAAATTGACAAGTCTAAGCGATACTCGTATAGCACAACTGGTAGTGCACTGGGCTAGTATCCAGTGGTTGTGGGTTTGAGTATTCACTCTACTATATTATTACTCAAACTCAAACGTTTATTCAGTAAGTAGGCCACAAGGGCACTTTTACACGTCGAGTATACAAAAGTAAAAGAAAAATAAAAACTACACCGGTTCTAACCCTACACCTGTTACCCGAGAAGTATTTTGGCTTTTATGACCGGCAAGATACTAGCCGGGACTTATTTTTTCAAAAAATGGCGGGACTTATTTTTACTATACTAAATACAATTTTTTTTATACAACGACGGTGGCAAACAAGCTTGCGGCCCGCCTAATTGTAGCCTCCTCTGGACGCTTGCAACTCCAGACGATTCACATGCGCGTTGCCAGCCCTAAGAAATAGAAATAGTTTAGAAATATCTTACGGAAATGATGTGCCCCTTGAGCCCGTGTGCTGCGTCTGCGCACTCAATGACGGCGGAGAGCTGGGGGTAGCCCACGCCGGTCTTGATGCGGGTTGTACACACGGAGCCGGGGCCGATGCCGACCTGGGGAATAACATTATTTAACAATGTACTGGGTGGAAAGGTTGGACTAGCTATTAAAACCGGACAAATATCGAAAAAATGTAAATTATTTGTTATCATTAAAATAGTACTTAATTAATTAATTACATTCATTACCTTTATAATGTCTGCTCCAGATAAAATTAATTCTTCTACCATCTCGCCAGTCACAACGTTGCCGGCCTGTAACCAAACATAATGATAATGTCATTATTAAATAGACTGCACAACCAAAATTATCAAAAAAATTATTAAAAACTTAACTAATAATGGTTTAGTTTAGTTTAGGTTTAGTTCTATTGTTCTTATTTTAATATTATGTGTGATTCAATTGTTATTTTCTAAATATTAAATATGTCCATTAACTAATTCATTGGGTCGTCGATTTAGAGAGGGGTTGCGATCCTCGCTCCGGATGTATCTGTCTCAACCATACGTCGGACTCCAGCGGGCATTTTCGTGGCATGTCAGAATGATAGGTAGTGTTCGCAAATCGATCAATTCACTTTCGAGTATTTGGTACCTAGTATTTATAATGTGAAATTACAAATATATCTAAACGTACTTGGACTACACATAAGTCAAATGGCGAAAAAGTTCGTTTGGCTTTATCCGTCACTCAGATAATTGCAGCTGTGGGAAAGGAATAAAACACAGCTTTAATGAGTATTTAAACATTAAAGATGAATAAATGATAACGGGTAACTAATTTAATTAACTATGTTTCAAATACTAGGTACATTATAATACTCGTAAGTTAAGATTTTTTTGTAAACTAAAGTGCCCTCAAACTGCCTCCTATAGTCCGACGCATGGGCTCAACAGGTCTACTTGGCGATTCAGCGTGGCGACGCCCCCAGTAACATGGGGACTTTTGAGCCGGCTACGATTCGTGGTGGCATATTTATTTAACCGGTAATGTTTTAAATTATTTTTTATTATGCAAAAACGCCTGCTAGCGAATATCTTCGATATTTAAATTGAAAGATTTTTTTTATTGGTATTTTACAACATAAGTAAGTCTCGGTTGTACGGAACAGGGTTAAGTATAGAAAAAACAAAATTACGGCCATTTTTTTCAAGCCTATATACGTATACCAAGTCGTTTGGACGTTTGCATATAATATACTAGAGAAATTACGACTGGCCCACCGTGACCGAACGGTCTAGTAAGAAGACACCGGTTCAAATAGAACCTCGGACCTCTTAAAAAAGCATAATAAACTTACAATAATCGTGTGTTTCGGATACGCCGCCCTCACTTTCCTCAAGTACTCCACAAAATGCTGGGAGTAACCATTGGCGACATCCAGGCATATAAACTTCAGGTCTTTCACAGTATCCAGGATCTCGGCGAGACGGTTGAAGTCAGCCTCTGCAGTTCCTGAACTGGCCGCTGGAAAAAAAAACATATAAATAAATAATAAATAAATATTTCGAGACAATCTTACACAAATCGACCTAGTCCTACGGTAAGCTCAGTAAGGCTTGTGTTGTAGGTACTAGACGACGATATATATAATAGATAGATACATATAAATACTTAAATACATAGAAAACACCCATGACTCAGGAACAAATATCTGTGCTCATCACACAAATAAATGCCCCGACTGGGAATCGAACCCAGGACCATCGGCTTCATAGGCAGGGTCACTACCCACTAGGCCGGACCGGTCGTCTATATCTATACCTTCTGCAATTTATACCGTCGCGGGGTATGGCCTTCAAGACCCTTCAACTTTGTCTGGACCCGGTTATGCTGACTCGGTTATAATTATAATGATGTTATGCGCATGAAAGTATAAATGGATCAGAGAGCCACTTTTTAATGTTTTGTTTTTTATTAAGCAGAAACGTCTGCTAGCGAATATCATCGGTATTAGCACAATTGGTAGTGCGCTGGGCTAGTGAGCCAGTGGTTGTGAGTTTGAGTCCCCCTTCGAGTCAATTTTTCTGTTCTCCTTTCCATTTAAATATCGATAATTTTCCTATTGTTTAAAATTTCATGGCTCATTCTAATATAAATACCACGGCTTCACTCATGTTTATTTAGTTACGCGACATGAGCACTCTCCATTATAAACCAGTAAACAGTGACGACTTGAAGAGGGCCCGTTCGCGTTGACGTAATGGATTTAGGAAGTGAAAAACTGGTTGAAAGTTTTACTTAAACAAAGACAAAGTCGCGTGCAGAGATTAGGTACTTATGTAACAACTAACTGAGAAAATTACCTGAATGTCTCCCTATCTTGCTTGTGTGCAATACAGGTAACTAAACAGAGATAACAAAAACATAAGAATATTTACCCATATGTTCTAAGCATTCAGGGTGATCCTCGGCGAATTTCTTCCAGTCATCTATTGAGTAATATTTGTGTATACACGTGAAGAGGCCGTGCTGTAAAATAAAATTGTATATGAATTAGTTGAATATAAGTTACCTAAAAGTTGAAATAGATAACATATATTTAAGAAAAAAACGACGAGGACCTCCGGTGTTCGAGACGGGATTCGAACCCGCATCTCCAGTTATCGCGGCTGACGCCTTAACCAATTTGGCCACCCGTACACAGCGGAAACCGTCGAAATTAATCTAGTATATGTGATCTTGTTTTATTTTAACGGTTTTAGGCACCGTTTTACCAGCTCTAAGGTGAAACACTATGTGTTTGCACCTCCTATAGGAATACCTTTCGGGATTCTGATATTCTTAAGTATATGTTATCTATTTCAACTTTTAATTTATTAATAGTATTACTACTTAAAAATCAAAGCAAATCAAAATATTTCATAAAAAATAATTTGATTTGTTCTTAGTTTCATAAGTTACCTAGTTATAAAAAGTGTGTCTCTAAACAGTTGCCACGTTTTACAATTTTTTTCCCATATTTTTTTTACTTAGAATCATGACCTGTTTCCATTCAAATAGCCAAAAAAACCTGTATAATTCCAGTTCTTTTAAATTTACTCTTTTTTTACCACCATACAAAATATATATGGAAAATAGTAACAATCTTGAAAAAAATCTTTTTGTAAATATTTAAATAAAATACAAAGATTAATTTAAATTTCCAACTGAGTCAAATCTTTAGCAGGGTTCGTAGTCATAAAAATATAAACATTTATTCATGACAATAACAATACAGAAGGAAACAATAAAAGAAAAAAATTACACGAAATGATCGCAAATCAGCGTTATTGCTGGCAGGGCCAGCGCTGCTCTTCCGTTGCACCCGTTGCTGAAGACACGGGGCAATGACGCAATGAGCAATGTCATCTGGTCGGGATTTATATATAGATACTATATACGGCGTAAATCAGTTTTCAGTATAATTATTTATTTACAGAAATTACAATCGCATTAAGAACTACAAGTACTTAACTATGAAATAAAACAACTAAAACGGATTAAATCGCGTATACTAATTTAAACTTCATCCCGACGTTTCGAACCCTTTAGCAGCGTTCGTGGTCATCGGGTCCACCCACGGGTCCACGGTCCACGGGTGTTTTATTTCATGAGTAATTATCGCGGCAACCGAAGACAATATTAAGTACTTAACTAGTTACAGTATAAAATCTAAAAAAGGCCCTTGAGGCATTCTACCAAGGATGCTGGCGGCATTTCCTCGTTGTATCGCAATGCCAGCTCTTCGGTCACCAGTTACATCAACCAGACGCTTCGCGATATCTGCAAAAAGTTTGTGCGCGCTGGGACCCCTTGGACCTAGCGTGTCTACGCCAAACGGTACAAAATGGTACTCTCTGCCCAGGCTTTTATATTTGTTATGTTTAAAAATTTCGCCACTTTCCGCCGCTGCACCCGCTTTTACATTAGTTCGTTGGAGATGGGACGGCGCTAGGGTGTCTACGCAGGTAGCATCCCACACCAGCATCCGTCCCAAGCTCTAAGGAACCAAAGACACTCCATCAGGCCTCTTGTCATCATCTCTGACAATACCGGTCGGCTCTAGAAGAGCAGGTACATTGATGGTGGCAAGAGACCGACGGATTATGTCATTAAGCGTTGCGTGTCTAGAAAAACGGCCTGCGCTTTTTTGACAAAGTTTTCAGTTGTTTTCAAAGTTGAAAATGAAAACTCCTTTGAATGTATTCTCACCTTAGACAATTCTTTCGCCATTTCAAACGTCCCTACGGTGTCCATGTTACTAGCCATGACCGGGACTCCCCGGTACGTCTGTCCGGAATTCCGGAACGTGATTTCCCGGTGAAGGTCCACCTGAAAAAAAATTAAACATGTGTTATGCTTCATGTTAGAGGGGAGATTTTATTGGACTCTCGTAGCGACTATTTCCGAAAGTATTTGAGGCAATTACTTAATTTTTCACACCACTGAGATTCGGTTGAGAACGCCTCAACAGCAGCGATTGTAGCCCATAAAAATGGTCTCGCCGGAAGATCAGGGTTGACTCTCGGGTCAGCATTTTTTTTTAATGATAAAAGGTGGCAAACGAGCAGATGGATTTCCTGATGGTAAACAATTACCGTCGCCCATGGGCACACGTAACACCAGGGGAGTCACAAGCGCGTACCGACCATTAAAGGGGTTGGAGCTCTGGGAACCTTACTCACCATCAGGAACACAACACTACATACCTGAAAGGTAGCAGTGCTATTATGGCTGTGGTCTTCTGTAAGGAGGAGGTACTTCCCCAGTTGGGCTTCTCCGGCCTCAAGCGTGATGGTACTTCGCTATGCCCTACCTCTCATTGTTGGGCGTAGTTTAAGGACATACCCGGGTCCAGGCATTTATGCTGAGGCTGGTCCATTTCGTGGTAAAATTTTTAATGTACACTTTTTTATATTCTAATTGTTTTTATGTTACATTTCTGTAATTTTAATGTACATTATCATGAATATATATTTTTTTAATTTAAATAAAAATTTGGAAACTAAACTCGCTGGAAGCGTAAACTCAGTAGGAGTACTCCAGTAACAAATCAAGTCTGGTGCGGAAGGGTTCTGGCTTTTCCCCAGGCTACCTTCCCTCACACAGTCCGCTTGATCTAACATTCCGAACGGTTTATATAGTCTAAGTCAGCACAGTCGTCATCAGATACAACGGATCTGTGGAGGTAGTCACAAATATCGGAACAACGCCTCTATTGTCAAGGCGATGAAGTGCATGTTATGTATATTTGTATATTTATGACTACCTCCACAGCTGCGATATATCTTATGGCGACTGTACAAAAAAAAAAAACACTGGTAACTTTTGGTATGATATTAACATTTATTTCAATTAAGTATTTAAATACATTTATTAAGTAATAAAACAACTTACACGAAAAATAAAAATACATGAAACTATACTGACTAAAAAAAAAACTTAATTATAAGACTAAATATAAATTATAAATAAAATATGGACCCCAAGTCCCCCTCGCTACCCATGGTACCCAGAAGGCTGGCAGCGTTTCCTCTCTGTATGGCCAGGCTTAACCTTCTTATTACCCGAGGCATCAATTAGGCGCTTGGCTATATTAACTAGTGTGTTTATCAGGAGTCGTAAACCGGAGCCTCGTCAACAAACCGCTTTGTGGTTTGGCAGAAGAAAATGTAATTTAGTTTTAAGTTTTAGCGTTGAATAAATCATTAATAATAAAAGTTGATATATCGTCACCTGTCTCTGTTTGAGGCTACGTCCATCTGTGCGAGGTTGGTTCCCTAATATATCTATACTAATCCACGCTATAAATACGAAAGTAACTCTCTCTATCTGTCAGTTACTTCTTCACGCTTAAACCGCTTAACCAATCGGGATGAAATTTGGTATGAGAGAGTTTGAGCTACGAGAAAGGCCATAGGATAATTTTTATCCCGTAACCATACTTTAAAGATGGCCATGGCTAGACGACGAAGTCGCGAGGAAAAGCTAGTTAACTATATTCATAGGGATATTCATAAAACAATAGGGATCCATTTATTACCATCCTCGTATTCGGTATCGTGTTCTGATTAGGAAAAAGTAAAAAAAATATTTTGACGCGTTTTTTTGTCTTTTGTATGGAAGTTTGGACCTTTTTTATTTATAGAACGACGGTGTCAAATAAGCATACGACCCGCCTGATGGAAAGCAGTTAACGTAGCCTGCAACTCCAGAGGATTCACATGCCCGTTGCCTGCCCTTTAAGAACCTATACACTCCTTTTTTGAAGAACATTATACATGTGAAATGAACTCATTCCACAGCCGGAGCGTTCGCGGGAGGAAATTCCTTTTAAACCGCTTAGTGCGCGACCCTTTAGGCGTCAGGGTGTGAGGATGAATGCACTGCTGACGGCGAGCGGTGCGGTGGTAGAAAGCGGCGCTTATACCCCATACTCGTATGCGTAAAAACCAATTTAATTCGATCTACTTGCTTCATATGTATTCCTTTCCTTCATTACCTAGGCTAGAGGCCGGGCCTAGGGAAGGCCGTAATAAATAAATAAATAAATATTTCGGGGCAATCTTACACAAATCGACCTAGTCCTACGGTAAGCTCAGTAAGGCTTGTGTTGACATATAAATACTTAAATACATAGAAAACACCCATGACCCAGAAACAAATATCTGTGCACATCACACAAATATATGCCCTGACTGGGAATCGAACCCAGGACCATCGGCTTCATAGGCAGGGTTACTACCCACTAGGCCAGACCGGTCGTCAAATATGTATACCTTCGATGTCGTAGTATCACTATCAGTACATACGTGGGAGTCGACAGTTGCATGCTTCACAGATGTCGATCGATGCTGAGTTGACGCACACTGTTATCTGTACAGCTATACAAGTGGATAGGATACGTTATTTTTCCGGATCCTGGTATTTCGGATCGTAAAAATATAGAACCGGATTTCCGGATATACCTAATACGAATCCGAACGTTGGATTAGTATAAAAACTAAAAACTTTCAAAGTATGGAAGAAATTTGAGGAACGGATTTTTGAAATGCCATAAATGCAACTAATCATATGCGTTTAAAAACAACTCTATGTGTTGGATGGAGAATCTTAAAGGTATTTATTTAATGAAAAAAAAAATGACTGTAAACGGAATATTTATTTTCAAAACATTTTTTTTTCTAATATTGTCTTCGGTTGCCGCGATAATTACTCATGAAATAAAACAACTAAAACATTTTTTTTTCTAAGTTAACCTTTTTTATTTTAGGATATAAATGTAGCTTATCGTATGTATCTAAACGTTATGTAAAATTATAATGGTATCCTAAGTTTATTTTTTTTATTATTATTTTTATTTATTAAATATACAGAAACAATACACACATTGCACTTATTAATATATATAAATATAATAAAACATAAAGGCAGTCACGGCACGCTTTGCTGAGTCGTTCCGCAGCGCAGCATTACCAATTGTAACTTATAGTTTATAATATAAGTATGTAATGGATATTGTTACTACGATACTATTTAAAGTATGTATGAAATACGTATACTTTTAAGGTTTTCGATGGATATGTGGAAAATAAGAGAATAGCATGCAACAGTACCAATAATTTATTAAGCCCCATTTAGACCAGGCAAGAACTTGTATACGATTTTCATTACATTGCGGGCTATGGGCGTACGGCGAATTCGGTCGCTTGCAACCCCGCAATGTAATGAAAATTGTAGACAAGTGCTTGCATGGTCTAAATGGGGCTTTATGTTATAACTACTTTAGAGATGCTGGTAAAACTTGTCCTGACAACTATGCCTGGCGCCGGTAGAAAAGCGTGGTATTTTTTGGTTCCTCTAATAGTTATAGCGCTATAAATCGTGGTTCTAAGAACAGTATCTAGCTGTATCTCTTCCTGGAAATAGTAAACTGCTGTTTCCTTTAACGATGTTCTCGCCCACTCGCCAAAATCCCAAATTGATCCACAAGTTCCTTAGCCTTTTTAGCTTGTCGCGACGTCCCAAATTCTTCTGCTAGCTTGCTTTTACTCCAGGACTTTGGAGCAACCGTAAGTATTAACATTTTCGTAGATGTAGATGTGGATGGTTCATGAAACTTTTGTTTTAGCTGACACATAATTTCCTAGACTTCTGCTAGGTCCATTTGTTTTATAATTGTGACGTTCAGAAACAAACGAATGACTTTCTCGGTTTTGCGAATCAGCTTGGCAGCGAATGTGTTAAACGCGTATGATGTGTTGCATTCCTGGCATTTCAAAAATCCGTTTTTTAAATTTCTTCCATTCTTTGAAATCGAATAATACAGCAACTAGGTAATATAATATATAAAAAAAAGAAATTATATTTTCACCTCACTCGCTCGAAAAACCTTAGTTTATAGCGCGAAATCTGCGTGGAAAAGCCTATTTTATCCGCTAGCGTGCAAAAGTCATTCGAATTTCGAAGACGATGATTAGAACTGCAACGTTGTTCTCTGTGGTGCATGTAACTTTTTTTAAATATAAAACTCCTTCAAATCGTGACTGCGGCGCTACCGAGAAAAACGATATTCGTAAATTTCGGCCGATTGTCTCTGCCACTCTCATGACGACTTAATTGGAGTAAACGAGAAAGATGCTCGAAATATACTAACTTCGATGTTCGCGGTACCGAGCATGATTTCATAATAAGCAATGGGAACCTTTGTTTTTGGATACCTACAGATTTATTAACTATTTATTTTTATCTACACTTTCATCATCATCATCATTATAGCCATAAGACGTCCACTGTTGAACATAGGCCTCCCCATTGGACCTCCACATGTACCGGTTGGAAGCGACCTGCATCCAGCGTCTTCCGGCGACCTTAATGAGGTCGTCTGTCCATCTTGTGGGTGGACCTACTACGCTGCGCTTGCTAGTCCGTGGTCTCCACTCGAGCACTTTTCGACCCCATATGCCATCTTCTCTGCTTGCACTCTACCTAAGTACACTTTATTTTATGTCAAATACATATTTCACTGTCCGCTTCACGTGAACTGCCCAACCCTTCATTTTAAATATGGCGTAATATGCTCGAATATATTATACGTAGAGCTTAACGTATTAAAAGCACTGGTGGCCTAGCGGTAAGAGCGTGCGACTTGCAATCCGGAGATCGCAAGTTCAAACCCCGGCTCGTACCAATGAGTTTTTCGGAACTTGTGTACGAAATATCATTTGATATTTACCAGTCGCTTTTCGGTGAAGGAAAACATCTTAAGGAAACCGGACTAATTCCAATAAGGCCTAATTTACCCTCTGGTTTGGAAGGTCAGATGGCAGTCGCTTTGGTAGGCGGGATGGCGTCGCTGGGATTAGTTGCTAAGCGGACCCCAGGCTCCCATGAGCCGTGGCAAAGGCCGGGACAACGTGAAGAAGAATTTTGTTTTCACCTCACTCGCTCGGAAAACCTTAGTTTATAGCGCGAAATCTGCGTGGAAAAGCTTATTTTATCCGCTAGCGTGGAAAAGTCATTCGAATTTCGAAGCCGATTGTTGTAATTCTCTGTGGTGCAAATAACTTTTTTTCAAATATAAAACTCCTTCAACGCGTGACTGACGCCGCTACCGCGAAAAACGATATTCGTAAATTTCGGACTATTGTCTCTGTCACTCTCATCGGAGTAAAAGAGAAAGATGCTCGCAATATACGAACTTCGATGTTCGCGGTACCGAGCCTGAGTTCATATTAACCATAGATAATAACCAATCAGAAACCTGATTTGATTACAGATTTTTAACTTCTTTATTTTTACCTACACTTTATTTTATGTCAAATAGGTTTTATTATAAATACTAATATTTTATGTCAAATTGGTTTTATTGTAAATACTAATAGTATATATGCCGTTAGGCACGCATTAGTGTAACTAGTATCTCGGCGCGTGACGATAGGTTGATAGTATTTTATCACGCGCCGAGTCAGTAAGATTTGAATTGTATAGATGTAGATTAAGAACGTAATATTAAGGAAGCACACATGTATATATGCACTAGTGAGTAAGGAATAAATTAGTCTAAGTCAACCAGTCAACGGTGTCTTTACTCAACATGCCGCTACCCCTACATTGGTGACCCGACGTGATACCCCTACCCACGTACCCGGGTAGGGGTGCCCTACATTGGTGACCCCGACGTAATATAGGCTAATTAATCCATTAAATAAAACACAATTATATTGTTTGATAATGAAATTGACATGTACTTAATATTGTAATATCTGAACGAAACCGAAAAAAAAAGAAAAATTTAAAAAGTTTTAAGTTATCACAATTCACGTAATCGCAAAGTCGGATTTGTCCTGTGCTAAGCTCTTTGAACTCAATGTTTGAACTATAAAAATGTGTGGTTCTAGCAGCGATGCCGATATGATTTCCCTGAAAAATCGCGCGATATGTTTCTTTTATTGTTTTTCTTCCCGCTCGAATTTTCCTCGCTGTAGTGACGTGAAAAGATGTGTGTTCCGCATGGCTGCAAATTTATTTGGCGTCTCGTGTCTTGAAAGTCTCGCTACGCTCAGGAATCTATCTTTAATCATAGCTTCCTTCGCTTGCTCTGCTTTCAATTTCAACACTAACGCCAAATAACCACTTTGCAGCCTTGCATAACAAATAACTATTTTCTCCTTATTTATTTGAGGACTTTTAATCTTACGATTACTTCAGTCCCATCTTACCTTATACGGCTTATACTAAACTAGCCGTGCCCGCGGTATTACCCGCGGTTTATTAGGAAACAATGTAGCCTATGTATTAATCCAGGGTGTCAGCTAACTCCATACCTAATTTTACTAAAACCGCTCCAGCCGTTTAGACGTGAAACAGTAACAAACACACTCACAAACTATACGAATATGACACTTACGATCGACTAACAAAACGGTACACCTCTTTTGCCTCAGGTGCCTTGGTGATCAGATGATGATGTTTAACTTTTTTTTTTATGGCATAGACGGCACACGAGCAGACTGATTGCCTGGTGGCAAGCAACTACCGTCACCCATGGGCACCCGCACCATACACAGCACCACAAACCCGAAAGGTAGCAGTGCTATTTTGGCTGTGGTCTTCTGTAAGGAGGAGGTACTTCCCCAGTTGGGGCTGCCCCAGATTCAAGCGTGACGGTCATCGCTGTGCCCTACCTCTCATTGTTGGACGTAGTTTAAGGACATACCCGGGTCCAATACGAATACGTAGTTATCACATTCCCGTATAAACCGTAACATTACGTAGAGAAAGTGCCGTAACCTCGTTCTGACGTAAATAGATGTCTTTATATATCTTAGCTTCCTACGGGCGGCGTGCCAACCCGGGACAATGCCATTGGACCTTAGGAATCTGTAGCCAATGAAACTTTTAGAGGGTTACCGAATGCAAGTCTTGAAATGGTACGGACTGGTCCCACAAGCCAGAGGTCCCAGACTTAACTTTTTAAAGAGGCGCCGAGCTTTTCGAGCGACTCGATTGAATCTAATCATGGCAGCTCAGGTAAGGATGGGGAACTGATCGCGAATTTAGGAATTTTTGTTCGTATTATTAAAAAACATATATTTTACAAATGTAAAACGTCTACGTTATAGAAAATAAGTTATTTTGTTATTGTTAAAAAATTGTAGAGTATTTGCAACGTATTAAGTGAAGCCTATCTTTTTTAGAGGTCACTTTGAGTGTAACTGGACTGTGAAAGTGTTAACTTTGATTCACGGGGTAACATTGGTCATTAACTATAAATAATGAAAGAATGTGCGTTTAATAGTCATTATAATGTATCTATGTTAAGCATGAAACTGACGTTATTACACTATTTAAGCTAGCGACCAACAATTACCTTACTAGTAAAAAAAATAGGTGATCAATTTTACCCCACGAATCAAAATAACTCCAGCTTACGGTATTCCCTTATGTCAGAAAAATACCTATTATAAAAATACCTACTCGACTACCTAGTGACATTTAAATCTCTATCAGAAACGAAAAAAAAAACTATATTTTACAAATATGAATAATATAAATTAATAATCGTGATATGTTACGATACGTTTCCTGTAAAAAAATATGGTGAGAAAGTTTTGTGTGCGATTATTTTGGCCATCAAAGCCTTTGAATTCAAGTGCACGGCTTTCGATTCTGTGAAGTTTATAGGTCATAACACTTGTAACTACTTGAAAAAAAAAATAAGAATATTAAATTAAAAGTTAGGTTAGGTTAAGATTGACCTGTTCGATGACAAAGCCTCATATATCCTCACCGCAGGTTCAACGCCGACGACGACTGATATACAGGTCACAGAACAAAAATATATGCATAATAGATACATACAGTGTGGAAGTCTTATACGGGCAAATATCTTAACGGAGGGTAGGATAGGACATAAGAAATATATTTAGATAACTTTTAACTAGAAGTGCAATTAAAATTTTATCCATATAAAAAAATTCGGCCCGCAATGTAATGCAACACACTCGAGTTAAACACTCGTTGACAGTTAGTTTCAAAAGCTTATATCGCGTAATGTTCGTAATAATTACTGCTCAGAAATTTTACAAAAATTATTTACATGTGTAAAATAGGTATAATTAAAGAAAAACCTTTTGCTTAATGATTATACTGGTAAATCCCATGGCTGGTTTAATTCTTTGCCCGTATTAGACTTCTACACAGTATATATGCTCATGCATACATTTGAAATTCAGGGGGCGCGTTTTGAGAGTCTTGTACTCGAATTCATAAAATTTTGAGAACGAAAATAATCACACACAAAAGTTCCTTACCGTTATTTTTGTACAAAATGTATAGTCTCGATACCCACGATTATTTATTTATATCATTCATGCTTCTAAAATACCATTTATTCGTGTTTGAGAGAGTTTAAAATATCACGATTCGAGCGTAGAGTGCTCAAAAATCAGCCCCCAGTTTTGACGTTTCGTTGACGTGGCGTCGAGGTTGCTTTTGTATTAAAAAACTCTAATAGCAATATTAAAATTACTTATTACTTATCACTGATGTAATACTGATAACGATCACTGGGCTAATATCATTATAGGTAGTTTCACGAGAGTTGAAGTCACGCACACAACAACATCTCATGTAATGATAGGTAAATTTTGAAATTACTCATTCATTCCATTCATTCAATCAGCACTTCATATAGTTGTGTGCGTAATCCATTCGCCTCAACTCTCGTGGAACTGCCTATACCGCCAATTTATTGAACTTCCAGTGTAACGTGTACTTACAGCGAAACACGATACTCCACTTCCAACAATAATTGTCTATGTTACTCTCATGACACTTTAATTGGAGTAAAAGAGAAAGATGCTCGAAATTAACGAACTTCGATATTCGCGGCAGGCCTGTGCCGTTGGAGCCAGACAGGCGGGGTCACGCGGTCAATAATTATCTGATTCCATGACATACTAAATATTGATATAAGCTCCCTGGGCATGCTTGTGTCTTCGGATAATTTTGACCACAGAATATCATAAGCCACTAGGTCGAAGGCCTTAGAGAGATCCAAAAAACAAGCATAAACAGGAGTTCGTTCCTTCGCGTAGTACTGGACAGTGTGCTTGAGAGAGTAGATAGCTGACTCAGTCGACAACCCAGCCCGAAAACCGAACTGAGCGTCATTTAGCTTCAAGTGTAAACATAACTGTTGATCAAGCAGACTATCCAGCACTTTTGCAGTCACAGTTGCTAAGGAGATTGGTCTGTAATTATTTAGCTCTGATGCATCCGCTGCTTTGTTCTTTACCACTGGGACCACAATTGTTTTCATGAAGTCGTCAGGTAGAAAAGAATGTCCGATGGATAAAGCAAAAAACATTGCTAGAACCCTCGGCAAATGAGAACCCGCGTGCTTCAGGTGCTCAACGCTGAGACCGTCATGACCAGGTGACTTGCCACGCGACATCTTCCGTAGGACACCAGATATTTCCCGCGCGGAAAAATAAATGGGTCGTTGACAAGCGCCCGCACACGGCTCCTCAGCTGTCGAGGACCCACTCCCATGGTTAAGCAGAGGCTGTACTTTAAAATGTGTTTTAAAAAGATTCGCAATACCCATCGTCCCACTCACACCCCCGACGCTCACGGGCAGGCCAGGCTTAGTGTCCAGACGACTGGTGCTCTTCCAAAAGGAACAAAATCTTTTAGAGTCGTGATGCAACGCCAGAATATCCATTTGTATCTGGTTTTGATTATTTTGACACCATTTCAGTTTCATTTTAAAATGTTTCCTGGTAGACAACATTTTTTGATACGTGGCGCCATATCGGGGTTTACCACTATTGATCCAGTCGAGGAAGGCAAGCCTGGCCTCTCCATGCGCATCTCTTACATGCTTGTTCCAGCCAGCGATATACCGCCCCTTAATAGGCTTTTTACAATCATAACTTAGAACAGCCGCCTCACTCAGCGCTGATATTATCCTAGTGTACAGCTCACTAATATACTTCCTATGATTAGTGTCATTACACATGGAGTCACAGCACTGTCTAAGTTCAGGCGGAAAACCTATGCCTGCCAGTAACTTATTACACGTTTCCGTGTACTTAGCTATTTGAGATGATTTCCTTATTCCCCAGATAACTTTATTTCTATGTGAAGGAAAATCACTAATTTTCTGCCTAAAAACATTAAAGTTAACAACAATTTCAAGTGGGAAATGGTCTGACCAGAATACGTTATAATTTACTTTAATATCCATAAGAGACTCCCAAGCCGCGTCCGTCACGAGACAATGATCGAGCCAGCTGGTTGTGCCGTGGGCATCACTATAGTATGTAAAAGTGTCAGAGTCCACACCGAGTTTCTCTATGTCCGCACATCGCCACGTTTGATCACTGCAAAAACTCACCAATTCTCGTCCAAAACGACTACCAGGGTGCGCATTGAAGTCACCCAACATAATCACGGATTCAACGCCCTCAGACTCAATCACCGCACTGAGTTCAGCCAAGCACTCCGTAAAATCTACCAAGTTATCCGCACAATCCGTAGGCATGTACACACAAACAATTATAACCGCCCGACCTGACATTGTGATTTTTATTGCCGTTATACGCACACTACGACACGGGATTATAGTCACATTGGTAAAAACACTTTTACGCCACAGAATCGCTACTCCACCGTACGGCCTACCTCGCAATATCCCCGCAGAGGTATCCACCGCCGACTTTCCAGTATAACTGAAGTCTGGGTTAATGGTACCCAGAGACGATATATCATGAGGCAACAACCAATGCTCTTGAATTGCGATTATGTCAGCTGATTGCGTCATTAGCCGCACGCATTCCATTGATCTCATGATTGATTTACAATTGAAAGAAATTATTTTGTGTTCTATTTTACTACGAAATAACACCCTCCTTTCTCTTGACACTAAAAGACACAAAACGCCTGAAAGAGATTCCCTCCGGCCATAAGTTGTCATTCATGAATAGCTTCAATTTGGCATAAGGAACATGACACTTGAAGGCGTTGTGACCCTTTTCTCTCACCATAGACACTCTTTCCAACTTCACTTTCACTTGAGTTTTCATGAAAATATATTCATTTATATCATTCTCCGTGGTCTCCTTATGCACATTAGTGATAAAGAGCTCAACCAGATGTTTAGCAGCTCTAAACTTAGAGTTGCTGTCACTTTGAGCTTTCCCCAATTGTCCTATAAAACGATTTTTTAACCGCTTTCTCTGCACTAAAATAAATTCATCCGAAGGCTTTTCATTTCCATGCTTCCATTCACCAGATCTAACAACTTCAGCCATGGTCGGAACACTGCATAGAGTGTTGTTTACATTAACAGGTCCCCCTGATGTCATAGACTTCAGTTGTGTCGTGGTACGGGGTCGTTTATTTCTACGTCGTTTCGTGGTACGGGGGCTAGATACTTGTTGAGGCGCAATGTCAGTACGCGCACCCTCCGTCTCTCCCCGCTCCTCCGTCTCAGCGCTCGGCTCAGTGGCGGCGCAGGCGACCGTACACGGTGCGTTATTCTCCGTTTCCGCGGGTATGTCGGTTAGCGCAGATACATCGCTGGTGCTACCCTCCGCTGTTTTTAAGTCAATATCACGAGTTTGTATTAACGACCGTTGCAAAGATGACTCATTAGGTTCAGCATTATTCTGCATACTCAATGCGCTATCATCGTTGTTGATATGAGTTAATCCCATAGGGCCACTGCCGCCGTCATAACTAATATTCTGAGTTAAACAGGCTCCCCTTCTGGAACTGACATTGCAATTAAAGTTGTTAACGATCGATGCCGTCTTTAGCATTTCCAACTCATTGTTTAGCCGGTTCAACTCCTCCATAGTAGCATAAGTTTGTTTTATATTCCTCAGTTCACTCTGAATGACCACTAAATCTTTAAGAAGCCTGGTCACATCGATGTGATCGAAGGTTATAGGGGGTAATTTATGAAGCTCCCTAGCAACAAACGTAGGAATAAATTCAGGGTCTATCTGTTTAAATAAACTGATTATATCCTCTAGATCTCTTAGAGATTTTCCTTCACCTTTCCTATTTATCTTGCGGACTTGCGTAGGCACCGATTCAAATAACAAGCTTTTAGCAGCCTCAATATCCGTAGCGGTGAACGCCGTGGTGCAGATCCGCACCAAACTCCCTTCACCCATAACTTCAATTTTGTTCTGGATAAAAGCCAGAACCTCACAAATCACTATATTGCAATTACTGCATTTAAGCACTTTGGAACTCATTTTTTTTACCGTTTCGCCTCGCGGCGCTTACAACGAACCGTGCGCACGCAAAGTCGCGCGGCAAACGACTGGAAATAATATAATATGAATAATATAAATTAATAATCGTGGGTATCAAAATGATACGTGTCGTGTAAAAATTAATGGTGAGAAAGTTTTGTGTGCGATTATTTTCGTCATCAAAGCCTTTGAATTCAAGTGCACGGCTTTCAAAAATCTTAATGGGAATAAATCTTATTCCAAACCCATTTTTGTTTCTGTGTAGTTAATAGGTCATAACACTCGTAACTACTTGAAAAAAAAAAAAAAAAAAGTTAGGTTAGGTTAGGATTGACCTGTTCGATGCCAAAGCCTCATATATCCTCACCGCGCAGGTTCAACGCCGACGACGACTGATATAGAGGTCACAGACCACAGAACAAAAATATATGTATCATAGATACATACAGTCTTATACCTACGGGCAAATCTCTTAACGGAGGGTAGAATAGGACATAAGAAATATATTAAGATAACTTTTACTTAGAAGTGCAATTAAAATTTTATCCATATAAAAAAAATCGGCTCGCAATGTAATGCAACACACTCGAGTTAAACACTCGTTGACAGTTAGTTTCAAAAGCTTATATCGCGTAATGTTCGTAATAATTACTGCTCAGAAATTTTACAAAAATTATTTACATGTGTAAAATAGGTATAATTAAAGAAAAACCTTTTGCTTAATGATTATACTGGTAAATCCCATGGCTGGTTTAATTCTTTGCCCGTATTAGACTTCTACACAGTATATATGCTCATGCATACATTTGAAATTCAGGGGGCGCGTTTTGAGAGTCTTGTACTCGAATTCATAAAATTTTGAGAACGAAAATAATCACACACAAAAGTTCCTTACCGTTATTTTTGTACAAAATGTATAGTCTCGATACCCACGATTATTTATTTATATCATTCATGCTTCTAAAATACCATTTATTCGTGTTTGAGAGAGTTTAAAATATCACGATTCGAGCGTAGAGTGCTCAAAAATCAGCCCCCAGTTTTGACGTTTCGTTGACGTGGCGTCGAGGTTGCTTTTGTATTAAAAAACTCTAATAGCAATATTAAAATTACTTATTACTTATCACTGATGTAATACTGATAACGATCACTGGGCTAATATCATTATAGGTAGTTTCACGAGAGTTGAAGTCACGCACACAACAACATCTCATGTAATGATAGGTAAATTTTGAAATTACTCATTCATTCCATTCATTCAATCAGCACTTCATATAGTTGTGTGCGTAATCCATTCGCCTCAACTCTCGTGGAACTGCCTATACCGCCAATTTATTGAACTTCCAGTGTAACGTGTACTTACAGCGAAACACGATACTCCACTTCCAACAATAATTGTCTATGTTACTCTCATGACACTTTAATTGGAGTAAAAGAGAAAGATGCTCGAAATTAACGAACTTCGATATTCGCGGCAGGCCTGTGCCGTTGGAGCCAGACAGGCGGGGTCACGCGGTCAATAATTATCTGATTCCATGACATACTAAACTGTTTAACATCAGTAACTATGCAGGCCCTTTTTACCCTTTTGACCGCTTTTCCTCTCGCATCAAAATGTGACGTGTACGCCATGGTATCGACTTCTTCTTCTTCTTTTAATAAAATATGGCTTCCATCAATAAATCAATCGATGATTTTGCCAATGTCAAGTAATATCACATATAAGTAAAATAACATATAAGTTTGCCCTTAGATGGTATCGACTTGTGAAGAACAAATATAAACCTTATCTGTCAGCTGGACAATTGCTTTGACAGCGTCCGCCATAGCCACTTTAGTAGTCGGTGGCGTAGCAGGCACGATATCACGCGACCACTTTAGTGGTGCTTGGCATTTAAAAGGTTAACAATTACAAGATTCCTCTTTCAGAAACAATAGGTTTTTCGGGTTCCGTAGTCAACTCGGTCTTATAGTTTCGTCCGTCCGTCCGTCCGCGGATAATCTCAGTGACCGTTAGCACTAGAAAGCTAAAATTTGGTGCAAATAAATCACGCCGACAAAGTGGTAAAAAACGTTTTATTAGGGTACCACCCGTATAAGTGTTCAAAACGTTTGAAGTGTTCAAAATGACCTACACGCGCTCTTATTCTCTTGACAATAGAGACGTGTTGACCTCATTTTGAACACCTCAAATGCTTAGCTACTTCTGCTGCTGACTGACTGTACCTAAAGTGTTTTTTTTTCATGATCTTGTTTTCATTTCAACGTGTGATATACCGTTGGATAGGTATTTAAAAATGAATACGGGTATACTAAGATATTTTTTTGATAATGTAACCGCTCACGCTCGCTCTTACCGCCAGGCCCCTATTTCACCACAGTGACAATTGTCACGATTCCCGACATATGTAAATTTCTGACGTTGCAGGTGTCCACTGGTTACATAATTGATATAATACATGAATAATGAACACTGGTTGATATAATAAATGATAACGGTATTTTATTGAAACTAACTTGTTGGTGGCAAACAGGCACACGTCCCACCCGATGGTAAGCGGTCAATGCAACCAATGGACACCTGTAGCGTCAGAAATTTACATATGTCGGGAATCGTGACAATTGTCGCTGTGGTGAAATACCTGGCCACCAGCGCTCTAAGTTCAGTACAAAGTATAGTAATTACAATTAGCCGCTAAACACACCGCTATCCTAGGAACTAGAGCTTTACACAAATTGACTTACTGGTAAGAAATGGTGTTTAAAAAACAAGCATGATAGAAATTATTCATCGTGGATATCGAAATTGTACATTTCGTGCAAAATAGTGGTGAGCAACTTTTGTGTGCGATTATTTTGGTCCCAAACTTTTTGAATTCGAGTGCACGAGTCTCAAAAATCTTTAAAAATAAAAAATAAAATTTATGGTCGGCCGAAAATAGTAACATAAGTCCATCCCTTTGGTATTATTATTAGCACGCTCCGTCTAGTTAAATCGTATGTCTATGGCAAAACACACTAATATGTAAAATCATTTTTATTAGATGGAGTAAACTGACAGCAGTTTTCATACTAAAGTTGTCAAACGACCTGTGTGTATGAAAACTGCTGTCAATTTACTCCATCTAATTAAAAATATGATTATTAGGACCGAGCGCGACGACAGCGCCACGTGACAGGCGACCATTATGGACAATATTGTCACCGCTGTCAAACAAGAAGTAAGTAAATATTGTGAAAAATATTAATGAAATTTTGTGTTATTTCACTATATTACACAATTTTGGACAATGGTAGTCAGTAACATTATTAAAACGATTAGAAAATGTTTACTGCAATATGGATTTGACAGATCAAGTCAGCGACAAAAATGACAATTTTAGCCGTAGCGAGCGCTGTGATCGTTTAGGCTACCCCCTCCACCCGCTTTGCACTCTGCCAATAGGTATTCCGCACTGTCTCTCCGTCCTTCTCGCACCTCTTGTCGTCTCTCACAATTACGTTCCGTGTCACTCTATCTCCTTACGTTCCCACATGTTTACACAGAACTTTAACCCTGTAACTGGATCTAACAGCCGCGCGACGCGTGAATGGCGCCTCTAATTAATGTTATCTACAGCTACTAGTTATTTAAAGTACAGTCAGTAGCTAAAGTTGCTGAGCCCGGAATGTGCTGACCATAACACGACTTTATAGTAAAGAGAATAAGTGTCAAAATCATTCTGAACACCTACCTGGCTTAGCAATTTCTGCTGCTGAGTGCACACTGATGAGCCATTTTACACACGGTCTGGTCTAGTGGATTAGTGACCGTGTCTATGAAGCCTGTAATCCATGGTTCGAATCTAAGAATAGAAAAAACTTAAATGTCTTATTTCTAAGCTTTTCTTAATTTAGTATTTTCTATTACAATATAGCAGCAAAGATGTATGTAAAGTTACCATATAACTTTGTATAAATACAGTCAGCAACAAAAGTAACCTACACGCGCTGTTATTCTCTTGACAATAGAGATGTGTTGACCTCATTTTGAACACTTCAAACGCTTAGCCACTTCTGCTGCTCACTGTACTAAAACGGAAATTATTATATTTCTCATGTAAGTGAAATATGTTATATATCTTCTTTAGATAATTCAGTTTCTTAAACCTGAATAGGCATTTATTTCTGTGCTGAGCAGCTGTTCCTGAGTTATGGGTGTTTACTATGAATATTATAAATATCGTAGGCTGATTACGCACAAACATGAGCCTTCTTGGGCTTACCGTAGGGTTCAGTCAATTTGTGTGATTTTCACACATAAGATGTCAGAGCACTTCGGAAATGTTGGCAATAATCTAGTTAACAATACCTTTACTTTAAAACTAATACCTTTACTTTATAGATAAATTTGCGAGGAGTTGCATCTTTTTTTTATGACATAGGCGGCAAACGAGCAGACGGATTGCCTGGTGGTAAGCAATTATCCCCAACACCCCGTGAGTCACAAGCGCGTTGCTGGCCTTTAAGGGGGGTTGGAGCTCTGGGAACCTTACTCACCATCAGGAACACAACACTACATAGCTGAAAGATAGCAGTGCTATTATGGCTGTGGTCTTCTGTAAGGAGGAGGTACTGCCCCAGTTGGGCTGCTCCAGACTCAAGCGTGATGGTCATCGCTGTGCCCTACCTCTCATTGTTGGACGTAGTTTAAGGACATATCCGGGTCCGGGGCATCTGTAGTGGTATTGTGTTTATAGGCATTCTAATTGTGTAATTGTAATTGTGATACGGGCGGGTTTCCGCAACTCGACGACTGGGCGCCTATTTTGCGTGATGGGAGGCCGGTTAGCTCAGCCAGCCCAACTCCTCGAGGAATCCAACCAGACCTTTAACGTCTCGTAGTACCTCGTGGAGATTACTCGGGGTACCGAGATATTTTGCCCTGTGTGTAGCCACTTCCCTGCACTCCAGCACCATGTGAGCGGCCGTCTCTTCTGTCTCCAAGCATCCTCGGCATAGGGGACTGTCTGTAACACCTAAGTTGAATAGATGCTTGTTAAATGGTCCATGACCTGTTATGACACTAGTTACCATTCTTAACTTGGTTTTGTTTAGATAGAGGAGTGTCCTGGTGAGCTTGCCGTTGACGCTAGGCAAGGCTTGTTTGGCCTGTCTGCAGCCTCTCTGACCTAGCCAGTGCGATATGTGCAGCTTCCCAGTGCGTTCGAGGAGTAACGAGCGTACCTTGCTGAAGGGTGTCGGGAGTATCGGTTCTGGGCCGATTGGTCCCGCTGATGACCCTTGTCTGGCCAGCTCGTCCGCTGCATCGTTGCCCCGTGAACCACTGTGTCCTTTGATCCACTGGAGAGTGATCGTGTTGTAGTGACATACCTCCGTTAGTCGTTCGTGACATTCTTGTATTAACTTTGATGTTATGATGTGGCTCTTTAGAGCCATTAGTACTGCCTTACTGTCGGAGAGTATACGGATGGAGGTACCTGTTACTTTCCTTGCAGTGATTGCAGCAGCCGCGTTGATGATGCCCATACATTCAGCCTTCAGTTATGGGCGCCTAGCGGAGTTATTATCGACATGTTCAGGTCTTCCGAGAAGGTTCCGGAGCCTGCCCCCGTGTCTGTTTTCGATCCGTCCGTGAAGATTCTCAGCTCCCGAGGGTTGAGTCCTTCCTGATTGTCATCCTCGAATAATTGTATTTTATACCTTTTTTCGAAGACGGCTTGTTTCTGGATCCTATCCGTGCCTGCCTTGAGCGTCGGATAATCATCGTAAACCTTGTCCAGGCATGTTGTATGTAGGGTCCTGAGATTGGACCAAATGTTGAGGGTCTGCAGCCTTACCGCTGAGAGGGCAGCCTCCTGTTGAATGTGGAGGTGAAGCGGTGGGAGGTTTAGCATGACCTCTAAGGCCGCAGTCGGTGTGGTACTTGTGCAGCCAGTTGTGGCCACGCATGCAAGCCGTTGTAATCTTTGTAACTTATCTTGTACGGTGGTGAGGTTGGTCCTTGGCCACCATACCAGCGCGCCATAGCAGAATAGCGGCCTGATAATTGTTTTGTATAGCCAGAGGGTGATTTTTGGTGTAAGCCCCCACTTTACCCCAATCATCCTTCTGCATTGCCAGAAGATGACCCCTGCCTTGTCTATTCGATTGTTTAAGTGGTTGGCCCAGTTGATATAGGCATTCTATATCCTTTACATTACCTTTACATAACAACAACTATAAATGCACTTCCACGCTCCCGCTAATATATCTATAAGTCCCGTTTCATTTGTAATTATGACTTATGTCGACTTCGTCACAAAAAGCTTTTAACGTTAATTCAATGTTAAGTACCGTGCTCATATTTATAACCCTTAAATCTAGTATAATGACACAATCATTCTTATCTATATCGCGTGAATTATATACACGTGCCATTATCCTACGTTGACGTTACGAACCGTAATATATTTGTTTGACATGTGCATGTCGCAGTCATATGTATCCGTACCATGAGTTGTGACATTACAGTTTTCGACAACGAGTATCGAGTTTACTATCTGTGCATCTCGTTCGCACTAAAATAGTACAAGCGAGATGCACAGATAGTAAACTCGATACTCGTTATCGAAAACCTCAATGTCACCAATCATGGTAAGGGTACTGGTTGAATTTGATATTTGACTGAATGACTAGCGCGTTCGTTGAATGACTAAAGGACAACTCGTTAAGTTGTTTAATGTAGCGTTCAACGTCTTGACTGAACGTCATTTGGCATAGTTAATGGTTAGGTTAGGTTTTTTTAGTGCATATGCTGGTAATAGTAGGTTAGGTTAGGTTAATGAACTAAATTCCAATCACCTGACTCGCCCGCTCTGTTCAAATGCTATGTTACATTCCGCTAACTATAGTCACAGCCTAACGAGTATATACAGTCGCAAAGGTTCTATACATCCGGACCGTTCAACGCCTCGACTGACGACTTGCGCTCGAGGGTCAGGGTTGTCAAAAAACTTGATGTCAAAACGGATGTTTTATTTTTGTTCTTACAGAGAAATTCATTGTTAGCGCCATCTTAAGTTTTTGTATATTAAGTAATCGAATACATTTGAAATTTTATATATTAATATTAATTAAAGACCCATTTATACCTACCTGCATTTAATACGAATCTGAAGTTAAAAAACCCAAAAGATTGCCGTTATCTTTTTTTGTTCGAGTATGTTGAAAATCGATATCCGAGAATCCGAGAGGCATCTTAATACGGATCTAAACTCAAAAGTTAAAAACACAGCCGCCATTTTGAATTTCTTCATTTTTGATCCGATCATTGTGAAAATCGATATCTGAGAATCCAAGAGACCTCTTAACACGACACTAAAATCAAAATTGCGAAAACCGGCCGCCATCTTGAATTTCGTCATTTTTGCTCCGATTATATAGAAAATCGATTTCTGAGAGTCCGAGAGATCTCTTAACACGACACTAAAGTAAAATTGCAAAAACGGCCGCCATCTTGAATTTCGTCATTTTGACGCGATTTTGTTAAAATCGATATCTGTGAGTCTGCGAGACCTCTTAACACGACACTAAAGTCAAAATTGCAAAAACGGCCGCCATCTTGAATTTCGTTATTTTGATACGATCATATTGAAAATCGATATCTGTGAATCCGAAAGGGGTCGTAACACGATACAATAGTCAAAATTGCAAAAATCAGCCGCCATCTTGAATTTCGTCATTTTGATGCGATCATGGTGAAAATCGATATCTGTGAATCCGAAAAGGGTCTTAACACGACACAAAAGTCAAAATTGCAAAAACGGCCGCCATCTTGAATTTCGTTATTTTTGATCCGATCATATTGAAAATCGATATCTGAGAATCCGAACGAGGTCTTAACACGGTACAAAAGTCAAAATTGCAAAAACGGCCGCCATCTTGAATTTCGTAATTTTTGATCTGATCATATTGAAAATAGATTTCTGAGAATCTGAAAGGAGTCGTAACACGATTCAAAAGTCGATCGGATCAAAAATGAC
Source organism: Grapholita molesta (assembly GCA_022674325.2). NCBI lineage: Eukaryota > Metazoa > Arthropoda > Insecta > Lepidoptera > Tortricidae > Grapholita > Grapholita molesta. Next base: position 3,929,666 of record CP053141.2, on the reverse strand, counting down.
GAAATTCGAGATGGCGGCTGATTTTTGCAATTTTGACTATTGTATCGTGTTACGACCCCTTTCGGATTCTCAGATATCGATTTTCAATATGATCGTATCAAAAATAACGAAATTCAAGATGGCAGCCGTTTTTTGCAATTTTGACTTTAGTGTCGTATTAAGAGGTCTCGCAGACTCACAGATATCGATTTTTAACAAAATCGCAACAAAAATAACAAAATTCAAGATGGCGGCCGTTTTTTGCAATTTTGACTTTAGTGTCGTGTTAAGAGGTCTCGCAGACTCACAGATATCGATTTTCAACAAAATCGCATCAAAAATGACGAAATTCATGATGGCGGCTGTTTTTTGTAATTTTGACTTTAGTGTCGTATTAAGAGGTCTCGCAGACTCACAGATATCGATTTTCAACATGATCGGATCAAAAATGACGAAATTCAAGATGGCGGCTGTTTTTTGTAATTTTGACTTTAGTGTCGTGTTAAGAGGTCTCGCAGACTCACAGATATCGATTTTCATCATGATCGGATCAAAAATGACGAAATTCAAGATGGCGGCCGTTTTTGCAATGTTGACTTTAGTATCGTAGTAAGACTCCCTTCGGATTCTCTGATATCGATTTTCAATATAATCGGATCAAACGTGGCGAAATTTGAGATGGAGCCGATGCCGGTTTCCAACTCTTTATATTATAATTATTCTAAACACGGCCATATCAGACGTTTATTTACTCTACTCTTAGTCTGACTCTTTCTGACTCTTAGTCATATTTTTTATAAGTAAGTAAAAAATAAAACTATTACATTTTGGATTTGTATTTAAATATGCCCAAGACCCTTTATAAAAATTACATACACACGACCTTTCCTAAGTTGGTTAATTACTAATAATAATTTGACACACCTTAAAAATAGACCGCGCAATTTGTATGAAAATTGCGCGGTAAATCCTCCCCGCCCACTTCCCCGAACACCCCCCATCGTTGCTCTGAAAATAGCCGGAGCTTGGTCACTGGTATATAGCTACACTGTGCTATAGTTATACTGGAACTATAAGACATACAAAGATTTGTTCTTAGGAACTATGTCATCTATTTTAGGGACAAGTAAAACTGCATACATAGATTTAATCGACCACAGTTGTTAAAATTAAAATTAAAAGATATTGAATTACAATCCATTTTATTCATTTGAGATACCATGTTTCATGATAACTTTTGCTGCCTATAACCAACGCAATCCATATCCAAACTAAAATAATTAAAAGTTTTATTTTCTAAAACAACCTGGTTCTATTCTCGAACAGAGTACAAGTTTTTTTTTTAAATCTACACCCTGTATAGTTATAGTTGGACGTTGAGTGACACTTGTTCAATCAACGTTCGGCCTAGTCATTCAATTAACGCGAGTCATTCAATCAAATAGCAAATTCAACTAGATGACAGCAACGTCCATACGTAGCAGTGGCGATTCGTCCATAAAACCAGATTCCCGCCGTCTTGACTAACCCAGTTTTACTTGGATATAAGTTGCGAGGTGTTCCGAATGAGCTAAACTCGACTTTATTGTAAAGAGGATAAGAGCTTCAAGGTTGCTGGCGGCATTTCATACCATTGCTGGAACCATTTTGTACCGTAGAGACTAGGTCCATGGGGTCCTAGCGCGCACAAACTTTATGCAGAATCGCGAAGCGTCTGGTTGATAACTGGTGACCGAAGAGCTGATGGCATCCTCGCAGAACGTATCAGCATTGCGATATAACGGGATAGTTATCAATTATCATGTATGTCATTTACACTTTTATATGTTATGGAAACTCATTCAAATTAACATACATAGCAGCTATCCCGTTTTAAGTAATAGTTGTAATGTATAAAAATTGGTATATGACTTATATTTCTTTTGAAATAAAACAACTAAAACGGATTAAATCGGGTGGATGACCACGAACGCTAGTTATTAAAGGGTTCGAAACTTCGGGATGAAGTTTAAATTAGTATACGCGATTTAATCCGTTTTAGTTGTTTTATTTCATGAGTAATTAACGCGGCAACCGAAGACAATATTATATTTCTTTGCCAATTACTTCAAATAGTAAAAAGTCTGTGTGATTTAGGTTAATGGTGATTTACTATGACAATCTGAGAGACTTTATCAGTAGGCATTTTGCCCAAACCCGTGATAACCTAACCTCTTTGTAAAGGGGAGACCGCTCTAATCCAGTTAGTTTCGGTTGCGTTCCGAACCACGGCTCCGTTTAGTGGCCTGGCTCAAGGACATGTGAAATTGTAAGTGTCAATTTAAATGAGAAATAATTGACAATTGGCGCCATATTCGCCGTCCTATCAATGTCAATTTCATATTAAAGCCCCATTTAAACCAGGCAAGAACTTGTATACGATTTTCATTACATTGCAAGCTATGGGCGTACGACGAATTCGGTCGCTTTATATATGCGCAATGTAATCAAAATCGCATACAAATGCTTGCATGGTCTAAATGGGGCTTAACTCTCGTGACCTCCCCTCATTGTAAAATATTAAACATTCTAACCCAAAATAAAATAAAATTATAACCCTGGTTTTTGAGCAACGTTTTAAATCAAATATTCGGACGTCTGTTACAAAAAAAATTACGTCTTGAGGTTGTGGTTTTCGTCTGTGGGAATGGATTTGTGAACATCGCGTATTGTTCGAAAGAATTTAATTATCGCGTAAAATACAAAAATCGCGTATAATACGTAAATCGCGTTATAATAAACAAACAGTTGATGGGGCCATATAAACAAAAATTGAACTGATTTGACAATTGGCACCATTTTGGATCTGTGACGCCATTTTGACTTGTTTTAGTTAAAAATATCGATTATGCTTGTAAAAGATTTTAGTTTTTAAGTCAGATTATATTAATATTCATTGTTGTACCTTCTAATGGGGTGAGAAGGGATTGCGAGGGAATAAGGTTGAATGAGGGGTAGTTAGGATAACAGAGGAATGAGGAGAATTTCATAGGTTACTGCTACCTAAATAATATATTCTTATTACAAATGGCGCTTAAACATTTCACTTGTGACTACGTAAATTTTATATTTTTTCTAATCACGATCCTAAAGGTTTTTTTGCCTGTTTTGTTACCATCTTCCATTCGTTATGTATGGCGGTAACAAGAGGAAATTTAAAATATGTATGGAATTTTCTGAGGATTTTTTTTCTTCCATTTGAAAAGGAAAAGCTAGTGAGTCTGACTGTTAAAATTAGGGTTGATAATTAAAAAAATTATAGTACGGTGCTGGATGGCCTATCATCCATCAGCTCACAAAACCTCAAGCATTCACGGCACACAGCCGTCCATGTCCAAGCAAACAGGTCACATTCAGGTGATGATGTCAGAAGCGCATAATAAATTTGTGTATGTATTTAAGTATTTATATGTATCTATCTATTATATATATCATCGCCTAGTACCACAGGCCTTACTGAGCTTACCATAGGACTAGGTCGATTTGTGTGGGATTGTCCCGAAATATTAATTAATTTATTATTTGTTTGTTAGAAATTGCATTTTTTAGCGGAACCCTCTAATAATTATTATAATTATCTATGCTCTAATTTAGTACCTAACTCTCTAGAGGCCGGAGTATTTCGCCATTTAAAGCAATTATTTCAACAATAGATAATAATAACTTTTCTCAGCAGCGTTTCAAGGGAAAATATTAAGCCAGGGTCGATAGAAACTAAAATACATTTCCACTTTTATTATCGCAACTTGATTTGATATCATAAGTAGTGGCGTGAGATTTGAGGTGACGCACACACTAACATCTCATATTATGACAGCGAGATTTTGACTTAGAGACTGTTATTTTTTCGTATTAATAGCAAACATTGAATTGCAAGACAAATCAAAACGTTTTTAGTCCATTAAACAAACATTAAAAAAGCTTATGCGGGTAATTCATAAAATCTTGGGCTGGTCATACTAGTAGAAATTATAGTTTTGATATTACAAATTTGATATTGAAATTATTATTGAAATTTTGGTGCACACGTATATTGAAATCCGATTTAGCATAATTAATTCAACCAAAAATTGTAATATATATTAACAAATTTATGGTCTGAAATAAGTATTTAAACATTAAGATTTAAATGGTTTTTTTTCCTATAGCTTATTTGCAGATTTATTTATATTTAAGTTTGTAACGATGTTACGTTTTATTCCACATTCTTTTTAGTATATTTTAATTGAAAAAATGTCTACATATATTTTAATAACTTTGTTATTTAACTTCTACATAACAATAATTAAATTCAAACTAGTGATTTAACCTCGTAAGGCCCACGGGCCTACATGTAGTACTAAATACTTTAAACAAATTTGAATTTTATAAAATTGGAACAGAGTTGAGTTTCATTTGTTGCCTTCGATTTTGACACAAAAGAGATTATACTTTATTTCCTACACTATAAAGAACGAATTCGAGTAGCATTTTACTTGTGAAGTGGGCCTTAGGAGTATATATTATCGACGGCTGGTATGTACAGTCAGCAGCAGAAGTAGGTAGCTAAGCATTTGAGGTAGGTGTTCAAAATGAGGTCAACACGTCTCTATTGTCAAGAGAATAAGAGCGCGTGTAGGTCATTTTGAACACTTCAAACGCTTAGCAAATTTTGCTGCTGACTGTATGAGGGCACAACAACGCAGTTATGAGTACTAAATATAAAATCACGATAATATTTCCAAAGTACGAATACGCCTCTTGGGTAAGTGCCCATGACCGTTGCATTGGAAACGCTAATCAGGCGTAAAGTTAGCGTCAAATATTAAAAAGCGGCTGAAGTACCCAAATATATCTGAACAGGGTTTAAAAATAAACCCTAGCTATTCTGGTTTGTATACAAATAATTGGCTCAATCAACTATTAGGTATTTGTGATTCGTTGGCGTGGCTACGTTAGATCTCGCCCGTTTAAAACATTAACCAATATACCGGGTGCGGCCTGTAATAGGAGCCTAAATTTTAGATATCGCTTCTACACCACGAACGTAACAACATTTGTTCTACAACTTTAAATAATTGGGTAATATATTACTTGTGATTTTTTCGAACAAACTAAATAGTATTTTCAATGAACAGCATCCAATAGTCTAGTTAACGTTTACTGTCAGCCTACAAACTTCAGTTTTCGCAATACATTGCTTGCTTGGAAAATATTTTTTTATTAGTATTTATTAAACTATAAGTTATTTTCAAAAGTCGTAGAACAAATGTTGCTACGTTTGTGGTGTAGAAACGATGCCTAAACTTAATGCTCCTATTACAGGCCACACCCGGTATATATATTAGATATGTAACGAACCTATGTCATACCAATCAATATTTATAATACTCGGGCATAGGATGTTGACGGTATAAAAAAAATTCGCAAAACAATTGTGTATTTATAAATAAATAATGTACAGTCAGCAGCAAAAGTAGCTAAGCGTTTGAAGTGTTCAAAATGACCTACACACGCTCTTATTCTCTTGACAATAGAGATGTGTTGACCTCAATTTGAACAACTGAAACGCTTAGCAACTTCTGCTGCTGACTGTACATATTTTCATATACATTTTGAAACAAAGAACAAGAAACCCTTGAGGCCTAATTGAAAAATAAAACAAATGTTTTGACCGAAGAGATGGCGGTTTCCTCGCACAACGTATCAGCATTGCGATATAACGAGGAAATGCCGCCAGCATCCTTGGTACAATGCCTCTTGGGCCTATTTTAGATTTAATGTACAGTCATAAATATCGGAACATGCACTATAGCGCCTTCACAATAGAGGCGTTGTTCAGATATTTGTGACCACCTCCACAGCTCCGATATATCTGATGGCGACTGTAGTAACTACTTAAGTAGGTACTCGTAGTTATTAATGTTATTATAATATAATATTGTAAATCAATGTTAAAAAAATGTTTTCATATTCGAGTTAACGAAAATTTTCAGAAAAAAAGTGAGTTTAGCGTGACAAGTAAAAAAAATCAGTTTGTAACGCTAACGATAATTAAGCATGAAATTTCTATGGAAATTAAATGTTTCTAATACTACTTGTACTTCCTGAAACGATCACAAAATCTAAGTATTTATTGAATTTTGATGTCCTCGTCACAAAACTGACATACTAATTTAACTTTTTACTTGTCACGTTTTTTAAAAACTCGACCCGTTTTTTAAATACTCGAATAGTTGATATGAACTTATGTTTTTGAATTTGTATTGAAATGAAGGATTGGGAAATTGAGTTATTACTTAAATAAAAACAAACTATTTACTTCATTCTAATATTTATACATTAATGTTTTTACTAAGCTATTTATATAGGTATGTTTATTTTTTTATACATGTTTATTTTGACTTTTGGTTCGTTAAACCTTTTTTTTTCTACTATAGACTGTTGTTTGTTTATCCATTTATTATTTATCCGTCATTGAATAGATGGTAAGCGAAATCCGAAAGGTAACAAACTAACCTTACGTGATAAAAAAAACAATAAATAAATCTATATATATACATATAGGGTAGACGAAAAAAAGTTACAATTTCACTTATCTGACATAAGAAAATTACTGTTAAACGCGACACTACTAATATGAACCATATGTGAAATGTATACAACTTCAGTCATTGCTTATGTTAATGCAATATGCTCTTTTATGACTTGCATTTACATCAAGAAATCGAATTTAATACGATGTAAACCATAGACAACGGATGAAAAACGCATTACCTTGGTCATGCGGAATTTTCACGGTAAAAAAAGTTACATCACAGAGACACTGAAAACTCTAACCTTGATCTTAAACATGCTAATTAGAAAAAAAAGAAATTAAAAACAAACTCACGTCATTTCTGCTTCTAAGTGTACTCCGTTTAGGCCTTAGGAGTACATCCTTAAAGTCTAATTTAACTTCGTTGATAATGTTGGGCATTTTTAAGTGTTTAACCAATATTTGTGCGATGAGCGTTTTCGCGGCGAACGCGCGTCCTCTCCCGCGCGCGGTATTGACTGACGGTTTCAAGCGATGTGGGTTGCCAGGGTTTCCTGAGTAGTTTCTGGAACATTTGGAATACTTTTTAGAATTGCCTGTTACTGTTAACTGTACCTCGTTGTTTTAAGGTTAGAAAAATAACGGTCGATTTTGCGTACGTTAGATCAATTATTGCAGTAATATAGTAATAATCTCACAAATTAGATTTAATACCTTAAATCTGAGTGAGTGAGAGCTTTGTTAACGTTAAAGCGAAGAAAATAAGAGACAAATATGTCGGCTTTAAAATTGTTTTCTTAAAAATCGAATGATTTTTCTAACACTAAAAAACGAGCTATAAATGGAAAACTAGGCGTTATTAACAAGTGTAAGGAATCATTATAATTAGCGTTAAATATCGTGACCTGAGATACTAATTATTTGCTATTATTAAGTTCTAAATGCAATGAATAAATGATGTATGTACTATGTACTCACCTAGTTCAATAAATCTATAATAATTATTATTTGTAGTACCAATTTGTACCTACTTCAAAATAGTACGTATATTTTTGCATTAGTTCGATGAACAATAGCGTATCTAAATTAAAAACATTCCATAAATAAGATTATCATAAAATTATCCACAAAAATTTAATTACATAGCCCAAGTGCAAAAACAAAGAATTTGCCGATTTTCCTATACCCCTGGCAATATTCTATAAAGCGAACACGTGACGTCACAAGGGCGCAGCGCCAGAAATACGCTTTCAGCGCTAGGTGAAGGTTGCACCAAAAAAACCGGAATCAATTTTCACGTAACTATTAAAAAAAAGTTTTTTCTCAGACGATGCCAATATATCCGTGCGGTCAGCTGCAGCACTGCGACGTACAATTGATGTTAAAATTGTATTAGATAATGTTTTGCTCGCCGGCAAAGTAAAGTTTGTCAAGCTATTGACATAACAATCAGCTGTTCGACGACGCATGCGTAAATTAGTCGTTAACGAAAAGTAGGTCTTAATGCTATTGACAGTACTGACGTGGGACTAGTAAGTAGGTGAATGGAAAACTAAAAAAAAAAGTATATATATAGTCAAGTGTAAATCAATAACCATATTTTAACGTTTTCCACGGCAAAGACTGATATATCGACACCGCAGGTCCAACGTCAAAGACTGGGCCGGCACAGCGAACATTGAAGTTCGTATATTTCGAGCATCTTTCTCTTTTACTCCAATTAAGGCGTCATGACAGTGACAGAGACAGAAGCCCGAAAGTTACAAATATCGCTTTTCGCGGTAGCTCCGGCTGATACATATGTCACGGAGCACAGAGCAAAATAGACCTACATGCACATACACAAAGTTCAATTTAAGCTTTGACATTTCGATGACGTGGCGTCGGAGAGCGATAGCTTTTGCAGTTGACATGGCGTGGAAAAGGTTAATTTCAAAATAAATATTCTTAATTATGGTAAATCGTCATTGGCCACGTTATTATACTGAAAATGAATTCTGTGTACCTATAAATCCTATAACAAAGAAAAATTTTTTTTTAATGACAAAAGGTGGCAAACGAGCAGACGGATTGCCTGATGGTAAGCAATTACCGTCGCCCATGGGCACCCGCAACACCAAGGGAGTCAAAAGCGCGTTGCCGACCTTTAAAGGGTGTTGGAGCTCTGGGAACCTTACTCACCATCAGGAACACAACACTACATACCTGAAAGGTAGCAGTGCTATTATGGCTGTGGTCTTCTGTAAGGAGGCGGTACTTCCCCAGTTAGGCTTCTCCAGACTCAAGCGTGATGGTACTTCGCTGTGCCCTACCTCTCATTGTTGGACGTAGTTTAAGGACATACCCGGGTCCAAAAGGTCGCAAGAAAAAAAGAAAGGTCGTCGAAGTTACTGGCGACTTACCCTACTCTTTATTTTCAATATTTTTCGGCTATTTCTACATACTGACAGACAGATTTACAGAAGGACGGACAGATCACTGTTTTGAAAAAAAAAGTCCCGCTGTAGTTTCTTATCGGTATCTTCTCGGGTCAGTGGTGTAGAGTTGGAACCTGCGGTGGTAGATCTTTCTTTGACATTCATAAGCGCATTTGATGTAATGTGCCTAAATTGAAAAATAAAAACATTTTTTCTTTTTTTTTATAAAACAGACGACTACATGCAGTTTTTTTTTACTCGCGCGACATATGACAAGCATATCGAAGCGAACATGGGCTCAGCACTTTAGGGCTTGAAAATAGAGAAGGCTCAATTGTAAAACGTGTCGTGCGTATCCAAAGACTAGTATTAGATTTATATTAGACTTTTATTTGTTTTATTTTATTATTACATCTTACTCGCGTTTCCTCGGCATTTTGCCACGGTTCATAGGAGCCTGGGGTCCGAAAGGCAACTATTCACAGGATTTGGCGTAGACACTAGTTTTACGATAGCGACTACCATCTGACAACCTTCCAACCCAGAGGGTAATAAATAAGCTTTATTAAGATTAGTCCGGTTCCTCACAATGTTTTCCATCACCGAAAAGCGACTGGTAAATATCAAATTATATTTCGTACAAATTTCCGAAAAACATATTGGTATAAACCGGGGTTCGGACCTGCGACCTCCGGATTGCAAGTCGCACGCTCATACCGCTAGGCCACTAGCGCTTCATTATAAGATACAACAGAAACATACAGGTGAAGTATATTTTAGTGATAAAATAATAAAAAAAACAATTAAATTGGTTTCAGAATTTATTGAATAAATAATAACATTTCATTTTATGCAAAAGGCAGTAGTAAATGTGTAACAATTGAAGTCATATAAACGCTCTTACAATCACTTTATCACAACCTGCAAGTTACTCGGGCGGAGGTTGGTCATATTCGGACTCCTGTGCTCCTTGAGGTATGGGAACATCAATATCTACGATAAAAATATTACATAAACATTAATATCAATTTATAAACGCGAAGCGTAGTTTGTTACACGACATGTGACACCGCGTGCTATTAGCCAGGGATTGTAAAACCGGTTTTATTAAATACCTGTATATATTTGACAGACTATTACCGCTAATAAAATAATACCTGTATTCTAATTAGAGGTATTGTTGTCATTTCGCTTTTATGCATACCTCTATGGCTAGACTATTTACGATATTAAATACCTGTATTAAATACCGGTATTCATTGCAATTGAAAGATAAGATGTCAATTAAACATTACTACTAAATGGTTACTATAGAGATTATTTTCTTTCGGGGAGACTCGGATCTTTATCGGAATACGATGACCTCCGAACTGCCTAGAATGATCGTATTAAATAAGTGACATTTTCATATCCATTAATATGGAACTTTATTGTTTAGTATTATACGTCAAACTGAAAAATTATATTTGGCATTAAACAATAAAGTTTCATATTAATGGATATGAAAATGTCATGCATATAATACAATCATTAATTGATGTAGTGATGAGTACGGATGCCGTCTTATTTTGATCGAGGTACGAGTTTTTCTGAAGGAAAATAATTTCTCACTATATCTGTAATCTATCTATCTATATATATAAAAATGAACCCCTATTTCTCTTGGTCACGCTATAACTTGAAAACGGCTTTACCAATTTGGCTAATTTTGGTCTCGAAATATTTGTAGTAGCTCAGGGAAGGTTTAAACGGTAATAAAGTATGAAAAAAAATGAAGTAATATACTAAAAATCGAAGATATCTCTCCAATACAAACTTTATCAACTCGAAAAAACAGTAAGCGCCACAGGATTGCATACATCTTACGCGTTTTTGGTAAAATGGTCTTTGCTTTCGCTCGAGAAAGACGGAAGCGCCGCAGTATTTCATACATCTTACGCTTTTTTTGCGAGCAAAATAAGTACTTTATATTATTCCAGCACTAAAGTCGTTAAGGCGATAGTTTCTTACAAATTGTTAATAAATTATCCCTTATTCCCTAAGATATGGCTGTCAAAATCTCTATTGAATGACAAGACATACTTCATCACTTTAGGCCCGGTACCACGAACATCGAAGTTCGTATATTTAGAGCATCTCTCTTTTACTCCAATTAAGGCTTAAGACAGAGACAATCGTCCGAAATTTACGAATATCGTTGTTCGCGATAGCGCCACCATTTCATGTATAATTTTATGACAGAACTATGAGTGTCGGAACAGGGTTGTCAACTTGTCACTACACTTGAGAAGTATTTGTACCTATACTTACTTGATTTATTACTTTTATGTTAAATAAATAGGAATTATATTAAACGTTGGTTCTTTAAACATCTCTGATTCCCACGAAAGTATATATACCTAAAAATGCTACAGCCGTATTTCTTTGAAAATGTTTTGGTTAGTTCCTTATTTCGTTTCTGGGCAACCAATAAATAAGGTTTTTTATTTATTTTACCCATTACCAGGTAAGGACTTCGGGAAATAAAGATGTTAATTCTGCTTCCTTGCTATTGAGTCCGAGAGATTTTGTGTTTATGTTATATATAGTTGCATTGCATTTTATTTTTCAGTAAAACGTGAGAAATCGAATGGTACCAAGGTTATACATATACAATCTGAATTTTATACTTTTTAAATTGTGACCTCTGAATCACGTCAACATATATTTTTAATTATTTTTACGCGTTTGCCTTGATTATGTTTGTAATTATTTGTCCATTTTACTTAATTTTGTTATTAATTAAATATGTGTCAACACCCCTATTCAGCCAAGGAATATACATACATAGTATTTTTTATTACTATTACTAAGTACTACAAATATTTCTTTCAATTATGTTTTGAATAGGATAAATCTATATTTGTTTTAATTGGGCTTAGGTTCGCCACCCCTATGAGTCCCGCTCACAATGTGCATGGCTGGCTGAAGTGTCAACTATATACTGTATAAGTAAATTAGTTTCTCATACGACTCGAGTATATTGACACTGACGGCTATTACCGGTAATAGTTTTTAGGGGTAAAGTGCTAAATAGAGGTATTGCTGTCAATTGGCAAAACCGCTAATATATTTGAATATCGGTTTTGATTATACCGCTAATCCGAGCTTTATCGATATAAATAGCGAAATGCAACTATAACCGGTTATACCTAATTTTTAAGCGGTATTAAGAATACCGGTAACGATCCCTGCTATTAGCACGCTTGGTAGGTGACCCATTATGAAAGGTATACCGGGTGTGGCCTGTAATAGGAGCATTAACTTTAGGCATCATTTCTACACCACAAAGGTAGCAACATTTGTTCTACGACTTTTGAAAATAACTAATAGTTTAATACTTAAATATTAATAAAAAAAGATTTTCCAAGCAAGCAATGTATTGCGAAAACTATGAAGTTTGTAGGCTGACAGTAAACGTCAACTAGACTATTGGATGCTGTTCATTGAAAATACTATTTAGTTTGTTCGAAAAAATCACAAGCAATAAATTACCCAATTATTTAAAGTTGTAGAACAAATGTTGTTACGTTCGTGGTCTAGAAGCGATCCCTAAATTTTTTGCTCCTATTACAGGCCGCACCCAGTCTATAGCTTATACAAATTGTTGTTTTGTGTATTTAGATGCAATTAAACTGTGGTTTGAAGATTGCCCCAGGGGAACGTAACCATGGCAACGAATATTTGATTGGCCAGACGGCAATTCGCTAGTAACTGGCCACCCTCCATTAACTGGCCACATTATAGTAAAAATGGTCTGTTTAAATGAGATTAGAATACATTTTATTGTGTGGCAGTTAATGAAAAGTGGCTAGTTACTGGAAACATTGCCTACGAGGGTATAAAGTTAGTGTTTACCTTCTCGCGCAAATATTGAGACGAGAGCTAACGAAAGATTGCAAAATTGAACCACGAGCAAAGCGAGTATTTGTATATTATATTTAAGTATTTGTATATTATATATATCGTTGGCTGAGTACCCACAACACAAGCCTTCTTGAGCTTACCGCGGGGCTCAGTCAATTTGTTTAAGAACGCCCTGTAATATTTTTTTATCAATTAATGATGACGTATACTTAATAAAAAACTTACCAGATCCTCTCGCGTCGGACGCAGTATTTGACAACGCATCTAAGATAAGATAAGATAAGAAATATTTTATTAGCACAAAAGTAGGTAAGTACATATAATGAAGTTGAAGTTTCGCGCTGACCAATACAATAAACAACAAAACATTTACATAAATTACATACATTTCAGTCGTATGCCACTGCTGGACATAGGCCTCCCACAAATATGACATGTATCTTGGGGGTAGTCGCCAGGCGAGTTGGCGACCGCAGGAGCTGTAGATTGGGTTTCGACGGACGCTGCTGCCTGTTCGTAGGATTTTTCCCTTTGTCGCCTCTTACACCCGCGGGAGATGGGGTGGTGCTATTCTAGTCAGCCGGCATCACACGGCAAAACAACAACAACCTCTAGCCGCCCAGAGATGAAAATTTGCCAGGGCTAATGCAACTATGTTTTGTCGTAAATAAAATTGAAAATGGCATTGAATTGGAGACCTTTTTATAGGTCTCCGGGCGGATAGAGGTTAAAGATAATTGGATTTGTTCTTCACCTTCGTCGTGTTTAGCGTCGTCGTATTCGGATTTCTCGTCCTCGCTCCACTGGTCCACGTGTGGGGTGAACATGGCCTCCTTGTAGTTCCCGAACCCATCACACTCCACATCCGTGCCCAGCCGGCATCGTTCCCGGGCGCAGTCTGTTATGCCGACAAAATACTAGGTATAAATTTTTTACATGATACAAAATACATTTTTCGAGCTGATTAAAATAAAACATTTTTTTATTATTATGCAGAAACGTCTACTAGCGAATATCTTCGATATTTAAATGGAAAGAAATACAGAAAATAATTGTCCCGCTGCGAGTCAATTTTTTTATATTTTTCTTTCGATTTAGATATCGAAAAAAAATTTTTTATGCATTTTCTTTTTGTATTTTTTTTACTTGTAAAGGATATTATGATATTAATACAGCTATTCAAAGATATTTAAACTAATTTATATTTAAAATAGTTTTATTAATAAATTTAAATTTATTACTTTTCAAACAGGCATAAAAAAAATGTTATTGACAGTTATGATTCAGATGCAACAATATATGAACAGTGCATACAAATAAGGTAATAATGTTGTTACCCGTTGTAATGTCTTGAAACAGTTGTTAAAAGTAAAATAAATTACAAAAAATAAAAAAAAGACTTAAAATATTTTGTCTGATTTCAGCGAGATTAGAAGCATTCAATTGCAAGTGGTTTGAAGCGTGAGCCAGGGGAACACTAACCATGGCAACGAGGGACAAAGAATACATGATTGAACCATAGGACAGTTCGCTAGTAACTGGCCAAGTGGCCACCCTCCAATAACTGGCCTATACTAAAAATGGTCTGTGTGTGACAGTTATTAAAAAGTAGCTAGTTACTGGAAATTAAGCCTACAAGGATGTAAAGTTAGTGTTTACCTTCTCGTGCAAATATTAAGACACCAGCTAGCGAGATTCCAAAATTGAATCCACGAGCAAAGCGAGTGGTTTAAAGAATAGGATTTTGAGCATTGGGAGAGCTTCAAGGTACGAGAGGGGAACAAACATTACTGCAGAATATTTTATTGTTTGATTGCAAAAAAAAATACATTCATCTTCGTTTATTCCAGTCAGTCAGATTCATTATAAGTCGAACCTAGAGATGTTTCTAGAAATCTAGCAAAAATCTTACCACAGTTCATGTTGGACACTTCTACTCTGGGGACCTTGATGCCCTCAATGGGTGTACCGTCCTCCAAGGCGCAGTAGCACAGGAACCGGCGACACTGACACAAAAAAAAAACAATAAAATTATGACAAAAGGAAGTTCCTATAAACTAACAGGCATGTCTTGGTAAACGGGAGATTGTGTGGAGAAATCACAGAACAAAATAAAATTCATTTTATTTCATACTCATACTATTTAAAATAATCAGATACGGTAAATCGTCATTAACTGTTCACTTTTATCACTTTCCAATAACTGGCCACCTTATACTGAAAATGAATTTTGTTTGCCTATAAATAGAAAACATTTTGTAATGGGGTTTCACCGTTTCAATTACTGGCCAACTCACATCACATGAATTCTAATCGCATATAAACAGAGTTCATTTTTAGTATAAGGTGGCCAGTTATTGGAGGGTGGCCACGTGGCCAGTTACTAGCGAATGACTCTTTTTATGAATTTACTAGAAACGGTGTTTTGATATTAAATAAAATGAACAAAAGAATAGGCAGCATAGATGTAATTAAACCTCTTTTTAAATGCATGTCTTTTAATTATATACTAAAATTAAAATATTATATTTAAAAAAATATTATATTAATTAGGTATTGATACCTGGACTGGTGCATACAGCCACAGTGGCGTGCATTGAGGAGCTTCGTAGTGCAAATGTCCATTTTCTCCATACTTCTTCTTAAACAGCTTCATTTCACGTTTGCAAGGCTCTGAAATTATATTTTTAACACACTTGCGTAAAAGATGATATTATACATAGGCGCTTCGGGCCGTAATGTATTTTTCACCTCACTAGCTCGGAAAGTACTGTTTCATTCTTTAAAAACAGATTGCAAAGTTGCATTTTATTCACAAGAGTGCAAAGTAATTTCATGCAAATTGTTTAGTTAAGCTTTTCACCTATACTCTCTTACCGTACGGCACCTCAGCTTCTTCGCTAGTCTTTCTCCGGCTCGTTGTGTGCACCGTATGTATGTCCTGACAGAGCCCCTGCCGGCACACCAGACCGTCGTCACATCCTGGCTCTAAAAATTCTTCCTCCACCTATATAGAATATTTCTGTTTTAGCTGTCAATCGACGGTAAAATGTTCTAAAATAATAATTTACAGAAGCGAAAGCATCAGCAAGAAATATCTACTCAGTACTCTTTAATTAATAAATAACTGGTCGTGGTTTCCGAAGAAATGTCCAATCTATTGTAATGTTAATCGTAAATGTGACGATACGGAACCCGGGTAGGTCCTTAAACTACGTCCAACAATGAGAGGTAGGGCACAGCGATGACCATCACGCTTGAATCTGGAGCAGTTCAACTGGGGAAGTACCTCCTCCTTACAGAAGACCACAGCCATAATAGCACTGCTAGCTTTCAGGTATGTAGCGTTGTGTTCCTGATGGTGAGTAAGGTTCCCAGAGCTCCAACCCCTCTTAAAGGCCGGCAACGCGCTTGTGACTCCCCTGGAGTTGGGGGTGCCAATGGGCGACGGTAATTGCTTACCACCAGGCAACCCATCTGTTCGTTTGCCGCCTATGTCATAAAAAAAAACATCTCTAGCGACTGTGTCCATCACTAGCGCGTTGACAGCTAGTTTAGGCGGGATCGCTCGATGGCTTGCGAATCTAGCGTCATATGTGGATTTGTGGATAAAATGTTGTAAATTATATGATTAGTGTACATAAATAGTTGAATACTATAAAATCCTGACTATTCATTGGCGACAGGCTTTGCCTAGTGGGTGGTGACCCTGCCTTTAAAGCATATAGTCCTGGGTTAAAATCCCAGTAAGAGCATTTATTTGTGTGATGAGCACAGATATTTGTTGCTGAGTCCACAGTTGTTTAAAGTATTTGTAAATATATCGTTTGCTGCGTACCCACAACACAGCCTTGTTGAGCTCAGTGAATTTGTGTCAGAATGTCCTGTAAATTTTATTTAACTATCTACATTTTAACTATCTGTCAAAAGCTAATGTTGTTAAACTATTTTTTTTATATTCTTACTTTGCTTCTACAAATCGGCTGTAGTAGAATCAGAGCCTATTTAATGTAAACAAGCAAACACACAATCAAATATCTCATTATTAAAATAGTAGTGTCTAGTAGATGAAGGCATAACTTTACCTCAATTTCGTCACTGCCGTTTCCGAGAGGCTTGACAAACTCCTTGAATTCAGCACATTTCTGGTTCAATTCTGTAAAATGTAAAATATGTATAAAATGCGTTAATCAAAACTACAGTTACAGTTACTATAACAATTTATAAAATCTTAAAACCAGGGCTCTTTAAATTTAAAATTACCTGTGTACTGTGTATCTAATATGTGTTCAGTTTCAGACGTCACAATGTCATTTCCCTAACTAGTGCGTAAAAAGTGCACTTTGTGCACGCTTCGCATGCGTAAATTTCACTTTTTACGGCACTTGTTATGAAAAATTGGATTCGATACACGTGTAAAAACTTCTTTAAGACTCGAGTGATTGTCACCCTCGTTTCACTGGGGCTCCAACTTACACCCTCGTCGAAAAAAAAAATTTTTTTACTAGTATCGAAATGTACTATTTTGGTACAACATTTTATTGCTGACCGTATTTCTTTAGCATTTTTTTTATACAAGACTGACCAGCGTTTGACCTCAGCCGCACCTGATGGTAAGTGACGACGAGGTCGAGGGTGTAGCACGCTGGTTAAGTAACATCCTATTGTATCTTGTCTTGAAAAGACCCAAATAATCAAGAGGATTCTTAGTAGCATTTTGAGAAATCAATAGGCTGCGTTTCCAGAGATGAGCTAGGATGGAATAGAATCACTTCATGTTCATACCCTCCATAAATAATAAAAGGGTCATACAGATAAATTAGGTTCGCGTCTCTCCTGTGGACATTGTGAAAGTAAAGGGTTTTGAAGCCTAATTTTTGATTATTTGATATATCAACGTAAACCACTCCCCCTCTTACGTAACATTATACCACAAACACATAACTTGAACTCATATAAACCATTAATTATTGACCACAGAAAAGACGATTTTTGTTTTAATCAATCTGTATGACCCATAAGCAGAAATCGCTGCGTCTGGTTGACGTAATCGGTTACCGAAGAGCTGGCGGCTTCCTCGCAAAACGCGTCAAGATTGCGATACAAGAGGAAATGCCGCTGGCATCCTTGGTACAATACCTCAAGGCATTTTTTAAATTTAATCTAGAATAGTTAAGAAGTCATTGCAGTGCCTAGCTAGCTGTATTTATAGATGAAAAAGTTAACCGAAGAACCATGTCTATGTAGTTGCGCAGAGAATTCATATGGAATTTAAGTCAAAATTTGAATATAGAACGCCGACATGCGTGTACACACGTTACTACTACATAGGTCGGGTGCTTTTGCTAAGTTTGTCACCTATATTATTGTGATTCGTCTTCTCCGAACGTTCGTTTTGAACGTGCTCGTTACACATCCTTACACAACCTTACACAACCTTACATACAGTAGATAATCTTAGTTATGTGTAACTGAATTAAAAACTGACGGAAATATGCGCTACACTGGCCACAACAGTTGCACTGTGCCTTGTCCGGCTCGAAGGCTCCCGGGGCGCAGTCTTGCTCGCGTTTCATATTCTGGGGACACGTGTACCCCCGGCAGAGGGGGCACTCGGGATCGACTGCGTCGTAGCGGTAGTTTCGCCGGCTGGAGGACGATAAAAACTATAAGGAGTTTGATAAAATCTGTTGGTGTTACAGAGTGAATCTACTTTTAGCGTCACTCGTCGCCATGGTAACGCTGTGGAGTTCGAGGCAATTGTTTAAGACGATTGTACAATATTAAAACTCATAAATAGACCCCGCTATCGGAGGTGCGAAATGGTAGCTGCCAAGTACTTAGGGATGGGTAATCAACTAATCGTATTTGTGATGTCGATATCGATACTCGATTTTTCAATACATTTTTTGTATTTACAGTACCATTAATTTGTATAAAATTTAACTTTTTTTGGGATCTATGATAATCATTGACATTAAAAATATAAATCGTTATTAGTTACACAGAAAATCTATGGTTGCTATAACTTTTCTTATGTTTCTTTTCCTATAAATTATTATAAATTGTTGACAAATAAATGGTACTTGTATATAAAAAAAATATATTGGAAAATCGAGTATCGATATCGACATCACAAATATATTTACTTAAATTATATTTACTTCTATTATTTGCCTCTTTTTTTTATGTCATGAATAAAGATTTTTCTTTCTTTCTTTCTTTCTTTCTTTCAAATATGATTAGTTGATTACCCATCCCTAAGAACTTGACAGCTACCATTTTGCACCTCTGATAGCGGGGTCTACTCATAAAACATGCGGGTTCGTATAAATTTTAAACACTTGAAAGAATCAGAGGGAAAACTTAATTGACCCATAAATATTATTGTTTGGGAAAGATTTACTTTTTTTATACTGATAACGATAGAGTGGTAACTCTTAGCTCGTTTCAGTCGTTTTTTGTCAAGTTTTTAAATTCGTCCCTTTCTGCTTTCGTCACCCATTCTTCAATCGTCACTTTCGATATTTGGCTATTTCTTATTCCGGCTTAGTTCAGTATTCGTCAACATCGTCTTTGCGTATGGTCGAGATTATTTTATGTTGTTTTTAGACTCACTATTTATTTGTACTGTCATTTTTGGTACTATCAAGAACGAAGTGCCGTGAAAAAAGAAATACGAATAACGAGTCTGAACACAACATAAGACTAAAATTACTTAAATAAATCCTAACCCCGTAACAGCTTATTTAGTGATATGGTGTGTTTATGTTTTAGAAATGTTGGCACAGTCGCCATCAGATATATCGGAACTGTGGAGGTGGTCACAAATATCTGAAAAACGCCTCTATTGTCAAGGCTATAAAGTGCATGTTCAGATATTTGTGACCGCCTCCGCAACTACGATATATCTGATGGCGACTGTACAAAAAAATAGATATACATGCATACATACATTTCAGCCGTATGCAGTCCACTGCTGGACATAGCCCTCCCACAAATATGACTTTGTATCATCTTGGGGGTAATTGCCATAGTCGCCACGCTTGACCGGCGGGTTGGCGACCGCAGTAGCTGTAGATTGGGTTTCGATGGACGCTGCTGCCCGTCCGTACGATTATTTCCTTTGTTACATCTTACGACACCCGGAGGAGATGGGATGGCGCTATTCTAGTCAGCCGGCATTTATTATATACATAAAAAATAGGGTAGCAAATACTTACACACCAAACGCGTTTTTGGGTAGAGATGGTACTGTCATGGGGACACCTGAATAAAAATGGAAACAAAGGGTGTCATTACAGCGAGGAAATTTGACTACCGACCTACCGACTGCGCCAGTTAACCCTTTCAGGTGAGCAATCTCATTTATGGTAACTCGCTAGTAACCGGCCACGCTCCAATAACTGGCCACATTATACGAAAAATGAACTCTGTTTATAGGCGATTAGAATTCCTTTTTGTGTAAAAAAGATTATAAAAAAGTCGTATTGTAACTTTTTTACGGTTTGTCAATCATTAGAAAAGGGTAGTTAACTCCCTGTGGAATGTATGTCTTCCAACCTTTCAACTAGAGTAGCAGTGTGAGATATGAGAAGTTTTCAATGTAGTGACGATATGATAAGTACTTAGTTACAAACGGATAAACTCACGGTATATCGCTCTAGGCGACATGTTTCGGGTGTATCGCCGACACACCCGATACACCCTCAACGCGATCGGTGTGTCCTGACTCGGCTTGAAGATGCGTACCAGAGCTTACCCGAAACATGTCGCCTAGTGCGATATAATTACACGTGAGTTTATCCGTTTGTAACTAAGTAGTAGTAACATGGCACACAACAGTTTTAGTTGTATGATATGATAAGTAAGTAATATTCAACTTATACAACACATATCTCACGATAATAGTTATCAGCTATATCAGTATTCTGCGTAATATCAGGGCCGACAATGCGCGAATAGTTGCCGTGGCAGGGTCGCCATGTGAAGCTAGCAGTCGAAATGCATATTATAAAGCTCAAAATAACTATTTTGACGTCTCAAAAAATTTGCTGAATTATAATGCGAAATAAGTTTAATCGCTTCCTATCTCTCAAAGCTGCCGAAAGCTGATCCAAAAAGATTTGGATGTCGGTGTTATTTTAAATGAAAATATTAAAAACGGCGAAAAGAAAGTACGTATTTTCAATATCACATATAATATAATAAAATTGTTATCTGCATCTGATATTTATGTACTTCGTTGTATGAGATATTGCAAACAATGGTTCATTATTCTGCCCTACTAAACCGAAAGGCGCGATCTCATTTTGAGTAAATTACGAGATAATCGCCTTTTAGTAAATATTACTATCGCACCTATAAAAATAAATAAATAAATAAACACGAATAAAGACGTTATCAACTGCATCTAAGCGTTTTCAGCCTATGTCAATATACGGCTTTTTGGCTTAATAAAATCAATATGCCGCCAAATTCATTAGAAATTTTAAGTAAAATTGAGATATGAAAAAAAATCTTAATAGTTTTTTCTTATGACAGAAATAAGATATCGCCACAGGGCTTATACCATTAGATGCGAAATAGTTCAAGCTATTGAATGGTATAAAAAAACCTAAAAGGGCGTATCTCAGACTTAGCGCCTTTCGGCTTAGCAGGGCAGTATATACGAAGTAGTTGCTTACATCTGCGAAGGATCTTGTCACAGCGAAGGGCCAGTGTCTCCTGGTATGGATGCCCAAGGTATGGATTGCAGCCAGCTCTGAAATCTACAGGTTAATTGACCAATTGTATCAACTAGCTGAAGTGTACTGAAGTTACTAGGTACATTGGAAGATACTGGTGAAAAACTTAACTATAGCACCTGTCCTATGTAGTAGTAACGTGTGTACACGCATGTCGGCGTTCTATATTCCAATATTGACGTAAGTTCCATATTAATTTTCCGCACAACTACATAGACATGGTCCTTCAGATAAGTTTTCCATCTATACTTTGTCATTAATGAAAATTTTGAATAAATAATTTTCATCTTTAGGATTAACAACGCATATCTGTATGTGAGTCCCTCTGTGGCGTCATAGTTCTTAAAATGGATGGAGCAACATTATTTGGTTTTCTAACGATGGTTCCTAGACATGTATTATCATAAGCGGTTAAGCCGTTTCAAGGTTATCAGCTCGTATTGTCAGCTGTGGTAGGGTTTTTATTCCTCAGGGTTTCATTTTTTTAGTATTATCTAAGCGTATAATGTATTTTCGTCCGACATACCCATACGACGAAAGTATTCAATCAATGTGTGTTACCAGTGATGACTTACGGCTCCGAAACGTGGTCTTTCACTATCGGCCTCATCTCAAAGCTGAAAGTCGCTCAACGAGCTATGGATAGAGCTATGCTCGGAGTTTCTCTACGTGATCGACTCGGAAATGAGGAGATCCGTATGCGAACTAAAGTCACCGACAGCCCACCGGGTTAGCAAGCTGAAGTGGCAATGGGCAGGCCACATTGCACGCAGAGAAGATGGCCGATGGGTCGAAAAGCTCGAGTGGAAACCACGGACTAGCAAGCGCAGTGTAGGACGCTTCCAACCGGCACATGTGGAGGTCCAAGGGGGAGGCCCATGTTCAGCAGTGGACGTCTTATGGCTGAGATGATGATGATGTATAATGTGCTGTACTCGTAAAGTCAATTTTTTTATTAATTATGTTAACTATAGGTATTGAACCTGATTATTCTACCTACAGTGTTGTGTAGAAGTAGTCTTACCTATAGTGCTCACTGGAAGGAACTCCTCCGATTCAAAGTCGAACTCGTCATGTACGCAGGATTGGTCCAGTTCTGTCAAACATGATTTAAATTTAATTTGGACCCGGGTATGTCCTTAAACTACGTCCCACAATGAGAGGTAGGGCACAGCGAAGTACCATCACGCTCGAGTCTGGAGAAGCCCAACTGGGGAAGTACCTCCTCCTTACAGAAGACCACAGCCATAATAGCACTGCTACCTTTGCTAGTGTTGTGTTCCTGACGGTGAGTAAGGTTCCTAGAGCTCTAATCCCCTTAAAGGCCGCCAACGCGCTTGTGACTGCCCTGGTGTTGCGGGTGCCCATGGGCCACGGTGATTGCTTACCATCAGGTAATCCGTCTGCTCGTTTGCCTCCTTTGTCATAACAAAATTTTGACGGGCCGGCAACGAGAGCGGCGAGGCGAGCGGACACTCAGCACTCCTAGTGCTTGAAAATGGAGGCCTATGTTCTCCGAAACATGTCACGTTAGTGACTAAATAAACGTGAGTAAATCCGTTATTTACATTTATAAAGTACCACAATCATTCACAATAGTTGAAACACAAATGATTTATATAATTTAAGGGCTTTCAAGCCTAGTAAATAAACGCCCTGGTCAGGATTCGAACGTTAGATCTGCCGCTTCACAGGCATGGTCACTACCCACTACGCCAGAGCTTTCGTCGGCTTTGGTCGTATCGATTTCTTTTATTCTGAATACAATACAATATTTATGTCAATAAACCAACCTCTGTAGGGAACACACTCGTCACAGCAGCGACACTGCGAGTAGTCGGCCTGGACGAACACCGACCGCCATTTCCCGTATTTTCCATCGCAATATGTACTGTATTCTGCTTTCGGAACCTTTTTCTCTCTAGAAATGGAGCAATAATTCGATAAACATTCGCTATTAAGAGGAATAATGTCTGGAGTACTCATCCGCGAGCGCCAGTAAGGGACAAAGATATTCTGGCTATTGCAGCCCAAAATGTAACAATTCACTATAGTTTTGCTTTACAGGCCACTCTTTATAACATAAATAAGCATATTCTGTATTAACTACCGCAAATTCGGCTGAAAACACAAGAAAACTCCAATTGTATTTGTTTGTATACCTCCAACTTTGACAGTTCTGAAGGGTTCAGTTTGGAGGGTAACAAAAATATGTGAGACTATGACAAGGACGGACGAAAATAGCGCCGTCTCTGCCATACCTATCTCGACGTGAGATAATGTCGCGTCAATCATGTGGTGGCCGAGCAGCAACTGTTGTTTTGACATGACACTTTTAGTTGTCGTTGGCGTCCTAGGAATGGCAGTGTATGACAACTTTAGTCGATCCTGGCGTTCAAATGATTAGCCTTTTAAACGTCTACCCTCATAGGTAGCTCAACAATCCCTGTAGTTATTGTACATGTGTAAAATTATGATAATACTAATATCGTACTTGCAGGAGTCCTGGAATAGCTCGCATTCTGATGCCTTGGTGAAATGTTCGCATTGCGGACACAATTGGAAATCTGCGTAAAACAGAAATGAGTAAATAATAAGTCCGTGATTAGACATTAGGGCGGATCACTCAATGTATGAAAATATTTTTTTTTAAGGTTTTCGAAAACGATGGGTGCGATTTTGATGCCTCTTGTGGAGGAAATTCTTGTAAAAATAATTAAAAAAATATCAAGTATTGGTAAGTGCCTCCACAAAGAGATTGAAAGTAATGAAAAGTTCATTTAAAATAGGTGTTTTGGAACCTAACTATTTAGTACTATATGGATCATGTATATTATTGGATATTGTTATTATTTACTTTTTTTTAGTTTTAAATAAAACCTGTTGCATTATTATAAATATCGATGAGGGTACATAGCAAAAACAATGAGTTCTGATTTGCGTATTAGTACGCGTTGTTATCATTGCGAGATACGTTTGTCATTACAAGTTTTTTCGTAAATTAAGTATATTTTACAATTCGTGTGTGTTGTAAATAACATAATGTCAATACGAAGGAGCTCAACAGCTTGTCCAATACTAGGAAGCTCGCGTGAACTCATAATGTTTTGCCTACTTATAAGGAAGTGATATTACATTTGTTGTGGCTACAGAGCAATGGACAATCCTACTCTAAATCATGTCAACTTGTAGCGGCTAGAGTGGAAGAACAGTGGAAAAAAACAGATATACCAATAGTGCAACATTGTAAATAAATAACGATAAATAAACAACATCCCCTTAAATCCATCATTGATCCTGTAATCCAGAGAAATGGATTTTTTGGCCATCCCGAAAATATTATTTTAGCAATGCTGGCCAGCTGGATTGCCAAAATATTAAAATATTGGCTCTAAGAAAACTGTTGAAGGCACTATCACAGCCATCTTCTGCAGTAAGAACATTTAAATTGCCCAAATTTAATTTTTCGGCCCAAGATTATATTGATATGGTTCCAATTCAAGATATATCAACCCCGCCGATGCTAAAATTTCTTGATGAGAATGGAATAAACAAGTTGCTGAATAATCCAGAGATGATAGAAGAGGTTGTGATATCCAAGATAAATAAAATTCCATCCACTCAAGCCGTCGAAAGATGCGTGAAAATTGTTAACCGAAACGTCGGTCTTAGTATGTAGTCCAATAAGAAGAGACGGGTACATAAGAAATCGCTTGAAAAGTCGAAAAATTATGCCCCAGTTCGAGAGCAAAAAAGACTTTAAATTGGTATAATTTTGTTTATTTTTCGCAATATTTCACTTTTTTTTTCCTAAACTATTATAAAAGTTTTCAAAGTTGAAATCTGTCATAATTGAACATTGTATCTTTTTGTAAAATATAAATAAATAAAACCATTTTTTTGGGCTTCTAATTTTTTATTTCATTCATAACTTCTGGTGTGAAAAATCGTTAGTTTTTTTATTTTTCGATGGCATTGTGGAGGCACTTCTTATTATTGTTATTTTTTTAAAATATTTTTTACGTCATTTGCATCCTATAGAGCACCAAATCCGCACCCATCCTTAAAGGATTTCTTAAGTTCAGAAAAATGATCCGCCCTATTAGACATGCTGGCTCGTCATTCGCCTCGCTATTCGTCGAAACGTTCGACGAAACTTTGCCTGTACAAAAACGCGATGCGAGGGACGAGAGGATTAGCGAGACGTCTACGTACCTACACATGTGTCCGCTACTCATGTGAATGTGTGGCGGTAGCATTAAGATCTCAACCTCGAAAAATGGAATGATTCTAGTTGTATTACTGAGCCTTTTTATTTTTAAAGTAATACTGACAACTTTTTTTATTAATTTTCGTTTGTGATTCCGAACCACAGGTTAAACAGATTCTTTCTATCCATACTTGATACGAGCAGAGTCTCAATTTGTTCTTTAATTCAGTTACCATTGTTTATAAACTTACAATGACATAACGAAAGATAAATTATGTAATTTATGTTACAAGGCTCGGAATAACACGCGTCATTTTGAAAACATAACCCTGTTTCGTACAATGGAGACTTCGTTATTTTTATTTTAACAAATTTTATAGATTTAGTACAACTTATAAGTATAGTATAATTTGTAACCATAGATTTAGTGACAATTAATTAACGATACCGCAATGTGATGTGAAATTGTGAAATACGATTCAAAAATAATGACTACTTTTTTCAAAATTTTTACTTATGACACCAATGGATGGTGCGATGCGACACAAACGGGACTAACGTCTTAAAAAACAAAATGAAATCAATCAATCAAAATGAAATCTTTCACATTGATAAACGAGATCAAGTGCGGGTAGTTAGAAAAACCCACGCTGCTAGATGTTTATGTGAACTTTAGCCAGTCTTTACCCGAGGCCACGAGGACCACGTCATTCTCTAAACGTCGGAGGTAATTTTTAGTTATTAATACGTGGTTAAGTCCCGTTTATTTTGTCATAACTACACAGAATACTTGATTCAACCAAGTTTAAGAATGATGCACGAATACTATTTGTGAGTGAATGTTGTTGAATGTTGAATCAAATATTGTTGTTATTTTGTCCCATCAGCCAGGGGACAACTGAAGCATAGTTTGTTACAAGAAATGTGGCCCTGAGTACTACTGGCGCGCTTGGTAGGTGACCCATTATGGAAGGGACATATAGCTTCTACAAATATAATATTAAGATGGAATTAAACAGTGATTTAAAGTGTGACCCAGTGGAACGTAACCATGGCAACGAGAGACAAAGAATAGTTGATTGAGCCTTGTAACAAAAGATGTACGGATGCAATACAAATGCTGGGACGCTTTTGCTCCAATGTTGGCATAAAGTACAATTTCCACCAAACAGCCGGCATCGGATCGGATCGAAACGAATTTTATGCTGTTTAAACGATACTGAATCATATACGCACTACTTTAAAGTCTACATTACCATGCTATGCACAACAGGCCGGCGACGACCGTCGCCGGCGACATGTGAACGTAACCGAAAGTACGCTGTGACACGTGACCGGCTGCGTTCGCTTGTCGACGTTTTCCACGGCACGCGATCGGCGCCGTTCGTTTGTCGTCGGCACCGTTCGACTGTCGACGTCGCGTCATGGCCGGATCGGCCGAGCCTTTTTTTCAGTCATATTGGTTGTTCCTACGATACGTTCGCAAACAACGGTGCCGAACGTCGACGTCGACATCCTGCCGGCCGCGACCGGCTGTTACCGCCCGATCGTATGCGGCGACATACGGCCGGTGACGTTCGGATGTCGCCGCCTCCGTTTGTTTTCTTTCCGATCCGATCCGTTGCCGGCTGTTTGGTGGAAATAGTACTTTAGGCTTACCAACGCTGTCCCGACAGAGGGCGTGCACGGACCGTGCACTTTTGAGCTTCAGGGCGCGGTCTGGCGACTTGCACATGGGATAGCCAGAGTCCTCCCACCCGCGTATGAGGGTGAGGAGCTCGGTAGCCCGCCAGTACTCGCTGGTGTCGTGGTCCTTGTCTATCAGCGCGATGTACGACAGGAACTGGTGGTCAGGAATATTGGTGAAAAATGAACTTGTCGAAACTTGTCTTGCAGTTTAATTGGAGTTGCAGGCGTCCATAGTCTACGGTAACTGCTTACCATCAGACGGGCCGTATGCTTGTTTGCCACCGTCTTTGTATAAAATAAAATAAAAAATTGCCCGTCCTTCGTAATTGGCGGACAGAGAAAAGCGATTTAATACTATGTTAAAATGTAAATTTTTGGGTTGACTTTAGTTGGTCTACTCTGTTTGAAACTGGAGGTACCGGGGTCGAATCCAGGTAAGGGCATTTATTTGTTTGGGTATCACTAATATTATTTGTTACTGGGCTATGGTACTTTGACGACCATTTTTATTTATTGAGCTTATTTTAAGACTAAGTAGAAATACTTAAAATGGTCACAAAATGGTATCCTTGAGTGAGATAGATTATTTTTTTAACGAAAGGAAAAGCTTTTGTAAACAAAAATGCAATAGTCTAACTACATCAAAGGGAAAGAGATCAAGCTTCTAGGATGTATGAAGTTAAATAACAGTGATAGTGAAGTTATATAACAGGTATTTAATTAGGTAAGGGTCAATTTTTAAGTAGGTATATCTATCGAAATGATCAGTATTTCTACTTGAGATATTCTTCCTTAATTCTGATTTTTTAGACTATATGACCTGGAATTACAAAAACATGGGTAAGGTCAATGTGGGTAAGACCGTCTATCTAGAAAAACCGTCTACCAACCAATTTCCTACATTATCTCATAGGTATTTAGTGTCATATGACGGACTTCCCTTAATCCTTTGAACGCCAAGCACCACTAAAATGGCCGCGTGATGTCGTGCCTGCCACGCCACCGACCACTAAAGTGGCTATGGCGGACGCTGTCAAAGCAATCGTCCAGCTGACAGATAAAGTTTATATTTGTTCTTCACTAGTCGATACCTTGGCGTACACGTCACATTTGGACGCGAGAAGAAAACCGTTCAAAAGGTTAAAAATAAAGTGCGTCGTACCCACATTAACCTTACTAACTTTATGATCAGCCTGCGAAGTTTTGTTTGCAGCTAAGACCCTCTTTTTAGGGTCCAATGTGAGTACAGGAACCACACTCTTGCTGACAATGGAGTGGCTCGCCGACGCGATGGTTATTGTTAGGAGGAACAGAATTGATTTCATTTTGTATTTTTTGCAATTTATTTTGATGTTGACGGAATTGTTTTTGATTATTCTTGCAATTTTGGCAGATTTCTGTCAGTTTGAGACAGGACAGCGAGTTTGCTTGAGACAGCCAGCCTGATGCGAATGGTAAAAAGTTTATAGCCTACCGAGAACCATTTTCGGTTGCTTCTGTCGCTCGTTGGCAAGAGCAATAAAGCGATTCAGGCGTATAAGCATAGATATACCTAATAATATATATTAAAAATCCATTGCGTATAAAAATGAAATGTAGTTTATAACGTTAATTAGTTTTAAGCAAATATAAGGAACTTAGTTTATAATATATAAGATTAAGTACGTAAGTACCTAATAAACTAAATTCAAAATATACAGTGTAAATGGAAGAGATGTGCTTCCTAGCACAGATCATATTGCAAATAACCTAAAAGGTGACACCAGCCACTGTAAAGTTTGCACTTTTATGAACAAACTATTTTCTATTTAAAAAAAATTAAACGTTTTTGAATCACTTGTTGGTCGCATTTCGGGTAAACCCTACAGTCAGCATCATATAGTTACTTGCAGTGATAGTATACCGCAACACATGCTTACTGCTATATAAATAAAGATCTGTATCGCTATATTTGGCCAGTTGCTTGCTACGATTTACATACGCTCATACAACCAGATTCCCGCCGACGACTATTTTAAAGTTGTATCAGTGTTCCTTTTGGACATTATTAAAAATCAAGAAAAAAAACTACCCGCCTCTGGTAAGTATGTAGGGGGTTTATAGGTACGCCAGAGGCATGAAATAGTTTAGACTATTACTACAATGAAGAAATTATAAATAAAACAAACAGGTAAAGTCCATTATTTATTTTATCATACATGTAAAATACATACAAAATCCTTGTGACAGTTACAAATAAGTTAGTTGTTCCTTGAGTCTCTAAAACTTTTTAACCTTTTGCCCTTTTGCGTTTAAATGCCATAGTCACAAAATAATTATGCGACAAAGTGACAAGGTAAATGATAAGTACCATCGTAAATCATGACGGTACTTATACCTTTTGCCGCCATTGACTTGATATGAAGTTTGATCATTACGTGCCCCACACGCCACGATTTATATCAAGTCGAGGCTTTGGACCTATGTACTGAGAGGTAAGGTTTATTTTCGTTTGCTTGCATAAACCTTTGGCGTGTGACGCCCGTCAGACTGTTTTTGACGTGGTGGCGAAAAGGTTAAAATGACGAGTTAAATTCTTGACGTATGGTGGTTAAAAGGTTAAATATTATTATACGGTAAATTCTTGTTAACGAATGTCACGATATTCCCCTTTTTGTTACCCATAACCTGAAATATTTCTCCTCACTCCTGGTTGAATTTTTACGTATTTTTTTCTTTGGTGGTGTAAAAATACCTAATAGTGCTCTGTTTATAATAAGTATAATAACTAGATAGGGCCTATATACCACCTCTCCATAAGTTTTGTTGTAACAAAATATTAAAAGTTTGATTATGGAGCGCACACACGCCTCGCAGCGCCATAACGTCAGTACATACTTTGAAAAAATCTTGAATCTCCTACTACTACAATTCGTTCTTCACTAGTCGACACGTTGGCGTATATAGGTAGTTTCACGAGAGTTGAAGTCACGCACACAACAACATCTCATGTAATGATAGGAAGATTTTGAAATTACTCATTCATTTCATTCATTCAATCAGTACTTCATATAGTTGTGTGCGTAATCCATTCGCCTCAACTGTCGTGGAACTACCTATACGGCACAAGAGGAAATCGTTCCAATGATTAATCTTACCTACTGTAATGCTTTGTCACAAAACGGTCTGTAGCTTCTGTACCTATTATTTGAAAACAGAAGATAAGTGAAAAACATAACTAAATGAACATTGTCTATGTATTTGTACCGAAAGTTAACATGGAATCTGTGACAAAAATGTGAATATCAAACACCAACATGAGTGTACAGACACGTTACTATTACATAGTTCAGTCGCCATTAGGTATATCGGAGCTGTGGAGGTGGTCACAAATATCTGAACAACATATTGCTATAGTCAGAACATATTATCTCTAGAATTTAGCTAATATCTAAATAGTTTACTTAAGTGATAATTGAGGTTGTCTTGGCAGTGTAATTAATAATATTTGTAGAATTGATATTTCTAAGAATGGATTGCAGCTAAAAGTTGACAACTCGATACTACAATTCTTAAATAGAATGGTAGTTCATACACTTATAATAGAAACAACAAATCAAGTTAATCGATAATGCCCTAAGACAATTGAATTACGCAAAGCAAAATATTTTTTATGAACATTTTTTACCAAGCATTGTTATCTACTTTTTAACCTTTAGAGCACTTTAACCACGCTTACGGTTAGTCCAATATATTATTTCTAGACTATCTTGCCAGCACTGTTAGTTCTGTGAGCAGTTCGAGCGCGACTCGGACCACGGCTTTAACGTCGCATATATATTCGTCAAAGTGACAACGTAAATGACACTTTTGGAAATCCTAACTCGGTGGCTTTCAAAATGGTACTTTATTTTTTGACGTACGGCGGTTAAAAGGTTAACACGATACGGGTTGGCAACCAAATCGTTTATTTTGCGTAAACTACTTTTTTACGAAGTCGTGAGTAAATAATTTTAGATATACAGTGGTATAGTCAGCATCAATAGTAGCGAATGAAAGTTACAAAACAGCGCACCAAAAGTATCTACCGTTTATTAATTGAATTGCGAATCTCATTTGTAAAAAAATACACAAGATGGCAGATACTTTTGGCGCGTTGTTTCACACTTTACTATTGATGTATATGCCGTGGTTTGAACCAGCGATCATTCGTCGGGGACAGTGCAATACCGCGTAACTAAAAATATCGATAGAGTTCGAAATTCAAACAATGTACAAGGAAACTGTTTCTAATTGCATTTGTTGGTTACGTGGTAGTGCACTATCCCCGACGCATTGGATCGCTAGCGTATTACTTTTATATAATTTTATTAAATCGCTTGGTATTGCTATAAAGCTATGAAGTATGAACTGAAAAGTACGAAATAGCGCATTTGGGAGTTGTGGTTTGTATATACGTCTTAGAACTTAATCCAACATAAATGATGTCAAAAAATTTCGCTCTAGAAATCCTATATGTAAGCCCAACTAGAGGAATTGTCATTAAGTTGATATCGTGTTTCTGTAGCACTAGTTTTAACGAAACTGACTAGAAATTATCACATCACAGAAAATACCAGACAAAAACCTTAGAAATGTCTGTAAGAAAAAAAACGTGTAGATGAATATATATATCTGATGTCGTGTCTGCTACCTGCCACGCTACCGACCTCTATAGTAGCTATGGCAAATTACATGCGTAAAACAATTTTCCAGCTGACAGTATTCGTTCTTCACTACTTAAGACTTTTGACGCAAAAGAAAATCGTTTAAATATATGAAGAAGTTCATTTTTGTAGTATGACGGTTAAAAGGTTATCCTAAAAAAAATGTGACTAGGTTTAGGTATGGGATCATAACGCCTACTAGTTTTCACCACTATAATCAATAAACGCATGACAGCGGAGAGTCTGGCAAGCTGTTGGAGAGTAGCAACGTACCGATCGCTCCTGAAGCTCTGTCGGGTTAATAGGTACCCCTCTGGGTCCACCTAGCCGGTAGTCCACATTGGGATCACAAGTGATGCCTTATCGAGGGTATATGTGGAAGCTTAAGTGGCTAGTCAACTATAATTATTAAAGCCCAGTGGCATCTACTTCCAGCCCTTTGCACTGGTGTTGCTTTGAAACGTTTTTGATATCAATTTTGTATGATGTACTTCTCGTCCATGATTGTAACGATACTATAACATTTTTGTGTTGCAAAAAGATGAATATCCCAGTACGCGATAAGTGCGGATAATTCCACGAAAGATCTTATTATATAAATTCTCAGATTACTCAGAAAACTCAAAGCCCTATTCAAAGAATCATTATTTTTTGAGATTAAGTAATTACCTAATCCTAGAAAAATCGAGGACATCGCTCAAATGAAACCAAAATGGGTAATTTCTACAATTTAACCTTTTCGACGCCATTGACTTGATTCGAAGGCAGAATATTTCGTGCCCCACACGCCACGGCTTGATATCAAGTCGAGGCCTTTACCTACGAGAGGTAACGTATATTTTCGCTTACTTGCAAAATAGCTTTGGCGTGTGTCGCACGTCAGAACGTTTATGTCGTGGCGGTGAAAAGGTTAAGAATTTGCATCTATTATCAGCCGGTTCATATAGCTCCTAATATACTGATGTTATAAAAAACGTGATACAAGATTATCAAACCGGCATCTGTTCATGATTTTGAACATCTTTTACTATGGGGTCAAGTTTGTAAAATTAAACTGTTCCATAGAAAAGGTTAAGTATAAAGGCTTGGGCAGATAGGCGCGTTTTGAGAGCGTGGCGCAGCGGGGCGTGACAGCGGTGTGGCTAATGTAACGAAATAATGCACACATTCGGACGGCAGCGTCGCGCTACGCTGCGCCACGCCATAAAACGCGCCCTATGTGACCAAGCCTTAAGTTGACGAAAATGTATGAGAGTTTTTTTTTCACAATTTACAAAGTTGACCCCATAGTAAAAAAATCTAAATCTTGACCAGATGGCTTGATAATCTTGTATCAAGTTTTTTATAACACCCGGTATAAGGACTTGATATATAACTCTATAAATAGAATAATAGGTATATGCTCCTATAAACAAGTGTCTCCTATAAATCCATTAAGTGATTCAGGATGGAAGGTAAAACTCCTTGTTAGTCTTTTATGATTTTGGAGATATAAGGTAATGGCACCAATGTTGGGCACTTTTAGCTGACAGGCACCAATTATGGACACTTAGTTCTAATTTAAAAAATCATCAAGTTATAAATTGAATATGTCCCAACAAATGCACAACACTTAACTACTTTGAAATAAGCACTAATGTTCATGATTGGTTCCGTATCCATTACTGGTGCCGTCACCTTATAAACTTTTTTTTTACTAGGTTTATATTAGGGCTCCTGGTATCCGTGTTGTACGCCGACCCGTAGCTACGTGTTCTTAACACCGCCGGTACTAAGATTACGAATTTCACGAACACGGCCAGGTACGTGTCACGTACCTACGTTCGCATCCGGATTCACGTGACACGCCGTGACACGCCGTGACACGTAGCTCGTACCTGCGTCCGTGTGTGGAGCTTCGGGCTCGATTCCGTTGGATACTTATCGCACGTTTCGTAATTTCGCCACGCCCGGGAATATAATAAATAAGGACTAAGTTTTATTCTTAAGATACGTGAAGGCGTGATCACGCCTACACGGATCTACACGGATTCACGTACCCTCATTTCACGTAACCGAATGTCACGTGCGGAACGGACCAGAAAACCGTTGCCGTGATTCACGAAACCGGGCGCACGGCTACGGGTTCACGAATCACGGACACGACCGAGAGCCCTAGTTTATATTGGAATGTTAGTGCTTCATATGTAATCCCATTTCATGTCTATGGTATATCCAGTCGGTTGTATTTTTTATAAAACTTCTGAATATGGAATATTTGTATTTGTATAATATATACAGTATGTAAATGCTAACAAAGAACAAAATGAAACCCGTCAAATAATTAAACCAAAAATATGAGTATAATCAGAAAACTTACGTGAGGTATAAAGTATTTTTCTTTACCTATAAAAATTATGTCAAATTACATGGGTGGATCAACTATTTCTTGTTTCAGATCATGCAGGGAAAACTACTGTTCAGCGTATTAGAAAAAATGTTGTAATGCTGCCGCCACACATGCGCGCGAGTAGCGAGGCGAATGGCAAGGCGAAACGCGAGCACGCATGTGTACGCGGACGTCTCGCTAATCCTCTCGTCCCTCACATCGCGTTGTTGTACGTAACGTTACGACGTTAGCGAGGCGAGTGACGAGCCAGCATGTATAAACGCGCAATTATAAAACTTAGTCGTTTATGGAAATAAGTTATAGCTACTACAAAAGATTCTTAATTTCATCATCATCATATCAGCTAAAGAAAGTGGGATGTCCACTGCTGAACATAGGCCCCCAAAGCGACCCCCAGTGACCAGTTTTTCGTCATGCGCATCCAGTGGACTGTCACTAACTTGTCCAGGTCGTCGGTCCACTTTGATGCCAAGGCTATATCGGTCACGGTTATGCTGCGAATGACATTTCTGGTGCATTTTGAATTGAAACTAAGCCAGGATTTGAAGGGAAAGAAGGGAATTGATCCACCCAGATATACAGTATAGGGTCGTTCACTACGTCACCGACTCATGCGCGCAAAACATTTTATTACCTGCAAAGGCGCACAGTACCATGAAAATATCATGAAAGGATTCCCCGAACCTTACCGTATGCTAGTCCTCAAATCCATCAAAGCACTAGCCGTGATGACACCATGTCGCTGGTTGACAGTTTTGTACCCAAAATCCATGTCACCACCGATAGTGACTGTTGAAAATGAGGTCGAATTTCTTCTGTGGATCAAAGAAGGTTTTTTACCGCCGCTCAGGTACCCAGTGTCCGATGGACTCTGCCGAGTGACTGGTTGGAAATAGTCGCCATGACCATTTGAGTTATCCATCCAACCGTTTTGGCTGTCGAACAGCTTAGTAGCTCTCAAAGGTCTTGATATAGCCTGATCCGAGCGATGTTCTTTTAGAGGACGTTCTTTTGGTTTCGCTCTGGTCTTCTGGTCGGCGGATATGCTGTGCTTGAGGGTGGATTTGGTGGTGGGGTAAGACTTGGAGAGTTCGGTAGCGTCGTGGTAGCTTTTGCTGGGTTTCGTTGTATTGGAAGATAGCGGATGAGTCTTGCTGCTGAAAAGAGATTCCAAGATACATATCCTATAAGTAGAATATAGAAGTAATCTCGCAATTCACAAAGGGAAGTGGAATTCTTATTCTTATAGCCAGAAAGTCTAAAATTGAATAACCCACTTGCCTATATGAATTGCAAGAGCTATAATATCGTTCTCTAGTAGTCTGTTATGTCTAGGGCCCGGAATTTTGCGTGCGGTTTTGGAAAAATCTAAGGGAGAGAACGCTAATATTTATCGATGTATCGATAAACCGAGTTTTTTATTAGCATTTTAAATAAATAATAACTAAAACTTTCCGATAATACATTATATGCTCATTCAATGGCGAGTGTCAAAACAAAGAGTTAATAGCCCAAGTAGGTATTTGATTGCAAGAATGCAAGTATTATTTATTTAAAAATAAATTATTCTTTTTCTTAGCTTTGAGTACACGACCTGACCGATTTATCGATACGTCGATAAATGTTACTGTTCTCTCCCTTAGACTTTTCCCAAACCGCACGCAAAATTCCGAGCCCTAGTTATGTCTTTGGCTGCTTGTATGCTGGAAATAGCTCCTTTTAGTGGTCTGTAGGACATGCCTAT
This sequence comes from Grapholita molesta, assembly GCA_022674325.2. Taxonomy (NCBI): domain Eukaryota; kingdom Metazoa; phylum Arthropoda; class Insecta; order Lepidoptera; family Tortricidae; genus Grapholita; species Grapholita molesta. Next base: position 3,893,344 of record CP053141.2, on the reverse strand, counting down.
GGCCGGCCATAATCCTCCGTGTCTGATAGTTAGGAGGTAGATAATATCAGTTAGTAACCGATATAGATCTTAAGTGGCACACCAATGGCCGTTGGAGTATAAACGTTTTCTAGTGGCAGTTGCATACCGGAAAGTGCAGCGTGGCCAGACCCTCCACAAGGTGGACCTACGACCTGTTAAAGATCGCGGAAATCCGGTGCAGTAAAACCGGTTCATGTACAGAAGCACGTAGTTTCGGCTGGTATGATGAGAAAATATCAAAGACTTTTGAACCACGCAATAGGTGAAAAACTTAACTGAAAAACCATGTCTATGTACCTAGTCGTGCAGAGAATTAATATGCAACTTACGTCAGAATTTGAATATAGAACGCCGACATGCGTGTACACACGTTACTACTACATAGACCAGGTGCTTTAGCTAAGTTTTTCACCTATACTAACTAGTATGTACATGCTTTTGATTTTGGTAAAGAAGGACTTTCCAGAAAAACAAGAAATGAATATCAAAGTACCTGGTGCTTTTCTTGACAGCATGCCCGTTACCCTTCGCCATAATGCTGTACAGCTTGTTCCTGTAATCGTCTACAGACAGCTGCTTGTCATCACGCAGAGGAAGCAGCACGTCTGATGGCAGTGTTGGCTCATCTCGCTCACGGTGGAATCTGAAGAGGAATAATCTTCTATAGGTCCAGCGATTTATATAAAGATATTAGGGATGACAGGATCTTGAAAATAACTTTCAATTGTAATTTTTTCTATTCAAAAATAACAGGGGACCGATTTTCGAGACTCATGCACTCGAGTTCAAAAACTTCGAGGAGCAAAATAATCACACACAAAAGTTTCTCACCATTATTTTTGCAGGAAATGTATAATTTCGATGCCCAAGATAATAGAAATTAATATTATTCTTGCTTCTAAAACACCATTCGTAAGAAATTTTGTGTTAGGATGTCCTGTAATATAGGTACGTATATATTCAGTATTCATTTAAAACAAAACGATCGATACCATAAATAAAAGCTCTGGATTCTAGCCTGTCTCTGTAATTTAGTAATTTTATTTTTTATGACATAGGCTGCAAACGAGCAGACGGATTGCCTGATGGTAAACAATTACCGTCGCCCATGGGCACCTGCAACACCAGAGGAGTCACAGCGTTGCCGCCCTTGGAGGATTAGAGCTCTGAGAACCTTACTCACCATCAGGAACACAACACTACATACCTGAAAGATAGCAGTGCTATTATGGCTGTGGTCTTCTGTAAGGAGGAGGTACTTCCCCAGTTGGACTCAAGCGTGATGGTACTTCGCTGTGCCCTACCTCTCATTGTTCGTAGCTATGAACACTTACTTGGCAACATACTCGTGATCCAAAGCCTTCTCCGCGCTCAGTCTCTTGCCGGGGTTGAACAGCAGCAGCCTCTGCACCATGTCGGCGGCGTCTCTCGGCGCGCACGACAGCAAGTTGGTGAGTGTGGGCCCGCTGCTGCTAGACGCCTGCTCCCGGATCAGGGCCGAGCCGTATCCGTTGCAAATGGCAGCTATGTCTGTCAATTTAAAGGAACCTGTATGTTTTTAGTCGACTACACTTGCTTTGACAGGTAGTAAATGAAGCAGACGGACTTTGGGTTCAAATCCCAGTAAGGACATTTATTTGTGTAATGATAAGCGTAGATATTTGTTCCTGAGACATGGTTTTTTTTTTAATACAATGACGGTGGTAAACAAGCGTACGGACCGACTGATAGTAAGCAGTTACCATAGACTATGGACGCCTGCAACTCCAGAGGATTCACATGCGCGTTTTCTACCCTTTAAGGACCTATACACTCCTTTTTGATCCTCATACTATAGTACCTAGGGAAAACCTCGGCAGGGAGTTCATTCCACAGCCGGAGCGTTCGAGGGAGGAAATTCCTCTTAAACCGCTTAGTGCGCGACCCTTTAGGCGTCAGGGTGTGAGGATGAATGCACTGGTGACGGCGAGTGGTGCGGTGGTAGAAAGCGGCCGTTGCCATCATGTCAAACAGTTCTTCAGAGCACAACCCATTGTACAAGCGATAGAACACATTTAGGGAGGAAAAGTCTCTCCTTAGACTCAAAGGCTAAATATCGCTCGTGAGTTTGGGATCGTCGACGATTAGCACAGCGCGTCTTTGTACCTAGTCAAAGGGCATGGAGTGTTTTGTATGTATTTAAGTATTTGTATATTATATATATGAGAACCCACAACACAAGCCTTCTTGAGCTTACCGTCGGGCTCTGTCAATATTTGTAATAATGTCATGTAATTAACGGATACCTTCTTGTGAAGGCCGCGGCAGGGCCGCCATGATGCGTTCGACTTGGTTGATGGTGGACGTGCCCGGGAACAGGGGGTGTCCAGTCAACATCTCACCCAGGATGCAGCCGAGAGACCACATGTCGATGCCTTTGGTGTAACTGTGTAGAGCAAAACCCAGATGTTCAATTAAAAATCATCATCTTTATTGTAGCCGAGAGGAGCGCTATCCTTAGGGTTAGCTATCTGGATTATATTAGGATAGGATTATCTATGGGGAGGCATATGTCCAGCAGTCGTCATCCCCGGCGGAGAGGATAGGATCTATCCAATGGACTGCCAATGACCGTGATCTCAGAGCATGGGCGGTTTAATGTATTAATTGCCACGCTTTATGGGTTGGCGATCGCAGTATGTTTTTTTTTTTAATACACCGGCGGTAGCAAACAAGCATACGGCCCGCCTGATGGTAAGCAGTTTCCGTAGACTATGGACTATGGACGCCTGCAACTCCAGAGGATTCACATGTGCTTCGCCTACCCTTTAAGAACATTTACGCTCCTTTTTTGAAGAACCTCATACTGTAGTCCCTAGGGAAAACCTCGGCAAGAAGTTCATTCCACAGCTGGAGCGTTCACTGGAGGAAATTCCTGTTAAACCGTGTTCCACCGCTCCAAGGACAGATTTGTAAATAAAAGAGGAGTCAATGGCGCTAAATCTTATTTTTAATAGTATTGTTACCTATTTTTTATGGAAGTAAAAAAAAATTGATAAGTGGGATTTTTTAGAGGAATGTTCAATTATGTGTGAATATCGAGAAAGTTTCAATCAGTATAGACGCTTCACTTACTTCCGGCTGGCGATGAGGATCTCGGGAGCCCTGTACCACCGCGTAGCGACGTAGTCGGTAAGACACGGGTCTGCGCTCTCGCCACCAGAGTACAAGCTTGATACTGAACGCGCTAGCCCGAAGTCTGCTAACTTCACCCTTAGAGAAAACATAATATAACATATAGGTCAATCAACTAAGCAACTAAGCTATTGTGTCCCATCAGCCAGGGGACTACAGAATCATAGTTTGTTAGAAGAAATAGGCATTTATTTGCAATGCCGTTTGATGCCGGCTGACTATGCCGTGTGATGCCGGCTGACTATGCCGTGTGATGCCGGCCGACTATGCCGTGTGATGCCTGCTGACTAGAATAGCACCATTCCATCTCCTCCCGCGGGTGTCGTAAGAGGCAACAAAGCGAAAAATTACCAAGGGCAATTACCCCCCTAGATGATATAAGTGATATTTTTGGGAGGCCTATGTCCAGCAGTGGACTGCATACGGCTGAAATGTATTTGTGCAATGAGCACAAGCCCTTGTTCCCGAGTGTTCATGGGTGTTTTCTATGTACCTATTTAAGTATTATATATACAGTGAGACTCAGTCAATTTGGGTAAGAATGTCCTGTAATATTTATTAATTTCAAGACTAGAGTAAATAGGCTGTTACTGAAGCTAAGGGGCGCTTTTGAGCACTCGACGCTCGAATCGTGACATTTTAAACTCTCTCAAACACGAAGAAATGGCATTTAAGAAGCATGAATGACATAAATAAATAATCGTGGGTATCGAAACTATACATTTTGTGCTAAAATAATGGTAAGAAACTTTTGTGCGTGATTATATTCGATCTCAGTTTTTAAATTCGAGTACAAGACTCAAAAATCGGCCTCCAGCGTGCTACACCCTCAACCACGGAAACTTACCATCAGTTATGATTATGACTGAGGTCAAACGCTGAGGCGCTACTGCCAAAAACGATATTCGTATATTTCGGGCATCTTGCTCTTTTACCCCAATTAGGACGTCATGAGAGGGACAGAGACAATCGTCCGAAATTTACGAATATCGTTATTTGCGGTAGCTGGTCAGTCTAGTATAAAAAAAAGTTCCTACACTCACCTACAAGCGCTATCTATAAGCACATTGCTAGGCTTCTGATCTCTATGTATAACGTTCCCCGAGTGTATATACTTCGTGGCCTTGAGCATTTGGTACATAATGTACCGCTTATGTATGTCCTTGAGGATGTTGCCGCGCTTTATAACGTTGTGGAGATCCGTTTCCATGTATTCGAAGCCGAGATAGATGTCGCGGTTGTTCGAAGCTCTGAAAATTGTAATTTTTTGAGTTGGGCTGGTAGTCATAAATCATAATCATAAATTGTATGGGGAAAGTGTTTCTCTATTTATAGCTACAATATACAAGCTTTTATCCTGGACAGGAACGGGATCGATTGGCATCAAAAAAATAGTGTGTCAAAAATGACAATTTTCTCGCAACCTGTATGTTTTTACCAAAATATGTAAACGCCAATCTTCATTAATTTGAAATCGAAGGAGGGTCTCCTGAGTCCAGTTTCGCCTAGCAATAGCGGGATCTGGTAGCTGCGCTCATTGACCCGAAATATATTTCCACCCTGTATATAGACTTTTTCGCGTTACAGCAATAGTATAGTCAGCAGCAATAGTTGAAGTAGTTCTTCACGTTCAGTCAGATTTATAATTTTGAAAACTTGTAACCATGACGAGAAAACTGCTAAACAGATTTTGATGAAATTTGGCACAGCAAATTAGGCGTGGAGGGATAGCTCTATAAGCGTATACCTATAGCGGTAATTCTCTTGTACTCCCACACCTAAACGGAATGAGTCCGTAGGACCTCATGAAGAACGCCTTTAGGGCCTGGGCTGACTAGCGGCGGTAACCCAACGTTATCCTGGCGATTCCATAGTAATCGGCACGCCACGTAAACGCAGCGTCTCCGCAGCGTGAAATTTCCTAGGACGAAACATTAGTGTGCACATGCTGTTAAGCTACGTCGACGAAGTCGCGGAAAAACTTAGTCTCTAAAAAAACAACTTAGTAAGAGTTGAAACTACTTCTTAAAAATAAAGGAAAAATGGATAAATCAACTGCTCCGGGCGAAACTCGAACTTTTAACTCTTGGATACATGCCAATTGCTCTATACCAACAGTAAAAGAGGCTTGCCTGAAGGCTGCGAATTTTTTCACTATAACTCCCCGATTAAACATGCTGATGCTGGCTCTTCACTCGCCTCGCTATTCGTCGAAACGTTCGACGAAACTTTGCCTACATAAAAACGCGATGCGAGGGACGAGAGGAATAGCGAGATGTCCGCGTACACATACGTGCTCGTGTTTCGCCTCGTTACTCGTGCGAATGTGTGGCGGTAGCATTATAGGACGAAACACTAGTGTGCACATGCTCTTAAGGTAGTACTAGTACTACGTAGACAAAGTCGCTGGAAAACTTAGTTTACAAAATGTAAGTGAGAATTGAAACTAATTCTTAGAAATAAAGGAAAAATTAATAAATCAACTGCCCTAGGGGCGAGACACAAACTCGTGACTCTGGAATACATGCCCATCGCTCTACCAGAGGCTTGCCCAAAGGCTGCGTATTTCGTCACCATAATATGCTTCAAAGCGTCTAGGATGCGCCTAGCGACATCTAGGTACGTAAATATGTTAATACTTTTTACCGGCATCGGAGTCTCAAGTCATATTGAGAATTAATCGAAATCGATGCTCTACGCTACCCCATTACTAAATTATGCTTACCTGTGTACACTATGCAGTTTCACAATATTAGGATGATTTCTGAACGATTGTAAAAATATAATTTCTCTAAAAGTTCTTTGCGCGTCCGTCTGGTTACGAAAAGCGTCGAAAATCTTCTTGATTGCCACCACATCTTTGCTCTTTCTGTCTATGGCCTTCCATACTATACCATAAGCCCCTTTACCAAGTCGCTTCTTTATTTCAAACCTCTTAAGTATATGTTCGTCTATTTCTGACATGTTTTTATCTGGACTCTTCTTCTGCACCGGTTTTTGTATAGTGCCATCCTTTTTCTTGTCATCTTTTTTAAATTGCGTTTGGTTCATTATTTAATTTGTAAAGTTTGTAAATTATGCTCCGTTTGTTCTGCGATATTCTGATCTACAATTGAAATGGAACAAACGTCTGGTTTAAGTTACGATTTGGCAAATGTGCAAGACGGCCATAAAATATTCAAATTACCTTGACGACAACTTAATTTGCATATGAAAAGACAAGCACGAAGACCGTCATTTTATCTTTATTGATTACAACACAACACACTAAGCAACCGGAAAGGATCGATAAAATTTATGCTGATATAAATTAGTATTCAATAAAAGTACATAAAGGATAACAATTAAGAATACTCACAAGAAAACGCTTTCTAGTTTACTTCACGCATCTTATCTTTACACTTTCACTATAAAACTTAGTTTGTGTTGAATAAGAAAATAATAGAGAATTTTTGGTTTGAAATTCTGGCAGCCGAATTTCATTTGTTTACGGCGCCCAAACAACTGTGAGTTACCATGGTAACCCAGTTGTCAACTAAGGCTAGTAATGTGGTAAATTATGTGTAATCGATAATTTCCCACAATCGAAATCGATTGTACCATGATTAATTGACGTGTTTTATGTCAAGAGTAAACTTATTTGTTTGGAAACAGAACTAGGACACGAAAGGTATTACGTATTTGGGTTGTGACCTTCCTTCTAAACAAAGTTTTCTTGGCAATCAACTCTAGTAATAGTTACGTAGAACTTTACATTTTAATAATAAGACTGGCTCTGTTTTAAATATGGCTAACATAGTTTTTTTTTTGTAAAATATTGTGTATATTTTAGTTAAGGCTGTTATATACATATTTTTTTTTATTGTCAGGTCTACCCATCCACCTGAGTTAAACTGTAACTCATCTATATAAGTACTAGTTTTCTATTGTTGTTTGACGACGTAGTGACCCTGCTTATGAAGCCTACGGTCCTGGGTTAAAAACCAACAAGGGCATTAATATGTGTGGCGAGCATAGGTTTTATTCCTGAGTCCTAGATGTTTTCTATGTATTTAAGTATTTGTATATTATATATTATATCGACAGCTGAGTACCCACAATACATGTCTTCTTGAGCTTACCGTGGGGCTCAGACAATTTGTGTAACTTTTTTGATTTTATATCTATTTATTTATAACTATATTATTTCAAGATTTTATAGTATAAATATAAGCACATTATACATAACCGAGGTGGGCCGCCTAGAAATAAACCTCCACACTGCACCTATATTTATTGTTACATTTCATTATTTTTAAATACCTAAAATCCTGTGTTTTTTTATCTCTTTCATGACAGGTCCCTCGTCGTGTATGTGAATATACAGTCCCCTTGATTTTTTACATTATATATACACAAACATTTGTATGTATAATGTGCTTATACTTAAATAAGATAATTTATTTAATTCGAAATTATATTTTACAATAATTACTTAACTGAAACTTAGTTAATTATTGAACTAGACACATTTCCAATTCTTATTTACCAAATGAGAATGTAGTTTAAACAACATACAATGAGCCAATGTGTATTTATTATAATAAACTTTACTTACAAGAATATGTACTTAAAATTAAGTATTTGTCGTTTAATACTTTAAGTTTCTAATATCAGAGTTAACAAACCATATATTTCAATTGTGGAACACATTTTATTTATGACTATTTATTGCACTAAAACAAATAAAATATAAGCAACGTAAACAAAATCAACGACTGGTAAAAAACATAACATGTAAATATATAAATTGCATAACACAAAAAACTTGAGGTGTGTCCAAGTGACTAAACTTAAATGCTAAAAAGTTATAATAAATGACTAAAAAACAAGTTGTTAAAACCTTTGACTGCACAGCTATGCCGCAGTCAGTGGTTAAAAGGTTAAGAATAACATACATGTTTTAAAAATTGCAGATCTATTTTACTTTCTTGACCACTATTTCGTTAAGTATAATACGCAGCATGTAAAATACAAAAAAATGCGTTAAATTATTGTCAAAAACAACACAAAAAATTTGAACACAATTTATATTTAACCACTATTCTATAATATACAGTGGCACATAAGGCTTTTGCTAGCGATCATTGCAATTCTACATTTCTTAAGTATAAATAAACACTATCGATGTTATAACAGTGCTCAAATAAAGCCACATTAACTTAAGTACTACATGACATGACACTATCAAGCGGAGTTTGTTTCAAATCTATACTTTTTCGCAAATTCCATCATCACCATAACGTCATAATTACCCTATAACTAATGATTTGTCCTAATATTTTATCACAAGTAATAGATGCAACGAATATATTTATTTATATTTGTAAAAGAACACGAACAATGTACTTATTGTGCTATGATGCTATCTGCTCGATACCGTCCCACACATATTGTACTGACACATTTGATTACATGTTTGAATGTAATCACTCTTCAGATTAAAGTTACTTGAAAGATTATTTTATCATTATAGACATGTTTAGAAACCACTTGCGATTTTTGAAATCCCTTAACTTTAGGTGATCGATTTAGTCGAATATTACTGGAAAAATTCGTAAAATTGGAATAGTTTAGTTAATATTCCGCTCATAAATGGCGAAATTATTCAAGATTTCTTTAATTAGTAGTAGTAATTAATTTCCTTAAACTCTTTTTGAACTACAAAGCTAAAGGCACATGCCTGAACATCATGAATTGACTATAAGTTTACAAAAGTGGTGGATGAATTCGTTTTTTTTCCTCTTCATCCTCACGGCCGATATCAATGGAGGACGGAGATGGAAGACCGCAGGGCCACTCCAGCGACTCCGCTTCATGAGTCATGATGTGCTCAGCTTCCACTATAACAAAAAAACACATTAAAATGTCTAACCAAAAATAAAAAATATTACTATTTTTTTTAATAGAGAAGGATGAATATATAGGATAGAAGCCAAAGAAGAATTGTTTTTTATTGAATTTTGGAATTGTTTTTATTGAATTTTGTATAACGGTGTACAAAATATAGCAATAGTCTTGGAAATATACTTAATTTTGAATGAATAATAATTACATATGTATTCTCGTTATTGGTTCTTACAAAAAAATAAGTGTTAATATATTATAGTTCCAGCAATATACAGTTAAAGGTCATCGAGAGTTAACACCTGTTACATCATACCTGAACCGAAGCTATTATAAAAACTACAAATATTTATCTACTTACTAAATTAGTACAAAACAAACTCTGAGCAATTTCAGATGTTCAATCTTATCTAATTAAATTAACCTCGTACCTAGTGCCTAAAATCCATTAAAACTGAAAACAATTCTAACAAACATTGTTCTACATACTTCAGTACACAGTAAATATTATTTTATGTTAATAATATTTTTCTATATTAAGTGTATATTTTATCCAACACTAACTATGATCTCATCAGATTTTTTTATAGTAGTATATTTGTTTAATTAATTGAATAACGGCTATTTCGCACTATATCAATAATATGTTGATTATATAGATATGTATGTACATATTGATTTTATCGAATTATATATTTTAAGAGACAGAAGATACAAAGTTTAAACGGATAATTTTAGTTTAAAGTGTAATAAATATTATTTGATTATGTTTACTATTTTAACTATCCGGGATTTATAAATAAACATGTCAAGTCAACCTTTTCATGTCTTCGTTGGTTTATTTCAAAGAGAATCTTTCAAATTATCAACGCTCTACTACGTAAGTATAAAAAATTAATTACGTCACTGACCAATTTAAATAGTAATTAAGTATTCAAATACATAATGACTGGTAACGTAGAATCTTGTAATACTCGTATGGGTTGCTCGAGAGTTACATATAAAATAATTGTATTTAAAAACTTGACTTGATAATGTTAACGAGAGGATAGTTATTTTAATAACATGTTTATTACCCAAATGGCCGCAACATCTTAAATGAGACGAGTACAAAGGTCAGGCCAAATAGATAGATCAAAAACAAGTTAACATGGTGACAAGGTTAATAAGGCAGTTCTAGGCACCAGGACTATGTTTTAATTACTAGGTAACAAGTAACAAGCAAATCCAGGAAAACTACTTACTTCTAATCCGGTGGATTTTGTTTCCATATGCAAGGTCCCAATAATAAAGGGTCACAAAGGTTAAGGGTATTAGTGGCATCAGAAGGTAGGGCCTCTTTGTTCTCCGAAAACTGTTTGGGATGTAAAAACGATTAAGGATTAGGAAAACAATGTAAGTAACAATGTCTTATAATCATAATAACCTCTCTGACTGTAAAAAAATCAATTTCTTCTAGTGAGTTTATTATGATATAATATTATAAATGGTAAAAAAACATCCAAAAAATTTAAATATTTACAAAAAATTAAACATGCACATTAGCAAAAGTATTAGTAAAATGTTAAGAAATTACACTAATTAATACCTCCTTAGTCTGTAAAAGAATTGAATTATAAAATTTATGAATCAATTTATTTTCACTACATTTATTTTTTTGTAATTTGTAAGTACCGTATAATGTACTAGACTTTATTAATTGAAACATGCATACCCAGTAAATAAACCAGTGGCTGCGGTAATGTAAAAAGTCGTCATCCAAAGACAGGTGTCTCTATTTTTAGCTATTTGCATTGCCATTTGTCGCTCTTGCAATTGATATTGTAATTGAATTTGTCTTTCCATCTGAAAAATGAAAATTTAAATTTCAAGTTTTTATTACTGTTAAATAACACCATAATTTGCATTACATACTTGACCAAAATTATACAAAACAAAACAAAAACATAAAACTGACCTTGATTTTGTTTATAAACTGAATAAAATCTTGATTCTTTTTGAAGTTTTCTTCCATATTAATTGTGAAATAGTTTCCCATTTTGGAAAGAAGATACTTAATTACGTTTAATAGTTAATTAAGGAAACAGGGTACGACACAACGCCCTAGTTTTGCGATCACTACTGACACCAAATTTTATCAGCTGATTGTTGTCAAAACAAGTGTTATTGATTCTGCTCCTGGACGTTGTAATTACTTTTACCCGCACCAATCTTCGTATTTTTAAGTTATAGTTACAATCGATATTCTATAAAATTATTGAATAAATTACGAAAGTAACACTACAAAAAAAAATATTATAGACTCGTGTTTATCGATTTCGTCTACGTAACCATTTAGTAGCAACACTATTGCTAAGTTGCCAAATGAAACGTCAAAATTATTCCCGCCAAATTTACCAGTTTTCATAGGGTATTCATTGGGAAAGCGTTTTATTGTTTTGTAAAAATAATTAAGTGTTTATAAAAGCCAAAATGGGTATTCAGGGCCTAACCAAACTTATAGCGGATGTCGCTCCGCAAGCCGTTAAAGAAATGGAGATTAAAAACTACTTTGGTACGCTAGCACATTCGTTGTAAATATAACCTTTATCGTCTTACAAATAACTTACAAGATGCTTCAATTACAGGTCGCAAAATCGCCATCGACGCATCTATGAGTCTTTATCAATTTCTAATAGCAGTGAGAAGCGAAGGTAATACATATATCCAGTTCATATTATTCACAAATATCTTGACAAACTCAACGGGTTCCTGGTGATTTCTATGGCCGTTTCGGTGTTTTAAGGGGCTCAATTGGCGTCAGTCGACGGAGAGACCACGTCCCACCTGATGGGAACATTCTACCGCACCATTCGTCTGGTAGAAAACGGAATAAAGCCTGTGTACGTGTTTGATGGCAAGCCACCGGAGCTGAAGTCTCATCAGCTGAACAAGCGAGCTGAGCGACGCGAGGAGGCTGAGAAAGAGTTGCAGAAGGCTACTGAAGCTGGTAACTATCATTGTTCATTCATATATCGATAAATAGTTGCAAATTTTAAGAATCCATTTGGTATTGAAGATCATATGGTAAAACCCCTGCCAAGAGTGGCAATTATGGCATTAGACCTTCCTTTGCTCAGAGACTGCTCCAATTGCAATCAAATGCAAATTGTGCATGTGCTTTAGCTATATACCATTATCAGAGCTTGTACAAGTCTTTGCAGAAACAGATATAAATAAATAAATATTTCGGACATTTTTTTACTCAAATCGACCTAGTCCCACGGTAAGCTCAATAAAGCTTGTGTTGCAGGTACTAGACGACGATATATATAATAAATAGATACATATAAATATTTAAATATATAGATATGGACATAGAACTAAGACTCTATAGAGTCGAAACTTAAAATGATTATTATCTAAAGTGGATATTATTGTAAATCCATTGACCTTTTTCATATCATATCTGTCATGGATTTGTCAAAGTGGCATGCTTGAAACAGTTTTATGGTGACAATTTAATACAATAATTTGCTTAGTAATGGTTATTTCGAAATATATTAAATATAGTGCAAATAAATACAATGCAACCATCAGCATTAACACCTTAGCTGCGGCAATTAGTTAACATTGCAGTTAACTAATGTACATGTTAACAATGAGAGGTAGGGCACAGCGATGACCATCACGCTTGAATCTGGGGCAGCCCAACTGGGGAAGTACCTCCTCCTTACAGGAGACCACAGCCATAATAGCACTGCTACCTTTCAGGTATGTAGTGTTGTGTTCCTGATGGTGAGTAAGGTTCCCAGAGCTCCAACCCCCCTTAAAGGCCAGCAACGCGCTTGTGACTCCCCTGGTGTTGCGGGTGCCCATGGGCGACGGTAATTGCTTACCATCAGGCAATCCGTCTGCTCGTTTGCCGCCTATGTCATAAAAAAAAAAAAAAAACTATACTGAGGGGTCAAGGGACCGCAGCGAACATGTTAAAAATAATATTAATGGAAATACCTTCACATACGTATGGAGAATTTTGAGTTGCAATAATATTAGTGACAAATAAAATAAAATAATATTGTACATAAGTCAATACTATAAATCTTGTTCTATTGCCATGTTGCGATTGTTTTGCGATGACTTGTCCAAGCACTGGCCATTATAATCAAGGATAGGACGAACGCCCGTCATTTTGAAAACATAACCCTGTTCCGCACAACGGAGACTTCCTTGAGATACTAATACACATATTCTATTTTCTATTGTTTATTAATTAATTGTTATTTTTACTATCCGACCTGAATTCAATCGCATCATCCTGCATCCAATGATCGCACAAGTGAAAAGATCGAACAAATAAATCATTCTTTTTGGATTACGACAGTGAATTTTTTACATAACAACATCCATTCTAGATTCATTCATTAATTTTATTGACGCTGAATTTGTTCTTATAAAAAAAGTTTAATATAATAATATTTTACAATATAATGAAGTCTCCGTAACACGGAACAGGGTTGTTTCCAAAATGACGGGCGTTTGTCCTATCCTTGATTATAATGCAGAGGGAATGTATTTCCCATTACATAGGATAACATTTTTTAGGTGACCAAGCGTCCATTGAGAAATTCAACCGTCGGCTGGTGAAAGTGACAAAGCAGCACGGAGAAGAGGCTCGGTCTCTCCTCAAACTCATGGGCATCCCGGTGGTCGAGGCTCCCTGTGAGGCGGAGGCCCAGTGTGCAGCACTTGTGAGACTTATTTTACAATTTTATAAATAATAAAAAAAATTGGATTACCGATACACATATGAATCAATCTAGTGTTGCAGAAAACTCAAAAAGTTTTGTGTTGTAATTTTTTGTTGTAAATTATTATGTCTGTTAAAGTTTAATTTATTTTTTTATCGGTTGAACATTAGTATCTTCACAATATCAACATCAACAAAACGTTTCTAACACTAGCTAGATATTGACAGTAGTAAAAATAGTACATTTCGATACTAGTTTTTACACGAGTATCGAACCTAATATTTCATAGCAAGTGCCTTAAAAAGTGAAATTTACGCACAAGAAGCGTGCGAAACGTGCACTTTTTACGCACTAGTTAGGAAAAAGTTTTTTTTTTTTCAGGTAAAAGCCGGCAAAGTGTTCGCTACAGCCACAGAGGACATGGACGCCCTAACGTTCGGTGCCAATGTTCTACTCCGCCATCTTACATTCTCCGAGGCACGCAAAATGCCCGTTCAGGAGATCCATCTCGAGAAGGTGCTGGAAGGGTTGGAGCTCAAACACAATGAGGTTGGTGCACTTAACCTAATTTTTTTGGACCTGGGTATGTCCTTAACTACGTCCAACTATGAGAGATAGGGCACAGCGAAGTACCATCACGCTTGAGTCGGAACAGCCCATCTGGGGAAGTACCTCCTCCTTACAGAAGACCACAGCCATAATAGCACTGCTACCTTTCAGGTCTGTAGTGTTGTGTTCCTGATGGTGAGCAAGGTTGCCAGAGCTCCAATCCCCCTTAAAGACTGGCAACGCGCTTGTGACCCCTGGTGTTGCGGGTGCCCATGGGCGCCGGTAATTGCTTACCATCAGGCAATCCCTCTGCCCGTTTGCCACCTTTGTCATAAAAAAAAATTAATATTCGGGACAATCTTACACAAATCAACCTAGTCTTATGGTAAGCTCAGTAAGGCTTGTGTTGTAGGTACTAGACGACGATATATATAATGGATAGATACATTACAAATACTTATATGTTTTCTATATTATAGAAAACACCCATGACACAGGAACAAGTATCTGTGCTCATCACACAAATAAATGCACTGACTGGGATTTGAACCCAGGTTCATCGGCTTATTATATACATCTACATCTATTATATACATGGTTGGCCGACTACCCACAACAAAAGCCTTCTTTAGCTTACTGTAAGGCTCGGTCAATCTGTGTAAAAATGTCCAGTAATTATTTATTATTTTTCTAAAAAAAAAAAAACTAACTATTACTAAACTATTTTAATAAAAAATTCCCGTGAGACTCAGACATACTAAAATATTAACGGGTCACTCACATATTTTAAGGTCGAATAACGCTCGACATATGTTTCGGTCCAATTCGTGAACCATATTCATGAGCTCCGTGCCGCACCGTCGCTAGCGGCGGCCCTTCGAGAACTTATATACATTTATAAAGTATATATAGTATATTTATTTACTTGTATATATATTTTAGTATTACTAAACTATTTTTGGTTTCAGTTCATTGACCTGTGCATTCTGCTGGGCTGCGACTACTGCGGCTCCATACGCGGCGTGGGCCCCAAGCGCGCCATCGAGCTGATCCGGCAACACCGATCCCTGGACGAGGTATTTTTTTTTTATCTGACTTACCCTTTATAGGGCAACTTCAAAATTTCAATGCAAAAATGACCACCCAACAACATAGTCTTTTTGTATTTTTTTCTTAACAAGAATCATTAGGACAATCGAACCGCGATGAGGCTTGAACGCACGACCATAGTGACTTTTGGGCGTTAAAGGGTTAAACTCAAACCCAAACGTTTATTCAGTAAGTAGTTCAGGGCACTTTTACACGTCGAGTATAGGTACAAAAGAAGAAAAAAAACTACACCGGTTCTAACCCTACACCTCTGATTCGAGATTTTGACTTTCATGACCGGCAAGAAACTCTGACTTAGGCTCTATAATCTCTAGCTCCTCGGAGACCTATAAAAAGGTCTACCATTGAATGCCATTTTGAATTTTAATTATGACAAACCAGAGTTTTGCCGTGTGATGCCAGCTGACTAGAATAGCACCACCCCATCTCCTCCCGCGGGTGTCGTAAGAGGCGACAAAGGGAAGAATCCTACGAACGGGCAGCAGTCGAAACCCAATCTACAGCTACTGCAGTCGCCAAGCGTGGCGACTATGGCAACTACCCCCAAGATGATACAAGTCATATTTGTGGGAGGCCTATGTCCAGCAGTGGACTGCATACGGCTGAAATGTATGTATGTAAACCAGAGTTGCATTTGGCCTGGTAAGTTTATATATCTGGGCAGCTAGAGGTTATACCGGCTTATTAGAGCCATTGGACTGTGTGGGAGGAAGGTAGTCTGGGGAAAATCCAGGACCCTTCCGCACCAGACTTGATTTGTACTGGAATACTACTAGTCCAGTAAAATTACGAAAATAGATCAGTATAAGTACCGAAACCTGGACATAATTCGATAACTGTAATTTTCTTTTTCTATAAAATAAAATATTGTTAGTTCTTTTTAAGATATATTTAAAATTAAACATTTTAGGGTTCGGAGTCAATGTATAAAACCCAAGACTGTATTATTCTACGATCACGTTTTCTTCAAAACATAAGAAATTAAAAGTCTAATACATCATCATCATCTCAGCCACAAGACGTCCACTGCTGAACATAGGCCTCCCTCTTGGACCTCCACATATACCGGTTGGAAGCGACCTGCATCCGGCGAAAGGTACTCGAGTGGAGACCACGGACTAGCAAGCGCAGCGTAGGATGTCCACCCACAAGATGGACAGATGACCTAATTAAGGTCGCCAAAATGTAATTGAATAGATAATATTACTATTAATGTTAAACCCAAGGTGTTGAGTTTTTTACATTGATGCGGAACCCTAAAATGTTTAATTTTTTATGTTTTAAAAAGAACTAACAATACTTTATTTCATAGAAAAAGAAAATTACAGTTATCGAATTATGTCCAAGTCTTGGTAATTTTACTGGTCTATACTGAGTTCAGTAGTTCCAGTGAAATTGGTTGAGGCGGTCTCAACCTCATCTGAGTGATGTGATGGTATCAAGCTTATGGGAGTTTTGTAGCTAGTCTGCTGAGAGTCCAGCAAGTAACTCAACTAGCCCCAACCATTGTCGGAGAGACATGGACGAGGTACATATTCTATCCTATCAGACCTAATACAATTAAAACTGTTGTGAGCCATGTTACTACTACTTAGTGAGTGATACACCCTCATCGCGATCGGTGTGTCCTGACTCGGCTTGAAGATGGGTACCAGAGCTTACCCGAAACATGTCGCCTAGTGCGATATAATTACACGTGAGTTTATCCGTTTGTAACTAAGTAGTACTATCAGACCTAGTTGGCATTACAATCAGGTATTGGATATGCGGATATATACCTTAAGTTTGGCGGCGTCAATAGTATTGAGAATCGGCTTTGTTTTCGTTAGAATATTCCCGGCATTTGTAAATTTAGTAACGAGGCCCAAACTAATAAGTAAGTTTTTAAATACGCTTATTTTTTATGAACCAAATAAACTGATGTAAAACCGGATCGCTAATCTTAAGTGCCAATGGGGTAATTTGTTAGTACAGTTGCCATCAAATATATCGTAGCTGTGTGAAGTGGTCACAAATATCGAAGTGCATGTTCCCATATTTATGACCACCTCCACAGCTCCGATATATTGGATGGCGACTGTACAAACATCTGAACGTGCACTTTATGGCATTGACAATAAAGACGTTGTTCGCTCCGATATATCTGATGGCTCCTGTACTTGGCCCTCCAATAACTGGCAACATACTAAATAGGTTTCTGACAAAAAAAATTGGTCCAAACTTTTATTGCCGACTGTACTTTTTTTTTTGTACAATCTCAAGGTCACCTACTCATCGAAAGGATTCTTAAGAGCCTAAACACCACAAGTTTATCTTGTGTAATAGGAGTTACTTTTGCTGCCTTCTAGCTCCAGCATCAAATCAGTGGTACCATAATATTGCATTGTCACCGAACTTACATAAGTGTGCTAAATTTCAGTTCAATCGGTTAAAGATGTCTGCTTCAAAATTGAGTTGGAAAATTCCACCCGGATAAACATACATACATTGCAAGTTAAATAAAAGCTTGTAATAAAATGACCTAACAGGTGATTAGACTTCATTTCAGTGTGAGGTGGCCAGTAATTGAAACCTTATTAGAAAATGCATTCTATTTATAGGCAAACAGAATTCATTTTCAGCGTAAGCTAGCCAATTACTGGCGATTTACCCTCAATTGTGTTATCTCAGATATTGAAGAATATTGACACCACCAAATACCCCCCTCCGGAGAACTGGGACTTCGCAGACGCGAGGAGATTGTTCCAGGAGCCCGAGGTTGCTGACCCTAAGGACATTGAGGTCAGTTGTATTCTTTTATGTCTAGAACTAGCTTCTGCACGGGACTTTGTCTGCATTTTTATGCCGACCTTAAAATATATCAAAGCACAACAACTTTTGCGGGTCGTATCCTAAACCAAGATTTATACAATTAAACTCACACACGCGCAATACACACACACAGCATACAATCAGGCACACACAAGACACATTCACGCACACACAAATAGTTACATATTCTAGTATGCTAGGGTAATTCGTTAGTAACCTTTGTAAAGTAACAGAATTCATTTTCAGTATAAGTAGGCCAGTTATTGAAAAGTGGCCAATTACTGGCGATTTTTCCATCCATGGCCATAAAAAAATACAGATGGGTCGACAGGAAAGAGTCAACTCCACAAGAAAGACACGAATTAAACTTTGTGTTCGGCCCTTCCCCCGTTTGAGGGACAATACTCGGGACAAAATACTTAGGGCATACTGAAAATTCCTGGAACTGGCCACTTAGAAAACGAATATTAAAAAAACAATTATAGGGTTTGAAAAAGCAACTCTCTGGCAGTATATTACTTTTTAATTTGTTACACTGTCATTTGTTTTTTCATCGTGACGTTGGGTTGAAATTCGTGTGTCCGTGGTGCCGTAAAATGTTAAGAAAATTTGACGGCGGGCAATCAACGGCTGTATATAATATCGTGACAGGTGACGAAACCTGGGTTTACTGCTTTGAACCAGAAAGGAAAAGTCAATCGGCGCAGTGGGTCTTTCCTTTTGAAGACTTGCCGACGAAAGTCAAAAAAAGTCGAAGCACTGGTAAGAAAATGGTTGCTTCTTTTTTCAGCAGATCAGGGCATTACACCACTATACCGCTTGAAAACCAAAAGACAGTAACTGCAGATTGGTATGTAAAGACGTGCTTGCCCAAAGTGTTTGACAAAGTTCGTGAAAAGCGTCCCCGTAGCAAAATAGTCCTCCACCACGACAACGCGTCGGCACATTCCGCCAAGGCAACGAATGCGTATTTGAAGGCCTCAAATGTGGAATTAATGACTCATCCGCCATACAGACCCGATCTCGCACCATGTGATTTCTTTTTATTTCCAAAAATTAAAGATAAACTCAGAGGTTTACGTTTTACAAGCCCGGAAGTGGCAGTGAATGCTTTCCACGAAGTCATCGAAGAGGTCCCTAAGGAAGACTGGACCCGCTGCTTTTCACAATGGTTCCAGCGAATGCAAAAGTGTGTAAATAGTGAGGGTATATACTTCGAAAAACAATAAATATGTCATAAAGATAATAAGCCTTCTCATTTATCAGAATCCAGCAACTTTCAGTATGGCCCACGTATATCTCAACTAGCAGTGCCCGGCGGTGTTACCCGCGTTTTATTAGGGAAAAAACGGGGACTAGTATGGACTACTAAAATATATATAAAACGGGTCACACACGTCATCCAACATATTATTATATATATGTTAGTATGTCTGAGTCTCACGGGAGTTTTTTATTAAAAGTAGTATGAACTAGTATGGATAATATGGATTATATTATATGTCGCCAGTTGAAATGGTCGGACCCGGATGAAGAAGGCCTGGTGAAGTTCCTCTGTGGAGACAAGCAGTTCAATGAGGAACGAGTCAGGAACGGAGCCAAGAAGCTGATGAAGGCGCGGTCTACCACCACCCAGGGGCGGCTGGACGGCTTCTTCAAGGTATAAATAAATATTATAGGACTTCCTTACAAAATAGTACATTACATCATAGGCCGGATAGTGATACGTGGCCGGGAATCCGTTTTCACGACGAGGCATGTATAGTGCTTTTCTCAAACATACAATGAAATAAAAATGCTTCAAAAATTGAAATTTGCTAAGTCACAACTAACAATGAAATCGAAATGTATTAAAAATTAACATCAGCTGTTTGCTTTCACCCGCCATCTTTGTTTCTGTATGGATAATCGTCGAAAAAAAGTTACTTTGCAGGCCACGAGGGATAAATAGAAAAAATTTGACAAGTCTAAATGGTACTCGTATAGCACAATTTGGTAGTGCACTGGGCTAGTTATCCAGTGGTTGTGGGTTCGAGTCCCGCTGCGAGTCAAAATTTATATATTTTTCTTTCGATTTAAATATCGATTATAGGACTCCCTTACGAATTTGTCTGAACCCCACGGTAAGCTCAAGAACGCTTGTGTTATGGGTACTCGATACACGAACGATATATAAATAATAAATGAATAAAAGTAAATATATCAGGACAATCTTACACTAATCTACCTAGTCCTACGGTAACCTCAGTAAGGCTTGTCTTGTAAGTACTAGACGACGATATATATAATAGATAATAAATAAATAAAATAAATAAATAAATATTTCGGGACATTCTTACACTAATCGACCTAGTCCCACGGTAACCTCAGTAAGGCTTGTCTTGTAAGTACTAGACGACGATATATATAATAGATAGATACATGTAAATACTTAAATACATAGAAAACGTCCATGACTCAGGTACAAATAGCTGTGCTCATCACACAAATAAATGACCTGACTGGGAATCGAACCCAGGACCATCGGCTTCATAGGCAGGGTCACTACCCACTAGGCCAGACCGGTCGTCAACGGCTTGAAGTGTTCAAAATGCGCGCTTTTATTCTCTTGACAATAGAAATGTGTTGACCTCATTTTGAACACCTCAAACGCTTAGCCACTTCTGCTGCTGACTGTAAGTGGTCGTTACTCGAGAATCTTTACGCCAAAACGGGAATTTTGAAGATATAATTTTATTATTTTCGTAAGCGAATCCGACCAGTTTTGTTGAAAAAACCTGTATTTAAATTAATAAACTAATTGTATTTTTTTTACAGGTATCCACCACGCCTAACCCCAAACGGAAGGCGGAGGAAGAAAAAAAGAACGCAGCCAACAAGAAAGCCAAAACGGGGGGAAGAGGACGAAAGCCTAAATAAACTCAAATTAAGTATTCTTTAATTCCTAGTCTTGTATTCTAACTTGTGACATTCTACAGGTCTAAGGCCAACTCACATTTCTGTAACACTCACAGACTCAATTAAGAGCTAAGCCCGGTATTCATACATGATTTTTGAGATGTGAGCAGGACCGAGCCCAAAGACATAGTATATGATACTCTATCGTTTAGTTAAGTATTTTTTTTTTTTCACTTAATTAGTGAACATAAATGCTGTTTACTGTTATGACAGATCTTTGATTATGAAGAAAGTAAATTGTCAAAAGTTTTGTTATGATTTGTCAAAAGTTTTGTTGATTATGTTTAAATATAACAAAATGTTCATAAATGGCATTTTTTATAGGAATAGAAAAAAAAATAACTCGTATATCTTGTATTGGCTTGAGGTGTTAAGGCTGCGCCGAATTACTGCATAACTGCTAGATTCCTTTTTTGTATATGTAGTTAATCTTAGTCTATGTGTCATAAGTACACCCCTTTATCTTATGCTCAGTTTAGGGGCAAGTGATTGGGCAGTTACGATAATCTAAGTCGATAAAAATTTAAGGACTTACTCACTAAATAACATGTCAAAAGATCTTGAGTCCGATTTTTGAAATAGTCACCAAGTGATTACAATAGAGAATGAACGAGAATCTCTATCAAGATTACTCGGTGACTATTTCAAAAATCGGACCCCAAATTGACGATATTCGATATTTATAATTGTCACCCTCCGATTTCACTAATAAGAGGAATGAATGTGTCTCTGTAGCTTTCACTAAAGAAGAATTTTAGTTTGACAAATAACTTTTATAGATTAATATGAATCGACCAATTATTAGAAGCAACATCACTATTTTAGTTTGCCCCCAAGATGAGCATAATATAACGTGGTGTAATCGTTAAGTATCGCACTTAATCAAAGATCTATCATAACAATAAACAGGATATATGGTCACTAATTAGGTGACCATAATATCTGAGCAAGACATCGTTTCTTAACTAAAAGTGCAAAAAAAAGAAATAGGTGTTTTACTTTAAGGCTGCGCCGAAGAAATGACAGCAGAATTTCGTTTGTTAGATACCTTTTTTGTATAGTTAATCCTTAATCTTAGTCTTTGTGCGTCATAAGTTACATATTTAAGGATTAACTCAATAAATCATACGATTCAGAAACACGATTACTTGAATTTTGCGTTATAAAAATTACATCCAAAGTGACCTCTAAAAAAGATAGGCTTCACTTAATACGTTGCAAATACTCAACAGAAAGTCATAAGTTTTTTAATAATAACAAAATTACTTATTTTCTATAACGTATACGTCTTACATTTTCAAAAATATCATTTTTTTTAATTACGAATGGAACATTCCTAAATTCGCGAGGGGTTCGCCCATCCTTACCTGAGCCGCAATGATTAGATTGAATCGAGTAGCGCGAAAATCTCGCTGCCCTCTTAAACACCTTTTTTTTCTCGTTTTTTTACACGTGACATGTTTCGGAGAGCTTTGGTCTCCATTTTCAGAGTGCCGAGCCCCGTTCGCGTCGATGTATAAACTTGTTGTATGAATGTTGTACTTTACACATGTGGATATTGTTAGTGATTCGCGGTCCGGTACTGTTGATCAGTTTTTTGTGCTTAATTTGTAATTTTATTTGATAATATATGGTTAAGAAACTTATGGTATTTTTCCTTTTAGTATATCATATCTACTACGGCCCTTGATTGCAACAAATCATTTTTTTACCAGCGCGTTTGACTTCAGTCGCACCTGATGGTAAGTGTCGACGAGGTCGAGGGTGTAGCACGCTGGTTCAGTAACAGCCTATTCGCTTTTGCCTTGAAGAGACCCAAATTATATCTTTCCGGGAATACAGACGAATGGAAGCGAATTCCATTCCTTAGCAGTCCGCATTAGGAAGGTAGAAGCGAATCGCTTCGTGCGAATGAATGGAATATTCCGCCGGCCGGGGTGGCTATGGAGGTGGCTTGTCTGCCGATGGTGATAGTTGATAAGGAAGTCCCTGCGTTTAACAAGACCATAAATGCGACTAAATTCGTAACGGAGGTTAAGGCACTGGCCCCACCGCGAGCTAGTAAGCTATGAGCTATTTCAAGAGACTAAAGATAGTGGATCCCGTGTAAATAAAAGAGTCATATGTCATAGCCGGGCGAAAGTAGTTCATCACCGGGCGATGAGCTATAAATATATATATTTAATTGATAAATAAAATATCTTACTTGCTCGCGGTGGGACCAGTGCCTAACGCGTTGTACAAGGAGCGATTTAATGGTATTTTGAATAATTATGTAGAGTGGGGACTGCTGTGAATAGTCCTCGCTTCTCAGAGGC
Organism: Grapholita molesta; assembly: GCA_022674325.2. Classification (NCBI taxonomy): domain Eukaryota; kingdom Metazoa; phylum Arthropoda; class Insecta; order Lepidoptera; family Tortricidae; genus Grapholita; species Grapholita molesta. Next base: position 3,869,787 of record CP053141.2, on the reverse strand, counting down.
GTAGGGTTAGAAACAGTGTAGCTTTTATTTTTCTTCTTTTGTATATGTACTCGACGTGTAAAAGTGCCCTTGTGGCCTACTTACTGAATAAACGTTTGAGGTCGCCAACCCGCCTGCCAAGCGTGACGACTATGGCAACTACCCTCTAGGACATATTTGGGGCCCGTGTCCAGCAGTGAACATGATTTTATATACTACATCTGCATTTTTAGTATGATAAATTACACAAAAAACTTCAAACTGATTTATTCATATAATTACCATACATCAATCTAAGAAACATTCTATTTATCTCATACAATAAATGTATTTCAACAGCTATTAAATGTCATACACATACTATTTTTAACATTACAGCGTACTTAATACTTGCACAGATAAAACAGACAGAAAAATATATTGAGTATAACATTAACAAAAATAAATAAAGCTTTATAAATAAAATATACTTTTTTTTTTGGAAAAGCAAAATTGGCAGTAAGTACAAAATATTGAATAATGCAACACCTATACTTAATATAATGCATAGACAATTAGACGACTATAAAAGCTGCTCGTACCATAGACAAGCTCGATTACATTCTATGCGTGCTACAAACCCGTTTAAAAAAGTTCAACTTGTCAAAGTGTAAGTAAAAAAACACTTGTTTTTTTTTAACGGGCGCTAACAATCTGGAACTATTTGAGACGATGTCAAAAAAACTTTTAAAATTATAGCTTTATCCCCCTAAGGCCTACCATACAAGTAAAATGCTACTCGAATTAGTTCTTTATAGTGTAGGAAGAATAATTTCTTTTGTGTCAAAATCGAAAGAAACAAATGAATATTTTTTTATTATGCAGAAACGTCTGTCAGAAATTGACTTGATTTATATTTTTCTTTCGATTTAAATGAAATTCGACTCTGTTCCATTTTTATAAAGTTCAAATTTCTAAGTAATTAGTACTACAGGAAGGCCCTTGGGCCTTACGAGGATAATGTAAGTGTCTAAATATTATTGTGAGAATGTTTTAAATAGTTGCACAACAAGTGACAAAGTTCATTCAACCGACTTAAATTCCCCATTTCTCGCAAGTCAGTCGCCATCAGATATATCGGAGCTGTGGAGGTAGTCATAAATATCTAAACATGCACTTTATCGCCTTAACAATAGAGGCGTTGTTCCGATATTTGTGACCACCTCCACAGCTCCGATATATCTGATGGCGACTGTACAATCATATTTTAATTACGTAATGATCTAAGCGAAGTTCTGCTTCAAGAAGTTGATGAGTCCGTTGGTGGAGGCGTCGTGTGACGTCACAGGTTTGGAGTCTGCCAGCTCGGGTTCGATGGCCTTCGCCAGCTGTTTGCCGAGCTCGACTCCCCATTGGTCGAACGAGTTGATGTCCCAGATCACGCCTTGTGTGAAAATCTTGTGCTCGTACAGGGCTAGAATAAAATAGTAGTTAATGCAACTGATATATTATGAGGGACTTCAAAATGTGAGTGTAAACGCCGAAGAACCCCCTTTTTGACCCCTTAGGGGATGAATTTCAAAAAACGCTGAAATCACTTGTATTCGAATAAGGCGTGTTTTCACAAAATTTCAAGTCTCGCGCTTTACACAATCCCCATACAAACTTTCAAGTTTTTTACACCCTTAATGGTGGAATTTCCAAAACTACCTATTGCGAAAAACTGCTATAAACTATAACAACTCCCCCCAAGTTGGTACAAGTCACACATGGGGGTGGCCAATATCCAGGAGTGGACGTATTATGGCTCAATAACGATTTATTTTTTGCTGCTGTTACTGAATGCCATGACCATCGAACGTTTATACCGATGTTAATTAATAATGTCTACCCTAAATGGGATTAGGTTCCTGAACAGATCCCAATCAAGGACAAAAGCTAGTTCATTTTCCTCGTTGTCCCGGCATTTTTCCACGACTCATGGGAGTGAGGGGTCCGCTTAGCAACTAATCTCAGGCTTTGGCGTAGGCACTATTTTCACGAAAGTGACTGCCATCTGGCCTTCCAACCCAAACCAGTAAGACCTTTATTGAGATTGGTCCGGTTCCTTACGAGTTTTCCTTCACCGAAAAGCGGGTGGTAAATATGAAATGATATTTCGTACATAAGTTCCGAAAAGTTCATGGGTACAAGGGGTTTGAAAGTTTGAACCTACGATTTCCGGATTGCAAGTCGCATTTACCACTAGGCCACCAGCGCTCTAAACGAACAAGGATCAAAATTACTCATCATCATCATCATGTCAACCGAAAGACGTCCACCGCTGGACATAGGCCTCCCCCAGAACGACCCAAGAAGACCGATACTGCGCCTTCCACATCCAGCGGCATCCCGCGACTCAAATGCGCGGGTTTGTCAAAAAATTTGGTCGTCGGTCCAACTTGTGGGAGGCTACGCTGCGTCTTCCAGTTCGTGGTCGCCACTCCAGAACCTTTCCGCCCCACCGGCCATTGGTTCAGCAAAGTGCCCCGGCCACTGCCACTTAAGTTTGGCGATCCGGAGAGCTATATCGGTTCTACTGCCAAAGTTAGTAGTTCTCACCAATAAGTGCTCCGAGGACGAAGGGTGTGACTTTCTTGACGACGATGGAGTTGGTCGGCCGGTTGCCTTTGAACACCTTGTGGGGTAAGATTTTGGCTACAGCTTCCGGAGCCAGACCTGACTTCTCCAGCTCCGCCTTAGCCTGTGAACAGATAAACAAAAAAAAATAAATGAAAAATAGTTTATTCAGTAACTTATACTAATTTACAAAATACAGGTTCGTGTCTCTTTATGTCGTGTGGTGCCGGCTGACTAGAATAGCACCACCCCATCTCCTCCCGCGGGTGTCGTAAGAGGCGACAAAGGGAAAAATCCTACGGACGGGCAGCAGCGTCCGTCGAAACTCAATCTACAGCTACAGCGTTCAACCCGCCTGCTAAGACTACGCCAATTACCTCCAAGATGATACAAGTCATATTTGTGGGAGGCCTATGTCCAGCAGCTGAAATATATGTATGTAACGTATAACAATAAAGTGAGTCTTGCATACCTCTTCCGAAGTCTTGCCCTTCATGAGAGCCTCGGTTTGGGCGAGGAAGTTGGCCAGGAGGATCTTGTGGTGCTGCCCGCCGGCGATGGGGTTGTGGGTTTGAGCCGGGGCGATGAAGTCACACGGGATCAATCTGAATAAACATATTTAACACTTAATTTAACGACATTTGATTTTTTTTTTCAATTGAAACAGTTTCATTTCGTGTTTTGAATTTGGAATACGAGACATTTAAATCGAAAGAAAATTTAGAAAAATTTGACTCGCAGCGGGGCTTGAACCCACAACCACTGTGTACTGGGCTAGTGATCCGGTGGTTGTGGGTTCGAGCCCCGCTGCGAGTCAAATTTTCTATTTTCTTTCGATTTAAATATCGATTATAATTATGCTAGCAGACGTTTCTGCTTAATATAAAAACAATAGGAGTATTTGTCAAAAAAACACAGAGACCGTTTTCAGTTGTCGCAAAAAAAAAACTTGTATTCGAATAAGGAGTGTTTACACAAAATTTCAAGTCTCGCTTTAAATTTTACACAAACTTTCAACCCCCTTTTTACCCCCTTAATGATGGAATTTTCCAAACACCTTTTTAGTAGGCCCTTACGGTATATAAAGTACCTATTGTGAAAAAATCAGTTATCTAGGTTAAGCGGTGTGGGCTGGGCGTTGATCAGTCAGTCAGGACTTTCACGTTTATATCGAGTGTGGCCTGTAATAAACGCAATAACTTTAAGGATTGTTTCTACACCACGAACGTAGCAACATTTGTTCTACAACTTTCAAACAAACAAAACTTACAAACGTCTGCTAGCGAATATCTTCGATATTTAGATCGAGCTCAGTGCACTACCAAATGTGCCAATTTGGTGCACTGGGCTAGTGATCCAGTGGTTGTGGGTTCGAGCCCCGCTGCGAGTCAAGATTTTTCGATTTCAATATCGAAAACTAAGTTATTTTCAAAAGTCGTAGAACAAATGTTGCTACGTTTATGTTGTAGAAACGATGCCTAAAATTGCTCTTATTACAAGCCACACCCGTTAGATTATAGTTGAAATTAGAATAATTAGTTGGCCAAGGTACCTGGTGCCCTGATGTATGAGCTGGTAGAAGGCATGCTGCCCGTTGGTCCCCGGCTCCCCCCACACGATGGGTCCAGTCGAGTAGTTGACCTGCTGTCCGCTCCGGGTGACGTATTTTCCGTTACTCTCCATGTCGCCTTGTTGGAAATATGCCGCGAATCTAAAGGGTTAAAATAGATTATTACAGGCCGGGAAGTAAGGGTAGCCGGCCGAGTAGGTAGATAGTTACGAGGCCGGCAAGCCCTTTTCATGCGAGGAAGTTTTCAAAAAATAGTGCAACCAATTAGTGAAAGTTGTTAAGAAAAGTTCAAACACTGCCATGGGCAACACCAGGGGAGTCACAAGCGCGTTGCCGACCTTTAAGCGGGTTGGTGCTCTGGGAACCTTACTCACCATCAGGAATACAACACTACATACCTGAAAGGTAGCAGTGCCATTATGGCTGTGGCCTTCTGTAAGGAGGTACTTCCCGAGTTGGGCTTATCCAGACTCAAGCGTGTTGGTACTTCGCTGTGCCCTAGCTCTTATTATTGGACGTAGTTTGACAACCCCCAGGGTTTAGTATTTTGTATTGATTGTCATTCGTTTTGTCCTATCTATCCTTGATACTTAACTAATAGGCTAGATAATTTTTACTATATGGGATCAATTGCGTAAGAGTTATACAAAAATAGTAAAGGTAAAATCAAAGTCTGATCCCTTTGCTGAGTGGGATAACATAGGCTGCGGAAATGTAAGTTACCTGTGCAAATACTGGTCGTATGGCAGCAGGGCGTGGGTCTCTGCTCCGTGGAAGTTGCTGTACCATATACCCAGAAGCGCCAGAATCACGGGCGCCTGTACAGAACAGATTAAAAATTGCATTAAAAAAGTAGAGATGCGTAAAACACTTCACTAAGTTGAAAAGATTGATTCATATCTTTCGCTCGCAAAGTGTCACTAGTTTACGACGACCGGTCTGGCCTAGTGGGTAGTGACACTACCTATGAAGCCGATGGTTCTGGGTTCGAATCCCAGGCGGGGCATTTATTTGTGTGATGAGCACAAATAATTGTTTGAGTCATGGGTGTTTTCTACGTATTTAAGTATTTATATGTATCTATCTATTATATATGTATATCGCCGTCTAGTACCTACAACGCAAGCCTCACTGAGCTTACCGTAACTAGGTCGATTTGTGTAAGATTGTCCGAAAAAAAAACGTTCAGTGGATCTGTATGCTATATCGTTCACGAGTGAGAAAAGAGAAATGTGAAATAAGATTGACTGAATTGTTTGGTTTGTTTGTTCTTAACCGTTCATTCAGTCATTTGAATGAGAGCATAATGGAAGAGTTAATTACGTTTTTCATTATAAATATATTTTATTACGAAATAGGGTTTTATTATTTTTTATTATGCAGAAACGTCTGCTAGCGAATATCTTCGATATTTAAATCGAAAGATCGCAGCGGGACTCGAACCCACAACCACTGGATCACTAGCCCAGTGCACTACCAATTGTGCTATACGAGTACCGCTTCGACTTGTCAATTTTTTTCTATTTATCCCTCGTCGTATACGTCATCATGGGTGACGTGTAAACACATCTACCGCTACCGTATTAAACACTTAACGCCATTGAAGTCTCAATTCATATTGCGAATTCATCGCTAACAATGGGCTCCCCTTTCTAAATTATATTTATTATTTTTATAATCACATTTGGTAGACTTAGTTTTATAAGAATAACAAATTGGGTATTTTATTTTTCCAGTTATTATTACCTACGCAATGTGTGTAAAAGAGATGGTTATAATTCACACGGCCGTAAGTGTGGCTAATACAGCAATTACTTACGTTTTTCTCCAGCGGCGCGGTGCAGAAATGTTCGTCCATGTAGCTGGCTCCGTCTAGAAGTTTCTCGAAGTTGTCGTAGCCCACGTGGAGCGAGATGGACAGGCCGATGGCCGACCACAGCGAATATCTGGATGACACCGAATCGTATAATTACTCATTTCTTCAGAGTAGGTAAATCTTAATAATAGGAATAGCAGGCTCTATCTAATAGGACTAATTTTATATCGCAATATAAACTCGTCCTGCCCAGTATTTATATTTAACAAGATGGAATGTCCTTTATAATGGATAATGGGCAGGACAAAGATGTCTACCTAACATCCATTTATCTCCCTCTATTAACACTCTCTGGCTCACCTGCCGCCACCCAGCCTATGTATGTCTATCTAATATCCATCCATTTCTCTCTAATAACACTCTCGCTCACCTGCCGCATATACAATTCACTTAGTCCTCCTATCATGTCTATCCTCCTAAGCCCCACCATACAAGTAAACTGCTATTCGAATTCGTTCTTTATAGTGTAGAAAATAAAGTTTAATTTATTTTGTGTCAAAATCGAAGGAAATAATCCAATTTTTCCAATTTTATAAAATTAAAATTCTTTAAAGTATTTAGTATTACAAGTAGGCCTGTGGGCCTTAGGAGTCTATGTAATATCTATCCATCTCCCTCTATTCATACTCTCTCGCTCATCTACCGCTGATTCAGTCCTCTCTTTATCTATCTAATATTAAAGGTCAAGCAGCTTCCTCGCTCAACGCATAAGCATTGCAGTTCAGCGAGGAAACGATGCCAGCATCCTCGGCACCATGCCAAAAGGGCGAATCTAGAATTAGATTTATAGTTTTTCCTTTTTCTTAGTTCGTATTTAGTTTTAATAATTATATTGTTGAATAGTTATTATAATATTGTCATTCATGTATATTTATTTGAAAATCTAATATCTATCCATATCTGTCTAATAGCGCCCTGTCGCTCACCAGCCCCTGACGCCTCGAACCATATGTCTATCTAATATCTATCCATCTCGTTCTAATAACACTCTCTCGCTCACCCGCCACCGACAGTCCCTTTACAATATGTCTATCTAATATCCATCTCCCTCTATTAATACTCTCTCGCTCACCTGCCACCGACCCAGTCCCAGAAACCGAACATGTTCTTAGGGTCGATCCCGAACGCGGTCACCTTCTCGCCGTTGGTCGACAGGGCCACGAAGTGCTTGGCCACGGCGGACGGCTGTATGTAACAAATAATTGTACAGTTAAAAATACTATAGACTAAGATAAATCGCCAGTAACGGGCCCCCTTTTACTGAAAATGAACGAATGGGGTTGTAATTACTGGCCACCCTTCAATAACCTGCCACCTTACACTAAAATAAATTCTAGTCGCCTATAAACAGAGTTCATTTTTAGTATAATCTGGCCAGTTATTGGAGATTGGCCAGTTACTAGCGAAGTACCATACGTTGCTATTAAGAAAATTCTGATGCTAGAAGGATACTATAATTTGACGTGAATTTATCCGTTTGTAACTAAGTAGTAGTAACAGTTTTAATTATAATTTCCTCCCTCGAACGCTCCGGCTGTGGAATGAACACCCTGCCGAGGTTTCCCTAGGGACTACAGTATGAGGTTCTTCAAAAAAGGAGTGTATAGGATCTTAAAGGGTACGCAACGCGCATGTGAATCCTCTGGAGTTGCAGGCGTCCACAGGCTACGGTGCTTACCATCAGACGGACAGTGTGCTTGTTTGCCACTGTCGTTCTATAAAAAAGGCGCAACTAAGGGTTAAGTTGACTTCGGAACTCACGGTGGACTTGACAGTCGACTTACATCTTTGGCAGCATCCAGGAACCAGTTCTTGGCCGAGGTCGCGTTGGTGATGGTCTCCTGGGTGGTGAAGGTCTTGGACGCGACGATGAAGAGCGCCGTCTCAGGGTTCAGGCGTTTGAGGACCTCGGCCAGGTGGGTGCCGTCGATGTTGGACACGAAGTGGACCTACGGGAGAAATGGATTTTAAAAGTAAAAAACCGGGCAAGAGCTAATCGGACTCGAGCGTCGAGGGATTGGCAAAATGAAAAACAAGTTGAGTTTAATAATTAATTTTCTTATCTATTTTATTTTCTCGCAATCGAAGTGAAAAGTAGAGTGTATAACTTGGGTCTAAACGTCATGTTACCCGTCGAACTATAACCATCTCAACCGCCAAGAGCGAGGCGGACTCGCGCATCGAGGGTTCTTTAAAAATATTTTTATTATATCATTTTTTTAAGGCTGCGCCGAAGAAATGACAGCAGAATTTCGTTTGTTAGATACCTTTTTTGTATAGTTAATCCTTAATATTAGTCTATGTGCGTCATAAGTTACATATTTAAGGATTAACTAAATAAATCATACGATTCGGAAACACGATTACCTGAATTTTGTTTAATAAAAATTACATTCAAAGTGACCTCTAGAAGATAAGTAGGTTTCACTTAATACGTTGCAAATACTCAACAGAAGGTCATAATCATAAGGTTTTTAATAATAACAAAATTACGTATTTTCTATCACGTAAGTATACGTCTTACATTTGTAAAAAATATCATTAAAAAAAACGAAAATTCCTGAATTGGCGAGCAGTTCGCCAATCCTTACCTGAGCCCCCATGAGTAGATTAGCTCGGCGCCCCCTCGTTTGCCACATTTATCATTAAAAAAACCACCGAGTTTACGACACAAACCTTAAGATGGTTAGCGTAGGGCTTCAGGGCTTCGGTGACCATGAGGGGGCCGAGGTCGGAACCCCCGATGCCGATGTTCACGACGTCGGTGATAGCCTTTCCAGTGTACCTGTTACAAGACAATATTATAAAATAGCTATTCCTCGCGACTTCATCGGCCAGCCGTGCCCGTCTTTAAAGTATGGTTGCGGGATAAAAGTAATCCTATGTCCTTTCTCGTAGCTCATACTAATTCGTTCCAAATTTCATACTAATTGGTTCAGCTGTTTAAGCGTGAAGAGGTAACAGATAGACAGACAGACAGACTGAGAGAGATGCTTTGGTATTTCTAATATTATAATGTAATATATTCACTCTTAAACCGCTGAACCAATAGGGTTGAAATTTGGTATGCAGAGAGTTTGAGCTACGTATGGTTTATATTTTAATTAGATCATTTACTTATGAAATTTGATTTGGATTTACTGTCCACTGGTGGCCTGTATTATCTGCTGTCAACAAAAATAGTGACTTATCCATTCCCCTGCCCACTGAAGACTTGTCCAGAGAACTCCGTAAACCAGGACTGTATTGACTCAACTAGAATGGTCAGTTCCTTGCCCCTTCCACTGTAGACCTGTCACATCTGCTGTCAACTAAAATGACCAGGGTATGTCCTTAAACTATGTCCAACAATGAGACTTAGGGCACTGCAAAATACCATCACGCTTGAATCTGGAGCAGCCCAACTGGGGAAGTACCTTACAGAAGACCACAGCCATAATAGCATTGCTACCTTTCAGGTATGTAGTGTTGTGTTCCTGATGGTGAGTAAGGTTCCCAGAGCTCCGACCCCCCTTAAAGGCCGGCAACGCTTGTGACTCCCCTGATGTTGCGGGTTCACATGGGCGTCAGCTCGTTTGCCGCCTTTGTCATAAACTAAAATGGTCACTCACCCCTTCCACTGTCCACTGATGACTTGTCCAGAGAACTCCTTCATGTGAGCTAGGACTGCGTTGACCTCGGGTGTGACATCAGCGCCGTCAACCAATATGGGCCTGTTCTTGCGGTTACGGAGGGCGATGTGCAGTACTGCGCGATCTTCCGTGAAGTTGATCTTTTCACCTGCGAACAAAACGCCATCGTCAGCAGACGTTCCCTCAACGCTGAGGATCGTGACATCATGTCCTAAGGTAGACCAGTCTCCTCCATAGGCTTCTGTCACCCGCTAGATGCACGGCTTCCTGCAGATGTACATGCAACGGTGCAGTAACCTGGGCGCTCCATCTAGCGGGTGGTCTGCCGCGAATCATCTGGCCGTCAACTTTGCCCGTCATAGTCGTCTTCTCCAGGCTATCAGGAGAACGACGAGAGAGGTGGCCAAAGTATGCATGGATGCGGTTGCGGTTGAACAAAACGTATGAATTATTAATTATTAATTATGTTTTTTGATTTTTTTTAAACAAGACTGACCAACGTTTGACCTCAGTCGCACCTGATGGTAAGTGACGAGGTCGAGGGTCTAGCACGCTAGTTCTGTAAATGTTTTTTGGGAGTGTCTCTGCGTGATCGAATCAGGAATGATTTTATCCGTAGTAGAACAAGTTACCGATATGGCCCTATGGATCACAAAACTTAAGTGGCAGTGGGCGGCAGAACCGATGGATGGTGGGGCGGAAAGGTTTTGGAGTGGCGACTACGAACTGGAAGTAGCAGCGTAAGTAGGCAACAAGGTGGACCGACAACCTAGTTAGGGTCGCGGGATGCCGCTGGATGTGGGAGGCACAGGATCGGGCTTCTTGGGTCGTTCTGGGGGAGGCCTATGTCCAGAGGACATCTTTCGGCTCACATGATTATGATAATGACTTTATCATCATTTCAGCCTTAAGACATCCACTGTAAATACCTCCCCCAAATATGAATTGTATAATCTTAGAGTATTTGACATAGTTGTCACGGTTGCAGGCGGGTTAGCGACTGCGTTAATGCGATTCGGTTTAGATTACTGCTCATCCGTCGGTTACTTTCCTTTGGCGCTTACACCCGGAACAAATGAGGGTTTGAAATATTTAACTTGACGACAGGCTTGGGTTAGTGGGTAGTGACCAGACCTCGGACAGGGTGAGCTGTTTTAAGAGTTTGCATAATATGGACATACCTACGTAGTCATTCAATGGTAGATGTGATGTAGTTGAACAACGAATGAAATTATTCTATTTAGATCTTTACATAACTAGCAAAACAAATTAATTGTATAGCAAGCCTCTTTAAATGATAAGCATATCCATATGAAAGTAAAATAACTGATATGATGTCATACCACTTAAGATAGACAATAATTTTATTTAACGAAGCCATATTTAACATTGACATATCATGACAAAGTAATTAATGTCATTATTCCAATGTTCTTTTGTGTATTTTAATTTCTGAGCAATTTGAGTTTGCTAATAAAAAATAAATAATTAAGAAGACAGATTATTCCGAATTTGAGTATGCCGAAATATAAAGCAAAAACAGTTCTTAAGTGGATTGAAAATGAACCTGACATGGCATTGTCCAGATGTCGAATTTCTTATGAGTATTTATTTAATTCTGTAATACGAAATCACGTCATAGCTGGAAAACCAGACTCAGATCTGTTGAGAGACTATGCTGAAAAAAATTCTGAAGGAACAGATGTGCACGGTATTTTAATGTACAAACTTCACTCCGCGCACTTCAGTGGAAGTAGAAAGGTCTTTTTCCATCTATAAGTGGATATTAAACTCAAGAAACAAGGGGGTTGAAAATTGAAAAAGTAGAAAAAATTATAGTTCTATATTACAATAACCAATAACAAAGAAAAATTAGATTAAATAAATAATACCTACTCGTTTTGTACATAATGCACTGTCATTTTAGTTTAATTATAATTCATGAATTCTTTTTAATATTTTATCTTGAGGTATATCTATATTAATATCTACACTTGACATTAAAGACGTAAAAATGGCTCACTCTGTCCGAAGTCTGGTAGTGACCCTATGTCCTGGGTTCAAATCCCAGTAAGGGCATCTATTTGTGTGATAAGCACAGATATTTGTTCCTGAGTCATGGGTGTATCGTGTACATTATGTATATCGTTGGATGAGTACCCACAACAAGCCTTTCAGAGCTTAGCAGAGGCACAGTTAATATGTAATGATGTCCAGTATTTTTTATTTATTAAAACTTATATTCAAATTGTAAATGAAGCAACTATAAGTCATATAAATACACCGATCTTTCATCGTCAAATAGTCGGAAATCTAGGCCGAGTTTAGCCGACGGCCGAGGTCAGGGTTATTGGCTGAAAATGCCGAGACCCAAATATCAGTTTTAGCTATTACTTTCGGCCATCGGCTGTCTTAACTCTGAGCTAACCGTACCGATTGAGACCTTATGCCATTCTAATTAGGTTCAAAATAGTATCATGGCATGCACATAATCTTTTTTTTATAACTGACCGGTGATTGAGACTTGTCATGCCAGATGGAAAGTGAGGACTGAGCTGAACATAACTCCATGTTACACAAGTTCTTTAAAGAAGCTGAGATCGGGGAATAAAGATGGCGAGATTGCATTCCATTACTTATGCTACCGCCACACATTCGCACGAGTAGCGAGGCGAATAACGAGGCGAAACGCGAGCACGCATGTGTACTCGTCTCGCTATTCCTCTTGTCCCTCGCCTCGCGTTTTTGTATAGGCAAAGTTTCGTCAAACGTTTCGACGAATAGCGAGGCGAGTGACGAGCCAGCATGTTTAAGCGGAGTTAGGTGTACACACAGCAACACTCTTAGCTGTACGTCGCTGGACCTTATGCCTTATACAGGGTGGTCCAAACCTTGACGTCAAAAAATTTTTTTTAGATTCCTCACGTCATGGGCTATCAGAATATACCCCATGTATGTTAGCCGATTTTTCCTAGTTTTCGAGTTATGAATTTTTTAATTTTTTTGCTAAGAAATTCGGAGATGAAGCAATTTGCTAATAAAAAAAACTTAAACAAGCCCGGAATTGAATGTTGTGACATGTGATTGGCGTCATAAGTTCATAACTGACCCGCGTCACAGCGGGTTGTTGTCTACAAAGGGTTAAATTTTACCTGCTCCAGTTGACTCATCATTAATAATACCTGTTATCAATCGGGGTTTTGCTAGTTTTTGTTATCAGTACAACCTACACAAACAGTTATTATTAGGCAAGAAATCAAAAACACAGAGGAAGGGTTAGAATTTAATTAAATTAAAAACATCACTAATTGCTTACAGTCCAAATTAAGTTTACAAGAGATTTTCAAACGTTCGACCTTCTACTTCCATACACAATCTACATCGCCTTAAAAAATTAGCTTTCAACTTTCTGAAAGCATCTCGATTTTCTTTTATTGTTATTTCGCTCTGTCTTAACATTTCTCGAAGTTCCACTTCAGAGTTTGAGTCCCTTGCGTAAACCATCTCTTTGTAGTATCCCCAGACAAAAAAATCAATGGGATTCAAATCCGGTGAACGTGGAGGCCACTCGATTGGTCCGCCACGCCCAATCCACCTCCGGGGAAAGGTATCGTTCAGGTGCTGTCTCACCGCTAAAGAATAGTGGCAAGGGGCACCATCATTTTGAAACACCATGTCTCTTCTTGTCTCCAAGTTGATATCCTCCAACAATCCATTTAGGTGGTTTTCTAAAAAGTTTAGGTATTCGGCGCCATTTAATCTAGCTGGCAATTCAAATGGCCCGATCAGTTGGCCGTCGACAACACCTGACCACATGTTCACACTGAACCGCACTTGAAAATTCGATCCTCTTCCTAGGTGTGGGTTCTCAACAGCCCAGCTGTGGTAATTGTGCATATTGAACACACCAGTCCTCTCGAATCGTGACTCGTCCGTCCATAAATTTTTTTCAAAATAATTTGGGTCTTCTGCAGTTTTTTCTAGCATGGTTCGGCAAAATGCTACACGTTTGTCATAATCTCCTTCGTGAAGTTTCTGGACACGTTGTATGTGGTACGCATGATACCCCTCTGAAATAAAGAAAAAGATACACATTACAGGCTTGTTAGTTTATTGACTAATGCTTACAACTTGTCTGAATTTTATTTGCTTAACTTTTTTAATGAATTGCAGATAGGAAAGAATAATTTATTTTTAGATAGTCAAAGGTAACATGCAACATTACTGTTAATAAACCACGTACTAATCAACGTCATAGCGTAATTCCATCGTAATGTTACAATAATAAAATAAATTCTGCTCACCAGCTTTTAATGTTCTAAGGATCGATGTACGAGGTATTCCAGTCCTGCGAGCCATCCTTCTTGAGCTCGTAGAGGGATCTCTCTGAACTTCCGCCACGATTTGATCTCTCCTATCCGGATCTACTCTGGGTACTCCTTCGCGAGGTTGCTGTCCGGGTATGCGTCCGGCCATGAGCGTCTGATGAGTATTTATGAACACTCTGTGGTCCGGGTAATGTTCTCGTGCTTGTCCACGGCGCTCTAATTGTTGACGATAGAGTCTTGCTGCTAACAGCCCATTTCCTTGAGCTACCCCATAATAATAATGCATCTCTGCATAATCACTAAGAGTGTAGTTCATTTTTCTGCACAAAACTAAACCGAGTCACTGGGAAAAGTTCAATAGTCCAAAACACAAGCACAGGTCGATCGTAAGGCAAATCAATCGGAGTCCAGTTAGCACAGCAAGAAAATTTGAAAATAAAACGTAAAGAGTACAGTAACAACACATGCAAATCTTACGATAGCATTGAGCAACTGTCACTGATAACACGAACACGAATTAAGATGGTGAAGGTGGGGTCAAAAAACAATTAGTATTAGTGAGTCACTGGAGCAGGTAGAATTTAACCCTTGGTAGATAACAATCCGCTGCAACGCGAGTCAGTTATGACGCCAATCACATGTCACAACATTCAATTCCGGGCTTGTTTAAGTTTTTTTATTAGCAAATTGCTTCACCTCCGAATTTCTTAGCAAAAAAATTAAAAAATTCATAACTCGAAAACTAGGAAAAATCGGCTAACATACATGGGGTATATTCTGATAGCCCATGACGTGAGGAATCTAAAAAAAATTTTTTGACGTCAAGGTTTGGACCACCCTGTATAATAAGGTCCACTAATGTACAGCTAAAAGTGTTGCTGTTATTACGCAGCAGGAATGATGAGGCACATAGTTTCTTGCAGACAAATGGAATGCTCACAAACGGGGAGCAAATGCACCAGCATTTGCTCCCCGAGCCTGGACGTCTTATGATGAAAGGGGAAGGTTGAATTAGGTCACAAAGTTCTTGAGCGTCCTCCACACAAGGTATTTATATATAGATCGAACACCGATAGACAAGAGATTTTGATAATGAATGTAAGTAATATTGTTTTGAATAAATAAGTCTCAGTTTCTTGTCGGTTATAATAAATAAATATTTTGGGACAATCTTACACAAATCGACCTAGTCCTACGGTAAGCTCAGTAAGGCTTGTGTTGCAGGTACTAGACGACGATATATATAATAGATAGATACATATAAATACATAGAACAACCATGAGTCGGGAACAAATATCTGTGCTCATCACACAAATAAATGCCCTGATTGGGATTTGAACCCAGGATCATCGGCTTCATAGGCAGGGTCACTACCCACCAGGCCAGACCGGTTTATAACCGGAAGAAAAGCATATTATGAGCTAAAAGGGATTTTGTCAGCAGTAAATACATATACCGGGTGTACAATCCAAATGGGTTAGTATGGTGAAGTCGGAAACTATGAGAAATAGCGAGATCTGTTCTTAGGAACCATGACGTCGATTTTAGATTTAATAATAATTACATTCAAACTTTTTTATTAACTCTCATACATAACCGGGAATCGAACCTATGTGCAAATAGTCGTGATAAACACACAAGCCCTGGCCAGGTTTGGAGCCCTAGACTTCTGGATGCGAACAGCCAAAGATCGAACACGATAGCGTGAAATTGGGGAGGCCTATGTCCAGCAGTGGACTGCGATAGGCTGATGATGTGATTTGATGTGTATCTTTTACCTGCAAACATGGCGTCACGGGCCTTCTCCACTCCTCGAGTGCGAGCCAAGTTCAGCAGCAGCGCCAGGACTGCGTTGTCTACTCGGTTCTTCGAGTAGTCCAGCAGGATCTCTCCATCGTTGGGCGTGGGCAGGCGGAGGCTGCAATCATACATTCATATTACATACTTGGACAACTGCTAGAAGGTTTGACGACCGGTTTGGCCTAGTGGGTAGTGACCCTGCCTATGAAGCCGATGGTCCTGGGTTTGATTCCCAGTCAGGGCATTTATTTGTGATGAGCACAAATATTTGTTCCTGAGTCATGGGTGTTTTCTATGTATTTAAGTATTTATATGTATCTATCTATTATATATATTGTCATGTAGTACCTACAACACAAGCCTTACTGAGCTTACCGTAGGACTAGGTCGATTTGTGTCGGATTGTCATGAAATATTTATTTATCTAATTAGTAGTCCGTCAGGATGAGGTGTAAATGTGGGTAAGACCATCTATCAGGGAAGACCGTCTACCAAGCAATTTCCTATACTATCTCTTAGCTATTTAGTGTCATATGACGGACTTTCCTTAAAAACAAAGTATGACGGTCTTACCCACATTCACTACGCGATAAAATAGGTTACTTGAGTCATAAATAATTATCGCGGCAACCTTAGACAATATTATATTGTATTGTTCGTTGTATCGCTTTACTGAATTCTGCATGATTTCATTTTCTTGCACAATTTGTTACGAATAAAAATTTCTCGTCCAAATCAATGTTATACCTGGGAGATTTCAATAAATAGTGTACCCAGTAAGTGAAAGTTGTTAAGAAAAGTTAAATCACTGTCAGTTTCGTGACAACAATTAAGCATATGAAGATCGACTTTATGCCTTAATTAATATGGAACTTACGTCAAAATTTGAATATAGAACGCCGACATGCGTGTACACACGTCACTCACAGGCCAGGTGCTTAAGCTAAGTTTTTCATCTATAACCGGACTGATTCTGTGATGACATTTAACACCTTCACTGTGGTAATTAGTTAAATTTGCAGTTAACCATACTTGTACAGGCTCGAATCAGTGCAGCAGTGAACATGTTGAATTGGGAGTACTCAAATTGTAGGGTGACCATGCATTTTGTACATAATGTGATCACCAACCCGCCTGTCACACGTGGTACTACCCCAAGATGATACAAGTTATATTTGGGGGAGGCCAAGACCAGCACTGGACATCTTAAGGTTGAAATGATGATGATGCGACATGTCTGTACAGTTAGCAGCAGAAGTTACTAAGCAGACCATATTGTGTTCAGAATGATCTAGACACGCTCCCATTTTGAAAACATTGGACATGACGAAAACAAACAGTGGATGATTAATGGCTGAAATGACGTTGATAATATTCAATTTTAAGATAAGGTCAAGAATAAAAAAAGAATAGTAGGTATTTTTTTTTATTAATGTAAATACTATATCCCATCTCGAACACCAGAGGTCCTCGTCGTTTTTTCTTAAGTATGTGTTATCTATTTCAACTTTTAATGTAAACACTAGTCATCATTTTTTATTTTATATGAATGATAGATATAATTTTACATTATTCAATGTGATATTGTTAAAAAAAAGCAATTCAAGTTCAGAGGACTTATCAGAGAGTTAACCCAAGTTATAGATGTTTTCCATTTATTTCAATATTTTAATTACTCCATTTTGATATGTGGACTATTCATATAAAAAAACTAATAAAAGAAAAACATTATAAATAGTTATATATCTACAACATAAACCTTATTGAGCTTACTGTTAAACTAATTTAATTTATGTAAGAGTGCCCCTTATTATTTTTGTATTTATTTTTACATATATTTATATAAATTAAGCTTAGTTTGCTTTACATTAAGAACTTAATATGTTAGCATTGAGTGTCAACTATACCAAAATTGGCACCTAATAGAAAATATCCAATAAGGTCCCAAAGTACAAAGTGCATTGCACCATGTTTAGCTATTTTAACAATTCAGTTTCATTGAGGGCAACGAAGGTCAATTCTCAGGGTACGAAAAGCTTGTCATTGAGTTGATAGCTACGACCTTCGAAGTTCAAAGAACTTATTAAAAGTTGTATAGGAAGGAGCTTTTGTTAGTAATTGTTATACAACAATTATAACTCGAATATTTTATTAAATGATAGTCAAATCACTAAATATACTCTTAGGCACATGATTAAGCCTATAGGTATGAATTTTTAATTAGTTTATTAAAAAAAACTTACCTGAATTTTTCGAACCGCTGAGGGTCCTGCTGAAATAACTGTTGAATATTAATTTTCTCATGGTTCAGACAGTAAAAGCTTTGTAGCGTTTGGTACGCCGGGTCGTCTTTAAGGCTAATTTTCGGTTCCATAGTTGTAAGTGAAAGTGCACGGGTGATCAGAGAGCGGCGCGGCCGAAACTGTTGTCCTATCAGTGATAACGAAAGTCGTGTTGACATGTCAATGACGTATGAAGGTTAATTGCGTTCTGTTTCTGCTGATTGCTAGCCTCCTGCCTCATTAGTAAGTGTTCTTTGTTTACTCAAGTATAAAAATAAATATAATATATTTAAAGATTGAAATAAATGTAAATCTAAGAGGCTTCATCAATTACTTATAAATCAAACATATCTACCTTTAAATTTATTCCGGTTTTTCTACATCACTACGTCGTAAACAATAAGTTCGTTCCGTTCTTTGATGAATCATTCTCACTCATTCAATGACACAGTTTTGTTTGACAGCTCGTTCGTCGTATTTGTTTCTATTGTATTTAACGAAAAGCAATTTTGTTTTGTGCTAATACACATTGAATCCGATGCAGGACTAAAATTAACAATGACGCTGGGTCAATTTGAAAACGTAGGAGCCTTTATACGGAGTTGCAATGGGGCAACGTTGCGGTACGACGAAGCATGTTTGGAAATTATTGCAACGGAGCCAATAAGGTTTTCGAGCCAGTATGAAGAATGCCAGGGCTGCAAGTTACTGCCGACGGAGCCCCTCATCGGCTCGTCATCTTACGTGTTAAAAACCTTGAGCCCAGTGCACTACGCGATTGAGAATGGCCGCGGGCAGATATGCAATGGTGAGTGTTCATATCATGTTACGCAGGGGAGGCAGCTAAGCCGCTATTGTTCTGAAATGCGATTCGACTCCATTGTAGCCTTTGTAAATACCTTTAAATACTTCTTTAAGCATGTATTTCCACTTAAAGCCGCCTTGTTGTGGTTTTACTTTGATATTGATAAGGGTTCTTTGTTGTTACATATATCATATATATTGTTTATATATGTCAATTTATCAGTAATTTACTACATAGATTAGATTGAGACTGCATCTACCAATCTCTCTAAAAGCATATACTCAGTAGGAGAATTCCAGTAGTACAAATCAAGTCTGGTGTGGAAGGGTCCTGGATTTTCCCCAGACTACCTTACCCCATACAGTCCTATCTCTCTAATAAGCCAAATGGTTTATAGAGCCTAGGTACGGTTACAAATGGTAATTTAATTATTTATCTTCATATTTAGTTAATATTGTTTGTATTTACTTAATATTGTAAGTTGATAATGATAGTTGAGTTAAAATAAGTTGGGTATTACAGTATTCTTCACAAAAAGGAGTGTACAGATTTATAAAGGGTCGGCAACGCGCACGTGACACCTCTGGAGTTACAGGCGTCCATAGGCTGCGGTAAATGCTTAGCATCAGGCAGGCCGTATGCTTGTTTGCCACCGATGTCATATAAAAAAAAGTTGTTTCAAATCTTTTTTATTTCAAGCAGTTTATATTGTCAGATTTGCTCAAAATTTGTAATATTTCAGTATTTTATATGTATGTGAATGGTTCATGAAGAAGATGTTTGATAGGGTAATAAAAAAAAATGTTACTTTGGTTATCCCATCACATTTAAACTGCTAATTATTTTTACTAGCTATTGGCCATTTATTATATCCTTCAATCAGAAACACCAGGTACCAGTAATCAACTGTTTCTTACCTATGTCAGAGAAAAGGTGAAATTTGTAATATTTTTTGGCCGCTATTTAGTTTCTTTTTGTTACGTACGTGTGTTGGCTTGCAGGAGGGAACCGAACTGGGGTACCCACAGATGTTCTCATCTACCCACATGTCAATATATAACATGCCTTTCCCTCAGGATAGATGACACTTCACCTCACTTTGCACTCTAATTGTTTATTGTCTGTTACACTACACTATATGGTTCATGATTTAAACTTAATTACCTACTTCTATGTTACACATTATTATCTAATATTGTATTGTTATTTAAATTATTATTGGCTATCTGCACTAGTATTGGCATCATCCTCACTCCCCGACTCCGACTCCATGTCTGTAGTACCACCTTCTTGAAGCGCTATCTTCTTCAAAGATGGCCTGTTAGACGGCGGACTTTCACTCGACCGAGGTCGTTTGTAACTGCTAGGTTCTTTCCTTACCATAACATCGTCATTGTTCCGTACTATGCACTCTTCTGGACCTTTAACCCCAATCATCTCTGCCCACTGGACCGGTGGAGGAATCCTTACTGTGCCAAATGCTTCCTCTTCACTTCCGTCTTCCCCCTGCTGGTATAACCTGGGGTTCGATTTTCTATTACTGACTGAAGGACTTTCTTTACATTCAGCATTTTTCCCTTCTTCTTCTTCTCGCCTAGTAAATCCTAACATCTGGTTTACATGCCTTATGAATAATTTATTAGCTTGTTTAATCTTATACCTTAAAACCCCTATTCTTTTGACAATTGTACCTTCTAGCCACCTAGGTCCACCTCTATAGTTTCGGAAACAGATTGTCTCTCCTACTTTAAATTCTCTCACCCGTTTCATTTCATTATCTTGAATATCTTCAGTATCTTTTTTCTGCATTGAAAGGGGATGAAGCCTATCAAATTGAGTCCGGAAACGTCGGCCATTCAATAGTTCTGCCGGTGTTTTCCCTGTGACAGAACTAGGAGTTGTCCGCAAACCATACAATATCTTCTGCATTCTTGTTGACCACGGTAAATGAGACATCTTCTTCAACTTTAATTTAATTGTCTGGACCGTTCTTTCTGCCTGGCCATTTGACGCAGGGTGATATGGAGGCACCAGTATGTGCTTAATACCATTGTTTTTAAAATATTGACATATTTCTTCTGACGCAAAAGCTCTCCCGTTATCACTTACTATCGTATCAGGCAACCCTTGTTGAGCAAATATCTCGTCTAGTTTATTAATCACTGTACCTGAACTCTGCTCATTTACTATTTTAACCTCTGGCCATTTTGAGAACGAGTCAATTAATATTAAGAAAATTTTACCCATGAAAGGACCTGCAAAATCAATATGCAGCCTAGACCAAGCTTTTGGTGGTGATATCCATCTATGAGTCACCTTGGTTGGCATATTTCTTACTTCCATACAAATCTGGCAATTCCGTACCAGACTTTCTATGTCTCTATCAAGCCCTGGCCACCAGAAATAACTCCTTGCAATCGCCTTGGTAATAACAATTCCATCATGATTGTTATGTAACTCCTTAAGCACACTCCCGCGCAACTTCTGAGGTACAATTACTCGACCTCCCCACAATACACAGTCATTGTATTCCGTTAATTCATCTCTTCGCACATGATAATCCCTATATTTATCTTCGACTTTACTAGGCCAACCATTTCTAATCCAAAACATCACCTTTGCTAATATTCCATCAGACTTACTTAATTTTGCCACATCCTTAGCTGTCGTCTGTAATTCGATTGGAGTTTCATTTAACAACAATACATTAACTTCTTGCAGATCATCTTCTTTTCCTCTCATTTCAGGCCCAGGCCATCTGCTTAACGCGTCAGCATTTCCTATCTTCTTTCCTTCAACATATTTTAACTCATAATCGTAGGAGTTCAACAACAAAGCCCATCTTAACATCCTGGGTGATATAACATTAGGGATTGGCTTCTTTGAGTCGAATATTCCTAACAGCGGTTTATGATCTGTTTGAATTACTATCTTACGACCAAAAATATAAGGATAAAATTTCTGAACTGCAAAAATAATTGCAGCAGCCTCTTTATCAATTTGCGAATAATTACGTTCATGAGAGTTCATTGTCCTAGAAGCAAACATGACTGGTCTCAATGAACCATCCTCCATCTTGTGTTCTAACACAGCACCAAGTCCATATTGAGATGCATCAGATGTTACCACTACCGGCTTCTTTAAATCATAATGAACTAATGTATTCCCTGTGGTCAGCATTCTTTTTAAAAGGCTAAAAGCTTGTTGGCAATTCGGTGACCACGCCCATTTCGCTCCCTTCAACAATAACTTATACAGAGGTTCTGCTACGGTAGCCTTTTGTGCCAAAAATCTGTCATAAAAATTTAATAATCCTAGAAAAGCCTGCAACTCTTTCACATTTTTGGCGCTGGTGTCTCCAATATAGCTTTAACCTTGTCTCCACAAGGATGCAAACCACTGGCATCAATTATATGTCCTAGAAATTCCACGCTAGATTTTCCAAACTTACATTTTTCTTTGTTGACCTTCAAACCAGCTTCCTTCAGTATTTGCAGTATACGCTTAAGTCTGTCGCTATGTTCTTCCATTGTACGTCCGGTAACCACAATATCATCCAGCAATACTGCTGTTCCTGACACCCCTGCCAATAAATTACTCATCATCCGCTGAAAAATTCCAGGACAAGCCTTCACTCCGAATGCAAGCCTTTTACATTTAAATAATCCTTTTGGCGTATTTAATGTGAGTAACCTTGAAGTAGGTTCATCCACCACAACCTGGGTGTAGGCTTGTTCTAAATCTATTTTGCTAAACACAACACCACCTTGTAACACTGCAAAAGCTTCATTTAAAGTTGGCAAAGGATAGGTATCCGTCTCAGTAACCATATTCACAGTAGCCCTATAATCGCCACATAGCCTGACCTTCCCATTCTTCTTAATTATAGGTACAATCGGACTGGCAAACTCAGAATGGCTCACAGGTTCTAAAACATCTTCAGCTACTAACCTGTCTATTTCTCGTAAAACTCTTTCTTTAATAGCAAAAGCAATTGGCCTACATTTCAAAAATCTTGGCTTCATTTCAGGTTTCAGGGGTATTGATACTACTGGGCCTGTATACTTTCCTAATCCCGGTTGAAAAACTTCATTATACTTACCTAGCAAGGTGTCTACATCTACATCTGCCACATTTAAGCTATTGATACCTTCAATCTGAATACCCATTGCTGGGAACCAATTACGACCTAACAAATCTGGTCCATTACCTTTGCAATCAGCACATTTAATTTCATATGTTTATTCTTAAACCTCACATCCACTGTAGCCTCTCCGAGCAATTGCACCTGATTTTCAGTCCAGGTTGTCAACCTAACTCTTGAATCATCCAACTTAGGCAACTTTCCTTCCAAATTACCTTTGCTGTACTTTCTCTCAACATTGTATACGCCGTCCCTGTATCGACCTCCAACTCCACTAGCTGCCCATTAATTTTCAAACTCACATAAAAAGGAGCAATTTTGTTTGACACATAATTACAAAAGTCATCTTCATACAATCCATTTATTCGATTTAAATCCTTTGACCTACTTCTTTCTCTCTCTTTTGTCTCCGAACAAACTCCGGCGATATGGCCAATCTTCTTACATGCATAACATCTACTATATCTAAATTTACAAAAATTCCCGTGCATCTTGCCACACCGCCAACAATCCTTGCCCGGTTCCAACGGTTTCGCTTTGATTTTATTAACCTCCATTGGCTCGTCGCCGCCAACACTAGTTTGCGCCACCTCCCCGCTAGAGGCCGCTGGCGTCGCCATTACTATCACCCCAGCGTCCGCCGTTTCAGCCGTTAATGCCAATTTTACCGCCTGATCAAAAGATAACGTTGTCTGTTGCAACAACTGCTTCTGTATATCTTTGTCACGTATGCCACATACTAGTCGGTCGCGTAACGTGCGATCCAAATCCGTAAAATTGCACTCTATAGCCAATCTGCGCAAACTAGCCACGTACTCTTTAATATTCTCAGTACCCGATTGACACCGCATATGAAACTTATATGATTGCACTATCTCATTTTGTTTCGGATTAAAATAATCGTCTAACGCGGCCTTAACAGTCGTATAGGTTATGTCTACAATCTTTTTTGGTGAAATTAAAGATTCAATCAGATCGTATAAATCTCGGCCGCATACTGCAAAGAAATTTGCTTTTTGTAATTCATCCGTTTTGATTCCGTTCGCAAGCAAACAATAGTTAAACCTCTCAACGTAATTTTTCCAATTGTCTTTGTCCATATTAAACTCGCTAAATTTAACCGACATTTTACTGCACTGCACTAATAACACTTTTAAACATTCAAACACTATGTTTAAAACACTTTTAATGCACTCCCGAATTAAATCCCGTCGCCAGAATGTTACGTACGTGTGTTGGCTTGCAGGAGGGAACCGAACTGGGGTACCCACAGATGTTCTCATCTACCCACATGTCAATATATAACACTTTTACTTAACCTTTCTACTCTACCTCTTTTCCTCTTTGTGGGGAATCTGGGGGTCCACTGGGTGGGGAATCTGGGGAGGTAGACAAAAAAAGTGATGGTCGGAAGACATAAAGACGACCGCAGGTCCATTATGGTATAGAACTGCCTTGAATAGAGGAGAGTGTTAGAGGAGACCTTTGCGTCCTAAAGACAAATAAACGGAATATTTTTTTTTTATCAGCAATAAAGTTTATTTATTAAGATTAAGACTCAACAGAGTAGAATTACTCTTTCTAACATTCATAACTTTAATAACCAAGGATCGGACAAACACCTGTTATTTTGAAAATATAACCCTGTTCCGTGTAGCAGAGACTTCTTTATGTTAATTAAAAAAATAGTATTTTATTCATTTATTGGACTGTAATTTATATCCAGTGACAAACTAATTTACGATTGACATTCTGAAATTTACTTTCGCCAACAAAATAGAATGACCAAATATTTTTTTAATTTTCAGTTGTGAGCCTATAACGATGTGAATTTAGGATCCATTTATGCGTTGAAAAAGTCCGTTCACAGTCTACGGACGTCATAATCGTTGACATTGGTATACTGTTTATCCAAAATATTTTAACATCATAAAATAAGGAAGTCTCTGCTGTACGGAACAGGGTTATATTTTCGAAATTACGGGCGTTTGTCCGATCCTTGTTAATAACGTATGGTATACTGATGGCCAAACAAAAATTAACAAAGATCATGTTATTTACTAATATAGTGCTCGCAAATTTTGAAATGGCAATTGAAGGTTTGGTACATGTTAAACAAGGTCCAAATTTCAAATTATGATAGGTGAATATCACTTGATTTAAATGGCTCGAGATTTTAAATGCATGGACGTTTTTTACCACTAATATTCAAAAGAATATGCAGTGGTCGAAAATTGGTAATGGCTGGTAAACTGACGTCAGTTTACCCCAAATAGGTTCAAGACTGACTGATGGTCCTGGGTTCAAATCCCCGTAAGGGCACATTTATTTGTGTGATGAGCACAGGTGTATTTAACTATTTGTATATTATATATATATTGTTGGCTGAGTACCCACAACACAAGCCTTCTTGAGCTGTATGGGACTCAGACAATTTGTATAAGAATGTCCTATAATATTTATTTATTTTGACACTATGACCATTGCCTGTTGCATAACAACTTGTAATATTAGTGGAAGTCCTTTACCAATTATTTTTATTAGAATGAGAGTTCCGCTAATATTATTAGTTGTAATTTGGTATACAAACATCGGTATTTTTGACCTTGATTGTTTGCGAAACTCATGATAAATAGGCAAAAATCCTATTTGGTGATTAAAAAGTGACCGTACTCCATATATTGCCCTCCCCAGCGTTATTGCGAGGCTATTGTACAGTCAGCAGCAGAAGTAGCTAAGCATTTGAGGTGTTCAAAATGAGGTCAACACGTCTCTATTGTCAAGAGAATAAGAGCGCGTGTAGGTCATTTTGAACACTTCAAACGCTTAGCAACTTTTTCTGCTGAATGTACTTGGAATCGACTATTGGATTACATACCAGGAATAGCGTGCATACAATAATTTGATTATGTACACGCTTATCTAGTAACCTCTGCGCGCGTCGTGACTCATATAAAATTTACCTATAAACATGTGCACATACATGCTTATAGTCACTAATTGACATATGCGAAAGTAAGTGAATCAACAATCAGCCAGGGTACAACTGATGCATAGTTTGTTAGAAGCCATTTTTTTTGTGATCTATTTTACATTTGACGAAGATTTTATGATTTTTTAATGGCTGAAAACTTTAGTGAGATTCGGGGCATTTTATTGCTAATTGTTTATGGAGTTCGAAAAACATACCTTTGTACACGATTTAAGGTGCACCCTGTATATAAAACTTAAATACGATTTTTCAATACCGACAAGCCTGATTCATCAAATCATCAAATAACTCTACGGCATTGTTTTTAAACTTTATGGTGTCACAACCCAAGATGTCTATCTTTTTTTTTGCGACCCCTAATACCCCATTCTACAATTCAAATTCAATTGACCTGCATTTGGAAAATTTAAATTCTGGTCATATTTTTCATGAGCATCCTATAATTAAACTGTTTTTTTTTTTCCTATAAATACTAGAAGGCATTTTCTAATGGGCTGTCAATTACTGGCCACCTCACACTAAAATGAATTCTAATCGCCTAAAAACAGAGTCCAATTTTAGTATAGTGTGGCCAGTTATTGGATTAGCCATTTGCTAGCGAATTTCCCTACATCATAAAACAGTATGCATCAAGTTAAGTAAGAGAGATAGCGTGTGCTGTGCTACTATACTCCTTTACCGCGACATAAAAGAAATATTTTGGGACAATCTTACACAAATCGACCTAGTCCTACGGTCAGCTCAGTAAGGCTTGTGTTTTATTCGACGATATATATAATAGATAGATACATATAAATACTTAAATACATAGAAAACACCCATGACTCAGGAACTCATGTGCTCATCACACAAATATATGCCCCGACCCCGACTGGGATTCGAACCCAGGACCATCAGGCACATAGGCAGGGTCTACCCACTAGGCCAGACCGGTCGTAATTAACCCTTTCTGTCCCCAGGCTCATACCAGTTCCTCGAGTTCGGACAGTACAGCATCAACTTGACGGAAGTCACCAAGCAATGCCAGCCCAGGATG
The DNA here is from genome assembly GCA_022674325.2 of Grapholita molesta. Lineage (NCBI taxonomy): Eukaryota > Metazoa > Arthropoda > Insecta > Lepidoptera > Tortricidae > Grapholita > Grapholita molesta. Next base: position 3,842,744 of record CP053141.2, on the reverse strand, counting down.
ACAGCGGAGCCGGACGCGGCATCGCTGCCCATCCTCACCGCTGTGCTCATCCTGCTGTCCATGGCCACGCTGTGGTACGTGGTCAAGGGTATAGGGAAGAGGATCATCGCTGGGAGACTGTACGCCAGATACTTCGCGAGGTGAGTAACGAACGAAGCGTAATTTATTGCTCAGTGTGATGGAATGACGTATCTATACAAAACCGCGTTCCCCTGATCCTGGCAAACGTATCAGCGACATCTATCGTGTTCATACACAAAACAGATGTAGAACCTATATGTCAAAACAGCTGTAGAACCTAAATGTCCCTTCCATAACGGGTCACCTACCAAGCGCATTAGTAGATCGCGGTGCCGACATTTCTTGTAACCCGAATTGTTTATTTGGACCCGGGTATATAGGATAGGGCGCAGTGAAATACCATCACGCTTGAATCTGGAGCAGCCCAACTGGGGAAGTACCTCCTCCTTACAGAAGACCACAGCCATAATAGCACTGCTACCTTTCAGGTCTGTAGGTTGTTTTTGTGATCGTGAGTAAGGTTTAAGGCTGGCAACGCGCCTGCCAGTGCCCATGGGCAACTGTAATTGCTTACCATCAGGCAATCCGTATGCTCGTTTGCCACCTTTGTCATTAAAAAAAACTATGCTGCTGTTGTCCCCTGGCTGATGGGACAGAATAACAACAACAAATGGTTGATTCACTCATTGCATATTTGTGATTTACTTTACTGAAAGACTTTGTTACATGACTAATATTAAACTTATATCTTTGATGTTCACAAATCCACAATAATATTATAAAGAGTAAAATAGTTGTCCCCTGGCTGATGGGGCAGAATAACAACAACAAGTATTCAAGTTAATACAGAAATAAGAAAAGCGTGAAACGCCTTAGATTATTTTGTGCAACAAAGACAAATAAATAAACCACTTATTATAGTTATCATTGTTTTACATTTCACATTTGCAATGCACGTTCAGTGCGCAAAACACAAACAAATGTATCTGACACATATTTTACTTTATTAGAAGAAACCCATATAGTTAAACATTTGCTAAGACGCCAGTCAACCCTAAAAATGACCAATGATTGGCGATAGTTTTCATCTAATAGGCTAACTCGCCAGTAATTGGCCAATTTACAGTAACTGGTGACGTTATACTGAAAATAAATTCTGTTTATCTATAGGGTAGTTCCTTAGTAACTGGCCACCCTCCAATAAATTAATGAACTCTGCTCACATGCGTTAAGAATTCATTTTAGTGTTAGATGGCCAGTAATTGAAACCCCATTAGAAAAAGTGTTCTATTTATAGGTAAACAGAATTAATTTTCAGCATATGGTGGCCAGTTACTGGCGATTTGCCATATGTTCTTAATATTTAGGTGTTACTTTAAACTTTTATGTGAGAATACATGACGACACGTCTCGGCCTAGGTTTCTAATCCCAGTAAGGGCATTTATTTGAGTGATAAGCACAGATATTTGTTCTTGAGTCATGGGTGTTTTCTATGTAAAATATTTGTATATATCGTTGGCTGAGTACCCACAACACAAGCGTTCTTAATATTTACCTATTTATTTACATGAAATTGAATCGAATTGAATTGACACAAATCATAATATTTATTAAACTATTAATTCACACAGAAAAATCACTGTCCTGTCTTCTCGCTCAAGCGGACACAGTTCAGAATACCCACTCGACACTTCACGGTAGGGGGCATGATTTATTACCAGTGATCGGCACTATGGGTGCAAAACTTTAATAAAACTCGTTAAGTGGACATAAAAGAGTGTATAAAGCCATAAAAACAATTATGTTCTTAATCCCAAATATTGGCATATCGTGATTCCGATATACAATTAAATTTGACACTAATTTGCCAAAGTTATTCGTATTTTTCTTGATGGTAAGTATTACTATACCTCAGTTCAACAAGTTTTGTTAAAGTTTTGCACCCATAGTGCCGATCACTGATTATTACTCAATCATGACTCCGCATCCGCTATCTTTCGCTTATCTTTAAAAATAATATATAAGGTAATTCGCTAGTAACTGGCCACCCTCCAATAACTGGCCACATTACTGGGTGTTATAAAAAAACGCGATACAAGATAATCAAACCGGCGTCTGTTCATGATTTTGAACATCTTTTACTATGGGGTCAAGTTTGTAAAATTAAAAAAAAAAATGATCTGTCCCATAAAAAAGGTCAAGGTGTTTTTTTTTTTAAACTTACAAAATTGACCCCATAGTAAAAATTGTTCCAAATCATGACCAGAAGCCGTTATGATAATCTTGTAACACGTTTTTTTATAATACACGGTATACTAAAAAGTAACTCTGTTTATAGGCGATTATAATTCATTTTAGTGCGAGGTGGCCAGTTATTGAAGGTTTTCCAGTAACTGAAACGCCATTAGAAAATGTGTTCTATTTATAGGTGAACTGAATTCATTTTCATTATAAGGTGGTCAATTATTGAAAAGTGGCCAAATACTGGCAAATTACCCTATTAAACGGCGAAAAATGGCTTACATACAACTGCATGAATTTCATCTCATGACTTAATAAAAATTATATAAAACATATGGATCGCTAAATTTAAATGGTAGTAAGACTTCGGGAAGGAGGTCAATCGTCGAATCCCACTGGACTGGATAGTGTTTGGGTACCTAGCTCAGACACATCTTTTCTTCCAATATTCGGCAGTGTATCAAGACAAGTCTTTGACCAGTGTGTGTTGCCAGTGGTGATATACGCTTACGATGCCTCATAAGAAGGCTTAAAGACACCCAAAGGACCATGGATAGTTATGCTGGAAGTATCTCGGTGTGATCGCATCAGAAATTATGTCATTCGCAGCAAAACCTAAGTAACCGATATAGCCCTCCGGATCGTTAAACTTAATTGCTAGTGGGCGGGGCACATTGCACTCGTGAAGCATAGGTCTTCGAGTCGCGACCACTTACCGGAAGGCGTAGCGTGGGCAGACCCCCTACAAGGTGGACCGACGACGTGGTAAAGATCTCGGGCGGGGATGTGGGTGAGGTAAATCGGTCACTGTGGGTTCCTATGGGGGAGCCCTATGTCCAGCAGTGGACTTCCTACGGCTGATATGATGATATAAAATACTAAATGATGCCCGCGGCTTCTCACGCATGGTTAGAGGAAAATGTAACATATTGAGTCTTCTCGTGAAAATGAGATGTTTTCCCGCTGGAAACGCCACTGTAGCATGGGCTGACCCCCTACAAGGTGGACCGACGACGTGGTAAAGATCTCGGGCGGGGATGTGGGTGAGGTAAATCGGTCACTGTGGGTTCCTATGGGGGAGCCCTATGTCCAGCAGTGGACGTCCTTCGGCTGATATGATGATACAAAATACTAGATGATGCCCGCGGCTTCGCACGCATGGTTAGAGGAAAATGTAACATATTGAGTCTTCCCGTGGAAATTAGATGTTTTCCCGCTGGAAAAAGTAGCCTATATCACTCTCCATCCCTTCAACTACCTCCACTTAAAAAATCACGTCATTTCGTCGCTCCGTTTTGCCGTGAAAAACGGACAAGCAAACAGACACACAGATTAGTAAGCTCGTAAACTAGTGGCTCAGATTTTGCAGAAAAAAAATCGATGTCATTGTCTTTTAGTAAAGACTGCCTCGTATCTTCAAGGCGCTCGCTTAAACTCGTCCGTTTACCTCGAGCTCTGTAGTGATTGTATGTTTATTACAGAGAGGACAACGAGTTGGGCTCCGAAACACGCGTTCTGACTACGGAGGCAAGTGTTCCCCGCTCTCCGACCCGCTCTCGCCTCCGCTCGCTCGACATCTTCCGTGGCGCCGCCATAGCTCTGATGGTGAGTCGGGAAATGTGTTCAAATTTACAAAGAACAAACCCTTATGACTATAGAGTTGCTTCGTCGTAGCCGATGCAGAGTTATACGGGTTGTTATAAAAAACGTGATACAAGATTATCAGCTGGCATCTTGACTTGGAACAATTTTTACTATGGGTTACCTACAACATACAACTTCGTAAATTGTAATAAAAAAAACTACCCTCTCATACATTTTCGTCAACTTATACCTGACCTTTTCTATGGAACAACTCAATTTTTATTAAATTTTACAAACTTGACCCCATTTTAAAAGATGTTCAAAATCATGAACAGATGCCGGTTTGATAATCTTGTATCCCGTTTTTTATAACAACCGGGATTTGTTTAGATCTTACTGCTTCAAAATATTACAACTTTTTTTTTTTTTTTTATGGAAGACTGACCAACGTTTGACCTACTTAGTTACAAACGGATAGACTCACGTGTAATTATATCTCACTAGACGACATGTTGCGGGTAAGCTCTGGTACTGAGCTCAGTGAGCGATACACCCACAACGCGAGCGGCGTGGCTCGGCGTGACTCGGCTTGAAAATGGCTACTAGAGCTTACTCGAAAGATGTCGCCTAGTGCGATATAATTACACGTGAGTTTATCCGTTACGAACGAACGACCGCTTCGGCTGTGGAATGAACTGCCGAGGTTTTCCATAGGGACTACAGTATGAGGTTCTTCAAAAAAGGAGCGTATAGGTTCTTAAAGGGTAGGCAACGCATGTGAATCCTCTGGAGTTGCAGGCGTCCATAGGCTATGGTAACTGCTTACCATGGCCTACCAGGCGGGATGTATACTTGTTTGCCACCGTCGTCGTATAAAAAAAAGATTGTCAGAACAAGATACGAGTTATTTTTTCATAGTAGCTTGGAAAAGGCATTAAATGTTATTTTATTTACATATTTGTTATTTTACTTGACATTGGCGAAATCATCGATTGATGGAAGCCCTGTTTTGGACCCGGGTATGTCCTTAAACTACGTCCAACAATGAGAGGTAGGGCACAGCGATGACCATCACGCTTGAATCTGGGGCAGCCCAACTGGGGCAGTACCTCCTCCTTACAGAAAACCACAGCCATAATAGCACTGCTACCTTTCAGATATGTAGTGTTCTTGGTGGTGAGTAAGGTTCCCTGAGCTCCAACCCCCCTTAAAGGCCGGCAACGCGCTTGTGACTCCCCTGGTGTTACGGGTGCCAATGGGCGACGGTAATTGCTTACCACCAGGCAATCCGTCTGCTCGTTTGCCGACTATGTCATAAAAAAAAAGCCATATTATAAAAGAAGAAGAAGAACCACGCATCAAGGTGTTGTTTGTCATCTTCATCTGTCACATCAGATCTTCGTGAACGCCGGCGGCGGCGGCTACGCCATCTTCTCCCACTCCGTGTGGAACGGCCTGACGGTGGCTGACGTGGTCTTCCCCTGGTTCGCCTTCGCCATGGGGCAGGCGCTGGTGCTGTCGCTGAACGCGCGGTTGAGGACCTCTCTGCCCAGGATCACAGCTTTGCAGCAGGTATGGAGAATGTTCTAGGAAGCGAAGAGTTTCGGATTCTAGATTCTGATATCACTAGGGTTATTTGTTTGGCAGTAGAATAAATATCACAGGACATGCGTAAAAAAATGGACTGAGCCTCACTTTAAGCTCAATAATGCTTGTAAATAAATAAACAATGAATAAATATTTCGGGACAAACTTATAAATCAACCTAGTCCCAAACTCAGTAAGGCTTGTAGTGTGGAGGTACTAGACGACGATATATATATAAGTATAATAGATAGATAAAACACCCACGACTCAGGAACAAATATCTGCTCATCACACAAATAAATGCCCTGAGTGGGATTTAAACCCAGGACCATCGGCTGCATAGGCAGGGTCACTACCCACTAGGCTAGACCAGTCGTTGTGTTGTGGGTACAGAGCACTCAGCCAACAATATATGTAACTAATATGTATACAAATTGTTAAACACCCATGACTCAACTAAGGGGCATTTCACGTGAAGTGGACAGGAAAAAAAAAGTGAGGTTCTGAAAATCGATCATATTCGGCCCATTTATACTTCTAGTAGGTATGAATGTGGACACAAAATATTTTTTTGTATAATGTATATTTCACATTTTATGAGCTTTTAAAAATTGTCGTAATTGTAATATCAGTTTTTTTTCAAGTTTAACGAATTTTCAATTAAATATTTGACATAACGATACATATTGGATAAATACTGTTATTTTAAAGAATAAAAATAAATAAAAATAAATCATGTCGAAAACCGGAAGTAAACTTTTCAAACCAGAATTTCAGTCTTTTCGACCAATTTTTTTTTATTTATTTTTTGTTCAAAATATAGCTTATAGTATATTAAAAATACACGAGAAAATTTAAAATGGGATCTCAATTCGTTTAGGAGTTAGGTTAATTAATGTACACATGCGCCGCAATGGGCGCGATAACTGGCGCTAGCTTAGATCGGTTAGTGTGCGCGAAACAACAGATCTTGTATGATTGCTGTGGTTAAATAATTATAGCATATTAAAATAACATTGTAACAACGCTAGAACTAGTTTATTTTGTAATTTTTACAACTTTACAGTGGGAATCTATGCTGGAACTGGTCCTTCTCACAAGAAGACCACTGGTTATTGAAATAAAGCTGTGAAACTGTTTGGTTCCTGGAATGGTGACTGTAGACGCAAACTGGGGTTGCAAAAAAATCTCTGGCGTCCTTTATTTTCTTTTGAACAGAAGTAAATGGCTGTTTGTTTTAAAGATGATTTTGCCCAATCGTATAATCGTATTGTGTTCAAAGTACTTTACTTGGAGGTAACTGTAGACTTGCACGCGCAGCTAAACGTTTGAGATTCTGTCCTAGACCATCGCATGGCTCCTTCCCGTGAGACGTTCCATGAAAATGTAACTCTGTATCTGCATTAAAATCTTCTTTGTAATAAAATAGGTTCACAAAGTTGAACCGGTTTTTTAAATGTTGGGAAGCCCCGTCGGTTATATATATAATTTTAGATCCAACTGTTTTTCTAAAAGATGCTTGTGTAGTAGTTAAAGCAACACTAATATACAATCGGCGTCATAATTCTATCTCTTTCTTGTCTCGATTTGACGACTAACTATACTTTACGCTGCTAACAGATGGCGTTATTAGCCACGGTTCGCAAATAAGAAAACTTTTCTACTGCTTCTTTGTTCTTTATAATACTAATTTTATTTATTGATATATTTTTAGTATTATTAATATATGTATCGTACTAATATTATAAACATCATTTCATTTCATTCATAAACGCGATAATTTGTATGGATGTATTTTTTGTTAATCTTTCACGCAAAACCTACTTTAGAAAGATGGAACATACCGGGTGGGCGAAAGCTAATATATAATATTAATAATACTTCTTCCACATCCTTTTAACAGCTTAAATACGCTGAGACGACATAAAATATTAAAGCTGCGAGTTTCAATGCAATTTCGCGCACACTAACCGATCTAAGCTAGCGCCAGTTATCGCGCCCATTGCGGCGCATGTGTGCATTAATTAACCTAACTCCTAAACGAATTGAGATCCCCTTTTACATTTTCTCATGTATTTTTAATATATTATAAGCTATATTTTGAACAAAAAAAAATTAAAAAAAAATTGGTCGAAAAGACTGAAATTCTGGTTTGAAAAGTTTACTTCCGGTTTTCGACATGATTTTTTTATTTTTTTAAATATTTTATTTTATTGTTTAAAATAACAGTATTTATCCAATATGTATCGTTATGTCAAATATTTAATTGAAAATTCGTTAAACTTGAAAAACCACTTTCAAAAAACTGATATTACAATTACGACAATTTTTTAAAAGCTCATAAAATGTGAAATATACATTATACAAAAAAATATTTTGTGTCCACATTCATACCTACTAGAAGTATAAATGGGCCGAATATGATCGATTTTCAGAACCTCACTTTTTTTTTCCTGTCCACTTCACGTGAAATGCCCGAAGTCACACCCACACTGAACCCATGACTCAGTTGAGTGTAACTACAAATACATGTAATCTAATCACAAATAAATGCCCTTAGATTTGAACCTAGGACCATCCTCTGAGATTTCATACAAACATTGCAGGTCTAAGCCAGTAAGGTACTCTTCTTTAGTCCACATAAATTTAACACAGCATCACGGCGTTTGGCCATTAAAAATTCTCCTGGTCTCCAGGTGGCGCTACGCTCCCTACTCCTGGGCACGGCGGGCGTGGTGCTGGGCTCCGTCAACTGCTCCTGGGGTGACGTGCGGCTCCCGGGCGTGCTTCAGCGACTCGCCGCCATGTACCTCGTCGTGGGCGCGCTGGAGTGTGCCTTCATGAGGACCAGCCAGAACATCACACCTGGTGAGTCGCACTAGTCTCCAGGTGGCGCTGCGCTCCCTACTCCTGGGCACGGCGGGCGTGGTGCTGGGCTCCGTCAACTGCTCCTGGGGTGACGTGCGGCTCCCGGGCGTGCTTCAGCGACTCGCCGCCATGTACTTCGTCGTGGGAGCGCTGGAGTGTGCCTTCATGAGGACCAGCCAAAACATCACACCTGGTGAGTCGCACTAGTCTCCAGGTGGCGCTGCGCTCCCTACTCCTGGGCACGGCGGGCGTGGTGCTGGGCTCCGTCAACTGCTCCTGGGCCGACGTGCGGCTCCCGGGCGTGCTTCAGCGCCTTGCCGCCATGTACCTCGTCGTGGGGGCGCTGGAGTGTGCTTTCATGAGGACCAGCCAGAACATCACACCTGGTGAGTCGCACCAGTCGTCTCCAGGTGGCGCTACGCTCCCTACTCCTGGGCACGGCGGGCGTGGTGCTGGGCTCCGTCAACTGCTCCTGGGCCGACGTGCGGCTCCCGGGGGTGCTGCAGCGCCTTGCCGCCATGTACCTCGTCGTGGGCGCGCTGGAGTGTGCTTTCATGAGGACCAGCCAGAACATCACACCTGGTGAGTCGCACTAGTCTCCAGGTGGCGCTGCGCTCCCTACTCCTGGGCACGGCGGGCGTGGTGCTGGGCTCCGTCAACTGCTCCTGGGCCGACGTGCGGCTCCCGGGGGTGCTGCAGCGACTCGCCGCCATGTACCTCGTCGTGGGGGCGCTGGAGTGTGCTTTCATGAGGACCAGCCAGAACATCACACCTGGTGAGTCGCACCAGTCGTCTCCAGGTGGCGCTACGCTCCCTACTCCTGGGTACGGCGGGCGTGGTGCTGGGCTCCGTCAACTGCTCCTGGGCCGACGTGCGGCTCCCGGGCGTGCTTCAGCGCCTTGCCGCCATGTACCTCGTCGTGGGGGCGCTGGAGTGTGCTTTCATGAGGACCAGCCAGAACATCACACCTGGTGAGTCGCACCAGTCGTCTCCAGGTGGCGCTACGCTCCCTACTCCTGGGTACGGCGGGCGTGGTGCTGGGCTCCGTCAACTGCTCCTGGGCCGACGTGCGGCTCCCGGGCGTGCTTCAGCGCCTTGCCGCCATGTACCTCGTCGTGGGGGCGCTGGAGTGTGCTTTCATGAGGACCAGCCAGAACATCACACCTGGTGAGTCGCACCAGTCGTCTCCAGGTGGCGCTACGCTCCCTACTCCTGGGTACGGCGGGCGTGGTGCTGGGCTCCGTCAACTGCTCCTGGGCCGACGTGCGGCTCCCGGGCGTGCTTCAGCGCCTTGCCGCCATGTACCTCGTCGTGGGGGCGCTGGAGTGTGCTTTCATGAGGACCAGCCAGAACATCACACCTGGTGAGTCGCACCAGTCGTCTCCAGGTGGCGCTACGCTCCCTACTCCTGGGTACGGCGGGCGTGGTGCTGGGCTCCGTCAACTGCTCCTGGGCCGACGTGCGGCTCCCGGGGGTGCTGCAGCGACTCGCCGCCATGTCTCGTCGTGGGCGCGCTGGAGTGTGCCTTCATGAGGACCAGCCAAAACATCACACCTGGTGAGTCACGCTAGTCAAATAATCCTCTGGTATTAACAACTCTATATCGATACTTCATCTTGCAATGCGACCGTCCCCTGCGTTGTCTTGTACTAAGTGTGAGTGAAGTAGTAAGACAAATACGAAAATTTCCGAGAAAATACGATAGGAAAGGATTATTCACTACATCTGTACTTGTCTGGGCCTGGCCCCTATTTCACGACAATTGTTACGGTTCCCGTCATATGTAAATTTCATACGTTGCAGGTGTCCATTGGTCACATTGACCGCTTACCATCGGGTGGGTCGTGTGGTTGTTTGCCACCAACACGTTAGTTTCAATAAAATGCCGTTATTTTTTATTATATTATCAATAAATAGGTAGTAGTTAGATGAAAGGCTCTTGACAATTGTCACGAGAAATACGACAATTTTCGCGAAATTCATTGAGAATATAATAAAAATTAAAACAGCATTTTATTAAAACTGTCTGTCGTGCTACATCTACGTAATTTTATAAAAGAACCATTGCTTCATTGCGTTTGTACACACATAAAGTTACTGACATTCTTATTAAGTTTAAATATGCGGTAATTATATAGTATATATTCAGTGAAAACGAATTTCTGTAATAATAGTTTGTCACGTGTCAAATGTTTTTGCTTAGAAATTCAGTTGTCATCATCATCATCATTTATTTTAGAGCCGTGCTCTTGTCGGTGGAGTAATTTCCAATCTTCTCTTTTTTGAGTTGTCAGTCAGCCATTTTTGTTTACATTGTTTTAATTTTCTATTGACCACGAATATTAACAAAGAACGTATTAAGTTATGTTTAAGTAATAAATATACTTTTGTTATTAGGTCGTTCCCTGTTTCGCGACATAGCGGCGGGTTGGCAGCAGTGGGTCGCCACTCTCTCGCTCGTAGCAGTTCAGGTATGTAATAACAATAATAAGTAAATATAAATATATCGGGATAATCTGGCACAAATCAACCTAGTCCTACGGTAAGCTCAGTAAGGTTTGCGTTGTAGGTACTAGAGGACGATATATATAATACATAGATACATATAAATACTTAAATACATAGAAAACACCCATGACTCAGGAACAAATATCTCTGTGCTCATCACACAAATAAATGCCCTGACTTGGAATCGAACCCAGGACCATCGGCTTCATAGGCAGGGTCACTACCCACTAGGCCAGTCCGGTCTTTTATTTATTGATATTGGCTATTCTCTGTTTGGTTCCGACTCTTTCTAACCAACATAAACTTAATTATTATTAAACATTTTATATCCTACTTGACCGATCTGTTAACGATTGTCTCAACAAAATAAAGTTCAAATACATCCATACTATACTATTTCAATCTTGACTATACTGTACTATTTCATACTATACAACCTTAAAACTTTAAGAAGTGCATAAAAAATGGAAAAAAAACAAGTGCTGTGATATGTATACACGCATCAGCTCCAAGAGCTGCTAGTGTGTAAATAAATAATAATAAAAATAATCATTTTCGGGTAAAAGGTCAAGCCCACACTTCCTTAGAGGTAGTTGTAAAAAAAAAAGTTTCGAGGGAGGGGGAAAGGAAAAGGGAGGAAACTTCGGAAATGCTCCGAAGTCTACGGCTCACAGAACCACTAGTAATAATAATGTTCCAGGAAAGTTAACATTAAAATACTTGTCCAGGTGTGCGTGTCGCTGACGGTGGCGGCGCCCGGCTGCCCGCGCGGGTACGCGGGCCCGGGCGGGCTGCACCAGTCGGCGGCGGGCGCGGACTACGCCAACTGCACCGGCGGCGTCGCCGGCTACATCGACCGGTAACGTTACACGCCACTAGCTACATCTGTACCCCAACCGCGTTAGTCCCACGTAGCATAATATCCTGTCGAATTTTTCCCCACTCGAGTTTGTTTTCATTTGGCAAAAGTTTGTGAGTGTGTGTGTGCATGTTTGTTGCTTCTACACGTCTAAACGGCTAGACTATGGTTAGACTACTAAACATATGGAGTTAGCTGACACCCTGGATTTACACATAGGCTACATTTTTTCCCTAATAAAACGCTAGGAACACCGCAGGACATAGCTAGTCATAAATAATAATAAATAAATGTTTCGGGACAATCTTACACAAATCGACCTAGTCCTACGGTAAGCTCAGTAAGGCTTGTGTTGTAGGTACTAAACGACGATATATATAATAGATAGATAGACGTATCTATATATGTATAAATACTTAAATATGTACATAGAAAACACCCATGACTCGGGAACAAATATCTGTGCTCATCACAAATAAATGACCCGACTGAGATTTGAAGCCAGGACCATCGGCTTCATAGGCACTACCCACTAGATCGGTCGTCGAATTTATACAAATTAGTATTTGTTCTCCCGTAGAATGGTCTTCGGCGAAGCTCACCTCCACAAGATCGGAACCTTCCACGACGTATACCACACCACAGTGCGCCACGACCCTGAGGGTCTGCTGGGGATCCTGTCCGGGCTGCTCGTGGTCCAAGCTGGTGCCCATGCCACTAGGATCATGCTGGCTTACAACCATGCCAGGTAATTTGCCACTTCATTTCTTAAAAGTAAAATAGGGTAATTCGCTTGTAACTGGCCGCCAAAAAATGGAATCTGTTTATATGCGATTACAATTCATTTTGGCCAATAGTTGACAGCTCATTAGAAAATGATAAAACACTTTTTTTAAAGGTAAACAATAGTACATTACATCAGAGGCCGGGAAAATGAAGATTTCCGTCCAAGTGGGTTTCACGACGAGACATGTATAGTTCTTTTCTCAAACATACAATGAAATAAAAGAAATGCTTCAAAAATGAAATTTGCAAAAGTCTATTATAAGGAATGTAAAGACAATATTTCATTGCGTGTTTGAGAAAAAATCATTTATCTACGTACATATCATAAGTGCTCTAAAATGCGTCCAGAATCCGTAGGCAATGACCAGCATTACCAACCATCAGAAACGAATGGAGATGTAATGTTAACATTACCTACTGAAATCAGTAGGCAATGAGTTTAAATTTGGAACAGCTTTCAAATTCAAGTGGGGTTTCTATTCTAGTATCTATAGATATTAAAACAGTCATTGATACGAAACGCCAATTCGTTATGTTTTTTAATATAAATCGAGCGACATTTGAACTCGAGTGACAATAGAATAGGGAGTTCATTCGCTTGTCTATGGTTTAAAAAATATTTGACTGAGATACGAAATACGCAACGCCGCCATTCCAAGCTGTCATTTGTTATGTTCGTTGACTTTTTAATGTTTCAAGTAACACTAGTAATAATGCAAGTCATGTCCCTACGGTTCCAGAACCCATCTTAAAACATTTATGATATGTGTGTAGATAAAGTAGTGTATGTAACTATACATGATTCGGCTCATTTCATAAACCCACACTCTTGTTGTAATGCCCTTCATTATGCACAGATACATAAACTACTATTATTTCATTTCTGTCCCCAGGGCCCGCATAATGCGCTGGGTGTTCTGGTCTCTAGTGTTCGGAATCACCGGTGGCGCCCTCTGCATGTTCTCCAAGAACGACGGCCCAATTCCCATCAACAAGAACCTATGGAGCGTGTCCTTCTGTCTGGTGACAGCCGCCACCGCCTTCATGGCCCAGGCTGTCTTGTACTACGTCGTGGACTTGAAGATGAAGTGGGGCGGTCGTCCGCTGTACTATGCCGGTGAGTGTTGTCCTGGGTTCTATTTCTGTGATAAGCACAGATTGTTTTTTTTTTTATTATGTCGGGTGTTTCCTGACAACAAGAGCAATAACTTAAGGCATCGTTTCTACACCACAAACGTATCAATAATTGTTCTACGACTTTTGAAAATAACTTATAGTTCTCTAAATATTAATAAAAAGAGATTTTTTAAATAAGTAATGTATTGCGAAAATATATTTTTTGTAGGCTGACAGTAAATGTCAACTAGACGATTGGATGCTGTTCATTGAAAATAATATTTAGTTTGGTCGAAAAAATCACAAGTAATAAATTAAATTACACATTTTTTTAAGTTGTAGAACAAATGTTGCTAGGTTCGTGGTGTAGAAGCGATCCCTAAAATTATTGCTCCTGTTACAGGAAACACCCGGTATACAACGACGGTGGTAAACAAGCATATGGCCCAATTATTATTATGTAAAAAATCTATTTTTCTTTTGATTTAAATATCGAAGATATTCCCTAGCAGACGTTTATGCATAATAAAAAATAATTTAGAAAGGGGTAGCACATTGTTATCGATGATATCTCAATGAAAATTGAGACTTTGATGCCGTTTAGTAAAAAAACTGGCGATAGATGTGTTTATACGTCACCCATGATGACGTATATGACGAGGGATAAGTAGAAAAAAAATTACATGTCTAAGCGGTACTCGTATAGCACAATTGGTAGTGCACTGGGCTAGTGATCCAGTGGTTGTGGGTTCGAGTCCCGCTGCGTGTCAAAAAAATTCTATTTTTCTTTCGATTTAAATATCGTAAGCATATGGCCCGCCTGATGGTAAGCAGTTACCTTATCCTATGGACGCCTGCATCTCCAGAAGATTCATATGCACGTTGCCTACCCTAAAAGTTGTTGGAGCTCTGGGCACCTTACTCGCCATCAGGAACACAACACTAGAGACCTGAAAGGTAACAGTGCTATTATGGCTGTGGTCTTCTGTAAGGAGGAGGTACCCCAGTTGGGCTTCAGACTCAAGCGTGATGGTACTTCGCTGTGCCCTCTCTCATTGTTGGACGTAGTTTAAGGACATACCCGGGTCCTGGTTAGGGTTTGTTCATGAGTCATGAGTGTTTGCTATGTATATAAGTATTTCCATATTATATATATCGTCGCCTAGTACCTACAACACAAGCCTTACTGAGCTTACTGTAGGGACTAGTTCGATTTGTGTAAAATTATCCCGAAATATTTATTTATTCTTAACTTCAAGCGAGTGTGCATTACTTAAACAGCCGAGCGTAAGCGAATGCGTCTAATCACACATTTTTATTTTAGGTCAAAACGCGCTCTTCCTCTACCTGGGCTCCGAGCTGCTCAAGAAACACTTCCCGCTCCACATCAACGTGCCCGCCGCCACGCACGCTCAGTTACTGGCCACACACGCTTTCGCTATGCTCGTGTGGCTCGCGGTCGCCATAGCTCTACACAGGAAAAGGATCTTTATAACTCTGTGAATAACGTTGGGAGTCGTTTGTACTTGAGAGGTTAGTTTATTGGATAACTTCAACCTAACTAAATATGTCTTATGTAGTTGTGTAGAGAATTAATGAGCAAAAGTCGCTAAGCGGGCGGGGTTTTCCAAATGAGCTATTGACACTGGTCCCACCGCGAGCTAGTAAGCTATGAGCTATCAGCTATTTCAAAATTAAATAAGAGACATATATGTCATAGCCGGGCGATCGTAGTTCATCGCCGGGCGATGAGCTATAAATATAAATAGCTGATAGCTCATAACTTACTAAGTCGCGGTGGGACTAGTGCCGTATAGTTGTGAGAATAGAAGCGTGTAGATCATTCTGAACACATGGTCTGCATAGCAACTTCTGTTGCTAACTGTACAGGCATGTCTCATTATCATCATTGCAACCATTTAAGACGTTCAGTTCTGGACGTAGACCCAACTATAACTTGTATGATCTTGGGGGCGTTTTGGCACAGTCGCCACGCTTGGCAGGCGGGTTGGTGAGCGCAATAGCTTCCGACGGACTCTGCTGCTTATCCGTCGGTTTTTTCCATGTCGCCTCTTACGACACCCGCGAGTTATTTGTGCTGGCACCACACAGCAAGTACAGTCAGTAGCAGAAGTAGCTAAGCATTTGAGGTGTTCAAAATAAGGTCAACACGAATAAGAGCGCGTGTAGGTCATTTTGAACACTTCAAACGCTTAGCAACTTTTGCTGCTGACTGTACACTACATAGGCATGGCCATTGCATAACAATTTATAGGTAACAGTATCAGTGGAACTCTCTTTTCTAATAAAAGGAATAGGAAAGGGACTCCCGCTGATATTACAAGTTGTTATGTAATATGACTTTTAGTTAAGTATTTCATTTATAATGCGACGGCAGTACTACTATATGGTTATAGCGCTGCACGAGAAAATGATCTTTATCACGTTGCAATAAAATCGAAAATTGATTGAATTGGAAATGCTCTTTGGATATGTAAAGAGATAAGAAATTACGAGTTTTTGAATCAAATTATAAAAATAGAGTTTATATTGTTTTCTTTAATGATCTAGTAATTGAAACATTTAGGATTGTATTGTTAAATTTTTAGTTTATAATCTCTTAAAATGTATAAATGTATCATTAGTCAGAAAATTTTGTATACAATATAGGGAAATTCGCTAGTAACTGGCCACCCACCAATAGCTGGCCACATTAAACTAACAATGAAATCTGTTTATAGGCTATTAGAATTCAATTTAGTGTGAGGTACCCAGTTATTTAAGGGTTGCCAGTAATTCAAATATCATTAGAAAATGTATTAAATTTATAAGTAAACAGAGTTAATTTTCAGTATAAGGTGTCCAGTTATTGAAAAGTGGCCAGTTCCTGGCGATTTATCCTATTATTAAATTTTTAGTTTATAATTTCTTAACATGTCTATAAATGTATCAATAGTCAGCAAAAATTGTATACAATATAAAGTAATTCGCTAGTAACTGGCCACCCTCCAATAACTGGCCATTAACTAAAAATTAACTCTGTTTATAAGCTATTAGAATTTATTTTAGTGTGAGGTACCCAAACAGAAAATGTGTTCTGTTTATAGGTAAACAGAATTCATTTTCAGTATAAGGTGGCCAGTTACTGGCGATTTATCTTATCTGATTGCACTTGTAAATTGTGAAACTAAGTCATATTAAATCTTATATAAATATAATTAATAAACTTCTCTAGTTATCTTCACATACTTAGTTGAGTACATTTGATATTTCGCACATGAAAATAACCTATATTGTAACTGTAAGAAGCTCCATTATTGCCTGTATATGAAGTGGAAATATAATAAAAAGTTTATTAATGAGAAAATGATATAGTTGTATATTTAAGCTATTTTGCATATAAGTACATAAACTTGAGCGTAAATTAACTGTTATTCTATCAGCCAGAAGCATAGTTAGAAGAAAAGTGACACTCCATTCTACGAACTTTTTAAGAATGACCCATTAATGGACAGGTCATGATAACCACAAGGATATACGATTTATACAGATGTCGTGCAAAACTATTCCATCGATAAAACTCCGATTTGGACCAACTGTCAATCAATGATTTTATGTGACATTTTCATATCGATAATATGGAACTTTATTGTTTAGTGTTAAACCTCAATGATATTTGAAATGTCACTCATTTAATACAATCGTTTATTGACAGTTTGGGTATCGTAGTATTTTGGTCAAAATCAGAGTTTGACCGATGGAATAGTTATGCAATAGGGTCAACTAGTTGATTGAGCCTAAGTGAAAAAACGCTCGAAGCGGATTGTGCGTTGAGCTTCCAAGGGATGTAGGCGGCGTGGTGCGGCCGCTTTTATACGATTACGTATGTTTAATATGCACGCTGCTCGCTCCGCTACAGTTTCAACTCAGTCCTTACACTTGAATAAGATGTTAATTGAAACACTACCAAGAATTATAAAAATCGACAGTCTTTAAATTCTCGGTCAAATTCTACTTATGAAAGGAGGGAAATGAGCAGACGAATCGCCTATGGAAACTCGCTCGTTGCCGACCTTTAACATTTAACCTAGTCATAAAAAACTGGCGTGCGTCATACGCCAAAGGTTTCGCGAGCAAGCGAAAGTGAACCTTAAGGCTACGTTCATACGGCGACTATTCGATTCGATATTTTCTAGCATACGGTTTTATCGTATACGGGAAGTCAGTTTGTCCGTGTACGTAGTACGTAGGTCCAAGGCTTCGACTTGATATCAACTCGTGGACTGTGGGCTACGCAATGTTCGGACTTCATATCAAGTCAATGGCGGCGAAAGCACTGTTACCGATATTATAAGGCGTATTGCGATCTGTTGAGTGGATTTAGTTATTTTGACATCGTCGAATTACCGAACGAAATGTACAGAATTGAGAGGTTTGACTGTACAGTCAAACTCATAAATCGTTCGCCATAGCCACTTTAGAGGTCGGAGGAGTTTAAAGGCTTAATAACATATCCATCCAACTGATGATGCATGCTACGCGTTGTTGACGATTTGGTTTATTCGCCATAAGGTTAAACTTTTTTTATTATTAAGCCTGTTGGAATGACGCTCTCTGTCCCTTCAAATGAGCAAAATAACATTTAATTCACTATCCGTACAGGTTTAAACTTGTTAATTGCCATTAGCTTGTCAGCTTCACTTGAAAGCGATGCATTTAATATCGTTCCTCTCTAAAACCTGGAGACATGACCAAGCAAGTTTCCAAAGAAATCTTGAGCGCTACGAAGGTTTCATGTAACATTGCTCCCTTGTGTAATAAATAATAATATCCACTCACATCGCTAGCATTCGTGCGTAGCATGCGTCGCAGTGGATCTACCATTTATTATTACGGATATTATGAAATGTTACTAATACTACAAAGAGCGTGACAGATACTTAGTGACATAATTTTTTTGCCTCCACTAGTCGAGGTGTTGGCGTGTACGCCTTTTCTTGATTAACTGTATGTTTCGGGGTCAGAAGAGTAAATGTCGTGTTAAAATATTGCTCACATTTAGGATATTCAATGACAGTTTATTCATATAATATCTATGGAAAAAGGGGCGGAAAGCATTTAATAGTTGGGACATTAATCTCATGGACTTAAACTACCTAAAGAGCATGTGAGTCTAAGTGGAAATAATCTTACTTAAAAAAAGAGGATTAGGGTAAATCGCCAGTAACTGGCTAACTTATTCTGAAAATGAATTCTAATCGCCTATAAACAGAGTGCATTTTAGTATTAGTGGCCAGTTATTGGTGGGTGGCCAGTTACTAGCGAATTACCTATTTAACTATTTAGGTCATACAGATCAATTAGGTTGCCGTCTTTCCTGTCGACTTTGTGAAAGCTAAGCGTTCTAAAGCCAAAATTTTGATTCTGTGAAACATCTACATAAACCTAATCCACTGTTACGTGACACTGTACCACAAAAACATAACTTTTAAGGTCAATTCACACACAGCGCGGGCCCGTGTCAACACCTTCACACAGCGCCCGCGCCACACGCACCCGCCCGCGCCCGCCGGCTGTGTGAAGGTGTTCATTTAAAACTGGCTGAACAATAGCGCCGCGGGCCCGCGTTGACACGCGCCCGACCGGCGAACGCCTGTGTGTGAATGTGAATCGAGCATTAATCGCATAAGCCGTTAACTAGTGACCACAGAAAAGACGATTTTTGTATTAATCAATCCGTATGACCCATAAAACAAACACATAGTTTAGTTTCTGACAATTTTTTCTTTATATATTTTTTACTAAGTGCAAAAGGAAGATGATTGAAGTAAACTGTTATATTTAGAACTATAAACAATGTAATAAAGTATTTAGTTTCCATTTACTTTCAATAAATGATTTAATTTGTATTGTTGTTTTAATGCAATCCATTTTATTAACAAATATTTTTATTTATTTTATTTATAAGAACAATGTAACTCAGCATTACAGTATAAACCAATGCGCTGCGAAAGCAATAACATATAAAATACATTTATTTCATTTATTTATATTGCTTTTGTAGGTTTACAATAGATCTTAAAAACTAGTAAAGTTCATCACAAACCCTGTGAGGGCACTGCATTTGAAATACTTAGCCTATTTATATAATATACAAATACAAGATGCAATATTTACTAACTCTTAAAAGATCACTCCTGAAAACGAATATTTTCGTCAAGGTTATAAAAACTATTAATTACGAGAAAATATTTAAGCTTTTTAAAAAAAAAAGGTAATGGCACTAATGTTGGACACTTTTAGCTGACAGGCATGATGGACACTTAGTTCTTATTTCAAAAACCATAAAGTTATAAATTGAATATGTCCCAACAAATGCACAACACTTAACTCCTTTGAAATAAGCACTAATTTTCATATGTCCATTACTGGTGCCGTCACCTTAATCAAATAATTAAAAAAAAAACTTATTTATATTAAGGTGCTGGATGGCCTATCATCCATCAACTCACAAAACCTCAAGCATTCACAGCACACAGCCGTCCATCTTAATGTTTAACTTTTGTCATAGTGATAATACTTTTTTACTATGTATATTATTTTATATTTCTGTTTTTTTTTTGGGTGCACTGAAAATCAGCGTCGCTGCATCGCCAGTCATGTAACGACTTATGCTGAGTGGCATCCTGTTTGGTGTTTTATTTGTAGTCACATCCTGTAATGTTCTTTTCTGTGTTCATTTTATTTCGCCAAATAAACAATTTTTCTTTCTTTCTTCTTCATCTCCAAGCAAGCAGGTCACATTCAGGTGATGATGTCAGAAGCGCATTGAGGAGTGTCAACGCGCGCGGAAGCGGCGAGTTTGCTCGCAATACCGTGCGTGCAGCCGGCAATGCTAACAGTGGGTCGTTTTCTACCCTGATCTTAGTGATATATCTAATTCCATTATTTTAATCGTTAATAATCCTACCTTCGAAGCAGGAGTTTCCGGGTCAGAACTGGCTAGGGCATTTATTAGTGTTTATGTGGAATATTTGATCCTGGGCTATGGACGTTCCTTTGGTACGTTTTCGTAACTATTTATCTAGGCTACTTCGCTAGTAACACATACTAAAATTTAATTCTGTTTATAGATGATCAATGATCATAGTTCATTTTAGTATGAGGTGGCAGTTATTGAAAAGTCGCCAATTATTTAATAAAAAAAATTATGATGGGGTAATTCGCTAGTAACTGGCCACATTATAATAAAAATGAACTCGGTTTATAGGTGACTAGAATTCATTTTAGTGTGAGGTGGCCAGTAATTGAAACCCCATTAGAAAATTTCTATTCAGTTACACAGAAATGATTTTCAGTATAAGTTGGCCAGTTATTGAAAAGTGGCCATTCACGGGTGATTTACTCGACATATATTGTTCCGTTAAGTGTGATCAAAATAGAAGACACTTTCGTAAAAAAATAATACCTACACTAGACTTAGGTTTAGGTTGCCAAGTGGACTCTCAGCTGTATTTAACCTTTATAACGCCGAAACTAAGGAAAAAGGAAGATGAGTACAAAGACAGTATAATTTTTCCTGTATACATTTATTATTTTCTACTTAAGAAACTATATCTACAATGCGACTGTACATAGGGTAATTCGCTAGTCAGTTACTGGGATTTCAATTACTGGCCACATTTTACTAAAAGTAAACTCTGTTTATAGACGCGAAATAAAACAAGTAAAACGGATTAAATCGCGTATAATCCGTTTTAGTTGTTTTATTTCATGAGTAATTAACGCGGCAACCGAAGACAATATTCTGTTTATAGACGATTAGGATTCGTTTTAGTGTTAGGAAGCCAGTTATTGAAGGGTGGCCAGTAATTGAAATTCCATTACAAAATGTGTTTTATTTATAGGTAAACAATGTTTTTCAGTATAACGTTAGTAACTAGACTAACGATTTACCCTAATTAGACATTAAAACACTCGTGTGATCTTATAATTAAACTTGCCTTCGGATCGTTTCATAAAACCAAATTAGTGTGTTAATGTCTTATTATGCGCCAGTCACATAAATAACTATTATTTTATCAGTCTTAACCCTTTGAACGCTCCGCTCTTTAACAGAAAACTGTGTCTCACAAGCCATGACAAAACCTATAAAATAATATACATAGTAAGAGTCTCCACAAACCAGTCGAGACGAATTCAGCTTAAGGCGGTCGTAAAAACCTAGCCCGGTACCGCGAACGTCAAAGTTCGTATATTACGGGCATCTTTCTCTTTTACTCCAATTAAGGGTATCATGAGAGTGACAGAGACAATCATCCGAAATTTACGAATATCGGTGTTCGCGGTAGCGCCGCTGTATGTCCACGCAATAAGAGCGATTTTTTATCTGACTTAGGCTCTATATACCGTTGGGCTTATTAAAGCGATCGGTGTGTGTGAGGGAAGGTAGCCTGGGGAAAATCCAGGACGCTTCCGCACCAGACTTGACTTGTACTACTGGAATACTCCTACTGAGTTTACGCTTCCAGCGAGATTGAGGATGTCTTTTTATTTATGACATAGGCGGCAAACGAGCAGACGGATTGCCTGGTGTTAAGCAATTACCGTGGCCCATGGGCACTCGCAACACCAGGGGAGTCACAAGCGCGTTGCCGGCCTTTAAGGGGGGTTGGAGCTCTGGGAACCTTACTCACCATCAGGAACACAACACTACATACCTGAAAGGTGGCAGTGCTATTATGGCTGTGGTCTTCTGTAAGGAGGAGGTACTGCCCCAGATTCAAGCGTGATGGTCAACGCTGTGCCCTACCTCTCATTATTGGACGTAGTTTAAGGACATACCCGGGTCCAACTGTATTTGAGTATAGATAGTAGTAAGAGCGAAACTAACAATTCGGCTCGCATCGGCTCGGCCGTCCGTCATTTTTCGCTCTGCGTGGAGAGGTTATTACGACCGGCTACCCTTACCAAGAGTTGTGACTTTGAGGTTTTCGATAACGAGTATCGAGTTTACTATCTGTGCAACTCGTTCGCACTAAAATAGCACAAGCGTGATGCACAGATAGTAAACTCGATACTCGTTATCGAAAACCTCAATGACACAACTCATGGTAAGGGTACGGCTTTAACCGAATTCGCGTAAAGATGTGGAGCAGACTATGACACAGCTTTCCATCGACATAATTTGCCGTTTCGCATCCATAAGGTTAAACTGGAAAACTCAAAAACATCGTCAACATGCGATAGAGGGCGTTGTAAAATTCATTGCTAACATCTTTAGGTACTTCCACGTATGGTCCGTACGCGTCCATTACCGCTTCGTGGTCTTCGTAAAACCATTCGGGGAATAGAGAGGAACGGATGATGTAGTGCCATTGTCTCCCTTCTGCGCGGACCACTAGCGTTGTGAGGGTTCCTTTGAAGTATAACTGCAATTTAAAAAATAAGGTAAGTGCGTGTAATCCGGAGGTCACAGGTTCAAACCCCGGCTCGTACCAATGAGTTATTCGGAACTTATGTACGAAATATCATTTGATATTCTCCAGTCGCTCGGTGAAGGAAAACATCGTGAGGAAACCGGACTGATCCCTATAAGGCCTAGTTTACCCTCTGGGCAGGTGAGATGGCAGTCGCTTTCGTAAAAGTGCGCCAATTCATGGGATTTGCTGCCAAACGGACCCCAGGCCATGAGATGCGGTAAAATAAGATGAGGTTAAAGAGGGTTTTACGGGGTCGGCAACGCGTGAATGATGCCTCGGTATTGTAAAGCTAGGGATAGACTAGGGAACAAATGTCCTGCAACCCGTATCGCCAGCGACGTCGGGTGACATAGATTGACGTAGCCTAGTACTAGATGTCATCGCGGAGAATGGACAGCAGTGTTCCTTAAGACATACTGAGATCGCGAAATCGCCTGCCGACCGACGGCTCAGACATCGTTCCCTGTGGCAGTATATAGGGAAGGCCCATATGCAGCAGAGAATAAGCAACTAGTACCTTTATTGTTGGGTGGCTCTTATCTGTGTCTTCTAGGTTTATTTGGGGCTCATCTCGGGAAGTCAAACTAGAAAAAAAAATCTTATTAATTAGGTATTAAACCTATTTTAAGCACATATTTGGGTCATAAATATGAATCTGTAAAGACGATTTTTGTTTTAATCAATATGTATGGAGCTCCTGCTCCGTCGACTAATCTTGTTCTACCCTCCGGTACCATCGGCCCACTATCCCGATTTGTCTACTTTACCACACGGCCCACTATCCCGATTTGTCTACTTTACCACACGGCCCACTATCTCGATTTGTCTACTTTACCACACGGCCCACTATCCCGATTTGTCTACTTTACCACACGGCCCACTATCTCGATTTGTCTACTTTACCACACGGCCCACTATCTCGATTCGTCTACTTTACCACACGGCCCACTATCCCGATTTGTCTACTTTACCACACGGCCCACTATCCCGATTTGTCTACTTTACCACACGGCCCACTATCTCGATTTGTCTACTTTACCACACGGCCCACTATCTCGATTTGTCTACTTTACCACACGGCCCACTATCCCGATTTGTCTACTTTACCACACGGCCCACTATCCCGATTTGTCTACTTTACCACACGGCCCACTATCCCGATTTGTCTACTTTACCACACGGCCCACTATCCCGATTTGTCTACTTTACCACACGGCCCACTATCCCGATTTGTCTACTTTACCACACGGCCCACTATCTCGATTTGTCTACTTTACCACACGGCCCACTATCTCGATTCGTCTACTTTACCACACGGCCCACTATCCCGATTTGTCTACTTTACCACACGGCCCACTATCTCGATTTGTCTACTTTACCACACGGCCCACTATCCCGATTTGTCTACTTTACCACACGGCCCACTATCCCGATTCGTCTACTTTACCACACGGCCCACTATCCCGATTTGTCTACTTTACCACACGGCCCACTATCCCGATTTGTCTACTTTACCACACGGCCCACTATCCCGATTTGTCTACTTTACCACACGGCCCACTATCCCGATTTGTCTACTTTACCACACGGCCCACTATCCCGATTTGTCTACTTTACCACACGGCCCACTATCTCGATTTGTCTACTTTACCACACGGCCCACTATCTCGATTTGTCTACTTTACCAAACGGTCCACTATCCCGATCTGTCTACTTTACAAACGGTCCACTTTCCCGATCTGTCTACTTTACAAACGGTCCACTATCCCGATCTGTCTACTTTACAAACGGTCCACTTTCCCGATCTGTCTACTTTACAAACGGTCCACTATCCCGATCTGTCTACTTTACAAACGGTCCACTATCCCGATCTGTCTACTTTACAAACGGTCCACTTTCCCGATCTGTCTACTTTACCAAACGGTCAACTTTCCCGATCTGTCTACTTTACAAACGGTCCACTTTCCCGATCTGTCTACTTTACCAAACGGTCAACTTTCCCGATCTGTCTACTTTACATTTATCCACTCTGTCACTCTACGGTTAGCTGGAAGAGATCTCTTATAAGGATAAGTTCACCTTTGTACTGTGTCTCTTATAAATGTTTTGTAATATTTTTTTATGTACAAATAAATTTATGTTCTAGTCATTCTGCGTTTCTGCCCTTTTGCGTTTTGGACTAAGTATGAACCCGAAGTACTCCTTTTCTGCGTCCGTGTAAGACTAACCCTATTTATAACCTAAGATATCTGCAAAGCGTTTTGTACCTCAATCGGGTGGCGGTTATATCATATGTGGACATATATTTTTTACTTACGCGAATTTGTTAATCAATCTCATGATTTCAGTAATTATGGTTTTCTCGTCGAACTTGGAAGCAGCATTCGATTTATTAGGTTTCCTCTTCGTACTAGTTTGACGCTGGTTAGGGCTGAAAAATAACTTGTATTAAAGGACAAGTGGCACAGTTAAGGGTCTCTTAGGAATCCCTGACTGAGGGTCCCTGGCTTCCTCTGGGTACAGGGAGGCTGGTGGCAATGCTGCAGCCTCATTGCGGTAAGTGTATCCTCATTCTGGCATTCAAAAGAATAATGACGTAACTATGTATGGGATGAGTACAGAGTTACTGCGTTTCAATCTGTGTCAGACGACATTTTTTTTTTATGACATAGGCGGCAAACGAGCAGACGGATTGCCTGGTGGTAAGCAATTACCGTCGCCCATAGGCACCCGCAACACCAGATGAGTCACAAGCGCGTTGCCGGCCTTTAAGGGGGGTTGGAGCTCTGGGAACCTTACTCGCCATCAGGAACACAGCACTACATAACTGAAAGGTAGCAGTGCTATTATGGCTGTGGTCTTCTGTAAGGAGGAGGTACTTCCCCAGTTGGGCTGCCCCAGATTCAAGCGTGATGGTCATCGCTGTGCCCTACCTCTCATACATTTTACAAAGTAGGGACGATATATTTTGAACCATGTTCGTGCTAATATGTTATCATAAATCATAAGTACCAAGCTTACAGATCTTTCATGGGCTTTAAAAAATTGAAGTTCTGCTACCCTGTCCTCTACGGACTAATACCTGATATCCAGGCTTGGTGAAAGGAATATATGGATAGCAAATTATTGAAAATTGTGTCATATTTCCCGGGGCTCTCAGTTTATCACGCCCGAGACGGCATCTTTGTAAATTTTTACATATTGTCATATTTTAAAAGTAAATATAATGACCTGTTTACTTTTACTTTCGAGACATACTAACTTTGCCGTTATATGTATAACTTTGCAGTTGATTTAATTTATAGTTACTGACAAGCTGTCAACGCTTAAATTGCAGACTTGTAAATACTAGCTATTCCTCGCGACTAAGTCGGCCAGCCATGCCCGTCTTCAAAGTATGGTTGCGGGATAAAAATTATCCTATGTCCTTTTTCGTACCTTCGACTCTCTCCATACCACATTTCATCCCAATTGGTTCATTGGTTTAAGCGTGAAGAGATAACAGACAGACAGAGTTAATTTCACATTTATAATATTAGTACTACATACATAGGTACATACATACATACAATCACGCCTGTTTCCCAGAGGGGTAGGCAGAGATCAAGGATTTCCATTTGCTACGATCCTGACAAATCACTTTCGCTTCACTCACTTTCATAACGTTCCTCATATATGCTCGTCGGTTTAGGGTACTCCTGACCTGGCCTAGTAGTAGTAGTAATTTGGGTATTTTCATGGCAAGAGTGAATAGGCTGTTTCTGAACCACTACACCGTGCTATATCCTCGTCGACAATTACCATCATGTCTGACTGAGGTCAAACGCTGGTCAGTCGAGTAGGTATAAAAACAAATATGAGAAATGAAATTTTTGTTTTGCTAGTTTGAATTTTAACAAACTTAGGTACCTACTCACCCATCTAACTGCTCACCAAAAACCTCCCGCACCTCATCCCCTGACACCTGTCTCAATTTCAACGAATCCACGTCATTATTCAAGCTCAAAACCCACGCATCCGCATCCGGCTCAGGCGTTTTCAAACTGGGATACTGCTCCAAATTATTGAACCACTCGTGAAAAATGTAGTCATGATTCGGCACATCCAATTTTGCAAAAACCGTTGTGAAAAAAAATATGGCAGCGATTTTGAACATGGTTGGTGGTGGAATGAGTAATATTGATACAGAAGGTGGCAACTAAACCAATATAATGTTTTTCTACCTTACTTTCTGTATTGATTCGTTGTGGTAAATTAGCCACGCGTTATGAGGTTGTCTTTATTAATTAAATGACGCATTTCTGAGTTTGGTTTCCTCAATAATGGAAGTAAACACGAATGGCGATAAAAAGCAAGCAACCCCTTGAAAATATCTTTGGTTACGTAAAAAAAACGTCACACCGAAAATTTGTCTTTAACCCTTTATACGCCAAGAACCGCTAAAGAGGTCGCATAATGTCGTGCCCACCATGCTACCTCTGTAGTGGCTATGGCGAACTGTCAAAGCAAGTTGCCTGCTGACAGATAAGGTTTATTCGTTCTTCACTACTCGAGACGTTGGCGTACACGTTACATTTTGACGAAAGAGGAAAAGCGTTCAAAGGGTTAAACTGTGTGTTGCGTTAAAAGATAGTTGAAAACGATAAAAAAAACACCGAAACGTATAGGTAGAATCGTTGTAACTGGCCACCTTCTAAAGAAAATCAATTCTCTTTACCTATAAATAGAACACATTTTCTAATGAGTATTCAATTATAAGCTGCCCTTCAATAACTGGCCACTAGATACTAAAATGGGTTCTCTTTATAGATACTTAAACATTAATTTTCAATATAACGCAGCCAGTTACTGGCGATTTGCCCTATTTACATTTGTCATTCAACCAGAGCCCTGAGTGTAAGTTTTTAACGTAACAAAACGTCACCATCGCGTTAGTGTTTCCCATATAAATAACATTATCACTTACGCGTTCGATACGTTTTTTTACGTCAAAAGAAACTTACACTAGAGCCTCAGAACATGACAAATACGTCAAAGTTTATAAAGTGGGCCTTAACCCTTTCGCCGCCATTGACATAATAATAATGTAGTCCGAATATTTCGTGCCCTTGGACCTACGGACTGAGAGTTAAGGTTTATTTTCGCTTGCTTGCAAAGACTTTTGGCGTGTGACGCACGTCAGAATTTTTTTTTAAATATTAAACGGGCGTACGCGACGTTACTTCTTGGTAAAAACTTCACTTTTTATTACTATTTCATCTATTTCATTCATGATGTACATAGTAGTATCACTACCTACTTAAAAATCAAAGTACTTACATAAAAAATTAATAAAGTATTTTTGTTTGTTCCATTTTGGTTGCATAGATGGCAGCACCTATCCCTAGCTGTATCAGAACCTCTAAAGTGATTCGAATAGATTGTAAGCACGTAATATTTCACCTTATAAATACTAAAAATAAAAAACACTTACTGTAACAAAATATTTATTATTCCTTTCTATATTTATATAAATTATCATTATTTATCAATAAATGTACGTTCGCCCGCCAATCGCTCCGCTTACCGCTCGATCTTTGGCAGCCGCCTTAGCTTATGGAATGTGTGAATAACGTCAGCGACCCAATTATATTACAAATTATGCACATAAATTGTTTCAACTACAACAGTTTATTTTGATCTTTCTAGAACAAACTTGATTTTCATATGTTTAGTTACATCTAGGTTTATTTATTGCGTTTAAAAATAAATATATAAATATTACAGAACATCATACACAAATTCACAGAGCTCCACGGTAAGCTCAAGAAGGTTCGTGTTGTGGGTACTTAGCCAGAAATATATATAATATACAAAATACTTAAATACATAGAAAACAAACATGATTAAGGAACAAATACTTGTGCTTGTCACACAAATAACTGACGGTCCTGGGTTCAAATCCCAGTAAGGGGATTACCGTCGCCTTCATAGGCAGGGTCACTACATATTGACGACCGGTCTGGCCTAATGGGTAGTGACCCTGCCTATGAAGCCGATGGTCCTGGGTTCGATTCCCAGTCGGGGCATTTATTTGTGTGATGAGCACAAATATTTTTTCCTGAGTCATGGGTGTTTTCTATGTATTTAAGTATTTATATGTATCTATCTATTATATATATCGTCGTCTAGTACCTACAACACAAGCCTTACTGAGCTTACCGTAGGACTAGGTCGATTTGTGTAAAATTGCCCCGAAATATTTATATTTATTTATTTATATTACCAATTTGTTTACATTACAATAAACTTATGAACGGTTAAGAATGTAGCGTGTATAATAAATATATGGGTCAATCAACTATTCTTTGTTACTATTCTGTCCCATCAGCCAGGGGACAACTGAAGAATAGTTTGTTAGCAGAAATGTGGCCCTGCGTACTACTGACGCGCTTGGCATACTGGCATCTATAATATTTGAATTCTTACCAAATTTCATCCCAATTGGTTCAGCGGTTTAAGCGTGAAGAGGTAACAGACAGACAGAGTTACTTTCGCATTTATAATATTAGTTTGAATGTAGAACCGAAAATACATTGTTTACAATATTGATCTTTCGGAGTTATACAGATCAACACCTTCGCTGTGGCAATTAGTTAACATCGCAGTTAACCATACTTTGTGAGGGGTCAATAGGCCCCATGCCGCAGCGAACGTGTTAAAACAAAAATTGTCTTGCCTGTGGTCACTAGTTAACGGCTTATGTGATTACAAGTCATGTTTTTTTGGTATAGAGTTACGTAAGAGGAGCGGGTTAGTAGATATTTCATAGAATCAAATATTTCGCTTTAAAACCCAACTTTCACAATGTCTACAGGAAAGACGCGGGCCTAATTAATCTTTATGACTCTTTGTAAATCAATCGATGATTTGGCCAGTGTCAAGTAGAATAACAAATAAGTATAATAACATATAAGTTTGCCCTTAGTGCATGACGTTGTTCGGTAGTAGGCCTTGCGTTTTGTAAAGTGCTAGCTGGACTTAACGAAAGCTAAGAGGCGGCCGTGACCCCGGGACTGCCGGGTGATGACCAAATTAGTGGTGAAACACGTTTTGAAATCTATTCTTCATTAGCTGCACAATTCTGCGTTAGATCACTGCATAATACGCTATCAATATTACTCACTATTTACATTCCATATAAGTTTGCTCAACGCTTAGACATATTTTTTAATGGTATCAAATTTAACAGTATACATATTATTACAATTAAAGACTTGCGGCGACGACATTGCGCGAATTGCGGCGCGACAAGCGTTTTATCTGTTCATTGCGTGTGTTCCCAACTAACCGCAGTGCATTGCGCGTCTTGACCGCGCAACGGACAGATAAAACGCTTGCCGCGCCGCAAATGTTTTCACGTCCAAGAATCACTGAAGTCGTGCGTACAGGCAGTTCAAGCGTCTATTGTTCTTATGATTCAGGTTTGGAAAATTATGCAAAAAAGAAACAACGCTGTAGGGTAGTCCTAACAGCTTCGTAATTTTCAACTTGCCCTATAACCTCGTAAGACCCAGTGTACACTATCTTTCAATGGAATTTATATCTTTTATAAAAGGGAATAGAGTAGAATTTCTTTTGTTTCATTATTTTTCGTACACAACAAAACTTATAGATATTTGAATCAAAAGAAAAATTTGTCTCGCAGCGGGACTCGAACCCACAACCACTGGATCACTAGCCCAGTGCACTACCAATTGTGCTATACGAGCGCCGCTTAGACGTGTCAAATTTTTCTATCTTATCCTTCCTGGTATGTTCCGTCATTACGGGTGACGTGTAGCGACATCTACCGAAGAGTATTGAATTCTTTTTCCGGCATCGAAGTCACAAATTTAGATTGAGAATACATCGATAACAACTTATTGGTTTAAAGTATTAAATATTTTAGTATGGTGGACCGATGTGGATAAAGTATGTCAATGTAAATATTAGTTTATGTTCGGAACCACAACAACGTCTCAAAACTATCGTGAGATTGAAACATATTAATTGTATAAAAGCGGGTAACTCACGTTTTATAAGTCGAATATTGCTCGACATGTTTCACTGTCTGCGTCGGTTAGCCAACGCGAATGGCTCATGATTATACTCCTCGTTACGGAGTGAAACATGTTTCAATATTCGACAATTCGAGCAATATTCGACTTATAAAACGTTAGTCACCCGCTTTTATACAATTAATACACAACAACGTCGTTTTCGTAATTAAGTTTTACATATAACTGGTGTAGACATTTTAATTGTAATAATATACTAAATATATTCTAATTGTATAACATGTAAATTTACTTTTAAGAAAAATGACTGCTCCATTTTTTTTTGTTTCTGTCGCGACATGTTTCGGGGAACATATATAAATAAATAAATATTACAGGATATACTTACACAAATTGACTGAGCCCCACGGTAAGCTCAAGAAGCCTTGTGTTGTGGGTACTCAGCCAAAGATATAAATAATATACAAATACATAGAAAACACCCATGACTCATGAACAAATATCTGTGCTCATCACATAAATACAGAAAGACTTATTGAGATTTGAACCCTCGGGCCGTCCGCTTCATAGGCAACCTATCGTTAAAACACAGGTCAAACAGAGGACTCCATTTTCAAGCACTGTGCCGAGTGCCTGTTCGCGTCGTCGTCAAACATGTCGCGCGAGTGACAACGTGAGTGAAGCCGTCATTTTTCATATAAATATTACAACGACTCACTAAAGTTTAAATACAAATATAAATTTACATTTGATTAGTAAAACTACTTCTTTTAAAATAGAGTATTTATTGCGACATAAATAAAAATCAAAGTGTAACTACTAAATATTTATTTATTTTAAATATGTTGTAAAAAATCCTTACTGCTGTACAAATATAGATCTGTATCTTTATATTTGGCTAGTTCGGCTGCAATCGCCAACCCGCCTGCCAAGCGTGACGACTGTGGCATTGAAGCCCCCGTGCTTAGTATTCGCTCGCTGTGGAATTATTAGGAAGAGACCTACGTACAGCGGTATTTGGTCTCAATGTTCAAGCACAAAGAACTTTATATAATTAAAAATGTTAAAAAAACGGATAAGCTCACATGTAATTATATCGCACTAGGCGACATGTTTGACACACCTTCACCCCCTGACCCGGCTTGAAGATGGCTACCAGCTTACCCGAAAATGTCACCTAGTGCGATATAAGTACACGTGAATTTACCCGTTTGTAACTAAGTAGCACTAAAAACTTATGTTCGGCTTTTTTATATACCCCATTTTTTTAATTAATTTATTGTTTTATGGACCTTTGTAATTTGTTACATATCTGCCCTAAGCTTAACACATTCGCTGGCACCCCCCTCCAAAAATGTATGGAGATGAACGCACATGTGCGTCGGTGGCAGTGAATGCGTTAATGTAACAATCCTAAACAATTATAATTAAACATAAACAAAAGTTGTTTATTAATAGCGTCAGCCAATCTGTATACCATTAGTGCCGTGTCAGATACAGGATTTTATACCCCATTTTAAAAGAAGTAGTCATTCTATTAATTGTAGCTTAAAATTCTTCATGTGTGACATTATCTACGAAAAGGGACCTTATTGTCGATGGCGCTTATGTCGTTGTTCAAGACGATACAATACAAACGCAACGCGATCCGACGTAAGAGCCATCGACAATAAGGTCCCTTTTCCTAGATAATGACACATTTAAATGTTTTTCTCAGAAAACTTGCCTCGACTTCACCCCGCTGAAAGATCACGTGGTGGCGAACAGATACAGCAAGGCCTTCGCAAACTGGACAATCTCGGAGCCCCCAAGCTTGGACTCGCCGTACACTCTGTCCACGAATGTTATGGGGACTTCTCCGATGGTATATTCGAGCTGGCGCGCTCTGTGGACAAGACATATTTATAATATTAATTTACAGAAATTACAATATTATGATAACTGGGCGTTTTCAAAAAATTGTGCACCCAATTAGTGAAAGTTGTTAAGAAAAGTTAAATCACTGTCAGTTTCGTGACGACAATTAAGCATTAAATATCGATAAAAGCTTGGTTTTGATGTTCGATTTATAAACTTCAATCGATATTACAACATAATAGAAGGCAAAAAGTCGATCCTCATAAAGATTTAATGGTTAATTGTTGTTACGAAACTGACAGTGATTTAACTTTTTTTTACATCTTTCGCTAATTGGGTGTACCGAATTTTGAAAACTCCCAACTACAAGTACTTAACTAGTTACTGCATAAAATTTAAAAAAGGCCCTTGAGGCATTGCTCCAATGCTGGCGGCATTTCCTCGTTGTATCGCAATGCTGATACGTTGTGCGAGTCGCTAGCTCTTCAATCACTAGTTACATCAACCAGACGCTTCGCGATTTCTGCAAAAAGTTATTGCGCGCTGGGGTCCCATAGAGCTAACGTCTCTACGCCAAACGATACAAAATGGTACTCTTTGCCCAGGCTCTTATATTTGTTACGTTAAAAAGTTTCGGCACTTTCCGCCCCTGCGCCCACTTTTACATTACTTCATTGGAGACGGGACGGCGCTAGCGAGTCTACGCAGGTAGCATCCCACACCAGCATCCGTCCCAAGCTCCAAGGAACCAAAGACACCCCAACAGGCCTCTTGCCATCATCTCTGACAATGCCGGTTGGCTCAAGAAGAGCAGGCACATTGATGGTAGCAAGATATCGACGGATTATGTCATTAAGCGTTGCATGTCTAGAAAAACATCCTGCATTTTTTTATAAGATAATGCTTGTAATTTTTTTAAACAGTAATGTACAAGGATTGTTGTGCCAGTCGACAATGTCCGTAATCTTGCCGTGTAACGTTTTCGGTTAAATTGGCCTATGGTCAGGGTCAGTACAATCATTACATTCTTCTTCTTCTTTAAAAAAAATATGGCTTCCATCAATAAATCAATCGATGATTTCGCCAGTGTCAAGTAAAATAACTATAATAACATATAAGTTTGCCCTTAGAGCATGACGTTGTTCGGTAGTAGGCCTTGCGTTTTGTAAAGTGGTAGCTGGACTTTACAGAAAGCTAAGAGGCGGCCGTGACCCCGGGATTGCGGGGTGAAATCATTACCTGATTATCATTTCCATTTGGAACACATAACCCTTGGACACACAGCTATCTATGAGTTTCTGCAAGATGTCCTTCTTGTACAATCTGAAAAATACATTTCTCAATTACTGAACTGTTTTATACAATCTGTGGTCTTATGAATTGTCTGTAGATTAAAAAAAATTACTTTATTGACAGAGTTTTTGGATTATTTTTTATTATGCAGAAACGTCTGCTAGCGAATATCTTCGATATTTAAATTGTGCTGCACAAGTACCGTGCATTGTGGTACTTGTGTAGCACAATTGGTAGTGCACTGGGCTAGTGATCCAGTGGTTGTGGGTTCGAGTCCCATCGCGAATCAATTTTTTCTATTTTTCTTTCGATTTAAATATCAAAGAGTTTTTGGAGTTAAACCCTTTTCCCTGGGTGTCCATGGGGGTAATGTAAACTTATTTCCCACTTCTTTATTCAACTACTGGATCTAATCAGGTGAAAATTATTCAAAAGAATGGGGCCTGTAACATAGACCCTGGATGGAAGGCTATATGCCAAAATAGATAGTAGCATTTGAAAATATGTATTGCATCATTACAATTGTTTTGAAAATCTTATATAGTAAAACAATTTGTGAATGGTAGTGGGTGTACATGTGGTGCTAACCATATGTTACTTTTTATTTTATTTTATTTATTTGGATAACAAACAGCACATAATACAGTAAGTTAATAGACACTTACTATACTTACTAATTAGATTACTTTTTATCATAATCATAAATTATTTCAAGTAACTTTTGCAGACCCAAGAAATACTACAAGAATGTCTAAGATAGTCCCCAAACATTTATTTAGTACTGTGACATGGTCAAAGACCAAATAAATAAATAAATATTTCGGACGTTCTTACACAAATCTGTCTGTGTTGCAGGTACTAGACTACAATATATATAATAAATAGATACATATAAATACTTAAATACATAGATAACACCCATGACTCAGGAACAAATATCTGTGCTCATCACACAAATAAATGCCCTGACTGGGAATCGAACCCAGGACCTTCGGCTCCATAGGCAGGGTCACTACCCACTAGGCCAGACCGGTCATCCAAATGAAACAAAAGACTATGCAGCTGCTGTAGCCATGTCCATCAATGTTCTAAACAAGATGGCAGATGCACTTATCACATGCCATATTTCTTACCTAAATGAACCTGTCAAGTCAGAAGCACCCGGTCTCAACAACATCTGTGTAACAAAGTTGGCTCCTCGGGAGATCAGCTTCCTCTTGAAATCCCAGCCGTAGACACCACCTCCATCTTTGTACCGAGTACCGGACACCACATCAAAGTCCTGCTTGCGTTGAAGATCTATCATCTTAGGGATGAATTTGGGCTGAAAATGTATTAATTTGATACTGTAGTAACACATTGTTTTATTCCAGATTCCAGGGTATAAGTTAAAGATTAACTCTTTTAACTTAATGAAAAACTGTATAAAATTTATGGAAGGTACAAGGAAATTGACTATTTTTCTGGAGCCTCAGAACTCCTACACAACCACTAGAATTTAATTCTCTTATAGGACATTCTCACACTTTTAAATCTTTTGTTTAAATATATATTCAGTAAAGTAGGAAAAATATTTTAGCTAAGAATATGTTTATACAATGTTTTATACAAGGACTAACAAACTAAATGAAAAACTCCAAGATTATTCATTTGTATTAATATGGATTAGGATAAGAAAGAAGTAAGATTTATTTAAAGAGTTGTATGTACTTTGGCTCTCATATAAAGTGTTAAAAGATATACTTAGGATTCTAGATATTAGAATACTTACGTGATGACTAAGATCAGCGTCCATTATTATAATAAAATTGCCCGTAGCATGCTTTATTCCATGTATGTACGCAGTGCCTAAGCCGAGCTTCTTCTCTCGCGGGCGTAACACAATTTTACTGGACCCATACAGTTTCTGCAGCTGTTTGGCTACGTCCAGCGTACCGTCTGGACTTCCGTCATCAATTATTATCACTTCAAAATCGTAGCCACTGCAATAAAACGTGAAAAAATAGTTATAAACAAACCAAAACTTTACCCATGTTATTTTGTTTGTGTTACGAAAGAATTTTGATAAAAGTGCTTACCATTTATCAAGATATTTCATAATAAGCCATATTATAATGGGCAAGTTTTCTCTTTCATTGTATGTAGGCAATAATATCGAATATTTATCACTTTTCATGATTTCGGAATCTAAAGCCGTGGCAGCCATGCTGTCAATTACTTAAATGTCACTCGTTGCTAGAAAGCGCGTTTGGGACAGTGCTATCCTGGTCCCTTCATGCAATTATTTTAATCTATCGATCGCTTTTAACATTACCTCAAACAGTATAGCATCAAGAACAGCTATAAAAACCGGTGTTTGACGGTTTTTGTTAGTCGCTGCCTGAATCTTGCCAGTCAGCTGTCTGTCACTGTCAAGTCGACAAAGTCGGCAGTCAGCTCAAAAAAACAACACAAAAAATTATAATAAATCAGTATTTACATTGCTCAAAACTGAGTACCATACAAAATTAGCGTTGTTAAAGTTTATAAGTGTTTTTATAGCAGTATGTCGCAAGCCCGGTTCACTTCATGCCTCCCCTTACCTTTGGAAAACAAAACGCTAATAGGAGTTGTTGAGAAGGCTAAGGATTGGGCCCTTATGCATGGAGTAGGTATGAGGGATAAGAAGAACTTCACCAAGGATGCTATCCAGGTAATCACGATTAATTATGTTAATAAAAATTTCCGTAGTACAAGTTATTACAGTTTTACTAATGTTATAATATTGTTTTGTGTATAGGCTTGACTATTATTTAAAAATGCCACGGCATAAAATCCTGTACATTTCCATCTGCTACGGTGATCATTATATTTCAATTCAGCTTTTAATATAACAAATATTGAAATATGTGACACATTTTATAAACTGTACGCGGTTTAGTTTATTAATTGATATTTAATACAATTAAAACTGTTGTGAGCCATGTTACTACTACTTAGTTACACGTGAGTTTATCCGTTTGTAACTAAGTAGTAATTGATATTTGATCAAATTTAATGTAGCTAGAATATTTGTGAAAATGCAACATTTAACTTTATTGATATTTAAAATTAAATAAATATCAATAAAGTTATTGTAAATTAAACATGTTTTAAGGCAGTGAACTCTGCAATCCATAGATTTTTTTTTTATGTTGGACTTTAATTTTTCTGAATTTTCCAACAAATAAAATAACTTTTAATTCCTTTCTACCTTATAAACAATGTGTAGAAAATAATTTAATAATTTATAATTTCTCCATAGAGCTCTTACTAGTACTATTAAAATATAATGGATAGATGATATATTTTCTTCTAATGCATCTGACAAATATTGTTTGCCAGTATTATTCTAATATTATTAACTCTAATGTTACCTAAACAATAAATAATATAACTAATGCTGCACTTAATATGAAAAGAACTTTACCTATAATAGTTATAGTAAAAATATTACAAATGTCTGCCTATTGTCTATGCTACCTATTTATCTAGCTATCCTTTTCTAGATTGCACCTTTCGTATTACTGCCATCACCATTTCCCCGGACGGAGTTTTACAAGGCAGTGGAACTGCAGCAGGTGTTGAATGAGCTTATGCATAAGGTAATTATGATAACAATCTGAATTCTTATCCCATTATTCATAAAACCTCAATATTGTGTCCCTATTCAACAAACACGATTTAAAATGAAAGTTAAGGACAAAGTATAAAGAGTGTAATGAAGATTTTACGTCATTAGTGTTCATCTTTTATTAAATAGCTTTCTTGGTTTCTGCATATTGACATTCTATATTTTGTTTTACAAAGTTTGAGAACTGTTCTAAGAAAATGATAGGCCAAGCACCTATCTTTTTCTAACATGTTAATTAAAGCGGGTAGTCTATTTCGCTCTGAGATACTGTCGTGCCAATAGCCTCGTATGATACTCTACTAATGAAAGCAAAATCAGTGATAACATGTAAATTGCATGTACACAAACACATGTTGAATGGTTCACTTTTGTTTAACATCATTTTATCAATATGATTTTACTCTAAAAATATTCAACGGATTTTATTTCAACTTTACAATAGACATAGATAAAATATGATTAGATTTACATATGTATGGCCTAAATGTCGACGCAGTGAAAATAGGTTTCTACTGTTATTATAACTTATAAGTAGGTACGAATAGTGCTAATCTTGCGCATATGAAGTCGCGAGAAGAAGCTAGTATTTTATTAGGTGGACAATGTATTTCTTAAACTAAGAAATAATAAGCTAACCACAATTGCTTACTACGTCTTCCTGTTTATAATTGTCATTAGAACTTGCAATGCCAATATTGTATGGGTAATATCGGAATACCCATACGTATAAAATAAGGATATTGGAAGCGGAATTGACGTAATTTTACGAAATAATAAAATAGAACATATGAACTGTTGTTGCAATGTTGCGGTGAGATGCCATTAATATAAAATAATAGTGTATCCGTTGTTAGACACTATTAATAAATAATTATTTTCAATAATGTGCTCTCATTAAGTACATGACAGTATTAAGTGACTTAGCGGTTAAAGCTGATAAGTCTAACAATTAGGTCTCACAATTTCTTTTGAACCGAAATACGATATATCAAGTACACAAGTTTTGAGAAACTTTGTGGTACGTGTCAGGGTTCGAACCCGCGACCTTCGGATACGCGACTCGCGTACTCGCGACGCACGTCATACTCTTACTCATCAATTTTTCATAGTATTATAGTCAATAATATGTAGGTGTGTCAAAAAGCGCAGATTCAAACCCCTACTTGTACCAATGAGTTTTTCGGAACTTATGTAAGGTATGGCACCAATGTTGGACACTTTTAGCTGACAGGCACCAATGATGGACATTTAGTTATAATTTCATAAATCATAAAGTTATAAATTGAATATATCCCAACAAATGCACAACACTTAACTCCTTTGAAATAAGCACTAATGTTCATGATTGGTTCCTTGTCCATTACTGGTGCCGTCACCTTAAGTGGCTTAGCGGTTAAAGCTGATAAGTGTAACGGTCTCTTGATGCATTTTTAGCCCAAAACCGATTTATATCAAGTACACAAGTTTTGAGAAACTGTGGTACGAGCCGGGGTTCGATCTCGCGACCTTCGGATATAGTACGCACATCTTACTCTTAATCATCGATGTTTCATAGTATTATTTTGCAATCCGGAGGTCGCAGCTTCAAGTCCCTGATGCTTGTACCAATGAGTTTTTCGGAACTTATGTACGAAATAACATTTGATATTTTAGGTTTCTTCACTTCGGTGAAGGAAAACATCGCGAGGAAGCCCGACAAATCCCAATAAGGCCTATAGTTTATAGGTCCTGGAATTATTTGCAGGCTCCCGTGAGCCGTGGCAAAATGCCAGGACAATGCGAGGAAAATGATAACAGTTAGTGTAGATCCACACTGAGCAGTGTGGCGAGGACATTGCCGCGCTCAAATCTTTCGGCCTCCCGTACCTTTACCATGAGTTGTGACTTTGAGGTTTTCGATAACGAGTATCGAGTTTACTAACTGTGCATCTAGTTCGCACTAAAATAGTACAAGCGAGATGCACAGATAGTAAACTCGATACTCGTTATCGAAAACCTCAATGTCACAACTCATGGTGAGGGCACCGAAAGTTGCCGGCCACGGCGCGTCGACACTACCCGAGTTGCCTCGTCCGGCAATTTCCTTGCTCGGCAATTTCCTCGCAAGGCAACTCGGTCAGTGTGGATCCACTTGAGAGCCATGTGACGAAACATTCAGGTGCCGTTTGAGAAACCTTTTGTTGGAAAACCCTTTGTACTCAATTAACGAGTACATGAAATTGAAATTTGAATTATGAATATTTGTTACTTAATTTAATGCATTGACATACTTATGAGTACATACGTATTATTGTATATATATTGTAGACTGAATTAATTATTTATTATACTTCTTGTTGTTAGTTAAGTACTGACGATTCTTATTGGAAGATATGATTTAGTTATTTTGGTAATGTTATGACAATATTTACAATTATTGAATTTTGAAGTATGTTGCTACATATTTACTTAATATGATGTTTTATATTTTGTTTGACGATCCTTATTGGGAGATTCATATATCCATTACTGTACATAATTATATCACTAAGTATTTTATTTTTGAATAGATAATGTGACGATCATGACTGAAGTTCTTATAAATTTGTAAATAAGACAAACTTATAGTGTAATTATCTTTCGTGAAATAAAATAAACTAAACTTGTCTACATAGCAACATAACAAACTATGTAAAGCGTGTATTTTTAATATTACCTCAAAATTTAACCAGACCTAAGCATGCATCGATGTTGCATGAAAAAAACTCTTAACTAATTTCTTTAATTCCCTATAAAATAATTCAGCACGCAATGTATCGCTACTTTGACTTATTAGCGACGGCGTGACGTCACAAATGCCACTTCAACAAAAAAACAAAAAACAAACACACGAGTAATTTGACTAATAAATGTATTCAGGAAACCCATTGTCGTAATGACCATTCATAATGTAATATGACTATATATTAATTCCCTTTTACTATTACCTTATATGAATAATTGTTGTATGTAAATCCCAGGCCCCTATTTCACCACAGCGATAATTGTCACCGTTCCCGACATATGTAAATTTCTGACGTTGCCGATGTCTATTGGTTACATTGACCTCGTTCCATCGGGTGGGAGGTGTGCCTTTTTGCCACCAACACTTTAGTTTCAATAAAATATCGTTATTTTTTATTATATATCATCAGTAGTTAGATGTCACGAGAAAAACGACTATTGTCGCGAAATTCCGACAGAGGACTAATCATAATCACATGTCGATAAATATCGAAATTCCTTCTGAGGAACGTGACAATTGTCAAAAGCTCTTCACCAAACTATTACCTATTTATTGACGATATAATAAAACGAACACCATTTTATTGAAATCAACGCGTTGGTGGCAAACAAGCACACGTCCCACCCAATGGTAAGCGGTCAATGTAACCAATGGACGCCTGCAACGTCAGAAATTTACATATGTCGGAGAACTCGGAGATCGTGACAATTGTCGCTGTGGTGAAATAGGGCCCTGGTGACAATTTAACGGGCTAGCTTCATTATAGCGTGATACAGAGTTGTGACATTGAGGTTTTCGATAACGAGTATCGAGTTTATTATCTGTGCATCTCGCTTGTACTATTATAGTGCGAACGACATGCACAGATAGTAAACTCGATACTCGTTATCGAAAACCTCAAAGTCACAACTCGTGGTAAGGGTAGTGAAACTCATTCAAATTAATGTGCATGTTAACTATTCCGTTTTAAGTAATAGTTGTAAACTCTATAGGTGCTCAATACTTCCGGTCAAGGTAGTACCTTCGATATTAATCGAAAGAAAAATAAAAAAAATTGACTCGCAGCGGGACTGGAACCCACAACCACTGGATCACTAGCCGAGTGCACTACCAATTGTGCTATACGAGTACCGCTTGGACTTGTCAAATTTTTCTACTTTCTCCTTCTGGTACGTCATTACTGCTGACGTGTAGCGACATCTACCAAAAGAGTATTGAAATCTTACGGCATCGAAGTCTTAAATTTTGCAGAATGCTAGCAGACGTTTTTGCTTAATATAAAAAGGTTGTACCTTGTTTGACGACCGGTCTGGCCTAGTGGGTAGTGACCCTGCCTATGTAGCCGACGGTCCTGGGTTCAAGTCCCAGTCAGGGCATTTATTTGTGTAATGAGCACAGATATTTGTTCCCGAGCTATGGATGTTTTCTATGTATTAACGTATTTTTATGTATCTATCTATTATGTGTATCGTCGTCTAGTACCTACAACAAAAGCATTACTGAGCTTACCGTAGGACTAGGTCGATTTGAGTAAGATTTACCTACTCCAAGATTGATTGATTGATGATTGATTCTAGCTACTGTTACTAATGATTGCAACTATCCAGGTGGCTCACGACGATGACTTCTTGGAGCACACTCTTCAAAACGCTCTCCAAGTGGACGAGTTCACAGCCAACTTGTACGAGATCTGGGTTAAAGTCAGAAAGGAGGGCGTCGCTCAGGTACGTGATCTATGATCTATCTATTGTGCGTCATCTGCTCTAGTGTAAGTTACTTTTGACGTAAAAAAAACCTTTTCTCAAACATGCAATGAAATATTGTCTTTACATTCCTTATAATAGACTCGGAAGTATGTTTTTTTGAGCGTGGCAACTGAAGGAGACGGAAATGGAATTTTAAACAATTTTGTAACTTATCCGTACAGAGGCAAAGATGGCGGGTGTCATAGCAAACAGCTGATGTTAATTTTTAATACATTTCGATTTCATTGTTTGTTGTGATTTTGCAAATATCATTTTTTGAAGCATTTCTTTTATTTCATTGTATGTTTGAGAAAAGCACTATACATGCCTCGTCGTGAAAACGGATTCCCGGCTTCGTGTCATTATCCCACCGTATATACCCACTTGGCCGGAAATTCTCATTTTACCGGCCTTTGATGTAATGTACTATTACGAACGCGTAAGTGATAATGTTATTTATATGGGAAACGCAAACGCGTCCGTGACGTAAAGTTACGTTAAAAACGGGTGCCCATGGGCGACGGTAATTGCTTACCACCAGGCAATCCGTCTGCTCGTTTGCCGCCTATGTCATAAAAAAAAAAAAAAAAAAAAAAACTTACACTCGGGGCTTTGAAGGCCTGCAAAATCGAAATTCGCATCTGTCTCTGTCACTCGTATTACATCTTAATTGGAGTAAAACAGAATTTCGATTTACGCGGTAGTCCGTCTGCTACATAGCACAAGTTTTAATTTCACGCTTATGGCGGCGAACAAAAATGGCCATAGACTCTTTGATATCAATGCTAGAATGAGATATTGATGTTTATCTCTCATTCTTAACTATAGCTGTGTCCTTACTTACGTAAGTAAATCATGCAGGTGAAGATATGAATACTGGCCTTGTTATGAATATATGATAATTGATAAAATTCAAGCAAGTGTTCATCTATAGGTACAGTCAGCAGCAGAAGTAG
Organism: Grapholita molesta; assembly: GCA_022674325.2. Classification (NCBI taxonomy): domain Eukaryota; kingdom Metazoa; phylum Arthropoda; class Insecta; order Lepidoptera; family Tortricidae; genus Grapholita; species Grapholita molesta. The sequence continues at coordinate 3,799,385 of CP053141.2, read as the reverse complement.
CTAAGCATTTGAGGTGTTCAAAATGAGGTCAATACGTCTCTATTGTCAAGAGAATAAGAGCGCGTGTAGGTCATTTTGAACACTTCAAACGCTTAGCAAGTTTTGCTGCTGACTGTACATATAGTATACTGTGCATATGTATAGGTTTTCCAGTGACTACAGTATGAGGTTCATCAAAAAAGTAGTATATAGGTTCTTAAAGGGTACCTAGGCAACGTGCATGTGAATCATCTGGAGTTGCAGCCGTCCATGGGCTACGGCAACTGCTTACCATCAGGCGGGCCGTATGCTTGTTTGCCACCGTCGTTGTATTAAAAAAGTCTGTACATGGATATAAAAAAAAAATGACTGGGGATCGACAACAGACCATGTTATAACAGTTTGTAGAATTTTTGTTTGTATATCTGTTTATTTGTTCGCGCATAACGTGAACACGGCTGAACGGATTGTGATGAAAACTTTACTAATCTGTTGAGAAATACACCGGGGCTAGGTTGATGTCTACCATATTCAATCTTTGAGGGGGGGGGAGGCATCACAATATTCAACAGTGACCGACACATACAGAATTCCACGCGGGTCCCGTTTTGAAATATCCTGATGAGATGCAAAATGAATTATAAAATTTCGAAGTGTCCTGAAATTTTCCCGTCGAGTTGGTAATCGAGAAAATAAAACTTGTGCTATTACGGACGTCACTCCTGAAATTTTTTATATACATTACACGTGACAAAAACATGTATCCAAGACTTTGCAACAAGGCAAGAGAGTCGTAACTACATATTTTTGTAAGTACAATACTGCCCTGCTAAGCCGAAAGGCGCTAAGTCTGAGATACGCCCTTTTAGGTTTTTTTATACCATTCGATAGCTTGAACTATTTCGCATCTAATGGTATAAGCCAAGTGGCGATATCTTATTTCTGTCATAAGAAAAAACTATTAAGAATTTTTTTCATTTCTCAATTTTACCTAAAATTTCTAAGGAATTTGGCGGCATATTGATTTTTTTAAGCCAAAAAGCCGTATATTGACATAGGCTGAAAACGCTTAGATGCAGTTGATAACGTCTTTATTCGTGTTTATTTATTTATTTATTTTTATAGGTGCGAAAGTAAAATTTACTAAAAGGCGATTATCTCGCAAGTTACTCAAAATGAGATCGCGCCTTTCGGCTTAGCAGGGCAGAATATTGCAACTAACCACATATTGTTAAACTTAGGCAGCTAAAGCAGGTGCACAGTGAACGAGCGTGAAACAACGTTTTTTCATCACACTTGTATTAGAAAAAAGTAAATACATTTTTGTCTAATTAGTTACTTTTATTTTTGCCGCTTTGTAGCGATATTTAAGATTTATTGCCCGAATCGCCTTGTAATGACATCTTTTACGAGCAGGTATGATGGATTTCCATTTTTACCGAACGCCTCAATTGATAACATTTCATATTATAATTTGTTTTATTGTATTTAGTTTTGTAAAGAGGAATATGGATATCTAGCATATACAGCATGTATTAATACGAGAAGCAAAGTAACCCCGTAAAACTGTAAGCAAGAAATAAGGTTTTGGTATATATGTATATTATTGAAATACAAGTTCTTAATAATAAAAAAATCCTTCAGATAATGATAAATTTATTTTAATTGTGTGGCATCTTATTATACCTAAGAGTATTTTAATTGTGTGTATTAATTATTTACAATCTTAAGATCTGACAAGTCAAGGCTAAGATCAAAACGAAATGTCAGTTCAAGAAAGTTAGTTAATGAAAATGGTAAACCGACCTTGTTTGTAAGTATTATTAAGAAAATAAATTAACATTGACGTGACATCTAAGATATTGATAACGTATAAATGGGCACTGTTTTCACGATAATTTCAACATAATTTAGATCGTACTTCTGCTAAATTATCTATTTAAAAAAAATAGTTTCATGGACTTATATGACAATAACAGAACATTTCACATGATGATATGGGAAGTGTTAACCGACTCCGAAAAGATACAATTTGTCGATTATAAATTAAATGCTGAATCAAATATAATCGCAAACATTAACATAAAGTCCGAAATAATATTAAATTCGACATGGCCATTAACTGGCTAAATATTTTGCCTCTCGTATTGATACATAATGTATAGTGTCCAAGAGGTTTTTTTGTATCAGATAAATAAGTTTCCAGCTTATAAAAATGAAATGTCGTCAATTAAGCGGTTTCCTAAAAGCGGAATTCCTAGCTCACGAGCTCATGTTAATATTGTCTTTTGTTCTATTGTGTATTTGTCATTTATATTAAGACTTACGAGCGTTTTAAAATATTCTCGTCCATAAGCCTGCATTTATGTATCATCCAAGCTAGATGTTAAAAGAACATAAGAAACGTATTTTTAGTTCCTAATTTAAAAACAACACAGACAATAACTAATTAGCGCCACGGCAAGCTCAAGAAGACTTGTGTTGTGGGTTTTCAGCCAACGATATATACTGTGTGTAAGTCTAATACGGGCGAAGAATTAAACCAGACATAGGATTTACCAGTATAATCATTAACCAAAAGAGTTTTATTTAATTATACCTATTATACATATGTAATTATACTGTTACTGCGAACGTTACGCGATATGAGCTTTTGAAACTTACTGTCAACGAGTGTTTAACTCAAGTGTGTTGCATTATTTTGCGGGCCGATTTTTTTTATGTGGATAAATTTTTTATTGTACTTCTAAGCAAAAGTTATCTAAATATATTTCTTATATCCTATTCTACCCTCCGTTAAGAGATTCGCCCGTATAAGAATTACACACTATAATATCTTAATAAATACTTAAAGTTTTTTTTACAATATTATAAACCCTTTGAATTTGGAATCCGTAAAAAAAATTAAAATAAATAGAGTTGCGCGTTGTGCTAAATTAAATAAGACGGTAGTCTTGTGGTGGATTTTTCACTATGACGAAATAAGCAGGTAATGGTGAGTTTTCAATAAGTAATTGTTAAATTGGTTTCTCGGTTTTGAAACGAATCGGCATTATTGTAAGTTGTGTAAATGTGCAATGCAGTGGAACATTTTTAATTTGCGTAATACCAGACTTGCGTATAAAACTATTATTCGACGAATCACACAAGTGTCAATTTTAACACAATGATTTAAGGTTTAAATTACGTTTTAGTCTTGTAAGTTATAATGTTATTTACAGGTCTGTTGAATTTGATGCTTTACAGTTTACTGCATTTTGTTTTAGTAATTTTGTTTTATTTTCTATTGTGTCTTTTTGTTACACTTTATATTTTATTATCTTTGTAGCACATACAGGTGTAGTGTAAAACTGTCAAATGTTATTTTTCTCTTTGACATTTGACACTAGACAATAAAGGTCCATAATAATATTGGTTGACAGTTCGGGTACCGTCGTAATTCGATCGAGATCCGAGTTTTTCCGATGGAAAATGATTGTGCACTACATTTGTACTGCATTTGACACTATCTTTACACAATAAAATCTTTTCTTGGCTAGTCTACTCGGTACCAGAAAGCCTACCGCAAATCACTTTATCCGTTCGTCTATTTGCCTCTTTATCTCTCGTATAAGCAAGCGATAGAGACGCAGATAGTCAAGTTTGGAATCTCGATTGTTCCGGCAGGCTTTCAGTTCCGGTTCCGGGCAAGCCCATCTGCTGGGTTTCCACCAATAGAATCACTTAATTTGCACATTTTCGTTACATTGAGTTATTTTGACTAGTAGCAAAGATAAATAAATAAAATTATACTATTCTCAAGGACATCTGCCTTTAAAACAGCAACATCTTTGGGGGAAACTCAGTCTTATCAGCGAACTTGTGGGGTTTAATACTTTCTTTTCTCATAATTCATCATTTGACATAATACTTATTTTTCTGTACTTGGAACTTAGGACTTTTTAAGTAAGTTAATTTTATAATTTTCCTAAAAATATATGTTCGAAAAAACAACATGCAAATCATGAGTTATGGAGATCGAGTCTCAATATAAAACATTCGCCATCAAAATAGATATAAATCCATTAATTCTTTATCATATCACCCTATCCATGACGGACACTCCAGCCGGTATCGCTAGGCATGCTGCGCTCAGACATCATGCTGGAATCCCGCTGCCCCCACACGGAGAATCAGTGCGCCAAGCACACCCCCTACTGCTCCTGGAAGCAGGTGGAAATCAACAGCATAGCGTCGGGCTTCGGCCATCTTGGGCCCGTGTCCAGGGAGATACAGAGGTGAATTCGGGCGACGCGGAATGTGGTTTAAAGCGTATAAAATGTTATGTTAGAGAATTTGCATGGTTGTTGCTGTGGAAAACTTGATCGAACGAAGTTTTAAACGCTTTAAGAATTATCCAACATTTTTCCTGTTTCTGAATAAGAGAGAGTTAGTATAAAGATCCGCGACTAAACACTTTTTGTATACGTCCAGAGTACTTAATAAAAAGCAAAAGTTTGATACATGAGAATAACAATTTTGTCATCTACGGTTTATATTTTTGTTTATCTAACTTTAGAAATGTCATTTTATCGTTTCGGATATTTAAATGGCAGAAATTTAAAATTGTATATTTCCTGCCAGCCATTATTCTATCAATTTGACAATGTTTTCAATGTCGGCATTGACAATTTGACAATTGACAATTCTTTATACATCTTTACGGAATTCTGTACGATTCGGAGTTTACGTGTTTTATCTGTGCGAGGTGAGTGCCGTCGTTTCAGGAATTCAATAAAAGTTTGAAGTTCGCTTAGTAATAGTAAAAGCGGTGGTCATAGTCATATATATGTCTGACATATTGGCTTTCTTCACAACCACGCAATCTCCACAACCCGCAAATCTCTGCAGTATATACTGCAGAGATTTGCGGTTCGCATTAAAATAAAATATAAACCGTGGTATAGCTCTTCTTAAGGACTTTTTGACAAATTGACTTAAATCGGGAACAGGAAAGAAATTGGAATCTAAGTTCTACGTATCACCCAAAAGCAACATTGTCAACCCGGGGACCGTATCCTTGCGTATTTCTGACCTCAAAATTATCCAAATGATTTTTACAGATATTTTTTGTCCTTATAAAAACCCAGAATGACGTGGTTATGGCTAAATTTAGGCTCAGAGATACACATTGTCTAAACGCAACAAGAGAAAGGAGACAGTGACAATAAGTTATACTTTATACATAGTTGATAAACTTTACGTACTTTACGCTGCCGCGAGATGTCCGCTGTTGGACAAACACCAAAAGGTTGTTTAATTGCGTCTAATTTATTTGGAATTTTTTTATCGTCAGTATTGTCTTTGTCACATATCGCTTGTCACGTTAAAAGTAAGATACCTACCGCTTTATGTTATTTGCAGTGTATAAGTCGTTGGTTTGCACGGGTTGCGATTTAGCTAGTCTGATAGATTTAAGTCGATTATATTATTATGTAAGTATTATGTTTATGTAACTGAATTATGTTCATTTTTGATTAGCGTCGACTGTCATTTCAATACAATTTTGGTAGTAATCTTTACCGAGCGTACTTAGCGCGCAAAACTAAAATTTGCTTATAGATGTTGTAAATGAAAATGTTTTTTTAAGACTATAGTTACTGCGGCACTGACTTGCAACTTTCTTTTATAATAAACTTTAATATTTTCTCGTAATGTTATCTATTATTGTATTGACTTGAATGACTGACTGACTGACTCAAAGTCAAGTCTACTAAAGGGGTTTAAAGTTAGCGTAAAGATGTGTTTTTAAGTCTTGCTTATAACTTCAAATTCGGTATATCATATTGAAGTAAAAATAATCTAAATTTATTATGACATTCCTAGCGAGAATACTGGTCGTTTAATTATTTCATGATTTACAAAAATCTACTAAAGGAGTTCATTTCGAAACTAAAAAATCTTAGAATATTCATTTATAAAAAACCTATAGAGATATAAAGTTATTAGTACAAAAACTCAATAAAACTCCTCGCGAATGAACATGTGAGCAACAGCTAGACTGTAAATACTCATAGATAACTGAAATACAGTCAACATTCGTATTTATTTAAGATGAGTAATACACTTGATGTTACTTCTCGGCTGATTGCGTTACCTTGAAGAACAATTCTATTTAGCTTTTTTTTTTAAATAGATTATTTTCCAACAAACCTTGTTGGTACTTTTTTAATTTAGAACATAACACGGTAGCCGTAAAATATTCTTAAGTTAATAATTAACTTTATAAATTAATCATGTATATAATTATTGTGTAATTACTGTTGATTATAGACTAAATTAGACATAAGAATAATGTAAATGACCTAATTGTAAATGTCCCTAAAACAGAATGACTAATATTTAACAAATTTAACTGACAGCAAACTAAAATACTGGCTCTTATTCAACCAACATGACAATTGTCATCTGCCACTGGTTTATCGTTTGACAATTATCCTCTGGCGGCCCACCATGCATAACAATTTCAATTTTATTTTCTACAATGTGAAGATAACTTTACGAAAAATTAATTAAAAAAATTTTACGAAACAAAGAAAAATGCATCTCTGTTCCAGTCTTATAATTTAAAACTAAAAATGATAATTTTATTTATGAATTCGAAGGATCGTGGGCCGCTAGGTTATAAGTTATATAAGACGATAAAGTACAAGTGAATCGACTCTTAGTATAGAACAGTTGTCACTTGTCAACTTGAACTCTGACAATTATGGTAAATTAGGCCCCTCTTTTACCAATTTGACATTTGACAATGATAATATTGACAATGACAAAAACATTATTTATTTCTGTTTCGAAATGTTACTTGCTATTATTGAGAGTACAGTTAGCAACCTATCTTCTTTCGATTCAGAAATATATAATGAATTGTCAATGACAACAGTCAAGCTGTTTGGGTTACAGATAGATACTGACTGTAGCTGATTGTTCGGTCTCGGATGTAATGGGTACAAGGGTTTTAAAGCTTTAGTTATAATAGGAGCGAGTGAAACAAAAGTCACTGGTTATTGGCTTCAGCAAAAGTTGTATATTTAATATTTAAAAATAATCTAGATAAGGAGGTGGATTTATGTCATATTATTTGTAAAAAGTATATTCCAATCACACACTTTAGATGCTTTATTGTTGATACACACATACACACACTAGTTATGCTACACAATTAATACTAATTCACGAATACAAAGCTAAACTATGTTTTGTTTTTCAGTGTAAAAAATATGCTTAATTATTTATGGTGTACGGAATGTATTAAAAATGTATCAAGGATGATGTTATTTTTAAACTAGACACAGGGACCTAGCGAAGTCTGGACAATGACGACCTTCCTAACTTCCAGACGTTCAGCTTGGGGCTGTTCCGCTCGGACTACCTGATGCAGCAGCCGGACGGCAATAAGATAAAACAAGTGGAGTTTAACACGATCGCGTCCAGTTTCGGCGCCATCTCCTCGAACCTTCCCGCCATGAATCGGTACAGATGCGCTAGTGGTCGCTGCTTGACCGGGTTGGCCAACATTGAAAAACTAACTTGTTTGGATGCTAATTTTTTCAGCCAGTTATAAACTGGCTTTCTGATTATTCTTATAAAAAATTAACGTAATAGAAAATGGTAGTTTTTGTCAGTTGAATACAACATTACTTTACGATTACTTTGCAATTGGTTTTAAATTAGTTTTCCAAAGTTGGCTAATATAAAGGGAATCTGGATACTTTAATGTGTTAACTGGGTTTCAACTATGTCGCGTGCCTTGGAGGTGGTGAAGCCAGAACACGAAATTAAACTCACTAAGCTAAGCCCAAACAGAACTGCATTTTGACTGCGAATTCATGTGGTCTTGCACGCGGCTCTTACAATTTTTGTTTCGGTTTTAATGTTTATTCTTTGTGTTTTTTACAGCTATCATTCCCGACTTCATCACTGACTGGCTACACCACAATCCTATCAAAAATGTCTTATGTTAAATGAGTGTGACACTATTTTCTTTGAGCACAGCAATGTTTCAAATTATGTTTTGTATTGTTTTTCATTATCAACGTTATGCTGCAATATTAAAGGGCTTGGGTATTGCGACAGAACAATTAATATTGTTTTATGAATAAAATTGCATGCTCGAAGTAGCTCGGCAATTGTTATCTGTGGATTTGTATTTATTAATAAAGATTGGGAATCACTGTCTGCATATTTACTATAAGTGTGGCATGTGAGAGACGAGATAATATCTCGTCATAACAAAATTTGTGACTGAAAGGAGGATTTAACACATTAATGTATCCACGCCTTTACACGTTTAAGCAGCGAATAGTCGACATCTCTCATGTGGCTGTCTCTTTCTCTCTTCAATGCACGCTATCCATTCATTTCACTCTGGAGCTCGCTTGTATTCATGCCTTTATTTTTGGTACCGTATGCTTGGCTTGGAAGTGTTTTTTTTTTCTATTTTGTGTATTTTTTGGGTAGATTAAGTAATAGTTATTACGTTTGCGTGCATGTATTTTAGTGCTTTAGTTGGCAACACTTGAGAGATGTTACCTACCACACCCGCACTGTCCGTTACGTGCAATAACATGTACACATTACCTATTTGTTTACGGGCAATTTTTAAGCTAATTTACACTGGAGATTATTTTGGCTACGGATTTGCATATACTATTTCGTCGATATTATTTAAAAATATTCTTGTTTGGCCCGCGCTCGTTTTAACTGCCATTCAAGTATTTTTTTACTAATAACAATACATAGTATTAATGGTTGCTGATGCACAACAAGGCAAACATATATTATGTATAATGAATACGTTCAGACAATAATATATAAACTGTAAAAGGTTTTTATACAGTCGCCATTACAAATATCTGAACATGCACTTTATCGCTTTGACAATAGAGGCGTTGTTCAGAGATTTCTGACTACCTCCACAGCTCCGATTTTTCTGATAGCGACTGTACTTTATATTTTATATGTGTTCCTTAATGTCCGTGGTCAGCGGCAATATGAACACACAATAATAGTATTAAAATGGCATCCTACCCTATCTGTACTAAGGAACAGAACACACACGTGTGTAGAATAAGTTATGCAAACGTGTCAATCAATAATGGCCTAACACTAAAAAGCGACCTTGGCCCGAAATTGAAAATTGTCAGCGTCAATTGACAATTGTCAAATTCGCAAATTGACAATTGACAAATTAGCAAGATGTTATTGTTACTTGATAATTGCGACCTTGGCAAAATAAACGCGCGATGGGCTAGACTTAGAAATGTCGGACAAACATTTCTCTCGTTAGATTTGTTACATAATATCTACGGAATAGACAACATTTGGGTAGAACTGAAATATGTTTTTTTTTAAATGTCAATTTGGAAAAAGTGACTTTGACATTAACTTTAATACATGTTATTGCATTATAGTTTAATTTACCGATACCCGTCGTCTTTGTCCAGTCGTTGCTGGGTTGTTTAGGTATACATCTTTCAAAAATTATTTAATCGACTTCTAACAATATTAATCTTGACAAAATAAAAATAAAAACAGAAGAACGGGTCTGATGTTATTGTCTTATGTAAAAGATCACTATAATTATCCATGTAATCAGAATTAGGTATGAATTAGTCTTAACGTCTTGATTTTTCTGTATATTCAAAAGAGCAACTTTTCCGTTTATTATACTATCTACTTATAATTCACTAAAACAATAACTAAAAAAAGTACAATAGAACAGACAATATTTATCAAGCAAATCAGGCTAAAATGAAGAGTTTCCTTACGTTGAAGTCGATTAAATAAAACAATTAGACGTATCGATATATGTAAACATTATATATCATAAACAGACTATTTCAGGTCTAATCAGTATTGGAATATATCATATTTTCATACAGCCTGAAGTCACATATTCATTTCTACCTACACCATTTGTTTTGACAGTCAATTCGATACTACATATACTGTAATCTTTAATATATAGGTCATTTTATCAATATTCCTAAAGAAAACCGAATTTTGAAAAATATGAACAACTACAATTTACAGCGCGGATCTAGTAAATTAAAAAGATGTTTGACAATTTTGAACTATGAACAACAGGTGACGTCAAATTGTCATCTGTCTATTAAAATTTGTAAATTTTAATGCATGGGTGAACAACTAAAGATTGTCATTACCATTAGTAGACAGTCAGAAGACACCACTACTTTTTGAATCTAGAAATTGTCTGTTGTCAAAAATTTGTCAAAATCACAGAGCAAACTCAAATAAACTAAAATTGTAAGCGAATTCAGACAAACTCTGTATTTTTTTTTTGGATAGGCTAAATCTCCAATAACTGGCCACGCTATGCTATAAAAAAAATAATTCTGACAACCAAAAATTTAATCTATTGAAGTATAGGTGAAAAATTTAGTTAAAGCACCAGGCCTGTGTAGTAGTAACGTGTGTGTACACGCATTTCGGCGTTCTTTATTTAAATTTTGACGTAAGTTCCATATTAATTCTCTGCACAACTACATAGACATGGTGCTTCAGTTAAGTTTTTCACCTATATTAGGTTAGGTTAGTTATTGAAGGGTGGCTAGTAATTAAAACCCAATTAGAAAATTTGTTATATTTACACGTAAACAGAATTCATTTTCAGTATAAGGTGGCCGGTTACTGCAGATTTACCAATAGGTACTGCGGAGTAGGGACTTTTTAAAAAACATCCAAGACTAAAGAGCAGACTTATTAATTACTAGAGATACTTTAAACAACTCTACAGACATTATATGGACTTAAACATGCATGTATGGGACGTAGTCTAGTATCCACGCATGCTTCTAGAATTTCCACCTTACGCCTTACAACATAGAGTTCAAATTAGTATTTAATCGCATAATAGCATTGGTTTTGTAAACATAGGATATTGTCACTGCCATGTTCACATTCGGGTTTCATTACAATACGTCTTAAGTCATTTTAAATGCATTCGACCTTGGTTACTTTGATTTAAGGTTGATAATTGAACGGTATTAAGTAGTCGTTATTTTTGTTTTGAAGATAAAGTTAGTAAATGGTGTCGTTTGTACTTCAGTTTAGTTTACTGTCCATTGTTTGACATAAGGTTATGTGGAATTAGTGTTTTAAAACTAGACTTATATTACGGATTATTTTTACTATGCAGAAACATCTGCTAGCGAATATCTTCGATATTTAAATCGGAAGAAAAATAGAAAAAATCGACTCGAAGCGCGACTCGAACCCACAACCACTGGATCACTAGCTAGCTATCCGAGTACCGCTTAGACTTGTCAAATTTCTCTATCTTTATTATACACCTTTTTTTATTACGGAGTATAGGATTTATGAATAGTCCGAAGTATGATGACAAAATAGGCGAAGTTAGTTTTCATATACTCAGCGTATCTCCCCACGGGAAAGTAAATAGCTCTCTTCAACCAATAAATAAACAGAAGAGAGTGTAATTATACTATACAAATTCGTTTTTCCCGTACGCGGAGCCAACGCGCAGAGGCTTTTCGACAATTAATATGATATGTATGTTATTCAATTTTAATGATATCTAAGCGAATGTTACCCCTGTCGGTGTTATGGGACGCGCACAGATACAGTAAGTACCCGCCATGGTGTGAGGACTATTAGTTTTAATGGAATTCAGAATGTACTAGGCTATTGCCGTGCGTGGAAAAACTGTTTATTATTAAAAAATGCTCCCAATATTCAAGTAGACCTATATGCGTTTTTAAAAATTACATTTTATGAGTCATCATCATCATCTCAGCCATAAGACGTCCACTGCTGAACTTAGGCCTCCACATGTACCGATCGGAAGCGACCTGCAACCAGCTTCTTCCGGCGACCTTAATAAGTTCGTTTGTCCATCTTGTTGGTGGACGTCCTACGCTGCGCTAGCAAGTCCATGCTCTCCACTCGAGCACTTTTCGACCCCATCGGCCAACTTCTCTGCGTGCAATGTGGCTTGCCCATTGCCACTTCAGCTTGCTAACCCCGTGGGCTATGTCGGTTTAGTTCCCCTACGGATCTCCTCATTTCTGATTTAATAGCTACACTAAATAACTTACACAAAAGCACTGTTAGACAAATAAATCTGTCAATTAAGCGCAGATGTGTGCACCTGACACCTGACTTACACATGTGTGTACATAATACATGTTTTTTTTTGACGAATCTGGCGGGAAAATCTGCCCATGTGAACATGCTGGTTACATATCAAATATTATTAAAAAATATTTATACTGATGTAGCTACGGTCAGCGACACAAGTTGCTAAGCGTAGTGTTCAAAATGAGCTTGAGTCAAATACAATAAGAGCGTGTCAATATCATTATGAACATCTAGCCCGCTTAGAAACTTCTGCTGCGGATTGTACAGTTAGCGAAAAATAGTAGCAAACGGAAGTAGCCAAATATATCGGAACAAAAAGCGTGCCGCGAATATTGATAATAGTAAATTTCGGCTTACTGTCACTCTAATTTCAAATTATGCTACCGCCACACATAGCGGGGGCGAATAACGAGGCGAAACACGAGCACGCATGTGTACGCGGACGTCTCGCTATTCCTCTCGTCCCTCGCCTCGTGTTTTTGTATGGGCAAAGTTTCGTCGGACGTTTCGACGAATAGCGAGGCGAGTGACGAGCCAGCATGTCTAATCGCGGAGTTAGAGTGAAAGAGAACCGAAGTGTTCTTATCTCGATGCTCAGATATTATTTTTCATAACAGGATGTGTTACGATATATTTGACCATTGACTGTTTCTAACTTTATGATTCTGTACGCTAATTTTACTTAGAATATCTTGTATAAAGTTTTAAATCTTGGCCCTATAGTGAAAGATGTTCAAAATCATGAACAGGTGCCGGTTCGATAATCTTGTATCACGTTTCTTATAACACCCAGTATTTCATTTTCCATCACTGTACAGTTTTGCTTATGTTTTATTGTATTTCTGTATTTCCTGTATTTCTAGTGTGTTGCCATGTATTTCTTATTTTATCTTTAAATGCAAGATTAAGGTATTTCGCACGAGACAGTTTTTTTGGTGTATTTGTTTGTTGTATGTTGCATGAATTTCTAACGTAAATAAATCTTGTATCCCACACTGCTACTCCAAGTCGAAACGTAGTATCTCTGTATGCGCCCCATACATAGATAAGACGTTTTTCTTTTGATTGGCAGAAGATACGAGATTTTACGTAGTGACGATATAACTCTTGCTATCACGAAGGAGAGTAGATTCTTATTGCTATAGCAAGAAAGTCTAAATTTGATTAAACCACTCGCTTTCGTCAATTTCAAGAGCTATACCAATATTGATTTAGTTCTTTATATTTTCTTATGTGTCATAAATTTATGCTAAATCATACAGATTTGATAAATAATTCATCAAATACTTAAGTATAATATAACTCAACATTTTATACAATTTTTTTTAGACTATTTTCATATTGTGGTTTAATTTAGTTTTTTTATACCAAAAAATATATCGACATACATATATTTATTGGGACATATTATATACTCGTATATTTAATAAAATAATATTTTGTTAATCAAGTAAGTATGTGACATAAGTTTATGACATTACTTTGTATTTTATTATGTTATTCAATTATTTGTTTATTATACCGAATTCCGAGAATAACTTGCCTTGTAAAATATTTAAAATTAACTAAACTTTTTTTTTAAACTACGAAAATTATTATGATGCCGAACTTATCCATCAATAAAGGGATTGTCATAAGACATTTTATATTTATTATAATTATTAATAAACCCGGAGGCGCTAGTAATTCTCGGGATTCATACGTAGGTACAACACACAATTTATTTTCCTTTGTTAATAATTATCTATTTACAGCTACATATTACGTCAGCTGGGTTGCGGTGATCTTATAAAGAATGTAAGTGGCGCCTTTTTTAAATACTTTGTGACCTTGGTCTCAAAAGTCCCTCAGTAAAAAAAAATAGCTAAATATGTCGTGGCCTATCGTCACTAGGTCGCGTGCATTTATTTGTTATCCACTTAATGTTGACAGTCCTTTCAAAGTATTATAAAGTAAGTATCTACAAAATATAAAAAAAAATCGTACATAGTGCTACACCTTCGACCTCGTCGACACTTACCATCAGGTGCGACTGAGGTCCAACGCTGGTCATTCTTGTATAAAAAAGTACACCAACATATATTATGTATATAAGGTAATGGCACTCATGTCGGACACTTTAAGCTGACAGGCACCAATGATGGACACTTAGTTCTTAATTCAAAAATCATAAAGTTATAAATTGAATATGTCCCAACAAATGCACAACACTTAACTCCTTTGAAATAAGCACTAATGTTCATGATTGGTTCCGTGTCCATTACTGGTGCCGTCACCTTAGATGGGCCATTTTATTTAAAGTTGTATACTCAACTTTTTAATTTGAAAATTTTTGTGTAGTTTCTACTTAGAATCATGAGTTTTTTCGAGCCAGATAGGAAAAAAAACGTGACCCAAAATTCATAATTTTTTAAACTAGTTCCATATACTCTTGTATGAAATTTATGAAAAATAGTAACAGAATGAATCAGATTATGACATTACTTTGTATTTAGCTATGATATTCAATTATTTGTTTTTCATGCTGAATTCCGAAAATAATCTTTGTAAAATTAATAAAATTAACTAAGTAATATTCTAATATTGTCTTCGGTTGCCGCGATAATTATTCATGAAATAAAACAACTAAAACGGATTAAATCGCGTATACTAATTTGGACCCGGGTATGTCCTTAAACTACGTCCAACAATGAGAGGTAGGGCACAGCGATGACCATCACGCTTGAATCTGGGGCAGCCCAACTGGGGAAGTACCTCCTCCTTACAGAAGACCACAGCCATAATAGCACTGCTACCTTTCAGGTATGTAGTGTTGTGTTCCTGATGGTGTGTAAGGTTCCCAGAGCTCCAACCCCCCTTAAAGGCCGGCAACGCGCTTGTGACTCCCCTGGTGTTGCGGGTGCCCATGGACGACGGTGATTGCTTACCATCAGGCAATACGTCTGCACGTTTGCCGCCTATGTCATAAAAAAAAAAAAAAACTTCATTCCGACATTTTGAACCCTTTAGCAGCGTTCGTGGTCATCGGGTGGACCACGTCCAACGTAAATTAACTAAGCTTAGATTTTAAAAAAGCTACCAGAATTTTCATACATTTTTTATTACTTCCGTTCCATATACTCGTATATGAAATATAGTAACGGAATGGCATAGAAAAGAGAACACAGTTTTTATCCTATCAGTCTCGAAAGACAACTCCATCTACCGACACTCACGCCTAACTTTTGACCCCAGATGCCCGAAAACAAGGCCTTGTCGGGTCTCTGCTCTGGCATTATAGAAGCATTCGACCTATTCGGTGTACCCGGAGCTGTCGCGTTGTTCGTCGTCGAAGAGGTGTCCTACAACATTTGTGACCAGAGATTCCACGAATTTGAAATATCGGAGAAGCGGCCAGACATTATTGTAAGTCAAAATGTAATCTAAATATATAGGGTAAATCGCCAGTTACTGGCCACCATATACTGAAAATGGACTCTATTTACCTATAAACAGAGTTCATTTAAGTATAAGGTGGCCAGTAATTGAAGGGTAGCCAGTAATAGAAACCCCATTTGAAAATGTGTTCTATTTATAGGAAAACAGAATTCATTTTCAGTATAAGGTGGCCAGTTATTGAAAGGTGGCCAATAACTGGCGATTTACCCTATAACTCATAGGGGACTGACTCACAGACATAGTGATCTATCAACGCACAGCCCAAACCACTAAACGGATTGGGCTGAAATTTGGAAGCAAGTAGATGTTATGACGTAGGCATCCGCTAAGAAAGGATTTTGGTCAATTCTACCCCCAAGGGGATAAAATAAGGCATGAAAGTTTGTATGAAACTTTATCAATTTTAAATCGATCGGGCTGAGACTTTGCATGCATAAAGCTACTATGACGTAGGCATTTGTGCAAAACTACGTTTTGAACGATAATGTGCTAAAAATAACTTAAATATTTTTTTACGCGAGCTTAGCCGCGGGCAAAAGCTAGTCTTTAATAATTGGAAATTAGAGTAAAGGACACAGTTCAGATAAGAAAGCATATCAAACGTTTTGTTAACTTCGTTCTTAGCAGTCAGATTTGGACTTGTAAGTAATTATTTTTATTTTTTCTTTGGCAGTATTTTTTTGTAATTGTTGGATATGTTTTCTTATAATGTAACATGTTTAAGATCTCTTTTGTAATACTGTTTTGAAAAAATAAGTCCCGTCAAGTTTCTTACCGGTCATAAAAGTCAAAATGCTTCTCGGGTCAGAGGTGTAGGGTTAGAACCGGTGTAGTTTTTATTTTTCTTCTATTGTATACTCGACGTGTAAAAGTGCCCTTGTGGCCTACTTACTGAATAAACGTTTGAGTTTGAGTTGAGGTTGACTTTGAATCAATACGCCTCATCTGCCCAACCAAGCTTCTGAGTTTAGAGCGAAGAGTAAAATAAACTTATGAATTTTATTCTAATTTTCAGATATACAGAAAAACACTAAACGAAATATACGAAGAGGTATCACTTAACGATAAAAAACAACTAATATTGTAAGTACCGATATTTCAAGCGATGGATAGCATTATTCGTTAGTCAGCTTTTGATTTGAGAATATTCTTTACAGAGACGATAAAGTGGTAGCCGTGGTATACTACCGGTCTGGGTACGAGCCGGCGCAGTACCCAACGCAGAAGGAGTGGGACGCACGCCTAAAAGTCGAACGCTCCACGTGAGTACCCGAAACTCCGGCTTGCCGGATTTCATAGATCCAACTACGGTGATGGCAACTAGGGAATGCAAACCGGTTATAACCGTAACCGAAATTATCGGATATAACCGGTCATTTGGCCATTTCATAATCGGTTCTTGAGAATTTAAAATAGCCTGTTTCGGTTATTTCTCGTATGTGTTTTTTGCCCATAATTTGCTAAAACAAATACCACTTGACATATAAATTTGTTAATTCTAATAAAAACATACACATTGATTATTAGATAACTTCAAATTAGTTCAATTCAAAACTAAATATATGCGACTACCGGTTAATAACAGACATAATAGTGCTAATACTAGCTGCTAATGGGCAACAATGTAGGACACTTTAAGCTGACCGGCACCAATGATGGACAATTAGTTGTTAATTCAAAAACCATAACGTTATAAATTGAATATTTACCAACAAATGCACAACACTTGACTCCTTGGAAATAAGCACTAATGTTCATGATTCGTTCCTTGTCCATTACTGGTGCCGTGACACTAATGTTGTAAACGCGAAATTTCATCTTCGCGTTGTCCCGGCATTTTTCCACGGCTCATGGGAGCCTGGGTTTGGCAACTAATCCCAGGATTTGGCGTAGACACTAGTTTTACGAAAGCGACTGCCATCTGACTCCAACCCAGAGGGTAAACTAGGCCTTATTGCGGTCAGCCCGGTTATCTCACGATGTTTTCCTTCACCGAAAAGTGGATGATAAATATCAAATGATATTTCGTACATACATACGTTCCAAAAAAACTCATTAGTTCAAGCGGGGGTTAGAACCTATGACCTCCGCATTGCAATTAGCACGGACCCGGGTATTTTAGGCGCGTCTGTCCTTAAACTACGTCCAATCAACTATTTGTTGTTGTTATCCTTTCCCATCAGCCAGGGGACAACGGAAGCATAGTTTGTTACAAGAAATGTGGCACCGCGTTCTACTGACGCGCTTGGTAGATGACCCATTATGGAAGGGACGTATAGCTTCTACAAATATGCTTGTTTTGTGTATTTAGATGCAATTAAACTGAAGAGTGGAACGGGGAACGTAGCCATGGCAACGAGGGACAAATAATAGTTGATTGAGGCATAAATAGAAATAGCCTAAGTACAGGAAAAAAGAAGAAAATAAGTCTTATATTTTTTTTATCTATTTATCCCTCGTCGTATACGTCATCATGGGTGACGTGTAAACACATCTACCGCCAACGTATTGAACACATAATCATCGAAGTCTCAATTTTCATTGAGAATTCATCGATAACAATGTGCTACCCCTTTCTATATATTTTTTTATTATGCAGAAACGTCTGCTAGCGAATATCTTGACTTCTATTTGACTCGCATAAGCGGCACTCGTATACAATTGGTAATGCAGGGCTAGTTATCTAGTGGTTGTGGGTTCGAGTCCTGCTGCGAGTCAATTTTTTTCTATTATTCTCTCGATTTAAATATCGAAGATATTCGCTAGCAGACGTTTGTGCATAATAAAAAATATTATTATTACTAACAATTGTATTTAAACATTCATGCCGAGCCCCGTCCGCGTAGTCGGCACATCAAGCACAGGGCAACGGGAATGTGAGGAATAAACTTCAGTAAGCCGAATAAATTGTCATTGACGAATTATAATTTTCAGAGCCATAAAATGTCCGTCCATCCACTATCAACTGGCCGGCACCAAGAAGGTACAGCAGGCGCTGGCAGCTCCCGGGGCTCTGGAGCAATTCCTAGGTACTATACATTATATCTACACTGCTATTAGATTATTTAACAGAAAAAAATATAGACCCCAAAAATAAATAAATATTTCGGGACAATCTTACACAAACCGACATAGTCCTACGGTAAGCTCAGTAAGGCTTGTGTTGTAGGTACTAGACGACGATATATATACATGTGATTGGCATTTATTTTTGTGATGAGCACAGATATTTGTTCCTGAGTCATGGGTGTTTTCTATGTATTTAAGTATTTATATGTATTTATCTATGTATTATATTTATCGTCGTCTAGTACCTACAACACAAGCCTTACTGAGCTTACCGTAGGACTTGGTCGAATTGTGTAAGATTGTCCCGAAATATTTATTTATTACATAACAAAAATTACGTCCGTAGCCGTCTTTGTGATAACGGCTACAGCCGTCAAATATTTTAATATTGACGGCTAATACCGTCTGTGGCGTTCAAAAGGTTACGCCTTAAGTATTATTTGCCGTGTGATGCCGGCTGACTAGAATAGCACCACCCCATCTCCTCCCGCGGGTGTCGTAAGAGGCGACAAAGAGAAAAATCCTACGAACGGGCAGCAGCGTCCGTCGAAACCCAATCTACAGCTACTGTGGTCGCCAACCCGCCCACCAAGCGTGGCGACTATGGCAACTACCCCCAAGATGGTACAAGTCATATTTGTGGGAGGCCTATGTCCAGCAGTGGAATGTATACGGCTGAAATGTATGATGTATGTATGTATTATTTTCTAGGTGCCGGTGCGATCTCGGGGCGGGTGCGCGACATCTTCACGGGGCTGTACTCGCTGGACTTCGATGATGGCGGCGAGAGAGCCATCGAGATGGCGCTAGCTGATGCTGAGCGGTTAGTCACACTGACAATCCATTTTGAAAAATAGTTTTTGCTAAAAAAAATTTTTTGGGTACAGTCAACGACACTCCTAGCTATACATTTGATGGCGTTTTGATATATTTGATGGCGTCTGTACATAGTGTTAATGGCTGTATTTGTTTAGTTTCGTGCTGAAGCCACAGCGCGAGGGAGGCGGCAACAACTTGTACGGCGCTGACGTGCGCGAGGCTTTGCTGAAAATGAGACATAGTCGCGAACGGGCTGCCTACATCCTCATGGAGAGGATATTACCACCCCTGGTCAGTACAATTTATATAGAGCTGATGTTACCTGTCGATTCATGTCAATGTATTGCAAGTGCACGTTAATTGACAACATTCCATTATTTTTGAGTTATTATTTCATTGCTTAAATATTTTTAAATAAAAAGCATGAATGTTATAACTTCGAACATTCATACCAAACGTTTACAATTTAAAGAAATTAAGAACTTTGAAATGTGATTACTACATACTACATACATAAATTATCTAAAAAAAAATTACCGAGTTCCGAATTAACAAAAATTAATAAAATTCCGAAGAATTGACCACTTCCTCTTATTTAATTATTTTTTTTTTATACAAGACTGACCAGCGTTTGACCTCAGTCGCATCTGATGGTAAGTGTCGACGAGGTCGAGGGTGTAGCACGCTGGTTCAGTAACAGCCTATTCACTCTTGCCTTGAAGGGACCTAAATTATATGTTTCCGGGAATACAAACATTCGGTCAAAAATACAACTCCTTCTAAATTAAAGTCCACATTTGAAACATGTATCTCGTTTCAACCCTTTCACCGTCCACTCGTCAACTGTATTCCAGATGTCAAACGTTATGTGACGTCTGGGATACAGTTGACGAGTGAACGGTCAAAGTGTTGAAACGAAATAAATATTTTAATTGTGATGGTTTCCGATGTCGGACGGTATATGACGTCTGGGATACAGCTGTCCGACGTCATTTGCCGTCTCTGGCGTGTTTATCGCTAACAAACCGCCCCCCAGGTGTCGGGCTACGTGGTGCGTCCGGGCGGGCCCGTGCCGCCGCCGCTCACAGACCTGGTGTCGGAGCTCGGCATCTTCGGCGTCATTATCGGGTACGTACACTATTTCTTTTTTTTTTTACTATAAATAATAAATAAATAAATAATATTTCGGGACAATCTTACACAAATCGACCTAGTCCTACGATAAGCTCAGTAAGGCTTGTGTTGTAGGTAGGTAGGACGACGATATATAATATAATAGATAGATACATATAAATACTAAAATACATAGAAAACACCCATGACTCAGGAACAAATATCTGTGCACATCACACAAATAAATGACTCGACTGGGAATCGAACTCAGGACAATCGGCTTCATAGGCAGGGTCACTACCCACTAGGCCAGACCGGTCGTCACTATACAAACAGCCACAATCATATTGACATATCTTGTGCACAAGGTACGGAAACCTAGGAGGATATAACCAACATGGAGCTACCACGCGCACTATCGAAAAAATTCTGCCGTTTTCGGCGCGGGGGTGAGGTAACATACATAAATAATGTTAACACTAATGCATTTTTTACGTGCGTCGCTACACACGCACACGACAAAATTATCAAACACTAGCATAAACTATATTCACACAAGTTCAAGTTCAATGACCGGCGGCCGAGTAATTTTGGCAGAGGGGAACGCCTGTTAATGGCTACTCCATATTGGTTATATCCTCCTAGACGGAAACAAAGGTAAGGTAGAAATAGACCTGAAGGTTTATTACTAGAATATGTATACAAAGTTAACAACACAGACAATACAAGTAGCAATAATGTCGAAAAATGCATAAAAGTATGAACCAATGCCTGTACTAGACCAAGTATATTTGAAGTAGGTTCTTACGCGCATGTGAATCCTCTGGAGTAGCAGGCGTCTATAGGATAGGCGAGCCGTATGCTTGTCTGCCTCCGTCGTTGTATATAAAAAAAATATATACAACGACGTTTTTTATAATCAAGAAACAACTAAATACACACACGATCAATAATTAAAATTAACAATAAAAATTAAACTAAGACTAACATAACATA
Organism: Grapholita molesta; assembly: GCA_022674325.2. Classification (NCBI taxonomy): domain Eukaryota; kingdom Metazoa; phylum Arthropoda; class Insecta; order Lepidoptera; family Tortricidae; genus Grapholita; species Grapholita molesta. Next base: position 3,777,809 of record CP053141.2, on the reverse strand, counting down.
TAAACTTCTCATTCCCCGAGACGACTGGTACCTGGTGCAAATGTGCCAAAAATACTGGCGGCATTGCCACGCCCTGTATATTTTTACAAGCAAACCCTTTAGTGATAACCAGTATATAGAACGAACATCAATAATTTAATTTGTTGATATAAGAAGTCATTACCTGTCAGCAAAATTTTGCCCACAAATTCGTAGGTGGGTCATTCGAAAATTTGTTGCACAAAATCGTTCATAGAAAAAACAACTTACTACAAAATACCACTATGTTACTGTTTATAAAACTGAAATATTAAAAAATGTATACAAAATTAATAATATGGCGTGGAAATGAAGTTCCTTGTTTTATTGAATTAAAAAATTGTATTAGTTTTACATATATTTAACCTAATTTTATGAAAACAAACTTTTTTTTCGTTGGGACAAGTTTATTTGCAACGAATTTTAGGTTGATCCAGGTCTGATTACAACATTGTTTATTTCGTTAAATGTTCTTATCCTTGTCATCCCTATTGAGCAGATCGCGAGAGAAAATCTACAGCAACCGGCAAGTCGGCCACATGCTGCGCACCAAGCTGGCAGACGCCGACGAAGGCGGGGTGGCGGCCGGCCTGGGCGCGCTCGACTCACCGTACCTACTCGACTTGTAACCAACCTGTATACTCGACTAACCCTACCCGCTCGACTTGTAACCAACCTGTATACTTGTAACCAACTCTATTTGTAACCACCCTGTATATCTGTGGCCCTAGTGAAAAGGGGTACGAGTGACGAACATCCAGTATGTAACTTATACAATTTTTCACTAGTCCCGTCATCAGCGAAATAAATTCTTTCCCGTGCACATAATACTGTGTTCCGAACATTTGGCAGGCGTACGCGGAGCCGGTTCTAGCCAACGCGCAGTCCCTTTCGATAATTTAATGATAAGTAAGGGGTACACTAAACGGATGTACCCCTGTCTGTGTCGTGGGACGCGCACAAAGACAGAGTTTTAATGAAATATCAAAAATGCACTGACAAATATTTCTACAAGGAGTGTACAGTCATTTTCTGAATACTCCCATATAATAATAACCAATAAATTCAAATTTATAAGTTGATGTACTAATACCTGTCGGCTTGACTTTCCTTAGACTCATGAAAAAAAACTAAAACCACATTGCCCCAGTTTGCCTAAAAAAAAAAACAATTTGTTCGCCGCCATTGGTAAAGCACTAATCAGAAATTTATTTTCATCAATTGATGTATACATCTAACACTGCAAAAAATGTCTGGTATAAGTTGCAATTATATACCTTATCAAAAGCGATTAAGGTGCATTTTATCGTAATGCTGTGGTTAAGAAGAAGCAATGTAATATACAACTTTTAGGTTAATGTTTGAATTATTTCTATAGTTTTTTTATGCTAAATTATAAATATATTTTAATATCTAGTTATTACATTCCAAAGTTATTATTGATATGTTTTCGTAATAATGAATGATTTTTTATTAATTTGATTGGAATTGTACAAAATCTTAGTGTATACTATTAAGTGGACAAATCAAGAAACTTCTTTGGGTACAGTCTGCATCAAATAGTTAGTGGCAACATATCGATACAGTTCTTTATTTATATAGCAGTAAGGATGTGTTATTATATATTTGGCCATACTGACTGCAACTAACTGTATGAGACTGACTGTACCTCACCTTTTACCTTAAAGACTGTACTTGAGGGTCTCTGAAGCTCTAGGCGGTCAGGATTTTTTCTTAATCATCCGATTGGCAGGATCGCCATGAAAACCCGGTATGCATACAGTTAAAACTCGGATTTTTATCGGAGTACGATGACACCCGAACTGTCAATGAATGGTCATATTAAATGAGTGACATTTTCGTACCCATTAGTATGGAACTTTATTATTTGGTGTCAAAGTGAAAAATGACAGGTGACTTTAAACAATAAAGTTCCATATAATCGATATCAAAATATCACTGATTTAATAAAGTCATTTATTGACAGTTCGACTGCCGTCGCAATGTCAATCGAGATTTCCCGAAGGAAAATAATTTCACACTAACTGTATGCAGACCGGGTTTTCATGGCGATCCTGCCAATCGGACGATTCAGAAGTCATAGAAGTTTTTTGATTTGTTTTTCCTTTTGAACGACATAAACACGTCGACGGATATCTGTGTCCATGCCACGACGTCATATGCTTTCCTACATTGGAATAGGTCGTATGTATTGACGCCTGGGACAGTTTTCCGTGGAGGTGAGCGGTCAAAAGGTTGCTATAAATTGGTGCTATGAATGCATAGATATGTTTTTTACGGTGTCGAATAACAAATAAACATGTAAAACGAGTCTTTGTTTTATTTACGATTGTTTTTTTGTTTATTGTAACTATCAATCGATTCGTTTAGGTATCAAATGTCAGTATGGGACTATAGGTAAAAAACTTAACTAATCCGCCGAGGAATGGAATTCGTTCCCTTCGTCTGTGGCACTGGTCCCCCCGCGAGCTAGTAAGCTATCAACTATTTCAAGGGACAAAAGATAATCGCTCCAGTGTAAATAAAAGAGAGATACCCAAGCAGCAAAATTTGCTCCTGTAAATAACCCAAGACCATGAAATTTTCAGTCCTATAGAACTCCCAAAAACGTTTATAAAACCACAATTGGGCGCTTTTTATAGGATTAAATAAACCTATAGTCGTTTTATTACAGTCTTATAAAGTGCAATTCAGTTTTAATATCGTAATATTAAATGCTCTTGCAGGATAAGTTGCTCCTATAAGTGTCTAGTAAACGCAACTAACAAGCACAATTAGTCTTATAACGGTCTGGTACATGCTGGTACTGGAGTAATCATTCCTATAGTGGCCAGTGGCTTATCTCTCGCTCGGCTCCCGTGGTGATGTGTATGTTTGTGCTCTAATAAAGATAAAACTAAACTGGAAAAGGGTATAAGTAAATGTGCTTATTTGTATCATAATTATAGTATATAAAAGGAATTGTTTTTTAACAGTGATTGAGAAGTGAATTAGAAAAAAATAACTTGCAAAATAAATTTTATTGATAAAGTAATAATCATAGAGACACATATTTTAACGACCCCTTTTAAAAATACATAATAATGATCTGCTTATTAATTATTTATTGGTTAAGTATTACAAAGTGCTGACACTTGCCATTGCCATTGTGGATTTTCAGATCGCCTCCTTTAACAGTTAGTATCAGAACGTTAATAATACCATTCATACTAAGCCAGTGCTGTTATAAGATAAAAATTCCTGCTATTTTTATTTTTAGGGTTCCTTTAAATCATATTTTTTATTTTGTTTCAATCACTCTTATAATGACAAGCATAAAACCCTTATAAGTCCAAAATTACGTATAATTATCAAACTTAATGCTAGTTTCATGCTAGTGATCTATTAGAAGTAACCATCAAGTCAGATCAGTCATGTATTTTTTTTGACCTATAACGAGTAAAATCAATAGCCTTTATAGGATTAATTGTCCCATTACAGATAGATATAAAACCTTAATAGGAGTAGCGGTTCTTATAAATGCATTTATAGGATTAAAATATGCGTACTTATAACAGCTATATAAAATGTATTTATAAGACTATTTGTGTTTGTAAGGGTCATATAAATTTATCCTATAAACGCTTTTAAGACTAAATTATAGGATCAATCGCCTTATATGATGTTGTTATAAGATTATTGGTCAAAAACGTGACTATTATAAGACTTCTATGAGAGCTCCGAGCCGGTAGGTCGTGTCAAAAACGTTTATAAAACTACTATAAGAGGTATTAGTCTTATATTTTTTTCTAATAGGAGAATTTTGCTACTTGGGTATATATTTATAGCTCATCACCTGGCGATGAACTACCATCGCCTGGCTATGACATATATCTCTCTTTTATTGGATTATCTTTTGTCCCTTGACATAGCTTACTAGCTCGCGGTGGGACCAGTGCCTTAAGCGTGATACGATAAGATATCTGTATCTGAACGCATGTCTGTCAATATCGCTCCCTATACAATTCAATGAGCTAATGCTGCCGCCACACATTCGCACGAGTAGCGAGGCGAAACGCGAGCACGCATATGTACGCGGACGTCTCGCCATTCCTCTCGTCCCTCGCATCGCAATTTTGTATAGGAAAAGTCTCGTCGAACGTTTCGACGAATAGCGAGGCGAGTGACGAGCCAGCATGTCTAAACGCGGAGTTACACACAGAGCGCAGATAATTTATATTTTATGGTGAAGTATCTGTTGGTACCGACATATATCGAAAGATGGCAAAGATATCATCTGCGTATAATATCTGCCGATATATATACCGTATAGTATTTTATCTGCAGATAGATACAGGTTGATGTGAGCTTTTTATATTCATAGATTTTGGTATTCATTTTCTTTATTTATTTATTAATCAAATCATGAACCGCCATAAATAGTAACCTTGGGATTCGGAAATAGATTGAGAATTTTTCTTCGGATAGATCCTCGAAGATATTAAATTCACCACGATCCTTTTTAAGTGTTATATGACGTTCTGTCCAAATCCTTCGCCTTTTAGTACATTGTAACGCCACACAAGCATCAAATTCAAAATCAGTATCGTCATTTGACGAGCTGTCTAGTAAATCTGGAAGACGTAAATACGAAATCATCCTGTATAAGGATTTAGACAGAATGTATCGTCTTGTATATTATCGTATCTGCGTAGTGTATGATAGTCTTAGATCATTAAGTTGTTATACGCAGATAAAATATTATCGTATCTGTGTAGTGTGTGACACGCTTTAATTCCCGGATTTAAATATTATATATTCAGGTATAGGTACAATATAACGCCAATCTAATTTAAATATTTTATTTAGCTACAACTTTGACCGTCGCGCCAAGACTTTCCCCGACGTGACATGCGTAAGAAAGACTTAATTAGATATAATCTGTGTATTTGGGCACTTTGTTCTTCAGGAGAGTGTTGCCATCGTCCTTGTTGTAGCCCACCTCGTATTCAAACTTGGGGTTGTTGTAAATAACCTGAGAAAAAGAAAATTGTGCTTAGTTATGTTTACGAGCTAGTTTCGACGACGAGCCTAGACTGACTAGTGTTTGACCTCAGTCAGATGGTAAGTGTCGACGAGGTCGAGGGTGTAGCACGCTGCTTTAGTAACAGCACTCTTGCCTTGAAAAGACCCAAATTTTATCTTTTCTGGAATACTGGCGAAGGGAGCGCATTCCATTCCTTAGCAGTCCGCGTTAGGAAGGTAGAAGCGAATCGCTTCGTGCGAATGAATGGAATATTCACAACGTAAAGATGATACAGTTCCCCTCGGCTGGACGTCCGGTGTATATTAATAATAGGAATAAATCCTTAAAAGCTAGCTACAAAGTAAATATATCATTTAAAAACACGCAAATGAAAATAGTTATTTGTTATACAAGGGAGCAAAGTTAGTGTTTTCCTTCTCGTGCTAATATTGAGATCTAAGCTAGGGAAAGATTCTAAAATTTAACCTTTGGGTGGGTTTGAAGGCACGAGATGGGAACACACTTTGTTATCACTCATAATTTACACACTTTAAGTCTTATACCTTTTCCCTCTCATAAGCATCATCAGGGCTGGTGATCAGCTCCGGGACATCCAGCCGGGGTATGCTGAACAGGTTCATCAGGTAGTGCTTCTGGTTGGTGTACAGCATCCGCTGATCCGCCCACTCCATCTCGCGGGGCAGCCGCCAGTCCTTCATCTTGGGTTCCTCGCGCTCGGTGTACTGTTCAAAGTTGAGACGCTCGATGTCTTCCACCACCTGGACAATTAGTCGAATAATTTTAGGACATGTTTTTTTTTTATTACACTAAGCAGTTTACTGGAAATCCTCGCAAAACAGAAACGTTTGATGGCGAGAAGCGCGCTATTGTTGCCATGCATTGCCAACGGATCATATTTTTACTCATCACGCAGTGCCACCGCCTTCCACAAGACGACGCGAATTCGCGTCCACGGCATTAGGTTAGAATTTTAATGGACGCGAATTCGCGTCTGCGGCATTAGTTTCACATTTCAAGGACGTGAATTCGCGTCTTCGGCATTGAATGAACACCTACAATACAAAACCCTATATGAGATATTTTACTACCTATAAAAAAGGACCTTATTGTCGATGGCACTTACGTCCTACCGCGTTGCGTTTGTATTGCGTCATCTTGAACAACGACAAGCGCTATCAACAATAAGGAATCTTTTCATACATAAAGTTACATATTTATCTAACCACCGGTATTATTTTCATACAAATTAATTGGTGCTCAGTTTCCGTATCTCGGTAGTCAAGCATGATTTGGATATGCAATGCTCATATAATATATCGTTCCCACATTGCTGGCTAATGGACAACGAGTGGACAAAAAAGTTGGTGCTTATTGTATATTTGTAGTTAGCTGTGACTTAGTTTCTGAAGACGAGGCTTGTGCTACCCCTGCAGCTGACAACTCACCACTTCGACTTCGCCACCACCGCTCCAGTCATACACAAGCAGCTCGGCGTGGGTGGCGATGTCGCGCAGGTACTTGTTCTTGTACTGGCGCTCCATCTCGGTGAGGAAAGCTGTTGTGAGCGCCTTGCTGCCCTTCTCGTGCTGGAGCCCGCGGTTCTTGATGGCTACTTCAACCTGCAGACATGATCAATTTTATTTGTTAAACACAAGTACAATGGTGACAGTGAGAAAATGGAAATGGAAATGTGCGATATGGCTAGAGAATGTAAAGCTATGTGGGATAGAGAAAAGATGCTCGAAATATACGAACTTCGATGTTCGCGGTAACGGGCCACTTTTCATTTAGCGTGTATTCTTTTATTTTCTATTTATTCTTCGTTGCTTTCTTTTTTGTTTCTTCTTGTGTATATGTGTTACTTGTCGTCATGGCACCTGATGGGCTCATCGGAAGACCAGCGCTGGCGATTGCTGGCATTACGCTGAGATGAGGCCATTTCGTGGCACACGTCGTTTGTGTAATGTGTTTTTTTTTGTTGTTATTATGATGTGTGTGGGTCATGAATAAATGTTTCTATCTATCTATCAATGGAATGGTATCCTATAGAAGAATCAAGGAAGGGAAACTAAGGTGAAAATAGATATACTTAACACAAAGTGACAAACAAGGACAAGGTCCAGTGTCCAAGTTAGTTGCAAAAATAAGGTGTCTGTACAATATCAGAAAATATGCTGGAGCAAGCTAGATTGGGAGAGCACAGAATAGATATATTATGGACAAAGCTGAAGCAGCAGACTGAAAAATTGTACACAATTATGTAGGTGTTTGAAATTGAAATAAAAATAACATATTAATTTAATTTTTATATTTAGTGTTTTTGTTTAATGCTTTTTTTTCTGCCAATAAAGGCTATCTATTTTATACAATGGTATCTCTTATTCTTATTAATCTAGTACTTTCCTTGGAGCTTGGGACGGATGCTGGTGTGGGATGCTACCTGCGTAGACACCCTAGCTCCGTCCCATCTCCAACGAACTAATGTAAAAGCGGGTGCAGCGGCGGAAAATGCCGAAATTCTTAAACGTAACAAATATAAAACCCTTTTTGTACCGTTTGGCGTAGAGACGCTAGACGCATGGGGTCCCAGCGCGCACAAACTTTTTGCAGAAATCGCAAAGCGTCTGGTTGATGTAACTGGTGGCCAAAGAGCTGGCGGTTTCCTCGCACAACGTATCAGCATTGCAATACAACGAGGAAATGCCGCCAGCATCCTTGGTACAATGCCTCAAGGGCCTTTTTTAGATTTTATACTATAACTCGTTAAGTACTTGTAGTTATCATAATACGATTGTACTTTCACTATGTATTACCATGTGGCCTACAAAAATGTATTATAATTGTAAAAGTAATGTCTCGCAGTCAAAATGTATATTTTTTTTTATGTAGGTACAGCGTTCTATAGTTGGTAGCATCCAAAATACTCATAAGTTTGGTACACCATAGAATTTATAAGGTGTACCGAACTATTCAAGTACCTTGAATGCTGTCAACTATATAACGCTGACTGTACATACTAGTAACTTTCCTGCTTATAAAGAATTTTATAGGCAAGTTTTATTTTTTAACTAACTACAAAAAATAGGCAAGTGTCATTTTAATATGTAAATTATAATCATAATTAACTAACCTGCTTCACTCCAAGGTCCAAGTAGACCACCAGATGAGGCCTCATCAGCTCCTCAAGAGTGTTGTTCCTCAGTTCATAGTAGACTGAGCGGACTCCCTTGCTGATGAACTTGGAAGCATACATAGCCTCCAGGAACACAAAGTCAGAGTACGGAGACCGTTCCAATACCACACCTTGGCCAGTATTGAGAAGATGAACCAACGCATCAATATATTGGCTATAGCGAGCTGTGTACATCATAATCTGGAAGTTTCCAGCCAAACGGTGGTTTGGACACTCATTGAAGTTCTTATGATCAAAGGTCCTAGTGTCCTCAGGCACTAGAGGGTCAAACTGTCTCAGATCACACCCATTCGGCCTAATGTAATGAAGATCCATGTTCGCTTCAGGGAAATGCTTCATTCCCAGGTCCTCAGCAAGGCTGGCGGCGAATTGCGTTTTACCAACCGCCACGGGACCCTCCACGACTATCACCTTCGAGTTCTCATCGAAACGGTGCGTGGTCCTGTCAAAGAGACTACGGAACCAAGTGTAGTCCTTGTTCACATAGTCGAAAGGAGCCTTTTTTGGCGGCCTTGGTGGAAGGGATTCACGGAGCGTTTTGCCGGAGATGTTGCGGTGCTGGACGAAGGCACAAGCGGCTATTTTACCCCCGCTTGGGCTGATGAACTTGATCACCGAGGTTTTCATTAGACCAGCCATACTGGTTTTGAGGTATCGCCCTAAGATACCTATAATAAGGGCTGCATTAGTAAAATAACTTGAAAAAATATCTAATTAGAATAATAAACTCGATTCTTACCTCAAATAACCATAATAAAAATCTAATCGTCTGGTTAAAACTGTGACATAACACAGTCAGTGTATTTAGATGGAAGTGACATTTGTAGACATATTTTTCACATTTATTTAAATTGATCCTACCAAACAGCAAAAGAACATTGCCTACATTAAGTATTTAATATAGTATTTTGTATATTATTGTTTAGTTAAATCTATTTTATCAAATTTTAAGAAGAAACTACGATGAAAGATTGCAATTTGCCAGAATTTAAAGTTACGATATGTAAGAAAAAAAATCCGAGCTATTTGAGTCTATAACTTAACCGCTACAAAAGTACAAGGGTATATACCTGACGTTTACCGTTTTTCACACCACTGCTCTTTTTGACAGTCGCTGTCACTATAAAACCATGTGAGATCGTGGTTAAAAAAATAAATAAATAAAATATTAACTATATTCTTCTGAATATTTATTATTAAGTGCTGCCGTCTGATAAATTAACCAAAATGGAGACAGAAAACATAAGCGTTGAAGAGTTTTTGCCCGCAAAAAATCCAATCAAACTAAAAAATGTTAAGCGGAGGGCCGTCTCCGAATCGGGGGATGTTATGGAGGTTGAAGAACACAATGGCATCCAAGGCAAAGCTAAACACACACGACCTAAAGCAAAGAGATCGAAGAAAAACCAAGAACCTAACGAAACGAAAGTTAGCATGAGAAAAATCCCAGTCCCAGCTCACAGGTATAACCTCTAAAAATAATACTCTCATTTGGCTATTATTAGCTTTTATTTGTATGCAGCAGGATAGGTTTTACTTCAAATGTGGAATGTCTATCGTTGTCCCATATAAACTAGAATTTTTGGAATAGTTTTTGGAGTATTTTTTTTTTAGTAATTAACTTGGGTGTTTGTATGGGACAGCCCATAGACATTCCTTATTTATTTCTTGGGGAACATACAATGAAGCCAGCTTAGTCATTGATATTTGGTGTAACTTCTTATTGTAGTGGAGTTACCAATTCAATTCAGCATTCTGATACAATGCGGAAATGCCGCCAGCATCCTTGGTACAATGCCTTGCTGTATGTATTAAATGGGTAATTAAAAAAAAACAAAGCTAGTACCTATGACCACAGTTATGTCCTTCACCAATGAGAATATGATAAAGGAAAAAAAAAAATTTAAGTGATTATTCCAGTTGTCACAAATAGAATAATATAGTGAGCTAGGCTTGTTTAACCTCGTAAGACCCAGTGTGCATTACAATGTACACTCCCTTTCAATGGCGTTTAAATCTTTTATAAAAAGAAATAAGGTAGAATTTCTTTTGTTTCATTAGTTTTCGTACAAAAGAAAATTCAACCCAATTCACTGCATAGTAAGGTTGGTTTTAACTATTAAATATTTTAGTATGATGGGTGTTATGAGGTATCAATAAGTATTAACCAGTCCTTTTTCACCATTGTTCCACAGATACACTCCACTCAAAGAGGCCTGGCTGAAGATCTTCACACCCATTGTGGAACATCTGTTCCTGCAAGTACGATTCAACACCAAAACCCGTAATGTGGAGATCAAGGTCGGCCCGGAGACCAAAGATGTGGCCAACTTGCAGAAAGCTGCAGACTTTGTAAAGGTAATACCATGGCCTTGACACCTTTTTAGGCAGTTAACTTCGCAGTTAATCATACTTATGACAGATCAACTGGATGACTATAACAAAGCGAACATGTTAATAAACTACTAAATTAGTTTCATAGAAAAAATCCACCTTCTTGGGGGAGACTCGCAACTCCAGGTTGTAGATATAGTCAACGGACAGCTGGCCAGAGTCAGACAGACTGCAAGCCAGGCAAGCGGGGACTTGAGCAAATGACAATACATAACCCTGATTGTTTATGTCTAGTCGCCATCAGATATATCGGAGCTGTGGAGGTGGTCACAAATATCTGAACAAGCACTTTATCGCCTGGAGGTGTTGGTCAGATATTGGTAACCTCCTCTACTGCTCCGATATATCTGATGGCAACTGTACTACTAGAGCTGGAGGACTAAGATAAAACAATCAGATTTTTATTTATTACTTGCTGTGGCCCGCGGTGCTATCCGCGGTTTATTAGGGCAAAAAACGTAGCCTATGTGGTAATACAGGCTGTCAGCTAATTCCATACCAAATTTTATTAAAATGGCACCAGCCGTTTAGACGTGAAGAAGTAACAAACACATACAAACTTTCGCCTTTATAATATTAGTGTAGATTTGTCCTTTTCTGTTCATTTCAGTCTTTTATTACGAGTAATATGTGTTCTTGTAACGGCTTCGAGTGACATATTGAAGTTTTGAATAGATTGCTCCCACTGACTTTCTCACTTATGAACATAATTTTTATTTTATTTTATATATATATAACATTTCTTTCCCAGGCTTTCATCTACGGCTTTGAAGTAGAGGACGCACTCGCTCTACTCCGGCTTGACGACCTGTTTGTCGAATCATTTGAGATTAAAGACGTGAAGACCCTCCAAGGCGACCACCTGGGCCGCGCCATCGGCCGCCTCGCCGGGAAAGCTGGCCGGACCAAATTCACCATCGAAAATGTTACTAAAACCAGAATAGTACTCGCAGATTCTAAAATACATATTCTTGGAAGCTATCAGAACATAGCGTTGGCTAGGAGGGCGATATGTAATTTGATTATGGGGTCACCGCCATCGAAGGTGTATGGTAACTTGAGGAATGTTGCGAATAGGGTAGCGCAGAGGATGTAGTTAATAAAATATATTTATGTGTATTCAGTTGTTTTTTTTTATATAATTCGCAAGTAACCGCGTAAAAATTCGGTCACTCGCTCTTGCCAATACAAACTGTCCCGACTATTTCGACGTCCAGTCTGGCCTAGTGGGTAGTGACCCTGCCTATGAAGCTGATGGTATTGGGTTCGATTCCCAGTCGGGGAATTTATTTGTGATGAGCACAGATATTTGTTCCTGAGTCATAGGTGTTTTCTTTGTATTTAAGTATTTATATGTATCTATATATTATATATATCGTCGTCCAGTACCTACAACAGTGCACTGAGCTTACCGTAGGACTAGGTCGATTTGTGTAAGATTGTCCCGAAACATTTATTTATTTTATTTATATTTTATTCATGATGTAGACGTATTGTTGCTATATGTATGTCAACTAACTTGTCGGGCTATACTGAAAATGAATTTTATATTCCGGTAAATCCCTAAGTTCCAAATAGTTACGTTGAGTTTACTACTTTAGTCTATGATATTTGTTTATCAGTTCCTTTTCATGTTCCATATAATATATATCTATATGTATAATAGTGTGAAATGTATCCCTATGGATGTCTATCGAATAAATATTTAATTAATTAATTCAAATAAATATGATCAAATTATGACTGGTAATGGTAATTACCTAATTGGTAATTCTGGCTAGTAATAGATATTTAACTTAAATAATACGAAATACTTAAACGAAATCTTTTATTTTAAAGCTATATACAATTTAATGACATTTTCTTAATACAATATACATTTATAGTATGATAAACACATGGATTTAACGCGTTCATTTCCATACATTTTTGGAGGGGGTGGCAGCGAATGCGTTAAAATATCCCTGAAAGGTAGCATTGCTGTCATGGTTGTGGCATACACTGCTACCTTTCAGGTATGTAGTGTTGTGTTCCTGATGGTAAGGTTCCCAGAGCCCCCTGGTGTTGAAGCCCATGGGCAACGGTAATTGCTTACCAACAGGCAATCCATCTGCTACTTGGAAATTACAAGAGTAGTTTATACTTGAAGTGCCGGGGCACTCGGCTGAGCACGAGGCGCGCGTCGCAACTCAGGCTGGCGAAGGTCCAGGGCTCCGCGGAGCTCCACTCGCAGCAGTACACCGAGTCCTCATGCTGCTCGTACGACTGCAGCACGCCGTCTTCCAACCTTCAACCAGCAATATTTCTTAGCATAACCTCCCTACTATAACCTCCCTTGTGGTGCCGTCTGGGAATAGCACCACACCATCTACCGCGGTGGACATAAATACATACATTTCAGCGTATGCAGTCCACTGCTGGACATAGGCCTCCCACAAATATGACTTGTATCATCTGGGGGGTAGTTGCCATAGTCGCCACGCTTGGCAGGCGGGTTGGCGAACGCAGTAGCTGTAGATTGGGTTTCGACTGACGCTGCTGCCCGTCCGTAGGATTTTCCCCTTTGTCGCCTCTTACGACACCCGGGGGTGGTGCTATTCTAGTCGGCCGGCATCACACGGCAACCATCAAACAACGCTTACAAAAAACACTGAGTCCAGAAGCCAGACGGACTCGAACCGCGGTGTCGTAAGGGATAAAATCGACGGATGGGCAGCGGCCGCCGAAACCGAATCAACAGCCACTGCGGTCGCCAACCCGCCTACCAAGTGGTGACTACGGCAGCTCCCCCCAAGATAATACTAGTCTTTGGTGGAGGCTTATGTCCACAAGTGGACGTCCTACGACTGATAACTTCTTTGCCATAGGGAGAAAAAGAGTGGATGACTCATGGCGACGAGTGCAACAAAGCTGTACTCACACAGGCTTGTTGTCTCCCTCGCACACGCTGGCCGCGGTGAGCAGCGCGCGCGCATCCGAGCTGCCCGTCAGCAACAGTTGCTCGTGGTAGGTGTTGTAGCGGACGGTCCACACCCTGAACCATAGACATACCATTAACCTAGACGGAGCGTGCTAATAATAATACCACGATCGAAAGGGGTCTTGCGTAACTTTCCATAGGTATGACAGAGACGGCGCTATTTTCGTCCGTCCTTGTCATAGCCTCACATATTTTTGTTGCCCTCCAAACTGGTCCCTTCAGAACTGTCAAAGTTGGAGAACAAACAAATACAATTGGAGTTTTCTTGAGTTTTTAACCAAAGTTGCGGTAATTAATACAGAATAGGCTAATATTTTTGTTATAAGAATGTCCTGTAAAGCAAAACTATAGTGAATTGTTCCATTTTGGGCCACAAAAGTCAAAATATCTTTGTCCCTTACTGGCGCTCGCGGATGCGTTCTCCAGTCATTATTCCTCCTAGCCCTGAACACATCAACAATACGTAATAATCAGTAATCGGTTATTTGGACTACACACGGGGTGAACGACCTCAATCATTATGTTAGTATGGATAGCCCGGGGGGCTTTGTGTTGTTAGAAAAGGCAAAAAAATACAATGTGTTACACTTTAAAACATCTAAGTAGCTGATAGACATGCGACTTACTCGCCGTTCTTTTGTACAAATCGAATAAATGAGCACAAGTGTTCACACTAAAGCGACACATGTTGTACCGTTTGAACGTACGTAGGTATCGCGTGAAACTGTCGTATCTATATTAACTTTTCTACATGATATCCCGCGAGGGAGAATCCAAATAACTGATCATTGATAATAATAGTTGTACATTTGCCATTAGATATATCGGAGCTGTGGAGGTGGTCACAAATATCGAAGTGGCCTAGATCAAATAGTCAACCAATTTGATTTCTATGCCACCTTGTCACAGTGACGTTAATAAGAGATATTTTGCGTCTTTCATATAGATTTTCACTATAACAAGGAACGAAGTGGCCTGTAAATCCAATTGGTTGACTGTACAGTCGCCATTAGATATATCGGAGCTGTGGAGGTGGTCACAAATATCTGAGCAACGCCTCTATACAAGGCGATAAAGTTCATGTTCAGATATTTATTACTACCTCCACAGTTGTACGGTGCTTTTTTTAACTGACATTTCAGTCGGTTCGATTCCCAGACGAAGCAAGTAATTTTTAGAAAATCTATGAATGCAGAATTACTAACTTTTAATAATAACATAAAGTCTTCTTTCAGCAAAATACACTACCTACGATATTCAAGGTACTTCCCCTTCATGTCCCATAAGTTTAGGACGCCCTGTATATGATGGCGACCGTACAGTCAGCAGCAAAAGTGGCTAAGCGTTTGAAGTATTCAAAACGACCTACACGCGCTCTTATTCTCTTGACAATAGAGATGTGTTGACCTCATTTTGATCATCTCAACCGCTTAGCTACTTCTGCTGCTGACTGTATGTATAGTCAACATTGGCGGCGCGTTTACACAAGCCGATTCCCGCCGGTTTGACTAACTTTACTGCATTTCAACGGTTTTCCTTGGTCTCAAGAAGAAAAGGCTAAGACATATCGGCTCCGTCTTGCCTAAGAAAAAAATTGGCGCGCCGCCACTGATAGTCAACCAATTTGATTTCTAAGCCACTTGGAACCTTGTCACAGTGACGTTAATAAGAGATATTTTGCATCTTTCATATAGATTTTCACTGTGACAAGGAACGAAGTGGCACATAAATCAAATTGGTTGTATATACACAAGCCTACCAGTGCGAGTGGTCCTGCCGGGTGAACAGCGGTTCCCTGCCGTTCCGGTAGTCCCAAATGTTGAGGGCACCGTCGTCTCCGGCACTGGCCACGTGGAACTGTCTGTAAAAACAGGACAAATAACAATTGATAATATTTCTTTTTTTCAATGTTGAGGTTTAAGAACTTTCTCATTAAGAATTTACAAAAAATCACTTACATGAGATAACAGTAATAATGTATCTTTCTTACGGCTAGAGTGCAGTACATAATCTATAATCTATATATGTATTTATAAACTATCACAACTTCAAATTTTATGTAATATACACAATCACATTCTCCACATTAAAGATTACTAAGGCACTGGTCCCACCGATCGTAGCTCATCGCCCGGCTATGACATATATGTCTCTTTTATTTACATGGGATCGATTATCTTTTGTCTCTTGAAATAGCTGATAGCTCATAGCTTACTAACTCGCGGTGGGACTAGTGCCTAAAGTGGGTAGAAATCTATATTTAATTTTGTAAACATAATATTTAATCTTTTCCTTTCCCGATAAATCAGCACTATAGGTCCATCGCCATAGACTGCATATGTCACAGACTACAGAACAATATATACCTACATACACATGTATAATGTATAACTTCAGTTTTGACATTTCGGTGACGCAGGGTCTGAGCGGTAGCTTTTACGTTCGACCTGGCGATGAAAAAGTTAAACTTCTATCTTTTATATGTTTTTTTTTATTTTTTAGACTGTAGCCGTTAGCTAGTCGGGTTTACCCGTGACCAGAGGACTGAGCCATATCTCGCACAGCGGATCAGCATTGCGACTCAACAGGGCAATGCTGCCAGCAGAAGGCGTTTGGGGGCAAATAGTTTTATTTTCTAAAATTTTAGCTTTTAATTCGTATTTGGACTACTTTTATTGTTCTTTTGTTTAATGTTATATGTTTTTATAAATCAATTTTAAATACCATTTTTATACTTGTGAAAATCATATATTTCATGGGAAAAATACTAAGCAAAAAGGGAGTACGTAACACTAACAAATGTCAATTGTGAACGAGGGCGGAATGACACAGGCTGTATCATATATTTAAAACACGTTGAAATAATTACAACACCATGACATTTACGTATAAATCTATAGTTGGCTTAAACAGTATTGCACTGAGAGCATAAAAGTTAAAACACGACGATTAGGCTGTCGGGGTTGAAACTTTATCTGTCGGGGTTGAAACGTTATCTGTAGGGGTTGAAACGTTATCTGTCGGGGTTGAACCGTTATCTGTCAGGGTTGAAACGTTATCTGTAGGGGTTGAAACGTTATCTGTCGGGGTTGAACCGTTATCTGTCAGGGTTGAAACGTTATCTGTCAGGGTTGAAATGTTACCTGTTGGGGTTGAAATCCAGGTCTCTTGTCAGTTGCCGGTGAGCATTCTCTATACTCCAGGCGGGCTTCCCGCCGTCGGTTCTCGTATCGAAGCACTTTATATGGGTGTCTTGAAGTAACGCAAACTAAAAAAAAAAAGAAAAATACTTATAACACGATTCAGAACATTAAATGTGGTAGTTCACATGGAAAGGTTCCTTATGGCGCTTGGCGCTTACGTTGCAAAGTGTCACATTAGCATTGAAGTGTCATTAACAATAGCGTAAGCGCCAAAACATAAGGTACCTTTCCATATAGACTACCACAAATACAAACCATAGCGCCATCTACTTTTCAATTAAGAACTACCTACACAAAAACCCGACTCGCTTATTTCATTCAAAAGCTTGATAATCTGTTATTCTCTTATAGAGCCGTCTCGTCTTTAATTTGTGTAACAGTCAAAGTCAGAAATATCGATGCGAACATAGTTCCAAAATATGTATACTTAAAGTCACCTCGATGTCTCAATATTAAAGCATGTATACATATTTGGGAACATTGTTCGTACAGATGTTTCCGACCTTGACTGTACCCGTAAACTAAATCGCATGAACTACCATACTGGGTGTTATAAAAAACGTCATACAAGATTATGAAACCGGCATCTGTTCATAATTTTGAACATCTTTAGGTACTATAAATAAATATTTGGGGACAATCTTACACAAATCGATCTAGTGCTACGGTAAGCTCAGTAAAGCTTGTGTTGTAGGCACTAGACGACGATATATATAATATATATATAGATACATAAAATATTTAACTACATAGAAAACCCCATGTTTTTCTATGTAGTTAAAATATGTAGAAAAGGTCAAACTGTATTATGTTGACGAAAATGTATGAGAGAGTTGTTTTCTTTTACAATTAACAAAGTTGACCCCGTAGTAAAATTGTTCCAAATCCTGACTGCCGGCTTGATCTTGTATCACGTTTTTATAACGCCCGGTAGAAGCGTTGTTCAGATATTTGTGTCCACCTAAACAGCTCCGATATATCCGATGGCGACTGTACTGGTGGCCGGAGTACCCGGGGCCTGTGGGGGAAGCAAGACTGACCTGCGCGTGCTGATGCGGGTTCCACCGCCCGCCGGCGAGCTTGGGCCGCGCACGCGCGTCGGGCGCGGCGCGCGCCAGCACTGCGCCGGCGCACACGTCGCGCACGGCCGCGTGCGACTCGTACACGACGGCCACACGGTTCGAGTCCGTCGAGTGCCATTCTGCGCAGCGGACTTCTTCCTCTGGCTTCTGTATTAACGTGTTTTTTGTGTTATTACAGTGTATTTTGTAAGCGTTGTTTAGGTACTGGTCCCACCGCGAGCTAGTAAGTTATGAGCTATCAGCTATTTCAAGAGAAAAGATAATCGATCCCGTGTAAATAAAAGAGACATATATGCCATAGCCGGGCGATCGTAGTTCATCGCCGGGCGATGAGTTATAAATATAAATCTCTCTCTTTTATTTACACGGCAGCGATTATCTTTTGTCCCTTGAAATAGCTGACAGCTTATAGCTTACTAGCTCGCGGTGAGACCAGTGTCTTAGTGGTAAAACGTGCTAATTTTACTAGTTAGTTGGGTACGGTCAGGGACTTTAATTGTTGAGCCATTTAGGGTTCACTTTACATTGGGCATTTCATGGAGTAAGTATTAAATAAAAGAAAATAGCTACCGTAAGTGGCTCAACAATTAAAGTCGGTGACTGTACAAACGGATAAACTCATGTGTAATATAATATAATATATCGCACTAGGCGACATGTTAAGCTCTGGTAGCCATATTCAAGCCAAGTCAGGACAGTCTGTCAGTAACATGGCTCACAGTTGGCATGGCAACAGTTTTAATTATATTCGTGCTAATTTTGACGTGCGATGCCGGTTGACTTTGCCGTGTGATGCCGGTTGACTAGAATAGCACTACCCCATCTCCTCCTGCGGGTGTCGTAAGAGGATAAAAATCCTACGAACGAGCAGCAGCGTCCGTCGAAACCCAATCTACAGCTACTGCAGTCGCCGACCCACTTGCCAAGCGAGGCGACTATGGCAACTACCCCCAAGATGATACAAATCATATTCATACCTCAGTCGCACCTGATGGCAAGTGTCGACGAGGTCGAGGGTGTAGCACGCTGGTTCAGTAACAGCCTATTCACTCTTGCCTTGAAAAGACCCAAATTATATCTTTCCAGGAATACAGACGAAGGGAGCGCATTCCATTCCTTAGCATTTAGACACCGCATTAGAAGCGAATCGCTTCGTACAAATGACTGCTAGAACACATTTCCCGTATACTGAGGACTTAAGGTTATAACATAATAATTATTTATTAACCTCGTAACGCCCAGTGTGCATAACAATGTACACTCCCTTTCAATGGAGTTGAAATCGTTTATAAAAGGAAATAGGATAGAATTTCTTTTGTTTCATTCGTTTTAGTACAAAAGAAAATTCAACCCGATTCACTGCATAGTAAGGTTGATTTTAACTATTCAATATTTTAAAATTGTGGCGTTACGAGGTTATGATTATGACTATTTTTTTTTAATACATAAAAAAGCCATTACAATGGAACAGATGCTAATCCATTTAGAACCACGCCCTTACCTCTGGTGTGATGGTCTGCAGATGCACCAACTCTTCAGCATTCCTGCTCTGCAGTGCGCTTAGGTCATCCAAGTCCTTGGGTATAACCTGCAATAACCAATAACTTGACATAGATGACATATTTGACGACAGTTTGGCCTAGTGGGTAGTTACCCTGCCTATGAAGCCGACAGTCCTGGGTTCAAATAAGGGCATTTACTTGTGTGATGAGCACAGATATTTGTTCCTGATTCATGGGTGTTTTCTATGTATTTAGGTATTTCTATATAAAATGTGTAACAATATATTTGTTGGCTGAGTGCTCACAACGGGTGCCTGCCGTTTTACCAAAAAGACTTTGGTCAATTTTCATTACCCAAACAAATTTTAGCAAATGTTTTATTCGTCAATGCTATCTTTGGCAAGTTTACAATACGCATATTTTCATTTGGTCAAATTTTCTTTAAGCAGAATATTACTACGAAAATTAACATTTAAGCATTTGGTCATTTGCTAAATGTTTTATTAAGGCAAAACAAAAATACATAAAAAAACATTTAGTCAAATTACTTGTTACGACAAAACATTATAAGGACAAAAATTGGAGTTTTAGTGTAAAATAACTTTGCCAAAATAAAATTATTACAACGGCATGATTTCATAAATAAAACTTGTTTGTATTTATTTATAATAAGTGTATTTGTAAGTTTGATACCTTTGCTGGCAGTTAACTTCGCAGTTAATCATACTTATGACAGATCAGCCCTATAACAAAGCGAACATGTTAATCAACTACTATATTAGTTTCGTAGTAAAAATCCACCTTCTTCGGGGAGACTCGCAACTCTGGGTTGTAGATATAGTCAACGGACATCTGGCCAGAGTCAGACAGACTGCAAGCAGGGCAAGCGGGGACTTGAGCAAATGACAATACATAACCCTGATTGTTTATGTCTAGTCGCCATCAGATATATCGGAGCTGTGGAGGTGGTCACAAATATCTGAACAAGCACTTTATCGCCTGGAGGTGTTGGTCAGATATTGGTAACCTCCTCTACTGCTCCGATATATCTGATGGCAACTGTACTACTAGAGCTGGAGGACTAAGATAAAGCAATCAGATTTTTACATATTACTAGCCGTGCCCCGCGGTGTTATCCGCGTTTTATTAGGGCAAAAAACGTAGCCTATGTGTTAATACAGGCTGTCAGCTAACTCCATACCAAATTTTATTAAAATTGCTCCAGCCGTTTAGACGTGAAGAAGTAACAAACATACACACTCACAAACTTTTGCCTTTATAATATTAGTGTAGATTTGTCCTTTTCTGTTCATTTCAGTCTTTTATTACGAGTAATATGTGTTCTTGTAACGGCTTCGAGTGACATATTGAAGTTTTGAATAGATTGTTCCCACTGACTTTCTCACTTATGAACATAATTTTTTTTTTTTTATATATATATAACATTTCTTTTCCAGGCTTTCATCTACGGCTTTGAAGTAGAGGACGCACTCGCTCTACTCCGGCTTGACGACCTGTTTGTCGAATCATTTGAGATTAAAGACGTGAAGACCCTCCAAGGCGACCACTTGGGCCGAGCCATTGGCCGACTCGCCGGGAAAGCTGGCCGGACCAAATTCACCATCGAAAATGTGACTAAAACCAGAATAGTACTCGCAGATTCTAAAATACATATTCTTGGAAGCTATCAGAACATAGCGTTGGCTAGGAGGGCCATATGTAATTTGATTATGGGGTCACCGCCATCGAAGGTGTATGGTAACTTGAGGAATGTTGCGAATAGGGTAGCGCAGAGGATGTAGTTAATAAAATATATTTATGTGTATTCAGTTGTTTTTTTTTATATAATTCGCAAGTAACCGCGTAAAAATTCGGTCACTCGCTCTTGCCAATACAAACTGTCCCGACTATTTCGACGTCCAGTCTGGCCTAGTGGGTAGTGACCCTGCCTATGAAGCTGATGGTATTGGGTTCGATTCCCAGTCGGGGAATTTATTTGTGATGAGCACAGATATTTGTTCCTGAGTCATAGGTGTTTTCTTTGTATTTAAGTATTTATATGTATCTATATATTATATATATCGTCGTGTAGTACCTACAACACAAGCGTTACTGAGTTTACCGTAGGACTAGGTTGATTTGTGTAAGATTGTCCCGAAATATTTGTTTATTTTATTTATATTTTATTCATGATGTAGACGTATTGTTGCTATATGTATGTCAGCTGTTTGTAGCGACGCTATATCCGGGCTATAAACGAACTTGTCAGGCTATATGAAAATGCATTTTATTTTCCTGTATATCCCAAAGTTCCAAATAGTTACGTTGAGTTTACTACTTTGGTCTATGATATTTGTTTATCGGTTTCTGTTCATGTTCCATATAATATATATCTATATGTATAATAGTGTGAAATGTATCCCTATGGATGTCTATCGAATAAATATTTAATTAATTAATTCAAATAAATATGATCAAATTATGACTGGTAATGGTAATTAGGTAATTCTGGCTAGTAATAGATATTTAACTTAAATAATACGAAATACTTAAACGAAATCTTTTATTTTAAAGCTATATACAATTTAATGACATTTGCTTAATACAATATACATTTATAGTATGATAAACACATGGATTTAACGCGTTCATTTCCATACATTTTTGGAGGGGGTGGCAGCGAATGCGTTAAAATATCCCTGAAAGGTAGCATTGCTGTCATGGTTGTGGCATACACTGCTACCTTTCAGGTATGTAGTGTTGTGTTCCTGATGGTAAGGTTCCCAGAGCCCCCTGGTGTTGAAGCCCATGGGCAACGGTAATTGCTTACCAGGCGATCCATCTGCTACTTGGATATTACAAGAGTAGTTTATACTTGAAGTGCCGGGGCACTCGGCTGAGCACGAGGCGCGCGTCGCAGCTGAGGCTGGCGAAGGTCCAGGGCTCCGCGGAGCTCCACTCGCAGCAGTACACCGAGTCCTCGTGCTGCTCGTACGACTGCAGCACGCCGTCTTCCAACCTTCAACCACCAATATTTTTTAGCATAACCTCCCTACTATATATACCTTGTGGTGCCGTCTGGGAATAGCACCACGCTATCTCCCGCGGTGGACATAAATACATACATTTCAGCGTATGCAGTCTACTGCTGGACATTGGCCTCCCACAAATATGACTTGTATCATCTGGGGGGGTAGTTGCCATAGTCGCCACGCTTGGAAGCCGGGTTGGCGAACGCAGTAGCTGTAGATTGGGTTTCGACGGACGCTGCTGCCGGTCCGTAGGATTTTTCCCTTTGTCGCCTCTTACGACACCCGGGGTAGCAGATGGGGTGGTGCTATTCTAGTCGACCGGCATCACACGGCAACCATTAAACAACAGTGTACAGAAGCCAGAGGAAGAAGTCAGCTGCGCAGTGGCAATCGACGGACTCGAACCGCGGAGTCGTAAGGGATAAAATCGACGGATGGGCAGCGGCCGTCGAAACCGAATCAACAGCCACTGCGGTCGCCAACCCGCCTACCAAGTGGTGACTACGGCAGCTCACCCAAAAATGATACTAGTCTTTGGTGGAGGCTTATGTCCACAAGTGGACGTCCTACGACTGATAACTTCTTTGCCATAGGGAGAAAAAGAGTGGATGACTCATGGCGACGAGTGCAACAAAGGTGTACTCACACAGGCTTGTTGTCTCCCTCGCACACGCTGGCCGCCGTGAGCAGCGCGCGCGCATCCGAGCTGCCCGTCAGCAACAGTTGCTCGTGGTAGGAGTTGTAGCGGACGGTCCACACCCTGAACCATAGACATACCATTAACCTAGACGGAGCGTGCTAATAATAATACCACGATCGAAAGGGGTCTTGCGTAACTTTCCATAGGTATGACAGAGACGGCGCTATTTTCGTCCGTCCTTGTCATAGCCTCACATATTTTTGTTGCCCTCCAAACTGGTCCCTTCAGAACTGTCAAAGTTGGAGAACAAACAAATACAATTGGAGTTTTCTTGAGTTTTTAACCAAAGTTGCGGTAATTAATACAGAATAGGCTAATATTTTTGTTATAAGAATGTCCTGTAAAGCAAAACTATAGTGAATTGTTCCATTTTGGGCCACAAAAGTCAAAATATCTTTGTCCCTTACTGGCGCTCGCGGATGCGTTCTCCAGTCATTATTCCTCCTAGCCCTGAACACATCAACAATACGTAATAATCAGTAATCGGTTATTTGGACTACACACGGGGTGAACGACCTCAATCATTATGTTAGTATGGATAGCCCGGGGGGCTTTGTGTTGTTAGAAAAGGCAAAAAAATACAATGTGTTACACTTTAAAACATCTAAGTAGCTGATAGACATGCGACTTACTCGCCGTTCTTTTGTACAAATCGAATAAATGAGCACAAGTGTTCACACTAAAGCGACACATGTTGTACCGTTTGAACGTACGTAGGTATCGCGTGAAACTGTCGTATCTATATTAACTTTTCTACATGATATCCCGCGAGGGAGAATCCAAATAACTGATCATTGATAATAATAGTTGTACATTTGCCATTAGATATATCGGAGCTGTGGAGGTGGTCACAAATATCGAAGTGGCCTAGATCAAATAGTCAACCAATTTGATTTCTAGGCCACTTCGAACCTTGTCACAGTGTCGTTAATAAGAGATATTTTGCGTCTTTCATATAGATTTTCACTGTGACAAGGTACGAAGTGGCCCATAAATCAAATTGGTTGACTGTACAGTCGCCATAAGATATATTCGGAGCTGTGGAAGTGGTCACAAATATCGGAACAACGCCTCTATACAAGGCGATAAAGTTCATGTTCAGATATTTATTACTACCTCCACAGTTGTAGGGTGATTTTTTTTGACATTTAAGTCGGTTCGATTCCCAGACGAAGCAAGTAATTTTTAGAAAATCTATGAATGCAGAATTACTAACTTTTAATAATAACATAAAGTCTTCTTTCAGCAAAATAC
Organism: Grapholita molesta; assembly: GCA_022674325.2. NCBI lineage: Eukaryota > Metazoa > Arthropoda > Insecta > Lepidoptera > Tortricidae > Grapholita > Grapholita molesta. The sequence goes on along the minus strand of CP053141.2, from coordinate 3,753,404 downwards.
ACTACCTACGATATTCAAGGTACTTCCCCTTCATGTCCCATAAGTTTAGGACGCCCTGTATATGATGGCGACCGTACAGTCAGCAGCAAAAGTGGCTAAGCGTTTGAAGTATTCAAAACGACCTACACGCGCTCTTATTCTCTTGACAATAGAGATGTGTTGACCTCATTTTGATCATCTCAACCGCTTAGCTACTTCTGCTGCTGACTGTATGTATAGTCAACATTGGCGGCGCGTTTACACAAGCCGATTCCCGCCGGTTTGACTAACTTTACTGCATTTCAACGGTTTTCCTTGGTCTCAAGAAGAAAAGGCTAAGACATATCGGCTCCGTCTTGCCTAAGAAAAAAATTGGCGCGCCGCCACTGATAGTCAACCAATTTGATTTCTAAGCCACTTGGAACCTTGTCACAGTGACGTTAATAAGAGATATTTTGCATCTTTCATATAGATTTTCACTGTGACAAGGAACGAAGTGGCACATAAATCAAATTGGTTGTATATACACAAACCCACCAGTGCGAGTGGTCCTGCCGGCTGAACAGCGGTTCCCTGCCGTTCCGGTAGTCCCAGATGTTGAGGGCACCGTCGTCTCCGGCGCTCGCCACGTGGAACTGTCTGCAAGAACGGGACAGGAATAACAATAGACAATATTTCTTTTTTTCAATGTTGAGGTTTAAGAACTTTCTCATTAAGAATTTACAAAAAATCACTTACATGAGATAACAGTAATAATGTATCTTTCTTACGGCTAGAGTGCAGTACATAATCTATAATCTATATATGTATTTATAAACTATCACAACTTCAAATTTTATGTAATATACACAATCACATTCTCCACATTAAAGATTACTAAGGCACTGGTCCCACCGATCGTAGCTCATCGCCCGGCTATGACATATATGTCTCTTTTATTTACATGGGATCGATTATCTTTTGTCTCTTGAAATAGCTGATAGCTCATAGCTTACTAACTCGCGGTGGGACTAGTGCCTAAAGTGGGTAGAAATCTATATTTAATTTTGTAAACATAATATTTAATCTTTTCCTTTCCCGATAAATCAGCACTATAGGTCCATCGCCATAGACTGCATATGTCACAGACTACAGAACAATATATACCTACATACACATGTATAATGTATAACTTCAGTTTTGACATTTCGGTGACGCAGGGTCTGAGCGGTAGCTTTTACGTTCGACCTGGCGATGAAAAAGTTAAACTTCTATCTTTTATATGTTTTTTTTTATTTTTTAGACTGTAGCCGTTAGCTAGTCGGGTTTACCCGTGACCAGAGGACTGAGCCATATCTCGCACAGCGGATCAGCATTGCGACTCAACAGGGCAATGCTGCCAGCAGAAGGCGTTTGGGGGCAAATAGTTTTATTTTCTAAAATTTTAGCTTTTAATTCGTATTTGGACTACTTTTATTGTTCTTTTGTTTAATGTTATATGTTTTTATAAATCAATTTTAAATACCATTTTTATACTTGTGAAAATCATATATTTCATGGGAAAAATACTAAGCAAAAAGGGAGTACGTAACACTAACAAATGTCAATTGTGAACGAGGGCGGAATGACACAGGCCATATCATATATTTAAAATACGTTGAAATAATTATTGACATTTATTATAACAAATTGACATTTCCGTAAAAATCTATAGTAGGCTTAAAAAGTATTTTATTGAGAGCATAAAAGTTAAAATTACAGATGATTAGGCTGTCAGGGTTGAAATGTTATCTGTCGGGGTTGAAACGTTATCTGTCGGGGTTGAAATGTTATCTGTCGGGGTTGAAACGTTATCTGTAGGGGTTGAAACGTTATCTGTCGGGGTTGAAATGTTATCTGTCGGGGTTGAAACGTTTTCTGTAGGGGTTGAAACGTTATCTGTCGGGGTTGAAATGTTACCTATTGGGGTTGAAATCCAGGTCTCTTGTCAGTTGCCGGTGAGCATTCTCTATACTCCAGGCGGGCTTCCCGCCGTCGGTTCTCGTATCGAAGCACTTTATATGGGTATCTTGAAATAACGCAAACTAAAAAAAATAGAAAAATACTTATAAGCACGATTCAGAACATTAAATGTGGTAGTCCACATGGAAAGGTTCCTTATGGCGCTTGGTGCTTACGTTGCAAAGTGTCACATTAGCATTGAAGTGTCATTAACAATAGCGTAAGCGCCAAAACATAAGGTACCTTTCCATATAGACTACCACAAATACAAACCATAGCGCCATCTACTTTTCAATTAAGAACTACCTACACAAAAACCCGACTCGCTTATTTCATTCAAAAGCTTGATAATCTGTTATTCTCTTATAGAGCCGTCTCGTCTTTAATTTGTGTAACAGTCAAAGTCAGAAATATCGATGCGAACATAGTTCCAAAATATGTATACTTAAAGTCACCTCGATGTCTCAATATTAAAGCATGTATACATATTTGGGAACATTGTTCGTACAGATGTTTCCGACCTTGACTGTACCCGTAAACTAAATCGCATGAACTACCATACTGGGTGTTATAAAAAACGTCATACAAGATTATGAAACCGGCATCTGTTCATAATTTTGAACATCTTTAGGTACTATAAATAAATATTTGGGGACAATCTTACACAAATCGATCTAGTGCTACGGTAAGCTCAGTAAAGCTTGTGTTGTAGGCACTAGACGACGATATATATAATATATATATAGATACATAAAAATATTTAACTACATAGAAAACCCCATGTTTTTCTATGTAGTTAAAATATGTAGAAAAGGTCAAACTGTATTATGTTGACGAAAATGTATGAGAGAGTTGTTTTCTTTTTACAATTAACAAAGTTGACCCCGTAGTAAAAATTGTTCCAAATCCTGACTGCCGGCTTGATCTTGTATCACGTTTTTTATAACGCCCGGTAGAAGCGTTGTTCATATATTTGTGCCCGCCTCCACCGCTCCGATATATCCGATAGCGACTGTACCGGTGGCCGGAGTACCCGGGGCCTGTGGGGAGGCAACTCTGACCTGCGCGTGCTGATGCGGGTTCCACCGCCCGCCGGCGAGCTTGGGCCGCGCACGCGCGTCGGGCGCGGCGCGCGCCAGCACTGCGCCGGCGCACACGTCGCGCACGGCCGCGTGCGACTCGTACACGACGGCCACACGGTTCGAGTCCGTCGAGTGCCATTCTGCGCAGCGGACTTCTTCCTCTGGCTTCTGTATTAACGTGTTTTTTGTGTTATTACAGTGTATTTTGTAAGCGTTGTTTAGGTACTGGTCCCACCGCGAGCTAGTAAGTTATGAGCTATCAGCTATTTCAAGAGAAAAGATAATCGATCCCGTGTAAATAAAAGAGACATATATGCCATAGCCGGGCGATCGTAGTTCATCGCCGGGCGATGAGTTATAAATATAAATCTCTCTCTTTATTTACACGGCAGCGATTATCTTTTGTCCCTTGAAATAGCTGACAGCTTATAGCTTACTAGCTCGCGGTGAGACCAGTGTCTTAGTGGTAAAACGTGCTAATTTTACTAGTTAGTTGGGTACGGTCAGGGACTTTAATTGTTGAGCCATTTAGGGTTCACTTTACATTGGGCATTTCATGGAGTAAGTATTAAATAAAAGAAAATAGCTACCGTAAGTGGCTCAACAATTAAAGTCGGTGACTGTACAAACGGATAAACTCATGTGTAATATAATATAATATATCGCACTAGGCGACATGTTAAGCTCTGGTAGCCATATTCAAGCCAAGTCAGGACAGTCTGTCAGTAACATGGCTCACAGTTGGCATGGCAACAGTTTTAATTATATTCGTGCTAATTTTGACGTGCGATGCCGGTTGACTTTGCCGTGTGATGCCGGTTGACTAGAATAGCACTACCCCATCTCCTCCTGCGGGTGTCGTAAGAGGATAAAAATCCTACGAACGAGCAGCAGCGTCCGTCGAAACCCAATCTACAGCTACTGCAGTCGCCGACCCACTTGCCAAGCGAGGCGACTATGGCAACTACCCCCAAGATGATACAAATCATATTCATACCTCAGTCGCACCTGATGGCAAGTGTCGACGAGGTCGAGGGTGTAGCACGCTGGTTCAGTAACAGCCTATTCACTCTTGCCTTGAAAAGACCCAAATTATATCTTTCCAGGAATACAGACGAAGGGAGCGCATTCCATTCCTTAGCATTTAGACACCGCATTAGAAGCGAATCGCTTCGTACAAATGACTGCTAGAACACATTTCCCGTATACTGAGGACTTAAGGTTATAACATAATAATTATTTATTAACCTCGTAACGCCCAGTGTGCATAACAATGTACACTCCCTTTCAATGGAGTTGAAATCGTTTATAAAAGGAAATAGGATAGAATTTCTTTTGTTTCATTCGTTTTAGTACAAAAGAAAATTCAACCCGATTCACTGCATAGTAAGGTTGATTTTAACTATTCAATATTTTAAAATTGTGGCGTTACGAGGTTATGATTATGACTATTTTTTTTTAATACATAAAAAAGCCATTACAATGGAACAGATGCTAATCCATTTAGAACCACGCCCTTACCTCTGGTGTGATGGTCTGCAGATGCACCAACTCTTCAGCATTCCTGCTCTGCAGTGCGCTTAGGTCATCCAAGTCCTTGGGTATAACCTGCAATAACCAATAACTTGACATAGATGACATATTTGACGACAGTTTGGCCTAGTGGGTAGTTACCCTGCCTATGAAGCCGACAGTCCTGGGTTCAAATAAGGGCATTTACTTGTGTGATGAGCACAGATATTTGTTCCTGATTCATGGGTGTTTTCTATGTATTTAGGTATTTCTATATAAAATGTGTAACAATATATTTGTTGGCTGAGTGCTCACAACGGGTGCCTGCCGTTTTACCAAAAAGACTTTGGTCAATTTTCATTACCCAAACAAATTTTAGCAAATGTTTTATTCGTCAATGCTATCTTTGGCAAGTTTACAATACGCATATTTTCATTTGGTCAAATTTTCTTTAAGCAGAATATTACTACGAAAATTAACATTTAAGCATTTGGTCATTTGCTAAATGTTTTATTAAGGCAAAACAAAAATACATAAAAAAACATTTAGTCAAATTACTTGTTACGACAAAACATTATAAGGACAAAAATTGGAGTTTTAGTGTAAAATAACTTTGCCAAAATAAAATTATTACAACGGCATGATTTCATAAATAAAACTTGTTTGTATTTATTTATAATAAGTGTATTTGTAAGTTTGATGCAATATGTAAAAAAAAAAAACATTATAACAGAAAACGAACAGCTTTTACAGTAGGTTTAGGTTAGGTTAGAACTGCGACCCCACAGAAAACGAACGGCTTTTCCAGTAGGTTTAGGTTAGGTTAGAACTGCGACCCCACAGAAAACGAACGGCTTTTAAAGTAGGTTTAGGTTAGGTTAGAACTGCGACCCCACAGAAAACGAACGGCTTTTAAAGTAGGTTTAGGTTAGGTTAGAACTGCGACCCCACAGAAAACGAATGGCTTTTAAAGTAGGTTTAGGTTAGGTTAGAACTGCGACCCCACAGAAAACGAACGGCTTTTAAAGTAGGTTTAGGTTAGGTTAGAACTGCGATCTCACAGAAATCGTAAATCGTAAATAAAAAAATCGTAAATAGTAAACATTACACATAAATGGAATGTTGACGATATAAATCATTTGCCTTATTTTTATTAGCGTAACACATGTTTTGCCAACTGAAACATTTTACTTAATAAAAATTGGTCAAAACACTAGTTGGTAAGTGATTCATTGCCTTAACATTATTAAACTAAATAAAAAGTTTGCGTAAAAATTTTTTGTGAAAAATAATATTGGCAAATCTTTATTTGGCAAATGAAATTTTGGGAAACATTTTTTGGGATCTGAAATTTTGGCAATTTCTTTTTGGTAAAACATTAGTAACCCGCTCACAACACAAGCCTTCTTGAGCTTACCATGGGGCTTAGTCAATTGGTGTAAGAATGTCCTGTAATTTTTTTTTTTCTTTTTTTTTTTTAATTAAAATTGGTGATAACACAGGCTGTAATTGACTTAGGAGCTCAAACTAGACTGGGGTACGGACTTACCTCAACTGTGGGCAGCTTATACAATGAAACTCCCATGGAACATTGAACTGCTATGGGGTCATATGAATTGTGCACCGTCAGCAATGTGGCAGCATCGTGAGGAGAGCACCGCAGCTGCCAGATCTCGCCAATCTCATGCTTAAACACCTACATGGGCAAACAGATTTAGATTTTTTATATACATGCAGTGAGATTAGAGTCCTTGACAGACATAATTATGCTTTAATTAAATTATTGAGTAATTACACCTTTTACAACAGCATATGTTAAGTAATATAAAAATAAAGTCATATGTTTTAAAATATATTAGAGCCTTTAAAAAAACACGCGATGGAGCGAAGCATGCTGAAGCTTAGAAGGGTACAAAAAATCAGATGTGAGGAAATAAGGAGAAGGACGAAAATCATAGATGCTTTAAAACAAGCCCTACAGTTAAAGTGGAGATGGGCTGGCCATTTGTCTAGATATCTGGACGGAAGATGGACTTTAAGGGTAACTGAATGGTCAGGACCAATGGGAAAAAGAGGCAGGGGAAAGCCACAGAAACGATGGGCAGATGACCTAGTACAAAAAGCTGGCAAAAACTGGATGGAGGTCGCAAAGAAGAGAGATACATGGAAAGGTGTTGAGGAGGCTTATACCCAACAGGGATCAGTGGAATCAAATAAGAAACAAAATACAATTTAACTGAAAACATTTATACACTGAAAATAAAGCTTTAATAATAATAATAATAATGGCGGGTGCTGTCTCTGTGCGCGTCCCATGATACGGACAGGGGCAACATCCGCTTAGTGTACCCCTTACATTTCATTAAATTGTCGAAAGGGCCTCTGCGCGTTGGCTCGATCTGGCTCCGCGTACGCCTCCCAAATGTCCGGAACACCATTGTTTCGTGTACGGAAGAGACATACAAATAATAATAAAGAGCCTTTAAAACGAAATAGTACATTACTACAGAGGCCGTCAAGTAATGGCCTCTTTTCATGCCAGTGTATGTATAGTGCTTTTCTCGTGCAGTCTTCACCATGTTGTTCCAGCATTTTGACACAGCTCATGGTAGTCTAGGGTCACTTGGTAACTAATCCCAAGAATTGGACTAGGCACTAGTATTACAAAAAGTACCTAGAGGGTAAACTAGGCCTTATTGGTGTTAGTCCAGTTTCTTCACTATGTTTTCATTCATTGAAAAGCGACTGGGAAATAATTTATTTCATACTTAAGTTCCAAAAAACTCATTTATATGAGGTTTGAACCTACGACCTCCGAAATCCAAATCTGGCACTCTTACCGCTTCGCAATCAGCGCAGCACAGTAACAAAAGAATGTAAATAATATTAGACATTACACTGGTTTTCTGAAACTTTTCACAATCTATACCTTAGTGTGCAGGGCTCCAGTGTCCTCCTCGAGCTCCACGACGTGCACCTGATTGGTCCCGGGCTTCAGGCTCTGCGTGCCAATCAGAAACCTAATGGCATCGCTCTCGCCATACTGCGGTGACAATGCCCGCGTCTAAAACAAATAGCACCCAAGTTACACATTAACATAAGACAATTTTTAGCGGAATAAGTATAGAAGACGCTAATCTAAAAGATTTTTATAAAAAAAGGTTGCATAGACCAAAAAAATAAATAGTTAATTGCAATTGAAATTGTTCAATGTTTTGTTGCACAGAATTTAAGTAAAGATCGATTGAAATGGTGTTCTACCTGGTGTTCCAGTCCGTATATTATAGAATTCCCTTCATCCATGTTCGAGGTGTTACCTGGAAAACTAGGTTTAAATGGTAGTTGTTTTTAAATACATTATTTGTTTGTAAATTTTACTACAATCGATGATTGATGACGTGCTTTGACGTTGACGTTGACAGATAATTTGACATCCAGAATTGTTTCGTTTCACGCAAGATATTTATAGATTTTGCTTCCATCAATACATATAAAAACATTTTACTATATTTATTCGTACATAAGCAATAGTAAAATAAACACAATTACAATAATATCATTAATAATATCATTATACTATTAAACATTTTTTTTACTTTACGTCCGAAAGGTTCTAAGTATGCATCGTAATTCTTAATATAATTTAATTATAAATAAACTACTAAATAAGTATTTTTAAGCCCGTTGTACACAAATCGATCTAGACTTACTACAACAAGCTCAATAAGGCTTGCTTTATAGGTTGAATTTGAAATGTATTGCCAATGTAAGCAATGTATTGCGAAAACTATTAAGTTTGTAGGCTGAGCCAAGGCTGAGCTGACAGTAAACGTAAACGTCAACTAAACTCAGACTAATAAGACGTTAGTACTATCTCTTATTAGTCTGGCCAGGCCCGGTACCGCGAACGTCGAAGTTCGTAAATTAAGGGCATCTTTGTCTTTTACTCCAATTAAGGGTGTCATGAGAGTGACAGAGACCATCGTCTGAAATTTACGAATATCGTTGTTCGCGGTCGCGCCGCTGTGGTGCTGTTCATTCGAAAATATCCCTGGTATTATACACAAATGTTGCTACGTTCGTGGTGTAGAAGCCATCCCTAAAGTTATTGCTTCTATTACAGGCCACACCGGTATATAAAACTCTTTCTTCGTATCAGGAATCAGGATCAGGGTCGCGACGCTACCGACTAGGGCAGGAGACCGTTAGTTTTTAAAATACTGAAGCAGAACTTTTAAGGTTACGTATTACATGTAAGTGATTTTATTTGCACACTTTTTCTCAGAAAGGATCATATCAGGACATAATCGTAAAGCAGAAAGCACCACAGAGAGCATGTTTTGTTTAGTACTATTCTCTACTATTGCGATGCGATTTTTCTCTCCGACTAAAGCGGTTATTGTACGTAAATATACGACCACTCTGATTCGGTTGAGACCACCTCAACCCATTTCGCTGGAAGCGTAAACTCAGTAGGAATATTCCAGTAGAACCAATTAAGTCTGCTGCGGAAGAGTCCTGGATTTTCTTCAGGCTACCTTCCCCCACACAATCCGATCGCTCTAATCCGAATGATTAACAGAACCTAAGTCAGTTTTAAAAAAAACGTAATCATACTTTTTTTACAGTCATAGGACAGTGTTTATAATTTGTAAACCTAGTTCTAGAAATTAATCATGTGTTTGTAGCAGAGGGCCTACCGCAAAAACCGAAGTTCAAAGATTCCGAGCATTTTTCTCTTTTACTCTAATTAAGGCGTAATGATTGTGACAGAGACAAGTTCAAAATTTACTGTTTGTGGTCGTAGTATCCCCAGCTGACAGCTTCACGGACGTTCCCACGCCTATCGCTCCCGAGTTCCGGTAGGACATCCGCTTGACAATCTAAACTTCAGTATTACGTGAAATCCTATCAATATGTTTCATGGCTGTTTCTGAACGAAGATGCTTATTTCTGATAGAGATGCCTACAAAAGTAACGAATAAAGGGGCACTACAGCCAAAAACGATATTCGTAAATTTCGGACGATTGTCTCTGTCACTCTCATGACGCCTTAATTGGAGTAAAAGAGAAAGATACCCGAAATATACGGACTTCGATGTTCGTAGATTGTCACAAATATCAGAACAACGCCTTTATTATCAAGATTAAGTGCATGTTCCGATATCTTAGAATTTCTTGACTGCTTCGTTAATTTTGATGGCGACTATAGTAATGTTTTTAAGACAAAGGTGGCAAACAAGCAGATGGATTGCCTGATGGTAAGCAATTACCGTCGCCCATGGACACCCGCAACACTGAGAACCTTACTCACCATCAGGAACACAACACTACATACCTGAAAGGTAGCAGTGCTATTATGGCTGTGGTCTTCTGTAAGGAGGAGGTAATTCCCCAGTTGGGCTTCTCCAGACTCAAGCGTGATGGCACTTAGCTGTACCCTACCTCTCATTGTTAGAGGTAGTTTAAGGACATACCCGGGTCTATAGTTTAAGGTAATCAAAAAAAAGGTAAATTATCTTGAAATGTCTTTTTTATTGAAAATCAGTTATGAAAAATAAATCATGACAAGTATGTAACAAGTAATAGGTAGTCACTGATCTGTAAAAAGCGTTTTTCAATAAAAATACATATCAAGATTGTTTTCCTTCTTCTAACTACCTAAAAGTATAAACTATCTAGACCTAATGTTTCTGAGAATAACTAGTTCTAAGAATAAATTACAGAAATGCCGACTCACAGTCAGTGACCACATATAGTCGGAACGAGAATCATATTCATTAATAATCAAGGATTCCCCCTTGTATATTTTTACCGGTCCGAAACTTGATCCCGCAGTAATAATAGTAAATAAGGAAGTTTATTCGGCGATCCTTGTACCGATAGTTGTTTCCACGAATGGTGAGACCAACATCTTGAGAGACTCTCGCTGTGGTTGTGGATCAAGGGTCTGATTCAGAAGGCGGTAATCCTGGACACGGCGCGCATAGTCCGACGGTTCCTCTGTGCAGCCCTAACCACCGGCAGCCTGGGCCCTGCCCCGTTGCCGGCGGCACCCTAGGTAGGTTTCTTATAATCTTTATTGTTTTAAAAGTTGAAATAGCTGACATATACTTAAGAAAAAGCGACGAGGACCTCTAGCGTACGAGACGGGATCGCTGAAAGCTGGAGGCCCTCGTCGCTTTTACTTAAGTATATGTCATCTATTTCAACTTTTAATTTATATAGTAGTATTACTACTAGTAAAAATCAAAGCAAATCGAAATATTTCATAAAAAAATAGTTAAAATAATTTGATTTGTTCTTCGTTTCTTTATTGTTTTGATATATTTGGGGCCGCTGCGGATTTTGCGGCAGTCAAAAAGCGCGAAAAGTATTTGGCTCTGGGCACTAATTACTTTTTTGTACCCCTTGCATTCGAGACTACTGGGTGCTGGGGGTCATAGGCTATTGCCTTCATTAGGGAAGTGGGACGTCGAATCGGAGAGAGGGGATCTGACGCCCACGCGGGTTCGTATTGCAAAGGTTGTCCGTCGCTATTCAGCGTGGTAACGCGGCTAGTGTAATGGGTACCTTTGCACCAGGGACGACTCGAGAGGGACTATTTGACTAGGCTTAAGTTAGTCTTAAGTTAGCTGGTAAAATGTATTTTTGACATTTGATATATTTTAGATTTATTTTGTTATAAGACCTAGCCTAGTAAGATTTAAATGAATACTTAAAGAAAAACATGTAACAAGGAGTATCAAAACTCGTTATAGATGTATTCTTATATCTTAATTACTTTATTATTTAATAAAAATGTTATTAAACCTAAAATTAGAAGTGACGTGTTCCTGCGGCGCTAACGATATTCGTAAATTTCGAATGTTTTTCTCTGTCACTTTCATGACTTAAGGAAATCGGAATAAAAGAGAAAAATGCTTGAAATATTCGAACTTCGATTTCGCGGTACCGGGCCTGGTTGTTGACGCGGAATCGATAATAGCAGATAGGAGGAAAGCTTCTACGCACTAAAACGAAAGATTCGGCATTCATGCCTATTTAACTATTTTATTTCTCCAACCGAGTCATTTCATTTTCGTGTTTTCTTTAATCAAAATTCAAAAAGAACTTGAAATGACACGTATAGTTAAATGTTTTCTTTTCTGTGTAATGTTTTCTTTTCAGCGTATGTAATATTTTCTCTTTCTTCTCCAATAACTTGTCGAAAACGTGTACTTCTATTTCTTCGTTGAAAGAATATTATTTTCTCAGTATGACAGTGACCACAATGACAATATGATTAATCATAGTGAGCAACTGAGCAATGACCAATGACCACATGTCATTGTAAGATCGAGGATTCCCCGTTATATCATATTCTATTAGTATTGTAAATAAGTATATAGAAACACAGTGCACACTCACTAAGGAAATATCCGGTTTATTAACTGTTCACTGGAATTAACCCACAAGTTATATACATAAGTGTGCTCTGCGGTGTTACCCGCGGTTTATTGGGAGAAAAACGTAGCTTATGTGTTAATCCAGGGTGTCAGCTAACTCCATACCAAATTGTGTTAAAATCGCTCCAGCCGTTTACACGTGAAGATGTAACATACACACTCACAAACTTTCGCCTTTATAATATTAGTGTAGATTATGAATCACATTATCTGATAATAAAACGAAAAGATAAAAAAATATTTTCTAGGGTAGTTAAGGGGGTTAATTTTTCAGGGGTCCGTATTTCGGTAAATGGTAACCCTAGAACCAAGATTCCGATGCCCAACTGTCTGTCCATTTATCACCCAACACACTTGGACCCGGGTATGTCCTTAAACAACGTCCAACAATGAGAGGTAGGGCACAGCGAAGTACCATCATGCTCGAATCTGGAGAAGCCCAACTGGGGAAGTACCTCCTCCTTACAGAAGACCAGAGCCATAATAGCACTGCTACCTTTCAGGTATGTAGTGTTGTGTTCCTGATGGTGAGTAAGGTTCCCAGAGCTCCAACCCCCCCTTAACGGTCGGCAACGCACTTGTGACACCCCTGGTGTTGCGGGTGCCCATGGGTGACGGTAATTGCTTACCATCAGGCAATCCGTCTGCTCGTTTGCCACCTTTTGTCATAAAAAAAAAACAAAATTGACTAATGAATAATGAAATTAAAATAAAATAATGGATGGCTCCCGACAACACACGTGATTGAATAATATGGTCTAATGTTGTAGACGTCCGTTGCTGGACATATTCCATTCCCAAATATAAATAAATATTTGGGGGACAATCTTACACAAATCGACCTAGTCCTACGGTAAGCGAAATAAGGCTTTTGTTCTAAGTACTAGACAACGATATTTATATAATAGATAGATGCATATAAATACTTAAATACATAGAAAACACCCATGACTAAGGAACAAATATCTGTGCTCATCACACAAATAAATTCTCCGACTGGGATTTGAACCCAGGACCAGACTGCTCGTCGAAATATGACTTGTATAATTTGGGTGAGAGGGAGTAGTTGCCATAGTCACCACAGGAATTAGTTTTTTCTCCATTTGTCGCCTCTCTCTTTGATGAAGCCCTGGTTTCTTCTTGTAGATCTAATGTATAGTACTGAATTCTTAGTGCGCGAGTCCGACTCTGACTTGCCCCGTTTTCATACTATGGTGAGACGGCATATCAAATCTTGGCATAACAGTTTCTTGTAAGTGGGTGTTGTGAATATTCCATTAATTCGCACGAAGCGATTCGCTTCTGCCTTCCTAATGCGCACTGAGGAATGGAATTCGCTCCCTTCGTCTGTATTCCCGGAAAGATATAATTTGGGTCTTTTCAAGGCAAATAGGCTCTTAATGAACCAGCACGCTACACCCTCGACCTCGTCCTTACCATCAGGTGCGACTGAGGTCAAACGCTGGTCAGTCTTGTATAAAAAAAATGTTCTATACTCTCCTGGTAAGCGATCCATGGCCAGAAGACCTACAGTAAAAAGATCAATATTCGCAAAATTCAAACGGCTTTCTCTATCACTCTAATTACACCTTAATTGGAATAAAAGAGAAAGATGCACGAAATTTTCGAACTTTGATGTCCGCGGTACGCCCTCTGCCACGCATGGGACGCATATAGCCTGAAATTCTGGATTTTATGATGTTACAAACAGCAACACCCTTAACTAACCATCGGTAGACCTTATGCCGTTGGGATAGAGTCCATAATTGGTCAGTTGAGAGTACGGGCGGCACGTCTTAAAACTTTTACCGCCGTTTTTACGGTCCTCTCTGGAATGTTCGAGGTTTAACTTAGAGTTTGAGGTTTCAAATGGATTCGTTGGTAGATGTAAGTTCTACCTAGTAAGGAGAAAATTATATTATAGCTCTTGTAATTGCCAAAAGCGACGGGATACATTAGGGGAAATATATTTAGAAAGATGTTAATTAGTTAAATCAAGATAGATAATTAATTAAAAATATACAATTCAATTATAAATAATCTTAGAAAATAAAATTACTAACACTAAATCTAATGAAATATTATTACCTATTTACAAATAAAAAACTAGTTCAGGAGCCTGACGGAAGGGTGGATAAATGAAATTGAGATCTTCTATAAGAAAAAGAAAAACCCACTACGAGTAAGTATAAATAAATTAATATTTCGGGATAATCTTACACATCGCCCTATAGTCCTACGCCTACGGTAAGCTCAGTAAGGCTTGTGTTGTAGGTACTAGACGACGATATATATAATAGACAGATACATATAAATACTTAAATACATAGAAAACACCCATGACTCGGGAACAACACACAAATAAACGCCCTGACTGATTTGAACCCAGGACCATCGGCTTCATAGGCAGGGTCACTATCCACTGGGCCAGACCGGTCGCCAAATGTATGTATGCTACCATATCATTATCATGCGATTTATTTTAAGGTGTTTTCGCAAAACATCGTTGAATCAATATGCAAATAACACACTTGGCGTTTTTAAACACAAAAATCAGAAATGATAGTCAAAGTCTGACATTCGCTATGGCTGCTTGAAACGTTCCTTACGAAATGTTATAGAACTAACAGAACTATGACGTCACGTAGTGCTAGCCTCTTTAAAGTATGGATAAAAAGTGAAATTGATATTTGAATCGAGAATTGCGTTTATACATACGATTTATCTTTCAGTAAAGTGTGAAAAATCGATGTTTTTAGTTATATATATTTTTTTAAATCTGAAGCGAGATTTTTTGGATATCGTTGGGAGTTTTTTATGGGCAAATTTTTAACAGACGCAAAGTACGTTTTAGCCATTTCGTGGTTGTGCTAGGCCCTAAAGCAGTTTGAGGTCGGCTACCATTCCGCCTCCGACCTGCCATAGCAGGCTTGTCGCTAAGTGCGTTTTTTCTCGTTTTGCCGCGACCCACCGGCGAATTTTAACTCCGGAATGCCTTTCTGAACTATATTTGGACTAAGTTTTGCTCTTTTTGAACTCCACAATGACCGCACGTCGTTAAAACGGCATTATGTTACACTAACTTGTTTCAAAATAACCAATATCGCTTTTTAAAACTTTCTTTTCACCACACTGGCTCGGAAAGCCCGTTTTTTTCTTTAAAAATAAGTAGTAAACTGCATTTTATTCACAAGGGAGCAAAGTAATCTACACTATCTACACAATTATAAAGGCGAAAGTCTGCGAGTGTGTATGTTTGTTTCTTCTTCATGTCTTTTCTTATCGGACTACGAATAATTATGTAAGTACTGTAAGATTTGATGTATCACTGTATTGAAAAGATAAGTCCCGCCGTAGTTTCTAGCAGGTATCTTCCAGGGTCAGATGTGTAGGGTTCGAACCGGTGTAGTTTTTTCCTTGACGTTCATAAGTGCATGTAATGTGCTTAAACTGAAAAATAAAGATCTTTTTTTTAAAACGGCTGGACCGATTTTAATAAAATTTGGTATGGAGTTAGCTAAAACCCTGGATTAGCACATAGGCTACGATTTTTCCTTAATAAACCGCGGGTAACACCGCGGGGCACAGCTAGTTAAATACAAGTTATATATGCTTTTCTGTCCCGTTAACTGATTGGGTGTAATTTTAAATGGTGATTTGATGAAATGATTGATACTTATAGTGTGGTGTAGTTTTTATTTTTTGAATTAGAATTTCCCCCGCCGTATTGAGGTAGAAAATTTTGTGTTTCACTCGGCAGCAAAGTCTGTTCCCCTATTTGCCTTGAAACCCTCCCGGTTAAGATTTCATTTTCGACTCACATGCTAGGATCTTGGTTCAAAATCTGAAGGAAATCCAGGACCCTTCCGCACCAGACTTGATTTGTACTACTGGAATACTCCTACTGAGTTCAAGCTTCCAGCGAGATTGGTTGAGGCGGTCTCAAGCGAATCTGATTGGTGTGTGATGGTGTCCAAGTAATGTCGCTGGTTGGCTAACCCTGTTGAGAAGACTCCAGCAAGAAACTCAGCTAGGCCCGACCTTTGTCGGAGTGACTCATCCGGTACGCGTCGGTACCGGGTTGATAAGGGAATGTATGTGTGATAAGGAAGTTGTGAGCGTCGTATCTAAATTCCTAGAAATAAAGGGGAAATGGAAAAATCAACTGCCTGTGGCGAGACTTGAAGTCGCGACTCCGGGATACATGCCCGTCACTCTACCAACTGGGCTGTCTACAGAGACTCGCCAGATGGCTGCGAATCTGTACACCGTATCTTTATCATACCGTTGTCCATATTTTCGAAGAATTATTGTTTTGTTAGTATTCGTTAGTCGTTGTATTAAATAAAATAAAAAAAATAAAAAGTTTACTGACGTTTTTGCTTAATATAAAAATATATCGTTTTTTTTATATAACGACGGTGGCAAACAAGCACACGGCCCACTTGATGTAAATCAGGTACCGTAGCCTATAGACGCCTGCAACTCCAGTGGATTCAAATTCGCGTTGCGTACCCAAAAGTTGTTGGAGCTCTGGGAACCTTACTCACCATCAGGAACACAACACTACATACCTGAAAGGTAGCAGTGCTATGGCTGTGGTCTTCTATGGTACTACTTCTCCAGTTACCCTTTAAGAACCTATAGGTACAGTCAGCAGCAGAAGTGGCTAAGCGTTTGAAGTGTTCAAAATGAGCTAGACGCGCTCTTATTCTCTTGACAATAGAGATGTGTTGACCTCATTTTGAACACCTCAAACGCTTAGCCACTTCTGCTGCTGACTGTACACTCATTTTTCGGAGGATCTCATACCTAATCCCTAAGGAAAAAGGTTTTCTAATTTAAATCAGAGCACTTATGAACGTCAAAAAAATTCTACCTCCAGTTCTGACCCCACACCTCTGACCTGGGAAACTATTACCAGCACGAAACTCTGCGGGCCTTATTTTTTCATAACAGTAATACCTACATCAAATCTCAGATGTGGAGGTGGACACAAATATCTGAACATACACTTTATTGCCTTGATAATAAAGACGTTGTTCCTGTATTAGTGACAACCTCCACAGATTCGATATATCTGATGCCCACTCTACTTAGACATGTATTAACTTCATTTACAATAAATACATTCATTAAAACAATTAAACTACAGTACTTAAGTACTTATTGCATTAAATCTAAAAGCCCCGGACCCGGGTATGTCCTTAAACTACGTCCAAAAATGAGAGGTAGGGCACAGCGATGACCATCACGCTTGAATCTGGGGCAGCCCAACTGGGGAAGTACCTCCTCCTTACAGAAGCACTGCTACCTTTCAGATATGTAGTGCTGTGTTCCTGATGGTGAGTAAGGTTCCCAGAGCTCCAACCCACTTATAGGTCGGCAACGCGCTTGTGACTCCCTTGGTGTTGCGAGTGCCCATGGGCGACGGTAATTGCTTACCATCAGGTAATCCGTCTGCTCGTTTGCCACCTTTGTCATAAAAAAAAAAGCCCTTGAGGCATTGTACCAAGGATGCTGGCGGCATTTCCTCGTTGTACTCGTATTGCAATGCTGCGTTGTGCGAGCAAGCCGCCAGCTCTTCGGCACTATAGTTACATCTACCAGACGCTACGCGATTTCTGCAAAAAGTTTGTGCGCGCTGGGACCCCACGGACCTAGCGTCTCTACGTCAAACGGTACAAAATGGTACTCGCTGCCCAGGCTCTTATATTTGTAACGTTTATAAAATATCATTATTACAAATAAACGTATATGTTAAGTTTTTTTTAAATAAATATTGTCTTATTGGTCTCGAAAGAAGACTGGCTAAAGTCAACATCAACATCTGCGTGTTTTTCGAACTACCCGCACTTTACAGCACTTATCGCCTTAACAATAGACGCGTTGTTCAGATATTTGTGACCACCTTCACAGCTCGGTTATATCTGATGGCGACTACATGGTTATGTGTAGTCCCACAAGGAAAACTAAATGCGTCGAACAAATAAAAATGCGGGTAGAATTTGAAAGAAGCGACGGTTAAACCGCATGAGGTTACATTGTTGTTTCGTCTATTTGTGGGTTCCTCTAGACTAGAGACCCTGCCTATGAAGCCGATGGTCCTGGATTCAAATTGCAGTTACGGCATTAATTTCTGTGATGAGCACAGATATTTGTTCCTTATATATTTATATGTATTTATCTATTATATATATCGTCGTCTATAGTACCTACAACACAAGCCTTACTGAGCTTACCGTAGGACTAGGTCGATTTGTGTAATTTTTAACAAATTTGATCTTCCACTCTGAATTCCGAGCTATTTCAAATCCGATGGGAAAAAATGCCTCAAAAGAGTCCATACAGTTTTGAAATTTCCTTTTGTTACCGCCATACAATACTGTAACTAAACAGGAGAAGAAAAAATTGGAACAATATTTTTTTCACCTCAGCAGCTCGAACATGTCTACTTTCCTCACTCCAGGGAGTGAGGAAAGTGCGTGTTTCCTCACTTTTAGGGAATGAGGAAAGTTGTTACTTTCGTCACTCCAGGGAGTGAGACAAAGTAGCTTTTTAATTGACGACCGGTCTGGCCTAGTAGGTAATGACCCTGCCTAAGAAGCCGGTGGTCCCGGGTTCGAATCCCAGTCAGGCCATTTATTTGTGTGATGAGCACATATATTTGTTCCTAAGTCATGGGTGTTTTCTATGTATTTAAGTATTTATATGTATCTATTTATAATAATAGGACATAATGGAGTCTCTTAACACCACTAACACTTTCGGACCCTCACAAATTAATCAAATGTTATAATTTTGAAATGTACATATTTTATAATGAAAAATATTTAAACAAAATATTAAGTAATGAAGCCAGTGCAGTTGCAGATAAAACACTTAAATGAATCTGGTTAAGTTGATATTCATTTTTTACAAGATTTTATTTAACTTTATGTATGTATTTGTATATTTATCCGGATGGAATCTTGCAACTCAATTTTGAAGCAGACATCTTTAACCGATTGAGCTGAAATTTAGCACACTTATGTAATGTCGGTTACAATGCAATATTATGGTACCACTGATCTGATCTGATTATGGAGTCAGAAGGTAGCAAAAGCAACTCCTAAAATACACAAGATAAACCCGTGGTGTTTTAGGCTCATTAGAATCCTTTCGAAGAGTAGATGACGATTATGAAAAAAAGTACAGACGGCAATAAAAGCTTGTACTAAAAATGACATTTTTGGCAACTTATTTAACCTTTAATATGTTCTCACTACTGAGGTGAAAAGTTGTATGTGTCACACTAGAGTAAAGTTATTTTACATCTCGTGTTTTTGAGTGCCTCGCTACGCTCAAGATTCTAACACTAGAATCACTCGCTACGCTCGTGATTCAATTATAGAATCTTTCGCTTACTCGGGACTCAAAATAAACACTCGCAAGAAAAAACAACTTTCCTCTCTTGTTGCACAAATAACTATTTCATATTGTATTAGAAAGGGCCCGTGATACCGAGTAGAAAAAAACATAAAATGTAATAGTCCACAAGGAAAGGTACCTTATGGCGCTTGGCGCTTACGCTATTGTTAATGGTAATGACGCTTCAATACTTTTGGACCCGGGTATGTCCTTAAACTACGTCCAACAATGAGAGGTAGGGCACAGCGATGACCATCACGCTTGAATCTGGGGCAGCCCAACTGGGGAAGTACCTCCTCCTTACAGAAGACCACAGCCATAATAGCACTGCCACCTTTCAGGTATGTATGTGTTCCTGATGGTGAGTAAGGTTCCCAGAGCTCCAACCCCCCTTAAAGGCCGGCAACGCGCTTGTAACTCCCCTGGTGTTGCGGGTGCCCATGGGCGACGGTAATTGCTTAACACCAGGCAATCCGTCTGCTCGTTTGCCGCCTATGTCATAAAAAAATATACTAATGTGACACTTTGCAACGTAACGTAAGCGCCAAGCGCCATAAGGTACCTTTCCATGTGGACTACCACAAATGTAGGTACGTAATATTAATATAACAAAATTTTGTTAAACTGCCCCTTTAAAAGGCTGAAGTCGACATCAACATCTTCTAAAGGTAGTTCTACGAAAGTTGAGGCGAATGGATTACGCACGCAACTATATAAAATACTGATTGCAAAAGAGTGAACGAATGGAATGAGTGAGTAATCCCCTATGTTGTTGTGTGAGTGACTTCAACTCTCGTGAAACTACCTATAACCCCGTGTGTTTTAGGAACTACCCGCACTTGCAGCACATATCGCCTTGACAAGGGATTTAAACTTTTTAATGTAGCTTACGAGCGATAAAGCGGCACAAAATAGCACTTTTCCTTCGACAATTTCTACCCATTTTACTGGTTTTAAATTAGTGTTAAAATGGCTATTAGTTAGTCTAATTCAGCCACAGATATGACATCTTAATGTCTTTTAAGCAATAAATTTTATTTGTGGGTAGTACATAATACAAGCTTTTATTTTACTTGCAATGTAAGTACGTTCGGATGAAATCTTGCAACTGAATTTTAAAGCAGACATCTTTAACCGATTGAGCTGAAAAGCACACTTATGTAAGTTCGGTGACAATGCAATATTATGGTACCACTGATCTGATGCTGGAGCCAGAAGGTAGCAAAAGCAACTCCTAAAATACACAAGATAAACCCGTGGTGTTTAGGCTCGTTAGAATCCTCGATGATTGTGTAATAAAGTACAGTCAGTGATAAAAGCTTGTACAGTCGCCATCAGATATATCGGAGCTGTGGAGGTGGTCACAAATATCTGAACAAACGCCTCAAGGCGATAAAGTGCACGTTCCGATATTTGTGACCACCTCCACAGCTCCGATATATCTGATAGCGACTAGCAAAAATAACATTTTTGTCAGTTTTTTTTATGAGGCCGCGTGTGGCTTAAGGTTGAACGATGGTCAAAACCCTTATCTCTTATCAGTACTATAGCGCCTCGCGACGTCCGCCTAAATTAATTTAATAAATAAATAACACAGACGCAAGAGAGCTTAAGCGCCAAGAGAATCTTATCAACATAAGACTTTTTCAATCAACAGTACACTGCAAAGTTATTTTTGCAGTTGCGGAACTTAATTTGCTAGTTAATTGTTTAATGGATGCTGTTTTTGAGTGTACTGTTAGGTTTGCCCGGGTATATGAGCCGGCGCGCCGCGCGGGTCGTCAGTTGTTCGTCAGTTGCGCGCAGGCACGGTCGCGGGTGTATAGTACAGGATACAGTGATGAAGTTGTTAGTTTTGTCGTGTTTGCTACTGTGGGCGAGGCATGGGGAAGGGGGTGGTAAGTATTTTGTTTTTTTTTAGGGATTAAATCCTTAACATTTTAGATACTCGTAGTTTCAGGTTGTATGAAATTAAGCAGTTTATTAAATTAAGTAATTTTTAAATAGTCTTGAAATTAAGGGTAATTCCGTAATTTAAACCACATTTAAACCATTTGCTTTCTACATATTTAACACAGTCTACATTTGTAGGTAGTTTGAAACAAGCTTTGCAATAACGGCTAGCTACTTTTACCAGATAATTTGTTAACTAAAAAAAACTGATAAAAAAACTATTTTAACGTATTTGTATATTTTAGTTGGTAGTTATTCCTATATTCATAATCAATGCATGGCGGTTGAATGATTTTTCAAATTTAAATTATAACGACATTTTAAAAATCGACCTACCTACTTTTTTGTCATAAAAAATATTAAATTAAAAGCTTCGAATACTTTTCTATGGTAATCAATAGCAAAAAAACAGTAGATAGTAGACTGGTAGTTTAATTTATGTTAAGTGGAAGAAAATCAGGTCAATCATCAATTAAGTATCACGTATATCTATAACATTATCATTTTTCTAGCGTTCATTGGCGGGCGAATCCAAAATATTCTTTGGCAAGTCATTTATAGCCCATTTGGATTTCTTTTTCGACCTGAGTCAAAATAAAATTGTTTAAAAATATATTCAAATCGTCGGCGGTTCTACAGATACCCTCCAGAACTATTAACTATGTCACAGCTCAATAGTACTCGTAAAAAAGGCCCGCTCGGTAACTTAACCCTGCTATTTATAGTAGCCTCATTTTTTTAAGAAAGCGCTATCCGATCTTCCCGCTTAGCCTTATTGCAATTAGATCAGAGAGCCTACCGCGAGCACCGGAATTCGAAAATTTGTAACAATTGTCTCTGTCAGTCTAATTACGCCTTAACCTTTTGAGCGCATCAAAATGTGACGTGTACGCCATGGTATGACTTGTGAAGAACAAATATAAACCTGATTTGTCAGCAGGACAGTTGCCTTGACAGCGTCCGCCATAGCCACTTTAGTGGTCGGTGGCGTGGCAGGCACGACATCACGCGACCACTTTAGTGGTGCTTGGCGTTCAAAAGGTTAAAGAGAGAGAGATGGTCACAATATTCGATCTTCGAGTTTCGCCGTAGACCCTCAGATTTTCTTGCGATATTTCTCTTCAACGAAGTTTCACATATGTGGGTAGATTAGATTTATAACAGTACAGTACTATGATTCAAAATTCTCATAGGAGAGTAATTTAACTGTTAAGATTATGTTTTTCTAACTACAATACAATCCATTATAATCCATTTTATATTAATATTATAAATGCGAAAGTAACCCTGTCTGTCTGTTACCTCTTTACGCTAAACCGCTGAAATAATTGGGATGAAATTTGCTATGGAGAGAGTTTGAGCTACGAGAAAAGACATAGAATATTGTTTATCCCGCAATCATATTTTAAGGACGGGCATGGCTGGCCGACAGAGTCGCGTGGAAAAGCTAGTTCAATATAATCCATTTATAGGTACATTTTTCAAAAGTCCTATTCTGCTCTTATTACATTACTCATAAGTGCAATAACTTCGATTGATTTTTTTTTATATGGACGTTATTAATTTACAGGAAAATAAGTATTTGAACAAGATTTGATTATTAGTTATTGCACTTAGGCATAGTATTTACACAATTACAAATTATATATATATTTTTTAAATCCTTTTATGCAGTTTTTCTTGTCCCTAATGTCGATGACATGGTTCCTAAGAACAAATCTTTGTATGTCTTATAGATCCAGATTTCTCCATACTGACCGATCTGAATAAGACAGCCTTTATAATTAAGACATACTTTCATAATGAGTTAAAATTCAATCCTTGAGCGTGAGCTTTTTCTATAAAGAAAAAAATAATCTTTTATTGATAAATGTACTAAACAGAAAGGAGACTAAAGGTACTCTCCGTGTCACAACTATGACCTTAAAGTGACACATACTAGGCCGGAAAAAACAATTCAAGTTCAGCAGATAAACTTATTTACGAAATATCTAAAATACAGTAAAAATCGTGCGAAGGAAAAGAGAATACTCATAAATTCAATGAAAATAAATACAGTGTATAAGTTGTTATATGTGTAATTAAGTTCTCAGATGGGTTGTAATAAGTTTGTTGTATTCCGGTCACGTATTAACTTAAACGAGTGCGTACGTAGCTGGATAGAGACTAACGGCTGCCTTCTTCGGCCATCTTTTATTCAGTGACGTCAATAGAGATGAAATATCGTTGATAATAATTATCTATATATAAATAATTATCAATAAATGTTCCAAAACGCGTTTCACCACTATTTTGGTCATCACCCGGCTCTTAGCTTTCTGTAAAGTCCAGCTACCACTTTACAAATCGCAAGGCCTGCTACCGAACATGTTATTTTACTTATTTGTTATTTTACTTGACATTGGCGAAATCATCGATAGTATTATTGATGTGAGCCATATTTTTTAAAAGACGAAGAAGTAGAATTATCTAGGACAATAATACACAAATCGACCTAGTCCAACAGTAAGCTTAATAAGGGTTTTGCTGCGGCGACGGTATATATAATAGATACGTATAAATAAACACTTCATTCATATACGTTCATGATAATAAGCATACAAAAAATGGCCATTGCTTTAAACATTAAATTTTTGTGGGCTTCAGGTCCGCTGTGTTTGAAAGAAATGTTGTCCGTGAATAGTCTGAGATGTTTGAAATTTAAATGTAAGACGAAAAAAAGTGCCTCTTGTCTCTGCTATTTAAACAAGCTTTTGTAACGTTAAGTTTGTATCGCAAAATTAAAATAAACTTTAGCCCCTAGACACTTTAGCCCGCCTCGGTTTAGTGATGTGCGACGAGAAATATTACCAATCTATTTTCATTCATCAATCATTTCCATTTCATCAATCATTTAAGGGCTAAGGGACTAAACAAAATCTATTCCTATATTATTACTAATAAAAGAAAATTACCTAAGTAATAAAGGTCAAAGCTATACGGACATATTGCTAACATATTATCTGTATAAATGCACTTTAGTTGCCGAGTTGGTTGGTCCGAGGTATAGTGTAACTACGTCCGGTTCAGGTTTTTTTACAAATGCATTGTACAGTGTTAATTAATTGATTAATTGTATATGAAAAAAGGCGTAAGCGCGTAGCCCACGTGTAAATATAGTAAACGCTTTATAATACATCTTCCACACTAATCTAGATTATCTGATCATGGTCTTCTGATTGAAACAACTTTTATTTTCAAGTTAAACATAGCAACGCGAAGTGCGACGGTTTCATAGACAAATTCACGCATAGCGGTGAAACTTGTAAAAGTCTCTTTTGTGGGTTCAAAAGTCGTTAGAACGATGGCTTTTATGACTCATTAGAAAAATACCCTAATCCGAATAGCTTTTGCGCAACCACCCAATACCCTGCCAGCCGACCTTGACAACAATTTCAGCCTATATTTAGCTCGTGGAGACTCCAAATAATTAAAATCAATTGGATGTCGCTCACTGATAAATAAGGCGCCGTCTGAAATCACATACAGTCGCCATCATAGCATTAAATTTGCCAACGTCTTCAGATGTATGCGCCAATATGCGGAGTATCTCATGTCGGTAATAAACACAAATACTTACCTAATATTATAAATGCGAAAGTAACTCTGTCTGTCACCTCTTCACGCTTAAACCGCTGAATCAATTGGGATGAAATTTGGTATGGAGAGAGTTTGAGCTACGAGAAAAGACATAGGGTAATTTTTATCCAGCAACCACACTTTAAAGACAAGCATGGCTGGCCGACGAAATAAGCTAGTACCTCAACCTCATATTCAGTAGCAATTACGATGTTTGATAGGCGATAAATTTATTTTTTGTTTCCATAAAGGAAAAACCAAATTACCCCACCCAGTGATTCTTTGTAATATTAAACAAAACATTTTTCCTTAATGTGGATCGGATAATTCTCCTTAAATCTTTTCGTGACGCCTATCTTAGGCAAATCAATTCACCAGAATTTCCATTCATTCAGCTATTCATTCTGACTCCTAACGGCATGCTTAAGTTATCAGAAAAACATGTTTTTCCTGCTCATTTTCTTCCTTTATGATTTTATTTTAAACTTATCTTTGCTTTTCAACTTAATTATGGCATTTGTAGTTGATGTTACAATCCGTAAAAAAGATATAACAGTAATTAAACAACCTCCTATAGAATTTATTTACACTCTCATTCTTTCGTACGCCTTACAACAACAACCACAAATTAGAACAATTTTCAGAGTGGAAAAATAATAAATAATGTGATTCCAAGCCTACAAAATAAGTTTTACAACGTAATCTAGCGCGTTAAAATGGTTGAGATATGTTTAAAGAAACATCACTAGTCCAGTAAGCATCAACAGTAGGTAACACATGAAATAACGCACCAAAAGTAGCTCCCATAATGTGTATTTTTTTACAAATTGTATATTTACAGTTTACGTTTCAAAATTTTTATCGAATATCAATTCATAAACTCGCAGAAAAACGCTACTTTTGGTGCACTGTGTCATATGCTACTATTGATGCTGAATATATAAGCCAGGTATAACTAAAACCGCACGCACATCGGAGATAAATGTGAACAAGTAAACTCTTTGACGACCGGTCTGGCCAAGTGAGTAGTAACCCTGCCCTTTGAAGCCGATGGTCCTGGGTTCGTTCCCAGTCAGGGCATTTATTTGTGTGATGAGCACAGATATTTGTTCCTGAGTCATGGGTGTTTTCTATGTATTTAAGTATTTACGTGTATCTATTTATTATATATATCGCCGTCTACTACCTACAACACAAGCCTTACCTACTGAGCTTACGGTAGGACTAGGTCGATTTGTGTAAGAATGTCCCGAAATATTTATTTATTTAAACTCTGACCCTAAATACGTATAACATACGTCTCCGTTTTATCGGGGATGAAAAAGAAAGCATGAATTAAGAAATTTTGTAGCCGTACCTCAGACTATTTTGATTTGAGAAGGCTAATTATCAAGGGAAGGTGTTAAAACTTTATTTATTTAGTATATTGTATATCAAAAATATTAAAGCATAATATTTTTAAATTGTTGAGATAAAGTTACGGCAACGCGCTTTTAACTCCCGTGGTGTACCATCTTACCATCAGGCAATCCGTCTGTTTGTTAGTCACCTATCATAAAACAATTGAGTTCCTGTTATGTTTATCCATTACATTAATATTTTTTTATTGAAATGTATCGTGATTTATAACTATCACATGGTTTGTCGAGTACAGTCAGCAGCAGAAGTAGCTAAGCATTTGAGGTGTTCAAAATGAGGTCACGTCTCTATTGCCAAGAGAATAAGAGCGCGTGTAGGTCATTTTGAACACTTCGAACGCTTAGCAACTTTTGCTGCTGACTGTACCTACGGTAATTGAAAAAATAATAGTGACGAATTGAATGCATTGATGATGTGCGTAAGGACAACAGATTGTTTCGATTGGTTACTTAAAATACCCGGTCGAAATATCGAACGCCACAATGGACGTCAACTGCCTTATGCCCGGAATACACGAGGCTAGTTTTTCAAGCCAGTATAGTAAGCTAGTTAATAAGCTAGTAAGCTAGTAAAACTGTTCTGGCTTGAACACAGGCTAGTGCTGTCTACATGATGCCAGTAATTTTAAGTCAGTTCAAGTGCCAGTACCTTTGCAAAGTGTCGTAAAAAAATCGTCAATATGAACGTAATTCGTAAAAAATAACATAGCATGAATGAAACAATTAAAAAAAATTAAAAAACTATGTAAATGTGTACTAGATGAATTACTTGAAGATATATTAGAAAAACGTGTATGGACACATGGCACTAGCTGGCCGTCCAGCTAGTGCCATGTGTCCATACACGTTTTTCAATATGAACGTAATTCGTAAAAAATAACATAGCATGAATGAAACAATTACTTAAAAAACTATGTAAATGTGTACTAGATGAATTACTTGAAGATATATTAGAAAAACGTGTATGGACACATGGCACTAGCCGGACGGGTACAAGCTTCACCGGCCGCACGAAGATAGTACACAAGCCAGGCTAGCGAAATTGGTGGTGGGGGACGCTACTAGCTCAAAAAATAGAACGGAAAGCTATTAAAGCTATCCTGGCTTCAGCACTAGCTTACTAGCCTGAATGTTAAGCTAGTTTTGTATACACGAAGATAGACGCACTAGCTTGCTAGCTTACTAGTACTAGCTTACTATACTAGCTTGAAAAACTAGCCTCGTGTATTCCGGGCATTAAATATTGTAAATAGGACATCTTGTGTAAAAAGACTTTCCTTTGTTTTTTAAAGACAATAAATTCTACATTTATGAATTCATGAAAAATCGTCTTGGAAAAAAACCCGGATCCGTTTAGTGTAAATCTATATCCGATAGATTACTATGTAGTAGCCTCGGCCTACCCCAAGGTCCAGAATCAGCGAACTATTCAAGGCGCTAAAGTAAACAAGACCTGATTGCAATAGTGACATCATTTTATGTAATCAAATCATAATCGATGTGATTGTAACTCTGGGTCAATGTCGTGTGGAAAATATTGGGCCTTCTGTGTACAACAGCTTCGATAATTCCTCTGCCAAGATAAATCTTAAGGTCGAATCGTCCGGAAACACAAAATAATATTATACTAAAGTTTTAGATAAGTAAAGTGCTCCTATCCGATTTTTCCCGGAATCTTGAACTGATTTAATTTTGTGAGAGATTATAAGCGATTGATACCGGGTGTGGCCAGTAGTAATAAATAGATAAATATTTCGGGACAATCTTACATAAATCGCCCTATAGTCCTACGGTAAGCTCAGTAAGGCTTGTGTTGTAGGTACTAGATGACGATATATATAATAGATAGATACATATAAATATTTAAATACACAGAAAACACTCATGAGTCATGACTCAGGAACAAATATCTGCATGTGCTCATCACATAAGTAAATGCCCTGACTGGGATTCTAACCCAGGACCATCGGATTCATAGGCAGGGTCACTAGCCACAAGGCCAGATCGGTCGTCAATATAGCAATAACTTTAGGGATCGTTTCTACACCACGAACGTAGCAACATTTGTTCTACAACTCTAAGCAATTGTGTAATTTATTGCTTGTGATTTTTTCGAAACTAAATAGTATTTTCAATGAACAGCATCCGAATACTGTCAGGCTTTTCACAATAACTTGCATAGATAATCTTTTTTGCATACATATTTAGTAAACTATAAGTTATTTTCAAAAGTCATAGAACAAAGTTTGCTACGTTTGTGGTATAGAAACGATGCCTAAAGTTATTGCTCTTATTACAGGAAACACCAGAGCAACGTCAGAGATTTACATATGTCGCGAATTGTGACAACTATCGAAGTGGTCAAATAGGGGCCGGGTTCCGAGTAGTTCCAACTTTTACGACTTTTTTATATGAGTAGGTACGGTACCCTTACCATGAGTTGTGACATTGAGGTTTTCGATAACGAGTATCGAGTTTACTATCTGTGCATCTCGCTTGTACTATTTTAGTGCGAACGAGATGCACAGATAGTAAACTCGACACTCGTTATAGAAAACCGTAATGTCACAACTCATGGTACTCATAATGTCACTACTACAGGGTACAGAAAACACGAGCAACGTCAGAGATTTAGATATGTCGCAAATTGTCACAAATACCCGCTATCTGAGCCTTTCTTTGTTTTACCGCCCTGCGTACGTAATATACTATTGGACCCGGGTATGTCCTTAAACTACGTCCAACAATCTGGTGCAGCCCAACTGGGGAAGTACCTCCTCCTTACAGAAGACCACAGCCATAATAGCACTGCTACCTATCAGGTATGTAGTGTTGTGTTCCTGATGGTGAGTAAGTTTCCCAGAGCTCCAACCCCCCTTAAAGGCCGGCAACGCGCCTGTGACTCCCCTTGTGTTATGGGTGCCCATGGGCGATGGTAATTGCTTACCATCAGGCAGTCCGAATTGTAACAACTGTCGGTGTGGTCAAATCGTGGGTTCTGATTAGTTCCAACTTTTACAGGCAAAACCGCGTTGACGTAACATCATGATAATTTATGAGTACAGCGGCGCTACCGCGAAACACGATATTCGTAAATTTCGGACGATTGTCTGTGTCACTCTCATGACGCCTTGATTGGAGTGACAGAGACAATCGTCCGAAATTTACGAATATCGTTTGTCGCGGTAGCGCCGCAGTGCCGAAATGTACAGAAATGTGCCTGTTACGTCAAAATGGAAATCTGCGCTTACGTCGCAGTGCCGAAGATACGGCTGAGGACACGGGCGGGTATTGCCCTCGACCTGTCCAGCCGGTACTAACATCAACACTCCTAGCTGCACATTGCTGGACCTTATTGTATAAGGCATAAGGTCCACCGATGTACAGCTAAACGTGTTGCTGTATGTACGAAGTACACTGGCGGACAACCCATCCTAATAAATAGATAAGAATAAATCTTGCACAAATTATTTTACTATTATACGCTAGCGACGACAGGTTTGGCTTAGTGACCCCGCCTATGAAGCCGATGGTCCAGGCCCGGTACCGCGAACGTCGAAGTTCGTAAATTACGGGCATCTTTCTCTTTTACTCCAATTAAGGGTGTCATGAGAGTGACAGAGACAATCGTCCGAAATTTACGAAAACCGTTGTTCGCGGTAGCGCCGCTGGGTTCCCAGTAAGTGCATTTATTTGTGTGATGAGCACAGATATTTATGTTCCTGAGTCATGTTTTTTTTTATATATCTATTTAAGTATTTGTATTTATATATATCGTTGGCTGAGTACCCACAACACAAGTTTTCTTGAGCTTACCGTGGAGCTCAGTCAATTTATGTCAGAGTATCCTGTAATATTTATTTATTAATTTGTATATCTTTCCCGTACACGGCTATTGTTCCGTGTTTCGGGCATTTGGGAGGCGTATGCGGAGGCGGATCGTGCCAACGCGCAGAGGCCTGTTTTTAATTATATATTTGGTTTCTTTATATAATCGACCGTTAATTAAGCTTATGATGTCTAAAATCTATTCAATATGCGCGGTAGTAAACACATCCACACTCTTTGACCGTAAGGTCAATGTGGGTAAGACCGTCTACCAACCAATTTCCTACATTATCTCATTGATGTTTAGTGTCATATGACGGACTTTAAAAATAAACTACCGACATACTTTAACTTTACCCACTTTGACTTAAGTTGTTTTTGTATTTTCTCAAAGGTTAAGTTACGTAAATGTGTTGGAGTTTTATTTTTCTATCTGCAACACCTTGATCACCATGTAGCAGTCAGCTCAATTTGTGTAAGGGAGCGTTTCTTAATTTTTTTGCCACTTTTCTCGACTTCAAATATTTTCGCGGGCTGTGCGATTTATGCAAGAAAAAAATGTGTCCCAAAGATTGTTTTCCTATTGTGTTACCTTTTTCTATATATTTTCTATGGAGGTAATATAATAAGAAGTTCAAAAATGTATGGAATTTTATGGGACATATTTTTTTATTGCATAAATCGAATCAGCTGACCAGAAAAAACATAAAACTTACCAAAAAATTGTTGGTCGAGAAAAGTGGCAAAAATTTAGAGAAACGCTCGGATGTCCTGTAATATTTATTTATTGAATGTTACCAGTTTTATTATCAGGCAGTGTACTAGCCCTTTCACATACAAAGTGTTGCCAACCGCCGGTAACGGGACCACACTCCTAATGCCTTTGTTTTGACGCCAGAACCCGTCTTAGAAAGCTGTTTAAGCTGTTTGCTATTCCTTGCAACTTAAACTTTCTACGGTAAGCAGTTTCGATGTTTTCCACTGCTTCCAATTTGCATCCGATTTTACTTGGTTGCCAGGCAGCGAGATATTTTGACAGCCGTTACCGCCTCTTTACTAATTTCAAACTTCTTCTTCTTTTAAAAAAATATGGCTTCCATCAATAAATCAATCGATGATTTCGCCAATGTCAAGTAATAAAATATAAGTTTGCCCTTAGAGCATGACGTTGTTCGGTAGTAGGCCTTGCGTTTTGTAAAATGGTAGCTGGACTTCACAGAAAGCTAAGAGGCGGCCGTGACCCCGGGACTGCCGGGTGATGACCAAAATAGTGGTGAAACACGTTTTAAAATCAATTCTTCATTAGCTGCACAATTCTTCGTTAGATCACTGCATAATACGCTGTCAATATTACACACTAAACTACGTTTGAACAAAAAACAAAAAATATATTTTCAAGACGACTTCGCCATTTTGAGGTTCAACCGTCAGTTCCAATTTCAAACTTTACTTCAGCTATGCTGTCTGTATGTTGAAGAAAAAAATATAAATAATTTCTGATCTATGTTCTATTGTTGTCATCCAATTCATAAATAATCGCTTTCCCAGCAATGAGGATATTTTATGAGAATTAAGCGGAAGGAAGAAATTTTTTTACGGTTATCTCTGTCATTCTAATCACGCCTTAATTGAAGTACCTACAAGAGAAATATGCACGTAATTTTCGATCTTCGATATTCGAGGTAGGCACTAACCACCATTTTGTTTAGGTTGACTATCAGTTGCACAGCGTATGTCCAATGATTAATCGAATTGCCTACTTAATAATTAAAACATTTTTTGAATTCGGTTCATAAATATCGGTGTTCTGGGGTAACACATATAAAAAAAAACCCTACCAACATACCGAATTCCGAAGTCGGTTTAACATAAACTCAAAGCCAGTTTTGGAAAATGAACTATTTTTTTATTCATTATTCTAAAGGTATTGTATTGTTACCTAGATTTTTGCGGACGTTTCGGACGCGCGGTGCCTGAGACAGTCAATTTGTGTAGAGCTGTTCTGTAATCCATATTCATACATAATATATATTATATGCATATTCGAAAGTAACTCTTTCTGTCAGTTTGTCTGTCTGTCACCTCTTCACTCTTAAACCACTGAACCAATTGGGATGACATTTGGTATGGAGATTGGAGAGAGTTTGATCTGCGAGAATGGACATAGGATAATTTTTATCCCGCAACCATATTTTAAAGACGGGCATGGCTAGCCGACAAAGTCGCGAGGAAAAGCTAGTATTTTATTAAATACTAGCTTTCTTAAGTTACATTATATCAGAGGCCGGGAAAATGAGGATTTCCGGCCAAGTGGGTATATACGGATAGTGATACGAGGCCGTGAATCCGTTTTCACGACAAATTTAATTTTTTGCAAAGTTTTGCAAATATAATTTTTTGAAGTATTTATTTTATTTCATTGCATGTCTGTGAAAATATTATTTACGGAAAAAACACTAGTATCATAATTAAGTCATAGGCCATAGCAAATAGCGCAATGTATTCTCTGAATTCCGTAAACGTCAACAAGAAAGTAGTAAAAGACACATTAGGCATCGGACGCGGCCATCTGGCCTGACATCATCCTTGATAACGTCGTAATGAAAACAAAAATAACTGTACCGTCCACGAAACCCTGAATTTACGTAAACATGAATAAAATGCGCATTGAAACGGTACCGGGACGGCCTTGCCGGCGGTCAAGATAAGTTTGTGTGGACGTATGAATGAACGGTGACCTTTGGGTGTGACGTGATAGAAACTTTAGTGGCGCTCCCGTCGATAAGTACCCTACCATGAGTTGGGACATTGATGTCGATAAGTTTAACGTATGCGGAGTGAAATTTGGACAAAGTGCAATGTTGTTTTAAATAAAAAAAACACCATTATTTTTTTAAATAGTTATGTTTTTATAATAAAGTACCTAATAATGATTAATGTAAAAAAAAGTTTACTCCCATGCGAGATGCTTTACGGTAGTTCTGAGGAACTTTGTCCATCCCTGTCGAAAACATAGATGTGGGCATTTTATACAACTCCAATTTTATTTTACGAATCAAGCTTTGCACATTTTTGGACCGAAAATTATCGCAATATACTCGCCTCTTCAGATTTGCCCAAAAATCTTCAATAGGGCGAAGTTGCGGAACATTAGGTGGATTTGATGTCTTCGGTACGTGTGGGGTGTTTAGCTCCGCCATTTTGCTAAGTGTTTTTTTGGAATAATAGCTTGAGGCTAAGTCTGCCCAAAACACAGCATTTTCTCCTCTATGACTCGTATTTATGAAATCTCGCACTAATGGCAAACAACGCTCTATGTAGCGATCGGCGTTCACAGCTAAACCTGATTCAAAGAACACCGCCTTGGACATTCCGCGTTCCTGATGGCAAGCCATAGCAAAACTTTTTTAAGAAACTTGGTATGCTCAATATATTTCACGTTCTCATCAGTTGGACCATTGGTCTTCTCAAAACAGTAATTGCCTTGCCACTAGTTTCCATCTAACGTGAAATATGACTCGTCATCCATGACGCAAGTCACATTGTTTTTGGCGTAAAATATTTCTTTGACCAATTTACGCAGCCGTATTTTCTGAGTGGATTTTTGATTATCAGAGACGGTGGATTTAAACTTTCTACACCGCTTATCGATGCCCATGTCTTCAAGATATTTTTTGACAGTTTTTCCGTCACATTTAAATTTTCTTCCGAGCTCTCTGTAAGATTTAGCAACACGGCCGGCGGTAATTTTCTTTAGTCGAGCTCTCTTAGAAAACTTGCTCAAGCTGGGATAATTTCCAGAACCAGGCTTTCTAGCAGTGGTTGTTTTTAAGGTAAAAGACGCTAAAATATTATAAATGATGCTTCGACTCTCACCCATTTGTACAAAATGTTCCACCACCTTCGATTTCGGCCATAGGGGATGTATACTGTAGAAATTACATACAGTTTTACGACGGCGTTCTTGGTTATTTACCATAATTACAAAATCAAACATCCAATTCTTATGAAACTTACCAGATTGATTGACAGATATATAGACTTGAAATTGACATACACATATTTTTTTTAGATTTTTATTTTTTACATTTTATATATTCAAACTTTGTCCAAATTTCACTCCGCATACGTTACTATCATATATTTAACCCTTTAACGCCCAAAAGTCACTGTGGTCGTGCGTTCAAGCCTCATCGCGGTTCGACTGTCCTAATGATTCTCGTTAAGAAAAAAACTATGTTGTTGGGTGGTCATTTTTGCATTGAAATTTTGAAGTTGCCCTATAAAGGGTTAAATCGAAAGAAAAAAATGGAAAAAGATGACTCGCAGCGGGACTCGAACCCACAACCAGTGGATCACTAGCCCAGTACACTACCAATTGTGCCATACGTGTATACCACTGGGACTGGTCAAATTTTTCTACTTTATCCTTCCTGGTATACGTCATTACGGGTGACGTGTAGCGACATCTACCCAAAGAGTATTGAACTTTACAGCAAAAACGTCTGCTAACGTAACAATAATTGGAAAATATGACAAGGGTATGGTGAAGAAATTCGCAGTTATATGTCGAGTCTCTGCAGTTGGTAGAGTGACGGGCATGTATCCCGGAGTCGAGTTCGAGTCCCGAGGCAGTTGATTTTTCCATTTTCCCTTTATTTCTAAGAATGTAGATACGAACGCTCACACTTTTGGACCCGGGTATGTCCTTAAACTACGTCCAACAATAAGAGGTAGGGCACAGCGATGTCCATCACGCTTGAATCTGGGGCAGCCCAACTGGGGAAGTACCTCCTCCTTACAAAAGACCACAGCCATAATAGCACTGCTACCTTTCAGGTATGTAGTGTTGTATTCCTGATGGTGAGTAAGGTTCCCAGAGCTCCAACCCCCCTTAAAGGCCGGCAACGCGCTTGTGACTCCCCTTGTGTTGCGGGTGCCCTTGGGCGGTGGTGATTTGCTTACCATCAGGCAATCGGCCTGCTCGTTTGCCTCCTTTGGCATTAAAAAAATCTGTGCATCTCGCTTGTACTATTTTAGTGCATAGTAAACTCGATACTCGTTATCGACAACCTAAAAGTCACAACTCATGGTAAGGGTAAATTTGTGGGAGATACTGCCGTAATGGTGTCGACGGTGAAGGACCTCGAGAAGAACGGATGATGATGATGTAACTTTTTATACGACGGTGCCAAACAAGCATACGGCCCGCCTGACGGTAAGCAGTTACCGCTTGCGACTCCATCAACATTCGCGTTGCCTACCCTAAGGGCGTTATCACACTTGGGCGATTTGCAAGCGATTTCTATATGTACAAAACTCGTACGCGGCGAACTCGCTCGCAAATCGCAAGTGTGATATCACCCTAAAAGTTGTTGGAGCTCTGGGAACCTTACTCACCATCAGGAACACGACACTACATACCATAAACGTAGTAGTGCTATTATGGCTGTGGTCTTATGTAAGGAGGAGGTGCTTCCCCCGTTGGGTTTCTCCAGACTCAAGCGTGATTGTACTTCGCTGTCATTGTTGGACATGGTTTAAGGGCATACCCGAGTTCAAAAACTTCTATTAAGCATAGTCATAATCCACTAATAGTTATAATATCTTTTTTCTAGTCTAGCACTTCAATGTGCCAATTATATAGCTGATAACGGTATCTAAACTCAGTATGATTCGGAGAGGGGCGCCGAACTTTATACTACTGCTAGCAGTCACAGAACCTTTTACTTGATATCGATATAAATGACATATGACCGTTGTGTAATTTTTAGAATGCATTTTTAACCGAATTAAAAAAACAAAAAGGTAGGCGTAATTAATCGGAATGCTAAATAATATTGTTGTACTGAATTAATTATTCAATGTAACTTCAATACTTGTCACAAGTGACTCGACACCGTCTATGCCAGATATCGGTTTACTATACTTGAGAGAAAGAGTTTTGCATACAATTAAATGTATTCAAACTTAGCCATTTATATAATGATGGATAAAATTGTTTTTTACAATATCGATAAATTTAGTCGATTTTCAGTTAAACACTAGCACTGGTGCACTTTTGCCCCCGTGGATCCGGTGTTTGCACAGAACACATATTATACAACTGCTTTTTTTTTAATGCGCCGACTTCCAGGCGTGTTAGAAGTCTGGTTTTTGTTTACAATATTAATTATTGCTGGTTTTTGTGGGGACAAGCGTGGAAATTATGCGAAACCCCCATGCTGCTGGGTCTATTGGGGATGCCAATGGCCAGCAGTGGACATCCGTGGCTAATGCAATAGGAAGCATTCAAAAGATTTCCACATATCTTGCATGGAGCGTCCCATCCGGGTGTAAAAATAATCATTTCATCAGCCATCTTTCATCAACTTCAACCAACATATCGTAAGCGCACGACACCATAACCGGTCGTAACCCTTACGTAGTTGTAATAAAGGCTAAATTAGTATACTATTAATAACTAATAGGTGTCATCCATTTGTTTCCCACAATACAATTGTAATTGCATTAATTGCTAAGAATCTAATTGTTGTTGACGATGAGCAAATGTCAGGTTTAGAAATGTCCTTGTTATCAATGTACCTGAGGCTCTAGTGTAGTTTCTTTTGATGGTAAAAAACGTCTCGAACGCGTGAGTGGTAATGTTATTTATATGGGTAACTCTAACGCGATGGTAAAGTAATATTATACCGGGTGTGGCCTGTAATAGGAGCATTAACTTTAGGCATCATTTCTACACCACAAACGTAGCAACATTTTGTTCTACGACTTTTGAAAATAACTAAGATTTTCCAAGCAAGCAATGTATTGCGAAAACGATGAAGTTTGTAGGCTGACAGTAAACGTCATCTATACTATTGGATGCTGTTCATTGAAAATACTATTTAGTTTGTTCGAAAAAATCACAAGTAATAAATTACCCAATTATTTAAAGTTGTAGAACACATGTTGTTACGTTCGTGGTGTAGAAGCGATCCCTAAAATGTTTGCTCCTATTACAGGCCACACCCGGTATTAGTTAAAAACTTACACTAGAGCCTCTGATGTTTTGTTTTTACGAGCAAAAGCATAGGTTTTATAAGAGTTGGAATCAAAATCTGCGTACGAGTATTGTCGATGTCTTTCTGATCGGCCGATTAGTGCAAGAGAGTAAACTGTTTATCATTTATCGCACTGCCACCGCAGTTCAAACGCAGTTCAACCAAAATAACTATAAAAATATTTTTGAGACTTGATGACGAATTAAATATTGTAATTTGGAAATTAGAGTAAAGGACACATTCAGATAAGAAAGCATATCAAACGTTTTGTTAACTACGTTCTTAGCAGTCAGATTTGTACTTGAAGTAATTATTTTTATGTTTTTGTTGGCAGTAAATTTTTGTAATTGTTTTCTTATTGAATAACGCATTTTTATGTTATATGTTTAAGATATTTTGTAATATTGTTTTGAAAAAATAAGTCCCGCCGAATTTCTTGCCGGTCATGAAAGTTAAAATGCTTCTCGGGTCAGGCCCGGTACCGCGAACGTCGAAGTTCGTATATTACGGGCATCTTTCTCTTTTACTCCAATTAGGGGTGTCATGAGAGTGACAGAGACAATCGTCCGAAATTTACGAATATCGGTGTTCGCGGTAGCGCCGCTGAGGTGTAGGGTTAGAAACGGTATAGTTTTTATTTTTCTTCTTTTGTATACTCGACGTGTAAAAGTGCCCTAGTGGCCTACTTACTGAATAAACGTTTGAGTTTGAGTTTTGAGTTGCCGTCTTTGTCAATTTTACTTGAGCTCATGAACAATTCAAAGCCACATCAGCTCCAATGTGCGGTCAGCTCCAGACAAAAGGTACCCCGTGCCCTACAAACTCGTATGGCGGGGTGGTACCTTTTCTCTGCTGCTGACTGCACCTAAGAAAAAGAAGATTTTACAGTTTTTTTTTTTAAGATCATTCATCCAAAGTATTTACATAAAAATGGCAGCACTGGGCGCTACTCAGAGGCTCTAGTTCTAGTTTTTTGACGTAAAAAAACATTACAAACGCGTAAGTGATAATGTTATTTGTATGGGAAACGCAAACGCGTTCGTGACGTAAAGTTACGTTTAAAACTTACACTCAGGGCAGTTGGAAGCGGTGTGATAGCCTACTTAACAATTAGGTCTCGGAATCGTATCCTGGTTCATATTAAATGACGTATGCTTATGATAATATTAGTCATTGTTGATCTTTATATCCCTTGATCATGAGAATAATGTGGTCTCATCCAGTTCAGAGAATATCTGGTGACCCCGTGTCAGTCCCTGTCAACACTGAATCACTCTACGTTCAGTACCCTTACCATGAGTTGTGACATTAATGTAGTTTATTTAGGGCCGTGGAGTAAAAGATTATATACGGTTTAGATAATTATATTGATTTATCTTTTGTAATCACTAGGAAGCAAGTACAGGTCCGTTCAAGTTCAAAGAGAGGGTATCCGAGAATTGCCACAGTAATAATGATGTAACTTAGTATTGCTACATTTAATGGGTTACTCGATTTGATTAACTATCGATTTACATTTGATTATATTACTGTGATTGATTTTTGTTAAACATTATTAAATAAAATCAACAATTAAGGTTTCCGATAACGAGTAACGAGTTTACTATATGTGCATCTCGCTTGTACTATTTTAGTGCGAACGCGATGCACAGATAGTAGACTCGATACGCGTTATCGAAAACCTCAAAGTCACAACTCATGGTAAGGGTACTGACTCGTCGCTCGTCGCTGTTGTAACATATATATTGTTTTATGTTTAATTTTATACATCGTCATCTTCCTCCCGTTGTCCCGGCATTTCGCCACGCCTCCCATGAGCAACGTTCCTCGTGACTTCGTCGGCCAGCCATGCCCTTCTTTAAAGTATGGTTGCTGGATAAAACTTATCCCATGTCCTTTCTCGTAGCTCGAACTCTTTCCATACCAAATTTCATCCCAATTGTTCGAGCGGTTTAAGTGTGAAGAGGTAACTTTCGCATTTGTAATATTACAAGTAAGTATGGACATCGTTTCTACACCTTGTGGCGACAAATTTGTTCTACGACATTTGAAAATAAAAAAAGTTTTTCCAAGTAAGCAATGTATTGTGAAAACTATGTAGTTTGTAGGTTGACAGTAAACGTCAACTAATAGTTATTTGTGCAACAAGAGAGGAAAGTCGTTTTTTCTTGCGAGTGTTAATTTTGAGTCCCGAGTAAGCGAAAGATTCTATAATTGAATCACGAGCGTAGCGAGTGTTTCTAGTGTTAGAATCTTGAGCGTAGCGAGGCACTCAAAAACACGAGATGTAAAATAACTTTACTCTAGTGTGACACATACAACTTTTCACCTCATTAGTGAGAACATATTAAAGGTTAAATAAGTTGCCAAAAATGTCATTTTTAGGGTTCCGTACCTCAAAAGGAAAAAACGGAACCCTTATAGGATCACTTTGTTGTCCGTCTGTCCGTCCGTCCGTCTGTCAAGACCCTTTTTCTCAGGAACGCGTGGAGGTATGAAGCTGAAATTTATCTCAATTACTCAGGTCTACTGTCCCTTGAAGCTGTGAAAAAATCAAACTTCTAAGCCAACGCAATCAAAAGATACAGCCGTTTATGCCGCAAATTTTCGACACTTGCAAGGGAATCAAAACCTACAGGGTGCTTCCCGTGAACTCAGAATCTTGAAATTTGGTACGAAGCAACGTCTTATAGCATAGATAAAGGAAAAATTACGAAAACCATAAATTTTTAGTTACATCACATAATATATATTTTTTTAATAATTTTAAACTTACTACCCATTTCCTCATAAACGCGTAGAGGTATTAAATTGAAATTCATACCAAATACTCAGGTCTATAATACCTTTAAGCTGTAGCAAAATCAAACTTCTATGTCAACGCAATCAAAAGAAACAGCAATTTAAGCTGCATATTTTGAAACTCGCAAGTACTCGCAAGGGAATCAAAACCTAAAGGGTACTTCCAGTCGACCTAGAATCTTGAAATTTGGCATGAAGCAACGTTTTATAGCACACATAAAGGAAAAATTCCGAAAACCTTAAATTTTTAGTTACATTACAAAATATATATTTTTTAATAAATATAAACTTATTACTTTACCCTAAAAATACCATAGTTATGACTCGATTGTCGTAATGAACGTACTTTGTAAACCTTGCAGGTTTGTACGGAACCCTCGGTGCGCGAGTCCGACTCGCACTTGGCCGGTTTTAGTACAAGCTTTTATTGCCGACTGTACTTTTTTCACAATCGTCATCTACTCTTCGAAAGGATTCTAATGAGCCTAAAACACCACGGGTTTATCTTGTGTATTTTAGGAGTTGCTTTTGCTACATTCTGACTCCAGCATCAGATCAGATCAGTGGTACCATAATATTGCATTGTAACCGAAATTACATAAGTGTGCTAAATTTCAGCTCAATCGGTTAAAGATTCCGATTTCATCCGGATACATATACAAATACATACATAAAGTTAACACATTCGCTGCCACCCCCTCCAATAATGTATGGAAATGAACGCACATGTGCGTCGGTGGCAGTGAATGCGTTAAATAAAATCTTGTAAAAAATGAACATCAAGTTAACCACATTCATTTAAGTGTTTTATCTTCAACTGCACTGGCTTCATTTTGTTTAAATATTTTTCATTATAAAATATGTAGATTTCTATATTATAATATTTGATTAATTTGTGATGGTCCGAAAGTGTTAGTGGTGTTAAGGGAGTCCATTATGTCCTATTATAATAAATAGATACATATAAATACTTAAATACATAGAAAACACCCATGACTTAGGAACATATATCTGTGCTCATCACACAAATAAATGGCCTGACTGGGATTCGAACCCGGGACCACCGGCTTCTTAGGCAGGGTCATTACCTACTAGGCCAGACCGGTCGTTAAATAAAAAGCTACTTTGTCTCACTCCCTGGAGTGACGAAAGTAGCAACTTTCCTCACTCTCTG
This sequence comes from Grapholita molesta, assembly GCA_022674325.2. Lineage (NCBI taxonomy): Eukaryota > Metazoa > Arthropoda > Insecta > Lepidoptera > Tortricidae > Grapholita > Grapholita molesta. The sequence continues at coordinate 3,712,157 of CP053141.2, read as the reverse complement.
AAAGTGAGGAAAGTCGCACTTTCCTCACTCCCTGGAGTGAGGAAAGTAGACATGTTGGAGCTGCTGAGGTGAAAAGGTAGATTATTGTATGCTGTTCGTTGAAAACACTATTCAGTTTGTTCGAAAAAATCACAAACTAGTAATAAATTACACAATTTTCTGCAAAGATCAAATGTTGCTACGTTCGTGGTGTAGAAGCGATCTCTTAAAGTTATTGTTCTTATTACAGGAAACACCCGGTATATGTAACTAACTAACCCCGTGAACTACGTACCGCCTAAAAACGTTATCCGTATTTGTGGATAGTCGTAATTTTCGTTTCGTTCACCATTAATTATCTGTTTGTGTAACTAACCTGACTTTATTTTATATTTATATTGGCTTTTACCAGCGATTTCGTCGGCGTAAGATACCACGCAGAGGCATTGTTGACTTACGAACTATGAAGCGGTACAAAGTTCGCGGGGTCACCGATAATTTAGTACACTCAGTTAAATTTAAATTTTGATTGATTTTCGGGTAAAAAATTTCGCAATTGCGAAACTTTTCCCCGGTGTATAAATTGCTGGGCAGGTCAAAATCGCGGTGAACATTATGTTAACTACTTTACTTTGAAAATATTTATTTATGTTACACGTTTGTATGCATACAGTTTATCACGAATAAATAATTGGATTATTAACTTTGCATGTATGCACAGTGTACGGCCAAGTGTTTGAACGAACCCTTTAAGGAAAACGAATACGTAGAATTCTGAGCATAATTAGTGATACAAATTCAAGCGACAAGTTCTAAGAAGCTTGATAACGACACAGCATTAGCTTGTTCTGTGTGTTTAGTAAAGTAATTGTTTAAAATAAAAGGGTTATCTGTAGTTATATACATACAAGTATTTACATATATACACGTATGTCATTCTCCTGATGAAGATTATCATATAAATCAAACGATTTATAATCTAAGACGGGACAGTGGATGCAATATGGCGACGAAAGCACATAAGAATTTTATTACATTTTGAGTAATATTTATTGTATGCAGTTTTTGTTATAAATATATCAGTGAGTACAGATATAGTGAGAAATTATTTTCTTTCGGGAAAACTCGGATCTTTATCAGAATACGATGACACCCGAACTGTCAATGAATGTCTACATCTATTTAAGACAAATGACTTTAAATGTTAAATTTTCGATAAAAAGCATCACACAGAGCGCTGAGTGTAAGTTTTTAACGTAACTTTACGTCACGAACGCGTTTGCGTTTCCCATATAAATAACATTATCACTTACGCGTTCGTAAACGTTTTTTTACGTCAACAGTAACTTATACTAGAGGCTCAGAGCACCGAGTGTAAGTTTTTAACGTCACTATCGCGTTTCAGTTTCCCATATAAATAACATTATCACCAACGCGTTCGAAACGTTTTTTACGTCAACAGAAACTTACACTAGAGCCTCAGAACTTAGCTCAATACGACAAAGTTTCTCCACCAACCAGGAAATTTAAACGTAGTCACTTTGGTAAATATTAGAGCCCACGATAGTTCTTTGGATTAGGGAGGCGAACTAGGCTTACCAAGCAATAGCAAAAACAAGGATAACGGTAGGAAGAGGTCGATTGTATAATGATATCGTTTCCTACATTCTCCAAATGCCCGATCGCTCGGACAATTGTAGCCGGCTAATAATAGAACTGCAATAATTGTCGAGGTTAAAGGGCAAGTGTGCTGCGCGGTGACCAGCCCAGCCCCCGTGACGGGACAAGTCTCTGAAGAAAAAAAAAAGATCCCTACTGAATAATACATCTATTTACAGAAATTACAATCGTATTATAATAACTACAAGTAAGAATAAGTATAAATTTATTCAGGACAGAACAAAATAAAACATTTAAAATTAAATAACCAATACCCAGCCTTGTTTATGTACATATAGTATATATTAGTGCCATTGGATCACTATCAGCGGCGGCGAGACCATACAAGCCGATTACCACCGGCTTGACTAACTTTCCCACAGTTCAACAGTTTTCCTTGGACACAGAAAGAAAAGGCAAAACCATATGTGACATTATCTAGCAAAAGGGAACTTATTGTCGATGGCGCTTACGCCGTTGTTCAAGATGCCGCAATACAAACGCAACGCGGTTCGACGTAAGGTGCCTTTTGCTAGATAATGTCACATATTGGCTCTGGTATGTATGAACCCCTCCAAACGCTCACGATTCTATTTTTTGAACCACTCGCTATGCTCGTGGTTTAATTTTGGAATCTTTCGCTAGCTCGTGTCTCAATGCTAGAAAGAGAAGGTGAAGACTAACTTTTTGTATTTCTTTAAAAAAAAAAGTTTAGAAATGTAAAGTTACAGTCAGCGTCATATAGTTAGTTGCAGTCAGTATGGCCAAATGTATCGGATACAGATCTTTATTTATATAGCAGTAAGAAGCGATATATTTGGCCATACTGACTGCAACTATGACGCTGACTGTATCTTGTTTGTATTTGTTTTTCTCGAAATTAGAGCGTTTGTTGCATTTGTTACCGATTTGTAAATCACCCGTTTTCGTGGTGATTAGTTGATTACGTATATCGTCTATCGTAAGAAAATATATAGTATGATTCGTTGTCTGTATGATTTCGTAGTCACTTAGCGAACTAAATAGTGTCCCTTGTTCTGTTTCAGCCATAAAATGTTTGCCAGGAGACGACGAGTGCACTGCACAACTAACGCAAGAAGTAGAAAAACAAGAATTGGGTGAGTGTATACATAGTCAACCAATTAAAAATTAAAATTTCTAGGCCACTTCTCGTGTTCACTATGGAGATAGCTATAATATATTTGTTTACTTTAATTACTGTATATTTAGATTTATCAGTGCAATTATTGCTAAAGCATCTATTTATACGACATTACAAATAGCGTTTTATCGCTGACATAAATAATTTCTCGCGAATACCTTTAAATAGTTTTGCGTATGTGAAGCGATAAATTTGTACATATACTTATAGCTGGTCTTTGACACCCAGGCCTATTTGTTAGTAACAGATATTGCATACATATACTTTTATATTTCGAATGGTCTCGCCGTAAACTGGCGGTGAACCTTTGGCCCATTGATCAAATGGACATGACAACCTCCTGACAACGATTCAAATCCGGCTTAGAACACAAGTAGACTTAAGGTAAACATCCGAGTCCCCGACAGCAACCCAATCAATGCCACTTAAAATGTCAACTCATTGTCCATAGAGGTGATAGGTTTTGCCTTATAAAGTGCGTCGGGTTTTATTTCAATTTATAATTTTATAAATAAATTACCCAAATTACAGTATTCAATCTACTTCTGCCAAGTCGAACAAAATAAACAAGACATCTTTTCAAATAACAGCAGAATTTCGTTTGTTAGATACCTTTTTTTGTATAATTAATCCTTTTTCTTAGTCTATGTGCGCTACAATTTAGATATTTAAGGATGAACTAAATAAATCATACGATTCAGATACACGATTATTTGAATATTGCTTTATAAAAATTACAGCCAAAGTGACCTCTAAAAAAGATTGGATTCTCTTAATACATCGCAAATACTCAACAGAATTACCAAATGACGTATAACGTATACGAACGTAAATTCGTAAATTTGCGAGCAGTTCGCCCATCCTTACCGCCGCCATGATTATATTGAATCGAGTAGCGCGAAAAGCTCGACGCCTCCTTAAATTTCCATCATTACATCTTCAGAACTCCAACGGCCGAGCGTCCCAGCGGCACTTGCAGAGTGCCTGTCCGGCAGCGAGTGGGAGAGCAATTGCCACCGTTGCCGATGCGTGGCCGGCGTGGCGCAGTGCCTCCGGCTGACCGGCTGCGATTCTATCGGTAAGTAGGTAAGCAATCGACTAGCTTACTGTAACCAGTTGTGACATTGCGGTTTTCGATAACGGTTATCGAGTTTACTATCTGTGTCATATTGTTCGCACTAAAATAGTACAAGCGAGATGCACAGATAGTAAACTCGATACTCGTTATCGAAAGCCTCAAAGTCACAACTCGTGGTAAGGGTACTGCTTAACAAGGCAAGCGTCAGAATCAGAACGATCGTACCTTTATAATACAACGACGGAGGCAAACACGCATACGGCCCGCTTGGTAAGCAATTGCTGGACGGATTCACATGCGCGTTGCCTCATCATCATCATCATAACAGCCGCAAGGCGTCCACTGCTGGACATAGGCCTCCCTCAAGCGGCGCGGCAAGCGTTTTACCTCTTCATTGCGTGTGATCCCAACTAACCGCAGTGCATTGCGCGTCTTGACCACGCAACGTACAGATAAAACGCTTGCCGCACCGCAAGTCGCGCATTGTCGTGGCCGGCCCGTAAGGCTTAAGTGGAGCTGGCTGCTATTTTAAAATACAATGCTGCTATCATCTATTCAAAAATACAAGTGTCATAGAGCTACGGGTTAGGTTAATATGTATTAACACATTCGCTGCCACCCCCTCCAAAAATGTATGGAAATGAACGCACATGTGCGTTGGTGGCAGTGAAGTCGTTAATATCTAGTAATAATGATTTCATTATTTAGTATACGACCTCAGCGATTACACGAGCGGAGAGTGTAGCGGAGCGAACATTATAGCGTCAAGCGTCATAGGCTCTTAAAACTGAGCCAGGCTCGTCGAGGAATAATTGTGTTTTAAGGGCATTTAAGTTATAAATAAGTCGCGTCAAGCTAATGGTTTTGCGACGACTGCTCGACGTTAATGCATTGTGTACCATGCCCATGCATTATTGTGCCATTTTAAGTGAAAATTCACATAAGTATAACATTGTAAAGCGGCAAAACTCGACGCTGCTGGGTCTTCCCATTGACGTGATTCGCCGACTTTGGCGTTCAAAAGCCATGAACGGCATAAACTATGAATCTTATATATACATCTCACAGCCGGTGCCTGCCATCTCACAGTGAGTGCTTGTCATCTCACAGTGAGTGCTTGCCATCTCACAGTGAGTGCTTGCCATCTCACAGTGAGTGCTTGCCATCTCACAGTGAGTGCTTGCCATCTCACAGTGAGTGCTTGCCATCTCACAGTGAGTGCTTGCCATCTCAAAGTGAGTGCTTGCCATCTCACAGTGAGTGCTTGTCATCTCACAGTGAGTGCTTGCCATCTCACAGTAAGTGCTTGCCATCTCACAGTTAAATCCATTTTCCAGGCGAGCCGATCCGCTGCAAACCCAACACGACATACGAGCAAGACTGCAACGCGTGTAGCTGTTTGGAGAACGGATTGAGCATCTGCACTCTAGTGGAATGTTTCAGTGCTATCAGTAAATATCTTGGCATATTTTATTACATGATTTTGATCCTTATTTTCAAAAATATATAAGCTTAGCTAAGTATTAGATACAATAACTAACTCTACCTTAAATCTAAAGATGTCTTCGTTGTATAGTAATGTGATACGCTGTGCGAGAAAGCCAGTTATTCGGTCACTGATTCGGTTCGACTGTAGACTATCTTTTCGATTTCTAAAAAAAACTAGTGCGCGCAGGAGCTAGAGTGTCTATGCTTTGCCTTCTCTCTTTTTTACGATTATGTTGGCACGACAGAAGTTAAGCAGTGGACATACGCACGGCATGAGACCTACCTCGGTTCGCGGAGACCACAGAAAAACAAAAACTTTTTTTGTGTGCGAGCAACCCACGGCAGACACCGAATTTTAGTTCTTTTCTTTTAATTGCTTTGCCAGTATTCCTGATGTAATTAAGGCTTAATCTAGCCTATTTGGATACAGCCCCGATAGCACCCTAACAATAAATGTTTGCTGCACAACTACATAAACATGGTACTTCAGTTAAGTTTATCACACCTATACGGAAATTCTCGCTATTCAAAATAAGATGGTGATTTGTATCAAAGATCTAATTGGCTAAAACAATGTCATACGGATCTTTAAGACTCCGCTTTCGATCTGAAAGTCTTGGGACAGTTGCAGACTTCATTCGTCATCTATGTAACTGTGACCCTGAACGGTATAAGTCAAATTGGCTCAGTAAAAAGGCCACAAGTCCTATATAATGTACGGCACTTGTACCCTTTTGGGCTGTGCTAATTGACTTAATACCCTTTTTCACAAGGCCCACTTGTATATTGTCAATCTACTGCATGGCTGCAAATGGCTGTTGGTGATTGATAATTGTTCCGTCTTTCCAGCGGAAGCCCCAGCCCCTAAGCCCGTCATAGCGAAGGGCGTGGACTGCGCCCCCGGCACCACGTGGCAGAGTCGGTGCAACGACTGCGTGTGCTCGCCGGACGGCCGCCGGCACTGCACGGAGGAGGCCTGCCCTGGCCAGGAGACAGGTGAGGAACTAGTGGAGTTGGAGAGACGGCATGATGCTGAAGATTTTAAGATCGTGGAGGAAGAGAATAAAGTCTTTCAAGGTCAACATGTAGACAGTTTTTTTAGATGAATGAATGAATACTTTATTGCAAACCTAATTTCCACTGTTTACAAATACCTAATTAAATATAGGTACAATAATATACAAAAATAAAAGAGCACAAATACCAGGTGATCTAATCGCTAATAGGCGATTCCATACAACCTTAGGGTAGCGAGGCAAATAAAAATAAAATAAAACTAAAAGCCCATCTAAAGGCCCGTCGCAATACCTAGCATCATTTCGCCTTCCCACCACCGGGCCGAATATAGCCTTTTTGGATAGCTGTAACGGTCGTCGCACGACCGGCCCGTGCTCGGGCCGAGTGACTCGGGTGGCCGGTAGTCACGTGATTCATTCCATACAAAATGTCGCGACGGTGGCAGCTCGGAGCGGTGTAACGTGACTTAACCTTAAAGCGAGATGATTCCCTGAACGTGTCCTACACACTTAGCCAGACCCCCCGTTTGGACGTAGTTTATGGTTTAAACTACGTCCAACAATGAGAGGTAGGGCACAGCGAAGTATCATCACGCTTGAGTCTGGAGAAGCCCAACTGGGGAAGTACCTCCTCCTTACAAAAAACCACAGCCATAATAGCACATAACCTTACCTTTCAGGTATGTAGTGTTGTGTTCCTGATGGTAAGTAAGGTTACCAGAGCTCCAACCCCCCTTAGCCTCCTTTGCCATAAAAAACATTAACTTGGGGGTCCATTAACTTTTTTCAACCGATTCAACAGTTACAGGTGCATTTTACGTTTCAGAACCTGTCCAACGCTGCGCTCCGCAAAGCCAATGGAAGAATGACTGCAACATGTGTTGGTGCACCTCTGGACGCGCTATGTGCACCAAGATGGGTTGCCTGGCCATCCCTAGTGAGTATAGGTTTCTAGTTTCCACATAGGCCAGGGGCCTATTTCTCGAACATTAAATTTGTAACTTGTAATACACGCGGGCCATGAGCCGTGTGATGCGGGCTGATTAGTATAGCACCACACCATCTCCTCCCGCGGGTGCAGAGGCGACAAAGGGAAAAACCCTACGGGCGGGCAGCAGCGTCCGTCGAAACCCAATCTACAGCTACTGCGGTCGCCAACCCGCCTGCCAAGCGTGGCGACTATTGCAACTACCCCCCCAAGATGATACAAGTCATATTTGTGGGAGGCCTATGTCCAGCAGTGGACTGCATACGGCTGAAATGTATGTACTTATGTATGTATGTATGTAATACAAAGCGGAAGTCACTTTTTGACACCTGTTGTTATAGAAAGAAACTTCCCCAGGTGCTTCAGCTAAGTGTTTATATGTATACATACATACAACAACTGCTACGGAATGGAATTCGTTCTTTTCGTCTGTTACTTATAAACACTTAAATACATAGAAAACTGCCATGACTGGGATTCGAATCCAGGACCATCGGCTTCGCATTCGGCATCGGTCACTTACACTGGTCACCAGACAGACCGGTCGTCAAATAAAAAAAAATATTACTACTCGTGCGGCTAGATGTTCATGTGAACTTTAGCCAGTCTACCGTCTCGGAGGTAGACTGGCTAAAGTTCACTAGGACAACGTCGTTCTCGAAATGTCGGAGGTTTTTTTCAGGAACATAACACTACATACCTGAAAAGTAGCAGTGCTATTATGGCTGTGGTCTTCTGTAAGGAAGAGGCACTTTCCCAGGCTTCTCCAAACTCAAGCGTGATGGTACTTCGCTGTGCCCTGCCTCTCATAAAAAAGTTATACGCGGTTAAGTCCCGATCTATTTCTAATAAAGCTTTTGTTTTTTAACAGGTGACATGCATTTTGACGACAGAAAAGGTGAAACAAGGCCAGAAGAGATTCCGGAATTGGTAAGTGTAGCAAAATTTTTGGTAACATTTTGTAGCACAAGGTTTTCAACGGTGTGCACCGAACCATGATTTTTGTTTTCACCAATATGTGGAATACATTTAGATTGTCATCTGTTGTATATTCGGGTAATTTCGAATGTGTAAGTCAGAGTAATTTTATATGATCGCTTTGACATATTAGAAAATAGTACAGTCGCCATCACATACATCGCAACGGACAAGCTGCTCAAAAATATCTGAACACGACCTTATTGTCAAGGCGCTCTAAGGCCTTGACAATAAGGTCGTGTTCTACATGTTCAGATATTTTTGAGCAACCTGTAATGTACAGATGTTTCAGATGGCAACTGTACCTACTTACATGATAAAAATCAAGTAAAAAAGTAAAAAGTAATCAATAAATTTTAGCCGTTGTAAAGTCCTAAATCCACTGTTAAAAGAAAATTAAACTACAAAAAAAATAAAAAACACAAAAAAATGTTTTGTTTTAGTAAGACTTAAGGCATTAAATTGCTTGTTGTTTATAGAGTCAAAAAACATATTTTGTATCACGTAAAATATTGCACCCTGTATATTTAAATTCTATTGCACGAAGATAAAATTGTGCAATTTGCGGACTCATTGCCTTAATGGAATTTTACCAGTCAGCCACTGGGTTAAACAGAGCCATATCAAAGTGGTGGAAAGAGTAAAGTTAGAAAATATTCATATCGATTCATTGCAGAAATATAATAAATAAAAATTTATAATAAGCTATATAAGAAGTGGCTATACATAAAATACTACTAATATATACAGATTGTTGCAAAAACGGTAGGGCTCTCTCCAAGAGCGTATTAGGCATCATGTTTTGATTAGAAAAAAGTAGAAAAAAAAAGTTGACAAAAAAAAAATATGTTGATTTTTTTATTGTGGCGCCACTTGCCTAAGTCAGTGAATTAAAACTTTATTGCAGGAATATAAATTCAATGCCTAATGGAATTATACCAGTCAACAGAACTAAACAAAGAGGTGCAAAGAGTAAAGTAAAAAAATATTCATCTCGATTCATTGCAGAATTATAATAAATAAAAATTTATAATAAGCTACATAGGAAGTGGCTACACAAATACTACTAAAATATACAGATTGTTGCAAAAACGGTAGGGCTCTCTCCAAGAGCGTATTAGGCATCATGTTTTGATTAGGAAAAAGTAGAAAAAAAAACTTGACACGAAAAAAAATTTTGTTGATTTTTTTATTGTGGCGCCACTTGCCTAAGTCAGTGAATTAAAACTTTATTGCAGGAATATAAATTCAATGCCTAATGGAATTATACCAGTCAACAGAACTAAACAAAGAGGTGCAAAGCGTAAAGTTAGAAAATATTCAAATCGATTCATTGCAGAATTTATAATAAATAAAAATTTATAATAAGCTACATAGGAAGTGGCTACACAAATACTACTAAAATATACAGATTGTTGCAAAAACGGTAGGGCTCTCTCCAAGAGCGTATTAGGCATCATGTTTTGATTAGGAAAAAGTAGAAAAAAAACTTGACACGAAAAAAAATTTTGTTGATTTTTTTATTGTGGCGCCACTTGCCTAAGTCAGTGAATTAAAACTTTATTGCAGGAATATAAATTCAATGCCTAATGGAATTATACCAGTCAACAGAACTAAACAAAGAGGTGCAAAGGGTAAAGTTAGAAAATATTCATCACAATTCATTGCAGAATTATAATTAAAAAAAAATTATAATAAGTTACATAGGAAGTGGCTACACATATAAAATACTACTAATATATACAGATTGTTGCAAAAACGGTAGGGCTCCGTTTAAAAGCGTATTCCCTATCATGTTTAGATTAGGAAAAAGTAGAAAAAAAAATTCTTAACACAAAAAAAATTTTTGTTTATTTTTTTATTGTGGGGCCAGTTGTGCAAGTCGGTGAACCTTCAATACAAAGTCCACCAAAATTTGAACATTTTTTTTTTTTATTTGTTCTAATCATTCAGATCAGTGAATATGTCCTAGAATGGATCCCTATTATTTTTGTAACCCCTTCTATATTGATAAATATATTAATTACTATTCGAATTCTTGTTGTAGCAGGTCTTTGTTAGCAACCTTCCGAAAAGGATAATTAAACAATTAGTCAACAATTACAAGATTCAGAAACTGACATATTTATAAATACTTTCGAAATTACCCATATACTTGCACAGTAATTAAAGACTGCTGTGATTTCTAAAGAAAACGAATCGCATTCTATCATTTTTGAAATTGGTCGACACACTTAACGCGGGTTAGCAGTTGAGGTTGCCTTTTTAACTCTTTGATCGCCACTGTTGGCAACAGTACAGTTGGTGACAGTGCTGTTGGTGACAGTCAGTAGCAGGTATACTTGGTCAAAAGCGGTCAAAAGGTTAAAACCAGCACTGTTTCGCTTGACCCAGTAAAGGTGGAAGATCAACACGTATTTATTTGTGGTTTAACCACTCCACGTTCATTTACATTAGCACTAAGGTGTGCAACCAAAAATTGAGTCCGAAAAATATCTGCATTATTAAATTAAAAGTGTGTTTTAATCCTGCATACCATTCTTCTAAGTCTATTCTTTTCTGGACTCAAATTATAGTCAAGAATAGTCAGCATTTTTTTATCGACCAATAATATTCGCCATTGCATTCAATTTATTAGTGTATTTTTCATTAAATATCTAGAACGAGTCCAAAAAAGTCTAGAATAGGAAGAAACATGTCATTGTGATTATTTTTAACGTGAGTGCATCTACTTTTCGGAAACATGTCATATTTATTGCACCAGTTATTTTGTGTTAAATTAATGTTGGTGATTGGAATTGCACTTAGAAGTTTTCAAGCAGTATGATGCACAAGGTATGTAAAGTATTCATTAAACTATTTTTATTTCTGTAGCTATTAAAAAATGACGCAACTTAAATCTTATATGAAAACTTATGCCCTTTAGAATCTGGCCTTAGAGTTACAATTGTGTAAAATCGTGTTCCGTTTAAATTAAACTTATAAAAGCTTTATAGAGAATATAATACTCACAATTTGGTAGTCCAATTCTAATTTATCTAATCACTACGTTGTCTTGTATATCGCCGGGCGATGGTGTTGTAAACGTTAATAAATAAACTTTAAACCTATATAAAGTCGTATTTCAACACTTTCAGGGTCTAACGGAACTACCAGACATTAAAAGTAATGATATAATTGAATCAGATACAAAAGTACAAAAACATTTGAGCGAAAATCTGGAAGATCTAGAGAAAACAACAGACATAATCGAAGAAAATCTAAACGAAACAAATCTTAAAGAATTAGAAGATTTCGATCATAACGATATCGATATACCTATTCAAATTCCAGATCAAGTTTTAACAGATTTTGCTGCAAATACAGAGTCTGATGTTCTCGACAAAGATTTAGAATTATTGGAAACTTTAAATCATGTTACTCAAGAAACTGATGAATCATCTGATGATGTAAAAGGAATCAAAGACGTAGAAATATTGGACGATGCTTATATAAATCAGCACAGCAAGACAGCCCATCGTGTGAAGAAACGATCAACTTGCAAACCAAATCAGGAGTTTCTAAACGATTGTAATATTTGCAAATGCGCGGAGAGCGGCCAGAGTTATGCGTGTACTCAAAATGAGTGCATGGATCGGGATGATGGAACTGGGGGGCAAGGGGGGGAGGAAGGAGATAAAGGGGTTGATAAAGAGGTTGAAGTGTTTATGGAAAGCGAGGTAAGTTTTATGAAGAATGCATACCCCGAATTTAGGTAAGGAGACTATAGGTAAAAAATTTAGCCTGCACTAAAATCTAGCACCTGGCCTGTGTAGTAATAACGCGTGTGTACACGTGTTTATTTATTTAATCTTTATTGCACAAAAGTGTAAAAAATTTAATACAAAAAGTGAATGTACAAAAGGTGAACTTAATGCCATCAGCGGATCAGGCATTCTCTACCAGTTACCCTTAGGGCAAAACAGAAAAGATTGTAGGCGGTGCTTCTATTTTCAAATCTCTGCGTTCTATTTGAAAATTTTGATTATGTTCTATTTATGGGCGACTCCGTCGTCTAAACCGAGCCATTTTGCCACGAGCTTAAATTCGTGGTGTGTGCAGATTAAATATAAATAAATACCCCGGGCAGTATTCGTACCCTAACGTCCAGCTTTGTAAGCAAAGACGACCGACTCAGTCAAGAGTCTTGACTGTTTATTTCAATCGGGTATGGACACTCCCTGCCCCCCGTTGAAAGTGCCGCCCACCCGCTCTCGGTTACCTCACAGTTACCGACGGGCAAGGAGTCATTGTCAAGTAGGGCTTGCAATACCGGTTTTGGTTGTATGGTATATTCCGGATTTTCGGAATTGTCCATACAAATAATACCGGTATTGCACCTTGACCTTGACTCAAGACGCTTGAGCATATAAGGGTGATCATTCGGGCGTTAGAACCGTTCTTAATACTCCGTCCAGATTTCTGTAGAAGTGCTTGATTGTCGTGATTTTGGTTGTTCTTTAGCCAGCCTAACTGTGTACCAGTAAACCAAAAATAACACCAAACTGTGTGATCTTTTCTACAGAAATCTGGACAGAGTAATAAGAACGGTTCAAACGCCCGAATAATCACTTATAATAATATATTTTTAGGGTAAAGATCACGTAGAGAAGCACTCAGTGTGCAAGGCGAGCACGACGTTCTACGTGGGCTGCAACCAGTGCCACTGCAACGCGGACGGCACCGACTTCAGCTGCACCAACAAACCATGCCCACTGCCCGCTGACGTCGAGGTTTTCCATGAACTCCATGTATGTTCTTTATACATCCACTAGTAATATTTGATTAACAACATTAAAAAAAAACATTTCTTGAGGTACGAAACGCTGGCAGAACACAAAATAGTACATTACATCAGAGGCCGGGAAAATGAGGGTGATAGTGATACAAGGCCGGGAATCCGTTTTCACGACGAGGCATGTATAGTGCTTTTCTCAAACATACAATGAAATAAAAGAAATGCTTCAAAAAATGAAATTTGCAAATTCTCAACTAACAATGATATCGGAATGTATTAAAAATTAACATCAGCTGTTTGCTATGACACCCACCATCTTTGCCTCTGTATGGATAATTGGATAATCGTCGAAAGAGACAAGAGAAGTCTGTTTTTCGTTTTCCAAAAAAAAAAACAGCGTACAAGCTTTAATGTTTCATATTTACTTAAAATATACTCCATCAAGTAATATCAGCTGTAAAAATACATGCAACTAATAAATTAACACTATATGTATTTATATATGATCACATTGATCACTGATCATGCACCATGTTGCGGAATTTTATTGGAATTAATGTCATTCACTGGCATTCTTTACAATGATTTTGCCAAATACCAAGATACCAAAATATCAAGTTTGCTCTTAGAACATGACGTTGTTCGGTAGTAGGCCTTGCGTTCTGTAAAGTGGTAGCTGGACTTTACAGAAAGCCAAGAGGCTGCCGCAACCCTGGAACTGCCGGGTGATGACTAAAGTTGTGGTGAAACGCGTTTTGAAATCAATTCTTCATTAGCTGGACAATTCTGCGTTAGATCACTGCATAATAAGCTATCAATATTACACACTACACAACGTTAATGAACAAAAATCAGAGTAACGCCGTCTCGATACTAATCAATATTTGGTATACTGGTTTGAATGAATGAATAAATGAATGAATTAATGAATGAATGAATGAATGAATGAATGTATGAATGAATAGTTTATTCACAAAGAATATATGGTAACATAAGATCTTACAAGTAATATAGTGCCATGATATATTCAGTCTATGCAGACGTGAAAAAAGTAAGATTTGTTTAGATGTTTTTAAAACACTTTTTTGGAAAACCTGGCTTAATTAAAACGATGTTATTGTCTGTTACAGGAAATGAAACCGATAGTGCCCTATAAAGGAGAGAAAACTAAAGATAAACCATCAAAATAGATATATCGCCGCACAGCGTATTAAATAGAAGAAGCCTGATAAATTATTTATATACAATAAGACTTTTATTCACCCATATATTTTAGAAGTCAGTTGTTTGAGTTTGTTGATGTAGATATAGGCATCTATCTCATTTGCTATTTCATATCGTTATTAGGGTTATTGACGACTAGCAACTCGCAAGTGTCATCATTTTTATTAATGTACATCCATCAGATATATCGGAGCTGTGGAGGTGGTCACAAATATCGGAACAACGTCTCTATTGTCAAGGCGGTAAAGTGCATGTTCCGATATTTATGACCACCTCTACAGCTCAGATATATCTGATGGCGACTGTACAGGCAATGTCTTATTTAAGCTTGACTGTTGATCCTCCAAGAATTATTATTCTACACCCTCGACCTTATCGACACTTGCCATCAGGCGCGACAGAAGTCAAACGCTGGTCAGTCTTGTAAAAAAACCGATCACTGAATTACAACTAAATTACTTAAAACGGGATTGTTACAGTCAGCGGCAATAGTGGCTGAGCGGGTGAAGTGTTCATAATGACCCACACGCTTATTCTCTTGACAATAGAGAGGTGTTGACCTCATTTAGAAAGAAAGAAAGAAAGAAAGAAAGAAAGAAATTGTTTATTTGGCGAAATAAAATTAATATAGAAAAGAACATTACAGGATGTGACTACAAATAAAACACCAAACAGGATGGCACTCAGCATGGGTCGTTACATGACTGGCCATGCAGCGACGCTGATTTTCAGTGCACCCCAAAAAAAACAGAAATATAAAATAATATACACAGTAAAAAAAAAAGTATTATCAGTATGACAAAAGTTAAACATTATATAAATTTCAACTTACACATCTATAAAACGACACTGAAATAAATGTGAACATCTGAACATAAAATACAGGTAATTATGTAGGTAGCGAATGTAACAGTAGTAGAAACTGGAAAAATAAATTAAAAAAAAAGAAACTAAACAGGCAGGAAGTAAAGCTGAGTAGGTACAAACACGTCCACTTAGGTATTAGCAGATTGCTGTAAGGTTAAATACTTTTTAAGATTTTTCTTAAAAGAGACTATGGACTTACAGTTTCTGATTGGGGGTGGTAAGTTGTTCCAACATTTCGTAGCAGCATATTGAAAGCTGCCACGAAAAGCGGACGTACGGTGTTGTGTGCCTATAAGCCTAAGCGCTCCTCGTACTAAACACTTTGAGAACTTAAGTTTAGCAAATAAATATGACGGTTCTTGTTTATGAATCACTCCAAATAGAAGAGAAGCAAAGTGCGAGGTACGTCTGGAGGCCATATTTAACAATTTATGGTTATTTAGAAACGGAGTGATGTGAGAGCGTCGAGGAACAGTGAAGCAAAAACGTGCGCAAGCGTTTTGAACGCGCTGTATTAGGCGGGAGGTACGAGCTAGCAAGCATCCACCAAAAACAGCATCGGCATAACTTAATTTAGAAAGAATAAGCGTGTCACAAAGATTTATGCGCAGGTCGACGTTGATAAAATCACGTACGCGATACAGGACTTTGAGTCTATAAAAACAGTTGCGGACAAGATCCGCCACGTGTTCTTCAAACCGTAACTTATTGTCCATAACAAGACCGAGATTACGAGCAACGGAAACGTATTCTAGTTGTTCGCCCATGATTGAGACTGGCGGCGGTGTTAGATCATGTAACAGTTTATCTGGTCCAAACATTATTAACTTGGATTTACTCGAGTTCAGAACAAGATTGTTTGCCTTACACCACAGAGCAATGTCTTTGAGGTCGGAATTCAGATTATCTACTTTAGAGTTCAATTCATTATGTTTAAATGTGATATATATTTGTAGGTCATCAGCGTATTGGTGATGGTTACAGTAATTTATATTTTTTGTGATGTCTGCACTGTATATAATGAAAAGTAACGGACCTAAAATAGAGCCTTGAGGAACTCCCCGTACAACAGGCAAGGAACTGGATAGTGATATTTTACCACTTTCATCTCTTAGTTCGACCGATTGAGAGCGTCCGGTGAGATAACTGGAAAACCAATTCAAGGAACGTGAGTCAAATCCGTAAAATGATAGCTTAGATAATAGGAGTGTAGTGTTAATGGTATCAAATGCACGAGAAAAATCTAATAGCGCCAGCATGACATTTTCACCATTGTCTCGAGCAGCCAAGATATCATCAACCACATCAAGCAAAGCAGTGGTTGTACTACGAGATTTTCTGAAGCCTGATTGCTTTTTAGGTAAGATGTCATTAGCTTCAAGATATTCTGTTAATTGTAAGTAAACAGCTCTTTCTATAATTTTTGACATAAAAGGCAGAATACTAATTGGACGAAGGTCTTTAAAATTGACTGGGTTAGGTATTTTTGGTATCGGTTTAATTAAGGCTGACTTCCATGATTCGGGAAAGGTACCAGTTTCAATAGATTTGTTAATAATGCTAGTAATTAATGTAAGCGTGTGAGGCAGCGTTAATAAAGTCATAATTAGAACACCTTCACCTCTTAACCACTTCTGCTGCTGACTGTACCATGTATGTTAATCTGAATGAGTTTCCGATATTTCGGCACTGTTGCAAGCGCCCTCACGGAATAACTGAAGTACTGCGAGATTTAACGGTGGTCAAACTACACTCCGTAGCGATCTACCCTCTTTCTGATGCGCTTTGTTTGTTGAATATCACTTTCACAACTACCGTTCACATTCTCATTTGAGACTCGACTCGTTCACCGTTTTAAATAATAGTTGTAATGTGAACTACCATGAATCTGAAATCAGTTTGCAGGCTTGTATAGTCGCCGTCAGATACATCGGAGTCACTAATATCTGAACATGCACTTTATCGCCTTGATAATAGATGCGTCGTATTTGTGATGAACTCCACAGCTCCGATATATCTGATGGTGACTAGTGACTACACATAGATCACATTGTTAACCCTTTGACCGCCATCGTCTCATATATGGGACAAAGTGACAACTTAAATGACACCGTCATATATTATGATAGAGTTCAAAATTGAACTTTTCATTTTTGACGTTCGGCGGTCAAAAGGTTAACTACTTCTTGAACACCGCCCCCAACATGGTGATCATTCGTGTTTTCAGATTTCTATCCCTATCCTCTTTTCATACTACTATCCCGCCCCCTTTTTCTGATTCCTTGCCCTCTTCTTCAGACCGGTCCCCTAAATTTCAGACACCCCTCTTCCTCCTAATTCGACACTCATCCTCTATTTCAGTAACCTCTATTTATTTATTATTAACACAAAAATATAAGATAAAAACATAAAAAAGATACTAACTAAAAACTTAACTATAAATAAAAAAAATACCTAGGTCCTGAACATTAGGTAGGGTGCCCAGAAGGCTGGCCGCGATTCCGCGCTGGAAAGCAATCCGTAATAATCCGTTGGACGAAATAGTGGCCAGCCCTCTTGTCACCAGAAACCTCTATAAGACGCGCCGATATCTCTCCCCATATTTCAATCCCAATATTTATAAGAATCAAGTCAAAATCAGATCAAATTAAATAGTTTCTACCCTATCTTTTAGCACAATGTCCTCTTGAACATATCTTCTTACAAAACAGTACCTTTCCAAGCACCCGCTTGGAAAAATGTTACTTAGTGAAGTTAAATCTATTTATAACCTATTTTCATCACATTCCACATCAGAAAACATCATCACCATCACCAAAAAACCCACCAAAAAAGGTCTGCGTCGAGAACAAGATGTTCATTATGAACTGCAACACTTGCTGGTGCAACGAGGACGGCACGAGTTACTTCTGCACCAGGAAAGTGTGTGTGACGGAGACAGAGCCAGTCGTCGAAGAGGGATCGGAGGTACGAATTTTTACGAGGATTTTGCTATCAAATGTTCTGGGTTTTGGTTAAAATAGTGGACTAATGTAGTTAGTGACCTTGCCTACGAAACAGGAGGTCCTGGACTCGAACTCATGTGTGTTAATTTATCACGAAGCTGATAGCTATCAACATTATTAGCCGCTTATGGCATTCCCAGCATGGGGGTCTTGTTAGAAAAGACTCGTAAGCAAAGTCATTACCAACAAGACCGATTTTTGAGCTCTCGACGCTCGAATCCTGACATTTTAAAGTCTCTCAAACACGAAGAAATTGTATTTAAGAAGCATGAATAATAGAAATTAATAATCGTGGGTATCAAAAGTATACATTTTGTGCAAAAATAATGGTAAGAAACTTTTGTATGTGAATATTTTCGTTCTAAAAGCTTTATGAATTCGAGTGCATGACTCTCAAAATTTTCCTCCCAGAAGACCGCCATAAAAAGAAACGCATAGAAATTGTATTATTTCGCAAACCAAAATTGGCAATAACAGGAGCAAATTACTACACTTTCCCGTAGTCTTGATGACAGTGCTAGCATAAAAAGACAGTATGATTATCTTTGATCATGCTTCAAGTGAGTAACTCTCTACTCTTCCTAGCATAGAAAAAGTTCCTAATGCGGACTGCTAAGGAATAGAATTCGCTCCCTTTCTCTGTACTCCCGGAAATATATACATTTCAGCCGTATGCAGTCCACTGCTGCACATAGGCCTCCCACAAATATGACTTGTATCATCTTGGGGGAAGTTGCCATAGTCGCCACGCTTGTCAGGCCGGTCTGCCACCGCACCGCAGTAGCTGTAGATTTGGTTTCGACGGACGCTGCTGCCCGTCCGTAGGATTTTTCCCTTTGTCGAGGAGGAGATGGGGTGGTGCTAGTCAGCCGGCATCACACGGCAATGTACATATAATTTGGTTCTTTTCAATGCAAGAGCGAATAGGCTGTTACTGAACCAGTGTTCTACAATCTCGACCTCGTCGACACTTACCATCAGACTGAGGTCAAACGCTGGTTAGTCTAGTAAAAAAAAATCATAAAAGTCTATCAATCACCAGAAACTTCGGATCATAAAGCGCGAATGCCGACCGGACGAAGTTTTCGAGATCGATTGCAATATGTGTCGTTGCAACGCTGACGGCAAGTCGTTTTCGTGCACTCGTCGGGCTTGCTTCGACGAGACCAAGGTTCGATTCTAAATGGTGGAAGACTAACAGTAGCTGTACCGTTACCATGAGTTGTGACCAAGGATCGGACAAACGCCCGTCATTTTGAAAATATAACCCTGTTCCGTACAGCAGAGACTTCCTTATGTTAATACAAAAATTGTATTTTTATACATTTATTGGACCATAATTTATATCCAGTGACAAATTAATTTATGAATTTTATGATTGACATTCAGAAATATACTTTCGCCAATAAAATGGAATGACCAAATTTTTTTCTAAATTTTCAGTTGTGAGCCTATAACGATGTGATTTTAGGACCCATTTATGCGTTGAAAAAGTCCGTTCACAGTCTACGGACGTCAATATTTTAACATCATAAAATAAGGAAGTCTCTGCTGTACGGAACAGGGTTATATTTTCGAAATGACGGGCGTTTGTCCGATCCTTGGTTGTGACATTGAGGTTTTCGACAACGAGTATCTACTCATCTCGTTCGCATTAAAACAGTACAAGCGAGATGCACAGATAGTAAACTCTTTATCGAAAACCTCAATGTCACATCTCATGATAAGGGTACTGGTGATATTTAATATGGAACAATTGATCTGATCCAATTAGTAGCGTCATTCCGATTGGAAGATAGGAAGCATGGTGTTTGGCCGCCATAAATAGGATAGTTGACTGTTTTATTTTTATTTTATAAATCGATCGAATTTATTTTGCAGTAAACTGCGAGAATTTGATAGGATTTTTTGAAATTTCGCAAATTAAAAATGCTGTTCTTTTTAAATTTTGTAAAGGTGATATCTTTAAATCAAATAAGTATTTATATTCAATTTTAATTTTAATTGATTATAATATTCGTCATTGTGAACCATTTTCACTTAATTTTATTATTTTACTTAATATGTGTCAACATCCCTATTATATGCACCACTATGTAGTCATGGTACTTCCTTTTGCCCTTTTCCTATGGTCTTTGCTTTTTTTGATGCGCTTTGATGGTGGTGGTAGTATGGTGGTGGTTTTAACCCCTCTTTACACAAGGCTGTCAAACACGTCATACATACTTTTTTAACTGCGCCATCAGCTACAGGGGCGCTACCGTCAACTACTCAACTCGATATTCGTAAATTTCGGACGATTGTCTCTGTACCGCTACCATAAGTTAACAGTGACGGTACTCGATAGCGACTGCGTAAATGTTTTGTATGGAGTTTAGAACAGCGCCGTCGGCGGTCACTTCTAGAACTAAAAATCGGTAGTATTAGTTCAACGTTAGCGATTAGCGATTACTATTCGATAGGTATTTTACCTGACTCGCTATCGAGTAACGTTTGTGGCTGTTGCCTATAGAAATCGGTACCATGAGTTACATTTTTGACATATGCTATCGAGCAATACCTTATCGACTGTAGTAAACTATCTCACTGGCTTATTGGAGCGTGAAAACGTAATAGAATTCGAGTTTTATTGTATGTCACACTCATGACGTCTTAATTGGGGTAAAAGAGAATGATGCCCGAAATTAACGAATAATCGTTTTTTGGCGGTAGCTATAATTTCTATCTATCTATTGCGATGCAAAAGTTTTGTTATTGCTGGCGCGTATTAAAAATGTACTTATTGTTAATTGCTATCCGAATATGTTTGACTGGTTTATGGTTATTTTATTAATAAAACTGGTTGTGGTTATGTAGTTATTAATCTGTAAATAAAAATATACTTTGGATTTATTTGTGTTTTCTTTTACATCATTTCCTCCAACCTTTAAATCTTTTGTAATAATTTAGATCGCCCGTCAACTAATTACGCTAGTATGCTCTCGAAATCTCTTTTAATAATGACTTCGTATATCATTTTTTTTCTTCGTATGTACTTATGTAAATAGTTATTTATTAGTTTTATTACACAAGGGAGCAAAGTTAGTATTTACCTTCTCGTGCTAATATTGAGATCCAAGGTAGCGATAGATTTCAAAATTGTTGTTTTTTTATTCCAAAAGTGGAGAATAAAGAATGGAATGGAATGAAATCTTGAGCGTTATAGGGTTTCAATGTACGAGAGGGGAAAAAAATAATGCCGTGTGAAGTGCAAACAATTTCACGAGAAAAATACTAACTCTATAACGTTAAATAACTCTAAATTATTAATACGTATCAATCATTTATCATTAAATAAATAATAATTTAAAATTACATCCAACCCAGATAAGGGAATAAAATCATTAATATTTTGTATAATATGAGTTTGCTCCCTTACGAATAAAGTGCTGATAAAGTATTGCTGTCTAAAGAATAAAAACGGGACTTTCCGAGCTTGTGAGATGAAAATATATTTATAACCCAATAAGACAAACTGTTATTTTTATATTTTGTATTAATTTCAGAACAAGACGCCTATCAGAAAGACCAGAGCAACTCCGCAGGTACAGTATTTTAATTTTAACCGTTATTTTTTTTAATAACTATTATTTTCCTACGTCACCCATATGTTACATTTTGGTATAAAAATAATAATATAAAATTAGTACCTAGATTTACTGTGCCTTCCGCACGCGCGGACCCTTACCATGAGTTGTGACTTAGGCACTAAAATAGTACAAGCGAGATGCACAGATAGTAAACTCGATACTCGTTATCGAAAACCTCAATGTCACAACTCATGGTGAGGGTACTGAGCAATTAGATCTACAGCTGAAAGTCGCGACAAATCCGGTCTTGGACAACAGTGGACTTAGGAATCCTGTTTTTTAGGAAAATGTCATGTTCCATAATTCTTAGAATTAAAGTATCGACTGCCCCGGTGCATTCTAAATACAAAATTATTTTGTCTCAAACATGCTCTAAAATAAATAAATATTTCGGGACAATCTTACACATATCGACCTAGTCCTACGGTAAGCTCAGTAAGGCTTGAGTTGTAGGTAACTAGACGACGATATATATAATAGATAGATACATATAAATACTTAAATACATAGAAAACACTCATGACTCAGAAACTAATATCCGTACTCGTCACACAAATAAATGCCATGACTGGGATTTGAACACAGAATCATCGGCTTCATAGGCAGGGTCACTACCCAACCCACTAGGCCAGACCGATCGTCAAACGGTAGATAGATGGTAGTGACCCTGCCTTTGAAGCCGATGGTCCTGGGTTCGAATGTGCTACCTGTTACAGGTTGTATTCTTCTGCGCGTGCGAAGCCGTGAGCAGAAGCTAGTTTAGCTATAATTATGAGAACATAATTATAGAAAAATTAAAACTTGAAATAGATAACATATACTTAAGAAAAAACGACGAGGACCTCCGGTGTTCGAGGCGGGATTCGGACCCGCATCTAACAGATATATAGCTGGAGATGCGGGTTCGAATCCCGCCTCGAAGGTCAATCAATCAATAGCAAACTTCTTAGTAGAAAGCGATTTTAGCAGGCAACACTTAATTGATTCACCCATACTGGTTCAACAGGAGGTGCCCAAGAACTGCTACCCGAACACAGAATTCCGCATGGACTGCAACACCTGTCTCTGCGATAAATTTGGCGAAAATTTCTCGTGCACTAGAATTGACTGTGCAGCACTGAACAACAAACATAACAGAAGAAGGAGAGGTTAGTGTGCACGCAACCTTACAAATGTTAGTTTCTTATCTTGGCACTGGCCCGGTGCCGCGAAAATCGAAGTTCGTATATTTCGAGCATATTTCTCCAATCAAGGCGTCACGAGGGTGACAGAGACAATCGGCCGATTTACGAATATCGTCTTTCGCGGTACTGCCTCTGGTCCCACCGCGAGCTAGTAAGCATTTTGTTTTTATACCTACGACTTTACAGTCTTACTGATGTATATTTACATTTCAGCCGTATGCAGTCCACTGCTGGACATAGGCCTCACATAAATATTCCTTGTATCATCTTGGGGATAGTTGCCATAGTCGCCACGCTTGGCAGGCGGGTTGGCGACCGCAGTAGCTATAGATTGGGTTTCGACGGATGCTACTATCCGTCCGTAGGATTTTTCCCCTTGTCGCCTCTTACGACACCCGCGGGAGGAGATGGGGTGGTGCTATTCTAGTCAGCCGGCATCACACGGCAGCTAGCAGCTATTTCAAGGGACAAAAGATAATCGCTCCCGAGAATATACAGTTCATATTTGAATAACTTGAAATTTAAGTAATGTAATAGTGATTTCATTTTCTTAGCTAAACTTTAGATATTAAAAATAATAATTTATTTAGTTTTATATGAAAATACTTAAAGTCTTAGGTATTTTTAGATAACTTATTTAATATGCCGTGTTATTATCAACATCACAACAAATAGACGTTTTCACCCAGTTTTATAATTACTTTATACCTATGTATATACAGGGTGAAATCAAAATGGTGTTACAAGGTTATGTTTTCTGAATGTATTCATGATTTGACTGAATGGTTTGATGATGACATTTTCGTAATAAATATAAGAAACTAAAATTTTATTTCAATAATAATTAATTGAATAACATTTTGATTAATTTTAGAGTCGTGTCCACATTACTGCGAGCAATGACGCAAAATTATCCGATCTCTGAATTTATATTACAGACGCGTCGCAAAAGGTACCGTCGGACTGCGTGCCGGGCGCCGTGTTCGAGCAGGGCTGCAACGTGTGCCGCTGCACCCAGGACGGGGGGCACGCCACGTGCACCCTCAACAGCTGCCAGGGTGTGGAGAACTCCACCGTCTCCGGTAACTTCCAATATCACTTTTGTCCTATGGGAGCCCCTGAGATACTGCTAGCGCGAGCTAGTAAGCTATGAGCTATCAGCTATTTCAAGGGACAAAAGATAATCGCTACCGTGTATATATAATATTTATAGCTCATCGCCCGGCGATGAACGAAGAGAGTTAAATAAAAATAGTTATTTGTTATACAAGGGTGCAAAATTGTTACAATTGCACCCGTGTGTAACACAAAACTTTTCCCCTCACTACAGCGAGGAAAGTAAACCATGTAAAAAAAGGTTTTTCACCTCAGCAGCTCGAACATGTCTACTTTCCTCACTCCAGGGAGTGAGGAAAGTGCGACTTTCCTCACTTTCAGAGAGTGAGGAAAGTTGCTACTTTCATCATTCCAGGGAGTGAGACAAAGTAGCTTTTTAATTGACGACCGGCCTGGCCTAGTAGGTAATGACCCTGCCTAAGAAGCCGGTGGTCCCGGGTTCGAATCTCAGTCAGGCCATTTATTTGTGCGATGAGCACAGATATTTGTTCCTAAGTCATGGGTGTTTTCTATGTATTTAAGTATTTATATGTATCTATTTATTATAATAGGACATAATGGACTCCCTTAACACCACTACCACGTTCGGACCCTCACAAATTGATCAAATATTATAATTTTGGAATGTACATATATTTTAAAATGAAAAACAAAATATTAAGTAATGAAGCCAGTGCAGTTGCAGATAAAACACTTAAATGAATGTGGTTAACTTGATGTTAATTTTTTTACAAGATTTTATTTAACTTGATGTATGTGGATTTGTATATTTATCCGGATGGAATCTTGCAACTCAATTTTGAAGCAGACAGCTTTAAGCGATTGAGCTGAAATTTAGCACACAAATTTATGTAATTTCGGTTACAATGCAATATTATGGTACCACTGATCTGATCTGATGCTGGAGTCAGAAGGTAGCAAAAGCAACTCCTAAAATACACAAGATAAACCCGTGGTGTTTTAGGCATTACAATCCTTTCGAAGAGTAGATGACGATTGTGAAAAAAAGTACAGTCGGCAATAAAAGCTTGTACTAAAAATGACATTTTTGGCAACTTATTTAACCTTTGTGTACCATATGTTCTCACTACTGAGGTGAAAAGTTGTATGTGTCACACTAGAGTAAAGTTATTTTACATCTCGTGTTTTTGAGTGCCTCGCTACGCTCAAGATTCTAACACTAGAATCACTCGCTACGCTCGTGATTCAATTATAGAATATTTCGCTTACTCGGGACTCAAAATAAACACTCGCAAGAAAAAACAACTTTCCTCTCTTGTTGCACAAATAACTATTGTAATCGCATTAACTTTTTCTTTGCGTTTAGATACATTCAACATTTTTACAAAAGGTGCCTTTAGCTTGGTTAGCTTGTGGTGGCGAGTACGATTTTGGAATGTTCTAATACGATTTTCAACTCGGTGCGTTAGCGAGGCTCGCCCGCGCCCGCCGCCGCCGCGGGGGCAAGTGAGCTGTACTTCGCGAATTTAGACTTTAAAACCATAGCAATTAGAGCTATGAGAAGTCAACTTACTTTAATCACTAGTGGATAAAATGCGTTTTTACCTTCTCGTATTAAAGGATAAACAAGCGCTTTACGAGCTAGTGAGGGGAAAATATTATTTTTTATACAAGAGAATGAAGTTAAGTTAGCTATATTTAAGTTTTACTTCAAAATTTAAATATAGAACGCCGACATGCGTGTCACACATTAGTACTACATAGGTGCTCTAGCTAAGTTTCTCATCTATGTTTTAGTTTTAATTATTTATTTTTGTGAATATACATACAACTAAATATTATATGAAGAACTATATATCTGTTCCCGTTATTTATATAAAATCGATCAAAAACGGCATAAAACGCGTGAAATAATAAAACAACTAAAACGGATTATATCGCGTGTACCTACTAATTTAAACTTCATCCCTTTTTTAGTTGTTTTATTTCATGAGTAATTATCGCGAGAACCGAAGACAATATTATGGCATAAAATACGTTTGTTATATCTGTGGCCCTAGTCAAAAAGGGCATAAGTCAAATTAGCACAGAGAATAAAAGTACAAGTGCCGTACATTTTATAGGACTTATGGCCTTTTTTACTGAGCCAATTCATCTTATACACTTTTTCTCTAGGGTCACATATATATTATATATGTTTCCTTCCAGCGACGGAGTCCAGCTTCCGCTGCAACCCCGGCGAGCAGTTCAAGCAGTCCTGCAACGACTGCAGCTGCTCCGCTGACGGCAAAAGTGTGTTTTGCACACTGCTCGTCTGCGACGATGAGCTCTCGCCCTAATAGTATTATAATGTAGTCCTTAGTTTAGTGCCACCCTTTGAACGCCAGAGACAAATCCGGCGCCATATTGTTTTATTTTTCATCGAACATTGATAGACATGAAGGTCGCCTTAAGGATGACTCACGTTACACCGTTGCCTTTCCTACACGTCGACGTCACGAGGCCGAGCCCACCGTCGACCCACCGGCCCGGGCCCGAGCAGCCGACACTCGGATATTGACACGAGCGTCGTTCCATCCAGCCATTTGTTGCGGTAGACGATCATCACGCCCGTCGATATCACGTCGCCTTCCCATCACCGTGCCGAGCAGAGCCTTTTTACATAGATGTAACGGCCGTCGCACGACCGGCCCGTGCCCGGGGCAATCAATAACTCCAAGCAATTTTGTATTTAATTTTTTAACCAATAAATGTTATTAACTACCCGAAAATGTACAAACTGGAAATTGATTAAGATGACATATATTTAAAAAAATCCTCATACATGTCATCTATTTCAATTTTTTATTCATATCTTGTAGTAGGTATTGCTACCTAAAAATCAAAGCAAAACAAAATATTTCATAAAAAGTGATTTAATTTGTTCTTAGTTGAATGTACAAACTGTTTGTTCACTTTTATTTAAATACCTAAATATACAGAGTATATATGACGCTGAAAGTACGAATCTTAATCCGTATGCGAATTAAAATATTGATTTTAGTGTATTGTGCGTCTGGGGCTCATATTATGTCATCGATTGGGCGTTCAAAGGGTTAGTAGATTAGCTACCCCGAATTCTTATTATGCATGACTTCCAGCAAATACGAAGAGTGAACACTATAATTGGCACCGATTTTTTATATCTGAACAGATATATTGTGCCAAGTTTAGCAAATTGCTCTTCCTATTGTGGGATATTTCAGTAGTTTTCGGACTATTTTAGCGAACTTGCTGTTTTATAATTGATTCATAGGGATACTAATATGTCGATTATTGTTTTCACCTAATAAGTATTTATTTTCAACTGTCATCGCTCTAGCTTATTGAATGCCTAAGTTACCACGTCTATGGTTAGTGGCTAAGCGTGAATACTATTCGTTTATTACCAGTTTTTTTAACTTTCAGCCAGTTGAGGTATTTTGACTAGGGCTCCGAAAAGGCAAGCTAATTTAAATCTGTCTTCTCAACGAATATTTTTGACGCACTGCTACTAATGAAATACCAAGACACTAAGACGTCATTAGACGTTCAAATATATGCATTCAATTTTTTTTAAAGGCTATTTACGTAAAGACATGGACATTGTTAATAAATACTTATATACTAGTGTACTTGTTAACACTTTCACTGCGGCAGTTGGTTAACAACGCAGTTAACTATACTTCTTGCAGGGTCGATCGGCCCTATAACGCAGGGAACTTTATTACCTTCTGTATAACACCTATGTTTCAACATTTTCCTAGTACTTATTTAATAATGGTACGTATATAATGCAGCTTGTTAATTTACATTGTGTTGTTTTAGTTTAGGTATGTTGTAAGCTGTGTTGCACATATCAGTAGTAAATCTTTAAAGTAAATTAATTTTCTTTTAAGATTATTGCTGAAATGTTTACACTAGTAATCGGTATTTCGGAAAGTAACTTAAGTCAGTATTAGCGATTAAATTGACATTCGTTTCGTTATAACCGATGAATATATATGTACATGTGTATTTTTCATTTGTAATAAATGTCTACATTGAATTATGCCAGTCTTCTGTTGATATTCTGTGCCATCAAAACTAATTATTTACTATTGACATGATGAGACAGTAAAGTAAATATCCAGGTGCCCCACAGCGCCCTAATGGATGCCCGTGTCGAGCACTGGTTTGGTGGTTATCTATCTAGTTGGGTTTGGTGGTTACATTGTCGTTTTTCACATCACTTCATTTGCTAATACAAGCTTTCAAGACACTCTTGGCGTTAATTTGGTTGTTAATTTTGTAACTTTATTACGTACAACAACATAAGGCATTATATTATATCGATAGTCCGTATTTCCATACACTGTGCTACTGTTATATACATGTACATATAAGCGTCAGTCTAAGCGTACTATTTTTTGTATTTTGTGTGTTTTTTTTTTTATATTTAGTTAGGGCCTGGATTGAGAATGAAAAGAAATTCGTTGAGTCGATAAAATTTGATGCCTCATATCGTACGTTTACTGTGCGCTATCTGCAGTGTGAAAATGTTTGACAAAAACGTCATATGACGTCAACGTAAACTAACGTAACGTCACAATATTTATATAGGCACCTGTGTTATCGAATTGTCGTATTACCTTATTTAACCCTTTCGCCGCCGCCACTAACTTTGTACTGCAGTTATTTACTGTTGCAGCTGACTTTCAACTGTTATATGAGACCATTGCTTTCGTAATGAGATAAGCTTTATTTTAAACGAAAACTTGGGACTGTTATTGGCAACCATACACGTACAGATATGTCCGCCGGTTATGTTTCGAATCTGATCCGCAACTTGACATCCGGTCACGGACAAGATCCGTCGGATGCCCGCCGGATCTGTATCGGACGCCGCCGGATTAATTTCGGACGCCCGCCGGGTATGTGTCGTACGCCCGCTGGATCTGCATCGTACGCATCCGACCCCATTTACCGCCATACTATTCTGTCCGTAGACATGTTCACCAGACAGATACGGCGAACATATCTGTACGTATGTCTGGCTAACTGCAGTATTTGGCGTGGATGTGTCATGTTTTCTGAAACGGCGAAGGGTATGTGACTCTATTGTAAATGAAACAGCATACAGCATATTCGCTATGTTTTTATCTATTCATTCTATAGTTATCTGTGGTCCTAAATATAAATTAGGTGTAGTGATGAACTGTCATCGGATATCAGCTGACTTCGTACAAGTTGACCCATGTATTAGAAAATAATTGTGTAATACTTAAGTTTTTCAATCACTAGGGAATAAAACATTTCAATTTACTTGATTGTTTTTTTATGTCTATACCGTTCCAAGACATTTCACTTAATGACCACTATTTAAAACGCGATTAATACGATAAAGGTAAGGCCATAATTATTTTTTTATTACGAAAATCAAACATTAACGTGAATAACGTTTATTTAGTGACTTGCTTTCAAGAAAATACGTTTTTGTGCAATACATTTTAAGAAGAAACACTACCGGTAATTATTTATTCTTTCTCACAACGGTTAGATCGTTTAAGCTAAAAACAGGCAAAAAAACAACGTAAGTAAGACCAATTTTAGTTGCGTGAAGAATACTGATTTTAGTGATTTTATCGTTTTTTTTTACATTTTACTTAACGAGATTATATTTAAAGAAATCTGCTAGTAGATAGATATAGATTACAAATAGAGCAGTTCATAAATATATTTTTAACATAATGAGTTCGTGAGTGTAGAAATAGTAAATAAAAACTTGAAATAAATGAAAATGTACAGAGTGATTTATCATTTGTGATCCAGAAAAGGTCTAACACCTTCGCGACGGCAATTAGTTAACGTCGCAATTACTTGCATAGGGTCGAATCGACCCGATGCCGCGATGAAACTCAGTAACTCGGTCAATTTTATGTTAGTATTGTCCGAGAACGAGAGCGACCAGGTAGACTAGTAAGTGCAAATACTAAAGGCTTGGGTTCACATCCTGCCTCGGACACAAGTGGGCTAAATCACGTGTGACGACGTAATCGGTTACTATTTCTTCAGTATATGTCATGTATTTTAGTTTACAATCTTACACAAATCGACTTAGTCCTACGGTAAGCTCAGTAAGGGTTGTGTTGTAGATACTAGACGACGCTATGTATATATATATATATATATATAATAGATAGAAACATATAAATACTTAAATAGAAAACACCCATGACTCGAACAAATGTCTGTGCTCATCACACAAATAAATGCCCTTACCGGGATTCGAACCCAGGACCATCGGCTTCATAGCGGTCACCAGCCACTAGGCCAGACTAGCAGTGGTCACTACCCTCTAGGCCAGACCTGTCGTCAAAGCTGTATTTGTATTTTATGCATATGTATTGACTATACTGGGTGTGGCCTGTAATAGAAACAATAGGTTTAGGGATAGCTTCTACACCGCGAACGTAGCAACATTTGTTCTACAACTATTAAAAAATGTGCAAACTTCATAGTTTTTACAATTCATTGCTTACTCGGAAGATCTTATTTTATTAATATTTAGTAAAGTTATTTTCAAAAGTCGTAGATAAAACGTTGCTACGTACGTTTGTAGTGTAGAAACGATGCCTAAAGTTATTGCTCTTATTACAAGTCACACCCGATATAGAGTCATTTTATCCAGAGAGATTCCTGTATCCTTAGGTATAAATGGCCACGTGTGTGCGGGTTGTGTTCTCGGGGCTGGTTGTTCTGACAGTGGCCTACACTGTAGACGCGTCTATCTGTAAGTATGATTTTAAACTGTAATTATACATTTACCATTTCCACGCTATGTCAAACACAAAATTATTGCTCGGATGCCACGTCATCGAAAAGTCAAAACTTAAGGCTGCACCAAAGAAATGACAGCAGAATTTCGTTGATAGCAGGGACCGGCCCGCTATCCCTTATAAAGGGTTTTGTATGGGTTTTACATAAGGCTTTACTCACCATACCCTTATTTGACAATACCCTTTCATTTTGTTTTTAAAGCCCTTATAAAAGCGCTAACCCTTATAACTAAGCGCTATCCCAATACCCTAACAAAACCCTAATCATCCGCTCACCAAAACCTTACTACCTACCTTACTAGGCCTACCTACGCTGCGTCTTCCAGTTCGTGGTCGCCACTCCAGAACCTTTTCGCCCCAACGGCCATCGGTTCTGCGCGCAAAGTGCCCCGCCCACTGCCACTTAAGTTTGACGTACTGCGTAAATAAATAAAAGCATGGTAAATAAAAGATAGAGATATATATTTATAGCTCATCGCCCGGCAATGAACCTCGATCGCCCGGCTATGACGTATATGTCTCTTTTATTTACACCGGATCGATTATCTTTTGTTCCTTGATATAGCTGATAGCTCATAGCTTACTAGCTCGCGGTGGGACCAGTGCCTTAGATACCTTTTTTGATTAGTTACCTAAACCTTAATCTTTGTCTATGTGCGTCTTAAGTTGAATATTTAAGCATTACTCAAATAAATCATACGATTCGGAAACAAGATTACTTGAATTTTACTTTATAAAAATTACATCCAAAGTTACCTCTAAAAATATAGGATTCCCATAATATGTTGCAAATATTCAACAGATGGTCATAAGTTTATTAATAATAACAAAATTACTTATTTTCTATAACGTATACGACTTACACTTATTAAAAATATATTTTTTTAAATAAATGAACGAAAATTCCTGAATTCGTGAGCGGTTCGCCCATCTTTACCTGAGCCGCCATGAATCGAGTAGCGCGAAAACCTCGGCGTTGGAGGCGATGCCGATATATCAGTCTTTGGCGTGGAAAGGGTTAAAGAAATGGAGAGCCATGCTTAGTAGGTTTGCGACGTAAAATATTAATGCGGTTCTATTCTATGACCAGTTTTATTGATGATACCAAATTTTAATATAATTATGTATGGACATACAAATGGATTTACAATCCGATAATATTTTGAGGATCCATTTTCGATGAAATATACACCGAAGAGTTCGTCGCCGAGACAAGGGGATATGCCGCTAAATATATTAATTTTCGTACCTCCATGCCTTTTAAAGACAAATTATCTAAACAGACGGACATGAGTCCTGGCACCACGAACATCGAAGTTAAAAAAATTTTAGCATCCTTCTCCTTTACTCCAAATCCAAAGCGTCGTTAGAGTGAAAGAGACAGTCGTTCGAAATTTACGAATATCGATTTTCGTGGTATCTAATCTCATAAGTATACCTAGATATTTTTCTAGCGGGAACGACATTTGCATAGTGCTTGCCACAATAAACATATCGACAACCCTGTTATCGATAAGCACATACTACTTCACCGACAAGACGTACACACAGTCTTATATCGGCTACATATCTAGACGCCGCGTGCCACCGATCTTGAACAAATTCAATGTAATCCGTACACTTTTGGTCCAATTTACTTTTATTATTTGCAATGAATAGTTCAAAATAGTTTTCTGAAGTATGTAAAATATAAATAAATAGATAGTTTTGTTATTGTTATTTATTTTTAACCGTATTAACTACCCTAAATTTGTCTTTGTATTACCTGTCGAAATTACTTATCGATAACAGGACTGTCGATGTTTTTATTTTGTCAATCACTTACAAGAACTCGTTCGTGCTAGAAAAATATCCATGTATAACTCATAAGGTTTCCGTTTATGCTGATATAACACTACTTAACTTTCAGCCAACGGCGCCAGAAGAATTCCAGAAATAAAACCGGGCCAGAAATGCGTTAAAGGGCAAACATACAGGATGGATTGTAACACGTGTCATTGCGGTGAACGCTCAACTTTACTATGCACCAAAATGGGATGTCTTAAAACTGGATTCGGCGGTCGGAGGGCTGAAGGACAGACCTGCGTACCCGGGAAGCTGTTTAAGAAGGGCTGCCAAAAATGTTTCTGTACTGATAATCGGAAGCTGAAATGTAGCTTGAATAACTGTACGCTGTCTGATAAACGTGAGTTTGTGTCTCACACAGCGTGTAATCTTGTTACGATATAGGCAGAAATAGAAGGTATTGAGTTCCTTTAAGAAGGATTTATCCGCGTGGTGCATAAAGCCTTCTTAAAGGAACTCTAATAGCGTACAGTCAACAACACTCCTAGGTATACATTGGTAGACCTTATTATATAAGGCATAAAGTCCACCGTAAACACTTAAGAGTGTTGCTGTGTGTACCACTAATACAAAACGCAGTAGGTTTTTTTTAAATAAGTCGATAATCGATTATCATTTAGGCTACCCTTAAATAACAAATTAGTAATAATGTCTGAACATTTTATAACTGATTTCTCGTAGACATATCGTAAATATATAAATATAGTACCTACATTTTATATGATAGCTTCGATTGTGTAATCATCCTACAACTATTTAGCCATAAAATCAGTGCCAAAAACCCGTCATATAAACGTTTGCAATTATGCCTTAAATTGCATTATTTGCTAGTTGGGAGATCATATCATAACCTGCCATAACTTAATACTGATTTAAACTTTCACGGTTTTTACACATTATTACAAATTAACGTTTTCGAAACGTCGGAAGTATTTTTTAAAGTTAATATACGTGGTTAAATCCCGTTAACTTGAAGTAATCCCATAACTTATCATAAAATCTGACATAAAAACATTATCAACATAATTGATAATTTTGTTACTAAAATTCACTTTTTCTATTGTTTGATTAAGAATCAGAAATCAAAGTGTTAAGTGCAGCAAAGTTTATTTTGCTTAGAAAGGTAGTTGTCAGTCAGGCATACTTATTTAAGGTGCGACCAGACCGCAGCTTAAAATACGGAATCACCGTTTTTTAAGCAGCGGTGTGGGGAGCATGTGTCAAAAACGGTACGCATACGACGCGTCACTGCGATTCCGTATCGTGACCGTTTTTTAAGCTGCGGTCTGGTCGCACCTTTACATTATTTTTTAAAGGATAAATAATTTATTAAATATATAGGGAAAATAATTAATTATTATGTTAATTAATTAATATGTTAACTAAAATTACGTAAATTAAAATAACAACGGAAATTACAAGTTAACGATCCATCTAAAAACAAACCTAGGCCCCATGGCAGGGTACCCATTACGCAGGCAGCATTCCCGCGCTGAATTGCTATTGCAACCCTTTGAGCGAGAAAGCTGCCTGCGCGAGACATCGCGCTCTCGCTCTAGTAGACGTCGCAGATAAGTATTGTGTAATAATTATACTTAGATATTTTTCTAGCACAAACGATTTCTTGTAAGTGGTTGGTAAAATAAAAACATCGACAGTCATGTTATCGATAAGTGCCACTTCAATATCATACAGCTAATACAAGGGTAGGGTTAAAATAAAAATAAAAACCATAACAAAACTATCTATTTATTTTATTTTTATTTTTTAGAAGTTAATTTAATTTATTTTCCAACTTCAATTAATTTATAACTCATTAATATAACATTATAATAAGAAACATAAAACTAAACCTAAAAGAAGAATTAAAAGCTAAAAATGAAGAAAATAAAATTAAGAACTATCTATTTATTTATATGTTACATACTTCAGAAAACAATTATGAACTATTTGCATTGCAGATAATAAAAGTATTAATTAAGTAAATTGGATCAAAAGTGTACGCACTACGTTCAATTTGTTTAAGATCGGTGGCACACGGCAAGGCTGTGGCGCTGCCGCGAACAACGATATTCGTAAATTTCGGGCGATTGTCTCTGTCACTCTCATGACACCTTAATTGGAGTAAAAGAGAAAGATGACCGAAATATACGAACTTCGATGTTCGCTGTACCGCTCCTGTGTGTAGGCCTTGTCTTTAACGTAGGATGTACTCATCGATAACAGGATTGTCGATGATTTTATTGTGGCAAGCACTAAGCAAATCTCGTTCCTGCTAGAAAATTATCTAGGTACAGTAATAATAATATGTCCCATTAAATTTGCAGCTCACACCAACCCAGAGCACATCAAACCATACACCTCCGCAGAGTTCTACAAGCTCCCTGCTCTTCCCCACACCAGCTCGGAGTGCAACCCTGGCGCCACCT
Source organism: Grapholita molesta (assembly GCA_022674325.2). NCBI lineage: Eukaryota > Metazoa > Arthropoda > Insecta > Lepidoptera > Tortricidae > Grapholita > Grapholita molesta. Next base: position 3,676,936 of record CP053141.2, on the reverse strand, counting down.
ACCGTATCGACTGCAACACCTGCTTCTGTCTTGAGAGCGCGAACCTTATGTGCCAGAAGCTACTGTGTCCCAGCTACGAGGAAGTTTACAGGCTTAAAGCTAAAGAGTTGACTGGTGAGTCTTTATGTGCTTGTTTCACCATGGGTGGAAATGAACGAGCTTAATCGCCACGATGCGTACGTTGGTGTATGTGAAGGATACGCCGCGTATTGATGGCACGTAGTGTTCATGCTGCAATGTAACTAGACCTTAAATCGATGGACCCGGGTATGTCCTTAAACTACGTCCGACAATGAGAGGTAGGGCACAGCGAAGTACCATCACGCTCGAGTCTAGAGAAGCCCAACTGGGGAAGTACCCCCTCCTTACAGAAGACCACAGCCATAATAGCACTGCTACCTTTCAGGTATGTAGTGTTGTGTTCCTGATGGTGAGTAAGGTTCCCAGAGCTCCAACCCCCCTTAAAGGTCGGCAACGCACTTGTGACTCCCCTGGTGTTGCGGGTGCCCATGGGCGACGGTAATTGCTTACCATCAGGCAATCCGTCTGCTCGTTTGCCACCTTATGTCATAAAAAAAAAATTAAATAGTACACATTACATCAGAGGCCGGGAAAATGAGGATTTCCGGCCAAGTGGGTATATAGTACGGATGGAGATACGAGGCCGGGAATCCGTTTTCACGATGAGGCATGTATAGTGCTTTTCTCGAACATACAATGAAATAAAAGAAATGCTTCAAAAAATTAAATTTGCATTTAATTTGCAACTAACAATGAAATCGAAATGTTGATGACAAAGCCTGCGGCGGATTTCAACTTGTAAACCTGTTAAATGTGACGAGACCAAAAAAAAACCGAAATGTATTAAAAATTTACATCAGCTGTTTGCTATGACACCCGCCATCATTGCCTCTGTATGGATAATTGTGGAAAAAAAGATACTTTTCAGGTCTAGGCCTGCAAAGTTATATGAAATTCCATTTCCGTCCCCTTCAGTCGCCGCGCCTAAAAAACCATACTTCTGAGTCTGTTATAAGATTTATAAGGAATGTACTTAAAGACAATATTTCATATTTTTTCGATACTGGATGGATTGTCAGCTACCATTATACCATATGACCTAAACCTGAATGCAACTTGGCGTTGATCATTTTGAAATGAAATAAAATCGGGTAATCCTCTTATAGAGCGACGGGTATCCAGGAGTAGTTCAAGTTTCGCCTGAATCAATTGATTTTTCCCTTATTACTAAGAATTAAAGTCAAATAGGCCTGTTAAGAATTAAACATGAAGTGATTTTAAAATGACTCTCAAGAGGAAACTTTAGTTAATGCTACCAAAGAATTCGCGAAACGCAGTTCCTTCGATTTAGAAACTCAGTTTATTCTCTTAAGACCCACCATACTAGTAAAATCCTACTCAAATCCGTTCTTTATAGTATAGGAAATATAGCAAATACTCTCTTGTGACAAAATCGAAGGGAACAAATGAAATTCAACTCTGTTCCAATTGTATAAAATTCAAATTTATTTCAATTCTCTCGTGGTTCTTAGAAGCTAAAAAAAACCTCTTCACAGGAAAACCTTGCGAATCAACTCCAGTAGACGAAGATTGTGTGAAATGCGTGTGCACAGCCGGGAAATATAGTTGCGAGGCTAAACCGTCATGTAGACACTCGGACGGACGGAGGATGATACATGGCGAATATCCGTCCAAACACGACCGGAACTTTATCGATCTGGAAAACATGCAGGAGAATTGTCAGCCGGGCATGGTGTATAAGTAAGTCTACAGCGGGCTTAATAGCTAACCCTTAAGAACAAATAAAGGATTCAATGAACACCGAGCTCGCAGACTCATTGGCGATCCTGAGTTGGTGAGTGTAAGGTTACAGAGCCTTGAGCACCGACGCAGGGTTGATAGTTTGTCTGTGTTTTACAGGATACATTTTAGAGATTGTGCACAGAAATTGCACGATTCAATTCCGCCATCTCCGTTCCACCACCGGACGCCCAGGCGAGGGGAGCGGTGTCATCCTTACGTTGTGAATATTCCATTCATTCGCACGAAGCGATTCGCTTCTACCTTCTTAATGCGGACTGCTAAGGAATGGAATTCGCTCCCTTCGTCTGTATACCCAGAAAGATATAATTAGGGTCTTTTAACTCGCAAGAGCGAATAGGCTGAACCAGCGTACTACACCGTCGACCTCGTTAATACTTACCACGAGGTGTGACAGTCTTATATAAAAAAAATATACGCTACCGACACGTCACCGTCCAGTGTCGAGACCATGTTGTAGGAAATGATGGGTCGGTCGTCTCAGACCGGATACGGGCTGGTCTAGTATGAATCACCCTTTACTCGTTTTTAGGATTTGTAGTAACTTCAATTTCCTGTAGGTATATGAAGCCACCGGTCATGGGTTCGAATCCCAGTATGGGCTTTATTTGTGTAACGAGCACATGTATTTGTTCCTCATGTCAAGTCATGGGCGTTTTCTACATATAAGTATGTTTATATATATCGTTGGTAGAGTACCGACAACACAAACCTTCTTGAGCTTACCGTGGGGTTCACTCAATTTGTGGAAGGATCTCCTGTAATATTTATTTATGACTGGCAACTATGGCAACGAACTACCAACTATATTGAGTACCTAATGCGTAACGTGACTTTGTTCCAAGTTATGGGCGTCAATTGTAACAGGTGTATCAAATACTAAACTAATCACGATTATATTTTGTAAACATATTTGCTATGTAAAATTAATTAGTATAAGTCCGAACCCTTGCTGTAATTAAGCCATTTATGACTTTAACAGTAAGTAAACATGGAACTCTGCGATTTTTATTTTTTAAGTATTTTGGAACTTTAATAATAAATAAATAAATAATAATAATTAAAAAATAACCTACAATGGAAGACCCTTAAAGGATGACTCACGTTACACCGTCGCGTCTCCTACACGTCGCTCTCCCGACCCCTAGCCTTCCGAGTTGACCCACCGAGGCGGCCCGGGCCCGAGCGGCTCGGCACTCGAATATTGACATTAACACGAGCGTCGTTCTATCCAGCCATTTATTGCGAGTAGACGATCATCACATGCCCGTCGTAATTGCGTCGATATCACGTCGCCGTCCCATCACCGGGCCGAGCCGAGCCTTTTTACATAGCTGTAACGGTCGTCGTGACCGGCCCAAGTGGCTCGGAGGGCTCGGTGATCACGTGATTCATTCCATACTAGTACAAAATGTAGTGACGGTGGCATCGGCTCGGCGACGGGCCGCTCTAACGTGAATCAACCTTAAGCCTTTAGACAATCGCTGTTGCCTCATAAGGAAACTTATCCTACTCGTTGACTACAGGGTCCATTGCAACAAATGCTACTGCCAGGATGACGGGTCCCTCCGCTGCACTCAGAAGACCTGTCTGAACTACGCAGAGGTACAACGTCTGAAGAAACTCAGATTGAAACTGGAGAAAGAGGAAGAGGAGCAATAAGTAAAATATTGTCACGACTTTGAAAAAAATATCTCTGTTTTTGTAACAAGTTTTAGATAAATCTCTCAACTAATCTACCTACCTTGGTCTTAACCATAGACCGCCACAGATACGCAATTTCAGCAACCACAGACTAGCTACTACTCCAATCAAAACTTTTAGAGGAAGTCATTTTTGGTTTCCTTTATTTTTTTTTCTGTGAACTAAGTTAAAATGCAGTATAGGTAAAAAACTTAGCTAAAGCACCTGTCCTATGCAGTAGTAACATGTTTGTACACGCATGTCAATGTTCTATATTCAAATGTTGACGTAAGTTTCATATGTGACGTTCAGCGGCAAAAGGTACCTTATGGAGGATTCGCTTACGCTGTTATTAACGGCGTTTCAATACTGATGTGTGGCTTCGGAGACGTAAGCGCCAACCGCCATAAGGTACCTTTTGCCGAGGAACATCAATTAATTCTTTGCACAACTAGTCTTTCAGTTAAGTTTTTCACCTATAACTCTGTTTTCATCCCTCTAGTTGTATTCGTTAATGATTAGCACATTGTCCGCAGGACTTTTCTATAACGATATTATATTTCGATAACGTTTTCCTCTAGTATTAGTCGTATGGCGACCCCTGGGCTTAGAGTTAAGTACAGTATTAGCGTAAACCAGCAATGAATTAAAGAATTCGACATGAGTAATGGTTTTATTTCCCTTTTTTATGACAAAGGTGACATACGAGCAGACGGATTGCCTGATGGTAAGCAATTACCGTCGCCCATGGGCACCCGCAACACCAGGTGGTCACAAACGCGTTGCCAGACTTTAAGGGGGATGGGAGCTCTGGGAACCTTATTCACCATCAGGAACACAATACTACATACCTGAAAGGTAGCAGTGCTATTACGGCTGTGGTCTTCTGTAAGGAGGAGGTACTTCCCCAGTTGGGCTGCTCCAAATTCAAGCGTGACGGTACTTCGCTGCGCTCTACCTCTCATTGTTGGACGTAGTTTAAGGACATACCCGGGTCCAAAAATAGTTTTATTGGGTCCGTTAACAGTTTTATTGGCAATGTCAACCTAAACGACCTCTCGTGCCTATCGCCTAGCCACACCTGCAACCACATACGTCGAAGCCTATTGTAAGGAATGTAATGTGCAACATTGTAGTGCATGTTTGGGAAAATTAATACTCTGTGACTGCACTGATTTTATCAGAGAGTTGATTAAAACATACATACATTTCAGCCGTATGCAGTCCACTGCTGGACATAGGCCTCCCACAAATATGACATGCATCATCTTGGGGGGTAGTTGCCATAGTCGCCACGCTTGGCAGGAGAGTTGGCGCCCGCAGTAACTATAGATTGGGTTTCGATGGACGCTGCTGCCCGTCCGTAGGATTTTTCCCTTTGTCGCCTCTTACGACACCCGCGGGAAAAGATGGGGTGGTGCTATTCTAGTCAGCAGGCATCACACGGTAATTAAACGATTCACAATATGCTACCGCCACACATTCGCACGAGTAGCGAGGCGAAACACGAGCACGCATGTGTACGCAGACGTCTCCGCTATTCCTCTCGTCCCTCGCATCGCATTTTTGTATAGGTAAAGTTTCGTCGAACGTTTCGACGAATAGCGAGGCGAGTGACGAGCCAGCATGTCTAATCGCGGAGTGAAATGAAACGATTATATATGGTATTTATAAATATTTTATATAACTAAGATGAGTATACTTATTGATTATAAATAGTCCGGATTGACGTAAATCCCGATATCGTAGTCGAGTCCCACTCCCCTCTCACTCTTGAATCGCATGTTGACGAAAGTGAACCCGACTCCTCCAGCCGTGATGTTGACTGACGCCTTACTCTGCAGCTGGTCCAGAACTTGGATACCCTGGAAGAACAGAAATACTATATAACAACGACAAATTGCGCGATCGCATGAATCGCATCAGAAATACAGTATCAAGAACTACAGCGTTATGAGGTTCTTCAAAAAAGGAGTGTACGAGTAGGTATAGGTTATCAAAGGGTAGGCAACGTGCCTCTGGAGTTGCAGGCGTCCATAGGCTACGGTAACTGCTTACATTCAGGTGAGCCGTATGCTTGTTAGCCATCGTTGTATAAAAAATTATGTCATTCGCAGCAGAACCAAAATAACCGATATAGCCCCGTATCGCTAATTTTAAGAGGCAGGTTGGGGCGTAAAGGTTCCACGTATCGGCGCAGCGTGGGCAGACCCCCAACAAGTCTCATTAGACTTAAATACTCAATATCGCTAAGTAGTGAGATACACACAAGCGGCGTAAGGCATAAGGCACGGTGCCAAGCCTGCGTCGCGCCACTTGAGTGTAATTCACAGTTACGTCGACTTCGAACATTTTGTATGAAACCGTTTTGAAGCGACATCAGGCACGCAAGCGGTGCCGCGCCGCATAAAGCAGTTAAAATACAATTTAGCACCCTTGTATAACAAATAACTATTTCCATGCACTAGCAGTGCTAATAGACTCGAGTGTAAGTTTCTTGTGTCGTAAATAAACGTCTCGAACGCGTAAGTGGTAATGTTATTCATATGGGTAACTCTAACGCGATTGTGCTGTTTTGTTACGTTAAAAACTTACACTCAGGGCTCTGAGGCTCTAGTGTAATCTACTTTTGACGTAAAATAGTTATTTGTTATACAAGGGTGCAAAATTGTATTTTAACTGCGAGTGTGGTATTGAAACACGAGCAAGCGAATGGATTCTATAGTTTAACCACGAGCAAAGCGAGTGGTTTTAAAATAGAATCCTGAGCGTAGCGAGTGTTTCAATACACGAGAAGTAAATTACAATTGCACCCGTGTGTAACACAAAACTTTTCCCCTCACTACAGCGAGGAAAGTGAAACATGCAAAAAAACGTTTTGAAATCGCATTGACTTTTTCTTTGCGTTTAGATACATTCAACATTTTTACAAAAAACAAAGGTGCCTTTAGCTTAGGTTAGCTTGTGGTGGCCAGTACGATTTTCGAATGTTCTACTTCGATTTTCAACTCGGTGCGTTAGCGAGGCTCGCCCGCGCCCGCCGCCGCCGCCGCGGGGGCAAGTGAGCTGTACTTCGCGAATTTAGACTTTAAAACCATAGCAATAAGAGCTATGAGAAGTCAACTTACTTTAATCACTAGTGGATATAATGCGTTTTTACCCTCTCGTATTAAAGGATAAACAAGCGCTTTACGAGCTAGTGAGGGGAAAAAACGTTTACGAACGCGTAAGTGATAATGTTATTTATATGATAAACGCAAACGCGTTCGTGAAGTAAAGTTAAGTTAAAAACTTACACTCAGGGCTCAGAGCCCTGGTCAATAAAGGTTTACTTTACACCAATGTAATCATGCAAGCAAAATCTACAGAATACTAGACGTATATGTTTTTAAATCTGAAGAAACAAAAGGGGATTTACCTTGATCCGACTATTCTAATATGAAACTTAAATTTGATTTGTAAATACGAATTTGGTTGATAAAACTTACTGTGTCTAGTAATATATTAAATCCTACATGCACAACTACCGACGATGAAAGTACATATAATCACAAATAGATTAACAGAAACTAGATTTTCTCGTAAAACCGTTCTGTGAAACCGTATAATGAATGGAAAGGTGGACGGAGTTAAGTTTACCAGCAGACATAAAATAAGAGGATGACCCGAAAAATTCTCACCTGAATCTTCTTATGCTCGGGAACAGTCCAGAACTTTTGTTTCACTCGTTTTATGAACGGTACTGCGTTATATTGCAGCTTTTCATGGTGGAACAATTGCACCCGGTCCGCAATATTGCCAACCACTAAGTGAGACGCATTTATTTTGCACACTAGTACTAATAAACCTAAAATCGTGATCGTCTTCATTGTTGTTGCAAAAGTCGAGCAAACGTCAAAAATGTACAGAATACGCTCCTGTGAGTGGACACAGTGGTACGTGTGTGATTCGCGAGTAAGCTAGTAAGAATGAGCACGAGGTCGCCAAGTTATCTAAGGTCAAATGACACGGACGTAAGATGTGACGATGATTAAGATTTAGGGGTCTACAGTAAGCTCAGGGCATTCATACTGGCAGTGCCAAGAAGTACGAAGTCCTCGCTTCTCGTTTCTCGTCCAACAGCGTATGTATAGTCAACCAATTTGATTTCTAGCGGTCACAGTGACGTTAATAAGAGATCTTTTGAGCCTTTCATATAGATTTTCACTGTGACAAGGAACGAAGTGGCCCATAAATCAAATTGGTTGACTGTACTTCGTATTTGTGTATTCAATATATTTTCTCGTTTAATAAATAGCTCCGTTATTACATATTAGTACTAGCTTTAAGTTATCTTTAGCACACTATCGTTCAAAACGTAGTTTTGTATGCATGCATGCTTTTTGTTCGGAAAATGCCGTTTTATCCACAAAACAAATGCCTACGTCATAGTAGCTTTACGCATGCAAAGCCTCAGCCCGATCGGTTTAAAATTGACAAAGTTTCATACAAACTTTCATCCCCTATTTTAAAATCCCCTTGGGGATAGAATTGATCAAAATCCTTTCTTAGCGGATGCCTAGGTCCGCCTCATAACATCTACCTGCATGCCAAATTTCAGCCCGATCCGTCCAGTGGTTTGGCCTGTGCGTTGATAGATCACTATGTCAGTCAGTCAGTCACCTTTGAGTTATATATATTTAGATTATTTCAGTTTGGTATATTATATTTGCATTGTTCAGTTCTCGTCAGAAATAAGGTGATCCTAAAGTGAACTAAAGTCACCGACAATGCCCACCGGGTTAGCAAGCTGAAGTGGCAATGGGCAAGCTACATTACACGCAGAGAAGATGGCAGATGTGGTCGAAAAGTGCTCGAGTGGAGACCAAGGACTAGCAAGCGCAGCGTAGGACGTCCACCCACAAGATAGACAGACGACCTCATTAAGGTCTATTTCAGCAGTGGACGTCTTATGGCTGAGATGCTGATGATAATTTCAGTTTACTATATAATCTTCTGTACGGAACCCATTTAATATATTGATTGCTTAGCAATGTATTCCAATCCACTTAGTTAACAGAACATTTCCTGTTAAAAGGCAATTAATGGATTCCTTGAATCGATCGCCAAATGTTACTCGACCATGTTATGTATGTAGTTGAATGAATGAACGAAAGATGTGTCATTATCTAGGAAAAGGGACCTTATTGTCGATGGCACTTACGTCGAATCGCGTTGCGTTTGTATTGTATCGTCTTGAACAACGACATAAGCGCCATCGACAATAAGGTCCGTTTTCATAGATAATGTCACAGATTACAAAAAAGCATTTTCAATTTAGTCGATTATGCTTTTATTAAGATTCTGTGTAAATGACTCAGATAATAATTTAACAAAGTGATAAATTGTATCAGGTTTTTGTTGTTACATAGTAAAAATATAAACAAAGCACGCAGCTTCTTCTTTGCATCGGGATAGCCATCAGATATATTTCAGCGGCCAAGATGGTCACAAAAATCTGTACAACGCCTCTATTGCCAAGGCGATAAAGTGCATGTTCAAATATTTTTTTGACGACCGGTCTGGCCTAGTGGGTGGTGACCCTGCCTGTGAAGCCGATGGTCCTGGGTTCGATTCCCAGTCTGGGCATTTATTTGTGTGATGAGCATAGATATTTGTTCCTGAGTCATAGGTGTTTTCTATGTATTTATAAGTAGGTATCTAACTATTATATATATCGTCGTCTAATACCTACAACACAAGCCTCACTGAGCTTACCGTAGTACTAGGTGGATTTGTGTCAGATTGTCAAGAAATATTTATTTATTTATTGCCGAGTCACTTGGCGCTCCGATATATATGATGGCGAGTGTAATTACATAAAGATATGCGACATTATCTAGCAAAAGGGACCTTATTGTCGATGGCGCTTACGTCGAACCGCGTTGCGTTTATATTGCGACATCTTGAACAATGGCGTAAGCGCCATCGACAATAAGGTCCCTTTTGCTAGATAATGTCACATATGTTCTACGAATCGGTGTGGCTAATATTTTATCATTACAGTGTTAGTTTAAGACCTGAATGGACGCTCGACTTGGGAGTGCAAATGGATTCGCATTTGCTTAAATGTATGGCTCCGACACATTTTTTCTTCCAATATTCCGCAGTTTCTCAAGACTATTTTTCGACCAGTGTGTGTTGCACTAGCCCGCTGAGTCCAGCAAGAAACTCAGCTAGGCTTGACCGTTGTGGGAGTCACTGTCGACTAAGGCTTTACACTATACTTATAAGCCATATGGGCTAACCGGCTAACAGGCTAGGTTCAAAACAGTTAAAAGTATCATGAGGACGTATATGACGAAGGATAGATAGAAAAAATTGTCAAGTCTAAGCGGTACTCGTGTAGCACAATTGGTAGTGCACTGGGCTAGTGATCCAGTGGTTGTGGGTTCGAATTCCGCCGCGAGTCAAATTTTTCGATTTTAAATATCGAACATATTCGCTAGCAGACGTTTCTGATTAATAAAAAATAAGTTAAAGTAAATTAAAAAATACAGCTTTTACTAACATTCTTTAATAAAATAATTGAATACATTTTTACCAATTTTTTTGACATGCATAAGACAACATTGCTTTCACAATATTCAAAATTACGCTTAACCTATGAAGAAATAAATAAGTAAATCTTACAAAATTCACTGTTGATTTGAGACATATTTTCCAGAGTCCTAGGAGCGTATATAAAGGACATCATCTGTGGTCCTAGTAAAAACGATACAAGATTCTTACTGGTTGTTCTTCCCTTTTGACAAAAGTCACAGAAATATTATAAAATGTATTATATTACACAAGGTTTGAAAAACAATTTTTTTTTGGCAGTTGGGACTAAACCAATCAATACATAACACAAAATTCTATATACCGACACACAATTTCAGTTTTTATTCGAATACAAAGTTTTGATAAAGAATTACAACATAAATATTCGGTCCGTTAAGTTTCAAACCGGAAAAAAAATTGTTAACGAAATCAACAAAAAAAAATACTTTTCAATGATGATTTTCGTACATTACTTTCGCGTCCAAACCCTGCAGTTAACCTCTATCCGACCTATAAAAAGGTCTCCCATATCATATTGAGTCTTAATTTTGACAAATCAACGCATTTGACTTACCAGAACTACAGATAGAGGATAAAATTCTTAACAATTAATTTGAAAATAAAGAGCTGATTTGACTAATAGTCTTCTCGAAATTCGAACGTAATTTAAAAAGTTACTGGTCTAAAAGCCTACAGTTAGAGTCGGTTGCGCCACACAATTTGCTAACGTCAGTTTGACAGTGTTCTATGAGCGGCGCCATATTTAAATTTTTCGCCGCCATTTTCTTGATATACAGACAACATTCTCCACGGCACTATATATCAAGTCAGTATGGTCAGGATTGTATATGTCGCAGTCAAAAGTGAGAACTGGTCAAAAGAATAAGAACAGGCAAAACTACTTTTGACTGAGCATGTTAGGTTAGGTTAGGTTAGGTTTTTTCCTCATTGGATACCATCAGGCCGTTCCTGATGGCATGCCCGACTCGACTGGGGATGGCATTCCGCCATAGAATGGAATTAGTGAAAAGTAGTTTTGCCTGTTTTTGTCGGTTAAAAGATCTTTTGACCAGTTCACACTTTTGACTGCAACATATACATACAATTTTGGTGGCGAAAAGTTTAACACGTTCGCTTCGCGCAAACATGAACTGCCTTAGTGAAGGTAGCTATCACGCTAGACCCATCCTTTTCTAACTACAATAATAACAGGATGATAAAACGGGACGGGTAGTCTGTCTCTGCTTGTTGATTGTGCGTGCAACCGACCGTAGTACTAGGTGAGTTTAGTCGGCTGTGGCGTCAGGGTGCCTCTCCAGTATCATGGCGACGCCCTGCCCGCCGGCGGCGCACGCGCTTATCACGCCGATCTGGCCGTCCTCGCGTACCAGACGGTTGGCCGTGTGCATCGCTAGTCGGACCTGAGGGTTATAACGTTACGCTTGTATAAATAAATAAAATAGTACATTTCGATACTAGTGAAAAAAATTTTTTATTCGAAGAGGGTGAACGTTGGAGCCCGAGTGAAACGAGGGTGACAATCACCCGAGTCTTAAAGAAGTTTTTACACGAGTATCGAACCTAATTTTTCATAGCAAGTGCCTTAAAAAGTGAAATTTACGCACACGAAGCGTGCGAAAAGTGCACTTTTTACGCACTAGTTAGGAAAAATAAATATTTGTGACATTATCTAGCAAAAGGGACCTTATTGTGGATGGCGAATTTCGATAAAAACTTGGTTTTGATGTTCGTTTTATAATATTCAATCAATATTACAACATAATTAAAGGAAAAAAAGTCGATATTCATAAAGATTTTATGCTTAATTGTTGTCACGAAACTGACAGTGTTTTAATTTTTTTTAATAACTCTCGCTAATTGGGTGTACCAAATTTTGAAAACTACCAAAAATGTTATATAAGACCTAGTCTAAGTCTTAAAATGAATAAACGAATCTTATTCAATATTGGGAGCTATTTCGATTTTTTTTTTTCTAAATATTAAAGATATGGTCGGTTACTTACACCAGTGGCGGCGAATGGGTGGCCGATGGATAGAGAGCCTCCCCAGTTGTTCCACTTGGACATGTCGGGCGAGCCCACCTGCGAACACACGTTATCAGTTCCCTTTCGTTATAGACTAGAGAGAATGAGATAAGAATAGAAAATATATCAGCATAAATCATGACACCTATATTTTTTTTTGACAGGCGGCAAACGAGCAGACGGATTACCTGGTGTTAAGCAATTACCGTCGCCCATGGGTACCCGCAACACCAGGGGAGTCACAAGCGCGTTGCCGGCCTTTATAGGGGGTTTGAGCTCTGGGAACCTTACTCACCATCAGGAACACAACACTACATACCTGAAAGGTGGCAGTGCTATTATGGCTGTGGTCTTCTGTAAGGAGGAGGTACTTCCCCAGTTGGGCTGCCCCAGATTCAAGCGTGATGGTAATCGCTGTGCCCTACCTCTCATCGTTGGACGTAGTTTAAGGACATTCCCGGGTCCAAAAATTTTTACTTTTATACTTCGAAAAAGAATAATACAGGGCGGAAATAGCTTTTCAGTGTGGTCTACCCGATCCCGTGTTGCTAGGCGAAAATGGTCTTAGGAGACCTTCCTTCGATTACAAATTTATGAAGATTAGCGTTTATAGATTTGGGAAAAAATTACGGGGTGCGAGAAAACGATCATCAATGGTCGTTTTTTTTAATAAGAAACACTTAAATACTAGATACACACCTTGCCCTGCCTCTTCAAGTAAGTCTGGCCAAACCAGTCGGAATCCATGGCCTTCAGATTGGCCAAAATTTGACCCTGAAAAAAGAATACGCATTACAGAAAAAAAATCGTGTCGGGCTAACTTTTTTTTTATACCACAAAGGTGGCAAACAAGCATGCGGCCCGTTTGATTGAACTGTAAGGAGTTGTGGCCAACAACAACAAGATGGGTTGTTGAACTCAATTTTTTTGCCCCGGAGAACATTAGTGATAAGAAATAAAAATATATATATTTCTTCTTCATCATCATCATTTCAGTGTTGGACATAGGCCTCCCCGAAATAAAACACCGACGATATTTTTGACGACCGGTCTGGTCTAGTGGGTAGTGACCCTGCCTATGAAGCTGATGGTCTTGGGTTCAAATCCCAGAAATGGCATTGATTTGTGTGATGAGCACAGATATTTGTTCCTACGTCATGGGTGTTTTCTATGTATTTAAGTATTTATATGTAATCTGTCTATTATATATATCGTCGTTTAGTACAACACGAGCCTTACTGAGCTTACTGTAGGACTAGGTCGATTTGTGTAAGATTGTCCCGAAATATTTATTAACAGCTATTAACATGGGGTGAGTTGCTACAGTCGCCACGCTTGGCAGGCGGCTTGGCGACCGGAATAGCTGTTAATTCGGGTTATTTTTTCTTGCTAAGGTATTGCAAAAATTGCATAATCTGCTAGTTCTGAACATGGACTTACAGCGAAAGCTTCGTGGATTTCCCAGGAGTCGATGTCCTTCATGGTGAGCCCGGCTTTGTCCAGGATCTTGGGGATGCCGTACGCGGGTCCGAGCAGGAGCTGGTCCACGGGGTCCTAGGAAAATTGATTACATCATCACTACATAGTTTAAACAAAGTCGCTTTCTCTGTCCCTATATCCTTATGTATGCTTAATCTTTAAAACTACGCAACGGATATTGATGTATTCTTTTGTAGCGGATTTGTCTTGTATAGCAAGCCATGTAAACAAAAAAAACTACACATACCTATGTATAACATGTATAATCACTTACAAAAAAAAAAGAAAACTAATTATTAGACACAAGCCAAAAAAAATGTACAGACAAAAACAGGCATTACCTATTTTTGTCACAGACCAAACACCGCTTTAAATTAATTGTTAATTTTCCACATGTAATCCGAATATATCCGAAATATTGTAAACATAAGAAAATAATTAGCAATTTCCCTCATCCTTGGACCTTGCACTCTTAGCAAGAACAAAGGAAAGGTTCTGTATATAAGCCCGTTATAACATAACGTTATAGTATATAATTTTATGAGAAATTACATTCGTTTTCCGACCGTTGCGTGTATTACTGCGCACAATCCCTCTTCGGACGCCACAATTATGGTTGCCAACCGTCCCGACGTCCCGTTTCTGGGGCCCTAGATTATCAGCACCAAAACGAGTGTGATTTGCATGTTACAATCATTTTTTTGATGTGAGAACTTGTTAGATGTGATTAAATAAAAGTCTGTTAACTATAAATACTTACCTACTTTGTTATAATATTATGCAACGACTACTTTTATTTTTTCATGCCTCGTATAACAGGTTAACACACTTTTAATATTATTCTTACATTTCTCTGTAGGGGTTGTATTCAGTTAGAGTGAGGCCGCGAATAGGTATCTCGCGGTTTTAAGCCTGGTCCCGCAATGAATGTGATCTCTGAATCACAGTTGGCAACCCTAGCCAAAATTCCTTGTACATACCTGAGCAACATATATGAAGTCTCTCAGATAGGCCTTGGGTTTAAATCCGAGCTCCTTAGCCTTCGCCTCGGGCATCACCAGACACGCCGACGCACCGTCAGTCTGAAAAAAAAAAACACGGTCACATACATACATACATACATTCATTTCAGCCGTATGCAGTCCACTGCTGGACATAGGCCGCCCACAAATATGACTTATCATCTTGGGCGGTAGTTGCCATAGTCGCTACGCTTGGCAGGCGGGTTGGCGACCGCAGTAGCTGTAGATTGTGTTTCGACGGACGCTGCTGCCCGTCCGTAGGATTTTTCCCTTTGTCGCCTCTTACGACACACGCTATTAAGGATACAACCTGCCCCTTATAACGTGGACGTGAAAAATTTAACTAAAGCATAGTCTATGTAATTGTTTAGAGAATTAATATAAACCTTACGTCATATTGTTTTTATTAATATGGAACTTTATTGTTTAATGTCACATATCATTTGTCACCAATAAAGTTCCATATTAATGTATATGAAAATGTCACCCATTTAATGCGATCATTCATTGACCGTTCGAGTGTTTCATCAAAAAATCCAAGTTTTTGGGATGAAAATAATTTCTAACTATATCGTAGAGTCAGCAGCAGAAGTGGCTAAGCGTTTGAGGTGTTCAAAATGAGGTCAACACATCTCTATTGTCAAGAGAATAAGAGCGCGTGTATGTCATTTTGAACACTTCGAACGCTTAGCCACTTTTGCTGCTGACTGTACTACTACATACCCCAGGTGCTTTAACTAAGTTTTTCACCTATTGTGTGGATTATTATTATGGACGACTGGTCTGGCCCAGTGGGTAGTGACCCTGCCTATGAAGCCGATGGTCCTGGGTTCAAATCCCAGTCAGGGCGTTTATTTGTGTGATGAGCACAGATATTTGTTCCTGAGTTGGGTGTTTTCTATGTATTTAAGTATTTAAATGTATCTATCTATTATATATATCGTCGTCTAGTACCTACAACACAAACCTTAGTGAGCTTACCGTAGGACTAGTTCGATTTGTACACAAATCACAATCACAAACTTACAAGTTTGTCCCGAAATATTTATATTTAAGTAGAGGTGGAATAGGCAACAAGTCAAGCTCGTGTTCCGGAGTCGACTATTCCACCGTCCTTGTCTAGCCGTCCCTGTCTGGGACCAGCACAGTGCTCACCAGGAAGGAGGCGTTGGCGGCGGTGACGGTTCCGTGGGGCTTGATGAAGGCCGGCCGCAGCTTGGCGAGCTGCTCCGGAGTCGACACGCGGATGCCGTTGTCTTTGTCCACCAGCCCGTCTTTGCCGTCCACTGAAACAAAATGTGTCATTAGATTTTAGTGTCCACACTCCGACAATGGTCGGGCCTAGCTGAGTTTTTGCTGGAGTCTTCTCAGCGGGCTAGGTTTAGCAAACCAGCGACAATACTCCCATTAGCTCGACACCATCACACACCACCAGATTCGGTTGAGACCGCCTCGCTGGAACCGTAAACTCAGCACAAGTATTTAATTCCAGCAGCAGAAGGGTCCTGGACTTTCCCCAGGCTATATTCCTCCCACATAAGCCATTTATAGAGCCTAAGTTACGTTTAAAAAAGTAATTGGAAAGAGTATACCCCAAAGTAGGTCCAACAAATATTTGGAAATAAAATCCTGGCAAAAAAAAATTCTGCGATATTTTTTTATATGTCAAGTAAGAAATTAATTAAATGATTACTTCTATGATTAATTTTAAAGTCATGTCCAGATGCATGACGCAAATTTGTCTGATCTCTGGTAATGATGTATGTAAACAACAAGTGCGTGTACAGTCAAGTGCAAAAACACGTACCGAAAGAATCCTTTCACAAATACGCCCTACAACCTTATTTACTGTACAATAGAGTTGCCCGGTACATATTTGAAACTTGGGCAGTGAACGAATTTTTACACTTGACTGTACAGTACGCCAGCACTCACCCTTGACGGGTATGAGGTCGGTGAAGTAGCCCTTGGCCTGCGCGTCGGCCGCCGCCTTGTGCGAGCGCAGCGCGTACTCGTCCTGCTCGAGGCGGGAGGCTCCGAACGCGGCCGCCAGCCGGTCCGCGCTGTGGCCCATCGTCTCGCCCGACGAGAACTCCGCCACGGCTGGCAGCTGGAACAGATCGATGAGGATCACGTCTCCGAGTCGATACGTATATAGGGAACTGGGCTGAAGACTGCAACAAGCGATCGACAGCCCGCCTGATTCCGGCCGGGCGTCCCTACACTACATCTACATCTACATCTCCGAGTGGAGCTTTTCACGGACTTAGGGCACTGATCCC
Organism: Grapholita molesta; assembly: GCA_022674325.2. Classification (NCBI taxonomy): domain Eukaryota; kingdom Metazoa; phylum Arthropoda; class Insecta; order Lepidoptera; family Tortricidae; genus Grapholita; species Grapholita molesta. The sequence goes on along the minus strand of CP053141.2, from coordinate 3,660,001 downwards.
ACCGCGAGCTGGTAAGCTATCAGCTATTTCAAGGGACAAAAGATAATCGATCCCGTGTAAATAAAAGAGAGAGATTTATTTTCATAGCTCATGAACTACGATCGCCCGGCTATGACATATATTTTTTTTTTATGACATAGACGGCAAACGAGCAGACGGATTGCCTGGTGATAAGCAATTACCGTCGCCCATGGGCACCCGTAACACCAGAGGAGTCACAAGCGCGTTGCCGGCCTTTAAGGGGGGTTGGAGCTCTGTGAACCTTACTCACCATCAGGAACACAACACTGCATACCTGAAAGGTAGCAGTGCTATTATGACTGTGGTCTTCTGTAAGGAGGAGGTACTTCCCCAGTTGGGCTGCCCCAGATTCAAGCGTAATGGTCATCGCTGTGCCTTACCTCTCATTGTTGGACGTAGTTTAAGGACATACCCGGGTCCGCAATCTTAAGGGACAAAAGATGATCGATCCCGTGTAAATAAACGAGACATACCATGTCTCTCTGAAATTGGGGCTTTAAATGTAAGGATCGATTTTGCTCATACTGAGTACTTTTAGTCTATAACTTTAGAAAATAACTGGATTGGTAAGAAATAATACAGTTCAAAACTTATTAGAGCAATCAATGCATTGCAAAATCATCAGTTTATGAAGTGTGACAGACGATGTCATTTGGTTCATTGGATGTCGTACATTGAAAATAGTATTCAGTTTGTATGATAAAAATGATATCATTAAAAAACCGTTATTTGACTAGTTGTAGACTAAAAGTAGTTCAGTATTATGAGCAAAATTAATCCTTACATTTAAAGCCCCAATTTCGGAGACACACGGTATGTCTCTTTTATTTAAATAGCTGATAGCTGATAGCTTATTAGCTCGCGGTGGGACCAGTGCCTTAAGGATCTTGAATGCAGTTAGGGATTGAGCACACCTTAACACGTTCACTATTACAAAGCCATAAGGTTCACATGCCAGATTGGGACAGTTAAATTGAGAGGTAAAGATATACCTCGGGCGCGAAGAAGTCGGGCCGGATGGAGGCGAGCAGCGACAGCCGCTGCGCGGGGGTCTTGGCGCGGTTGACGCGCAGCAGCAGCGAGCGCATCTTGCGCGAGTGCCGGATGGGCACGTCGGACATGAACTCCACGCCGCCGGCCACTATGATCTCGTACGCGCCGGCCGCTATCATGCCGATGCCTGGAGGAAAGTTATGTGTTATACAAGGGGGTAAAGTTAGTGTTTACCTACTCGTGTTGATATTGAGACCCGAGCCAGCGAAAGTTTCCAAAATTACCAAGGTTATGTTCGCTATGCTCGTGGCTCAAAGAGTGGAATCATGAGCATTGGGAGGGTTCCAAGCCACGAGACCCCTGTCACACAGCCAGTTTTTATCAGAATTAAAAAATATATATGTATAAATAAATAAATAAATATATATATTTTTTGGGACAATATTACACAAATCGACGTAGTCCTAAGGTAAGATATATACGGTAGATATATGTTGAATAACTTTATAAAGCTGACTGATGTAATGAAAACTGGCCAAGCCAAGTCTAAAGACTTACTCTCTACTTAAAGATCACACATTTTTTAAATAAGAGCAATTGTTATAGGTATTATTTATTGAACAATAAACCAAAGATATAGAGTTTAATACTTGTTCATTATGTTATTTTGTTCCTATAAATACATATATGAATTTTGCATAGAACTTGGCACTCATTTAGATCTCTTTTTTTTTGCGGCGAAGCCCACAGCCAAGCATAATTTTTGTATTGAACTTGGCTCTCCTTTTTACATTTATGTTTTTGGTGGGTGTATACATACATAACCGTGGTTACCTTAACTCTCAATCAATTTGTGTAAGTATGTGATGTTTTTTCAAAATAGTAATACATCATAACAGGTCTGGCCTAGTGGGTAGTAACTAATGACCCTGCTTATTAAGCCGACGTCCTTGGTTCAAATCTGGGGATGGGCATTTATTTCATCTGTATTCCCGGTAAGATATAAATTGTGTTTTTAAAGGCAAGAGTGAATAGGCTGTTACTGAACCAGCGTGCTACACCCTCGACCTCGTCGACACTTACCATCAGATGTGACTGAGGTCAAACACTTGTCAGACTTGTATAAAAAAGGTGTCATGAGCACAGATATTAGTTGTTTTCGATGTATTTAAGTATTTGTATATTATATATATTGTTGGCTGAGTCACAACACAAGCCTCCTTGAGGGGCTCAGTCAATTTGTGTAAGTATGTCCTGTAATATTTATTTATAAAATCTCAGAGTACAGTCAGCAGCAGAAGTAGTCATTTGAGGTGTTCGAAATGAGGTCAACACGTCTCTATTGTCAAGAGAATAAGAGCGAGTGTAGGTCATTTTGAACACTTCAAACGCTTAGCAACTTTTGCTGCTGAATGTACATTATATGATCACTCAACCATGGCCCCCAACTCTTCTTCACCTAGAAACACTAAATTGGCTACAATTCAATAATGTGAAAATCTCCATGGGTTAAAGCCAAAATGTATACAAGTATGAAGAGTTGTATCAAGAATGAAGATTCCAATGTTGAGAACAAAGGTCAATATGTATTATTGGCTAGTTTAGTTCCCGACAATTGTTGGACGCGCGCGTGTAGTCTACTTACAATTGCATCACAAGTCAAGGACACATCAGAAATCGTATCCAACCGGAAGATAATGCTAACGAAAGATGGATGGATGGATTGGAGACCTAACCTAATTTGGCATGGAGTTAGCTGACACCCTGGATTAATACTTAGACTGCGTTTTTTCCCAAATAAATTACGGGTAGCACCGCGGAGCACAGCTAGTCAAGTTATAAATTGAAAATAGATTTGTCGCCGTTTTTTATCAAGTATATCTCGTAGCTGCGATAGCTGGAGATGCAGTTTCAAATCCTGTCTCGGATGCCGGAGATCCTTGTAGCTTTTTCTTAAGTAATAGATGACATATCATATATCATCTATTTTCAATTTATAATTTATATAAAATACTACTTAAATATCAAAATATTTAATAAAAAATAATATGATTTGCTCTTAGTCACATCAGGATATTTTTTTTATGATATAGGAGGCAAACAAGCAGACGGATTGCCTGATGGTAAGCAACTACCGCCGCCCATGGACACTCGCAACACCAGAGGAGTCACAAGTACGTTGCCGACCTTTAAGATGCACATACGCTCTTTTGAAGGTTTGGAGGTCATATCGGTCCGGAAATACTGCACACGACAATTCATTGCATAGTTTTGCTGTACGAGGCAGGAACCCGGGTATGTCCTTAAACTACGTCCAACAATGAGAGGTAGGGCACAGCGACGACCATCACGCTTGAATCTGGGGCAGCCCAACAGGGGAAGTACCTCCTCCTTACAGAAGACCACAGCCATAATAGCACTGCTACCTTTCGGGTATGCAGTGTTGTTTTCCTGATGGTGAGTAAGGTTCCCAGAGCTCCAACCCCCCTTAAAGGCCGGCAACGCGCTTGTGACTCCTCTGGTGTTACGAGTGCCCATGGGCGACGGTAATTGCTTACCACCAGGCAATCCGTCTGCTCGTTTGCCGCCTATGTCTTAAAAAATAAAAAAAAGGTAATTTTTTTCTTGGTTTTTCTCTTGTTGGTATTGATGATTACTGATTAGTATTTTATTAAAAGTTACATTGGTATTAGATATACTGGATGGACTGACCTTGTACGAGTTACTTTGAGTGCAGGCTGCAGTGTACTAGAGATTGCTCTCTTTCTACGGTCTATGCCGGTATAGTCTGGAGCCTGCTCAGCAGTGGATAATCCTGGCTGAAAGATATCTTACCAGTAGTAATAGCCTGGTTGGAGGATATACAGGCCATGGTAACAGTGTGGGATGGAGTGCGGTCACTGAACCCGGCCGCCAGAGCTGCCTCGCGCCCAATGTTCGAAGTCTTCACCTCCTGGATGACTGTACCATAGATTATGTAGTCGATCAACTCCTTGTCTATGCCAGTCTTCTGTAGGAGACCCCTGCAAGAAGAATAGGATTTAGACGCTATTATATAGAATCGGTGTGCTGTTTGATGCCGGCTGACTAGAATAGCACCACCCCATCTCCTCCCGCGGGTGTCGTAAGAGGCGACAAAGGGAAAAATCCTACGGACGGGTAGCAGCGTCGAAACCCAATCTACAGCTACTGCGGTCGCCAACCCGCCTGCCAAGCGTGGCGACTATGGCAACTACCCCCAAGATGATACAACTCATATTTGTGGGAGGCCTATGTCCAGCAGTGGACTGCATACGGCTGAAATGTATCGGTGAATAACTTAACTGAAGGACCATGTCTATAATATGTAGTTGTGCAAAGAATGTGTACATAATACAACGCTTTACGCGACCCTGTTTGACGAGGATTCGTAGTTTTTATATTTTCGCGCTAAATTGCCCCGCGTTACGCGAGTGTACTATTGGTTACTGAATTGAGATATCTGATTGGTTATTTTATTACTTGCGCTTATGACTTTTAGAATACCGTATAGCTAGTAGCTACATAGGTACGTTATTGAGTGTTTTACGTAAAACAATGTGAATAAATATGTTTTTCTTGAAAACAAGCCATCCATTGGATTGATGGATGGCTTGTTTTCAAGTCATTGAATTGATGGCCTTTTGACATTTATATTTTAATATCATTATCAACAATTATATTAATTATATTACATTATGTTGGGAATCTAAATACGAAATTAAAACTAAAATTAAATAAAATTTAATGTAAAAAACCTCGCCAAATCCCCCTGCCTCCGGTATGCTGCCCAGAATACTGGCGGCGTTGCCCTTCTGTATTGCCAGACTTAGTTTTTGGGCCAGGAAGGATCCGGCCCTGTAGTCCCCTGTGGCAACTATAAGCCGGGACGACATTTCTTTTAAGAATTTTTTTGTGTCACTTGACCAAGGCCCTAGAGTTTCTACTGCAAGCACCGCAAATTCGTATTCTTGGGATAGGAAAGCATATTTGCGGTGCTTCAGGGTCTGAGCTTGGTCCGCGGCAGTCCTTTTGACTGTTATATTAATAAAAAATAGCACTTTAGTATGTATTTTTTTATTGTAAAAATTTAAATTTGTTTTAACAAGCGGTTAAATTGTCATTTTTTGATTGAAATGTAAACGCGGTTTGATTCTTTATTTATTTTTCTTAAAAGACTCCGATATACTCGATATACGATTTACGTGATTTTCTCTGGAGCGCATCTCTCGCGTAAAGCGGGGTATTACGTAAAGTTTGAATAGTTTGCCACCAACACGTTAGTTTTAATAAAATACCGTTTTTTGTTATTATATCATCGATATGGCTCTTGACAAATGTCACGAGAAATACGACAATTGTCGCGACTAATCACATGTCGAAAAATATCGAAATATTCTTCTGAGAGTCGTGACAATTGTCAAGAGCTCTTCACCAAACTACTACCTATTTATTGAATATATAATAAAAAATAAAAGCATTTTATTGAAACTAACGTGTTGGTGGCAAACAAGCACACGTCCCACCAAATGGTAAGCGGACAATGTAACGGCGGAAACTTTACATATGTCGGGAATCGTGGCAAATGTCGCTTTGGTGAAATAGGGGCCTGGTTGATACTTACCGTGTGATGCCGGCTGACTATAATAGCACCACCACATATCCTCCCGCGGGTGTCGTAAGAGGCGATAAAGGGAAAATCCTACGGACGGGCAACAGCGTCCAGCGAAACCCAATCTATAACTACTGCGGTCGCCAACCCGCCTGCGACTATGGCAACTGACCCTAAGATGATACAAGTCACATTTGTGGGAGGCCTATGTCCAGCAGTGGACTGCATACGGCTGAAATGTATGTTTGTATGATACTTACAACAAGGCGTGTCTCGCCAGCTCATGGGGCATCATCTTGGAGTAGTCAGTAAAGGAGACGAGGAAGGGTGTGCGGACTCCATCCACAAGCACAACATTTTTGCCGGTGCGGTCTTTGAGAGTCTTCTTCTGCTGCAGCGCTGCCCCTACGCTTAGGGCACGCCTAGCAGTATCTGTGGAAATACATTATCTGTTAACATCATAGACATACCATTTCCTAGACGGAGCGTGCTAATAATAATACCACGATCAAAAGGGATGTTCTTATGTAACTTTCCATAGGTATGGCAGAGACGGCAATTATTTTACTTTGTGTTCTGTATTTATCGATATACATATGTATAACTGGTAGTTGATAAACGAGAAGTCCCTATGACAGCTCAAAAATGCTACCAGAATTCTGATGACCAGACATCGGATATTCGGATCGATATATACCTAAACTTCAGCGGCGTCAATGGTATAGAAACGGAATCAGCTTTATTTTTGTAATATATAAGTAACAACGCAGTTTAAACTCATATTTTAGGGTTTAAATACGTTTATTTTTATGTAGATATTTATTGTAATTTTCTGTGGGAAAATATTAAATCTAATTTGCTTGAGTTTTATTCAACTAGCGAAATATCATTGATGACTGATTATGATATTATATGTATATCAAACAAGTCGGTTACAAAGTGTCTTATGAAATAAATAATAACTAGACGCAATTTATGTTTTAGGGTAAAAGTGGGATAGATGCCTATGGAGGATAGATGCCTCAATTTACACGTGGCGACCTGTACGAGCGGTAGGTTTCCAAATTTTTGTTGAAAGGTAAGCGTCCCCCCTCCCGGTCTCCAGTCCGTGCCGCGCGCTCCCAGTGGACGGATGTATTGGATGCTATAAGACAGTAATCGTTGAACACGCCGAAAATTTCGCGGATTTGGTATGCGTAAAATCTTTATGGCCTTGGGACTTTTCATGTCATAGGGTAAGTACTCATATTTTTGTTACTATGGACTACATGTACCTTAAATACTTATGTTATAATGTTATTAAAGTAAGTTTTTGTTTGCTTTACTAATTAAATTATAGGGCGTCTATCCCATCGCAAAAGGATACATGCCCTAGTTTTCGTGAGTATAGATGCCCTTAGTGCATCTATCCCATATTGTGTAGGGCCCTCAGGGCATCTATTCCGCATTACATTATTTTGATAAAAGGTATTTTCAAATTTTTCTAGCTACCACGTAAGTACATTCGGAAAGAAAATCAGTCGCGCAGTAGCCGGCAAACTGATAGGTAATGCATGGATTAATGCGAGCGTTCGAGCTTGCGGCATTTGCTGTTAATTATTAGATTTTTAAGAAAAATACTAGTTATATTTGAAAATAATAAATACATTGTTGATTTGCTAATTTATTCACTGGACCCTGCGTTAAATAAAGCATAAAATATCGAAATATGATTTAATTTATTTCATAAGGCAACTATCCTCCGGGTAAAAATATGTCTGGGGCATCTAACCCATACAGTAGGCATCTATCCTCGAACATAAGGGTTTTTTATTTCTCTTATACTCAAATAACGAAAACCCTAAGAATGGAATTATCTCAATAAGTTTCTTCGTTAATAAGTACAGTAACATTACACATAGATTTTATCTATTCAAAGTTTAACAACTGCAAGATATTTGCAGATTTCAAAAAGGTGGGCAACTATCCCACTTTTACCCGTAAAAGTGGGATAGATGCCTATGGAGGATAGATGCCTCAATTTACACGTGGCGACCTGTACGAGCGGTAGGTTTCCAAATTTTTGTTGAAAGGTAAGCGTCCCCCCTCCCGGTCTCCAGTCCGTGCCGCGCGCTCCCAGTGGACGGATGTATTGGATGCTATAAGACAGTAATCGTTGAACACGCCGAAAATTTCGCGGATTTGGTATGCGTAAAATCTTTATGGCCTTGGGACTTTTCATGTCATAGGGTAAGTACTCATATTTTTGTTACTATGGACTACATGTACCTTAAATACTTATGTTATAATGTTATTAAAGTAAGTTTTTGTTTGCTTTACTAATTAAATTATAGGGCGTCTATCCCATCGCAAAAGGATACATGCCCTAGTTTTCGTGAGTATAGATGCCCTTAGTGCATCTATCCCATATTGTGTAGGGCCCTCAGGGCATCTATTCCGCATTACATTATTTTGATAAAAGGTATTTTCAAATTTTTCTAGCTACCACGTAAGTACATTCGGAAAGAAAATCAGTCGCGCAGTAGCCGGCAAACTGATAGGTAATGCATGGATTAATGCGAGCGTTCGAGCTTGCGGCATTTGCTGTTAATTATTAGATTTTTTTAAGAAAAATACTAGTTATATTTGAAAATAATAAATACATTGTTGATTTGCTAATTTATTCACTGGACCCTGCGTTAAATAAAGCATAAAATATCGAAATATGATTTAATTTATTTCATAAGGCAACTATCCTCCGGGTAAAAATATGTCTGGGGCATCTAACCCATACAGTAGGCATCTATCCTCGAACATAAGGGTTTTTTATTTCTCTTATACTCAAATAACGAAAACCCTAAGAATGGAATTATCTCAATAAGTTTCTTCGTTAATAAGTACAGTAACATTACACATAGATTTTATCTATTCAAAGTTTAACAACTGCAAGATATTTGCAGATTTCAAAAAGGTGGGCAACTATCCCACTTTTACCCTATACGTAATGAATGACATTTAAAGTCTTATTGAGTAATAATAGTCTATTATTGACTGTATTGTCTACTATTTTCAATGAGCTCTAACCAATCGCAACTTTTTTAGTTGTGTTCTAAAAAGTTGAAGTGTGTTTTATAAAAAAGGAAGTGGAGTAGAAATAGAAGTTTTATAAAAAGAGTAAAAAGGTTGTTTTGCATACTGTAAATTGTCAACAATGTAAAAATATATCGGCATGTTATTTTTATACCTATGTACCTAATCATAATAAATATTGATAATATTTATAACCCTGGCTAGATTATGATAGTGTTTTTTTTGCCATAAAAATTCGGGCTCTGGCTATCTCATGTGATAAGATATTAGTACTAAGACTTCTCAGTATGCCAAGTTACTACTATACTATACCTAAATAAAAATATAATATTCACTAACACTTTGTTCATTAACTTTTCTCATCTATCTGAACATCCATTTCATGGGTCAATAAAAAAAAAACATTTCAATAAAAATAAAAATCTAGAATAAACAATAATAAGCAGTGATCGGATTTGGTAGTGCCATTTCGCGGGACTTCGTTGCATAAGCTTAGTATGGATATGGTTTTTAACCCGGGGACTTTAATGAAAATTTTAAGTTTGTGTTTGGTTTAAATAATGTTTTAAAGAACCCCGGGCCTAACGTATGAAAATATGGTCAGTTGATTGCCCTGAATTTTGATATTTTATAGATTTCTATGCCCTGAACAAAAGTCTTAGGTGCTACGACTACTACTTACTAGATAACAAAGTATTAGTACTTTACATCTATTTAAACAGTTGACATTAGTTTAAACCTATTTTGTGATAGGCTGGCCAGTTTAATAGAGATAAAACAATAGCAATGTCAATTACTTTAATGAAATAAATACGGTTGTGTCACGATTAAGAACTTCAGTTGCAGTTTCTATTAAAAAGGCTAAACAAGTGCTTAAAAAACCCAATATCAAAAAATAAAATAGATTTTACTAATGAAAATTTTAATATAATCAAGGTGCTTTTGTAGAAACTCGTTTGCAGGAATATATTTATGGTCGATTTCTTGATAGATTTTGATCAAGTTAGGATGGTCCTAAATTGGTCTAATAGTTTACCTTTAGAAACCAGACTTGAGGCGGTCATGTCTAGAAATCCAGATTTAGAAAAACTATAAGAGAATATGCAGAAAATATTTTAAAAGAAACCGCATCTGCTGACATTTTGTTTTATAAATTTGCCCCTCTGACATCAGAAGAGGTTGAAAGGTCATTTTCTACATATAAATGGATATTAGACATCAAAAGAAATTTGACAGTCTAATATAAAATATTGAAAAAATATTGAAAAAATTGAAAAATATTGAAAAAATTATGGTTTGCTACTATAACTTTAAATCTGTTAAATGAAAGTAAATTAATGATGTATTACAATGTAATTTTTTTACTTTTTGTAAATAAAATTTTCAGTGAGAATTAAAGTCGAAGAGTCGGAAAATCTCAAGTCTTATCCATGTTATGTACAATATTTAAGGTCATTCACCCTAAATGGCACTACCAAATCCAATCACTGATAATAAGTATGTCAATATTTTATTTTATGATTATATGATATTATGATATGATGACTAAAGGTTTTTTTTTATTTTTTTTATACAATTAGTGGCATACAAACATATATACGGCCCACCTGATGGTAAGCAGGTGAGGTGATCTTTTAAATGACAATAAAAAAAAAACAACTTACACTTTGGTAATAACATCCTGCCAACTTTAACTTTCCCAAACAAATATACCTACATGAAAAACAACTCATCGCACTAGACTAACAATTTGTCTATGCCAGTACTTACTACAAAGTTACTAGAAATAGTAAATTATAAAAGCATTTTTAACTAAATATAGTAGTACAGATCTTTCTGATAAGAACCAAGTTCTAAATGCACTTTAATTTCGTAACAGCATGGCTGTTTTATTTGAACCCAATCAACATTGAACCGCAAAATGAAATCTTGACCGTTAAGCATTGTTAAACTGGTAAAATATGACCTATGTTAGTGCCCTACGCGAATACCGTAGCGGACGATCGCTACGTACGAAATATTGCTTATAAATATATTTGTCTAACTGCCAACTATGAATAGGTTCAAAGTTTATGTCTACACAAAAATATTTACTTCCTTTAAATAACCTTAAAGAAATAAATACTTGTAAAAAAGGTTACCTAACAAAGTACCTGCAGATTTAATGAAATAATAACGAGTTTCTAATTGAAAATAATTGAAAAAAATTACCAAATTTGATCGTCGAGCTGGCATGGGTAGTTTTCAGAAGCGTTTTCGCTATGTGGGATGCCATGGCTGAGTGGAGTCCTACGGGATATCACAGCTAACTTAGGACGACTCTGGAACGATGTAAAGTAACTAAAAATACTATAATAATGCCCGAAAAGTTGCTATAAACTTCATAAAAGTTGGACTATGACCTGTCAAGTCGACGATGTGAAATTTCATTGGTACCAATGGTGCCACAGATTTAATAGAAAAATATGATGAGGGTTTCAGCAGATAACAGTTGATCAGTTATATCGCGCAATACTCGAATAGAAAAATCAAGCTAGAATCGAAATGTATTTGTGAACCGCGAACCGCGAACATCGGAGTTCGACAAATCAAGCATACTCTATATCGCTTTTACTCCAATTAAGGCGTCATTAGTGTGACAAAGATGTTCGAAATTTACGAATATCGATTTTCGTGGAGCGCTCTTGTCTTACAAGATGATATGAATGAAGATTGACTAAGGCAATGCTCGACTTTACGGCTTTCTGCGGGACTGCTATGCAGATTGTTTAATTATCGGTCCTTATAATGATCTTCCATAGACATAATTTATGAAACATCAATCAGCGGATCGCTAGCGCCAGCATGTTATGTTACGGCCACACATTCGCACGAACAATGAGACGAATAGCGGGACACTACACTTGTGTCGGATGTCGGATACGGTCTTTCGAGCGCGTACCAAAGGAAAAGAGCAATAAGATGAACGAGGTGTTTATATATTCACCATTAGTGCTGGTATGAATTGGCTTGGCAGTGACAGTTGAGCGCGTGCCGTAGTTATTTTGTAAATAAGTAACAACCAGCTCAATAAAACGGTAAGTAGAGAAGAGGGAAAAGCAGTTTTAGATAGATATTGACATGTAAACTTAAAACATCCTATCCACGCACGAGTACCAATATATGTGTGTGTTGGCGAGTATGGGCAAATCTTCGATGAATAGGGAGACGAGTGACGAGCTAGCATGTGTAGTCGCGTAGTTACATAGTAAATGGGGAACCCATATACATTTAATTTAATTACATTGATACAGGTCCTTGGCTCAATATGTCTCCCAAAAAATTGAAATACTGATGCGTACAGGGACACGAGTTTTGTACATACATACATACAATCACGTCTGTTTCTCAAAGGGGTAGGCAGAGATCACGGATTTCCATTTGCTACGGTCCTGACAAATCAGTTTCGCTTCACTCACTTTCATAACGTTCCTCATACATGCTCGTCGGTTTAGGGTACTCCTGACCTAGCTTTTCTTCAAAACATCCCCGATTTGGTCGAGAAAAGTTCGCCTAGGCCTTCCCCTTCCAACGGATCCTTCTACTCTCTTTCTATATACCCTCTTCGTTAATCTTCTTTCATCCATCCTTCCTATATGGCTAAACCATCTTAACATACCATACATATATATTTAAAACTCGACCTATTCTTCTTAACGCTATAACCCTTCCTCCCAGGAAACACACCTTTAAACTGTCTATATTACATTTCAGCCGCATGCAGTCCACTGCTGGACATAGGCCTCCCACAAATATGACTTATATCATCTTGGGGGGTTGTTGCCATAGTCGCCACGCTTGGCAGGCGGGTTGGCGACCGCAGTAGCTGTAGATTGGGTTTCGACGGACGCCGCTGCCCGTCCGTAGGATATTTCCCTTTGTCGCCTCTTACGACACCCGCGGGAGGAGATGGGGTGGTGCTATTCTAGTCAGCCGGCATTACACGGCATTAAACTGTCTATATAGACAAAACTGGTTTCGTTTTCCTGTTTTGTTTGTTATTCTGCAAGGACTATTTTTTGCAACGACATTAGATAAGGCGGTTGACGACGGCGGCGAGATAACGGGATTAAGTTAATCTAACCTAGACCTTAATTTACGGCCAAATACCACTTGAGCAGGTGAGAACCCTGCGGTCAAATGTATAGAATTCCTATAGTCGAAGTTATATTATTACTTTTTGTAGCATATTAGTGCTCGAGAGTAAACAAGATTTTAATCCCTTTTTAAAAACCTTGACGTAACTTTCTCCCTGTCCGTTGCTAAGTGCATGATAAGCTGGTGACGTCACATGTGATATGCTGTTTAAGGAACAAAATCCAAGTAATTGTTGTGAACAAAAAACCGATCCACTGTCACTTACAATTGTAAGGGGCAGTCCGTATCTAGACATATAAACATATAGCTTTTCTATGTCGGTGTTGGAAGTGGTTGAGTTTTTCATATCAAAGACATTAATCCACTCAGTTTAAGCATCAACTATAACTAAATAAGATCGTCCGATAATAGGACTACAAAAATCTATATGGAAATTTCCATCTCTGGCATTTTTTTTTTTTTTTTTTTTATAAAAGACTGACCAGCGTTTGACCTCAGTCGCACCTGATGGAAAGTGACGACGAGGTCGAGGGTGTAGCACGCTGGTTCAGTAACAGCCTATTCACTCTTGCCTTGAAAAGACCCAAATTATATCTTACCGGGAATACAGACGAAGGGAGCGAATTCCATTCCTTAGCAGTCCGCATTAGGAAGGTAGAAGCGAATCGCTTCGTGCGAATGAATGGAATATTCACAACGTAAGGATGAAACCGCTCCCCTCGTCTGGACGTATACGGTAAAATGCCAGAGATGGAAATTTCCAGATGCAACCGGAGCGCGCGTGGGGGCAGGGCGCAGTTGGATGAACACGTCGCTAGACCCTATTAACATTTCGATAGGTTCATCAATTCCTGGGAACCAAAATCGAGAACGAGCTGCCGTCGTTTTCACGATGCCTAAATGAGAAGCGTGTAGTTCTGACAAAACTTTGTAAGCTCTCAGGAACGACAACCTTATGGCCTTGCATTAAGCAGCCGTTCTCCACAGGCAGCTGCGTATTACATAAATGGTGCATAAATGGAATGGTTTTAGTTTTAAACTATCAATTTTCTTCGTTACGTTACGTCTTTATTTGTTTCATCGTTTAATAGGCTAGTTGACTGTTTTATTTTTATTATTTATATTATCCCTTTCGTTATAGGGATGAAATGTCTGTATGGGAATATTGGAATTAAGACTACACAAAAACCAGAAATGAGCATCAAAGTCTGACATTCGTATTTCCCGCGAAAACGCTTCTTATAAAATGATGAGAACGTATGACGTCAGCGGCAGCAGCTAGGAATAGCCGCGCTCTGTAATGAATGGGAAAATTAATAAATTGCTATTTAGACCGCAAAATATTGCGTTTATGTATATATTTGCCTTACAATTTATTTTGCAATAAACCGCGAGAATTTGATGAATACCACGGTTTTATGAAATTTCGCAAATTAAAAATGCTGTTCTTTTTCAATTTTGTAAACGTGATATGTTTAAATCAAATCAGTATCTTTATTCTATTTAAATTTTAATTGATTATATTCGACATTGTAAACCAATTTAACTTAATTTTGTTGCAAAATGTAATATATGTCAACAACCTTATACAACACACGTATCAAATACCTATCATTGTTTGAGAAATAAGTAAGAGAATTTATAGTTTCCAAATAGAAATAATATATTTAAGGTTTCTTTTTCAATCGCCACATCAGCGTTTTAGTCAATAAGTAGCTCCGATGAGTTACTATTCTACCCGGTATAATTTTACTTCTATTAAGGTGTTATGAGCTTGGTTATGAGAGTGACAGAAAGAATCGTTTGAATTTATGAATATCGATTTTCGCGGTAGTGCCGATTGGAGCGTATCAATAATAATTGATAGTGTGGAGGTAAGTTAATTTCGGAGTATGCGGCTTATTGGAGCTTGTACGATAAATTATTACTTATATGTGAGAAATGGTATGAAATAAACTATTCCTTATGAACATTTATACTAAAAACTATGCATTTTGTGAATTAATATTTTTTTTTTAGTTTCAAAATTCGTACCATAGCTACAGATAACGCATAGCCTTCCTGACCACCATAAACAAATCACTGTGGCGTCTTTGTCGAGCGGATATTGTTTATGATCACTCGACATTTTCCTTTGCAAAATAATTTTGTGGTCAAAACTACTTTGATTATGATGTTTTCATTTATATCGTGATACGTGATAGTGAAAATTCACCGAACTATGTCTATATGTTAGAAGGAATCTAGTTAATGTTTTTCCAAATGTTCGATGCAAGGGACGCTTGCGACTTCTCTCTTGACCAATATAGCGGGAAATCTCTGTGTCGTGACGCGCACTAACATTAAGAATCCCTTTGGAGACTTTGAATAAATTCAACAGCTTGTTATGTGGTCATTTACACTTTGACAGTGGTTCCGTTTCTTATAAATTAGCAATTGACAATGTCTGACGAAATGGCGGTTAGTGATAACCCGAGCGGGGAAGAAGCCGTCGTAAACGGTGCTGAAACGTTGGCACCGAGTGCCGAGGAGGCGGCGCCGGAGGTCACCGAGGCTCCCAGCGCACCTGCAGACCCAGAGCCCGAAGAAACCAAGCCAATCATACCAGGTAACTTTACACTTTCACATAACCTAGCTTACATTTTTGATGACGTATTTTGGCTATTTGTACTCCAATATTGTACTGTAATAGAGCATTAAAAGGGACTGCAGCCTATTTATTAAAGTAACATAGGGTTTACAGACTTCCAAAGCCTTATTACAAAGTTAATGACATATTTGATGCAACAGTGAGGCGGTGAAAGCTATAATTTTAAGAACACTAATACAATCATAGTTAGATTGTATAACCACAAGATTAAGTCGCTTTTTTCTGACTCTTCTTGCCAAGTTAGTCCAAAATAGTTGTATATGAGTTGATTATGGCTTCGGTAAGTCAAAACAGATTATTAGTTTTCTTTGTACATCATTTAGTTCAATAGTAGTAAAGGAAATGTTACATTACTATATATATGCGGGCGTTAACCTGCCTGCCAAGAGTGGCAACTATGAGTAAGAGATGTATTAGGAGGTGGATGTCCAGAAGTGGACGACTTAGGGCTGAAGCAATGATTATCTCAAAATGTTTCAATACTTCAGAACATTACATACATCTCATAACATAACAAGGACATACACACACATTGTTATCCGAATTATCAGTTGTAATACATAATATTTGTAAAGCGTTGCACACTTTTTCATCCAGCGATGTGGCTTGCCGCATCATCACGCTGAGCCAGCGCCTGTTCTCTGCCACAACACATGGTTCTTAGTTCAGCTTAGGTTCCTGTAAAAATTATGTAAATTAGATTTAAGATGCATGTCTTTTTTGTTTTCTCTCTGTTTTAATACCTACCATGTAAGTTGTGGAAATGAATAAAGTTTTTATCTATCTGTCTATCATTAGGCCTATGCCAGAGGGTAAAACAATAAAAGCAATATGAGTTGCTTTAATTCAAACTCAGGTAAATCCATCTGTCAAATCATGCAATTTTGATATTGTCAAAAGGTAATAGGGTAGATATTTGCAGAGAGGGTCGATTTATCTGAGTTTAAAGTTGAGCGACACATATATAGAGAGACAAGTAAATGAGACAACTGATAAAAATAGAGAAATAATAATATATTTATTATTTATTTGTAGGCATGAGGGACATTACATTTTACATATTTTGATGTGTCAGAATTGTAAACTTATATGTATTTATTTGTGTTTTTTTTCTAAGTCATGGCATGTAATATTTATCTACATAATGAATTAGTATGATTATAAGTTACCTACAATTTTTAACATTAATTCTGCTTTTGAGTTTTGTATTGCTTAACAGTATGGTGGCAATTTGTATTGCTTAATTTTTTTAATACAAGACTGACCAGCATTTGATGTGTTTTCACACCTGATGGTAAGTATCGACGAGGTTGAGGGTGTAGCACACTGGTTCAGTAACAGCCTGACCAGCCAATTGACCAAATCCAATTTTTTATTGGCCCTTTTTTGTGGAATGTGAAAAGTTAACTAAGTAAGCAGTGTTGTCTACTGCCATATGTTTTAACCCTTTATAAGGCAGAGGTGATATGTCATCCACACATAATATGCTCACTTGGAAATTCAACCATTCTGTCTTAATATTATGGCGCAATGTCTCTTGTACTTGTTGGAAATTTAACTTGCTCTTAAAATAGCCTTTGAAATGTAGGCTTCCGATAGCTATAACAAATTCTGCAATACCATGTCTCAGTTAATGGGGCCTTATAAAGGGAGTGTTTTGAATGGTTTTACGGTGGCACTTACGTCTTTATTCTTTTTGGTGTTCAGACTAGTCCAGTCTAATATCTCATTAGTAATAGTAATAGTAGTAACAGCCTTTATTTCATGCATTATTATTGGTTTTACAGTTTAAAATTGCAGTTTAGAATGTTTTCCCATTCCTTCCTGTTCTGTGCTGTTCTCCACCAGTATCTATCGAACCTACGTAGCTCATCTCTCTATATTGTATTCGGTATTTTTTTGTTTCCTCGGTGTGTCTATTAGTAGCCATTCTGTGACATCTTTGGTCTACCGGTTATCTGTTGTACGAATGACTGCAACAGGCGATTGACAGCCCGCCTGAGTCCGGCCGGGCGTCCCTACACTACGTCTACATCTACATCTGTTGTACGATATATGTGGCCTGCCCAGGCCCATTTACTCTTTATTTATTGTATGTATTACATCTTTTATCCCAGTTTTCTCTTATGACTTTTCTAATTCCGTCTTTGATTTTATTTTTTAACATTGACTGTTCCATTGCTTTTTGACTAATTTTCAGTTTATGCATGTGTTTCTTAATAGGGCTCCATAAGTTAGGGTGGGCAGGACAGCAGAATCAAATAACTTCTTTTTAATGGCATCCACACTCTTTAGAATTAATTTTAAATATCTCATTATAAACCCTATTCATAAGTCAACAACTTTAACATTGGAGTTACTTATTGGTTTATTTCATTTTCAGAAGCCGAAAGTAGTACAGTAGATGCCCCGGAGGCTGCCGATGATACAGATGACAAAAGGGGTGTCAAGCGCAGGGCGTCAGCGGCTTTTAGCAATGCTGATGGGGACTTCAAGGGCTTCGAGAAGTCAGACCTGGAAGACTCTATTGTGGAGTACAAGAAAGTTTTGGGTATGGTTACTAATTATTTAGTAATTACGGTACTGGTAAAAAACTTTTTGGTAAAGAAAAGATGAATTTAAGAAGATAATAAGATATTAAAATGTTCGTGAAGATGACCGCCCCATTTTTTTTTTCCAAAAAAGGCATAGCTATATCGTTAGTTCATCGTTAGTTCACGTTAGTTCAGTATATTAAATCGTAAGGACCCGACTCTGAGTTAGATTTTTTTAAAAAACAAAATGGGGCGGCCATCTTCACGCTACCGCCCCAAAATGAATTTTACGTAATCCATTGATGGCAATCGATAGATATTCGTTAGTTCACGCTAGTTCACTAAGAAATTTCGTTAGGACCCGATTGGAAGTATGTTTTTTTTTTACTTGAAGTGGGGCGGCCATCTTCACGCTACCGCCCCAAAATGAATTTTACGTAATCCACTGATGGCAATCGATAGATATTCGTTAGTTCACGCTAATTCACTAAGAAATTTCGTTAGGACCCGATTGGAAGTATGTTTTTTTTTTACTTGAAGTGGGGCGGCCATCTTCACGCTACCGCCCCAAAATGAATTTTACGTAATCCATTGATGGCAATCGATAGATATTCGTTAGTTCACGCTAATTCACTAAGAAATTTCGTAAGGACCCGACTGGAAGTATTTTTTTTTTAATTAAAGTGGGGCGGTCAACTTCACGCTACCCGCCCATAATGTCTTAAACGGTTTGCATTGATTGTAATCGGTAAGTATTCGTTAGTTCATGCGTTTTAACTAAAAGTTTTCGTTAGGACCCGATTACAAGTTTTTTTTTTTTTCAAATTAAAAATGGGGGGGTCAACTTCCCGCTACTGCCCCAAAATGACTTTCTCGAAATCCATCGATGGTAATCGATAGGTATTCGTTAGTTCACGCTAATTCACTAAGAAATTTCGTTAGGACCCGATTGGAAGTATCTTTATTTTTACTTGAAGTGGGGTGGCCAACTTCACGGTTACCGGCCCAAAATAACTTTTACGGGTTCCATTACTCGCAATAGGTGGATGTTCGTTAGTTCACGCTAATTTGCAAAGAAATTTCGTTAGGACTCAACTTGAAGTATCTTTTTTTTAAATAATTGAAGTGGCGAGGTAAACTCCACGCTCCCGTCTCAAAACAAAATTTAGGGATTTGTTCGATCGCAATAGGTAGGCACGTATTTGTTGATTCACGATCACATTTTCTAGAGATCCTTAATACAACATTTCAATAGAAGTTTTATGGGTTTCCATCTTCACGCACATCGCTCAGGCAAAACAAAAACTACTCGTATCACTCGGTTACTTTCATTGGACAGACAAACCCCTAAAGCAATGTGAGTTCGTTTGTACGAACGAATTGTTCATTTTGGACGAAAGGGCTTAATACTGTGCATGGAAATACTTAAGGACTTCGATAATACCGAACTGCTGTTGAAACTTTCAGGTCGAACATCGTAGTTTGTGTTCTTTTTACCCTAACGCATATAATGCATTAACTATCCTCTATGGAGCGTGCTGAATAGGTAAAATTGAAATAAAATAAATTACAATTACAATCCATGTCAGCCTATAAATAGGCTGACATGGATTGTAATTTATTTTACACCTTTATTTTACATCAAAAATGAGAGCCCTCTCGCTTTTGTGCACAAAGTTCCAGTGCCTCATCGCAGGGCAATCAAATTTGTCCAGCATTACATACACTAAAACGTAAAACTAGTGCCTACGCCAAATCCTGGGATTAGGTGCCAAGCGGACCCCAGGCTCCCATGAGCCGTGGCAAAATGCCGGGACAACGCGAGGAAGATGATGATGACATATATATGAATACCAATCCACCAATTTTATCACGAAAAACTATATTTTTATCCCATTACTTATTTTATAGCTGCATTACTAAGTTTTGTCCTGAAAATCCTGAAAGAACTGGGAATCCTGATTCCTCTTTTGGCGACTCTGAATTTCCCGGTTCTTGCAGACAGAACCGGTTCTGCATTCAGACTTAATACTGTGCATGGAAATACCTAATACTTAATGACTTCGGTAATACCTAACTGTTCTTTTATAAATATGTTTCTTGCGGGCAATTGCTGGCATATATCTCAACAACAGAGAAATGACTTAAACTGGATAGGATTGACCAACCCTTTAGGTCCCTCAGAAACTGATTCTTCGTTAGTAGAGTCACTTTGGATGTATGAACCCAAGTACAGTACCCGTAGCATGAGTTGTGACATTACGGTTTTCGATAACGAGTATCGAGTTTACTATCTGTGCATCTCGTTCGCACTAAAATAGTACAAGCGAGATGCACAGAGAGTAAACTGGATACTCGTTATCGAAGACCGTAATGTCACAACTCATGGTACGGGTACTGTGCCTAGAAAACAATGATTTCGAAAATACCTAACGGCCGTTTAAGATACATATTCAGGTCGAGCGCCATAGTTTATGTTCATTTTGCGTGCTAAGATATGTCTCATGGGGGCAAACTCATGCACATGCTAGTAATCCATATTTCTTTATAAGAGGTATGTATGGAGTGGTTTTCTTTCTACACATTGTTTTAGCCTAACCGATAGGTCTCTAAAAACATACATACATATTTGCTCCGCCTGAGGCCAGTTTTCCGCCAGACAGTATCGCACCTCCGAGATTCAAAGGACCCCACGGGTGCCTCCGGGTCGGTCCATGTCCGATTACGTTGTTCTAGCCAGTCTAGCCAATAAAGTTACCTAACTACCATAACTTTTTGCGAACACCGTGCGAACCTGCGACCCAAAATATTGCATCGGACTGCCAGCGGTCTGTGTTCTATTTAGCGTCGTCTTTCTATTTAATGTTGCTTTTCAATTCAATTAGCCGTCATGACGTTTATGACGGCTTATGAAATTATCAAAATTCATTGAAATCTTCAATTCTCGTTTGTTTGCCCGCGTGTTACTGCACTGTTTTGGGTTAATGGTTGCCTGTAGACGTTTGTTCTGGCCCAATAATCGTCAGGACCCAATTCTATTACTTTTTATATCACCCTACATGCATGTACGCCCTAGCCATATATGAAAATTTCAAAACTGGAAATTTTCAATTCTCGTCTGCTTGACAAATAATGTTATATTCGGTAATACCGTCAACATCCTATTGTAGTATACTTAATAAAACGTTGTTATACCTATACTGGGGCAATCTTTTACAAACCGACTTAAACCTATAGAGTGAGCTTAATAAAGATTGTATTATAGGTATTATACGCACGCAACCGTACGTACTTGAAACGATATATTATAATATACGTATAAAATCTTATATAAATACATAGATAACTAGACTCCATATAGTAGTCTGTAGTCCACCCAGGACTGATGGCCTCGTAATGGTCGCTAGAATTGGCTACTTGCGTAACGCTGAAAATGTCCAGCATTGGGCGTCCGCGGCTGACAGATAGACATAGATAATATTTATATTTATTACCAAGGAAAACATACTCTTGATTGCACACAATTTACAAATGAATTTAAACACCCTAGCCAGGTTTGCACCTGTGAACTACTGCTTCATAGGCATATCTATCAACTAGTATAGTACGTAAGTACACGTCTTACTCTTACTAATCTTATGAATCTACTGAAAATATTTATTTAGTACTACTGTAAAATCTACTTTTCCCCTCACTAGCTCGTAAAGCGCTTGTTTATCCTTTAATACGAGAGGGTAAAAACGCATTTTATCCACTAGTGATTAAAGTAAGTTGACTTCTCATAGCTCTTATTGCTATGGTTTTAAAGTCTAAATTCGCGAAGTACAGCTCACTTGCCCCCGCGGCGGCGGCGGCGGGCGCGGGCGAGCCTTGCTAACGCACCGAGTTGGAAATCGAATTAGAACATTCGAAAATCGTACTGGTCACCACAAGCTAAAGGCACCTTTTGTAAAAATGTTGAATGTATCTAAACGCAAAGAAAAAGTCAATGCGATTTCAAAACGTTTTTTTGCATGGTTCACTTTCCTCGCTGTAGTGAGAGGAAAAATTTTGTGTTACACACGGGTGAAATTGTAATTTAATTCTCGTTTATTGAAACACTCGCTACGCTTAGGTTTTTTTTTAAAACCACTCGCTTTGCTCGTGGTTAAACTATAGAATCCATTCGCTTGCTCGAGTTTCAATCCCACACTCGCAGTTAAAATACAATTTTGCACCCTTGTATAACAAATAACTATTTTCTCTAATAGACAATATTGTTTAAATGAATGTATGTGTGAGCGCGTAGACAAATTAACATTGTATTTCAATTTCATTTATTCATGGACCAACTTGCATCATTGTTGTTAGTAAATGTTAGTATTATTTTTGATATAGGCCGACCGGTCTGGCCTAGTGGGTAGTGATCCTGCCTATGAAACCGATGGTCCTGGGTTCAAATCCTAGTCAGATCGTTTATTTGTGTGATGAGCACAGATATTTGTTCCTGAATCATAGGTGTTTTCTATATATTTAAGTATTTATATATATCTATATATTATACATATCGTCGTCTAGTACCTACAACACAACCCTTACTGAGGTTACCGGAGGACTTGGTCGATTTGTGTAAGCAAGGTCCCGAAATATTTATTTATTTATTGGCAATTACAATTAGATACTATTATGTCAATGACGTTTTATCAAAATGTGTCAATGACGGTATCTTCACGGGTCAGAGGTGTAGGGTTTGAACCGGTGTAGATTTTTTTTTTTGACGTTCATAAGTGCATGTAATGTGCCTAAATTGAAAAATAAAGATCTTTTATCTTTATCTTTTTTTTTTATCTTTTATCTTTTAATATCCAACTTGGCGAGTAGTTCCTCTCCTTTAAATCAGGATAACACACATCACCATAGTCATGTATGTATAAGAATCACGGTGTTGTTCACAAACCATACATTAATTATTTAAAAACGCAAGAAATTTTAGTTACAAAATAAAAAATCTTATAATTAATTCTAACAGAATACTGTTCGCTAGTTTCCGTTAGGTACAGCGACATCTAGTGATAAATTGGTTCAACATACATTTCATAAAGAGACAGCTCATAAAGACATTAGTCAACCAGTACAGTAGTCAACCATTAGGCTATACAGGCCCGATACCGTGAACATCGAAGTTCGTATATTTCGAGCACCTTTCTCCTTTACTCCAATTAAGGCATCATAAGAGTGACAGAGACAATCGTCCGAAATTTACGAATATCGTGTTTCGCGGTAGCGCCGCAGAAAACGTTCGTTTGGTATTCAGTAACATTCACTGTACATAAAAGGCATAAAACATTGTATTTCAATTTCATTTATTCATGGACCAACTTGCAACATTGTTGTTAGTAAATGTTAGTATTATTTTTGATATAAGTCGACCGGTCTGGCGTAGTGGGTAGTGACCCTGCCTATGAAACCGATGGTCCTGGGTTCAACTCCCAGTCATGGCTTTTATTTGTGTGATGAGCACAGATATTTGTTCCTGAATCATGGGTGTTTTCTATATATTTAAGTATTTACAGGTATTTATACGTATTATACATATCGTCGTCTAGTACCTACAACACAAGCCTTACTGAGGTTACCGTAGGACTAGGTTGATTTGTGTAAGGAAGGTCCCGAAATGTTTATTTATTCACAGGCAATTACAATTACATATAACTATGTCAGTGACGTTTTATCAAAGTATCCAACTTGTCAACTCCTTTAAATCAGGATAACACACATCACCATAGTCATGTATAAGAACCACGGTGTTGTTCACAAACCATACTTTAATTATCTAAAACGCAAAAACTTTAATAATAACATACAAAATCTTATAATTAATCCTAACAGAATACTGTTCGCTAGTTTCCGTTGGGTACAGCGACATCTAGTGATGAATTGGTTCAACAGACATTTTATGAGTCATTATTTTACAAAACATGTCGTTGTTTAGTTTGCGATGGGAACAGCGACATCTAGCGGCAAATCTGGTTACTTAACTAACTATTGAGCTCAATACTTTAACACTATAATCGATAATGGGTAATATTAAGGAGTTATCTCGTATGAAAATTGTGTAAATTACAAAACCACAAGTTAAATCGTAACGATTTTTCATGTCACTTTATCGTGGTAGTGTATAACGGGCTTACCGTATTCTTTAAAAAACTTAATAAAATGAAAAGATAGTTACAAATAGTTATGGTCATAATTTGCAAAAGAACGTTACTCAATTACTTTTTATTTGTAAACAACGTTACTTAATTACATAATAATTAACAATAAGGAACATCAATTACCCTACGATCGGGAAATTTCCCTATTCGTCTGCCTGGCAATACAGATGGCGTGAATTATAGTATAGAGTATAGTATAGTATAGTATAGTAGAAATATAGTATGAGAGGTAGGGCACAGCGAAGTACCTTCACGCTTAAATCTGGAGAAGCCCAATGGGGGAAGGAACACCTCCTTACAGAAGACCACAGCCATAATAACACTGCTACCTTTCAGGTATGTAGTGTCGTGTTCCTGATGGTGAGTAAGGTTCCCAGAGTTCCAACCCCTCTTAACTTAGGCCGACAACGCGCTTGTGACTCCCCTGGTGTTGCGGACTGAAGCGGAAGCCTAAACTGAAGTCGTCACCATAAAAAAATGGTAAATGATGATGAAAGAATAACTTTTAACAAAAACATAACCCGACTTCAAATTTGTACTAAAAAGCAACAAATAATTGTATTCTTTATTGCTTGATATTTTGATAAGTACTTTTGGACTATTTAGAACAAATAATTTTCTTAGGACAATTATATACAATTATTTTTGGTTTTGGTGTCGGTACCAGCCACTGTTATAATAGATGCCAGTGTATCAACGGGGTCAGGTGTGCGAAGAATGACGCAAAACCGGACATTGTGGGTCACTTTAGGGGGAATCTATGTTCAGCGTTGTTTGGTTGTTATGATGGTGATTATGATGATGATGATGATGAGAAAGTCGTGACCAGAGACCATCACATGGCAACTCCATTAAGCCCAAAAACGGTTACCTTACACTTTTATATCACTTGGTTCTGTTGCCATAAGGTGGTACTTTCTAAACATAAATGCTTGATCTGCCGCCGAAAAACTTAATTCATTATACGTTTTACTGCATTTATAGTACTGCATTAGTGAGTCCCGAATGACGAAGTTCGGGGATAATTCACTAAAAAAGAACATGCAACCGAATTTAGTACCTCCTTCTTTTTTAAAGTTGGTAAAAAATACGTGCATGATTACCAAAGTGCACCTCATGACGATTCCATTAAATCCGAACAGGACCCCGCTACACTATTTTATCACGGAGTTCCGCTGCCCACTTTCCGGCTACAATCATCAAATCAGGTTACTGCTAATATTTCATCAGAAATCCCAAAATTAACTTCGTCGTAGTCACTTCAGTATGTCAATCTAAATAGCCTCTCCCAGGAAACACTATGAGTTTTGTAGGGCCACCTATGGTCTTCTTCATTAGTTCTTCATCACGAAATCCTATTTTCTAAATATTCGTATATAGAAAATATTTTAACCAATTTACGTTTTCCTTCATATTTTGAAGACTTCCCTTTATTCCCTGTGGATCCCATCATCCAAGAGACTAGATTCTGGTAACAACGGAACCAACCTTGTAGTATATGCAGTCAAACTACGAAATAATTTACCAAATCCGTTCATAAAGGCTGTGGTACAGGTAAAGGCCAAATTGCCATATGTGTACTATGCTTTGTTGAAGACTCCCGTTCTTGACATCATTAGCAGTTCCACCTCATCTAATATCACTATCCTGAATGGAATTGCTTGAGTTGTTGATAAAACCACAAAAATCACCATATGTGTGTCTTTAAGATTTGAGGAGTTCCGTCGATTCCTCAGGATCCCATCATCAGGACTCGAGCTTGACAAAGATTCATCTTAGAAATCTTCAATACTTAACGAACATATCCAAGAGGCGAAATCGCCAAATGTGTACTATGCTGTGTTGAAGAGTCCCGTTCTGGACATCATCAGCAGTTTCATCTCATCAAATGTCACTGTTCTGAATGAAAAATACTTGAGTTGTTGATAAAACACAAAAATCACCATATGTGTGCCTTTAAGATTTGAAGAGTTCCCTCGCTTCCTCAGGATCCCATTATCAGATCCCGACTTAGTGCCAACGGGACCAATTCGGAGTTATACCCTTTCGATAAAATAAAATATTTAAAATCGGTCACGGTTCTCGGAGATATCGAGTAACATACATACAAAAAAAAAATTGTTCGAATTGATAACCTCCTTTTTTTAAGTCGGTTAAAAAAGAAAAGTATCGCCAGGAATCAAAGCTGTTTTTTTTTTTTAATAAGTACCAATTTATTTATAACTGCACAATTATGGTAATATGGTCCAATAAAAATGTTGCTTCCCGCCACTCAGTATTCAGTACAAAAATAGAACTATTTCAGTCAGCTTTGACATAAAATAAACTTTTTCTACTCCGGTACTTTTATCTGTAAATTATATGGTCCCGCGAACGAATATAAAAGCATGTCTTATACAATATCTCAAAAGTCTATCTAGTCTATACTTCAAAAAGAGCCTAGAGTGATTATGTGATAAAATGCAACTGCTAACAAAGAAAATCGAAGTTCGTATGTTTCGAGCGTCTATCTCTTTTACTCTAATTAAGGCGTCATGAGATTGACAGAAACAATCGTCCAAAAATTACGAATATCGTTTTCCACCCAACAGATAAAAATAATAAGGGTGAATCGGACAGATAAAAATAATAAGAAAACATTACATTTACAACGAAAATCAAAACTGCCAACTGAACAAACAACTGAATTTATTATGCTTTAAAGCAGTAACAGAACTAGAATAATTGCTGTCAACATAAGGAAAAACACAAGTAAGTAAATGACAGTTGAAAAAAAGATATATATACCGTGTCTATGATTACGTTCTGTCGGCTGTCATTTGCCTATACTATCCAACTTCCCGCTATTTTTTATGCTGTATTGCTGTTTGGATTCTTGGAATAGTTATATATTGCGTTTTATTTAATCCCTAGTCGTAGAAAAAGTATTGTATGCAACGTTGTATAAAGAGGTCAAAAAAGGCTCATGGCGTCTATATTAACAATTTTCGGCTTCGCCTCAAATTGTTACACACGCCACTCACCTTTTTTGAACCCTCTTATACAACTATTGCATAAATAACTATTATCTACATCCATATCCTAATATGTCTATTTTATGGTCAGGATCGATGAGCAAACGCCCTATATTTAGATATGAGTATCTGTGGCTGCATCTTAATGTTTACATTTTAGTATCGGTAACCGATACCTTAATTACGTTCAAATTTCGAACGTCTTCTTAAAAAGTAAAAATTAGTAGGTTTTTTCGATTATCGAATTAGTCGATTAGTAATTTTATGTTCCATTCCCATACATTTCATTCGATGCTGAAATTATAACAATCGATTTGAGAATCGAAATCAACTCGAGTCTAGATTGTTTATGGATTTTAAAAACTACAAACGTCAGTCATTTGTTTCCAGCAGCGCTACCGCGAACAACGATATTCGTGAATTTCGGACGATTGTCTCTGTCACTCTCATGACACTCTTAATTGGAGTAAAAGAGACAGATGCCCGCAATATACGAACTTCGATGTTCGCGGTACCGGGCCTGTGTTTTGTTTTTTTGTTTACGGAAAACGGAAAATAAGTTTTGTGAGACTTGTGAGAGTGAATTGCAGTTGACAGCGTCGTGAGCATGAGTTCTGAAAATGACGACGTGGAAATGTGCGAGACACCGCCTGATATCAGGGACGCCGCAACAACAGTTGCCGACAATTTGCTGCCGGAAAAGTCGCGGAAACAATACGAAAAATCCTACAAAGATTTCATGGATTGGAAAACGGTGAAAAAAGCAACATCAGTCTCTGAAAACGTGTTATTGGTATATTTCCGAGAAATATTCACTAAATTTAAGCCCTGTACTTATATTCAATGCTTAAAAGTACATTGAATATCAAACATGAAGTGGACATTTCGAAATACTGCAAACGGATTGCATTTACATATACAGGAAAGAAATCAAAACATTCTAACCTGAAGAAATCAAGAAATTCTTAAATGAAGCACCTGACAAACTGTATCTTATGCAAAAGTGAGTAGTGAATTACTAAACATTACATTTTTGCTCCTTAAGGGCACTAGACATTTTGTGTAATTTCAAAAGAAAGTTCAATATGTAAAAAATTAAGATTGTTATTAATTTGTGACAGCTCTCCGCTCCCAGATTTATTAGCACATTAAGGGTTAAAATTAGCTTAAAATATGTTTCAGATGCATTCCATTGTTGATTTTCTGTTGGAACTTACTCATTCTAATGTTACTGTGTCTCTAATTGTTTCAGGTTGTACTAATATTTGGCATTATGGGGGCATGCCGCAGACAAGAATTATAAAAATATATTTATTATTAGAATATGAGGATGTAAACATTTTTGAAAATACCATAATAATAACTGTTCATAACACCAAAAATAAAACAGATCATACTTTTACTGTAACAGAATATTATACACAAATTTGTAAAAAAATACATTGAACTACGCCCCAAACCCTGTCAAATTCCAAATTTTTTTGTACAATAAATCGGAGGTAAATGCTTCAACCAAAAAATAGGTTTAACCAAGTTTGGATCACTGGGCAAAACAATAGCGACATGTTTAGAACTCCCCAATCCCCAACTGTACACCGGGCACTGCTTTCATAGAACATCTGCGACATTAGTTATAGATTCTGGGGTAGACATAACCTTAAAGCGACATGGGGTGGAAGTCGACAACTGTTGCTGAAGGCTACATAGACAACTCTGTGCAAAGTGGAAATATCTAATAAGATACTTAACTCCATTAATAAAAATGAAGTAATTAACATAACTATGCCTAGCAGTACAGTGACTTCAAATGAAATCCCAGCTACTGCAGAAAAAGTGCAGTTTTCTCACAATACAAAATGTTGTAAATAATTATTATTACAAATAAAACTTTAACTTCTTATTTGTATTTTATTCAAACCAACCTACAAATTAGGACATGATTTTGGACTAAGTACTAACTTTTACATACAGATTATGTTGGTAACTGTAGCCATATTATGATATGAATGAAGATAAAGTTATGTATGTGACTGTACATAATTAGGCATTAAAATACTCATGTGATAACTATTAACATGAATAAGTAAAATTATGTTCAGCGTGTCACGGGTCACTGAATCCTTTTTAACATATACCGGTAGTGCGTGGGCACTGCGACTCTACCGCAAAAAACGATATTCGTAAATTTCGGATTGTCTCTGTGACGCTCAGAACGATTTAATTGGATTATACGTACTTCGATGTTCGCGTTGACTGAGCCATGTACAGTCGACTACAAAGATATGTATACTACAAAGTTATGTATACACTTTTGCACCTTATTACAAAGGATTAAGGTGAAAAAATGTATACATATCTTTGTAGTCGACTGTACCAATAATACCTTACATATAGAAATACCATTGAACTTGACAGAGCGTGCTAATAATAATACCACGATCAAAAGGCATGGTCTTATGTAACTTTCCATGTCAACTTCGTCCGTCCTTGACAGTCTCACATATTTTTGTTCCCCTTCAAACTGAACCCTTCAGAACTGTCAAAATTGTAGGGATATAAACAAATACAATATTCACTAGACTCATCACATTTGTCACAATATATAAATGATTATTGCCTGCTTAGCTTTCTTTTTTAGGCATATCTATCAACTAGTACAGTACGTAAGTACACTCTTACTCTTACTAATCTTATGCATCTACTGAAAATATTTATTTAGTACTACTGTAAAATCTACCTTTTCTCTTATAGACAATATTGTTTAAATGAATGTATGTGTGAGCTCGTAGACAAATTAACATTGTATTTCAATTTCATTTATTCATGGACCAACTTGCATCATTGTTGTTAGTAAATGTTAGTATTATTTTTGATATAGGCCGACCGGTCTGGCCTAGTAGGTAGTGATCCTGCCTATGAAACCGATGGTCCTGGGTTCAAATCCCAGTCAGATCGTTTATTTGTGTGATGAGCACAGATTGTTCCTGAATCATGGGTGTTTTCTATATATTTAAGTATTTATATGTATCTATATATTATACATATCGTCGTCTAGTACCTACAACACAAGCCTGACTGAGCTTACCGTAGGACTTGGTCGATTTGTGTAAGAAAGGTCCCGGAATATTTATTTATTTATGGGTAATTACAATTACATTCTATTATGTCAATGACGTTTATCTACGTACATATCCAGAATCCGTAGGCAATGACCAGCATTACCAACCATCAGAAATTAATGGAGATGTAAAGTTAACATTACCTCGTGAAAACAGTAGGTTATGAGTTTAAATTTGGAACAGCTGTCAAATTCAAGTTCTAGTATCTACAGATATTAAAACAGTAATTGATACGAAACGCAGAATCGTTGTTTTTTTTTTAAATAAATCGAACGACATTTGAACTCGAGTGACAATAGAAACTCGTGTGATACTATTATGTTATATATTGAACCCACACTCTTGTTGTAATACCCTTCATTATGCACAGATACATAAACTACTTACTATTTATCAAAATATCCAATTATTTAAAAACGCAAGAAATTTTAGTTACAAAATACAAAATCTTATAATTAATCCTAACAGAATACTGTTCGCTAGTTTCCGTTAGATACAGCGACATCTACTGATGAATTGGTTCAACAGACATTTTATCAGTCATTTACAAAACATGGCGTTGTTTAGTTTGCATTACATAATAATTAACAATAAGGAACATCAATTACCCTACGATCGGGAAATTTCCCTATTGAGAGGTAGGGCACAGCGAAGTACCATCACGCTTGAAGCCCAACGGGGGAAGTAACTCCTCCTTACAGAAGACCACAGCCATAATAGCACTGCTACCTTTCAGGCATGTAGTGTTGTGTTCCTGATGGTGAGTAAGGTTCCCAGAGCTCCAACCCCTTTTAACTGAGGCCGGCAACGCGCCTGTGACTCCCATGGGCGACGATAGTTGCTTACCATCAGGCAATCCGTCTGTTCGATTGCCACCTTTGTCATAAAAAAGTAACAATCTAGCGAATTCACGAATTTTTAGTATAATTATTAATTACGTACGGGAAATTGTTTGACCGGTAGCATTTTTACAGGATTTTACAACGCACGACGGCATCTTTAGATTTTTGTTGCTCCTGAGGCATGCATTGACGCTCGGAGGCTACTGTGGGGAGGGCGGCACTGCGGCGCATCATAGCTTGGCGTCTGTGTGTGAAACGCGTAATGGTGCTCCCATACTGTGTGCGTTGATCAGTCAGTCAGTCAGGACATTCACGTTTATATATATATATAAGATAGATATACTCACGCATATACATGTATATGTATCTAGCAGGAACACAGATAAAGAAACCTCTAGATAGGCTATACAAGGTGACTGCCTGACTGGTGAGCGCAAGTCGTTCGCATAGTCAAAGTAATTGTAAGATTTAACTTATTTGGGTTAATTTTATACTGGACAATCAAAGGTAGTAGTATTATCCGTCCCTTTTTATCACGTTAAAAATACAATGTGCTATTCCTGTCTTCCGTTACGTATAGGGTTTCTGCTTGAGACTTCTCGAACACGAGACAACTCGAGAGTTCACCTCTATTCGAGGCGAGAAATAAATAGCTGACTCTCGAGTTCCGGCGAAAACGAAATAGTCAGGCTCGCCATTTTTTGACTTCTAATTCTAACAATGATAACGCCGCCCGCGCACCATAACGCGTGCAGCGGACTTCTCACTCGGACGTAGTATATTTTTCTATTTCAAGTGTTGATTTTGTGTAAGCTTTTAGTTTTATGTCTGGTTAAAAAGACTGAAAAAGTAGATTAAGTACCTATATTGTTTTATTTTCATTGTTGATTCAATTTTTGTATGTTTGTAAAGAGAGTTTTAATATTTTTTTTGTATCTCGAACTTGTAATGCAAAGTGCAATCAAAGAATTCCGAGTTTTATTGGTTTTTTATAAGCCTTATAAAATAGTATTTTATGCAACAGTTGCATAAGAGGGGTCAAAAAATGCGAGTGGAGTGGGTAATAAATACGTCATGACCAGTTTTTGACTACTTATACAACGTTGCATACAATGCTTTTTCTATGAGAAGGCAATATTAAATAAAATATTAAAATTAATAGTGACTCAAATTACGAACAACGAATTCCCGGGAAAGGCGGGAAAACGTAAAAATAATCGAGTGATGTCCATGGTTATGTTTTTTCAACGTCCACCTTCCTGTGATGAATAGTGATACCAAAAAAGTTTTTTTTTAATATGTTGGTAGCAATGAAGTTGGTACAAATTGTTTTTTTTTTTAACCGTATGCATTAAATCGTTTGTCAAGTTGGTAGCATTTTATCGGTATACGGCACCTGCTGCTCCGCACTAGCTTACCGTGTCGTAAGATCTCCCAAACGATACAAGTCCTATTTTGCGCAATAGACTATAGACTTTTATAAGCAGTAAATAATGTATGTCCTTATATGTACGTTCGTGACTATGTAAATTACAGATAAAAGTACACGAGTTGAAAAAACAAATAAAACAGGAGTCTAAGGTCCAAGTTAACATTTGTAGGATGGTCCTAAAGATGAGTTTCGATGAAGTGCTGGGAACCTATAGTTTGTTTGAAATCGTCATCATCATCATCATTTCAACCGTAAGACGTACACTGCTCGACAAACCGCCAGAAACGATATTCTTAAATTTCGGACGATTGTCTCTGTCAATCTCATGACGCCTTTATTGAGGTAAAAGAGCAAAATGCTCTAAATTTACCGAATTCAGAATATGGTTTTTGGCGTTTAGCGCCTCAGTATGGGAGCACCATTACGCGTTTCACACACAGACGCCAAGCTATGATGCGCCGCAGCGCCGCCCTCCCCACAGTAGCCTCCGAGCGTCAATGCATGCCTCAGGAGCAACAAAAATCTAAAGATGCCGTCGTGCGTTGTAAAATGCTACCGGTCAAACAATTTCCCGTACGTAATTAATAATTATACTAAACTTTCGTGAATTCGCTAGATTATTACTTTTTTTATGACAAATGTGGCAAACGAGCAGACGGATTGCCTGATGGTAAGCAAGTACCGTCGCCTGTAGGCACCCGCAACACCAGGGGAGTCACAGGCGCGTTGCCGGCCTAAGTTAAGAGGGTTGGAGTTTTGAGAACCTTACTCACCATCAGGAACACAACACTACATACCTGAAAGGTAGCAGTGCTATTATGGATGTGGTCTTCTACAGAAGGAGGTGTTACTTCCCCCGTTGGGCTTCAAGCGTGATGATACTTCGATGTGCCCTACCTCTCATAACACCATACTTCACGCCATCTGTATTGCCAGGCAGACGAATAGGGAAATTTCCCGATCGTAGGGTAATGATGTTCCTTATTGTTAATTATTATGTAATTAAGTAACGTTCTTTACAAAAACAAAGTAATTAAGTAACTTTTTTTTGCAAATTATGACCATATTTGTAACTCTTCATTTTATCAAGTTTTTTAAAGAATACGGTAAACCCGTTATACACTACCACGGTAAATTGTCATGATAAATCGTCACGATTTAACTTTGCGATCTGTTGTTTTGCAATTTACACAATTTTCATACAAAATAACTCCTTAATATTACCCATTATCAATTATAGTGTTAAAGTATTGAGCTCAATGATTATTTAAGTAACCAATTTGCCGCTAGATGTCGCTGTTCCCATTTCAAACTAAACAACGCCATGTTTGGTAAATATCTGTTATACCAATTCATCAGTAGATGTCGCTGTATCTAACGGAAACTAGCGAACAGTATTCTGTTAGGATTAATTATAAGATTTTGTATTTTGTAGCTAAAATTTTCTTCGTTTTTAAATAATTAAAGTATGATTTGTGAACAACACCGTGGTTCTTATACATGACTATGGTGATGTGTGTAATCCGGATTTAATCCTTTAATTGGTAAACAGAAGGAACTACTTGACAAGTTGGATATTTTGATAAATAGTAAGTAGTTTATGTATCTGTGCATAATGAAGGGCATTACTAGAAGAGTGTGGGTTTATGAAACGAGCCGAAGGCGAGTTTCATAATGATATCACACGAGTGTTGTAATACTTGTAATGCCTAATTATGTATAGTGGTATACACTACTTTATCTACACACAGATTATAAGTGTTTTAAGATGTCTCAATCTGTTGTTTTGTAATTTACACAATTTTCATACGATATAACTCCTTAATATTACCCATTATCGATTATATTAGTGTTAAAGTATTGAGCTCAATAATTAGTTAAGTAACCAGATTTGCCGCTAGATGTCGCTGTTCCTATCGCAAACTAAACAACGACATGTTTTGTAAATGACTGATAAAAAGTCTGTTGAACCAATTTATCACTAGATGTCGCTGTACCTAACGGAAACTAGCGAACAGTATTCTGTTAGAATTAATTATAAGATTTTTTATTTTGTAACTAAAATTTCTTGCGTTTTTAAATAATTAATGTATGGTTTGTGAACAACACCGTGATTCTTATACATACATGACTATGGTGATGTGTGTTATCCTGATTTAAAGGAGAGGAACTACTCGCCAAGTTGGATATTAAAAGATAAAAGATAAAAAAAAAAGATAAAGATAAAAGATCTTTATTTTTCAATTTAGGCACATTACATGCACTTATGAACGTCAAAAAAAAAAAATCTACACCGGTTCAAACCCTACACCTCTGACCCGTGAAGATACCGTCATTGACACATTTTGATAAAACGTCATTGACATAATAGTATCTAATTGTAATTGCCAATAAATAAATAAATATTTCGGGACCTTGCTTACACAAATCGACCAAGTCCTCCGGTAACCTCAGTAAGGCTTGTGTTGTAGGTACTAGACGACGATATGTATAATATATAGATATATATAAATACTTAAATATATAGAAAACACCTATGATTCAGGAACAAATATCTGTGCTCATCACACAAATAAACGATCTGACTAGGATTTGAACCCAGGACCATCGGTTTCATAGGCAGGATCACTACCCACTAGGCCAGACCGGTCGGCCTATATCAAAAATAATACTAACATTTACTAACAACAATGATGCAAGTTGGTCCATGAATAAATGAAATTGAAATACAATGTTAATTTGTCTACGCGCTCACACATACATTCATTTAAACAATATTGTCTATTAGAGAAAATAGTTATTTGTTATACAAGGGTGCAAAATTGTATTTTAACTGCGAGTGTGGGATTGAAACTCGAGCAAGCGAATGGATTCTATAGTTTAACCACGAGCAAAGCGAGTGGTTTTAAA
Organism: Grapholita molesta; assembly: GCA_022674325.2. Lineage (NCBI taxonomy): Eukaryota > Metazoa > Arthropoda > Insecta > Lepidoptera > Tortricidae > Grapholita > Grapholita molesta. The sequence continues at coordinate 3,624,456 of CP053141.2, read as the reverse complement.
AAAAATCCTGAGCGTAGCGAGTGTTTCAATAAACGAGAATTAAATTACAATTGCACCCGTGTGTAACACAAAATTTTTCCTCTCACTACAGCGAGGAAAGTGAACCATGCAAAAAAACGTTTTGAAATCGCATTGACTTTTCTTTGCGTTTAGATACATTCAACATTTTTACAAAAGGTGCCTTTAGCTTGTGGTGACCAGTACGATTTTCGAATGTTCTAATTCGATTTCCAACTCGGTGCGTTAGCAAGGCTCGCCCGCGCCCGCCGCCGCCGCGGGGGCAAGTGAGCTGTACTTCGCGAATTTAGACTTTAAAACCATAGCAATAAGAGCTATGAGAAGTCAACTTACTTTAATCACTAGTGGATAAAATGCGTTTTTACCCTCTCGTATTAAAGGATAAACAAGCGCTTTACGAGCTAGTGAGGGGAAAAGTAGATTTTACAGTAGTACTAAATAAATATTTTCAGTAGATTCATAAGATTAGTAAGAGTAAGACGTGTACTTACGTACTATACTAGTTGATAGATATGCCTATGAAGCAGTAGTTCACAGGTGCAAACCTGGCTAGGGTGTTTAAATTCATTTGTAAATTGTGTGCAATCAAGAGTATGTTTTCCTTGGTAATAAATATAAATATTATCTATGTCTATCTGTCAGCCGCGGACGCCCAATGCTGGACATTTTCAGCGTTACGCAAGTAGCCAATTCTAGCGACCATTACGAGGCCATCAGTCCTGGGTGGACTACAGACTACTATATGGAGTCTAGTTATCTATGTATTTATATAAGATTTTATACGTATATTATAATATATCGTTTCAAGTACGTACGGTTGCGTGCGTATAATACCTATAATACAATCTTTATTAAGCTCACTCTATAGGTTTAAGTCGGTTTGTAAAAGATTGCCCCAGTATAGGTATAACAACGTTTTATTAAGTATACTACAATAGGATGTTGACGGTATTACCGAATATAACATTATTTGTCAAGCAGACGAGAATTGAAAATTTCCAGTTTTGAAATTTTCATATATGGCTAGGGCGTATGCATGTAGGGTGATATAAAAGTAATAGAATTGGATCCTGACGATTATTGGGCCAGAACAAACGTCTACAGGCAACCATTAACCCAAAACAGTGCAGTAACACGCGGGCAAACAAACGAGAATTGAAGATTTCAATGAATTTTGATAATTTCATAAGCCGTCATAAACGTCATGACGGCTAATTGAATTGAAAAGCAACATTAAATAGAAAGACGACGCTAAATAGAACACAGACCGCTGGCAGTCCGATGCAATATTTTGGGTCGCAGGTTCGCACGGTGTTCGCAAAAAGTTATGGTAGTTAGGTAACTTTATTGGCTAGAGCAGAGGTTCCCAAACTTTTTTTTCTCGTGGACCTCTTTCAAAATTTTGCTGGTTTCGGTGGACCCCCTTGCTGCTACATTTCCACTACATACCCATAAGTCGTCAGCCAACGTAGACCCCTGGGGGTCCACCTGGACCACTTTGGGAATCACTGGGCTAGAGCAACGTAATCGGACATGGACCGACCCGGAGGCACCCGTGGGGTCCTTTGAATCTCGGAGGTGCGATACTGTCTGGCGGAAAACTGGCCTCAGGCGGAGCAAATATGTATGTATGTTTTTAGAGACCTATCGGTTAGGCTAAAACAATGTGTAGAAAGAAAACCACTCCATACATACCTCTTATAAAGAAATATGGATTACTAGCATGTGCATGAGTTTGCCCCCATGAGACATATCTTAGCACGCAAAATGAACATAAACTATGGCGCTCGACCTGAATATGTATCTTAAACGGCCGTTAGGTATTTTCGAAATCATTGTTTTCTAGGCACAGTACCCGTACCATGAGTTGTGACATTACGGTCTTCGATAACGAGTATCCAGTTTACTCTCTGTGCATCTCGCTTGTACTATTTTAGTGCGAACGAGATGCACAGATAGTAAACTCGATACTCGTTATCGAAAACCGTAATGTCACAACTCATGCTACGGGTACTGTACTTGGGTTCATACATCCAAAGTGACTCTACTAACGAAGAATCAGTTTCTGAGGGACCTAAAGGGTTGGTCAATCCTATCCAGTTTAAGTCATTTCTCTGTTGTTGAGATATATGCCAGCAATTGCCCGCAAGAAACATATTTATAAAAGAACAGTTAGGTATTACCGAAGTCATTAAGTATTAGGTATTTCCATGCACAGTATTAAGTCTGAATGCAGAACCGGTTCTGTCTGCAAGAACCGGGAAATTCGGGAGTCGCCAAAAAGAGGAATCGGGATTCCCGGTTCTTTCGGGATTTTCGGGACAAAACTTAGTAATGCAGCTATAAAATAAGTAATGGGATAAAAATATAGTTTTTCGTGATAAAATTGGTGGATTGGTATTCATATATATGTCATCATCATCTTCCTCGCGTTGTCCCGGCATTTTGCCACGGCTCATGGGAGCCTGGGGTCCGCTTGGCACCTAATCCCAGGATTTGGCGTAGGCACTAGTTTTACGTTTTAGTGTATGTAATGCTGGACAAATTTGATTGCCCTGCGATGAGGCACTGGAACTTTGTGCACAAAAGCGAGAGGGCTCTCATTTTTGATGTAAAATAAAGGATAAATAGGCTGACATGGATTGTAATTGTAATTTATTTTATTTCAATTTTACCTATTCAGCACGCTCCATAGAGGATAGTTAATGCATTATATGCGTTAGGGTAAAAAGAACACAAACTACGATGTTCGACCTGAAAGTTTCAACAGCAGTTCGGTATTATCGAAGTCCTTAAGTATTTCCATGCACAGTATTAAGCCCTTTCGTCCAAAATGAACAATTCGTTCGTACAAACGAACTCACATTGCTTTAGGGGTTTGTCTGTCCAATGAAAGTAACCGAGTGATACGAGTAGTTTTTGTTTTGCCTGAGCGATGTGCGTGAAGATGGAAACCCATAAAACTTCTATTGAAATGTTGTATTAAGGATCTCTAGAAAATGTGATCGTGAATCAACAAATACGTGCCTACCTATTGCGATCGAACAAATCCCTAAATTTTGTTTTGAGACGGGAGCGTGGAGTTTACCTCGCCACTTCAATTTAAAAAAAAAAAGATACTTCAAGTTGGGTCCTAACGAAATTTCTTCGCAAATTAGCGTGAACTAACGAACATCCACCTATTGCGAGTAATGGAACCCGTAAAAGTCATTTTGGGCCGGTAACCGTGAAGTTGGCCACCCCACTTCAAGTAAAAAAAAAATACTTCCAATCGGGTCCTAACGAAATTTCTTAGTGAATTAGCGTGAACTAACGATTACCTATTGATAACCATCGATGGATTTCGAGAAAGTCATTTTGGGGCAGTAGCGGGAAGTTGACCCCCCCATTTTTAATTTGAAAAAAAAAAAACTTGTAATCGGGTCCTAACGAAAACTTTTAGTTAAAACGCATGAACTAACGAATACTTACCGATTACAATCAATGCAAACCGTTTAAGACATTATGGGCGGGTAGCGTGAAGTTGACCGCCCCACTTTAATTAAAAAAAAAAAATACTTCCAGTCGGGTCCTTATGAAATTTCTTAGTGAATTAGCGTGAACTAACGAATATCTATCGATTGCCATCAGTGGATTACGTAAAATTCATTTTGGGGCGGTAGCGTGAAGATGGCCGCCCCACTTCAAGTAAAAAAAAAAACATACTTCCAATCGGGTCCTAACGAAATTTCTTAGTGAATTAGCGTGAACTAACGAATATCTATCGATTGCCATCAGTGGATTACGTAAAATTCATTTTGGGGCGGTAGCGTGAAGATGGCCGCCCCACTTCAAGTAAAAAAAAAACATACTTCTAATCGGGTCCTAACGAAATTTCTAAGTGAACTAGCGTGAACTAACGAATATCTATCGATTGCCATCAATGGATTACGTAAAATTCATTTTGGGGCGGTAGCGTGAAGATGGCCGCCCCATTTTGTTTTTAAAAAAAATCTAACTCAGAGTCGGGTCCTTACGATTTAATATACTGAACTAACGTGAACTAACGATGAACTAACGATATAGCTATGCCTTTTTTGGAAAAAAAAAATGGGGCGGCCATCTTCACGAACATGATATTAAAAATAAATACAGTGTTACAGACTAACAAAAAAACTATTTTGGTATAAATACATGAGAAGCAGCAGTTTTGAAATAAAGAAAATACATTAAAGTATTGTTAAACTATAAGAAAAAAATTTTGACTGTTTCTGCACATTCAATATGCCCTAGAACTACTAGAACTAATTTGAAGAATTCTTTCACCATTGCAATCCTTCATTAGGATATAGAACAGGAAAAAAACTTCAATATCACCAATAAATAACATTAATTTACAATGAACACATTTTCTGTGATCAGATAACTTGGAGGCGGAGGTGGCAGCGGCCAGCAAGACCGCAGTGCCACTGAGGACTGTGATGGGGACACCCACAGGCCCAGTCAGAGCCAGCAAGCGAGCGAGGCAAGATACAGGTAAAATCTTATTATAATTTTATGAGTATGTATACACTGGTCAGAACCCAATAAGCTGTGGTGACTCCACAAGCCAGTTCTTATTGGCTTAATTAACTATTTCAAATTTCAAGAGTTTTCCTTTGGTTCATGAAGAAGTCTCAAAGCCATATTGTTTAAAAAAAAAAGCCGCCGCTTATCTATAGACTTACGGAAAATGGTGCTCTATGATCTTTTTCAAGTGAAAGTATGTTACAAAAGTATGTCAACCTCAAGCATGACATAAGACTTGGATAGCAATGCCCATACAGTCGCCAACAGATATATAGGAGTTGTGGAGGTGGTCACAAACATCAGAACAACACCTCTATTGTCAAGGCGATAAAGTGCATATTCCGATACTTGTAACCAGCATTGTATTGGGGAGTGTACAATATATCGCATTAAGTACTAGTGCCATCTAGTGTTTCACAGCCGCAATAGATCTCAGTTGTATAGATTTTGTTTCGTAGCAAACGCCCGCAAAGTAATTACAGACGAGACTATAAAAAATCCAATGAGAAAAAACTTGTTGCATTGGCTACTTTATTTTTTAAATAATGTCAATAATTTCTGTTTTTTTGTGAGAATCAAATATCTGTATCGGACCAGAATACAAATGGTCAGATATAAGTATCAAAGTTTGCCGTCCGATCCAACGATCGAAATGCCTCTCAACTAAATCTCATGACCAGGGCCCGTAATTTTCACCGATGACATAAATTTGACGTCACGCTCCATATAGGGTGATCACAAATAGTTTTATAGTAAATTATTAATCATTAGTCGTCAATCATTTTATTTATGTACAAAAATAAAATAAAATACTGATTCCCTAATTGTATTAGTTGTTGAAATCAGAAAAAATGTCTATCAATTAAAATTTTCTTTTTTACATAGAAGTTAGAAAAATTTACCAAATGTGTGATACAAAAAACGAAAATACGATTACAAAACAAAAGGATTTTTATGAATATAGCATTACGTATGAACGTGAAGATGGCTTACATTTTCTATGCATGGGATTAATGAGTGAAGATGGCGTGCTTTGCGTTAAAGAGAAATTCTGTATTCTACGTATTTATTGAAATGTTTTAACTATACCATTTAATAAAATTAATGTACAAAAACAAATGAAATACTTTTATTTACGTGTCACGAATCAAGTAGGTATTATTTATTCTACGTAGAAATAAATTGAACTAAACTTTTAAAGTCATTTGTACATGATTAAAATGATTGACGACTAATGATTAATAACTTACAATAAAACTATTTGGGATCAGCCTATATGGAGCTTGACGTCAAATTGACGTCATCGGCATGAAAATTACGGGCCCTGCTCATAGTGCTCATGACTTCACACGCTCACACGCAAATATTCACCAGTCCTAATGTATGGAAAATCAAGAACATTGCCTTTTTTTACTGTTAAATATTGCGTTCAAGCTACTATCTAGTAGGTGTCAATGTATTTTTATTAAAATCGAAGGAATCAAATGGTATAATTTTTTTTTAACAATCTGGTTTCTATGAATTGGCAGAGATTCATTCTAATACCTTTACATATCTTACTTATCAGCCATGGATGCCCAGTACGTCCACCCCTGTGGACAAGTCTTAGGCCATAGAGAACAATCTCTATCTATGGCCTCAAAAATGTTTATTTTAGTTTTTAATAATTTTAATGAACCTTTTTTTAAAGATACATGGGTAATTTTCAGTGCCCGGAATTAGGTGAGCTAAAATACCTAAAGTTCGCGAGAGGACATAATATAGAGTGGTTACAACCGGATGAAAATAATATTTTATTTGGATTCCGGGTATTCGATATTCATCCGGACACTGCAAGTAATAGTCGTAATGATGAAAAATGGTCACATTGCAGCCATAAAGTTAACATTATAATAATAAATTATAATCTTAACACGCACTAACACAACTGACCAAGGTTCAGGAGCGAATGAGTCCATCTACCTACCTGAGTATGTACTTGACCTTTTACCATCTCCCTTATCTTTTGAGCACTAATTGTTTACACCGCTTGGCTCTAACACGCCCCTTGTGAAAGTCATTAATAAACAATGTGTAGGGAAACCCATATTATTCGTCTCACAACGACTTCTTATCTTATCTTATACATATCTTCTTTTGTCTAGCCCTTTTTACTAAAAACTAACATTAAACATGCTGCACTGTAAACGAAACATATCACGTTCAATATTACGACAAGTCCCCGAATAAACATCGAATACCCGGAATCCAAATAAAATATTATTTTCATCCGGTTGTAACCACTCTATATTATGTCCTCTCGCGAACTTTAGGTATTTTAGCTCACCTAATTCCGTGCACTGGTAATTTTGTATCCATAACCATCTTTTGTTATATATATAAACATGTCTCAAAAATTCTAATTTAGTCCCATTTCTAATTAAATTTGTTTTTCAGATGGATCAAGGCCCTCATCTGCAATGTCCTCCAGGTCTGAAGGTGATGGTGGAGTCGAGGTAAATATACTAACAGTTTTCTATAATAATTAACATAAATCAGACTTAGTCTTAGTTAGTTAGACACTCCCTGCCTAGCTAAGTAGTAAGCTCAAGAAAGCTAATGTTGTGGGCACTCAGTGAATGATATGGATAATATACAAACACTTAAATACATATATAAAACATCCATTACTCAGGAACAAATATCTGTGCTCATTACTGACCAGTTTTAGAAATAAGTTATTTTCAGATAAGATAAGTTATGGACACTATAGTCCGTGAGAGGCACTTTTGTAACCTTTTTCTGGAAATAAAGATTTTTATTTATTAATTTTATTTTATTTTATAAAGTTATTCAACATATAAAGATTTTTTTTATTCTGATAAAAAATAGCCAAGTTAAATCTAACCTACTTCAAGATCTCATATTTTCAAAGAAATAGAGTTTAATACTTGTTCATAATGTTATTGTATTCCTATAATATTGGCGCTGGCTAGCCAGTTCCTTTGCTTGAACTTGGCTTGACACGCTGCCGCGTGCCCAGATACATTTGACGACCGGTCTGGCCTAGTGGGTAGTGACCCTGCCTATGAAGCCGATGGTCCTGGGTTCGATTCCCAGTCAGGGCATTTATTTGTGTGATGAGCACAGATATTTGTTCCTGGGTCATGGGTGTTTTGTATGTATATAAGTATTTATATGTATCTATTTATTATTTATATCGTCGTCTAGTACCTACAACACAAGCCTTATTGAGCTTACCGTAGGACTAGGTCGATTTGTGTAAGATTGTCCCGAATAATTATTTATTTATTATTTATTATACATGCACATTATTTCTTTCTATTTCTGACTCCAAGTTTTTCTGGCAGGTGTCCTCACCAGCGGTCCGCGGCCGGCGAGCCACGACGGAGATGTCCTCGCCGCTGCTCCGAGTTCCGCTGGAGAAGGGCTGGAAACGAGAGCTGGTGTACCGTGCCGCCCTCGATCAGCACTCGCGGCGCAATGCCGACATATACTATTACTCGCCGCAGGGCAAGAAGTTGCGTTCCACAAGGGAGGTGAGTGTATTCAAGGACTGCGAAGCAGGGATGTAACAGATTTAGTTTATCGGAACCTGAACCGAAAACGGAAGCTGAACGAGAATCGGAACCCGTGAGATAAATAGGTGGACGAGATGTTAAGAGTGCTTCACAGATTTCACGCCAACACATACTAATAGGGATTTTAATACATACGATTAGTGCAGCACGTCGCAAGCGGGACATGAGCAAATAAACTTTTTTAAGTTTGATGTACGTGGCTCATTTTCCCCGCTGCGTTGCTGTAACATTCTATATAACTTCTGTTTTAAAACAGAAGAGAGCAGAACCGGAACCGAATTGGGTGTTTCGAACCCATCGGAAGTTCCGACTTAACGGAACCGGAACCGGAGCTCTGTAACATCTCTGCTGTTAAGCATTGGAATTCGCTCCGTTCATTTGTATTCCTGGAAAGATATAATTTCGGTCTCTTCAAGACAAGAGTGATTAGGCTGTTGAACCAGCGTGCTACACCCTCGACCTCGTCGACACTTACCATCAGGTGCGACTGAGGTCAAACGCTGGTCAGTCTTGTTTAATAAAAAAGGGACCTGATCACAGGTATCTGAACATGCAGTTCATAGAACAGTCGCCATCAGATATTTCGGAGCTGTGGAGGTGGTCATAAATATCGGGACATGCACTTTACCGCCTTGACAATAGAGGCGTTGTTCCAATGTTTTTGATCACCTCCACATCTTCGATATATCTGATGCCGACTGAATGTCGGTTCGGTTCGCCGCTCGCGTCGCCGGCCCGTCGCGCACAGAGTAATAATCGTTAATTCCTCCTTAATCGTGCCGTGTGATGCTGGCGAACTAGAATAGTACCACCCCATCTCCTCCTGCGGGTGTCTTAAAAGGCGACAAAGGGATATATCCTACGGACGCGCAGCAGCATCCGTCGAAATCCAACCTACGGCTACTGCGGTCGCCAACCCGCCTGTCAAGCGTGGCGACTATGGCAACTACCCCCAAGATGATACAAGTCATATTTGCGGGAGGCCTATGTCCAGCAGTATGCATACGGCTGAAATGTATGTGTCTATGTCTCCCGAAAGTTTATACAAATCTAAGACTGATGCTTTGTTCTTTGGTAGGTGGCGGAGCACCTCTCGGGGACGGGACTGACGCTGGACAACTTCTCATTCTTCAAGGAACCACTGGGTGTAGATGACCCCGATAAAGAAATTATTCGGTAAATTAATAATTTTATTTACGACCGGTCTGGCCTAGTGGGTAGTGACCCTGCCTATGAAGCTGATGGTTCTGGGTTCAAATCCCAGTCAGGGCATTTATTTATGTGATGAACATAGATATTCATTCGTTCCTGAGTCATGTGTGTTTTCTATGTATTTAAGTATTTATATGTATCTATCTATTAGATATATCGTCGTCTACTACCTACAACACAAGCCTCACTGAGCTTACCGTAGGACTAGGTCGATTTGTGTAAGATTGTCCCGAAATATTTATTTATGATTTATGCACAGCGACGCTAAGCTGATGCGGAAAGCGGAGTCCCCCGTGGCGCAGACGGCGCCGGCGGCGGAGGGCAAGCGCACGCCCAAGCCGCGCCCGCGCGCCAGCCCCGAGCCCGCACCCGCGCCCGCCGCGCCCAGGTCGCCGCCCGCCAAGATCAAGGTACCACACCTACTGCCACTCGTTGCCATGGTTACGGTCTGTTGTCGTCCAGGAGGAGTAATGACTGGACAACGCATACGCTTGCGCCAGTACCAATGATATTCTGCCTTTTGTATCCCAAAATGTAACAATTCAATATAGTTTTTCTTTACAGGACGCTCTTTATAACTAAAATATTAGTTTATTCTGTATTCATTACCGCAACTTTGGTCGAAAACCCAAAAAAACTGCAATTGTATTTGTTTTTTCTCCTCCAACTTTGACAGTTCTGAAGGGTCCAGTTTGGAGGAGAACAAAAATATGTGAGACTATGACAAGGATAGAAAGTTATATAAGACCACCCCTTTCAATCGTGGTATTATTATTAGCACGCTCCGTCTAGTTAAATGGTATGTTTATAGTTGTCGTTGTCGCCCTTGGCGCCTAAGGGTGTCACCAAATGTCCCGCACCACACCACCGACGCGAGTTGTTCGCAAGTCAATGGCGGACGCTGTCAAATCTGTTTTCTTGCTGACAGATAAATCTAGATATTTCTCTTGGTTTCGGTATCACACGTGAACGCCTGAACCGATTTCGTTTACACTTTTTTATTGTCAGGAGAAGGTTTTTATGAAATAAAAATATCAAAGAATTGCGCGGAAAATTAAACCTATCAAGAATTATCTGTTGACATAAATAAATCTGTTGATCTCTTTTTGACACACAATAAATTTCACTGTTAGAAATAGGCGGAATAACTACGTCGAAAATAAAATAAAAATAACGAATGGTCTTAATCGATTGTAAAAATAATCGATTCGATTATCTTCATACATTTAGAAAGACGCACCTGGCTGAAAAAAAGCAAATATCCTAGAACAGAGTGCCACTTTATCTCCAAGCGGGGAACAAAATTGCCACATACGAGCTCCCCTATGTGTGAAGTGGGGGGTAATTTTTCGGTTCAAACTTATAAAATCCGTCAATATAAAATATCACTAACTAGCAGTGATCGTCACTATGGGTGCAAAATTTAAAAAAAACTCGTTAAGCGTATGTAAAACGTTGTATAGAGGCATAAAAGCCTCGCACAGGGTCTCACTGAAAACCAGCGTCGCGTCGGGTTCCAAATTTCGCGACACAAAGCTGAGTGAGGACCTTTTAACACAAAATACACTTTTAGCCTAAGTTCTTTTTCTTGTACTGTACATTCAATAAGTGTGTTAATATAATTATTTTCTTTCTTTCTTCTTTATTTCTAAAAACAATTATATTCTTACACACAAATATTGGCATATCGAGATTCCGATATACAAATTTTTCTTGATGATAAATATTACCATACCTCAGTTCAACAAGTTTAGTTAAAGTTTTCCACCGTTAGTGCCGATCACTGCTAACTCTAAACTTCATGTTCAACAGGTGAAAACAATGCAGCCTCGCCTTAACCGCACGCCAGTCGCTCCGCCCGCTAAGAAACCCGCTCCCGCGCCCGCCCCCGCCACTGACAACAACAACACGCAAGCGGTCAAAAAGAACAGGTATTTAGGACATAGACAAGCTACGGGGAAGGCTGACAGGAGTTACTTACGGTCGCGATGTTGCATCTCTTTCTACAGTTTTATGTCTGGCTCAATCAACTGCTATTTCTCCCTCGTTGCCATGGTTACGTTCCCCTGGGTCACTCTAAATTGCATCTAAATACACAAAACATAGATATTTGTAGAAGCTATACCCTTCCATAATGGGTCACCTACCAAGCGCGTCAGTACCCAGGGCCACATTTCTTGTAACAAACTATGCTTCAGTTGTCCGCTGGCTGATGGGACAGAATAACAACATCAAATATTTGATTCACTCCTGTATTTGAACTTTCGTGAGATTTTCATTTATATAATACTACAATGAATATTACATAAATGATACTCACGGCTCAACGTTTATTCACGGTGACACGCGAGCGGCGAACCGAACGGACATTCAATACGCTTACCGTGAGTTGTGACATTGACAACGAACTAGTAATACTATAGAAATCTGAGCCGAGCTCAAAAATGACCCCACGGCTAGTGTGCCGCGAACGATCGACTGAGCTGTGGCGGAGTTTGACAGCTTTAGTAGTACAGAAGCTTTCCATGACATAAGATGTCAGCTAATATAAAATTGTTAAATTAAAAAACCATATAAAATGCCTTCTTCTGCGGTGAAATAGCAGCTAAACAACTCCTCAAAAATACAAGAAAATCGATGGGATCCATTGGATTGTGTAAGTTTAATCCTGAAGATGATAAACAATTATTGAAAGTAACATATTGATGTATAGACTAATACGCTGAACCAAATGTCGTAACTCTATACTAGTTTTATAATGACTTATGCCTTTATGATACTGAGTCACAGAATGCGGATAATGTTATGCAACATTTCTACTAGTAAGTAAACTATTAATTTTATTTTCAAGTAGCGAGCAATTCCTATTATTTGCTTTTCTTTTAAAAAATAAAACCTACCTTACCTACGCTATAAATGTGCTGCTGGTAAACTTTTCGTCATAATCATTCTAGTTTCCCGGAGACCGCGGATAGGATTTATTATTTATTAAAAATTATATTTTTCACGGATTACATATTACAGATGTCCTCTTTGTAAAAAGTTATCATCTTCTTTTCTAATTCTGAAAGAGTGTCAGATTCTTAGTGAGTTCTTTACGACTCTGTCTACTGCGAAAGTCGATGAGCGAAATTTCGTTATTTGTGTCACTATCAATTGAATATTGCAAGAACGAAAAAGATGAATATAGACTCAGTAGTCATCTATTGTTGGCAAAGTGCCTTAACGTCCCAAAGTTCAGTACTCCACGTCGATGTTGTTAATCTGTTGCCTAGTAAACAAAACAACAACAGCTTATTCTTATGGTGACAATTTGCTATACCATATTGAACCTTAGGTAGGTTGGAAATCATATTTCCTGTACTCACATTATTACGATTATTCCAAAATACATATGGACTACAAATTAATATTATGTTTCAACTTTTGATAATAACGATAAACGGGACTTAGTCGCGCAAAAACTTACGAAAATTCACCTCCGATATTCCAGAGCGACATTATTCCGCGGTACCTACTGGAGATAGATTGAGGCAATGTCGTAACGCAAAATCGTGGGAGTGTTCTCCAATACGTCATTAGCATTACTATACCTTCTTATAAAATTATGGACAAAAATAATACTTATATAAATTGGTTCCATCTCGGTTAGTATCATCCCTGTAAGTTTGACAACGCCATAATGTTGTAACGTCGCGCAGGAGGTTTGACGCTTAAAACTTTTATTAACCAATCACAACTTTTTTATAATAGCGCGAAATTGTCTATTGGATAAACTCCAAGCTGCTCTGACATATTCATGAAGAGGGGATAGTGTCAGTGTCAGTGAGCGTGGGGTCATTTTTGGAAGGCATTTTTGTATGGAGAGCTGTGTCTATATATATTCAGTCACCGGACATTGAGGTTTTCGATAACGAGATCGAGTTTACTATCTGTACATCTCGCTTGTACTATTTCAGCGCGAACCAGTGCAACTCATGGTAATTGTACAGCACTCTTAGTGCTTGAAAATGTAGGCCTGTCGGTATAATATCGATATCGATACTTCAACCTCAGGCCTAAGTATGTTCGCGATAATATCATTAACTTCTGAACGGATTGTCATCCTGCTTTAATCTATGGATAGAATCATTCCTCAAAATGGTTTTGCCTGTATCGAAGACGTGAGAAAAAACTACACTTTATGACGTAAAAGCATGAACTTGTTTTGAATCCCACTAATTACGGATCTAATTAATTATTTGGCACTAATTAGATGCGATCTGAAATCATCCATTTGATGCAGAAGTAGATAAAGAAAGAGATGTCAAGAAGAGAAAAAGCAATTACGTTTTCGGTTGACGACACATACATTTTTATTTAGATGAAAAACTTAGCTAAAGCACCCGGCCTATGTAGTAGTAACGTGTACACACGCACGTCGGCGTTCTATATTCAAATGTTGACGTTAGTTCCATATTCTCTGCACAACTACATAGACATGGTTATTTAGTTAAGGTTTTTAACTATACGTTCCTTTTTCTGGACCGTACATTTCACATCAGACTGAATACTGATGGAAATGTTTTTTTTTTTCACTAGTAAAGCCTTCTTCGTTGCTTGAACGACTAAACTCAAATCCTTATTGATATTTTCAATAACTATAAGTTATTGAAAGTAGCAAAAGGAGTTAATTTTATTTGCTTACAATTTTATACGCTTCATTGTAAATACTATGAAATTAATCATTTAGACCATAAAATTAAATATTTTAATATCTATGTTGGTCGCAAGGTTAATTTCATGGTTTAGTCAACTAGGAACCCTTATAGTTTATTAGTGTTATTTGTTGTAATATCTTGTACTGAACTTCTACAGATTTTAAAAATTGACTATTAATTTGTTAAAAAAGTGAAAGTTTGATACTTTTCCAACTACAAACGCCATATTGAACTAAAACTCTATTATATGGAGATTCTACACCATAAACATATGTGATGCAATCCATTTGATATAACATCTTATTATTACAATATAAGGTGTGGTTAAATAACAACACAGAAATAAAATAGAAGTAGCCTAAATGCCATAACCACGCTTGGCAGGCGGGTTGGTAATCGCAGTTTCTTCCACCGTTCTAAGGGATGCTGCTGCCGCTCTGTTGGTTACTGGTCGCTCTTTAGAAAACATTGCCGGTGGCGTCAACAATTAAATATTTTAGTTTAAACTAAACCTAGGACGACCCTTACACGTTTATACTCGCAAAATTACTCGTAGTGGCAGCCGAGAGCCGTTTAGAGCTTAAACATGACGTAACAAATGGATCGCACCACTCCACTGTATTGTCCGGAGGGTTGATTGACACAGTGCAATGAGCCCTCCCCGGCGGGTACTGAAAGCGCGCGAGTGTAGTAACCTCGGGCAGAACGGCGCCGGCGGCCGTCCCCGCGCCCGCCCCGGCCACTCCCGCCGCCCCGGCCACTCCCGCCGCCCCGGTCACTCCCGCCGCCCCACTCGCCCCGGCGCCCCTACCGCCGCTGCAGAGCCGGCCGCCCGTCTCGCCGGTAGACGCCAAAATCGAGCTCCATGAATTGGTGAGTATAGTCAAGTCTAATATGTATACATTTGAGAACGTATGTCTGAGGCATAAGGATCGAAATCGTTATCATATTTGTGGAGGCGACCGTACTAGTGAACGCTATCGGAAAATTTGGTATAGTAAGAAAAGTAGCTAAGCGGGGGAGGTGTACAAAAAGAGCTTCACACGAAATGTTAAGTTAATATGAGCGTGTCCAGATTATTGTGAACACCTAGTGCCTATTTCTCGAACACTTGTAACTTGTAATACTAGCGGAAGTCACTTTTTGACACCTGTTGTTAGAGAGAGACTTCCACTTGTATGAGTATTACAAAGCGTTCGAGAAACAGGCCCCTGGCCCGCTTAACAACTTCGGCTACTGACTGTCAATATACAGTCAGTAGCCGGTCAGTAGTTCCTGGTATTGTCAATGTCAGAATGAGTGAATGTAAATAAAAACATTAAAGTGTAATCAATGCTAGTTACATCAGTCATGTTTGAAGAGGTTTAATAATAGTACATTACCTCAGAGGCCGGGAAAATGAAGATTGCCGGCCCATTTCGCATAAGGCGAGGCACTGTCTGCCGGAAATAAAATTGTATACCATTTTATTAGGCAGCCGTCCGGTTTTTTATCCAACAGCCCAGTACATTATAGCCTAGTGCATTATAGATTTCATTAAAACTCAATTGTCTTTACACCATGGCGGGTGCTGTCTCTGTGCACGTCCAATAACTCGGATCTTAGTGTACGTAACTTAAATATTAAGCACATAATTAAGTGTATTGAGAATCGAGTCGAGATAGGAAGTGAACGAATGACAAGCTAAAGGTTGCCAGTGTCAAAGGGTTATACAAAGGTGCCCATGTATGAGCAGGCCAAATATAAAGTGTGGCATAGACAATCCAACAATTATATCTTCAGCCATACGATTAAATAAATAGTATTCTCCCTATAGACGATTACAGTTAATAATATTGTCCAGACCTCACCGAGACAGCTGGTGCAGCCGTGTTCGATGACTTGTGGTCGCGGGGTGCCCACGCTGGCCTGCGGGTTGTGTCTCTGTCTGTACCACCCGGCCTGCGCCGGCCTCACCGCGCCTAGGCCCGAGGGGACATTCTTCTGCAAGGTTGGTATAATAAAATAAATAAAACCTTTATTTTTGTCGTTAGAAATAAAATTAAAAATAAACCTTTATTTTTCTCATTATATACAAAGCTAAAAAACGTTTATTTAAAAAATCCATGCTGATTTATTATTTTCCAGTACCCTATTTTTTTTTTTAACATTATAATAACCATAATATTTTTACATCTCGAACGCCACAGTCATCTAGGCGTGACAACCAATGGCATACCTCGTACGCCACAGTCATCATTACATGACAAATATGTATTATGTACTAAACTGTCAATGCGTGGCGTGTAGAGTACGCCTCATTCGTATTACGGCTGTGTTATGTTTGAACGCCGGTCGCTCCCCAGAACTGCCGCAAGTCGAGCTCGCCGCCGTCGTCGCCGCCGCCGCTGACGCACAAGTCGGGGCTGAGCGCGCTGCCGGCGCCGCAGCCGCGCCGCGCGCCCGCGCCCGCCCCGCGCCCGCGCCCGCGCTCGTGCCGCGCCCGCGTGCCGCCGCGCCCGCGCATGCCGCCGCCTCCGCGCCCGCCGCCGGCGACAAGCGCGTCACGCTCAGGATGAAGGTACCATTTGAACAATACCTAATATATACGATGCCAAAAGTTCAATTTGTATTAACGTAAAAAAGTGGAGAAAGATTTTTACGAGGAGTAACATTAAAAGTCGCCTTTATTGCTTTAGTATATAGAAAATATTTCATCTATTCCCTCGTAAAAAGTCATACCATTTTGTCACTCTTTACTAGCGATTGCAAATCCGGGTACATTTTTTAAAATCCGGATTTTCGGATTTTGGTATCACCGAAATCCGAAGTTCGGATTAAATCCGGATTTTAGAAAAAAGGAATATGTAGCATAAAGGCAAAGTGAAACGAAGAATCAAATTAAGTTGTTGTGATTAAAAATTATTTTAAAAAGCAGAATGCGTACACTGTTAAGCCAGTAACAAAATCTTTAAAAAATAATAAAACACTTACACTGATACGCTTTTTAATAACAAAAGCATCTATTGGTTGATAAACATGACCGCAATAGTACATTACTGCAGAGGCCGTGAAGTAAGGGATTTAAGAACGAGATTGCGGTAGACCGGATAAATTGAGTCCTTTAAACCCTGTTCAGGCCGAAGCCTGTATAGTGCTTTTCTCAAACATTTCAAGAAAATAATAAAATTAAAATAACAACAAAGCAATCAAGTAAATAACAGTTTATTTAAAAGATACTAATTACACTAATTATAACAATCGGAACGAGCTAAACGAACGTGCAAATTGATGAATAAAATTTTTGATCTGCCGCCTTTTTAATTTTTTATACAAAAAAAAAAAACAAATTCGACAAAGCTATTCGTACACCTTTTTTAACTGCTTATAAAAATATAACTATCTGGTTCATAGATTTCGTTTTTTAATGAATTCACATTGGAAAAAGCTATTCCAGCACCATGTTTAACCGATTATTATAATACTAATTATGCTTTCAAAGAGATTGTAACTTGGATGTATGTATTTTTTCCTTCGTCAGTCTAATCTTAGTTGGCAAATTAAAAAAGTTAGAGCTGCGGACAATAATGTGCTTTTCATACTAACTCCATACATTTATTCACGGCCTAGTCCATAAATGTGCAACTTCTTGGCATCATATCGTGCCGTTAACGCATACATTTCGTAGTATGTTATAATATTTTGTTAAAAAAGAAAACGTTTCTTCGTTTCAAGAGATTCGTCACTTAAACTCGTCCTCATACGGTTACAAAACACCCCAGCTGCTGAAAATGCCCTTTCCGACTCCACACTTGTTGGTAGTATTGATAGCTGGTTATATAAGGAGGATAAAATGCTACCGATTTTACCACCGCCCTCGTGGACAGCCATTTCTACTCGTATGTGGATTAGGGTAGCTAAATCTGGGGCATCTGGTGCGGCAATCTGGGCAACTCCTGGATTATTTTGGTAGAGCAAAGACAGCTGTTGATTTAATTGGTTTTTAAAACTTCTCGTCTCGTCGCTGTCGATCACCATTAACAGTTGTCATTGCACTATTGGAAGCTACCGAGAGAAGAGGAAAAGTCGGAGTCGATGTCACGGCCATGGTGCAGATCAATTCTTTAATCTCCTGAATATGGGTTTTCTAAATACTTCATCATAGGCTTTTTATTTCGCATCAGCATTAATTTTGAGCAAATTAGTACTGGTGGGAAAAATCCAAAAAACCGGTTTTTTTCGTTCTAAATCCGGATTTTAAAACGGATTATCAAACGCTCTGAAATCCGGATTTTTGAACTTCGAATAATCCGGATTGCAATCACTACTCTTTACATAATAATCTTTAATCGAAAATACTTGCCAAACTGTACTAACATTTTCTTGGCGAGACTACGCTTATTTTAACGCTAGGAGTATTTTCCATAAAAACACACACTTTTAGATGTAGTATTTTCTTAGCAATTTTTTTATTTTTTAATGTCCCGTTTATTAATTAGCTCATTTTGGGACATTTTTATCATCAGAATCGAATATGCTATGAAATAACAGGTTATATGGAATTTTTTTAAACATTCTCTAGAGAATTTTTCGTTTTTCTGCGGTTAAAAGTGTACATTTATTAACATGTGCAACTTGTGTGCAGATGGCGGGCGGGCCGGGTGGCGCGCGCGTGTGGGCCGTGGCGCCCGGCGCGGGGCGGGAGCGGGAGCGGGAGCGGGAGCGGGCGCGGGGGCGGGCGCGGCGCGCGGCTCGCTGCCGCAGTCGCTGGCCGTGCTCAACGGCCGCCGCTTCATCGTCGTGCCGCGCGCCCTAGTGCAGTCCGCGCCGTGCGTACACACACACACACACACACACATGCGGAAACAAAAACGCTGGAAGCGGAGCGTGCATCGTGGCGTTGAGTTTCGGATGCGAACAGCTTGTATTGCGGCTGCTCCCATACGTTTTCGTTCTTCATCATGCATGGTCCGCTGCACACCCAACTCGCGTCAACTCAGACCTTACCCTTATAATCAAAAGTCAATTTCAAAACTATTTTAATTATTAGTGTCAACAAATCAAATGACCCACAAGGGTGACCAAGTTTTCTTGACTGAAAGGAACATTTTTTTCAATTATTTAGCTATGGCTAACAAAATTTTGTAGGTTTCATCCTTTTTCCTAAATAACGTCTTTCTTTTTTTTTTCAGATAACGACTGGTCGCCCGATTCACGGACATAATCGCAGTGCTACCTTTATGATCACAACTAATTTTACACTAAAATGGACTTTAAGACTACTTTAATTCTAAATTAAATTATTTATTAGACTAAATTAACCCCTGGCTAGCCTAGGGATACAAAATAATGTTATTCGTTGAAGTCATTTGTGAATTGCATGTTTTTCGTACCTGTATCATTTATTTATAGTTATCGCAAACAATTAGGAAAAGGTAAGATTAAGGCATTAATTTAAGGGTAAAAAAAATCAATTCATCCTTAATACAAAACAAAAGAGAACGACCCTTAACAACTATATCTGTGACATTCAATGATCATGTTCATTTCAAGGGTCTAACAAAAAATACTATCTGTCCCATTCTATCAAACATAAATTTCAATAAGACCGCGAAGGATAACCGATTATCAGTGATCGGCACTATGGGTGCAAAACTTTAACAAAACTCGTTAAGCGGACACAAAAGAGTGTATAGAACCATAAAAACAATTATATTCGTACACCCAAATATTGACAATTCGAGATTCCGATATATAATTAAATTGGACACTAATATGACAAAGTTATTCGTATTTTTCTTGAATTATTACTATACCGCAATTCAACAAGTTTTTTTAAAGTTTTGCACCATTAGTGTCGATCACTGCCGATTATCGACGGCATATAAGTTTTGACAAGTTATGAATAACGCCAGTTTACTTTTCTTTGTCAGTTTCTAGGTAACGTAATTGTTCTATCTCCTTTCGACAAGTGTGTACCTAATCAGTGGCATCGGATGTTTTTTAGTGAATTAAACTGTTAAACTGCGGGAAAACTAGTTAAGCCGGCGGGAATCGGCAGGTATGGACGAGCCGCCGCTGGTAGGGACATCTAACTGTGCGTCGCCAAACGCTAGAATTAAAAACAAATCGTCTGTTACTTAATAAAACACTAAAATTACCCTAAAGTTGTACAAAGGAAATTAACAAATAGATGACATATACTTAAAAAAAGTGACGCCTATAACCTCCAGCCGCCTAGAGATCAAAAGTTGCCAGGCCAAATGCAACTGTGGTCTATCATAATTAAAAGTCACAATGGCATGGCAATGGGAGACCTTTTTAAAGGCTATAGGATAACTTTAAATCGTATAACATCAACTTTAAACCGTTGTGTATGTATAAATTGTTATTTTATTATAAGTAGAAAATATCATAATTTGGTGTCTAATAATTTTCATTGCAATTTCTGGTGGTTTTCCAATAACGAAATAGTATTGCATATTCTTCACCGCCAGTACCGCCACTGTCATCTAATCGTGACAGCCAATGGAATGTCTCACACGCCACAGTCATCGTTACATGACAAATTAACTAAACTGTAAATTCATGGCGTACATAGCACTTCACTTCATTAGTATTATATCGACAGTTTCTATAACACTTGCAATTTGATTTAAACCATATAAGGTAATTCGTTAGTAACTGGCCACATTATACTGAAAATGAACTTTATTTATAGGCGATTAGAATTTATTTTAGTGTGAAGTGGTCAGTAATTGAAACCCTATTAGAAAATGTGTTCTATTTACATGTAAAAAAAAAATTACAGTATAAGATGGCCATTTATTGAAACGTGCCCAGTTAATGCCGATTTGCCCTATTATGGGTTCCGTGGAGATTATTGTGCTTGTTTTCTTTGAATTGTGTACGTTCATTTAAGATGTGGTGCAGTGATAAAACTGCAGTCTTAATAAAAAAAATCCTTGCAACTTGTAATATGAATTGTTTGGAGTAGTATAGTTTTTCATAAGAGCGATGATAGACAGTTTTCATTTTGTTGTGATGTGTTATATGGCATGTTTAATAGACTTATATTATAAATTATAATATAATAACATGAAAAAATTACCGATCATATAGATAAACACTAAAACGCATATCTTAAGAACAGATCTCTATAAAATCAAATGTTTTTCAATAAACTTTGAAATCGGTTTCGATCAAAAACTTAGTTCCTTTGTTAATTCGATAAGGTAATATTGTATTCGGTTGCCGCGATAATTACTCATGAAATAAAACAAATAAAACGTATTAAATTGCGTATACTAAGGATTAGTTTTTTCCTCAGTCCACCCGATGACCACGAACGCTGCTAAAGGGTTCGAAACTTCGGGATGAAGTTTAAATTAGTATACGCGATTTAATCAGTTTTAGTTGTTTTATTTCAATAAGGTAATTTAATTATTAATTTATAAAAAATGTTAGATCTCTAAAAATATTTATTGTATTGATTAATCCACTATTTTGTTAATGCCAGTTGAATAATCGTCTCTGAAATGATTGTGTATCAAATATTTGACAGTTTTCTATAGAATTCCTGCACCGCCATGTTTCTTTAATCAGTTTGTTGTAGAAATTAGTAGTCAGTCAAAGTTTCAAATATATCTTAAACAGTCCTGGGGTATTGTCCCTTAACTACGACCAGGGACCATCTTAGCACGGGCAACAGCTTCCCTTAAAGCGGTGGAATTTACCGCGATCGCCAACCCGCCTGCCAAGCGTGGCGATTATGGCATAAATCTGTACCGTTATATTTGATTACTGATTATTTGACGATGACTACGTTGTTCAAACAGAATTTTTTTTTGGCAAATCTGGCGAAGCTTATTAGAATTATGCTATCATGTTTTTTTTTTACATATAGCTCTTGCAATTGACGACGGCGAGTGGATTAACCTTTTCGCTGTTACGTAAATAAATCTGACGTGCGTCACACGCCAAAGATTTTTGCAAGCAAGCGAAAAAAAAAGTCAGTACGTAGGTCTCGACTTGGTATCGAGACGTGGCGTGTGGACGTGGACGTGGCCCAAAATGTTCTGACTTCATATCAAGTCAATTGCGTTAGTTAAATATAGATATAGTGATAAGAAAAATCTACTCGCCGTCATGCATTGCAAGATATTATGCTATAAATAGTTTTTACAAAGTATCAAGAATATTTAGTATGTTCTACTTGAGAAGTTGTTACTAGTGTCTTGTGTGCAATCGATTTTATATTCATACCAAAAATGATATAAGGAGGGATTGACAATGCCTATACAAAACAGCTTTCCTCTGAACTGCAGGCTAAACATATATTTTTGTTACTAAGTGTACAAAGCGGCATCTGTCGAGTATCGTGTGTAGTTACTTTGCGGGAGTTTACCAGCGAACTAATGCAACTGAGATCTATTGCGACTGTGAATCACTAGATGGCACTAGCCAGCAATGCGGGAACGATATATTGTATGGACATTGCCTATAAGTCTTATATCATTATATAAACTCTAATAAATATATTTTGTGTATACTGATATATAATTTTGTTATGCCTAAGAAATAATGGTAGCGATGTAACGTGACATGCCTTTGTGCGCGTGTCTAATAGATAGCTTAATGATATAGGTGAAAAACTTAGCTAAAGCACCTGACTATGTAGTAGTAACGTGTGTGTACACGCATGTCCGCGTTCTATATTCAAATTTTGACGATTCCATATTCATTCTCTGCACAACTAGACAGACATGGTCCTTCAGTTAAGTTTTTCACTTATAATAGTTTTTTGTAGAATAATATTCGTTAGGTAAAATTGAGTTCTTTTTAAATCCAAAATTTGTACGAGACTGACATTTAAACTATACAGACGGGTCACTTACGTTTGCGAAAATGTGAGTTACATGGCCTAATATGTTATTTTTCTTTTTCCAGGAGTTGTAAATATTTTCGGTTTTTTAATATTTCTCTTACAGGTCACTTATTTATTTCTGTATATAATCTTATGCGTGTTTCTGTAGAGGAAATGTATCAAACTAATAAACTTTTGTAACCAGAATCCGTTTTGTTTGCTAAAGCGACCTTTTTAAGATGTCAAGGTAAGGTTTATACTTTTGTTCAGTACAAGATATTATATATTAAATTTAGTTATAGTGTTAGGAATGTTTAACGCGCATGGGTGAAGTAAATAATCCATAGTAAAATTTAATAATTCCAGAGTATATGTAGTTACTATTGTTATTTAATATGTACTTAATTAATATCATACTATGGTCAGGCCCGTAACATGATACGGCGTCTTAATTTGGGGACACCAAACTTGGATTATTTCCTTTAATACATGCATTTAGTACAGTTTATGTCAAAGATGTGTTTAAAATATTTTTGGCATCAACTGTACATGAAATAGTATTTATTATTGCAATTGGGAATATATTAGCTTTCGTTTCTAACTTATACCTCATAAAATAAATGTTTTTTTTTAGTCATTACTGCTGAAACAGACTGCTAAATTATTCCTAATAATTCTGTTACAATTCAAGCGTCAATTTAAACATAAGTTTCTCCCCCCAGTGACACAAAGCCGGTGCGAGGTCGCGTGGCGAACGGCGCAGCTCCGTCGCCCACCGTGGACTCCCCGCGGCGGCGGGGAAGGCCCCGGTTGGAGGAGAATGCGGACCACTTTACAGCGTTCTGCCAGAAGGCGCAGGAGCACAAATATAATGTGGCTGTACAGGTAACACATGACCAGTGATCTTACTTTTTACAGCATTTTTGGTGCGATGACGTGAAATGACACACAACACCGACCAATGGTTGTAGACGTGTATAATGATTGACGTTTAAAATTATGTAAATAAATAAATATTACAAGACATTCTTACACAAATTCACTGAGCCTCACGGTAAGCTCAAGAAGGCTTGTGTTGTGGGTACTCGGCCAACTACATATATAATACTAGCGACCCGCCCCGGCTTCGCACGGGTGCAATGCTAATATTAGTATTTCTCCACTATTCAATGGATATTATTATACATATAAACCTTCCTCTTCAATCATTCTATCTATTAAAAAAACCGCATTAAAATCCGTTGCGTAGTTATAAAGATTTAATAAATGACAGAGAAAGAGACTTTGTTTAATACAATGTAGTGATACAAATACTTAAATACATATATATAACACATTCATGACTCAGGAACAAATATCTATGCTCATCACACAAATAAATGCCCTTACTGGGATTTGAACCCAGGTGCATTGGCTTGGTAGGCAGGGCACTATCCACTAGGCCAAACCTATATATTATACAAATACTTAAATACATAGAAAAAACCCATGACTCAAGAACAAATACATGTGCTCATCACAGATATAAATGCCATGGATTTGAACACAAGACCATCAGCTTCATAGTCAGGATCACTACCCACTAGGCCAAACCTGTCGGGATACATATAATATCTTTAAAGATGTAATAATTGTAATGTCGGGATACAGATAATTTAAAGATGTATTTTTCCCCCAGATATTCCAGTACCTGGGCATGCGGGATTTAGCGCACTGCGCGCGCGTGTGCCGGCTGTGGCGGGATCTAGCCGCCACGCCCCAGCTCTGGAGACACGTGCGGATGAAGAACTCGCACGTGAGTTGTGGTGGCTGTCACCTTAAAAAAAATATATATATTTGCTTAACATCATAGTTTACAGTACAGGTATACTCGGCGGACCCCAACCTAGGCTGAGCCTGTATCTTGGGACCCAGAACCCAGCGAGACTTGTTAACACAAAGGATTCTTTTCTCCAAATTCCGCAACATAAAAATTGAGAAATTTCTATCTTTTAACAGCGCAAAATTGTGCACCCAATTAGTGAAAGTTGTTAAGGAAAGTTATTTCACTGTCAGTTTCGTGACGACAATTAAGCCTTAAATATCGATAAAAGCTAGGTTTTGATGTTCGTTTTATAAACTTCAATCGATATTACAACATAATAGAAGGCAAAAAGTCAATCTTCATAAAGAATTAATGCTTAATTGAAAAGTGATTTAACTTTTTTTTACATCTCGCTAATTGGGTGTACCAAATTTAGAAAACTCCCAACAGCCAATGAAGGCAAATCACTTCGACGGAATGCTGTGTCCGAAACACCACGACGTCATGGCTCAATCAACGAATCTTCGTCCTTCGTTGCCATAGTTACGTTCCCCTGGGCCACTCTTCTAACCAGTTTAATTGCATCTAAATACACAAAACATAAATATTTGTAGATGCTATACGTCGCTTCCATAACGGGTCACCAAAGCGTGTTAGTAGCACGCGGTGCCACATTTCTTGTAACAAACCAAGCTTCAGTTGTGTCCTGGCTGATGGGACAGAATAACAACAACAAACAGTTGATTGACTCATATATTATCGGTTTTCAGTAATATAAACACTTTATGGCGTATATGTCACAATTATTCGTCGACGCTGCGCGTTCGAAAAGTTAAATTAGATTATTTTGTTCAGGTGAGCGACTGGGGAGGGCTGTTCGCCGCCCTCCGGCGGCACGGTACAAAGAGGCTAGATCTACGCAAGATGCTGTTACCGCAAAACGACGCCGTCTTCTGGGAGCAGTTTGGGGAGCATGTGAACCAATTGGACCAGCTAGAGAGGTATGACGCCATCTGGTTCGCGGAACGGCATGTTTAGTTGTAGGTATCATGGTCTTAGTTAATCGAACGGAATAACGAAAGTGTTTGAATATCGCACGATTCTGTTACCAGTTTGCCAGTATTATAGGGAGCATGTGAACTAATTGGGACCAGCTAGAGAGGTATGACGCCATGTGGTTGGCAGAAACGTAGGTCTATTTGGAGGTATCATGATCTAAGTTAATGAAACGAACTAACGAAAGTGTTTGAATAGCGCACGAATTTGTTACCGTAAACGACGCCGCTTTTTGGCAGCATATCAGGGAGCATGAAAACTAATTGGACCACTTAGAGAGGTATGGCGCTATCTGGTTCGCAGAACCGCCGGTTTAGTGGAGGTTACGTTGTATAAGTTAATCCATCGGAATAAGATATACTGTTACCGCTAAATAAAATCAGATATAGGTAACAGGATTTATTTTTTATGAGTTGACCAAAAAATTTGTATCCACGTACTAGCGCTATGTTGAAATTAAAATTTGTGTTGTTGTTCACATGTTGAAATTAAAAAAAGTTGTTAGTGGGAATTGTATTTTTTCCCGTAATGATGATTTTCTTGTTGAATTAGAAACGTAATCTACGATATTTTAATTAAAATTGTATTACAACTGAAAAATTTCCTTGCAATCGAAATGAAAAGCAGAGTGTATAACTCGGGCATAAGTATCTATTTTTCACTTTATGCCCTTGTTGTACAATCTACTAATATTTACCATCGTGACCTATCGTGATAAAAGTGGTATGAAATTTAACTAAAATCGTCCCCCAGGATAGAGATGTGCCGCTGCCCGGCTAGCGCGGTGGAGGCCGTGTGCCGCGGCGTGGGCAACCTGCGCTCGCTGTCGGCGCTGGCCATCCGCTCGGCGCTGCTGGACCCCGCGCCGCTGGCCGCGCTGCCGCTCCTGCACGAGCTGCGGCTCAAGAGCATGGCCGGCCTGTCGCTCACCAGGGACCTGCAGCCGCTGGCGGCGCTCACCGGGCTCACGCATCTGTCGCTCACGTCCATCAAGGTTGGTGACACATGTCGTCCCCCAGAGTATTACCACGGCGGATACTTAAGGCTGCGCCGAAGAAATGACAGTAGAATTTCGTGTGAGATATCGTTTTCTATAGTTAATCCTTAATCTTAGTCTTTGCGCGTTATAAGGCGTATTTAAGGATTAACTAAATAAATCATACGATTCAGAAACACGATTACTTGAAAAATTTATTGCTATATTAAAATTACATCCAAAGTGACCTCTAAAAAATATAGGCTTCTCTTAATACGTTGCAAATACTCAACGGAAGGTCGTAAGTATTTTAATATTAAAAAAATATTTATTTTCTATAATGTATACGTAAAATATATCATTCTTTTAATAATACGAACGAAAATTCTTAAATTCGCGAGTGGTTCGCCCATCTTTATCATCGATGCCCCCTAAGAAAGTTCCGTGCCCCCTTAAGAATATACAAATATTTGTGATAATTATACAATCTATTTGTGTGATTATCACCTTTTCGTTACCTTTCGTCGCTTTTTCGTCATGGTTTTAATTTAAGGCCTCCCTTTACGTTGACAGAGTTAGTATCGACTGGGCATTATATGGATTATTCGGTCCGAAACTTTCCCCAAAGATGATACAAGTCATATTTCAGCATTACGGCTGAAACGACGAGGAGTCGTTTATAGGGCACGAAAAAGTAGTCTACAATCAAATCTGGTACCGAAAATGCAATATTTGATAGAAACTGAGCATGTGTGTCGGTAACCCGCAGGAGCTGGGCTGGTGCGCGTGCGACGTGGTGGGGCAGCTGCCGCAGCTGGAGTCGCTGGAGCTGGGCGAGTGCAGCTTCCGCGCGGAGTTCGCGCTCGTGCTGGGCCGCCTGCGCCGCCTGCGCCGCCTGCGCCTCGAGCGCGGCACCGCGCAGTGCGCCGCGCCCGCCCTGCTGCGTGCGCTGGCGCGGCTGCCGGCGCTCGCCAGCCTCGAGCTCGTCAACTTCGACGTCAAGGTGCGCCTCTACGTTTATACCACAACGGTGACTAACAAACATACGACACGCGTGGTGGTGAGCAGTTAGCGTAGCCTGCAACTCCAGAGGATTCACATTCACTTTGCCTACTCTAAAAGTTGCAGCTCTGGGAACTCACCATCAGGAACACGACACTACATACCGTAAAACTACCCAACTATAGTCAAAAATCTCAACAATGGTCCAAAAGTAATTGAAAATTTTCGTTTAGTTGTGAGTATTATTTAAATTACGCAGTTAAAAGCCAACGGCTGTTCATAAATGAATAAATCATTGAAGAAAAAAACAAAAAGAATATTACGATTGATACTTAATTACGAATTAATGGTTTAGACCAAAGTCGCACTATTGGACTATAGTTTGGTACGTTTACGGTACCTGAAAATTAGCAGTGCTATTATGGCTGTGGTCTTCTATATGGAGAAGGTACTTCCCCAGTTGGACTTCTCCAGCCTCAAGCGTGATGGTACTTCGCTGTGCCCTACCTTATGAGACTCGTAAGAGCTACAACAGTACTGTAACCGAACGTTTTGCAGGTCGGTTTCGACGACGCGTTGGCCGAGTGCAAGAACATACAGAGGCTGCTCATCATACCCACGTATGTCTCGCAGTCCGCCACGACCAACAAACAGGTAAACCACTCTAGAATCACTGTCTATTGATAAATACATACAATGGTAACATGATATTTTAACTGAGCCAAGTTACGTCGTCGGCTGTATTTATTTAAGTTTTACAGAATTTATGGTCGATATTAAAGCTTGTTTAGACACGAAGTCATCTGTCTTTTTTTAATATAAATAGAACAAGGGTAATTTATAAATATTTTATCAAATTTAAAAAGTCATGTTTCTATCCAGTTGTATATGGCAAAAATAATCTTTATCTGACCACGGCCGATTGATGTGGCTCAGGTGCTCAGCGGCGTGCTGCGGCTGAAGGACACGCTGACGCACCTGATGTGGGGCGTCACCATCGAGCTGCTGCGCGTGACGGAGCTGTTCATCGACCAGTGCGAGCAGGGAGCCGAGCGTCGCCGTGACGTGGGCGAGTGCATCCCCGTGCTCAAGCCCGTGCCCGGCTGCCGGCCGCCGCCCGACCTGGGCAAGCAGGAGCCGCGCACCCCGCCGCAGGTACACCAGCTGTCCGTGGACCGGAGCACCCGTGCTCGAGCCCGTGCCCGGCTGCCGGCCGCCGCCCGACCTGGGCAAGCAGGAGCCGCGCACCCCGCCGCAGGTACACCAGCTGTCCGTGGACCGGAGCACCCCGTGCTCGAGCCCGTGCCCGGCTGCCGGCCGCCGCCCGACCTGGGCAAGCAGGAGCCGCGCACCCCGCCGCAGGTACACCAGCTGTCCGTGGACCGGAGCACCCCGTGCTCGAGCCCGTGCCCGGCTGCCGGCCGCCGCCCGACCTGGGCAAGCAGGAGCCGCGCACCCCGCCGCAGGTACACCAGCTGTCCGTGGACCGGAGCACCCCGTGCTCGAGCCCGTGCCCGGCTGCCGGCCGCCGCCCGACCTGGGCAAGCAGGAGCCGCGCACCCCGCCGCAGGTACACCAGCTGTCCGTGGACCGGAGCACCCGTGCTCGAGCCCGTGCCCGGCTGCCGGCCGCCGCCCGACCTGGGCAAGCAGGAGCCGCGCACCCCGCCGCAGGTACACCAGCTGTCCGTGGACCGGAGCACCCCGTGCTCGAGCCCGTGCCCGGCTGCCGGCCGCCGCCCGACCTGGGCAAGCAGGAGCCGCGCACCCGCCGCAGGTACACCAGCTGTCCGTGGACCGGAGCACCCCGTGCTCGAGCCCGTGCCCGGCTGCCGGCCGCCGCCCGACCTGGGCAAGCAGGAGCCGCGCACCCCGCCGCAGGTACACCAGCTGTCCGTGGACCGGAGCACCCCGTGCTCGAGCCCGTGCCCGGCTGCCGGCCGCCGCCCGACCTGGGCAAGCAGGAGCCGCGCACCCGCCGCAGGTACACCAGCTGTCCGTGGACCGGAGCACCCGTGCTCGAGCCCGTGCCCGGCTGCCGGCCGCCGCCCGACCTGGGCAAGCAGGAGCCGCGCACCCCGCCGCAGGTACACCAGCTGTCCGTGGACCGGAGCACCCCGTGCTCGAGCCCGTGCCCGGCTGCCGGCCGCCGCCCGACCTGGGCAAGCAGGAGCCGCGCACCCCGCCGCAGGTACACCAGCTGTCCGTGGACCGGAGCACCCCGTGCTCGAGCCCGTGCCCGGCTGCCGGCCGCCGCCCGACCTGGGCAAGCAGGAGCCGCGCACCCCGCCGCAGGTACACCAGCTGTCCGTGGACCGGAGCACCCCGTGCTCGAGCCCGTGCCCGGCTGCCGGCCGCCGCCCGACCTGGGCAAGCAGGAGCCGCGCACCCCGCCGCAGGTACACCAGCTGTCCGTGGACCGGAGCACCCCGTGCTCGAGCCCGTGCCCGGCTGCCGGCCGCCGCCCGACCTGGGCAAGCAGGAGCCGCGCACCCCGCCGCAGGTACACCAGCTGTCCGTGGACCGGAGCACCCCGTGCTCGAGCCCGTGCCCGGCTGCCGGCCGCCGCCCGACCTGGGCAAGCAGGAGCCGCGCACCCCGCCGGAGGTACGCCAGCTGTCCGTGGACCGGAGCACCCGTGCTCGAGCCCGTGCCCGGCTGCCAGCCGCCGCCCGACCTGGGCAAGCAGGAACCGCGCACATAAAAAGAGGAATGAATGAGTTATTCTCAGGCTTTCACTACAGAAAAAAATTAGTTTGCCAAATCACTTTTATAGACAAATATGATTAAAACTAATTATGTGAAAGCCTTTCATCATCAATCACTATTTTAGCTTGCCCCCATAATGAGCGTTAGATAACACAGTACAGTCGCCATCAAATATATCGGAGACGGACATGCACTTTATCGCCTTGATAATAGAGGCGTTGTTCCGATATTTGTGACCACCTCCACAGCTCCGATATGTCTGATGGCGACTGTAGAAGGCAACGTCCCAAAATATTTACATAAATATCACATATTTAACTATCGATCGTTCTCCAGGTGGAGATCCTCCCGCTGCCGACCCTGCAGCGACTACTGTCCGCGCAGATGCCCAACACCAAGCTCAAACTCCTGCGCATCCCCTTCCACGCCACGTGGCGTCAGTCGCTCGCCGACTTCCAGTAGCCGGCGCCCCGTATGTTACACACACGGCGATGACGTATTTCACAGAATTCCGTGGCGTTAGTGACCTTTTTTTTATACCACAAAGGTAGCAATCAAACATGCGGCCCGCTTGATGGTAGGCGGTCACCGCGGTCTATGGCCGTTTACAATACCGAGGCATTCACGCGTTGCCGATCCCGTAAAAACCTCATTACACCCTATTTGAAGAACCCCATACTGTAGTCCTTTGGGATGACCTCCGCAGGAAGCTCATTCCACAACCTTAGCGTAGGTACGTACCTTTTGACAGCCTAAGCAAAAGTAAACCGTATTGCAATGCTCTAAGGTTGATTTTTAAGCTGCAAGGTGTGCGGCGGACGTGTTAAACGAATGCAAAATAATGCGAGCGGTCGCAGTGCACGCTTCTTTTTATACAACGACGGTGGCAAACAAGCATACGGTCTGCCTGATGGTAAACAGTTACCGTAGCCTGAGCAGAGTTTACCCTAAAAGTTGTTGGAGCTCTGGGAACCTTACTCACCATCAGGAACAAGACACTACATACCTGAAAGGTAGCAGTGCTATTATGGATGTGGTCTTCTGTAAGGAGGGGGTACTTCCCCAGTCGGGCTTCTCCAGACTCGAGCGTGATGGTCTGATGGTACTTCGCTGTGCCCTACCTCTCATTGTTGGACGTAGTTTAAGGACATACCCGGGTCCAACTAACTTCTCAAATAAGTTCGTGACGCCGCTCCGCTTCAAACTGAGCGTTGACGGCTACAGGCGTTTGTTGCTCTGGGCTGATATCCCGAACATCGAAGTTCGTATATGTCGAGCATTTTTCTCTTTTACTCCAATGAAAGGCGTCATGAGAGTGACAGAGACAATCGAAATTTACGAATATCGTTTTTCGCGGTAGCCCCGCTGCTCACCACTGCCACGGCTTTTTCGTATAACGCGCAGATATTAACCATTTTGGATATCGTTGTCCCTTTGAATACATCTCGTATCTCACACTGTAACTCAAGTCGTAACGTATAAACTCTGTATTCTTACGAGCAGACGGATTGCCTGATGGTAAGCAATTACCGTCGCCAATGGGCACCCGCAACACCAGGGGAGTCACAAGCGTTGCCGGCCTTTAAGGGTGTTGGAGCTCTGGGAACCTTACTCACCATCAGGAACACAACACTACATACCTGATAGGTAGCAGTGCTATTATGGCTGTGGTTTCCGTAAGGAGGAGGTACTTCCCCATTTAGGCTCCTCCAGACTCAAGTGTGATGGTACTTCGCTGTGCCCTACTGGACGTAGTTTAAGGACATACCCGGGTCGAAACCTTTTTCTATTGAGTGACAGAACAAGATTAAGAGTTTTTTTCAAATTAATGACGATATCTCTGAAGGTTAATTATAAGCTTTACGGCTAAGAATGAAAAGGTAAAAAAAAATTGTTAAAGTGTGACTTGACTCAATAATAATAAAGAATTATAAACAACATATCTTATAGCTAAAGTGTGTAAAGAGCAATCTCTTTGTTGAATGAGAATAGCGAGGTAGCGACGGCGTGAACGCAAAACGAATGATGGAATGAAATATTGACAGACTAAAGCCAAAATATTCTTGGCATAACAGTCGCCATCAGATATATCGGAGCTGTGGAGGTGGTCACAAATATCGGAACAACGCCTCTATTATCAAGGCGATAAAGTGCATGCTCCGTTATTTTTGAATACCTTGACTGCTCCGATATATCTGATGGTGTACAAATTATAGTCTGATCAGCTAGAGTAGCAAACATGTTTTAATTTGTGTCTATCATCATCATCCGACACATTTATTCCTGAATTAAGGCTTGTGTCACTAATTTAATACAATCATTGATTGATACTTCGGGTGCCGTCGTATGTCGATCGAGATCCTAGTTTTCCCGGTGGAAAATAGTTTCTTCTGTAAGTCGGTTTGACCGAAAAATTTTAAATTTGTATTCTTGAATACTATTTCCATTTCGACTTACTAAAAATAGTCAAGAGTGCACAAGGTCGTGCCCGAGGCATCCAAAAATGTAACAAGAAAAACATTATTTGTATAATGTAAAGGACGAATAATGCATGTTTCATGCCAAAACATAGAAGAGTTATCGAGGCTAATATGGGCAGTTCTATTCAAAGTTGTATAATCATCTTTTTTTTTGTGTGGTTTCTACTCAGAATTCTTCGAGCCAGTTAGGAGAAAAAAATGTGTCCTAAAATTTTCATACCATTTTTATTACTTCCGTTTCGTTATCGCCATATGAAATGTATGAAAAATAGTAACGGAATGGAATAAAAAAGCTTGGGATACATTTTTTCTCATATCGCTCGAGAGAACATGATTATGTATAGAAACCATACAAAACTATCCAAATTAAAAAAAAAAGTTGAGTGTTCAATACGCTGACGGTAGATGTGACTACACGTCACCCATGATGACGTATACCACGAAGGATAAGATAGAGAAATTTGACAAGTCTAAGCGGTACTCGGATAGCACAATTGGAAATGCACTGGGCTAGTGATCCAGTGGTTGTGGGTTCGAGTCCCGCTACGAGTCAAATTTTTCTATTTTTCTTTTTCGATTTAAATATTTATATATACAACTTTTAAAAAATGGCCCATTTACTGTATTATATGTATACAAGTGTAAAGCTAACATTATACATCGTCGGGTCAAAGGCAAAACAAACTGTGCTAAAAATGACAGTAAGTTTTTAGATAAATTGGTTCTGCCTTAAAACCGGCGGATTATTGTATAAAACATTCTGAACCGACTACGTTAGTAAATATTCTTTGTCGATAATTATATGGACCATTAATACTAGAACTGAAAAAATCCTGTGAAACTGCGCCCTTCAAAATTTAGGCTTATTCCTCGTTTTTCGGTATTGTAAACAAATGTATATGTCCTACGAGGGGAGGTCCAAAAGTATGCGTAATAAAGGATGACTTAGTTAAATAAATAGATTTCCTTTTCTTACACCTTGTGCCCTTACATTGACTCTTGTTGTGATTGCGTCGTTTTCAAAATCGAAGTCTTCACACCGCTACAATGAGCTCTTCGGTTGTAGGCATAAGCGTTTTCTGCACACATCTTGCACTCACTTTAGTCATGTCAATTCATATAGGATCCTCAAAATTGTGGTTTTAAACATACCAACTCTTGCAGAAAGCTGTTTCTTCTTTAGACTTCTAGTTTTCAACTTTATCGACGATATATGGCGTGGTAGCGTCTACAGAACGTCCTGTGAGAGGGTAGTATTCAATGGACTCTGCCGAAATAGCAAAGTCAATGCCAAAATTAGTTCGTTAGGCTAAAACTTCGTCTATGTTGTAAAGTCTTGACAATGGAGGCGTTGTACAGATGTTTGTGACCACCTCCATAGCTCCGATATATCTAATGGCGACTATACTAATATACTAGAGATTATGCTCACCCCCATTCCGCATAATTTTGGACCTCCCCTCGTACTGCGTTTGTGACGCGATGGAGCGCTTCGCTTGAATTACTGGCACACTAATTTCTTGACATTGTAAGTGTAAGACCTAAGCGGACACTTGAAGCGGAGCGGCGTGCGGGGAGTCGAGCGTCCAAGGGATGGGCCTCTCCCATAGAATTGCGTTTGTTTAACACGTATGCCGCGCGCTCTACTGTAGCGTCCAACCAGAGGCCTATTTCTCGATCACTTGTAAATTGTAATACAAGCGGAAGTCACTTTTTTGACACCTGTTGTTAGAAAGAGACTTCCGCTTGTATTAGAAGTTACAAGTGATCGAGAAATAGGTCCCAGGCCACACTCTTACCAAGTCCATGTATTTATGTAATTTGTAATATAATTTGCTGTTAGTTATAGTAGTTAATAGAATTTAGAACACCAACCCTGTGCAACTTTATATAGAGCAATAAATAAAATACAATTTATAATTAAAAATAATTATTAAAAGAGTATTTATTAGCGTATTAAAGAATATTTTGCCGTAATGTATCATTCGACAAACTAACTTAAAAACCTTGTATATCAATTAATTTGTTAATTCGCACAATAACTGATTATCGCGTGTCATATAATGGTTTTTGTAGCATATAAACAATCAAAACCACGTAACTTCGTTGCTCCTCTCTGAGCCCTTATTGGCAGTGTACAGCCGGATGTACAAATTATTCGGCAATGTTTTGTATTTTTTTTTTATCATTTGTATTCTTAGAACTATTCAGATCTGTCGAGGCTGCAACGCTTTTTTTTAAAGGTAAAGTAAAGTGAGACTGTTTATAATAATTATCATTATCATCATTCAAATGTTACTTATGTCACGAGGAGTTGCAATAGTCGCCACGCTTGGCAGGCGGGTTGGCGACCGCTGTTGATTCAGTTTCGGTGGTCACTGCTGCCCATCCGTCAGTTTTTCTTTGCCCTCGCTTTACCTTGTAGAATTATGTGGAGTCGATTTCATAAATATATATACATGCTTTAATACAATTCATTACAATAGGATATAAATATATATATTTACGAGTATACCCTCGTCTGTACAGTCGCCACCAGATATGTCGGAGCTGTGGAGGTGGTCATAAATATCGGAACATGCACTTTACCGTCTTGACAATAGAGGCGTTGCTCCG
This sequence comes from Grapholita molesta, assembly GCA_022674325.2. Lineage (NCBI taxonomy): Eukaryota > Metazoa > Arthropoda > Insecta > Lepidoptera > Tortricidae > Grapholita > Grapholita molesta. Next base: position 3,588,910 of record CP053141.2, on the reverse strand, counting down.
ATATTTTTGATCAACTCTACAGCTCCGATATATCTGATGGTGACTACATATTATTTTAACTGTCACTAACCGACCGGGTGATTTTTTTGTTTATATGCTTAAAAATCATATGGATACCATAAATTGTTATTTGTCATTAAACGTTGTAATGGAAGGTCAATATGTCAAAAATACTTTTACTGCTGTTTGGATCTCACTCCTACAATGTGGTTAAAGAATTATAATATCATGAATTCATGATAGCCCTCTACTTGCGAGGGTTAAAACAATTAGTTCTAATTACTTATTATCAAATATGGTTGAACGTTTTAATGGAATAATGTTTGTTAGTGTATAATGCTATATTTTAAGGAGTGTAAATATATAGGTAGGGTAGTACGTTCAGTGCCTACACTTGGTTTTCGGCCAATCGAAGAGTGTATGAATATACTGTGTTTAATAATTAATTTCAAACATATAATTTTAATATACGCCTTGATATACATATAAATAGTTGATAGGGATTATTTGAAAAGATTATGTTATAACATATATTATTTTATTATAGTATATCGTGTGTGGAAAGTACAAGACGCCGCGGTGCGTGTCAAATATTTTTGTAAACTTCGGCGGGAAGCGATCTCAGTTGTAAGCGCTTCATAAATAATGTGACATTTTATTGACATATTTTTCGGCGGTCGTAAATATATGACATGTAAAGATAGCTGCATTTTTGGGCGGGGAAAACCGTCTTTAATTAATTAAAAACCTAAAGGTGATTTCTTAATTTGGTAGTTTGTTTTCAAGTTGTATAAAACGGTATTGTGGCAAGAAAAAACGTGAGTTATTCCGAAACTAGATGCCGTTGGGTTGACAACCGTATATAGAAAAGGCAATCGTGCAAAACGAAAATCTATCGATGATTTCCATTTGAATATCGATTCGATTCCGTTTTCTATATACAGATTGTCCCCTTACGGCTTCGGATGGCGGAGGAAGGGTTATGAATGTTCAGATTTAACCCTCGGCGACTGATGTGAAGTCTAACAGACACATATCTATGCATTGAGAAGTGGCCATTATGACGTTGACAAGATTCAATAATTTACATGCCACGTCAGTTGCAGAGGGTTAAGTCAATAATATTTTACAAAATAACCTTATAATAAATGAATGTGAAGTCTTAATACAACCCCCGTTGCGTGGAATACCGAGTTTTATAAGCACGTGCGATTTGTTTGAGGGCGGTACTATGATTCAAAATCTAATAGAATTAAACATAGCTTGAATTCCTTGATTATATTAGATATGTCTGTTCTGCTCCCATGCACAACTACAGCTATGTTAAACAGAGAACACCATACTTGCATATGTTTGTTACGTTCCCTTAAACAAAAACTTACAAAACTGTATATACGTGTCACATGATCGATTATAATGTTAATTTCAGTAGATAGATATAAATATGATTTCGATAACGCCATGACCCAAAAAGCATAGCTTTTCAAATTGTAATTTTAGGCTGTTAAGTCTATTTCTTTATTTAATAATCCTAATGGTTTGATTCGGTCCGTCTCGGCAGCGTATTTTACCCGTCTAAGACTCAAAACACACTATTACCTACAAATTCGCTCCACAAAATGCGATATATCGGCGTGGCTTTTTTTCTTTGTCGTCTGGCGCGCAAAGGGTTAAGAAGAAATTCTCAAAGTAAGCGTTAACAGTTTGTACTTTAAACGGGATAGCTAGTATGCATGTTAATTTTAAATTAGTATCCGATATTACGGCACTGTTGCAAGCTCGAATAACTGAAGTACTGCGAGATTTAACGGTGGTCAAACCACACTCCGTAGCGATCTACCCTCTTTCTGATGCGCTTTATTTGTAGAATATTACTCACAACTACTGTACATTACTAGTTAAAATGAATATACACGCTAACTGTCTCGTTTTAACCGTTTCCACGCCATTGACGTATATATTTGGCACCGCAGGTTCAACACAAAAGACGTATACTTGTCCTCGACAACAGAGAAAATTAGACCTACGTGCACACGCATAAAGTTCAACTTCAGTGACATTTCGATGACGCGGTGTAATAGTGTGTTGAGTTTTTTAGTGAGACTTAAAATACGGTGTTGGGACATCCGTGGAGATCGCACGGCGTGTATAAATGGTGGAGGGGTCGCGCGGGCGTCCCCTGTAAGTAGGTTAATGTAGTGTAAAGACGACTCAGCATGGGCGACTGATTAATAAATGGTTGCCGTGTAATCATGTTTTATTTTATAACCTTTCCCTTAACATAAATAATTATTTTATGCTTTAAGTAATAGGGGCTAGTCCGGAAATAGTTTATGGCCTTTGTAAGCACATTTTATGTGACATTATCTATGAAAAGGGACCTTATTGTCGATGGCGCTTATGTCGTTGTTCAAGATGCCGCGATACAAATGTAACTCGGTTCGACGTAAGTGCCATCGGCCATAAGATCCCTTTTCATAGATAATGCCATGGCTCGAGACCCCCCAACGTCGTGATCGAACCCCAACTATCACATGATTTCTGGACTATCCCAATGGCTTTATTATAGTAGTTTATGTATCTGTGCATAATGAAGGGCATTACAACAAGAGTGTGGGTTTATGAAACTAGCCGAAGGCGAGTTTCATAATAATATCACATGATTGTTGTAATGCCTAATTATGTATAGTTGCATACACTACTTTATCTACACACATATCATAAGTGTTTTAAGATGGGTTCAGGAACCGTAGTGACATGACCTGCATTATTAGTTATTACTAGTTACTTGTAAACATTAAAAAGTCAACGAACAAAACAAATGACAGCTTGGAATGGCGGCGTTGCGTATTTCGTATCTCAGTCAAATATTTTTTTAAACCATAGACAAGCGAATGAACTCCCTATTCTATTGTCACTCGAGTTCAAATGTCGTTCGATTTCTATTAAAAAAAAAACATAGCGAATTGGTGTTGCGTAACAATGACTGTTTTAATATCTATAGATACTAGAATAGAAACCCCACTTGAATTTGACAGCTGTTCCAAATTTAAACTCATAACCTACTGATTTCAGTAGGTAATGTTAACATTACATCTCCATTCATTTCTGATGGTTGGTAATGCTGGTCATTGCCTACGGTTTCTGGACGCATTTTAGAGCACTTATAATATGTACGTAGATAAAATATTTAATCTACATAGCGATCTCGACCCTGTCTGGTCGAGTAAAGATCTCATGGAGCAGTTAGTTATCATGTACCTTGTAACCTACCAAGGTCTGTACAGTCGCCATCAGATATATCGGAGCTATGGAGGCGTCAAAAATATCGGAACAACGCCTCTATTGTCAAGGTAAAGTGCATGTTCCGATATTTATGACCACCTCCACAGCTCCGAAATATCTGATGGCGACTGTACATAATTATGTAATTGGTTTACAAATATCTGTCGAATATTCTATCAATATACAGGTCGTTTGGCGAAACATTTAGCATAAAAAAATTATATGATGAAGCCTTTTGATCGGTAGGATAAATCAACAGGATGTTTTCTTTTCTCATGTAGCGGGTTCGTTTCCCGGTTCAACCATGTAATTATTAAAAAATCTATGAATGCAGTTATAATTGTTTTTTAAATTAAAATAATGTCTTCTCTCAGTAATTTTTTTTATGTACATACACTATACAGTATCTAAGGTACTTTTCCTCCATGTTTCATAGACGTGGGACGCCCTGTATATCGAACGTCTGAAGCAACCTAACAAACCTAGTCTATCTATACAATATGTTTTTTTAAGTGGGACAGTATGTGGAAATCTTAAAGTATAGGAGATACAGACAAATTGCCTTAGGAAACATTAGGGGTTTTATTGTAAGAAAAAAATTGGGATTGTCAAAATTTGGTCAAGTATGAGTTGTCCCTAAAAATTAATAATATCCTCGTAAGGCCCACCATACTAAAATATTTAATAGTTAAAACCAATCTTATTATGCAGTGAATTGGGTTGAATTTTCTTCGGTACGAAAACTAATGACACAAAGAAATTCTACCATATTTCCTTTTGTAAAAGATTTAAACTCCATTGAAAGGGAGTGTATTGTAATGCACACTGGGTCTTACGAGGATATTGAGCCCACATCGGCTCAGTTTCATGAGAGGATCATATTATTGTATGGGAGAAAAAAAACAGTAGAAGTTAGGTAAATTACTGTCATAAATAAAACCACAGATAATAAATCACAATTTATTTTTTCCTCCGCCCACCCTGCTTCGGCGCCTGCGGTTTTCCGAACGCTTTGCCCTTCTGCGGATTTTTGCCTTTAGCCTTCCCTTTACCCATCGGCTTGCCTTTGGTCTTCGGACCGACGGGCTTGCCCTTCTGGGCTCTGTTGGCGTCGTAGCGCAAGCGTTTGGTCGCTGCTCGGGAAGTGTCGGTCAGGTCGTTGGCAAAGTTGGATTGCTTGCGTTTAGTTTTCTGCTTGTGAGCGCGCGGGCGATCGTCGTTGTCTTCGACTGTGCGTATGCGGTTCTGCTTCTTGTTGCGTTTGGCCATGCGGGACTGGAGTAGCGCCACCTGGTGATGAAAGTTATTTGTTTTGTTTAACCCTTAATAAGGCAGAGGCGATATATCGACCACATATGCTTACTTTGATATTCATCCATACTGTCATAATATTATGGCACAATGTCGCTTGTGCATACATACATACATTTTAGCCGTATGCAGTCCACTGCTGGACATAGGCCTCCCACAAATATGACTTGTATCATCTTGGGGGTAGTTGCCATAGTCGCCACGCTTGACAGGCGGCTTTGCGACCGCAGTAGCTGTAGATTGGGTTTCGACGGACGCTGCTGTCCGTCCGTAGGCCTTTTCCCTTTGTCGCCTCTTACGACACCCGGGAGGAGATGGGGTGGTGCTATTCTAGTCAGCCGGCATCACACGGCAATGTCGCTTGTACTTGTTGGAAATTTGACTTGCTCTTAAAATAGGCTTTGAAATGTAAGCTTTCGATAGCTGCAAGGAATTTTGCGATACCATGACTAAGTTAAAGGAGCATTTATAAAGGGCTAACAGTGTTTACCTTCTCGTGCTAATATTGAGACCCGTTCTAACGAAAGATTCCAAAATTTAACCAAGAGCATAGCGAGTGGTTCAAAGATTGGAATCTTGAGCATTGGGGAGGGTCTAAAGGCTCGAGAGGAGAACACACTTTGCTACCGAGTGCAACACACTATTTTTCACCTCACTACCAAGGAAAATTTTGACTCTAAAACTTTAAAAATGTAATCGAAATTATTGATATCCATCATATAGGTATCATTCAAAAACATAAAAATATCCAACCAGCTAAGGTAAAAAAAAAAACACTTAATTAGTGAACAATTTGTATGAAATTACTTTGCACCCTTGTCAATAAAATGCAACTTTGTTATCTGTTTTCAAATAATAAAACAGTTCTTTCCGAGCTAGTGAGGTTAAAAGGTTTATTATTTATCATTATCATCATATCATCAGAAAGAAGTCCACAACTGGACATAGGCCTACCCCAATTGGAGGGTGGCCAATTATTAGCGTATTGCCCTACTTATATTGCAAATTATAACCAGGGATGGGCACGAGGTTCTGTGTTTTATACGAAGACGGGAGTATTTGTTGAAAATCACTCGCATAAAGAAAATATGAGGTTGTTGTGCACGTCGAGATGCGAAGGCAGACGAAATCGGACTGCAGATATTGCAGACGCGAGATGATTGAGTGATTGATGTATGTAAAAATGTTGAGGTATGTGCGCAAGGTTAAGTATGTATGTCTGTCTGGTGTAAGGGCAGTGCTACAAAGTTAAATAAAAGCTTGTAATAATGAATACCTTCTCCATTTCCCGCTGCACCCGCTCCTCGGCAGAGTCTTTAGGCTTCGGTTTACCCCCCTTCTCTTTGCCCTTTCCCGCGTCCCTCCTGCTCCGCTTACGTCCGGAATCGTAGTCAGACTCGTCATCAGAGTCCCGCTTGCGTTTCTTCGATTTAGCCTTCTGTTTGTCTGTTAAAAAAATATTTACAAGCTTAGCTACGTAAATGGGCCATTTTATTCAATAGTACATTACATCAGAGGCCGGGAAATTGAGGATTTCCGGCCAAGTGGGTATGTACGCCGGATAGTGATATTAGGCCGGGAATCCGTTTTCACGACGAGGCATGTAATAGTGTTTTTCTCAAACATACAATGAAATAAAAGGAATACTTCAAAAAATGAAATTTGCAAAATCACAACTAACAATAAAACCGAAATGTATTAAAAATTAACATCAGCTGTTTGCTATGACACCCGCCATCTTTGCCTCTGTACGGATAATCGTCGAAAAACAAGTTACTTTGCAGGCCTGGCCTGCGAAGTTGTATGAAATTCCATTTCCGTCCCCTTCAGTTGCCGCGCCCAAAAAATCATACTTCCGAGTCTATTATAAGGAATGTAAAGACAATATTTCATTGCATGTTAGAGAAAAAAAAATCATTTAATCAAGTGTTTATAGGTGAAAAACTTAACAGAAGCACCATGTCTATGTAGTTGTGCAGAGAATTAATATGGAACTTACGTCATAATTTGAATATAGAACGCCGACATGCGTGTACACACGTTACTACTACATAGGCCAGGTGCTTTAGCTAAGTGTTTCGCCTATATCCTCCTAAGGCCCACCATACAAATAATATCCTACTCGAATTTGTTCTTTATAGTGTAGGACATAAGATAGAATCTCTTTGTGTCACAATCGAAGGAAACAAATGATATTCAACTCTGTTCCAATTGTATAAAATTCAAATTTCATTATAATAATAATCAGTACTGCAGGTAGGCCCTTACAGGAGGTTACCCCGAAATGGTTGTGGAGTAAAAACTAGGAGGAATAATGACTGGAGAACGCATCCGCCAGCGCCAGTAAGGGACAAAGATATTTTGGCTTTTGTGGCCCAAAATGAAACAATTCACTATAGTTCTGCTTTACAGGACATTCTTTATAACAAAAATATTAGCCTATTCTGTATTAATTACCGCAACTTTGGTTGAAAACCCTAGAAAACTCCAATTTGTTTGTTCCCCTCCAACATTAACAGTTCAGAAGGGACCAGTTTGGAGGGGAACAAAAACATGTGAAACTATGACAAGGACGGACGAAAATAGCGCCATCTCTGCCATATCTATGGAAAGTTACATAAGACCACCCCTTTCCATCGTGGTATTATTATTAGCAAGGATGGGACAAACGCCCGTCATTTTGAAAATATAACCCCGTTCCGTACAGCAGAGACTTCCATATGTTAATAAAAAAATAGTATTGTATACATTTATTGGACCATAATTTATATCCAGTGACAAACTAATTTATGATAAACATTCCGTAATTTACTTTCGCCAATAAAATAGAATGACCAAAAATGTTTCTAAATTTTCAGTTTCCCATTTATGCGTTGAAAAAGTCCGTTCACAGTCTTATAAAATAAAATATTTTAACATCATAAAATAAGGAAGTCTCTGCTGTACGGAACAAGGTTATATTGCAGGGCACGCTCCGTCTAGGTTAATGGTATGTCTATGAATAAAAACGATTTTTGAAATGTTGCCACCTACCTTTTCCTGGATGAGCCGTGAGTGCCAGCCGCTCCTTCTCCTCCCTCTTCTGCTTGGGTGTCTGGAACCACTCGTGCTGGCGGGTGGGCTCCGCGGCCTCCTTCTTCAGGGAACCCTCGAGCTTCGCGGTCTGTTTCTCCATCTTGTTCAACTGGCGCTCGGCGTACTCTTCGTCCAAGATGGCGGCTGGTAAAAAAAAAAATGGTATAAATAAGCTATACGGTTTGAAGCATGACTTCCCGTATTATATATAACTAGATAACCTCGTAACACCCACCATACTAAAATATTCAATAGTTAAAACCAACCTTACTATGCAGTGAATTGGGTTGAATTTTCTTTTCTACGAAAACTAGTGAAATAAAAGAAATTCTACCCTATTTCCTTTTATAAAAGATTAAAACTCCATTGAAAGAGTGTACATTATAATGTAGACTGGGCGTTACGAGGATATATTTTTATGGGGTCATTTTTTTTTATGACATAGGCGGCAAACGAGCAGACGGATTGCCTGGTGTTAAGCAATTACCGTCGCCCATGGGCACCCGCAACACCAGGGGAGTCACATGTGCGTTGCCGGCCTTTAAGGGGGGTTGGAGCTCTGGGAACCTTACTCACCATCAGGAACACAACACTACATACCTTTATAGTTTGGCCGAATTTTATATGAAATAAATAATATCGAATTTCATTTGCAATCATTTTGTTTTCCATAACGATTTCTATACCATACTTTTGCGTAACCAAACTTCGATTTTTGGAGATGTTAAAAATTATATATTCGAGTATTATAGCGATAAAAAAATATGGCGTTAATATTATTTATTTATTAATTCTTTATTGCACAAAACAAGATACAAATGGCGGACTTAATGCCATAGGGCACTCTCTACCATCCAACCAACGAGCTAAACGGAAAGATTAATTATTACATACATTAATAGAGGATCTTAATAAATAATATAATAAATATTACAAGACATTTTTACACAAATTAACCAAGCCCCACGGTAAGCTCAAGAAGGCTTGTCTTGTGGGTACTCAGTCAACGATATATATAATATACAAAATACGCATATGTAACAATTGTAAAAATCATGGCGCCACTCACCGATCTCAGGCTCAAGCCGCGTCAGCCGCTCCCTGTACTTGGCGACGATCTCGGGCGGCACCTGGCGCGACTTGACGGGCCGCTTGGCGCGCCTGACGATCTGCTTGACGAGCTGCCGCTCCGCCTCGCCCGCCAGCGACACCGACACGCCGGCGCGGCCCGCGCGCGCCGTACGACCCACCTATGACAAGGAATATTTATTATACGGGTCCCCTCGTTTACGCATAATTTGTTTTCCCCTCACTAGCTCGTAAAGCGCTTGTTTATCCTTTAATACGAGAGGGTAACAACGCATTTTATCCACTAGTGATTAAAGTAAGTTGTCTTCTCATAGCTCTTATTGCTATGGTTTTAAAGTCTAAATTCGCGAGGTACAGCTCACTTGCCCCGGCGGGCACGGGCGAGCCTCGCTAACGCACCGAGTTGAAAATCGAATTAGAACATTCGAAAATCGTACTGGCCACCACAAGCTAACCAAGCTAAAGGCACCTTTTGTAAAAATGTTGAATGTATCTAAACGCAAAGAAAAGTCAATGCGATTTCAAAACGTTTTTTTGCATGTTTCACTTTCCTCGCTGTAGTGAGGGGAAAAGTTTTGTGTTACACACGGGTGCAATTGTAATTTACTTCTCGTGTATTGAAACTCGCTTTGCTCCTGGTTAAACTATAGAATCCATTCGCTTGCTCGAGTTTCAATCCCACACTCGCAGTTTAAATACAATTTTGCACCCTTGTATAATAAATAACTATTTCACCTCACTATAGTGAGGTATTGACAAGTGTAGCGGTAGCGCCTATGCAAAAAGTGCAAGCAATTTCTCAGCGGGCGCGGCGAGCGGAACGCCGTGCAAGGCAGCGGACAGCAGTGAGCGATACACCCTCAACGCGAGCGGTGTGTCCTGACTCGGCTTGAAGATGGGTACCAGAGCTTACCCGAAACATGTCGCCTAGTGCGATATAATTACACGTTGTAACTAAGTAGTAGTAACACGGCTCACAACAATTTAATTATATAACCGTTTTGTTCTTTAAAAATAAAAATAGCAAAGTTGCATTTTATTCACAAGAGTGCAAAGTAATTTTATACAAATTGTTCACACCTAATCAAATGTTTTTTTGACCTTAGCTGGTTTGATGTTCTTTTGTTTAATGTTTTTGAATGATAAATGATGGATATTAATATTTCGATTACAATTTTAAAGTTTTAGAGTGAAAAATTGTGTGTTTCACTCAGTAGCAAAGTGTGTCTCGTGCTTTGAAACCCTCCCAACGCTCAAGATTCCACTCTAACACTCGCTATGCTCGTGGTTCAATCTTGGAATCTTTCGCTAGCTCGGATCTATGGAACTTACCCTGTGTATGTAGTGCTCGAGCGTCGCCGGCAGCGTGAAGTTCAGCACGGTCTTGACGCCGGGGATGTCCAGCCCGCGGGCCGCCACGTCCGTGGCCACCAACACGTCCACCAGCTCGTCCTTGAAGCGTTTCAGGGAGTCCAGGCGCTGAGGCTGGTTGAGGGCTCCGTGGAGCTCGGCCACCTACAAATTAATATAGTTTTAGCAGGTCGTCGGAGGCCTATGTCCAGCAGTGGACGTCTTTCGGCTGACATGATGATGATGATGTTGATGAAAAACAACTTTTAATTCGACAAAGCTATTCGTACACCTTTTTTAACTGCTTATAAAAATATAAGTATCTTAATAACTCTAAAAATGTAAGGTTCTTTTTTTTATATTAAGCAGAAACGTCTGCTAGCATATCAAAGATATTTAAATCGAAAGGAAAATAGAAAAATTTGACTCGCAGCGGGACTTATCTATGGTTCATAGATTTCGTTTTTTTTTAATGAATTGACATTGGAAAAAGCTATTCCAGCACCATGTTTAACCGATTATTATAATACCAATTATGCTTTCAAAGAGGTTGTATGTAACTTGGATGTATGTATTTTTTCCTTCGTCGGTCTAATCTTAGTTGGCAAATTTAAAAAGTTGGAGCTGCGGACAATAATGTGCTTTTCATACTAACTCCATACATTTTTTCACGGCCTAGTCCATAAATGTGCAACTTCTTGACATCATTTCGTGCCATTAACGCATACATTTCGTAGTATGTTTGAGAAAATATATTTTTTAGTTAATATAATTTATAGTTTATATTAAAGATTATAGATTACATGGATTTTCAATGTCAATACAAAACCGCGTTCCCTCCTTTCTGGCAAACGCACTAACGCCATCTCCAAGTAGGACTCAGGATACTAATTATATGGAGATGTCTCGCTGTCAAAATAACTCAACATGCACCTGCAACACCATGGGAGTCACAAGCGCGTTGCCGGCCTTTAAAGGGGGTTGGAGCTCTAGGAACCTTACCAAGAACACAACACTACATACCTGAAAGGTAGCTGTGCTATTATGGCTGTGGTACTTCCCCAGTTGGGCTGCTCCAGACTCGAGCGCGATGGTACTTCGCTGTGCTCTACCTCTAATTGTTGGACGTAGTTTAAGGACATACGTAGTTGGACCCGGGTATGTCCTTAAACTACGTCCAACAATGAGAGGCACAGCGATGACCATCACGCTTGAATTTGGGGCAGCCCAACTGGGGAAGTCCCTCCTCCTTATAGAAGACCACAGCCATAATAGCACTGCTACTTTTCAGGTAGGTAGTGCTGTGTTCCTGATGGTGAGTAAGGTTCCCTGAGCTCGAACCCGTTTAAAGGCCGGCAACGCGTTTGTGACCCCCTGGTGTTGCAGGTGCCCATGGTAATTGCTTACCACCAGGCAATCCGTCTGCTCGTTTGCCGTCTGTCATAAAAAGAACACCCGGGTCCGGGTTAAAATGTCGCCCAGCACTGACCTTGACGCCCAGCAGCCCCAGCGCCACGTGCAGCCGGTGCGCCTGCTTCTTGGTCTGCACGAACACCACGGCGCGGTCACGGAACGTGCGGCACACCAGCGCCGCCAGCAGCGCCTCGCGGTCAGCGCGGATCCTACCCAGCGAGGGTCATCACACAGTATACAGGGGAATGGCACGGCCGCACTGACCTTGACGCCCAGCAGCCCCAGCGCCACGTGCAGCCGGTGCGCCTGCTTCGCGCTCCGCACGAACACCACGGCGCGGTCACGGAACGTGCGGCACACCAGCGCCGCCAGCAGGGTCTCGCGGTCAGCGCGGATCCTACCCAGCGAGGGTCATCACACAGTATAGAGGGTATGGCACAGCCGCCGCACTGACCTTGACGCCCAGCAGCCCCAGCGCCACGTGCAGCCGGTGCGCCTGCTTCTTGGTCTGCACGAACACCACGGCGCGGTCACGGAACGTGCGGCACACCAGCGCCGCCAGCAGCGCCTCGCGGTCAGCGCGGATCCTACCCAGCGAGGGTCATCACACAGTATACAGGGGAATGGCACAGCCGCACTGACCTTGACGCCCAGCAGCCCCAGCGCCACGTGCAGCCGGTGCGCCTGCTTCTTGGTCTGCACGAACACCACGGCGCGGTCACGGAACGTGCGGCACACCAGCGCCGCCAGCAGCGCCTCGCGGTCAGCGCGGATCCTACCCAGCGAGGGTCATCACACAGTATACAGGGGAATGGCACAGCCGCACTGACCTTGACGCCCAGCAGCCCCAGCGCCACGTGCAGCCGGTGCGCCTGCTTCTTGGTCTGCACGAACACCACCGCGCGGTCACGGAACGTGCGGCACACCAGCGCCGCCAGCAGCGCCTCGCGGTCCGCCTCGCGGCCGGCGCGGATCCTGGCCAGCACAAGGGTTCATCATCAGCAAGGATCGGACAAACGCTCGTCATTTTGAAAATATAACCCTGTTCCGTACAGCAGAGACTTCCTTATGTTAATAAAAAAATACTATTTTATACATTTATTAGACCATAATTTATATCCAGTGACAAATTAATTTATGATTGACATTCCGAAATTTACTGTCGCCAATAAAATAGAATGACCAAGATTTTTTCTAAATTTTCAGTTGTGAGTGTGAAATGAGAATTTTTGACCCATTTATGCGTTGAAAAAGTCCGTTCACAGTCTACGACGTCATAGGGGCATATGTAATCGTTGACATTGGTATACTGTTCTTCCAAAATATTTTAACATCATAAAATAAGGAAGTCTCTGCTGTACGGAACAGGGTTATATTTTCGAAATGACGGGCGTTTGTCCTATCCTTGATCATCAGTAATCAGTTTTTGAATTCGACACGGGGTGAACGACCCCAATCATTATGTTAGCACAGTGTAGCTATATGTCAGCAGCCACATTGGGAAAGCTCCGGCTATTCAGAGCAACGATGGGGGGTGCACGGGGAAGTGGGCGGGGAGGATTTATAGGGGTGTGGTCTATTTTTAAGGGGTGTGAAATTATTATGAGTAGGTAACCAACTTAGGAAAGGTCGTGTGTATGTAATTTTTATAAAGGGTCTGGGGCTTGTTTAAATACAAATCCAAAATAGCTTTATTTTTTTTTACTTATAAAAATTATGACTAAGAGTCAGAAAGAGTCAGACTAAGAGTAGAGTAAATAAACGTCTGATATGGCCGTGTTAAGAATATATAAAGAGTTGAACACCGGCATCGGCTCCATCTCAAATTTCACCATTTTTGATGCGATCATATTGTAAATCGATATCTGAAAACCCGAGAGACCTCTTAATCTGAAGTCAAAATTAGAAAAACGGCCGCCATCTTGAATTTCGTCTTTTTTGATGCGATCATGGTGAAAATCGACTTCTGAGAATCCGAAAGACCTCTTAACACGACACTAAAGTCAAAATTGCAAAAAACGGGATTTTCAACATATTCGAACAAAAATAGATAACGACAGTCTTTTGGGATTTTGACTTCAGATTCGTGTTAAATGCAGATAGGTATAAATAGGCCTTTAAATAATACTAAGATATCTAATTTCAAATTAATTCGATTACTTAATATACAAAAACTTAAGATGGCGCTTACAATTAATTTATCTGTAAGAACAAAATAAAAATAAAACATCCGTTTTTACATCAAGTTTTTTGACAACCCTGACCCTCGAGCGCAAGTCGTCAATCGAGGCGATGAACGATCCGGTTGTATAGAAGCTTTCTGACTGTATAATCGTTAGGCTATGCTATCGGTGTTTTTTATATATACTAGTGATCAGCGAAAGGCTTGCTTGTAAAAATATGTTTTTATTAAAAGTAAAAAAAACTCAATACTCTTCTTCTAAGTAGGTAATAAGCCCTTTCATTACATCTGCGCGTTGGCTCGATCCAGCTCCGCGTACGCCTCCCAAATGTCCGAAACACCATTGTTCCGTGTACGGGAAATAAACTCAATACTCTTCTTCTAAGTAGGTAATTTACTTTTATTTGATTTTATGAAGAGGTTGAGATTATTATTAACTATTACAATAAGTCTTTACACCCTACCTTTACATAACCTAGCTATTATTCGAAATATGCTATGTTGAGCAATATAATGAACAATACAATGTTGGGGGCGAATCACTAATATACAGAACGAACATCGATAATTTAATTTGTCGATATAGGAATCCTTATACGTTAACAAAATTTATTTAATAAATTTATAACCATCTAGTTATCATCAAGTCAAAGTACGTTCACCACTGGAGGGCCACCAAAGTCGACCAAAGGAGTGTGTAGGTACTTAAAGGGTAGACAACGCGCATGTGAATCCTCTGGAGTTACAGGCGTCTATAGGCTATGGTAACCTGCTTACCATCCGGCGGGCCGTCTGCTTGCCGTGTTCACCATCGCCACTAAAGTGTAATTGAAGAGCGGGTCTTCCTGACATAGGTAGATATATACTTACTAGGAAGTCCCAAACTTATTGTCATTTGTATTTCAAGAAAAAGAAATAATAGTCCATTTCGATACTAGTAAAAAAACGACGAGGGTGAAAGTTGGAGCCCGAGTGAAACGAGAGTGACAATCACCCGAGTCTTAAAGAAGTTTTTACACGAGTATCGAACCCAATTTTTCATAACAAGTGCCTTAAAAAGTGAAATTTACGCACGCAAAGTGCACTTTTTACGTACTAGTTAGGAAATAATACATTTGGATACTAGTCAAAAAATTTTTTTGAATTTTTAAAGAAGTTTTTACACGTGTATCGAACCCAATTTTTCATAACAAGTGCCTTAAAAAGTGAAATTTACGCACGCTAAGCGTGCGTTAACGCAAAGAAAGTGCACTTTTTACGTACTAGTTAGGAAATAATACATTTCGATACTAGTCAAAAAAATTTTTTGAATTTTTAAAGAAGTTTTTACACGTGTATCGAACCCAATTTTTCATAACAAGTGCCTTAAAAAGTGAAATTTACGCACGCAAAGCGTGCGTTAACGCAAAGTGCGCTTTTTACGTACTAGTTAGGAAATAATACATTTCGATACTAGTCAAAAAAATTTTTTGAATTTTTAAAGAAGTTTTTACACGTGTATCGAACCCAATTTTTCATAACAAGTGCCTTAAAATGTGAAATTTACGCAAAGTGCACTTTTACGCACTAGTTAGGAAAAATATTTACAATTTTCAATATTGATTACCTGACGAACTCCTGGCGCAGATTGAACGCCACAGCCTTGTTGGAGTCCAGGAAAAGCTTGACCGGCTTCTGCAGCGAGACGGCGGCGAGGTCCTTCACCTCCTCGCTCATGGTGGCCGAGAACAGCATCGTCTGCCGCTTCGGCGAGCACTGCCGGATGATCTCCTTCATCTGTTCGGCGAAGTACTCGTCAAGCATCCTGGGAACAATGTGGGATTGAGCCAACATGTCAGGAGTCAACGTCCTGTTTGCAAAATGTCGCTTGAAGTACTTTAGAATAATTCGTTAGTAACTCGCCACCCTCCAATAACTGGCCGCATTACGCTGACGGCCGGTCTGGCCTAGCGGGTAGTGACCCTGCCTATGAAGCCGATGGTCCTAGGTTCGAATCCCAGTCAGGGCATTCGTTTGTGTGATGAGCACAGATATTTGTTCCTGAGTCATGGGTTAAGTATTTATATGTATGATATAATGATATTATATATATCGTCGACAAGCCTTACTGAGCTTACCGTAGAACTAGGTCGATTTGTGTAAGATTGTCCCGAAATATTTATTATTTACATTATAATAAAAATGAACTCTGTTTATAGGCGAATAGAATTCATTTTAGTGTGAGGCGGCCAGTTATTGAAGGGTGGTCAATAATAAAACTCCATTGGAATATGTATTCTATTTATAGGTAGCCAGGATTCATTTTTATTATAAGGTGGCCAGTTATTGATAAGTGGGCAGTTACTAACGAATTACCCTATCATAAGTCCTCTGTAACGTGTTCATAGACACCATTTAAGAATCGTCAATTGCCGTGTCTATGGTATTTAATAATAGCAGAATTACGTCTTCGAAGTTTAAAATGGCGTAATGAATTTCAAATTCGGAACAACTTCTAAAACCGAAACATGAACAAGATTGACTTATCGTTTTTGTTTTTTTTTTTATGACAAAAGGTGGCAAACGAGCAGACGGATTGCCTGATGGTAAGCAATTACCGTCGCCCATGGGCACCCGCAACACCAAGGGAGTCACAAGCGCGTTGCCGACCTTTAAAGGGTGTTGGAGCTCTGGGAACCTTGCTCACCAGCAGGAACACAACACTACATACCTGATCCAGACTCAAGCGTGATGGTACTTCGCTGTGTCCTGCCTCTCATTGTTGGACGTAGTTTAAGGACATACCCGGGTCCAAAATCGATGCCATTAAATAAGAAAAAAGATAATGATTGACTTATGTTTAAAAAAACAATTGTGTCACAATTTTGATCCTAATCTTTTTGATTCTAATCCTAAATTAATAATGGTCATATCAATAATACAAATTGTTACAAAAATGGCGTATTCGGTATTGTGTTCTGATTCATGCTCGTATTCGGTATTGTGTTCTGATTAGAAAAAAGTGACACAAAAAAAAAACCAAAAAAAATGGCTACTTTTTCCTCATGACGTGATACCGTATACTCTGTTAAACGGATCAACACAATTTTTATAACAACAGGTTGTCACAATAGCAGCCTGCATTTGTATGGAGAGTTAGCTGAGTAAAAAAAAATTGTATCGACACAAAAAAAAATTCATTTTTTCCTCCTCAGAATATCATACCGATACATCCTTAAATAACCGCTATTTTAGTAACGCCATTTATAGCAGGAGATCTTTAATATTAATACATCGTTATCGTGAGAGCAATAACAAATCAGATAAAGAACATATATAACAGATCGGTAGAAACGGATATATTCTGCCTACAAATTTAAAGCATCTAAGAAGTTATTCATATCTGGAGAGTTTTTGCTAGAAAAGGCCAATCAAAGTTATCTTCTACTTAAACGCTTACCTACCTACTTAGAAGACAAAACGTCTACTTAAATAATAAGACAACAATTTGTTTAATTTTGATTTAGGTGTTTTACTTGTATTTTATTTGGTTTTCGTAATAGATTATAAATATTTTATCAAAATTTTCTACAGTTAATTGGTAATAAAGTCAGTTAACAACAATAATATTACTTTGCTATTCTGCTCCTATTCCGGTCTGTAGAGAGGCGAAACACGTTTCGAGTTTTGGTATTATTGGTGGTGGTTTGTTATATTTATTTGAGTATTTAATTTTGCGGTGGGAGGGAGGGAACATTAATGCATGAAAAAATACGCAAGTAAATATAACGGGTTGGCACTGATTGACTAGCACGTTATTAAACAGCGGAATAGCAAAATAATATTATTGTTGTTAATAATATGGACTTCCGCAAAGAAACGCCTGATTCAATTAATTAATAAAGTCAAGTCTTATATTAGAATAATGTTGAATAATTTTGAACTCCTAGGCATAAAATGTTCCTAATAGAAGTTACATGCCTGTTGCTTGGTTGCATTGCTTGTTTATCATAATTTCTGTGTCTTGTCAAATCGTTTTTGCTCCATATTCATAATATTGCAGCACAATACCTGTCAGCCTCATCCAAAACTAGCACCTCTATGGAGTGCAAGCTAAAAGACGGCGTGTTCCGGATGTGGTCTATGAGCCGGCCCGGGGTCGCTATGACCACGTCCGGGTTGCGGCGCAGCACGCTCTCCTGGTACTTCACGTCCAGGCCTCCCACCGACAGCCCCACGGTGACCGTGGTGAACTGGGACAGTTGGCGGGTCACCGCGTGGACCTGGAATATGGGGAAATAATTTTGAAAATTAGTGGATCTGGACAATTAGCCTGGGTTCGAATCACAGTATGGGCATATATTTGTGTGATGAACATAGAATTGTTCTTGATTCTTATTGAGCTTAAAGTAAGATTTTATTTATTTACAAAAGGTGGATTTAATGCTACAAAGCATTCTCTACCAGCTAACCTTAAGGCAAAGCAGAGAAGATTAGGTCGATTTGTATAAGATCCTAAGAAATATTCATCATCATCATTTCAGCCGTAAGTAGCTGAATGCAAAACGAATGCGTGAAAGAACATAAGTAAATAAAAACACTACATATTTTTAATCATTAACAATTTGGATCTTGTTCGTTGTTTTTAAGTATTTAGAGAGTGCATAGATGGATCGATGTCTCTAAAATACTCATTATAGCTTTTTGAAACTAGTACGTGCGATTTCACTGAAAACAAATTCGGAGGGCGTAAGGAGTGATGCGGTACATTAAACTTAATATTTTGTAGCAAATATTGACAAGTAACTTCATTCTTAAAAATTTTGATAATGAATAAAGTGTCTTATACAAATTGACCTAGTCCTACGGTAAGCTCAGTAAAGCTTGTGTTGTAGGTACTAGACGACGATATATATAATACATAGACACATATAAATACTTAAATACATATAAAACACCCATGACTCAGGAACAAATATCTGTGCTCATCACACAAATGGGATTTGAATAGTGTTGTGAATTTAAGCGTCGAGGCGTAAAATAAAAGCCTCGAGTCGCAACCGCTGAGTCTAGAAGCCTCGAACCTTAAAGCTTCGTGTTGCCGCCATCGAACACATAAACCTCGAGTCTTTAAGACTCGAGCTTTAAAGCCTCCTAGGCCTTTAAGGTTTAAGTCATTAAAGTTTGAAGCGTTTCAAGTCTGTTTGTCTGTTTCTTCGTTTTAATGTGTGTTTAGTATCATTAACCAACCATAGTGATAAGGTGATAAGCAACTCATCGGATAGATACATAGATAGGTAATTATGTACTTAAATAAATACATAAGAATACTAGCCTATGACGCTCATTATTTGAGCTCCTAACGCTTGACTCAGGCCTTCGAGGTTTGGGAGCTAGAGCCTTTATTAAGCCGGAGTTTTTAAAGTTTGAGTTCTCTTTTAAGCCAGAGCGTTAAAAGTTTCTCTTAAGAGCTAATAAAAAACTTGAGTTCTTAAGGTTCGAAACCTTTTTTGAGTCCCAACCTTAAACGCTTAAGTCTTCAAAGCTTAAAGCTTCAAGGTTGGCGAATCTTTAAGGTTTAAAAGTCTTCAAGACTAGTCTTTTAACAACACTAGATTTGAACCAAGAACCATCGGGTTCATAGGCAGGGTCACTCTCACTACCCACTAGGCCAGACCGGTATAGTTTGATAGAAGGTATAGTTACCTGTGCCCCCAACTCCCTGGTGGGGACCAGCACTAGTACCCTGGTGACGCGGCCACCGACCGTCTTGTACAGAAGCCGTTCGAGTATCGGCAGCATGTAGGCAGCTGTTTTCCCTGTTCCAGTGGCGGCGCACGCGCATATGTCCTTGCCTACACAGAATGATCTATATTTAAAATAGTTATTTGTTATACAAGGGTGCAAAATTGTATTTTAACTGCGAGTGTGGGATTGAAACTCGAGCAAGCGAATGGATTCTATAGTTTACAATTGCACCCGTGTGTAACACAAAACTTTTCCCCTCACTACAGCGAGGAAAGTGAAACATGCAAGAAAAGGTTTTGAAATCGCATTGACTTTTTCTTTGCGTTTAGATACATTCAACATTTTTACAAAAGGTGCCTTTAGCTTGGTTAGCTTGTGGTGGCCAGTACGATTTTCGAATGTTCTACTTCGATTTTCAACGATGCGGGGGCAAGTGAGCTGTACTTCGCGAATTTAGACTTTAAAACCATAGCAATAAGAGCTATGTGAAGTCAACTTACTTTAATCACTAGTGGATAAAATGCGTTTTTACCCTCTCGTATTATAGGATAAACAAGCGTACACAGTAACATCCAGTGGTTGTGGGTTCGAGTCCCGCTCCGAGTCAAATTTTTCTATTTTTCTTTCGATTTAAATATCGAGGATAAACAAGCGCTTTACGAGCTAGTGAGGGGAAAAATGAATTTTGAGTCTTTACAAGCCAAGGGTAGGCAACGCGCATGTGAATCCTCTGGAGTTGCAGGCGTCCATCAGGCTACGGTATAGGCTGTTATTGAACCAGCATGCTACACCCTCGACTTCGTCGAAACTTACCATCAGGTATGACTGAGGTCAGTCTTGTATAAAAAAAAAACATAGAATAAAACATAGTTAGGTTCCCAGAGCTCCAAACCCCATTAAAGGCCGGCAACGCGCTTGTGACTCCCCTGATCTTACGGGTGCCTGGCGACGGTAATTTAATTGCTTACCATCACGCAATCCATCTGCTCGTTTGCCGCCTTTGTCATAAAAAAAAACACTGGACGTGGGTTTCACAAGCAGCTACCCACTAGGCCAGACTTATCATCAAGGGCGGGCAGGTGATACAAGTTCTAAATTCATCATCTTCCTCGCTTTATCCTGGCATAAGCCACGGCTCATAGGAACCTGGGGTCCGCTTGGCAACTAATCCTAGGATATGGCGTAGGCACTAGTTAGAAGAAAGCGAGATCTTGTCAGATGGCAATCTGACAAGTTTCTACTCGCGAAATTAATCATTTAAGTTTTTTTTTTTCACATGTGGGAGCGCCCCCCTAGGCAGCATAAACGCCCCCCCGTTCCTTCCGAGGTCCTTATCGCCCCCCCTAGACCTCTTCAGCGCCCACTGGGGGGGCGGTATGGACCACATTGGGAAACTATGTATAAATTATTACCTAATAAAGCAACTGGTATGGTGGCGGCCTGGATCGGAGTGGGGTGGACGTAGTTGAGTGTGCCTATAGCCTTCAGCAGCGGCCGCGAGAGGTTCATCATGTAGAAGGAAGCTTGCTCATCATAAGGTGGTGGTTCTTCGAAGAAGTCCGAGTCGTATTCAATACGTGCGCCTTCACCGTCGTCTTTCATTTCCTGGTGATACATATATTGGTAATCACCAGTGAACGGATTCCGTGGGGCGAAACTTCTGTACAGCTAGGGACTTCCTATATCGATAAACTCATTTATCGATACTAGTTATTAAAAGGTAAAGAAGTTACATTACAACCGAAAAATAAACGAAATAACATTGATCACTTTATGAAATTTTGCTATGCTCCTATAACCTCCACAGAAATTGAAAAGTCTTTTAGCCACCTCAAAAGGATTTTTCAGCCAAGACGGAGACGCTTAACACCCGAAAATATGGAAAAAATTCTGGTGGTTTACTTTAACAATAATAGATGGGTCAGTTATGAAGAAATAAATTGGGACGAGTAAACTTTTAAAAACGTTTTCAAAAAAGAAGAAGAAAATTGAGTTCTTTTTCCTCTGTGAGTCTCTTTTAATAAATAAATATTTTATAAGCAAACCTTTGTGTGATCACTAGTATTTAGAACTAGTATCGATAAATGAGTTTATCGACGTAGGAAGTCCCTAGTTGTTAAGAAGTTTCGCCCCACGGAATCCGATGTCTGGTAATCACTAGTGATCGGTTATTTGGATTACACACGGGGTGAACAACCTCAATCATTATGTTTGTATGGATATGCCCCGGGAATCCGGGCTTTATGTTGTTAGAAAAGGCAAAAAAATACAATGTGTTTATTTTATTACAATTTAAAACATCTAAGTAGCTGATAGACACGTGTTACTCGCCGTTCTTTTGTGCACTAGTGTTCACACTGACAGCTCATTTGCTGCCACCAAACCGGCACATTTTGTACCATTTGGATAAATGTTAAGCGAGTAAGTAAAAAATCCCTTACAGACAATTTAAATTGAACGATTTGTTCGGTATTGCGGGAAACTGTCGTATCTATATTAACTTTTCTACATTATATCCCGCAAGGGAGAATCCAAATAACCGATCACTGGTATGACCTATCATGAATGAATTGAACAAGTGAATGATAATGTCTATGTGTGCATGACATAACTATTAAATACAGGTTGATGCAAAAAGTAATTATAATAATTGTGTCTAAGATAATCTAGCATACCCGACAAAATATGAAACCTTTGGACGCTAAGAACACCTAACGTATACTGCCATTTGGCATCTTGTAGATTGCGGTGTCAGTGTGAAAACAGGATAAAACAGTATGTTATAAATAAATCAAAAACTCTTACATAAACATGTTACATAGGTGAAGTTGTTAGCTAAGTTTTTCTGCTATAACTGACTGCCAGACGCGGTATTGTCAATCCCTGCTTATATCATCCCTGCTAGTATTATAATATATCATTATTTTGACACTATTTTCTATAAAATGGTTCTATTCTCCCATTAGTATCAACAGTATCTCGAGCCCAGATAGGCTACTTGCCCTTCTTTAATTAATACTTTTAGGAAAGGATGGGCAGACAATCGCACAGCAAGATAATGTTGCACCCTACACAAGCCTACTACACAGGCCTACTAGGCAGGTCTCCCGGAATTGATTTAAATATAATTTGAAGGCATACCTGTTTCAGCTTCTGCTTTTTGGTAAGTTTCTTTTCCTTGGTCTTAATCTCATCCTTCTTCAGTTCGTCATCCGATATTTCCAGTTCATCAACATCACTATCTGGAAACAGTTTTGTTATTGATAATATTTTTATATAGTCATAAATTCTAGCTAAAAAGGCTATTAAATTATTAAATAATAGAAATTTATATTAAAAAAAACAACTACACTTGAACTAAGACGAAATCAAATTCCTTTTTCATTTAATATTTTGATTTACTTTGATTTTGAAGTCACACTACAAATTATGAATTCAAAATTGATGTTATAAGGCCTTTTTTCTTAAGTATTTAAAATCTGTCATGATAACAGGTCTGGCCTAGTGGGTAGTGACCCTGCCTTGAAGCTGATGGTCCTGGGTTCGAACCCCAGTAAGGGCATTTATTTGTGTGATCTGCACAGATTCATGGATGTTTTCTATTAGCTATTGCAACAACCAAAGACAATAATAGATACCTTTGTCCTCCTCATCTGTGTCAATGTCGCCAGCCGATCCTGTCATCTTGGCCTGCGCTCGCCGCCTCTCAATCTTCTCATCAATTGTACGCTTTACATTTCTGCGCACATACTTTTGCAAATCATCCCATGTATTCTAAAAAACATTAAATTTCTTTATTACTTGCATTTAATACGCAAACATACAAACATTTTAAATTATATCTTGGTAAGTAGTTTACGAAATAGTTTAGATATAAGTTTCATTCTTACCTTGTTATATTCTTCTACAGAAGAAACAAACTGAAATTTCGGATTGAAATCGGCTTTCTTCTTTACTTTTTGCTTGGAGGGTTGATACTAGAAACAAGATTATAATTGTATAGAATGATAAATTTAAAAAAAACTAAGTTTAAAAATAAATAAATAACACGGCATGTTCTACCTCTACTTCTACGTCTGATTCCTCTGAAAAATCTTCAACTTCTTCACCATCGTTGATGGTTTTGATGAACCCTGGAAATCCAGCAACTTCCATGTTTGCTTTTAAACACTTTTCACTATAATAGCAGTCAATATTTTGAAATCATTTTAAATTAACACTAAAACACCTCTGCTGCTTTGAGGTTATCTATCAAACTCACATGTAATGTGACAGCTGACTGACTTGAGAGTCGTCATACGTTCTAAAAGGGCGAGTAATAGACTTGTGACTTAGCATTATTGAGTAAAATATAAAATTATTTAATTTAGAATATCTTTTCTTAAATTTTTAATTTTGATTGTTATGCAAAAAAGTGGTTACCCAATATTGATTGCTTATTCTTTATAATTTTCTTAGCATGATACCATCTTATCAAATTTGCATAATTTCTGAACCAAATAATTCTGCGAGTGATTTCTGAGTGCTGTGACGCTGTCAGTTCATTATTCATCACGGGTGATGTGTGTACTAAGGAAATCTAATAGAAATCGTTAATAATGGCAGATCATTTACTAATTCACGATGATATTAAACTGTAAGTTATAAAAAATGTTGATAAAACAACTTACATAATTTATATAATTAAGAAAACCGGATTTGTAGGACTTTTATAAATTTTATTCACAGCTGTCATACTTATCTTGTTTTCATTGATATCATATTAATTAATAGTTTATTCTCTGTAAATATAGTCTCGTTAATTTAATCACCAAAAAGCACTTTAGCAGTGGTAATCTATTATTCGTTTACATTTTCCTAAACATCGTATATTCAGGTGTAGTAATGCACCTTACAAAATGTACTAAGTCTCATTCATAATCATTTAATTAGCAATATAAATAGCAATATATACATTAAATCCAAAGCTTACTATCTTATCAACAATTGAAACTTATACATATTTAAATATTATGCATAGATTTTAAAGCAGCAATGTATTTTTAAAGTTTGTAATAGGTCACTTTAAAAAGAGGCCTTTATCTCCTAAGGGTTCTTGTGTGATACACGCGCAATTTTTTTTATTAGGTTTAAGATACTTGGTTAAGTACTTTCAATCAAATTGTGGAACAATCTACCAGAAGACGTGGTCTCAGCACTGAATGTCAATCAGTTTAAGAACAGACTAGACAAATACTTAACCAGCACAAATAATTCATTTTAAGTGAAGATCACTCGGATACAGGCAACTATCAGTTGTTTCAACAGCCTGCCTGGTTAATAAATAAAAGTGTTTTTATTTATTTAAAAATATCACTATTGAAGACAATATAGATGACTCAAACAACCCTGAACTGGTATTCTATCTTTTAGTATAGATGTCTATTGCTGGACATAGGCCTCTTATCTTCTCTCTTCTCGTTCTCTAATTGATTACAAACTTAAACTAACTTAAGCCTGGTCAAAAAGTCCCCCTTGAGTTGTCCCCGGCATAAAGGTACCCATAAATCTAGCCACATTACTGCACTGGATACCGATGGAAAAACTACATAATTATGTGAAAAATTTGTTGCAGATACACCACGTCAGACAAGTTCTATTTGGAACCCACCATAAACCCCACAGAGATACTGGTCATAGAAAGAGTGTCTGGGGAAGCTTCCGTCAAAGGTACATTAACCTTTATAGACACTGATTTCTTTTTATAGTTTGACAAATAACCAATTAACAATTTTTTTTTATATTTTCATACTGTATGATTATGATGATATACTATGTAGAGGTCTAATAGAGCCAACATGGTCACAGACTAAAAAAAAATTTGTTTTAAGGCAAATTTAAAGTTATAAAAGTAGATAACTCTGAAAATTTGACAAAAACCTCTTGTTTTATAAAAATAATAGAGAATAATCTACTCTACTGTCTAGATTATAAGAGCCTCGGATTAGCCACTTTTACATATAATAAATTACACCTTACATATTAAAAGTTATTTTTCACCTTTTTTAAAGTGTGTTTTAAAGTGCAAATAGTGATTTAATCGACAAAATTCCCTTTTAAATGATGATTTTGAATGATAATAATCGGGTTGAATGTTTATAGTTAGTATTTTCCTTGTAGTGAAGTGAAATTCCACTAAGATCTTCATCTCAGCATTTAATGTTAAAAATCATGCAAAAACCTTCCCAGATTCTTCATTGCTCAAAACAAAGTAACAATTAAAACCAGTTCAGTGTTGCTGTCCTTGAACATGAATTGAGATGTAACATAAAAATGGTTACAATGCCTATGCCAGCGGTGTGGAGAGCGTGCGTTAATAACGGCGCATATACGTTACGTCACTGCGGTGTCGTACCGTTTACGTAGTTTGAGCAGCGGTGTGGAGAGCGTGCGTTAAAAACAGCGTGGATACGTTACGGCACTGCGGTGTCGTACCGTTTGCGTAGTTTGAGCAGCGGTGTGGAGAGCGTGCATTAAAAACGGCGTGGATACGTTACGGCACTGCGGTGTCGTGCCGTTTGGGTATTTTGAGCAGCGGTGTTTAACGGTGGTCGCACCTTTATACCGAGAAAACATTCTATTCTATTCATTATTAATACCTAGTTCTGTCTATGCCCACAGCTTACGGCACAGTGAAAATCCCGATTCCGGAGAGTGCATATAAACCAGTCTGCGGATTCCTTGGCTCCATCAAGCTCATATCGGGCTTGTACCTCGTTGTTGCTAAATATAGGATATTGGTAAGTATATATTTTTTTTAATTTAAGAAACAAACTGTCACAAACAAATATCTTTATACCTTTTTTTTTCATATCTCCAAATAATATATTTATTTACAGAAATTACAATCGTATTATGATAACTACAAGTACTTAACTAGTTACAGTATAAAATCTAAGAATGGCCCTTGAGGTTTTGTACCAAGGATGCTGGCGGTATTTATTCGTTATATCGCAATACTGCTATGTTGTGCAAGGAAGCCCGGACCCGGGTATGTCCTTAAACTACGTCCAACAAAGAGAGGTAGGGCACAGCGAAGTACCATCACCCTTGAATCTGGAGAAGCCCAACTGGGGAAGTACCTCCTCCTTACAAAAGACCACAGCCATAATAGCACTGCTACCTTTCAGGTATGTAGTGTTGTGTTCCTGATGGTGAATAAGGTTCCCAGAGCTCCAACCCACTTATAGGTCGGCAACGCGCTTGTGACTCCCTTGGTGTTGCGAGTGCCCATGGGCGACGGTAATTGCTTACCATCAGGCAATCCGTCTGCTCGTTTGCCACCTTTGTCATAAAAAAAAAGCCGCTAGCTCTTCGGTCACTATACATTTAGATATACAATGAGGCCTATAGTTCAATTATATAAAATACTGATATTTACAACAAGTAGAAACAGGGCTTGTTTGGCACTGCCTATAAATAGGAAGATACACAGAAATAAGAATTGGAAACAGCTAGTACAGTACCTAATTATCGATCTTGCTTACAAACATACATTGCATGAAATTGTAAAACATTTTTTTAAACATATTATATTTTTATTATTTAAAACATCTAAATACGTAAAAAAACAATAAATCATTAAAACTAATTAAAACTAATAATAAATTTAACTAAAACTAATATAAATCTAAAAAAGGCCCCTGCGGCATAGTACCGAAGATGCTGGCAGCATTTCCTCGTTGAATCCTAAGACTGATACGCTGAGCGAGGTAGCTGCCAGCTCTTCGGTCTCCTGTGGTGTCTCTGAGTCTCTTTGAAGGGTCCTTAAAGAGACTCAGATCGCCGGGGCCCCACAGGGTCTCGACGCCGAATGGGATAAAATTGTATTCTGCGCCGAGACCACTGTATTTTTATTATTATATTTATTATTCCTTAGTCTATCCCTGGCTTTAGAATCGTTAGAATCCTCTCAATGAGTATTTAATAGTTTTGATTATAATGAAAAGTAGTCTGCAATAAAATTTTGTAAGGTAATGGCACTAATGTCGGACACTTTAAGCTGACAGGCACCAATGATGGACACTTAGTTCTTATTTCAAAAATCATAAAGTTATAAATTGAATATGTCCCAACAAATGCACAACACTTAACTCCTTTGAAATAAGACCCGGACCCGGGTATGTCCTTAAACTACGTCCGACAATGAGAGGTAGGGCACAGCGAAGTACCATCACGCTCGAGTCTGGAGAAGCCCAACTGGGGAAGTACCTCCTCCTTACAGAAGACCACAGCCATAATAGCACTGCTACCTTTCAGGTATGTAGTGTTGTGTTCCTGATGGTGAGTAAGGTTCCCAGAGCTCCAACCCCCCTTAAAGGTCGGCAACGCGCTTGTGACTCCCCTGGTGTTGCGGGTGCCCATGGGCGACGGTAATTGCTTACCATCAGGCAATCCGTCTGCTCGTTTGCCACCTTATGTCATAAAAAAAAAAGAACTAATGTTCATGATTGGTTCCTTGTCCATTACTGGTGCCGTCACCTTAGCTAACAATTATATTTTTGACTGTTTTTTTTTTATATATTTTGTCATATTTCAGATCGGCAAGTTGAATGGGCACGATATCTACCAGTTGGCAGGTGCAGACATTGTTCCTTACGCCAGATCCACCACGCATCTCACTAGTAAACAGGTAATGTATAAATAAACTCCAAAACATATCACCACATGCAACAAACGTGTTTCTTATTTCCAAAAATATTAGATTCAGACAGAAATGAGGAATATAATTTATAAAAAATCGGTGAACATACATAAAAAACGTTTTCCCCCTCACTAGCTCGTAAAGCGCTTGTTTATCCTTTAATACGAGAGGGTAAACTAGTGATTAAAGTAAGTTGACTTCTCATAGCTCTTACTGCTATGGTTTTAAAGTCTAAATTCGCGAAGTACAGCTCACTTGCCCACGCGGCGGCGGTGGGCGCGGGCGAGCCTCGCTAACGCACCGAGTTGGAAATCGAATTAGAACATTCGAAAATCGTACTGGCCACCACAAGCTAACCAAGCTAAAGGCACCTTTTGTAAAAATGTTGAATGTATCTAAACGCAAAGAAAAAGTCAATGCGATTTCAAAACCTTTTTTTTACATGTTTCACTTTCCTCGCTGTAGTGAGGGGAAAAGTTTTGTGTTACACACGGGTGCAATTGTAATTTAATTCTCGTGTATCGAAACACGCGCTATGCTCAGGATTCTATTTTAAAACCACTCGCTTTGTTCGTGGCTAAACTATAGAATCCATTCGCTTGCTCGAGTTTCAATCCCACACTCGCAGTTAAAATACAATTTTGCACCCTTGTATAACAAATAACTATTTACCTCACTCGCTCGGAAAACCTTAATTTATAGCGTGAAATCTGCATGGAAAAGATTATTTTAATCTGTTTAATCTACATATTATGACTAACTAATCCATTAACACTTTCTCAACCAAGAACTCGCCTGTCGGGCACACCGCTCGTAGACGCGTAGCCGATTACATGGGGAAACCCGTATGTAGCGAAAATGTCGTAGCGCCGCGTAGAGCCCGGTTTCGAAAATGTTAAATAAAACACAATTTTTGTGTTTATTTGATATAGCAATTGAAACATAAGATTGTAACTTCTTAAGAACAACAAGGCGCCGGGCGAAGACGGAATCACTTCAGAGCTTCTGAGAGCGGGTGGAATACCGGTACTTAAAATCCTCCAGAAGCTCTTTAGCTCCGTTTTGTCCGAGGGCAAAACGCCTGAAACATGGAACAGAGGCGAGGTGGTGCTGTTCTTCAAAAAAGGTGACAATAGCCTATTGAAGAACTACAGACCCATCACGCTTCTGAGCCATGTCTATAAGCTGTTTTCAAGGGTTATCACGAATCGTCTCGAACACAGACTCGATGACTTCCAGCCTCCCGAACAAGCCGGTTTCCGAAAAGGCTATAGTACCATAGACCACATCCATACGCTGCGGCAAGTTATACAGAAGACCGAAGAGTATAACTTGCCATTATGCCTAGCGTTTGTGGACTATGAGAAAGCCTTCGATTCGGTGGAAACATGGGCAGTGCTTGAGTCTCTTCAGCGATGCCATATTGACTATCGGTACATCGAAGTGTTGAAGTGTTTGTATAGTAACGCCACCATGTCAGTCCGAGTACAGGAGCAGAGCACGAAGGCGATTCCATTGCGAAGAGGCGTAAGGCAGGGAGACGTGATCTCTCCAAAACTGTTTACTGCCGTAATGGAAGACGCCTTCAAGCTCCTGGAATGGCAAGGGCGTGGCATCAACATCAACGGCGAATACATCACTCACCTTCGATTTGCCGACGATATCGTAGTCATGGCAAAGTCGATGGAGGAACTCAGCATGATGCTCGATGACCTCAACCGAGTTTCACAACGGGTGGGCTTGAAAATGAACATGGACAAGACGAAAATAATGTCAAATGCCAATGTTGTGCCCACCCCAGTCTTTGTTGGGAACTCGGTACTCGAAGTTGTTGACTCGTATATCGTACCTAGACGTACCTAGTACAAGTAGTCCAATTAGGTAGGTCCAACTTCGAGAAAGAGGTAAACCGCCGAATCCAACTCGGATGGGCAGCGTTCGGGAAACTACGTAATGTCTTTTCGTCCGACATACCTCAGTGCCTCAAGACGAAAGTCTTTAACCAATGTGTGTTACCAGTGATGACTTATGGCTCCGAAACGTGGTCTTTCACTATCGGCCTCATCTCAAGGCTCAAAGTCGCTCAACGAGCTATGGAGAGAGCTATGCTCGGAGTTTCATTACGAGATCGACTCAGAAATGAGGAGATCCGTAGGCGAACTAAAGTCACCGACATAGCCCACCGGGTTAGCAAGCTGAAGTGGCAATGGGCAGGCCACATTGCACGCAGAGAAGATGGCAGATGGGGTCGAAAAGTGCTCGAGTGGAGACCACGGACTAGCAAGCGCAGCGTAGGACGTCCACCCACAAGATGGGCAGACGACCTCATTAAAGTCGCCGGAAGACGCTGGATGCAGGTTGCTTCCAACCGGTACTTGTGGAGATCCAAGGGGGAGGCCTATGTTCAGCAGTGGACGTCTTATGGCTGAGATGATGATGATGATGATGAAGTTTTATACGGGCGAATCTCTTACCGGAGGGTAGAATAGGACATAAGAAATATATTTAGATAACTTTTGCTTAGAAGTACAATTAAAATTTTATCCATGTAAAAAAATTCGGCCCGCAATGTAATGCAACACACTCGTGTTACAATACAATTAAAATCAGTTAAGACTTCGGTTTTCTCGGGTATCATCGCTTAATTCCGGAGTCGGAAATGCCACGATATACATTGCCGCGATTACTTTTAGGTAGCATTTAATTTGAAGTATCATAAACGCAATGATAATCACCTGCCAAGATGACATTATTAACCGGTAGACCTAGGAAATTTGTTATGCAGAAGCGACATGAATTTTGTACATTCATTATTTAATGAAGCTGAATATTTTACTGTTTGGTGTAAGTAGGTTCGATATTATGTCGCATTAATCATTGATAATAAAATAAACATAAAATTTAAAAAAACCGGCTTCAACCGTTTTTTATTCATATTTCGTAAACGGCTTGGCCGATTTTGGTAATATTTCATTTTCATATAGTAAAAGAACAAAGCTAAGCTCAAAATTTAACAAAAAATTTTTTTTCAAATGTCTGCTTTTCGTAATTTTTCCTTGATCTGGGTGCTTCGTGCCAAATTTCAAGTTTCTGAATCCACGGGAAGTAGGTACCCCGTAGATTTTGCGAGGGTTGAAAAGTCTAAAATTTGCACCATTAACGACTGTGTCTTTTATTTGACACTAAGAAGGCAGACTGTCAAACTATCTAGTACTTGCTAGCATCTTTCTTATTTCAATATAAAGGTTGTGTTAGTTTTGAGCTACAAAGGAGGTTTCGTTGCTCATATCGTTCTTGTACCTACTGTATTCAATAAGACAACGAGTAATATATATAATTAAAGGTCAAATGTGTAAATTGATAACTCTATGTGATAGACGAGGGATTCACGACAATTACCGAGGTTGGCCGAAGTCTTAACTGATTTTAATTGTATTGTAAACACTCGTTGACAGTTAGTTTCTAAAGCTCATATCGCGTAATGTTCGCAGTACATTACTGCTCAGAAATTTTACAAAAAATAATTACATGTGTATAATAGGTATAATTAAAGAAAAAACCTTTTGGTTAATGATTATACTGGTAAATCCTATGTCTGGTTTAATTCTTCGCCCGTATTAGACTTACACACAGTTTTCTGACGATTCGAACGTCATTTTCGTGGTTGGGTTGGGTGTTTAGTTTTATTGTAATCGCAGATAGAGGATAATGCAACGTACGAGCGGATGGTGCGAGCGGCACTGGACGCGCCCGGCATGTACTTCTCGTACGGATATGACGTCACTCACACTCTGCAACGGTTGCACTCTGTCGCCGCCGACTTCCACACGGTAAGAATAACGAATTTCGAGTCGAATCGACATTACCCGGAATTGAGTCGGTTTAAAATTGGCGTTTCGAGTTTTAAACGATTATTTCATCAACTTCCTCGCGTTGTCCCGGCATTTTTGATGACCGGTCTGATACATATAAAATATACATAGAAAACACCCATGACTAGGCATCGGACGGAAGAGTGCAAATGACATAAGGAACAGGACTTATACTATAATGGAGTAGCTATCAGCGTAACACATTTAACACATAAATGATTTTTTTGTCTTTTAAGAAAGGGGGAATATGTATAGGTTATATAAATTTTTATTTAATGAAAAAGGTTAGAAGGATAAATCAATTGCGTTGTAGCAGTAGCATTAAAAATACGGCAAAAATCACACAATCTGCAGCGAGCGGGATATAATCTCCTACTAATACACTATTGTTATAAAAACACTTCATACGAAGATACATGAACTGTTCTTCAGAAAACACCATCATTTTCTACCGCATCTACTACGGAGAGTGCTCCGAGGAATTGTTCGGGTTAATCCCAGCTGCTTCCTTCCGCCAGCGCTCTACACGACAACATTTCCATCATCACCACTTAGATGGTTGGACTGCCAACTGTGCGTTTTTCTAGAAACTTCCTGCCTCCCACAGCAAAACTCTGGAATAAATGTATTTGGTAAAAAAATATTACTAGGCTCTAAATTACTAAATTTAACACCATTAATAACGATGAAATAATTATGTCGATGACATCGACTGTATAAAATATGTTACGCTGATAGCAACTCCATTATGGTACAAGTCCTGTTCCTTATGTCATTTGCACTAATTGCAAATATCTGTGCTCATCACACAAATAAATGCCCTGACTGGGATTTGAACCCAGAACCATCGGCTTCATAGACAGTGTCACTACCCACTAGGCCAGACCGGTCGTCAAAATTGATAAAGTGTGCTACGTTGATGTAGTATGCTCGCCCGGGACAGTTGATTTTTCCTATATTTCTAGGAATTATCGATTCGTTAGCAGACGTTTCTGCTTAAATATATAATTAAATATTAGAATGTTACTTTGGTTGCTAACTGTTGGTGTGGTACAGATGTCGATGGCGTCCCGCGCCGACAGTCGGTTCCTCTGGAACGGGCACCTGCTGCGGGACTACTCCCACGTGCAGTTCGCCAGATTCGCGCTGCCCGTCATACAGGGCTGTATCCTTTATAGAACTGTTTTACAACGCTTTGCGTGGTGCCATTAATGGCACGCGATACAATATTTTATTTATTTATTTTGGCACGTCGCCGATCATTAAATATGTGTAAAAAAACACACACACAACCACGTAGCGAGATTTTCTCAAGATGTTGAGACTCTCTATGAGACCGTTCGCGGTACAATGATCGCCGAATCAACTTCCCACATTATGACGGTTACCTCGTGAGCCAAGTCTAACTTGACAGTATTTATAGTTTTGTATGTCTTTACCGTACACGGAACAATGGTGTTCCGGACATTTGGGAGGCGTACGCGGAGCCAGATCGAGCCAACGCGCAGAGACCCTTTCGACAATTTAATAAAATGTATGGGGTACACTAAGCGGATGTTGCCCCTGTCCGTATCATGGGACGCGCACAGAGACAGCACCCGCCATGTTGTAAGGACTATTGAGTTTTAATGGAAACAAGAATGTACCAGGCTATTAGGTGGAAAGGATGGACTAGCTACTGGGCTATTGGATAAAAAACCGGACGTCTGCCTAATAAAATGGTATCCAATTTTATTTCCGGCAGACGGTGACTCGTCCTGTGCGAGATGGGCCCCCACAAAAAGCGACATCGAAGATGGCTCAAGGGCAACACCGATAGTATTTATTATTATTATTTTCCAAATAATCAGAAAATTATTTGATGGCACGTCAATGACCCCATTAACATTTTTTTTTAATAAATGGCACGTCGATGCATACTCGTATAGGTTCGCCTACCCTAGAGGATCCTCGTCATGTCAGCCGAAAGACGTCCACTTCTGGACATAGGCCTCCCCCAAAAAGACCGCCTTCCACATCCAGCGGCATCCCGCGACCCACACTAGGTCATCGGTACAACTTGTGGAAGGCCTACCTACGCTGCGTTTTGCAGTTCGTGGTCGCCACTCCAGACCCTTTCCGCCCCACCGGCCATTAGTTGCCGCCCACTGCCACTTAAGTTTGGCGATCCGTAGGGCTATATCGGTAACTTTGGTTCTACTACGGATGAAATCATTCCTGATACGGTCACGAAGAGACACTCCCAACATAGCCTCGGCTAGAGTATAGTGTCCGGCTTTTTAGTTACGGTATCAATAGATTCGTTTTTCTAGGATCAAACTTCTATACATTTCAGCCGTATGCAGTCCACTGCTCCCACAAATATGACTTGTATCATCTTGGGGGTACTTGCCATAGTCGCCACGCTTGGCAGGCGAGTTGGCGACCGCAGTAGCTGTAGATTGGGTTTCGACGGATGCTGCTGCCCGTTTGTAGGATTTTCCCCTTTGGCGCCTCTTACGACACCCGCGGGAGGAGATGGGGTGGTGCTATTCTAGTCAGCCGGCATCACACGGCAAACTTATATATAAAGAATAAATGTCGGAAATTAGAGTGCAAGTATGACTCTCGAAATATTCTTACAGAATCATAGGAGACTATGACTCTTTAAATTATAAAAAAAAACTATTTTGCCGAGAATCGAGACCTGAGAAATCGGAAGGTACCATTTTTTTTTTCATATTTCAATTTTAAAATCAACTTTTGAATTAACTTTACATATATTTGACTTTTTTTACTGATTTATATCATTTTGGTACCCATATAGTCGTGGCCAGATAAATGTGACATTATGTATGAAAAGGGACCTTATTGTCGATGGCGCTTACGTCGAACCGCGTTGCGTTTGTATTGCGGCACCGTGAACAACGGCGTAAGCACCATCGACAATAAGTTCCCTTTTCCTAGATAATGACACAAATAAGTTCAAGATTATTTTAACCCACAACTGGATACAAACACGACCTTGTAAATTTGATAAAAAAAATTTTTTGCTTGTGCTATTTATATTTAAAAAAATACTTACATGTTCGCGTTTAAACAAGGTATAATATAGGCCATAAACAACTTCTGTAAAAATTGAACTTAAAAATAATACAGATAGTCAAATCAACACTTTTTTAATTAGGAACGATGTTCATACATTATGTTTTAATTATGGCATGGCTATAT
Organism: Grapholita molesta; assembly: GCA_022674325.2. NCBI lineage: Eukaryota > Metazoa > Arthropoda > Insecta > Lepidoptera > Tortricidae > Grapholita > Grapholita molesta. The sequence continues at coordinate 3,553,713 of CP053141.2, read as the reverse complement.
ATAACGGCACGGCACGGTATATAATCAAGTGTTTAATGTCAACTCATAATAACAAAATAATTCTTAGCATACGATCAGTTGTGGCAATAAACAAGGTGACAGTGAACGGGCACAAGCTGACGTGGTCCGTGGTGTCCCGGCGCAACGTGGCCCGCGCCGGCACGAGGCTGTTCATGCGGGGAGCTGACTCTGAGGTACGTATCGCTATCGTGTAAGTAATAAGTAATATTGGGCCTAAACTTGTGCCTTGAGGTACTCCGTTCATATGAGGTAAAAGTAAAGGTTCCAAACTTGTGCCTTGGGGTACTCCGTTTATAGTAGGGAACAGCAAGGGCTCCAAATTAGTGCCTTGGGGTACTCCGTTCATAGTATGAAAAAGTAAGGGCTCGAAACTTGTGCCTTAGGGTACTCTGTTAATAGTAAGACACAGTAAGGGCTCGAAACTTGTGCCTTGGGGTACTCGGTTCATAGTATGAAACAGTAGCGGCTCCAAACTTGTGCCTTAGGGTATTCCGTTTATATTATGGAAAAATAAAAGCCTCAAACTTGTACCTAGGAGTACTCCCTTCATATAAGGTTAAAGTAAACTTTGAATCTAGTAGAGCCCCAAACCAATTATCAAAAGTAGACCTTACCAAGTAAATAATTTGCATAAAAAAGGAAAATCCACAAAATTACACAACAGTATCAAACGCCTAACCCAATACCTTTTCACAGGGCAACGTAGCGAACTACGTGGAAACCGAGCAGATAGTCGAGCGAGGCGGTGAGAAGTCCTCGTTCGTCCAGACCCGGGGTTCCATCCCGCTGTTCTGGTCACAGTACCCCAACATCAAGTACAAACCTTCCTGCACCCTGGCTCATGAGGACCACGTCGCAGCCTACACCAAGCATGTCAAGGAGCAGATCCAGCTGTATGGGAGCCAGGTTCTTGTTAATTTGGTGAGTATATGCAATCTAGACGATGGTTTAAATCCGCCGTCGGAAGCCAGGCTTAGGCACTGGTCCCACCGCGAGCTAGTAAGCTGTGAGCTATCAGCTATTTCAAGGGACAAAAGATAATCGCTCCCGTGTAAATATAAGAAAGATATATATAGGGTGATCAATCCAAATGGGTCAGTAGGGGAAAGTCAGAAACTATGAAAGATAGCGAAATCTGTTCTTAGGAACCTTGGCTTCGATTTTAGATTTAATAATAATGGCACTAGGCGACGTGACGACGCGAAAGGCGTCTCGGTTCTTTACTATTGGGAAGTTACCGTCATAATTCACGAGTTCACAGAACCGAAATTGGCCTGAATTATAAAGGAACGTGACTTTGCAGAGACATTGCCAAAATTATTGATCTTAAATTCAATTAATGACAAATATCATCATCAAATTCTGTTGTACATTTGTCGGTGGAGTAGTTTCCATGCCCATCTCATCCTCCTCCTGCCTTTACTTTCTTCTATTTCCTTCCATGATGGTCTTGAAGTTGTCGTGACGTATAAAATCCCCAATCATTTTTGCCCATCGGTTACGAATTATGTTTAAGAACGTTATTTTATCTTTCACTCTGCCACAATGACAAATATACCTAAACTAAAAACTCTGCACACTAACAGATCGACCACCACGGCAAAGAAGAAGCCCTAGAGCGCGGCTACCGCTCAGCTGTCGCCGCCGCCGCTTTACCGGGGGTGCGCTACGAGCCGTTCGACTTCCACGCGGAGTGCCGCGGCATGCGCTACGACCGGCTCAACGTGCTCGTCGACCGGATAGCGCACGAACAGGTGAGTGCTGCTACGAAATCTATATACAGTGTCGCGTAGCACTGCCTAGCGTCCGCTACGAGCCCTTCGACTTCCACGCGGAGTGCCGCGGCATGCGCTACGTCCGGCTCAACGTGCTCGTCGACCGGATAGCGCACGAACAGGTGAGTGCTGCTACGAAATCCATATACAGTGTCGCGTAGCACTGCCTAGCGTCCGCTACGAGCCCTTCGACTTCCACGCGGAGTGCCGCGGCATGCGCTACGACCGGCTCAACGTGCTCGTCGACCGGATAGCGCACGAACAGGTGAGTGCTGCTACGAAATCCATATACAGTGTCGCGTAGCACTGCCTAGCGTCCGCTACGAGCCCTTCGACTTCCACGCGGAGTGCCGCGGCATGCGCTACGACCGGCTCAACGTGCTCGTCGACCGGATAGCGCACGAACAGGTGAGTGCTGCTACGAAATCCATAGTCAGTGTCGCGTAGCACTGCTCTGCCAGGCGTCCGCTACGATCCCTTCGTTCAACGCGGAGTGCTTCGGCATGCGCTACGCCGGCTCAACACGTGCTCTTCGACCGGATAGCGCACGAATAGGTGAGTGCTGCTACGATATTCATATACAGTTCCGCGTAGCACTGCCTGATGTCCGCTACGAGCCCTTCACTTCCACGCGGAGTGCCGCGGCATGCGCTACGACCGGCTCAACGTGCTCGTCGACCGGATAGCGCACGAACAGGTGAGTGCTGCTACGAAATCCATATACAGTGTCGCGTAGCGCTACGAAGTCGTCATGTACAGCTCCGCGTAGCACTGCATGCTCGCTACGAGCCGTTCGACTTCCACGCGGAGTGCCGCGGCATGCGCTACGACCGGCTCAACGTGCTCGTCGACCGGATAGCGCACGAACAGGTGAGTGCTGCTACGAAATCCATATTCAGTGTCGCGTAGCACTGCACTGCCAGGCGTCCGCTACGATCCCTTCGTTCAACTCGGAGTGCTTCGGCATGCGCTACGCCGGCTCAACACGTGCTCTTCGACCGGATAGCGCACGAATAGGTGAGTGCTGCTACAATATTGACATACAGTTCCGCGTAGCACTGCCTGACGTCCGCTATGATCCCTTCGTTCCACGCGGAGTGCCGCGGCATGCGCTACGACCGGCTCAACGTGCTCGTCGACCGGATAGCGCACGAACAAGTGAGTGCTGCTATGAAATACACATACAGTGTCGCGTAGCGCTTCGATACTTTCATTTACGACTCCGCGTAGCACTGCCTGACGTCTGCTACAAGTTCGTGTGTGTCCGTATGTAGCTACAATGCCACTGCGCTCCACGGAATGCCATTATCGCTACACTTAGACACTGGTCCCACCGCGAGCTAGTAAGCTATGAGCTATCAATTATTTCAAGGGACTAAAAATTATCGATCCCGTGTAAATAAAAATACATTTATGTCATAGCCGGGCCATCGTAGTTCATCGCCACATATTATGACCAGTAAATATATATCTCTCTGTTTTATTTACTCGGGATCGATTATCTTTTATCCATTGAAATAGCTGATAGTTCATAGCTTACTAGCTCCCGGTGGGACCAGTGCCTTAGCAGGCGAGTGTGCGATCGCAATGTATTCCACCAATCTACAAGGATACCGTCATCCTGTGGTTATTGGTCACCGTTTCAGAACAATACCTCCACGCCGGGGCCTGTAATAATAGCAATAATTTTAGTCATAGTTTCTACACCACAAACGCATCAACATTTTGTTCTACGACTTTAGAAAAAAACTTAGTTTACTAAATCAAGCAATGTATTGTGAAAACTATGAAGTTTGTAGGCTGACAGTCAATGTCAACTAAACCTTGGATGCTGTTCATTGAAAATACTATTTAGTTTATTCGAAAAAATCCCAAGTAAAAAATACACAATTTTTTTGATGACATATACGTACGAACATATACTTGTGTACGGGTGGCCGAATTGGTTAAGGCGTCAGCCTCGATAGCTGGAGATGCGGGTTCGAATCCCGTCTCGAACGCTGGAGGTCCTCGTCGTTTTTTTCTTAAGAGAACAGATGTTGCTACGTCCATAGTGTAGAAGCGAAAAAAATTATTCCTTCTATCACAAGCCACACCCGGTACAGTTAAATACCACTTTCTGATTGCAGACAGAGTTCGGATACTTCATGTCTCGCGGCGGGAGCGTGCTGCTGCGGCAGAGCGGGGTGTTCCGGACCAACTGCGTGGATTGCTTGGACCGCACCAACGTTGTTCAGGTAGGATCCTGATTTAGACTTTTTCACCTCACTAGCTCGGAAATAACTGTTTTGTTATTTTAAAACAGACAGCAAAATTGCATTTTATTCACAAGAGTGCAAAGTATTTTCATACATGTTGTTCACAATTAATCAAGTCTTTTATTGACCTTAGCTGGTTAGATGTTCATTTATTTGATGTTTGATATTAATAATGTCGATTACATTTATAAAGTTTTAGAGTCATATTATTCATGTGTATAAGGTGTATATTTTTGCAGAGTCTGCTGGCCAAGCGGCAGTTAGCGGCAGCGTTGAAGCTGCTCGCTGTTACGCCACCGGACGACTACCCCGAGTTGGACGTGCTTTTCAACAACGTGAGTACGGAAATCACCCCCGGACCCGGGTATGTCCTTAAACTACGTCCAACAATGAGAGGTAGGGCAGTGCGAAGTACCACGCTTGAGTCTGGAGAAGCCCGACTGGGGAAGTACCTCCTCCTTACAGAAGACCACAGCCATAATAGCACTGCTACCTCTCAGGTATGTAGTGTTGTGTTCCTGATGGTGAGTAAGGTTCCCAGAGCTCCAACAACTTTTAGGGTTATGCGCATTTGAATCCTCTGGAGTTACGGGTGTCCATGGGCGACGCCGATGGCTTCATCATAATCATCATCATAAGACTATAGTAGTCCACTGCTGGACATAGCCCTCCCCTATAAACCACAGCGCCCTGTCTTCAGCTTTCTGCATCCAGCATCTGCCTGCAATTTTTCGCAGATCGTCATCCCACCTGGTCGGAGGGCGTCCCACACTACGTTTTCCGAGTGGCGGCCTCCACTCAAGAACGCGCGCAATTGCAATCCGTCTGCTCGTTTGCCTTCTTTGTCATAAAAAAAAGCGGGAGAGCATTCCATAGTCTGCTTGCCTTGAATTATGGTTTCCTTAGCAGATGTTTTGCTTAAAAATAAAATTATAGGTTTTCGTCGAAATTGCCGTCCAGTTTAATTCACGCCGCAGGAGACTCCCGAGTCGCCTAATTTTTGTGGCAACGTCTGGGTCTCGCCTTACAACGAGGAAAACCAGCCAGTATAATGTGCACTATGCCACAAGTAAATACTATGTTACAGAGCCTTGAGCACCGTCGCAAGGTTGCTAGTTTGTCTGTGTTCTACAGGATACATTTTGAAGAGTGTGCCTATTGCACGATTTAATTCCGCCATCTCTGTTCCACCACCGGACGTCCAGGCGAGGGCAATTTCATCCTTACGTTGTGAATATTCCATTCATTCGCACGAAGCGATTCGCTTCTACCTTCCTAATGCGGACTGCTGAGGAATGGAATTCGCTCCCTTCGTCTGTATTCCCGGAAAGATATAATTTGGGTCTCTTCAAGGCATTAGTGAATAGGCTGTTACTGAACCAGCGTGCTACACCTTCGACCTCGTCGTTACTTACCATCAGGTGCGACTGAGGTCAAACGCTGGTCAGTTTTGTATAAAGAAAAAAAAGTGGAGCTGCTAGACGGCGTAGTCTTTTGACCTCTTAATTAAAATTTTATGCCTGATTAACCCTTTTGTAAAACCCTCAGGTGTGGGCAGACCATGCCGACATGATATCCACGCAGTACTCCGGCACCGGAGCCCTGAAGACCGACTTCACTCGCACCGGGAAGCGGACTCGGCTAGGGCTTCTCAGGGACGGCGTCAACTCCTTGACGAGATACTTCAAGAACAACTTCACTGATGGATTCCGACAGGTCAGCCATTTATGTTTAGGTTCAATAAAAAAACAAAATGAAAATTAGGTGAACCAATATGGCTAACTGACAACTAAATTTCTATGGAAGGTAGAGGTTGGAATGACACGTGATCGAGAGATCGAATGAGTCGAATGAATGGAAAATTTATTGTAATTCTCTGTGGTGCATGTAACTTTTTTTAAATATAAAACTCCTTCAATGCGTGACTGATTTCATTATAACCGATCAGACACATGGTTTTTGATTACAGATTTTTAACTTTTATATTTTAATCTACACTTGATGTCAAATAAGTTTTAAGTTTTAATATGTGTCCTTTTCTCTTGTTTATTTTGCTTGGTTATTTGGGTTTATTTAAATGTGTTATATCCTTTATTTGATATGTTAAACAGAGGCCAAAATTAAATATGTCTTTTTTATTGTTATCCTTCCTCTTGCATTTTCCTCGCAGTACTGAGGTGAAAAGTTGTGTCTTGAATCTCGTGTCTTGAAAGCCTCGCTACGCTCAGGAATCTATCTTTCTTAAATACCTTCCCTTGCTCAGCATTTAATTTCAACACAAGCGCCAAATAACCACTTTGCAGCCATGCATAACAAAATATTATTCCGTACTCATTTATTTCTATATCTCTATTTAGGACTCTATCGATTTGCTGCTGGGCAAGTACGTGGTGCGTGAGGGAGAAGGCAACACGTCGCTCTGTCCTCTACGAAGAGACAGGGACTGGAAATACATCACGGTAAGTTATCCATTTCCTTGTTTAGACGCCGCGTACCGGATAGAGTCACTCCGACAACAGTTGGGTCCAGCCATAGACATACCATTTAAGTAGACGTGGCGTGCTAATAATAATACCACGATCGAAAGGGATGGTCTTATGCAACTTTCCTTTATGTCATATTTTTGTTCCCCTTCAAACTGAACCTTTCAGAACTGTCGAAGTTGGAGGGATACAAACAAATACAATTGGAGTTTTCTTGTGTTTTCAACCGAAGTTGCGGTAATTAATACATAATAACCTAATATTTTAGCTATAAAGAGTGACCTGTGAAGCAAAACTATAGTGAATTGTTACATTTTGGGCTGCAAAAGCCAAAATATCTTTGTTCCTTACTGGCGCTCGCGGATACGTTCTCCAGTCATTATTCCTCTTTCTTGCTGGAGTCTTCTCAGCGGGCTAGGGTTAGCGAACTTAGTACTTAGTAAATTAGTTGACACCTTCACACACCATTCAGATTCGACCTCCGCCTCAACCAATCTCGCTGGAAGCTTAAACTCAGTAGGAGTATTGCAGTAGTACAAATCAAGTCTAGTGCGGAAGGGTCCTGGATTTTCCCCAGGCTACCTTCCCACACAGTCCGATCGCTCTAATAAGCTGAATAGTTTATAAATCCTAAGTCAGGTTCCAAAAAAAACTTATTCGTGCTATTCTTACGATAGCTTATCAGTACATCTAAATATTTTTCAAGCACGAACGATTTATTGTAAGTGATTGACAAAATAAAAACATTGACAATCCCGAATCATTAGAATCCCGAAAGGGATTACATACACCGTTTTACCAGCTCTAAGGTGAGCACTATGCAAACACGTAGTGCTCACCTTAGAGCTGGTAAAACGGTGTCAAAAACCGTTAAAAATAAACAAGATTACATATACTTGACAAATTTCGACGGGTTCCGCTGTGTTCGGGTGGCCCAATTGGTTAAGGCGTCAGCCGCGATAGCTGGAGATGCGGGTTCAAATCCCGTCTCGAACGCCGGAGGTCCTCGTCACTTTTTCTTAAGTATATGTCATCTATTTCAATGGACAATCCTGTTATCGATAAGTACCATTTCAACGTCATACATTACAAAGCCAAATATAGAGTAAGTAATGACAACACTATGAAAAACTATAGTAGGTGAAATCAAAATGATTATATAAAAATATATTCTGGATCTATTCGTGTTTACAATCCAATTTTACTATGGACACAACCGAAAAAACAGTTAAAAAAAGAGACCTTCTCATACTAGCTAGCTGCTAGCTAGCTGTAGTTGTTAGTATGGGCAGGTCATTTTTTTAACAGATTTTTCAGTTATGTCTTCATAGTAAAAGTTGATCGTAATCATGAATAGATTCAGAAAATATAACTTTGTATCGCCATTTTGATTTCGCCCATATATAAAACTTAAGTAGGTCAACCTTTTCATTCCACAACTGTATAGTCAACCAATTTGATTTCTAGGCCACTTCGAACCTTGTCACAGTGATGTTTATATGAAATCTTTTGCGTCTTTCATATAGGTTTTCACTGTGACAAGGAACCAAGTGGCCTTTAAATCATATTGGTTGAACACGACACTGTCTGTTCCAGTTCCCGTCCGTCCTCCTGGTGGCCATGTCCATGTTCATGGCGAGCGTGGCGCTGCCCTCCAAGTACACCAGCGAGGTTCTCTTCAGCCTCATGTTCTGGGGCGCGTGCATGGGAGCCACCCTCGCGTACATTGTCAAGTGAGTGATGTTCAGTCGCCATCAAATATATTTATCAAAGCTGTGGAGGTGGGTCACAAATGAGCAATTCTAAAAAAGTTTGTACATTTGGATCACGTCTTCGATTTTGATTAAAAGCGGACGAACCTTTCTTTTTTGTTACCAAATTTCTATAGACTTTCGGTATCAAAAAAGAAAAGTTCCATACAAACTTTATGGGACATTTTGGGAAATATGGTAGATCTTGCTCAGCATCATATGCTCTATCAGTCTACCGCGTTAAATTACTATTACATGTTTGAGAAAAGCATTATTCATACCTCGGCGTGAAAAGGGGTTGCCGGCTTCGTAACATCCTATACTCGGCCGTCTACCCTTACTTCCTAGCCATTGAAAACGTAATAGAGATATGCTCATTGTCTGTTCCCCAGGCACGGCAAGGAGTTCGTGGACTGGCCGCGCCTCGACTGTGGCGGTCTGGCGGCGCTCCGGGCGCGGCCGCAGTTATGATCGACCCGCCGTTCTCCGTGCTCGTAGTCTAGCCTGCCACGCCACTGACATGTCGCTACTTGTTCCTTTACCCTCTCGAGCGCTATAAGGCTTCACTATTGTCTTGAAAATTTATTGGCATAAATGTCAGTATGGCATAAATGTCAGTATAGCATAAATGTTCATATGGCTTAAATGTCCATTATAGCATAAATGTTCATACGGCATAAATGTTCATCAGGCATAAATATCCATATAACATAAATGTCCATATGGCATTAATGTCCATATAACATAAATGTCCATATGGCATTAATGTCCATATAACATAAATGTTCATATGGCATAAATATCTATATAGTATAAATGTCCATATGGCATTAATGTCCATATAGCATAAATGTTCATATGGCATAAATGTCCATATAGCATAAATGTTCATATGGCATAAATGTCCATATGGCATTAATGTCCATATAACATAAATGTTCATATGGCATTAATGTCCATATAACATAAATGTTCACATAGTATAAATGTCCATAAGGCATAAATGTTCATATGGCATAAATGTCCATATAGCATAAATGTTCATATGGCTTAATTGTCCATATAGCAAAAATGTTCATATGGCATAAATGTCCATATGGCATAAATCATGATTTCACGTAATGTTAACCTCGGACGATCGAATTCATAGGTCGCCCCCAATTACACAAGATCGTCAATGGTTAATCTTCAACTTTTGATAACTAAAAATAAGACTTTTCAAACAGGAAGGATGTTTGGAAAATGTCAGCATGTCGAGAGTTCTAGCTGTCATAACCTCTAGCCCGGAGACCTATAAAAAGGTCTCCCATTGAATGCCATTTTGAATTTTAATTATGACAAACCAGAGTTACATTTGCCTGGCAAGCTTTGATCTCTGGGCGGCTACAGGTTAATCCACCCATCATTGTAAGATTTTGTGGTGCTACCAAATAAAAGGAGTACCTTTGTCGGTTTTTAATAAATCTTGCGATACAATTTGTGTGAAATTTCATGGAACAAAAGTTCTTCTTGCCTAAAAACTGTGCATTTATAGTCTTCCTTGTTTTATCTAGAAAAAATGGCATTAGTAAAAAAAAATTGTTACTTTCACCATTACAATACAATTAAAATCAGTTAAGACTTCGGTTTTTCTCGGGTATCATCGCTTAAATCAGGAGTAGGAAATGACACGATATACATTGCCGCGATTACTTTTAGGTAGCATTTAGTTTGAAGTATCATAAACGCAATATACAAGCACCTGCCAAGATGACATTAGACCGGTAGACCTAGGAAATTTGTTAGGTATGCAGAAGCGACATGAATTTGAACATTCATTATTTAATGAAGCTATACTTGTATACAGTATATAAATATATATATACATACATGAGTCAATATTTTACTGTTTAGTGTAAGTAGATACGATATTATGTCGCATTAAATCATTGATAATAAAATAATCATGAAATTAAAATTTAAAAAAAAAACCGGCAACAACCGTTTTTTATTCATATTTCGTAAACGGCTTGGCCGTAGTTATATACATTATTTACAATTTCACGAGATTGTGCAACAATTATTTTACCACGCTTTAAATTGGTTGAAGCCATGATACGTAGGTAACTATTGTAAGTTAAGTTTTATGAAATTTGATAGAATCGAATATATGTATTCACATTAACGACTGTAAAAATGTATGATATACGTCAAACTGTTTTTAATTTGACACTAACAAGGCAGACTGTCAAACTAGTCTAGTACTTACTAGCATCTTTCTTATTTCAATATTATAAAGGTTGTGTTAGTTTTGAGCTACAAAGGAGGTTTCGTTGCTCATATCGTTCTTGTACCTACTGTATTCAATAAGACAACGAGTAATATATATAATTAAAGGTCAAATCTGTAAATTGATAACTCTATGTGATAGACGAGGGATTCACGACAATTACCGAGGTTGGCCGAAGTCTTAACTGATTTTAATTGTATTGTAACTTTCATTCTGTGATTGTAATAAAAATTTCCTACTATGTATACAATGGCTAAATTACACATGTACAAATTCAACAAAATATATTTAAATGTTGATGAAAATAATATTATATAACTATTTCGAACAAATTATACAAACAATATGTTACTAATATGTGACATTATCTATGAAAAGGGACCTTATTGTCGATGGCGCTTAAGTCGTTGTTCAAGATAACACGATACAAACACAACGTTATACGACGTAAGTGCCATCGACAATAAGGTCCCTTTTTATAGATAATGACACATATTTAAACTTATTTTTTACATTAGTGTTTTATTGAGGTTGTTTTTTTAATGGTACTTAAGTAATGTCCGAACACAATATACGTAAAACTTATCCAGCACTACATACCTTAAACGAAAAGCGACTTTATATAATTAACATTAAGCTTATAATTGGCTGTCACTATTGCCTTTAGTTTCCATTCATTGTAATTATACACTTATTACTGAAAGTCCTAAATGTTAGAAAAAGGTAGAAACTCTCAACAGTATCTCTATCTCTTTCTTACGATAATACCAACATAAAGAAAACAGAATTAATGTCGTCTCAAACGTGCAGACGTTTTCTTTTTAAGTTAAAAAATTTACTCTGGCCGCGGACGGCAAAGTTCGTATATTTCGAGCATCTTTCCCTTTTACTCCAATTAAGGCGTCATGAGAGAAACAGAGACAATCGTCCGAAATTTACGAATATCTTTTTTTGCGGTAGCGCCTCTGGAGCGGTACCACGAACATCGAAGTTCGTATATTTCGGCCATATTTCTCTTTTACTCCAATTAAAGTTTCATGAGAGTGACAGAGGCAATCGTCCGAAATTTACAAATATCGTTGGTCGCAGTAGTGCCGTCGGTTCCTATCTGTATCTAAAAAAGCATAGACACATTATGAACGAATTCTTTCATATTCATGTAACAGATTATCGGAGCTGTGGAGGTAGCGACCAATATCTGAACATGTACTTTATCGCCGTGATAAAAGTGGCGTTGTTCAGATATTTGTGACCACCTCCACAGCTACGATATATCTGATAGTAAGTATGGAAATTTCCAATTTATATTTTAATTAACGGATAAACACCTAAATATTTTGAAGTTTCATAAAATGCACATCAAGTTTTTAGTATTTTATATAATTACATGTGTACTACTTTTACTATCTATTTAACTTAATTCGGTATTTAGAGTAATTTACGGGATCAAAGACCTAGTACGAACGTGGTGTAGGGTGGCTACGGGGAAGGAGACGGCGTTTTGTTATTGCACTCTTGCGGGTGACATTGTTGTTAAAAATAGTATTTTTACTAAAATTTACATTAATTTTGCATATAGAAAACATATATATATTTCAAAGGTATATTTTTGTAAGTATCATTTGTACTTTTCATTAAGTGTGTTAGTATTTCCATGAAGCATAATAATTTAGTTTATTTATGTTACACAGGATTTTTTTAACGTCATAAATATTTAAACGTCGGAAAGATTTGCAAGGTTATAAACTTGTATAGAAAAAATGTTGTAATATCGATTTATTTTTGTATTATAACACTGAAATAACTTTTTGCGGTTCAGTCAATATTATTATCTTTAGAAAAACTATTTTTCAGCAATGTTCTGCGCAAAGAGTATTTTGTAATTAATATTGGAATATTTTTCACGAACTTGTGATTATTTAACTTAGAGTATTTTTAAGATGTCTTATTAATTGGAAAGGATATAGATATATCATTAAAGTGTTTGAACCATATTTATTTGTTTTAATCGACCCTCGATTTATATGGATCCTACAATACCTATTACAGTGACAACCCTAAATTTTGACCAAGCAAAATATTACAGTTGATTATGACAAGTGTATTATCAATTTATCTAAAAATGTTTAGTGCTACCTATAGAAAGACACCGAAAAAAGACATTACCCACGACTTCACATGTAGGGGAGGTACCCTAATTTTTATTTTATTTCAATATTTTGTCCGCACTGTTAATTTACATAGGACTAACGATCACTGAGCATAGCCGGGTACAGACAGACATGGCGAAACTAAGGATTCCTAGCTGACTACGGGACCCTGAAAACAACACATTATAAAATGCCTGCCAAAGCGAGCGGGCAGACTTGTATTATGTTCTTTGGGACAGGCTGCCGACGCTTTGAGCTGTAGTTAGGACCCGTCCCACTTTGATTATGACTATGACCATATTTTCACTATTATAATTCTATTGGGTAAGAATGCACTTTTGCCAACATGTTAAAGGGATAAAGAGTACTCTTCTATTATCGCTACTTTAACGTTGAATAGAAAAAAGAAGTGTGAATGGCTAACATCGAATTATAAAAAGCAACTTGCTCAAAAAGGATATAAAAAATAATCAAAATATTGTATAGCTATTTTTTTACCTTCCGTTGCTGACCGATTCGCAAGTCTATAAAAACAAAAATATGAAACTCATTTTGTGCTACTCCTTTGGTATTGCCACTTTAAACTTCATGCAAAATCAAAACGCACCGCACTGTAAAAATTGACATTTAATTTTGACAGCCATAATCACTCGTCTGTAGATAAACGATCGCGATTTTGTTACAGACGATAGTGTTCTATGTTTTTTTTTAAATAATGCACTCTATGAATAAAACACAGTAATTTAATGTTTAGTTTTTAAAAGACTGACTGTCAAGTCAAGTCTGTGGTCTAGTCTTCTTATAAACGTTTAGTGATGGTGTAAAGTTTTTTTGCAAGTGACGGCGCCAGAATGTCTGACGAGCCTGAGGCTAGGATGTGGGACGAAGGCAGTTCCAGATACGACTCTGGAGACCATGGGGTGTATTTTGAATCTGCCTTTGCCTCTTCCGAGCACTTGGATAGAGCTCCTTTGCTCTCCGAGGTGAGTGTTTAAAAAAAAATAGTTTTTATTCTTGCTTGTAAAAAAAAATTATACTCTATTTTTTTTCCGCAATTAAAATATTAATGAATTCTTCCTCTGTGTGTGGGTTGGATTATACTATGGTAGTTTTTTGCGTCCTACATTTGGTACAAATGATTGTATTATCAAAACTGTAAAACCTTATCTTATATCAATATCCGTTTTCGTAAGCGCTCATTTTACTTGTTTAGTAGCATTGTTTGGTGGGTTTCATCGAGTGGCTACTCCAAAAAGATATTAATTTGATCTACAACCAAATTCTTTTGACTAATCACTATGACTTGCTGTTTTCTTAATCATCCCTATCATAAATCAGGGGTCTCAAACAGCCTAAGTGCGAAATCCCCGATGGGGTGGGTTGTATGTACAGTCAGCGTCATATAGTTGGTAGCATCCACAGTACTCATAAAGTTTGGTACACCATAGATTTTGTATGGTGTACTGAACTATTTGACTACTTTGAATGCTACCAACTATATGATGCTGATTGTACAAACCTTTACAATTGGGTACTTTACACATGTTGAATTTTGTAAATGTATAAAATAAAAAATGTTTATATAAAAAAAAAAATTAGTTAACAGTAACTTACATTGTATTTGCCTTTTTTTAACCCCTCGAGTGCAGGAGCCATTTCAGAATTTGACACCTCAGTGCTGCAAATTTATGTCTTCAAAGGCTGCTCACATTATATTTTAGAAATGTGTCTTTATAGAAGGTTTGGAATGTATCCATCCTTACGTAGTCCATGGACTGCCATGGATATACATCTAAGCGCTCAAGGGATTGAGTAAAGCAATATCTGTGTTAAGAGACACCATTATATAGATATAAAATCACCTAAGTAACACCATAAAAAAGAGAAAAGGGTACAATTTAATTAAGAAAATGTACCTACATGAGGTTAAACATTTTTATATTTTTTTATTTCCAAAATTAGCAAAATGGTATACACTATTTGTTTTCTTCCATTTTAACCAAAAATATTTGTAATAATAACAGTTTAGTTTTCTGTTCAGTTCAGTTCAGTTTAGATTAGTCTGATATAAACAATTGATCCTGATCCACAAAAAACAGGAATGATTGACATCATTTACAAAGCTTTTCAATGCTCAAAGGAACAGAAGAATTGATGTCCAAAACACTGGCATAGGAAAAAAAATGTGAAATAACCAATTGACCTATTTATATACTTAATCATTTTTTTTATCTTACAAAAAAATCTTTATTTATAATAATTAATTCCCATTTGGAACATGCAAGAATATATATACAATTTTTATTACATTGCGGGGTTATTATTGTTATTATTTTTTTTATGACATAGGCGGCAAACAAGCTGATGGATTGCCTGGTGGTAAGCAATTACCATAGCCCATGGGCACCCGCAACACCAGGGGAGTCACAAGCTATATTAAACAACAAGTTATATTAAAGTGATTGAATTTGCTGTACGACAATAGCCCGCAACCCGCAATGTAATGAAAATCATACATAAGTTCTTGCCTGGTCTAAATAGGGCTTTACAAGTTCTAAAAGGCCCTAGAGGGATTGTAGCAAGGATTATCGCATATTATATTTGATCCATCAAGGATAGAAATAATATTTTCACAAGGAATTTATTTGATATAAAATTGTTATCTTACTGCTAGTCTGTTGTGTTGTTATCTTAATTGTTAACTAGATAAAGTCCTACCATAATTCTTGCTGACAATTTTCTTACTCCCAAATTCAGAAATGTCTCTGATATGTAAATTAACTAATATTTGTTCCTTATCAATCACTTAACAATTGTGTTTGTTAGAAACAGACAAAACATAAATTAAGTAATAGCAGTTAGAGAATCTTCCTAACTGTCTTATGTATATCAAGATAGTCTAATTGAGTACCTACATATGTGTATTATCCAAACTCAATATTCACAGAATCATCAAGGAACCGGATATAAAAAAAATTAATAACTAATTTATGTGTTACAGAATTCATGAGCCCAAAAATACTGTTAAACTGGCCCGGAACCGCGAACACCGAAGTTCGTATATTTCGAGCATTTTTCTCTTTTACTCCAAGGCGTCATGAGAGTGACAATGACAATCGTCCGAAATTTACGAATATCGTTGTTCCCGGTAGCGCCGCTGTGGCCAAGTTAGTTGTCACGTTGTCAGATCTGGCCCGGTACCGCGAACGTCGAAGTTGGTATATTACGGGCATCTTTCTCTTTTACTCCAATTAGGGGTGTCATGAGAGTGACAGAGACAATCGTCCGAAATTTACGAATATCGATGTTCGCGGTAGCGCCGCTGATTCAGTCAAGTTCTAAAAACACCTTATAGTGTTGCAAGTTCTAAAAACTTCACTAAATCACCATGTCTATGTAGTTGTGCGGAGAATATTGTTTGAATATAGAACGCTGACATTCGTGTACAGACACGTTACTACTACATAGACCAAGTCCCTAATGTAATATTCTCACCTATAAGACTCTAAAGAAGGTCCTATGTGCAATATAAACTCCGTTATTTTAAGCCATTTTGTCATTTGGCTATAACGACGTGGGCGGGCTTATTCAGTTGGCTAATAATCGCTCTTTAGGACGACATTTTGATATTTAAAAGGTGCCTTTCAACACGTTAAATTAGGCGACGAAAATTGTTTTCAGGCTATATATACTTAAATATTTTCGGAACTCGATACGTTGCATAATTTAGTACAATAGAGTTACGGTTTAAGAATTTATTTCTCCAAAAAGAATATAAAACAAAATACAAAACAGTCTTACCTGATATATAAACAGTATATGAATACAAATCTCAAAACAAAGCATGCAATTAAATCATATCTATGTAAATATGTGGGTACAGCGTTCGTCGGTATTAGCTGATAGTGATATGTTACCAAATTGTACGGACCCAACCGTCCAGCTTAACGTGATCTACAAGTCGTTATATATTATACCAACCGTTATTCGTATAGTGATTGGTTCGCGCGTTCAAAAATATTTACATGTACATGTACACTTCACAATAGGTACATTAATTTTAATGACGTATAAAAGTAAAGGAGTAGAAAAAAAAATCGGTTTTAAATTATGTTTTTTCGCCATGTTGTCATAAGTTTTCGACTAGTAAAGTTTGTTCTACTCTCGAATTTGAATTCGTCACAACGTTCCAATTTTAAAACTCGTTTACTATTTTGCACTTGTAACATTTACGAGTTTCTACTGACTACCCTAAAAACAAAACACTACGTCAACGTTTATTTATTATTTGATTGCCTTTATAATACATAAAATCATACACGCATGTGCAATTATGCACTCTGTGTGTATTATAACTGGGTTGAAAATTCTATACATCAGCTGCACTTAAATCCTTTTATATCCAACTCGATTTCGTAGCTGTTATTCTTCGCGTAGAGTAAATGGGTATTTTGTACCAGTAACTAAACGAACGTGATAATGATAATTTTAAATTTAGAACACTTAACGGCTTTTGTTTAAACTAAACCTTGCTTGAAACTCGCTTTGTTACTTTCTTGTGAGGCTAAATTGTCGTTATTCATTGCGAAAGTGCTGTTGAAATCCCGCCAAAATGAAACAAATATCCGTAAGTGTTTATCTTGTTATGTAACTATTTTGATTCTAAAAATGTGTTAATATTTCGTGTGCCCAAAGTGGATATGCCGTTGCGATTCGGGAGGATTTTTCTCATTTTGCGAGCACTAAGTTTTTATAGGTTAGGTTGGTTAAAATTTTCGTGAACGTTATTTTTTATTGCGCTTTACATTTCTTTGTTTAAGGCTGTTCGACTTTTTTTTAATTTGAAACTTTGTTTTGTCTGCGAATGTCGTGAATAAACCCGACCAAGTGCGTGTCGGACCACGCTTGATGAAAGGTTCTAAGTTTCTAACTTTCGTTTAATTTAAACATATTTAAGAGGGAATTTTCAGAATAAAATGTCCTCAATTTCGTGACAAGTAAAAAATCACAAAACGTAACGATAATTAAGCATTAAAATTGTATAAGAAAGCTAGAGTTGGTGATCGTTTCACTAACTACAAGTTATATTTACAATGGACGGAATAAATTTAATTTCCATACATATTTCATGCTTAATTATCGTCATAAAACTGACATAACTTTACTCTCTTTACAGACACTCGCTAGATGTGCCTACATACTTCCGGTAGATGTGTCTACACGTCACCCGTAATGACTAATGACGTATATACCAGGAAGGATAAAATAGAAAAAATGTACTAAGTCCAAGCGGTACTCCTATAGCACAATTGATATTGCACTGGGCTAGTGAACCCAGTGTTGTGGGTTAGAGTCCCGCTTCGAGTAATTTTTTTCTATTTTTCTTTCAATTTATATATCGATGATATTCCCTAGCAGAGGGTTCTGTTCGTTCTGCTTAATTAAAAAGTCGCTAGAGTAGTTTAAACAGGGGAATTCTTGAGCATTGGCAGTTTAGGAGGGTTTCAAGAGACAAGAAGGGAACAAACTACTGCCGAGTGAAACACAACATTTTTCACTTCACTACTGCGAGGAAAAATCTAGTACAAATTATTAGTATCAATCAATCATTCAAAATCATCATTTAAATTTACATCCAACCCAGCTAACGGCAAAAATCATTTAAATTTTGTATGAAATTACTTTTCTTATAAAATGCAGTTTTGCTATCTGTTTTTAAAGAATAAAAACGGGCTTTCCGAAAGAGGTAAAAATATTATTATTAAGAAAAACCGATATTCCATCGGAAACATTCCGAGCTCGATCGAAACACAACCGCCAAACTGTCAATCAATGATTGTTTTAAGGCTGCGCCGAAGAAATGACACCGGAGTTTCGTGTGCGTCATAAGCAGTGATCGGCACTAACGGTGCAAAACTTTAACAAAACTTGTTGAACTGAGGTATAGTAGAGTTTGGCCAGTGAAAAAAAATTGGTTTACTCACTTAAAGCATAGACGATTGAATCATACCGTCTCTTTCTTTCGCTTGCACTACGACCCCAAAAAAAGGGATGAGTATAGTTTATTTTTTCAACTTTAAGAATAACAATCGAGTAATAATTGGTTAGCCAGACTCTAATACTTACCATCAAGAAAAATACGAGTAACTTTGGCAAGTTACTGTCTAATTTAATTGTATATCGGAATCTCGATATGCATATATTTGGGTGTAAGCATCTAATTGTTTTTGTGGCTCTTTACAGTCTTTTATGTTCGCTTAACAAGTTTTGTTAAAGTTTTGCAGCCATAGTGCCGATCACTGGTCATAAGTTACATATTTAAGGATTAACTAAATAAATCATACGATTCAGAAACACGATTACTTCGATTTTGCTTTATAGAAATTACTTCCAAAATGACCTCTAAAAAAGATAGGATTCTTTTAATACGTCGCAAATACTCAACAGAAGGTCATAAGTTTTTTAATAATAACGAAATTACTTATTTTCTATAATGTATACGTCTTAAATTTGTAACAACTCGGCGCCCTCCACTTTCGCAACCAAGAACCCGCCTGTCGGGCACACCGCTCGTAGGCGCGTAGCAGATTACATGGGGAAACTCGTATGTAGCGAAAATGTCGTAGCGCCGCGTAGAGCCCGGTTTCGTAAGTGTTCAATGAGTGATATTTTCAATATCTATCAACATAGGTACATGACTCAAACTCAAACTCAAACGTGTATTCAGTAAGTATGGAAAATAGTTCTGCACTACGTCTGTACTCAGTTCAGCTCGAATGCAAGAATTTCACAGGTAGAATTCTTAGTGGCCATAAAATGCGTAACGCGGTGTTTGTATAGTCTGTAAATCTTAGTAATTTATTGGCATAGTCTAGACAATTTGTAAGTAGGGCGGACATGCTTGGCGCCAGCGTAAGGCTGGGTCTACACTCAGCTTATACGTAATGAAAAACGTAAATAGTTATTTGTTATACAAGGGTGCAATAGTAGTTTATGTATCTGTGCATAATGAAGGGCATTACAACAAGAGTGTGGGTTTCTCTTTACCCGCCTTCGGCTCGTTTCATAATAATATCACATGATTGTTGTAATGCCTAATTATGTATAGTTGCATACACTACTTTATCTACACACATGTCATAAGAGTTTTAAGATGGGTTCAGGAACCGTAGGGACATGACCTGCATTATTACTAGTGTTACTTGAAACATTAAAAATGCCAACGAACAAAACAAATCACAGACAGCTTGGAATGGCGGCGTTGCGTATTTCGTATCTTAGTCAAATACTTTTTTAAACCATAGACAAGCGAATGAACTCCCTATTTTAACTGTCACTCGAGTTCAAATGTCGTTCGATTTTTATTAAAAAAACATAACGAATTGGCGTTTCGTATCAATGACTGTTTTAATATCTATAGATACTAGAATAGAAACCCCACTTGAATTTGACAGCTGTTCCAAATTGCTGTTCCTACTGATTTTAGTAGGTAATGTTAACATTACATCTCCATTCATTTCTGGTGGTTGGTAATGCTGGTCATTGCCTACGGTTTCTGGACGCATTTAAGAGCACTTATGATATGTACGTAGATAAAGTTGTATTTCAATACACGAGAAGTAAATTACAATTGCACCCGTGTGTAACACATAACTTTTCCCCTCACTATAGCGAGGAAAGTGTAACATGCAAAAAAACGTTTTGACTTTTTCTTTGCGTTTAGAATGCATTCAACATTTTTACAAAAACAAAGGTGTCTTATATAATTTACTAGCTTGTGGTGGCCAGTACCATTTTCTAATGTTCTAGTTCAATTTTTAAATCTGTGCGTGTGTGAGACTCGCCCGCGCAGGGCGAGTGAGCTGTACATCGCGAATTTAGACTTTAAAACCATAGCAATAAGAGCTATGAGAAGTGAATTGTATGTATACTTCAGGTCAACTTACTTTAATCACTAGCGAATAAATTGCGTTTTTACGCTCTTGTATTAAAGGATAAACAAGCGCTTTACGAGCTAGTGAGGGAAAAAAAAATTTTGCACTTCTATGTTTGGATCACAAGGATTACACCTTCGAAGAAAATTAGCTGTGACGGACGGACAGACAGACTGACGAGATGTCCTATAAGGGTTCTGTTTTTTTTTTTCGTTTTTTGTACGCAACTCAAAAAAAAAAAATGGTTTTGCTTTGGTTTTAAATTTGTAAGAGCGTGCCTCCAACTACGAAGCTTTAATTTCTAGACTCGTTTCTACACACTTTAACCTCGTAACGCCCAGTGTACATCACAATGTACACTCCCTTTCAATGGAGTTTAAATCTTTTATAAAAGGAAATAGGGTAGAATTTCTTTTGTTTCATTAGTATTCGTGAAAAAGAAAATTCAACCCAACTCACTGGATAATAAGGTAGGTTTTAACTATTGCATATTTTAGTATGGTGGGCGTTTACGAGGTTAATCTGATTTTACACTTATTTTCTGACTATAAATAATAATCACAATTTAGACAACTTATTAGGCCTCAAAGATTTGACGTTTGACATTTGACGTTTCTTAAAAAAATAAACAAACAGTAGCATACTGTCAATTTCGTGTCGGATTGTGGCTTGTATGATAATAATAAAATGAAGAATTAACGTGTTTTCTAAAAGTTTCGGATCAAAATATGCTCAGTTTGGGGAGTAAGATCGAACCTTCCATTTAAAGCCCCATGGGCTTGACACCTTTATAAATTGTAATATATGCCACATAATTAAGAAATAAAACTGTCATAAGCATACGTCGCACTCTCGCGGGCAATTTGCGGGCATGTCAGAATGATAATTAAGGTTCACAAACCAATCAATACAATTTCAATTAGTCAGAATAAGTATTTGTACTTACCTAGTATTTGGTATGTGCAATTCCAAATATCTTAGAAACGAAGGCTGGTCGTTAGGTTTTTATTTTCTATTATCCATTCAATTTGAAATAAAAATAAGAATGAATAATATATAGTTAATTTGATAACTTCTCACTTCAGAGAGTATTTTCACATTAGATATTACTAAAATACACCGGGTGACTAATAATAAACTATGATACAAATACTAAGTTCATATTATACTCGTAAGTTAGGATTTTTTTAAAACCTTACCTCTCCTCCAAACTGCCCGGTGGAGCGACGTATGGCAATAAGAAATAATTACTGAGACTCCACTGTCCGTCTGTTTGTCACTAGGCCGTATCTTGTGAACCGTGGTAGCTTAGACAGTGGAAATTTTCATAGATTACTTATTTATGTCGTCGTTATAACAACAAATGCTAAATACAAAATAAACCAGACGTGATTTATTTGCTTTTTGTTTACTTAATAGTAATGTCTGTATGTACACGCTGGAAATATCCACAAATTATCTAGTTCTTGATAAATTAAATAATTGAATAAATATAAATTTATTTATGGCGGTCTCATATCCCATTTGACAAACCTGATTTGTTTTGCCGTTTTTATTCTATAATGGTATAGAACCTTACGTGCGCGGGTCCGACTCGCACTTGTCTTAAAAACATAACATTTATTTTTTTACTATGCAGAACCATCTACTTGCGAACGTTTTCGATATTTAAGCGATACTCGAATAGAACAATTGGTAGTGCACTGGGCTGCCAGTGGTTGTGGGTTCTAGTCCAGCTTCGAGTCGAATATTTCTATTTTTATTTCGATTTATACATAACATTTACTACACTTTATTTTTTATAAGGAAACGGTTTTGTAAGACGAGATTTGGTGGTGTATTTTTTTCCAGGAGACATACACAGACATACCGGTGGTGGGGCGGAGCCCTGCGGCCCACTGCCACTGGGACGCACAGTCGGAGCCCCGCAGCGCCGTGCGGCAGCTCCTACTAGCTCTCGTACTATGCGGCTTGTTCATGGTTAGTATACAATGTACTGAGCCAAAATGACACCAGAAAGGGACCTTATTGTCGATGGCGCTTATGTCGTTGTTCAAGACGATACAATACAAAAGCAACGCGATTCGACGTAAGTGCCGTCGACAATAAGGTCCCTTTTCATAGATAATGTCACATATATACTTTTTAATAAGTTCAGTGCTTTCAGAAATCGCAGCATTTTAATCTTTAAACGCCTAAATTGTTTCGTGTTCTCGCACCTACTATGCGATTATCCTTCTGACCGATAAGGCCCGGTACCGCGAACCAGGGATCGTTACCGGTATTCTTAATACCGCTTAAAAATTAGGTATAACCGGTTATAGTTGCATTTCGCTATTTATATCGATAAAGCTCAGATTAGCGGTTTAATCAAAACCGATATTCAAATATATTAGCGGTTTTGCCAATTGACAGCAATACCTCTATTTAGCACTGTACCCCTAAAAACTATTACCGGTAAAAGCCGTCAGTGTCAATATACTCGAGTCGTATGACAAACTAATTTACTTATACAATATAAGTATAGTTGATACTTCAGCCAGCCATGCACATTGTCAGCGGGACCCATAGGGGTGGCGAAATGAAATGAAAAAATGAAATGAACCTAAGCCCAATTAAAACAAATATAGATTTATCCTATTCAAAACATAATTTAAAAAAAAAATTGTAGTACTTAGTAATAGTAATAAAAAATACTATGTATGTATATTCCTTGGCTGAATAGGGGTGTTGACACATATTTAATTAATAACAAAATTACGTAAAATGGACAAATAATTACAAACATAATCAAGGCAAACGCGTCAAAATAATTAAAAATATATGTTGACGTGATTCAGAGGTCACAATTTAAAAAGTATAAAATTCAGATTGTATATGTATAACCTTGGTACCATTCGATTTCTCACGTTTTACTGAAAAATATTTTTTAGGTATATATACTTTCGTGGGAATCAGAGATGTTGAAAGAACCAACGTTTAATATAATTCCTATTTATTTAACATAAAAGTAATAAATCAAGTAAGTATAGGTACAAATACTTCTCAAGTGTAGTGACAAGTTGACAACCCTGTTCCGACACTCATAGTTCTGTCATAAAATTATATATGAAATGGCGGCGCTACCGCAAACAACGATATTCGTAAATTTCGGACGATTGTCTCTGTCTTAAGCCTTAATTGGAGTAAAAGAGAGATGCTCTAAATATACGAACTTCGATGTTCGTGGTACCGGGCCTAAAGTGATGAAGTATGTCTTGTCATTCAATAGAGATTTTGACAGCCATATCTTAGGGAATAAGGGATTATTGATTAACAATTTGTAAGAAACTATCGCCTTAACGACTTTAGTGCTGGAATAATATAAAGTACCTATTTTGATCGCAAAAAAAGCGTAAGTTGTATGAAATCCTGCGGCGCTTCCGTCTTTCTCGAGCGAAAGCAAAGACCATTTTACCAAAAACGCGTAAGATGTATGCAATCCTGCGGCGCTTACTGTTATTTCGAGTTGGTAAAGTTTGTATTGGAGAGATATCTTCGATTTTTAGTATATTACTTCATTTTTTTCATACTTTTTTACCGTTTAAACCTTCCCTGAGCTACTACAAATATTTCGAGACCAAAATTAGCCAAATCGGTAAAGCCGTTCTCAAGTTATAGCGTGACCAAGAGAAATAGGGGTTCATTTTTATATATATAGATAGATAGATTACAGATATAGTGAGAAATTATTTTCCTTCAGAAAAACTCGTACCTCGGTCAAAATAAGACGGCACCCGTACTATCAATTAATGATTGTATTATATGCATGACATTTTCATATCCATTAATATGAAACTTTATTGTTTAATGCCAAATATAATTTTTCAGTTTGACGTATAATACTAAACAATAAAGTTCCATATTAATGGATATGAAAATGTCACTTATATAATACGATCATTCTTGGCAGTTCGGAGGTCATCGTATTCCGATAAAGATCCGAGTCTTCCCGAAAGAAAATAATCTCTATAGTAACCATTTAGTAGTAATGTTTAATTGACATCTTATCTTTCAATTGCAATGAATACCGGTATTTAATACAGGTATTTAATATCGTAAATAGTCTAGCCATAGAGGTATGCATAAAAGCGAAATGACAACAATACCTCTAATTAGAATACAGGTATTCTTTTATTAGCGGTAATAGTCTGTCAAATGTATACAGGTATTTAATAAAACCGGTTTTACAATCCCTGCCGCGAACGTCGTTCGTATATTTCGGACATCTTTCTCTTTTACCCCAATTAAGGTGTCATAGCCATAATAGAACTGCTACCTTTCAGGTATGTAGTGCTGTGTTCCTGATGGTAAGGTTCCCAGAGCTCCAACCCTTAAAGGCTGGCAACGTGCTTGTGACTCCCCTGGTACACATGGGCGACGGTAATTGCTTACCACCAGGCAATCCGTCTGCTCGTTTGCCGCCAATGTCATAAAAAAAAACATTTATTCTCCAGATAGCTGAAGTTATCGGGGGCTTCCTCGCAGGCAGCCTGTCTGTGATGTGCGACGCGGCTCACATGCTGAGCGACTGCGGGGGCTTCGCTCTCGCCCTCCTGGCTTTCCACTGCGCCAAGAGGCAACCCGACCTGAACATGTCCTATGGCTACAAGCGGGCTGGTGAGTCTTTGTTACACTATAGTATCCTCAAACCAAATAGACGACTAGGATCGTAAAACAATGAGCATCGTATTGTCTCTTTCGCACCCGCACGCCCTTATGCAGCGTGCCTGTTATCAGCTGGGCCGCATAGGGCAGGTAGAAAGCACACGGTACAAGGCATGTCGATAAGTCTACTAGGAAAAAATGTTCAGTCAATAGATAGCAGTACCTATACTTGATAACATGAGAAATCTTAGTAGTAGAAAAGAAATATGTGATAAGTTTGCTCTTAACTATTCAAATGACGTTAAGCAAATTAAACATTTCTGTGCTGATAAAATGTTAGATAGGGATACTTATGTAAAAGGATCGAACGTGAGCATGAGGTGGCAGCCGGTGAACAGAAATGAAGTAAAAAAAGTTATTAACAGTATGAGTGTGAAAAAAGCTCCTGGCAGTGACCTTGTGCGCATGATCGATCTAAAACTGGTAGTAGATAAAGTAAGTCCAATTATAGCCAACTTAATCAATTTGTCCGTTAAGCATAATACATTTCCTAGTAAATTAAAAGAAGCCATAATTCGTCCAATACATAAGAAAGGTAACCGAAAAGAGTTCTCAAACTATAGGCCTATAGCGATCTTGTCGAGCGTAGAAAAAGTTATGGAGAAATGTATTGTCAACCAAATTGGAAATTATTTACATAACAATTCTATTCTAAACAAGTTTCAACATGGATTTCAAAAAGGCAGAGGCACTCACACTTTATTGGCTAAATTTACAGATGAAATTAATACCCACTTAGAAAACAAGAAAATAGTTGTTGCGATATTTTATGATTACAAAAAAGCATTTGACACTCTCGAATACGGTACTCTTTTAAACGGAATGGGCGAGTGTGGCGTCGAGCAGCCGCTGAACGCCTGGTTCCGCGACTACCTGACGTCACGGACTTATCGTGTGAAAGTGGGTGATGTGCTCAGCGACGAGGTAGCGGTCGACTGCGGAGTGCTGCAGGGGTCGGGATGTGGTCCAGTGTGCTATCTGATGCACGTTAACAGCATAGGTGGAGTCATATGTCACAGTACACCTTATATGTTTGCTGATGATTTGTGCACTGTGAGTGCTGGCACTGATCTCATTGACATCAGTCGTAATATTCAACTAGATATAAATGCAATAGTAAAATGGTCTCTTGATAACGGTATTATGCTTAATGCAGAAAAGACTAACTTAATTGTAATCCATTCACCTTATTTGAAATTATCCGACTATACTCTCCGATTAGTAGCTCATAGTTATAATTGTTTGCATAATAAGCTAGCCAACTGTAGATGTGATCCTATAAATAAAGTAGAATGTGTAACGTATTTAGGTGTTAAAATCGATACTAGCTTTTCTTGGTCTCAACATGTTGATTATGTATGCGAAAAACTAAGACTATTACTAAGTAAATTTTACCACCTAAGTTATAAGGTTCCTCTGGGCACCTTAAAATGTTTGTATTTCGCGCTGGTAGACTCTTTGCTGGGCTATGCTCTTGACTGCTATGGCCTGACATTTAAAACTTATTTAGACAAACTAGAATCCCTCCAGTTAAGGTTTTTGAAACTACTTGTCCCAAAAAAAGTAAAAATCGCTAGTAAACTTGACTATAGAAAATTGTATAAAATTTGTAAAATTCTCCCTGTATCTTTAAAACATAAATACCTTTTGGCCGTTAATAACCATGGCAGTCGGGAGCAAACCCTGCATGAAACTACTCATCCTCATAGCACTAGGTCGGTGTTCGCTGGTAAATTTGATGTTCCAAGAGTTAATAACTATTTTGGAGACAGAACTCTAAAAAAACGCTTGCCATATTTATACAACAGCTTGCCGGAGGACATCAGACTGGAAGAAAATGCGCGATTATTTAAAAGAAAGTTAAAAACATATTTTCTAGATTCCTTGCCATAAATATACGTTCTATAATTGTGTTCACAGTACCTAGATTTATTTATTTTTTGCCAAACTATATATATATATATTGTTACTATAAATTTGTATCGAAGTCGAACTAAATTATTATATAATATGTAATATTAGATTTAAGTTATTATAATAAGTCTTCCTGCAGTCAAACTGTTAAAACTGTTTTGCAGGACTTTTAGTAGTTAATGTTTTTGTTGAATTTTTAATAATAAAAAAAAAGGATAATATGCAAAAATGAAAACAAATTTATGAAATTAATCCCTTTCAGACTACAATTAGGTACTGTAGAACTAAAACATAGTAAGATGTAATAAATAAAAAATATTATAACACATACATTTTCATCGAAAATTATTAAAATTAAAATTATTCTTCAAGATACTGAGAATAACTTAAACTAATAAAAACATAAAAATAAATTACATTATTAATCAAAGAAAATATATTCAAATTTATCGACATTTAAATAAATCCAGTATCGACATGCCGCCATCCCTACGGCCGCCGGCGTGTATTGGCTCAGTCGTATGTTTGGTTTGAGGATAGTATAATGCACTATCCTTGCAGTGATAAAATTCATAAAATATACAGGTTTACACCTAGAGATAAGTTAAAACATATTAATACTAGATGATGCCCGCGGCTTCGCCCGCATGGTTAGAGGAAAATGTAACATATTCAGTCTTCTCGTGGAAATCAGATATTTTTCCCGCTGGAAAAAGTAGCCTATGTCACTCTCCATCCCTTCAACTACCTCCAGTTAAAAATCACGTCAATTCGTCGCCCCGTGTCCCGTGAAAGACGGACAAACAAACAGACACACTTTCGAATTTATAATATTAGTATGGATTATGACGACCGGTCTGGCCTAGTGGGTAGTGACGCACTATGAAGCCGATGGTCCTGGGTTCGAATCCTAGTCAGGGCATTTATTTGTTTGATGAGCACAGGTATTTGTTCCCGAGTCATGAGTGTTTTCTAAGTATCTAAGTATTTATATGTATTTATCTATTATACATGTATATCGTCGTTTAGTACCTACAACACAAGCCTTACCGAGCTTACCGTAGGACTAGGTTGATTTGTGTAAGATTGTCCCGTGATATTTATTTTTTTAGTTACGGTAATCGAAGTCGATAAAAATGAAGTTAACTTACTCAATAACATGTCAAAAGATCGTGGGTCCGATTTTTCAAATAGTCACCAAATAATGACCATAGAGAATGAATGAGAATCTCTATGAAGATTATTCGGGGACTAATTAAAACATCGGAAATTGACGATATTCTATATTTATAATTGTCGCCCTCCGATCTGATTAAAAAGAGGAATGAATGAGTTCTCTCTGGCGTTTACTAAAGAAGAATTTTAGTTTTCCAAATAACTTTTATGGATACATATGAATCGACTAATTATCCTATTTCAGCTTGCCCGCGTTAGATAACGGGGTGTACCCACAACACAAGCCTTCTTGAGCTTACCGAGAGGCTCAGTCAATTTGTGTAAGGCTATCCCGTATTTTTTTTTCGCAGAGGTCCTAGGCGCAATGGTGTCCGTCCTTCTAATCTGGATACTCACCGGCATTTTCGTGTATGTGGCCGCCGTCCGGATACACTCGCGCGACTTCGACATCGAGCCGGACGCCATGATGGTCGTGTCCGGATGTGGCGTCATATTCAACATCATCCTGGCCGTTGTGTTACACGGGTGCTCTGGTATTGGTGAGTTTCCGATTATGAGAAGTAGGGCACAGCGATGACCATCACGCTTGAATCTGGGGCAGCCCAACCGGGGAAGTACCTCCTCCTTACAGAAGACCACAGCCATAATAGCACTGCTACCTTTCAGGTATGTAGTGTTGTGTTCCTGATGGTGAGTAAGGTTCCCAGAGCTCAACCTTAAAGGCCGACAACGCGCTAGTGAATCCCCTGGTGTTGCGGGTGCACATGGGTGACGGTAATTGCTTACCATCAGGCAATCCGTCTGCTCGTTTGCCGCCTATGTTATAAAAAAAAAACACCAGGGGAGTCACAGGCGCGTTGCCGACCATTAAGGGGGTTGGAGCTCTGGGAACCTTACTCACCATCAGGAACGCAACACTACATACCTGAAAGGTAGCAGTGCTATTATGGCTGTGGTGTGAGCACGCTCCGAGTGGCGTCTCCTGCACGTCGCCCTCCCGAGCCCACCGTCGACCCACCGAGCTCCCACCGGACCGACAATGGAATATTGACATTAACACGAGCGTCGTTCCATCCAGCCATTTGTTGCGAGTAGACGATCGTCACACGCCCGTCGATATCGCGTGGACATCACGTCGCCTTCCCACCACCGGGGCGAGCAGAGCCTTTTTACAAAGATGTAACGTCCGTCGCATGACCGGCCCGAGCCCGGGGCAAGTGGCTCGGACGGGTCGGTGATTGGGCAATTTCACTTTCAGGGACACCCAATTACCTTAATTGTCAAATAAAAGTTAAATCAGTGGTCAGTTTAGTGACGACAATTAAGCTTTAAATCTTTATGTAAATCATCTTTATTCGCATTTTTCTATTACAATAACACGTATTATTTATGGATTGAACATAAAACAGTAGATTATATTGAAATTTAAAGCTTAATTGTCGTCACTAAACTGACCACTGATTTAACTTTTATTTGACAATTAAGGTAATTGGGTGTCCCTGAAATTGAAATTTCCCGATTACGTGATTCATTCCATACAAAATGTAGCGACGGAAGCCTCGGCTCGGCGACGGGTGAAATTGAAAAGATTAAAAGTTGAAAATAGATAACATATACTTAAGAAAAAACGACGAGGACCTCCGATGTTCGAGACGGGATTCGAACCCGCATCTCCAGCTATCGCGGCTGACGCCTTAACCAAACACGTAGTGTTTCACCTGAGAGCTGGTAAAACGGAGCCTAAAACCGTTAAAAATAAACAAGATCACATATACTTGAGTAATTTCGACGGGTTCCGCTGTGTACGGGTGGCCAAATTGGTTAAGGCGTCAGCCGCGATAGCTGGAGATGCGGGTTCGAATCCGTCTCGAACACCGGAGGTCCTCGTCGTTTTTCTTAAGTATATGTTATCTATTTTCAACCTTTAATTTATATAGTAGTATTACTACTTAAAAAAAAAAAATCAAAGCAAATCAAAAATATTAAATAAAAAATAATTTGATTTGTTCTTAGTTTCATAGATGGCAGCACCAACTCTCTAGCTATATCAGAATCCCGAAAGGTATTCATATAGGAGGCGCAAACACGTAGTGTTTCACCTTAGAGCTGGTAAAACGGTGCCTAAAACCGTTAAAAATAAACAAGATCACATATACTTGAGTAATTTCGACGGGTTCCGCTGTGTACGGGTGGCCAAATTGGTTAAGGCGTCAGCCGCGATAGCTGGAGATGCGGGTTCGAATCCCGTCTCGAACACCGGAGGTCCTCGTCGTTTTTTCTTAAGTATATGTTATCTATTTTCAACTTTTAATTTATATAGTAGTATTACTACTTAAAAAAAAAAAATCAAAGCAAATCAAAAATATTAAATAAAAAATAATTTGATTTGTTCTTAGTTTGAAAAGATTAAGTTTTTTTTTCTCTTTTGACCGGTCAGCGCCATCTACCCCCGAATCTGCAAACTACTAGCGTTTACGTCTAGCTCTGAATCTAAGTACGCCTTTCTTCCAGCCCACCACCACACGCACGGCGGCGCCGCGTGCGCACACGGCCACGCGCACACACACACACAACGCTCCCGCTTCGGGGTGTTCCGGCAGAAGCAGAACGGTTCCCTTGGCAACGGGGACTCGGTCAATGGCGACTACTCGATGAAAGAGTTGGGGGAGACGAGAGTGGAAGGAGGTGGCGACAGGTAAATAAATAATAATAATAAATAAATATTTCGGGACAATCTTACACAAATCGACCTAGTCCTACGGTAAGCTCAGTAAGGCTTGTGTTGCAGGTACTAGACGACGATATATATCATAGATAGATACATATTAATACTTAAATACATAGAAAACACTCATGACTCAGGAACAAATATCTGTGCTCATCACACAAATAAATGCCCCGACTGGGATTCGGACCCAGGACCATCAGCTTCATAGGCAGGGTCACCACCCACTAGCCCAGACTGGTCGTCAAATGGTGACATGCTAATATGGAGATGGAGGGATTGAAATAGATGACATATACTTAAGAAAGAGTGACAAGGACGTCAGTCGCGATAGCTGAGATGCGGGTTCAAATCCTGCCTCGGACGATGGTGGACATCGTCCCGTTTTTATGTATATTTATTTATTTAATTTTAAGTTGTTTATTTATTCGCACATAAGCAATAGTAAAAGAAACACAATTACAAATAATGTACAGTCAACAACACTCTTAACTGTACATAAGTGGACTTTATGCCTTATGTAATAAGGTCCACCAATGTATAGCTAGGAGTGTGTACAACAAAAAAAAGTACAAAGACGAACTGAATGCTAAATGGCATTCTCTGCCAGTTAACCGTCAGGCCAAGTAGAGAAAAACTATGGTATTAGGTGCGGGAAATTATATGTCATCTGCTTCAATTCATTAAACTAAGTTTAAAGATATAAAGATCTGATCCGTCTGTCGAAAATTGTAAAATCAATATTATATGTTTTTGCAGGAACATTAACCTGCGAGCGGCCCTCATACACGTGCTCGGCGACCTAATCCAGAGCTGCGGTGTCCTCTTAGCTTCAGTACTCATCAAGTTTTACGTGAGTTATGCCATCTACACAGTAGTTGTACAATTGAATAGACTTAGCTTAACGGAGCCGTCTTGGTCTAAGGAACATAACAAAAAAAAAAAAAATAGGCTGAGTTCATATGGTGTTACAATAATAGAAGGGATTGTTTTAAGGGCATATTCTGTATCGTGTCCTGATGTAGAAAAAGAGGAAGATACAAATAATTAATAATACAGGACCCGGGTATGTCCTTAAACTTCGTCCGACGATGAGAGGTAGGGCACAGCGAAGTACCATCACGCTCGAGTCTGGAGAAGCCCAACTGGGGAAGTACCTCCTCCTTACAGAAGACCACAGCCATAATAGCACTGCTACCTTTCAGGTATGTAGTGTTGTGTTTCTGATGGTGATTAAGGTTCCCAGAGCTCCAACCCACTTATAGGTCGGCAACGCGCTTGTGACTCCCTTGGTGTAGCGAGTGCCCATGGGCGACGGTACTTGCTTACCATCAGGCAATCCGTCTGCTCGTTTGCCACCTTATGACATAAAAAAAAAAAAATTGACGCGAATATCTGACTTTTGTATACAGGTAAGGTGACGGCACCAGTAATGGACAAGGAACCAAACATGAACATTAGTGCTTATTTCAAAGGAGTTAAGTGTTGTGCATTTGTTGGGACATATTCAATTTATAACTTTTTGATTTTTGAAATAAGAACTAAGTGTCCATCATTGGTGCCTGTCAGCTTAAAGTGTCCGACATTAGTGCCACTACCTTAGCCTTTGGATATAATATTTAAAACGAATAATTAAATTAATCGTGTTTCTGAATCGTATGTAATATGTAACCTATTTGATTATTCCTCAAATACATATGTAACTAATGACGTACAAAGACTCGAGACGAACAAACGAAATCCGCTGTTATTTCTTCGACGCAGCCTTAATAGATATAATCTAGTGGGAAGTAGATTGCTATTTATATATTTTTATTTTATGACAAAGGTGCTAAACGAGCAGACGGATTGCCTAATGGTAAGCAATTACCGTCGCCCATGGGCACCAGCAACACCAGGGGAGCCACAAGCGCGTTGCCGACCTGTAAGGGAGGTTGGAGTTCTGAGAACCTTACCATCAGGAACACAACACTACATAGCAGTGTTATTATGGCTGTGATCTTCTGTAAGGAGGAGGTACTGCCACAGTTGGGCTTCTCGAGATTCAAGCGTGATGCTCATCGCTGTGCCCTACCTCTCATTGTTGGACAGTCGCCATCAGATATATCGGAGCTGTGGAGGTGGTCACAAATATCTGAACAACGCCTCTATTGTCAAGGCGATACAGTGCATGTTCAGATATTTGTGACCACCTCCACAGCTCCGATATATCTGATGGCGACTGGACGTAGTCTAAGGACGTACCCGAGTCCAAAGGTCCTAGTTTAAAGGATGCTATTGTAAATGATGTTATTTTTTTTTTAATCCCCACAGCCCGAGGCTAAAATCGTGGACCCGATCTGCACCTTCGTGTTCTCGGTGCTGGTGCTGCTGACCTCGGCGCGGGTGGTGCGCGACGCGCTGGCCATGCTCATGCAGGCCGTGCCCGGGGACTTCCGGTCAGGACACACTTTAATAGTACATTTCGATACTAGTGAAAAAAAATTTTTTTTCGACGAGGGTGAAAGTTGGAGCCCGAGTGAAACGAGGGTGTCAATCACCCGAGTCTTAAAGAAGTTTTTACACGAGTATCGAACCTAATTTTTCATAGCAAGTGCCTTAAAAAGTCAAATTGTGCACTTTTTACGCACTAGTTAGGAAAATTTACTATTACACCCCGTTGTTTAACGCTTTTTGGGGACAAGCTAAAATAGTGAAGCCGCTTCACATAATTAGTCGATTCATATTTATCTATAAAAGTTATTTGGTAAAGTAAAATTATTCTTTAGTAAAAGCCTGAGACAAATACATAATATTTAACTAGACGGAGCGTGATAATAATAATGCCATGTGGACTGGAGGGCAGTTAGGGCAGAGGTCATACCTCATGAGGAACGGCGACCACCTCTTCAGTATTGAGTTCGTAGCTTAAGCTCGTTCACTTTATGCACGTAACATATTGCTAAATTTGATGATTATTGGGTTTTATCACTGAGATCCGAGGAGTACTCCTTTATTTCTGTGTTTTGAACATTTGTGATAGCACAGTAGCGTTTTTCGTAAAAGTTTCGTTGCGCGCGCGGTCGGGATTATTTTCACACTGACACTTGAGGTGACGGGAAGGGGAACATAGGAAAAGGGTTGCCAGGAATAATATACATAAAGATGCGTTTAAGGTGAATGTTTTACACACAAAAATAAATGAACTAAAAATACGTAGATACTTTTAAGTAGAATGAAAAAATAAAATTATAATAAAATCGGCGCAGTCACCACGATCGAAAGGGATGGTTTTATGTAACTTTCCATAAGTACGGCAGAAACGGCGCTATATTCGTCCGTCCTTGTCATAGTCTCACATATTTTTGTTCCCCTTCAGAACTGTCAATATTATATTCAGTAGTGCAAAAATATTTGCCATCGGGAAAATTCGGATTCTGATCGAAATACGACGGTACCCGATATTTGACATTAAACAATAAATTTGACTCGAAGCGGGACTCGAACCCACAACCACTGGATCGCTAGCCGCACTACCAATTGCTATTCGAGTACCGCTTGGACTTGTAATTTTTTTCTATTTTATCCTTCTGGCATACGTCATTACGGGTGACGTGTAGCGACATCTACCGAAAGAGTATTTAACCCTTTTAACGGTATCGAAGTCTCAAATTTTATTGAGAATTCATCGATAATAATGGGCTAACCCTTTCTAAATTTCAATTTAAATATCTATGATATTCGCTAGCAGACGTTTCTGCTTAATTAAAAACAATTAAACAATAAAGTTCCGCCATTAATGGTTATGAAGATGTCACTCATTTATAGTGATCGGCGACCGGTAGCATTTTTCCGACTAAAGTATTATATGGATAATAATTAAATAAATAAATAAATATTTCGGGACAATCTTACACAAATCGACCTAGTCCTACGGTAAGCTTCGTAAGGCTTGTGTTGTAGGTACTAGACGACGATATATATAATAGATAGATACATATAAATACTTAAATACATAGAAAACACCCATGACTCAGGAACAAATATCTGTGCTCATCACACAAATAAATGCCCTGACTGGGGTCACTACCCACTAGGCCAGACCGGTCGTCAAATTGCTTTTGTTTGTTCGATTTCTTAAGTATATATCGTTTATTTGTAATGTATATAGTAGTTTTACTATTTAAATCACAATATTTAATAGAATAATATTTTTTTTCTTACTTGATACGTCAAGTGGCCTATTACTTCAATGCTTAATTGTTATACGCTACTGACCAACACATGGCGCTAGCGCTCTCACAATGACAGTGTAACTCCCGCAGGTACCGGTCGTTCGTGGCGGCGTTGTCGTCCGTGGCCGGCGTGCGCCACGTGCACTCCGTCCACGCGTGGGCGCTGTCCACGCACCACGTGGTGGTGTCCGCGCACGTCGCCATAGGTATGAACAGTTTTGTTATTTACACTTCAGCCGTATGCAGTCCACTGCTGAACATAGGCCTCCCACAAATATGACTTGTATCATCTAGGGGGCTAGTTGCTATAGTCGCCACGCTTGGCAGGCGGGTTGGCGACCGCAGTAACTGTAGATTGGGTTTCGACGGACGCTGCTGCCCGTAATATTTTTCCCTTTGTCGCCTCTTACGATACCCGCGGGAGGGGATGGTGTGGTGCTATCCTAGTCAGCCGGCATCACACGGGAATTTTGTTGTTTGACTTAATTAAATATTTTTGGTACAATCACATTCCAACAAGCTGACTCGACAACGCATATCGGCGTTCTATATTCAAATTTTGACGTAAGCTCCATATTAATAATTAATTCTCTGCACATGGTGCTTCAGTTAAGTTTTTCACCTATACGGTGTTTTTAGAATTTTGTCTCAATCAATTCTGGCTTAAAGGGAAACACATCTAGACGTGTCTTTTTATTGAAAAACGCTTTTTAAAAATCAGTGACTATTACTTACGAAAGCAAAATGATGTAAATAACCATATGTGATTCATAATTGTCACATACTTGTCATGATTTATTTAAAAAAACTGATTTTCAATAAAAAGCGTTGTCAAGATTGTTTACCGTCTTTAACTACCTAAACAGACAGAGTGTCGTCATAAAGAAAATCCACCCTCATTGGCTTCCCGTGTCTAAGAAAAAAAATAGACATGGTCCTTCAGTTAAGTGTTTTCACCTATAAAAACTTTAATATCGGCCCACAATATTGATAGCGTCATCTGTTGTTGCGACTGGGTAAACTTTATCTAACTTTACAGATGAGTTGACGGATTCGGAGACGGTGCTGCACGCGTGTCAACAGCTGGCCCAGGAGTACAACGCCAGAGCTGGGACGTTCCAGGTGAGATGCATGTTCTGGAAAAATCCAACTATTTATTTAAATCGAAAGAACTTGAACTTCTGCTTAATATAAAAACAATTTTAGAAAGGGGTAGCACATTGTTATCGATGAATACTCAATCTAAATTTAAGAATTCGATGCCGTAAAAAGGGTTCAATACTCTTCGGTAGATGTCGCTGCACGTCACCCGTAATGACGTATACCAGGAAGGATAAGATAGAAAAATTTTACAAGTCCAAGCGGTACTCGTATAGCACAATTGGAAGTGCACTGGGCTAGTGATCCAGTGGTTGTGGGTTCGAGTCCCGCTGCCAGTCAAATTTTTCTATTTTTCTTTCGATTATAATATGTACAATATGCTAGCAGACGTTTCTGATTAATATAAAAACAATCCAACTATTTACCTATAATCGACTGACAAATAAACATTTAATATTTATTGTCTTCATTTCATAAACATTTCATTCAATGAATATTTAAGGGTGGAGTGAAGCAGAGGATTAACTGAGCGTTTTTGGAAAAAAATGCCACTTAAAAAAATATATCTACTGTGATTCTGAGAGCTCTTTTCATTGCAATAGACCAAAAAGAATTCATAAAATCTTAAAATCTAAAAAAAATGGCAAATTTGAAAATGGGTATGATTATTTAAGTTTTGGCGACCGGTCTAGCCTAGTGGGTAGTCAGCACCCTGCCTATGAAGCTGATGGCCCTGGGTTCAAATGCCAGTCAGGGCATTTACTTGTGTGATGAGCACAGATATTTGTTTCTGAGTCATGGGTGTTTTCTACATATTTAAGTATTTATATGTATCTATCTATTATATATATCGTAGTCTAGTACCTACAACACAAGCCTTACTGAGCTTACCGTAGGACTAGGTCTATATGTGTATGATTTTTTTTTATGACAGAGGTGGCAAACGAGCAGAGAGTGTGTTGGTAAGCAATTACCAAGGGAGTTACAAGCGCGTTACCGGCCTTTAAGGAGGGTTTGAGCTCTGGGCACCTTACTCACCATCAGGAACACAACACTACATACCTGAAAAGTAGCAGTGCTATTATGGCTGTCTTCTGTAAGGAGGAGGTACTTCCCCAGTCGGGCTTCTCCAGACTCAAGCGTGATGGTACTTCGCTGTGCCCTACCTCTCATTGTTGGACTTAGTTTAACGACATACCCGGGTCCAAATATTTATTTTATATTATATTATATTTAAGGTGGAGCGTTATTCGAGCGCGATGCAGGCGTGCGGGGACTGCCGGCAGCCGGGCCACGTGCCATGA
This sequence comes from Grapholita molesta, assembly GCA_022674325.2. Taxonomy (NCBI): domain Eukaryota; kingdom Metazoa; phylum Arthropoda; class Insecta; order Lepidoptera; family Tortricidae; genus Grapholita; species Grapholita molesta. Next base: position 3,515,931 of record CP053141.2, on the reverse strand, counting down.
CACCTGACCACCCTCACGCACTAGTCACAGGTATTTTATATATATTTGTCTCTCATACACGCAACAATCGCGTTCCGGACATGGGGCCGGGGACAGCCAACGCAGAGGCCCTGACGACAATTTAAGGGAATGTAAGGGGTACACTAAGCGGATGTTGCCCCTGTCCCGTGGCTTCTGGAAAAATGGTGGATGTGTATGTCATGGCTTCTGGAAAAATGATTCGCGTCCACGTTATTTGACCTTGTTGATGGTCAATTGTGAATGGAATTATTTAAAGACGTAGATTTTTCAAAAAAATGTATATAATATATCGGGTAATTCTTGTAAGAAGAGCAATAACTTTAGGCATCGTTTGTACACCACAAACGTAGCAACATTTGTTCTACGACTTTTGAAAATAACGTATAATTTACTAAATATTAATAAAATGTGATTTTTCAAGCAAGCAATGTATTGTGAAAACTATGAAGCAGTCCATTGATAATACTATTTACTTTGTTCGTAAAAATCACAAGTAATAAATTAAACAATTGTTTAAACTTGTAGAACAAATGTTGCTACGTTCGTGGTGTAGAAGAGAACGCTAAAATTATTGCTCCTATTACAGGCAACACCCGTTCTATACATTTTTTGTTTTGAACTATATACAATGAGTTTATAATATATATGTATATATTCCAGGACTCCACAGACAGCACAAGTTCTCAATCACCTGATGTGTAAAAGGCACCAGAAACGTAGGCTAAGTATTGTTTTTTTATAAAATATTACCAATAGCAAAGACAATTATTAAATTCGCATAAATGACGCTGGCGTCGCATGATATTTATATTTAATTGACTTTGAAAATATAAAACAAGACGAAAATGATATAGTTATTACGTAAATATAAGTATTGTTATTATTTAAGTTATATTTGTATTTAAGAATGTTACATTAGCATGTTTACATTAGTTAACCAATTATATGGTAGATGGCGCTGTTATGCAAGACAGATCGCGCGTCCCGATTCCATAGAGCACCAGCCATACTTTTTTCGTGTCTCTTACCAACATAATAAACCGCAGTAGGGATTTTTAAAAAGCAATCATACATCAAAAATGGACTTTATTTTTCTTGCTCCAATTAGTGTGACATTAGCATGTTTAGATTAGTTAACCAATTACCTGGTAGATGGCGCTGTAATGCAAGATAGATCGCGCCTCCCGATTTCATAGAGCACCAGCCATACTTTTTTTGGTCTCTTGCCAACATAATAAACCGCAGTATCTTTTTAAACCGATCATAGCTGCTCTATATCGAAAATGGACTTTATTTTTCTTTTTACGGAGTTTTCGCGTTTATTTTAGCGTGACTTTTATAAAAGTAAATTGTGTCAGTTTTTTGACGATAATTAAGTTTACAATTTCTATAAATACTTAGATTTGATGCTCGTTTCATAAAGTTTAAGCAGTATGACAATGCGAAAAAAGGCAAAGATGAATTTCCATATCTTAGAGTTCATGCTTATCGTCACAAAACTGACATAACTTAACGATTTTCACGTTACTCTCTTTCACATAAATCCCATAAATATAAATTAATTTTAATTTAATTGACTTATAATTCATACACAAACTAGTAAAAAAGTGTGGCGGTGGCTCTAAACCTACTTTTCTATGGTGTGCCAACAATTATAAGTGAATCTATAAGACATTAAAAAAAATAACAACCCGATGTGCCAAAATAAAGTTACAATGGAAACATTATATTAAAAAAGTTATTAGTGATACTGCATTGTCTAAAACCGATATCGCTAGAACGAGATGCGTGCTATAAAATAGATGGCAGTTTATCCTCGTAAGACCCAGTGTGCATTACACTGTACACTGCCTTTCAATGGAGTTTAAATCTTTTGTAAAAGGAAATAGGGTTGAATTTCTTTTGTTTCATTAGTTTTCGTACAAAGCAAAATTCAACCCTATTCACTGCACAGTAAGATTGGTTATAACTATTAAATAGTTTAGTATGGTGGGCCTTACGAGGTTAATTCATGTAACATAATTAAGCAGTGCAGTATCACCCAATTACCAAGTACCACAGATAAGCAAAGGTATAAAGGTATTCACTTATAATCAACTTTCAAAAGACAGATCCGTCTAGATCACATTTCTGGCCTCAAAATGATTCTACACGCATCATCCATACTATTTAATATCCTGACTAAGAACGCCATATATGTAGTGGCAACATATAACTTTTCGCTAAATTAAGTATGTAATTAAATAAATAAGTAATTTATCGCTTTATATATACAGAATGATGCAGGAGACGTGAGCAGGACTAACCCCACGCATTCAGTTAATAGTAAATTTCAGTTTTGTACCAGTCCTCTGGAGTTGCAGGCGTCCATAGGCTACGGTACTGCTTACCATCAGGCGGGCCGTATGCTTGTTTGCCACCGTCGTATTATAAAAAAGTCGTAGTGAAATTAATATATTTTTTAAGTATTAAAAAAAAGTTTTAAATTCTTTACAATATTGTTTACAAAAGTTTTAAATTGTTTACAATATGCATGGTCATCCTACAAGCTGAATGCTCCCGCCAAATTAAATGTCATCAACTTATTAGTCAAGTTACATACTTTTGACAATTTGCTTTCTTCACAATAAAAGTTCTGTCACAAGAATCAAAGAGGATTTATCTTCTTTAATTACTTGCTGTGTAGGGTGACCATAACTTCAGAGGACTTTTTTTTTACAAAAAGTGCAAAAGAAAAAGGCGCAGGGGTTTATTTATGTCATGTGTCTGTGGTTTCGGTTCTGCTCACGTCTCGTGAATCAGCCTGTATAAACTAGTTGTTGTTAATGATTGTATATTTTGTTTAAATAAATGTATTTGTATATATATGTTAAGATGTATATAAAATTAAGATCAATGTTATAAAACTTACAATAATTAATACAATCGATAAATTATTATTAATTTTATAAAATTGCTCGATCATTATTTTTATATTTTAATATTGATGGTGAAAATCTGTATATTTATTCGTAATGCAATCTTCCCTTGTGTTATGAGTTACGCCATATATAAAAGAAAAAACCAATACTCCTCGACATCATCACCATGTGACGAGAACCTCGTGAAGGCCGAGAAGGACAAGTCCAGCAAGTATAGTCAACCAATTTGATTTCTAGACTTTGAACCTTGTCACAGTGAAGTTAATAACAGATCTTTTGCGTCTTTCATATAGATTTTCACTGTGACAAGGAACTAAGTGGCCTATACCGACGACCGGTCTGGCTTAGTGGGTAGTGACTCTGCCTATGAAGCCGATGGTCCTGGGTTCGATTCCGAGTCAGGGCATTTATTTGTGTGATGAGCACAGATATTTGTTCCTGGGTCATGGGTGTTTTATATGTTTTTAAGTATTTATATGTATTTATCTATTATATATATCGTCGTCTAGTACCTACAACACAAGCCTTACTGAGCTTACCGTAGGACTAGGTCGATTTGTGTAAGATTGTCCTGAAATATTTATTTATTTATTTTATAAATCAAATTGGTTGACTTGGCTCACGAGGTAACCGCCATGTGGGAAGTTGATTCGGCGATCATTGTACCGATAGTTGTTTCCGCGAACGGTCTCATAGCGAAGTCTCGAGCGACATCTTGAGAGACTCGCTACGTGATTGTGGTTGGATCAAGGGTCAGATCAATCAAAGCAGTTTTTAACCATTAACACGAGGGGAAAGTTTTTAATTATGACTTCTGTCATCGATTATTTTAATTCATCGATTTAGAGGTTATTAATTTAAAAAAAATGTGTAAAGTATTGGACAATTATTGGAAATGTGTGCTCAAATAGCCATTGTATTTGTATATAAGATAATATATAAGTAGTTGTTGTGTAGATATTTTGTATTAGTGAGTTTTGCATTCCTGTTAAATATATACAAGTATTGTTTTTTTAAAGGATATTTACTGCTTATTTGTAATCGTGGAATGAACTCCCTGCCGAGATTTTCCCTAGAAACTACAGTATGAGGTTTTTATTCAGGTTTTGAAGACAAAAAAGGAGTGTATAGGTTCTTTCGGCAGACAACGCGCATGTTAATCCTCTGGAGTTGCAGGCTACGGTAACTGCTTACCACCAGGCGGGTCGTATGCTTGTTTGCCACCATCGTATAAAAAAATATTCGCTGCAAAAATACCCTAATAGTCATATAGGTGAAAAACGTAGCTAAAGCACCTGGCCTGTGTAGTAGTAACGTGTGTACACGCATGTCGGCGTTCTATATTAAAATGTTGACGTAAGTTCCATATTAATTATCTGCACAACTACATAGACATGGTGCTTCAGTTTTTCACCTATGACATATGAGGCAAAGGAGCAGACAAATCGCCTAATGGTAGGTCATGTCGCTGTCCTACGGATACCCGTGACACAAGTGCGCCGGCTTTTAACATGGGAGTATAATCAGCGTCTTAGTAGTCAGGGACCAAATGTCCAGACATAAGAAGTCCACTGATGGACATAGGCCTCTCCCAAATATGACTTGTATCTTGGGGGAGTTGCCATAGTCGCCACGCTTGGCAGGCGGGTTGGCGACCGCAGTGACTGTTGATTCAGTTTCGACGGACGCTACTGCCCATCCGTCGGTTTTCCCTTTGTCGCCTCTTACGATACCCGCGGGAGGAGATGAGGTGGTTCTATTCTCAACCGGCACATCCTTACTGCTATACAAATAAAGATCTGTACAGTTGGCTACTTTGGTTGTTGCTGACTATTTGACGCTGACTGTACAGTCTAGTAATATCCTTTAAAAAAATTATACTAAAATAAATAAGCTTAGTTTTAGTGGTATAAGAGATTTTGTAGCATCCCGTAATTGACCTTTCTGGTTTTTATTAATTCTTACGGCTTACGTTTGAACTTTTATGTATATGAGAGTTTAAAAAAAATAGTGTACCCATTACCAAAAGTTAAATCACTGTCAGTTTCGTGACGACAATTAAGAATGAAATCTTTATGAAGATCGAAATTTTGCCTTTAATTATTCTGCAATATCGCTTGAAGTTTATAAAATGAACATCAAAACCAAGTGTTTATCGAAATTTAATGCTTAATTGTCGTCACGAAACTGACAGTGATTTAACTTCTCTTAACAACTTTCACTAAAAAATAACTCGACATGTATCCATAGATAGCGTTGCGTCACATATAGGGTAAATCGCCAGTTACTGGCCACCTTTCAATAACTGGCCACCTTATACTGAAAATGAATTCTGTTTACCTATAAATAGAACACATTTTCAAATGGGGTTTCAATTACTGGCCACCCTTCAATTACTGGCCACCTTATACTTAAATGAATTCTGTTTATAGGTAAATAGAGTCCATTTTCAGTATATGGTGGCCAGTTATTGAAAGGTGGTCAGTAACTGGCGATTTACCCTACTCAAAACAGATAAATAGCTCGCATGTCGGAGGATAGAATTTGTTTACTTTCCTGATCCAAAATAATTAGTGTTTTCGTACATTACGACATTAATTTAAATTCAAACGTGATAATTAATATATGTACAGTTACCATCAGATATATCGGAGCTGTGGATGCGGTCACAAATATCTGAACAACGCCTCTATTGTCAAGACGATAAAGTGCATGTTCAGATATTTGTGAACACCTCCGCAGCTCCGATATATCTGATGGCGACTGTATATGTGTAAGTCTAATACGGGCGAAGAATTAAACTAGACCTAGGATTTACCAGTATAATCATTAACCAAAAGGCTTTTCTTTAATTAAACCTATTTTTGTAAAATTTCTGAGCAGTAATGTACTGCGAATATTACGAGATATGAGCTTTTGAAACGAACTGTCAACGAGTGTTTAACTCGAGTGTGTTGCATTACATTGCGGGCCGAATTTTTTTATATGGATAAAATTTTAATTGTACGTCTAAGCAAAAGTTATCTAAATATATTTCTTATGTCCTATTCTAGCCTCCTTTAAGAGATTCGCCCGTGTAAGATTTACACACTGTATAACAATAGGGAAACTAGAAGTACTAATATAATCTGACTATTTGATGCTGCATGCTGCTAGTTCATAATATTAAAATAGTGGACAAAATATTTAACTCGTTGAAACGTTTTTAATACTTGAATAGCGATGATAACAAAATTAAATACAATTATACATTTTTAAGACTATTTACTTATCACAAATTAAATACAGATATTTGTGTCAATCCTCTGATGAAGGGTTTCACTAATACTCAAAGCAGTTATACGTCGGACTATAGGGGGCAGTTTGGGGGCAAGGTAAAGTTTACAAAATAATCTTAACTTACGAGTATTATAATGTACCTAGTATTTGTAAAATAGTTAATTAAATTAGTTACCCGTTATCATTTATTAATCTTTAATGTGTAAATACTCTTTGAACTTGTGTTTTATTCCTTTCTCGCAGCTGCAATTGTCTGAGTGACGGATAAAGCCAAACGAACTTTACGCCATTTTGACTTATGTGTAGTCCAAGTACGTTTATAAATAACGTAGTTAGTTGCTATAATATTTGGAATTTCACATTATAAATACTAGGTACCAAATACTCGAAAGTGAATTGATTGATGTGCGAACCCTACCTATCATTCTGACATGCCACGAAAATGCCCGCTGGAGTCCGACGTATGGTTATGTCTAATTCATTATTAACCCTGTCACTCATGAACGAAGATTTATTTGATTTTTTGGGATTGAGCCGATAAAAAAATACACGTATTTCTGGTTTTTCAGTTTTTTTTTTAATCTCAAGTTATGACAAGTATGGTACTAATTCGTTAGATACAAGTGTAGACTGCAGGTAACGGGAGCGGTACTGCAAACATCGAAGTTTGTATATTTTGGGCATCTTTCTCTTTTACTCCAATTAAGGTGACATGAGAGTGACAGAGACAATCATCCGAAATTTACGAATATCGTCCTTGGCGGTAGCGCCTCTGTGCGTTGAAACGTTCAGAAACCTTATTACATTCCGAGGCCTTTGAACGGTAAGTTGCCAACAGTACACTATGATAGGGTTAACAATTAAAATTCGACGCTTAGCTATTAAAGCGCTCCCCCTAAGGTCCCTTTATCTAGGGTATGACACAAATTTCTATACTATAGCCCAAATTCGAGTTGCCAAATCGTAACCAAAAAAAAATGTATTTTTATAAATGATTTTGTAGATAAATGTATTGAAATGACGTTGATTTATTGATATTATTTTTGTTATGGATTATATTTCCGTCCCGGTTGTAAGTATTTTTCTGTTGTATTGTATTGGAAAGGTGAAAATAAATTATTATTTTGAAACTGGTCTATTTTATTCACCTTAAACTTGAAAGGTATAAAGGGACAGTGCAATACCACGTAACTACAAATATCGTTAGAGTTCGAAATTCAAACAATGTACATAGAAACTGTATCTTATTGCATTTGTTGGTTACGCGGTATTGCACTATCCCCGACGATATGTACATATACAGGGTGGCTCATTCAAATCGGTCAGCATGGGGAAATCTGGAACTATAAGACATACAAAGATTTGTTCTTAGGAACCATGTCATCGATTTTAGGGACAAGAAAAGCTGCATACATAGATTAAAAAAAAATACTTGTGCTCTGTTCGAAAATCGAACCAGGTTGTTTTGGAAAATAAAACTTTTAATTATTTTCGTTTGGATTTGGATTCTGTTGGTTAAAGGCAGCAAAAGTTACCATGAAACATGTTATATCTCAAATGAATAAAATGCATTGTAATTCAATATCTTTTAATTTTATTTTTAACAACTGTGGTCGATTCCAAAAAATGAACACAATTTTTTTAAATCCATTTATGCAATTTTTCTTATCCCTAAAATCGATGACATGGTTCCTAAGAACAAATCTTTGTATGTCTTATAGTTCCAGATTTCTCCATACTGACCGATTTGAATGAGCCACCCTGTATACAGGTCATCACAAAATAACGCGGCATGAAGGAAAAGCTTCTTAAATATTGTAGATGAGATATTTTACAGAAAAAAACTGTTTTCTTACACAAAATACACTTGGCAACTGATCCCAGAATTTGGCGTAGACTGGTTTTACCATAGCGGCTGCCATCTGATCTTCCAAACCAGAGGGTAAAGTCCTTATTGGGATTAGTTCGGTTTCCTTACTATGTTTTCATTCGCCGAAAAGCGACTTGGTACAAGCCGTCAAACGCCGGCTTGACCTGCGATCTCCATGCCACCAGCGCTTCGCCCCCTCTCAAGAAGATACAAGTCATATTTAGGGGGAGGCCTATGCCCAGCAGTGGACGTAGGGCTGATGAATGGTTGGAAAGGATATCGGAAGCGAGGTAATAAAAGAACAGTATAACTACATACTTGTATTACTCTTCTGAAGGCAAGTTATTCAACATGTAAATAAGTTTATTATCGTACGTATATCTACTAACTAACATTTGTACAGTGTAATATCACAACGGCAAAATAATATAACTTTAAAGCTATGTTAGTGCGGGTATTCTCGAGTATGGTGGCCGATTCTAACTAGATATAACACCAATATAGTTTAAACTGTTGAGCCATGTTACTACTACTTAGTTACAAACGGATAAACTCACGTGTAATTACAAAAGTGCAAGCAATGTCTCAGCGGGCGCGGCATTCAGAGCAGTGAGCGATACACCCTCAACGCGAGCGTTGTGTCATGACTCGGCTTGAAAATGGGTACCAAGCTTACCCGAAACATGTCGCATAGTGCGATATAATTATACGTGAGTTTATCCGTTTGTAACTAAATAGTAGATATAACAACGGTTACGTTGACTGTCTTAAACTTTTGAACGCTTTTCTTCTTGCGTTAAAATGAGTCGTGTACGCCAACGTATCGACTAGTGAAGATCAAATATAAACCTTATCTGGCAGCAGGACAATTGCTTTGACAGCGTCCGCCATAGCCACTTTAGTGGTCGGTGGCGTGGCAGGCACGACATCACGCGACAACTTTAGTGGTGCTTGGCGATCAAAGGGTTAACATACAATATGTATCAATACGAGAGGCAAAGCATGTAACCCGTTAATGGCCATGGCGAATATAATACTATCTCGCACTTTCTGTTAGTGTTTACTTTTGATTTATTTAGATTATCTTTAGTGTTACGGGCTCTGCCTCTCGTATTGATACATACTGTATATCAGTAGCATTAAAAAAAAAAAACTCAAAACGAAAAAAGAAAATACCCGACAAAAGAGCTGATACCTTAAAACTGCTAAACCGATTTTGAAACACGTGTAAATAAAAAAGAATGCATCAAAATTATTTCACCCGTTTGAGACACACCCATAGCGGTTTAATTTATAAGATACCTCTCTTTGCGTCGGTGGTTAAAAACAGAAGACCAGCCTAAATTAGAGAAAAGTAATTTTGTATAATTTATGTCAATTAAAGTATTCTCTGATACTTAATATTTGTGAACATACAACTCTATCTTAAAAGCAGCGCGTTACTTATTACTATAATTGCAATATTACTTAAATTAATTATTACATCTAAAAATAATACAATTGCATATCACTTACAAAATAAAATTAAGGCGTCTGTATTATGGCGTTCAATAAATATTTGTAACGATGCTTTAACAAATACAAGAGCATGGGCAGAGAGTACCATTTTGTACCATGTGGCGTAGAAATGCTAGGTCCATGGGGTCCCAGCGCACAAACATAATTCAGTAATCCCGAAGCGTCTGGTGACCGAAGAGCTGGCGGCTTCCTCGCAAGTATCAGCTGCGATACAACGAGGAAATGCCGCCAGCATCCTCAGTACAGTCGGCAACAGCTGCTGACTGTACAATGCCTTTAGGATGTTTGTTTTAGTTTCAAGCTAGTTTAGTATTTGTACAGTTATTGTATATTTTGTATATATGAAAATAAAATTAATAAATTAATAATAACTATTTATATTAACTATTAATTTAAATGGAATGGCTATTAGTATTTTTGTTGTACGGACAGGAACTTTAATTGTTGAGCCATTTAGGGTTCACTTTACATTGGATGTATTAAGTACTAAACAAAAGACTATCGCTTGAACCGTAAGTGGCTCAACAATTAAAGTCGGTGACTGTATGCCAGACTTTTTACTAAAATCCATTCATTTAACTATTATGTCAAGGCAAGAAAATTGAGTATTGTAAATTATGCTCTGCTAATATTTTCAACCATAATTAAATTTATAATAACGTGTATACCTAGAAATTGTACTATGAATAATAATTATGACAAATTAACATATATACCGGGTGTTTCTTGTAACAAGAGCAATAACTTTAGGCAGCGTTTGTACACCACAAACGTATCAACATTTCAAGGCTAGTTATGAATTGACATTTTCGATAACGAGTATCGAGTTTACTATCTGTGCATCTCGCTTGTACTATTTTATACTCGTCGCGGCGAATCATGATCCCTATGACACTGACAGTTATTCCTACGATACAAACTTGTAGTGGCGTCACCGTTACATTAGAATCGAATTGGAGGTATCTAAAAATGCCGTTTTTTCATTTTAGGTAGATATATGCCATTACAATGTTTTTTCGTTGGAATTGTAACAATTCTTAACATTTATAACAAATTATCTCAATCAGATATTAGGTTAACACCCTGCAAAACATACTTCGTTTGGAAAATATCGACTAGTGCTAAAAGTATCAAAAACAAAATGTCGATAATGGAAACGAGTGTATAAAATAAATAGTACGCTTTCAGTGTCCGATGTACCTATAATCGTTTTCAGTTATACATATAGGAAGGTTATTTTGATATTATGCTATTTCGATAGCACTATATTTAAGACGGATTTTTATTTTACATTCGACAAGCGTGACGTAAAATACTAGATGCTAAGTGTTAAAAAGTTACATTTCTCGGCCAAAAAAGTAAATCATTACTATAACAACAACATAACAAGCATAAGAAATGCAGATTATATTTTTAAAATCATGTTTACCAACGTGGCTGAATGCAAGTCCTGCCTTTGCCTATAAAAAAGTTAAGTTACATCGACACGACCCATCACTAACATGAACTGTCATAGGGATCATGATTCGCCGCGAGGAGTATAGTGCGAACGAAATACACAGATAGTAAACTCGATACTCGTTATCGAAAACGTCAATGTCACAACTCATGGTAAGGGTACTGGAATAGACGCAACAGGGGACAACTACATAAGACCCCAATGGGTCGAAGTGTATCCGAAAAGGTCCCCATAACCTAAGATAACATAATATTCAACTTAATGAAGTAATTAAAACGTTTTACCTCGCGCTAGTTATGTGTTTAAAATAAAATTACTTGTCGCCAAAAATTATAAAAACGAATATAAAAAAATCTTCCATATTTTATATATATAATTTAATAAATAAGTTACGTACGGGCAAGAACGTTAGGCTCTGTCAAATTATTATTACACATCTATAATAAGTTATTGCATTATAATTGATTCCTATTAGACTAAAGCACAGTTCATATATTAATTTATCAATATTCGGCGCTATGTAAGGCGAAGGGGGGAAAACTGAATGTTTTTCACGGGGGTAAGATGACAAGTCTCTCTATTTTGACTTACCCCTCATAAAAAGTCATTCAATCTTATCCCGCTTTGCTTTACAACTAAAATAACTAGTAGGTATAGTGTAGCACGACTATCCTTTTTGAAATGGGGTTATGTTTTGAAACAGTACCCTTACCATGAGTTGTGACATTAAGGTTTTCGATAACGAGTATCGAGTTTACTATCTGTGCATCCCGCTTGTACTATTTTAGTGCGAACGAGCACAGATAGTAAACTTGATACTCGTTATCGAAAACCTTAGTCACAACTCATGGTAAGGGTACAGACGGGCGTGTGTCCAAGCCTTTATGTTTCGTTATAGGTTTAACATTCCATTGCCAAATCTGATATGTTCATTATTAAAAAATGCTGCGTTAATTGTACTTAAGCTTTATTAATACTTAAACGAGATGAGTTGTAGACATTAACACGTTCGCCGCCGGCACTGTTTTATTATCAGTAGGAATCCGTGGGGCAAATGACAGTTAGGAACTTCCTATATCGACAAATTAAATTTTACGAGCTAACCCTTGCGTGACCACTAGTATATAGAACGAACATCGATAATTTAATTTGTCGATATAGGAAGTCCCTAACTGTCAACAAAATTTGCCCCACGGATTCCTAGGTCTGTTTATTATACATGCCGGTAGAGATTATTTCGATCACTCAGAGCATGGCACTTTCATATACTAACCTGCCAGTGACTTGTATTTTTCGAGTCGTATTTTTTAATAAATGAATGAATATTATGTGACATTATCTAGCAAAAGGGACCTTATTGTCGATGGCGCTTACGTCGAACCGCGTTGCGTTTGTATTGCGGCATCTTGAACAACGGCGTAAGCGCCATCGACAATAAGGTCCCTTATCGTAGATAATGTCACTTATAGGACATTCTTACACAAATTGACTGAGCCCCACGGTAAGCTCAAGAAGGCTTGATCGATTTGTGTAAGATTGTCCCGAAATATTTACCTATTTATTATTTTATTTATAATAATGCGTTATTCTATAAGACAACATATCAAATAATACTGGGATTTGAACGTAGGACAGTCAGCTTCATGGGTAGTGTCACTACCCACTAGGCCAGAGCTCTATAAATATTGATCACATACGTTGTGTCACTGGCATTGGAGGTTTAATAAGATCACACTTGCTGTGTCATGGGGGCTGAATGTATTATCGGCGAATTAGCACCTTATTGCTATAAGCGTAGATTACATTTTTAATTGTCATGTTTTTGAGAGTATTTGCTAATACGCGATACCATTTTGTACCATATCACTATCAACTTAAGGTTCTAATTCGTGCCTTGAGATTCGTGATAGCCTCGAATCTTCACTCCAAAACGACGTATATCACAATAGCGCATTGCATTTCCTATCTTATTGCTAAACACTTAAGATTAATTGTTCGGCTTCGATGAGCCGTATACTATAGACGTATAGTTTAGAATAGCATTTAACTTGAGATTTGAGGTTGATACTGCAAGCGTGTGTTCTTTTTTTTTATACAAGACTGACCAGCTTTTCTACCTCAGTCGCACCTGATGGTAACTGTCGACGAGGTCGAAGGTGTAGCACGCTGGTTCAGTAACAGCCTATTCACTCTTGCCTTGAAAAGACCCAAGTTATATCTTCCCGGGAATACAGACGAAGGGAGCGAATTCCATTCCTTAGCAGTCCGCATTCCATTCCTTAGCAGTTCTTAAACTACGTCCAAAAGGCAGGTTGGGCATTGCGAATCCCTACTGGGGAAGTGCCCCTTAGAGAAAACCACAGCCAAATAGCACTAGACCTACTCATAGTTCAGACATACAGGCGTCCATACTACGGTGACTGCTTACATGCGGGCTGTATGCTTGTTTGCCACCGTCGCAGATTATTACGCTGATTACACGATATGTACCTTGCTTGGAAGTATGGAAAGAAAATATACTTGCTGACTATTCCCAAGTAATTTTGCTCACGTCTCACACGGATCAGAACACAAAATGACTACAACACAAATCGATTAAAACAGTCACGAAAAAACACCAGATGCGTAAAAGTAAACCCACTGTCCTATAGGTAGGTTTAGGTTTTGTTCGTTTTGTATTCGGACCCGGGTATGTCCTTAAACTACGTCCAACAATGAGAGGTAGGGCACAGCGATGACCATCACGCTTGAATCTGGAGCCCAACTGGGTAAGTACCTCCTCCTTACAGAAGACCACAGCCATAATAGCACTGCTACCTTTCAGGTATGCAGTGTTGTGTTCCTGATGGTGAGTAAGGTTCCCAGAGCCCCAACCCCCCTTAAAGGCCGGCAACGCGCTTGTGACTCCTCTGTTGTTACGGGTGCCCATGGGCGACGGTAATTGCTTACCACCAGGCAATCCGTCTGCTCGTTTGCCGCCTATGTCATAAAAACAGCACCCAAAAAATAGGAGCTCCGTCGACTACTTGTGTTGTAGTAATTTTGTGTTTCGGACTATGAGCTAATGTACTCATTTGTGACATTATTTATGATAAGGGACCTTATTGTCGATGGCGCTTATGCCGTTGTTCAAGATGCCGCAATACAAACGCAACGCGGTTGGACGTAAGCGCCATCGACAATAAGGTCCCTTTTGCTAGACAATGTAACATTTTATGTTCTAGTCTGTGTCAGACTAACCCGTAATTTTGTATCGTATTGCTATACAGGTAGAGTTCAAAATCGCGCCTCTGGGGACTGGGGCGAGCGAGGTTGCCTGACAGCAACTCCAGCGAGTTTCTCGCAGACGTCTTGTAGTTGCTTGTCGAGCATCAGCGACGCGATTTGCTCGTCCGTCAGCATGTCCACGCTGTAACGTGACAGAATTATAAATAAATAAATAATACAGGGGATTTTTACACCAATTGACTGAGCCCCACGGTAAGCTCAATAAGGCTTGAGTTGTGGGTAGTCAGCCAACGATATATATATATAATATACACATACATTTCAGCCGTATGCACATAGGCCTCCCACAAATATGACTTGTATCATCTTGGGGATAGTTGCCACGCTTGGCAGGCGGGTTGGCGACCACAGTGGCTGTAGATTGGGTTTCGACGGACGCTGCTGCCCGTCCGTAGGATTTTTCCCTTTGTCGCCTATTACGACACCCGCGGGAGGAGATGGGGTCCCTATACTAGTTAGCCGGCATCACACGGCATAATATACATATAATGAAATACATATACCCATGACTCAGGAACAAATAGTACCAGACACAAATAAATTCTCTTACTGGGACTTGAACCCAGGACCATCGGCTTGATCAGCGAAACCTTTAGTTTATAGTTATTTATTTGCCATAATCAAAATCGTCCGTCGAAATCTAATCTGAGGTCGCCAACCCGCCTGCCATGGGTGGACACTATGGCAACCTCTCCCAAGATCATAAAAGTCACATTTAAGTTATTTGTCCAGCAGTGGCCAAATCTACGGCTGAAAAAAGTTGAGTTATACAATTTTGAATAAAATGGCCCAAATTACCAGTTTAAATTAATATGTGACATTATCTATGATAAGGGACCTTATTGTCGATGGCGCTTACGCCGTTATCCAAGGTGCCGCAATACAAACGCAACGCGGTTCGACGTAAGCGCCACCGACAATAAGGTCCCTTTTGCTAGATAATGTCACATATTTATATTAATAATTCCGTCGAGAGTCACGGTAGACCCGAAAGAAATCGTACTCAAATGTAAGAGCATATATCGGCAAAATTCGTATTGTCGCGTATTTTGGGTTTCAAAATGTTAATTTAATGACAAATCGGTTGGCCATATTAAATTTCGCTTACAACATGATAGTTATGTGTACACCCCGTTATCTTATGCTCAGTTTGGGGGCAAGTGATTGGACAGTCACGATAATCTAAGTCGATAAAAGATGAAGTTCAATAACATGTCAAAAGATCTTGGGTCCGATTTTTGAAATAGTTACCAAGTGATTTCCACAGAGAATTAAAGAGAATCTCTACGAAGATTACTCGGTGACTATTTCAAAATTCGGACCCAACATCACTATTTTAGATTGCCCCCAAAATGAGCTTTAGATAACGGGGTATAGTTATATTAGTTATGTGTCACGTGCGCGGGTTGCGATTGGATACTTTGTCCGGTTTTTTGGCCGTGTAGGTTATTATGCCCGTACGAAGCCGGGTTCTCATCTAGTTGTGTTATAAATTCAAGAGGTACCTGGCCAGGCTGTCGGTGTCGGAGTTCCCGTCGGCCGAGCTGCGCGTCGAGCGGCAGCGGGGCGGCGAGCGGAGCGGGGTGCGGGGCGCGGAGTGGCTGCCTCGCTCGCCGAACAGCGACAGCCCTGAGGACACGAGGCATGACGCTGAATCAACTATCCGTTGTTATTCTGTTTAAACGTAGGCAGTTCGGAATATAAAGATAACTCCAAAGTCGAAAATCCTGCTTTTATACTAAGTAATTTCTCACGTTAATTGGGGACACTCTTTTTCCCTCCGGCAGTTTTGGCAACTAAGTTTCGCAACTAGTTGTTGAAAAATAAATAATAATCTTGTTACGCAACTAGTTTCCCAAAAATAAATTCAATTCCTGAACCACAACTACTGTAGATGACAGTGGAGTTTCGCAACCAGCCATGCCCCAACAAATGTCAAATACGTCAAGCAATGTTGTAGACTAAGAGAGTACATTACATCAGAGGCCAGGAAAATGAGGATTTCCGGCCAAGTGGGTATATATGGATAGTGATACGAGGGCGGGAATCGAGGCATGTATAGTGATTTTCTCAAACATACAATGAAATAAAAGAAATGTGTCAAAAAATTAAATTTGCAAAATCACAACTACCAATGAAATCGAAATGTATTAAAAATTAACATCAGCTGTTTGCTATGACACCCGCCATCTTTGCCTCTGTACGGGTAATCGTCGAAAAAAGTTACTTTGCAGGCCTAGACCTGCAAAGTTATATGAAAAAAAGATTTCTGTAAACTCACCTACAATCATTGGCGTAAATTTTCTGAACATGTTATGGGGCAGTTATGAAATGGACGCATAAATAGCTTTAATTATACAACAGGCCCATGTCTAGCTAGTCCATGGGCTTCCAAAAAGTCGATTATTATTATTATTATTATACAGAAAGTTAAGTAGCATCGAACGCCTTATCATTCTCTCGACCAAGCGTTCGCTAGTTTTTACTAGTGATAGTGACATCTAGCGACGTATTTGACCAACTTTTAAGGAGCATTTTATAAATACATATTTTGGGACTATTGCCGTATATTTTTGTACAACGTAAATTGAACCGCAAATCATGACGGCACTCAAAATGGCTGACTACATTTTTAGCGCATGGCGGTTAGACCGTTAATGTCGGACTTCCGGTTAGGCAGTGGCAAAGACGTCTTGAGAATATCTTTTTTGTATACCGGAGGAAGGCCAGCAGCGAACCTGTAGAGAGGTCGATTATACTGCGATCGCCAATCCGCCTGCCAAGCGTGGTATGCCATTTAACGCATGTTGGCCCATATTTAGTGGTCTGTAGCTGAAAAGTAATTATAAGGTCACGAGGGACCCCAGTGAACTTGACTGACCTTGGAACATTTCCTTGATCTCCTTAACCTTTTCACCAGTGTCGTGGAGTATGGCATCCAAGGATTGCCGTCTGCCCTTCTCAGCTTTCTCCAAGTCCGCTCGGAGTAGGGTCGTACGGTCCAAGGAACTTCTGAAAATGTTACAAAGGAAGATTTGTTAAGGTTAGTGTGACGTTTTGACGACCAGTCTGACCTAGTGGGTAGAGATTATGCCTATGAAGCCGATGGTCCTGGGTTCGAATGTCAGTCGGGGCATTTGTTTATGTGATGAGCACAGATATTTGTTCCTGAGTCACGGGTGTTTTCTATGTACTTAAGTATTTATATTTATCTATCTATTAGATACATCGTCGTCTAGTACCTACAACAAAATGCCTTAGCTTACCGTAGGACTAGGTCGATTTGAGCAAGATTGTCCCGAAATATTTATTTATTATTATTTATGCAGATGGCGTTAAAATCGTTTCCTAATTGTTTGTGTTCTATGACTACATTGTGTGGTAGACATGACTGTCAATGAGGGAGACGTAAACATGCGTTAACTTATGCTTAAATGCAGGGCTTCCCAAACTGTCCCAGGGGCGTCGTGAGGCGTAGCTTGGGTGTCTTAGAGGGGGGGGCAATCTGGAGGTAGAGGGAGGGTCCAGTGAACAGTCCTAGTGGGTAATGACCCTGCCTATGAAACCTACGGTTCAACTCCAAATAATGGCATTTATTCATGTGATGAGCACATGTATTTGTTTCCGAGTGTGTTTTCTATGTATTTACGTATTTGCATATTATATGTAGCGTCGGCTGAGTACCAACAACGCAAGCCGTCTTGAGCTTAACGTAAAACTCAGTTTGTGTAAGAATGTAGTAATATTTCTGTGGCCTGAGTGAAAAACAAGTTTCATACTAGTTAAATAAATAAATAAATATTTTGGGACAATCTTACACAAATCGACCTAACACTACGGTAACCTAGTCCTACGGTAAGCTCAGCAAGGCTTGTGTTGTAGGTACTAAACGATATATATAATAGATACATACATATAAATACTTAAATACATATAAAACACCCATGATTCGGAACAAATATGTGCTCATCACACAAATAAATGCTTACTAGGTTTCGAACCCATCGGCTTCATAGGCAAGGTCAGTTGTTCACCTGTACCCTTTCTCACTAGTGTCACTGTGTTTATTTACTGACCGTATGATCCGGCGCGGGGAAGCGGCAGAGACCTTGGAGTCGCCGGCGCCAGTTGGCGACGCCAGCTCTGGCGACGAGCGCGGCCGCAGCGAGCACTTCTCGAAACTCACCTGGCGACAACAGAACCAGCACAACCTTTAGGCACTAGCATAAGAAATAGGACAGTATTTGGAACCGAAAAACCCGTCCCTCTTTAATATACCGGGTGTTATAAAAAACGTGATACAAGATTATCAAGCCGGCATCTGGTCATGATTTAGAACAATTTTCACTATGGGGTCAACTTTGAAAAGTGTAAAAAAAATAACTCTCTCATACATTTTCGTCAACTTAGGCCCTGGTCCCACCGCGAGCTAGTAAGCTATGAGCTATCAGCTATTTCAAGGGACAAAAGATAATTGATCCCGATCCCGAAGATGAATTGATTTAAAAGAGACACATATGTGTCATAGACGGGCGATGCTATAAATATATATATATATATATATATATTTAATAAAGATTTCGGGACAATCTTACACAAATCGACCTAGTCCTACGGTAAGCTCAGTAAGGCTTGTGTTGTAGGTACTAGACGACGATATATATAATTGATAGATACGTATAAATACTTATATACATAGAAAACAACCATGACTCAGGAACAAATATCTGTGCTCATCACACAAATAAATGCCCCGACTGGGAATCGAACCCAGGACCATCGGCTTCAGAGGCAGGGTCACTACCCACTAGGCCAGACCGGTCGTCGCATATATTTCTCTCTCTCGCGTTTTGTGAGCGTGGCGGTAGCGCAGCGTGACAGCGGTGTGGCTAATGTAACGAAATAAGGCACACATTCGGATGGCAGCGTCGCGCCCAGCTGCGCCACGCCATAAAACGCGCCCTATGTGACCGAGCCTTAAGCGGGCGTTACATGTTTTTTTTTTTTTTTGTATGACATAAGCGGCAAACGAGCAGACGGATTGCCTGGTGGTAAGCAATTACCGTCGCCCATGGGCACCTGCAACACCATGGGGGTCACAAGCGCGTTGCCGGCCTTTAAGGGGGGTTGGAGCTCTGGGAACCTTACTCACCATCAGGAACACAACACTACATACCTAAAAGGTAGCAGTGCTATTATGGCTGTGGTCTTCTGTAAGGAGGAGGTACTTCCCCAGTTGGGCTGCCCCAGATTCAAGCGTGATGGTCATCGAAAAGAGTTTGGGAATATATGCTGTCCACGTACCTCCTCAGGGCTGGAGTAGTCCAGGTCGATCTCGGTCCACGTGTCGTCCTGGCCGGGCCGCTCGGCCGCCGCGCGCCGCAGCCACTCGCGCACGGACGCGTCGGTGCTGTGCGAGCACAGCTCCTCGAGCACGCCGTTACTTGTGTCGCTGGCCACGTCTGTGATCGTCGATGCTCTGTCTATTTCTATAGCTGAAACATACAGACAAACCCGTAATATAGCGTGCAAACTAAGTTAACTTCGTAACGCCCACCATACTAAAATATTTAATAGTTAAAACCAACCTTACTATGCAGTGAATTGGGTTGAATTTTCTTTTGTACGAAAACTAATGAAACAAAAGAAATTCTACCCTATTTCTTTTTATAAAAGATTTTAACTCCATTGAAAGGGAGTGTACATTGTAATACACACTGGGAGTTACGAGGTTAAACGGGTAGATTATCAAATAAATAAATATTTCGGGACAATCTTACACAAATCGACCTAGTCCTACGGTAAGCTCAGTAAAGCTTGTGTTGTAGGTACTAGACGATATATACAATAGATAGATACATATAAATACTTGAATACATAGAAAACACACATGACTCAGTGAAATACCTGTGCTCATCACACAAATAAATGCACTGACACGGATTCGAACCCAGGACCATCGGCTTCATAGGCAGGGTCACTATCCACTAGGCCAGACCGGTCGTCGATATGAGTAGATAATCAAATAAAATAGTCAAATATTCAATAATGTTATTTATTTTCGGTTATCTATGAAAAAGGGACCTTATAGTCGATGGCGCTTATGTCGTTGTTCAAGACAATACAATACAAACGCAACGCGATCCGACGTAAGTGCCATCGACAATAAGGTCTTTTCATAAATAATGACAAATATTATAAAACATACCGTTTCTCGAAGACTGCCTCCTCGACCGATGCTTATGTATTTCATCAGATATCCTCTCCAAATTCCTCAAAGCTGAAGAGTATTGCTGTTTCGCTTCGCAGACTTGTTCTTCTAGCGTTTGTATCCGAGCCTTCTGCGCTTCCAACGCTGTGTTGATGCGGGCTTTCTCTTCGAAATATGGCCTGAAAAAGAGTTTGAGGCATTGCATTTCCTATCTTATTGCTAAACACTTAGGATTAATTTTTCAGCTTCGATGAGCCGTAAACTATAGATGTATACTTTAGAATAGCATTTAACTTGAGATTTTAGGTTGATACTGCAAGCGTGTATGTCCTTACTGGTCCCACTACAGCTACTAGCTGCTAAGCTAAGCTAAAAGAGAGATATATATTTAAAACTCATCGCCTGGCGATGCACTACGATTGCCCGGCTATGACATATATGTCTCTTTTATTTTCACGGGATCGATTATCTCTTGTCCATTGAAATAGCTGATAGCTCATAGCTTAGTAGCTCGCGGTGGGACCAGTGCCTGAAAGAGATGGAGAGTTGTTGCGCGCTTCCCGCTCACTAGCACGAGACAAAGAACTTTGCTGTCCTGCTGTTTAGGCTTAACCTCGAGTGCAAGCGACAAAGGAATATGAAAAGAATGAATGAATAAAATTGAACTTTACGGAATCCCCCGTAGGTCCCTATTGCATTAACAAACAGACGACCTCATTAAGGTCGCCGGAAGATGCTGGATGTAAGTCGCTTCCAACCGGTACATGTGGAGGTCCAAGCGGAACCAATGGAAGAGAGTGCTTGAGAAGCAGCAGGATTCTAGTTGTAAGTTAGATTGTAATGAGTATAGGTCTATATGTAGGGTAAATCGCCAGTTACTGGCCACCTTACAATAACTGGCCACCATATACTGAAAATGGACTCTATTTACCTATAAACAGAATTCATTTAAGTATAAGGTGGCCAGTAACTGGCGATTTACCCTATGTATAAGGAATCTATGTAACGCTTTGGTGTACACTGTAATGTTACATTATTATTATGGTTCAATCAATATGTGGACAACGTATACCTACGCCTAGGGAATGCAATCTCGTCTCGTCGAGATCCCGATCTCGCGAGATCCCGGCCATATTTTCGTACTAGATCTCGTACGTCAAATTTCGTACAAGACCTCGCGAGATAACGAGTTAAGGAATGTTCCTATTACTCTTAATTATTGAAACTAAAGTAATAATTTACAAGAGACTAAATATAGACTACCATTGTTTTGTTACCAATCTTGTAAGAATTTGAACTGATTAGCTACAGTAGGTATAATAATTATAGACATAAATAAATGTTATTAGAGTTAGAGACAAAATAATAAGTACTCTGTTGATTTTTAAAATAAAACTTACATTATTTTTATAACTAAGCAACGCAGTTTCTATTTAATTACATATCATGTTAATTACTAGTTTTTAAAACAAGCATTTCCATATGTTTTAATTGCGATTCTCCCAATCTCGTGAGATCCCGTAATTTGTGAGTCTCGCGAGATCTCGCTAGGCGGAAATCTCGTACGAGATTGCATTCCCTACCTACGCCCGTATGAAAAATACTAACTGTATATTATCAATACACCCCGTTATCTTATGCTCAGTTTAGGGGCAAGTGATTGGGCAGTAACGATAATCTAAGTCGATAAAAAATTTAGTTGACTTACTCACTCAATAACATGTCAAAAGATCTTGGGTCCGATTTTTGAAATAGTCACCAAGTGATTTCCATAGAGAATGAATGAGAATCTCTATGAAGATTACTAGGTGACTATTTCAAAAATCGGACCCCAACTGGACGATATTCGATTTTTATAATTGTCGCCCTCCGATTTGACTAAAAAGAGAAATTAATGTGTCTCTATAGCTTTCACTAAAGAAGAATTTTAGCTTGACAAATAACTTTTATAGATAAATGTGAATCGACTAATTATGTGAAGCAACATCACTATTTGAGATTGCCCCCAAAATGAGCATTAGATAACGGGGTGTAATTATCAATGGCTGGTGAGTACGCTACAACATGCACTAGTAAAGAAAAGTGTAGTACCGTGTAAGCGGCGGCGTCGTCGGCGGCAGCGATCACTACGCAAGCAGAAAAAGCACTATTTACAAACCGTGCCATCTCTCCGATCTACATTGAACCAGTTAAAAAAAAAATCAGACTCGGCCATACTGATGGTAAACTGTATTCGTCGGTTGTAGGTAATTTGCTAGTAACTGGCCACCATCCAATAACTGGCCACACAGTATACTAAAAATAATCTCTTTAGGAGTTCATTATAGTACGAGGTGGCCAGTAATTGAAAAGCCATTAGAAAATGTTGTCTATTTATAGGTAAACAGAACTTAATTATCAGTTACTGGCGATTTACCTATTAACGATTTTAGTCGTTTATTTCCATGTCGATGGAAAGGTGTGTCTCAGACGCCATGACGTCATCTGCGACTTTTTAGAATAGTGTGTTAAATCAGCGTAAGTTGTTACAAGTTAAATCGCTGCCAGTTAACACGTCAATTAAGCATTACACGATTCACAGGTATTATTTTTTATTTAAATAACTGAGGTTGATAGATTTGTAACCGATTTTTTTCGTTTGGTATTGACTTTTGCTTCCAGGGAATTTTGCCAATAAACGATTGATTGTATGGTCACAAATTAGATAATTGGTCCCTTATTGTGCTAACTTGTACCTTTGAAACAGTAGGCAAGGCATAAGATTATACTGGGTCAATATAGAACGGATTTCATACAACTATAATCTACGTCAACTTTGAAGTCAATAAAAAAACAGTTTCTAATAAAAGCAGAAAACGTGTTTTATATTATCTGAGAGAACCAAAAATAGAAGCAATAGGTTTCCAATTTTTATATCGTATTAGAGAGCCTACCGCAAAAACTGAACTTTTTGATAATTTCCGTCATCTTTTTCATTTTTATTAAGGCGCAATTAGAGTGACAGAGATAGTCGTTCGAAATATTTGCGGTAGACCCTCAAATAATGTGAAAAGGCTCTAAGAAGTGTTTTGTTTGTCATATTTTTACTACTTTATTAGTATGAAATTCAAAGTGGTGAGTTTCAGTGCATAAATATACAAAGTAAGTACTTAAAGTTTTGGGAAAATTTGCTAGTAACTGGCCACTCTCCAATAACTGGCCACAATGAAATAAAAAATGAACTCTGTTTATAGGCGATTAGAATTCATTTTAGTATGAGGTGGCCAGTAATTGAAACCCCATTAGAAAATGTGTTCTATTTATAGGTAAACAGAATTCATTTCCAGCATACGGTGGCCGTGGCAAGATACAGGCGTTTTACCCTACTTGATTGTACAGTCAACCAATTTGATTTATAGGCCACTTAAGGTACACAGTGAAAATCTATATGAAAGACGCAAAAGATCTCTAATTAACGTCCCTGTGACAAGGTTCGAAGTGGCCTAGAAATCAAATTGGTTGACTATACAAGCAAATTTAAAAACGGATTCATTAAAATTAGGTAGTTCTTTTATTAGCGAAGACAATATTTGCTATAGTATTTTTTTATAAGCTGGCGGTTTAGCACTTGAGAGCTAAGTTTGCAAGATTGGTTCTCGAGAGCTAAACGGCCGTAGTCCCTTTCTAACTACATCAATCAAGGGTTCTATCTTGGCTCAAGATACAGTCGTGAATAAAATCTTGACCATAATTGCCAAAGCACAATTGAATAAAGACTACAATTCGAAACCGGAATTAAATCAGTTTATATATAATAAAGTTAAAATTATGAATCTGCCATTTTTTTATGACATGTGCGTGTTAAATAAAGTGATTTAGAAAGGAAGAAGGAATAATGACTTAAACATTCACCCATTAATACAAATAAAAGGGCCTTAGCCGCATACATTAACTAAAAACTTTAAGTTGATCAAGATATAGCCTCGTAACGCCCACCATACTAAAATATTAAATAGTTAAAACCAACCTTACTATGCAGTGAATTGGGTTGAATTTTCTTTTGTACGGAAACTAATGAAACAAAAGAAATTCTACCCTATTTCCTTTTATAAAAGATTTCAACTCCATTGAAAGGGAGTGCAGATACATTGTAATGCACAATGGGCGTTACGAGGATAGTGCGGGTAGTACGAAAAACTCGCGCGGCTAGATGTTCATGTGAACTTTAGCCAGTCTTCATCCGAGACCGCGAGGACAACGTCGTTCCCGAATCGTCGGAGGTAATTTTTAATTTTAATATATACGGCTAAGTCCCTATTATTTGTAATAAAAGGAAGTAGGTAGGAAATTTCTTACCTTCCGTTATAAGGTAGATATAGACTACAAAGTCTAAGAAGTCTTAAGTGCACACATGCAAACTTGAAACAAGCTAAACGAAAAATGGAAAAATCAACTGCCCCGGGCGAGACTCGAACTCAGGACTCTGGGATACACGCCCATCGCTCT
Organism: Grapholita molesta; assembly: GCA_022674325.2. Classification (NCBI taxonomy): domain Eukaryota; kingdom Metazoa; phylum Arthropoda; class Insecta; order Lepidoptera; family Tortricidae; genus Grapholita; species Grapholita molesta. The sequence continues at coordinate 3,490,879 of CP053141.2, read as the reverse complement.
AACAACTGAGGTACAAAGGCTTGCCCAAAGGCTGCGAACTTCTCCACCGTATCTATTTCTCCATCATTCCATTTTTCTTTTATACCTAAGAATTATGATTTCGTAAAATATAATTTAAATCAAGCTTTTTAAATTCAGACTAAACTCAACTACTGCCAAAACATCACAACTTTGAAAAAAACTCAAAACAAAACTATTATGAGCAGGGTTCGGACAAGTCATCGCAAAACAATTGCAAAACGGCTATAGAACAAGATCAATAGAATCGCATTATGTAGAATATTATTTAGTTATATTTTTCAATGACATTTATTACTGCAACCCAGAATTCACCATGAAGCGTGAATTATTGAGTTGATGCCATGGAATATTAGCAGAAATTAGGAACATCAACAAATCGATGCAAAAAGTTTCATAAGAAATTTCTGGCGGAGCTGTCTTCAATTTGTGATTTTTTGACCTAATATGTTTATCAATATTATCTTTCTTTAACTGTTTAATACGAATGTCACATGCTGTACACAATTCCTTGACATTTTCTTGATAACAGAGCTCGGGGCAGTCCTTAATCCACTTGTTGATTGTATTTATTTTCACCATATTTAAAAGATTTAGAAATAACCATAAAAAAAAGAAATAATTGTATTAGTTTAAATTGTCACCACAAAACTGTTTCAAGCATGTCACTTTGACAAATCCATGACAGACATGCGACTAAAAAGGTGAAATGTAAATTACGATAATAATATATCAGCTTTAGATAATAACAATCTTAAGTCGCGATTCTATAATAGTCTTGTCCCATGTCCATATCAGTTTCTGCGATGACTTGTCCGAACCCTGATTATGAGACAACCATATTAATTGTATAGAAACGGGTAACTTTCGTTCGAGTTACAGGCGTCCATAAGCTACGGTGGCTTCTTACCAGGCGGGCCGTGTGATTTTTAGCCACCGTCGTAGTACAAAAATATTTTTTTAAATACTAAGGCGGTGGCAAACAAGCATACATCCCGCCTGATGTAAAGTCGAATACATGTGTAAACGTACAGTACAGTGACGTTTATAAGTATATTCAATGTGACTAATCTAAATCTAAACCTATATAAACGTGAAAGTCCTAACTGACTGATCAACGCCCAGCCCAATCGCATAACCTAGATAGCTGACTTTTGCACAGTAGGTAGTTTATATGCCGTATGGACCCACTAAGGGGGTAAAAAGGGGGTTGAAAGTTTGTATGTGGATTATGTAAAATTTAAAGCGAGAAACTAGAAATGATGTGTAAACACTCCTTATTCGAATACAAGAATAGTACATTTTGATACTAGTCGACGAGGGTGAAAGTTGGAGCCCGAGTGAAACGAGGGTTACAATCACCCGAGTCTTAAAGAAGTTTTCCTAACTAGTGCGTAAAATTGCAGTTTTCGCACGCTTCGCGTGCGTAAATTTTACTTTTTAAGGCACTTGCTATGAAAAATTAGGTTCGATACTCGTGTATCGAAATGTACTATTTTACACGTGTATCGAACCCAATTTTTCATAACAAGTGCCTTAAAAAGTGAATTATACGCACGCGAAGCGTGCGCAAAGTGCACTTTTTACGCACTAGTTAGGAAAAAGTAAATTTAGCATTTTTAGAAATTCATCCCCTAGGGGGTCAAAACGGGAGTTCTTCTGCGCGTGCGAAGCGTATATGTATAATACTCTTGTAAAATGGCGTAGTCTTAGATTTTTTTACTCTTAAATTCCAATGTCTGTCTTCTTGTTAGCATCAGAAAGCGGTGCAGGGTTGGTGTTGTACCTGGACTTGGTGATGTGCCGCTTGAGCGACGCCTGCAGCTGCTGCACGAGGGCGGCGGCGGCGCGGTGGGCGGCCGCCTTCGTCCGCTGCGTCACCGTCGCGTGGGCGCGGTCCATCTCCGCCTGTGGACAAGTCAATATTACAATCTGGAGTACAGAGCGGTCAAGGGACAGGCTAACACTTTAGGCTTCAGTTTTCACTTGTGTTTACGAGATAAATCACTGGCCATTTTTCAACAACTGGCCGCCTAATACTAAAAATGAATTCTGCTCGCCTATAAACTGAGTTGATTTTTAAACGACCAGTGTATAAATCGCATCTTACAAAAATCGAATCTCACACTTATTATTATTATAGCCTTTTTATTTCCACAAATACAATTTAGTTACAATTTATTCTATTATATTTTTATTTTTATTTTTGTGGTCCCTGTTAGGGTAAAAGCCTCCTCAAACTTTTCCACGTTACTCTGTTCTGAGCAGTGTCCATCCAGGCCCTTCCCGCTGCCTCTACAATGTCGTCAGCCCATCTTTTCCTTGGTTTTCCTGCCTTTCTCTTTCCAGTGGGGCCTGGCCATGTGGTTGCAAGGAGAGTCCATCTCTTGTCTTGGTATCTCGCCAAATGTCCTGCCCATTTCCATTTCTGGGATAGTGCGTGTTGAAGAGCATCTGTCAGCCTTGTTTTCTTCCTTATTTCTTCGTTTCTTGTCTTTTGAATTCTCCTTAACTTCAAGATGCTTCTTTCCATTGCATGTTGACAAGCGAGAATTTTGCTCTTTACCCTCTTAGTGTACACCCAGGTTTGGCTGGCATAAGTGAGGCTGGGTAGTATGCAGGAGTCCATTATTATCTTCTTGAGCTTCAAACTGTAGTTACCTTTTAGAATTTCCTTTTGAGCCCAGTATTTAGTCCATGCTATATTAATTCTTCTGTTTAATTCGTTCTCGTTACTATTTTTGTTAAAGGATATGAGTTTTCCCAAATATATGTACTCTTGAACATAATCTATTTCCTTGTCTTCTACTTTTACTGGTTTTTGAAAGCTATTAGTCATTACTTTTGTTTTAGTGGCATTCATTTGCAATCCTACTTTCTGACTTTCTGTGTTTAAGGTTTGCAGCATATTCCTTATCCCCAGAGCTGTTTCATTAAATAGGACAATATCGTCTGCAAACCTCAAGTGCGTGAGTCGTCTATTTTGCACCCACAGCCCCTCATTTTTCCAATCCACATTCTGGAAAATATCTTCTAAAACAGCTATAAATAGTTTGGGTGAGAGGGGGTCACCTTGCCTCAAGCCGCGTCCTATTATGATTTCTTCTCCCTCTCGTTCCAGTTTGACTCTGCTCACACTTTTAGAGTATATATTCTTTATAACTGTTATGTATTTTTCGTTTATATTATTTTTCCTTAATGCTCTCCAGATTGACGAGTGTGTTACACTGTCGAATGCTTTGGTATAGTCTACAAACGCCACATACAGCGGTTTGTTGAATTCTTTATATTTTTCTATTATTTGTTCTATAGCCTGTATGTGGTCGTTTGTAGAGTAGCCCGGTCTGAACCCTGCCTGTTCTATAGGTTGGTTTTGATCAATACCTTGTTCTAGTCTGCTTAATAATATTGATGCAAACAGTTTGTACGTTGTTGATAGCAGGCTAATAGGTCTATAGTTGCCAATGTCCAGTGGGTTGCCTTTTTTGTACAATAATATGATGTGTGACTGACACCATTGGGTTGGAATTTGTCCTGTTTTTAATGCCAAATTGAATAGTGAAGTTAAATGTGTAACCAATATTGGTGCTCCAAGTTTTAGACACTCGTTTGTTATATTGTCTGGTCCTGGGCTTTTTTCGGGTTTGAGTTTCTTTATGTGTCTCACTATTTCCTTTTCACTTATTGCCTCAGCTACTGTTTCTACTTCTATATTTCTTTCTTGGTCTTCAGTTTGTATTTCCAATGGTGGTTTTCTGTATAGTTCTTGGTAGAAGGTTGTAGCTTGCTTAATGATGTCTTCTCTTGTTTTGGTGTCACCTTGTCCGTCTGTGAGTTGTCCGATCCAGTTTTTATGTGTTGTAAGTTCTTTATAGGCACGCTTGGAACTCCTATATGTTGTCATATTTTTAACAATAACTGTTCTTCTATGGGTCTCATAGTCTTTTCTTATGGCTCTGTTTGTTTTTTTGAATATTTGTTTTAGCTCTTCTCTGTCTTCCTTAGATTTTATTTTTAGGGATATTAATTCCGCTCGTCTGGATATCAGTTTGAGTGTATCTTCATTTAGTATTTTTTGTTTGTGTTTCTTCATATCTTTATTTCGTTTTAAGCTTTTTGTGATTATTTCTTCCAATATGTTGCTATATGCTTGTATGTCTGTAGTGTAGTTGAGCTTAGTTGTCTGTGAGATGTTTTCTTTCAGGTTTTCAATATAAGTAATTTTCTCTTCTTCTGTTTTAAGGGCTTTAGGCAAGCATTTGAATGATCTTCGGTTGATTTTTGGAGTGTCCAGTTGAAATGTGCATCTTAGCATTCTATGGTCTGATGGAAATTTTATCCCATTTAGTACTTCTAGGTTGGTAATAAATTTGTGGTTGCCACATAGAATAAAATCGATTTCATTCCTTGTTGTTTGATCTGGTGACCTCCATGTCCATTTTCTTGACGTTTTTTTCTTAAAGAATGAGTTCATTATGGACAGCCTGTGTTCTTGTGCATGTAATATTAGACGTTCTCCTCTGGGATTTCGCTTGCCATAACCATAGTTCCCCATAATTTTAGTTTCCTTTTCGTGGGGTAATGGGTTTCCTATTTTAGCATTAAAATCCCCCATTACTATTAGGTTTTTATCTGCTTGGTTATGTGCTTTGTTCAGGTCATCATAGAATTTGTTAAGTTCTTCTTGTGTAGAATTTTCCGTTGGTGAATAGACTTGAATTAGCGATAATGACATGTTTTCGAATTTTAGGTCCAAGATGGCAACTCTTTCAGATATTCCTGAGAAGTTGACAATGTTCATACTGAGGTTCTTCTTAATCATGAATCCCACCCCGTGAAGTCCCACTGTCTCTCCCATATAGCACAGAATATAATTTTTATGTTCTTGTATGCTACAGCCCATTCTTCGTACTTCCGCAAGCCCAATAATGTCCCAGTCTAGCTTTTCTATAGCTATATTCAGCTCTAATAGTCTTGTTGTTGTTGCTAGTGACCTCACATTGTAAGTGCATATTTTTAAACTGTGGTTTCTCTTACATTTTGATCTATTGTTACCTACCAATATTGACGGTGGATTTGTTGAGTCAATATCCTTGGTTGTAGGGTGCAGGCCTAAAATATCCCATTTAATTTCTTTTAGAGCATTTCTGAGCTCCATAACTCTTTCAGTGGTTTTTAGTGTTAGAACATTTAATGTTGCTACATATATTGGTGGTTGTTTTGCAATTGGAGGGTGTTGGTCATAAGCCCCCACGGTGACCGGCCGGGTTGGGGACTGATATAATATTATACGAATCGAGCTAGTACAGCCAGATATATCGGAGCTGTGAAGGTGGTCACAAATATCTGAACAACACCTTTATTGTCAAGGATATAATCTTCATGTTTAGACATTTGTGACACTTCCACAGTGCCGATATATATGATGGCGACATGCCTCGATTTGTATAAGATTGTCCTAAAATATCTATTTATTGTGTCTATATAATACGAGTATTATACCGATATGGTGTGAGATTCGATTTTTGTAAGAAGCGATTTATTCACTCGGATCGCCATTTTTTATACAACGACGGTGGCAAACAAGCATACGGCCCGCCTGATGGTAAGCAGTTACCGTAGCCTATGGACGCCTGCAACTCCAGAGGATTCACATGCGCATTGCCTACCCTAAAAGTTGTTGGAGCTCTGGGAACCTTACTCACCATCAGGAACACAACACTACATACCTGAAAGGTAGCAGTGCTATTATGGCTGTGGTCTTCTGTAAGGAGGAGGTACTTCCCCAGTTGGGCTTCTCCAGACTAGAGCGTGATGGTACTTCGCTGTACCTCATTGTTGGACGTAGTTTAAGGACATACCCGAGTCAAAAATGATATAAGTGTGAGATTCCATTTTTGTAAGATGCGATATATACGCTCGCTTACGCCGTTCTGCCCCGGTAAGTGCTGCACGTTACCTGGTTGACCCTGTGCGTGGCGTGGTTGAGCATCTCCTGCCAGGCGGGGTCCAGGGTGACTCCGCCCTCGGCGCCCTCGGCCAGCCGCGCGAGCCCCTGCTCGGCGAGGAACACCATCTCGCGGGCGGCCGAGTGGGCGCTGTTGGCCTTGTCGTAGGTGATGGTCGCCGTCTGGAGTTCTTGTGACGTCTGTTGAATAAGTAATTAGTATATTACGTATCCAGGGCGGTAAAACAAAGAATGGGTCAGATCGCGGGTATTTGTGTATAAACAAGCGATCTGAGGCCTTCTTTGTTATACCGCCCGTGGTGTGTACATAATTTTACGTCTTCATCTGGGTGTAAAGTGAGATTTTCCGTCGCGCCCTAGAGCGGTAAATCCCTCTTACCGCCCAGTGTGACGTGAAAATATATACACGATACATAATAATAACAAATATACAAGAGCGCTGGTGGCCTAGCGGTAAGTGCCACTTGCAATCCGGAAGGTCGCAGGTTCAAACCCCGGCTTATACCACTTAGTTTTACGGAATATCATTTGATATTTACCAGTGGCTTTTCGATGGAGGAAAAATCGTGAGGAAACCGGACTAATCCCGATACGGCCTAGTTTACCCTGTGTGTGAAGGTCAGATGGCGGTTGCTTTCGTAAAACTAGTGGACGTATACAGTGGAGTCCTCATATAACAAAACTCGCACATCATCGCACATAGATTAAGTTCGGCCGCTTTCGCCATTAGGAGAATTAGGCAACTGTCGAATATTGAGACAGCTCGATTAATTTATCATAGTTATTTCCATAGTGTAATGTCATATGGTATTCTGGTTTGGGGCAAAGCAGCTGACATACAGACTATATTTGTATTACAAAAAAGAGCCATTCGTTTTATGTATAACTTAAGAGCAGGTGCATCTGTTAGAAAACTTTTTAAAGAAATTAATTTATTAACTGTAGCTTGTCAATATATATATGAAAATATTATGTACGTTATTAAAAACCTTCAGTTGTTTACCAAAAATTGTGACATCCATACCTATAACACTAGAAATAAGAATAAGCTTGCTATTAGAAAGTGTCGTGTGCGTAAAGTGTATAAATCATTTTTTGGGCAATGTATTCATTTATATAACAAGTTACCTGATGATGCCTTAAAATTACCCTTCCCAGTACTTAAGAATTGATGTCTAAGGGCTATTACAGAGTAGAGGATTATTTGACAGACAAACATGCATGGCCCAAACCAGAAACTAACAAAACCGCCTAGCAATTAATTTAACAATTGTATGTACTGCCAGATCATGTAAATGACACAGTTCAGATAAGAAAGCATATTAAAGTATGTCTATTTTGTGAAGTCGAATTTGTTTATACATTATTATTTTTACTTTTATATTTTAGTATTTTCTTATCTTGTAATAAACTGTTTGATATGTTTTCTTATCGGAATACGCATAATTATGTAAGTACTTTAAGATTTGATGTATCACTGTTTGAAAAAATAAGTCCCGCCGTCGTTTCTTGCCGGTATCTTCACGGGTCAGAGGTGTAGGGTTTGAACCGGTGTAGATTTTTTTTTTTTTGACGTTCATAAGTGCATGTAATGTGCCTAAATTGAAAAATAAAGATCTTTTATCTTTTAGTGTCTACGCCAAATCCTGGGATTCGTTGCCAAGCGGATCCCAGGCTCCCATGAGCCGTGGCAAAAGCCGGGACAACGCGAGGAAGATGATGACATAAGTGTACAAATAATAATTGCAGTGCCGGCTAACTAGAATAGCACCACCCTTTCTCCAGCGGGTAAGAGGTGACAAAGGAAACCGACGGATGGGCAGCAGCGTCGTAACCAAATCTACAGCTACTGTGGTCGCCAACCCGCCCGTCAAGCTTCGCGACTATGACAACTACCCCCTAAGATGATAGAAATAGTAGTAGTGTACTCACAGTTTTTACAATACTTACAATGTTAGCTCTGAATCTTGCTTCATAGTAAGGTCGGGCCTTATGCACACTAGTTCCAAGTTTTTTTGTGAGCTGCTGAATCCGCAGGTGTCCCTCTGCCAGCAGTCTCCGGAACCCCAGCCGTGCTTCATCTAGCTCTACTTCCAGTCTATTGATCTCATCTGTTGCTGTGTTCAGGCGCTCTAGCTCAATCTGGGGAGAACAGAAATAAATTTATTTATTTTATTTAATTATTAGCCTTAATTTACGAACACTAACAATAGTACAGAATAAGTTTCACAATAAACATGTTTTCTTTAATCTTCTCTTTTCTTCATTCATACATTTTTCTCTTCTTCCATTTTCGGGTGTCCGTTTGCCAATTGGCAAAGGCCTCCTCCAATCTCCTCCATTCCTGCCTTTCTATAGCCACTCTACCCCATGTTATTCCTGCAACCTGTCTTATATCATGCTTATATCATCGTCTCATCTTCTTTGTGGTCTTCCTTTCTTTCTTTTTCCATTCCTTGGGTACCATTGTGTGACAATTTTGCTCCATTTGTCCTTTCATGACAGAAATATATAAATAGTTACTGGCTTGGAAAGAAGGTGATTGCAGTTAATTGAAAACTTTGAAAGTGGGCTTATGTGTAGAGATAAATTTAATTGTCAATGGAGAACTAAAGCAAATAATACAGCAATTCGAAGTTAAATTTATTTATCTGAAGTTTCAATAGTAAAGGCTATTTTTAATTTATGTTTTTGGTTTATTATGCATATACTTAATCTTAATAACATTTATTGCTCATAAACTTCTTTTCTTTTTTTAAATTCTGTTTATGTGTGGGTTTTTAAGGCACAAAGCTCTCCTTCTATGCATATACTACATTTTGTTTAAGCTCATCAAGTTAGTTTCAAATTTAGAATGAAATAATATCTCAATATATTCACATATTTTATTGTAGACTTTAGGTATACAAACACTTAGATTGGATAAATAAAATAGATACTTGAAATAATTTATATTTGTTTTTAATCATAGTCAGATCATGATATAAAAAAAAAATATTTTTTTAATACAAATTATCTTAGAATGAACTGACTATTTCCATTTGAAGAAACAACTTTACTCTGCTTACAACATAATGATGTCATACCTAGCTTGTATAATAGCTTGATATGATTCTAAAGAGTTATTTGGCCTGCCCTTATAATATAATCTCCTCCCATCCATTTCAACAGTTATTAAAAAAAATTAATAATAAAAAATACAGCATTATAAATTATAATAATCCATTAAACTTTATTTAAAAGTTCTTATTAGAAAAACTGTATTATATTTTTAGTGAACAGTAATTCCTTATTTCTAATAATATTTATAAACAGCGTACAAATCTTTGACACGAATAGAACAACAAAGAAAAAAACTTTCCCACGCGTCGCTTATGTAAAACTGATATGGGATCTGAGATTATTATAGGATAGTTGCAATTGACTTCTTCCGTAGACACTCCTGGACATATCCGTTGCACACTGACTCCGTAACACTTGGCTAAGCTAAGTAGTATCGATTATCAGTACCTGTACTCTAGGGTCCAGCGTTTCTGAGCATTCTGCGGCGCTATCGTTCATTTTTTACTCAAACTGTATGCATTTTAAGCAGAGTTACATTCAAAACGGACAATGTTTTACACAATTTATGTTTGTTTTCTTAATTACCGCACGACATTTGCTGTACCAAAATTTTAGTATCGTCACAGCACAGCAGCCAAAAACTCGGACTGTCAGTGGACTGGATGGATAGTGGATGATAGAAATGTCAACATGACAATACTTTTTTTTACAGATATTACTTTAATAGTGAAATATGACGTGTTGCTCATTTTGTTCAGCTGTTTTAAACATGGCCCAAATAGTTCACTGCTGCGGCGCTACCGCAAACAACGATATACGTAAATTTCGGGCGATTGTCTCTGTCGCTCTCATGCTACCTTAATAGGAGTAAAAGAGAAAGATTCCCGAAATATACGAACTTCGATGTTCGCGGTATCGCTCGCAGCCAATATTAAAAAAAAAACTATTTGTCATCGCATTTTTGATGTAGACGTACGATTACGAGTGAGCTCACAGTATTTTACAAAAAATGGTACTTTCTTATTAGTTTTTAGGCTATTAATGATTTATTATGAAAAGTGTGGTATATAAAATGTATATTTCTATTTCAGGCGACTGAAGTAGAGGAAACCATCAAGCGAATTCAGGCCCATAAAGGGGTAATGGGAGTGATAATTGTGAACCACGAAGGTTTGATCGAATTTCTTACGTTACCATAGTTACTTTCCATTTTTATAATGTTCTTTGTCCTAGTTTTCACGTAGTTTGCTGCCCTTGTATATCTTATGCCTAAAAATGTTTCGTTATTCCAGGTATACCTATTAAAAGCTCTTTGGACAATGCCACTTCAGTGCTATACTCCGGTCTGATTGGGCAGCTGACCGAAAAAGCTAAAAACGTTGTCAGGGAGATGGTAAGGATCAAACAAAACTTAAAAAACTTTGTACACCAATCCTAAAAGTATAGTGAATTCTTAAGGGCTGGGCTGAAATATCAAGTGCTGATAAGTCAGCTCATAAACTTATGTTAGAGGAGTATTTATTTAGAAAAAATATATTTGCTACACTCCCTCACTTGGGAGAGGCCTATATCCAGCCTATAGCCTACCATTACAAGCCTACCCTATAGCTAGTGTTGGGCCCATGAAGTTGGCATATGTCTGAAACTTTAGTGAGACATTTTAATATTTCATTAATGAAAATGACTTTAATCACCCTATGCTGACCAAGGAATGTCGAGCTAGTGACTAAGTAATTGTGAGTGAAACAGTCACTTAAAATGTGTGAAACTTAGTCTTAGTCTTATACAGATAGAATACAGGGATGTATAATAACCCAAAAGCATTAAAATCCATATTAATATTATAAATGCGAAGGTAACTCTCTCTGTCTGTTACTTCTTCACATTAAACTGCTGAACCAATTGCGATGAATTTTGGTAAGGAGAGAGTTTGAGCTGCAATTATGACGGCTGGTTGACAAAGTCGCAAGGGAATACTAGTATAATATATATTTAGGGATAATTTTACCTATATCTACTGTCTACCTATATCTAGTAAGCTTAAGTTGTGTTGCTAGTACTAGACAATACACAGACAACCTTCATAACCAGTGATCGGTTTTTTGGATTCGACATGGGGTGAACAACCTCAAACATTATGTTAGTATGGAAATGCCCCGGGAATCCGGGCTTTAGGTTGTTAGAAAAGACAAAAAAAATACATTGAGTTTATTTTATTACACTTTAAAACATCTAGGTAGCTGATAGACATGCGTACTTACTCGCCGTTCTTTTGTCCAAATTGAACAAATGGGCACAAGTGTTCACAGTGACAGCTCATCTGCTGCCACCAAATCGGCATATTTTGTACCGTTTGTACAAAAGTTCGACGAGTAAGTAAAAAATCCCTTTCACACAATTTAAATAGTTTTATTTTTGATTAATTTGTTCGGTATCGCGGGAAACTGTCGTATTTATATTAACTTTTCTACATGATATCCCGCGAGGGTGAATCCAAAAAACCGATCACTGTTCATAACCCAGGAACAAATATTCATTATAATCACACTACTAAAAGCCCTTGCCAAGATTTAAATCTGATAAAAATAAAACAGTATTACAAGTTAACCTTTTTATCGCTACAAATTGAGCAGCAGAGCATAATGAAAAAAAAAACTTACTTATTTTTTCAGGATTCATCCAACGACTTGACATTCCTGCGTGTCAGGAGTAAACGCCATGAGATCCTGATTGCTCCAGACCGTGAATTCATACTCATTGTCATACAAAACACTTCGGACTAATCATAACCTCCTTAGTTATAAGATTAAAGTAATGTAATATTGTCTTCGGTTGCCGCGATAATTACTCATGAAATAAAACAACGGGTGGTCCACCCGATGACCACGAACGCTGCTAAAGGGTTCGAAACGTCGGGATGAAGTTTAAATTAGTATACGCGATTTAATCCGTTTTAGTTGTTTTATTTCATTAAAGTAATGGTTATTTTTTACAATAATTGGTCTCTAGTGCATATTGCTTTTACAGTGATGATCAATTAATGAAATTTCATATACAGATTACAGGCATAAGTAGTATAAATATAGGAATTAAAATTTTAACTATGGTAAAACTACCCAACAATGGTCCAAAACTAAGTTGAATATCTTCATTTAGTACTCAGTGAAAAGCCAACGGCTGTTCATAAAAGAATGAATCGTTGAAAACAAAATAAATAAATTAGGATTGATACTTTAATTAATTACGAACTAAATGTTTGGATCATAGTTGCACCATTGGACTATAGGTGGGTAGTTTTACGGTAGTTAAACTACCTACAAAACTGAAGCTACTAAATAACTATATTTGGGTAATACAGATCAATTAGGTTTGATCCGTGTCGACATTGTGTGATTTGTGATTTCAAAGCTAAATATTTAATTCTATGAAATATAAACACAAACAGTTTCCCCGTGTAACTCTATTCCACAAAAAAATAATATGTAATCTCATAAGCAACCATTGGCCATAGAAAAGATGATTATTGTTTTAATCTTTATGACCCATTTACTAGTCCCTGGGATAATTCATGTAACAAAGACAACAGGTTTGCTGTATGGACAGTTTTAAATGTCAACTTTGCATTGGGCTAAGCATGTAAAAATGCCCAGTAAAATTGTAGTAAAAAATCACCACAGAAAATAGAGATCAGTTATTTGTTATAGCTTCTATAACCTCTTGATCATGAGTCATCTATTTGTGACAGTCTTACGCCACGAGCATCATTACATGACATGTGTACTAGACCGTCAATTCGTGGCGTACAGAGCAGTGTCATTTCATTCGTAGTGTGGCAGTCAAGAGGAAGGAGAGTTTTTTGAGCGCCAGACGATAAAGAAATATGCCGTGCCAGTAACGCCACGCCACGCCATCGCATCTTGTTGAGCGAAGTTGAACCTTACGGAATCTCCCGCTGTTGGCGTCCATGGCACGACTTACCGATGACGGCCGCAGCCGTCTTTGGCTGTCGTTAAACACATCTATACCAGTGCAACAAGCATGGAAGGAAGCAGCTTTCGTCTTTTGTGCTGACAACTGGACAGAGGGAGGAGGTAGTTTTATCACGCTGGTTGAGATTGCAATAGACGTGCACTTTCATATTGCGGTATCTCACGACTTTTTTTTATAACGCGCCATAGTTTCATTTTACGTATAATCTCCACATTTCATAAGCTGAAGTCATGTTACAACTCGGTTTATTTGATGAATCATTATTTAGGTATAGTTTATTTTAAGTGTAACGAAATTATTTTTATTTATTTACAGTTCGATAAAAATAATCTTAAGGGAGCATTTACAATGATTGGTCAGTACCTAAATCAACAAAGTATACAATTTGTTTTTACATATTTAACCTTTTGAATGCCAAGAACAACTAAAGGTGCCATGCACTGTCGTGCCCACCGTGCCAATGCCACTCGAGTGTCATGGCGACGCTGTCAAAGAAATATTGAACGACTGCTGAATATAAGGTTTATATTAGTTATTCATTTTTAGAGATGTTGACGTGTACGCCACATATTGACGTGAGAAGCGTTCAAAAGGTTAAAAATGTGTATTAAAAGCAAATTTTAAATTAGACCAATCGCATGAGTCGTAAAATAACTTTCTAAATATATTGCAGTATAATTTACATAAGGCACTAACGTAGTATTGACTGTATGTCCTAACAATGCGAAAATGGTAATAAAGCACTTTTATGCAATCCTTGTTTCATTCATGTTTCATTTTACAGGGGGAAATAAAACGAGACATTAAAATTTATTCGTTTATTGATTCATCATAATAGACATGCCGAAGTCCTCAGCAGTATGTGACATTATCTATAAAAAGGACCTTATTGTCGATGGCACTTACGTCGAACCGTGTTGTGAAATGCGCCATCGACACACTAAGGTATCTTTTCATAGATAATGTTACATATATTAAAAAAATACTTACAGTAGCCATGGTGTGTTGTCGACGGTCTCCGATCTCTTCTATGGATAAGACTGGCTAGTGGACAAATTTTTTTAACACCAAATGAGCCTTGGTATTCTCACTAGTTTTGGTAGGGTTTCCAGATTTAGTTTGAGTAATAATTATTCAAATCAATGTCATTGTGTCATGTTACATCAAGAATAAAAGCAATGTTTATTTAAATAGTTTCTTGTAGGTAAAAGGGACAAACTTTATTTTAAATTTAACTTTTCCGATTTGGTAGTATTTTCGGGCATGGTTATTTTATTACGCTTAATCGTTTGTGCGTCCAGCTGACGCAAAACTATCCCAGCCTCTTTGACATAGCGTATAAGTATGACTAAAGCTGTATATGCAGTCGTGACTTTGGGACTCAGGTCTTCGTTGACGTGATACGCCGTCTTTGGCGTCACATATTTCGACGCTCTCTATTTGCCTTTTCATATTGTATAAACATTTGTCCCCTTTTGTTATTTTATTCATTTAAATAATAAAATAAGTAACAAATTTTCACCAAATGCAAATTTTGCATACTTATTTATAGTCTTTTAAAAAATTTCAAACAATACTTATCCTTACTCGTACTCGAAGTTGACATAAAGTTGTTTGTATATAAAAATCCTTGGTTTTTAGAACATTTAACATTTTCAAGTAATTTTGTATAATATTGAAAGGTTTTTCAAATGTATTACTTAAATTTCAATATATCATTATCAATATTTTAGAACTATGTTTCAGTATTGAAAATGTTTATTTTCATTTTGCTGTTTAGCAATATTAGCTTTAGGATTACTAGCACATGTCATTATATGGTTGTTTTCTAGAAGTATTCATTCATTCTTCTAAACTTTCAAAATACAACAGAATTAATATAAAATTTGCACATGACACCTTCAAATCGAATGCCGGTATTTTAAAGTTTTATATTACATTTTTTTTTAATACCAGTCAGTTACATGCTTTATTATTTTAATTCTTAGACATTTTTACATAAGCTGTTATTTTATTTTGCCGGAAGTACCTTTGCGGTATTGTAATTAACATAAATATTATTACATTAAGGTTGCTTTGAAAAACCCAAAGGAATTTCAAAACAGATGTTTGAATGTGCTTTAGCGAAACGTATTGTTGCGAACCAATTAAAAATCTCGGTATTTATTTTAATTTTTATTTATTCATAGTCACACAAGAATTGTTGTAGTACATTTATTTAAATCTAAATTGGTTCAACATGTTTTAACAACCCTACGCGAAGGTGAAACCTTCTATAAGCTTTTTGTTATTTAGTGTTACATTTTAGTATAGAGCACATGTGCTTTTTGTGTTGACAGGCTGAATCAAAACATGTTGACAATTATCAATGCCTAAGCTTATTCAAGAAGCAATGTCTTACTTATTATACAAGTGATGCATATTAATTTTTTTTGTTCAATTCTAGACGAAACATTCATATTTTAAAAGTTTAACCTATTCACCAAATCAATGCACAAATATTATTTTTTTCGTTGGAGGCATGCGTTCTTGTGCGCCGTAATTATTTTATTGATAAAAAAAACATAAATCATTTTCTTTAGAACATAATAATATAAGTGTTATCCATAGTATTTGTTATTATTTAGAATGCTAAATAATTGTTATTTTTGCTGTAGCAATATTTTACCAAACTACACATAATTCTGTAAAAGAATGTTTTAGAGTTTTGGTCTGTTAAACAATAAAATATGTATAATACATATGTCAACTAAAGTAATTATGTACTTGCAAAAGGTTACACGTGGTTTTAGGGGTCCAGTTTTTGTTGTTTTTTGTCTTGATTTTTTGCGTTATATTTGTGTTGATTTAGATCCAATTTTGAATACTCACTGTGCAATACTTACAGTGAGCGCTTTTTCGGAGCGGGCCTGAAATTTAATAATCAGATTAATATTTTATTCGTAAAAAATGTACAGTAGCAAAAATAAAACAAAAATCTTCATTTCATATGAACATCACAGATTTTCTTGTTATAAAAAAAAATGTTCATATGCAATAAAGTCAGCTAGCCAAAATGTAAAAAAAAATTAAAAAGCGTTAAATTATTTTTACAAGCGAAAACTTAAAATAAACGTGTGGCAAGTGCAGACGACAATCACTCAATAAAATAGGGTTCACAAAAGCAAACGAGATAAAGGAAAAATGAAAATTTCTTTTTAAACGGATTTTTCGTGTTTTGCGGCAAAAATTGGGTAAAAATTAAACGTAACTCTGCGTTTAGACATGCTGGCTCGTCACTCGCCTCGCTATTCGTCGAAACGTTCGACGAGACTTTTCCTATACAAAAACGCAATGCGAGGGACGAGAGGAATGGCGAGACGTCCGCGTACACATGTGTGCTTACGTTTCGCCTCGCCATTCGCCTCGCTACTCGTGCGAATGTGTGGCGGCAGCATTACAATGATATTCTAGTGCTGGGCGCGTGTACTTTGATGTGAACAGAAAACGAATTCAGATGAAGACATGCACTTAATATGTATATTGTATAGTCGACTTGATTATATTTTTAATATAAAAAAAATCTAATTGCTACATGTCTGTTTGATTCAGCAAACTTAAAATAGAGACAATTACGTTATATTTCTGTGTGTATTTTATTTATTTTTCCATTATTTAAAAATGTGCAAATGGCGGATTTAATGCTTTATGCAATCGCGGTAAAACTAGTGTCCAAATTCATGTGTAACATTTAAATATGTAAATTAACGAGATTGTAGTACATTCCCAGTAAAATCTACATTCGTATTACTGTAGCATAATAATGAACTGATTTTCATTTCAGGTCATTTGTCGCAATTCTAAACAATGGAGTGAACGGACTCGCGAGCGATATTAACAATCCGGTTGTAGCCAAGACGCCATAATTGATAGTAAAAACTCAATTGGAACGAAAAAACAAAATTTGAACGTTGTACACCTGGGTCACAACGGAAGAACAGCGCTGGCTTTGCCAGCTACAATACTGAGTTGTGACCCTTTTGTGACAAAATAGTACATTTCGATACTAGTGAATAAAAATTTTTTTTTGGCGAGTGTGAAAGTTGGAGCCCGAGTGTAACGAGGGTGACAATCACCCGAGTCTTAAAAGAAGTTTTTACACGTGTATCGAACCTAATTTTTCATAACGAGTGCCTTAAAAAGTGAAATTTACGCGTGCGCAAAGTACACTTTTACCCACTAGTTAGGAAAATGTATTTTTAAATTCATGTTTATGGTCTTTTGTTTTGTATTGTTTTGTCATGAATAAATGTTTTTTCTTTCTTTATTTCTTTCAAAAATAATGTATTTAAATGGCAAATCGAACGATAATCAGTCAATCACATGATTTATTTTTCTACAATCAATTAGTTTGTTTTCTCTGGACTTGGCTCCTAAAACTGCCGGACGAGGGGGAGGTAATAGATAGTGAAAACGTAATCAGAACGAAAAATAATGTATCGGAGTAACAAATCGACCGTGATTTGTTTTTCTACAATCGATTGGTTTGGTTTCTTTTGTTTTGTCTCCTAAACCGCGACCGAGAGGGGGGGAATGAGGGGCGGAGCGAGGGTAGAGGAGCGAGAGTGAGTGAGTGGGGAGAGGGGAGAGCGAGAGTAGGGGAGGGGAGGGAGTGAGTGAGAGCCGGGTGCAGCGGCCGGTGGGCGGGCGGGTGTACGAACAATTACTTGTGCGGGCGCGCGTAGGGCGCGGCGCGGGCGGGTAGCGCGGCGGCGGGCGGCGCGTGCCCACGTCGCGCGCCGGCTTGTAGTCGCGCTCGTCCTTGTAGCCGTAGCCCTCGTCCTCGAAGTAGCGCTCCGGCGCGCCGTAGTAGCCGTACTCCTCGCCCGCGCGCGGCCCGCGGACCTGCGTCGGAAGGAAGGTGGGTTTCAATGGCACGCAAACACACGAGCGGAGCCTAAAACCTCGGTCAAACCAGCGGGCGTGACGCCACACATGCTAACAGGTTAGCGACGTCAAACAGACTGCGCCCCGCTGCTATCGCGCCCCGCTTCTGTCGCGCCCCTTGCGTCCAGACGGCGCGGGCGCAGCGCGGACGCGGTGGCACGCTGCGCCGCGCTGGGTCTCCTCAGTCGGACGTTAAGTGGCGCGCGGTGCGTAGTGCGAGAGTGACACCCGCATCGCGCCGCGTCCACGCCGCGTTCGCGCGCGTGTTGAAAACGCGAGTCCGGCACGGTCCACGCGCGCCCTGTTTGACAGGCATCACGCGACGCGGACGTCGCGCCGAGCCACGCTCTTTGATTTGACCGAGCCTTTAAACGACTACGCTCGGCAAAGTTCGCACGACCCATCATTTGTCGGTTTTTTCGACACAGCATCTTCCGCTCGGCTGGTGTTAAAACGCGCCATATAAGCAGATACATTGCGACTTTGTTTTCAGCAGATGAGGTGGAATAAAAAGAAATATCATTATATGACTTACCGGCGGCTCCGGGGCCGCGTAGTGGTCGTCGTATCCGTAGGAGGACTCCATGGCGGAGCGGGCGCGGTCCAGGATGCTGATGACCTTAGTCTTGGCGCCCATGCGGGGCGGGCCCGGCGGCGCCGCGTGGTGCGCCGGCGG
This sequence comes from Grapholita molesta, assembly GCA_022674325.2. NCBI lineage: Eukaryota > Metazoa > Arthropoda > Insecta > Lepidoptera > Tortricidae > Grapholita > Grapholita molesta. The sequence continues at coordinate 3,472,238 of CP053141.2, read as the reverse complement.
CCGGCGGCCCGGCGGCCCGGCGCGCGGCGGCGGACCTGCGAGCGGACCGGTTGAGAACTGGACACTTAGTTACACAGACATGCCTAAACTAAAACATAAACAAAGCACATTTTACAAACTTAAATTTGCCAGTGGCTAACTTAAACACTAACATAGACTCATGTATAATTGTTTGTGCTTGTCACATAGTGGCGCCGATCTTAGATGCAATGATAAGTTTGTGTTAGCTACACAACTCAGTCTAGTCTCTCTTTAATAGTTGGACTTTCATCTCTATCAAGGTTAAGATGGCTATAAAAAATTGTACAATAATTAAAATATTGTGCACAGTTCATAGACATACCATTTAACTATACGAGGCGTGCTAATAATAATACCACGATCGAAAGGGATGGTCTTATGTAACTTTCTATAGGTATCGCAGAGACGGCGCTATTTTCGTCCGTCCTTGTCAGTCTCACATATTTTTGTTCCCCTCCAAACTGGACCCTTCAGAACTGAAAGTTGGAGGGGTACAAATACAATTGGAGTTTTCTTGTGTTTTCAACCAAAATTGCGATAATTAATACATAATAAACTAATATTTTTGTTATAAAAAATGTCCTGTAAAGCAAAACTATAGCAACTTGAAACATTTGGGCTGCAAAAGCCAGACTATCTTTGTCCCTTACTGGCGGTCGCGTTCTCCAATCATTATTCCTCCTAGCTTAGTTACTTAAATCGAAAGAAAAATAATTGACTCGAGTACTCGAATAGCACAATCGAAGTGCACTGGGCTAGTGATCCAGTGGTAAGTCAAAAATTTTATATTTTTCTTCCGATTTATCTATCGAAGATATTCGCTAGCAGACATGTCTGCATAATATCAAATAATTTAGACACCAAGTACTCAGTAAAAAAAATGCAACTTAGAGACACCATAAAATAAAAAATGTATTTATTTTGTAATTCAAGTACCCATTGCTAGCAACCGTTTGTGTAAACATATAGATTTACAATCATGTTACGGCTTTTAGACAACTACCTTATTTTTGATTATATTTCTTTCGTAATTATTCTTATTACGTTTTTGGTAGTAAGTGGTATGTAATGTTACTTTCAATATGTTTGAACGTACAGGAGTATAATTTTATAAGTTTATTAAATTAATTCAAGGGTTCACTCAATTATTAAACGTTTTATTTAATTTAAATTAAGTCTTTTTCAGACTTTGTTTTCTTAAGCTTTTTTTTTTAATGTTATTTCAGATAAATATTTTCTTTCTTTATTCTTATGCCCAAATTCATTATAAGGATCATGGCCGCATGACTTAACTACTACTTAATCTTCGTAAGATCGTCTCGAGCTTTGAAACAGGCTTTTCCAGCTTAGAAACAAGTTATCATTTCATTCGGCATCGAGACCCTCGGTCCGTGGGGCCTTGGCGCTCAGAGTAAGGACCTCTCAAAGAGACTCAGAGATGCCATAGGCGACCAAAGAGCTGGCAGCTACTTCGCTCAGCGTATCAGCCTCACGGGGAAATGTTTTCCAGCGTCTTTGGTACCACAGTCTTTTTTAGTTATATGTTAGTTTTTACTGCATTTTATTGTTAGATTTAATTATTTTTGTATGTTTTATTTTTGTTTATTGCTTTCTTACATTAAGGCATTACGGTTTAATGGTTTTTGTTTGGTCTAAACTAGAAATGCGCCGAATGCACTTTCACTTGCAACAAGTATTGGTTTGAGTCGTACAGCCGCCATCAAATATATCAGAACAGCCATGGTATTCAAAAATATCGGAACATGCACTGTATACGTGATAGTAGAGGCGTTGCTTTGATATTTGTGATCTGTATCGCTTCGATATATATGCTGGCGACTGTCCCACATATTCATCCGTAAAATCCGTTAAGTACTGAACCATTCGGTCCGTTTAAATAGTCTTTGTTTTATTTCAGTTGTCTGTCTTTATCATTATCAGTCTTTAAATTTAAAGCAATTTGTTCTAAATCAATAAGATAGGAAGTCCGGACAAGAACCAAACAAATTTTTTAAAATCCAAAAAAAGACTACAAACAAAAACTAAACACAGTGACCGAACATTCGGCGCACCTCGAGCGTAAACCCACCTTCGTTGACCACTGGCCCCTGGTAAGATAGTGACCGTTTGGTGGCCGTGAAGGCGCGGTATTGGACCTCGGGCCGGCCGGGCCCGCCGCCGCCCGGGGGCCGCTGCGGTCCATCTGCCGACAACCGCAACCTTTACACACGGTCTCATTGCTCTGGCTAGCGCGGCTAGGGCTAGGACTACTGATTACCCTGAGACAAGTAGTTTTGTTTTTCTTAAAGCTAATGTATTTGTTCAGAGCGCCACATTTTTGTATTTAAGTTACATTTTATTATTTACTTTTATCAATTCTAGTCATTCTTCAAGTGTATCAAAGGTTGCATTTTTATTAAGAATATCTTAAAAATAATTTTAATAATATATGTAATTAGTCGCGTCCCCACAGAGCGCACGGTCTCGCGAGTCAATTTCCTCGCGCGGCATTCGGTAAGTGTGGTATTCGGTAATAGTCTTTGGTAGCGCGATTATTCATGAAATTAAGCGTTTCTGATCATAATTCTAAAGGCTCGAATCATTTCTATTTAAACTTTCGTGAGACACAGTACAATAATTAACGACCAATACGGTTCTACTCACGTTTATTTAGTTACTCGCGCGACATGTTTCGGAGAACATAGACCTCCATTTTCAAGCACTAAGAGTGCTGAGTGTCCGTTCGGTTCGCCGCTCGCGTCACCGGCCCGTCACACTGAAGTCGAATGACTAAATAAACGTGAGTAGAACCGTATTGATGGTTAGTTATTGCTTTGAAATTAAATTTAAGTTCAGTTAACGCAATATAATCATTTTTCAGCCGTATTATTTCATACGAAATAAACATGGCGGTAGAACAAAGAATGACTCAGCTTGCGGGTATTTGTGACCCGAACCAGAGGTGAGGGCCATAAACAAGCGATCTGAGGCCTACTTTATTACCGCCCGTGGTGCGTACATAGTTTTACGGGTGTAAAGTGATATAATCCGTCGCGCCCTAGGGCGGTAAATTTCTCTTACCGCCCAGTGTGACGTACAATCCTTTTAAAATCCTTGAAGAATGACCAAGAATATAGCAAGACCAACCTCTCTGTCCCATGTCCCTCATAGGAACAGGTCCCATCATGTCGTTGACGTCGGGCAGGAGGTATTTCTTGACCTCGGCGAGCGCGTACGCGATGCGCGCGTGCGCCTCCGCCGGCGGCGCCAGCGCAGAGATCTCCACGTGCAGCTCGTCCGTGAGGTGCGCGTACTTCGGGTCTAGGGAGTTGCGGAGCTCCTCTTCCTTTTGTCTGTGATTATAGGTTTGTGGATATTAAAAGTTGCAGGAAGATGGCTAAATCTGGCCGGGCCTGGAAGGCTCTTAGACAGGGGCCACATTAAATTACAAGTAAATGAACATAAAAGTGATAAATGCATCAATCAATCTATATGTAAAAAAAAAAATAGGTTTATGGTTAGACAAGCCGGCTAAGCCGGGAACTAAAAATACAGTTAAATAGAATTGAGAATAATCAGACAAAATTTGAGAATGGACAAGTTTATACAAATCATAATATAATTTTGTGTTGTCGGTACTAGACAATGATCAGGGTGGCCCATTTAGATAGATCAGTATGGGGAAATCTGAACTATAAGACGTACAAAGATTTGTTCTTAACACCATGAGCACCATGGTAAGCTCAAGGAGGCTCTTGTTGTGGGTACTCAGTCAACAATATTTATATTTACCTATACAAACACTTGAATACATAAATAAAACACCCATGACTCAGGAACAAATGTCTATGCTCATCACACAAATAAATGCCTTTTCTGAGATTTGAACCCAGTTTCCAATATAATAAATGAATAGAATGGGTAATGTAACTTTGCTAAAAATTAGTCTGGGAAAGGATGCTAATGCAATAAGTTATTGGAAGTCACATTTAGGGAAAAATAATTTGCTAAACGGCAGTACATCAGGTAGCAGGTTTTGGCAGTAACGGTTGGAGCTAGAGAAAAGTTATGTACCTGTCCCTCATGGAGCCTCGCCCGAGAACCGCCATTTTGCACATGGTCTCCTCCTGGAGTTGCTTCATGGTGTTTCCTTTGGGACCCAGAAGCTTGCCAACAAAGTTGAACTGTAAATGAAACATCATATTAAAATTTTTAGAACTACACTTAGTTTCACAACTTTTTACACAATTTACTCTTGTGTAAAAAGTATACTTATACAATATTTATATTAACCTCGTAAGACCACTCACCATACTAAAATATTGAATAGTTAAAACCAATCTTACTGTCCAGTGAATTAGGTCAAATTTTCTTCTGTACGTAAACCAATGAAACAAAAGAAATTAGAGCCTATTTCTTTTATTAAAGATTTAAAATCCATTGAAAGGGAGTGTACATTGTAATGTACACTGGGTCTTACGAGGTTAAAGGTTCTAGCGGAATACCAGCATTGTGACCCAGGACCTTTTTTCTGCCGCATCATATGGCTTCTAATTAACATACATATTATGTTTTAGTTTTTACATTGTATGTTTTTTATGTAATTTAATTTATGCTCCATGTTTATGATTTCTATGTATGTAAAAATATTTGTCATGATTGTAACATATTATACATGTATTGCAACTATGCAAATTATTACTGTATCATAAGTTACATCACATAAATTTGACACCTGTTGTACTTTGATTTATTAATGAAAATAATTTGTAATGCCTGTACTCATGCAGAATCTTCTTATACTAACAGTATTTTAAGCTAAGTAATTAATAATTATGCAACATGTAAACCATACAAGTACCCAAAATCCTTAATTTAAATAAAGTGCCTGTTTTACAATTACATAACCTGAAAGGCAATAAAGGTGAGTTCAATTAAAAGCAGGTAATAAATCTATTAATTGGCCATAATCTTTGTTGCAAACCTATAAAAAATAACCAGCAGCAAGAGGGCTTTTACCTTAAAACTTGAATCTTTGACCATACTTAAGTGTTTCAATGTATAGCAAATTTTCAAACACCTAATTAAACGCCTAGGCTCCAAGTAAAAGTAACTAGACAAGTAAAAAAATTGTATACACATTTTGTAGTATAGAAATTGTCCAGTATGACTAAAATGCTATTAAAAACTGACCTTCGGATGCTCTTTGAGAGGCACCAGCACCTTGACGGTAACTTTAACCGGCTTCTCATGGTAGACGTCGACATATTTAAAATCTCGTGGCGGTAGTCGGCCTGACGCTTGCACCTTGGTAACCTCTGAAGCAAACAAGTAAAAATGTTATATAAAATTGAATCACCAGACGAAAAACAGTTTACAGAACAGAGATAACGTAGATTCACGTTGGAAATAGAAATAATAATCTTCTGAAAACGTTTATTTAGCGTTGTAACTGTATTTTTCAAAATTTGCATGTTAATGACAATAGTAGATTGTCGCGACTGAATTACTTATAGAAAAACAATAAAAACTTACCCTGGTCAATAAGTTTAGTGGCGTATGGGAATTTAGCAGTGTTCAGTTTGATTTTTTCACTCAATAATTCTCTCATGTATTCCCCGGCTTTATCATTTATTTTTGCACCTTCGTCGCCATCTTGGTGTTCGGAATCGGCCTGCATGTTTTGATTGGAATTGCGCTTGAAATCACTATTATTATAACCGTTGTTATCGTTCATCATATGTCAAACACGAGAAATAGTAGTACAACTTATTTTAATAGATATTTAAATTTAATCACGGCATAAGTTGCTCTTTCGCCGTACGTCAAAAAAGCTGCGTCGCGCGCGTTAGGGAAAGAGGAAGCGCCGCGGACTTAGTGTTGCCAACTCGGAATTAATTCAGTGCTTAGCTATATCTATGTTGAAAAAGGTGCTAAATGTATGCTAAATTAACAAGTTATCCATCCGATACAAATGTGTATACTTAATATAAACGAGAAAATAAATTATTCCCGGGTGTTAGTCAGCAGCAGTCAACTTTTATAAGAAGAATGCAGAAATCAATTGATTATAATTAAAGCATATATAATTAACAATAATATCAACATCAATTATGGTTCAAGGGCAGCCGGAGTGCAAATTATTAACTTAGTGCTACTGCAAAATTTTCCGGCTGAATCAGTCAATTTTTTTTTGAAATTTAGCACCTAAAGTGCTAAATTGGCAATACTCTGGGATAATTGTAGAATGATGCCAGGTCAAAAATTTAATTTACAGGCCACAAAAGGGATGTTGACACATGGTTGACACATATTACATTTTGCAAGAAAATTAAGTGAAATTGGTTTACAATGACGAATATAAACAAATAAAAATAAAATTGAATATAAATACATATTTGATTTAAAGATATCACGTTTACAAAATTTAAAAAAAAACAGCATTTTTAATTTACGAAATTTCAAAAAACCGTGGTACCCATCAAATTCTCGCGGTTTACTGCAAAATAAATTGTATGGCAACTATAAACATAAACGCAATATTTCGCGGTCTAAATAGCAATTTCATGATTTTTCCATACTTTAGAGATCGCGGCTAGGAATAAGTGACGTCATAATTTCTCATCATTTTGTAAGGAGCATTTTCGCGGGAACTACTTATGTACAAATGTATTTTGTGTAGTTTTAAGGCCATTACTCCCATACAGACATTTCATCCCTAGAACGAAAGGGATCGAATGATTGAATAAAAAAAACAGTCAACTTCCAATATACGGACCAATAAATAGTACTGAGAGATGACCGAACATCTAACGATTCTAACGGATAGGAATAAGTTCACAATTAGTTGGTGCCGTAATCACCACGCTTGGCGGCCGTAACTTGACTGACCGAGAGAGTTAGAAACTTACGAACTTCGATTTCCGCACTAGGTTGCAAGCCCACAACAAAATTATGCAAATACGTACATATAGTTATTCATACTAATATTATAAATGCGAAAATAACTCTCTCCTTGCCTGTTCCCTCTTCACGTTTAAGCCGCTGAACCAATTGGGATGTGTTATTGAGAGAGTTAGAGCTGAAAGGACATAGGATAACTTTTATCCCGCAACCATACTTTACGAAGCTGCGAGAAAAAGTTAGTAGGTATCATATATGGCGTCACTACTTTGAAAAATTCGTTTCGGACTTCACTTTCTAAGTTAAAACGCAGTAACTCTGTACTCATCCCATACGTAGTTACGTCATTTTTCTTTTGATTGCCAGAATGAGTTACGAGTTTTATTCATAGTGACGAAATATATCTATACCCTTACCATGAGTTGTGACTTTGAGGTTATCGATAACGAGTATCGAATTTACTATCTGTGCACCTCGTTCGCACTAAAATAGTACAAGCGAGATGCACAGATAGTAAACTCGATACTCGTTATCGAAAACCTCAAAAGTGTACAGCGCTATGTCATTGATCGGGTATTCCCAATAAAATTAGAAAAAAAAAGTTTCATCTCACGATATTGCCAATCTAATTAGAACTTTCGTTCCATACGAATAAGGACTGTTATCATTTTGTATTAATAATTATGGTATAATAGTTGGTCGAAGCAATTATTTTTTTGCGGTGTATCAATTTTGATCGCGGTTTTTTATGGTATCGGTAAGCCCTACGAAATTGCCATTTTGTGATAAACCTGTTGTCTTTTAATATATGATATTTGGATTGGTATATCCTCTTAAGGCCCATGGGCCTACCTATAGTACTAATTACTTTAAAAAAAATTGAATTTTATAGAATTGGAACAGAGTTGAAATTCATTTCTTTCCTTCGATTTTGACATAAAAAAAAGTTATACTTTATTTCCTACACTTTTTATGACAAAGGTGGCAAACAAGCAGACGGATTGCCTGATGGTAAGCAATTACCATGGGCACCCGTAACACCAGGGGAGTCACACATTGCCGGCCTTGAGGGGGGTTGGAGCTCTGGGAACCTTACTCACCATCAGGAACACAACACTACATACTTGAAAGTAGCAGTGCTATTATGGCTGTGGTGTTCTGTAAGGAGGAGGTACTTCGTCAGACTTCTCCTGCAGACTCGAGCGTGATGGTACTTCGCTGTGCCCTACCTCTCATTGTTGGACGTAGTTTAAGGACATACCCGGGTCCGGGTACACTATAAAGAACGGTTTCTAGTAGCATTTTACTTGTATGGTGGGCCTTAGGAGGATATTATTTATATTCTATATAACGATGTCCATTTATATAAATCTTAATAAAAATAATAGTTATTTGTGCAACAAGAGAGGAAAGCTGTTTTTTCTTGCGAGTGTTAATTTTGAGTCCCGAGTAAGCGAAAGATTCTAGTGTTAGAATCTTGAGCGTAGCGAGGCACTCAAAAACACGAGATGTAAAATAACTTTACTCTAGTGTGACACATACAACTTTTCACCTCAGTAGTGAGAACATATTAAAGGTTAAATAAGTTGCCAAAAATTACATTTTTAGTACAAGCTTTTATTGCCGACTGTACTTTTTTCACAATCGTCATCTACTCTTCGAAAGGATTCTAATGAGCCTAAAACACCACGGGTTTATCTTGTGTATTTTAGGAGTTGCTTTTGTAACCTTCTGGCTCCATCATCAGATCATGATCATCTTACCATCATAGCCAGGGTCATTACCTACTAGGCCAGACCGGTCGTCAATTAAAAAGCTACTTTGTCTCACTCCCTGGACTCCCTGGAGTGACGAAAGAACTACTTTCCTCACTCCTTTAAAAGTGAGGAAAGTCGCACTTTCCTCACTCCCTGGAGTGAGGAAAGTAGTCATGTTCGAGCTGCTGAGGTGAAAAATAATTAATAAACACTAACCTAAGTCTGTCCCTTGCGGAAGGGTGCCCATAAGGCTGGCTACATTCCCCCGCTGAATGGCTATGCCTATTCTTTGGACGAGGGTTGCACCAGCCCTAGGTCACGGGTACATTGAAAAAGTCTACCTCTAATGTTTGTAAATAGTTTAATGACCGCTCGGGCTCCACGGCCCGAGAGTCTCAACAGCAAATGACGCAAATATGTGTTTTTTATTAATTCAGCCATAATATTATATAGTCTAAGGTTTGTCCCTAATATTTATAGGTGATCAACTTTGCTAAAAAACACCTGAAGCAAGCACTCGAATTCATAAAATTATTGAGAACGAAAATAATCACACACAAAAGTTTCATACCATTATTTTTGCACAAAATTTTTAGTTTCGATACCCAAGATTATTTATTTATATCACTCATGCTTTTTAAATACAATTTCTTCGCGTTTGAGAGAGTTTAAAATGTCACTATTCAAGCGTCGAGTGCTCAAAACTCGGACCCAGCCGTTTTTTTTTTATGATATAGGAGGCAAACGAGCAGACGGATTGCCTGATGGTAAGCAACTACCGCCGCCCATGGACACTTGCAACACCAGAGGAGTCACAAGTACGTTGCCGGCCTTTAAGATCCCTATACGCTCTTTTCTTGAAGGTTTGGATGTCATATGGGTCCGGAAATACTGCACACGACAATTTATTCCAGAGTTTTGCTGTGCGAGGCAGTAAGTTTCTAGAAAAACGCACAGTTGAGGACTGCCAACCATCTATGTGGTGATGATGGAAATGTTGTCGGCCTATGTAGTAGTAACGTGTGTACACGCATGTCGGCGTTCTATATTCAAATTTTGACGTAAGTTCCATATTAATTATCTGCACAACTACATAGACATGGTCGTTCAGTTAAGTTTCTCACCTATATTTATATTTTTCCTCGCACACCTGATGCGTACAGCGAAGTGACGTCACTCCCAAATTGCCAGCTCCCAAGCTCACGATGGTAAAACCTACTATAATTTTATGGAGATTACTAATCGTGGGGAAACTTCGAGGAATATCAGTATGAAGCGAGCCCTCGTAAGTAATGCTCGCTCAAGTTATAATTTATTGACTAAAATGTGGTGTATTGAGGAAAACTTATAAGGAAATATTAAGTTAGGAATCAGTGCAGTGTTGTGTTCATTGCAATGAAGGCAAAAGGTTAGTTTGAATTATCGATACCACCTTTATTAATATTAATATTACTACTAGGAGAACTGGTCTGGCCTAATGGATAGTGCCCCTGCCTATGAAGCCGATGGTCCTAAGTTTAAATGACAGTCAGGGTATTTTTTTTTGTGTGATGAACCCGATATTTGTTCCTGAGGCAAATATTTCGGGACGATCTTACACAAATCGATCTAGTACGGTAAGCTCAGTAAGGCTTGTGTTGTATATACTAGACGACGATATGTATATAATATATCAATACATAGAAAACACCCATGACTCAGGAACAAATATCTGTGCTCATCACACAAATAAATGCCCTGACTGGGATTCGAACCCAGGACCATCGGCTTCATAGGCAGGGTCACTACCCACTAGGCCAGACCGTTTGTCAAGTCATTCAAATTCACAAAACATCATGCTAGTTTAATTAATTAATTATAATTATGTAAATCTCTATGGATACTTATTTGTCCGAATTAAATACGTTTTATTATTTATTTATTAATTAGTTTAGATTACAAGTATTGCATGTAAACTTTACAAAGTGTAGTCGTGATTATTTGATGCCATGGAAAAAAATTCTAATTGACTATACGTTAGTTAAGCACAGTCGACATCTGAGCCCTGAGTATAAGTTTTTAACGTTACTTTACGTCACGAACGCGTTTGTGTTTCCCATATAAATAACATTATCACTTACGCGTTCGTAAACGTTTTTTTACGTCAAAAGTAACTTACACTTAGAGCCTCAGATATATCGGGACTGTGGAGGTGGTCACAGATATCTAAGCACGCACTTTATCGCCTTGACAATAGAGACGTTGTTCAGATATTTGTGACCACCTCCACAGCTCCGATATATCTGATGGCGATAAGGATGGCGAATGTAATGTATGCAAAAAATACAAAGTTTAACTTGATAAAATATAATTTATGTCAAATTGTAATCTAAGGGGTTGAAAAAAATGCACTTCCATATATCCATACTAATATTATCATCATCATCAAACACATACTAATATTATAACGGCCCGGCCACGACAATGCGCGACTTACGGCGCGGCAAGCGTTTTATCTGTTCGTTGCGCGATCAAGACGCGCAATGTACTAAGGCAGGGTAGGCGAACCAGTGGCACTCGTCATAATATTTTGGGCACGTCGCCGATCATAATACATGTGTAAAAAAAACACAACCACGTAGCGAGAGTTTCTCAAAATGTTGGTCGAGATATGGTCGCTATGCTATGAGACCGTCGGAAACAACTACTTATCGGTACAATGATCGCCGAATCAACTTCCCACATGGCGGTTACCTCGTGAGCCAAGTCAAATAATTAGAATGTCAAAATTATTTAATGGCACGTCATTGACATTTTTTTTTAAATAGCACGTTGATGCATAAAGCCCGTTTCACATCAAGCGCGGGCCCGCGTTGACACGCGCCCGCGCTTGATGTGAAACGGGCTTTAAGGTTCGCCTACCCTGTACTAAGGTTAGTTGGGATCACACGCAATGAATAGATAAAACGCTTGCCGCGCCGCAATTCGCGTAAGTAACTCTCTGTCTGTTACCTCTTCACGCTTAAACCGCTGAACCAGTTGGTATTCAATTTGGTATGGAGAGAGTTTGAACTACGAAAAAGGACATGGGATCATTTTTATCCCGCAACAACACTTTAACTAAGTCGCGTGTAAAAGAGTAATTATTATAATTGAACAATCGACCATTTTGGTTTTCCTTGTAATTTTGCATTGTTTTGATCTGTATGGTAATTGTTATTATAGGTGACTTATACGCTATATTTAACAAATATTTATTTGCTCTTATTTGTAATTCTCAAGTAAGCATACATTACTTAGGTATCCTCCTAAGGCCCACGGGCCTACAAGTAGTACTAATTACTTTAAATAAATTAGAATTTTATAAAATTGGAAGAGAGTTGAATTTCATTTGTTTCCATTGTTTTTGACACAAAAGAGATTATACCTTATTTCCTACATTATAATTAAGAACGAATTCGAGTAGCATTTTACTTGTGAAGTGGGCGTTAAGCACTGGTCCCATCGCGAGCTAGTAAGCTATGACCTATCAGTTATTTCAAGTGATAAAAGATGATCGATCCCGTGTAAATAAAAGAGATATATGTCATAGCGGGCGATCGTAGTTCATCGCCGGACGATGAGCTATAAATATATATCTCTCTCTTTCATTTACACGGGAGTGATTCTCTTTTGTCCCCTGAATTAATGGCTGTCGCACGCATCCCCGTACGCCAACAAGGGAGAAAGATACTCACGCTTTTGCAGCCAAAAATTTTCACTATAGTTTTGCTTTACAGGACACTCTTTATAACAGTGTACACTTCATGTGTGTATTAATTACCGCAACTTCGGTAGAAAACACAAGAAAACTCCAATTATATTTGTTCATATCCCTCCAAGTTCTGACAGCTCTGACAACTTAAATACTTGAATAAAATTAAAATCTAATGTAGGCCCTCTAGCCAAGGGGCCCATTAGGCAGGCGGCATTCCCGCGCTGAATTGCAATTCTTTGTACAAGAAAGCCGTTCGCGCGAGGGTCACTCACAAACGTTTACCTAAGGTATTGTAGAATCCGCGGGCGCCCCTGCCCCACGGACCGAGTGTCTCGACGCCAAAATCTACAAATTCGTAGTTGGCGCCGAGACAGCTTGTCTTATTATTCATTTGTCAAAGTAATATCTGGTATCGGCTGAAGACTACGCCGTCCACTATTTGTTATTTGAAAGAATAGGTCGGATACTGAATATTGGCCGGATATCCGATGCATCTTATGGACCCGGGTATGTCCTTAAACTATGTCCAATAATGAGAGGTAGGGCACAGCGATGACCATCACCCTTGAATCTGGAGCAGCCCAACTGGAGAAGTACCTCCTCCTTACAGAAGACCACAGCCATAATAGCACTGCTACCTTTCAGGTCTTTAGTGTTGTGTTCCTGATGGTGAGTAAGGTTCCCAGAGCTCCAACCCCCCTTAAAGGCCGGCAACGCACTTGTGACTTCCCTGGTGTTGCGGGTGCCCATGGGCGACGGTAATTGCTTACCACCAGGCAATCCGTCTGCTCGTTTGCCGCTTATGTCATAAAAAAAAACAAAATCTCTTCTCAGGGTTGTCAGGCGAGCAGGAGCAGTCCTGCCGGTGAAAATCTCATTCAATGTTACTTTAAATGTACATATTAATATCAAGTTATTGGTATCATCTTGTGCTTAGTGGTGGTGGTAGTATACTCCTTAGACACTGGTCCCACCGCAAAGTAATCTATGAGCTATTTCAAGTGACTAAATTATATAATCGATCCCGTGTAAATAAAAGAGAGTTATATATTTATACCTCATCGCCCGGCGATGAACTACGATCGCCCGGCTATGACATACAGTGTGTAATTCTTATACGGGCGAATCTCTTAACGGAGGGTAGAATAAGACATAAGAAATATATTTAGATAACTTTTGCTTAAAAATACAATTAAAATTTAATCCATATAAAAAAATTCGGCCCGCAATGTAATGCAACACACCCGAGTTAAACACTCGTTGATAGTTAGTTTTAAAAGCTCATATTGCGTAATGTTCGCAGTACATTACTGCTCAGAAATTTTACAAAAATTAATTACATATGTATAATAGGTATAATTAAAGAAAAACCTTTTGGTTAATGATTATACTGGTAAATCCTATGTCTGGTTTAATACTTCGCCCGTATTTGACTTACACACAGTATATGTCTCTTTTATTTACACGGGATCAATTATCTTTTGCCCCTTCAAATAGCTGATAGCTCATAGCTCACTTTGCGGTGGGACCAGTGCCTATAGGTGACGGGAGCCCGTAACCTTGGTGGTGGACTGGTCTTCAATTATCACATGTGGCCATGTCTCCAGGGATCGATAATCCAGCTCTGGACGTCGAAGGTGCTGACAATGCAGCCCAAACCTTCCAGACTTCGTTAATCCGGAGTCCAAGCCGAAATTCTGGCAGTGAACACTATGTAGGTAGGTTTAATCATCATCATCATCTCAGCCATAAGACGTCCACTGCTGAATATAGGCCTCCCCCTTGGGTTAGCAAGCTGAAGTGGCAATGGGCAGGCTACATTGCACGCAGAGAAGATGGCAGATGGGGTCGAAAAGTGCTCGAGTGGAGACCACGGACTAGCAAGCGCAGCGTAGGACGTCCAGCCACAAGATGGACAGACCTCATTAAGGTCGCCGGAAGACGCTGGATGCAGGTCACTTCCAACCGGTACATGTAGGTAGGTTTAGTAGGTAATATTATCTTTAGGTTTCTTTTTATACCCGACTGACCAGCGTTTGACCTCAGTCGCACCTGATGGTAAGTGTCGATGAGGTCGAGGGTGTAGCACGGTGGTTCAGTAACAGCCTCACTCTTGCCTTGAAAAGACCCATATTTTATCTTTCTGGCAATACAGAATACACACGAAGGGAGCGAATTATATTCCTTAGTAGTTAAAGGCTCAGGAGCTCACATTGAGTATTATATTCTAATTGTATTGACATTCGGATATATTTTACATCTCTTTTTTCGTCATATTTATTAACTGGGTTAAGTATTCTTATTTTTTTTAATACTATAAGTGGTTTGTAACCAAGCATACGGCCCGCCTGAAGTAAGCAGTTACCGCAGCCTTTGGACGCCTGCAACGCCAGAGGTGCTACATGCGCGTGGCCCTTTATAAATCTGAACACACCTTTTTTCAAGAACCCCATACTGTGATCCCTCGGGAAAACTGTAACAAGGAGCTCACCCCACAGCCGGACAAAAAACGTTAAAATAATTTCAAAACATATAAAAACATAACATAACCTAGGGTGCCGCCGGCAAAGGGGTGGCTGCCGGTGCTCAGGGCTGCAGAAAGAAGAACCTTCGAACTACGCGCAGGATTACCGCCTTCTGCATAACCACGTAGCTATAGTCTCATAATTATGTTATTAATTATTTTGTCTTCCTTATGATCCTACGTTCCCTAGATGGAGCAGAGGGTATCCACAGAGCTCCGCCATCGTGTTCTATTTTGAGCTACGCTTCATTTCGCTCCACGTCTTGTCAACGGTCGTTTCTGCGATGTTCGTACACCACCAGGACTTCTCTGAGAGCCCACGTTCCTTCGGGATTCCAGTGTAGAGCTTGCCTCGAGATGTGATCGGGGTCCCTTCGGCATGTGCCCATTTCCACTTGCGTTTGATGTGCTGGTCCATCGGAGTCTTATCGCATCGTTCCCATAGATCAACGTTGGAGATTTTTTCGAGCCAGCTATACTCCGAGAATATGGCGAAAACAGCGGTTGGAGCCGACACGAGATGTCTTAAGGCGCAGCATGAGCAGGCCCCCTACAAGGTGGACCGACGATTAAGGATCGCGGGAACCCACTGCATACGGATCCTGCGGGTCGCTTTGGGGAAGGCATATGGACGTCCTTGGACTGATGCGATGATGAAGCGGATTGGCGATCCTTTCTAAAACAACTCTTTAAGTCACTTGTGTGTAAACACGTCTCTGATGTATCCTCAGACATGGAGCCAGGGTTTGCTGCGGAGTCAGACGATCTACCGCTCCTGCCTCTCGCGCAGACGACGTCGGAAGACAGTCTTTACGCCGTCCCTGGGCCACCACCTCCAGTCAAACTGATCACTCCGAAGAACGCCATACAGTAAGTTTTTTTTTTTTTGTTTTATGACAGAGGCGGCAAATGAGCAGACGGATTACCTGATGGTAAGCAATTACCGTCGCCCATGGGCACCCGCAACACCAGGGGAGTCACAAGCGCGTTGCCGGCCTTTAAGGGGGGTTGGAGCTCTGGGAACCTTACTCACCATCAGGAACACAACACTACATACCTAAAAGGTAGCAGTGCTATTATGGCTGTGGTCTTCTGTAAGGAGGAGGTACTTCCCCAGTTGGGCTGCCCCAGATTCAAGCGTGATGGTCATCGCTGTGCCCTACCTCTCATTGTTGGACGTAGTTTAAGGACATACCCGGGTCAAGTTGACTACAGTTCTGGCCCCATAGATGTCGCTGTACGTGGAACGCTCATACCCTACATGGCGGTGTTCATTTTTTAAATCTTATGTAGGGTAGGGACACTTACTGTGACGGACGGAAAACTACTATAGGCCGGGTTTTTTTAGATTTAAGGTAGTACTTTTTTAAGTACTTATAATAAAATTGTAATTCTTGTATACATATATGTATATTATTTGAACATATATGCTATATACCAGTTTTTCTACGTTATTTATTTTAGGATGGAATTTCCGGATTGATATATTGTAAGATTTGTAGTATTCATATTGAAGTATTTGCAGAAACCACAATGTTATTGGTTTACAAATTAAGATATTTCTTAATTTTTCAGCTACCAGCACCCTGAAGCACAACTCCTTCTAGCAGTCAAATGGAACCATGTTGAAGAAGTGGAGAGGTAAGCTCAGCCACATGGTGAGGCCACAACCCGCTTTTGCATTTGAGCGTGTTCAGCATTATAGGATTTCTATCAGGTTACGGTTTTATCCATGTCAAATTTTACGTGCGAAAGGCACTGTTCGCCGAGGCCTTCCCCAAATATGCCTTGTATCATGTTGGGGGGTAGTTGCCATAGTCGCCTTAGCAGGCGGAGTGGCGATTGCAGTAGCTGTAGATTGGGTTTCGGCGGACGTTGCTACCCATCCGGTTTTGTTCCATTGTCGCCTCTTACGACACACACGGGAAGTGATAGGATGGTGCTAGTCAGTCGGCACCACACTTCAAGCTAACCATATCTTCGGGGAGTGTCACCGTCGACTGCGATCGTGGTCCAGTGGCACTCCCCTAACGGCAATGCGGACGACGCCGCTGGGTTTTTACTGGGTATTCTCTTCCTCTCCTCTTGGATAGGAAGAGGAGCAGCGAGGAGAGTCCCACATACCCCCTCACTACCATCATGGGCCTACCTCAGGGCCGGGGGGATGCGTAAACGCATTTTCCCAGAGACAAAGAAAAGTTAACTTTACCATAATTTCTTTATCCTTTCTTTTTTAGATTACTGGAGGCTGGTTTCGACCCCAACGCTCTGTATACCATGTCCTGGTACGAGGCAGAAGCCCAGATGCAATACATTCCCACGGACCACGAAGAAGAGAGGTACCGGTTCAACATGCTGCCTACCTGGGTAGGTATAGGTACGGGTAGGTGTAGGTAGTTAAACGAGAGCTGAGGCGAATGGATTACAACTATATGAAGTACTGATTGCAATAAGAGTGAATGAATGGATGAATGAGTTAATGTTAGTGTAAATAAAAACACTTATAACTAGGAGGAATAATGACTGGACACGCGTTCTGGCTTTTGTAGCCCAAAATAACAATAATTCACTATAGTTTTGCTTTACAGGACATTCTTTATAACAAAAATATTAGCTTATTCTGTATTAATTACAGCAACTTTGGTTGAAAACCCAAGAAAACTCCAATTGTATTTGTTTGTTCCCCTCCAACTTTGACAGTTCTGAAGGGTCCAGTTTGGAGGGGAATAAAAATGTGTGAAACTATGACAAGGACGGACGAAAATAGTGCTGTCTCTGCCATACCTATGGAACATTACATAAGACCATCCCTTTTGATCGTGGTATTATTATTAGCACGCTCCGTCTAGTTAAATGGTATGCCTATGACTTAAAATGTAACCAGTTGCAGTGCCAGTTACTTCAGTCATGTTGGAAGAGGTTTAAAAAACTGTTTGGTCTGTATTCAGTCAATGCTGTTGAACTTGCTATCGGTCTACAAAAGGAGTGTAATTTCAAAATCTCCCTATGATTACATGAAATGTTGTTGTGTGCGTGACTTCAACTCAAGTGAAACTACCTATACTAAACATACTGCCCGGAATACACGAGGCTAGTTTTTCAAGCGAGTATAGTAAGCTAGTTCTAGTAAGCTAGCAAGCTAGTGCATCTAGCGCTATTGCTTCGCGTATACAAAACTAGCTTAACTTTCAGGCTAGTAAGCTAGTGCTGAAGCCAGAATAATTTTAATAGCTTGCCGTTCTATTTTTTGAGCCAGTAGTATCCCTAACGCTAACTAGCTTACTATACTGGCTTGAAACCATCATAGAACATTTTTATCCACGCTGCATGCCTCAACCAATCTTGCAAATTCAGTAGGAGTATTTCAGTAGTACAAATCAAGTCTGGTGCGGAAGGTTCCTGGATTTTCCCCTGGCAACTTTCCCCCCACACAGTCTGATCGCTCTTGTAGGCAGAATGGTTTATAGAGCCTAAGTAAAAAGAAGGTTAGATGCAGATGTCCATAGTTGTATTTAAACTTACATGAGACATGTTTAATAATTAACGATTAACACGGTACTACTCACGTTTACTCCATTAATGGAGGCCTATGTTCTCCGAAACATGTCGCGCGAGTGAGTAAATAAACGTAAGTAGTACCGTGTTAATCGTTAATTATCAGATGTCCATAGGTTACAATAAGCGCTTACCATCGGACGGGATGTACGCTTACTTGTTTTTCTTTAAGAAATTTTATTTATCTTGACTAAGTGTCTCACTACTGGGATCAGGTTTCCCTTTGTCGTCCACGACGCCCGATTTTGTGCTACTGTCAGCCAGATTTTAACGAAGATATCTAGATCGTACTACTAAGTACCAAGTTTTTTTTTAGAAAATACCTATTGAGTAGAAAGAGACTTATTATTGCAACTATGACACTGTAAATGTCTAGGCATTATTTTCCATCTTGAATTTAGATCACATTTCTGAGCAATAAGTATTTTGTTAATCGGGCTACGTAACTTCCAGCCAGCCAATGAGAAGCCGGTATGGAGCGCGCTGCACTCCGCCTCGGCGCGCGGGCACGTGGCCTGCGCCCGCGCGCTGCTGGCGCACGGCGCGGCGGCGGACGGCGCCGGCAACACGCGCCGCACGGCGCTCGACGTCGCCGGCTCCGCTTTCTACTATGATCACCATGTGCATAGTGACCAGTGAGTAAAGTAAAAAAAGGTTGAATGGTTTTGGAAATATCGTCTATAATCTATGCTGTTTTCTCCTCCCTGCTCTTAGTGCTAAGAGTCTGGTGATTGAGATGTCAAGAAAAATATGAGTTTTATTTATGAAATGCAAACCAAATTCACGAAAAAAAAAACGTGGCATGAACCACCCTGCAATAGTCCATCTAATCCCAGATTAGACTATGTTATAAAAAACGTGATACAAGATTATCAAACCGGCATCTGTTCATGATATTGAACATCTTTTACTATGGGGTCAAGTTTGTAAAATTAAATAAAAAATGAGCTGTTCCATAGAAAAGGTCAAGTATAAGTTGACGATAATGTATGAGAGATGTTTTTTTTACAATTTACAAAGTTGACCCAAAGTAAAAATTGTTGAAAACCATGACAAGATGCCGGCTTGGCCGGATGCGGTATTAAATTAAGTATAATATAAAAATTCAGATTCTGACTGACTTAAATCAACGCCCATCCCAATCCCAAACTGTCACGGTCTTCTAATATTTTGACATTGATTTCCTCTTTCAGCCTCGCAGAGACGATCAACATCCTCCTAGAGGCCGGAGGCACGTTCAACACGATGCGAGGCGATGGCTTCGACAACCTCAACACACCGCTCCACACAGCTACCCTCCTCGAGAGTGCAGACGCGATCAGGGCACTGCTACAAGCTGGAGCTTCTGTGGCGTGCATCAATAGCGTTGGATATACGCCTCTGCATCTGTGCTTGAGGAACAAATATGAAGAGCTACTTGAGGTGAGCTTCTTAGACTGACTACTTAGAACCAACCAGTCCAACCTTTTGGACAAAGATAGCTGAGCACAACTAACGGTGATCCACTAAGAAAAAATTCAAGTTTGCGGGATCAACTAATCTTCTGTATTTTTAACGGTGTGACTTCTTACCACGATGGTCCTCTCTGATGCCTCGTAGATGTTCCGAGGTGTGGTGTAAATAAAAACTACACGTTCTCTTTTTCTGACAAAAGTCAAGACTGGTAAAATTCGGTATCTCTCTTTTTTCGTCAGTGCCATCGACAGTCAACCTTAGAGCGAGGAGTTTACAACTTCAAAACGGTTCAGTAAATCTACCGATAGATTCGCTTTGATGACTTGTCGTTTTTCTAAAATTTAAGAAGACTTCTGTCTAATAAAATACAAAACTTAATTTTGTCTCTTAACAACAAACTGTTTGACACTTTGGCACCCTTCTTGATCTTCAGATTCTTCTATACTACAACTGCGATGACTCCGAGTCCTCTCTCCGGGTGAATGTCGTTGACAAGCGAGGGTACTCCGTACTCAAGACGGCGGTGGAACTCAAGTGGCTGCCTGGTGTCTGTCTTGCCTTAGAGGCTGGTGCTGACGCCGCCAGCTCCTTCGATCATTTGGAGGAACAGGCGTGCACAGAGGTCAACTAATATTTCAATCTTTTATTTCATTGATAATACAATTACGAGTATATACAATCTGATAATAGTAGTTTATGTATCTGTGCATAATGAAGGGCATTACAACAAGAGTGTGGGTTCTCGCCTTCGGCTCGTTTCATAATAATATCACACGATTGTTGTAATGCCTAATTATGTATAGATACATACACTACTTTATCTACACACATATCATTAAGTGTTTTAAGATGGGTTCAGAAACCGTAGGGAAATGACTTATTACTAGGGTTACTTGTAAACATTAAAAAGTCAACGAACAAAACAAATGACAGCTTGGAACGGCGGCGTTGCGTATTTCGTACCTCAGTCAATTTTTTTTTTAGACAAGCGAATGAACTCGATGTATATTAAAAAAACATAACGAATTGGCGTTTCGTATCAATGGCTGTTTTAATATCTATAGATACTAGATTAGACACCCCACTAGAATTTGACAGCTGTTCCAAATTTAAATTCATAACCTACTGATTTCAGTAGGTAATGTTAACATTACCTACTGAAATCTTTCTGATGGTTGGTAATGCTGGTCATTGCCTACGGTTTCTGGACGCATTTTAGAGCACTTATGACATGTACGTAGATAAAAATATTTTACGTTCTCATTTGCCCAGTTTCTGGAGTCAATTGTCAAATGAGAAAAATATAAAGCACATCTAATCTCGAGGTCCCCATACCGATATACAAAATGCATGCTCGCTGGTTTTGAATGGTACGATCCTGGTACGATGTATGTACCTACAGTTAAATAGACCTACTTATTTCAACCCTTTAGCGGTGATAAGGGTGACAAAAATTACGCAAAACTGAGGCCTATCACTTTGAAATAGAGTTCAAATAATGATGGAAAAGGGGTAAACGCCGCAAGTCGTCTTTGAATTAGCTCTTTATTGACATTCATAAATTTCTTAATTTCATTACAGATGAAAACAACTCTCATCCACTTAGCAGTCCAAGGTCGGAACACGACGATTCTAGAAAAAGTTCTAAGCATAGCAGAACAGGAGAACCTTATAGACTGCATCAACAGTGATGGGGACACTCCTCTCTGTGTCGCCATAAGGAATGGCCATTTAGAATGTGCTAAGGCTCTTCTGCATCACGGTGCTGGTATAGAAGGCTTGTCTACAGACAACAGTAACGCTCTCCACATAGCCGCTGCTTACGGACGAACAGCTATCATGAAGTACCTTCTTGAATCTGTCGGAGACTCTTACAATCTCTTCGACAAATACAACAAAGATGGATTAATCCCAATACATCTTGCCGCCAAAAGCAATAGTCACGAGTGCGTACAGCTTCTTCTTAAAAGCGGAAACTGTCAGAGATTGAGAACACAATTGCCTGATGAGACTTTTTCGACAGCTTTGCATTTTGCGGCGCGAGGCGACTACGTTGATGTTGCAGCGGCCATTATAAAGAAAGATCCGCGTGCGATAGATGATGTTAACAATAGAGGTTTTACACCTATGCACGAAGCAGCATTTCACTGCAGCAACAAGATTATGTTATTTCTTCTACACGAGACTGACGCCGTCCTATCCAGCTTAACTGCTGGAGTGAACGCCAAAAACTCAGTCATTAAAATCATAACAGCCCAACTGCCCAATCCGGGTGACTTCTTCGAAACTGTCTTCGACTCTTTCACTCATTACGATAACAAACAAGATGAGACTGAGATATCAGTGAATTATGGATTTTTAACAACGAGAAGTCATAATATGACGCAGATACAGGTTATAGAGGAGTTGGTACGATGTGGACAAAGAAAGATACTGTTACATCCGTTGATGGAAAGTCTCCTTTACCTGAAATGGAAGACTTTGCTGCCATTTTTCTATGTGATGCTGACGATTTACGGGATGTTTGTGCTGACATTTAATATCTTTGTAGTGACATTCTTCTTTTACTGTGACACTAAACAAATAGAGTTCAAGCCGCTGATATTTCAGCATGCATTTTGGGTGTTCCTGGCATTCACCTACATTATGATTGGACTTATGCTTATACTGGTAAGTTTAATACTTTATAATTATACAAATTGAACCTTTCTTGCGTATATTATTGTGTTCACTTACTATTGAATTGGAACACGCATGTCGTACTGCATACCAACTTCCTCTCAGATTCGGTTGTGACCGCTTCAAATAATCTGGCTGGAAGAGTAAACTCAGTAGAAGTATTCCAGCAGTACAAATCAAGTCTGGTGCGGAAGGGTCCTGGATTTTACAGAGGCTACCATTCCCCCACACAGTCCACCCGCTCTGACATTCTGAATGCATACAGCCTATCAAGGCAAAAAAAGAAGCATACCAGCTTACAATTGCAGCCGACCGTTTGTTTGTTTCGACTCTGAAACTACAGACAATCATCTACGATAATTTTTACCCTGAAAATGTTCTAGCTTGAAAACTTCTATTTTTTTTATTGTAGAAACAACAGATTTAAGCGACATTACACAAGATATCAACTCGGAGTGTACACTTACATCCTAAAACGATCTCACTGTTCCAGAATAAAAGAAAGAATTAAATTTTATCGGTAGTTATCAATTTTTATTGACAATGTAGCCGTTAGCTCTAAATAAGTTCTTAGCTTCGAACAGCTACTTCTAGAAACGATATTTCACGGCATAGTCTACTTTGCGCCTTTCTTGTGAAGGTCTGTGAAATCTAACCTGTCCTGCCTGCCATTTCATGTTGCGTGAAAGAGCCAATTTAGTTTCCTAAATTTTATCAAAAAGTTTATTCTTTTCAGGAAATGTTCTTCCTAGCAGTAAACAAACGCCGCTACTTCCTAAACCTTGAGACCTGGATCCGTCTCCTGTGCATGGCGCTGGCCGGCGTAGTTCCTCTCGCCATGAAGTTCGCGCTGCCCTCACAGGACTGGCCCCGCCACGTGGCCACCGCAGCGCTTCTGCTGGCGTGGTTACAGATGCTATTCCTGCTGTCCAGGTTCCCGAACTGGGGGTATTATGTGCTGATGTTTGGGGAGGTTGCCTGTAACATATTTAAGGTTGGTTCTCTGATAACGGTTATGTGATTGTGAGGAAATTTATCGCCTGACAAATGACTGCTGTAGACCTAGCACAAGAGAGGCGCGACAGTATGTCGAGCCGAGATAGACTATCTGACCCTCTTTAAATAGTATAGTTAGAAAAGAACGGGTAGTCCTTCTCGTCGCGAGATAGTCTCGCGTCCCTCTTGTGCTGGGCCTCCTGGTCAATTCGCTATCGTCGAAACAGTTTCATTACATTTTCTCGTAGAAAAAGTAGCTGGTAGAGCAAGAAAATGGCGAAAAAGCTTTTTTGTGAAGGAATATCCAAAAGCTGCATGCATCAGCATTTATTCTGTCATGACTTTTATAATACTACATCTTTATATACTTCTGCTAGCCTAATATGGTCGGGTTTTTATCACTTGTCAAAATATCTGTCACGCTCTAACAAGTATGTGAGTGCGAAAGTGACGGATAACGCGATAGACGATAAAATGTCAACCATGGTAGACGTTCTGATTAATTCTTTATTATACATCTCAGTTACTAACAGCATATACATTTAGCAGCAGAAGTAGCTAAGCGGGGCAGGTATTCAGAATGGTTTTGAGATGCTCTTATTCTCTTAACAATAAAGTCGTGTTAAGGTCATTTTGCACACATGGCCCGCTTAGCAACCTCTGCTGCTGACTGTACCAACAAACATATATAGCATTTAACTAGCGTAGACAAACAGTAATAGGTAAAAAAATCCTATTAAACTGTATTTTTCTTTTTCAGATTCTACTAACCTTCGTTTTTCTGGTACTCGGTTTCTCCCTGAGCTTCATGATCCAATACAGAGCCAAGGATCCCTTCGCGAACCCCTGGAAAGCCTTCGTCAAAACCGCAGTCATGATGACCCAGGAGTTTGAGTACGATAATATGTTTGATGACAAACGCGAGAAAATTCTTGGCGCTTCCACAGAAGTCACGAGATTCCTTTTCGGAGTATTTTTGATGTTTGTCGGTATAGTTCTCATGAATTTCATGGTAGGCGTCGCTGTTAGCAACGTTAATGAACTCAATGTCGCCGGCAACACCAAAAGGCTAGAGAAACAAGTTGAACTCCTCATTACTTTAGATTTCCTGGTATACGGCTTAGTAAGCAAAGTATTCCCAATCAATACTTACTACAAAAGATATCATTATAGTATTAACAATTTTCCAACCAAAGAAAAGCTATGGCGGATCAGATACTACTTTGATCTAGATGATTCTTTGTCCCATGACGACATCTACATACCTTTGCATTTGCGACGTGATATTATAAAGAAAGCTATGGAGCAAAACAAGAATGTCAAAGTAGATACAATTAAAGATTCAGTTGAGAAGAAAATCGACGTTTTGTACGACGCTTTGATAGACAAAGTTAATGACACCGTTAACGACAAAGAAAGTAAAACAAAGCTTGATGGAGTTATGGAAATGTTGGTAGAACTATCGAGTGATATGGCGAATTTGAAGGAGCAGATACGAAGCTTGAAAGAAACTTCTAACAGCCAAACCTTGAATTATAGGAGTAGGAAGTCAAGACGAGGGAGCGGCCGGTCAAAGTCTCTGCAGCCGCCAGTGAATATGCGGCTCAAAGATGATTTATACGATTCAATGTATCAAGTGATATTAGATTTGAAAGAACAAATGGAGAAAAGAGAAACCGATGCCTAGGGTTTTTAATCCATTGAATACACCTTGTATCAGACTCATGCTTTGCTCTTGCCGATACTTATCATACAGATAATGCTTAGAAATAAAGGAACAACCCACTGCCTTGACTCCTCGACTCCGAGATACATGTTCATTGCCTGTCACGTGTTGCCTACGAATTTTTCTACCATATTCTTTTGAATGCGCGTTAGGGGCATACTTAGTACAGTCGGCGTCATATAGTTAGTTACAATCAGTATGCCCAAATATATCGATACTGATCTTTATTTATATAGCAGTAAGGATGTGTATCGATATATTTGACCATTCTGACTGTAACTAACTATATGACGCTGACTGTACATGCACCGTAAATGTGTAAACACTTAACCCTGTCTATAAAGCTGACGGTCCTGGGTTCAAATCCTAGTAAGGGCATAATTTTGTGTGATGGGCTGATGAGCACAGATTTGTTCCAGAGTTATGGGTTATGGGTGTGATCTATTTAAGTTTTGCAAATGATCTTTGACTACGTACTCACAACACGAGCTTTCTTTAGCTTAGTTACATTGAGGTTCAGTCAATCTGTGTAAGGATGTTCTGTAATAAGTATATTCTCAAACATATAATGAAATATTGTCTTTATATTCCTTATAATAGACTCGGAAGTATGGTTTTTTGGGCGCGGCAACTGAAGGGACGGAAATGCATGGAATTACATATAACTTTGCACTTAGTAACTTTTTTTCGACGATTATCCATATAGAGGCAAAGATGGCGGGTGTTATAGCAAACAGCTGATGTAAATTTTTAATACATTTCGATTTCATTGTTAGTTGTGATTTTGCAAATTTAATTTTTGAAGCATTTCTTTTATTTCATTGTATGTTTGAGAAAAGCACTATACATGCCTCGTCGTGAAAACGGATTCCCGGCCTCGTATCAATATCCGGTATATACCCACTTGGCCGGAAATCCTCATTTTCCCGACCTCTGATGTAATGTACTATTATACTACCGGAACTTAAAAAAGGCGTAAGTAAGTGGATATATAATATGATTTTGCCAGTTATACCGTAATGAATACATTGTAATACTCATTATAAAATAAGATTATTTTAATAAAAAGAACATTTAAAACCACTGTGTTATTAATTTTCGCGGTGCGGTTATTCACGCTATTAGGCATTCAGAGGACTATGAGCGCAAACGTCAAGTTGACGCCATATATATTGATATATTCCTTTCTTCTTTTGACGACCGGTCTGGCCTAGTGACCCTGCCTATGAAGCTGATAGTCCTGGGTTCGATTCTCAGTCGGGGCATTTATTTGTGTGATGAGCACAGATATTTTTTCCTGAGTCATGGGTGTTTTCTATATATTTAAGTATTTATTTGTAATTGTAGGTATCTATCTATTATATATATCGTCGTCTAGTACCTGCAACACAAGCCTTACTGAGCTTACCGTAGGACTAGGTGGATTTGTGTGCGCCATTTTTGCGCTCATGCGCGCGTTAACTGATTCGGACCAGCTGTCAGGGCTGTTAGCTATGTGAGCGTGATTCGGACTACCGTCACCCAAGGATATACACCTTAGTCACACTTCCAGCGATAAATAAACAATCCGATCCGCCGCTATCTTAAAGAACGCTTATCTGCTGATAGCGTCTTGTCATAGAGCTATGAAGTTATAGAAATTTTTTTTAATGACATAGGCGGCAAACGAGACGGATTGCCTGGTTAAGCAATTACCGTCGCACATGGGCACCCGCAACAACAGGGGAGTCGCAAGCGCGTTGCCGGCCTTTTAGGTACGAATATCGTTTTTGGCGGTAGCGCCTCAGGTAGAGTACTTATAGGTTAATATTACGAACTAAAGCAATTATGTATTGTCAATCATCACATTCCTTGCGTTACGTTGTCCCGACATTTTGCAACGTATTATGTTCGCTTTCTGACAAACGTATAAT
The DNA here is from genome assembly GCA_022674325.2 of Grapholita molesta. Lineage (NCBI taxonomy): Eukaryota > Metazoa > Arthropoda > Insecta > Lepidoptera > Tortricidae > Grapholita > Grapholita molesta. The sequence goes on along the minus strand of CP053141.2, from coordinate 3,444,973 downwards.
AGCGCCATCTATAATGATTGACAGCAGTGGCTTTCAGTTCTATATTAGTTCGCTGTCAAAATAACATCATAGATGGCGCCACAAAGTACTGAAAACAGCAAAATAGCTGCAATGTTGTAAGAACGTGGGATAATCCTTGAAACTATAAATGTTTAGACTTAACGAATTAATTAAGTATATCTCATCATCATCATCTCAACCGAAGGACGTCCACTGCTGGACAAGGGCCTCTCCCTAAGTGACCCACAGTGACCGGTTTTGCGCCACCAGCATCCTGTCGATTCCCGTGATTTTTACCATGGTCTGTCTACCTTGCGTAGGTATAGTCAACCAATTTGATTTCTAGACCACTTCGAACCTTGTCACAGTGACGTTAATTAATAATAAGATATTTTGGACCCGGGTATGTCCTTAAACTACGTCCAACAATGAGAGGTAGGACACAGCGATGACCATCACGCTTGAATCTGGATCAGCCCAACTGGGGAAGTACCTCCTCCTTACAGAAGACCACAGCCATAATAGCACTGCTACCTTTCAGGTATGTAGTGTTGTGTTCCTGATGGTGAGTAAGGTTCCCAGAGCTCCAACCCCCCTTAAAGGCCGGCAACGCGCTTGTGACTCCTCTGGTGTTGCGGGTGCCCATGGGCGACGGTAATTGCTTACCATCAGGCAATCCGTCAGCTCGTTTGCCGCCTATGTCATAAAAAAAAAAATATTGCGTTTTTCATATAGATTTTCACTGTGACAAGGAACGAAATGGCCCATTAATCAAATTGGTTGGTACCTGCTACCTGGGGTAGGTACGTATAGTCGCCACTCGACTATCTATACGCCCCAAATCGGTTCTATGTGTAATGTGAAACCCTGCGTGGCATGTCTAAATATTCATAAGGCTGACCGGATTCACAAATATCGATAAGAAACCAATCATATATCGAACTTGAAGCAACTGTGCCGTAAGGACACACCGAATACAAAATATTGTGAGGTAGTGCAATTATGTGAGATTGAAATGCCGCCAATAAAAGGTAAGTTTGAATCTACAATCAGACTTCTTTTATGTTTCGTTCTTTAACGTTGTCCAGGGGATATTTGACGACCGGTCTGACCTAGTGGGTTGTGACCCTGCCTATGAAGCCGATGGTCCTGGGTTCGATTCCCAGTCAGGCCATTTATTTGTGTGATGAGCACAGATATTTGTTCCTGGGTCATGGTTGTTTTCTGTGTATTTAAGTATTTATATGTATCTATCTATTATATATATCGTCGTCTAGTACTTGCAACACAAGCCTTACTGAGCTTACCGTAGGACTAGGTCGATTTGTGTAAGATTGTCCTGAATATTTATTATTTATTATATAGGAAGCAAATTTTGTTTGACGTATTGTCATACCTCGTACTACTAATATTTGTAACTACTTGAATCAGTATCAATGTTTATCATACTTAGTAGATCATTAACAGCAGAGTTTAATATCAGAAGGAGACTGTGCATTTTGTGAATTTGAATGCAATATAACTTGGCCAAAAACAGTTGTACAGAGGACGGTTAGGTACTATGGCAAAAAGACGAAAACAGTGGAGGACTGTAACTATGGCGACGATCCTAAAACAGTTGTCCAGGAGACTGTTACTATGGCAACAAGTGACACGAAAAAGTGCATAGCCACTGTCTTAAATAAATACATCATCATAACATCATCATCATGTCAGCCGAAAGACGTCCACTGCTGGACATAGGCCTCCCCCAGAACGACCCAAGAAGACCGATCCCATAAATAAATACATAATAAATAAATATTACAGGATATTCTTACACAAATTGACTGAGCCGTCTGAGCCCCACGGTAAGCTCAAGAGAGCTTGTGTTGTCGGTACTCATCAACGATATAATATATAGAAATATAAATTATTTATTCACAAACAAATAATATAATATACAAATACATATGATAAACACCAATGACAGGAACAAATTAATATCTGTGCCCATCACACAAATAAATGCACTTACCGAGATCTGAACCCAGGACCATCGGCTTCATAGGCAGGATCACTACACACTAGGCCAAACCTGCCGTCTAATTAGTCATTCGTTTATCAGAATGAGTTGGAAGTAGGCTAAAGAGTGATGAGATGACGCAATGATTTTGTTGTCACCTTAATCATCATCATCGGCCTGTATTTGTTCACTGCTGGCCTACCCAAATGCACGCCACTCGGAACGGTTGATGCAGACATCTTAACCCAGGACCCACCAATCCGAATGGTGCTCCCAGAAATCCCAAATATAATCTAATTAGTTAAGGCTGTGCCGAAGAAATGTCAACAGAACTTCGTTTGTTAGATACTTTTTTGTGTAGTTAATGTTTAATTTAGTCATAAGTTACATATTTAAGGATTAACTAAATAAATCATACGATTCAGAAACACGATTACTTGACTTTTACTTTTTAAAAATTACATCTAAAGTGACCTCTAAAAAAGATAGGCTTCACTTAATACGTTGTAAATACTCAACAGAAGGTCATAATTATTTTAATAATAACAAAATTACTTATTTTCTATAAAGTATACATACGTCTTACATTTGTTAATAATATGATAATTTCTAAATCTGCGAGCGGTCGCCCATCCTTACCTGAGCCGCCATGATTAGATTGAATCAAGTAGCGCGAAAAGCTTTGCGCCCCCTTAAGTTTTGGTTATTTATTTTAAAAAGAGTCAGGCTCCTTCATATGAGCTGTTAGTTAACAAGTTTTAGGAGTTCTTGACAGATAATGCATTTTTCACGAGAAGGGAATTAAAAAAAATACCAATTGGGATGAAATTTGGTATGGAGAGTTTCAGTTTTTTATATTTCTTTTAGGATTTGGTATCTTAATTCTACTACATTGGAGTGACGTCACAGCGTGCGTAGCGATCTTTCCGAGAGAATTATTTCAATATTTATTTATTTATAGAGGGCCATGCATTTTTATCCATAATATATTCCTCCACGCTGTAGTAAGCTATGCAACTGACCAGTTTTGAAATGCGTGGTGCGTGGCAGTGTATTAATCGCCTAAGGTGGGAGGGTGCGATAATGTCAAGCATCTATCTCTTTTACTCCAATTAAGGGGTAATTAAAGCGACAGAGACAATCGTTCGAAATTTGCGATAACCGTTGTAGGCTTTTTGGTCTGTCTGTAATGTTTCTTGCATACGAAAAATCAATAGATACAAAAAAAATGTGTAGTGTTACCTATTTTAAACTTGTAAATTTAAATGAGGGAACTACACCTAAGTGCCAAAAGTGTGTTGGAAATGTCATTTGATAGCATAGCAATTTACATATACACAGTTAACACTGTAGAACCAGTCATTTAATCTCAATTACCAAAGGAGTGAGTTGTGACATTGACGTTTTCGATAACGAGTATCGAGTTTACTATCTGTGCATCTCGTTCGCTATTGCGAACTATTTTAATAAATAGTACAAGCGAGATGCACAAATAGTAAACTCGATACTCGTTATCGAAAACGTCAATGTCACAGCTGATGGTAAGATCCACTTCAGCCTACAACACCATGGTGTGGCAAACAACAAATTAAGGTAACGATTCGAGTACCCAGTATGTTCATTTAATACTACAATACTCCCTGTCGTGGTCAAGATAAAAAAGACCTGCCAAAGACTGGACATAAAGTAGAAAATGTAATATACATCCAACATACTTCTAACCTCGACTACGAGAACAATAGCAGTAAAAGGTAAATTGCCACTAACTGGGCACTTTTCAATAACTGGCCACCTCATCTCTAGAATGAATTCTAATTGCATAATAAACAGAGTTCATTTAACAATGATATAGCAAGTTATTCGAGAGTGGCCAGATACTAGCGAATCACCCTATTCGAACCACATTGAACTGCTGAGTGATAGGGGGTTACTCGTACTGTAAAATGAATTCTATTCGCAAATAAACAATAGTTATTTGTTATACAAGGGTGCAAAATTGTATTTTAACTGCGAGTGTGGAATTGAAACTCAAGCAAGCGAATGGATTCTATAGTTTAACCACGAGCAAAGCGAGTGGTTTTAAAATAGAATCCTGAACGTAGCGAGAGTTTCAATACACGAGAAGTAAATTACAATTGCACCCGTGTCTGACACAAAACTTTTCCCCTCACTACAGCGAGGAAAGTGAAACATAAAAAAAAAGGTTTTAAAATCGCATTAACTTTTTCTTTGCGTTTAGATACATTCAACATTTTTACAAAAGGTGCCTTTAGCTTGGTTAGCTTGTGGTGGCCAGTACGATTTTCGAATGTTCTAATTCGATTTCCAACTCGGTGCGTTAGCGAGGCTCGCCCGCGCCCGCCGCCGAATTCTTCGCGAATTTAGACTTTAAAACCATAGCAATAAGAGCTGTGAGAAGTCAACTTACTTTAATCACTAGTGGATAAAATGCGTTTTTACCCTCTCGTATTAAAGGATAAACAAGCGCTTTACGAAAGGGGAAAACTTCATTTTTAGTATAATGTGGCCAGTTATTGGAGGGTGGCCAGTTACTAGCGAATTACCCTATCTTGTTGTTATTGTGCCCCGTTGTCCAATGGTCGTTAATTGTAAATTTGTTTTTTTTTTTTGCGTTATACTAATATACCTAGTAATATGTATGACCTTACATTGCCAACACGCTTAAAATTAGCACAAAAGTGCATGTTTTGTGAATTATAATGCAATTAAACTAATAAAACTAGGTCTTAAAACCAATACTTAGAAATAAAGGAGAAATAGAAAAATTAACTGCCTCTCGAGAGACTTGAATTCTCAACCCCGAGATACATATGTATGCCAATATCCCGATATCTAATATATTAAACAAAATAAGTCTTAAACAGTTGTCCAGTGGACCGTATTATTAGTTTATATTATATTAGTGTTTGGACTAAGTTAGATATAATTTGGTAGTTTGCCTCTCTTTGAACCTCTGTGCATATATCGCGAACATCGAAGCTCGAAAATTTCAAGCAACTGAAATTAAGAAAATCGAATCTCGCGGTATACTTAAATGTTTTGATGAAGTAACTGTGCACAATATTTTAACTATTGCATAATTTTCCATAGCCATCTTAACCTTGACAGAGACGACTGTCCAACTATTGAAGAGTGACTGCGTTGTGTACTTAATAACACCAACTTATCATTGCATCTAAGATCGGCGCCACTATATGATAAGCCCAAACAATTATACATGAGACTATGTTAGTGTTTAAGTTAGCCACTGGCAAATCTAAGTTTGTAAAAGGTACTTTGCTTATGTTTTAGTTTATTATCAACTTTAGTCTGGTTCGGACGTGTAATCTAAGTAAATAATGGACTTAACCACATAGTTAGTTTAATTTAAAATGAGCCTTATATTTAATGTGTTAAAGTTGTTTTTAGAACAGTGTGGCGTTAGTGAAATCGGTTAAACAGTTCTTAGTTTCGAAGTTTAAATTGATAAAACGCCTTCGATTTCAAAGTTTAGTTTAGGCAATATGTTATTAAAATAAAGTAATGTAATTCCTTCAGAAATTAATGTTTTGTTTTCAATTGTATTATAATTTATAGTGTGTGTGTCAGTTCATAAAAATGTGCACTAAAGGAGTGTTTTCGTCATTGTTTTCTACAGGTATATACATAAACTAAACCAGGTATAACTAATCCGGTACCGCGAACATCGAAGTTCGTATGTTTCGAGCATCTCTCTTTATTACTCTAATTAAGAAGTCATGAGAGTGACAGAGATTTTCGCGCGGTAATGCCGCTAAAACGCCTAGCATTTAATTCGTCAATTGTATGTACAGTCAGCGTCATATAGTTGGTAGCATCCAAAGTACTCATACAGTTGGGTACACCATAGAATTTATATGGTGTATCGAACTATTTGACTTCTTTGATAGATATGATACGGACTGTACTGCCGGATTATTTAAATGAAACAGTTCAGGTAAGAAAGCATATCAAAGCATTTCTATTGCGTGTAGTCAAACGTGTTTATACATTATTATTTTTATATTTCCGTATTTTCTGTTATATATCCTGTATTTTATTAAACTGTTTGATATGTTTTCTTCTGGAACTAAGCGTGTACTATATTTGATGTTCAGTTCCAAGGTATTTGTATGGCTGAAATGATGATGATAAGTCCCGCAAATCCGGTAACAATCTTCTGGTCACAAGTATAGGGTTAGAACCGGTGGTAGAATTTAATGTGACGAATTTGATTTCATAACTGCATTGTCTAAGTAAAGAAATAAAGAACTTTTACTTGGAGATTTATTTTTACTATTGTATTGCATTTTTGAGAAAAGCATACCTCGGCGTGAAAAGGGGTTGTCGGATTCGTAACCATCCTACCTCACTGTGTTCGGCCGTCTACATATACTCGGCCGGTAACCCCTTACTTCCCGGCCTATGTATTATGCAGTGCATGTAAAGATACTTTACATTTTTGTAAAAGCTTTGATCGCCTTGATCGTCAAATTTAAAGTGTATCCCGTCCCAAATAAATAAATGTCAATTACAGATGTCGAACGCGGCGATCCTGACAAGGATGCAACACAACTTCGTCCCCTTCTATCCCGTCCCCAACGACCAGCCAGCCAGGCCAACACCGGCCACAACCAGGGTACCCAGTCTAGGCCAAGTCGGAACACTCAGAGCCCTAATCAGGCCACACCGGCTGAACCGACTCGTAAGAGCCAGGGGTCTGCTGAAACACATAATACGAAGACAGCGTCTGTTGAAGGCCGGGACGTCGTTGGAGTGAGAAAGAAAATTACGCTGGTCCCAGAGTAAGTAGTCCCAACAAAAACATAAATGTAATAAAGGAGAGCCAAGTTCAAGACAAAAATTCTTGGCTCTTGGCTTCGCCAAAGAATGGAGATCTATATGATTGCCAAGTTATCATCATATCCTTGCAAAATCCAAATATGTATTTATAGGAACAAAATAACATTATGAACAAGTATTAAACTCTATTTCTTGCTGTTATTTACAAACATTGTGAGATCTTAAAGTAGGTTAGATTTGACTTGTATATATATGTTGAATAACATATAAATATATATTATGTACATATTTTAATTCTGATAAAAGCTTACATCACCATTTATCAACCACATTTGAGTCAAGTGAAATTCAACCTTAAACTTCCGACTTTAAGGTTCATATTAAATTGGACTATAATATAACTGTTTCGTTTAACCCTTTGCACGCCAACCACTAAAGTGGTCGCGTGGTGTCGTGTCTGCCACGCCACCGACCCCTAAAGTGGCTATGGCGGACGCTGTCAAAGCAATTGTCCTGCTGACAGATAAGGTTTATATTTGATCTTCACTAGTCGATACGTTGGCGTACACGTTACATTTTGACGTTACAGCAATGCGATTCAAAGGTTAAATAAGAGGGTTATACGCGGATGGCTTAGAACGGAAAATGACTAATGTAATATTTTCCCTATATCGCAAAAGGTCTACATCGCAAACAGTCTGGAAGGCAAAATGCGTGTCACTTTCATCGTTTTATCTTTAAGTTAGCGATGTTGACGGAGTCCCGCTATGTCGGGGCTCCTATTCTGTGCTGTTTGGCTTCAGCCTTTGAATATAACTAACGAATCTAGTGATATAATAGTGAATACAGAATAGAATACAGAATACAGCATTTATTGGTAAAAGCAAGGTGTACATTTTGTAAGGTGATATAAATAAGTAGTCATTTTGCGTTCTAGACCGTTTGCGAAAAATACAAATGAGTAAATAACTATTTAATACATTTAAAACTGTTGTGAGCCATGTTACTACTACGTAGTTACAAACGTATAAACTCAGGTGTAATTATATCGCTCTAGGCGACATGTTTCGGGTAAGCTCTGGTACCCATCTTCAAGCCGAGAAATACCCGAAACATGTCGCCTACATAATTACACGTGAGTTTATCCGTTTGTAACGAAGTAGAAATAACTATTTATAATATCGTGCAAAAGGGTTAATAAAGATTTCCATTTCAGGAGACCAGCGCTTTCGGTAATCATTCCACCACCGCCACCAGCATCAGAGTCACAAGCCAGCACCCCAACGCCAACTCCTCAGACGGAGACGGCCAGCTCGTTCCAGAAGAAATGGCGGCGCAGTGACCGTCGTCTGCGCAGACTCAACACCGAACTGCTGGAGGCTATTGAGACCCATGACATAGAGGAAGTGGAAAGGTAGAATCCATTGACGTTCACTCTAAGATAATTAACATAAAGATGGAAACGTTGACAATGACCATCAAGTCCCCAAAATACTCCACAACGGACAGCATGGTTACCAATTTATCGTCTATCACACTATACGTCACTATCGCACTGACATATTTGTTGGAGCGTGACAGATGTTGCGACAAATTATAAAAACCCGACCATACTAGGCTTGCTAGTCAATCAAGCAAAAATTGCGTTGGTACAAATGTAGTGTACCTAATACTATTTACACACATACATTTTAGCCGTATGCAGTCCACTGCTAGACATAGACCTCCCACAAATATGAGTTGTATCATCTTGGGGGTATTTGCCATATTCGCCACGCTTGGCAGGCTGGTTGGCGACCGCATTAGCTGTAGATAGGGTTTCGACGGACGCTACTGCCCGTCCATAGGATTTTTCCCTTTGTCGCCTCTTACGAGACCCGCGGGAGGAAATGGGGTGGTGCTATTCTAGTCAGACGGCATCACTCTTGGTCAATCAAGAAAAAATGGCAGTAGGTACAGTACATGTAGTGTAATACTATTTACAATCGGGAAATCTTGTATCTCAAGCGAAATACGACGGCACCCGAACTGCCAATCAATAATTGTATTAAATGAGTGATATTTTCATATCCATTAATATGGAACTTTATTTTGACACAAAAAAATACAGTTCCACATGGATTGACAGTTCGGGTGCTGTCGTATTTTGATCGAAATCCGAGTTTTCCCGATGAAAAATAGCTTCGCACTACATCTGTAGGTATATAGTTATGGCTTTTACACCGGGACAAATATATAGACATCGTCCTGATAGGGTCTAGATATCCTTCTTAAACTCAGAGCATATCGGGCGTAGCAGAAAAATATAGCAACCCTAAGGAACCAGTTTTACATGCGCTTATAGATACCTATGTAGTTGAATATATTTACATCATTTATCTCAGACACTTACTATATAAGTTACTTTCAAGGCTGCCTGAAGTGACAGATATGAAGTGAGTTCTAAATTTAAATCACTGACAATTTTAGACATAGATAAGACCTAGTTTTCAGGTAAACTCTCGTAAATAATTGTGTTTACACCAAACTTTGGGATTACATTGCCGAACGAACCCCAGACATCATAGGGCCAGTCCACGAAGACCATGGCTTCAGTATATGCGAGTTTAACCCTCTGCCACTGATGACATGTCTAACAGCCACCTACTAACAGTAGAAGTGGCACACGCGGTGATTAGTATGAGAGGCGATATCGCCAAAACGCACACCAACTCACGCACACACACAACAATACTGTGTGGAAGTCTAATACGGGCGAAGAATCAAACCAGACATAGGATTACTAGAAATATATATATAAACGGGTCACTCACGTATCTTAAGGTCGAAAACCGCTCGACATATGTTTCGGTCCAATTCGTGAGCCATAATCATGAGCTCCGTGCCGCACCGTCGCTGGCGGCGGCCCTTCGAGAACTGAGCGCCAATGCTCTGTGGGCCCGGCTGCTTGTCACTGACGGTGGCGGGGACGAGAAACTACCCTCATTTTCATACAATTTGACACAAATCGACCTAGTCCTAGACGACGATATATATAATAGATAGATACATATAAATACTTACATACATAGAAAACACCCATGACTCAGGAACATAATCTGTGCTCATCAAACAAATAAATGCTCTGACTGGGAATCGAACCCAGGACCATCGGCTTCAAAGGCAGGGTCACTACCCACTAGGCCAGAGCGGTCGTCGGTTTAAAGCTCGACCTTCCAACCGCAATACGTCAAAAATCAAACTCGTAAAAGCTTACTTTGTCACTTTATCGCATAGCTTCAGTTTATTCGAATTTAGAAGCTCGATCTTTCAACCGCAATACGTCAAAAATCAAACTCTCCTCAACTTATTTTTGTCACTATCGAATATCTTCAGATAAAAGTTGCAGACCTCGAACTAGATTTGGAAACAGGGGCCGAATACCGGTCTTATTTTGATACAAAATAACCGGTATTCTATTTCGGTATCTCATTTGTTGTTGCACGATATTGCTTTTATTCAGCTTATCAGATACTGTAGTCTTCTTACCTAAATACCAAGAATATTAATTAAAAAAATGCTAAATTATCAGCAATAACGGAGTTACGAGCTTTTCAATTTAATGTATTTTTAACTTAAGTTCCAAATCCCTTACCAGCTTAGAATGGAATTAAGAGGTTTGCGAAATATTTAACCCTTTGAACGCCAAGAACCACTAAAGTGGTCGCGTGCTGTCGTGCCTGCCACGCCACCGACCTTTATTGTGGCTATGGCGGACGCTGTCAAAACAATTGTCCTGCTGACAGATAAGGTTTATATTTGTTCTTCACTAATCGATACATTGGCATTCACGTCACATTTTGATGCGAGATGAAAAGCGTTCAAAAGGTTAACGCTATCGTTTAACCTCCCACCAATTCCAGGTTACTTCAAAACGGCGCCAACCCCAACGCGACATGTCGTCTCGGACTGGTGTCAGCGTGCCATATGGCGGCGCTGGCGGGCGGGGACGCCATGGCGCTACTACTCCGTCATGGTGCCGAGAAACACAGGCTGGACAAACTTGGCCGGACTCCGCTGCATCTGGCTGCGTATGCTGGGAACTCGAGGCAGGTGGCGATCATGCTAGAATTTCCTGAAGGTCAGTTCTATTGGGAGTTTGTAGTAGAAAAGAAGGCCAAATGGAGCACTTACAATAATTTAAAGACACTACCCATGTTCAGTATGAAGATATGACTATGGAGCAGTGGAAGTATGAACTGCTGACAAGAAGTTACGTGACCCATCATTAGGGTACTCGGACTCTGGTGGCTCAAAAATTAGGTATTGCAATAGGGTGATGGCACCAATGTTGCACGCTTTAAGCTAACAGGCATCAATGATGGACACTTAGTTCTTAACTCAAAAAGCATAACGTTTTAAATTGAAAATTTACCAACAAACGCACAACATTTCACTTCTTTGAAATAAGCATTAATGTTCATGATTGGTTGATTTCCACTGATTCATAGTCATGGAAAAAGGTCCATGTCCATCAGTGGAAGTATGAACTGCTGACAAGAAGTTGCGTGACCTATCATTGGGGGCACCCCAAACTCTGGTGGCTCAAAAATTATTGCAATACCGAAGATACTAGTAGTATTACGTACAGATATAGGGCTTACAATAAAAACATTTAGGCGGGTATTAAAGGATTCCCAATCAATAGTAGTTATCAATAGGAGTTCCCAATCAATAGATAAGTAAATGTGGTTGAAAGGTATGCTTCTATTCCCTAAAGTTATGTCACTGACCTCTTAAAAGGGTTGCGATGATAATTGTGATAACCTCTAGCCGCCCGTAGAGCTATAAGAAAGTCTCCCATTGAATGTTATTTTGAATGTTAATTATGACAAACCATAGTCGCATTTGGCTTGACTAGTTTTGATCTCTAGGCAGCTAGAGGATAATGTTTGAACGGATCCAACAGTGCCAGAAGCCTGCTAGATGGGATCGTCATTGATAGTCGCTTTCTTCGATTAAGCTGGAAACATTGGGATCGACTACAAGCGCAGCCAATTGCGCTAAAGGAAGTGTTTATTTAGAATATTATACGGCTCCATTTGCCGTGTGATGCCGGCTGACTATAGGTATAATAGCACCACCCCATCTCCCTTATTACTATGTCACAAGTTGTTAGCAATAACTTAGCTAAGGAAGAGCGGTACGTATAAAGCTTAAAAGGAAGTACCAATCACTATGTTTTAGATCGAAAGTTGTAAAAGTAAAATGAATCATTTTTGATTTTTTTGACTTTGATCTCCTTCCGCGGGTGTCGTAAGACGCGACAAAGGGAAAAATCCTACGGGCGGGCAGCAGCGTCCGTCGAAACCCAATCTACAGCTACTGCGGTCGCCAACCTGCCTGCCAAGCGTGGCGACTATGGCAACTACCCCCAAGATGATACAAGTCATATTTTGTGGGAGGCCTATGTCCAGCAGAGGACTGCATACGGCTTATATGTATGTATGTATGTATTATAATTATAAAATTAAACTGTACAGAAACCATATATTTATTCTACGGAATTTAAGATATTTTGTAATAGTATTCAAGATCTCCTCATGACGACAATGATGTGAAATTCGTCATCAGGCACCACCACGGCTTCGGTCTTCTTGGAGACCATCCTCAGTACCACTAGTTCGTCCAGAACGTCCTAGAAAGGACAACAGACTTGTCATTAATGGCCGTTATCGAATCCCACGGGATCGTCTACTCAAGAGTCTAGTGCTATACCACTACATACATAGGTCATATAATCTGTGTCATGAACGGAAAGAACACTTTTCATTTTTTTTTTTATGCAGAAACGTGTGCTAGCGAATATCTTCGATATTTAAATCCAAAGGAAAATTGAAAAATTTGACTCGCAGCGTGACTCGAACCCACAACCATTGGATCACTAGCCCAGTGCACTACCAATTGTGCTATCCGAGTACCGCTTAGACTTGTCAATTTTTTCTATCTTATCCTTCGTGGTATACGTCATCAATGTCATCATGGGTGACGTGTAGTCACATCAACCGTAAGCGTATTGACACTTTTCATGTCTGTGCAGACCAATAAGTACACCCCGTTATCTTATGCTCAGTTTAGGGGCAAGTGACTGGGCAGTTAGGATAATCTAAGTCGATAAAAAATGAAGTTGATGTACTCACTCAATAACTTGTCAAAAGATCTTGGGTCCGTTTTTTGAAATAGTCTCCAAGTGATTTCCATAGAGAATGAATGAGAATCTATATGAAGATTACTCGGTGACTATTTAAAAAATCGGATCCCAAATTGACGACATTCAATAATTGACGATTTCGATATTTATAATTGTCGCCCTACGATCTGATTAAAAAGAGGAATAAATGAGTTATCTCTGGGGCGTTCACTAAAGAAGAATTTTAATTTGCCAAATAACTTTTATATAAAGACTAGCTTTTGCCCCCGGCGTCCCACGCGCAGAAGAACCCTCTTTTTGACCTATGCGGGGATGAATATCAAAAAACGCTGAAATTACTTTTCTTGTGCTTGAATAAGGAGTGTTTACACACAATTTCAAGTTTCTAGCCTTAAATTTTACACAATCCCCATACACACTTTCAACTCCTTTTTTACCCCCTTAATGGTAGAATTTCCAAAATCATTTACCCAAATTATATATATTATATATATATATATATACATAATTTGGGTCTTTTCAAGACAAGTTGTTACGGAACCAGCGTGCTACACCCCGACACTTACCATCAGGTGTCACTGAGGTCAAACGTTGATCAGTCGTGTATAAAAAAAAGTTAAGGCATCGGCATCATTGACATTGTGTCCTAAACTTCTTTGAAACTGGTAGACTCTTATTTTTTATTTATTTATTGATATAATTTTATTCTTGCTCATTTGTCCAATAGCATAACGCGACTTCAATGCTGTCCGCATTAAAATATCTTACTCGAATTTGTTCTTTATAGTCAAACACCGGATTGACGGGGGCAAAAGTGCACCAGTGCTAGTGATGAACGAATAATCGACTAAATTTATATCCTACACTAGGATGATATAAAGTAGAATCTCGAAATTTTGTGTTAAAATCTGTTCAACTCTGTTCCAATTGTACAAAATTCAAATTTCATTATAATAGTACTACAGATAGGCCAGTGGGCCTTACGAGGATAGGGTAGCAGTGCGAAGCATGAATACTTTATTAGCAGGACCTATCTAAAAAGTTGTTGCGTCTAAGGTCTTCTATCATACTAGAACTGATAAATTATTTAAATGTTCGACTTACCACTTCCTTAATAGCGTTTTGCGCGTACGCAGATAAATTACGCATGTGAGTAGAGTAGGTGGCTGCGGTTAAACTGTCCAGGGTTGTAGTCTCTGGGAACCCTGGATAAAAAAATAGTTGCTTTATGAAATTGGCCTTAGCAAAATGGTCTTTCGTTTTGTCCTTTTCAAAGACGACCACAATTTATCTTTTCAAAGACGGAGATATTTCAAAAGACCTCATTTTTAGCTAATAATCTATCCGAACTCTGCTTTAAGATCTGCTCGACCACAGCAGCTTGGTGCCTACAGCCTAGCGCGTCATATAGCGAGTGCCGAGTAGCTTATGCCTTGATCGCACATACCGAGTACAGTTATGAGACAGCAAATTGGTACTCGGCCGAGAGAGTACGGTGGGCGAGTAAGTGTTTACACGCATTTTGATATTCCTGGCGATAGTGGCGAGTCAGTTCACTTTCGAGACATCAGCGCGTCAACGTGAATAATATAACAAAAAAATCAAAAAATACTCGGCCACTCGCTTAGTAGACGCTACTGGCGAGTGATCGTGTTCATACCTGCCGAGTGGCGAGCGAGTCGGCGCGGGGTAGGCTGAGAGGCGTGCTGGGGTGGGCACTAGGTCTAGTAAACAAACCAAGGTCCGAGTGGCTCGCTCGCCGTTTTGCTGGGCCGAATTCTAGGCCGAGTACTCGGTACGTGTGATCAAGGCATTAGTAAATCAAACGTCCTTGAATATTTGCGACCGGCCGCACTGCGCTCTTGGCGCCTAGCTAGTCGCTTCGTGTGTCCAAGTAAACAAATAGTTTGGTAGGATCAATCGGAAAAAAAAGTTCATGTGGTCCGACCGGTAGGACAAGGCGGTAGGACCACGTGGCCAGAGGGCTAAATACATGTCCTTGTCCCGTATCCGTCACAAGCCGTCTGGACCTTAAATAAAATGTTTAAAGTAATTGTTTCAACAGCGGCATTGCAGGGGTTAAGTGATATCAACCACAGCCGCAGGGATTTTCAATAACGTTGGCTGTTCAAAAACCTCGCCACAAAAAATGTATGACGGACTTCCCTTAAAAATTAAGTATGCTGGTCTTACCCATATTGACCTCTGTAAAGTCTATTTGTTTTGTACCAAAATAGCAGTTGCAAGAGTTACCTTCACAATTAACAATGATAGTTCCCACCACGTTGGCGTTCTCATTGATGCGTGACATGGTGTCAGTGGCATGGGAATCCTGCCAAGGACAGGAGAAAATCAGCAACGATAACTTATAAAGCATTTTGCAACTGCGGTCGCCAACCCGCCTGCCAAGCGTGGCTATGACAACTATGTTAATGGTGATTATTCGGGCGTTTGAACCGCTCTTATTACTCTGTCCAGATTTCTGTACAAATGATCACACAGTTTGCTATTATTTTTGGTTTACTGGTAGACAGCTGGGCTGAAGGACAACCAAAACCTCCTCAATACAATGCAAACACTTCTACAGAAATTTGGGCAGATTAATAAGAGCTGTTCAAACGCCCGAAGAGTCACCCTTAACACAGATATTTGTTCCTGAGTCGGGTGTTTCCTATGTATTTAAATCGAGCCTGCCAAGCGTTGTATGGCAAATCCCCAAAGATGATAGAAGTCATATTTTGGTGGATATATCCAGCAGTGGACGTGTTACGACTGGAAGGATGATGACGATGATATTATATATATACCGTTGGCTGCGTATCCACAAACCAACCCTTCTTGAGCTTACTATGACCGTTTGTTCTGAGGCACAGATTTCTGCTTGCCTTAGTAAAGTTTAATAAAATTAAATGTATCTATTTACCATATAATTTTGAGCAATTTCCATAGTGAATGTTCTCTGCTCGATTAAAACATAAAACAATACGAAAATACTGAAAGAGCTCGAGAAATCTTGACAGCACTGACAGGTTTTAGAGTAGACACTTCAATTTGAAACTAGGAGGAATAATGACATAAATGGTATGTCTATTATTTGAAATTATGTTAGGAATTCTGTATTTCTGCCAGCTACTCATTCAAAGAGGTAACTGAAAAGACGCTAAATATGCCATAAATTATGTCGATGCTTACAGCTAAAAAGGAAGCTTCGTGAATTTGAGTAAGGTGCACTTCGGCTTGTTAACAGAAAAATGACGTTTTCACGAATGTGAGACGTGGCTAGTAAGACAAGACATCACCAACCGCCTGCAGGTGTTCATAAATAAGTGCTTGCGGCGCATTCTGCAAATATACTAGCCGCGCATCATCTCTAACGTAAGGTTGTTGGAGATGACTTCCCAGAAACCCATAAGGCAGGAAATCTTGGAGAGAAAATGGCGCTGGATCGGACACGCACTCCGAAGACCAGACAATCACCTGTCCAAGCAGAGTCTACGCTGGAAACCTACTGGCAGCAGACGGACGGGACGCCCAAAAAGCACATGGAGGCGATCAGTTGAGAAAGAGGCTGGCTCAATTGGTTTTGGATGGGAAGAGCTGGAAGTAGCCGCCCAACAACGTGACAAGTGGAAAATTCTTCTACGAGCCCTATGTCCCTAATGAGGGATAACAGGATTACATCATCATCATCATCATCAACAGAAAAATGGTTAAGACCCTCTTACACAGTTTACTTCAATTTTTTAGGAGCGTACACAAAGTAAAACCTTACTATGACCTGGAGCCGTAAAACAAGCGGAAATCTCTTTATGACAATGGTGTCAAAAAGTGACTTTCGCTTGTATTACAGTCAGCAGCAAAAGTGGCTAAGCGTTTGAAGTGTTGAAAATTACCTGCACGCGCTCTTATTTTCTTGACAATAGAGATGTGTTGACCTCATTTTGAACACCTCAAACGCTTAGCCACTTCTGCTGCTGACTGTACATTGTACAAGTTACAAGAAGAAGAAATAGGCACCTGTTGTCGCTCTTTCATATACAGCAAACAGCAAACGTGTATGGTGCTAAACTAAAGCTTCTGGCCTACGTAGTAGTAACGTGTGTGTACACGCATGTCGGCGTTTTATATACAAATTTTGACGTTAGTTCCATATTAACTCTCCGCACAACTACATAGACACGGTCCTTCAGTTAAGTTTTACACCCAGTCCAATTCCTTAGAAATAGAAGTCTGTAACACTGATAAATTTTCCTCCTGAAATACGGGTCATGTCTATACTAGCCTCCTAGTATAATATGGAGTAGCCATTAATAGGCGTTCCCCTCTGACAAAATTACTCGGCCGCCGGTCATAATTCTTGAACTTGTGTGAATATAACTAGTTTATGCTAGTGTATAACTTTGTCGTGCGCGTGTGTAGCGACGGACGTAAAAAATGCATTAGTATTAACATTATTTATGTGTGTTACCTCATCCCTCCGCCGAAAACGGCAGAATTTTTCCGATAGAAATTAGTGCGTGTGTCGACTCCATATTGGTTTATATATATTAGAACGGAGTTGGATGTGTGTTTAAACATTTCCATCTCATAGCATTCATGTTTTTCCAGACATGCAAGCCCGTGTGGAAAGCGACATGTCTTCGGGCACGGAAGAAGACGTGAAAAAACTCTGCCAACTTACAAAGCAGATGGTAAACGTGCGCTGTGATCTGGAGGAGGTCCACATTCTGGTGCCGAAGAGTTGGAAGGACAACATCGACCACGATTGCAAGGATATCAGAGGATCTGTAAGTAATCCTACTTCTACTAATATTATAAAAATATTATAAATGTGAAAATTTGTGATGACACTGATGACGTGTGGATGTTTGTCACTCAATCACCCAAAAGGTGTGGATAGAGGGTAAATCGCGAGTAACTGCTCACTTATCAATAACTGGCCATCTTCTGAAAATGAATTCTGTTTACTTATAAATGGAAGACCTCCGGTTGAAACTTAAAATGGCGAAAATGTTATATTGTCTTCGGTTGCCGCGATAATTACTCATGAAATAAAACAATATTGTGCAGCTAATGAAAAAGGCGGTTTACCACTATTTGGTCACCACCGGCAGTCGCGAGGCTACGGCCGCCTCTTGGCTTTCTATAAAGTCCGGCTACCACGGAACGCAAGGCCTATTACCATACACTGGCATGCTAAAACCAATTTGACACTGGCGAAATCATAAGAATTGGTGGAAGCCATTTTTTAATCTATCTATAAATAGAACACATTTTATGATGGCGTTTCAATTACTGACCACCCTTTAATAACTGGCCATCCCATACTATAATGAATTCTAGTGACGGCTACAGGATCGGACGGCATCAGTGGACTTGTCTGGGCGTCATTGGCTCATCATCATCATGTCCGCCGAAAGGCGTCCACTGCTGGACATAGGACTCCCCCAAAGCCGCCCAAAAAAGAGCGGTCCTGCGCCCTCTACATCCAGCGGCATTCCGCGACCTTCACCAGGGCGCCGATTCACCTTATGGAAGGCCTACCTACGCTGCGTCTTCCAGTTCGTGGTAGCCACTCCATCCGCCCCATCGGCCATAAATATTCTATAAAACCTAACATAGGGTGCCGCCGGCATCGAGGCAGGGCCCAGGCTGCCGGTGGTTAGGGCTGCAGGGAGAGGAACCGCCGGACTATGCGCGCCGTGTCCAAGATTACCGCCTTCTGAATCTGACCCTTGATCCAACCACAACCACGTAGCGAGAGTCTCTCAAGATGTTGGTCGAGACTCTTCGCTCTGAGGCCGTTCGCGGAAACAACTATCGGTACAATGATGGCCGAATGAACTTATTTTATTTTATTAACTATTATTCAAATTAAATAAATTCAACATGTCCACAGCTCCCCCTATTCCAACCTGGTTGGACACCTCTCCACGTGGCCAGCTCTTGTGGCCGGCGTCACTGCACCCGCCTCCTCCTCGCCGCGGGCGCGGACCCAAACATACGCGATGTCATGGGCCGCACGCCTCTGGACGTAGCTGGATCGGCGTACTACTTCGACAAGGATGTAAAAGAGGATCAGTGAGTACAGACAACCAATTTGATTTATAGGCCACTTCGTTCCTTGTCACAGTGAAAATGTATATGAAAGACGCAAAAGATCTCTTATTAACATCACTGTGACAAGGTTCCAAATGGCCTAGAAATCAAATTGGTTGACTGTGTACATGTTCCAACGGAGCTAATCGACAGCTCTTGGTTATTTTCTTCTAAAAGTTAGCAGAACTTATATCACGGTTGACATTTGATCGTCTATCGCGCTATCCGTCACTTTCGCACTCACGTTTTTTTTAATACAAAGACGGTGGCAAACAAGCATACGATCCACCTGATGGTAAGAAGATACCGAAGAGATTTACATGCACGTTGCCAACCCTAAAAATTGTTGGGGCTCTGGGAACCTTATTCGCCATCAGGGACAGAACACTAAATACCTGAAAGGTAGCAGTGCTATTATGGCTACAGAAAACCGTAAGGAGGAGGTACTTCCCCAGTCGGGCTTCTCCAGACTCGAGCGTGATGGTACTTCGCTATGCCCTACCTCTCATTGTTGGACGTAGTTTAAGGACATATCCTTCCAAAAAAAAAGTTAAAACAAATAAATCCCTGGTTAGGTGTACGATTATTCCAATTTAATAGCAATAAACAAGTGGTTGATAGTGTTAATCTGTCACATAACAATTTAATTCCTACTTTCAGCTTCGTCGACATCTTGAAAATTCTTCTCAAAGCCAAAGGGGAGTTCAACACCATGCGTGCAGAGAAGGGAGTCACCAACGTGGACACTCCTCTCCACACAGCCGCCATGCTGGACAGCACGGAAGCCATCGAGCTGCTGCTTGAGGCTGGGGCTCAGGTGTCCTGCCTCAACAGTTCTGGTCTCACCCCACTACATTTATGCGTCAAAAAAGAGGAAGAAGCAGCTTTACAAGTGAGTTTGTATCATTGTAATGTTGGGTATGAAGTTTGGATTTTGTTAAACCAAGGTTGTAGAAACAATTAAAACTAGAGTGTGATATGTATATAGTATATGTACGTCTGGGCTACTATATCTATAAAAAAATCACCTGAAATCATTATTGTATCACCCATACGATTAAACAAACAAGTAAATTCTGCATGCAGCTATAAAAAAAGTTAATGACGCTATAGTAGATAAACTTAAATGTCAGGCGTTACTAACCCTCTTTTTGCGACAAAGGTTAGTTAAAAAAAAGTTTTGTTTTAGATTTTTTTGCTAATAACTAATAAGAAAGGTTTCTGGAATGGATTCCATGAAGATTCCTTAAATGTGTGTTAGTCACATGTCACATTTAGGCTTAATATTTTCTTGCCCAAATCCCTAATGTCATAAACATGGAGTGAATGTACAAAACCCTAATCAAATTACAGGTATTAGCCAACTACGACTATAAACACGCGGATCCCCTTTCTGCTGTGGTTGACGTGAAGGACAGAGAAGGACACACGGTTCTCCAAGCAGCTATTGAGGCGGAATGGGTGCCAGGGGTCTGTGTGGCCTTGGAGGCTGGAGCTGATGTCACTCTCAGGGTAAGTACTTTCTACATGAATCCATCATACTTCCTATGAACAAAGAAGTTTAGATTTTTTTGACTACTCACCGTATCTACCGCGGGTTCCATCGAGAGTGATTCAAGGGGAAGACTTATTGGTATGTATGACATTAATTACCATTATTACATATTGAGATGGTTTACGATAGTTTAGAATAGTTTGATGTATTTTAGGTAGTACATTGAAAATAGATGACAAATAACAAATAAGTATTAGAGAAAAAGTGACGCAAGCAGGACTCGCGCCTGCATCTCCAGCTATCTAGGCTGGTCAACCGACAAATTTTAGGTTGGTCAACCAACATGGTTGTGGACGTTAAATGGGATCTGGATTTGTAAGAACTAGCAAGATACAGGATATAACTACGGGAAAGATCTATTTAAAGGCCTATTCGGTAAAAAATTAAAAAATAGCTCGTCCAGATTAAGCAACCCTCCATAATAAAGACAAATGTTTCTTTTAGTTTTCCAAATCAGATCCAGGTACGGATAAACGGATTCGCACTATTTTTATTACATTCTGTATAAATAGGCCCTTAATCTAACGCGTAGCAATGTGCTTACCCTGTAGTTGTTGTTTGGTGGGAGTCCAGGGTGGATGGGCGGACAAATGTATTAATGTATCTTTCATGTTTGTGCGTTGAACAGATCTATAGCAATATGGTTGAATAAAACCTTGGCTAACATTATGAAAATCACATACTTAATTTAACTGTGAAGCTCTAACTGATGTTTTATTTCAGGCCAATGACGGAGAGACTCCCATCCATTCAGCAGCAACGATCGGCAACATTGAAGTTCTTAGCGAGATTCTCAGCCTCGCCAAACAGAGTAAATTTATAGATTGCCAGAACGATGAAGGAGAAACTCCTTTATTCAAGGCTGTTACCAACGGGCATGTTGCATGCGTCAGAGCTTTACTCAAAGACGGCGCTTCCATCGAAAACACCTTACCAGGAGACATAAATGTCCTCCACGTCGCAGCAGACCACGGACACTTAGAAGTAATCAAATGCCTTCTGGAATATGACCAGAGCTATCAATTGCTAAACGTCTTATCGGCAGCAGACAGAAGAGGCATGGGGCCAATACATTTTGCAGCGTCCGGAAATCATTATGAGTGCGTCAAGTTTCTTCTTGAGAAGAACGCCGATATAAGACTTCGGACTACTTGCAGCCCTCATAAATCTTCGACTCCTCTCCATATTGCTGCTGCCAAGAATTATCCTGAAGTTGCTAAAGTTATTCTGGCTATGGACAAGACGACGATACATGAGGTTAACAGTATGGGCTGGTTTCCTTTACATACGGCAGCTCACCATAGCAGCCGAGAAGTTATAGCTTTGCTGCTCAAAGATGGCGGGAATCTGGCTGGTTACACTGACGGTCCAAAGAAGTTTAGAAGAACAGCTATAGACATGATTATGAATAATCTATCAAAGCCAACTGAATACTTGGAAGAAGTTTTAGACTCTTACATAACTTCGACCACTCAGAATCTGCAGGAGACAGACTGTGTAGTCACAGTCGACTATGCTGTCCTGATACCAAATGTCTGCGAAATGGAACAGATGAAAGTTATTGAAGCGCTGCTAAAAACTGGAAATAGATACGGACAGAGAAGATTACTTGTACACCCAATTGTTGAGAGTTTCCTCTTTTTAAAATGGAAGGTTTTGCTTCCATTTTTCTATACTATCATAGCGTTCTATGCGTTCTTCGTCTTCTCGATATCGACGTTTGTGGTGTCAGTGTTTTGGTATAAAGATACGGAGAAGGCAACCCCGGATTGGCTAGACCCACATATATGGGGCTACATCGTTTATGTTGCGGTGTGTCTTGTGATGATACAGGTAAGAGTACTTTACAAATATACTAAACTCACGTTAGTATTTACAAAAAAATATATAAACAAGAAATAGTGATAGTCGTCGTCATGAACCTTAAGGGCTAGACGAATGCAAAAGATACTGGTTCGAATCCATCACTGATCACAGGAAGCCTTTTACACAACTCTAATCACCAACATCCCAAGAACATTTTGAACGTCTAAGGCAGCTAATAACATTGACCAAAAGCTGTGTCCAAGACGTCAATACATCATCTGCCGCCTCATAGTCTCAAACATATGGCAGCTGTCATGGTTTAGGATACCTAGAGTTTTCCATGGACTGGTGATACGAGTATATAAGTTAAATATATCACAAGACGATGAAAACCTGTAGGTATCATTGAGTTTATGGGCAGGTCTTATCAATTAAATGTGTATTTTTGGTATAGGTACTTTTCGTTATTGGCAATTTTCGGGCCGGTTACGCCAAAGCAGTCTATACGTTATAGTAGTTTAAATATTGAAATCGTGGTAAAGCCAGTGGTGTGTCAGTGGTGTGTGAGACTCATCTATATTAGAGCGTTTTTGATGTTTGAACACACTTGAAAACTACAATACTCTTCTTTCAGGAGCTTCTATACATGAATGTGAAAAGCAGCCGCTACTTTCTCCAACTGGAGACGTGGGTGAAGTTCAGCTCCATCGGCCTGGCGACCCTTCTTCCTCCAGCCATCACCATCACCTCCTGGATGGAGGGTGATTGGCCGCGCCACGTAGCCACGGTGGCGCTGCTGCTGGCCTGGTTAGAGATGATGTTTCTGCTGTCCAGGTTTCCTAACTGGGGATACTATGTACTCATGTTTGGGAAGGTTGCGTCTAATATTGTTAAGGTAAATTTTTAATTATGGTCAAATTAGTAATGATAATAAGTTTAGTGCTAGCTTTTAGCCTTAGTTTTAATAACGGTCCGAGATTTCGAGGTAAACAAGAATATACCCCACCTGTTAAAAGGTTACCATAGCCAATAAACAGTTGCAGCTCCTGGGAGCCGGCAGAGTTGCAATTTTTTTAGAAATACTCTCGTTAAAAACCATACTGACGACCAAACGACCTGTTTTATGGTCTATAATGTGTGCTTTATTTAACAAACTTGTGTCTATAATTACTATCATTAGATCTTCGTTGTCTTCTTTGAAGAGTTGTTTCTAATATTACATATTAAATTACAGATTCTCCTAACCTTCGGATTTCTAGTCATCGGATTCGCACTAAGCTTCATGATCCAGTTCCGATCATCAGAGCCCTTCGATGGCCCCTGGTCGGCCCTTGTCAAAACCATGGTGATGATGACATCGGAGTTTGAATACGAATCCCTTTTCGACGACGAACATGCCAAAACACTGTCTTCTTCCATATCCATAGTCAGATTTATGTTCGTTCTGTTCGTAATTCTAGCGGCGATAGTTCTTATGAATCTAATGGTTGGTGTTGCCGTCAATGATATTAATGACTTAGAAATCTTAGGGAATATAAGCAGATTGGCGAAACAAGTAGAATTCCTCGGTACTCTAGATGTACTAGTATATAATAGATTCTTCCAAACAGTGTTGCCAAAGAGGGTGAATAATCATATCAAGAACAGAAGAAGAGTTTTAGGTACACTCTGTCTGTGTCCTGGCAAACCTAGGTGGAGGCATTATAAAGTACTACCCGCAAGACTTAGAGACGCCATTTTAGACAGAGCCCAAGCTCAAGAAAAACAAAAGGAAGTTGAAATGGATTTTAAACAATTTAGACAAAAAATGGATGAAATGCATGAAGTGCTTATAAAGAAAGCAAGTCAGAAAGATACTATAGCTATTGAAGATAGGCCAGGCAGAGCAAGGCAGAGGTTTGAGGATATTATGAAGCATTTGAAGAACTTAGATGACGATGTAATTATTTTTAAAGATCAATTAGTAGAACATGAAAAAACACAATCGTCTATAAATGAACTGAATGTGAAAATGAATCAAATGTCGCTAGATATAGAGAATATCAAACAATTTTTGTTAAGGTTAGAAAATAAGTTAAGTTCATAGATAATTTGCGTAAAAATGTTCAAATAAAACAAATTGAGAATTAATAGCAAGCTTTTTAATTGATTTCTTAAATTAACCTTATTTTTAATCTCATGTAATTAATAGATTGTAGGTACTAGGCGTGAAATACACACAAGCGGCGTAAGGCATAAGGCACGGTGCCGTGCCTGCGTCGCGCCGCTTGGGTGTAATTCACAGTTACGTCGTCTTCGAACATTTAGTATGAAAACGTTTTGAAGCGACATCAGGCACGCAAGTGCTGAGCCGCTTAAGTGTAATTCAAAATACGTCTCCTTAGTACATTTTGTATACAAACGTTTTGAAGCGGCATCGTGCCTTATGCCTTATGCCTTACGTCGCTTGTGTGTATTTTACGCCTTAGGTGACCAATTTCAGTAGTGCTCTGCATGTGTAAGGTGTGACCTAAAACTTATTTGGTCCTCACTCTTTCTTTTGGCTTCTCACCCCACCAGCTACCAACGCCACAGTCTTATTTCTTCTCATTGTGAGCTTGTTTGCCTTTGGTCTTCATCTCTCGCTGGATGACAATGATGCTAAACTCTCGATGCGGTGCTACCATCACTTCCTCTGTCCTACTCTTCAGACGAAAGACTAAGGGCTCGTCAAAGGGGTCCTGAAGGCATAAAAGATCTTTATTGTTCAACTTAGACATATTACAATGAATTCCTGAGTCATGGGTGTTTTATATATATTTGCTTTTAATTAGAATTTTCATTGTTATTTATTTATTTATCATTAACAAAAAAAAAATTTGTATATTATGTATATCGTTGGCTGAGTACCCACAACACAAGCCTTCTAGAGCTTACCGTGGGGCTTAGTTAATCTGTGTAAGAATGTCCTGTAATATTAAAATCCCGAGTTTCATATAGGAGGCGCATGCACGTGGTGTATCGTCTTAACGGAAAACGGTGCTCAAAAATCGTAAATATTTATTTGACAAATTCAGCTATGTTCGGGCGGCTCAAAGGCGTCTGGGGCGGTTGGAGGTGCGAGTGCAAACCAGTCTAGGATGCCCGAGGTTCTCGTCACTTTTTATGTCATATATTTAAATTTAAAAATGCCGTATACTGACCAGTTCCTTGACCATGTGGTGTATCATGTCGCCTAAAAGCCGCATGCCGTTAGCGTATCTCGTAGCCACTGGGATGTTTGTGTTGGTTAAGATTGGAGCTCCTGGAATCACCAAGCATTTTTTATGTCTACTTATTTTTCTGTATGTGGTGTAGGACTAATGAACTTTTGGGTTAAACAGTTTAGACCGTAAATTACTTATTAGGGCAATTTCACTTTCAGGGACACCCAATTAACTTAATTGTCAAATAAAAGTTAAATCAGTGGTCAGTTTAGTGACTACAATTAAGCATTAAATTTCAATATAATCTACTGTTTTATGTTCAATCCATAAATAATACGTGTTATTGTAATAGAAAAATACGAATAAAGATGATTTACATATAGATTTCAAGCTTAATTGTCGTGACTAAACTGATCACTGATTTAACTTTTATTTGACAATTAAGGTAATTGGGTGTCCCTGAAAGTGAAATTGCCCATTATTATTTTATTCATTACTACTAGAGTAATGTACTATTAGAGTAATTAATGCAAATTATACAGGCTGTTCTACGGCTATGCCACATGGAGGGAAAGTACCTTAAATATGGAACATTCAGTTAAAGAAGACATTATTTTGTCTTAAAAAAATGTAAACTGCATTAATAGATTTTTAAACAGGTATTTTTTACTCGTGTAGCGGTTACGATTCTCAGTTCAAACATGTAATCATTAAAAAAAATTATGAATGCAGTTTATATTGTTTTTTTTTTCTTTATTATAACCATATCTTCCTTCAACAAAATTCAAGGTACCTTCGGATGTGGCATAGCCGTGAGATGCCATGTATATAGTCTTTTATTTAGTATGTTGGTCGTACAATTGGGCAGATAACGTCGGATTTGGTCAGATCGACCTGTCTTAAAAATGTAAATTGATCACTTTACGTCCCAGATTTCTTTTATTAAGGATTATAATGATTTAAGTGGAAGAGTAGTAACTAAGAGCATATCGGTAATGGCAAAGTTCCAGTTAGAAGCCAGTTACTGGGATTTTATTACCTTTATTTTTTTAATACAACCACGATGGCAAACAAGCATACGGCCCGCCTGATGGTAAGCAGTTACCGTAGCCTATGGACGTCTGCAACTCCAGAGGATTAACAAGCTGGTTACAAAATTTTGGTTACCAAACGGTACTAAAGGGTCTCAATGCACGTTGAGGTCAATAATTTAAAGTTAAATTAATAAATAAGTACTGGCACAAAGTTAAATATACAATAAGAGAAGCCGGAGTAATTTTCCTTTTCTCGACGAGCCCCAGATAAATATTTTTGAGTATCCAGTACTTTAGACGTACTGCCTCTGATAGGTACCTTCTTTGTTTGCCATAATGGCAGTGGCTACGGAGTCTCCGTCCATTATTCGGTCCACTATGGGATTCCTCTCGTTCATGAGGACGGTCTGTAAAAGTCTAGGATTATGTAAGGAGGTGTTGACAAAACCTATACAACGCGTTCTGCCAAATTGCTGGTTAAACGTCGAGTATCGTGTGTAGACTTTGCAAGTGTTTCCCAGGTAAAAATTCTACGCAAATGACATCTATTGCGGCTGTGAAACACTAGAGGTATAGTAATAGTGGCAACTATTACCTTAGCCAGCAATGCGGGAACGGTATATTGTACAGTCAGCAGCAGAAGTTGCTAAGTGTTTGATGTTTTTAAAATGAGGTCAACACATCTCTATTGTTAAGAGAATAAGAGCGCGTGTAGGTCATTTTGAACACTTCAAAGGCTTAGCTACTTTTGCTGCTGACTGTACGTGCATTGCCTATCCAAATCTTATATATATATGATTATCTTATAGATCTTCATCATCATCATCATCATGTCAGCCGAAAAACGTCCACAGCAGGACATAGGCCTCCCCCAGAACGACCCAAGAAGACCGATCCTGCGCCTTCCACATTCCGCGGTATCCCGCGACTCTAACTAGGTCGTCGATCCACCTTGTGGAAGGCTACGTTGCGTCTTCCAGTTCGTGGTCGCCACTCCAGAACCTTTCCGCCCCAGCGGCCATCGGTTCTTCACGCAATGATCAGATAGATATCTTATTATCTTATAAATATGTTTTCAACAAATTTACCGTATTGACTAAAAATGAATCAAGCTCGTCCTTTAATAACTTCTGCATTATCTTCATTTTTACTGTCGAGTTCTTGATTATTAATCTTAACAATATACTTAATTTAGTCGTCACTGTCGACACTAATATTTAAAAAAAAATCGAGATGGTTATGGACTGTAATTTATTTCAACAAGATGTGTTTATTACAAATATTACCTAAAGCGGGATCGTCGATTCCGTTGTCGGACGTCAGACCGGCAACATCTCAAGCGTCTCCTGAGGATACCTCGTAAAGAGGCGAAACACGTGTCGAGTTTTGGTATTATTATTGGTGGTGGTTTGTTGTATTTATTTGCGTATTTAATTTTGCGATGGGAGGGAGGGAACATTAATGCATGAAAAAAATACGCAAATAAATATAACGGGTTGGCACTGATTGACTAGCACGTTATTAAACAGCGGAATAGCAAAGTAATGTTATTGTTGTTAATAATATGGACTTCCGCAAAGTAACGCCTGATTCAATTAATTTCATGACCATGAGTTATTCCGCGAGGAATGGCGCTTGCAACAGTGCCGAAATATCGAAAACTCATTCAAAACTAATATACATGGTAGCTATTCCGCTTTAAGTAGGTAATAGTTGTAATGTCAATGACCATGTTCATCAGCATGTTTCAGGTTCACGGTTTTTTGAAACGTAGCTATGTTTAAATCATTTTTATCAGTCGCTTTTAGGTTAGCTGAAAGAGACACCACAAAAGGAATACGTTCGTGTTTGTACCTTTTTAGTTTTATCCTTTTTATACCTGATTTTGTGTTTAGGATCAGATTAAAGTCGCTCTTGTAGAAATAAGTATTTCTCCAAATTTTAGTGTTAGTTTCTGAGCAGGTCAGCGCCATTGTGCCACAGCGGCCATGCCAAATATAAGTAAGACGATTTACGGTACAGTCAGCAGCAGAAGTGGCTAAGCGGTTCAGGTGTTCAAAATGAGGTCAACACATCTCTATTGGTCAGAGAATAAGAGCGCGCGTAGTCCATTCTGAACACTTCACCCACTCAGTCACTTTTGATGCTAACTGTACACTCACTTTGATAGCTACTAAATAAATTTTAAGATTAATTTTAATTTAAATATCATGTTTTATGGTAACATTTACTGTCAATTACGCCGCATATAGCCTTATGCTATCGCCACACATTCGCACGAGTAGCGAGGCGAATAACGAGGCGAAACACGAGCACGCATGTGTACACGGACGTCTCGCTATTCCTCTCGTCCCTCGCATCGCGTTTTTGTGTAGGCAAAGTTTCGTCGAACGTTTCGACGAATAGCGAAGCGAGTGACGAGCCAGCATGTCTAATCGCAGAGTTAGATAAAGACGTCTGTGAAAAACTTAGCTAAAGCACCTTTTTTTTTTTTTTTGACTCAGGGAAATTGGCCTATGTAGTAGTAACGTGTCTGTTACACGCATCTCGGCGTTCTATATACATTTTTTTACGTAACTTCCATATTCATTATTTTATACAACTACATAGACTATGGTCTCATAGTTAAGTTTTTAATCTAGGTATACCAAAGGTATACAAGTATTGTATTTTTTGCCAATTGTGAAAAATCGTCTTTATAAATCCATGACCATAGTGAAATTAATGTCGCCTTGAAAGTTTAATATCATATATTAATAGTTTTAGATTTGCTTTCTTATTTTGATAATTTGGTTTATTTTAGTTAATCTATTTAAAAAAATGTCTGATTTAAACAAGAAGATGAGACTGAGGCAAAAAGATATGCCGGAGGTAAACTCTAACGTACATACGGTGTATTCCGATAATTTTAAATGTATTAAAAGGGGATAATTCCGAACATTGACGAGCATTTCTTGTATTCCATTGTCCTAAAGAGTTCATTAACGAAATAATTCTCCCAACCAACCTCTCTCTCCAAACCCCAAAACACCTTAGTGCGTAGTAGTAGTTAACGCTTAGTTGTTATCGCAAAATATGTCTTCCTACCTATCCGCCTAACGCTGTACATAGGCCTCTCACAGACCGCCACATGGAGCAACATTTGGGCATCGGGGTTCAATGCTATAATTACCACGCTTGGCAGGCGGGTTGGCGCTCGCAGTATGCTGCTCTAAAGTGACGCTGCTGCCTGTTGGTAGATTCTGATCGCAGTTCAAGGGTAATACCCGGGTCCGAGAAAGTCTAATGATGCTTTTTTCAGGGGTTTTCACGCCTAACAGAAGATACTGTGTGCAGAATAGACGAAAACCATCAAGTAATTGGCGTTCTGTATTTGGAGAGGAGTAAGTTTTTGATTCATCTCTAGTTCACCGTGAAACGGAGAAAGACGACGGGAGACCCGAAGAAATGACGGGGAAAGTTGGAATGTAAATTCGAGAACAATTTATTATTATTGCTAGGTACTTTACATTCGCGTTCAGAATGCTTTTAAAGTATATATGTTAGCGTTTCAAAAGAAGACCTATTAAAATGTAGTTACATTTTCACTTATCCGAGTCACACTTACTCAGATTTAGACTAACTAAACACTACGCAATCGGCTAAAAACGAATATACGAATATGTGTCAATACCGCAAAAAACGATATTCGTAAATTTAGGACGATTACCTCTGTCACCTTCATGATGCCTTAATTGGAGCAAAAAAGAAAGGTCCTCGAATTATACGAACATTGACGTTCGCGGTACTCCAAAGCAGACATAAGATTTTGTTCTTTGCCTGGCATATAACTGTAAAGGTTCTAATAAATGAACTGCCAAAGTTGATATTTTTAAAGAGCTGAATTAGAATGAACATATTTCGCTTTTATACATTAGTAGAATTATTGATGATCATCTTATGATAAATATCTCGGTATAAAATGCACAAATTTTTATTTATAAACCTAACAAGCGGTAAATATTTACCGGCTAGCTCACCACGAGAGTATTCTAAATAAGGAAAAATCTTTATGAAACACGGTTGACCGAGTGATTGATGAGTAGTAATGACACTACAAATATTGTTTGTAATACCTACAAGGTTTAAAAAAACTGATAATATTATCAGGTTGTCAGGGTCCTACTGAGACATAAAGACTAAAGATGTATTAAAGGTTATTAGACTTGTTTATTCCGCCTTAAAAATAGTAGGAACCCTGATGAAACAATTAAATAAAATCGGTTAATGTCCATTGCTGGCGGAGTAGGTGCCGGGTGTCGTTCGTAAGCAACTAGAGGTTCGCAGGCGGTATTCAAAATTCAAAAATTCAAAATTCTTTATTTTATAAATTAGCACATACATATTAATATGAGTGATGGAGACTCCCGGTAAGCATAGAAATGCCTGTGTCGGGAGACACCGCTCTTCCTTTGATACTATTGACACTAGTATTAAAGTTTAAATAACACTACGCTAGGCTAAACTAAAAACTAAACTAAACTAAACTAGACTAAGCTAAACTAGTCGAAGCGAACAAAACAATACAGATTTAAGGGGAAACAATTAAAGTTACTTAAATTAAGGTACAAACGAAACTTCTGGTCAGTTGATCACAAAAATGTTACCAGAACTACAAGTAAAAGAGCCGGGCGTGTGTGTGTGTGTGTGTGTGTGTGTGTGTGTGTGTGTGTGTGTGTGTGTGTGTGTGTGTGTGTGTGTGTGTGTGTGTGTGTGTGTGTGTGTGTGTGTGTGTGTGTGTGTGTGTGTGTGTGTGAGAGAGAGAGTGTGTGTGTGTGTGTGTGTGTGTGTGTGTGTGTGTGTGTGTGTGTGTGTGTGTGTCGTTGTTGTAATGTTAACGTATTAAAATCTCTATCTCATCATACGATTTAGTATTTAGCCAACTAATTAATTGCTGTTTACAGTCTCGGTGACATTTAGAGTGGATGTCCATCAATTTATTCATTTTATTATAGGTATAGGTGAAAACTTAGCTAAAGTACCTGGACTATAATAAAATAAATAAAATAAAATGCTTTGCTATCATCACAGACCTTATACATGAACTCGATATCCCAATTTTTAGTAACCCGTCCCCACAGTCCGAAAAAAAAATTGTCAATAGCTGTAAGAGAAGTCGGATGGATCTTGCTACACCCTGCCGAAGTCTAGTCGTGACCGTGTGTGGAGAAGTTGCGGATCGGGGGCATCACCGGCCGACAATGCGGGCATATATTCTGTACATATTTTTTTTTATACCACAAAGGTGGCAAACAAGCATGGATGTTTGACAATACCGAGGCATCATTCACGCGTTTCCGACCCAGTAAAAACCTCTTTTCACCCTTTTTGAAGAACCCCATACTGTAGTCCTTTGGGATGACCTCCGCAGAAAGCTCATTTGTGGAACCTTAGCGTACGCGGGAGGAATTTCCTCGGAAACCGTTGGGTACGCGACCATTTTGGTTTTAAAGTATGTGGGTGAACACCCTGACGGTGGCGAGCGGTGCGATCATAATAAGTAGCCGTAGTCGGCAACGCGTGAATGATGCCTCGGTATTGTAAACGTCCATAGGCTGTGGTGACCGCCTACCATCAATATGGATAGCAACTGTCTCGAAATATAAATTTATATTTGCACTTTTCATTATTTCAGACGTACTAAGTATGTGTACCATAAACGAGAGCACGGGACAACTGCTGGCTTCCAAGCTCCCAGATTTCACGGACCTAGTCCGGCAAGCCGTCGGCGAGATTGTAAGAAAACTCTAAAGTTAACTAGTACAAATGCAACTAGGAAGTAGGAACTAGTGACAATTTGAGTTTAATTGATTACAAGCGTAAACTCCATATAGCCCTAACCCTCCTTATTCCAAAAGTACAAATCGAGTCTGGTGTGGAAAGGTCCTGGATTTTCCCCAGGCTACCTACCTCCCGCTCAGTTCGCTTGCTCCGAATTGTATATAGAGCCTAAGGCAGAGCGAAAAAAGTTTATTTGCTACATTCCTGATTTTTTATCACGTGATAAATAAACAAGAAGTTACGTAACAATATAATGTTTTTTTTTTTTTTTTTTTTTTTATGCAAGACTGACCAACGTTTGACTTCAGTCGCACCTGATGGTAAGTGACGACGAGGTCGAAGGTGTAGCACGCTGGTTCAGTAACAGCCTATTCACTCTTGACTTGAAGAGACCCAAATTATATCTTGCCGGGAATACAGACGAAGGGAGCGAATTCCATTCCTTAGCAGTCCGCATTAGGAAGGTAGAAGCGAATCGCTTCGTTCGAATGAATGGAATATTCACAACGTAAGGATGAAACTGCTCCCCTCGCCTGGACGTCCGGTGATGGAACGGAGATGGCGGAATTAAATCGTGCAATTCCTGAGCACACTCTCCAAAATGTATCCTGTAAAACACAGACAAACTAGCAACCTTGCGGCGATGCTCAAGGCTCTGCAACCTTACACTCACTAATTTAGGATCGCCAATGAGTCTGCGAGCTCGGCGTTCTATTGAATCCAAAGCGGCCAACTGATACTTGGCAGACCCGTCCCAAAGGTGGCAACAGTACTCCATACACGACCGAACCTGCGCTTGGTAAAGTGTTAGGAGCTGTTCCGGCATGAAGTACCGCTTCACCCTATGTAAGACTCCCAGTTTCTTACCAGCGGATTTCGCTTTGGCCTCAATAGTGGCGCCGAAGTTCAGCTTAGTGGTAAATTTAACCCCAAGCAGCTCGAGGTGGTCTGTAATTGTTAAGGACACATTCTGGAAAGCAGGAGTCAAGTTAAAAGGCTCCTTTTGGCGGTGAATAAACACGCCTGTGTTTTGGAGGCGTTAAACCTAACCAAGTTAGCTTCGCCCCACTCATCAACGGCCTTCAAGGTCTGGTTCGTTCGCTCAACCAAAGCTTTCCTAAAGGACTCAGTCTCTCCACCGGTAGTTTGGGCCTCAGAAAAATATCTCTCAGTCACCGTACTGTCGTCTGCATACCCAAAGATACCGGGTTTAAGCAGATCGTTTATATGCAGCAAAAGAGGGTGGCTGAAAGAACCGAACCCTGAGGCACTCCGGCATTTATTGCCATGCGATCTGATGTGCAACCATCCACTACGACCCTAATAGATCGCTGCCTCAGGAAATCGGAAATCCAAGAGCACAAACCAGCGGAGATTCCGTACGCAGAGAGCTTGCCAAGGAGGCCGTCATGCCAAACCCTATCGAAGGCCTTGGAAATGTCGAGAGACACAGCGAGGGCTTCGCCGCGCTTCTCGATGGCCTCGCTCCAAATGTGGGTAGCGTACACAAGTAGGTCCCCAGTAGACCGATTTCGGCGGAAGCCGTATTGCCGGTCGCTGAGGAGATCGTTACCTTCAAGGTACGCAAGGAGCTTGTTGTTCAAAACACGTTCCATAATCTTGCAGAGTATGGAAGTGATTGCGATGGGACGATAATTCGATGGGTCAGCACGGCTACCCTTTTTAGGCACAGGCTGCACGTTAGCAAGCTTCCACGCTTCGGGAACTTTTCTCATCTTTAGGGAAAGTCGATACAGGCGCGTCAAAACAGGAGACAACTCAGGGGCACACATTTTTAAAACGATTGCTGGAATTCCGTCGGGACCACTAGCCTTATTCACATCTAGACAGCGTAGTGACTTCAGTACTTCCCTTTGGTGAATACGCACCTCAGACATTGATACTTCGCAGCGGGGCAAAGAGGGAGGTACGGCACTACCAGCGTCTAAATGTGAATTTTCCGCAAATAGAGAGGCAAACAAGTTCGCTTTCTCTTCCGCAGTGTGGGCCAGTGAACCGTCTGGTTTCAGCAGCGGAGGTAGAGATGGACGACAGAAATTCAACTCAACCGATTTCGCGAGTGACCAAAACGCTTTGCTCCCAGATGGGTATGCGGCAAGTTTGGCCCTAGACGACGAACATGGAGGAATCGAGCTTTCTGCATGACCTTCTTGCAGAACTTGGCAGCTTTGTTAAATAACTGTTTCTTAATGCATACATCCGGAGCTTTGCAGCTGCGAGCATCGACCCATGATAAATACGCTTCGTGCTTTAGCGCTTCCGCTTGAGCACACTCTGCATTAAACCACGGGCGAGCTGCGCCACCAACAGCTACGTCAGAGTAGGGGATGTAATACTCCATACCCCGCCGCATCACGTCAGTAACGGCTGCTGCACAGCTCGACGGATCATCGCTATTGAAACAAGTTGGCTGCCAAGGATAGGATGCAAAGAAATGCCGCATCTCGTCCCAATCTGCTGACTTGTATCGCCACACACGGCGCGAGCCCTTCGGGCTAAGGACGGGAGGTGAGTGGTGCGACACAGATTTTACCAGACAGTGGTCAGAAGTTCCCAATGGGGATGACACTGACACGTTATATCTGTCCGGATCGGTTGTCAGCAGAAGGTCCAGGCAATTAGGCGTGTGACTCGCAACATCCGGAATGCGGGTTGGTTGGTCGACCAGCTGAGAGAGATCCAGCGATAACGCAAACTTGCGCGCCTCTCTCCCTGCGTGATCAGTGAACTGGTATGGGCACAGCCACTCTTCGTGATGAGCATTAAAGTCCCCAGAAAACCAATTGCGCACTCGGGTACCGTTGCAGAGCCACACCCGCCGCATCACTAAGTTGCTCAAAGAGCCTGGTTGTCTCCTGGTCACCGCTGTGTGATCGGTAAACCACGGCGTAAACAATTTGCTCAACACCGAGGTCCACCAGTAGCCATAAACTGGAAAGGTTAGGCCCCTCAAGGTTACGGAGACGCCGATAGCAGATGTCATCGCGAACAAACACGCACACACCAGCCTTCTGCACAAAAGTGTGCTCTAGGGCATATCCCGGGTAGTGCAGGTACGACGCGTCAATAGGACATCCGATCTGCGTCTCGGTGAGGCAGAGCAAGTGAGGCTTCTCAGTCTCAAGATGGTGGTGGACTGGCACGAGATTGGAGTGCAAGCCTCGGATGTTCGAGAGGTGCACTTTGAGTGAGAGGACGTGCTTCCGCTCCCAAAACCACTTGCTCTTATTTTTGTTTTCTCCCATTAAAATAATGTGAATAGGCTTGGAAGGCGGCAGTTGAACAGATGCTAAGCTGCTCGCCCAGCAGCACACAAACAGTCTGCTACACGCTGGAAGCCTGATCTGGAGACTGCGGGGACGCCCGAACCCCCCCGAAGACGGCTGTCGGGTCCTCTCTCCGGTCGCAAGCCGGCACTACAGCGCGCCTCCGGGATTTTTCACAGTTGGCGGGGCAGCCTTTCGGGGTTAGCTAAGTCCCTACTTGGGCCCCCAACTACCTGCGGTCGGCCAGCGGAGAACCGTCCTTCGGATCCCGCTACCCTCCGCGACCAGGCATCCGGTGCAACAAATTGATGGCACTGAAACCGGCTAGCAAGCAAAGCAATACCGTTCAGACCCGCCTTCCCAAAATGGCTACAACTGCCTTCATGTCGGAACACGATCCGGAGATCATTTAGCGACATGGCTTAGACAGCAGGGTGGTGACAAGCCGCGGCTATAAAGCCTACCACCAGAGAGTGCTGGTCATTTGGCGCTACCCAGGGGACACGTGTGGGTATCTAGAGCTAAAGCCCACGGACGCGACAGCAGCTTTATCCCCCAAGTAATCATAGCTGACCCTAAGGTCTTACTTCGTTCAGTACATAAGACTACTAAACATCTTGAACCAGTCCGATTCGGCTGAGACCGCCTCAACCAATCACACGCCAAAGGCTTTTGCAAGCAAGCGAAAATAAACCTTACCTCTCAGTACGTAGGTCCAAGGCCTTCACTTGATATCAGTCCGTGGCGTGTGGAGCACGATTTTTTGACATCATATCAAGTCTTTGGCGTCGAAAAGTTTAACCGCGTATTTATAAATTAGAATACTGACTAGCGTCCTGGATGTCCCTCTCAGATGACGACGACCCGTCCCTAGTTTAGTTTTAATAATTAATACATTATAATATGCATTAAAACAATATAATTGTGTATTTAATTTATTCTTAGGATTGTTTTTTTACAATACAACATACAATAAGCAATATAAAACACAAACACATTATAGTAAAACCTAAAACGTACCGCCGTCAACGGAACTGTGCTTAGGCTGCCGCTGGTTAGGGCAGCTGCGAACAGCCAGACTATGCATGCCGTGTCCAGGATTACATATACATAATTATGTTACAGGATATCCTGGATGAGTTAATAGCGTATCGTATAGAGACGAAAGGCGTCGAGCTGATAGTTGCGCCAGCGCTGCACTGCACGGCCGTCGTGCTGCACAAGAGAAAGAAGAACAAGATTACCTAGCCTCCTGGATCATAAAGGCGTTTAGAAAGTTGTTAAACATGTTATTTAACTTTTGATTAGTATTTATGATAAGATTTGAGTGCAAAATTAAAAAAAAACAAATAATATTGTGAGTCAGTGTTGGAGTCACATTTATATGACACTTCTATGTATATAAATACACATTTTAAAATACTAACGATTATTATTTAGCTTATTAACATGTTCAATATTAAAGGATGATTCCGACCGTCGTATCTTCTACACGTCGCCCTCAAGACCCTGAGCCTTCTTTCTTTTTCCAGATGACGTAGAAGGATGAAATTTGGAATCCAATTCAGTGATTGTGTGTAAGCGTAGGAAAAAGTCTAAAAATGAAAATAAAAAGTTAAAAAATAGGAGGCAATAGTCCCCATACAATTTTTTTTATAGTTTTGAAAAAACATTACATCTCAATATCTGTAAAAAAGGAGAGCCAATACAAGTTCAATACAAAAATTATGTTTGACTGTGGGCTTCGCCGCAAATAGAATGGAGACCTAAACATTTTTAAATTATTTTTATACTGGGAGTCGCTAGCTGCAGTGTACTGATGATGATCGCTCCCTGAGGCAGTCTATAGGGGAGGGAGTCTTTATGGCCTGTTTCACAATCTCCAGTTAGCGAATATTTGTTAGATAAATGTTTGCTGTTCTTTTCTTTTATATAACTGGAGAAAAGGAATACAATCATTTTAACTGGCAGATGTTTATATTGAGATTTCGAAAAAGGTCCTTAAAAATAAACAATCTACTTAGAATTCTTAAGCGTACGTATTTAGAAGCTTATACATTAAATGGAGCCTGGCTAAAAATATAAGATCGCTGTAGAAGAAATAACCGGTTGACCAAGGCTAAAAATAACTATGAAGCTTTAGTATTTTGATCAAGTCTTAGGTCTTAATCATAAGTTTTTATTTATATTTTTTAGTACACAAACAAATTTTTAAGAATCAGAAATATAGACACATACCTAAATACACGCATTAGGCAATTTGGGAAAAGATTGAATTTATTTTTTTGAGGAGTAGAATCATTAGAATTCGCCTGTAATGTGTAAGCATTTCTCAAAGTTTTGTTATTGTATATTTTATGGTGTTTTTACTCAGAATCACGAAATCTTTCTTATACAATAAGCAACATATTGCACTGAGTGTCGACGAGGTGTAGCACGCTGGTTCAGTAACAGCCTATTCACTCTTGCCTTGAAGAGACCTAAATTATGTCTTTCCGGGAATACAAACGAAGGGAGCGAATTCCATTCCTTAGCAATCCGCATTAGGAAGGTAGAAGCGAACCTCTTAGTGCGAATGAATGGAATATTCACATCGTAAGGATGAAACTGCTCCCCTCGCCTGGACGTCCGGAGGTGGAACGGAGATTCCGCCATCTCCGTCAATCGTGCAATTCCTGTGCACACTCTCCAAAATGTATCCTGTAAAACACTGACAAACTAGCAACCTTGCGACGGTTTATAGTATATAAAGCAACTATCTTATCGACAACCGGTCTGGCCTAGTGGGTAGTGACATTGCCTATGAAGCCGATGTCCATGTTCAAATCTCAGTCAGGGCATTTATTTGTGTGATGAGCACAGATATTTGTTTCTGAGTCATGGGTGTTTTCTATGTATTTAATTATTTATATGTATCTATCTATTACACATATCGTCGTCTAGTACCCTACAACACAAGCCTTACTGAGCTTACCGTGGGACTAGGTCGATTTGTGTAAGATTATCCCGAAATATTTATATTTGTATTTGTGTTTCGTAGAAAGGGTCTCCATGGTAGTTAACTACGGAGGTCATTAATCAAATATACAAGTTTTTATAAGCCGGCTAGCTTAGATATAAAATAAACGGTTTAAGTGGGGATGCGCTCAGTATCTTGAGCGCGGGCTGTGTGAAAAGGCACCGCCATTTTAAGTTATTTATTAAAATTTTAATAGTATTTAAAGTTGCTATTATGCAACTGGTATTGTGTGTGGCGCTTTGCGCTGTCGGTAAGTTATAAACCATATTATAAATAATTTAATTTGATTGTTATTTTACTTGTTGTTATCTTTTTCTGAACAATAATACTAAAAGCCAAAAATAGTTTATTTTGTGGCCATGTTTTTGTATCCAATTTAATACATTTGGATACAAAAAAGCACTTTAACATTTTGGTGACATCAAGTTGATTTAATGATGGCAAGGTCCGTAAAGAGACGCAGGGCGTCAGGGCCCCACGAACCTAGGGTCTTGGGTCTCTTAAAGCAGTGTATATATTTATATAGCTGAAAAACTTAGATAATTAAAGCACCTGGCCTATGTAGTAGTAACGTGTGTGTACACGCATTTGTGATCCGGGTATGTCCTTAAACTACGTCCAACAATGAGAGGTAGGGCACAGCGTTGACCACCACGCTTGAGTCTGGGGCAGCCCAACTGGGGAAGTACCTCCTCCTTACAGAATACCACAGCCATAATACCACTGCTACCTTTCAGGTATGTAGTGTTGTCCTCCTGATGGTAAGGTTCCCAGAGCTCCAACCCCCCTTAAAGGCTTGCAACGCTTGTGACTCCCCTGGTGTTGCGAGTGCCCATGGGCGACGGTAATTGCTTACCACCAAGCAATCAGTCTGCTCTTTTGCCGCCTATGTCATAAAAAAAATGTCGTGTATTAAAATTATGACGTAAGTTCCATAATTATCTGTACAACTACATAGATATGGTCAGTTACGAAAAACATACGAAAAGTCAAACATAATGTTAAAAAACTTTTTCCAAGCAGCAGTATTTTTTTTATTTATTTAAATAGGTACTACTAAAGCTGACTGTTATGATCAAAACCTTAGCTTAAATTAAATATAATCAACAAGTGATCCTTGTCCAAGTGGGTAAGGTCAGCAGAAATAAGTTGAGATCACTGTCTCTAGATAGAGCATTAGTACGTCATGATGCTAAGGAATGGAAATCGCTCCCTTTGTCTGTATTCCCGGAAAGATATAATTTGGATCTATTCAAGACAAGATTGAATAGACTGTTACTGAACCACCGTGCTACACCCTCGACCTCGTCGACACTTACCATCAGGTGCCACTGAGGTCAAACGCTGGTATATAAAAAAAAATATTGATTACTGGCTTACTCACCAATGCCGGCGGGTGTTTTTTTTCTTAGCCAACATTTCTTTGATTTTTCTTCATAACTATAAAAACTGTTCATAACAATCATTATTTTCAGCCGTCACTTCTCCACTGCTGGACAAAGCCTCCCCCAAACATGACTTGTATCATCTTGGAAGGTAGTTGTCGTAGTCGCCACGCTTGGTAGGCGGGTTGGCGACCGCAGCTGTAGATTGAGTTTCGATTAACGCTGTTTTTTTTCATTTGCCGCCTCTTACGTCACTCGCGGGAGGAGATGAGGTGGTGCTATTCTAGTCAGCCGGCACCACGCGGCGGGGTCGCCTGGCACCTCACGGCGGAATAACTGTTGTATTGTTGGAAAGTTAGTTAAGTTGGTTAAAAACCGTTTGTAGGTACGCGCTCCCGCTGATACTTTGGTACTTCAGTCAGAATCAGCAAATCTCATATTTCTGAATTGATAGCACAATAAAATATTACTTCTATACAGAATGATTTTTATATCCTGAATAGTAGTATTATGTATAAACAACTAGCAATCGAATGCCCTGACACTCACTAAAATCAGGCAAGTTTATTTTTAATCCATTATTCTGTATATAAATAAGCGATTGTACGAGTATAAAAATAATTCAATACAAAGGGCACAGCGAAGTACCATCACGCTTGAGTCTGGGGAAGTACCTCACAGAAGACCACAGTCATAATAGCACTGCTACCTTTCATGTATGTAGTGTTGTGTTCCTGATGGCGAGTAAGGTTCCCATAGCTCCTACCCTCCTTAAAGGCCAGTAATGCGCTTGTGACTCCCCTGGTGTTGCCACCTTTGTCATAAAAAAGCATTACTGCAGAGTCTAACAGAAGATAGTCTATATTAAGAACGTACGATTACAGCATAAAAACAACCCAGATATAACCTTGAAACAGTAATTTTATTCATTTGCAACACAACTTTGATATCAGATTAATATATTATATGTTAATATACATAATTAATCCTCAGAGATTAATTACTTACTAAACTCTACATAATACGAAAAAAAAATACGAAACTCGCGTGGGACCCAGACGTATTAAAATTAGATACTGCTCTTGTTTACTGAGAACTTAAATTTGTATTTCTTTTTTTGTGTAGAAAAAAAGGTTTAGGCTGTTGATTTTAATCTTTGTAAAACCTGTTTTGTTTCTTAGTAGAATTATAAAAAATAAATAATAAGTGGCGTATCTGTGCGATATAATAAGAAAGTAGGGAGAAAGCTGCAACAGATAACAGCGGTTACCTTAATTGTGTCATACAGACAAAACAATAGCTTTTTCCCCATACAAACTTTCAACTCCCTATTTACCCCCTGAATGGTGGAATTTCCAAAAATCCCTAATTACGGTGTATAAACTACCTATTGTGAAAAAATCTGCTATCTATGTTTAGCGGTTTGGGCTGGGCGTTGATCAGTCAGTCAGTCAGTTCAGGACTTTCACGTATATATATGTATACTAGCTGTGCTAAGTGGTGTTAACCGCGGTTTATCAGGGAAAAAACGCAGTCTATGTGTTAATACAGGGTGTCAGCTAACTCCATACCAAACTTTATTTAAAAGAAGTAACAAACATACACGTGCGTAAAGAGGAGCATAATCAATCGGTTACCCGACGCGAACGGCTCATGATTATGCTCCTCGTTACGGAGAGAAATATGTCGAGCAATATTCGACTTATAAACGTGAGTTACCCGCTTCTATACAATTAGTATGATCTCAATTCTATCTCACAATCTGCCAGCCTTCTGGGCACCCTGCCTAATGACCAGGACCTAGGGCATTTTTTTATTTATAGTTTAGTTTTTAGTTAGTATCTTTATTATATTTTTATCTTATATTTTTGTGTTTATTTATTTAAAGTAAGAAGGGTAAAGAAACTAAATTATCTCACGATAATTTTGTGTTTCTATTATCATGTAGGTACGTAAACTAATAATCCTCCCTTAGCAGTTAGGTAAATACAGGTAACGAAAGTACGTATCTAGGTGTTAAGGTCTTGTTGGATGTTGTTGGACAAGTCTATTAATAGGACCAGTCAATAAACTTAAAATCCAGTTTTTCCTTAAGGACTTTTAAACTTGCCAGACGACTAGGCGGTTAAATGCATAACAAATACTTGGTGTTATAAAAAACGTAATACAAGATTATCAAACCGGCATCTGTTCATGATTTTGAACACCTTTTACAGGGTCAAGTTTGTAATATTAAATAAAAATTGAGCTGTTACATAGAAAAGGTCAAGTATAAGTTGACGAAAATGTATGAGAGAGTTGTTTATTTACAATTTACAAAGTTGACGCCATAGTAAAAAATGTTCCAAATCATGCCTAGATGCCGCCTTAATAATCTTGTATCATAAAAACTATAACTTAAATTACGTCAGTTCTAGAACCGACACATACACTTTATCATCTTGAGCTGTTCAGATATTGGTGACCACCTTGGTCGCTTCGATATATCTGACGACGACTTTAACAGTATTCAATGTTTTTATTTCTTTGCAGCGGTGAGCGGGACGGGCAAGGAGAAACGCTCGCCAGGGCCCGTTGGTGGTCTTTTTGGAGGATTTGGAGGTAGGTCGCCACCAGATATATCGGAGCTGTGGAGGTGGTTACAAATATGGGAACACCGCTTCCATTGTCAAAGCGATAAAGTGCATGTTCCGATATTTATGCTGCACAGCTCCGACATATCTGGTGGCGACTGTACTAATATCTTCATTATTCATAAACAACTTCTTATTTGAGTGTCTAGGGTTATTTTTCAGGGGATCTTGAAGGTCAAACATTGGTAAGCAAAAACCTTGGGGTAGGTGCAAGACCATGCGATGGATACGGTTCGCGTGATAAAAGGTCAAAAAATATATTAAAAATACTTAAAATTTACCTCCGACATTTCGGGAACGACGTTGTCCTCGTGCTCTCGGATGAAGACTGGCTAAAGTTCACTTCAATATCTCTAGCCCCGCAAGTTTTTGGAACTACCCGAACTTGATCTTGAAACGTCAGAGGTAATTTTAAAAGTATACGCGGTTAAGTCCCGTTTAAGGATGACTCACGTTATACCGTCACGTCTCGTATACGTCGACCTCCTGAGCCTGAGCCCACCGTCAACCCACCGGGGCGGCCCGAGCCCGAGCGGATCGACACTCGTATATTGACGTTAACACGAGCGTCGCTCCATGCAGCCATTTGTTGCGAGTAGACGATCGTCGAACATTACATCACGTCGCCTTCTCATCACCGGGCCGAGCAGAGCCTTTTTACATAATAGCTGTAACGGC
This sequence comes from Grapholita molesta, assembly GCA_022674325.2. Taxonomy (NCBI): domain Eukaryota; kingdom Metazoa; phylum Arthropoda; class Insecta; order Lepidoptera; family Tortricidae; genus Grapholita; species Grapholita molesta. Next base: position 3,401,456 of record CP053141.2, on the reverse strand, counting down.
CGTCGCATGACCGGTCCGTGCCCGGACCGAGTGGCACGGAGGGCTCGGTGGTCACGTGATTCATTCCATACAATTTGTCGCGACGGTGGGCTCGGCTCGGACGCAGGCCGGTGTAACGCGAGTCAGCCTTAAAGGTATTATTTGTAATAATATATTTAAATAAAAGTATAAAAGTACACTGTCGAACAGTGTACATTTCTGTATACCGATCGTAATACAGTCAGCAGCAGAAGTTGCTAAGCATTTGAGGTGTTCATAATGAGGTCAACACGTCTCTATTGTCAAGAGAATAAGAGCACGTGTAGGTCATTTTGAACACTTCAAACGCTTAGCAACTTTTGCTGCTGACTGCACACCTCATAGTGAAGGGTTGGGCGTGTCAATGCTTTGGAGTTACAGGACAACACGGTGACGGCCTGACATTAGGCGGGTTGTACGCTTGTTTGCAGTCGTAGTATATAAAAAATCTTGTCGTTATTGCAGACAAGGTGAGCAGCACTTTAACCCAGCTGCCGCAGTCGGTTAACCAGCGTGTTAGCGAGGCGCAAGGAACCATACCCTTCTCTGATGGACGTTTCGATAAAGTGTTTGGTAAGTGTAAAAACTTCTAAGATACTAGATTATTTCTCTTCGCTTTGAAATCGAAGCCATGGTTCCTAAGAACAGAATTCGCTATCTCTCATAGTTTCTGACTTCCCCCCACTGACCCATTTGGATTGATCACCCTGTATATGATATGTTGCCCGCATGGTTAAAGAGAATGTAACATATTGAGTCTTCCCGTGGGAATGAGATGTTTTCCCGCTGGAAAAAGTAGCTTATGTCACTCTCCATCCCTTCAACTACCTCCAATTAAAAGAGACGGACAAACAAAGAGACACACATTCGCATTTATAATATTAGTATCGATACAGTCACGTCTAACTAATAATATGTATACATTTGAGAACGTATGTCTGAGGCATAAGGATTGAAATCATTTCCATATTTTTGTAGTCGATAGTACAGTTGTATCTTTTTGATAAATAAATAATTATTTTGTGACAATGTCACGCAAATGACGGAAATTAATAAAAGGAACAGTGGTGTTCCGGACATTTGGGAGGTGTACGCGGAGCAAGATCAAGCCGACAATATAATGAAATGTAAAGGGTAGGTACACTAAACGGGTGTTGCATCTGTGCACATTATTATCATTATTAGGAGTTGATATCACATCTTACTGCGGGCCTACTATGGTTGGAGTTATCACGCGGATAGTATGATAAAAACGTGATAAAGGATAGTTTATCGACTATCATATAACCCATACTATGGTTGCACGCGTTATAGCGAAGTTAAACACTTTTGACAACGATAGACGACAGTCGATAATTGCTATCGATTTGCTTACTATGTTCGTTGGATAATATGACATACTGTCGAATTTTGACAGTTTAACGTGGTTCATTTTAACTACATGCTCACTAGGTGGTGATAAGCCTTATCCACGCCTTGTCGTCTACAATGTTTTTGTAAAAAACATTAAATTGAGTTAATTACCAGTAAGTATAGTGTTTTTATATGACTATAATGAAAGTTACCAGTTAGAGCATTCACAGTTTGTACACATTATTAAACATGAACGGGACTTAACCGCGTATATTAACTTTAAAATTTACCTCCGACGTTTCGAAGACCTCGTGGTCTCGGATTCAGACTGGCTAAAGTTCACATCAACATCTTCTAGCCGCGCGAGTTTTTCGAACTACCCGCACTTGATCTTGTTTATCAACTTGAACGTTTTGCGCACTAGGGATGTCACTCGGTCGACACACTACACTCACGATATCGGAATTTTTTTACTTGTGGTATTTGACGCCTGCATTTACTAATGACTGGATTCCATGAAGATGAGATTAAAGTTAATATACGCGGTTAAGTCCCGTTCATGTTTAATAATGATATCACATCTTGTTCTACTGCTTAGTTACAAACGGATAAACTCAAGTGTAACTATCACATTAGGCGACATGTTTCGGGTAAGCTCTGGTACCCAAGCCGAGTCCGGACACACCGCTCGCGTTGAGAGTCTATCGCTCACTGCTGTCTGCCTTAACAGTTTTAATTATATAACATCTTGTTTCCACAGCAACTTCGGACGAGATGGTGAAGAGTTTCCGCAAACAGCAAACCCACTCTTTGACATCACTATCAGACATCCTGCCGGCTGGTCTGAGTCTACCGGATCTGAGCCTCCCTACATCCCTCCCCATTCCCCAGTTCGGTCTGCCCACGAAACCTGGCTCTGGCCCAGCTCCACCCAAACCGAAGTTCGACAAATCGCTGCATTTACACACGGATCTGATTGTACCTCTCTCTGGGTTCACTGAGAGCTATGATATTGAGTAAGTTTAATGATTAAGCTTAGGACATTTCATAGCATACCGTGGTTCTAAAATCCTTGGAGCCGCCATATGAAAAATTATCGAAGTCAAAGTTAAAAAGTAGGATGTTATGTTATGAAAGATTTAGGACTTTTGGAAGCATAGTAGCCGTGGTTCTAGACTCTATAATATATTTAGTTGTAAAATAATTAATTGGTACTACTCACTGAACAGGAACATTAAAGAGGATGCATAACTAGATAATTAATATTGTAGCATGACATGTGACCAGTAATTAGTATAATTATATTTGTTTACGATAAAATATATTTACGTTCGATTAAAATGAACTCAGTGACGAAGTAACTGTATGTGTAAAGCATTATATTTAATATGACACAATACTTATTCACTTTGACTTTCACTTCGAAAATTTCTCATATGGCGGCTCCAAGGATTTTAGAACCACGAGAAATGTATATCAGGCCCTAAATTCCAGCCGTCGGACGCCCTGTATACCATTACAGGGCGTCCCACGACTATGGAGGGAAAGTACCTTGACTGTTGTAGATAGAACATTTTACTGAGAGAAGACATAATTTTAATTTAAGTATCTATTTAGACTGCATTCTAAAATTTTTATGCAAGAAAAATCTACCACGGGTACCAACTCAACACCCCGACCCGAGAAGTTACCATCAAGAAACTACGGCGGGACTTTTTTCAAAACAGTTATACATCAAATCTTAAAGTACATAATTATACGCAGTCCCAAAAGAAAACATATCAGTTTATTACAAAAGTTCCGAATAACTCATTGGTACGGACCGGGGTTAGATCTTGCGACCTCCGGATCGCAAGTCGCACACTCTTACCGCTAGGCTACCAGTTTATTAGGTAGAAGATATAACTGAAATATAAAACTAAAATAAAAATCTACTTATAAACAAATTCGGCTTCACAAAATAGACATACTTTGATATGCTTTCTTACCTGAACTGTGTCATTAAAATAATTTGTCAATACATACAATTGATGAATTAAATGTTAGGACGTTTCTGATGTGATGAATGTTTGTCTGTCAAATAATCCTCTACTCTGTCTACTAGAAAAAAAATGCCCTGTAGCTTTATCATAGTATTTCTTTCTAGATAGATAGCATAGAATCAGACATTAAGCAAGAGCATCTATTTTCAATTATTTTAAAGTTACGTTTTCTGTGTTAACGCCATCTATTGGTTTTAGGTGGCACGCTGAGTCGGACACGATGCGCAAGGTTCTGGAAGGCGGTAACACCATCTACCGGACACCACAGGACGACGGAAAAATGCAGTTCCTTGAGGTTTCTAGTCTTGTACTAATTAATACAATATAAGCTTAACGTAGATAAAATAAAAAAGACCGGACCAGACCGGAGTCTGGCCTAGTGGGTAGTGACTCTATCTATGAAGCCGATGTTCCTGGGTTCGAATCCCAGTAAGGGCATTTATTTTTGTGTTGAGCATAGATATTTGTTTCTGAGTCATGGGTGTTTCCTATTTATTTATGTATTTATATGTATTTATCTATTATATATGTATATCGTCGTCTAGTACCTATAACAAGCCTTACTAAGCTTACCGTAGGACTAGGTAGATTTGTGTAAGATTGTCCCGAAATATTTATTATTTATTTTTATTTGAAGAGTCTTCCAGAAGAAATGTCATCAAATTTTCTTATCTTTTTAGGCCGATATTTAAATCGAAAAAAAAAATAGAAAAAATTGACTCGCAGTATTTGTCTTTCGATTTAAATATCGAAGATATTCGCTAGCAGACGTTTCTGTATCGTAAAAAATAATACATTTTGTTATTGACAACGATTATTAAAAGAACATATACACTATATACATCGATGTTTACGTGTTTTGAGTCCACTTTGACCTTCACCTCCTGCAGTTTTAAATGCCACATTTACAAATATTTACATAACTGCTGGCCATTTGCATACTGGTTGCGAGCAAGCCTACTGTCTAATATTAAACATAACTGCGGACGGCGATTACATTCCCAGGCACCTCATTTGTAGGTACAGAAAGGGAAGTAGGAAGGTAGGAAAGGTATCCTATCATACCTTTTCTTAGTTAGATACTAGATTCGAGTTCATACCTAATTTTATCGCAGCTATTACAATTACTTTGATTTTTAAAGATGAGAAAAATAACGGTCCATAATTCCATATCGTTAATATATTTTTTTAATCAGTCCACTTTACATTAGTCTGTTACTTTCTTTCTTGCTTTCTTTACTGTTTACAATGCCTGTTTATGTTGTAGATCCGTGAAGAGCAGGAAGGCAAGGAAAAGGTCTATCGCTGCTCGCGCACCGTCGTGACCCTGGCTGCTCCAGCCCAGAAGTCCTTCCCAGGTCTACCTGACTTGAGCGATTATGACTTCGTCGGTAAGTTTAAGAAGCAAGCTCAGTTCCAAGTTCTGACCAGAAATTAATTCAACATCGTAGGAATTGGAGTAAATATGTTGGGACACCTGATATTGCATGACAACTACATTAAAACTATAATAGAAGGTAGAGGAGGTAGGGAAGAAAAGTAAAGGAAAAAAAGGCAGAGGAAAACCGGGATGTGCGTTTACAGACCAAGCTAATGTAATGTCGTATCAGCTCAAAACAAAAGCAGACAATAAACTGAATGGTTACTCCACAGACAAGAGCAAGGCAACATTTATGATCATAAGAAAAGTGATCTATGAGTTGGCAAGCAAGAGGTATCAGAAGCATAGCCCATATGACTATCGATTATGGACAACGACATCGAAACGCAAATAAAATATGGTAAAATAAAAATCTCGTGACTTTTCAAACCGTTCCTTATGTCATTCCGATACCTACGCAAAACGTTTTGATTGTGTTTTCAACAAAAGTTTGTCATCTTGTAGCTGAAGACTGTGTATTGTTTTGTCTGTTGTCATCCCATGTTGTTTTACTAACTTTTGTGAAAATAATCCTCGCAGTATTTTTTTCACTTGGACCTATTTTTACCGGGGTGTTGTCCCTAGACAGAACACACTGCCATCGCCAACCCGCCTGCAAGCGTGGTGATTATGGTAACAAGGCTCCCATGATGGTATAGGGAAGGTCTATGACCAGCAGTTTGTTTAATACGGATAACTAAACACTTCGCAATGATTTTCAAAAAATGTTTAATACATTTTTGATTTTGTGATTTTCAGGTAATGCAACATCAGAGCTCTGGAGGAAAGTAATAAAGGGCAAGCCGGGTGAAAATGGCGCGGTGAAGGGGGAAACTTTAACCGTCACACACGAAGTTCTGGTGGCCAGGGAGAAAGAGGGAGCCGTACCAGTTAGGTTAGTGTCAACCTTTTAAGGGTTCCTTCAGATTCATAACTTGTAATTAATTCTTTGCCATCATACTTTCGTATATCTATTACCGGCTGTGCCCCGCGGTTTAATAGGGAAAGAACGTAGCCTATGTGTTAATCCTGGGTGTCAGCTAACTACATACCAAATTTTATTATAATCGCTCCAGCCGTTTAGACGCGAAGAAGTAACTAACATACACACTCACACGCTCACATACTTTCGCCTTTATAATATTAGTGTCGATTGAAATCAACGATAAGTACGACATTTTTGTTGACTGTAAACAGAATTAATTTTAACGGGTTAAATCAGTCCTGGAGTTTGTAATAAAGCCTGGGATCTGATAAGAATTGGCATTAACACTACTTTTTAAATTAACTGCTTTAACCTACGAAACGGACACTGTCCTAAATAGTGGAAAAACTAGGCCTCGTTGTATGGTTTCTTCAAGACCGACTTTAACCGAAATGCGACCGGTTAGCTGGCAACTTATCAAAAGTAAACTATCAAGTTAAACTTCTTGCCTCGCACATCAACACTCTAGAAAAGAAAAGAGCCACCTACAAGAAAAGAGTGTACTCCTATCTTAAAGGCCGGGAACGCGTTTGTGGCGTGGTGTTGCGGGTGCCCATTGGCGCCATCTCCGTTCAAGCACCGGACGTCCAGGCGAGGGGAGCAGTTTCATCCTTACGTTGTGAATATTTCTTTCATTCGCACGAAGCGATTTCCTTCCTAATACGGACTGCTTCTACTTAGCCCTTATATGAAAGATTCGAAGTTACTTTAAAACTTCACGCCATAACTTCTTCCACAGATACTCGGTGACAACAGACAGCTCCATCCTTGGACCTGCCAGTGATGTCTACATCACTTCCTACAAAGTCCTCCCTCCTCCTTCCGGCCCCATACAGCCTGACACCACCAAATGTAAGGTCATCGAGGACTCGAACACCCGAAACAAGAGAGCTGACTTCTTCTCCAAGATCACGGATACCGTATCCAAATTTAACCCGGTTCAGGACTTTTCTCTGCCTTTCGGAGGGGACATTGGAGCAAAATTTAATAGGTAAGTTTACATAGATGCTATATAATATTTATCCGTTGTTTAGTCAAGTGTTATGGGTCCTGTGCATGATGGCCCACAAAGATAGGGCAGCGAGTGGAGAGGGTAGTGATGTCGGATGGCTTAGGCGCAGCGGGCCGGCGATGGCATATCAAAGGATGGCGCAACTGAATGTTGCCATCGTGTAGTAACGTTTCAATCTCGCTTGACCCAGCGCTGGGCTCTCATAACCATCACTTAGAGATCCGTGACACTTGGGCGCAGACAACGCACAGAAAAATATGTTCCATAAAGACCTGTCTTAGATTTATTGTCTAATAATACATCTATAGTTATTGTCCTGACATAAATTGTGAGTGGATTAAATTTAAACATATTATTTCAATAGATTTTTAAAAATCACTATTCGAAAGTTTGTTCGTTTGCTTCTCTACCTCGGTAGAGTGATAGAAATGGAAGTAGACAATGTTCACACGTGTTTAGCTTTTTAAAGCCTGGAAAGTTGTCTTACCGAACTATCATGATTCATGAAAATGGCTACACGAGATTGTGACGTATTTCGTAAAAAAAGTCTTACATATGCAAGGGACATCTCATCAAAATTTCTGAATTATAATATAACTTGCTTTAGTAGTTTAATCCAATAATGAAATGAGCTTAACGCTTAAATGGGCACTATTCCTTATACTGTAGGTATTGTTCATTATACTAGACCATTTCTTTACATTTAATTTTTCAACCAGCATCATAGCCAGTATTGTTCGCTATGGAAACTTGAACTCCCGAAATTCCCTTCCTTCTTTTAGGAGTTCCCTTTCAAATACATACTGTTTTATTTAAGCTTCAAAGACGAATTCAAGCGAAACTACCTAGACCCAGCCGAAGAAGCTGTCCGCAAAAGCCTTCTAACGCAATCCACCCGCTTCATCGACGCTGGAAACCGCGTCAACTCTGGCTTCAAGATGGGCGTCAACTTCCTCGCTGACCGGCTGGATGAGGAGATCGACAAGCTGTTTGGAGTCGAGGAGCCTGAAGGGCTGGAAGAAGTTGGCATTGTGTCCTTCCCGTATTCCGAGAAGGAGGTGAAAGAAGTCACCAACAAGTTGCCTGATGATTTCGATTGGAGGGAGCATGGAGCCGTTTCGCCTGTGCGCTGTAAGTAGCAATAAGCTTTGCATCAGGAAGGCTCTGGAGAAAAGCGAGTTTGGTAGTCGTCATCAGGTATATCGGAGCATTGGAGGTGGTCACAAATATATGAACAAAATCTCTAGTGTCAAGGTTATAAAGTGCATGTTCCGATATTTGTGACCACCTCCACAGCTCTGATATATTTCATGGCGACTGTACCCCGTGGGATTGGAGGTCGACAGACGCTGACATTCTTACACTGGGCGAGCTTTGAGCGTGCGTGTCTTGGCAAGACTTTAGGGTTTCGGCTTACATGTGGTGACACTGTCAACCTCAGTCTTTTTCGTAAATAAATATGTAGGTATGTTTAGTAATTTGTTTATCGTTGTTGAAAAAATATATCAAAGAACTTAAGAGAAAATATGCTATAGATGATCAGGCTGTTACTGAACCAGCGTGCTACACCCTCGACCTCGTCGATACTTACTATCAGGTGTGACTGAGTTTAAACGCTGGTTAGTCTTGCAAAAGAAATTATTTATGGTATCACTACTTTTAAATTCGCTTGTGACGTGAGGATAAATATCTCATATTTACACATCCTATTCCTACCTGCCTATGAAGTCTTCTAAAAATAGTCTGATAGAAGTATCGTCTTTCATCCACAGATCAGGGTACGACTTGTGCATCATGCTGGGCCTTCGCCGTGGCCGGCTCCACCGAGGGTGCGCTCTTCAAGAAGACTAACAATCTGGTGCCCCTCAGTCCTCAGTGCCTTGTTGATTGTGGAAAGCCGTAAGTTTTTACATCGTGCTAAAATAGCACAACAGTCACCAATCGTAATATTTCTTTGAATCTTATAATTATTTTCCTTGTGATTTTCTCAATTTAACCTCAATATTAGCATGCTTTAAAGTTTATGACGAACCCCGAGTTAATTCAGCTTACCTTTTCCACATTTGACGAGCGGTCTGGCCTAGTGGGTAGTGACCCTGCCTATGAAGCCGATGGTCCTGGGTTCGATTCCCAGTCAGAGCATTTATTTGTGTGATGAGCACAGATTCATGGTCCTGAGTCATGGGTGTTTTCTATGTATTTAAGTACCTATTTATATTTATGTATCTATTATATATATCTTTGTCTAGTACCTACAACACAAGCCTTACTGAGCTTACCGTAGGGCTAGGTCGATTTGTGTAAAATTGTCCCAAAACTATTTATTTCTTTGCGGAGCTTACGGAAGTATTATGGGAATTAATATTAGAAAAACTGATGAACGTTTATTAAAAGTTCCGCTAGAGTAAGATGCTAATAAGATTTTATTGACCTGGATAATTTGTTCAGATTCGGAGCTAAGGGTTGCGGACCCACCTGGCCGAGCTTCGCCTACGACTACGTCCAGAACCGAGGACTGTCTGCCTGGGAAGAATACGATTACGAAGCCAAGGTACCCATTACATATAGCTCCAACACTATTTATACCAAACCTAGAAACACATGGATGGACTGTGTGAGAGATGATATGAAGGGTTCACGTATCTAGTCACTTTGACAACATTTCGAGATATTGCGGTTTTTGAGTTTGGAATGATTCAATTAACCATACTATCTTGGCAATTAGATGATTCTCAAGTGCAAAAAGCTAGATTAATAATCATGTTTTGGACCCGGGTATGTCCTTAAACTACGTCCAACAATGATAGGTAGGGCACAGCGATGACCATCACGCTTGAATCTGGGGCAGCCCAACTGGGGAAGTACCTCCTCCTTACAGAAGACCACAGCCATAATAGCACTGCTACCTTTCAGGTATGTAGTGCTGTGTTCCTGATGGTGAGTAAGGTTCCCAGAGTTCCAACCCCCCTTAAAGACCAGCAACGCGCTTGTGACTCATCTGGTGTTGCGGGTGCCCATGGGCGACGGTAATTGCTTACCACCAGGCAACCCGTCTGCTCGTTTGCCGCCTATGTGATTAAAAAAAAATGTTTACAATTCTATCAGAAGGTGGTAATAATAGTTCGTTGAGAGCTCTACATTTTGAGATTAAAATCTCATTTTTGGAAGTGACTAGACATGTTCTTTCAGTGGTCCCTTCATATGAAAAGAAAGGGTGTGAATAATGAGATGACGCGTAATAGATAAGTATAGAAGTAGAAGACATGCTGCGCCGTCCCCAAGTAAATGAGACAAGGGATTCTGGAATTACGACTATTTATACCAATACTGCACTCGTAAATGAATTTGTAGAATAATTTTGCTTAGACAGTTTCTATATAAGATTACATCCCCGTAGTTCATAACTGCAGTCCTATCTGTCGCATTTAAATCCGGTAGGTCATCCATGCTACAGTGCGTGAGATCTTAGAAGAACCTTCGTTATTTAAATTTAATAAATTATCTTTTTTTTTGGTCTCTTTCTCTGTGGCGTTTCAATAGACGGAGATTTTTGGTTGGCTTCGTTTAAAAATATTTTTTAAGTACTTTTTGAAATGCCTGTTGCTTCTATCACCCGGTCTTGAAGTTTATACACATTATATACAATTTCCCGCGATTTACTAGTTACAGATTTACCCTTTTTGAAACGTGTCTCCATTAAAATCATTTAATTTAAATATCTAATTAAATAATTAGGATTTATGCTCCATATAGTTCAAGACGTGAAAAACGACTGCTTTCTTTGGATTTTGGACTGCCACTAGTTCGTCAACCAAAGTAATTGAAACTGTCATTTTCTATTACACGATTAAGTCCGATTATAGCCGAGATCCGAAGGTTCTTCTAAGATCTCACGGACTTTAGTTGTAAGCAGGTTGTAAGGAAACTTGCTGTCAATATGACTCAAACTAAGTTCATAGATGGCGTTGCATCACATAGTCCCGGACAGAGGAATAACCTGCTAGTAAGAAGACGATGCTTAATTTAATTAGTTTTTTTGCAAAGATAAAACACACACATTGATAACACTCACATTGTTAATACAAACTTTTAAATGGAGATGGAAAAATCAACTGACCCGGGCGAGACACGAACTAGCGATTTTTCCTTTTTTTCTAAGAATTCTGGTCTCGTTAGCAGACGTTACTGCTTAAAATAATGTTTTATTCTTTAAAAACAAATAGCAAAGTTGCATTTTATTTACAAGAGTAGTGATTTCATACAAATTATTTATTACTAATCGAGTGTTTTTTGATATTATCTGGTCGGATGTTCTTTTATTTAATGTTTTTGAATGATGGATGCCAATAATTTTGAATATTTTTTTAAAGTTTTAGAGTAAATTTTTTCCTCGCGGTAGTGAGGTGAAAAATTGTGTGTTTCACTCGGTAGCAAAGTATGCCCTCTCGTGCTTTGAGACGCTCCCAAGCTCAAGATTCTACTCTTTGAACCACTTGCTATACTCGTGGTTCAATTTTGGAATCTTTCGCTTCTTTTCGGGAATCTTTGAGACCCGACCTCTCAATAATAGCACGAAAAGGTAAACACTAACTTTGCTCCCTCGTATAACAAATAACTGTTGTTCCTTGTTCTGTAAGTTTATTGCAGGGACAATATTGATTCGTCGTCATACACCTGTTAGCTAATATCCATTAATGTTTCCAGGTCTTAGAGTGCAAGGATACCAAAGTATCACCAGTAACACACATTAGCGGACACGTCAATGTTACGGCCAACAGCGAGGATGCCCTCAAGGTGAGCTATTAGGGAAAAGTTTGAGCTGTATTTGACCTGCACAGCAGCAGGATTGCATAGTTTAAATTGCCCTGTTGGGGCAAAAATGTGCTAGAGTGGTGACCACGGATAGGATAGCACACATGAGAGGTAGGGCACAGCGAAGTAACTTTACCATCAGGAACACAACACTACAGACCTGAAAGGTAGTAGTGCAATTATGGCTGTGGTCTTCTGTAAGGAGGAGGTACTTCCCAAGTTGGGCTGCTCCAGATTCAAGCGTGATAGTACTTCACTGTGCCCAACTTCTCGTTGTTGGACGTGTAGTTTAAGGACAGTATACCCGGGTCGGGGTTCGGGTTTTTATTATTATTATTCCGTTTATCTGCGTGTCTTTAAAACACAAAGGTCTCCTCCAACGCCCTCTACTCCTATCTATTTAAGGCAGTTATGTACCATAATGGAGCTGCGGTCCTCTTTATCTCGTCCGACCATCGCTTTTTCTGTCTACCTCTTTCCGCTTTGTGAGGAATCTGGGGGTCCACTGGGTTATTTCCTCTGTCCACTTTTTTCTACCTTCTCAGATCATGTGGCCTGCCCACCTCCATTTAAGTGTTTTTATTTTTAATGTGACGTCTTCTACTGGTTCTGGTTATTTGCCTTATGTCTATTGGCCTTTTACGGTCTCTTCTTGTATATCCCATCCCAGTATGCTCTTTTCCATGGCCCTTTGACAAGTGACAAGTTTTTGACTTTGTCTCTTTCTTATATGTGCCTTTGATTCCTCGGTTAGTAATCTATTACTATTGTTGGTTTCAGGTGGCGATCAAGAACCACGCGCCCACCGTGGTGCTGGTGGACGCGAAGGCTAAAAGCTTCATCTATTACAAGAGCGGAGTCTTGAATGACAAGAAATGGTGAGCTCTTAATGTAACGTCCACGTGATACATGTGACAACTCGGACCCGGGTATGTCCTTAAACTACGTCCAACAATGAGAGGTAGGGCACAGCGAAGTACCATCACGCTTGAATCTGGAGAAGCCCAACTGGGGAAGTACCTCCTCCTTACAGAAGACCACAGCCATAAGAGCACTGCTACCTTTCAGGTATGTAGTGTTGTGTTCCTGATGGTGAATAAGGTTCCCAGCGCTCCAACCCACTTATAGGTCGGCAACGCGCTTGTGACTCCCTTGGTGTTGCGAGTGCCCATGGGCGACGGTAATTGCTTACCATCAGGCAATCCGTCTGCTCGTTTGCCACCTTTGTCATAAAAAAAAACTCAATCGTCTACTCTAATGGTCTAGGATTTTCCCCAGACTACCATCCCCCACAGTCTGATCGCTCTAATGTGCTGCAATGGTCATAGAGCCCAAGTCAAGTAAAAAAAAAACTAAATCTACAAAATAGCCATCATGTCGTATAAGCAGGCCAAGCTAAACTATACATATTGCAAGAATAATGGTGAGAAATGTTTGTGGCGCGATTATTTTAGCCTACATTTTTTTTTAATTCGAGTTCACGACTCTAAAATCGCCCCCCGAGATAGAAACAGATAGAGAGAACTTCACACTTTGTCGTCACATTAAACGCACACTTAACCTACATATATCTATCCTAGTATACAGAAAAGACACTACCTTGTTATTGATCTGGTCATCTTAAAGCCAGGGATAGACTAGGGAACAAATGTCCTGCAACCCGTATCGCCAGCGACGTCGGGTGACATAGATTGACGTAGCCGGACATCGCCCGACAAGCCATTACTATGCCTGCAAGCGTCTGGCGAAGTCGCCGGACTTGTTGGTCGAGTTCGTTTGATATCTCGCAGACAATTGTCGCCGGACATTTGTCCCCTAGTCTATCCCTGGCTTAAAACTTTGATCATTCATTACAGTGGCCAAAGCAAACCAAGGCTCAACCACGCAGTCTTAGCCGTTGGCTGGGGCTCCAAGGACGACTCAAAGCCCTCCCCCCACTTCATCCTGAAGAACAGCTGGTCTGACAAGTGGGGAGACGAAGGTTACGTCAAAATCGCGCCTGATTCCTGTGCGGTCCTGGAACGACCAACGTACTCCTTGGTCCAGCAACCAAATGTGGACAGGGAGGCGCTGCGCTCTTCATATAAAGATTAGCTTTTAAGAATGTGCCTTTTTGTACGATTAAGAAATAAAGGAAAATAAATAAGGTAAATGTATCTAAGAGTTTTTTTTTGACCCGAGGACTGTCACTATACAGGGTGGCTCATTCAAATCGGTCAGTATGGGGAAATCTGGAACTATAAGACATACAAAGATTTGTTCTTAGGAACCATGTCATCGATTTTAGGGACAAGAAAAACTGCATACATAGATTAAAAAAAACTTGTACTCTGTTCGAGAATCGAACCTGGTTGTTTTGGAAAATAAAACTTTTAATTATTTTCGTTTGGATTTGGATTGTGTTGGTTATAGGCAGCAAAAGTTACCATGATATCATTTACCGTTACCGTGAAACATGATATCTCAAATGAATAAATGCATTGTAATTCAGTATCTTTTAATTTTATTTTTAACAACTCTGGTCGATTCCAAAAAATTAACACATTTTTTTAAATCCATTTATGCAGTTTTTCTTATCCCTAAAATCGATGACATGGTTCCTTAGAACAAATCTTTGTATGTCTTATAGTTCCAGATTTCCCCATACTGACCGATTTGAATGAGCCACCCTGTATACTGTGTAATCGAGGAACATAGGCAATAGCATCCTATTAGTATTCATCCTAACAGTGGAACTTTGCGGCAACCCGCCTGCCAAGCGTGGTTTTTATGGCATTGAGCCCTCTTACTCTAACTTTTTTTTAAGTCTATAGAGTATCCCACTGCTGGGAACAAAAAATATTTATTACATTACGCCTATGTAGCCGACGGTCGGGTTCAAATTCCAGAACATGCCCTTTCATAAATATCTTTGCTCATCACATAAATAGGTCAATACCGCCAATGTAGGACACTAAGTGGACAGACACTAATGATGGATTCAAAAACCAAAGCGTTATAAATTGATTGTATACCAACAAATGCACAACACCTGACTAATTAAAAATAACCACTAATGTTCATAATTAAGTATTTTAGCAAATGAAAAAAGCAAATCTTATTTTATCTTATCTTGGTTCCTTGTCCATTACTGGCGTCGTCGCTCTCAAAACTCAAAAACTCAAAACTCAAAAACTCAAAACTCAAACGTTTATTCAGTAAGTAGGCCACAAGGGCACTTTTACACGTCGAGTATACAAAAGTAAAAGAGAAAAATAAAAACTACACCGGTTCTAACCCTACACCTCTGACCCGAGAAGTATTTTGACTTTTATGACCGGCAAGAAACTCGGCGGGACTTATTTTTTCAAAACAGTATTACAAAAGATATCTTATACAAATTACATAAAAATGCGTTATTCTTTAAGAAAACATATCCAACAATAACAAAAAAATTCTGCCAAAGGAAAAATAATTATTAATTACTTAAAAGTCCAAATCTGACTGCTAAGAACGAAGTTAACAAAACGTTCGATATGCTTTCTTATCTGAATTGTGTCCTTTATTCTAATTTAGAAATTACAAAATTAGTAATCAAAAGTTTCAAAAAATATTATATGTATAGTTATTTTGTTTTCAAAATATACACAAAAATAGAAATACATGCTTATTACAAATAAACCTCAGAGATGTATAAGGTCTCCAGGTGTCATGATTTCAATATACTAACACTTTTTGTTTTTTAAAGATAAACAAGCACCGAATGAAGTGTATCACGTAAATAAACAAGAAGAAAACTACCTAAAATGCCCTTACTGGGGTTCGAACAGAGGACTCGACTTCATAGGCACAAGCACACGGCCCGCCTGATGGTGTGCAGTTACCGCAGCCCGAAACTCGTCTGAGGTGTTACATGCGCGTTGCCGACCCTTTATAGATCTGTACACTCTTTTGAAGAACCCCATACTGCAATCCCTCGGGGAAACCGTGGCAAAATAAATAATACCTATCTAAAGTTACTACTATTTAGTTACAAACGGATAAACTCACGTGTATTTATATCTAGTGCGATATAATTAACATCGCTTACAACAGTTCTAAAGTCAGTAGTAATACTTAATGTGTATCGGGTCAAAAAAATAACTCACTATTGAAACAGGTTTTCAAAAATTCGATCGCATCAGAGAGGTAGCTATAAAAACGGATTGTTTTTATTCGTATCATAAAGAAGTTAAGGATTTGAACAGGCCAGGGTCAAAACTTGACCAAATTCAAACCGGTATTATGGGTGTAGGTACGAAGGCCGGCAAGCTAAACTGGAACTGGGCTGAGCACGTCTGCCGAATGCACCCAGAGGCTCTAATGTTAGTTTCTTTTGACGTAAAATAGTAGTTCATGTATCTGTGCATAATGAAGGGCATTACAACAAGAGTGTGGGTTAATAATATCACACGATTGTTGTAATGCCTAATTATGTATAGTTACATACACTACTTTATCTACACACATATCGATTTGTACGAGCAACTCTTCGTCCTCGTTCGACGCCTCTTTTTGTAATTCCCAGCACTAGCACTGTGGCTTTGCTTACAACCCCTCTATATGTAGCATTGAATCATATTAATAATATTCTTATATTTGACCCCAACACAGACATATTCTTGCAGAAAGAACTGAAATTCCTGGCCACAGCATCCCGATATTTGGAGTCAATCTCCACACCAACGACTATAGTATCATAGCATGTAAATATTTAATTATGATTATATCCTTTAGTTTCGTAAGTCTAAGTCTAGTTTGTACTATAACCTATAACTTGCATGTTTGGTGTATCTGTTAATGTAAGTTGGTTAATAAATAAAAATATCATAATGTTTTAAGATGGGTTCAGGAACCGTAGGGAAATGACCTGCAGTATTACTAGTGTTACTTGAAACATTAAAAAGTCAACGAACAAAACAAATGACAGCTTGGAATGGCAGCGTTGCGTATTTCATATCTCAGTTAAATATTTTTTTAAACCATAGACAAGCGAATGAACTCCCTATTCTATTGTCACTCGAGTTCAAATGTCGTTCAATTTATATTAAAAAAACATAACGAATTGGCGTTCGTATCAATGGTTGTTTTAATATCTATAGATACTAGATTAGACACCCCACTTGAATTTGACAGCTGTTCCAAATTTAAATTCATAACCTACTGATTTCAGTAGGTTATGAATTTAAATTTGAAAATGAATTTAAATTCTTTCTGATGGTTGGTAATGCTGGTCATTGCCTACGGTTTCTGGACGCATTTTAGAGCACTTATGATATGTACGTTATCTACGTACATATCATAAGTGCTCCCCCAAATGTTATTTATAATGGAAACGCAAAGGCGCTCGTGACGTAAAGCTGCGTTAAAAACTTACACTCAGGGCTCAGAGCGCTGGACGATACTAGCAAGGGAATGGGTCACAGTCAGAGAATGGATCTCGGGGTAGAGGAAGACCAAAACGAAGATGGCGGGATGAGGAGCCGAAGCCGAGCCGAGCTTTTTAAAAGTTGTGTATTCAAATTCAAAAATTTTGAGGCGGAAAATAATCCGACTGTAAAGTTTATCACGGTTATTTTTGCAAAGAGTGTATAGTTTAGATTCTCACGGTGACTTATTTATATCATTCATACTTGTAAATACCATTTCTTCATAGGTAATATAATTCAAACTGTTGTGAGCCATGTTACTACTACTAAGTTACAAACGGATAAACTCATGTGTAATTATATCGCACTAGGCGACATGTTTCGGGTAAGCACACCACGTCAGAACACACCGCTCGCGTTGAGGGTGTATCGCTAAGGGTGTAACTGAGCGATACAGCGGTGCGTCCTGTTCCGGCTTGAAAATGGGTACCAGAGCTTACCCGAAACATGTCGCCTAGTGCGATATAATTACACGTGAGTCTCCGTTTGTACCTAAGTACCATTTCTCGTGTTTGAGAGAGTTTAAAATGTCACGATTCGAGCGTCGAGTGCTCAAAAATCGGCTCCAGGCTGCATTTTTCAAAGAGTGGCGAGAGAGTGCATTGGATAAGACCAAACGACGAGAAAGAGGGGTTACCCAACAGTGGGTCACTCTTATAGGGTAAAGAAAAATTCAAACAGGAATTTTAAGTTTCAACAACATTTTCATAGTTATTACCTCTACATAAGATGCAAATGCCACGGCCAGGCCACATATCCACGTCACGGCGCCGTTAACGTAAAACGACGCGGTGTCGCGTCGGAGAGCGGAACGTTTTCCACCGTGAGAATATACGTTGCGGCGTCGTGAAAACACACGTTGCCGCATCGTGCGAATACATACACGTTGCCGCGTCGTGCAGATTAACGTTGCGGTGCCACAGTCGACCACAACGCCGCAGCTTCTCATACATCTCCAAAATAATTTGCGATCATTTTTAAATTTTTTTTTTTTTTTTATTGAAAGGTAATTACAATAATGGTTACAATTTTTCTTAATGGTATCGTTAAACCGATGTGGTTTGTCTCGATACCAATTCGACATGGATATCTATCCCATCCCACGCATTCTGCTCTTGTTGGTTTTAAGAAGAAGCATGAAGAAAATGCAGAGGAACAGAAGATATTGTATAAATCCTTATCTTTCTATTATGAATCATGATGGCAGTAACAAAAGGAATTACGAGACGTTAAAATGCACTGCACCCAAAAGGAATTAAATCTGAAAAATGTATCTTTGTAATCTTCATTTGTTTTATCTCGGAGCATTGGACGTTCTGTTACCAAAGAGACTAACAAATGGGAATCGATATCCTCAACCATCTTGAACAAAGGCTTAAGAACGGATTGGCGTTTGACTTTGTCTCGCCGGTAACGTGTATTTGCACGACGCGTTTTTGGACCCGGGTATGTCCTTAAACTACGTCCAACAATGAGAGGTAGGGCACAGCGATGACCATCACGCTTGAATCTGGGGCAGCCCAACTGGGGAAGTACCTCCTCCTTACAGAAGACCACAGCCATAGTGGCACTGCTACCTTTCAGGTATGCAGTGTTGTGTTCCTGATGGTGAGATAAGATAAGATAAGATAAGATAAGATAATTTATTGTCAATAACTGTGTACAAAGTTATAACATGTCATATATGTATATACAATAGGTAGGTCTCAACAGTTTGCCCATTTCGAGCGTACAATATCAATATGCAGCATAATAGTTTTGACTTAAATTTAAAACAGATTTCAGTATCATTTACAAAGAATTTGTAAAAAATAAAAAAAAAAATAAAAAATCATGCATGTCGTTAGAAATTTAAAAATATAAAATTAAGTATAAGATAAATCATAAAAAATATTCATTTAGGCTGTAAAAACTTTTAGATATTAGCCAGTCTTTTAATTTGCGTTTAAATTGTATCCCCTCCAATGCCTTTATACTATCGGGCAAGTTATTATATATATTAACTCCAGCTATATAGATGCTCTTTTTCAGTATAAAGCTAGAAGGAGGGAAAGTGCATAGGTCGTATCTATATTGTGATCGTATATTTTTCTTGGAGTCACATTTTTTTGTAAATACATTTTTATTTATCTTAACAAATAAACAAATTTCTAATATATATATACATGTCAGAGTCAATATTTTGGATTTTTTAAAAATATGTCTGTGAGGTCCAATATCAGGTAATCGAAAAATTATACGCAGGCATTCTTTTTGAAGAAGAAATGTTGTTTGGACATTAACCGAATTTCCCCAGAATATAATGCCATAGGTCAACAGAGGATATACATTGCCATAATATGCTAGTTTGGCAACCTCTATTGACGATACGTTACTCAAAATAGACAATGCATAGCAATTACTGGCGATTTTTTTGTTAACTTTTTCAACATGTATCTTCCAGTTTAAATTCCTGTCTATAATAACCCCTAGGAAATTTGTGCTATTCACTTGCTCAATTTTTTTGTTACCAATAGTGATGTCCAGTGCTTGTTGCGCCTGTTTGTAGTTAGTAAATTGCATTAGCTTTGTCTTATTTAGATTAACTCTTAAGTTTAATGCAGTTAACCAATCCTTTACCCTTATTAATGTAGTATATAATTCATTATTCATATCACTACCGCTTTCACCTGATACAAATATCGTTGCATCATCTGTAATCATGACACATAAATGGTGAGTTATTAGGGGAAACTCGTTTACGTATACCAAAAACAATAATGGTCCCAGGACGCTGCCTTGTGGCACTCCCTGTGGATTAAGTTCGTAATTTGACTGTATCTTAGTAATTTCTTTAGTTGTTCTATTATATGTGTCCAAAACGATAGACTGGGTTCTGTTTGTTAGGTAATTTTGTACTTTTCATGCAGGTCCCCTAATTCCAACATGATCGAGTTGACATAACAAAATTTTGTGCAAGACGCAGTCAAATGCTTTAGATAAGTCTATAAAGAGACCAACCGTTGTAGTATCTTTATGTACATCTCTCCATACTTGTTGCAAGAATTTAAAAATTGCTAATGTAGTGTTTTTTTCTTTCTGGAATCCAAGTTGATTTTCATTTAATACATGATATTTATTAAAGAACGATAGTATTCGATTAGAAATAACTTTTTCAAAAATTTTGGAAAAATTTGGCAATAACGCAATGGGCCTATAATTGTTGAGGTCTTGTTTGGAGCCTTGCTTATGGAGAGGTTTTATTAGCGCCTTTTTTAAATCTTCTGGAAAGACTCCACTTTCTAACGTTAAGTTTATAATGTGAACTAACGGTTTCACAATATACTTAGCACTTGCTTTAATTACTTTCATAGGTATTTGGTCATGCCCAGTACTCTTTTTATTTTTGAACTTCCTAATAATGTTAATTATTTCCAGAGTATTCACGGGAGTCATAAATATACTATTAGACCTCGGTTGAGTGATAGGTTTATTATTGTGTTGGCCATTAAGAGTATAATCGTTGTTCAATTTTATAAAGTAATTATTGAATTCGTTAGCAATTTCAATAAGTTTATTTATTACGATGTTTTCCTTTTTTATGGAATCTACAGTTTCTTTTACAGTGCTAGCTTTCGATGTATTTTGGTTAATAATTTCCCATGTAGCTTTGCTCTTGTTATCACTCTGACTAATATATTTAACATTTATATTGCGTTTTGATTGTCTTATTACTGCTTTCAAGATCTGACAGTACTTTTTATATTTGTTTTTTAAGGTTATATTGTGTGATTTAACAGACTGTAAATATAAATTTCTTTTATGTTTACTGGCTACTACTATACCTTTTGTTTTCCAATTTGGTTTTTTATGATATGTTACCTTAATTCTTTTAATTGGTATACATAGGTCATAAATTAAATTAAACTTATCAATGAAATCTTTATATGCTTGGTTTGACTCATTTAGTAAAAAAACATCTGTAAATTTAATCTGAGATATGTATTTAATAAAAATATCCATATACTTGTCCGGATTTCTACTGT
This sequence comes from Grapholita molesta, assembly GCA_022674325.2. Classification (NCBI taxonomy): domain Eukaryota; kingdom Metazoa; phylum Arthropoda; class Insecta; order Lepidoptera; family Tortricidae; genus Grapholita; species Grapholita molesta. Next base: position 3,380,342 of record CP053141.2, on the reverse strand, counting down.
AGACAAACCAGTATTGTTCTGTAAAACTTAAGTTAGTAGGAAACGAGATAGTTTGACAAGTATGATCAGATATACCGAGATCCAACACTTTAGCCGTGTATCGCTTTACATTTGCAAATATAATATTATCTATACACGTTTCAGTATTACTTGTAATCCTGGTGGGTTCTGTGATTGTGGGAAGCAATTTATAACTTCGGAACATATTTAGTAAGAGCTCACTGTTGTTTGTTTTTTCAAGAATATTAACATTAAAGTCACCCAATACGAAAATTTTTTTATGACTATTTCTCGTTCTTACTGCTATTTTCCTAAGAAGATATTCCATATTCACGAGAAATATATCTAGTTTACTATTTGGCGCTCTGTATACACAAATTATTAGAAAATTTAGACTACATAATTCAATCCCACAAACTTCAAAATGACTTTCAATAGACATTTTAGTTACCCACCCCAAAGTGCGGTAGTTTTCAATTGATTGTTTTATGTAAATTGCAACACCACCTTGTTTTTTCCGCTTTCGACAAAAATGAGCAACAGCTTTGTACCCTTGTAATTGCAACACTGATACTTCATTCACTTTCAAGAACGTCTCGCTAAAACAACAAACATCTATACTCCTTTCGTTTAGTTCTAATTCTAATTGGTCTGATTTAGATTTTATACCTCGCGTGTTACAATGCATCACAACCAGATTATTTTCTTTTTTATTGTAGTTATTGTGTTTGTTGGTCACGAAAAAAATCCGTTGTACTCTCCTCTTTGCCCGTTACGACACTTACATTTTTAAGAAGTTTCATTTTGCTCTGGTTTAATTTCATTTTTCCGAATAGATAAGGAATAGTAACTTGCCGCTTGACAATTGTCGTCGCACGTTGTTTCTGGTTTTTGGGTTCGTTACTTATGAGATAGTCTGTGATTTGCTTTTGACTACAATTTTTTTGCTGACATTTTAAGTAAGTTTGAGATTTTATACCCATATGATATTTTTTATCATAACAGATACGCAATATTTCCCTCAAAAACAATCCACCAATGTATTTGCGAGAAAGTGTCTTGTAATTAAAGTTGAATGGTACAAATGTAGTATGCGCAAACTGGGAACAAACCAAACGTAACAAATTATTTTGCTTTTCAACGTTTAAAAGCTTATTATACTGGATTTCACCTAATAGAACATTTGTTTCAGCAAGTAAAAATAAATAATTATAAAGAAAACATTTAAAACTCATTGGGTTTTGATCGTTCGATCCACCTAAAATTATGACATAATCTGACTTTGTAAAGTCTTGACATATTTTTTCACTTGTTAATAGAATTTGATCGATTGGGGCATCAGGTTTCACAACAGCCGTCACTATATAGTCATCACCTAACGAGTCTTGCAGTACTTTGCGGATTCCCTTCCCTCTCTGGTCACTAAAAATGATCACTCTTCGTTGCGTTGCTATATTTCTTCTTTCAAGATGTTTTACTATCGGTTCATCATTGTCCATAACTTCAATCTGTTTTGGTGTATGTATTTCTTGTGGTTTTGTTGGTTCAGAAGGTGGTTCTGTCAATGAAATTACATTATTATTTTCTATTGTTGAATTTCTGGGGTCGATTTCTCCTTGTTCAATATTCGTCATATTCAAGCTCAAGCTTGATGCGTTAATACTCTTCTGTCCCTTTTTGTTTTTAAATGACGTTAATTTGCATATACGAGTAAGTTTTTCGGTTTTTTTCTCATATGTCATTATTTGTTTTTTTAACGACCCATTTTCTAAAATCAGATTTTCTATTTCATTTTCAGCATGCAAAAATTTCGTTTCTAGCACAGTATATCTGAGTTTTAGTTCTTCCAATTCATCTTTTAAATTATATCCAGAAGCAGGACAGCTTCGGTTTAAAATAGCTGAAGAGTGCTCCTTGCTGTCGTCCTCCTTACTCTCGTCAAAATCCGAAGGTAATGACTCAAATGAATTTTCTGTCGGGATATTTACATCATATTTAATGCGTTCTGTAACATAGTTATTTGGTGTATGTAAATTGCGTACATTGGTCAAGGTTGGGGTAGATGATGTGTTAGGCTTTACCATCGTCATTGTGGGGTTGAAGTCATCGATTGTCCTTGGGCATTTGTCACATGTCCATTTGTTAGTTTCCTTTGCACGCATTAGATTAAATAATTTCTCTGAAATTTTTGTGCACTTCACATGAAATATTTTTTTACATTTGCAGCATGTGAGAAATAGTCTGTCTGTAATGTCATCACCACATTTTGTGCACTTCGCCATTTGTATGTACCTGGTGTCCGTTACTCCTGTGTTCAAATGTCCGCTAAGTTCCTGTGCCAGTGGCCGCGCGTTACGATGTGAGTTCGAACGTCTTGCGGATGACTCATCACTGGCCGGTTCGCATCCACGGTAAAATACGTTGCATTTAAATATTTTAAAATGTTTTTTGTTATATTTTTGGAACTAGTAGATGTTTTTTGAAACGGTTTTTTACACTTGATAGCTGAGTTTACTGGCTACAAAACGGTATAACTAACAACTTTGTCACTTTAGTTTTAAACACAATTATGATTTAATTTTCATAGAGACAGAGGTAACGTAACTGCTTTGCGCTAGCGGTAGCGACTCGACTCTAGTAAGGTTCTCGAGTAAGGTTCCCAGAGCTCCAACCTCCCTTAAAGGCCGGCAACGCGCTTGTGACTCCTCTGGTGTTACGGGTGCCCATGGGTGACGGTAATTGCTTACCACCAGGCAATCCGTTTGCTCGTTTGCCGCCTATGACATAAAAAAAAAACGACGCGGCAACGTACATTCTCACGGTGGAAAACTTGCCGCGCTCCGACGCGACACCGCGTCGTTTACGGCGCCGTGACGTGGACATGTGGCCACGGTCTTAGCCCATTAGATATTTAAGTGAATGCAAAACAAATTTATTATCAGATCTTGTTTTAAAGTGACTTCATATCTAAATTTAGTTTTTTATTTGGATGTAAATACATTGGGTGCACCAACAATCATGAATTTATTCGTATTTATCCTTGTGTGTAGTAGCTTTTCCTCGCGGCTTCGTCGTCGCCATGTCTGTCTTTAAAGTATGGTTGCGGGATAAAAATGATTTATGTCCTTTTTCCTATGTCCTGATGTCCTTTCTCGTAGCTCTCTCCATACCAAATTTCATCCCAATTGGTTCAGCGGTTTAAGCGTGAAGAGGTAACAGACAGACAGAGTGAGTTACTTTCGCATTTATAATATTAGTATGGATATATAAATACTGTATTACATATACAAAAGATTAAATTGTTAATGTTGAGATATTTGTATGCCTTTATGTGTGTTTGTTGCTCTTTGGCGTAAAACATTGAATGGAACTATATAAAATGTTGGACGAAAGAAAATATAAACAAAAAGGGATATAAATAATAGAAGAAATTAATAGGATAGGGAACTTCATCACGAAATTAAGGATAGTGACTTTTGTCGTTGTCTAACTAAAAAGGATTGAGCATTTTTTTATGTCAAGTAATAAAAAATACGGAGATATATATGTATACTAGATAGAGCGCTGGTGGCCTAGCGGCAAGAGCGTGCGACGTCTGGAGGTCGTAGGTTCAACCCCGTGCTTGAACCAATGAGTTTTTCGGAAGTTATATACAGATGTAGTTCAAAACTATGTCACATATGTCATTCTTCACTCTCACATTTGACACCAAATAATAAAGTTACATACATGAAAATGTCACTAATTTAATACGATCATTCATTGACAGTTCGGGTGTCATCGTATTCCGATAAAGATCGGAAAGGAAAATCATTTCTCACTATATCTGTACTAAATATCATTTCATACTTACCAGTCGCTTTTAGGTGAAATATCGTGAGGATACCGGACTAATCCCCGTAAGGTCTAGTTTAAAGGTCAGATGGCAGCCGCTTTCGTAAAAACTAGTGCCTACGCCAATTCCTGTTGGAGCGGTCCCCAGACTCCCATGAGCTGTGGCAAAGGTGCTGGGATAACGCGAGATAAAGATAAAGATAAAAATGTATTAAGAATTGACGGTTTTTTTTTATGACAAAAGGTGGCAAATGAGCAGACGGATTGCCTTATGGTAAGCGATGGGGAGTCACAAGCGCGTTGCCGACCTTTAAGGGGGGGTTGGAGCTCTGGGAACCTTACTCACCATCAGGAACACAACACTACATACCTGAAAGGTAGCAGTGCTATTATGGCTGTGGTCTTTTGTAAGGAGGTACTTCCCCAGTTGGGCTTCTCCGGACTCAAGCGAGATGGTACTTCGCTGTGCCCTAAAATAAAATAAAGGTTTAATAAATTCACCGCTTCACGTGCAGAGCCGCGTGCGGAATCTAGTTTATCATAAATCTGCATTTGAATATGTTATTAGTGTTTTTTTGTGGACAGGTCTCTTAGTGCCATTAAACCCGAGACTGCCAAACCGTTCGATTACTTGAAATAAACAATATGTTTGTGCGGAGAATATTGGCGTTGTGCGCTATTGGTAAGTTTTATTTGATAATTACAGTAAAAGCTATTTCTTATACTGTGTGTAAGTCTAATACGGGCGAAGAATTAAACCAGACATAGGATTTACCAGTATAAACATTAACCAAAAGGTTTCTCTTTAATTATACCTATTTTTGTAAAATTTCTGATCAGTAATGTACTGCGAACATTACGCGATATAAGCTTTTGAAAGTAACTGTCAACGAGTGTTTAACTCGAGTGTGTTGCATTACATTGCGGGCCGAATTTTTTTATATGGATAAAATTTTAATTGCACTTCTAAGCAAAAGTTATCTAAATATATTTCTTATGTCCTATTCTACCCTCCGTTAAGAGATTCGCCCGTATAAGACTTACACACTGTATTTGAAGAAGGCCATGCATGTTGTATTTAACTTCTAGCCCCCCCAGAAACCCTACCTATAAAAAAGGTCACCCATTTAATGCCATTTTGGATTTCAATTCATCTATTATGGCAAACCATAGTTGCATTTGCCCTGGCAGATTTTGATTTCTAGGCAGCTAGTGGTGAAAGTAGTACATAATATCTGGCGTAGAGACGCTAGGTCCATGGGGTCCCAGTGCGCATAAACTTATTGCAGAAATCGCGAAGCGTCTGGTTGATGTAACTGGTGACCGAAGAGCTGGCTGCTTCCTCGCAGAACGTATCAGCATTGCGATACAAGGAGGAAATGTCGCCAGCATCTTTAGTACAATGCCTCAAGGGTATCTTTAAGATTTAATGCAATAATTAGTTGAGTACTCGTAGCTTTCATTATATTGTAATTATTGTATATCTACATGTGCAATTAACATTTTATTTTGATGTCTAGTTATTTTTGTTACTTATTTATTCACCTTATTTTTTTTAATGCACCGCCTACAATCCTATTTACTTTGCCTAATGGTTGAGTAGAGTTATTTGCCTAGTTGCTTTACAGGATACATTTTGGAGAGTGTGCACAGGAATTGCACGATTTAATTCCGCCATCTTCGTTCCACCACCGACCGTCCAGGCGAGGGGAGCGGTTTCATCCTTACATTGTGAATATTCCATTCATTCGCACTAAACGATTCGCTTCTATGTACATTCCTAACACGGACTGCTAAGGAATGGAATTCGCTCCCTTCGTCTGTATTCCCGGCAAGATATCATGTGGGCTTTTTTCATAGCAAGAGTGAATAGGCCCTTACTGAACCAACGTGCTATACCCTCGACCTCGTCGTCACTAACCATCAGGTGTGACTAAGGTCAAACGCTGGTCAGTCTAGTATAAAAAAAATATATAGTAATGCTAGTTCTTCCAAGCCAACGCAAATCAATATTTAACATAATTCGATTTGTTTCCAGTTGAATAAATTAATATGTTTATAGGAATATGTGGGGCGTCGTTGGCGTCATCTGACACCTTGAAGACTGATGATTTAAGTGCTTCAGAAGACCTAATCGCACTCGGTAATATTGGATAAGCTTCTTTCCATTAACTGTAAGGCCCGAGTGAACGCTAGAAGCGGGCGTGTGCGGTCGCTCCCATACGTTTGCATATAATTAATAAATAAATATTACAGGACATTCTTACACAAATTGACTGAGCTCCACGGTAAGCTCAAGAAGATTTGTGTTGTGTACTCAGCCAACGATATATATATATATATATATATATATATATATATATATATATATATATATATATATATATATATATATATATATATATATATATACATAATATACAAATACTTAAATATATATATGAAACACCCAAGACTCAGGAACAAATATCTGTGCTCATCACACAAATAAATGTCCTTACCGGGATTTGAACCCAGGTATCTGATGCAAACGGTAAATAACCTGGGTTTTTGTTTCAGCATCGGATTATATTCCTTTCTCAGAAGGGCGTCAACAAGTTTTTGGTAAGTTTAAGTTCTACTTTTGATTTTTACAAAAATAATGGGTATAATGTAATTTTGCATAAATTTACATTCACACGTTCACTTTGTAAATATCTTCACGAGACAATATTTGCCCGAGAAAATATCTATGCAAATGGGTCAAACGTATCTGATATATTATTTTGGCACAGAATTTTTTACAAAAGTGACTACCGTAATTCGGGGTGACTAGGTTTCGCGGGGGGAGTTGGCTTGCGAGTCCAGAATTTATTTTTTGAGTAGTTACTTTAATTTTTGGGCTTATGTTGCTCTCAAAGTAATTTGATTATATTTTTAGATATATTTTTTCTTCTTTTCGCAACACTAAGCTCCATAATCATACAATTTTGGAACACAAATTCACTCTCAACGTTGATGCTTGAAATCGGTGGATTTTTAGTTGATTTTAACTTTGATTTTAAGTGATGTTTTCCAAAGTAAGTGTTCCTATACTATTCGGATATCGTTTATATACTTACATGGCTTATTGGAAATATAAAAACATGTTATATTTTCATTATTTATAATGGTTTTAACATAAAAAACAATCCATACGCATTTGATGATTTTTATGGGGTGAGTAGGTTTGTACTGTGGGGTGAGTTGGCTCGACAACGGGGACAGTTGGCTCACGAATGGGGAGAGTTGGTGTTACGAACGGGGTGTATCGGCGTGGTAGAGGGGGGAGATGGCGTTCGTAGTTCAGGGTTGTCGATTTACATAAGTAGTCAAAAGTGTCTTACATTATAGTAAAATGGTAAATATTATTTTAAAAATCGTTGAAGTATTTATCCTTACTAATATTATGAATGCGAAAGTGTGTGTGAGTCTGTCTGCCTGTTTGTCCTTCTTTCACCGATCAACGGAGCCACAGATTGAAGTGATTTTTTAAGTGGAGATAGTTGAAGGGCTGGAGAGTGACATAGGCTACTTTTTGTCTCATTCTTACACCCCACTTCCATAAAAGGATGATGATGATTCCGCAATATCCAAGGTAGGAAGCTAAAAATTGGAATGCGGACTATTTGTGACTAACAAAAAAAATCGGTTGTGTTCGTTGGTTATTTTTTTGAAAACTGCCCCATCCCTTAAAGGGGGGGGTGAAATTATAACGCGAACGAAGCCGCGGGCAAAACCTAGCACGTCATAAAAATAAGGGTCACTACTTATCGAAAACATTAAGGGTTCAAAAGGAGCATAAATAAAACATACATTTGCTACATTTATAAAAAAATCTCTTGACAAGTCTTAATCCAAAAGTGGCAACCCTAACAATTTTTCCAACTCACCCCTTTGGTAAACCATCTCACCCCAACTACGGGGTGGGCTGGTTTTGCCTACTATTATGCATTTTTCGTAGAAACTATGCAATGTAGCAACATTATCTAGGTTTGAACTTCGATTTCGCGCCAACTCACCCCGAATTACGGTACCACTTTTGACCACCTGCAGAAAAACTAAGTCATACCTAAGTTTTAGTATCCTCATTGAAATTATACAAATTCAAATTATTTATTTCAAATAATAATGTAGGTTAACAGTAGTTACACCAAAACACTTATATTCTACTCATTATGATTTCTCATAGAAGAACGACTGGTACAAAAATATGAAATGATTATTTCGTACATAAGTTTTGAGATGGTACATGCGAGGGTTAGAACCCGTGACCTTCAGGTTTATATCTTATCGATATGTCACCATGTTGCGCCTAAATAAATTACATTTGCAGCATCTACTGCCGATTTGATCAAAAGTTTCCTCGGCGAAGCACCAAGGGCACCGGAATTACTAGCCGTCATCTCTGCAAGCAGGATACACGTCAAAGTGACCACGCCACCAGTGATCACGCCACCAGTGACAACAGCCACACGACCAGTGACAACCACCCCTCGACCAGTGACAATAACGCCAGCACCAGTGCCAATAACGGCGTCACCTGTACCCCCAAAGCCCTACTTCAACAGAACAATGCATCTGCACGTTGATCTGACAGTACCCGCCTCTGATTACACCGAAGGCTACGATGTGGAGTAAGTACAATTGTATTAGAATGCGCAAATAAATAAATAAAATAAAATAAATAAATATTTCGGGACAATCTTACACAAATCGACCTAGTCCTACGGTAAGGTTTGTGTTGTAGGTACTAGACGACGATATTTATAATAGATAGATAAATATAAATACTTAAATACATAGAAAACACCCATGACTCAGGAACAAATATATGTGCTCATCATACAAATAAATGCCCCGACTGGGAATCGAACCCAGGACCATCGGCTTCATAGGCTGGGTCACTACCCACTAGGCCAGACCGGTCGTCAACAAATATTTCAGATAAGCTTCGGAAGTCGAAAAATGGCCTTAAATCTGACTCCTAACTAGTAAACAAATGCTGCGTCAGAACATTGTCATAGATTTACAAGTCCTACATGTTTTAGAATACATTAGAAATTATATGCAATCTCTTAATGGTTTTTGGTACCGTTTACCATTTCTATAGCCCACTTCCACCACTTAGGGATAGCTGACAAACCCGAGGTTAACCAGTCCATATACAAGTCCATACATGTTTATTTAAGCCTTAACTCTGGGTTAGTGGACTAGCCCTGAAGAAGTCTAACCCTGAGTGCAAGTGGGCCTAAGAAGAAACACTATGTGCTTACACCTCCTATGCGAATCACTTTCGGGATTATGAAATAGCTTATGACGTGGGCCTGGTCACATTTTCTTTATAAATTATTTAATTACTAGATCCCAGATTCTTGTCGCGCTGATGTCACAATAGGGTAACTCGAGGAGTAAATGCAAAGGTGGAAGAAAATTTAAATGGAATAAATTTGAATAATTCATAATAATAATTGCCCAGTGAATTGATCAATATTATTTTTTGGAGTGAATATATTATTCTAGAAGACGTAGCCTAACTGCAAGTCATTTAGAACAATTTTTGATCTGTTAAGGAGACTCAGTTAACCAAAGGACAACGACGTCGATAATTTAAACAACTGACAATTGATTTATAGGAAGTTTCACAGTTGTACAAAAAAAGTCGTTATTAGTTAACACCATATGTTTTTTCCCCTCACTAGCTCGTAAAGAGCTTGTTTATCCTTTAATACAAGAGGGTAAAAACGCATTTTATCCGCTAGTGATTAAAGTAAGTTGACTTCTCATAGCTCTTATTGCTATGGTTTTAAAGTCTAAATTCGCGAAGTACAGCTCACTTGCCCCCGCGGCGGCGGCGGGCGCGGGCGAGCCTCACTAACCGAGTTGAAAATCGAATTAGAACATTCGAAAATCGTACTGGCCACCACAAGCTAACCTAAACCAAAGACAAAGGTGCCTTTAGCACAAGGTGTTTTTTGTAAAAATGTTGAATGTATCTAAACGTAGAATTTCAAAACGTTTTTTTTTTTTTTTGCATGTTTCACTTTCCTCGATGTAGTGAGGGGAAAAGTTTTGTGTTACACACGGGTGCAATTGTAATTTACTTCTCGTGTATTGAAACACTCGCTACGCTCAGGATTCTATAATTTAACCACTCGCTTATACACTACATTCGCTACAACGCAATACATTCGCTTGCTCGAGTTTCAATCTCACACTCGCAGTTAAAATACAATTTTGCACCCTTGTATAACATATAACTATTTTCTTATTAGATTAAATCGGTATTTATTACTACTGTTCCATTTATTGTGACGTCATCGCGACAAGGATCCGGGGTCTATTAACTACTTAAACCAAATGTTATTTTTATACTATTTAACAGGTACCACGCAGAATCAAATACTGCGCGCACGACGGTAGAAGATTCCTACACCATTTACCGAGGTCCTACCGGTGACGGCAAAGTTCAATATTTCAATATGTTCCAATTTATTTACCGCTAGCGGCCTGCCCCGGCTTCGGACGTATAGATATAGGGATTTAACAGCATTTAAAAGAATAACTTATACCTCTTCTCTGGCGGGCGTTGTCATAGCTCCTCCCGTGGATGTCGTAAGAGAAGAAAATCGACGGATGGGCTGCGTCAGAGCCAAGCATGGCAACTATAGCAAGCCCCCATGATGATACAAGTCATTTGGAGGAGGCCTATGTCCAGCAGTGAAGGATTTAAAGCTTAAATGATAAAGAATAACATTGACTTCGTCTAGGGATAATGTTGGATTTTAATGGTCATATGTTAACGAGACAATTCATATTAGAATATACTCTAACTCCTATTCACTGACGACCTAGTGAAGGTTGCGGGAAGGCGCAGGACCGGTCCTTTTGGGTCGGTTTGGGGGAGGCCTATGTCCAGCAGTGGACGCCTTCGGCTGACATGATGATGATGATAATAGTCGAATTCGGGCGACGTTTTCGCACCACTAGGTATATTTTTTGCGAGATATTTTATATGTATTAGGGTATTGCCTGTAAATGGCTAGTTTTCTATAACTGACCAACTTATACAAAAAATTAATTATTTCCTCCTTAGGAAAAAATTAAAACGTTTTCTAATGGGTTTTCCATTACTGGTCACGTCACGTAGTACAATCAATTCTAACCTCCTATAAACAGAGTTAATTTTTAGTATACAGGATTATAAATGGGGTCGTGATCCAAAATGGCAAAAAGTGATAAAGACGATCATACTTAACAAATTTTCCCATTGGACGCATTGGAACAATATTGAATTCGGGAAAAATCTGCTGCTCCATACATACTGGGACGTATTGCGAGTTAATGTATGGAGTAGCAAATTTTTTTCGCTATTTCTATATTCGATATTTAAATCGAAAGAAAAACAGAAAAATTTGACTCGCAGCGGGACTCGAACCCACATCCACTGGATCACTAGCCCAGTGCACTTCCAATTGTGCTATACGAGTACCGCTGAGACTTGTCGAATTTTTCTATCTATCCCTCGTCGTATACGTCATCATGGGCTGCGAGTCAATTTTTTCTGTTTTTCTTTCGATTTCAATATCGAAGATATTCGCTAGCAGACGTTTCTGCATAATAAAAAATAATTTAGAAAGGGGTAGCACATTGTTATCGATGAATTCTCAATATGAATTGAGACTTCGATGCCGTTTAGTGTTCAATACGCTGGCAGTAGATGTGTTTACACGTCACCCATGATGACGTATACGACGAGGGATAGATAGAATTCGACAAGTCTCAGCGGTACTCGTATAGCACAATTGGAAGTGCACTGGGCTAGTGATCCAGTGGTTGTGGGTTCAAGTCCCGCTGCGAGTCCAATTTTTCTGTTTTTCTTTCGATTTAAATATCGAAGATATTCGCTAGCAGACGTTTCTGCATAATAAAAAATATTTCTATATTGGTTCCATGGGAAAAGTTGTTAAGTATGATCGTCGTTATCACTTTTTGACATTTTGGATCACGACCCAGATTCACCCAGTATTATGTCCAGGCTATTGGAGGGTGGCCAGTTAGTACCGAATTACCCTACAAAGATTTCTGGATAAACATCATCAATTAAAAATATTCGTGTATTTTTTTTGTCAACAGATTCAACTAACTAGCAAGTTTGACAGCCCGGAGCGCCACTGTACCGAGTCCCCGGCACTCCCCGCGAGCTCCGCCGACTCAAATTTCCCCGGCCTCCCCGATTTGAAGCCTTTCCACTTTGTTGGTGAGTTATCTTATCTTTCTTGTGTAAGGTAACGGCACCAGTAATGGACAAGGAACCAATCATGAACATTAGTGCTTATTTCAAAGGAGTTAAGTGTTGTGCATTTGTTGGGACATATTCAATTAATAACTTTAAGATTTTTGAAATAAGAACTAAGTGTCCATCATTGGTGCCTGTCAGCTAAAAGTGTCCAACATTGGTGCCATTACCTTATGTTAACTTATTATGGGACAATTTCGAATACACTACCCACTGGGATCTTTTGTTGAACAATAATGTGTTGAGCTCTTAAGTTCTCTTTATATAACGGGGATTTGCCATAGTCGCCACGCTTAGCAGGCTGGTTGGCGACCGCAGTAGCTGTTGATTCGGTTTTTACGGACGCTGCTGCCCATAAGATGGTTTTTCCCTTTGTCGCCTCCTACGACACCCGCGTGAGGAGATGGTGCTATTTTCACCCGGCACCACACGCCCATTACAATTATGCATACTAATAATCATATAAATAATAGGGCACTGTGATGACCATCACGCTTGAATCTGGAGCAGCCCAACTGGGGAAGTACCTCCTCCTTACAGAAGACCACAGCCATAATAGCACTGCTACCATTCAGGTATGTAGTGTTGTGTTCCTTATGGTGAGTAAGGTTCCCAGAGCTCCAACCCACCTTAAAGGCCGACAACGCGCTTGTGACTCCCCTGGTGTTGCGGGTGCCCATGGGCGACGGTAATTGCTTACCACCAGGCAATCCGTCTGCTCGTTTGCCGCCTAAGTCATAAAAAAAAAATATATAAAAGCGCAAGTGTGTCTGTTTGTTTGTCCGTCTTTCACGGCAAAACGGAGCGACGAATTGACGTGATTTTTTAAGTGGAGGTAGTTGAAGGGATGAAGAGTGACATAGGCTAGTTTTTCCAGCGGGAATACATCTCATTCCCACGGGAAGACTATGTTACATTTTCATCTAACCATTCGGACGAAGCCGCGGGCATCATCTAGTATTCTATAGTAATGAATAATGTTTATATAAAAACTCTTGCTTTACAATAATATTACGAGTACTTAAATATTTACTACATTAAATGAAAAAAATGCCCTTGAGACATTGTACCAAGGATACATTTCAGCCGTATGCAGTCCACTGCTGGACATAGGCCTCCCACAAATATGACTTGTATCATCTTGGGTAGTTGCCATAGTCGCCACGCTTGGCAGGCGGGTAGCTGCAGTAGCTGTAGATCGGGTTTCGACGGACGCTGCTGCCTGTCCATAGGATTTTTACCAAGTACCAAGAATGCTGGCGGCATTTCCTTGTTGTTTTTTTTTTTTGATGACTTAGGCGGCAAACGAGCAGACGGATTGCCTGATGGTAAGCAATTACGATCGCCCATGGGCACCCGCAACACCAGGGGAGTCACAAGCGCGTTGCCGGCCTTTAAGAGGGGTTGGAGCTCTGGGAACCTTACTCACCATCAGGAACACAACACTACATACCTGAAAGGTAGCAGTGCTATTATGGCTGTGGTCTTCTGTAAGGAGGAGGTACTTCCCCAGTTGGGCTGCCCCAGATTCAAGCGTGATGGTCATCGCTATGCCCTACCTCTCATTGTTGGACGTAGTTTAAGGACATACCCGGGTCCAATCGCAATGTTGATACGAAAAAGCCGTCAGCTCTTCGGTCGCTATTTGTGCACGCCGGGACTCCATGAATAAATTATTTTCTCAAATGAGTTTTACAATAGGTTACAAAACTGAAGAAGGGAAGAAGGTAGAGCATTGGATGCACGCGGTCGTTGGGCGGCCTGGAGAGATCGGCGCTGCTAGTGGGGAGTCCCTGAACTACACACACAGCTTCTTCGTGTACAGAGATGGAGAAGATGCGGTGCCGTACAAGTGAGTTACGTACATAGCATAGCCCTTATTTAAAGGTTACGTATATGAGTTTAGGGGCAAGTGTTTTGGCAGTTACGTTAATCTAAGTCGGTAAAAAATTAAGATGACTTACTCACTCAATAACATGTCAAAAGATCTTGGGCCCGATTTTTGAAATAGTCACCAAGCTATTTCCATAGAGAATGAATGAGAATCTCTATGAAGATTACTCGTTGACTATTTCAAAAATCGGACCCCAAATTGACGATATTCGATATTTATAATTGTCGCCCTCCGATCTGATTAAAAAGAGGAATGAACGAGTTATCTCTCGGGCTTCACTAAAGAAGAATTGTAGTTTGCCAAATAACTTTTATAGATAAATATGAATCGACTAATAATGTGAAGGAACATCACTATTTTAGCTTGCCCCCAAAAATGAGCGTTAGATAACGGGGTGTAGTTATGAACGAAGCCCGGAATTTACGTAGCACTTGTGAGTTGCCATAGCTAGGTTTCTCGTTTATCGACTTCCGAGATACATATTTTGTCGATACATTATAGAACATAACAAAAAAAATTAAAAGGAGAAAGCTAGGACAGAACTGTTTTGTTCTGTGAAAACAGATAGCAAAGTTGAATTTTATTCACGAGAGTGCAAAGTAATTTCATACAAATTATTCATTAATAGTCTCGAGTTTTTTTTTATATTGTTGGTCGGATATTCTTTTATTTAATGTTTTTGAATGATAAATAATTGATGCCAATAATTTTGAATATTGTTTTTAATGTTTTAGAGTATATTTTTCCTTGCGGCGGTGAGGTGAAAAATTATGTGTTTCACTCGGTAGTAAAGTGTGTTACCCTTTCGTGCTTTGAGACCCTTTATAACAAATACGACATTATCTATGAAAAGGGCCCTTATTGTCGATGGCGCTTATGTCGTTGTTCAAGATGTTGCAATACAAACGCAACGCGATTCGACTTAAGTCTCGGTCACATAGGGCGCGTTTTGTGACGTGGCGCAGCGGGGCGCGACGCTGCCGTCCGAATGTGTCTTATTTGTTACATTAACCACACCGCTGTCACGCTGCGCTACCGCCACGCTCACAAAACGCGCCTATGTGCTCAAGCCTTTAAGTGCCGTCGACAATAAGGTCCCTTTTCTTAGATAATGACACAAATGACTATTGTTTCTCCAGATACACAGTCACAACGGATAGCTCCGTGCTAGGACCAGCCAGCGACACACACACGCACCGCTACGCCTTGCTGGCACCCCCCACCTCCCCCCTCATCCCCGACCGCGACAAGCTCTGTGACGTAGTAATGGAGTACATACCTGGTAAACCTCGGAGCAGACGTGCAGTCAAGAAACTTGTCAAACCTTAGAATACATTTGTTTCAGACATAGACATAAAATATAAACTCACGTGTAATTATATCGCACTAGGCGACATGTTTCGGGTAAGCTCTGGTACCCATCTTCAAGCCGAGTCAGGACACACCGATCGCGATGAGGGTGTATCACTCACTGCTTTATCCGTTTGTAACTAAGTAGTAGTAACATGGCTAACAACAGTTTTAATTGTATACACATACCATTTAACTAGACGGGGCGTTCTAATAATACCACGATCGAAAGGGATGGTCTTATGTAATTTCCCATAGGTATGGCGGTGTCCCAAAGACGGCGCTATTTTCATCTGTCCTTGTCATACTCTCACATATTTTTGTTGCACTCCAAACTGAACCCTTCAGAACTGTCAAAGTTGGAGGGATACAAACAAATACAATTGGAGTTTTCTTGTGTTTTCAACTGAAGTTGCCGTAATTAATACAGAATAAGTTAATATTTTAGCTCTAAAGAGTGACCTGTAAAGCATAACTATAGTGAATTGTTACATTTTGGGCTGCAAAAATTCTATCTTTCATCTGATCCATTAGTATGTATGTAGGTACTTAGATAACTATGTTAGTACGACAATTTACATGTAAGGCTGTCCAATGCCTCAGAACGCAACTGACCCACCTGCTAGCCACTTGGCTAGGAGGCAATGGCTACCGCGTACTCTGTAGAGCGTCGCTTGCGTAGTGTCGCGAGAAAGCCGTCTCCACACAACACTTAACGCTATATGGATTTCGATTTTGGGGTCAAAATATGTGAAAATCGTTTTTAAGGGAACAAACATATAGACAAGATTTAAAAAAAATTGTCTTGTTAGTAATTCTAATTATCCATTGGAAATAATAATGATAGAAGTGGCGAAATTGGTAGATCTGATGCTGGCGCTTTACACCTTATATAAATTCTGACCTTGGAATAAAACGTGTATTCTTTTCAAATGTTAAATATATGTGACATTATCTATGAAAAGGGACCTTATTGTCGATGGCGCTTATGTCGTTGTTCAAGATGATACAATACAAACGCAACGCAATTCGACGTAAGTGCCATCGACAATAAGGTCCCTTTTCATAGATAATGACACATATATTTGTCAACAAATAAATTTATGATGTTGTCTTATACTCGTGTTTTATTTAGTTTTATGTAAAAATATACAAAAATTATAATCATATATTAATTCTATGGCATTTTAAATAATATTCGCAAATAAAAGAAATTGGAGAAGCTCCAAGAATGTCGCCTTCGTTGGTTCGGACACGTAACTCGCAGGCCACCGGACTACGTAGGGAACAAATGCCTTGACCTAGCCCTCGATGGTCCACGATCCGGTCCCGGGAGACCAAAAAAGCGATGGCTGAATGTCGTGAAGGCTGACATGAGCGAAAACGGGCTCGTAAAGGAAGATGCCCAGGATCGCGCAAAGTGGAGAAAAGCTAGTAGGACAGCGGACCCTGGCAAGAGCCGGGATAACGCTAGGTAGAAGAAGAAATAAAAGAAATTGGACACTTGCATATATTTATACGAATAAATTATATTAATAATGTCTGAACAACAAATAATAAACAGTAGAATTCTAATACCTCTATGAAAACCGGTTTAAATATTTAGCAATGATTTTTATGACAAAGGTGGCAAACGAGCAGACGGATTGCCTGATGGTAAGCAATTACCGTCGTCCATAGGCACCCGTAACACCAGGGGAGTCACAAGCGCGTTGCCGACGTTTGTCGCGTTTGACGCGTTGTCAGAACAAATACTGCTCTCAAAACTCAGCTTGCCAACCAGGACATCGAATATGAAGACTTGCAAGGGGAGCGGGATCAACTTCAAGCTACTGTAGACCGTTTTGAGCAATGCCAGGAGATACATGAGCAGGCATTACTACGCATCAAGGACCTGGAACAGCAGCTAGAGGAAAATAAAATAAAACATAATAATATTTGCAAGTATTGTACCGAGCACTCCGGGCCACCAGACAACAATTTAAGTATTTTTGATGAACTTAATAGCTATGAGGTAGATTTAGTAAATGACAGTATAGTAAACTCCCCTATTATAGATAATATAGATTTGCCCTACTCTGTATGCATAGAAAAGAGCAAAAGTAGTAATAGGAAAATTCAATTGAACGGAGCAAAAAGATTAAAAATATTTAAAATTAAATAGGTTCATTAAAAGTCCAAAATCTTGCTGAAATGTCACAAACTATTATTTAAAGCTATAAATTCTAAATGTAAACCTATCACCTTGAGTAATGAACTCCTAAAGTGCCAGCACCAATTAGACCAGACAGTGGAGGAGCTGAATCATCGCTCCTCTGAACTCACCAAATTACAACTTAAGTTAAACGACATCAATAACAAGCACGAACTATCCAGTAAAGCACTACAGGAATACATAGCCTTCATGAACACTGTTCTAGCACCGGGCAGCGGCTACCCTCTGCGCATGGACTCCCCTGCCCCGCCGCGCCTGGCGCCGCCGGGCTCGCCAGCGCCGCGCGCCGCGCCGCTGCCGCTCGACTCCAGCGCGACCACTCCGCGCCTCCAGCTCAGACGTGACCCGAACCTGGGCGGCCGGGTGCCACTGCCGGTAGCTGTCGAGCTGGCGCCATGTCCACCCTGCGCTGTAGAGTCGGCGCCTTCACCGGCCTGTAACACCGAGCCGGAGTCATCGCCGCCGTGCGCCGTCGAGCCGGCGCCGCTGCCGGTACGTGCTGCCTCGCCGGCGCCAGCACCGCCTCGCGCCGCCCCGCCGGCGCCAGCACCGCCGCCGCGCACGCTGCTGTACACGGACGAGGCGGGCGCCGGCCTGGGCGCGCTGCTGGCAGAGCGCCTGTCGCAGGGCGTCCTCAACAACTGTCACCCGGGCGCCTCCGTCGATCGTCTGACCGACTGTATTTCTGTCGGCGAGTTTGAGCGCGATTCCACGCTTGTAGTGTTTGTAGGTAATAGTGTAGATTGCACCAAACGAGGCATCTTGCGTTTAGCCGAAACTCTGTCACGTATTGACCGGCGAAATTGTGTAAAAATAATTATCTGCGCCTTGCCTTATAGAATGTCTAGTAAAGTAAATGAGAGGGTTTATTCTTACAACTCCATATTTTATAATCTTGCTTTGTACAGTAGTACGATTTCGTATTTTGATACGAATAAATTTATTACAAATTTTATTATGCCCTATAATAGAACTTATCTTCCGAGAAGATGTATTATTGATTGTGCTAACTTGTTAGCATTTAATATTGAAGGCCCCGTCGTGTCTGACTCGACGGATTTAGACAGGGTGCCGTCTCGTGATGTAATTAATTATGATACGAATAAATATATTAAATATTCTTGGATGCCCTGTAGTAGAACTTACGTTCAGAAAAGATGTCTTATTGACTGTGCTAACCTGTTAGCATGTAATATTGTGGGACCCGTCGTCTCTGACACGGCGGATTTAGGGAGGGAGCCGTCTGGTGATGTCCATTTAAACTAACTCCTACGAGAACGTGTGCACCGACCGGCTCTGTTCCCATACATAACTGCGATGCTAGTATGAGTAATAAAACCGATGATTTGTACTTAGTTCACCAAAATATTCAAGGGTTTACCAGTAAACAACTCGAAATTGATTTGTTCATACAACACTCGAACATTGACGTCCTTTGTATAACGGAGCACTGGCTTAAAGGTCATGAATTTATGTTTAATTTCAACAATCATAGTATAGTAAGTTCATTTTTTAGAAAATCCTCCATTCGCGGCGGGTCATTAATCATGGTCAACAATAATATAAAAAGTAAAGAGCGTAGAGACATTGTTGATTTGTCTGTGGAACGCCATATTGAACTTTCTTGTGTAGAGCTAGAACAGTTTATAATTATATGCGTGTACAGGCCTCCATTGGCAAACTTTAACTTATTCGAATCAGTGATTGACGAAGTTCTTACTAGTGTGTTTAGTTGTAATAAATGTGTAATTGTGTGTGGTGATTTTAATATTAACTTACTTGAATCATCATCCATGTCTGTGAGGTTACTTAGTACATTTAAATGCTATAATCTAGTAAATTTATTTTGTGAGCCTACTCGTATTACAGCGACCAGTGCTACATGTATAGATAACATTTTCAGTAACAAGGACGCGACTAGTAAATCCATAATAAACAATTTGAGCTCTGACCACTGTGGACAAAAACCTCTTTTAGAGGAAAAACTGAGGTTATTCCACAAAACACCATGTGCAGACCAATTTCAGAAAAGAGATTAGATTTATTCAGTCGCAATATGAAGAAACGATTATGTTGTCTTCCATTTACCCAGGAAAACCCTAACCGTATGAGTGTCGAGTTGTTTAACTGTATTAAAAGGGAATTTGATGCCTGTTTTATTCAGAGGAAGGTGAAGGGCAAGCTCAAGACTACATTTAGCGACTGGGCTACGCCGGATATCCATGAAAAAAGACGCCAGCTCTATGATCTATATGATTTGAGAAGTATTAATAAAAATCCGGAATTTCTGGAATATGTCAAGAACTTCTCCAAATCTTTCAAGATGTTGTGTGCCGCTGCTAAAGCTGATTATTTGTCCAAAAAAATCCAGAATTCCAAGGACAAAGTTAAAACAGTATGGCAAGTAATCAATGACGAAACTGGGAAACGTAAGATCAGAGATCCACACTATAACCTTCGTATTGATAATACTTTGGTAAGTTCTGACCAGGAAGTAGCGGATCATTTTGAGCAGTTTTTCTCTAATATACCGGTAGAAACAACAAAGTCTCTTCAATCATCGCCTGACGTCGCTGAGGTAATATTGAAAACGAATGTAGTGGAGTGTACAGAACTTTTCACATTTTCTTATATCTCTCCAAATATAGTTATTAAAACTTTTAGATCACTAAATTTAAAAAACTGAAGATCTTTGGGGCTTATCTATCAAAGTCCTACACTCCATTGTTAATTCGATTCCCCCACACTTAGCTGATATTTTCAACAGATGTATTGAATCAGGAGTATTTCCGGATATAATGAAGCACAGCAAAGTTATTCCCTGTTTAAATCAGGATCGAGATTAGAACCAACCAATTTCAGGCCAATTTCAATACTGCCGGCTTTGAGCAAAGTTTTCGAGAAGCTAATTCTAAATCAACTCTTGACACATTTCGACCGAAACAAATTGCTCGATAGAAATCAATTTGGTTTTACTAAAGGTCGCTCGACCACTGATGCAGGTGCGGTCCTTCTCAATCAGATATTTGCCGCATGGGAAAATAAAAAGACGCTGTTGGAATATTCTGCGATCTTTCGAAGGCGTTTGACTGCGTCGATCATGAAAATTTAAAGAGAAAACTGTGCCATTATGGGATAAAAACCAGGGCCCTTGATCTCGTTTCGTCTTATCTTTCGAACAGAACACAACGAGTGATTATTAATGGAGCTCAATCTTCCGGGTCCGCTATAGCACTTGGCGTACCTCAGGGCTCTATTCTTGGCCCGTTTCTGTTTTGGTATACATTAATGACCTACCGAAACTTGTGAAAGATAAACATGACATAGTGCTGTTTGCAGACGACACATCGCTGATTTTTGAAGTGGACAGAAGGGAAAGTAACTTCGAGAGCATTAACAATGCTATCTCCACAGTAGAGAACTGGTTTACGGCAAATAACCTTCTTTTGAACGCCAAGAAAACGAAATGCATCAAATTTACTCTTCCCAACGTCAAGCAGATTAACAACAGCAAGATTGCAATAAACGGTGATACAATGGAATTTGAAAATCAAACTGTTTTCCTGGGAGTCACTCTGGACGCGAAATTGCAATGGCATCCACATATAGCCACCCTAGCAGGGAAACTTAGTTCAGCAGCCTATGCAGTGAGGCGGATCAGCCATTTAACGAACATTGAGACTGCCAGGCTGGTATACTTCAGTTACTTTCACAGTGTTATGTCGTATGGAATTCTGTTATGGGGTAAAGCGGCTGATATTGAGACCATATTTGTGCTACAGAAGCGAGCTGTCCGCGGCATTTATAAAATGCGCGGTCGAGCATCCGTAAGAGAAAAATTTAAGCAAGCAAATATTCTCACTGTAGCGTCTCAATACATACTAGAAAACATTATGTATGTGCGGAATAACATCCAAGAATTCAAACTTAACCGTGATATCCATAGCTTTAACACTAGAAATAAAAATCAAATTGCTGTGCCCGGCCACCGCCTCGCCAAGGTTCGTTCATCTTTCGCTGGAAACTGTACACGCTTTTATAACAAAGTTCCTGCTGATGTAGTTAATTTGCCACAAAATAAATTCAAGTCATACGTCAAACACTATTTGTTAAGTAAGGAATACTATACTCTGAAAGATTTCATTGAGGATAAGGATGCCTTTAAGCCTGTAGCTTGATACTGTAGTACAGATTATTCCATTACTATATGGTCTTTACCTACTAGTGTCCAGTTTGTTTGACACGAGACATGTTGTTCTCTTCTTTTTTATTTTATTTGTTATAATGTTTTATTTTACTCTTTAGACACTTAGGGACATTATACATCCCTAATTATTGTATTTATATTATTATTCATGAATATTTATTTGCATAAATAAATATTTATAGCTTCTGACGCATAGAGACATTTCTCTATATGCCTTTCATAACTAAAGTGTTATTTAAGTATGTAATGGACAAGCACAGAATGTGGCTTCTCACCAGGATGTACATGTGACTAAATTTGTTAATTGATAGAGCCTGCCAGCCTGAACATGTCATGCTCACTTAAAAGTCTTTGCTTATGGTGGCGTCGTTGATCGGGTCGCCACTTTCCCGAAGAAAGGTTGAGGGAGGCGATGGCTGAGATACGCGTCATACTCGTGAACGGGTGCTGTTTGTGGAGACCGGTCTGTTTTGGCTATTTGGGGCTATGTTTTAGGTAGTTTTCTTCTTGTTTATTTACGTGATACACTTCATTCGGTGCTTGTTTATCTTTAAAAAACAAAAAGTGTTAGTATATTGAAATCATGACACCTGGAGACCTTATACATCTCTGAGGTTTATTTGTAATAAGCATGTATTTCTATTTTTGTGTATATTTTGAAAACAAAATAACTATACATATAATATTTTTGAAAATTTTGATTACTAATTTTGTAATTTCTAAATTAGAATAAAGGACACAATTCAGATAAGAAAGCATATCGAACGTTTTGTTAACTTCGTTCTTAGCAGTCAGATTTGGACTTTTAAGTAATTAATAATTATTTTTATTTTTCCTTTGGCAGAATTGTTTTGTAATTGTTGGATATGTTTTCTTAATGAATAACGCATTTTTATGTAATTTGTATAAGATATCTTTTGTAATACTGTTTTGAAAAAATAAGTCCCGCCGAGTTTCTTGCCGGTCATAAAAGTCAAAATACTTCTCGGGTCAGAGGTGTAGGGTTAGAACCGGTGTAGTTTTTATTTTTCTCTTTTACTTTTGTATACTCGACGTGTAAAAGTGCCCTTGTGGCCTACTTACTGAGTAAACGTTTGAGTTTGAGTTTGAGTTTGACCTTTAAAGGGGGTTGGAGCTCTGGGAACCTTACTCATTATCAGGAACACAACACTACATACCTGAAAGGTAGCAGTGCTATTATGGCTGTGGTCTTCTGTAAAGAGGAGGTACTTCCCCAGTTGGGCTGCCCCAGATTCAAGCGTGATGGTCATCGCTGTGCCCTACCTCTCATAAAAGTGCCTAGCTATAAGAACCTGCGACTTACAATCCGGAGGTCGGATATTCAAACCCCGGCTGTACCAATGAGTTTTTCGGAACTTATACACGAAATATTATTTGAAATTTACCAGTCGCTTTTCGGTGAAGGAAAACATCGTGAGGTAACCGGACTAATCCCTAGGCCTAGTTTACCCTCTGGGTTGGAAGATCAGATTACAGTCGCTTTTGTAAAAACTAGTGCCTACGCCAAATTCTGGGGTTAGTTGCCAAGCGGACCCCAGGCTCCCAAGCCGTGGCAAATGCCGGGACAAGCCGAGGAAGATGATGAGAATCATGTGATTATTTTCATACATTTATTTAAGTTAGAGACCATGGACTAGCAAGCGCAGCGTAGGACGCTCACCCACAAGATGGACAGACGACCTCATTAAGGTCGCCGGAAGACGCTGGATGCAGGTTGCTTCCAACCGGTACATGTGGAGATCCAAGGGGGAGGCCTATGTTCAGCAGTGGATGTCTTATGGCTGAGATGATGATGATGATGATGATTTAAGTTATGATCAGAGATGTAGATGATTATTATTTATTAACTTTGGTGTGGCTTGGGAACATCTATTCTGGTTGCTTGGCGACACAGCGTGTGGTGTCAGTGGGGTCAGGCACGCGACCCCCTGAGCAGGCGCACACGCGACCAGTGGGGTTCGCGAGACACAACTCTGCGCAATTGCCGTTGTCTGTAGAACATGCGTTACTACCTGAAAAAAAAACAGAATATTCTCTGTGACACGTGTTACTTGGACATTGAAATCATACATAGGTTATACATACATTTCAGCCGTATGAAGTCCACTGCTGGACATAGGCCTCCCACAAATATGACTTGTATCATCTTGGGGGGTAGTTGCCATAGTCACCACGCTTGGCAGGCGGGTTGGCGACCGCAGTAGCTGTAGATTGGGTTTCGACGGACGCTGCTGCCCGTCCGTAGGATATCGGAGGACATTGAAATCAATGTCTGCATTAATTTTTTCTAACTAAGCAGAGACATCATCATTCGGGCTCGGTCGGAGCGATCGAAACTGTGTCCCGGCCATGCATTTGAATCTTGGATTCCTGGATTCGCCTCCATCAACATTGGCATGGTTAGAGGAAAATGTAACATATTTTTGACGACCAGTCTGGCCTAGTGGGTAGTCACCCTGCCTATGAAGCCGAAGGTCCTGGGTTCGATTCCCAGTCAAGGCATTTATTTGTGTTATGAGCACAGATATTTGTTCCTAAGTCATGGGTGTTTTCTATGTATTTAAGTATTTATATGTATCTATTTATATATATCGTCGCCTAGTACCTGCAACACAAGCCTTATTGAGCTTACCGTGGGACTAGGTCGATTTGTGTAAGAATGTCCCGAAATATTTATTTATTTATTTATTTATTTATTTGAATCTTGGATTCCTGGATTCGCCTCCTTCTACATTGATTTTTATTTTATACTACTTAGGCTTACACGGCTTCGCCCGCGTGATTAGAGGAAAATGTAACATTGAGTCTTCCCGTAGGTATGAGATGTTTTCCCGCTGGAAAAAGTAGCTGTCACTGTCCATACCTTCAACTAGCACCACTTAAAAAATCACGTTAATTCGTCGCTCCGTTTTGCCGTGAAAGACGGACAAACATACATACACACTTTCGCATTTACGAGTATAATATTAGCATGGATAATTGAAACATTGTATCGTTATATACAATTATTAAGACATAATCCAAAATAGATGATTAACAACCTGAAATCATTCTAATAACCATACTGTTAAAGACATTCATACTTCCATACTAATATTATAAATGCGAAAAAGTAACTCTCTCTGTCTGTCTGTATGTCTTGCCTCTACACGCTTAAACCGCTGAACATTTTGGGATGAAATTTGGTATGAAGAGAGTTTGAGCTACGAGAAAGGACATAGGAAATTTTTTATCCCGCAACCATACTTTAAAGACAGGCATGGCTGACCGACCAAGTTGCGAGGAAAAGCTATTGTAATAGTATTATATAAGGTCCGTTTCAGTTTCTGAGCGTGCCTTTTGGTGTACAGTCAACCAATTTGATTTAGGTGCCAGTTCGTACCTTGTCACAGTGAACATCTATATGGAAGACGCAAAAGATCTCTAGGTAACGTCACTGTGACAAGGTTCGAAGTGGTCTAGAAATCAAATTGGTTAACTATTCCTTCATACCTTGAGTATCAAGATAATCATTTTGTTTCCGTTTAGTGGTAGTGGTAGTCTACTAACTCGGCATAATATTATACTGAAGGCGAAGAGAAGTGTACATTGTCACAGTAATTATACAGGCCGTTCCAAACTTATGGGACATGAAGGGAAAGTGCCTTAAATGTCGTAGATAGTATATTTTGCTGAAAGAAGACATTATGTTATTAAAAAAAAATAGTCATTCTGCATTCATAGATTTTCTAAAAATTACTTGCTTCGGCTGGGAATCGCAGTTCCTTTCTTTTAAAATCAAATGTTACTTAAGCAGAGTTATTATTTTTAGCTATTCTTTCGATTGGCTTCATAGAAGTAGGGTGTTTTTTTGACATTTAAGTCGGTTTGACTCCCAGACGAAGCAAGTAATTTTTAGAAAATCAATTAATGCAGAATTACTAACTTTTAAAAATAATATAAAGTCTTCTTTCAGCGAAATATACTATCTACGATATTTAAGGTACTTCCCCTTCATGTTCCATAAGTTTGGATGCCCTGTATACATTTTTTTTTATTGCGTCTGTGGTCTCTTTCAATTTAAAAGCATGCCATTTGGTGTACCTACCGCTCTGTTCACTCCTAGATATCGCTTTGATGTCGTAAAGCGGTGGTGTAGCGCTATCGATGGTCGTGACGTTTCCGTCGGTGCGCAGGCGCCGAACCAAGCCTGAGCTCTTCTCACTCCAGACTATGTCATCTTTAAACGATATAGTTAACTTCCAAAATTAATTATATGAATTGTAGTAATAGTAGTAGCAGTAAAACACTTTATTGTACAAGAAATGAAAAATACAATAGTTAAAAGAAACAAAACATGTGTTCAAAGGCGGACTTATCCCTTTAAGGGATCTCTTCCAGTATTGATTATTATTCATTTATGTTGCTAATTTTACACACACCGATAGGCTTAGTAAATTTTTCTTAATAGTGATAGTGCGACAGTTAAGCTACTTTCAGGTAAAGCGTAAAGTGTATGACATCTATTAAAATTTATATGATTTCAATTTTAAATACCTCCATCTAGTATTAATCCGTAGGGTTCCTTGATATTGGCGTCGGGCGCTGCGAGGATAGTAGACCGCTTGTTAGTGGCCAAGTCTAACCTCTCTATCTTATTCAATTTGGTGTCACACCTGAAAGTTTATACACGATTTTTTATCTGCTTTTTATTTTGCAATATTCTTAATAACTCAAAGCGGGGGTTTAAAGCGAAATTTCGTAAATCCAAAATGTCTTTGAAGGTAGGCAACGCGCATAGGGTAGGCAACGCGCATGTGAATCCGCTGGAGTTACAGGCGTCCATAGGCTACGGTAACTTACCATCAGTCGGGCCGTCTGCTTGTTTGCCACCGTCGTTGTATATAAAAAAACACTCAAATTGTTTTGGAAGATCTGTCTAGAGATACAAAATACAAAACAACAGATAAGATAGGAAGTGATAACAATAATATACTAACTTACCAATAAAGCACTTGTTTCTTCTTATTCAAAACCAGTCCGTTGGGCCATTCCAGGTCTTTAGAAGCCAGGACGCGGCGAGCTGAACCATCCGTATGAGCTGTTTCAACGCTGCCAGAGGGATTTGGGCCTCTTGCCCACACCGTCCAGTACATCAAACTGAAAGTATTTTAGGCTTTGAAGATTACTGCGAAATGTGGACATCCTGATTTTTATTCATGTATCATCCCAGTCATTATAAAGCAAGAACTATGAATGAATGAATACCTTATTGCATACCTCAAAAGTAGAACAATATCACACGAAGGAAGAATAAAATAAAAAGAAAAGGAGGCAAACTACAGGCGATCTTAACCCTAATAAGCGATCTCTACCAGACAACCGGGGGTGGCGAAGCAAAATAAAAAATAGAAAAACTACAGGGAGGTATATGAGGGAACTATATGAATAAACAAGGTAAGAAAAGTCTCGAGGCGTCTGATTTCTATTGATCCAGTCGAGTTGAGATACCTTATTAAACATGAACGGGACTTAACCGCGTATATTAACTTTAAAATTAAGTCCCGTTCATGTTTAATAATGTATACAAACCGTGAAAGTTTAAATCAGTATTTTGAGTTGAGATACCGCCCTTAGATTTTGATGCTTGTGAGTATACATTGCAGACAGTCTACGTATCTTTATGACAAATTAATATTTTCGCAAATGCATGAAAGACAAGCCCCTCGTCTCTTATATCCTCGCCACAGCTCGGCTAGCTTTCGTGGCAGCTTTCGCTATGCTGCGTTGTTGGAATAATATACCCCCTCCAATACGAAACTCTCAATCCCTATTTACTTTTAAACTCAAATTAAAACTTCATCTATTTCATAATCAAAATTCTTATTGCTAGCCGTCTGTGTCCATATTACATAATACACATAGTTTTCTGTTTAAGTTATGACATAACTATTCCCTCTTTTTCTCCTTTTTGCTTTCGTAATTGTTCTTGTATAGTTTTAGCCATTAGTGATGTTACTTGTTATAATTAAAGCTGCACCTATTTTTTTGCATATTATATTGTTAAGTTCATTAAATTGTTTAAATATATTTATAAGATTATTTAAGTTTAAGGGTCCGCCGAAAATCAGCGTCGCTGCACTGCGTGCTCGACACATGCTGAGCGGATCCCTTTTTGAAACAACATAAATATGTAATGGCAAATGTTTAGTTATAAGTCTCTGTTATGTTGATTCAAATAAATTTATTTCCTTTCTTTCTTTCTAAAGGGGAGACTTACCCACGCTCCGGATCCAACGCGATGCTATACGGATGGTAGCTACCCTGACCACAGAGAACTACCTATAGAGTCGCAATGTTGTTCATTTTGTTCGCGATACAAGCTGCCAACACAAGAGGTGAAACGTGAGGGGCAGGAGGGCGTTAACGTCGCTGCGATTGGTTATCTCAAGGACGACGCGCGGCCGCTTGAGCGTGTAGTGATGGGACATGTTTTTTACCGGAAGCCTAATCGGTAGTCATTTATGTTTGGTAAACAAAAGTAACTATAAATATAAATCAGTAGGTATAGTAATATTATTTTAACTTACTTCAAAAGTATAGGTTAAAATACTAAGGGTGTAATAATCTAAAAATTAAATGTGTATGACAGTAATAAGAACTCCAGAAAAGAGTACAAATTACGATGCGAAATGGTACAATTTTTTTGACCAAAATAACGATTATAATATTATGTACGAGAGTGGTTTGTTTGTTCATAAACCACTCTCGTACATATCATAATGTGGGTTGGAATAACTTCTATAATTAACAGCCTATTTAAAAAAATGTCTTTTTGAATTAATTAATTAGTTATTAATTAAATTGTTATTGTATGTAAATAGTGCATTACTGCAAATACTAGTCATCCTGGATGAGTATCATTAGGCGACCGGACTGAAGGTGAGGAACGAGGCCAGAATATCACTTGCTGTCTAAACAGTCCCTAATTCAAAAATAGGACAAATTGTATGAATGGAATCTTGCAAATATATTAAAGTTAATACGTAATTTGTATTTTTATATAAATACAAGGGATTCAAATAAAATACATATTTAATCACTAGAGATACATTATTCGTATGTTGTTTGTGTAGTGTAGACCATAGCTGTGCCCCCTAAGGATTCTCTGTAGACCACCTCGGCCACCATGGACTCCCGTGTTCTTCGAGGGCTGGCCGCTTGTCCCGCCATGCTACGTTAAGTTAAACTATATTCTCAGAAGGGCGCTTGTCAGCGCGAACATCCCCGCCACTCTGGTACACCAGATTGTGCGGGGTCAGATGTCGTTAATACCCGTTGTGGAGAATGGGTCGCGCACTGGTGTGCTATTCTGTGACACTAGACCCAAGGACTCACCAAGTGGATTCTAAAAAGCCCCCATAACATACCTCTATCTCAAACCAGCTATGAGTGCCCTGGGACTTCTTCGAAGTTCATCATCAGGCCCATTCTATGACACTGGACCCAAGTACTCACCAAGTGGATTCTAAAAAGCCCCCATAACATACCTCTATCTCAAACCAGCTATGAGTGCCCTGGGACTTCTTCGAAGTTCATCATCAGGCTCATTCTATGACACTGGACCCAAGTACTCACCAAGTGGATTCTAAAAAGCCCCCATAACATACCTCTATCTCAAACCAGCTATGAGTGCCCTGGGACTTCTTCGAAGTTCATCATCAGGCCAATTCTATGACACTGGACCCAAGTACTCACCAAGTGAATTCTAAAAAGCCCCCATAACATACCTCTATCTCAAACCAGCTATGAGTGCCCTGGGACTTCTTCGAAGTTCATCATCAGGCCAATTCTATGACACTGGACCCAAGTACTCACCAAGTGGATTCTAAAAAGCCCCCATAACATACCTCTATCTCAATCCAGCTATGAATGCCCTGGGACTTCTTCGAAGTTCATCATCAGGCCCATTCTATGACTCTGGACCCCAAGGACTCACCAACCCCCTCTAGTCCACTACATAACTCTACATAAAACTAAGTATGCGTACATACATATTCTACTACTACTAGTTAGTATTAAATATAATATACTATATAAACTACTGAAATATAAATATATACTCGTATATATAAATATATATATATAAATATATATTATATATTTAGTGCGTATCCCTGATTTCTATTATATTTTGTAAATTCGGTACACCTTCGGTAATCCTAAGCACACGATTACGGTTAATACGGTAACGACATCAGCACATCACTAGAGCTACACGTGGCTTCGTAAGACAGGAATAGCACACTGTATTTACAATATGATGAAAAGAGACGAACAACTATCTACTTCTGTAAGTGACCAGTGTAAATGAACTCCGCTAGGAACAAATAATTATTCAATAATATAATCATTTTGACTTATCTGTGGAATGTTATACCATCTTTTTTGTAATTTGATGTCTTAGAATTTTTACCACACCATCTTACAGTACAATGACACATGATGTCAACGTTTTTATTATAATTATCTATTTTTTAGTGTAGTAACAATGTGCACTGCGCGCAGGTCAGATACTTGGACGCAACTGAACGGCACTGCGTGCGACCGGGAATTATATAAGCCTTGTATGCCATACGGACTGATGATCGTCAGTGCCCTGCAATACTTGTCTATAGGTTTACTGGTCTGTGACCCTGACGGACGAGCTCACGGCGCATCGTCGGATCCGACATCCGCGCCACGGAAACACGTCCAAGAGGGTCATCCGTCCAGTACAAATTGCCTCCTGTTTAAATTCAAAAAAGAACACTTCAAATGGGAAATCTTTATAAAACTTCTTAATGATATGGCTAATACATCGCACTAGGCGACAACATGTCATAATTACACGTGAGTTTATCCGTTTGTAACTAAGTAGTAGTAACATGGCTCACAACAGTTTTAATTGTATGATATGGCAAATTTTTATAACATGATGTCATCAAAGCAATTTCATTACATGTTAATGGCGACTTATATTGATATCTTAGACTTTATTCGTACCCATCCAGTCTATAGCTAATCCTTGGGATTCGTAAATGTCACTTTTAACGAAATCTTCCCTCTGCGTACCGTCCAGCTTCTGTCGGATTATACGGTTCCTGGAAAAATGACCACAAATAAAATGATCCTAAAATACGCTTCTAATAAGCTCCAAGTGGCTTAAAAACAACGGCAACAAGTGACAAAGTCAGAAAGTGGCGAACTCAGAAAGTGACGAACTCAGAAAGTGGCAATCTAAGAAAGTGACATTCTCAGAACGTGACGCGCTAAGAAAGTGGCGTCCTCAGAACGTGGCATCCACAGAAAGTGGCGTCTTCAGAACGTGACCTCACCAGAACGTGACTAGTCAAGAAAATGACGTACTCCGCCTAAAGGGTCGAAACCTTTAGGCGGAGTACGTCATTTTCTGTCACGTTCTGGGTTCATCACTTTATGATTTTGCCACTTTCTCACTTCGCCACTTTCTGACTTTGTCACTTTCTGATTTCGTCACTTTTAGGTACCTACAAGAAGTTAATTTTATTTTTCTGAAGGCTGCGTCAACCTTTTACCTTGTACAGATTAGATATTTAGAGCCGCGTGGCTTGGCTCGCTTTATGTATGCGTAATAGACACGCACACTACTACGAGTATGTCGTGCGATTGCTTCCTAAATATTACTAACTAAAAATACTACGCATTATTTTATTATCCAACCCACTTATAGGTCGGCAACGCGCTTGTGACTCCCTGGTGTTGCGAGTACCCATGGGCGTAATTGCTTACCATCAGGTAATCCGTCTGCTCGTTTGCCACCTTTGTCATAAAAAAAAAAATCTTCACATTGTAGGTTGAATTTCTGTGCTTAATTATTACTATTGTTACAACCTAATCTGCCATCTGCCGTTGTTTTTAAGCCACTTGGAGCTTATTAGAAGCGTATTTTAGGATCATTTTATTTGTGGTCATTTTTTCAGGAACCGTATAATCCGACAGAAGCTGGACAGTACGCAGAGGGAAGATTTCATTAAAAGTGACATTTACGAATCCCAAGGATTAGCTATAGACTGGATGGGTACGAATAAAGTCTAAGATATCAATATAAGTCGCCATTAACATGTAATGAAAATGCTTTGTGACGTTATTTTATAAAAGTAGCCATATCATTCAGAAGTTTTCCCATTTGAAGTGTTCTTTTTTGAATTTAAACAGGAGGCAATTTGTATTGGACGGATGACCCTCTTGGACGTGTTTCCGTGGCGCGGATGTCGGATCCAACGATGCGTCGTGAGCTCGTCCGTCAGGGTAGCTACCACCCGTATAGCATCGCGTTGGATCCGGAGCGTGGGTAAGTCTCCCCTTTAGACAGTAGACTGTCTGCAATGTATACTCACAAGCATCAAAATCTAAGGGCGGTATCTCAACTCGACTGGATCAATAGAAATCAGACGCCTCGAAACTTTTCTTACCTTGTTTATTCATATAGTTCCCTCATATACCTCCCTATAGTTTTTCTATTTTTTATTTTTCTTCGCCACCCCAAGGTTGTCTGAAAGAGATCGCTTATTAACGATAAGATCGCCTGTAGTTTGCCTCCTTTTCTTTTTATTTTATTCTTCCTTCGTGTGATATTGTTCTACTTTTGAGGTATGCAATAAGGTATTCATTCATTCATAGTTCTTGCTTTATAATGACTGGGATGATACATGAATAAAAATCAGGATGTCCACATTTCGCAGTAATCTTCAAAGCCTAAAATACTTTCAGTTTGATGTACTGGACGGTGTGGGCAAGAGGCCCAAATCCCTCTGGCAGCGTTGAAACAGCTCATACGGATGGTTCAGCTCGCCGCGTCCTGGCTTCTAAAGACCTGGAATGGCCCAACGGACTGGTTTTGAATAAGAAGAAACAAGTGCTTTATTGGTAAGTTAGTATATTATTGTTATCACTTCCTATCTTATCTGTTGTTTTGTATTCTGTATCTCTAGACAGATCTTCCAAAAACATTTTGAGTGTGTGTTTTTTTTTATACAACGAACGGTGGCAGGATACCATGATGGTAAGCAGTTACAGTAGCCTATGGACGACTGTATCTCTACAGGATTCACATGCGCGTTGCCTACCCTATGCACGTTACCTCAACGACATTTTCGATTTACGAAATTTCGCTTTATACCCCCGCTTTGAGTTATTAAGAATATTGCAAAATAAAAAGCAGATAAAAAATCGTGTATAAACTTTCAGGTGTGACACCAAATTGAATAAGATAGAGAGGTTAGACTTGGCCACTAACAAGCGGTCTACTGTCCTCGCAGCGCCCGACGCCAATATCAAGGAACCCTACGGATTAATACTAGATGGAGGTATTTAGAATTGAAATCATATACATTTTAATAGATGTACATTACGCATTACCTGAAAGTAGCTTAACTGTCGCACTATCACTATTAAGAAAAATTTACTAAGCCTATCGGTGTGTGTAAAATTAGCAACATAAATGAATAATAATCAATACTGGAAGAGATCCCTTAAAGGGATAAGTCCGCCTTTGAACACATGTTTTGTTTCTTTTAACTATTGTATTTTTTCATTTCTTGTACAATAAAGTGTTTTACTGCTACTACTATTACTACAATTCATATAATTAATTTTGGAAGTTAACTATATCGTTTAAAGATGACATAGTCTGGAGTGAGAAGAGCTCAGGCTTGGTTCGGCGCCTGCGCACCGACGGAAACGTCACGACCATCGATAGCGCTACACCACCGCTTTACGACATCAAAGCGATATCTAGGAGTGAACAGAGCGGTAGGTACACCAAATGGCATGTTTTTAAATTGAAAGAGACCACAGACGCAATAAAAAAATATATACAGAGCGTCCCAAAGTTATGAGAGGTAGGGCACAGCGATGACCATCACGCTTGAATCTTCGGCAGCCCAACTGGGGAAGTACCTCCTCCTTACAGAAGACCACAGCCATAATAGCACTGCTACCTTTCAGGTATGTAGTGCTGTGTTCCTGATGGTGAGTAAGGTTCCCAGAGCTCCAACCCCCCTTAAAGGCCGGCAACGCGCTTGTGACTCATCTGGTGTTGCGGGTGTCTATGGGCGACGGTAATTGCTTACCACCAGGCAATCCGTCTGCTCGTTTGCCGCCTATGTCATAAAAAAAAAAGACATGAAAGGGAAGTACCTTAAATATCGCAGATAGTATGTTTTGCTGATAGAAGACTTTAAAAGTTAGTAATTCTGCATTAATTGATTTTCTAAAAATTACTTGCTTCGCCTGGGAGTCAAACCGACTTGAATGTCATAAAAAACACCCTACTTCTATGAAGCCAATCGAAAGAATAGCTAAAAATAATAACTCTGCTTAAGTAACATTTTATTTTAAAAGAAAGGAACTGCGATTTTTTTTCGATTCCCAGCCAAAGCAAGTAATTTTTAGAAAATCTATGAATGCAGAATGACTATTTTTTTTTAATAACATAATGTCTTCTTTCAGCAAAATATACTATCTACGACATTTAAAAAGGTACTTTCCCTTCATGTCCCATAAGTTCGGAACGGCCTGTATATTTAATTACTGTGACAATGTACACTTCTCTTCGCCTTCAGTATAATATTATGCCGAGTTAGTAGACTACCACTACCACTAAACGGAAACAAAATGATTATCTTGATACTCAAGGTATGAAGGAATAGTTAACCAATTTGATTTCTAGACCACTTCGAACCTTGTCACAGTGACGTTACCTAGAGATCTTTTGCGTCTTCCATATAGATTTTCACTGTGACAAGGTACGAAGTGGCCCCTAAATCAAATTGGTTGATTGTACACTAAAAGGCACGCTCCGAAAGTGAAACGGACCTTATAAAATATTACAATAGCTTTTCCTCGCAACTTCGTCGGTCAGCTATGCCAGTCTTTAAAGTATGGTTGCGGGATAAAAAATATCCTATATCCTTTCTCGTAGCTCAAACTCTCTTCATACCAAATTTCACCCCAAAATGTTCAGCGGTTTCAGCGTGTAGAGGCAACAGGCAATGAGACATACAGACACAGAGAGTTACTTTTTCGCATTTATAATATTAATATGGATGTAGGATGTCTGTAACAGTATGGTTATTAGAATGATTTCAGGTTGTTAATCATCTATTTTGGATTATGTCTTAATAATTGTATATAACGATACAATGTTTCAATTATCCATACTGATATTATAAATGCGAAAGTGTGTATGTATGTTTGTCCGTCTTTCACGGCAAAACGGAGCGACGAATTGACGTGATTTTTTAAGTGGCGGTAGTTGAAGGGATGGACAGTGACAGCTACTTTTTCCAGCGGGAAAACATCTCATACCCACGGGAAGACTCAATATGTTACTTTTTTTTTATGACATAGGCGGCAAACGAGCAGACGGATTGCCTGGTGGTAAGCAATTACCGTCGCCCATGGGCACCCGTAACACCAGAGGAGTCACAAGCGCGTTGCCGGCCTTTAAGGGGGGGTGGACCTCTGGGAACCTTACTCACCATCAGGAACACAACACTGCATACCTGAAAGGTAGCAGTGCTATTATGGCTGTGGTCTTCTGTAAGGAGGAGGTACTTCCCCAGTTGGGCTGCCCCAGATTCAAGCGTGATGGTCATCGCTGTGCCCTAAAAAAAATTAGTGCAGACATTGATTTGAACGTCCAAGTAACACTAGTCACAGAGAATATTCTGTTTTTTTTTCCAGGTAGTAACGCATGTTCTACAGACAACGGCAATTGCGCAGAGTTGTGTCTCGCGAACCCCACTGGTCGCGTGTGCGCCTGCTCAGGGGGTTGCGTACCTGACCCCACTGACACCACACGCTGTGTCGCCAAGCAACCAGAATAGATGTTCCCAGTTACACCAAAGTTAATAAATAATAATCATCTACATCTCTGATCATTACTTAAATCATCATCATCATCATCATCTCAGCCATAAGACATCCATGCTGAACATAGGCCTCCCCCTTGGATCTCCACATGTACCGGTTGGAAGCAACCTGCATCCAGCGTCTTCCGGCGACCTTAATGAGGTCGTCTGTCCATCTTGTGGGTGAGCGTCCTACGCTGCGCTTGCTAGTCCATGGTCTCTAACTTAAATAATCACATGATTCTCATCATCTTCCTCGGCTTGTCTCGGCATTTGCCACGGCATGAAAGCCTGGGGTCCGCTTGGCAACTAACCCCAGGATTTGGTGTAGGCACTAGTTTTTACAAAAGCGACTGTAATCTGATCTTCCAACCCAGAGGGTAAACTAGGCCTAGGGATTAGTCCGGTTATCTCACGATGTTTTCCTTCACCGAAAAGCGACTGGTAAATTTCAAATAATATTTCGTGTTATAAGTTCCGAAAAACTCATTGGAACAGCCGGGGTTTGAATTTGCAACATCCGGATTGCAAGTCGCAGGTTCTTATAGCTGGGCACTTTTATAAGAGGTACGGCACAGCGATGACCATCACGCTTGAATCTGGGGCAGCCCAACTGGGGAAGTACCTCCTCCTTACAGAAGACCACAGCCATAATAGCACTGCTACCTTTCAGGTATGTAGTGTTGTGTTCCTGATGGTGAGTAAGGTTCCCAGAGCTCCAACCCCCCTTAAAGGTCGGCAACGCGCTTGTCACTCCCTTGGTGTTACGGGTGCCTATGGACGACGGTAATTGCTTACCATCAGGCAATCCGTCTGCTCGTTTGCCACCTTTGTCATAAAAAAAAGGCTACCAGCGCTGACATGTATTCAATTCTATCATTGCTAAATATTTAAACCGGTTTTCATAGAGGTATTAGAGTTCTACTGTTTATTATTTGTTGTTCAGACATTATTAATATAATTTATTCTTATAAATATATGCAAGTGTCCAATCTCTTTTATTTTTCAGATATTATTTAAAATGCCATAGAATTAATATATGATTATAATTTTTGTATATTTTTACATAAAACTAAATAAAACACGAGTATAAGACAACATCATAAATTTATTTGTTGACAAATATATGTGTCATTATCTATGAAAAGGGACCTTATTGTCGATGGCACTTACGTCGAATTGCGTTGCGTTTGTATTGTATCATCTTGAACAACGACATAAGCGCCATCGACAATAAGGTCCCTTTTCATAGATAATGTCACATATATTTAACATTTGAAAAGAATACACGTTTTATTCCAAGGTCAGAATTTATATAAGGTGTAAAGCGCCAGCATCAGATCTACCAATTTCGCCACTTCTATCATTATTATTTCTAATGGGTAATTACTAACAAGACAATTTTTTTTTTAAATCTTGTCTATATGTTTGTTCCCTTAAAAACGATTTTCACATATTTTGACCTCAAAATCAAAATCCATAATATAGCGTTAAGTGTTATATGGAAACGGCTTTACATAGTACGCGGTAGCCATTGCCTCCTAGCCATGTGGCTAGCAGGTGGGACAGTGGCGTTCTGAGGCATTGGACAGCCTTACATGTAAATTGTCGTACTAACATAGTTATCTAAGTACCTACATACATAAAGGATCAGATGAAAGATAGAATTTTTGCAGCCCAAAATGTAACAATTCACTATAGTTATGCTTTACAGATCACTCTTTAGAGCTAAAATATTAACTTATTCTGTATTAATTACGGCAACTTCAGTTGAAAACACAAGAAAACTCCAATTGTATTTGTTTGTATCCCTCCAACTTTGACAGTTCTGAAGGGTTCAGTTTGGAGTGCAACAAAAATATGTGAGAGTATGACAAGGACAGATGAAAATAGCGCTGTCTTTGGGACACAGCCATACCTATGGGAAATTACATAAGACCATCCCTTTCGATCGTGGTATTATTAGAACGCCCCGTCTAGTTAAATGGTATGTATATACAATTAAAACTGTTGTTAGCCATGTTACTACTACTTAGTTACAAACGGATAAAGCAGTGAGTGATACACCCTCATCGCGATCGATGTGTCCTGACTTGAAGATGGGTACCAGAGCTTACCCGAAACATGTCGCCTAGTGCGATATAATTACATGTGAATTTATATTTTATGTCTATGTCTGAAACATATTTATTCTAAGGTTTGACAAGTTTCTTGACTGCGCGTCTGCTCCGAGGTTTACCAGATATGTACTCCATTACTACGTCACAGAGCTTGTCGCGGTCGGGGATGAGGGGGGAGGTGGGGGGTGCCAGCAAGGCGTAGCGGTGCGTGTGTGCGTCGCTGGCTGGTCCTAGCACGGAGCTATCCGTTGTGACTGTGTATCTGGAGAAACAATAGTCATTTGTGTCATTATCTAAGAAAAGGGACCTTATTGTCGACGGCACTTAAAGGCTTGAGCACATAGGCGCGTTTTGTGAGCGTGGCGGTAGCGCAGCGTGACAGCGGTGTGGTTAATGTAACAAATAAGACAGACATTCGGACGGCAGCGTCGCGCCCCGCTGCGCCACGTCACAAAACGCGCCCTATGTGACCGAGACTTAAGTCGAATCGCGTTGCGTTTGTATTGCAACATCTTGAACAACGACATAAGCGCCATCGACAATAAGGGCCCTTTTCATAGATAATGTCATATTTGTTATAAAGGGTCGCAAAGCACGAAAGGGTAACACACTTTGCTACCGAGTGAAACACATAATTTTTTGGATTTTTCACCTCACCGCCGCAAGGAAAAATATACTCTAAACCTTTAAAAATATATTCAAAATTATTGGCATCAATCATTTATCATTCAATAACATTAAATAAAAGAACATCCGACCAACGATATAAAAAAAAAAAACTCGAGATTATTAATGAATAATTTGTATGAAATTACTTTGCACTCTTGTGAATAAAATGCAACTTTGCTATCTGTTTTCACAGAACAAAACAGTTCTGTCCTAGCTTTCTCCTTTTAATTTTCTTTGATATATTGTGTTATGTTCTATAATGTATCGACAAAATTTGTATCTCGGAAGTCGATAAACGAGAAACCTCTATGGCAACTCACAAGTGCTACGTAAATTCCGGGCTTCGTTCATAACTACACCCCGTTATCTAACGCTCATTTTGGGGGCAAGCTAAAATAGTGATGTTCCTTCACATTATTAGTCATATTTATCTATAAAAGTTATTTGGCAAACTACAATTCTTCTTTAGTGAAGCCCGAGAGATAGCTCATTCATTCCTCTTTTTAATCAGATCGGAGGGCGAAAATTATAAATATCGAATATAGTCAATTTGGGGTCCGATTTTTGAAATAGTCAACGAGTAATCTTCATAGAGATTCTCATTCATTCTCTATGGAAATAACTTGGTGACTATCAACAATAGATCATATATACGTTCTGGAACAAATAATAGAGAAATATGTAGAGCAGAGACAGCCTTTATGCCTGGCATTTATAGATTATGCCAAAGCTTTCGACACAATTTCCCACGAAAGCATATGGAATGCTCTACATGAATGCTATGCACCATTAGAAATAATAGAATGAATACAGGACATCTACAAAAAAAGCGTTAGTAGAGTAAAACTGGATAGAACCGGCCCCGACATAAACATTTGTAGAGGCGTACGGCAGGGCGACCCCCTGTCTCCTACACTATTTATAGCTGTTTTACAAAGCATTATGAAACAACTAAAATGGTCAAAAAAAGGCATACATATTAAAGGCAATTACCTCAACAACTTACGTTTTGCCGACGACATAGTGCTGTTCTCGGAGTGTGCATCACAACTTGAGCGAGCTTAACTCGGTCAGCCGGTCTATCGGTCTAGAACTAAACATTGAAAAAACGAAAATGATGACTAACAACATCCAAAGACCCATATTCGTGGACAAGCAACAGTTGGAATATGTCCAGAAATATATATACTTAGGAAAACAAATATCATTCTCAAAAGACACACCTTGAAGAACTCAGCAGACGGGTAAACATGACGTGGAATAAATTCTGGAGCCACAAAGAAGTAAAAAAGTAAAAAAGAAAGTTTTAGACTCATGCCTTTTTCCTTGTCTCTCGTATGGAAGCCAAACCTGGATCTATAACACCCACATAAAAAGAAAAATAGAAACATGCCAGAGAGCCATGGAGCGAAGTATCCTTAATCTGAAACTCAGAGACAAGCAGCGACATACTGGAAGAAGGAAGAAGACAAAAGTCATCGATGCTCTAACCCACTGCAAGAAGCTTAAATGGCGATGGGCCGGACATGTTGCACGCCACGACAAAGAAAGATGGACTAAACGAATTACAACATGGGCTGGACCACCCGGTAAAAGAAAAAGAGGTCACCCTCTAGAAATATGGGCAGACGAACTTATAAAGTTTACACGCAGCGACTGGACGAAAGTAGCCCAAAATAGGAAAAAGTGGAAAGAAATGGAGGAGGCCTATACTCGTTGAGAGGTCTTTAATAATAAAAGCAAAAAATAAATAAATATATTTTAAATATTAAATAATGAATTATAATTTGCATGACTCATAATTTCAAATGTTATTATAATGGAAAATGAATTGTATAATCTGAATTTACCTATTGTAAATCTCTTCCGTACACGGAACAATGGTGTTCCGGACATTTGGGAGGCGTACGCGGAGCCAGAACGAGCCAACGCGCAGAGGCCCTTTCGACAATTTAATGAAATGTAAGGGGTACACTAAGCGGATGTTGCCCCTGTCCGTATCATGGGACGCGCACAGAGACAGCACCCGCCATGGTGTAAGGACTATTGAGGTATAATGAAATCTAGAATGTACTAGGCTATTGGGTGGAAAGGATGGACTAGCTACTGGGCTATTGAATAAAAAAACCGGACGTCTGCCTAATAAAATGGTATTCAATTTTATTTCCGGCAGACGGTGACTCGCCCTATGCGAGATGGGCCCCCACAAAAAGCGACATCAAAGATGGCTCAAGGGCAACACCGGTGCATAGGGCTAAGGGTAGAGAGGTGTCACTGGACTTTAAACATATAGCCAACTCGCCACTTAGGTTTCCACATCTACCCTCGAGAACGCAGCTCTCGCGACCCCACTCTGGACGGCCGGTGAAGGCAAGCCAGAGGCAGGGGTCCTGTCCCACCTGTCCGACAGGGCACCCCAGGGGCACTCAGGTACGTGGAGTCGCTACTCTCCAACAGCTCGCCACAAGCTGCCCTGCGTTGACTGATTGCACTGGAGAAAACCAGTGGGCGATGGGGTCGTCCTATTGTTAAGTATTATCAAAGAAATAAAAGGCTTAAATAAAATAAAATAAATAAAAATTGAGTGAGTAAGTCATCTTAATTTTTTATCGACTTACGAGTAGATTAACGTAACTGCCAAAACACTAGCCCCTAAACTCATATACCTACCCTTTACATAAGGGCTATTCTATGTACGTAACTCACTTGAACGGCACCGCATCTTCTCCATCTCTGTACACGAAGAAGCTGTGTGTGTAGTTCAGGGACTCCCCACTAGCAGCGCCGATCTCTCCAGGCCGCCCAATGACCGCGTGCATCCAATGCTCTAGCTTCTTCCCTTCTTCAGTTTTGTAACCTATTGTAAAACTCATTTGAGAAAATAATTTATTCATGGAGTCCCGGCGTGCACAAATAGCGACCGAAGAGCTGGCGGCTTCGTATCAACATTGCGATTGGACCCGGGTATGTCCTTAAACTACGTCCAACAATGAGAGGTAGGGCATAGCGATGACCATCACGCTTGAATCTGGGGCAGCCCAACTGGGGAAGTACCTCCTCCTTATAGAAGACCACAGCCATAATAGCACTGCTACCTTTCAGGTATGTAGTGTTGTGTTCCTGATGGTGAGTAAGGTTCCCAGAGCTCCAACCCCTCTTAAAGGCCGGCAACGCGCTTGTGACTCCCCTGGTGTTGCGGGTGCCCATGGGCGACGGTAATTTCTTACCATCAGGCAATCCGTCTGCTCGTTTGCCGCCTATGTCATAAAAAAAAAAAACAACAACAAGGAAATGCCGCCAGCATCCTTGGTACTTTGTAAAAATCCTATGGACAGGCAGCTACGTCCGTCGAAACCCGATCTACAGCTACTGCAGCTACCCGCCTGCCAAGCGTGGCGACTATGGCAACTACCCCCAAGATGATACAAGTCATGTTTGTGGGAGGCCTATGTCCAGCAGTGGACTGCATACGGCTGAAATGTATCCTTGGTGCAATGTCTCAAGGGCATTTTTTTCATTTAATGTAGTAAATATTTAAGTACTGGTAATATTATTGTAAAGCCAGAGTTTATATATAAACATTATTCATTACTATAGAATACTAGATGATGCCCGCGGCTTCGTCCGAATGGTTAGATGAAAATGTAACATAGTCTTCCCGTGGGAATGAGATGTATTCCCGCTGGAAAAAGTAGCCTATGTCACTCTCCATCCCTTCAACTACCTCCACTTAAATAACCACGTCAATTCGTCGCTCCGTTTTGCCGTGAAAGACGGACAAACAAACAGACACACTTTCGCATTTATAATATTAAGTATGGATAATTGTAATTGGCGTCTGGTGCCGGGTGAAAATAGCACCTTCTCCTCACGCGGGTGTCGTAGGAGGCGACAAAGGGAAAAACCATCTTATGGGCAGCAGCGTCCATTAAAACCGAATCAACAGCTACTGCGGTCGGCAACCAGCCTGCTAAGCGTGGCGACTATGGCAAATCCCCGTTATATAAAGAGAACTTAAGAGCTCAACACATTATTGTTACACAAAAGATCCCAGTGGGTAGTGTATTCGAAATTGTCCCATAATAAGTTAACATAAGGTAATGGCACCAATGTTGGACACTTTTAGCTGACAGGCACCAATGATGGACACTTAGTTCTTATTTCAAAAATCTTAAAGTTATAAATTGAATATGTCCTAACAAATGCACAACACTTAACTCCTTTGAAATAAGCACTAATGTTCATGATTGGTTCCTTGTCCATTACTGGTGCCGTTACCTTACACAAGAAAGATAAGATAACTCACCAACAAAGTGGAAAGGCTTCAAATCGGGCAGGCCGGGGAAATTTGAGTTGGCGGAGCTCGCGAGGAGTGTCGGGGACTCGGTACAGTGGCGCTTCGGGCTGTCAAACTTGCTAGTTAGTTGAATCTGTTTACAAAAAAAATATACAAATATTTTTAATTGATGATGTGTATCCAGAAATCTTTGTATAGTAATTCGGTACTAGAGCGTTTCTCTAAATTTTTGCCACTTTTCTCGAATAAAACTTTTTTGGTAACTTTTATGTTTTTTTCTGGTCAGAATCACCAGCTGATTCGATTTATGCAAATAAAAAAATATGTCCCATAAAATTCCATACATTTTTGAATTTCCTATTATGTTACTTCCATAGAAAATATATAGAAAAAGGTAACACAATAGAAAAGCAATCTGTGGGACACATTTTTTTCTGGCATAAATCGAATCAGCCCGCGATTTTGACAAGAAAAAACATTAAATTTACCAAAATATTTGAAGTCGAGAAAAGTGGCAAAAAATTTAAGGAACGCTTTGTCACTTGCCACCCTCCAATAGCCTGGACATAATACTCGGTGAATCTGGGTCGTGATCCAAAATGTTTAAAAGTGATAAAGATGATCATACTTAACTTTTCCCATGGGACCAATATTGAAAAGTGGCTTACAGGCAATACCCTAA
Source organism: Grapholita molesta (assembly GCA_022674325.2). Lineage (NCBI taxonomy): Eukaryota > Metazoa > Arthropoda > Insecta > Lepidoptera > Tortricidae > Grapholita > Grapholita molesta. The sequence goes on along the minus strand of CP053141.2, from coordinate 3,336,823 downwards.
TCGGAGCGCGAGTTCGAGTATATTCTAATGTCAATTGTCTCTTTTACATATAACCAGACCCGGGACAACTCGGGGCAAGTTATAGGGATTTGATATCGATAAAAAATGTCGATATATATTACTATTCGATATGTCACTAATTTCTATTACTAGAGTTTTAAATCAGTAAATAGTAATAAGCCATACCTGGTATAACTCAGGGCATAATCATTAATACCGACGAACATGAAAAAAAATATTGATTGTATATTATGAAAACTATTTTAAAATAATGTAATGTAATGTAAATACCCGTTTTAATTTTTTTTTTACATGATGTCATTAACATAGATAAATTTTATTATCGATAAAATATTTGGTCACGCACTTATAGATGCCCCGAGTTATCCCAGGTATGCTTATAACCATTTAATTTTATTTTATGAGAGGTAGGGCACAGCGTTGACCATCACGCTTGAATCTGGGGCAGCCCAACTGGGGAAGTACCTCCTCCTTACAGAAGACCACAGCAATAATAGCACTGCCACCTTTCAGGTATGTAGTGTTGTGTTCCTGATGGTGAGTAAGGTTCCCAGAGCTCCAACCCCCCTTAAAGGCCGGCAACGCGCTTGTGACTCCCCTGGTGTTGCAAATGCCCTTGGGCGACGGTAATTGCTTAACACCAGGCAATCCGTCTGCTCGTTTGCCGCCTATGTCATAAAAAATAATAATAATTATTATTATTTGTTTGTCTCTTCCGTACACGGAACAATGGTGTTCCGGACATTTGGGAGGCGTACGCGGAGCTAGATCGAGCCAACGCGCAGAGGCCCTTTCGACAATTTAATGAAATGTAAGGGGTACACTAAGCGGATGTTGCCCCTGTCCGTATCATGGGATGCGCACAGAGACAGCACCCGCCATGGTGTAAGGACTATTGGGTTTTAATGGAATCTAGAATGTACTAGGCTACTGGGTGGAAAGGATGGACTAGCTACTGGGTTATTGCAAAATAAACCGGACGCCTGCCTAATAAAATAGTATACAATTTTATTTCAGGCAGACAGTGACTCGCCCTGTGCGAGATGGGCCCCCACAAAAAGCGACATCAAAGATGGCTCAAGGGCAACACCGGTGCATAGGGCTAAGGGTAGAGAGGTGTCACTGGACTTTAAACATATAGCCAACTCGCCACTTAGGTTTCCACATCTACCCTCGAGAACGCAGCTCTAGCGACCCCACTCTGGACGGCCGGTTAAGGCAAGCCAGAGGCAGGGGACCTGTCCCACCTGTCCGACAGGGCACCCCAGGGGCGCTCAGGTACGTGGAGTCGCTACTCCCCAACAGCTCGCCACAAGCTGCCCTGCGTTGACTGTTTGCACTGGAGAAAACCAGTGGGCGATGGGGTCGTCACATCCCTACGCCTAAATAATAATAATTATTATTATTAATAATATAATAAATATGATAAGTTCTTATTCTTTTAAATAGTGAAATCTCTATATCTATACGTCCGAAGCCGGGGTAGGCCGCTAGCGGTATATAAATTGGAACATATTGAAACCTTCAAATATTGAACTTTGCCGTCACCGGTAGGACCTCGGTAGATGGTGTAGGAATCTTCTACCGTCGTACGCGCAGTATTTGATTCTGCGTGGTACCTGTTAAATAGTGTAAACATAACATTTGGTTTAAGTAATTAATAGACCCCGGATTCTTGTCGCGATGACGTCACAATAAGTGGAACAGTTAGTAATAAGTACAGATTTAATCTGATAAGAAAAAAAAAAAAAAAGGTGTTAACTAATAATGACTTTTTTTGTACAACTGTGAAACTTCCTATAAATCAATTGTCAGTTGTTTAAATTATCGACGTCGTTGTTCTTTGGTTAAGTGAGTCTCCTTAACAGATCATAAATTGTTCTAAATGACTTGCAGTTAGGCTATGTCTTCTAGAAGAATATTTATTCACTCCAAAAAATAATATTGATCAATTCACTGGGCAATTATTATTATGAATTATTCAAATTTATTCCATTTAAATTTTCTTCCACCTTTGCATTTACTCCTCGAGTTACCCTATTGTGACATCAGCGCGACAAGAATCTGGGGTCTAGTAATTAAATAATTTATAAAGAAAATGTGACCGGGCCCACGTCATAAGCTATTTCATAATCCCGAAAGTGATTCGCATAGGAGGTGTAAGCACAAAGTGTTTCTTCTTAGGCCCACTTGCACTCAGGGTTAGACTTCTTCAGGGCTAGTCCACTAACCCAGAGTTAAGGCTTAAATAAACATGTATGGACTTGTATATGGACTGGTTAACCTCGGGTTTGTCAGCTATCCCTGAGTGGTGGAAGTGGGCTATAGAAATGGTAAACGGTACGAAAAACCATTAAGAGATTGCATATAATTTCTAATGTATCCTAAAACATGTAGGACTTGTAAATCTATGACAATGTTCTGACGCAGCATTTGTTTACTAGTTAGGAGTCATATTTAAGGCCATTTTTCGACTTCCGAAGCTTATCTGAAATATTTGTTGACGACCGGTCTGGCCTAGTGGGTAGTGACCAAGCCTATGAAGCCGATGGTCCTGGGTTCGATTCCCAGTCGGGGCATTTATTTGTATGATGAGCACATATATTTGTTCCTGAGTCATGGGTGTTTTCTATGTATTTAAGTATTTATATTTATCTATCTATTATAAATATCGTCGTCTAGTACCTACAACACAAACCTTACCGTAGGACTAGGTCGATTTGTGTAAGATTGTCCCGAAATATTTATTTATTTTATTTTATTTATTTATTTGCGCATTCTATTACAATTGTACTTACTCCACATCGTAGCCTTCGGTGTAATCAGAGGCGGGTACTGTCAGATCAACGTGCAGATGCATTGTTCTGTTGAAATAGGGCTTTGGGGGTACAGGTGACGCCGTTATTGGCACTGGTGCTGGCGTTATTGTCACTGGTCGAGGGGTGGTTGTCACTGGTCGTGTGGCTGTTGTCACTGGTGGCGTGATCACTGGTGGCGTGGTCACTTCGACGTGTATCCTGCTTGCAGAGATGACGGCTGGTAATTTCGGTGCCCTTGGTGCTTCGCCGAGGAAACTTTTGATCAAATCGGCAGTAGATGCTGCAAATGTAATTTATTTAGGCGCAACATGGTGACATATCGATAAGATATAAACCTGAAGGTCACGGGTTCTAACCCTCGCATGTACCATCTCAAAACTTATGTACGAAATAATCATTTCATATTTTTGTACCAGTCGTTCTTCTATGAGAAATCATAATGAGTAGAATATATAAGTGTTTTGGTGTAACTACTGTTAACCTACATTATTATTTGAAATAAATAATTTGAATTTGTATAATTTCAATGAGGATACTAAAACTTAGGTATGACTTAGTTTTTCTGCAGGTGGTCAAAAGTGATACCGTAATTCGGGGTGAGTTGGCGCGAAATCGAAGTTCAAACCTAGATAATGTTGCTACATTGCATAGTTTCTACGAAAAATGCATAATAGTAGGCAAAACCAGCCCACCCCGTAGTTGGGGTGAGATGGTTTACCAAAGGGGTGAGTTGGAAAAATTGTTAGGGTTGCCACTTTTGGATTAAGACTTGTCAAGAGATTTTTTTATAAATGTAGCAAATGTATGTTTTATTTATGCTCCTTTTGAACCCTTAATGTTTTCGATAAGTAGTGACCCTTATTTTTATGACGTGCTAGGTTTTGCCCGCGGCTTCGTTCGCGTTATAATTTCACCCCCCCTTTAAGGGATGGGGGCAGTTTTCAAAAAAATAACCAACGAACACAACCGATTTTTTTTTGTTAACCACGAATAGTCCGCATTCCAATTTTTAGCTTCCTACCTTGGATATTGCGGAATCATCATCATCCTTTTAGGGAAGTGGGGGGTAAGAATGAGACAAAAAGTAGCCTATGTCACTCTCCAGCCTTTCAACTATCTCCACTTAAAAATCACGTCAATCTGTGGCTCCGTTGATCGGTGAAAGAAGGACAAACAGACAGACAGACTCACACACACTTCGCATTCATGACATTAGTAAGGATAAATACTTCAACGATTTTTAAAATAATATTTACCATTTTACTATAATGTAAGACACTTTTGACTACTTATGTAAATCGACAACCCTGAACTACGAACGCCATCTCCCCCCTCTACCAAGCCGATACACCCCGTTCGTAACACCAACTCTAACCATTAGTGAGCCAACTGTCCCCGTTGTCGAGCCAACTCACCCCACAGTACAAACCTACTCACCCCATAAAGATCATCAAATGCGTATTGGATTGTTTTCTATGTTAAAACCATTATAAATAATGAAAATATAACATGTTTTTCTGTTTCCAATAAGCCATGTAAGTATATAAACGATATCCTAATAGTATATGAACACTTACTTTGGAAAACATCACTTAAAATCAAAGTTAAAATCAACTAAAAATCCGCCGATTTCAAGCATTAACTTTGAGAGTGAATTTGTGTTCCAAAATTGTATGATTTGGGAGCTTAGTGTTGCGAAAAGAAGAAAAAATATATCTAAAAATATAATCAAATTACTTTGAGAGCAACATAAGCCCAAAAATTAAAGTAACTACACAAAAAAGAAATTCTGGATTCGCAAGCCAACTCCCCCCGCGAAACCTAGTCACCCCGAATTACGGTAGTCACTTTTGTAAAAAATTCTGTGCCAAAATAATATATCAGATACGTTTGACCCATTTGCATAGATATTTTCTCGGGCAAATATTGTCTCGTGAAGATATTTACAAAGTGAACGCGTAAATATAAATGTGTGCATAATTACATTATACCTACCTATTATTTTTCTAAAAATCAAAAGTAGGTACTTAAACTTACCAAAAACTTGACGCCTTTCTGAGAAAGGAATATAATCCGATGCTGAAACAAAAACCCAGGTTATTTACCGTTTGCACCAGATACCTGGGTTCAAATCCCAGTAAGTTATTTGTGTGATGAGCACAGATATTTGTTCCTGAGTCATGTATGTTTTATATATATTATTTAAGTATTTGTATATTATATATATATATATATATATATATATATATATATATATATATATATATATATATCTCGTTGGCTGAGTCATCATCATCATCATCTCAGCCATAAGACGTCCACTGCTGAACATAGGCCTCCCCCTTGGATCTCCACAAGTACCGGTTGGAAGCAACCTGCATCCAGCGTCTTCCGGCGACTTTAATGAGGTCGTCTGCCCATCTTGTGGGTGGCTGAGTACACAACACAAACCTTCTTGAGCTTACCGTGGAGCTCAGTCAATTTGTCTAAGAATGTCTTGTAATATTTATTTATTTATTATATGCAAACGTATGGGAACGACCGCACACGCTGCTCACAGCCCTTGGACGCTCGACGCGACGTTACACGCTCTGCCCGACGCTCCGCTTCTAGCGTTCACTCGGGCCTTACAGTTAATGAAAAGAAGCTTATCCAATATTACCGAGTGCGATTAGGTCTTCTGAAGCACTTAAATCACCAGTCTTCAAGGTTTCGGCTGACGCCAACGACGCCCCACATATTCCTATAAACATATTAATTTATTCAACTGGAAACAAATCGAATTATGTTAAATATTGATTTGCGTTGGCTTGGAAGTAGTAGCATTACTATATATTTTTTTAATACCAGACTGACCAGCGTTTGACCTTAGTCACACCTGATGGTTAGTGACGACGAGGTCGAGGGTATAGCACGTTGGTTCAGTAAGGGCCTATTCACTCTTGCTATGAAAAAAGCCCACATGATATCTTGCCGGGAATACAGACGAAGGGAGCGAATTCCATTCCTTAGCAGTCCGTGTTCGGAATGTACATAGAAGCGAATCGTTTAGTGCGAATGAATGGAATATTCACAATGTAAGGATGAAACCGCTCCCCTCGCCTGGACGGTCGGTGGTGGAACGAAGATGGCGGAATTAAATCGTGCAATTCCTGTGCACACTCTCCAAAATGTATCCTGTAAAGCAACTAGGCAAAGAACTCTACTCAACCATTAGGCAAAGTGAAGAGGATTGTAGGCGGTGCATTAAAAAAAATAAGGTTAATGAATAAGTAACAAAAATAACTAGACATCAAAATAAAATGTTCATTGCACATGTAGATATACAATAATTACAATATAATGAAAACTACGAGTACTCAACTAATTATTGCATTAAATCTTAAAGATACCCTTGAGGCATTGTACTAAAGATGCTGGCGACATTTCCTCCTTGTATCGCAATGCTGATACGTTCTGCGAGGAAGCAGCCAGCTCTTCGGTCACCAGTTACATCAACCAGACGCTTCGCGATTTCTGCAATAAGTTTATGCGCACTGGGACCCCATGGACCTAGCGTCTCTACGCCAGATATTATGTACTACTTTCACCACTAGCTGCCTAGAAATCAAAACCTTGCCAAATGCAACTATGGTTTGCTATAATAGATAAATTGAAATTCAAAATAGCATTAAATGGGTGACCTTTTTTATAGGTTTCGGGGGGGTTAGAGGTTAAATACAACATGCATGGCCTTCTTCAAATACAGTGTGTAAGTCTTATACGGGCGAATCTCTTAACGGAGGGTAGAATAGGACATAAGAAATATATTTAGATAACTTTTGCTTAGAAGTGCAATTAAAATTTTATCCATATAAAAAAATTCGGCCCCCAATGTAATGCAACACACTCGAGTTAAACACTCGTTGACAGTTACTTTCAAAAGCTCATATCGCGTAATGTTCGCAGTACATTACTGATCAGAAATTTTACAAAAATTAATTACATATGTATAATAGGTATAATTAAAGAGAAACCTTTTGGTTAATGTTTATACTGGTAAATCCTATGTCTGGTTTAATTCTTCGCCCGTATTAGACTTACACACAGTATAAGAAATAGCTTTTACTGTAATTATCAAATAAAACTTACCAATAGCGCACAACGCCAATATTCTCCGCACAAACATATTGTTTATTTCAAGTAATCGAACGGTTTGGCAGTCTCGGGTTTAATGGCACTAAGAGACCTGTCCACAAAAAAACACTAATAACATATTCAAATGCAGATTTATGATAAACTAGATTCCGCACGCGGCTCTGCACGTGAAGCGGTGAATTTATTAAACCTTTATTTTATTTTAGGGCACAGCGAAGTACCATCGCGCTTGAGTCCGGAGAAGCCCAACTGGGGAAGTACCTCCTCCTTACAGAAGACCACAGCCATAATAGCACTGCTACCTTTCAGGTATGTAGTGTTGTGTTCCTGATGGTGAGTAAGGTTCCCAGAGCTCCAACCCCCCCTTAAAGGTCGGCAACGCGCTTGTGACTCCCCATTGCTTACAAGGCAATCCGTCTGCTCGTTTGCCACCTTTTGTCATAAAAAAAACCGTCAATTCTTAATACATTTTTATCTTTATCTTTATCTCGCGTTATCCCAGCACCTTAGCCACAGCTCATGGGTGTCTGGGGACCGCTCCAACAGGAATTGGCGTAGGCACTAGTTTTTACGAAAGCGGCTGCCATCTGACCTTTAAACTAGACCTTACGGGGATTAGTCCGGTATCCTCACGATGTTTTTCTTCACCTAAAAGCGACTGGTAAATATCAAATGATATTTAGTACAGATATAGTGAGAAATGATTTTCCTTCGGGAGAACTCGGATCTTTATCGGAATACGATGACACCCGAACTGTCAATGAATGATCGTATTAAATTAGTGACATTTTCACTTTATTATTTGGTGTCAAATGTGAAAGTAAAGAATGACATGTGACATAGTTTTGCACTACATCTGTAGGTACATAACTTCCGAAAAACTCATTGATTCAAGCAGGGGTTTGAACCTACGACCAGATTGCACGTCGCACGCTCTTACCGCTAGGCCACCAGCGCTCTATCTAGTATACATATACATCTCCGTATTTTTTATTACTTGACATAAAAAAATGCTCAATCCTTTTTAGTTAGACCTTAATTTCGTGATAAAGTTCCCTATTCTATTAATTTTTTCTATTATTTATATCCCTTTTTGTTTATATTTTGCTTTCGTCCAAAATTTTATATAGTTCCATTCAATGTTTTACGCCAAAGAGCAACAAACACACATAAAGGCATACAAATATCTCAACATTAACAATTAAAACTTTTGTATATGTAATACAGTATTTATATATCCATACTAATATTATAAATGCGAAAGTAACTCACTCTTGTCTGTCTGTTACCTCTTCACGCTTAAACCGCTGAACCAATTGGGATGAAATTTGGTATGGAGAGAGCTACGAGAAAGGACATCAGGACATAGGAAAAAGGATATAAATAATTTTTATCCCGCAACCATACTTTAAAGACGGACATGGCGACGACGAAGGCGCGAGGAAAAGCTACTACACACAAGGATAAATACGAATAAATTCATGATGTTGTTGGTGCACCCAATGTATTTATATCCATATAAAAAACTAAATTTAGATATGAAGTCACTTTAAAACAAGATCTGATAATAAATTTGTTTTGCATTCACTTAAATATCTAATGGGCTAAGGGCGTGGCCACATGTCCACGTCACGGCGCCGTAAACGACGCGGTGTCGCGTCGGAGCGCGGCACTTTTTCCACCGTGAGAATATACGTTGCCGCGTCGTTTTTTTTTTTTTATGTCATAGGCGGCAAACGAGCAAACGGATTGCCTGGTGGTAAGCAATTACCGTCGCCCATGGGCACCCGTAACACCAGAGGAGTCACAAGCGCGTTGCCGGCCTTTAAGGGAGGTTGGAGCTCTGGGAACCTTACTCACCATCAGGAATGAAACCTGAAAGGTAGCAGTGCCACTATGGCTGTGGTCTTCTGTAAGGAGGAGGTACTTCCCCAGTTGGGCTGCCCCAGATTCAAGCGTGATGGTCATCGCTGTGCCCTACCTCTCATTGTTGGACGTAGTTTAAGGACATACCCGGGTCCAAAAACGCGTCGTGCAAATACACGTTACCGGCGAGACAAAGTCAAACGCCAATCCGTTCTTAAGCCTTTGTTCAAGATGGTTGAGGATATCGATTCCCATTTGTTAGTCTCTTTGGTAAAATAACGTCCAATGCTCTGAGATAAAACAAATGACGATTACAAAGATACATTTTTGAAATCTAGTCCATGGAACTCTTTCCATGGACTAGATTTCAAAATTCCTTTTGGGTGCAGTGCATTTTAACGTCTCGTAATTCCTTTTGTTACTGCCATCATGATTCATAATAGAAAGATAAGGATTTATACAATATCTTCTTTTCCTCTGCTTTTTCTTCATGCTTCTTCTTAAAACCAACAAGAGCAGAATGCGTGGGATAGGATCCATGTAGAATTGAAAACTGATCGCAAAATATTTTGGAGATGTATGAGAAGCTGCGGCGTTGTGATCGACTGTGGCACCGCAACGTTAATCTGCACGACGCGGCAACGTGTATGTATTTGCACGACGCGGCAACGTGTATGTATTTGCACGACGCGGCAACGTGTATTCTCACGGTGGAAAACGTTCCGCTCTCCGACGCGACACCGCGTCGTTTTACGTTTACGGCGCTTGACGTGGACATGTGGCCTGGCCGTGGCATTTGCATCTTATGTAGAGGTAATAACTATGAAAATGTTGTTGAAACTTAAAATTCCTGTTTGAATTTTTCTTTACCCTATAAGAGTGACCCACTGTTGGGTAACCCCTCTTTCTCGTCTTTTGGTCTTAAACTCAAACTCAAACTCAAACGTTTATTCAGTAAGTAGGCCACAAGGGCACTTTTACACGTCGAGTATACAAAAGAAGAAAACATAAAAACTACACCGGTTCTAACCCTACACCTCTGACCCGAGAAGCATTTCGACTTTTATGATCGGCAAGAAACTCGGCGGGATTTATTTTTTCAAAACAGTATTACAAAAGATATCTTATACAAATTACATAAAAATGCCTTATCCAATGCACTCTCTCGCCACTCTTTGAAAAATGCAGCCTGGAGCCGATTTTTGAGCACTCGACGCTCGAATCGTGACATTTTAAACTCTCTCAAACACGAGAAATGGTACTTAGGTACAAACGGAGACTCACGTGTAATTATATCGCACTAGGCGACATGTTTCGGGTAAGCTCTGGTACCCATTTTCAAGCCGGGACAGGACGCACCGCTGTATCGCTCAGTCACACCCTTAGCGATACACCCTCAACGCGAGCAGTGTGTTCTGACCTGGTGTGCTTACCCGAAACATGTCGCCTAGTGCGATATAATTACACATGAGTTTATCCGTTTGTAACTTAGTAGTAGTAACATGGCTCACAACAGTTTGAATTATAGTACCTACGAAGAAATGGTATTTACAAGCATGAATGATATAAATAAGTCACCGTGAGAATCTAAACTATACACTCTCTGCAAAAATAACCGTGATAAACTTTACTGTCGGATTATTTTCCGCCTCCAAAGTTTTTGAATTCGAATACACAACTTTTAAAAATCGGCCCCTCATCCCGCCATCTTCGTTTTGGTCTTCCTCTACCCCGAGATCCATTCTGTGCCTGTGACCCATTCCCTTGCTAGTATCGTCCAGCGCTCTGAGCCCCGAGTGTAAGTTTTTAACGCAGCTTTACGTCACGAGCGCCTTTGCGTTTCCAATATAAATAACATTATCACTTACGCGTTCGTAAAAGTTTTTATCTACGTACATGTCATAAGTGCTCTAAAATGCGTCCAGAAACCGTAGGCAATGTCCAGCATTACCAACCATCAGAAATGAATGGAGATGTAATGTTAACATTACCTACTGAAATCCGTAGGTTATGAGTTTAAATTTGGAACAGCTATCAAATTCAAGTGGGATGTCTATTCTAGTATCTATAGATATTAAAACAGTCATTGATACGAAACGCCAATTCGTTATGTTTTTTTAATATAAATTGAACGACATTTGAACTCGAGTGACAATAGAATAGGGAGTTCATTCGCTTGTCTATGGTTTAAAAAAATATTTAACTGAGATATGAAATACGCAACGCTGCCATTCCAAGCTGTCATTTGTTTTGTTCGTTGACTTTTTAATGTTTCAAGTAACACTAGTAATACTGCAGGTCATTTCCCTACGGTTCCTGAACCCATCTTAAAACATTTATGATATTTTTTTTATTTTTATTTATTAACCAACTTACATTAACAGATACACCAAACATGCAAGTTATAGGTTATAGTACAAACTAGACTTAGACTTACGAAACTAAAGGATATAATCATAATTAAATATTTACATGCTATGATACTATAGTCGTTGGTGTGGAGATTGACTCCAAATATCGGGATGCTGTGGCCAGGAATTTCAGTTCTTTCTGCAAGAATATGTCTGTGTTGGGGTCAAATATAAGAATATTATTAATATGATTCAATGCTACATATAGAGGGGTTGTAAGCAAAGCCACAGTGCTAGTGCTGGGAATTACAAAAAGAGGCGTCGAACGAGGACGAAGAGTTGCTCGTACAAATCGATATGTGTGTAGATAAAGTAGTGTATGTAACTATACATAATTAGGCATTACAACAATCGTGTGATATTATTAACCCACACTCTTGTTGTAATGCCCTTCATTATGCACAGATACATAAACTACTATATCACTAACGCGTTCGTAAAAGTTTTTTTACGTCAAAAGAAACTACTCGTAACATTAGAGCCTCTGGGTGCATTCGGCAGACGTGCTCAGCCCAGTTCCACTTTAGCTTGCCGGCCTTCATACCTACACCCATAATACCGGTTTGCATTGGTCAAGTTTTGACCCTGGCCTGTTCAAATCCTTAACTTCTTTATGATACGAATAAAAACAATCCGTTTTTATAGCTACCTCTCTGATGCGATCGAATTTTTGAAAACAGGTTTTCAATAGTGAGTTATTTTTTTGAGCCGATACACATTAAGTATTACTTCTGACTTTAGAACTGTTGTAAGCCATGTTAATTATATCGCACTAGATATAACTACACGTGAGTTTATCCGTTTGTAACTAAGTAGTAGTAACTTTAGATATTATTTATTTTGCCACGGTTTCCCCGAGGGATTACAGTGGGGTTCTTCAAAAGAGTGTACAGATCTATAAAGGATCGACAACGCGCATGTAACACCTCAGACGAGTTTCAGGCTGCGGTAACTGCACACCATCAGGCGGGCCGTGTGCTTGTGCCTATGAAGTCGAGTCCTCTGTTCGAACCCCAGTAAGGGCATTTAGAGCGACGACGCCAGTAATGGACAACGAACCAAGATATTAATATCATTGTCTCTTACTGGCGCTAGCGAATGCGTTCTCCAGTCATTATTCCTCCTAGTGCCGGTCAGGATTTATGTGGCTACCCGACGAATGTCTGTCAGAAAGTTTAGGGTATACATTGTAAAATATTGGGGACATGGGCTCTTAATTTCAAATACCAGTAAATGACGGCATTGAAGAGCTAAATCTGAAAGGAAGGAACAAAGGAACTGAAGAGATATTTAAAGACACTAAACCAAAGTGATTCTTTAAAGATTTGCACACACACACACACACACCCCAACTCGCTTCTAATGGGTCCATATTGGGTTGCATAATTATTGATTGTCATAAACACATCATTTGCCTATTAATGCGTTTTTTTTATTTTAAATTACAATTATTTTTCGGAATTATTATAAAACAAACCTAACCTAACCTAAAATATTAAACAGTATTATACCTTAAACGTTTCTTATAATTGAAACAGTTTCGGAAAAAAAATGATTATGCCAAATGATGGATTTATGGCTAATGGTGAATTATGACAATCAAAATTATGCGACCCAACACGCACCCGCTTCTAAATTTTAAAATTTTATTATAGTAAATGCATGAAATTATAAACTTACTTACTTTTTTGGGGGATAAAGCTGTTGTCGCGTCCGTGGGCTTTAGCTCTAGATACCCACACGTGTCCCCTGGGTAGCGCCAAATGACCAGCACTCTCTGGTGGTAGGCTTTATAGCCGCGGCTTGTCACCACCCTGCTGTCTAAGCCATGTCGCTAAATGATCTTCGGATCATGTTCCGGCATGAAGACAGTAGCAGCCATTTTTGGGAAGGCGGGTCTGAACGGTATTGCTCTGCTTGCAAGCCGGTTTCAGTACCATCTGTTTGTTGCACCGGATGCCTGGTCGCGGAGGGTAGCGGGATCCGAAGCACGGTTCTCCGCTGGCCGACCGCAGGTAGTTGGGGGCCCAAGTAGGGACTTAGCTAACCCCGAAAGGCTGCCCCGCCAACTGTGAAAAATCCCGGAGATGTGCTGTAGTGCCGGTTTGCGACCGGAGAGAGGACCCGACAGCTGTCTTCGGGGGGGTTCGGGCGTCCCCGCAGTCTCCAGACCAGGCCTCCAATGTGTGGCAGACTGTTTGTGTGCTGCTGGGTGAGCAGCTTTGCACCTGTTCAACTGCCGCCTTCCCCGCCTATTCACACTTAAATATATGGCTAAAGTCAAAAAATCGAGCAAGTGTTTACAGCGGAAGCACATCCTCTCCTTTAAAGTGCACCTCTCGAACATCCGAGGCTTGCACTCTAATCTCGTGCCAGTCCACCACCATCTCGAGACTGAGAAGCCCCACTTGCTCTGCCTCACCGAGACGCAGATCAGATGTCCCATGGACGCGTCGTATCTGCACTACCCGGGATATGCCCTGGAGCACTCTTTTGTGCAAAAGGCTGGCGTGTGCGTGTATATTCGCGATGACATCTGTTATCGGCGTCTCCGTAACCTTGAGGACCGTAACCTTTCCTCTTTATGGCTTCTGGTGGACCTCGGCGTTGAACAAATTGTTTACGCCGTGGTTTACCGATCGCACAGCGGTGACCAGGAGACAACCAGGCTCTTTGAACAACTTAGTGATGCGGCGGGTGTGGCTCAGCAACGGTACCCGAGTGCGCAATTGGTTTTCTGGGGACTTTAACGCTCATCACGAGGAGTGGCTGTGCCCATACCAGTTCACTGACCATGCAGGGAGAGAGGCACGCAAGTTTGCGTTATCGCTGGATCTCTCTCAGCTGGTCGACCAACCCACCCGCATTCCGGATGTTGCGAGTCACACGCCTAATTGCCTGGACCTTCTGTTGACTACCGATCCGGACAGATACAACGTGTCAGTGTCATCCCCGTTGGGAACTTCTGACCACTGTCTGGTGAAATCTGTGTCGCACCACTCACCTCCTGTCCTTAGCCCGAAGGGCATGCGTCGTGTGTGGCGATACAAGTCAGCAGATTGGGATGAGATGCGGCATTTCTTTGCATCATATCCTTGGCTGCCAACCTGTTTCAATAGTGATGATCCGTCGAGCTGTGCAGCAGCTGTCACTGATGTGTTGCGTCGGGGTATGGAATATTACATCCCCTACTCCGACGTAGCTGTTGGTGGCGCAGCTCGCCCGTGGTTTAATGCTGAGTGTGCTCAGGCGGAAGCGCTTAAGCACGTGGCGTATTTATCATGGGTTGATGCTCGTAGTTGTAAAGCTCCGGATGTACACGTAAAGAAACAGTCCTATAACAAAGCTGCCAAGTACTGCAAGAAGGTCATGCAGAAAGCTCGATTCCTCCATGTTCGTCGTGTCGGGGCCAAACTTGCTGCATACCCATCTGGGAGCAAAGCGTTTTGGTCTCTCGCGAAATCGGCTGAGTTGAATTTCTGTCGCCCATCACTACCTCCACTGCTGAAACCGGACGGTTCACTGGCCCACACTGCGGAAGAGAAGGCGAACTTGTTTGCCTCTCTATTTGCGGAAAATTCACATTTAGACGCTGGTAGTGCCATGCCTCCTTCTTTGCCCCGCTGCGAAGTATCAATGCCAGAGGTGCGTATTCATCAAAGGGAAGTACTGAAGTCACTACGCTGTCTAAATGTGAATAAGGCTAGTGGGCCTGACGGTATCCCAGCAGTCGTTTTAAAAACGTGTGCCCCTGAGTTGTCTCCTGTTTTGACGCGCCTGTTTCGTCTTTCCCTAAAGTCGAGAAAAGTTCCCGAAGCGTGGAAGCTTGCTAACGTGCAGCCTGTGCCTAAGAAGGGTAGCCGTGCGGACCCATCGAATTATCGTCCCATTGCAATCACTTCCATACTCTGCAAGATTATGGAACGTGTATTGAACAACAAGCTCCTTGCGTATCTTGAAGGTAACGATCTCCTTAGCGACCGGCAATACGGCTTCCGCCGAAAGCGGTCTACTGGGGACCTTCTAGTGTACGCTACCCACATTTGAGCGAGGCCATCGAGAAACGCGGCGAAGCTCTCGCCGTGTCTCTCGACATTTCCAAGGCCTTTGATAGGGTTTGGCATGACGGCCTTCTGGGCAAGCTCTCTGCGTACGGAATCTCTGCTGGTTTGTGCTCTTGGATTTCTGATTTCCTGAGGCAGCGATCTATTAGGGTCGTAGTGGATGGTTGCTCATCGGATCGCGTTGCAATTAATGCCGGAGTGCCTCAGGGTTCAGTTCTTTCAGCTACCCTCTTTTGCTGCATATAAACGATTTGCTAAAGCCCGGTATCTTTGGGTATGCAGACGACAGCACGGTGACTGAGAGATATATTCCTGAGGCCCAAACTACTAGTGGAGAGACCGAATCCTTTAGGGAAGCTTTGGTTGAGCGAACGAACCTGACCTTGAAGGCCGTTGACGAGTGGGGCGAAGCCAACTTGGTCAGGTTTAACGCTTCCAAGACACAGGCGTGTTTATTCACAGCCAAAAGGAGCCCTTTTAACTTGGCTCCTGCTTTCCAGAATGTTTCATTAGCAATTTCGGACCACCTCGAACTACTTGGGCTGAAATTAACTACTAAGCTGAACTTCGGTGCCACTATTGAGGCCAAAGCGAAATCCGCTGCTAGAAAACTTGGGGTCTTACACAGGGTGAAGCGGTACTTCACGCCGGAACAGCTTCTAACACTTTACCAAGCTCAGGTTCGATCGTGCATGGAGTACTGTTGCCATCTTTGGGACGGGTCTGCCAAGTATCAGCTGGCCGCTTTGGATTCAATAGAGCACCGTGCTCGCAAACTCATTGGCGATCCTGAATTACTCAGTGTAAGGTTACAAAGGCTTGAGCACCGTCGCAGGGTTGCTAGTTTGTCTGTGTTTTACAGGATACATTTTGGAGAGTGTGCACAGGAACTGTACGATTTAATTCCGCCATCTTCGTTCCTCCACCGGACGTCCAGACGAGGGGAGCGGTTTCATCCTTACGTTGTGAATATTCCATTCATTCGCACGAAGCGATTCGCTTCTACCTTCCTAATGCGGACTGCTAAGGAATGGAATTCGCTCCCTTCGTCTGTATTCCCGGTAAAATATAATTTGGGTCTTTTCAAGGCAAGACTGAATAGGCTGTTACTGAACCAGCGTGCTACACCCTCGACCTCGTCGTCACTTTCCATCAGGTGCGACTGAGGTCAAACGCTGGTCAGTCTTTTATAAAAAAAAAAAAAAACTTAGCTAATTTTCTCATTTTTGTTAAACCGCACTCGCAGTTGGCTAAGATACAGGCTCAGCCTAGTTTGATCACTGACGGATAGTCAAAATTTTTTATAAACTATTTTTGTATAATAAACGATTTTAGTTTTTTTTTTGAGTTTGTCTGAATTTTGGGAAACCGTTTACCAGGTATAGGTAGGTGTAGCAGAACCAAAAGTGTCTAAGCGTTTGAAGTGTTCAAAATGACCTACACGCGCTCTTACTCTCTTGACATTTAGATTTACATTAGAGATGTGATGATCTCATTTTGAATACCTACGTCAAACGCTTAGGCACTTCTGCTGCTGACTGTACTACGTATCTAAAACACGGTCTGTAATGAATTAGTATTTGTTTATAAATATATAAATAATACTAAATAAATAAATATTTCGGGACAATCTTACACAAAACGACTTATGCCCGGAATACACGAGGCTAGTTTTTCAAGCCAGTATAGTAAGCTAGTGCTAGTAAGCTAGCAAGCTAGTGCGTCTATCTTCGTGTATACAGAACTAGCTTCACTTTCAGGCTAGTAAGCTAGTGCTGAAGCCAGGATAGTTTTAATAGCTTGCCGTTCTATTTTTTGAGATAGTAGCGCCCCGCACCACCGATTTCGCTAGCCTAGCTTGTGTACTATCTTCGTGCGGCCGGTGAAGCTAGTATCCATCCGGCTAGTGCCATTTGTCCATACACGTTTTTTTAAATATATCTTCAAGTAATTCATCTAGTACACATTTACATAGTTTTTTAAGTAATTGTTTCATTCATGCTATGTTATTTTTTACGAATTACGTTCATATTGACGTTTTTTTTACGACACTTTGCAAACGTACTGGCACTCGAACTGACTTAAAATTACTGGCATCATGTAGACAGCACTAGCCTGGGTTCAAGCCAGGACAGTTTTACTAGCTTACTAGCTTATTAACTAGCTTACTATACTGGCTTGAAAAACTAGCCTCGTGTATTCCGGGCATTAGTCCTACAGTAAGCCCAGTAAGGATTGTGTTGTAGGTACGAGACGACGAAATATACATATAAATACGTAGAATACACCCATGACTCAGGAACAAATAACTGTGCTCATCACACAAATAAATGCCCTGACTGGGATTTGAACCCAGGACCATCGGTTTCATATGCAGGGTCACTACCCACTAGGCAAGACCGGTCGTCGAATCGGTCAGTCGGTCGTTTATATTTTTATAAACTTAAATACTTAAATACGGAATCCTTAGTGCGCGAGTCCGAATCCAACTTGGCCGTTCTTATATTCCTCAAACAGAATAATGTGTCACTTTATTGTGAACCTCAGAATGAATTGCAATCATTTGAATTGCAAATCATCCAATTACCATACTCATTAAATGAATAAACGACATTAGCAATTTATTTATTCGTCGAGTATTTTTTTTATATTTCCCGATGACCTAGATAGACTTAGGTAAAATTGAGGTGGCTTATCTCTTACGCTCTTATAGGCAAGCGTGAAACAACATGTTCACACCATCTTGTTTGTAAATAAAATATTAATAATAAATTAATAAATGGAAGTTATCATGACGAATAACTACCGGAAATATATCCTGAAGGACGATACGGTCGACATTTGTCGGGCATGCCGCCGTCCCGGAGAGTCACTCAGGCATATAATTTCCGGTTGTTCTCATCTTGCTAACGGCGAGTACTTGCACAGACATAACCTTGTAGCCAGGATTATACACCAGCAGCTTGCTCTTATGTATGGACTTGCGGACCGCGAAGTGCCGTACTACAAGTACACACCTGCGCCAGTTCTCGAAAATGGTCGTGCCACGCTCTATTGGGATCAATCTGTTATCACGGACAGGACTATTGTAGCCAATAAGCCTGATATCGTGGTGATAGATCGATCGCAGCGCCGGGCAATGCTCATCGATATCACCGTCCCATGTGACGAGAACCTCGTGAAGGCCGAGAAGGACAAGTCCAGCAATTACTTAGACTTGGCTCACGAGGTAACCGCCATGTGGGAAGTTGATTCGGCGATCATTGTACCGATAGTTGTTTCCGCGAACGGTCTCATAGCGAAGAGTCTCGACCAACATCATGAGAGACTCCCGCTACGTGGTTGTGGTTGGATCAAAGGTCAGATTCAGAAGGCGGTAATCTTGGACACGGCGCGCACAGTCCGACGGTTCCTCTCTCTGCAGCCCTAACCATCGCACCGGCAGCCTGGGCCCTGCCCCGTTGCCGGCGGCACCCTAGGTTAGGTTTTTTATGTTTTTATTGTTTTGATATGTTTTAGATGTATTTTTATACTTTACTTTTATAAAAATATTGTAAAAAAACCTAATCTAAGTAAGAAGATAAATAAAGAAAAATATTAATAATAAATAAATATTTACACAAATCGACCTAGTCCTACGGTAAGCTCAGTAAGGCTTGTGTTGTAGGTACTAGACGACGATATATATAACATATAAATACTTAACTACATAGAAAACACCCAGGACTCAAGAACAAATATCTGTGCTTATCACACAAATAAATGCCCTGACTGGGATTTGAACCCAGGAACATCGGCTTCATAGGTAACGTCAATACCCACTAGGCCAGACCGGTCGTTATTTTGTTTCGTCGTTAGTTTGTGAAACACTAGATGGCGCTAGTACCTTAGCCAGCAATCCGGGAAGTATATATTGCATAGATATACCAGTAGACGAGGCGTGCAAATAATCACGATCGAAAGGGATGGTCTTATGTAACTTTCCGAGACGCTATTTTCGTCCGCCCTTGTCATAGTCTCACATATTTTTGTTCCCCTTCAAACTAAACTTTTCAGAACTGTCAAAGTTGGAGGGATATAAACAAATACAATTGGAGTTTTCTTGTGCTTTAGTTTGGTTGGCAATGGCTGGCATGGGTTTCCTACAGAGAACATAAGTTTTTCATTCGCAACTTGTTGTGAAACGAAAAAAAATTAAGAGTGGTTATGAATCGCAGTTGAGAAAGAAAAAATTGTGTCTACCTCGCCAGAAAAGTGTTTTTCTCTCTTGTGGCTTGAAGTCCTGCAAACGCTCAAGATTCCCCAACTAGCAAAGTAGTGATATAAGAAAATTTATTAACACTAAGGAGTGTTACAACAATCATAAATCAGTAATTCGGTAACTGGGGGTTGTATTTCGGTAGCCCTTATCATTATTTAGCTGTATAATCTATTACAGCTAAGTAGTGATTATACATGTTGTTATAAAAGGATATACAACAGCTTTATGTAGCACATATAACATAGCTCCATAGCACTGTTCACAACAGCGATATAGAGCAAATCAGTTGTATATCAGATATAACCGGCACAGTTTTACAGTTATGTATCTCTACTGTGGCTTCTAAGTCACTGCATTATCACTGATGATATATCTGTTACCAATGGAGCTGACTTGTGTTATATAAACATTTAGTACAGCTTATATACTTCAAACCAGTCGTATATCAGCGTCATCCTAACAACATCACCATAACAGTAACACCGGTAACTACTGTAACACTATTTAGTTGTAATTACACTTTTGTATCACGTTATATACCCCAGTTACATATTAACGTTTTAGTCTTCAATATAGAATCTAAAATGTAACATAGTCGTGGTTTTTAACTTAGATATGGAACATGTTAGTGGACAAGGCAGCATCGGGAATTGTGCAGAGGGTCCCGCAGAAAATAAAATACCACCTTCATCCAACCATAATGATTGTTTTTTTATAGACTGTAATTCGGATGACAATGAAGAACAATTGAATATTAGGTATCAGCAATGAGCTGTCGGCACGCTTTTGATGTTTTGCGTTAAATAAGGCGTATGCTAAACTAGTGAGGATTGATGTTTCCTTGTAGTTTAATTATTATTTTAAGGATTTGAGCAATAGTCACATTCGTCCTCGGGATAGTGACCGTACTATATTACTCGCGTTGGTTTGAACCACGAGCTTTTTGGAATCTTTGGACCCGGGTATGTCCTGAAACTACGCCCAACAATGAGAGGTAGGGCCCAGCGAAGTAACATTACGCTTAAATCTGGAGAAGCCCAACTGGGGAAGTACCTCCTCCTTACAGAAGACCACAGCCATAAGTGCTATTATGGCTGTTGTCTTCTGTAAGGAGGAGGTACTATCAGGGCTACCTTTCAGGCCTGTAGTGTTGTGTTCCTGATGGCGAATAAGGTTCCCAGAGCTCCAACCCTCCTTAAAGGCCGGCAACGCGCTTATGACTTCCCTGGTGTTATGGGTACCCATGGGCGACGGTAATTGCTTACCACCAGGCAATCCTTTGCGACATATGTCATAAAAAAAAAATCTAGCTCAGATATCCATATTGGCACTAGAAGGTTAATACTAACTTTGCTCCCTTGAACAAACAACTATTGTAAGGATTTTTAACTATTCTGTGGGCGTCTCTTAAATATTTATAAGACAACAATTTGGCGATATTTTGGCATTGTAAAAAAGTCACATATAAATATAAAACAGAATAGGTCATCGGTCAGGGGTGATCTATTTAAAAAAAATGCAAGTTAAGTTAAAGGAATTTGAACCTTATTATATTATATTAAGATTCACATGTTAGCCTGGAAGTTACTTGTTAGTCGTGGTGGTGTGGTGAAGAGGTGCGCATACGACGGTCAGTTAACAATGGACACGATGCTTGGGTGGTCAGTGCTGGCGATTTCCGCTATAGGTGAGTACAGTAAACTTTAATACCGTAAAACGGGGTGAATCGGGATAAAACTGCCATTCACATCTCGATTAAATTTTATTGTTACAGTTTATGCAAACAAATTTTTATTTATAAGTTGTATTTATTTATTTTATTTGGATTATGAATTTTATACTCTTTAGGTCCATTTGTAATAATAATATATTATTTAGGTAGCAGTAACATACATATACATACATTTCAGCCATATGCAGTCCACTGCTGGACATAGGCCTTCCATAAATATAACTTATATGATCTTGGGTTATAGTTGCCATAGTCGCCACGCTTGGCAGGCGGGTTGGCCACCGCAGTAGCTGTAGATTGGTTTTCAACACTGCTGCCCGTCCATAGGATTTCGAAGGTAGCAGTAAAAACTTTCTCTATCCTCTGTGATTCCTAAAATCTCTGACAAAAAATACTTTCAAGTCTTACAAGGCGCAATATATTTCCACCATTATATTTACGCAAGTTCCTGTCTCGCCCCGAGCAGTTAATTTTCCATTTTTCTTTTAAGAAGAATTCTTACGAGTAATCGAATTAAAATAATTCCTACGAGTAATTTATAGGTCTAAAATAATCTCACACAAAAGTTTATCACTATTATTTTGACACGGAATTCATAGTTTTCAACACCCCCCGTTTTAGGGTTCTGTAGTCAACTAGGAACCCGTATAGTTTCGCCATGTCTGTCTGTCCCCAAAAAAATTGGGGTAGAGTACCCCCATGTGAAGTGGGGGGGTAATATTTTTCAGTTCAACCTTAAATGCGATGTGTGGTTAGATATTTTTCTATTTTGTCCACGTGTTTGGTTAACATATACCAAATTACAACTTGCTAGTACTACAGGAGGTGCATAGCCGGGACAGACAGACGGGCAGACAGTCATGGCAAAACTATAAGGGTTCATATTCCTATATAATAAAACGTACGGGTTCCCTTTATTTGGCATAATTTGTTTTGTCCGAATCTTAATACGCATACCAAGTTTCGCATAATTTATTTACGCCGAATATTAATGTTGCCGAATTTTATTTTGCATAATTCTGTATTAGCCGAATACTACTTTGTCCGAAAAAATATTGACATACTATTATTGAGGCCGAATGTCCGAAGTGGGTTAGATTAGGTTAGAACTGTGACCACAACAGAAAAACAAGGTGGGTTATGTAAGGTTAGAACAGCGGCTACGACAAAAACACACTTCCTGGGAAAAAAAATCGTAATAACACCATTCGGTCGTTCCAAATTATGCGTACCAACCATTCGGCTTATTTAAATTCTGCGTAATAGAATTCGGCGGAAAAGAATTATGCGAGATCAGTTTCTGCTTATATACAATTATGCCAACACCGGGTATGCGAATTAAAATTATTACAAATCAAATTATGCCTAAACAAGGGGAACCAAAACGTACATCTGTCATTGACAGCGTGCACCATGACACTTCTAGGTGACGATGGTAGGCACAAGGCATCTTTAGGTGTTCTTGGCATCCAAAGGGTTAAAAATCACAAGGGAATATAATCAACTTCCTAGCGTTGTTCCGTCATTTTAGCCACGGCTCATGGGAGTCTAGTCTACTTTTTTTTATTTTTTATGACAAAGGTGGCAAACGAGCAGACGGATTACCTGATGGTAAGCAATTACCGTCGCCCATGGGCACTCGCAACACCAAGGAAGTCACAAGCGCGTTGCCGACCTATAAGTGGGTTGGAGCTCTGGGAACCTTACACACCATCAGGAACACAGCACTACATACCTGAAACTAATCCCAGGAATAAAGCCCCATTTAGACCATGCAAGAAATTGTATACGATTTTCATTACATTGCGGGGTTATATAAAGCGACCTAATTCGCCGTACGCCGATAGCCCGCAATGTAATGAAAATCGTATACAAGTTCTTGCCTGGTTTAATAGGGCTTTAGTTTAGGGTATGCATATTGTATTTAAAAAATGATTGCTTGCTTTCATATAGTTTAGTTTTAATTTTATTTTTTTCTGTTATTTGTATTAAGTTTAAATTTTTTTTTTTTTATGCTATACTGTTAAACTTATTTTATTTTTAAATTAAATATGTGCGATTGTGGCGTTACTGCGCCGTGTCATCATCAAGGGGTCGGAACGGAAGATCAGCGCTGGTGTTGCCAGCATTACGCTGAGTTGCGACCCTTTCATGACAAGTCATTTTTATGTCCAAATTGTACTTTGTGTTTTTATATGTATTTTGTCATGAATAAATTATTTCTATTTCTATTTCTATTTCTATTTCTATTTGATCTTCCAATCGAGCTGCTAAACTAGGTCTTGTTAGGATTAGTCCGGTGTCCTCACGATGTTTTCTTTCACCTAAAAGCAACTGGTAAAGATCAGGGTGAATTTCAACAGGTTCAGAATTTGTCTAATTTTGGTGGATTTTTTAGTTTTTGACTTTTTTGACTAAATTATGTATCCACTGTACGTAACTAGTCATAATTAATATTGTGTAGTAATGGCCTTACATTCTACATAGTAGTTTTAGAGATATTATGATTTTAATAAATTAGTTGCCACCAAAATTGCGTCTACCCACCAAGATTAGATTTATTGCCCACCAAAATTGTATGTCCGCACCAAAATTAGTAATTTATGCTAATTAACTGTAAATTTACCAATTTTTTGACTGAAAATGAAACGGAAACAAAAGTTTTATGATTCGTTTTAATTATACTAAAGAATACTTATTTATAGGTAACAAAAACTAAGGAATACATATATTCCTGTTCATTAGAACTATTCAAACAATGTTACTTGTAATCAACAATCTCGATTCTGACATATCCGTTATAAGATTTAAAAAAAAAAACGAAATGAAAAACAGTAATAAATATATACAGTATGTGAAGTTACTAAATCCATTTATTTAAATCCGGACATGGCTAGGCGATGAATAAGATTGTGGTATACAAATGAATGATACAAATGAAATTAAACTTTTATCGAATTTTCGAATTTATAATTCAAATACAAAAAATTATAATTAGTTTAATTTATAATTCCATAACATCCTGTATTATTTTTTTACAATCAAGAAACGTGACATGGAAAAATAATCTTGACATCTGATAGGTAACCAAACTTTTTTGTTACTTTGATTAAGAAAAAAAATATAACAAGAAAGTGACATCAGTGATAAACTAAAATGGCATGGATTGCTGCTGTTTACATACATAGATTGAAAATAATTTCGTTACCACTTTTATTCTTCTTCTAAGTCGGTCCCTCACTGCTGAGGATCGTGACTCCGCCGATTAATATTTTTAACGTCCGCTTTCCATTTCTCCCTGTCGGTTGCTCTATGGAGAGCGTCACTCAATGTCTTACCCAGTTGGTCGGATATCTGGTCGCACCATAGTGTTGGACTTCTTCCCCGTGGTCTACTCCCGTTGTCTAATAACCTTCCCACCACCATCAGTTCTTCCAAGTTGCCAGGGTCTCTGCGAGCTATGTGACCAAAGTATTGTAGCACACGTTGGAGGCAGATGGTTAACAGCCTCGCCTGATTTTCCAGTTTAAGTTCAGTCAGTATCGAGACATTTGTGCGGCGTGCGGTCCATGGTATACGGAGCATTCTTCGCCATACCCACATCTTGAAAGCATCAATTTTCTTCCGGAAAGCGGCCTTAAAGGTCCAGGTTTATGCGCCATAAAGAAATATGGGAAAGACTAGGGTCTGGACTATTTTAATCTTCGTCCTGTTGTTCCTGTCCTTCCATATTTTTTGTAGCTGGGACATTGCTGATTTCGCCATACCGGTTCTTCGTCGAATCTCAGCCTCACAGCCGCCCTTAGAACTGCGCCTAAGTATAAAAATTCGTCCACTATTTCGTAGTTATTAAGGGCGTCCGTTGTCTGAAAATTATTGAACCTGTCAACTATCATTATTGTGGTTTTAGCCTTGTTGACAGTGAGGCCATACTCGCTACTGATCTTCTTAAGGCGGTCTAACAGCGCTCTCATTTCGATTTCAGACGGAGCAAAGAGTGTTGTATCGTCGCCATACCGAAGGTTCGAGATTTTATGACCTCCGACTGTAGTACCTCCCTCCCAATCCTCTAAGGTTTGGCGCATGATGTGTATTAAATGTGGGTTTAAAGATCGACAAGTTGCTAGGCCCACATAAAATTACAATAAAATCATATATATTCAATTCCTTCCATTTCACTATCTGTGCTCTCATTGAGGTCTATGTTACTATCTCTATCAGCTGTATTTATTACTAGTCTATCTAATCTATCTATTCTGTCGTCCATAACGTGTTGAATTCCTCGATATTCATTCTCGCATTTGACCGCATGATCGCAAACCTTTTCCAACTCATCAGCCCCGATCATGTTTACTTTTTCAGTGAATAATATTTTTATTGAAGTTAAATTCATATCCACGTTTCTCGCGGCTACATAGCCTTTCAATTGAGACCATATATTTTCAATTGGATTAAACTCCGGATGGTATGGTGGCAATCGCAACACAGTGTGCCCGTGTTCGGCTAGTATCTTGTCCACGGAAAACTCTGTAAATCTTTCCTTGTGCTCACATATAATATCATATTGGGGTTTTGTCAATTTATGATCAAATTTCGTGTCTTTGTATCCAGTTGATCATTTCCGGTTTATTGGCGTTTGAGTTTGGGGGTCGTTTAACAAATTTATTGTGATAGGGTGCGTTGTCGATAACCAGAACAGAATCACTGAGTATATATTTGGAATTAATTCATTAACCAGCCATTTTTCGTAGTTATCTTTATTCATTTCTTTGTCATAATCACCTTTAGTGTCCGTGAATTTATACGTTAAAAAGGCTCCTGGTACAAAGCCTTTTTCGTTTCCTGCGTGAACAATTATCAAAAGTTGACCTTTTGAAATCGGCTTTTTTACTCCTTTTTGCTTATCATCACTCCAAGTTCTTCCTTTAGTGTGGGTTGTATGTATGTAGGACTCGTCCATATAAATAATGTTTTTTCCTGCTTCGCGAAATTTGCGTATTTTGTCCAGATATTCAATTCGTCTGAGAGCTACATCTTGCTTTTCCATCAGAACATTGTCTGTTGTCTTTCATTTTACTGAACTCAAATCCCATCTCATGAAGAATTTTCCTCAATGTCTTTTCAGACCCATTGTAATTAAATAGCCTCAGACAATTTAGCTTTTAATTATTTTACTGTCGGCAGTTCTTTGTAACGTAGATGAAAATCGTACACCATTCTTCGAACAACATCATCAACAAAATCGTCCATATCTAAACGAAATTGTTTCTTTGGTCTCCCATTTTTTGAAGAGCTGAACTTTGTTGCACTGGAATCTGTATCAGTGCCGACTTCGTTTAATAAATTAGCTTCTGTGTGACTTTGTCTACATTTGTTATGTATCTCTATGATATATGTCACGGAAATATCCTATGTATGACACATAGGATCAAATTACCACCAAAACCACCAAAATTGATCCACCAAAATTAGAAAAAGTGCATTAAAATTCATTTAAAAATTAACAAAAACATTCACTTTCGTTTTAAGCTAACATTTTACAAGAGTAACAATAAACATGCTTATAAAACAACTCACACAAAAACAACTACTTTGCATTTCTTACTTAGACACCCCACCGAAATTGCAATAGAAAGTATTTTAACACACCAAAATTAGATACTTACGCGCTTGGTGACTGATCTAGGCAAGACACGGCACCAGTGTCACCACTCAGGGCAGGAGCGGAACTGGATGAACGAGCTACAACACGTTTGTTATTCTTGCTGCGTTTCGTTCGACTACAGAATCATGTTCAATATTTACCACCAAAATTGACTATTTTACCCGGACAACTGTTAATGCCCACTTTGGAGAATCAATTCATGTACTAGTGTTTAATAATGTATTTTTATAATATACGTATACTAATAACAAATATACTTAAGCAAAAGTGTTTATAAAATCGGTACGTTTTATGGTTCTAAAATACAGATTATTCAAGAACATGGGATACTGGACACTACACCAAAATTATTATTTTGACTAAAATATTTTTTTAATTAGCTATCATTAACTTATATGACACTTTTCGATTTGGCTTGAGATTAGGGTAAGCTTTAGGTTTTTAGAAAAAATAAAATAATTCAGTAATAATTAGTCCACACTGCCATTTTCAGCTCCGCCGCTAGATTTTTACGTTGAGAAAATCACCCATCAATTGATATTTCGAGCATATTGAGTTCAGAAAAACGCATTGGTACGGTCAGGGTCTTTAATTGTTGAGCCATTTAGGGTTCAATTTACATTGGGCATTTCATATAGCAAGTATTAAACAAAAGAAAATAGCTCGAACCGTATAATACGAGCCGGGGCTTGACTCGAGATCTGCTGATTGCAAGTCGCCCGCTCTTACCGCTAGGCCGCCATCGATTTTAAATCAACGACAAAATATTTTATGAAAAGTTGAATAGGAAACAAACACTCGTAAATTATGTATACAAAATGAATATTTTTTATACGAAACTAGTGACTTTAATCTCCGGAATGGCCGACTATATGTCATAGCCAACAAAGAATACATTTGAATTAAATATTTAATTTAAATATGTAATATCTTAAGGCTGCGCCGAAGAAATGACAGCAGAATTTCGTTTGTTAGATACCTTTTTTGTATAGTTAATCCTTAATCTTATTCGACGATCCTCAGAAGAAATTTCCATATTTTTCGACCTGTGATTTGTCCTCTGTCGAGACAATTGTCAAGAGTCGTCTAACTACTACCTATCTATTGATGATTATAATAAAAAATAACGGTATTTCATTAAAACTAACGTGTTGGTGGAAAACGAGCACACGTCCCACCCGATGGTAAGTGGTCAATGTAACCAATGGACACCTGCAACGTCAGAAATACATGTGTCGGGAATCGTGACAATTGTCGCTGTGGTGAAATAGGGGCCACATTGTACTAGTAACGCGAAAAGCTCGGCGGCTGCGCCCCCTTAATAACGTCTTCTGATAATGTTAATACAGCTTAGTTGCTTACTACCGGGTGAGATTGGCCTTGGGGCAATTAGTTCAAGATTTATAGTTTGGGGACGGCCCCAAACTACGACTACGGAGTCGAGATAACAATGATTTATATATACAGATGTTGTGTTTTGACGACCGGTCTGTCCTAGTGGGTAGTGACCCTGCCTATGTAGCCGATGGTCCTGGGTTTGATTCTCAGTCAGTGCATTTATTTGTGTGATGAGCACAGATATTTGTACTATTTATTATATATATCGTCGCCTATGTACCTACAACACAAGCCTTACTGAGCTTACCGTAGGACTAGGTTGATTTGTTTCAGATTGTCCCGAAATATTTATATATTATTATTTACATGCAGTTTTTGTTCATGCCGCATGGGTCTTGTTTATCGCCCAGCATTCGGGACCGTACATCATCGCTGGCCTTACGGCGATTTAATAGAATCTGCCTTTAACTTTGATTGGCATTTCAGTAGCACAAGGGACCCCAGCAGAATCTCCATCTTTGCCAAGCAGCGACTCTGTGGGTGACTGCTGACTGTACAACCCGTATAAACAGATAACTGTAAACCTTTTTTAATTGGCATTTTTTCTATCGCAGGAGTTGTAACTGGAACTCAAACATCGACCGTGAACATGAACTTTAGAGATGCTTTCTTGAAAATGGCCAAAGGTAAATAAATCTCATTAAATTTTAATTTTGAACATTAATTGAATGACTTAAAGTTGTCATTTCAGTGTAGGGCTCCGTAGTTTTTGTTCGTACATTCGTACATCAAGCTTTGAACATGAGCAAGGGAACCATCAGTGGCGGCGCCTTTATACAAGCCGATTCCCGCCGGCTTGACTAACTTTACTGCAGTTCAACGGTTTTCCTTGGGCTCAAAAAGAAAATGCTAAGACATATCTCCGTCTTGCCTAAGAAAAAAAAGCGCCGCCACTGTAGGGAACTAAAGCTATAGAAACGATGGACATCAATATGTTTCTTTCAGCCATAAGACGTCCACTGCTGGACATAAGCCTCCCCCTTGGATTTCCACATGTCCAGGTTGGAAGCTACCCGCATCCAGCGTCTTTCGGCGACCTTAATGAGGCCGTCCGTCTGTCTATCTTGTGGGTTAGTCCTACGCTGCTCTTGCCTGTCCATGGTCACTCGAGCACTTTTCGACCCCATCGGCCATCTTCTCTGCGTGCAATATGGCCTGCCCATTGCCACTTCAGCTTGCTAACCTTCACAGCAATATTATTGTTTTTTAATTAGCCCGCCATATTTACAGATCGCGGTGCCAATCTGCCGGTCGTAGTGTTGCCAGTGCTGATAAATTTAAAGGACTCAAGTAAGATTTTACAAATTATTATACCCTATACCACTATACTTATGCATCAGCGACGGAATATACATAGACACCCAAAAATGTTCTTTCCACAAAATGGCTTCTAATACGACCCCGACATTCTTCTTCTTTTTAAATATGGCTTCTATAAGTCAATTGATGATTTCGCCAATGTCAGGTAAAGTAACAAATAAGTAAAATAAAGTATCAAGTTTGCTCTTAGAGCATGACGTTGTTCGGTATTAGGCCTTGCGTTCTGTAAAGTGGTAGCTGGAATTTACAGAAAGCCAAGAGGCGGCCGCGACCCCGGGACTGCCGGGTGATGACCAAAATTGTGGTGAAACGCGTTTTGAAATCAATTCTTCATTAGCTGGACAATTCTGCGTTAGATCACTGCATAATAAGCTATCATTATTACAAACTGAACAACAATGAACATAAAAGAAAAAATGTTTTTTTTTTTTTATGTCATAGGCGGCAAACGAGCAGACGGATTGCCTGATGGTAAGCAATTACCGTCGCCCATGGGCACCCGCAACACCAGGGGAGTCACAAGTGCGTTGCCGGCCTTTAAGGGGCCTTTTTATTTTCAAGACTACTTCGCAATTCAGGTTCACCCGGAAATCCACCCCATATTCTACTGACAGTCAACCCTCGGCTTTACATATTATTCAACTAGCGACCCGCCCCGGCATTGCACCGGTGTAATGCTCATATTAGTATTTCTCCACTATTTAATGGATGTTATTATACATATAAACCTTCCTCTTCAATCACTCTATCTATTTAAAAAAACCGCATCAAAATCCGTTTCGTAGTTTTATAGATTTAAGCATACATAAGGACGGAAGAAGGAGGGACAGAGAAAGCGACTTTTTATACTATGTAGTGATAAGCAAATTCCCGCTTTAAGAAAAAAGTTGCCATCAAAGTTTTGATTGGCTAAAATAAAATTACATACCTACATCAAAAAACTAAGAACAAATCAAAATATATATATATATTTTTTTATGTAAAACTATTCATTTGCTTTGGGTTTTTTAAGTAGTAACACTACTATATAAATTAAAAGTTGAAATAGATAACATATACTTAAGAAAAAACGACGAGGACCTCCGGTGTTCGAGACGGGATTTTTTTTTTTCTTAAGTATATGTTATCTATTTCAACTTTTACATACGTCAAATTAAGTTGAAGGACAATTTTATTACTTCCTTTCTGGACTAGTTTATGTGGGGTCACTATGCAAACTCGTCTTCTATGTATATTGTCAGTCGCTGTTATGCATAAATTGGATATTCAAAAGACGGGTTGATAATTATGTCTAATTTATGTTGTTAAGCTAACATGGTCATTTACATTACAACTATTACTTAAACCGGGATAGTTACCGAGTGAGATGGAATGAGATTCCGATATTTCGGCACTGTTGCAAGCGTGATCCTCACGGAATAACTGAAGTACTGCGAGATTTAAAGATTGCAACCTACCCTCTTTCTGATGCGCTTTGTTTGTTGAATGTCACTTTCACTACTACCGTTCACATTCTCACTTGATGCTCGATCTCAATTACGACAAACAATACTCACTGTGTCATTTCATACATTTTGTTTTATAACTGACACTTTGCGGTTAGTGAACTTACGAACCTCATTCAAACTAATATATATGGTAACTATCCCATTTTAAGTAAAAGTCATATCATACATGTATTTTAAGTGATGTATGATGAAACAAATACGAATCAAATACATGTCGCATAGGCGCATATATTTTAAATTTAATCCTTTTCTTAAGATACATATATTAATTCCATATTTAAATAGATGAGGGCAGACGAGACGAATAACGAGAGTGTTATAATATCTTAATTTTGTCCACAGATTCCTACGAAGCTAGAACAAAAGAAATGTCTTCATTTAAAAATCTAAAACTATCCCGCGCTCCCCAATACGTTGTAGTCGGCAATCAGGGTACTCCCAGCACTAAATCTAACGTTAGATACATATCGGTTCAACCTAAACAGTCTGCAGAGGATTTTAATGAATCTCCTAATATTTCACCCGAAGCTTTACCCAATCAAGTTTCCCAGCCAAATCGTAAGCGTAAACGGTTCGTCATCAAAATATCGCCACGACAAAACTTACCGGTTACCGAAAATGTCATATCAACCACTCCGTCGCGAAAATACATACCGGTATCTGAAAATTTGGCATCAACACCACCATCCCTAAAGTATATACCGGTAGCTGATGTGATTTCACCTCCATCTCAACAGATTGAATTGCCATTTAATGAAAATGTAGAGTCGAGCACTCCGCCAAATCATTTTACGTACATTGCTGGTAATGTGATTATAAACACACCAGCATCAAAAGAACACGATGCTGGCAATATCATTTACATCACACCTCCGCAATTATCTGTCACACCACAGCAGACTGTAATTGACAAAGGCCCTGAGAAAGCACTCGATGACACTGGATCTAAGGTTCCATCGTCACCCAATCACGCCAGCCAATCTGAACATAATCTATTATACTTGATTTGGAGTATAATCGGTAATCCATTTGGCTCTTCTGACACAACGACTGATGTGTCTCCCTTGTCTGACAACCCACCTGGACCGACTAAAACTCCACCTCGAGAGCCGGATAGCCCAACTACGACGACTAAACCGTCTAAGAATTCAATTGGTCCATCTAAAACTCCACCTAGAGAACCGAGTAGCCCAACTATAACTGAAGAGCCGGATAGCCCAACTACGCCTAAAGAATCTTATAAGCCGTCTAAGGCTTCTGGTGCATCGAAGATTCCAGATGACGAGCCCGACAACCCAACTACGCCTGAAGAACCGACTAAACCATCTAAAACTTCAACTGGCCTGCCTAAGACTCCACCTGAAGAGCTGGTTAGCCAAACTACGCCTAAAGAACCGACTAAGCCATCTAATACTTCACCTGCCCTGCCTAAGACTCCACCTGAAGAGCTGGTTAGCCAAACTACGCCTACAGAACCGACTAAGCCATCTAATACTTCACCTAGCCTGTCTAAGACTCCACCTGAAGAGCTAGGTAGCCAAACTACGCCTAAAGAACCGACTAAGCCATCTAATACTTCACCTAGCCTGTCTAAGACTCCACCTGAAGAGCTGGGTAGCCAAACTACGCCTACAGAACCGACTAAGCCATCTGAGACTTTGCCTAGTCTGTCTAAGACTCCACCTGAAGAGCAAGATAGCCAAACTACGCCTATAGAACCGACTAAGCCATCTGAGACTCCACTTGAAGAGCCAGGTAGCCAGACTATACCTGAAGTACCGACCAAGCCGTCTGAGACTCTATTAGGCCCACTTACGACCCCAGTTACAGACTCGGGTAATACAATAATCACTGGAAAACCAAGTAAACCATCGGAGACTCCAGACCCGGCAACTACGACTAGAACGCCATCTAAAAGGCCAAACAACTCGGAAAAGAAACCCAAGGGCAAATATATACCTTTTGCGCACGGGCTGGACCATATATTTGGTAAGTGCTTTTGTAGTACCGTAAAACAGGGTGTGTAGCGTTAAAAGTAATAAACATCGATAAAATTGTAATTTTACATTCCACGCAAACTTCACTTTATTTTCATAATTTTAAAGATAAATGCGAATTATAGGCCAACCCCGCCTCACTCCGTGGTTAAAATGAGTTGGTATTTCAAACAAAAAATCAGTACCTTTGCCACAAAAGGGTCTGAACTCAACAGACAGACAGACAGACATGGCGAAACTAGTTAGTTCTAGTTGACTATGGAAACCTAAGCGATCCGGAAGGCTTTATTGCTTACTTTGGTTCCGCTGCGAATGACATAATTTCTGATGCGATCGCGTAGAGACACTCCCAACATAACTGTATCCATTGCCGTTTGGGTGACCTTGACGTACCAGAAGGCACAGCGTGGACAAACCCCCCACAAGGTGGACCGACTACCTGGTAAAGATCGCGTGAATCCACTGGATGCTAGTGGCCTAAAGCCGGTTATTGTTAGTCACTTTGGAGGAGGCTTATGTCCAGCACATCTATCGTATTCTAGTCAAAGTTTTATTCATTTTACTATTATTTGTGTAAAATTATCTGAAAATATTTATTTTCATTTATGCACATCAGAAACGACTCCAGAAATGATCAATAGCTACCGGAGAGAAAAACCAAACAACCCAGAACTGCCAGCTGTGATGCCGAGCGACAGGAACTTTCCAGAACGTATCCCCAGAGCAACTGACAATCCTTTACAGGTACGAATGATCGATGCGAATTCAAATATCTATTGAAACAACCATTACTTTGCGAAAGGTAGGGTTACATTTTGAATGGAATGAATCACGTGATCACCGAGCCTTCCGAGCCACTCGGCCCGGGCTCGGGCCAGTAATACGACGGCCGTCACAGCTATGCAAAAAGGGCTCGGCTCGGCCCGGTGATGGGAAGGCGACGTGAAGTCGATGCGATGTCGACGGGCGTACGACGATCGTCTACTCGCAACAAATGGTTGGATTGGTGCGACGCTGGCGTTAATATCAATATTCGAGTGTCGGGCCGATCAGGCCCGGGCCGCCCCGTTGAGTGCCAGGTGCACTTTACACCGTCACGTGTCTTACACGTCGTCCCCCCGAGCCCGAGCCGTCCGTTGACCCACCGGGGCGGCCCGGGCCCGAGCGGTTGACACTCGGCTCGGAGGACTCGGTGATCACGTGATTCATTGCATACAAAATGTAGCGACGGTGGCGGCGGTCTCGGCTCGGCGCCGTACCGCTCTAACCTGAATCAACCTTAAATGTCTGTCGACAGCAATGGTGAACCGTTATGTTTAAAAATTTCGCCTCTTTTCGCCACCGCACACGTTTTAAGATTAGTTCGTTGGAGATAGCATAGCACTAGTGTGTCTACGCAGGTATCGCATACCAGCATCCGTCCCAAGCTCCAAGGAATCGAAGTCACCCCACAGGCCTCTTGCGATAATCTCTAACAATGCCGGTCGGCTCAAGAAGAGCAGGCACATTGATGATGGCAAGTAAGTAATATGTTTTGTTCCTTTATTTATATGACATTTGACTGTTTCAGGAGGTCATTCCCGGCCGCTCCCCAGAGAAGCCTCGGTTCAAGCGATCTATGCGTCTAAGAATTGATATCAATGTGCCTCGGTCAGATTACACTGAGGCTTACGATCTGAAGTAGGTATTGTTGTTAACTATAACTTGCAGAATTTTCTCAAAATATCAGTACATTTTTCTAAATTATTCTTGCAAGCTCCCATTGAGAACATCTCTTAGGCCCACTTGCGCACCTATGAGCCAACCTACCCGAGGTTAACTAGTTTGACAACGCTTAACTCTCTGGGTTAGCGGCTAACCCTGGGTGGGCCTTGACGATTAGAGCTTTTACTCAATATTCTTAATGGGAGTTTTCAAAATTTGGTACACCCAATTAGCGAAAGATGTAAAAAAAAGTTAAATCACTGTCAGTTTCGTGACGACAATTAAGCATTCAATCTTTATGAATATCGACTTTTTGCCTTCTATTATGTTGTAATATCGATTGAAGTTTATAAATCGAACATCAAAACAAAGCTTTTATCGATATTTAATGCTTAATTGTCGTCACGAAACTGACAGTGATTTAACTTTTCTTAACAACTTTCACTAATTGGGTGCACAATTTTTTGATAACGCCCTAATAGATGACGGTCGTTTCATTTGACATTCAAGTGCCATAGAGATTTATACGGTTCAAAATAAATGCAAAATTTTCCATGACAAAATACCCAATTTTTGACACTTCGGTGAATTGTTGTGAATTAACTTTCACCAGCATGTTAACCTTTCGTCGAGAAAACGTATTCGCAAACTTAGGGTTCATCAAAAAATATTATCTATGTTTCGGTCCCCAAATTTTTACCGTGATATTTGGGAATTTAACGCGCATCAAGCTCATGTATAATTTTGGAAGGTGATTACACTATTGAAATGGGAGATCATTATCATATTTGAGCTATCCCTTTTATAGCCACAATACAATTTATCTACCATGTATGTGCCCATAGGATTTCAGCCTTGGATATCCAAAAAGTAATTCGTCTTCAAATTATTTTCGAGAAAAGCTTTTCATCATTGTTCATTGGGTTTTGAAAACGGGTCAAACGCTATAAATACTCTGGTAACGGTCAATTCATTATTGTTCAATGATAATAAATTGATTTCCGGTATGAAAAATATTTTTACTAACTAAGTATCTTAGTGCAAAATACTTATGAGTATAGTAATCATTCGCTATACATTTCCCCAAAAATTCCGCGTAATATAGCTTGTTTCAACATATTACTTTGACTGTAAATCGCCTGCATATTACAACAGTTGGCACGCTGCATCGAACACGGCGAGATTCTTAGTGGAGGACGGAGCGACGGTCTTTTATCACATGCCACTTTTCGATGGCCGACGGCAATACCTTAAGGTACGACACCCTTAATACCATGTAAGTCTGAGGAATTCGGACAACCAAAAACCACACCTAGTCTCAATACTGAATCGAAACATGTGTCATTTGACTTGACTGCCCTTCGGACTACCAATTTAGTATTCAGTAGAGACTGTAGAATGGTAAGTCGTATTCAGCCGAGTAATGGAACTGATGATGATGTGGACTGTAGCACCGTAAATACAAACATAATATATATATATATAATGTGTGTGTATATGTGTGTGTATAAACAAAGTTAATTGCTACTAGCGGATAGCGAGTCCAAAGGGCAGTTCAGTCAAATGCTGGCAGTCTCCAGAATCATAGAAATCCGGTTCAAATCCAGTTGGCAACCCGCTTGAGTTTGCTCTAACGATAATACGGCTCATTAGAGCTTTGAGTCCGCTTGGCAACCTATAATCTCAAGGGCGTAGGGATCAATGCTTAAGAAAGAGGTTACTGCTTGATTTTCCGTCTTAATTTTCCTTATTTGGCTCCATTAAGTATTTTATGTTACTCGTGGTTATGGTTACCGTCCCCTAGGTCACTTATAAACTACAGTTTTATGGCACAGGGTTATGCCACATTTCTATGCTTCTGCTGTCTCATCAGCATTGTTAGAAGAAAACAACAATAGTAGATTATGACCCGTTTACAGTTAATCTAACCTAATTATACAATTTTCAGTTTCAAATTGACCAACTTAATGACACTGCGGTGGGCCGCTGCACATTGTCTCCACTGCTGCCGCCCTCTCCTCGTGAGCAAGACTTTCCTGGTCTCCCTGATTTGACGCCCTTCCAATTCATCGGTATTACATATAAACTTCTATTTTCAAAAACGAACTCATAAGACATCCTAAGTCTGGACTAGTTGCAATTAAAAACTGAGACCGGCAAATGGTACGATAAAGTTAAAGTACTACAAATTCTCTATGATACGTGTGGCATTGACTATCGGCTTTCAGGTTTCACGTCATCAGGAGAGCAACAGCTGGTGGAGCGCTGGCGACACTGGGTCATCGGCAGACCCGGGGCAGACGGCGCGGCGAGAGGCGAATCCCTCAACTACACACATGACTTCCTTTTGTACAGAGACAGAGGAGATCCGATGCCTCTCATGTAAGATCTACAATCTACTGATTATATACTCGTGTGCATGTCCCTAATGCTATGGCTACTGGGATTCGGAATGTTTGACCTGTAGTAAAATGTAAATCATCACTACTTTGAAATAATCTCGTATCTTACACAAATACTCTAAGTCGTACAGTAACTCTGTACTCATCACATACATAGTTATGTCATTTTTCTTTTGAATGCCTTACGAGTGAGCCAATGAATGAGTTACGAGGTTTTTTCAAAGTAGTGACGAAATGTATGTATGTTGTAGGTGATTCACTCATTTGTATCTTTCTAGGTACACCGTCGTGACTCACAGTTCAATCTTGGGTCCGTACAGCGACTCATATACCCACCGCTACCGAATGATGCCCCCGCCCACCGATCCCGTGTTGCCTGATAAGAAGAGATTGTGCCAGGTCGTGGAATATATGAAGGAAAAACCATCACCGATAAACCCTCGACAGCCTGTAGGGAAACCTACAGAGGCACCTTCCAGAAAAACTACGTTCGTACGTCCGGACAGTGTTCCGTCTATGAACAATGAAGATATTGCTGCAAACATAAATATTGCGGCAGATCATGGCGCAAATTTAGCTTCAGACAGGGAAGAGATTGTTGCAAATATTAATATCGGAGCAGAAAAATTTGTTTCGCACAGAAGGAGGATTATAGCAAACATAAATATCGGAGCTGGAGGTCATGGCAGATTAGGTTCAGACTCCAGTAGGGGGATTGCCAACTTAAATTTCCGGACAGGAGGTAACGATAGGTTAACTGCAGAAAGTGCAAATCTAAATTTCGAGACTAGTGGTGTTGACACGGACGTCGCTTTCGAGTCAATGAGAAATCTCGCTAATTTGAATTTCCGTACAAGAGATCGGGGTACAGACATACGTACAAATAATGAGAGTGTAGATGAAAACGTTTTAGGCAAAGTTAATCATGGAACTACCCCAGGTTTGAATAACGAAGGGTTTAATAAAAATGTACACTCCGGAAAAGGAAGCCTCACAGGGGTACCTTCTGAAGAAGGTAATAATGAAATCAGAAATTTGGGAAAAGGAGATCTCGATATAAGGCAGTCTTCTGCTGGTCCTGCTGGAGGAAATGTTGACGAAAAAGTAACCTTGGGTAAGGAAAGTATTGGTGCAGAAGCAGATACGGATAAAGGTGGTGACAAACATCTAAGTTCCAGCAAAGAGGATATTGACGGTGGCGTTACTTCGGGTAACGGTGGTAATCAGGAGAATTTAGAAAAGAAGGGTGTAAATAAAAACTCAAATAATGAAACAGAAAGTCTTACCAAAGGAATAGTAGATAAAGAGAAACTTAATGCAAATTTGAAAAACACAACGGAGGCACTTGATAAAGGTAATAGAGAAGATTATAATTCGGAGATAGATTCGCTACTGGAAGAAGCATTCAATCCGATGGGAGAATTCTTAGGTCAGACCAAATCCAAGAAATATGATGATCTGTTTGAAGCGTAAGTGTCATTTACCATTTTTTACTAAATTTGTTTTCACTAAATAAGTAATTTTTGTCTTTAAGCTATTTTATTTATATTAGTTATACCGTGTTAGACGGTAGTGACTGCCTAGGAAGCTAGATACCCCGTGTTTGAGTCATGGCGAAGGCATATATTTAGACTGTTTTGTATTTTATGTATCATTACGTTTTTAAATGTATATATCTTTTTTTATGACAGTAAAACACTGATGATGTTTCAAAACTTTATGGAAGTAATCTAATCTTTTTCGATTCTCTTCTTTCTCGAAGTTTAACTAGCCTTCGATATTTAAATCGAAAGAAAAATAGAAAAATTTGACTCGAAACTTTCGATTTAAATATCGAAGATATTCGCTAGCAGACGTTTCTGCATAATAAAAAATAATTTAACTAGCCTTATCTTTAAACTTCAAACTTAACCTCATTTAACAGTTACAAGAAGGAATTCAAGCGGAAATATCGGAATGACGGAGAAGAGGCAGTCCGCAAGGCGCAGTACATCAAAACTTACCGGTATATCGAGGCCGCAAACAGAATCGCTACCACCTTTAAACTAGGGATCAACTACATGGCTGACCGGCTGAAAGATGAGCTCAGGCCGCTGGTGAGCGGGGTTCCCCCTGAAGTCCCCGGCCAACAAATAGTCGATATATTAGAGTTACCGCCGGGCGCTAGCCCTGGTAAGGCAGAAGCAGCAGGAAATATCGTCGTGAGACAATATGAGCCAGAATTTAAAAGGACGGAGAGTGTGAATAAATCGGTTTTAATGGAAGGTTTTCCAAAGCAGTTCAGTTGGAGAGAGAAAGGCTTCGAAACTAAAGTACGCCGTAAGTACTGCAACATACATTTTTAGTGCTATGACACATTTTCAACGCTCACGTATTCACATTGTTAAATCTCACCATACTAGTTCGGAAAGCTCTTTCTAGGAATCCGTTAGTCAACTAATAATCAAACAGGAACCCGTATAGTTTCGCCATGTCTGTCTGCCTATCCACAATTATGCTCAGTGACCGTTAGTCTTAGGACCTGTAAGTTGGTATGAATATGTAAATCAATCACGCGGTAAAATAAAAAAAGGGGCGGCGACCGACGCCCGCGAACGTTTCAAAATTAATAACTACAGCTGTCTCGGCGCCAACTACGAATTTGTAGCTTTTGGCGTCGAGACACTCGGTCCGTGGGGCAGGGGCGCCCGCGGGCTCCACAAGACCTTAAGCAAACGTCTGCGGGAGACCACTGGTGACCCTCGCACAGGCGGTTTTCTTGCACAAACCCTAGTACTAAACCCTGGTACCTTGCCTAGAGGGCCTAATTTAAATTTAAATTTTACTTAAGTATTTTTAAGTTACTTGTATTTATAGGTAGATTTAATTTTATGTAGCACCTTACCTTTACTTAATCATTAATAAAATAAAAATAACTTATAATAAAAAGAGCTCTCCAGAACTAACGATATCTGAGCGTAGCCGGGACAGACTCGGCGAAACTATAACGGTTCTTAGTTGATTACGGAATCTCAAAAAAGAAATGTTTTCTAAATTGTACTCTGTAAAAACTTACTTTACTTTTAAAGAATAAATTTGAGATGTCAGTGACATTGATCTGATCTGATGATGGATCATTGAAGGCCGAGTATTCACAATCGCGTGGTTTGTTCCTTCACATGCCTATTGTGGAGTCAAAACAAACGTACCGGCCGGGCCATAAATCTCCGGGCTGGCCACGTGCCCTTTTCTCCCTGCTTGTAGGGATGCGTGCCGCAACCTTCGCACATTATCGATGGATCTATTTATAACAATAAGGTTGTATTTAAGTGTAATATGAATATAGAAGAAAATGCCGTAACAAAGGTTTATTTTTATATTTAGGTACAGTCAGCGTCATATTGTTGGTAGCATTCAAAGTAGTCAAATACTTCGGTACACCATACAAATTCTATGGTGTACCGAACTATATGAACACTTAGAATGCTACCAACTATATGACGCTGACTGTACATAGTTAATGTAAATAAATTATAAAATATTTAAAAACATATTGAATAATTTAAATTTAAATATTCTATCTGTAATTACTGTCACATTTTTATGTCATTATAATACTCGTAATTAGGTACCCTAATAGGTACACTAATTATATAGCAACAGTAACAAACATTACAATGAGAAAATGCCATGATATTAATGACTGCTATTTATAATCAACCATTTAGATAACACTAACCTAACGAGGTAAATATATTTATTTATAGACAATGGAATCGATTTTACTTATAACTACCATGCACTGATATAGCCACTATAACTGCCATGTGATTCATCGATAAGAAATATCGACTTTAGCCGCATCCTTGCTGACAGCTCGTTTTATTGCCCGGCCGGCACGTTGGTTTTGACTCCACTATAGCCTAACATGGTCGAGTTATATCACTTGTGACAATATTTATCACGAGTACGAAAGTGACGCATAGCACGATAGACGGCAAAACAGAAATCATGCTTTGGATTAGATTTATCAGCGACATTTGATTTTAAACTTTATTTGTTTGCAGATCAGGGCTCAAATTGCCTATCATGCTCGCTTATGGCAACCACCGGCGCTGTGGAGGGTTTATTGTTTGCTAAGATGGGAGAAAATAAGTTGTTGAGTCCTCAGAGTATGCTCGTCTGCGGAGAAGAGTAAGTTTCTTTAGAGGTATTTTCAACCCTCTGCCATTCTTAACGATGCTTCGATACGTAGAATCACGAGTATGTACTTTCTTACCAATTAAATGAAAAAAAAGACTATGCCATACATAAATATATAACTAACGCCTCGACTTTTCTTGGGTGGATTTTTCTGCGAAAGCACTTTAAAGTTTATTTTTTGTTATTTTTTATGTTTTTTAAGGTAATTTAACATGGTGACATTTACGTTTATTTAGTTTAATTAACTTAATGAAAAGACATATTAGATTCGTTTTTTTTCTTTTCTAATATTTATTTGTTGTGATTTTAAGGATGTAATGTAATTATTATAATTTTAAGTTGGTGTTGATTTATATTATTGTTAGTTATTAAGATACGACTTGTATATAAGCGCATTGGTGTCCTGGAATACTGTAATGCTTATATATGTAAAATAAATGAATAAATAAGAATAAAAGCAACATATTTTAATAAAATTTAAAATTGTATTAAAATATGTTGTTCTCCGTGTTTATACTCGTATATATTGCGAGACCTGATATGTTTTTTTTAAATTTCTTTATTGATATAGATACAACTTGAAATGGTGCGAGGCTACGTACCCCAGAACTGCCTTTAACTATATCAAAGAAGTAGGCCTGCCATTAGAATCGGATTATACCTTCGTGATGCCGGTAAGTATCGGTATAATTGATACGAGTAGTAGTGTTACAATACAAATACTTAATACAAATATTTAATAAAATAATTTGATATGTTCCAAGTTGTTTTACTTTATTGATCGAATGAGCGAAGCGTAATCACTAATCAGATACCATATACCAAATGAATTATGAATATGACTATGCGATCCAATATCAAAACTAAAACGTTGTCGGTTCATGTTTCAGCCTGAGAAGCCTATGTGTAAGACAGACGTAAAACCTTCAGCAAAAATTACCGAATTCTATCATCTCCCAGAAACGTCGACGGAAAATCATCTCCGGGTATGTTTGAATCAAGATTTAATATATCTTTTCCGTACACGAAACAATGGTGTTCCGGACATTTGGGAGGCGTATGCGGAGCCGGATAGAGCCAACGCGCAGAGGCCCTTTCGACAATTTAATGAAATGTAAGGGATGTTGCCCCTGTCCGTATGGGACGCGCACAGAGACAGCACCCGCCATGGTGTAAGGGCTATTGAGTTTTAATGGAATCTAAAATATACTAAGGCTGTTGGGTAGAAAACAATGGACTAGCTACTGGACTATTGGATAAAAAACCGGACGCCTGCCTGATAAAATGGTATACAATTTTATTTCCGGCAGACGGTGACTCGCCCTCCGCGAAACGAGCCACCACCAAAAGCGACGTCAAATGGGCTCAAGGGTATCGGTGCAAAGGGTTAAGGGTAGATACGTGTCACTGGACTTTAAACATATAGCTAACTCACCACTTATGTTTCTACATCTACCCATACGCAGCGTTTTTTTTTTAATTTATTTATTTCAAATGTACAAAAGCCTAACAGTAAAAACCAAATCGCTTACATACTATTAAATTACCTTGTACACAGCATTCATTAAACATCGGAAAACAAGACGCATAATAATAATTTAAAGTCAGTAAAATATTCAGGTAATTAACTAATACAAAAAAAAAAAGTTTACATACCTATACAAGTTGGGTTCGAATCCCGTCTCGAACGCTGGAAGTCCTCGTCGCTTTTTTCTTAAGTAATATGTCATCTATTTCAACTTTTAATTTATATAGTAGCATTACTACTTAAATTAAAAATCAAAGCAAATCAAAATATTACATAAAAAATAATTTGATTTGTTCTTAGTTTCATACCTATACAAAACTATACCAATATGTCGGTATTCATTTAATTTACTTAATAATATTGAGATCTTTCTGCAGACATCACAAAACATATTAATTTGCGGAGCCTGCATGGATGTGATGAGCTTACTAACTGTGGGGTCAGTGAAATTATGTCCTGTAACATTTATTTATTTACTTTTTTTTTAGTTAGCGATCAAGTCTCGGTCCCCGGTTGTTGTGGTCTTCAAAGTACAAACTGCCAGCAGCCCTCAGTTCTTCGAAACGGGGATTCTGGATGATGAACGATGGTGGTGAGCTAATTAAATTGCCTCCCTCTGTTGTAGTGACAAACCACTGTTCCATTTTATTTTGTTATACAAGACGTCAACGAGGTCGTGGGTGTAGCACGCTGGTTCAGTAACAGCCTTCACTTACCTTGAAAAGACCTATCGGTTTCCGGGAATGCAGGCGGGAGTTCTTACTTGACTAGAAAACATCGTTTTCTAGTCAAGTGACCCCGGGGTCTAGATATGATTACGATGAAAACGACCTAATAACTTGACAGCTACCATTTTGCACCTCCGATACCGGTATCGGTAGCTGTCAAGTTATTAGGGATGGGTAATAAACTAATCATATTTGTGATGTCGATATCGATACTTGATTTTTCAATACCTTTTTTTTATGTACTAATAATAACGATTAATATTTTTAATGTCAATGAGTATCATAGATCCAAAAAAGAGTTAAATTAAGTATATAGAAATAAATGGTACTTGTACATAAAAAAAATGTATTGTAAAATCGAGTATCGATATCGACATCACAAATACGATTAGTTGATTACCCATTCCTAAAGGCTTTACAGCTACCATTTTGCACCTCCGATACCGGGGTATAATCATATCAGCCGTAAGACAGCTGGGTATCGGCCCCAAATCTTATGACTTGTGTGTTCTTGCTACCATAGTCGCCAGGCTTGGTAGGCGGGTTGACGACCGCCGGTAGCTGTTGATTTGGATTCTTCCCTTTGTCACCTTCCACCAGGGGGAATTGGGGAGGTGCTATATTCAACCCGCACCGAACGCCATATTTTTAATAATAACATTTATTTTACCCTATATTCTTAATTTTACAGTCTAAGTGCAACAGCAAGACATTCCGTCGTCGCAGTCGGCTTCGACTTCTCTACAGAAGGCAAGGAGCACTTCACCTTCAAGAACAGCTGGGGTGATATGTGGGGAGACAAAGGTTACGCCAACATCAAGTCTGGTTCATGCGCCATCTTTACAGAAGTATCTTACCCTGTACTGTAGACGCCTGCAGAAGATTCGCTAGCTACGTTACACCGTCCCGTCTTCTACACGTCGCCGTCCCGAGCCCGAGCGGCCCGACACTCGAATATTATACACGAGCATCGTTCCATCCACCTATTTTTTTTTTATGACAAAAGGTGGCAAACGAGCAGACGGATTGCCTGATGGTAAGCAATTACCGTCGCCCATGGGCACACATAACACCAGGGGAGTCACAAGCGCGTTGCCGACCATTAAGGGGGTTGGAGCTCTGGGAACCTTACCATCAGGAACACAACACTACATACCTGAAAGGTAGCAGTGGTATTATGGCTGTGGTCTTCTGTAAGGAGGAGGTACTTCCCCAGTTGGGCTTCTCCGGACT
Organism: Grapholita molesta; assembly: GCA_022674325.2. NCBI lineage: Eukaryota > Metazoa > Arthropoda > Insecta > Lepidoptera > Tortricidae > Grapholita > Grapholita molesta. The sequence continues at coordinate 3,291,847 of CP053141.2, read as the reverse complement.
CAAGCGTGATGGTACTTCGCTGTGCCCTACCTCTCATTGTTGGGCGTAGTTTAAGGACATACCCGGGTCCAAAAAAGGTTTGTTGCGAGTAGACGATCATCACACGCCCGTCGATATCGCGTGGACATCACGTCGCCTTCCCATCACCGGGCCGAGCAGAGCCTTTTTACATAGCTGTAACGGCCGTCGCATGACCGGCCCGAGCCCGGGCCGAGTGGCTCGGAGGGCTCGGTGATCACGTGATTCATTCCATACAAAATGTAGCGACGGAAGCCTCGGCTCGGCGACGGGCCGCTTTAACGTAAGTCAACCTTTACTTGTACAGAACAAGGCGGCAATTATTGAGCGTCGAGTACTTTACTCGTGACATTTTAGATAGATAGATAGATAGATAAATTCTTTATTCATACCCACAATTTACATGGCATTAACATAAACGAAACATACAAATAAAAAAGGCATGCATTTTTAACACCATTATTTTAACCATAAAATCAAAATGGAGCCATGTGTCGTGGCAAAGAAAAGGTGCTGGCTCAGCATGTTGATGCGGCAAGCCACATCGCTGGTATTCTGCCAGAACCTTACTACAACAGCTGTGCAACGCTTAAATTAATAATTAATGAAATATGTGCTCAAAACAACCGTACTAGTTGGGCGTGTATTATGTACATTATTTAAACGAAGAAATGGTATTTTAGAAACATGAATTATATAAGTTAATACGTTTTTGTGTGCGATTGTCTCTGCCACTCTAAATACTCCTTTATTGAAGTAAAAGAGAAAGAAGTTTGAAGTTTTAGAACTTTGATTTTTTCTCACATTGTTATCAACAAGCGTTTTTTTTTAACCAAGGACTTAATGGCAATGCGTTCATATAGCCTTCTGGTATAACTAAATTTGAAGTTTTTTTCTCCTGAAAAAATTACCAGTCAAAAATTTTTGTTATTATTGTAGAATGTTATTGCATAATTTTAATTAATGTTTGAATAAAAACGTGACTAAGATTGAGAATATTTTTATTTTTATCCCTTAAAATTAATATATACCTACTTACATGTAATAAATAATATAAAAATATTCTAGAACACAACGAGACATCATCATCTTCCTCGCGTTGTCCCGGCATTTTGCCACGGCCTGGGGTCAGCTTGGCAACTAGCCAGGATTTGGCGTAGGCACTAGTTTTACGACTGCCGTCTGACCTTCCAACCCAAAGGGTAAACTAGGCCTTATTGGAAATACTCCGGTTTCCACACGATGTTTTCCTTCACCGAAAAGCGACGGGTAAATATCAAATGATATTTTGCACATAAGATTTTAGAAACTCATTGGTACAAGCTGGGGTTTGAATCTGCGACCTCCGGATTGCAAGTCACACGGTCTTACCGCTAGGCTACTTAATAAGAGATATCCATACTTAATATTATAAAAGCGAACTTAGCGAACGTAACTCTCTCTTCTCTCTGTCTGTCTGTTATCTCTTATCGCTTAAACCGCTGATCCAATTGGGATGAAATTTGGTATGGAGATAGTTTGAGTTACGAGAAAGGATATTGGATAAGTTTTAGTCCGCAACCATAATTTAAAGACATCGCGAGGAAAGGGTCTCTATACCGATTTTATTAGGAAACCATTAATGCAAATGGAATTTATATCAAAATATATTAAAAATAATTTATCAAAAATGGTATTTTTGGTATAAGCCAGGGATTCCCAATCTTTTTCAACCTGCGGCGCTGTTACAATATTAATATTTTGTCACGGCGCCCTGTCCTAGCTATTTCAAAAATATATTGTAGAAAGAAAAAATTACCTACATTACCTACAATAATAGTTGTCAGGTTAGGTTAGTTTAGTTAGAGGGAGGTAGGAAGAAAATTAAACATACACAACATGAATCTATCGTTGTACATAGATAATAATAGATGATCAACTCACGGCGCCCTTCCGAACTTTCCACGGCGCACCAGGGCGCCGCGGCGCACACCTTGGGAACCCCTGGTATAAGCTTTTATTGCTGACCGGACTTTTTTTGTTCAATCATCTACTTATCGAGAGGACCCTGACGAGCCTAATGCTACCGCCACACATTCGCGCGAGTAGCGAGGCGGTGTACGCTGACGTCTCGCTATTCCTCTCACCCACGCATCGCGTTTTTGTATACGCAAAGTTTCGTCGAACGTTTCGACGAATAGCGAGGCGAATGACGAGCCAGCATGTCTAAACGCGAAGTAAGCACAACGAGCTTATCTTGTGTAGGTATTTTTAGATAGATCGCTACCTTCTAGCTCCAGCGTCAATTCAGTACCATAATTTTGCATTGTAATCTAATTTACATTACTGTGTTTTTCATCTCAATCGGTTAAGGAAAACTGCTATAAAATTCAATGGCAAGATTTGACCCAAAACAGACAAACATTGCAAGTCAATTAAATAACTGTACATAACAATAAAATACTGAACTTGAGCATTTTGTGAAATAAAACAACTAAAACGGAGTTTTATCGCGTATACTAATTTAAACTTCATCCCGACGTTTTGAACCCTTTAGCAGCGTTCGTGGTCATCGGGTGGACTGAGGAAAAATATTAATTTACCTCCCCCAAAAAATTTCAATATGCAAACCTACCCACATATAAATTATTAAACAATTTTAGTGCTTGCACATGATGATAGCACACGCCAGAGGGGCTTATTAGAAATTAAATTCCAAAAAATTATAAACCACTAAGTACAATGTCCACACTGTCCAACACTATGGCCTCACAGTCTTGTCTGCTGTTTTATTAATCATCCTCTGTGTTAAAGTTTGGATACCTACTTCTTAATTTCAATAGCCTCTCGCAACATTCTGGGAATATATCGTTTGTCCTTGGCGAGGATTTGGGGCTTATCAAACTTTATCGAGTGATTAGGCTTATCCGTGACATGCTCCCAGACTGCAGACTTAGGTCGACGATGCTTGACATCAGCTATGTACTTTACTCTGGTTGAAATGCTTCTTTATGTCTGGCCTACAGTATCGCGGCAACCGAAGACAATATTATTGAGTATTTTGTATTTTCCTTAATTGTATTTGGTAGAATAGTAGTTTATGTATCTGTGCATAATGAAGGGCATTACAACAAGAGTGTGGGTTTATGAAACAAGCCGAATGCGAGTTTCATAATAATATCACACGATTGTTGTAATGCCTAATTATGTATAGTTACATACACTACTTTATCTACACACATATCATAAATGTTTTAAGATGGGTTCAGGAACCGTAGGAACATGACCTGCAGTATTACTACGAGTAGTGTTACTTGAAACATTAAAAAGTCAACGAACAAAACAAATGACAGCTTGGAATGGCGGCGTTGCGTATTTCATATCTCAGTCAAATATTTTTTTAAACCATAGACAAGCGAATGAACTCCCTATTCTATTGTCACTCGAGTTCTTATGTCGTTCGATTTATATTAAAAAAACATAACGAATTGGCGTTTCGTATCAATGACTGTTTTAATATCTATAGATACTGGAATAGACACCTCACTTGAACTTGACAGCTGTTCCAAATTTAAACTCATAACCTACGGATTTCAGTAGGTAATGTTAACATTACATCTCCATTCATTTCTGATGGTTGGTAATGCTGGTCATTGCCTACGGTTTCTGGACGCATTTTAGAGCACTTATGACATGTACGTAGATAATAGTAGTTTATGTATCTGTGCATAATGAAGGGCATTACAACAAGAGTGTGGGTTTATGAAACGAGCCGAAGGCGAGTTTCATAATAATATCACACGAGTGTTGTAATGCCTAATTATGTATAGATGCATACACTACTTTATCTACACACATATCATAAGTGTTTTAAGATGGGTTTAGGAACCGTAGGAACATGACCTGCAGTATTACTAGTGTTACTTGAAACATCAAAAAGTCAACGAACAAAACAAATGACAGCTTGGAATGGCGGCGTTGCGTATTTCGTATCTCAGTCAATTTTTTTTAAACCATAGACAAGTGAATGAACTCCCTATTCTACTGTCACTCGAGTTCAAATTTTGTTCGATTTATAATAAAAAAACATAACGAATTGGCGTTTCGTATCAATGACTGTTTTAATATCTATAGATACTAGAATAGAAACCCCACTTGAATTTGACAGCTGTTCCAAATTTAAATTCATAACCTACGGATTTCAGTAGGTAATGTTAACATTACCTACTGAAATCTTTCTGATGGTTGGTAATGCTGGTCATTGCCTACGGTTTCTGGACGCATTTTAGAGCACTTATGATATGTACGTAGATAAACTCATTTACGTATAATGTACCTATATGGTACAAATTTGATTGCCTTTGATTCCAGCAAACAGTTTAGTTGTAAACAAGATCTTACAAATTGCGGTTGCCTATAATATAGTTCGCGTTTTCCTCAAGCGAGTTATATTCTTGTGTAAAATGTTAAGTGTTTATGTAACTAAGAATTTAGTTTAAAAATATATATTGATACAGCTTGTATTTTGGTATATTAAAATATTATAACAACGTCTTAAATATGAGATATAAAATCAAGATATTATTACTGATAGTGATCTATGTAACGGAGAGCCTGAGCACATCTGAAGCAAGTGAGTTTATAAATTAAAATGACGATAGGTCTGGCCTATTGGGTAGTGACCCTGCCTATGAAGCCGAAGATCCTGGGTTCAAATCCCAGTAAGAGCATTCATTTGTGTGATGAGCACAAATATTTGTTCCTGAGTCATGCGTGTTGTCTATTATTTAAGTATTTGTAAATGATATATTGTTGTTGATTGAGTACCCACAACACGAGCTTTCTTGAGCTTACAGTGGGGATCCTTAAATTTCTGTATGGATGGCTTGTAATATTTATTTATTTATATATACTAACAGGTACTTAAAAAATATTTTTTATCTTACGTTCTAGATAAAAACATCCTGCCATCTATGGGTTTTGCCAGTGCCATGATAAATACATCGTAACACTAATTGTAAAATAACATTATTTTATTAAAGGAACATTAAATATTATTTGTATATTATATATATTTATGTAAGGATGTCCTGTAATATTTATTATTTATTAAAAATTCACGAAAATTTTAGGACAATCTACACAAATCGACCTAGTCCTACAAAACAATGAGCCACGCGTTTTTTTTTCTTTTATGATATAGGAGGCAAACGAGCAGACGGATTGCCTGATGTTAAGCAACTACCGCCGCCCATGGACACTCGCAACACCAGAGGAGTCACAAGTACGTTGCCGGCCTTTAAGATCCCTATACGCTCTTTTCTTGAAGGTTTGTTTACCTTGTGTATTTTAGCAGTTGCTATGACTACTTTCTGGCCCCAGCAACAGAACACATCAGTGGTACTATAATATTGCACTCCATAAGTGTGCAAAATTTCACCTCAATCGGTTAAAAATGTCTGCTTCAAAATTGAGTTGCAAGATTTCACACGAACATACTTATGTATCGTCAACCAATTTGATTTATAGGCAACTTCGTTCCTTGTCAGAGTGAAAGTTTGTATAAAAGACCTATTACAGATGTAGTGAATAATCCTTTCCTTTCGTATTTTCTCGGAAATGTTCGTTTTTGTCTTACTACTTCACTCGCGCTCAGTACCCATCGAGACAACGTAGGGAACGGTCGCATTGCAAGAGGAAGTATCTATATAGAGTAGTTAATACCACAGAAATATTTTGTTGATATTTATGTTAGATTTTGTGATAAACTTCATGGACTCGTGTATTAATGCAGGCCACCTATATTTTGATAGACTTTTTACATGTCACTCTTGTCTGTCAATTTTGTAAATAATAAACATTGATTATATTCGATCCACATTAACAATTTATAACAGACATGCCGAAAGCACTAAGAAAAGGGAAACGTTTAGATCGGCAAGCCTGCGAATCAATCTACCTCCAATAGTCCGAAGTCGGCAAAGTTGGATAGACCAAATAAATTATTTTGTCTAGGTCTTGACGATTTTGACTACAACGTTATACGCCGATTAGTGTATAATTTCCATTTGATATACAAACAAGTAAGTACGTTCATCCAATCAGAAAATCATATTTATTTATATTAATTTCTCTGCTGGTTTGTTTTGTTGTGTTGTGAGACCTGTCTTTTTTGTTATGTCATAGTATTTTTAATTAATTACAAAAAATTATTGTTATTAAAAAAGGTCTGCAAAATCCTACTGTAGTTTTGACTTATAGTTAGACTTTTGGGGTTCCAATCCTTATAGAATCATTAGATCATCCCAACCGTGTCCCAATCAGTGCGTTTTATTGAAATAAAACGCCCTCGGTAACTAGTTATATTTTTGTTTACCTAACGAATTATTTATATGATAGAATCATGGTGGTTTTAACATCTCATTGTAATATACGTCAAACGGGCAGTTTGACATTTGACATTGATAAATAAAGTATGCGATTTATTTGATACCTACACGTAATTTAATAATACAGTAATTCATAGACCATTCGGGTGTTATCGTTGTTACGAATTTTGCCGATAGGAAAGGATTATTCACTACATCTGTAGATCTCTTATACTTACTGTAACAAAGTTCAAAGCCGCTTAGAAATCAAATTGGTTGATTATACATAAATGGTTATGTGCCTTTTTAACCGACTTCAAAAAAAGGAGGAGGTTATCAATTCGGTTGGCATGTTGTTTTTTTTTTATGTGTGTTACTTCATTTTGTGACCCTCTTAAGGCTGACAATCCTGTCAAAGTGTATGGAACTTCAAAGGGTTTTTGCGAAATGGGGTACAAATGCACGCGACTGTACATACTTACTTATATTACAAGTTAAATAAAAGCTTGTAAAAATTAACTAATGTATTGATGGTCACCATTTTAATACAACCAACTGTGCTGCTTCACACACGGTTGTAATATAAGGTCGGAACTAGGTAACAGTGAAATGGGGGTTCACAGACTCCTCGGATCTCTCCGTGCTGGTGGTCACACTGGACAGCATTCATCACATGAAGCCACCTTCAACTCTTGATCGACGGGCTGCCAACACCCTCAGTTACGGTGGTCACGGCAATGGATATGTCAAAGCTATAGATTTTAACTACGCCAACAAGTAAGTCATAGCTAGGATTTTTTTGAGTTGAAAATATGTTTTTTTTTTTATACAAAACTGACCAGCGCTTGACTTCTATCACATTAGAAGTGTCACAGTGTTAAGTGTCGATGAGGTCAAGGTTGTAGCCTTGGTGTAGCACGCTGGTTCGTTTAATGTTCTATGAAAATTTACAGATGCAATAGGGGCCCAAAAGTTTTAAGTAAGTCTAGTTCTGGCTTAGATCAAGTGCACTATCATATGATATACTTTTTTAATATTTTTGGAACGACTAGGTACATTTTAATTTATGGAGGGAAATATCCATAAACGTCATAATTTTGTCAGCTAAAGAAGGTAACTACTATCGAAAATTTAATTCTGTCTGCGTGAGAGTGAAACGCAATAAAAAAATGTTAAATATATAGTAAAGTTAGTCACATCAACCACAAGTATATTCGTCATTCGTCGGCCAGCGTGCCCATCTTTAAAGTATGGTTGCGAGATAAAAAATCGTCCTTTCTTTAGCTCAAACTCTCTAAGTACCAAATTTCATCCCAATTGGTTCAGCGGTTTAAGCGTGAAGAGGTAACAGACAGACAGAGTTACTTTCGCATTTATAATGTTAGTATGGATATGGATAAGTAAGTATGGATACGCCGCTTTTCTATTGACAAAAATGATACTACTCGTGTTTAGTGGCAAGTTGTTTTACAGGTCATTTTGCTACATACAACCCAAATTACTATCCCGGGCATCAGAGCTCCGGTGTGTTGCAGCTGATAACTTAACTCTCGCCTGGACACAACCCAAACCTTCGCTGTTTCCCTCGCAATTTAGTAAGTATTATACTGTTCTCTTACGTCAGCAGAAGTTGCAGAGCACGCGAGGTGTTCAAAATGACAAAAACGCCACTTTATAGAATAAGAGCGTAAGAGAATAAGAGCGTATCAAGATAATTATCAAGGATCGGACAAACGCTCGTCATTTCGAAAATATAACCCTGTTCCGTACAGCAGAGACTTCCTTATTTTATGATGTTAAAATATTTTATTTTACAAGATTTATTTAATAACAATCTAACACAAAATATCTATTTAGGAGGTTCCAACTCCTTCTGATGACCATGATTGTGACCTGATTGTGATTTATCTATTGAGTATAACTATCTATTTATTGGCGAAAGTAAATTTCGGAATGACAATCTTAAATTAATTTGTCACTAGATATAAATTATGGTCCAATAAATGTATAAAATACTATTTTTTTATTAACGTAAGGAAGTCTCTGCTGTACGGAACAGGGTTATATTTTCAAAATGACGGGCGTTTGTCCGATCCTTGATAATAATGCACACCTGGCACGCTTATAGTAGCCCTCAAACGAAGAGACGACTGCGGCCATAAAACCCTTGAGCTCGCGTTATCAGTTATCCATTGTGTTGCTCGACCCCTGTTCGGGACCGTAAAGTAGGTAGTAAACGCACAAAACAGGATGTCGATAGAATTGAGTGATAATTTAAAACACGGTTCTTATGAATGAATTGAATAATATATTATTGAAAGTGGCAATATTTACAACATCATAAAATATTATTACTATTAAAATAACGAATTACTAATATTCCAAAAAAATCGGTGTTCAATCAGTTTGCATAATGATGTGTCATTACACATGATTATAGTCAACATAATTTAGGTAGTTGTTGACTCATTATCTCATTAGAAACAGCTCAAACATCTTATTTATAAAAACCATAATAATTAATTAAATAGGCAATAATACAGAAACTAAACAAAATGTATTCATTTCATCGACGTTTAAACCTTTTCGTTATCGATACGTTACCCTCACTACGTCCGTCGAGGTTTATGACCCACGCCCGGACTTTTATGACCTCAGTCGTCTCTTCGTTTGAGGGCTACTATAGTAACTTCTGCTGCTGACTGTATGAGCTTGAGCCATGTGCCTGTCTAACTGAGGCGTGTAAGTGCAACGCAAATCGGGTGTGTAACAACATCGGTATACAACACCGGCTCAACAATCCCTGTCCGGCAATATAGATACATACACCGATATTCGAATATACACCATTCATAACACTTGCATATCCAAGCCATTTAATATATAGTTCCTAGTGCCATCTACTGTTTCACAGCCGCAATAGATCACAGTTGTAAAGAATTTGTTCACTGGCAAACGCCCGCAAACTAACTACACACGATACGCGACAGATGGCGTACGTAGTACCAAAAATGTACATTTAGCCAACGCGTATATGATTTTTCCCCTCACTAGCTCGTAAAGCGCTTGTTTATCCTTTAATACGAGAGGGTAAAAACGCATTTTATCCACTAGTGATTAAAGTAAGTTGACTTCTCATAGCTCTTATTGCTATGGTTTTAAAGTCTAAATTCGCGAAGTACAGCTCACTTGCCCCCGCGGCGGCGGCGGCGGGCGCGGGCGACCTCGCTAACGCACCGATTCGAACAAGCTAACCAAGCTAAAGGCACCTTTTGTAAAAATGTTGAATGTATCTAAACCCAAAGAAATAGTCAATGCGATTTCAAAATGTTTTTTTTTTGCATGTTTCACTTTCCTCGCTGTAGTGAGGGGAAAAGTTTTGTGTTACACACGGGTGCAATTGTAATTTACTTCTCGTGTATTGAAACAATCGCTACGCTCAGGATTCTATTTTAAAACCACTCGCTTTGCTCGTGGTTAAACTATAGAATCCATTCGCTTGCACGAGTTTCAATCCCACACTCGCAGTTAAAATACAATTTTGCACCCTTATATAACAAATAACTATTTTCCTCCTTTATCATCCTTAGTCTTAAAGGTCTAAAACACATGAGTGATCGCATTCCGTTTTTGCGGTTGAAGTCCGATACGTTTTTACGTTGGGTCTGGGTACGGTTGACTTACGGAGCCTTACCGACACCCAACATAGAAGTCTACCGAAAGTCAGAAAACATATCCTGGGCTTTAAGCAGCTCTACGATTAGGATAAGCGCAATCTCATAATTTTGCAGCGGTGTCGGCAATGGCCCGGGACTGGGCCTCAGGGGCCTGGTACTTTGCAGACCAGGGCCGAAGAGTCCTGTATGTGTGTGATAGCAGTCTCCAGCACTGTCGCGTTCTTCGCACAGACGTTGAGGAGCTCCTGGGCTTGGCTGTAGACCCGACTCCTGGTAACAACGGGCAGAAAGCTGGGTATGATTTTATTTTATACAAGACTGACCAGTTGACCTCAGTCACATCAGATGGTAAGTGTCGACGAGGTCGAGGGTGCAGCACGCTGGTTCAGTAACAGCCTATTCATTTGCCTTGAAAGCCAAATGATATCTTTCTGGGAATACAGACGAAGGGAGCAAATTCCATTCTTTAGCAGTGCACATTAGGAAGGTAGAAGCGAATCGCTTCGTGCGAATGAAGATGTTACTTCTATAGGGATAGAAGTCGCTTTGCCTCTAAATTATTTTCAAAAAAAATGTAAGATAATGTCGAATTTTCCGAGTAGAAATTACGGCACGAAGTGTTCGGATTTTGGAGACACGAAGTAGCGGGTTTTTAGCTTTCTGAATTAGGTAAGCGTATTTTTTTTAAAGTGGCGGAGTAAATAGAGTTATTTTTTTACAGTAAAATATATGAATCATAAAAAAAACTAGCATAAAAAAGACCGACACTTTTATACTTACATATATATATATATATAATATAGTATATATATATATATATATTTGACGACCGGTATAATTCGTCTGGCCTAGTGGGTAGTGACCCTGCCTATGAAGCCGAAGGTCCTGGGTTCGATTCCCAGTCAGGGCATTTATTTGTGTGATGAGCACAGATATTTGTTCCTGAGTCATGGGTGTTTTCTATGTATTTAAGTATTTATTTTTATCTATCTATTATATATATTATATCGTCGTCTAGTGCCTACAACACAAGCCTTACTGAGCTTACCGTAGGACTAGGTCGATTTGTGTAAGATTGTCCCGAAATATTTATTTATTTATTTATTTATATATATACTGTCGGTCTTTTTTATGCTAGTTTTTTTTATGATCTTTTATGGATCTGATATGGTCCTTTTTATGCAAGTTTTTTTTTTATGATTCATAACTTTAAAGATAAACACAGTATAGACATTTCATACAAAGGTGACAAAGGCACCAATTTTTCTCATGCATCATTTTTGTGAAAGTCTACATTTGAGTCAATTTAAAGTCCCAAATAATATTTTATTTTCAAGATTCATTTTTTGGTCCCAAAACAACACGGACCCCTCCCGCCTGGTGCGAGGCAGCATGGCTGCAGACGAGCTCTTGGGACTACTTCCCCAGGACTGTTCCGGAGCTTGTGGCCCACGAGCTCTGACTCTGGACGTGGACAATAAAAAGCTATTCTGGATCGACGGTAGCGATGTCGTAGCTATGTGCAACTACGATGGCAGTAGCAGGAGAACTGTATACAAAATTCATGAGGTGAGTTGTGAGATTTGGACACGGGTATGTCCTTAAACTACGTCTAACAATAGGTAGGGCACAGCGAAGTACCATCACGCTCGAGTCTACTTATAGAAGCCCAACTGGGGAAGTACCTCCTCCTTAAAGAAGCACAGCCATAATAGCACTGCTACCTTTCAGGTATGTAGTGTTGTGTTCCTGATGGTGAGTAAGATTCCCAGAGCTCCACACACTTGTGACTCCCCTGGTGTTGCGAATGCCCATGGGCGACGGTAATTGCTCAACATCAGGCGATCCATATGCGCGTTTGCCACCTTTTTAATAAAAAAATGTGACTTTGATTTTTAAACCAGAACCTTGTTGTTATTTTATTGCTTATTATGGCGTTTTTAGACTCTTGAGTCATATTCACACATTGACCGAAGAAACTCTACTACCTTACTACTTTTACTATCTACTGATGCTTTTTAATTCTAACCTACCCTATTTTTTCTCCATCGATAGGCCTACAATAGGGACATAAAAGTATTATCAGTGTTCGACTCAACGATATACATGCCTGGTTACCGCAGCCTGGCCACTGTATCACTAAATTTGGAAGATGCTTCTTCAGATAACATTACGGAGACGTTCACCAATGTGCAAGGGTTCCCGTCTGTAGCTTTGGTCTTTCATGGAAGAAGGCAGCCTAAAGGTATCTAACTAGTATTCTTCCACTTATTTCCCACTTATACTTCCAAAGATGTGGTGTAGACCAAGACTTTTTTACTTTACTTGAAAGTAATGTTTTAATTCGTAACTTATTACCTTTTTAAACCGATTTTGATAATCAAGTTATGACTTACAACTGACGGAGGAACAGCGAAAGGAAATCAACAGCATTGCCGCCAACCCGGCAGTCCAGACCAGTCAAAACTTAAGACGGAGGCGCTACCGCCAAAAACGATAATTTGTTCTCTTTTACCCCAATTAAGACGTCATGAGAGTGACAGAGACAATCGTCCGAAATTTACGAATATCGTTTATGGCGGTAGCGCCTCTGGTCTGGACAGTATCCAGACTGGTCCGGACTGGTTAAATGACGTGTTTTTTGATGAAAGTCATGTTATTAAAGAACGCCAATTGTATTAACAGTTTGGTCATAAAATAACTGAGATCTCATCCAAGTCCTGACATAAAAAAAGTCTTTACACAAAAACAAAAACATTTCCGTTACAGTGTCACATCCGTGCATGGAGAACAATGGAGGCTGCCAGCACATTTGTGTGATGGCTTACCAAAACGACGAACCAGCATCGCACTGTCTGTGTCAACACGGATTCGAACCGGAGACCACACGCCACGGTGCTTGTTCTCGTGAGTACTGTTATCGCTACCATGAGCTATAGTCAATTTCTATAAACAGTTCTCATCTTGGATACAGATCCAAGATGAGATTGGTAGAAAACGCAATCAAATCGAAAATTAATTAACCAGAATTACAACGCTGGTGGTCAAGCGGTAAGAGCGTACGACTTGCAATCCGGTGCAAACCTCGGCTCGTACCTACCATTGAGTTTTCGGAACTTATGTACCTATGAAATGTCATTTGATATTTACCAGTCGCTTCATCGTGTACTTTTGGGTAATTCTATAAAAAAAACATAAAAAAAAAACAATTTGTTATATTCTTTACTTACGAGTTTTTGAACGGTAATTCAAGCTTTACGATGAGGCACAAAGGGCTACGGATAGTTTTACAGAAAAGTCGTCAAAAGCAGATAAATCAAGAGCTCTCAACAGTTCAAATCTTTTACAGGGATCAAATTGGATTCTTTCATGCTGCTGACACACAGCTGGCCATCCGCTGTGGAAATCCGTGCGCCTGCGCATCCTGGTATAGCACCCCCGACCACAGGTTCTCATATCACGGCAGCAGACGTCGTCATCCGCTCAGAGTTTATGTATTTCTCTGACATATATGAGTGAGTTCATACTTTCCCTTTCTTCATGGATCACTTCCAGCTGTAGTTGGGGTCAGCCTTCCTTATATCATTATTTGGTCTGTCGGCTTATCAATGGCTTGGCTGTCCCAAATCAAAAGTGAGTGCATTTAGCGAAATTTTACAGGAGAGGGCAATAAACATTTTGTTGTAAAATTTAAGAAACATATACCTTTTTCACACGACTCTTGATTACATTTTGAGAAGCACAACTTGCTTTACAAGACTAATTATTGAAACTAAAATTATGAGTCTCCTAACAAGTTTTATGGAAATGTTGTTTCAAACACAACACAAAAACCTAGCAAATAGTCTGCTGCTTTCATGTCTTTCGACCCTTTAGGCGGAGTACGTCATTTTCTTGACTAGTCACTTTCTGGTGAGGTCACGTTCTGAAGACGCCACTTTCTGTGGATGCCACGTTCTGAGGACGCCACTTTCTTAGCGCGTCACGTTCTGAGAATGTCACTTTCTTAGATTGCCACTTTCTGAGTTCGTCACTTTCTGAGTTCGCCACTTTCTGACTTTGTCACGTTCTGGGTTCATCACTTTAAAAATTACGTATAAAATGAAATCGTATATCGATGTGCTTGGTTCTGTTGTGGTGAACCGGATTTAAAGCCAATTTCTGGGCAGACTGTGAATCATTATGTATAAGTACGTTAGTTAACTTACCAGTAACTTCAAACAGCAACCGCCTCAGAAACACAGCATCCTTCGCCGCACTCGATGGGAAAATATATTCAGCATCGCTAGAAGAACAGGCTGTGGTTGATTGCTTTTTACTCTCCCACGAAATAGCTCCACCGGCCATAGAGAAGAAAAATCCTGTGTAGGAACGACGGTCTATTGGACAGTTGGCCCAATCCGCATAACCGTGTAAGCTTCTACCACCTTTCCTGTAAATAATTCCCAGATCGATTGTGCCTTTTAAATACTGCAACACTCGCTTTGCGGCAATCCAATGATTTTTGTCATATTTTGTGTTAAATTGACTTAAATATGATATCGCGTGAGCTATATCTGGTCTCGTATTTACAGACAGAAACATTAGTGAAAGCAGCAGACTATTTGCTAGGTTTTTGTGTTGTGTTTGAAACAACATTTCCATAAAACTTGTTAGGAGACTCATAATTTTAGTTTCAATCATTAGTCTTGTAAAGCAAGTTGTGCTTCTCAAAATGTAATCAAGAGTCGTGTGAAAAAGGTATATGTTTCTTAAATTTTACAACAAAATGTTTATTGCCCTCTCCTGTAAAATTTCGCTAAATGCACTCACTTTTGATTTGGGACAGCCAAGCCATTGATAAGCCGACAGACCAAATAATGATATAAGGAAGGCTGACCCCAACTACAGCTGGAAGTGATCCATGAAGAAAGGGAAAGTATGAACTCACTCATATATGTCAGAGAAATACATAAACTCTGAGCGGATGACGACGTCTGCTGCCGTGATATGAGAACCTGTGGTCGGGGGTGCTATACCAGGATGCGCAGGCGCACGGATTTCCACAGCGGATGGCCAGCTGTGTGTCAGTAGCATGAAAGAATCCAATTTGATCCCTGTAAAAGATTTGAACTGTTGAGAGCTCTTGATTTATCTGCTTTTGACGACTTTTCTGTAAAACTATCCGAAACCCTTTGTGCCTTATCGCGAAGCTTTGTAATCGCCTTCTTTGTTAATTAACGTTCAAAAACTCGCAAATACTGCCCAAAAGTACACGATGAAGCCATATTCTTTTGAGTTTTATTGAACTGGTATTACTGTTTTGAAAATAAACTTTTATTTGAATTTCTTGCCGCCAATTGTCAAGACAGGTCATGGGAATAGGTAGCAGGGTTAGAGTTAATGGTAGATTTTTCTTGACGCTGATAAGTGTATTGCATTGTTCAATCATTTAAACACACATATTATTTCTACTATTAATACAGGTCAGGGGCCGCCGGCCGTAGTCACAATAACCTCAGTCAAAACTATAATATACGGAAATGATTACGTCTGTCATTCTCATCATAGTCCTCGCGTTGTCCCGACATTTTGTGACGGCTCATTCGAGCCTGGGATCCGCTTGGCAATTGATCCCCGGAATTGGCATAGCAACTAGTTTTTACGAAAGCGACTGCCTTCTAACCCAGAAGGTAAACTAGTCCTTACTGGGTTTAGTCCGGTTTCTTCACGATGGTTTCCTTCGCCGAAAAGTGACTGGTAAATATCAAATGACATTTCGTAGGTACATAAGTTCCGAAAACTCATTGGTAGGTACGAGCCGAGGTTTGCTCCTGCAACCTCCAGATTGCAAGTTGAACGCTCTTACCGGCCACCAGCGCTGTAATTCTGGTTAATTAATTTTCGATTTGATTGCGTTTTCTACCAATCTCATCTTGGATCTGTATCCAAGATGAGAACTGTTTATAGAAATTGACTATAGCTTATGGAAGCGATAACAGTACTCACAAGAACAAGCACCGTGGCGTGTGGTCTCCGGTTCGAATCCGTGTTGACACAGGCAGCGCGATGCCGGTTCCTCGTTTTGGTAAGCCGTCACACAAATGTGCTGGCAGCCTCCATTGTTCTCCATGCACGGATGTGACACTGTAACGGAAATGTTTCTTTTTTGTGTAAAGACTTTTTTTATGTCAGGACTTGGATTAGATCTCAGTTATTTTGTGACCAAACTGTTAATACAATTGGCGTTCTTTAATAACATGACTTTCATCAAAAAACACGTCATTTAACCAGTCCGGACCAGTCTGGATACTGTCCAGACCAGAGGCGCTACCGCCATAAACGATATTCGTAAATTTCGGACGATTGTCTCTGTCACTCTCATGAGTCTCATGACGTCTTAATTGGGGTAAAAGAGAACAAATTATCGTTTTTGGCGGTAGCGCCTCCGTCTTAAGTTTTGACTGGTCTGGACTGCCGGGTTGGCGGCAATGCTGTTGATTTCCTTTCGCTGTTCCTCCGTCAGTTGTAAGTCATAACTTGATTATCAAAATCGGTTTAAAAAGTTAATAAGTTACGAATTAAAACATTACTTTAAAGTAAAGTAAAAAACTCTTGGTCTACTCTAAGTCTTTGGAAGTATAAGTGAAAAATAAGTGTAGGAATATTAGTCAGATACCTTTAGGCTGCCTGCTTCCATGAAAGACCAAAGCTACAGACGGGAACCCTTGCACATTGGTGAACGTCTCTGTAATGTTATCCAAAGAAGCATCTTCCAAATTCAGTAATACAGTGGCCAGGCTGCGGTAACCAGGCATATATATCGTTGAGTCGAACACTGAGAATACTTTTATGTCCCTATTGTAGGCCTATCGATGGAGAAAAAATAGGGTAGGTTAGAATTAAAAAGCATCAGTAGATAGTAAAAGTAGTAAGGTAGTAGAGTTTCTTCGGTCAATGTGTGAATATGACTCAAGAGTCTCAAAACGCCATAATGAGCAATAAAATAACAACAAGGTTCTGGTTTAAAAATCAAAGTCACATTTTTTTATTAAAAAGGTGGCAAACGCGCATATGGATCGCCTGATGTTGAGCAATTACCGTCGCCCATGGGCATTCGCAACACCAGGGGAGTCACAAGTGTTGGAGCTCTGGGAATCTTACTCACCATCAGGAACACAACACTACATACCTGAAAGGTAGCAGTGCTATTATGGCTGTGCTTCTGTAAGGAGGAGGTACTTCCCCAGTTGGGCTTCTATAAGTAGACTCGAGCGTGATGGTACTTCGCTGTGCTTTACCTATTGTTAGACGTAGTTTAAGGACATACCCGGGTCCAAATCTCACAACTCACTTCCTCAATTTTGTATACAGTTCTCCTGCTACTGCCATCGTAGTTGCACATAGCTACGACATCGCTACCGTCGATCCAGAATAGCTTTTTATTGTCCACGTCCAGAGTCAGAGCTCGTGGGCCACAAGCTCCGGAACAGTCCTGGGGAAGTAGTCCCATGAGCTCGTCTGCAGCCATGCTGCCTCGCACCAGGCGGAAGGGGTCCGTGTTGATTTGGGACCAGAAAATGAATCTTGAAAATAAAATATTATTTGGGAGTTTAAATTGACTCAAATATAGACTTTCTCAAAAATGATGCAAGAAAAATTGGTGCCTTTGTCACCTTTGTATGAAATGTCTATACTGTGTTTATCTTTAAAGTTATGAATCATAAAAAAAAACTTGCATAAAAAGGACCATATCAGATCCATAAAAGATCATAAAAAAAACTAGCATAGAAAAGACCGACAGTATATACATATATATATATATAGTAAAATATAGTATATATATATATATATACTATATTTTATATATATATATGTAAGTATTAAAGTGTCGGTCTTTTTTATGCTAGTTTTTTTTATGATTCATATATTTTACTGTAAAAAAATAAGTCTATTTACTGCGCCACTTTAAAAAAATACCCTTAACTAATTCAGAAAGCTAAAAACCCGCTACTTCGTGTCTCCAAAATCCGAACACTTCGTGCCGTAATTTCTGCTCGGAAAATTTGACGTTATCTTACATTTTTTTAGAAAATAATTTAGAGGCAAAGCGACTTCTATCCCTATAGAAGTAACATCTTCATTCGCACGAAGCGATTCGCTTCTACCTTCCTAATGTGCACTGCTAAAGAATGGAATTTGCTCCCTTCGTCTGTATTCCCAGAAAGATATCATTTGGCTTTCAAGGCATATGAATAGGCTGTTACTGAACCAGCGTGCTACACCCTCGACCTCGTCGACACTTACCATCTGATGTGACTGAGGTCAACTGGTCAGTCTTGTATAAAATAAAATCATACCCAGCTTTCTGCCCGTTGTTACCAGGAGTCGGGTCTACAGCCAAGCCCAGGAGCTCCTCAACGTCCGTGCGAAGAACGCTACAGTGCTGGAGACTGCTATCACACACATACAGGACTCTTCGGCCCTGGTCTGCAAAGTACCAGGCCCCTGAGGCCCAGTCCCGGGCCATTGCCGACACCGCTGCAAAATTATGAGATTGCGCTTATCCTAATTGTAGAGCTGCTTACTTTGAGCCCAGGATATGTTTTCTGACTTTCGATAGACTTCTATGTTGGGTGTCGGTAAGGCTCCGTACGTCAACCGTACCCAGACCCAACGTAAAAACGTACCCAAAGTCGGACTTCAACCGCAAGAACGGAATGCGATCACTCATGTGTTTTAGACCTTTAAGACTGAGGATGATAAAGGAGGAAAATAGTTATTTGTTATATTAGGGTGCAAAATTGTATTTTAACTGCGAGTGTGGGATTGAAACTCGAGCAAGCGAATGGATTCTATAGTTTAACCACGAGCAAAGCGAGTGGTTTTAAAATAGAATCCTGAGCGTAGCGAGTGTTTCAATACACGAGAAGTAAATTACAATTGCACCCGTGTGTAACACAAAACTTTTCCCATCACTACAGCGAGGAAAGTGAAACATGCAAAAAAAACCATTTTGAAATCGCATTGACTATTTCTTTGGGTTTAGATACATTCAACATTTTTACAAAAGGTGCCTTTAGCTTGGTTAGCTTGTGGTGGCCAGTACGATTTTCGAATGTTCTAATTCGATTTTCAACTCGGTGCGTTAGCGAGGCTCGCCCGCGCCCGCCGCCGCCGCCGCGGGGGCAAGTGAGCTGTACTTCGCGAATTTAGACTTTAAAACCATAGCAATAAGAGCTATGAGAAGTCAACTTACTTTAATCACTAGTGGATAAAATGCGTTTTTACCCTCTCGTATTAAAGGATAAACAAGCGCTTTACGAGCTAGTGAGGGGAAAAATCATACACGCGTTGGCTAAATGTACATTTTTGGTATTACGTACGCCATCTGTCGCGTATCGTGTGTAGTTAGTTTGCGGGCGTTTGCCAGTGAACAAATTCTTTACAACTATGATCTATTGCGGCTGTGAAACAGTAGATGGCACTAGGTACTATATATTAAATGGCTTGGATATGCAAGTGTTATGAATGGTGTATATTCGAATATCGGTGTATGTCTATCTAGATATCTATATTGCCGGACAGGGATTGTTGAGCCGGTGTTGTATACCGATGTTGTTACACACCCGATTTGCGTTGCACTTACACGCCTCAGTTAGACAGGCACATGGCTCAAGCTCATACAGTCAGCAGCAGAAGTTACTATAGTAGCCCTCAAACGAAGAGACGACTGAGGTCATAAAAGTCCGGGCGTGGGTCATAAACCTCGACGGACGTAGTGAGGGTAACGTATCGATAACGAAAAGGTTTAAACGTCGATGAAATGAATACATTTTGTTTAGTTTCTGTATTATTGCCTATTTAATTAATTATTATGGTTTTTATAAATAAGATGTTTGAGCTTGTTTCTAATGAGATAATGAGTCAACAACTACCTAAATTATGTTGACTATAATCATGTGTAATGACACATCATTATGCAAACTGATTGAACACCGATTTTTTTGGAATATTAGTAATTCGTTATTTTAATAGTAATAATATTTTATGATGTTGTAAATATTGCCACTTTCAATAATATATTATTCAATTCATTCATAAGAACCGTGTTTTAAATTATCACTCAATTCTATCGACATCCTGTTTTGTGCGTTTACTACCTACTTTACGGTCCCGAACAGGGGTCGAGCAACACAATGGATAACTGATAACGCGAGCTCAAGGGTTTTATGGCCGCAGTCGTCTCTTCGTTTGAGGGCTACTATAAGCGTGCCAGGTGTGCATTATTATCAAGGATCGGACAAACGCCCGTCATTTTGAAAATATAACCCTGTTCCGTACAGCAGAGACTTCCTTATTTTATGATGTTAAAATATTTTAAACTCAAACTCAAACGTTTATTCAGTAAGTAGGCCACAAGGGCACTTTTACACGTCGAGTATACAAAAGTAAAAGAGAAAAATAAAAACTACACCGGTTCTAACCCTTTTATTTTATAAGATTTATTTAATAACAATCTAACAATTGTCAATAGAAAAGCGGCGTATCCATATTTACTTATCCATATCCATACTAATATTATAAATGCGAAAGTAACTTTGTCTGTCTGTTACCTCTTCACGCTTAAACCGCTGAACCAATTGGGATGAAATTTGGTACTTAGAGAGTTTGAGCTAAAGAAAGGACGATTTTTTATCTCGCAACCATACTTTAAAGATGGGCACGCTGGCCGACGAATGACGAATATACTTGTGGTTGATGTGACTAACTTTACTATATATTTAACATTTTTTTATTGCGTTTCACTCTCACGCAGACAGAATTAAATTTTCGATAGTAGTTACCTTCTTTAGCTGACAAAATTATGACGTTTATGGATATTTCCCTCCATAAATTAAAATGTACCTAGTCGTTCCAAAAATATTAAAAAAGTATATCATATGATAGTGCACTTGATCTAAGCCAGAACTAGACTTACTTAAAACTTTTGGGCCCCTATTGCATCTGTAAATTTTCATAGAACATTAAACGAACCAGCGTGCTACACCAAGGCTACAACCTTGACCTCATCGACACTTAACGTCACATGAGAAGTCAAGCGCTGGTCAGTCTTGTATAAAAAAAAACATATTTTCAACTCAAAAAAATCCTAGCTATGCCTTACTTGTTGGCGTAGTTAAAATCTATAGCTTTGACATATCCATTGCCGTGACCACCGTAACTGAGGGTGTTGGCAGCCCGTCGATCAAGAGTTGAAGGTGGCTTCATGTGATGAATGCTGTCCAGTGTGACCACCAGCACGGAGAGATCCGAGGAGTCTGTGAACCCCCATTTCACTGTTACCTAGTTCCGACCTTATATTACAACCGTGTGTGAAGCAGCACAGTTGGTTGTATTAAAATGGTGACCATCAATACATTAGTTAATTTTTACAAGCTTTTATTTAACTTGTAATATAAGTAAGTATGTACAGTCGCGTGCATTTGTACCCCATTTCGCAAAAACCCTTTGAAGTTCTATACACTTTGACATGATTGTCAGCCTTAAGAGGGTCACAAAAAAGGCACATAAAGGGTGAACACTATTAAATTGTCGCCTACATTTTTACTTTGCTAGCGTGTTGCATCGAACCTTTTTTGAATATTCTTTTAAAATTTTAAATTTAGAAGGCTCGTAATATATTAGACAACCATAAAATGTTCATTTGTTTTTATTTATGAAAATGGCGTTACACGAAAAAATGTTCGCGAATTAATTTTGCAAGAATTCAGTAAAAATCCTCATTTATCAACTTTAGATCTGGCAAAATCTTGTCAAACAACTCGGAGGACGGTTCAACGAACCCTAAAAAAAATTAAACAAGGTGAAACTATAGATAGGAAGCGGCGTGAAGGTCAACCCACCAGAAAATCTAATGTTAAGTTACAATCAAAGGTGTGCAAGCTATTTGATAAGAATCCGAGTATCTCTTCCCGGGATGTGGCGAAAAAGTAGGCACTAGTCAAGCAAATGTCCAAAAAATTAAAAAAGAATGCGGCATTACAACATATAAGAAGCAAAAGGCTCCCAAGAGAACTGTGGATCAATATAATCGTGCGGTTAGACGTTCTAGGTTATTGTATACCTTGTTGATTGAGAAAAAATGTTGCCTAATTATTGACGATGAAACCTACGTCAAGGCAGATTTCAAGTCTTTACCAGGTAACCAGTACTATTCCTCTCGTGACATCTCGAATCTTGACGAATCGGAAAAGGTGATCCCGGTAGAAAAATTTGCAAAAATACCTTGTTTGGCAAGCTATATGCCAGTGCGGCATGAGGAGCTCACCATTTATCACTACCGGGACAATTAACACCGATATTTATATATCAGAATGCTTGAAAAGAAACTGTTACCATTCATAAAGAAACACACTTCCTCAACATTGTTTTGGCCAGATTTAGCAAGTTGCCATTATTCGCCTCGAACTTTGGAATGGTATAAGGCGAATTCAGTCGAGGTAGTGCCTAAGGAGAGTAACCCACCTAACTGTCCCGAACTTCGCCCCATCGAAAAATATTGGGCTAATATAAAAACTAAACTGCGAAAAACTTGCCAACCTGCCACTTCATTACCAGATTTTCAACGAAAATGGATTAAATGCACAAAATTGTTAAGCGATGATTCCGTGCGAAATTCAATGAATCACGTCAAAAGTAATGTCCGGAAATTTTCTCGTCGTTCGATGAAATAGCCCTAATATTTTTTAAAATGATTTTACGCTGTATAAAATTAGTCATATAAAGAATTTTGAGAACTTTGGATTTTTATTTTGTCGTCTGTAGCATGTTCGACCTGCGACAATTTAATAGTGTTCACCCTTTAACCATTTATGTATAATCAACCAATTTGATTTCTAAACGACTTTGAACCTTGTCACAGTGATGTTAATAAGAGATCTTATAGGTATTTTATACAAACTTTCACTCTGACAAGGAACGAAGTTGCCTATAAATCAAATTGGTTGACGATACATAAGTATGTTCGTGTGAAATCTTGCAACTCAATTTTGAAGCAGACATTTTTAATTTGTAGGACTAGGTCGATTTGTGTAGATTGTCCTAAAATTTTCGTGATTTTTTAATAAATAATAAATATTACAGGACATCCTTACATAAATATATATATATATATATATATATATATATATATATATATATATATATATATATACAAGTACCATTATTATATAGAAATAAATGGTACTTGTACATAAAAAAAATGTATTGTAAAATCGAGTATCGATATCGACATCACAAATACGATTAGTTGATTACCCATTCCTAAAGGCTTTACAGCTACCATTTTGCACCTCCGATACCGGGGTCTAATCATATCAGCCGTAAGACAGCTGGGCATCGGCCCCAAATCTTATGACTTGTGTGTTCTTGTTACCATAGTCGCCAGGTTAAGTAGGCGGGTTGACGACCGCCGGTAGCTGTTGATTTGGATTCTTCCCTTTGTCACCTCTTACGACACCCGTAGGGGAAATTGGGGAGGTGCTATATTCAGCCGGTACCGAACGCCATTTTTTTATCATAATATTTATTTTACCCTATTTACTAAATTATATTCTTAATTTTACAGTCTAAGTGCAACAGCAAGACATTCCGTCGTCGCAGTCGGCTTCGACTTCTCTACAGAAGGCAAGGAGCACTTCACCTTCAAGAACAGCTGGGGTGATATGTGGGGAGACAAAGGTTACGCCAACATCAAGTCTGGTTCATGCGCCATCTTTACAGAAGTATCTTACCCTGTACTGTAGACGCCTGCAGAAGATTCGCTAGCTACGTTACACCGTCCCGTCTTCTACACGTCGCCGTCCCGACCCCCAGCGGCCCGACACTCGAATATTATACACGAGCATCGTTCCATCCACCTATTTTTTTTTTATGACAAAAGGTGGCAAACGAGCAGACGGATTGCCTGATGGTAAGCAATTACCGTCGCCCATGGGCACACATAACACCAGGGGAGTCACAAGCGCGTTGCCGACCATTAAGGGGGTTGGAGCTCTGGGAACCTTACCATCAGGAACACAACACTACATACCTGAAAGGTAGCAGTGCTATTATGGCTGTGGTCTTCTGTAAGGAGGAGGTACTTCCCCAGTTGGGCTTCTCCGGACTCAAGCGTGATGGTACTTCGCTGTGCCCTACCTCTCATTGTTGGGCGTAGTTTAAGGACATACCCGGGTCCAAAAAAGGTTTGTTGCGAGTAGACGATCATCACACGCCCGTCGATATCGCGTGGACATCACGTCGCCTTCCCATCACCGAGCCGAGCAGAGCCTTTTTACATAGCTGTAACGGCCGTCGCATGACCGGCCCGAGCCCGGGCCGAGTGGCTCGGAGGGCTCGGTGATCACGTGATTCATTCCATACAAAATGTAGCGACGGAAGCCTCGGCTCGGCGACGGGCCGCTTTAACGTAAGTCAACCTTTACTTGTACAGAACAAGGCGGCAATTATTGAGCGTCGAGTACTTTACTCGTGACATTTTAGATAGATAGATAGATAGATAAATTCTTTATTCATACCCACAATTTACATGGCATTAACATAAACGAAACATATAAATAAAAAAGGCATGCATTTTTAACACCATTATTTTAACCATAAAATCAAAATGGAGCCATGTGTCGTGGCAAAGAAAAGGTGCTGGCTCAGCATGTTGATGCGGCAAGCCACATCGCTGGTATTCTGCCAGAACCTTACTACAACAGCTGTGCAACGCTTAAATTAATAATTAATGAAATATGTGCTCAAAACAACCGTACTAGTTGGGCGTGTATTATGTACATTATTTAAACGAAGAAATGGTATTTTAGAAACATGAATTATATGTATAAGTTAATACGTTTTTGTGTGCGATTGTCTCTGCCACTCTAAATACTCCTTTATTGAAGTAAAAGAGAAAGAAGTTTGAAATTTTAGAACTTCGATTTTTTCTCACATTGTTATCAACAAGCGTTTTTTTTAACCAAGGACTTAATGGCAATGCGTTCATATAGCCTTCTGGTATAACTAAATTTGAAGTTTTTTTCTCCTGAAAAAAATACTAGTCAAAAATATTTGTTATTATTGTACAATGTTATTGCATAATTTTAATTAATGTTTGAATAAAAACGTGACTAAGATTGAGAATATTTTTATTTTTATCCCTTAAAATTAATATATACCTACTTACAATACAATTAAAATCAGTTAAGACTTCGGTTTTCTCGGGTATCATCGTTTAATTCCGGAGTCGGAAATGACACGATATACATTGCCGCGATTACTTTTAGGTAGCATTTAATTTGAAGTATCATAAACGCAATGTTAAGCACCTGCCAAGATGACATTATTAACCGGTAGACCTAGGAAATTTGTTATGCAGAAGCGACATGAATTTGAACATTAATTATTTAATGAAGCTGAATACATACATGAGTCAATATTTTACTGTTTGGTGTAAGTAGGTACGATATTATGTCGCATTAATCATTGATAATAAAATAATCATAAAATTAAAATAAAAAAAACCGGCTTCAACCGTTTTTTATTCATATTTCGTAAACGGCTTGGCCGATTTTGGTAATATTTCATTTTCATATAGTAAAACAACAAAGCTAAGCTCAAAATTAAAAAAAATATTTATTGTTTGAAATGTCTTCTTTTCGTAATTTTTCCTTGATCTGGGTGCTTCGTGCCAAATTTCAAGTTTCTGAATTCACGGGAAGTACCCCGTAGATTTTGGGAGTGTTGAAAAGTCTTAAATTTGCACCATTAACGACTGTATCTTTTATTAGACACTAAGAAGGCAGACTGTCAAATTATTTACTACTTGTTAGCATCTTTCTTATTTCAATATAAAGGTTGTGTTAGTTTTGAGCTACAAAGGAGGTTTCGTTGCTCATATCGTTCTTGTACCTACTGTATTCAATAAGACAACGAGTAATATATATAATTAAAGGTCAAATCTGTAAATTGATAATTCTATGTGATAGACGAGGGATTCACGACAATTACCGAGGTTGGCCGAAGTCTTAACTGATTTTAATTGTATTGTACATGTAATAAATAATATAAAAATATTCTAGAACACAACGAGACATCATCATCTTCCTCGCGTTGTCCCGGCATTTTGCCACGGCCTGGGGTCAGCTTGGCAACTAGCCAGGATTTGGCGTAGGCACTAGTTTTACGACTGCCGTCTGACCTTCCAACCCAAAGGGTAAACTAGGCCTTATTGGAATTACTCCGGTTTCCACACGATGTTTTCCTTCACCGAAAAGCGACGGGTAAATATCAAATGATATTTTGCACATAAGATTTTAGAAACTCATTGGTACAAGCTGGGGTTTGAATCTGCGACCTCCGGATTGCAAGTCACACGGTCTTACCGCTAGGCTACTTAATAAGAGATATCCATACTTAATATTATAAAAGCGAACTTAGCGAACGTAACTCTCTCTTCATCCCGGTCTGTCTGTTATCTCTTATCGCTTAAACCGCTGATCCAATTGGGATGAAATTTGGTATGGAGATAGTTTGAGTTACGAGAAAGGATATTGGATAAGTTTTAGTCCGCAACCATAATTTAAAGACATCGCGAGGAAAGGTAAAGGGTCTCTATACCGATTTTATTAGGAAACCATTAATGCAAATGGAATTTATATCAAAATATATTAAAACAAAAGAATTTATCTAAAATGGTATTTTTGGTATAAGCCAGGGATTCCCAATCTTTTCAACCTGCGGCGCTGTTACAATATTAATATTTTGACACGGCGCCCTGTCCTAGCTATTTCAAAAATATATTGTAGAAAGAAAAAATTACCTACATTACCTACAATAATAGTTGTCAGGTTAGGTTAGTTTAGTTAGAGGGAGGTAGGAAGAAAATTAAACATACACAACATGAATCTATCGTTGTACATAGATAATAATAGATGATCAACTCACGGCGCCCTTCCGAACTTTCCACGGCGCACCAGGGCGCCGCGGCGCACACCTTGGGAACCCCTGGTATAAGCTTTTATTGCTGACCGGACTTTTTTTGTTCAATCATCTACTTATCGAGAGGACCCTGACGAGCCTAATGCTACCGCCACACATTCGCGCGAGTAGCGAGGCGGTGTACGCTGACGTCTCGCTATTCCTCTCCCCCACGCAACGCGTTTTGTATACGCAAAGTTTCGTCGAACGTTTCGACGAATAGCGAACGAATGACGAGCCAGCATGTCTAAACGCGAAGTAAGCACAACGAGCTTATCTTGTGTAGGTATTTTTAGATAGATCGCTACCTTCTAGCTCCAGCGTCAATTCAGTACCATAATTTTGCATTGTAATCTAATTTACATTACTGTGTTTTTCATCTCAATCGGTTAAGGAAAACTGCTATAAAATTCAATGGCAAGATTTGACCCAAAACAGACAAACATTGCAAGTCAATTAAATAACTGTACATAACAATAAAATACTGAACTTGAGCATTTTGTGAAATAAAACAACTAAAACGGAGTTTTATCGCGTATACTAATTTAAACTTCATCCCGACGTTTTGAACCCTTTAGCAGCGTTCGTGGTCATCGGGTGGACTGAGGAAAAATATTAATTTACCTCCCCAAAAATTTCAATATGCAAACCTACCCACATATAAATTATTAAACAATTTTAGTGCTTGCACATGATGATAACACACGCCAGAGGGCTTATTAGAAATTAAATTCAAAAATTATAAACCACTAAGTACAATGTCCACACTGTCCAACACTATGGCCTCACAGTCTTGTCTGCTGTTTTATTAATCATCCTCTGTGTTAAAGTTTGGATACCTACTTCTTAATTTCAATAGCCTCTCGCAACATTCTGGGAATATATCGTTTGTCCTTGGCGAGGATTTGGGGCTTATCAAACTTTATCGAGTGATTAGGCTTATCCGTGACATGCTCCCAGACTGCAGACTTAGGTCGACGATGCTTGACATCAGCTATGTACTTTACTCTGGTTGAAATGCTTCTTTATGTCTGGCCTACAGTATCGCGGCAACCGAAGACAATATTATTGAGTATTTTGTATTTTCCTTAATTGTATTTGGTAGAATAGTAGTTTATGTATCTGTGCATAATGAAGGGCATTACAACAAGAGTGTGGGTTTATGAAACAAGCCGAATGCGAGTTTCATAATAATATCACACGATTGTTGTAATGCCTAATTATGTATAGTTACATACACTACTTTATCTACACACATATCATAAATGTTTTAAGATGGGTTCAGGAACCGTAGGAAAATGACCTGCAGTATTACTACGAGTAGTGAGTACTGCAGTGTTACTTGAAACATTAAAAAGTCAACGAACAAAACAAATGACAGCTTGGAATGGCGGCGTTGCGTATTTCATATCTCAGTCAAATATTTTTTTAAACCATAGACAAGCGAATGAACTCCCTATTCTATTGTCACTCGAGTTCTTATGTCGTTCGATTTATATTAAAAAAACATAACGAATTGGCGTTTCGTATCAATGACTGTTTTAATATCTATAGATACTGGAATAGACACCTCACTTGAACTTGACAGCTGTTCCAAATTTAAACTCATAACCTACGGATTTCAGTAGGTAATGTTAACATTACATCTCCATTCATTTCTGATGGTTGGTAATGCTGGTCATTGCCTACGGTTTCTGGACGCATTTTAGAGCACTTATGACATGTACGTAGATAAACTCATTTACGTATAATGTACCTATATGGTACAAATTTGATTGCCTTTGATTCCAGCAAACAGTTTAGTTGTAAACAAGATCTTACAAATTGCGGTTGCCTATAATATAGTTCGCGTTTTCCTCAAGCGAGTTATATTCTTGTGTAAAATGTTAAGTGTTTATGTAACTAAGAATTTAGTTTAAAAATATATATTGATACAGCTTGTATTTTGGTATATTAAAATAATATAACAACGTCTTAAATATGAGATATAAAATCAAGATATTATTACTGATAGTGATCTATGTAACGGAGAGCCTGAGCACATCTGAAGCAAGTGAGTTTATAAATTAAAATGACGATAGGTCTGGCCTAGTGGGTAATGACCCTGCCTATGAAGCCGAAGATCCTGGGTTCAAATCCCAGTAAGAGTATTCATTTGTGTGATGAGCACAAATATTTGTTCCTGTGCCATAGGTGTTGTCTATTATTTAAGTATTTGTAAATGATATATTGTTGTTGATTGAGTAGGTACCCACAACACGAGCTTTCTTGAGCTTACAGTGGGGATCCTTAAATTTCTGTATGGATGGCTTGTAATATTTATTTATTTATATATACTAACAGGTACTTAAAAAATATATTTTATCTTACGTTCTAGATAAAAACATCCTGCCATCTATGGGTTTTGCCAGTTATACCATGATAAATACATCGTAACACTAATTGTAAAATAACATTATTTTATTAAAGGAACATTAAATATTATTTGTATATTATATATATATATATATATATATATATATATATATATATATATATATATATATATATATATAATATACAAATAATATTTAATGTTATATATAAATAAATAAATATTACAAGCCATCCATACAGAAATTTAAGGATCCCCACTGTAAGCTCAAGAAAGCTCGTGTTGTGGGTACTCAATCAACAACAATATATCATTTACAAATACTTAAATAATAGACAACACCTATGGCACAGGAACAAATATTTGTGCTCATCACACAAATGAATACTCTTACTGGGATTTGAACCCAGGATCTTCGGCTTCATAGGCAGGGTCATTACCCACTAGGCCAGACCTATCGTCATTTTAATTTATAAACTCACTTGCTTCAGATGTGCTCAGGCTCTCCGTTACATAGATCACTATCAGTAATAATATCTTGATTTTATATCTCATATTTAAGACGTTGTTATAATATTTTAATATACCAAAATACAAGCTGTATCAATATATATTTTTAAACTAAATTCTTAGTTACATAAACACTTAACATTTTACACAAGAATATAACTCGCTTGAGGAAAACGCGAACTATATTATAGGCAACCGCAATTTGTAAGATCTTGTTTACAACTAAACTGTTTGCTGGAATCAAAGGCAATCAAATTTGTACCATATAGGTCATATAGGTACATTATACGTAAATGAGTTTATCTACGTACATGTCATAAGTGCTCTAAAATGCGTCCAGAAACCGCAGGCAATGACCAGCATTACCAACCATCAGAAATGAATGGAGATGTAATGTTAACATTACCTACTGAAATCCGTAGGTTATGAGTTTAAATTTGGAACAGCTGTCAAGTTCAAGTGAGGTGTCTATTCCAGTATCTATAGATATTAAAACAGTCATTGATACGAAACGCCAATTCGTTATGTTTTTTTAATATAAATCGAACGACATAAGAACTCGAGTGACACTAGAATAGGGAGTTCATTCGCTTGTCTATGGTTTAAAAAAATATTTGACTGAGATATGAAATACGCAACGCCGCCATTCCAAGCTGTCATTTGTTTTGTTCGTTGACTTTTTAATGTTTCAAGTAACACTACTCGTAGTAATACTGCAGGTCATGTTCCTACGGTTCCTGAACCCATCTTAAAACATTTATGATATGTGTGTAGATAAAGTAGTGTATGTAACTATACATAATTAGGCATTACAACAATCGTGTGATATTATTATGAAACTCGCATTCGGCTTGTTTCATAAACCCACACTCTTGTTGTAATGCCCTTCATTATGCACAGATACATAAACTACTATTCTACCAAATACAATTAAGGAAAATACAAAATACTCAATAATATTGTCTTCGGTTGCCGCGATACTGTAGGCCAGACATAAAGAAGCATTTCAACCAGAGTAAAGTACATAGCTGATGTCAAGCATCGTCGACCTAAGTCTGCAGTCTGGGAGCATGTCACGGATAAGCCTAATCACTCGATAAAGTTTGATAAGCCCCAAATCCTCGCCAAGGACAAACGATATATTCCCAGAATGTTGCGAGAGGCTATTGAAATTAAGAAGTAGGTATCCAAACTTTAACACAGAGGATGATTAATAAAACAGCAGACAAGACTGTGAGGCCATAGTGTTGGACAGTGTGGACATTGTACTTAGTGGTTTATAATTTTCTGGAATTTAATTTCTAATAAGCCCCTCTGGCGTGTGCATTCATCATGTGCAAGCACTAAAATTGTTTTATAATGTATATATTACGTTTGCATATTGTATTTTTTTGGGATGGAGGTAAATTAATATTCTTCCTCAGTCCACCCGATGACCACGAACGCTGCTAAAGGGGTCGTAACGTCGGGATGAAGTTTAAATTAGTATACGCGATAAAACTCCGTTTTAGTTGTTTTATTTCACAAAATGCTCAAGTTCAGTATTTTATTGTTATGTACAGTTATTTAATTGACTTGCAATGTTTGTCTGTTTTGGGTCAAATCTTGCCATTGAATTTTATAGCAGTTTTCCTTAACCGATTGAGATGAAAAACACAGTAATGTAAATTAGATTACAATGCAAAATTATGGTACTGAATTGACGCTGGAGCTAGAAGGTAGCGATCTATCTAAAAATACCTACACAAGATAAGCTCGTTGTGCTTACTTCGCGTTTAGACATGCTGGCTCGTCATTCGCCTCGCTATTCGTCGAAACGTTCGACGAAACTTTGCGTATACAAAAACGCGATGCGTGGGTGAGAGGAATAGCGAGACGTCAGCGTACACCGCCTCGCTACTCGCGCGAATGTGTGGCGGTAGCATTAGGCTCGTCAGGGTCCTCTCGATAAGTAGATGATTGAACAAAAAAAGTCCGGTCAGCAATAAAAGCTTATACCAGGGGTTCCCAAGGTGTGCGCCGCGGCGCCCTGGTGCGCCGTGGAAAGTTCGGAAGGGCGCCGTGAGTTGATCATCTATTATTATCTATGTACAACGATAGATTCATGTTGTGTATGTTTAATTTTCTTCCTACCTCCCTCTAACTAAACTAACCTAACCTGACAACTATTATTGTAGGTAATGTAGGTAATTTTTTCTTTCTACAATATATTTTTGAAATAGCTAGGACAGGGCGCCGTGACAAAATATTAATATTGTAACAGCGCCGCAGGTTGAAAAAGATTGGGAATCCCTGGCTTATACCAAAAATACCATTTTTGATAAATTATTTTTAATATATTTTGATATAAATTCCATTTGCATTAATGGTTTCCTAATAAAATCGGTATAGAGACCCTTTCCTCGCGATGTCTTTAAATTATGGTTGCGGACTAAAACTTATCCAATATCCTTTCTCGTAACTCAAACTATCTCCATACCAAATTTCATCCCAATTGGATCAGCGGTTTAAGCGAGAAGAGATAACAGACAGACAGAGAGAGAGAGTTACGTTCGCTAAGTTCGCTTTTATATATAAGTATGGATATCTCTTATTAAGTAGCCTAGCGGTAAGACCGTGTGACTTGCAATCCGGAGGTCACAGGTTCAAACCCCAGCTTGTACCAATGAGTTTCTGAAATCTTATGTGCGAAATATCATTTTGATTAAACATCGTGTGGAAACCGGAGTAATTCCAATAAGGCCTAGTTTACCCTTTGGGTTGGAAGGTCAGACGGCAGTCGTAAAACTAGTGCCTACGCCAAATCCTGGGATTAGTTGCCAAGCTGACCCCAGGCTCCCATGAGCTTTGACAAAATGCCGGGACAAAGCGAGGAAGATGATGATGTCTCGTTGTGTTCTAGAATATTTTTATATTATTTATTACATGTAAGTAGGTTTATATTAATTTTAAGGGATAAAAATAAAAATATTCTCAATCTTAGTCACGTTTTTATTCAAACATTAATTAAAATTATGCAATAACATTGTACAATAATAACAAAAATTTTTGACTGGTAATTTTTTCAGGAGAAAAAACTTCAAATTTAGTTATACCAGAAGGCTATATGAACGCATTGCCATTAAGTCCTTGGTTAAAAAAAAACGCTTGTTGATAACAATGTGAGAAAAAATCAAAGTTCTAAAACTTCAAACTTCTTTCTCTTTTACTTCAATAAAGGAGTATTTAGAGTGGCAGAGACAATCGCACACAAAAACGTATTAACTTATATAATTCATGTTTCTAAAATACCATTTCTTCGTTTAAATAATGTACATAATACACGCCCAACTAGTACGGTTGTTTTGAGCACATATTTCATTAATTATTAATTTAAGCGTTGCACAGCTGTTGTAGTAAGGTTCTGGCAGAATACCAGCGATGTGGCTTGCCGCATCAACATGCTGAGCCAGCACCTTTTCTTTGCCACGACACATGGCTCCATTTTGATTTTATGGTTAAAATAATGGTGTTAAAAATGCATGCCTTTTTTATTTGTATGTTTCGTTTATGTTAATGCCATGTAAATTGTGGGTATGAATAAAGAATTTATCTATCTATCTATCTATCTAAAATGTCACGAGTAAAGTACTCGACGCTCAATAATTGCCGCCTTGTTCTGTACAAGTAAAGGTTGACTCACGTTAGAGCGGCCCGTCGCCGAGCCGAGGCCACCGTCGCTACATTTTGTATGGAATGAATCACGTGATCACCGAGCCCTCCGAGCCACTCGGCCCGGGCTCGGGCCGGTCATGCGACGGCCGTTACAGCTATGTAAAAAGGCTCTGCTCGGCCCGGTGATGGGAAGGCGACGTGATGTCCACGCGATATCGACGGGCGTGTGATGATCGTCTACTCGCAACAAACCTTTTTTGGACCCGGGTATGTCCTTAAACTACCAGTGGCGTAGCGTAGTGGGGGCGGCAGGGGCGGCCCGCCCCGGGCGGCACTTTTTAGGGGGCGGCAAAGTTTAACAATAAATAATAAAAATATTTTGTAAATATTTGAACCATTTTATATTTTTATCGCCACTACAAATTCGGACCAATTGAAAGGAGCACGGAATTTTTCATTACTTATTTTGTGGCGAAGTCGGGGAATCCCCTTCCTTTGAATGATATTTTGTAGCGACTGGCAACAACGTCTATACTTGTGGGAATTTCCCGTTTATGACTAATAATCAGCGAGAATGACTTCTATTACATATACTGTGTGTAAGTCTAATACGGGCGAAGAATTAAACCAGACATAGGATTTACCAGTATAATCATTAACCAAAAGGTTTCTCTTTAATTATACCTATTATATACATGTAATTAATTTTTGTAAAATTTCTGATCATTACTGATGTACTGCGAACATTACGCGATATAAGCTTTTGAATGTAACTGTCAACGAGTGTTTAACTCAAGTGTGTTGCATTACATTGCGGGCCGAATTTTTTTATATGGATAAAATTTTAATTGCACTTCTAAGCAAAAGTTATCTAAGTATATTTCTTATGTCCTATTCTACCCTCCGTTAAGAGATTCGGCCGTATAAGACTTACACACTGACCACACTGTATATTAAGTTCAATATAGTTTATTACACGTACGGGGAAGTCCCTTTAAGGTACGGGGAAGTACGTAATGCTTTGACAAAGTTTGACAATTCAAAGAAAGTTTTATTGATGGATCGTCAGTTGTCTATTTCACATTGCAATTGTCTCGTATCTTAATTATGTTACGCTTTCTAAATTGTGATTTTTGTGCAAATAAGTACGTGTAGTGGTTGTGAAATTATTCAACAACTTTATGAAAAATTGAATTTTCCCGCTACGTGTACCTATATTCAACTGTGTGAGTATTAAATATTATATTTATGTAATTGTGTGTTGGACTGTCTGATGTGTTATTCAAACTTTAATTTATTAAAATAAAAAAAACCCGCCCAAGTGCGAGTTTTACACTCGCGTATCCAGGGTTTCGTACAAATATTTACGGTAATATTTAAATTGCGAGATTTTGCAATATAAACGGTCACACCTGATTGCGTTGATCTACAAGTTTGTTTTTTTCACATTTTAAAAGGATCTAGACAGGAAACTCTTATATAAATTTCAATTTAATATTTGTAAATACTCGTTCCTATGAAAAAAGGTCTTGACAGACAGACGGACAACGAAATGATTTAATAAAAGTAAAGATAGATATAGGTTCCATTTTTTGCCTTTTAAGGTACGAAACCCTAAACCCTACTTTTATCATTTAATATTTTTTGATTTTAGCTTCAAAAATGAAAAGAGTAAAAGAAAGTGGGGCATCTTACCGTAATAAGAGAAGAGCTAAGTTGGAAAATATTCGAGCAAATGAAGGAGCTCTACTTAAATATGTGAAAAATGTTGTTTCTGAGACGTCAGATTCCACGTTAGGCTTAAATTCATCACAGACAACCGGACCTTCAAACCCAGAACAAGCTGAAAAAGTACAAGAATTTGACACTGTTAATCTGGTACCTGTTAGAAGTGTTGAAATTGTTCCTATAGATCAAATTCCAACAACATCCACTGAATTAGAGTCTCTATCTGTATGTTCAGACATGGACATGCATAGTTTTGAAACAGAGATTGATACAACATCGGCATTGTCTGCTATTCAATACCAAAATTTCGACGATATTGGAAAATGGCCTGAACACATAGACGACAATATCCGATTGCATCTCATTCAGCAAGGACAGGAAATTGTTCAGCATATTGATACTAATTTCGCTGAAACGTCAACGGTAACACGCTCAGATTCGTGCCCTTTAACATCAAAAGGAGAGACAAGACGACTTACTAAGGAATGGTTTTACCTAACATTGACTAACGGTGAAAAAATTTTACGTACTTGGATGGCTTATTCTCCATCCAAAGCATCATTATTTTGCTTTTGCTGTCGTTTATTTGAGAACGTAGATACACCGAATGGATCTAAATTTTGTTCATCTGATGGATTTAATACTTGGTGGAAATTGAATCCTAAGGTTTCAAGTCACGAATCAAGTGCACTACACCTCCAAAATTATTGCAAATGGAAGGAGTTGGAGAGCAGACTTCAAAAGGACAGACTATTGACAAGAAACAGCAAGACATAGTGGCAAAGGAAACAAAGAAATGGCAGGAAATTCTTATCAGAATGTTTGATATTATAAGATTCCTTGCCAAACAAAATTTAGCTTTACGTGGACATATAGAAAATGACACTAGTACCAATAGAGGAAACTTTTTAGAATTGGTTCATTTAATTGCAAAATACGATCCTGTACTTCGTGAACATCTTGTAAGATCTAAAATGTCTGGCAAAATTTCAATCACTTATATGTCACCACAAATACAAAACGAATTTATTGCCATTTTGGGAAATAATGTTCGCCAACATATCATCGGAAAAATAAAAAAGGCTAAGTATTATTCGATTATATTCGATAGCACTCCAGACCTTTCTCATAAAGATCAAACAAGTCAGGTATTAAGATACGTAGTGATTGAAAATCAGGAAGTAAAAGTAGTGGAATCTTTTATAGATTTCATTGAAACCAAAGACAAAACTGCTGAAGGAATTTCAAAGATGATTTTGGACAAGATTCAAGCTGATGGTCTAGATATAAGCAACTGTAGAGGCTAAGCATATGATAATGCTGCTGTTATGGCTGGAAAGTATTCAGGAGTTCAGCAAAGAATTAAAGAGATAAACCCTAAAGCTGAATTCATACCTTGCTCAAATCATTCGTTAAACCTAGTTTGTTTGCACGCTGCCTCAGTTGAGGTGGATTCAGTAACGTTTTTCGGCACTTTAGAACGTTGCTATTCTTTTTTTTCCACATCGACAAAACGTTGGGAAGTTCTGATAGCAGCTACAGGCAAAAGCTTAAAAAGGGTTCAAGACACGCGGTGGAGTGCAAGAGGCGATGCC
The DNA here is from genome assembly GCA_022674325.2 of Grapholita molesta. Lineage (NCBI taxonomy): Eukaryota > Metazoa > Arthropoda > Insecta > Lepidoptera > Tortricidae > Grapholita > Grapholita molesta. Next base: position 3,254,940 of record CP053141.2, on the reverse strand, counting down.
GTAAATGTGACATGGCATCATTACAAAGATATTCTCGTCACTTTGGAAAAACTGACAGAGGCAGGTGAAAGCTTAAACACTAGGACAGATGCAGGTGCTTTACTAGTTACGATGCAGTCATTTTCCTTTCTTTGTTTTTTGGGCCTTTGGCAACCGGTGCTACACGAAGTGAATGATGCACAAAAATATTTACAATCAAAGGGACTTGACATAAGATTGTGCGCTCAGAAAGTAAATGCTTTGCAAATGATGTTGACAGAGAAACGAGAGGAATGGGCAGATAGCGCTGTAGCTTATGCAAAAAATATGTGTGTAGAACTCGGAATTTCCATAAAACCTCGGAGGCGCATAACAAGAAAGTATATGTTTGATGACGGAACTAGAGATGCTAACTTGTCTTGTGAAAATGAGTTGAGACGAAAGCTGTTCTCTTCGTTAGATAGAATCATTGTAGAAATTCGTGAGCGTTTTCAACAGCTACAGAATTTAACGGATAAGTTTGCTTATCTAACGCCGGCTATATTATTAGATCCAGACAATACTGAATGTAATCTCGACTACGCATCTGATGAAATTGACGAGCAGAATTTCAAGCTGGAACGACTTCGACTGCGGACTTTTGTTGCTGCTACAGGCAACGAAAATAAATTGATTAATGCAGACTCACTTGAATTATTTAAATTTATTGTTAAATCCAAGCTGGAAGATACTCTGCCTAATATTTTAATAATGTTCCGAATATTTTTCACAGTTGCCATAAGCAATGCCAGCTGTGAGAGAAGCTTTTCAAAATTGAAATTGATTAAAAATTATTTAAGATCGACAATGAGTACTCTAAGACTAACTAATTTGGCTATCTTGTCTATTGAGCAAGAGGTGTATGATGCCATAGACATTGATGGTGCAATAAAAGACTTTGTCCTTAAATAAATAGACGTATAAATGTTTAATTAAGGACGGAAGTTTTGTTTTTAATTCTAAAAATACTTATAGGTATTACTTTTCAATAAAAATATAAATATTACATTATACAATCGTTTTAGTTCTAATTAAAAATTGATTTGCGTTTTATATTTAATTTGCTAATTATTTAATCTTGTCGATCGGCAAGGTGTACCTAATTTTAAGTGGTAAGTACCTAAGTTATATCAATGTATCTAAGTGGTTGAAGTATAAGAATTATTATATTAATAAACGTGATTGTAAAACTTAGATAAACTTTTTTATTTGAAATCGAACCTGTACAATGCAAAATAATGATGACTGTTCTTGTCGAAAAGTTCTCAATAATTAATGTATGTAATGTATAGTATACATTCAATTTAAATACCTAAATAAGAGGGCGGCAAAATTTTCTTCCGCCCCGGGCAGCCGACACCCACGCTACGCCACTGTAAACTACGCCCAACAATGAGAGGTAGGGCACAGCGAAGTACCATCACGCTTGAGTCCGGAGAAGCCCAACTGGGGAAGTACCTCCTCCTTACAGAAGACCACAGCCATAATAGCACTGCTACCTTTCAGGTATGTAGTGTTGTGTTCCTGATGGTGAGTAAGGTTCCCAGAGCTCCAACCCCCTTAATGGTCGGCAACGCGCTTGTGACTCCCCTGGTGTTATGTGTGCCCATGGGCGACGGTAATTGCTTACCATCAGGCAATCCGACTGCTCGTTTGCCACCTTTTGTCATAAAAAAAATAGGTGGATGGAACGATGCTCGTGTATAATATTCGAGTGTCGGGCCGCTCGGGCTCGGGACGGCGACGTGTAGAAGACGGGACGGTGTAACGTAGCTAGCGAATCTTCTGCAGGCGTCTACAGTACAGGGTAAGATGCTTCTGTAAAGATGGCGCATGAACCAGACTTGATGTTGGCGTAACCTTTGTCTCCCCACATATCACCCCAGCTGTTCTTGAAGGTGAAGTGCTCCTTGCCTTCTGTAGAGAAGTCGAAGCCGACTGCCACGACGGAATGTCTTTCTGTTGCATTTAGACTGTAAAATTAAGAATATAATTTAGTAAATAGGGTAAAATAAATATTATTATAAAAAAATGGCGTTCGGTACCGGCTGAATATAGCACCTCCCCAATTCCCCCTACGGGTGTCGTAAGAGGTGACAAAGGGAAGAATCCAAATCAACAGCTACCGGCGGTCGTCAACCCGCCTACCAAACCTGGCGACTATGGTAACAAGAACACACAAGTCATAAGATTTGGGGCCGATACCCAGCTGTCTTACGGCTGATATGATTAGACCCCGGTATCGGAGGTGCAAAATGGTAGCTGTAAAGTCTTTAGGGATGGGTCATCAACTAATCGTATTAAATTTGTGATGTCGATATCGATACTCGATTTTACAATACATTTTTTTTATGTACAAGTACCATTTATTTCTATATACTTAATTTAACTCTTTTTTGGATCTATGATACTCATTGACATTAAAAATATTAATCGTTATTATTAATACAACAACAAAAAATAATAAGAAAAGAAACGTAAGAAAAGTAATAGCAACCATAGATTTTTTGTTGTACACAAAAAAAGGTATTGAAAAATCAAGTATCGATATCGACATCACAAATATGATTAGTTTATTACCCATCCCTTTGGTAGCTGTCAAGTTATTAGGTCGTTTTCATCGTAATCATATCTAGACCCCGGGGTCACTTGACTAGAAAACGATGTTTTCTAGTCAAGTAAGAACTCCCGCCTGTATTCCCGGAAACCGATAGGTCTTTTCAAGGTAAGTGAAGGCTGTTACTGAACCAGCATGCTACACCCACGACCTCGTTGACGTCTTGTATAACAAAATAAAATGGAACAGTGGTTTGTAACTACAACAGAGGGAGGCAATTTAATTAGCTCACCACCATCGTTCATCATCCAGAATCCCCGTTTCGAAGGACTGAGGGCTGCTGGCAGTTTGTACTTTGAAGACCACAACAACCGGGGACCGAGACTTGATCGCTAACTAAAAAAAAAGTAAATAAATAAATGTTACAGGACAGGATGATACATAATTTCACTGACCACAGTAAGCTTATCACATCCATGCAGGCTCCGCAAATTAGGGCGTTTTCAAAAAATTGTGCACCCAATTAGTGAAAGTTGTTAAGAAAAGTTAAATCACTGTCAGTTTCGTGACGACAATTAAGATTTATAAACTTCAATCGATATTACAACATAATAGAAGGCAAAAAGTCGATATTCATAAAGATTGAATGCTTAATTGTCGTCACGAAACTGACAGTGATTTAACTTTTTTTTACATCTTTCGCTAATTGGGTGTACCAAATTTTGAAAACTCCCATTAATATGTTTGGTGATGTCTGCAGAAAGATCTCAATATTTTTAAGTAAATTAAATGAATACTGACATATTGTTATAGTTTTGTATAGGTATGAAACTAAGAACAAATCAAATTATTTTTTATGTAATATTTTGATTTGCTTTGATTTTTAATTTAAGTAGTAATGCTACTATATAAATTAAAAGTTGAAATAGATGACATATACTTAAGAAAATAGCGACGAGGACTTCCAGCGTTCGAGACGGGATTTGCACCCAACTTGTATAGGTATGTATTTTTTTTTTTTGTATTAGTTAATTACCTGAATATTTTACTGACTTTAAATTATTATTATGCGTCTTGTTTTCCGATGTTTAATGAATGCTGTGTACAAGGTAATTTAATAGTATGTAAGCGATTTGGTTTTTACTGTTAGGCTTTTGTACATTTGAAATAAATACATTAAAAAAAAACGCTGCGTATGGGTAGATGTAGAAACATAAGTGGTGAGTTAGCTATATGTTTAAAGTCCAGTGACACGTATCTACCCTTAACCCTTTGCACCGATACCCTTGAGCCCATTTGACGTCGCTTTTGGTGGTGGCTCGTTTCGCGGAGGGCGAGTCACCGTCTGCCGGAAATAAAATTGTATACCTTTTTATTAGGCAGGCGTCCGGTTTTTTATCCAATAGCCCAGTAGCTAGTCCATTGTTTTCTACCCAACAGCCTTAATATATTTTAGATTCCATTAAAACTCAATAGCCCTTACACCATGGCGGGTGCTGTCTCTGTGCGCGTCCCATACGGACAGGGGCAACATCCCTTACATTTCATTAAATTGTCGAAAGGACCTCTGCGCTTTGGCTCTATCCGGCTCCGCATACGCCTCCCAAATGTCCGGAACACCATTGTTTCGTGTACGGAAAAGATATATTAAATCTTGATTCAAACATACCCGGAGATGATTTTCCGTCGACGTTTCAGGGAGATCATAGAATTCGGTAATTTTTGCTGAAGGTTTTACGTCTGTCTTACACATAGGCTTCTCAGGCTGAAACATGAACCGACAACATTTTTTAGTTTTGATATTGGATCGCATAGTCATATTCATAATTCATTTGGTATATGGTATCTGATTAGTGATTACGCTTCGCTCATTCGATCAATAAAGTAAAACAACTTGGAACATATCAAATTATTTTATTAAATATTTGTATTAAGTATTTGTATTGTAACACTACTACTCGTATCAATTATACCGATACTTACCGGCACCACGAAGGTATAATCCGATTCTAATGGCAGGCCTACTTTTTTGATATATTTAAAGGCAGTTCTGGGGTCCGTAGCCTCGCACCATTTCAGGTTGTATCTGTATCAATAAAGAAATTAAAAAAAAACATATCAGGTCTCGCAATATATACGAGTATAAACACGGAGAACAACATTTATTTTAATAGAATTTTAAATTTTATTAAAATATGTTGCTTTTATTCTTATTTATTCATTTATTTTACATATATAAGCATTACAGTATTCCAGGACACCAATGCGCTTATATACAAATCATATCTTAATAACTAACAATAATATAAATCAACACCAACTTAAAATTATAATAATTACATTACATCCTTAAAATCACAATATATAAATATTAGAAAAGAAAAAAAACGAATCTAAAATTTATTTTCATTAAGTTAATTAAACTAAATAAACGTAAATGTCACCATGTTAAATTACCTTAAAAAAACATAAAAAATAACAAAAAATAAACTTTATAGTGCTTTCGCAGAAAAATCCACCCAAGAAAAGTCGAGGCGTTAGTTATATATTTATGTATGGCATAGTCTTTTTTTTTCATTTAATTGGTAAGAAAGTACATACTCGTGATTCTACGTATCGAAGCATCGTTAAGAATGGCAGAGGGTTGAAAATACCTCTAAAGAAACTTACTCTTCTCCGCAGACGAGCATACTCTGAGGACTCAACAACTTATTTTTTCCCATCTTAGCAAACAATAAGCCCTCCACAGCGCCGGTGGTTGCCATAAGCGAGCATGATAGGCAATTTGAGCCCTGATCTGCAAACAAATAAAGTTTAAAATCAAATGTCGCTGATAAATCTAATCCAAAGCATGATTTCTGTTTTGCCGTCTATCGTGCTATGCGTCACTTTCGTACTCGTGATAAATATTGTCACAAGTGATATAACTCGACCATGTTAGGCTATAGTGGAGTCAAAACCAACGTGCCGGCCGGGCAATAAAACGAGCTGTCAGCAAGGATGTGGCTAAAGTCGATATTTCTTATCGATGAATCACATGGCAGTTATAGTGGCAATATCAGTGCATGGTAGTTATAAGTAAAATCGATTCCATTGTCTATAAATAAATATATTTACCTCGTTAGGTTAGTGTTATCTAAATGGTTGATTATAAATAGCAGTCATTAATATCATGGCATTTTCTCATTGTAATGTTTGTTACTGTTGCTATATAATTAGTGTACCTATTAGGGTACCTAATTACGAGTATTATAATGACATAAAAATGTGACAGTAATTACAGATAGAATATTTAAATTTAAATTATTCAATATGTTTTTAAATATTTTATAATTTATTTACATTAACTATGTACAGTCAGCGTCATATAGTTGGTAGCATTCTAAGTGTTCATATAGTTCGGTACACCATAGAATTTGTATGGTGTACCGAAGTATTTGACTACTTTGAATGCTACCAACAATATGACGCTGACTGTACCTAAATATAAAAATAAACCTTTGTTACGGCATTTTCTTCTATATTCATATTACACTTAAATACAACCTTATTGTTATAAATAGATCCATCGATAATGTGCGAAGGTTGCGGCACGCATCCCTACAAGCAGGGAGAAAAGGGCACGTGGCCAGCCCGGAGATTTATGGCCCGGCCGGTACGTTTGTTTTGACTCCACAATAGGCATGTGAAGGAACAAACCGCGCGATTGTGAATACTCGGCCTTCAATGATCCATCATCAGATCAGATCAATGTCACTGACATCTCAAATTTATTCTTTTAAAGTAGACCTTGACACATTTTTTAAAGAGTGGCGAGAGAGTGCAATGGATAGGACCAAATGGAGAGAAAGAGGGGAGGCCTTTGCCCAGCAGTGGGATACTCTTATAGGCAAATAAAAAAAAAAAAAAAGTAAAGTAAGTTTTTACAGAGTACAATTTAGAAAACATTTTTTTTTTGAGATTCCGTAATCAACTAAGAACCGTTATAGTTTCGCCGAGTCTGTCCCGGCTACGCTCAGATATCGTTAGTTCTGGAGAGCTCTTTTTATTATAATATATTTTTATTTTATTAATGATTAAGTAAAGGTAAGGTGCTACATAAAATTAAATCTACCTATAAATACAAGTAACTTAAAAATACTTAAGTAAAATTAAAATCTTAATTAGGCCCTCTAGGCAAGGTACCAGGGTTTAGTACTAGGGTTTGTGCAAGAAAACCGCCTGTGCGAGGGTCACCAGTGGTCTCCCGCAGACGTTTGCTTAAGGTCTTGTGGAGCCCGCGGGCGCCCCTGCCCCACGGACCGAGTGTCTCGACGCCAAAAGCTACAAATTCGTAGTTGGCGCCGAGACAGCTGTAGTTATTAATTTTGAAACGTTCGCGGGCGTCGGTCGCCGCCCCTTTTTTTATTTTACCGCGTGATTGATTTACATATTCATACCAACTTACAGGTCCTAAGACTAACGGTCACTGAGCATAATTGTGGATAGGCAGACAGACATGGCGAAACTATAAGGGTTCCTGTTTGATTATTAGTTGACTAACGGATTCCTAGAAACAGCTTTCCGAACTAGTATGGTGAGATTTAACAATGTGAATTTGAAAATGTGTCATAGCACTAAAAATGTATGTTGCAATACTTACGGCGTACTTCAGTGTCGAAGCCTTTCTCTCTCCAACTGAACTGCTTTGGAAAACCTTCCATTTGAACCGATTTATTCACACTCTCCATCCTTTTAAATTCTGGCTCATATTGTCTCACGACGATATTTCCTTTTGCTTCTGCCTTACCAGGGCTAGCGCCCGGTGGTAACTCTAATATATCGACTATTTGTTGGCCGGGGACTTCAGGGGGAACCCCGCTCACCAGCGGCCTGAGCTCATCTTTCAGCCGGTCAGCCATGTAGTTGATCCCTAGTTTAAAGGTGGTAGCGATTCTGTTTGCGGCCTCGATATACCGGTAAGTTTTGATGTACTGCGCCTTGCGGACTGCCTCTTCTCCGTCATTCCGATATTTCCGCTTGAATTCCTTCTTGTAACTGTTAAATGAGGTTAAGTTTGAAGTTTAAAGATAAGGCTAGTTAAATTATTTTTTATTATGCAGAAACGTCTGCTAGCGAATATCTTCGATATTTAAATCGAAAGTTTCGAGTCAAATTTTTCTATTTTTCTTTCGATTTAAATATCGAAGGCTAGTTAAACTTCGAGAAAGAAGAGAATCGAAAAAGATTAGATTACTTCCATAAAGTTTTGAAACATCATCAGTGTTTTACTGTCATAAAAAAAGATATATACATTTAAAAACGTAATGATACATAAAATACAAAACAGTCTAAATATATGCCTTCGCCATGACTCAAACACGGGGTATCTAGCTTCCTAGGCAGTCACTACCGTCTAACACGGTATAACTAATATAAATAAAATAGCTTAAAGACAAAAATTACTTATTTAGTGAAAACAAATTTAGTAAAAAATGGTAAATGACACTTACGCTTCAAACAGATCATCATATTTCTTGGATTTGGTCTGACCTAAGAATTCTCCCATCGGATTGAATGCTTCTTCCAGTAGCGAATCTATCTCCGAATTATAATCTTCTCTATTACCTTTATCAAGTGCCTCCGTTGTGTTTTTCAAATTTGCATTAAGTTTCTCTTTATCTACTATTCCTTTGGTAAGACTTTCTGTTTCATTATTAGAGTTTTTATTTACACCCTTCTTTTCTAAATTCTCCTGATTACCACCGTTACCCGAAGTAACGCCACCGTCAATATCCTCTTTGCTGGAACTTAGATGTTTGTCACCACCTTTATCCGTATCTGCTTCTGCACCAATACTTTCCTTACCCAAGGTTACTTTTTCGTCAACATTTCCTCCAGCAGGACCAGCAGAAGACTGCCTTATATCGAGATCTCCTTTTCCCAAATTTCTGATTTCATTATTACCTTCTTCAGAAGGTACCCCTGTGAGGCTTCCTTTTCCGGAGTGTACATTTTTATTAAACCCTTCGTTATTCAAACCTGGGGTAGTTCCATGATTAACTTTGCCTAAAACGTTTTCATCTACACTCTCATTATTTGTACGTATGTCTGTACCCCGATCTCTTGTACGGAAATTCAAATTAGCGAGATTTCTCATTGACTCGAAAGCGACGTCCGTGTCAACACCACTAGTCTCGAAATTTAGATTTGCACTTTCTGCAGTTAACCTATCGTTACCTCCTGTCCGGAAATTTAAGTTGGCAATCCCCCTACTGGAGTCTGAACCTAATCTGCCATGACCTCCAGCTCCGATATTTATGTTTGCTATAATCCTCCTTCTGTGCGAAACAAATTTTTCTGCTCCGATATTAATATTTGCAACAATCTCTTCCCTGTCTGAAGCTAAATTTGCGCCATGATCTGCCGCAATATTTATGTTTGCAGCAATATCTTCATTGTTCATAGACGGAACACTGTCCGGACGTACGAACGTAGTTTTTCTGGAAGGTGCCTCTGTAGGTTTCCCTACAGGCTGTCGAGGGTTTATCGGTGATGGTTTTTCCTTCATATATTCCACGACCTGGCACAATCTCTTCTTATCAGGCAACACGGGATCGGTGGGCGGGGGCATCATTCGGTAGCGGTGGGTATATGAGTCGCTGTACGGACCCAAGATTGAACTGTGAGTCACGACGGTGTACCTAGAAAGATACAAATGAGTGAATCACCTACAACATACATACATTTCGTCACTACTTTGAAAAAACCTCGTAACTCACTCTGGCATTCAAAAGAAAAATGACATAACTATGTATGTGATGAGTACAGAGTTACTGTACGACTTAGAGTATTTGTGTAAGATACGAGATTATTTCAAAGTAGTGATGATTTACATTTTACTACAGGTCAAACATTCCGAATCCCAGTAGCCATAGCATTAGGGACATGCACACGAGTATATAATCAGTAGATTGTAGATCTTACATGAGAGGCATCGGATCTCCTCTGTCTCTGTACAAAAGGAAGTCATGTGTGTAGTTGAGGGATTCGCCTCTCGCCGCGCCGTCTGCCCCGGGTCTGCCGATGACCCAGTGTCGCCAGCGCTCCACCAGCTGTTGCTCTCCTGATGACGTGAAACCTGAAAGCCGATAGTCAATGCCACACGTATCATAGAGAATTTGTAGTACTTTAACTTTATCGTACCATTTGCCGGTCTCAGTTTTTAATTGCAACTAGTCCAGACTTAGGATGTCTTATGAGTTCGTTTTTGAAAATAGAAGTTTATATGTAATACCGATGAATTGGAAGGGCGTCAAATCAGGGAGACCAGGAAAGTCTTGCTCACGAGGAGAGGGCGGCAGCAGTGGAGACAATGTGCAGCGGCCCACCGCAGTGTCATTAAGTTGGTCAATTTGAAACTGAAAATTGTATAATTAGGTTAGATTAACTGTAAACGGGTCATAATCTACTATTGTTGTTTTCTTCTAACAATGCTGATGAGACAGCAGAAGCATAGAAATGTGGCATAACCCTGTGCCATAAAACTGTAGTTTATAAGTGACCTAGGGGACGGTAACCATAACCACGAGTAACATAAAATACTTAATGGAGCCAAATAAGGAAAATTAAGACGGAAAATCAAGCAGTAACCTCTTTCTTAAGCATTGATCCCTACGCCCTTGAGATTATAGGTTGCCAAGCGGACTCAAAGCTCTAATGAGCCGTATTATCGTTAGAGCAAACTCAAGCGGGTTGCCAACTGGATTTGAACCGGATTTCTATGATTCTGGAGACTGCCAGCATTTGACTGAACTGCCCTTTGGACTCGCTATCCGCTAGTAGCAATTAACTTTGTTTATACACACACATATACACACACATTATATATATATATTATGTTTGTATTTACGGTGCTACAGTCCACATCATCATCAGTTCCATTACTCGGCTGAATACGACTTACCATTCTACAGTCTCTACTGAATACTAAATTGGTAGTCCGAAGGGCAGTCAAGTCAAATGACACATGTTTCGATTCAGTATTGAGACTAGGTGTGGTTTTTGGTTGTCCGAATTCCTCAGACTTACATGGTATTAAGGGTGTCGTACCTTAAGGTATTGCCGTCGGCCATCGAAAAGTGGCATGTGATAAAAGACCGTCGCTCCGTCCTCCACTAAGAATCTCGCCGTGTTCGATGCAGCGTGCCAACTGTTGTAATATGCAGGCGATTTACAGTCAAAGTAATATGTTGAAACAAGCTATATTACGCGGAATTTTTGGGGAAATGTATAGCGAATGATTACTATACTCATAAGTATTTTGCACTAAGATACTTAGTTAGTAAAAATATTTTTCATACCGGAAATCAATTTATTATCATTGAACAATAATGATTGACCGTTACCAGAGTATTTATAGCGTTTGACCCGTTTTCAAAACCCAATGAACAATGATGAAAAGCTTTTCTCATATCCAAGGCTGAAATCCTATGGGCACATACATGGTAGATAAATTGTATTGTGGCTATAAAAGGGATAGCTCAAATATGATAATGATCTCCCATTTCAATAGTGTAATCACCTTCCAAAATTATACATGAGCTTGATGCGCGTTAAATTCCCAAATATCACGGTAAAAATTTGGGGACCGAAACAAAGATAATATTTTTTGATGAACCCTAAGTTTGCGAATACGTTTTCTCGACGAAAGGTTAACATGCTGGTGAAAGTTAATTCACAACAATTCACCGAAGTGTCAAAAATTGGGTATTTTGTCATGGAAAATTTTGCATTTATTTTGAACCGTATAAATCTCTATGGCACTTGAATGTCAAATGAAACGACCGTCATCTATTAGGGCGTTATCAAAAAATTGTACACCCAATTAGTGAAAGTTGTTAAGAAAAGTTAAATCACTGTCAGTTTCGTGACGACAATTAAGCATTAAATATCGATAAAAGCTTGGTTTTGATGTTCGATTTATAAACTTCAATCGATATTACAACATAATAGAAGGCAAAAAGTCGATATTCATAAAGATTGAATGCTTAATTGTCGTCACGAAACTGACAGTGATTTAACTTTTTTTTACATCTTTCGCTAATTGGGTGTACCAAATTTTGAAAACTCCCATTAAGAATATTGAGTAAAAGCTCTAATCGTCAAGGCCCACCCAGGGTTAGCCCCTAACCCAGAGAGTTAAGCGTTGTCAAACTAGTTAACCTCGGGTAGGTTGGCTCATAGGTGCGCAAGTGGGCCTAAGAGATGTTCCCAATGGGAGCTTGCAAGAATAATTTAGAAAAATGTACTGAAATTTTTTGAGAAAATTCTGCAAGTTATAGTTAACAACAATACCTACTTCAGATCGTAAGCCTCAGTGTAATCTGACCGAGGCACATTGATATCAATTCTTAGACGCATAGATCGCTTGAACCGAGGCTTCTCTGGGGAGCGGCCGGGAATGACCTCCTGAAACAGTCAAATGTCATATAAATCTAGGAACAAAACATATTACTTACTTGCCACCATCAATGTGCCTGCTCTTCTTGAGCCGACCGGCATTGTTAGAGATTATCGCAAGAGGCCTGTGGGGTGACTTCGATTCCTTGGAGCTTGGGACGGATGCTGGTATGCGATACCTGCGTAGACACACTAGTGCTATGCTATCTCCAACGAACTAATCTTAAAACGTGTGCGGTGGCGAAAAGAGGCGAAATTTTTAAACATAACGGTTCACCATTGCTGTCGACAGACATTTAAGGTTGATTCAGGTTAGAGCGGTACGGCGCCGAGCCGAGACCGCCGCCACCGTCGCTACATTTTGTATGCAATGAATCACGTGATCACCGAGTCCTCCGAGCCGAGTGTCAGGCCGCTCGGGCCCGGGCCGCCCCGGTGGGTCAACGGACGGCTCGGGCTCGGGGGGACGACGTGTAAGACACGTGACGGTGTAAAGTGCACCTGGCACTCAACGGCGGCCCTGGCGGCCCGGGCCTGATCGGCCCGACACTCGAATATTGATATTAACGCCAGCGTCGCACCAATCCAACCATTTGTTGCGAGTAGACGATCGTCGTACGCCCGTCGACATCGCATCGACTTCACGTCGCCTTCCCATCACCGGGCCGAGCCGAGCCCTTTTTGCATAGCTGTGACGGCCGTCGTATTACTGGCCCGAGCCCGGGCCGAGTGGCTCGGAAGGCTCGGTGATCACGTGATTCATTCCATTCAAAATGTAACCCTACCTTTCGCAAAGTAATGGTTGTTTCAATAGATATTTGAATTCGCATCGATCATTCGTACCTGTAAAGGATTGTCAGTTGCTCTGGGGATACGTTCTGGAAAGTTCCTGTCGCTCGGCATCACAGCTGGCAGTTCTGGGTTGTTTGGTTTTTCTCTCCGGTAGCTATTGATCATTTCTGGAGTCGTTTCTGATGTGCATAAATGAAAATAAATATTTTCAGATAATTTTACACAAATAATAGTAAAATGAATAAAACTTTGACTAGAATACGATAGATGTGCTGGACATAAGCCTCCTCCAAAGTGACTAACAATAACCGGCTTTAGGCCACTAGCATCCAGTGGATTCACGCGATCTTTACCAGGTAGTCGGTCCACCTTGTGGGGGGTTTGTCCACGCTGTGCCTTCTGGTACGTCAAGGTCACCCAAACGGCAATGGATACAGTTATGTTGGGAGTGTCTCTACGCGATCGCATCAGAAATTATGTCATTCGCAGCGGAACCAAAGTAAGCAATAAAGCCTTCCGGATCGCTTAGGTTTCCATAGTCAACTAGAACTAACTAGTTTCGCCATGTCTGTCTGTCTGTCTGTTGAGTTCAGACCCTTTTGTGGCAAAGGTACTAATTTTTTGTTTGAAATACCAACTCATTCTAACCACGGAGTGAGGCGGGGTTGGCCTATAATTCGCATTTATCTTTAAAATTATGAAAATAAAGTGAAGTTTGCGTGGAATGTAAAATTACAATTTTATCGATGTTTATTACTTTTAACGCTACACACCCTGTTTTACGGTACTACAAAAGCACTTACCAAATATATGGTCCAGCCCGTGCGCAAAAGGTATATATTTGCCCTTGGGTTTCTTTTCCGAGTTGTTTGGCCTTTTAGATGGCGTTCTAGTCGTAGTTGCCTTCGGGTCTGGAGTCTCCGATGGTTTACTTGGTTTTCCAGTGATTATTGTATTACCCGAGTCTGTAACTAGGGTCTTAAGTGGGCCTAATAGAGTCTCAGACGGCTTGGTCGGTACTTCAGGTATAGTCTGGCTACCTGGCTCTTCAAGTGGAGTCTTAGAGTGGCTAGGTAAAGTCTCAGATGGCTTAGTCGGTTCTATAGGCGTAGTTTGGCTATCTTGCTCTTCAGGTGGAGTCTTAGACAGACTAGGCAAAGTCTCAGATGGCTTAGTCGGTTCTGTAGGCGTAGTTTGGCTACCCAGCTCTTCAGGTGGAGTCTTAGACAGGCTAGGTGAAGTATTAGATGGCTTAGTCGGTTCTTTAGGCGTAGTTTGGCTACCTAGCTCTTCAGGTGGAGTCTTAGACAGGCTAGGTGAAGTATTAGATGGCTTAGTCGGTTCTGTAGGCGTAGTTTGGCTAACCAGCTCTTCAGGTGGAGTCTTAGGCAGGCCAGGTGAAGTATTAGATGGCTTAGTCGGTTCTTTAGGCGTAGTTTGGCTAACCAGCTCTTCAGGTGGAGTCTTAGGCAGGCCAGGTGAAGTATTAGATGGCTTAGTCGGTTCTTTAGGCGTAGTTTGTCTACCTAGTTCTTCATGTGGAGTCTTAAATGGACCAGTTGAAGTTTTAGATGGTTTAGTCGGTTCTTCAGGCGTAGTTGGGTTGTCGGGCTCGTCATCTGGAATCTTCGATGCACCAGAAGCCTTAGACGGCTTATAAGATTCTTTAGGCGTAGTTGGGCTATCCGGCTCTTCAGTTATAGTTGGGCTACTCGGTTCTCTAGGTGGAGTTTTAGATGGACCAATTGAATTCTTAGACGGTTTAGTCGTCGTAGTTGGGCTATCCGGCTCTCGAGGTGGAGTTTTAGTCGGTCCAGGTGGGTTGTCAGACAAGGGAGACACATCAGTCGTTGTGTCAGAAGAGCCAAATGGATTACCGATTATACTCCAAATCAAGTATAATAGATTATGTTCAGATTGGCTGGCGTGATTGGGTGACGATGGAACCTTAGATCCAGTGTCATCGGGTGCTTTCTCAGGGCCTTTGTCAATTACAGTCTGCTGTGGTGTGACAGATAATTGCGGAGGTGTGATGTAAATGATATTGCCAGCATCGTGTTCTTTTGATGCTGGTGTGTTTATAATCACATTACCAGCAATGTACGTAAAATGATTTGGCGGAGTGCTCGACTCTACATTTTCATTAAATGGCAATTCAATCTGTTGAGATGGAGGTGAAATCACATCAGCTACCGCTATATACTTTTGGGATGGTGGTGTTGATGCCAAATTTTCAGATACCGGTATGTATTTTCGCGACGGAGTGGTTGATATGACATTTTCGGTAACCGGTAAGTTTTGTCGTGGCGATATTTTGATGACGAACCGTTTACGCTTACGATTTGGCTGGGAAACTTGATTGGGTAAAGCTTCGGGTGAAATATTAGGAGATTCATTAAAATCCTCTGCAGACTGTTTAGGTTGAACCGATATGTATCTAACGTTAGATTTAGTGCTGGGAGTACCCTGATTGCCGACTACAACGTATTGGGGAGCGCGGGATAGTTTTAGATTTTTAAATGAAGACATTTCTTTTGTTCTAGCTTCGTAGGAATCTGTGGACAAAATTAAGATATTATAACACTCTCGTTATTCGTCTCGTCTGCCCTCATCTATTTAAATATGGAATTAATATATGTATCTTAAGAAAAGGATTAAATTTAAAATATATGCGCCTATGCGACATGTATTTGATTCGTATTTGTTTCATCATACATCACTTAAAATACATGTATGATATGACTATTACTTAAAATGGGATAGTTACCATATATATTAGTTTGAATGAGGTTCGTAAGTTCACTAACCGCAAAGTGTCAGTTATAAAACAAAATGTATGAAATGACACAGTGAGTATTGTTTGTCGTAATTGAGATCGAGCATCAAGTGAGAATGTGAACGGTAGTAGTGAAAGTGACATTCAACAAACAAAGCGCATCAGAAAGAGGGTAGGTTGCAATCTTTAAATCTCGCAGTACTTCAGTTATTCCGTGAGGATCACGCTTGCAACAGTGCCGAAATATCGGAATCTCATTCCATCTCACTCGTTAACTATCCCGGTTTAAGTAATAGTTGTAATGTAAATGACCATGTTAGCTTAACAACATAAATTAGACATAATTATCAACCCGTCTTTTGAATATCCAATTTATGCATAACAGCGACTGACAATATACATAGAAGACGAGTTTGCATAGTGACCCCACATAAACTAGTCCAGAAAGGAAGTAATAAAATTGTCCTTCAACTTAAGTTGACGTATGTAACTTTATTTTAGCCAATCAAAACTTTGATGGCAACTTTTTTTTAAAGCGGGAATTTGCTTATCACTACATAGTATAAAAAGTCGCTTTCTCTGTCCCCATTTCCTTATGTATAAATAAATAAATAAATAAATAAATATTTCGGGACATTCTTACACAAATCGACCTAGTCCCGCGGTAAGCTCAATAAGGCTTGTGTTGCTGGTACTAGACGACGATATATATAATAAATAGATACTTATAAATACTTAAATACATAGAAAACACCCATGACTCAGGAACAAATATCTGTGCTCATCACACAAATAAATGCCCTGACTGGGAATCGAACCCAGGACCTTCGGCTTCATAGGCAGGGCTAGCCCCCAGGGCTAGCCCACTAGGCCAGACCGGTCGTCAAATCATGTATGCTTAAATCTATAAAATTACGAAACGGATTTTGATGCGGTTTTTTTAATAGATAGAGTGATTGAAGAGGAACGTTTATATGTATAATAACATCCTTTAAATAGTGGAGAAATACTAATATGAGCATTACACCGGTGCAATGCCGGGCCGGGTCGCTAGTTGAATAATCTGTAAAGCCGAGGGTTAACTATCAGTAGAATATTTGGGTGGATTTCCGATTGAACCTCAAAATGGCGAAGTCGTCTTGAGAATACATTTTGTTTTATGTTCATTATTGTTCAGTGTGTAATATTGATAGCTTATTCATATTATGCAGTGATCTAACGCAGAATTGTCCAGCTAATGAAGAATTGATTTCAAAACGCGTTTCACCACAATTTTGGTCATCACCCGGCAGTCCCGGGGTCGCGGCCGCCTCTTGGCTTTCTGTAAAGTCCAGCTACCACTTTACAGAACGCAAGGCCTACTACCGAACAACGTCATGCTCTAAGAGCAAACTTGATACTTTATTTTACTTATTTGTTACTTTACCTGACATTGGCGAAATCATCAATTGACTTATAGAAGCCATATTTAAAAAGAAGAAGAATGTCGGGGTCATATTAGGAGCCATTTTTGGGTGTCTATGTATATTCCGTCGCTGATGCATAAGTATAGTGGTATAGGGTATAATAATTTGTAAAATCTTACTTGAGTCCTTTAAATTTATCAGCACTGGCAACACTACGACCGGAAGATTGGCACCGCGATCTGTAAATATGGCGGGCTAATTAAAAAACAATAATATTGCTGTGAAGGTTAGCACGCTGAAGTGGCAATGGGCAGGCCATATTGCACGCAGAGAAGATGGCCGATGGGGTCGAAAAGTGCTCGAGTGACCATGGACTGGCAAGAGCAGCGTAGGACTAACCCACAAGATAGACAGACGGACGGCCTCATTAAGGTCGCCGAAAGACGCTGGATGCGGGTAGCTTCCAACCTGGACATGTGGAAATCCAAGGGGGAGGCTTATGTCCAGCAGTGGACGTCTTATGGCTGAAAGAAACATATTGATGTCCATCGTTTCTATAGCTTTAGTTCCCTACAGTGGCGGCGCGACATTTTTTTTCTTAGGCAAGACGGAGCCAATATGTCTTAACCTTTTCTTTTTGAGCCCAAGGAACTGCAGTAAAGTTAGTCAAGCCGGCGGGAATCGGCTTGTATAAAGGCGCCGCCACTGATGGTTCCCTTGCTCATGTTCAAAGCTTGATGTACGAATGTACGAACAAAAATTACGGAGCCCTACACTGAAATGACAACTTTAAGTCATTCAATTAATGTTCAAAATTAAAATTTAATGAGATTTATTTACCTGTGGCCATTTTCAAGAATGCATCTCTAAAGTTCATGTTCACGGTCGATGTTGGAGTTCCAGTTACAACTCCTGCGATAGAAAAAATTACAATTAAAAAAGGTTTACAGTTATCTGTTTATACGGGTTGTACAGTCAGCAGTCACCCACAGAGTCGCTGCTTGGCAAAGATGGAGATTCTGCTGGGGTCCCTTGTGATACTGGAATGCCAATCAAAGTTAAAGGCAGAGTCTATAAAATCGCCGTAAGGCCAGCGATGATGTACGGTCCCGAATGCTGGGCGATAAACAAGACCCATGCGGCATGAACAAAAACTGCATGTAAATAATAATATATAAATATTTCGGGACAATCTGAAACAAATCAACCTAGTCCTACGGTAAGCTCAGTAAGGCTTGTGTTGTAGGTACATAGGCGACGATATATATATAATAGATAGAACAAATATCTGTGCTCATCACACAAATAAATGCAATCAAACCCAGGACCATCGGCTATATAGGCAGGGTCACTACCATACCAAAACCATTGTCATCTCGACTCCGTAGTCGTAGTTTGGGGCCGTCCCCAAACTATAAATCTTGAACTAATTGCCCCAAGGCCAATCTCACCCGGTAGTCAGCAACTAAGCTGTATTAACATTATCCGAAGACGTTATTAAGGGGGCGCCGCCGCCGAGCTTTTCGCGTTACTCCTACAATGTGGCCCCTATTTCACCACAGCGACAATTGTCACGATTCCCGACACATGCATTTCTGACGTTGCAGGTGTCCATTGGTTACATTGACCACTTACCATCGGGTGGGACGTGTGCTCGTTTTCCACCAACACGTTAGTTTTAATGAAATACCGTTATTTTTTATTATAATCATCAATAGATAGGTAGTAGTTAGACGACTCTTGACAATTGTCACGAGAAATATGACAATTGTCTCGAAATTCCGACAGAGGACTAATCACAGGTCGAAAAATATGGAAATTTCTTCTGAGGATCGTCGAATAAGATTAAGGATTAAATATACAAAAAAGGTATCTAACAAACGAAATTCTGCTGTCATTTCTTCGGCGCAGCCTTAAGATATTACATATTTAAATTAAATATTTAATTCAAATTTATTCTTTGTTGGCTATGACATATAGTCGGCCATTCCGAAGATTAAAGTCACTAGTTTCGTATAAAAAATATTCATTTTGTATACATAATTTACGAGTGTTTGTTTCCTATTCAATTTTTCATAAAATATTTTGTCGTTGATTTAAAATCGCTGGCGGCCTAGCGGTAAGAGCGGGCGACTTGCAATCAGCAGATCTCGTGTTCAAACCCCGGCTCGTATAGTACAGACTTTAATTGTTGAGCCACTTACGGTTCAAGCTATTTTCTTTTGTTTAATACTTGCTATATGAAATGCCCAATGTAAATTGAACCCTAAATGGCTCAACAATTAAAGACCCTGACCGTACCAATATGCAAGAAATATCAGTTGATCTTTACCAGTTGCTTTTAGGTGAAAGAAAACATCGTGAGGACACCAGACTAATCCTAACAAGACCTAGTTTAGCAGCTCGATTGGAAGATCAAATGGCAATCATTTTTATAAAAACAATATGCATACCCTAAACTAAAGCCCCATTTAGACCAGGCAAGAACTTGTATACGATTTTCATTACATTGCGGGCTATCGGCGTACGGCGAATTAGGTCGCTTTATATAACCGTATACAATTTCTTGCATGGTCTAAATGGGGCTTTATTCCTGGGATTAGTTTCAGGTATGTAGTGCTGTGTTCCTGATGGTGTGTAAGGTTCCCAGAGCTCCAACTCACTTATAGGTCGGCAACGCGCTTGTGACTCCCTTGGTGTTGCAAGTGCCCATGTGCGACGGTAATTGCTTACCATCAGCTAATCCGTCTGCTCGTTTGCCACCTTTGTCATAAAAAAAAAAGTAGACTCTAGACTCCCATGAGCCGTGGCTAAAATGACGGAACAACGCTAGGAAGTTGATTATATTCCCTTGTGATTTTTAACCGTTTGGACTCTAAGAACACCTAAAGATGCCATGTGCCTACCATCGTCACCTAGAAGTGTCATGGTGCACGCTGTCAATGACAGATGCCTTTTTATGGTTGCGCAGTCAACTGGGAATATGAACCCTTATAGTTTTGGCATGACTGTCTGCCCGTCTGTCAGTCTCGGCTATGCACATTCTTTAGCAAGTTGTAATTTGGTATATGTGACATTATCTATGAAAAGGGACCTCATTGTCGATGGGGCTTATGGCGTTGTACAAGACGATACAATACAAACGCAACGATATTCGCTGTAAGTGCCATCGACAATAAGGTCCCTTTTCCTAGATAATGACACATATGTAAACCAAACACGTGAACAAAATAGTAAAATATCTACCCACACATCACACTTTATGGTTGAACCGAAAAAAAACCCCCTTCATCACATGTAGGGGTGGTATCCCCTACATGTGAAGTGGGTTATTGATTTTTTTTGGGGACAGACAGACATAGCGAAACTATACGGGTTCCTAGTTGACTACAGATCGCTAAAAAAGGGGGTGTTGCAAACTATGAATTCCGTGTCAAAATAATAGTGATAAACTTTTGTGTGAGATTATTTTAGACCTATAAATTACTCGTAAGAATTATTTTAATTCGATTACTCGTAAGAATTATTCTTAGAAATAAAAGACAAATGGAAAATTAACTGCTCGGGGCGAGACAGGAATTTGCGTAAATATAATGGTGGAAATATGCGCCTTGTAAGACTTGAAACTATTTTTTGTCAGAGATTTTAGGAATCACAGAGGATTGCGAAATCCTACGGACGGGCAGCAGCGTTGAAAACCAATCTACAGCTACTGCGGTCGCCAACCCGCCTGCCAAGCGTGGCGACTATGGCAACTATAACCCAAGATGATAATTATAAGTTATATTTATGGAAGACCTATGTCCAGCAGTGGACTGCATATGGCTGAAATGTATGTATGTATGTTACTGCTACCTAAATAATATATTATTATTACAAATGGACCTAAAGAGTATAAAATTCATAATCCAAATAAAATAAAAAAATTAAACTGATAAATAAAAATTTGTTTGCATAAACTGTAACAATAAAATTTAATCGAGATGTGAATGGCAGTTTTATCCCGACTCACCCCGTTTTACGGTATTAAAGTTTACTGTACTCACCTATAGCGGAAATCGCCAGCACTGACCACCCAAGCATCGTGTCCATTGTTAACTGACCGTCGTATGCGCACCTCTTCACCACACCACCACGACTAACAAGTAACTTCCAGGCTAACATGTGAATCTTAATATAATATAATAAGGTTCAAATTCCTTTAACTTAACTTGCATTTTTTTTAAATAGATCACCCCTGACCGATGACCTATTCTGTTTTATATTTATATGTGACTTTTTTACAATGCCAAAATATCGCCAAATTGTTGTCTTATAAATATTTAAGAGACGCCCACAGAATAGTTATAAATCCTTACAATAGTTGTTTGTTCAAGGGAGCAAAGTTAGTATTAACCTTCTCGTGCTAATATGGATATCTGAGCTAGCAGAAGATTATTTTTTTATGACAAAGGTCGCTAAGGATTGCCTGGTGGTAAGCAATTACCGTCGCCCATGGGCACCCGTAACACCAGGGAATAAGTCAAAAGCGCTTTGCCGGCCTTTAAGGAGGGTTGGAGCTCTGGGAACCTTACCATCAGGAACACAACACTACATACCTGAAAGGTAGCAGCGCTATTATGGCTGTGGTCTTCTGTAAGGAGGAGGTACTTCCCCAGTTGGGCTTCTCCAGATTTAAGCGTAATGTTACTTCGCTGGGCCCTACCTCTCATTGTTGGGCGTAGTTTCAGGACATACCCGGGTCCAAAGATTCCAAAAAGCTCGTGGTTCAAAGAGTGGAATCTTGAGCGTTTGCAGGACTTCAAGCCACAAGAGAGAAAAACACTTTTCTGGCGAGGTAGACACAATTTTTTCTTTCTCAACTGCGATTCATAACCACTCTTAATTTTTTTTCGTTTCACAACAAGTTGCGAATGAAAAACTTATGTTCTCTGTAGGAAACCCATGCCAGCCATTGCCAACCAAACTAAAGCACAAGAAAACTCCAATTGTATTTGTTTATATCCCTCCAACTTTGACAGTTCTGAAAAGTTTAGTTTGAAGGGGAACAAAAATATGTGAGACTATGACAAGGGCGGACGAAAATAGCGTCTCGGAAAGTTACATAAGACCATCCCTTTCGATCGTGATTATTTGCACGCCTCGTCTACTGGTATATCTATGCAATATATACTTCCCGCATTGCTGGCTAAGGTACTAGCGCCATCTAGTGTTTCACAAACTAACGACGAAACAAAATAACGACCGGTCTGGCCTAGTGGGTATTGACGTTACCTATGAAGCCGATGTTCCTGGGTTCAAATCCCAGTCAGGGCATTTATTTGTGTGATAAGCACAGATATTTGTTCTTGAGTCCTGGGTGTTTTCTATGTAGTTAAGTATTTATATGTTATATATATCGTCGTCTAGTTAGTACCTACAACACAAGCCTTACTGAGCTTACCGTAGGACTAGGTCGATTTGTGTAAATATTTATTTATTATTAATATTTTTCTTTATTTATCTTCTTACTTAGATTAGGTTTTTTTACAATATTTTTATAAAAGTAAAGTATAAAAATACATCTAAAACATATCAAAACAATAAAAACATAAAAAACCTAACCTAGGGTGCCGCCGGCAACGGGGCAGGGCCCAGGCTGCCGGTGCGGTGGTTAGGGCTGCAGAGAGAGGAACCGTCGGACTGTGCGCGCCGTGTCCAGGATTACCGCCTTCTGAATCTGACCTTTGATCCAACCACAACCACGTAGCGGGAGTCTCTCATGATGTTGGTCGAGACTCTTCGCTATGAGACCGTTCGCGGAAACAACTATCGGTACAATGATCGCCGAATCAACTTCCCACATGGCGGTTACCTCGTGAGCCAAGTCTAAGTAATTGCTGGACTTGTCCTTCTCGGCCTTCACGAGGTTCTCGTCACATGGGACGGTGATATCGATGAGCATTGCCCGGCGCTGCGATCGATCTATCACCACGATATCAGGCTTATTGGCTACAATAGTCCTGTCCGTGATAACAGATTGATCCCAATAGAGCGTGGCACGACCATTTTCGAGAACTGGCGCAGGTGTGTACTTGTAGTACGGCACTTCGCGGTCCGCAAGTCCATACATAAGAGCAAGCTGCTGGTGTATAATCCTGGCTACAAGGTTATGTCTGTGCAAGTACTCGCCGTTAGCAAGATGAGAACAACCGGAAATTATATGCCTGAGTGACTCTCCGGGACGGCGGCATGCCCGACAAATGTCGACCGTATCGTCCTTCAGGATATATTTCCGGTAGTTATTCGTCATGATAACTTCCATTTATTAATTTATTATTAATATTTTATTTACAAACAAGATGGTGTGAACATGTTGTTTCACGCTTGCCTATAAGAGCGTAAGAGATAAGACACCTCAATTTTACCTAAGTCTATCTAGGTCATCGGGAAATATAAAAAAAATACTCGACGAATAAATAAATTGCTAATGTCGTTTATTCATTTAATGAGTATGGTAATTGGATGATTTGCAATTCAAATGATTGCAATTTATTCTGAGGTTCACAATAAAGTGACACATTATTCTGATTGAGGAATATAAGAACGGCCAAGTTGGATTCGGACTCGCGCACTAAGGGTTCCATATTCTTTCAGGGCATTTATTTGTGTGACGAGCGCAGACATTCGTTGTATTTAAGTATTTATATGTATATATCGATGTCTCGTACCTACAACACAATCCTTACTGGGCTTACCGTAGGACTAGGTCGTTTTCATTTCTCATGCTCGGAAAGTGGGTCATTGTTTATCTACAATGCGGGTGGAAAGTGATACGTTTCCGCCCTAGGGTCGTAATTTGACATGTTCCTATTAGTTCTCCCCTTGTGAGCACTCAGTAGAACAAAGTGGCGAAAATAACCTTATTTACCGACGCCAGAAACATATACATTAGAATAGTTCTTTCTCATAAATTATAGGATTTTTTTGTAGCTATTATCATGCATAAAATGTGTCAATTAATTCAAATATTTATATTATTCGGTTCAAATCTTTCAGTGTCTTGGTTCTCTATTACAGTAACAAAAAGGAATAAACCTACGAAGTTTTTTAAACTTTAATATGCGCAGCTAAGCAACGGCATTAACTTATACAGCCAAACATGAATGTAGAATTACTTATTGGAAATATTACCTTCTTTGAAGTCATTATTACATAGAATAGGACCATTTTATTATAAATACTTTATACATAAAACAAGCCTTAAATTTTAAAAATATAGGGTGCCGTTTTTCGATAAAACTAAAATGCTGTTTAAGACACCCATTATTTCGCCAATAACGCGCGCGAAAAAAATTCTGTCCGTTATGACAATTATCTGTGGACAATTATGCTGCAAGAAAAAAGTTAGAGGCTGGATTCCGCGCAACTATTTGAACACAGAAAACACTTGGATAGTAAACAAAGTATAGTTATATTTTGAAATTAATAATTACGGGTTATTCAAGCGATTCTAAAATCGACCTAACACCTGACGGAATTAGAAATAAAGGTCAAGTTATCATGGAAAGCCTCCTAACGCAAGTTTCAATAGAAAATCGTATCAGTATTGTTATCATATCAGTTAACTTGTATGAAATGGCGGTCCGAGAAAATAGTGAAATCTTTGTCAGAATGTGTGCTGATCCTTTATACTAACTTAAACCTTCAGCTCCATGCTTCAACTTAAACAAGCTGATGCGGTAAGATTAGTTTTTAGTCAGTCATTTTATTATCTAAAAGACATTTTTTTTACTTTCTTCTTGCACTTATTTTACTTTCCTCGCATTCGAAATGAAAAGTTGTGTATGCTTAACTCGGGTAAAAATCACTCATTTGCAAAAATTATTTATTTAGTATTATTTATAGATTTATAAACAAATCCTAATTCATTACCAGTGATCGGCACTAACGGTGCAAAACTTTAACAAAACTTGTTGAACTGACGTATACTTCGGTAATACTTCAAGAAAAACACGAATAAATTTGGCAAATCAGTGTCCAATTTAATTGTGCATCGGAATCTCGATATGCCATTATTTGTGTGTAAGAATATAATTGTTTTTTCTCAAACATGCAATGAAATGTCTTCGTTACGTGCGTCATAATAGGATTCGAAGTATCACGTT
This sequence comes from Grapholita molesta, assembly GCA_022674325.2. Classification (NCBI taxonomy): domain Eukaryota; kingdom Metazoa; phylum Arthropoda; class Insecta; order Lepidoptera; family Tortricidae; genus Grapholita; species Grapholita molesta. The sequence continues at coordinate 3,229,803 of CP053141.2, read as the reverse complement.
TAAGGTGGATCAACTCCAGAGGACAGGTAACGAATTTCATATAAAATTGAAGGCCTAGGCCGGGAAGTAATTTTTTTTTAATTTTTATGTATACCTGGCGTCTGTGTTCATGAAGCCTGTTCAAACAGCTGAATTATATTTTTTTATCATTTTTAGTGAATAAATGATTAGCGGGCTAAAAAATAATCTCGTCTATTTCAGACGAAATAGTATGAAGAGATTTATTTAATTTATTCATAAAAAAAATGAATATTCATATCATCAGGTTATTACATAATTATATTTATTATTCATGCTCTCAATTTTAAAATTGTATTGGCAACACCAAACACTACTCCACGCATGCGCGTTTTTGAACGCAATTTTGAGTCAACCAATCACAGGACACTTTTACTTGTTTTAATAATGGCGGAATGGAAAAGTTTCTCGGCGTGTAAAACTCTGTTTATTAAGACTAAATAGTGGTAACTGGTGTGATTCAATGCTTTTGTGACTTAGAGATAGTGTTACGGGTGTATAAAAATTGAATAATCTAACCGGGCCCGGTTTTATGTATCTATATTTTGTTATTGTGTACCGCCAAAGGCAGATGCCGTAGCGCCATCATTTAAAAGGTAAGTGGATTCTTTTTTGGTGGTTTTTTAAATGTTGTATATAGTAATTATAACCAGACTATTTATGATAGTCATTAATTATTACATCGAAGGCAAAAATACTACAATGCGGGATTGGAGGGAAAATTAAAAAACTTTTGTCGTGAATCTGTTTTGTTCAGTGGTATTTTTTTATTTATTTCATTGCATTAGTTTGAGAAAAGCACTGTACATGCCTAGCCGTGAAAGGGTCTTGAAGGCTTCGTATACTATCCGTCTATACAACTCAGCCTTCAACCCCCTGTTTCCCGGCGGCTGCAGTAATGTACTATTATGGCTCTATACACTCTTTTACGTACGCTTAACGAGTTTTGTTAAAGTTTTACACCCATAGTGCCGATCACTGTTCATTACACACCGTGTTTTAGATACTACAGTCAGCAGCAGAAGTGGCTAAGCGTTTGAGGTATTCAAAATAAGGCCAACACATTTCTATTGTCAAGAGAATAAGAGCGCGTGTAGGTCATTTTGAACACTTCAAACGCTTAGCCACTTTTGCTGCTGAGTTTACGGTAAATTAACAGAAGAACTTGGTACATCGCCTAGTACTTACATATGTCCCGGGTATGTGCTTAAATTACGTCCAATAATGAGAGGTAGGGCACAGCGAAGTACCATATGTGAGGCTATGACAAGGACGAACGAAAATAGTCTTTGCCATACCTACAGGAAGTTACATAAGACCGTCCATTTCGATCGTGGTATTATTATTATCACGCTCCGTATAGTTAAATGGTATGTCTATGGATACCACCTATGATTTGACATCTGTTGGGACGTCAGTTATCCGCGAAAATGACCGGTGCAACCCGCGTTGAAACATCGATACTCATGGTTATTAAATTTTAATTCGCCATAAGACTGTTCTAGAGTTTTTAGTTAAGACTGTTACAAATATAATCTTCATCATCATCTCAGCCATAAGACGTCCACTGCTGAACATAGTATATTACGTACCCAGGGCGGTAAAACAAAGAATGGCTAAGATTGCGGGTATTTGTGGCCCGAACCAGAGGTGAGGGCCATAAACTAGCTATCTGAGGCCTTCTTTATTACCGCCCGTGGTATGTACATAGTTGTACGTCTTCATCTGGTGTAAAGTGAGATTTTCCGTCGCGGCCTCGGGCGGTAAATCTCTCTTACCGCCCAGTGTGACGTAAAAACACTAAAAAGTTGAATTGAATTACTACTCTCTTGTGAATATAATGCAGTTTTGCTATCTGTTTTAGATGAATCGAAAATGTTTTCCGTGCTAGCACTAGTGAGATGAAAGTAATATTTATCTAAAGTGAAAAATTAGTTTATTAAGCTCTAACCTACTGATCTAACCGGACTTAAAAATCAAGTACAAGTCAGTAAAACTATTATTACTGGATGAAGACTGATGGATTGCAATCCATCTTCCCCTCTCTCTCTGACACACACATACACATATTTACTCACCCACACAGAAACTTATAGACGGAGAGTTAGCGACAAAATCGGTCATGTAGCTTCAGCTGTATTGAAACTCCGTTAGCTACTTCTCCGTTAGCTAATAGCCATGCAAATATATCGAAGTGAAGAGGTATCGAAAAAAAATTTTGAAATTCTCGGATCTTTCAGTGCAGATCTTGGAAAAATTAATTTGTCAAATGTATGGAACACTCGATTTTCAATACCTTTGATGACAAAAATAATCGCACATAAACGTTTATTACCTTAATAAAATCTATACTTACGATACCCGCAATAATTAATTTATATCATTCATGTTTCTAAGATGCTGCTGGGTGCTTCACAATGGGCGGCGACGACGTGGTAGGCCAAGACGGAGGTGGCGGGACGACTTGGATTCATTCCACAACGAATGGCCAAAGATTGCACATGACAGGGAAGAGTGGAAATCAAGAGGGGAGGGCCTTTGCCCAGCAGTGGGACACTCTATGGGCATATTTAAAAAAAATATGTTTCTAAGATACCATTTCTTTTTTTCTGACAGTTTAAAATGTCACGAGTCGAGTACTCGATGCTCAACAATTGCATCCCAGGATACCTACACGGCTAGATTAGTTTGGAGCGCATCAGAGCTCTGAGTGTAAGTTTTTAACGTCACGAACGCGTTTGCGTTTCCCATATAAATAACATTATCACTTACGCGTTCGTAAACGTTTTTTTACGTCAAAAGAAACTTACACTAGAGCCTCTGATATCGTCCGGATTGACACGCAACGTGTTTTAAATGAGTAATATAATAGTAGTAGTTTATGTATCTGTGCATAATGAAGGGCATTACAAGAGCCGAGCCGAAGGCGAGTTTCATAATAATATCACACGAGTGTTGTAATGCCTAATTATGTATAGTTGCATACACTACTTTATCTACACACATATCATAAATGTTTTAAGATGGGTTCAGGAACCGTAGGGACCTGCATTATTACTAGTGTTACTTGTAAACATTAAAAAGTCAACGAACAAAACAAATGACAGCTTGGAATGGCGGCGTTTCGTATCTCGTATCTAAACCATAGACAAGCGAATGAATTGCTATTCATTGCTAATATGCTATTCTATTGTCACTCGAGTTCAAATGTCGTTCGATTTATATTAAAAAAACATAACGAATTGTCGTTTCGTATAAATGACTGTTTTAATATATAAAGATACTAGAATAGACCACCCTTGAATTTGACAGCTGTTCCAAATTTAAACTCATAACCTACTGATTTCAGTAGGTAATGTTAACATTACATCTCAATTCATTGAGACACACAACAATCGTGTGATATTATTATGAAACTCATACTCTTATTGTAATGCCCTTCATTATGCACAGATACATAAACTACTATTACTTGACTTACGACAGCGTCAACCCACAGAAAAACAAGGAATTCAAACTTAATGCGATTATGACCTTATAGATGGCGCTGACATGAGCGCGATTTGGTAGTAATTGTCAAGGGTCAAGGGTTTCTGAAATAAAAAAAAAATATATAAAGGTAACACTTTATTACATTATTGTCGAGGCTTCATTTTTTTATTTAGATGTAAATAATGAAAACACTTCTATCATTTTAGGCTCGACAACAATCGCGTACTTAAGTACTTAGTGTTTGAGATACGTGGCATAAACTGTCTCGAGCTTTAGCCTTCTATCTAATGCTAAACCACCAGTTAGCCTAATGTTCTCTTAAAGTTAAGTGAAAAAAAAAACAGAGTATATACTATGGCACTGGTCCCACCGCGAGCTTGTAAGCTATGAGCTATCAGCTATTTCAAGGGACAAAAGGTAATCGATCCCGTGTAAATAAAAAAGACATTTTCACCTCACTCGCTCCGAAAACCTTAGTTTATAGCGCGAAATCTGCGTGGAAAAGCCTATTTTATCCGCTAGCGTGCAAAAGTCATTCAAATTTCGAAGCCAATGATTGTAATTCTCTGTGGTGCATGTAACTTTTTTTTAAGTATAAAACTCCTTCAACGCGTGACTGGGGCGCTACCGCGAAAAACGATATTCGTAAATTTCGGACGATTGTCTCTGTCACTTTCATTGGAGTAAAAGAGAAAGATGCTCGCAATATACAAACTTCGATGTTCGCAGTACCGCGGTGAGTTCATAATAACCATAGATAATAACCAATCAGAAACATGTTTTTGTTCACAGATTTTTAACTTTTTTATTTTTACCTACACTTTATTTTATGTCAAATAGGTTTTATTATATATACTAATAGTACCTATTTGAGTTGAATTTACATACTTTGACTAATTAATCCGTTAAATAAAACACGATTTCAATGTTTATTTGATAAAGTAATTGAAATATAGTTTTACATAATATTGTAATTTCTTTATTAAAGTTTTAAGTTATCACAATTCACGTAAATATGTCGGATTTGTCCTGTGCTAACCTCTTTGAACTCAACGTTTCAACTATAAAAATGAATGATTCTAGTAGCGATGCCGATATGATTCCCTGAAAAATCGCGCGATAAGTTTTGTTTTATTGTTTTTCTTGCCGCTCAAATTTTCCTCGCTGTAGTGAGGTGAAAAATTGTGTGTTCCGCATGACTGCAAAATTATTTGGCGTGTCGTGTTTTGAAAGCCTCGCTACGCTCAGGAATCTATCTTTGAACCAATCGCTTCGCTCATGGTTCAATCTTAGCTTCCTTCCCTTGCTCAGCTTTCAATTTCAACACTAGCGCCAAATAACCACTTTGCAGCCTTGCATAACAAATAACTATTACTAGCTCGCGGTGGGACCAGTGCCTATAAACTCAAGCTAATTTTAATCTTGTTTGCCTATGGCAACTTATCAAATATGGCCAATCAACTTATATCACTAAATGGTCACAATGAGCGCTGATCGACCAGTGTGTCAAAGAACTTCATGAACAAAGGTGCATAGTATAAAAATGTCAGTACTAACCGATAGGTGGCGCTCTTTTAAATATATAGAAAACGTACGTAGCAACTAAAATGCATAACGTCATCAAAATGATTATGTATGATAATTATAGATGGTGGTTATTTTTATCAGATTAACAGTTTATATGAATTTAAACTTTCACAATTTTCATACATAATTATAATTACTAATTAAACAGGACTTAATCGCTGAAGCCCAGTCCAGCGGCGACCACAGCACTTTTTTTTATGACAAAGGTGGCAAACGAGCAGACGGATTGCCTGATGGTAAGCAATTACCGTCGTCAATGGACACCCGCAACACCAGGGGAGTCACTTCCAAAACGTCGGCAAAAAACAAGTTATGTTTTAACGCGATTAACTCCCGTTTTTGTTTTACAATTTTTAAACTTTTGCATAACACTTAGCAGCAAAATTTATTTACCTCTCGTAGGTATTTTGGAACTCTAACTACCCTCAAAAATGCACTTTTAAATCTCAAGTCTCAATACGAGCATGAGCGTTAAACATCAACGGTCCTTATACAAAATATAACTTACAAAACTTGCTAGTCTAAGATGATCGGATTACAGTCATTTATCACTATACTTGTCACTGTCTAACAAGTATGTAAGTGCGAAAGTGTATGAAATTATACACCGATATACCAATGAATAAATATATTGGTAATCTAATAACTTAATAAGAAATCGAAGGAAACATCATTTACAAAGACCGAGGAAAATATATAAGTGACAATAAAATGACACGTAGCATAGAGACGGTTGCTACAACCGGCCGAGCTAGAGAGTATAAGTACGGAGTATGTTTATACTTTTCCAAAATCCACCCTTAATAATATAATCCCATCATCTTGGAGCAAAAAACCAGCGTCGGGAGTGCCTTCGCCTTAGGCTATGGTCTCCAGAAACGCCGTCGACAGCGTCGGCGTCACAATGCTGCCTATAGAGATGTACTGCTCTGGTCTCTCTCGCAAGTCGACGTCGGCGTCATTTTTGTTCAGGAACGTTGACGCTGACGTCGGACGTCGCGTAAGGTCAATGTGGGTAAGACGTATATCTGGAAAGACCGTCTACCAATCAATTTCCTACATTATATCATGGGTATTTAGTGTCATATGACGGACTTCCCTTAAAAATATAGTATGCCACATTGTCCTTAGCACAAAATAGGAGACCAAAGCCTTAGTAGCACATCTGCACGACATTTCCATTAAGCTTTCAAACTCGCCGCGGCTGCTCTCAGCTCCTGTCTGTCTATATTAGGTTCCTCGACGAGAGAATAAGATGGCCGCTCAAGAACTGCGCAAGAGTCGGGCGCGATGCGGATGAAGCCGTTTTCCCCCCACTTATCTGACCAGGTATTCTTGATGGTGAAGTGTGGACCGTCTTTGTAGCCCCAGCCGACGGCTAACACGGCGTGGTTGAGTCGCGGCTTGTTTTGACCACTGGAAAAAAATAAATAGTAGAAGAATGGGACTCAATAATTTACTTGGTGGTATAAAGGTCGAGAGAGCCTTTGTATGGAAAATACTGTCATTTTATTGGAGAAGTGGACCCAGTAAGTCGTTGGGGTTATTTTGGAGGAGGCATATGTCTAGCAGTGGACGTCCTTCGGCTGACATGATGATGATAAAGCTTCCATTCTTATTGGTCGAGTGAGCGAAGAGAGGGTACTGTTTCTATTTCAATCTTGGTGTAGCTGCTTCCATGTTCGGCGGTAATTTTATGAGCATCGATAATTATCCACAAAACAGAAGCATTACTTTAAATAAACACGAATATGTATAGAGGTTGTCAATCCAGGAGCATTACATAATTTGCAACGAATATTAGCGGAACTCTCTTTCTAATAAACGGAATTTAAGTGGGACTTCCGCTAATAAGTTGAAGTGCAATAGGCCCCTTGTGTTCTATGCACACATACATTGGTATTCTCATCGGCTCAACTAAGATTTTTTATTGAGCTCATGAATAAAGGCATATTGATTCCGTCTTGCCTGAGAAAAAAATCCTCGGCTTGACTGCTAGTTGTGAAAACAGAATACAGGATTTTTTTTATAAACAAGACTGACCAGCGTTTGACCTCAGTCACATCTGATGGTAAGTGTCGAGGGTGTAGTACGCTGGTTCAGTAAGAACCTATTCACTCTTCCCTTGAAGAGACCTAAATTATATGTCCGGGAATACAAATTTGATACAAGCTGTAAATTCTCACCATCTCTTATCCTTCAGTACTCCAGACTTGTAGTAGATAAAACTCTGCGCTTTCGCGTCCACTATCACGACAGACGGGGCGTGATTCTTTATGGCAACCTGGAGAAAAAACAAGGTTAATGAGATGGATCTCCAAAATATGATGTTCATATGGAAGAAGAGCAGAGCTCAGTCGGTAAGGTGTAACATGTTGTTGCCGGTGTACCTGAACGGCCCGGCCACGACAATGCGCGACTTGCGGCCCGGAAAGCGTTTTATCTGTTCGTTGCGCGGTCAAGACGCGAATGCACTGCGGTTAGTTGGGATCACACGCAATGAACAGATAAAACGCTTGCCGTGCCGCAATTCGCGCAATGTCGTGGCCGGGCCGTTCAGGATGACTCACGTTACGGAGAGCATCTTAGGTTTGTAAGTTCAATCCAATGCTTTGTTCCATAAAATATTTAGGGTTATTTTCACCTCTGAATAAAGGTTGACTCATGTTACACCGGCCCGCGTCCGAGCCGAGGCCAACGTTGCGATTGCGACATTTTGTACTGAATGAATCACGTGACCACCAAGCCGCTCGAGTCACTCGGTCGGTCGTGCGACGGACGTTATAGATATGTTAAAGGGTTCAGCGGGAGGCGACGTGATGTTCAGGCGATATCGACGGGCGTGTGATGATCGTCTACTCGCAACAAATGGCTGCATGGAACGACGCTCGTGTTAATGTCAATTTTCGAGTGTCAGGCCGCCCCGGTGGGCTCGGGCTCGTGAGGTCGACGTGTATGAAGGGCGACGGTATAACGTAAGTCATCCTTAAGCGGATGTCACACTGCTGCGAATTAGAAAAGGGATATCGCTTTGAGTTTCCATAGCGCTGTCCTGTTCACGTGCTCATCCGAAATTCGTAGCACTGTGAGACCGCATTTATCCCAAATTTTTTCTTACGCTTCTGAAGAAAATGAAAATGCCAAGAAAAAATCCCAGTCACCAGTGTTGCTTACTATTTGACACTGACTATACTTAGTTGTATAATAATGTTGACTGTACCTTGAGAGCATCCGGCCTGTTGGCAGTAACGTTGACATGTCCGCTGATGTGCGTTACCGGCGGCACGGTCTTGTCCTTACACTCCAGCACCTGCGACATAACACGACTTTATATAAAGTAGTAGTAGTAGTAGTAGTAGTAGTAGTAGTAGTAGTAGTAGTAATATTCTTTTGCATCAAACAGAAATTGTTACAGAAAAAATACTTAAGAATAATAGGTAACAAGAGGCGGTCTTATCGCTAAACAGCGATCTCTACCAGACAACCTTTGGGTAGCAGGAAATGTAATTATTAATTGAATTGATTTAAAGTGCTAACAGGAGACAGAAAATATTAGAGTTGTGGTGGATATCCGGCCACTTTTACGTATCCGGCCACTTAAGTATCCAGCTACTTTTAGGTATCCGGCCACTAAGGTATCCGGCAACTTTTAGGTATCCGGCCACTTAAGTATCCGGCCACTTTTAAGGCATCCGGCCACAATTTTCCTATTCGGCCGGATACTGAATAGTGGCCTATGTTGAGTCCGACTCTGATTGGTCTCTAGATTAAAAAAAAATCGGAACAGTTTTAACCCCAAACGGATAAACTCACGTGTAATTGATCGCACTAGGCGACATGTTTCGGCTGACACTTCTTAAAAATGGGTACCAGAACTTACCCGACACATGTCACCTAGTGCGATATAATTACACGTGAGTTTATCCGTTCGTAACTAAGTTGTAGCACATAGACAACGTAACAATTATAAGTACCTTAGCCTGGTAGTTGGTATATTCGTCCCAGGCAGGCAACCCGCGTGCTTGCACGTAGTCGTACGCGAAGCTGGGCCACGTTCCGTTACACCCGTTTGTTCCAAACCTGAAAATATTCCATGATCAATTCATAAATTTTATAAAAAATTAGTTTTTTGAACTTAACTTAGTAAAAACCGTGAAAAAGTACATCAGTAAATAAGTTTTAAACACAAAACTATCGTGAGATTGAAACATATTAATTGTATAAAAGCGGGTAACTCACGTTTTATAAGTCGAATATTGCTCGACATGTTTCACTTCGTAACGAGGAGAGAGTTAGATTTTTAGGAATACTATTTAAAAGCTCAAAGTCATAATTGTCTCTTATTACGAGTACTTCAATATAACCTTAACATGGCATCTTAAATCTTATTTACGTCATTACTGAAATAATTGATGAAACGAAAGGAAAACCGACCATAATTTTTCTAATCTAAAAAAAATCGGGGATCAAAAATAAAATAGTATATTACGTACCCAGGGCGGTAAAACAAAGAATGGCTCAGATCGCGGGTATTTGTGGCCCGAACCGGAGGTGAGGGCCATAAACAAGCGATCTGAGGCCTTCTTTATTACCGCCCGTGGTGAGTACGTCTACTTAGACAACTAAGTAGTCTTCATCTGGGTGTAAAGTGGGATTTTCCGTCACGCCCAGGGCGGTAAATCTCTCTTACCGCCCCGTGTGACGTAAAAAATATTTTATCACTTACGGCTTCCCACAATCGACAAGGCACTGAGGACTGAGCGGCACCAGCTTGTTGGTCTTCTTGAAGAGCGCACCCTCGGTGGAGCCGGCCACGGCGAAGGCCCAGCATGACGAGCAGACTGTGTCCTGGACTGTCGGATTTAATGACAATAAATATTACAGGACATTCTTTACACAGATTTACTGAGGCCCACGGTAAGCTCAAGAAGGCTTGTGTTGTGGGTTCTGAATCAATGATATTTATATCGGGTGTTTGTGTGCTGGCTTAGTGGGTAGTGACCCTGCCTATGAAGCTGATGGTCCTGGGTTCGATTCCCAGTCGGAGTATTTATTTGTGATGAGCACAGATTTGTACCTGGGTGTCATGGGTGTTATCTATATATTTTAAGATTACAGCCATAATAGCACTGCTACCTTTCAGGTATGTAGTGTTGTGTTCCTGATGGTAAGTTAGGTTCCCAGAGCTCCCTCCTAAATGCCGGCAACACGTTTGTGACTCCCCTGGTGTCGCGGGTGCCCATGGGCGACCGTAATTGCTTACCGTCAGGCAATCCGTCTGCCCCTTTGCCACCTCTGTCATAAAAATAAACGAAGTAGTTCTTCATCGCACTTACATCGGACCGGAGATACAGCTCCAAGCGGACGCCAGTCAAATTCATCTTCCAACTTAATATTCCTCACTTGATTCTCAGTATACGGGAAAGGGACCACTCCGGGCTCGAAATCGCCCTTCGGGTTCTCCTCGACTCCAAACAACTGGGTGATCTCATCATCAAGACGATCCGCCATGAAATTGGCAGCCATTTTGAAGCCGGATGCTAGACGGTTGCCAGCCTCGATGAACCGAGAGGATTTTACTAGGAGGTTTTTCCGCACCGCCTCTTCAGCCGAGTTTAGGTATTTGCGTTTGAACTGTTGCTTGAACCTGAAAATACAGTAATTGTTTGAGTCGTATGATTTTATTATTTTGGTAACAGGTAGTCAGCGTCATATGTTAGAACCTCTAGATATATACTTGCAAAACTTGCCAGGACAAATACAACTCTGGTTTGTCATAATTAAAATTCAAAATGGCATTCAATAGGAGACCTATTATAGGTCTCTGGGCGGCTAGAGGTATCGTAACACACGCTGCTATATAAATAGAGATATGCATCGATATATTTGGCCACTTTGGTAGCCACTAACTATATATCGCTGACCGTACTTGGATACCAAATGTGTATAGCGATATGTTTAATATGAGGTCTAGACATATCGAAGAATGGTGTGTTATTTAAGTTATTTTGAAAGCAATGAAACCTTTTCATAAATAACGGAGCAGTATAAAACAGCTGCTAAATGGGTAGAAACGTCACCATAGATGAGTATGATGAGGACTGTTTAAGAACAAATAGGATCAGATTATAAATCTTATATGGGCGAATCTCTTAACGGAGGGTAGAATAGGACATAAGAAATATAGATAACTTCTGCTTAGAAGTGCAATTAAAATTTTATCTATATAAAAAAATTCGGCCCGCAATGTAATGCAACACACTCGAGTTAAACACTCGTTGACAGATAGTTTCAAAAGCTCATATCGCGTAATGTTCGCAGTACATTACTGCTCAGAAAAAAATTACATATGTATAATAGGTATAATTAAAGAAAAACCATTTGATTAATGATTATACTTCGATATTTAAATCGAAAGAAAAATAGAAAAATTTGACTCGCGGCGGGACTCGAACCCACAACCACTGGATCACCAGCCCAGTGCACTATTAATGGTGCTACACGAGTACCCGCGATTCAAATTTTTCTATTTTTCTTTCCATTTCAATATCGAAGATATTCGCTAGCAGACGTTTCTGCATAATAAAAAATAATTTAATGATTATAATTATATGTGTGGTTTAATTCTTCGCCCGTATTAGACTTACACACAGTAAAAGGAAAGTTATTATACTGGTAGTTAAGAAACACGTCTGTGGTAACCTTGATCATCTCTGGTGAAAACGCAGTCTAAGAACTAAGGGTAGTATACAACTAACAAGAGGTATTTGATTTTCCGCTGTCTTACACTTAAAATTTGAATATGGGGATGTAAGTAAAACGATTTGAAGATTCTAAATTTATTTTTAATCATATCAAAATGGTTTCGATTAACACATACATAAATAATGATATGCGAGTAAATAAACACAGTAATGTACTTAAACATTGGTAAATAGATATGAACAGAACCAATTTAACATTGATAAAGTACAGTCAGCAGCAAAAGTTGCTAAGCGTTTGAAGCGTTCAAAATGACCTACACGCGCTTTTATTCTCTTGACAATAGAGACGTGTTGACCTCATTTTGAACACCTCAAATGCTTAGCTACTTCTGCTGCTGACTGTACAATAAATAAATCCTAGTTTAACCATTTGACCGTCTCGTTAAAAACTGTCACATATTATCATAATTACATTATAAAACGACATATGGCGTCATTCGCGTTCAAAAGGTAAAAAATCGACAAAAACTACATATGAGAAAAAAAAAGCAAATAAAAATAAGTAGGTATCAGGTAGGTATAGCTGAAAAATTGAACTGAAGAACCATGTCTATGTAGTTGTGCAAAGAATTAATATGGTACTTACGTGAAATTTTGAATATAGAACGCCGACATGCGTGTACACACACGTTACTACTACATAGACCAGTGCTTTAGCTAAGTTTTTCACCTTTACCAAATACTTTAGATAAAGACAGTAGATGTGACATTATCTATGAAAAGGGACTTTACTGTCGATGGCGCTTCTGTCGATGTTCAAGACAATACAATACAAACGCAACGCGATTTGACTTAAGTGCCAGGTCCATTTTCCTAGATAATTACACAAATAGACATCATTCCATTTACAGCGTAAATTCAGAATACATCTTCTGCTTATACTCACTTAGTCAAGATGGAGTCGTATCGAACATCCCTGGTTGGTCCAGCGAACTCCCTGATAGGGTCAAACTTGGACACCACCCTCGTCAGAAGACTCCCGATATCTCTCTTCTGCTGTCCATGGCTTTGATGATCTTCGAGTCCGTGGTCGGCGAAGTCATCGAAGGTGTCGCAATCCTTGGTGGTGTCGGGTAGGACTGCCTCTGTTGGGGCGGTGAGGAGGCGGTAGCGATGGGTGTAACTGTCACTCTTGGGACCGAGGACTGAGCTGTCGGTCACAACTGTGTATCTGTCGAATAATGGTTAATATAAGCATCGTTTTATGGTATAATAAGGAATATTTATTCATTTCCTATGATACAGATATAGAGTTAGATAATGGCTATGCGAAAAGAGGACATGCCGCCAGCATCCTTGGTACAACAATTGGTAATCCTTGGATATTATTTGAAAATAAAGACTACAACAAGAATGACACATACGATGACAACCATTTATAGAAATCGCAACCAATGAGAATTAATTATTTGTTATACAAGGGTGCAAAATTGTATTTTAACTGCGAGTGTGGGATTGAAACTCGAGCAAGCGAATGGATTCTATAGTTTAACCACGAGCAAACCGAGTGGTTTTAAAATAGAATCCTGAGCGTGTTTCAATACACGAGAAGTAAATTACAATTGCACCCGTATGTAACACAAAACTTTTCCCCTCACTACAGCGAGGAAAGTGAAACATGCAAAAAAACGTTTTGAAATCGCATTGACTCTTTCTTTGCGTTTAGATACATTCAACATTTTTACAAAAGGTGTCTTTAGCTTGGTTAGCTTGTGGTGGCCAGTACGATTTTCGAATGTTCTAATTCGATTTTCAACTCGGTGCGTTAGCGAGGCTCGCCCGCGCCCGCTGCCGCCGCCGCGGGGGCAAGTGAGCTGTACTTCGCGAATTTAGACTTTAAAACCATAGCAAAAAGAGCTATGAGAAGTCAACTTACTTTAATCACTAGTGGATAAAATGCGTTTTTACCCACTCGTATTAAAGGATAAACAAGCGCTTTACGAGCTAGTGAGGGGAAAATACTTTTATACCGGAATGACAGAGAGAACGAATTTACGCGTATAAGAAATATGATTTCGTGGTTGTTTATATTCCTTTTTTTAGCCCACGACGGACCCATTATTTACTTAAACTACTTGATTGAACACCAATAAAACATCAAGAATGCACTTCTCCTAGTGGACTGACCTGAGCGGTACGGCCTGCCCCAACTCTCTGATGATGAACATCTCGTGGGTGAACGTGAGGGACTCTCCATCAGCAGCGCCACCTTCTCCGGGCCCAGGCTTGACGATGCTGCGCCAGCGCTCCACCAGCGAACGACCTTCTACTGTGGTGTAGCCTGACGGTGGTTTTGACATGTTAATATTCTGCTGCGGGGTAGCCTGTATTGATGTTTACTACCAAATATCACCAGTCCAACTATTCTTTCAGTATGGGGATGAGACCTCATAGTGGACTATGGCAACTGCCCCAAGTAGACACAAGTCGTATTTGAGGGAGGGTCCAGCAGTGGACGATTTACGGCTGAAATTATGATGTTGATGATGATGTGTGGAAACTTGGATTCTTTGAAGAAGTGCAACTGACCCTTTTCTAGCGACACGATCCAAATCCTTAATATAATCCAGAATAGAACTCTTCCTGATATGTCAAGGGTTCTCTCGATTACAACAGGATAAAAAAAAATACCAACATTTTATTTTCTGTCGTGTTACAATTTCCAAATCTATGTATAAAAATTTCACTAACACTGATACGAAACAGTCTATTATTACGAACTGGCGTCCACTACTGGACATAGATCTCCTATAAATAAATAACAGGTGTACGTGAAAAACTTAGCTAACGCTTCTGGGCTATGTAGTAGTAACATATGTACTAGGGCTCGCGGTCGTGTCCGTGATTCGTGAACCCGTAGCCGTGCGCCCGGTTTCGTGAATCACGGCAACGGTTTTCTGGTCCTTCCCGCACGTGACATTCGGTTACGTGAAATTAGGGTTCGTGAATCCGTGTAGATCCGTGTAGGCGTGATCACGCCTTCACGTATCTTAAGAATAAAACTTAGTCCTTATTTTATTATATTCCCGGGCGTGGCGAAATTACGAAACGTGCGATAAGTATCCAACGGAATCGAGCCCGAAGCTTCACACACGGACGCAGGCACGGGCTACGTGTTACGGCGTGTCACGGCGTGTCACGTGAATCTGGATGCGAACGTAGGTACGTGACACGTACCTGGCCGTGTTCGTGAAATTCGTGATCTTAGTACCGGCGGTGTTAAGAACACGTAGCTACGGGTCGGCGTACATCACGGATACCAGGAGCCCTAGTATGTACACGCATGTCGGCGTTCTATATTCAAATATTGACGTAAGCTGCTTATTAATTCTTCAACTACATAGACGTGGTGCTTCAGATAAGTTTTTCACTTATATTTTCTTACCAATGAACTCAAACTGGTCAAAAGCCGGCAGCCCGGGGAAGGCCAAGTCAGCAGGAGACGGCGGCATGAGCGGAGAGAGGGTGCAGCGACGTATCTGCTGACCATCCGTCGGCTCGCGTTGGATCTGTGACAGCAATCATTGTTAAACTGACGCTGTATCGCTATAAACTACAATCGTTATCGTTTCGTTATCGTTTTTCGTATAATATTGCACGTTGCGGAGACTACGTTCACGCCGCGTGCCGATAACTATCGAATCGCTAGGAAAACGTCGAGTGCTCGCCGCTAAAGTGTCAGGGCCTTTACTAACGGCACATGTCTGCGCAGTTTGGTGCAGTCATGTACAAGGCTGCCGGTTTAAAAAATAGCGGTTAAAACCGGTTTATTTTGGTTTTACTCCGAACTGTTATGAAACGCGAACGTTTGAAGAACTTTGTTAAAAGCTTAATAAACCGGTTTATTGGATGATTGACGGTGGCCGGCATGCCGCGTGTGCCGCGTAAATACAGACACGTAGCAAATTGCTACTAGCAACTTATGCTTTTTTGGAATAAACCGGTTTTTAAAGTTCCAAACCGGTTAACTTGACAAGTACTTATGAAAATTTCTCAAAATCTTTTCATTTCGGTTTCACTCCCGAAACCGAAAAAGATTTTGCGCCGATAACGTCACGTACACGTGTAGCGACGGTAGCCTCGGCTCGGCGACGGGACGCTCTAACGTGTGTCAAACTTTATTCAATAATGTAGGGCTCACAACCAGTTTTTCCGCCTCCAACCCGGTTTTATTAATTGCATAAGTTTGATTGCCGATAAGTTTGGTCTGCCATGTGATGTCGGCTAACTAGAATAGCACCACCCCATCTCCTCCCGCGGGTGTCGTAAGAGGCCACAAAGGGAAAAATCCTACGGACGGGCAGCGTCCGTCGAAACCCAATCTACAGCTACTGCGATCGCCAACCCGCCTGCCAAGCGTGGCGACTATGGCAACTACCCCCAAGATGATACAATTCATATTTTTGGGAGGCCTATGTGTAGCAGTGGACTGTATACGGCTGAAATGTATGATGTATAAGTTTGATAAATTATTACAGTAATCTCGTAATAATCTCGTAAATAATATTTAAGATTTCATTGTTAACGTTATGGTGAAGAAATAAGAAGCAAATTATTAGATTGTTTTCTTAAAAATCGCACGACGTTAATCGCACGATTTTTCTAGTCTTAAAAGGAAAGAGCATATATAGTAAAATGCAAAGCTAATTAGTGTGAAAGTTGAAATAGATAACATATACTTAAGAAAAAACGACGAGGACCTCCGGTGTTCGAGACGGGATTCGAACCCGCATCTCTAGCTATCGCGGCTGACGCCTTAACCAATTTGGCCACCCGTACACAGCGGGCCACGTCGAAATTAATCAAGTATATGTGATCTTGTTTATTTTTAAACGGTTTTAGGCACCGTTTTACCAGCTCTAAGGTGAAACACTACGTGTTTGCACCTCCTATATGAATACCTTTCGGGATTCTGATATAGCTAGAGAGGTGGTGCTGCCATCTATGAAACTAAGAACAAATCAAATTATTTTTATGAAAGTACTTAAAAATCAAAGCAAATCAAAAACTATTTCATAAAAAAATATTTGATTTGTTCTTAGTTTCTAATTAGTGTGAGCTATAGTGTGTAGTATAACGTTTATTACATGCTTAACAATTCATGTACGTGATTGCAGTCGTAGCTTAGATTTGACAGTAGCAAATACCTCAAGAAACTGGATGCGACCGTCGGCCAGTGGCGCGCGGTAGATGATGGTGCTTCCGTCTTCGATCACGGTCTTCGCCGTGTTCGACTCGTAATGCCATCTGCAATACAGAACATTTAGTTAACATATGTATGTAGCCATCAGTGGATGGCTAAATAATAATAGTACTACGATAAAAACGGGATTTAGTCGAGTATATAGGTGCAGGCTTGACCAAAAGTATTGAGCACATACTTTTTCTTCTTACTCTAAAAACCATCTCTTTCTAAATGTAGTTAAACAATTTTCTTTTAATTCAAACCAAAATATATGTGTACAACTAGGGAATATCAGTTAATATACTATTTAAAAGCACGTATTAAATAAAAAAACAATAAGCACCAAAATTTCGGATCTACAACGAAGTGACTTATTGCAATTTTCTGCGCAATCTCCAGTTGACGCAACGTCTATCTAATCAGTTTAAATTAATTAAATATGCCATCAGAAAAAAATATATACTTACTACACTAAAATATCGAATTTCGTTATAAAAAACATGGGGCTGAGTGCTTATACCTCCGGCGAAAGCTGTACAGTCAACCAATTTGATTTCTAGACCACGTCGAACCTTGTCACAGTGACGTTAATAAGAGATCTTTGTGTCTTTCATATAGATTTTCACTGTGACAATGGCCCATAAATCAAATTGGTTGACTGTATATTTAAGTTTGACTCACGTTAGAGCGGCCCGACGCCGAGCCGAGGCCACAGTCGCTACATTTTGTACGGAATGAATCACGTGATCACCGATGCCAGTCGGCCCGGGCTCGGCCCGGTGATTGAAGGCAAAGTAACTTGAGCTCTATTTTGTATGAAATCTTGAGATCCTTCACCCCGGTAATAGATAGCTGTGTATGTGTTTATTGTAACCGATCATAAACTTCAAGGTATTGGCTGAAAATTATCATATCAATGACGACCGGTCTGGCCTATTGGGTAGTGACCTATGAAGCCTGTCCTGGGTTCAAATCCCAGTGAGGGCATTTATTTGTGTGATGAGCACAGATATTTGTTCCTGAGTATCTATTATATATATCGCCGTCTAGTACCTACAACAAAAGCACTACTGAGCTTACCGTAGGACTACGTCGATTTGTATAAAATTGTCCCGAAATATCTATTTAAATAACCTTTCCAACATAGGTTACACTACATACTGTATATCATAGGCCTCAGTGTAGTCAGAGTTGGGCACGGTGAGATCCACTCGCAGATGCAAAGACCGGTTGAAGCTCGGCCTGGGCGGAGCTGCCGCGCTGATGGACGGTACTCCGTAGGAGGGCGAGGGTATGGCGGCCGGGAGACGAGCAGGCAGGTCCAGGTCCGGGATGACGGCTGGCTGCTCCGGTGCCACGGGGAACTGTCGGCGGAAACTCTGGATTATCTGCTCCGAGGTCTCTGAAATATAATTACACATGATTACTTGTGCACGGCTACCAAGTAAGGTACCTACTCACTAGAGTTGATAATGTTTAATTTTAAAGGCCGTGATATTCTTTTTTTTTTTTTTTTATGACATAGGCGGCAAACGAGCAGACGGATTGCCTGGTGGTAAGCAATTACCGTCGCCCATGGGCACCCGCAACACCAGGGGAGTCACAAGCGCGTTGCCGGCCTTTAAGGGGGGATGGAGCTCTGGAAACCTTACTCACCATCAGGAACACAACACTGCATACCTGAAAGGTAGCAGTGCTATTATGGCTGTGGTCTTCTGTAAGGAGGAGGTACTTCCCCAGTTGGGCTGCCCCAGATTCAAGCGTGATGGTCATCGCTGTGCCCTACCTCTCATTGTTGGACGTAGTTTAAGGACATACCCGGGTTATTCGGTGGGTATTTACGAGAAACTCGTTTCAAGCTCCAACTATCGAGTCAGTAGATGATATTAAGGTACTCAAACAATCGACATACCAAAGAAACTACTCTATAATAATAGTAAGAGACCACAGAATTCACCAAGAACCTCGTAGTGGTAGAAGTAAATTATAAAATTGGATTTTCGGAAATTTGTAAACTTACCAAAGATCGGCGATCCATCTTGGAAAGGAATCTTCTCCTCAGCTACTTCTACCTGTTCGTAGCTCACCGGCTCCGGGACCTGGAGCTGATCCACTTTAAAATTGACTCTATTACCATCAATCCCAAGGTTGAAATTCAAATTCTCCTTGTGAGCGATCTGAGTTGGCCCAGGTGTTGGCCAAGTCTTGACGGGTTGGTAAGGTTTCACCGTCTGTGAATCCTGTAGTTGCTCATTAATCTGAATCACTTCTTGGTGAGTAATGACATTTTCTTGTTGGTTTATTTGGTTAGCTTCTTCATTTGAATTGGTGCTTTCAAACTGCTGGTTAATTTGAATTTTATCAGCTGACTGTGTTGTTTCCTCTTTCTGTTGAGATTGGAGTTCTGGGTGAGGGGTTTGGACTTGAACAAATTGCTGTCGGTTCAAAACACTTGGCACATTTTGCAGGGCTTGCGTTTGGGCAGCAGCGGATGTCACATGATGATTTGCGCTGCATGAGTCTGTAAAGAAATATTTCATCATGAAGTCCATATTATAAATGGTAGCGTTATTTGGGAATCCCAACATACTTTTTTGCAAAAACCGGTTTCGTACCACGCTCCGCGCAAAAAAAGCGCTGGTGGCCTAGCGGTAAGAGCATGCAACTTGCAATCCGGAGGTCGCAGGTTCAAACCCCGGCTTGTGCCAATGAGTTTTTCAGAACTTATGTAAGAAATATCATATTGATATTTATCAGTCGCTTTTTGGTGATGGAAAAACATCATGAAGAAACTGGACTAATCCCAATAAGGCCTAGTTTACCCTCTGGGTTGGAAGGTCAGACGGCAGTCGCTCGTAAAACTAGTGCCTGCGCCAAATGCTGGGATTATTTGCCAAGCGGACCCCAGGCTCCAATGAGCTGTGGAAAAATACCGAGACAACGCGAGGATGTTGGATGATGGTTTTGTTCCACGCTGTGCTGGTCGTCCACTCAGTTTGCAGATTGAGGAATTGTTCTTACCTGGGTTATTGACGTACACAGGTACGGGAACCACAAGAACAGGTAATGTCACTCCTCCTTGACCTCCTGCGAAGCAAAAAAGCATTTTAGTCACACCACAGAAACCGCTGTTCATTGTATTATATTCTGTCCTGTTCTGATATATCATATTCCATTCTATTCCATTCTACTCCATTCTATTCCATTCTACTCCATTCCATTCCATTCTACTCCATACTAATCCATTCTTTTCCATTTTATTGCATTCTACTTCATTCTACGCTATTCTACTCCATTCTATTCAATTATATTATTTACCCAGTTGTATCGGCAGCTGCACAGGCAGGATCGGTGACTTGACATTCTTGTCGCCGCTTGGTCGTTCTGTAGACAAAACATTGCATTAATAAATATTGAATAAATAAGTTCATTTCGGAGGTGTGTCCACAAAGAGGAAGAGTAAGGGTCTTTCACGCTAAAGAAGAACCTTGTCTCATCACGCTAAAGAAATTTGATGCTCTGTGGACTGTACCTACTATATCGTACATATAGTATAGTCTCCTATAGTCAAGAGCATAATATATAATGTTGGAGGTGGTCCGTATTATAAAGCCGAGCGGCCCCGACCCCGACTCGGACCCTATTGGACCCGGGTATGTCCTTAAACTACGTCCAACAATGAGAGGTAGGGTATAGCGAAGTATCATCGCGCTTGAGTCTGGAGAAGCCCGACTGGGGAAGTACCTCCTCCTTACAGAAGACCAGAGCCATAATAGCACTGCTACCTTTCAGGTATGTAGTGTTGTGTTCCTGATGGCGAGTAAAGTTTCCAGAGCTCCAACCCCGGCCGGCAACGCGTCTGTCACTCCCCTGGTGTTACGGTTGCCCATTGGCGACGGTAATTCCTTACCATCAGGCAATTCGTCTGCTCGTTTGCCATCAAGAGCTCGGTGATCACATGATTCATTGCATACAAAGTGAAGCGACGGTAACCCCGACTCGGCGACGGGCCGCTTTAACGTGAGTCGCCTTTAATTTGTTATTATGTGTCAAAATCGTGCATGAATAAATCAGTATGCCGTACTTTTCCCAAATAATATTTCTGGTTGAAATCACGAAAGAGTTTTTTCGCAACACCTTTTATCACTAAGTAAATTTATATAAACTATTACTAGTTATGTAACTTCTTTTCGTTACATTGTTTATACTAGAGATCATCCATTAGCATAGCTGTAATTATATTACGTAACATATATTATATGTTGACCTTTACCATGTAACCTAAACTAGTTATTGTATGAACTTTCACCTTTTAACCATAAAGATGGGACTTTTTATTACTGGCCGTTTTCACGAAACTTTGGTGTACAGTCAGCAGCAAAAGTTGCTAAGCGTTTGAAGTGTTCAAAATGACCTACACGCGCTCTTATTCTCTTGACAATATAGACGTGTTGACCTCATTTTGAACACCTCAAATGCTTAGCTACTTCTGCTGCTGACTGTATCACGTGTTGATCGTACTTCGAGAAAAACCGGGCTAATTTCTATTCGAATAAGAAGATATAAGCTAGACTTGAGTAGCAGCGGGCAGGGGACATTGCCAGAAGAACCTTTACCATGAGTTGTGACATTGAGGTTTTCGATAACGAGTATCGAGTTTACTATCTGTGCATCTCGCTTGTACTATTTTAGTGCGAACGAGATGCACAGATATTAAACTCGATACTCATTATGGAAAACCTCAATGTCACAACTCATGGTAAGGGTACTGATAGCTTGCTTATATGGAGCTTGTTATGCGAGGACGCGTTATGGGTAGACCTCCCTACGAGAAGCTAGCGCAAAGGCAAACAACGCGCAAAACGGTTTGTTTTAGGCGAATCTGGAGGAAGGCCTTTTTTGTCGGAGTTTTTTTTATGACAAAGATGGCAAACGAGCAGACGGATTGCCTGATGATAAGCAATTACTCTCGCCCATGGGCACGCGCAACACCAAGAAGTCACAAGCGCGTTGCCAGCCTTTAAGGGGGATTGGAGCTCTGGGAACCTTATACACCATCAGGAACACAACACTAATACAAACTTGAAAGGTAGCAGTGCTGTTATGGCTGTGGTATTCTGTAAGGAGGAGGTACTTCCCCAGTTAGGCTGCTCCAGATTCAAGCGCGATGGTCATCGCTGCGCCCTACCTCTCATTGTTGGACGTAGTTTAAGGACATACCCGGGTCCAAAATTAAGTGGGGAATGCCTTTACGCATCGTCTCCCCAGACCGCAGGAAGGCCATATTGGGGGGTAAGTGGGGCTCGCTTGTCTTGTCCCCTCTGAGGATGGAGATTGGCCCTACCTACTAAACCCCACTCCGGCCTTTGATCCTCTTAGCCGTTTGCGAGGGTGTCAGGGTGAACCGTTCTTATTACTCGACTGTCCAGATTTCTATAGAAGTGCTTGCATTATATTAAGTAGGTTTTGGTTGTCCTTTAGCCAGCCCAGCTGTCTACCAGTAAACCAAAAATAACACCAAACTGTGTGATCATTTCTACAGAAATTTAGACAGAGTAATAAGAACGTTTCAAACGCCCGAATAATATAAAACCCGTCATAGGATCGCGAACATTCTACCACGGCTGGAGGAAGGCCTACATCTAGTGGAAGTATTTCGATTGAATTAAGATGGTGATGCATAATACCCCCAACGATGCTTAGGAACAGTTCCGTTGCCGAAGAACGCCGATGCCTGTTATTCGTCGGGGACTTGGTTTCTGTCCCGCTCACCGCTCCTGGAAATAATAAGGACACAAATTAGTTTCATTTCTCTCTGGTTGGCCGTAGTAATACGGACAAAATGATATGGCGGCCTTAATTCAAATTTGCCTAGTTTTAGAATGTAGGCATATCAACAGATGGTGGCGATAATTTTTACAAAGAACCATACCCCGGGGTTTATGGTGCAGGAATGATTTGAGAAAGAGTAGAGATAAACAGAAATGTTAATCGCAAAAACATCATATTATACCTAATGAATAACTCTGCGGATTATATACTTTTTTTTTTTTTTTCGGGACTTTCTTACACGAATTGACCTAGTCCCACGGTAAGCTCAATAAGGCTTGTGTTGTGGTTATTAGACGAAGATATATATAAATACTTAAATACATAGAAAACACTCATGACTCAGTATCAAATATCTGTGCTCATCACACAAAGAAATGCCCTGACTGGGATTTGAACCCAGAACCTTCGGCTTCATAGGAAGGGTCACTACCCACTAGGCCAGACCGGTCGTCTTAATACTCGGATACTTATAATTTCATACTCTCCCTTCGTGTATGTCGTAGATACTTTTTCTTTGCCACTTAAGAGGGATGTGCATGGGTCATTTTCCATACAAAATGTTTTGCCTATTTATGACATACTTGCTCTAATTTGTGTTATTATTAAGCGGTGACTATTAAAGAGGTTGATAATAACCCACCTATTCCTTCCACTATTCATTCACCACCTAACTCCAACTATTCATTTGTAAAATAGTAATTTATGAATCATTATCGCGGCAACCGAAGACAATATTAGTAATTTATTTATTTAGTAAATTATTCATTAGGTAGAAACTAACTAGAGTACAGTCTGATTTTAGATAAGTACCTAATGTCAAACTCTTTGGCTAATGTCAAACGTTCCCTCACCAAAAACCCCGGGCTATGCAAAGAACACAAAGAGATGAATTTGTGAACTAGGTTCCTAATTTTAGGGTATGTCATTATACCCATATCTAGTGTCTAACTTTGTCAATGCTATATGGACAAAATGTTTTTTGATTATGTGTACTTACATTTTTTTAATATTTAGTTTGTTATGGTCCCTATTTGATAAAGAGTCGTTATTACTGTTGTCTGTTCAGCCAATGAAACTAAGATTAATATAAATGTATGGGACTGATTATAATTACAAAAAATAATGAAATTTGATTAAAAAAGACAACGATCAATTTGTTCGTACTTCCCCTATATGTTTAGTTGTCATGTCATTCAAAATAAAACACGCTTTAACTCGTAACAAAAATAATTTTCTTACGAGTTAAAAGCGTGTTTACTAGCGAAGTGAACCACAGGTTAAAACCCATCTCCTCCCGCGGGTGTCGAAACAGGCGATAAAGGTAAAAAGCTCACGGATGGGCAGCAGCGTCTGTCGAAACGCAATTCACAGCTGCGGTCGCCAACAGCCTGCCAAGCGTAGCGACTAGCAACTACCCATGATGATACAAGTCATATCTGTGGGTCGCCTAGCGACTTACGGCTGAAATGATGATGTTGATGAATAGGTCAAAGTTTAGATGTGGTAACCAGTAGTTGTGCTAGTGACCGGTATTTAGACTGGATTGGATTTAATTATTGGATTGCAGTAGGTATCTTCATGTTAATATCGTTATTTGCATATTGCAAGAACGCTAGTAGCTATTCCTAGATAATCTATATTATGCGTGTAATTTTTATTTCTTGATATCAAAAAAAATCGATACAGATGAATATGAACTATAAGTCTATTTTAAGTTTTTTTAAGACAACATTAAAATTGGAGACGCTTAAAATATTTGATATTCGCTGTAACACAGTATTAGGACAAAAATACATTAATAATAAAATTATAATAACGGACAGGGTCTACATCCACTTTGTGTACCCCTCCATTGTCGAAAGGGCCTTTGCGCGTTGGCTTGATAAGGCTCCGTCCGGTACCCTTGCCATGAGTTGTGACGTTAAGGTTTTCGATAACGAGTATCGAGTTTACTATCTGTGCATCTCGTTCGCACTAAAATAGTATAAGCGAAATGCACAGATAGTAAACTCGATACTCGTTATCGAAAACCTCAATGTCACAATTCATGGTAAGGGTACTGAACACCATTGTTCGGTGTACGGGAAAGACATACGAAAAAAAGTATCTATAACCTCGTAAGGCCCAGTGTGCATTACAATGTACACTCCCTTTCAATGGAGTTTAAATCTTTTATAAAAGGAAATAGGGTAGAATTTCTTTTGTTTCATCTGTTTTCGTAGAAAGGAAAATTTAACCCAATTCACTGCATAGTAAGGTTGGTTTTAACTATTTAATATTGTAGTATGGTGGGCGTTACGAGGATAATAATACGTATTACGTTTTTAATGCTACTTTGTTCAATATAGAATAAAAACTGTAAGTTTAATACGATCACAGATAAATTAAAAAATATAACAACCCATAAAAATAAAATTGATTACTACATTACACAATTTTTGCAACTTTGCCTTCATCTAGGTTTTTTTCTATATAAAAGACTGGCTAGCGTTTGACCTCAGTCACACCTGATGGTAGGTGTCGACGAGGATGTAGCACGCTGGTTCAGTAACAGCCTATACATCTTTCCGGGAATACTGACGAAGGGAGCCAATTCCATTACTTAGCAGACCGCATTAGGAAGGTAGAAGCGAATCGCTTCGTGCGAATGAATGGAATATTCACAATGTAAGGATGAAACCGCTCCCCTAGCCTCGACGTCCGGTGGTGGAAAGCAGATGGCGGAATTGATCGTGCAATTCCTGTGCACTCTCCAAAAAAAATGTATCCAGGAGCGGTAGCAAATATCGAAGTTCGTATATTTCGTGCATCTTTCTCTTTTACTCCAATTAAGGTGGCATGATAGAAACAGAGACAATCATCCGAAATTTACGAATATCGTTGTTCGCGGTAGCGCCGCTGTAAAACACAGAGAAACTAGCAACCATGCGATGATGCTCAAGGCTCTGTAACCTAACCTTATATTCATCAACTCAGGATCGCTGATAAGACTTTGTCGGTACTCACCTCACCAGGTTAGCCGGGTTGCCGAAATTGAAACTTATATAAGTTATAGTTCAATAATAAATATTTTCGAGACAATCTTACACAAATCGACCTAGTCCTACGGTAAGCTCAGGAAGGCTTGTGTTGTAGATACTAGACGAAGATATATATAATAAATAGATAGGTACATATAAGTACTTAAATACATAGAAAACACCCATGACTCAGGAGCAAATATCTGTGTTCATCACACAAATAAATGCCCCGACTGGGATTCGAACCCAGGACCATCGGCTTCATAGGCAGTGTCACTAACCACTAGGCCAGACCGGTCGTCATCAGTCATGAAAGTTATGAAATCAGACAGTTATGAAAGTTAGTAGTGATCAATTATAATTAGTTTGATTTAAGAAATAAAACGATATAAGTCAACGCAACTTGTAGAACCATTTTCAACAAATTGGTAGGTATTTAAACTTAATTCCCAGTACCACGTCATGGACCTAGGCTCTATATTTTATAGGATGCCTCGTAGAGAGGCGAAACACGTGTCGAGTTTTGGTATTATTGGTGGTGGTTTGTTATATTTATTTGCGTATTTAATTTTGCGGTGGGAAGAGAACATTAATGCATGGAAAAAAATACGCAAGTAAATATAACGGGTTGGCACTGATTGACTAGCACGTTATTAAACAGCGGAATAGCAAAGTCATTTTAATTTAGCTGTAGGTGAGCGAACTCTAAAAAGTTCTTAATATCGAACAGTTGTCTTATAAAGACCGTATCATACCTATATGTGTTTACCATTTCCTTTCTTATGGGGTCACATCTTTGCAATACGTAAATATGTATTTCTAGTATAATGACCGCCTAAGTCGTAACCATAGATATTAATAGTAGAGCAGTCGTAACCAGCAGATTCGCGATAGAATCCGATAGATCTGTCTGTATTCCCGGTAAGATATAATTTGGGTCTTTTCAAGGCAAGAGTGAATAGGCTGTTACTGAACCAGCGTGCTACACCCTCGACCTCGTCGTCACTTTCCATCAGGTGCGACTGAGGTCAAACGCTGGTCAGTCGTCAGTCAAAAAAAATCGAGTTAAAACGAATGACCCGGCCCTATCAACCGGTAAGTTACGTCATTTGTTTCTCTCACTGTCTATGTAATAGTTTGAAGAGTTCATTATTTGTGTCATTATCAATGAATAGGGACCTTATTGTCGATGGTGCTTAAGCTTTTGTTAATAACGGCGCAGTACAAATCCAGTTCGGTTCGACGTAAGCGCCATCGACAATAAGGTCCCTTTTCATAGGTAATGCCACATTTATGCGGTTAGTTAATTGTGTGATTATAAATCTCAATCACTGTCTCATTCAGTCACACTTGACCGAGTGTGTTTTTTTTTTTATCATTTTCGTAATTGTGTAATTGCTAACACTGAAGTATTTGCGCAAAGTAGCTTTGTGTCTCTTTTGTTTAACCGCTCGACGCTCCGAAGAAACTACAAGATTTTGTGAGTTTATGCTTGTATTTTTGTGATTGTCTGTGGTATCGTACCTTTTCAATGGATAAAGTGACAGACTAATAAGAAAATGAAAATATATATATTGGTTTAAATACATTATAACTACTAATTAGGTTGGAACTTTATTTTAAGCAACAGATATGCTTGTGACAGAAGACCCCAGAATAAGAGATAGTACTAACGTATTTCTTAAACAAGAAATAAAGTATAAGTAGGTAAATATAAAAATGGGTATTGTATTTTTAGCTTTTCATGTGATTATATCATACGAATCTGAATCATAAAATTTCTTGTCATTCGTCTAGAATTCATAAATTATATTATTATTTTTATACTCACGCCATAATCGTCTTTAATTTATATCGCGAAACAAGTTGACATATCGTTCACAAATGCTAATTTATTACGATTACGAAAGCGGTTTTGGAAAACAAGCAGGTGGTCACATAATTATAAAAAAATATCACACTCATAACGTTTTTTGTTCATTTCTTCGAATTCTTCGCGAAGTTAAAGGCCAAGGTTATCGGGCCATCCATGGTAAAATAAACATGTTAAATTATGTTAATATATATTTAGCATTTAAATATTGTTGCTATACGTCATTTGTAGGTACACAGAATAAGGTTGACTAATAACGTTACACCGGCCCGCGTCCGAGCCACCGTCGCGACATTTTTGTATGGAATTAATCTCGTGACCACCGAGCCGCCCGAGCCACTCGGTCCGGGCTTGGGACGGTCGTGCGACGGCCGTTACAGCTATGTGAAATCGCTCTCTTCGGCTCGGTGATGGGAAGGCGACGTCATGTCCACGCGAAGTCAACGGGCGTGTGACGATCGTCTACTCGCAACAAATGGCTGGATGGAACGACGCTTGTGTTAATGTCAATATTCGAGTGTCGGACCCCACGGGCTCGGGGCGCCCCGGTGGGTCGACGGTGTAACGTGAGTCATCCTTAATGGTTTTCCGGACATTTGAGAGGCGTATGCGGAGCCGGATTGACCCAACGCGCAGACGCTCTAGTGTACCTAAGTTTATTATGACGTAAAAAAACGTCTCGAACGCGTAAGTGATAATGTTATTTATATGGGTAACTCTAACGCGATGGTGACGCTTTGTTACGGTAAAAACTTACACTCAGGGCACAGATTCCCTTTCGATAATTTAATGATTAGTAGGGGTACACTAAGCGGATGTTGCCCCTGTCCGTTTGATGAGACGCGCACATAGACAGCACCCGCCATGGTGTAAGGACTAAATATTGAGTTATAATGGAATCTAGAATGTACCAGGGTGGAACGAATGGACTAGCTACTGGGCTATTGCATAAAAAACCGGACATAATTATCCCATTAGCAAAGAAAAATTGTTTTATATTAAGCAGAAACGTCTGCATATCAAAGAAAATGAAAAATAGAAAAATTTCAATCCAGTGGTTGTGGGTTCGAGTCCCGCTGCGACTCACTACCAATTGTGCTATACGAGTACCGCTTAGACTTGTCAAATTTCGTCTCGTCGTATACGTCATCATGAGTCCCGCTGCGAGTCAATTTTTTTTCTAGTTTTCTTTCGATTTCAATATCGAAGATATTCGCTATAGACGTTTCTGCGCATTACTAAGAATTAGATTAAGATATGTTCATAGGACGGATACGAACCCATTACGAACCATACTCGTACGAAGGTAAAGGTAATCTCTGTATGACTAGCAACGCACAGTTTGCATATTTGCGAGAATTTCTACCTAGATAGTTCTCAGGCCTGGTACCGCGAACGTCGCAGTTCATATATTTCGAGCATTTTTCTATTTTACTCCAATTAAAGGCGTCGTGAGAGTGATAGAGACAATCGTCTGTTTACGAATATCGTTTTTCGCGGTAGCGCCGCAGAACAAATTATTAAAACATGCAATAAAATAAGTGTTTGAAATGCATACATGTTATCAGTTTTCTTAATATTTTCATAACTAATATATTAGTAGTTTATGTGTCTGTGCATAATGACGGGCATTACAACAAGAGTGTGGGTTTATTCATAATAATACCACACGATTGTTGTAATGCCTAATTATGTATAGTTGCATACACTACTTTATCTACACACATATCATAAGTGTTTTAAGATGGGTTCAGGAACCGTAGGGAAATGACCTGCATTATTACTAGTGTTACTTGAAACATTAAAAAGTCAACGAACAAAACAAATGACAGCTTGGAATGGCGGCGTTGCGTATTTCGTATCTCAGTCAAATATTTTTTTAAACCATAGACAAGCGAATGAACTCCCTATTCTATTGTCACTCGAGTTCAAATGTCGTTCGATATATAATAAAAAAAACATAAAGAATTGGCGTATCGTATACGAATATTACAGGAACAGTTCTCATGGGAAACTGCCTGTATGGAAACTTGCTTTAAATTATCGCAAAAGTTATCGGACAACTTTTAAGAACTTTCCCGTATTTTTGGGAATCAAATAAATGTGAGTCACAGTTGTGACATCCTGCATTAGAATCAGGCTAAGGCATTACCCATTAATCTAAATATTGTGTAACGTTAATTGATGAGTTCTTTTGAAAGCCCGTTCACAAAACACTCTAAGACTTCGCTACGGGTATTAGGTACTTACAAGTTGACGGACATTTTAAAGTTCAATGATGCCACGTAATGTTTTTTTTTGACATTTCTTTTTGCCCCTTAAAAGGTATTTTTTTTTTATGACAAAGGTGGCAAACGAGCAGACGGATTGCCTGATGGTAAGCAATTACCGTCGCCCATAGGCACCCGTAACACCAGGGGAGTCACAAGCACGTTGCCGACCTTTAAGGGGGGTTGGAGCTCTGGGAACCTTACTCGCCATCAGGAACACAACACTACATACCTGAAAGGTAGCAGTGCTATTATGGCTGTGGTTTTCTGTAAGGAGGAGGTACTTCCCCAGTTGGGCTGCTCCAGATTCGTGCGTGATGATCATCGCTGTGCCCTACCTCTCATTGTTGGACGTAGTTTAAGGACATACCCGGGTCCAAAATGAATTAATGTAATGGGTATGAATATGAATTCTATGATATCATTGAGGCGCAGAATCACTAGGTCCAGAGCCCTGAGTGTAAGTTTTTAACGTAAGAAAATGTCACTATTGCGTTAGGTTTTCGATAACGAGTATCGAGTTTACTATCTGTGCATCTCGCTTGTACTATTTTACTAGTGTGAACGAGATGCACAGATAGTAAGATATTGTTATCGAAAACCTCAAAGTCACAACTCATGGTACAGGAGCAGTACCACGAACTTCGTAGTTCTTATATTTCGGGCATCTTTCTCTTTTACTCC
Organism: Grapholita molesta; assembly: GCA_022674325.2. Lineage (NCBI taxonomy): Eukaryota > Metazoa > Arthropoda > Insecta > Lepidoptera > Tortricidae > Grapholita > Grapholita molesta. Next base: position 3,199,078 of record CP053141.2, on the reverse strand, counting down.
AGTAAAGGTGTCATCAGGGTGACAGAGACAAATGGTCGAAATTTACGAATATCGTTGTTCGCGGTAGTTCCAGCGCGCACAACCTTTTTGCAGAAACCGCGAAGCGTCCGGTTGACGTAACTGCGGCGCTACCGCGAAAAACGACATTCGTAAATTTCGGACGATTGTCTCTGTCACACTCACGACGCCTTAATTGGAGTAAAAGAGGAAATATACGAACTTCGATTTTCGCGGAACCGGGCCCGTTTTTGTCATTATTAGTTGAGTTAAAATGTTATATTTGACATGAGTGTTAATATTTGAGTTTGATGAGATTAATAAATAACGCCATAAATCGTTAATAGAACCTTGGAATTTAAAATACATTTTTCAAATGTCACGGAGACTGAGAAACACTGATATCCAAAAAACCCTCAAACCAGAATTTACTGTCCTCATTCTACAAATGAATAACTATTAATTTTACAAGGGAGTGTGGTGTTTACCCGCTTGTGTTAAAATTGAGACCCGAGCTAGCAAAAGATTACTAAGTTGAACCATAAGCATAGCAAGTTGTTTAAAATATGGAATCTACAGCTTTAGGAGAGTTTCAAGGTACGAGAGAACACACTTTTCTGCCGAGTGAAACACACAACTTTTCACAGAATTACCGCGAGGAAATAATAAAACATTTAAAATACTCAAAATTATTGGTACGTATTGTTCAAAAACAAAATGAAAGAGCTTCTGCCAACGTTAAGAAACACTAGATTAGTAATTAACAACTAGTAAGTAACTATTTTGCACTAAGCGCTAGCGCGCTGGTGGTCTAGCGGTAAGAGCGTGCGACTTGTAATCCGGAGGTCGCAAGTTCAAACCCTGGCTTGTACCAATCAGTTTTACAGAACTTTGTGTACGAAGTTAATTGAATAGAAGCGGGTAACTCACGTTTAATAAGTCAAATATTACTCGACATATTTTCTGCGTCGCGAACTCATGATTATGCTCCTCGTTACGGAGTGAAACATGTCGAGCAATATTCGACTTATAAAACGTGAGTTACCCGCTTTTATACAATTAAAATGTTTGAATCTCACGATAGTTTTGAGACTTTTTTTATATGTACGACTTTAAAACTTATGTACGAAATATCATTTGATTTACCAGTCGCTTTTCAGTGAGGGGAAACACCGTGAGGAAGCCGGTATAATCTCAATAAGGCCTAGTTTACCCTCAGGTTCGGAAGGTAACAGTCGTTTTCGTAAAACTGGTGCCTACGCCTAACTCTGGGAGTAGTTGCCAAGCGGACCCAAGGCTAGCCGTGACAAAATGCCGGGATATCGCGAGCAAGAAGAAGATGAAACTATATTGCACTCTGGTGAAAAAAAAAATGCTGTGTTTTTAAAGAATAAAACAGTTCTTTCTGAGATAGCGAGTTGAAAAAAGCTTCCGAATTTTTATTTCCCTAAAATTGATGACTTATTTATTTGCTAAGAACAAATCTTTGTATATCTTATAGTTACCTACAGTAAAAAAAAATTGACCTAATCTTTTTGTCTTTTTTTTTATTATTAATAGATCTGATGATTAGGATTTTTAATGGAATTTTCTCTAGAAAATACTAATAATGGTTATGAAAAATACAGTCTGAAAATGGACGAACAAACTTCAATAAATATATAAAATATGGTCGAAATCATTGAACCGGGATTTTATGTTTCAGAGCATTCCACGATTCCGCACAATCGTCTATATTGTTTTCGTTTTAATCAAAAAGTAAATAGTATATAATACATCATTGGTTTTCATATATTTTTTTATTGTAGAAAAGAAAATGCAATCGCAAAAAAAAACTCAAACTCAAACGTTTATTCAGTAAGTAGGCCACAAGGGCACTTTTACACGTCGAGTATTCAAATTAAAAGAGAATAATAAAATGAAAACTACACCGGTTCTAACCCTACACATCTGACCCGAGAAGCATTTTGACTTTTATAACCCGCAAGAAACTTGACGGGAGTTATTTTTTCCAAACAGTATTACAAAAGAGATGGTGGTGGAGCTGGGAGAGTTTCAAGATACGAGAGAACACACTTTTCTGCCGAGTGAAACACACAACTTTTCACAGAATTACCGCGAGGAAATAACAAATTTACATAACTCAAAATTATTGGTAGATAAATAATAAATAAATAAATATTTCGGGACAATCTTACACAAATCGACCTAGTCCTACGGTAAGCTCAGTAAGGCTTGTGTTGTAGGTACTAGACGACGATATATGTAATAGATAGATACATATACACAATAAATACATAGAAAACACCCATGACTCAGGAACAAATATCTGTGCTCATCACACAAATAAATGCCCCGACTGGGAATCGAACCCAGGACCATCGGCTTCAGAGGCAAGAAGCGGATAACTCCCGTTTTATAAGTCGAATATTGCTCGACATGTTTTCTGAGTCGGTTAGCCAGCGCGAACTCATGATTATGCTCCTCGTTACGGAGTGAAACATGTCAAGCAATACTCGACTTATAAAACGGGAGTTATCCGCTTCTATACTTACAATTAAAATGGTTGAATTTCACTATAGTTTTGAGACTTTTTTTTTATGTACGACTTTAAAACTTATGTACGAAATATCATTTGATTTACCAGTCGCTTTTCGATGAGGGGAAATATCGTGAGGAAGCCGGTCTAATCTCAACAAGGTCTAGTTTACCCTCTAGTTCGGAAGGTAGATAACAGTCGCTTTCGTAAAACTGGTGCCTACGCCTAACCCTGGGAGTAGTTGCCAAGCGGACCCAAGGCTAGCCGTGACAAAATGCCGGGATAACGCGAGCAAGAAGATGAAACTATTTTGCACTCTGGTGAAAAAAAAAAAATTCTGTGTTTTTCAAGAATAAAACAGTTCTTTCTGATTATCTCAGTTGAAAAAACCTTCCGAATTTTCTTTTCCCTAAAATTGATGACTTATTTAGTTGCTAAGAACAAATCTTTGTACATCTTATAGTTACCTACAGTAAAAAAAATTGACCTAATCTTTTTGTCTTTTTTTTTATTATTAATAGATCTAATACGCTTGCGATTATGATTAGGATTTTTAATGGAATTTTCTCTAGAAAATACTAATAATGGTTATGAAAAATACAGTCTGAAAATGGACGAACAAACTTCAATAAATATATAAAATATGGTCGAAATCATTGAACTGGGATTTTATGTTTCAGAGCATTCCACGATTCCGCACAATCGCCTATAGTTTTCGTTTTAATCAAAAAGTAAATAGTATATAATACATCATTGGTTTTCATATATTTTTTTATTGTAGAAAAGAAAATGCAATCGCAAAAAAAAACTCAAACTCAAACGTTTATTCAGTAAGTAGGCCAGAATAGCACTTTTACACGTCGAGTATTCAAATTAAAAGAGAATAATAAAATGAAAACTACACCGGTTCTAACCCTACACATCTGACCCGAGCGGCATTTTGACTTTTAAGACCCGCAAAAAACTTGGCGGACTTATTTTTTCAAAAGAGTATTACAAAAGAGATCTTAAATATACATAAAAATGCGTTATTCTATAAGAAAACTTATCAAATAATTACAAAAAATTACTGCTAAAGTCAAGTGACATTTTCTTTCGATTTAGTCTCTACTGTCGATCCGCATCGCGACTAATCCCATAGTTCACAAAACACTGTAAATGCGCAAGGTTAAGGGCAGGTACATACCAAGCGCGCACAGCGCAAGCACACACGCGAGCTTCATCGTGTCACTGATCACTACACTGGCCTGCGCGCGCGCCGGCCGCAGCGGACACATATCCCCACTAAGTAAAACTTTTGAACTATATATAGTTGTAAAGCTTACTTGAGCCATTTTACTTTTATTTTTTTGGATTTTTTTGTGGGGTTTCTACTCAGAATCATGAGTTATTTCCAGCCTGATAGGAGAAAAAACGTGTAAGTACATACCAAGCTTTTTTATTCCATTCCGTTACTATGACGAAGAGCTATAACGAAAGTAATAAAAATGTATGAACATTTTGGGACACATTTTTTCTCCTATCTGACTCGAAAGAACTCATGATTCTGAGTAGAAACCAGAAAAAAAATACAAATTAAAAAAAAAATGTGAGAATAAAGGGCCCCTACAGATGTAGTGCAAAATATCCATCGGAAAAACTCGTATCTCGATAGACATTACGACGGCAGCCGAACTTTCAATCACTGACTTTATTAAATGTGTGACATTTTCATACATATTAATATGGAACTTTATTGTTTAATGTCACATGCCATTTTTCACTTTGACATTTGACACCAAACAAAAAAGTTCCATATTACTGGATATGAAAATGTCACACATTTAATGCAATCATTCATTAACAGTTCGGGTGTCTTCGTATTCCGATAAAGATCCGAGTTTTCTCGAAGGAGAATAATTTGTTACTATATCTGTACACTCTTTCAAGTCCAAGAGGGTACCTACACAAAATTTATGTATTTGGTTTGCGAATCACTTATCTCTTAGTATCTTTAAACAGATAAAAAACTAAGCTTAAGCACCTGACCTATGTAGTAGTAACGTGTGTACACGCATGTCGAGGTTCTATATTCAAATGTTGACGTAAGTTCCATATTAATTCTCTACACAACTACATAGACATGGTGCTTCAGTTAAGTTTTTCACCTGTACATAGTGTACATATAATTTTAAGTGCATCGGGCCTTCGTATTTGAAATGAAGTAGGTATACATTATGCCGGTAATAAATTACATATTACATCACTGTGACATGACATTACATGTTGTGTCACGTCCAATTTCATCGTCGGAGCCGGGTATGTCCTTAAACTACGTTCAACAATGAGAGGTAGGGCACAGCGATGACCATCACGCTTGAATCTGGGGCAGCCCAACTCGGGAAGTACCTCCTCTTTACAGAAGACCACAGCCATAATAGCACTGCTACCTTCCAGGTATGTAGTGTTGTGTTCCTAATGGCGAGTAAGGTTGCCAGAGCTCCAACCCCCCTTAAAGGCCGGCAACGCGCTTGTGACTCCCCTGGTGTTACGGGTGCCCATGGGCGACGGTAATTGCTTACCACCAGGCAATCCGTCTGCTCGTTTGCCGCCTATATCATTAAAAAAAGTTTTCAAAATTTAAATTAGAACATGTCAAATTGAACAGTAGGTAGTACCTATGTTTTTTTTTAAATGGACGTGATTTTTTCATTTAATTTAAAATTATTTATATTAATCATTTATTTTATTATTCAAAATCATAGTTTCAATGATGGGCATAAGAGTTTTTCTAGCTAGTGTGGTCAAAACATTCATTTTATCCTTAGGGAAACACCGCCGTCCTACGGTTATAGGTGAGAGCAAGATACCGCTCTCTGACCTTCCGCTTACATTTTACACGGCGCTGATTTTAATGCTTCGAGTGCTCACTTACTCTGTAATATTTTTTCACGCAACCAATAATTTTATGAGCCAAGAGTACATATATCGATACCTCCTACGTATACTGGGACAAGTGCAAAATCACGATTTTACAGAAGAGCTGTTTAAAGGTACAAAGTTCCATAACTAGCTCATACTTTGACATATTTTCATGAAATTTTCAAATATGTAAGGTGAATGTATTTCGCTTAAATTCACATAATTGCTATTTCAAAATTGATAGTAGTTTTTGAAAAAACTGTAGTTAGTCCAGTATACATGAAATTAACGAGTTCAATTTTTTGATAAACTGAGATAACTACCACTTGATCCAGTATACGTAGTAAATTATTATTTGATGAATATGGACATAATCTTATTAAACTAAACGCCATGAGTCACGTATCATTCTTAGATATCTTAAAAAACTCCAAGATCCAGTTCGGATAGATTTTATCGGTTAAATTTCGCCTGATTTGTCACTTGTACCAGTATACGCCTGAGAAATGCCTGAATGAATGAATTATGTACCAGTATACTATTAACATTATTTTGTATGTTGTGCTCATTAAAGAAAGTTTAAAGAATTATAATGAAGATATTTAGGCAAGTTACGTTTGTGAAACTAAAAATAAAGCAAGTGTATACTAAAATTGCGTTTCTTATAAAGGTAATAATTATAATGAATTACTCAGACCTAGTGTTATTATCAACGTAATACTGATTGACCGGTAATGTTTCGTTACAGTCTTCATTCTCATTGCTTAATGTATCTACGAAATTATTAAACAACACTTTTTCTTAATATTAACAATAAAAATTAAAATGAATAACTCTAAATAGATCTGAGATCAGTTTAAAAGGTAAAATAGAATATGAATCCTCATAAAAAACAGAACTTCTTATTATTCCCAAAGTCATTCGCATAAAGAACAAGAATCAAAAAAAGAGATCAAGTGATAGTGAGTGAAGTAAATGACCTGACCCGAGAAGATACCGGAAAGAAACTACGGCGGGACTTATTTTTTCAAAACAGTGATACATCACATCTTAAAGTACATAATTATGCGTAGTCCGAAAAGAAAACATATCAAACAGTTTATTACAAGATATAACTGAAAATACTAAAATAAAAAAGTAAAAATAATAATGTAAAAAAATTGACTTCACAAAATACTTTGATATGCTTTTTTACCTGAAAGTGAACTGTGTCATTTACATGATATAGCAGTACATACAATTGTTGAATTAACTGCTAGGCGGTTTAGTTAGTTTCTGGTTTGGGCCATGCATGTTTATCTGTCAAATAATCCACACTCTGTAATAGCCCTTAGACATCAAAGACTTTTTTAAGTAATTCTCTAAGTACTGGGAAGGGTAATTTTAAGACATCATCAGGTAACTTGTTATATAAATGAATACCTAAATTGCCCAAAACATGGTTTATACACTTTACGCACACGACTTTTTCTGATAGCAAGCTTATTCTTATTTCTAGTGTTATAATTATGGATGTCACAATTTTTGGTAAACAACTGAAGGTTTTTAATAACGTACATAATATTTTCATATATATATTGGCAAGCTACAGTTAATTTATATTAATTTCTTTAATAAGTTTTCTAACAGATGCACCTTCTTTTAAGTTATACATAAAACGAATAGCTCTTTTTTGTAATACAAATATAATCTGTATGTCAGCTGCTTTGCCCCAAACCAGAATACCATATAACATTACACTATGGAAATAACTATGATAAACTAATCGAGCTGTCTCAATATTTGACAGTTGTCTAATTTTCCTAACGGTGAAAGCGGCCGAACTTAATCTATGTGCGAGTTTAGTTATATGAGGACTTCACTGTAGATTAACGTTATATTTTCTTAGTTCGTCGATCCACATATATTATAAAAATTATATTTCCTCCCGTAGCTCCTCAACTCCCAGCGGCAACAGGGACACTAAAATAAGTTACCATAACCATTGAAAATCCACATGCATTAATAAAAGCAAGTCAATAATAATTTGTAACCACGTATACTGGACTAACTGCCAAAAGTCTGTAAATATCTCCAGTTGTTCAAATTAGGTTTTAATTTAATGTACTGAAAAATATGAAATCGAATATAAAAAGCTTTATTTTATACGTAGTAGGTAGAAAACGGGTAGAAAAGACGTATGCCGCATCTAGTGTCGCCCGCGCATAGTGAGACAAGTTCCACCTGCAACGATAGCGAACGAGCATACTGAGACAACTGGCACTTGCCCCGCGCCCGCGCCGCCCTCCCCAGCTAGATGTACCGCGTATACTGGTACAAGTGACTTAGCTCAGTATACGACGTTCTAATTTAAAAAATAGTGTTAGTTGGCTCAGTATACGTCACTTTATTTCGAAAACTAACAGTTATTTCGCTACGAAATTTTTATAGCATGTAGATATAAGTATTTTGATCCCAAAAATGCAAAAAAACGAAAATCGTAATAATGTCAGTTGTCTCAGTATACGTAGGAGGTATCGATATATTTATTTATTTAAACTGTATTGCACAAATATAACTATACATATATACAAATTGTGAATTTTATGCCTAACGGTATTTTCTACCATTCAACCACAGGGCTAAACAGAGACTCATCAAAGAGATGCAAGGAAAAGACTATAATGATTATCTCTTGATGTTAATAATGATGCTCAGTTCGGCTTCGTTTCATAAAACCAAACCCGAGCTATTATGCCTTACATTATATAGCAGCTGTCACATAAACGACTTTTAAAATCATCATCATTATCATCAGCCCGTTGCAGTCCACTGCTGGACATAGGCCTCTCCCAAGGTACGCCACAGAGCCCGGTCTGCTGCTTTATGCATCCAGTCGCTGCCGGCCCTCTTATGCAAGTCGTCCCGCCATCTGACCGGAGGCCGTCCCATGCTACGCTTACCCAGACGCGGTCTCCACTCCAGAACACGCTTACTCCACCGGTTATCAGTTCTGTGACATATGTGGCCAGCCATTGCCACTTCAACGTGCTAACTTTTAGAGCTATGTCGGTCACCTTAGTTCTCTGGGTTCCTACTTTTAAAATACCATGGTCTAATCTCGAAAATGGCCGCTTGGCCATAAGTTGACAGTAAGTACTTCTTCGGTTACGCAACTACGGATGTGGAGGTCAAGTAATGCTAGGAAGGAGGTCACTGTCAAAACATTAACTTGACAGTTAATGTTATACTTTATTATATATCTCGTGTTTGGTGTTAATTACGTGTTTAGTCATCATCATCATATGAGCCGAACGACGTCCAATAGACATAGGTTTCCCCCAAAGTGACCGAGAACCTTTACCCAACAGCCATTGGTTCTGCAATGTGCCTCGCCTACTGCCACTTAAGATTAGTGATTCGGAGGGCTATATCGGTTATTTTGGTTCTGCTGTGAATGAAGTCATTTCTGATGCGCGGAAACACTCCCAGCATAGCCCTCTCCATTGCCATTTGGATGACTTTGCCTTTAGGCCCATAGTAATGAATGACTACGTTTCAGTACCATATAACACGCACTGGTCAAAAAGTTACGTCTTGAAACACTGCGGAATAATGAAATTTTTTTTTTCTTTGGAAGCCGGCTAGTTTGGGAGATGTCATCTAACCAGAGATGTTACAGAGCTCCGGTTCCGGTTCCGTTAAGTCGGAACTTCCGATGGGTTTGAAACATCCGCTTCGGTTCCGGTTCTGCTACTTTTAAAACAGAAGTTATATCGGATGTTACAGCAACGCAGCGGGGAAAATGAGCGACGTACATCAAAATTAAAAAGGTTTATTTGCTCATGTCCCGCTTGCCACGTGCCACTAATCGTATTTGTTTTTTTAAATAAGTATATATTCTATTAAAAATCCCTATTAGCATGTGTTGGTGTGAAATCTATGAAGTACTCTTAACATCTCCTCCATCTATTTCACGGGTTCCGATTCTGGTTCCGCTTCTGTTTTTGGTTCCGGGTCCGCTTCTAGTCCGATAAACTAAATGTAAAACATCTGATTCCGCTTTCGGTTGCGATAAAACCACATCTGTTACAGCCCTGCATCTAACCTACGTGCGAGACGATTCGTAATTACCTACTCTAAAAAACAGTACGTGTCGTAGGCCATAAACGACATGTCGCCATGTCGTAGGTAACACAAAATCAAGAAGATTTATCGCGATTAAATTTACATAATCTATTTTGGTAATTAAACAAAATGATAAACTCAATATGTTATACATATTCATAACATATGTAGATTATAGTTGCAATATAAAAACCACAATGTAAATAAGAATAAGAATCAATTTATTCAGAACAAAATAAAACTTATTTGAAATTAAAATAAAACAAGAAAAGGAGTGTCACCGAAATGACCAGCTCATCATGACTCAGCTTGTGTCAGGTGCCGTATGACCCCTGACGCTGGTCTTCCGTGGAGACCCTGGCATTATAATCTAATATGAAACAAACGTAACAAATATAAAAGCCTGGGCAGAGAGTACCATTTTGTACCGTTTGGCGTAGAGACGCTAGGTCCATGGGGTCCCAGCGCGCACAAACTTTTTGCAGAAATCGCGAAACGTCTGGTTGATGTAACTGGTGACCGAAGTGCTGGCGGCTTCCTCGCACAACGTATCAGCATTGCGATACAACGAGGAAATGCCGCCAGCATCCTTGGTACAATGCCTTATTTAGATTTTATACTGTAACTAATTAAGTACTTGTAGTTATCATAATACGATTGTAATTTCTACATAACATGTAAATACAAATAATTATTTGAATATGAAACATATGGCACAAATATATTAAACAGATTTTTGTAAATATAGAATGTGGTTTCTGTATTTCGCTTATTTTTTGCACATACAAATCGTGGAAGAAGAAGAGTTTACACAACTAGGTAGTTTTACTAAATTAACTTAACAAATTCTAAGTGAATAAAGTTTCTTTAAATAAAACAGTGCTGTTATGCCGGCTGACTAGAATAGCACCACCCCATCTCTTCCCGCGGGTTTCATAAGAGGCGACAACGGGAAAAATCCTACAGACGGGCAGCAGCCCAATCTACAGCTACTGCGGTCGCCAACCCGCCTGCCAAGCGACTATGGCAACTAACCCCAAGATGATATAAATGTTATTTGTGGGAGGCCTATGTCCAGCAGTGGACTACATACGGCTGAAATGTATGTAAATAAAACAGTAGAGATAAATACTGTTAAAATATGCGACAAAAATGCTTTCACAGTGCCATGACAACTTTAGGTGTCTGTGTGCTAAGCCAAGAAGGTCTAAAGATATCCTCATTTTTAGACCTTCTTGGCGTTAAAGACAACCCTTTTCAAACCCTCGACTTTATGGCACCTAAGATTTTCCGTTTACTTTAATATCCACGCCGTTATGGGGCGAATTCTAATTGTCAACTAAGTACCATGATAGTTTCACCAGGTCCGTCTGTCTGTCCGTCTGTCCGTCCGAAGCCAAGCTCAGTGATCCTTAGTACTAGAAAACTGAAATAAGTGTTATCAATAGATGAAGGGTCCACGGAAAATACATGTCTAGTCACTTTGACAACTTTCGAGATATTGCCCCGGACCCGGGTATGTCCTTAAACTACGTCCAACAATGAGAGGTAGGGCACAGCGAAGTACCATCACGCTCGAGTCCGGAGAAGCCCAACTGGGGAAGTACCTCCTCCTTACTGAAGACCACAGCCATAACAGCACTGCTACCTTTCAGGTATGTAGTGTTGTGTTCCTGTTGGTGAGTAAGGTTCCCAGAGCTCCAACCCCCCTTAAAGGTCGGCAACGCGCTTGTGACTCCCCTGGTGTTGCGGGTGCCCATGGGCGACGGTAATTGCTTACCATCAGGCAATCCGTCTGCTCGTTTGCCACCCGTTGAAATAAAAAAAAGTTGCGGTTTTTGAGTTTGGAATGATTCAATTAACCATACTACCTTCGCAATCAGATGATTTTCAAGTCCAAAAAACTAGATTAATAATCATGTTTACAATTATACCAGAAGGTGGTAATAATAGTTCGTTGAGAGCTCTACATTTTGAGATTAAAAACTCATTTTTAGAAAAAAGTGACTAGACATGTTCTTTCCGTGGACCCTTCAGATATCGTAGGAGTATGTGTTATAAATTATAAAGTCAACTAATGTTTTTTTGGGGTTGCTCCCATAGACATGAAGTGGGAGGGAAGAGTGATTTTTGTGTGACAAATAGTTCTTGCGAATACTATCTATTGCCAAAATCAAGGATCATATAACACATATTGACAACCAGTCTGGCCTAGTGGGTTCCTAGGCAAACCTGCCTATGAAGCCAATGGCCCTGGTTTCGAATCCCATTCAGGGCATTTATTTGTGTGATGAGCACAGATATTTGTTCCTGAGTCATGGGTGTTTTCTATGTATTTAAGTATTTATATGTATTTATATCTATTATATACATATCGTCGTCTAGTACTTACAACACAAGCCTTACTTTTTATATACGACGTCGGTGGCAAACAAGCATACGGCCTGCCTGATGGTAAGCAGTTACCGCAGCCTATGGACGTCTGTAACTCCAGAGGTGTCACGTGCGCGTTGTCGACCCTTTATAAATCTGTACACTCCTTTTTTGAAGAACCCCATACTGTAATCCCTCGGGAAAACTGTGGCAGGGAGCTCATTCCACAGCCGAAGCGTTCGTGGGAGGAAGTGCCTTTTAAAGCGCTCAGTACGCGACCCCCCAGGCTCCAAACTGCTTTACTGAACTTACTGTAGGAGTAGGTCGATTTGTGTAAGATTGTCCCTAAACATTTATTTTATTTAAATAACTGATGCTGCGTCGCAGAGTACCCAAAAACAGTAAAACAGCCAGAATGTCGAAAGAATGGGCTTTGGATAGCTATATATATATTGGCCACAGCATCTTCACAGATGATTGTTGCAGCGTCCATGAAAATTGCTATCACAGGATGCCTCAGACAGGGTGCCCACAACGTCTCCGATGACTATAAAGACCGAACTCCGATTGCCAAACGACACTTTCTGCCACAGCGATCGCAGATATGACATGAGTCCTGAGGTGGAGGTCTGGCACTGCGGATCCGTTTCTGTCTGAGAATCTCAAGCCAAGCCAAATCATGATCCTCTGCGCCTTTCTTCAGGTCACGGCGCCACTCCGGTCTCATCTCAGCCTGAGTCTCCCAGCTGTGGGGTTGGATGTTAAAGCATATCAGGTCCCTTTTGCAGCAGTCTTTAAATCTCAATAGAGGGCGTCCTACTGGTCTCCTTACATGCGCAATTTGACTCAGCATGACTTGGCGTGGGAGTCTTTTAGGATCCATTCTGTGTACATGGCCAAGCCAGGTGAGCCTTGTATAGCCAGTCAACCCATTATACAAAATACCACGCCACGTTTCCACGCAAAATGAAGATGCCCTTCAAGTCACCCAAAACGAAGAAGTCGATCGTCCCATCCTCCTCTCAAACCTATTTTCAGATTTATTTTATTTTATTTATTTTATTTGTTTAAGGTTTGCCAATATTGCCCGGCCGTGAATATTTCATGTTTAAAAAATAACTAAATTGTTCGCTAAATTATTAAAGAAGTTACTTGTGCCCATAAAATGCCATAGTAGGGTCATTCCTGAGATTGGATTCTTGATATCATTCCCTTGGTGATTATTATTTAAACAAATTTCTTCATTATAATTCAATATTAAATTATATTGAATCATAAGCATATTTATCGAATAGGCATCACTTTGTCAATTAGATCCACATTTAATATCACTTTAAATTTTACATGCCAGGAGATTAAAAAAAAAACAGGGGTAAAAACGACAAGGGAATATTAAAAACGACAAGGGAGTGTTAAAAACGACAAGGAAATGTTAAAAACGACAAGGGAATGTGAAAAACGACAAGGGAATGTTAAAAACGACAAGGGAGTGTTAAAAACGACAAGGGAATGTTAAAAACGACAAGGGAATGTTAAAAACGACAAGGGAATGTTAAAAACGACAAGGGAATGTTAAAAACGACAAGGGAATGTTAAAAACGACAAGGGAATGTTAAAAACGACAAGGGAATGTTAAAAACGACAAGGGAATGATATAAACAACAAGGGAATGAAATTACTTGTAGTTCTGAAATCAACATGATTTATTTAAAAAACAAGCAAATTCTACAAAATAAAAACAGTCTTTCTGTAGCACTGATTGGTATTTTCGTCTTAATCATCTAATTACAGTACGTAATTGAAGTAGGTACGTAATTCACATTTTGCATTACTTGCATAACTACGTAACAATATTAAATATAGTCACTACCAACTCAGGCTGATCGCGTCGTTAATATATGCTTGGTAATGTAATAATTCAAAGAAATAGTTATTTGTTATACAAGGGTGCAAAATTGTATTTTAACTGCGAGTGTGGGATTGAAACTCGAGCAAGCGAATGAATTCTATAGTTTAACCACGTGCAAAGCGAGTGGTTTTAAAATAGAATCCTGAGCGTAGCGAGTGTTTCAATACACGAGAATTAAATTACAATTGCACCCGTGTGTAACACAAAACTTTTCCCCTCACTACAGCGAGGAAAGTGAAACATGCAAAAAAATCAACATTTTTACAAAAGGTGCCTTTAGCTTGGTTAGCTTGTGGTGGCCAGTACGATTTTCGAATGTTCTAATTCGATTTTCAACTCGGTGCGTTAGCGAGGCTCGCCCGCGCCCGCCGCGGGGGCAAGTGAGCTGTACTTCGCGAATTTAGACTTTAAAACCATAGCAATAAGAGCTATGAGAAGTCAACTTACTTTAATCAGAATCACTAGTGGATAAAATGCGTTTTACCCTCTCGTATTAAAGGATAAACAAGCGCTTTACGAGCTAGTGAGGGGAAAAGAAAATTATCACTACCCTGCTTAAAACCCAAGGGAATGAGAACCAGGGAAATAAGAAAAAGTATGTTTTTTGTCGATTTTGCAGAAACTGTAATTAATAAAGAAAAAGCTATTGAATGAATACATGCAGTCATCCAAATACTATTATTTTCACTAAACACGCTACGCTAATTGCAAGTAATAAATTTTATTTAAAATACAAGGTATAATCACAGTGAACCAAAGCCAGGGGAATGATATATTTAACTTCATAGTTCAGAGCCCTGAGTGTAAGTTTTTAACGTAACTTTACGCCACGAATGCGTTTGCGTTTCTCATATAAATATCATTATCACTTACGCGTTCGTAAACGTTTTCTCACGTCAAAAGAAACTTACACTAGAGCCACAGAGCTCCAGCGACGAGTCGCGTCCCTTACCCGCCATGACGGAAGCGTTCCTGACGCTGGCTGGACGCTGGTCCGGCGTGGTGTGCGTAACGTGTCGAAACGCGTTTAAGTAGGGATATGCACGTTGTTTAGTGCGCCACCAAGTGAATGATAGCTAAGCTCTGGACAAACCTTTCATTCGGATTGTCGAGAAAACTACAATAAACACAGGAATATTTTATTTTAATTTTAATCTATAAACTATCTTGTAACGATTCTACTCAGTATAGATACTGCCACGAGAGTTGAGGCGAATGGATTACGCACACAACTATAAAAAGTACTGATTGCAAAAGAGTGAACGAATGGAATGAATGAGTAATCTCCCTATAATTACATGAGATGTTTTCGTGTGAGTGACTTCAACTTTCTTGAAACTACAGGTCGATTCACGAGAGTTGGCACGAATAGATTGAACGAAACTTTCATTGTATGAGTGACACTTGCATCGGTATACAATCGAGCCACTATTTTATTGGTTAATGTGACACACACATAGACATTTTCATTCAGTCATTCATTCCATTTGTGCCAACTCTTGTGAATCGACCTCTACCTATAGGTACCATAGTTTATTTCATTCCCTGGCTTAGTGGTGTTTTTGTAGGAATTTGTTAACAAAAAGTCGAATGGACGCACCAGGGTAATGAAGTTTTTAGTGTTTTAATTTTTTATTTTATATTCGTTCTACTAACCTTTTTTTTAAAAAACAGACGCGTTCTGGTCAGATTATGTGGTATTATAACGATAAAAAAATAGTTAGGTAAATTATTTCAACTTTACGGGTAATTTTTATCCCTGGACGTTCAAAATTGATACTTCGAAGAATCACCCCGCATTGACCTTCAACTCGACATTATGTATTAAATTAATTTGGAATGACAAATATGTAAATGTCCAATATGTTAATAACTTTGTTTGGAAGCCGGTAATTTGGCATTAAGATTGTGTGGGTATCTGTCTACTGGTTGGTGGGAGGACGCCAAGAGAACGGTTAATAAAGTATCAAATTACATGACTTTAGAACCAATTTATTTTTCTGCAAGGTTTTCATGAGCAAACAGAATAATGCATTATTCTCATATCAGCATTCAGCAAAATCCATACTAACTTTTATCCTTAAATCATATTTATGCGCTACGATATTAAAATTATTTTCAGATTTTGACGACCAGTCTGGCCTAGTGGGTAGTGACCCTGCCTATGAAGCCGATGGTCCGTTCGAATCCCAGTTAGGGCATTTATTTGTGTGATGAGCACAGATATTTGTTCCTGAGTCATTGGTGTTTTCTATGTATTTAAGTATTTATATGAATCTATCTATTATATATATCGTCGTCTAGTACCTACAACACAAGCCTTACTGAGCTTACCGTAGGACTAGATCGATTTGTGTCAGATTGTCCCGAAATATTTATTATTTATATAGGTAATTTAATGCAATAGATGACATATACTTAAGATAAAGTTACCATGGCCACCCGTACCGAGGCAGGAGCGGTATCGCGAACATCGAAGTTCGTATATTTCGAGCAATTTTCTCTTTTACCCCAATCAAGGCGACATGAGAGTGACAGAGAGAATCGTCCGAAATTTACGAATATCGCGGTAGCGCCGCAGGATTTGAATCCACATCTCCAGAACGCGACTAACCAATTGGATTACCACAAACAAATTTCTTACTCCGCGTTTAGACATGCTAGCTCGTCACTCGCCTCGCTATTCGTCGAAACGTTCGACGAGACTTTGCCTATACAAAAATGCGATGCGAGGGACGAGAGGAATAGCGAGACGTCCGCGTACACATGCGTGTTCGTGTTTCGCCTCGTTATTCGCCTCGCTACTCGTGCGAATGTGTGGCGGTAGCATTAAGTATCAATACTTCAGCCGCGAAAACTTGAGATGCGGGTTCAATTTTACTAATACTACATAATCAATGTTCAAATCAATCTCACACATATAATATAGTCATACCAAATTACAGTTCTCGACTCTAACGAGTGGTCCGAAATATGCATTCGTAATATTAGGTAAACATTTGTGTCGAGTTTTGGAAATGAACGCCCATGACACCATTTACCATTTATGGATTGAAGCACATAGTTTTATAACATATTATTATCTTCTTATTTGTTAAGGGCCCTCTAGATGTGCTACAGTCAACCAATTTGATTTCTAGGCCATGTCGAACCTTGTCGTAGTGACGTTAATAAGAGATCTTTTGCGTCTTTCGTAAAGACCCGGGTATGTCCTTAAACTACGTCCAACAATGAGAGGTAGGGCACAGCGAAGTGCCATCACGCTTGAGTCTGGAGAAGCCCAACTGGGGAAGTACCTCCTCCTTACAGAAGACCACAGCCATAATAGCACTGCTACCTTTCAGGTATGTAGTGTTGTGTTCCTGATGGTGAGTAAGGTTCCCAGAGCTCCAACAACTTTTAGGGTAGGCAACGCGCATGTGAATCCTCTGGAGTTGCAGGCGTCCAGAACTACGGTAACTGCTTACCCTCAGGCGCGCCGTATGCTCGTTAGCCGCCGTCGTTGTATAAAAAATACAATAAAAAGATTGTCACTGTGACAAGGAACAAAGTGGCCTATAAATCAAATTGGTTGACGTACGTTGATCACGGCACTTTCGCGTGCGAATAGCGATCTGCTAGTCTAAAATGGTATGGTTTAATCATTTGTCATACTATCTGTCACACTCCAACAACTATGGGAGTGCAAAAGGTAAGGATTAGCGCGATAGATGATAAAATGGCAACATTTTCTGAGGGCTGATTTTTGACATACGAGCAAGTCGATCGAAAACAAAAGTTTTGAGGCCCAAAATGATCACACACAAAACATTCTCACCAATACTTTTTCATTATTTATCATACACAATATACCCATAATTATTAAATTCTATCATACATTTTCGGACATTAATGTTTCTAAAATACCATTTATTTATTTCTGACAGTTAGAAATGTCAGAATCGATTGCACAACTTTCAAAAGTTTTTCGAGGATTCGATTCCGTCCATAACGCACCAATTCTCGCACTAAGTATGTAGGTAAGTGTGGAGTTAGCTTTAGTCTTTCGCAAGTTTCACTCTATTGACTCAATCCACGCCCCTCATTATGACGATTGATTTGGTTGTATAACGAATCAAAAGCTCACTTTCTCTTAATTAGGGTGAAGGCACCAATGTTGGAGACTTTAAGCTGACACTTAGTTCTTAACACGTTCACAGTCCCTATACAATATGTTTTGATTTCCTCATACATCCAAGCAAATTCCTTCCATCGCACATCCTTGCTCCATTTGGGGTCACTAATAAATGTCCAGGTTAACACTCTGATTATTACAATTAAGGTAATGCTGACAGGCACCAATGATGGACACTTAGTTCTTATTTCAAACATCTTAAAGTTATAAACTGAATATGTCCCAACAAATGCACAACACTTAACTCCTTTGAAATAAGCACTAATGTTCATGATTGGTTCCATGTCCATTACTGGTGCCGTCACCTTATGTATATGCCATTGACTTGGTTCCTTGTCCATTACTGGCGCCGTTACCTTACTGTTAGTGTTACAATAGGAACAAAAGGTTCTTAATAAATGTTTGTATAGGTTCTTAAAGGGTAGGCAGCGCGCGTGAATCCTCTGGAATTGCAGGTATCCATATCCTCCTAAGGCCCACCATACAAAGAATATCCTACTTGAATTTGTTCTTTTTAGTGTAGGAAATAAACTAAAATAGAAAAGAAAGAAGTGTAGGAAAGTTCTTTTGTGTCAAAATAGAAGGAAACCAATTAAATGCAACTATGTTCCGATTGTATATAAATTCATACGTCGCACTCCAGCGGGCAATTTCGTGGCATGTCAAAATGATAGATAAGGTTCACAAATACATCAATTCATTTTCAAATAATCAGAAGTATTTGTACTTAGTACTTGGTACCTAGTATTTATATTGTACGTTAATTACGTGTTTATTTTATAGTATTCATTCAATTTTAAATAAAAATACAATTGCAAGTATGCAAAATATTTAATTTACTTAAGCAGCTATGTTATGGGAATATATTATTAATATTTTATCTAAATTCCCGGCGGTCAACGTTCTTCTTCGGCTTGAAAATATCCATTTTAAATGGGAGAACGTTCTTTTAACATCGACTGAAGTAATTGACAGGTATATAAGTTTGAACGACAGTCATAATGACACATGTCAGCTATTTATTCGTTTTATAAGTGGCCACTTAAATAGGCTATCAGTTATCACTGCAGAGTATCTATACGTTAAAGACTAATATATTATATCTATACGTAATAATTGATAACCGGTAACTAATTTTAATAAACTGTTACAAATACTAAGTACATTATAATACTTGTGAGTTAAGATTTTTTTGTAAACCTTACCTTGCCACCAAACTGCCCGCTGGAGTGCGACGTATGTATATAATTCATTTTTTTTTATGACATAGGCGGCAAACGAGCCTAGGATTGCCTGATGGTAAGCAATTACCGTCGCCCATGGGCACCCGCAACACCAGAAGAGTCACAAGCGCGTTGCCGGCCTTTAAGGGGGGTTGGAGCTCTGGGAACCTTACCCACCATCAGGAACACAACACTAAATACCTGAAAGGTAGCAGTGCTATTATGGCTGCGGTCTTCTGTAAGGAGGAGGTACTTCCCCAGTTGGGCTGCCCCAGATTCAAGCGTGATGGTCATCGCTGTGCCCTACCTCTCATTGTTGGACGTAGTTTAAGGACATACCCGGGTCCAAAAATAACAATTACAATTCAAATTGAATTGTAATTGTTAGTACTACAGGTAGGCCCGTGCGCCTTACGAGGCCGAGGATATGGCAGTAACCGTTTAACGCCTGAGGGATCGTATGATGTTGTATTGTAAAACAAAAGTTTTTCAGGGACACTAAAAACGCACAAGCTTTGGGCAAGTGGCAGCAAAACCCTGGGTGCTAAAACAGATAACCTCGAGGGCCAGGGTGTTTTTCTATTCTGCTGGATCCTGTTGATTCAAGGAAGAGAAGAGGGTTCTTAAAGGTGCTTCTGACCTGTTCTCATTATACGTTTTTTTGACCTGACTTAGCTCTATAAAGACTGTGTGAGGATAAAGTAGCTTGGGGAAAATCCAGAACTTTCAGCACCAGAATTGATAGGACCTATATCAGTAAACCAATTAGTATGGATAATCGAGGTTTCGTGGTGAAACCCGATAAGTTGAGTAAATGGGATTTTGAATTTAGAACTACACGCGAATTACGTTAGATTGTTACTTCAATGAAACATTATATCGATTTATCGGGTTTCAGCACGAAACCAACAATATTGTCATCGGTTGCCGCGATAATTAGTCATGAAATAAAACAACTGAAACGGATTATATCGCGTATACTAATTTATACTTCATCCCGATTTTTAGAACCCTTTAACAGCGTTCGTGGTCATCGGGTGGGCTCGAACGCTGACACTGTAGCCCATACCCGAGTAGTTTGCCTTCCAGGGGAGTACATCAGGATATTTTTTACCCTGGAATCATACCATTGTATAGACAATCGGGCAGCAGCGTCCTTTAAAGCGGTGGAACATACCGCGATCGCCAATCCGCCTGTCAAACTTAGCAATTATGGCATTTAACCCCCAATGCTGCTTATCGCAGTCTATGGGGAAGGCCAATGTCCCGCAGTGGACATCCTGCGGCACTACCGCGAACAACGATATTCGTAAATTTCGGACAATTAGTCTCTGTCACTCTCATAACATCTTAATTAGGCTAAAAGAGAAAGACGCCCGAAACATACGAACTTCGATGTTCGCGGTACCGCTCTTGTACCATATTTTCAATATACCTAAATACTCCGGGTCGCTACTAATGGATATAAAAAGCTGTACTTACGTTAAGTTTGACCACACTCTTCTGGTTTTATGGCTAAGTACCAAGCTGACGTGATGTGTGCAAAAACTAAACAATAACAATAAGTAAAAAGTGGGGACTAAGTAATATCGTCATGACGACTTCAGTACTCATACGGAGGTACATTAGGAAACCCCTGTTAGTCATAAGGATCAGTATTAGTCATAAAGATCTTACCATCACGGAAATAGTGAAACCTTGAAACGTATCTATCTCAATTATCAGCATCTATAGGCAATATCCTCCCGCGAACGCTCCGGCTGTGGAATGAACTCCCTGCCGAGGTTTTCCCTAGGTACAGTATGAGGTTCTTCAAAAAAGGAGTGTATACGTTCTTAAAGGCTAGGCAACAGGCATGTGAATCCTCTCGAGTTGCAGGCGTCCATAGCCTACGGTAACTGCTTACCATCAAGGGGGCCGTATTCTTGTGTGGCACCGTCGTTGTATAAAAAAACGGTATTTGGATACCGATTTTTTTTATAATATAATAAATATATAGAGGAATATTACGTATAATATACTTAACTACCTATTCGTAGAGGGTTCCACCAGCCCAAACAAAGTTAGCAGACCGCCACGATGCAATATATCATACCTATATTAATAATTCCGTCGAGAGGTACACGCTCGCCTGAAAAAACCTAAAAAGAATCCTTCCTTGTACATATTTATGTATTTTGGTTACAAATAACGACATATGTGACATTATCTATGAAAAGGGACCTTATTGTCGATGGCGCTTATGTCGTTGTTCAAGACGATACCATACAAACGCAACGCGATTCCTAGATAATGACACATATTATCTCTTAAATAGTACTGAAATGGAATAGCGTAAAAAGTAAGGAGTTTTGATTTGAGGATATAGACGGCCGGTCTGGTCTAGTGGGTAGTGACCCTGCCTATGAAGCCGATGGTCCTGGGTTCGAAACCCAGTCAGGGCATTTATTTGTGTGATGAGCACAGATATTTGTTCCTATGTCATGGGTGTTGTCTATGTATTTATATGTATCTATAATATATCTATTATATTATATCGTCGTCTAGTACCTACAACACAAGCCTTACTGAGCTTTTACCATAGGACTAGGTCGATTTGTGTCAGATTGTAAAGAAATATTTATTTATTTATTTCAGACATCCACTGGGACATAGGCCTCCCCCAAATATAACTTATATCATCTTGGGGGGATTTACCATAGTCGCCACGCTTGGCAGGCTGGTTGGCGGAGTGTCCGTTGTAACCGAATCCATTTTATAAGTGTCACAAATTGTCCCTAAATAGCTAGTATGTTGATCCTTCTATTACGATACCTTTTTTTTTATGACATAGGCGGCAAACGAGCAGACGGATTGCCTAGTGGTAAGCAATTACCGTCGCCCATGGGCACCCGTAACACCAAGGGAGTCACAAGCGCGTTGCCGGCCTTTAAGGGGGGTTGGAGCTCTGGGAACCTTACTCACCATCAGGAACACAACACTACATACTTGAAAGGTAGCAGTGCTATTATGGCTGTGGTCTTCTGTAAGGAGGAGGTACTTCCCCAGTTGGGCTGCCCCAGATTCATGCGTTGATGGTACTTCGCTGTGCCCAACCTCTCATTGTTGGACGTAGTTTAAGGACATACCCGGGTCCAAAATATAATATATTTAAAACGTCCATGAAAAACTAGCGTAAGTGGATTTTATAAAGTTGGGACACATTCTATGTCCGAATGAAATGGATTCAGCTTACGATTTTGATTAGAAATAGCCCGGTTTTCTCGAAATACAACCAGCATACGGTCCAACGTGAAAACGCCCATTAGTATACTAATTTTGTCACGACTCATGCCATTAGGTTTCAGCAATCGGCCATGGACCATCCTCTTTCTGATTCTTGCTGTCACTCATCGGAACTTGTCATGCATTGGGCAATCGTCTAATGGTTGTCATTCTTACAGATTAAACTAGCTACATAACATCGAGGACGCCCATGGTAGAGTAACACAGTATGTAACAGAGGCGGCGCATACGTACATACCTACCGATATATATATGTAGGATTTTATTTTGAATAGAACGGAACGAGTGAAAGGGAGGGATGAAAGAGTGAGAGAGAAAGGGATAGGGATTGCATATGGCGGCGAACTGTGTGAAAATAGGGTGTGATGTCTTGTGCGGTGTAAAAGTTCAATAATAAATAATTAATACTGTGACTAAATGGACAATTTCATTATGAGACCTACAAATTCTCGTCCGGGATAAATCTAAAAGTGTTATCAAGATTAAATAACAGTTATTTATGAACATAGTTACAACGTGGCATGCAGCGCGGCGGCCGGCGTGCATAACCTAAAAAAGACGACTAAATGTGGTACAGATTAATCTAAAGACGAACGACGAAGACGACGATTCTAAGAAGAAAGACGAATAAGAAGCATTAAACATGGTTCCAAATCCAGACGACGGACAGAAGGCAGAACCTGAAGCAAAAAAGAGCTCGGTTAGCGGCGTTGGCGCATGTCACCTAACCGTGGGGGAAAGTTATTGCAATGTTAACATCACGAAGTTCAATGGAGAGGACAAGATGTATTCTTCATCAAAATGGGCGCAAGACATAGAGGACAATGCTGAAGTATTTGGATGGACCGCGCAGCAGAAACTCGTTGTCGCACGAAGATCCCTTACCGGAACTGCAGAGCTTTGGCTTCGGTCCGAAAAAGTTTTTAAAACTTACGAAGAATTAAAAACTGCCCTACAAAAGGAGTTTACCGAGACCTTGAACTCTAAGGAAATGCACGAGTGGATGGCTAATCGTAAGAAACAGAAAGATGAATCGTACTACCAATACATGCTTAAAATGAAGGAGGTGGGAAAAAGGGCCAAATTCCCAGATTATGTTTCAATTCAATACATAATAGACGGCATTACTGATAGTGAAGTAAATAAAACAATACTATACGGAGTCACCACCTACCCGGCACTTAAAGATAAGTTAACTATATACGAGAAAATGAAAGCAAAGATGAGGGGTCCCGATGTGCTGGATCGACCTAGAAAGCAGGTTTCAGCATCTGCACCATCCTCATCCTCATCGGTTCGACGATGCTACAATTGCGGAGATGCTAGTCATGTTGCAACTTCATGTCCTAATGGGATAAAGTGTTTTCGCTGTAATAATTATGGTCACATAGGAAGCTCCTGCAAAGCAGCAAGCAGCGGGGTGACTGCAGCGCCGCAGGATAAGCCAACGGCTCAGAACGCCAACACTGCGTACGGGAAAAGCGGGATTAGCGGAAGCGCCCGTAAAGCAATGTTTGTCCAAGAATATCCGACAGATGGCGCGCAAGCTTCAAGTGAAGGTGACTTTAGTGGAATGAATGAAACGGAGAATGAGTTTATGGTGAGTGAACGAAACGCGGTAAATGCTGTAAGGTCAATGTCAATCTGTCATCGGCGTGTTTTAACCATAAATAGAGGAGTGTTTTCAGAAAAATTTCAAAAGAACATTAAAATATGCAGTGTTTTAGTAAAATCACTAGTAGATACTGGTAGTGAGGTAAACTTGATCTCCTTGTCGTTGTGTAATGATTTACGAATAACATTTGAGCCAAGAAATATAGTTTTAACAGGATTAGGCGAATACAAGGTTCAACCCATTGGTAAATTTGACATTAATATTGAATTAGATGGTTATCAGTACAATGTTTGTTTTTATGTTGTTGAAAATGGAGTTATACCGTATAAAGCTATATTAGGGCAGCCATTCCTAGCTAGGATCACTATTTTAATAGACAAAGGTATGATCAGTGTTATCCCACAATCATATGATGGTTCATTTTTGTGTTTTCTGTCCACCAGTAACGAAGAGGATAAATACCCGACGGCCATTCAACAAATGGTGTCAATGTACAAGCCCCTTAAAGTGAAAGAAGCCCCAATCAAGATGAAGATAGTTTTAAAGGATGATACACCTGTTGCGCAGCGCCCACGACGTCTAGCTTTGACTGAAGAAGAAGTAGTTAAAAGACAAGTGCAAGAGTGGCTAGTTCAAGGTGTTATAAGACCTAGTTTCTCAGAATATGCGAGTCCACTGGTATTAGTGAAAAAAAAAGATGGCAGCACAAGAGTGTGTGTTGATTACCGCAAAATAAACCAAAAGATGGTGAAAGATGAGTACCCATTGCCAGTCATTGATGACCATATAGATAAGTTGTGCCATGCAAGGGTATTCAGTACTCTAGACCTAAAAAATGGATTTTTCCATTTGCCTATTGAAGAAGATTCCATTAAGTATACTGCATTTGTAACTAGTAGCCCAGAAGGACAATTTGAGTTTTGCGTGCCCCATTTGGGCTATCTATCTGTCCTAAATACTTCATGCGATACATAAACATTATATTTAGAGATCTCATTGCAAAAGGAATTGTACTCATATTCATTGACGACTTGATTATTTTGGCAGAAGACGAACAACAGGCAACTAAACGGCTTAAAGATGTACTGAAGGTCTGTGCTGATTATGGATTAGAAATAAACTGGAAGAAAACCCAACTTTTGAAAACATCAGTTGAGTATCTGGGACATGTGGTGTCTAATGGTACTGTCAAACCATCCCCGGAGAAGACAAAAGCGGTGCTTAGTTTTCCTGAGCCCAGAAGTTTAAAAGAGGTACACAGCTTCCTTGGGCTAACATCATATTTTCGGAAATTTATACCTGACTATGCTATTATAGCAAGGCCATTGAGTGAGATACTGAGAAGAGGAGAGTTTCAATTTTTGGACACAGAAAGGTATGCCTTTGACAAACTTAAAGGTAAACTGTGTAGTGAACCAGTCTTAAAGATATTCGATATAAACCTAGAAACTGAACTGCATACTGATGCATGCAAGTATGGATATGCAGCAATTCTTATGCAGAAAGATCCGGCTGATTCCCACATGCACCCGGTTCACTACTTCAGTCGCAAAACAAATGAAGCACAACAGAATTGCAGTAGCTACGAACTTGAAGCAATTGCTGTCATTGAAGGAGTTAAAAGGTTCCGCAAATATCTCCTTGGTATAGCTTTCACCATTGTAACAGATTGTGAAGCCTTTCAAAAAACCTTATGTAAGAAAGATGTATCAGCTAAAGTAGCTAGATGGATTTTGTTTCTACAAGACTTTGAGTATACAGTAGTACATAGAGCAGGAGAAAAGATGCAACATGTGGACTCATTAAGCAGAAACGTAGGAGTGATCAATGCAGAACTGCATGCACGGGTGAATAATGCTCAAGACTCTGATGAAACTCTCAGAGCAATTAAGGAGGTTCTGAAACAGAAGAATGAATATCAAGATTATTATACCGAAAGGGGTATTATTTATAAGGGATTGACAAGAAATTGGTCATACCAGAAACAATGGACATGGAGATCATAAAAAACACGCATGGATTAGGACACTTTGGAAAAAGGAAAATAAAAGATCTGATAGAAAAAGACTACTTCATATATGATTTAGATGATAAGATTGATAAAATCATCTCTACATGCGTACCATGCATTCTAGCAAGCAGAAAGTCAGGAAAGAAGGAAGGGTGGTTGCACCCAATTGACAAAGGCAATCTTCCACTGCATACACTTCACTGCGACCACTTAGGACCTTTGGATATTACAAAAAAGATGTATAATTACATTCTGGTTGTGGTAGATGCTTACACAAAGTTTGTCTGGATTTACCCTACAAAATCGGTCACTGCTAAGGAGACAGTTGAGAAGTTGAGGCTGCATCAGAAAGACTTTGGTAATCCAGTTCGTGTCATCACAGATCGAGGTACTGCATTTACGGGCAAAGAGTTTGAAGAATATTGCCAAGATGAGGAAATTGAACATATTAAAATAGCAACTGGAGTTCCAAGAGGCAATGGGCAAGTTGAACGCTGTAACCGCATTATAATTTCAGTCTTATCAAAAATGTGCATTGAAGAACCATCACAGTGGTATAAGCATGTAAGTAAACTACAGCGTGTACTTAATTGTACCTATCAGCGGTCTATAGGAACGTCACCATTCCGTCTGCTCATTGGCACAGAGCTGCGAATAAAGGGAGATCTTGAACTTGTCAGATTATTAGAAGAAGAAGATAGAAAGGAATTTGTGGAAGAAAGGGATGAGTTAAGAAAGGATGCTAAAGCTCAACTTTTGAAAATACAAGAGGAAAATCGCAAAACATATAATCTCAAAAGAAAAAGGGCACCAACATATAAAGAGGGAGATTTAGTAGCAATCCAGAGAACTCAGTTTGGATCAGCTCTTAAGTTGAAACCAAAATTCTTCGGCCCATACATAGTTACCAAAGAACTGGGAAAAGATCGATACGAAGTGGAAAAAGTAGCAAGTAACTGTGAAGGACCTAAGAAAACAACAACAGCAGTTGACTGCATGAAAAGGTGGACTTGATTTGGCTTACTGTGACTATACCTTTGTCTTGCATTGCTTTATCTCACATTCCCAGTTATTGAATTTTAAAGACTTGTGTATCTTTAACAATCTTATTATGACCTCAAATAATGATGCTTGAACTAACCAAAACTATTGTACATTTGACTGCTTCTTCCATGTGTGTCCTCTTGATTTGTTATTTTGATGCTTTGATTTTATTATTGGATAGAAGAATACTCATGTTTGCATTGAGGGGTTCATTTTGCTTGTTTGGCTGTTGGTTATGTGCTAAGAAAAGATCTGTTATAATTTTTTTCTATATTATTTTATGTTATGTTTTCTGTTAAAGCTCGTAAAATGTATAATTTAAACCCACAGCTAAAGAATAGCAAAGCTTATGCTTGGGTGAATATTTAGCATGTAAAGGTGACTAGAGTCTCCTATAGAATGAACAATTTTGTTACCTTGCTTATATTGTGTTTATTACTTTCTAAAAGGGCAGTCTGAGCCAGACATGCCTGCAGGAATGGCCGAGGATGTAGGATTTTATTTTGAGTGGAACGGAACGAGTGAAAGGGAGGGATGAAAGAGTGAGAGAGAAAGGGATAGGGATTGCATATGGCGGCGAACTGTGTGAAAATAGGGTGTGATGTCTTGTGCGGTGTAAAAGTTCAATAATAAATAATTAATACTGTGACTAAATGGACAATTTCATTATGAGACCTACATATACCTACAGTTTTCTTTAGGCTCACGAAGTAAAGGCAAAGCCAAATTGGCTCAGTCTTGCCTAAGAATAGTTATCTACACTAATAACATTAATTCGAAAGTTTGTGAATGTGTATGTTTGTTACTTCTTCACGTCTGGACCGATTTTAATAAAATTTGGTATGGAGTTAGCTGACACCCTCGATTAACACATAAACCGTGGGTAACAACCAACCGTTTGTTATACAAGGGAGCAAAGTTAGTGTTCATCTTCTAGTGCTAATATTGACACCCGAAGCGAGCGAAAGAATCCAAAATTGAATCACGAGCATAGCGAATGGAGTCTTGAGCGTTTCAAGGCACAAGAGTGAAACTAACTGCCGAGTGAAACACAAAAGTTTTCAACTCACTACCTCGAGGAAATACTAATCCTAAAACATACAATTTTACTCCAAATTATTGGAACGAATCATTTGTCAAAATCATCATTTACAATTTATTTATTTTGTTTATTACATCATCCAACCCAGCTCAAGGCAAAAAAACATTTAAAATTTGTATGAAACTACTTTGCTCCCTTGTGATTAAAATGCAATTTTGCTATCTGTTTTCAAAGAATATAAACGTGCTTTCCAAGCTAGTGAACCCCCTGGTAGGTACAATCGCCATCAGATACATCGGAGCTGTGAAGGTGGCCACAAATATCTGAACACGCACTTTATCACTTTAAACAATAGAGGCGTTGTTCAGATATTTGTGACCACCTCCACTGCTCCGATATATATGTTGGCTATTGTATGTACTACTATTCCTGTGGCTACACGGTTAGGTACAATATCACCTTTATTTCATTACACCCTATTACGAACATACCTCGATCTCAAAATAACTTGGTGTCAAAATAACTAAATCCCAAAATACCTACATTTTTTTTTTAAAACACCGCATTTTTAATAAGACTGAATTTTAAAACACAATTTATCTCATAACAAATAAACAACACCTTTATAGCAAAACAACCAAATCCCATAAAGCCCCATTTAGACCATGCAAGCATTTATATACGATTTTCATTACATTGCGGAGTTAAATAAAGCGACTGAGTTCGCCGTACGCCCATAGCCCGCAATGTAATTATTGTAATTATGTAAGTACCTACTTTAAGATTTGATGTATCACTGTTTTGAAAAAATAAGTCCCGCCGTAGTTTCTTGCCGGTATCTTCACGGGTCAGAGGTGTAGGGTTTGAACCGGTGTAGATTTTTTTTTTTGACGTTCATAAGTGCATGTAATGTGCCTAAATTGAAAAATAAAGATCTTTTTATCTTTTTTTTTTTTTTAATGTAATGGAAATCGTATACAAGTTCTTGCCCCGTCTAAATGGGGCTTAATACCTAATTATTGAAAGGTTTATACCTTGATGTATGGTTCCTGTGTGTTTCTTGTTTTCTTGTTTTGGCAAACGAGCAAACGGATCACCTTATGGTAAGCAAGGAGTCACAAGGGACTCGAGTTCTGAAGTTCTAGTTTTGTAGACTCGACTCGGTAATAGAGGGCTCGATGACTGAAAGCCTCCCGAGTCTCTTCGAGTCCCGAGTTGAAGTCTCTGAAATACACTCCTTTCAGATAAAAGTCTGTAAAAAAATTGGGTATTTTGGAACTGAGTCATTTTGCCTTTCCGGTGTTAAAGTACAGTCAGCGTCATATAGTTGGAAGCATCCAAAGTACTCATAAAGTTCGGTACACCATAGATTTTGTATGGTGTACCGAACTATTTGACTACTTTGAATGCTACCAACTATATGACGCTGACTGTCCATGTACATATCAATATTTAAGTATTTCGCTAATTCGATGTTTTCCTTCAGTCATTATGACTAGTGTTCATTTTCATCATATAAATACATAGAAAACACCCATGACTCAGGAACAAATATCTGTGCCCATCACAAATAAATGCCCTGACTGGGAATCGAACCCAGGACCACTGGCTTCATACGCAGGGTTACTACCCACTAGGCCAGAGCGGTCGTCAAATTAGTCGAATTAAGTATGAGCTAATATTATAAAAGCGTAAGTAACTCTGTTACCTTTTCACGCGAAAACCGCTAAACCGGATAAAATTTGGTATGGAGAGTTTGAGCTACGAGAAATGACATAGGATCATTTTTATCCCGAAACCAAATTTTAAAGACGCGTCGACAAAGTCGCGAGGAAAAAGCCAGTAAGTATAAATCAAGAATGTTTTTTATATAATTATTTATTTATATACATAGCTACCAATGTCGTAAATTAATACGAAATTTTACAAACATTACGTAAAAAAAGTTACATAAATAAATTACAATGTAAAACTTGTTCTTTTTATTAGCATCAGAATGTTAAATGTTAAATTACTATGAATATCTACTGGTCATCAAAATATACATATTTCGTAAGCAATGTATTATGTTACACTCTTGCCTTGTTAGGATACAGTCATAGACATTAACTGACTAATTTGGCAAACGAGCAGACGGATCGCCTGATGGTAAGCAATTACCGTCGCTCATGGGCACGCCCACACCAGTGGAATCACAAACGCGTTGCCGGCCTTTAAGATAGGAGTACGCTCTTTTCTTGAAGGTATGAGGGTCGTATCGGTCCGGAAATACGGCTGACGGCAAAACATTCCACAGTTTTGATGTGCGATGTAGGAAATTTCTAGAGAAACGCACAGTAGAGGATTTATTATATTTTGTTTACTCTATAAAATACCCAATGTAAAGTGAACCCTAAATGGATCAACAATTAAAGTCCCATATCGTGCCATAGCGTTAAGGTGCTGATAGACTTGAGCATTCACTTGTAATGAGCATTCTCGCGAACAGAGAATCGTATTTGCGTTCGTCGAACAATTCGCCGAATCTGCTTAAAAACTGCGAATGCGAAACTGCTCGAGTGAATGCTCAAGTGTATCAGCACCTTTATCTCCATCATATCAGCCGAAGGATGTCCACTACTGGACATGGGCTTCCCTAAAAGTGACCCATTTGTACGCCACCCGCATCTAGTTGATACCTGCGATCTTTACCAGATCGCCGATCAACCTTACCATAGCGTTATAACCTCTAGCCGCCCAGCGGCGCTACCGCGAAACACGATATTCGTAAATTTCGGACGATTGTCTCTGTCACTCTCATGACGCCTCAATTGGAGTAAAAGAGATAGATGCCCGAAATATACGAACTTCGATGTTCCCGGTACCGGGCCAGAGATCATAACTTGCCAAGCCAAATGCAACTATGGTTTCTCATAATTAAAATTCAAAATGACATTCAATGGTAGACCTTTTTATAGGCCTGGGCGGCTAGAGGATATGAAAATAAATAAACGTAGGTCGGCGGAGCCAATTTAAAAACATTGTCACAGTAAACAGAGTGGATAATACTGATCGCAGTATTTCTTTGCTTCAATCAAGCTTGGCAGGCAGCTTGGCGATTCTGGCAATAAACCCTATATACTTAGCAACCGATCTCTGTGGCGGTCTATGGGGTCGGTCGGCGGTCTGGCTGATAGCTTACATAAAAAAATTACCGCCTCTAGCACTCTAATGATCACTTCCCCTTAATATATAATCCTGGCTGATAGAACAACTATAAAATTTGCGGCCTCTTAATACTCTATTGATGAAACTTCCCCTTAATACATTAATGATATAAAAAGCTAGAAATGCTATCTCATATTTCATATATCAACACATTAAGTAACACCGTTCGCTAGGCGATTCGTAGGCGAAACCCGCGTATTCTCCGGGTGTGGTGAAAAGGCGCACCGAATATAGAACCCGACTCGGGTTCTTGGCACTCAATGTGTTATGCTTATAAGGCTATGGTCTCAAACTGACATAAAGGGCTTCTATAATATCATGGTTTCCCTTATGTGACATTATGATACATCCTGCCAGCAATACTGGTTAAGTGTTGCCATTTACATTTTTACACTTAGTATTTATGTAGGGTCAAGTGGTTAACAGTGGCTCACTTTTTTTCCAGAGGCCATATCTTCGGAACTATTAATGATAGGGATTGCTATAAAGAACGATATTATAGTAAATTTTATGTAGTTTAAATGTGTATTACTGGTTTTTAAACACAGTACATACTTTAAACAGCATACTTGCATTTTTTTAAAAAGGGAATTGAGCCACTGTATGCCAGGGGGTTGTCAACTTTTTTTAAATCCTTTTCCAAGCCCCACCAATCCGAATGGTATTCCCAGAAATCCCAAATATATCATAAATATACGTTTTGGTTATTTATTTTAAATAGAATCAATTCTTGGAATAGTCCAATCTAATATGAACCTTAAAAGACGCATGCTTAGGTTGAAATTAAATTGACACGCATGTGGTCGATAAATCGTACTATGCCTGGAAAAGGGTGATGCTCTATCTGTTCTTCTCTAGACACTAAAATGACAGTCCAAGACTCTGGAATTGAACTTTAGTTTAAAAAAAAAAGCAGGAATGTGTCAGAACAGTTAGGTTCGCTTATTTTTTGTGAAAGTTATGAGTTTTAAAGACAAATATTTGATTCTATGAAATATCAACATAAACTGTTCCCCCTCTTACACACTACTTCAAAAAGTCAACTTGTCACATATCGTCGGGGATAGTGCAATACCTCGTAACTACAAATATTAAGACTTCGAAATTCAAACAATGTACAAAGAAACTGTTTCTTATTGCATTTGTTCGTTACGCGGTATTGCACTATCCCCGACAATAAGCTGTTAACTATGGGCCAAGTTTTGTTTTAATTAATCTGTATGACTCAAATATGGTCCTTTTAAAAAAAATATTGCAACACTAAGGAATCTTAATAAAAAAACTACTAAACAAGATTATAATTAAAATTGTATTTTTGTGATTACAGCATCAGCTAAGGGTACAAATCCAGTCTTGGACATAACAGGTCCTTGACACTTTTTCTTAACCTCTAGCCGCCCATAGTTACAAAACTTGCCAAGCCTATGCAACTATGATTTGTTATTAACTAAAATTCAAAATGGCATTCAATGGCAGACCTCTTTATAGGTCTATGAGCGGCTAGAGGTGAAGTGTACCCCATTTTCAAATTAAAATTGTAAAGTTACATGGATTAAGAAAACTGAGACAAAGATTTTTGACCAGGCCATACCACATATTTTGACCATAATATGGCCCTGTTACTTGTGAGCGCATTATACAATCAATTTGGTCCAATGCTGGCTCAAAGTTTGGAGTAGATCTACATTATGTAAGTTACATAGTTGAGTGAATATACTTTTTCTATGGCAATTATGAGTACAAATAGTAAGCTTAATCTGTCATTTCTCTAAGAACAAATCAATTATTTTGTAATATTGATTGCTTCATCTATTAAATAGTAACACTACTATACAAATCATAAACAGGAGGCCTAACATAAGAGGGGTGCAAGTATACCTTTGCATCATGATAATCCCATCCTTTTCTAACTATATTATTTAACACATTCGTTGCCACCCCCTCCAAAAATGTATGGAAATGAATGCACATGTGTGTTAGTGGCAGTGAATGCGTTAAAGGGGGACAGGTAGTCTTTCTTGGCTCGAGATACTGTCGCCCCTCTTGTAGGCCGACAGAAATAGATGACATATACTTATATAGCACAACTGGTAGTGCACTGGGCTAGTGATCCAGTGGTTGTGGGTTCGAGTCCCGCTGCGAGTCAAATTTTTCTATTTTTCTTTCGACTTAAATATCTTTGATATGCTAGCAGACGTTTCTGCTTAATATAAAAATAATTTAGAAAGGGGTAGCACATTGTTATCGATGAATTCTCAATCTAAATTTGAGACATCGATGCCGAAAAAGGGTTCAATACTCTTCGGTAGATGTCGCTACACATCACCCGTAATGACGTATACCAGAAAGGATAAAATAGAAAAATTTGACGAGTCCAAGAGGTACCCGTCTAGCACAATTGGTAGTGCACTGGGCTAGTGATCCAGTGGTTCGAGTCCTGCTGCCAGTCAAATTTTTCTATTTTTCTTTCGACTTAAATATCTTTGATATGCTAGCAGACGTTTCTGCTTAATATAAAAATGACATATACTTAAACCCATTATGATTGCATATGCTTGAGAAACTTATACATGTCCTGTTGTGTCCAGGTGGTCTAATCGGTTAGCTGTGAAAGCAGGTTATTATTAACAATACACAAAGTTAACAATCATAATCATTTTCATACTCAATCCGGTCCAAAAGGGTAAAGTATATGCCATCTATTTCAATTTATTTTTATTAACGACTAACATATACACACAAGATTAAATACAAACATGAGCGTTCAGATCACAAAATACTTTCGTGAAATTCCAGGATATTACATGCTACCTTCTGTTGTTGTTTCGCTGATGCCCCCGACCTCTAACATATGTTTTGTGTCCACCTATTTTGTTGTCCGACTGGAATGGCTTATTGTTGCTGTTGTTGGCTGAGGGCGGGGTCGCGCGCGCGGGGGTTGACGCCGGAGGAGTAGTCGACATGGGGGGCGGAGGCGGAGTAGGCTGTGGCTCACTCATATTCACTTGTTCATTAAACAGCATACAGAACTCGCCTACTTTCTGTATATCTCCTGATTTACCAGCGTACAAGGTTAATGCGCCTCGCCATAGGGCCGCGTAGCCCCTCGTAAGGCGTACGATATCTCCAGGCATAAGTAGGGCGCCCGGCTCGTCCCATACGGAGAGGTTAACAGCCGCACCTGCGTCGGCTACTCTCAGCGTCCTGACTTCTCTGGCTTCTTTCGTTAGCGTAGGCCCACCGACTTCCAGAACGATGAAGACGGCGTTAATGTTTTTCATACCTGGTTTCAGGTCTTTTATTGCCACATAGTCCGTGCTACCCATGGTGAAAGCTAAATTTTAGCGGTTTGACCAAATGTAAACAAAAACATGTGCAGTACAACTGCAAATCAGACTTTCAGGAGGACGTTTTAGATAAATAATACTATTTGGGTTAAAAAGTGTTCGAAATGCAACAATAATAACGTTTTATTTTAATTTTAATTCATGACAATTTGGACAAAATACAATTTGACTTTGACATCATTGACATTTGTCAAATATAAGTTAAGCGTCTGCTAGGCGTTTAATATATTGCGCGTTTTAATGTGATTTTATTTCACAGTCACTGTGAGTCGATTGACTGAAAACGTAAAATGTATAATAATCTAGGAGGAATTATAATAAACGACAATAATATCACAGACTACTTAGAAGATACTACGTATAATAATATTGATAGTGTTATAACACGTGTATAGGATGCTTACAAATCTATTCGAGAAATGTATTTCAACGGCAACTCATAAAGGATTTTAAAACTACCTCTCACAATATAATATTCAATCTCTATAAATTCATATAATATAAATGTAATAAAAAATTCAACATCGATATTTTTGAATAAAATATAACTTATGAATAAAATAGCTCTAAGATGCTATTTCCGAAGCCTCTACATAGTTTTGACATTTAAAAAAATACGATAATAACATAACCTCCAAACAAACGGTTTTGGCTGCGGCTGTTATTTCAACAAAACATTAGAAAAATTGCTTTTAAGGTAACTTAAATCGTATTTTATTCGAAACAAGTGTGTCAGGTTATTACATTTGTATAACCTACTTTGAATGCATGTCTACTACACACGAAACGTATATCAGAATATTACGATCTTGATCTTTGATTTCTATCTTACAGTTTAGTGTATAAAGATGTTCAACCAAATGGGAGCGGCTGGGGGCAACCCGAACAAAGATTTGGAGGTGGCTTCTCCGCCCGACGACACTGTTTCAGCTCTAGAATTTTCGCCTCCTTCAGTACCGCAAACATTTCTCATCGCCGGTTCGTGGGACTGTCGGGTAAGAAATATATCAATTTTATTAAAACAATTTTATTCTTAATTTAATAAAATACTACCTTGACAGTCTGGTACAAACTGTAAAAATTAATCTTTTTGACATACAATACAATAGGTATGTATGACAATATTATTAATATTGTGTTTGAAGTATTAAATCAACCAAACACTTCTTAAATATAAGTATTAATAAAGAATATCTAATATAAAACTTAACATGCCATTGGTAATTGTTTACCCCTTTCTAACTTCATAAAATTTCTGTTTATAAGAAAAGGACAAAATCTGATTTCTGCTAA
Source organism: Grapholita molesta (assembly GCA_022674325.2). Taxonomy (NCBI): domain Eukaryota; kingdom Metazoa; phylum Arthropoda; class Insecta; order Lepidoptera; family Tortricidae; genus Grapholita; species Grapholita molesta. Next base: position 3,163,011 of record CP053141.2, on the reverse strand, counting down.
GATTTATGCAGTTAATTGCAGTGGACTTGACATAGATAGAGAAATAAATACTATGTATATCTGACTCTAACATTGTCAGTCCAAAAGAAAAGTGTAAAGCATGGTGTCTTTTACTGCCAGTCACATTTTTTGTAAAAAGTCCTTGGCTTTAACACATTGAGTGCCAGGAACCCGCTAAGCAGGTTCTCTGTTTGTACTGCTTTTCCAATACTTACGGAGAATACACAGGGTTGTCTATAACCATAGCATGTAGCAAATACTGGCATTCAATGAGTTAACCTTCTGCAACAGACCTGGTCATGTAACATGTAAATTATTAAATCTTGTTGTCAACATCATAATGGCGACTTTGCAACGCATAGGTGTCTGTTAGACTGTAGACGTGACATCAGTGGCAGAGGGTTAAACAGCCACTAATAAAAATAACAGTATTTTATTGAAACTAACGTGCTGGTGGCAAACAAGCACACGTCCCACCTGATGGTAAGCAGTCAATTTAACCAATGGACATCTGCAACGTCAGAAATTTACATATGTCGGGAATTGTGACAATTGTCGCTGTGTTGAAATAGGAGCCAGGGTAAAGTAAATCCAAAATGGCTCTACAATTAAAGTTCCTGACCATACTTACCCTTTTTTTTTCAGGTGAGATGTTGGGAGGTGGAAACATCCGGAAAAACTGTGCCCAAAGCTGCACAAGGCATGGACGGCCCCATCCTGGATGTAGCCTGGCACGATGTAAGTACCTATCAATGATGGCGCATCCTTGCATGCTGATTCCCACTTGCTTAACACACTCAGTGCCAGCACTCGCTACAAGCTATGTTCATAGCTGAAACCTGTATAGCTGATTGGTTTGGTGGTCAAACCCGATAAGTCAAGTAAATGGGATTTAGTATTTAGAACTATGTGAATTATGTAAGATTGTTACTTCAATGAAATTATATTGATTTATCGGGTTTGACCATAAAACCCTTGCTAGTCAGCAGCAAAAGTTACTAAGCATTTGAAGTGTTCAAAATGACCTAAACGCACTCTTATTCTCTTGACAATAGAGATGTGTTGACCTCATTTTGAACACCTCAAACGCTTAGCCACTTCTGCTGCTGACTGCACAGTGAAGAGCTGCTATGAACAGAGAACCCTGCCTAGCTGGCTCCTGGCACTCAATGTGTTAGCAAACTCTCCTGTAATTTAACTCTTGTGCTCATGAAGAAATGGTTATCAAGGCTTGTCAATGCCAAGGCAAAAAAAAAACTACAGTTTAGGTTAGTTTAGCTGTGTGACGATAGGTTTGGCCTAGTGGGTTAGTTTATTTATTATTATTTACTAGCTCTGCCCCGCGGTGTTAACGCGGTTTATCAGGGAAAAAACATAGCCTATGTGTTAATCCAGGGTGTCAGCTAACCTCATACCAAATTTTATTAAAATTACTTCAGCCATTGAGACATAAAGAAGTAACAAACATACACTCTCACACACTCGCAAACTTTCGCCTTTATAGTATTAGTGTTAAGTAGATTAGTGTAGATTTATTTATTATTTTGTCTGTATGTCCCAGACTACTGTTAAGTTTTCTTCATGAAAAAACTGCCAATTGGCAGATTTTTGCCATTATATATAGTTCCTTACATGTTTTAATTTACTGTAAGTAGGTATTTATTTATTTTAGTACATCTTTGTTTTGTGGTAGTGTTAGGATTAATTCTATAGGTTATATTTTTGTTTATCACAACTGGTGCGGCTTAGTAGATAGTGATTTGCCTGTGTAAACATCTAATAAATTCCTAGTAATTATTTTTCTGTATTCTCTACATTACCAACCTCCTATTGGAATAACCTGAAGACTTAGGCATTGTACTGAGGATAATGGTGTTTCCTTGTACCATTGTAAACAAGGAACTTATATTTTTTTATTTCCAGGATGGATCTAAAGTCTTTATGGCATCAACAGACAAAAGTGTAAAATGCTGGGATCTTGCAGCTAATCAAACTATACAGGTATGTTTAATTATGTTTATTGGACATACTAGGTCTTTTTTTAATTAGTTCATTGCTATGAACAAGTTCTTTAGTTTTTAGTTTTAGTAGTAGTTTTAGTAGTAGGTGACAGCGCCAGTAATGGACAAGGAACCAGTCATGAACATTAGTGCTTATTTCAAAGGACTCAAGTGTTGTGCATTTGTTGGTACTTGTTCAATTTATAATGTTATGGTTCTAATTAAGAACTAAGTGTCCATCATTAGTGCCTGTCAACTTAAAGTGTCCAACATTGGTGCCATCACCCTTTTAGAAATGAAGTTCAGTGAAGCCTGAAAATCAGCATCCTTTAGTGTGTCCTATGACGCATTTTGAGGCATCAAGCTGAGTGAGGACATATTAGCTCAATTTACTTTTGTAAATATGAACCTTTATACTATGTACGTGATTTGATGATGGTTATTTGATATTGCAGGTAGCAGCCCACGACGCGCCAGTCAAGACTTGTCACTGGGTCAAGGCGCCCAACTACACCTGCCTGATGACCGCCTCCTGGGATAAAACCCTCAAGGTGACCTAGTGCATAAAACCCAAATATTCATTAATGTTTTTTTTATGACAAACGCGGCAAACGAGCAGACGGATTGCCGGTAAGCAATTGTCGTGGCCCATGGACACCCGCAACACCAGGGGAGTGACAAGCGCGTTGCCGGCCTTTAACGGGGGTCGGAGCTCTGGGAACCTTACTCACCATCAGGAACACTACATGAAAGGTAGCAGTGCTGTTATGGCTGTGGTCTTCTGTAAGGAGTACTTCCCCAGTTGGGCATCTCCAGACTCAAGCGTGATGGTACTTCACTGTGCCCTACCATGTTGTCTCATTGTTGGACGTAGTTTAAGGACACACCCGGGTCCAAATTTAAATTTAGTAAACTATAAATTAATTTCTAAAGTCGTAGAACTAAGTCGTGTTTCGACACGGTAGAATCCTCTCGATCAGTTGATGGTTGTGCAAATGTACAGTCGGCAAATACTTGAACCAAAAATCACATTTTTAACAGAAACTTATTATAAATAAATTGTTCTCTTCTGTCTTGTAATATTGCCCTTTTCTATTCCAGTTTTGGGACACCCGCAGCGCTCAGCCTATAATGAGTATGAATCTCTCCGAAAGGTGTTATTGTGCCGATGTGGTGAGTTTATGGTCTAACATACTACTTATATAAAAATGGTCTTGATAGACAGACGGACAATAAAGTGATTTTATAGGGGTTCAGTTTTTTCCTTTTGACGTACGGAACTTTAAAAATTAGGGATTACAGTTACTTAACTCCGGCTCCATTTTAAGTAGAAAATTGCGATTGGTTAGAAACATCCGCTTAGATTCAGGTTCGGTTTCTTTCAACAAACTCCGCGATCAGACATGCTTGATCGTCACTCGCCTACTTATTGTTTAATTGGGCTGTTTATAACTAGCTTTTGCCCCGCGGCTTCGCTCGCGTTAAGAAGTGTTTAAGTTATTTTTAGCACACTATCGTTCAAAACATAGTTTTGTATGCATGCATGGTTTGTGCCTACGTCATAGTAGCTTTATGCATGCAAGGTCTCAGCCCGATCGGTTTAAAATTGACAAAGTTTCATACAAACTTTCATTCACATCCCCTATTTTATCCCCTTGGGGGTAGAAGTTTCTTAGTGGATGCCTACGTCATAACATATACCTGCATGCCAAATTTCAGCCTGATCCGTCCAATGGTTTGGTTTACAATGTGATGTGAGACTACAACGAACGAATAATAGCACCTTCTCTGTCTTACCTATTGAAAGTTAAATAAGTCCATCTCTTCTTCTTTGTCCTACCATTGTCCCAGTTTATCTGGGGTCGGGTCTTCCCGTACATCTGCGCCAAAGAACTCTCTTTTGGGTTGTCTGTGGGTTTATGTTATGCTTCTGGAGCTCTCGTTGCACATTGGACCACCAAGTAGAAGGTGCCCTGCCTCTACCCCTAGGTTGTTCAGGTATGTTAAGGACCCGTTTTATGGGATGGTGTTCCTCACGCCTCATGATGTGACCGTACCAACGCAATCTCCCCTCTTTGACTTTGGAATCTATAGGGGCTACCTTGAAGGACCCGCGGATATACTCATTTCGGACTTTGTCAAGGCGTGTTATTCCCCCCGCCCATCTCAGCATCTTCATCTCGTTCACATGCAGTTGCTGTTCGTGTGTCTTTTTAATGGTCCAACACTCTGTTCCGTACATCATGGCTGGTCTGACTACGGTTTTATATATTTTGCCTTTTAGTTGTATAGGCATTTTGGTATCACATAACACGCCAGATAATGAACGCCACTTCATCCAAGCAACATTTATACGGTGTGAGACATCTTTATCGACATTTGCATCAGGTGTTATAATGGAACCCAGGTACTTAAATTGGTCTACCTTAGATACGGGTTTGTCATCTATAGAAATACTACAGTGATTGGAGTCAGATATATCCCTGTAGTAACATCCCATGTATTCGGTTTTGTTCCTATTTATACGAAGTCCATGGTTTTCTATATTGGTCACCCATCTATCGAGACTCCTTTGCAGTTCGACGGTACTTTTTCCCATGAGTGCTATGTCGTCCGCATACAGCATGCACCATTGTACCGGCTCCTGTATGTTCTGAGTTATGTACTCCATCGCCAGGTTAAACAAAAGTGGACTTAGGGCCGATCCCTGGTGCACACCGACATTCACAGAAATAAGTCCATCTGATTTGATCATGGTATTATTATTCCCAGGACTACCCAATGGCCGTGGTAGGGACGGCGGACCGCGGCATCTGTTTGTACACGCTGGAGGGCAAGCCGGCGGAATTTAAGCGAGTCGAGTCCCCGCTGAAACATCAGCACCGATGCATCGCCATATTCAAGGTAAGCCAGGACATGCTTAGACATGTTATAACCCGTGAGGTGAGGCCGCGTGGACTCCCGAAGACGTACAGCGGGGACGGACAGTAGAACGAAATTACTAAAAATGTACAGTCAGTATCGTATATTTAGTACGCCCCGTTCAACGCTCTGCTTCACTCCTCGGTCATCGCTCCGCTGCTCTCCCCGCTCATCGCTCCGCTGCACTCTCCGCTCATCGCTCCGCTGCACTCCCCGCTCGTCGCTCCGCTTCGAGCATCCACTCAGACCTTGGAATTAGATAATAAGCAAGAGTGAATAGGCTGTTACTGAACCAGCGTGCTACTGTGAAGGTTGTGACCTTCACAGACTTCTTGATGATTGAGATTACGGGCTGGCCTAGTGTCAGTTCTTAATTTAAATTCTCTTTCAAACATGTAACCAGAGAGTTCCTAGGGAAGTCTGTGGGAGACAATCAAAGCGTGTAGTCGATTTGTCTTGTATTAAATAATCCCAATTAAAGAATATCATAGAAGTTATCTTTATTATCAGCTCTCCACCTTCACACCTTCGACCTTGTCGATACTTACCATCAGATGCGACTGAGGTCAAACGCTGGTCAGTCATCATCATCTTCCTCGCGTTGTCCCGGCATTTGCCACGGCTCTTGGGGGCCTGGGGTCTGCTTGGCAACTAATCCCAGGATTTGGCGTAGGCACTAGTTTTACGAAAGCGACTGCCATCTGACCTTCCAACCCAGAGGGTAAACTAGGCCTTATTGGGATTAGTCCGGTTTCCTCACGATGTTTTCCTTCACCGAAAAGCGACTGGTAAATATCAAATGATTTTCTTACATAAAAAACTCATTGGTACAAGCCGGGATTTGAACCTGCGACCTCCGGATTGCAAGTCGCTCGCTATTACCGCTAGGCCACCAGCGCTTTTTTTTTCTCTCTGGCCAGTCATGTATATAAAAAAAAATATAGATTATTTGTGTAAGCCTGTCCTGAAACATTTATTAATCTATTATTTCCTTAATTCCTCATAGGATAAGAAGACGAAGCAACCGGCTGGCTTCGCCCTGGGCTCGGTGGAGGGCAGGGTGGCTATACAGTACGTGAACCCGACCAACCCGAAGGACAACTTCACGTTCAAGTGCCACCGGTCTGCGGGGACCAACGCTGGTTACCAGGTTAGTAACACCGTGCTTTTTTTTTATGAAAAAGTTAACAAACGAGCAGACGGATTGGCTGATGGTAAGCAATTAACGTCGACATGGGCACCCGCAACACCAGGGGAGTCACAGCGCGTTGCCGGCCTTTAAGTTGGAGCTCAATACTTCAGGAACACATACCTGAAAGGTAGCAGTGCTATTATGGCTGTGGTCTTCTGTAAGGAGGAGGTACTTCCCCATTTAGGCTTCTCCAGACTCAAGCGTGATGGTCATCGCTGTGCCCTACCTCTCATTGTTGGACGTAGTTTAAGGACATACCCGTTTAATCTGTTGTTTTTTATCCCGTTGTCCAGTCGCCATCAGATATATCAGAGCTGTGGAGGTGGTCACAATTATCTGAACATGCACTTTATCTGCAGCAACTGCTTACCATCAGGCGGTCCGTATGCTTGTTTACCACCGACGTAGTATAAAATCACGTATAAAATCTTGTATCACTATTTTTATATTAAGCAGAAACGTCTGTCAAAGAGTAGAGCATATCAAAGATATTTAAGTCGAAAGAAAAATAGAAAAATTTGACTCGCAGCGGGACTCGAACCCACAACCACTGGATCCAGTGGTTGTGGGTTCGAGTCCCGCTGCGAGTCAAATTTTTCTATTTTTCTTTCGACTTAAATATCTTGTATCACGTTTTTTTATAACAGCCGGTAGAATTATATATCTGCTGATAGATGGCGCTAGTAGGTAGTAGTAGTATTTGTGTGCGCGATTTAGCAGAAAAGCTAATTCATATGAGTTTCTTATGATGTTTGACGAGAATCATTTGTTGTCCAGGACATATATGCGGTGAACGACATAGCCTTCCACCCCGTCCACGGGACCCTGGCCACCGTCGGCTCTGATGGATCCTTCTCCTTCTGGGACAAGGTATGTTATTTTATTATGTTTATACACTAACCCAAGGGTTGTCTGGAAGAGATCGCTCTTTAACAAACGTAATCCGTACACTTTTGATCCAATTTACTTTTATTATTTGCAAATAGTTCCAAATAGTTTTCTGGAGTATATAAAATATAAATTAATAGATAGTTTTAGTTATTATTATTAATTTTCCTAACTAACTAGTGCGTAAAAACTTTTTAAGGCACTTGCTATGAAAAATTGGGTTCAACACTCGCGTAAAAACTTCTTCAAGACTCGGGTGATTGTCCTCGTTTCACTCGGGCTCCAACGTTCACCCTCGTCGAAAAAAAGTTTTTTTTCACTAGTATCAAAATGTACTATTTTAACCCTATTACCTTATACTTGTCTGTGTATCACTTGTATGACGTTGAAGTGGTATTTATCGATAACAGGACTGTCGATGTTTTTATTTTGTCAATCACTTACAAGAAATCGTTCGTGCTAGAAAAATGTTTAGTTATAGTTATGTTACTAGCTACATGACCGTCTTTTAAGTGTGGTTGCTGGATAAAAAATATCCTATGTCCTTTGTCCTACGACAAGAACTCGTACGAGACGGTTTAATAATACACCGAACACCAGCCACGACCCAGACAAAGATACATTAGTAAAAAAATCAAGAATTTATTTTTAGACAAACTAAAAGTAAACTTACAAAATAGACCTTATTAACTATAGAATTAAGAGTTGAAATAGATAACATATACTTAAGAAAAAACGACGATGACCTCCGGTGTTCGAGACGGGATTCGAACCCGCATCTCCAGCTATCGCGGCTGACGCCTTAACCAATTTGGCCACCCGTACACAGCGGACCACGTCGAAATTAATCAAGTATATGTGATCTTGTTTATTTTTAAACGGTTTTTTAGGCACCGTTTTACCAATTCCGGATTCCGGGGTTCGAATCCCGTCTCGAACACCGGAGGTCCTCGTCGTTTTTCTTAAGTATATGTTATCTATTTCAACTTTTAATTTATATAGTAGTATTACTACTTAAAAATCAAAGCAAATCAAAAATATTTCATAAAAAATAATTTGATTTGTTCTTAGTTTTATAGAATTAAGATTTAATTTATGTAATCTCACGTTCCAAGGATGCCCGCACGAAGCTCAAATCCTCGGAACTGCTGGATCAGCCGCTAACGCGCGCGGCGTTCAACCACAACGGACAGATCTTCGCGTACGCGGTTGGCTACGATTGGTCCAAGGTATTTTTTTATGGCATAGGCGGCAAACGAACAGACGGATTGCCTGATGGTAAGCAATTACCGTCGCCCATGGGCACCTGCAACACCAGGGGAGTGACAAGCGTGTTGCCGGTTTTTATGGGGGTTGGAGCTCTTAACCTTACTCACCATCAGGAACACAACACTACATACCTGAAAGGTAGCAGTGCTATTATGGCTGTGGTCTTCTGTAAGGAGGAGGTACTTCCCCACTTGGGCTACTCCAGACTCAAGTGTGATGGTACTGTGCCCTACCTCTCATTTTTGGACGTAGTTTAAGGACATACCCGGATCCAATAACCGCGTTTGGTTATGTTCGGCTACTATACTGTACTGGCATTTTGCCACGGCTCCTTAGCCTGTGGTCCGCTTGCCAACTAATCCCAGATTTATTTGTGTTATGAACAAATCAAACTAATTATAATTGATCACTACTAACTTTCATAACTGACTGATTTCATAACTTTCATGGCTGATGACGACCGGTCTGGCCTAGTGGTTAGTGACTTTGCCTATGAAGCCGATGGTCTTGGGTTCAAATCCCAGTCATTTTATTTGTGTGATGAACACAGATATTTGTTCCTGAGTCATGGGTGTTTTCTATGTATTTAAGTATTTATATGTATATATCTATTATGTATAATTATCGTTGTCTAGTACCTACAACACGAGCCTTACTGAGCTTACCGTAAGACTAAGTCGATTTGTGTAAGATTGTAATAAACTGTTTGATATGCTTTCTTATCGGATTACGCATAATTATGTACTTTACAAGATTTGATGTATCACTGTATTGAAAAAATAAGTCCCGCCGTAGTTTCTTGTCGGTATCTTCTCGGGTCAGAGGTGTAGGGTCGAACCGGTGTAGATTTTTCTTTGACGTTTGTAAGTGCATGTAATATGCCTAAATTAACTTTTTTTTATTGTCCCGAAATATATAAATATTTATTATTTATTTAAATGTTTTAAATAATATGTTTCTCAGGGCCACGAACATTTCAACCCGGCGAAGAAGAACTTCATATACCTGCGAGCGTGCTACGATGATCTCAAACCTCGCACGAACTGATCTACGCTACCGTCTTACAACGCGTGAGCATGTAGATTTTATAAACTTGGGGAGATTTTGGGTGATTGTTCGGGCATTTGAACCGTTCTTATTACTCTGTCCAGGTTTTTGTAGAAGTGCCAGCATTATATTAAGTAGGTTTTGGTTGTCCTTTAGCCCAGCTGTCTACCAGTAAACCAAAAATAACACCAAACTGTATGATCATTTCTACAGAACTCTGGACAGAGTAAAAAGAACGGTTCAAACGCCCGAATAATCACTCTTTTGTGAGGAAACTATTCTGGAATTATTGAGATTTTTTGAAGAATTCATCCTCTTCGACTGTGAAGTTGAAAAATTCATCCTCTTCACCTCTACAAATGCAAGTTTCCAATTAGGTTTAAAGAACTTTATTTCTCATAAAGAATTACAGAACTCACTTGCAATAAAATAAATTAAAAATGAAAATAAAGCATACAGTGTATACAACTATTTCACCTATAAGACATGTAACATTATATAAATATTAAATTTATATTATATAGTTGTGTTACTACTTTGTGAAAATTGTGAACGTTCATACAAGTACAATTGTAAGATTTTTTTTCGAAAGTGAATCATAAGTAGTGTCTGGGTGAGATTGTTTTCCTGTTTGGGATTTGAATACTAAGTGATTATGTGCGATATAGTTTGAGATGTTTTAATTAATGTTTAACATTATTTATAGCAGGCAACCACTAAGAATAATATATCGGCGCTGTGAAGGTGGAAACAAATATCTGACATTGCACTTTATAGCCTTTACAATAGAGGCGGTGTTCAGATATTTGTGACCACCTCCACAGCTCCGATATATCTGATGGCAATGTACGTTGGAGATTTGAAACTTCGCACATAAACTAACAATTAAAATACAATTGCGTGTTAAAATACAAAGTGTTTTCTGTAATTCAACCCCAAATGGGGTTTAAAGTCCGTTTTATGTATATATTATTTTTGGAATGAGTGTCTTAAAAGAACACTCGCTGGACTTCTCATTAAGATACAAAACATTTCATTTCAGTATTTAACGGAATTCCTTCCCGAGAGAGATGAAAAAGGTTGAATATTTGTATTAATGCAAAACCGAAACTTCTGATGTTAAAAGCTTAAAATTTATATCTACACCACACTAACACGTAATTGGAAGCGATTTTAGAAAATTCCTATCCTAAGGTAAAAAAGGGTTGAATTTTCCGAAAGGGATGAAAAAGGTTGGAAATTTGTATCAACACAATTAACTTTTTTTAAGGTCACGCTTATTGGGCCATTTTTTTTTCTGAAAACTCCCGTACACGCGTCTAAGGTCCGTTTGTTAGTAATAATGTGTAAAAATTGTGAGAGTTTAAATAAAATATTCCTAACGTTGGCGTTTTTTTGTGTTTTGTATGTTAATATGTAATTTAATTAGGGTAATTCGCTAGTAACTGGTCACCCTCCAATAACGGGCCACATTATACTAAAATGAACTCTGTTTATAGGCGGTTAGAATTAATTTTAGTGAGGTGGCTAGTTATTGAAAACCCATTAGAAAATGTGTTCTATTTGTAGGTATACGGAATTCATTTTCAGTATAAGGTGGCCGGTTATTGGCAAGTGGCCAGTTAGTGCGGTTTACCCTAATATTTGCATTGGCGTGTGAAAGCTATAGTTTAGCTAGCCGATTTTTGAAGTATGTCGTGGTGTATGTGTACTTTATGTAAAAGGTGATTTTTTTTTATTCTTAGTCTGTCCCGTCACCCAGGGGACACTGGCATAGTCTGTTTGAAAAATTCTGTACAGTCAACACCATCAAAGTCAAAGATGTTTTTTACTTTGTTTTTAACCAATTTGATTTCTAGGCCACTTCGAACCTTGTCACAGTGACGTTAATAAGAGATCTTTTGCGTCTTTCATATAGATGTTCACTGTGACAAGGTACGAAGTAGCCCATAAATCAAATTGATTGACTGTACTTTAACAACCAAAAGTTGATTCTGCATTTAGTAAATTTATAGCAACGGGTGACTCACGTTTTTAAGTCGAATATTGCTCGACATGTTTCTTTTCGTATCTTCGTCAGTTAGCCAACGCGAACTGCTCATGATTATGCTCCTCGTTACGGCGCGAAATATGTTGAGCCATATTCGACTTATAAAACGCGAGTTACCCGCTTCTATACGATTAATATGGTTGAATTTGACGATAATTTTGTGTTTAAAATCGTTTAGTATTAGCACTATACATTTTTTTTGAATGGATGGATTCCTAAATAATGAAACGTGAAGTGTAGTGGTTGTCTAAGTTTCAATTTACAACTTTGGATAATGGAATAATTGTATATTATTCCTAAGTTAATAAAAGTAAATATCCCAACCAGAAAACCTTGCCATATTGCGGAAAACTACTGTAACTAAATTCTTATGAGACTACTAAAGCTTGATTCAAATTCAACGCACCCGCCCGCGCACGCTGTGTGGAGGTGTTTATTTAAAACTAGCTGAACAATCGCGCCGCGGGCCCGCGGTGACACCCGCCCGCGTTGTATGTGAATCAAGCTTTAGTGTAGCTGTGAAAGGGACGATACAGCGCCCCCAGAGTAGTTTTTTTGTATAGTCTGGTTTATACGTCTAGTATTGAGCAATAGTTTGATACAATTCTCCTGAAGCATGTAAAAATAATTGTATTTTGTAAGTTAAATTGTTATAAACTGTTAATAAATTATTAACAAGATTTTTGTCTATCATTTACATAGAATATTAGCCAGCTATATAAGGGTTAATCTTACAGGGACTAGACTGAGCTGAGCTGACGGTCGTAGCGCGTAGTGAATTGTGGCACTCAATGTGTGTGGCAGTTTCCTGTCAAAATTTAGTAACAATCAAGGATAGGACAAACGCCCGTCATTTCGAAACCCTGTTCCGTACAGCAGAGACTTCCTTATTTTATGATGTTAAAATATTTTGGAAGAACAGTATACCAATGTCAACGATTACATATGCCCCTATGACGTCGTAGACTGTGAACGGACGTTTTGAACGCATAAATGGGTCATAAATTCACATTTCACACACTCACAACTGAAAATTTAGAAAAAAACTTGGTCATTCTATTTTATTGGCGACAGTAAATTTCGGAATGTCAATCATAAATTAATTAGTCACTGGATATAAATTATGGTCTAATAAATGTATAAAATAGTATTTTTTTATTAACATAAGGAAGTCTCTGCTGTACGGAACAGGGTTATATTTTCAAAATGACGGGCGTTTGTCCTATCCTTGGTAACAATACATATATCCACAAGGCACAATATATATATTTGCCGTGTGATGCTCGCTGACTAGAATAGCACTACCCCATCTCCTCAGATGGGCAGCAGCGTCCGTCGAAACCCAATGTACAGCTACTGCGGTCGCCAACCCGCCAAGCGTGGCGACTATGGCAACTACACCCAAGATGACACAAGTCATATATGTAGGAGGCTTATGTCCAGCAGTGGACTGCATACAGCTGAAATGTAATGTATGTAATATCCTCCTAAGGCCCAACGCAAAATTCAGTACGTAAATAAATAAAATAAAATAAATAAATATTTCGGGACAATCTTAGACAAATCGACCTAGTCCTACGGTAAGCTCGGTAAGGCTTGTGTTGTAGGTACTAGACGACGATATATATATTATATAGATGCATATAAATACATAGAAAACACCCGTGACTCAGGAACAAATATCTGTGCTCATAAACAAATAAATGCCCCGACTGGGAATCGAACCCAGAACCGTCGGCTTCATAGGCAAAGTCACTACCCACTAGGCCAGACCGGTTGTCACACAGCCATTGTTAACCCCGGTACTACCAGTAGTACTAATGTTTTATACTCATTCAGGCCCGAGTACTTAGGACACTTTTAAATGTTATCCTACTTGTATAGTACCGATAGTTATTGAGCTAGCTTATCATCACTATATGACACCTTTTTGGACATTTGAAAATGTAAATTTAGATTAACGCGAAATTTGAAATCAAGATTTGATTTTTATGGGTAGGACCATGGTACACTATGACTACACAACTGTTACAGGAGCTGGGTCTGAATGACAGTGTTATTTAAACCTATAGGTAGGACCTTGGGTCTTTATTTATTTATTTAGCTTTGATCTCGCACATCTGTTATAAAATTTGAATCTTTGGTTGTGTTTTATTGATCTTTGATCCCTTAAGGGTAAAAGCCTCCTCCATCTTCTTCCATTTGTCTTTGTTTTCCGCAGTATTTCCCCAGTTATTTCCTGCGGTTTCTATGATGTCATCAACCCATCTTTTTCTTTGTCTTCCCGATTTCTTTTCCCAAGAGGACCTTTCCATTTCGTTGCTAATATAGTCCACCTCTTATCTTTATATCTTGCCAAGTGTCCGGCCCATCTCCATTTTTGCTTTAAGCTGAACTGTAGTGCGTCTGTTAATTTTGTTTTCGATCTGATGTTTGTGTCTAACTTCTTATTTGTTTGCGTCTGATGTCTAACTTTATCTATTTTCCTGAGATTAACAAAAAACCTTGGGCCTTAGGAGGATATAAAAGATAAAAGATCTTTATTTTTCAATTTAGGCACATTACATGCACTTATGAACGTCAAAAAAAAAAATCTACACCGGTTCAAACCCTACACCTCTGACCCGTGAAGATACCGGCAAGAAACGACGGCGGGACTTATTTTTTCAATACAGTGATACATCAAATCTTAAAGTACTTACATAATTATGCGTAGTCCGATAAGAAAACATATCAAACAGTTTATTACAAGATATGAAAATACAAAATATAAAAGTAAAAATAATAATGTATAAACAAATTCGACTTCACAAAATAGACATACTTTAATATGCTTTCTTATCTGAACTGTGTCATTTACATGAGCTGGCAGTACATACAATTGTTGAATTCATTGCTAGGTGGTTTTGGTAGTTTCTGGTTTGGGCCATGCATCTTTGTCTGTCAAATAATCCTCTACTCTGTAATAGCCCTTAGACATCAAAGACTTTTTTAAGTAATTCTTAAGTACTGGGAAGGGTAATTTTAAGGCATCATCAGGTAACTTGTTATATAAATGAATACATTGCCCATAAAATGATTTATACACTTTACGCACACGACACTTTCTAATAGCAAGCTTATTCTTATTTCTAGTGTTATAGGTATGGATGTCACAATTTTTGGTAAACAACTGAAGGTTTTTAATAACGTACATAATGTTTTCATATATATATTGACAAGCTACAGTTAATATATTAATTTCTTTAAAAAGTTTTCTAACAGATGCACCTGCTTTTAAGTTATACATAAAACGAATGGCTCTTTTTTGTAATACAAATATAGTCTGTATGTCAGCTGCTTTGCCCCAAACCAGAATACCATATGACATTACACTATGGAAATAACTATGATAAACTAATCGAGCTGTCTCAATATTCGACAGTTGCCTAATTCTCCTAACGGCGAAAGCGGCCGAACTTAATCTATGTGCGAGTTTTGTTATATGAGGACTCCACTGTAGACTTTTGTCCAATGTTAAACCAAGGAACAATGTTTTATCTACTATCTCTAAGCATTCATTATTTAAAAGTATTCTAGTATCCACCGGTGTAACATTCGGCAAAGCAAATCTAACACATTTTGTTTTCTTAGCATTAAGCACCAGATTGTTAGTAGTAAACCAGTTGAGAACATCAGCTAGTGTGTTATTAATTACATTAAAATCTGTAGATTGCCGGTCAACCTTGAAAATTAATGATGTATCATCGGCAAATAAAACTATATCACAACGGTTTTCTACTGTACAAGGTAAATCATTTATATAAACCAAAAACAGGAACGGGCCTAATATAGAACCCTGTGGTACTCCTAATTTTACTAAAGCTCCTCTAGACTGGGTGTTATTTACAACGACTGTTTGGTTTCTATTGCTAATATATGAGGACATGAGGTTTAAGGCATTTTCTACACTATATACCAGAGAAACAACATAAACTATAATAATATTTATTAACTAACAGCTTTTCATAATTTAGTGGCCCTCATGACCGTGTTCGCCATGACCGTGGTCTCCGAGCATCTTCTCCGCTCCAGCAGTGATCAGAGCCAGACCCAGGCCAATGGGGAATCCACGGAAGAACACTTTTCTGGCGCGTCCCCATTTGGTACCAAACCCTGGGTTGTATCGCCAAGCCTCGTTTCTGGAAAACAAAGTTGAAGGGTTAAAAATTCATAAATTTATATGCTTAGGTATAGGCCATGGTATGTTGTTTTACAAAAATAATAAATCTTATATAATAGACTAGAATAGCACCACCCCATCTCCTCCTGCGGGTGTCGTAAGAGACGACTAAGGGAAAAATCCTACGGACGGGCAGCAGCGTCCGTCAAAACCCAATCTACAACTACTGCGGTCGCCAACCCGCCTGCCAAGCGTGGCAGGCGGGTTGGACTATGGCAACTACCCCCAATATGATACAAGTCATATTTGTGGGCGGCCTATGTCCAGCAGTGGACTGCATACGGCTGAAATGTATGTATGTATGGTTAATTGCTGGTTACCTAGCAGTAAGAGCGAGTGACTTGCAATCCAGAGGTCGAAAGTTCAAACCCCGGCTCGTACCAATGAGTTTTTTGGAACTTATGTGCAAAATATCAATATTTACCAGTCGCTTTTTGGTGAAGGAAAACACCGTGAGGAAACCTGACTAATTCCAATAAGGCCTAGTTTACCCTCTGGGTTGGAAGGTCAGATGGCAGTCGCTTTCGTTAAACTAGTGCCTACGCCAAATCCTAGGATAAGTTGCCAAGCGGACACCAGGCTCCCATGAGCCGTGGCAAATGCCAGGACAATGTGAGGAAGGTAATGACAAGTATGGTTAATTGCAATGTTAACTGATTGCCGCAGCATAGGTGTTAATAGTTAATTGCCATTGAAAGTTCTTAAAGTGATGGCTGTTCTAAGTTTAAACTTAATTGACATTTGAAAGTGTAAAAAAGAACCAAAGAATGTGTAAATTGGAGGAGAGTGTGTACACTACAATTTTTTGATTAGTCTGTGTGCAAAGTCCTTCCCTCTCTCCCGCCACACATCACAGTTTAATGTGTTCCTATCCCTACAGTCCACAAAATACTCTCCAATTTGAAAGTGTAAATTATGAATGCTCCTTTTCAGTCACAGTATAGCAAAGAGGGCGCAATTTGTCAGAGAGGGCGCAATATCGCTGTATTTCCTTTTTCATAGCCAGTCGGGTGTGTTGTGAGCGCAAGATACCTAACACTCCTCCTTGCTTTGCTCTTCGTCATACCCAACAGTGTCTCTGGCACTGTATTTCCTTTTTGATAGTCTAAATATTTTTGATTTCAGAGAAAAGTTGCCCATACAAAACATGCTTATTTTAGGGTCCTTTATCAGGTCGCATTACAAAAAATAGGTGTTATAATGACACCCCAATAGTCCACCCCATAAGTCCCGCGCCTCCTTTGCTATACCCTAACCTCCTTTTCTGTAAGGGCATATATTACAAACACGACTGTTAGAAGAACACAATGTAATTTTTATTACACATTCATACCTGATCCACGGATCCTTTAGTCCGCGCTGGGCCAAAGCCTTCTCCAACTCCTCAAGCTGTGGTATCCCCTTCACCTGGAATTGCTTGTGGTCTGGGACCACGTACGGTGCGTGACCATGTCCGCCCATCCTTCCTAAAATTATAAAAATCGTCTAAGAAAAATACACTACTAACCTATATTGATTATATAATTTCATATGCTATGTTATTGTAAATAACAGAATATTTAAAGAGTGGTGTAATTTTTATTACATTATATCACAGAAAACTTACTTTTAATTAAAGAATTATATAGGAAAAAAGGATCTTTATGGCAGTAGAAATATGACAAAATTGACGATTGTTTTGATAGGATGACACCGGCCCTACCGCGAAACAGGATATTCGTAAATTTCGGATGATTGTCTCTGTCACTCTCATGACGCCTTTAATTGGAGTGACAGAAACAATCGTACGAAATTTACGAATATCATTATTGGCGGTAGCACCACAGGGTCAGAACAGATGTAAAGGCTAAACTATTTGAGACACTAATTAACACTCCTCGTGTCTTCAGTTTTTTATACTTTCAACATTGACAGTTGTGTATAGCGTCCTTAAATTAAATCCTGCATGTTGGCTAAATTGTCACTTCCGTGTTTGTGTTTTTATCTCTGCAGTTGCACCTGCACCTATCTTCAGTCGCATCGCCGGTTCACGGCCGGTTGTTGTTGCGCGCCGAACGATGCGGCCCGAGCTTTACGTTTAACAAAAGCTTAATTCATAATTCATGAAGTGCGATAAATTTATAAATTAAAACGGTGTCCAAACTAAATCAGCTGACATTGTGTATGTTTACAATCGTGGACAGTGTGTTTTAATTTATATTCATAAGGATCAAATCAATGAAGTGAACTCCCTTGTGTGTAAACAAGAGCAGGAGTGATATTTTTAGTGCTGGAGCGTGAGAAGGAGTTTGTAACGTTTCTAGATATGTGTATTAATTAGTGCGATGAAGTACTTTGTAGCGGTTCTAGCGGTGGTGGCGGGGGCAGCCGCTGTCCTGCCGGGACAACCACCGCGCCCGGGTAAGCCCTCTATTATTAAATGCCGAATGACCTTTACTAATTATTTCGTATTAAATTGAAAATGTTATTTTGCAGTTTAATATACTAAAACTTCAATGATTACGGTGCTATATTCCTGATAGCATATAGAGGAACGCGGGTTTTTATTGCGGACGCGAATCATTCCCGGTTCCGTAAGAAATTCAATATCGGTTTGCCCAGGAAAGTAAGTCTAGGCTTTATTCAGACGAGATAATAACCAAGATATTTATTATAGCATTCTTAATATTTTTATAGATTTTATTACCTATTTCCTAAAATAGCATTGATGACTTTCCAGTACAACATGAGGAATAATAATTTTGTAGGATGTAAAATAATTAGGTTTATAAAATTATTATTATAAACACTCCCAAAAAGAATAAGGAAATAATGTGAACTGTGTTTCTTTAAGTAGTAAAACTATGTATATAAACAAATCATAATGTTACCAAATAAGCAATATCATAACAAAATAGATAATTTATCTAATTTTGCAATGAATATTAACAAAAATTTAGGAAATAGGATTTTACTTTATTAATTATTATTTTTCAAGCTGAATGTTTGACCCGGGTATGTCCTTAAACTACGTCCAACTATGAGAGGGAGGGCACAGCAAAGTCCATTTTACTTGAGTCTGGAGAAAGCCCAATTGGGGAAGTACCTCCTCCTCACAGAAGACCACAGCCATAATAGCACTGCTACCTTTCAGGTATGTAGTGTTGTGTTCCTGATGGTGAATGAGGTTCCCAGAGCTCCAACAACTTTTTGGGTAGGCAACGCGCATATCCTCTGGAATTGCAAGCATCCATAGACTATGGTAACTGCTTACCATCAGGCGGGCCATTACCTTGTTTGCCACCATCATTGTATGGGAAAAAAATATATATACTGATTATAAAGTTGCATATATTCTCAATAAACCAAGTTGTAGATTGTCTGCAATTTGATGACCAACATGATATTAATGAAAACTAATTTAGCAGTCAATCACATGTGTAGCTGTCAATAGATGGTTAATAAATATTGGAGATGTTAATTTGAACCTTATGAAGTAGACAATAAGATCAATGTGAAAAAATGAACTGAACCATGTCTA
Organism: Grapholita molesta; assembly: GCA_022674325.2. Lineage (NCBI taxonomy): Eukaryota > Metazoa > Arthropoda > Insecta > Lepidoptera > Tortricidae > Grapholita > Grapholita molesta. The sequence goes on along the minus strand of CP053141.2, from coordinate 3,143,901 downwards.
TGTAGTTGTGCAGAGAATTTTTTTTTTTTTTACGACATAAGGTGGCAAACGAGCAGAGGGATTGCCTGATGGTAAGCAATTACCGTCGCCCATGGGCACCCGCAACACCAGGGGAGTCACAAACGCGTTGCCGACCTTTAAAGGGGGTTGGAGCTCTGGGAACCTTACTCACCATCAGGAACACAACACTACATACCTGAAATGTAGCAGTGCTATTATGGCTGTGGTCTTCTGTAAGGAGAGGTACTCCTACCTTTCATTGTTGGACGTAGTTTAAGGACATACTCGGGTCCAAAAATTAATATGGAACTTGTGTCAAAAATGTATAATGCCACATGTGTGTACAGACATGTTACTACAACACAAGCCAGGTGCTTTAGCTAAGTTTTTCACCTATATTCACTGTAATTTTGAAGAGTATTGACTAATAAAGCCTGAAAATAGGCAGGAGTTTACAGAGTTAGTGGAACAAAATATTGAAGCGGGCTAACCATCGAAACATTAAAGTTATTTCTTATAATGATTTAATAAACTTCATACATACCTCTCTTCTTCCTTGTTCACTCAGTGCTGGTCGCAACCATCATATGCAACATGTCTCCATTAATTGCGGTCATAGGCCAAGTGAACTGTACAGTGCAGAGCACCAGTAGACTACTTCATCGCATCGGGCCATCTCTTAGGCTAAGGTTGTCTAGAGGGTAAACTAAGCTTAATTACTCCCGTTTCCTTATAAAAAATAAAATAAATAAATAAATATTTCTGGACAATCTTACACAAATCGACCTAATCCTATGGTAAGCTCAATAAGGCTTGTGTTGTAGGTATTAGACGACGATATATATAATAGATAGATACACATAAATACTTATATACATAGAAAACACCGTGACTCAGGAACAAATATCTGTGCTCATCACACAAATAAATGCCCTGACTGGGATTTGAACCCAGGACCATCGGCTTCATAGGCAGGGTCACTATCCACTAGGCCAAACCGGTCGTCAGAACGGTGTTTTCCTTCACTGAAACGCGACTGGTAAAAATCAAATGATATTTCGTAGGTACATAAGTTCCGAAAACTCAAGCCAGGGTTCGAACCTGCAACCTCCGGATTACAAGTCGCACGCTTACCGCTAGGCCACCAGCGCTCTTTTTTTGTTTCCTATACCCCTAAAATTAAATCTACAGGAATCCACACAGCCCGAGCCCGAGCAGCCTAGCGCAAAAGCGCAGTCAACGTAAAACTGCTCTGTTTTTGATTTGATAATAAAAAAAAATACAATAGTTTCTATTTCTTTCATACCTATTACCCAACCATATTTATTGTACAAACTCAAGCTTACCTTGACTTGAGATAGGTCGCTTGAAACATCCACACACACACTTAATCTCTTTTAACACTAAATGGTTCCAGATAAGACAGCTGGCATCCATTATCTTAACTAGTCCTATTAAAGTGTTTGTGGCGGATCCATTATGCCCACAGAATCGTGAACAACATTTGTGTCGTAGCCACTTTATGAACTTTACTTAGAGGACTTTGGTATCATTGATATTTGAAACAGACAAGACGTCAGCGATAAAGAGACTGTTTATATTTGAATTCTTAGTCATACTTAAGCAAATGTTTTGGGAGAATCTTACATAAAACTAAAAACTAATTAAAAGCGCCGAAATTTTTAAACGTAACCAATATAAAGGTGGTTTTCCACCGGCGAGACTAGGAGGGACGATTTTATTTATTTGTACGGAAAATTAAACCGTGATGACGTATCTTTAGAGTGATTTTTGCGAGGAGACAGTTACCCGCGCGATTCGCACGAACTCGCGCGAGAAAAAAATTGTCTTCGCAATAAACACGCGAGAGAAGAGCCTGGGCAGAGAGTACCATTTGGTACCGTTTGACGTAGAAACGTTAGGTCCATGGGTTCCCAGCGCGCACAAAGTTTTTGCAGAAATCGCGAAGCGTCTGGTTGACGTAACTGGTGACTGAAGAGCTGGTGGCTTCCTCGCACAACGTATTAGCATTGCGATACAACTAGGAAATGCCGCCAGCATCATTGGTACAATGCCTCAAGGGCGTTTTTTACTTAATTTAGTAAATAGTTAAGTACTCATAATATTGTAATTATTGTAAATAAAGATTTTGTAATTCAAAACTAAAGCGAATTAAAGTTTCATTTCCTTGACCGACGTTTCAAGGTAATTAAATCCCTAAATACCTAAAGATATATAGTTTTTAGTAAATATGTGTAGAAAATGAATTTCTATATGTTTATCAATTGAAATGCGATAGAATCTTTGAAACGCGTAATTAAAAAAAAATACACCGGATTGGGGTATAGATCCAAAACTTTCAGGCTGACTTCCTCACACAGAGACCGCTCGCTCTAATATAAAAAAATACAGGATTTACTAGATTTTAAAGTTGTAAGTGTTGAAACTGAAATCGCTTACGACGTCACACTCAATTCGACTTGATTTCTCACTGGAACACAAATTCTGTTATAGTCACTATAACACAAAGAGTTTTTTTTATATCTAAACCATAACACTCAATGGAGTTAAAAATAGAACCGACCCTTATAAAAAACTACTGCATATGAGTGGCGCGTTCAATCTCAGTGCGCCTTGCAAGGCCCGCGCCTTTGATTTGTTCAGTTCAGATTGTTCTAATCTATTTTTATTTTTAAGCCAGGGATGTTACGAATGTCATTACATTCGTGACAATGGCCAGCACACCAAAATTTTAACCAAATTTACAATTATACTTCATCCAAATTAAGGTTTCAGCGTGAGATGGTAACAGACAGAGCTACTTTCGCATTTATAATATTAGTATCATCATCATCATGTCAGCTTTAAGACTTCCACTGCTGAACATAGGCCTCCCCCCGGGACCTCCCTAGGCATCGGTTGGAAGCGACCTGCATCCAGTCGTCTCCCTTTATTAAGTCGTCTGTTCATCTTTTCGGTTGATGTCCTACGCTACGCTTGCTAGTCCGTGGTGTCCACTCAAGCACTTCGGCCATCTGCTTTGCGTGCAATGCAGCCTGCCCATTGCCACTTCTTGCTAATCCGGTCTTTCACTATCGGCCTCATCTTAAAGCTCAAAGTCGCTCAACCAGCTATTTAGAAGGCTATACTCGGCTTTTCTCTACGCGATCAAATCAGAAATGAACTAAGGCCACCGGCAAGCTGAATATTAGTATGAATAGTAAAAATTGATAAACTTAATACCTTTTGAAACCGCTCATACGGCAATGCAGTAGTTGCATAGTAATGACCTCTGGTCATGGGCGATGCCGTAGTGTTGCGCTGAATAAATAAGGTATAGCCTCCTAAGGCCCGCCGTACAAATAATATCCTACTCTAATTTGTTCTTTATAGTGTAGGAAATAAAGTAGAATCTCTTTTGTGTCAAAATCGAAGGAAACAAATGAAATTCAACTCTGTTCCAATTGTATAAAATTCAAATTTGATTATAGTAGTTAGTACTACAGGTAGGCCCGTGGGTCTTACGATGATATAATACCGGAATACATAGTATGTTACGTACTCAGGGCGGTAAAACAAAGAATGAATATAAATAAGAATGAAATAAAAATATTTGTGGCCCGAACCGGAGGTAAGGGTTCTAAACGTTCTAAACAAGCGATCTGAGGCCTTCTTTATTACCGCCCGTGGTGCGTACATAGTTTTACGTCTTCATGTGAGTGTAAAATGATATTTTCCGTCGCGCCCTAGGGCGGTAAATCTCACTTACCGCCCAGTGTGACGTAAAAGTATTTCACATACGGGTATATATACCAAATTTTAGATGTATGTAACGCCGGGAAGCAAGCCAAATTAGATGTACACGATTATAAAAAGTATAGGTCCCCTACATACCTCGTTCAGTCGTTATCAGCTATTTCATAGCTGTGGAGGTGGTCACAAATATCTAAACATGCACTTTCTCGCCTTGGCAATAGAGGCGTTGTTCAGGTATTTGTGACCACCTCCACAGCTCTAATATATAATGGAGTGTACTAGCGTTACAAAAAGACAGTATACTTTTCTCCGTCTACGCTATAAAGTCCTTGCTGTAAACTAAAGTAAGTAGACATTTAGTGTTATCGAATTCGACCTATAGCTTCTGTAAGAGCCTTCCTGATTGAATTACTTTGCTTCTTTATAGCGCCAGTAACACTGTTATACAACCTTTTAAACGCAAATTGCCACAGGAATCGAGTTAGGGCAACGTTCTTTGACTAACTGTTAGCTTTACTACTTTTTAATGTTCCATCGTGTTTAAATTTACTAATATACTGTTCTTAAATCTTATTGCATACACGTGTCGAACTTCAAACTCAGCTATAAGTAAATGTAACTGAAGGACCATGTCTATGTAGTTGTGCAGAGAATTAATTATAGAAATTACGTCAAAATTTGAATATAGAACGCCGACATGCGTGTACACACATACTACTACATAAGCCACGTGCTTTAGCTAAGTTTTTCACCTTTATTGCATGCTGCTATTGCTGCTCTAAGGTTGATTAGATTTCTGTATTTTTTTTAGATAATCAACCTTATAGGGTAAGTACGAAATTGCGTGGCAAAAATGACCACCCAGAACATCGTCTTTTTGTATTTTTTTCAAGAATCATTGGGACAATCGAGCCACGAGGACGCTTGAACGCACGACCACAGTGACTTTTGGCCCTTAAAGGGTTAAAACAGAATGGATTTACCCGAGCTTGAAGTTAAGCTACACACATGTAAAAAGGCCTATGGTCTAACACGTTAGATAACCAAAAAATAATTAACAATTTTTTTTGTGAAAACTCACTTTGATTATTAGTTAGTAGTTGCCGTGGCTGGCTGACTAGAATAGCACTAACCCATCACCTCCCGCGGGTGTCGTAGGAGGCGACAAAGGGAAAAAACTGACGGATTGGCAGCAGCGTCCTTCGAAACCCAATCTACAGCAGTCGCCAACTTACCTGCTAAGGGTGGCGATTATGGCAACTATCCCCAAGATGATACAAGTCGTATTTGGGGGCCTATGTCCAGCAGCGGACTTAGACCATATGTATAGAATTGAATAGATATCATTAAGTAATAATATAAGGTAATGTATTAATATTAAAACAATCCATGGCTGCATACTGAACAAAGACGTGTTTAGCATGACCAACCACAAAATCACACGGAACCAATTGTGGATACTATCACGTGGACATAAAGTTGATTATCGCCTGATCATAGATTCATGTTTATGTTTATATACATTTGAAATTTAATTCAGTGAGGTCTTAATTAAGCCTAAGTGTCAGGCTAAGGCCTATGTTAATATATATATGTATATTCTATAAGTTCTCCTTATAGTAGTAAGTTAAACCCATCAGAGGCTGCGCTTCCATAGCCGATTTACACAGTTCAGGGTGATTATTCGGGCGTTTGAACCTTTTTTTTTTTATGATAAAGGTGGCAAACGAGCAGACGGATTGCCTGATGGTAAGCAATTACCGCCGCCCATGGGCACTCGCAACACCAAGGGAGTCACAAGCGCGTTGCCGACCTATAAGTGGGTTGGAGCTCTGGGAACCTTACTTACCATAAGGAACACAACACTATATACCTGAAAGGTAGCAGTGCTATTATGGCTGTGGTGTTCTGTAAGGAGGAGGTACTTCCCCAGTTGGGGTGCTCCAGACTCAAGCGTGTGATGATACTTCCCTGTGCCCTACCTCTCATTGTTGTACATAGTTTAAGAACATACCCGGGTCCGGGTCTTAACTGTATAACAGAACCATCTTATACTACCAGATGGTTCTTAGATTATAGCTATTAACTTACAAGATGCCATGGTTTTAATTATTCCGGTTTTTTTCTTAATTTATGTATTAATGTAGTTACACCTGTTTAAGTATTTAACTGCAATTATTTCGACATTCTTAAGCACTATACTATAAACATTACCCTCATTTTTTGTAGTCGGGTATTCGTACGTTTCGTAGTTGGTTGTGTCTCCAGAGTGTCAGCTACCTGTATCCCCAATTTCCTCTGATCAGCCGATCTTGGTGTGACCCGACTTTATTTAAATTAATAAATTAATATTTCGGGACAATCTTACACAAATCGACCAAGTCCTACGGTAAGCTCAGTAAGGCTTGTGTTGTACTAGATGGCGACATATATAATAGATATATACATATAAATAACTAAATAATACATAGAAAACACCCATGATTCAGGAACAAATATCTGCGCTCATCACACAAATAAATGCCCTGACTGGAATTCGAACCCAGGACCATCAGCTTCATAGGCAGGGTCACTACCCACTAGGCCAGACCGGTCGTTAAAAGTTATTTTTCCTAACTAGTGCGTAAAAAGTGCACTATTCGCACGCTTCTGCGTAAATTTGATTTTTTAAGGCAAAAAATTAGGTTCGATACTCGTGTAAAACTTCTTTAGTAGGTACTCGGGTGATTGTCACCCTCGTTTCACTCGCGCTCCAACGTTCACCCTCGACGAAAAAATTTTTTTTTTCACTAGTATCGAAATGTACTATTATATGTATATATCCATCAGTAGCGGCGCGTCGATAGATTCCTTCCGGCTTGACTATTGTTCTTATGGGCATTTTTCCTTCGGCTCATAAATAAAAGAAAAGTCACCTTGACTCTGATTTAGCTATAATCGGTAATATGTGACATTATCTAGCAAAAGGGACCTTATTGTCGATGGCGCTTACGTCGAACCATGTTGCGTTTGTATTGCGGCATCTTGAACAACGGCGTAAGCGCCATCGACAATAAGGTGCCTTATCATAGATAATGTCACATGTAAGTTAGTCGTACAGCCGCTAAGGGTTGATTTACAAGACCCGATAAGTTGACCCGTGTGTGTGTAAATAAGGCACTCACTGTAACTCAAGGAGTACGCGGCCAAGCGTGCGCCCGCGCCGCGAAATGTAACTAATACTTAATCTCATTCTAGGCTGGTACAGTCAGCTGTGGAATAACTAGGAGGCAAGGTCAAAATAAGCTTTACAATACCATATTTTGACGACAGGTTTGGCCTAGTGTGTAGTGACCCTGCCTATGAAGCCGATGGCCCTGGTTTCAAGTCCCGTAAAGGCATTTGTGGGATGAGCGCAGATATATGATCCTGAGTCATGGTTGTTTGGCTGAGTACCCACAACACAAGCCTTCTTGAGCTTACCTGTACTTATGTACTGCCAGATAATGTAAATGACACAGTTCTGATAAGAAAGCATATTAAAGTATGTCTATTTTGTGAAGTCGAATTTGTTTATACATTATTATTTTAACTTTTATATTTTAATGTTTTCTTATCTTGTAATAAACTGTTTGATATGTTTTCTTATCGGACTACGCATAATTATGTAAGTACCTACTTTAAGATTTGATGTATCACTGTTTTGAAAAAATAAGTCCCGCCGTAGTTTCTTGCCGGTATCTTCACGGGTCAGAGGTGTAGGGTTTGAACCGGTGTAGATTTTGACGTTCATAAGTGCATGTAATGTGCCTAAATTGAAAAATAAAGATCTTTTATCTTTTTTTTTATCTTTTTACCGCTCAGTCAATTTGTGTCTGAATGTCCTGTGATTTATTTATTTATATTTAATATTGTCTTCGGTTGCCGCGATAGTTTCTCATGAAATAAAACAACTAACACGGATTAAATCGCGTATACTAATTTAAACTTCATCCCGACGTTTCCAACCCTTTAGCAGCGTTCGTGGTCATCGGGTGGACACGTTAGTATACGCGATTTAATCTGTTTTAGTTGTTTTATTTATATTTAACTTTACCGAGCATGTTTGTCACTAGTCCGCTAATTAAATTACTTTAGTTTTCGGCTACTTTTTGTCATTGGTGATATTTGGGGAAATTGACTACTCCCTCACCTCCTACCGCCTCAAGGGTCTTATCATAGATAATGTCACATGTAAGTTAGTCGTACAACCGCTAAGGGTTGATTTACAAGACCCGATAAGTTTGCCCGTGTGTGTGTAAAGCACTCACGGTAACTCAAGGAGAACGCGGCCAGGCGTGCGCCCGCGCCGCGAAATGTAACTAATACTTAATCTCATTCTAGGCTGGTACAGTCAGCTGTGGAATAACTAGGAGGCAATGTCGAAATAAGCTTTACAATACCAATTTGGGTCTGTTCAAGGCAAGAGTGAATAGGCTGTTGCTGAACCAGCGTGCTACACCTTCGACCTCGTCGACACTTATCATCAGGTGCGACTGAGGTCAAACGCTGGTCAGACTTGCATAAAATTTTTTTTTGACGACAGGTCTGCCCTAGTGGGTAGTGACCCGGCCTATGAAGCCGATGGTCCTGGCCTCAAGTCCCGAAGCCATTTGTGTAATGAGCACAGATATTATGTTCCTGAGTCATGGTTGTTTGGCTGAGTACCCACAACACAAGCCTTCTTGAGCTTACCGCTCAGTCAATTTGTGTCGGAATGTCCTATAATATTAATTTATTTATATTTAATTTTACCCAGCAAGTTTGTCTCTAGTCCGCTAATTACTTTAGTTTTCGGCTACTTTTTCTCATTGGTGATATTTGGGGAATTTGACTAAAGGCTTGGGCAGATAGGCGCGTTTTGAAAGCGTGGCGCAGCGGGGCGTGACAGCGGTGTGGCTAATGTAACGAAATAAGGCACACATTCGGACGGCAGCGTCGCGCCCCGCTGCGCCACGCCACAAAACGCGCCCTATGTGACCAAGCCTTTACACCTCACCCACCCGCTACAGCCTCACGTGTATATTTTTCAAGGATACGATGACAGAAAAGGTTAAAATAAGCTCGCTATTTGGAAGTAACAAGTAATGAAACCGACAAAAAGTATCTACTCATGTGGTAGTATTTTTTTAGTCCGTTCACTGTAGAACCCCTCTATATACCTACACCTGTCTCCCGAAACGTCACTTGTTGATTTTTTATGCACAAACCCTATGCACAGTCAAGGGATATTTCAAATACGACGATTAGAATAGTACATTTCTATACTAGTGAAAAAAAATTTTTGTTCGACGAGGGTGAACGTTGGAGCCCTAGTGAAATGAGGGTGACAATCACCCGAGTCTTAAAGAAGTTTTTACACGTGTATCGAACCTAATTTTTCATAGCAAGTGCCTTAAAAAGTGAAATTTACGCACGCGATACGTGCGAAAAGTGCACTTTTTACGCACTAGTTAGGAAAATCATATTTTAAACAACCGGCCCGTTTATCTGATTCTTACTACAATCCGCAAATGCCAAGTAACAAGTAAAACTGTATCCCAATGTAACTTCTCTCCTTTCGGTGTCGAGACCCTCGGCCCATGTGTCCACTTCTACATCTCGAAGAGGCTGGTGGACACTTCTGGTGAGCGTAGAGCTGGCAGCTTCCTCGCCTAACGTATTGTGTATTGTGGCATATGTGGCATGCCTAATGTATTGTGGCATAAAAAAAATGTTGCTAGCATTTTTGGTACCATGCTGCGAGGGGAGGTGTCTACATTTTTGTATATTACTAATTTCTAAGAAAATTTGGGTAAATATAACTCATCACTTAAAAAAAGTATAGAATTTGCAGAAGTAAGACTGACAGAAAATGGCATATTTGCCCGAGAACTTACTCTGTACTAAAACAGAAATAAACAGAGACTGGCGCCAGCAAACACGCGCTTTACCATAACATATACGGAAACAGTCACAACTCACAACATATTCAACATAAAGTTTGATTCACGTTAGAGCGGCCCGTCGCCGAGCCGAGGCCTCCGTCGCTACATTTTGTATGGAATGAATCACGTGACCACCGCGCCACGTGACGCCGAGCACGGGCCGGTCGTGCGACGGCCGTTACAGTTATTTAAAAAGTTTCGGCTGATGGGAAGGCGACCTGAGCCCTGAGTGTAAGTTTTTAACGTTACTTTACGTCACGAACGCGTTTGCGTTTCCCATATACGAATAAATAACATTATCATTTACGCGTTCGTAAACGTTTTTTTACGCCAAGAAACTTACACTAGAGCCTCTGATGTCTGACGATCGTCTACTTGCAACAAATGGCTGGATGGAACGACGCTCGTGTTAAGCCCCATATTTAGACCATGCAAGCACTTGTATACGATTTTCATTACATTGCGGGGTTATATAAAGCGACCGAATTCGCCGTACGCCCATAGCCAGCAATGTAATGGAAATCGTATACAAGTTCTTGCCTGGTCTAAATGGGGCTTTAATGTGAATATTCCAGTGTCAGGCCGTTCGGTGAGTGCCCGGTGAGTCGACGGTAGGTTCGGGCTCGGGAGGGCGACGTGTAGGAGACGCGACGGTGTAACATGAGTCATCCTTTATTCTATAAATACATAATTTTGCAGTTAATCTCGTATGCTTGTAAGTCATGTTTCCTTACTAACAAAAGCATTCACAGTAATTCATACTAATGTTTGTTTTATTTACGGCAATACACAAAGTAATACATAGTATAATAAACGTTAAACGTAGCCAATAACAAATATCCACAAAAGTACAACTAACATGCAGTAAGTATAAGTGGAAACAAGAGTATACAAAACAAAAATAAACAGAAACGAGTCGTCATTACATCATTATCATATCAGCCGAATGACGTGCTGGGTATAAGCCTCCCCGAGCGACGTGCGCATGGGTTAGAGGGTAAATGCCATAATAGCAATTCTTAACAATTTAAACTAAATGTGACATGAAAAGGGACCTTATTGTCGATGGCGCTTATGTCGTTATTCAAGACGATACAATACAAACGCAACGCGATTCGACGTAAGCGCCATCGACAGTAAGGTCCCTTTTCGTGGATAATGACACAAATTGTTATATATATTGCGTTAAACAAAGCACTTATATTCCCCAGTATCGAAATAAATCCTTTATATATTTAATCCGTGTGGTACCAGCTGACTAGAAAAGCGCGACAAAGAGGAAAAACTGACTTATGGACAGCATCAGCCGTCGATACCCCGGAGTCTTGGACCCGGGTATGTCCTTAAACTACGTCCAACAATGAAACAGCGATGACCATCACGCTTCAATCTGGAGCAGCCCAACTGGGGAAGTACCTCCTTACAGAAGACCACAGCCATAATAGCACTGCTACCTTTCAGGTATGTAGTGTTGTGTTCCTGATGGTGAGTAAGGTTCCCAGAGCTCCAACCCCCCTTAAAGGCCGGCAACGCGCTTGTGACTCCCCTGGTGTAGCTGGTGCCCATGGGCGACGGTCATTGCTTACCACCAGGCACCGTCTGCTCGTTTGCCGCTTATGTCATAAAAAAAACCCAATCTACAGCCTGCCAAGTGTGGTGACTATGGCAACTACCCCCCAAGATGATACAAGTCATATTTGAGGGAGGCCTATGTCCAGCTGGACGATTTACGGCTGAAATGATGATGATGAGATTTAGCCTATCCACGCTACATACAATTTCACACATAATTTGCATATGATTTGATTCAGACAGTTATTATAGTTAGTAGGCTAATACAGAGGTTGTCACCTCGCAACCATTAAATATGTCTATAATTCTATATGATTGGTTCATTATGTTATTATGGCCCTGATCGCCTCAAATACTGACTAGATGGCGCTTATAGTACATTACTACAGAGGCTGGAAAGTAAGGGGTTGCCGGCCGAGTATATGAAGACGATTGTTACGAAGTCGACAACCCCTTTTCACGCCTAGGTATCATTATGTCAATACTGTAGTGCATATTTGAAAGTCCATTAAAAAATAGGGCTGGTATCTGAAATAAATTAAACAATTAATACATGCAATTAAAAATTCGGTTCCAATCACAACTGAATGATGTTGATATATGTATAAAACCAACTAAAAGCCAGTATACTCCAGTATCTTTAAATTCGGCCACAGGAAAGCCGCTTATTAACTTTGGTTTTTCACCCACATGTGACATTATCTATGAAAAAGGACCTCATTGTCTATGGCGCTTATGTCGTTGTTCAAAACGATACAATACAAACGCAACGCGATTAGACGTAAGCGCCATCGACAAAAAGGCCCTTTTTCCTAGATAATGACACACGTGTTTGCACGTATCATTTCGCGCGGTCAAAGTAAAAAGCGCCTCTAATTTACGTGATGCGAAAAACGTGATATAATGTCAGTTTTGTGACAATAATTAAGCATGAACTCTGTATGGAAATAAATTGTTTGCTTTTTTGCATTGTATAAATGCTTAAAGTTTATGAAACGAGCACCAAATCTAAGTATTTACAGGTTCGAATCCCAGCCAGGACATTTATTTGTTTGATGAGCACATATTATTATATTTGTTCTTGAGTCATGGGTGTTTTCTATGTATTTGTATGTATCTATCTATTATATATATATCGTCGTCTAGTACCTACAATACAAGCCTTACTGAGCTTACCAGGACTAGGTAGATTTGTGTAAGATTGTCCCGAAATAATTATTTATTTATAGACTTAATTATCGTCACATGACTGACATAGTTAACTTTTTTACAAGCCACGGTATTTGGGGACATTTTTTTTTCTAAAAACACCTATATGCGACTTCTTGCGTCTTCTTCTTCTCTGCGTTTTACGATCGACATCAAATGGGCCTAGGTATTTAATATGTGGGCTAACCGGCCTAGCCGCTATCTAGCCTAGTATTAGGTGTTGGATTACATGATTCTTGCGTAACTGCGAATGATAATATCATAAATAAATATTACAGAACATCCTTACACAAATTGACTGAGACATGGTATCGCAGAATTCGTTGTGGCTATCGGAAGCCTACATTTCAAAGCTTATTTTAAGGGCAAGTTATTTTTCCAACAATTACAAGCGACATTGTGCCATAATAGTAAGACAGTATGGTTGAATTTCCAAGTGAGCATATGTGGTCGATATAAAGGGTTAAAGTATGGTTACGGGATAAAAATTCTCCTATGTCCTTTCTCGTAGCTCAAACTCTCCATACCAATATTCATCCCAATTGGATCAGCGGTTTAATCGTGAAGAGGTAACAGACAGAGCTCTTTCACATTTACAACAAGTATGGATTAGGATCTCAGTAGCAAATATGTGCTTATTACACATGGGATTTGAACCCGGGACCTTCCGCTTCATAGTCACTACCCCTAATGGGACATAACTGTCGTCAATCTGTCATCATCAATTCTGGACCACTTTGTATCTCGTTACAGTGACTATAATACGAGATCTCTAGCGAATGCAACTGAGAACAAATCAAATATTTTTTATATATTATTTTTAAGTAGTAATACTACTATACCCATAATGGCCATAATACATATATTCGGGTGACCCTTTTGGTTAAGGCATCAGCGATAGCTGGAGATTCGCGGTTGGTGCTGCCTCGAAAATGTCGATTAGGGAATTTTTGACTAGAAGTTGATACATGATGCGAACGGGCACTTGATTTTGTTTTGTGGTTCGAAAACTCGCGCGGCTAGAAGATGTTGTTGAACTTTACCAAGTTTTCATCTGAGACCACGAGGACAACGTCGTTCCCGAAACGTCGGAGGTAATTTTTCAACTTATAATAATGTGTAAATAAATAAATTAATATTCTGGAACAACCTTACACAAATCGACCTAGTCCTACGGTAAGCTCAGTTACGCTTGTGTTGTAGGTTCTAGACGACGATAAACTCGTATATAATAGATAGATACATATAAATACTTAAATACATAGAAGACCCCCATGACTCAGGAAAAAATATTTGTGCTCATCACACAAATAAATGACCTAGCTGGGATTTGAACCCAGGACCATCGGCTTCATAGGCAGGGTACCCACTAGGCCAGATCGGTCGGTGTAAAAACCGTTTAAATCGGTATCATATCAACTTGTTTGTTTTAAACACAAAGAAGGAATAACGTGGGTTGTTAAAGTAAGTTGGTGCTTACATATCCTTGGGAACACTCCGTAATTGGCACAATTTCACCCACGACATGAACACCGGTTCAACGACTCAATAGTGATGGGAAATTGGCAGGAGTCTCTCGGAAATACTGCCATCAGCGATAGTGCTGATTTAAAGACAGTACATCAGACATTTTTTGTTGTTACTCAGTCCCATAAGCAATGAAAATACTACTTAGTTACAAACTCACGTGTAATTATATCGCATCGGAAATTGTGCCAGGGTGTACACCCTCCACGCGATCGGTAGTAGTAGTAGTAGTAGTAATATTCTTTATTGCACCAAACAGAAATTGTTACAGAAAAAATCGGTGTGTCCTGACTCGGCTTGAAGATGGGTACCAGAGCTTACCCGAAACATGTCGCCTAGTGCGATTACACGTGAGTTTATCCGTTTTAACTAAGTAGTAGTAACATGGCTCACAACAGTTTTAATTCTATTAGCAATGAAAATAGTTTGTTAAAAGCGTTCACGGATAGCATAGTTGCTATTTTATGGTATATCGCGCTATTCGCCATTTTCGCACTCATGGATCAATTTCAATTAAGGCTTCTGGTGACCAGAGGGCTGGTCACTATTTCGCAGAGAGGATAGGCATTGCGATGCAACGCGGGAATGCGGCCAGCTTTCTGGGCACCGTACCCAGTGATCGAGACCTAGGACAGGTTTACTATTTTTTTTTACGACATAGGCGGCAAACGAGCAGATGGATTGCCTGATGGTAAGCAATTACCGTCGCCCATGCGCAACCGGAACACCAGGGGAGTCACAAGCGCGTTGCCGGCCTTTAAGGGGGGTTGGAGCTCTGGGAACCTTACTCACCATCAGGAACACAACACTACATACCTGAAAGGTAGCAGTGCTATTATGGCTGTGGTCTTCTGTAAGGAGGAGGTACTTCCCCAGTTGTTCTCCAGATTCAAGCGTGATGGACATCGCTGTGCCCTACCTCTTATTGTTGGACGTAGTTTAAGGACATACCCGGGTCCATTTATAAGAATTTTTTGTTATTAGTTAGTTTTTCAAAATTAACTAATAATTGAATTTGTTTTATGAACCGAGAATGTCTAATACGACAGCAAAAGCCTATATATATAATATTAATGTTAAACTAATACAGTATTAAGTTTATGTTTTAGACTATTATATAATTAAATAAAAGAGACATTAGTTATAAAAAATATTGATAACGATTACTACACTACAGGGTGAAATCAAAATGGTGATACAAAGTTATATTTTCAAAAATTTATTCATGATTACGATCAATTTTTACTATGGAGCCATAACAGAAAAGACAGCTAAAAAAAATTACCTAGTTGTTAGTATGGGCATACTAACAACTAAAGCTAGCAGCTATAATAGTATGGGAAGGTTTTTTTTTAACTGATTTTTCGGTTGTGAGTGTGACCCCATAGTCAAAGTTGATCGTAATCACGAATAGATTCAGAAAATATAACTTTGTATCACTATTTTTATTTCACCTGTATACTTTCTCAAAAATATCCCTGTTTCAAGCGAATATTCCTTATTTGATCGCAAAACCCGTGTTCCGAACGCTCTAGTAATTCTACTAAACCGGTTTATCGGTTTTTTAAACCTTGTTTTTAAAACGCTAATAGGATCCGGCGCGTCACGCGAACTAGTTACCAGTACTTGCTAAAAGCGATTTAAAAATGTTGAACTCGATTCTTATACATTTCAGCCGTATGCAGTCCACTACTGGACATAGGCGTCCCACAAATATGACTTGTATCATCTTGGGGGTAGTTGCGATATTCGCCACGCTTGGCGAGTTGGCGACCGCAGTAGCTGTAGATTGAGTTTCGACGGACGCTGCTGCCCGTCCGTAGGATTTTTCCCTTTGTCGCCTCTTACGACACCCGCGGGAGGAGATGTAATGTACTAATTACTTTTAAGTTAAGTATTTATTTGTGACATTATCTATGAAAAGGGACCTTATTGTCGATGGCGCTTATGTCGTTGTTCAAGATGATACAATACAAACGCAACGCGATTCGACGTAAGTGCCATCGACAATAAGGTCCCTTTTCGTAGATAATGACACATTTAACCACGTTTTAGTAGTTTATACTTATTAGTTTATTCATCTTCCTCGCGTTGTCCCGGCATTTTTACCACGGCTCATGGGAGCCTGGGGTGGGGTTAGCAAGTAATCCCAGGACTGCCACCTGACCTTCCAACCCAGAGCGTAACTAGGCCTTATTAAGATAAGTGAGGATTCTTCACGATGTCTTTGTTCACCCTTTACCAAAAAGCGACTGGTAAATAATGTATCATAGCAAATAATATTTCATACATAAGTTCCGAAAAACTCATTGGTACCTGCCCGGGTTCGAACCTGCGACCAGTGCGACTTCCGAATTGCAAGTCGCACGCTCTTAAGGCTTGGTCACATAGAACGCGTTTTGTGGCGTGGCGCAGCGGGGCGCGACTCTGCCGTCCAAATGTGTGCCTTATTCCGTTACATTAGCCACACCACTGTCACGCCCCGCTGCGCCACGCTCTCAAAACGCGCCTATCTGCCCAAGCCTTTACCGCTAGGCCACCAGCACCGTTCCCGTTTTAAAAATGTTGACCAGAACGCGTAGCATGGTTGTCATTTTATCGTTTATCGCGTAATTCGTCACTTTCGCACTCATGTACTTGTTGGTACATGTCACGCGGTACTGCGACAAGTGATATATGGACCCGGGTATGTCCTTAAACTGCGTCCAACAATGAGAGGTAGGACACAGCAATGACCATCCATCACGCTTGAATCTGGGGCAGCCCAACTGGGGAAGTACCTCCTCCTTACAGAAGACCACAGCCATAATAGCACTGCTACCTTTCAGGTATGTAGTGTTGTGTTCCTGATGGTGAGTAAGGTTCCCAGAGCTCCAACCCCCCTTAAAGGTCGGCAACGCGCTTGTGACTCCCCTGGTGTTGCGGGTGCCCATGGGCGACGGTAATTGCTTACCATCAGGCAATCCGTCTGCTCGTTTGCCGCCTATGTCATAAAATATATATATATAAACTCGACCAGATTAGACTAGCAGGGTTCTTATCTTTTGCCAAAGACATTTTAATGTCATTTTTGAAAGAAAAAAATCTTAGACAAGACCGAGCCAAGCGTTGTTTTGCCTTTTCTTCATGAGCCAATGGAAAATTGTAGAACTGGGAAAGAGACACGCCGCGCCACTGCTAGTGCAGTCGGCATCAGGTATACCGGAGTCACAAATATCTGAACATGCACCTTATCGCCTTGACAATAGAGGTGTTGTTCAGATATTTGTGACCAGCTCCACAGCTTCGATATATCTGCTACTGTACCAACCTATATATTATAATTGGCGAGGGTCCTGATCGTACATAGGAGGGGACGGAATTGACTTGAATAAATAGAGGCTCTTTTGTTTGAATGTACTTGTCCTCTGTATTGTAATGTTTAACTTTTTGGTGCCACGAATAAATACTTTTCTTCCTTCTTCTTCTTCCTAAAGACGGGCATGGCTATCCGATAAAGTCCCAAAGAAAAGCTAGTTTGAAATAATTATGCAACTTCGCTGGTTCGCTGGCAATACCTACATTTTCGATATCTACATGACATGACCCCAAGAGGAACAGATACCGCCTGTCTCAAGTACGGAGTCGTTGACTCATGCGTGCGCGCATAACCACAGATCACTTTCTAAATATTACATTTAGAAGTTGCCCACAGAACATGATATCGAGGATATCTAAAAGATGTGACACGTGACCCCACAGATAAACTGTCTCAAGTGGGGAGTCGGTAAGTAAGATGCGTCTGCGCAGAGGTCCAGATCACTACAACTAGACGAAACAAAAAAGCAAAGGAAAAAAATACACATATAAATATGACACAAAAATATTTTTTTAAAATGTCTAATCTTACTTTTCTGGACCCGGGTATGTCCTTAAACTATGAGAGGTAGGGCACAGCGAAGTATCATCACGCTTGAGTCTGGAGAACAACTGGGGAAGTACCTCCTCCTTACAGAAGACCACAGCCATAACCATAATAGCACTGCTACCTTTCAGGTATGTAGTGTTATGTTCCAGATGGTGAGTAAGGTTCCCAGAGCTCCAACAACTTTTAGGGTAGGCAACCCGCATTTGAACCCTCTGGAGTTGCAGGCAATATAGGCTACGGCAAATGCTTACCATCAGGCGGGCCGCATACATGTTTGCCACCGTCGGTGTATTAAAAAAATATTTCAATAATTTTATTTAACTTGCATTGTATGTTCGGGTGGAATTTTCCAAGTCAATTTAAGCATATATTATTTAACCGGTTGAAACAAAAAGCACACTTACGTAAGTTCGGTGACTATGCAATTTATGGTACCACTGATCTGATCTGCTGTTGGAGCCTGAAGATAGCACTAGGTAAACGCGGTGTTTAGGCTCGTTAGAAACCTCTCGATGAGTAAATAAATAAATATTTCGGGACAATATACACAAATCAACCTAGTCCTACGGTAAGCTCAGTAAGGCTTGTATTGTAGGTGCTAGATGACGATATATTTAATAGATAGATGTACATATAAACTACTTAAATACATAGAAAACACCCACGACTCAGGAACAAATATATAAATGCCCTGACTGCGATTCGAACCCAGGACCATCGGTTTCATGGGCAGGGTCACTAGGCCAGACCGGTCGTCAAAGTAGTCGATGATTGTGCAAAAAAGTACAATCAGCAATAAAAGCTTGTATCTTACGATAACAAGACCACAAAAATATGTGGTCGCATCTGATGTCAAGGCCATAAGGTGCTCAGAATTGTATGCGGCCTTGTGATCATAAGATATTATTGCCGGCGAATTGCCGGTGACTACCAAAAATTAGATTTTCGACATCTTATTACTAAAATATATGAACAACTAAATATCTAAAAAGACAAATGTGACATTATCTACGAAAAGGGACCTTATTGTCGATGGCCCTTATGTCGTTTTTCAAGACGATACAATACAAACGCAACGCGATTCAACGTAAGTGCCATCGACAATAAGGTCCCTTTTCATAGATAATAACACAAATTACTTTACTTCAAGACACCTAGTTTCATGTACCATACATCTCCCTAGCTACAGAACACTTCGTCAACATACGCATCCAGAATCCAATTTACAAATATAGACCTTATACTTGTTGTTATATGATACAATTATGTTTGTCAGCACGCACGAAAGATAATCCTTAAGCCGGGTAAACAACTGACCGGGTTCAGATGTAATTACAATCGCAAGAGGTTATGTACGATTCACATTGATAGAACCGGACTGTTGTCGGACGATTGTCTGTCACTCATGACGCCTTAATTGAAGAGAGACAGATGCTTGAAATTTACGCACTTACTAGGCCTGGGAAAAGCGTGATGTCAAGGATTTGATAAAACTGACATGAGTTAAAGATTATATTTAATTGAAATATGGTGAAATTATTCAGACTGGTGGTTGTCGTTTCGATAAGATGCGACAAATGATTTTAGAAAGATGCCATAATCGAAAGAATAAATAATGTATATGAATGACAGGTCGAATGAAGAGCACGTGATCTTTCCCATACATTATTTTTCTTTCCGATTGCATTTCTACAATCGCGGGAAGCGGGTTCTCATGCCTTCACTGTCGGTCACTTGAATAGGTCGATTAGGGAAGTCGGACGGAGTCGTCATTCTATCATCATGAGAATTTTTTTTTATGACATAGGCGGCAGACGAGCAGATGGATTGCCTGGTGGTAAGCAATTACCATCGCCCATGGGCACCCGCAACAGCAGGGGAGTCACAAGCGCGTTGCCGGCCTTTAAGGGGGGTTGGAGCTCTGGGAACCTTTCTCACCATTTGGCTGTTAATAGATATTTTGTATTTTATACCAATGTATAACTGTTCTTAATGCCAATGCCCATTCTGACTATTTATAATAACAGTTTGACTTGAGATCCTCATTAAGTATTTTAAAGTCCAATTAATCTACTTATAGGTTTGTACAATATTGGCTTGGCTTTGTTATAAAATTGGCTGGCCTTTTCTCATAAATACACTTCTGTTTTTATTGCAAACTAAAATAAACTAAAACTGCGGTGTTACCCGCGGTTTATTAGGGACAAAAAGTAGCCTATGTGTTAATCCAGGGTGTCAGCTAACTCCATACCAATTTTTATTAAAAGCGCTACTGCGTCTAGACGTGAAGAAGTAACAAATATACACACTAAAATTTCACCTTTATAATATTAGTGTAGATATCTCGTCGCCCGGTATGTGAATCGTACTTAAATTTAGAGGTCTTGTTATACTGGTAGTTTAGACCTTGACTCTCCCTCTGGTACAACGACATGTAGGTATCTTAGGTCGGGTACGAATGACCTCAAGATAACCACATCCGGCAGACAGCCCCCACAGTGGGGGAGCCGGTCTTCAACTGGTCATGGACCTCGTATAATCTACAGGTACCATGAGATTAGGGTAGTGACCCTGCATATGAAGCCGGTGGTTCTGGGTTCAAATCCCAGTCAGGCCATTTATTTGGGTGATGAGCACAGATATTAATTCGTGAGTCATGGGCGTTTTATATTTATTTAAGTATTTATATGTATCTATCTATTATATATATTATATCGTCGTTTAGTACCTACAACACAAGCCTTACTGAGCTTACCGTAGGACTAGGTCGATTTGTGTAAGATGGTCCCGAAATATTTATTTATTTATAAATATGTATACAGTGTTTGACCTTAACACATTCACTGCCACCAACGCACATGTGCGTTTGTTTTCACTTTTGGAAGGGGTGGCAGCGAATTTGTTTTAAAAAATAATTGTTAATGCCGTTAGATTGTATATAACGTATAAGTCGAGATTAAAGTGTACAATTTCGTACCTTACTCCTTTGCAATAACTAGCAAAATTATAAATACATTCGACCGTAAAGACAGATCAAAAGGCCTACCGCGAAAATGGAACTTGGGTAAAATTGACTACGTTTCTCTCTATCGTTCTTGCATACGAGCAATAAAGAAGCAAATACACGAAGGAAGTAGTTCTAGGTAGGCCGTCTGTTATTTCAATTCCATTTGCGTTTAACGAACCAATAAAGATGACATGCGATTGGCTAGAGATTTAAGAGGGGACGCGTATGCGGCGTCACGACTGCGCACAGACTACCACCTACAGAATCCTCTTAATACTTTAGGGCTCATTCAAAAATCATGTGATCGTCGGCCTTATTTTGACCTAAACCTTGGTGATATTTGGTCTTAACGCTACCCCCTCCCTCCAGTCAAGATCACGACGTGTAGTTTTCGAGTGATTTTTGAGTCGACACTTTTCACTACAAAGTCAACGAAACTCTAGGATACTCCCCCCATCGTGATATTTATTCGACCCTCCCCCCCGTATTTATGTGCTAATAAATGTATTTTTTCCTTCTTAAATTTCATTGGGACTTCATCGGTCAGCCAGTCTTTAAAGTATGGTTCCGGCATAAAAATTATCCTATGTCCTTTCTCGTAGCTCAAACTCTCCATAGTTCCATACCATTTTTCCCTATACCATTTTCATCTCAATTGGTTCAGCGGTTTAAGCGTGAAGAGATAACAGATAGACAGACAAAGAGAATTACTTTTATAGTAATCGTGTAGTCCTTTGTTTTTTTTTTTAAATCAAGACTGAGGTCAAACACTGGTCAGTCTGGTATTAAAAAAACTTACACAACTTATTTAATTTGACACAATTTGACTTATTTCATTTAAGTTGCGCTTTCATAAGGTCTTACCTAACCGTTATCGCAAATTTATTTTATCTGACTGAACCTCTTCGTATATAACGTTTTATTATATGGCTGCGAGTCTTATATGCTTCATCTAGGTGGTAAGTAATCCGGCCGCCCGTATAAACTCCTGCGCAGATGTTTATAGTTTATAGTCAGTGTGTGTGCTTGTAAAATAAACTTTTATGGAAGTAAGATAGTCTGCAGTTAGTAGAACTATTTAATTAATCTTAAAAACAAACTATAAATCGTAAGGAGTAAGGACGAGAGATACTACAGTAATTTTATTTCGACTTGTATGGAAAGAAGGTTAGAATACAAAAATATAGCAGCTGTTCTTTCGATTAAAGCTCAGTTTTGCATGTAGGAGTAGGACCCAGTAAAACACATGTTTCTTCAATGCAAGTATAATTCCAACTGGCTTAATGATCTACGGGGGTTACATATATATGTATAGATAGCTCTAAACATACCGGCCACCAAAACTAACAGTTTTCAATAAACTTAAACAATCAACAACAATACTATCACACTATAATCACATATACATGTATACTTAGCTAACATTATTTAATCATACTATCTATAGAATCATTCCTGCACTTCGGTCACTTTGAGTACATGCAAAATCATAACTCATTCACTACACTTCATTAGGTTTAGAATTACTCATGTTCTTTAGGAAGTAAGATTAATTTGGACAAAGGTCTTTTAAGCTCATGGTCTCCTTTACACTGTACAGTTACCACTCTCACCAGATTGTCTGCTCCAGGGTGAAGAATCTTAACTCTCCCTAATAACCATTTTGTGGGTGGTGTAATTTCATCCTTAATTATTACTAAATCTCCAACGCTGGGAGCTGGTACAGCAACTTGCCACTTATATCTTTGCTGTAGAGTGTTGAGATATTCGGTTTGCCACTGACGCCAGAAATGTTGTGTCATCTTCTGCACTAACTGCCATCTGGTCAGTATATTTATATTTTTGTGCTCGTAATTTAAGTCTGGGACGCTAACCAATGGCTCACCTACTAGAAAATGTCCGGGTGTCAGAGGGACTCCTGTGTTGCTGTCTATTTCACAGAGAGGACGAGAGTTCAGACATGCCTCCACTTGTGCCAGCAAACTTGCCATCTCTTCGTAAGTGAGCTTGGTGTCTTTATTTACTCTGGCTAAATGTCTCTTCGCTGACTGAACTCCAGCTTCCCACAGGCCTCCATATGATGGCATTCTTGGGGGTATGAAGTGCCACGTTGTCCCTTCAGTTGCCAATAGTTCTGCCACTTCACTGGCTAAATTGTTTTTCCCCGATTCGAACATGTGTTTTAATTCTTTAGCAGAGCCTATAAAGTTGGTGCCATTATCGCTCCAAATATCTTTACAGTGACCTCGGCGTGCAACAAACCTTCGGAACGCAGCTAAGAAAGCCTGTGAAGTCAGATCGGAGACAGCCTCAAGATGAATGGCTTTCGTAGCCATACATACGAACAAACAAATATAACCCTTAGTTGCATGGTGTCCACGACCTTTAGAGGTTCTTATTGAAATGGGTCCAGCGAAGTCCACGCCGCTATTGATAAACGGTCGGTTTTGATTGACTCTAACTGTTGGCAGTTGGCCCATGAACTGATTTTTAACTTTTGCTTTGTTTAAGACACATATCTTGCAATTATGAATGCATTTTCGAACTAATGACTTTAAGCCGATAACCCAATATTTGGTTTTCACATAAGTCATCATTAGCTGATTCCAACCATGTAGTGTTCTAGTGTGGGCCTCATTAATTATTAATTTAGTAATGTGTTGGTTACATGGAATGATGATTGGGTGCTTTGTCTCATCGGACAAAGAAGCATTACGAAGTCGTCCGCCCACTCTTAACAAACCTTTCTCATCTAAGAATGGTGAAAGCGTGATCAGAGAACTCCTTTTTTTTACTCTTCCTTCTTTTTTCAAATCTTCTATTTCTTTTCCGTATACTAAATTCTGATAGAATCTAATACATTGCTCTTCTATTTTTTCCATTTCTCTAGCAGTTAAGTGTTTACTTTCTTTCAGTTCATTTTTGCACATCCTTCTGCAATAAGCTAGCACTCTTTTCATTCTTGACATAGTTGAAAATCTCTCCCATATTGGCTTTTCTTCTACTACCACATGATGTATGCTTTTTGACTCTAACTCTGTTTGCGCTACTTCTCGTTTATCATATTTCAATGGAGTTTCCGTAAGCCATTTTGGTCCGCTCCACCAGATGTCTTTCGTAGCTAGGTCTTGCGCTTTCGCTCCTCTTGTCGCGATGTCAGCGGGATTTTCAGCAGAGTTAACATGTCTCCATCGATCATTATCTATCAATCGCGTAACTTCAGCTACCCTATTCGCCACAAATGTTTTCCAGCGGCTAGGTTGAGATTGTAGCCATGCCAGTACGACCATTGAGTCCGTCCATAGAAATATTGTGTGCTTAGGAATTTTTAGAAGCTCTGCAATATCGTGGACCAATTCTGCTAATAAAGTGGCAGCGCAAAGTTCTAATTTTGGAACTGAAAGTTGTTTTAAGGGTGCAACTTTAGTTCGTGATGCCACCATCGACACATGTACCGTATCACCTCTAACCACTCTCAGGTACGTCACGGCAGCATAAGCTTGTGTAGACGCATCAGAAAAACCATGCAACTCTACGCGACAATCATTTTGCGTCATATGTAACCAGCGTGGAACTTTAATGCTTTGTAAATGTATCAATTCTTCTCTGTAGCATATCCATTCATGTGTCAGGTCTAATGGCAATTCATCGTCCCAACTCAAATGACTCAGCCACAATTTTTGAATCATTCCCTTTGCTGTTATAATAACGGGTGCTAGCCACCCAAACGGGTCGAACAGGCGAGATACATCTGAAAGTATTGACCTCTTGGTTATAGGACTTCTCATCTCAGGTAGGTTCACTGTTATCTCAAACGTGTCGTCTTGTCTATTCCAAGTTAAACCGAGAATTCTTACTATCTTATCCATTTTTATTTCCATTGTGTCTCGGGTACTATCATCTTCTTTCAAAAACTGTAAAACTTCATCCGAATTGCTAGACCATTTTTGCATTTGAAATCCTCCTCTTTTTAATATTTCTTTTATTTCTTGGCACATTTTTTTCGCTTCTTCTACGCTTTCATTTCCTATCATTAAGTCATCCATGTAAAATGATTTCTTTATTTCAGGTGCAGTTTTTGGAAATTCGTGTGCTTCATCGTCGGCTAATTGATTTAATGTACGGACGGCTAAAAATGGCGCTGCCGCTGTACCAAAAGTGACGGTTGTCAAGTCATAGCTATCAAATTCATTTTCAGGACTATCGCGCCAAAGAATGCGTTGTAGACTTGTGTGTTTCTTCGTCATATTTATCATCCTATACATCTTCACGATATCTCCTACAACGCAAATTTTGTGTTGCCGCCAAGCTATTATCAAGCTCCGAAGGTCGGGTTGTAAAACCGGACCAACCATCATGGTGTCATTGAGTGAGTGACCGTGCGCGCCCTTTGCAGAAGCGTCATAGACTACTCTAACTTTACTGGTGTCCTTGTCTTCTCGAATTATAGCTAAATGAGCAAGATATATTGCTTTATCATCGTCTTGACTTAATGATCGTCGTAAGTGACCCATATCTTTGTATTCCTTTATAACTTTTGTGTATTCATTTTTTAACTTATTATCTTTTCCAAATTTTCGTTCCAGATTTTTAAACCGATTTATTGCCTGTTGTTTTGTATCTCCACATAGATCAACTGTTTCTTTCACACTTTGTTTTAATGGTAAGTGTACGGTGTACCTTCCGCTATTATCTCTTGTAGTTGTATGTTTGTATATGTCTTCACATTGTACTTCTTCTTTTGTCCATATTTTTTTCTTTGTATAAACCTCTGTCTCTATCTCCCAGAACTTTCGTAGTAGATCGTTGTCTTCAGCTACCATCCTAGTAATATGTAATGTGGTTACATTGTGTTGGTCGCTGTGTGCGTCTATTTGTTTTCGCCCTGTTAGAATCCAGCCCAAAGTAGTTTTTTGAGCAATTATTCCATTTTTAATTTTTACTAAACCTTCTTGAATTATTTGGCAATATGTTTCGGCGCCGAGTAACATATCTACCTTGCGGGGGGTGTAGTAGTTAGGATCAGCCAATTCTAGTGTTTTAATGGCCTCAGAATCCATTAAAATGTGTTTAGAGGGTAAATACGTAGATACTGACTTTAAAACGTAAGCAGAAACTAGAATGTTGTGTTGGTTTTCGTATCTTGATCTAATGTTAATGTCCACCAGATGCTTAATATTTACTGGTGCACTATCTTCCAATCCAAAAACAACTCCATTGATGCTGGTTCTTTTCAATCCCAGCAGTTGCACTACATTCTCTGATACAAATGAAGCCTCTGAGCATGGGTCGATTAAAGCTCTAAGTATGTGTGAATCACCATCGCTCGACTTTACTTCTACTAGCGCTGTGGCTAATAATATTTTATGTCTAGGTTGTTGTCTAGAAACGTGCAAGGTTGTGAGTTTCGTGGCGGGTTCCGATTGTGTTTGTGTGACTACCTCTTCGTTGGATTCTTTTGTGTGATGTAGGAGGGAATGATGCCGTTTTCCACAGATTCGGCATGACGTACTTTGTTTGCATCGAACTACACTATGGTATGGAACAAGACAATTATAACACAAGCGGCTTTTTCTTGCAAAATCTTGTCTATCAAACACGGATTGTTTCGTAAATTCTTTGCAGTTGAATATATAGTGGTCACTTTTACAATAAGCACAAGAAGGTTGTGAAGCTACGCTTGCGTGTGCGCATTGAACTAAAGTCTCTTCATCTTCACTTTGGTCTGCGATGTGAAAGGTTTTGTGATTTTGTGGCTTTTCTCGTGTAGGTGCCGAAACTGCTGCAGCCATTTCCAATGTACGAAACTTAGCTACCAAAAACTTCTGTAAATCTTCCCACTTAGGCATGTCCTCCGAACTGTCGGTATGTACAGATTGTTCCCAGTCTTTAACTGACTCAGCGTCTAACTTCTGGCCGACGAGAAAGATAATCACTGGATCCCACGAGTCCGTCTTTATGTTTAAATTATTTAAACCGTTGATACATTCCATAGTGGTATCAAGCAAATTTTTTATTTGAATTGCTGATTGAGTTTGAATCTTTTTCTGGCCGAATAATTTCTTTAAAACTGAATTAACGATCATCTTCTTATTACCGAAGCGTGATTTAAGTAGCTCCCATGCTTGTGTATAATTATTTTCTGTTATTTGTATATGTCGTAATAATGATTCAGCTTCACCGGAGACGCTTGTTTTTAAGTAATGTAGTTTTTGTACACTTGATAATTTCGTGTTGTGCACGAGGGCCGTGAATAAATCTTGATAGGTAGGCCAATCTTCATATTTACCAAAGAAGGTAGGCAATTGAATTTTTGGAAGGTTTACTAACGGTAATGGCCCATCGTGAAACGACGTTGACATATTATTAGATAGCTCCAATGTCCTTTTATTGGACTCCCATTTTGACAATAAGTCCGTTAAGTCGGCTTGTAAACAGAGATAAAGGTCTTCTACGGTATAGTAATCTTCATTAAGAAAATACTGGATATCGCCTCGTTGTTCACGCGGTGTGCAATGCATCAGGTTATTGTGTGCTTGTTGAAATTTATCCCAATAATCTTCAAGCAATTTCATTCTTTGTTTGACATAACCTTCAGTTAGCCTTTGTTTGGGGCACTTTTTAATATTTGCTTGTGTTTTTTGTATCATGCCGGCCACATCTTCTAACTTGGTGATTAATTGAGTTTGTTCCACGGTTATTGGAGCCATTATGGTTATTTTCTTATTTATGAACTTATTTCTTCACTTTGAATTCAAACACGCAATCGTAACAATATCTAAAGCAACGGCAGACTAGCTACAATTACACGTAAGTTTGTAAAGCACATCTGCATTCACTTCACTCTTCGTTATAAAGCAATAATTATTTAACGTAACTTAAATGTGCACTAAAACGATGTAAACAACTCCGCTTATCTCTCAAGGAATGCACTCCTATTGTTTTCGCCGGCCGGCCGTCTGCATCGCTCCTGTTGTATCCGGTTCGATTTAGGACCATATGTTCTTTCGATTAAAGCTCAGTTTTGCATGTAGGAGTAGGACCCAGTAAAACACATGTTTCTTCAATGCAAGTATAATTCCAACTGGCTTAATGATCTACGGGGGTTACATATATATGTATAGATAGCTCTAAACAGCAGCAATATTTATCTCTATACTTAATCATGTCAAAACAGAAAATTTTACATAAATTGAGACATGGAAAAAGTCTAAATAATTTCTAATAAATCGTGCAAATAAATGTGTACTAATAATTTTATATAAATTTTGGTTACTTAACATACTTATATGTTTTCTATCTATAAATCTAAATCACTTATAAAAAAGGAGTGCGTCATTTAAATTTTGTTCTTATAATATTTAAATTCTTGTATGTTTGTTTGGAAATTTTGTAAAATATTAATTTTCCAATGATTTAGAAAATAAATATTTTGTAGGATACTGTGTATAGTGTGCTAGTTAGTAGATCCCGTTTGGCGTATAGACGCGATGTCCCCGGTAGATCCCAGCGCGCACAAACTTTTTGCAGAAATCGCAGAGTCTGGTTGATGTAACTGGTGACCGAAGAGCTGGCGGCTTTTTTTTTATTTTGATTTATTTATCATAAAAATGGATTTACAATTTTATCGAACACTTATCTGCCAAACTGAATAACAGTTTGTTGGCAGAAAACATCAACCCTCAATTACTGAATATATTTAGGTACATAACTTTAAGTTTAATTATTTACTAACAACATTGTTAACTATTGTATTTAGTTAGGTATTTATGCATTTTGTTTAGGACTAAAAAAACTTCTTCCTCGCACAACGTATCAGCATTGCGATACAACAAGGATAAGCCGCCAGCATCCTAGATTTAATGCAGTAACTAATTTAAGACTCGTTGTTATTAAATTATTGTAAAGGAATAAACAATAATAAATTGTCACTCACAGTGCTATTGTTATTATTTTTAAAATAAATCGTATATGTTTTACTTACATAATATTGTAACAAAAGGTTTCATTGATAAGAAAAATCATATTTTATATTCTCGCTGTAACATCCTGGAATAACCCGCGCGTGTCCGACCTTACCGATAAGCAAGGACATACAATGTAGGATGCATGTAATGTGTACAAAAATCAGTTGTTTTGTACAGTCGCCATCAGATATATCGGAGCTGTGGACTGTGGAGGTTGTTATAAATATCGGTACATGCACTTTATCGCCTTGACAATAGAGGCGTTGTTCCGATATTTGTGACCATCTCCACAGCTCCGATATATCTGATGGCGACTGTACTTATACTCTCTCTAATCGTTCCTTCATATATAAAGATCGTGATCCAGCGTCCTTCTGTCCAGACTTGCCTCCATCCACTTGTGTTGGTGGCCAATAGTACAGTGTCATACAACTTTTTTTTCTTAACCTCAATCCAGTGTAAGTTTTTATCTTAACTTTACGTCACAAATGCGTTTGCGTTTCCCATATAAATCACATTATCACTTACGCGTTCGTAAACGTTTTTTTACGCCGTAACAAACTTATACTAGAGCCTCTGGTCACTCCACCGCGTCGGGGGTTTGTGTCTCCTTTTGCCTTCTACCTTACCCGCCATGACCATTTTCTCTAGGGTTCTGTCTCCTTGTATACATATCATCCCATCATATCAGCCGAATGTCCACTGCAGGACAAAACGACCCACAACGACCTGGGATTTGCATTATAGGCCTTCTACCTTCCTAATAGGTCACTACCCACTAAGCAAGACATATCTTCCACCGGACGTCCAGGCGAGGGGAGCGGTTACGTTGTGAATATTCCATTCATTCGCACGAAGCGGTTCGCTTCTACCTTCCTAATGAGGACTGCTAGGGATTGGAATTCGCTCCCTTCGTTTGTATTCCCGGAAACATAATTTAGGTCTCTTTAAGGCAAGAGGCTGTTACTGAACCAGCGTGCTACACCCTCGACCTCGTCGACACTTATCATCAGGTGCGATTGAGGTCAAACGCTGGTCAGTTTTTTTTTTTTAAACTCAGTATTCATATTGATTTTCATACCCCAAGTCAAGCTTCAAGTACACACGAACAGCTCAAAACAAACGTCACTCACCCTTGACCTTTCTGCATATTGTATTTTCAGAACACGTATGAACCCTCTACCACGATCTACTACAATTGTCATTATTCACAATTTTTGTCTTTATCTGCACAAATTCTCCATACAAATATTTCATACAGACGTTGGAGATTACGTTTTTGCTAACTCGTGGTAGCGGCACGGTTGTTTTTAGTAAGAATTGACCTCGCGACCTTTCTGTATTGTCGGTAGTATGAAGTGGTAATCGCTTTATGACTCCATTTAAACGTTTTATGCACAATTACGATATTAAAAGATAAATAATAGTATATAGATAAGTAATAGTAATACTTAATCATTGCCATATTATTCTAGTTCTGCTCGCGACTTTGTCTTACTAAGGTCCCACGGGAACGTATTACCGGGATATCTAGTATACTATGTCTCAATTCAGATATTTGTCCATCTGTACGCCAAGTTTCATGTGAATCCGTTCAGCCGTTATTGCGTTATTGAGGAACATACACACAATATTCCAAACATCTTTACAAATATGATAGGCATAGGATTAGTAGAGATCTGTCTGTCTCTCTGTTACCTCCTTACGCTTAAAGGATGACTCAGGTTACACTGTCGCCCTTCCTACACGTCGACCTCACGAGTCCGAGCCCAACGTTGACCCACCGGGGCGACCGGACCCCGGCACTCGAATATCGACATTAACACAGACACAGACTAGCTACAATTACACGTAAGTTTCTAAAGCACATCTGCATTCACTTCACTCTTCGTTATAAAGCAATAATTATTTAACGTAACTTAAATGTGCACTAAAACGATGTAAACAACTCCGCTTATCTCTCAAGGAATGCACTTCCTATTGTTTTCGCCGGCCGGCCGTCTGCATCGCTCCTGTTGTATCCGGTTCGATTTAGGACCTTATGTTCTTTCGATTAAAGCTCAGTTTTGCATGTAGGAGTAGGACCCAGTAAAACACATGTTTCTTCAATGCAAGTATAATTCCAACTGGCTTAATGATCTACGGGGGTTACATATATATGTATAGATAGCTCTAAACAACAGCAATATTTATCTCTATACTTAATCATGTCAAAACAGAAAATTTTACATAAATTGAGACATGGAAAAAGTCTAAATAATTTCTAATAAATCGTGCAAATAAATGTGTACATACATATTTTATATACATTTTGGTTACTTAATATAATTAATGTTTTCTATCAATAAATCTAAATCACTTATAAAAAAGGAGTGCGTCATTTAAATTTTGTTCTTATAATATTTAAATTCTTGTATGTTTGTTTGGAAATTTTGTAAAATATTTATTTTCCAATGATTTTGGAAAAATAAATATTTTGTAGGATACTGTGTATAGTGTGCTAGCTAGTAGATCCCGTTTGGCGTATAGACGCGATGTCCCCGGTAGATCCCAGCGCGCACAAACTTTTTGCAGAAATCGCAGAGTCTGGTGACCGGTGACCGAAGAGCTGGCGGCTTTTTTTTATTTTGATTTATTTATCATAAAAATGGATTTACAATTTTATCGAACACTTATCTGCCAAACTGAATAACAGTTTGTTGGCAGAAAACATCAACCCTCAATTACTGAATATATTTAGGTACATAACTTTAAGTTTAATTACTTACTAACAACATTGTTAACTATTGTATTTATTTTATTTATTATTCATATTTATGCATTTTGTTTAGGACTAAAAAAACTTCTTCCTCGCACAACGTATCAGCATTGCGATACAACAAGGATATACCGCCAGCATCCTAGATTTAATGCAGTAACTAATTTAAGACTCTTAGTTATTATAATTATTGTAAAGGAATAAACAATAATAACTTGTCGCTCACAGTACTATTGTTATTATTTTAAAAATAAATCGTATATATTTTACTTACATAATATTGTAACAAAAGGTTTCACTGATAAGAAAAATCATATTTTATATTCTCGCTGTAACATCCTGGAATAACCCGCGTGTGTCTGACCTTACCGATAAGCAAGGACATATAAAACAGTTGTTTTGTACAGTCGCCATCAGATATATCGGAGCTGTGGAGGTAGTCATAAATATCGGTACATGCACTTTATCGCCTTGACAATAGAGGCGTTGTTCCGATATCTGTGACCACTTCCACAGCTCCGATATATCTGATGGCGACTGTACTTATACTCTCTCTAATCGTTCTTTCATATACGAAGATCGTGATCATCCAGCGTCCTTCTGTCCAGTATTGACTTGCCTCCATCCACTTGTGTTCGTGGCCAATAGTACCGTGTCATACAACTTTTTTTTCTTAACCTCAATCCAGTGTAAGTTTTTAACTTAACTTTACGTCACAAATGCGTTTGCGTTTCCCATATAAATCACATTATCACTTACGCGTTCGTAAAAGTTTTTTTACGCCGTAACGAACTTATACTAGAGCCTCTGGTCACTCCACCGCGTCGGGGGTTTGTGTCTCCTTTTGCCTTCTATCTTACCCGCCATGACCATTTTCTCTAGGGTTCCGTCTCCTTGTATACATATCATCCCATCATATCAGCCGAATGTCCACTGCTGGACAAAGCGACCCACAATGACCTGAGATTTGCATTATAGGCAGGGTCACTACCCACTAAACCAGACCTATCTTCCACCGGACGTCCAGGCGAGGGGAGCGGTTACGTTGTGAATATTCCATTCCTTCGCACGAAGCGGTTCGCTTCTACCTTACTAATGAAGACTGCTAGGGATTGGAATTCGCTCCCTTCGTTTGTATTCCCGGAAACATAATTTAGGTCTCTTTAAGGCAAGAGGCTGTTACTGAAACAGCGTGCTACACCCTCGACTTCGTCGACACTTACTATCAGGTGCGATTGAGGTCAAACGCTGGTCATAATTTTTTTTTTAAACTCACTTAGTATTCATATTGATTTTCATACCCCAAGTCAAGCCTCAAGTACACACGAACAGCTCAAAACAAACGTAACTCACCCTTGACCTTTTTGCATATTGTATTTTCAGAACACGTCTTAACCCTCTACCACGATCTACCACAATTGTCATTAGTCACTATTTTTGTCTTTATCTGCACAAATTCTCCATACAAATATTTCACACAAACGCTGGAGATTACGTTTTTGCTAACTCGTGGTAGCGGCACGGTTGTTTTTAGTAAGAATTGACCTCGCGACCTTTCTGTATTGTCGGTAGTATGAAGTGGTAATCGCTTTATGACTCCATTTAAACGTTATATGCACAATTACGAAATTAAAAGATAAATAATAGTATATAGATAAGTAATAGTAATACTTAATCATTGCCATATTATTCTAGTTCTGCTCGCGACTTTGTCTTACTAAGGTCCCACGGGAACGTATTACCGGGATATCTAGTATACTATGTCTCAATTCAGATGTTTGTCTATCTGTACTCCAAGTTTCATGTGGATCCGTTTTGCCGTTATTGCGTTATTGAGGAACAAACATACAATATTCCAAACATCTTTACAAATATGATAGGCATAGGATTAGTAGAGATCTGTCTGTCTCTCTGTTACCTCCTTACGCTTAAAGGATGACTCAGGTTACACTGTCGCCCTTCCTACACGTCGACCTCACGAGTCCGAGCCCAACGTTGACCCACCGGGGCGACCGGACCCCGGCACTCGAATATCGACATTAACACGAGCGTCGTTTCATCAAGCCATATGTTGCGAGTAGACGATCTTAACACGCCCATCGATATCGAGTGGACGTCACGTCGCCTTCCCATTACCGGGCCGTGGAGAGCCTTTTTACATAGCTGTAACGGCCGTCGCACGACCGGCCCGAGCCCGGGCCAAGTGGCTCGGGCGGCTTGGTGGTCACGTGATTCATTCCATACAAAATGTCGCGACGCTGATCCTGCCTCGTCTCGGACGCGGGCCGGTCTAACGTGAGATAACCTTAAGCCGGTAAACCAATTTTAACATTAATCATATTATTAGGTTTTTGATTGATGTATTTCTAATGAAAAAAAACAGAACCATAAACCAAGTGTTTACTTTTTTTATGACAGTTTTGAGATGTGCCAGTTTCAAAACTGAAAGCTTAAAATGAAGTTGGTTAATAAATTATGTTTCTGTGATATTTGCTACGTAACTGGCCGTTACCTTTAAGAGTTTAGATTGTCTATTATTCCATCAAACACATACTCATTCCTGGTTCCAGGTATACCAGGCGAGGAGCTGATCTACCCTTCCCTCGGCATAGAGGACAGCATAATCTCCTGCGGGCCGGGGCAGTTCCTCTGCCGCGACGGCTCTCGCTGCGTGCCCGCTGCGTGGCGCTGCGACGCACGCGACCACTGCCCTGACGGCTCGGATGAGATACACTGTGGTATGTAGATCATGACGTAATTTATTTATTTACAAGAATGGATATGCTGCGTAAACGCCGCGTGGAGCTTTTATGCTCACGCCCTCTGCCTCGACGGCTCGGATGAGATATACTGTGGTATGTAGATCATGACGTAATGGATACGCTGCGTAAACGCCGCGTGGAGCGGTTATGCTCGCGACCACTGCCCCGACGGCTTGGATGAGATACACTGTGGTATGTAGATCATGACGTAATGTATACGCTGCTTAACCGCCGCTGTTATGTTCGCGATCACTGCCTCGATGAGGATGAGATACACTGCGGTATGTAGAGTATGACACACGGGCGGGCCCGCTGCGTGTCCGGCTAAGTCTCCAGCTAACATGTATTTATTATTTGTATAATCATCATCAGCCATAAGACGTCCACTGCTGAACATAGGTCTCCCCCTTGAACCTCCCCATTTACCGGGTGGAAGCGACCTGCATCCAGCGTCATCTGGCGACCTTAATGAGGTCATCTGTCCATCTTGTGGGTGGACGTCCTACCACGCTTGCTAGTCCATGGTCTCCACTCGAGCACTCTTCGATCCCAACTGTTTAGCGTTATGATCACCAAGGGGGAGGTGGGGGTCAAAATAAGGCCTAAAACGATCGCATGATTTTTGAATGGGCCCTTAAAAAAACAATCATACCCCATATGTGACATTATCTATGACAAGGGACCTTATTGTCGATGGCGCTTACGCCGTTGTTCAAGATGCCGCAATACAAACGCAACGCGATTCGACGTAAGCGCCATCGACAATAAGGTCCCTTTTGCTAGATAATGTCACATATATAGACTAGACTGGTACAGCTAATAAAACAATAAAACTCATATCCTCAGAGCAAGTAACCCACACCACAGCCGCGAACACCACAGAGCCCTCGGCCTGCAGCCAGGGGCAGTTTAGCTGTGCGACGGGGCGGTGCATTCCGAGTGCGTGGCGATGCGACGGCGATGCGGACTGCGGGCAACGTGACGACTCCGACGAAGATCCGTTCACGTGTATGTATCACACTTTC
The DNA here is from genome assembly GCA_022674325.2 of Grapholita molesta. Lineage (NCBI taxonomy): Eukaryota > Metazoa > Arthropoda > Insecta > Lepidoptera > Tortricidae > Grapholita > Grapholita molesta. The sequence continues at coordinate 3,108,466 of CP053141.2, read as the reverse complement.
AACTTTTTTATCATAGACTTTTTTTTTTATGACAAAAGGTGGCAAACGAGCAGACGGATTGCCTGATGGTAAGCAATTACCGTCGCCCATGGGCACCCGCAACACCAAGGGATGACTCCCGCGCGTTGCCGACCTTTAAAGGGTGTTGGAGCTCTGGGAACCTTAATCACCATCAGGAACACAACACTACATACCTGAAAGGTAGCAGTGCTATTATGGCTGTGGTCTTTTGTAAGGAGGAGGTACTTCCCCAGTTGGGCTTCTCCAGACTCAAGCGTGATGGTACTTCGCTGTGCCCTACCTCTCATTGTTGGACGTAGTTTAAGGACATACCCGGGTCAAAAAAATTTTTATACTGTGACGGTGAACTGAATACATGTTTTTTTTTTTAATCTACGTATGCAGTATTACTTGTCCCTAAAATCGATGAAATGGTTCCTAAGAACAGATCTTTGTTGGTCTTATAGTTTCAGATTTTCCTATACTGACCGATCTGAATGGGTTACAAGCATTATTTATTGTTATAATCTCACTTCATTACTTATTGCGTGATTTATGCCTTTATCTGCAAGTTAATTGAAACAATTAATTAATTAATCGTAACTCATAAAGTTGTTTTGAAGTAATTAACTATGACCATTAACTAATAGGCGGAATTCTGGATGAAAGGTATAGTGTTTCAGGGTTCCGGGGCAATCTGCCGAATCCTACTCCAGTGCTATCTGTGTAACGGAAACCCCTGCTGTATTTCGACCCTAGATAGTTTTATTTTACGTTATCTTATGTATTTCCTTAAACTACGTCCAACAATTAGAGGTAGGGCACAGCGAAGTGCCATCACGCTTGAATCTGGAGCAGCCCAACTGGGGAAGTACCTCCTCCTTACAGAAGACCACATCCATAACAGCACTACTACCTTTCAGGTATGTAGTGTTGTGTTCCTGGTGGTGAGTAAGGTTCCCAGAGCTCCAACCCCCCTTAAAGGCCGGCAACGCGCTTGTGACTCCCCTCGTGTTGCGGGTGCCCATGGGCGGCGGTAATTGTTTACCATCAGGCAATCCACCTGCTCGTTTGCCAACGTTGTCATTAAAAAAAAAATTTGTTATATAGCCAATGTCTTGCACTCTAGGTACTAACTTATTTGAATAAATATATTTTTTATACACGACTGAGCAGCGTTTGACCTCAGTCGCACCTGATGGTAAGTGTCGACGAAGTCGAGGGTGTAGCACGCTGGTTCAACAGCCTATTCACTCTTGACTTGAAAAGACCCAAATTATATATTTCCGGAAATACAGACGAAGGGAGCGCCATTGTTTGTGTATTGCAATCATGATTACACAAAAAAAACAATATACATAGCATAGAAACATGAACCGATGTGGGTGTCGCAAATACAGAAGCAAATTTTACAGTTAATTCGGATACAGATACAATGTCAAGTTAGATTTAAATAAAAATAAAAACGAAGTCAAAAGAAAAAAATGACAAACAGATGTCTAAGACTAGGGTACAATGTCCGATTCCTTAGCAGAATGTTTTATATTACAGGTCAAAAGGAGTTCAAATGTCCGAACAACACGGCGCGGTGCGCGACACCCCTGGGCGGCGTGTTCGAGTGCGTACCTGTCCGCGCGTTCTGCGACTCCACGCGCGACTGCCGCGACGGCTCCGACGAGTGGGACATCTGTGACAACTGTGAGTGCTCACCCTTAAGGCTTGGGCACATAGGCTCGTTTTGTGAGCGTGGCGGTAGCGCAGCGTGACACGTGAGCGGTGTATCTAATGGAACGAAATAAGACACACATTCCGATGGCAGCGTCGCGCCCCGCTGCGCCACGCTCACAAAACGCGCCTGTGTGCCCAAGCCTTGAAAGTTACGACAGGGGTTGTAAAACCATCATCAGAATAGCACCACCCCATCTCAACCGTGATATGGTGTGTGATACTGGCAGGGTCGCCATGTAGTGGGGCGTTAAGGTAAACAACTTCGCTTGGAGTATAGATTTAGTGTCTTATACGATGCCTATGATATAAGGTACATATGTAATATATAGCTCAAATTACAAAATACTATAGTTTACTATACGATTTGTATTGATTTCCAGTGACGCTAACACGCGTGTCTGTGCGCCCAAAACGGCTAACATCGCATTAAACAGTGTGCTATAAACCAAAGCGCGTATCACTCATCTTTTGACTACATAGTACCTATGTTATCATCTTTAATTCCAAGAAATAAAAGGAAAAATTGAAAAATCAACTGCTCGTCCGAGACGTGAACTCGAGACTCTGGTTTACTTGCCAATCACTGTACCCTTGACTCTCGCCCGAGGCAGCTCATTTACACTTAATTTCTAAGAATTATGCTTGTTTCAGCTTGTAATAATTTTATCTACTCGTATCTTTCAGTTACAAAAAGCCAGTGCAACCCGTTGAAATGCGCAGAAAGCTGCCGACCGACACACGAGGGCTTGTCTTGTTACTGCCAAGATGGCTACCAGCCCGTCAATGGAAAATGCGAAGGTACGTTTACTCATTATCGGTAAAAAAATCCCAGTAAGGGCATTTATTTGTGTGACGAGTACATATATTTGTGGTAGTCTACATGGAAAGGTACCTTATGGCGCTTGGCGCCTACGTTGCAAAGTGTCACATTAGTATTGAAGCGTCATTAACAATAGCGTAAGCGCCAAGCGCCTAAGGTACCTTTCCGTGTGGACTACCACATTTGTTCCTGAGCCATGGGTGTTTTATTTATGTAAGTATTTGTGTATCGTTAGCCGAGTCTCCATAACACAAGGCTTTTTAGTCTGTACTGTGGGACTCAGACAATTTGTGAAAAGATGTCCTGTAACTATTATTTATTAGTGGCCCTGTTAACGGTCCTGGGTTTGAATCCCTGTAAGGGCATTTTTTTGTGTGATGAGCACAGATAAATGTTCCTGAGTCATGGGTGTTTTATATTTGTAAGTATTTGTATACTATATATATCGTTGTCTGAATACAACACAAGCCTCCTCGAGCTTACCATGGGGCTTTTTTTCTTCTTCTTTATACAAGACTGACCAGCGTTTGACCTCAGTCGCACCTGATGGTAAATGACGACGAGGTCGAAGGTGTAGCACGCTGGTTCAGTAACAGCCTATTAACAGGGCTCAGTCAATTTGTGGAAATGTCCAGTAATATTTATGATTTATTTGTACGTTCCAGATCTAGACGAGTGCCAACAGGAGGCGACATGTTCGCAATGGTGCCGCAACACGCCAGGGTCTTACTCCTGTCTCTGCGCGCCAGGGTACAAGCTGCAGGCTGGCGGCGCCTGCGTCGCTGTCAACGGTAAGACTACGTCTTAGTACTTTATAGTACGTCTTACTATGAAAGGTCTTTCCATCACGCTTGAATCTGGAACAGCCCGACTGGGGAAGTACCTCCTCCTTACAGAAGACCACAGCCATAATAACACTGCTACCTTTCAGGTCTGTAGTGTTGTGTGTAGTGATGGTGAGTAAGCCCAGAACTCCAATCCCCCTTAAAGGCTGGCAGCGCGCTTGTGACCCCCTGGTGTTGCGGGTGCCCATGGGCGACGCGGTTGCTTGCCATCGGGCAATCCGTCTGCTCGTTTGCCACCTTTGTCATAAAAAAAACTAGCTGTGCCCCGCGATGTTACCCTCGGTAAATTAGGGAAAAACGTAGCCTATGTGTTAATCCAGGGTGTCAGCTAACTCCACACCAAATTTTATTTAAATCGCTCCAGCCGTTTAGACGTGAGGAAGTAAAAAACATACACACACACAAACTTTCGTCTTTATAATACTATAATTAACGATTAACACGGTTCTACTCACGTTTATTTAGTCACTCGCGCGACATTTAGTTCTTAGTGAGAGCGTTTTAGGAGGTGGGTACATGTCTATTGCAATGTATAACTTTTATCCTTTATTTTATTATTGTACTTGCTTCTGTTGTTTCTCCAATAAAGAAAATAAATAAATAAAATAGACATGTTTCGGAGAACATAGGCCTCCATTTTCAAGCACTAAGAGTGCTGAGTGTCCGTTCGGTTCGCTTTATAATACTAGTGTAGATTAGGTGACGCCGTATGGTGCCGGCTAACTAAAATAGCACCAACCTATCCCGCGGGTGTCGTAAGAGGCCACAAAGGGGAAGAACCGATGTATGAGCAGAAGCGTCCGTCGAAACTCTACAGATACTGCGTCAACCCTCCAAGATGAAACAAGTTATATTTGGGGGAGGCCCATGGGTAGGCAACTTTTTGTTGTTGTTATTGTTCTGACCCATCCGCCAGGGGACAACTGTGCATAGTTTGTTAGAAGAAATGTGAAACCGCGTGCTACTGACCCGCTTGGTAGGTGACCCTTTTTGGAAGGGACATATAGCTTCTACAAATATCTATATTTGTGTATTTAAATGCAATTAAACTGTATGAAAAGTGATACACGGGAACGTAACCATGGCAACTAGGGACGAAGAATTGTTTATTCCTCAATCAATGTATGTGACCCTTATTCAGTGTCTTATACGGGCGAATCTCTTAACGGAGGGTACAATAGGACATAAGAAATAATACATTTAGATAACTTTTGCTCAGAAGTACAATTAAAATTTTATCCATTTAAATAAAATCAGCCCGCAATGTAATGCAAAACACTCGAATTAAACACTTGTTGACAGTTAGTTTCAAAAGCTTATATCGCGTAATATTCGCAGTAGGTACATTACTGCTCAAAAATTTTACAAAAATTAATTAAATATGTATAATAGGTTTAATTAAAGAAAAACCTTTTGGTTAATGATTATACTGGTAAATCCTATGTCTGGTTTAATTCTTCGCCCGTATTAGACTTACACACAGTATTAAGTTAGGATTGTTTTATAATAATCCTAATAAGTCCAGTTTTAGCCGCGATCTTCATAAAATTTTAGAATATCTCACGAAGATTTTATTGTTTCAGATCCGGTAGACGAACCAGCATCCCTGCTAGTGATCACTCAGAAGGGAATATCTCGGGTCTGGCCCGACGGGAAGGCCCCACGGAAAATGGATAATCTTACTCTGTCAGCGTTGCAAGTAAAGGCTATGGATTTTGATTATTCTAACAGGCAAGTTATTAATGAATATGTATTTAATGTACAGTCAAGTGTAAAAATTCGTTCACTGCCAAAGTTTCAAAAATATGTATCGTGTAACTCTATTGTACAGTAAATAAGGTTGTAGGACGTATTTATGAAAGGATTCTTGACTGTATAACCCGGGTATTGTCCCTGAGCGACCAGAAACCATCGGTTGACGGACAGCAGTGTCACAGAGGTGGAATTTACTGCGATCGCCAACCCGCCTGCCAAGCGTGGCGATTACATTGTACACAGCTTTAAATTGCAACTTAAATCATAGCTCAAGGCTTATGTTGTGGGTACTAGGTGACGGTAAATGATATATTTTTAACCGACGAAAAAAAGGGATTAGGGTCGCGTATACAGTGTATAAAAATAAGTCGGGACCTGGAGGGAAAGTACCTTAAATGGTTAGGTTAGCTCACTTTATTTAAAAAAAGGAACAATTGCATTCTAAGATTTTCTATAACTCGCTTGCCTCACCAGAGACTCAAATAAAAAAAAAACGCATTTTTTTATACTAATCCATTAGATTAAGCAGAAACGTCTGCTAAAGAAAGCATAATTCTTAGAATTAAATAATTTGAGAGCATCTAATCATTAAACTGATGAATCAGCAAAATTGACTAATTAGAAAACTGACCGGCGATACGCTAATTCATTTAGTTATGGGGTAGCGCATCGATATATCGGTGAATTCTCAATATGATTTGAGACTCCGATGTCGCTTAAAAGTGTCAACACATTTACGGTAGATGTCGCTAGGCTCCTAAGCGCATTGAAGGATATGGTGTAGAAATTCGCAGTTCTTTGGCAAGACTTTATAGCTCAGTTGGTAGAGCGATGGGCATGTATCCCAGATTATTATTTATTATGCAAAAACGTATGCTAGCGAATATCTTCGATATTTTAAATCGAAAGAAAAGTAGAAAAATAGTTTAGAAAGGGGTAGCACATTGTTATCGATGAATTCTATATGAAAATTGAGACTTCGATGCCGTCGTGTGTTTAATACGCTTGCGGTAGATGTGTTTACACGTCACCCATGATGACGTATACGACGAGGGATAGATGGAAAAATTTGACAAGTCTAAGCGGTACTCGTGTAGCACAATTGGTAGTGCAATGGGCTAGTGAACCGGTAGTTGTGGGTTCGAGTCCCGCCCGGGGCAGTTGACTTTTAATTTTTTCCTTTATTTCTAATAATATGTATTGTTTTTATTCCAGATCGTTCTGCTACGTGCATCATAACCTCAGCCGTTCTAGTGTGATGTGCGTTGACATCGACGACTTTTCAAAGAAATGGCAGCGCGAACCACCAACTCTGTTCCCTTCTGTGGACTGTAAGTTTATTTATACGATAGACTGGATGTTATAAAAAAACATGACACAAGATTATCAAACCGCTATATGTTCATGATTTTGAACATCTTTTACTCTGGGGTTATATTTGTAAAATTAAATAATCATTGAGCTGTTCCATAGAAAAGGTCAAGTATAAGTTGACGAAAATTTATGGGAGAGTTGTTTTCATTTTACAATTTAAAAGTTGAACCCATAGTAAAAATTGTTCCAAATCAGTTGATAATATTGTATCACGTTTTTTATAACATCCTGTATAACAATAATTTATAATTGTTACCTAGCGGCCAACGATCCTTAGTAGTATAGGTGAAAAACTTAACTAAAGCACCATGTCTATGTAGTTGTGCAGAGAATTAATATGGAACTTACGTCAACATTTGAATATAGAACGCCGACATGCGTGTACACACACGTTACTACTACATAGGCCAGGTGCTTTAGCTAAGTTTTTCACCTATAGCAAGTAAACACAATGATGTATTAGTTCTACCAGAACGGGCATGTAAATTTAAATTTGTAATAACGATACTATAGTTAGGTAAAATATTTATGTTTATGCCACCAGCTTGTATAAGGCTCTTTTCTTCCCCGCTAGGAGGGAGCAAAGTGGCACTTTTCTGTTATAGTATATTTGCTTTTTCAGCCAATGCGTCATTATAAATATTTCATCTCTTCACTACGCTCAGGCTCAGACATTCTTCGTTTACGATTCAATATACGCCGCACGTTAATATATTAAGTTAAGTATATTAGTGTTAATATTGAGACCCGAGCTCACAAAAAATTCCAAATTTGAAACACGAGCATAGCGAGTACAGTCGGTTATAAAAGCTTGTACTAAAAAAACACATATTTGATACAGAATTTTAACATCAATTCATTCCAGCGGTAAACTTCATGGCACTCGACTGGGTGTCGGGCGCGTGGTACCTGGTGGACGGGGCCGCCGGCGCCATGTTCGTGTGCTCCCGGGACCTGGCCCACTGCCGGCTGCTGCAGGACTCGCTGGCCAAGCTGCGGGGGCTGGCCATCGACCCCACTCCGCCGCGGGAGGACGACAAGCAGCCCCACGGGTGGGTACAGAACGACACCGACACAGCCCACCGGGTTAGCAACATGAAGCATTGCTTCCCCATTGGGGCAGGCCACATTAATAAATAAATAAATATTTCGGGACAATCTTACACAAATCGACCTAGTCCTACGGTAAGCTCAGTAAGGCTTGTGTTGTAGGTACTAGACGTCGATATATATAATAGATAGATACATATAGATACTTAAATACATAGAAAACACCCATGACTCAGGAACAAATATCTGTGCTCATCACACAAATAAATGCCCTGACTGGGAATCGAACCCAAGACCTTCGGCTTCATACATTGCACGCAGAGACGGCCGAGGGTGTCGACAAGTGCTCAAGAGACACTAGCAAGCGGAGCGTAGGGTGTCCACCCACAAGATGGACAGACCTCATTAAGGTCGCTGGATGCAGGTCGCTTCCAACCGGTACATGTGGAGGTGCAAGGGGGAGGCCTATCAGCAGTGGACGTCTTATGACTGAGATGATGATAATGATGATTTGAGATCGTACATATGTCTGAGGCATAAGGATCGAAATCGTTAACATATCTTTGGAGGTGACCGTAATATAAGTAAAACTGTTGTGAGCCATGTTACTACTACTTAGTTACAAACGGATAAACTCACATGTAAGTATATCGCACTAGGCGACATGTTTCGGGTAAACTCTGGTACCCATCTTCAAGCTGAGTCAGGACACACTGCTCGCGTTGAGGGTGTATCGCGTACACTGAAAGCTTGAAAATGGGTACCAGAGCTTACCCGAAACATGTCGCCTAGTGCGATATAATTACACGTGAGATTAAAAGTTTGTAACTAAGTAGAGGTGACCGTAGTTCAAGTTTGTTGTCGGTCTGTGGTTCTAATATTTCACAAAATATAAATAAATAATAAATGTTAATTGGGTCATGCCTTGTGCAAAGGTTGTCCATCGCGATTCAGCGCGGTAACGCAGCGAGCGTGATGGGCACCTTTGCGCCTGGTACGACACGGGGCGGGTTGTTTGAGTAGGTTAGGCTTGTTTTAGTTTTTATCAATGATTGTGTATTGTTTTGTGATGTATAATTAATTAATTGTTTTTCTTTTCTTAATAATGACTTGACTTGTAAATTGTGTATGGATGTGTATATTTATAATAAATTTTAATTCAGTATTACTTTACTAATAATAAATGTAAATATATATTACAGGACATTCTAACTGAATTCACAAACGAAATATTTATTTATATAAATATTTATTATTTATAGGTAAACAAGATTCATATTGAGTAGTTAGTTACTGGCCATTAACAAATTAAAATGGATTTAATCGCGATGAAACTAAAGGTTTGTTTGTGCTTATGTAATTTTTTTTTTATAAATGATAGGTTAGCATTTGGCCCCAATCTCACCTGATGGTAAGTGACGATGAGGCCGATGATGGAGCATGCTTACCTAGCAAGTGCTTATTCACTCTCGACTTGAAGATACCCATTTCTAATTAGAAGTTTTTATTTCAGGTTCATGTTCTGGTCGGTGTGGGGAGGCTCGCCGGCGCGCGTGGTGCGCGCGGAGCTGTGGGGCGGCGCGCCCACAGACCTGGCCTCGTCGCGGCTGGTGTACCCCACGGCGCTGACCCTGGACCTGGCCAACAAGTGGCTGTATTGGGTGGACGCGTACATGGACAGCGTGGAGCGCAGCGATTATTACGGCGGGAATAGGGTCACTGTGTTCAGAGCGTATGAGGTTAGTGCACAACAATACCCGGATTCAAAATTAGGTATTTATTTTTATCTACGTACATATCAGTAGTGCTCTAAAATGCGTCTAGAAACCGTAGACAATGACCAGCATTACCAACCATCAGAAATTAATGGAGATGTAAAGTTAACATTAAAACAGTAGGTTATGAGTTTAAATTTGGAACAGCTGTCAAATTCAAGTGGGGTGTCTATACATATTAAAGCAGTCATTCATGCGAAACGCCAATTCGTTAGGTTTCTTTTATATAAATCGAACGACATTTGAACTCGAGTGACAATGGAATAGGGAGTTCATTCGCTTGTCTATGGTTTAAAAAAATATTTGACTGAGATACGAAATACGAAACGCGGCCATTCCAAGCTGTCATTTGTTTTGTTCGTTGACTTTTTAATGTTTCAAGTAGCACTAGTACTAATGCAGGTCGTGTCCCTACGGTTCCTGAACCCATCTTAAAACATTTATGATATGTGTGTAGATAAAGTAGTGTATGCAACTATACATAATTAGGCATTACAACACTCGTGTGATGTTATTATACACTCTTGTTGTGATGCACAGATACATAAACTACTATTATCTGCTTGTTTCAGTCCGAACGAGTCTCTCTAATATCCAACTTCGAAGCCTCCCTCTACCTACCCCAGTGGAACAACCAGAGCGTACTGATGACGTCACGCTACGCACGCACGCACGCACACACGCCCACACACACGCACACACAGAGGACCCTGCCTCTGTCTGCGCGTGTTACTGCTGCGTTGGTGTTCCATAGACAGAGGCAGCCAGTCGGTAAGCGATTCTATACCGTATTATATAGACGTTAAGGTTAATTTTCCTTTGTAAAGCCCTGATAGCCTTCATTGGTGTCTTGATTCTGACAGACGTTGAGCTGTGATATACCATATTGCCTAGATGTTAAGGTTCGTTTTCCCGAATTGGCGATGTGTAGACGGACACAGCAAGTTAGTAAGCGATATTGGAACTTATTAGTTAAGTCTTAAGGACCAGAATGAGATCATTATACCGGTGTCAGCATGACAGTTGCGTCGGTGTTACGTAGCGGCAGACAGTAGACAAGCGATTGTATACCGTATTATGTCGTTGTTAAGGTTAATTCGCAGTAACGCATTTTTATGTATGTTTAAGATTTTATAATACTGTTTTAAAAAAAATAAGTCCCGGTCATAAAAGCCAAAATGCTGCTCGGGTCAGAGGTGTAGGGTTAGAACTGGCGTTGTTTTTTTTTTTCTTTTACCTTTTATATACATACATTTCAGCCGTATGCAATCCACTGCTGGACATAGGCCTCCCACAAATATGACTTGTATCATCTTGGGGGTAGTTGCCATAGTCGCCACGCTTGGCAGGTGGGTTGGCGACCGCAGTAACTGTAGATTAGGTTTCGACGGACACTGCTGCCCATCCGTAGGATTTTTCCCTTTGTCACCTCTTTCGACACCCGCGGGAGGAGATGGGGTGGTGCTATTCTAGTCAGCCGGCATCACACGGCCTTTTATATACTTGACGTGTAAAGATGCCCTTTTGGCTGCCTTACTTGAATAAACGTTTAAGTTAGAGTTTGATTTTCCTAAATGAAAGCTCTCTTATAGCCTTCGTTGTTGTGTTGTACAAACAGTCAGTCGGTGAGCGATTATATTAAATATTGTCTAGATGTTAAGGTTCATTTTCCCATGAAAATCTGATGATGGCGTCACGGGTGGAGAGAAAACCTGATTCGTAGTTGTAAATTGCTTTAATGTTGAGATAAAAAATAGAATATACCTACATGTTAGTTACTTCTATCAATAATTGTGATTTACATAATTATATTTCAGAAAACTTCTTTAAGTTCAACAGTAGTAAATAAATATTTCGGGACAATTACACAAATCAATCTAGTCCTACGGTAAGCTCAGTAAGGCTTGTGCTGTAGGTACTAAACGACGATATATATAATAGATAGATACATACATATATACTTAAAAATATAGAAAACACCCATGACTCAGGAACAATAATCTGTGCTTATCACACAAATAAATGCCCTGACTGGGATTCGAACCCACGACCATTGGCTTCATAGGCAGGGTCACTACCCACTAAGGCAGATCGGTCGTATACCTACATAAAATATACCTACATGTTACTTATTTTATCAATAATTATGATTTATATAATTATATTTTGAAAAACTTATACTTTAACTTATTTAGGGCAACATAATCTGTACAGTCAGCAGCAGTAGTATCTAGGCGGACCAGAGGCTTATTTCTCGAACACTAGTAAATTGTAATACAAGCGGAAGTCACCTTTTGACACCTATTTTTAGAAAGAGACTTCCGCTAATATTATAAGTTACAAGTTGTTATGCAATAGGTCCAGGTGTTCAGAATCTTGGCACAATTGTCTTAACGATAAAGTCTTTTTAAACCATAGACATACCATTTAATTTGACGGAGCGTGGTAATAATACCACGACAGAAAGGAATGCTCTTATGTAACTTTCCATTGATATTGCAGAGGCGGCGCTATTCCGTCCTTGTCATAGTCTCACATATTTTTGTTCCTCTTCAAACTGAACCCTTCATAACTGTCAAAGTTGGAGGGATATAAACAAATACATTGGAGTTTTCTTCGGTTTTCAACCGAAGTTGCGGTAATAAATACAGAATAAGCTATTTTTTTTGTTATAAAGAGTGTCCTGTAAAGCAAAACTATAGTGAACTGTTACATTTTGGGCGGCAAAAGCCGAAGTATCATTGTTCCTTACTGGCGCTCGCGGATGCGTTCTTTAGTCATTATTCCTCCTAGTGTTAAACTCATTTTGAGCACCTTGCCTGTTTAGCAACTTCTGCTGCTGACTGTTCCCTTGCTATTCAACACTGTTACCAATAAAACTCTTAACCCCAAAATGAACTCTATGGTACTTTATATAAATGTGCTTGCTATTGAAAATTATACACTGTTACCCTAACAATAAAATTCAAATTTCAATACACCTCGTAACATGAGGAAACCGAATAATTTTGCCATATTTTCCTGACCATATTTAGAGACTAAAATGTCCAATAAACCTTTTAGAAATTCACTTCATTTCGGAGTTACAACACATTTAAAAAAATTATAACCAGCACCGTTCGCTTTCTTAAGGGCGATTTTACCACTATTAAACTCATTGTTTGTTTTCAGCCATAGTTTTCTCTTAATTTTTTTTATGTCAAAAAACAGGTTTATCCTGGAACAAAAAACTGATTTATTTTTTCCGGAGTTGACCAAAAGTTGCATGATATTTTTACTTCTTTTGGCCTCAGGAATACGCTGTTAAAATTATACGGTTTCCATTCCACAGTATGTATTACAAGGTTGTAGTTATTTGTCCCGCAATGTCAAAGTTAGCGGTAGTCCGTCAGCGAAGCCCTGCACGAAGTAGGCGCGCGGGTCGGGGCGCGGGCGGCGGACCGTGGCTGCGCTGGGAGACACGCTAGCGATCTGTAGGAGCGCCGCCAACCCCGCGAGCGACTGCATCTCGCCTAGACGGGAACCTGGAATAATAAATTAATTAATAATAAATATATCGGGACAATTATCGGGGCTTCCAACCCCTGTAGTGACCAGACTCTGACTGTACAGGCTGACTGACATGTTTTGGAATGACCGACACTAAATTTAAAGACTGACAGGGAAAAACAGTGACAGAAAATAACTGAATCGACAGTCGACGACAGTAACCAGACGAAGACGGTTCAACAATCTTACACAAATCGACCTAGTCCTACGGTAAGCTCAGTAAGGCTCGTGTTGTAGGTACTAAACGACGATATATAAAATAGAATAATTTATATATAGTCTATTCATCCTTACTTTTTACGACCGGTCTGGCCTAGCGGGTAGTGACCCTGCCTATGAAGCCGATGGTCTTGGGTTCAAATCCCAGTCACGGCATTTATTTGTTTCATGAGCACAGATATTTGTTTTCGAGTCAAGGTTGTTTTCTATGTATTTTTTTTTATGACATAGGCGGCAAACGAGCAGACGGATTGCTTGGTGGTAAGCAATTACCGTCGCCCATGGGCACCCGCAACACCAGATGAGTCACAAGCGCGTTGCCGGCCTTTAAGGGGGATTGGATCTCTGGGAACCTTACTCACCATCAGGAACACAGCACTACATACCTGAAAGATAGCAGTGCTATTATGGCTGTGGTCTTCTGTAAGGAGGAGGTACTTCCCCAGTTGGGCTGCCCCAGATTCAAGCGTGATGGTCATCGCTGTGCCCTACCTCTCATTGTTGGACGTAGTTTAAGGACATAGCCGGGTCCAATGTATTTATTTATTATATATATCGTCATCAAGTACCTCAACACAAGCCTCACTGAGCTTACCGTAGGACTAAATTGATTTGTGTAAGATTGTCCCGAAATATTTATTTATTTATTATATATATATATATATATATCGTCGTCTAATACCTACAACACAAGATTTACTGAGCTTACCGTAGGACTAGGAAACACAGTTAAATATCATTGTTGACAAACTTAGAATCTCAAGCATACTCAGCAGCAGAGCCGAGCAGAATCACTACTGACAAGGCTAGGCGGCTAATCAATTCTGAAAGTAGATTGCTACATATTGTCAAAATACGACTTCAGAACTTAAGCATTTTAGACTAATCCCTATCTCCGTTATTTTTAATCCTTTTGAAATTGGAAATATTTGGGGACAATCTTACACAAATCGACCTAGTCTTACGGTAAGGTCAGTAAGGCTTGTGTTGTAGGCACTAGACGATGCGATGATATATACAATAGATAAATACATAGAAAACACCGATGACTCAGGAACAAATATTTGATCACACAAATAAATGCCTTGACTGGGATTTGAACCCAGGACCATCGCCTTCATAGGCTCACTACCCACTAGGCCAGACCGGCCGTCAATTATGATACTATCAAGATAAAAATCCTGTTTGTGACCGAGAAGTGAAAAACTTATTCATACGTACCTATACATCCCCGCTGCCCTTCCCCGAACGGCAGATACACATACTTCCCAACCTTCGATTCATTCTCCGGCGAAAACCTCTCAGGCTTAAACTCCTCAGGGTCCTCGTGGTACTGCTCGTCCATCTGCAGCGCCTGCGCCGGTATAAATATCTCCACACCCGGGTCTATCGTCACACCTGTCCCGGGTATCGTGTACCGCTTCGTGCAGACCCGGTACAAAACCCCACCAGCCGGGAACTTCCTCATCGCCTCTTTAAAAGCCCTGGCCAGTTTTGGCATTCTTGACACAGAATCGTAGCAGAGTTTACCGTCGTATTTAGATAGGACTTCGTCTATTTCTTCCTGTATCTCTTTTTGGAGGTGAGGATAGAAGGCCAGTTCGTGGAGCGTGTAGCTCATGGCTGATGATGATGTTTCGAATCCTGCGCCGAAAAACAAAGCGACGTTAGCTACAAAGAGTTTAAAATCCATCTCAATTTCAACTTCCATTGGTTTCCCATCCGGATTGACTTTCTCAAGCGATTCACCACGTATTTTTCCACTTTTCTCCAACTCTAGAAGCAAATCTATATAATCATTTCGTCCAGATGGCTCATTATTCCTCTGCTCAAGAATCGCGGACACCAACTTATTCATCGTACGGAGAATCTCTCTGTCAGATACGTATATGTATCTTCGGAGCTCCGGGAACAGCTCATACATTGCCTGCTTCAGGCGTTCCGTAGCTGTTTTCGTGAATATAAGTTTTCCAAGCTTTTTGAAAATAGAATTCTCTGTGTTCATTGATTTTACATCAACCCCGAAACCGCAGGCGCCTATAAAATCTATAGTGAAGCGAGCCATTAGATCAACAGCATCAAAGCTGCCTTTCTTCTGTGCTACAGTCTTAACCACTTTCTGTAGGTCTTCGGCGCATTGTATAATTAATGGGAACATAGCTTTTAGCTTAGCTAAAGTGTAGGCTGATGACGTATGCTGCCGCAGCAGCTTCCAAGTATCACCGTCACCGTGAAACACGTTCCTCATCAGAGATTCTTGCTCAGGATTCCTGCCTGCTCCCCGATTGTAGAAGGACCAGAAGTCAGCGCACATAATCCGTTTGACTAGCTCCGGGTCTCTGATGATGAGGGCTGGTGTCCTACCACGATAGTATCCAATGATTCTCTCCTTTGAATATTTCTTGTAAAGTTCGCATGTGACTTCGGTGACGCTTTTCAAAGTGAATACGCAGCGCAAGTGATTACCGAATATTGGTATTGGCGTGTCATGCTTGACGCCTCTTTTTGTCCAATAGTCGTGGTTTTTGCTGAAATATACATATAGCAGAATTAGGAGAAGCGGTGTGAACAGCAGAAACATGTCGATGCTTTGACGAATCTGGCGATTGTGTATAAACTTCTGAATGGGTTTGGTTTCTTTGTGTTTCTCGTCACGACATAGTTTTAGAGATCCGTTACAAAAAGATTAAAGTAAACCGGTGAGATTCCATTGACGGTTATAGTTGAAATTTGTCTGCAAATGTACACATTTGTAAGACACTGGTCCCATCGCGAGCTAGTAACCTATGAGCTATCAGCTATTGCAAGGGACAAAAGATGATCGCTCCCGTGTAAACAAAATAGAGAGATATGTATTTATAGCTCATCGCCCGGCGAGGAACTACGATCGCCTGGCTATGACATATCATGTCTCTTATTTACACGGGATCAATTATCTTTTGTCCCTTGAAATAGCTGGTAGCTCGCGGTGGGACCAGTGCCTTATTCATTTATGCAATTATCGTTGCGTATGGAATGCAATACTAGTTTTTCGGTTAAAGTATGACTCACGTTGTACCGTCACGTATCGAATGAAATGCAACTTTGCTATCTGTTTTTAAAGAGGAAAATAGTTATTTCCAGGCTAGGAAGGAGAAAAATATTTTTTTAAGATTAAGCATTTTCATAGCAACGGAACATCGTTGACACATCATGTCACGATATTAATTTATGAAGTTGTATTTATTAGCATCGTGATTCTTAAAGAACATAATTGTTAATCTTTTCTATAACTTTATTTATATCATATTTAACACGTTTTCCGCATTATAGCTTTTTACGATTATTTTATGTGTTTCTGAACGTTAGTTTATCTTATTTTTGTTATAAATAAATAAATATTACAGGACATTCTATGCATCTCCACACCCGTCGACCGGTCTGGCCTAGTGGGGTGGCCTAGGTTCAAATCCCGACTCGGGCATCTATTTGTGTGACGAGCACAGATATTTGGTCCTGAGTCATTCATGTGTGTATTCTATGTATTTTAGTATTTGCATATTATACAGTGTGTACGAGCCCCAATGCAAATGAGTACGTCTGGTAGGAAAAAAATGTACTAAACTAACGTTAACCTAAAAATTCTGGGGGACGAAGGTGTTTGGAAGAATTAGCAATATAAAAACAGTATAAGTTATAAATCGTATTTTATTTATTCAATGAAAAAAAAACGAACTTTCCTTGGTAATAAAAAAAAACATTGTTTCACCAATTGTACTAAAATGCAAAAAAGTTCGTCTTTAGTGTTACCGACGCAGATTAGAACGTCTACCACTTGGTGGCGTCTCCTTTTGCATCTAAAACGGCTTTAATTCTGAGCGGCATTGTATCTGCCAGCTGTCGACACTCTTCCGGGGTTGTTTCATTCCAAACACAGGTAAGTTTCTCTTTAAGATCAGCTTTTGATCTTTCTATGGGAGACAAGTCCGGGCTGCTGGATGGCCACGACATGGTAGGTATTTTTTTCTTTTTCAGCCACGCCATCGTTGCTTTAGCGGTATGGCATGAGGCACCATCTTGTTGAAAAGTATACGCATTTTTATACTTTAACTTACGTATAGACGGCAGCAAACTCTCTTGTAAGATGCTTTTGTATTTTTCGGCATTGACGGTTCCATCTATAAATTGCAGACAGCCGACACCCTGTGCCGACATGCAGCCCCAAATCATTAAGGAAGCTGGAAACTTTACCTTACGCTTAAGACAATCTTTTTGAAATGCCTCTCCTTTTTCGCGAATGACTTTACTTTGTTCATCGCCTGCTGTGACTTCAAATTTAGATTCGTCACTCCATATAATTTTACGCCACTGATCGACGGTCCAATTTCTGTACTTTTTGGCGAATGTCAACCTGTTAGTTTTCTGCCGTTGTGTAAGTAACGGTTTCTCTTTAGCAGTGTAAAAACCGTAGCCCATCCTCTTCATCACTCTCTTGCAAGTATCCACTGAAATGTTTTTTTTAATTGCGTCACGCCATAGGTTCGCCGTAAGTTCTCCAGCTCTTGCACGACGATTTTTCTTGATGATCTTCCTCCGAATCCTGTTTTCTGCTTTAGTAGTAATTCGTGGGCGGCCGGATTTCTTTAAACAAGAAATTTTGTCGTGTTTTCGATGATGCTCGATGATAGTTTGGATTGTAGACCTTGGCATAGAAAGGTCCTTGGCAATTTGGTACGTAGATTTGCCTTTATTGTTACTGGAGATTATAATTTTCCGCACTTCTTCAGTCACTGGCTTACCTCGTGCCATCTCGATAGAAAAACGATTTGGAGTAATAAAAAATTAGGCTGAATTTGCCCTTTTATATAGTGGTTTGTCATTTTACATGACAGAGAATATTCCGTATTCAATTTGAAAATAATATTTTATATTACGAACCCTGGTAAACAGGTTTTATTTTAAATAGACGACCTATTTTGCCTTAAATATGAAGCAGACGTAATTATTTGCGTGTGAGATGTAATATTTATAGTTAAATTATTTTAAAATAAATAACGAGATGTACACTTTGTACAACTCAAAACTAAGCTAGCTTTAGTGACATTGCGTCTAGTGTATTCCATTAATCATCAGTCGATTCGGGTAGAAATACTAGTTTTTGAAAAAAAATACGCATGCAGAATTGCGACTAGACTAGCTATTTTGCATTGGGGCTCGTAAATCTTTTACGGGTGAATCTCTTAATGGAGGATAGAATAGGACAAGAAATATATTTACATAATTTTTGCTTAGAAGTACAAGTAAAATTATATTATTTTTAAAATTCGGCCCGCAATGTAATGCAACACACTCTAGTTAAACACTCATTGACAGTTAGTTTCAAAAGCTCATATCGTTTTATGTTCGCAGTACATTACTGTTCAGAATTTTTTCAAAAATTAATTACATATAGGTATAATTAAAGAATAACCTTTTGGTTAATGATTATACTGGTAAATCCTATGTTTGGTTTAATTCTTCGCCTTACTTACACACAGTATATATCGTTCGCTGGGTACCTATGTACAACACAAGTTTTCTTCAGCTTACTGTGTAAGTATGTCCTGTAATATTTATTTCACATTATTATTTATTTTATCTACGTACATATCATAAGTGCTCTAAAATGCATTACAAACCATCAGAAATGAATGGAGATGTAATGTTAACATAACCTACTGAAATCAGTAGGTTATGGGTTTAAATTTGGAACAGCTGTCAAATTCGAGTGTCTATTATAGTATCTATAGATATTAAACCAATCATTGATACGAAACGCCAATTAGTTATGTTTTTTTAATATAAATCGAACGACATTTGAACTCGAGTGACAATGGAATAGGGAGTTCATTCGCTTGTCTATGGTTTAAAAAAATATTTGACTGAGATACGAAATTCGAAACGCCGCCATTCCAAGCTGTCATTTGTTTTGTTCGTTGATTTTTTAATGTTTACAAGTAACACTAGTAATAAGCCATTTCCCTACGGTTCCTGAACCCATCTTAAAACACTTATGATATGTGTGTAGATAAAGTAGTGTATATAACTATACATAATTAGGTATTATGCACAGATACACAAACTACTATAACGACTCGCTTCTACCTTCCTAATGCGGACTGCTAAACAATGGAATTCGCTCCCTTCGTCTGTATTCCCGGCAATATATAATTTGGGTCTCTTCAAGGCAAGAGTGAATAGGCTGTCACTGAACCAGCCTCGACCTCGTCGATACTTACCATCAGGTGCGACTGAGGTCAAACGCTGGTCAGTCTTGTATAAAGAAAAAAAAAGCTGTTGTCCAGGGCTCGCCGTGGACTGGGTCGCCAGTAACATCTACTGGTCGGACCCTCGCCGCAACCTTGTGGAAGTGCCAACGGCGAACATCGCTACGTGCTGATTGATTATAAATACAATAAAAACAAGTTACAAAACACGGTTTCCGATATATATTTTTTTAGTGGTGGTGTGAAAAACAGTATGTGTCACAAGGTTGCCACATTTATTCTACCTCGCGGCTTAACACTTAAATCCCTCACTGCGTTCAGTTGTCTATTTTAGAAGGCCTCGCTACGCTCGGGTTTCTATTGTAGACGTCTTCCCTTCATAAATACGTAATTTTCCTCCCTTGTGAGACAATCTACTGCATAGTAAAGGCCCCTAGAATAATGAAGGCATTTGTTGCAGTGTCGCACCCGTGCGCGGTCCACAACGGCGGGTGCACGCACATATGCGTGACCGCGTGGCACGGGACGACGGCGCGCGCGCAGTGCCTGTGCCGCCATGGCTACAGGCTGGTCTACCAGCATCCGCATCAACCTCCGGCCTGTCACAGTAAGTGGAACTGATCATAAACATTTTCTTCCTTTTTTTGTCTATAGAAATGTGGCACCGCCTAGGAGGATATAACCAATATGGAGCCGACACATGCACTAATTTCTATCGGAAAAATTCTGCCGTTTTCGGCACGGGGATGAGGTAACACACATAAATAATGTTAACACTAATGCATTTGCATGCATGCATTACGTGCGTCGCTACACTCGCACACGACAAAATTATCAAACACTAGCATAAACTATATTCACACAAGTTCAAGAACTGTGACCGGCGGCCGAATAATTTTGGCAGAGGGGAACGCCTGTTAATGGCTACTCCATATTGGTTCCTAGGGCATCGCGTTCTAACCAGGGCAAAAAGTTGTAATAGTACATTCGATTACTATAGAGGGAAGTATGTCCTCGTAATTATCTGGCCTCACACATAGACTCGGCCGGCAACCCCTTTTCGAGGTATGTATAGTGCTTTCCTCAAACATGCAATACAATTAGGGAGTTTTATATGTAAAGACATAGAAAACACCCATGTATTTATATGTATGTATCTATTATATATATATATCGTCGTCTAGTACCGACAACACAAGCCTTACTGAGCTTACCGTAGGACTAGGTCGATTTGCGTAAGATGGTCCCCAAATATGATATTATAGTGTCCCACTGCTGGGAAAAGGCCACAATTCTCGGTATTTACCTGTTTTGGCCAAGTGCTGAGGAAAGCGTCCAGATCTTTCCGCCATCTCTGTTTAGGCCTGCGTCCGCGCCTCTCTTGTGGTATCCACTTGGTCGCTACGCATGACCTATCCGACTCCCAATCTCACTTGAGCCTAGCAGTCTTCCGACCAACGTCGCGTGTTTTGGAGCGCAACATAGTGTTCCTCATACGATCCATCCTTCTGACACGTAGAATGCTGCGCTCCATTGCTCGCTGACAAACCTTCAATTTGGACTTTGTCAATTTCAATTCAGTGAGCGACCATGTTTGGGCACCGTAGGTTAGGAAAGGCAGAATGCACATGTCAACGAGTTGACGCTTCAGTGATATTGGAAGGTCGCCCTTCATCAGCTCTTTCATGGACCAGTAGCTCTTCCAAGCATTTTGGACACGATTTTCGACTTGCTGAAAGAGACTAACAGGCCCGAGTAGATATACTCGTTGACATACTGTATGATCGCCCGTCTACCTCTGCCCTAAGTTTCGTGCTTGGCTATGACCTGAGTGTTTATTTATTTTATTGATGACATGCCTGGTTCCAGGAGTGGACGTGGACCAGTACCTGCTGGTGGCGCGCGGCTCCCCGCCCATCGTGCAGGCCATCAGCCCGCAGCACCCGCAGTGGGAGGCCGCCGCGCCCGCCGCCGCCGCCCGCCCCACCGCCGCTGACGTCCACCTCTCCGCGGAGTACATCTACTTCTCCGATGTCCACAGGTATACACGACAGCACACAATCTACATTGTTGGAAAGCTTGAATACAACCAGGGGCGTACTGCATATTTAACAACTTGTAACTTGTAATACTAGCGGAAGTCCCTTTTCAATCTCATTTATTAGAAAGAGAGTTCTGCTAATAATATTAGTTGTAAATTGTTATGCAATGGGCCCCAGATCGTTCGTCGCCTAGGCTGAAGGCTTACGCTCGAGGTTCGGGGTTGTCAAAAAAATAGTTGTCAAAACACGGACTGCTAAGGAATGGAATTCGCTCCCTTCGTCTGTATTCCCGGTATGATATAATTTGGGTCTTTTCAAGGCAAGAGTGAATAGGCTGTTACTGAACCAGCGGGCTACACCCTCGACCTCGTCGACACTTACCATCAGGTGTGACTGAGGTCAAACGCTGGTCAGTCTTTTATATAAAAAAGATGTCTTCTTTTTTTGTTCTTATAGAGAAATTAATTGTTAGCGCTCCTAGCTAAATATCCTAAAATCTTCCTTAGATACGAGATAGTAAGACAGAAGCTGGACGGTACCGGCCGAGAGGTCTTCATTGAGGAAGATGTCGACAACTGCGAGGGACTCGCCATAGATTGGATGGGTAAGTAGAGTTAATATGTACAGTGGCGGCGCGCCAATTTTTTTCTTAGGCAAGACGGAGCCGATATGTCTTGGCCTTTTCTTCTTGAGCCCAAGGAAAACCGTTGAACTGCAGTAAAGCTAGTCAAGCCGGAGGGATCTGCTTGTATAAACGCGCCGCCACTGATATGTACCGTAAATGTGTTGACACTTTTAGATGTCGCGAGGCGCCTTAGCATTGAAGGATATGGTGGAGAAATTAGTAGTCTTTAGGCAAGCCTGTAACTCAGCAATGGGCATGTATCCCAGAGTCGCAACATCGAATCTTACTCGGGGCAGTTGATTTTTCAATTTTTCCTCCAATTATGGTTTCGATAGTAGACGTTTCTGCATCGTTATAGCATCAGCGTCCGCCGAAATCCAATCTACAGCTACTGCGGTCGCCAACCCGCCTGCCAAGCGTGGCGACTATGGCAACTATCCCCCCAGCTGATAAGTCATATTGGGGGGACGGCTGCGTCGAGTATTCGACTCGTAATTTTTTAAATATTTTTAAAAAGTATCAACACATTTACGGTAGATGTCGCTAGCCACATCCTAAGTGCATTGAAGGATATGGTGGAGAAATTCACCGCCTTTGGGCAAGCTTCTGTAGCTCAGTTGTTAGAAAACGGGCATGTATCCTAGAGTCGTGGCTTTTGATTTTTCAATCCTTTATTTCCAAGAATTATGTAATTCTTTGCTACATGTATCTGAATAATTCATCTCACAGGGAAGAACTTATATTGGACGGACGACGCGCTCGGTCAGATATCAGTGGCGCGGCTGTCCGCTCCGAAACAACGTAAGGTGCTCGTACGCGAACAACACTACCATCCCAGAAGTATTGTTTTGGATCCACGAAAAGGGTGAGCATTTATTAGTAGTCATTGTCAGTGATCGTACTTTTACCAGCAATTTTGGTGCAGTGCTAGGGTTGTCAGTAGTGCCAAATATCCTGTTTGAACCAAGAATCAGATAAAATCAAAAATAATAATAAGTAGCGTATTAAACAAATCTCAAATACAGACAATATTCTCAGAACGTGTAAAGCCTATGTAACCCAATATGAAATATATGCATAATGAAATGAGGGGTTAATTTACTACGAGTACCTATATGAGATAATGTAACACAGTTGCAATATAC
The DNA here is from genome assembly GCA_022674325.2 of Grapholita molesta. NCBI lineage: Eukaryota > Metazoa > Arthropoda > Insecta > Lepidoptera > Tortricidae > Grapholita > Grapholita molesta. The sequence continues at coordinate 3,085,294 of CP053141.2, read as the reverse complement.
TCGTACTATGTATTAGCATAAACAGTATAATGCGTAGGTAATAAATGTACAATTATAATAACTAATTAAGTAAAAAAATAGTGTTTTCAATTACAACATAAGTAGTATGTATTACATAATTTTAAACGTCAATCATATTATACACGTCTACAACCATAGGTCGGTGTCGTGTGTCATTTGACGTCATCGCACCAAAAATGCTGGAAATAGTACGATCACTGGTAAAAACTATGATGTTTGTAGGCTGACAGTAAACGTCCACTAGATTATTCGATGCTGTTCATTGAAAATACGTAGTGCGTAAAGTTGTAGAACAAATATTTGCTACGTCCGTGGTGTAGAAGCGATCCTTAAAGTTATTGCTTCCACCACAGGCCACACCCGATATAGACTACGTACTTTTTCACTCTAGAGGATCTCAAATTCTCAATCATGTATACAAATGTAGTGCAAAACTATTTTCTATCGGGAAAACTCGGATTTCGATCAAAATGCGACGGCACTCGAACTGTCAATCTATGATTGTTAGGGCCCGGAATTTTGAATAGAATAGAATAGAATAATTATTTAAACACCATTTAGACCATGCAAGAACTTGTACACGATTTTCATTACATTGCGGGGTTATATAAAGCGACCGATTTCGCCGTACGTCGAAAACCCGCAATGTAATGAAAATCGTATACAAGTTCTTGCCTGGTCTAAATGGGGCTTTATTGTAACACACACTATACACAGACAACACAGAAATTAAAAATAACCAAAGACAGTAACCGTAATTTGCTTATACTAAAAAAAAAAAACTAAGACATTGTCACAGCGCTGGTTGGTTGGTCGGCTGGTTGATTTTTGCGTCTGGTTTTGGAAAAGTCTAAGGGAGAGAACTCTAACGTTTATCTATGTATCGATAATTCGGTCGTGTACTCAAAGCTCAGAAAGAGTCTTTGAGATTAATTTATTTTTAATCAAATAATATTTCCATTCTTGCAATCAAATACCTACTCGGGTTATCAATTATTTGTAGATAATATATAGACACTGGTATATGAGTATGTTTGATGATTATTTTAAACGCCATATTATAGAATGAATGAATAGAATGTATCATCGGAAAGTTTGTAGTTTTTATTTAAAAAAAGCTAATATAAAAACTCGGTTTATCGATACATCGATAAACGTTAGTGTTCTTTCCCTTAGAATTTTCCAACACCGCACGCAATATTCCAGCCCTTAATGATTGTATTAAATGGGTGACATATTCATATCCATTAATATAGAGCTTTATTGTTTAATGTCAAACGTCAAAGTTTAAAATGATATTTGACATCAAATAATAAAGTTCCATATTAATGGATATGAAAATGTCACCAACAACAATTGTTCTACTCAATTAATATTGTACCACCTTCAATTCACAACACAAGCCTTACTGAGCTAACCGTAGGACTAGGTGGATTTGTGTAAGATTGTATCAAAATATTTATTTATTATTCTTCAGAGTGATGTACTGGTCCGTATGGGCCAGCTCCTCAACACCGAAGGGCAGCATCGAAACATCAAACATGGACGGCTCCGGGCGGCGCGTACTAGTCTCTGAGGACCTGCACTGGCCCAATGGTCTCGTGGTGCAGTCGGATGAGCAGATACTTTATTGGTAAAACTGTTTCTGGCACTGGTCCCACCGCGAGCTAGTAAGCTATCAGCTATTTCAAGGGACAAAAAGATTATCTTTTATCCCTTGAAATAGCTGATAGCTCATAGCTTACTATAACGTAACTTAATACACACGACTCACGCTTGACTCAAATTTTATCGATCGTTTCACCACCCTAGAGGTTGGACTTTGACATGTGTCAGGATTTAGACCAGTGCGTCTAGGTACATCTACTCTAATATTATAAAGGCAAAAGTTTGTGAGTGTGTATGTTTGTTACTTCTTCACGTCTAAACGGCTGGAGCGATTTTAATAAAATTTGGTAGGGAGTTAGCTGACACCCTGGATTAACACATAGGCTACGTTTTTTCCCTAATAAGGTGCACAGCTAGTTTAACAATAAACACTGAAAACATAACAAAATAAATATTTAAGCGGGTTCTCATTCAACAAACTTGCTTTTTCCTGAGTTTTCCTCGACCTATGTGTATTGATACGGAACGCTTAGTGCGCGAGTCCAACTGGGCCTTTGCTTATTTATTTCGGACTGACTGATCAACCCTTAATAACATAATTAATATTATTAAAACTGTTGTGACCCATGTTACTACTGTTGCAGGATCTATTTTGTATACTGCAACATTCAATTTAATTTATTTTACTATCGCAACAGCTATGTCAAATGTTCTTCTCTAGATTAAATCTATAACGTTCACACGTACCGTTTTCATTTTATTATTATAAAATTACTTACTAGCCTAATCGACCCTTTAATAAATACTACTTAGTTACAAGGCGGTGTGAGCCATGTTACTACTTAGTCACAAGGCGGTGTGTCCTGTCTCGGCTTGAAAATTGGTACCAGAGCTTACCCGAAACATGTCGCCTAGCGCGATATAATTACACGTGATGTCCGTTGTATCTAAGTAGAAATAAAAAAATTACATAATTTTCCCAGGTGTGACACATTCCTGAACAAGATCGAAAGCCTGGACTTGGCAACGAACAAGCGAACGACGATCATCTCAGCACCGACCATTGACTTACAGAAGCCCTATGGATTGGCTTTGATTGAAGGTATTTTATTGTTATAATCTATTTCAGTTCATTCTAAAAATCCTGGCTTGGTGAAGTCGTCTTGAGAATATATTATTTGTGTTTTGTTCAGTAACGCAAAAAATATATATAATACCCGCTACAATAACGTAGCCTAATCTAGTCGTTAGTACCTACGAACCCGGTAGTGACCCTCACAGGTGCGAATCCTGGCAAAGACATTGGAAAACGCCAATAACATTTTTTATCTTTTCCGTATCTGATCTTTATTTGCAGGTGACATCATATGGAGCGAACACGGCACCGGCAACATCCGGCGCCTGGGTGCCGACGGGCAACCCAGCCCCAGGGCCAACAGCACCATTCTGCGTCGTCTGCCGCCACCGTTGTACGACATACGACGAATCGCCGCTGCTGACCGACTAGGTTAATTACATTTTATCATTCACTCAATAAATTACCCTTTGGCCTGGTTTACCCTTTGGATTAAAATGTCAGATGGCGGTCGCTTCAGTAAAAGTGCCTACGCCAAATCCTGGGATTAGTTGCCAAGTGGACCTTCCATAAGCCGTGGTAAAAATTCGGGACAACGCGATGAAGAAAAAAACTCACTCACTGTTTATCAACATTTTAAGATGTATCCAGCATACTTAGAAGTTTCTTATTTAAAAGTGAATTGGTTTTTGTATTATACAATAAGATAATATTAAAATAAGTATAAAGTACTTATCTACTTAGAAGACAAAATATCTTCTTAAATAATAAGACAAAATTGTGTTTAATTTTTATTTACGTCACACTGGGCGTTAAAAGAGATATACCGCTCTAGGGCGCGACGGAAAATCTCACTTTACACCCAGATAAAGACGTAAAACATGTACGCACCACGGGCGGTAATAAAGAAGGCCTCAGATCGCTTGTTAATACCTGCGATCTGTGCCATTCTTTGTTTTACCGCCCTGGACACGTAATATGCTATTACATGTTTTTACTTGTTTGTTAGACTTGAAAGGTCCAGCCTGATGAAGTCTTTTTTTTTTTTTTTGTTTACGGAGTGGGGAATGCATTTACGCAAGCCTGATGAAGTCTACCCTCCGACCTACTCGAGCCCATATTCAAAACCCCGAGAGCTTTCAACTTGAGCTCTGTAATCGCTTTGCCTGCCTAGAGAACTTAGCTTCAGTGGACGAGATCAACAACGGGCTAGTGGAAACTGTCCACACAGTAGGGTCTAAGTTTTTTTAGACCCCGCCGTAAGGATAGACCTCAGAAACTAACCGAGCGAACCTTAAACCTCATGGCTGAACGACGCTCTCTACAGCTGCAGTCTCCCGATGACGCGGAGTCATTTAGGCAGCTCAATAGACGTATATCTAAGTCCTTGCGACATGATCTGCGTCTCTTTAATACTAACCGTATTAAAGAGACTATTGAGCGAAACCAAGGCTCCAAAGTGTTCGTAAAGGATAAGTCTATTGGGCAAAGCCAGCTGACAAAGCTGAAACGGGAAGATGGCAGCATAGCGTCGACCAAAGCAGAGGTTTTAGGCGAGATTGAGAGGTTCTATGGACAGTTATACACTTCGGTCGCAAAGCCCGTTGACAGCTTGGTAGGAGATCCAAGAGCCAAGCTGTCCCGACATTATACCGAAGATATCCCGGACATCAGTCTGTACGAGATTAGGATGGCGTTAAAACAGCTTAAGAACAACAAGGCGCCGGGCGAAGACGGAATCACTTCAGAGCTTCTGAGAGCGGGTGGAATACCGGTACTTAAAATCCCCAGAAGCCCTTTAGCTCCGTTTTGTCCGAGGGCAAAACGCCTGAAACATGGAACAGAGGCGAGGTGGTGCTGTTCTTCAAAAAAGGTGACAATAGCCTATTGAAGAACTACAGACCCATCACGCTTCTGAGCCATGTCTATAAGCTGTTTTCAAGGGTTATCACGAATCGTCTCGAACACAGACTCGATGACTTCCAGCCTCCCGAACAAGCCGGTTTCCGAAAAGGCTATAGTACCATAGACCACATCCATACGCTGCGGCAAGTTATACAGAAGACCGAAGAGTATAACTTGCCATTATGCCTAGCGTTTGTGGACTATGAGAAAGCCTTCGATTCGGTGGAAACATGGGCGGTGCTTGAGTCTCTTCAGCGATGCCATATTGACTATCGGTACATCGAAGTGTTGAAGTGTTTGTATAGTAACGCCACCATGTCAGTCCGAGTACAGGAGCAGAGCACGAAGGCGATTCCATTGCGAAGAGGCGTAAGGCAGGGAGACGTGATCTCTCCAAAACTGTTTACTGCCGTAATGGAAGACGCCTTCAAGCTCCTGGAATGGCAAGGGCGTGGCATCAACATCAACGGCGAATACATCACTCACCTTCGATTTGCCGACGATATCGTAGTCATGGCAAAGTCGATGGAGGAACTCAGCATGATGCTCGATGACCTCAACCGAGTTTCACAACGGCTGGTGGGTGGGCTTGAAAATGAACATGGACAAGACGAAAATAATGTCAAATGCCAATGTTGTGTCCACCCCAGTCTTTGTTGGGAACTCGGTACTCGAAGTTGTTGACTCGTATATGGACAAGTAGTCCAATTAGGTAGGTCCAACTTCGAGAAAGAGGTAAACCGCCGAATCCAACTCGGTTGGGCAGCGTTCGGGAAACTACGTAATGTCTTTTCGTCCGACATACCTCAGTGCCTCAAGACGAAAGTCTTTAACCAATGTGTGTTACCAGTGATGACTTACGGCTCCGAAACGTGGTCTTTCACTATCGGCCTCATCTCAAGGCTCAAAGTCGCTCAACGAGCTATGGAGAGAGCTATGCTCGGAGTTTCACTACGAGATCGACTCAGAAATGAGGAGATCCGTAGGCGAACTAAAGTCACCGACATAGCCCACCGGGTTAGCAAGCTGAAGTGGCAATGGGCAGGCCACATTGCACGCAGAGAAGATGGCAGATGGGGTCGAAAAGTGCTCGAGTGGAGACCACGGACTAGCAAGCGCAGCGTAGGACGTCCACCCACAAGATGGGCAGACGACCTCATTAAAGTCGCCGGAAGACGCTGGATGCAGGTTGCTTCCAACCGGTACTTGTGGAGATCCAAGGGGGAGGCCTATGTTCAGCAGTGGACGTCTTATGGCTGAGATGATGATGATGATGACTTGTTTGTAATAGATTATAAATATTTCATCTAAATTTTCTTCAGTCAATTGGTAATAAAGTCAAGTATGGAGGTCTGATATTAGAATAATGTTGATAAATTTTGAACTCGTAGGCGTAAATGTTACTAATATAAGTTACACGTCTGTTATTGCTTGTTTATCGTAATTTTTGTGTACTGTCATAGTATATTACGTCTCGGCGGTAAAACAAAGAATGCCTCAGATCGTGGGTATTTGTGGCCTGAACCGGAGGTGAGGGCCGCTCTTTCAGCCTTCTTTGTTACCGCCCGTGGTGCTTACATAGTTTTACATCTTTATCTGGGTGTAAAGTGAGATTTTACGTTGCGCCCTAGGGCGGTAAAACTTTCTTACCGCCCTGTGTGACGTAAAATCGTTTTTGCTTTCGCGATAACGACGTATGCTGCTATCGAAAACTCCATCTAAAAGCATACGTGTCGCAGGCCGTAACATGTGCTCGGACGACAACGGCGGCTGCGCGGAGCTGTGCCTGGCGCGACCGGGCGGCCGCAGCTGCGCCTGCGCCGCGGGCCGCGCGCCGGCGCCGGGCCGCCCGCAGCACTGCGCGCCCGCCGCCGCGCCCGCGCAGACGTGTGCGCCGGGCAAGTTCCACTGCGGCCGCGGGTATGTATGTACGAGCTGTCCCGGCAGCTGCCGTGCCCGCGGGTATGTATGTACGAGCTGTCCCGGCAGCTGCCGTGCCCGCGGGCGGTGCGTATGTAGGACGGTAGTCCAAGTAGTTCCAGTGACCATATTGTACTGTTTGATATTTACCAGACGATTTTCGGTGAAGGTAAACAGCCCATAACTTCAAATGCGATTCTAACAGCTGACAATCAATCGGCAGGAGGCTATTAAAAATTATATGGAATTATCGCTTACTCGCCGGACGGTGGCATAATGACCTCGCCGGGCAGTGTGAACAGCCAGCAATGAACTATAATAGTAGTTTATGTATCTGTGCATAATGAAGGGCATTACAACAAGAGTGTGGGTTTATGAAACGAGCCGAAGGCGAGTTTCATAATAATATCACACGATTGTTGTAATGCCTAATTATGTATAATGCCTAGTTACATACACTACTTTATCTACACACATATCATTAAGTGTTTTAAGATGGGTTCAGAAACCGTAGGGAAACGACTTATTACTAGGGTTACTTGTAAACATTAAAAAGTCAACGAACAAAACAAATGACAGCTTGGAACGGCGGCGTTGCGTATTTCGTATCTCAGTCAATTTTTTTTAAAAACCATAGACAAGCGAATGAACTCCCTATTCTACTGTCACTCGAGTTCAAATATCGTTCGATTTATATTAAAAAAACATAACGAATTGGCGTTTCGTATCAATGGCTGTTTTAATATCTATAGATACTAGATTAGACACCCCACTTGAATTTGACAGCTGTTCCAAATTTGAATTCATAACCTACTGATTTCAGTAGGTAATGTTAACATTACCTACTGAAATCTTTCTGATGGTTGGTAATGCTGGTCATTGCCTACGGTTTCTGGACGCATTTTAGAGCACTTATGACATGTACGTAGATAAATATATATATCTCTTTTATTTACACGGAAGCGATTATCTTTTGAGCTAGAAAATAGCCGATAGCTCATAGCTTACTCGCTTGCGGTAGGACCACTGCCTTAGACTGGGATGGCGGAAGACTTCTCACAATTATTAAGTAGAATTAGCTGAATGTAATTTATCAAAGCGAATTTTAAAAACTAGTTGGATGGGACGGTAGTATTCAAGTAATCATGTTTCTGAATCATATGATTTATTTAGTTAATCATTAAATATGTAGCTTATGACGCACAAAGACTAGAATTAAGGATTAAGTGTACAAAAAAGGTATCTAACAAACGAAATCCTGCTGTCATTTCTTCGGCGCAACCTTTAATAGCAATATCTGATCACAGCCGCTGTATCGACGAGCTGTACGTTTGCGACGGCGACTCGGACTGCCCTGACGGGTCGGACGAAGACAGCTCCTCTGCTGGCCCGTGCGGTAAGTCATTACAACATACATTTCAGGCGTATGCAGTCCACTGCTGGACATAGGCCTCCCACAATTATGACTTGTATCATCTTGGGGGTAGTTGCCATAGTCGCCACGCTTGGCAGGCGGGTTGGCGACCGCAGTAACTATAGATTAGGTTTTGACGGACTCTGCTATGTCTATCCACTTATAACTATTTTACATACTTATAACTTATACACTACTTAACTAGAGAGCACACTTCAGTTATGCCATACGATTAATATACTATTACTACTCACTACTATTATCATTTAAATCTAGAAGTGTTACTTGTAGTCTTTTTTAAATACGTGCTTACCTATATAAAACAATAATCAATTTATGATCCATTTTGCTGTTTCATTTGGCAGGTATACTTTTAGTGTTTCTGAAAGTAAAACTTATTTCTTGGAGTTTTAATATCAAACTTATATATTGCTGGTTTGAGAAAATATGCATACCTCGGCGTGAAAAGGGGTTGCCGGCATCGTTACAATCCAGCCTACATACATATACTCGGCAACCCCTTACTTCAAGGCCTCTCTAGTAATGTACTATTCTAATTAATGTTATTTATTACAGCGAACAGGACATGTAGCGATGCCCAGAACTTCAAATGCGATTCTAATCGTTGCATACCCAAGACCTGGATATGCGATGGACAGAGAGGTAATAACATTTTGTAACTGTGTTAGACTGGGATGGCGAAAGTATCCACATAATTATCAAGCAGTATAGGCGAGACGAATATTTTTTGTTTATGATATGAATCGATTTTGTGGGGATCAAATGTCGCTGTGGGATCAATTGCGTAAAAGGTAAACAAAAGTCAGGAATTAGATTTAAAGTCTGAATCTCGCACTGTCCGCTCAAAACGCTCCTAAAAAAATGATGTTCAACTACGACGTCACGCCTATGGAAAAAAATGCAATTTTTATTTTGATCGTAAAATAATGCGTTTATATACCTATATAGGGTAAATCGCCAGTTACTGGCCACCTTTCAATAACTGGCCACCATATACTGAAAATGGACTCTATTTACCTATAAACAGAGTTCATTTAAGTATAAGGTGGCCAGTAATTGAAGGGTGGCCAGTAATAGAAACCCCATTTGAAAATGTGTTCTATTTATAGGTAAACAGAATTCATTTTCAGTATAAGGTGGCCAGTTATTGAAAGGTGGCCAGTAACTGGCGATTTACCCTAGTTAATATGTAAGGAGCCGACTGAATATTATTATTTTTGTTAATTTCTAAATTTTTATAGACCTTAAAGTTTATTATTATAGGGTCAATTATCTTTGAAACTTTCCAGTAATTTTATTAAATATCGTCATTATTAGAGCATTTCTCAAAAAGTTTGTACATTTGGATCACATCTTTTTACCAAATTTCTATAGACTTTCGGTAATAAAAAAGTAAAGTTCCATACAAACTTTATGGGACATTTTGGGAAATATGGTAGATCTTGGTCAGCATCATTTGCTCTATCAGTCTACCGCTTTTAATCAAAATCGAAGACGTGATCCAAATGTACAAACTTTTTGAGAATTGCTCATTAGATATATTGCTTATAAAATATCTATTTAACTTAATTTTGTTAGAATTTGTAACATGTGTAGTCATACCTATTAGCTGAATATAATTTATCAAAGTGAATAAAAAAAAAAGACATTTCGTTTATTTCAGATAACAGCAAAAAAGCCATAATTATTTTTTTCTGGAAACTCCCATTACGACTGAAATTATTTAAATTATCAGGAGTTGAGTTGTCTGAACTAGTCATCATCATCATCATCATGTCAGCCATAAGACGTCCACTGCTGAACATAGGCCTCCCCCTTGGACCTCCACATGTACCGGTTGGAAGCGACCTGCATCCAGCGTCTTCCGGCGACCTTAATGAGGTTGTTTGTCCGTCTTGTGGGTGGACGTCCTACGCTGCGCTTGCTAGTCTGAACTAGTGAACACGTAAAATGTCTCTAACTTATTCCAACCTGTCTCCGCCCCCAGACTGCCTCGACGGCTCCGACGAGTCCAACTCCTCGTGCGCGGAGCACGTCTGCGGCCCGGACCAGTTCCTCTGCACCAGCTCCAGACGGTGCATACCGGCCGCGTGGCGGTGCGACGGGGCACCGGACTGCGGGAAGGTGGACCGGTCGGATGAGGCAGATTGCCACGCCACTGGTAAGCCTAGGATTTTTTATTTATTTACCGGAACCTTTTTGTGTTGTGGGTACTCCAATACACCGGGTGTTTCCTGTAATAGGAGCAATAATTTTAGGGATGGCTTCTACACCACAAACGTAGCTATATTTGTTCTAGAACTTTAAAAAAATGTGTAATTTATTAATTGTGATTTTTTCTAACTAAATAGTATTTTCAATGTACAGCATCCAATAGTCTAGTTGACGTTTACTGTCAGCCTACAAACATCATCGTTTTCACAATACATTGCTTGCTTGGAAAATCTTCATTTATTAATATTTAGTAAACTAAAACTTATTTTCAAAAGTCGTAGAACAAATGTTGCTACGTTTGTGCTGTAGAAACGATACCTAAATTTATTGCTCTTGTTCCAGGAAACACCCGATATACAATATTACATATACTTAACAGTGGCGGCTTGACCAATGATCATAATAATTGAGCGATTTTCCATCGGTTCCCTACAGAAAAAGAAAGGCATATTGGCTACGACTTGCCTAGGAAAGATCCTAACGTGCCGCCACTGATACTTAAATAAATGGAAAGCGCCCATGACTCAGGAACAATTATCTATGCTCATCACAAATAAATACACTTACTGGGATTTTAACCCAGGACCTTTGTCTTCATAGGCAGGGAAACTACCCACTTGTATCATCTTGAGGGTAGTTGCCATAGTCGCCACGCTTGGCGGGTTGGCGACCGCAGTAGCTGTAAATTGGGTTTCGACGGACGCTGCTGCCCGTCCTTAGGATTTTTCCCTTCGTCGCCTCTTACGACACCCGCGGGAGGAGATGAGGTGTGGTGATATTCAAGTCAGCCGGCATCACACGGCATCATCACATTGTCTTCTTCACTCTTGCAATCTTTTTGTTGTACATCGACGGTGGCAAACAAACATACGACCCGCCTGATGGTAAGCAGTTACCGTAGCCTATGCCTGCAATTCCAGAGGATTCACATGCGCACAGCGCATGCAGTTTTTCTTGTCCCTAAAATCGATGACATGGTTCCAAAGAACAAATCTTTGTATGTCTTATAGTTCCAGATTTCCCCATGACCGATCTGAATAAGATACCCTGTATATCTCTTTTATTTACACGGAAGCGATTATCTTTTGTTCGTTTCTTGGGCATAGCTTCATTATGACTCTTTATAATGAATGCCTGAAGTTCTGTGAAAGGATGGATAATAGGTGTTCCAGTGTTATGTATATTGATTTGTTATTTAATGTTGTGTTTTGTGTTACATTATGTACTTTTTATGTGTCATGGCGCATTAGTGTTAAACTGTAAAGTCATAATATTGTCTTCAGTTGCCGCGATAATTACTCATGAAATAAAGACAACTAAAACGGATTAAATCGCGTATACTAATTTAAACTTCCACCCGACGTTTCAGTCCACCCGATGACCACGAACGCTGCTAAAGGGTTCGAAACGTCGGGTGGAAGTTTAAATTAGTATACGCGATTTAATCCGTTTTAGTTGTTTTATTTCCTGTAAAGTCATGTAAACATGTTTCAATCAATAAAAAATCATCTTTTGGGCATTTTTTTTTTCAAATTGTACCTCTCCCGCAGAGAACGCCGAGTGCCACCCGCTAATGTTCCGCTGCCCGAACGGCGGCTGCGTGCCGTGGGAGTACTACTGCGACGGGCGCGCCGACTGCGCGGACGGCGGCGACGAGCAGCGGTGCCGCGGCGTCACGTCCACACACGTGTGAGTGCCTTGTCTAGGTAACCCTTTAACGTCCACACACGTGTGAGTGCCTTGTCTAGGTAACCCTTTAACGTCCACACACGTGTGAGTGCCTTGTCTAGGTAACCCTTTAACGTCCACACACGTGTGAGTGCCTTGTCTAGGTAACCCTTTAACGTCCACACACGTATGAGTGCCTTGTCTAGGTAACCCTTTAACGTCCACACACGTATGAGTGCCTTGTCTAGGTAACCCTTTAACGTCCACACACGTGTGAGTGCCTTGTCTAGGTAACCCTTTAACGTCCACACACGTATGAGTGCCTTGTCTAGGTAACCCTTTAACGTCCACACACGTATGAGTGCCTTGTCTAGGTAACCCTTTAACGTCCACACACGTGTGAGTGCCTTGTCTAGGTAACCCTTTAACGTCCACACACGTATGAGTGCCTTGTCTAGGTAACCCTTTAACGTCCACACACGTGTGAGTGCCTTGTCTAGGTAACCCTTTAACGCCAAAAAGTTACTGTGGTCGTGCGTTCAAGCCTCATCGCGGCTCGATTGTCCTAATGATTCTTGCTAAGAAAAAAATACAAAAAGACTATGTTGTTGGGTGGTCATTTTTGCATTGAAATTTTGAAGTTGCCCTATAAAGGGTAAGGCCTGCTTAATTAGGTTGAACCTCAAAATGGCGAAGTCGGCTTGAGAAAGTATTTTTTGTTTTTCATTCATTAAAATACCTGGGACATGGGTGTGTGGCCAAATATGTTATGGATAATAAAATATATCGATGTTAATGACAACATATAAATTGTATTAGTCATATGTAAATGTTATTTATTTTCTAGTCATTTTTAAAAGTTGAAATAGATAACATATACTTACCCATCTATTTAAGAACAAATCAAATATTTTTTTATGCAATATTTTGATTTGCTTTGATTTTTAAGTAGTAATACTACTATATAAATTAAAAGTTGAAATAGATAACACATACTGAAGAAAAAACGACGAGGCCGTAATTTATAAAATTAAAGCGGTTATTTATTATACATGTTTATTTTAAAATAGTTTTCATGATATAAAATCAATATTCTTTCTTATTCTGTCATTCAGTCACAACGTATCGTAAGAGGCACGTCAATGCTTATTCTATGTCCAGGAGTGAACATCCATAAATTCCTATTTACATCCACATTCGTCCTGGAATAAGGCTCAGTTGTCAGGATGTTGGTGGACAGTCGCCATCAGCTCATCATCAGACAAACATCTGAACAACGCATCTATTGTCAAGGCGATAAAGTGCATGTTCAGATATTTGTGATCACTTCAGCTCCTATATATCTGCTGGCGACTGGACCAAAACTCACTCAGTCTATTTTTTTTAATAGGTATGAAGATGTTACGAGTAAGAACAGCGTTTGTGAGGAACACGAGTTTCAGTGCGCGAACAAAGAGTGTATACGGAAGGTGAGTTTATTATACTTTAGTAAATTTCAAACAATTTATCGTAACTCAGTTCAATTCAATATATACCGGGTGTGGACTGTAATAGAAGCAATAACTTTAGGGATCGCTTCTACACACCACGAACGCAGCAACATTTGTTCTACAATAATAAACGATTAATACGGTTGTACTCACGTTTATTTAGTAATTCGCGCGACATGTTTCGGAGAACATATAGGCCTCCATTTTCAAGCACTAAGAGTGCTTAGTGTCCGTTCGGTTCGCCGATCTAACGTGCGCGAGCCGCGATCGATGTCAAAACCGGTTGAGGGCGGTCCGACACCGGTGCCGCTGTAATGGTCGGCGGAGATCGTAATCACACTTACGCTTATGTATTTCATGGCTCAGCATTATGAAACATTGTCTTCACGTTTTTAGGAGTTCCGCTGCGACTACAGCCCGGACTGCCTCGACAGCTCGGACGAAGCCAACTGCGAGCAGCACCGCGCCACCAGCCCCGCCCCCGCTACCCCCGCCCCGGACGAGTGCCTCCCGCCGGCTCTGAAGTGCGACAATGGCACGCGCTGTGTTCCGCTCCTGCAGCTGTGCGATGAAAGCTACGACTGTGCTGATGGCGCTGACGAGGCTGATCGCTGTGGTGAGTACTGGTGCAGACAGAGGAATATCCTGGTCAGGGCACCAAAATGAAACTGTGCGCAGATTATATAGCCTACGAGCGACACTCCTACTCCCCTTTGATGAGGTAACAATGGCACGCGTTGTGTGCCGTTCCTGCAGCTGTGCGATGAAAGCTACGACTGTGCTGATGGCGCCGACGAAGCTGATCGCTGTGGTAAGAGTTTCAGACAGTGTAATATTCTGGTCACGGCACCAAAATGAAACTTTGCGCATATGGGTATGTAGATCGCCACGCAGTGTGGTGTGAAGCTAATCAGGGTATCGAAATGAGGCTGTATCTATATATCAAAGAATTAATGAGGGGTATAGATTTCTACCCTAACTCTATATAAGTGGAATATCCTGGTCACGGCACCATTTGTAACTACCAGACCAACTTAAATGCGCCACGCTTTTGATAATAAGACATGTATGTATTGAAGCTGTCTGGTGGTAGCTATGATTATGACAATTACAGAAAACGGAAGAGGTCCCCATATTTGTTAGCCGATAGTTAAAACCTTATGTCCACGCAGTAAGAGCGATAATCGCCGGGCAGTGTCGTCTGTCAAGTCGATGCAAGCAGTATGGTGTTTGTTTCGCTCTTACATAGCCATAAGGTCATAAAGGATTTCTTGACCGACTTTAGCCGAATCCGCGTCGACTAATTAGGGGAACCCTAACTTGATAACTCTAAATATACTATGTAAATAAATAAAGATTTGGGACGTTCTATTTATTTATAAAATACTAAAACACTTCCACAATCACAATTCATTTCCCCCCAGGCGAGCCTATGTGTGTGGCCGCGGCGTGCACGCACGAGTGCCACCCGACGCCTAGTGGAGCCGTATGCGCCTGTCCGGCGACGCTGCACCTACAACGTGACGGCGTCAGCTGCTCCGAGCGTCATATTTGCATGGACTGGGGAGTTTGCAGTCAGGTGTGTAGAAATAAATAAATACTAGAATATTTCCATCATCAACCTACATGTATTGTACGATTTGTACGTTGTGAACGCGATCGAGTCTCACGTGAGAATGCGAACGGTAGTAGTGAAAGCGGTATTTGACGACCGGTCTGGCCTAGTGGGTCACTACCCACTAGGCCAGACCGGTCGTCAAATTGGGTCACTACCCTGCCTATGAAGCTGATGGTCCGGGGCTCGAATCCCAGCCAGGGCATTTATATGTGTGCTGAACACAGATATTTTTTCCTGAGTCATGGGTGTTTTCTATGTATTTACGTATTTATATGTATCTATCTATTATATATATCTTCGTCTAGTACCTACGACACAAGCCTTACTGATCTTACCGTAGGATTAGATCGATTTGTGTAAGATTGTCTCGAAATATTTATTTATTATTTATATATCAATGCACACGAATTTCTATAATAATGTTTAGTCATGTGTCAAATGATTTCTTTGCTTCGAAATTCAGTTGTCAGTCAGCCATATTTGTCTACATTAGTTTTTTTTTATCTACCCCGTATATATGTTTTTCCTAACTAGTGCGTAAAAAGTGCACTTTTCGCACGCTTCGCGTGCGTAAATTTCACTTTTTAAGGCACTTGCTATGAAAAATTAGGTTCGATACTCGTGTAAAAACTTCTTTAAGACTCGGGTGATTGTCACCTTCGTTTCACTCGGGCTCCAACTTTCACCCTCGTCGAAAAAAAATTTTTTTTACTAGTATCGAAATTTACTATTATGCTTTTTTCCAGACATGCCAACCACAGAAGAATCGACACAGATGCACTTGCTACGAGGGTTACAAATTAGCTGATGACGGATTCACATGTAAAAGCACAGGTGAGTGATGGATAATTTGAAGAATATCATCATCATCATATAAACTTATAAGGGGCCTATTGGTAAAAGTGTGCGAGTTGGAATACTGAGTGGATAATCTTCTATGGATGTAGATGTGATTGTGTAGTATGACATGTTTGGCCTAAGGAGATAGGATTGAATGGAGATTTAGAGCCCCTTACCGTACTCCGACTACCTGTAGGTATACCGAGTGTTATAAAAGCGTTATACAAGATTATCAAGCCGGCTTCTGGTCATGATTTAGAAAAAAAAAATACTATGGGGTCAACTTTGTAAATTGTAAAAAAAAACAACTCTCTCATACAGTTTTGTCAACTTATACTTGACCTATATAAGTTGACGAAACAGCCGAATTTTTATTTAATTTTACAAACTTGACCCTAGTAAAAGATGTTTAAAATCATGAACAGATGCCGGTTTGATAAATTTGTAAGTATCACGTTTTTTATAACACTCAGTATATCGTTTTTATATTAAGCAGAAACGACTGCTAGCATATAATCGATATTTAAATAGAAAGAAAAAATAAAAACATCACCCGTAATGACGTATACCAGGAAGGATAAAGTAGAAAAAATTGACAAGTCCAAGCACTGCACTGGGCTAGTGATCCAGTGGTTGTTGGTTCGAGTCCCGCTGCGAGTCAAATTGTTCTATTTTTTCTTTCTATTTAAATATCACTTAGTATAACCCTTTAATTTACTAAAAGTCATTTAATTTACAGAAAAAGCCACACCGCTCCTAGTCTTCAGTAATCGCCATGAGGTCCGGGCTGTGGAGCTACCTTCCCTCACCTCTCGAGCCCTCATATCCTCGCTGAAGAACACGGTGGCCTTGGACTGGAAGCGGACTGGAGACCAGGTCACGCTGTACTGGACTGATGTGGTCGACGACCATATATATTCTGGCACCGTGCAGGGAATAGGTAAGACACGACTATGTGTCAACTATGGTATGGGCGGGTTCGAGTCTCGACGAGGCTATAGGTGAAAAACTTAGTCACCATGTCGATGTAGTTGTGCGGAGAATTAATAATATACTTACGTCAAAATTTTAATATAGAACGTCGACATGCGTGTACAGACACGTTACTACTACATAGACCAGGTGCTTTAGCTAAGTTTTTCACCTATAGTCGATTTTTACCCAGTTTTTTTATCACATGATAATAACGTCCGTAACCTTATGACAAAGGTGGGAAACGAGCAGACGGATGCCTGATGGTAAGCAATTACCGTCGCCCATGTGCACCACCAGGGGAGTCAAAAGCGTGTTGCCGGCCTTTAAGATAGGAGTACGCTCGTTTATTAAAAGTGTGAGGGTCGTATCGGTCCGGCAATACCGCTGACGGCAAATCATTCCATAGACAATCTATGGATAAATAAAAGCACTTGTCAGGATTCGAACCCGGGGCCTTCTGTTTCGTAGACAGGGTTACAATCGGCTAGGTTAGGAGGCCGGTTAAATAACGATTACATTAATTACACCAATCATAATCTATCTATCCTTAAAGTATGGTTGCGGAATAAAAATGATCCCATAAAAGACAGGATATTTTTTATCCCGCAACGTAGCTGATACTCTCTCCATACGGATAGGGATCTTAAAGTCCGGCAACGTACTTGTGACTCCTCTGGCGTTGCGATTGTCCATGGGCGGCGGTAGTTGCTTACCATCAGGCAATCCGTCTGCTCGTTTGCCTCCTATATCATAAAAAAAAAAAAAAAACAAATTTCATCTCGATAGGTTCAGCGGTTTAAGCGTAAAGAGGTAACAGACAGACAGAGTTACTTTTGAATTTGTAATATACTAGCTTTTCCTCGCGACTTCGTCGGCCAGCCATGCCTATCTTTAAAGTATGGTTGCGGGATAAAAAATATCATGTGTCCTGTCTCGTAGCTCAAACGGTCTCCATACCAATTCTCATCCCAATTGTTTCAGCGGTTTAGGCGTGAAGAGGTAACAAACAGACAAAATGAGAGTTACTTTTCAAAAAAAAAACAAAAACTCAAAATTATTTGTTTACAAATAGTACTTTACTTCCTTACTTTTGACGTTAAGCATGTAAGTATGGATATAAGTATATGCTGTATTACCTTTTTCACAGCCTTGAGCGACATCAAAGTGGTGATCGAGCAGGGAGTTTCAACAGCAGAGGGCTTAGCCGTCGACTGGGTGGCGAACAACCTTTACTGGGTGGAAGGGACGCTTCGACAAATTGAGGTTTGTGATTTTTCATATCTACTCTTAGCCTAACCTCGTAACGCCCAGTGTGCATTACAATGTACACTCCCTTTCAATGGATTTGAAATCTTTTATAAAAGGAAATAGGGTAGAATTTCTTTTGTTTCGTTAGTTATCGTACAAAAGAAAATTCAACCCAATTCACTGCATAGTAAGGTTGGTTTTAACTATTAAATATTTTAGTATGGTGGTTGTTACGAGGCTAATGTTCCCTTTTTAATCATCATATTTAATTAATCAATTATTAATTGTTGTTTATTTTTGTACACACCGGCAAATAAATCTTAAAACGCAAATATTTCTGCATTGGGAGTAATAAAATAAATAAAATATACTTCTCAATTAAAATAGATGACATATACGCCTTGATAGCTGGAGATGCGGGTTCTAAATACTTTAAATCCTGTCTCTGACGCCAGATGTCTTAGGCACTTTTTCTTAAGAATATGTCATCTATTTTAACTTTTAATAAGACAATATTTTTTAGGCAGGCGTCCGTTTTTTTTTTTAACCAATAGGCCAGTCCATCCTTTCCACCAAATAGCCTAGTACATTCTAGGTTCCATTAAAACTAATAGTCCTTACACCATGGCGGGTGCTGTCTCTGTGCGCGTCCCATGACACGGACAGGGGCAACATCCGCTTAGTTGTACCCCTTACATTTCATTAAACTGTCGACAAGGCCTCTGCGTGATTCGGCTCGATCCGGCTCCGCGTAAGCGTCCCAAATGTCCGGAACACCATTGTTTCCGTGTACGGAAAAGACATACAATAATTTACTGTTGTATTGCTCAGGTGGCTCGCTTGGATGGTCGCTACCGTCGCACTCTCGTATCTGGCGAGATGGAGAGCCCTCGCGCCATCGCACTGGATCCTAAACTCGGTAAGTTAATTAATAGTACGCTTTTTGACGCCGTGTGATGCCAGCTGACTAGAATAGCACCACCCCATCTCTCGCGGGTGTCGTAAGAGGCGACAAAGGGAAAAATCCTACGGACGGGCAGCAGCGTCCGTCGATATCCAATCTACAGCTACTGCGGTCGCCAACACGCCTGCGTGGTGACTATGGCAACTACCCCCCCAAGATAATACAAGACTTAATTGTGGGAGCACTATGTCCAGCTGTGGACTGCATACAGCTGAAATGTATTATTTATGTATGTATACTACTTCAGCCACGGGCGTTCACTGATAGATATGGGCCTACCCTTTAGACCACGATAAGCATGGCGGCATAACGCCATGCTTGTTACACGCCACGCTTGGCAGGCGCGTTGGTGATCGCAGTATGTTCTACCGCTCTAAGGGACGGTGATGCCTGTTCTGATTAATATTACAGGACTCGGGTCCCTAAACTGCGACCAGAGCCTCTAAAAAGTAGTAAAAGTGAAAATTAGAGTGTATAACTCGGGTCTTAAATCCATATTGCTTCTCGAAAAATAAGGCCTACTTTAGTGTTTAGACCCTTATTAAATTATCTACTGTCCTAGTGAGAAGCGAAACTTAATAAAAATTTACAATACAAATTTGTTGATAAATAAAATAAAAACTACAATAGAAATTACTTTTTTTTTGTTTTGTTTAGGAGCCTTTGTCTCTGAGACCATGGGCCTATTGCATTACAACTCGTAACTAGTAATATGAGCGGAAGTCCCTTTCCAATTCCTTTTATTAGAAAGAGAGCTCCGCTAATAATATTAGTTGTAAATTGTTATGCAATGGGCCCCATGTTGGCTTAATAGAAATTGTGCTTTTACAAGTTAGTGGCGACTTGCGAGCATAAAAAGTTTACTGAAGGCATCTAGGAACTTGCATTTATTTAAATATAAATTATTTATCGTAAAACACATATTATTTACACGAAACATGGTTAATCTTACCTCATAATAAATAAACAAATCTCTTAGGTTACCTGTTTTGGAGCGATTGGGAGCAGTCGGCGCCGCGGATCGAACGGTGCACCATGGCCGGACAGAACCGCACCACAGTCGTGAAAGTAGACGAGATCGCCGACGGCGCGTGGCCTAACGGTATAACGCTGGACCACCTCGCCCAACGGCTGTACTGGATTGACGCCAAGTATGTACATACTGCTAATATAGGATTGCGATAATTATTCGTGATATGAAACGTCTACTCGTATGCCCGAACATATGTGACATTATCTATGAAAAGGGACCTTATTGCCGATGGCGCTTATGTCGTTGTTCAAGAGGATACAATACAAACGCAACGCGATTCGACGTAAGCGCCATCGACAATAAGGTCCCTTTTGCTAGATAATGACGCATATATACATACAGACGACAGACGACGTCAAAAATATGTTTACATATTAATTATTACAACTGAAGGAAATGCAAAAGTGATGTTAAAAGTGATGAATGAGAAATGACGGATGACTATAATTTTGAATACATTTTTAAAATTTTAGAGTTAGTGAGGTAAAAAATTGTGTGTTCCACTCGATAGTTAAGTATTCCCCTCTCGTGCTTCGAAACCCACCCAATGCTCGCTATGCTCGTGGTTCAAATTTGGAATCTTCCGCTAGCTCGGCTCTCAATATTTGCACGAGAAGGTAAACACTAACTTTGCTCCCTTGTATAACAAATAACTATTGATATACCGCTTCATTCTTACCTGCCAGTGCAGGCGCGTCGCGATTTTTAAGATAGAACTCACCTCGAGGACGCTTCCTGAATGGACCAATCAGGGGAGCGCTGGCGGCGTATGACCGACGCCATTTGTTTTACTTCAGTCGTTTTTAGTTGTAATACGGCCGCGGCTTACATACCAACTTTTAAATTATTGTTTATTTAAGGGTTATAAGCAGAGCCCGGAAAATCCATAGCAAAACAAAACACTGTCGCAATCAAACTAGTGTTAGAAACATTTTTTTATCGATGTCTTATAGAATACTGATTCTCTGAAGTCGATTATTTTCAATGAGATTGATTACCTCTTTGTCACCAGACTACGGCCAAGCCAAAAGGTAAAGGTTATTACTTAATATGAAATATAAATAACGTTGATGATTACGTTGCGTTTTAGATGAAATAACAATAAAACAAACCCTAACTTTACCACTTCTTTTGCGTTTGGCGTGAATGATTATAAAATAATGTACCTAAACATATCGGTATGATTTTTTTTAGACAAAACTCACTCGATATCGATAAAAAAATGTTTCTATCACTAGTTTGATTGCGACAGTCTTTTGTTTTGCTATAGATTTTCCGGGCTCTAGTTATAAGTGAGGTTAATATAATATTTAAGTGATTAGTTATTGTTTACTTTTCTATCATATGATCGAATTACCTAATACTATTGATATGTTCCTATTTAAAATTGTGTTATTCCTTCGTCAGGTCGGACTCGATCCACTCGACCCTGTACGACGGCTCCGGCTACCAGCTCGTGCTGCGGGGCCACGCGATGCTGTCCCACCCGTTCGCCGTCACCCTCTTCGAGTCCCACGTGTACTGGACCGACTGGCGAAGCAACAGGTTCATATCTCTAGAAACTTCTGACTTCTGGCCGAAGGGGGTAGTGTTTCGGAGGTTCCGGGGCAACCTGCCGAATCCTACTCCAGTGCTATCTGTGCAACAAAGCCCCACTGCTGCGTTGCCAAAATGTAGATAGTGTTATTATATTTTTTGTTTGTACTTAGTTATATGACGCATTGGTTTTACTGTTATGTCATATTAACTTATTTGAATAAATGAAAATGAACTTCCTGCCTCGCACATGAAAATTGTGGAATGACCTTCAAGAAAAGAGCGTCTTAAAGGCCGATATAAGTTTTTGTACAGTGAACACCAGAAGTTAACAAGCAGGCAGGTGTTGAAATAGTGTATTACGTACCCAGGGCGGTATAACAAAGAATGGCTCAGATCGGAGGTATTTGTGGCCCGAACTGGAAGTGACGGCCTTAAACAAGCGATCTGAGGCCTTCTTTATTACCGCCCGTGGTGCGTACATAGTTTTACGTCTTCATCTGCGTGTAAAGTGTGATTTTACGTCGCGCCCTAGGGCGGTAAATCTCTCTTACCGCCCAGTGTGACGTAAATTATTTTAACCGCTCGTAAAAGCGTGACACTGTGAGCGTGAGCTGGACATGTCTTTATTGTTCAGAGAATAATCTCTAAAACGGGTCCAGCCCATTTTGAATCGTCCACTTAGCTATTTCTGCTGCTAACTGTACGCAACATTATGACATTTTTTTTCTGTTTAGTGTGGTGCGCGCTAACAAATGGAACGGCAGTGACGTGCAAGTTGTTCAGAGGACGATGATGCAGCCTTTTGATATCAAGGTGAGGACTATTCAAACTGTATAGTTACCTTACAACTATTACTTAAAACGGGATAGTTGCAATGTAGGGTAAATCGCTAGTTACTGGCCACCTTTCAATAACTGGCCACCATATACTGAAAATGGACTCTATTTACCTATAAACAGAATTCATTTAAGTATAAGGTGGCCAGTAATTGAAACCCCATTTGAAAATGTGTTCTATTTATAGGTAAACAAAATTCATTTTCAGTATAAGGTGGCCAGTTATTGAAAGGTGGCCAGTAACTGGCGATTTACCCTATATATTAGTTTTCTCAAACATGCAATGAAATATTGTCTTTACACTCCTTATGGTATTTTGGGCGCGGCAACTGAAGGCGACGGGAATGGAATTGCATATAACTTTGCAGGCCTAGGCCGACGATTATCCATACGGAGGCAAAGATGGCGGGTGTCATAGCAAACAGCTGATGTTAATTTTTAATACGTTTCGATTTCATTGTTAGTTGTGATTTTACAAATTTCATTTTTTGAAGCATTTCTTTTATTTCATTGTATGTTTGAGAAAAGCACTAAGCACCTCGTCGTATATTATATATTTTTTTATTACTATCCAGCCATGCCCGTCTTTAAAGTTAGGTTGCGGGATAAAAAATATCCTATGCCCTTTCTCCTAGCTCAAACTCTCTCCATACCAAATTTTATCCCAATCGGTTCAATGTTTAAGCGTGAAGAGGTAACAGACTAATAGAGTTACTTTCGCATTTATAATAATAGTGGATTTATTTTGACAAATTTCCAATATTTAATCAAATAGGGCAGACTGACTTTTTAGACACATTTTAACAATTTCAATCGTCATAGACAATATTTTCTCTACAAAATTTTCTCAGGTGATACACCCAAGCCGGCAGCCAGCTCAGAAGTCCAACCCGTGCGGCGTCAACAACGGGAACTGCTCGCACCTGTGTCTCATCGACGGGCCCGACGTGCGCGTGTGTGCGTGCCCGCACGTCATGCGGCTGGCCAAAGATAATGTTACTTGCGAGGGTAAGTAACGACTTACACTTCGGACTAAACACCGTTCTAGGTCACTGACAATATTAGTTGCGAGGGTAAGTCGCTATACGCGAAAAACTAACTGAAGGACCATGTCTATGTAGTTTTGCAAAGAAGTAATATAGCACTTACGTCAAAATTTGAATATAGAACGCCGACACGCTTGTACAGTCAGCAGCAGAAGTAGCTAAGCATTTGAGGTGTTCAAAATGAGGTCAACACGTCTCTATTGTCAAGAGAATAAGAGCGCGTGTAGGTCATTTTGAACACTTCAAACGCTTAGCAACTTTTGCTGCTGACTCTACACACACGTTACTACTACATAGGCCAGGTGCTTTTGCTAAGTTTTTCACCGATAAATTGTACTGGCTGCCTATTTTATGTGGTAGGCTTCCAGTTTCATCTGTACTTATGTATATACATTTTAATAAATAAGAACCTATATGTTATCTCCAAAACTGAATTACTGGTTTAGTATTACACCAATGTAACTTCTCGTGTAGTCAGAGTTTAAACCAAATCGACGATAATTCACAATTTCTGTCGACAGTGCACGAGAAAGTGGTGGTGGTGGGCAGGTCGGGCTCCATCCGCGGCCTGGACCTGGAGGCGCCCGCGCAGCCCGTCATCCCGGCCGTGTGGGGCGCCCAGCTGGCCGCGCCGCGCTCTGGCCGCGCTCACGGCGCAGCGGCTGCTGTACTGGAGCGACGCCGAGGTAACCTCGCCTGTGGCGCAGCTGTGCCGGTGGCAGCTCGGGCTCCAGCCCTGGCCCCGCGCAGTCCGTTTTAATTCTATCACAAACAACTCACTTCGAGACCTAATTTGTATTTTAAAAGTCGATTTTGCTTTTTGTCAAATAAACATATACTACAATGTTGACATTACATTCCTTATAATAAGGCCTCAAAGTAACATTCTGCTACTAAACGAAAAATAATAAATTTTTCGTTCATTATGCTGTTTTATTTGGCATGTTTACTTTTAGGTTTTCTAAAAAAATTAATTCTATATATTGGAGTTTTTTTAACTATCATATTTGATGTTTTAGAAAAGCATTATACATACCTCTGAAAAGGGGTTTTTGTCTTGATAACTATCCACATGTATTCGGCCGGTAACCCCTTACTTCCCGACCTCTGTAATAAATAGTAATATTTGACGACCGGTCTGGCCTAGTGGGTAGTGACTCTGCCTATGAAGCCGATGGTCTTGGGGGTTCGATTCCCAGTCAGGGCATTTATTTGTGTGATGAGCACAGATATTTATTCCTGAGTCATGGGTGTTTTCTATGTAATTAAGTATTTATATGCATCTATAGTATATATATCGTCGTCTAGTACCTACAACACAAGCCTTAGTGCTTACCGTAGGGCTAGGTCGATTTGTGTCAGATTGTCCCGAAATATTTATTTATACTATTAATATTTTCAGACGAACGAGATAAAACGGACCCGTCTCACGGGGGGAACAGCTGAAACTGTAGTCGAAGCTGCCGGTGTAGGCGGCGCTCTGGCACTGGACTGGGCCGCTAAAGTGTTGTACTACTGCGCTCAGGGCCAGCTGTGGGCCGCTGGGCCGTTGGGGGAGAGAGCCGCCCCGCTCTGTGCCGTGGCGAATGTCACCGCCATCGCTGTGGACGTACAGAGGTAACTTTACAAAATAGTAAATGTTTACAAAAGTGTCTCTTTCTAATAAATGGTGAAATGTTTGTATTTAAACTTTCATGAATCTTTATAATTTTTTTATAAATCAGAATAACGGCTTACTGACGTTTCTTTAGTCACTCGAGCGGCAGGTTCCGGAGAACATAGGCCTCCATTTTCAAGCACTAAGAGTGCTGAGTGTCCGTTCGCCTCGCCGGCCCGTCGCACACTACCGCTGTGTTTTTTTTTTATACAAGACTGAAAAGCGTTTGCCCTCAGTCACACCTGATGGCAAGTTTCGACGAGGTCGAGGGTGTAGCACGCCGATATCACCCAAATATATCTTACTGGGAATACATTCCTTAGCAGTCCGCATTAGGAACAGTGGACGACCTACATCTGATACACATATATTTCAGCCGTATGCTGGACATAGGCCTCCCACAAATATGACTTGTATCATCTTGGGGGCAGTTGCGATAGTCGCCACGCTTGGCAGGCGGGTAGGCGACCGCAGTAGCTGTAGATCCGATAGAGAATAGTCCGTAGGATCTTTCCCTTTGTCGCCTCTTTATGACACCCGCGGGAGGAGATGGGGTGGTGATATTCTAGTCAGCCGGCATCACACGGCAATGATCTGATATAGCTTCATCCGATATGATGATAATTTATACGGATTTTCCTCAATAGTCGCGATTTCTCCTATTGACCTTGAATCTCTTTGACAGGGGCAAACTGTATTGGGCCGTGTCGAGCACAGGTGACGGCGTCGGTGCCAAGATTGAGGCCGCAGCCAGTGACTGTAACGAACGCCGGATCATCATTGACGCCACTCGGGATCCTTTATTAGCTGGGGTCCATAGTAAGTATATGATGATTGATGATTCTCTAGTAACTGGCCACCCTCCAATAACTGACCACATAATAACAAAAATGAACTCTGTTTGTAGGCGGTTATAATTCATTTTAGTGTGTGTTGGCCAGTTATTGAACGGTGGCCAGTAAGTAATGTGCTTTCGTCATTATCATCACTATTTTAGGGTTGGCAACAGGCATGTGAATAATCTGGACTTGCAGGCGTCCATAGGCTACGGTAACTGCTTAGCATCAGTCGGGCCGTATGCTTGTTTGCCACCGTCGTTGTATATTAAAAAAAAGTTTGACAAGAAACTTATTATATTTTATACTTATATCTTTTATATTTAGTTATTTGTGTAAACGTTTTTTTTTTGTCCAGGTTTGACGGTTGAGCCAAAGAGCGGGTTTTTGTACTGGGTCAACCTAGCATCGGCGTCCATACAGTACATGGACGTGAAGACTGGAGAATTTTTTACTGTAAGTCCGTTTCATTATCTATAAATCTACTACAATATTGATAAAAGAAAGTTGTGTTAATTCCGGCTTATATAACTCGAGAACGGCTGAACCGATTTGGACGATTCGTGTTCAAACATTTATAGACTTTCAGGCCGAAAATAGCTGTCCCTACTTTTATATCGATATAGAGTAATCTTATTAAATTCTATCTATTTAATATATACAGACAGAGATAATCGTTCTGTCGTTCTTGCCCGCTTTATGTCCACGCAATAAGACGTGAATGACATAAAAACTATTGCTTAAAAATAACAACTAAAAATAACATACCCGTTATTTCGCTAAGATGGCGCCTGCAACACCGGAATGAATTACATCCATTGTCATTTTTTTTACCTCGCGTTGTCCCAGAATTTGGCGACAGCTCCTCCAGGCTCCTCCAGGAGCCTGGGGTCTGCTTGGCAATTAATAAAAAAAAAAAAGATAAAAGATCTTTATTTTTCAATTTAGGCACATTACATGCACTTATGAACGTCAAAAAAAAAACTACACCGGTTCAAACCCTACACCTCTGACCCGTGAAGATACCGGCAAGAAACGACGGCGGGACTTATTTTTTCAATACATAATGTATAATCTCCGGATTTGACAGTAGTTTTACCAAATCGACTGCCATATCACGTTCGAACCCAAACGGTAAACTCCCGATTTGCGACCGAAAAGCGACTGGTAAACATCAAATGATATTTGGTACACAGTTAATACACAGTACTGTGCTTCCCAGGTTGAACTGGAGACTGGCGCACGTCCTTTGGCGCTAGACATCCATTTTGAAAGGCTGCTATGGGCAGACGGAGATAGCTTGAAAGCATGTACACTCCCTCGCGACCGCACCCAAGCTACACATATCTGCGTTGATTCGGAGGTGCTTAGACCTAACACTGGTAAGTATATAAACTGCTACACAACTGAGCTCGGACAAAATTAAAATTACATTTCAGCCGTATGCAGTCCACAGCTGGACATAGGCCTGCCACAAATATGACTTGTATCATCTTGGGGGTAGTTGCAATAGTCGCCACGCTTGGCAGGGTTGGTGACCGCAGTAGCTGTAGATTGGGTTTCGACGGACGCTGCTGCCCGTCCGTAGGATTTTTCGCTTTGTCGCCTCTTACGACATCCGCGGGAGGAGATGAGGCGGTGTTATTCTAGGGAGCCGGCAACACACGGCACAAAAAAAAATGCAATAAATGGTTTTAATAAAAATAAAAATGTTACAGGTGAAAAACTTAACTCAAGGACCGTGTATATGTTGTTCAGAGTATAAATATGGAACTTAAGTCATATTTTGAATGTAGAACACCAACGTGCGTGTACACACACGTTACTACTACATATGCGTGCTTTAGCTTAGGCTGAGTTTTTCACCTATATCAAAACAGTTACTTATAACACCAAAAATTTTAATTTTATAAAGACTTTTCTTTATAAAATTAAAATTTTTGGTGTTATGTGCTGTGTTAACTACACTTAAGAAATGAGACCATATTTTCATTTTACTCTTCAGAAAACGTTTTGTCACTTCGCGTATACGACGCTGCAACCCAGAACTACACTCGAGGCGCGTGCGCACTGCGGGCACCTAGCGCAGAGTGTGCGCATCTCTGCTTGCCTGTGTCCGACTCGCGCAGCCGCTGCGTGTGTGCTGCTGGTTATAGAGCTAACGGAACGCAATGCATACGTAAGTTTAATGTAGATTTACCTATTACCCTACCTTATCCTGGTCACGACACCATTTTGAAAAGACGTGCTGTCTGTTTTTATTATGTGCAACTGATGCATGCGCGCTACAGATAAGTAGCTCACTGTGAGCATCTCTGCTTGCCTGTGTCCGACACGCGCAGTTGTTTCGTGTGTGCAGCTGGATATGAAGTTAACGAAACACAATGAATACGTAAGTTTAATGTAGATTGAGGGCCTTAATCCTGGTCACGGCACCAATTTGAAAAGATGTGCTGTTTGTGTTTGTTATGTGCAACTGATGCATGCGCGCTACAGATAAGTAGCTCACTGTGAGCATCTCTGCTTGCCTGTGTCCGACACGCGCAGTTGTTTCGTGTGTGCAGCTGAATATGAAGTTAACGAAACACAATGAATACGTAAGTTTAATGTAGATTGAGGGCCTTAATCCTGGTCACGGCACCAATTTGAAAAGACGTGCTGTCTGTGTTTGTTATGTGCAACTAATGATTGTCCATGCGCGCTACAGACGCGTAGCTCACTGTGTGCACATGTGCTTGCCTGTGTCCGACACGCGCAGTTGTTTCGTGTGTGCAGCTGAATATGAAGTTAACGAAACACAATGAATACGTAAGTTTAATGTAGATTGAGGGCCTTAATCCTGGTCACGGCACCAATTTGAAAAGACGTGCTGTCTGTGTTTGTTATGTGCAACTGATGCATGCGCGCTACAGATAAGTAGCTCACTGTGAGCATCTCTGCTTGCCTGTGTCCGACACGCGCAGTTGTTTCGTGTGTGCAGCTGGATATGAAGCTAACGAAACACAATGCATAT
Source organism: Grapholita molesta (assembly GCA_022674325.2). Taxonomy (NCBI): domain Eukaryota; kingdom Metazoa; phylum Arthropoda; class Insecta; order Lepidoptera; family Tortricidae; genus Grapholita; species Grapholita molesta. Next base: position 3,056,353 of record CP053141.2, on the reverse strand, counting down.
ATAAGTTTAATGTAGATTGACTCTAATCCTGGTCACTGCACCATTTTGAAAAGACGTGCTGTCTGTGTTTGTTATGTGCAACTAATGATTGTCCATGCGCGCTACAGACGCGTAGCTCACTGTGTGCACATGTGCTTGCCTGTGTCCGACACGCGCAGTTGTTTCGTGTGTGCAGCTGGATATGAAGTTAACGAAACACAATGAATACGTAAGTTTAATGTAGATTGAGGGCCTTAATCCTGTTCACGGCACCAATTTGAAAAGATGTGCTGTCTCTGTTTGTTATGTGCAACTGATGCATGCGCGCTACAGATAAGTAGCTCACTGTGAGCATCTCTGCTTGCCTGTGTCCGACACGCGCAGTTGTTTCGTGTGTGCAGCTGAATATGAAGTTAACGAAACACAATGAATACGTAAGTTTAATGTAGATTGAGGGCCTTAATCCTGGTCACGGCACCAATTTGAAAAGATGTGCTGTTTGTGTTTGTTATGTGCAACTGATGCATGCGCGCTACAGATAAGTAGCTCACTGTGTGCACGTGTGCTTGCCTGTGTCCGACACGCGCAGTTGTTTCGTGTGTGCAGTTGGGTAAAGAGCTAATTTAACGCAATGCATAGGTACGTTTAATGTAGATTGACCCTAATCCTGGTCACGGCACCATTTTGAAAAGACGTGCTGTCTGTGTTTGTTATGTGCAACTAATGATTGTCCATGCGCGCTACAGACGCGTAGCTCACTGTGTGCACATGTGCTTGCCTGTGTCCGACACGCGCAGTTGTTTCGTGTGTGCAGCTGGATATGAAGTTAACGAAACACAATGAATACGTAAGTTTAATGTAGATTGAGGGCCTTAATCCTGGTCACGGCACCAATTTGAAAAGATGTGCTGTTTGTGTTTGTTATGTGCAACTGATGCATGCGCGCTACAGATAAGTAGCTCACTGTGAGCATCTCTGCTTGCCTGTGTCCGACACGCGCAGTTGTTTCGTGTGTGCAGCTGAATATGAAGTTAACGAAACACAATGAATACGTAAGTTTAATGTAGATTGAGGGCCTTAATCCTGGTCACGGCACCATTTTGAAAAGACGTGCTGTCTGTGTTTGTTATGTGCAACTAATGATTGTCCATGCGCGCTACAGACGCGTAGCTCACTGTGTGCACATGTGCTTGCCTGTGTCCGACACGCGCAGTTGTTTCGTGTGTGCAGCTGGATATGAAGTTAACGAAACACAATGAATACGTAAGTTTAATGTAGATTGAGGGCCTTAATCCTGGTCACGGCACCAATTTGAAAAGACGTGCTGTCTGTGTTTGTTATGTGCAACTAATGATTGTCCATGCGCGCTACAGACATGTAGCTCACTGTGTGCACATGTGCTTGCCTGTGTCCGACACGCGCAGTTGTTTCGTGTGTGCAGCTGGATATGAAGCTAACGAAACACAATGCATATAAGTATAAGTTTAATGTAGATTGACCCTAATCCTGATCAATAACATGCTGTTATTACCAATGCCTCTTTTATATGCAATTAACGTCTTGTTATTGATTAAATACATTCTGTTGATATTATTGTACTAACATATAAAGTTCGTAATTATTATAAATAAAAAAAAAACTTAGTCTGTGTCAGATTTTTACAAGGAGATTTTTACTTTCGGAAGAAAGCTTTGTAGGATTTTGACATTCATAAGCAAAATTAGTAAACACATTATTAAAACATGCAAATAGTATGTTTTGTATGAAACACTAACATACCAATAAGCAGGTTCCACAAATTTCAAAGCAACTTAAAGCTAAATCTGTTTATGTTACAGCGGAAGACGAAATCCTCGTGTACTCTCTCAGTTGGGAAATTCGGGCGCTTTCACTGACGGAGCCTTCGCGGACAGTGTTGCCGCCGATAGCACAACCTTCGCTCTGCACTGCGCTCGACTATCGTGCAGGTAATCAGCCACTGATGTCTGGACGCCCCCCACAAACTGCCCCAGGGAGCGAACTCTACAGATTGATCAATCCAGAAACTATGATACTTAGCGAAATCTGTTAGGAACCATGGCGTCGATTTTAGATTTAATAATAATGACATTCAAACTTTTTTCTCTCACATACATAACTGAGAATCAAACCTGGTCAATATTCTTTATGTAATCGCGTGTAGTATTTGTTAGTATAATTGATCGTAAAAGTATAAGGATCAAATTTTGCTTAAAAATCTTGCAAAAGCTTGCATTTATACCTAGCATTGTATACAGAGACACTGATTGATTCCCGGTTATGTTTAAGAGGTTAAAAATAAATTAAATTATTTTTAACAGATTTCGCAATCTCTCATAGTTTCTGACTTGTCCATACTTTGAGATTGATCACCCTGTATACACCAACGATTCTCACAATTACACGTTAGGCACGGCGCTTTTCTATTTCCTGCCCACAGTCGACACTCTAGGACTTTTATGCCCCACCCGCCATCTCTTCTTCGTCTATACGATCTACCCAATCTTCAATAGTGGTATCCTAAGAGATATGTCGGTTGCTACATACGTTTCTTCTAACAACTAAACAACTTTATTTCGTTTGATGCTTAAATCCTGGCGTTTGACCGTGGTGTAAAATCTAGTGCAATTTCTTGACGACCGGTCTGGCCTAGTGGGTCTGGGTTTGAATCCCAGTCAGGGCATATATTTGTGTGATGAGCACAGATATTTGTTCCTCAGTCATGGGTGTTTTCTATGTATTTACATGTATATATCTATTCTATATATCGTCGTCTAGTAACTACAACACAAGCCTTATTGAGCTTACCGTAGGACTAGGTCGATTTGTGTAAGATTGTGCCAAAATATTTATTTAATTAATGTGACTTGTTCAACAATATTACATCGTTTTCCTAGACGGAGACTGGATATATTGGGCGGACTCGGAAAGCGGAGCAGTGGCGCGAGCGAGGCGTGATGGTACAGGGCGGGCGGCATTGGTCTCCCAACCGGAGACACTTGATGCTCAACCCGTGGACTGGCTTTCTGGTAAGAAACACGCTTGACTTCATACTACAAATACACACAGACTTATTATCCATTTTATATGTTTTATGTAACAAAGTGTTTATTTATCCTGATCATGGCACCAATTGTAATAAGCTGTATGTTGTATTTTTTAAAGAATTCTATTGGTCCGATCATAGTTTACATACATTTGCAATTTATAGGGCTTATTGTATAGAAACGGGCAACTTACGTTTTATTCGAATATTACTCAATATTCGCTATTTGATTGTAATTGTTTTAAGGAGATGAAATTATAACAAACCTTTTATACAATTGAAATCACCCTAACACACCTTACATCTTAAATCAACTGAATTTATCTGTGCCAATCTTCTACATTATGTCTTCTACCAGCTTGCGCACTATTTTCGTACTTTTTTAAAGTTTATTCTTCTATTTTTTTGTTGATCGTTTGTCTAAGTGAACTCGAAAAGCGGAGCGTTTGGTTGGTAGCGTTGCTTTGAGGTTCCAGCGTGCACTGCGTATAGACAACCAATTTGATTACTAGGCCACTTCGAACCTTGTCACGGTGACGTTAATAAAAGATTTTTTGCGTCTTTCACATAGATTTTCACTGTCACAAGCTACGAAGTGGCCTATAAATCAATTTGGTTGACTGTACAGTCACGAGCTTTAATTTGGGACCCCCCTAAGGTTGAATATCGTGTACCAAACTTTCGCCATTTAGAGCTAATATGTTAACGCTATGTCACTGTAATAAACGATAATGTTATGGCTATCTCTTTTTTGTACAGTCGCCGTCTGTGTTGAGCCACTTGTCACAGTTCGATTCGCCGGTTTAAAATGCTGATCGGGGTCGATTCGTTATTCTTATTTTCTAACAGAGTTCGGCATTCCCGTCTTGCAAAATATCACATTGAACTATTTTCTTGACTGATACTGACACGACACATGTTCGTAATTAGAAAATCGTAATGATAGTTTTTTGCAAAGAGGTTATCATTTCATTGGTCGATTAGACAGACGAATTAGACATCTTATGTCTTAACTTGACATTCAACATTATTGCACTAAAGTTTCGACCTTATTGCATTATGATTTATGATTGTTCTAACAACATTTAACGGAAAAGGGTCCCAAATTAAAGCTCGTGACTGTACATACGTTTGCATTTACTTAAAATTCCGAAAATTACACATAACTGTTTTCCAGGGCTCGCCGTGGACTGGGTCGCCGGTAACATCTACTGGTCGGACCCTCGCCGCAACCTTGTGGAAGTGTCGCGTGCCAATGGCGAACATCGCTACGTGCTGATTGACACCGATCCGCTCGCTGTTACGAGTAAGTATACTATTTTATGCCGTGTGATGCCTGCTGACTAGAATAGCACCATCTCCTCCCACGGGTGTCGTAAGAGGCGACAAAGCGAAATATCCCACGGACGGGCAGCAGCGTCCGTTAAAACCCAATCTACAGCTACTGCGGTCACCAACCTGCCAAGCGTGGCGACTGTGGCAACTACCCCCAAGATAATACAAGTCATATTTGTGGGATGCCTATGTCCAGCAGTGGACGGCAAACCGCTGAAACGTATGTATGTACACAATTTATACGTATTTTTATAGACTAGTCTTAAAATATACCAATATACCAATACAAGTTACTTGTGAACATAATATAAGCTAACAAAATATGTAACTATATTTTTAGTATTCAACCGCGAGTGTCGTAAAAGGCGACGAAAGGGAAGACTTCCACTGCTGGATTTAGGCCTCCCCAAATATGACTCGTATCATCTTCGGAGGTAGTTGCCATAGTCATCTCATTGACGACCGGTCTAGCCTAGTGGGTAGTGACCCTGCCTATGAAGCCGATGGTCCTGGGTTTGAATCCCAGTCAGGGCAATTATTTGTGTGATGAGCACAGATATTTGTTTTCTATATATGTAAGTATTTATATGTATCTATCTATTATATATATCGTCTAGTACCTACTACACCAGCCTTACTGAGCTTACTGTAGGACTCGGTCGATTTGTGTAAGATTGTCCCAAAATATTTATTATCTCGCTTGTCAGGCGGGTTGGCGACCGTAGTAGCCGTAGTTTTTGTTTCGACGGACGCTGCTGCCTGCTGCTGCTATTTATTAACTAAATAAATATGTGACTATATCTATTAACAACAATAATATTACTTTGCTATTCCGCTGTTTAATAACGTGCTAGTCAATCAGTGCCAACCCGTTATATTTACTTGCGTATTTTTTCATGCATTAATGTTCCCTCCCTCCCACCGCAAAACTGACGTCCGACAACATCTCAAGCGTCTCCTGAGGATGCCTCGTAGAGAGGCGAAACACGTGTCGAGTTTTGGTATTATTGGTGGTGGTTTGTTATGTTTATTTGCGTATTTAATTTTACGTCGAATCGACGTAAGTGCCATCGACAATAAGGTCCCTTTTCCTAGATAATGTCACATATGTGTGTTCACTGCAGCGTTGGTGGTGGATGCTGTACGCGGATGGCTCTTCCTCTCCGGCGGAGGATGGATCCAGCGCTCTCGACTAGACGGGTCCCAGCGTGAACTTCTGTATAATGGCACCGCCGTTGCTGATATTGCTGTAGATTCTGAGGTAACTATTAATCTTATTAACCTCTTGAACTTTTTGCCTCATCAGTCATCGGTTCTATGAGCCATATGACAAGCCCTTTGCACACTAACGTCTGGCAATTATTACTGACCCGGTGAACTTCGTACCGCCTAAAAAGCGACAAAAATAGTGATAGCTTTCAAAAATAACGGGATTGTTTGTGATTTTTTAGTACGTAATGTCTCAATCAGGGCTGTGACGATTCCAACCAATCCAAAATCATTTTAATCGGTTCAGCCGTTCTCGAGTTATAAGCGGTTGAACAAACCCCACTTTCTTTGATATATATAGATTAGATTAACAGCTTATTTTATTTATTGAATAAGCTAACACATTATAAAATATACATTTTAAAAGATTTGTATACGCAAAATATTGACGTAAAAAAAATCTATTAAACACATATTAGAAGTTTTGTTTCTGAGCTATGGGAGTTTTATATGAACTTAAGTATTTGTACCCATATATGAATTGAGTACCCAAAACACAAGCTACCTTGGAGCTTACCATGGGGCTCAGTCAATTTGTGTAAGGGACACCCTTACACAAACCCCTGTAACCAGGGATCGAATACCGGTATTATTTTCATACAAATTAACCCGTATTCAATTTTGGTGTCTCAGTTTCAGATTTTTTTGCATTTTATTCAAGTAATTTAATACTGTATTCTCCTTACCTAAATACCATTTAAGAAGATCGAAGTAAAATTACAAAATTTAGATTTTTCGTAATACCGATAACGATCCCGATTGATATTAAATTCGTGGTAGTAAATCGGACTCTATCAATTTATCATCACATCATCCAGAAATGACCCGCATGTAGGTTTTTATCGTTTACTAAATTTGAATTACCTGACAAAATTCCTGACATATTAGAAATTTTAGGCACTGGTCCCACCGCGAGCTAGTAAGCTATGAGTTATCAGCTATATGTAGGGACAAAAGATAATCTATCCCGAGTAAATAAAAGAGACATATCGCCGATATACTTACTCAACCTCGTATCTGTAACACTCATTTGATGACAAAAACACCCGTATTCCAAATTTAAGAAAAGCGACATTTCCATCAAATGGTTGTTGCAGATATGAGGTTGAGTAAGTATAGCGACGATATATGTCATAGCCGGGCGATCGTAGTTCATCGCCAGGCGATGAGCTATAAATATATATCTCTCTCTTTTATTTACACGGGAGCGATTATCTTTTGTTCCTTGAAATTGCTGATAGCTCGTAGCTTACTAGCATGCTGTGTGCCTTACCCTGACATCTGGTAACCCTACTTGCTAATTGTGCTTTATTTTATCAATCAACACATATTTAAGTCGAAAGAAAATAGAAAAATTTGACTCGCAGCGGGACTCGAACCCACAACCACTGAATCCAGTATCCAGCTGCGAGTCAAATTTTTCTATTTTTCTTTCGACTTAAATATCTTTGATATGCTAGCAGACGTTTCTGCTTAATATAAAAATTATCAATCAACACGTTTACAGAACGAGATGGTGTACTGGGCGGACACGTTCGACGTGTCCTTGTGGCGCATGCGCTACGACGGGCGCGCGCGCGCCTGCATCGCTCGCGGCGACCCGCTGCGCCACCCCGCGGCGCTCGCCGTGCACAGGCGCCGACTGTACTGGGTGGACACGTGAGTTGAAGTCAGATATAGTGGTGTAGTCTTTGGACCCGGGTATGTCCTTAAACTACGTCCAACAATGAGAGGTAGGGCACAGCGAAGTACCGTCACGCAGCCCAACTGGGGAAGTACCTTCTCCTTACAGAAGACCACAGCCATAATAGCACTGCTACCTTTCAAGTATGTAGGGTTGTGTTCCTGATGGTGAGTAAGGTTCCCAGAGCTCCTTGCTTGCCAGAGCAACGCGCTTGTGACTCCCCTGGTGCCCATGGGCGACAGTAATTGCTTACCATCAGGCAATCCGTCTGTTCGTTTGCCACCTTTTGTCATAAAAAAAAAACCAGAATAGTGTCAATTGCTTCGCGCATGCTATCAAACAAAGAATCGAATTATTGAGGAGAGTATTTAATGTCGCCCTCTGACGCACGCGTTACTATAGCCGCGCCTAGCTCGGGTCATCCACTGTTTCACCTCGCGGTTAACGTTTGTGTTCAGTACCCTTACCATGAGTTGTGACATTAAGGTTTTCGATAACGAGTATCGAGTTTACTATCTGTGCATCTAGCTTGTACTATTTTAGGCGAACGAGATGCACAGATAGTAAACTCGATAGTCGTTATCGAAAACGTCAATGTTATCTGGGTCCTTTTTTAACGTCCCCTGAAGAGTTAAAAATCTGTTTTTGTTTTTATTTACAGAAAGGCCTAGAGAATGAGGCTAACTAGTGCACACTGTTGCAAAAATATTTTTTATTTTTGGGTTTCCTGACTGTTTAAATTTTCACAGATTATGTATTTCGGTTGCCGCTAAATCAAGAAATATTATAACCAGAATTAGAAAAAATAGCGGGGTGCCTTTCTATTTAAAGTGTTCGGGTATAAAAAAGTGGCTGAAAATTCCGAAAACTAGTCATTATCACCTACATTTATGCATGTCGATATAACATAAATTATGTTTTAATTGTAGCATGTGGAAACGAGGTTGCATTCTCTCGGCGCCGCTCACAAACGTCAGCGACTACGAGGTTCTTCTCGAAAACGCTGGCGACAGCCTTAAGGATCTCTTCGTAAGTTATCATGAGATAACTAAGTAAGGAATAAATGATTATTCCTTACTTTTTATCCTAGATTTCAGAAATTTAAAAATAAGGATTATAACGTAATTTATACCAGCGAAAAAAACAAGTTCCAACAGCCAATTCGGGCAGTTCACTCTTTCAATTTGAACTTAAATGCTAAATATGGCTTCGTATGCAGAAAGCAGTTAAACTGTCAAAGTTATGTGCGACAACCGTCAATTAGGTAGTCATACATTATGAGACTCCTTCCGTAGGATACGTATCTACAATTAAAGGGCATAGCCGGGTAAGTATGGCAAAACTGCCCTTAGCGAAAAAAAGAATTTCCTTTTACTGGATTATTAACCCTTACATATGTAGTGCTTTCACCGAAATTTAAGCCTCAAATCCTTCAGGTTAAGAAAAAAAACGCAAAAAACGAAATAACATTTTTATTTTTTTTTAGCCAAAGTACTTATCCGATTTCTTTGTAATTTGGATATGTTGTAAATAAAATTAAGGTCGCTTTTTAGAAAAAAAAATAATTATTATGTCTCGAAAAAAAAAATAAAAAAAAATGAGTTAATAATTTTCAATAAATAAAAAAAAAACATGTACGAGATTGCGACAATTACAGAATTTACATATTTTATGTAGAATTTAATAATGTTTAACATATATTTTTTTTAATAACTAAAATTGGGATTAACGGTGTGAAAAACTTGAATTTGTAACAACCCATTACGCTTTCTCTTCATACAAGCAAAACCAAGTTGACAATGAAGTATATTTGGGACGCAATCTTAACGAATTTGAATTTAGAATGTAACGTTTTGTACTCGTACTATAAGTTGCTTTTGCGGCTACGGGGTTTTAATTTCTCATGCATATATTTGTATTATTTTGCAGTTGTATCAGCTATTCAAATTGTAGCAATATCACAGACGGCGTAATAATTCATTTACCAAAATTCCACGGCCGAATGAAAAACTAACTTCGCTCTTTAAAATGACGGATTAAATGTGACTATCCAATCAGATAGTGATGATGATTGAGGAGTAATTTTTATTAAAGTTTGAATTATTAAAAGTTATGAATTAAATATTTATAGTGTGTATTATTTAATTCAGAATTAAGTTTTGTTGTGATAGGTAATGAGGTAATATGTATGTTCGTATAGGTAAACTACCTTAATAAAGCGGCAATAAGGTCGTGTATACATATTATTAGCACTTATTTCGTATCGAAGTTTTGAGATCTGAGTGTATCTGTGCGTACAAGTTATTAAAAGTTAGTGTCTTTAAAGTGTCCTGATTATATATGACAAATATTATTTTGGTAAATGAATTATTACGCCGTCTGTGATATTGCTACAATTTGAATAGCTGATACAACTGCAAAATAATACAAATATATGCATGAGAAATTAAAACCCCGTAGCCGCAAAAGCAACTTATAGTACGAGTACAAAACGTTACATTCTAAATTCAAATTCGTTAAGATTGCGTCCCAAATATACTTCATTGTCAACTTGGTTTTGCTTGTATGAAGAGAAAGCGTAATGGGTTGTTACAAATTCAAGTTTTTCACACTGTTAATCCCAATTTTAGTTATTAAAAAAAATATATGTTAAACATTATTAAATTCTACATAAAATATGTAAATTTGGTAATTGTCGCAATCTCGTACATATTTTTTTTTATTTTTTGAAAATTGTTAACTCATTTTTTTATTTTTTTTTTCAAAGATATAATAATTATTTTTTTTCTAAAAAGCGACCTTAATTTTATTTACAACATATCCAAATTACAAAGAAATCGGATAAGTACTTTGGCTAAAAAAAAATAAAAATGTTATTTCGTTTTTTGCGTTTTTTTTCTTAACCTGAAGGATTTGAGGCTTAATTTTCGGTGAAAGCACTACATATGTAAAGGTTAATAATCCAGTAAAAGGAAATTCTTTTTTTCGCTAAGGGCAGTTTTGCCATACTTACCCGGCTTTGCCCTTTGGTATAATTTTCTTAACCCTAATTTTCACCGTATCATTTTTCCAAGATCTGGTCGAAAGCCTCCCAAACCCTGCCTTCAGCATCGTCCGGATTGGCAATTAACCCTTGCGGCGTGGACAACGGCGGCTGCGCGGAGCTTTGCCTGTGGGACGGCGCCAACTCGCACTGCGCGTGTCCGCACGGAGACGTGGCTTCTGACGGCAAGAACTGTACTCGTGAGTTAACAGTTTTGTATAACTTTATATGTAACGCTCCACTGATAAAGGTACCTTATGGCTATTGGCTCTTACGCTGTTGTTAACGACGCTCCAATATCAATGTGATGGTTCGCAACGTAAGCGCCAAGCGCTTTAGGTACCTTTAACGAAAAGAGCTCTTGAAGTTCCATTAAGTAGTATACGGGCACTATTTAAGTAAGGGCGATATTGCACCAATGTATTGATCAAAGAAATTGGTTGACTTCACCTAAGGCGATTAACACACTCAGCGTAGCGCGTGAATGCGCGGTCTAACGTTGCTTGTAAGTATCTCCGTTTGTATAGAAAACATGCACAGTCCAACACACAGAAAAAACGCATGATGTAGCGTGGTGCGTGGCAGTTTAATCGCCTGGAACACAGATATAATTCTTAACAAATGCAAACATCCTGTATATTATTTAAGAGTAATCACTGAAGTTGTAACACAGTGAAAACGATCGCAGTCTCCAGGGACCACAGTGTATTGTATATTTGTACTAGAATAAAAACATTTTCATTTTCATCTAATTTACTAGAAACACCAACATTTGATCAAATATTTACTAATGACATCTAATTCAAAATGGGTATGTTAATTAAGTTCCATGATAAAGATATTGGACGAGTTGTATTTACCGCCAGAAAGAATTTTAAAATTGAATCCTGGTCACGGCACCAATTCGTAAAGCCTTGCTAATAATCTACCCTCACTTCTATTGATTTTTTATTTAAAGTTTCTTAAATGATAGAAAGAACTATATAAATGGATCATATAGTTCAGAGGTTCCCATACTTTTTTTTCTCGTGGACCTCTTTCAAAGTTTTACTGGTTTCGGTGGACCCCCTTGCTGCTACATTTCTACTACATACCCATAAGTCGTCAGCCAACGTAGACCCCCATCGAGCGTCCAGTGGACCCCTGGGGGTCCACCTGGACCACTTTGGGAATCACTGATATAGCTGATACGGTTTTTGGACAACACTGGCCGCACTTTTTCTTTATATTTACTTAAGTTTATGTGATATTACTAATCGATATTGTTTGTTACAGCATACCAATCGTTTTTGATGTACTCTCGGGTCACTAAAATTGACAGCATCCACTTACAAGATGAAAAGGATTTGAACTCGCCCTATCTGCCTATTCAGAACAAGTAAGTCAACGATATAGTAATAAAGTGGAAAACAAAAACTTAAACATGTTTAAATATACGAAATATGAAACTTTGAAACTATGAAACTTTTTTTAAACATTTCGTATGAAACATAGACGTTTGTTCATACAAAGGTTTTGTTATATATTTATTCCTATATTTCTATATCGAAACAAATCTGTAAAATGCATATTTAAATTATATACCTAATCTATGAGAAACGGCATCCTATCATAATAATATGTGGCATTATCAATGAAAAGGGACCTTATTGTCGATAGCGCTTACGTCGAACGGAACTGGATTTGTACTGCGCTATTATTAACAAAAGCGTAAGCGCCATCGACAATAAGGTCCCTTTTCATTGATAATGACACATATCATAACCTAACATTACTACAAATTAACTAGGAATTATATAAATTGTTTTCAATTACACATTCAAAACAAAGCAACATCCTTTTTGGTACTGTACATACATGAATGTTTATTGTATGGTGGAGCCAGAAAACAAGAATATAACTTCTTTATAAGATTATTTAAATCGAAAGAAAAACAGAAAATTTGACTCGCAGCGGGACAGGAACCCACAACCACTGGATCACTAGCCCAGTGCACTACCAATTGTGCTATACGAGTACCGCTTAGACGTGTCAAATTTTTCTATCATATCCTTCCTGGTATACGCTATTACGGGTGACGTGTAACGACATCTACCGAAGAGTGTTGAACCCTTTTTACGGCATCGAAGTCTCAAATTTAGATTGAGAATTCATCGATAACAATGTGCTAGCCCTTTCTAAAATAGAAAAAAATTTTTTGACTCGCAGCGAGATTTTTTTTTTTTGATAAATGTATCTATCTATATCTTTGATATGCTAGCAGACGTTTCTGCTTAATATAAAAACAACTTTATAAGATTGTATATATTTTTATGTCTATTCTACAGGGACTTAATCAGGATAGCGATAAGCCTAGCATACTGGTACGATGAGAAGCGATTGTTCTATTCGGACATACAGCGCGGTGCTATTGGCTCCGTACATTTCAATGGCAGTGACCAACGGACGCTGCTAACGAGTAAGTAGCTAATTCAGAGACTAATAAGTTTCTATTAACGTTAAACGTATCGAACGCGTAAGTGATAATGTTATTTATATGGGATAAATTAACGCGGTGGCAAAGTAATATTACGTTAAAAACTTACACTCAGGGCTCTGTTACTGATTTTATTTCTTTTACTATATTTACGTCTGGTATTTTCATTTTTTCTTGTTATTATTTTTTTTTACAATTTACAAAGTTGACCCCAGAGTAAAAATTGTTCCAAATCATGACCACATGCCGGTTTGATATCACGTTATTTATAACACTCGGTATATCTCTTGCTAAATGCGGTTACACTTGACTGAATTTACTTTCTAAATCATTTTGCTAAACAATTGCCAAGCCCTTAAGCTTCGCCTGTATTTGCACAACTTGTTGACAGAAATGGGTGCAGTAGAAGGTATGGTGTTCGAGTCGCGCACAAAAACTCTTTACTGGACATGCAACAGTGCGGCAGTGAGGCGAGTGAACATACCCCTGCTCGACGCCCGTTCAGACAACCAGTCCGCCCAGGCGCTAGTGCAGACTGTCATACAACTGTCCCCCGGCGACCGCCCGAGAGGGATCGACGTTGATTCTTGCGAGTCGTAAGTATCTCGGTTATTTTATACAACCTAATAATGCCGTTGGCGTATGCAAGTATCAGCGCCATCTACCGGTAAACATTGCCAATGCTTAGCTTATGCGGTCTTTAAGGTAGCTCCGAGCTTTTCGCGGTACTCGATCTAATTATGGCGGCTCAGTAAGATGGGCGAACCGCTTACGAAATTTAGGCGATTCCTTCGTATTATTAAAAAAAAATAAGACGTATACGTTCTAGAAAATAAGTAATTTTGTTATTATTCAAAATATATGACTTCCTTGTGAGAATTTGCGACGTATTAAGGGAATCCTATTTTTTTTAGAGGTCACTTTGATGTAATTTATATAAAGGAAAATTCAAGTAATCGCGTTTCTGAATCGCATGATTTACTGAGTTTATCCTTAAATATGTAACTTATGACACACGCAGACTAAGATTAAGGTATAACTATACAAAAAAGGAATCTAAGAAACGAAATTTTGCAGTAATTTATTAGGGGCAGCCCTAATAGTGGTGCTGAAAATCACGAGTCGTAATTATCTTACTCTAATAGTGGTGCTGAAGACAGTAAACGAGTCGTAATTACCTTAATATAACGTGTTTGCAAAATAATGTCGTTAGCGCGAAGCAGCGCAAGTTACAACGCCATCTACCAGTAAATTTAGGTACAGTGTGTACGTAAAACGACTTAAAAACGGATTATATCTAACTCCGTCTGTTTTTTTAAATTGTTTTATTTTATTAATAACTAGCTGTGCTCCGCGGTTTATTAGGGAAAAACGTAGCCTATGTGTTAATGCAGGCTCTCAGCTAACTCCAGCCGTTTAGACGTGAAGAAGTAACAAACATACACACTCACAAACTTTCGCTTTTATAATCTTAGTGTAGATTTGCACTTGTGTGACATGTCTTTTATTATTCAGACGGTTATACTGGACCAACTGGAATGACTCCAACCCGCGCATCCAACGCGCGTACAGCACCGGCCACGAACTGCAAACCATCATCTCGAAGGATATCCTAATGCCCAACGGTCTGGCCATAGAGCATACCACTCGGATGCTGTACTGGGCAGACGCGAGGCTAGACAAGATTGAACGCTCGCTGCTTGATGGATCTCATAGACACGTAAGTTTTATTTAGTGATTTGAAGACTTCATTACCATTAAAGTGCAAGTTAAAACTGATATAAACTCCGGACCAATGTCCAAAAACGTATTTTATCCAATAGTCTACATAAATACATATATTTCAGCCGTATGTAGTCTACTGCTGGACATAGGCCTCCCACAAATATGACTTGTATCATCTTGGGGGTAGTTGCTATAGTCGCCATGCTTGGCAGGCGGGTTGGTGACCGCAGTAGCTGTGGATTGGGTTTCGACGGACGCTGTCCGTCCGTAGGATTTTGCCCTTACTACACCCACGGGAAGAGATGGGGTGGTTCTATTACAATGTCTCACAAGAGTTGAAATACAAATAAAATATTAATTTATTTTCGTTAATAATACCTTTTGATTTGATGCGTGGAACGAAACCGGAAAAAGTGGCACTATCGACAACAAAAAATTTGCAAATCTTATAATATTGATTAAAACGCCATCTGTATTTGTGTCACGGAAGCCTATTCGAAGACATCAGGTTACTTTACACATTTTTATTTGGCTGGATCATTCATATTATGGAATCAAATATATGAAGACATCATACCCATTATAGTGCGAGTTAAAGCTGTTATGAACTCCAGACTAACTTCTTGAAGTATATTTCAATCGGCGGACGCAAGGCTCGATCATTAAAATTTTTGAATTAGATATATGAAGATTTCATACCCATTATAGCGCAAGTTAAAGCTGGCATCAACTTAAGACCAATATTTTGAAATATATAGCAAGCTTGTTAGTACAGCTAGCGTTCCACGCAAATACTGTAGTAGATAAAACAGAACTTCGTAAGTTTTTATTGAGGTCGTATTTGTGTGTGTATTACACGACCAATCTTCATACGCCTGTTTGTTGTGAATACCCCAAGACTGCTTGCCATTATGATGACATTTATGAATTTAAAATAAGATTACACGTTTGGACAATTAAGGATGTGAATACCTGTTACAACTTCAGATCGTAGTCCGGTCGGGGGCGGAGCACCCGTTCGACGTGGCGGCGTGCGACGGCTACGTGTACTGGTCGGACTGGGTGGGGCGCGCCATCCTGCGGGCCGACGCGCGGGGCGGCGGCGCGCGGGCGCTGCGCAGGACCTGCCGCGCCCCATGGGGCTCGTGTGCGTGACGCCGGCGCACCAGGCGTGTGAGTATTGTGGGCGCGGACACATTTCCGGCCTGAGGCCGGCAAGGTCAACTTTTTTAATTGCCATTCCACATAAATTTGTGACATACCATCATAGCGATTGGCCAATAAATAATAGTTCACATTTGCTCGTTCTATGACATTCGGCCACTAAACCCATTAAAAACAATCATCAATTCATGGTAAGGTTTTCCGTTTTATTTAGTTAGTTTGGGCGTTTTCAAAAAATTGTGCACCCAATTAGTGAAAGTTGTTAAGAAAAGTTAAATCACTGTCAGTTTCGTGACGACAATTAAGCATTAAATATCGATAAAAGCTTGATTTTGATGTTCGTTTTATAAACTTCAATCGATATTACAACATAATAGAAGGCAAAAAGTCGATCTTCATAAAGATTTAATGCTTAATTGTCGTCACGAAACTGTCAGTGATTTAACTTTTTTTTACATCTTTCGTTTATTGGGTGTACCAAATTTTGAAAACTCCCGTTTACATTTCTAATATCTTACTTTTTTTTTACTCATACCTAGGCGTGAAAAGGGTTGCCGGCTTCGTAATTATCCATATACTCGGCCGGCAACCCTTACCTTCCCAGCCTCTTTAGTAATGTACAGCCAACCAATTTGATTTATAGACTTCGTTCCTAGTCACAGTGAAAATTTATATGAAAGATGCAAAAGATCTCTTGTTAACGTCACTGTGATTTAATTATACTATTGAAGATATATTTGCCCCATAGGCTCCCCGGACCCCTGCGCCATACTGAACGGCGGCTGCGCAGAGATCTGCACAGTGTCCGCCGGCGGCGTTGTCTGCGCGTGCCGGGCCGGCCGGGAACTGAGCCCGGACCGCAGCTCGTGCCGGCCCACCGACTCGCATTGCGACGAGGGCCAGTTCGCGTGCGCCGAAGGACTGTGCATACCCGAGGAGTTGGTGTGCGACGGTATCAACAATTGCGGCACGAGCGATGCGAGCGACGAGGATCTTTATTACTGCAGTAAGTTTTTTTTTATGACACAGGCGGCAAACGAACAGACGGATGGCCTGGTGGTAAGCAATTATCGTCGCCCATGGGCACCCGCAACACCAGGGGAGTCACAAGCGCGTTGCCGGCCTTTCGGGTTGGAGCTCTGGAAAAGGCGCCGAAGGGTCTTTATTACTGCAGTAAGTGGTTTCATCATCATCATCATATGATGAAGTAGACTGCTGGACATACGTATACTCAGCCTTCAACTTCCTGCTTCTTTTCTTTGTTAAAGTTAGAGAGTGTCAGAACAGGGTTGCTATGGTTTAAAAAAATATTTGACTGAGATACGAAATACGAAACGCCGCCATTCCAAGCTGTCATTTGTTTTGTTCGTTGACTTTTTAATGTTTACAAGTAACACTAATAATAATACAGGCCACCTACGGCTACGGTTCCTGAACCCATCTTAAAACACTTATGATATGTGTGTAGATAAAGTAGTGTATGCAACTATACATAATTAGGTCTATACTCGCCTTCGGTTCGTTTCATAAACCCACACTCTTGTTGTAATGCCCTTCATAATGCACAGATGCATAAACTACTATTTCTCAATCATGCAACGAAATATTGTCTTTACATTTCTTATAATAGACTCGGAAGTATGTTTTTTTTGGTCGCGACAACTAAAAGGGACTGAAATGGAATTTCATATAACTTTGTAGGCAAAGTAACTTTTACGACGATTATCCATACAGAGGCAAAGATGGCGGGTATCATAGCAAACAGCTGATGTTAATTTTTTAAAACATTTTAATACACTTCGAAAAAAATATTTTTGAAGCATTCCTTTTATTTCCTCACCTCCGGTTATGGCCACAAATACCCGCGATCTGCGACATTCTCTGTTTCACCGCCCTGGGTACGTAATATACTATTACAGGTCGCTTCGACCTCATACACTTACGAGCGGTTACAACCTGCGTCTGTGAGGACTAGCGATGAAAATTACATGAAAGATACATGTATCTTTCAAAGGTCCGAGTATTTTTCAATAAAATACAGTATCTTTCCTTGCCTGTCTTCGTTTGAATCTTTCGAAAGTTTTCGTATTTAACGTGTTATATATGTTGTATTTTTCGCATTATTATATTATATTATGAATAGTGACTTTGGATGCATTAGATCTCATACATACAGGTGACTTTTGATTACGCTCAGGCTATATCTCGATATCAGTTAACTAAAGAGGTTGAAATTATCAATTATGACGGAATATTTATCTATGATCTATATGACATGAACGTCATGTCAATTATGCGTCAAAGGCATTACAAATGGCGGCTGGTTTTAATATTTAAATAAACATGTAAATTGAATTGTAAAATACATGCATTATACGTGCATGATTGTACTTGTCAAACAAACGTTAGTTTTGTTTTTTTCGAAAGTTTCATGTAATTTATAGAGAAGATACAAAGTTACGAAAGAAACAACATGAATCTTTCGCCATTTTCATCGCTAGTGCGGACGCCCTTAAAATATATATATATATATATATATATATATATATATATATATTTTATGAATAAAACCTTTAAGTAGGATTATTCTTACATCATGGAACACAAATCTAAGAATAAGTCGAGGACGAACGGTAGTAGCGACTTCTCATTTGAAAGTTTAATAAGACCATCGCATCAATCTTGATACCATATAATGTAACTTTAATTAATCTTACGCGTCAAAAATAACGCGAAAGACGTCAAAAATTACCTAAAACAAAAAGTTATTATTGACAACACATACCTGAAAACAGCCGTATGAAACACTTGTAAAATTTACGTCACATCATCGTTCGCTAGTTCACGCTAGTGACAGCGCCATCTAGCGAACAATTCAGTAAACTTCATTGAATATAAATTCCGACTTTATCACACTTGGCGTGACACATTACAACACAAAAATTTGAATTTATTAATTATTTAATATATATCCGCTTGGCCGGATCCTGATTTTCCCAGCCTCTGATGTAATGTTATATAAATAAAATAATTAATAAATAAATAAATATTTCCGGACAATCTGACACAAATCGACCTAGTCCTACGGTAAGCTCAGTAAGGCTTGTGTTGTAGGTACTAGACAACGATATATATAATACATAGATACATATAAATACTTAAATACATTTAAAACACCCATGACTTAGGAACAAAAATCACAAATAAATGCCCTGACTGGGAATCGAACCCAGGACCATCGGCTTCATAGGCAGGGTCACTACCCACTAGGCCAGAGCGGTCGTCAAATGATATGAAATTCCATTTCCGTCCCCTTCAGTTGCCGCGCCCAAAAAACCATAGTCACGGAAGGACTATTATAAGGAATGTAATAGTAGATTGTTAATCAAGGGTAGAAAGTCACTCATTGACGACGAGGTAGTTTGGCGCTCGAACGAAATGAGAGCGCTAATAGTGCGAGTCGGAAATGAGTAATTTTTACCCGAGTTAAGCATACTATTTTTCATTTCGAATGCGAGGAAAGTAAAATAAGAGCAAGAAGAAAGTAAAAAAAATGTCTCTTAGATAATAAAATTACTGACTAAAAAACCAATCTTACCGCATCAGCTTGTTTAAGTTAAAGCATGGAGCTGAAGGTTTAAATTGTATATCGATAAATCATTGAAATACATAAAGGATCAGCACACATTCTGATAAAGATTTCACTATTTTCTCGGACCGCCATTTCATACAAGGTAGGAGGTAGGCTTTCCATGATAACTTGACCTTTATTTCTAATTCCGTCAGTGTTAGGTCGATTTTAGAATCGCTTGAATAACCCCTAATTATTAATTTCAAAATATAACTATACTTTGTTTACTATCCAAGTGTTTTCAATAGTTGCGCGGAATCCAGCCTCTAACTTTTTTCTTGCAACATAATTGTCCACAGATAATTGTCATAACGCACAGAATCTTTTTTTTTTTCGCGTGCGTTATTGGCGAATTAATGGGTGTCTTAAACAGCATGTTAGTTTTATAGAAAAACCAAACCCTTTATTTTTAAAATTTAAGGCTTATTTTATGTATAAAGTAATAGAATTTGTAATAAAATGGTCCTATTCAATGTAATAATGACTAATAAGAAGGTAATATTTCCAATAAGTAATTATACATTCATGTTTGGCTGTATAATAGTTACTGCCGTTGCTTAGCTGCGCATATTAAAGTTTAAAAAAACTTCGTAGGTTTATTCCTTTTTGTTACTGTAATATAGAACCAAGACACTTAAAAATTTGAACCGAATAATATAAATATTTGAATTAATTGACATATTTTATGCATGATAATAGCTACAAAAAATTCCTATAATTTAAGAGAAAGAACTGTCTATTCTAATGTATTTGTTTCTGGCGTCAGTAAATAAGATTATTTTCGCCACTTTGTTCTACTGAGTGCTCACAAGGGGAGAACTAATAGGAACATGCCAAATTGCGATCGTAGGGCGGAAACGTATCACTTTCCACCCGCATAGTAGATAAACAATGACCCACTTTCCGAGCATGAGAAATGAAAAGACAATATTTCATTGCATGTTTGAGAAAATATATTTTGTTATAGTAACCGTCTTAAACCATTCTGCTTTGCCAAAGCAGAATGGTTTAAGGTTAAGGTAAGGCAAATTGCCAAAGGTTGACTGGTAGAGAATATTTTATAGCATTAAGCCCGCCTTTTGTACTTTGTAGTTTGTGCAATTATGTGTACAGAGTAAGTATGTGTATGTAGTGTGTAAGTAGTTTGGGTGTATGTGTGCGTTATCTGGGCCAATTTATTTAAAGTTGGACACCCAACTTTTCTTTTCTTTTTATTTGGATTTTTTTGTGTTTCTACTCAGAATCATGAGCCTCATAGGAGAAAAAAGTGTCCCAAAATTTTCATACATTTTTTATTACTTCCGTTCCGTTACCGCCATATGAAATATATGAAAAATAGTAACGGAATGGAATAAAAGAGCTTGGGACACACTCTTTTCACAAACCAGACCAAAAAATCCAAATTAAAAAAAAAGTTGACTGTACAACTTTAAATAAAATGGTCCATCTTTACTATTGCTACCCCATAGGCGCTCCCAGCCTCCCATTGTCACAGGACTCGTTTGTATTGCAGCGTCCCGCGCGTGCCCGGCCGACGCGACGGCGTGCGGCGCGGGCGGGCGCTGCGTGCGCGCGGCGGCCGCGTGCGACGGCGTGCCCGACTGCGACGACGGAGAGGACGAGCGGGACTGCGACTGTCAGGACGGCCAGTTCAGGTATGTCGCCTATTGTAGATGCAGTCAAACAATTTGATTTACGGGCCACTTCGTTCCTTGTCACAGTGAAAATCTATATGAACGCAAAAGTTCTCTTATTAACGTCACTGTGACAAGGTTCGAAGAGGCTTAGAAATCAATTTGGTTAACTATACGTTGTGGATCGAAAATAGAAATAGAAATGGTTTAAATAATTAGGTCGTAACTATAATGTTGTTGAAAAAGTAGAATTGTTTGCTGATATTTTTCATTCTGCGACGTTTGCCATCAATCGTGCAGCTTATTTTGTGCTGTATTTTTTAGGTAATAGTTTAGAAATTGGTAATTACTTTTACAAATGGCTAAATATGCCGAGCTTGAGCTGTCTTAATGACGTTATGACGTAGCGCCCAAAGTGACATTTTGCTGACGTATCACTTTGGTGGGGCTGTTTCACTTTGGTGGGGTGGGGTTGTTGTTTGTATTGCATTGTATTGTATTTTAGTTATATTTTTAGTTTTTAGTTTAGTTTCGGTTATAAATAATGTATGATTAATCGCGTCAGTACAGTTGCCTCGTCAGCGAACGGTGTACACCTGGGTCACAACGGAGGAACAGCGCGAGTTGTGAATTTTTAAATTTATGTTTATGGTCTTTTGTTTTGTGTTGTTATGTCATAAATAAATGTTTTTTCTTTCTATCTTAAATAAAAAAAAAATCTTTTGTTCGGATTCGTCATCAATCGGCGATTCAATGGAAGCCAATATATTGAAAGATTAACTGTTAACCGCAGATGCGGCGACGGCGCATGCGTGCCGCTGGCGTCCCGCTGCGACGGCCTGCTGGACTGCGCGGACGGGGCCGACGAGGCCGCCTGCCCGCGCGCCACCTGCGCCGCGCTCGGCCCCGGCGCCCGCGCCTGCGCCGGCGGCGGCTGCTACCTGCCCGCCTGGCGCTGCGACGGCGCCGCCGACTGTCCCGACGGCAGCGACGAGCTGGGCTGCGGTGAGTGGGGGACTACAGGACGGGGCTGCTACCTGCCCGCCTGGCGCTGCGACGGCGCCGCCGACTGTCCCGACGGCAGCGACGAGCTGGGCTGCGGTGAGTGGGGGACTACAGGACGGGGCTGCTACCTGCCCGCCTGGCGCTGCGACGGCGCCGCCGACTGTCCCGACGGCAGCGACGAGCTGGGCTGCGGTGAGTGGGGGACTACAGGACGGGGCTGCTACCTGCCCGCCTGGCGCTGCGACGGCGCCGCCGACTGTCCCGACGGCAGCGACGAGCTGGGCTGCGGTGAGTGGGGGACTACAGGACGGGGCTGCTACCTGCCCGCCTGGCGCTGCGACGGCGCCGCCGACTGTCCCGACGGCAGCGACGAGCTGGGCTGCGGTGAGTGGGGGACTACAGGACGGGGCTGCTACCTGCCCGCCTGGCGCTGCGACGGCGCCGCCGACTGTCCCGACGGCAGCGACGAGCTGGGCTGCGGTGAGTGGGGGACTACAGGACGGGGCTGCTACCTGCCCGCCTGGCGCTGCGACGGCGCCGCCGACTGTCCCGACGGCAGCGACGAGCTGGGCTGCGGTGAGTGGGGGACTACAGGACGGGGCTGCTACCTGCCCGCCTGGCGCTGCGACGGCGCCGCCGACTGTCCCGACGGCAGCGACGAGCTGGGCTGCGGTGAGTGGGGGACTACAGGACGGGGCTGCTACCTGCCCGCCTGGCGCTGCGACGGCGCCGCCGACTGTCCCGACGGCAGCGACGAGCTGGGCTGCGGTGAGTGGGGGACTACAGGACGGGGCTGCTACCTGCCCGCCTGGCGCTGCGACGGCGCCGCCGACTGTCCCGACGGCAGCGACGAGCTGGGCTGCGGTGAGTGGGGGACTACAGGACGGGGCTGCTACCTGCCCGCCTGGCGCTGCGACGGCGCCGCCGACTGTCCCGACGGCAGCGACGAGCTGGGCTGCGGTGAGTGGGGGACTACAGGACGGGGCTGCTACCTGCCCGCCTGGCGCTGCGACGGCGCCGCCGACTGTCCCGACGGCAGCGACGAGCTGGGCTGCGGTGAGTGGGGGGGGACTACAGGACGGGGCTGCTACCTGCCCGCCTGGCGCTGCGACGGCGCCGCCGACTGTCCCGACGGCAGCGACGAGCTGGGCTGCGGTGAGTGGGGGACTACAGGACGGGGCTGCTACCTGCCCGCCTGGCGCTGCGACGGCGCCGCCGACTGTCCCGACGGCAGCGACGAGCTGGGCTGCGGTGAGTGGGGGGGGGGACTACAGAGCCTTTTTTAACTTCATCATCATACCAGCCGAAGTACACGTCCTCTACTAGACATAAGTTTTTTTTTTTATGACATAGGCGGCAAACGAGCAGACGGATTGCCTGGTGGTAAGCAATTACCGTCGCCCATGGGCACCCGCAACACCAGGGGTCACAAGCGCGTTGCCGGCCTTTAAGGGGGGTTGGAGCTCTGGGAACCTTACTCACCATCAGGAACACAACACTACAGACCTGAAAGGTAGCAGTGCTATTATGGCTGTGGTCTTCTGTAAGGAGGAGGTACTTCCCCAGTTGGGCAGCCCCAGATTCAAGCGTGATGGTCATCGTGGCGTGGTTTTAACTTCATCATCATACCAGCCGAAGTACACGTCCACTGCTAGACATAAGCCTCCCCCTGCCAGACATAGACCGGTTTCACACCATCCCCATCCAGTGGATTCCCGCGAATTTTACCATGTCGTTGATCCACCTTGTGTCTACCCAACGGCTTTGTGCCCCACCGGCCATCGGTTCTAACTTCAAGTAACCCGGACCGTATAAAAATGTAAATAAAAAAAAACTGTTACAGAAATAGACAGCACGACCAGCGCGGCCCCCGTGGAGTCGTGCGACGTGGACCAGTTCTCGTGCGGCGGCGCGGGCGGCGGGGCGGCGCGGGCGCCGAGTGCGTCCCGCTCGCGTGGCGCTGCGATGGCTCCGTCGACTGCTCGGACGGCTCGGACGAGAGCCTGCACTGCGGTGAGCCGGGGTCAATGACATTTGGGGACGATGGAAACCAAAAAAACAACCATGGATTCATCGTCATTCTATACATTTGTTACTTACTAGGTGACACGTTTCGGGTAAGCTCTGGCACCTCGGATTTTTTTTTTATGACAAAAGGTGGCAAACGAGCAGACGGATTGCCTGATGGCAAGCAATTACCGTCACCCAAGGGCAACACCAGGGGAGTCACAAGCGCGTTGCCGACCTTTAAGGGGGGTTGGAGCTCTGGGAAACTTACTAACCACCAGGAACACAACACTACATACCTGAAAGGTAGCAGTGTTATTATGGCTCTGGTCTTCTGTAAGGAGGAGGTACTTCCCCATTCGAGCATGATGGTACTTCGCTGTGCTCTACCTCTCATTGTTGGACGTAGTTTAAGGACATACCCGGGTTCAAATGAGGATGAATCCACATATGTGTAGTAACATAGCTGACAACAGTTTTAATAAATAATTTGTTCACTTCCCCTTGTTATGTTTTTAGGCCATAAGAACACAACAAAGTGTACAGAGGAGCAGTTCTCGTGCGGCGGGCTGTGCCTGCCCGCGAGCGCGCGCTGCGACGGCGGCGCCGACTGTCCGCGCGGCGACGACGAGGCGGACTGCGCCTGCGCGCCCACCGCCTTCCGCTGCGCCAGGGACAAGATCTGCCTGCACGAGGTCTGCACCCTCCGGCACAGACTGTCCCGCGGCCTGTGCCTCCCTCTGGCGGCTGATTTATGTGTCTAAAATATCTTAAATTTCCAAAAACTTAATATTTCGTAAGGTTTCGCTTATGGTCATCGTAAAATTGTAAACTTCGTTAGATTACAATCTAACTCGCGAGATAATAAACTATTGAAAGATACAATTTGACGCGTTATTTTTCGTTACATTGTAAACTAACACTGACAATCCGTCAAATTGTGAATTGACATGGAGCGTCACGAACTTCGTGTGCTGTTTGGTTGAACATGTTTAATTCCATATTTTTTCTTACTATTCATCATCATCATCATCCCAGCCATAAGACGTCCACTGCTGAACATAGGCCTCCCCCTTGGACCTCCACATGTACTGGTTGGAAGCAACCTGCATCCAGCGTCTTCCGGTGACCTTAATGAGGTCGTTTGTCCATCTTGTGGGAGGACGTCCTACGCTGCGCTTGCCAGTCCGTGGTCTCCACTCGAGCACTTTTCGACCCCATCTGCCATCTTCTCTGCGTGCAATGTGGCCTGCCCATTGTCACTTCAGCTTGCTAACCCGGTTGTGGTTGTCACCGTAAAATTGTAAACTCCGTTAGATTACAATGTAACTCGCGGGATTATAAACTATATAAAAATACAATTTGACGCATTATTTTTTGTTAGCTTGTAAACTAACGATGACATGAAGCGAATAATTATTGAGGAACCCTGTACTCAAAGTTTTAAAATTGTTTTAAATTTTGAAGTGGCCATCTCGGTTTGATGATACCTAATTCACGCCAAGGACAGAAAAAGTTACCGCTCAAACCAGCCAATCAGCGCTCGAGAAGCGTTCTGAATTATGCCAGATATTTTAATTCCGATTGTTTGTCGATAGTATATTATGTTGATAATCAGACATCGGATTCCGTGGGGCGAAACTTCTTGACACCTAGGGACTTCCTATATCGATAAACTCATTTATCGATACTTGTTATATATACTAGTGACCGTCCCCAATTGTGTGTGTTTTTCGTAACTATTGTTCTGAAGACCAGTATGAAATTCAAATACCATTGATCACTTTATGAAATTTTGCTATGCTCCTATAACCTCCACAGAAATTGAAAAGTCTTTTAGCCCCCTGAAATGGATTTTTCAGCCAAGACGGAGACGCTTAACGCCCGAAAATATGGAAATAATACTGGTGGTTTACTTTAACAATAATAGATGGGACAGTCATGAAAAAATAAATTGTAACGAGTAAACTTTTAAAAACGTTTTCAAAAAAGAAGAAGAAAATTGAGTTCTTATTTTATTATATAATACTCTTTTAATAAAAAAATATTTTATAAGCAAACCTTTGTGTGATCACTAGTATTTAGAACTAGTATCGATAAATGAGTTTATCGATATAGGAAGTCCCTAGCTGTCAAGAAGTTTCGCCCCACGGAATCCGATGTCTGTTTATAATCTAATGTAAAACACCGTTAAATTGTAAACTAACACTTTGTCGTCAGTCTAACGGATTTTACGCTGACATGACCAATGTGACTTGAGTTTTTTATTTACCTCCCATTTCTTCTACAGGGACTCTACTGCGACGGCGATATCGACTGCTCAGACGGCTCCGACGAGCCCCCGGGCTGCTCCCGCTCGACCTCCACCCCGTCCCCGTCGCACCACCCGTGCACCGAACCCGGGGCTCTGTACTGCTCGGGCCGGTGTCTCCCGGCCGAAGTGGTGTGCGACGGTAGAGATCATTGCTTGGATGGTTTGGGAGAGGGCGCTGGGAGCGACGAGGATCCATTTATGTGCTGTTAGTATTTGTTTCTCTCTTATTCTTTAAATTTGTTTATTATGATTCATTACGATTTGACGATCGGTCTATGATAACTATTTTGGCTTTTGCAGCCCAAAATATAACAATTCACTATAGTTTTGCTTTACCGGTCACTCTTTATAGCTAAAATATTAGCTTTTTCTGTATTAATTGCCGCAATTTAAGTTGAAAACACAAGAAAGCTCCAATTGTATTTGTTTGTTCAACTCCAATTTTGACAGTTCTGGAGGGTTCAGTTTAAAGAACAACAATAATATTTGAGTCTACGACCAGGACGGACGAAAATAGCGCCGTCTCTGCCATACCTACATAAAGTTACATAAAACCATTCCTTTTGATCGTGGTATTGGAGCACGCTCCGTCTAGTTACTCGTAAATGGTATGTCTTAATGGTAATAATGGGTCTTAATGGTATGTATGTCAGCCAAACTCTAGAGGTCCCACCGCGAGCTAGAAGCGAGAGATATACACCGTGGGCTGTTTAAACCCGACCGATTTTAACCATAGCTTCCTAAACTTAAATGAAGTAAAGAAAGTGGTACAACATGTAGTCCAAAAACGCATATTATTTTAAATAATCGGGATTTTAAGAATTTAACAAGTTGAAAAATCTCAAGTGTAACAAAGTAAGTAGTTTAAAACGTTTCTGCGCAGAAACACTAAAAACTCTGTTCACACCAATGACGCGTACGTTGCTATGGTTAAATTACAACAAAGCTATACACCGTTTTTTTTTTCCTCAGCTTAATTATTTCTTTTTTTTTTTAAATTTCTTAAGATGTTAACATTGTTATCAGTAAGCATGTTGTGTCTACTATTTTAGGATGCACACAAGTTTTGTCTTATGTTGCATTGCACCGACGCTGACGTTGCTATGGTTACATTATAACAAAGGTTCATTAACCAATGACCTATCACGGTTTTACCGGAAACTGATGTTGCTATGGTTACCTTATAACAGTCCCGTCTTAGGTAGGAACATTAGATCCTGTCATCAATGTCAAACTGTCAGAATTGTCGTGGATAAAGCCCTGAGATCTGTAGAAATGGCGGACTGACCGATAAAAGCCGATTAGTATTACACGACTAAGTTACAAACATTGGTAAGTGTCTCAACAATCCCGGGTCGCGACTGTAACTACATACTTGACATTAGTTGTCATAAACTAGCAAACAATTCATGACACATACTCACTTTTCACTGACAGTGCATCGTGTAGTGTCGGAGTGATTCGTTAAGTGTCGTGTTTGCTTACTTACTCTGTTTCTCTATTAGGAATTGGATTTTCTTGTTCACACTCTGAACTTAAGATTTGTTTACAATGAAGTGCTAAGCTTAATTTTTTTTTTTGTTTGAATTATAAAAAAATAAAAACTGCGTAATTAAGACTATGTTCATATAACATTATTTAATTGTAATATCGTCAGAAATACGTGGTTGAAATCGTTCGGGTTTAAATAACCCACGGTGTATGTATATTTATAGCTCATCGATGGCCCGGCGATGAACTACCATCGCCCGGCTATGACATTTACAAGTCTTTTTTATTTACACGGGATCGATTATCTTTTGTCCCTTGAAATAGCTGATAGCTCATGGCTTACTGGCTCGCGGTGGGACCAGTGCCTTAGTAGCACACCAACCAGACCATGCACCAATTAGATTCCGTATGTTCTCCGCCAGCGTCGTACTCGCGTGCGACGGCGTCAGACGCCGCGCTTGGCGTCGCGGCGGCGTCGCGCTCGGCGTGCGCGGGCGGCGAGTGGCAGTGCGCCAACCGCGCCTGCGTGCCGCGCGCCGCGTTGTGCGACGGCCAGGACCACTGCGGCGACTGGAGCGACGAGCGGAGATGCAGTGAGTTGTATTCTCTAACGTACTCGCGCTCGGCGTGCGCGGGCGGCGAGTGGCAGTGCGCCAACCGCGCCTGCGTGCCGCGCGCCGCGCTGTGCGACGGCCAGGACCACTGCGGCGACTGGAGCGACGAGCGGAGATGCAGTGAGTTGTATTCTCTAACGTACTCGCGCTCGGCGTGCGCGGGCGGCGAGTGGCAGTGCGCCAACCGCGCCTGCGTGCCGCGCGCCGCGCTGTGCGACGGCCAGGACCACTGCGGCGACTGGAGCGACGAGCGGAGATGCAGTGAGTTGTATTCTCTAACGTACTCGCGCTCGGCGTGCGCGGGCGGCGAGTGGCAGTGCGCCAACCGCGCCTGCGTGCCGCGCGCCGCGCTGTGCGACGGCCAGGACCACTGCGGCGACTGGAGCGACGAGCGGAGATGCAGTGAGTTGTATTCTCTAACGTACTCGCGCTCGGCGTGCGCGGGCGGCGAGTGGCAGTGCGCCAACCGCGCCTGCGTGCCGCGCGCCGCGTTGTGCGACGGCCAGGACCACTGCGGCGACTGGAGCGACGAGCGGAGATGCAGTGAGTTGTATTCTCTAACGTACTCGCGCTCGGCGTGCGCGGGCGGCGAGTGGCAGTGCGCCAACCGCGCCTGCGTGCCGCGCGCCGCGCTGTGCGACGGCCAGGACCACTGCGGCGACTGGAGCGACGAGCGGAGATGCAGTGAGTTGTATTCTCTAACGTACTCGCGCTCGGCGTGCGCGGGCGGCGAGTGGCAGTGCGCCAACCGCGCCTGCGTGCCGCGCGCCGCGCTGTGCGACGGCCAGGACCACTGCGGCGACTGGAGCGACGAGCGGAGATGCAGTGAGTTGTATTCTCTAACGTACTCGCGCTCGGCGTGCGCGGGCGGCGAGTGGCAGTGCGCCAACCGCGCCTGCGTGCCGCGCGCCGCGCTGTGCGACGGCCAGGACCACTGCGGCGACTGGAGCGACGAGCGGAGATGCAGTGAGTTGTATTCTCTAACGTACTCGCGCTCGGCGTGCGCGGGCGGCGAGTGGCAGTGCGCCAACCGCGCCTGCGTGCCGCGCGCCGCGCTGTGCGACGGCCAGGACCACTGCGGCGACTGGAGCGACGAGCGGAGATGCAGTGAGTTGTATTCTCTAACGTACTCGCGCTCGGCGTGCGCGGGCGGCGAGTGGCAGTGCGCCAACCGCGCCTGCGTGCCGCGCGCCGCGCTGTGCGACGGCCAGGACCACTGCGGCGACTGGAGCGACGAGCGGAGATGCAGTGAGTTGTATTCTCTAACGTACTCGCGCTCGGCGTGCGCGGGCGGCGAGTGGCAGTGCGCCAACCGCGCCTGCGTGCCGCGCGCCGCGTTGTGCGACGGCCAGGACCACTGCGGCGACTGGAGCGACGAGCGGAGATGCAGTGAGTTGTATTCTCTAACGTACTCGCGCTCGGCGTGCGCGGGCGGCGAGTGGCAGTGCGCCAACCGCGCCTGCGTGCCGCGCGCCGCGCGGTGCGGCGGCCAGGCCCACTGCGGCGCCTGGAGCGACGAGCCGAGATGCAGTGAGTTGTATTCTCTAACGTACTCGCGCTCGGCGTGCGCGGGCGGCGAGTGGCAGTGCGCCAACCGCGCCTGCGTGCCGCGCGCCGCGCTGTGCGACGGCCAGGACCACTGCGGCGACTGGAGCGACGAGCGGAGATGCAGTGAGTTGTATTCTCTAACGTACTCGCGCTCGGCGTGCGCGGGCGGCGAGTGGCAGTGCGCCAACCGCGCCTGCGTGCCGCGCGCCGCGCTGTGCGACGGCCAGGACCACTGCGGCGACTGGAGCGACGAGCGGAGATGCAGTGAGTTGTATTCTCTAACGTACTCGCGCTCGGCGTGCGCGGGCGGCGAGTGGCAGTGCGCCAACCGCGCCTGCGTGCCGCGCGCCGCGTTGTGCGACGGCCAGGACCACTGCGGCGACTGGAGCGACGAGCGGAGATGCAGTGAGTTGTATTCTCTAACGTACTCGCGCTCGGCGCGCGCGGGCGGCGAGTGGCAGTGCGCCAACCGCGCCTGCGTGCCGCGCGCCGCGCTGTGCGACGGCCAGGACCACTGCGGCGACTGGAGCGACGAGCGGAGATGCAGTGAGTTGTATTCTCTAACGTACTCGCGCTCGGCGTGCGCGGGCGGCGAGTGGCAGTGCGCCAACCGCGCCTGCGTGCCGCGCGCCGCGCTGTGCGACGGCCAGGACCACTGCGGCGACTGGAGCGACGAGCGGAGATGCAGTGAGTTGTATTCTCTAACGTACTCGCGCTCGGCGTGCGCGGGCGGCGAGTGGCAGTGCGCCAACCGCGCCTGCGTGCCGCGCGCCGCGCTGTGCGACGGCCAGGACCACTGCGGCGACTGGAGCGACGAGCGGAGATGCAGTGAGTTGTATTCTCTAACGTACTCGCGCTCGGCGTGCGCGGGCGGCGAGTGGCAGTGCGCCAACCGCGCCTGCGTGCCGCGCGCCGCGCTGTGCGACGGCCAGGACCACTGCGGCGACTGGAGCGACGAGCGGAGATGCAGTGAGTTGTATTCTCTAACGTACTCGCGCTCGGCGTGCGCGAGCGGCGAGTGGCAGTGCGCCAGCGTATGGAACACTTGTAAAAATTACGTCAAATCATCATTCGCTAGTTTACGGTAGTGACAGCGCCATCTAGCGAACAATGTAGTAAACTTCATTGAATATAAATTCCGCCTTTATCACATTTCGCGGGACACACAAAAAAAAGTATTGGATTAATAATTTATCCTATTCGCAGATATAAACGAGTGTTCGATCCGCAACGGAGGCTGCAGTCAGAACTGCACCGACCTGCCAGTCGGGTACGCCTGCTGGTGCCGCGCCGGCTACCGCCGCTTCGGACTGCAGTGCCGTGACGTCGACGAGTGCAGCGAACACGCGTGTGATCACAGTTGCAGGTAACGGAAACAGCTTAAATTATAAGGCTTAACAAACGTCAGATATTTGGCTCTTTCTGGCAAATAGAAATTTCAATAAATATAGGGACAAACGTTTGTGCCGATCTACTTACTCTCGGGGAGGACTCGTTAGTGCTATCTTAAGCTGACGTAATATACTAATCTACTGTATTTCAAAGGGACGGTACTCAACCCTACTGTACAGTCAGCGTCATATAGTTCGTTGCAGACAGGCCAAATATATCGATACAGATCTTTTTTATCGATAAATTAAGATTTGTATCGATATATTTCGCCATACTGACTGCAATTAACTATGTATATGACGCTAACTGAAGAGTAGGGATGAGTAGATATCATATGAACAATATTTTAATATAGAAAACATTGAATAAATCTATTGGAATTTTTGAAAGATAATTGAGCCTAAACTAATAGTAATAAAAGTTAAACTTTAAAGTTAAAATAGTACATTTCGATACTAGTGAAAAATTTTTTTTTTTCACGAGGGTGAAAGTTGGAGCACGAGTGAATCGAGGGTGACAATCACCCGAGTCTTAAAGAAGTTTTTACACGTGTATCGAACCCAATTTTTCATAACAAGTGCCTTAAGAAGTGAAATTTACGCAAAAAAAAATTTTTTTATACTTTCATGTGGGCGACGACCTAGGCGTGACGTCGTAGTTAAATATCACTTTGTAAGGAGCGTGTAATTGAACACATAGCGATATTATCCCCACAACGAAAAAAAAACGGATTGGTATCATAAAAAAATCGCCTTGCCTATTCTTTCGCTTCAAATAAAATCGCAATTTGCCCGCAGGCGTTGGCACTACTTTCGGCAATTCATTCGTGCCAACTTACGTGAATCGACCTGTATCAAAATACAATATAATACAATTAATTGTAATAATTACTAAACATTAAATTGCTTTCAAGTTTAATATAAAAATATGTTTTATACATATTAAAAGTTCGTTGAGGCAAACTTTTGAAGATACGAAATACATCTTGGCTGATTGGAAACATCCTCAGTCCGAAGTGAAGTATGAGTTCTATATTTTAAAACTAAACTTAACAGCTCATGTGAGGTAAAACGGCTATAACTGCTCTGTACGCTCGCCAGTAATAACGCCATTGTCGAGCAAGTGTGATGAAATACATATATATATATCGGGTGTTTCCTGTAATAAGAGCAATAACTTTAGGCATCATTTCTACACCACCAACGTAGCAACATTTATTCTACGGCTTTTAGAATAACTTATAGTTTACTAAATATGAATAAAAAATATTGTCCAAGCAAGCAATATATTGTGAAAACTATGAAGTTTGTGGGCTGACAGTAAATGTCAACTAGACTATTGGATGCTGTTCAATTAACTATTTAGTTTGTACGAAATAAATCACTATCAATAAACTTCACAATTTTTTAAATATGTAAAACGAATTTTTAATAGAAAACTCCCGTGAGGCTCAGACATACTAGAAATACATATAAACGGGTCACTCACGTATCTTAAGGTCGAAAACCGCTCGACATATGTTTCGGTCCAATTCGTTGCATTGGCGCGCAGTTCTCGAAGGGCCGCCGCCAGCGACGGTGCGGCACGGAGCTCATGATTATGGTTCACGAATTTGACCGAAACATGTCGAGCGGTTTTCGACCTTAAGATACGTGAGTGACCCGTTTATATATATCTAGTATGTAAAACGAATGTTGCTACGTTCGTGGTGGAGAAGCGATCCCTAAAGTTATTGCTCTTATCACAGAAAACATCCGGCTATATATATTTTTTATAATCTGTGTTAATTAAAAAAAATATTTGTCTGACCAGAAACACCGTTGGTAGTTTCGTCTGCAGCTGTGAGAAGGGCTATCGACTAATGGCCGATGGCGCGAGCTGCGCTCCGATCACCAGTAAGTATGAACAACACACTCAATGTACAGTCAGCAACAGCATTCGTTTTTTTTAATACTACGTCGCTGGCAAAGAAGCATACGGGCTTAATGGTAAGTAAGTAACCTTGAAAATGAAAATGAAATGAAATGAAATGAAAATATTTATTTGATAAAAATGGGTGTTACACAGGATCTTATTTACAATTTTTTGTATCTCCATTTTCAGCCTGTACAGACATACAAATTGAGAGAACTTACGACTATAATTAGTTAATTACTTAATACATTTACCCACTATATTTACAGTTACCTATATACTATATTAACATCACTAATTCTATATGGAACTAAATAAATTTAACATCAAGTGGCGGCTTTAAAATGCTCCGAGATGTACATTTTATACACCAGCGAAACAATTCAGTTTTAAATATCGGTGATTCTAGTTCTTTTAATTCTTTGGGAAGGAAGTTATAAATTTTTTCGCACATAAATACAGCATTCTTATTGACAAGGGCAGAGGTTGTTCCAGGATAATGCAGGTCCATTCCATGTCGAGTATTGTACCTTGATGTAGAGGCAAAGCAACAAAATAAACCAGGATTACTTTTGACAAATAGACTCTGACTTGTAACATTGTAACTATTGTAAATAAATATTTCTTATAATTTATAAATTAATTACATAAAAACATTTAAAAACACTTAAACGGACTATGTGAGAAACGTTTAATTATTTGTTGACTGCGAATAATAATTAATATTTAGGTATAATTGATGTGTTACAGATGAGCCAGCATCGCTAATCTTCACCAACCGTTACTACATCCGCCGCGTGAGCCTGGACCCTGGACACACCAGTTCTCTGCTCATCCACGACCTCACCAACGCTGTAGCCCTCGACATGGAGTGGGAGAAACGCTGTCTGTACTGGAGCGACGTTGCCAGACTGGGCAGTTCCATCAAGAGAGCCTGCAGCGAGCCGGGGCAGAACTCCTCTCGATACCAGGTGTGTGTCAAGGATCAACTTAGTATTTTTCTAGGGTTACCTGGAAAGGAAAAACCGGAACTCTTATAGGATCACTTTGTTGTCCGTCCGTCTGTCAAGACATTTTTTCTCACGCGTGGAGGTATCAAGCTGAAATTTATATTAAATACTCAGGTCTACTGGCCCTTATAGCTGTGTGTAAAATATCAAATTACTATGCCAACGCAATCAAAAGACAGCCTAGCAATTTCAAACACAACTATCATGAAGCTCAAACGTATTAATTATTGTCTGCGTTGGTTAGCCCACGCGAATGGCTCATGATTATGGTCCTCGTTACGGAGTGACGACTTATATAACGCTTAAACACGTTATTTAAGTAAGGGGCTGCGCATAAATTACGTCATCAATTTTTGACGATTTTTGACTTGTTTTACTTATTTTATCGACATTGACAGTTGTGTAATGGAAGAATAAAATAAAATTATATTAATAAAGAAGTACACACTAGTAAGTTAGTGGCAGTCTTTTGTTTTGCCATAAAGGCGAAAGTTTGTGAGCGATTTTAATAAAATTTTATTTCAACTTCCAGCTGCTCCACGGCGCGACGCTGCAGAACCCCGACGGGCTAGCCGTGGACTGGGTGGCCGGCAACGTGTACTGGTGCGATAAGGGCACGGACACGCTGGAGGTGTCTCGCGCGGACGGCGCGCACCGCCGCGTGCTGCTGCGCACCGGCCTGCAGGAGCCGCGCGCGCTGGCGCTGCACCCGGCCCGGGGGTGAGGCCTACACTTACATTATTTACTCTCTGTTTTTGCACTGCGGTCGCCAAGCCGCCTGCGATCCTGGGAGGATCGCCATGTGATGTTGAGAGCGGGACAGTATTGAAACACAGACTGTCATATATCAACTGCACTTTTATTGGATTAAACTTAGGTATATATAACTTAATTATCTAGATTTATGAGAGGTAGGGCACAGCGATGACCATCACGCTTGAATCTGGGGCAGCCCAACTGGGAAAGTATCTCCTCCTTACAGAAGACCACAGCCATAATAGCACTGCTACCTTTCAGGTATGCAGTGTTGTGTTCCTGATGGTGAGTAAGGTTCCCAGAGCTCCAACCCCCCTTAAAGGCCGGCAACGCGCTTGTAACTCCTCTGGTGTTACGGGTGCCCATGGGCGACGGTAATTGCTTACCACCAGGCAATCCGTCTGCTCGTTTGCCGCCTATGTCATAAAAAAAAAATAGATCACATGGGGTTACACGTGGAAAGGGTCGAATGTCTGGTGTCTTGTTACATGTTATTATTACTCATGCTCTAGCTATACCTATACTTCAGTGGCGACTATGGCAACTACCCCTCAAGATGATACAAGTCATATTTGGGGGAGGCCTATGTCCAGCAGTGGCGGCTGAAGTGTAAGTGAAGTATGTTTTTGCACTGAGTGCGAACCGGCCTTAAAAGACAGGGTCGCCATGTACGGACGGCGATAAAGAAAACAAATGTTTCGATGATGATATGATTTATTCTGGCCCAAATGAGACACAGTACGCGCGTATAGTGGTAGTATAATATAAAAATATAACACTAATTAGTCTAAACAAATAAACCCAACTAATAATAAACGCAAACATTTATGAGGTTGTGTTTTAATGTTACAATTAATGTAGCTTATACAGCAGAGCGAATATGGCTGCCGTTTTATCGTCTATCACGCTATCGTACACTTTCGTACTCAGGCATTTCTTGAAGCGTGACAATTGATAAAAATCCGACGATATTAGGCTAGCAGAATATCATAGGCGATTATACATATATAAAAAGACGGACAATTAGATATAGAAAACTTATAATATAAAAAGTCATAACCTCTAACCGCCCAGAGACCTATAAAAAGGTCTCCCAGTGAATGCCATTTTGAACTTTATATATGACAAACCATAGTTGCATTTGGCCTGGCAAGTTTTGATCTCTGGGCGGCTAGCGGATAAAGCGCACAATACCAGAATTCTATCCCGGGTAGGATTACTACCGAGTACCGATTAATAACAACGCACTAACAACATTTTTCGTAACAGCACCATCTACTGGTCGGACTGGGGAACTAACGCCCACATCGGGCGCGCCGGCATGGACGGCTCATCGCCCACAGTCATCATCACCTCTGGTCTCGGCTGGCCCAACGCCCTGGTCATCGCCCACGCTTCCAACGAGCTGTACTTTGCGGACGCGAGAGAGGACTATATCGCCGTCGCGAATTTAGACGGGACGCATGTCAGAGTGCTGTTCTCTAGAGGTTAGTATAGTGGATAGACATACCATTTAACTAGACGGAGCGTGCTCAAACTCAAACTCAAACGTTTATTCATTGAGTAGGCCACAAGGGCACTTTTACACGTCGAGTATACAAAAGTAAAAGAGAAAAATAAAAAACACCGGTTCTAACCCTACACCTCTGACCCGAGAAGTATTTTGTCTTTTATGACCGGCAAGAAACTCGGTGGGACTTATTATTTCAAAACAGTATACATACTAATAAAATCTTAAACATACATGCGTAATTCTGTAAGAAAACATATCCAACAATTACAGTAATTAAACGCTAATAATAATACCACGATCGAAAGGGATTGTCTTATGTAACTTTCCATAGGTATGGCAGAAACGGCGCTATTTTCGTCCGTCCCTGTCATAGCCATAACACATTTTTGTTCCCCTCCAAACTGGACATTTCAGAACTGTCAAAGTTGGAGGGGAACAAAAAAATACAATTGGAGTTTTCTTGGGTTTTCAACCAAAGTTGCGGTAATTAATTCATATGTTATAAAGAATGTCCTGTAAAGCAAAACTATAGTGAATTGTTACATTTTGGGCTGCAAAAGCCAAAATATCTTTGTCCTCCTAGGTTGTAACTGAGTAGTTTAAACAAACGTTTTTTATTATAGATCGCATGCCCTGGCTTCGCCTGCATCATGTATTCGCGTTGACCGTATGGGAAGATCGCATATACTGGAGTGATTGGGAGACACGCGCCATAGAAAGCTGTCGCCGAAGACCTAACCCACACTATAAGGTAAACACACACAATAACGGTCTGGCCTATGGCCCTTGTTCCCTTGTTCATATCCCAGCTGTGTGATAAATGTATAATAAATATTTCGGGACCATCTTACACAAATCGACCCAGTCCTATGGTAAACTCAGTAAGGCTTGTGTTGTAGGTACTAGACAACGATATATATAATAGATAGATACATATAAATACTTAAATACATAGAAAACACCCATGACTCAGGAACAAATATCTGTGCTCATCACACAAATAAATGCCCTGATTGGGATTTGAACGCAGGACCATCGGCTTCATAGCACATATGTTTGTTAGTGACTCATGGTTATTTCTATATATAAGTATTTGTATATTATATATATCGTTGGCTAAGTGTGTAAAGTATTGTAAAGTACAAATGAAATCACCACAGCTGATTATTACACCCCGTTATCTTATGCTCAGTTTAGGGGCAAGTGATTGGGCAGTTACGATAATATAAGTCGATAAAAAATGAAGTTGACTTACTCATTCAATAACGTGTCAAAAGATCTTGGGTCCGATTTTTGAAATAGTCACCAAGTGATTTCCATAGAGAATGAATGAGAATCTCTGTCAAGATTACTCGGTGACTATTTCAAAAATCGGACCCCAAATTGACGATATTCGATATTTATAATTTTCGCCCTCCGATTTGACTAAAAAGAGGAATGAATGTGTCTCTATAGCTTTCACTAAAGAAGAATTTTAGTTTGACAAATAACTTCATAGATAAATATGAATCGACTAATTATGTGAAGCAACATCACTATTTTAGATTGCCCCCAAAATGAGCATTAGATAACGGGGTGTACTGACTACAGACTGAATATCTACCCTACATTTGTATCTACCCACATACTGACAGAGTGTTTACAACACAAGCATTCTCGCTTACCGTGAGGGTCAGTAACGTTGTCTTGTCATTGTCATCGTTTCAGCCATGATTCGTCCACTGATGGACATCGGCGTATCCAAAATATGATTTGTATCATGTTGGGGGTCATAGTCGCCACGCTTGGCAAGCGGGTTGGCGGCAGCAGAAGCTGTAGATTGAGTTTCAACCAATGCTGCTGTCCAGCCGTCGCCCGAATTAATTTTTTTCTTGGCCAAGACTGAGCAATGACTTTGCGCTTTCTTCACGAGGAAAACTGTGGAAAAGCTAAGCCGGTGAGAATCTGCTAGTATAAAGCCACCGCTAATATATGAACACACACACTCACACACACACATACACACACAGTAAGCGGCCAGATTTAAACGTGATTATTTGTTTTAGGCAAACGCAACAGAGGACCCAAGCTCGGGCGGCGCCTACGAATGCAAGACCATAGCCCACACAGTCCACAAGCCTATGGACCTACGGGTCCACCATCCAGCCAGGCAGCCGCCTTCCCCAGGTAATAGCACTACTATCAAACTAGTTCTGAACCACTACTTAGTTACAACAGACGTGTAATTATATCGCACTAGGCGACATGTTGCGGGTAAGCTCTGGTACCCATTTTCAAGCAGAGTCAGAACACCGCTCGGGTTAAAGTAGCGATCAACACGTGAGTTTATCCATTTGTACAGTCGCCATCAGATATATCGGAGCTGTGGAGGTGGTCACAAATATCGGAACATGCATTTTAGTGCCTTGACTTTAGAGCCGTTGTTCCGATATTTGTGACCACCTCCATAGCTCCGATATATTTGATAGCGACTTTAACTAAGTAGTAACATGGCTCACAACAGTTTTAATTATATTGGGTTCTGAGCCGTCTATAATGTACTGGCGACCCGGATGGAGCATACACTGCCTTAAGAGGTTATAGGAAAAAGGGTTGTTATTGCATGTTCTGTATCTATTAATATGTTTACAGATTATAGTTACTTACAAGGAAAAGTTGCAACATATGTTTTTTTTTTATTAAATTACGTTGTCTATTTCTAGAATTAACTGCTCTCTGCGCAAAACTGAACTGCTCTGGTCTCTGCCTGCTCACGCCGGCCGCGGCCGACAAGCCGGTCAGCGCGCGCTGCGAGTGTCCCGAACACTTCGTCCTGCAGGTACGCTGACCCGCCATTCTGTACCTTACGTCCTTGCAATACAGTCTACATTTGTGCAAAGCTGGTTTAAGAGGAATTTCCTCCCGCGAACGCTCCGGCTGTGGAAATGACCTCCCTGCCGAAGTTTTCCGTAGCCACTCTGTATAGTCGCTACGGAAATGAGGTTCTTCAAAAAAGTAGTGTATAGGTTCTTAAAGGGTGGGCAACGCGCATGTGAATCCTCTGGAATTGCAGGCGTCCATAGGCTACGATAACTGCTTACCATCAGGTGGGACGTATGCTTGTTTGCCACCATCGTTGTACGCCCACCCGCCATTTGCTACCACGCATTATGGGTGACATGTGACAAGTGTTTTTTTCAAAAGGGTTTATTTCTCTATCTCAACAGGGCTTGTTTTTATATGGCTCCCATAGAAACGTGCTGACTGTGGGACTAGTCCATAAGCTGAAAAGTCGCTCAACGTCTATGCCTGTCTAATATGTCTATGTCCATATTTAACTTATACTTCATCATCATCATCATCATGCCAGCCGAAAGACGTCCACTGCTGGACATAGGCCTGGACCAGAACGACCCAAGAAGACCGATCCTGCGCTTTCCACATCCAGCGGTATCCCGCGACTCAAACTAGGTCGTCGGTCCACCTACGCTGCATCTTCCAGTTCGTGGTCGCCACTCCAGAACCTTTCCGCCCCACCGACCATTGCTGCGCGCGCACATTGCACGCAGAAATTACATACTTAACTAAATATTTTTTTTATTTCAGCCTGACGGACGCAGCTGCTCGCCAAACTGCACGAGTGCGCACTTCGTCTGCAACACAACCCTCAAGTGCGTCCCATTCTGGTGGCGCTGCGATACTCAGGTAAGACAGGGATAGATAACAGTCGATTAGAAAATGGCTGGTATTATTTTTTAATTACATCCTCCTAAGGCTTATCATACAAGTAAAATGCTACTCGAATTCGTTCTTTATAGTGTAGGTAATAAAGTATAATCTCTTTTGTGTCAAAATCGGAGGAAACATACAGAACGCAACTCTGTTCCAATTTTTAAAATTACAATTTCTTTAAGCAATTAGTACTACATGTAGGCCTGTGGGATTCAGGAGGTTATATTTGTAGAGGTCATACGAACTGTTTTTTAATGTAAATAAATACTTAATTTTTTTGGTGAGTAATTATGTTTTTATCGCATACCCATGACAACCCGTTTATGCTGGTATAATAAAGAACTTAAGATTAAACCGAATCGATTAATCTTACTATAGGTTTTATTATTTACTTAAAAATAAAAAAAATAATAGATGGCATATACTTAAAGGAGGTCCTCGTCGTTTTTTTCTTAAGTATATGTTATCTATTTCAATTTTTAATTTATATAATAGTATGACTACTAAAAATCAAAGCAAATCAAAATATTTCATGAAAAATAATTTCGTTTGTTCTTAGTTTTATTACATCTGGATATAGGGGTCCCACAAATATGACTTGTATCATCTTGGGGGTAGTTGCCATAGTCGCCACGCTTGGCAGGCGGGTTGGCGACCGCAGTAGCTTTAGATTAGGTTTCGACGGACGCTGCTGCCCGTCCGTAGGATTTTTCCCTTTGACGCCTCTTACGACATCCGCGGGAGGAGATGGGGTGGTGCTATTCTAGTCAGCCGGCATCACACGGCACACTTTTTTTTTACGGTCACTAAGTTGCTTTAAGCTTTTTTGTGTTACTTGTAAACTTTTCCTTGTCAGCACTCGTTGGTAAATTGTTCATATTTTTCATAGCCTCGTAACGCCCACCATACTAAAATATTTAATAGTTAAAACCAACCTTAGTATGTAGTTAATTGGGTTGAATTTACTTTTGCACGAAAACTAATGAAACAAAAGAAATTCTACCCTATTTCCTTTCATAAAAGATTTCAATTCCATTGAAAGAGAGTGTACATTGTAATGCACACTGGGCGTTACGAGTAGTACTTGTAGTGTTGGGCGTCATGGCAGGGTCGCCATGTAGTGTTGGGTGTTTTTTGTTTTTCATTTTATTTACGACGATAGACAATTTATTTATGTTTTTACCAGGACGACTGCGGTGATGGATCCGACGAGCCTGCCTCCTGTCCGTCCTTCCGGTGCTCACCCGGCCAGTTCCAGTGCAGTAGTGGCGGCAGGTGCCTTCATCCGGCCCTGATATGTGACGGCACTCCTCACTGCGCCGACGGGAGCGACGAGAAAGACTGCGACACGGTAAGTAGCTAGCGTGTTAGTTCGGCAAAGAGTTGGTAGATGGCGCTGTTTACATCTTTTCGCTGTTCTTGTTTTAATATGCGAGGGCAATCCAACCTTCTTCGTTAATACATTTATCTACGTACAGTCACGAGCTTTAATTTGTGACCCATTTCCGTTAAATGTTGTTAGAACAATCATAATGCAATAAGGTCGAAACTTTAGTGCAATGATGTTGAATGTCAAGTTAAGACATAAAATGTCTTATCACTGTCATTTATGTAAGTGAAGTTTGCAATACGGGAGTGTTATAAGGTAACCATAGTAACGTCAGTTTCTGTAAAACCGTGTACGATCATTGGTTAATCAAGCTTTGTTATAATGTAACCATTAGCAACGTCAGCATCCGTGCAACTCGCGGTATCGGTCATTGGCTAACCGAGGTTTGTTATAATCTAACCATAGCAACGTCGCGCCATTGGGGACCAGAGTTCGGCAAAAGTCGTAAATAACGAATCAAGTTTTGTTATAATGTAACCACAGCAACGTCAGCATCCGTGCAACTCGCGGGATCGGTCATTGGCTAACCGAGGTTTGTTATAATCTAACCATAGCAACGTCGCGCCATTGGGGACCAGAGTTCGGCAAAAGTCGTAAATAACGAATCAAGTTTTATTATAATGTAACCACAGCAACGTCAGGATCCGTGCAACTCGCGGGATCGGTCATTGGCTAACCGAGGTTTGTTATAATCTAACCATAGCAACGTCGCGCCATTGGGGACCAGAGTTCGGCAAAAGTCGTAAATAACGAATCAAGTTTTGTTATAATGTAACCACAGCAACGTCAGCATCCGTGCAACTCGCGGGATCGGTCATTGGCTAACCGAGGTTTGTTATAATCTAACCATAGCAACGTCGCGCCATTGGGGACCAGAGTTCGGCAAAAGTCGTAAATAACGAATCAAGTTTTGTTATAATGTAACCACAGCAACGTCAGCATCCGTGCAACTCGCGGGATCGGTCATTGGCTAACCGAGGTTTGTTATAATCTAACCATAGCAACGTCGCGCCATTGGGGACCAGAGTTCGGCAAAAGTCGTAAATAACGAATCAAGTTTTCTTATAATGTAACCACAGCAACGTCAGCATCCGTGCAACTCGCGGGATCGGTCATTGGCTAACCGAGGTTTGTTATAATCTAACCATAGCAAC
Source organism: Grapholita molesta (assembly GCA_022674325.2). Taxonomy (NCBI): domain Eukaryota; kingdom Metazoa; phylum Arthropoda; class Insecta; order Lepidoptera; family Tortricidae; genus Grapholita; species Grapholita molesta. Next base: position 3,013,530 of record CP053141.2, on the reverse strand, counting down.
GTCGCGCCATTGGGGACCAGAGTTCGGCAAAAGTCGTAAATAACGAATCAAGTTTTGTTATAATGTAACCACAGCAACGTCAGCATCCGTGCAACTCGCGGGATCGGTCATTGGCTAACCGAGGTTTGTTATAATCTAACCATAGCAACGTCGCGCCATTGGGGACCAGAGTTCGGCAAAAGTCGTAAATAACGAATCAAGTTTTGTTATAATGTAACCACAGCAACGTCAGCATCCGTGCAACTCGCGGGATCGGTCATTGGCTAACCGAGGTTTGTTATAATCTAACCATAGCAACGTCGCGCCATTGGGGACCAGAGTTCGGCAAAAGTCGTAAATAACGAATCAAGTTTTGTTATAATGTAACCACAGCAACGTCAGCATCCGTGCAACTCGCGGGATCGGTCATTGGCTAACCGAGCTTTGTTATAGTCTAACCATAGCAACGTCCACGTCATTGGTGAACAGAGTTCGGCAAAACTCGTAAATAAGAATAACGAATCGACCCCGATCAGCGTTAACATATTAGCTCTAAATGGCGAAAGTTTGGTACACGATATTCAACCTTAGGTGGGTCCCAAATTAAAGCTCGTGACTGTACATATCGTAAGTGCTCTAAAATGCGTCCAGAAACCGTAGGCAATGACCAGCATTACCAACCATCAGAAATGAATGGAGATGTAATGTTAACATTACCTACTGAAATCAGTAGGTTATGAATTTTATTTACGTACATATCATAAGTGCTCTAAAATGCGTCCAGAAACAGTAGGCAATGACCAGCATTACCAACTATCAGAAATGAATGGAGATGTAATGTTAACATTACCTACTGAAATCCGTAGGTTATGAGTTTAAATTTGGAACAGCTGTCAAATCCAAGTGGGGTGTCGATTCTAGTATCTATTGATATTAAAACAGTCATTGATACGAAACGCCAATTCTTTATGATTTTTTTAATATAAATCGAACGCCATTAGAACTCGAGTGACAATAGAATAGGGTTCATTCGCTTGTCTATGGTTTAAAAAAATATTTGACTGAGATATGAAATAACAACGCCGCCATTCCAAGATGTCATTTGTTCGTTGACTTTATAATGTTTCTAGTAACACTAGTAATACTGCAGGTCATTGCCCTACGGTTCCTGAACCCATCTTAAAACATTTATGATATGTGTGTAGATACAGTAGTGTATGCATCTATACATAATTAGGCATTACAACAAGAGTGTGGGTTTATGAAACGAGCGGAAGGCGAGTTTCATAATAATATCACACTATTGTTATTTGTTACTCGCCTTCGGCTCGTTTCATAAACCCACACTCTTGTTGTAATGCCCTTCATTATGCACAGATACATAAACTACTATAAATTTGGAACAGCTGTCAAATTCAAGTGGGGTGTCTATTTTAGTATCTATAGATATTAAAACAGTCATTGATACGAAACGCCAATTCGTTATGTTTTTTTAATATAAATCGAATGACATTTGAACTCGAGTGACAATAGAGTATGGAGTTCATTCGCTTGTCTATGGTTAAAAAAAAATTTGACTGAGATACGAAATACGCAACGCTGCCATTCCAAGCTGTCATTTGTTTTGTTCGTTGACTCTTTAATGTTTACAAGTAAAACTAGTAATAAGTCATTTCCCTACGGTTCCTGAACCCATCTTAAAACACTTATTTTTTATTCTTAATCTTAGTCTTTGTGCATTACATATTAAGGATTATCTAAATAAATCATACGATTCAGAAAGATGATTACTTAAATTTTGCTTTATAGAAATAATATTCAAAGTGACCTCTAATAAATATAGGATTCCCTTAATATGTCGCAAATACTCAACAGAAGGTCATACGTTTTTTTAATAATAATAAAATTACTTATTTTCCTATAACGTATACGTCTTAAATTTGTAAAAAATATAATATTTTTATTAATACTAACGAAAATTCCTAAATTCACGAGCGGTTGCCCATTCCTATCTGAGCCGCCATGATTAGATTTAATCGAGTAGCGTGAAAAAGCTCGGTGTCCCGTTAAAGAAAGAATAGTCAATTAAATAAATATCTGACACAAATCGACCTAGTCCTACGGCAAGCTCAGTAAGGCTTGTGTTGTAGGTACTAGACGACGATATATATATAATATATATAGATATATATATAAATACTTAAATACATAGAAAACACTCATGACTCAGGAACAAATATCTGTGCTCATCACACAAATAAATGCCCTGACTGTGACCTATATATATATAATATATATAGATATATATATTTTTTTTTTTTTTTTTTTTATTATTTTTTTAGGAAAACCAACAGCTTAAATAACAAATAGGTTATACAAAATATGTTTCAAGAAATGCCAATTATAGGCTTCCACAGACAAGTTACGTAAGTAATACACAGGTTAACACAAAAGCATTCAAATCGTAGACAAACAGAAAAGGATGAAATTTATACTTATACATTCTCCAAATATAAATAAATTATTCAGTAGCTGGTGGGGGAGCAAAGAAACTAGATGCCATATATGTTTTAATTTTCGCGGGTGTCAATAGGTGCAAATCAAGTTGATCGTCGCGATAGCACAGTTCATTCACCGACCTTGCAACGCGGACAAAGTATGAGTTTTGACGGTAGTTAGTTTTCCATGGCGGGACTGACAAAGGTCGGTAATACCTTGAGGATGCTTTGGGGATACGAAAATTAATACTCTCAATCAGTTCCGGGCTGTCAACAGATCCAGTTAGGATTTTAGTTAAGTAGGCTATATCAGTAACTTTTCTCCTTAAATCTAAAGGAAGAAAATGGTGTCTTACGCACCTATCTAAGTAAGATGAATCAAAGACTTTAGTTTTAAATTGCACATATTTTAGAAATTTATTTTGTATGGACTCAATTCGTTTTATATAAACATCATAACATGGATTCCACACAACGGATGCATACTCAAGAATAGAACGTACGAACGAGCAGTATAGAATTTTTATAGGCTTCACTTTTTTAAATTTAAAGGTAGTTCTCATGATAAAGCCTAGAGACCTTGAGGCTTTCTTTACAATTTTGTCTATATGATTATCAAATAAAAGCTTCGAGTCTAGATGAAGACCCAGATCTTTAGCTAACGATGAATTAAAAATACTGGTTGAGTTAAGAGTGTAATTAAAAAAGGTTGGTTCAGTTTTGCGAGTAAACGACATAGAATGGCACTTGGCAACATTAAGATCTAGTCTATTCCTGGCACAATAATTAGAGAACCTGTCAAGGTCCTCCTGTAAAAGAAAACAGTCGTTGATATGTTTTATAGCTCTGTATATTTTTGCGTCATCAGCGTATAGTAGAAAACGGGAATGATAAAATATGGAGTGAATATCATTGATAAAATGACAAAGAGCAATGGACCTAGCAGCGACCCCTGGGGCACACCGGAAGGAATGTCAACCCAAGAGGATATAAAACCATTTACAGCCACAGCCTGAGATCTGTTTTGGACATAGGAGGTAAACCACCTAAACAGATTTCCGTGGATGCCGCACTTCAAAAGCTTCTGCATAAGTATTTGGTGATCTATTCTATCAAAAGCTTTGCTAAAATCAGTATATATGGTGTCAACTTGACCTCCAGACTCCATATTACTTGACAAATAATCACAAAACAATAGCAAGTTAGAATCTGTAGATTTCTTTTTTACAAAACCGTGTTGTTCGCCTATAAAGGTTGATTTAAGGGATGAATAAACTTGATTATGAATTATTTTTTCAAATATTTTAGCAAATATACACAATTTGGATATGGGCCTGTAATTTTTTATGTTTGAACGATCACCACACTTGTGTATGGGGGTAACAAAAGCAGATTTCCAGAGTTTAGGGACAATACCCTCAGCCAGGGACCGACGGAAAATAATGCAAAGAGGTTCTACAATACTTTCAGCACAGTTCAAAATTAGAATAGGCGGTATCAAGTCCGGTCCAGCACCTTTGTTAAGATCAACCGATTTTAATAGTTTTAGAACTATGGTGGAATTGACCTCGATGTTGCTTATACTTGCGCTTGTCGCAGTGGGTTCTGTGATAGGTTGAACATTACTTGAGATATTACCCAGGAAGGTTGTTTTAAAATAATCCGCAAATAAATTACATATAGATTCGCCAGTATCTGCTTCCGAAGATTCATAGTTCATAACGGCTGGAACACTCTGAGACCCTTTACTGAGTGATTTTGTATATGACCAAAACATCTTAGGGTTATCTACAACGGCTATTTCTATTCTGCTGATATAGTCCTCATAACAAGTTTCCTCAAGTAGTTTCGCTCTTCGCCTGAGTAGTGAGAAAGACTGGAAATCGGAGAGGGAACCATATTTCTTATATTTTAACAAATACTTATGTTTTTCCTTTAACACTTTTTTTAAAGCAGGACTAAACCAATGAGGATACTTTTTTGGGGAGATAGATTTGTGTGGAATAAATTGATCTCTTAGGTTGTATATAACAGTATTAAAAGTTGATAAGGCGTCATCAATAGAAACCTCACTAAGAATTGAGTCCCAGTTTAAAGCGTTCAATTCAGCGCAGATTTTACCATAATTTCCTCGTTTATAATTGTATATTTGCCTATTATTCGACGCAAGCGGTATTGGGGCCTTTAAGCGCAGTTCTAATATCAGGGACTTGTGATGCGCGTCTTCAGGTTCCACGAGAGGACAGAGGCACGGTCCTACCGTAAGCGGCTCGTTAGAAAATGCCAAATCTAAAATTCGGTTGTTAACATTATGTACGAAATTGTACTGGTCTAAGTTATGTTGATTTAGGGTATCGAAGAAAAATATTTGAGCTTCTCCAGCCAGCCCGCTGGGCTCGATACGTCCATCAAATAATGAATGCCAGTCTAAATTAGGTAAGTTAAAGTCACCCAATATTATAAATGTATCATTTGGGGCGGCCATCACTATGTCATTTAATTTTGATGTAAAGTTACTTAATTGGGCATTGAAAGAATAACCGTTATTTTCGGAGCATAAATATAGAGTACATATATTAATATTAAAACGATTGTTCTGCGAAACCATCGATATGGTGACCCACACGTCCTCCGCAGAGGAGCGCCAGTCAAGTCGTCCAAGACAAGCAAATTCCTTACGAACTGCCAACAAGACTCCGCCCCCATACCGCTGGTTAGTGCGGCTGTAATCCCTATCTACTCGCCATACTAGATAACGATCATCAAATAGTTCGCTGTTACTAATCCCTTCGAGTAGCCACGTTTCAGTTAAAGATATGACGTCGTAATTGTTTAATTGCGTATTTCTTTTAAGAGAGTTAATTTTGGTGCGTAATCCTCTGTTATTCTGATAATATATGTTTAAAGCAAGGCCGGTAAATGTAGTCTATAAATATAATAATTACTTTGTACAAAAACTGCCACCGGGGACCGTACGCCCAGACAAGCGATAAATACACTGCTAGCTAATAGAGTATAAGTTGTGTTATATAAAATATAAATTAACTGTCCCTTATTAATGACTGCAAAGAGCGTAGCAATAACATAAATATTGAAGACAGGTAGGCCCAGAACTAAGAAAGAATAGTTAAAATGGTTATGATTCAATGCCAACAATTTAAATCCCAAATTACGTACCAGTTTTGATAAAATAGTACCAATGCTCAATACAATAAGATTCAGTTTAAAAATTCAACACTAGTTACGGGTCGGAATTGAATGAACCGGCAACGAGCGATATGGAGTACAAGTAACAACAACAATGCACACATGGACACACCGATTGCAGGGCTCGTCAGCCCACGGGCCGCTGAGTAAATACACTTGAGATGAGCAACAAGTAAATTGAAATTTGCGCCCCTGCCAATTAATAGGAGTTTTAAGTAAAAATATTAATTGGATAACTTCATATTTTTAAAAGGTCCTGTTTCACTTTTATACGGATTATTGGAGAGGTGTCCGTTTTTCGAGCCAGGATTTTGCAGTGCCTGGTCCAGACATATTTGCAGTTTTTTTCTCTTGCTAGTATTTTGGCCTCCCTTAGCAGCGTTTTATTTTGCAGAGTGAGATGGTCGTTCACATATATAGGTCCGTCCCCATGGTATCCCACATCTTTAAGGGAGAGTGCACCATGCCCACGGGATGCAGCTACATAGTTTTCTTTAATATAGCGATTATTGAAGGCCATGATAATATTTTTGGTAGACTTTTCCTGGAGATTGGGGACACGGGCAATGTAATTAATATCCTCTCGTCGAAATGGACATTTAATCACTTGAGAGATTCGGGATGCAATATCATAAAGGTCTTCGGATTTCTTCATGGGTAAACCTTTGATCTCCACATTATTAGCACGGGCCCACTGCTCTTTCTCGTGCATGTCTTCGTGTATTTTGGATACATCATCTTGCAGTTTCTTTAGGCTACTAACTTCGAGTTCCAAGGTTTTTACCCTGTCGTTCAAGCCTTCAAGGGAGGTTTGAACCTTGCCCACTGAGGTATGAGCCAGCTCCACTGAATCTTTTAGGTGTGAAATTTCAGCCTTTACAGTCTTCATATCTTCTGCAAGAGAGGCAAGCGGCTCCAGTTTCCGTGTGATGTCTTTTAATGTGTTTTTCATCTCCTCAAGCTGAGCCGATATCAGCGGGTCACTGTTACTGGAAGAGGGATTATTCACGCAGTCTGAGCAGCGCCAGGTATTTTTCCGTGCACCGAGTTTTCTATAATTGGTCTCCGAGGTGCCGGAACACTGAAAATCGAACTGACGCTTGCACCGGGCACAAGTTGGTCCATCCGTGGCACTGTTATCACATCGCGCGCACATAAACATATTGGATTAGCTGAAGCGACCCGAGGTTTGAACAGCCCAGACATAAACTAGGAGACGTGCGTTCTGTGAGCGGTTTATCTATGAACTGAAATATAAATACTTAAATACATAGAAAACACTCATGACTCAGGAACAAATATCTGTGCTCATCACACAAATAAATGCCCTGACTGGGAATTGAACTCAGGACCATCGGCTTCATAGGCAGGGTCACTACCCACTAGGCCAGACCGGTCGTCAAATCAAAGCGTCAAATTTCACGCTTGAATCTATTATTTGCAGTTCACCTGCCTGTCGTCGCAGTTCAAGTGCCAAGGCAACGCCACGGCGGGCGTGGCGGCGCGCTGCGTGGCGGGCGCGGCGCGCTGCGACGGCCGGCGCGACTGTCCCGGCGGCGACGACGAGCTGCACTGTCCGCCGCGCTCCTGCAAGCCGGACCACGTGAGTCAGAACGGTTCAGGCTCGAGCACAGTCGCCATTGTGCTGGGTATCGTGGCGGGCGCGGCGCGCTGCGACGGCCGGCGCGACTGTCCCGGCGGCGACGACGAGCTGCACTGTCCGCCGCGCTCCTGCAAGCCGGACCACGTGAGTCAGAACTGTTCAGGCTCGAGCACAGTCGCCATTGTGCTGGGTATCGTGGCGGGCGCGGCGCGCTGCGACGGCCGGCGCGACTGTCCCGGCGGCGACGACGAGCTGCACTGTCCGCCGCGCTCCTGCAAGCCGGACCACGTGAGTCAGAACGGTTCAGGCTCGAGCACAGTCGCCATTGTGCTGGGTATCGTGGCGGGCGCGGCGCGCTGCGACGGCCGGCGCGACTGTCCCGGCGGCGACGACGAGCTGCACTGTCCGCCGCGCTCCTGCAAGCCGGACCACGTGAGTCAGAACGGTTCAGGCTCGAGCACAGTCGCCATTGTGCTGGGTATCGTGGCGGGCGCGGCGCGCTGCGACGGCCGGCGCGACTGTCCCGGCGGCGACGACGAGCTGCACTGTCCGCCGCGCTCCTGCAAGCCGGACCACGTGAGTCAGAACGGTTCAGGCTCGAGCACAGTCGCCATTGTGCTGGGTATCGTGGCGGGCGCGGCGCGCTGCGACGGCCGGCGCGACTGTCCCGGCGGCGACGACGAGCTGCACTGTCCGCCGCGCTCCTGCAAGCCGGACCACGTGAGTCAGAACGGTTCAGGCTCGAGCACAGTCGCCATTGTGCTGGGTATCGTGGCGGGCGCGGCGCGCTGCGACGGCCGGCGCGACTGTCCCGGCGGCGACGACGAGCTGCACTGTCCGCCGCGCTCCTGCAAGCCGGACCACGTGAGTCAGAACGGTTCAGGCTCGAGCACAGTCGCCATTGTGCTGGGTATCGTGGCGGGCGCGGCGCGCTGCGACGGCCGGCGCGACTGTCCCGGCGGCGCCGACGAGCTGCACTGTCCGCCGCGCTCCTGCAAGCCGGACCACGTGAGCCAGGACGGTTCAGGCTCGAGCACAGTCGCCATTGTGCTGGGTATCGTGGCGGGCGCGGCGCGCTGCGACGGCCGGCGCGACTGTCCCGGCGGCGACGACGAGCTGCACTGTCCGCCGCGCTCCTGCAAGCCGGACCACGTGAGTCAGAACGGTTCAGGCTCGAGCACAGTCGCCATTGTGCTGGGTATCGTGGCGGGCGCGGCGCGCTGCGACGGCCGGCGCGACTGTCCCGGCGGCGACGACGAGCTGCACTGTCCGCCGCGCTCCTGCAAGCCGGACCACGTGAGTCAGAACGGTTCAGGCTCGAGCACAGTCGCCATTGTGCTGGGTATCGTGGCGGGCGCGGCGCGCTGCGACGGCCGGCGCGACTGTCCCGGCGGCGACGACGAGCTGCACTGTTCGCCGACGCGCTGCCGATGGCGCTAGCTAGTTGTCGTATGTAATTTTTGACACTTCATAATGCCCGGCCAAGGCAGGCGCGGACTGAGAGGCGCTACCGCGAGGGACGATGTTCGTGGAGTTCGGACGATTATCACTGTCTGATTAAAAATTATCACTGAGTAAAAAAGAAAGATGCTCGAAATATACGAACTTCGATGTTCGCGGTACCGGGCCAGGTTTTCACTTAGCGTGTATTCTTTTATTTTTTATTTATTTTTCGTTCCTTTCTTTTTTGTTTCTTCTTGTGTATATGTGTTACTTGTTGTCATGACACCTGATGGTGTCATCGGAAGACCAGCGCTGGCAATTGCTGGCATTGCGCTGAGATGAGGCCATTTAGTGGCACACATCGTTTGTGTAATGTGTTTTTTTTTTGTTGTTGTTATTATTATGTGTGTGTGTCATGAATAAATGTTTCTATCTATCTATCTATCTAAATTGCGCGGATACTCGAATAAATCGATAATCTGGATTGCAAGTGAAGGGTTGGCTGTAGGCTCTTTACTCACCGGCCTATAGTAATGTGTACACATGTTCGCAGTTCATGTGCGGCGACGGCACATGCGTGCCGGGCGTGTGGGTGTGCGACGCGGACACGGACTGCGCGGACGGCTCGGACGAGGGCCGGCGCTGCGGCGCGCGCGCCTGCCCGCCGCGCCACTTCCGCTGCTCGTCCGGCCGCTGCATCCCCGCCGACTGGCGCTGCGACGCCGAGGTCTGTGCTCGTTCTGTCCCGTGACCGTCGCGTGTGGGTGTGCGACGCGGACGGCTCGGACGAGGGCCCCCCATTAGTATATTACGTACCCAGGGCGGTACAACAAAGAATGGCTCAGATCGCGGGTATTTGCGATAAACAAGCGATTTGAGGCCTTTTTTATTACCGACCAGTGTGACGTGAAAATACATAACGGGACTAACATCTAACTGTCAGTGGCGGGTGTCGGGTACTTTCTTTGGCTATGACTTTTCTGTGGGATCCGATGGTGAACTGCTCAAGTATACGAACATATTTTTATATTAAGCAGAAACGTCTGCTAGCATATCAAAGATATTTAAGTCGAAAGAAAAATAGAAAAATTTGACTCGCAGCGGGACTCGAAACCACAACCACTGGATCCAGTGGTTGTGGGTTCGAGTCCCGCTGCGAGTCAAATTTTTCTATTTTTTTCGACTTAAATATACGAACATAATTCAAGCCGTCGAGATTCGGGTTCTATAGACGCGCCGCCACTGTCTCAATTTGCCTAAAGCGAGTACCATCCCAAAAAAATGGGTTTTTCAACTGATATTGTTATACAGGCGGACTGTCCCAACCGGGAAGACGAAGCCGACTGCGGCGCCAGCGCCCGGCCCGGCTGCGAAGCGACGTACTTCCGCTGCGCCGACGGGCGCTGCATCCCGGGCCGCTGGCGCTGCGACTTCGAGGACGACTGCGGCGACTTCAGCGACGAGCTCAACTGCGAGCCCAGGAACTGCTCCGAGACTGAGTTCAGGTCCGTACAGGCTGAGAGGTAACTGAGCGTCTGAGCTGTAGCTTTTCCTTTTGACATGGCGTTGAAAAGTTTAAGCACATGTCGCATGTAACTAACAGTATTAGCGGAACTTTCTTTCCAAAACACGGAATATTATAGGGACGTCCGCTACAAGTGATTAAATAAACGATGCGTTCGCAGATGCAACAACGGACAGTGCATCCGCGGCGCGCTGCGCTGCTCGGGCGCGGCGGAGTGCGCGGACGGCTCGGACGAGGCCGCCTGCGCGCCCGCCTGCGCCGCGCGCGCCCGCGCCTGCGCCGCCATGCGGGACTGCGTGCTGCGGTACTGTCGCCTCCAATATATATGTACATTTGAGAACGTACGCCAGAGGCATAAGGGAATCGTTCACATATTTTTGGAGGCGGCCATACAGTCACCGGCACCACTAATGGACACCTCTAATACCAGAGGGGTCACACGCTTGTACTAAATTAATTCACGGCTACAAGCAAGCAAGCAATAAATTAATACTACAGAGACACTTCGGAATATTCACCCAGTTACCTACAGAAATTTACGACTTTTATCCACTAGTATTTACAAATTTCTTATGATTCTAACTGTTATACTAATTTGCAATACGTACCATGCGCATCCAAAAAATCATTCATTTTTTTTAATACGACGGGCGCCTTTGCTAACCCGAATGGCATTCGTTGAAATTAATAATGCCCATCCGGGGTAACAAAAGTCATCAAATATCGATTTTGGTCTTTAATTTTACAAGTAATAGCTATATTTTTCTCAAGTCCATCTAACAGGTAGTTTTTAGTGATGTAGTGAGAGTGGTGCTCACTCCTGATTGAAGCAAATGATTCCAGCGAGTGGTGGTGCGACGGTACCGTGGACTGCTCGGACGGGTCGGACGAGGCGGCGTGCGTGGCGGCCCCGCGGCCTCGTGCGGCGCGCGCCTGGCCTGCGCCGGCGCCGGCTGCGCGCCCGCCGCCTGGCGCTGCGACGGCCGCCGCGACTGCGTGGCGGGCGAGGACGAGCAGGCCTGCGACCACCACAGCTGCCCGCCGCCCATGTTCAGGTGACTATGCAGGGTGTCTCATACAGATCGGTCAGTATGGGGAAATCTTGAACTATAAGACATACACAGATTTGTTCTTCGGAACCATGTCATCGATTTTAGGGACAAGAAAAACTGCACACATTTAAAAAAAAACTTGTACTCTGTTCGAGAATCGAACCAGGTTGTTTTAGAAAATAAAACTTTTAATTATTTCCGTTTGTATATGGATTGTGTAGGTTATGAACGAATAAAATGCATTGTAATTCAATATCTTTTAATTTTATTTTTAACAACTGAGGTCGATTCCAAAACTTGACACAATTATTTTTTTAAACCATTTATGCAGTTTTTCTTGTCCCTAAAGTAGATAACATGGTTCCTAAGAACAAATCTTTGTATGTATTATAGTTCCAGAACCCATACGGACCGATCTAAACGAGACAACCTGTATATTAATACCATGGATGTGGCGCCTGTCATTGCAACACCAATTACGACTCGGGCAAGCTTAGTATATCACCATATATGAAAATATTATATTTGATACACAGATGCGGAGACAACTCATGCCTGCCGGCAGCGCTGGCCTGTGATGGCGTCGTCGACTGTCCCGACGGATCCGACGAGTTCACCATCATGTGTACGTATACCAGGGGAACGTAACCATGGCAACGAGGGACATATAATAATTGATTCAACCAATACCTTTTATTTTATTACAGGCAACAGACGTACGCCAGAGTCTGTGTGCGAGGAATATGAGCGTTTGTGCGGCGATGGGCGTTGCGTTCCGGCACAAGCTACTTGTGATACTGGTCAGTGTTATATTGTATTATAGATATCGACAATTCTACTCTTATTGTATTTATCTTCTTATTGTATGCCTATAAAATTTAATGCGCTCTTGTGCGCTATATTTCGGCATTGCGACGTGTGCTTACCTCGCACAAATAAAGAATGAGATACAAAATGGATACCGCGCGCAGGTGAACGGATTGAACGGAATGAACGGAAATCGGTTTGAACTTTGAATGGTTTTAATTTTGACTGAATTAATAATTTTTTATCGAAAATGAAGTGACGAAATATAATTACAAATAAACTGTACTTAACCGCGTATATTAATTCTTGAGAACATTACGCCATGGGGAGAACTGCTGGCTTCAGGTCGCAGTTTAGGGTTAAAAACCGGGGACAAATACCTGTGACCGAGCAGCAGCGTCCCTTAGAGCTGTAGCACACTGCAATCGCCAACCCACCTGCCAAGCGTGGTGATTATGGATAAATTTTCCTAGTTGGTACGGGTTAAGTCGATGTCCAGCAGGGCTATTTAACATTTTGTGTTTAACCCATATCATATAAATCTAAGAGTTATGCAGTGCACTTTTCTACGAATGGACATAATTGTATGTAATTTTTCATGCACACAGGCAATGAGGGACCGTGTACATGGCGTTCCTGTTCACAAGTGTGTATACCGAAACACGCACACAACTACACTTGCAAGTAAGTAACTGTTAAGTAGTTTTGGTGCAATACATATTTAGAAGCTTTGACACAACGAGGGTTTCAGAGATCACGTGTTTCACTAGATGGCAGCACAGTGGCGAGAGGTCTAGCTTTCATAATCCAATGATTGTGTCGTTTGCCCGTCTTATCAGTTGGTGGCACATGGTGATTACATTCAGACGAAATCATAATTAATATTTTGTTCGGTAAATGAAAACAAAAAAAAATACTGATTTCTTAATTACTATTTAAAAATAATTGTTTCAAAGTGCAACAAATTAAATTGATATCTTCTAGAATATATAAATAATTAAATAAATTAACTCGAATTTCGAATCATTATGGATGGAATTAAAGGGCAGTAATATTTATAACTATTTCTTAATAATTAAGGTGACGGCACCAGTAATGGACACGGAACCAATCATGAACATTAGTGCTTATTTCAAAGGAGTTAAGTGTTGTGCATTTGTTGGGACATATTCAATTTATAACTTTATGATTTTTGAAATAAGAACTAAGTGTCCATCATTGGTGCCTGTCAGCTAAAAGTGTCCAACATTGGTGCCATTACTTTAATGACGTTAATATGTTTTTTTAATTATTTTTTATTATGCAGAAACGTCTGCTAGCGAATATCATCGATATTTAAATCGAAAGAAAAATAGAAAAAAATTTGACTCGAAGCGGGACTCGAACCCACAACCACTGGATCACTAGCCCAGTGCACTACCAATTGTGCTATCCGAGTACCGCTTAGACCTGTCGAATTTTTCTATCTTATCCTTCGTGGTATACGTCATCATGGGTGACGTGTAGTCACATCTACCGCCAGCGTATTGAACACTTAACGGCATCGAAGTCTCAATTTACATTGAGAATTCATCGATAATAATGTGCTACCCCATTCTAAATTATTTTTTATTATGCAGAAACGTCTGCTAGCGAATATCATCGATATTTAAATCGAAAGAAAAATAGAAAAATTTGACTCGAAGCGGGACTCGAACCCACAACCACTGGATCACTAGCCCAGTGCACTACCAATTGTGCTATCCGAGTACCGCTTAGACCTGTCGAATTTTTCTATCTTATCCTTCGTGGTATACGTCATCATGGGTGACGTGTAGTCACATCTACCGTCAGCGTATTGAACACTTAACGGCATCGAAGTCTCAATTTACATTGAGAATTCATCGATAACAATGTCCTACCCCATTCTAAATTATTTATTTTTATATGCAGAAACGTCTGCTAGCGAATATCATCGATATTTAAATCGAAAGAAAAATAGAAAAATTTGACTCGAAGCGGGACTCGAACCCACAACCACTGGATCACTAGCCCAGTGCACTACCAATTGTGCTATCCGAGTACCGCTTAGACCTGTCGAATTTTTCTATCTTATCCTTCGTGGTATACGTCATCATGGGTGACGTGTAGTCACATCTACCGCCAGCGTATTGAACACTTAACGGCATCGAAGTCTCAATTTACATTGAGAATTCATCGATAATAATGTGCTACCCCATTCTAAATTATTTTTTATTATGCAGAAACGTCTGCTAGCGAATATCATCGATATTGTTTTTTTAAATTACATATTTCTAAACGTTCAACCCTTGAGGGATGAAATTCCACGTATCATGACATGTATATCAGAAGAGAACATTGTTCTCAGGTGCTTGGAGGGCTACAAACATCGCCAGCTACCGGACAACAGTTGGACTTGCGAAGCTATTGGTAAGCATTGCATTTAAATTTTTCTTTTATTGTACATATTTTTGTTTCAATGTTTCTCTCGATTCCTGCACCACCCTGTAGTTTTCCTATTTTTATTTTTCTCCGCTACCCTAAGGGCTGATTTAGACGGCGCGCGAACTTTTAGTTACGTTGCGAACTGTTGGTTATGTGCATTTCAATCAGCCGATCAAAATCCGCAATGTAATGAAAGTCGCATGCGAGTACGCGCGCCGTCTAAATCAGTCTTAAGGTTATCTGGGATAGATCGCTGATTAGCGTTAAGATCGCTTGTTGTTTGCCTCCTTTTCTTTTTATTTTATTGTTCCTTTGTGTGATACTGTTCTACTTTTGAAATGTGCAATAAAGTATTCATTCATTCATTATTTCATCGTATTTTCGTTTTGACGACAGGTTTGGCCTAGTAGGTAGCCGTGCCTATAAAGTCGACGGTCCTGGGTTCAAATCCCAGTAAGGGCAATTATTTGTGTGATGAGCACAGACATATGTTCCTGAGTCATTGGTGTTTTATGTACAGGATGATCAATACAAATGGGTCGGTAGGGGGAAGTCAGAAACTATGAGAGATAGCGAAATCTGTTCTTAGGAACCATGGCTTCTATTTTAGATTTAATAATAATGGCATTCAAACTTTTTTTTAATCTCACATACACAACCGGGAATCGAACCTGGTCGAAATCTTGAAACAATGTTAGGTGTAAATCTGAAAGATTTTCGTTGTTATTGTTGATGGAAACATAAATTCGTAAATCACGAGTGCATTTTTAATATTGTTCAAGTAATTGAATAGGAAACCCAAAAAAAAAAGTTTATATGAATAAATGGTCAAAATAGTCTAGTGTCTACAACACAAGCCTTTCTGAGCTTACCGTAGGACTAAATCGATTTGTGGAAGATTGTCCCGAAGTATTTATTTATTTTATTCTAGTGATGAACCTCTAGGTCTATTTATACTATACCTTTGTTAAAATTTTACGATCTTATCTTTTTGTAGGTGAGAAAGCCCAAACAATTGTGGCTGTGAACGGGTCACTCAGCGCGTGGGAACTCACGAAGAGAGAAAAAGACTCCCGTCTACTGTATGTTGCTGATGACGAGAGGTAAGCCAGTCGGTACTGGGAGAATTTTCTTATAGGGATAAGTTCGCAGTCATATAATCATATATTTTTTATTAAGCAGAAATATCTGCGAATATCATTGATATTTAAATAGAAAGGAGTAGCACATTGTTATCGAAGAATTCTCAAAAATATTTGAGATTTCGGTGCCTTTAGAACGGTTCCATACTCATTCGGGAGATGTGTCTACACGTCACCGGTAATGACGTATACCACGAAGGATAAAATAGAAAAAATCACAAGTCTAAGCGGTACTCGAATTGGTATGTCTCGAAGTGGTTCGAGTCCCGCTTCGAGTCAAATTTTTCTATTTTTCTTTCGATTTAAATATCAATCTCCATCATCCTCAATCAAGCCGTATATCGTTCACCGCTGGACATAGGCGTACCCCAAATATGAATTGTATCGTCTTGGGTGTATTTGCTATAGTTGCCACGCTTGACAGCCGGGTTGGCGGCCTGTAGATTGGGTTTCGACTGACGCTGCTGCCGGTTTTTTATCTTTGTCGACACCTTAGGCGGGTTGGCGATCGCTGCATAAAGATTGCAGACTTGGAAGCGGGGACTATAGGCCTCTCCCATCAACCACAACAGTGACCTCTAAACATAGGAGGATCAATGCAATAATAGCCACGGGCAATTAGCAGGCGGGTTGGCGATCGCATATGTTTCTGCTGCTGCCCGTCCTCTGTTGGTTTCTTGTCGCAGTTGAAAGATAGTATCCACTACTACTTCAAGATACATCCAGGTCCTTATTGTGCTGAAGGCGCGGCGCGGGCCGGGCTCCCACAAGGTTAACCGACCTGGTGAAGATCGGAGGAATCCACTGGATGCGGGTGATTCACATTGGGGGAGGCTTGTGTCCAGCAGTGGACATTATTCGGCCGATATGATAATTATGTATTGTTAGAGGAAAATGTAACATATTATTGAGTCTTCCCGTGGGAATAAGATGTTTTCCCGCTGGAAAAACTAGCCTATGTCACTCTCCATCCCTTCAACTACCTCCACTTAAATCATGTCAATTCGTCGCTCCGTTATGCCGTGAAAGACGGACAAACAAACACACTTTTGCATTTATAATATTAAGTTTCATTTCTTTTTCGGCGCTCATTCTCTGAATGTTCAATACCGTCCATATGGAAATCTGCATTTATTACGCCAGTACATAAAAAGGGTTCTAAAACAGATATTGTTAATTACAGGCCCATTTCTAAACTCTGCATTCTTTCTAAAGTGCTCGAAAAAATTGTTTATGGACAGGTTTATAATTCATTAAAACAATCTTTCAGTGCCAGTCAACATGGCTTTATGCAGTGTAGGTCCACGACATCTAATCTAGTATTATTTAATGAATATGTTACTGAATCCATGGAAAATGGCTGTCAGGTTGATGTGGTTTACACAGATTATAGTAAAGCCTTCGACAGGATTGACCATGGTTTACTCATTACAAAATTAAATAATATAGGTATATCTGGAGATTTGCTTAGATGGTTTTCTTCCTATATTGAAAACAGGACTCAGGCTGTTGTAGTAAACAACTACATATCTGGATGGGTGACAGTACCAAGCGGGGTCCCTCAAGGGTCCTTACTTGGGCCACTACTATTTAATATTTTTGTAAATGACATTAGCAAATGTTTCATACACTCTAAACTTCTTTGCTTTGCCGATGATATGAAAGTGTTTCTTAAAATTAAATCTAGCCATGACTCAATGCGATTACAGTCTGATCTTGCTCGACTTGATGATTATTGCCAAAGTAACAAGTTAGAATTGAATCCCTCCAAATGCTTCTCTGTAACTTTTTCACGCCAGCGTAAGTTAATTTCCACATCATACTCGTTAAAGGGCCAAATTCTTCAAAAACTACCAGTAATGAAAGACTTAGGTGTCACACATGACTCGAAACTTATTTTTGATAACCATATTAATAGCATAATTAGCGGTGCCCTTAAAGCACTAGGTTTCATTATGCGAAGTTCTACCTATTTCACTCAGTCTAAAACTCTCAAAATATTATACTGCACCTATGTTAGAAGTAAACTAGAATATGCTTCAGAAGTCTGGAATCCATCTTACAATACATATATTGATAGAATAGAACGTATTCAACAAAAATTTCTCAAATATCATTGCTTTATATTGAAACATCCATACAGCTCCAATGACTATATTAGTATCTGTAAACAGCATCATCTTGTCCCATTAAAACAACGCCGTGAAATAGCCGACATCACTTTTCTTTTAAATATTACTACTGGGTTAGCGGATTGTCCTGAGCTACTTAGTAAACTTTATTTCAATGCCCCTACACGTTTCAAGAGGTATCATCCTCCTATCTTAGTTAGTTTTGCATCATCAAACTATAGAAAAAACAGTTTCTTAAAACGCGCCAGTCGTAGCCTTAATGAGTTGTCGAGGGAACTGGATATCGATATATTCAATAGCAAAATTCCGAGCGTGAGACAGAATCTAGTAAAGCGTTGTTTTCAGTGAGCGTGACAACATCATGTACTGATTTATGATCTCATAATATATAGACTGTATAGATAGTTAGCGAAGTCGTTAAGTTTTTAATTTTATGTTAATATGTTACTGTTTTATATTTTTTTATTTTATTTGTATGTGCGGTGACATGAGTGCTTAGCACAAATGTACATCCTTCATTTTATTTTATCCTATCACTATCTGTGAGTTCCTGTAATTGGCTCTTTGTTTTTTATTTTTAATGCTTATTGTTTGTGTAATAGCTGTTGGTACTCCTTAAATAAATAATAAATAATAAATAATTAAGTTATATTCCAGCGCCGAAATAACAGCAATAACCACGGCGCTGGTCAACAACTCGTGGCTCGTGTGGTGGTCGGACTCCGCGGGGCGCCTGTCCACTATAGACGTCACCCTCGCGCTGCAGGCGGACGGCGGCGTCGTGCGACCATCCGTCAAAGTCATCGTGAGTACAATCCACTGTTGACAGGTCTGGGTTAGTGGGTAATGACTCTTAGGTGAAAAACTTAGCTAAAACACCTGGCCTACGAGGGGCATTCAAAATATTCTCGGTACGTTACAATCTCTTTTATATATATATTTGTTACTGGCCGCTAAGATTCATCCATTGACATTTAAAAAAAAGTAAAATTGGAACCGAGATGTTCTTTTGTTTTTCTGCAATTGCCGAATAAACATGAACACCATGAACGAATTAACAATGTTAACGAAATTAGAGCACCGATCCGTCATAAAATTCTTGACAACACAGGGTAAAAATCAAAAAATCATAAAAGAGGAAATAGATTGTGTTTACCATGAGTCTGCTCCTTCTTTATCTACTATTCAAAAATGGTCAAGCGAATTTAAGCGTGGAAGGGAGAGTATTGAAGATGACCCTAGACCTGGCCGGCCTGTAGTGGCTAACTTACAAGAAAATATTGATAAAGTGGAAAAACTTATATTGTAAGACGGTCGAGTGAAGGTAAAATCTATAGCTCAAGTAACCAATCTCGCTATTGGTACCGTACATGACATTATACATGACCATCTTAATATGTCACAAGTAAGTGCAAGATGGGTTCCACGAATGCTGACGCGGCTTCAGAAGGATATGCGTGTGGCTTGTTGTTCAGATTTTATCGACCTGTGTGGTGAAACTCCCAATAAGGTGCTGCAAAAAATAGTTACTGGAGATGAAACCTGGGTTCATCATTATGACCCAGAGAGTAAACAGGAGTCCATGCAGTGGCACATTAAGGGTTCAGCTCATCCCAAGAAGTTCAAGGTCATCCCTTCAGCTGGCAAGGTAGTAGCCACAATATTTTGGGATTGTGAAGGAGTTTTGCTTAACGATTATAAATAAAAAGGTGTAAATATCACAGGGCAGTACTACGCTAACGTTATACGTCAATTAAGAGATGCGATCAAAGAAAAAAGGCGAGGAAAGTTAACCAAAGGTGTTCTGCTTCTGCATGACAACGCCCCTGTCCATACTGCTCATATTGCCAAGGCAGCTATTTTTGAATGTGGGTTTGAAACTGTTACTCATCCACCCTATAGTCCGGACTTAGCCCCAAGCGACTTATTTTTGTTCCCCAATCTTAAAAAGGATCTGCGTGGAAATAAATTTTCTGACGATGAAGCGTTGAAGGCGGCCGTGGAGGAGCATGTGTACACAAAAGAAAAAAAATATTTTTATGAGTGATTAAAAAAAATAATTTATCGATCTCATAAGTGTATGAACATAGGGGGGGAGTATATTGAAAAATAAAAATATCAAACTTTTCGTACTTGTTTGTTTTCATCCACATACCGAGAATATTTTGAACGCCCCTCGTATGTAGTAGTAACGTGTTCACGCACGTCGGCGTTCGATATTCAAATGTTGACGTAAGTTCCATATATCTGCATAAATACATAGATATGGTCCTTTAGTTACGTGTTTTACCCATAATTGTATAAAAACGGTTGAGTTACTGTAGGCAATCGGGCCGCAGATGAAGATATATGTGCACGTAGTGCTTTATATACAGTTTATTTACAAATATTTACGCAAATTAACACACAATTAAATAGCCAACCCCCCTTAAAGGCCGGCAACGCGCTTGTGACTCATCTGGTGTTGCGGGTGCCCATGGGCGACGGTAATTGCTTACCACCAGGCAATCCGTCTGCTCGTTTGCCGCCTATGTCATAAAAAAAAAAATTACTACATATGATACTCCACAAAAACATTAACAACAGCGGGAGCAACATAAGAACTTATCAAATAAATTAAACATTAACACGGCTCTACTCACGTTTATCTAGTCACTCGCGCGACATGTTTCGGAGAATATAGGCCTCCATTATCAACGACGCGCGACGCGTGCGCGACGGGCCGGCGACGCGATCGCCGAATCGAACGGACACTCAGCACTCTTAGTGCTTGATAATGGAGGCCTATGTTCTCCGAAACATGTCGCGCGAGTGACTAAATAAACGTGAGTAGAGCCGTGTTAATATTTAATTTATCTGATATGTCTCACGAAAGTTTAAATACAAATAAGAACTTTATCATTTTTTATAAAACAAAAGACGCGCGCTAAGCGCGGCATGCGTTGCGGCCAGTGCGTGCACCAACGAGGTTAGGACCATTTCCACCGTTTAAACTTACTTTGTATAAGTCGAATATTGCTCAACATGTTTCACGCCGTAACGAAGAGCATAATCATGAGCCGTTCTCGCTGACTGACCGGGGCAGACCCAAACAGGTTGCAGGCGTCCATAGGCTACGGCAACTGCTTACCATCAGGCTGGCCGTATGCTTGATTGCCATCGTCGTTGTATAAAAAAAGCAACGCAACGCAATGGCGCAGAGCAGAATCTAACAAAAGTCGATTATTAAAGTATACTTAGGTATATAAAGGCATTAGTATATGTAGGTCCAGTCTCACCAGAAGTCGCTAACCGGCCTAACCGGTTCACAATGATCTTAATAGTACTGTACGGTCGCCTCCAAAAATATGTTAACGATTTCGATCCTTATGCCTCAGACATACGTTCTCAAATGTATACATATTATTAGACGTGACTGTACAGTCGCCATCAGATATATCGGAGCTGTGGAGGTGGTCACAAATATCGGAACAACGCCTCTATTGTCAAGGTGATAAAGTGAATGCTCCGATGTTTCTGAATACCTTGGGTGCTCCGATATATTTGATGGTGACTGTACTGACAGTTGTTTCCGCGAACGGTCTCATAGCGAAGTCTCGATCGACATCTTGAGAGACTCGCTACGTGGTTGTGGTTGGATCAAGGGTCAGATTCAGAAGGCGGTAATCCTGGACGCGGCGCGTATAGTCCGGCGGTTCCTCTCTCTACAGCCCTAACCACCGGCAGCCTGGGCCCTGCCCCGTTGCCGGCGGCACCGTAAATTAGGTGTTTTTATGATATTTTTATTGTTTTGATACGTTTTAGATGTATTTTTACATTTTACTATTATACAAATATTATAAACATTTAACCTAACGTGTAAATATTGTTTTAAACATTCTGCCGCTTAGCTACTTCTGCTGACTGTACAGTACAGTTTACAGAGCCCTTTAGAAATATTTCAATGTTTACAGGTACAAGACACAGCTATAATCCGAGGGGTGAGCTTCGACTGGGTGTCCGGTCGACTGTACTATACGGCCGTTACTAAAGGTAAGTCGTCATTGACGCGTAAGCAAACAATTTTATATGTGAATAACTCAGCTAAAGCACCTGGCCTATGTAGTAGTAACGTGTGTACACGCATGTTAGCGTTCCATATTCAAATTTTGACATAAGTTCTATATTAACTCTGCACAACTACGTAGACATGGTCCTTTAGTCAAGCTTTTTATCTATATCATAAATCATAATTTACTTAATAGGGTAAATCGCCAGTTACTGGCCACCTTTCATTAACTGGCCACCATATACTGAAAATGGACTCTATTTACCTATAAACAGAATTCATTTAAGTATAAGGTGACCAGTAATTGAAGGGTGGCCAGTAATTGAAACCCCATTTGAAAATACTGTTCTATTGAAAGGTGGCCAGTAACTGGCGATTTACCCTAATTAGTCAGTAATTATATCCAACAATGAGAGGTAGGGCACAGCAAAGTACCATCACGCTCGAGTCTGGAGAAGCCCAACTGGGGACGTACCTCCTCCTTACAGAAGACCACAGCCATAATAACACTGCTACCCTTCAGGTAGGTAGTGTTATGTTCCTGATGGTGAGTAAGGTTCCCAGAGCTCCAAGGCCGGCAACGCGCTTGTGACTCCCTTGGCGTTGCCCGTTGGCAACGGTAATTGCTTACCAGCAGGCAATCCGTCTACCCGTATGCCACCTAAGTCATAAAAAAAACACTAATAATAGGTCGACCCTTGGGTCACTATATGACATGATGAAAAAGTAAATTGGATATATTGCTAAGTACAAGCGACATTGTGCCATAATAGTAAGACAGTATGGTTGAATTTCCAAGTGAGCATATGTGGTCGATGTATCGCCCCTCTCTTATTTTTAAAAGTTAGAGTAATAACTGCATTCTAAAATATTGTAAATATTACTTGATACCTAAATTACGGATGGTTTTTGGTATATAAATGTTTTTTTTTTACCGTTTTTCATCTTGTGTAGATAACGGTTCGGAAACCTTAGTGCGCGACTCCGACTCGCACTTGCCCGGTGTTTGCTTGTATTAACTAACCATGTTGCAGGGGGAGACGGCGACGGGTACTCGCGTGGCGGCCACGGGGCGGTGTACGTGTGCGCGCCGGACGGGCGGCGCCGCGTCACCCTGTGGCGGCGGCCGGGCGCCGAGCCGGACGATATCGTCGTACACAACGGCACCAGGTCAGTACCGGACCGGTTCTCAAACAATGCCTTAATAGTTATGTATTTTCTTTTCGATTTTTTAATAGGAATAAACACGAAAAAATTCACCAAAACGAAAACAAAATAATAATTATTTACTAAACTTAGAAATAATAAGTCATGTAATACTGTTTGTTTACATCGTTGATACCTAACAGAAAATAAAAATATATATAACAGGAGAGGCTTATACAAATTAACTGAGCCCCACGGTAAGCTCGAGAAGGCTTGTGTTGTGGGTATTCAGCTAACGATATATATAATATACAAATATTAAATACATAGGAAACACCCATGACTCAGGAACAAATATCTGTGCTCATCACCCAAATAAATGCCCTGACTGAAATTTGAAACCAGAACCATCGGCTTCATAGGCACACTACCCCGTAGGCCAGACCGGTTGTCAAAATACTTTAGTACAGTCAGCAGCAGAAGTTGCTAAAAGCGCCAGATGTAAATGAATTTAGCACGCTCTTATTCTCTTATCAATATAGTCGGGTCAATAATATAAACTAAAGTTTTCTAAAAAAAAACTTTGCTGACTGTATCAACTATATATATATTTTGTATTTGTACGTTCAAATTGCTAAGTTTTATTATCTGATTTCTCACCATAGACAAATATTCTGGTCTGACCGTGGCTCAACACCTGGCATCATGGTCGCCGGTCTCGACGGCGCCAACCCTCGCTGGCTGGTCCGACGACGGCTGCGCCGCGTGACAGCCCTAGTGTCCACGGACAGACTGTACTTCGTGGACGCGTACCACGACACGCTGGAGAGCGTGGCGCTCGACGGCAGCGCCAGGGTTGTGCTGGCGACGTTCACCAAGCGGCCCGCTGGGGTCCTGCCGCATCCCGCTCACGATGCCAGTACAGGTGAGTGACAGCCCTAGTGTCCACGGACAGACTACATATACTTCGTGGACGCGTACCACGACACGCTGGAGAGCGTGGCGCTCGACGGCAGCGCCAGGGTTGTGCTGACGACGTTCACCAAGCGGCCCGCTGGGGTCCCGGCGCATCCAGCTCACGATGCCAGTACGGGTGAGTGGCAGCCCTAGCGCTGTTCACGGACAGACTATACTTCGTGGACGCGTACCACGACACGCTGCTATGTTTGAGAAAAGCACTATATATGCCTCGTCGTGAAAACGGATTTCTGGCCTATTGACCTTTTCCAGCAAAAATTCTCCAGTTATGAAGAACTTCTTAACCTTTTGAAAGCTTTTCCTCTCGCGTCCCATTTCCGTCGCGTTCGCGTCCACTTTAGTGGTCGGTGGCGTGGCAGGCACGACATCACGCGACCACTTTAGTGGTGCTTGGCGTTCAAAAGGTTAAATGTTTTATATTTGTAGGCAGAATATATCCCCGCGACAACGATGTACGCTACTAATGAATCGTGTGACCCCCACAGACAACTCGACGTACCGGCCGTACGCTGTGCCGGCGGCGGCGTGCGGCCGGCTGGCGGCCTGGGAGGACTGGCTGTGGTGCGCGGGCCGCCGCGGCCTGGCGCGCCTGCCGCGCCGCCCCGCCCCGCCGCCGCCCCCGGCCCCGCGCCCTCCCGCGCGCGCTGCTGCCCGTGTCGGCGCTGACCGTCGTGCACCCCCAGCTCTGTAGGGCCTCCGGTTAGTGACTACTTTTTGAGCTAGCTTACGACCCCGGTATGTCCTTAAACTACGTCCAACAATGAGAGGCAGGGCACAGTGACGTACCATCACGCTTAAGTCTGGAGAAGCCCAAATGGGGAAGTACCTACTCCTCACAGAAGACTACAGCCATAATAGCACTGCTACCTTTCAGGTATGTAGTGTTGTATTCCTGATTGTGAGTGAAGACCGACATCGCGCTTGTAACTCCTCTGGTGTTGCGGGTGCCCATGGGCGGCGGTAATTACTTACCATCAGGCAATCCGTCAGCTCGTTTGCCGCCTTAGTCATAAAAAAAAACTAGGAGGAATAACTCGACCGTTCAGGCCTAGTGGGTAGTGACCCTGCCTATGAAGCCGACAGTCCTGGGTTCAAGTCCCGGTAAGGGCATTTATTTATGTGACAAGCACAGATATTTGTGCCTGTGTCATGACTGTTTTCTATGTAATTAAATTGAACATAATATTTATCGTTGACTGAGTACCCACAACCCAAGCTTTCTTGAGCTTACCGTGGGGCTCAGTTAATTTGTGTAAGAATGTTCTGTAATATTTAAACTGTGGAATGATTTACCGTCAGCGGTATTTCCGCACGGATACGTCCCTCATACCTTCTAGAAAAAAGCGTACTATCGTAAAGGCCGGCAACGCGCTTGGAACTACCCTGGTGTTGCGGGTGCCCATGGGCGAGGGTAATTGCTTACAATCAGGCGATCCGTCTGCTCGTTTGAATCCTTTGTCCTAAAAAAATATATATATATATATTATTAATTTATTTTATAATACCACTCGAACAGCGGACCCGTGCGTGCTAGCAAGCGGCTCGGGCGCGTGCCACTCCAGCGCGCTGTGTGTCCGCAGTGCGACGGCCGACTTCGCCTGCCTCTGTCCCGACGGCCTCACCGCCGTCAACACCACTTCTCAACCCGTGAGTACATATATATATGTTTTTTTCATCACACTTGCTCGTATAAAATGTTATTACACGTAAACAAGTCGTAATTACACGTCTTAAATTACGCCCTAGGGCTGTAAAGAAACTTTTTAATATGAAATCGTGGTTTAAAGTTTAGGCAAATTTTAAGGTCTAAAGCAAAACAGTCGTATACAATTTCAGTGCATAAGATATTTTTCAAATGTTAAAATTTCATTTAAAAACTGACAATAACTAAAACAAAATATTTAACGTTAATTTCAACATTACTTGTCATTTTTATTCATTTATTTATATATTTCGATTTCAATTAACTGCTTTTAGGTTTTAAGTTTTTACCGGCTTCTGTAGTATCGGAACGTTACGTGTAAGACATTAGCTTTATCCATGGATACGATACGCCATATTGCCTCATGCAAATCAGCTGGTGAAACTCTCTATTTAAAAACGTTGCATGAAATGTGTATGAAGTGTGATGAAAAGCATTGTGTGTGCCACGGACGGTACAAAAACTACGAACTCGTGTTAATTAAGCCCTCGCCTTCGGCGTCGGGCATGAATTTTACACTCGTTCGTAATTTCTTGTGTACCGCCCTTTATACGCAATGTACTATTACGTCACACTGGGTGGTAAGAGAGATTTACCGCCCAAGGGTGTATGGAAAATCTCACTTTACACCCAGATGAACACGTAAAACTATGTACGCACCACGGGCGGTAATAAAGAAGGCCACAGATCGCTTGTTTATGGCCCTCACCTCCGGATCGGGTCACTATTACCCCCGATCTGAGCCATTCTTTGTTTTACCACCCTAGGTACGTAATATACTATTATACAAGACTGACCAGCACACCTGTAAGTGTCGACGTTTGACCTCAGTCACACCTGTAAGTGTCGACGAGGTCGAGGGTGTAGCACGCTGGTTCAACAGCCTATTCACTCTTGAAAAGACCCAAATTATATCTTTCCGGGAATACAGAAGAAGAGAGCGAATTCCATTCCTTAGCAGTCCGCATTACAAGGTAGAAGCGAACCGCTTCGTGCGAATGAATGGAATATTCACAACGTAAGGATGAAACCGCTCCCCTCGCCTGGTGGTGAGTATATTTCCTAAACTGAGGCCTGAGTGGGCGTTCGAAGTGGAACTCTACACTAATGGTGGTGTCCTTGTCTAACGGCCATACTTATTTACCCCAAAACCGTCTTTTCTGTGTGTCAGTAGTTAACGTCTTATATGATTACAAGTTATGTTTTTTTTTGGTATAGTGTTACGTCAGAGGGAGCGGTTTATGTTATTATTTAATAGAATCAAAAATTTAGTCTTAAATCCTTAAGTTTCACATTGTCCACAAATACGCGTATCTAATTGATCTGTATGACACCTAAATTATAGAAGTTCAATAGTTATTTGTTATACAAGGGAGCAAAGTTAATGTTTACCTTGTCGTGCTATTGAGGCCCGAGCTGGCGAAGGATTCTAAAATTTAACCATATGCTCTTGGTTCTGTTCTCTCTGGGCGAGTGGTTCAAAGAGTGAAATTTCGAGCGTTGGGGGGGTTTCAAGGCAGGAGATAAGTACAAAGTTTGTTGCCAAGTAATAAATATTAATTAATTTATAAATATTATAGAACATCCGTACATACATTAACAGCCTCCAGGTAAGCACAAGAAGGCTTGTATTGTAGGCGCTCATTGATATAATATATAAATACTTAAATACCCCCAAGAATCAGGAACAAATATGTGATCATCAAATAAATGGACATTAGGTCAGCGGCGCTACCATCAAAAACGGTATTTGTAAATTTCTGACGATTGTCTTTCATGATGTCTTAATTGGACTAAAAGGGAAAAATGTTCGAAATATACGAACTTCGACGTTCGTGGTAAAGACCTGATCTCCAGCGTCACAAACCAACATTATTATCACTGTTTCCCTAACAGGCGGATCGCGAGTGCATCATCACGCCGGCCGCGCCGGGCGCGCCCGCGGCGTGCGCGCTGGAGTGCGGGCCGGGCGCGTGCGCGCTGGGGCCGGCCGGCGCGCACTGCCGCTGCGGCGCGCTGTACGCCGGCGCGCGCTGCCAGCACTACCGCTGCGCCGCGCACTGCCACCGCCGCGGCAAGTGCTCCGTCCGCGAGGACGGCAGTACGCTCAAGGTGAGCTTCGTTCATATGAGTTATAAAAAGGGCTGCCACAATAGACCATAACTGGTCCCAAAAAGAAACAAAAAACAGCAATAATAATACGAGAGGTTAACATCGCCGACCTAGGTTCTCTTTGTTAATTGTCATTCTACATAAATTTATGACATAGCACTGTGGCGATTGTTCACACTTGCTGGTGTTTACTGGCTGGTAAAAATTGCACCTGCGACAAGTCATAGACATTTTTTTTAAAGATAACTTTTTGTCCCCAGTGCCAGTGCTTCTCCGGCTACACGGGCGAGCGCTGTGAGACGGAAGTGGTGGCGGCGGTGTCGCCGTGCGCGGCGTGGGCGTGCGACAACGGCGGCTCGTGCCGCGAGGCGCGCGGGCTGGCGCGCTGCGTGTGCGCGCCCGGCTACACAGGTACGAGGCAAACTGGCACGGTCGCCATGTAAGGGTCGCCGCTATTATCTTTTATAGCACTCAAGTATTGTAACTTGTTTTAATGAATTAAAATCGTATTATGATAACTACAAGTACTTAACTAGTTAACAGTATGAAATCTAAAATTTTTTAGGTATTAGATACCAAAATATTGTTGTATTCTAAAAAGGTAATTGTAGTTTGATCATCGAGAGGACTAAGTTGAGCATCTATTCCCTCAAAACCCTTGAAACACAAACAATCCTCAATTATGCAGATTCTTTCTTTTATCTTTTTTGTTTAAGAGTCTTTGTTCCTAAAATCAATTCGGCTCCGTTAGACCTCTTTATTTATTCTTACTCTATTTTTATCCCTACTCAGACAAACCACCTCTATTGTAAAGGCAAATGGTAACATATTTTGAGTGCCTTGGCCGTTTCGATATATTTGATTGGCAAGACCCGTACAGTGGCTTAGACGCAGGGCATGTTGCATAACAATTTACAATTGATAAAAGGAATTGGAAAAGGGTGTGTATGTGGTGCCGGCTGACTAGAATAGCACCACCCCATCTCCCGCGGGTGTCGTAAAAGGCGACAAAGGGAAAAAACCAACGGATATGCAACAGCGGCAGTTGAAACACAATCCGCAGTTGCGGTCGCCAAACCGCCTGCAACTACCACCTTGGGTCTCCATAAAAAAAGTTAGCACATCAAGTATTATGTAATTGTTTGAACAGGAACCCACTGCGAGCGTTGCGACGGCGACATGAACGGCGTATGCGGACCGAACAGCGTGTGCGAGCTGACCCCCGCCGGGCCCAAGTGTAGCCCCTACATGTGCCAGGGGCTATGTCAAAACCAGGTACGACCACCATCATCTCAGCCATAAGACGCCCACTACTGATAGGCCTCCCCTAGTTACGAATACAGGCTGTCATTTTTTACATGATACAAAATATGTTTCTCTAACTCCATAAACAACTTGCAATTGAATACTCCTACTCTCGCCGAAATCAGACAAAATATTTTAAATATTTTGTTTTATTTTTTGTAATTTATTTTACTTATAACCAGCTCGCGGCTTGCCTCCAATACTGCGCGATAGTTCGATGCCCCTAAAAAGTGTCAATAAATATACGGTAGATGTCGCTAGGCTCCTAAACGCATTGGATGATATGATGGAGAAATTCGCAGCCTTTGGGCAAGTGTCTGTAGCTCAGTTGGCAGAGCGATGCGCATGTGTCCCAGGGTCGCGAGTTCGAGTCTCGCCCAGGGCAGTTGATAATTTTGAACAGTTCTTTTCAAACCAATGCTTCTATTCTCTGACAGACTACCTAAGCTACTAAATAATTGTTTTATTAGGAGTACCTACTTAGTTAAATCTCGACTTTGGTATCTTTGTAACTATTTTGTGACCGTAACTTATTATTCTGATTTTATTTTATTTCCAAGTAAATCTCAATGACATTGTATTTTATCGCAAACTGACTGTTTGTTATTTACACCAAATCATGTGTATTCACAAATTATTTCGTTTACTGAACTATATGTTTGCGTGCTTGCTAATTATAGATATTCGTTTGTATACCAAATGGTGAAACACTATGGCTACTATGGCAACTATCCCCAAGATAATACAAGTCATATTTGTGGGAGGCCTGTGTCCAGCAGTGGACTGCATACGGCTGAAATGATGATGATACAGTAGCATATGAAATAATCGCAAACGGAAACGGACGCAGACTAAAAAATATGTACTTATTACCAGGGAACCTGCATAGTTTCATCTACTGGGCGAGTGTCCTGTGTGTGTCCGTCCCAGTGGTCGGGCGACCGCTGCGAGCGCCGCGCGTGCGTGGACGCGGGCTGCGCCACGCACGACACGCACGCGACGCACGACACGCACACGACGCACGACACACACGCCACGCACGGCGCGAACGACGTGCAAGACCGCTTCAAAGACTTCGGCGGGGACGATCACGACTACAAGCCGCATGGAAGTAAGTGGGACACACTAGATGGCGTTGTTTTTTTTTATGACAAAGGTGGTTTTCTACCGCATCTGGGAGTTTTCAAAATTTGGTACACCCAATTAGCGAAAGTTGTTAATAAAACTTAAATCACTGTCAGTTTCGTGACGACAATTAAGCATGAAATCTTTATGAAGACCGTCTTTTCGCCTTTGATTATGTTGTAATATCGATTCAAGTTTATAAAATGAACATCAAAACTAAGTTTTTATCGAAATTTAATGCTTAATTTTCGTCACGAAACTGACAGTGATTTATCTTTTTTTAACAATGTTTGCTATTTTTGAAAACTCCCATCTACAACGGAGAGTGCTCCGAGGAATTGTTCGGTTTAATCCCTGCTGCCTCCTTCCGCCAGCGCTCTACACGACAACACTTCCATCATCACCACTTAGATGGTTGGCAGTCCTCAACTGTGCGTTTTTCTAGAAACTCCTGCCTCACTCAGCAAAACTTTGGAATTAATTGTCGTCTGCAGTATTTCCGGACCGATATGACCTCCAAATCCTCAAGAAAAGAGCGTATATCGATCTTAAAGGTCGGCAACGTACTTGTGACTCCTCTGGTGTTGCGAGTGTCCTTGGGCGGCGGTAGTTGCTTACTATTAGGCAATCCGTCTGCTCGTTTGCCTCCTATATCATAAAAAAGGAGCAGACGGAGCGACTGATGGTAAGCAATTACCGCCGCCCATGGGCACTCGCAATACCAGGGGAATCACATGCGCGTTGCCGGCCTTTAAGATAAGAGTACGCTCTTCTTGAAGGTATGAGGGTCGTATCGGTCCTGAAATACCGCTGACTGCAAATCATTCCATAGTTTTGATGTGCGAGGTAGGAAGTTTCTAGAGAAACGCACAGTAGAGGATCGCTAATATGGTATTTTTTAGCTTAGAATCTAGACACGTGGCAGCGTCGCAAGCCAAGTTCAAGCAAAGGAACTGGCTAGCCAGCGCCGAGTGTAATATTACACGAACCACTTGGTGCCACTTTTAACCATTCTATAACTCATAACCTCTTTAACGTAAACACATAAAACTACGTATGTTTAATTAATATCCATAAGGACTTCTAAAAATATTACAGAACATCCTTACACAAGTTGACCGAGCTCAACGGTAAGATCAAGAAGGCTTGTGTTGTGGGTCAGCCAACGATATATATAGGTAACATACAGGCCATACAGACTAATTAAAACAAAACTCGTCTTTTCTGTGGTCAATAGTTTACGCTTTATATGATTACAACTTACGTTTTTGTGGTACCTATAGTTTTACGTCAGAGGAGTTTATGTTGATATTTGAGCGAATCAAATTTGATTTTAAAACCCTTAACTTTCACAATGTCGACAGGAAAGACACGAACTTGTATGACCCATCACAGAAAACAATCAATAACTCAGTTTTTTTTTAAACAAAACTATCGGGAGATTCATTAATATTAATTGTATAGAAGCGGGTAACTCACGTTTTATAAGTCGAATATTACTCGACATGTTTCCCTACGTAACGAGGAGCATAATAATGAGGCGTTCGCGTTAGCTAACCGACCCAGACTGCGGGCCGCGGCTCTCTGCGACCGTGCATTCGACGCCGGCAACAGCTGAGGGCGGGGAGGCGAGAAACTACCCCCATTTTCAGCAATATTGTCAATGGTAGGGACCAAAATAGTGGTGAAACGCATTTTGAAATAGTCTTCATTAGCTGCACAATTCTGCGTTAGATCACTGCATAATAAGCAGTGATCGGCACTATGGGTGCAAAACTTTAACAAAACTCGTTAACCGGACATAAAAGAGTATATAGAGTCATAAAAAAAATTATATTCTTCCACCCAAATATTCGCCGATCGGGATTCCGATATACAATTAAGAGTTGGACACTAATTTGACAAAGTTCTTTGTATTTTTCTTGATGGTAAGTATTACTATACGTCAGTTCAACAAGTTTTGTTAAAGTTTTGCACCGTTAGTGCCGATCACTGATAATAAGCTATCAATATTACACACTAAACTACGTTAATGAACGAAAAACAAAAAATATTCTCATAACGCCATTTTGAGATTCAACAAAAATCAGCTGCATATTTCGTCGTTACTCACATAAGTCACGTCTCATTGTCAGTTTTGTGACCAAAAGTACGTATTGTGACGACTCCTAAACGGCTCTGGGTAAGACATTATTAAGGGTGCTTTTCCACCAGAGCCCTGAGTGTAAGTTTTTAACGTAACTTTACGTCACGAACGCGTTTGCGTTTCCCATATAAATAACATTATCACTTACGCATTCGTAATAGTAGTTTATGCATCTGTGCATAATGAAGGGCATTACAACAAGAGTGTGGGTCATAATAATATCACACGAGTGTTGTAATGCCTAATTATGTATAGTTGCATACACTACTTTATCTACACACATATCATAAGTGTTTTAAGATGGGTTCAGGAACCGTAGGGACATAACCTGCATTTACTAGTGTTACTTGAAACATTAAAAAGTCAACGAACAAAACAAATGACAGCTTGGAATGGCGGCGGTGCGTATTTCGTATCTCAGTCAAATATTTTTTTAAACCATAGACACAAGAGAATGAACTCCCTATTCTACTGTCACTCGAGTTCAAATGTCGTTCGATTTATATTAAAAAAACATAACGAATTGACGTTTCGTATCAATGACTGTTTTAATATCTATAGATACTAGAATAGAAACCTCACTTGAATTTGAAAGCTGTTCCAAATTTGAACTCATAACCTACTGATTTCAGTAGGTAATGTTCACATTACCTACTGAAATCTTTCTGATGGTTGGTAATGCTGGTCATTGCCTACGGTTTTTGGACGCATTTTAGAGCACTTATGACATGTACGTAGATAAAGAAACTTACACTAGAACCTGTGAACTATGCTGCGCTGCGTTTATAACGGGTGTATGGGCGTTTTCAAAAAATTGTGCACCCGATTAGTGAAAGTTGTTAAGAAAAGTTAAATCACTGTCAGTTTCGTGACGACAATTAAGCATTAAATATCGATAAAAGCTTGGTTTTGATGTTCGATTTATAAACTTCAATCGATATTACAACATAATAGAAGGCAAAAAGTCGATCTTCTTAAAGATTTAATGCTTAATTGTCGTCACAAAACTGACAGTGATTTAACTTTTTTTTACATCTTTCGCTAATTGGGTGTACCAAATTTTGAAAACTCCCGTATATTAATACATGATTATCAAACCGGCATCTGTTCATGATTTTGAACGTCTTTTACTATGGGGTCAAGTTTGTAAAATTAAATAAAAATTGAGTCATTCCATACAAATGGTCAAGTATAAGTTGACGAAAATGTATGAAAGTTTTTTTTTACAATTTGCAAATTTGACCCCATAGTAAAAATTGTTCCAAAAACCAGATGCCGGCTTCATAATCTTGTATCACGTTTTTTATAACACCCGGTATTGTATAAATAACACATAGCTTCATAGCATAGCTTGGCTGATTTGCAGTGATCGGCACTAACGGTGCAAAACTTTAACAAAACTTGTTGAACTGACGTATAGTAATACTTACCATCAAGAAAAATACAAAGAACTTTGTCAAATTAGTGTCCAACTCTTAATTGTATATCGGAATCCCGATCGGCGAATATTTGGGTGGAAGAATATAATTTTTTTTATGACTCTATATACTCTTTTATGTCCGGTTAACGAGTTTTGTTAAAGTTTTGCACCCATAGTGCCGATCACTGCTGATTTGTATATAAATTTAGCACAGCATAGCTCTCTGGTGGAAAGGCACCCTAAGTAACCCAAAAGGTTACCATGGCAACAAGTCGTGACAGGTTTACTTATCTGTTGTCATTAAAGACTCAATTTGTTTAATGTTCATTGAAATCAAAGAATGTCAAGAACTATTTAAATAGTCTTGCGGTTTGTACGTCATTACTCATTGTCTGATGGTCAATGGGTGATTCCACGTATTTTAAGTATTAGCCAAATATTGATTTTTTTTATGTGTATAGTTGACCATGTGTATTGTACCATAACCAGGGAACTTATTAATACATCTTTCAATCACATCTGTGATTCGGTTGAGACCGCCTCAACCAATCTCGCTGGAAGCGTAAACTCAGTAGGAGTATTCCAGCAGTACAAATCAAGTCTGGTGCGGAAGGGTCCTGGATTTTACCCAGGCTACCTTCCCCCCACACAGTCGAGAATTAAGTAGTTTCCGTTTACCATTTTCAATAGCTTTTGTCTGTGGCGGCGAACAATTATTTCATGACGCGGCAGGCGTGCCTTACGCCATAGAATGTGATGACACTGCTCTCGTGTCATACGCCCCCCCAAGATGATACAAGTCATATTTGGGGGAGGCATATGTCCAGTTGGAGCAGGCTGAAATGAATAAACATAAAACACAACTCTGTAAATCTACCCATTTAAGATCACACGGAACTTATTACGTATGTAAGAGGAAAAGGCCAATTTATGAACAAAAAACCCGCCTCGTTCTGGGAGTCCGACGTTGCTCGTCACGAAGCTCATTACATATGACAGGGTCATTAACCTTGCTAATAAATGTATTTGTACAGGCCAAAAAAACGTACTTATTACCTCTTCAGAAACATTTTTTTTTTATGCCATAGGTGGCAAACGAGCAGACGGATTGCCTGATGGTAAGCAATTACCGTCGCCCATGGGCACCCCCAACACCAGGGGAGTCACAAGCGCGTTGCCGGCCTTTAAGGGGGGTTGGAGCTCTGGGAACCTTACTCACCATCAGGAACACAACACTACATACCTGAAAGGTAGCAGTGCTATTATGGCTGGGGTCTTCTGTAAGGAGGAGGTACTTCCCCAGTTGGGCTGCCCCAGATTCAAGCGTGATGGTCATCGCTGTGCCCTACCTCTCATTGTTGGACGTAGTTTATAGTATATTGCAGTTATATGAATATGCTGGTTATCTACACTTATACAAGTGGAATCAAAATGGTGATACAAAGTTATATTTTCTGAATCTATTCGTGGTTACGATCAACTTTTATTATGGGGTCAGAACTGAAAAATCAGTTAAAAAAAACCTTCCGATACAATTATAGCTGCTAGCTTTAGTTGTTAGTATGGGCAGGTCATTTTTATTAGCTGTCTTTTCAGTTATGGCTCCATAGTAAAAATTTATCGTAATCATGAATACATTCAGAAAATATAACTTTGTATCACCATTTTGATTTCACCCTGTATTATAAAGGCGAAAGTTTGTGAGTGTGTATGTTTGTTACTTCTTCACGTCTAAACAGCTGGAGCGAATTTAATAAAATTTGGTATGGAGTTAGGTGACACCCTGAATTAACACATAGGCTACGTTTTTTCCCTAATAAACCGCGGGCAACACCGCGGGGCACAGCTAGTTACAAATAAACTGTTTTTTGTTCATTAACGTAGTTTAGTGTGTAATATTGATAGCTTATTACACAGTGATCTAACGCAGAATTGTGCAGCTAATGAAGAATTGATTTCAAAACGCGTTTCACCACTGTTTTGGTCAACAAGCAATCCCGGGGTCGCGGCCGCCTCTTAGTTTTCTGTAAAGTCGAGATACCACTTTACAAAACGCAAGGCCTACTACCGAACAACGTCATGCTCTAAGAGCAAACTTGATATGTTATTTTACTTTTTGTTGTTTTACTTGACATTGGCGAAATCATAGATTGATATATCGATGGAAGCCATATTTTGAAACAAGACGAAATACTAAATAGTCGGAGATATCGTAATACGACTAAGAACGAGATGATTTATAGAACATTAAATAGAAGTAATAAATTTTTTAAATTTTTCTATTTTTCTTTCGATTTAAATATCGAAGATATTCGCTAGCAGACGTTTCTGCATAATAAAAAATAATTAAATAGGTGTGGCAGAGAAAGCCATATTTCACGTAGAGACTATAAATAAATAATAAATATTTCGGGACATTCTTACACAAATCGACGGTAAGCTCAGTAGGCTTGTGTTGTAACTAGATGACGATATATATAATAAATTGATACATATAAATACATTGAAAACACCCATGACTTAGGAACAAATATCTGTGCTCATCACACAAATAAATGCCCTGACTGGGAATCGAACCCAGGACCATCTTCATAGGCAGGGTCACTACCCACAAGGCCAAACCGGTCGTCAATGACGTAGAACATGAACACTATGCAATCATATGCAGAGTAGTCTAAGACAAGGTAAATACACAGAACGGGACAGTCTTATAGAAGCTTAAATAGATGTGGCAGTGATAGCGCTAGTAACGTAGGACGATGAGGTAAGACTACGGATAGCTCGCGAAGGTTGCAGTTGCAATGATTTGACCTTGAACTGTGTTGCCATAGTTGCGTGGTTACACGTAACATTCGACGACCGCTCTGGCCTAGTGGGTAGTGACCCTGCCTGTGAAGCCGATGGTCCTGGGTTCGATTCCCAGTCAGGGCATTTATTTGTGATGAGCACTGATATTTGTTCCTGAGTCATGGGTGTTTTCTATGTATTTAAGTATTTATATGTATCTATCTATTATATATATCGTCGTCTAGTAACTACAACACAAGTCTTACTGAGCTTACCGTAGGACTGGGTCGATTTGTGTAAGATTGTCTCGAAATATTTATTTATTCATTTATTTTGATTATTTTAGTTGCTTCGATTCCCGGGTGAGATACGCGAGTTTTAGCCTCCTGAGACCCACGGGCCTACATCTAGTACTAATTACTTTAAAGAAATTTGAATTGTATAAAATTGGAACAGAGTTCAGTTTTATTTGTTTCCTTCGATTTTGACACAAGAGAGATTATACTTTATTTCTTACACTATAAAGAACGATTTCGAGTAGGATTTTACTTGTATGGTAAGCCTCAGGAAGTTAGAAGATATTTAAATACAATTTTCACTCAAATGTCCACTGATGGACAAAGCGCCCGCGATCTTCGCCAGGTCGTAGGTCCATCTTGTGGGGGTCTATCCACGCTCCGTCTTTCGTAACGTGGTCGCCACTCGAGAACCTTTACGCCCCAACGGCCTGGGTTCTGCGTGCAATTATTTATTCAGTTATTTCTATAACAATAAGATGAATGCGTAAGTCTTACATTTAATTTTAATTGTTTGCCTAATTATACATAACTCGTTAAGTAATTAATTACAGATTAATTGAGATAACAGTTTAATTATACCGGTAGTTCATTAAATTGTTAAGTCGTTGAATAATATTAAATGAGAGCGCTGGTGGCATAGCGGTAAGAGCGTGCGTCTTGCAATCCGGAGGTCGCAGTTTCGAACCCCGGCTTGTACCAATGAATTTTTCGGAACTTATGTAAGTTATGTATGGAATATCATTTGATATTTACCAGTCGCTTTTCGGTGAAGGAAACCATTGTGAGGAAACCGGACTAATCTCAATAAGGCCTAGTATGTCGTTTGGGTTGGAAGGTCAGATGGCAGTCGCTTTTTTTTTTATGACATAGGCGGCAAACGAGCAGACGGATTGCCTGGTGGTAAGCAATTACCGTCGCCCATGGGCACCCGTAACACCAGGGGAGTCACAAGCGCGTTGCCGGCCTTTAAGGGGGGTTGGAGCTCTGGGAACCTTACACACCATCAGGAACACAACACTACATTCCTGAAAGGTAGCTGTGGTATTATGGCTGTGGTCTTCTGTAAGGAGGAGGTACTTCCCCAGTTGGGATGCCCCAGATTCAAGCGTGATGGTCATCGCTGTGCCCTACCTCTCATTGTTGGACGTAGTTTAAGGACATACCCGGGTCCAAACGGGTTTTATTTTTATTTTATTCATATTCAGGATAACATCAGCCTTAGATATAAATTAGGCATAGTAGTACTTGCATAAAACAGGGCCAATAACAATCATTGACAAAGGTGACAAACGAGCAGACGGATTGCCTGATGGTAAGCAATTACCGTCGCCCATGGAACACCAAGGGAGTCACAAACGCGTTGCCGGCCTTTAAGGGGGGTTGGAGCTCTGGGAACCTTACTCACCATCAGGAACACAACACTACATACACGAAAGGTAGCAGTGCTATTATGGCTGTGGCGTTACTAGCTCATGGTGGGACCAGTGCCTATAGTCAACGCGATGAAATGCATGTTTAGATATTTTTAAGTACCTAGGCCTGTCCTGACACTACCAATTTCATTTCATTTATTCAAATAAGTTAATATGACATAACAGTAAAACCAATGTGTCATATAACTAAGTACATATATAACATAATAGTACATTGTGCAACGAGGATGGTAAGTAAGGTATAGTAAACGCGAGTCTATTAGAAGTCCGACGACGAAGTCGGAGGGCTTTTAATGACTCAAGTTTGGTATACACTTACCACCCGTGGTACATACAATGTTTTTCATTACATTTGCGAGGAAATAAAATAAATTCGTTGAAAACACTTTGAAAACTACAATCAGACCGCATCCACTATAAAAGATTGTCAACAATGTCAACTTTTTTCAATATCTTCCACAGATAATGTTAACAACTGCGTTTTGTTTTCGAAGTTGACAGATCATCCTGCCAAATAGTATCAATTATCAAAATCAAATAGAAAACAATTATTTTTAATAAATACTAAACATTAAATTGCAGTCAAATTTAATATAAAGATATGTTTTATACATACTAAAAGTTGGTTGTAGCAAACTTTTGAAAATATGAAATACACCTTGGCTGTTTGGAAACATCCTCAGTCCAAGTGAAGTATAGGTTCTGTATATTTTTAAAACTAAACTTAACAGCCCGTGTGAGCTAAATCGGCTATAACTGCTCTGTACTCTCGCAAGTAATAACGCCATTGACGAGCAAGTGTGATGAAAAAAATATAATAAAACTATCTACATTTTGGCAACGGAGCAGTGGCTTTGTTGCACAGATAGCACTGGAGTAGGATTCGGCAGGTTGCCCCGGAACCTCCGAAACACTACCCCCTTCGGCCAGAAGTCCGCGCTTCCAATGGTGTCCAGTAGCGACCGAGGCACGCGCACCACAAATGAGCTGAAGTGCACATAATGGCGGGCTCGCAGCTGTTGCACCGTCAGCGTGAAGCCAGTCCTCCGGCGAACGTACTCCACCACATCATCAGCCACGGCGGAGTAATGCAGGCGTGACACGTAGAGCGCCCTGCTCGGTATGGCAGCTCGTAGCCCAGTGTTAGCCGGCTCCATAGACCAGTGACGTCATATTTCTTTTTTTAAACATCAATCTTTATCGAGTTGAGCTGTTATTGACTTTTCAATCAGGTTTTACGAGTTTGGAGATGGATTCCCCGCGCACTAGAGGAAAATGCTTTGTGTTGAAATTATTTCGAAATTCCGGCCGGGAAGTCCGAAGGCTTACTTGCTAATAGATTTGTGAGAAAAACTTGCGTAAATGTTAGCTAGTAATGCCATAATCATGAAGATGTATGGTCATTTGACCATCTCACCCGGTATAGTTAAATTACTATACCGGGTATAGTTAAATAATTATACCGGGTGGAAAGATCGAATGCCACATGGATCGCAACTGTCTTAAATATTGTAAATAGTACATTTTGTGTGAAAAAGACTTTCCTTTGTTTTAAAAAAAAAATTGCATTTATGGATTTAAAAAAAAAATCGCTTGTCTCAGTCGGGACTTGAACCGGTCAAATGTGACTAAAAATAACGTGCCGTACTTTATGATGCAGATTAAAAGGGTTTCTGAAAAATAACAACTGGTAAGTGATTGACAAAATAAAAACATCGATAGTTCTATTATCGATAAGTACCACTTCAATGTCATACGGGTAATACAAAGACAAATATCCCTATATAATAGGCTTAAAAATAAATAACAAAACTATCTATTTATTTAAACAATTTGGAACTATTAATTGCAACTTATAAAAAAGTAAATTGGATTAAAAGTGTACGGATTACGTCCAATTTATTTAAAGTCGGGGGCACGCGGTGTCTACGTAGGTAACCACTATAAGACTGTCTGCACGTCTTGTCGTTGAAGTAGTATGTACTTATCGATAACAGTATTGTCGATATTTTTATTGTGGCAAGCATTATCCTCTAGCCGCCCGGATACCTATAAAAAGGTCTCCCATTGAATGCCATTTTGAATTTTAATTATGGCAAACCAGAGTTGCATTTGGCCTGGCAAATTTTTATGTCTGAGCGGCTAGAGGTTAAGCAAGTGTCGTTCCTGCTAGAATTATCTAGGTATACTTATAAGGAAGTCGAATACATAGCTAACGTCCGTTCGACCTTGTCTTTGGAAAAAAATGCACTTGACTACAGCGCGCCCGCGCCGGTTTTCAAAGTCAAAGTCATTTGACACTAACACATCAGTCCACCTTGTACAAGCAATTTTGCTTCCAATAACTACGTTTTATGACCTAAAATTGCGTGAACTTAAAACATACCTGTGATATACCTATATATAATATTCAACTTTTCACGCGTTGCCCTATTGAACATGGAATACTCGGAAAGACATACTTTGGGTCTTTTCAAGGCAAGAGTGAATAGGCTGTTACTGAACCAGCGTGCTACACCCTCGACCTCGTCGACGCTTACCATCAGGTGTTACTGAGGTCAAACGGTGGTCGGTCTTGTATAAAGGAATACTTTAGTATGAATGTAAAAATAAAAATACTGCTTTGTTACCTATTTGGATAAAAAAAAACTACTTGGCAAAAATTTATCTTGATCTAAACGCAATAACTATATATCCAAACCATACATAGTTACGACCTTTTTCTTTTCATTGACAAAATAAGAAGAGTTTTTTTTTTTTTCAACCTTGTGGCGATATGTAAAACTGCCCGGCAGTTCACATCTATACGTTTGCCGCGCGCACGTGTGCCGCGAAGAAAAAATCGCGCGAATTTTTTAAACTTTTTAATTGTCAATGGATTTCGGCTAGTGTTTTTTTTTTATGAGCATACCTACAAGCTAAAATTTAGCCAACGTCACGAAGGCAATTTTATTGAGCTATAGATATTTTTATCCTCAAAATTAAAAGAAGACAAGCGTGATAAATGTGAAACAAGGAAAATAGTTGATAATGCTATAGTGTGTCAATAAAATCTTGCACTGTTTGTTCGAAATGAGTATGAAGTGTTTTGTATGAGACCTTGTGGTTGTATGGTGTTTAAACATGGGTGCACGCAGAAGACGCCGAGATAATGGTTGGTGAATAAACTTTGAGGTCTAATAAGTTCTCCAAATAGTCAGTTTTTTTTAAATAGTTTAAGAATAAGAATAGTTTATTGCCACACAAGATTATCAAGTACATTATCTTTATTCTTAAATCTTAGGCTAAATTTTCAACAATATTTTTATAAGAATTTTAAATACATCTAAAACGTATCAAAACAATAAAAATATTATAAAAACCTAAACTAGGGTGCCGCCGGTTACGGGGCAGGGCCCGGCTGCCGGTGGTTAGGACTGTAGAGAGAGGAACCGTCAGGATTACCGCCTTCTGAATCTGACCCCTGATCCAACCACAACCACGTAGCTAGAGTCTTATTCAAGTACATTATTATGAAGTACAGGACTATTTCTGTCTGTTACAAAAAGAGTCACGTCAGCCATTGCATAATGCATACAACCGCGCACCGCTGGTTTTCAATCCACCCCATTTTCACTTTACCACACTTGAATTGTTTCCGAGTAGGTATACTTAATAGACGTTATTAAAGAAGCTAGATACCCCATACTATCACCCAATACCCCATACCACAGCCATAATATCACCCAATATCCATAATATCAATTTTGGACCCGGGTATGTCCTTAAACTACGTCCAACAATGAGAGGTAGGGCACAGCGATGACAATCACGCTTGAATCTGGGGCAGTCCAATAAGTACCTCCTCCTTACAGAAGACCACAGCCATAATAGCACTGCTACCTTTCAGGTATGTAGTGTTGTGTTCCTGATGGTGAGTAAGGTTCCCAGAACACAACCCCCCTGAAAGGCCGGTAACGCGCTTGTGACTCCCCTGGTGTTGCGGGTGCCCATGGGCGACGGTGATTGCTTACCACCAGGCAAGCCGCCTGCTCGTTTGCCGCCTATGTCATAAAAAAGATGGACAAAGAGAAAATAAACTTTTTAATTAGATCAGCTAAGTGTGTATGAGGCTTGAATTTTAAGCCCCCATAGTCGAAGGCGCACTGTATATGCATATTAGTTGCATCACCATTGTTATGTAACATATAACTTTACGACCGTATTCTCAAAAGGTCAACACCACTCATTCAATACTTTATATATATTTTGTAACAGACCATAAACTATATATATTAATACATATGCATAATTAAAATGCTAATCTAACTTGTTCTAAGTCCACTGGAATTTACGTGTAATTTTAAGGCATATCGGTATAGAAATAAGATACATAATTGCGTGGAGCTGAAGTTGACTTGGTTCGTAAGTTTATTTTGTAATATTAACATTTACCCAGGTCATGGATGCTCGTCTACAATAGATATTATGTTTACAAACGAAAATAACTTTATTTAAATCGAAAGAAAAATAGAAAAATTTGACTCGCAGCGGGACTCGAACCCACAACCACTGGATCACTAGCCCAGTGCACTACCAGTTGTGCTATACCGTAATGACGTATACCAGGAAGGATAAGATAGAAGAAAAATTCGACACGTCTAAGCGGCGCTCGTATAGCACAACTGGTAGTGCACTGGGCTAGTGATCCAGTGGTTTTGGGTTCGAGTCCCGCTGCGAGTCAAATTTTTCTATTTTTCTTTCGATTTAAATATCTTTGATATGCTAGCAGACGTTTCTGCTTAATATGAAAATGAAAATAACTTATCTATAATTCACTATTCTAAATGGTATGAGCGAGCGATTTGTAATTCGGAGATCGCAAGTTCAAACTCAGGCTTGTACCAATGAGTGTTTCGGAACTTATGAACGAAATATAGTTTGATATTTACCAGTCGCTTTTCGGTGAAGGAAAACGTCGTTCGGAACCTGTACCCTTACCATGAGTTGTGACTTTGAGGTTTTCGATAACGAGTATCGAGTTTACTTACTGTGCATCTCGTTCGCATTAAAATAGTACAAGCGAGATGCACAGATAGTAAACTTGTTAGTCTTTATCGAAAACCCCAATGTCACAACTCATGGCAAGGGTACTGGACTAATCCCAATAAGGCCTAGTTTACCCTCTGGGTTGGAAGGTCAGATGGCAGTTGCTTTCGTAAAACTACGTGCCACACCAAATCCTAGAATCAGTTGTCAAGAGGACTCCAGTCTCCTATGAGCCGTGGCAAAATGCCAGACAACGCCAGGGAGATACAATTTACGATATTAAGCTGGCATAGTCGTTCTTATTACAACTATTAACCTTATAACCTAGTTACCATTGAGGTATGTTCATTTGAATGAACTTCTGATATTTTTGCACTGTTGCAAGCGCCCTCACGGAATAACTGAAGTACTGTGAGATTTAACGGTGGTCAAACCACACTCCGTAGCGATCTACCCTCTTTCTGATGCGCTTTGTTTGTGGAATATCAGTTCCGCTATTACCATTCTCGTATAGGTAGTTTCACAAGAGTAAAGTCGCGCACAACAACATCTCATATCATGATAGGGAGATTTTGAAATTAGTCCTTTACTCATACCGATAGAAAGTTCAACAGCGAATTTAGTGAATACAGATCAAAAAGTTTTTTATTGAACCTTTTCAAACATGACTGAAGTAACTGGCACAGGTTACATTTTAAGTGTTTTTTTTTTTATGACATAGGCGGCAAACGAGCAGACGGATTGCCTGGTGGTAAGCAATTACCGTCGCCCATGGACACCCGTAACACCACAGTCCCGGGAGTCACAAGCGCGTTGCCGGCCTTTAAGGGGGGTCAGAGCTCTGGGAACCTTACTCACCATCAGGAACACAACACTACATACCTGAAAGGTAGCAGTGCTATTATGACTGTGGTCTTCTGTAAGGAGGAGGTACTTCCCCAGTTGGGCTGCCCCAGATTCCAGCGTGATGGTCATCGCTGTGCCCTACCTCTCATTGTTGGACGTAGTTTAAGGACATACCCGTGTCCAATTCAATTCCAATTTTTATTTACATTCACTCATTCCATTCATTCTCTCTTTTCTATGTATCCAGTACTTCATATAGTTGTGTGCATAATCCATTCGCCTCTACTCACGTGGGACTGCCTATATCTCCCAGTACTTCAGTTGTTCCGTAGCGCTTGCAACAGTGCCGTAATAACGGAAACCCGATAAAATTAACATACATGGTAATTATTTCGTTTTAAGTCATAGTTGTAGTATTTATAATTGATTTATTTCTTTAATAGACTATAGAGTCGATAGCAGAAGTAGCTAAGCGAGTCCAAGGGTGGAACCACCGTTGTGGACACTATGGACTCTATAGTGCCCACAGCGGTAACGGTACCCACGAATCTATTAAACTATTGATGTCATATTTAAGATACATGTCGCTACTGTAGCTACTTTAGTAACCACAAAATTTTTTTGAGGGCTGGCACTGCGGCTCGATGGTCAGGTGTTCAATATGAAGTGAACACATCTAACGATATCATAATTGATCCTGTCCCAAAGTATTGCGTTA
Source organism: Grapholita molesta (assembly GCA_022674325.2). Taxonomy (NCBI): domain Eukaryota; kingdom Metazoa; phylum Arthropoda; class Insecta; order Lepidoptera; family Tortricidae; genus Grapholita; species Grapholita molesta. The sequence goes on along the minus strand of CP053141.2, from coordinate 2,968,604 downwards.
TTGTAACTGCTGGTCGGCAATAGTGGTGGGTTTACCGTTCCTCGTCACACTTGCCGAATAGTGCAGTTCTGTTCCGCTTTTACTGAACTAAAAGACCGAATACCGATTCAAACCTAAGAAAGGAACTAGTTCGTTTCGGTCTGAGTTAGGAATACAGTCTTATAGCAAAGAATGAATCGGTGTTCGGTCTTTTAGTTCAGTAGAAGCGGAGCAAAACGAATGCACTATTGAGACTCGAGGAACGGTGAAACCATTTGAACGAAAGGCGCAAAGGAACTAAAAGACCGAACGAGTTCGTTCTACCAAGTTCGACTGACATCGAAGTTATCATTATACCTAGATATTTTTCTAGCACGAACGATTTCTTGTAAGTGATTGACAAAATAAAAACATCGACAGTCCTGTTATCGATAAGTACCCCTTCAATTTCCATACAGGTAATACAAAGACAAATATGGGGTAATAGGGTTAAAAATAACTAACAATAATAAAAGTCAATATATATTTAAATACCTACTTCAGAAAACAATTTGGAACTATTCATTGCAAATTATAAACGTAAATTGGATCAAAAGTATACGGATTACATTTAATTTGTTCAAGATCGGTGACACGCGGCGTCTAGGTAGGTAGCCGATATAAGACTGTGTGTACATCTTGAAGTTGAAGTAGTATGTACTTATCGATAGCAGGATTGTCGATATTTTTATTGTGGCAAGCACAAAACAAATGCCGTTCCTGCTAGAAAAATATCTAGGTATAGTTATCATACATTTTTAAGTTTATATCAACGAATTTCCCACTCAAGGGCAAACGTTGTTCAAAAATACGTGAGTTTCACTCACGATGTTTTCCTAATAGCTTTTACCCTTTCAAATCACTTATCAAATCTACGCCGGCACATCGTTCGCGTGTTCTAGAATATCGTCGCAAGCGTACAGCGCCATCTCTCGACAAATTGGGTAAACTTTTTGTTTGTAAGCGCCGCGTATCAACAACTTTGTATACAGTCAAGGTATAAAATATGTATGGCAATTTACTATTTGTATATCTATATCTACTCGTATTTATATGATATGATTTGTGTGTGCCATTTTTTTTTAAGTTGTATACTTTTTTTTTTTTGTTTTTTTTTTGTGGTTTCGACTCAGAATCATGAGTTCTTTCGAGCCTGATAGGAGAAATAATGTGAACCCATCTTAGAGTATTTTGATATGTGTGTAGATAAAGTAGTGTATGCAACTGTACATAATTAGGCCTTAAAACATCCTTCAATCCAAGTGCATAAACTACTATTAAATTACAATTTATACGGAACTTACCCGCGTCAAAACTAAAGCGCCACCTTAATTCAACTCCTTCTCGTTTCAGAACAACACCCCAAGTCCCCATACTGCTCGCACCGCGACTGCGAGAACGGGGGTCGGTGCACCGCCACCTCAGCGGGCATGCGGTGCGAGTGCAAGGGGACGTATGGGGGGCCCTTCTGTGCCCACTACGTGGGTCACGGCCACGCGTGCACCACGGCCAACTGCCGCGCGCCCTCGCTGTGTGTGTGGACACCAGTCGGTGAGTTTGTTTTTATGACATAGGCCGCAAACGAACAGACGGATTTTTGATTGTGTGGCAACAAGAGGAGTCATAAGCGCGTTGCCGGCCTTCAAGGGGGGTTGGAGCTCTGGGAACCTTACCATCAGGAACACAACACTACATACCTGAAAGGTAGCAGTGCTGTTATGGCTGTGGTCTTCTGTAAGGAGGAGGTACTTCCCCTGTTGGGCTGCTCCAAACTCAAGCGTGATGGTACTTCGCTGTGCCCTACCTCTCATTGTCGGACGTAGTTTAAGGACATACCCGGGTCCAAGTTAGTTAAGTGTTAGGCTGCGCCTATCCTTAATCTTAGTCTTTGTGCGTCATAAGATACATATTTAAGGATTAACTAAATAAATCATACGATTCAGAAACAAGATTTTTAAACGTATTCATTTATTGCCGTGTTGTACGCCGTGTGATGCCGGCTGACTAGAATAACACCACCCCATCTCCTCCCGCGGGTGTCGTAACAGGCAACAAACTGAAATATATCCTACGGACGGGCAGCAGCGTCGAAACGCAATCTACAGCTACTGCGGTCGCCAACCCGCTTGCCAAGCGTGGCGACTATGACAACTACCCCCCAGATGATACAAGTCATATTTGTGGGAAGCCCATCCCCTAAGCCTAGCCCATTCCAGCAGTGGACTGCATACGGCTGAAATGTATTCATTTATTGAATGCCCGTCTCACCTTACAGACGACCCGCAACTGCCGGGGCAGGCGTTCTGCGCGTGCACAGAGGGCGCCAGCTGCACGCCGCCCCGGGACGTCGCGGCGGAGGCGGCGCCGGCGCGGGGCGGCGCGTGGGCCGGCGCCGGGGCGGCGCTGCTGCTGCTGCTGCTGGTCGTGGCGGCCGCCGCGTACGTGCTGCACCGGAGGAGGCAGTAAGTTGTGCTGCGGCATTGAGGGCGTACACGCCGCCCCGCGACCTTGGGAGGCACTTTACGACCCTCAACTTAAGCTATTCCCTAAAGTTAACTGGAATGACATATTTTCTGATGACATTACGCATAACCATTGTGGCGGCATTGAGGGCGCACACGCCGCCCCGTGACGTCCCGCTCGGGAGGCAATAGGAGGGCACTTTACGACCCTCAACTTAAGCTATTCCCTAAAGTTAACTGGAATTATATAAATTATATGAAATGGATATTTTCTGATGAAATTACGCATAATCATTGTGTCTCAATCAACTATTCTTTGTCCCTCGTTGCCATAGTTGTGTTCCCGTGGGTCACAAAACATGTAGAAGCTATATATCCCTTCCATAACTGCTCACCTACTGTATATTAGTATATATCATCTATTTAAATTTTTAATTTATATAGTTAGTTCTTAGTTGGATAATTATTTGCAAACTTATATACATAAATATATTGATAAACACACAAATACATGTCAGGATTTAAACCCGGGAAATCCTGCTTTACAATCTGATTCTGCCGACCGCCAGGTAAGGACGTTCATCATCATCATCATCATGTCAGCCGAAAGACGTCCACTGCTGGACATAGGCCTCCCCCAGAACGACCCAAGAAGATTCTTCGTTCAACCAAACTTTTTGAGCTCTGTCAATTGCAACTTGTTAAGTTGACCGATCCTGCGCCTTCCACATCCAGCGGTAACCCGCGACTCTAACTACGTCGTCGATCCACCTTGTGGGAGGCCTACCTGGTTTTAAGAACGTAAAAACCATAATTTTTAATCTTAACTCAGATGTGTGTTAATATGTGTTTATCTCATTACAGCGGCGCGTTCGTCCACGCGCGGTTAGCCGACAACGTTGAGATCAACAACCCGATGTATTTAGCTGACGACGAGCCCCCCAGGCGAGATTTGCTGCCGCCGCCTAGAGAGGTCAGTATTGTTCATTAAGGTCATTACCTACGCTAACAATTGGCACAATTTCTCAAATACCTTATACATTACATACATACATTTCAGCCGTATGCAGTCCACTGCTGGACATAGGCCTCCCACAAATATGACTTGTATCATCTTAGGGGATAGTTGCCATAGTCGCCACGCTTGGCAGGCGGGTTGGCGACCGCAGCAGCTGTAGATTGGGTTTCGACGGACGCTGCTGTCCGTCAGTAGGATGTTTCCCTTTGTCGCCTCTTATGACACCCGCGGGAGGAGATGGGGTGGTGCTATTCTAGTCAGCTGGCATCACACGGCACTTCATTATAGAAACCAATATTATATTTGCGGTGCCTAAATCCGGAAAGGTACTATGTTAATACCTATATCACATAAATATGTGACACAGCATTATGGTGATGGGCCATTAAAAAAATATAAGTCTCATTTGCTGGTTGGTTCGATAACATGCCGCCACTAAACCTATCAAAAACAATAATATTTTTTGGTAAAGTTTTCAGTTTTATTTGGCAATTAATTTTTAATTATTCAGAAAATAAAACCTTTATATCTTAGATTTTTTTTAAATAACACTATGATACCTCAGCGAGAAAAGGGGTTGCCGGCTTCGTAACAATCTACATATACTCGGCCGGCAACCCCTTACTCCCCGACCTCTGTAGCTAATGCACCACTGTCCCACAGAACGGCGGCAACCACTTCGCGAACCCCGTGTACGAGAGCATGTACGCCAGCGCGCCGCCGGAGGAGCAGACGCTGCTCGCCGACGCGTCCGACAGCTCGCCGGCCGAGCGAGCGGCGCTGCTATAAGCGTACATTACATGAAAAGGGACCTAGGCATGACTATGTTACAAACTAACAGAATTAAGTTAAATAGATATTTTATGAGCAATTTGTCTTAATAACGACGATATTGAATAAAATTACTGGAATGTTTCAAAGATAATTGACACTAAATGATAAACTTTAAGGTCTAAAAAATTTGAGAAATTTATGATATTCAGTCGGGTCCTTACATTTTTCTGAAAAATAAGATGTATGGTAACTATATACATAAACGCATTATTTTACGATCAAAATAAAAATTGCATTATTTTTCTATACTTTAGAAGTGGGTGACGTCATAGTTAAGCATCATTTTTTTAGGAGCGTTTTGAACGGACAGTGCGAGATTCAGATTTTAACTCTAATTTCTGCCTTTTGTTTACCTTTTACGCAATGGATCCCATAGCGATAATTGATCCCCACAACGAAACAAACCCTTTATATCATTAACAAAAAATATTCGTCGCGCCTATTCTCGACGGCACTTACGTCGAATCGCGTTGCGTTTGTATTGTAACGACTTGAACAACGACATAAGCGCCATCGACAATAAGGTCCCTTTTACGTAATGTCACATATTATATATAGCATGTAACTTGTTTCACGAAGGCATCATATCAGCCGTAAAAAAAGGCGTACCTAGTGAAGTGGCGTTCCCGGTAAATATTACGATGGGATTCCCAAACGGCAAATTTTGTCACCGGGAACGGTACCCCAAACATGACTTGTATCCTTGGAGTTGTCATACCCGCTCCTGAAGTAGTTGTAAATTTGGTTTCCACAAAGCTGCATTTCCGGTTTTTTCTCTTTGTCGCCTCTTACGACACTAGAGGCAGCCGGCACGCCACAGCCAGCCATATATCCAGAATGTCTATTTTGTGAAAAACTTAACTGAAGCACAAGGTCTATGTAATTGTGCAGATAATATTGAACCAGCATGCGGTGACATATGACAGTGGTGTTCATGCGATCCAATATATAACGAGCAATGCAACATTTTTTGCATAATATGACCAAATAAATAATTTAGATGTATTATGTAGCATTTACACCTACATTAGTATGGACACATTAGTATAAAAATACGTATCAGAATTTTACTCTATATTATCACCAGATGCGGCATGAGTCAAAAGAAATTAGTTCCTTAAGTAATCTTAAAATATGTTTTTAAATCTATTATTTTGAGTCTTCAAACGAAGAAATGGTATTTCGTCATCAAGAAAACTTCTTATCAGAGAAAACTATCCATAGAAAGAATAGACAATTATTTAAATAGACGGAGCGTGCTAATAATACCACGATCGAAAGGGATGGTCTTGTGTAACTTTCCATAGGTATGACAGAGACGGCTCTATTTTCGTCCGTCCTTGTCATAGTCTCACATATTTTTGTTCCCCTCCAAACTGGAAATTTCAGAACTGTCAAAGTTGGAGGGATACAAACAAATACAATTGGAGTTTTCTTGTGTTTTCAACCGAAGTTGCGGTAATTAATACAGAAAAAGCTAATATTTGTTGTTATAAAGAGTGTCCTGTAAAGCAAAACTATAGTGAATTGCTACATTTTGGGCTGTAAAAGCCAAAATATCATTGTCCCTTACTGGCGCTCGCGGATGCGTTCTCCAGTCATTATTCCTCCTAGATAGAAAATTTAAAAATGGGTGTCGAATTCTCCATCCTACATATTTTATAATGATGCGTGAAATAGGACGCTTTACAAGCGAGTGTGATGAAAAATGAGTTTTTCGAAACTTAATGGATGTCTCTGTATAAGAAATCGATTTACTTATAGTTATAAAATTATGGTTAGTGAGGTGTTTATTTAAGTTCATGGATGTGATGTATCGATAATTGTACATATCCTTTCTTGCCCTTTTTGTTAGTACAATTGTAGTTTTTAAGACATAACTTTTAGTGTGAGGCGTGAGTGGGCGCTTGAAGCGGAGCGATAGGCGGGCGGCGTAGCGTCGAGCTTCTAGCGTGGCCACTTTCATACGTTTCCATATGTTTCAAATGTACGCCGCACGTCTAAATCGAGCGTCCGCTCAGAACTTACGCTTACCCAGAGCTATCAGCGTCAAATATATAGTGACACAAGTAAAACTCGCTTAAAAAAAAACACCAGTACAAACCGTTGCAATTTTTGTATGGCGGTGTAAAGTACAGTCAGCAGCAAAAGTGACTGAGCGGGTGAAGTGTTCAATATGACCTACACGCGCTCTTATTCTCTTGACAATAGAGATGTGTTGACATCATTTGAACACATCAACTGCTTAGCCACTTCTGCTGCTGACTGTACGCTGGTTCAGACACCTTAGGTTACATGTTAATATTATAATTTAATTTAACGCAATCACAATTTATTTTAAGATTATAGATAATACTCATTTTTATAATTGATAAAGCATAATACGTGTTTTTATAATCAATTGCATTGGAACGATCTCTTCAAAATAACTTTAATGTACATGAATCTCGTATACTTTTATCGCAATTTATTTTAGTTACATAAAGTCGCGATCAGATTTATCGGAGCTGTGGAGGTGGTCACAAATATCTGAACAACACCTCTATTTTTAGGTCGATTAAGTGCATGTTCAGATGTTTGTGATCATCTCGGCCGCTCCGATATATCTAATGGGGACTATAAATAACTTTTTTCAAAATCTCGTGCAGCGACTTCAATTGTAATTAATTGTCTATGTTATTTTTTTTAATTATATTATTTACATTGGTATTGCCTTAAATATTGATTTGAGTTTTTTTTTACATTTTTTTTTTTTCAATGTTTTTATTATTATGAAATCTCACTACGACTAACAAATCGATCAAATGTATTTTTAAGAATGAATATAATGAATATATAAACATCGTGCCATATCAAATGAATATCACTTTTGTTATACACATATACACTAATTTTGACTTTTTTATTATTTTAGAGGCCAGTACATTTTTGAAATGCAATAATGGGGGTTTTTAGGAAAAGTGCCCCCAAGTTAAAAACGTTTGTCAGTTTTGTGACGGTTATTAAGTATGAACTCTGTATGTCAATATTTTTTTTGCCTTTTTTTTCATTGTATTACTGCTTAAACTTTATGAAACAAGCACCAAATCTAAGTATTTATACTAATTGAATGCTTAATGATGACGACCGGTCTGGCCTAGTGGGTAGTGTGACCCTGCCTATGAAGCCGAAGGTCCTGGGTTCGATTCCCAGTCAGGGCATTTATTTGTGTGATGAGCACAGATATTTGTTCCTGAGTCATGGGTGTTTTCTATGTATTTAAGTATTTATATGTATCTATCTATTATATATATCGTCGTCTAGTACCTACAACACAAGCCTTACTGAGCTTACCGTAGGACTAGGTCGATTTGTGTAAGATTGTCCCGAAAAAATTTTTTTTTTATTTTTTTAAATATCGTCGCAAAACTGTCATAGTTAACTTTGCTACAAGTCACGTGAATTGCGGACATAACTTTCTGAAAACATCCTATATTAATTAGTCTTATGGCTTATATAGCTATTTAAAATATCAGCGACTATTCATTAAATAGTACACAAGTCATAGTCGAGGTAAAATAAGGACATACACATTGCGTTTATGATAAATGCACCTTCATAAAAACAATAACGAATATGTATACCTATTATGACGTTTTATTTGCATCCATATTTTAGACTGACTATGCCAATCTTAGAATCGAAATTTCGCAAAAAGAGCGTATGATGAACTTTGTCGGAGTGTAAAAATATCTTAAATTAAATCTCATTAGTAGATAGAACAATGAAATGCTTAGTACATAATTTTAATAGGTATGGTAGAGTCAGCAGCAAAAGTGGCTAAGCTTTCGAAGTGTTCAAAATGACCTACACGCGCTCTTATTCTATTGACAATAGATATGTGTTGACCTCATTTTGAACACCTCAAACGCTTAGTCACTTCTGCTGCTGACTGTACAAGTATAGTTTACGCATTATTTTTGTTGTTTAAGAGTTTTTGCTTTACTTATGCCAAAGCGTTGGCGTAATAAAGGTAAATTCATAAGAGAGTACATAAACAACTCAGTAAACCTTGCTGTTATATGAACTGCTTATACTATATCGTCGCTACTTTGAAAAAACCTCTGGCAATGATAAGAGAAATGACGTAACTCAGTATAGGATGAGTACAGAGTTACTGCGTTTTATTTTAAAGTATCTAGGTCAGATACGATTTTGTTTTTCAAAGTAGCGACGATGTAGCAATATTTAATATTTCTGGTATAATGTAAAGATTCACCCCCTTATTCATAAACCTCTAATTTTCAGATAGATAGTTCAAAAAATAGCTTCCATCAATGATAATTTTACAAGTGTCAAAGTGATTCTAGCAAATAGAATAACATAACAAGTTTGCCCATAGACTATGCCAGTAGGCCTTGCATTTCGTACAATCGCCATTAAATATATCGGAGCAGCCAAGGTGTTCAAAAATATCTGAACATGCACTTTATCGCCTCGATAATAGAGGTGTTGTTCAGATATTAGTGACCGCCTCCACAGCTTCGATATATGTGATACCGACTGTACAGTGGAAACTGGACTTTACAGAAATATGTCGGGTTATCGCCAAAAAAAAAACAATTATTTATTAGCTGTTTATGTATAAGGGTTTTGACTTACGGTGAAGTATCTTCCGTATACAGGCGACTTAATGCCTCGTATACTCTCAATCTCCACAGACTTTGCCTAACTTAACCCTATACTAAAATGACGTCTAAAGTTTACAGCGAAGAGGTACGCATAGCAGTAAAAGGGTTAGGTTTGTGATAAGTGGCAGCTGGTCATAACGCGCAAATGAGCTTATTGTATGTTAGTTGTATGTCTGTATAATGGTAACAGATTTGTTTTAAGCCTGTTTCATATGAATTGTGTAACTCTATTTTTTTTTATCATGAACAAAATTGTGTTTACTATTTGTCATTTAAAAAAAGTACTGTTTTTTTACGTAATTTCTTATGTTTTTCTACTTACAATCACAATCTTTGTTATTTTCCCTGTGTTCCTATATTTTATATGGTGGGAACACTAGGTAAATCATATATGGAACTTTTAATAGAAAACTCCCGTGAGACTCTGACATACTAGAAATATATATAAACGGGTCACACACGTATCTTAAGGTCGAAAACCGCTCGACATATGTTTCGGTCCAATTCGTGAACCATAATCATGAGCTCCGTGCCGCACCGTCGCTGGCGGCGGCTCGGTTTTCGACCTTAAGATACGTGAGTGACCCGTTTATATATATTTCATATATGGAACCTTGGTATAGAGGTATGAATGTCGCTTTGACAGTGTCATGGTGACACTTTAATGTGTCATAGGCACGGTTGTACTCGACAACAGTTGTTATTGGCATTCCAAAGCTGTATTGCATGTTTGAACTTTATTTTTGGAGTTACACAATATTTTAGACATATTTCGATTGGTAGCCAGAACGACTGAGCCCCAATAGATTAGTTATAATACTTCTAATTCGACTCGACATGGCCAAAACTTATATTTTTAAATAAATAAGTTAGAATAAGCACTTATAGGATTATTGAAGAAATAAAAGATAATTGACGTATAATTTTTTGTTTATTTTAAATCCTTATTATAATCTGATACGCGCAGCGAAACATCATCTAGAATTAATAGTAGTATTATTTTACACCACTGAAATATGGGTTATTTTATTTAAAGTTGCATTCTCTATTTTTTTATAATCTGTGTTTGTGTGCTTCTACTCAGTCACGATCTCTTTCGATCCCGATACGACAAAAAAAGTTTAACTTTTTTCTTCAATCCATTACCATTTTTCATGTACCTATGTCATATGGCGGTAACAGAACGTGTAATAAAAAATGTATGAAACATTTGGGAGACTTTTTTGGTCATGTTTAAATAAAATTGCCCATATACGGAAATTACACATACCTACTGCACATACATAATTTAGCATACATAATTAAAATTATCTTAGAGGGTTTTATATTATCATACTTGAGCGATATCTATACAAAACTCTTACGTGGCGAACTCGCGACGTATTCGCCATTCGATATGTAGATCATAGAAATAATTTTTCTTAACTTGTAAAATTGGGTTCGATACACGTGTAAAAACTTATTTAAGACTCGGGTGATTGTCACCCTCGTTTCACTCGGGCTCTAACTTTCACCCTCGTCGAAATAATTTGTTTTTTTTACTAGTATCGAAACGTACTATACTGACATTCTATACAAAGTCGCTATCTTCCAACATTCTGCGTCACATAGTACTGAAATAATAATTCCGGATGGTCTATAAAACCTTGTTTACAAACAGCACGGCTTTATCCCGGGTTTATTTTGTTTCGCAGAGCTCAGAGAGGCGCGAGAGTATCGAAATAGACCCGTCGTTTTTCTAACTATATTATTTAAAGAGGGACGAGTAGCCTATCTCTGCTCGAGATACTGTCACGCCCCTCTGGTGCTAGGCCTAAAGGTCACTCAAGCACTAAGAGTGCAGAGAAAATCAAAATGGTAATACAAAATAGTACATTTCGATACTAGTGAAAAAAATTTCTTTTCGACGAGGGTGACAATCACCCGAGTCTTAAAGAAGTTTTTTCACGTGTATCGAACCCAATTTTTCATAACAAGTGCCTTAAAAAGTGAAATTTACGCAGGCGAAGCGTGCGCAAAGTGCACTTTTTACGCACTAGTTAGGAAAATATATTTTCTGGATCTATTCGTGATATGATTAACTTTTACTATGGAGTCACGACCGAAAAATCAGTTAATAAAGATACCTTCCCATACTAGCTGCTAGCTAGCTGTAGTTCTAAGTATGGGCAGGTCATATTTACTGATTCAGTTATGGCTCCATAGTAAAAGAATAGATTCAGAAAACATTACTTTGTACCACCATTTTTATTTCACCCAGTAGAACCTTACTATGCTATCCGACGATAGATGGCGGTAGTGTGCCTGAATTATAGGAACATGTTTTAGGGTCATATCAGTTGTTTCTTGTTATTTAACAACGCAAAGTATGAGGTTTAACATTTTTAACGCTTTCTTCGCGTTCACGGCTATAGACGTGACGTGGTCATTTGTTTCCTTTGGTAAAAACAAAATATAAATATTATTTAACAGCAGGAAAAATTTACAGCGTCGCCATAACACTTTTAGGTGGGTTTACTACAGTGCGACACACTTGCGTGCGAATTACTGTTCGTGCGAATTATAATTGGGCGATGAATGACTATACGATACATCAAATGTGCGAACCATAGTTCGTACGATTTATAATTAAGCAAGACACGTTTATGCGAAGAGTAATTTGTGCGAACCAAAGTTTGTGCGATGTATAATAGCGGGGCTCCTTTTCTGGTCAGTTTGCCCTTCGGGCATCTGAAGCAACCTAACCTACATATCTGTTAGTTTACTTCGCATAAAGGAACTGTCGAATATAAGTATTATTGTGACTACAATTTAAATTCCCGGATAAATACTGACGCACACTTGTATCGTCGAACAGTAATACATCGCACAATATCATGTCGCTGTGTTGTACAAAAGAGATGTTGCACTATCGAACATTCGGTGTCGCACTAACTTAAACCCTTTTAGTCAGTTCCATGACAGGCACGGCAGCACACGTCATCTTTAAGTTCTCGGCGTTACAAGGAAAAGTTAGTAAAAGTCGTCATAGTTGACCGCTTTGCTGGCTGTGTTCTTGACCTGGTCTTGCGACAGATACATCTCTGCGATCTGCTGGGCTGAAGTGGCCTGCTCTGGGGTTTTGTCGTCGCGAACTCGAATGAATCTGTTAAAAAACACCAAATGTTGATTAATTGGGGTTTGTGAAGATTTGTTTCTGTATTTGCCTCGGCTTCATGGAGATCCGGGTGGCTCGACCGAATTTTATGAAATGGCGTAGGAATAGGATAGAATAAATTTGTAAATACATTTTTGATGGCATGTCTGGCTTAAAATCCCAGTATGGCTATTTATTTGTATGGTGAGTATAGATATCTGAGTCAAGAGTTTTTATGTATTTAAGTAGTTGTATGTTGTTGGCCGAGTACCCACAATATAAGCCTGATTAAGCTTACCGTGTGGTTCAATCCAAAGGATGTCCCGTGAAATTTATTTATCTTAACTCAGCCTCGGTAACGACCCAGCCTACAAAACGCGAGATACCGAGTTCAAATCCTGACTAGGGCAACTATTCAGCATTGCGATACAACGAATTACGGTACGGTTAGTGTCATATAGTTCGTTGCAGTCAGTATGGCTAAATATATCGATATACATCTTTATTTATATAGCAGTAAGGATGTGTATCCTTACTGGTACGTTATTGTTATTGCAGATGTATATCAATATATTTAGTCATATTGACTGTAACTATATGATGCTGACTGTTCAATGCCTGGAGGGCTTTTTTTGGATTGAATGTAGTAAGTAGTTATTATAATATCGTAATTATTGTATATAATAAAATAATGATATCAGTATTTGGTAGAAAAAAAAATAGAAGTGAGTCAGTGGTGGGCCACACCTGGGGAAGCGCAGCGACACGCCCCGCGTGGGGTCGACGACGCCGGCGGCGGCGCGGTGCGCGGGGACAGCGACAGGTCCGCGCAGCGCACCTCCCACACGCGCGCCGGGGCAAACCACGCGTCCGCCAAGTGCGAGGGGTCGAACCTGGAACCGAGGGTTTATTTTATACGGTGACAGACAAGCATACGGCCCGAATGATGGCAAGCAGTTATCGTAGCCTGCAACTCCAGAGGATTCACAAACGCGTTGCGCTCTTTAAGAACATGTACACTCCTTTTTTGAAGAACCTCATACTGTAATCCCAAGGGAAAACTTCGGCAGGGAGTTCATTCCACGGCCGGAACGTTAGCGGGAGGAAATTCCTCTTAAACCGCTTAGTCCGCGACCCTTTAGGCTCCAGGGTGTGAGGATGAATGCCCTGCCGTCGGCGAGCGATACGGTGCTAGCGAGCGGTACGGTGGTACAAAACGACCGTTGGCGGTTCTTCAGAGCACAACACTTTCTACAAGCAATAAAACACACATAGTGAGTAAGGGTCCCAGAGCTTCAACCCCTGTAATTTAAGACTTATGGCCCAGTCTTAAATTACGCCCTGGGGCTGTAAAGTACCTTATTAATTTGAAAACGTCGTTTAAAGTTTAGGCAAATTTTAAGGTCCAAAGCAAAAAGGTCGATACAATTTCATTGCATAAGGTATTATAAAAATGTTAAAATTCCGTTTAAAAACTGACCCTATTAACTAAAATAAAATATTAAGAAGTTAATTAAGACATTAATTGTCATTTTTATTCATTTATTTATATATTTCGATTCAAATTAACTGTTTTAAGGTTTTAAGTTTTTACCGGCTTCTGTAGTATCGGAACGTGGCGTGTACGACATTAGCTTTATCTATGGATACGATACGCCATATTGGCTCATGCAAATCAGCTGGTGAAACTCTCTATTTAAAAACGCATGAAATGTGTATGAAACGTAGCTTGTAAAGGTTCTAGCCTACAAGTGTGATGAAAAACATGGTGTTTGCCACGGGCGGTACAAACATTTACGAACTCGTGTTAATTAATGAATTTAACACTCGTTCGTGATTTCTTGTCTACCGCCATTAATACACAATGTACTATTTAATCTCTTCGTCTTTCCCACACTCACCTGTAATAGTTCCTAGGCTGATCAATAACATACTCGTCCAAGGTTTTGGTCAACGTCTGCAGATCCTCGTCAGAGAATCCGGTGCCGATTTTGCACAGCGACTGGTACTCCTCGCTGGTGGGGTCGTAGCACGCCAGTAGGAAGCCCCCGTACACGCCGCGCCGCTTGCCGCGACCGTGGTACCCCCCAATGACTACCACGTCGATCGTGTCGCCGACTCCTTCTAGGTAGTCTTTTTTTAGCTGGAAATAATATTAAAAAAATAGATGATATATATTTAAGAAAAACTGACGAGCATCTCTGGCTATCGCGACTGACGCCTTAACCAATTGGGCTTACCGCTTACCGAACACAGCGGAACTCGGAACTCAAAAATTAAAGCATCATCAACTTCCTCGGGTTGTCCCGGCATTTTGCCACGCCTCATGGGAGCCTGGGGTCCGCTAGGCAACTAATCCCAGGATTCGGCGTAGGCACTAGTTTTACGAAACCGATTGCCATCTGACCTTCCAACCCAGAGGGTAAACTAGGCCTTATTGCGATTAGTCCGGTTTTCGATGATGTTTTCCTTCACCGAAAAGCGACTGGTAAATATCAAATGATATTTCTTACATAAGTTCCGAAAAACTCATTGGTACAAGCCGGGATTTGAAACTGCGACCTACTAGTTAGCGACTCCGGATTGCAAGTCGCACGCTCTTACCTCTAAGCCACCAGCAAAAAAAATAGAAAGTAAAATTAAAGCATTACAAAATATTTAACAAAAAATCATTTGATTTGTTCTTAGTAGGAAATAATATAGTGTTTTTTACAACCATAATCAGTGATCGGCACTATGGGTGCAAAACTTTAACAAAGCTCGTTAAGCGGACATAAAAGAGTATTTAGAACCATAAAAACAATTATATTCTTACACTCAAATATTGGCATATCGAGTTTCCGATATACAATTAAATTGGACACTAATTTGCCAAAGTTATTCGTATTTTTCTTGATAGTAAGTATTAACAAGTTTTGTTAAAGTTTTGCACCGTTAGTGCCGATCACTGACCATAATATACATATTATGTTTACAACTATAGTAAGATTCTATTGCATTAATATGAATTCGATTCTATTATTGCAATAACCTTACTCGTCAATATAAATACGGTTGCAAATTACACTATACTACTTGCGCCATCTATGAGCTCTTATTTCAACTAGTTAGTTCATGCTACTTGTCACTAGATGGCATTAGTAGTTACAGTCGAAGTGAGCTTCAGTGTAAATGTCAAACCTTGAGCCAGTTGTGGCTTCTCCTGGCGATGTCGTATCTGGCGTTGTCTCCTTCCAGGGTCTTCACCATGAGACCCTCGCAGCTGCCCTTCACCGCGTCGTCCAGGAACTGTTGGACCTCGTCCATGGAGCTGCAGTCTTTGGCCGTGGCGAAATGCCATATGCCTGAAATTGATTATGAATTGTGTACTAAATACATTTATTTACAGAAATTACAATCGTATTATGATAACTACAAGTACTTAACTAGTTACAGTATAAAATCTAAAAAAAGCCCTTGAGGCATTGTACCAAGAATGCTGGCGGCATTTCCTCGTTGTATCGCAATGCTGATACGTTGTGTACTTAGTACCAGATATAGGTAGTAACACGAGAGCTAAAGTCACGCACAGAACAACATGTCATATAATAACAACGAAATTTTTAACCTCGTAACGCCCACCATATTTCCTATTGTACGAAAACTAATGAAACAAAAGAAATTCTACCCTATTTCCTTTTATAAAAGATTTAAACTCCAGTGAAAAGTAGTATACATTGTAATGCACACTAGGCCTTACGAGGTTAATTTACTGGTTTGGTTCAAACCGCGAGCGGACAGTGAATTGCGAGACTGACCAAAAAGTTTTTAGTTCAATTTTATTTTATAACAGCCTACATGAATTCAAACAAAAAATTAAATAAAATATCCCAGTATTTGGTGTAGACACTAGTTTTTACGAAAGTGACTGCCATCTGACCTTCCATACCAGAGGGTAAACTAGGCCTTATTGCGATATATTATTGCGATACAAATGATATTTCGTACATTAGTTCCGAAAAACAAATTCGTACAAACCGGGGTTCGAACCTGCGACCTCCTCATTGCAAGTCGCAAGCTCTTACCGCTAGGCCACCAGCGCTTTCCGGCTCGTATCATTTTTCATTTTACTTTTTTTTAATACACCGACGGTGACAAACACGCATACGGCCCGCCTGATGTTAAGCAGTTACCGTAGCCTATAGACGCCTGCAACTCCCGAGGATTCACATGTGCGTTGCCTACCCTTTAAGAACCTATACACTCCTTTTTTGAAGAACCTCATACTGTAGTCCCTAGGGAAAACCTACTTTTTCATGACAAAGGTGGCAAACGAGCAGGCGGATTGATACATACCTTCGACCTCATTAAAGTTCTCTCTAAGCAACCTTCTGCGTTCTTCTAGAGGCTCTCTCACCAGAGCTCTCCCGTTTAGATACAGCAAGTCGAACACGAATACGCAAACTTGCACTTTGATGTCGGCGGCCGAGGCGTCCTTGCGTTTTCTCGTGGAGAGGATCTGACAATATTGTTCAT
Organism: Grapholita molesta; assembly: GCA_022674325.2. Lineage (NCBI taxonomy): Eukaryota > Metazoa > Arthropoda > Insecta > Lepidoptera > Tortricidae > Grapholita > Grapholita molesta. The sequence goes on along the minus strand of CP053141.2, from coordinate 2,951,951 downwards.
TTAAAAAATAAATACATATTTCGGGGCAATCTTACACAAATCGACCTAGTCCTACAGTAAGCTCAGTAAGGCTTGTGTTGTTGGTACTAGATGACGATATATATAATAGACAGATACATATAAATACTTAAATACATAGAAAACACCCATGACTCAGGAACAATCTGTGCTCATCACACAAATAAATGCCTTAACTGGGATTTGAAACCAGGACCATCAGATTCATAGGCAGGGTCACTACCTACTAGCAACCCAGAGGGTAAACTAGGCCTTATTGAGATCATTCCGGTTTCCTCACGATGTTTTCCTTCACCGAAAAGCGGCTAGTAAATATCAAATGATATTTCGTACTAAGTTCCGATAAACTCATTGGTACAAGCCGGGGTTTAAATCTGCGACCTCCGAATTGCAAGTACGCACGCTCTTAAAAAATGTGCCCCAAGCTTTATTATTCCATTCCGTTACTATTATTTCATACATTTCGTATGGCGGTAACGGAACAGAAGTAATAAAAATTTCGGGACACATTTTTTTCTCCTATCAGGCTCGTAATAGCTCAGAATTCTGAGTAGAAACCACACAAAAAATACAAATTGAAAAAAAAAAATTGAGTGTACAGTCAACAACACTCCTAGCTATACTTTGGTAGACCTTATTATATAAGGCATAAAGTCCACCGATGTACAGTTAAGAGTGTTGCTGTGTGTACATAAAATAAAATGGGCCATATACCTGGAATGGTAATATTTGCTTATTTTCTGTGTCATACGCGACCGCCTCGCAGTCCAGCACACAGCTCGTCACCTCCGTCTTCAGCAGTGAGGATAGACGCTGGAGAATGTCCGGGTATTTCCTGAAAAATAATAAAAAATAAAATAAGTGTAATGTGTTGAACCCGGGTATGTCCTTAAACTACGTCCAACAATGAGAGGTAGGGCACAGCGATGACTCGATAGTCTGGGGCAGCCCAACTGTGGAAGTACCTCCTCCTTACAGAAGACCACAGCCATAATAGCACTGCTACCTTTCAGGTATGTAGTGTTGTGTTCTTGATGGTGAGTAAGGTTCCCAGAGCTCCAACCCTCCTTAAAGGCCGGCAACGCGCTTGTGACTCCCCTGGTGTTGCGGGTGCCCATGGGCGGCGGTAATTGCTTACCACCAGGCAATCCGTCTGTTCGTTTGCCGCCTATGTCATAAAAAAAAAAAAATCTCGCGGAGGGTGAGTCACCGTCTACCAGAAATAAGATTGCCCAGTAGGTAGCCCATACTTTCCACCCAATAGCCTAGACATATATATTTTAGATTTCATTAAAACTCAATAGTCCTTACACCATGGCAGGTGCTGTCTTTGCGCGTCCCATGACACGGACAGGGGCTACATCCGCTTAGTGTACATTTCATTAAATTGTCGAAAGGGCTCTGCGTATGCCTCCCAAATGTCCGGAACGCCATTGTTCCGTTTACTAAAATGTCTTAAGGGGCCCTGCGCGTTGGGTCCAGCACCCAAATGTATTAATGTACTAAACTCGAGTGGTAGATCTACCTATTTTTCATGTGTTAATCTACCATTTTCTACCACACTGATTCAAAATATAGTAGAAAATGGTAGATTTTCAAATGTTCTACCGTTTCTACTAAATTGTATGTGTCAAAATTGTCCTACAGTAACGTTGGCTTGGCCTTAATATACTTACGTAGTATTATTCTCCTGGTTTCTACTGAAGATGGAGGCGTTGCTGAGGTCAACGACCTCGTTCCCCTCGCTTAACGTCTTCGGCACGTGGATTTGAGCTCGCTCGCCGTCATATTTGTACTCGCATGTGAATCTCGTGCCTTCAAACCTGAAATATTTGAATTATATCTATTTTAGTGCAATATAAAGTTAGGCGGCGGGAGGAACTAAGGCACGATGGTCAGTTAAAGAAAGCTGTATCACAAGTGTTTGCGACTTTATGAGTAGGTATTACAATTTAGGATACTAAGAACCTAAGTGCTGGTGGTATAGCGGTAAGAGAGTGCGACTTGCAATCCGGAAGTCACAGGTTCAACCCCGGGTTGTACCATAAGTGATTCGGAACTTATGTACGTGAAATATAATTTGATATTTACCAGTCATTTTTCGGTGAAGGAAAACATCGTGAAGAAACCGGTCTAATCCCAATAAGGCCTAGTTTACCCTCTGGGTTGGAAGGTCAGATGGCAGTCGCTTTCGTAAACCTAGTGACCACGCCAAATCCTGGGATGAGTTGCCAAGCGGACCCCAGGCTCCAATGAGCTAGCGGCGCTAGGAAGAGATTACAGTTTAGGATAGTAGTATTAATGACTCATCGCGAACACACTCCGCCTTAGAAATTTTATTTTAATCGATTATTTATTATTTATAGAGATATTTGCTCCCAAACTCCCTGCCGAGGTTTTCCCAAGAGATTACAGTATGAGATTCTTCTAAAAAGTATAGGTTCTTAAAGGGTATGTGAATCCTCTGGAGTTGCATGCGTCCACAGGCTACGGTAACTGCTTAATTGCCATCAGGTGGGCCTTACGCTTGTTTGCCATGCTATGCATCTTTGATACGATCGATGTTTACCACAAAAAAAATCCTTCGCTTACAAATTCTGCTTCGACAAACGTGAGTGCGACTTAAAGATAAGACAGACAAGAGACTAGTGTGGCCTAAACGAGACAGCTACAGCTTGCTTGTTGAGAGCGAGACAGCTTACCGATTCAGCACTTCATGTACACCCTTAGTCGGATGAGCCAGCATAGGTTTGAGAGGTATGCCCGGAGTCAATTTGCAGTGTTCCGGAAGTGCTGTCACCCCATGTTCCAGCAGCACTGGTATGATCATCTCGTAGTTCGGACATTCGCAGTAGGTTGTCTTGATTATGAGCGCTTGCTGGTCCACTTTAGCCTGGAAACAGAAGACCACAGCCATAATAGCACTGCTACCTTTCAGGTATGTAGTGTTGTGTTCCTGATGGTGAGTAAGGTTACCAGAGCTCCAACCCCCCTAATGGTCGGCAACGCGCTTGTGACTCCCCTGGTGTTACGTGTGCCCATGGGCGACGGTAATTGCTTACCATCAGGCAATCCGTCTGCTCGTTTGCCACCTTTTGTCATAAAAAAAAAAAACAAAAAAAAAAACATCAATGATGGCGGATATGAGGATGCTGCTTAAACTTGAAGTCTTGGTTTTGACGACCGGTGTGGCCTGGGTAGTGAGCTGCTTATGAAGCCGATGGTCCTGGGTTCGAATCCCAGTCAGGGCATTTATTTGTATGATTTGGCAAAATGTATCCCAATACATTTTTAACACATAATATTAACTCTATTTTCAAATAACAAGTTCCGCTAAGCATAACAGCTACCTTTAAAAAAGACCCTCGAGGCATTAGCAAGGATGCTGGCGGCAGTTCCTCGTTGAGTTGAGCTGATATTCCGTGATTTGCGGTGTGATGTCGGCTGACTAGAATAGCACCACCATCTCCTCCCGCGGGTGTCGCAAGAGGCGACAAACGGAAAAATCCTACAGACGGGCAGCAGCGTCCGTCGAAACCCAATCTACAGCTACTGCGGGCTACCCGCCTGCCAAGCGTGGCGACTATGGCAACTACTCCCCAAGATGATACAAGTCATATTTGTGGGAGGCCTATGTCCAGCAGTGGACTGCATACGGCTGAAATGCATTGAGCTGATACGCTGTATGAGGAAGCCGCTAGCTCTTCGGTCACCAGTTACGTAAATGTTTTTTTTGGCGTGCTGTGTATTTCAGTTGTTCGTTCAATTTTGAAACGCCGGCTTATTCCGTTAATCCACCGGCTGGTCCTAATTTCGACTCTAGGTTTTTAACCTTTCCATTAGTAGATTTATCTGCTTATTTCATTTACCTTAGCATTTTTATTTTTGGACCCGGGTATGTCCTTACACTACGTCCAAGAATGAGAGGTAGGGCACAGCGAAGTACCATCATGCTTGAGTCCGGAGAAGCCCAACTGTGGAAGTACGTCCTCCTTACTGAAGACCACAGCCATAATAGCACTGCTACCTTTCAGGTATGTAGTGTTGTGTTACTGAGACTACCCAGAGCTCCAACCCCCCTCCCCCTTGTGACTCCCCTGGTGTTCCGGATCTCCATGGGCGACGGTAATTGCTTACCACCAGGCAATCCGTCTGCTCGTTTGCCACCTTTATCATAAAAAAAACATAACGTACCTTAAATTCAGCGGCCGAGAGACCTTGGCTAGCGTCCAGGACGTCGGACCCGGGCGGAGTCGCGGCCACAGCTTGTGCTAACGCTTGTAGCACCGACTGTTCAGCCAAACCTATCCGCAACTTGCCTTCTAGTGATCTGTAAATACAAACATCATTAAAAAAGTATTGCTCGACATGTTTTGCTCCGTAACGAGGAGCATAATCATGAGTTTCGTGGTTGACCAAACGAGGGCTCGACGCCGGCGACGGCGGTCAGGCGAGAAAGTACCCTCATTTTCAGCAATATTGTCAATTGCACAGGAATTGCACGATTTAATTCCGCCATCTCCGTTCCACCACCGCCCTCTAGGCGAGGGGAGCGGTTTCATCCTTACGTTGTGAATATTCCATTCATTCGCACGAAGCAGTTCGCTTCTACCTTCCTAATGCGGACTGCTAAGGAATGGAATTCGCTCCCTTCGTTTGTATTCCCGGAAAGATATATTATTTTTTGTTGTTATTCTGTCACATCAGCCAGGAGACAACTGAAGCATAGTTTGTTACAAGAAATGTGGCCCTGCGTACTACTGACGCGCTTGTTAGGTGACCCATTCTGGAAGGGACATATAGCTTCTACATATGTGACATTATCTATAATAAGAGACCTTATTGTCGATGGCGCTTACGCCGTTGTTCAAGATACCACAATATAAACGCTATGCGGTTCGACGTAAGCGCCGTCGACAATAAGGTTCCTTTTGCTAGATAATGACACATATATGTTTTATGTATTTAGATGCAATTAAACTGTTGAAGAGTGACCCAGGGGAACGTAACCATGGCAACGAGGGACAAAGAATAGTTGATAGAGATAGTATCATCTGCCTAACGTTGTCCCGGCATTTGCCACGGCTCATGGGAGCCTAGGGTCCGCTTGGCAACTAATCCCAGGATTTGGCGTAGGCACTAGTTTTACGAAAGCGACGCCATCTGACCTTCCAACGCAGGGGATAAACTAAAACTAGGCCTTATTGGAATTAGTCCGGTTTCCTCACGATGTTTTACTTCACGGAAAAGCGACTGGTAAATATCAAATGATATTTCGCACATAACTTACGAAAAGCTCATTGGTACCGGCCGGGGTTTGAACTTGCGACCTCCGGATTGCAAGTCGCACGCTCTTACCGCTAGGCTACCAGCGCTCTTGAGATAGTATATATTGTATGAAATTATTACCGTATTAAGTATCGGGACTCCGAAAACCGGCAGGCGACGTACAACGACTGAATCTTGCCTATTTTCTTGTTGACAGAAGCTTGGCCTGTGAACAATACAAACATACATACATGACAGTTATGGTCTAGTGGGTAATGCCTATGAAGCCGATGGTCCTGGTTTCAAATCCCAGTCAGGGCATTTATTTGTGTGCAGATATTTGTTTCTGAGTCATGGGTGTGCTCTATGTATTTAAGTACCCATTTATATATTATATATATATCGTTGGCTGAGTACCCACAACACAAGCTTTCTTGAGCTTACCGTGGGGCTCAGTCAATTTGTGCAAGAATGTCTAGTAATATTTCTTTATTTATAGGATAAGTAATTGAAGTCTTTCCAAATGGTTTATACCCAGGTATCTCCTTAAACTACGTCCAACAATAAGAGGTAGGGCACAGCAAAGTGCCCTAAATCACGCTCGAGCCTGGAGGAGCTCAACCGGGGAAGTACCTCCTCCTTACAGAAGACCACAGCCATAATAGCACTGCTACCTTTCAGTGTTGTGTTCCTTATGGTGAGTAAGGTTCCCAGAACTCCAACAACTTTTAGGGCAACGCGCATGTGAATCCTCTGGAGTTGCAGGCGTCAATAGGCTACAGTAACTGCTTACCATCAGGCGGGCCGTATACTTGTTTGCCACAGTCGTTGTATAAAAATATATTTCACTAAATTTGTAAAAAAGCCTTTCCTCTTACCAGTCATTCCAGCGATTTCTTTCAAAGCGTTGAAAACCGCCCTCGTTTTGAGGGGTGGTGGTGTGAACATGGTTCTCTGGGTAGACCGGGCCTGCTCAGCCACCGCCCCAAGGTCGCCGGTCTTCTGGGCGGCTGCTTTCATCTGGGCCAAGGTTCGACCTGTGCTTTGGCCAATAGCCTTCATGAGGTAGGTCTCTGCTATGCCTGGAATACATAGACATACCATCTAGATGGAGCGTGCTAATAATAATACTACCGAAAGGGATGGTCTTATGTAACTTTCCATAGGTATGGCAGAGACGGCGCTATTTTCGTCCGTCCTTGTCAGTCTTACATATTTTGTTGCTCTTAAAACTGAACCCTTCAGAACTGTCAAAGTTGAACCAGAACGGGGTCGCTGCCTCCCTCCCTCAGTCGCCGTTACAACTCTTTAAAAATCTCTCGAGCACTTTAAAGTTAATTTAGACATATTTTTTTATACGAGACTGACCAGCGTTTGACCTCAGTCGCACCTGATGGTAAGTGACGACGAGGTCGAGGGTGTAGCACGCTGGTTCACTGACTATTAACTCTTGCCATGACAAGACCCAAATAATATCTTTCCGAGAATACAGATGAAGGGAGCGAATTCCATTCCTTAGGCGTCCGCATTGGGAAGAAGGAAATTTCGCTCAAATTGGGCAAAATTGAAAAAAATAATAATAATTTCGTTATCAAAATTTAATAGCTAGTAGCTTAGTAGTGACTCTGCCTACGAAGCGGGAGGTCTTGAGTTCGAATCCTTGTCAGAGTTTGTGTTTGTATGTATTAAAGACGTTTATATATGTATCTAACTATCGAAATATATAGTCAGCTATTACAGTCAGCGTCATATAGTTCGTTAGTCAGTATGGCCAAATATATCAATACATATCCTTACTGCTATATAAATAAACATATGTATCGATATATTTGGCCATGCTGGCTGCAACTAACTATATGACGCTGACTGCAATAACATGCCTTATTGAGTTGCTGGTAGGACTGGGATGATTTCTTTAAGATTATCCTAAAATACTTATGTACATTTATTTTCTTGGACGTGACTTAGGCTTGTGACCATTAAGCACAGTAGAGCGATCGGACTGTGGAGGGAAGGTAGCCTGGGGAAAATCCAGGACCCTTCCGCACCAGACTTATTTGTACTACTGGAATACTCTTGAGTTTACGCTTCCAGCGAGATTGGTTGAGGCAGTCTCAAGCTAATCTGAGAGGTATATTTATTCAAATACTATACGTACCAAGCTCCAAGCTATGATAGGCCGGCGCAATCTGATTTAAGCACAGATAGACGCTCGGAAGTAGATCCTCAGGAGTCAGCGCTATTACTGACCTGCAGGAAAAACATACGTTAGACAAGGAAATACTTTTTACACGCCACTGCTCGGAAATATGGCCAAAGATGGATTGAAATGAGAGTATAAAGTTGCTCTTAGTAGCACTATTCAAAAACATTCCAATAATGTAGATTTGCAAAGTAAAGTGTAGTGTTTTGCGGCGTCATAATTTTGTACGATTTAAAATAAAATAAAATATTCCTTATCATTCAACAATTGCCCTAATGCGAATATCAATATTACTTTTAATTAAACTGTGTATTATACTGTGTACTCAACTTGTTTTATTTCATTACATTAGGCATGAAAAGCACATAGTAATGCCTCGGTATAAAGTGCAATAGATGGACTCGCATCTTACTCGTCCATTTATTGCTTACTTTCTATACCTGGGCAACAATGTACTATATAATGCTCTCGCTGCGCTGTGCGCGACGGGCCGGCGACGCGACCGGACACTCAGCATTGCACAGTGCTTGAAAATGGAGGCCTATGTTCTCCGAAACATGTCGTGCGAGTGACTAAATAAACGTGAGTAGAACCGTGTAAATCATTAATGCTCTCTCATTCAACTATGATAATATTCTCCGCGCAGACGGGAGGCGAGAAATTAAACTTATTTTGACAAAAAATAACTCGAAAAGAAAGAAACAAGTCGAGCAATATTCGACTTATAAAACGTGAGTTACCCGATTCTTTTTATACACAACTGACCAGCGTTTGTCTTGTCACACGTGATGGTAAGTGTCGACGAGGTCGAGGGTGTAGCACGCTGGTTCAACAGCCTATTCACTCTTGCCTTGAAAAACCGAAATTATATATTTTCGGGAATACAGACGAAGGGAGCGAATTCCATTCCTTAGCATTAGGATGGTAGAAGGGAATCGCTTCGTGCGAATGAATTGGAATATTCACAACATTTATTTAATATAATTCTAGTTGTTTTTTTATATTTATTTTTATTACCGAAAATACATACCGAAAGAATCCTTTCATAAATACGTCCTACTACCTTATTTACAGTACAATAGAGTTGCTCGGTACATATTATTGAAATTTTGGCAGTGAACGAATTTTTACACTTGACTGTACCTACTTAAATAAAAAAAGTGGAATAGTAGTGTCACGATAGTTTCGTGTTAAAAAAAATCATCATCATATAAGCCGAAGAGTGTCCACTGCATGACACAGTGACCTGGACGTCTACTGTTGGATATAGGGCTCCCCCAATGAGGCCTACAGTGATCGGTTTGCACCACCCACGTCCAGTGGATTCCCGTGATCTTTACCATGTGCCAGTTCACCTTGTGGGGGTCTGCCCACGCTGCGCCTTCCGGTACGTGCTCGCCACTCGAGAACCATCGGTACTGTGTTCCTGATGGCGAGTAAGGTCGCCAGCACTCCAACTTTTAATTTAGCCAACGCGCATGTGAATCCTCTGGAGTTGATGGAATCCGTACCCTACGGCAACTGCTTATTAGGCGGGCCGAATGCTTGTTTGCCACCGCCGTTATATTTAAAAAAAACTGCGAATCAAGTTTAGCGAACCGGAGGGCTATGTAGGTTATTGTGGTACTGTTTCAAAAAAATAATTAAAAAAGAGCGTGAGATATAGTTTAGAAAATAAATACCTGAAATAGTTGCTAAGTATCTCAACGATCTTCAGCCGGGCCGATATAGCCTCAATTGCTTCTAGAGTCTTGGCAAGGGCTATGTACGGCACTGGTTGTTTCGCCGTCCAACAGGCGTCGTTGATGGGGTGGTATTTGGGTTTGGTGGGGTCGTATTCTGTTTCTGAAATAAGGTTACAGATTTACTATACTCTGTTTGTTTAGGTAATTAAAATAAGGTAAACAATATTGTCTTCGGTTGCCGCGATAATTACTCATGAAATAAAACAACTGAAACGGATTAAATCGCGTCACCGAGTCACCCGATGACCATTAGTATACGCGATTTAATCCGTTTTAGTTGTTTTATTTCGACTCTACACAAAGATCTGTGCTCATCACACAAATGCCCTCACTGGGACTTGAACCGTGGACCACCGGCTTCATAGGTAGGGTCATCCTTACCTGGAACCACTCCACCATCTTTTTCCTTCTTAACCGTGGTGTCTTTTTTAATGTCTTTGTTTTTTTTCTCTGGAGTTTTGTCTTTTCCATTTTCTTTGAGTGGAGACTTCTGACTCTTAGGCGATGGGGATTTCTCTTTCTTTATTACTTTTTTAGCAATATTTTCTAAAAAAAAAGATCATCAAGTTTATGTTTTGTTCAATCTTGTAATAAACGCTTTTTATGTGATTTTAGAATCTGTCTTAAAAAATTGCCTCCGGCGTTTGGAGCATATCGACGGTGGAAATTTCAAATGTCGTAAGGGACATACTTTTATATGCGACTTACGACATTTGAAATTTCCACTGTTGATATATTAATGACATTGTCGTTAATATATGCGGTTAAGTCCCATTTATTTGTAATATGTATACATATTATTAATAACCGTGAATTTTTATCGGTATAAGTGAAAAATTTTACTGAAGCACCATGTCTATGTAGTTGTGCAGAGAATTAATATGGAACTTACGTCAAAATTTGAATATAGAACGCCGACATGCGTGTACACACGTTACTACTACATAGGCCAGGTGCTTTAACTAAGAGATTTTCACATATATTCTGCCTATTTAAATAAATAATACTAAATTGTAAAACAGCAAATATAAGAGCCTGGACTCAGAGTAACATTTTGTACCGTTTTTTGGTGGAGTCCCAGCGCACAAACTTTTTGCGCGAAACCGTATTGTCGTAACTGGTGACCGAGAAACTGCCGCCAGCATCCTTTTTTTGATTTAATGAGTTAAGTAGTTATTGTAATTCTTGTATATTATTTGTAAATAAAGTATTTTTCAACCAGAATTGTATGAGTACAAGGAAAACAGTGTATATAATTTTAATAATCTTGTTAAATGCTATAAATTAGATTTTTTTTATGGCAAAGGCGGCAAACAAGTATATGGACCTCCTGCTACATAGGTAGTAGTAAACATACCACTTTCTCTTTCCTTCTTCCCTTTAGCCTTCTTGCTCTTCGGAGACTGGTAAGTCTTGACATTATCACTCTTCTCAATTTTTATCTCTTTCACCGGTGATGGCACTGGAGATGCTTTCTTTGACTTAGGGGATTTCTTGGGTGACATTTCAAGTGACTTTATTGGTTCCGATTCACTTTCTGAGCTCTCTATACGCTGCCTTTTGACTTTCTTTTTCTGAAAAAAGTTTTTATAACGTACAGTCAGCAGCAAAAGTTGCTAAGCATTTGAAGTGTTCAAAATGACCTATACGCGCTCTTATTCTCTTGACAATAGAGACGTGTTGACCTCATTTTGAACACTTCAAATGCTTAGCTACTTCTGCTGCTGACTATAGTAAGGTATAAAAAAAACAGTTTTTTTTATATTCTTCTCAAAATGGAATGGCCCACTAGGCAAGAGGAAGAGGTCGACCTCTGATGCATTGGGAGGAGGAAATAAAAAAAGATAGCCGGCTCAGACTGGATCACAACAGCGCAAGACAGGGAGAAGTGAACAGCAATGGAGGTGGCCCTTACCCACCATTCATAATTGGTTTTGAAGATAATATAAACTTTTGTTAACAATAATTATGTTCAATGAATAAAGTGCATTTTTATTTTTTTATATATATTTATTTGGGGGTCCTTTATGGGTACTCGGGCCTATATTTATTTTATTATTATATTCTTCAGTACCTAAAGAGTTTATGTAATTATGTATGTAGAAGTTCTTTTAAACAAATTACGCTCCATCGCATGCTTAAGAAGGCTTGTGTTAAGGCTGTTATGGGTACCCAGCCAATAATATATATAATATACAAATGTAAAAATACAAAAATATATAGAAGAGATGTTAAATAAGACATACCGAAACAGATGTGGGTGGACTTTCCTTCTTCGGAGACTGTGATTCGCTGCTACTACTTTCTAGCCGCTGCCTTTTTGAAGACCGTTTACCCTTTCCATTTTGTACTGGGGATGGTTCTTTAATTTCTGTGTCTTCAAATGATGTATCCTATAAAATGTTACCAAAATTATATGTAAAAAACTTAACCTTTAACTACCAACCTGATTTTGCGTGCAAATAATCGCAACCGTAAGTCCCCTACATAAAGTTGACAATAAAATCACGACGTCTGTGAGACGTATACCTCGGTATTTGAAGGTTAACTGAAGGACCATTTCTATGTAGTTGTACAGAGAATTAATATGGAATGTATGTCAACATTTGAATATAGAACGCCAACGTGTACACATGTTAGTACTACATAGCCCAGGTGTTGTAGCTAAGTTTTTCACCGATACTCATTTTCAAGTTCAAGTAGTTTCAATATTGTAGGCTTGCATTAAAAGCACTGATTCCACTGAGTCGTTGTTACTAGTGTAGCTTTAACACATTAAGTGCCAGGAACCAGCCATTATAATATTTATAGTCTGGCAAACCAAAATACGCAGTAACAATCTATACTCTCTTGAGTATATCTAGCATAGAATATATTTGGTAAAATGAAACAGAACTGGCAAGTAAAACATAGAAAACAGTATATAGTACAAATGCATCGTAAGACTTACATTTTCAGGTTTTTCCTTCTTAATTTCGGCGTCCTTTTTAGGCGTGATTTTGAAGAAGGATGTAATACTCTTCTGAGCCATGGTTCTTACTTGTAAAGTGTCTGTACTAGTCAATAAAAGGCTTATATGTTTCGAACTCCGAAGAGATGCAACGGACGGATGGATGAATCTATTAACACTAGTTATAACTAATCTGCACGGTAAAGACAATTTATTAAAACAATTCATATGTCAATATTGCACGAAAACATTTTAATAAATTCATTATTCACGTTAAATAACGATAGAATCAGTAAGGAATTGTAGCGTTTTTCTCATTATAACCAAACTTTTGATTGTCAAATGTAAACAAATTTATAGATTTCCACCACGCTAAATAATGTTCTAATGCGTTCCAATAGATGCGATTTCGCTTTAATCTTTGATTGACGTTTAACTGACACAAAGCAAAGGGCGCGAAATCGAAAACACACAACCAAATTTGCGCGCGCGAATAAGATAAAGCGGGGCTTAGACGATTAAGAAATTCCTACCGTATAGAAACCATAATTATTGATTTATACTAGCTAGCCATAAATGCAGGATAATTAAAATAGCCATAAAACAGGTTAAACCTGGGACCTGGGACTGGGAATATGAATGAACGCAAAAGTTAAATGGCCTTGCTACATAGAACGTATACGATATTTCATTATATCTCCCATATCGCACGATTTTTTCTTTACCATTATGTCTAACAGAACAATTATTTTTGGTTAAAGTGGTCCTTTAAAATTTAAGAATACCTGACTCCTCGGAAAACAAAAAACAAATAATTTAAGTCTATAGTCGGGTTTCCATAGCAAATCGGCCCTTGACTTATGATTTTTTGGAGTTATTCGTATGGGTGGAATGTCATATTGACAGTGGGAATGGCGCTCAAGCTCATGCCGGTTCGAATCAAAACGCCATTTTCGTGCCCGTGTGTCGAGTGCCTTAACTGATTCGGACCAGCTGTCAGCACTGTGAGCAGTGTGAGCGTGAATCGAACCACGACTATTATCATATTACTCGTCTAAACTCTACTTAAATAAAGACATTTCAGATATATATTTCGAATTTTTGTGCTTACAACACTATTACTTAAAACTATTGTCGTGTGGCAATACTTTGTAAAGTCTGGCAACATATTACGACGTTTCCTACGAAACAAATAACAATCTTTTTTATTAGTAGTAATTTATGATGAGAGAAATATACTCTGGGATCGAGTAATAAAAACTTTTGTTTTTAATTTTGTAATCTTACTATACTAAAATAAAAAGTGGTGATTATAAAATCTTTAATAATAAGTTATTTTGATTAAGTAAAGGACTTATTTTGGTAAGATGGCGCCCTCTAGTAGTAGAGCTGTCAACCTAACGCGTGTCGTCCATGTTCCGAGTGTGGTGTGACTTATTTTTATTTTGTGTTAATTTTCAATTCCCTATAATAAATGTGAGATGCAACAGCATGTGTCATCCCATATAGTGGAACCTTGCTCCGGCTGAATGGATCCCGCCGTCGCGTGGTATCAGCCCGAGCAGGAAGGACCCTCGAAGCGCCTGTGGCTTCGTATCTGGGAAACTCAAAGTGAAATAGACAAAATGAATTTGAAAAACTTGGAAAACTCTAATCCTAATGTGAATAAAGCGCAAGACTTTATACCAATAAATGATGTGAACGGTGAAAGTAGAAATAATAATTATTTTAATCCCGCGCGGAGGAAAGTGAATGATAACCGCGCATCGACTTTTAACCTGAACAAAAACCACGATGCTCTCATAGGTGAATACGGTGGGTGTCCGTGGCGGATACCCAATTACAAATACAAGCCCGGAATATTGGGGTGAGTAAATGTGTTTTTGGTTATTATCTGATAGGTATATAAGTGGTTATGATGTATCATGGCACGCTGCCGCCGTGCCAGCACGTTGGTCGTGACAATTCTCTGAACTCCTGAATCTTGAGGTTATCCTGCTGACGTCCTTTTCATTACCTCTTTACTGATGAAAATCCAATCAGTGTTGCTACATGACCTACTCTTGTTTTATAACTAGAAAATTCCACTGACCTAGAAACTACATAATTAAATACATAAACAAAATGTAATTTGTTTATGCCCAGTTTATTACGCTATTACGTTAGTTTGTGCAATTCGTCTTTATTTTTCCTGTTTTTGTTAATTCCTTGTATATTATAACCTGATTGATTATTGCTATTGGATATTTTTCGCTTCATTAATAATATTTGGGATTCTAACTGAATCCTTATTATATTATTATCAATTCAATAGATAATGAATGAGACATAAATCATATATCTTATTCTGTATCTCCAAGTTAGTGTTTTTTTACACACAAATTTATTATTTTTCTTTTATTGATTTTGTGTTGATTATGAAAATACTACATTTATTTATGATTTATTCAAATTTTATTATTGGTTGAATAATCTGATTGCAAAATCCAGTATGATGTTGTGTATTTATCATAATTTGTATAAAGTGCACGGGTAAAAAACCTTTTATTGATAACTTTTGATACTATGTAGGGTAATTTGTTAGGAAATGGCCACATTATTTAAAAAATGAACTCTATTTATAGGCCATTATAATTCATTTTAGTGTGAGGTGGCAAGTTATTGAAGGGTGGCCAGTAATCAAAATTCCATTAGAAAATAAGTTATTATTGGTAAACAGAATTTATTTTCACTATAAGATGGCCAGTTACTAGGAATTTATCCTATGTATTAATTATATTAAAGTATCCAAATAATTAGACATTGCTGAAAGGCAAAGTTTGTTGTGGATCTGGTTTGTTCCAGGATATAACCAATGCTAAGGGATTTAAACCCTATTTTTTAGAAAACTAACTCTAAAATTTCCCATTCTATTTTATTGGGAGACCCTGTAAAAAGTTCTGCATGATCATAAAGATATATATATGCGAGTACTTGAGAAGTTCCTCTGTTTTATTATCTGTTCAAAAAGGGCACCCAAATCGTTAACCGATATCAGCTGTGCAGGTCACAAATATCTAAACATGCACTTTATCACCTTGACCATAGAGGTGAATAAATATTTGTCTCCACAGCTTCAATATATCTAATGGCGACTGTATACAGTGAAAAAAAATGAACTATGAGAATCTAATTTGAAAATAATTAGTTTAGTCAATTGTCTCTAAACAAACATTCATTAATTTTTAACAAGAAATAAAATTAATATAAGGTTTGCTAAAATTTACTTGTTACTCATGAAATGTACAATCAACCAATTTGATTTATGGGCCACTTCATTCCTCGTCACAGTGAAAATCTATATGCAAGACGGAAAAGATCTCTTATTAACATCACTGTGACAAGGTTTGAAGTGGCCTAGAAATAAAATTTGTAGGCCGTATATTAAAGTTTAAATATTTGATTTCTTGGATATCTTGTGTGACTGGATTATGTGTCAAAGTTCTAATCTAAACAAATCATTTTAATTATGACTTTAGACAATATTTCCTTCTGTTCTTTTAGGCGGTGATTCTACCAGAGATGTGCGAGGATATGTGTTGGAGAATTACTTCATACATTTAATTTTACATTTAATGTGTCTATTTTGATCAAGCTCAATATAAAAACCCGGCTCTCTACAATTTGCCTCAGAAAAATTCTCGGCTTCTTTGGGCACTTGGCTCGGCGGGAACCTGACTGTCTGGAGAAGTCGTTGATCACCCACACATAGAATACCCACACGCTGGTTCGATGCCATTAAAGGAGTCACGCGTGTTAAGTTCCAGGGCTCTATGCGGAAGGCAGAAGATCGGCCAGGTTGAAGAGCATTGCAAGCTAAAGCGACTTATGGTGGTCACGTCCCTCAGTCATGAGGTTATGACGAAGAAGAATAGAGAGAATTACTTCATTCCCCTATCTTCAATGAATAATGTGGTTCTATTGGTTCTTTAAACACAATCCTCCTTACACATCCTAGTTTACCTCTGGTGGGAACACAGCCTTAGTTGGTATAAATTATGTAAGCGACTAACACATACATGCTCATTGTAGCATTCAATAGTTTAATTTTACGGAAATAAATGAACTACAATCCACTACAAATGATTCTAAACATGATTCAATTTTAGAAGTTGAAATATTCCAAAGTGCTCAGGTTTTGCACCCCCTCCCTATTTTTTTGGGGCAACTACAAATAAAATTCCTATTACTACAATCAACTACAAACAAAACCCTATTAGAAAAAATATTTAAAAAATTGGTCAAGGTTGGATGCCAGGTTCACAAAGATATAACACATGTCTAGAAATATGTTGCATTCTTTCAGTTATGACTGTAAATAAATTGTTTTGCATGAATTTTATTTTTTACCAGCTTTTCCTAGCGACTTTGTCAGCCAGCCATGCACGTTTTTAATAGTACATTACATCAGAGGACGGGAAAATGAGGATTTCCAGCAAAGGGGATATATAAATAGAGGCTGGTAATCCGTTTTCACGACAAGGCATGTATAGTGCTTTTCTCAAACATACAATTAAGTAAAAATATTTCAAAAAATTAAATTTGCAAAATCATAACTAACAATGAAATTGAAATGTATTAAAAATTAACATCAGCTATTTGCTATGACACCTGCCATCTTTGCCTCTATGGATATTCGTCGAAAAAAAGCTACTTTATATAAAAATTTCTTTTCCGTCCCCTTCAGTTGCCGCGCCCAAAAAACCATACTTCCGAGAATATTTAATTGCATATTTGAGAAAAGAATGTTTCTCTTCTTCTTTCCTTCTTTTTACCCATTGCTGGGGAGTAGGGCTCGCATTAAATTTTTCCACTGGCTATGAGGTGTCCCAAACTTGGCAGTGACCCAAACTTGGGTCACTTCCCAAATCATTTCCAGTACTCTCAGCTTTCTCCACAGTGCGGCCCCAAGTAGATTTAGGGCGGCCCTTGCGTGTATCATGCATCTTCTAGGTTAGAGCAATGTAAAGTATGGTTGCTGAATAAAATTATCATATGGCCTTTCTCGTAGCTCAAACTCTCCTTACCAGATTCCATCTCTATTGGTTCAGCGGGTTAATTGTGAAGAGGTAACAGACAGACAGAGTTACTTTTGCATTTATAATATTAGTATTAGTATGGATTGAAACTATTTACTTAATGATTAAGCCATTTTTAATATTTATTACCATTATGTCTGAGTTTCTTGTGATTTATGTATTAAATATCATGCGGTGTTTACCAGTTGTTTTGTAAATCTTCATTTCAGCCGTAAGACTTGCTCTGCTATAGGCCTCGCCCAATTATGACTTATATCATCTTGGAGGGGGAAGTGTTTACACAGTCGCCACGCTTTTGTCTTTGTCGCCTCTTATTTACGGTACCCGCGGAAGGAAATTGTGTGGTGTTATCAGCCTGGGGTCCTCTCGGCTACTAATCCCAGGATTTGGCATTGGCACTAGTTTTACGAAATCGACTGCCATCTGTCCTTCCAACCCAGAGGGTAAACTAGGCCTTATTGGGTTTAGTCTGGTTTTCTCACGATGCTTTCCTTTACCGTAAAGCGACTGACGATATTTCGTAGATAAGTTCCGAAAAACTCATTGTTACAAGCCGGGGTTTGAACCTGCGACCTCCGGATAGGAAGTCGGACGCTCATACCGCTAGGCCACCAGCGCATCAACACGTTTCAAGTAACATTTTTTTTATAGAAAAACGGTGGCAAATTAAGCATACGGCCCGCCTTATGGTAAGCAGTTACCGGAGCCTATGGACGCCTGCAACTCCAGAGGATTCACATGCGCGTTGCCTACCCTTTAAGAACCTATACACTCCTTTTTTGAAGAATCTCATACTGTAGTCCCTAGGGAAAACCTCGGCAGGGAGTTCATTCCACAGCCGGAGCGTTCGCGGGAGGAAATTCGAAAGCCTTAACTTATTTAATGAACAAACGGGATTGGTACTATTTAACCGGCGGTATAGTCGAGTTCATATATATATGAGCAGCTAAATGCAAAATATGTATGTAAACATTTACACGTCATAAGAGTGTACCGATATTTTTACCCTCGGTATTGCTCATATATTAATGAACTCGAGTGTACGATATAGCCGACTCTCCCCTACATATTTATTATAGTTAGATATTCTAGTGAAAGGTGTCCTTGTTAAGGCCGTTCGTTGACACCAGTGGCACCTTCTGAGGAATTAAGTCTGAACTACATAAATTCATAACTAAGAACATTTTTTTTTCTTAGTATACATATATCATATACAATTTATCATAAACCAGCTGTCCCGGTGAACTTTGTACCGCCTTGATGTCTATAAAGTATTTTTTGTGATTACTTCCTTTTTTAAAGCATACTATTAAATTTTTGGCAATGATGATCACAACGAACCCAAAATCGTCCAAATCGGTTCAGCCGTTCTCGAGTTCTAAAAGCCGGAACTAACACAACTTTCTTTTATTATTATATATTTTATTAGGAATACCGCTCTAAAGTAAAGTAAGTATAATTAAATGAATTATCTGTGTCCTTATAATTTAATGTAGTAAATAAACAGCAGAAGTTGTTAAGCAAGTGAGGTGTTCAAAATGATATTAACATGACTTTATAGTTTAATAAGAGCGTGTCAAGATCATTCTGAGCACGTGGCCTGCTTACCAATTTCTGCTGTTGATTGTACCTACCTATATTATATCTATATATATATAAAAGAAAGTGCAGTTTGTTCAACCGCTTATAACTCGAGAACGGCTCGGCTGAACCGATTAAAATGATTTTGGATTGGTTGGAATCGTCATAGCCCTGATTGAGATTGAAGTACTAAAAAATCACAAAAATCCCGTGATTTTTGAAAGCTATCACTACTTTTGTCCCGTTTTAGGCGGTACGAAGTTCGCCGGGTCAGCTAGTTGTAAATAAAAATCGTAATCTTAAAGCTTAACGGAATGATAACAGCGCCATCTCTCGAGTTAAAACTCTAACCAAGGAGACTAATGTTAATGTACTATTATCATAAGTCAATGGGCCATAACTAGTGTACTACTAAAGAGCCTTGCAATTCGTCCTTTCATGCACGAGAGCCATAAATGTGTCTCCTACAGGTGGGCGTGGTTAACGCAAATCGATATAGGGCTTAAAATGAAATTCCATGTATTCCGATTTTTAAAACAAAGCGAGTTCATTCGTAAACAAACGGGCACACAAACAAACAGCTTCTCAGTACTCTTAATGATACCGTCTCCTCCCAGAGAATGACAAAACGTATTTCTCTTAACACGTTCAGCTCCGACGACACGTCTGTGATCTTATTAAACCTTCTCCAATGCCAGTGACACAACGTATGTGATCAAATATGCCAGTGACACGTATTTGTGTTTAAAAAGATAGTCCTATGCCGGTAACACGTAAGTGTGTTCAGATAAATTAACTACCCAATGCCGGCAACACAACAGTTGTGTTAAAAACGTTCGTATTCCTACACCACTGGCATAGGAGTAGGTAAGAACTTGACTTATGACAGCGGCATAGGAATATAAAATCGTATACTGCCTGTGGCATGCTCTGAGTGATGGAGGTAATTTCTACCGACATATTGTAAGCGTTTAGTAAAACAGTACCGGAGGCGAACGTGTTAAGTACTTTTCAAACCTGTAGATATACATTCTAATATGTTGACTGGCATTCGTATTATGAAGGCAAACTTGATTGCGATTGATAACAGGCCGGGTTTGATACTAATTATGTTTGGTATGAATGCAGTCTACAATGTCAGCAGAGGTCGGAATTTTCGTGGCTCTTTTGAGCAGTCATAGGCACTACTCGTTTATCGACTACCGATATTCATAAATATGTCGATAAATTATGGAGCGCAAAAACTTTTGAGTGGCTGAAATTGTTAAATAGAGATTTGTAATGAAAATAATAAATAGTTAATAGTTACCAATTTCAAATTGAATCGGTTCAGTTCAATGTTTTAATATTTATTAATTTCATGTTCAAAGTGATATAGTGCTAATAAGTGTTTCGTCGTTAGTTTCTCTATAAAATAAATAGATAGTCATTTTTTTTCAACATTGTCTGGTTTTAACTTATATATCAATATATGTTAAAAGTTGAAATAGATGACATATACTTCAGAAAAAAGCGACGAGGACGGGATCCCGTCTCGAACACTGGAGGTCCTCGTCCTCAAAGCAAATCAAAATATTTCATATAAAAAAATAATTTGTTCTTAGTTTAATCGATATATGTGTTTACATACAAGGAAATCCCTATGAGAAGTCCCTATGACAGCTCAAAAGTGCCACGAAAATTCCTGCCTCTGGATATCAGCCACTATATCGACAGCGAATATACGCACACTTCGTTTCCAGCCCAAAATGGCTACTAAAAATTACCCCAATAGTCTACTGTCCGTTATCCCCTTACCCTCTTCCTTGGCTTTAGATATTATCCAATAAGCAAATTCCCGCTATTAGAAAAAAGTTATCATTGGTTCAAAGTTTTGATTGGCTAATATCCTCCTGAGTCCCATGAGCTTACATGTAGTACACACAGCAACACATACATCTGTGGACCTTATGCCTTACATAATAAGGTCCACCAATGTACAGCTAAGAGTGTTGCTGTTAGTACTAATTACTTTATATAAATTTGAATTTTAAAATTGGAACAGACTTGAGTTTTATTTCGCCGATATACTTACTCAACCTCGTGTCTGTAACACTCATTTGATGAGAAAAACACCCGTATTCCAAATGAATGAAAAGCGACATTTCCATCAAATGATTGTTGCAGATATGAGGTTGAGTAAGTATAGCGACGATTTGTTTCCTTCGATTTTGACACAAAAGAGATTATACTTTATTTCCTACACTATAAAGAACAAAATCGAGTTGTATTTACTTGTATGATGGGGCTTAGGAGGATATGGAATGTCATATGTCAAACCTCATGCGCACGAAGGACTATCTTTTAGACTGCCTTTCTGTCCTAGTTTTTGTGGGGTCATTATGCAGACTTCATTCGTTATCTATATGAGAGGTAGGGCACAGCGATGACCATCACGCTTGAATCTGGAGAAGCCCAACTGGAGAAGTACCTCCTCCTTACAGAAGACCACAGCCATAATAGCACTGCTACCTTTCAGGTATGTAGTGTTATGTTCCTGATGTTATGTAAGGTTCCCAGAGCTCCCCTTATAGGCCGGCAACGCGTATGTGACTCCCCTGGTGTTGCGGGTGCCCATGGGCGACGGTAATTGCTTACCACCAGGCAATCCGTCAGCTCGTTTGCCGCCTATGTCATAAAAAAAAATGCTTGTAATAACATTAAAGCCAAGACGGGCTGCTTTCGGTAATCCTTTTTTTACTACAAAACGATAGAGACAACGCTGCAAAAAAATTCTACTCTAAACTTATTGGTCCTATACGCACAAATAAGATTGCATTTTAGTATTTTTAGTAAACTCTATGGCATTGTGATAAGGGCTACATTAGAAGTCAACTCTAATGCCTATAGTTTCTCAATCACAAAACTAAACGACACATATAGCGTACTATATTTAAAGTCCAACCATTACTGAGGTTGCATATTTATAGCACGACTGTAATCATACGATTTTCGACCTTAAAACAAAAGCATTGTAGACTAAATTCGCCTCCGTAACACATTGCATATTTTTGGCACACCAACAGTTGCTACACGTAATTATGAACCTTGTTGCTATATTAAGAAAGGCGTTAATTGTTTGACGACGTTAGCGTCGCAAGCGCACGTGAATTGCGTAAGGCACGCACTGTAAACAAACTATATGATATCTGTGACCTTGAACTTTGAAAAGCTTCCTGATTGATGATAAAAAAAATGATTTGCATTCACAAATATATCACCTGTTGGCATTTATAAATATATAAAAAAAAACGATCGACTTAGTTCGACAGTAACACCAATAAGGCTTCTAAGAACAAATCAAATTATTTAAAAAAAATTTTTTGATTAGCATTAATTTTTAAGTAGTTTTAGGAAATACATATGGCATCTTAATTGTATAAAAGCGGGTAACTCGCGTTTTATAAGTCGAATATTGCTCGACATGTTTCACTTCGTAACGAGGAGCATAACCATGAGCCATTCGCTTTACCCGCTTTTTATGTAATTAATATGTTACAATCTCACGATAGTTTTGTGCTTAACACATTTCATCTATTTAAATTATCAATTATTTATATGTCTGACTCACTGTCGCAATTTATCCACTAACCCAAAGGTTGTCTGGAAGAGATCGCTCTTTAGCGATAAGACCGCCGATTGTGTTACCTATACTTTAAGTTTGTAACCTGTTTTATTTATATTTTGTTTGGGTTATGCAATAAAGAGTATTGTTATGTTATTTTCTCAAACATGCACTACAATGTCGAAATTATATTCCTTATAATGTATAGAAGTATCTAAGGCTTCGAAGTGTGTCGTTGCAGGTTTGGCTCGAGAGGTCTTTAAGTTTAACATTGCCACCATAACAAATTTCATTTTTTTGCATAGGTACATTTCAGCCGTATGCAATCCACTGCTGGACTTAGGCCTCCCACAAATATGACTTGTATCATCTTGGGGTAGTTGCCATAGTCGCCACGCTTGGCAGGCGGGTTGGCGACCGCAGTAGCTGTAGATTGGGTTTCGAGGGACGCTGCTGCCCGTCCGTAACATTTTTCCCTTTGTCGCCTCTTACGACACCCGCGGGAGGAGATAGGGTAGTGCTATTCAGCCGGCATCACGCGGCATAACAGATTGTATAACCTTAAACTTAAACCTATTATTAATAAAACCTATTTTTCACAGGTTACACGAAGAAATCGAACACTTCTACACATACATGTCGCCAACGGAGACTGAGCACCTCGTTCGGTCTACTGTCGTGAACAGGATCCGCGGCGCCATCCTGACTCTGTGGCCGCAGGCCAGGGTCGAGGTGTTCGGGTCATTCAGAACGGGGCTGTATCTGCCTACGAGCGACATCGACTTGGTTGTTATAGGTAAGTGCAGGCTACTGGTATTTACATAGAATGAGAACGTCATAGCCGCCTGTCGTGAACAGGATCCGCGGCGCCATCCTGACTCTGTGGCCGCAGGCCAGGGTCGAGGTGTTCGGGTCATTCAGAACGGGGCTGTATCTGCCTACGAGCGACATCGACTTGGTTGTTATAGGTAAGTCTGCATACCATACCACGGAACACCAGTAGATGTTGACATAGGCCTTGAACCATGTTCGCTCGACCGTCGTGAACGGGATCCGCGGCGCCATTCGGGCACTGTAGCCGTATGTCACAGTCTAGTTGTGCCGTTCCTTCAGAACGGGTCCAGTATCGTATCGGTCTACGAGCGACATCGATCTGGTTGTTATAGGTAAGTCTGCATACCACATCACCAAACACCAAACACCAAACACCAATATGTGTTTACATAGGCCTAGAACCATGTTCGCTCGACGGTCGTGAACGGGATCCGCGGTTCAATTCGGGCGCTGTAGCCGCATGTCACAGTCTAGGTGTTCGGGTCATTCAGAACGGGGCTGTATCTGCCTACGAGCGACATCGACTTGGTTGTTATAGGTAAGTCTGCATACCATACCACGGAACACCAGTAGATGTTGACATAGGCCTTGAACCATGTTCGCTCGACCGTCGTGAACGGGATCCGCGGCGCCATTCGGGCACTGTAGCCGTATGTCACAGTCTAGTTGTGCCGTTCCTTCAGAACGGGTCCAGTATCGTATCGGTCTACGAGCGACATCGATCTGGTTGTTATAGGTAAGTCTGCATACCACATCACCAAACACCAAACACCAATATGTGTTTACATAGGCCTAGAACCATGTTCGCTCGACGGTCGTGAACGGGATCCGCGGTTCAATTCGGGCGCTGTAGCCGCATGTCACAGTCTAGGTGTTCGGGTCATTCAGAACGGGGCTGTATCTGCCTACGAGCGACATCGACTTGGTTGTTATAGGTAAGTCTGCATACCATACCACGGAACACCAGTAGATGTTGACATAGGCCTTGAACCATGTTCGCTCGACCGTCGTGAACGGGATCCGCGGCGCCATTCGGGCACTGTAGCCGTATGTCACAGTCTAGTTGTGCCGTTCCTTCAGAACGGGTCCAGTATCGTATCGGTCTACGAGCGACATCGATCTGGTTGTTATAGGTAAGTCTGCATACCACATCACCAAACACCAAACACCAATATGTGTTTACATAGGCCTAGAACCATGTTCGCTCGACGGTCGTGAACGGGATCCGCGGTTCAATTCGGGCGCTGTAGCCGCATGTCACAGTCTAGGTGTTCGGGTCATTCAGAACGGGGCTGTATCTGCCTACGAGCGACATCGACTTGGTTGTTATAGGTAAGTCTGCATACCACACCACCAAACACCAGTAGATGTTTACATAGGCCTAGAACCATGTTCACTCGACGGTCTTGAACAGGGTCCGCGGCGCCATTCTGGCGCTGTAGCCGCATGTCATAGTCTAGGTGTTCGGGTCATTCAGAACGGGGCTGTATCTGCCTATGAGCGACATCGACTTGGTTGTTATAGGTAAGTCTGCATACCATACCACGAAACACCAGTAGATGTTTACATAGGCCTTGAACCATGTTCGCTCGACCGTCGTGAACGGGATCCGCGGATCCATTCGGGCGCTGTAGCCGCATGTCACAGTCGAGGTGCTCGGTTCCTTCAGGACGGGGCTGTATCTGCCTACGAGCGACATCGACTTGGTTGTTATAGGTTAGTCTGCATACCATACCATGAAACACCAGTAGATGTTTACAAAGGCCTAGAACCATGTTCACTCGACGGTCTTGAACAGGATCCGCGGCGCCATTCTGGCGCTGTATCCGCATGTCACAGTCTAGGTGTTCAGGTCATTCGGAACGGGGCTGTATCTGCCTACGAGCGACATCGATCTGGTTGTTATAGGTAAGTCTGCATCCCACACCACCAAACACGAGTAGATGTTTACATAGGCCTTGAACCATGTTCGCTCGACCGTCGTGAACGGGATCCGCGGATCCATTAGGGCGCTGTAGCCGCATGTCACAGTCTAGGTGTTGGGGTCCTTCAGGACGGGACTGTATCTGCCTACGAGCGACATCGAATTGGTTGTTATAGGTAAATCTGCAGGCTACTGGTGTTTACATAGGCCGAGGACCATGATCACTCGTCCGTGGTGAACGGGATCCGCGGTTCCATTCGGGCGCTGTAGCCGCATGTCGCAGCCTAGGTGTTCGGTTCCTTCAGGACGGGGCTGTATCTGCCTACGAGCGACATCGACTTGGTTGTTATAACGTATGCGGAGTGAAATTTGGACAAAGTTTGAATATATAAAATGTAAAAAACAAAAATCTAAAAAATATATAATTGTATGTCAATGTTAAGTATATATATCTGTCAATCAATCTGGTAAGTTTCATAAAAATTGGATGTTGGATTTTGTAATTATGGTAAATAACCAAGAACGCCGTCGTAAAACTGTATGTAATTTCTACAGTATACATCCCCTATGGCCGAAATCGAAGGTGGTGGAACATTTTGTACAAATGGGTGAGAGTCGAAGCACCATTTATAATATTTTAGCGTCTTTTACCTTAAAAACAACCACTGCTAGAAAGCCTGGTTCTGGACATTATTCCAGCTTGAGCAAGTTTTCTGAGAGAGGTCGACTAAAGAAAATTACCGCCGGCCGTGTTGCTAAATCTTACAGAGAGCTCGGAAGAAAATTTAAATGTGACGGCAAAACTGTCAAAAAATATCTTGAAGACATGGGCATCGATAAGCGGTGTAGAAAAGTTAAATCCACCGTCTCCGAAAATCAAAAACCCACTCAGAAAATACGACTGCGTAAATTGGTCAAAGAAATATTTTACGCCAAAAACAATGTGACTTGTGTCATGGATAACGAGTCATTTTTCACGTTAGATGGAAGCGAGTGGCAAGGCAATTACTATTTTGAGAAGACCAATGGTCCAACTGATGAGAACGTGAAATATGTTGAGCATACCAAGTTTCCTAAAAAAGTTTTGCTATGGCTTGCCATCAGTCTACGCGGAATGTCCAAGCCGGTGTTCTTTGAATCAGGTTTGGCTGTGAACGCCGATCGCTACATAGAGCGTTGTTTGAGATTAGTGCGAGATTTCATAAATACGAGTCATAGAGGAGAAAATGTTGTATTATGGCCAGACTTAGCCTCAAGTTATTATTCCAAAAAAACACTTAGCAAAATGGCGGACCTAAACATCCCATACGTACCGAAGACATCAAATCCACCGAATGTTTCGCAACTTCGCCCTATTGAAGATTTTTGGGCAAATCTGAAGAGGCGAGTATATTGCAATTATTTTCGGCCCAAAAATGTGCAAAGCTTGATTCGTAAAATAAAATTGGAGTTGAATAAAATGCTCACATCTATGTTTTCGACAGCGATGGACAAAGTTCCTCAGAACTGCCGTTAAGCATCTCGCATGGGAGTAAACTTTTTTTTATATTAATCATTATTAGGTACTTTATTATAAAAACATAACAATTTTAAAAAATCATGGTGTTTTTTTTATTTAAAACAACATTGCACTTTGTCCAAATTTCACTCCGCATACGTTAGGTACACACAGCAACACTTTTAACTATATATCGGTGGACCTTATGCCTTATATAATAAGGTTCACCAATGTACAGCTAAGAGTGTTGCTGTGTGTACTATGCCGATTTTTACGGTAAAGCCTTTGGAGCAACATAGAACATTAAATATCTGACCTTTTTAAAATATTCTTCGTAATTATCGTACAATTATAGGGTAATTCGTTAGTAACTGGCCATCTTCCAATAACGGTTCACATTATAGCAAAAATGAACTCTGTTTATAGGCGATTAGAATTCATTTTAGTGTGAGGTGGCCAGCTATTGAAAAGTGGCCAGTTACTGGCAATACTTGGCAAGGCACGCGGACTGGATTGATCGTGAATCGTGATGTCAAATCGATATCAATTTTCAGATTTCCATTTTGAAATTCTGAATGACTCCCTTAGTAGAATCGAGTTCGTAAATAAATAAGTATTTTTAACCTTAACCCATTGATATAAGGTGTTAAATTGTATTCATATTTCTGAGCGTGTACATCGCACTTAATCTTGTAACCGGCTGACTCACGCGCAGCGCTCGGCGGAAGTTCTCGTGAATTCACCGGAAGTCCAACATTATGTAACAACATCATGAATTATTGCAAGCAAACGGTAAAATTTTAATGTTTCTTTTATTTAATAATAAATAATAATGAATGTTTCGGGACAATCTTACACAAATCGACCTAGTCCTACCCTACGGTATGCTCAGTAAGGCTTGTCTTGTAGGCACTAGACGATTATATATATAATAGATACATATAAATACTTAAACACATAGAAAACACCCATGACTCAGGAGCAAATATCCGTGCTCATCACAAATAAATGCCCTCACTGGGAATCGAACCCCGGACCATCGGCTTCATAGGCAGGGTCACTAGCCACTAGGCCAGACCGCTCATCAAGTAATAATAAATAAATATTTCGGGACAATGTTACACAAATCGACCTAGTCCTATGGTAAGCTCAGTAAGGCACTAGAAGATTATATATATAATAGATAGATATAAATACTTAAATACATAGAAAACACCAATGACTCAGGAACAAATATCTGTGCTCATTACACAAATGATAAGTATATAGTGCGATAAAGTCCATGTACCGATATTTTTTAATACCTTGGCTGCTCCGATAAATTTGATGACTGGACGTAAATTAGAACGAGTATTTATTTACGGGGATTTATTGATAACGTCGTTCGGTTCGTCACACTACGTCATGTTTTGCGTAATCACTCAGTATCGTTAGTCCAATTATCGCTGTTATTTTATGACGTTCCTGTACCTGTTATCACTATTGTGTGGCTCATATACAGTAGTCGCCAGATAATTAAGATCAATATTATTTTTCCCATACAACTGCATTCACATATGACCATACGTCGGACTATAGGGGGCAGTTTGAGGGCAAGGTAAAGTTTACAAAAAAATCTTAACTTACGAGTAGTATAATGTACCTAGTATTTGTAACATAGTTGATTAAATTAGATATCATTTATTCATCTTTAATGTGTAAATACTCTTTGAAGTTGTATTTTATTCCTTTCTCACAGCTGGAATTGTCTGAGTGACGGATAAAGCCAAACGAACTTTTTCGCCATTTTGACTTATGTGTAGTTTATAAATAACGTAGTTAGTTGCTATGATATTTGGAATTTCACATTAGAAATACTAGGTCCCAAATACTCGAAAGTGAATTGATTGATTTGCGAACCTTATCTATTCTATTCTGACATGTCACGAAAATGCCCGCTGGAGTCCGACGTATGCATATGACTATAAAGGCCGTGCCAGGATAAGCTAAGTGATTCTGCCCCTCTCGAGTTTGGGTTTGTAATTTGTATAGATTGTTAGAGCCACACAATCTATACAAATTACAAGCCCAAACTCGAGAGACCATTAGTCGTTAATGTGCCAAATTTGAGCACCTTAAACGTCATAGTTTTCGTAAAAAAATAATAATAAGAAATTTAATTTTTGTTTGTTTTTTTTTTCTAGCCGACCAATTTTAACGTGCTTGTGCATTTAATAAAGGTGATTAAATAACCATAATTATTAATCGTATGGCATGCACAATGTGAAGGACAATCAGAATACAGCTTTGAGGTTGTTGAGCCAGGCAATCAAGTCAGGGGGGACGGAGATTAGGTCCTCAGTTGGTCCAGAATACGAGTGAAGGGGGCAGCGCTGGATAATATGTTCAGTGGTCTGTTCTTCTTCACCGCACTCGCAGAGAACTTCCAGCCCCATTTAACTTTTATAACAAAAAAAATATAAAAAATCCAATAAAACTTTTCAGATTTGAAGATGATTCATTTATCAAACAGCACCCGGGGTCTTGGACCCGGGTATGTCCTTAAACTACGTCCAATAATGAGAGGTAGGGCACAGCGATGACCATCACGCTTGAATCTGGAGCAGCCCAACTGGAGAAGTACCTCCTCCTTACAGAAGACCACAGCCATAATTGCACATTATGTCATAGGCGGCAAACGAGCAGACGGATTGCCTGATGGTAAGCAATTACCGTCGCCCATGGGCACCCGCAACACCAGGGGAGTCACAAGCGCGTTGCCGACCTTTAAGGGGGGTTGGAGCTCTGGGAACCTTACTCACCATCAGGAACACAACACTACATACCTGAAAGGTAGCAGTGCTATTATGGCTGTGGTCTTCTGTAAGGAGGAGGTACTTCCCCAGTTGGGCTGCCCCAGATTCAAGCGTGATGGTCATCGCTGTGCCCTACCTCTTATTGTTGGACGTAGTTTAAGGACATACCCGGGTCCAAAAACTTACTTCAGAATTTGAATATAGAACGCCGACATGCGTGTACACACACTGTGTGTAGTTGACCTACTATTTGGGCCAGGCCCCTATTTCACCACAGTGACAATTGTCACGATTCCCGACATATGTAAATTTCTGACGTTGCAGGTGTCCATTGGTTACATTGACCGCTTACCATCGGGTGGGACGTGTGCCTGTTTGCCACCAACACGTTAGTTTCAATAAGATACCGTTATTTTTTATTATATCATCAATAGATAGGTAGTAGTTAGATGAAAGGCTCTTGACAATTGTCACGAGAAATACGACAATTGTCGCGAAATTCCGACATAGGACTAATCACATATCGAAATTTCTTCTGAGGATCGTGACAATTGTCAAGAGTTCTTCACCAAACTACTACCTATTTATTGACGATATAATAAAAAAATAACAGCATTTTATTTAAACTAACGTGTTGGTGGCGAACAAGCACACGTCCTACCCGATGGTAAGCGGTCAATGTAACCAATGGACACCTGCAACGTCAGAAATTTACATATGTCGGGAATCGTGACAATTGTCGCTGTGGTGAAATAGGGGCCAGGTGCATTAGCTAAGTTATTCATCTATCATTTTCGATATCGTTGGACACTGAGACACGGCACACATGCTGATGTTATATTTATTGTTTTAAGAGAAATAGCAAAACTAGTGAAAAGACTTATCACATAGCCGAAACTCAATGATTTTCGTCACAAACTACTGTTTGTGCTATATTGGTCCTTAGCGAATGAATTTATATTCAGCACTTAAGTATGGCAAAAATGTAATGCCCCAAAGTCCCCGAACGAAACCGGAATAATAAGCGGACCCTGAGATAAGATTCTTTTAAATCGCGGTGGGCTTATAGCACTAGGTCAGTGGTGGGCAAACTTCATCATTTGAGAAATTTCAGAGCGCCAGAATGAATAAGATTCATCATTAAAGGCTTGGGCACATAGGCGCGATTTGTGAGCGTGGCGGTAGCGCAGCGTGACACCGGTGTGGCTAATGTAACGAAATAAGGCACACATTCGGACGGCAGCATCGCGCCCCGCTGCGTCACGCTCACAAAACGCGCCTATGTGCCTAAGCCTTAATTCTTTATTTTATCCATCCATACTTCATACTTTTGACGACCGGTCTGGCCTAGTGGGTAGTGACCCTGCCTATGAAGCTGATGGTCCTGGGTTCGAATCCCAGTCAGGGAATTTATTTGTGTGATGAGCACAGATATTTGATCCATAGTCATGTGTGTTTTCTATGTATTTAAGTATTTATATATGTATCTATCTACTATATATCGTCGTCCAGTACCTACTACACAAGCATTACTGAGCTTACCGTAGGATTAGGTCAATTTGTGTAAGATTGTCCCGAATTATATTTTTTTTATACTTATAATCTTGTTACTTATCCATAATAATATTATAAGTGCGAAAGTAACTCTGTCTGTTATCTATTCGCGCTTAAACCGCTGAACCAAATGGGATGAAATTTGGCATGGAGAGAGTTTGAGCTACGAAAAAGGACATAGGATAATTTTTATCCCGCAACCATACTTTAAAGACGGGCATGGCTGGCCTACGAAGTTGCGAAGAAAAGCTTAATTATAATTATGTGTTCAGCTGTAAAAAAACTGCACTAAGTAGGGCAGCCATATTTGAAGATGTGCTTTCGGAATTTTCTAATGTTGTCTCTTGAATGTCATGGCTAATATTCACTTCCGTAAAAAATGTCGCATCGCAACATGTTATCTTTAAAGATAAGATAAATAAAAATAAGCGAATCGTGGTCCGATTAACATAATACTCTGTATTCTGTCCCGTCAAGCACAAAACGTCGGATATTGAATTGGGAAGTTGTATTATTATTTGACAGTTATATTATATTACACTACTAGCCTTATCCCGCGGCTGTAACCGGTAGCGATTATTATTGTTGTTTTCTTTTAATTAAATAAGGAGTTTAATTAAACACCACGTTTAATGTCTCTCAATTGACATTTGACTCCATCTCCATATAAATTTTTAACTCCCTTTTTGACACCTTAGGGGATGAATTTCAAAAAACGCTGAAAGTACTTTTCTTGTATTCGAATAAGGAGTGGAGTGGCTTAAAATTTTTACTGATATTTACCCCCCCTTCCTCGGTTTTAGACATTATCCAATCAAATTCATAGGAATGCTGTGCTGGAAATCGCTTCCTGTAGGGAAGGTGCAATGTTAACCATTAATTGTCATCATGGAATCCCCTCCGGTACCATCGGTCCACTTTCCCGATCTGTCTATTTTACCAAATGGTCCACTTTCCCGATCTGCCTAATTGTTTTTCTCAATCCGTCTATTTACCTATCCGTCCACTTTCCCGATCCGCCTAATTACCGATGCGTCCACTTTCTCCATTGGTCTACTTGACCAAATGGTTCACTTTTCCTATTTGTCAACTTCTGTGTCAGTCAATTTGCCGTTTTTCTGGATCCAGGCCCCTATTTCACCACGATGATAGGTGCGACAATTGTGACAAGTATCTATTTCTGGCGTCGTAGCCGTCCATAGGCTAAATTTACTACTTACCGTCAGGCGGGATGTGTACTTGTTTGCAACTAAAATTGTAAAAGTAAAAAAATGATGACGTAAACAATAAACAGATAATACTTTTGCGAAGAATTTGTCTAATTGTCACAAATACGACAATTGTAACTAAATTCCTACACGGGACTATACGTACAGTAAAGGAAATCGATTCACGTACCATTTCGTACCTTGTCACAGTAAACACTTTTACAATGCACTATGCTCGGAAAGTGCTCTTTGTAGGGCTAAGGTTGTGAATAGAAAGTGATTCTTTTATTCATTTCAGTCGTAAAACGTTCACTTTTGGACATACCTCCCCCAAATATGTATTTTACCGTCTTAGGGTCCCCCCTAGTAGGGTTAGAGTTCCCACTCTCCCAATGTTGCCATAGTCACCACGCTTGCCAGGCGGGTTGGAGACCGCAGTAACTGTAGATTGCGTTGCGACGGACGCTGCTGCCCGTCCGTAGGTTTTGTCCCTTTGTCGCCTCTTACGACACCCGCGAGAGATGTGGTGCTATTCTAGTCAACCGGCACCACATGGCATGATAACAATATCAGTGCCGAAATATCACTTGTTTATTTTGGTATTATCATAAACAACTGCGTAGTTCTCGGTCACTTTCACGGGAATTGCGTCTCTCGTGTCCGTTATCATAATTACAGGTAATCTTCACAGAAGCTGGTCACAGATTTGGAGACATTTCAACACTTTTTAGGGTTCCGTACCTCAAAAGGAAAAAACGGAACCCTTATAGGATCACTTTGTTGTCCGTCTGTCCGTCCGTCCGTCCGTCTGTCAAGACCCTTTTTCTCAGGAACGCGTGGAGGTATGAAGCTGAAATTTATATCAATTACTCAGGTCTACTGTCCCTTGAAGCTGTGAAAAAATCAAACTTCTAAGCCAACGCAATCAAAAGATACAGCCGTTTATGCCGCAAATTTTCGACACTTGCAAGGGAATCAAAACCTACAGGGTGCTTCCCGTGAACTCAGAATCTTGAAATTTGGTACGAAGCAACGTCTTATAGCATAGATAAAGGAAAAATTACGAAAACCATAAATTTTTAGTTACATCACATAATATATATTTTTTTAATAATTTTAAACTTACTACCCATTTCCTCATAAACGCGTAGAGGTATTAAATTGAAATTCATACCAAATACTCAGGTCTATAATACCTTTAAGCTGTAGCAAAATCAAACTTCTATGTCAACGCAATCAAAAGAAACAGCAATTTAAGCTGCATATTTTGAAACTCGCAAGTACTCGCAAGGGAATCAAAACCTAAAGGGTACTTCCAGTCGACCTAGAATCTTGAAATTTGGCATGAAGCAACGTTTTATAGCACACATAAAGGAAAAATTCCGAAAACCTTAAATTTTTAGTTACATTACAAAATATATATTTTTTAATAAATATAAACTTATTACTTTTTTCCTCATGAACGCGTAGAGCTATCAAGTTGAAATTCATATCAAATACTTAGATCTAATTGCCTTTAACCCGTGAAAAAAAACTTTGTAAACCTTGCAGGTTTGTACGGAACCCTCGGTGCGCGAGTCCGACTCGCACTTGGCCGGTTTTTTGTAATTAAGAACGATTTTCATCCATCGTTCCTAATATGTGTATTTTACCAGTCTGTATTTTTTTAAGTTTAAATCTTACAGAATTCATTTATGAAGCCACACGTCAGTATTTTTGAAATGATAGATAGCACAAGCGAAACTTTTATTTTTCCAAATGTAAAAAGTCATTTTTGTTTGCAGATGCTATGCTATGGGAAAGATAATATTGCTCATTATCTGGCCACGACTGTATATCGTTGGCTGAATACCCACAACACAAGCCTTCTTGATCTTACCGCGGGGCCGGGCTCATTTATTAAGACTGTCCTGTTATATCTATTTTAAATTTATTTAATTTAAGGTATTATTTTCTGTTAGGCATGAATGATGTTTGTTTACTCCATTACATTACTTATTATTTCTAAGTTTAGTAAATAATTATTGTTCTAATTAGGTATATAGGCAGGCAACCTTAAGATCCCGGGTTCGAATTATATGAAGATCATCTATTTAAGTTTACATGATAAATAAACTATGCCAAAGCTCACAAGTGCTAAACGGCCTACTTATAGGAGTACAAGCACTATTAGGCGTCATCAGTGTTAGGAGAGCGCGACGTCTGGCCTGGCTAGAGCATTAGTCATTTACGGGCCAGACTTGGTAAATGAATGACTCGGCACTTTGTGTACACTTATATCTTTTACTAAAGAACTTGGAGTTTTATCGACACATTGCTCGGAAAGACGGACATATGTGACCGTCCATGGCTAAAGGTCCCTTATGGCAGGTATTGAGTTAAGCATAGATCCTAAATCTACATTAAATAAGCTATCTTACACAAAAAAAATTATGACTCTAAGTCCCATACTTTTTTATAAAAACATTAAATTTACAAATGCTAAAACTGCACTTTTGAGAAATCGTCAAAAGAAGTTTGAAACTAGTTTTAAGTGTGTTCCCATTGGAAGTTACATAGATTATGATTGATTTCGTATCTAAAGGGTTTTTTCTTTGGAACCCAGTCATGGTTTTTTTTAATGTGACTTCCAGATCATGAAAAAACAGCCTTTGAATATAGCAACACGCTCATATGGACGAAACTATTAAAAATATTTTTTTCGGCTTTTCCTTTAATATGTTGTAATCAGAATCATTGTATATAGTAGAACATCTTTGAGCTTACATTTTAGGATAGAAACAAAAATCACATAGGCTACGAAATTTTTTTTTTTATTAAAATGTTATTATTGTTATCAGTTACATCTTTCCTAGAACAATAACAAATTTGGTATAGTATGTTCTAAATTATATTTTAATCAGTCCACAGAAGTATCACAAAAGTCTTATTATTATTCTGCAGGTCACGCTTTTTTATTTATACACGATTAAAGTTACGTAAAAATCACAATTTCACTCCCATACATTTGAGAAAAGGGCCCTTATGACCAATCACAGACAAAACATATTAATAATTACAATACGGCACAATATTAACATAATTTATTTGCTAATCTTGTATCAAAACAGCAATCCGAAGAAAAAATGTTATTATACATTTTCTAAAAATATTGATCAGTAATGAGTAATTTTAATTTAAAGTTAACGTTAAATAATTCACATAGTACCTACACCTAGTGATCCCGGAAGGTGAAAGAGAACACAATATCTGTGCTGTTAAGAGTCCGTTACCACTTAGGAGCCATTCATAAATCACGTAAGGACATTTTAGGTGATTTTTGATCCCCCTCTCCTTCCCGGGTAGGGGTGTGTATTCACGGTCAGACCCCTTACACGCCATCTTTGGCTCTGTATGGATAATCGTCGAAAAAAAGTTACTTTGCAGGCCTTTATATGAAATTCCATTTCCGTCCCCTTCAGTATATTTCATAGCATGTTTGAGAAAACACCATTTCGTATTCGGTTTCTGTGTACACCACACCACAGTAGCTACATGTAGGTAGGTTTTTTACGTTTTGTAGGTAATACATCTAGTGCAGAAGCCGTCGAGAGATGTTTTGAAGTCAGTCGGAAAATATAGTACCTACCTACACGTAAAGTAACATTTAAAATGACCGTAGGTACAGTCAGCAGCAGAAGTAGATACGCGTTTGAGGTGTTCAAAATGAGGTCAACAGATCTCTATTGTCACGTGTAGGTCATTTTGAACACTTAAAACGCTTAGCCACTATTGCTGCTGACTGTACCTAAAGCCGTTTTTGTTATTATACTTATGTATATAACTTAAACTTGTTTATAATATCAGATATGAGTCCCATGGATTTGCACGCATTTCTAGGCTGCAGTGACTGCTTAGGTACTATCAGGACGGCCGTATCCTTGTTTGCCACTGACATAGTATACAAAATAAGCAAAAATTGTAAAAAAATACTTGTAAACAATTTTAATTATTTTATCTGTTGAGCTTTGTCATTTTTGTAAGCAATTTCCCATAAGGGACCTTTTCTACTAAACTTTGGACTCAATTTTAATAAAGAAAGAATTAACATACACAGCTGACACCAAGGTAAAAACATACCCCTATTTGTATATTTTACTATTTTGCATAGAACTAAAAAATGATAATTTTGACGAGTTTTACAAAAACGCCAATATCTCCGTAACTAGAAACTGCCATAAGGGACCTTTTCTTATGGACGGTCACATATCTTTGAACATGTAAGTTCTGGGGAAAGCTGATGAAAGAAGACCGAGAGGTTTTTATGACAAAGGTGGCAAGCAGACGGATTGCCCGGTAGTAAAGCAATTACCGTCGCCCATGGACACCCAGGGGAGTCAAGCGCGTTGCCGGCCTTTATGGGATTGGAGCTCTGGGAAATTACTCACCATCAGGAACACAACACTGCATACCTGAAAAGTAGCAGTGCTATTATGGCTGAGGTCTTCTGCAAGAAATTAATAAAAAAAAAAAAAACATGCCAAGCTGAGACAGACTTTTCGCGCACATGTTCAAATATAGGAATTTTAATGTGAAGTCTTGTTTGTCAACATTTGGTGTCTTAGCAGTGACACCAAATGTTACCGGCGAGCTCACAATTCAACATATTAGCTGCCAATGCATACATCAAAAACTGACAGCAGCTATCGATTTTATGGTATAGACTTCCTCATAGCGAGGTATGTGTAAGTTTATAAAGTATCACCTGATTACCAATTATCACTGATTAACACGTTCGCCCCCGGTACCGTTTTACTAAACGCTTACAATATGCCGGTAGACATTATCTCGAACTCTCAAAGCACGCCACTGGCATTTTCCGATTTTTTTTATTCCTATGCCGCTGTCATAAGTCAAATTTGACTCCTGTGCCAGTGGTACAGGAATACGAACGTTTTAAACACAACTGTTGTGTCGCCGGTATTGGCCAGTTAATTTATCTGAACACACGTGTTACCGGCATAGGAGAACTATCTTTTGAAACACAAATACGTGTCACTGGCATAGGAATTCAATAATTTTTGATCACATACGTTGTGTCACTGGCATTGGAAAAGGTTTAATAAGATCACAGACGTTGTGTCGTCGGAGCTGACTACTTACAGGGACGTCTACTCTGGGATATATATGCCTTGAATTCTCCATACCTTAAAATTTCCTAACTACAGTCCAAAAACTCCCAATGGTCCAAAACTAAGTTGAATAACTTGTTTAGTTTATCTAAATTACACACAAAGGTTGTTCATAAATAAATTAATGAAGCAATAAAGAAAAAGTCAAAAGGATTTAGGTTGATACTAAATTACTCCCTGCCGAGATTTTCACTAGGGACTACAGTATGGGGTTCTTCAATAAAGGAGTGTATAGGTTCTTAAAGGGTAGGCAGCACGCATGTGAATCCTCTGGCGTTGCAGGCGTCTATGATGATGATGATGATTAAATCCTCTTATCCCTCATCAGGGACATAGGGCCCTAAGAATCAACTTCCACTTGGCTCGATCCTGCGCAGCGTCCTGGAGCTCCTTCCAGTCCAAGCCAGTAGACGCTGCCTCCTTGTCAACTGTGCAGGCGTCCATAGGCTACGGTAACTGCTTACCATCAGGCGGGCCGTATGCTTGTTTGCCACCGTCGTTGTATTAAAAAAAAAACTAACGTCAGTTATGGACTATAGTAGCACTGATGGACTACAGTTCGGTAGTACGGTAAACTTGTATCTTTTACCAAATAACTTGGGGTTTTATCGACACATTGCTCGGAAAGACGGACATATCTTTGAACATGATGGTTCTGGGGAAAGCTAATGAAAGAAGAACGAGAGGTTTTTTTTCATGACAAAGGTGGCAAGCAGACGCATTGCCCGGTAAAGCAATTACCGTCGCCGTAAACCGTCATATGGAGTAATCTCTATCACACTGCAGTCTCCGAACAAACTTTATCTATATTTCACAGACTGGCGAACTAACGGAACACGTAACATCAGCATAGACCCTTAACCGGTCGGAATAAGTGCCAATTTTCAGTTAAAATTTGCTTTTCGATCTATTTATAAGCCGTCGGCCTCGCTCTTCTATAACGAATCGTCAATCGTATTTGTTTGGCGGCTACATTAGTCTGAGATAGGTCGACGACCTTATATTTGCACTAGTTTTTTTTGACTAACGTTACTCGGTTAACTGACCTCTTATTGGGTTCCGTAGTTGCTGGAGTGTATTTTTTTTTTTTATGACAAAAGGTGGCAAACGAGCAGACGGAATGCTTGATGGTAAGCAATTACCGTCACCCATGGGCACCCGCAACACCAGGGGAGTCACAAGCGCGTTGCCGACCTTTAAGGGGGTTGGAGGTCTGGGAACCTTACTCACCATAAGGAACACAACACTACATACCTGAAAGGTAGCAGTGTTATTATGGCTCTGGTTTTCTGTAAGGAGGAGGTACTTCCCCAGTTGGACTTCTCCAGATTCGACCATGATGGTACTACGCTGTGCCCTACCTCTCATTGTTGGACGTAGTTTAAGGACATACCCGGGTCCAAAACTGTTAGTGGGCTAGCGAACCAGCGACAAAACTCCCTTTAGTTCCATACCATCACACACCACTTAGATTCGGTTGAGACTGCCTCAACCAATCTCGCTGGAAGCGTAAAGTCAGGAGTATTCCAGTAGTACAAGTCAAGTCTGGTGCGGAAGGGTCCTGGATTTTCCCCAGGCTACCTTTACACAGTCCGATCGCTCTAATAAGCCAGACTTTTTATAGAGCCTAAACCAGGCTAAAAAAGGGTTCTGAAGTATGCTATATATATTAAAATGTGTTATTTACGTTTTTAATTGGAATATTGTTCGCCATATTTGCCCCATAACCTTAAATATTAATACTAATTAACATTAAATTTTTAACGATCGGTCTGGCCTAGTGTATAGTGACCCTGCCTGTAAAGCCGATGGCCCTGGGTTCAAATCCCAGTCAGGGCATTTATTTGTGTCATAAGCACAGATATTTGTTACTGAGTCATGGGTGTTTTCTATGTATTTAAGTATTTATATATGTATCTATCTATTATATATGTCGTCATCTAGTACCTACAACACAAGCCTTAATGAGCTTACCGTAGGACTAGGTTGATTTGTGTAAGATTGTCCCGAAATATTAATTTATTATTATTAACATATACTTAGTTTAACTAGCCTAACTACTCTTAAGCTAGCAAAATCACATCAAATAACTCAATTTGACCAAAAAACTGAAAGTAATCGCATAATCGATATATCCCGCCTTCTCAACACGTTTCCGTGTAACAAATTCTTATAGCCGGAAAAAGTAATTTTCCACTCTAGTTACCCAATTCTCATAGTTGCGAGGGGGCCGCATTTCTGTCTCTTTCGGAAATATAAATAAAGAGGGAGACGAGGTGAGTATTGGCGAGTCGGTACTACTGTTACGGGATATTTAATGTTGTGTAGTTTATTTATGAAACTACCTTTACTTTTTTAAAGGTAACTTAATAGCGTAAAAACTTTACCTAGATTTTTGGTGACTTTTCTGAGTGCTCTGATTTGAATGGTCGCAGCCGGACAGAGGCGGGCTACAACTTTTTTACTATTTAGTTACAGTCGCCATCAGATATATCTGAGCTGTGGAGGTGGTCATAAATATCGGAACAAGCACTTTACCGCTGACAATAGAGACGTTGTTCCGATATTTGTGACTACCTCCACAGCTCCGATATATCTGATGGCGACGGTACAAACGGAAATACTCACGTGTAATTATATCGCACTGTCCGACCATGTGGCCGGCAAAATTTCGTTTGAATGTAAATTTGTATCAATGATGGATGAATAAAACTTAGATTTCTTCAATAGGCGTGTATATTGCATTTTTCAACGTTTACTAGGAAATACAATTTAAATCTACTTCGTGGATAGTTCTTGCGCATGCCACCATTTTGGGAAAAGAGACAGTACAGTTTTTGACATTAACATCGGCTGAGCTGTTTTAGCTATCAACAAAAACACGACGCGAAATGGGAATTACTTACAAAATACATATAACGCTCAAACAGGCACTAGGCGACATGTTTCGGGTAAGCTCTGGTACCCATTTTCAAGCCGAGTCAGGACTAGGGTTGCCAACAAGTGATTCAGAGATTCGCTGTACATTTACGATCACATTGCGAAATGTAAGAACAATATTAAAAGTGAGCATGAGAAGAGGCATGAAAAAATAAAAAGTAGTCGTTGCATATAATCTATTATAATTATAACAAAGCAGGTAAGTACTTATAGTTGGACCCGGATATGTCCTTAAACTACGTCCAACAATGAGAGGTAGGGCACAGCGATGACCATCACGCTTGAATCTGGAGCAGCCCAACTGGGGAAGTACCTCCTCCTTACAAAAGACCACAGCCATAATAGCACTGCTACCTTTCAGGTAGGTAGTGTTGTGTTCCTGATGGTGAATAAGGTTCCCAGAGCTCCAACCCCCCCTTAAAGGCCGGCAACGCGCTTGTGACTCCCCTGGTGTTGCGGGTGCCCATGGGCGACGGTGATTGCTTACCACCAGGCAATCCGTCTGCTCGTTTGCCCCCTATATCATAAAAAAAAAAAGTTAACAGACTTCTATTTAATAACATCTAACAAGTTCTCACCTCAACAAGATTATTTTAATATGCAAATCAACGCTCGTTTTGGTGCTGATAATCTAGTCTAGTCTTAAAACGCATGCTCTAGGGCCCCAGAAACGGGACGTCCCACATATAGCGGGACGGTTGGCAACCCTAGACAGAATACCGCTCAGAACTTTTTTTTTAATCAATTGTCCTAATTTATCTCATTTGTTTCCAGGCCAATGGGAGAAGCTGCCGCTTTGGACGCTAGAGCGAGAGCTGGTGACACAAGACATTGCTGAGAAGGAAAGCATCAAGGTCCTTGAGAAAGCCACGGTGCCTATCGTGAAGATGACTGACAAATACTCTGACGTTAAGGTATTTCTTTTTTTTTAATGACAAAGTCGGCAAACGAGCAGACGGATTGCCTGATGGTAAGCAATTACCGTCGCCCATGGGCAAAGAGTCACAAGCGTCTTGCCGGCCTCTAAGGCGGGATTGGAGCTCTGGGAACCTTACTAACCATCAGGAACACAACACGTACCTGAAAGGTATCAGTGCTGTTATGGCTGTGGTCTTCTGTAAGGAGCAGGTACTTCCTCAGTTGGGCTGCTCCAGACTCGAGCGTGATGCTACTACGCTGTGCCCTACCTCACTGTTGGACGTAGTTTAAGTACATACCCGGGTTCAAGGTATTGTTTTTAATTATTGGATTACTATAACCCCTTTTGGCGATAGGTCTGGAGGCCTAAAGAGGGACGCGAGAGTATCTAGCGGTGAGAGAGACTACCCGTCCTTTTCTAACTATACTATTTAAAGTGGGACGGATTCCCATCCCACGGGACGGTCCCATCAGCCAGAAGACAACTGAAGCATAGTTTACAAGAAATTTAGCCCTGCGTACTACAGATGCGTTTGGTAGGTGACCCATCATGGAAGGGGAATATAGCTTCTACAAACATATGCTTTGTGTATGTAGATGCCATTGAACTGTTTGAAGAGTGACCCAGGGGAACGTAACTATGGCAACGAGGGACAAAGCATAGTTGGTTGCCATATATCGTTAACTGAGAACCAGCAACACATGCTTTCTTGAGCTTACCGTGGGCCTCAGTCATTTTGTGTTAGGATGTCCAATATTTACTTATGTGACATTTTCTATGAAAAGGGACCTTATTGTCGATGGCACTTACGTCGAACCGAGTTGCGTTTGTATCGCGTATTCTTTAACAACGACATAAGCGCCATCGACAATAAGGTCCCTTTTAATAGATAATGTCACATATTATTTGTAATGAAGTATTTTCTTCACCAGGTGGACATATCGTTTAACATGAGCAGTGGAGTGAAGAGTGCCGAGCTTATCAAGCAGTTTAAGGTCAGTAAGGGCAGAGGTCGCTATTATGTTGTAATGGAAAAGATGTTCAATATCTTTGTGATTAAGGTTCAAAATCGAATGATTGTAATCTGTGGGCAAATAGATAGCGGTGATTTCGGCGATATAAATTAAACTCTAGTATAACGCAATAAGGTTGTAAATCTAATCTGGAAATGTTTACGTCACACTACACACGATTTCCAGAATAGTAATTATGTATTGTGTGTTGTATAGGCTAACTTATTAGCGATTTTGTTGTTCATAGTATAAAAAAAAAAAAATATGTGCTATGAGGCATATTAACATCTTTAATTTAAATCAAATAAGCATATAGGGTAATTCGCTAGTAACTGGCTAGTAACTCTCCAGTAAACGTTATACTAAAAATGGACTCTGTTGTATGGGGGATTATACTTCATTTTAGTGTAAGGTGGCCTGATTGAGGGGTGGTCATTAATTGAAACCCCATTACAAAATGTGTTCTATTTACAGGTGAACTGAATTAATTTTTAATATAAGGTGCCCAGTTACTGGCTATTTACTCTATTTCTTCTATATTAATAAAAT
Organism: Grapholita molesta; assembly: GCA_022674325.2. NCBI lineage: Eukaryota > Metazoa > Arthropoda > Insecta > Lepidoptera > Tortricidae > Grapholita > Grapholita molesta. The sequence continues at coordinate 2,909,099 of CP053141.2, read as the reverse complement.
TAAGTTGTGTTAGTTTTTATAACTGGTTTTTATAACTCGATAACGGCTGAACCGATTTGGACGATTTTGGGTTTGTTGTGATCGTCTTGGCCAAAAATTAATAGTATACTTAAAAAAAAAATCAATCAAGAAGACCCCCATTTTATAGACTTTCAGGCGGTACATAGTTCGCCGGGACAGCTAGTTATGAATAATATGGCTTTGTCCACATTTATTTCGTCACCCATACGAAATGTTTCGGAGAGTGTTCTCTTAATTTTCAATCACTACGAGTGCACACATGTCGCCCTATTGTTTTTTTTTAAAAGGTAAAGAAAATATAAAAGATCTTTATTTTTCAATTAAGGCACATTACATGCACAAAATCTACACCGGTCCAAACCCTATACCTCTGACCCGAATAGATACCGGCAAGAAACTACGGCGGGACTTATTATTTCAAAACTGTGATACATCAAATCTTAAATTACATAGTTCCATAATAAAACATATCAAACAGTTTATTATAAGATGTAACTAAAAATACTAAAATATAAAAGTAAAAATAATAATGTAGACAGAACTAGAAAATAGACATACTTTGATATGCTTTCTTACCTGAACTTTGTCATTTACATGATCTGGCAGTACATTCAATTGTTAGGCGGTTTAGTTAGTTTTTGGCTTGGCCATTAAAGTACCGATAAATAAGGTAATTTGCCAGTAACGGGCCACTTTTCAACAACTAGCCAAGTTATAATGAAATTGGATCCTGTTTACCTATAAATAGAACCTATTTTAGTATTAGGTGCTAGCAATTCACCCTATTAAATAATATACGGATACATGTCGCTATCACTTCCAGACAGTGTTTCGTACAAAAACCACACGAATAAAACAAAAAAAAAGAACCAACTATTTCATAACGGTACTATTTAGTAAATAAGAATAGCCTCGAATATCCAATGCGCAAAATGTATGGTTCAATGATTTTTAAACGTTTTTTTATTCACCTCACAAAGAACCTTTTCATTCATCTCTTTAAATATTAGAGCAAAGCAAATTCAACTCAATCCACCATACAATGAGAATCATTTTCGCTTATCAGAAACTTACTATAGATTCCATTATTGTTGGTGAATCATACTTTTTTTTGTTGTTATTTAGTTCCATTCGCTGCACGCCACTTGCTAACTAATTTATTGGAAGATTATATAGGTTACTAGCTTTTGCCCGCGGTTTCGCACGCGTAGAAGAATACCTGTAACCGGTAGCAATTATTATGTATTAGCTTTTACCCCCGGCTTCGCACGCGCAGAAGAACCCTCTTTTTGACCCCCTTGAGGATGAATTTCAAAAAACGCTGAAATTACTTTTCTTGTATTTGTATAAGGAGTCTACACAAAATTTCAAGTCTCTAGCTGTAAATTTTACACAATCCCCATACAAACTTTCAACCCCCTTTTTACCCCCTTAATGGTGGAATTTCCAAAAATCCCTTCTTAGTGGGTGCTTACGGTATACAAACTACCTATTGTGAAAAAATCAGCTATCTAGGTTAAGCGGTTTGGGCTGTGCGTTGATCAGTCAGTCAGTCAGGACTTTCACGTTTATATATATAGATGTATGTATGTAAGCACTTTATTGTACAAAAACAGTTTAAAACAGTATACAATCGGAATTATTGTTGTTTTCTTTTCATTAAATAAGGAGTTTAAACACAAGGTCGATCATTTGTTATTTGACTCCATCTCCATACAAACTTTTAACCCCCTTTTTGAACCCTTCGCACTAAAATAGTACAAGCGAGATGCGCAGATAGTAAACTCGATACTCGTTATCGAAAATCTCAATGTCACAACTCATGGTGAGGGTACTGGTGTTCTCGTATGTGACTTATTGTGTTATAGTCAATTTGTGTTTCGGCCATTTTTGTTTATGGACTATGACTATACTATGAGCCGTTCGAATGACAGAGAAAATTGTTCGAAATATTCGAATTTTCATTTTCGCGGCAGGCCTTTAGGTAGAAAATTAAAACCTAAGAGCTTGCCCTGCAATGCATTGTATCCGTCTTGCTTGTACATTGACGCGTTCGAAGAAGTATATTGGGATAAAAAATAATAGATGTTTACTGTTGTGGCTTTAAACAACTAAATATTTTAATGTAAAGTCGCATTTTTCATCCATATCTGAGAAACTTGCCATTTCGGTTTTTAAAACAGGCTAAATTAGTCATAAACCGGTTTTAAACGGCATCAAATTTGGCCGGTTCGCAGTACCTAGTTAGAAGGCTGAGTGTAGTGTAGCGAGGCTGGCAATCTGTTTTCATGCTTTATCTACTGACAAAGTTCAACATGGTTTGACAAACTAATACATATAAATACATGAATTAAAGGGTTACCCAGGATACCGTATTTCCGTATCCATGGCAACGCCTGTTAAGAAATGGTTCTTCCAGCTTTGAATCAATATCCATTTCACTAAAAAGAAATCCATTAATTTGTACAATCGTTAAGTTTTTGGGGTGTGCCAAATAATTGAACTAGTTATTACGTAACCAAATTAATGGAAATTAGACTTTAACGCCCTTATAATAAGAACCAAATGATACATTAAATATATTTACTATAAAATAAAACTTGAGTATATACAGCTGTTTACTGTTTACGTATGGTAACCTTGAAATGGTTATGCCGTTTGCGCGTAACCAATTGCATTCGTATTATAATTTTATTATTGTTGTATTCACACTTAGAATTGTATACTAGTTGTTTTGTACATCGTTAGGAAAGACAAAATGGCTAATAGGCTAGGTGACATGTCTGTATGTTTTTTACATTTTACATACATTTCAGCCGTATGCAGTCCACTGCTGGACATAGGCCTCCCACAAATTCTCGCCACGCTTGGCAGACGGGTTGGCGACCGCAGTAGCTGTAGATTGGGTTTCGACGGAAACCCAATCACATGATTTTTTAAATATGTCAAATAAAGGGAACTCCTAACCGTGGTATTTTCTTTTCCAGGAAAAATACCCAGTCCTAACACGCCTCGTGATGGTACTCAAACAATTCCTACTCCAACGCGATCTCAACGAAGTCTTCACAGGCGGCATATCATCCTACTCACTCATACTCATGTGCATTAGCTTCCTGCAGCTGCACCCACGCCCGGAAAGACTGAGACAGCAGCATAACTTAGGCGTTCTGCTTATAGAATTCTTTGAGCTATACGGTAGGAAGTTCAACTACGTGAAGACGGCGATAAGAGTCAAGAACGGAGGGTCGTACGTGTCCAAGGATGAGATACAGAAGGACATGAATGACGGACATAGGCCGTCTCTTTTGTGTATAGAGGATCCGTTGACGCCCGGTAATGATATCGGAAGATCGAGTTATGGAGCTATTCAGGTTAAACAGGTGAGTTTCTTTTTTTTTTTGTTGGGAAGTGTACTTTTACATGTTAGCGTAGCGGTCGCTCATGGGCATGCAACACCAGGGGAATCAGTAGCGCGTTGCCAGCCTTTAAGATAGAACGTTAAATAATTAGTACATTACATCAGAGGCCGGGAAAATGAGGATTTCCGGCCAAGAGGGTATATAGCCGAATAGTGATACGAGGCCGGGAATCCGTTTTCACGACAAGGCAGGTATAGTGCTTTTCTCAAACATACAATGAAATAAAAGGAATGCTTCAAAAAATGAAATTTGTAAAATCATAACTAACAATGAAATCGAAATGTATTAAAAATTTACATCAACTGTTTGCTATGGCACCCGCCATCTTTGCCTCTGTATGGATAATCGTCGTAATATGTCGTGTTATGCTAGTCGTAATATGCGGCTTATGATATGCGTGCAGATAAAAGATGTACATATTTGCAGGCCTTCGACTACGGCTACATAATACTGCAACAAGCGGTGGCGCCCCACAACGTGCTGCTGGCGCGGCACAGCGCGCTGGGCCGCATCGTGCGCGTGACGGACCACGTGCTGCAGTACCGGCGCTGGGTGCGCGACACGTTCGAGCCCTTCTTCTTCCCGCACCGCGCGCCGCCCGCCGTCTCCAGCGAGCCCTCGCCGCCGCCCAGCGACAGCGAGCCGGTGAGCTGGTTGTCTGTGTCTCGCAGGGTACATGTTGGAGAGTGTGACTCCTATAAAAGCCGTCGGCCGCCTACAACGCCTACAACTTCGCAATGCTGCCTATAGAGATGTACTGTTATGGTCTCTTCCACACGTTGGCGTGTTTTTTGTTCAGGAACATTGACGCTGACGTCAGACGTCGCGTATAGTACAGCCTAATTCCGCCATCTCCGTTCCACCACTGTCCAGGCGAGGCGAGCGGTTTCATCATTACATTGTGAATACCTTTCTAATGCGGACTGCTAAGGAATGGAATTCATTTGTCTGTATTCCTGCAAAGATATAATTTGGGTCTTTTCAAGGCAATAGGCTGTTACTGAACCGATCGACGATCGACGAGATCGACAATGTGTCGATCTCGTCGACACTTACCATCAGGTGCGACTGAGGTCAAACGCTGGTCACTCTGTCGAAAGTATCTCCCCAGTCTGACTCCACTCCTAATTTGTGCGACATCTCTTTTAGATGTAGAGTAAGGAAATTCTCCAGGTTCGAAGTGCGAGTAGGGGTTGAAAGGAAAAAAAAAAAAAAATGTTGACTATGTTTTTTTTTTCTTGGACAGGAGTGGTCGGACAGCTCTGCGCGCGCGTCGCCGGCCGCACGCACATCGCCGCCGCCGCTGTCCGCGCTGCAGTGCTCGTCGCCCACGCCGCGCCGCGTGTCCGCGCACCAGAGCCTCATCATACACCACATCACCAGCAACTCCGACTTCAACAACATACCGTCCGGTGCGTAGCCTCACCACACACACGTCGCCGCCGCCGCTGTCCGCGCTGCAGTGCTCGTCGCCCACGCCGCGCCGCGTGTCCGCGCACCAGAGCCTCATCATACACCACATCACCAGCAACTCCGACTTCAACAACATACCGTCCGGTGCGTAGCCTCACCACACACACGTCGCCGCCGCCGCTGTCCGCGCTGCAGTGCTCGTCGCCCACGCCGCGCCGCGTGTCCGCGCACCAGAGCCTCATCATACACCACATCACCAGCAACTCCGACTTCAACAACATACCGTCCGGTGCGTAGCCTCACCACACACACGTCGCCGCCGCCGCTGTCCGCGCTGCAGTGCTCGTCGCCCACGCCGCGCCGCGTGTCCGCGCACCAGAGCCTCATCATACACCACATCACCAGCAACTCCGACTTCAACAACATACCGTCCGGTGCGTAGCCTCACCACACACACGTCGCCGCCGCCGCTGTCCGCGCTGCAGTGCTCGTCGCCCACGCCGCGCCGCGTGTCCGCGCACCAGAGCCTCATCATACACCACATCACCAGCAACTCCGACTTCAACAACATACCGTCCGGTGCGTAGCCTCACCACACACACGTCGCCGCCGCCGCTGTCCGCGCTGCAGTGCTCGTCGCCCACGCCGCGCCGCGTGTCCGCGCACCAGAGCCTCATCATACACCACATCACCAGCAACTCCGACTTCAACAACATACCGTCCGGTGCGTAGCCTCACCACACACACGTCGCCGCCGCCGCTGTCCGCGCTGCAGTGCTCGTCGCCCACGCCGCGCCGCGTGTCCGCGCACCAGAGCCTCATCATACACCACATCACCAGCAACTCCGACTTCAACAACATACCGTCCGGTGCGTAGCCTCACCACACACACGTCGCCGCCGCCGCTGTCCGCGCTGCAGTGCTCGTCGCCCACGCCGCGCCGCGTGTCCGCGCACCAGAGCCTCATCATACACCACATCACCAGCAACTCCGACTTCAACAACATACCGTCCGGTGCGTAGCCTCACCACACACACGTCGCCGCCGCCGCTGTCCGCGCTGCAGTGCTCGTCGCCCACGCCGCGCCGCGTGTCCGCGCACCAGAGCCTCATCATACACCACATCACCAGCAACTCCGACTTCAACAACATACCGTCCGGTGCGTAGCCTCACCACACACACGTCGCCGCCGCCGCTGTCCGCGCTGCAGTGCTCGTCGCCCACGCCGCGCCGCGTGTCCGCGCACCAGAGCCTCATCATACACCACATCACCAGCAACTCCGACTTCAACAACATACCGTCCGGTGCGTAGCCTCACCACACACACGTCGCCGCCGCCGCTGTCCGCGCTGCAGTGCTCGTCGCCCACGCCGCGCCGCGTGTCCGCGCACCAGAGCCTCATCATACACCACATCACCAGCAACTCCGACTTCAACAACATACCGTCCGGTGCGTAGCCTCACCACACACACGTCGCCGCCGCCGCTGTCCGCGCTGCAGTGCTCGTCGCCCACGCCGCGCCGCGTGTCCGCGCACCAGAGCCTCATCATACACCACATCACCAGCAACTCCGACTTCAACAACATACCGTCCGGTGCGTAGCCTCACCACACACACGTCGCCGCCGCCGCTGTCCGCGCTGCAGTGCTCGTCGCCCACGCCGCGCCGCGTGTCCGCGCACCAGAGCCTCATCATACACCACATCACCAGCAACTCCGACTTCAACAACATACCGTCCGGTGCGTAGCCTCACCACACACACGTCGCCGCCGCCGCTGTCCGCGCTGCAGTGCTCGTCGCCCACGCCGCGCCGCGTGTCCGCGCACCAGAGCCTCATCATACACCACATCACCAGCAACTCCGACTTCAACAACATACCGTCCGGTGCGTAGCCTCACCACACACCGCGTCACCAGCAACTCCGGCTGACGAGCTATTAAACCATGTGTCCAAGACTTTACGCCATGGTAATAAAGTGGTTTCTGCGGCGCTCCACTAAAGCCTAAAATGGCAATCGTTGAGTTTTCAAAAGGCACGTTACTCAACATTTAATTCATCAATTGTATGTGCTGTCAGATTATTTAAATGACACATTTCACAGTTCTGATCTCACTTCAAGAAACGGGAGAAAAAATTTATAGACGAAGCTTGAGTATTCTCTCGAGAACCTCGGGCATCACATTGTAGCACCATAGTGCTCATTAAATACTATACATGTCAGTATGCTGTCTCTGTAGAACAAACCTATCCTCCCCAAGTCGTTCCCTCACTGCTGAGGATCGTGGCTTCGACGGAAACGTTGCAATAGGCTTCTCCATTTATTGCGGTCTTCAGAACAAGCCTATAACCGCCATATTTTGTTTCCAGGCGTGATGCAGCAACGGTACTCGAGCGACGGCGCCGGCAAGAACCGCAACCGCTCCTTCTCGTCCAAGCAGCGGCGCTACTCCTCCCCGCCCTCCGCGCCCGCGCGCGCTCGCGCCCGGCGGGGAGGGGCGGGGAGGTTCTGGAGGGGGAGGGGGAGGCGAGGCTCGCACCAGCAGGAAGCGCCGGCAGTTCGCGCCGCACCCGCAGCGATGATACACGCCCGCGGTGCAGTGCCGGAGGTGGACGTAAATAGATTAGACTAATGACTCGCTAAGACGTGTTCGACCCTTGCGAACTATAGTGGTATTATACTGGTGTATAAAAATGATACAAGATTATCGAACCGGCATCTGTTCGTGATTTTGAACATCTTTTACTATGGCGTCGTGTTTGTAAAATTGAATGAAAATTCCATAGAAAGAGTGAAGTATAAATTGACAAAAATGTATGAGACTTGTTTTTTTTGTCTCTACACTCTATAGTAAATATCGTTCAAAATTATGACCAGATGCAGGCTTGATAATCTTGTAACACCCGGTATATAATGCTCAGAGATTCAAGCGTTGCTAATTTTGTCAATATTTTTAACACGTTCGCTGCGGCAGTTGTTTAAACTTGCGGGGTCGTTCGACCTTGTAACCCAGCGAACGGGTTACTGGTGCTTTGTTTAGTGCCACTGTAGACACAAAAGGCATATTCATTCCTTGACACAGTGGCACTATATGTGACATATTTAAAATTCAACCTTACTAATCGAATGGGCCTAGGCTATTCCCGACTATGGTTTTCAAGGAGCGGTACGCTTTTGCATAGAAATGATTGTATATAAATCTTGACACCCTGCAACTATTATGATGCAAGGTCTGGGATGTGGTAAATAAAACTTACGTTCAAAAGTCTGATTTAGTCAAAACACTGTGTGGTCAGTCTTGTAAAAAAAACACTTCACGGGACTTTACATAAATACAGTGACTAAAACGGGTCGCGTTGACGTTCGACATTACGAGGTCTTACGAGTGTGTAAACATAAGAATAGGAAACCACCATCTTGCCTCTCGCTCGCACTTATAGCGTATCCCCACTTACCACTTCTCGATAAGACATACTCGTATGTTAAAAAAATCATATCGAACTGCTGCAGACGGCGCTTACTGAAGCTAAAGGAATTTCGGCCTTATACATTGCAAGTACGTTTCATATTTAAATGACAGTGCCGCGCTTCGCAGTACAGCAATCGGAACCCGATAATAGGGTAACCCTATTAAATCATTTAGTTATTAGACTCTTAAAACACGTTGATAATTATTAACCTTGAACAAAACTGAAACCGATAGGTTAATATAATGACATGGATACCATATCGTCTTCGTAACAGTACTGTATAGTAATAGGGTTACCCTAAGGTTAATCCAACAATAGGGTTTCCCGATCCTTAAAATGTACCTGTTGTATTCCTTATTATGTCAATGCGTAGAAACCCGGTTGCATAAAATATAACCTATAAAAATCCTAAACTTAACCGGAAAACGGTTAAAAAAACCTTCTTTGACATGGCTACGGTCTTCTGAGTCACAAAATCACACGCGTTTTTGTTGTAGTTTTACGTCCTACTATCATAGGTCATGTGCAGTTAAGATCAAATATATATATACGGCCAAAGTGCAAATATGTGTACACATGTACGTTAACCTTGAAACCGCATTGCCAGCGCCAACCGATATATACGTCAGAGTAGAATAGACCTTATTGCACAAGTATAAAGTTCAACTTGAGTGACATTTCGGTGCGCGGTGTCTGAGAGGTAGAGTAGATTGACATGGCGTTGAAAAGATAAAATAATATTGCATAGAAATGATTGTAAATCAATTTTGAGCCATCGTGTAGGAATGTGTTACAAAAAAAGTTACTTTCAAATGTCTGTCTTGATCAAAACGGTACTTTATATAAATACAGTGACTTTAATAACAGTTGATCGCGAGTTCAGTCAGCATCAGATATATCGGAGCTCTGGAGATGGTCAAAAATATCGGAGCAACGCCTTTATTGTCAAGGCGGTAAAGCGCACGTTCCGATATTTATGACCACCTCCACAGCTCCGAAATATCTGGTGGCGACTGTTCAAACGATATTTCGCGGTCTTACGAGTGTCCGGTAAACGTAAGAATAGGACACTGCAATCTTGCCTCTCGCTCCCACTTAGGACAAGGTACATGTATACATATTTGGGCAAGTATGATCGATTAGATTTTTTTGAAATTGGCTGTATCGAGTATTGCAGGGAATGTAATGCTGTTGTCTCGCGTATGTATAGAGTAACGAGAAATTATAAAAATGTATATAGAAAAATAATTAATAATAAATAATCGTCGCCGCCATTTGCAATTTCTAAAAGGCTTGTATATGTACAGTGTGAATATTATAGTATTTAAAAACGTTCAGTTGTAAAGTAAGACCGGCTACGCAATGCTTGTTTTAAATATTTAATGTTAATTTATAATTGATGTAGACTACTTAGTTAAAAACAGATAAACTCACGTGTAATTATATCGCACTAGGCGACATGTTTCGGGTAAGCTCTGGTACCCATCTTCAACCGGTGTTCAAACGGTGTGTTCTGACTTGGCTTGAAGATGGGTACCAGAGCTTACCCGAAACATGTCGCCTAGTGCGATATAATTACACGTGAGTTTACCCGTTTGTAATCAAGTAGTAGTAACATGGCTCACAACAGTTTTAATTATATTATTGATATAGTTTAGAGTATCTGTTTTTAATCGGAAATTTTAAATAAAAAATTAATACTGATTTTATCTTTCACTGTTTTTACACGTAGTAATATACGTGGCTATGTCGAATTTATTTGTAATTAAAAAGGATATCTGGGAAAATACTTAGAATGGCTTTGAGGTTTTATCTTTTGAGTCTTTTTCTCCTCTGACGCGTAGTGATAGCGTAACTCATTTTATAATAATACTAAGAAGACTTGCCGAAGAAAGCTTATGCTATTTTCCAGTTCAAAATTCGTGTTTTTTTTTCGTATAAATCCAACAGATAAATTTTACCCACATGTTTTTAAATAAAGCTTATATAATGACACTTAAATGGTCAATTTGTTTACAAAAGATTTTACAATCGGCAGCAAAAGTACTAAGTAGGTCAAACTGGTAGCAAAACGACAAATGTGTTTAGAATATTTTAACCACCTCGTCTGCTTATTTATTTCTGCTGCTGTATACAGCGCGAGTTATAATGTTTTTAATATATAAAAAAACCTTAGCTTTGCGTAGCTGGTATTTACATAATCATTCTGTTTCATACGCAAGCGATAATTAAAAAAAGATCACACTTGTCTTTCTTGTATTAAACAATCTGGTGAAAAATCTATTCATTAAAAAAATCAAGATATAATGGCATTACATTATGATTCCAAAAGTCAACTAGAAATTCACAATCTCAATATTTTTTATGACAAAGGTGGCAAACGAGCAGACGGATTGCCTGATGGTAAGTAATTACCGTCGCGACGTCACAGGGGAGTCACAGGCCTTTATGGGGGGTTGGAGCTCTGGGAACCTTGCCATCAGGAACACAACACTACATACCTGAAAGGTGCATAACATATATATCTATCTATAACTCTGACCTGAGTAGATTATCTGGTAAAAAACTCAGTGGGACTTTTTTTTTCTAAGTCATCATCATCAGTAGTATGGGCTGCTTCAAAAAAGGTGTGTACAGATTTATTAAGGGTCAGCAACGTGCATTTAACACCTTTGGAGTCGCGTGCGTCCATAGGCTGCGGTAACTGCTTACCATCAGGCGGGCCGTATCCTTGTTTGCCACCGACGTAGTGTAAAATCAAATGTTAAAGTACATAATTATGCATAGTACGATATGCGTAACCATTTAAAATTCAAACAACTTTGGAGTTTTTTTTTAACACGTTGAGTGCCATCGTTCGCCACGCGCTACATTCGTAGCCGAATCTCGTCTATTATCCGTGTGTAGCCAAAAACCACATATGAACAGAGAACCCTCCAGGCGGGTTTCCGGCACTCCTGTCTTAACCGGGCAAAGTTAAACTAAAACTTTAATATACAGTTGCGGGCGTCCATAGGCTACGTTAACTGCTTACCATCACGCGGGCCGTATGCTTGTTCGCCACCGTAGTTGCATTAAAAAAATATCGCTTACGACACCACTAAATAACATATACGCTTCGAACCAAGTGCGATTCTATATTTAAATTAATATAATATTATAGTGCTGTGACTATATTTATAGTGTAGTGTATGTGTAGATATTAATTGTATATAAGTGGGTAACTCACGTTTTATAAGTTGACGTGTTTACTTATAAAACGTGAGTTACCCGCTTCTATACAATCGATACGGTCGACTCACGATAGTTTTGTATGTGTAGATATATATGCCGTGTATTGAAATATAAAATGTGTTTTTAGTACTTTGTTACAGCGTTATATGTGAAGTTAATCAATGAGATTCAATTTATTATGTATTTTAAACAACAACAAATAGGTAACAATAACATTATATAATGTTTAAAGTCTAGTGACACCTATCTACCCAGTATCTGCTTTAACGACCGAGTAAATAAGACACTTTCCATCATAATGAATGTCACTTTACTACATGACAGATACTTAAGAGCCCAATGAGAAATTGACCTCTGCGTTTTAGAGAGGCGAGTTAAAAAAAAAAAACTTTTTATCTCATTCATTATTCAGTTATTTCAGGAAGCTTAAAAGAGGACGGCAATATATATGTAAGCGAAGAGGAGACAACGTTTCTTGATAAAAAGGTTTTAGTTCAACTCTCAATAGTGAAGGAACATTCGTCATAGTAAATTTGAACTTTGTTGTCAAACAGTTAAACATAATTTTCAATACAACATTCTCGTCTCGACAAAATGTAACGATTCGAGCTTGCCACTCGTAAATCAATTTGCTTTTTTTTTATGACAGGCGGCATACGAGCAGACGGATTGCCTGGTGGTATAGGTCGATTCACGAGAGTTGGCACGAATGGATTGAACGGAACTGTCATTGTATGAGTGACACTTGTATCGGTATACAATCGAGCCGCTATTTTATTGGTTAATGTGACACACACATAGACATTTTCATTCAGTCATTCATTCCATTCGTGCCAACTCTCGTGAATCGACCTATAAGCAATTACCGTCGCCCATGGGCACCCGCAACACCAGATGAGTCAAAAGCGCGTTGCCGGCCTTTAAGGGGGGTTGGAGCTCTGGGAACCTTACTCACCATCAGGAACATAGCACTACATACCTGAAAGGTAGCAGTGCTATTATGGCTGTGGTCTGTGGTGGTTGAGAACTGGTCAACCTTTTCATTCAGCGACTGTACAGTCGGCACTTGAATTGACGTTTTGTAAGCCCTCATAATGCCGCTACAAAATTAAATCTCATTGATGTAACTTCACAATGCTGTAACTTGCATCACTTGCAAACATTAAATAATTTTCAATAAAGGTTTCAAACTCCAATTGAAATATTAAAGCAATATCACACTAGCCAATAGCCTCTTGCGTGCGAAAGAGATGGATGGTTTTCTGGAATGTCAGGCGCGGATCTAATAACCGTTGGACATGTTACGTTTTTTAATTGAAAAGTTAGATTTGCTTTGAAAAATTACTCGTAAATATAAGGCTCCATCAACTGTTTTCATGATTAATGTCCCCTGGGTCACTCTTATAACCACCGTTTAAGACAAACTAACATTTAACGACAGGTCTGTCCTAGTGGGTCCTATGTGTAAGTCGATGGTTCTGGGTTCAAATCTGTGCAATACACTGCAATTAGTGACACACCCACACCCTGAGCTGTGTCCTGACTCGGCTTGAAAATGGCTACCAGAGCTTACACGAAACATGTCGTCTAGTGCGATATAATTACACGTGGGTTCATCCGTTTGTAACTAAGTAGTACTGACTCACAGTAGTTTTAATTGTATTTAAATTTATATTACAACTAGCGACTTCGTCGGCCAGCCATGCCCTTTAACCCTTTGACCGCCATCGTCTCATATATGAGACAAAGTGACAACGTAAATGACACCGTCACATATTATGATAGAGTTCAAAATTGAGCTTTACATTTTTGACGTTCGGCGGTCAAAAGGTTAAAGTATGGTTACGGGATAAAAATTATCCTATGTTCTTTCTCGTAGCTCAAACTCTCTGTACCAAATTTCGTACCAATTGGTTCAGCGGTTTAAGAGGTGACAGTCAGACAGATAGACAGAGAGTTACTTTCGCATTTATAATATTAGTATGGATTGGTTAGTATAAACATTTTCTAATATTTCCAACGGTTATTTGATGCTGAACCTTTAACGTAAGTCAGATACAAATGTAATGCCTTAAGTAGTTTCGTGTTTTAGATTTAAGACTGACGGTTGCATTTAGTGCGACTTGAACTGTACGCAAATTAAAAAAAAAACTAACACCAACCTTTATTCGGGGTCAATATAAAACAAAAATAATATAATCAAACCCATTTACTATTCATAGCTTCGCAATTAAGTACACACATTTAAAAATTAACCAGGAATGGAATTCGATCCCTTCGTCTGGTTTCCCGGAAAGATATAATTTGGGTCTTATCAAGGCAAGAGTGAATAGGCTGTTACTGAACCAGCGTGCTACACCCTCGACCTCGTCGTCACTTACCATCAGGTGTGACTGAGGTCAAACGCTGGTCAGTCTTGTATAAATGCAACTGCAAAAAAGAAAAAAAAATACTTTGATTGGTACTACAGATTGGCCAGTGGGCTTTAGTAGGTCAAAATTGTGGAATAAAATTCATTATTGTTTGTACTAGATTTATTATTTATTACTCATAATATTTATGAATAATTTGCACTAGGCTGCAAAAAAATAAGATCTTTGACCTAATTGACTTACCTGCTTATTCATAATCATAACCGTATATTAAACCTATATTTGATAATTTATGTTTTGTATTTATCGTACAGTCGCCGTCAGATATATCGGAGCTGTGGAGGTGATCACAAATATCGGAACAACGCCTCTATTGTCAAGGCGATAAAGTGCATGTTCAGATATTTGTGACCACCTCCGCAGCTCCATTTTGCTGGACATTTTTTTCTATCCGATTGGTAAGGTTTCATTCGGAGTGGATATAGTATAAGCATTTTGAAATAAAAACACATTGGAAAAAATTTTTTTTTCGCGACGTGCATACAGCGGGAAATTGACTGAAAAAAATTGTAGAATGAATTAAATTGTTTTGAATAGTTATACCGGAGACTAGTTCTAGAAGTTGATTTTTTTATATTATTTCGGTATTAATATTAAACGGTACCCATTTTATTATACATTTTCGCGTCTCAATTTTTTTACTGTTATATAAGTTTGTATTTGATAACTAAACCGGTAGTGATTGCGAGTAGAAATAATATAAAATATCAAAATTCTTAACTAAAAATATATAAGGGGTGACCCTTTAAGAACACTGCCTGAATTGTGACGAGCCCGGGGTTCGAAACCCGAGGGTTAAAAATAAATTGAGTAAAAATACAAAAAAATGCATTTAGACTATAAGGACTGCGTCATTCGGTATCATATAAAAAAAGACAAAAAATACACATTAGTGATTGCAATAAAATATCTTATTCTCGTATTTTAAACGGGTGAAGTACGTCCATAGGCGTAACTCCGCCTACCTTTGATATCGCCATAATTAAAGGACCTTTCTAATCGTGGCTTCCATCTTCCCAGCGATAAAAGAGAAAAAAATTGCGATGAAAGTCATTATTAACCCTTTATTTGCGGCGATGAATAGGTGCGCAATTGTCTCACTGGGGCTCATAATTCCGGTATAGTCCATACAAAAATTACCGGTATTGCGAGCCCTGTCTAGTGTCTGCGGGCGAACTGATCCCGCCTGAATATACAATAATATACATTAGTTATAAATCTAAACCTGTATTTGTATTGTATACATCGTAATTAAGCTTGAAATGTACCATGTTATTTTGACTATCTAAAATCTTTATAAAAAAATTGAGCAAATACATACTGATACACTTTCGCTGCGGCAGTTAGGATTCTGATTAATATCACTCGTACGGGGTCGATTCGGCCCCTTACAAGTATGTTTAGTAAGGGGCCGAATCGACCCCGTACTGCAGTGAACGTGTTAAGATGTGTTAGTAAAATAACGCAGTGACTGTGACAGTCTTGTCACTACAGTTTATCAAAAGACACTTTAAAAAATGGCGACTTGTAAGCATATTAAATCAGTCATACACGGAATACGGTAACTTCTTTCCTGAAATGTAAATCTATTACTCTAGCCGCCCACAGTTCAAAAGATGCCAAGACAAATGCGATTCTAATTTGTTATAATTAAAATTCAAAATAAGATATTTTTATAGACTTCTGGGCGACTGGAGGTTAAATCGTTATATCACTCAATTTGCACCTCAATTGCACGTTATACACATTGTACTATGAATTATATATTATACTCGGCCATGAAGTATTACCCTTAGTTAACTTATTTTATGAATTTGTTTCTGTATTTTTATGTAACATAATATGTATGTTATTTATAGAGCATGCGATACCGGTATTGTTTATAGGGTTCCGGTATACCGAACAAAACACTATGCTTCCATTTTTATTATGCGAAGGTGTAAACACACTTTCTGCGTATCTGTTAAACAGTCTAATATAACTTGAATCTTTTTAAATCGTTAGTGAAGACACCTTTTAATTAAGCAAACTTCTTTTTAGACTGCATTGGCACAACCATCAAGTGTGTGCGCGTTGTGTGTACCGTGCTACCTTCTACCTCGTCTAATAATACCGGTATCGAATGTTCTAAGTCTGTTCATTAAGTAGCGACAACTTGCTTTGTCAAAAACTGGGCGAAACCGTTTATATCCGGTTATATTGTTTTTTTAAATCTATTTGAAATAACGCTGAAGGTATTATAGGCTTGTATTCAGTAGAAAAGTGTTAGTGATTTGCCGTCGCTTATCGTAATAATACGAAAAAATATAAAAGAAAAGTTATGATTCGCATTAGAATGTTATGCAAAAAAGAAGTTATGTATAATCTTACAGGATTCTGAAGGACAGTGTAAAACGGCTTTCATGTTTATTGTAATCTAGGGCTTGTTGCATAACAACTTGTAATGTTAGCGGAAGTCCTTTTCCAATACTTATTATTAGAAAGAGAGCTTTGCTAATAGTATTAGTTGTAAAGTGTTCAACAGGGCCTACATCTGATCGCGCGTCTCAGTAATACTAGCTCTGAACTATCAAGTGGATAGAAATGCGATGTGCCATCCACGCAGCTTTTACGAGTAGTAGCTAAATAGCAACTTTTGGTAGTCGTCTAGCAAATTTTTTAGCAACTTTTAGACATAAATTTAACAGGATTTTAAGTTTAGTTTGCAAAACTGGCGGAGTGGAGTGGCTTTTGAAAAAAAAAACATCGCTCGTTTGATTCGGCGCTCAAAAGTATCTCTTAACGCCATGACAATAAAGGCTTGTCATACATTTCTGAGGATCTTTGAACCTCTTATACATTATATGTCGATTGTATCGCCTTTCTATCCGCTTGATATTATCCTGATTTGACTGTATTTTTAAGTCCCGTTTTGTGTATAAAATAACTAGATTTTGAACAGATCTAGTTTGATATCAAAAGAGTGAAATGTATTTAGATCAAAAATTTCAGTTAGCAGTCAAAAAGCAGTTGGCATCATTTTGTTATATTTTGTAATCGAAGTTAGTAATGTTCTGAAAACGATGAAAAAATGTCAAATGCTGAGTAATTCGGGATTCCTTCATTGCCCGTACACGTTATTGCAAGCCGTCTGTTTCAACATTGGCTCAAGTTGAAACTAATAAGTTAGTTTCTTGTAGTTTAAGAAAAAAAAAATATTTACCAGTCGCTTTATAGCAAAACAAAACATTAAGTAATTTGTATTAATGAAAATACGGGTGCGTTTCTGGGAATTTTCGTAAAAACAGTGGTTGCTCCAATTATTAAAATAAAACCTCGACAAAATCGCTTCACGCTGAGGCGTGCAACGTCCAACGAAATCGCCAATAGCATTTGTTTTTCGGTACCTACTAGCTAACATATAATAAAGACAGTATACATATATGGCGAGTGTCAGGCAAGTGTCAGGGAGGGGTCACAGTGTACGCTGCTCACGTATCTTAGGAGCTCGACGCAACGCTTGAGTCAGTGCCTCACACTTGTTAGTTCCACGTAACATAATTCCCAGTCGCATTTTTCCCCACTCGAGTTTCTTTTCATTAACGCATTCACTGTCACCGACGCACATGTGCGTTCATTTCCATACATTTTTGGAGGTGGTGGCAGCGAATGTGTTAATGCATGCCGCCATTCGCATTTTAACCCACCCGAATTTCTACCCATTCGGCTTTTTTTTATCAGACGTTGTCACTGACAGATAAACATAGTACCGCAAATATACGTAGGTTAGGTTTGTTTGGTAGCTTTAGATACCCGAAGGGCAGATCACCCAGACGTCGACTTGTATAGTGAAATTATCGCGTACGTAATATAATGAATGTGATACGAAACTCGAATGTGTAGAAAATCGGGAGGAGGCAAATGCGAATGGTGACATGCGTGAATGGAAACGAACTCGATTGGAAAAAAATGCGACTGCGAATTATGCTACGCGGAAGTAACATGATAGGGGTACATACTACGCTCCGCCTATCGCTCCGCTTCCAGCTTCCACTTGGGCCTTATATTTAGGGCAGTTGAGTCATTAGCGATGATAAATGGTGCTACTAAAACGTTTAGCTGAACGCCTTGTTGAATACAATGGACTGTCACGGGGTCCGGAGAAACTGGAGAGTCATATCGATCGATATTCGTTTGGAGAAGTTAACCAGAATTTTTTGTTTTCTTTTTTTTTCGTTTTTTGGTGTTGTCAGTTCTTTCCTTCCAACAATTATTCGTATTTATTAAGATATTCTGACAATTTGAATGTAAATTAAATTTTTTATGAGAGTTCGTCCTGGCGTCTAACACGGCTGAGAGTAGGGTATGCCTGGCAAATGAATCCCACGTATGTTAACAGTAGTTTAGGAATCGACTGCCGGTTTATCTTTTAACCCAGGAATGAAAAATGCTAGTAAGCCTCAAGATAGCTTTACATTTCAGTAATACATACATCTTGCTGGCCTAGCGGTAAGAGCGTGCGACTCAATCCGGGGGGTTAAACAGCTTGTATTCGTACCAATGAGTTTTTCGGAACTTATGTACGAAATATCATTTGATACCATTCGCTTTTCAATGATGGGAAATGTTGCGAGGAAAACTAAATACTCTTTTCTTATGGTACCTCTGCGACTAGCGAAGGCTCTCTTCTCCATAACTTCATACTTCTTTTTATTTTGAGGCAACAGTTGGGAAAGACCTGCCTACCCGGTATACTCGCGTACATATCTGAGTCACGACTTCTTGCTTATATTACATACACGGAGGTATAATTAAATTATTAATTAAATAATATGGCACATTAGAATCCATTTATGAACGGCTAAAAAAGATCTACAAACTCGGCTGAATTTATTTTTTCAAAATAGTAATATATCAAATCTTAAAATTTATATATTTAAGGGATATAAAAGGTATATCAATGTCAGACAATTAATTCCGTAAAAAAATAAGTAAAACCCATAAAATTAGTCCCATACAGATATTTGATCTCTATAACGAAACGATTCGATTGATATATTTAAGATCAGGCAACTACCCTATTAGCTATTAGTTAATATCGCAATTAAAAATACTTGCACGAGGTCGAATCGACCCCGCGCCGCAGTGTACGTGTTAGCCATTTTTGTGACCTATTCCGTTTTATAGATTTCACCGTGGTCTGAGGGTAATATAACTTGATGCATTTACCGATAAAATGCATCTTATATGTCTTAATCAGTTCTTGGCATTTAGTTTACTGCCACAAGCGCATCAGATATAAAGATGCACTTCGTTTTATACGCTCATGGAGCTGTTTATGCGATACGCTTTTATGTTTTTAATACGACTCGATGGCTGTCAGGACAAGCTCAAAGGCCAGCGCTGAAATTAAAAAAAAAACCTAGAAAAGAAATATAAACATTTAAATAAATATATAACCGCGCGCTCACTCGCTTGCCCGCTGTTGCATACTAGTGCGATAAGGGTAAAGTCAGCGACACAAGCCTAACCTATTATTACCTTACGAATCTGTCATTGATTTTTATTGTATATGTTAAAAGTAAAAAGTCCTAAGTACCATACAACTGTTATGAAAATATAACCATTTTGCAGTAGGTAAACCATTCTCATTGAATCTAAATATGAACAATTGCGCCAGTATAATAAGTACAAGATAGCTAAAGTTTAAAGATATATTCTTCTAAGACATTGTTCTAAGACGACACTTTAACCTTTTGAACGCTTTTCCTCTCGCGTCATAATGTGACGTGTACGCCATGGTGTGACTTGTGAAGAACTAATATAAACCTTATCTGTCAGCAGGACAATTGCTTTGACAGCGTCCGCCATAGCCACTTTAGTGGTCGGTCGCGTGGCAGGCACGACATCACGCGACCACTTTAGTGGTGCTTGGCGTTCAAAAGGTTAATTAAGTTGGCATTTAGAGGTTTAAAATTATTCTTTGGACAAATTACGATATTAGTTGAAAGCTTTTATGTCACGGTAATTATTGACAGGTTATTTTTGAAAATAATTGTTGCACACGTTACAACCAAAAAAAAAACGAAGGCGAATTGGTTTATGGAAATTAGACTTTGATACAATACTTATACGAGTCATTTTTCATCGTATTTATACAACTATATTGCCAAATTTATTGGGTAAATACTCGTGCAGTAAGTTCCAAGTACTATTTATTTTGCTTACGTACAGCCGTCAAATATATCGGAGCTGTGGAGGTGGTCACAAATATCTGACCTACACCTCTATTGTGAAGGCGATAAAGTGCACGTTCAGATATTTGTGACTTCGCCGGCAGCTCCTATATATCTGATGGCGACTGTACAATATATAGTCTAGGATATGCCGTTGCTATAAGATGGAAGTGTATAGGTACTTATATGTTCTTGACTGTAGGTACAGTCAGCAGCAGAAGTAGCTAAGCATTTGAGGTGTTCAAAATGAGGTCAACACGTCTCTATTGTCGAGAGAATAAGAGCGCGTGCAGGTCATTTTGAACACTTCAAACGCTTAGCAACTTTTGCTGCTGACTGTAGTACCTAAATAAAATATTGAGGTTGTAAAAAAACAGACCGCATTTTTTTTTATCCATCATTTAGCCGCAAAAAAAAAACTAGTAATTTTAA
The DNA here is from genome assembly GCA_022674325.2 of Grapholita molesta. Taxonomy (NCBI): domain Eukaryota; kingdom Metazoa; phylum Arthropoda; class Insecta; order Lepidoptera; family Tortricidae; genus Grapholita; species Grapholita molesta. Next base: position 2,888,465 of record CP053141.2, on the reverse strand, counting down.
GAAATCGGACTTGAAGAGCTATCGCAAAAATCGATGTTCGTAAATTTCGAACGATTGTCTCTGTCATACTCATGACGCCTTGATTGGAGTAAAAGAGAAAGATGCTCGAAATTTTCGAACTTGGCCTATGGACTACATATATTTAGTAAGTTTACATTAGCCGTACAAAAATATGGTACATTTTTTGCAATAACAAGATGATGCCATTAAAAAAAAAAACAAAAAATGATAAAACTAACTTATGATATTATAAAGAGTGCAACTAAAAGTTACTTTATAACTAGATGTAAGTTATTGTAGTTATGTATAATAGGTTTTTTTTTGTATATCTATGTACCGAATGTGGTTAGACGTAGACTTATGTACACGACGGTGTACATAATACAGTTAAGACACTGTACATACAACTTGTACATAACCTGTAAATACACTCGAGATATATATTTAATAATAATATAAATTTGATTCAAAGAAAAGTTTTAAAAAATAAATTGAGAAAAAAATAAAAAAAATAAAATAAAGACATACAGTGAGTATGAAGAGGAAAAAGCAATTTTGACTTTTATTTTGTACCCTTCCTAGTGTTTTCAGTATTTGCGACGAGCTAATGGCAATATGATGATGATGATGATGTCCTTTTCATCGGAGTCCGATGAAAACGGCTTCAAGTTGTTGGGCGCGAAGGACTGCGATTTATTAAACTCTACACGACGCTCTACACGACAACATTTCCATCATCACCACATAGATGGTTGGCAGTCCTCAACTGTGCGTTTTTCTAAAAACTTCCTGCCTCGCACAGCAAAACTCTGGAATAAATTGTCGTGTGCAGTATTTCCGGACCGATATGACATCCAAACCTTCAAGAAAAGAGCGTATAGGGATCTTAAAGGCCGGCAACGTACTTGTGACTCCTGGTGTTGCGAGTGTCCATGGGCGGCGGTAGTTGCTTACCATCAGGCAATCCGTCTGCTCGTTTGCCTCCTATATCATAAAAAATAAAAAAAAATTAAAGAATGCTCAGTCAGCGCTCAGTATAGCTTACCAATATCAGCTGGCCGCTTTGAACTCAATAGAGCACCGAGCTCGCAGACTCATTGGTGATCCTGAGAACAGTCCGCGTCATATAGTAGGCAGCATTCAAAGTAGTTAACCCTTTACCAGGCTCCAAAGAACTACCGTGTCTTCATACGTACTGTATATACTGTTACAACCGTATTGAACGCCTTGTAAAAACTGTATTTACGAAAGTCGGATATGCTCCTTTAAACCAGAAATAAAAATGTGGGTTACGGTTATCCCATCACCTGTCTAAGTAATTAACTGTCATACTCGATTTTGTCTTATTATATTCTTGATCAGGCGAAGGGACATATTCTTCCCACATCTTATATCGATTATCACAGTCAAGGTTTAACTCCAAACCTACTACGAAACATTATATTTATCAATCACTGAAAACATTATTTTATGATCTTCAGTTTAATTACTTACATGAGTTTTTGTGTCATGCAAGACAATTTACCGGGCCATGGGAATAATAGCTCCCACGCAGTTAAACTCTAATAAGGCCATGGGATAATGTCAACCCACATCCTAATTCTGGTCATACACAATAATGCGTAAATATTTAGCAATGTTTACGATTACATTACCATTCAACATTCAAAATCTACAAAATGTCAAAAAATTGTTCGACCTATGTACTTCTGTTTCAGAGAAATTAAGGAAAGTGTTCGAATTTCTCTGTAGTTTACTGAAATTAGCGTTCAAGTGAAATTAAACGTCTGCCAAAGATATATTACGCGATTTAGAAGCGTGTTGTGAATGTAAATTATAAAATACAATTTTCAGGGATTGACAAAATATTTTGTAGGAGGTTTGGAGTTAAAAACTGACTTCGGTAACCGATATAAGATGTGGGAGGAATATATCCCTTCGCCTGGTAAAGGGTTAAATAGTTCGGTACACCATACAAATTATATGGTGCACCGAACTTTGAGTACTTTGGATGCTACCAACTATATGACGCTGACTACGAACTCAGGATCACCCATGAGTCACCTCTTATACTTACCAGAGAATATGGTTAGAGAGCCTCGACCACAGTCGGAGGGTAGCTAGTTTTTGTTTTACAGGATACATTTTGGAGAGTGCACAGTAATCGCAGTACGATTGAATTCCGCCATGATGTCCGATCCATCACCAGACGTCCGGGAGCGGTTAAGTCATTATTCATTAAATCATTCATTACGTTGTGAATATTCCATTCATTTGCACGAAGCGATGTGCTTCTACCTTCCTAATGCGGACTGCTAAGGAATGGAATTCGCTCCCTTCGTCTGTATTCCCGGAAATATATATTTGAGTCTTCGAGGTAAGAGTTACTGAACCGACCTACCTCGACTTCGTCGACACTTACCATCAGGTGTAACTAAGGTCAAACGCTGGTCAGTCTTGTATAAAAAAATATTGTAGGTGTACGCGTAGTTTGGCTACGGGAGTGAATTTGAGCTTTGCTCTCTTGACGCTACGCTTGGAGACGCGTTTCTTCAAACTCCTTCACTTCAACACGGACAGCGGGACGCCATACAGTCGCCATCAAATATATCAGAGCAGCAAAGGTATTCAAAAATATCGGTACATGCACTTTATCGCCTTGATAAATTTATTTATTTATTTAAACTTTATTGCACATAAGAAAACGTTAAATTACAAAAGGCGGACTTAATGCAATGAGGCATACTCTACTAGTCTACCTTAGGGCAAAACATAAAAGATTGTAGGCGGTGCAACCAATATAGTTTTTTAAAATTTAATATACACAGACTACAATACATATAATACACATATATAAAACAAATACATAATACCCATATACTATTATAAATATATAATACATATATATAGCTTTATCTCGCCAAAAAGTAGTTATAGAGAAGATAGAATTTTACTTTAAATTGCCAGCAAAGAAAGCACGCACAGACCTTTTAAAAGCATAGCTGGACGGAGCCTTTCTAATTTCAAAGGGAAGGCCATTCCACAGCCTAAATAATAGAGGCGTTGTTCCGATATTTGTGCCAACCTCCACAGCTTTGATATATCCGATGGCGACTGTACATTCAATATTAACACTTTAAGCTAACCCCGACCCGCCTGTCGACGTACCGCCAGCGAATGAGTTAAAATTCATGGTTTGGGTTAGTATCTTTCAGTGTCTTAGTTTATAAAGTACGATTAATCATTTATTTTGATAGAACATGGCTAGACGAAAAAACCTGCATATTCCCAAGAGAGTAATACCTCGATTATTCTCACCTCAGCGCCCCAGGGAACATAACTACCCCCGAACCGCCGAAGTTGGCTAATCCAAGTACTAACTGCTTGAAAACTTTCTCGAAACGGGGGCTTATCTGCTCTATATAGTTTGAGATAGTTGCGCAGAATATCTTAATCGTATCTTATCTATGTTACTTAAAGCATTAGATACATGTTTTAGTAAACATATGAATCTGTACCCTTACCATGGGTTGTGACTTTGAGGTTTTCGATAACGAGTATCGAGTTTACTATTGTGCATCTCGCTTGCACTATTTTAGTGCGAACGAGATGCACAATAGTAAACTCGATACTCGTTATCGAAAACCTCAAGGTCAGATATATCGACGCGAACAAAGTGCCAAAATATGTATACATGCACCTTATTGTCTCAATATTAAAGCACATGTTTACGTTGGCGACCGCAGTAGCTGTAGAATGGGTTTCGACGGACGCTGCTGCCCGTCCGTAGGATTCTTCCCTTTGTCGCCTCTTACGACACCCGCGGGAGGGAATGGGGTGCTATTCTAGTCAGCCGGTATCACACGGCACACATTGAACACCATGATAAAAATATCTTTAAGTATTGTAAAGCTGTTTTGATTCATGTGATTATCATTGATCGTCAACATTTCAAGTATAATAAATAAATATTACTGACCATCCTTCCAAAAATTGACTGAGCTCAAAAAGGCTTGTGTTGTGGGTACTCAGTCAATGATATATATATAATATACAAAATACTTAAATACATAGGAAACACTCATGACTCAGGAACAAATATCTGTGCTCAACAAGGCTCGGTGAAATGCCCGTCATTTAGAAAACTTAACCCTGTTACGTACATTCGCCATCAGAGCTGTGGAGGTGATCACAAATATCGGAACAACGGCTCTATTGTCAAGGCGATAAAGTGCATGCTCAGATATTTGGGACCACCTCTACAGCTCCGATATATCTGATGGCGACCGTACAACGGAGTCTTCCTATGTGTATTTATTAAGACGCCATTTTGTTATCCGCTCCAAAATCATCATTCATCGCACAAGTGAAAAATATGAAAAAAAATTACATTATTTTTGAGTCGCTGCTCAGATTTCAGTTAATGTGACTAATTTCAAGACATATTTCAAGATGGCTGATAGCATACAGTTGCTAGCCTTCTTAATTTGGTCCGTTTCTCTTTTGCACTTCAAATGTCATTATTTATGAGTCGCTGCTCAGACTTTATTAATGTGACTAATTTCAAGACACATTTCAAGATGGCTGATAGCATACCGTTGCTAGCCTACTTAATTTGGTCGGTTTCTCTTTTGCACTTCAAATGTCATTCTTTATGAGTCGCTGCTCATATTTTATTAATAATGTGACTAATTTCAAGACACATTTCAAGATGGCTGATAGCATACCGTTGCTAGCCTACTTAATTTGATCGGTTTCTCTGCTGCGCTTCAATACAGGGTGTAGGGTGACATGTTTTTATTATACTTAGGTCCTTTTAGCAATAATCACAATGTGATATAACAAGGACGAACTATACATATTGAAAGTTTAATAAGGCCACCCTGTTCGTTGGTTCGAAGGACGCCCTCAGGCAAGGTGGAGTGACGACTTGCGCAAGATGGCTGGCAGGAGCTGGATGCGAACAGCCGGAGATCGAACACGATTGCGTGAAATTGGTGACGCCTATGTCCAGCAGTAGACTGCGATAGGCTGATGATGATGATGATGGTCGTTGGTAAAAGTAGATACGCCTACGTGATATAATCCGTTTATCTTGTAGTAGTTTCATTAATTATATTAAACTATTAACCTCCTAATACTAAAATATTTAATAGTTAAAACCAATCTTACTGTGCAGTGAATTGGGTTGAATTTTCTTTTGTACGAAAACTAATGAAACAAAAGAAATTCTACCCTTTTACAAAAGATTTAAACTCCATTGAAAGGGAGTGTACATTGTAATGCACACTGGGCCTTACGAGGTTAAACTTATTATTGTAAAGTTTTAGCCGTATCGATTTCTTAATTAGAATAACGCCACGTTTGTAATTCAGTTAAACTGTTATTAAGTAATACGGTCGCGTGTATATATTTGTGACCCACAAGGTTGCTGAAGAAATGGCAGCAGAATTTCATATGTTAGAAACCAAATAAACCATACGATTCAGAAACACGCAGAGGTGGGAATAGAGGTTTTATGAGAGGTAGGGCCCAGCGAAGTACCATCACGCTTGAGTCTGGAGAAGCCTAACTGGGGAAGTACCTGCTCCTTACAGAAGACCACAGCCGTAATAGCACTGTTACCTTTCAGGTATGTAGTGTTGTGTTCCTGGTAGTGAGTAAGGTTCCCAGAACTCCAACCCCCCTTAAAGGCCGACCCCTTGGTGTTGCGGGTGCTTACGGGTGACGGTAATTGCTTACCATCAGGCAATCCGTCTGCTCCTTTGCTACCACGATTACCTGAATTCTCCGTTATAAAAATTACATCCAAAGTGACCTCTGTAAATACTCAGTAGAAGGTCATAAGTTTGTTAATAACAGCAAAATTAAGTACTTGTTTTCTATAACGTATAACTTTTACATTTGTAAAAATAATATTTTTTTAATAATACGAACGAAAATTCCTAAATTTTCGATTCCCGAGTAGTTCGCCCATCCTTACCTGAGCCGCCATAATTAGATTGAATCGAGTAGCGCGAAAATCTCGGCGCCCCCCTTAACGGCCCGGCCACGACTATGCGCGACTTGCGGTGCGGCGAGCGTTTTATCTGTTCATTGCGTGTGATACCACCTAACCGCAGTGTATTGCGCGTCTTGACCGCGCAACGAACAGATAAAACCAATGAGTAAAGAATCCTAAGGAGGTGAAATACCTACAAGAAAAACGTGCCAGCCTGGAACAATAAATGGCGTCTTGACAGTTATTCTAGTGCTGCCCTAATGTTACAAATTTAATCGATGAATCAAAAACTTGCTACGACGTTTAAAGACTTGTATTTATGTATGTGCATTTAGTTTAAAGTTTTTATTTATATTCGACTTATAAAACGTGAGTTACCCCCTTCTATACAAATATATTTATCTCACGAGTTTTGTGTTTAAAAAAATATTAAAAACTAAGCTTAAAGTCCTATCTTTTAGAGGACAACCAGGAGTTAAGATAATATGTAAAAATAGTTTTAATTAAGTTATATTTATGTTTTATATAAAAACTGTAACCCGAGGTTACTATGATCAATTTTAGAGTTTGACATCTCTTTTGGCGATCCTAATAAACTCAAAAATATGAAAAAATTATAATAGGTAATCGGTTTTTTTCTCGTTTTTTATCTTCGCAGGAAAAGAAATAGCACTGTTCTGTTTCAGAAAAAAATTAAAACGTTACATTAGATCAAAGTTACATTGAAAATGGGGTTACTTTGAAACCACTGCTTTTTACTCTCATTATGTAAAGTAAACCATAAAAATAGAAACACAAAAATCGGTTCAGTACTTTTAAGTTATTTATATTTTTATTACGTGGGGTTACTTTGATCACATATAGAATGAAACAAATTAGTGATTACTTAAATAGCTTTATTAGTTTTTACTAAAAAGTAAAGTACGTAGGTATCTTCCTATACTTGATGTTTGATCTTATCTGGTGCGTGATGGTTTTAATGATGGCACTGCGTCATCTCGCAATCGAATAACACCCAGGGTTTTATTGAATGAATCTTCATGGAAATGCAAGGAGCAGATAAAAATATCTGTCAAATTAGGCCGGATATTTTCTGTACCGATTGCTTCCAACCACTTCTTCGTTTTAAAGTCGCTTCTTGGTAGGCTGAAAAGATAAAAAAAATGTTAAGATGCAGTTTTAAATAAATTTACAAAACCTTTCCTTGCTTGTAACTTGTATATTATATCTTAAAATGATCAACATTCATCTTTCAGTACATCCGTTTGTGGCGAGAGCTTGGAATTAATTGCTTCTTTTAGACCAATACAATAAGGAATAGGTTAAAAACTATAATATACATATGAACAGAAATTTTAAAAGTTAAGGAATTGCCGACTTAAATAAGAGATATCGATATTTATAGAACAACACTAGCCATCTACTGATCGACATATTAGATGTAAAAATATCCATAAATTAGCTAAAGATTACATTAATACGTAACACATCTTAATCTTTACAATAATAATATTGCAATTTGTACTTTAAACACTCAATAATGTTGATAGTAACCAATATTTCAATAAATAAATGTTACATACCGGTGCAATGATAAAGATCCTTGGTTTTTGGTTTTTGTTATACCACAGCCCACTACACTACACTTTGGCATTATTATAGAATGTTTCTTCACTTCATTTTAAAGTTTTTTCACAGCAAAATTCCGTAAAACGGGAGATATCATTTATTTATTAAAACAACCACGGTGTTTTGACACTTCAATTACTATTAACTGAGTGGAACATAAAATGGCTCCCGGCCGCATTTAGGCATTTAGACGTCCGACAATGACAAGTGTTGCCAAAATTGAAACCCACCGGCGTATTGTTGTCTTTTTTAAATAACTGAAAATAAAGCTTTAGAAAAAAGAGACAACTATATTTTTCAGAATTCTATGTCGAAATGCATGATATCTGCATAACTGATTGAATATATAGAACAATATGCCAAGTCCATAGATTCCTTGGTCATAGGATAAAACGCTTGCAGCGCCGCAAGTCGCGCATAGTCGTGGCCGGGCCGTAAAAAAGGTTGACAGTCCTGTCAAAATGTATGTAAATTCAAAGGATTTTTTTGCGCAACGCTTTTGTATGCCAACTTTATTCAGTCGAATATAAAACCTCCTTTATGCATTTTAGAAGTCTGTAAAAAAGAAAAATAGCTATGGTGACGCCAGATTTTAGATTCAATCAAATATATAATGTTATTTAGTGCAGTGATGTAACGCAGAATTGTGCATCTAATGTAGAACTGATGTCAAACGCGTTACACCACTTTTTGGTCTACACCCGGCAGTCCTTTTCAGGAGTAGCTTTCTGTAAAGTCCAGCTACTACTTTACAAAACGCAAGGCCTACTCTTGGCCCACTACCGTACACTAGCATGCTCCTACAGATTTGCTACAATCAATCATGATTTTATACAAATCGTGTTGTCTCCTGTTAGTATACATATTTTTCTACCAGGAACGACATTTGCTTAGTGCTTAAAATATCGACAATCCTGTTATCGATAAGTACATACTACTTCAACGACAAGACGTACACACAGTCTTATAGCTACCTAGACGGCGTGTTCCACCGATCTTGAACAAATTGAATGTAATCCGTAGACTTGATCCAATTTACTTTTATTATTTGCAATGAATAGTTCCAAATTGTTTTCTGAAGTATGTAACATATTTAAATCTATGTATTCATCAAAAAGTATGTAAAATATCGATGATATTCGCTAGCAGACGTTTCTGCATAATAAAAAAAATAATTATGTAACATATAAATAAATAGATAGTGTTGTTATTATTATTTATTTTTAACCATATTACCCTGAGTTTCATATGACATGTATGACTTATCGATAACAGGTCGATGAGACAGATCGACGTTTTTATTTTGTCAATCACTTACAAGAAATCGTAGAAAGCGTAGGTATAATATCGATAGAATATGACTCGAATACTTTTGATACGGTCATAAAAGCTCTTATCGCTCTGTATCGTTTCTCGCGTTTGGAACGACAAATGTAATAGTTATTCTCCTAATATAGACTGCGATTATAGATCCATCACCTCGGATTAGATCTGAGGGGTCTTCCAGATGCATAATGTTGTATGCATTGAAGCTTACTTCAAAGCTCTGTTCATCCAATTAAAAGCACATTTTCTCATATCACCAATGAATTTCACGTGAACAAAGAACAAAATTACAAACGCAGTTATACTAACTCTTAATTTATATGTACAAAAAGGTGAAAATCGCTTAACAACTGAGCAACAGTAGCTTGGTAAATGGAACGTTTAAATCTAAACGGTTTCACTTGACTTTCAGCGTACATTTAAAAATCGACCTTAAGTACACGGTTTAAAGTTGCAAATGTGTTGCACGGAGTAGTTTGTAGAGGCCATTTTGTTTGAAACGGCGTGATACGGAGGGTAGTTCGCGCGTGCGCGGTGCGTCGTAAACACCGTATTACGGCTAGTAATCGCGTAACTGTCGCCGCGGACGGTTGTGTCGCGCTGTGCCGGAACGTGTGTGCCGTGTGACCAATAATATCAAAACGTGGATTTTTACTTTGATTTTTAAGGTGAGATTACAGATAATTAAAGATATTTAGATTATTGAATTGTATGTTTATATTGGCGTTCGTTGGTATTAATTATATAGTAAATGTTTTTATTGACGGCGTGGATTGGTTAGTACGTTGAGTCGCATTGTCTAATGTGTGGATTGGACTGAAAATATCTGAAAACCGATTGATTTTCAGATATTTTCAATTTACTGTTAAGACCGGATCGTATTTCAAATTGGTATTTCAATTTGTAAATATAATATTTATATTTAAAATTAGTTATTATGAATATATACTGTTATGTAAAAATACTGCAAGTATCTTGAATATATGTTAATACTTGGTCAGGATTAAATATAAAGTGCAAATGTATATAAAATAAGGGTTTCATCTTATTTTCGTTCCGACTGGGATTGTAAAGTGCTCTGTAATTTAATTTAACTAACTTTACTATCGGCTACAAAAGGATTTACACTAGAAACACCTACCTAGGGAATAGTCTGAAAAATCAGCGCTAGAAAGCTATAAATTTAGTTACAAACGGATAAACTCACGTGTAATTATATCGCACTATGCGACAAGTTTCAGGCTCGGGGTGAGTGTTACACCCTCACCCTGAGCGGTGACTGACTCGGCTTGAAGATGGGTACCAGAGCTTACCCGAAACATGTCGCCTAGTGCGATATAATTACACGTGAGTTTATCCGTTTGTAACTAAGTAGTAACATGACTCACATCTGTTTTAATGCAGGCTGTTATATTATTGGATCTTTGTAATAGCATATTACTTAGTTAAACTCTTTTCTGCGGTGTGGTGCCGGCTGACTAGATTAGCACCACCCCATCTACCCCCGCGGGTGTCGTAAGAGGCGACAAAGGGAAAAAAGCGACGGATGGGCAGCAGCGTCCGTCGCAAGCCAATCTACAGCTACTGCGGTTGCCAACCCGCCTGCCAAGCGTGGCGACTATGGCAACTACCCCTCAGGATGATACGGGTAATATTTGGGGGAGGCCTATGTCTAGCAGTCGACGATTTACAGCTGAAGTGTAGTTAAACTCTTGATTAGAACGATTAATAATGTTCTTAGAGCAGCTTAAAGTCTTAGTAAACCGCCTAAGCCTCTGGACCGAGTGCTTATGCTACAAATACCTTCCTATATTCCTATTATAGGTTTGGCCTAGTGGGTGACCCTGCCTAAACCGATGGTCTTGGGTTCAAATACCAGGAAGGGCATTTATTTATGTGATAGCACAGATACTTTTTCCTGTTATGGGTGGTTGTATTTAAATATTTGTATATTATGTATATCGTTGGTTGAGTAGTGATCAGTCATCGGAATTCTGGTAGCATTTTTGAGCTGTCATAGAGACTTCTCGTTTATCGACTACCTATCTACTCTAAAAGAGATCGCTCATTAGCGATAAGACCGCCTGTTGTTTACATCTACTTGTAATCATAATTTTTTTGACATTGTATTCTGTATTTATCGATATACATATGTCAGTCGATAAACGAGAAGTCCCTATGACAGCTCAAAAATGCTACCAGAATTCCGATAACTGGTAGTGAGTCACAACACAAACCTTCTTGAGCTTACCGTGGGGCTCAGTCAATTTCTGTAAGAATGTCCTGTAACAGCACATTACTGTAGAGGCCAAGAAACGAGGCGTTGCAGGCCAAGTAGATGTATGCAGGATAGGGTACGCGGCCGGCAACCCTGTTTCTCGCCGAGACTTGTATAGTGCTTTTCTCAAACTTGCAATGAAATAAAACAAAAATTGTAGTCAATTTGTGTAATTTATGAGTAGGTAGAGGTAACAACTCCAATCCAAGTGTTATTGCCATTACAAGCTGTCATCTTCATACTATTTACAATCTCAAATTATAAAAAAGGGTTATTATTACAGTTTTTCATTCATCCTTATGTTTTTTTAATGCTGAACGTCAAGATGTTGTGTCATAATTTGAAGTTAACACAAGAAAGTTGTCTTGCAGTCTTAGGTGTGAAAAGGTTATATGAAATCCCTTTACATATCATCTTCACTCATTGCTCCGGACATGTAGTATTTCCATAGACATACCATTTAACTAGACGGAGCGTGCTAATAATAATACCACGATCGAAAGGGATGGTCTTATGTAACTTTCCATAGGTATGGCAGAGACGGCGCTATTTTCGTCCGTCCTTGTCATAGTCTCACATATTTTTGTTCCCCTCCAAACTGGACCCTTCAGAACTGTCAAAGTTGGAGGGGAACAAACAAATACAATTGGAGTTTTCTTGGGTTTTCAACCAAAGTTGCGGTAATTAATAAGCTAATATTTTTGTTATAAAGAATGTGGTGTAAAGCAAAACTATAGTGAATTATTACATTTTAGGCTAAAAATTCTAGAATATCTTTGTTCCTTACTGGCGCTCGCGGATGCGATCTCCAGTCATTATTCCACCTAGAGTATTTCCGAACCTAATTAGAAGTAAGTAATATGAACATTTCATTGCAAGTTTGAGAAATGTTTATTTGTATAGCGATGGCGCAGCTCTACAGAACGCTGTTATCCTGAGGTAGTTTTTAGGTTCAGTTTGGAGACACTACCGAGGTCCCGTTATTACATAAATTATATAGTTAACCCTTATTCCCCGGTCGCTACACCGCCGCTAATTACTCACTTCTGATTTAGAAGTGATTATATTAATATACATATTACTTTACGTAAGTATTGCGTGCTTCGTTTTATACTTGGATATGCTTAATTATTTGCTTAACTATGGTTAATTCTAAACATTTTAAATATTTTGCAAATCTAACAATGCAACCATCAAAATGTTAATGGAAATTCCTTGACACAAGTACCTATGGTGAATATTGGTTTGGATTAATAAATGTCATTTGAAAAATATAATTAATTAATAGTGCATATAATGCTTTGCCCTGGGAAATTCTATAGGCTTATTAAAAAAAAGTGTACATAATGCGATTCTATTAATTTTGTTCTATTGCCGTGTTGCTATTGTTTTGCGATGACTTGTCCGAGCACTGCTTATATCTATACTCCATCGACCGTAGTACAGGCGTATTGGTGCTGACGCTGACTGACTCTTTTGGACGCCCATTCAACGCAACACAACTAGTTTCTTAAGTATAAGTTATCTTTTTCAATTTAGAAACGTTTAGTTTAATCTAACGATAAAATCTCGGTTCTCATACAGAGTGCACATTTTGTTCTAATTTGTGACCGTATACATTACGTACTTAGAATTAATTAACAGAATTGGGGTTAAGTAATATTTAAAAACATATTTTTCTACCGCGACGGAATAGAGAAAGTGGCTCATTCCTCATTCAACTATTTTATGTCATTCGTTGCCATGGTTACGGTCACTGTCACTCTTAAAAATCAGGCACGAAATCAATCACGGGTCACCTACCAAGCGTGTTAGTAGAACGCGGTGCCACATTTCTTGTAACAAAGTACGCTCCAGTTGTCCCCTGGCTGATGGGACAGGATAACAACAGCAAATAGTTGATTCACTCAACATTCGTAATGTTAATTTGTTTTTTCATATATATCTTCATTAGTTGACCCTGCGAACTTCGTACCTCACAGTTTTTGGACCCGGGTATGTCCTTAAACTACGTCCAACAATGAGAGGTAGGACACAGCGATTACCATCACGCTTGAATCTGGGGCAGCCCAACTGGGGAAGTACCTCCTCCTTACAGAAGACCGCAGCCATAATAGCACTGTTATTTTTCAGGTATGTAATGTTGTGTTCCTGATGGTGAGTAAGGTTCCCAGAGCTCCAACCCCCCTTAAAGGTCGGCAACGCGCTTGTGACTCCCCTGGTGTTGCGGGTGCCCATGGGTGACGGTAATTGCTTACCACCAGGCAATCCGTCTGCTCGTTTGCCGCTTGTGTCATAAAGTTTGAATAAATAACATTATCACTTACGCGTTCGAGACGTTTTTTACGTCAAATGAAACTTACACTATACGAGTACCCTCTGTTTATAGGCTTATGCCGACGAAGTCCAAACCAATACTAAACTAGCACGATTCACGATGTGACGACCACGGAAGGAGCAGCGTGGTCAGACCCTCCACAAGGTGGACTAACAACATGGTAAAGATTGCGAGAATTTACTGAATGCGGGTGGCGCAAAACCGGTCACTGTGGGTCGCGTTGGGGGAGGCCTATGTCCAGCAGTGGGCTTCCTTCGGCTGTTGGTGAATGAACAATATCTGTACTATTGCTCTAAAGATGCTCTTAGTTTATACGCACAGCAAAATCCTCAAAAACCATAAAGTTCTAAATCACATAAAATTACCAAGCGATTATCGATCTTATAACAAAGTAATTACATTCCAAACTAGCGTGACAAAAGCTTCATTATGTCACCTTGTTAAGTTTGAAAATTAAACAAAAAGGTTACAAATAAATTTTAGCGATTATTGCTCTTATAACAGATTACTTAGATTTCAAACTCGCGTAGCGAGAGCGTATATACGTCATTTCGTTTATAAGCTGCAAAATTTGTCCTATTGTTAGGCAATTCTTAAAAAGGAGAGGCTTTTTTTAAATTGGTAATTTGTTATGGTCGGACGGGCTGGAGACTGCGGGGGCCGGAGGTAATTGTAACAAAATTATGAGGCGTTTAAAAGGCGACATAAAATTACTTAACTTTGGACCCGGGTATGTCCTACCTCTCCAACAATGAGAGGTAGGGCACAGCGAAGTACCATCACGCTTGAGTCTGGGGAAGCACCTCCTTACAGAAGACCACAGCCATAATAGCACTGCTACCTCTGTGTGTAGTGTTGTGAGTAAGGTTCCCAGAGCCCCAACAACTTTTAGGGTAACGACGGTGACAAACAAGCACACGGCCCGCCTGATGGTAAGCAGTTACCGTAGCCTATGGACGCCTGTAACTTCAGAGGATTCATATGCGCGTTGTGTTGCGTATGATTTGCCGTCAGCGGTATCGATACTACCCTCATACCTTCAAGCGTACGCCTATCTTAAAGCCGGCAACGCGCTTATGACCTCCTGGTGTTGCTCATGGGCGACGATAATTGCTTACCATCAGGCAATCCGTCTGCTCGTTTGCCACCTTTGTCATAAAAAAAAGTTTTTTAAGGTATATACTTTAAAAAGTACTAAATTGTATAGAAGTATCGCGCTACTCGATTCAATCTAATCATGGTAGCTCAGGTAAGGATGGGCGAACTGCTCGCGAATTTAGGAATTTTCGTTCGTATTATTAAAAACATGATATTCTTTACTAATGTAATACGTATAAATTAAGGATAATAAGTAATTTTGTTATTATTAAAAAACTTATGATCTTCTTTTGAGTATTTGCAAAGTATTAAGTGAATTCTATCTTTTTTAGAGGTCACTTTGGATGTAATTTCTATAACGCAAAATTCAAGTAATCGTGTTTCTGAATCGTATGATTTATTGAGTTAATCCTTAAATATGTAACTTATGACACACATAAACTAAGATTAATGATTAACTATACAAAAAAGGTATCTAACAAACGAAATTCTCGACAGAGCACAGCAGTGCTGCCCCCAGAGCCCTGAGTGTAAGTTTTTAACGTAACTTTACGTCACGAACGCGATTGCGTTTCCCATATAAATAACAGTATCACTTACGCGTTCGTAAACGTTTTTTACCTCAAAAGTAACACTAGAGCCTCTGATTTCGGGGTACATTTTGGAAACAAGTAAACTCGATTGAATCTGAATTTTGACATCAATGAATACCTGAATAGATTAATATTCTCTAATCATTCATTCAGAATGTTATCAAAGTGGAATTAATTTAAATATAATAGCAGATTGTGTTTCCAATTATTGCTGTGGTTTTCGGTTATTGATGATTGTGGTTCTGTAGTTAATTTATTCTAATATATATTTTAGGTATAAATGAAAGATGTAATAATAAATAAATATCTCGGGAAAATCTTACACATCGACCTAGTCCTACGGTAAGCCAGTAAGGCTTGTGTTGTAGGTACTGGACGATATATATAGGTAGATAGATAGATACATATAAATACTTAAATACATAGAAAACACCCATGACTCAGGAACAAATATCTGTGCCCATCACACAAATAAATGCCCTGACTGGGATTCGAGCCTAAGACCATCGGCTTCATAGGCAGGGTCACTATCCACTAATAAATAATTTATTTACTAAGTGGCATCGGAGACCAAAGGACTATGTATTTTCTAGTTATTTGACACAAAAACTTAGTTCTTAAAATGTTATACAACGGGACATTTCATTTCTCGGACGAAGTAATTTTCGAGTTTGTATTTCTGTATTGCGCCAAAAGTTTTCTTTTTAAAAATAAAGGGTAAATGCACGTAGTTTTCTTATCATCCCGTGCAATTCTTACGTAACGTAGATACGTATACCTGCAACTGGCAAGCTGCCAGATGGCTGCGCAAAAACACAGAAAATTGTTCCGCTAACTGTTAATTTGTACCGGCTTTCCAGCGGGGAAAATATCTATTGTTGGAGGGGAACTACCTTAAAGCTTTAAAATACCTTTTTTTTATACAACGACGGTGGCAAACAAGCATACCGCCAGCCTGATGGCAGTTACCGTAGCAAATGAACGCCTGCAACTCCAGAGGATTCACATGCGCTTGCCTACCCTAAAAGTTGTTGGAGCTCTGGGGAAGTACCTCCTCCTTACAGAAGACCACAGCCATAATGAATCCCTTCCCTCCGGACCTCTGAGAAGTTCAGACGTGTATAAGTTTGTGTTAAATAATTTATTTTTAAAATAAATTCACATCTTTAATAAATAAGCACCTACTACCAGGAGCGCAGAAACACCAGGAGACTCGATATTCGCAACTCGCTGCGTGTGTGCGTGCACCCATCGGCTATCGACAACGTTGTGTGAGTACGCCATTCATTAGTGCGGTCGCCGTATACTTTACTCCTTGCTCGGTCTGTGCGCCTAGTACCTGCGTTGACTGATTACGATGGTCGGGTCTCCCAAGCGCACGCCCCCTTCTACCCCCGCGCGCGCGGACGCTTCCGGTGCGCAAGCACAGAGTAGTGTGTCTCATTTGACAAAACAACAAAGTGTGTCGGAACAAGACTCCGATATGTCAAGCGTAATGGATGATGAAAATTGCACCCGCTCGGTGAAGCAACAGCGTTTCAAGAGAAAACGATCTATCGACCAACTTACTGAACTAATGGTAGAAATGAAAGCAATGTTCCAGGATCTGAGAACCCAGCAAACTGCACATGACATTAAAATGGAAAAAATTTCGTCCACTCTAGAGGAAATAAAAACCCATAATATTGGCATGCAACATTCAGTAGACTTTCTCTCTAACAAAATTGATGCCGTGCAATCGCAGCTAGACCATCTAGATTCGGATAGGAATGCACAACTGCAGCATATCCAGATCCTAGAAGAGAAATTGGAGAACATGGAACGTCACAGAAGAGCCACGTGCGTGGAAATTAAAAATATCCCACTAGCCACTGCAGAAACAAAACAATCTCTTCTAGAGCATCTCAAATCCATCGCGGACAAGCTAAACACGAGCATTGACCCGCAGCAGGTGAGAGATATCTTCCGGATTAGTTCTCGAGTTCCTGAGAAGAAGTCAATTATAGTAGATTTTACAAGTGTCTTATCCAAAGAACTTCTGATAACCAGCTACAAACAGTATAACAAGAGAAACAGTACAAGTAAGTTTAGTACGGAAACTCTACGTCTTGCAGGCCCGCGGCTGCCTGTATTTATATCGGAGAACCTGACACCAACAATGAAAAGACTATTTTTCCTCAGTCAAGAACATGCCCGGGCTAACGCCTATGAACACTGTTGGGTGTCCCATGGAAAAATATACCTTAGGAAGCAAAACGGCTCGCGTGCCGTTCCCATTAGGAGCGAAAATGATCTGAAGAATTTAACTACATGACTATTTGTTGTTGTCAACGTCGCTTATTGTACAGTTTTCCTCTGCAAACTTGGCACCACTGACCTCTATACAGTTGCCACATATATACACCAACAATTACACTTACACATATTCATACACACAGTAGGCCTACATACATATAAAATCCCCAGTGTTGATAAGACTCGACTTAACGTACTAATCGATATGATCGATTTATCCTTCAGTACTGTATGCATCAAGTTTCATTATTACTCAATCAAATGGATAATACGTTAGATATTAATAGTGACATCGAATCAATTTCTATAGCCAAATCTATCACCTGCTCTCCCGAAAGTTGTATTGAATGCCTTCCTTACCTAAGTGAATCGCTGACTGTTCTTCATATTAACATTAGAAGTATTGGTTGCAACTTTAATGAACTTCAATTACTACTAAAGCGCATAAACATTTTGTTTGATGTACTGATATTAAGCGAATGCTGGTTAAGTAAATGTCCTCACATACCTACCATGCCTGGTTACACAATTTTTAAAACTAAGTTTACTAATCAAAACGATGGTGTTGTGGCCTATGTCAATTCTGACCTAGCCTGCAGTGTTGTTAAAATACCAGTCAAGGATGCCAATTGCCTAATCCTTAAGTTTACCGATGACATCGCTTTAGTAGCTCTCTATCGTTCTCCAGCCACACGTAATATCACGCCGTTCTTAAATTCACTCGATCATATGCTCAAATCACTTAGTCATTTTCATACCATAGCTCTAATTGGAGATATCAATATAGATATAGCACCTGGTACGACCGACACAAATTCAGATCCCTATTTAATTGTCGCAGCTTCTCATGCAATGTTGCCAGCTCATGATCTTCCCACTAGAAACACGCGTTGTCTGGATCATGTTCTGCTTAAAACAAATATCTCTTCCACTGTATTGGTTCTTGAGTCACGTATTACGGATCATGCGCCTGTGATATTTTGCTGTAATCGCAAAAATAAACTGCGTAAAGTTACAAGCCATAAAATTATCACGGATGAGTCGAAGTGCATTATAGAGTTAGAAAAATACGATTACACTAATATCCTTAATAATACTAACGCGGAGTCTGCGGCAAGTGATCTGGTGTCTGTAATAACAGATATTGTACAAGTACACTCCCATTATGTTAAAATACCAAGCAGAAAGCGAATAATTAAGCCCTGGATGACGCCTGGCCTATTGCGTTGTGTTAGAAATCGAGATTATTTATTTAAACAGTGTAAAAAAGACCCTGATAATCTGACCGCCAAAAACACTTACACGCGCTATAGAAACTACTGCAGTAACCTACTAAAGAGCATAAAACGTGCACATGAACAGTTGCAATTTCAAAGAGCAAAAAACGATCCTAAACTGACGTGGAAGTTAATTAAAAATGCTGTTCACCTGAATTCCAGTGCACGTTCAGCCACAGACTTACTATCCTCGCACTCCAATCCTGATCTGGCTGTAAACCATGTAAATGAATATTTTAGTACTGTTGCATCAAAACTAGCATCAAAATTTACTAACATTAGTCATGGGACTACTCCAGTTGACCTAAATCCACCGCTAGTAAATTCTATGGCCTTACTGCCGATTGATGTAAAGGAAGTAGAACGCACTATTCTAAATCTTAAGAATTGTGCAGCAGGGTGGGATAACATATCGGCATCGTTACTCAAATCTGCTTGCAGTTCTCTTGTACCTGTATTGACGCACATATTTAACCTTTGTTTTACCACTGGAACATTTCCTTCTGTTTTCAAGAAAGCAGTGGTTCATCCGATTTTCAAGAGTGGAATCAGAGACAGTGTCAATAACTACAGGCCCATATCGGTTCTATCAACAATATCTAAAGTTCTAGAAAAAATCATCAATAGTAGACTCAAGACTTACCTTAACTCTTTTAAAATTATTTCTAACAAACAATTTGGATTTAGAAGTGGAATTTCTACGGAGGATGCTGTCTTAGAATTAACGAACTCTATCATAAATAACTTTAACCGAAATCTAAAAACTATAGGCATCTTCTTAGATTTATCTAAGGCGTTTGACACTGTCTCTGTCCCTATACTCTTGAAGAAAATGGACCATATAGGAATCCGTGGCCCTATCCTAGATCTCTTTAAAAGCTACTTGAACGGTCGAACACAATGTGTAAAGATTGGCCCCTACATCAGCTCGGATGCATACTTGACGTTTGGAGTGCCCCAGGGAAGTGTTCTTGGTCCCACTTTGTTTCTTATCTATGTTAATGACTTATGTAATATCTCCTTAAAAAACTGTAAAATATTGGCTTATGCTGATGACACCGCCCTTCTGATCCAAGCTCCTACCTGGGCAGAAGCTCGTTCTCACGCTGAGGCTGCTATGAGATTGGTTTTGACATGGCTTGGCAAAAACCAACTTACTATTAACCTTTCAAAAACAGTGGTCTTACCCTTTGCACCTAAATCTACTTCTTTACCCGCTAATTCGTACTCCATATACGCACACGATTGCAACCCGAAAGCTGGCAGTTGCAGTTGCATCGCTTTATCACGCTCAGCTAGTGCTAGGTATTTGGGAGTATTATTTGATAGCCTTATGTCATGGAAGGACCAGGTGGATGCAACAGTTGGTAGGATTAGGAAGCTCATTTATATTTTTAAAACACTTAGATCTATAACGGATCAGATGACGCTTAGAACTGTTTACTTTTCTTTGGCTCAGTCGGTTTTGTCATACTGTTTAACAGCCTGGGGTGGTTCTGGAAAAACAAGATTCCTTAGACTAGAAAGAGCACAAAGAGCTGTACTAAAAGTTATACTGTCGAAACCAATTTTATTCCCCACAGCTCAACTGTATGCCACTGCTAAAGTATTAACGGTTAGACAGCTTTTTGTTCTGCTCACGGTACTTCGTAAACATAGAAACTTACCATTGCTAAGTACTTCTATCTCACGTCGTCGTGCGAACAGAATCTGTACGGTAATCGGATGTCGAATTGCCCTTATCAAGCATCATAATGAGTACCTCGCAAGTAAGCTATATAATAAAATCAACGGAGTTCTGAACGTACATTCTCTCCCAGTACGAGAAGCTAAATTCAAAATAGTAAATTGGTTACAACCTCTTTCATACAAAGAAACGGAAAGTCTTATCGCTGGTTAGTTATGAAGCCTACAAATAACAACTCAATATCTCTCTCCTTCTCACGCACATGCACACTACTCACACTCTCATACTCACGAATACACATGCGCGGAGACGCAGACTCGCGCGCGCCAACACACACACACACACACACACACACACACACACACACACACACACACACACACACACACACACACACACACACACACACACACACACACACACACACACACACACACACACACACACACACACAGATATATACATATTCCTACTCATTTTTCACTAATATTTAATAACATTTTAGTCTATATATGTTTTTTGTACCTCTGAATAAGTTTTGTAAAGTACTAAAAGTTTTTTATTTTTTATTATTTTTAATTCTAAGTATTCTAACTAAGCTGTAAATCAAATTAAACTGCCCTGATAACTGTATTATTGTTATACTTCTTCCGCACATTCTTTGTTTGTGATACATACACAATAATATAATTTATAGAATGTAAGCGCTTTATGTCTTGAGGTGGGCGTAATCACTGCGACACAGTCTCCGACTACTGCAGCTGATTACGATTGCTTTGTTTCATGTAAAACTTGTTTTATTATATTGAATAAATAAAATAAATAAAATAAAAAATAAAATAAATAGCACTGCTACCTTTAAGGTATGTAGTGTTGTGTTCCTGATGGTGAGTAAGGTTCCCAGAGCTCCAACCCCCCTTAAAGGCCGGCAACGCGCTTGTGACTCCCCTGGTGTTGCGAGTGCCCATGGGCGACGGTAATTGCTTAACACCAGGCAATCCGTCTGCTCGTGTGCCGCCTATGTCATAAAAAAAAATAAAAAAATAAAGTAACGATGATAGTTATATAGCATACTATAGGTAATATAACTGTCTTATAGGTCAACCACACCAATCACCACCAATCAGTATATTTAATTAAATAATTTATACCTAGATTTTTTTCTACCACAAACGATTTCTTTTAAGTGATTGACAAAATAAAAACATCGACAGGTTATCTATAAAATAATAACCATTTCAACGTCATACAAACACAAATATAGGGTTGAGTATGTCATCTGTGTTCAAGTGATAATTGATATCATTAGCATTATCAAGTAGCTAATTCTGTGGATCTTATTACAAGCCAATAGAGATTAAAATAGCATAACTAGCCGGCCGATATGCTCGCCTTGAACATTTCCATTTGGAGTTGTAAATTGATTCAGATAGCAAAGGGTTTGAGAATCAAATTAGTTTTTGAAATTTAATGGTGGCCATTAATAGAAGGGGAAGTATTTCCTGAAATTTAATGGGAATTTCTTTTCTTAATTAAATTTTACTTTCATTATCTTTGCCACGATTTGTAGGGGTCCGAGATCTGCTAGTCAACTAACCGTAGGAATTAGTGTAGGAACTAGGTTTTACGAAAGGAACTGATACATTTTATATTACTAAATTAATAGAAGTATCATCATCAATCATAATCATTTTAGCCGTAACTCGTCAACTGCTGGACATAGACTTCCCCCAAATATGAGTTGTATCATCTTGGGGGGTTGCTGTAGTCGCCACGCTTGGCAAGCTGGTTGGCGACCGCAGTAGCTGTAGATTGAGTTTCGACGGACGTTGCTGCCCACCCGTCGGTTGCCACTAACTACACCCGAGGGAAATAGGGTGAGATGAGAGAGAGATTCGATATTTATAATTGTCGCCCTCCGATCTGATTAAAGAGAGGAATGAATATGTTATTTCTATAGCTTTCACTATAGAAGAATTTTAGTTTAACAAATAACTTTTATAGATAAATATGAATCGTCTAATTATGTGAAGCTACATTACTATCCTCGTAAGACCCACCGTACTAAAATATTTCGTAGCTAAATCCAATCATACTATGCAGTGAATTGAGTTGAATTGTACGTGAAATTGTATTGAAACAAAAGAAATTCTACTCTATTTCCTTTTACAAAAGATTTAAATTCCATTGAAAGGGAGCGTAAATTGTAATGCACACTAGATCTTACTAATTGATATAGAGCTGGCGGCTTCCTCGCACTACGTATCAGCATTGCGATACAACGAGGAAATGCCGTCAGCATCCTTGGTACAATGTCTCAAGGGCCTTTTTTAGATTTTATACTGTAGCTAGTTAAGTTTGTAGTTACCCATAATACGATTGTAATTTCTGTAATAGTAGTTTATTTATCTGTGCAAAATGAAGGGCATTACAACAAGAGTGTGGGTCATATTAATATCACACGAATGTTGCAATGCCTAATTATGTATAGTTGCATACACTACTTTATCTACACACATATCATAAGTGTTTTAAGATGGATTCAGGAACCGTAGGGAAATCACCTGCATTATTACTAGTGCTACTTGTAAACATTAAAAAGTCAACGAACAAAACAAATGACAGCTTGGAATGGCGGCGTTTCGTATTTCGTATCTCAGTCAAATATTTTTTTTTAAACCATAGACAAACGAATGAACTCCCTATTCTATTGTCCCTCGAGTTCAAATGTCGTTCGATTTATATTAAAAAACATACCGAATAAGCGTTTCGAATCAATGACTGTTTTAATATCTATAGATATTTAGAATGGACACCCCACTTGAATTTGACAGCTGTTCCAAATTTAAACTCATAATCATAACCTACGGTTTTCAGGAGGTAATGTTAACATTACATCTCAATTCATTTCTGATGGTTGGTAATGCTGGTCATTGCCTACGGTTTCTGGACGCATTTTAGTGCACTAATGATATGCACGTATGTAGATAAATAAATGTATTGATATATGATTAATATTGCCCCCAAAATGAGCGTTAGATAACGGGGTGTATCATTTGTAAGAAGAATACACAGGTTGGCGGATTCTTTTGTTACGTTGTTTCATACGAATATATAAATATACTAATTTATGCACTTGAATTTACCCGAAAAATGGGAGATTATATTTAAAAAAATATTATTAACAAATAAAACAGTTTAAAAGTAAAATCAGTGATTTAATGTCCCACCAGAATAGATTAATTACATATTGTATTAAAACGGGTAAAAAAATTAATTTTAGTCGAATATTGCTTATGTTTCGCTCCGTAACGAGGAGCTTTACCATGAGCTGGAAGATGTTTCGTCCCTTGTTATAGAGTTAAACATGTCATTTGACTTAATACTAAACGTGAGTTATAGGTGAAAAACGTAACTGAAGCACCATGTCTATGTAGTTGTGTCGAGAATCAATATAGATCTTACATCAAAATTTGAATATAGAACGCCGACATGCGTGTACACACGTTACTACTACATAGGCCAGCTGCTTTGGTTAAGTTTTGCACCTTTTTTTTTGATACGACTAATATGCCTGAGGCTCAAGATAGTGTGTTCAGAATATATTCTTACAGATAAATATTTTAAATTTTGGCTAATCAGTGATACTGAGCTGACAATGTTGAATTGCAAGCAATACATTGCTGGCAAGCATCACACACTGACAGCTGCCATCGGTTTAGAGCTTGCTTTGCATTGTAACATAATAATATCACCGAATGCAATAACCTCATATCACATCTAGCTGTCGAGGTTTTCCCTATGTAATACAGTATCAGGTTCAAAAAAAGAAGTGTATAGGTTCTTAAAAGTGGCAACGCGCATGCGAGTCTGGAGTTGCAGGCGTCCGTAGGCTACGGCAACTGCTTACCATCAGGCCGTATGCTTGTTTGCCACCGTCGTTGTATAAAAAAACGATAAAGGCTTGGGCAGATAGGCGCGTTTTGAGAGCGTGGCGCAGCGGGGCGTGACAGCGGTGTGGCTAATGTAACGAAATAAGGCACACATTCGGACGGCAGCGTCGCGCCCCGCTGCGCCATGCCACATAACGCGCCCTATGTGACCAGGCCATAAGCCTATTGCCTCTATCAAGCCACTGGGACACATATGCCCCCAACCAACGCTTCCCCCTTCTGACACCGCCTCTGAGCGCATTTGCCATTCAACTTCTTGAAACCATCAGGGCATTCTGCCACATCAGGCTTATCCTTCAAACTGACATAATCAATATACCAATAGTCATAGTCCTCTGTAGTTGTAGTAGTTGTAGTTGGTTTCGGTTTTGGCCTAGGCTTCTTCTTCCTCTGATCCGTTTTACCTTCCTCCTGAAAGACTAATCCATCTTCATTGAAATTTATGTATATATTTACCGTGTAAACGTTCTCAGGGTCATCATTGCTTTTCAAAGACGCTTTTTGTTCGTTGATTGGTTGGATTATTTTGGGTGCGATTGTGCTTGAGCCTTGAGGCCATCCGATGTTGATTTGCGGTAAGCTTATTACATGTGGCGTGAATTCTTGAGGTCCATCCACAGATGACATGGTGCTACTAACTACATTTACTTGTTCGAAGATCGCTCTCGGTTCTTGGTTTTCGGTAGTTTTTGGAAGTTCTTCATTCTCTGATTGGACTGTTTTCTCTTCGATTTTTCTCGGATGGTTTCTTTTGAATGTGCGGGTTGGTGACGCAGTAACTGCTATAAGACATAGCGTGAAGTATAGAACACGCATTGTTCTGTCCCGGCTGGAATACAAATGTGTAAAAGATGGTTGGGACTATGTATATATATGAGATCGCGTACGCCAACCTATGAATCCAGTTTATAATAAAAAAATACTGGACGCGCCTGTCTGGTTTATATTTAACTTGTACATTCATTTATACAAGTTTCTTATGAGAAATAAAGAGTAATGGTTATGGATAAATTGTTTTTGTGTGACATTAATGTATTGCATTTTGTAAATGAAATAGATTAAATTTTATAGTATTCAATTTAAAACAAGGAGCGTTGATAATGAGTAGCGATTTTTATAGTTTGTTTATCGGAACTTAATATAAATAATATATACAAAATATTATAATATCTTATTATACTTTCGTAAAAAAGTAGTGCTTCAGCTACATAGCTGTCTAGCCAAAAAACAATTAAAGATTATTATTTTAATTCATATTTATCATCATCATCGTCATCATGTCAGCCGAAAGACGTCCACTGCTGGACACAGGCCTCCCCAAAACAACCCAAAAAGAACGGTCCTTTCCGTACTCCGGTAATTTCTTAAAAATAAGACTGCATGTTGTTTACTTCTACTCGTAAACAATATTTACATATTGTATTCTTTATCTATCGATATACATCGATATAATAGGAAGTCGATAAATGAGAAGTCCCTATGACAGCTCAAAAGTGCTACGAAAATTCCGCCCTCTGGTCATTTAGCAATCTTGTTAAAAAAAAAATATTCTTGGTATTTGAAAACAGCTGTCAAAAAGACCGTCGTGTCGTTGCTGCCATCTAGTGAAAAACGTGATCGCGGAAACCCTCATTCCAAATTTTTCATTGAAATTAATAAATAATATTTAGTTAGTTAGGTATAATATATTATCTGATGCTGGTGCAGAATAAAATGTAAAAATATGCAATAACAACATACCGAAATATAATACCGTTTAATTGGTATGTATAAAATGATACCGGTGCACGATACCTAAATTCAAAACGTTAAGATTTCTAATTAATTTAAAAGGAAATGTTCATTAAATATATTAAGAACACTAAGTTTGACCAAAAGCTCTGTTAAAGTTTCGTCGTATTCCATAGTACAGTCAGCAGCAAAAGGCTTCAAAATGACCTACATGCGCTCTTATTCTCTTGACAATAGAGATGTTGACCTCATTTTGAACACCTCAACCGCTCAGCCACTTCTGCTGCTGACTGTATGTCGTTAACACATTGAAATAAAAATGTTTTATTAAACCTTCATGAATTTTTAACTTTAAAATGTGACTTAAAATCTTTTTAAACCTTGACACAGTTTTTAACTGTGAATTGTCGACACTAAAAAACCCTTTCATATTAATGGGTTCTTTCATGCCAAAGAAAAGTTTGATGAGAAAACTTTTTTTTAAAAGTTGGTCAAACATGGACGTGACAATGTCCGAAACTTCTTTATTTCTATTTGAAATCTTTAATTTATCCCTTTTATACTTGGCCTTTATTTTTATATATTTTTTGTTATGACATAGGTGGCAAACGAGCACACGGATTGCCTGGTGGTAAGCAATTACCGTCGCCCATGGGCACCCGTAACACCAGAGGAGTTACAAACGCGTTGCCGGCCTTTAAGGGGGGTTGGAGCTCTGGGAACCTTACTCACCATCAGGAACACAACATTGCATACCTGAAAGGTAGCAGTGCTATTATGGCTGTGGTCTTCTGTAAGGAGGAGGTACTTCCCCAGTTGGGCTGCCCCAGATTCAAGCGTGATGGTCATCGCTGTGCCCTACCTCTCATTGTTGGACGTAGTTTAAGGACACACCCGGGTCCGGCACGGGGCCTTTATTATTGCCGTGTGGTGCCGGCTGACTAGAATAGCACCATCTCCCGCGGGTGTCGTAAGAGGCGACAATGGGAAAAACCGACGGATGGGCAGCAGCGTCGCAACCCAATCTAGCTACTGCTGTCGCTAACCCGCCTGCCAAGCGTGGCGACTATGGCAACTACCCCTCAAGATGATATAAGTCATATTTGGGGGAGCCCTATGTCCAGCAGTGAACGTTTTACGGCTTATGTGTGTGTGTGTGTATGTATACTTGGCCTTATATTGTCCGTGTATATCTTTTTGCCTTTCTAAACTTAAATGGTAGTAGGCACATTGTGCTAAGAACCGATAACCGTTCGGGCTTAAACGTTCTCGCGACCACTTAGCGTGGGCAGCAGCTTAAATTATGATGATGATGAAGTAAATATGCGAGTATTTAGTTATTTATACGGCATCTATTTAGTATCTGCCCAGTGGGTAGTGACACTGCCTATGAAGCCGATGGTCCTGGGTTCAAATCCCAGTCAGGGCATTTATTTGTGTGATGAGCACAGATATTTGTTCCTGAGTCATGGGTGTTTTCTATATATTTAAGTATTTATATGTATCTATCTATTATATATATTATCGTCTAGTACCTACAATACAAGCCTTACTGAGCTTACCGTAGGACTAGGTCGACTTGTGTAAGATAGTCCCGAAATATTTATTATTTATTTATTTAAAACTATGCAGAATTATTCCAATTCTTTTTAACTATTTATTAAGTTAAACAGTAGTTGTAATGAGATCTATGAATGAGGCTATAAAATAAAACGATTATTGCTTGTAATTGCAATTCTCTACTAGTTTTAAAAATAATGCAGCCACCAAGCACATTTATATAAAAAAAAAAAAACAAATTTATCAGATACTATTATAGATATTTTAAATAAATGAAACCAGTCCAGAAACTAGTTAAGAACATGTCGAGACATGTCCAGTAAATGGTTCCGTAGCTGTCTATTTTTCGCAATGGGGCGAGGGAAGCGGTTTCATCTTTACCTTCCTAATGCGGACTGCTAAGGAATATAATTCGCTCCCTTCGTCTGTATTCCCGGAAAGATATAATTTGGATCCTTTCATGGCAAGAGTGAATAGGCTGTTACTTGGCTGTTACTGAACCAGCGTATTGGACCCGGGTATGTCCTTAAACTACGTCCAACAATGAGAGGTAGGGCACAGCGAAGTACCATCACGCTTGAGTCCGGAGAAGCCCAACTGGGGAAGTACCTCCTCCTTACAGAAGACCACAGCCATAATAGCACTGCTACCTTTCAAGTATGTAGTGTTGTGTTCCTGATGGTGAGTAAGGTTCCCAGAGCTCCAACCCCCCTTAAAGGCCGGCAACGCGCTTGTGACTCCCTTGGTGTTGCGGGTGCCCATGGGCGACGGTAATTGCTTACCATCAGGCAATCCGTCTGCTCGTTTGCCGCCTATGTCATAAAAAAAGAAATGGGGCGAGGAAGGCGGTTTCATTCTTACCTTCCTAATGCGGACTGCTAAGGAATATAATTCGCTCCCTTCGTCTGTATTCCCGGAAAGATATAATTTGGGTCCTTTCATGGCAAGAGTGAATAGGCTGTTACTTGGCTGTTACTGAACCAGCGTGGGACTTTACCATCAGATGTGACTGAAGTCAAACGCTTGTCAGTCTTGTATAAAAACCGGCCAAGTGCGAGTCGGACTCGCGCACCGAGGGTTCCGTACAAACCTGCAAGGTTTACAAAGTTTATATTTATTAAAAAATATATATTTTGTAATGTAACTAAAAATTTAAGGTTTTCGGAATTTTTCCTTTATGTGTGCTATAAAACGTTGCTGCATGCCAAATTTCAAGATTCTAGGTCGACTGGAAGTACCCTTTAGGTTTTGATTCCCTTGCGAGTACTTGCGAGTTTAAAAATATGCAGCTTAAATTGCTGTTTCTTTTGATTGCGTTGACATAGAAGTTTGATTTTGCTACAGCTTAAAGGTATTATAGACCTGAGTATTTGGTATGAATTTCAATTTAATACCTCTACGCGTTTATGAGGAAATGGGTAGTAAGTTTAAAATTATTACAAAATATATTATGTGATGTAACTAAAAATTTATGGTTTTCGTAATTTTTCCTTTATCTATGCTATAAGACGTTGCTTCGTACCAAATTTCAAGATTCTGAGTTCACGGGAAGCACCCTGTAGGTTTTGATTCCCTTGCAAGTGTCGAAAATTTGCGGCATAAACGGCTGTATCTTTTGATTGCGTTGGCTTAGAAGTTTGATTTTTTCACAGCTTCAAGGGACAGTAGACCTGAGTAATTGATATAAATTTCAGCTTCATACCTCCACGCGTTCCTGAGAAAAAGGGTCTTGACAGACGGACGGACGGACGGACGGACAGACGGACAACAAAGTGATCCTATAAGGGTTCCGTTTTTTCCTTTTGAGGTACGGAACCCTAAAAATAAATCGAATATTGCTCGACATGTTTGGCTTCGTGACGAGGAGCATAATCATGAGCCATTTGCGTTACCTGACTGACGTCCCGCTTCTATGCAATTAATATTGAATCTCACGATAGTTTTGTGTTTATAAAATAAACCCCTCAAATTGCTCCTGGCTAAGAGCGTGGACACACTAGAGATTCTGTCACGCGTTTTCTCGACGTTTCCATATAAAACGTACGCCGCTGAAATACCGCTTTCTCATGAAGGCCCGGCCTATGACGAGAGGGACAAAGTAACTGTTAAATATAAGGGCGGTATTTATCCCTTGATAATATGGGCATTTCGCAAAAATGTCCGCATTGGAAAGATATTTGAAAGTTACTGTAGATTCTAAGTATTGCAGCTTGAGCTTGTTCATGGTAACTAGTTGTAAAATAGTCATGTATTGTGATAATCAAACTGTTATACAGCTTGCTACCAATCATACTAATCACAGACGGAGCAAGCATATAGAAATAAAATTTAATTACGTTAGAGATGTATTTGATAAATTTAACGTAGAAATTGAATGTGTCCCTACGGATGCTAATGTAGCAGATGTATTCACCAAGCCCCTGGGCTGTGCCAAGCACGAGGTGTTCGCTCGTCAGCTTGGCGTGACGTGATGGTGCAATGATGCCCACGTTATGGGGGGGTATTGGAAGTGTAACGCTGGCCATCTACAAATAGGTAATTTAAAATTGTAATAGGCTAGTGTTCTGTGTTGTGACATCAGTCTGTCTAGATTTTTTTAATGTGAAACATGTATTGAAAATTTTATAATGATATTAAAATATTTACATTTAATTTAACCCACTGCTGTTATTCTGCTGTACTTTTTTTGGACCCGGGTATGTCCTTAAACTACGTCCAACAATGAGAGGTAGGGCACAGCGATGACCATCACGCTTGAATCTGGGGCAGCCCAACTGGGGAAGTACCTCCTCCTTACAGAAAACCACAGCCATAATAGCACTGCTACCTTTCAGGTATGTAGTGTTGTGTTCCTGATGGTGAGTAAGGTTCCCAGAGCTCCAACCCCCCTTAAAGGCCGGCAACGCGCTTGTGACTTCCCTGGTGTTACGGGTGCCCATGGGCGACGGTAATTGCTTACCACCAGGCAATCCGTCTGCTCGTTTGCCGCCTATGTCATAAAAAAAAAAAAACTTCCATTACTAAGTGGATACAGATGAAGTCTCGGTTAATCGCGAATACTTTCGAATACTTCATTTATTATTACTTTGGTCAGGACATTACCTTGAACCTCAAAATATTACAGGATTAAGGTAAGATAATAAAAGTGGCACAAACAAACCAATTTCGGGCAACATACGCTCCCAGCACGCCCGCTACCTGATCTGTTATGAAAGTTATTATTTTTAATAACTTCGTAAAATATCCCAACATTTTTACCTTTTCGGAAAGCTTATGAGTTGTGGAATTTGATTCTGTAATTTTTACGTTGACTGTCATTCACATTTTTTTGAGTAATCGTCTTTGATTTGAAAAAGAGATCAAATAAAAAATACATTAAAATTTGGATTTGTAACGTTTTATTTTCAGAGACTGGATAATTATGTTTTTTATTTTTATTTTAAAGTATTGCTGAGCTCACTGGCTATATATACAACAAAAAAAATTTTACCATTCTAATGCATGTACTTTTTTACAATTGACATTCTTAGCAGGCGTTATTGCGAAAAAAAGTAAAAAGTCGAAAACCACTGATTTTTGACCTCTGGTTTATAGGACTAAAAACATTGCAAATGAGCTCTAGAATAACCTCAGGGAATAGGTCCAATTACCAGTGACCCTATACTTAACGCATTCGCATTCAGCGTGCACCCAATGTGGGGACATGAAGTCCTCTTCCTTAGTCCAAGCCTCCACTATGGGGTCACATCCCCATACTAAATGCACAATTGGTTTTGGGATTTTGTCAGTCCATGTTTGTATGGCTTGAGTAAACTTGTTAAGAAAAACTAACCAAGCCCAAGTAGTGTGTCCAAAACGGGATTCGAAGCTGCGTCTATATAGTTTTAAGATTATATACTTAAAAAAATATATATATTTATATCGCTTAGCAGGCGAGTACAGTCAGCAGCAGAAGTAGCTAAGCATTTGAGGTGTTCAAAATGAGGTCAACAGGAAATAAGAGCGCGTGTAGGTCATTTTGAACACTTCAAACGCTTAGCAACTTTTGCTGCTGACTGTACACGCTTGACACGCTTGTTGGCGGTCGCAATTCCACCCGCGCGTACTCAAGTTCTCACTGATCATAGTTTATATACAGACAATACCGGGGTCCAGTTCAATACGGAACCCTAAAGTGGACTAAAGTCATCTTCATTTAAAATGAACAGTCTGTACAAATGGAAACACAATTATGGACCTTATTACGTTATTATAAAGTTTAAAAATGATTATTCAACAATAACAATGATACTTATACGGGGTGTTCCACTTTTTTATGTAAAAATTTAATATTTCGACGTCAGATCAGAGGCTCTAGTGAAGTTTCTTTTGACGTAAAAAAACGTTTACGAACGCGTAAGTGATAATGTTATTTATATGGGAAAGCTCAAACGCGTTCGTGACGTAAAGTTAAAAACTTACACTCAGGGCTCTGGCCTAGTGAGTAGTGACCATGATGCCTATGAAGCCGACGGTCCTGGGTTCAAATCCCATTAAGGTAATTTGTGTGTTGTGTGTGTGCACAAGTCTTGGGGTGATTCCTATGTATATCTTTCTCGCGTTGTCTGTGTTAACGACAGTAGTTTTCACTATATAAGTAATATATCCTTCTACTCGGCAACATTTCTACCTCCACCGCCTGGACAGTTGGAAATTGTCTACTGTGCGTTTCTCTAGAACCTTCCTACCTCGCACATCTAAACTGTGGAATGATTTGCCGTCAGCGGTATTCCCGAACCGATACGACCCTCAATGAACTTTCAAGAAAAGAGCGTACTCCTACTCCTACTCCGTACTTTCAGGTATGTAGTGTTGTGGTCCTGATGGTTAGTAAGTTTCCCAGAGCTCCAACCCCCTTAAAGGTCGGCAACGCGCTTGTGACTCCCCTGGTGTTGCGGGTGCCCATGGGCGACGGTAATTGCTTACTATCAGGTAATCCGTCTCTCGTTTGTCACCTTTATCATAATAAAAAATAATAATTTATTTCAAATTCTTTACCCCTAACAAATCCTTTATTCGCATAAAAAAAATGTTACACGAGCTTGATCAATAATCCGAACGAAATCATTTGAAAATTGAAAAAAAAAATTGCCTCAGAAATGAAGCACCCTATAGTTCTTTTAGAGTCGAAGCTCGTCTGCTTGTTAATAAGATAAACTTTTGTGCAAAAACCACAATAGAATGACTTAAACGTAACTAGTTTTACACGATTATAGTGCTTATTACTGAGCTTTTAAGAACTAAAATGGTATGATAATGTGTGCAGGCTCAGAAATTATAGTAGTAGGCTTCGTTTTGTCCTATCGTTTAATTGCCTACATTTATTTATAAAGCCGGTCATTGACTGGGCACGCAATGTAAGTCACGACCAGTACTTTGTTTTGTATTAAAACATTATCGCTTTGCCTAAAGGTTGATTGATGGAGAATGCTTTTTAGTATTAAGTCCGCTGTTCGTGCGTTAACATTATCTTTAGTGCAATAAAGATTAAATAAATATTAAAATTACGATAGTGATAATATTGATAACGCTTTTATGTCGTTTATCGTGCCATAGGTACAGTCTAATGAAAAATTCTGTTTGTTAGGAAAGGAGAAGATATTTTAGTTTTCAAAAAACATCTGCTAACGAAACCATAATTCTTAGATAAAATGGAAAAATCAACTGCCCCGGGCGAGACTCGAGCTCGTGACCTTGGGATACATGCCCATCGCTCTATCAACTGAGCTAGAGGCTTGCCCAAAGGCTGCGAATTTGTTCACCATATCCTTCCTACACGCCTCCTAAGCGCAATAGAGTATACGATATTTGTCAAATTTTGTAACTAATGATATTGTCAAAGTTTCTCTG
Organism: Grapholita molesta; assembly: GCA_022674325.2. NCBI lineage: Eukaryota > Metazoa > Arthropoda > Insecta > Lepidoptera > Tortricidae > Grapholita > Grapholita molesta. Next base: position 2,854,810 of record CP053141.2, on the reverse strand, counting down.
CGTTTCTCTGCGGGATCGAATCAGAAATGAGGTAATCCGGCAGAGAACCGAAGTCATCGACATAGCCCACCGTATTAGCAAGTTGAAATTTCAGTGGGCTGGCCATATTAGTCATAGAACCGATAACTGTTGGGAAAAACGAGTTCTTGAGTGGAGACCGCGTCTCGGCAAGCGTAGTGTAGGCCGCCCTCAGGCTAGCTGGAGTGACGACTTGCGCAAGATGGCTGGCAGGAGCTGGATGCGAACAGCCGAAAATCGAACACGATGGCGTGAAATTGGGGAGGTATGTCCAGCAGTGGCTTGCGATAGGTTGATGATGATGATGATGATGTACCTTATAAACAAATACCTACCGAACCTACCTACCGAACAATACAATTAGATCAAAAATGCTTTGTCAAACGGCCAACAAACAGAATGCCATGTATGCCGGGCGGTTTGAATGTGTACGGTTTTATCAAGATAAGCTACTGGCGTTGAGCTGTGCTGTGCAGAAGTTAATATAAAAGGCTTACTAGGCAGATGTGTCACATACGTCTACCAAGGCCCTTGGTACATAGCATCAAAATGCGTAGTATAGTCATACTAACTCTTTTCCTTCTATACGCTTCAGCGACCCCCATCAAGAATGAAGAAGCAAATAAAAATATTGAAAATCTAAAGCACGAAGAAAATGGCGATATAATTCTGGACATTAATGAAGATAACGAAGATAATGTAGAAGGAAGAGACATGCTACAAGGCAATACGGATAAAGGACGTAAAACAATTCATATACATTCACCAAATACTCCTAACATCAACATAATGCCGACTAAATATCAAATATCTGCTAACAATGTTCCTCCGCCGTACCCAGCAAATGCTTACGGACAAGCACAGCAAGCAACTCAAGATAATAAATTAACCCGTGGAAGAGGCGATGACAAAAGAAGCAAACCCAAAAACCAAGTGAACATCTACGTTTATTTCCCAAATAATACAAACGACAATTCAAATAATAGCATGAATGATATGATGATGGGAAATAGAACTACGGTGACAGAACAGAAGAAGGAGCAGGTTAAGGAACCAATTAAGCAGCTGAAGGAAGTAGAATTTAAACCTATAAATGTACCTGGTGAGACGGTTCCCAAGCCAACTAAGAAGCCTTCGTATGTCCTGGCGTGTCCGAAGGGACATGTAAGAGTTTTAGGAGCTTGTGTGGAATATGATCAGGATTGAAGGAAGGGAATGGAGTTGGTTTTTAATGTTTGTAATAAGAAATTTGTAATAAATTTGTCTGAAACAATATGTATTTTTTATGAAGGTTGTATCCTTACGTTGTGAATATTCCATTCATTCGCACAAAGCGATTTGCTTCTACCTTCCTCACTGCTAAGGAATGGAATTCGCTCCCTTCGTCTGTTTTCCCGGAAAGATATAATTTGGGTTGAAAAGGCAAACATGAATAGGCTGTTACTGTACCAGCGTGCTACACCCTCGACCTCGTCGACACTATCAGGTGTGACTGAGGTCAAACGCTGGTCGGTCTTGTATAAAAAAATTTGAGGCTCTAGTGTAAGTTTCTTTTGACGTAAAAAAACGTTTACGAACGCGTAAGTGATAATGTTATTTATACGGGAAACGCAAACGCGTTCGTGACGTAAAGTTACGTTAAAAACTTACACTCAGGGCTCTGGTAAAAACCGAATTTTATGCTAAAATATTGTAAAAATCTTGATCTGAGAGACTAAAACGGAAATAAAGGTTAAAAATCTCGGGTCTGTTACGGCTTGTTTTGTCGGCTACGCCTCGTTTTATAAACTTCGATTATCAAATCTTAAGACCACTTATTATGTAACCGTTGCACAAAATACTAACCATGGGCTCGAACACGTTCAAGGTTTCATTCGTATTTTCACAAATAAATAAATATTTCGGGACAATCTGACACAAATCGACATAGTCCTACGGTAAGCTCAGTAAGGCTTGTGTTGGGTACTAGACGACGATATATATAATAGATATAAATACTTAAATACATAGAAAACACCCATGACTCAGGAACAAATATCTGTGCTCATCACACAAATAACTGCCCTGACTGGGATTTGTACCCTGGACCATCGGTTTCATAGGCTGAGTCACTACCCACTAGGCCAGACCGGTCATCTAATCCGGTTAAAGGTTCGGGATTTGCAAACGGTACGGAATCGTATCGCATCGTATTGGTACCGTTTTCACCGCATGTCCAGACCTCTCCAATATATACTAAATCTAGCTGATATTTTATTTACCAAATCGTGCCTTTAAGCAACCTAGTAACAGCGGAACCATCACGAAAATGTATGTAGCTTGAATGGAAAACGGTATAAAAAATATACAATTAAATGGCACTTACGTCCATTTTGTCAGCGTACTGTAGATATTATATTACGCCTTTGTTATACTCTTTGCTTTATGTTACCTGAAGCCTTAATTATATTATTTCTATTATTTTCTACTCCATATTATTGAACTTCAATAACGTACCAGTTATATACAAAATAGGACTTGTTTTGTTAAATATTTCTCACTAGCTAACCCGGCGAACTTCGTACCACCTAAAAAACGACAAAAGTAGTGATAGCTTTTAATTAGCTAAAACATATATGATTTTAATTAAGGTAATTAAATAATAGACAAACAATTCTAAAATTACTACATTTATTGAAGGACCTTATGATATACAATTGAGGTCATATTTATTTTTCGAAATCATGGGATTTTTGTGTCTTTTTAATACTTAATGTCTCAATCAGGGATGTGACGATTCCAACCAATCCAAAATCATTTAAATCGGTTCAGCCGTTCTCGAGTTATAAGCGGTTGAACAAACCCCACTTTCTTTTATATATATTTCTCATGTACAAAATGTTATAACTACGTTCGTGAACAGTACCTCGCGTTGTCCTGGCATTTGCCACGGCACATGGGAGCCTGGGGTCCGCTTTGCAACTAATCCCAGGATTTGGCGTAGGCACTAGTTTTTGCAAAACCGACTGCCAACTGACCTTTCAACCCAGAGCGTAAACTAGGCCTTATTGGGTTTCCTCGCGGTGTTTTCCAGCACCGAAAAGCGACTGCTTCATAAGTTCCGAAAAACTCATTGGTACGAGCCGGGGTTTGAACTTGCGACCTCCGGATTGCAAGTCGAACGCTTTTACCGCTAGGCGACCAGCACTGCAATAGGTTAAACATATCTGCTTCAAAATTGAGTTATAAGATTTCGCACTAATATACTTACTTAATTACATTGCAAGTTAAATAAAAGCCGGTAAAAACCGGTACCCGAGTGCATCAGTGTATGAGTGTGAGATATAAGATTTTTTCAAAGCAGTAGAATTGTTTATTCTTAAAACTATTTGTTGGCAATTAATGTTTACTCTTCACATTATACGAGCTTTGCAACAAAAAACTGGTTTTGTAATATGGTCAACACATGCGGGTCTATTAAGATACGAGCTTCTGCAATTTTATTTTTATCCTCTCAAACAGGTATAGCCCTGTAAGCTTTATAAAGGAGTTACTGGACACGCCTTCCACACTTAACAGCCTAGCCTGGCCTCGCCCCGCTAAGATGAAACTAATAATACTAACCTGTCTGTTGGTATACGCAGCTACAACACCCATACCTAATGAGAACGTCGAAGAAATTAAAGAAGTCGAAGTTAAACAAGAAACGAAGGAGATTCCTGCGATAAATAGCGAGTTAGAGAGCAAAAATGAGAAAGACGATACCAAAATAGAGAAATCCGTTGAAGAAATAAAAGATGATGCAGGAATTGCTACAAAGGTAATTAATGGAGAAGCTAAGGATACTAACTCTGGAGAAGCGCAAGTTAGAAATGATGATACGGGAAAAATAGAAGCTGAACGACGAAGCACTATCCATCTCTATCCAGTTAAACCAAATATTGACTACAAGCCGACGAAACATCAAGTGACCAATAATGGACGCCCGGTTGAACCTCTTCTAAAACCGAAACCGGCTTATTCTAACCCATATGCCCCATGGCCTTCAGAACAAACACAGACACAAAAGAATTTCTATTACGATTACTCTTATGATGATGATTATGACCCTAAGAATGAAGTGTTGGTGCATATATTCATACCTAGTCAAGATGGCACTAACCAGATGTCCGTGAATACTTACACTAGCTCTTAACGAACAAGTTTAAGTATTTATAAACTGGCCTTGGTCATTGTACCGTACAGGCTTTATAATAAAGGAGCTACAGATGAATTCCCGCACTATATTTAGTACCATCGCTTTGGAAGCTGGTTCTGAGATGAAGCGCCTTGTATTAATTTGTTTTTTAATATATACGACAGCGTCAACTAAAGGTATAAATTCACATGGAAGCGAAGACACTGAATCTAACCACCATGAAAAAACGCCAATTAAGCAAACATTAAACGCAAGAAAAGAAATTTTAGAAGAGTCATTGAACATTACAAAAGATGCTATAGAAGACACGATTAATGCTACTAAGGAAGCTATTAAGACGTCAAAAGAAGTAACCAAAGAAGTTGTAAAAATCAGAGAAGAGCTGCAGATAGCAAATAAAAAGCATGTCCAAAAACCGAAAACAGAAGGAATGAACAAAGAAACTAATACGCTTTCGAAATATCGTGTTAAAAATTATAGAAAACCAGTTGTAAGGATGCAGAGGAATTATGATCACAGGTCTGTAGAGGAAGAAAGTAATAAAGACGATCAAAAAAGCAGAGATGATGATCGCTATTCCGTTGTTAATGTTTACGTGCGATTCCCTGACTCTAATCAGAATAATTTGACAGTGGACATGTCCACAAGTCAGTCCAGGGACTAAATTTGTACTTGGCCCTGTCATTTATGGACCCCAGACCACCAAACTGCAGCCAACGGCTCCCAGAGACCCTGAGACGCAGAGAGACATCCCGTGCGATTTTTTTTAAATCACGAATCTTCAATCGAAAACGAAATATTGTAAACATACCCTTTACCTTCATAGCTTTGCAATTACGCAATTTAAAAAAAAAACCCTGGTTTTATTGTCGCTGTATACACAGACATTTGTTACTTACATTTTTTTTTATAGATAAATTAGCGAGGAATTGCATTTTGTGGTGGTACGGGAAAAAGGAAATTTCAAATATAGAATGCCTATAAACACACAATACCACTATAGATGCAATCCACGCTCTCACTAATTTATCTATACTTATGTATTCAGTGCAAATCTATTATATTATAATATTTTGTCATGTGTCAAATGTTTTTTTTGCTTAGAAATACAGTTGCCAGTCGGCCATCTTTGTTTACATTATCTATGGACGCGGAATGTATGTGTCATTATCAATGAAAAGGGACCTTATTGTCGATGGTGCTTATGCTTTTGTTAATAATGGCGCAGTACAAATCCAGTTCGGTTCGACGTAAGCGCCATCGACAATAAGGTCCCTTTTCTTAGATAATGTCACATATATTCTATGTCATGTACAAAATAATTCACCAGGGGGCCGATTTTTGAGTGTCGAGTACTCGATTCGTGACATTTTAAACTCTGTCAGAAACGAAGAAATGGTATCTTAGATTATAGACTTAGACTAAATATATACCTATAGACGCACAGTCCCAAACAAAGGAGTCGGAAAAAATGGCCTCAAATGACATTCTAGTTTTCAAATAAGTAACATATAAACCGTTTTCGTCGGATCACCGCGATACTGGCAACTACTGAAACGTCATTAGAAAAATAATAAATGTCAAACTCCAAGTCATCAGAATATCGGATGCATGGAGTCGCATAAATAATATTAAGCACGTTGAGTAATAAAAAACGTCTAATAACTAAATAAGTTTATTTACACTTTTTACATTTTATATTACAATATTTGACTTAAGACATCTATAATAAACAAATTCACTTGTTTGCCAAATTGGCAGTATACCTAGGTTTTCGTTATAAATATAGTCTTTTTTAGGGTTTCGTACCCAAAAGCCTTTATTGGTCAAATATATGTCTGGCGCTGGGAAATGGGCCGAACACACGGGACGCCAGTCGTTAGATCTGAAAAATTCATCACCCCCTATCTCGTGCTATGATAGCGGCCCATTCCGATCGTCGCTTGGGATCCCGTGGAAATCTTGAATTAAAATATAACGCTATTAAAGTACATACGAGACGAAGTGATTAAATCTGCCATTTCAAATTTGCTAGATGTAATTTAAAAATGTACAGTCAGATATATCGCAACGTACGAGTTACTCAAAGATATCAGAAAACGTTCTCAATTGTCAAGGCGTTAGAGTGTATGTTCAGATGTTTTTGAACATCTCGTTTGTTGCGATATATCTGATGGCTACTGTACACTCCCTATCTCCTTTTTCATCAATAGGTACATGTATAAGAAAACGCATGTAAATAAAATATTAGCGACTCCGTACCTTTTTGTTCCATGAAAATCCTTTATTTTTGCAATTAATTAAATTCATTCTAAACCACGAAATTCCATCGAGTTAATACATAATTTGTCAATACATTTGAATTACTTACGTAAAAAAACTTATCCCACTGTCCTTCTTGTGTTTTTTGTGCTATTTTTACATGTCTTAACTGAGCACGACGACATTGTTATTTGACGCCGGTCGGTGAAAGACTAAGTCACCAACTCCATCCTTTTTCGAAATTACTAGAGTTTGAATGTAGCCATTTTTTTCGCCTGACTGTGTATCTATATATATTTAGTCTAAGATTATAGACGATATAAATTAATAATCGTAGGTATCGAAACTATACATATTGTGCAAAAATAATAGTTAGAAACTTTCGTGTGCGATAATTTCGTCCTCAATTATTTGAATTCAAGTGCACAACTGTCAAAAATCGGTCAAGTGTTAGTAGAACACGATTAGGTTATTAGGGGAAGAATATATTATAATTGTATACTGGGGTAAGATAAAAAGTCGCCGGTAATTCTTCGGAACACAGAAGATATTTCGTCTTACCCCTAACGTTATTAAATCTTGGTCCACTTTGCCTTACAAAATGTCTTCTAATACATTGACATGTCCTCAACCAGATAGGACTGAATAACTACGAAATACTTAATTTATCTAATTACAAAGCTAATACAGAATTGTAATAGTACATTTCGGTACTAGTGAAAAAAAAATTTTTTTCGATGAGGGTGAAAGTTGGAGCCCGAGTGAAACGAGGGTGACATTCACCCGAGTCTTAAAGAAGTTTTTTCACGTGTATCGAACCCAATTTTTCATAACAAGTGCCTTAAAAAGTGAAATTTACGCAGGCGAAGCGTGCGCATAGTGCACTTTTTACGCACTAGTTAGGAAAATTTAATTACAGATTTAATAAATACCAGTGCCATACGCTGCTCAATTATGTTAAATTTATGTATCTTAAAATGTTTTTTTTTTTATAGTTATATGTGAATTTTGCCTTATATACGTGAATAAGAATAACTTATGGGATTTATTTGCCATTAAAATAATGAAAAGTTTTAATTTTGTGTGCTGGGGGCCGATTTTTGAGAGTCGTGCATTCGAATTCATAAAACTTTGAGAACGAAAATAAAATGTATAGTTTCTATACCCACGTTTATTTATTTATATCATTCATGGTTCTTAAATAACATTTCTTCGTGTTTGATAGAGTTTAAAATGACCCGATTCGAGCGTCGAGTGCTCAAAAATCGGTCCGCTGACATTTATTGGGACTGCCAGCAAAACTAACTGACATTTACTCGTACAATTCGATTGACTAACGAATTCCCATATTTATATGGGATCTTGAACACCATAGAAAAAGAATTGCATTTAAGTTATAAAAGTAAATGCTCTCCCAAAACATCAATCTGAATACATCATTAATTAGCATAATATCGTTTAATTAGTTAGTTATTAGTTTATTAGTTGAGTGTTCGATACACCTCCAATTTTACTAACAATTTGTGAATTGTATCATTTGGATCCAAAACTACATTTAGTTAAAAAAAATATGTATTTTAAAGGAGTATTTAACACAATCAGTAGCTGATTGGGAACGATGCAATAGGAAAAACAATATAAAATAAAATATTACATTTTATATTAATTCGTAAATTATTAAATTGCACAAATACACAAAAATATAAAATAATCACCGAAAAATTATCGATCTTTTCTTTCTTCCACGTCCGAAAAAATATAGGCATCCCGATAAACGCCGCTGCTTTCGTCAATTTTCAAAACTTGTTTTTGTATTGTTTATAGCTATTATTTCTGCTCTCCTAGTAAGATTCTGCCTGAAGTGTGTATAAGAATGTCCGTAATACGGGACATTTCTGTTCGGATAAGGATCCTGTCTCAGCATCAGCCCAAAATCCTGATTAAGCAGGCTCTTCTCTTGTCTTATTCCGTTGTGAGTAGGTAAGCCAGTGGCTTGCAGTACAATAGTTAGTATTATAAGTTGGTGCATGGTTGATTCTGTAGACTTCAGCATATAAAAACCCCTTTTATAGTTTATCTTGGATGCTGGATTAAAAAAAAACTGAGCAAGTGCGAGTCAGATGCGTAATGAAGGTTCCGTGCTACCTATAGAACTTTATGTAGAGCGATTTTCGACAAAATTGCCACTTATCACAAATTGTGTCTTTCTCCAAAAAAAAAAATGTTTTTTTCTATTCTGAATTAAGTACGAGATATTTCCATTCCAATCGATATTTTTGAAATTTCCTCTTTTGTTACCACTATAAAAATATTTTTTTTAGAGAAACACTCAGACTTTAGCTACGTATTATATCAATTTTATTTATATCATGCAAAAAAATCGAATTTTTTGTATCCCATACAACAAATTCGATTTTTTTGACCCGACTTAAATATTTATTAAGTATATAGTATGTATAGAGGCAAAACTTTAAACCCGTAAAAGTGTAAGTAAGAAATAATGTTTTGTAGATATTTTATTGGAATACAAGCTCGCAATATTTTTTTTGCTTCAGATTATGATAAATCTATTTTAATTGTGAAGCACCCAGTATTCATTATTTACAATAATAAAATTAATTTATCTGATAAAATGATGAATCAAAGGAGAATCGGTAATCACTAACAGAAAGTGCGAAATAGTATTAATTACATTCATCATGTCCATTAACGGTTTAAGCGCTTCATACTGTATTGTGTTTTTAGTATTTTTTTTTAATACGACGTCGGTGGCAAACAAGCATACGGCCTGCAGCTACCGGAGCCTATGGACGCCTATAACTCCAGAGGTGTCACGTGCGCGTTATAAAGGTAACAGAAATACACCTGTCAAGGTTTATGACCGCCTGGTGACACAGACAATATTTTTATAGAGCCTTTAATAGGATCCTGTTTTTACGGAACCCTAAAAGTCATCGCAATCAATTTGAATATGCTCGCAGTGCATCTCGCTCTAATTGTTAAATAAGAAAAAAGATAGATGCATTCTGTAAAATTGATTTTATCGTATAATATATTATTATTAAGGGGAAGTAAATTTTAATGAAAAAAATATCTTAGTGTCCCATTTGGATTTTTTTTAATTCTTTCTTTGCCTTTATCATTTTGTGTAATAAAGATACCTATTTCTATTTATATTTCTTGAAATTTCAGATTAGAGAGAAGATTAGATACTTTTATTTTTTTCAACGATATGGAATTTTTTTGTGATAATATAGAATTTAACTTGATAAAATACATTTCTAAAATCATTATTTATTTTACTTCTTTTGGATTATTTTATTCATAATTTTATTACCAACTTTTCCTCGCGACTTCGTAGGCCAACCATGCCCGTCTCTAAAGTATGGTTGCGGGATAAAAAATATCCCATGTCCTTTCTCGTAGCTGAAACTCTCTATACCGAATTTCAGGCCAATTGGTTCAGGGGTTAAAGCGTGAAGAGGTAACAGACACACAGAGAGAGTTACTTTTGTATTTATAATATTAATATGGATGGCGTTGTAACCACTATTGGTTCAGTTCAATATTAATCAATATAAAATGTTCAAAATGTAGACATTTATTCAGACATAAATTATACATCGCACTAAAATAAACTTAAAGTACTACCTAGTAGTATAGTAGTACTTAGTTTCTTGCCGGTATCTTTTCGGGTCAGAGGTGTAGGGTTGGAACCGGTGGTACATTATTTTTTAACGTTCATAAATGCATGTAATGCTAATGTGCCTAAATTGAAAAATAAATATCTTATATCTTTTTTAATTAATTTAACTGCAACTAAGGTTTATCATTTATGAAAAAACTGCAGAAAAATCCGCATAATGCGACGGCGCCTTAAATGCGCTGCTCGCGCGCATCAGCGATGAAACCACGCTTGGTACCGCGAGCTTCTATCTCTTTTACTCCAATTAAGGTGTCATGACAGTGACAGAGAGAATCGTTCGAAATTTACGAATATCGATTTTCGCGGTAGCGCCGCAGGCTTTGACATCTTTTGTAATCATTGCGCGCTATACCCAACCTTATTTTTCAATAACTTATCTTAGTATCAAACGTTGGGTAAAAGCCTCTCTCCTGCAGTCGGTTCTCTCCATTTTTTTATGACAAAGTCGGCAAACGAGCAGACGGATTGTCTGATGGTAAGCAATTACCATCAGACAATCCGTCAATTAAGTGGGGGTTAGAGCTCTGGGAACCTTACTCACCATCTGGAACACAACACTACATATTTGAAGGTAGCAGTGCTGTTATGGCTGTGGTCTTCTGTAAGGAGGAGGTACTTCCCCAGTCGGGCTTCTCCAGATTCAAGCGTGATGGTACTTCGCTGTGCCCTACCTCTCATCGTTGCACGTAGTTTAAGGACATACCCAGGTCCAAACCCTTTATGAAAAGAGCGTACCTTAAAGGCCGGCAACGCGCTTTTGACTCCCATGGTGCCTATGGGCGACGGTAATTGCTTACCATCAGGCAATCCGTCTGCTCATTTGCCTTTATCATAAAAAACCCAGTGTAATAGTGTGTACAAACCCAAGTTTTAACACAATATGATCCATTTCTATTGGCCTCGAGTTTAACATTCATTCTACGTATAGTAACACTGTGACGAAGTCTTCGCAACTGTCAAAGTTAGTTTCGTCCAATTAGTCAAAGTGACGACGTAACTTACAAAGGCGATTTCGTCAGCAACTGTACTTAATAGGGTGACAGGAACTCCTAGTTTCGTAACTTGAATCGTGTACAGTCAGCAGCAGAAGTGGCTAAGCGTTTGAGGTGTTCAAAATGAGGTTTTTTTTTTATGACATAGGTGGCAAATGAGCAGACGGATTGCCTGGTGGTAAGCAATTACTGTCGCCCATGGGCACCCGTAACACCAGAGGAGTCACAAGCGTGTTGCCGGCCTTTAAGTGGGGTTGGAGCTCTGGGAACCTTACTCACCATCAGGAACACAACACTGCATACCTGAAAGGTAGCAGTGCTATTATGGCTGTGGTCTTCTGTAAGGAGGAGGTACTTCCCCAGTTGGGCTGCCCCAGATTCAAGCGTGATGGTCATCGCTGTGCCCTACCTCTCATTGTTGGACGTAGTTTAAGGACATACCCGGGTCCAAACGGGGTAAACACGTCTCTATTTTCAAGAGAATAAGAGCGCGCGTAGGTCATTTTGAACACTTCAAACGCTTAGCAACTTTTGCTGCTGACTGTACAGTCTGAAGTAATATAATATTCAATATTATCAGACTTTTAATTGGTTATTTGAATTGAGAGCGCTGGTAGCCTAGTAAGAGCGTGCGACTTGCAATCCGCGAGGTCGCAAGTTCGACCCCGGCTCGTATCAATGAGTTTTTCGGAATTGTACGAACTATCATTTGATATTTAACAGTCGCTTGTCGGTGAAGGAAAACATCGTGAAACCGGACTAATCCCAAAAAGGCCTAGTTTACCCTCTGGGTTGGATGGCAGTCGCTTTTGTAAAACTAGTGCCTACGCCAAATCCTGGGATCAGTTGCCAAGCCTCTATGATCCCATGAACCGTGGCAAATGCCGGGACAACGCGAGGAAGAAAATATATATTATCTTCAGTTGAGACTTTTTTTTTCCCAATATTTGATATATATGGTAAATCGCCAGTTACTGGCCACCTTTCAATAACTGGCCACCTTATACTGAAAATGAATTCTGTTTACCTATAAATAGAACACATTTTCTAATGGGGTTTCAATTACTGGCCACCCTTCAATTACTGCCCACCTTATACTTAAATGAATTCTGTTTATAGGTAAATAGAGTCCATTTTCAGTATATGCTGGCCAGTTATTGAAAGGTGGCCAGTAACTGGCGATTTACCCTATAGCGCAAGGACTGCATAAAATCTTGAAGTCTGATTTAATTTCGCACGAGCAGCGAATTGGCGCCGTCGTAGTAGCGGATTTTACTACAACGACGCGAGTTTTTTTTCATAAATGATAAACCATGTAGTTTAACAATCCGTGTGCTCGTTTGCCACCGTTCGTAGTATAAAAAAACTTAATAATTACCTAGATGGATTTTTAAAATTTTTGTACTTTCATAATTTTGATGGCAGAAACACAAAAGACTCATTTTGCTAATGAAAATGATTAAGCGTTGTAGCGTTTTTACTAACTACGATAGATTACCTGGATGATGAGAGGTATATTTACATATTTGGTAATTAGAGCAAAAGTACAGTTGCCATCATATATATTGGAGCTGTGGAGGTAGTCATAAATATCGGAACATGCACTTTATGGCCTTGACAATAGAGGCGTTGTTCCGATATTTGTGATCACCTCCACAGCTCCGATATATCTGATGGCGACTGTACAAAGTTTAGTTTATGTTATCGATTTTCCCTATTAATTAAAAATGCACCTATAATATTAGCAGAGGGCGGAATTTGTCATGGCAAAAATCAAACGTCAATAGAGTTGGAATGTAAAATTTTATGGACTATCGATTAAACTTATGTCTTTATTTATTTATTAACAAAACTAAACCTCAAATCCATAAGCAATGTGAGTTTCAACGCAATATATTTTTAGTTAAATCAGTAGATGTATAGATCAGTATATTGTAGAATTGTTTTCGTTGTAATTAGTTAAAGTAAGAAAAGGATACTTCTTTATCCATTTGTTAATTGTGTCATTAACCATTGTTTTACAAACTAATTCATAGTTGCAAAAATACTAGTGGCAGAAAAGACAGTTAGGTACCTGCCACACAATTTACTTGTAATTGAAGCAAAAAGGACAAATATTCAGTAGCTTATCAAAAAGGTTAAAGTCAGAAATGTAAAAGGTGACTGAACTTATCGATAGCTGGAAAAGTCGATAGAATTCAACGTTCCAACTCTATTGACGTTTGATTTTTGTAAATAATATAAAGGCAGGGATTTTTTTTATTTCAAAAGGATTTATATGTCGATAATGCTAGAACATAAATCAAAGATTCATCGCCTTTTTAATACATTCTCTTTGCTAACTTATGGATTATTTAATCGCAATCCGTTTGTACTTGAAAAATAAATATTTGTGACATTATCTAGCAAAAGGGACCTTATTGTCGATGGCGCTTACGCCGTTGTTCAAGATGCCGCAATACAAATGCAACGCGGTTCGACGCAAGCGCCACCGACAATAAGGTCCCTTTATATATATAACGTCACATTTATGCTACAAAATAAGCTTGTGTCCAGATATCCAATAAAATGATCTCTAGATTTGGCGTAGACACTAGTTTTACGAAAGCGACTGCCATCTGACCTTCCAACCCAGTAAACTAGGACTTAATGGCACTAATCTAATGCTGAAGGCAAAATGTAGATTAACTACTAAAATACACAAGATAAACCAGTCGTGTTTTGATGCCAGGCTTGTAAGACTTTATTCGACTTCAAATACTAACACTACCCTGCCTATATATTTATGAAATCGCCGTTTATGTAAAAAAAAATGTCTTTTTGTAAAGTTTAACACCATCAGACATAATTAACGATTAATACGGTACTACTCACGTTCTCCCGTTCACCGGCCCGGTGACGCGAGCGGCGAACCGAACGGACGCTCAGCACTCTTAGTGCTTGAAAATGGAGGCCTATGTTCTCCGAAACATGTCGCGCGAGTGACTAAATAAACGTGAGTAGTACCGTATTAATCGTTAATTATTAAATATGTCTCACGTAAGTTTAAATACAAAAACCATCAGACATTGTGAGACAATAAGTACAAATTCATACAATACTGCCTTACTTGCAAAAAGCATATTTGGAATGACACCCAAAATATATAATCTTCGAAAACCTATATTACACTGTGAAAACAAAATATATTTCAAAATAATGTTACATGGCTTTTTGATAAAAAAAGCTTTCTACTCTGTTGAAGAATATTTGCAAGAATCGGTATATCGGGGTATTTTTAAGTAATGTAGTAGGATAAGCTTCACCATCTTGTACGCCTAAAGCCAAGAGCATAGTTGTTCGCAATGTATACATGTATGAAACACCTACCTATTTTATTTACCTATGTTTTACAAGCTCATAAATTATGATTATGATTAGAATACTGTCGATAAATAGTTTATGATGGAGCAAAAATTTGGTAGAGGCAGCAAAAGCCTATACCAAAAAATTCATTTAAAATAATTCATTAATGTTTGAAATTTCGTATACATTTTATATAAATTTTGATTAAAATGAAATAATGTTGTTGTGTTTGAACATGAATGAAAATACATAGTAGGTTTGTCTCGGTTACTTTATAAGTTCACCTAGATATTTTTCTAGCACGAACGATTATTTGTAAGTGATTTAAAAAAAAAACATCGACAGTCCTGTTATCGATATCACTTCAACGTCATACAGGCCACGAACGTCGAAGTTCGAATATTTCGGGCATCTTTCGGGCATCATCATCAGAGACAATCGTCCGAAATTTTGAATATAGTTTTTGGCGGTAGTGCCTCAGGTAATACAAAGACAAATATAGGGTAATATGGTGCGTTAAAAATAGGTAACAATAACGAAATTATCTATTTATTTATATTTAACATACAATTTGGAACTATTCATAGCAAATTATAAAAGTAAATTGTATGTAAAATGTACGGAACACGTTGAATTTGTTCAAGATCGGCACGAGGCGTCTAGGTAGCCGATATTAGACTGTGATTGTATGTACAGTCAACCAATTTGATTTCTAGGCCACTTCGTTCTTTGTCACAGTGAAAATCTATACGAAACACGCAAAAGATCTCTTATTAACGTCACTGTGACAAGGTTCGAAATGGCCTAGAAATCAAATTGGTTGACCGTACGTCTTGTCGTTGAAGTGATATGTAGGTACATATCGATAATATTATTGTCGACATTTTTATTGTGGCAAGCACTAGGCAAATGTCGTTCCTGCTAGCAAAATATCTAGGTATTTACACTGCAGCTGTAATCCTGCAGTTTGTAAGCTACCACTGCAACTTAATGTGTAACTAAGTTTGAGTCTCTGATTGTAAAACATAGTTGTGGAAGTTGTGGTTTGACTATAAGCGAAGCGGTAGCGGCGAGCGGAGCGTGCGGCGTATTTTATTGTGCATATGAATGTTGGATTTTTTTATACTCGGTGGCAAAGAAACATACGGCCCGCCTGATGGTAAGCAGTTATCGCAGCCTGTTAAGCCTGCAACCCCAGAGGTGTTTTTGAAACAAGAGGTGTTTTATATGTGTTACTTGTCGTCATGGCACCTGATGGTCTCATCGGAAGACCAGCTCTGGTGACTGCTGGCATTACGCTGAGATGAGGCCATTTCGGGGCACACGTCGTTTGTGTAATGTTTTTTTTGTTGTTGTTATTATTATGTGTGTGTGTTATTTTTTTTGTCATGAATAAATGTTTCCATCTATCTATCTACATGCGCGTTGCCGACCCTTTATAAATCTTTATAAAACTATTTTGGTATTATAATTTAATATTCATAGGGGAATTGGGAGACAGGGAGAGCCGCGATATGCATCTAAACATTTTTAACTGAAACATTTTATACTTGGTCTTTTACCAACGTGAGATGCTTATCCGCTTTCGCTCGCTCCATAGCCCGTCCTTATCTGTCTGGCATCATAACATAGTTGCCAGCCGTAATAAACCCCAAGTTCATAGAAACATTGTTGGATTCCATTTACGACTTTCGCTTGTCCGTAAAATAATATTATTTGAGAACCGACTGTCCGGACTTGGTTATTTTATTGTAAGGTGCGTCCGTATTTGATAGTCCTGGGTTCATTTATTTATTTGTGTGTTTTATGTATTTAAATATTTGTGTAACATATATATACTTATCGTTGGCTGTACCTTATACAAGTTGACTGAGCCCCACGGTAAGCTCAAGAAGGCTTGTGTTGTGGGAACTCAGCCAACGATATATATAATACTTAGTTACAAACGGATAAACTCACGTGTAATTATATCGCACTAGGCGACATGTTTCGGGTAAGCTCTGGTACCCATCTTCAAGCCGAGTCACCGAAACGCCATAACTTTTTTACCTAAACATAACAAAATACAAAGCATTCTTTGTTTTTGAGAAAAAACATGCATCTGTTGACGTCTGTCCGCAAAAACTGTCTGTTTTTTGTCAAGGCGCCATCGTATATTTCCATTATGGTCCTTAGAAGGGAAGGGAAAAGTTATCGATATTTTAACATAAGGTTCTCGCGTAATTTCGTAATAAAAAAAATGGCGGACAATTCTGGAAATGGATTTACATATAATTAAATTCAGGTTTTATTGGTTCACGTCTTCGATTTGGATAAAAATTGGTGGGCTGGTGGAGTAAATGATGCTGAATAAGATTCACAATAATTATCAAAATGTATTTTGTATGGAACTTTGATTTTTTGTTACCGAAACTGTAAAGAAATATGGTAACAAAAAAGGAAAGGTTCATACAAACCTAACCTACCATATTTATCAAAATCGAGTCATTTTTTGAGTAGTGCTCTGATATAAAACAAATGGATTATTTTACTTTAAAAAATGTTCTGTACTTACAAAATAGTCGGCGATAACTACAGTAAATACCTAGCAAGCCGTAAAGGCATTACTTTGTGAGTTTGTAACACATTGTCCCTGAGTTTTGGACGTGTTCAACTATTACGTATTACATACTTAGTCATATACGACAATACTAGCCTTATCGATTTTACGAGTACATTATACAAACTACGTATATAATAATTTTATTTAATTAGGAGGCAAACGAGCAGACTAATCGCCTGACGGTAAGCAATTACCGCCGCCCATGGACATCTGCAACACCAGAGAGCCGGCCTTTAGAGTAGGTGAAAAACTTAGCTAAAATACGCCTTTTTTTAAGCCTGTTGTCCCACTGTTGGGCAAAGGCTTGGTCTCCACTCCTCCCTACCATGTGCAATCTCCAGAGCCTGATAGGAGAAAAAATGTGTCCCAAGCTTTTTATTCCATTCAGTTACTATTTTTCATAAATGTATTTCATATGGCGGTAACGGAACGGAAGTAATAAAAAATGTATGAAAATTTAGTGACACATTTTTTCTCCTTGGGCTCGAAAGAACTCATACTTCCGAGTAGAAACCACACAAAGAAATACAAATAAAAGAAAAGTTGAATATACAACTTTAAATAAAATGGCCCACTTACCTTAATAATATTTTCCAAATCGAAGGCTATTTGCAACTTGTACCTAATTAATAGTCTCGCCGACTCCACTTGTGACCGCAGAGCTGGCAGCTTCCACGCGCAACGCATCAGTATCGCGATACAGCGGGGGAATGCTGCCAGCATCCTCGGCACCATGCCAAAGGGGTCCAATTTTATCGACGTTTTATAAATTTCTAATATTATTTTTTCTTTAGTCTTATTGTTTATGTTGTATTTATCTGTGTTCTATCTGTATCTTGTATTCTAAATTGTATACCTAAATAATAATACATAAATATTTGGGGACAATCTTACACAAATCGACATCATCGATAAATACATATAAATACTTACATAGATAGAAAACACCCATGACTCAGAAACAAATATCTGTGCTCATCACACAAATAAATGCCTTGACTAGGAATCGAACCCAGGACCATCGGCTTCATAGGCAGGGTCACTACCCACTAGGCCAGACCGGTCGTCTTGTATTGTATGTAATTGTATGTTATTCTAAATAAATTATAGCATTTTAAAATGCAAATATCGATATAAAGTCGCTTTGTAGATATGTTAGAAATCCCATCCTTACTACAAACGTGATTCGTTTCATCAAAAATTATTATGGTTGAATGAATACTGAGCGACCTCCTAAACCATGACCTGCCACATTCATAACAGTCTTAACACAATCTGAATACTCGTTTGATTATATACCGTATTCCGTTGCATTAAATTCTAAATTTAAACAGGTTATTCAATGTCGGTTAAGACTTTATGCTTTATGGCCAGTGGCCCTGACCGAGAACCGTCTCTTCCGACTATTTGTGTGTAGTTTTTATCACAATAGGGCAAAGTTTTTTCCTTCTTGTGTCGATTTTGCGTCCAGAGCGGAAGATATTAATGTCTACTAGTATCTATTAGTCACTGACGTCCACTTTTGGACATAGGCCTCCCCTATAGATCGCCACTGGGAGCGATATTCAGTCTGTGGAGACCGGCTCCGGTACGAGAGATGGTTCCATCTGTCTCTCTAGACGTCTGGACACTGCGCTTTTCTCTATAAACAGGTTCAATAGAAAAATAAATGAAATGATAATGAAAATAGTTTATTATGCACAATTTTAGGTACAGTAAGATGGAATATAAAGAAAAAGAAGGTAAACAAATATAGCTGATTGACAGCTGTATTTCTAATAAAAAAAGCATTTGACACATGACAGAATATCATTATAGAACATTATAGCAGTTAACTGTAATTTCTGCCAGTATTATTGCAACGAATGCACGTTTCTAAAAAAAATAGATTTATAAAAAAAAATTAACAAATGTAAGTTATTTTTTATTACACAGAAACGTCTGCTAGCGAAAATCGTCGATAAATTTAAACAATTGTGCTATTTGAGTACTCACAATTGGTAGTGCACAGGGCTAGTGATCCATTGATTGTGGGTTCAAATCCCGCTTAGAATCAAATATTTCTATTTTTTTTTCGATTTGAATATCAAATAAACAAATGTATAAAGAAACAAGAAACAATTCAACAAAATACAGGTCAAAAACTTAGCTAATACTGACTATGTGGGGGAAGGTAGCCTGGGGAAAATCCAGGACCCTTACGCACCAGACTTGACTTGTACTACTGGAATACTCCTGACTTTACGCTTCCAGCGAGATTGGTTGAGGCAGTCTCAACCGAATCTTAGTGGTGTGTGGTCGAGCTAATGGGAGTTTTGTCGCTGGTTTGCCGTCCTAGCCCACTGAGAAGAATCCAGCAAGAAACTCGGCTAGGCCCGACCGATGTCGGAGTGACTATCCCGTACGCGGCGGTACCGGGTTGATAAGGGACTCGATGTGTCGATGTTGTCGCGTGGTGGTCGTCCCTGCTGTGATTGCGTCGTCTGTTGTCAAAGTCGTCCATTATGATACTTAACTAATGACTTTAATAATACATAAATTAACAATACTTATGTTTTCTTAGGCTAATTAGTATCTAATATGCAAAGTGAGCATACTTAATGAATATTAATATCTGTAATCTCTATTAATATTCAATGATAACAATTATCGTAAACATAGCTAACATTTGCTTATGTAGGTATATTATTATATGATTCATAAAAAGCTTCTAACAATAAAAGGCCTACTTTATTTTTATTTTTATTGAAAGATATTTACAATAATGGTTAAAATTTTTCTTAATAGTATCGTTAAACCGATGTGGTTTGTCTCGATACCACTTTAGCCACTGATGCCCACAGCTGGGCATGAGCCCCCAAAGACACTAAACAGGAACATTTAAGGACATACCTGGGTCTAAAGATATACATGACTTATTGAGTAATCTCATTAAGATGTGAATTTAATTATGCTTTAATTTTCACCTTTGACCTATTTTTTTCAGAGGCTCTAGTGTAAGTTTCTTTTGACGTAAAAAAACGTCTCGAACGCGTAAGTGATAATGTTATTTATATGGGTAATTCTAACGCGATGGTGACGTTTTGTTACGTTAAAAACTTACACTCAGTACCCTTACCATGAGTTGTGACATTGACGTTTTCGAAAACGACTATCAAGTTTACTATCTGTACATACTGGTTGTACTATTATAGTAAACTCGATACTCGTTATCGAGAACGTCAATGTCAGAACTCATGGTAAGGGTACAGGGCTCTGTATTCGAAATCAGTCTTATAGGAAAACGGCTTTAGTATCTGTTTACTCGACTAATTCTTGGTGTTTTTCCCTTCGTCAATATTTTATTCACATGCAAATTAGTATTTTATAACGTCGTGTTTTTACTTCAAATAAATATTTGGTATATCTTGCGGCTTTTAAAACTTTTTGCCAGTTTTTTGTATAAAATGTTGGTATCAATCATTTGCCCATTCAAATATTCTTCTTTATCGCTAACTAAACCTTAAACTACGTCCAACAAAGTTAGGGCACAGCGAAGTAGCATCACGCTTGAATCTGGAGCAGCCCAACTGGGGAAGTACCTCCTCCTTACAGAAGACCACAGGCATAATAGCACTGCTACCGTTCAGGTATGTAGTGTTTTGTTCCTGATGGTGAGTAAGGTTCCCAGAGTTCCAACCCCCCTTCAAAACCGGTAATGCGCTTTTGACTCTCCTGGTGTTGCCTATGGGCGACGATAAATGCTTACCATCAGGCAATCCGTCTGCTCGTTTGCCACCTTTATTATAAAAACATAACTAAGGCTAAATAACATTAATGATTTAAGTTCGTAACTAAATCGCGACATGCCGTAATAATATTTCCTCGAAAGACTAAGGTACCCAATATCGCTCCCTGCGGGACACCCTAAGTTTACTGCTTGTATGTGACGTCACATAAGCGTAACTTGAATTTTAATGATGTCACGCAACGACATTATCATGATATGCTACTAGTATGTATATGGTTAGATGAATATGAGTAATGAGGCTCATATTGGCGGATTTCCGCTACCAACGGATGGTCCAAAATTTTAACGAGTAACTGCGCAGTTTTTAGAATCGAGACACGCGGTGTCCAATTCGTACCCATATAGTTAAAATTAATTCAAAATGCATCAAGAGATGGCGCTGTTACTAATGCAAACTAGCTAACGATCGTTTGGCTTATAGCATTGAATATCGTCGGGGATAGTGCGATACCGCGTAATCAACAAATGCAATAAATAGTATAAGTACATTACATCAGAGAAAATGAGGATTTCCGGCCAAGTGGGTATATAGTGATACGAGGCCGAGAATCCGTTTTCACGACGAGGCATGTATAGTGCTTTTCTCAAACATTCAATGAAATAAAAAAAATATTTCAAAAATTGCAATTTGCAAAATCACAACTAACAATGAAATCTAAATGTATTGAAAATTAACATCAGCTGTTTGCTATGACACCCGCCATCTTTGCCTCTGTATGGATAATCGTCGAAAAAAAAGTAACTTTGCAGGCCCAGGCCTGCAAAGTTATATGAAATTCCATTTCCGTCCCCCTCAGTTGCCGCGCCCAAAAACCATAGGTACTTCCGAGTCTATTATAAGGAATGTTAAGACATTATTTCATTGCATGTTTGAGAAAATACAATTTCTTTTTACATTCTTTGAATTTTGATCGATTGATTGTTGTAGTTAAGCGGTATTGCGCTATCCCCGACGATATGGGAATTTATATTTTGTATGTGAGAATTGTTGAGGAGATGATTTAATTTAATTATATCTATGAATACAGTCGCTCCACAAGGGGCAGTATATGCCATGATCGCCACGGTTTGCATGCGGGTTGGCGATCGCAGTGCTTCAACCGCACTGCCCGCTGCTACCCATCCCCCGGTGATCTTAGTCGCAGTTTTAGGACATACCCGGATGATGATGATGATGGTACGGTCTCTACTTAGAAGTCGTCCACTGCTGGACATAAGCCTTAAATATGACTTGTATCATCTTGGGGTTAGTTGCCATAGTCGCCACGCTTGGCAGGCGGGTTGGCGACAGTAGCTGTTTGGGTTTCGACGGACGCTGCTACCAGTCCGTCGATTATTTTCCGTTGCTTAGAAGTATATTTTACATACTGATAAATGCCAAGTATGCATTTATTTTTTTATATCTAGTAAGTTTTTGTGATCTAATATGACCCTTAAAGTATAGTGATTAGGTTGCATTTCAATTGACACGAATGTGGTTGTTAGATCGTCTATATCTAGAAGAAAATTCTGGATAAGGATATGACAAATTAGGTTAGTAAAGATAAGTAATGCTAGTATATTTAATTTTAATTATTAATAATTTCGTGCGTGGAATGAGCGGATTTTGATAATACTACTCGTATTATGTACAAGCCTGCTTGAGCTTACCGTGGGGCTCAGTTAGTTTGTTTATGAATTTTCTGTAATATTTATTCATTTATATACTACGTGGTAGCATAGCGGTAAGAGCGTACGATTTAAAATCCGGTCGCAGGTTCAAACCCCGGCTCATACCAAGTTTATCGGAACTTATGTACGAAATATCATTTGACATTTACCAGTCGCATTTCGGTGAAAGAAAACATCGTGAGGTAACCGGACTAATCCCAATAAGGCCTAGTTTACATTCTGGGTTGAAAGATCAGATGGCAGATGCTTTCGTAAAACTAGTGCCTACGCCAATTCCTAGGATTAGTTGCGAAGCCAACTCCAGGCCCCCACGAGCCGTGGGGAAAATGGCGCAACAACGGGAGGAATATGATGATGATTATGTATTACATACAATACGAGCGTAAATTAGGTAATCTTTATTTACATATAATATGTACAAATCATACTTCTATGTTCTAAGAATAACAATAACTGTACAAATACTTAGCTTAAAGTTATAAACGGCACATGAGGCATTGCACCAAGGATGCTGGCGGCATTTCCTCTTTGTATCGCAATATTGATACGTTGTGAGGAAGTAGCCAGCTCTTTGGTCACCAGTACCCTTACCATGACTTGTGACATTCACGTTTTTGATAACGAGTATCGAGTTAACTATCTGTGCATCTAGTTGGCACTAAACTAGTATAAGCGAGATGCACAGATAGTAAACTCGATACTCGTTATCGAAAACGTTAATGTCACAACTCATGGTAAAGGTACTGTTACGGCAACTGCAACATAATTCTGCAAAAAGTTATTACAAAGAAATATAGGTATGGTAAGACTTATATCGCCACTACTTTGAAATCGTACAGTCAGCAGCAAAAGTGGCAAAACGTTTAAAGTGTTCAAAATAACCTACACGCGCTCTTATTCTCTTGACAATAGAGACGTGTTGACCTCATTTTGAACACCTCAAGCGCTTAGCCACTTCTGCTGCTGACTGTACCTGACGCATACTCTAAGTTGAAATGCAGTAACTCTACTCATCCCATACATAGTTACGTCATTTTTCTTTTGAATGCCAGAATGAGTTATGAGCTTTTTTCAAAGTAGTGACGGTATGTCGTTTTATAAGAATCTTAAGTACTAGGATTACAGTGTATATGTGTATATCTGTTATCTTTATATACATTTAGTTAATATAGGAGTTTTTTTAATAAAATATAATATTCAAATTAAAACAAATAAATATATTTTTAACGAGTCAGGATCCTCGAACACCGGAGTTTCTTATGACACTTTTTCTCAAGTATTTATTTACTTTTTCAATTTAATATAGTATTACTACTTAAAAATTAAACAAATCAAAATATTTAATAAAAAAAATATTTGTTCTTAGTTGTATACGTCATCTATTTTCAATTTACAAAAATAATTTTTAAGTTTATTATTTAGACCCCTTTGTCTAAATATTATTGTATAAAACTGTATATAAAGTTATAATTATTAAAACTCGTTAAGTAATTTGTAAAATTACCTACTTTAGGT
This sequence comes from Grapholita molesta, assembly GCA_022674325.2. Classification (NCBI taxonomy): domain Eukaryota; kingdom Metazoa; phylum Arthropoda; class Insecta; order Lepidoptera; family Tortricidae; genus Grapholita; species Grapholita molesta. The sequence goes on along the minus strand of CP053141.2, from coordinate 2,830,732 downwards.
AAAAAAGTGTAGTAATATAACAAATAAATAATAATAATAAATATTTCGGGACCATCTTACACAAATCCACCTAGTCCTACGGTAAGCTCAGTAAGTCTTGTGTTGTAGGTACTAGACGACGATATATATATAATAGATAGATAGTACATAGTCCCATGAGTCAGGAACAAATATCGGTGCTCATACCACAAATAAATGCCCTTACTAGGATGGAAACCCAGGACCATCGGCTTCATAGACAGGGTCACTACCCACTAGGCCAGACCGGTCGTCAAATAACAGATAATGAAAAGTAACTATTTTCGATTAATTTATCTATCTGTTGTACAGTCAGCGTCATATAGTTGGCAGAATTCAAAGAAATCAAATAGTTCGGTACACCTTACTAATTCTATGGCCTATCGAACTTTATATACTATATATACAAGCTACAATAAAATACAATCATTTTCTCGGATTCTGTGTGAATAGGTTATGTTGTTTAAAAAATGATGAAACTTATTAAATAAAACTATTTGTACTTTCGTATAATTTGAACTGAATCGATAACAAATACAAAACATTGGATAATTACTTACATACTTTTCTACAAGTAGCTACATAACAATATATATATATTTACATTTTTCTTATTTCTAAAGTTATAGTACAGTTATTTAAGACTTTGACACTACAAGGATAGATTTATTGCTGTTGATTCGTATTTTCTCACAATCGAAACTAAACGCATAAAGTAAAACAAATTAATCTAATGTCGATTATAAAAAAATATCAAGTCAATATTCATTGTGGACGAGTTGGCTTAAGTATTTAGTACCCCTTTAGTACCCCAAGTAGTTAGTACCCTCTTAGGGTATAGTGAACCAATTTGATTTCTCGGCCACTTCGAACATTGTCACAGTGACGTTAATAAGATATCTTTTGCGTCTTTCATATAGATTTGCACTGTGACAAGGAACGAAGGGGCCCATAAATCTAATTGGTTGACTGTAGGTATAGTCAACCAATTTCATTTCTGAGAACTTTACTTTTTTGTTACGGAAAGTCTATAGAAAAATAGTAACAAAAAAGAATTCTATACATACTTTATGGGACTTTTTGGGAAATATGGTAGATTTTGCTAAGCATCATTTGCTCTATCAGTCTACCATTTTTAATCAAAATCGAAGACGTGATCCAAATGTACAAACTTCAAGGCCACTTTGAACCTTGTCACAGTGACGTTAATAAGAAATCTTTTGCGTCTTTCATATAGATTTTCACTGTGACAAGGTACGAAGTAGCCTATAAATCAAATTGGTTGACTGTACAAAGTATTGACTTCTGTTGTCGCGATAATTTATCATTAAATAAAAAGATTATAAACTAATTTATATCGCGTCGTCCCTTTGTCCACTCTAACGTCGGGACGTAAGTTACTTTCAGTATACGAGATATCAGTTTATAATTGTGTTACTTTATGATAAAGGCACGTATCATACAAACAACAAAACATGTTTGGGCACTGTTTTGGAAACTCTACGTAGTTGTTTACAGAAACTTTGTTTTAGCCTACATGGTGTGAACAGCTTAAGAAAGAATACAATAAACAATATTACAGGACATTCTGACACAAATTCACTGAGCCCCACTGTAAGCACAAGAAGGTTTGTTTTTTTTTTTTTTAAGACAAAAGGTGGCAAACGATCAGACGGATTGCCTGATGGTAAGCAATTACCGTCGCCCATGGGCACCCGCAACACCAGGGGAGTCACAAGCGCGTTGCCAACCTTTAAGGGGGGTTGGAGCTCTGGGAACCTTACTCACCACCAGGAACCCAACACTACATACCTGAAAGGTAGCAGTGCTATTATGGCTGTGGTCTTCTGTAAGGAGGAGGTACTTCCCCAGTTGGGCTTCTCCGGACTCAAGCGTGATGGTACTTCGCTGTGCCCTTACCACTCATTGTTGGACGTAGTTTAAGGACATACCCGGGTCCAAAAAAAATGATTGATTGAGTGTTGTGGATACTCCGTCAACGATATATATACTACTTATACCTACAAATACTTAAATACATATATAACACCCATGACTCAGGAACAAATATCTGTACTCATCACACATATACATGCCCTTACTGGGATTTGAACCTAGGCCCATCGGCTAGTAAATTGCCTGCAACTGAAACCATGTCTTCTTCTTCTTCGTCGCATTGTCCCGGCTCATTGGAGCCCGGGGGTCCGCTTGGCCACTAATACCAGGATTTGGCGTAGACACTAGTTTTACGGAAGCGTCTACCATCTGACCTTCCAACTCAGAGAGTAAACTAGGCTTTATCGGGATTAGTCCAATTTCCGAGGCATAGCGTCAAACTCTGTGTACAAATTATTTTCATATAAATAATACTTTCATTCTCATATGATTTCCGATCTCCGAGGTAAATACATAGGAACGCAGAGCCGCGCTAAGCATAGCGTTTGAGCGACGTCCAATGCGACCGGTCCCATACTTTTATATACGTTTAATATACACGTCATACGCCCCGCTGTACGCCTAACAAGAGCGTCCACTCATGCCTTAAGCTTGTTGTTTAATCTTGTGGAACGCATTTCCCATGGAACCGCGCATACCCTGTCGGGCACTGGTCTCCACTGAAAGCTGCTCTATCATCCAAAGTCACCGGAGCCAGAGTCGTAGTACCTTCAACACCCCACACCCAATCCTCCTCACCCTGAGTCCTGTTCTCCTTGTCTTCTTCGTTATATATAGTCCTGGTGTCCATGTCTTTATTCACAGTCGCGCTATCTTCATTATTCAATGGATTCTCGGTAACTTCGTTTTCAATTACGGTTTTGGTTCTTTGATCTGTTCTTCTGAAAGCTGAAGTTCTGTGATTTATATTTTCATTATTCCTGTTTTGATTTGTATTGTTATTTATATTGTTTATAAATGACATTAAGCCTTCATTGTTTTCTTGAGGATTCTTTCTGTTATAATCTTCTAATGTTATTCCATCGTGTCGTCTGGCATTTAATATGTGTTGATTGTATTTATTATCTCTACTCGCAGTTCTATTATTTGATACATCTATATGAGAGTATTCATTGTTAATATTAAAACTCTGTCGTGGTATATTTAAATTGCCATGTTCACGTGTACTGTGGCTGGCCTGTCTGTCAAATGCCATGTTGATGTCCATGCTTCCTGTGTTATCACCAGAGCGTTGTGCGTTGTAATCTCTATTGCGGTCAGCACTTAAACGTCTATTTAGTTCCTGGTTGTTATTATCTCTGTCCTGGTTGACATGGGTGTTAAATCCTCTATCATTTCTGTTGTAAGGATTAATTTCTCCGCGATCTTGTTCATACAATTGTCCATGAGAACCTTCATTAGGTCCATTTCTACTTCTATAATTAATATCACTAAAAATCATTTTTCTATTATTTGGTTCCAGAAATTGTCCTTGAGGGATACCTTCTTTTATGGTTCTATCATTTCTGCCATTAGAAATGAGTTCTCTGTTATTTGGTTCCTGAAAGAGACCTTGGTTCGGATCATTTCTATATCTGTAATTTCTGGGACTAGCAATCAACTCTCTATTGTTTGTTGCTTCAAATTGCTTACAATTATCTATATTATCTGGACGATGTTCGCTTGGATTACCATTCCATCTCCTTTCATTCCTATCACCGTGATTTTCTTGAGGGTTATTCATGTCCCCATTTTGATTTTTATAATAAACATTGCCATGTACATTCCTGTAACTTGTTTCTGTAGGTGGATTGACGAATAGTCTGTCATAACTGTCACGGCGCTCATTATTGTATATTTGCGAGATATCTCTTGCAGAAACGGACACTAGCGCAATCAAAATGACAAAATACATAATTATTTCAGCATTCACATAGTCCTAACAAATGTTCTAACTTGTTTTCTAAGTCATCGTCTGAAAGTCACACAAATTAAACTTCAAAAACTTGTAGTTTCACTGCTGACTTGCTTACATCTTAACTTGTTAAAACTGTTTAAGTAATTACTTTAATCACTTCGTTGTACGACTGTTTATTAATATATTTATGCAACTTGAAATAGAATCAAGGATTCCAACTTAATAGTCACTTTTTGCTGCACTTTTTTCCGCGACGTGTCTCGTTCGAAACTAGTTATTTCCATAAAACAGTGCAATAAAACAACAGCTGCGCAGGCGCACAGACCGGTACTGCGCGCGCATACCGTGATGGCTATTAATGATGTCCAGTGATTAGTATACACAGAACCGTCACTGCTTTGATTTATCAAAACAAGCATTTAACTATTGTCGTCTCTTTTTCTTAATAATTCTGTAATAAGTAAGAAATCGTCCCCATCCTACCACGAGTGTCGTAAGAGGCGACAAAAGGAAAATACCGACGGATGGGCAGCAGCGTCCGTTGTAGCCAAAACTACAGCTACTCCGGTCGCCAACCCGCCTGCCAAGCATGGCGACTATGGCATCTACCCTCCCAAGATGATATGTCATATTTGAAGGCCTGTCGGCTGTACGGCTGAAATGATGATGATTTTTCACTAAAAGGTTTATAGTTACGTTAATAAATAATTAAACTAGTAATACTTTTGTTTTTAAGAGCAGATAATTTCGTATATACAGGATGTTTCAAAAATCCTGGTGATCCGTTTAAGGGGGTATTCATACATAAATGTAGAACACGTAAAAAATATCATAAATATAAAAAATGCCAAGGTGAAAAAGTTATCCAAGGTTTTCTTGTTTGCTTAAAATCCGAACTAACGTAGAAAATGTTTAATGTATATGTAATGTTTTGTTAAATGTATCTATATTTATTTATTTTATAATATAACATATTTTTATTCCACTCTTGATAACTGACTATATACATTCTAAAAATGTCAACTTATTAATAGGACAATTTTATTAATAGCATTTAATACCCTCCACGAGTCTTCCTATTATTAGGTATAATCAATACACAATAAATCATTAATTATATGATGTAATCATCATGTGACCTTGATAGCTGACGCATCGCATTTCATTTGTTCCAAATTATACTTCCTTGCTACGCCGTTGTAAACCTTATTGACAGTACCGTTTATTATAATAATATAATTATACAAATATAAGAGCCTGGGCAGAGAGTACCATTTTGTACCGTTTGGCGTAGAGACGCTAGGTCCATGAGGTCCCAGCGCGGACAAACTTTTTGCAGAAACCGGGAAGTGTCTGATTGATGTAACTGGTGACCGAAGAGCTGGCTTCTTCAGCATTGCGATACAACGAGGAAATGCCGCTAGCATTCTTGGTACAATGCCTCAAGGCTCAAGGGCCTTTTTTAGATTGGATTAATAGTTGGTTGGTTTGGACCCGGGTATGTCCTTTAACTACGCCCAACAATGAGAGGTAGGGCACAGCGATGACCATCACGCTTGAATCTGGAGCAGCCCAACTGGGGAAGTACCTCCTCCTTACAGAAGACCATAGCCATAATAGCACTGCTACCTTTCAGGTATGTAGTGTTGTGTTCCTGATGGTGAATGAGGTTCCCAGAGCTCCAACCCACTTATAGGTCGGCAACGCGCTTGTGACTCCCTTGGTGTTGCGAGTGCCCATGGGCGACGGTAATTGCTTACCATCAGGCAATCCGTCTGCTCGTTTGCCACCTTTGTCATAAAAAAATATATATACATCACTATTAGCATCCACCTACCGGCTACAACAATTCCTACAGATCACCTGTGTCGTATTTCTCGTGACAATTGTCAAGAGCCTTTCATGTAGGTAACTACTGCCTATCTATTGATGATATAATAAAAAATAACGTTATTTTCTTGAAACCTAACGTGTTGGTATTGTTGGTGGCAAACAAGCACACGTCCCACCCGATGGCATGCGGTCAATGTAACCAATGGACGCCTGTAACGTCAGAAACTTACACATGTCCGGAATCGTGACAATTGTCGCTGTGGTGAAATAGGGGCCTGCCCAAATAGCTGATAATATTCAGAAATTCGACCCCTGGGAAGCTGTAAAACCTATACCAGGAATATCGACATTTCATGACATATTTGGCAATGGCAGTGACACAAAATACATGCTTTGGGAGACGACAATGTTTGTATAATAATATAATTATACATTTATAAGAGCCTGGGCAGAGAGTACCATTTTGTACCGTTTGGCGTAGAGACGCTAGGTGCCAGCGCGCACAAACTTTTTGCAGAAATCGCGAAGCGTCTGGTTGATGTAACTGGTGACCGAAGAGCTGGCTTACTAGCATTGCGATACAACGAGGAAATGCCACCAGCATCAATGGTACAATGCCTCAAGGGCCTTTTTTAGATTGGATTAATAGTTAAGTACTCGTATTTTAATGAATATAATTATTGTAAATAAACAGTTTGATTTTTTTTTTATGACATAGGCGGCAAACGAGCAGACAGATTGCCTGGTGGTAAGCAATTACCGTCGCCCATGGGCACCCGTAACACCAGGGCAGTCACAAGCGCGTTGCCGGCCTTTAAGGGGGGTTGGAGCTCTGGGAACCTTACTCACCATCAGGAACACAACACTACATACCTGAAAGGTAGCAGTGCTATTATGGCTGTGGTCTTCTGTAAGGAGGAGGTACTTCCCCAGTTGGGCTGCCCCAGATTCAAGCGTGGTGGTCATCACTGTGCCCTACCTCTCATTGTTGCACGTAGTTTAAGGACATGCCCGGGTCCAAAATTGGTAGGTAAATTCGTATAGTCACGGAAAGCCTAGAACCCAAAATGACTAGTGTAATATTTTGCTTACATCGCAAACGGACTACATCGCAAATGGTCTAGAATGCAAAATGACCACTTATTTATTTCACTCTTATATCACTAGGTAGGTTAGGTTCGTTAGTTTTCTTCAAATAGCCGAAGGCCAAACGGTACAGAATAGGAGCCCTAGCGGGGCTCCGTCGACATCGCTAACTTAAAAATAAAGCGACGAAAGTGATGTAGGCATTTTGCGTTCTAGACCGTTTACGATGCACCGACGCAAAATATTACACTAGTCATTTTGCGTTCTAGGCCATCCGTGTATAACCCAATAAATTGACCTTAGTAAGAGAGACTAGCGTAAGCTAACCAGTATAAGACTCGAATTTCGTAAATTAAATGATGTAGAATACTGATTTAAACTTTCACTGTTTTTACACATCTTATCTACACTAATATTATAAAGGAGAAAGTTTGAAATGAATTCTACACTATTCTACTCTAACCTACACTATCTACACTACTATTATAAAGGCGAAAGTTTGTGAGTGTGTATGTTTGTTACTTCTTCACGTCTAAACGGCTGGAGTGATTTTAATAAAATTTGGTATGGAGTTAGCTGACACCCTGGATTAACACATAGGCTACGTTTTACTGCAGGAAAATATCTTATCGCCATGGGAAAATCTATAAAAATTAATTCTACACTATCTACACTTTGACGACCGGTCTGGCCTAGTGGGTAGTGACCCTGCCTATGAAGCCGAAGGTCCTGGGTTCGATTCGAGTACCTGCAACACAAGCCTTATTGAGCTTACCGTGGGACTAGGTCGATTTGTGTAAGATTATCCCGAAATATTTATTTACTTATTTACATTATAATAAAGGCGAAAGTTCGTGAGTGTGTGAGTGTGTATGTTTGTTACTTCTTCACGCCTAAACGGCTGGAGCGATTTTAATAAAATTTGGTATGGAGTTAGCTGACACCCAGGATTAACACATTTGAATACCTTAAATGCTTAGCCACTTCTGCTGCTGACTGTACACGCATGTCGGCGTTCTATATTCAAAATTTGACGTAAGTTCCATATTAATTCTCTGCACAACTACATAGACATGGTGCTTCAGTTAAGTTTTTCACCTACATACTTTATAGACCACATTAACGCTGGTTAAAACAGCCAACTTTCTCGTTACAAAATTGTGATGACATGTGCTCAAATATGCGATACGACATATCAAATGACATGTTGCCGAAAAGTGGGAGGATGGTTTGATAAAATCATTTGTGCTTCCTAATTAAAATGTTTAGATGTTTATGGAGCGTGGAAGCGTAACGTTTTCAATTTGTATGTACACTTTTGGTACAATAAAACGGTTTATATGCATATACCGGGTGAGGCCTGTAATAGGAGCAAAAAATTTAGGGATCGCTTCTACACCACTAACGTAACAACATTTGTTCTACAACTTTAAATAATTGGGTAATTTATTACTTGTGATTTTTTCGATCAAACTAAATAGTATTTTCAATGAACAGCATCCAATAGTCTAGTTGACGTTTACTGTCAGCCTACAAACTTCATAGTTTTCGCAATACATTGCTTGCTTGGAAAATCTTTTTTTATTAATATTTATTAAACTATTAGTTATTTTCAAAAGTTTTAGAACAAATGTTGCTACGTTTGTGGTGTAGAAATGATACCTAAAGTTAATGCTCCTATTACAGGCCACACCCGGTATTATGACTGTGAAAGACGTAACTGAAGGACCGTTTCTACATATTATCAAACCGCGTTTAAAAAGGGATTGAGCTCATACGTCATTATTGAATTCATGCATGATATGACATTGTCAGTGGTAGAGTGTGCAGATAAATTAAATTGTTGTTTTACTACCATGAACTTCTAAAGCATGGAAAAAATATACCTTAATACTGAAAATAATTACTTTTAGAAAATCCATAAAAATTATTCAGCTATACCACCATCGTCATCAGACATCTTTTTGGAAGTACCTTTGTGTTATCATTTTATTTAGTGAAATATGTTAGTACTAATACAATTAAAACTGTTGTGAGCCATGTTACTGCTACTTAGTTACAAACGGATAAACTCACGTGTAATTATATTACACGTGAGTTTATCCGTTTGTAACTAAGTAGTATGTTAGTACTATTAGTATTTTTAATTTTGCAATATGATAACGCGAAAAGGATGTGAATAAGTGACAGGAACGTCAGCTATGATAATTAATATTTTTTTCTCAAACAACATTGGCCGAGAATAGAGTGCAAATGAGAATTATTCTAAGTATACTATGTAAATCTTTTGATCCTATTTTGAATAAGTGTCTGGACTTATGAAGATGTCAAAGATTGACTTATAATTTTGACGAACGGTGTGGCCTAGTGTGTAGTGACCCTGCCTGTGAAGCCGATGGTCCTGGGTTCGATTCCCAGTCAGGGCATTTATTTGTGTGATGAGCACAGATATTTGTTCCTGAGTCATGGGTGTTTTCTATGTATTTAAGTATTTATATGTATCTATCTATTATATATATCGTCGTCTAGTACCTACAACACAAGCCTTACTGAGCTTACCGTAGGACTAGGTCGATTTGTGTAAGATTGTCCCGAAATATTTATTTATTTATTTATTTATTATTTATAACTTAGACAGTTTTGAAGGGTCCAGTTTAGAGGGGAACAAAAATGTGTGAAACTATGACAAGTACGGACGAAAATAGTGCCGTCTCTGCCATACCTATGGAAAGTTACATAAGACCATCCCTTTTGATCGTGGTATTATTAGCACGCTCCGTCTAGTTAAATGGTATGTCTATTTTCTAAATAAGCTGTAAGGTACCGACATTGTTAGCGTTAAAACGAAATTGAAGATCAACAACAATGTGTGCACGTATCAGGTTTTTACAGATTATTACTGGGTTTGTACACAGAGAGTTCAATTATTTATCGGGTCCATATAGCTGTGCCTTTCTATCACACCTGTACGTATATTTGAACGACAGAGAGACAAATAAACGAATAAATAAAGTCGTTCGTGATATTCGGCCAAGTTTTTTTTTTTTACTTTTTATTATAGTTGACTTCTCGTTTATCGACTTCCGATTATACATTGTATATCGATAAATACTGGGTCTTATAAAAAACGTGATACCAAAGCCCTGAGTGTAAGTTTTTAACATATCAAAACGTCACCATCGCGTTAGAGTTACCCATATAAATAACATTAAAAAAAGAGCCATTGAAAGATCAATTGTGACCAAAATGAAAACAAAATCTTCTAATTGGCTATCCGTTATACCTACAAGAAAAGATCACTTTGACCTGTCTCCACACGAATTCCGAGATGCCCTCTCAATACGATACCATCGAACACCGATCTCAATGCCAAAATCTTGCGATGGATGCGGCAATAGCGACTTCAACATCGATCACGCCCTCTGTTGTAAAACCGGCGGTCTAATAACGAGACGTCACAACGAAATAAGGGATCTCTTTTGCGAATTATGCCAACAAGCGGGGGGAAATGTAGTAAAAGAACCAATTGTCACTGAAGGTGAAACCGGCCTACGAGGAGATTTAGCATGCCGGGGCGTGTGGGTTGCACAGAGGGAGGCGTTGTTTGACATCCGTGTCGTAGACACTGACGCTCCCTCTTACACCTCACGCCCTGTTGCTTCTGTCCTGAAATCAGCAGAGTCGGAAAAACAAAACAAATACGCCAACGCCTGCGAGCTTCGTCATGCCACTTTTACACCTCTCGTCACCTCTGTGGATGGAGTTTTTGCACCACAACTAGCAACATTCGTCAAACACCTCGGGGAAGCACTTGCATCTCGCTGGGATAGATCCCTGTCTCGCGTATTGGGCTGGCTGAGGGCTCGTATAATTACTTCAATAATTAGAGCGACCAGCATGTGCATTCGTGGCACCCGCCACAAATGGAAGACAGCAGCGAAGTTATTCGGCTTCGATGATGGTGCCGCCCTTCCACACGCCGACTGACCTACGAACTCTTTCTGCCACTATTTTATTTTACGTCTACCTATTTGTTTAAATTTTTTGTGTTCTTCATCATGTTACAATAAAAATAGTTCATTCTATAAATAACATTATCTTATCACTTAACTTAAATTATAATATAAAACTTTGTTTTCAACGTCAAAAGAAACTTAAATTATAATAATAATAAATTATTATTATTATAACTTATAATGTTTATTTTATTTTTTATAATGTTTTTATTGTTTTGATACGTTTTAGATGTATTTTTATATTTTACTTTTATAAAAATGTTATAGAAACCTAGCCTAAGATATGAAATAATGTGTGGATAAATAAATAAATTCTTATACATTTACTTTTATTTTTTTGTTATATTGTGTTCTATAATGCATGGATAAAATATGTATATCGGAGGTCGATAAACGAGAAGTCCAGCTCAAAAGTGCTACGAAAATTCCAAGCTCTGTAATACTGCCAGGTAATAATTCTAATCTTAAATTGACACTTTAAAAAGTAAGCTGTGCAAATACAATCTAAACAAAGTTACGAACAAGCGCCATCTGCTGGATCTTTTGCACACTGCCAAGTTAAAACAGACTTTATTACCTTCATATAGGGCATCTGTTATGTTAAGCAGATTGCTTAAGAATTGAGCTGTCGAGCCAAAATAAACTTTAATAATGTTGATTTAAAGTATTTTTTTGAATGAGTGGAGAATTTGATTATCGCTTCAGACTGCTCAATTCTGATATACATATTTATGATTTATTTTGAATAATGTTTACTTAGTTCTATGATCATCATCATCATTTAACCCGTAAGCCGTCCATTGCACACAGGCCTCATCAAAATATGATATAACTATAAGTCTTGTTTTGTGGAGCCTTCTTTGATGGATATTATCTTTTTTTTATGACATAGGCGGCAAACGAGCAGACGGATTGCCTGGTGGTTACCGTCGCCCATGGGCACCCGCAACACCAGATGAGTTGCCGGCCTTTAAGGGGGGGTTGGAGCTCTGGGAACCTTACTCACCATCAGGAACACAGCACTACATACCTGAAAGGCAGCAGTGATATTATGGCTGTGGTCTTCTGTAAGGAGGAGGTACTTCCCCAGTTGGGCTGCCCCAGATTCAAGCTTGATGGTCATCGCTGTGCCCTACCTCTCTTAAACTTATCTTGGGGGGAGTTGTCATAGTCGCCATGCTTAGCAGGCGGATGAAATGTAGCCTTTATTATAACTATACCTAGATATTTTTCTAGCGGGAACGACATTTGCTTAGTGCCACAATAAAAATATCGACAATACAGTTATCGATAAGTACGCACTACTTTAACGACAAGACGTACACACAGTCTTATATGGCTAGCTACCTAGATGCCGCGTGCCACACTATCTTACTATTGTCTTCGGTTCCCGTGATAAGTACTAATGAAATAAAACAACAATACCCTTACCAAGTGTTGTGACTTTTAGGTTTTCGATAACGAGTATCGAAAAACTAAACCTTAGAGCTGGTAAAACGGTGCGTTAAACCGTTCAAATAAACAAGATCATATATACTTGATTAATTTCGACGGGTTCCGCTGTGTACGGGTGGCCGAATTGGTTAAGGCGTCAGCCGCGATAGCTGGAGATGCGGGTTCGAATCCCGTCTCGAACACCGGAGGTCCTCGTCGTTTTTTCTTAAGTATATGTTATCTATTTCAACTTTTAACGAGTATCGAGTTTACTATATGTGCATCTCGCTTGTACTAGGTATTTTAGTGCGAACGACATGCACAGATAGTAAACTCGATACTCGCTATCGAAAACGTCAATGTCACAACTCATGGTTAGGGTACTGAACTACTGAAATGGATTATATCGCGTATACTAATTCAAATTACATCTCAACGTTTCGGACACTTTAGCAGCGTTTGTGGTCGTTTCGGTTGTTTTTTATATAGGTACAGTCGCCGACTTTAATTGTTGAGCCACTTGCGGTTCAAGCTATTTTCTTTTGTTTAATACTTACTCCATGAAATGCCCAACGTAAAGTGAACCCTAAATGGCTCAACAATTTTGTTTTTGTTTTTTTTTTTGTTTTTTTCGGGACAATCTGACACAAATCGACCTAGTCCTACGGTAAGCTCAGTAAGGCTTGTGTTGTAGGTACTAGGCGACTATATATATAATAGATAGATACATATCAATACTTAAATACATAGTAAACACCCATGACTCAGGAACAAATATCTGTGCTCATCACACAAATAAATGCCCTGACTGGGAATCGAACCCAGGACCATCGGCTTCATAGGCAGGGTCACTACCCACTAGGCCAGACCGGTCGTCAAAATTAAAGTCCCTGACGGTACTAGACACTAGCCCCAACAGTGGGTGATCTATCAATATTTTCCTTAAACATATACAAAAATATTGCAGTTTAAAAATTAAGATCACATATAAATTACACATTTACGATAACGATCGCTGTCATTAAATTAATTACCAAAACGTTTTCGTTATGCGAGTATCAATTATATGGAATTAACGGTTATGTACCGAAAGATACAGTCGACAGAAATAAGTATCGATTAAACATTACACACACAGACTTATGTATAGTCACACACATTTAACGTGCACAGATATGTAACATTATATTTATTTATTTATTTATTTATTTATTATCTATGAAAAGGGACCTTATTGTCGATGGCACTTTTTTTTTATGACAAAGGTGGCAAACGAGCAGGCGGAATGCCTGATGTTAAGTAATTACCGCCGCCCATGGGCACCCGCAACACCAGGGGAGACACGAGCGCGTTGCCGACCTATAAGTGGGTTGTAGCTCTGGGAACCTTATACACCATCAGGAACACAACACTACATACCTGAAAGGTAGCAGTGCTATTATGGCTGTGGTCTTCTGTAAGGAGGAGGTACTTCCCCAGTTGGGCTTCTCCAGATTCAAGCGTGATGGTACTGTCGCTGTGTCCAACTATCGATTAAATATTACACACAGTTTTTTTTTTTTTTTATACCACAAAGGTGGCAAACAAGCAGGCTCCCGCTTGATGGTAGGCGGTCACCGCAGCCTATAGACGTTTACAATACCGAGGCATCATTCACGCGTTGCCGACCCCGTAAAAACCTCTTTACACCCTTTTTGAAGAACCCCATACTGTAGTCCTTTGGGATGACCTCCGCAGGAAGCTCATTCCACAACCTTAGCGTACGCGGGAGGAAATTCCTCTGAAACCGTTGGGTACGCGACCATTTTGGTTTTAAAGTATGTGGGTGAACACCCTGACGGTGGCGAGCGGTGCGATGATAAAAAGTAGCCGTGGGCATCATACCAAACAATTCCTCAGAACAAAGCCCATTGTACAAGCGGTAGAACACACATAAGGAGGCGAAGTCTCTCCTAAGATTTATTTATAGCCACACATATATTTAACGTGCACAGATATGTGTCATTATCTAGGAAAAGGGACCTTATTGTCGATGGCACTTACGTCGAATCGCGTTGCGTTTGTATTGTATCTTCTTGAAGAACGACATAAGCGCCATCGACCATAAGGTCCCTTTTCATAGATAATGTCACATATTTGTTCTTGATTCATGGTTGTTTTCTATGTATTTCAGTATTTGACGATAGGTTTGGCCTAGTGGGTAGTGACTGCCTATAAAGCCAATAGTCCTGGGTTCAAATCCCAATAATGGCATTTATTTGTGCGATGAGCACAGATATTTGTTCTTGAGTCATGGGTGTTTATATATATATTTATGTATGTATTTGTAAATTATATAAATATATTTATATTGTTGTTGGCTGAGTACCCACAACACAAGACTTATTGAGCCTACGCGCCAAGTCAGCGCGCTTGTGACTTCGCTGGTGTTGCAGGTGTCCATGGGCGGTGGTAATTTTATGACAAAAGTGGCAAACTAGCAGACGGATTTCCTGATGGTAAGCAATTACCGTCGCCCATGAACAAAACCAGGGGGTCACAAGCGCGTTGCCAGCCTTTAAGGGGGATTGGAGCTCTGGGAACCTTACTCACCATCAGGAACACAACGCCACATACCAGAAAGGTAGCAGTGCTATTATGGCTGTGGTCTTCTGTAAGGAGCTACTTCCCCAGTTGGGCTGCCCCAGACTCAAGCGTGATGGTACTTCGCTGTGCCCTACCTCTCATTGTTGGACGTAGTTTAAGGACATATCCGGGTCCAAAAAATTGCTTACCATCGGGGGATTCGTCTGCTTACTTGCCACATATAAAAAAACAGGCTTAGCAATTTGTGCTGCTGACTGTACAGTGGATGCCATTATAAACAATCGAAGCCGTTAAAGCAAATAGTCGTATCTCACCAGATTCTTTTACAAAATTTAGACTCTATGCCAATTTATTAAAGTCGTATTTCCATTGGCAGATGAGGGCGCCGTGACCACGGACGGGCTTCTGAGCGCCCTGGCTCGCCTGCGTCGCACCCCTCACCCGTCCCCTCACCCCGCACGTACCGTAAGTATCTACTGTCTCTCTCCAACCACATCTAGCCGCCTTTAGACAGAAAAAAACGACAAATTGCGACTTGGAAAAAGGTCGGTACGTTTTACTATAAGTAAGTATAACAAGAGAAAAAAATGAACTATTGAATATTTATTTTATTTTTTCTTTAGTTATCTCTAGTAATAGCGGCAACTGAAATACATAATCTGTGACAATGTCAACTGTCCAGCTATGACGTCTCAAGTCATGAGATACAGGCTGTTTACAGACAGACACACAGTGGAGTGTTAGTAATAGGGTGCAGTTTTTACCTATTGGGTACGGAACCCTAAAAATGATAGGGGCCATATAATTAAAACTGTTGTGAGCCACGTTATTTTCATTTTCTGGTCAGTCGGCGATACACCCTCAACGCGATCGGTGTGTCCTGTACTTGAAAATGGCTACCAGAGTTTACCCGAAACATGTTGCCTAATGCGATATAATTATACGTGAGTTTATCCGTTTTTAGTCATAGTGAAATAACGCAATAAAAAAAAACTTATTTGACGTATGAGCTCTACGGTGTAGGAGGCGGATATGAGAAATACTTAGATTCGTGTGTTTTCAATGTGCTTCAAAAAGCGATTCGACTCGAAAAACAACCTAAAATAGGTAATTGGAGGAATGTTACTGACAGTTCTAGCACATAAATTAACTTTTCCTCTCAAGCTTATTTTAAATATGCTTCGTCTAGTATTTAACTTGATCTGTGGCTGCAAACAATGCGGAAATTAAAACGCCTGTATAAAATGTCGCGGCAATATCGCACGCTCGTCATTTAATCTCTTGCTATGTGAAAAGTTCCAGGCGTTGTTATTAAACTGGCAATCTGCGGCACTTTACAAAGGAATGCGCTTGTTATATTATAAGGTTTTATGTTTATTTATGTGTTGAAAAGGATAATTTTAAAATTTGATGTGACATTTTGTAAGTTTAATTGTAGTTAATTCATAATGGAATCTCGAACTATATCCAATAATAAAGAAAGCGCATGGCCTTGCGGTAAGAGCGTGCGAATTGTATTCCGGAGGTCGCAGGTTTAAACCCTGGTTTGTATACCAGGTAATATTTACCAGTCGCTTTTCGGTGAAGTAAAACATTGTGAGGAAACCGGACTAGTCAATAAGAAGCTCCGCAATTAGCATAGTTTAGCCTCTGAGTTGGAAGGTCAGATGGTAGTCGCTTGCGCAAAACTAGTGCCTACGCCGGATACTGAAGAAGAGGAAGCAAAAATGTACTGACCCCTGTGAGGTAAATTGAATATACTTGAGGCTTGCGACAGGTCTGGCATAGTGGGCAGTGACCCTGCCTATAAAACTGGCGGTCCTGGGTTCAAATCCCAGCAAGGGAATTTATTCGTGTGATGATTAGTATTTGTTCCTCAGTCCTGGTCTATATGTATTTAAATGTATCTATCTATTATATATAGATATCGTCGTCTAGTACCTGCAACACAAGCCTCACTGAGCTTACCGTAGGACTAGATCGATATATAATATGCAAGATTATTTTATTTATTTATTATGAGCAATTTGGTCAGCTCCCAGTCTAGTTTATTAATGCGTAGGCTCCGAACGGTAAAGACGCAGGTTCAAATCCTGCCTCGGACACTGATGGGCTTATTAACTTTTTCCTAAATATATTTGGTCTATGTTAATTTCTTACCTCAACCGTTAAATATCACAAAATATACCAGAAAATCCGCGCTTCCGACAACTTCTTTATTAAGAATAACAAAGATATGTTATGATGTATCCTAAATAAAGAAATACTTTTGCCCGTTCAATAAAGACACATTTAAAGGTAACATACATGGAAGTTACGCCATTTCGTCTTCGGCCCTTTCAACCGGGAAAAACATGTTTTTTTACCACTGGAAACCTTCCGAGGTTTTGTATGTCCTAGATAAATAAAACTGAGACTGTATTCGCTGTTGAACATTTCATTCAAATCCAATTATTAATTTTTTTATTGAATTATCGCTTATACCTTCATAACAGCCTGGCCACGACATTGCGCAAATTGCGGCGCGGCAAGCGTTTTATCTGTTCATTGCTTGTGATCCCAACTAACTGCAGTGAATTGCGCGTCTTGACCGCGCAACGAACAGACAAAACGCTCCCTGCGCCGCAAGTCGCGCATTGTCGTGGCCGGGCCGTAATACGGACAGCTAAGGAATGGAATTTGCTCCGTTCGTCTGTACTCCTGGAAAGATATAATTTGGGTCTTTTCAAGGCAAGAGTGAATAGGCTGTTACTGAACCAGCGTACTACACCCTCGACCTCGTCGACACTCAACATCAAGTGTGACTTGTCAAACGCTGAGTGTATAAAAACAATATAACCATAGTATTTTATCAATACCATGGCGTGCCATCTCAAGTGTCCTATAATCCATATAAAAAAATTGATGGCACTGCAAGTATCAAATGAACATAATTAAATGACTATTATACGATCAAAAATTACAGCCGTTTTTGTCCAAAATTTTTGGACACTCGCACGGGGATCAAAACCTACATCCCTGAACCTTAAAATTTGGTAACAAGCAACATCTAACAGCAGCACAGATAAAAGAAGAATTGCGTACAGCATATTTTTTTATCTTTTTCTTATACACCTACACTACCTAGAGGTATGTACGGAATGGTGCGCGAATCCGACTCGAACTTTGCCGGCTTTAACTTGCAATTTAAAATAACAGAGTTTAAAAGTCTTGTGATATATTTTATATTAACAAGTAGACATTGTATGAAGGTGTTTCGTATAAACCTCATTACCGCCCTCACGATCCAATCTAAGTTCAATACGGAAGTTGGTGTGTTCCATAACAATCTCTTAAACTTAAACAAAACACTTGCCCCAAACCATAAGGCCGTATCTTCTTTAGAACAACTTATATTTAAAGCCAAGTCAATCCGGGGTACAAGGGATTTCGGTAAATACTCATTGTAAATACGGGACTTTTGTGATTCAGGGGTTTTGGTGACGAGTTTGTAAATATGACGTTATTGTGAATAAAGAAATATTAGATCATGTTTACACAAATTGACTGAGCCGCACGGACAGGCCTGGTTTTGTGGGTCACCTTTCTTTGATGCCGATGGTTCCGAGTTCAAAACCCAGTAAGGTCATTTATGTGTGTGCTCATCATATTTTCCTTGAGTTGTCCCGACATTTTGCCACGCTCATGGGAGCCTGGGGTCAGCTTCGCAACTAATGTCAAGATTCGGCGTAGGCACTAGTTTTACAAAAGCGACTCTGAACTTCCAACTCAGAGGGTAAACTAAGCCTTATTGGGATTAGTCCGGTTTTCTCACGATGTTTTCCTTCACTGAAAAGCGGCTGGTAAATATCAAATGATATTTCGTACATAAGTTCCGAAATACTCATTGGTACGAGCCGGGGTTTGAACATGCGACCTCCGGATTGCAAGTCGAAAGCTCTTACCGCTAGGCTACCAGCGCCATCACATAAATGACAACTGCGCTGATAAAGTATTACATTTTTATAAATACTTAGTTTTGTAATATTGTCTTCGATTGCCGCGATAATTACTAATGAAATAAAACAACTAAAACGGATTATACCTATAGCGTATAGGTACTTAGTTTTGGTGAACGTTTTATGAATATTATATTATAATGCAAAGAAGCTAAAAATAAGAATTTGTACACAGATTATATGCTTAATTAACGTCACAAAACTGACATAATATAATTTATTAACGTTAACATTATTTAACGACCCGGGTATGTCCTTAAACTACGACCAACAATGAGAGGTAGGGCACAGCGATGACCATCACGCTTGAATCTGAGGCAGCCCAACTGGGGAAGTACCTCAGTACTAAGTAAGTGTAGTGTTGTGTTCCTGATGGTGAGTAAGGTTCCCAGAGCTCCAAACCCCCTTAAAGGCCGGCAACGCGCTTGTGACTCCCCTGGTGTTGCGGGTGCCCATGGGCGACGGTAATTGCTTACCATCAGGCAATCCGTCTGCTCGTTTGCCGCCTATGACATAAAAAAAAAACAATACTGATATAATTAAACTTTCCTATAAGTCACACTAATTGGGTACACTTTTCCGAAAACTCCCAGAATTATTATCTGTGCTGGTTAAGTAATTGACTTTTCTTTTTCATAAATATCGAAATATTATTTTACCTGGCTTCATCAAGAAGGCTCTATTGAACTTTTAATTAAAAACTTTATTAATTAGTCTGTCCAACATCCTGTTGTAAAAATAAAAAATATATTGTCTATGTTTTTTGTTTACCTTAAATTGGGCACTTACTCGCTAAGGTCAATGTGATATATTGTCTATGTTTTTTATTTCCCTCAAATTGAGCACTTTTCTTGCTAGTCAATGTGGGTAAGACCGGCATACTTTATTTTTAAGGGAAGTCCGCCATATGACACTAAATACCGATGAGATAATGTAGGAAATTGGTTGGTCGGACGTTGGAGTTGTAGGACGTTGTAGGAGATTGGACGGTCTTTCCTGATAGACGGTCTTACCCACATTCACCTATATACAGCATCAGGTACCATACCTGAGATTTCCACTAGTGGACATGGGCCATATCTGAACTCTCAAGTGCCATGGGGCGATATCTGTTTCAATGCCGTAATCGCCACGTTTGGCGGGCGGGTTGGCTATCGAGGAGAGCTGCTTCACCCTGAGGTAATGAATATTCCATTTATTCGCACGAAACGATTCGCTTCTACCTTCCTAATGTTGACTGCTAAGGAATGGAATTCGCTCCCTTCGTCTGTATTCCCAAAAAGATATAATTCGGGTCTTTTCAAGGCAAGACTGAATAGGCCGTTGAACCAGCGTGCTACACCCTCGACCTCGTCGACACTTACCATCAGGTGTGACTGAGGTCAAACGCTGGTCAGTCTTGTATAAAAAAAAACATTATTGTTGTGATCCTTGAACTTGACTGTATAAGTATTGGTTATTGGAAAACTCACAAAATAAAGCTTATTATTCTCAAAGTTTGTTTTACAAGATTTAATTTTCCATTATAATACCGAAGTTGGGATATTATTAAGGATGAAATTAAGCTGAAAGTATAATAATTGAATTGAAACGGTACGAAGTTTTCTTTTGAAGGATTATAAACCTGCAAAATCAACTTTATCCAATGATATTTGATTCGAAAGAAAATAGAAAAATTTGACTCGCAGCGGGACTCGGACCCACAACCACTGGATCACTAGCCCAGTGCACTACCAATTGTACTATATGAGTACCGCTTAATTTTTTCTATTTATCCCTCGTAGTATGGCGTCATCATGGGTGAAAAAAAAAAAAAAACTTTATCCAGTTTAGATTTTTCGACAATTCAAGCTTAATGCGAATTCGACATGCTGTAAAATCAACTTTTTAACACCCAACATTCTAGGAATACAACTTTCTATACCTGGACGTCGTACATTGCCGTCTGAACATTAAAATATGACTGCTAGCATTTTCAACCCCCGACCGGACGCAAAAGAGGAGTGTTATGAGTTTATTTGGAATTGCAGGCGTCCATAGGCTACGGTAACTGCTTACCATCAGGCGGACAGTATGCTTGTTTGTCACCATCCTTGTATATAAAAAAAAATATATTTATATGTTACCGTAGCTCTTAAACGGGTGGCCAAATTTTGATGCAGTTTTTTTTTTAATTTAAAAGTGCCTGATCGCGGAAATCAGCGGCACAGTCAGCCAACGCAGTCGGCTCATGATTATGCTCCTCGTTACGAAGTGAAACATGTCGAGCAATATTCGACTTAGTAGTATGTTCATTTGATTATAAACACCTCATCTGTTTTGCAACTTCTGCTCATTTGAATACACACTATACTGTTTCGGAGCTTTCTCTTGCGAAGCTCTGTGGAAAACTAATAAAGCTGAGCTTAGAGTTGCATTTGGCACGCGGCCCGTGCCATTTGCCAAGGTCCGCCACTGTGCCAAGTTTTGGTGCCAATATAACGCTGTAAGCTGCTTATTGGGTTTTACCAAGTATGTTATACTTATAAACAGACCTAGGAATTAGGAAATTTTATTGAGAGGTAGGGACTTCAAACACAAAACTATCGTGAGATTGAAACAATTTTTTTTTATGACATAGGCGCCAAACGAGCTGACGGATTGCCTGGTGGTAAGCTATTACCAACACCAGGGGAGTCACAAGCGCGTTGTCGGCCTTTAAGGGCGGATTGGAGCTCTGGGAACCTTACTCACCATCAGGAACACAACTCTACATACCTGAAAGGTAGCAGTGCTATTATGGCTGTGTCTTCTGTAAGGAGGAGGTACTTTCCCAGTTGAACTGCCCCAGATTCAAGCGTGATGGTCATCGCTGTGCCCTACCTCTCATTGTTGGACGTAGTTTAAGGACATACCCGGGTCCAAATTAATTGTATAAAAAGTCGAGTGCACGGTCGCGGAGAGCTGCAGCCCGTACTCTGCGTTGTTTAGCCAACGCGAACGGCTGATGATAATGCTCCTCGTTACGGAGTAAAACATGTCGAGCAATATTCGACTTATAAAACATGAGTTACCCGCTTTTACACAATTAATTAATTATCCAACGAACAAATTAAAAACACAAGGAAACTTAAATAAAATACTAAAACTATAAATAACTAAAAACTAAACCTAAAATACCTATCTAAAATAAGAGATCCCCCCGTGGCATGGTGCCGTAAACGCTGGCAGCATTTCCTCGCTGTATCGCAATGCTTATGCGTTGAGCGAGGAAGCTGCCAGCTCTCCGGTCACCAGTAACGTCGATAAGACGTTTGGCCAAATCTTTGAAAAAGGCATGGGCACTTGGTATAATAGGTAGGGACTTCCTTTATCGACAAATTAAATTATCGGTGTTCTATCTATATACTTTCTATTATAGTTTAATCATAAAAGCAGTCTCACAGACGCCTGTGACGTCACGTCATCGTAATGTCAAAATTTAAATTGAACTTTGTGCCTGTGCATGTAGGTCTATTTTGCTCTGTGGTACGTGACATATATATCAGTCTTTGGCGTTGGAGGGGTGCCGATATATCTGTCTTTGTCGTGTAAAAGGTTAAACCTTTCATGCTCAGTGTGATGGTCTTTAGGGAAGGTCTATGTCCAACGATGTGGCTGATAGTAGTCATAAAGGGTTAAAAGTGGTGTATTTTATTTTGGACCCGGGTATGTCCTTAAACTACGTCCAACAATGAGACGTAGGGCACAGCGATGACCATCACGCTTGAATCTGGGGCAGCCCAACTGGAGAAGTTCCTCCTCCTTACAGAAGACCACAGCCATAATAGCACTGCTACCTTTCAGGTATGTAGTTTTGTGTTACTGATGGTGAGTAAGGTTCCCAGAGCTTCATACCCCCTTAAAGGGCGGCAACGCGCTTGTGACACATCTAGTGTTGCGGGTGCCCATGGGAGACGGTAATTGCTTACCACCAGGCAATCCGTCTGCTCGTTTGCCGCCTATGTCATAAAAAAAAAGTATACACATTTAACCCCAGTATAAAAGGCGATATAGGTGAAAAACTTAACTGAAGCACAATTTGTAGTTGTGCAGAGAATTAATATGGAACTTACATTTGAATATAAAACTCCGACGTGCGTGTACAATCGTTACTACATAGGCCTGTACCCTTACCCTTAGTTGTGACGTTGAGGTTTTTGATAACGAGTATCGAGTTTACTATCTGTGCATCTTGTTCGCACTAAAATAGTACAAGTGAGATGCACAGATAGTAAACTCGATACTTCGTTATCGAAAACCTCAATGTCACAACTAAGGGTAAGGGTACAGCTGGTTTAGCCAAGTTTTTCAGCTTTTTTTTTATACAAGACTGACCAGCGTTTGACCTCAGTCGCACCTGATGGTAAGTGACGACGAGGTCGAAGGTGTAGCAAGCTGGTTCAGTAACAGCCTATTCACTCTTGCCTTGAAGAGAGCCAAATTATATCTTTCCGGGAGTACAGACGAAGGGAGCGAATTCCATTCCTTAGCAGTCCGCATTAGGAAGGTAGAAGCGAATCGCTTCGTGCGAATGAATGGAATATTCACAACGTAAGGATGAAATTGCTCCCCCCGCCTGGACGTCCGGTGATGGAACGGAGATGGCGGAATTAAATCGTGCAATTCCTGAGCACACTCTCCAAAATGTATCCTGTAAAACACAGACAAACTAGCAACCTTGCGGCGATGCTCAAGGCTCTGTAACCTTACACTCACTAATTTAGGATCGAATGGCGAAGTTGTTCAAAAAGACAACGAGTAAGGGTTTTTTCGCTAAAAACCTTGAATACATGAGTGATTTTAGCGATACGCTATCAGCCGGTTAGTAGGCCACCAGAGCAAGGCCGGTCTGGGAACCCTTATCACGCGCCCCCGTTTCTAGACTTATGGGGTTTGCTATACCTAGCTAGGGTAACCCTACGTTTCGGAAACGACGTGAGGAAAATAGAGTAAAGGACACAATTCAGTTAAGAAAGCATATCTAACGTTATGTTAACTTCGTTCTTAGCAGTCAGATTTGGACTTGTAAGTAATTTTTTTCTTTGGCAGTAGGTAATTTGTTGGTTATGTTTTCTTATAGAATAACGCACTTTTATGTAATATGTTTAAGATATCTTTTGTAATTCTGTTTTGAAAAAATAAGTCCCGCCGAGTTTCTTGCCGGTCATGTAAGTCAAAATGCTTCTCGGGTCAGAGGTGTAGGGTTGGAACTGGTGTAGTTTTTATTTTTCTTCTTTTGTATACTCGACCTTGTGGCCTACTTACTGAATAAACGTTTGAGTTTGAGTTAAGTTGAATAGTTATAAATAAATAAATATTTCGGGACAATCTGACACAAATCGACCTAGTCCTAATAAGCTTAGTAAGGCTTGTGTTGTAGGTACTAGACGACGATATATATAATAGATAGATGCATATAAATACTTTAAATACATTGAATACACACGTACATGACTCAGGAACACATATCTGTGCTCATCACACAGATAATGCCCTGGGATTCGAACCCAGGGCCATCGGCTTCATAGGCAGGGTCACTATGCCCACCCACTAGTCATAGCAAACAGCTGATGTTAATTTTTAATACATTTCGATTTCATTGTTAGTTGTGATTTTGCAAATTAAATTTTTTGAAGCATTTCTTTTATTTCATTGTATGTTTGAGAAAAACACTATACATGCCTCGTAACACTATCCTATATGAAAATGTCACTCATTTAATACAATAATTCATTGACAGTTCTTGTGCTATCGTATTTCAATCGACATCGGAGTTTTGCCGATGGATAGTTTTGCACTACATCTGTCCAGTCCCCGTCAGATATATCGGAGCTGTGGAGGTGATCACAAATATCTGAACACGCACTTGCCTTTATATAAAGGCGTTGTTCAGATATTTGTGAACACATCCGACCGTAGTGACTGTAAGTATCACCGATAATCCAACGTTATTCGTATACCTAATTTCAGTGAATTTAAGTCGGAAGAGACTCAAATTAGGTTTACAAGATTTCTCCCAAATAAACATAGAAAGTAAAATAAAAGATTTTAAGTTTGTTTTCACGGAAGAACGATGTTTTTCGCCCGTTCTTTCCGTTTACCGGAAATTACGGAAACGCTTCCATTTTATGTAAGAATTGATGTTATTAATCATGTTTAATGGTGTCAGAAAACTGACAGAACGACCGATAAACGTTTGAATAACGTATTGATCATATCCAGAGCCCGAAAAATCCATAGCAAAACAAAAGACTGTCGATCAAACTAGTGTTAGAAACATTTTATTATCGATATCGAGTAAGTTTTGTCTAAAAAAAAATCATACCGATATGTATAGGTACATTATTTTTTTAATCATTCACGCCAAACGCAAAAGAAGTGGTAAGTGGGGTTTATTCATATGTGTTATTTCATGTAAAACGCAACGTAACTTATATTATCAACGTTACTTATATTTCATGTTAAGTATAACCCTTCCCTTTTGTCTTGGCCGTAGTCGGGTGACAAAGAGGTAATTAACCTCATCAAAAAAAAAAAACCTCATTTCAGATAATTAGTATTCCGTAAGACATCGATGAACTGAATATCGATAAAAAAATGTTTCTAACACTAGTTTGATTGCGACAGTCTTTTGTTTTGCTATGGATTTTCCGGGCTCTGATCATATCTTTGTCTATTTGGAGTTGTGACAGGAGATACGACAGATTAAAATAGAGAAAAATATAAATATTTATTCTTACATACATGCATGTATAGAAAAATAAATGAATATTACAGGATATTTATAGACCAATTGACTGAGTCCCACGGTAAGCTCAAGAAGGCTTGTGTCGTGGGTATTCAGCCAACGATATATATAATATACAGAACAAATGTCATGTTCATCGTACAAATAAATGCCCTTACTGGAATTTGAACCCAGGACCATCAGTTTCATAGGCAGGGTCACTACCAAGCCAGACCTGTCGTCAAAAAGTACAATTAATTAAAAAGGAATATTAAAACGAGTATGAAAAACATGGTACTAATAGCGAGACCCAAGCTAGCGAAAGATTCCAAAATAGGATCACAAGCATAGCAAGTGATCCGAACAGTGGAATCTAGAGCGTTGGGAAGGTTTCAAGGCACGAGATGGAACTAACTTTGTTGCCGATTGAAACACAAAACTTTTCACCTCACTACTGCGAGGAAAAACTTAACGATAAAACTTGAAAAATGTATTATTTTTTTTAGCATACATCATTTATCATTCAAAAACATTAAATAAAAGAACATCTAACGTGAAAATACACGCGAATAGTAATAAACAATTTGTATGAAATTACTTTGCATCCTTGAGAATAAAATGCAATTTTGCAAGGGTGACGACGCCAGCAATGGACAAGGAACCAATCATGAAGATTAGCGCTTAATTCAAAGGAGTCAAGTGTTGTACATTTGTTGGTAAATATTCAATTTATAACGTTATGGTTTTTAAATTAAGAACCAATTGTCCATCACTGGTACCTGCCAGCTTAAAGTGCCCAACATTGCTGCCATCACACTATCTGTTTTTAAAGAATTAAAGTTACTGATTTAAAGTTTCACGGTTTGTACACATTATTATACATGAACGGGATTAACCGCGTATATTAACTTTAAAATTTTACCTCCGTTTCGAAGACGACGTTGTCCTCGTGGTCTTGGATTAAGACTGGCTAAGGTTCACATCAACATCTTCTAGCCGCGCGAGTTTTTCGAACTACCCGCACTTGATCTTGTTTATCAACTTGAACGTTTTGCGCACTAGGGATGTCACTCGGTCGACACACTACACTAACGATATCGGAATTTTTAACTTGTGGTATTTGAATTTTATAGTTAATATACGCGGTTAAGTCCCGTTCATGTATAATAAGATTAAAGTTATTTCTGAGTTAGGGAGGTGAAAATATATTTAATAGGGTCTTTAGTTTAATCTACCCACGGGCGGGTCCCCTGTCAAAACTTATCCTATTAATGTGATTGACTGCTACGTACAGGTCGAACTTGTATCAACATGTTATTAGTCCCACGATAAATGTAGCCAAGGGAAGTTCAAATACAAACATTCATTTATACCTGGGCAGATAGTACCATTTTGTATCCTTTGGCGTAGGTACGCTGTCTATTAGTTAGTTCTCTGAGGTACGCTGTCTATTAGTTAGTTCTCTGAGGTACGCTGTCTATAAATTATTACTCTAAGGTACGCTGCCATCTGTATACAACTTCAGTAAGTAGTAAGTTTATCAAAAATAAATATTTCAGAAGTTAAATATAAATAAATATTTCCTAATAAATTGTTAAAATAATTTAAGTTTTACTCCTAACTACATTCAGGATAACACGCGTATGAGGTCTGAGGTCCATAGGCTACGGTGGCAGGTTAGCAGGCGGACCATATGCTTGTTTGCCACCGTCGTAGCATAAAAAAAATATCGAGCGCCATACCGAATGACTATCGGAATTCCTAACAAAAGTGTGAAAGGCAGTATGAAAGTAGTAGCGTTTCATAGAATCCCATTTTCCGTTAATCAAATAAAAGGCTACCTTCCCTCAAATGTCATTAATGCACTTAAAAACTCCTTTTATCCTCGAGTCGCCAGGATCGGTGTTAATTCAATCAGATCTTTTGCACTTAAAAGTCATTAGAGCCTCACTTTTAAAATTGAGGTTAATTATCTGTTGGAATATAGTCAGCGGGTAATGTCAGCCATTTTGTCGTTGTCCGTGTCATGATTTCGCTAGAACGGGAGAGACGATACAAACTTGACAGTCTTAGGATTGGTTGTATTTGTATGAAATTGTGTGAATATTTTAACGACCGGTCTGGCCTAGTGGATAGTGTCCCTGCCTATGAAGCCACGGTCCTGGGTTCAAATCCCAGTAAGGGAATTTATTTGAGTGATGAGCACAGGTATTTGGTCCTGAGTCATGGATGCTTTCTATGTATGTATTTAAGTATTTAAATGTATCTGTCTATTATATATATCGTCGTCTAGTACCTACAACACAATCCTTACTGAACTTACCGTAGGACTAGGTCGATTTGTGTAAGACGGTCCCCCAATATTTATATCTTATATATAAATAAATACTATTTATGTCTTTACCGTACACGGAACAATGGTGTTCCGGACATTTGGGAGGCGTATGCGGAGCCGGATCGAGCCAACGCGCAGAGGCCCTATCGACAATTTATTATATGTAAGGGGTACACTAAGCGGATGTCGCCCCTGTCCGTGTCATGGGGCGCGCACAGAGACAGCACTCGCCATGGTGTAAGGACTATTGAGTTTTAATGAAATCTAAAAGCTACTGGGCTATTGAATAAAAAATCGGATAAAATTTTCTGTTATCATTATCATCGTAATAAAAAAACAACGACAAAGGAAAATAACCGACGGATGAGCAGCACCTTCGAAACCCAAACAACAGCTATTGCGGTTGCCAACCCGCCTGCCAAGCGTGGCGTCTATGGCAACTACCCCCCAAGATGATACAAGTCATATTTGGGGGAGGCCTATGTCCAGCATTGGGCGACTTACGGCTGAATATTACATCATCATATAATGATGATTAACTCTAATCATTTAATTAATTAGGTGATGAAGTAACTTACAAGACAATTCACCTAATGAAATCTGTTTTCGTTTTACCGTGTTCACTTGAAACTTAATTATTTTCCCTTTCAACCGGTTATTATGTTGATTTTGGACCCGGGTATGTCCTTAAACTACGTCCAACAATGAGAGGTAGGGCACAGCGAAGTACCATCATGCTCGAATCTGGAGAAGCTCAACTGGGGAAGTACCTCCTCCTTACAGAAGACCAGAGCCATAATAGCACTGCTACCTTTCAGGTATGTAGTGTTGTGTTCCTGATGGTGAGTAAGGTTCCCAGAGCTCCAACCCCCCTAAAAGGTCGGCAACGCGCTTGTGACTCCCCTGGTGTTGCGGGTGCCCATGGGTGACGGTAATTGCTTACCATCAGGCAATCCGTCTGCTCGTTTGTCACCTTTTGTCATAAAAAAAAAAGATCAAATTCTAGATTATGTAGAAAAATCTACTAAGTAAAATTTGAAAACCCTAAATTGAAGAACGGTTGACCGATAAAACCCGATTATTCACAGTTACTGGACCACAAACGTGCGATAAGACACTTGGATAATACCCGGACGTAGTTTCCGGATCCGGTCTGAATTCCTGAGGCTCAAGAATCTTAGAACACTTCACTGAACTGCCTATATTTCCACAGTATACAGACTATAACAACCGGTCTGGCCTAGTGGGTAGTGACCCTGCCTATGAAGCCGATGGTCCTGGGTTCGAATCCCAGTCAAGGCATTTACTTGTGTGATGAGCACAAATATTTGTTCCTGAGTCATGGGTGTTTTCTATGTATTTAAGTATTTATATGTATTTATCTAACTATTATATATATTGTCGTCTAGTACCTACAACACAAGCCTTACTGGGCTTACCGTAGGACTAGGTTGATTTGTGTCAAATTGTCCCGAAATATTTATTTATTTATTTATTTTATTTATAAACTGCGCTGCGCTGTACCCTTACCATGAGTTGTGACATTGAGTTTTTCGATAACGAGTATCGAGTTTACTATCTGTGCATCTCTATCATGCCTAGCTATATCATGCTAGCCATATGGCCTATGTCCAGCAGTGGACGTCTTTCGGCTGACATGTTGAAGATGCATCTCTATCTGTACTTTTTTATGACAAAGGTGGCAAACGAGTTGACGGATTGCCTGATAGTAAGCTTTTACCGTCGCCCATGGGCACCCATTGCCGGCTTTTAACGGGGTTTGGAGCTCTGGGAACCTTACTCACCATCAGGAACACAAAACTACATACCTGAAAGGTAGCAGTGCTATGGGTGTGGTCTTCTGTAAGGAGGAGTTACTTGCCCAGTTTGGCTTTTCCAGACTCAAGCGTGATGGTACTTCGCTTTGCCCTACCTCTCATTGTTGAACGTAGTGCATAAGAACGTAGAACATACCCGGGTTCAAGGTATTGTTTTTAATTATTGGATTACTATAACTTCTTTGGTGATAGGTCTGGAGGCCTAAAGAGGGACGCGAGAGTATCTAGCGGTGAGAGAGACTACCCGTCCTTTTCTAACTATACTATTTAAAGTGGGACGGATTCCCATCCCACGGGACGGTCCCATCGTCCAGAAGACAACTGAAGCATAGTTTGTTACAAGAAATGTACCCGGGTCCAAATGGCGACGGTTTTTTTAGACAACGTGAACTGTTGAACTGTGTAATATAGTTAAGCCGGTGGGAAGCGGTTTGTATGGACGTACGGCTTTATTAGGTAGAACTTACGAACAAATTAGAGTAAAACCTTTTACTTGTAATAAATCACACGACAATTGGATACCGGTATAAAGAATTGTTAATTCAATTACTGGAATTGAACGATTCAATTTAGTTAATTGCCAAATTAGTCCACAGCTAGTGATCATTAGATCAGCGTGTAATGCTTGGAGAATCTAAATTACATGCCACTTTAATACAATTTGAACCTTATTTTGTATTTAAACTTTCGGGAGACATTGTAATATACGGGTGCCCCTTGAAATCTCAACAAACTTGTTATCGATTTCATTTTTTTTTTACTTACTAATTATTTATTTACATTATATATAATTACACAACATTAAAAACTAACTTAAGGATATACTATATGTACATATTTACAAGTAAAAAATAGGGTCAAGTTCCGAGCAGGATGGTAGGCTGCCCAGAAGGCTGGCGGAATTGCCCCGCTGAATGGCAATTCCGATACGCTGGGCGAGGAAGAAGCCAGCCCTCTGGTCACCCGTAGTATCTGTCAGTCTTTTTCTTAATTTATTAAAAATTAAATGGGCCCCAGGACCCCACGGACCGAGGGTCTCCACCCCAAACGGCTCAAACATGCAGCTTGAATCTATGGCTGCATATTTGCGATATTTCATTTAATTGAAAACGATTCATAGAATATTTAGATTAAATATTAACTCTTGGCGTATTATCACTTCATCATGTATTCATTATATAATTAAAACTGTACTATGATTTTTAAATGCTTACTCTACATTTAAAAAAACTATTTAAGAGGTAGAACAACAAAATATCGCTGTTTATTTCTTCGAAGTTTAGAGCAACGGACACATTTAATAAATGCATTTAACTAAAAAATCAGCTACACTCAAGGGTAGGTGCGACGACGAGCGAAGCGAGGAGGAGCCTGTTAGGTGAACAGCGTCCCAACAACGACTTTTTTATTCCAAAATATAAAAATATGTAATAATAAAATATGAAATAAAGATATGTGATATAAAGTATCTGGTAAATAATATTTCTACATATTAAAAAACGGTGTTTTAAAAATACATCATTTAATTCTTTGACGTATTGAATATTTGACCAAAGGAAAATAAGCGAAACTTTGACTTTAAATTGAAATTCGATATTTCAAGGGTAAACCGTAATATACACTTAGTGCTTGAAAATGGAGGCATATTATGTTCTCCGAAACATGTCGTGCGAGTGACTAATAACAGCTCTGGCTAGTGTCACTATGATAATGTGACCCTAAATCTGATATGTGAAGAGGTTCTTCTGTACGCTAGAATTAGTTGTTTTGTTCTAAAAAAAAACCATTAGTTATGCTAGCTTCGGTGACCATCTTAAAATGCGTTTTCAAATGTGTCGAATAGGCATGACTACACATGTTACAAATTTGAACAAAACAAAAGTTAAACAGATATTTTATGAGCAATTTGTCTTAATAACGACGATATTTAATAAAATTGCTGGAATGTTTCAAAGATAATTGACCCTAAAATGATAAACTTTAAGGTCTAAAAAAAATTGAGAAATCAAGAAAAATAATGATATCCAGGGGCTCTAGTGTAAGTTACTTTTGACGTAAAAATACGTTTACGAACGCGTAAGTGATAATGTTATTTATATGGGAAACGCAAACGCATTCCTGACGTAAAGTTACGTTAAAAACTTACACTCAGGGCTCAGTCGGCTCTATATATTTTTCTAAAACATAAAATGAACAGTAACTATATACATAAACGCATTATTTTACGATCAAAATAAAAATTTCATTATTTTTCCATACTTTAGAGTGGGCGATGACCTAGGCGTGACGTCATAGTTCAGCATCATTTTGTTAGGAGCGTTTTCAGCGGACAGTGCGAGATTCAGATTTTAACTCTAATTTCTGACTCTTGTTTACCTTTTACGCGATTGATCCCATAGCGATATTTGATCCCCACAACGAAACAAATCGATTCATATCAAATAAAAAATATTCGTCTCGCCTATTGAGTCTATTCCGTCTTTTCTTAGTATTGTGTCTACTGGGATTTTCCTATACTTGCTTTGAGGATTTCAGAGTTTATTACATTTTCAATTTAGTCTTACTTTAACAGTCTTCAAATATTCCATTGCGATTTGGATTTTCCTTGTAACATAGTCTCATGGGGATAATGAAAATTTGCCTTTGAGGAAACGTAGGGAAATTAATTTGCAATCTGTTTTTACCGTTATTTAATTATCTCGGGTCCCTGTTTTTAAATTAAGGTAAAAGAAGTACTTATTTGCCGTGTGATGCCGGCTGACTAGAATAGCACCACCCCATCTCCCCCCGCGGGTGGCGTAAGAGGCGATAAAGGGAAGAATCCCACGGACGGGCAGCAGCGTCCGTGGAAACCCAATCTGCAGATACTGCTGTCGCCAACCCGCCTGCCAAGCGTGGCGACTATGGCAACTACCCCCAAGATGATACCAGTCATATTTGTGGGAGGCCTATGTCCAGCAGTGGACATAGGCCTCCCACATATGGCTGAAATGTAAATGTAAGTACTTATTTTTTTTGTCGAACAAAACGGGGCCATTTTAAAGTTTATTTTAAACAATACTTAGTTATATATAACCATATTATTTTGACGACAGCTTTGGCCTAGTGGGTAATGACTCTGCCTATGAAGCCGGTGGTCCTGAGTTCAAATCCCAGTAAGGGCATTTATTTGTGTGATGAGCACAGGTATTTGTTCCTGAGTCACGGGTGTTTTATAAATATGTATTTAAGTATTTGTATGTTATATATATCGTTAGTTGAGTACCCACAAGACTTCTTGAGCTTACCGTGAAGCTTAATGGCATACAGGTAATAAATGTAGACAAATATAGGGTAATAGGGTTCAAAATAAATAGCAATTATAAAACTATCTATTTATTTATAATTTAAAACTTCAGAAAACAATTTGGAACTATTCATTGCATTTTTTTTTATTTTTATAAAAGACCTCAGTCACACCTGATGGAAAGTGTCGACGAGGTCGAGGCTGTAGCACTCTGGTTCAGCAACAGCCTATTCACTCTTGCCTTGAAAAGACCCAAATATCTTACCGGGAATTTTTTTTTTATGACAAAGGTGGCAAAAGAGCAGACGGATTGCCTGATGGTAAGCAATTACCGTCGCCCATGGGCACTCGCAACTCCAAGGGAGTCACAGGCGCGTTGCCGACCTAGAAGTGTGTTGGCTCTGGGAACCTTATTCACCATCAGGAACACAACACTACATACCTGAAAGGTAGCAGTGCTATTATGGCTGTGGTCTTCTGTAAGGAGGAGGTACTTCCCCAGTTGGGCTGCTCTAGATTCAAGCGTGATGGTACTTCGCTGTGCCCTACCTCTCATTGTTGGACGTAGTTTCAGGACATACCCGGGTCCAAAATACAATACAAACGAAGAATACAGACGAAGGGAGCGAATTCCATTCCTTAGCAATAAATAATAAAAGTAGATTGGATCAAAAGTGTACGGATTACGGTCAATTTGTTCAAGATCGGTGGCACGAGGCGTCTAGGTAGGTAGCCGATATAAGACTGTGTGTACGTCTTTTAAAGGGCATTTTCTCCAAACATGTTGAGTTTGGGCAGCTAAAAATTTCCTTCTCGTGTCCTCATGACTGAGGGTCACGACAGCAATTGTAGGTAACTTCTTCCTCTAGAGCTCTCCATGTGATCTTTGGCTTTTTGGATAGATGCCTGCAGGTTTGCTTGGCATGCTTCCTTCACTGCGTCAGTCCATTGGATGGATGATCTTCCACGGCTTTTCCTTCCACTTGGCCAACGACAATAAGCTTCTCTAGATTATCTTGAGCGCGTCAGGCAAAAAAAAAATCGTGTCCTTTATACTAGTAACACACGTTCCGATTTGGCTGGAGCCGACCGTCCGACCACGGCAAAAACGGAAAGTGGGCGGTCGGTCCAACATAATTATTATTATTACTGGTTGGACGTGGTCGGCTCGGCGGCGCATCCGACAAGCCGACCGTCCAACCAAATTGGAAGGTCTGGAAGCTTCGTTCCGACCAAAAGCGGCTCAGTCGCATTTATACCGCCGCCGACGCAGGACGTCAACATGGAGGATGACGGATAATGTAGGTACTAATGAGCACTAATGTAGATCCCACAACTATAGCGGCTATCGCCTGTTTTGAAAGGGTAGCCGGCATGACGTCTGTTCACTATTCAGAGCAAATACAACTGACGGCTGGATAGCCAACCGTCGGAACGTCTGTAGCAATGTTGGAACTTTCCGTTTTGGTCGTGGTCGGACGGTCGGCTCCAGCCAAATCGGAACGTGTGTTACTAGTATTATTTTAGTCTACTCTATAACAAAATGAATCAAATCGGAGTCGAAAATGGAGTCGGAAAGTTGGGTACCCTTCCTTGTAAGTAAAAACTGCATGTAGTAAAAACCCAAGGCCATTTCAAATTATATTTAAAAAAAAATCCGAGCTCGTCAGGTGTTAAAATTCTAAGTTCCCTATATTGTCAGAATTCCGTGGCCCTTATTAACGCATTAAATATTTAAGGGCGCTCCAATTAATTCATTAAACCGTTATGTAATTATAGCTACACAGAGAGAGAGAAACGATGTGCTAATATCCTCTAGAGAACACAAATTTATTTATTTATCCAATTAAGTTGATATGACTTTACAGTGCAAAACCAATGCGTCATATAACTAAATACATAAGATAACATAAAATAAAACTATCTAGATTTTGGCAATGCAGCAGTGGGGCTTTGTTGCACAGATAGCACTGGAGTAGGATTCGGCAGGTTGCCCCGGAACCTCCGAAACACTACCCCTTCGGCCAGAAGTCCGCGCTTCCAATGGTGTCCAGCAGCGACCGCGGCACGCGCACCACAAACGAGCTGAAGTGCACGTAATGGCGTAAAAGCAACATATGTCTTTTGTGACAAAATTTAGTGAACTGGGTAAACAAACGCGTTAATTTTTAGTTTAAATTGTTTTTCTACGTATTTCGTTGTTTTTGGTAATAAATGTGTTTTATGTCTCCATCGCGTTTTATGCCTTTAATGTCATCATCATCATATCAGCCAAAGGACGTTCATTCATGGATATATGACGACCCATAAATGACCGGTTCAAGTGGTCGCCTACCATGGGCAAAAGTCCTCTGTGACCCGAAAGGGCATCGGAGAGGGCTATGCTGGGAGTGTCTCTGCGCGATCGCATTAGAAATAATGTCATTCACAGCAGAATTAAAGTACCTACCGATATAGGCGGCGCGAGCGGCGACGTGAACGGACACTCAGCAGTCAGCACTCTTAGTGCTTGAAAATGCGCTCTCCGCTCACAGGTCGCGCTTGTGACTAAAAAATGTGAGTGAAGCCGTTATTTTTTATAAAAAAATATCATGATTCACGAAAGTTTTTATACCAACGGATAAACTCACGTGTACTTATATCGCACTAGGCGACATGTTTCCACCGTCACCCCGAGAGGTGTGTCCTGACTCGGCTTGAAAATGGCTAACAGAGCTTACCCGAAACATTTCGCCTAGTGCGATATCCATATCGATACTAATAGTATAAATGCGAAAGTAAGTCTCTCTGTCTGTTACTTCTTCACACTTAAACCGCTGAACCAAATGTGATGAAATTTGGCATGGCGAAGTTTGAGTTACAAGAAAGGACATAGGTTATTTTTTATCCCGTCACCATAATAGTTAATACTACTAAGTTCATAATTTCTAAGTCTTTGTTTCTGTAGGGTAAATATTATGGATAGTTGTACACAAAAGTAAAAATAAACTTACTTTGACTATGTAGTTACGTTTTCGGAATAAATCAAGTATTCATAAATATTCATAAATAATCAAAGACGACCCAGTGAGGAAACTTCCGTTGCTTCCACTTAAGACACAGGATATCCGAAACTTTTTAATTAAAGAAAGCTGATACTTTAGAAGTTTCAATGTTTTTATACTGTGTTTATTTTTTTAGGGTACCTTAAATTTTTCGTACAATCTTACATCATACATTTCAGCCGTATGCAGTCCACTGCTGGACATAGGCCTCCCACAAATATGACTTGTATCATCTTGGGGGTAGTTGCCATAGTCGCCACGCTTGGCAGGTGGGTTGGCGCAGTAGCTTTAGATTGTGTTTCGACGGACGCTGCTGCCCGTCGGTAGGATGTTTCCCTTTGTCGCCTCTTACACCCGCGGCAGGAGATGGGGTGGTGCTATTTGAGTCAGCCGGCATCACACGGCACCAATCTTACATATCCATAAATAAATAAATATTATTATATATCCTTACTCAAATTGTCTGAGCCTTACTGCTAAGCTTAAGATATTAAATAAGATAATAAAGGTTGTATAAGAGTTGAAAACATGTCAACACAAGTTATTCAAAGATATTTCAATTTTAAAATACCCCGAAGGTTATTCTAGAATGCGTTCGGAGATTGTTTTAAAGCAATGAGTGCCGTATTTATATAAACTTAAAGACTGTTTTCCTTTGATACGTAGTGGCATATAATATTCCTTGGTTTGTCGTCGAAATAGTGAAATCTATAGGGGAAAAACTTAGCTAAAGCACCTAGATATGTAGTAGGAACGTGTGTACACGCATATCGGCGTTCTATATTCAAATTTTGACGTAAGTTCCATATTTCTCCGCACAACTACATAGACATGGTTTTTTAATTCAGTTTTTCGCCTATAGGTACAGCGTTAGTAAGGTAGGTAGGTCTAGGTACCCTGCTGGATACGAGATGAATATTTTTTTTTTTTTTTATGACATAGGCGGCAAACGAGCAGACGGATTGCCTGGTGTTAAGCAATTACCGTCGCCCATGGACACTCGCAACATCAGGGGAGTCACAAGCGCGTTGCCGGCCTTTAAGGGGGGTTGGAGCTCTGGGAACCTTACTCACCATCAGGAACACAACACTACATACCTGAAAGGTAGCAGTGCTATTATGGCTGTGGTCTTCAGTAAGGAGGAGGTACTTCCCCAGTTGGGCTGCCCCAGATTCAAGCGTGATGGTCAACGCTGTGCCCTACCTCTCATTGTTGGACGTAGTTTAAGGACATACCCGGGTCCAAATATTACAGAACCTTACACAGATTGACTTAGTCCCACGGTAAGCTCAAGGCCTGTTGTGGGTTCTCAGCCAACGATATATTATAATATAAAAATATGTAAAAATGAAATGCGTTTGTGCGTGCCAGCGATTGTCGATTTTATGGGTAACTATATCCATAAAATCGACAATCGCTGAACCAATTTCGGTAATTTTGGTATTGAAGCTTAAGGCAGTGTAAAAACACGGAAATATTGTGATGATAATTAGAAAACAGTGATTCTTTATTCCCATACAAATTGTTCCTACCTGTCAATCATTGACATTCCAATTTATAACCATAGACATAATAAGATAAATAGAGAAGTTACGGGTGTTACGAAGTTCAACGGGTCATCTAGTATAAAAATATTTAAATACATAGAAAACACCAATGACTGAGGAAAAAATAACTGTGCTCATTACATAAATAAATAGGTACACATACTGGGATTTGAACCCAGGAAAATCGGCTTCCTATAAATCCTTCCTAAAAAAAATGTGTAATTTGTTACTTGGGATTTTTTCGAACAAACTCAATAGTATTTTCAATGAACAGCATCCAATAGTCTAGTTGACGTTTACTGTCAGCCTACAAACTTGATAGTTTTCACAATACATTGCTTGCACTTTACTTTTCGATACTAGTATTATTTTTTTTTGGCGAGGGTGAAAGTTGGAGCCCGAGTGCAACGAGGGTGACAATCACCCGAGTCTAAAAGAATTTTTTACACGTGTATCGAACCCAATTTTTCATAACAAGTGCCTTAAAAAGTGAAATTTAGACACGCGAAGCGTGCGTAAAGTGCACTTTTTACGCACTAGTTAGGAAAATTTTTTTTCGACGAGGGTGAAAGTTGGAGCCAGAGTGATACGAAGACAATCACCCGAGTTTTAATAAGTTTTTACACATGTATCGAACCCAATTTTTCATAACAGGTGCCTTAAAAAGTGTAATTTAAGCAAAATGCACTTTTTACGCATTAGTTAGGAAATAGTACATTTCGATGCTAGTGTTCGGCTCGTGGCAAAATATCTCGGGCCTCGTGAAGTAATGACATTTCCGCGCGTGTATCGAACGACGTTTTTTAATACAGTTGCGAAAAAACAAATAAGAAATAAAATAAAAAAAAACAACTACTCGTTCAACAACAAGTTCGATTATCGCAGTGACAATTTTTGACATTATAAAGAGGTGTCTTTTTTAGCTTAAATTCGACTAGAGTGGAATTTTTTAAGTATTTACTATTAATCCATTACCATGAAAGTTTTTAAATGTATGTATAAAATACATACATACTTGTAAATATACAATATTTTACTTAAACACTACGTTTTTTACTATTATTTGTGTATATATATAAACAATATCGAATGCTACCTTTGGAAACATAACCAGTAACCAGTAGGAAAAACGCCTCTTGTTTGACAGGCGTTTCGGCAGCTGTTCCGTTTCATTCTAACAACTTTTTAAGAATGGTTTTTCAATATTAAAAATAAACTTGTTATAATGATGATTGATGAAGAGGTAAGTAATAAAATATGACATGTTTATGTTATTTCTTATTCTTACATTAACAGTAGGTTATTTGTTTTTAAGATGTTTAAAGGAGACTTATAGACCCATTAGTAATCCATGAATTGGAACAAGTGTAAATAAAAAAAAAACTGGAAAAGTAAAAAGCACTAGTGCGCGAAATCCAACTTTCCGCACGTTAAACAGCTACGAAAAGTACCCATTTTTGAGCACCTGTATTAAAAAATCTTTTTTATTCATATTTAGTAAACTATAAGTTATTTTCAAAAGTCGTAAAACAAGTGTTGCTACGTTTGTGGTGTACATGCGATGCCTAAAGTTATTGCTATTACTACAGGAAACACCCGATATATGTAAGTAGGTACAGTCGCCATCAGATATATCGGAGCTGTGGAGGTGGTCACAAATATCTGAACAACGCCTCTATTGTCAAGGCGATAAAGTGCATGTTTAGATATTTGTGACCACCCCCACAGCTCCGATATATCT
Organism: Grapholita molesta; assembly: GCA_022674325.2. Lineage (NCBI taxonomy): Eukaryota > Metazoa > Arthropoda > Insecta > Lepidoptera > Tortricidae > Grapholita > Grapholita molesta. The sequence continues at coordinate 2,791,369 of CP053141.2, read as the reverse complement.
GATGGCGAATGTACAGTCACGAAAATAAATATGTATATCTCACTACTATGAAAACACTTGGTAACTCAAAAGAAAAATGACGTAACTATGTATCGGATGAGTACAGAGTTACTGCGTTTCAACTTAAAGCATCTGTGTCAGATACAATATTATTTCAGTAGTGACGATATATTTTTTCCCCCTGGCACGATGAATAGTGAATAGATATTTATGCCCATGGCTGCACGGTAAGTAAACCTCACCTCGAAGTTTATCCTATAATATTCTATTAAAGAATCCCCGCTTCAAGTAGTTTCTTTGGCGGGACTCGAACCCGCGGTCGGCAGAGCGGCTAATGCGGTTTGCCGGGTCAGTGGGCGCGGGATACAGTCTAAGAGATGGCTCTGAAAAAATAATGATAAAAGCAGAAAGATATATTCTCGATATTTAAATCTTTCGGCAAACTACTTGGTGATATTGGTTATTCGGCGATACCTACTTGGTTATTTGTTGATACTTGGTTATTAGGTGATACTTTGGTTATTTGGTGATAGTTACTTTTCCGTACACGGAACAATGGTATTCCGGACATTTGGGAGGCATACGCGGAGCCAGATCGAGCCAACGCGCAGAGGCCCTTTGGACAATTTAATGAAATGTAAGTGGTACACTAAGCGGATGTTGCCCCTGTCCGTATCATGGGACGCGCACAGAGACAACACCCGCCGTGGTGTAAAGACTATTGAGTTTGAATGGAATCTAGAATGTACTAGGCTATTGGGTGGAATGGATGGACTAGCTACTGGGCTATTGGATAAAAAACCGGACGTCTGCATAATAAAATGGTATCCAATTTAAATTCCGGCAGACGGTGACTCGCCCTGTGCGAGATGGGCCCCCACAAAAAGCGACATCAAAGATGGGTCAAAGGCAACACCGGTGCATAGGGCTAAGGGTAGAGAGGTGTCACTGGACATTAAACATATAGCCAACTCGCCACTTAGGTTTCCACATCTACTCTCGAGAATATAGTTACTTTATTATTAGGTGATACTTACTTGGTTATTTGGTAATATTTGGTTATTTGGTGATACCTACTTGGTCATTAGGTGACACCTACTTGATTATTTGGTCATTCGGCGATACATGGTCATTCAGTGATACTTGGTTATTTGGTGATACTGTACTATCTTACGCTGGCTGAGAATAGTACCACCCCATCACCTCCCCCAGATGTCGTAAGTGGCGACAAAGCAGCGTCCGTCGAAACCCAATCCACGTCTAAGTTTGTAAGTAAATGTTTTGAAAAACTAAAAATAAGTATATATGTATATTAGTGAGAGCGTAGAATTTCATTTGTAGAGGTTGTACGGGAAAATAGTTATTTGTTATACAAGGGTGCAAAATTGTATTTTAACTGCGAGTGTGGGATTGAAACTCGAGCAAGCGAATGGATTCTATAGTTTAACCACGAGCAAAGCGAGTGGTTTTAAAATAGAAACCTGAGCGTAGCGAGTGTTTCAATACCCGAGAATTAAATTACAATTGCACCCGTGTGTAACACAAAACTTTTCCCCTCACTACAGCGAGGAAAGTGAAACATGCAAAAAGACGTTTTGAAATCGCATTGACTTTTTCTTTGCGTTTAGATACATTCAACATTTTTACAAAAGTACGATTTTCGAATGTTCTAATTCGATTTTCAACTCGGTGAGTTAGCGAGGCTCGCCCGCGCCCGCCACCGCGGGGACAAGTGAGCTGTACTTCGCGAATTTAGACTTTAACACCATAGCAATAAGAGCTATGAGAAATCAACTTACTTTAATCACTAGTGGATAAAATGCGTTTTTACCCTCTCGTATTAAAGGATAAACAAGCGCTTTACGAGCTAGTGAGGGGAAAAGGAAATTTCAAATATAGAATCCCTATAAACACACAATATAATACCACTACATATAATGCCTAATTGCCTATAAACACAGAATACCACTGCAGATGCAATTCCATGTTGTCACTAATTTATATATACTTGGGTCCTATTTTGGGGCTAGCTCTTTACCTAATACCTAGCGAATGAGTGGAAAGCGCTGTAAAAAAAAATACGAGTAATATGTTATACCTGGTTAAATCAACTATTAATTGTACCTCGTTGCCATGGTTACGTGGGGTCACTCTTCAAACCACAGTTTAATTACATCTAAATGCACAAAACATAGATATTTTTTTTTTTTGACGACTAGTTTTATTTGACGACCGGTCTGGCCTACTGGGTACCTTGCCTATGAATCCGATGGTCCTGGGTTTGAATCCTAGTCAGGGCATTTATTTGTGAGATGAGCACAGACATTTATTTGTTTCTGAGTCATGGGTGTTTCTATCGGTTTAAGTATTTATATGTATCTATCTATTATATATATCGTCGTCTAGTACCTACAACACAAGCCTTATACTGAGCTTACCGTAGACTAGGTTGATTTGTATAAGATTGTCCCGAATTATTTATTTATTTGTATAAGCTATATGTCCCTTCCATAATGGGTCTTACCAAGCGCGTCAGTAGTTCGCGGTGCCACATTTCTTGTAACAAACTATGCTTCAGTTGTCCCCTGGCTGATGGGACGGAATAATAACAACAAATAGTTGATTCATACACCTAAGGAATTGTACTTAACTAGTGAAATATTTGCGTAGGTACATTAATATTGTCTTTGGTGCCATTGAGAGCGCTGTGGCCTAGCGGTAAGATCGTGCGACTTGCTATCCGGAGCTCGCAGGTTCAAACCCCGGCTCGTACTAATGAGTTTTTCGGAACTTATGTACGAAATATCGATTGACATTTATCAGACGCTTTTAGGCTTTGCCGTGTGATGCCGGTTGACTCGAATAGCAGCACTCCATCTCCTCCCGCGAGTGTTGTAAGAGGCGACAAAGGGAAAAATCCTATACGGACGGGCAACAGCGTCCGTCGAAACCTTAGCAATGCAGCTACTGAGGTCGCCAACCCGCCTGCCAAGCGTGCGACTATGGCAACTATCCTCAAGATGATACAAGTCATATTTGTGGGAGGCCTATGTCCAGCAGTGGACTGCATACTGCTGAAATGTATGTATGTATGTTTTAGGTGAAGGAAAACATCGTAAGGTAATTTGATTAATCCCAATAGGGCCTAGTTTACCTACTGGGAAGGTCTCGCACGCACATCTACATATATATCTATTCTATATCTTATATATATAAAAGAAAGTGGGGTTTGTTCAACCGCTTATAACTCGAGAACGGCTGAACCGATTAAATTATTTTGGATTGGTTGGAATCGTCACAGCCCTGATTGAGACATTAAGTATTAAAAAGTAAAAAATCCTGGGATTCGAAAAATAAATATGACATCCATTGAATGGTCACCATTGTGGCCATTATGTTTATACAATTAAAATCATATATGTTTTAGCTAATTAAAAGCTATCACTACTTTTGTCGCTTTTTAGGCGGTACGAAGTTCGCCGGGTCAGCTAGTATGATATAAGAGTGAAATTCAATTAAAACTTCATGTGAAATAAATGTAAATTATATAAGTATTGACCCCAGAATGCAGTGTTCAAAGGTGGTGTGAAAAGCAGTATGGCCATGGTAGCAAAATTTATTCTACTACACTTGAATCCCTCTCACTACGCTACGCTACGGGCTAAATCATGCAGAGTCGGGACCATTTCGAGGCAGTTTTGTCAAATAATTTTTAGTTATTAATTTCTTTTGTAAATTGCCTTGAATAAATGATTTCTATTTCCATTTCTACGCTCATGAGTGTTTTAAAAATTTTGTACGCCCAATTAGCGAAAGTTGTTAAGAAAAGTTAAATCACTGTCAGTTTCGTGACGACAATTAAGCATTAAATCTTTATAAAGATCGACTTTTTGCCTTTAATTATGTTGTAATATCGATTGAAGTTTATAATGAATAATTGGGTGTACGATTTTTTGAAACTCCCCTATTGTAGATGCCTACCCTTCGTTTAGGATTCAATATAGGTACGTCGTCAGTGTATTTTTTTTCTTGTGACACAATCTATATATATATATATATATATATATATAAACGCGAACGTCCTGACTGACTGATCAACGCACAAACCGCTTAACCTAGATGGCTGATTTTTTCACAATTGGTAGTTTATATACTGTAAGCACCCACTAAGAAGAGGTTTTTGGAAATTCTACCATTGAGGGGGATAAAAGGGGGTTGAAAGTTTTGAGTAAAAATTGAAGCGAGAGACTTGAAATTCTGTTTAAACACTCTTTATTCGAATACAAGAAAAGTAATTTCAGCGTTTTTTGATATTCATCCCCTAAGGGGTCAAAAAGGGAGTTCTGCTGCGAGTGCGAAGCCGCGGGCAAAGCTATTATAATATACGCTTGAATGCCAAAACCCGGACAAAATTAAAGTTATATAAAAAAATCTGTTTAAAAAAACAATTGATCAATAGTATACTCCTACTGGAAAGCTTTTAATAAAGCCTTAAGAGCCTTAAGGCTACCTCATTAAATCGTAAGGTACACGATTTAAATCTCTCAAGCCCTCTTAAGAGGGGGATTAGATTCAGGGGCTCAGAGTCCGGATCATGACGGCGTCAAATATATGTATACAACGTTCGACTCTAACCTTCGCTAATACGGTTTCTGCGCAATGTCAGGGTAACATTGCCTGTTTTCTTATTCTGTGTACGAGGCACAGAAAGGTCAAGAGAGCGTTGGACTATGCGTGAAGTTTTCGGGTTTGGCCGTCCTTCGTTTCTTAGTAGTCGGATTTTTGTCAATTAAATTTATATATTTCAGACTATATGGGTCCATAACATTATTAGTATTACAAGTAGGGGCTTAGATTTCATCATCATCATATCAGCCGAAGGACGTCCACTGCTGGACATGGCCTCCCCCAAAGCGACCCACAGTGACCGGTTTTGCGTCCAGTGGATTCCCGCGATCTTTACCATGTCGCCGGTCCACCTTGTGGGGGTCCACGCTGCGCCTTCTTGTATGTGGTTTTCACTCGAGAACCTTTTCGTCCCACATAACTATGTTAATATAATCAATCTATTAATCAAAAACCAGATACATAAACCTCAATAAAAAAATCAAAAATGGACAATTAAATAAAAAATAAATCAATTTTTTTTTATGACATAGGCGGCAAACGAGCAGACGGATTGCCTGGTGGTAAGCAATTATCGTCGCCCATGGGCACCCGCAACACCAGGGGAGTCACAAGCGCGTTGCCGGCCTTTAAGGGGGGTTGGAGCTATAATCATCATTAATAAATAATAACCATCATTTTTATGTCAGATTCAGTTTCAATAAAGTATTTCTATTTATCTTTAAATTGTTTTTTGGATTTAGGTTTACAAAGAACAACAAAGCTCAGGGTGTATTAGCTTTCCAGCCGTAAGTAGTCCACTGCTGGACATAGGCCTCCCCCATATAAGACTTGTATCATCTTGGGGACTTGACATAGTCACCACGCTTGACAGGCAGATTGGCGGCCACAGTAGCTGCTTATACGGTTTCCACGGACAGAGACAACAGCATTCCTTAGAGAGGAACATACCGCGATGGTCAAAAGTGGTAAACTTGGCTATTAGATATGACAATGATCATGCTTAGAGAACGGTGCCTGTGGCGATTTATAGGGGAGGCCTATATCCATCACTGGGACTGATAGGTAGGTTTTACAGTATACATTATTATACATTACATTACATTATATTAGTATAGGTTTTATGAGAGGTAGGGCACTGCGATGACCATCACGCTTGAATCTTGAGCAGCCCAACTGGGGAAGTACCTCCTCCTTACAGAAGACCACAGCTATAATAGCACTGCTACCTTTCAGGTATGTAGTGTTGTGTTCCTGTTGGTGAGTAAGGTTCCCAGAGCTCCAACCCCCCTTAAAGGCCGGCAACGCGCTTGTGACTCCCCTGGTGTTGCGGGTGCCCATGGGCGACGGTAATTGCTTACCACCAGGCAATCTGTCTGCTCGTTTGCCGCCTATCTCATAAAAAAAAAAAACAATTTTATTGGAAAAAAGGTTATGTATGTATATTCAGAATATGGTTACCAAGTGGACCTCAAGGAATTTAAGGTTGACTCACGTCAGAGCGGTCCGTCGCCGACCCGAGGCCACCGTTGCCGAGCCGTTCCCACCGGTGCTTTTTGTATGGAATGAATCACGTGATCACCAAGCCCTCTGAGTAAGTCGGCCCGGACCCGGGCCGGTCATTAAATTGCAGTCAAATTTAATATAAAGATATGTTTTATACATATTAAAAGTTGGTTGTAGCAAACTTTTGAAGATATGAAATACACCTTGGCTGTTTAGAAACATCCTCAGTCCAAGTGAAGTATAGGTTCTGTTTTATTTTAAAAATAAACTTAACAGCCCGTGTGAGCTAAATCGAGTAAAACTGCTCTGTACTCTCGCAAGTAACAACGCCATTGACGAGCATGTGTGATGAAAATAAAAATTTTGCCGCCTTTTTTATTTTTTATACAAAAAAAAACAAATTCGACAAAGCTATTCGTACACCTTTTTTAACTGCTTATAAAAATATAACTATCTATGGTTCATAGATTTCGTTTTTTTTTAATGAATTGACGTCGGAAAAAGCTATTCCAGCACCATGTTTAACCGATTATTATAATACCAATTATGCTTTTAAAGAGATTGTAACTTGGATGTATGTATTTTTTCCTTCGTCAGTCTAATCTTAGTTGGCAAATTTAAAAAGTTAGAGCTGCGGACAATAATGTTCTTTTCATAACAACTCCATACATTTATTCACGGCCTAGTCCATAAATGTGCAACTTCCTGGCATCATTTCGTGCCATTAACGCATACATTTCGTAGTATGTTTGAGAAAATGAATATTACAAGACATTCCTTACACAACTTGACTGAATCCCACGGTAACGGACTCGGCCAACGATATAAATACTTAAATACATAGAAACACCCATGAAAAAGTTACCGTTAAACGTTATGGTTTAAACGTAAGTTACCCGCTTCTATACAATTAATGAAATAACTAATTAAATAAGTTAAATTGAAGTTGTACTGACCTTCAAATCGAGTTACAAGTCATAATAATTCTAACATTTAAGTTCGTTAAATAAATTCTGTCCGTCAAAACGTCAAGCACAAGTAACACACAATGACCGAATCAGACTAAATTAATTATATTTCAGGCAAATTTGTTTGTGTGTACAGGCGTAATTGCTTTATGTGTAGGCACAGCTGTGTTTATAATTGTATATATTTGGTTTATTATTTTATTTAACTTGCAACGTAAGTATGTATAGCTGAAAAACTTAACTGAAGGGCCTACGTACCCTTACCATGAGTTGTGACATTGAGGTTTTCGATAACGAGTATCGAGTTTAATATTTGTGTATCTCGCTTGTGCTATTTTAGTGCGAACGAGATGCGGAGATAGTAAACTCGATACTCGTTATCGAAAACCTCAATTTCACAACTTATGGTAAGGGTACTGGGGACCGATTTTTGAGCATCGAGTCCTCGAATCGAGACATTTTAAACTAGTCAGCGGCGCTACCGCCAAAAACGTTATATGTAAATTTCAGACGATTGTCTCTAACACTCTCACGACGACGTCTTAATTGGAGTAAAAGAGAAAGATGTCCGAAACTTCGACTTTCGCGGTACCGGGCCAGAAACGAAGAAATGGTATTGTTATTTAAATCGAAAGAAAAATAGAAAAATTTGACTCGCAGCGGAACTCGAACCCACAAAAAAAAAGGGTTCAATACTCTTCGGTAGATGTCGCTGCACGTCACCCGTAATGATGTATACCAGGAAGAATAAGATAGAAAAATTTGACACGTCTAAGCGGTGCTCGTATAGCACAATTGGTAGTGCACTGGGCTAGTGATCCAGGGTTGTGAATCCTGCAAATTAATAATCGTTGGTACCGAAACTATACATGTAGTACAAAAATAATGGTGAGACACTTTCGTGTGCGATTATTTTTATCCCAAAGTTTTTTCTATTTGAGTGCACCACTCTCCAAAATCGACCCCATGTCTATGTAGTTAGTTCGAAGAATTAATATGAAATTTCATTCGAATTCAATTCAGTCGAAATTTTAATATAGAACATCGACATGCGTATTAACACGATTGTTGGGCACCGCATACAAACTCCAAGACTACCCGTACCATGAGTTGCGACATTACGGTTTTCGATAACGAGTATCGAGTTTACTATCTGTGCATCTCGTTCGCACTAAAATAGTACAAGCGGGATGCACAGGCCCGGTACCGCGAACATCGAAGTTCGTATATTTCGAGCATCTTTCCCTTTTACTCCAATAAGGCGTCATGAGAGTGACAGAGACAATCGTACGAAATTTACGAATATCGGGTTTCGCGGTAGCGCCGCTGATAGTAAACTCACCTACTCGTTATCGAAAACCGTAATGTCGAAACTCATGGTACGGGCACTGTATTATAATATAAAATACGAATTACTTAACCTTGACGCAACTTAACGTAACTTATCCTTTGTTTGTGAAAGTAAGAAAAAACAAAACTTACGCGTAGGTACCATTTTATTATTAACATAACAACACGACCGGTCTGGCCTACTGGGTAGTGACCCTGCCTATGAAGCCGATGGTCCTGAGTTCGATTCAGTCAGGGCATTTATTTCTGATGAGCACAAATATTTGTTCCTGAGTCATTGGTGTATTCTATGTATTTAAATATTTATATGTATCTATGTATAATATATGTATATCGTCGTCTAGTACCTACAACACAAGCCTTACTGAGCTTACCGTAGGACGAGGTCGATTTGTGTCAGATTGTCCTGAAATATATGTATATATTTTTTTATTTATAACATACATTACTACAGCGTAATTAAGATGTGCTTTTTGTTATAAGTGGTCTTATATATATATTATATATCATAGGGTATATATTTAAATGTGTTTTGTTTTATGTTTACATAATATTTTGTTATGAACCGCCTCCAATTATCTGCTTTGCTTAAAGGTTGATTGGTAGAGAATGCTTTGAAGCATTAAGTCCGCCTTTAGTACTCTGTGCAACAAAGGTTAAATACATAAATAGTTTTTTGGACCCGGGTTTATCCTTAAACTACGTCCAACAATGAGAGGTAGGGCACAGCGCAGTACCATCACGCTTGAGTCTGGAGAAACCCAACTGGGGAAGTCCTCCTCCTTACAGAAGACCACAGCCATAATAGCACTGCTACCTTTCAGGTATGTAGTGTTAGGTTCCTGATGGTCGGTAAGGTTCCCAGAGCTCCAACCCCCCTTAAAGGCCGGCAACGCACTTGTGACTCCCCTGGTGTTGCGGGTGCCCATGGGCGACGGTAATTACTTCCCATCAGACAAGACGTCTGCTCGTTTGCCACCTGTCATTAAAAAATATTTTTTTTTCTTTCGGACTCTCTTAGTCTCGTTAGAATCCTATCGACGAGTCCTATGATTGTGCTAAAAAAGTACAGTCGGCAATAATTCTACCAAAAACGTAACTTTTTACAAACTTATTTTTGCATTTACGCTTTCATTTTTGCTTTACTTTTCGCTTTCATTGGTACTTGGACAATTTGACATTGATCAACCAGATCCAACTAGTATGCCTTTTGACTTTTTGCCTTTCAATAGGTACAATTATTATATTAAACGTTATGACCTAATAACGGTATGAAATTCAATAGTTATGACTAATGATAACGGGTAAAAGAAAATTCTGTCTTTTGAAGTTATGACTAATGACAATATGGCTACCAACGAGTATGACATACATCGGTATGGATAAAAAAAATCGAAAGTTTAACATTATGGGAGTCAATATAGACCCCAAAATGACCTACATGCGCTCTTTTTCTCTTGACAATAGAGATGTGTTGACCTCATTTTGAACACCCCAACCACTTAGCCACTTCTGCTGTTAACTGTACATATGAACATGATTTAAAACCCAAGATGTTTCATATTTGTGTAAGAAAATTACGAAAGACTGGGCTCAAATGCGATGTATAAGCATTCCCGTGAGACACAGTACCCATATTTTAACAGTACGTAAAAGTACGAGTCTGAAACGGCCCGAAACCTCACAAATTATTAAGTAGGAGTGGGGTTTTTATACATATGATTAGGCCGTTAAGCACTGTTGTCCTAGCGGTTAGAGTGTGTGACTTGCAATCCAGAGGTCGCTGGATCAAGCCCCCGGCTCGTATCAACTTACGACGAAATAGTATTTGATACTACCAGTCCCTTTTTGGTGAAGGAAAACATCGTGAGGAAACCGGACTAATCCCAATAAGGGGTAATGTTCTCTGGGGTTAGATGGTAGTCGCTTTAATAAAGCCAGTGCCTATGTCAATTCCTGGGATTAGTTGGCAAGCGGACCCCAGGCTCTTATGAGCCGTGGAAAAATGCCGGGACAACGCGAGGGAGATGATGATGATCGTAGACAAGACCGCTAGTAAACTCGAGGTCATTGGTTCAGGTTCAGATTGACGTCTCTATGGGCTGATTTTACATCTGAGGTTTTTGACACTTATGTACGAACTGTCATGATAAATACCACTACCAATACCATTTTTTACGGCTCCGTACCTTTAAGGGATTCTGGCTTTAAATTTTAGAGTTCACGGGGTCAGCTAGCATTCGTATATTTTGCTTCTATTGCCAAAATTACACACAAGTAACCCTCAACCGCGCTGGAGGCGTAAACTCAGTAGGACTATTCCAGTAGTAAAAATCAAGTCTTTTGACGACCGGTCTGGCCTAGTGGGTAGTGACCCTGCCTATGAAGCCGATGGTCCTGGGTTCGATTCCCAGTCAGGCATTTATTTGTGATGAGCACAGATATTTGTTCCTGAGTCATGGGTGTATTCTATGTATTTAAGTATTTTTATATGTATCTATCTATTATATATATCGTCGTCTAGTACCTAAAACACAAGCCTTACTGAGCTTACCGTAGGACTAGGTCGATTTGTGTCAGATTGTCCAGAATTATTTATTTATTTATTTAAGTCTGGTGCGGGAGAGTCTTGGATTTTACTCAGGCTACCTTCTTCCCATACGGTCCCGCTATAATGTCCCGAACGGAAATTATAGTAGGTAGGTGAAAAGATGTGCCAAAAAATGTCACCATATTTTACTTAGCATACTGTCCATTCTCTGCGCACCGTGCTCCACCTCAGTGGGTAAATATTCCCATACTCCCATACCCTGATTACACCCACTTGAGTTCCAACGTCGAGTTTATGTTATTTAGATTGGGGTACGATCGAACTTTGAATCTCTTAACCTCTAGACGCCCAAACATCAAAACCTGCCAGGCCAAATACAACTCTGATTTGTCATAGTTAAAATTCAAAATGGCATTCAATTAGAGACCTTTTTATAGGACTCTGGGCAGATAGAGGTTGAACAAACTTATTGCTTCGGAGTAAACTCGAGTTGACGCGAGGTCTCTAATGGATTATTAAAAAACGAAATTAGCGTGGATTTTATGTGTTCTTGTTTGATTATTATCCAGGAATCAAATAGCGTTTGACCTCAGTCACACGTTGTGTCGACGAGGTCGAGGGTGTAGCACGCTGGTTCAGTAACAGCTAGCCTATTCACTCTTTATTAACGATTATAACAGTTCTACTCACGTTTATTTAGTAATTCGCGCGACATATTTCGGAGAACATAGGCCTCCATTTTCAAGCACTAAGAGTGCTGAGTGTCCGTTCGGTTCGCCGCTCGTGTCGCCGGCCCGTCGCGCACTGACACTACCTATTCACTATTCACTCTTGCATTGAAAAGACCCAAATTATATATTTCCGGGAATACAGACGAAGGGAGCGAATTCCATTTCTTAGCAGTCCGCATTAGGAAGGTAGAGGCGAATCGCTTCGTGCGAATAATAGGAATATTCACAACGTAAGGATGAAACCGCTCACCTCGCCTGGACGTCCGGTGGAGGAACGGAGATGGTGGAATTAAATCGTGCAATTCTTATGCACACTTGCCAAAAGGTATCCCTTAAAACACAGACAAACTAGGAACCCTGCGACGGTGCTCAAGGCTTTGTAACCTTACACTCAGTAATTTAGGATCGCCAATGAGTCTGCGAGCACGGTGTTCTATTGAATCCAAAGCGGCCAGCTGATACCTGGTACTGGCAGACCCGTTCCAATTTCTACACAAATTAACCTGTATACAGCTTTGATATCTCTATTTAGTTACATACGGATAAACTCACGTGTAATTATATCGCACTAGGCGTCATTTGTAACTAAGTAGTGAGTAAGTAAGTAACGTAAAGTAACTAAGTAGTAGTAACATGGCTCACAACAGTTTTAAATGTATCTTTGGTATCTCGATTGTTATGGCATATAATTAGGATTTTGTTCATCAAATTAGATAATGTATTCTTAACTAAATACTATTTAAGAATGTCAATGAAAAATTAGGAAATCACACCAGAATTTTTCGAATGAAAATGACGACTTTACTCACGTTTATTTAGTCACTCGCGCGATATTTTTCGGAGAGAGTAATTAGCTGCACCGTAGGGTACGGGTTCTTTGTCTATTATGTAACATTTATTTAAATTTATATACAGGTTGAAATCTGGGTCGTGATCTAAAATGTCAAAAAGTGATTAATACGATCATACTTAACAACTCTTCCCATCAATATGGATATCGCAAAAAAAAATTTGCTCCTCCATTTTTGGACCCGGGTATTTCCTCAAACTACGTCCAACAATGAGAGGTAGGGCACAGCGAAGTACCATCACGCTTGAGTCTTAAGAAGCCCAACTGGGATAGTACCTCCTTCTTACAGAAGACCACAGCCATAATAGCACTGCTACCTTTCAGGTATGTAGCGTTGTGTTCCTGGTGGTGAGTAAGGTTCCCAGAGTAACAACTTTTAGGTTAAGCAAGCAACGTGCATGTGAATCCTCTGGAGTTGCCGGCGTTCATAGGCTACGGTAACTGCGGGCCGTATGCTTGTTTGCCACCGTCGTTAGATATATTTAAAAAACACCGTGGTTTGGGCATGCATCAGTTGGTAGATCGATCGATAGGCATGTATCCTATAGTCGGGAGATAGAGTGTCGCCCGGGCAGTTGATATTTTAGTTTTTTATGCAAAAGAGGGTTCAAAAAAGGTGAGTGGCGTGTGTAACAATTTGAGGCGAAGCCAAAAAATGTTAATATAGACGCCATGATCCTTTTTTGACCTCTTTATACAACGTTGCATACAATACTTTTTCTACGACTAGGGAAGTAGGGATTAAATAAAACGTAATACATAACTATTCCAAGAATGCTAACCAAACACAGCAATATAGCATAAAAAAGAGCGGGAAGTTGGATAGTGAAAAATGACAGCCGACAGAACGTAATCATAGACACGGTATATATATCATTTTTTCAACTGACATTTACTTACTTGTGTTTTTCCTTATGTTGGCAGCAATTATTTTAGTTCTGTTACTGCTTCTAATCATTTAAATTCAGTTGTTTGTTAGGTTGGCAGTTTTGATTTTCGTTGTAAATTTAATGTTTCCTTATTATTTTTATCTGTTGGATTCACCGCTGTCCTGCCGCGAAAAACGATATTTATAAATTTTGGACGATTGTTTCTGTCACTCTCATGATGACGCCTTAATTGGAATAAAAGAGATAGACGCTCGCTCGAAACATACGAATAAACTTCGATGTTTGCGGTACCGGGCCTAGATACCTCTGTTAGCAGTTGCATTTTATCACATAATCACTCTAGGGTCTTTTTGAAGTATAGACTAGATAGACTTTTGAGAAATTGTATACGACATGTGAAATAAAACAACTAAAACGGATTAAATCTCGTATACTAATTTAAACTTCATCCCGACGTTTCGAACCCTTTAGCAGTGTATTAATATACGCGATGTAATCCGTTTTAGTTGTTTTATTTCATTAGTAATTATCGCGGCAACCGAAGACAATATTATGTATAAGACATGCTTTTATATTCGCGGTACCGTAGTAGAAAAACATTTTTACTTCATTTCTAAGAAGAAATATTTCGAGATGTTTCTGTTTAATAATAATTCATGTTTCATCGTTGTTTCAGGCGGATGGGCGTCACCAGTCTCCCAAAATCCAGTCGCCTCGACCCTCCCCTGAACGCGCCGCAGGTAAACTTCACTATCTATGGTATTTTTATTTTATTTTTTAACGTTTTAAACACTTTAAACTAGGTACCTATACAAAATTTTTGCCAAACTGCAGGCTGTTTTTGACGAAAAATGCGCTCTCAATTGCGGCGCTACCGCGAAACACGATATTCGTAAATTTCGGACGACTCTGTCACTCTTATGATGCCTTAATTTCAGTAAAAGAGAAAGATGCTCGAAATATACGAACTTCGGTGTTCGCGGTACCGGGCCTGTTCTTGAACTACATTGTAGATACATGTACAGAACAAACTTATTCTACTTCTAGGTTTATTTATTAGGTTTTATTTATTTAACTATACATTAAGTTTAAGGCTAAGTTTCTTAAGAATATTGTGTGTACTTATTTCACAGCACGAAGGCTGAGACTCTGAAACTTCTTGTTATGGTCTAATGTAAGAACGTTATTTTATTACCATTACCATTGGAGCTATGACTCTGAATCCATAGCAACAATATGGTCTGACGTAAGAACATTATTACCATTACCATCGGAAACCGATCTTCATCTTGAAGTTGGAAAATCATGCGAAGAACCCGCATCATCAGTAATCCAGGTTTGGATCACATGGTGCTCCACAATCATTCATAGGTAATTTTTTTAGAATTTTTTAACGACGGTTGCAAACTAGGATACGGTCCGCTTGATGGTAAGCAGTTACCGTAGCCTATGTACGCCTGCAACTTTAGAGGATTCACATGCGCTTTACCTACCCTAAAAGTTGTTGGAGCTCTGGGAACGTTACTCACCATCAAGAACACAACACTACATACCTGAAAGGTAGCAGTGCTATTACGGCTGTGGCCTTGTGTAAGGAGGAGGTGCTTCCCCAGTTGGGCTGCTCCAGACTCAAGCGTGATGGTACTTCGCTGTGTCCTACCGCTGATTGTTGGACGTAGTTTAAGCACATACCCGGGTCCAAAAAACCTATAAGCAAAGGACGATGACGCCGAAACTCGAAGGTCAAAAGGAAAACGCCGGATGGGCAGCAGCGTCCGTCGATACCGAACAGCTACTGCGGTTGCCAAACCGCATATATCGATAAATGGGCCATTTGATTTAAAGTTGTATACTTAACTGTGTTTTTTTTTTGTGGATTTTTTTGTGTGGTTTCTACTCAGAATCATGAATTATTTCGAGCCTGATAGAAGAAAAAATGTGTCCCAAGCTTTTTATTCCATTACGTTACTATTTTTCATATATTTCATATGGCGGTAAAGGAAAGGAAGATAAAAATTATGAAAATTTCTGGACACATTTTTTCTCCTATCAGGCTCGAAAGAACTCATGACACTGAGTAGAAACCATACAAAAAAATCCAAATTAAGAAGAAGTTGAGTGTCCAAATTCAAATAAAACGTGACATTATCTATGATAAGGGACTTTATTGTCGATGGCGCTTACGCTGTTGTTCAAGATGCCGTGATACAAATGAAACGCGGTTCGACGTAAGCGCCATCGACAATAAGGTCCCTTTTGCTAGATAATGTCACAAATGGTCAATATACAGACAACAATATGTAAAACATAATTATGAAAAGAAAGAAGTATGTTTACTTACACATGTGTTTACATAGGTACAGTATTATTACGAATGAGCGATCCCTTCGACCTTTAGATACCAACTTCTAGGAAATTATAATAGTTATTTGGTATATAAAGGGGCAAAGTTGGTGTTTACGTTCTCGTGCTAATATTGGGAATAGGTTTCAAAGCACGAGAGGGGAACACACTTTGCTACCGAGTGAAACACACAATTTTTCACCTCTTTTTTTTTATGACATAGGCGGCAAACGAGCAGACGGATTGCCTGGGTTAAGCAATTACCGTCGCCCATGCGTACTCGCAACACCAGGGGAGTCACCAGCGCGTTGCCGGCCTTTAAAGGGGGTTGGAGCTCTGGGAACCTCACTCACCATCAGGAACACAACACTACATACCTAAAAGGTGGCAGTGCTATTATGGCTGTGGTCTTCTGTAAGGAGGAGGTACTTCCCCAGTTGGGCTGCCCCAGATTCAAGCGTGATGGTCAACGCTGTGCCCTACCTCTCATTGTTGGACGTAGTTTATGGACATACCCGGACCACGGACACTTTTTTTTAATAATCAGCATAGAAAAAGCTCGTGATTCTGATAAAAATGTGTCCTGGCAGCTCCAGACCTGGAAGAGCGAGGTTTGGGATAACGTTTTTTGAAAACGCTTACCTACAGCACAAGCCTCCAGGTTTATGATTAAATTGTCCCAATTTTTTACATATATTTATATACCGGTATAGTATACTACCGTTTATATCGTACCAAAATAACAGATTAATTCTGCCTCACTCTGCATATCCGACGCTATTATTCAAACATTATCATTAAAAGTCTTTGCTAACTTTGATATCATATCCATCGGCCTAATGGCGCAACGCAATATATTTTATAATATCATCCCAAAACCCGAAAAGGGTTGTGTAATGGCCGATGTAATAATCCGAACCGACTGTGGCATTACATCGTGTAGTATCTGATATGTACACCCCGTTATCTTATGCTCAGTTTAGGGGCAAGTGATTGGGCAGATACGATAATCTAAGTCGACAAAAATGAAGCTGACTTACTTACTCAATAACATGTCAAAAGATCGTGGGTCTGATTTTTGAAATAGTCACCAAGTGATTTTCATAAAGAATGAATGAGGATTGCTATTGAAAATTACTTGGTGACTATTTCAAAAATCGGACCCCAAATTGACGATATTCAATAATTAACGATATTCGAAATTTATAATTGTCGCCCTCCGATCTGATTAAAAAGAGGAATGAATGAGTTATCTCTTGGACTTTGACTAAAGAAGATTTTTAGTTTGCCAAAAACTTTTATAGAGAAATATGAATCGACTAATTCTGTGAAGCAACATCACTATTTTAGCTTGCCTCCAAAATTAGCGTTAAATAACGGGATGTACTGATATGTGACATGCAGCTTCAATGTTACAACATTTCGTATTATGATAGAAATTACTTTAATTTCAAATAATACATAATCTAAGCTAATCATTAAAATAACTGCATAATAGGTACCTATTCTTTTTTTATGATAAAGGAGCAACGGATTGCCTGATGGTAAGCAATTACCGTCGCCCATGGGTACCCGCAACACCAGGGGAATCACAAGTTGCCGCTCTTTAAGATAGAAGTACGCTCATTTCATGAAGGTATGAGGGTTGCATCGGTCCGGAAATACCGCCGACGGCAAATCATTCCACAGTTTTGATGTGGGAGACAGGAAGTATGTAGAGAAACACAGTATGTAAACGATTTCCAACTGTCCAGGTGGTGGGGGTGGAAATGTTGTCGCACTGTAGAGTAGCAGTGCTATTATGGCTGTGGTCTTCTGTAAGGAGGAGGTATTTCCCCAGTTGGGCTTCTCCAGACTCAAGCGTGATGTTGCATTAATCCGAACAGTTCCTAAGAACACTCACCGTTGCAAATGCGATAGAAGATGCAGAGCGAGGCTACATCTCTACGCAGCGCTAAAGGATCAAGCTGATCTGAGAGACCCTGGCAACCGACGATTCGAAGTATTCTCCGTTGTATGCGGTCCAGAGAATGAAGCTGGTACTGGGGAGCCCCTGCCCACAGATGAGAGCTGTATTCCATGTGCCGGCGTACCTGCGCCTTATAACGCTGAAGGCGGTAGGCCGGAGTGAATTACTATCTTGATCTATCTACAAACGATCTACTCTAGCCTAAATTTGAAGGAGGCTTGAGGAATGTACCAAGGATGGCATTTACTCAAGCAAAGGGACTGGGTGTGTGTGATTTGTATGGAAGTACCGCGACTATATTAGATATGACTTGATTATTCAATAGAAAAATAAACAAGTTTGCGTTGTTTTTTCTCTTCCGTCCAAGCTATTTGTAAAATTAAATTAGCTCCAGTAGAAAGTCGGAGTTAACACATAAAAGGAAAACAGCCGTGATGGAGTCGGATTTTATTAAAAGTTCCCGCCACTCATTCCTTTACGCTTTCTTGTTTTCGGCGTTTGATAATACTCGTTCATTCGTATTTTTAATACGAGTATAGCTTCACAGTGTCCATACAAAATCGTTTCCCTCATTCTGACACTAGCGCCATATATATATATAAATCCGAAAGTAACTCTCTCTGTCTCTTACCTCTCCACGCTTAAACCGCTGAACCAATTGGAATGAAATTTGGTACGGAGAGAGTTTGAGCTACGAGAAAGGACATAAGATAATCTTTATCCAGCAACCATGAAGTCGCGAGGAAAAGCTAGTGTTTCATATAGTACATATTCTGTACTCGGTTTTTATTGGACTGCCAAAAGAGTTCGGTGAAATGATTATGCAAAATTGGGGCTAAAATGAGCTTTGTAAACAAGATGTTCGTGCTTTAGTACGCGTGAGATTTACAGATTTACATATTTCTGAAGCTGTTGAAGAATGAGATGAATTATTTGAACAAATCGCTTTACAATTGTCTTGCGGATGATTTATTTCATATTTCATTAAACACGCGGCTTCATTTATTTAGTCACACGAAATGCTTTGGAGATTCTAGGTCTCAATTTACTAAAAGTTAAACGTGGTGATGGAAAAGATATATATATATATATATATATATATATATATATATATATATATATATGAAATAATAGTTATTTGTTATACAAGGGTGCAAAATTGTATTTTAATTGCGAGTGTGGGATTGAAACTCGAGCAAGCGAATGGATTCTATAGTTTAACCACGAGCAAAGCGAGTGGTTTTAAAATAGAATCCTGAACGTAGCGAGTGTTTCAATACACGAGAATTAAATTACAATTGAAGTGAGCTGTACTCCGCGAATTTAGACTTTAAAACCATAGCAATAAGAGCTATGAGAAGTCAACTTACTTTAATCACTAGTGGATAAAATGCGTTTTTACCCTCTCGTATTAAAGGATAAACAAGCGCTTTACGAGCTAGTGAGGGGAAAAATAAATTATTTGCAAAAGTTTAAATAACGCCTCTGTTGTCAAGGCGATAAAGTGCATGTTCAGATATTTGTGACAGTGGTGGAACTCTATGGCTCTAGTGAAAAACTTCATTACGGCCACGGAACATCATAGTGCCATCCTCTCACACACACCATAAATGAATATCCCTGTCCCTTTTACACAACGAGGAATCTGTTTTTGTCCAGGTGCCGACGAGAGCATGACAGTGGCCCGCGGTGATGGCTCCCCCGAGCGTCTCGGTGGTGCCCTACGCCGGCTCCACTATAAAGCCACCAGACGGGCGCACTCTGTCGGCCGTCACCACAATAACACGCCGCCTAAGGTCAGTCCACCCTTGTCTATCTACAGGTGACAGAGAAGGACAGTGGCCCGCGGTGATGGCTCCCCCGGTCTCGGTGGTGCCCTACGCCGGCTCCACTATAAAGCCACCAGACGGGCGCACTCTGTCGGCCGTCACCACAACAACACGCCGCCTAAGGTCAGTCCATCCTTGTCTATCTACAGGTGACAGAGAAGGACAGTGGCCCGCGGTGATGGCTCCCCCGGTCTCGGTGGTGCCCTACGCCGGCTCCACTATAAAGCCACCAGACGGGCGCACTCTGTCGGCCGTCACCACAATAACACGCCGCCTAAGGTCAGTCCATCCTTGTCTATCTACAGGTGACAGAGAAGGACAGTGGCCCGCGGTGATGGCTCCCCCGGTCTCGGTGGTGCCCTACGCCGGCTCCACTATAAAGCTACCAGACGGGCGCACTCTGTCGGCCGTCACCACAATAACACGCCGCCTAAGGTCAGTCCATCCTTGTCTATCTACAGGTGACAGTGAAGGACAGTGGCCCGCGGTGATGGCTCCCCCGGTCTCGGTGGTGCCCTACGCCGGCTCCACTATAAAGCTACCAGACGGGCGCACTCTGTCGGCCGTCACCACAATAACACGCCGCCTAAGGTCAGTCCATCCTTGTCAGTCTACAGGCGACAGTGAAGGACAGTGGCCCGCGGTGATGGCTCCCCCGAGCGTCTCGGTGGTGCCCTACGCCGGCTCCACTATAAAGCCACCAGACGGGCGCACTCTGTCGGCCGTCACCACAATAACACGCCACCTAAGGTCAGTCCATCCTTGTCTATCTACAGGTGACAGAGAAGGACAGTGGCCCGCGGTGATGGCTCCCCCGGTCTCGGTGGTGCCCTACGCCGGCTCCACTATAAAGCCACCAGACGGGCGCACTCTGTCGGCCGTCACCACAATAACACGCCGCCTAAGGTCAGTCCATCCTTGTCAGTCTACAGGCGACAGTGAAGGACAGTGGCCCGCGGTGATGGCTCCCCCGAGCGTCTCGGTGGTGCCCTACGCCGGCTCCACTATAAAGCCACCAGACGGGCGCACTCTGTCGGCCGTCACCACAATAACACGCCGCCTAAGGTCAGTCCATCCTTGTCAGTCTACAGGCGACAGTGAAGGACAGTGGCCCGCGGTGATGGCTCCCCCGAGCGTCTCGGTGGTGCCCTACGCCGGCTCCACTATAAAGCCACCAGACGGGCGCACTCTGTCGGCCGTCACCACAATAACACGCCGCCTAAGGTCAGTTCATCATGGTCTATCTACAGGTGACAGTGAAGGACAGTGGCCCGCGGTGATGGCTCCCCCGGTCTCGGTGGTGCCCTACGCCGGCTCCACTATAAAGCCACCAGACGGGCGCACTCTGTCGGCCGTCACCACAATAACACGCCGCCTAAGGTCAGTCCATCCTTGTCTATCTACAGGTGACAGTGAAGGACAGTGGGCCGCGGTGATGGCTCCCCCGGTCTCGGTGGTGCCCTACGCCGGCTCCACTATAAAGCCACCAGACGGGCGCACTCTGTCGGCCGTCACCACAATAACACGCCGCCTAAGGTCAGTCCATCCTTGTCTATCTACAGGTGACAGTGAAGGACAGTGGTCCGCGGTGGTGGCTCCCCCGAGCGTCTCGGTGGTGCCCTACGCCGGCTCCACTATAAAGCCACCAGACGGGCGCACTCTGTCGGCCGTCACCACAATAACACGCCGCCTAAGGTCAGTTCATCATGGTCTATCTACAGGTGACAGTGAAGGACAGTGGTCCGCGGTGGTGGCTCCCCCGAGCGTCTCGGTGGTGCCCTACGCCGGCTCCACTATAAAGCCACCAGACGAGCGCACTCTGTCGGCCGGCACCACAATAACACGCCGCCTAAGGTCAGTCCATCCTGGTCTATCTACAGGTGACAGTGAAGGACAGTGGCCCGCGGTGATGGCTCCCCCGAGCGTCTCGGTGGTGCCCTACGCCGGCTCCACTATAAAGCCACCAGACGGGCGCACTCTGTCGGCCGTCACCACAATAACACGCCGCCTAAGGTCAGTCCATCCTTGTCTATCTACAGGTGACAGTGAAGGACAGTGGTCCGCGGTGGTGGCTCCCCCGAGCGTCTCGGTGGTGCCCTACGCCGGCTCCACTATAAAGCCACCAGACGGGCGCACTCTGTCGGCCGTCACCACAATAACACGCCGCCTAAGGTCAGTTCATCATGGTCTATCTACAGGTGACAGTGAAGGACAGTGGTCCGCGGTGGTGGCTCCCCCGAGCGTCTCGGTGGTGCCCTACGCCAGCTCCACTATAAAGCCACCAGACGGGCGCACTCTGTCGGCCGGCACCACAATAACACGCCGCCTAAGGTCAGTCCATCCTTGTCTATCTACAGGTGACAGTGAAGGACAGTGGCCCGCGGTGATGGCTCCCCCGAGCGACTCGGTGGTGCCCTACGCCGGCTCCACTATAAAGCCACCAGACGGGCGCACTCTGTCGGCCGGCACCACGACAGCACGCCGCCTAAGGTCAGTTCATCATGGTCTATCTACAGGTGACAGTGAAGGACAGTGGTCCGCGGTGGTGGCTCCCCCGAGCGTCTCGGTGGTGCCCTACGCCGGCTCCACTATAAAGCCACCAGACGGGCGCACTCTGTCGGCCGGCACTACAATAACACGCCGCCTAAGGTCAGTCCACCCTTGTCTATCTACAGGTGACAGAGAAGGACAGTGGCCCGCGGTGATGGCTCCCCCGGTCTCAGTGGTGCCCTACGCCGGCTCCACTATAAAGCTACCAGACGGGCGCACTCTGTCGGCCGTCACCACAATAACACGCCGCCTAAGGTCAGTCCACCCTTGTCTATCTACAGGTGACAGTGAAGGACAGTGGCCCGCGGTGATGGCTCCCCCGAGCGTCTCGGTGGTGCCCTACGCCGGCTCCACTATAAAGCCACCAGACGGGCGCACTCTGTCGGCCGTCACCACAATAACACGCCGCCTAAGGTCAGTTCATCATGGTCTATCTACAGGTGACAGTGAAGGACAGTGGCCCGCGGTGATGGCTCCCCCGGTCTCGGTGGTGCCCTACGCCGGCTCCACTATAAAGCCACCAGACGGGCGCACTCTGTCGGCCGTCACCACAATAACACGCCGCCTAAGGTCAGTCCATCCTGGTCTATCTACAGGTGACAGTGAAGGACAGTGGCCCGCGGTGATGGCTCCCCCGAGCGTCTCGGTGGTGCCCTACGCCGGCTCCACTATAAAGCCACCAGACGGGCGCACTCTGTCGGCCGTCACCACAATAACACGCCGCCTAAGGTCAGTCCATCCTTGTCTATCTACAGGTGACAGTGAAGGACAGTGGTCCGCGGTGGTGGCTCCCCCGAGCGTCTCGGTGGTGCCCTACGCCGGCTCCACTATAAAGCCACCAGACGGGCGCACTCTGTCGGCCGTCACCACAATAACACGCCGCCTAAGGTCAGTCCATCCTGGTCTATCTACAGGTGACAGAGAAGGACAGTGGCCCGCGGTAATGGCTCCCCCGGTCTCGGTGGTGCCCTACGCCGGCTCCACTATAAAGCCACCAGACGGGCGCACTCTGTCGGCCGTCACCACAATAACACGCCGCCTAAGGTCAGTCCATCCTGGTCTATCTACAGGTGACAGAGAAGGACAGTGGCCCGCGGTGATGGCTCCCCCGGTCTCGGTGGTGCCCTACGCCGGCTCCACTATAAAGCCACCAGACGGGCGCAATCTGTCGGCCGTCACCACAATAACACGCCGCCTAAGGTCAGTCCATCCTGGTCTATCTACAGGTGACAGAGAAGGACAGTGGCCCGCGGTGATGGCTCCCCCGGTCTCGGTGGTGCCCTACGCCGGCTCCACTATAAAGCCACCAGACGGGCGCACTCTGTCGGCCGTCACCACAATAACACGCCGCCTAAGGTCAGTCCATCCGTGTCTATCTACAGGTGACAGTGAAGGACAGTGGCCCGCGGTGATGGCTCCCCCGGTCTCGGTGGTGCCCTACGCCGGCTCCACTATAAAGCCACCAGACGGGCGCACTCTGTCGGCCGTCACCACAATAACACGCCGCCTAAGGTCAGTCCACCCTTGTCTATCTACAGGTGACAGAGAAGGACAGTGGCCCGCGGTGATGGCTCCCCCGAGCGTCTCGGTGGTGCCCTACGCCGGCTCCACTATAAAGCCACCAGACGGGCGCACTCTGTCGGCCGTCACCACAATAACACGCCGCCTAAGGTCAGTCCATCCGTGTCTATCTACAGGTGACAGTGAAGGACAGTGGCCCGAGGTGATGGCTCCCCCGGTCTCGGTGGTGCCCTACGCCGGCTCCACTATAAAGCCACCAGACGGGCGCACTCTGTCGGCCGTCACCACAATAACACGCCGCCTAAGGTCAGTCCATCCGTGTCTATCTACAGGTGACAGTGAAGGACAGTGGCCCGCGGTGATGGCTCCCCCGGTCTCGGTGGTGCCCTACGCCGGCTCCACTATAAAGCCACTAGACGGGCGCACTCTGTCGGCCGTCACCACAATAACACGCCGCCTAAGGTCAGTTCATCATGGTCTATCTACAGGTGACAGTGAAGGACAGTGGCCCGCGGTGATGGCTCCCCCGAGCGTCTCGGTGGTGCCCTACGCCGGCTCCACTATAAAGCCACCAGACGGGCGCACTCTGTCGGCCGTCACCACAATAACACGCCGCCTAAGGTCAGTCCACCCTTGTCTATCTACAGGTGACAGAGAAGGACAGTGGCCCGCGGTGATGGCTCCCCCGAGCGTCTCGGTGGTGCCCTACGCCGGCTCCACTATAAAGCCACTAGACGGGCGCACTCTGTCGGCCGTCACCACAATAACACGCCGCCTAAGGTCAGTCCATCCTTGTCTATCTACAGGTGACAGAGAAGGACAGTGGCCCGCGGTGATGGCTCCCCCGAGCGTCTCGGGTCTCATTCATAGCCGGGATAGATATCCTCGTAAGGCCCACGGGCCTACCTTTAGTACTAACTATTATAATGAAATTTGAATTTTATAAAATTGGAACAGAGTTGAATTTTATTTCCTTCGATTTTGACATAAAAGAGTTACTACATTATTTCCTACACAATAAAGAACAATTGCCGTGTGATGCCGGCTGACTAGAATAGCACCACCCCATCTCCTCCCGCGGGTGTCGTAAGAGGCGACAAAGGGAAAAATCCTATGGACGGCCACCAGCGTCTGTTGAAACCCAATCTACAGACACTGCGGTCGCCGGTCGCAATCCGTCTGCTAAGCGTGGCGACTATGACATTTACATCTAACCCCCAAGATACAAGTGGAAGTCCTATGTCCAGCAGTGGACTGCATACGGTTGAAATGTAAAGAACAATTTCGAGTAGTATATTATTTGTATGGTAGGCCTTATATTTAGTTTTTCTGGGTTACATGTGATTGATTGAAGCATTTGATGCATCTAGTGGAAACTTCAGTGTAGGCCGATCGCTCACACCCGTCAATTTCGTTAATGAGTTGAGTGCTGTTTAGATTTAGGCTTTGATCACTGCTAATAGATGGAGCATACGTCGCGTGGAAAACTTACAAGGAAAGGTACCTGTCCGGCTGCGATTTAATTTAATTTGATCTATGTTAGAGAAAATAACCAACACGTAATTTTTTTCAGCTGCTCAATCTCAACTTCTTGGGAGAAATTATCCTCCAAAGTACTAAAAAACTGCTAAACCTTCTAACTTCTATATAAACTGGTGATCAAGTAATTTGCTAATGAGCGCGTTTTATTATATAGGGTAACACGGATTTTTGATATTTTTAAATCGAAAGAAAAAATAGAAAAAATCTACTCGCAGCGGGACTCGAACCCACAATCACTGGATCACTAGCCCAGTACACTACCAATTGTGCCATACGAGTACCGCTTGGAGTTGTTAAATTTTTCTACTTTACCCTTCCTGGTATACGTCATTACTGGTGACGTGTATTTGTTCTTTCGATTTATATCGTATTGATGATATGCTGTAGATGTACATAAAACGGGTGGTTTTTAAGAAATGTTGAGACCTAGCTGATATAAATAAACACCATTATTTTTCCTGTTCTTAAACATATATACTCCAATCAACCATTAATTAGCAAGTTACTCGAGCATCACTTTCTATAGAAGCCAGAAGGTTTGGTCAATTTTCAGTACTTTGAAGGACATTTTCCCCAAACAGGTTGAGTTTGTGCAGCTAAAAAAGAATATGTGTGCGTTATTTTAGTCTACTCTATAACATAAATCGAAATGAATCAAATCGGAGTCAGACAGTTGGGTACCATTCCTTGTTAGTCGAACTTGGGAGTTTTCAAAATTTAGTAAACCCAATTAGCGAAACTTGTTAAAAAAAGTTAAATCACTGTCAGTTTCGTGACGACATTTAACCATTAAATCTTTATGAACATCGACTTTTGCCTTCTATTATGTTGTAATATCGATTGAAGTTTATAAAACGAACATCAAAACCAAGTTTTTACCCCATTATCGCGACGAAGTCGAAAATATTTCGGGACCTAGTCCTACGGTAAGCTCAGTAGGCTTGTGTTGTAGGTACTAGACGACGATATATATAATAGATAAATACATATAAATACTTAAAAACATAGAAAACACCCATGACTCGGAAACAAATATCTGTGCTCATCACATAAATAAATGCCCTAACTGGGAATCGAACGCAGGACCATCGGCTGCATAGGCAGGGTGACTACCCACTAGGCCAGACCGGTCGTCAAAGTCGTAGTAAATCCTATGTCTGGTTTAATTCTTACTCCGTATTATATTTACATTATAGTGGGATCTACTGGCTGTAATCTAAGTAATCAGGTCAATTCCGCCAGTTGAGGCTATTAGAGCGTTCAAGTTAATTGATATTGAGTACGTTATTGGACGACAAACATTGTAATAACAGTTTTCAGTCTACACACACACATTCCAGTCCACTGCTGGACATAGGCTTCCCACAAATATGACTTGTATCATCTTGGGGGTAGCCATAGTCGCCACGCATTGGCGACCGGAGTAGCTGTAGATTGGGTTTTGACGGACGCTGCTGCCAGTACGTAGGATTTTTCCCTTTGTCGCCTCTTACGACACCCGCGGGAGGAGATGAGGTCGTGCTATTTTAGTTAGCCGGCATCACACGGCACACTGTTTTCAGTGCCTAAATATAAAGTTGGTTTCCAGAGCTCCAACCCCCCTTAAAAGCTTGGAACGCCCTTGGGACCCCCCGGTGTTGCGGGTGCCCATAGGCGACGGTCATTGCTTACCATCAGGCAATACGGGTTGTTTGCCATTTTTGTCATAAAAAGGAGTCTTATCGAGCTTCTTATAAAATTAGGCTGAAAAACTTAACTGAAGCACCATGTCTATGTAGTTGTGCCGAGAATTAATATGGAACTTACGTCAAAATTTGAATATAGAACGCCGACATGCGTGTACACACGTTACTATTACATAGGGTTAAAAGTGTCGGGTACATGATGCTATTTTTTTAATACTTCTGTCAGAGCTACAAACCCCAAATTATGAAAATCGATATATTTTTTTTATGACATAGGCGGCAATCGAGCAGACGGATTGCCTGGTGGTAAGCAATTACCGTCGCCCATTGGCACCCGCAACATCAGGGGAGTCACAAGCGCGTTGCCGGCCTTTAAGGGGGGTTGGAGCTCTGGGAACCTTACTCACCATTAGGAACACAGCACTACATACCTGAAAGGTAGCAGTGCTATTATGCCTGTGGTCTTCTGTAAGGAGGAGGTACTTCCCCAGTTGGGCTGCTCCAGATTCAAGCGACAAAAGTTGACCTTTTCGTGGAATGCACCTTTAGCTAAGTTTTTCACTTATACAAGTGATGAAGTTTATCAAAGTAGTACCGTTTATCACTAGCGCCGCTGACTTGTTTATATGCCTTGAACAATCGCGCCTTAATCAAAATAGGGGCCTAAAAGAGCCATTAATTCTACCAGATAATTAATTTGTCTTCTTTCCACGAAAACTGTTTCAATTGTTGCCAAAACTTTGGCTGACAAAGGATCGCCATTTTGAAAACTTTAGCAAACTTTCAAAGGTTACCAAAAGGTCTTAAGTAATTTCTATTGATCTATTTGAACTTTATTTTGCTCGGTTCAAGATTGTGTTTTGAAAATTTTCAAGGATAAATAGATACCTTTAAGTTATCTTGGAAGTTTTCATCGCTTTAAAACTCTCCGATTACCAGTTAATTGCGTTTCAAATTACGTTTATAAATATTTTCAAAAAGGAACTGGATTTTAGAACAAAAGGCTTATAATTTTTAGAGTTTTAGGCTTTGAAAGGATTAGCATAATTTTCGGCGCCGGGTAGCTAACTCGGTAAAGGTTTTATCAAAGAAAAATTATGAAAAAGTATAATTATGTCTGCGTCTTTTTTTGTATCCATTTTGTTTCGTGGATAAATTTAAGTTTCAACAAAGATATTGTACTACTTAGTTACAAACGGATAAACTCAAGTGTAATTATATCGCACTAGGTAAGCTCTGGTACCCATTTTCAAGCCGGGTCAGGACATACCACGCAAACACCTTTTTTTTTGGAACCTGACTTGGGCTTTATGCACATGTTGGTGCGATAGAGCAATCGGACTGTGTGGGGGGAAGGTAGCCTGGGGAAAATCCAGGACCCTGCCGCACCAAACTTGACTTGTTCTACTGGAATACTCCTACTGAGTTTTCGCTTCCAGCGAGATTGGTTGAGACGGTCTCACCGAATCTGAGTGGTGTAACCACGCATACACGAGGCACGAGTCAGTGAGTGACAGAACCTCACCCCTCGGTGTATCCTGACTCGGCTTGAAAATGAGTACCAGAGCATATCCGAAACATATGGCCTACTGCGATATAATTACACGTGAGTTTATCCGTTTGTAACTAAGTAGTAGTAACAGGGCTCACAACAGTTTAAAGATATTGTATATAAAATACTGTTTTTAGGGTTCCGTAGTCTGTCTGTCCCCGGTTTTGCTCAGTGACCGTTAGTACTAAAAAGTTGTTTTGGTATCGTAAATCAATTATAGACGACAGGCCTGGCCTTGCCTATGAAACGGGTGGTACTGGGTTCAATTCCCAGTGGGGGTATTTTTTTAAACAAAAGTGACTAGCATTTAACCTCAATCACACCTGATGGTAAGAGCCGACAAGGTCGAGGGTGTAGCACGCTTCAGTAACAGCCTATTCACTCTTGCCTTTTGTCTGTGTGATGAGCACAGATCTTTTCCTGAGTCATGGGTGTTTTATATGTATTTAAGTATTTGTATATTATATATATCGTTGGCTGAGGACACAACACAAGCCTTCTTGAGCTTACCGCGAGGCTCAGTCAATTTGTGTAAGGATGTCGTGTAATATTTATTGATTATAAAACTAAGAACAAATCAAATAATTGTTTTTTAAATATTTTGTATTGCTTTGATTTTTAAGTAGTAATACTACTAAATAAATCAAAAGTTGAAATAGATAACATATACTTAAGAAAAAACGACGAGGACCTCCGGTGTTCGAGACGGGATTCGAACCCGCATCTCAAGCTATCGCGGCTGACGCCTTAACCAATTCGGCCACCCGTACACAGCGGAACCCGTCGAAATTAATCAAGTATATGTGATCTTGTTTATTTTAATTTAATTCTAAGCAGTCATATTTGGACTTGTAGGTAATTTTATCTATATATATTCTTTGTGGTATTTAATTACTGAAATTGTTTGATATGTTTTCTTACAGAATTACGCATGTATGTTTAAGATTTTTTGTATACTGTTTTGAAAAAATAAGTCCCGCCGAGTTTCTTGCCGGTCATAAAAGTCAAAATACTTCTCGGGTCAGAGGTGTAGGGTTAGAACCGGTGTAGTTTTTATTTTTCTCTTTTACTTTTGTATACTCGACGTGTAAAAGTGCCCTTGTGGCCTACTTACTGAATAAACGTTTGAGTTTGAGTTTTGACGGTTTTAGGCACCGTTTTACCAGCTCTAAGGTGAAACACTACGTGTTTGCGCCTCCTATATGAATACCTTTCTTAAGTATATGTTATCTATTTCAACTTTTAATTTATTGATTATTTATTTTTATTTTATGTCATGTGAAACAATTTGTCTAGAGGATATTACCTTATTCGAATACAGTCAACAATATATTTCATTAAGCACCGATAATAGCTTCCCGTCAGCCTTCCCGCGGGGCATTTCCGGCACAGCCTATTTCCGGCAGAGGTTAATGAGGCGTGCGTTTTATTTTCATCACACTTGCTTGTAAAGCTCACATTTCGTGCTAGCGTACCGGGAGTTATTGATTACACTCCCACGGGAGTTAATTTGTTTTTAATTATGCCGTTGAATTGTAAGTAGGAACTAAGAAGGTTGAGTGAAATAAGATATATCGGAGCAGTGGTGGTCACAAATATCTGACATGCACTTTAACGCCTTGAAAATAGAGGCGTTGTTCAGATATTTGTGACCACCTCTTCAGCTTCGATATGTCTGATGGCGACTTTACTTTAAAAACGGACGGGATTTATTGTTTTTCTTTCTATAATTATATATGTAACCTCAACTTAGTCTGTTTGTCTGTGCGTTCCTTTTCGGCCTATTTAAACTCGCGTAAACTATTTTTTAATTTTAACACAAGTAAATATAACTATCTATTGTGGCTCAGCGATCCATAAAGGATCTTGGCCTCCGAAACGAGAGCACGCCAACAATCCCGATCCTGTGCAGCCTCGTGCCAAATGTTACTCGTCACATTAAGCTGCAGCAGATCCGCCTCGACAACGTCGCCCCAGCGGGACTTGGGCCGACCGCCTCGGCGGCGACCAGTCGGCCGCCCCAAGTACGCTCTTTTGACGGCCCGATCCTCTCCCATTCTTTGCATATGCCCAACCAGCGAAGTCTGTGGGGTTTGGCCGATAATATTGGGTTCAGCCACCAGCTCTTAAATCTTGGCATTTTTGCGTACCCTCCAGGTGCCATTATCTCTCTTTGTAGGCCCCAAGATCTTCCTGAAAACCTTTCTCTCTGCCACCAGGAGCTGACTCTTCTATTTGTGTTAGTGTCCAGGCCTCACAGCCATACATTAGAATGGGTCTGATGACCGTTTTGTAAATTCTAAATTTGGTGTTCACTGTTCCTGCTGAGAAGCCTAGACACCAACACTTTATGGAGGGCACTGCCGAAACCGGACTAATCCCAATAAGGCCTAGTTAACCCTCTGGGTTGGAAGGTCAGATGGCAGTCGCTTTCGTAAAAGTAGTGCCTACGCCAAATCCTGATACGCGAAGAAATGACAACGCGAGGGAGCAGAAGCAGAATCTAATAAGATATACTTGAAATACATACATTTCAGCTGTATGCAGTCCACTGCTGGACATAGGCCTCCCACATATATGACTTGTATCATTTTGGGGATTTGCCATAGTCTTCACGCTTGGCAGGCGGGTTGGCAACCGCAGCTGTATTGGGTTTCGACGGACGCTGCTGGCCGTCCGTAGGTTTTTTCCTTTTGTCGCCTCTTACGACACCCGCGGGAAGGGATGGGGTGGTGCTATTCTAGTCAGCCGGCATCACACGGCAATCACATAGACGGCAATCAAATAAAAAATATATTGAAATAAATCAGTAAACTGATTTTGTGTGTAATAAGAGTGCCCCAGTTCCCCTTGTTTCAAGCTGAACCGGATTCCCCTTTTAGAACCGGAGATCAAACCGAATTTTATAAGGATTCCGGTGTTTTTGTCGCAGAAAACTCTGTACAAGAAAGTTCATTTCATACATATTGAGATTTTGGTTCACTTCATATGAAAACTAACGTATTATTTAAAAAAAAATTATATAATAAAAACAACAAACATGCCCTGAAAAATAAATACATCGGCCCGCAAAACTGTTTTCACAGTATGACTGTGGAATCTATGAGTCTATTACAATCGGTGGAAAGCTGTGGTAATTTGTGTTACTACATGAGTATGATAACTGTACTACATGGGTATGATACTACTTTAAGTGACAAGAGCAAACAAAGGATTCAGATACTGTCAAGGCAGTGACGGAACAAGGCTCTTTTATACCTATTTTGTCTCTTTCTGTTTTAATAGCCGCAGGCAAGGCCTTAAGTAGATTATGGTAAGCGCTTTTCGTTGAGCCTGTCCCCATAGCAGTCGTAGTATCAACCCGGCATCACTAGTTAGATATTTTTACTTGTCAAAATTGTCTTTCACAATTCCGTATAACAGGTATACTGGATATTTTTTACCCAGTAGCGAATACTGCCGGGTCAAATCGCAACTAAAGTCATAATGCTATCTCTTTCAATCTTACTTGGTTCTAGGAAGCGTGAATGAGAAATTGTGAATGTAAGCTCCTGATGGTATTGCGAAGAGTATGGGATATTTAACTCACTATTGTTTTTGGTAGTAGAAACAGATTACCATGATTGTCGATTTGTTTAATTTGTCTTCCCAAATTTGTTTTTTACTGAATTCTTGTAATTCTTGTTTTTTTTATAAAGAACCAATTCTATATCACGCATTATTAAGAAACAAAGTTAGTAGATATATATATAGTTTTTATTTTATTTTATTTAAGTCGAAAGAAAAATAGAAAAATTTGACTCGCAGCGGGACTCGAACCCACAACCACTGGATCACTAGCCCAGTGCACTACCAGTTGTGCTATACGAGTACCGCTTAGGCGTGTCAAATTTTTCTATCTTATCCTTCTTGGTATATACGTCATTACGGGTGACGTGTAGCGACATCTACCGAAGAGTATTGACGCTTTATACGGCATCGATGTCTCAATTTTAGATTGAGAATTCATCGATAACAATGTGCTACCCCTTTCTAAAATTATTTCTTTCGACTTAAATATCTTTGATATGCTAGCAGACGTTTCTGCTTAATATAAAAATATTTTTATTTTATTTTATTGATAGGTTTTATTTATTTAGAATAATAAACTATATAATATTATATTTAAAAACATAATAAAGAAAATAAAAACCCTAAGATAATTGACTTCGGTTGCCGGGAAAATGATTCATAAATAATAAAATTAATATCACAGGCCTGCTTATAAGTTCATACGCTTGGTTTGGTTAGTTCTAAGTTTATCAGTGGACGTCCATAGCTGAAAGGGATATAATACCTTTAGTTGTCTATTAAATTGTTAGTGAACGTTCTATAAATATTTAGGCTGTAATATCTGTAAAAGGTAGAATTAGGTAAACAGAAAAAAAGGCTTCGAGGAAACATGATTGGTTTACTCAATTCGCCATTTAGGCTGAACTCTTAAAAAAATCGATAATTATTCGATTTATTTTGCATAAATAATTTGGGTCTTTTCAAGGCAAGAGTGAAACCAGCTCTTCGGTCACAAGTTACGTCAACCAGACTTTTTTTAATTTTATGCTTTTGAAGTTGAAATAGATAACATATACTTAAAAAAAAAACGCCTTAACCAATTTGGCCCCCCGTACACAAAATGTCACGATGATATTGTGTACGGGGGGCCAAATTGGTTAAGTGTTAGTCATGATAGCTGGAGATGCGGGTTCGAAACCCGTCTCCAACACCGGAGGTCCTCGTCGTTTACTGACTTAAAAATCAAAGCAAATCAAAATATTTAATAAAAAATAATTTGATTTGTTCTTAGTTTTGTGCTTTTGTTCTTATTTTCTTTTAGTTTCCATTTCATCTCAACCATCTGGTTTCACGGGAGATGAAGTCACGCACACAACAACATCTAATGTAATGATAATATTTTGTAATTACAGTTCTTTTTTCATACTGATAGCAAGTTCAAGAGCGAATTTAGTGAATACAGGCCAAAAAGTTTTTTATTAAACCTCTTCAAACATGACTGAAGTAACTGGCACTGGCACTTACACTTTAAGTGTTTTTATTTACATTCACTCATTCATTCCATTTATTCACTCTTTTTGCAATCAGTACTTCATATTGACGACTGGTCTGGCCTAGTGACCTTGCGTATGAAACCCAGGACCATCGGGGTTCGATTCCCAGTCAGGGCATTTATTTGTGTGACGCGCATATATTTGTTCCTGAGTCATGGGTGTTTTCTATGTATTTAAGTATTTATATGTATCTATTTATTATACATATCGTCGTCTAGTACCTACAACACAAGCCTTACTGAGCTTACCGTAGGACTAGGTCGATTTGTGTAAGATTGTCCCGATATATTTATTTATTTTATTTATTTATATAGTTGTGTGCGTAATCCATTCGCCTCAACTCTCGTGGAAGTGGAACTACCTATACCTGCCGTGATACTTTTTCATTTGAAGATCTCATCGGAAGATCAGCGTTGGATGTCGCCAGCATTACGCTGATATGAGACCATTTCGTGGCACTTTCTACCTTGTATGTTTTATGTTATTTGTATTTCTGTCACCTTTGTGTTGTGTGTCTACGAATAAACAAATATTCATTCATTCATTCATTTCTGCAAAAAGTTTATGCGCGCTGGAACCCCATGAACCTAGAGCTTTTTTTTTATGACAAAGGTGGCAAACGAGCAGACGGATTGCCTGATGGTAAGCAATTACCGTCGCCCATGGGCACCCGTAACACCAGGGGAGTCACAAGCGCGAAGCCGGTCTTTCAGAGGAGTTGGAGCTCTGGGAACCTTACTCACCATCAGGAACACAACACCACATACCTGAAAGGTAGCAGTGCTATTATGGCTGAGGTCTTCTGTTAGGAGGAGGTACTTCCCCAGTTGGGCTTCTCCAGACTCAAGTGTGATGGTACTTCGCTGTGCCCTACCTCTCATTGTTGGACGTAGTTTAAGGACATACCCGGGTCCAAAAGCTTCTATTACGCCAAACGATACACAATGGTACTACCCAGGCTGATATTTTTATCAACCACTTTATTTACAAATACTTTTCGTCGCGTCTTCGTCAGCCAGTCAAGCTGTAAAGAATGGTTGCGTGATAAAAAATATCCCATGTCCTTTTTCGTAACTTAAATAACCAAATACCAAATTTCATCCCAATCGGTTCAGCGGTAAAAGACGCGCCGAGCTTCTCGCGCTACTCGATTTTATCTAATCATGGCGACTCAGGTAAAGATGGGCTCGCGAATTTAGGAATTTTTAGTTCGTATTATTTAAAAAATGTAATTTTTTACTAATGTAAGACGTATACGTTATAGAAAATAAGTAATTTTGTTATTATTATAGTAGTTTATGTATCTGTGCATAATAAAGGGCATTACAACAAGAGTGTGGGTTTATGATAATAGTGATATTTATTATTATTTCGGATCGTTTCATAAACCCACACTCTTGTTGTAATACCTAATTATGTATAGTTACATACACTACTTTATCTACACACATATCATTAAGTGTTTTAAGATGGGTTCAGAAACCGTAGGGAAATGACTTATTACTAGGGTTACTTGTAAACATTAAAAAGTCAACGAACAAAACAAATGACAGCTTGTAACGGCGGCGTTGCGTATTTCGTATCTCAGTCAATTTATTTTTTAAACCATAGACAAGAGAATGATCTCCCTATTCTACTGTCACTCGAGTTCAAATGTCGTTCGATTTATATTAAAAAAACATAACGAATTGGCGTTTCGTATCAATGGCTGTTTTAATATCTATAGATACTAGATTAGACACCCCACTTGAATTTGACAGCTGTTCCAAATTTAAATTCATAACACCTACTGATTTCAGTAGGTGATGTTAACATTACCTACTGAAATCTTTCTGATGGTTGGTAATGCTGGTCATTGCCTACGGTTTCTGGACGCATTTTAGAGCACTTATGACATGTACGTAGATAAAAAAAACTTACGTTGAGTAAGTACAACGTATTAAGTGAAGCCTATCTTTTTTAGAGGTCACTTTGGATGTAATTTTTATAATGCGAAATTCAAGTAATCGTGTTTCTGAATCGTATGATTTATTTAGTTAATCCTTAAATATGTAACTTACGACGCAAATAGACTAAGATTAAGGATTAACTATACAAAAAATGTAACAAACTAAATTCTGCTGTCATTTCCTCGACGCAGCCTTTAGCGAAAAGAGGTAACAGACATACAGAGAGAGTTACTTTCGCATTATTATTATTATTATTTTTTTATGATAAGGTGGCAAACGAGCAGACGGATTGCCTGATGGTAAGCAATTACCGTCGCCCATGGGCACTCGCAACACCAAGGGAGTCACAAGCGCGTTGCCGACCTATAAGTGCGTTGGAGCTCTGGGAACCTTATTCACCATCAGGAACACAACACTACATACCTGAAAGGTAGCAGTGCTATTATGGCTGTGGTCTTCTGTAAGGAGGAGGTACTTCCCCAGTTGGGCTTCTCCAGATTCAAGCGTGATGGTACTTCGTTGTGCCCTACCTCTCATTAGTTTAAGGACATACCCGGGTCCAAAATTAGCATTTATAATATTAGTATGGATTAGCATGGATTTATACTGAGTTAAGGGTGATTCTTCGGGCGTTTGAACCGCCCTTATTACTCTGTCCAGATTTCTGTAGAAGTGCCTGCATTGTATTAAGTAGGTTTTAGTTGTCCTTTAGCCAGCCCAGCTGTCTACCAGTAAACCAAAAATAACACCTAACTGTTTTATAATTTCTACGGAAATCTGGACAGAGTAATAAGAGCGGTTCAAACGCCCGAATAATCACCCTTAAACGCTTACGGTTTTATACATTTTTACTAAAAACTGAACCGAAATCGTTAATACCTAGTTTTCATCTTTATTTATACTAATCTAAAAACTATGTTACTAACTTAACCAGTCATAAAACAATATCCAGTATAAAAATGTATTACTATACTTTAGTAATCACGGCGCTTCTGTCCTTTTAGAATTTAATAAAAACATAACCTTTTTCCCTTGTCATGTAAAAATCACGCCACACGTATTCTTTGGAAAATTGAGTACTACAAATAATCATTGCAAACTCGTATCTTGGTACATCTTTGAAAGCAATTTGAACTTTATTACAATGTACTAGGGCTGAATTCCGATGTGGTATAGTTTTGAGATACGTTTTATGAGAATTTTCAAGTTAACGCTAGGGCGTCCAAGCTCTGACAGCGGTCGGGACAAATTGAGACAAACTTGTTATTTCTGTCGCCACAGGATCAAAAGTAAATTTCTTTTAGGGTCGATGGAATATTTTGGTTACTTTGATTATGATGTTATTTTTTTACATTTTTCATATTGACGCCATCCGATATATCGGAGCTGTGGAGGTGGTCACAAATATCGGAACTACGCCACTGTTGTCAAGGCGATAAAGTGCATGTTCCGATATTTATGATATTATGATCTCTCCACAGCTCCAAAATATCTCATGGCAACTGTACAAGCTTTTATTGCCGACTGTACTTTTTTTGTATAAACATCAACTACTTATGGAGGGGATTATTTTAGGTATGGTTTATGTAAAATAAAAAAAAAGATAAAAGATCTTTATTTTTCAATTTAGGCACAAGCACTTATGAACGTCAAAGATAAATCTACCACCGGTTCTAACCCTACATCTCTGACTCGAGAGATTATTACCGGCAACAAACTTATTTTTTTCAAAACATTGATACATTAAATCTTAAAGTATATACGCGCCACGCTTGGCAGGCGGTTTGACGCGCGCAGTTTTATTAATTATTGAAGCATATCGTTTTCCGGGCTAGCAAGCTGAAGTGGCAATGGGCCACATTGCGCTCAGAAGAGATGGCCGATGGGGTCGAAAGGTGCTCGATTGGAGACCACGGACCAGCAAACGCAGCGTAGGACGTCAACCCACAAGATGGACAGACGATCTCATTAAGGTCGCCGGAGACGCTGGATGCAGGTCGCTTCCAACCGGTACATGTGGACCTCCAAGGGGGAGGCCTATGTTGAGCAGTGGACGTCTTGTGGCTGAGATGATGATGATGATATAATATTTATATATAGTGAACATTGCAAGTTTAATAAACAAATCTAACAAATTCTATTAGACAGACTTTCTATGATCAAAAAGCCTATTAGACAATTTCATAGAAAAACTACTTACATAAATACAACCTAATCTTCATATTTCAAAGAAAATGGGACATGTCTCCTATAATAAGAGAAGGTAATGTAATTGAAACTTAATGCTAAACGAAAACGTCTTCATTTAGAACAAAATCACGTACGAAAGAAGTGAAATGCTCATTTAAATTCAACCTCGTTCGCCTCCATTGGTTTTGGCTGACTCGTTCTTTTCAAAGAGATTCTTGGGATCCGTCAAGTTTATCCTTTTGATAAATTTAGCGGTCATAGTGAGAATGGGATGAATAGGACATGATTCACATGATAAATGCCGAATTACACAGTAGATGGCGCTGTTACATCTGCTGCATCGCGGTGTTAAGATTTTTCTTCGTGACTGTAAAGGTTTTGAATAAATAATTGGGATTAATGACGTGATATATTAAGCTCATAAATTTTGCGGTCATAGTGAAAATGGGATGAATAGGACATGATTCACATGATAATTTCCGAATTACACAGTAGATGGCGCTGTTACATCTGCTGCATCGCGGTGTTAAGATTTTTCTTTGTGACTGTAAAAGTTTTGAATAAATAATCGGGATTAATGACGTGATATATTTAGCTCATAAATGCGGTCATAGTGAAAATGGGATGAATAGGACATGATTCACATAATAATTGCCAAATTACACAGTAGATGGCGCTGTTACATCTGCTACATCGCGGTGTTAAGATTTTTCTTCGTGACTGTAAAGGTTTTGAATAAAAAATTGGGATTAATGACGTGATATATTAAGCTCATAAATTTTGCGGTCATAGTGAAAATGGGATGAATAGGACATGATTCACATGATAATTGCCGAATTACACAGTAGATGGCGCTGTTACATCTGCTGCATCGCGGTGTTAAGATTTTTCTTTGTGATTTAAGGGTTTTGAATAAAAAATTGGGATAGTGAAGTGATATATAAAGCTCCTGTAAATCTACTAGTGATTCTGGCATTTCTGGCTCATTCACTCATTTCATTATCATATCAAATCAATAAACCAACTAATCATGTTTCACTTTAATCAAGATGCCACGTGTACAGTTTGCACTTCAAAATATTCTTTAACACTCAATAAAATATAAAATACTTGGCATCCGTAAAGTCAGACCATAAACAACAAATTTTCGCGGAATTGCTACCAACGGTATATTGTTCAAAAGTTATATAAGTCCCTTGGGTCTTGGGTAAGGCTATGGTGAAAGATCAAAAATATCTTTAAATTGATTTGTAAGACTACTAGAATTTCCACAGACAAGAATTATAAATTAGCATAAAAAATTGTCTATACAACAGTTGCTATAAATAAGAATATTAGCGGCCTCTTTTATCTATTTCTGGTTAGGCTTTATGAAATACGGAACCAGGCTTAGTGTAACTAAATTTAGGATAAACAGAAAGCTTCCTTTTATTAAGGCATTTTACATAACTGCGCCGTTGGCCGTCCCGCGGGTATGTCAAGCCCCAGAATAGTATGCCATAACACTGCCGAAAGTGCTCATATACTAAGTACTACGGTAATCCGAGTCACTATGTGTTTTGGGTGGTTTTGGAAAAGGTAGACCACCTTTTTGGAAACTAATGCGGACTGTTCAGGAATGGAATTTGCTACCTTTGTCTGTATTCCCGGAAATATATAACTAATTTGGATTTTCAAGGCAAGAGTGAATAGGCTTACTGAACCAGCGTGCTATACCCTCGACCTCGTCGACACTTACCATCAGGTGTGACTGTAGTCAAACGCTGTATAAAAAAGTATGTTTATAATGGTGAGTTAAATTTAACTTGAAAACACGAACAGAAATGAAATTCAAGAGAGAATTTTTTGAGAGTCGAGCACTCGACAGTAGACACTATTATTTTTAAACAGTGTCAGAAATAAAGATATCATACAAAATACATTTTTGATAGAAGCTTATTAAACTAACAACAAATATTTTTTTATTATGAAATATTTTGATTTGCTTTGATTTTTAAGTAGTACTCAGTCAACCGCGATAGCTGGAGATGCGGAGATCTTGAACGCTGGAGGTCCTCGTCGCTTTTTCTTAAGTATATGTAATCTATTCCAACTTTTAATTTATATAGAAAATTATTACTAAACTTTTACACAGATGGGGGTGTACCTTGGAGTACTAATGTATAGACCGCGTTTACACGTGAAGGCAAAAATAACAGGTATTTCAAAAGATAGGTACTCAATAGCCCTTAAGGTTCGGTCACTACTTACTGACCTCTAAACCGCAGACCTAATTCCAAACTTTGTAATCACAAAAAGGTACATATTTATTCGATACCCTTGTGTGTTTAGGTCGTTTTTCTTTTGAATTGACCGTAGACCCTTCGTTGAGATAAGGCATGCCCAATTATAGGAAATGTCAAGAGATCCTCAGGTGCAACTTAGTAGGGAGCGTTTGAAGAAAGGTCAAGCTTGTATTGCTTGCAATAAATTGGGTTGGTAAAATTACGACGTAGCTTCCTAAACAGTTGACCTGATTGGAGTATCATAATACCAGCCAAAGTACGTCCATTGCTGGATGTGAGCCTCCTCCAATCCGATCAAAAGTGACCAGTTTCTGGTGCCACGCGCATCCAGCGAATACCCTCGATGTTCACCGGACGGAGTCTTATTAAAATTTTAGTAGGTATGACAGAAGGTGCTATTGTCGTTCGTCTTTGCTTAACTTCTAATGCATGCTCCGACGGGAATTGAATGGGAACAGAGAAACTGATTAAATTAAGAAGGCTAGCAGCGGTATGCTATGCCATCTTGAAATGTGTCTTAGAACTATTACACTAATGGTACTCGTGTATTTTGTCCTTGAATATACACGTGTTACAAGATCCACATCATCATCATTATATCAGCCGAAGTACGTCCAGTGTTGGATATGTCCCCAAGGCGACTCAGAGTGACCGGTTTTACGCCACCTGCATTTAGTGGATTCCCATTTTTCACCATGTCGTCGGTCCACTTTTTGGGGTGTCTGTCTCTGTGCTTGAAAATGGAGGCATATGTTCTCTGAAGCTTGTCACACGAGTGACTAAATCTGAAGAAATTTTGCCTGTTTCGCGACCTCGTCTGCGACTGACAGTAAATGTCAAAAGTCATCAACTATTCAGAGCCTTTATTAAGAGCCGCTAGCTGAGCCTTCATTTCCATATTCAAGTATGATTAAAATGCAAGCGCATGTAAAACTCTTTCGAAAGTTCTAGTCAGCGAGCTTTCGGGATTTAGTAAGTTGACGCAATAAATTGCTGTTGTACCATAGACATACCATTTAACTAGACGGAGCGTGCTAATAATAATACCACGATCGAAAGGGTCTTATATAACTATCTATAGGTATGGCAGAGCGCTATTTTCGTCCGTCCTTATCATAGTCTCACATATTTTTTCCCCTCCAAACTGTCAAAGTTGTAGAGTAACAAACAAATACAATTGGAGTTTTCTTGGGTTTTCAAGCAAAGTTGCGGTAATTAATATAGAATAAGCTAATAGTTATGTCCTGTAAAGCAAAACTATAGTGAACTGTTACATTTTGAGCTACAAAAGCCAGAATATCTTTGTCCTTTACTGGCGCTCGCGGATGC
Source organism: Grapholita molesta (assembly GCA_022674325.2). Lineage (NCBI taxonomy): Eukaryota > Metazoa > Arthropoda > Insecta > Lepidoptera > Tortricidae > Grapholita > Grapholita molesta. The sequence continues at coordinate 2,750,048 of CP053141.2, read as the reverse complement.
GTTCTCCAGTCATTAATCCTCCTAGTGTTGTACTTATGCTGAGAGAGTTTTTGATTGGTTACAAAATTTTCAAGTACACTTATAAGGATATAATAGCAATGTAGTATAGGACCCCAGGTGGACATTGTAAAGATAGCAGGAATCCAATGGATGCCGTTGGCGCCAAATCGGTCATTGTGGATCGATTTGAGGGAGGCCTATGTCCAGCAGTGGACGTTTGGCTGAAATGATATGATGAAGGATAATATTGGTCAAGTTGAACATGAGGCATTCGCTCGTTTGTATTCCAGGAAAGATATAATTTAGGTCTCTTCAAGGAAAGAGTGAATAGGCTGTTGAACCAGCGTGCTACACCCTCGACCTCGTCGACACTTACCATCAGGCGCGACTGAGGTAAAACGCTCGTCTTGTTGAAAAAAAAAATACCTTTTAAGAAAAATCTTACAGAGCAAGAGACGGCTATTATAATGATTTTCATTCAGGGTCGTTTCTTGGGCCTGTGGAACTCCGTTGAAACTTTTTATGGCTTTCTCAATTTATATTTAGGCAAAAGGAAGTGTCCCAAGGATGTTTTGTAGGTTTCAGTAGGCATAGGGTAAAAACGGAACACTTTTACGAAGACTATGTAAATTTATCACGCGGACAAAGTAGTCAAATAAAAATTAAAAAATAATATGGTACCTCCCCTAAATGTGAAGTGGGGGCTATTTTTTACCGGACTAACCTAGGGTGTGTGAGTGTGTGGAGTGTCGTTGGATAGGTATTTGCTAAAAAGTCCGGGTTTGCCTGAAGCATTTTTGATACAGTGAATGTTTTCGGTAATCGGTTGAAAAAATGTGGCACCTCTCTAACTGTAGAATCGCAACTAAAAAAGGGGGAAGGGGAGAGAATCATGAATCGGTTGAAACGTTTTTGAGGAACCCTGTACTAAGCGTGACCCGACATGCTCTTGAGTACGGAACTCTTAGAAAAAACAATTAAAACGATTATGATCACGTTTTTATCTTCCTCTGTCCTTCTAAGAGGTATAAATGAAAAGCTTAACTATGTCTATGTAGTTGTGCAGAGAACTGATATGGAACTTACCTTAGAATTTGCATATGGAATGCCGACTTGCGTGTACACACGTTACTAAAACATAGGCCACTAACTTACCATGAGTTGTGACTTTGAGGTTGTCGATTAAGAGTATCGAGTTTACTATCTGTGCATCTCGTTCACACTACACACACATCTGTGCGGTTCGTTCGTTTTATGAGAGGTAGGGCACAGCGATGACCATCACGCTTGAATCTGGGGCAGCCCAACTGGGGAAGTACCTCCTCCTTACAGAAGACCACAGCCATAATAGCACTGCTACTTTTCAGGTATGTGCTGTGTTCCTGATGGTGAGTAAGGTTCCCAGAATTCCAACCCACTTATAGGTCGACAACGCGCTTGTGACTCCCTTGGTGTTGCGAGTGCCCATGGGCGACGGTAATTGCTTACCATCAGGTAATCCGTCTGCTCGTTTGCCACCTTTGTCATAAAAAAAAAAAACTAAAATGTACAAGCGGCATGCACAGATAGTAAACTTGATACTCGTTATCGAAATCCCCAAAGTCACAACTCATGGTAAGGGCTTTAGCTAAGGTTTTCACCTATATTTCATTATTAAAAGGTGCTCCTTCATTAGTGTTATATAACACGCTTTGACAGGGACAGTATCATGTAACATTGATTTGTTAGATAGAGAAAACTCATGATATATAACATTTATAACAGCTAGTGTAGGGAGCACCAAAAGTTTCGGGTCCATTAACTGTGAACTTTAATGCTCAAAGGTTTTGGATACCTTCTGACCTATGACAGGTAAGTTTAGGGTACGCTTGTGTGAAGTATGAGGGTAGACTAAGATTTGTATAGTAAACAGTGAGTTTCCGACCGCTGACTTTTATTGACGTTGCATTGGCGACGAGGACTTGTGGCATTTTAACAAGTTATACTTTAAAAACTTTCTGAATATTATCATTATACCCCTTACATTTCATTAAATTGTCGAAAGAGCTTCTGCGCGTTGGTTCGATCCGGCTCCGCGTACGCCTCCCAAATGTCCGGAACACCATTGTACCGTGTTTTTTTTAATGACATAGGCGGCAAACGAGCAGACGGATTGCCTGGTGGTAAGTAATTACCGTCGCCCATGGGCACCCCCAGATGAGTCACAAGCGCGTTGCCGGCCTTTAAGGGGGGTCGGAGCTCTGGGAACCTTACTCACCATCAGGAACACAGCACTACATACCTGAAAGGTAGCAGTGCTATTATGGCTGCGGTCTTCTGTAAGGAGGAAGTACTTCCCCAGTTGGGCTGCCCCAGATTCAAGTCGCTGTGCTCTACTTCTCATTGTTGGACGTAGTTTAAGGACATACCCGGGTCCAAAAGAAAAAAAAAGACATACATAAGAGGCGTAGGGAAGTGATGACCCCATCGCCTACTGGTTTTCATTATTGCAAGTTACGCAGGGCACCTTGTGGCTGTTGGAGAGTAGCGACTGCAAGTACCTGAGTGCCCCTGGGGTGCCCTGTCGGACAGGTGGGACAGGTCCCCTGCCTCTGGCTTGCGTCTCCGTCAGAGTGGGGTCGCTAGAGCTGCGTCCTCGAGGGTAGATGTGGAAACCTAAGTGGCGAGTTACCTATATGTTTAAAGTCCAGTGACACCTTTCACTTTGAACCTTGTGTTGTCCGCGATAGCTGGAGATGCAGGTTCAAATCCCGTCTCGAACGCCGGAGGTCCTCGTCGCTTTTTCTTAATTCTCAATGTAAATTGAGACTTCGACGCCGTTAAGTGTTCAATACGCTGACGGTAGATGTGACTACACGTCACCCATGATGACGTATACTACGAAGGATAAGATAGAGAAATTTGACAAGTCTAAGCGGTACTCGGATAGCACAATTGGAAGAGCACTGGGCTAGTGATCCAGTGGTTGTGGTTTCGAGTCCCGCTTCGAGTATATTTTTCTATTTTTCTATCGATTTAAATATCGAAGATATTCGCTAGCAGACGTTTCTGCATAATAAAAAATAATATATGTCATCTATTTCAATTTTTTTATGATAAAATTTTGAAACATACCAATAGCTTCATTCAAATTTTCTTTATAAGGATCTATTACACATATGATAACAAAATTCCTATATATATATATATTATGTATTTTGTTAGAGTTTGTACATGTGTCGTCATAGATACATACTTAAAACAGCTTTTATGGCCGTGGTGTTATGACCTATTATGACCTTATAAAACTGTGTCAAAGTTCGTTGGTCCCGTCTTGACCTACTTCCAAATATCACCCTGCCACCCCATAAGGTCACAACTTGTGTCAAGCATTCGAAGAAAATCGGATCTTGTGTCTTGTGTAATTAAATCCATTTTAGCTTATTACTTCGCGTGGACTAACTAGTTAAAGCTTGTATGTAAAAGAGCATACAGAGATATATTGTAATACACGATTTTGATTTTTATTGCCATAGGTATTAGGTTTAAATCTGTTTATAGTCGGGTTGTTATATAATGTTTTAAAGCTATGCAATGCTGGCAAATTTTTGAATAGCCATTTGATTACGCGTTTAAGAGGCTGACATGACAGCTTAATTCTGTCTCTGTTATTTTGAACGAGAGTGAAAGAGAAGCATTGTGTGTGTTTTGATGACAGGATTGGCCTAGTGAGTAGTAACTCTGCGTATGAAGCTGATGGTCCTGGGTTCAAATCCCAGTTAGGGCATTTACTCGTATTTGTGTGATGACTGATGAACATCGATCTAACTATTATATATATCGTCGTTTAGTACCTACAACACAAGCCTTACTGAGCTTACCGTAGGACTAGGTCGATTTGTGTAAGATTGTCCCGAAATATAATATATAATTACGTGATATGTTAGCAATTTTTTACTTTTTACCTATACTTACAATGTTTTCTTTCATTTCAGGTACGAGTATGTTACCTTCATGTGTAAAACAGGTATTTTTTTAAACATACCTGGGGTCCGCTTGACAACTATTCCCAGGTATTGGCATAGGTGCTAGTTTTACGAAATCGATTGCTATTTGACCTTCCAACTAGGGTAAAGTAGGGCTTGTAAAGTAATCCTCTGGAGTTGCAGGCTTCCATAGGCTCCGCAGCCTATTAACTGCTTACCATCAGGCGAGCGGCATGCTTTTTTGCCACCGTCGTATAAAATAAATCGGTTATACTCTTACTATCTACTAAAACGCCTTGTGGCTGACTAACATATCACCACACCATCTCCCGCGGATGTCGTAAGAGGCGACAAAGGGCAAAAACCGACGGATGGGCGCAGCAGCGTCCGAAACGCAATCTACAAATACTGCGGTTGCCAACCCGCCTGCCCAGCGTGGCGACTATGACAACTACCCCCCAAAATACAAGTCATGCGTGGGGGAGGCCTATGTCCAGCAGTGAAGACTTGCACGGTTGAAATGCTCCCTATGTGTGTTCTATCGCTTGTACAATGGGTTGTGCTCTGAAGAACTGTTCGACATGATGCCAACGGCCGCTTTCTACCACCGCACCGCTCGCCGTCGACAGTAGCTGTCGTCGGCAGTGCCTGGTGGTAAGCAATTACCGTCGCCCATGGGCACCCGTAACACCAGAGGAGTCACAAGCGCGTTGCCGGTCTTTAAGGGAGGTTGAAGCTCTGGGAACCTTACTCACCATCAGGAACACAATACTACATACCTGAGCAGTGGCCGTGGCTGTGGTCTTCTGTAAGGAGGAAGTACTTCCCCAGTCAGGCTTCTCCTGACTCGAGCATGATGGTACTTCACTGTGCCCTACCTCTCATTGTTGGACGTAGTTTAAGGACATACCCGGGTCCAAAATCTATCTATTTATCTATCTTACCATTAGGCGGGACGTATGCTTGCATGCCACCGTCGTTGTATAAAAAAATGATGAATGAAAGAAATTATGAATGACTAGTAATAGGTCCGGGATAGTAGATAATAAGTGTATAAGCAGTTAATATAAAAGATGGATGAATGCGAGTATCAGGTTTATCCTCGGGTCAATGACCCCCGATCGATCGCCGTAACTGGGTCGCGCTTTGTCCCGCTATATAAAGATGAGGACACCCTGTATATATTTTAATTGAGGCTGAAAATCATCCTGTATATAATGTTACTACACCCAATGAGCTTCTTAGTCCTTCCTTTCTTGTTGCAAATTTGATTTTAGTGAAATTGATTAAAAAAAACAGAGATACTTATGGGTACTTAAGTAGTCTAATTAGGTTATCTGGAAGAGATCCCATACTAGGGTAACTTCGCCTTTGTACCTTTTTTATCTTTTCCCCTACAGTCGCCATCAATTATATCGGAGCATCCAAGGTATTCAAAAATATCTGAACATGCACTTTATCGCCTTTATAATAGAGGCGTTGTTCCGATATTTCTGACCGCCTCCACGGCTCCGATATATCTGATGACGACTGTACCTTTATCATTTTGTGCAATAAAAAGTTACCTATCTATATTGCACAGTCAGCGTCATATAAGTTATTTACAGTCGGTATGGCCAAATATATCGATACACACCCTTATACTGCTATATAAATAAAGATCTGTATTTATATATTTGGTCATACTGTCTGTAACTAAATATATGACGCTGATTTAAACTTTCAGTTAAGTCTTTCGGTTAAGTCCCGTTTATATATAATAATATATCTATTATATATATCGTCGTCGTCTAGTACCTACAACACAAGCCTTACTGAGCTTAGCGTAGGACTAGATCGATTTGTGTAAGATTGTCCCAAAATATATATATAAAAAAAAAAAACAAAAATATATATGACGCTGACTGTACGTAAAAGCGTCGATGGCCTAAGGGTAAAAGTGCGATTATTATGAGGCAAAAACAAATCAAAGTGGCAAATTTGATTGATCAAAATAAATACTCAAGAACTTTGACACATCAAAATATTTATAAAATTTTTGGTTTATTACAACACATTATTATTTTTTACTTTATATTTTAGTATTTTTAGTTATATCTTGTAACAAACTGTTTGATATGTTTTCTTTTGGGACTACGCATAATTATGTACTTTAAGATTTGATGTATCTCTGTTTTGAAAAAATAAGTCCCGCCGTAGTTTCTTGCCTGTATCTTCTCGGGTCAGGGTGTAGGGTTGGAACCGGTGGTAGATTTCTTTGACGTTCATAAGTGCATTTGTAAAGTGCCTCAATTGAAAAATAAAGATCAATTTTTAAATCTTTTATTAAAAAAAATATATTATATAAATAATATTTAATCATTTCCACGGTCATACTTAACTTTTATGTCTACGATCGAACTCGACTCTAATAGACTTTTCATAAATTAAGTATGCCTTGAACGAGATACTCAACTCACGTTCTTTTAGAGAATTGACCCCTAATTTGATACAGCACTATACATTAGTAAATATCGTTTTACAGTCGGAAATATATACACAGGTATAAACTGACTTCTCAAATGGTCGAAATGGGTCCACAGAGGATCAGTAACGTTATGGTATTCAATTAGGTTAGGCATTTGTCTTGCAGCCCACAAGGAGTCTTTCATGTCTACTATCCCATCGTTCTTTCCTTGAAGAACAACCACGGGAATATCTACTGAAGTTAAATTATATGCTGGCGGCGTAAGACTGCCATAAAGTCTTGAATTCCCTTCTGGTCCATAGTCGAACTTCAAAAATTCGTTCTGAGTCATAGCTTGTCCATATCTAGCTGCTAATTTAGTAGATATCCCAGCTGGTGTATGTTCGTACACCATCCTCAAAGTGTCGGCAGGTATCGAGCCTGGATTCGGTGAGTCTAAAACAGCGTCTAGTAACTGACAAAATATCCCAGCTAAGAATTCGGTGTTGCATAGGAAGTTTAGGATTCTCTGAACTGGGTAACCTTTGGTTAATATCTCGTAAATGCCAGCGTCTTCGATCTCATCGTATATCGCATTGATAGCTTGCGTTACGAGACGGAATATCAAAGATCTTGTATTTAAATGTCTGGTAGCTGGCGCTAAGCCTATGAAAAGCCTAGTTTTTTTGCAGTACTCAGGTCTTTCGGAGCACATGATGAAAAACCCGCCGCCTCCTTGCGAAAATCCGATGTAGTTCAACTGGCTGGATCCAGTGGTATTTAAGACATAATCAATAAACGCTGGCACATCGTATAATCCCATTTCGTCTGTAGAAAACTGCCAGTACTGTCTATCCCTGTCAGGGTTCAAAGAAACGTGTGCTCTGGAGTAGAATGTTCCACGGTAACTGCCGAACCAAGTGTCATAGCATTCATCAGGGATCAAATAACCAAGGTCCGTATCTGAGTTTCCGTCTATAAAACAGTCGGCGCTTTCCAAAAATCCGTGTACGATTAGAACTGGAGGCGTTCTTATGGCACCTAAGCATTTCTTTCCTCTTGGGATTCTGAAGAGCGTTAAAATATAACCATCTTCTGTTGTCACGGTGTGGGTTTCTGCTATGTAGCCATTGCTTGATACTATTTGGGGGAAGGTTGGTGTGTAGTTGACGTCTGGAGGGTAGGGTGGTAGTTTTGATTGTCCAGCTGTGTTGGTGAAGAAGGTGAAGCCGATCATGATGTTTAAGCCGTGTGGAATCATTTTGGAATCTGGAAAAAAAAAATTTGTTTGTTTTATAAACGAGTGTGATGTGAACAGTATATGTGTAAAGCTGCGTACGGATTGCGCGTACATTGGCACGCGTAGTCGGTTACGCGTATCCTGGCACGGCATGTCCTTATTTGCAGCTACGCGTACATTCTAGGGGAACGCGTGCCGCGCGAGCTCAGCTCGTTGAGAGCGGCGGCTCCGCCGGTTTTAGGTCGCGCGTCGAAGCGCACGCTCGGGGACGACAAATTGGACTGTGCGTTACTGTCTTACGCGTGTTCATCGAATTTCGCCAATGAAAATATTGTCATATTGATTCAGCTTTACGCTTCATGGCGATGAATAGGCTCGCAGCTCCATGGATCGATTAACCCCGCGTTCAGGCTCGCGGCGGTCCGTACATGTACGCGTATCCAATGTACGCGTGGACTGCGTATCCCGATTACGCGTAACACAGCAACGCATAGTCCGTACACGGCTTGACAAAGTATAACAAGCCTATTATCAAAAGCAAATGTGTATATATGAAAATACATGGTGGATAGAATATCAATTTTCTTCAAAAGGACTTAAGAGTTTTAATTTACAAAAACATGATACCAACTTCGATATCCTAGGTTTAATGAAAAATTCTCGCTGACCACATAGGTTTTACGACTGAACAGCCGCAGCCTTCAGAATATCCGCATTCCATACTGGCATATCCGCACGGACAATCGTGTATAGAGCGCACATTTTTCATATCCACGTTTCATAGAACAGCTTTTACCGAGATCAAACGCATCTGTTATAACCTTAATAGGTTAGCTGATAAGGTTCATTTTGGTATACGATTCGGTTGAATTACGACGTTTTGTTTTTCACAATTTCAGTTGTCTTTTGTTTTCTAAACGTAGGTTGATATCGGGCGCGGTATGTTTTGTATAGGAGTTGAAAGGAGGGTTTTAAAATGAGAATGTTGAGTAGAAAATTAAAATTTCTGCATCTGGCATATAGCTATTTCTCTCAATCGTGCAGATGGAACTTTATCGGAGCCCTGGGTGTAAGTTTTTAACGTAACTTTACGTCACGAACGCGTTTGCGTTTCCCATATAACATTATCACTTACGCGTTCGTAATAGTAGTTTATGTATATGTGCATAATGAAGGGCATTACAAGAAGAGTGTGGGTTTATAATAATAATATCACACGATTTTTGTAATGCCTAATTATGTATAGTTACATACACTACTTTATCTACACAGATATCATAAGTGCATTAAGTATAGTGGATTTGGTATGGAGAGAGTTTGAACCACGAGAAAAGACATAGGATATTTTTATCCCGCAACCATACTTTGGATGCGATGCGACCAGCCGAAAATCGAACACGCATGGCGTGAAATTGGGGAGGCCTATGTCCAGCAGTGGACTGCGATAGGCTGATGATGATGATGAACCATACTTTAAAGAGCATGGCTGGCCGACGAAGTCGCGAGGAAAAGCTAGTATAATATATTGTATACAGTGTATATAATATATTGGGACGGCCTATAATCAGATAGATATTCTGAATTTGCCATCTTTTTCGACCGACATGAAGGTAATTTCCATTTAATTCTCTCTTGTGATAAAATAAAGGGATTTAATTATATTCCAGCTATGTGTCCTACGGCAGACGGCGGTAATTAAATTATATATATTTAATAAGAACCGTATAAGTAATAGGTCTTGGTAATAACGTACAGTCAGCAGCAAAAGTTGCTAAGCGTTTGAAGTGTTCAAAATGACCTACACGCGCTCTTATTCTCTTGACAATAGAGACGCGTTGACCTCATTTGGAACACCTCAAACGCTTAGCCACTTCTGCTGCTCACTGTACACACCGCTAAACTTTTAACTGTACATCGCTGGACTTAAGCCTTATAATTATAATAAGGTCTACCAATATATAGCTAGGAGTGTTGTTGACTGTACCTAATAAATAAATAAATATTACATTACATATTTATTTAATTTTTATTGCACAATACCAAGGTACACATGGCGGACTTATTGCCATAAGGCATTCTCCAGTCAACTTATTACATAAATTGACTGAGTCCCACTTTAAGTAAATGAAACTAACGACACTAAATTTGAACACCGCACCGACTGAAGATGAATGAACTTTTATTGTCTGGCACATTATATGCGGTTAAGCAATTTGACGCTGAATTTAAAAGAAAAGCTACTCTGTGTTAGCTTGAATTTGTATTTAAAATGTTTCACTTTATTTTATTTGTTTATAAATAATTATAGGAATTGTATATGGATTCTATTTCGAATTGAAATTTATATATTTTTACTTTGACAATCTAGGATTTCTAGACACGTATACCTACATCTATTGACATATATTCTTTAATTTTTACATTATTTACTGGACATTTTTATTTGACTTATTGTTATTATGACGATCTTCTAGTGAATGCAATTATTTTTTCATGTGAAATACTGTGCCATTTTCTGGAAGAAATAAATAAATCTATCTATCTATCTATACAGGGCGTCCCAAACTTATGGGACATGAAGGGGAAGTACCTACCTTAAATATCTTAGATAGTGTATTTTGCTAAAAGAAGATTTTATGTTATTTTTAAAAGTTAGTAATTCTGCATTCATAGATTTTCTAAAAATTACTTGCTTCGTCTGGGAATCGAACCGACCTAAATGCAAAAAAAAACACCCTACTTTTATGATGCCGATCGAAAGAATAGCTAAAAAATAATAACTCTGCTTAAGTAACATTGTGTTTTATTAAATTGTTCGAGGGGTAATATGGCGTTTAGAACCGAGTTATACATACTAGTTTTCACTTCGATTGCGAAAAAATAAAATAAAAAATAACATTTTAACAATTAACAAATAGAATTTTATTCGCCTGCAATGAATTCTGAGTCAAAATAATTTAATTTGGCAGTCTTTGTATTTTTTCACTGCTTTGATACAGATTTTTTATCATGCAATAAAATTACACCCTGTATAGGTACAATAACAAGTGAATTTAATATTAAACTCGTAAATCCCTCCCATTTTGTGACCCCGGCAACTTCGGTGCTCCTTGGACCGGAAGTGGCAGGAATTTGACAGTTAACCTGTAGCTTGCACGTACTTTAATAAAGCCAGCACGATATTAACAGAGACAGGGATAGCATGAGTGTAGGGTGTGTTTGTTTGGTGAATTTTCAGGATAGTCCACAAGTATGATAAAAAATCTTTGTTGAACGCTCATGAACCTAATAAATATTTCGGGACAATCTTACACAAATCGACCTAGTCCTACGGTAAGCTCAGTAATGCTTGTGTTGTGCGTACTAGACGACGATATGTATAATAGATAGATACATATGAATACTTAAATACATAGAGAACACCCATGACTCAGGATTCCTAGATATTTGTTCCTGAGTCAGGAACAAATATCTGTGCTCATCACACAAATAAATGCCCCGAAATAAATGTTTTGCTAATTAAGGCTCTTGTAGGTATATATTTTTTTTGTTAGTCTATAAATTCAGAATGAGAAAAAAATATTATTATACTTAATAGTATTAATAGTCAAAGATCCCTTAATATATCTTGACCAAGTTAAGTAACCTAAGGTAGTTTTCATGGAATGGAAAGAATAATATTTTGACGAATGAGAAGTAATAGGGTTGCCTAATAAAATCTGTTAAATGTAATGTTTAACACGTTGAGCCCCGACGACACGTCTATGATCTTATTAAACCTTCCCCAATGCCAATGACACCACATTTGAGATCACAAATTATCGATCTCCTATGCCAGTAACTCGTATTTATCGTACAATAGTTTCGTTGACATTTACTGTCAGCCTACAAACTTCATAGTTTTCACAATACATTGCTTGCTCGTAAAACTACAGAGTTTTTATTTTTAATAATAATGTAACATGATGAAGAACACAAAAAAATTTAAACAAATAGGTAGACGTAAAATAAAATAGTGGTAGAAAGAGTTCGTAGGTCAGTCGGCGTGTGGAAGGGCGGCACCATCATCGAAGCCAAATAACTTCGCTGCTGTCTTCCATTTGTGGCGGGTGCCACGAATGCACATGCTGGTCGCTCTAATTATTGAAGTAATTATACGAGCCCTCAGCCAGCCCAATACGCGAGACAGGGATCTATCCCAGCGAGATGCGAGTGCTTCCCCGAGGTGTTTGACGAATGTTGCTAGTTGTGGTGCAAAAACTCCATCCACAGAGGTGACGAGAGGTGTAAAAGTGGCATGACGAAGCTCGCAGGCGTTGGCGTATTTGTTTTGTTTTTCCGACTCTGCTGATTTCAGGACAGAAGCAACAGGGCGTGAGGTGTAAGAGGGAGCGTCAGTGTCTACGACACGGATGTCAAACAACGCCTCCCTCTGTGCAACCCATACGCCCCGGCATGCTAAATCTCCTCGTAGGCCGGTTTCACCTTCAGTGACAATTGGTTCTTTTACTACATTTCCCCACGCTTGTTGGCATAATTCGCAAAAGAGATCCCTTATTTCGTTGTGACGTCTCGTTATTAGACCGCCGGTTTTACAACAGAGGGCGTGATCGATGTTGAAGTCGCTATTGCCGCATCCATCGCAAGATTTTGGCATTGAGATCGGTGTTCGATGGTATCGTATTGAGAGGGCATCTCGGAATTCGTGTGGAGACAGGTCAAAGTGATCTTTTCTTGTGGGTATAACGGATAGCCAATTAGAAGATTTTGTTTTCATTTTGGTCACAATTGATCTTTCAATGGCTCTTTTTGATAGGTGGGAGATTGGTTAAAATGGAATCTAAAAGGTTATCGTCATGTGCTTCTTTCAGTTTGTGGCATTCTTTACGTGCTTCGTTGAGGGATTTGTGATGCTTTGCGAGTTCCATATGCTTCATTTCAAGTAGGGAGGATGAAAGAACAGTGCAGCCTTTTTTAGACATATCATAGTATAAATTTGAAGTGGTGGCGCCATCGGATATTGCTAAGCCACCTTTATGAATGGGTAAGGAAAATAAGTCAGCTTCTAATGACGACACATCACCCCTATTAGAGTCGGCAGAAAAGTAGTGCGTAAGGTATTTGTTAAAGGATCAAAGAATTCTGCGGCATCTTTTAGGACTCGTAACAGAAAGGACCATTGAAATTGTGTAGCTTTGGTAAGGGCAGTATAGGCAGCTTGTGGTGAGTCTTTACATATGAGTGATAATTTTTCTAAGGTGGAAACCCATTTATGTATGTTCTTTTACGAATTCTTCTTTTCCTTCTCCAATGTAGCTTCCTAGATACCGAGATCCGGTTACAATCGAAACATTAGTATTCTTAAATATATGGGTTGCTTTTTGTTTGTCAGATTCAGATACTATTAGGAATGATTTATTGCCTTGGGGAAATATCCGTAGGCCGGCCCTATGCTACTTATCTTTTCCACCATTGAAATAGGTTACTAAAATTACCTTGGGCAGAAGAGTCATCAGCATACCAACATTGAGTGGTGTTATGGTCATCTTTGAGTTTATTTATTAAAGGTAAAGTAGCAAGAGCATATAGGGGCATGGCTAGCGGATCGCCTTGGGTAACACCTTCTTTGCTATAAATTCTCGTATTCGAGTTACGAATGACAAGCTCTGCGTGGCCGTTATAGGTGTTGTAAAGAAAGCGGGCACAATGTGGCCAGTATATTCGTGCCTGCCAAAGGGCTAATTGTCTGTTGACGGCATTAAAAGCGTTATTTGCGTCCACAAGAAGTAATCCCCAGTTTGAGCTGGGTTGGCATTCTTTCTCGAATAGGTCACTCATGGCATGTATTGCACCTTCAATGCCACTGCTTAATCCACTGCAAAGTTGCAGGTTTGTGCAAGCTTCAGTAACCTCGGAACCGGTGGCTTCAATCATACATTTCGATAGAATTCTCCGAAGGCATTCGCCAATACCGATAGGTCTCACGCCAGGGCATTTGTCCAGGGCTACAAGGCGACTTGACATGAGTGCTTGTATGTGACTCCAAGGAACATATTCATTGTTTAGTTTCATGGTTAGATGAGCGATGGCAGTCCTTAGGTGTAAGCTTGCTTCTCCAAAACGTAAGAGATAGTCTTTCCAATTTTCAGATGTGGTGCCTGTTGGCCCTCCTCCACCATGTAATTTCCTGGCGACTGATTCGACATGGTCGCAAGTTATGTCAACGTCGAGAAGTGGAGGCATTTCGGGAATGTTTTCGGGTAGTGTAAATAAGGATGGGTCTGGGGTAGTTGCGGCAGGGTGTTTTTCTTCTAAGACGTCTTTGACGGTTTTTCCAGAAGTATCAACTTCGTCATTAGTGTTAAGGATTTTGTTCGTATCTTTTGTTAGGAGCCAGTTGAGGGCTTCTCGTATTTTGCCTTGCAAAATTAAACGTGTGAATGTTTTAGTTACGTCATCAACATTGCCGTTTTTTCGGTTATAGGCACTGCAAAGGGAGATATCTGCTTTGGTGGATTCAGTTATCAGGATTTCATATTTTTCTTCGGCCCATAATTTGAGTCGGCGATCAAGTAGTCTGCTTGCTCGTAAAATATCGTTTTATAAACGTTACTTCACCTAAAATATACTATCTCTTAATATCGGCAATTATGATTTACATAATAGGCTTATTCATACGAATATTAGGTTGTTCAATACAAATATCATATTAACCTTAATTAATACCAAAATGTGGACCATTTCACTGTCTGAAATGAAAGATATTTTTTTTAATGCTACCTATCATATTTTAAAAAAGTGTGCGTTTTTTTTATACTTCAAAATACAACAAAAAATAACTAAAGATGTGATGTCCGCCGTCATTTGTAACAGATCATAAAACCTAATAATGAACATATTGCAATTTATGAGACGGTTAAAAAGTTCTAACCCCTGGGATTACTCTCCGATAACATTCTCTGCGAACATAACTCCCGGACCAACTTTGAAACCCTACACTCCCTAAGGTAAAAAAAGTTACAACTATGTTTTCATTCTTTGTATATATTTTTTTATTTGTGCCATATTATTTGAAACTATTTATTTTCAAATAATATACAAGCATTACAATAAAAACTACATCAAATCTTAAAATGGCATTTGATACATTGTACCAAGGATGCTAGCGGCATTTCCTCATTGTGTCGCGATGCTGATACATTGTGCGAGGAAGATGCCACTTCTTCGATCAATAGTTACGAGAACAATATTATTTCTAATGTCGTTAGCAGACATTTTATTGGGAAAACTCGGATCTCGAAGAGTTTTGCAGTAAGTACAGTCACCATCAGATATATCGGAGCTGTGGAGGTGGTCATAAATATCGGAACATGTACTTTATCGCCTCGGCAATAGAGGCGTTGTTCCGATATTTGTGACAACCTCCACAGCTCCGATGTATCTGATGGCAACTGTACATCTATATATATATATATATATATATATATATATATATATATATATATGTTTTGGTAAAATATGTAAATTTAATATAGTAATGCCTTATCGCATTAAGCTCGCTTTTTGTACGTTAACGTAGTATCTAGAGAAATAAAATTTAATTAAATGTATATAAAATGCAATAATCATAAAAATATCTATTCTAGACACGTAAATGAGGATCCATATACATAATCATGTATTTAGTTTGCAAATAAAGTTCTCTTATCTATATCCAACGATGGCACTCTCCGGGAATAGTAGGAATGTCCCTCAAACTTTCCGTACGTGTTGTCACCCTACCGTCTCCGAAACAATACTTGTGCTCGGTGCAAATTACGTATGTCGTGAATAAGCAACTGGGTAGATTGACCCAGTTTCCACCAGCTGGCGCTGTTTCAATAACAACCAAACTCGATGACGGGGTGAGAAATGAGTGAAAGTGTAAACAATAGTATTGTGACTCAAGGGTGCAAAATTAAATATTTACGGCGCTGGCGAACATTGAATCCCAAACGAAGAAAAGGCTAATAATACTTTTTTGTACTATGCAAAATGACACAATTATGGTAAGAAAGCATGTCAAAGTATGTCTATTTTTGTGAAGGTATTGTTTATACATATAATAAACGGTTTGTTTTTTTTTGGGACTACGCATAATTCATGTACTTAAAGATTTGATGTATAACTGTATTGAAAAAATAAGTACCGCCGTAGTTTCTTGCCGGTCTCTTCTCGGGTGAGGTGCAGGGTTAGAACCGGTCCAGATTTTTCTTTGACGTTCATAAGTGTATGTAATGTACCTAAATTGAAAAATAAAGATCTTATATCTTTCTTTTTTTTATTTAATCTGTGTTTTGCTGAGACCTGTTATAGGTAGTTTCACGAGAGTTGAAGTCACTCACACAACAACCTCTCGTGTAATGATAGGAAGATTTTGAAATTACAGTTCTTTTTTCATACCGATAGCAAGTTCAACAGCGAATTGAGTGAATACAGACCAAAAAGTTTTTTTATTATACATCTTCAAACATGACTGAAGTAACTGGCACTGGTTACACTTTAAGTGTTTTTATTTACATTCTCTCATTCACTCTTTTTGCAATCAGTACTTCATATAGTTGTGTGCGTAATCCATTCGCCTCAACTCTCGTGGAACTACCTATATACCCTGATAGCTATAAAATCATAAGTAGCACTTGCATCATTTAATTTGAAACCCTGACAACGCGCAAGTTTCCACTCTCTGAACCAATCGCAATGCTCGTGGTACAATTTTGGAATCCTTCGCTAGCTCGGGTCACAATATAAGCATGAGAAGGTAAACACTAACTTTTCTCCTTGGTATAACAACTAACTGTCAGTTTAAAAAAACGCACGACTTTGACATCCATATTTTAAACTCGATTTGCCCCCTCTCTTTTGTATTAATAATAAATAAATATACTTCATGGTTTTAATATCAAATAATTTTGTTTTATTGGAACTACCCGACTAAGCTGTAAATTGTTTTTCGCCATCAACCTTTTCACCGTTATTGACTTGATATAAAGTCAGTACCATTTCGTACCCGCCACGACTTCATATCGATACGGGATTGGAGTCGAACATTGAGCTCAATAGATACAATTAATATGGTTGAATTCCACTATAATTTTGCTTTAAAAGTACTCTAGTGGTATACTACCAAGTTTTCTAGGACTGTCCCATCTAATCGACTATAGGGTGGGCAACCTACTCCCATATTAAGACCGTGAGACAATAGTTCTGGTACGTGTGCCGTACGAATCCTCTTTTATTACCAATGCTACTATGTTTTGGTAAAAACGCGAAATGTGGACAAAAATAAACTATACTTTATTTATTTTATTTACCCACATCCTCGATAATGCGTGGGAGTTTAACCCTTTGAACGTCAAGCACCGCTAATGTGGTCGTGTGGCGAAAATGTGACAAGCCATGCCAAGTGACTGAATGGTCTAATTGGTCTGAGCCCTGAGTGTAAGTTTTTAACGTAACTTTACATCACGAACGCGTTTGCGTTTCCCATATAAAGAACTTTTTCTACGTACATGTTATAAGTGCTCTAAAATGCGTCCAGAAACCGTAGGCAATGACCAGCATTACCAACCATCAGAAAGATTTCAGTAGGTAATGTTAACATTACCTACTGAAATCAGTAGGTTACGATTTTAAATTTGGAACAGCTGTCAAATTCAAGTGGGGTGTCTAATCTAGTATCTATAGATATTAAAACAGCCATTGATATGAAACGCCAATTCGTTATGTTTTTTTAATATAAATCGAACGACATTTGAACTCGAGTGACAGTAGAATAGGGAGTTCATTCGCTTGTCTATGGTTTAAAAAAAATTGACTGAGATACGAAATACGCAACGCCGCCGTTCCAAGCTGTCATTTGTTTTGTTCGTTGACTTTTTAATGTTTACAAGTAACCCTAGTAATAAGTCATTTCCCTACGGTTTCTGAACCCATCTTAAAACACTTAATGATATGTGTGTAGATAAAGTAGTGTATGTAACTATACATAATTAGGCATTACAACAATCGTGTGATATTATTATGAAACTCGCCTTCGGCTCGTTTCATAAACCCACACTAATGTTGTAATGCCCTTCATTATGCACAGATACATAAACTACTATTATCACTTACGCGTTCGTAAACGTTTTTTACGTCAAAATAAATTTACACTAGAGCCTCTGAACGTCAGCCGTCAATGTTGAGGTGCGGTTTCTAGTCACCAAATATCTGTGATAAAAACACAAATAAAAGCCCTTGTCAGTATTCGAACCCGGGACGTCCGGCTGCTTAAGCAAATAGGCACTAGTCATCTTCCTCGTAATGTCCGGGCATTTTGCCACGGCTCAGTGCAGCCTGGGGTCCGCTAATCTCAGGATTTAGCGTAGGCACTAGTTTTACGAAAGCGAATGCCGTCTGACCTGACCAGAGGGTAAACTATTCCTTATTGGGATTAGTCCGGTTTCTTCACGACGTTTTCCTTCACCGAAAAGCGACTGGTAAATATCAAATGATATTTAGTACATAAGTTACGAAAAACTCATTGTTACAAACCGGGATTTGAACCTGCGACCTCCGGATTACAAGGTTAGTATAGGCACTAGTAGGCCATACTAACCTGGTTACCAGATACGAACAAATGTAAGCATTGACAAGGACAGTAAATTGCCTAGTCTCTATAAGGGCGTATGTTGTGAGGAATGAAACGGCGCATACGACATTTAGTTTCCAAGCAATGAAATGTAATTTCAGAGGGCTTACGGAAGATGGCGCTTTGCATGTAGTTATTTTGTTACTATATTAGCTGTGATATAATGAAAACCTAGTTGAAGATATTCGTATATTTGTGCTATTTTTACATTCATTTCACCCATTTCAGCCGTATGCAGTCCACTGCTGGACATAGGCCTCCACAAATATGACTTGTATAATCTTGGAGGTAGTTGTCATAGTCGCCACGCTTGGTAGGCGGGTTGGCGACCGCATTAGCTGTAGATTGTGTTTTGACGGACGCTGCTGCCCGTCCGTAGGATTTTTCCCTTTGTCGCCTTACGAGACCATGGGAGTCACAGGCGCGTTGCGGGCCTTTAAGGGGGGTTGGAGCTCTGGGAACGTTATTCACCATCAGGAACACAACACTACACTGAAAGGTAGCAGTGCTATTATGGCTGTGGTCTTCTGTAAGGAGGAGCTACTTCCCCAGTCGAGCTTCTCCAGACTCAAGCGTGATGGTACTTCGCTGTGCCCTCTCATTGTTGGACGTAGTTTAAGGACATACCTAAGGGTGATGATTGGGTATAAATAATAGACATACAAAGTGTATGGACAGACAATATCGTAAAGATAATCATAGGGGCGGTCGCGACACGTCAACCGCCGTCCAGAGTGACGCATGTTCGCTTAGCGAGGGACAAGGCATGGGCGCAAGCGATTTGATTCAACTTAAACAGTACGGCAACCTAAGACTTATTAAAAAAAAACACACCTATTTTGTACAGTCGGCAGCAGCAGCTAAGCGGTTGAGGTGTTAAAAATGAGGTCAACACATCCAAAATTGTCAAAAGAATAAGAGCGCGTGTAAGTCATTTTGAACACTTCACCCGCTCAGACACTTTTGCTGCTGACTGAGCTTTAGTCCTCCAGTTCGCCTGCATAGATTTCCCTTTAAAACTTTCAACCCCTCTTCTTACTTTCTCCAAATTAGTTCAGTGATTTAAGAATTAAAAGGTAACAGACAGACAAACAGACATAGTTTCTTTGTTTTTATATTAATCGAAAGAAAAATAGAAAAAGTTGACTCGCAGCGGGACTCAAACCCGGTGGTTGTGTGGATTCGAGTCCCGCTGCGAGTCAAATTTTTTTTTCGATTTAAATATCGAAGACATAGTTACATTTATAATATTTGTATGAATAGATCACGAAAATGGTACCGCCTCCCTAACAATATAAACGATAAAACATTATCCTTCTATTTTGAGTAGTCGGGTATAATAAATGAAACCCATTCACATGTTACATCCATACTAAATTTATTTATTTATTAAATTTTTTCATACCGCGTTAACACGTTCACTGCGGGTTGAGTCAAATTCGCCTCAACCTCGACTTTACGCTGGTGCGGGGCTAAAAGTTCGGGTTATCTCTCTCGTGCGGGAACTGCTGCCGTTTAACTACAAGGCGTACGACAGAGTCAAATATACATTTCTTTATGTTTTCCAAAGCCGGACTCGTTGGTGCAAAAAAAACGTTTGAGGTCTTAATAAGCCTCAACCGCACTAGATATATTTTATTTTCACTTAGTGCGGGTTGAGGTTTATTAATATCTCAAGAAAGTGACCTCAAGGCCGCACTGAGCGGGACGCGGGCGGTGCGGGAGTTGACCGCTTCACGTTAGTGCGGCCATAGTTATCGATATTGAACCACGCGTTTTTTACGTAAATAATAGGTATAACCTAAAAACGACAACGATCGTGACCGTTGGATAGTGTTTTTTTACAGAGAGTCTTTGCAATTGTGAATTTAATTGATTTAAATTAATTTTAATAGTGTAAGGCATAGATTTTATAATTTAGTCTTAAATTTAATCCTAGACTTTGTTAACTTTCTAACAAAATTTTAATACAATTTGAGAGATTGCAGAAAACTGAAATAATTTGACGATGGTAAGAGTATAATACATTTTATGGCCCGCATAGCATGTAGAAAGAAGTGGTTTACTTATTTGCACAGGCTTGCAGTCTGTATGTTTGAGAGTTCAGAAGTTGTTTGTAAAAATGTGTTAATTCCCTCCTTATAGTGTCATCCACTGGGCCGCTAACCTTACTGGGATTCGAACTCGAAATAATAAATACAGGGTGTAACAAAAATGGTGGAGATCCGTTTAAGGGCATATTCGGTATCGTGTTCTGATCCGAAAAAAGTAGAAAAAAAATTTTTTTGACGTGAAAAATTTTTGGACTTTGCATGGAGGGTTGGTCGACTCGGACGACCTGCCCCATAGAAAAAAAATTGTATGCCCTTAAACGGATCCCCACTATTTTTTTTACACCCTGTATAGCATAAATGCATTAGATTAACTTAAAATGGCGTCTGAAATATTGTATCGAAGATGGTCGATGAGATGATGATCATCGATAGTTTAGCGATAACTGCCATTCCCTTCACTAGACTTAGATAAAATTTAGTGCGTTTTGAGGCCTAAAAGACCTTAAAGATTCTTTTGGTATTTTTCTTTAACCAAAGGTCAGAACCAAAAGCGAAGCCAAAGGTATTTTAAGCATTTAGTGACGAATGTATAGCACATAACAAAAAACACCTATTCAGAGTACAGGCAAAGTTATGAAGAATTTAATTACCTACTGAAATTCGAGGTCGCTTAGGCCTCACCCGCACTGAAAAAGAGCTTAGGTTTGGGCTGATTCGATCTCAACCGCACCAGTTGAAAGTTCTTTAAGATTTTTCCCGCAGTGAACGTGTTAATAAATGATGTAACTAAGCCGAATTTGTTTTATACATATGATTTAACATATTTTAATCTTTCGCGAGTTATTCTATAGTCTATTATAATGACTCGCGCGATATGTTTCAGAGAGCATAGGTCTTCATTTTCAAGCACAAAGAGTGTTGAGCCCCGTTCGTGAGTCCATGGCATAGTGGCGACGCAAACGGGACTTGGCGTTCTTGTCAAAACTACTCTTGACACCTGTAAAGTTTGACTTATTAAATGACTACCAAAGTATAAAGAGTGCTTTTCCGATTAGGCGTGGAAACTATTTTTTCCTTTCCTTATAATATGCTAAAAAAATAGAAATATAAGTGAAACCTTCCAAAGTCAAAGTTTTTTTATTACAACGACGGTAGCTAACAAGCATACGGCCCGCCTGATGGTAAGCAGTTACCGTAGCCTATAGACGCCTGCAACTCCAAAGTATTCACATGCGCGTTGCCTACCCCAAAATATACTACATATGTTATTAAGCAATCAATTATCCTTATGATGAAGCCTTTTGAAGGAGTGTATAAGCTCCTTTTTTGAAGAATACGGACAAGCGCAAACCATTTGCATCCCTTTCACCCGCTCCCACTTCCCGCTCCAACCCCTACATCGAGCCACAAAAAACGAGTGATAGGTATCAGACCCAACTGGCCACTCACCGCGCCCGGCCGTTTCAAAGCCATTAAAAACAATTCGTATTTTAAAAATTCAGACTCTTGGAAAAAGAACAGCGTGATGAGTGATGAAGGTCCAAATCGTATTTAATAGCGACTAAAAATGAAAAAAAGTGGTTTTTAAAATTAACGGTTGTAGATTCACTGTGAAATTAAGTTTAAAAGTTTACGTCTACAGTTCGGTTCTCTAATTTACAGGATTCGTTCGAGTAAATATTTACTGTTTAACAATTAAGACGTTCCAAATTCAAACTCAAACAGAATTAGCTTATCTAAATACAGAATTTGAAAATAGAATTCGGTGAAAATCAAGAGTGTGCGTCGTGTGATATTAAAAAGTAAAAAGCATTATGGTTCCATATTAGGGAAAGAAAATTGAAGTTTGTTACTCCTTTTACTATGAATTATTTTGTTATGTTTGGAAGTTTTCTGTGTTTTAGGCTGTAATAACTTGTGAATCACCTGTGTGGATAATAATGGATTTGACATGGATACCAATAATAAGGTTAGTTTTATATTTAAGTATATCTACACGTGGTTCTGAAAGTTAGTCGTAAGTTGTGTGTCGTAGGCCGTTAATATTGGGTACATGACACATGTTGATTTTTATATAATAACTTACTTATATGCATAGAAAATCTGATTGTATCATAAAAAATGGATATTTAAAAGGTATACTTAAATTATGAAAGTCGACAAGACGTTATATCAGCTAATTAAAATAAATTGAAAGTGAAAAAAATGGTACAGTCGTAGTCGCTTATTTGTGACCCATTTCGCAAAAAAATCCTTTGAACGTCAATACGGTTTGACAAAACTGACAACTTTAAGTAAGTCATAAATAAATACACGCGACCTGATGTATTTGATTTCTCCTGTTTTGACAATACAGTGTGTGTGTAATACTAATAATATACTTAACAGCAACATTTAACGGTGAAAATAGCTTAAAACGATCAATATATTTTTCATACATTACTATGGGCGAATACAGAGTTGTGACGTCATAGTAATTAGTATACCCTTTCGTAATAGATGTTTCGTTCGTTTGGCTGCGTAAAACTATCCTATTTCTGTCAATGTGTATTCATCATCATCTCATAACTCGTGACATTTATATAGTACTTGACAGTTTATAACAGAGCAGTGACAATGTTCTTCCTGTACGAATGGGGTACAATAAACCAATTAGAAAAAAAAAGGAATTTAATTCATTTATTTTATTTTATTTTATTTAAAGACACACCAACGGTACATAAATGCCATGTAACCTATATATGCCATGTTTCCTTGTTTTGAGGTGTGCAATAAAGAGTACTTTATGTTATGTTATGATATAAACAAAGCAAGTAAACAACCACAAAGTAATAGACACAAACACAATTTATGCACCAATAATAGATGTGCAACAATAATCAATCAGGTTCGAGGCTTTTACACCAAAGTTAGCAAATAATTTAATTAACATTTGCTTCAAAGCCTACGCTTCATATTTTTGAGAAAATCGACTTTGTGAAATAAAATGATCTTTCAACCTCCACTGACATAATGGGTAAAAAAAGCATCTTATTGTACTTGCATGTTTAAATCAAACCTACTTCGTCATATGTTAAGCCCATGTAGGTAATATAAATTTATTATGAAAATTCCGAAATTCTTAAACGTAACAAATATAAAAGCCTGGGCAGAGAGTACCATTTTGTACCGTTTGGCGTAGAGACGCTAGGTCCATGGGGTCCGAGCGAGCACAAACTTTTTGCTGAAATCGCGAAGCGTCTGGTTGACGTAACTGGTGACCGAAGAACTGGCGGCTTCCTCGCACAACGTATCAGCATTACGATACAACGAGGAAATGCCGCCAGCATTCTTGGTACAATGCCACAAGGGCCTTTTTTAGATTTTATACTGTAACTAGTTAAGTACTTGTAGTTATCATAATACGATTGTAATTTCTGTATATAATTTATTATTTTATCTCATCTGAAAAGTCATTTAGAAAACTTATCTCATCACTAATCTTTCAAGTGCCACCTAAATAACACGAGTTACCGATGTGTAATCATCATCATCTCCGCCATAAGACGTCCACTGTTGAACATAGGACTTCCCATAGGCATCGGTTGGAAGTGACTGGCTTCCAGCGATTTCCAGCGTCCATTATAAGGTCGTATGTCCATCTTGTGGGTGGACGTCCCACGCTGCGCTTGCTAGTCCGTTACCACCTTTTATATTACTTTTATGTAGTTAGTGAGCATGCCGCTACGAGGGATGCTACAAGTGTCTATTTTTCATACGAGAAAAAAAAATGCTACGCTATACCATAAACGTACATTGGCGTAGACAGCGTGAGACTACTCTTTCGAAAAAAAACATAAATAAATAATTACATGAGCCCCATGGTAAGCTCAGGGATGCTTGTCTTGTGAATACCTATTCGGATAACGATACATTTAATATACAAATACTTAAATACATAGAAAACACCTATGATTCAGGAACATGATCTGTGCTCATTACATAAATAAATGGCCTTACTAGGATTTCAACACATAACCGACCGTTTTAGAGGCAGGGTACCCACTAGGCCAAACCTTTCGACTAAATTATGGTTGATATGACTAAGTAACATGCTTCGCCCCGGTTTGTTTAGTTACTCGCACTTTATTAAATACAGGGTGAAATCAAAATGGTGATACAAAGTTATATTTTCTGTATCTATTCGTGATTACGATCAACTTTTAAGGTGACGGCACCAGTAATGGACACGGAACCAATCATGAACATTAGTGCTTATTTAGTTCAGTGTTGTGCATTTGTCGGGACATATTCAATTTATAACTTTATGATTTTTGAAATAAGAACTAAGTGTCCATCTTTGGTGCCTGTCAGCTAAAAGTGTCCAACATTGGTGCCACAACCGAAAAATCAGTTATAAATAAAACCTTTCCATACTATTATAGCTGCTAGCTTTAGTTGTTAGTGTAGGCAGGTAATTTTTTTAGCTGTCTTTTCAGTTATGGCTCAATAGTAAAAATTGATCTTAATCATGAATACATACAGTAAATATAACTTTATATCACCATTTTGAATTCACCCTATACATCTATATTAATATTAGCAATGTGTAAGTCTGTCTATTCGTTCGCCTGAAAGTTTATGTATCGATATTGGATAATATACGTTATGAAGGTAGTTTATTATATATGAACGGGACTTAACCGCGTATATTAATTTTAAAATTTACCTCCTACGTTTCGAAGACGACGTTGTTCTCGTGGTCTCTGATTAAGACTGGCTAAAGTTCACATCAACATCTTGTAGCCGCGCGAGTTTTTCGAACTACCCGCACTTGATCTTGTTTATCAACTTGAACGTCATATATAAATAATGTGTACAAACCCTGAAAGTTTAAATCAGTATGAAGGTAACTTATTATTTAAATACCAGGTGAAATCAAAATTGTAATACAAAAATGTATTTTCCGTATCTATTCGTGATTATGGTCAACTTTTACTATGGGGTCACTTCACAAAAGAGACCTTCCCATACTAGCTGCTTGCTAGCTGTAGTTGTTGTTATGGACAGGACATTTTTTTAGCTGTCTTTTCAGTTATGGCTCAAAAGTAAAAATTGATCGTAATCATGAATAGATTCATAAAATATAACTTTGTATCACCACTTTGATTTCACCCAGTATAATATATATGGACCCAGGTATGTCCTTAATTAAACTACGTCCAATAATGTAGGGCACAGCGAAGTACCAACACGCTTGAGTTTGGAGAAGCCCGACTGGGGAAGTACCTCCTCTTTACAAAAGACCAGAGCCATAATAACACTGCTACCTTTCAGGTATGTGGTGTTGTATTCCTGATGGTGAGTAAGGTTCCCAGAGCTCCAACCCGCCTTAAAGGCCGGCAACGCGTTTGTGTCTCTCCTGGTGTTACGGGTGCCCGTGGGCGACGGTAATTACTTACCATAAGGCTTTGCCATAAAAAATAATAATATACATATTTCGCATCTGATCTTCCAACTCAGAGGGTATACTAGGCCTTATTTAATAACTCCTATTTAAGAAAAGAGGGATGTTTTCAGCCTCTTAAATAGTAAAATTTGAGGTTTTACCTTACTTCAGTAAAATCAGCACATTTCACCTTTTTATCGTTGGCCGTAAAAAGGTACTTGTGTCGTAAAAAGTTTTTTATTTTATTTAGGGTCGTATCAGCTTTGGTCTGGCTACATTATTTATTGCTTGTTATGAATGGGTAGCAAAAAGGAAAGTTTATTTGTTTACTACATTCTCCCCGCGACTTCGTCTGTGTAAAATCCCACTGGAACGCAGTAGCGGGATATCAAGTATACTATGTCTCAATTCAGACCTTTGTCTATCTATATGCTATTTTTTTTTTTTTTTTATGACAAAGGTGGCAAACGAGCAGACGGATTGCCTGATGGTAAGCAATTACCGTCGCCCATTGGCACCCGTGACACCAGGGGAGTCACAAGCGCGTTGCCGACCTTTAAGGGGGGTTGGAGCTCTGGGAACCTTACTCACCATCAGGAACACAGCAATACATAGGTACCTGAATGGTAGCAGTGCTATTATGGCTGTGGTCTTCTGTAAGGAGGAGGTACTTCCCCAGTTGGGCTGCCCCTGATTCAAGCGTGATGGTCATCGCTGTGCCCTACCTCTCATTGTTGGACGTAGTTTAAGGACATACCCGGGTCCAAAAGTTTCATGAATATCCGTTTAGTTGTTATTGCGTTATTGAGGAACAAACATACAAACATTTACAGCCTTGGCCAGAACTACTGAGCACGCACGATTTTTATATGAAAACTCGATATTTTAGTGTATTATTTACATCTTTCACCTCACTAGCTCGGAAAGAAATGTTTTGTTCATTAGAAACAGATAGCAAAGTTGCATTTTATTCACGAGAGTGGAAAGTTATTTCATACAAATTATTTATTACTATTCGAGTGTTTTTTTTATATTATCTGGTCGGATGTTCTTTTATTAAATGTTTTTGAATGATAAATGATGGATGCTAATAATTTTGAACATTTTTTAAATAAATGTTTTGGAGCATTTTTTTCCCTCGTGGCAGTGAGGTGAAAACTTATGTGTATGTTTCACTCGGTAGCAAAGTGTGTTCCCCTCTCGTGCTTTGAGACCCTCCCAATGCTCAAGATTCCACTCTTTGAACCACTCGCAATGCTCGAGGTTAAATTTTGGAATCTTTCGCTAGCTCTCTAGGTCTCAGTATTAGCACTTCTCTACCTAGTGTTCACACTAACTTTGCCCCCTAGTATAACAAATAACAATTTCTTATAATATTACTAGTATCAATAATTTAAACTGATTGGGTATTGTCAATACAATGTCTATGCAATAAGCACGCTGCTTCAGTAACAGCCTATATACACTCTTGCCTTGAAAATACCCAAATTATATGACAGAGTTAGCGAATTCCATTCCTTGGCAGTCCTCAGAAGGTAGAAGCGAATCGCTGCGTGCGAATGAATGAAATATTCACAACGTAAGGACGAAACCGCTCCCCTCGCCTGGACGTCCGGTAGTGGAACGGAGATGGCGGAATTGAATCGTGCAATCGTGCAACGCCATCTCCTCCCGCGACTGTCGTAAGTGGCGACAGCAGTAGCTGTAAATTGGGTCTCGACAGACGCAGCTGCCCGTCAGTTTTCTCCCTTTGTCGCCACACGCGCGGGAAGAGATAGGGTGGTGTTATTCTAGAATACTAGACTATCGTCGGCACCACCCGTCCTATAAATAGCTGACTATTCACAAATCATTTTAACATGTCCCATTGAGCTGTGATTGGTAAACGAAATTGGCAATTCCTAGTTGTATTCATGGCGTGATTGCATTCTGCTGGAAATGCACCGATGCACCGATGCACCGATGCACAGTCCAGTGGCTACTGCAATAGTGCATGGAACATGGAACTTATGCAGCTTTTTTTTTTTATGACATAGGCGGCAAACGAGCAGACGGATTGCCTGGTGTTAAGCAATTACCGTCGCCCATGGGCACTCGCAACACCAGGGGAGTCACAAGCGCGTTGCCGGCCTTTAAGGGGGGTTGGAGCTCTGGGAACCTTGCTCACCATCAGGAACACAACACTACATACCTGAAAGGTGGCAGTGCTATTATGGCTGTGGTCTTCTGTAAGGAGGAGGTACTTCCCCAGTTGGGCTGCCCCAGATTCAAGCGTGATGGTCAACGCTGTGCCCTACCTCTCATTGTTGGACGTAGTTTAAGGACATACCCGGGTCCGGCAGCTGTAAACTTTTATTCATTATCAGCCTAATAACATTCACTGTACAGTCAGCTGCAGAGAAAAATAATTGTCACCACAATAGTAACGAAGAGTAGTTCGAATCGTCGATTGCAAGGATCTCTCGGATCGGCTTGATCCTTTAGCGCTGCGTAGAGATGTAGCCTCGCTCTGCATTTTCTATCGCATTTACAACGGATAATGTTCTGGGGAACTGTTCGGATTAATCCCTGCTGCCTCCTTCCGCCATCGTTCTACGCGGCAACATTTCCACTCCACCTGGATAGTTGGAAATCCTCTACTGTGCGTTTCTCTAGAAACTTCCTACCTCACAAATCAAAACTGTGAAATGATTTGCCGTCAGCGGTATTTCTGAACCAACCCTCATACCTTCCAAAAAAGTGTACTCTTATCTTAAAGGCTGGCCGCTTGTGACTCCCCTGGTGTTGCAGACGGTAATTGCTTACCATCAGGTGATCCGTCTGCTCGTTTATCATCTTTGTCATAAAAAAAAACAATGGCAATCGTTGTGTCGTGTGATGCCGGCTGACTAGAATAGCACCACCCCATCTCCTCCCGCGGGTGTCGTAAGATGCGACAAAGGAAAAATGCTACAGACGGGCGGCAGCGTTCGTCGAAACCCACCCTACAGCAACTGCGGTCGTCAACCCGCCTGCCAAGGGTAGCGACTATGGCAACTACCCCCAAGATGACACAAGTCATATTGTGGGAGGCCTTTGTCCAGCACTGAACTGCATACGGCTGAAATGTTAAAAAATGAAGTGTGCCAGCATACGTAATTGTGTAATGAAGCCTTAACTTACGCCGCACGCCCCGCTACCCGCTCAGCTCGAGCGTTTACTCTGGCCGCACACTAAAACTTTATAGCGACGATTCGTTTCTCGAAGATACTGCTCTCGGCTAACTCGAGTCTTATAGCAGCCAGTAGACAAATATATTTCCACCGTTGTATAAATTTTACGTAACGACCCTCCAAGCGAATGTACGAAAGTCACAGACTGTAACATTGTTTAGATGAATTAGCGAGAGCGTGGCATTTGTAGTGGTTGTACAGCCGCCGTCAGATATATCGTAGTTGTGGGGTGGTCACAAATATCGGAACATGCACTTTATCGCGTTGACAATAGAGCTGTTGTTCCGATATTTGTGACCACCTCCACAGCTCCGATATATCTAATGGCGACTGTACGCAAGTAAAAGGCGAATTTGATTTTTTTCTATCATCTACACTAATATTATAAAGGCGAAAGTTTGTGAGTGTGTATGTTTGTTACTTCTTCACGTCTAAACGGCTGGAGCGATTTTAATAAAATTTGGTATGGAATTAGCTACCCAGGATTAACACATAGGCTCCGTTTTTTCCCTAATTGAAACAACTAGTTGAAAATAATTAGACCAAAGTTATTTTCTGCAACAATTTCTAAACACTGTGTAACTTACAGTAGTACAGGCTCAATGAGAATTATTTAGAAATCGTGAAAGTATAATAAAATCAGTCTTAAAATATACTCACAAAGTAACAAATATTTAACATATGACACTGACATTATTATTAAAATTTTCTTTTTCAATATATTACTAACCTCTTTTTATGCTGATAGTACTGGAAAAAAGAAAATTTGTAGTGATATATTTTATTTAGATTTGCTAGTTAACATTTAGTTAGTTTAGTTACATTAAAAAAGAATGAATACCAAATAAATAAACGTTCTTTATGGGACACTGAAATAGTATGAAGATAGTTTGAGAACTAAACAAGTGCCAAGTAATTTTTGCCAATACCTTAAGGAATCAATATTTACTAAATATAGGTACGCGAACGAATTTACAAGCTAAACCTATACAAAATTAACAAGAGAACACATGAAAGTGTCATAGAGTTGTCTAGTAGTTAAAGTGGTCTGTGACAGCTAGACTAAAAACACTTAAATATATTTGCGACCTTATTACAATACAGTAAAGTTCAAGGTTCAATGTATGTTTGCTATTCCCACCGAGTGCTGTAAATGCTTATTTAAAAGGTAAACGCTCCTGTAGATTCTTCTAGATTCATATTAGGTGCAGTTACCTTAGAGATTGAAGGGATTTTATGTTTTTTGTCTTTAGATGCAATCAAAATGTGGTTTTAAAAGTGACATAGGGGAACGTAACCATGGCAACGAGGGACATACAATAGTCGTTTCAGTCTTAAATATTTATTAAATAAAAAGTGGAATTTACTATTAAATATGTGCCGGGATCTTTTTCATAATATCAACAAAAAATTACGGTTTATTAGCATCACAATTTGTTGAATTAATATTCTTAACTATTAAAAAAAATACAGTAATTAGGTACAATATTATGAAAACTAATACTTAACTAGTCATTGCATTAAATCTAAAAAAGGCCCTTGAGGCATTGTACCAAGGATGCTGGTGGTATTTCCACGTTGTATCGCAATGCTGATACGTTGTGCGAGTAAGCCAACTCTTCGGTCACCAGTTACATCAATCAAACGCTTCGCAATTTCTGCAAAAAGTTTGTGCGCTGGGACCCCATGGACTTAGCGTCTCTACGCCAAACGGTACAAAATGGTACTCTCTGCCTCTTATATTTGTTACGTATAAAATTAATATTCATAGAAGCTTATTGCATACAAAATTGATAATAAAGGTCAAAATAACCCCATGTCTAAAAAATCAGGCATCTTGGATAACAGACAAACGTCAAAATTGTGCATGTCTTAAACACCTTTAGAAAGACCCTTTGGACCCGGGTATGTCCTTAAACTACGTCCAACAATAAGAGGTAGGGCACAGCGATGACCATCACGCTTGAATCTGGGCAGCCCAACTGGGGAAGTACCTCCTCCTTACAGAAGACCACAGCCATAATAGCACTGCTACCTTTCAGGTATGTAGTGTTGTGTTCCTGATGGTGAGTAAGGTTCCCAGAGCTCCAACCCCCCTTAAAGGCCGGCAACGCGCTTGTGACTCCCCTGGTGTTGCGGGTGCCCATGGGCGACGAAAAAAAAAAAAAAAGAAAGTCAACCTTAGTGGTCATTAGATCATGCAGAAATTTTTGACAGAACTGGTAGATCACTTCCTTGGCCCACTACTACTATTATTATCATCATCATCATCATCTTAGCCATAAGACGTCCACTGCTGAACATAGGCCTCCCCCTTGGACCTCCACATGTACCGGCTGGAAGCCCTGCATCCAGCCTGCAACCTTAATGAGGTCGTCTTTTTTTTATACAAGACTGAGCAGCGTTTGACTTCAGTCGCATCTGATGGTAAGTGTAGACGAGGTCGAGGGTGTAGCACGCTGCTTCAGTAACTCTTGTCTGTCCATCTTGTGGGTGGACATTAGGGTGGTCCACGTTTGTATAAGGAAAAAAAAAATGTTTTGAATGTTATCTCCACAAGGCTCCTTTTTTTCTATTAGCAAGTGGGAGTGTATGTGCAAAATCTTAACTCCGTTGCTAGTATTTTACTGGTTGCCCAACATGACTCAAAAAATTATATCTCATACATTAGCAAAAAATTAAATGTATCCTAAAATTATACAAATGCCGGTTTGGTATTTATGTTGTTATATCTATTTAGAAAAAAAAAATTTAAATCATTAAAATGTCTCCAGAACGCGTATCATGGTTGTCATTTTGTCATTTTATCGTGCTATCTATCACTTTCACACTCACATACTTGTTAGAGCGTGACAGATATTGTGACAAGTGATAAAAACCCAACCATATTAGACTAGCAGGTGACATTTTTCCTTTGCTTAAATTAGTTTCATAGATTTTACTATAGGGAAAGTGATCAATTTTTCGCGACCTCTAAATAATGTTTGACGAAGAAAATTGGTGTATGTGATTTTTATGAGTTTTGCAGTCAAAAAACCCTTGTGGAGATGAAACATTAAAAAAAATATATTTGGACCACACTAGTGGACGTCCTACGCTGCGCTTGCTAGTCCGTGGTCTCCATCGAGCACTTTTTGACCCCATCAGCCGTCTTCTCTGCGCGCTATTATTATACCCCTTATTATTATATTGCACGTGTGGTTACTGGCAATTGTAATGGAAAGCCTACCTGCGACGTTTGATGTGGGAACAAAGGCTATTGGATATTAATCAACTAGGTATTGACATACATGAAAGGAATACTGTTTACTGAAATACCCGTCGTTAAATATTGCGTTTTCATCTGTAACGAGGAGCTTTTCTTCAGGCGTGATGGTTGAGTGACGAAATCTCTTTTTTATGACAACGGATTGCCTGATGCTAAGCAATTACCGTCGCCTATGGGCACCCGTAACAACAAGGGAGCCACGAGCGTGTTGCCGGCCTTTAAGGGGGGTTGGCACTCTGGGAAACTTACTCACCATCAGGAACACAACACTACATACTTTAAAGGTAGCAGTGCTATTATGGCTGTGGTCTTCTGTAAGGAGGAGGTACTTCCCCAGTTGGGCTGCTCCAGACTCAAGCGTGATGGTACTTCGCTGTGCCCTACCTCTCATTGTTGGACGTAGTTTAAGGACACACCCGGGTCCAAAAATGTCTTAGGTGGTTAGACTCGTATCCACAGTAAAATTGAGTATTACTGCAAAGGTCTGTTACCGGAGCGCAGTACTAGCCCTGCTTATAGTTTCTTATAGGCGAAAAACTTAGCTAACGCTGTCCCCTTACCATGAGTTGTGACATTGAGGTTTTCGATAACGAGTATTGAGATTACTATCTGTGCATCTCGCTTGTACTATTTTCTTGCGAACGAGATGTACAGATTGTAAACTCGATACTCGTTATCGAAAACCTCAAAGTCACAACTCATGGTAAGGGTTCTGGCCTATGTGGTAGTAACGTGTCTGTACACGCATGACGATGTTCTATATTCAAATTTTGACGTAAGTTCCATATTAATGCTCTGCACAACTACATAGGCATGGTCCTTCAGTTAAGTCAAAACTGCACATCGAAACTGTGGTATGATTTGCCGTCTTCGGTATTCCCGGACCTATACGACCCTCGTACCTTCAAGAAAAGAACGTACGAACTTAAAGGCCTGCAACGCTTGTGACTCCCTTGGTGTTGCGGGTGCCCATGGGCGACGGTAATTGCTTACCATCAGCCAAGTCTGCTCGTTTGCCAGCTTTGTCATAAGAAGAAAAATAAGTTTTTCACTAATACGTAAAGCTGTTTTAGTTATGCACTTATGCCCGTTGTATCCCTTATTTTTTTTAGAGAAACCTGTCTTAAATAGAGTAATTTAGAAAGTGTTTTAACAGTAAGTAATTATTTTGACACAAGCTTCGCAATTATATTTGAGTTGTCTTTTAAAAAGTTAGCTGTGAGTAGTGGACTATATCACATTATGAGAGGTAGGGCACAGCGATGACCATCACGCTTGAATCTGGGGCAGCCCAACTGGGGAAGTACCTCCTCCTCACAGCTGTAATAGCACTGCTACCTTTCAGGTATGTAGTGTTGTGTTCCTGGTGGTGAGTAAGGTTCCCAGAGCTCCAACCCCCCTTAAAGGCTGGCAACGCGCTTGTGACTCCGCTAGAGTTGCCCATGGGGCGACGGTAATTGCTTACCACCAGGCAATCCGTCTGCTCGTTTGCCGCCTATGTCATAAAAAAAAGAAACTTTGGTCCATTACTGATGTATAAGTACTCTTGGCTTATTACATAAGTAACAGAATATTAATTTCTCACACACATTTTTGAAACACCAAAAAACAATTTGACAAACGCGTTGAAGTTCAGTCAGCAGCAGAAGTTGCTAAGCGGTTGAGGTGTTCAATTTGAGGTCAACACATCTCTATTGTCAAGAGAATAAGAGCGTGCGTAGGTCATTTTGAACACTTCAAACGCTTAGCTACTTTTGCTGCTGTACGTAATATTTCGTAGAAAACTTAAAATTATGACATTTAACGCCACTGAGTAGAAAATATCGATTTGAATTTTCGTATAATTAAAGACATTTTTATAGTTCATTTTTTATTTAAGTAGAAAGTTTTTGAGTGGCTATTCAACTTAAGACTGTTCAAATATTTAACGGGTAGAAAATTTTAATAGACTTAAAACATATCGACGAACTATGAAATCAAGAGTAGAGAAGAAATGTTAAAGATATTAATTAGTACCTAAATAATAGGTTTGAAATTGATGTAAGAATAGTCCAAGCGTCTGGTTGACGAAATTGGTGATGGAAGTGCTGGCGGTTTCCTCGCACAATTAATCAGCATTACAATACAATGAAGAGATGAAGTTACAAAGACTCAAGGGCGTTTTTTAGAGTTAAGTTGTGTATAATAATGAAAAAAAAAAAAAGTGTTTGGTAATTGGTTAAAACAAAATTAAACGTGTGACAACAACATTTGTTCTGGTTTTTTTTATGGTAAAATTGGCTTCATATCAGACGAACTACGAAAGACATCCCCAGGTTTTACGCCACTGTTATCCATTGGATTCCTGTGATATTAACCATGTCGGCGGACCACCTTGTGGGGGTCGCCTACGCTTCCCTCCAATATATGTAAGGGTTGCCACACTATATGTATATTTCGATTGCCCTGATGTCGAAACGCCATTACACTGAAACCACATGTTGTGACAGGTCGACAGGCCGTTTCTGTTCGATCGGGCCCCCTGAGACCCCGAACCGCGAAATGACAGCCCACCTGCCAAAAACCACACTACCCCTTACCATGAGTTGTGACATTGACGTCTTCGATAACGAGTATCGAGTTTACTATCTATGCATCTCGCTTGTACTATTTTATTGCGTATGAGATGCACTGATAGTAAACTCGATACTCGTCATCGAAAATCTCAATGTCACAACTCATGGTAAGGGTACTGGCCCGGTACCGCGAACATCGAAGTTCGTATATTTGGGGCATCTATCTCTTTTACTCCAATTAAGGCATCATGAGAATGACAGAGACAATCGGCCGAAATTTACGAATATCGTGTTTCGCGGTAGCGCCGCTGATGTGTAAGGCCTTTTCGAGGAATGAGGTTCAAAGCTTTGTAATGCTATATTTCACCTCACTAGCTTGGAAATGCCTTTTTCACACCACCAGCTAGTAATAAGAATAAGGCACTTTTCTTCCCCGCAAGGAGGGAACAAAGTAATGGTGCAATAAAGTAAAATCGGCAATAAAAGCTTGTACCAACAATGTCATTTTTGACCACAACTTTATGTTAGTTGTAGTTGAATGTTATTGTAAGATTTAATTATTAATTATTTTTGTAGGTATTTAGTTGTTTTAAATAAAAATATACATTAACTAGCTTTTCCTCGCTACTTCGCCGGCCAGCCATAGCCGTGTTTAAAGTATGGTTGCGGGCTAAAAAATGTTCTTTCTCGTAGCTCAAACTCTCTCCATACCAAATTTCAACTCAATTAGTTCAGCGTTATCAACGTGAAGAGGTAACAGACGGAGAGAGAGAATTACGAACAATGATGACATATACGACGAGAGATAAATAGAAAAAAAATGACAAGTCTAAGCGATACTCGTATTTTTTTTTTATGACATAGGCGGCAAACGAGCAGACGGATTGCCTGGTGGTAAGCAATTACCGTCGCCCATGGGCACCCGTAACACCAGGGGAGTCACAAGCGCGTTGCTGGCCTTTAAGGGGGGTTGGAGCTCTGGGAACCTTACTCACCATCAGGAACACAACACTACATACCTGAAAGGTAGCAGTGCTATTATGGCTGTGGTCTTCTGTAAGGAGGAGGTACTTCCCCAGTTGGGCTGCCCCAGATTCAAGCGTGATGGTCATCGCTGTGCTCTACCTCTCATTGTTGGACGTAGTTTAAGGACATACCCGGGTCCAAAAGGTTGGGTATAGCACAATTGGTAGTGTACCGGGCTAGTGATCCAGTAGTTGTGGGTTCAAGTCCCGCTGCGAGTATTTTTTTTCATAGCAGTATAGCAGGGAGAATTACTTTCGCATTTATAATATTACCATGGATGGATAGTCAGTTCATGGTCCCATCAAAATTATATTTCCTTCTCATCCTCTGTCGTAACTTTAACGTCGTAAATTCGATTAAATTAAGTTTTTGGAAGAACGTTAACGTAAAAGGGGATTCGTTTAGTGCCATCAGTTTTATTGTGCTTCAAAGTAATCAAAGTTGAGAGCGGAATAATATCGAAAATAGATAAAAATAGGATCTAATACAAATACTGTATTAACTATTTTATTGCTTACATTTACTCGAAAAACTTGCCATGTACGGACGCTATCTATAAAAATAGTATATTATCTATTGTAGCAACCCTACAAAATAAATAAAAAAAGTATGTTACTGCAGACGCCGGGGAAGAAGAGGCAAGCCCTTGAGTAAGTATAGACGGATAGTGATACGAAGCCGGCAAGCCCTTTTACAGCCAGGCGTTTACAGGCTGATTTAGGGGTGGAACAAGAAAATAAGGCATAAACATCCAACTAGCTAATATAAAAAACTCGATTAGTAATAAACAATTTCTATGAAATTCATTTGCACGCTTGTGAATAAAATGCAACTTTGCTATCTGTTAAAGACTAAAACTTCCGAGATAACCCATACCTTTCCAAGCTAGTGAGGTGATTCAATCTAATCATGGTGATTCCGGTAAATGTGCCAACCGAGCGCGAATTAAGGAATTTTCGTATTATTAAAAAAAAATATTTTTCACAAATGTAAGACGTATACATTATAGAAAATAAGTAATGTTGTTATTATTAAAAACCTTATGACCTTCTGTTGAGTATTTGCAAGTTGCAACGTATTAAGGGAATCCTATCTTTCATAGAGATCACTTTGGATGTAATTTATATAAAGTAAAATTCAAGTACCTAATCTTATTTCTGAATCATATGATTTATTTAGTTAATACTTAAATATGTAACTTATGACGCATATATACTAATACTAGGTTTTGCCCCCGGCTTCGCACGTGCAGAAAAACCCTCTTTTTACCTCGGGAATGAATATCAAAAAACGCTGAAATTACTTTTCTTGTGCTTGAATAAGGAGTGTTTACACAAAATTTCAAGTTTCTAGCCTTAAATTGTACACAATCCCCATTTACACTTTCAACCCCTTTTTAACCCCCTTAATGGTAGAATTTCCAAAAACCCCTTCTTAGTGGGTGCTTACGGTATATAAACTACCTATTGTGAAAAAATCAGCCATCTAGGTTAAGCGGTTCGGGCTGGGCGTTAATCAGTCAGTCAGGACTTTCACGTTTATATATCTATATATATATATATATATATAGATTTTTTTGGATTGCCTGGTGGTAAGCAATTACCGTCGCCCATGGGCACCCGCAACACCAGGGGAGTCACAAGCGCGTTGCCGACCTATAAGTGGGTTGGAGCTCTGGGAACCTTATTCACCATCAGGAACACAACACTACATACCCGAAAGGTAGCAGTGCTATTATGGCTGTGGTCTTCTGTAAGGAGGAGGTACTTCCCCAGTTGGGCTTCTCCAGATTCAAGCGTGATGGTACTTCGCTGTGCCGTACCTCTCATTGTTGGACGTAGTTTAAGGACATACCGGGGTCCAAATATAAATAGATTAAGGATTAACTGTACAAAAAAGATATCTAACAAGCGAAATGCTGCTGTCATTTCGGTGCAGACTTAACTGACAAGTCGGAACGAAGCCTCACAACCGTAGTTCATAACAGTTTCGTTTACAGTCTGACCTTGTTAATTAGGCGAGTGTCAGTCCGGGGACGTTTTATACGTCATTTCGACAAACGACTGCAATATCAGGGTCCATGGCAGTAAAGTGTTGTGGTAAAATGGGTCAGGTAGATAATAAAATAAATATTTTCAAATAATAAATATGTGACATTATCTAGCAAAAGGGACCTTATTGTCGATGGCGCTTACGTCGAACCGCGTCGTATTTGTATTGAGGTATCTTGAACAACGGCGTATGCGCCATCGACAATAAGGTCCCTTTTCATAGATAATGTCACATATTTCGGACATTCTTACACAAATCGACCTAGTCCCACGGTAAGCTCAATAAGGCTTGTGTTGCAGGTACTAGACGACGATATATATAATAAATAGATACATATCATCATCATCATCATCATCATCATCTCAGCCATAAGACGTCCACTGCTGAACATAGGCCTCCCCCTTGGATCTCCACAAGTACCGGTTGGAAGCAACCTGCATCCAGCGTCTTCCGGCGACTTTAATGAGGTCGTCTACCCATCTTGTGGGTGGACGTCCTACGCTGCGCTTGCTAGTCCGTGGTCTCCACTCGAGCACTTTTCGACCCCACCTGCCATCTTCTCTGCGTGCAATGTGGCCTGCCCATTGCCACTTCAGCTTGCTAACCCGGTGGGCTATGTCGGTGACTTTAGTTCGCCTACGGATCTCCTCATTTCTGAGTCGATCTCGTAGTGAAACTCCGAGCATAGCTCTCTCCATAGCTCGTTGAGCGACTTTGAGCCTTGAGATGAGGCCGATAGTGAAAGACCACGTTTCGGAGCCGTAAGTCATCACTGGTAACACACATTGGTTAAAGACTTTCGTCTTGAGGCACTGAGGTATGTCGGACGACATACATATAAATATTATAAATACTTAAATACATAGAAAACACCCATGACTCAGGAACAAATATCTGTGCTCATCACACAAATAAATGCCCTGACTGGGAATCGAACCCAGGACCTTCGGCTTCAGAGGCAGGGTCACTACCCACTAGGCCAGACCGGTCGTCTGTAGTCCGTAGATTTCCGGTTGAAACTCAAAATGGCAATGGGTCTTGCGAATATGTTTCCGTTTTGTTTTTTAGTTGTTGGAGCGTGATAAATGATAAAAACTCTAGAGAAGATATAATCTACACTAATATTATAAACGCGAAAGTTTGTGAGTGTGTATGTTTGTTACTTCTTCAAGTCTGAACGGCTGGAGCAATTTTAATAAAATTTGGTATGGAGTTAGCTGACACCCTGGATTAACACATAAGCTACGTTTTTCCCCTAATAATCCGCAGATAACACCGCTGGCCATAGTTAGTACAAATTGAACGTAATCCGTAAACTTTATAATTCAATTTATTTTTATAATTGTTTTCCGAACTATGTAAAATAAATTGAAAGTTTTATTATTATTATCTATTTTTTAACGCACTTTATTACTCTATATTTTTCTTTGTACCTGTATGACGTTGCATTGGTACTTATCGATAACAGGACTGTCGATGTTTTTATTTTGTCAATTTTACCACAACTCGTTCATGCTAGAAAAATATCTAGGTGTAGTCATAACATAACGTAACCAACAACGCAATACCATGGTCGTGTCAACTCAATTCTCGTTACGGCGTTATACTATGGGGCAATCTCTGTACGACGATAGAGCTTTTAAGGCTTAAAAACAATAGCGTAATGGCCGTCGCTGGCAACAAAGGCTCGTAAATGGAATGACAGCTGTAAACTGCGGTTACAGCTGGTTGGGACACGTGATTTATAACCGAAAATGCAGATTACAACAATGTAACTTATAACTGACTAATAAATATATCGGGACAATCGGACACAAATTGACCTAGTCCTACGGTAAGCTCAGTAAGGCTTGTGTTGTAGGTACTAGACGACGATATATATAACACATATAAATACATAGAAAACACCCATGACTCAGGAACAAATATCTATGCTCATCACACAAATAAATGCCCTGACTGGAAATCGAACCCAGGACCTTCGGCTTCAGAGGCAGGGTCACTACCCACTAGGCCAGACCGGTCGTCTGTAGTCCGTAGATTTCCGGTTGAAACTCAAAATGGCGAAGGGTCTTGAGAATATGTTTGCGTTTTGTTTTTTAGCTGTTGGAGCGTGATAAATGATAAAAACTCTAGAGAAGATATAATCTACACTAATATTATAAAGGCGAAAGTTTGTGAGTGTGTATGTTTGTTACTTCTTCACGTCTGAACGGCTGGAGCGATTTTAATAAAATTTGGTATGGAGTTAGGTGACACCCTGGATTAACAAATATGCTACGTTTTTCCCTAATAAACCGCGGGTAACACCGCGGGCCATAGTTAGTACAAATTGAACGTAATCCGTAAACTTTATAATTCAATTTATTTTTATAATTGTTTTCCGAAGTATGTAAAATATAAATAAATTGAAAGTTTTGTTATTATTATCTATTTTTTAACGCACTTTATTGCCCTATATTTTTCTTTGTAGCTGTATGACGTTGCAATGGTAACTTATCGATAACAGGACTGTCGATGTTTTTATTTTGTCAATTTTACCACAACTCGTTCATGCTAGAATAATATCTAGGTGTAGTCACAGCGTAACCAAAAAAGTATACCATGGTCGTGTCAACTCAATTCTCGTTACGGCGTTATACTATGGGGCAATCTCTGTACGACGATAGAGCTTTTAAGGCTTAAAAACAATAGCGTAATGGCCGTCGCTGGCAACAAAGGCTCGTAAATGGAATGACAGCTGTAAACTGCGGTTACAGCTGGTTGGGACACGTGATTTATAACCGAAAATGCAGATTACAACAATGTAACTTATAACTGACTAATAAATATATCGGGACAATCGGACACAAATTGACCTAGTCCTACGGTAAGCTCAGTAAGGCTTGTGTTGTAGGTACTAGACGACGATATATATAACACATTTAAATACTTAAATACATAGAAAACACCATGACTCAGGAACAAATATCTGTGCTCATCACACAAATAAATGCCCTGACTAGAAATCGAACCCAGGACCATCGACTTCATAGGCAGGGTCACTACCCACTAGGCCAGACCGGTCGTCAAGTAAATAAATATAAATAGTCAATAAATAGCCTTCTTTCATCATTACCACCGACACAGGCTTAGTTCACAGCCTTGGGCATAGGCTTCCCCTAAGTATTGTAGTTTGCCATAGTTGCCAGGCTTGGCAAGCGGGTTGGTGACCGCAGCTGTTACAACACCTGCGGGAGAAAAGGGTGGTGCTATTTTCAGCCAGTCAACACAGAAATTAATTGTTTACAAGTTTTTATTTAACTTGCAATGTTGATGTTGATGAAGGCTTGTGTTGGGGGTCTCTGCCAACGATATATACACAAATATTTAAATAGACAATATAAACACCCATAACTCAGGAACAAATATTGTGCTCATTACACAAATAAATGCCCATATTGGGATTTGAACCCAGGACCATCGGCTTCATAGGCAAGGTCACCCACTAAGTCAAACCTGTGGTCCGTTTTGGCTACCAAACCTTAAAGTAGTACATTACATCAGAGGCCGGGAAAATGAGGTTTTCAGGACAAGGCATGTATAGTGGCTTTTCATATTCTAGGCTATTTCATACAAAGAAATAAAAGAAAAGCTTAAAAAAAAGAAATTTTCAAAATCACAACTTACAATGAATTCGAAATGTATTCAAAATTTACATCAGCTGTTTGCTAAGCCACCCGCCATCTTTGCCTCTGTATGGATAATCGTCGAAAAAAAGCCTAGGCCCGCAAAGTTATATGAAATTCCATCCGTCCCCTCAGTTGGCGCGCCCAAAAAACCATACTTCCGAGTCTATTATAAGGAATGTAAAGACAGTATTTCATTGCATGTTTGAGTAAATACTTTTTTGTCAAAACCTTTTTTACAGTGTAAGTTTCTTCCAGTTCTCTGTTAACTTATTTCATCTTAAGAAATGGCTAACATAAAACA
This sequence comes from Grapholita molesta, assembly GCA_022674325.2. NCBI lineage: Eukaryota > Metazoa > Arthropoda > Insecta > Lepidoptera > Tortricidae > Grapholita > Grapholita molesta. The sequence continues at coordinate 2,708,158 of CP053141.2, read as the reverse complement.
AACATTTCATTTGTAAACTTAACTTTTATTAAAACCGCAAAGATTTATCATCAAATTGTCCTTTGATCGTGCACAACGTTAAACACTGCAAATGGCCTCTGATTATATTTACGCCGAACACAAAATGGCTGCCACAGAAGCGGGGGAAAAGGGTAGTGTTGTGCCGATCTCAAAGTTTATTTATTTTCGCCTCACTAGCTCGGATAGAACTGTTTTTTTTTAAACAGATAGCAAATTTGCATTTTATTCACGAGAGTGCAAAGTAATTTCATACAAATACTTTATTATTAATCGAGTGTGTTTTTATGGTAGGTGGTTGGATGTTCTTTTATTTAATGTTTTTGAATGATAAATGATGGATACAATATATTTTGAAAATATTTTTTTTTTACTCGTGGTAGTGAGGTGAAAAACTGTGCGTTTCACTCGGTAGCAATTTAGGTATTTTTCGCTAGCTCGTGTCTCAATATTAGCACAATAAGGTAAACACTACTTTTGCTCCCTTTGTTGCTGTAAGTATTGTTAAATTCCAAAATTTTTGACAAAAGGTCTGGCCTATGAAGCCGACGGTCCTGTGTTCAAATCCCGGCACTTATTTGTGTGATGATCACAGATATTTGTTCAGTGTTTTATATATCGTTGACTGAGTAGCACATAGTCTTTCTAGAGAACCATGGGGCTCAGACAATTTATTAATGAACACCAAACATTAAAACAAGTAGAAACCGTTTATTTCGCGTATATTAACTGAATTTAAATGTCATCCTATCATTTGGTTTTTGTTCTGCAGTAATCGTTCATGGAGGATGGCGATAAAATAGAAAAAAAATGTTTGACTTTTGTGTTAGCATTCAGAATAGGGATGTGCACAGCACAACACTACTTCAGACTAAAAGGGGGTGAGAAGAGTGTAAAAATGAGTTATCCGGCATTAGTCGTGTATGGTTTTATTACATTGTCCTCAACCTGCATTTTTGTCAAAGCCTAGAAAATATCTTAAAAGCTTTTAGGTAAAAACATTTTTAAAAGCAGAAATGTATAGGTAAAAAACTTAGCTACAGCAATCTTGTTAATTCTTAACGGTTTATGGCACCGTTTTATCAACTCTAAGGTGAAACACTACGTATTTGGGCCTCCTATATGAATTCCTTTCGGGATTCTGCTTTGGCTTGGAGCCGCGATAGCTGGAGATGCGGGTTCGAATCCCGTCTCGAACGCCGGAGGTCCTATTCGCTTTTTCTTAAGTAGATGTCATCTATTTCAACTTTTAATTTATATAGTAGTATTACTACTTACAAAATCAAAGCAAATCAAAATATTTCATAAAAAAAACATTTGATTTGTTCTTACTTTCTTAGCTACAACACCTGGCCTATGTAGTAGTAACGTGTGTACACGCATGTCGGCGTTCTATATTCAAATTTTGACGTAAGTTCCATATTAATTCTCCGCACAACTACATAGACATGGTCCTTCAGTTAAGTTTTTCACCTATAACTTTTTTTAACCAGACCAGAAACCACTTGAGAACAGGCAGCAGTGCCCTTTATAGCGGTGGAATATACTATGATCGCCAACCCGCCTGACCAGCGTGGCGATTATAGCATTACCCAGACATGACATTCTATAGAAGCCCCATGTCCAAGAATAAGATAAGTAGTAGTAGTTTAAACCCGTGAGCAAAATGAATTTTGCATACTTAGTGTTTTTGCATTGCACTTGCAGAGGTTATTATTGCGTTCTTTGACACATAAAGTACCTGAACGCCTTCAGGTACTGAACGTCTTTGTTTCTTGAATGCAAAGATGCAAATCATATTTGCATCTTTGCATACACTAGAGAGGCCATTGGGTATTTTTTTTAGCGCAATCATACTTAAGGCTTTGGTCTCCTATTTTGTGTTATACGCGACGTCTGACGTCAGCGTCAACCTTCCAGAGGCTCTAGTGTAAGTTTCTTTTGACGTGAAAAAACTTTTACGAACGCGTAAGTGATAATGTTATTTATATGGGAAACGCAAACGCGTTCGTGACGTAAAGTTACGTTCAAAACTTACACTCAGGGCTCTGAACAAAAAAGACGCCAACGTTGACGTGTGTGACCACAACAGTACATTTCTATAAGCAGCATTGTGACGCAGACGCTGTAAGCGGCCGACGCATTTATAGGAGACCATAGTCTTAAATGGCTGGCCGACGAAGTCGCGAGGAAAAGCTAGTATGTAATAATAAATAAATAAATATTCCGGGACAATCTTACACAAATCGACCTAGTCCTACGGTAAGTTCAGTAAGGCTTGTGTTGTAGGTACTAGACGACGATATATATAATACATATAAATACTTTAATACATAGAAACCACCCATGACCACCCATATCTGTGCTCATCACATAACCATGCCCTGACTGGGATTTGAACCCAGGGCCATCGGCTTCATAGGCAGCGTCACTACCCACTAGGCCAGACCGGCCATCAAAATATAATAAATCATTATCTCTCTCGTCTGTCGGTTAAATATTAAAGCTCTAAATTCAAATTTCACGCACAGTAACGTAATAACCGCGTAATTCGATTGTCTCGCTTTATCTCGTAAGTGCGTTCCTTTCTGATTTACATATGTTGAATATTACCACGTTATTCGCAAGCTAGTTGTTCGTTGAGCGACATACTAGGTGTATGGCCGGGGGGTTTCCATAAAAGCCGGTTTCCGCCGGCTTAACAAATTTTTCCTCAGTTCAGCAGTTACCCTCGTAAGGCCCATCATACTAAAATGTTTAATAGTTAAAACCAATCTTACTATGTAGTGAATTGGGTTGAATTTTGTTTTGTACGAAAACTAATGAATCAAAATAAATTCTACTCTATTTCCTTTTGTAAAAGATTTTAACTCCATTGAAAGGGAGTGTACGAGGGTGGTTTGATAAGTCAGTGACTTTTTGCAGGAAAAAAAATCTTTTTGACCTTTTATAATTTTATTTCTCTACATAATCTCCTTTCAACTCCATACACTTCATCCAACGATGTTCCAGCTTTTCAACCCTCCAAAAATATTTTTATCAAACCCTGAAAAATATGCTTCAGTTTCAGCTATGACTTCCTCATTTGATGAAAATCTTCTCCCACCGAGCCATTTCTTCATGTTTGGGAATTAAAAAAAATCACATGGGGCCAAATCTGGAGAATAAGGTGGGTGGGGCAGTATTTCATAACGCAATTCTACTAATTTGGCTGTTGCGACTGCCGACGAGTGTGCAGGGGCATTGTCGTGGTGAAAAAGGACTTTCTTCTTTACCAGATGTGGCCGTTTTTTCACTACTTCTGCGTTGAATTTTTCCAACAATGTAGCATAATAAGGGCCATTTATTGTTGTACCTTTCTCCAAATAACCCCTTGGCTGTCCCAAAAAACAGGCCATTACCTTTCCTGCCGAATTAACGGTTTTCGCTTTCTTTGGGGCCCGTTCGTTAGCAGACGTCCACTGTTTTGACTGATTTTTCGTCTCTGGCGTATAGCTAGTCTAGCGTATATGTGGATCCAAGTTTCATCTACCGTCACAAAACGACGTAAAAATTCATTGGGATTACGCTTGAATTTGGCTAAGCATTGCTCGGAAGTTGTTTCACGAAGTCGTTTTTGATCGGCTGTCAGCAAACGCGGCACCCATCTTGCGGAAAGCTTTTTCATATTCAAAATATTATGCAAGATATGAAAAACTCGTTCAGATGAAATGTGTACAGTCTCAGCTATCTCACGAATCTTAACTCGACGGTCATCCAAAACAATATCGTGAACTTTATTCACGACATCATCAGTGGTGACTTCAATTGGCCTACCAGAGCGTTCTGCGTCATTGGTAGTGGTACGCCCAGAACGAAATTCTGTAAACCACTTATGTACCATTCCATGAGAAGGAGCAGATTCCCCATAATATTTTTTTAAACAGTTTTCAGTCTCTTTAATAGTTTTTCCACGTAAAAAGTAATGTTTTATTAACACACGAAATTCGCTTTTCTCCATTTTCCAACAATTTTCCGACCATATTTGACATATGCCTCAATAACTTTTTATTCTCCCCCCCCCTATTAAAAAAAAAAAAAAATGCCGGTAGCTGGCATTTTTTTTTTTTTTATAGGGGGCGTTCAGAATCGTAATTAAAAAGTTTATATGTTAAAATGATTTTTGTTTTACTTAAAGTCACCGAGTTATCAAACCGCCCTCGTACATTGTAATGCACACTGGGTCTTACGAGGTTACTTAAGCGCTGGCTGCTATACAGGGCGTTTCACGGCTATGCCTCATGGAGGGAAAGTACCTAATACTGTAGATGCAACATTTTACTGAAAGAAGACATTATTTTCATTTTAAAAACAATTTTAACTGCATTCATAGATTTTTTAATAATTACGTAGTTTAAACGGGCATCCGCTACTACCGCGGATTGGTATTTTTCGTGCTTTAAGGTAATAGCACTAATGTCGGACACTTTAAACTGACAGGCACCAATGATGGACACTTAGTTCTTATTTAAAAAATCATAAAGTTATAAATTGAATATGTCCCAACAAATGCACAACACTTAACTCCTTTGAAATAAGCACTAATGTTCATGATTGGTTCCTTGTCCAGCACCTTATATAGAAATATTTAATAAAAAATGGAATCTATAGGTCTAGATTAAGATTAGAAACTGTAACAATATTTTCTGTATGACCATTTGTTTCATATTTCAATAAATAAATATACAGAAAACGCCTTTGTTATACCAGTTCACTGAATACTATCCAAGCTATGACAACTCAGCAAGGTGTTAATATAATTCACCTAATTCTATTTTAGGTCTAATTATTATGCATGTAACACTGGCGAAGACAATTATGCGTAGGAGCGCAAACCTAACTATACTACGAATATAGAACGCCGCCATTCGTGTACACGTTACTACTACATAGGCAGGTGCTTTAGCTAAGTTTTTTATCTATATGGTTGTGGTTTGGTTGAACGTCATGAGGCAACAAGGTCTAATCCCCTGACAATAACATTACGCCAATGAGTGTAGCTCTTTTTATAATTTATCTACGTTACATATCATTAGTGCTCTAAAATGCGTCCAGAAACCGTAGGCAATGATCAGCATTACCAACCATCAGAAATGAATGGAGATGTAATGTTAACATTACCTACTGAAATCCGTAGGTTATGAGTTTAAATTTGGAACAGCAGTCAAATTCAAGTGGGGTTTCTATTCTAGTATCTATAGGTATTAAAACAGTCATTGATACGTAACGCCAATTCGTTATGTTATTTTAATATAAATCTAACGACATTTGAACTCGAGTGACAATAGAATAGGGAGTTCATTCGCTTGTCTATGGTTTAAAAAAATATTTGACTGAGATACGAAATACGCAACGCCGCCATTCCGAGCTGTCATTTGTTTTGTTCGTTGACTTTTTAATGTTTCAAGTAACACTAGTAATAATGTAGGTCATGTCCCTACGGTTCCTGAACCCATCTTAAAACACTTATGATATGTGTGTAGATAAAGTAGTGTATGCAACTATACATAATTAGGCATTACAATCATGTTATATTATTATGAAACTCGCCTTCGGCTTGTTTCATAAACCCACACTCTTGTTGTAATGCCCTTCATTATGCACAGATGCATAAACTACTACTATGATGACACCTAGGTATTTTTCCAACAGGAACGACATGTGTTTAGTGCTTGCAACGATAAAAATATCGACAGTCCTGTTATTGCATAAGTACATAGTACTCCAACGACAAGACACAGACACACACACACTTATATCGGCTACCTACATATGTAGACGCCGCGTGCCACCGATCTTGTTCAAATATTACTTGTAAATAAAATGTAATCCGTATACTTGAACGAATATTATTTTATAATTGTTTTCTAAAGTATGTAAGATATAAATAAAAAAATAAAATAAATATTTCTGGACTATCTTACACAAATCGACCTAGTCCCACTGTAAGCTCAATAAGGCTTGTGTTGCAGGTACTAGACGACGATATATATAATAAATAGATACATATAAATACTTAAATACATAGAAAACACCCATGACTCAGGAACAAATATCTGTGCTGATCACACAAATACATGCCCTGACTGGGAATCGAACCCAGGACCTTCGGCTTCATAGGCAGGGTCACTACCCACTAAGCCAGACCGGTCGTCAAATAAATAATTAATAGTTTTTGTTCGAAGTTCGATATTTTGACGCACCTTACTACTCGATATTTGTCTTTGTAACGTATATAACATTGAATCGATAACAGCTAGGACTGTCGATGTTATTATTTTGTCAATCACATAAAATACATCGATCGTGCTAGAATAATATCTAGTTGTATTTGTAAAAATATCTAGACGTGTGTTTGAATTATCTAAATCGCCTCCTTGTTCAAAGTAGTATGAGACTATGACTATTAAATCCACCAATTTGAAAACATGTAATGTGACTATAGTTTAAAAAAATTCAAAGTTATTTCGGTTGTACCTACTCAAACTACGTGATATTTTTTTTTTATACAAGACCAGCGTATGACCTCAGTCGCACTTAGAGATGGGAAGCTACCGGTAAGTTACCAAAGTTACTATGGGGAATTTTCTCAAATGGTAACATTCTGCATACTAAAATTGGTAACTTACCGGTAGCTTCCCATCTCTAGTCGCACTTCATGGTGTCGACAAGGTACAGGGTGCACGCTGGTTCAGTAACAGCCTATTAACTTTTGCCTTTAAAAGACGCAAATTATATTTCCGGGAATACAGAAGAAGTGATAACTTGTCAGTGATACTTTATCTGTCAGTAGTAAAAAAAATCTCTTGTATGATCGATATTGGTTTAAATTGAAGGAAAACTTATTGGAAATAACATAGCCCATGGTTTCAAATGTCAGGCATCTCAGATAACAGACAAACTCTGTAATTATGCATGTCTTAAACTCCGTTAGAAAAGTCAACTTTAGCGATCATTAGTACCCTTACCATGAGTTGTGATATTAAGGTTTTCGATAACGGATATCGAGTTTACTATCTGCGCATCTCGCTTGTACTATTTTAGTGCGTACGAGATGCACAGATAGTAAACTCGATACTCGTTATCGAAAACCTCAAAGTCACAACTCATGGTAAGGGTATACTGAGCTCGTTGAATCTTTTATCAAAACTGGTAGGCTTTCTCAGCCCACTGTACATATATTATAAATAATAAATATTTCGTGACAATCTGACACAAATCGACCTAGTCCTACGGTAAGCTCAGTACGGCTTGTGTTGTACTGTACTAGACGACGATATATATAATAGATAGATACATATAAATACCTTAAATACATAGAAAACATCCATGACTCAGAAACATATATCTGTGATCATCACATAAATAAATGCCCTGACAGGGATTCGAACCCAGGACCATTGGCTTCATAGGCAGGGTCACTACCCACTAGGCCAGACCGGTCGTCAAAATTATTGTGATATAATATGCCTTGTGGCGAGGAAACCGAACTAATCCCAAATAGGGCCTAGTTTACCCTCTGGCTTGGAAGGTCAGATGGCAGTCGCTTTCGGAAAACTAGTGCTAGATACGCCAAAATGGATTAGTAGCCAAGCGGACCCCAGGCTACCATGAGCTGCGGCAAATGCCGGCACAACGCGAAGAAGATGATGATGATATGCCATGTGGTGCCGCCTGAGAATGGCACCGAGTCCGGTAATAGGTAGACACTTTCTCGAATTCGCTACTGTGGTTAATTCGCTATTTTCCCCGATTCGTCACTTTAATCAATTCGCTACTTTCCCTAACTCGCGACTTTCTTGAATTCGGCACATTACTTATTGGAATTTATTAAAATTACTTTTATCTACGTACATATCATAAGTGCTCTAAAATGTGTCCAGAAACCGTAGGCAATGACCAGCATTACCAACCATCAGAAATGAATGGAGATGTAATGTTAACATTACCTACTGAAATCAGTAGGTAATGAGTTTAAATTTGGAACAGCTGTCAAATTCAAGTGGCGTTTCTATTCTAGTATCTATAGATATTAAAACAGTCATTGATACGAAACGCCAATTCGTTATGTTTTTTTAATATAAAACGAACGACATTTGAACTCGACTGACAATAGAATAGGAAGTTCATTCGCTTGTCTATTGGGTTTAAAAAAATATTTGACTGAGATACGAAATACGCAACGCCGCCATTCCAAGCTGTCATTTGTTTTGTTCGTTGACTTTTTAATGTCTCAAGTAACACTAGTAATAATGCAGGTCATGTCCCCACGGTTCCTGAACCCATCTTAAAACACTTATGATAAGTGTGTAAATAAAGTAGTGTATATTATATAACTCGACTTCGGCTCGTTTCATAAACCCACACTCCTGTTGTAATGCCCTTCATTATGCACAGATACATAAACTACTATTGTACATTTGTAATTTAATTATTATTTATTTAAAACGACGAAATTTGCGATGTGATAGCATGTAATTATTATTAATGTATTAATATTTACTTTATTTTATTGTGTAATAATAATAATTAAATGCCCATTTCATTAAATTGTCGAAAGGGCCTCTGCGCGTTGGCTCGATCTGGCTCCGCGTACGCCTCCCAAATGTCCGGAACACCATTGTTCCGTGTACGGAAGAGACACACATAATAATGAATATATAATGAATATTCTTACCGATCTTTTCACACACAATATACACACAACTTAGTTCCCCCCACACACACCTTTTAATCCCCCCACTTGAGACTACGTGCTATTTTATACAATTTATGTATATTTAATTTTTGTAGTGTTGGGAAAAACTTGAGTTTACGGTCTTAATTTAAGTCTGTTTTTTTTCGTAAGTATTTATTCTAAGTTTTTATATGCGACTGACCAGCGGTGACCAGTCTTATCTGATGGTAAGTGTCGACGAGGTCGAGGGTGTAGCACGCCGGTTCAGTAACAGCCTACTCTTGCCTTGAAAAGACCCGAATTATATCTTTCCGGGAATACAGACGCGGGGAGCCAATTCCATCATAGCATACGTTGTGAATATTCCATTAAATGAATGGAATATTCACAACGTAAGGATGAAACCGCTCCACTTGCCTGGGCGGTCGGTGGTGGAACGAAGATGGCGAAATTATCGTCAAAATTATTAGGAAAAACTTATTATTCTGTGTAGCAAAGTCATACAATTTACGTTAAATAACAAAACTATGAAAGTGGCAATATTTAGATCAATGATTGATCACTTTATGGTGTTATTACACTTTATTTAAGTATCCCATCTCCTCCCGCTGGCGTCGTAAGAGGCGACAAAGGGAAAAATCCTACGGACGGGCAGCAGAGTCCGTCAAAACCCAATCTACAGCTACTGCGGTCGCTAACCCGCTTGCCAAGCGTGGCGACTATGGCAACTACCCCCAAGATGATACAAGTCATATTTGTGAGAGGCCTATATCCAGCAGTGGACTACATACGGCCGAAATGTATGTAATGTATGTTTTTTTTTTTATGACATAGGCGACAAACGAGCAGACGGATTACCTGGTGTTAAGCAATTACCGTCGCCCATGGGCACCCGCAACACCAGGGGAGTCACAAGCGCGTTGCCGGCCTTTAAAGAGGGTTGGAGCTCTGGGAACCTTACTCACCATCAGGAACACAACACTACATACCTGAAAGGTAGCAGTGCTATTATGGCTGTGGTCTTCTGTAAGGAGGAGGTACTTCCCCAGTTGGGCTGCCTCATACTCAAGCGTGATGGTAATCGCTGTGCCCTACCTCTCATTGTTGGACATACCCGGGTCCAGGTTTGTATGCATGTTTAAGTATCAGCCGGTCAGCACTAGTGGAAGTTCAAATCCGGCGTATGCCAATTTGCATAGACGTCTTAATTTGCTATCATTTAAGCAATTGAGATAATTATACGTAAGTAGGTATTTAAGTTTAAGATGTAACATCTGTAACTTGCTGGTGGTGCGTTAGTAATGGATGGATTACCGTTGAGTATATTTCGATTAAAACAACTAAAATAGGGGTTGCGATCCAAGCTCTGGATCGTATCTGGTTCAGCAGGTCTCTATTGCTGTCCATAGAGGCAACGCAGCCGGTGTAATGGGGACATTTGAGCCGGGTACGATCCAGGGGGGGGGGCTATTGTAATATGTAATTTTAAGTTTTATAAAATAGATATTTTATTTATAAAAATGTAGCTTACACCGAATAATAGTACATTGTGCAACGAGGATGGTAAGTAAGGTATAGTAAACGCGAGTCTATTAGAAGCTTTTAATGACTCAAGTTTGTTATACACTTACCACCCGTGGACCCTTACCACATACAATGTTTTTCATCACATTTGCGAGGTAATAATATAAATTCGTTGGTAAAATATTAGTTACTAGTGTAGTGTAGTTTTACCTATCAGACCGCATCCACTATAAAAGATTGTCAACAATGTCAACTTTTTTCAATGTCTTCCACAGATAATGTTAACAACTGCGTTTTGTTTTCGAAGTTGATAGATCATCCTGCCAAATAGTATCAATTATCAAAATAAAATAGAAAACAACTATTTTTAATAAATACTAAACATTAAATTGCAGTAAAATTTAATATAAAGATATGTTATATACCTATTAAAAGTTGGTTGTAGCAAACTTTTGAAGATATGATATACACCTTGGCTGTTTAGAAACATCCTCAGTCCAAGTGAAGTATAGGTTCTGTATATTTTTAAAACTAAACTTAACAGCCCGTGTGAGCTAAATCGGCTATAACTGCTCTGTACTCTCGCAAGTAACAACGCCATTGACGAGCAAGTGTGATGAAAAACAACGAAAACGGATTAAATCGCGTATACTAATTTAAACCACACGCACGCCCGCTGGCTCCACAGAAAACCAGCGCTGTTGGCCACGTTCGTCGTGCCGACTGCATTGCTGACCAATTCATCACCACATCTTGAATGAATATTTCATTGTATTTTCTTTGTTTTTTTTTATTTATTTTGTAGTGATGTGTTGTTTGAATAAAATAATTTCTATTTCTATTCTAAACTTCAACTTGATGTTTCGAACCCTTTAGCAGCGTTCGTGGTCATCGGGTGAATTAGTATACGCGATTTAATCCGTTTTAGTTGTTTTATTTCATGAGTAATTATCGCGGCAACCGAAGACAATAATATTATTTATTTCGATTGTCATAATTTATTTAGCAGGCTATTATTTTTTATTTTGCTTTAATATTTAACGAGTCATTGAAATTAAAAATAAACAAATAAATATGACAGGCCATTCTTTATTAACTGAGCCCCACGGTAAGCTCAAGAAGGCTTGTGTTGTATGTATTCGGCCAACGATATATATAATATACAAATGCTTAAATACATAGAAAACATCCATGATTTACGAACAAACCTGTGCACACACAAATAAAGGCGCTTACTGGGATTTGAACCCAGGGCCGTCGGCTTCATAGGCAGGGTCACTACCAACTAGCCAACTACCACTGCTGTCGTCAAAATCTAATTATCAATATTGACATATCTGAATTTGGCGTATAAAATAAAATAAACAATAAATATTCCGAGACAATCTTACACAAATCTACTTTGCCTTACGGGAAGTTCAGTAAGGCTTGTGTTGTAGGTACTAGACGACGATATACATATAAATACTTAAATACATAGAAAATACCCATGCCTCAGGAACAAATAACTGTGCTCATCACACAAATAAATGCCCTGAATGGGATTTGAATCGAGGACCATCGGCTTAATAGGCAGGGTCACTACCCACTAGGCCAGACCTGTCGTCGAAAACATAATTGAATTATATAATATCAATGAAATATTATTTCATTTGATTGAATCCAATCATGTTCACTGAAGCGTCCATGCCCTAGGGCTCTTTTTGATTTAGATCAAAGAATACTTCATTATCAACATTTCATTTTATTGTATTCTACATAGTTTCGCACGAGTAGATATATGTCATCATCATCATTATACAGCCTTGAGATGTCCACTGCTGGACATAGACCTCCACTTAATACAGGGTGTCATTTTTACATGATAAAAAATACTGGGTGTGACCTGTAATAGGAGCAATAATTTTAGGGATCGCTTCTACACCACGAACGTAGCACAATTGTTCTACAACTTTAAAAAAATGTGTTATTTCTGTCTTGGGATTTTTTCGAACAAACTAAATAGTATTTTCAATGAACGGCATCCAATAGTCTAGTTGACGTTTACTGTCAGCTTACAAACTTCATAGTTTTCGCAATACATTGCTTGCTTGGAAAATCTTTTTTTATGAATATTTAGTAAACTATAAGTTATTTTCAAAAGTCGTAGAATAAATGTTGCTACGTTTGTGGTAAAGAAATGATGCTTAAAATACCAAGTACCAAATTTTATTAAAATCGCTCCAGCTATTTAGACGTAAAGCAGTAACAAAAAAGTAGTATAGTTAAAGTGTATGTTACACACACACTCACAAACTTTCGCTTATAATATGAGTGTAGATTATGAATCAAAAGATATTCGGTAAACACTAACAGAAAGTGCGAAATAGTATTAAATTCGTTATGGCCATTATCGGTAGGCTAACAATTTAAACTCTTAACAATAATCTGTTAACTTAGGCATTAAAGCACTCGTGGGAAATCACACCTGTATGTTAATGACTCTTATTATGCGTCAGTCATATAATAGTATTTTATGCAATCGTTGTATAAGAGGGCGTTGGCGTGTGTTACAATTTGAGGTGAAGCCGAAAATTGTTAATATAGACCAGATCTGCCAAGTAACTACCCCCCAAGATGATACAAGTCATATTTGTGGGAGGCCTATGTCCAGCAGTGGACTGCATACAGCTGAAATGTAAATGTAAAGCGTTATTAGACTAAAGACGTTAATCGTGCGTTTGCGAATTTCGATTTTGATGTGATTCAAAATTGATAGATGTTTTTAAACGTCATTAGACATCTTTTCTTGCCTTTGATCGTTTTAATTGAATACTTTTAGCCTATTCGCTTGAATAAAACTAATTTTCTAAATGCTTTGCCTCTAGTATTGATACATACTGTATGTTCTTGGACGTACAAGTCAACCCTTATCAAATAGTAATATAATATCAAGTATTTCAATACTCAATCCGTCTATGTGTCATATTATTTCGACATTCGATATTTTGGCCATGTCATAATAAAATTAAGTCATTGATCAAAGTCACTATCAACTATCATCATCATGTGTCGCTTAACTTTAAGGACATTATTACATACTCCGGCAAATCCATTCTGCTCTAAGGTTGATAGCATTCAGATTTTTATACATTTTTTTAGATAATTCACCTTAAAGCAAAATGGATTTGTGCCATTTTATTTAAAGTTGTACACTCAACTTTTTTTTTAGTTTGGATTTTTTTGTGTGATTTCTACTCAGAATCAAGAGCTCTTTCGAACCTGATAGAAGAAAAAATGTGTCCCAAGCTTTTTTATTACATTCCGTTACTATTTTTCATACATTTCATATGACGGTAACGGAACGGAAGTAATAAAAAATGTATGAAAATTTTGGGACAGTTTTTCTCCTCAGGCTCGAAAGATCTCGTGATTTTGAGTAGAAACCACACAAAAAAATCCACATTAAAGAAAAAAGTTGAGTGTACAACTTTAAATAAAATGGCCCATTTACCCGAGTTAATAGTTAAGCGAGACATATCAGACTATGGACGTCAACTATTGGACATAGGCCTACTAAAGTCCCATTTAGACCAGGCAATAATTTGTATACGATTCTCATTCCATTGCGGGCTGTCGGCGTACGGCGAATTCGGTCGCTTTATATAACCCCGCAATGTAATGAATATCGTATACAAGTTCTTGCATGGTCTAAATGGATTCCCGTAATCTTTATAGGTCGTCGATTATTAAATAATAAATAAATATTACAAGACATTCTTACTCATATTGCCTGAGCCCCACGGTAAGCTCAAAAAGGCTTTATTGTGGTTATGAGTACTCAGCCAAAGATACAGGGTGATCAATCCAAATGGGTCAGGAAGGGAAAGTCAGAAACTATGAGAGATAGCGAAATCTGTTCTTAGGAACCATATATGGCGTCGATTTTAGATTAAATAATAATGGCATTCAAACTTTTTAAGAAGAATTTTTGCATCTAGGAAAATGGTTACCTTTTTGAACATTTATTGAAATCAAATAATTATCTTTTTGTTGGGTTTTTTAATCAATTACTTAAACAGTATTTAAAATGTACTCGTTGTGACTCATGAACTTATGTTTCGTACCATCAATAATACAACAACGAAAAATCTTTCAGATTTACACCTAACATTGTTTACAAGATCGATTCCCGTTTATGTATGAGAGATTAAAAAAAGTGTGAATGCCATTAATATGAAATCTAAAATCGAACCTATGGCTCCTAACAACAGATTTCGATTTCGCTATTTCTCATAGTTTCTTCTCCCCCTACTGACCCATTTGGATTGATCACCCTGTATATAATATTTAAATACCACACAAATACTATACTTGCCGTGTGATGCCGGCTGACTAGAATAGCACCACCCTATCTCCTCCCGCGGGTGTCGTAAGGGGCGACAAAGGGAAAAATCCTATGGACGGGCAGCGTCCGTCAAAACCTAATCTACAGCTATTGCGGTCGCCAACCCGCCTGTCAAGCGTGGTGACTATGGCAACTACCCCCAAAATGATACAAGTAATATTTGTGGGAGGCCTATGTCCAGCAGTGGACATAGGCCTCCCACAAATATTACTGCATACGGCTGAAATGTATGTAGTGTAAGTATGTACCTACGCAAATACTAAATGCAATGAATATTATGCAAACTAAAATATTCTATTACACGTAAAATGATATTTGAAACTACGATTATATTAAACACATCATACATACATTGTAACTGTGAGGTATGGAAATACAAGCTGCACTTAAAATTCCGCAAAAATACCTTATAAGTACGAAGAATTCGGCTAGGAAGTGTTAATCGACATTACATTTCCAGAGATCATTTACAGAATCAAAAAAATGGATTGATCTGGTATTGAGGGTAAGTTTTTTGGACCCGGGTATATCCTTAAACTACGTCCAACAATGAGAGGTAGGGCACAGCGATGACCATCACGCTTGAATCTGGGGCAGCCCAACTGGGGAAGTACCTCCTCCTTACAGAAGACCACAGCCATAATAGCACTGCTACCTTTTAGGTATGTAGTGCTGTGTTCCTGATGGTGAGTAAGGTTCCCAGAGCTCCAACCCACTTATAGGTCGGCAACGCGCTTGTGACTCCCTTGGTGTTGCGAGTGCCCATGGGCGACGGTAATTGCTTACCATCAGGCAATCCGTCTGCTCGTTTGCCACCTTTGTCATAAAAAAAAAAAAACAGAAAAAAAAAATGGATTGATCTGGTATTGAGGGTAAGTACTAAATCCTGGAACTAGCAATATGCTAAATGCTTTCCGTTAAACAATTTACAACAAAATGTAATTAACATAACGATTTAATTGTCTTAATCCGCTGAGAACATTCAGGGTTATAATATCTGTGGCCTTAGTGAATAAGTCAAATTGACTCAGTAAAAAAGGCCACAAGTCCTATAAAATGTACGGCACTTGTACCCTTTTACGCTGTGCTAATTTGACTTATACCCTTTTTCAGTAGGGCCACAGATATAGTATACAAAGTGAGACTTACAGGCTAAATGTTTGACGGCCTGCTTATCGGCAAGACGGCGGAGCAATGTGTGTTTACCCTATCTAGCGGGACAGTGGATCTTAAATAAAAAAAACCGGCCAAGAGCGTGTCGGGCCACGTTCAGTGTAGGGTTCCGTAGTTTTTCGTCCGTCACAGTAAGTGTTCCCACTTAAGAGTTAAAAATGGGCTATTTGATACATTATTGTTGACATATTAATATTAAGTACAGAACCCTAAAAACGGGCCCACAAAGGACGGTGACTTTGTCTTACTACTTCACTCCCACTCAGATGGGTACTGAGTGTGAGTGAAGTAGTAAGACGTATATACGTATATTTCGAACATCTTTCTCTTTTACTCCAAATAAGGTGTCGTAAACCATATTCGTAAATTTCGGACGATTGTCTCTGTCACTAACGCCTTAATTGGAGTAAAAGATAAATGCTCGACATATGCGAACTTCGATGTTCGCGGTACCGGGCCTGAAGTGATGAAGTGTGTCTTGTCATTCAATAGAGATTTTGACAGCCATATCTTAGGGAATAAGGGCTCATTAATTAACAATTTGTAAGAAACTATCGCCTTAACGACTTTAGTGCTGGAATAATATAAAGTACCTATTTTGCTCGCAAAAAAGCCTAAGATATATGTGATCCCACGGCGCCTCCGCCTTTCTCGAGCGAAAGCAGAGACCATTTTACCAAAAACTCGTACGATGTATGAAATCCTGCGGCGCTTACAGTTTTTTTGAGTTGATAAAGTTTGTATGGGGAACAATATTTTAGTTTTTTAGTATATTACTCGATTTTTTTCATACTTTCTCACCAATTCAAAACCAAAATTAGCCAAATCGGTAAAGCCGTTCTCAAGTTATAGCGTGTCCAAGAGAAATAGGGGTTCATTTATATATATATAGATTTTATTCAAAAACTATTGAACCTATCAAGTTCAAAATAATTTTCCTAGAAAGTTTATGTAAAGTTCTACTTTTGAGATTTTTTTTCATATTTTTGAAACTTGTGGTTCAAAAGTTAGAGGGGGGGGGGACGCACTTTTTTTTACTTCTGGAGTGATTATTTCCGAAAATATTTACATTATCCAAAAATGATGTTAGTAGACCCCTATTCATTTTTAAATACCTATCCAACAATATATCACACATTAGGATTAGAATGAAGAAAAAAATCACTCCCCACTTTACGTGTAGGGGGGGTACCCTAAGAAAACATTTTTTTCCACTTTTTATTTTTGCACTTTGTCGGCGTGGTTGATATACATATTACTACCAAATTTCAGCTCTCTAGTGCTAACGGTCACTGAGATTATCCGCGGACGGACGGACGGACGGACGGACAGACATGGCGAAACTATAAGGGTTCCTAGTTGACTACGGAACCCTAAAAAGTAGCTTAGTCGCTGGACTTGGAAGTCCTGGGTTCAAATACTGAGCAGGACATTTTATACGAGTATATATATATATACATACGTTTCGTGTACGAGGAAGATCTATATATTAATAACAATACTTTTGTATACTCGACGTGTAAAAGTGCCCTTGTGGCCTACTTACTGAATAAACGTTTGACTTTGAGTTTGAGTTTGAATTAAACAGCTGCGACCATGGAAGTCACAGCACTTTTGAAGTGTCTTCAAAAATCTAGGTTTAATATGTTATTAAATAAATATATTTATATTATAACACATTAACGATATTCAATAATACCGTCAGGTATTCGATATTTATAATTGTCGCCCTCTGATCTGATTAAAAAGAGGAATTAATGAGCTATCTCTCGTTCGTTCACTAAAGAAGAATTTTAACTTGCCAAATAACTTGTATAGATAAATATGAATCGACTTATTATGTGAACAACATCACTATTTTAGTTTGCCCGAAAATGAGCGTTAGATAACGGGGAGTAGTCTTCAAAATTCAAAACTTATACATACTAACCATGAAAGTCACAGCACTTTCGAAACGTCAGTAAAAGTCTATCTATCAATACCTTTACCTTTAAAGTCGATAAAGTCCCTATTGGTTGTTTTTTTTATACTAGACTGACCAGCGTTTGACCTCAGTCGCACCTGATGGTAAATGTCGATGAGGTCGAGGGTGTAGCACGCTGGTTCAGTAAGGGCCTATTCACTCTTGCCTTGAAAAGACCCAATTTATATCTTTCCGGGAATACAGATGAAGGGAGCGAATTTGTTATTGTATAAAAATCGCAAGCGTTTAAATCAGTATCTATTATTAAATATTTGCCCGAGTTACAAGGCCCACCTTGTATATTTAATAGACCATAAAAACTGCGATTGGCATGAAGCATACTAATTAAATTGTGTAATAACCGTATTAGTTCACGACTAGATAATAACATACTTAGTATAGCTATGGATATGATGATTGTTAAAGGCCTTGTAGCTTATACAAATTAAATGGCGAATTGGGTCATAAATCATCGGAAATATGCTGTCTCTTTCGAACCCTGCACTTATATTAGTCATTATTTGGGGGAGCAGTGGACGTACACGTCTGAAATGATGATGATGATATTTTAAAACTAACTGTCGGGGACTTAAAATCTGAATGCCTACAGCTGACATCTAGGCATTTTTCTCTTCTACTCGAATCAAAGCGAAATTTGCCGTGTGGCTGACTAGAATAGCACTACCCTATCTCCTGCGGGTGTCGTAAGAGGCGACAAAGGGAAAAATCCTACGGACGGGCAGTAGCGTCCGTAGAAACCCAATCTACAGCTACTGCGGTCGCCAACCCGCCTGCCAAGTAACTATCCAAGATGATACAAGTCATATTTGTGGGAGGCCTATGTCCAGCAGTGGACTGCATACTAGGGTGATTCATTTTTCCAAAAGTTTGATTTTCATGTGACTTTGATTTTCCCCTGGGTCTCACTGGTACAAAAGATAAATAAACCAAATTTCAGGAAGATTAAAGAATATTTAGAGGTTGCACATGTCGACCACTTTTATCTCACACTGGTGAAAACACGAATCAGTCTTAATATTTTTGTTTTTTTTTTAGTGCGATTTCTGATTCACATATAAACAAAACAATTGTAATTTAAAATGGGAACTAGAAGAGGTATTTGGATATTAGATAAAGTGCCTAATTGGGGTTTTTGTAGGAACTCGCCTTCCTTCAAAAGAACAAGTGTTTTTAGTGTTTATTCTTCATCTCAAGGACAACAACGAAACACTTTCAGAAGCAGCTAAATCCACCAGTGCCACAAACAGAAGCCAAATGGCTAAGAAAATTGAAGATTCAGTTGACAAAATGAATAATTTTTAGTATTACACTGGGATAGTAAGCTGCTGCCTTCCGTTGCCCAAGGAAATTACTTTGGAAGATAAAGTTGCAATCATAGTAACCGGAAATGATTTCGAAAACTTACTTGGGTTACCTGTTGCCCTTAAATGTACAGGTGAACGTATGTCTGATGCAGTTATCAAAGAAATAGACCAAGATAAAATCATCGAATACTCGTATCATTTGACATAACATCGTCAAACACAGGTTTCATTAAGGGAGCTTGCATAAAATGCATAAGAATCGAAATATTATTAAATCGAACACGTTGTGGTTGGCATGTCGCCATCACACCCACGAACTAATAGTGAAAGGAGTGTTTGAAGAGTGTTGTAAATGTGGTCAGCGACAAGTGGTCCTGATATTCAGATTGACCGGAAGTTCCAAAGTCTGTGGAATATACTGGACAAGAAGTCGTATACGACAATGCTAGATGAAGAGACTCCCGATTCCTTCAGCTTTTGACCATTTACCTCGACGCCAACCTGCAATAGTGCTCTCGCAGTTGCCAAAAGGCACCTTTGGTATTTGTCAGAAGCAAACGATTAGAGAGTTAAAACCTAACTTTTGAAAGAAAAGACCTGAGAGTGATTTCATTACTATCAAAACAAAGACTTCTCTTCTTTGAGTCTTTCGAATTGTTTGGGGTTCACGATGTGACTGAATACTGTGGTGACTCTCTGAAAAGCTATGTAGATGCTGTTTGGGTAGTCAATAATACAGCAGAAAGAGGTATCGCGTTGATTAAAAAGTTTAAGGAATCAGTTTGAGATGAAAAACAAAAACAATTTTTGTTGAAAGTCGTCGAATATCACAGGAAAAATGTGCCTTAGCGAACAAAATAAGGCACTGCGTCGTACAAAGTGAATTAATATAAGAACTTTACATTTAATTACAATGGTATTTAATTATTATTTATATTTCAGTTGTATTTTAAACACGTAATTTGTAATTTATGGAGTTAATAAAGTTAAAGTACAAATATCGTCATTTTTCTTTACTTTTTCATAAGTGACCAATGTGTGCAACCTCTAAATGTAATCCAATCTTCTTGAAATTTGGCATAAATATTGCTTATATCACTGAGACACGAGAGCCGAGCAAAGTCTGTAAAAATATATAACTTTTTTTTTGCCTAACAAAATGAAAGACCCTACTGCATACGGCTGAAGTGTAAATTTAAAGCGTCATTAGACTAAAGACGTTAATCGTGACTTTGCGAATTTCGATTTAGATGTGATTCAGAATTGACAGACGTTTTTAAACGTCATTAGACATCTTTTCTTGCCTTTGATCGTTTTAATTGACTAGTTTTAGCCTATTCGATATACGCTTGAATAAAACTAATTTTCTTGAATAATTTTTACAAGACTAATTGCTTAATTAACATTGCAATTATTCGTCTTTAATGGTTTTCTTTCAAGCGAAATAATTTGGTCCTGTGGTTCATTTTAATCAATGATTGATAATATACATAGATGACAAGCTAAGGTGTCAGCCGCGATAGCTGGAGATGCGGGTTCAAATACCGACTCGAACGCCGGTGGTCCTCGTCGCTTTTCCTTAAGTAGCTTTAAAAAAATTTTTTATGCAGAAACGTCTGCTAGCGAATCTTCGATATTTAAATCGAAAGAAAAATAGAAAAATTTGACTCGAAGCGGGACTCGAACCCACAACCACTGGATCACTAGCCCAGTGCACTACCAATTGTGCTATCCGAGTACCGCTTAGACCTGTCGAATTTTTCTATATTATCCTTCGTGGTATACGTCATCATGGGTGACGTGTAGCTTTAAATTTATTTAGTCACACGCGCAACGCGAGCGGCGAGGCAAACGAACAGTCGGCACTCTTAGTGCTTGAAAATATGGCCTATATGATCTCCGAAACTTGACACATGAGTGACTAAAAGTAAAGCCGTCATCTTCATCTATAAAATATTACAACGACTCCCAAGAGATTAAATAAGTGTAGGTTTTGGCGACAGGTTTGGTCTAGTGGGTAGTGACCCTGCCTATGAAACCGATGGTCCTGGGTTCAAATTTCAGTAAAGGGTGTGATGTTTGATGTGATGAGCACAGATATTTGTTCTTGAGTCATGGGTGTTTTCTATGTATTTAAGTATTTATATGTATCTATCTATTATATATATCGTCGTCTAGTACCTAGAACACAAGCCTTACTGAGCTTACCGTAGGACTAGGTCGATTTGTGTAAGATTGTCATAAAATATTTATTTATTTTATTGTTTTATTCTCAAAAGAAAATAATTTCTCATAGATACTAATACTAGTAAGTATTAGTAAGTAAGTATTGGATTACAATGACTCCTGAATCCCAGTCGGTGTCCATTCCAGATTTTTGCGATATGTCATCGAAAATGTACCACACTTAGCAAGATAACATTCCATTGTGCCCATACCTCCCTTTTGGACGTAGTTTAAGGACAGTTCCCCTTGTTTAGGCATAATTTGTTTTGTAATAATTTTAATGTTGCTGTTAATAATAATAATTTTAAATTGTCTCAGTGTTGGCATAATTGTATATAAGCAGAAACTGATCTCGCATAATTCTTTTCCGCCGAATTCTATTACGCAGAATTTAAATAAGCCTAATGGTTGGTAGGTACACATAATTTGGAAAGACCGAATGGTGTTATTACGATTTTTTTCCCAGAAAGTGTGTTTTTGTCGTAATCGCTGTTCTAATTTAACCTAACCTAACCCACTTTGTTTTTCTGTTGTGGTCACAGTTCTAACCTAACCTAACCCACTTCGGACATTCGGTCTCAATAATAGTATGCCAATATTTTTTCGGACAAAATAGTATACGGCTAATACAGAATTATGCTAAATAAAATTCGGCAACATTAATATTCGGCGTAAATAAATTATGCGTAACTTGGTATGCGTATTAAGATTCGGACAAAACAAATTATGCCAAATAAAGGGAACCCTTTAAGGACATACTATGGTCCCAATGTACTTTAAAGACAAACACTGGTCTAAATATTTGATATACCTACGCATATAATATTACTGAACATAGTTTAAATTTGAATTAAGTCTCACACAAACATTAAACTTTCTTGCTACGGACATGAAAGTCAAGAACCAAAACGTTGTAAGTATATTTGAGTTCCACGAGACTTTCGACCTTACATAACACAGTAAGCTTTAAGGCTAAAGTTCATAATTGAGTGCTTTCCTGAACAATGTTATTTGAAGTAGATTAAGATTATCGATCGAGGTTAGGTTGATTACTTGTACTCCGATTGATGAAGGCTATTTTCAAGTTTCAGAAATGATGTCTACACCCCGTTATCTTGCTCAGTTTAGGGGCAAGTGATTTGGCAGTTACGATTATCTAAGTCGATAAAACATAAAGTTAGCTTACTCACTCAGTAACATTTCAAAAGATCTTGGGTCTTGACCCTAATTGTAATTTTTTTAAGTAACTTTACGTCACGAACGCATTTGCGTTTCCCATATAAATAACATTATCACTTGGGCAGTTCTCCGCAGAAAAATTCTCCCCATACAAATTCAGTTGCAAGAATCAACTTAGTGCCAGGGCTTAAGAATAACGCTTGAGTGATCTAATAGCTTATGAACTATAATTTAAAATCATTGGCACTTCTCAAAACACGGTATGTACCTAAATATTGCAACTTGCAAAAAATATGTTGTGGCTGACAATGACGGGCAGTGTCAACAATGACATTTTATAAGGATGTCATGAGTGGGAGTCGGGTCTGTGGTTACAAGCCCTACCGTCACCATCCATAGGTACACTCCTGGGCAACACAACATTCCGTTTGGCGACCAGTTTGCGGTTAGGGACACCAACCAACGCTTCACATCGCTGCCAATGCGGTACCATGGTAGACACCTTGGATCATCATGGGCTGTCGTGCTGCAGAAGCGCCGGACGCATTCCTCGCCATGCCACCATTAACGATGTCATCCAAAGGGCCCTTGTCAGCGTCAAAATGCCGGCCGTCTTAGAGCCTATTGGCCTTGCGAGGGACGATGGCAAGAGGCCCGACGGAATGACATTGGTGCCTTGGAGGATGGGGCGGCCCCTAGTCCGGGGAAGCTACATGGGTGGACACCCTTGCGCCGTCTCATCTTCTAGGTACCAGCAGTAGTGCTGGATCTGCAGCATCGACAGCCGAAGACCTCAAACGCCGCAAATATGCCACTCTTGGCAGTGGCTACATATTTGAGGCGTTTGGGGTCGAAACGTTGGGACCTTGGGGACCGGGCGCACGCAGGGTCTATAAAGACCTAGCGTCGCGCCTGAAGTTACAGGTGACCAGAGGGCTGGCCAGTATTTCGCTCAGCGAATAAGCATGGCCATACAACGTGGCAATGCTGCCAGCCTCCTGGGCACACTGCCCATTGGTAGCGATCTAGGAGATATTTTTTATTTATAAATAGGTTTAGTTTAAGTTTATTTTGTTTTTTAATTGTTTCCTATTTTAATTGTGTTTCTTTTCATTGTTAATTAAATTATATACAGAATTTAAAATACCAAGGTATATATTAATAATAACAACTCAAGTTAAATAATATGTATGATTAATTTTTGTTATGATTAATATTTAGATTATAGATCAAAATCATGTCGACTGTCTGAGAGCCCCCTTAAATATGTTACAGTTAGTTGCATAACTGAATCAGTAATGACAATATGTACCATTTTGATACACTTTTTTTTTTTTTTTTTTAGGAAAAGCTTGTAAACAATCTACTGAGGTACTCGTTTTAACTCAGTTATGCAACGAACTATATATATTGCGGGGCTTAGTAATCCCACAATCTACCATTCGAGCACTAACGTTACTATGTACCTACATACGTGCTTCTGCCCACATCATTGTTGGATGCTAAAATCATTGTCGGCTTCGAGGATTATCATTGTTGGCTACACGCGTCATTGTCATCCTTTCCAATTTTACCGACAATGATGCAGCCAACAATGACAAATTTAAAGAAACCTGTCGAAATGTGTTTTCATTAGAAAGTTGAGTAAGGAAGCATATCTTAACATGATTAAACCTAAAATTCCTTCAATATGTGTAAGTAAGATATTAGTTATAATGCATAGTTATTGATGTATATTTAACAATAACAATGATGATATATTTGACAAGATTGGAAGAAGTATCTTTGGCGACTCTCCATGCCGTAACGTTGCACGTGCTGCTTGTTCCGCTGGTTGTGAGTCGACTGAGAGGCGGGGGCGAACATCGGGGGCCCATATTTTGGGTGTTCGATGCGTTTCGTTTCATGATAAATCCAAAACCAAAGCTGGCGTCAACAATGACTTTTTTTTTTGACACACTTTTTGATTTGAATTTTAATATATTATACATAGTTAACTAGTCATGTTTTTTATAAAATTGTATGTAGAATCGAATAGTGATGAATTGTGTATAAGTAATATTACATATTTTAAGTTAGTTTGTAAGTTAATAAACATACATTACGAACAACTAGTTTAGTCCCTTGTAAAAAACGGTTGATTTTGCACATATTTGGCCGGTAACTTTTTATATAGGAGATCAAGCTTAAAATGGTTCCGATAGCTTTTCTATTGATTAATGGAGTATCGAAAAAATGTGCGTTGATGCGTAAATATTGCATCTGTGAAAAGATATCTTTAGGAACATAAAAAATGACCGGTTCGGAGAACTGCCCACTTATGCATTCGTAAACGTTTTCTTATTCAAAAGTAACTTACACTAGAGCCTCTGATCTTTGAAATAGTCATTAAGTGATTTCCATAGATAACCAATGAGAATCTCTATGAAGATTACTCGGTAACTACTTAATTATTTAAAATAATATTATAAATAATTATAGGACATCCTTATACAAATTGTCTGAGCCCCACGGTAAGCTCAAGAAGGCTTGTGTTTTGGGTACTCAACCAACGATATATATAATATACAAATACTTACATACATATATAAAACACCCATGACTTGGGGACAAATATTTGTGCTCATCACACAAATAAATGTCCTTACTGGGATTTGAACCCAGGACCATCGGCTTCATAGGCAGGGTAACTACCCACTAGGCCAAACCAGTTGTCAAAACATTATATTAATGCATTTCTATATATTATACAATTATACATTTGTATGTCCTTTCAGTAGCTAAGTCAGATATTTTAAAATGAATAAATATCCCACGTAGTTGTGTTAATTTTTGTACTTGTGACTCCTCTAGTGTTGCGAGTGTCCATAGGCGACGGTAGTTGCTTACCATCAGGCAATCCGTCTGCTCGTTTGCCTCATGTATAATAAAAAAAACTGCACCCACTTGACCGTTGACTGGTAGAGGATGCATTATTTTTATATTAAGCAGAAACGTCTGCTAGCATATCAAAGATATTTAAATTAAATAAAATAAAAAAATTTGACTCGCAGCGAGACTCGAACCCACAACCACTAGCCCAGTGCACTACCAGTTGTGCTATACGAGCGCCGCTTAGACATGTCAAATTTTTCTATCTTATCCTTCCTGGTATACGTTATTGCATTAAGTAGTAGTAGTAGTAGTAATATTCTTTATTGCACCAACCAGAAATTGTTACAGAAAAAAAATACTAAGTTAAGTCCACTTATTGTTATATTTTTATGTGCAATAAAGTTTGAATAATTCAATAAATAATTGATTGTTGATGTATAATTAATTAATTGGTTTTCTTTTTTTAATAATGACTTGACTTGTAAATTGTGCATGGATGTGTATATTTATAATAAATTGTAATTTATATTCGTTAAATAAATTATTAGATAATAAAAAAAAAAAATTTCATAAAAATCAAACATCTTTATTGATTGGTGTAAGTTAATTGCATCAGTAATCACTTGGGGTTCGCAGGCTTAGTTCTCGATTGTAACTGTATGGAAATGGCAGAATTAACTGATATTTCGAGTGCCTTATTTCAATGGGATAGAGTCTATATTGATTAAAATCTATGGTCACCAAAATTGCCAATGAGTTATACCTTTTGACCAAGGATTGAATAGTAAATATTTATGTACGCACCAGTCTCCATCAGATATATCGGAGCTGTGGAGGTGGTCACAAATTACTGAACCTTTATAGACTTGATAATAGAGGCGTTGTTCAGATATTTGTGACCACCTCCACAGCTCCGATATATCTGATGGCAACTGTACCAATAACCCTTTCCCCATTCAAAAACGGCAAATGTACACCATTTTGTTACAACATATATTTTATCTGTGTAAATGTTATTAGGCATGACCAACACATGTTAGAAATTCTAACAAAATTAAGTTAAATAGATATTTTATGAGCAATTTATCTTAATAACGACAACGACGAAAATAACTGGAATGTTTCAAAGATAATTGACCCTAAAATGATAAACTTTAAGATCTAAAAAAAATGCGAAATTAATTAATTACATTCCTCAGAAAAATAAAATGTACGGTAACTATATACATAAACGCATTATTTTACGATCAAAATAAAAATTGCATTATTTTTCCATACTTTAGAGTGGGCGACGACCTAGGCGTGACGTCTTAGTTAAGCATCATTTTGTTAGGAGCCTTTTGAGCGGACAGTGCGAGATTCAGACTTTAACTCTAATTTCTGACTCTTGTTTACCTTTTACGCAATTGATCCCATAGCGATAGTTGATCCTCACGACGAAACAAGTCGATTCATATCATAAACAAACATATTCGATCATCTAGAATAGCACCAATTGCTTAGTGTGGGCCAAAAAAATTTTTTTTTAATGTTGGATCTCCACAAGGTTCTTTTGACTGCAAAACTCATAAAAATCACATACACCAATTTTCATTACAATCAAACATTATTTAGAGGTCGCGCAAAATTGATCACTTTCCCAATAGTAAAATGTATGGAACTAATTTAAGCAAAGAAAAAATGTCACCTGGGGACATTTTAATGGTTTAATTTCGTTTATTTCTAGATAGATATAACAACATAAATATCAAACCGGCAGTTTTATAATTGTATGAGATATAATTTTTTTGAGTCATGTTTCGCAATCAGTAAATTACTAGCAACTGAGTTAAGATTTTGCACATACATTTCCACTCGCTAATAGAAAAAAGGAGCCTTGTGGAGATAACACTCAAAACATTTTTTTTACTTCATACAAACATGGACCACCCTACTATTGCTTCATTATTATATTAAAATCGATGTAATAAGCTATCTATGAAAACACGTCAGATATTCGCGACTGACTAATTTATTTCCACAAAGTAACGGTAGTATAAGTTACATACTGACAGTTCATAGATGGCGCTGTACATATAGAGAATAAAGAGGTTTAATAATCATAGTAATACTATCGATATTACACTAAAGAAAGTGAATAAGTTTGTTGTTGTATGTTAAATTCAAGACATTTTCGCCATTTTATGGCTCAACCGGAAGCCCAGTTCTTGACTAAATGAAATTTTACGTAAAGTAATCAATCAACACCGGTTCTACGTCAGTTTTGATTGATTGTATACTTTTGTGAAAACCTGAACATCTTAAGAAATAAAAATTAATGAATTCTTTTCACTTATCTCGATTAAGGTTTAGGGTAAATCAAAAGAAATAACTTTTAGCAGGAAATACACATTACTAAGGATAAAGAATTGATACAATTAATTTGGATTTAATTTGTAATATCTCAGACTTAGTATTTTCATTGCGGTAGGGAAAAAAATGTGTTTCACTCGGCAACAAAGTATGTTTGCCTCTCGTGCCGTGAAATAAAATAAGTAAGTATTGTTTATCAGGTGTGCAAAGCTAGTGTTTACCCTCTTGTGAATATTGAGAACCGAACAAGCAAATGATAAAAAATTTGAATCTTTAACTGTAGGTAATTTTATCTATATATATATTTTTTTTATGGTATTTAATTACTGTAATTTTAAGGTTTGATATATTTTCTTAAAAAATTACGCATTGTATGTTTAAGATTTTTTTGTATACTGTTTTGAAAAAATGAGTCACGCCGAGTTTCTTGCCGGTCATAAAAATCAAAATACTTCTCGGGTCAGAGGTGTAGGGTTAGAACCGGTGTAGTTTTTATTTTTCTCTTTTACTTTTGTATACTCGACGTGTGAAAGTGCCCTTGTGGCCTACTTACTGAATACACGTTTGAGTTTGAGTGAGTGAGTGATACAAGCACAAAATATGTAATTACCAACACTTTACGTACCTGTATTAAAAAATAGGTAGATACATATATAGATTACAAACACAATTTTTTTTTACACTAACACATAAACAACACTACACGATTTTTTGCTCACGATTTACAATGGAACTAAAATATAAATTGTTTATCATGAATTTTTATGCATTTTAATATAATGCAATTAATATTGTTAACAGCTGTCGTGTGACTGTTATGTTTACATATGATATATAATAGTATTGTATGCGTCAGTTGTACTTAATTCCGATGAACTGCATATTTTATCGTTGACAAAGTAAAAAAAAAAAAACATTTAATGCAAATAATTTTTCATTCAAAATCAAGAATGTACAAGAGTACAAAGTAATTAAATACAAAATGTACATGCTATTTTATGTTAGTTGGTTGAATGAAGTTTTAAAGAATGATCATAAATTATTATTTAAAATTACATCCAACCCAATTACTTGGCTCCCTTGTGAATAAAATGAAATTTTGCTATCTTATTTTGAAGAATTAAAACCGGACTTTCGGAGCTATAATGGACTCTTGATCGTTGGGAGGGTTTCAAGGCACGAGAGAACACACTTTGCTACCAAGAGAAACACACAATTTTTCACCCCACTATCCGCGAGAGAAAAATTTGACTCTAAAACATTAAAATATAATCAAAATTATTTTCATAAAAACATTGTATGATACTTCATATTATATTGCACTCGTGTAAACAAAATGCAATATTGCTATCTGTTTTTAAAGAAAAAATGTTTTACGTCAATTTAAAAGTCATCGGAACTTAACATGCAACTAAATAAATGTGCAATGCTCAAAATAATGCAATTTATGCAACTGCGTACGCCATTGAAAACGAAAAATGCAATGTAAGTCATTTACTATTGACAATTATAACATTGAATGGATATTAGAATCTATTGACGTATAAAATGAGTAGGTATATTCATCCATACTTCCATACCAGTCCATACTAATATTACATACATATATTCATTTCAGCCGTATGCAGTCCACTGCTGGACATAAGCCTCCCACGAATATGACTTGTATCATTTTGGGGGTAGTTGCCATAGTCACCATGCTTGGCAGGCTTTGGACCCGGGTATGTCCTTAAACTACGTCCAACAATGAGAGGTAGGGCACAGCGTTGACCATCACGCTTGAATATGGGGCAGCCCAACTGGGGAAGTACCTCCTCCTTACAGAAGACCACAGCCATAATAGCACTGCCACCTTTCGGGTATGTAGTGTTGTGTTCCTGATGGTGAGTAAGGTTCCCAGAACTCCAACCCCCCTTAAAGGCCGGCAACGCGCTTGTGACTCCCCTGGTGTTGCGGGTGCCCATGGGCGACGGTAATTGCTTAACACCAGGCAATCCGTCTGCTCGTTTGCCGTCTATGTCATAAAAAAAAAGGCGGGTTGGCGACCGCAGTAGCTATATATTAGGTTTCGACGGACGCTGCTGCCCGTCCGTAGGATTTTTCCCCCTGTCGCCTCTTACGACACCCGCGGGAGGAGATGGGGTGGTGCTATTCTAGTCAGCCGGCATCACACGGCGGACTAATATTATAAATGCGAAAATAACTCTCTGTCTGTCTGTTACCTCTTCACGCTTAAACCGCTGAACCAATTGGGATGTTTGATATGGAGAGAGGTTGAGCTACGAGAAAGGACACAGGATAATTTTTATCCCGCAACCATACTTTAAAGACGGGCAGGGCTGGCCGACGAAGTCGCGTAGAAAATATAGTATACTACTATGTTGCTATATTATTTACTAAAAGAACTAGAACTATTTTTTTGTGACATAGGCGGCAAACGAGCTGACGGATTGCCTGGTGGTAAGCAATTACCGTCGCCCAATGAGCACCCCGTAACACCAGGGAAGTCATAAGCGCGTTGCCGGCCTTTAAGAGGGGTTGGAGCTCTGGGAACCTTACTCACCATCAGGAACACAACACTACATACCTGAAAGGTAGCAGTGCTATTATGGCTGTGGTCTTCTGTAAGTAAGGAGGAGGTACTTCCCCAGTCGGGCTGCTCGAGATTCAAGCGTAATGGTCGTCGCTGTGCCTTACCTCTCATTGTTGGACATAGTTTAAGGACATACCCGGGTCCCGGGTTATTTCTTTAAGTACCTTTTTTAAGCACTGTATGTGTGTTGTGTCACACCCTCACTCCGAGCGGTGTGTCCTGACTCAGCTTGAAAATGATTACCAGAGCTTACCCGAAATATGTCGCCTAGTGCGATATAATTACACGTGAGTTTATCCGTTTGTAACTAAGTAGTAGTAACATGGCTCAGAACACTTTTATGTAAATAGTGAAGCGCTAGTGCCCTAGCGGTAAGAACGTGCGAGTCGTGCGACTTGCAATCCGGAGGTCGCAAGTTCAAACCCCGGCTCGTACCAATGTGATTTTCGGAAAGGTGTATCATTTGATATCTACCAGTCGCTTTTCGGTGAAGGAAAATATTGTTTCGAAAAGATTATATACCTACTTTGATTTCTGTAAACCTTTAAAAAAAGTGAAAAGTAGTATAAAAATTTCTATCACTCATATTTCTCAGAGGGTTTATATATCACAACTGAGTGGCCGACTTTCAAAAACCCCTTAGACTCTTATATTAAAATGAAAAGGAATTATTTGGCATAAAAATTCGTCTTATACAACGTGAATTACCCGTTTCTAATCAATTAATAATATATTTGTGTTTAAAAAAATATCGTATGCTAAAGTGACATGCACTACCGCAGTCGAACACCCATTCTGTTATGTATTTTTTGTAGATATGTCTACTTGTTGACTCATATTATTTGCTAAGTCCGCGTGACTGTATATATACCCTAGGGCCCAGTTTGTTAGGTTAACTGGCTTGACTAATACATTAAATGTGTACCTACAGTTAATAAAACGGACCACATGAATATTATGTACAATATGCATTATTAGTTTATGGTTGAAAAAAATTTTGGTGAATTTTTAGTTAAGAAAAGAAATGTAATATATAAATAAATATTTTCGGGACAGTCTGACACAAATCGACCTAGTCCAACGGTAAGCTCAGTAAGGCTTGTGTACTAGACGACGATATATATAATAGATAGATACATATAAATACTTAAATACAAAGAAAACACCCATGACTCAGAAACAAATATCTGCGTTAATTACACAAATAAATGCCCTGGCTGGGACTCGAACCCAGGACCATCAGCTTCATAGGCAGGGTCACTACCCACTAGGCCAGACCGGTCGTCAAATATAACTTATGACTCAGCCTACTCGATGACCACGAACGCTGCTAAAGGGTTCAAAATGTCGAGATGAAGTATATGCGATATAATCCGTTTCAGTTGTTTTATTTCATGAGTAATTACCGCGGCAAACGAAGACATTAAATATATGACTTGAAAAATATCGCTAAGACCGAATTATGAGTCATATAAAATAAACTAAGAACAAAGATTTGCTTTGATTTTTAAGTAGTAATATTTACTACTAAATAAATTAAAAGTTGAAATAGATACCATATACTTAAGAAAAAAACGACGAGGACCTCCGGTGTTCGAGACGGGATTCATACCCGCATCTCCAGCTATCGCGGCTGACGCCTTAACCAATTTGGCCACCCGTACACAGCGGAACCCGTCGAAATGAATCAAGTATATGTGATCTTGTTTATTTTAACGGTTTGTTTATTTTAGCTGGTAAAACGGTGCCTAAAACCGTTGCACCCTTTTTGACTGTGCTAATTTGACTACCCTTTATCACTAGGGCCACACAGATATGTTCAGCAGTAGAGGTCTTTTGGTTGAAATGACAAAGAAAAAGACTTAAGTAACCGACTGGATCGTCTGCTTGTCCTCAGGTTGTCGTCATGGGAAGCAGCACGACGTCGGACAAGACCATCAACACGAGTACCGATTCGGCGGCGACCGCTCTCACATCCGTCACCGGCACCGACGACTCGATGGACGCGGAACCCGAGCCAGACCCGGTCACCACCAACCTCATCGATAGTTCGCCCATGCCGTCTATACCGCAAGTATGCGCTCTCACTCTCAAATATAGCACTACCATGTGATAGAACTAATATCATCATCAACCTGTTCGCCACCAAACTCATCGATAGTTCGCCCATGCTGTCTATACCGCAAGTATGCGCTCTCTCTATACCACTAATGCGATAGAACTGACACGAGCACCAACCCCGTCACCACCAACCTCATCGATAGTTCGCCCATGCCGTCTATACCGCAAGTATGCGCTCTCACTCTCACTATACCACTAACATGCGATAGAACTGACACGAGCACCAACCCTGTCACCACCAACCTCATCCATAGCTCACCCATGCCGTCTATACCGCAAGTATGCGCTCTCACTATACCACTAATGCGATAGAACTGACACGAGCACCAACCCTGTCACCACCAAC
Organism: Grapholita molesta; assembly: GCA_022674325.2. Lineage (NCBI taxonomy): Eukaryota > Metazoa > Arthropoda > Insecta > Lepidoptera > Tortricidae > Grapholita > Grapholita molesta. The sequence goes on along the minus strand of CP053141.2, from coordinate 2,675,361 downwards.
CTCATCCATAGCTCACCCATGCCGTCTATACCGCAAGTATGCGCTCTCACTATACCACTAATGCGATAGAACTGACACGAGCACCAACCCTGTCACCACCAACCTCATCCATAGCTCACCCATGCCGTCTATACCGCAAGTATGCGCTCTCACTATACCACTAATGCGATAGAACTGACACGAGCACCAACCCTGTCACCACCAACCTCATCCATAGCTCACCCATGCCGTCTATACCGCAAGTATGCGCTCTCACTATACCACTAATGCGATAGAACTGACACGAGCACCAACCCCGTCACCACCAACCTCATCGATAGTTCGCCCATGCCGTCTATACCGCAAGTATGCGCTCTCACTCTCACTATACCACTAACATGCGATAGAACTGACACGAGCACCGACCCGGTCACCACCAACCTCATCGATAGTTCGCCCATGCCGTCTATACCGCAAGTATGCGCTCTCACTCTCACTATACCACTAACATGCGATAGAACTAACACGAACACCAAACCGACCTGCACCAACCTCAACGACAGTTCGCCCATGCCGTCTATACTGCCATTACGCGCTCTACTCTCACATATAGCAGTAATATGAGATAGAACTAATACCATCACCGACCTGATCGCTATCAACCGCATCGACAGTCCGCCTATTCCATCTATACCGCCATTACGCGTTCTCACTTTCACATATAGCGCTAACATGCGATAGAACTAACACGAACACCAAACCGACCTGCACCAACCTCAACGACAGTTCGCCCATGCCGTCTATACTGCCATTACGCGCTCTACTCTCACATATAGCAGTAATATGAGATAGAACTAATACCATCACCGACCTGATCGCTATCAACCGCATCGACAGTCCGCCTATTCCATCTATACCGCCATTACGCGTTCTCACTCTCACTATACCACTAACATGCGATAGAACTAACACGAACACCAAACCGACCTGCACCAACCTCAACGACAGTTCGCCCATGCCGTCTATACTGCCATTACGCGCTCTACTCTCACATATAGCAGTAATATGAGATAGAACTAATACCATCACTGACCTGATCGCTATCAACCGCATCGACAGTCCGCCTATTCCATCTATACCGCCATTACGCGTTCTCACTCTCACTATACCACTAACATGCGATAGAACTAACACGAACACCAAACCGACCTGCACCAACCTCAACGACAGTTCGCCCATGCCGTCTATACTGCCATTACGCGCTCTACTCTCACATATAGCAGTAATATGAGATAGAACTAATACCATCACCGACCTGATCGCTATCAACCGCATCGACAGTCCGCCTATTCCATCTATACCGCCATTACGCGTTCTCACTTTCACATATAGCGCTAACATGCGATAGAACTAACACGAGCACCGACCCGGTCACCACCAACCTCATTTACAGTTCGCCCATGCCATTTATACCGCAAATATGCGCTCACACTCTCACATATAGCACTAACATGCGACAGAACTATTACCATCACCTACCTGATCGCCACAAACCTCATCGACGGTCCACCTATTCCATCTATACCGCCATTACGCGCTCTCACTCTCACATGTAGCACTAACATGTGATAGAACTACCAACCTCATCGATAGACCATCTGTACCACGATTTAGTTTGCTTTGTTTTACTTTATATAAAGTATAACAATTATTTAGTTCCATAGTTTTTTACGTCGTTTATTCGAAAGTATTGGACAGGTTTTTTTTTTAATTTAAATGTTCATGGTTTTCACACACTATTATCCTCCAGCCGCCCAGAGACCTATAAAAAGTCTACCATTGAATGCCATTTTGAATTTTAATTATGAGAAGCTATAGTTGCATTTTGCCTGGCAAGTTTTCATCTTTGGGCGGCTAGAGGTTAAAAATAAACACGGTTAATAAAGGCACTAGACCGTTTACTAGTAATAATGTAAGTTTTTTTTTACTTCGCATATATACTTTGGTATGAGTTTTATTTAGCAGTGATGTCACAAGTCCCCACTGGAGAATTTCGTAACTCAACAGGCTTTTTAAACGAACTTTGACACGTATTATTTTTGTACTTTTTCGTTTAGTGCATAAAAAATATGTTTAGTGTCACGGAGTAGAATTAGGATCTTAATAAATATTTTGAATTGGGAAGAAATGTTGTTTTCTTCCCAATTAAAAATATTTATTAAGTTCCTTTAAATAGTTTATCTTTTGCGTTGCCTATCAGACATAATATACCGGGTGTGGCCTGTAATAGAAGCAAAAAATTTAGGGATCGCTTCTACACCACGAACGTAACAACATTTGTTCTACAACTTTAAATAATTGGGTAATATATTACTTGTGATTTTTTCGAACAAACTAAATAGTATTTTCAATGAACAGCATCCAATAGTCTAGGTGACGTTTACTGTCAGCCTACAAACTTCATAGTTTACGCAATACATTGCTTGCTTGGAAAATCTTTTTATATTAATATTTATTAAACTATAAGTTATTTTCAAAAGTTGTAGAACAAATGTTGCTACGTTTGTGGTGTAGAAAGGATGCCTAAAGTTAATGCTCCTATTACAGGCCACACGCGGTATATCAAAAGCGATATATTCTAAACGCGTATACTAGTATAAAAAGAATAAGTAGGTAACTTACGTGAACTGCCACAGAAATATAAAAAAAATCTAAATACTTATATACATAAAATAATATATTAACTTGTAACCAAGAGACAACTCTACTATAGTCGACCTAGGTGATTAGTGGTACTAGCTATAAATAATTTAAAATATTGAATTGATATCGCGTGCCTGTCTTGTAACATACAATTTATAGTAATTTTCGTAATACTCATCTTACAATAAAATTACTAGTACTTAAACCCAAGCGGCCATTTTTAACCTTTCCGCTGCCACGTGAAAAAAAAACGAATTAATTGAATCAGGCGTTACTTTGCGGAATCCATATTATTAACAATAATAATATTACTTTGCTATTCCGCTGTTTTTAACGTGCTAGTCAATCAGTGCCAACTAGTCAATCAGTGACTAGCACGTTATTAAACAGCGGAATAGCAAAGTAATATTATTGTTGTTACAAAAAAAACTGACGTGCGTTACACGCGAAACGCAAACAAACGAAAATAAACTTTACCTCTCTGTACTTGTACAGTCAGACTTTTATTGTTGTTCCACTTGCTGTTCAAGCTATTTTCTTTTGTTTAATACTTACTATATGAAATGCTCAATGTAAAGTGCACCCTAAATGGCTCAACAGTCAGTCCCTGACCGTACAAGGCTTCGACTTGATATGGCATCAACTCGGGCACGAAATGTTTTGACTTCATGTCAAGTCAATGGCGGTGTGTATTTTATATACATTAATTTTGAATAATGTCTGACCCGTCTGTCATATTCCTAAATTTTTTATTTATGATTATGACAGACGGGTTACCCTCATCTGACAGAAAATTTAATATCAGAATTTATTTCGCATGTGTTGTTTTCTGTAGACTGTATAACTTTTAGGACTGTTTGGGGCATCATTCTGGTAAAAGAGTGAATCAACTATTTGTTGTTGTTATTCTGTCCGGTCAGCCAGGAGACAAATGAAGCATAGTTTGTTAGAAGAATTAGGCTACGGAGTCAAATGCAATAATTAATAGAAATTCTTGACTTCTACATATTCTATTCCAAGGCAGGAGTGTTAGGTAGAAATACCCAACAGCTCACCCACTAAAATGTATGCATCTTCGCGTACTTTACGATTAAAAATGTGTCATTATCTAGGAAACGGGACCTTATTGTCGATGGTACTTACGTCGAAACGCGTTGCATTTGTATTGTATCGTCTTGAACAACGACATAAGCGCCATCGACAATAAGGTCCCTTTTCATAGATAATGTAACAAATGTGTTAACGCAATGACAAATTCGGGCGGCCATTTTTAATTTGTTTGACAGCATAGACATACATTTAACCTAGACGGAGCGTGCTAATAATAATACCACGATGGAAAGGGATGGTTTTATGTAACTTTCCATAGATATGGCAGAGATGGCGCTATTTTCGTCCGTCCTTATCATGGTTTAACATGTTTTTGTTCCCCTCCAAACTGGTCCCTTCAGAACTGTCAAAGTTGGAGGGGAACAAATAAATACCATTGGAGTTTTCTTGGGTTTTCAACCAAAGTTGCGGTAATTAATACAGAATAAGCAAATAGTTTTGCTATAAAGAATGTCCTGTAAAGCAAAACTATATGAGAGGTAGGGCACAGCGATGAATGAGAGGTAGGGCACAGCGATGACCATCACGCTTGAATCTGGGGCAGCCCAACTGGGGAAGTACCTCCTCCTTACAGAAGACCACAGCCATAATAGCACTGCTACTTTCAGGTATATGTAGTGTTGTGTTCCTGATGGTGAGTAAGGTTCCCAGATCTCCAACCCCCCTTAAAGGCCGGCAACGCGCCTGTGACTCCCCTGGTGTTGCGGGCCTTTGCCTGGCCTGATGGTAAGCAATTACCGTTGCCCATGGGCGACGGTAATTGCTTACCATCAGGCAATCCGTCTGCTCTTTTGCCGCCTATGTCATAAAAAAAAAAAAAAATTGTGTCATTTTGGGCCACAAAAGCTAATAGTTATTTGTTATTCAAGGCTGCAAAGTGGTTATTTGGCGTTAGTGTTGAAATTGAAAGCAGAGCAAGCGAAGGAAGCTATGATTGAACCATGAGCGAAGCGAATGGTTCAAAGATAGATTCCTGAGCGTAGCGAGGCTTTCAAGACACGAGACGCCAAATAATTTTGCAGCCATGCGGAACACACATCTTTTCACCTCACTACAGCGAGGAAAATTCGAGCGAGAAGAATAACAATAAAAGAAACATATCGCGCGATTTTTCAGGGAAATCATATCGGCATCGCTGCTAGAACCACACATTTTTATAGTTCAAATATTGAGTTCAAAGAGCTTAGCACAGAACAAATCCGACAAATTTTCGATTACGTGAATTGTGATAGCTTAAAACTTTTTAAATTTTTCTTTTTTTTCGGTTGCGTTCAGATATTACAATACACACATACATGTCAATTTCTTTATCAAATAAACAATATAATTGTGTTTTATTTAATGGATTAATTAGCCAAAATATGTAAATTACATAAATACTATAACAGAAATACTATTAGTATTTACAATAAAACCAATTTGACATAAAATATTAGTATTTATAATAAAACCTATTTGACATAAAATAAAGTGTAGGTAAAAATAAAGAAGTTAAAAATCTGTACCTAATCAAATCAGGTTTCTGATTGGTTATTATCTATGGTTAATATGAACTCAGGCTCGGTACCGCGAACATCGAAGTTCGTATATTGCGAGCATCTTTCTCTTTTACTCCGATGAGAGTGACAGAGACAATAGTCCGCAATTTTCGAATATCGTTTTTCGCGGTAGCGGCGTCAGTCACGCGTTGAAGGAGTTTTATATTTTAAAAAAAGTTATTTGCACCACAGAGAATTACAACGATCGGCTTCGAAATTCGAATGACTTTTCCACGCTAGCGGATAAAATAAGCTTTTCCACGCAGATTTCGCGCTATAAACTAAGGTTTTCCGAGCGAGTGAGGTGAAAAATATTTTTGCCCCTTACTGGCGCTCGCGGATGCGTTCTCCAGTCATTTTTCCTCCTAGGGAATGACAATTTCGGGCGGCCATTTTTTATTTGTTTGACAGCGACGGGTGCGGGTTGCGTTCAGAAACTATGTTCGACTCAGCACGTAGGCCCTTATATATTCCATTTTTTTTTTGCCATAGCTGAGCCGAATTTTCATCGTATTTTTTAAATAATTTCGTTGCAATGTGTACCTAGAGAGACCTATGCTTACTTAAGTATTACTGCATCAAAGAATTAAGTGCAAAAACCTTTCTTCTTTATGAGAACTAAAGAAATAGTTTTAAAAGCATCTGGCTGTTTTAGTTTTAAACTATTGTAAAGGCGCTAGACAAACATCGCGTAGAATGTAGATACAAGTTCTTTTTTTTATCGCAAGAATAAAAACAAGTTAAGTGTGAGTTGGATTCTCACTTTGTTATATTATGTCACTCATGTTTTTGTATTGTACGACCGGTCTGGCCTGGTGGGTAGTGACTCTGCCTATGAAGATGGTCCTGGGTTCAAATCCCAGTCAGGGCATTTATATGTGTGTGAACACAGATATTTGTGCCTGAGTCATGGGTGTTTTCTATGTATTTAAGTATTTATATGTATCTATCTGTTATATACCGGGTGTGGCCTGTAATAGGAGCATTGACTTTAGGCATCGTTTCTACACCACAAACGTAGCAACATTTGTTCTACGACTTTTGAAAATAACTTATAGTTTAATAAATATTAATAAAAAAAGGTTTTCCAAGCATGCAATGTATTGCGAAAACTATGAAGTTTGTAGGCTGACAGTAAACGTCAACTAGACTATTGGATGCTGTTCATTGAAAATACTATTTAGTTTGTTTGAAAAAATCACAAGTAATAAAATACCCAATTATGTAAAGTTGTAGAACAAATGTTGTTACATTCGTGGTGTAGAAGCGATCCTTAAATTTTTTGCTCCTATTACAGGCCACACCCGGTATATCGTCGTCTAGTATTGTATTGTATTATTTGTACTCGTTACACTTAACTAAATAATTTAACGCATTCACTGCCACCGACACACATGTGCGTTCATTTCCATACATTTTTGAAGGGAGTGGCAGCAAATGTGTTAAAAAAAAATTTGGTTAACTAGGAACAGTTTGACATGTTTTATAAATATTTAGTTTTGCTTAGAGTAAATAGATAAATATTACACTAACCTTTATTTCGCTTTCGCTTCTATTATAAAAAAAAAATCATTTATTTGTTTGTATTGAATACGCTCCTGAACTAAAGCTATTCGAAAAAAAACCATTAGAATCCTATAAGTTTAGTAAGATGTTTAGCGTAAGTTTACATTTAAAAAAAAACAGAAAAAATATTTTTTTTTACAGGAACCTCCCAGCACAGCCCCTCCACACTACCACAGAGCGCAAGACAGCTCAGAAATAGACTCCCCAGCATACACCAAGCCGCAGTCAGCCACAGACATTTTAGACTCCCCGCGGCCCGGCCCCGCTCGCTTCGTATTCGACGTTCCTCTGCCAGGTATCTTGTTTTTGGTATATTTGTAAAAACAATTTACATGCCACTCTGTCTGCCAAATTATCATCATCACATCAGACAAAGGACGTCCACTGCTGGGCATAGGCTGTCCCCAAAGCGACCCATAGTGACAGCGCTGCCCGCATCCAGATTCCCGCGATTTTTACCATGTAGTCGGTCCACTTGGGCAGACCCACGCTGTTCCTACGTGGTCGCTAATTGAGAACCTTTTTGCCCCAATGGCCATCGGTACACGTACAATTTGCCCCGCCCTCTGCCGCTTAAGACTATTTTGGTTCAGCTGCGATATTTTTTTTTTATCTGGCGTCTACTCCTTGCTAGCTTCCAAGGTGGATTTTGCCAATAACTACGTTTCTACTTGACACGCATGAAGAGCTTGTTGTGTAATGTGTTGGGATCCTAAAAACGATAACCTCATTATTTCAGAACCCAAGAAAGAAGAACGCAAACCAAGAACGGAGAAGAGGAACAAAACTACAGTCCAGGAAAGCACGCCTTCAACTTCCATACAAATACCTTATGACCCCAAAATGGAGACACCAAAAAGCCCTAAAGCCAATCAAACAAAATACGAAACGCATTTCAAATTTGAGCCGGAGAAGAGAAGAGCTAGCGATAAATTTGAGCCAGAGAAAAGAAGAATGAGTGAAAAATTTGAGCCAGAGAAACGGAGAAGCAGTGAAGCTAGGAAAAAGAAAGAGAAGGAGTATTATAAAGATGATGTGGCGAAGTTGAGAAGACAGTTGGAAGGTACGGAGGTGTTCACGACGGCAAGACGGAGGTCCTCGGCGCATCAGCACTCCGTGCCGCCGCCGTCTTCTAGAAGACAGTCTACAGGTTAGTCAGAGGTGTCAAGAAGATATAGGTGGAATACTGAAGGTCCCTTTTCCTAGATAATGACACAAATCATTTTGTTTTTGTTTCCCAGCGGCCCAAGTCCACGTGACAGCGAACCCTCTAGACGCCGCCGGCTCCATGCCCGCGGGCCGAACAACCATCGTGGTCCAGCAGCCGTCCCTCTCCCTCGACTACGGCGGCTGCGCGACAATCCTCGTGCGAGAGGGAGACGACGGTCGGCGCAAGAGTCGCGTTTGCAGCGACCACATACAACAGCTGCTGGATGTGACCAGCCATTTTACTAAGGAGGATTTGCATGAGTTTGATAAGAGGTAAGATTTGATAAAAAAAAGTCAAATAACGTAGAATAAATACTTAAGTAAGTAACTGTAATCTTGTGATGTTGTTTGAATATTTGTTCCTCTATAACGCAATAATGGCTGTAGTTATGAATATATAATTTCGGATCCGGTTATGGATATGGATATTGGTAAAATATAATACCGGTTTCGGTTACGGTTATGAATATTAAATTATTTCGGATTATCCGATAGTTTCAGTTAGGTATATGGATATCCATAACAACACTGCTTTATAGTAAATAATATTTACTATAAAGTATAACCCGTACAAATTAGCTGTGCAGTGTGCACCTCGCGCTGTGACGTCATTAGGTAGCGGGAGAGGTGTCGCATTCCAGCGGAGTGCACAGTTAATTCGTAAGAGTGTAGTATTTAGTTAGACTCCGCCCTATCCGAATATCCATAACTTTTATTTCGGATTCGGTTACGGATATTATTTTATTTCGGATATTCGATAGTTTCGGTTACGGATATGGATATCCATAACAACACTGGGCCCTTACCATGAGTTGTAACATTGAGGTTTTCGATAACAAGTATCGAGTTTACTATCTGTGCATCTCGCTTTGTACTATTTTAGTGCGAACGAGATGCACACCAGATAGTAAACTCGATACTCGTTATGGAAAACCTCAATGTTACAACTCATGGTGAGGGTACTGAACGGATTCACATGAAACTTGGCGTACAAACACACAGATCTGAATTGAGATAGAGGGTACTGGAGACACCCTGATAATACCCGTGGGGTCTTATGCAGACGAAGTCGAGGCAGAAGCTAGTATAAAAAAGAGTACGTCATATACAGGATGGTTCAGGAGACGTGAGCAGAATAAACCTTACGCATTCAGTTAATAATTAGTTACTATTTTGTACAGTCTTAGTGAAATTATAGTTATTTGGGGGAATTTATACAAGGGGGCAAAGTTAGTGTTTATATTACGCAATCACCTTGTATATATTACGCAACGGATTTCATCGCGGTTTTCATAAACAAACAGGTCGATTCAGGGGACGGGTTGTAATATAGTACAATATATCACTCTTACAAACTCGGGATCAGTCGGAACTAAGTAGTAGTTATACTGTGTGTAAGTCTAATACGGGCGAAGAATTAAACCAGACGTAGGATTTACCAGTATAATCATTAACCAAAAGGTTTTTCTTTAATTATACCTATTATACACTTGACGACCGGTCTGGCCTAGTGGGTAGTGACCCTGCCTATGAAGCCGATGGTCCTGGGTTCGATTCCCAGCCAGTCAAATAAATATTTGTGTGATGAGCACAGATATTTGTTCCTGGGTCATGGGTGTTTTGTATGTATATAAGTATTTATATGTATCTATTTATTATTTATATCGTCGTCTAGTACCTAGAACACAAGCCTTATTGAGCTTACCGTAGGGCTAGGTCGATTTGTGTAAGATTGTCCCGAATAATTATTTATTATTAATTATTTATTTATACACATGTAATTGATTTTTGTAAAAATTCTGAACAGATATGTACTGCGAACATTACGCGATATAAGCTTTTGAAACTAACTGCCAACGAGTGTTTAACTCGAGTGTGTTGCATTACATTGCGGGCCGAATTTTTTTACATGGATAAAATTTTAATTGCACTTCTAAGTAAAATCTATCTAAATATATTTCTTATGTCCTATTCTACCCTCCGTTAAGAGATTCGCCCGTATAAGACTTCACACTGTATAAGAAAGTAGCTTTCCGTTATATGTATGTTCATTTATATTAAATAAAAATTTCAGGACATTCTTACACAAATTGACTAAGCCCCACGGTAAGCACAAGAAGGCTTTTTGAGTACTCAGCCAACGATATATATAATTAAATACTATATGAACACCCATGATTCAGGAACAAATAACTGTGCTCATCACACAAACAAATGCTCTTAGAATTTGAACCCAGGACCATCGGTTTCATAGGCAGTCACCCACTAGGCTAAACCTGTCGTCAATGATGATGATGAAAAAAAAAATACATTGGCTTCGAATGTGACTGACAGGCAATTACTTATACAACAGTACCTACAATATATCAGTAGAGAGCTAGGAGGAATAATGACTGGAGAACACATCCACCGCGTGCGCTAGTAAGGTACAAAGATATTCTAGCTTAGTCAAACATACCTACATACAGGCATACGTGCTGAGTCAAACATAGTTTCTGAACGCAACCCGCAACCGTTGCTGTCAAACAAATTAAAAATGGCCGTCCGAATTTGTCATTACGTTACTAGGAGGAATAATGACTGGAGAACGCATCCGCGAGCGCCAGGAAGGGACAAAGATATTTTGGCTTTTGTGGCCCAAAATGTAACATTTCACTATAGTTTTGCTTTACAGGACATTCTTTATAACAAAAATATTAGCTTATTCTGTATTAATTACCGCAATATTGGTTGAAAACCCAAGAAAACTCCAATTGTATTTGTTTGTTCCCCTCCAACTTTGACAGTTCTGAAGGGTCCAGTTTGGAGGGGAACAAAAATGTGTGACACTATGACAAGGACGGACGTAAATCTAAATAGTGCCGGCTCTGCCATACCTATGGAAAGTTATATAAGACCATCCCGTTCGATCGTGGTATTATTATTAGCACGCTCCGTCTAGTTAAATGGTATGTCTACTCTTCCATTGTTCAAGTTATACGACATGACGAATACAGAGCTAATCTTGAATTTATTTCAGTTTATGAGGTGGTGTAGTGCGCTCCTGTGTAGGGCCAAGTGCGGGTGATTTTTTAGAGTCGTACACTCGAATTCCAAAAACATTGAGGACTAGAATAATCGCACACAAAAGTTCCTCGCCGTTATTTTTGCACAAACTGTATAATTTCTATACCGACGAAATATCTGTAAATATTATCTGCTATCGCTTAAAAATATAGGGACCATTTAGAAAGCAATGGTTTTTTATATGCGTACAACATAAAAAACTTTTTGACAAAAAAAACCGCCGAATTAAGGTTGGATTTTTTTTCCAATATTCTTTGGGGTCTATACCCTAATAAAAAAAATATATAAATAAAATCGAACTACTCTTTAAAAACTTATGCGTGGTCATACATAAAAATATATACGCGTTGATTTGAGAACGTCCTCCGTTTTTTTTTCGTCGATTGAAAATCACTCAATGTCGTTAAAAATTGAAAACGTTCCACAACAACCCTTGTGTATATTACTTACAAGTTATTAACGAAGTGCGAGTGGGGCTCGCGCACTAAGGGTTCCACACCATTATACAATTTTCACTATTACTATCACGGTTTATGAGACAGGTGAAAGGTTGCCTATCTAGCTGTATCAGGATCCCTAGTGATTCGAATAGGAAGTGCAAGCACGTAGTATTTCGCTTTAGAAATGGTAAACCAGTCCCAATAAAACAAGACAATTAAAAACAAGATTGCATATACTTGAAAATTTTCGGTGGGTTCCGCTGTGGGCTAATTGGTTAGGACGTTAGCCGTAAAAGCTGGAGTGGCGGGTTCAAATCCTGCCCCGCACGCCGGGGGACACCTTTTCTTAGTATATGTCATATATTTCAATTTATAATTTATATAGTAGTTACTTAAAAAAAATACGATACTTAAAAATCAAAGCAAGTCAATTTTTTATTGAAAATAATATTTGATCTGTTCTTAGTCGTATCCGATACATTTAAAAATTATATCACCTTCCTCGCATTCTCGGCATTTTCTCTTCACCGAAAAGCGACTGCTAAATTATGAATGACTTCCGAAAACACAATGGTACATGCTGGGGTTTGACCCTGCTACCTCCGGAATATGTGATGCACGCTCTTACCGCTAGGCCACCAGCGTTTTCTCAAGATTTACAAACTTAAACTGCCTTAAATGGCTTCGTATGCAGAGGGTCAGAATTCAAGACATTGACGTGACCTACTAGTTGACCCGTGGCTTAGACTTATTTGAAATCTGAGTAGACATCTATTTTCAGATTTAGCCGACCCAGGTCTTTCAAGATTTTCTTTAAAAATAGGTATTGCTACATAACGGTTTTACGCCACACGTGGCTTCCCGCGACCTTATCACACTAGGGCGATTTGCAAGCGAGATCTATAAAAAAACCTACGCGGCGAACTCGCTCGTAAATCGCAAATGTGATATCAGCCTTAACAGGTCGTCGGTCCACCTTGTGGGTCTGCTCACGTTGTATTTACTGGTACGTGATCGCCATTAGAGAACCATTACGCCTTAACACAACGGTGGGTTACTTTGGGGGAACCCTATGTCCAGCAGTTGATCTCCATCGGCTGATATGATGATGATCATTATGCATAACAATGAGAGTGTGTGAAGTTACGGTTCGAGGATCAGAGGGCTTACCGCGTTTTTTAAGAGTCAGTCACTCGAATTCATAAAACTTTGACAACGGAAATAATCACACACAAGTTTCTTACCATTATTTTCGCACGAAATGTATAGTTTCGATACCCACGATAACTAATTTCTATCATTCATGCTTCAAAAATACCATTACTTCGTGTTTGAGAGAGTTTAAAATGTCACGATTCGAGCGTCGATTGCTCAAAAATTGGCCCCCTGTCTCGTTAATTCTAATTAAGGCGGAATTGAATGATAGGGACAATTGCTCGAATTTTTGCGGGTGGCTCTCTGCTCTGCTCGAATCAACGAATATTCCTGGGATAAAGTATTCATTTATTTCCAGAAAACAATAACATGATAAAACAACTGGACCCGGGTCCTTAAACTACGTCCGACAATGAGAGGTAGGGCACAGCGAAGTACCATCACGCTCGAGTCTGGAGAAGCCCAACTGGGGAAGTACCTCCTCCTTACAGAAGACCACAGCCATAATAGCACTGCTACCTTTCAGGTATGTAGTGTTGTGTTCCTGATGGTGAGTAAGGTTCCCAGAGCTCCAACCCCCCTTAAAGGTCGGCAACGCGCTCGTGACTCCCCTGGTGTTGCGGGTGCCCATGGGCGACGGTAATTGCTTACCATCAGGCAATCCGTCTGCTCGTTTGCCTCCTTATGTCATAAAAAAAAAATACACGAAAAAGAAAAATACATGGAACTATACTTACAGAAAAAAAACTTAATTATAAGACTAAATATAAATTAAAAATTAAATATGGACCCCAAGTCCAGTCCCCCTCGTTACCCATGGTACCCAGAAGGCTGGAATAATAGACATACCTCCTACAAAGTATGGTTTCAAAGTATACTTGGCGGCAGCACTACAGCGCCCCTCATCCAAAGTGACGGAGATCTCATAAAAAATGATAAACGCGAGGCAGCGAGACGAAAATAACTTTACCGTTTATTATATTTCACTCGTTTTCTTTTATCTCAAAACGTGGCTGAGAAATTCTTTTTCCGCTTAATAGGGGGTTAAATAAAAGGGTAGAGCTTGTCTTCGGTGATACAGTACCGAAATAAAACCGGTCAAGTGCGAGTCGGATTCGCGCGCCGAGGCTTGCAAATTTTTTTCATTATCTGTGCTAAGACGTTGCTTCGTGCGAAACAAGATTTTCAGTCCACGGAAAGTAGAGAGTTACTTTCGCATTTATAATATTAGTAGGGATTACAACTGAATCAACTCCATTAAGTACATAGAAAATAAATTTATTTTTCACCTCAGCAGCTCGAACATGACTACTTTCCTCACTCCAGGGAGTGAGGAAAGTGCGACTTTACTCACTTTTAAGGGAGTGAGGAAAATTGCTACTTTCGTCACTCCAGGGAGTGAGACAAAATAGCTTTTTAATTGACGACCGGTCTGGCCTAGTGGGTAGCGACCCTGCCTATGAAGCCGATGGTCCTGGGTTCGAATCCCAGTCACGGCATTAATTTGTGTGATGAGCACAGATATTTTGTTCCTGAGTCATGGGTGTTTTCTACGTATCTAAGTATTTGTATGTATCTATATATTATATGTATCGTCGTCTAGTACCTACAACACAAGCCTTACTGAGCTTACTGTAGGACTAGGTCGATTTGTGTAAGATTGTCCCGAAATATTATATTATTATATTACTGTTATTCAAATCAAAGATGGCATTAATAATCATTTGTCCCTTTTCAATGCAATATACCTTTGTTAGAACGAGACAAATACAACATAACGGGTTCAGTAACTTTTGAATAAGGTTGACAGATGTTTATGCTAACCTTTTCATGTAGGCTTAATCCGATGGTTTGATGTACAATGGATGCAAAATGAGCTGAACAAAAGGTTTATGTTTCGTAATTAACATGGATTATGTTAATATGTTTTATTGGAGTAATGATCTCAAGCTTAGAGGATAAACTCATGTTACATAGACATTTAGCAGCGAGATAAACGTGGTATAACAATTCTGTTTAATGTTTAGTATAGTTTATTTCACGAAAGATAATTACGTTATAAGTTTGACTTATTTGCAAAGTTATCCTCGTAAGACCCAGTGTGCATTACAATGTACACTCCCTTTCAATGGAGTTAAATCTTTTGCAAAAGGAAATAGAGTAGAATTTGTTTTGCTTCATTTGTTTTCGTACAATACAAAATACAACCCAATTTTCTGGATAGTAAGATTGGTTTTAACTATTTTTCGTAAATAAATATTTCGGGACAATCTTATATACACAAATCAACCTATTGTTACGGTAAGCTCAGTAAGGCTTGTAGGTACTAGACCACGATATATATAATAGATATATACGTAAATACATAGAAAACACCCATGACTCAGGAACAAATATATGTACTTATCACACAAATAAATACCCTGACTGGGATTTGAACCAAGCACCATCGGCTTCATAGGTAGGGTCATCAGAGATCGAGTTTTCCAGATCCCCTTTTCCACATTTATATTCGGTTTAGTAGACCGACCGACCCACATTGTAATCTGTGCTGCGAAATAACCTCGTAAATTATTACACATTAGGTTATTATAAGGTAGCAGAGCTGTGTAACTAAGATTGATTACAAGCGGTACACATAAATTACGAAGAATGAAAGCATCATCATCATCATACTACCCGATTTTATGCTCAGTTTAGGGGCAAGTGATTGGGCAGTTATAATCTAAGTCGATAAAAATTAAGTTGACTTACTAACTCAATAACATGTCAAAAGATCTTGGGTCCGATTTTTGAAATTGTCAGCAAGTGATTTCCATAGAGAATGAATGAGAATCTCTATGAAGATTACTTGGTGACTATTTCAAAAATCAAACCCCTAATTGACCATATTCGATATTTATAATTGTCTCACTTCGAAAATAGGAATGAATGAGTTATATCTCGGGCGTTCACTGAAGAAGAATTTTAGTTTGCCAAATAACTTTCATAGATAAATATGAATCGACTAATTGTGTGAAGCAACATCACTATTTTAGCTTGCCCCCAAAATGAGCGTTAGATAACGGGGTGTAATCATCACATCAGACCTTATTGCCGCATCCATAAAAAAAATAAAAAATATTTCGGTACAATCTCACACACATCGACCTAGTCCTACGGTAAGCCTGTAAGGCTTGTGTTGTAGGTACTAGACGACAATATATATAATAGATAGATACATAATATAAATACTTAAATACATAGAAAACACCCATGACTCAGGAACAAATATCTGTGCTCATCACACAAATAAATGCCTTGACTGGGATTTTAACCCAGGACCATCGGCTTCATAGGCAGGGTCACTACCCACTAGGCCAGACAGGTCATCCATAGTAAATGATGACCTTGGAACAGCTAAACTTTGGTCTTGAGACACTTCGAAATACTGGAAAAGATGTGCCGTAGATTCAAATACTTGTATCGTTGATATATTCGCCACGGGTTGGCGAAGGCAATAGCTGTTGGGTTACGACGGACACGGGAGATGGGGTGGTGCTATTCTATTCAACCACGATATGGCAAAACGGGTCTAACACTCGGCGCGGGAAAAAATAATTCACCATACGCTTACCCGACCCGGACCCGGATATGTCCTTAAACTACGCCCAACAATGAGAGGTAGGGCACAGCGATGACCATCACGCTTGAATCTGGGGCAGCCCAACTGGGGAGGTACCTCCTCCTTACAGAAGACCACAGCCATAATAGCACTGCTACCTTTCAGGTATGTAGTATTGTGTTCCTGATGGTGAGTAAGGTTCCCAGAGCTCCAACCCCGCTTAAAGGCCGGCAACGCGCTTTTGACTCCCCTGGTGTTGCGGGTGCCCATGGGCGACGGTAATTGCTTGTCATAAAAAAAAAAAAAAAACTCAAAAATTTGTGAATAATAATCCTGAATTAGTGAGTGTAAGGTTACAGAGCCTTCAGCACCGTCGCAGGGTTGCTAGTTTTTCTACAGGATACACAGTGTTTTACAGGATACATTTTGGAGAGTGTGCACAGGAATTGCACGATTTAATTCCACCATCTCCGTTCCACCACCGGACGTCCAGGCGAGGGGTATTTCATCCTTAGTTGTGAATCCATTCATTCGCACGAAGCGATCCGCTTCTACCTTCCTAATGCGGACTGCTAAGGAATGGAATTCGCTCCCTTTCCCGGAAAGATATAATCGGGTCTTTTCAAGGCAAGAGTGAATAGGCTGTTACTGAACCAGCGTGCTACACCCTCGACCTCGTCGACACTTAGGTACCATCAGGTGCGACTGAGGTCAGACGCTGATCAGTCTTGTATAAAATAAAAATATAACCAGGTTCTATCCCAGGCTCCCCGCCCCCGCTTCCCGCCCCCAATAACCAAGGGAGAAGCCAGTAACTTTCTCTCCACCCTATATACATTATGTTTCACCATGTTCAGCTTTGATCGTGAAACATTGTATTAACGTCAAATCCACTCAAGTTTCCGCAAATCCTTGGAAAGAGCCGTTAATTGAGATCTAAATTGCTTCCAAATTTGAATTAATTATTTACTATAACGCATATATTTCAGTAAATCATCATTGTAAACTGAGTCTTATTGTGTGCACGTATGGTTGTGTTTATATTGCAACAATTGGTAATGATACGATGTTTTGGTTTAAGGTTGAATTTGCTTATGAAGAGATCGCGTCACAGCGTAGGTTGTACAGTTGTGTTGCTATAGTAAAGTTTCTGGAGTATTGGGCCGTTTTATTTAAAGTTGTAGACTCAACTTTTTTTTAATTTGATTTTTTTGTGTGATTTCTACACAGAATCATTAGCCTGATAAAAGAAAAAATGTGTCCCAAAAATTCTATACATTTTTTAGCCATAATAGCACTGCTAACTTTTAGGTATGTAGTGTTGTGTTCCTGATGGTGAGTAAGGTTCCCAGAGCTCCAACCCCCCTTAAAGGTCCGCAACGCGCTTGTGACTCCCCTGGTGTTGCGGGTGCCCATGGGCGACGGTAATTGCTTACCATCAGGCAATCCGTTTGCTTGTTTGCTACCTTATGTCATAAAAAAAAATTGCTTTCGTTCCATTACCGCCATATGAAATGTAGGGAAAATAGTAACGGAATGGAATAAAAAAGCTTGGGACACATTTTTTTTCCTATCAGGCTCGAAAGAACTCATGATTCTGAGTAGAAACCACACAAAAAAAAAAGTTAAGTATACAACTTTAAATAAAATGGCCCAGCTATCTTAACCCCAAACCGAACGATGACCGGTCTGGCCTAGTGGGTAGTAACAGTGACCCTATGAAACTGATGGTCGAAATATTTATTATTGTTATTATTTATTATTTAAATGCGTTAGTTCCACATAGCATAATTCCCCGTCACATTTTTCTCCACTTTTCCTTCACTAAAAACGCCTGGCACCACTTCCCGCTGGTGTCATAAAAGGCGATATAGGGACACCCGACGGATATGCAGTATGGTCCGTATTTGTTCATCATCATCATGTCAGCCGAAAGACGTCCACTGCTGAACATAGGCGTCCCCCAAAACGACACAAGGAGGCCGATCCTGCGCCTTCCACATCCAGCGGCATCCCGCGACCCTAGGTCGTCGATCCGAACTAGTAGTTTTTATACTAAACCATTTTGAGACGAAGACCTTTTGCATGGTAGTCATTTTGCTGTCATGCCATTTTGAGATATAGGCTTCCTGCTCTTGTGGTCATTTTGCAATCCCGTTCTCATGAAAACAGGTCATTTTCAGATCCATTCGTTTATATACCGACCCGAATCAACAGCCATTGTGGCAGCCGATGCTAAGAAGCGACTATGACAAAACCCACACTATAACACATCATCAGTGATCGGGTATTTGAATTTTCCCTCGCGGGATATCATGTAGAAAAATTAATATAGATACGACAGTTTACCGCCATACCGAACAAATCGTTCAAAAATAAAACAATTCAAAATGGTCTTTAAGGGTTTTTTTTTAAGCATTATTTATATATATTTATTTAATCAAAAGATTAATGTAAAATATTAATACCTAATAACAAAAATAAAAATAAATTATACTAATTAAAAATAAAATAAAATGAATAATACTGCTAAACTAACTATAAAAAGAATACTCCCATCTAGCAAGTCCCCCTGCGGCATGGACCCCATAACGCTGGCTGCGTTACCTCTCTATATTTATTACTTAATCGACGAACTTTTATCTAAACGGTACAAAATGTGCCGCTTGGTGGCAGCAAATGAGCTGTCAGTGTGAAGACTTGTGCTCATTTTTTCGACTTGGACAAAGAAACGGCGAGTAAGTACGCGTGTCTATCAGCTATTTAGATGTTTTAAAGTATAAAAAAATAAACACATTGTTATTTTTTTTGCCTGTTCTGATAACATAAAGCCCGGATTCCCGAGGCATATCCGTACTAACATAATGATTGAGCTCGTTCACCCCGTGTCTAATCCAAATAACCGATTACTGCACATCATACTTGGGGGAGGTACGTCCAACAGTTGACGTCACACGGTTGAATTGAGGATATATACTGTATTTTGCTCATACTGTGAACAATGTGACGTCAAACGAAGTACATAATTAAGGCTTAATATCAGAAGCCGTGTGTAAAAGCCCGGAGGGAAAGTAAGAAGTGACGAAGCGCGATAAAGTTGCCAGTTTCAAATTAGATCTGTTGCTATTTGGTTCCACATGAAGCCTCCATAAAGGATAGGCATCAAGATCCAACAGGTTCTGCTCCTACGGACTAGTTATGTAGGCACATAAGACGTAACTGGGCCAGTTGCCTATTCAACTTTTATTTATTTCTATATTTACATTTCGGGACAATATTACACAAATCAACCTAGTACTACGGTTAGCTCAGTAAGGCTTGTGTTGTAGGTACTAGACGACGATATATATATACACTGTGAAAGTTTGTGAGTGTGTATGTTTGTTACTTCTTCACGTTTAAACGGCTGGAGCGATATTAATAAAGTTTGGTATGGAGTTAGCTGACACCCTGGATTAACACATAGGCTACCAAATTTCCTATTTCCCTAATAAACCACCGGTAACACCGCGTGGCACAGCTAGTAATAAATAAATACATATAAATACTGAAATACATAAAGAACACCCATGACTCAGAAACAAATAAATATCTGTGCTCATCATACAAATAAATGCCCTGACTGGGATTTTAACCCAGGACCGTGGGCTTCATAGGCAGCTAGGGTCACTATCCACTAGGCCAGACCGGTCGTTTTTGATTTGGATTTTTTGTGTGGTTAAAAGGTTAACATGAAATTGAAAGTGGCATCTATTGGGACGATGTTGAACACCCTGGTGTTTACATCTGCGCGGGATTAGTACTTCGTGTAGACTGTACAATCTGGGGTCCATTGCATAACAATTTACGAGCCCATTGCATAGCAAGTTGAAGTGGCAGTGGGCTGGCCATTAGCCGTAGAACCTTTGGGGTAAACGAGTTCTTGAGTGGAGGCCGCGTCTCGGCAAGCGTAGCGTAGAACCCCCGTAGAAGGTGGAGTGACGACTTGCGCAAGATGGCTGGCAGGAGCTGGATGCGAACAGCCGAAGATAGAACACGATGGCGTGAAATTGGGGAGGTCTATATCCAGCAGTGGACTGCGATAGGCTGATGGTGAAGATCATTTTATATAATCAGTGTGTTTTTCGTCAGGTACGGCAGCCCGCACCATTCCCGCTCGCAGTCGGTCAAAGCGGCGAGGTCGCGGACGGGCGAGCGACAACTACTGGGTCTGCCCCAGCAGAGGGCGCGAGTGGCTTCCATGCCGAATACTGGGGTCGAGGAGGAATACTACAGACTGAGGCATTTTAGTATAACTGGTGAGTCAATTACAATAACGTTTAACGAAATTCAATAACGACGTTCAATTACAATAACGAAAAACTTAACTGAAGGACATGTCTATGTAGTTGTGCAGAGAATTAATATGGAACTTACGTCAAAATTTGAATATAGAACGCCGACATGCGTGTATACACACATTACTACTACATATGTAGGCCAGGTGCTTTAGCTAAGTTTTTCACCTATACGTTCATGAAGAATGTCTGTTACATGAAAAAAGACGATTAATTAAATTTTCGAATGACATAAAATGCGATGTAAAACAGGGACCGGCCCGCTATCCCTTATAAAGGGTTTTGTATGGGATTTACATAAGGCTTTACTCACCATACCCTTATTTGACAATACCCTTTCATTTTGCTTTTAAAGCCCTTATAAAAGCGCTAACCCTTATAACTAAGCGCTATCCCAATACCCTACCAAAACCCTAATCATCCGCTCACCAAAACCTTACATATTGCTTATAAGGGTTAGCCTTATAAAAGGGCTTCCCTTTTACATACAAGCGTGCTAATTGAAATCGTTTGCCTTGTTCATAAAGCACACATTGCTCTGATCTGGCGTTTTCTTTGACTTCTTTGATTTGATATACGCGCGCTTTTCGAACACTAGCGTAGACATATGTCATAGTATATACTAAACCTGTCTCTTTCACGCAAGGATTAACTACGACATTACTAAAGGGAAAGCTTTATAAAAAGCGCTAAGTAATAAGGGTAACCCTTTATAAGGGATAGCAAGGCATAAAGGATAGCGGTTAGTGATTGTAAAGGGCTAGTTTTATGTTTGGCTTAGTCGTACGGTAAGGGATAGTCAAATATATGGGCTAGCAGTTCAAACTGGTAAGTCTTTCAATGTGTTAGCCGTGTTTAAGGGTTGCCCTTTTAATGGCTTTTGCCGCGGAAAGGGTGGTCCGATCCCTGTGTAAAAATGCTTCTATGAAAATATGCTTTCATGAAAGTCATTTAACAACAATAATTGTTCAATGTTTCATCAATTTATAAGTATGCTAGTATGCGTATATTAGAAATATGGTGTGAAAATATTATTTTTCTAGGTAAAGGCGTGGTGAACCGAGGGGACTCTCTTCGGTCCCGAAGATCGCGGTCCAACACTTCTGTGGCCTCGAGCGCATCCAGCACGGAGGCCGTCAATAGGGCATCAGCTCCCTGTTCCTTAGCTTCTTCCAGGTAAGGTTTATCATCACCCTCATCATCCATCATAGTTATTTTATGACAAAGATGGCAAACGGCAGACGGATTGCCTGATGGTAAGCAATTACCGTCGCTCATGGGCACACACACCAGGGGAGTCGCAAGCGCGTTTCTGGCATTTAAGGGGGAGCTCTGGGAACCTTACTCACCATCAGGATCACAACACTACCTGAAAGGTAGCAGTGTTTTTATGGCTGTGTTATGTAAGGAGGAGGTACTTCCCCAGTTGCTTCTCCAGACTCAAGCGTGATAGTACTTCGCTGTGCCCTACCTCTCATTGTTGGACGTAGTTTAAGGACATACGGGTCCAAAAACCCTAAAACCATAATTATGACGTCGGCAACATCTAGTTCCGCTATCTCCAGGACGTCCAGGCGAGGGGAGCGGTTTCATCCTTACGTTGTGAATATTCCATTTATTCGCACGAAGGGATTCACTTCTACCTTCCTAATGCGGGCTGTTAAGGAATGAAATTCGCTTCCTTCTTATGTGTTCCCGGAAAGATTTGGGTCTTTTCAAGGCAAGACTGAATAGGCTGTTACTAAACCAGCGTGTTACACCCTCGCCCTCGTCGACACTTACCATCAGGTGTGACTGGGTGAAACGCTAGTGAGTCATGTATAAAAAAAGAGTCTTCAGAGGAATATTTGAGACCACCGTCGCTACATTTTGTATGGAATGAATCACGTGATCACCGAGTCCTCAGAGCCACTCGATCTTGCGACGGCCGTTACAGCTATGTAATAAGGCTCGGCACGGCCCGGTGGTGGGAAGGCGACGTGATGACGACGCGATGTCAACGGGTGTGCGACGATCGTCTACTCACGACGAATAGCCGGATGGAACGACGCTCGTGTTAATGTTCAAATTCGTGTGTCGGGCCGCTCGGGCCTGAGCCGCCCCGGTGAGTCAACGGAAGGCTCAGGTTCGGAAGGGTACGTGTAGGAGACGCTAACATGAGTCATCCTTTATACTGTGAAAGCTCTGATATATTTACATTTCTTTAACATATACGCCACACGCGTCGCTCAAGAGTCGAGCGTAACACTTATACCTTACACTAATATTATATCAATCCATGAAAGTAATAATCAATCTCGTTTTCAGGGACTCCTCTGCAGGCCTCAGCTCATACCGAGTATTGGTGCTGGGAGCCCCAGGAGTAGGGAAGTCGAGTCTTGTTGGTCAATTCATGACTTCTGAATATCTCCACGCGTACGACACGAGTATAGGTAAGATATGTTGTTGTTGCAGCAGATGTATAGACTGGCAGACAGACAGACTTTAAATATATACATACATACACAAAGCGTTATTTATACTTACGAACCCATCTTACGAATGTGAACTCGGAGTAACTCCATCAAGTTGAATCATTTCCTCGCAAATTCGATTGATATATTTGAAGAATATTTTCTGTGACGCGCGAATGAAATCTCTCAGCCAGAAATACGATGACAACTTGGATTGCCGCCGGCGATGTGTGTAGGACTAGCTTTGTCACCGGAATTCGTCTTAGTGGAATCAATTTTTTGATAACAATAAGTGAAATAATATAGAGTAACTGAGTGGAAGCACGAAGCGACGTTATAGTTTAGTTTTTTTAAGCGACGTAGTAGTTTTTTTTTACTTAGGATCTATTAACCGTACGGCTTATTAGAGCGATCAGAATGTTTGGGGAAAGGTGGCTTGGGGAAAATTCGGGACCTTTCCGCGCCTTTTGATTTGTACTACTAGAATACTTCTGAGTTTGGTTGAGGCGGTGTCAATCGAATCTGAGTGGAGTTACCTAATCTGAGTGGTTCAACTGAATCTGAGTGGACGCGTGCAGTGTTGCGTCAAGTTTCAAAGGGATGTAACTAAGCACACTTGCATTTGTTTGTTATGAATGTCCTCTTGGTAATTAATCCCAGGAATTTCCTTAAGTACTAGACTTTTATAAAAGCGACTGCCATCCGACCTACCAACCCAGAGAGTAAACTAGGCTTATTGGGATTAGTCCAGTTTCCTCACGACGTCTTCCTTGGTAGATAAGCGACTGGTAAATGTCAAATGACATGACATAATTTACGAAAAACGCATTGGCACGAGCTGGAGTTTGAACCCTCGACCTCCGGACTGCTAGTCGCACGCTCTTACCGCTAGGCCATCAGTGCTTTCTAACGTGTGTGTTAGAAAGAGTTTAACTAATGTTAGCTTTAGTATTTCCTGGTTAATATGTTTTTTGTTTTCAGATGACGAATCGGGTGAGCGGTCTGTCTGCGTTCTACTGGCTGGTGAGGAATCTGAGATTACCTTCATGGATGCACCTGCTGACCAGCTAGTGGTAAGTTTTCCAACTACTATTATTAACTGGGTATCAGAGAAATGATAGGGCATCTACTTCGTCACGATGACTTACTTAAAATAATAATAGAGGGAAAGATAGAAGGGAGAATAAAAAGAGGAAGACCGCGAAGAAATTACATGGAGCTGTTAAATGAAAGAGTTGAAGTAGTAACTTATAGTGAGTTGAAGGAAAAGGCAAAGAATAGGCCCGAATGGAAATTACTCCACCGATAAGAGCCAAGCTCTTAATTAAATGATGATGATCAGAGAAAACCTTGGCTTAACGACTTGGTAATTGGGCATTTTCAATAAACGTCCCAAACTTCATTCTTCCATATCTGGATGTGTCAGGGATCATGTTTCTCAGAATCACGAGCTAATTCGATCCTGATTAATAAAAAAAGTGTCCCAAAATTTGAAACAAAATTTTAATTTTTTTATTTTCCATTACGCGACCATCAGTAGAAAGTTCATACTAATAGGGAGGTGTAATGGAACGGGAATTTCGGGACACTTTTTTAATAATTAGGATCGAAAAAGCTCGTGATTCTGAGAAAAATTAGCCCTGGCACGTCCAGATCTGGAAGATTGAGGTTAGGGACAACGTTTTTTGAAAACGCACAATTCAGTCATACTGTACAGTCGCCATCAGATATATCGGAGCTGTTAAGGTGGTCGCAAATATCTGAACAACGCCTGCATTGTCAAAGTAATAAGGTGCATGATTCGATATTTGTGACCACCCTCAACAGCTCCGATGTATCTGATGGCGACTGTATCTTACGCAGATATCGCTAGAAGGAGCTGTCTGTTTTAGATGCTTGCGATGGTGACAATTTGTTGCTTGAAATTAAATAAATAAATAAAAATAATGTATTGTCCTGAAAAAAGAGAACATTAAAAAACAAAGAAGACTAAACGGAAATACAAAAACTAAAGACAAAAGGCTGTGGTCTTCAGCCCGTACCCGTTTCTCACCTATTTAACAGAAACAATTTTAGCTAGGAATTGTTACATACAAGTTACAGTTTTTGTTTCCATTCGGTGTTCAATTGCCATCATATATATCGGAGCTGTGGAGATGGTCTCTAATATCTGAACAACGCCTGTATTGTCAAAGTGAAGTGCATGTTCAGATATTTGTGAGCACCTCCACAGCTCCGATATATCTGATGACGACTGTACCAAACACGAATATAATATTATGAAAATTGTACGAATTTTATAAATATCTTTCATCTCATTCTAAAATACTCTCAAATCCTTCAAACTCTATTGTCGCTTCATAACCCGGCTTGAGATCAAAAATAAAATATCCCTACGAACCAAACCATATTACTACCTACCAAGTACCTTTCCAAATTAGACTTTATATCATACGTATTGGGGTAGCTTTCCCAATTGCACAATATAGTCATATACGACATTTGTAAATCAGCAAAGTTACGCGTCAGCATTTTTCAAGTGTCGCTTTGGTAGACGTAATTCTCCTGTACATTTTTTTCTGCTACGAAAGATCTTATGTTAATGATTATTTCAAGGCGCTTATGTCTGCTTTTTAGAGCCGTACGGCAGCCATTTGTAAAAGTGCCAGTATGAAATTATTTCGGCTAAAATTGTGGCGGTGTTTCGGCATTGTATTACCAAAGAAATGTTTGGATTGCCTATTTGAATATTTTGAAGGGATTTTTATCATAATGTACATTTTTTTCCGCATGCCATTTATTTTGCTGCCATTTTTCGTCGAAAGGTCCATTTTATTCATTATAATCGTGATGTGTATTATAAAATGATTTAAAAATTACTCCAATATTCTACCGAGAGTTATCACCACCCTTAAATTTTCGGAATAGTCCGAAATTTTTGCAAAATTTCCCGAATACACCTTAATAATTTTTGAAAGAATGTTCTTTTTCAGGTTGTATTTAAGCGAAATATTTCAATAAAATTTTCTACAGCGGTAACAAAATGAAATTTTCTGGTACAGACGCCATCAGATATATCAGAGCTGTGGAGGTGGTCACAAATATCTGAACGTCGCCTCTATTGTCAAGGCTATAAAGTGCATGTTCAGATATGTGACAACCTGATGGCGACTGTACATTGTTTATTGGAATTCAAACAGCTAGTAATTCTAAGTAGAAAAAAAAAACTTTTTTTTTAAAGGCACATTTGTTAAGTGTATTTTTTAGAGACACCGCTAAGAACGGATTTTGATCAATTCGACCCCCAAGAGGATAAAATAGGGGATGAAAGTTTGTATGAAACTTTGTCGATTTTAAACAGATCGGGCTGAGACTTTGCATGCATAAAGCTACTATGACGTAGGCATTTGTGGATTAACGGCATTTTCCGAACAAAAAGCATGCATGCATACAAAACTACGTTTTGAACGATAGTGTGCTAAAAAATAAATGAATATTTTGGGACAATCTTACACAAATCGGCCTAGCCCTTCGGTAAGCTCAGTAAGGCTTGTGATGTAGGGACTAGACGACGATATATATAATAGATAAATACATATAAATACTTAAATACATAGAAAACACCCACGACTCAGGAACATGAATCTGTGTTCATCACACAAATAAATGCCCCGACTGGAAATCGAACCCAGGACCATCAGGTTCATAGGCAGGGTCACTACCCACTAGGCTAGACCGGTCGTCAAATAACTTAAATACTTCTTAACGCGAGCGAAGCCGCGGGCAACAGCTAGTTTTAAAATGAATTCAGAAAAGTATGGAAAATATAAAACACTACTATTCTATTCTGGTTCCACAGACGGACGGTTGCTCACACGGCTACTGCGTGGTCTACTCAACAGCTGACCGGGGCAGCTTTGCCGAGGCTGAGCGGAGATTGCAAGCCTTATGGGCGGCCGGCCATACTGCCCGACGGGCTGTCATACTAGTTGGGAACAAGGCGGACTTGGCGAGGTCCAGAGCTGTTAATACTGATGGTAAGTGTATACCTTGCAATAGAATACCGAGCTGAATACCTCACAGTGGCGCCGCTTCAATTTTATTCTAAGACTCGGCTTGTATGGAAACAACGCCGCTACTACCAACTTGGCTAGACCTATATTATACTTTGTTATAGGCGTATTCTTATGTACTTTTGTTAAAGTAAGCCCTCTCCCGTAAAAATAAAGAGAGAAATCGCCATTTGATCCTAAGATCGACGTTTGAAATGCTAAATAAGTTAATTCAGTCCGTGTCCGTCCGTTCCGTTCCGTGTCAACATGAATTTACTCCCGCCATTTTAAATGACACAAATGCAAATGGCGGACAATAATACGTTAGAACCATTTTAAAAATGTATTATTATTTTTAAAAAGTAAGCCATATTGTGGTTCAATTACTTATTTTATATGATTTAAGACACCTTTATTTTAATATTATTTTCAGCGATATTTATTTCAGTAATATTTCTTTCTGTACTTAGGTTTTTAGGTTATAAATCCGTCAAAAAGAGCGTATAGAATAAATTGTCGTGTGCAGTATTTCCGGACCGATATGACATCCAAACCTTCAAGAAAAGAGCGTATAGGGATCTTAAAGGCCGGCAACGTACTTGTGACTCCTCTGGTGTTGCGAGTGTCCATGGGCGGCGGTAGTTGCTTACCATCAGGCAATCCGTCTGCTCGTTTGCCTCCTATATCATAAAAAAAGGTAGTTCCACGAAAATTGAGGCGAAT
The DNA here is from genome assembly GCA_022674325.2 of Grapholita molesta. Taxonomy (NCBI): domain Eukaryota; kingdom Metazoa; phylum Arthropoda; class Insecta; order Lepidoptera; family Tortricidae; genus Grapholita; species Grapholita molesta. Next base: position 2,647,426 of record CP053141.2, on the reverse strand, counting down.
GGATTACGCACACAACTATATAAAGTACTGATTGCAAAAGAGTGAACGAATGAATGAGTAATCTCCTATAATTACATGAGATGTTGTTGTGTGAGTGACTTCAACTCTCGTGAAACTACCTATAAGCCCCATTTAGACCAGGCAAGAACTTGCATGCGATTTTCATTACATTGCGGGCTATCGGCGTATGGCGAATTCGGTCGCTTTATATAACTCCGCAATGTAATGAAAATCGTATACAAGTTCTTGCATGGTCTAAATGGGGCTATACTTATCTAATTGCTGGTCCATGCAAGTTTGTAGTCTCTCTCTAAGGTCTTTGGCGACCTTAGTGTGACCTTAGTCACCGGCAAGAACACAACACTATGGGTGTGGCCAACTAGCACTAGATTATAATATAAGACAAATTTTGTTATCTCAAAATTTTGTGGTACAGTCAGCAGCAAAAGTTCCTAAGCGTTTGAAGTGTTCAAAATCACCTACACGCGCTCTTATTCTCTTTTACAATAGAGACGTGTTGACCTCATTTTGAACACCTCAAATGCTTAGCTACTTCTGCTGCTGACTGTACGTCGGAAAGTCCTTAAATTTTCCTCCAATCTTAATCTCATCATCATCATTTCAGCAGTAAGTCGTCCACTGACATAGGCCTCCCCAAAATATGACTTGTATCATCTTCGGGGGTAGTTGCCATAGTCGCCACTTAGCAGGCGGGTTGGCCGTAGTAACTGTAGATTGGGTTTCGACGGACGCTGCTGCCCATCCGACGGTTTTTCTCCTTGTCGCCTTTGCCACCCGTGGGAAATGGGGTGGTGCTATTCCAGTCAGTCGGCACCACATTGCAAAAATATCACATCTTACTCTACATACATACAAATATTGGAAAACGAAAAGATAAACCGCAACAATGTGCAAATTAATGGCTTTTTACCTCCGTTTCTATATCGGAAACAGATAAAACTTGATCCTAGGTAGAAGTATTTGAGCGCGTAGAATACATTTTATAGTCAACCAATTTAGAAAGAAAGAGAGTAAAAACATTTTCTCAAACACTCTGAAATATAATCGTAAGAGTTACTGTCACGAAATGAAGACACAAAGTGGCTCATTTCTGACTCTTTATACTTACAGCAGGCCTAGAAGTAATGTAGGGAGTTAGTATGAAAAAAACATCCGTAATTACAATGATTAATGGACCCGGATATGTCCTTAAACTACGTCCAACAATGAGAGGTAGGGCACAGCGATGACCATCACGCTTGAATCTGGGGCAGCCCAACTGGGGAAGTACCTCCTCCTTACAGAAGACCACAGCCATAATAGCACTGCTAGCTTTCAGGTATGTAGTGTTGTGTTCCTGATGCTGAGTAAGGTTCCCAGAGCTCCAACCCCTCTTAAAGGCCGGCAATGCGCTTGTGACTCCGCTGGGGTTGCGGGTGCCAGTGGGCGACGGTAATTGCTTACCACCAGGCAATCCATCTGCTCGTTTGCCGCCTATAAAAAAAAATTAAAAAAAGATTACAATTGTTTATTAGGGAAAAAGCCTATGTTTGTTCATTATTTTCACTTTTAGTAATTGCGTGACAGAATCAGCGCGAGGATAAAATGAAATTGAAATTAGAAAGAAATATTGTTAAGAAACAATATAGCTATAAATTATTCATTCATTGTAATAAACGTTATATTTTACATCAATGAGTCTCATATGAAAATTTAATTTAATTTGATGTTAAATTGTGCTCATAATAACACCGAAAATTGCAATTTTCTAACATTAAAATGAAGAAGAAAATTTATTAAAAATATATCTTACATATTCGTAATAACACGGCTTATAAATGTGAGAAAAGCATTATTTATTTTACCGTTACTCAGATTCTTATTTTTATTTAAATTTGATACAAAAGTCGCCGAAATATATTTTCGGGCTTGATGATGATGATGATGATGATGAAATCCTCTTATCCCTCATCAGGGACATAGGGCTCTAAGAATCAACTTCCACTTGGCTCGATCCTGCGCAGCGTCCTCGAGCTTATTCCAGTCCAAGCCAGTTGACGCTGCCTCCTTGTCAACCGTGCGCCTCCAGGTGGTGCGAGGTCGTCCTGGCTTCCTTCTTCCGGGTGCATTCCACCCCAGACCCTGCTTGGATAGGTGGTTCGCTGGTCTACGCCAAATATGACCTATCCACCGCCATTTCCTGCTCAGGATCTCCTTCGCTATTGGGGTCTGGTCGGTCAACTCCCATAGTCTGGCTTTGAGATGGTACATGGCCAGAAGACACCTTGTATTCGCCGCAGGCACTTGTAGCCTACTAGTGGTATCTGATTTCACTAGCCATGTCTCGCACCCATACAAGAGGACCGACTTGACGTTAGAGTTGAACACCCTTAGCTTTCTTTTTCGGGCTTAATAAGAAATAAACAAATATTAAGGGACATGCTTACACAATTTGACTGAGCCTCTCAGTATTTAAGCTCAAGAAGGCTTGTGTTGTGGGTACTCGGCCAACGATATATGGGAATAGAAAACACCCATGACTTAGGAATAAAAACCGGTGCTCATCGCACAAATAAATGCTTTAATTGGATTTGCTAGCCGGCTGACTAGAATAGCACCAGTCCATCTCCTCCCGCGGGTGTCGTAAGAGGCGGCAAAGGGAAAAATCCTACGGACGGGCAGCAGCGTCCGTCGAAACCCAATCTACAGCTTGGTCTTCGCCTGCCAAGCGTGGCGACTATGGCAACTACCCCCAAGATGATACAAGTCATATTTGTGGGAAGCTTATGTCAGCAGTGGACTGCATACGGCTGAAATGTAATGATGTATGGAATGTAATAGGATTTGAATCCTGCACCATCGGCTCTTGATAAACAGGGTCACTACCCACTATGCTAGACCAGACGTCAATCTTTATATATATAACCGTGAGTTCTGACTGACTGACTGATCAACGCACAGCCCAAACCGCTTAACCTAGATAGCAGATTATTTTCAAAATACGTAGTTTATATACCGTAAGGACCCACTAAGAAGGGATTTTTGAAAATCCCACCATTAAGGGGGTTGAAAGTTTGTATGGGGATTGTGTAAAATATTAAGTGAGATTCTTGAAATTTTGTCTAAAAACTCCTTTTTTTTAATACAAGAAAAGTGATTTTAACCTTTTTTTTGTAATTCGTCCCCTAAGGGGTCTAAAAGGGGGTTCTACTGAGCATCCGAAGCCGTGGCGTGGATAACAGCTAGTAATCTACACTAATATTAAATATAAAGGCGAAAGTGTGTGAGTGTGTATGCTTGTTACTTCTTCACGTCTAAACGATTTTAATAAAATTTGGTATGGAGTTAGCTGACACCCTGGATTAACACATAGGCTACTTTTCTCCCTAATGAACCGCGGGTAACACCGCGGGATACAGCTAGTATAATATAATGGAGAAGGTTTGTCAACTTTAATTAATTTTGTTACCCGAAGGAAAGATCAATCGATTCTAGGGAAACATTTCTGTAATATATATTCGTTTGCTTCAAATTAAATTTAATAACTGTTCGTGGTCATGGGGGATTCGAATGACAATTTATAAGTGGTTTGTGTTTAAACTGCGGCACCATTCATAATATAAGTTATTATTGTAATCTAATATTTAATTATAAATAAGCGGTAAGGGTACCGAGTCCCATAGTGTCCAATATGCATAAACTAGATGGACGGACTATTTTATTTTTTATTATGCAGAAACGTCTGCTAGCGAATATCTTCGATATTTAAATCGAAAGAAAAATAGAAAAAACGTCACCCATGATGACGTATACCACGAAGGATAAGATAGAAAAAATTGACAAGTCTAAGCGGTACTCGGATAGCACAATTGGAAGTGCACTGGGCTAGTGATCCAGTGGTTGTGGGTTCGAGTCCCGCTCCGAGTCAAATTTTTCTATTTTTCTTTCGATTTAAATATTGTAGATGGACGGACCCCGTAAGGGTCGGTGGTTGCTGGAGATTGCTCCTTAATTTCGGGGGAAGAACTATGTCTAGCAGTGGACGCTTGTGGCTGAAAGGTCTCTCACTCACTCTAAAAATTTATTTACGTATAAAATAGAGACAACCGTACTTCTAACGTCCATACTAAATTAGTATTGGGGCTACTTACATGGCGACCACGAGATGTTTTACGAGTGTATTGTATTTCTGCGGCGCTACCGCGAAGAACGATATTCGTAAATTTCAGACAATTGTCTCTGTCACTCTCATAACGCCTTAATTGGAGTAAAAGAGATAGATGCTCGAAATCTATGAACTTCTATGAGAATTCAGTTTCCGTAGTTAAAGATCACCCAGAAATAGTGTGATCGTTTAAAGGGAAGGGGCAGAAAAATATCATGATTAATCACGCGGGTAGCAGTGTGAAAGTCACATCACGTGTACTTTTTTCATACTGCAAAATACGTATAACTACTTTTTTCCAACATCGTTGTTTTTACTTCGCAGATGTGAGAACAAACTTTATGTGTGTTGAAAATCGTCTTTTCCTTGGTCAAAAGTTTAGTTATTTCTGGGGAATCGTTTTTCACGTCAAAATTCAACGTCTTTAAAATTAATTGATAATTTCTCAATTATTATTTTATTTTCTATTTCCCGCTTATTATTTTTCTTTCGATTAAAATACCTATTGAAGATATTCGCTAGCACACATAATAAAAAAAAATTGAATGGGGTAGCAAATTGTTATCGATAAATTCTCAATGGAAATTGAGATTTCGATGCCGTTAAAAGTGTTCAATACGCTGACGGTAGATGTGTCTACACGTCACCCATGATGACGTATACCACGAAGGTTATGATAGAAAAATTTGACAAGCGGTAGTCGAATAGCACATTTCATAATTTCTCGTCAAAGGATGTAAATACTACACTAAAATTTCGAGTTTTCATATATAAAGCATGGGTGCTCAATACTTCTGGCGAAGGCTGTACACAGGCGAAGCAGCGGGCAATAGCTAGTAACCAATATATCACAAAGGAGTGACAGAAACGGAGATTCATTATGTGGGATTAATAGTGGCTCCGAATTGATTGTTCAGGAAATGTGTTTCGATGTTCATTGGCGCATTTGGAGCGGACATTTAGTGGACAATTCTGACAATATTAATAGCAAGGGCTGGAGGAATGTCGGGTGTACCGCCATTTATTACGGAGTTTGAACCTGTGACCTTCCGATTGCAAGTCACGCGCACTTACCGCTATGCTAGCCTCTTAAAGGCCTAGTTTCTAATAATTGTATTGTATTAGACTAAGTATTGTAATATACTTAATACTTAGTCAAGTATTATATATTTAAATCGAAAAAAAAAAATTGACTCGCAGTGAGACTCGAACCCACAACCAGTGGATCACTAGCCCAGTACACTACCAATTGTGCCATACGAGTACCGCTTGGACTTGTCAAATTTTTCTACTTTATCCTTCCTGGTATAGGTCATTACGGGTGACGTGTAGCGACATCTACCCAAAGAGTATTGAACTCTTTACGGCATTTTTCTGTTTTTTCTTTCGATTTAAATATCGATGATATGCTAGCACACGTTTCTGCTAAATATAAAAACACGCCGATACATGCCGGCAGAATATGCTGACCTAACACCCTCTACTAACAAAAAATTATAACCATATTCTGAGAAATAAATGAATGATTATGATTTCCATACTTCGTACTTTCATCAAGTAAAAAGTATGTATTTACTTCAAGTATTTTTTTTTATTATGCAGAAACGTCTGCTAGCGAATATCTTCGATATTTCAATCGGTAGAAAAATGTAAAAAAATTGACCTTAGAGTCAAATTTTTTCTGGTACTCGAACCCACAACCTCTGGATCACTAGCCCAAAGCACTACCAATCGTGCTATTCAAGTACCGCTTAGACTTCAAGTAGTTTTAAGTAAATACAAAATATGGAGACGGCCGCTATAGGTACTGGTCCCACCGCGAGCTAGTAAGCTATGAGCTATCAGCTATTTCAAGGGACAAAAGATAATTGATCATGTGTAAATTAAAGAGACATATCATAGCCGAGCGATCATAGTTCATGAGCGATGAGCTATAAATATATATCTCTCTTTTATTTACACGGGAGCGATTATCTTTTGTCCCTTGAAATTGCTGATAGCTCATAGCTTACTAGCTCCCGGTAGGACCAGTGCAATATGAAGGCACCACTATCCTAAGAGACCAGAGCTTACCTAACCAGTTTAATTTTAATTTCAGAGGGCAAATCGCTAGCGACGTCGTATGAATGCAAGTTCATAGAAACCTCTGTGGGTATCAACCACAATGTGGACGAGCTACTGGTTGGACTCTTAACACAGATACGGTTGAAGCAACAACACGCGGAGCGAGTCAGGTATATAACAGAACAACTTTTTTTATGACAAAGGTGGAAAACGAGCAGACGGATTGCCTTGGGAGTCAAGCGCGTTGCCGGTCTTTAAGGGTGGTTGAATCTCTGGGAACCTTACTCACCATCAGGAACACAGCACTAGATGCCTGAAAGGTAGCAGCGCTATTATGGCTGTGGTCTTCTGTAAGGAGGTACTTCTCATGTTGGGCTTCTCCAGACTCAAGCGTATACGTCAATATACGTCAAAATCACGTCAAACAATATGCATAATATGGATATGACTACAATTGGCGAAATAGTTATAAATGTTGTAAATCAAGCCTTATAGATTAAGATACGGTTTATCAAGTATCCATTTACGATTTGTGATTTTATTTGCCGTAACTACTTTAAATATAAATATAGAAGGAAACATCTTTATGTCTCTCAGCTGAAAACGTCAATGTAATTGACAACTCTAAGACGTAATAGATGTAAAGACAGTAAAGAGATGTACAGTGGAATATCCTAATTATGTTCTATGTCAAGAAAGACAAAGGTAGAGATTAAAACAAACACTGCATACATAAGAATAATTCGAAATGATGTATAGTAGATTGTTTGACAACGGGTTAAAGTAGGCCATAGTGCCACGAGATGGTTATTTTCCCGAACGAAGTGAGGGAAAATTGTTCGAGGGGTAATATGGCGTTTAGACCCGAGTTATGCATAGTTTTCACTTCGATTGCGAGAAAGTAAGAAAAAATTACATTTCAACAATTAACAAATACAATTTTATTCACCCGCAATGAATTTTGAGTCAAAAATGTTTAATTTGGCTGTCTTTGTATTTTTTTCACTGCTTTGATACATATATGATATATCTACGCCGTGAATAAATGCCATAGACAAAGTATAATTGGGGCTTCAAAGAGTTTACCAACGATTTAAACTTTTTTTTAATGCTTGTGAGGTAGGAACTAAAAAACACCTAATGCTTTGACAATTTGATTGTGTTTCCTCATTGGTCGATTTTAATATTGCGGTATTGTCTGATTGGTTGATACTTTATACAAAGTTTTTTTAATGATTTCACATTTTTAAACAGTATTCGCACCAAAAAAGAATCTAGAGTTGCGATTAACTTCGATATGTGTCGTGATTGGTGGATTTAATAAGATGAAGTGTTCTGGTTGGTCAATTTAAAACGTTTTGTATATCATAAATATGTATACATATTTTCCCAAGAGGCTAAATGTATTACTTTAGTCCGCCTTGGCAAGCATGATATGACACACTTTTAGAGCATGAGAAGTGAAAAGTATTTTATCCATCTTGTGCTTTCGTCACCGTATTGCATCCACTATCCGCCCTTTAGTGATAGTACTTCTGTGCCCTACCTCTCATTGTTGGAAGTAGTTTATTAAGTAGTTTATTTTAAGTATAGTTTTAAGGTTTTACCATGTCGTCGGTCCACCTTCTGGGTGGTATGCCCACGCTGGGTCTTCCTGTTCGTGGTCACTCGAGAACCTTTACGCCCCAATGGCCAACGGTTCTACTTGTGTCCCGCTAACTGCCATTTAAAATTAGCCATCCGGGAGGCTATATCGGTTACCTACTTTAGTTCTGCTGCGAATGACATTTCTAATGACTTCGCTCAGAGACCCTCCCATCATAGCCCTCTCCATTCCATTGTCATGCAAGGGCAATCACTTGGATGACTATACAGGGTGATTAATCCAAATAACCCGGACCCGGGTATGTCCTTAAACTACGTCCAACAATGAGAGGTAGGGTACAGCGAAGTACCATCACGCTTGAGTCTGGAGAAGCCCAACTGGGGAAGTACCTCCTCCTTACAGAAGACCACAGCCATAATAGCACTGCTACCTTTCAGGTATGTAGTGTTGTGTTCCTGATGGTGAGTAAGGTTCCCAGAGCTCCAACCCCCCTTAAAGGCCGGCAACGCGCTTGTGACTCCCCTGGTGTTGCGGGTGCCCATGGGCGACGGTAATTGCTTACCATCAGGCAATCCGTCTGCTCGTTTACCACCTTTAATCATAAAAAAAAATATGAGTCAGTAGGGGGAGGTCAGAAACTATGAGAGATAGCGAAATCTGTTCTTAGGCTTAGGAGCCATGGGTTCGATTTTAGATTTAATAATAATGGCATTCTAACTTCTTTTTAAATCTCTGATACTTAACCGGGAATCGAAGTCTTGTAAACAATTTTAGGCGTAAATCTGAAAGATTTTGCGTTGTTATTGTTGATGGTACGAAACATAAATTCATGAGTTACAACGAGTTATTTTAAATATTGTTTAAGTAATTGACTAAAAAACAACAAAAAGATAATGATTTTATTTCAATAAATGTTCAAAATGGTAACCATTTTCCTGGACGCAAAAAATTATTCTTCTTAAAAAGTTTGAATGCCATTAATATATAGCGATTACCATTATGATGCTATGTTTTATCAACTTTGACAGGTACTTACTATATTATTCTGACTAAAAAAAGAAAATTCCACCATTTCAGAAAACGAAGCAGCACCCGTAAGAACCGCGGGCGCGCGCGCTCTCCACAGAACGATACGTCGGCGCCCGCGCAACCACCATCAGTATCCGCTGCCAGCACGCCTAGAAAACGAACACGGCTGTCAGCTAGCGTGAAGGTAAGGAGTATACCTCGCATCTTCATCTAGATTCAACAGCTTCCAAGAACGAGAACCCTTAACCCTTAGTTTAGTTTAGTTTAGTTTAGTTTATTTTATTTCACGAAAGATAATTACACTATAAGTTTGTCTTATTTACAAATTTATAAGAACTTCAGTCATGATCGTCACATTATCAATTCAAAAATAAAATACTTAGTGATATAATTTTGTACAGTAATGGATATATGAATCCCCCAATAAGGATCGTCAAACAAAATATAAAATATCATATTAAGTAAATATGTAGTAACATACTTCAAAATTCAACAATTGTAAATATTGTCATAACATTACCAAAATAAAATCATATCTCCCAATAAGAATCGTCAGTACTTGAACGCCAAGCACCACTAAAGTGGTCGCGTGATGTCGTGCCTGCCACGCGACCGACCACTAAAGTGGCTATGGCGGACGCTGTCAAAGCAATTGTCCTGCTGACAGATAAGGTTTATATTTGTTCTTCACTAGTCGATACGTTGGCGTACACGTCACATTTTGACGCGAGAGGAAAAGCGTTCAAAGGGTTAAGAAGACGTAGGCTGATACTTAGTAATCCAGCATTACAGCGAGATTTTTTTTATTTTCCGGCTTTCAGCTAGTGTTAAGTCAAGGAGAAATATACTTCATCTCCACTAGAACCCAACTCCTTCCAAGGACTGTTACTAAGACGTCTATGGTCCAAAATACTCTTGGTCGCAAAACGGTATTTTTCATGCCACCACCACCGGTCTAACAAAGACCAACTGAAAAACAGCTATAATATTAAGTATGGATGGATATTATAAGGCTTAAAAGCGCTGGCGGCCTGGCGGTAAGAGCGTGCGACTTGCAATCCGGAGGTCGCACGATCAAACCCCGGCTAATACCAATGAGTTTTTCCGAACTTATGTGCGAAATATCATTTGATATTTACGAGTCGCTTTTCGGTGAAGGAAAACATTGTGAGGAAACCGGACTAATTCCAATAAGCCTAGTTATCCTCTGGGTTGGAAGGTCAGATGGCACTCGCTTCCGTAAAACTAGTGCCTAGGCTAAATCCAGGGATTAGTTGCCAAGCGGACCCCAGGCTACCATGAGCTGTGGCGAAATGCCGGGGTAACGCGAAGAAGATGGTGAGGTCTACTATGACAGCACGCTTAGACAAGAAAGGCGGACTGAAAGGCAGCTATAAAATTAAGTATGGATGGATATTATAAGCCTTTGACTCGCAGCGGGACTCGAACCCACAACCACTGGATCACTAGCCCAGTGCACTACCAATTGTGCTATACGAGTAACGCTTGGACTTGTCAAATATTTCTATTTTATCCTTCCTGGTATCGATGATATTCCATTTATATGACGACCGGCCTGGTCTAGTGAGTGACCCTGCCTATAAAGCCGATGGTCCCGGGTTCGAATCCCAGTCACGGCATTTATTTGTGTGATGAGCACAGATATTTGTTCCTGAGACATGGGTGTTTTCTATGTATTTAACTATTTATATATATATATATTGTATATATCGTCGTCTAGTACCTACAACACAAGCCTTACTGAGCTTACCGTAGGACTAGGTCGATTTGTGTAAGATTGTCCCGAAAATTTTTTTTTTTTCAATATCGATGATATTCGCTAGCAGACGGTTCTGCTTAATAAAAAACAAATTATAAGGCTTATCTGCAGTGATCGGCACTAACGGTGCAAAACTTTAACAAAACTTGTTAAACTGAAGTATGGTAATACTTACCATCAAGAAAAACAAGAACAACTTTGGAAAATTAGTGTTCAATTCAATTGTTTATCGGAATCTCTATAATTATGTCAATATTTGGGTGTAAGAATATAATTGTTTTTATGGCTCTATACACTCTTTTATGTTCGCTTAATCTTATCTGACATGTATAACTGCTTCCAGGTGCGGGGTCTCCTGGGCCGCGTGTGGGCCCGAGACTCCAAATCGAAATCGTGTGAGAACCTTCACGTCCTTTAGCACTCGGTCGCCGACCCCATCGCCTGCTTCCCGTTCTTCGACTGCGCCACTAGCTACGCTTAGACTTTCCCGCAGCCCTCTTAAACTGACAGCGTTTTTGATAAACCACCAGATACGCTTAAGCTTAAAAGACTAACAACGTTTGAATAAACCACTAGCTACGCTTAGACTTCTTTCACAGCCCTCGGAAATTATTAAACCGGTTATTGGTTCGTTAGCTACTAGCTGATTAGAAATATCTTTTTTTTATCAAAATCTGAATATTTGCGCATAATATCCCAAAATACTTGCTAGGTTTGATTTTATTTTGCAATTCTCAAAACATGCAAGAAGTTAAAACAAGTTACAGAGTTTTTTTTTTATGATAATTATCAACTAAGTTAAAAAAAACGGTTAGTGATTGAAAATTAACCTAAATAACCGGATTTTAGCATACATTACCGGATTCTAGCATATATAACCGGATCATAGCATAAATAACCGGATTCTAACATAAATAACCGGATTATAACATAGATAACCGCATTATAGCATAAATATCCAGTTGATAACATAAATAACCAGAATTCAGTATGACTAACTAAATAAGATCAAACGACCACTTAGAAAATATACATGACAAAGATAAATAATTTGCTTTCTCTGTTCACCAACACGCATTGTATTGAGCAGAAAGAGGACAGAATATTGCTTTTTATAATGAATGCTGCCGCTAAACCAAGCAGTCTGCTTTTAAACAAAATGCCCAGAACGGGAATTTTAGGGTCGGCGACATAATTATTATTATGTTGATATAAATACGAGATTTTATCGAAATTATTTCGATAATTTTTGAGATGTGAACGAAGAAACTTTTTCAATTGTTATTACACAAATTTTAAACAATCCTAACGATAAACTAAATATTCTTGATTTTTTTTTGTAGATCATATTTTTGTCAACCGTAACGGTTGAGTATTTATTTTATAACTCAAATTATTACAGCAAAAAAAGTTTAGTTGAAAAAAAAAACGCTAATGACTTTAGCAGTTTTGAAATCGAAAATGTAAGCACTGAAAATGTCACAATTTTTCAAATTTATTATAATATATCAAAGCATGGTATTACTAAACTAGGTAACTAATATACAAAAGTACTGCTTTGGAGTATTAGTAGAGATTTAGAAAGTGAGAGAATTATGTGATGCCCGTGTGTCTCCTAAAAAAATATTTTCCAAACCAAAATATATTATTGTAGATGTAAAATGTACGACTAGAGTAGATTATAATAGTCTGCTACATTTTATGTTTGCTTCTGTTTTAGAATTAAGGTATCGCTGTATATTTGTGGAGTCAGACGTAATAGTGAAAATATAGTATTTTACAGAGTACCCAGGTAATATGAAATAAATATCAATGGTAGATGATTTTTATTATGATTAATATATTTTAAATAAATCAGACAAGTACCAAAGAGCCACAGGAGTACGAAGAGCTGGCAGCTTCCGAGCGAGGAAATACTGCCAGCTTCTTAAGCCCCATTTAGACCATGCAAGAACTTGTATACGATTTTCTTTACATTGCGGGGTTAATAAAGCGCCCGAATTTGCCGTACGCCGATAGCCTGCAATGTAATGAAAATCGTATACATGTTCTTGCATGGTCTCAATGGGGCTTTACTTTAAGTTAAATATATTGTAACATTTCATTATTGTATTTATTTAGTACCAAATTTAAATAACAAGCTCGAAACATTTAAGCACAACTATCGGTCTCGGCTTCTAATACATTTTTACGCAATTCGGAGTCGAAACCCTAGCCTGTGGGGCCTATCGCCCATAATAGAGTCGAAGACCTTTTGGAAGGCTCTTCGACTCCACTGGTGACCGCAGTGCTGGCGGCTTTCTCGCGCAATGTATTAGTATCGCCATACAGTGAGGGAATGCCGCCAGCATTCATCCCAATTTTTTATTTATTTAGATATATAATTATATTTCAAAATGTATAATTCTACTTTACCGTAGTTTAATTCGTATTATCTGGGATACCATATCCGACGTCATGGAGAGAACTTACTCGCATTATGTCAAAAATAATTTGCACAATTTTTTCATTTTAATTGTTATTGGATATTGGATTCTTTCTGCTAAACTATACATGTCCATTTATCTACTCTATTTATCCTATTAAGATATTTCTTGTGTTTTGTAAAGGACTATACTCGTACATTGATACTTATTTGTTGTATAAGTTTGTACTACATTTTATTATGTACCCAAAGCAATAATTGAGCATTTAGAAATTGCCATTTTTCAATACGTTTTGTTTTTACTAAGAATCACTAGATCGTTTCAATACAATAAGAAAAAAAATATACTAAATATTTCTTTCTTTTTTTTGTAACATGTTCCTTATATTTTGTGAAGCCGTAACAAAAGAAGAGCACATTTGTTAAAACAGATTTTTTTTAGACATACGCTCAATTAATGACTCCATATTTGTAGATTTTTATTCTTTTGTACATAATTATAATTCAAACCATTTCGTTTATCTTGAAGGAAACTTCAAATGTATGTATTGTAAAGATACCTGGCTTATCCTCAACTAATTTTCCATACACCCCTAAATTTATTATTAGCTTGATCTAGCTTTGATTTCATACAAAAATTGGGTCCAGTGCTTAAAAAATTGAGCGAAACGAATTAGGTAGGTAAGGTTTTATTTCGATAGTGTACAGAAATGTAGATGGGAAAAAATTACACAAGTACCTTTTTTGTATGGGAATGGACAAATAATCAAAGCAGATTATTTTATTTATATAAATGTTGAAATTATAAAAAAGTATTTTTTTTTTTATAAAAAAGCGACGAGGAACAAAAATCACAGCAAATCAAAATATTTCATAAAAAATAATTTTGATTTGTTCTTAGTTATTGCATTTCAGCAGCAGAAGTTGCTACCTACCTACTTAGCTATATGTTAACTTACTTATATGTAATACAATATGTTATTAAATTAAGCGTATTTATATATTATGTTATAACATAGTCTAAGATACTCCTTATTGTTTGTATTTTATCAAATTACTATATAATTAATACATTTTTGTATTATTTCCAAATGTTATTCTAATTGTGATTTTTTATCGTCCATTCCTTAACAAAAGTAGGTAATATTTAAAGGGAAAACATCAAATTGGCAGCTAAATCAATATTTACATATTGAACTATAATTGTAGCTGTTCCTATAGAGATCTACAGTTAAGATCAAAAATATCGATACGACGAAAGTGCCATATTATTGTATACATTATTACGTTGTCTGGCCTAGTGACTGACCGTTCCTATGAAGTCGATTGTCCTGGGTTGAAATCCCAATAAGGGCATTTGTTTGAGTGATGAGCACAGATACTTGTTACTGAGTCATGGGTGTTTTGTATGTATTTAAGTATATGTGTGCTATATGTATCGTTGGTTGAGTACCCACAACACAAGCCTTTTTGAGCGTACCGCAGAGCTCAGTAAATTTTCGTGTTTTCTGCACATTAACTAAAATTAGAAGGGGCCTATCGCGAATCGGTTTTTACGGATCGTAACTTCGTTTAATCTTCTAAATCCCGATAGACCCCTTTCAATAGTTAATACTTGTGTTACTTAATATTGAGATAATAAGGTGAGTGTATATATATTTATTCATTATGGCCGTATCGATATTTCTGATTATACCTGTTAGTTATAACACGCGACATCGCTTTTGAATGGATTTGGGATTCGATAAGAAAAATTCCATCCAAAATTTTTTTTTTACAAAAATGTGTACACCCGATTTGTTTTTAGATTTAAGCCCTAGACCTGTAAGTATTATTTAAAAACGAAAAAATTGTTTCAATTTGAGTGCCTGATATTTAAAGAGATATATTGTAATTTTTTGATCCCTCCGTGGTACCCATGCCTTATTTTATTAGTGTATTATTATTTCTGTAGCTGCGTTACGGGGTAGTTATTAGTATATACATTAGTAAATCAACAATTATCAGAATTACTAGTAAAACGTAAGTTTTAGGTGTATTTTTACATATATTTGATGTCAAATAGTAATTATAACAGTATTAGTTACGGCAGTTTGATTCAGGGATAGAATTAGTAAGTAAAAATAGTAGTTGGGAATTTAGTAAAACGTCTGACGGCGCATTCTCGCCGCAACATCTTGGTATCCTTTTCTTCCTAAAAAGGTGCGAAAAAGATGGTATACCATATCAGTTTTATGGCGAGTCAAACTGTGCGTTACTTATAAAATAGTTTTTAAGAAATATGTAGCTTTAGGATATATCGAATGTCGCAAAACACTAATCGATATGACTGATCAACTACTAAAACAATACCTTTACATCATCATCATACCTTAACATTTGCACGATTTTTCTAATCCTAAAAAACGAGGTATAGCTTTACATCATTATTACTTACAGAGATTTGAATAAAATTATGTTACAATAAAGATGTTATGTTACAATGTTACATGTTACCATGTTACTTGTTACAATGTAACATATTACCATGTTACATGTTACAATGTAACATGTTACCATGTTACATTTTACTTGTTACAGTCAGCAGCAGAAGTTGCTAAGCGTTTGAGGTGTTCAAATTGAGGTCAACACGTCTCTATTGTCAAGAGAATAAGAGCGTGCGTAGGTCATTTTGAACACTTCAAACGCTTAGCTGCTTTTGCTGCTGACTGTACATTTTACTTGTTACATGTTACTGGTTTCAGTAAGATTAGTCTGTCAAATTAATGTTTTGCCACATTGGAATTATCATACGTGTGAACCCCAGGGTCCAAATAAAACACCAATCTCATTTCACCCTTGGACCTTCCTGGACCATCCAAAACTTCAGCAGTAGATCATCAGTAGTCGAGCTTAGAGTAGAGGTTCCGAACATCTAAAGGCTGGCGTAAAAAAAAAAAATTTTTTTTAAGGGCGTTGTGGATTTCCATCGAAAGTTGTAAAAAAAGGGTCTGTTATATCTTTGTCGCATAAACTCGTAACCCCGTAACCAAGAGCCTGATTTTAAGACGTCAAATTGTAGACACAACAGCCCACAAGGTAAACATTCTTTAAAAAAAAATACCTTTTGTCGGAAGCTAAAAATTCAAAAAATGACGTCGTTTTTATAGGACATGGATCGTTATTCCATCTGTCCTAAAATTATAGCAGGCTTTGGGTTAATTGTGTGACTAAAAATGTCAGAATAAGATAAATTAATAGTCTTCTATTAAACTGAGCAAATTTTTCAAAAAAGTTTCAAGTTTTTATGTCTCTAATAAAAACAAACAAGTTTTGAAAACACAGTACACGGATAGGAATAACGGAATGAAATTTAAATTCAGTATACGGCATATAAACAATTTTTTGTTTAATTTCGTGTAAAATTTGCAAGTGAAGTGTTCATATTACAACTGAACACATTAAAATGAACATATCCCGATAACGCCTGAAGATTATTATTAGGCAATTTTACTTACGCGCAACACTGCACTGTCCTTTGACATAGGCTACAAAGACAAAATTAAAATAACTAATAACCAATACTTAATCCTTAAACTGGTATCAAGTGAACTGTCAAGGAAACTAAGGGCCTGTTTAGGGTAGAGTAGTTAATTTGGTACTTGGGTTGGTATCCACTTGTTAAAATCAGAATAATAAGACTAAAACTTTAAAGCCTTAGGTAAAATTGATAACTTTGTCAGGGTATTATTATGTGAACTATCGCGGAGAGGACATTGGAAATCACGTATCAAACGGAAGTCGAAATAATACTATTGGGATTTAAATGAAATGATAGTCACAATCACACACTTCGTTACGTCAAGAAATACAAAACATCATCAAAATCTATAGATGATCTAGTGTACGGCTCAAGTGGCCATTCGACTCGGGCGTGGAGCGGAGTGGAGAGTGCAGCGTACATACGAAGCATATGCAAATGTATGCGAGCGGCCGCATTGCTTCACGCTACAAGCGTTTATGGATTCTTATTTTTTTTCTTTTTTGCCAAGTCTGCAGTCGATCGGAACCTTAGCTTTTTATTTTAGCAGCGATTGATAATATACATAGATGACGAATGAAGTCTGCACAATTACCCCACAAAATAAAATCCACAAAAGAGGAGTCTAAAAGATAGTTCTTCAACCGCGCATGGTTTGACGTGTGACATTTTATTTTAGCCAATCAAAACTTTGATGGAGCAGTAACAACTTTTTTAAGCGGTAATCTGCTTGGCACTGGTCCCACTGCGAGCTAGTAAGCTATAAGCTATCAGACATTTCAAGAGACAAAAGTTAATCGCTCCCGTGTAAATAAAAGAGAGTGATACATATTTATAGCTCATCGCCCGGCGATGAACTACGAACGCCCGGCTATGACATATATGTCGCTTTTAGTGACAAGTGATCGATCTTTTGTTCCTTGAAATAGCTGTTAGCTCATAGCTTACTAACTGGCGGGGGGACCAGTGCCTATGGGATAATATAGATATATGTAGAATATTCTAAAGTCTATGTATATTCATTCGCTGATCAAGGGCGTTACACATCCAGGGAACTGACAATAAGGATATCATCAGCATCGCATATAGATTCATCAAACACATGATTTCGTATTGAAGCTAGATTCCTTTTCTCATTAGTTTGTAATTATAGTGACGAGATATGATGAGCTACTAAATCTACTGCTGCTTTTCGATTTTAATTCTGAACTTTATCAAATTTTTGTGTTTTTGAACAATGTCTGTAATTTCAATTATCTTTTGTTTAAAACATAATGTGCACTACTTTATATGGTTAAATATTAGGTCGTTACAAAATGAAATTCAGGTTTTTTCGAACTAACTGTTGGACAAGACGCCCAATTTCATAGGTAAGGACCCAATACTACTAAAGATAATAAATCAGTTACTGAGTTAGAAAAACTGGCTCTGGTTCTCAATCCCGTATACAAAACTTGAAAGCGGTACACTTGTTTGCTTGAAGTATATACAGTGTGTATATTTCATACGGGCGTATAAGTTGCGAGTTACAGTATCCAGTAATATGACTCGTATTATGTTAATAATTTTGTTAAATAGTGTTATAACATAGTTGTAACGATTTTTTTAATTCTGACCGGGCAGCAATGTACGCAGTTCAACTTATTTTGACATGACAAGTAATACTATGAATGCAATACATTGCGTGCTTAATTTTTATGTATGAAATAAAAATATCCTAATTTTTTTAACAACATGAATGTAAATAATTTCTTGAGGTCCAATACTAATCGCCACTACAATATGCGCCCGTATGAAAAATACACACTGTATAATGTTACTCACAAAAGAGTTGTAGAAAAAATTTTTTTTGGTTACAAATTTGATCGAGTTTCAGAATTGAATCGTTCCTTTTCCTTGGCTTATATCCTTCCAAGAACCTGTAATAATCGTACTTAAACGTATTCTTAAGTGCGAATGATGATTTAATCAATTTATAATACGTCATATCATTTTTTCATTTCATTGATTTGGAAAAAGGGTTGGATGTTACATGAAATTATTAACACAGAAGTAAAGTCAACAATATTTACATTATCAGTTAGGTAAGGTCTGAGTCAATGCTCGAGTTGAGCGTACGGCGTACATGTTCGGTTAAAGCAAATGTATAAAGGTGGCAAATGACTTGTAACATTTCGACGTAATGTAACATGATACAACCCGAGCATTACAGCAGTCAGTGAGCCGCTCGACGCGAGCACCGCGTGTTCTACTCAACTGTCAGTTTTTACGCGAATCTCTTTTAGTGCTACATTACAAGTCAGTACAGGTTCGACATTTTGAAACAGAAACGAACAGAGCCTTTAAGGCGAGCGTTCGCCGCGTAGCTGTAATGTAACACGATCGCCGTGAACGATACATTACAAGCAAAGGTTACTAGTCAGTCGCCACCTTAGAGCGGCCGAAGTGCACGTTGCTTAAATCCCTTGAATTGCCGTAACGCTGCACGCGCCGCTAATCGCTTCGCTTCCGCTCCGCTCAGGCCTTACACTTATATGGACAATTTTAAGATCAGAGGCCAAATTATTAACTTCGAACGTTAGAATTTGAACATCAGATGTCAAAAATTTTCTCCCACACGCGATTTTATTTTGTATCGCTCTTATTTCTAAAATATCATTTCACAGTCGATAATTGCCTTATGATCTGTTGTTGGCTATACTGTTAATTGTTCGTACTTAATACGATTATTATAGGTTGCTTTGTAAAAGTGTTCACTTCTCAATTGTACGGTACTTGGCCCTCTCTTTACAAGCTCTGTGCTTGTTCCAAGATGATAGAGTATCTTTTATGCGGTTGCTTTTTTGTATGACTGAAAATATAAGACTTTTTAGCAGTTGAAAATATTATTTAATTTACAAATTGAAAAAAAAAACTAATTGCAACATTTTTTGTAAACTTGGGAAGATAAAGCTCGTCTCTTATTTTCGCGATTTTTTTTTTATTTTGAGCGAATACTGGCAATGCATTTGTGACTCCCCTGGTTCTTTTGCCACTTTTGTTATAAAAAAAGTCCGTACCAAAAAAGCAATACGCGTAAAATATACTAAAGCGGTCTCATTTGATGGCAACTTGCATTTCGCTGCAGCGTGCAAGCGAGACATACATGTAGCAATGTACATCGCTGTCTCGCTCACACGGTGGGTACCAAGTTAGAGACCCGCATAAACCCAAGCCTAGTATTAATCCCATTGGACCATATTAAGCAATATATCCCAGTATGTAAGCCCAGTAAATAGAGTAGGCGTAGCTTACTTTAGAATTTTATATTGTTGTAAAAACTGATCAGAAATGTATCATGGAACTACTGCTTTTTTTTTAAATATGGCTTCCATTAAATATATATTGATGACTTTGTTCTTTAAGCATTCGGTGGCAAACCTTGCGTTTTGTACAGTGGTATATAGACTTACAGAAAGGCACGAGACGGCCGTGACTGCAGCTAAAAAGTAGGGAAATGCGCTCTGAGATCAAATCTTAATTAGCTGCAGGATTCTGCGTTAGATCACTACATAACAAGCTGTCAATACACATTAAACTACGTTAATTAACAATGAAAGTAGCTCTAATGAAAAAGGGTAGGCAAATTAACATAGCGAAAAAGGGTACAAGTGTCGTTTTATAGGACTTGAGGCCTTTTTTACAGAGCCTTTTTGACTTATACCCTTTTTTACTAGCGTCACGAATCCTCACTACTTTGAAGAAATATCGTATCTGACACAGATACTCCAAGTTGATACGCAGTAACTCTGTACTCACCCTTACATAGTTACGTCATTTTACTTTTAAATGCCAGAATGAGTTTCTAGGTTTTTTCAAAGTAGTGACGAAATATAATTCATAACGAGACTTCGCCATCTTGATTATTATAGCGTTCTTTAGACAATGAATATATATTTCTGGTCAGGGTTTAATATTAAAAAGAACGAATATAGCTATACACTATTAAATATTTAAATTACAAAATAATTTATTGTCTTGCTGTAATTCCGATTTCAATAGTAACAACTCTTAATAAGTAGTTATAAAAAATAAGCAATAATATTTTTATTATTTAATTTTAATAGTGTTTAGCTTATATTTGTTGAGATTTAATAAATATATCAGTGTGTCCATGTGAATAAGAATTGATGTTGGATGTTTTTTCATATTTTTAATGGAAATTTTAGGATTTTAGTTAATAATTTATATATATGTGTTTCCGTTGTATAAAAAATAAATATAAATCTATAGAAAAATGCCGAAGCTAAATCAAAATATGTAAAATATAAGCTATTGCTTTAATATTAAACATTATAAACATTTTACATTTAAACATTAAATTGTAGATTTTAAAAATATTTGAATTAAAGTAGATTGTGCCATATTCATATTATCTCCGAAATATTCGCATGTAATTGAATAAAACTTATATTTATTTAATAAAAACAGAAATAAGCCATTTAGTAAAATAAACTTATTAAAAAATAATAAGGAAAATATAGAAGGTTTCTGATTTTCGATATATAATATTATAAACTGAAACAGCATACCCTAAGTGTAAGGTCGGAGTGAACACTCGACCTAAGCGTGTAGCGTAGCGTGTGGTGTCCGAATTAAACACATGAAAACGTATGATAGCGGCCGCGCACGCAGCTCACATCGCTTGGAAGCTCGCCGCTACGCTGCTCGCTACACGCTCCGCTCGAGCGTATTGAGTAGACACTCAATTATACTTAGAAATAAGTCTGTGACCGGATTCCTTATGCCTTTAACTTACGTGGCTGACGTCCTAACTTCTAGGCCGTCAGAGTTGTAATTTTTCATATAGACCAGTATAACTATGCAATTTGTGAATATTTTATTTTAGAACCAAAAACGTTGCATAATAAACAAAACTAACAAAAACTACATCATAAATACTTAGAAATATACTCAGTAACCTAAGTTCCCTAAGTCTGTCCCTTGCGGAAGGGTGCCCATAAGGCTGGCTACATTCCCCCGCTGCATGGCTATGCCTGTCCTTTGCCGAGGAATGCGCCAGTCATAGGGTCTCGGGTACATTTTTTTTAATGACATAGGCGGCAAACGAGCAGACGGATTGCCTGATGGTAAGCAAGTAGGTACCGTCGCCCATGGGCACCCGCAACACCAGGGGAGTCACCGTTGCCGGCCTTTAAGGGGGGTTGGAGCTCTGGGAACCTTACTTACCATCAGGAACACAACACTATATACCTGAAAGGTAACAGTGCTATTATGGCTGTGGTCTTCTGTAAGGAGGAGGTACTTCCCCAGATTCAAGCGTGATGGTCATCGCTGTGCCCTACCTCTCATTGTTGGACGTAGTTTGAGGACATACCCGGGTCCAAAAAAAATTGATAAAGTCTACCTCTATTTTTTTTTAACTTTATGGGCACTCAGGCTCCACGGCCCAAGAGTCCCAACTTAAATAGTCAGCCAAATTTAAAAATTGCAAATCAAATCAACGATTATATGACATTCGTTGTCATAGTTATGTTACCTTGGGTCACTTTTTTACCTTAAAAACACTAAATTTGCATTTTTATGGTAACTTTCCAACTGTATGTCCTTTCCGCAACGGGGCACCTACAAACTGTGGAATGATTTGCCGTCAGCCGTATTTCCGGACCGATACGACCCTCATACCTTCAAGAAAGAGCGTACTCCTATCTTAAAGGCCGGCAACGCGCTTGACTCCCCTGGTATTGCGGGTGCTCATGGGCGACGATAATTGCTTACCATCAGGCAATCCGTCTGCACGTTTGCCACATTTGTCATAAAAAAAATGACGTGCCATATTTCTTCTCCCTGGCAGAATAACAACACAGAATTGATTCATCATTTTAACAAATAAAAGAAATTTTACAAATTGGCTTATATTCTGTAAACTCATACCAATAAAGGTACTTCAGTGAATAAATATAGATGCTATTACTCATTCATAACAAATCGTTACTCATTTAAAATTAAAAATAATTAAATATATCTTACAATGGGCTGTATTGTCGGAATATCTTTTATATTAACTGATATAACCACATATCTATTAGTTAAAACTATACACAGTTATTCTGAAAAATTTTGCGCACAAATGATATCAAGAAAACCGCGTAGGAGCTCAATTTTTTTTGAGCAACTTATGTTTTTTTTTATTATTTATTTTTCTTTGTTAGTGTTTAAAAGTACATTTTATCTGTTGTTAAATGTGACATTTCGAAATATATTCTGATGTTTCTTATATAAAAATAAAAAAAAGAAAAAAAAAATCATTGTTTTATTTACATTTAATGTTAATATATGTTAAGATACTTAATTCTAAATATAATATGGTAACCAGTGGTGAGTACAATCAGAGGCATTTAACAAATAAATAAATTTACTTTTTCATCTTATATGATAAAAAAATACGAGGGGTAAGTTGAAACCCGAGTATTTAGCCGGATATTATATTATATTCTATCCTTTACTGTATCACAATCAAAATTATTTACTTTTTAACTTTTACATACAATGGCTAATATCAGAGATTTATTTATTTATCCTGTTTTTTTTTTATACAAGACTGACCAGCGTTTCAACACAGTCACACCTTATGGTAAGTGTCGACGAGGTCAAGGGTGAAGCACGCTGGTTCAACTGCCTATTCACTCTTGCCGTGAAAAGACCCAAATTATATATTTCCGGGAATACAGACGAAGAGAGCGAATTCCATTCCTTAGCAGTCCGCATTAGGAAGGTAACGAATGGCTTCGTGCGAATGAATGGAATATTCACAACGCAAAACATTTTTTCACTGAGCAAAATTTGACATACAGATAAAAAAACTAAGGTCATTTCATCCATAAATATCCAAACCTTCTTGAAATTCATAGACAAAGTAGACATTTTAATGTCAAACATTATTGAAATAATTACGTATTTGCTCCATCAAAAAACACTGACTGCAAAGTGAAAACCACCGGACGTCCAGGCGAGGGGAGCGGTTTCATCCTTACGTTATGAATTCTCCATTCATTCGCACGAAGCGGTTCGCTCCTACCTTCCTAATGAGGACTGCTAGGGATTGGAATTCGCTCCCTTCGTTTGTATTCCCGGAAACATAATTTAGGTCTCTTTAAGGCAGAGTGAATAGGCTGTTACTGAACCAGCGTGCTACACCCTCGACCTCATCGACACTTACCATCAGGTGTGATTGAGGTCAAATGCTGGTCAGTCCTGTTTAAAAAAAAATGTTGGAATTTTTCACACTATTGAAGGAGCCATAAGGCCATACCACACACAAAAAGTCAGATCAGTACTGAGATCATGCCTTAAACAATAAGTAATCTCATTATTATCAAGAGAAGCTGATCTCTTCTTTCCTTATTTTTAGTCTGATAGCTTTAAGTTAATTAATCAAAGAGAGAACTTGTAATCAAAGCAAATGTGGCTAATACCGTCTTATTGGCTAGATCGTCTGTCAATGTTTAAGGCTTGGGCAAATAGGCACGTTTTTTTAGCGTGGCGGTAGCGTAGCGTGACTCCGGTGTGGCTAATGTAACGAAATAAGGCACACATTCGGACGGCAGCGTCGCGCCCTGCTCGCGCCACGCTCACAAAACGCGCCTATGTGCCCAAGCATATATGTATGCATACGTAATACTACAAGAATCATAAATAATGAAATAACAATGTGTACTCAAAGTCGCGTTCGACTCATTCTGGCCAACGCACTAGCGATATTTAACAGCAGTAACCCTTACTTTGAGGTTTTCGATAACGAGTATCGAGTTTACTATCTGTGCATCTCGTTCGCACTAAAATACAAGCGACATGCACAGATAGTAAACTCGATACTCGTTGGAAAACCGCAATGTCACAACTCATGGTAAGGGTACAGTAGGTCTAAGTTTTATGTAGATGTGTCGCTGTCAAAATGGTCGCGTACCCAACGGAGAGGAATTTCCTCCCGCGTACGCTAAGGTTGTGGAATGAGCTTCCTGCGGAGGTCGTCCCAAAGGACTACAGTATGGGGTTCTTCAAAAAGGGTGTAAAAAGGTTTTTACGGGGTCGGCAACGCGTGAATGATGCCTCGGTATTGTAAACGTCCATAGGCTGCGGTGACCGCCTACCATCAAGCGGGCCGCATGCTTGTTTGCCACCTTTGTGGTATAAAAAAAATCCATAGATGGTGCTGTCACAAAGTGCTGAAAAGAGAATAATAGCCAGAATGTCGAAAAACGTGCTTTTGTATAGACATTGATAATGTTCTGAGTGACTTGAGGTTTATGATCCTTGATCATAACACGTACCATTTGTACGCCTACAAACAATAGTCATTTGTTATACAAGTGGGCAAAGTTAGTGTTTACCTTCTCGTGCTAATGTTGAGACCCGAGCTAGCGAAAGATACCAAAATTGAAATTCCAAGATTCAAAAATTTTAAGTGTGGAATCATGAGCACTGGTAGGGTTTCAAAGCACGAGAGGGGAACACACTTTGCTTCCTAGTGAAACACACAACATTTCACCTCACAAAAAAAATCATTTAAAACTGTATTCAAAATTACTGATATAACATTCAAAAATATTAAATAAAAGAACATCCGGCCAGTTCACATCAAAAAATCACACGATTAATAAACAATTTGTATTTTGTATGAAATTTTGCGCTCTTGTGAATAAAATTCAACTTTGCTATCTGTTTTTAAAGAATAAAACGGTTATTTCCGAGCTAGTGAGGTGGAAAAGAATTACTTGCAGTATAGACATACAGTCTTGCCTCTACCAGTCTTCACAACATTTAACACTCCAAATGTTTTACAGATGTAGTGCAAAACTAGTTTCCATCGGGAAAACTCGTATCCCGATCGACATACGACGGCATGAGTGACATTTTCATATCCATTAATATGGAACTTCATTGTTTTATGTCAAATATCATTTTTCACTTTGACGTTTGACACTAAACAATTATAGTAGCCCTCAAACGAAGAGACGACTGAGGTCATAAAAGTCCGGGCGTGGGCCATAAACCTCGAGCATAAAGCATAAAGAACAGGTCTAGCAAAACAATGGATAACTGATAACGCGAGCTCAAGGGTTTTATGGGCCCGGTCGTCACTTTGGTTAAGGGCTAGTATAACCGTTTGAACGCCAAGCACCACTAAAGTGGTCGCGTGCTGTCGTGCCTGCCACGCCACCGACCTTTATTGTCCTGCTGACAGATAAGGTTTATATTTGTTCTTCACTAGTCGATACGTTGGCGTACACGTCACATTTTGATGCGAGAAAAGCGTTTATAAGGTTAATACAATCATTGATAGACAGTTCGGGTACCGTCGCATTTTGATTAAAATCCGAGTTTTCCTGATGGAAAAAAGAGCTGTAAAATCAGCGTCACATAGTTGGTAACATGCAAATTACTCATAAACTTTTACCATAGAATTTGTATGGTGTACTGAATTATTTGATAGATTTGACTACTAGAATGCGTCAAGTATACTGCCCTGCTAAGCCGAAAGGCGCTAAGTCTGAGATACGCCCCTTTAGGTTTTTTCATATCATTCGATAGCTTGAACTATTTCGCATATAATGGTATAAACCAAGTAGCGGTATCTTATTTTTGTCATAAGAAAAAACTATTAAGAATTTTTTCATATCTCAATTTCTAGGGAATTTGGCGGCATATTGTTTTTTTTAAGCCAAAAAGCCGTATATTGACATAGGCTAAAAACGCTTAGATGCAGTTGATAACGTCTTTATTCGTGTTTATTTATTTATATTTTCGGACCCGGGTATGTCCTTAAACTACGTCCGACAATGAGAGGTAGGGCACAGCGAACTACCATCACGCTCGAGTCTGGAGAAGCCCAACTGGGAAGTACCTCCTCCTTACAGAAGACCACAGCCATAATAGCACTGCTACCTTTCAGGTATGTAGTGTTGTGTACCTGATGGTGAGTAAGGTTCCCAGAGCTCCAACCCCCCTTAAAGGTCGGCAACGCG
Source organism: Grapholita molesta (assembly GCA_022674325.2). Classification (NCBI taxonomy): domain Eukaryota; kingdom Metazoa; phylum Arthropoda; class Insecta; order Lepidoptera; family Tortricidae; genus Grapholita; species Grapholita molesta. Next base: position 2,620,812 of record CP053141.2, on the reverse strand, counting down.
CTTGTGACTCCCCTGGTGTTGCGGGTGCCCATGGGCGACGGTAATTGCTTACCATCAGGCAATCCGTCTGCTCGTTTGCCACCTTATGTCATAAAAAAAAAAAAAAATATAGGTGCGAAAGTAAAATTTACTAAAAGGCTATTATCTTGCAATTTACTCAAAATGAGATCGCGCCTTTTAGCTTAGCAGGGCAGTATATGACGCTGACTATACTTATTTGGATTCTCCTGTTACAATCATTAATTTTAGGTTTAGAAACAAACCCAGTTATAAACATGGTTTAATTCCAATAGCTCAAAAGGTCTCGTTATCAAACCACTGCCACATCTTCGGTTTCGTGTAGTCCAACTCGTATTCCTCGCATTTTTGACCAGTCAACCTGAAACACAATACATTCATCATCATCATCATGTAAGCCAAAAGACGTCCTGCAGAACAAGGGCCTCCCACAAAACGACCCAAAAAAACCGGTCCTGTGCCTTTCACATCCAGCGGCATGCCGCGATCTTTACTAGGTCGTTAGTCCACCTTGTGGGAGGCCTACGCTGCGTCTTCCAGTTCGTGGAATACATACATTCACTTCTTAATAATTCAATAATTGTTGACAAAGCATATTTAGCTATTCTTCAAAGATAAGATATCCATGGGGACGATGACGTAAATAAGAAAGAAAAATACTATTCAGAACCACAGTTAATAAATGTACATTCTTACACAGATTGACTGAGCCCCACGGTAAGCTCAAGAAGGCTTGTGTTGTGGGTACTCAGCCAACGATATATGTAATATACAAATACTTAAATACCCATGACTCATGATCAGGAACAATTATCTGTGCTCATCGCACAAATAACTACCCTTACTGGGATTTGAACCCAGGACCATCGGCTTCATAGGCAGGGTCACTAGCCACTAAGCCAAACCTGTCATATTATTACAACATCCAAAATCAAAATAATTACAACATTCTGTGAGCAATCTGATCTGCATATTCTAAAGACTATTTCCCTCTTTATATACCTAATTATCTTACTCGGTACACAGTGGGATGATCTATTCTAAAGCATTGAGTCACACATTGGAGTAAGCGAGACCGATTTGATTGGCTACGTGATGGGTTCTAGATGCAGCAGAAGCGGCCCATCTACAGTCGCCATCAGATATATCGGAGCTGTGGAGGTAGTCATAAATATCGGATCATGCTCTTTATCGCCTTTTTTTTATGACATAAGGTGGCAAACGAGCAGACGGATTGCCTGATGGTAAGCAATTACCGTGGCCCATGGGCACCCGCCACACCAGGGGAGTCACAAGCGCGTTACCGACCTTTAAGGGGGGTTGGAGCTCTGGGAACCTTACTCACCATCAGGAACACAACACTACATACCTGAAAGGTAGCAGTGCTATTATGGCTGTGGTCTTCTGTAAGGAGGAGGTACTTCCCCAGTTGGGCTTCTCCAGACTCGAGCGTGATGGTACTTCGCTGTGCCCTACCTCTCATTGTCGGACGTAGTTTAAGGACATACCCGGGTCCGTGTCCGGGTCCTTGACAATAGAGGCGTTGTTCCGATATTTGTGACCACCTCCACAGCTCCGATATATCTGATGGCGATTGTACAAGCCGACTCCCGTAAAATTTTCCCACGTTCAGAATCCTTGCACAGCAAAAGCCATATTAATAACTACGTCTTGTAGGAGAATTTCGGAAAGAAAACTTTGACTCGCCTCTACTGAAGGGAACTGTGTTTACCTGGTCCTCCTAGCACACCTCACGATGGGATGAGCTCGTCTGAAGCACTGAGGACCCAGCACGTTGAAGTAGGTGAGGCCAATCTGCGCTGATATGAGAGAATTGGTCTTTTTGAGGCACTCCCTGAACTTAGCGTCGCAGCCGCAGTGAGATCTGGAATAAGAGTAATAGGAATTTAATATGGAAACATTAGCATTCTAATAAATATGGAACATGACATTATAACTTTTTTCTTTAAGATACATGTACTTAACTAGTTATTAAATCTAAAAAGGCCCTTGAGGCATTGTATTTCCTCGTTCTATCGCAATGCTGATATGTAGTGCGAGTATTATATATACCCAACAAGCCAACACCACAAACCTTCTTGAGCTTACCGGGCGCTCAGTCAATTTGTGTAAGGATGCTTTGAAATAGAGGACAATGGGCGACTGTAAAGGCCTACCGAAAAATTGAGATTAGCAAATTTCGAATGATTGTCTAAGTTAAGATTTGATGTATCACTGTTTTGAAAAAATAAGTCCCGCCGTAGTTTCTTGCCGGTATCTTCACGGGTCAGAGGTAGGGTTTGAACCGGTGTAGATATTTTTTTTTTTTTTACGTTCATAAGTGAATGTAATGTGCCTAAATTGAAAAATAAAGATCTATTATCTTTTTTATCTTTTTTTAAGTCAATAGGCCCTCTGTCCAGGAACTCTAATTCTCTCATTCCCTCTTTTACTCTGTCATAAAGAATTCGGAATTGGGGAGATATAAGTTAAAAACTTAGCTAAAGCACCTGGCCTATGTAGTAGTAACACACATGTGTACACGCATGTCGGGGACATGTGTGTGTACACGCATGTCGGGGTTCTATATTCAATTTTTTTTTTTCTTTTTTTGAAATTTTGAAGTTCCATAGCTATGTAATGTAGTTGTGCGGTTAATTAATTATCTGCACAACTACATAGACATAGTCCTTCAGTTAAGTTTTTCACCTATAGCAGCTATCTTTGACATTCTTTTAATTTGCTCGTAACACAAAAGTGGGCCTTTTGTGGCCTTATTTTCTCTTTAACACGGAAGTATGCGTAGGATTATAATTATGTACGCCCGGTTGACCCAGCAAAAGCATAAACATAATATTATAATATAAGTGACACTATCATAGACCATACTAGATACCGCGTTATAAAATAGCGACTGACTATATCGGGTGTTTCCTGGAACAAGAACTAGCCTAACCTGGAAGAATAACTTTAGGCATCGCTACTACACCACAAACGTAGCAACATTTGTTCTACGACTTTTGAAAATAACTTATAGTATACTAAATATTTATAAAAAAAGACTTTTTTTTATGACAAAGGTGGCAAACGAGCAGACGGATTGCGTGATGGTAAGCAATTACCGTCGTCGATGGGCAAAACCAGGGGAGTTACAAGCGCGTTGCCGGCCTTTAAGGGGAGTTAGAGCTCTGGGAACCTTACTCACCATCAGGAACATAACACTACATACCTGAAAGGTAGCAGTGCTATTATGGCTGTGGTCTTCTTCCAAGCAAGTAATGTATTGTGAAAACTATAAAGTTTGTAGGCTGTCAGTATACGTCAAATAGACTATTGGATGCTGTTAATTGAAAATCCTATTAGCTTGTCCGAAAAAATCACATGTAATAAATTACATATTTTTAAAAAGTTGTAGAACAAATGTTGCTACATTCGTGGTGTAGTAGCGACCCCTAAAATTATTGCTCCTATTACAGGAAACACACGGTGTAGGTACATAGATTACGTTTCCACTACAAAATGGCTCCAACAGCTTTAGATATTATCCAATAAGCAAATTCTCGCTATTAAAAAAGTTATCGTTGCCCTACAATACTTTCTTTTACTACTGTAACTACTTGCTATACAATATTTAGGTATTCTGAAGCTGCGTTTTCACTTAGTGTTCTGAGCGAACATTTTGCATACAAATTGTTCATTCGTTGTATGCAAATGGCAAATGGTTCTGGAGTGGCGACCACGAACTGGAAAACGCCGCGCAGGTAGGCCTCCCACAAGGTGGAACGACGACCTAGTTAGAGTCGTAGGATACCGCTGGATGTGGAAGGCGCAGGATTGATCTTCTTGGGTCGTTCTGGGGGAGGCCTATGTCCAGCAGTGGACGTCTTTCGGCTGACATCATGATAATGAGAACACTAAGTGAAAACGCAGCTTGAAACACAGTTTTTTTTACATCGGGATCACTGAAACTTTCGATCAAAATCTAAAACATTTCACAGCCATTAAGATAATGAATATATGATCTATCTAGTGAACATAATCTGCACCATACTAAGAGGGCAGCGTCTAAGATATAATCAATAGTGTAACAGTTATATAACGATCCGGTGCGTTATATAACGCGCACTGACAGCCGAGTGTGGTCGTTCTCTGCGCAAGCGCATGTACGACGTTTTAGCATTATGTTGATTTGAATGTAGTGTAGGGGGTACCCTACAAGGTGGACTAACGATATGGTAAAGATCGCGGGAATCCACTGAATGCGGGTGACGCAAAACTGGTCACAGTGGGTCGCTTGGGGGGAGGCCTGATTCGATGATACCAATGCACAAACCCCTGACGGGAGCAAAAATGCACTTTTCACTAGTGCTTAATTAAATATCGACTATTCTATCGACATCCATACGAACAATTATTGAATCGGAAATTGATTGATCAAATTTATTATCTTACGCTTGTGATTCCCCTGGTGTTACGGGTGCTCATGGGCGATGGTAATTGCTTGCCATCAGGCAATCCGTCTACTCGTCTGCCACCTTTGTCATAAAAAAAAAGTCATCCCGGACTGCTGGGACAGACTAACAACAAAAAAAAATGACCAAAAGTATTGAGTACACACTTTTTTGCTTCTAACTCTAAAATCATCTTTTTCTAAATGTAATTAAACAATTTCTAATATTTCAAACCTTAATATATGTACACAATAAGAGAACATCAGTTAATAATACTTATAAGTACGTATTAAATAAGATAACAAAATGCACCGAAAAATTTTAATCTTTAACAAAGTGATTTATTGCAAATTTTCTCTGCACCAGTCGCCATTGATAATATGTCATCGGAATATGTAAATATTACATTAAAATATCGATTTTTAATATAAAAAGTATGTGTGCATTATAAGTATAATTTTATAGCAGGAGTATATTTTTCTAGCAGGAACAACATTTGCTTAGTGCATGCCACAAGAAAAATATCGACAATTCGGTTATCGATAAGTACATACCACTTCAACGACAAATCATATACAGTATGTATCAAGACGAGAAGCCAAGCTTTAAACCCGTAAAAGTTTAAGTAAGAAATAAGGTTTTGGTAGATATATTATTGGAATACAAGCTCGTATATTATTTTTGCTTCAGATAATTATAAATCCATTGTGATTGTAAAGCATCCTGTATTCAATATTTACAATTTTAAGATCTGACAAGTCAAGGTTAAGATCAAAACGAAATGTCAGTTGAAGAAAGTTTGTCAATGAAAATGGTAAGCCAACCTTGTTTGTCAATGTTATTAAGAAAAATAAATTGACATTGACTTGACATCTAAGATATTCATAACGTATTAGTGGGCAATGTTTTCACGATAACTTCCACATAATTCGGCTGGTACTTCTGTTAAATTATCTAGTTTTAAAAATGACGAGTTGCACTTAATGAAATGCCTCAATAGTTGTGTTTACAGTTTTATCGAGATGTGTTTTTTATTATGAGAATAACATAACATTTCACAGGATGATATGGGAAGTGTTAACCGACTTAGAAAAGGTACAACTTTTCAATTATAATTAAAACGGTGAATAAATAAATAATTGGTAAACACTAATAGAAAGTGCGAAATAGTATTACATTCGTCATGGCCATTAACGGGTTCAAAGCTTGGCCTCTCGTCTTGATACATACTATATACAACACAGCCTACCGGCTATTACTCTATATTTGTCTTTGTATTACCTGTATGACGTTGAAGTGGTACTTATCGATAACAGGACTGTCGATGTTTTTATTTTGTCAATCACTTACAAAAAATCGTTCGTGCTAAATATCTAGGTGTGCGGGCATTGTAAGCGATTAGAATCATTAGAATGACGACTATCTATCGACAGCGGCGGTGAAAGCGGCGCCGGCTCTCGCAGTTAGCTCGAGACGAATCGGCGGTTGGTACTTTCCATTGGTTGTCATTTATCAATCAATCATTTATTTGCCACAATTGTGTTGCTTAACTTCAAACTCAGGTAAATCCATTTTTTTTTATGACAAAAGGTGGCAAACGAGCAGACGGATTGCCTGATGGTAAGCAATTACTGTCGCCCATGGGCACCCGCAACACCAGGGGAGCCACAAGCGCGTTGCCGACCTTTAAGGGGGGTTGGAGCTCTGGGAACCTTACTCACCATCAGGAATACTGTTGTTTGTATGTAGTGTTCTACATACCTGAAAGGTAGCAGTGCTATTATGGCTGTGGTCTTCTGTAAGGAGGAGGTACTTCCCCAGTTGGGGTTCTCCGAACTCAAGCGTGATGGTACTTCGATGTGCCCTACCTCTCATTGTTGGACGTAGTTTAAGGACATACCCGGGTTTTGCTCTAAGGTTGATAAGCATTCAGATTATTATACATTTTTTTTAGATAATCAACCTTAAAGCAGAATGGATTTACCCGAGTTTGAAGTTAAGCGACACAATTACAGATACACGTTGCATAAAGCTGTCAATAATTCCGAAATTTCTCGGAAATATCAGGGAACTGAGATAAGTATGAAGTTTTCGATTTTTTCATACGTTAAATCTCCGAAAAATTTCACAATTTTCGATTTTAATTGGCGGATAGCTACAATACATATGACCCTATTCATTTGGTTACCTAAGGTCCTGCTCTAAAGTGTTTCTACGGTAAATCGGTAATGTTGTCACTTGTTTTTTTTTTAATCTGTTGTTTAGGATCCTGAGAAGACCTTGTAAGTAAGTTGTTGGTGTCAGATTTCTAACTAAGTTCCGAGCATTTAAAACCTTTGATGTTTTTATAACTTTCGCTATTTTAATTGTTACTTTGAATTTAATAGACTTTTATTTACATAATTTTTATGTAAGCAGTAATTAATATGTCTTAGTTAATCTTAGAAATAAAGGAAAAATCAACTGCCCCGGGCGAGACTCGCGACTCTGAGATACAAGCCCATCGCTCTACGGACTGAGCTAAAGAGGCTTGACCGAAGGCTGCAAATTTCTCCATTCCATATTGTTAACCGAAAATGTGGGGATACGGAACATCCCTAGTGACTGTGCCCATCACTAGCACGTTGACAGCTAGTTTTGGCGGGATCGCGCGATGGCTTGCGAATCTCTAATGGCGTCATGTGGATTTGTGGATAAATTGTTATAAATTATATGGTTAGTGTACTTAAAGAGTGAATAATATAATTATTTATTGTCTTTGTTATATTTTACGGCTCTTGTTATCCTGAATACCAAAAAAAGCGACAATTTACTTTTACTCTTAAAAGCTTGGACGTTTACATTTGATTGTCTAGATTTAAATGTAAAATTTATCCTCTAATTGTCTCGAATCAGTAGCCATAAAAACGTCTATATCTATGCAGTAAGAGTGACAAACGTAGACGAATCGTGCGATGTCGGCCAAGCCGATGTGAGCCGAAATATTTTTGGTTCACTGTTCCAGAGGACATAGAAATTTTTACGACAGGCTTTAATCGAATCCAAGTAGACAGATCTAAGAAGGTACTATAATGAAAAACTATTTTCACTAATATACAGGTTCATTCACGAGACTTGGCGCCGCATGTGTATATAAATCTTGACAGTTGAGTACAGAACTCAGTCCAGCTCTCATGAATCGACCTGTATTCATTTAATTATTTTGAAATCCATTTCTTAATGAGTTCCTTGACATATTTTCGATTTTCTATCAATTCTTTTGGTTCTTCATCCCTAACAAATAGGATCCCACATTGCGAGGTTCCGTTTATCAACGTCGCTGGGGCATCTGGCCCCAGATCTTTAACTACTCCGAGAGTGTGCCAAGGATCCATGTCCCCATGTGTGAACACTACCTGAGTCACATTTGGTGTTAAGCCCCCATACATTTGGTTTGTCTTCGCTATACCTTCGTCCATTTTCTTCTCAACGTCACCTTTGATAAATTTTTTGCAGAACTTCAACATAAATTCTAACGGGTTCCAATGGATAAATGGCTTTTTTTCTGAAGATGTAGTTTCGCGGTAACCAAATTCAGTGCACATTTGATGTATCCAAGGAGCATAGTCTGATTTAGTAAAATCTTGAGATTTGAAGTCTACGTTAGTACATTCATCATTAGATAACCTAGGAAAGGTGTCCTGGAATGCAGTCACGAATGATTCATTTGACGCGAACATTCGATTGCAGACCAACTTAACTACTTGTGGCGATGAATATTGCGAAGTACCTTTAAGAAGTCTATAAACTGAGTAAAAGAAGAAAAATTGCTGATTTTCTAACACTGTCATATCGTTCTCTTCGCATATATTCCAGTGTAATTTAAGACGTTTAATTCCGTCGGAACTTTTAAGTTGCTTTTCACATATTTCGAATATCTTTTCGATATTATACAAGCAGTCATCAGTTCCGTATTTACCAAATGTATAACTGACTACTTCTAAGTATTCACGGAAGTCTTTCTTGGCCAGGACTGGAGCGCTACTTGCGACAGCGGCATCAACTAAGTCTGGATGTAATGCCCTTATCCATGTTGCGAGGCTTCCCGCGTACCAGCCACCTATTACCACCACCTTCGAAGATTTGTACTTAGCATCTGATTTTAGCATTTTGATAAAACTGACCAGGTCTGCTAACGCTTGCTGTGTATTTAAGAACTTAAAATATTCAATTGCGTTATCTTTAGGAATGTCTGGTGAACTCTTACCGTAATATCTATGTTCTGCAGCAAAGAGCGCGCCGTTGGTTTCTCTTGCTATTTGGGTCATCAATAATATATCGTCGTTTTGAACTAAACCTGGCGCTATTGCCTCTTGACCACCAATGTAAATGTAGATAGGTGCATTCGGTGTCCATAATTCAAGATTCTCGAAGTATCTCACTTTGACTGTCCTTTTTTCATTTGGATCAAAGTGATCCAATGGTTGGTTAATCAATTTTTCTTTAATATTCGAGTCGGTTTGAGTTAGATGGTAATTTATCAGTAGATGATTGAAACCATTTGTGAATGCTGTTGTTGTAGCTATTAGCAACAGAATGCAGATATCACGCATGATCACACTTTTTAGGATTGTGTCTATACGTATACATTAGTATAATGCTATATACTGTTATAATCCATATAAATATGGATACACGACTGATCCAGACATCGTAAAATGCGAGCAAAATTCATTGAAGTACTAGGGTTGTTACATATATATGGAGGAATGTGTTTATTTATCATTAATATAATTATATTATTAAATTACACTTATCAGTGTCTAGGTTGAATGCTTTTTGCAATAATGTGTCAACCCACATCAATATCGCAATTAAATTTCAACTTTATCCGTCAATATATTGAATTGACTTTTCATTAAAAAGTTAATGTTGATGACACATTATTGTAAAATTAATTATCTGTGACATTAAACTAAAACTTCTTGGAATTGTAAAATACATATATTGTCTATAGATTTACGAACTAGTATGTTTTCCGTCAATTACTCGTTTTGTTTGTTTATTTTTACATTTTCAAACACTTTTGTAACAATAATTACCTAACAATCATTGACAGCAAATAGGCAATGCAACATAACAATCATCAAAATAGGCCGCTATTCCGAAACTACTGCACATAAACTGACTGTATTATTTCATTCATGTGATAATATATTTTTCCCCTCACTAGCTCGTAAAGCGCTTGTTTATCATTTAATACGAGAGGGTAAAAACGCATTTTATCCACTAGTGATTAAAGTAAGTTGACTTCTCATAGCTCTTATTGCTATGGTTTTAAAGTCTAAATTCGCGAAGTACAGCTCACTTGCCCCCGCGGCGGCGTCGGGCGCGGGCGAGCCTCGCTAACGCACCGAGTTGAAATTTTCAGCAAGCTAACCAAGCTAAAGGCACCTTTTGTAAAAATGTTGAATGTATCTAAACGCAAAGAAAAAGTCAATGCGCTTTAAAAACGTTTTTTTACATGTTTCACTTTCCTCGCTGTAGTGAGGGGAAAAGTTTTGTGTTACACACGGGTGCAATTGTAATTTAATTCTCGTGTATTGAAACACTCGCTACGCTCAGGATTCTATTTTAAAACCACTCGCTTTGCTCGTGGTTAAACTATAGAATCCATTCACTTTCTCGAGTTTCAATCCCACACTCGCAGTTAAAATACAATTTTGCACCCTTGTATAACAAATAACTATTAGTTCATCACTTTAGAACCATCCCTAACTGGTTGTCATACGTCATTTCAATGGATTTCGCTCGCAGTTTACGATCCTTGCTGATAAAGTATCACTTAGAAATTCCAAAAGTAAAATACGGCATTTCAGCAACGATGGAATTTCTTTTGTTAAGAATCATGCTGAAGATTGTAAAGAATGTATTTACACGTGTACTGACTGACACATGTCCAATTAGTATATACCTATATCCAGACAAAGGAATTCGTGGGGCAAATTTTGTCGACAGGTAGGGACTTCCTATATCGACAAATTAAATTATCGATGTTTGTTCTATTTACTAGTGATCGCCCCCAACATTATGTGTTTTTGTTCAGTTGTTCAACATAGCATGTTTTAAATAATCGCTAGGTTATATTAAGCTAGGATGGAATACCTATTGCATTAAGATAGTTAATTATTATCTCAACCTATTTAGATAATTTAATAGACGTTAATTACGTACTTAGAAGAAGAGTATCGATTGAGTTATTATTTAATTATTATTTATTACTTTGAATAAAAACATATTTTTACAAGCAAAACGAACGATATTAGAACGAACATCGATAACTTAATATGTCGATATAGGAAGCCCCTACCTGTTAACAAAATTTGCCCCATGGAATCTTTTGTCTGCGTATATCAAACCGCGTTTAGAAAGGGTTTCGAGAGTACCGTGAGCATAAAAAAAAACAGTACTTATAAATGATTAAATATAATCATAAGTCAATCTTCGACATCTTCATAAATGCAGACTATTGATAAGGATCAAAAGATTCACAGAGTATGCTTTGCATATTCATTCACGCTCTATTCTCGGAAAATGTTGTCATTTGTTTTTTTTTTATGACATAGGCGGCAAACGAGCAGATGGATTGCCTGGTGTTAAGCAATTACCGTCGCCCATGGGCACTCGCAACACCAGGGGAGTCACAAGCGCGTTGCCGGCCTTTAAGGGGGGTTGGAGCTCTGGGAACCTTACTCACCATCAGGAACACAACACTACATACCTGAAAGGTGGCAGTGCTATTATGGCTGTGGTCTTCTGTAAGGAGGAGGTACTTCCCCAGTTGGGCTGCCCCAGATTCAAGCGTGATGGTCAACCCTGTGCCCTACCTCTCATTGTTGGACGTAGTTTAAGGACATACCCGGGCCCAGATATGACAGGTTTAACAAACCTGTCACTTATTCACATCCATTGCAAAGTTAAAAAAAATATGTGTGTATAAAATATGAATCGCGGTAAAGTATTAAACGGAAATTATCTGCAATGTACATATTTCACAAAAAAAATTATAACATGAAGGCTCTTCTTAAAACTTTGATGGTAATTCTATATCCATTTATTTTGTCATACAGGTGATGATACAGGCAACTCTGATGATTATGGTGATATGGCAAACGATTTTTATGGTTAGCTATTTTCAGTATTGAGATAAAATAATTTGATATGTTTTTCCATGCTTTAGAAGTCCTTCGTAATAAAACAACGATTTAATTTATCTGCACACTCTACCACTGACAATGTCATATCATGTATTAATTCAATAATGACGTATGAGCTCAATCCCTTTCTAAACGTGGTTTGATAATATCAGTGGCGGCGGTTTCATGAACCCAAAGAAAACTGTTGAAATTTGGGAATGTTATTTACCTAAGCCGACGAAAATCGTCTTGTATGGCGCCTGATACCTATAGAAGAAAATTATAAAGGTAGAAGCGATTGTTATACACATACAATTATATTATTTAAAAAGGAATACGTTTAATATAAGAACGGGGAAACATATTTTGTAAAAAAAAAAAACAGTTTACATTAAATTAAATTGTCTTAATATTACGAGTCCGACATCCGACATACCTCAGTGCCTCAAGACGAAAGTATTTAACCAATGTGTGTTACCAGTGATGACTTACGGCTCCGAAACGTAGTCTTTCACTATCGGCCTCATCTCAAGGCTCAAAGTCGCTCAACGAGCTATGGAGAGAGCTATGCTCGGAGTTTCGCTACGAGATCGACTCAGAAATGAGGAGATCCGTAGGCGAACTAAAGTCACCGACATAGCCCACCGGGTTAGCAAGCTGAAGTGGCAATGGGCAGGCCACATTGCACGCAGAGAAGATGGCAGATGAGGTCGAAAAGTGCTTGAGTGAAGACCACGGACTAGCAAGCGCAGCGTAGGACGTCCACCCACAAGATGGACAGACGACCTCATTAAAGTCGCCGGAAGACGCTGGATGCAGGTTGTTTCCAACCGGTATATGTGGAGATCCAAGGGGGAGGCCTATGTTCAGCAATGGACGTCTTATGGCTGAGATGATGATGATGATGAATATTACGAGTTGTCATGTTAAAATGATATCCATTTCTTGATCAGTTCTGTAACATATTTTTGATTATCTTTTAGTTCTTGTGACTGCGTATCCTGTACACAGAGGATCGCACAATGCGAGGTCCCGTTAACCATAGTGACCGGCGCGTCTGGGCCTAGGTCCTCAAGCACTCCTAACTTGTGCCATGGGTCCATGTCGCCATGTGTGAACACTACCTTAGTCACATTTGGAGTCAACCCTCCATACCTCTTGTTGGTCTTCGCTATTCCCTGATCCATCGCTTTTTCCGCATTTCCTTTAACAAAATATTTGCAGAGCTTAAACGACGTCTCTAGTGGAGCCCAATGAACGAAGGGTTGTCTTTCTGATGATGTAGTTTGTTGGTAGCCAAATTCTGTGCAAGATTGATATCCCCATTGAGTCTTCGGCAATTTAGACCAATCATAGGATTCAAAATCAACATTATAACAATTATCTCGCCATAACATAATATTATTATGATTAACCATATTCAAAGTTTTGTTTTCCATGCACCATTTATAGACATCTTCGGGCCAACCAAATTGTGATATAAACTTCAATTCAAAATATTTGAAATGATCAAATAATAATTGTTGATTTTCGTACACTGTCAAATCATTCTCTTTACAAATATTTAATTCTTTCTTTAGTTCTTCTCTTCCTTTTTCTGATTTTAGTAACTCTTCAGTTCTATTAAAGTCTTTTTCTATTTTGTCAAGACAGTTTTCAGTTCCGTATTTACCGAATGTGTTACGAACGGTATCCAGGTATTCATGGAAGTCTTTCTTGGCAAAGACCGGGGCGCTGCTGGCGACTGCCGCGTCTACCAGTTCTGGATGTAGCTCCCTTATCCACACCGCGAGGTTTCCCGCGTACGATCCACCGATCACCACCACCTTGGATGACTTGAACTTAGGATCCGATTTTAGCTTTTTTATCAGATTTGCCAAGTCTTCTAACGCTTGGTGTGAGCTTAGGAACTTATAGTATTCTATAATATTATCTTTTGGTAAGTCCGGTAAGCTTTTACCGTAGTATCTATGTTCAGTCGCAAACAAACCACCTTGAGTTTCCTTTGCTATATGAACTATCAGTATTTCATCACGGTTTGATATCACATTGGCAGATGGTACTACTTCTCCTCCAATATATATATAGATAGGTGAATTCGGCTTCCAGAATTGTAGATTTTCAAAGTATCTTATATTGATGGTCCTTCTCTCATTCGAATTAAAATGGTCTAACGGTTGTACAATCCATTTCTCGTTTACATTTCTTGAATCTGATTGGGTTTTGTTTAAGCATACTTCGAGATGTAATATATCGTTTAGAAAAGCTGTTGTAGAAGTTATAAGCAAAATAATTCCACACAAATATTGCATGTTATCTATGGTTCTCTTTATGCGTTTGTATTAATGGCGAATACCGTATAACGCCGTTTAAATATCAAGTTACACGTGTTTTAGTAATAATAAAATAAAACACGAATTGCTTAATTTACTAACTAATTAGATACGAGGAATGTTAGAAACTAAAAATTCTTTACTGAAAAGTCAATCTTAGTTACCCTGAGACCTAAAAGAAAAGGTCTCCTATTGAACGCCATCTTGAATTTTAATTATGACAAACCATAGTTGCATTTATATAGGGATATATAAAAGCCTTTAAAACCTTGTGTGCCAATCAAAAAAGAAAAAAAAATCATCCAATTGAAGAGAATCCTCTGCGATTTTTCATATTTGCAAAAAAACCCTATTCTTCATTTTCCTCGCGTGGTCTCGGCATTTTGCCGCGGCTGAAGTCCGCTTGACAACTAACCCCTGGAATTGGCGTAGGCAGTTTAACGAAAGCGACTGCCATCTGACCTTTTAATCCAGAGGGTAAACTAGGCCTTATTGGGATTAGTCCGGATTCCTAGCGATGATTTTCTTCACCGAAAAGCGACTGGTAAATATCAAATGAAATTTCGTACATAAGTTCCGAAAACTCATTGGTACAAACCGGGATTTGAACCTGCGACCTCTGGATTTCAAGTCTCACGCTTTTGCCGCTAGGCCACCAGCGCTAACTAGTTCAACAGTACACTCAATGATACATGTGGTATAGGTTGATGGTATATAATAGATAAAAACATAAATACTTAAATAACCCATTAATAAATTAATGATAAAAATTAATGTTCTTGCCAGGATTCGAACCCAGGACCTTCTGCTCCGTGGCCACGGACCGACTAGGCACGTGTAGCTTACCAGAACCACGTAAGTATATAGATAAACTTGTTTTGCAATAAAATGCAGTGAAATGCGCTAGCGTTCCTTACATTCCTAGTGTTATAACCTTTTATTAAGGCAATGCACTCAAAAAAAATGCAGTCAGAATCCTGAATGCGAATAGGGACATTACTCATTCCCGGATATTTGTTTTCGGCTATTTATTTTAGCATCTCTGATAGAAGAAACATAATTTTCTTTTAAAAGCGCCAGTAAGGGACAAAGCTATTCTGGCTTTTGTAGACTATTCTGTATTAATTACCGCAACTTTGGTTGAAAACCCGAGAAAACTCCAATTGTATTTGTTTGTTCCCCTCCAACTTTGACAGTTCTGAAGGGTCCAGTTTGGAGGGGAACAAAAATATGTGAGACTATGAAAAGGACGGACGAAAATAGCGCCGTCTCTGCCATATCTATGGAAAGTTAAATAAAACCATCCCTTTCGATCGTGGTATTATTATTAGCACGCTCCGTCTAGTTAAATGGTATGTCTATGCTCGAGACGATCGCGTATGGAGTATTGTTGCCACCTTCAGGACGGGTCTGCCAAGTATCAGACTCATCGGCTCGCAGACTCATTGGCGATCCTGAGTTAGTAAGTGTAAGGTTACAGAGCCTGTCGCAGGGTTGCTAGTTTGTCTATGTTTTAGAGGATACATTTTGGAGAGTGTGCACAGGAGTTGCACGATTTAATTTCGCCTCAGCACGTCCAGGCGAGGAGAGCAGTTTCATCCTTACATTGTGAATATTCCATTCTTTCGCACGACTGTGGACTGCTAAGGCATACCTTAGCAGTCTGCAGGGGAAAACAGACGAAGGGAGCGAAATCCATAGAATTCGCTCCCTTTGTCTGTATTCCCGGAAAGATATAAATTGAAAAATCACTAATAAACAGCCTTGCATTTCGTTCCTTCATGCAACGAGAGCCATAAATGTGTCTCTAACAGCTTAACGCAAATCGATGTAGGGCCTTAACATTGGTAAGATAATTTTGGAATTTCTAGCAACACGTGTAACTTAGTATTTAAAGCAAGCTGCACTTTTCTATAATATATTCTTTCCTGACTACAACAACCGGTGTTAAAGCTTCCACCATGCGTTACCATTACCTTTGTGTGATCAGTTTGGTAATAACCACTACAGCGGGAGTTACACGACATTTAGATAAACGTTTACGTCACCTTGATCACTCTAAGGCAGATTTAAGTTCAATAAAAAGGAAATGGTATGATCAACCTCTAGACCACTTCGATGCTAAGGAAAACGGAACCATCAAATTGCAATATTTTGAGAATCTGCAATTCTGGAAGCCTAATGGGCCTATCTACGTGTTTCTCGGAGGAGAGAGTTCACAATTTCCAATCTGGATCGCTGATTATGACGTTCTGTTACCGGCACAGCTTGCCGGAGAAACGCAAGGCGCTCTCTTTGCTACTGAACACAGATATTATGGTGATAGTTTGCCGAACATAACAACAGATGATACGATTGAATATTTTAAGTATCTAAGCTCACATCAAGCCATCGAAGACTATGCGAATCTGATAAAAATACTTAAATCGGATCCTAAGTTCAAGTCATCTAAGGTTGTGGTGATCGGTGGATCGTACGCGGGCAACCTCGCGGCGTGGATGAGGGAGCTCCATCCAGAGTTGGTGGACGCGGCCATCGCCAGCAGCGCGCCGGTCCTCGCCAAGAAAGACTTCCATGAATACCTGGATACCGTTCGTTACACATTCGGCAAATACGGAACTAAAGACTGTCTGGATAAAATTGAGAAAGACTTTAAAAGAACTGAAGAGTTACTTAAGACCAAAAAAGGACAAGATGAGCTCAAGGTGGAATTGAACATATGCTATCGCAGTAATTTGAGAATTAAAGAAAATCAAGAATTCTTATTTTATGTGTTGAAATATTCAGACCTCATGAATATTTCGCAATACGGTTTGCCTTATGAAGTTGAGAACTGGTGCAAGAATGAAACAACCCGTATTGATAATCCGATTAAGCTGATGTTCAAAAGTGGTAACTGTTTCAATTTAGACTATAAATCTATTGATTGGACTGACACGCCCGATGCACCATGGATCCATCAATTTTGCACAGAATTTGGCTACCTACAAACTACATCATCAGAAAAACAACCCTTTGTACACTGGGGTCCACTGAATTTCTTATTGACCCCATGTAAAGGTTTTGTCAAAGGGGATCCCGAAAAGAGTATTGACCAAGGAATAGCGAAGACTAACAAACTGTACGGAGGTTTGACGCCAAATGTCACCAAGGTAGTGTTCACGAACGGAGACATGGATCCTTGGCACACTCTTGGAGTACTTAAAGATTTGGGACCAGATGCCCCAGCCAGGATAGCAAATGGGACGGCGCATTGCAGAGTTCTGAGTGAGCATCCAGCAGAATCAAAAGAGACGAAAGAGCATCGGAAATATGTTAGAGAGCTAATCAAGAAATGGATTGCATAATTGAATAGCGACCGTTTTATTTAGTTATATAATTATAATTAATATCTTATCTTATATCTTATATCTATATATATAAAAGAAAGTCGTGTTAGTTACACCACTTATAACTCAAGAACGGCAGAACAGATTTGGCTGAAAATTGGTAGGGAGGTAGCTTAGAGCCAGGAGACGGACATAAGATACTTTTTATCCCGTTCGACAGCGTTCCCGTGTGACTTGACATGTAACGTCAGTCACTATAAAACGTGGTATAACAAAAAAGAATCAGACTTGGAATAACAAAACGCAAATGACAGCTATGTAATTGACGTATAATGACAGCTATTTAGTGACGTATTTATTGTCATCCAGACAATTTGATATTTGTAAGAAATCAATATTAAAACTATTTCTATTAAATAATGGGAGTTTTGTTACGATAATTAAGCTTGAACTCTGTATCGAAATCATTTTTTTTTTTTACTTTTTTTCATTGTATTACTGCTTAAAGTCTATGAAACGCGCACCAAATGAAGTATTTACAGTTTAATACTTAATTATCGTTACAAAACGGACATAGTTAACTCTACTACAAGTCACGCTATTTTTTGCATAGTAAGCCTGTCATAAGTTTTTATTCTACTGTATGTATGCACCCACGCGCAGTCATTTATATATATAAAAGAAAGTGGGCTTTGTTCAACCGCTTATAACTCGAGAACGGCTGAACCGATTGAAATGATTTTGGATTGATTGGAATCGTCACAGCCCTGATTGAGACATTAAGTACAAAAGAAATCACAAAAATCCCGTGATTTTTGAAACCTATCACTACTTTTGTCGCTTTTTAGGTGGTACGAAGTTCGCCGGGTCAGCTAGTATATATATATATATAATTGATTTTTTTCCTTTCGGTCACGTTTGCAATCGAGTTTTGTAACCAGGAGCGGTACCGCGAACATCGTTTGTATATTTCGGGCATCTTCCTCTTTTACTCCAATTAAGGTGTCATGAGAGTGAAATTTACTATTATCGTTATTCTCGGTATCGAAAAAAAAATTATACAACCCCGTTACGAATTACGATCAATGGATATCAAATTTTTCGTATGAAACCGATTGCAAATATTTTTGTTGTCAGTTGTCTATTTTGATGGGGTTTTCCTATTTCTGGTATGTTTGCCCTCCGGGTATCTGAAATCACCCAACGAACCTAGTAAGGTTACCTAGGTACCTAGTGTTTGGCGGGTTTAGTCTGTAACTGGTTACGAAAAAATAAAATTTTGAATATATAGGATATAGATTTTATTTTATTTTATTGTGTTCTATATAATATTTGTTACCGGTCCCCAAGTTTGACAAATTTAGTTTTACAATAACGTTATAAAGAAAGCATAAACTAAAATAACAAATAAAATCAGTGAATGATAATATACATAGATGACAAATCAAGTTTTTTTTTATACAACAACGATCGCAAACAAGCATACGGCCCGCCTGTGATCCAGTGATGGGTTCGAGTCCCGTTGACTCCAATGTCAATTTTTTCTATTTTTCTTTCGATTTCAATAACGAAGACTAACCGACATTTCTAACTATAATTTAAAGAGGGACGGGAAGTCTATCTATCTCGAGATACTGTCTCACTCCTCTTGTGCTAGACCTACTGAGATTAAAGTAAAGGTTGATTCCGTTAGACCGGCCCGCGTCCGAGCCGAGGCCACCGTCGCGACATTTTGTATGGAATGAATCACGTGACCACCGAGCCGCCCGAGCCACTCGGTCCGGGCACGGGCCGGTCGTGCGACGGCCGTTACAGCTATGTAAAAAGGCTCTGCTCGGCCCGGTGTTTTTTTTTTTATGTCATAGGCGGCAAACGAGCAGACGGATTGCCCGATGGTAAGCAATTACCGTCGCCCATGGGCACCCGCAACACCAGGGGAGTCACAAGCGCGTTGCCGGCCTTTAAGGGGGGTTGGAGCTCTGGGAACCTTACTCACCATCAGGAACACAACACTACATACCTGAAAGGTAGCAGTGCTATTATGGCTGTGGTCTTCTGTAAGGATGAGGTACTTCCCCAGTTGGGCTGCCCCAGATTCAAGCGTGATGGTCTTCGCTGTGCCCTACCTCTCATTGTTGGACGTAGTTTAAGGACATACCCGGGTAGGCGACGTGATGTCTACGCGATATCGAGGTGTGTGATGATCGTCTACTCGCAAAAAATGTCTGGATGGAACGACGCTCGTATTAATGTCAATATTCGAGTGTCCGGCTGCTCGCGCCCGGGCCGCCCCGCTGGGTTAACGGTGACTTCGTGCTCGTGAGGTCGACGTGTAGGAAGGGCGACAGTGTGACGACAGTCCCTTAAACGACACAAATATTGCAATTTGCGACTTCTATTTAAACATGTCCCGTACTCACGGTATCAATTTATGGATATCAATTTTTGGACCCGGGTATGTCCTTAAACTACGTCCAACAATGAGAGGTAGGGCACAGCGTTGACCATCACGCTTGAATCTGGGGCAGCCCAACTGGGGAAGTACCTCCTCCTTACAGAAGACCACAGCCATAATAGCACTGCCACCTTTCAGGTATGTAGTGTTGTGTTCCTGATGGTGAGTAAGGTTCCCAGAGCTCCAACCCCCCTTAAAGGCCGGCAACGCGCTTGTGACTCCCCTGGTATTGCGAGTGCCCATGGGCGACGGTAATTGCTTAACACCAGGCAATCCGCCTGCTCGTTTGCCGCCTATGTCATAAAATCAGTAGCATTTCTGAGCGTTAACGGATTGCATACACGGTGCAATGATGCATAGGGAATCATTAAGAAATACTATTGCGTATATATTTCTAGACTATCGGATAAGATGATATCATTAAGCCTACATATATAATTGCAACTATTACTTAACGAGATAGTTACCATGTATGTTAATTTGAATGAGTTTCCGATATTTATTAGGCAAGCGCCCTCACGGAATAACTGAAGTACTGCGAGATTTAACGGTGGTCAAACCACACTCTGTCGCGACCTGCCCTCTTTCTACTGCATTTTGTTTGTGGAATATACACGGTAAGTTTCCCGTTCTAACCTTTAAAAAAAAAACGCGCGTACCATGATCGGAATAGTCTTAAAAATTTTAATCTTTAAAAAAATACAAAAAGATGGTCAAATAATAATCAATAATCTGTACATCCGGCTGTACACTGTCAAATTAAAAAGTAATAATAGTTTTAATGTGAACGACTATGTTGGCTTAAAATCGTACATATATTTACATCGATAATCCAACGCCAATGATAAATATTGCGTTGTATAGCAAATATTGAATTTTAATTATGACAAACCATAGTTGCATTTAGCCTGGCAAGTTTTGATATATAAAAACCTTTAAAACTTTGTGTGCCAATTAAAAAAGAAAAAAAATCACCTAGTTGAAGAGAATCTTTTGTGCGATTTTTGATGTTTGCAAAAAATCCCTATTCTTCATTTTCCTCGCGTGGTCTCGGCTGGAGTCTGCTTGGCAACTATAACCCCTGGAACTAGTTTTACGAAATCGACTACCATCCGACCTTCCAACCCAGAGGATAAATCTAGGCCTTATTAGACCAGTAAAATTACCAAACCTGGACATAATTCGATAACTGTAATTTTCTTTTTCTATGAAATAAAGTATTGTTGGTTCCCAAGACCGTATTGGGTACTATGATCACGTTTTCATCAAAACATAAGAAATTAAACATCTAATTCATCATCATCATCTCAGCCACAAGACGTCCACTGCTGAACATAGGCCTCCCCCTTGAACCTCCACATATATACCGGTTGGAAGCGACCTGCATCCAGCGAAAGGTGCTCGAGTGGAGACCACGGACTAGCAAGCGCAGCGTAGGAGGTTCACCCACAAGATGGACAGATGACCTCATTAAGGTCGCCAAAATGTAATTGAATAGATAATATTATTATTAATGTTATACCCCGGTCCCGGTCTTGGGATTTTTACATTGACGCGGAGCCCTAAAATGTATTTTTTTTTATATTTAAAAAAGAACTAACAATAATTTATTTCATAGAAAAAGCAAATAACAGTTATCGAATTATGTCCAGGTTTTGGTAATTTTACTGGTCTATAGATAAAAACATAAATACTTTAATGACCCACTAATAAAGTAATGCTAACAATAAATTCTCTCGCCAGGATTCGAACCCAGGACCTTCTGCTCCGTGGCCACGGACCGACTAGGCACGTGTAGCTTACCAGAACCACGTAAGTATATAGATAAACTTGTTTTGCAATAAAATGCAGTGAAATGCGCTAGCGTTCCTTACATTCCTAGTGTTATAACCTTTTATTAAGGCAATGCACTCAAAAATAATGCACTTTTTCATGCGATCCAGAGTCCTGCATACGAATAGGGATAATACAAATAATAGGAATAATACATTACTCATTCCCGGATATTTGTTTTCGGCTATTTATTTTAGCATCTCTGATAGAAGAAACATAATTTTCTTTTAAAAGCGCCAGTAAGGGACAAAGCTATTGTGGCTTTTGTAGACCAAAATGTAACAATTCACTATAGTCTTGCTTTACAGGACATTCTTTATAAAATAAATATTAGCTTATTCTGTATTAATTACCGCAACTTTGGTTGAAAACCCGAGAAAACTCCAATTGTATTTGTTTGTTCCCCTCCAGTTTGTATGGGAACAAAAATATATGAGACTATGAAAAGGACGGACGAAAATAGAGCCGTCTCTGCCATATCTATGGAAAGTTACATAACACTATCCCTTTCGATCGTGGTATTATTATTAGCACGCTCCGTCTAGTTAAATGGTATGTCTATGCTCGAGACGATCGCGTAAGGAGTATTGTTGCCACCTTCAGGACGGGTCTGCCAAGAATCAGACTCATCGGCTCGCAGACTCATTGGCGATCCTGAGTTAGTAAGTGTAAGGTTACAGAGCCTGTCGTAAGGTTGCTAGTTTGTCTATGTTTTAGAGGATACATTTTGGAGAGTGTGCACAGGAGTTGCACGATTTAATTTCGCCATATCCGTTCCACCCAGCACGTCCAGGTGAGGGGAGCGGTTTCATCCTTACATCGTGAATATTCCATTCTTTCGCACGACTGTGGACTGCTAAGGCATATCTTAGCAGTCTGCAGGGGAAAACAGACGAAGGGAGCGAAATCCATAGAATTCGCTCCCTTTGTCTGTATTCCCGGAAAGATATAATTTAAAAAATCACTAATAAACAGCCTTGCATCTCGTTCCTTCATGCAACGAGAGTTATAAATGTGTCTCTAACAGCTTAACGCAAATCGATGTAGGGCCTTAACATTGGTAAGATAATTTTGGAATTTCTAGCAACACGTGTAACTTAGTATTTAATGCAAGCTGCACTTTTCTATAATATATTCTTTCCTGACTACAACAACCGGTGTTAAAGTTTCTACCATGCGCTACCATTACCTTTGTGTGATCAGTTTGGTAATAACCACTACAGCGGGAGTTACACGACATTTGGATAAACGTTTACTTCACCTTGATCACTCTAAGGCAGATTTAAGTTCAATAAAAAGGAAATGGTATGATCAACCTCTAGACCACTTCGATGCTAAAGAAAACGGAACCATCAAATTGCAATATTTTGAGAATCTGCAATTCTGGAAGCCTAATGGGCCTATCTACGTGTTTCTCGGAGGAGAGAGTTCACAATTTCCAATCTGGATCGCTGATTATGACGTTCTGTTACCGGCACAGCTTGCCGGAGAAACGCAAGGCGCTCTCTTTGCTACTGAACACAGATATTATGGTGATAGTTTGCCGAACATAACAACAGATGATACGATTGAATATTTTAAGTACCTGAGCTCACATCAAGCGATCGAAGACTATGCGAATCTGATAAAAATACTTAAATCGGATCCTAAGTTCAAGTCATCTAAGGTTGTGGTGATCGGTGGATCGTACGCGGGCAACCTCGCGGCGTGGATGAGGGAGCTCCATCCAGAGTTGGTGGACGCGGCCATCGCCAGCAGCGCGCCGGTCCTCGCCAAGAAAGACTTCCATGAATACCTGGATACCGTTCGTTACACATTCGGCAAATACGGAACTAAAGACTGTCTGGATAAAATTGAGAAAGACTTTAAAAGAACTGAAGAGTTACTTAAGACCAAAAAAGGACAAGATGAGCTCAAGGTGGAATTGAACATATGCTATCGCAGTAATTTGAGAATTAAAGAAAATCAAGAATTCTTATTTTATGTGTTGAAATATTCAGACCTCATGAATATTTCGCAATACGGTTTGCCTTATGAAGTTGAGAACTGGTGCAAGAATGAAACAACCCGTATTGATAATCCGATTAAGCTGATGTTCAAAAGTGGTAACTGTTTCAATTTAGACTATAAATCTATTGATTGGACTGACACACCTGATGCACCATGGATCCATCAATTTTGCACAGAATTTGGCTACCTACAAACTACATCATCAGAAAAACAACCCTTTGTACACTGGGGTCCACTGAATTTCTTATTGACCCCATGTAAAGGTTTTGTCAAAGGGGATCCCGAAAAGAGTATGGACCAAGGAATAGCGAAGACTAACAAACTGTACGGAGGTTTGACGCCAAATGTCACAAAGGTAGTGTTCACGAACGGAGACATGGATCCTTGGCACACTCTTGGAGTACTTAAAGATTTGGGACCAGATGCCCCAGCCAGGATAGCAAATGGGACGGCGCATTGCAGAGTTCTGAGTGAGCATCCAGCAGAATCAAAAGAGACGAAAGAGCATCGGAAATATGTTAGAGAGCTAATCAAGAAATGGATTGCATAATTGAAAAGCGACCGTTTTATTTAGTTATATAATTATAATTAATATATATATATAATTGATCTTTTTCCTTTCGGTCACGTTTACAATCGAGTTTTGTAACCAGGAGCGGTACCGCGAACATCGTACGTATATTTCGGGCATCTTTCTCTTTTACTCCAATTAAGGTGTCATGAGAGTGACAGAGACAATCGTCCAAAATTTACGATTATCGTTATTCTCGGTATCGAAAAAAATATTATACAACCCCGTTACGAATTACGATCAATGGATATTAAATTCTTCGTATGCAACCAGTTGCAAATATTTTTGTTGTCAGTTGTCTATTTTGATGGGGTTTTCCTATTTCTGGTATGTTTGCCCTCCGGGTATCTGAAATCACCCAACGAACCTAGCAAGGTTACCTAGGTACCTAGTGTTTGGCGGGTTAAGTCTGTAACTGGTTACGAAAAAAGAAAATTTTGAATATATATATAATATATATTTTTTATTGTGTTCTATAATATTTGTTAACAGTCCCCAAGTTTGACTTTAGTCTTATAAGAACGTTATAAAGAAAGCATAAACTAAAATAACAAATAAAATCAGTGAATGATAATATACCTACATAGATGACAAACAACAACGATCGCAAACAAGCATACGGCCCGCCTGTGATCCAGTGATAGGTTCGAGTCCCGCTTCGAGTCAATTTTTTCTATTTTTCTTTCGATTTCAATAACGAAGACTTACCGACATTTCTAACTATAATTTAAAGAGGGACGGGCAGTCTATCTATATCAAGATACTGTCTCACCCCTCTTGTGCTAGGCCTACTGAGATTGAAGTAAAGGTTGACTCCGTTACACCGGCCCACGTCCAACCCGAGGCCCCCGTCGCGACATTTTGTATGGAATTAATCACGTGACCACCGAGCCGTCCGAGCCACTCGGTCCGGGCACGGGCCGGTCATACGACGGCCGCTACAGCTATGTGAAAAGGCTCTGCTCGGCCCGGTGATGGGAAGGCGACGTGTCCACGCGATATCGAGGTGTGTGATGATCGTCTACTCGCTAAAAAAAGTCTGGATGGAACGACGCCTGTGTTAATGTCAATATTTGAGTGTTGAACAGCTCGGGCCCGGGCCGCCACGGTGGGTTAACGGTGGCTTCGGGCTCGTGAGGTCGACGTGTAGGAAGGGCGACAGTGTAACGAGTCCTTTAAACGACACAAATATTGCAATTTGCGACTTCTATTCAAATATGTCCGTACACAGTATCAATTGCATTTCTGAGCGTAACGGATTGCATATACAGTGCAATGATGCATAGGGAATTATTAAGAAAGACTATTGCGTATATATTTCTAGACTATCGGATAACAGGTTCTCATTAAGCCTACATATATAAGTGCAAGTATTACTTAACGGGATAGTTACCATTTATGTTAATATGAATGAGTTCCCGATATTTCGACACTGTTGCAAGCGCCCTCACGAAATAACTGAAGTACTGCGAGATTTAACGGTGGTCAAACCACACTCTGTCGCGACCTGCCCTCTTTCTACTGCATTTTGTTTGTGGAATATACACGGTAAGTATCCCGTTTTAACCTTTAAATTGGCAAAAAAGCGCGTACCATGATAGGAATAGTTCTAAAAATTTTAATCTTTAAAAAAATACAAAAAGATGGTCAAATAATAATCACCCATATGTACATCCGGCTGTACACTGTCAAATTAAGAAGTTATAATAGTTTTAATGTGAACGACTATATTGGCTTAAAATCGTACATATATTTACATCGATAATCCAACGCCAATGATAAATTATCGCGTTGTATTAACATTCTTTAGGTTAATTACTTTTTTTTAACACCTGACAAAAGCTTTCGTGAAAGAGCGAATACCTCCTTACCCAAGTTTATAACTTGAAAAAAAAATAGTTCGAATTGATAACCTCCTCCTTTTTTGAAGTCGGTTAAAAGAAGATTCGACACGTATCTTCGTTAAAAATTAAAAATAATAATTTGCATTAACCACGTCCATATGCGGGACATTTTTGACTCTTGTTCACGAAATAATGAGATGCAAATATATATATATTTTTTAAATATATAACAGCAAAAAACATATTCGTGTATACTTATTTAAACGAACTCTGCTTAACGGTTCAAATTGAAGGAGTAAATTCTAATTAATTGGCAGCAGCGTCCGTAGAAACCCAATCTACAGCTACTACAAGTTCGCGATCTACCTATGGCTCTAGTGTAAGTTTCTTTTGACGTAAGAAAACGTTTACGAATGCGTAAGTGATAATGTTATATAAATAAATAAATATATCGGGACAATCTGACACAAATCAACCTAGTCCTACGGTAAGCTCAGTAAGGCTTGTGTTGTAAGTACTAGACAACGATATATATAATAGATAGATACATATAAATACTTAAATATATAGAAAACACCCATGACTCAGGAACAAATATCTATGCTCATCACACTA
The DNA here is from genome assembly GCA_022674325.2 of Grapholita molesta. NCBI lineage: Eukaryota > Metazoa > Arthropoda > Insecta > Lepidoptera > Tortricidae > Grapholita > Grapholita molesta. Next base: position 2,594,178 of record CP053141.2, on the reverse strand, counting down.
ATATATGCCCTGACTGGGAATCGAACCCAGAACCATCGGCTTCATAGGCAGGGTCACTACCCACTAGGCCAGACCGGTCGTCAAAGGAAACGCAAACGCATTCGTGGCGTAAAGTTACGTTAAAAACTTACACTAGAGCCTCTGGGGAGTATTCCTCGAACACTTGTAACACAAGCGCAAGTATCTTTCTAACAACAGAGACTCTAGTGTAAGTTCCTTTTGACGTAAAAAAACCTTTACGAACGCGTAAGTGATAATGTTATTTATATAGGAAACACAAACGCGTTCGTGACGTAAACTTACGTTAAAAACTTACACTCAGGGCTCAGTGCCCTTACCATGAGTTGTGACATTGACGTTTTCGATACCGAGTATCGAGTTTACCATCTGTGCATCTTGCTTGTACTATTTTAGTGCCAACGAGATGTACAGATAGTAAACTCGATACTCGTTATCGAAAACGTTAATGTCACAACTCATGGTAAGGGTACAGGTGTCAAAAAGTGACTTCCGCTTGTATTACAAGTTTAAAATGTTCGAGAAATAGCCCCAGCAGTTCATGTGTCAAACTCCAAAGTTATTGTGTTACATGTAGTGTGTATGCAAAGGGATGTCACGAATATTCGCATTCGCATTCGTATAATGCGAATATTCGCATATTTTTTAACATTCGTATCGACATTCGCATTCGCATCAAATGATTCGAATGTTTTGCGAATGCGAATGTGTGCAGGTCGCGTCTTGTCTCACGCGGCGGCGCGCGGCGGTAACTTGCTGCCGACTCGCGCATGCGCAGTGCTCGCTATTTGTTTAGACTACATTTATTTTGACGAATAGAAACTGTGTTTACGTAAATGCTCAATTGTGATTTGTTGTTTAAATTTTTTGTTGTTTTAGTTGAAGTTCATCAAGTCTAAGTATTTACATTTTATAGATTTCATTAAAACATACTATTTATCAGTGTTTTTTTTTATTTTTTCAAACATTCGCATTCGCATTCGCATTCGATCATTCGCATCCTGGAAATTCGCATTCGCATTCGCATTCGCGAATGTGTAAGTTTTGACATTCGTGACATCCCTATATGCAAAGCGTTAGCAAAGATGTTGCTAACAAGGCATTGGATGGACGCGCGGGCTAAATGCATGGCATCGACTGTCGCAACCGGACGGCTCAGTCGGACGTTTTACTTAATTATATGTCTGGCGTTTTACGTGTTAATTATAAACTTAATTTAATAATTGAACCATGCAAGGTTTTTTATGAACATATTAGTCAATTAGCTTTCGCGGCTTTGTATGTGCAGAAGAACCTTTTTGACACCTTAGGGGATGAATATCAAAAAACGATGAAATCACTTTTCTGTTCATTAAATAAGGAGTTTAAACACAACAGTGCCGATGTCGGCATTTGCCGTGTGATGCCAGCTGACTAGAATAGCACCACCCCATCTCCTCTCACGGGTGTCGTAATTCAAACGGGAAAACTCCTACAAACGGGCAGTAGCGTCCGTTGAAACCCAATCTACAGCTACTGCGGTCGTCAACCCGCCTGCCAAGCGTGGCGACTATGGCAACTACCCCCAAGATGATACAAGTAATATTTGTGGGACGCCTATGTCCAGCAGTGGAGTGCACACGGCAGAAATGTACGTATGTATGTAAAACAACGTAAAGTCTCTCAGTTGATTTTTGACTTCATCTCCATACAAAATTTTAACCCCGTTTTTGATTTTACCCTCTTAATTTTATTTTTTATTTTTTATGACATAGGCGGCAAACGAGCAGATGGATTGCCTGGTGTTAAGCAATTACCGTCGCCCATGGGCACCCGCAACACCAGGGGAGTCACAAGCGAGTTGCCGGCCTTTAAGCGGGGTTGGAGCTCTGGGAACCTTACTAACCATCAGGAACACAACACTGCATACCTGAAAGGGGGCAGTGCTATTATGGCTGTGGTCTTTTGTAAGGAGGAGGTACTTCCCCAGTTGGGCTGCCCCAGATTCAAGCGTGATGGTCAACGCTGTGTGTGATGCTCTCATTGTTGGACGTAGTTTAAGGACATACCCGGGTTCAAATGGTAAATAAATTAATGGTAGAATCTCCAAAATTCCCTTCTTAGTGGATGCTTACAATATATAAACCTATAGACGACATTATATCTCCAGAACCGTAACGTAATCTTATTTAACCGACCATTACGTAACTCCACGGACATTATACAACGGTTCCGTGCGGATTTCCACCATAATTGTTGGTCTGTCCGTCTTTGCAATTATCCATAGGATTTCCTTGTCGGGTCAACTATGTTTTTATAAACGTTTATTTGGTAAGGATTCTCTTAAAATTGCTTAATTAACGGGAGATAACACAAAATAGTCATCAGAGGCTCTAGTGTAAGTTACTTTTGACGTAAAAATACGTTTACGAACGCGTAAGTGATAATGTTATTTATATGGGAAATGCAAACGCGTTCGTGACGTAAAGTTTCGTTAAAAACTTACACTCAGGGCTCAGTACATTTTTCTTTCTTCAGGAACCCATGAAAAGCCCTGGAGTATATGAATGGGATATAGGTACCTGGGAATTTTCAAAATTTGGTACACCCAATTAGCGAAAGTTGTTAAAAAAAATTAAATCACTGTCAACGATTAATACGGTACTACTCACGTTTATTTAGTCACTCAGCACTCTTAGTGCTTGAAAATGGAGGCCTATGTTCTCCGAAACATGTCGCGCGAATTACTAAATAAACGTGAATAGTACCGTATTAATCGTTAATTATTAAATATGTCTCACGTAAGTTTAAATACAAAAATCACTGTCAGTTTCGTGACGACAATTAAGAGTTAAATTTCTATAAAAACTTGGTTTTGATGTTCGTTTTATAAACTTCAATCGATATGACAACATAATTAAAGGAAAAAAGTCGATATTCATAAAGATTTCATGCTTAATTGTCGTCACGAAACTGACAGTGATTTTTTTTTAACAACTTTCGCTAATTGGGTGTACCAAATTTTGAAAACTCCCACCTACTTAAGAAACTTTGACCAGATCCTACGGAGCCGAGGCAGGATATGAACGCAACAGCTCCTGGTTTCGCGGCTGACGCCATGACGCCAAAAGCTGGATGCGGGTTCAAACCCTGCCTCGGACTTTTCTTAAGTATAAAAGTCCTCTATTTCAATGTTAAATTTATGTAATAGTCTGAAAATAAAAACCCTAAGAACTTAACCTACTTAAGGCGCTCTAGATAGTGAAAACACCAATTTTAGAAAATATTAATAAAATACTTTCACACAACTTACAACTGCAATTTTTTTATATGTATAATTTTAGTCTATTCTCTAGTTTTTGGCTTCATCAGAAACACGATTGCTGATAAAAACCTCGATAGTTTTTTTTTTTGAAAATAACTCGTTTTTTACACCTTAAACCAAATATTTCGATAACTATTATGAATATCAACACAACATTTGCTTTAAATAATAGTTTTTAAGTAGATTTCGATTTGTACTTCTTAGATTTTTAATAAGTTGTGTATATCAATAATACCAATTGATTTCGTTATTGGCAAAATAAAATGGTTCAGCGCGCGGCGGCGGCCGACTATTGCCCAGTCGCCAGTACGCTCGTGACCGCTGTCAACGTAGGACGTGTGCACATTTTCCTAACGCGGTAATATTACTTTAGACAGGAAGCAATACGGGTAATCGCAGCGTAAATAAAGTTAAGCGAAAGAGGAAACGATTAAGTGAACTAAGAGGACATATGACAAAGATTAGTGTGAATATTAGAATGCCTAAACGGTAACCTACGTACCAGAACATTCAACCGGCCGCGTCGTAGCGGATTTCACATGCGTTTTACGTAGTTAGTTTGCAGGTCTGGTGCAGTTTTAGTAATTGTGTGTTGTACAGTTTTATTATATTCTATCTTCTTTTCAAGTCAGTAAAGTTACTAGTACAGTCGCCATCAGATATATCGGAGCGGCCGAGGTACTCAAATATTTCTGAGCAGCAATAAATTTCAATAAATTCTTTACAGTAAATGAGGTCAATAACATCTGAACATCCAATTCGCCATAAATATGTGAGCAGTGGTTTTTCAATTAAATCTGAACACACAACTCGTCAAAGTTATCTGCACAGACAGGGTGATCATAAATATCTGAACATTTAAGGAAAATATACCTTAAGTCACTTCGCATACGATTTAATAGTTATTTGTTATACAAGGGTGCAAAATTGTATTTTAACTGTGAGTGTGGGATTGAAACTCGAGCAAGCGAATGGATTCTATAGTTTAACCACGAGCAAAGCGAGTGGTTTAAAAATAGAATCCTGAGCGTAGCGAGTGGTTTTAAAATAGAATCCTGAGCGTAGCGAGTGTTTCAATACACGAGAATTAAATTACAATTGCACCCGTGTGTAACACAAAATTTTTACCCTCACTACAGCGAGGAAAGTGAAACATGAAAAAACGTTTTGAAATCGCATTGACTTTTTCTTTGCGTTTAGATACATTCAACATTTTTACAAAAGGTGCCTTTAGCTTGGTTAGCTTGTGGTGGCCAGTACGATTTTCGAATGTTCTAATTCGATTTTCAAGTCGGTGCGTGTGCGAGTTACCGCCGCGGCCGCGGCGGCAAGTGAGCTGTACTTCGCGAATTTAGACTTTAAAACCATAGTATCTATGAGAAGTCAACTTACTTTAATCACTAGTGGATAAAATGCGTTTTTATCGTCTCGTTTTAAAGGATAAACAAGCGCTTTACGAGCTAGTGAGGGGAAAAATTCTTTAACGTAGGTACTACTACGCTCGAATACATTTTCAACACAACCAGTAACCACCATTCGGTTTTGTCAATGTCAAAACTAAAAAGAGATTGCTGGATGTAGGGTGTATACATACACTGCCTGAGGTAGAGCGTGACGTCATCGTGATACTAATGGCGTCCTTATCTTACTCTTATTGTGCGAAACGTGCGGCATGCATGAGTCGCCCGGACTCAGTGACTCTTTCAGATATGGCCTTTTTGTACACATTTATGTTTTTGTTGGGATCTAGTTTACATAACAATGATAATTTTAATTCCTTTTAATACCGCTGAACACATGCGTCTTGCGTGCGGATTTGTGCAGGGCCGCAACCTTGGTCGTGAATCGAACACCCTCTTATAGGCAAATCGAAAAGGCAAATTAAAAGTTCTCGAAGGGCCGCCGCCAACGACGGTGCGGCACGGAGCTCATGATTATGGTTCACGAATTGGACCGAAACATATGTCGAGCGGTTTTCGACCTTAAGATACGTGAGTGACCCGTTTATATATATTTCTAGTAAATCGAAAATGCTATCAGAACACATTAGCTTTACGCTGCTCGCTACGGTATTAGCGGTACGGAGGCTTGAACTCACTATGTTTTTTTTTGTGGTTTTGAAAAGTAACGAGTTTCTATAAATTTTGATGTTAGAATTATGATTTCTTATAACTAAACCGCTAGGCCATGGTGATCGACGCAATAGTAGATGAAATATTGAAAAGCATTCGTACCTATTTTAATTTGGCAGCTTCAATATTACATATATACATTTGATACTTGCACGGAATGAATGACGTAGTGACAGATCAAAACGTGAGACACTCATAAATACGTGCATGGTTACCAAAGTGCATCTCATGACAATTTCATAAAGCCCAAATAGGATCCCCCTACATTATTTGATCATGAAGTTCCGTTACCTATTCCGGCTACAAACATCAAATCAGGTTACTCGTAATATTTCATCAGAAATCCCTAAATTAAAAGTTGAAATAGATAACAAATATACCTTAAGAAAAAACGACGAGGACCTCCGGTGTTCGAGACGGGATTCGAACCCGCATCTCCAGCTATCGCGGCTGACGCTTTAACCAATTCGGCCACCCGTACACAGCGGAACCCGTCGAAATTAATCAAGTATATGTGATCTTGTTTATTTTAACGGTTTTTTTGCATACATGTACCTTTAAAATTTGAAAAGTCCTCTTAATTCCTCGTGGATCCCATCATGATATCTGAGTTCTGGTAACAATGGGACTAACCTTGAAGTATATGCTTCCAAACAACGAAAGTATTTTTAAAATCGGTCCATAAACGACGGAGTTCTGAGGTAACACACATACAAACAAAAACAATATACAACCGAATTGATTATCTCCTCCTTTTTTTGAAGTCGGTTAAAACCCTGAAACGACACTTACAACCCCGACACCGAGAGACAGTGCGTCACTTCCAAACTCAACGGATACCGAAGCCCCTGATCCTTCTTGTAATAATGTTATAAATTAAGTTTCATTACTAGGGAGGGCAGTTGCCCCAAAAGGTGACCGGCACCCAAAAGGTGACCGGCACCCAAAAGATGAACGAAACGTCTTATAATCTAAATAATTAAATCGTGTATTTTTCCGTAACGTGGCAACACTTCGCCGGCGTTTTCATTTAAGTAACGTGACTAAAAAGAGATATGAGTATCTCTTTCATTCACGTCAATAAAAATTACGTTTTTATTATTATTTAATGATATATTTGCTGTTCAAGTTATGTTTTCAATATTGTGACTAATTTCCAATAGATTGCCGGAGGTCTTTCGCTAACACCTTTATTTTGGGGTTTATTTTAGTATGAAAACGTTGAACAATCAACCGATGTTTCTATTCCCAAAAGATGAACTGAAAAAGTTCATCTTTTGAGTTGGATTAATGGATTCCAATAAATGAATTTGGCCTCAAATTTGTTCGTTCATTTTATCAATATCGTGTCCAAAACTTGAATTAAAAAAATGTATTATTTCATGATTTGGCAAGCAGTTCTAAGCGAAACAAATTTAATGGCGATGGTTTAATAAAATGATATACAACCTAGTGACAACCTAGGACGGACATCGAAGTTTTAGTAGTGGGGTTCCCTTTACCCTTTTTACGGATCTCTAAAAACAAATAGCATTGTATAATTTCCGGAACGCTCTGGAATTTGCTTCAACCAGAATACGGTTACGAACAGAATAAGGCCATCAACTGTCTACGCGAGCGACGCGCGTGGCGTGGTGCGGGGCGCCCCGCATGCGCCTCCACCGCGTTCTGCTTCACCCCCGCAAATACCTAAAATACGTCTATAAGAGCGCCTTAAACAAAATTAGAGATAAAAAACTTGGCCCAAATCGCTATCAACGGGCAAGGTGCCCAGAAGGCTGGCTGTATTCCCACGCTGGATCCGCTGTGCAAAATAGTAGCCAGCCCTCTGGTCACCCGAGGCCTCTATCAGGCGCGCCGACAGATCTTTATATAGACGGCGCGCGTTTGGACCCCACGGCCCCTAAGTTTCGACGCCAAACGCCGCAAATATGTAGCTACTTCCCAGAGCGACATACTTGCGGCGTTTGAAGTCTTCTGCCGAGGTTAGTAATAGTCTTACCACTTAAACATCAATGCATATCTACACTAATAATATAAAGGCGAAAGTTTGTCAGTGTGTATGTTTGTTACTTGTCCACGTCTAAACTAGAGCGATTTTAATAAAATTTGTTATGAAGTTAGCTGACACCCTGGATTAACACATAGGCTACGTTTTTTCCTAATAAACCGTATGCGGTACAGTCAGCAGCAGAAGTGGCTAAGCGTTTGAAGTGTTCAAAATGAGGTCAACGCATCTCTATTGTCAAGAGAATAAGAGCGCGTGTAGGTCATTTTGAACACTTCAAACGCTTAGCCACTTTTGCTGCTGACTGTCCCACGTTACCGCGGGGCACAGCTAGTTATTATCTATATTTGACGCACCCTATTACCCTGTATTTGTCTGTATGTTACCTGTGTGACGTTGAAATGGTACTTATCGATAACAGGACTGTCGATGTTTGTCAATCACTTACAAAAACTCGATAGTGCTAGAAAAATGTCAAGGTGTAATAACTGTTTAAAGTCACCCATACATTTTAACGTGCTCATACGAAGCATTGCGTTCTTTATTTGTAAGTACAATAATGTTGAAACTTAGCATATCACAATTTTATGAGCCAAGTAAGGTCACAAATGGTCAATTACTGGCCCGAGACCTTATCGTACCTTTTGTGGGACATGCACGAAATATTCCATAATGTAATATTTTGTAATCTGCATGTCAGTTGATTAGCGTCGCTTATCTTTAAACTCAGGTAAGTCCGGTAAGCTTTAAGGTTGGATATAAAAAAATATTTAATAATCTGAAAGCTAGTGAGAAATTATTTTCCTTCGGGAAAACTCGGATCTTTATCGGAATACGATGATACCCAAACTGACATTATCGTCTTTAATGAGTGACATTTTCATATCCATTAATATGGAAAAAAAATATAATCGAATAGTTTCAAATTATCGACGCTTTCCCCTCACTTTTACATTAGTTGGAGATAGAACGGTGTTAGTGTGTCTATACAATTATGGGGATGTCAATCGGTCGACACACTAACGATATCGGTATTTTCGACGACCGGTCTGGCCTGGTAGTGACCCTGCCTATGAAGCCTGTCCTGGGTTCGAAACCCAGTCAGAGTTATTTGTGTTATGAGCACGATATTTGTTCGTGAGTCATGGGTGTTTTCTATGTATTTAAGTATTTATATGTATCTATTATATATATCGTCGTCCAGTACACAAGCCTTACTGAGCTTACCGTAGGACTAGGTCGATTTGTGTAAGATTGTCCAGAAATTTTTATTTAATTTAAGTTGTGGTGTTTGACGTCTGTTTTTTCATGAGGTGTGCCATCTTGTTTAATGGAATGTGCCCGGACCGAAGTCTGAGCACAGAGAATATTTTTCCCCTCACTAGCTCGTAAAGCGCTTGTTTATCCTTTAATACGAGAGGGTAAAAACGCATTTTATCCACTAGTGATTAAAGTAAGTTGACTTCTCATAGCTTTTTTTTTTTTTTTTTTTTTATGACAATGGTGGCAAACGAGCAGACGGATTGCCTGATGGTAAGCAATTACCGTCGCCCATGGGCACTCGCAACACCAAGGGAGTCACAAGCGCGTTGCCGACCTATAAGTGTGTTGGAACTCTGGGAACCTTATTCACCATCAGGAACACAACACTACATACCTGAAAGGTAGCAGTGCTATTATGGCTGTGGTCTTCTGTAAGGAGGAGGTACTTCCCCAGTTGGGCTGCTCTAGATTCAAGCGTGATGGTACTTCGCTGTGCCCTACCTCTCATTGTTGGACGTAGTTTAAGGACATACCCGGGTCCAAAGCTCTACTTGCGGCCCGGCTCTAATTGCTATGGTTTTAAAGTCTAAATTCGCGAAGTACAGCTCACTTGCTCCCGCGGCGGCGGCGGTAACTCGCACACGCACCGAGTTGGAAATCGAATTAGAACATTCGAAAATCGTACTGGCCACCACAAGCTAACCAAGCTAAAGGCACCTTTTGTAAAAATGTTGAATGTATCTAAACGCAAAGAAAAAGTCAATGCGATTTCAAAACGTTTTTTTGCATGTTTCACTTTCCTCGCTGTAGTGAGGGGAAAAATATTTTTCGGTCAACTTCACAATCCCACCAAGGAACCGGAGGAGGCTCGTACTGTATGGAAACTTTAAGGTAAGGGCATCTGTTTTACCCCAATTAAGACGTCATGGTATTGACAGAGACAATCGTCCGTTTACGAATATCGTTTTTGGCGGTAGCGCCTTGGGCTCGTAAGTTTGAGCGCCGTCTAAATTCACTTTTAAATCAATAAATAATGCAGTCAAATCTAATATTGCAATATACGTTTACATTTTGATGACAGAAATGATTTGTTGCACAACGCATGCGCTAATGCAATGATTTTGATATTTATTTAAGACTACGAGTGTTAGTTTTGAAATATCTTGATACTTGACACTTATTTGCTTGGTAAAACTTGATGTATTTTTTTTTTTTATGACATAGGCGGCAAACGAGCAGACGGATTGCCTGGTGGTAAGCAATTACCGTCGCCCATGGGCACCCGTAACACCAAGGGAGTCACAAGCGCGTTGCCGGCCTTTAAGGGGGGTTGGAGCTCTGGGAACCTTACTCACCATCAGGAACACAACACTACATACCTGAAAGGTGGTGTAATATATAAGTACTTTACTTATACATATATTTCAGCCGTATGTCACTGCTGGACATAGGCCTCCCACAAATATGTCTTGTATCATCTTGGGGGTGGTTGCCATAGTCGCCACGCTTGGTAGGCGGGTTGGTGACCGCAGTAGCTAAGTATTTGCATTTAAATTTTCGTGATTTAAATATTTTTCACGACAGGTTTGGCCTAGTGAGTGGTACTGGGTTCATACATGTATTTAATAAGTATATTATATATATGGTTGGTTGAGTAAATGAGTACCCACAGCACAAGCCTTCTTGGGCTTACCGTGTGTCTCAATCCCGTCACGTACTTATCGAAGTATCTTATATCTTATCTTATATTATCTATATATATAAAAGAAAGCGGGGTTTGTTCAACCGCTTATAACTCGAGAACGGCTGAACCGTTTAAAATGATTTTGGATTGGTTGGAATCGTCACAGCCCTGATTGAGACATTAAGTATTAAAAAATCAAAAAGCCCGTGATTTCGAAAAATAAATATGACCTCAATTGAATTGTCGCCATTGTGGCCAATGTGGCCATTATGTTTATTGAATTAAAATCATATAGTTAATCATAAGTTCGCCGGGTCAGCTAGTTGAGGATAATAGACTTTTTTACATGTACACACCAAAGGCGGGTTGGCGACGGACGCTTTTACACGTTGTCGCCTCTTACGACGCCCGCGGGAGATGGGGTGGTGCTATTCTAGTCAGCCGGCACCAGACGGCACCACTCCACATGGCACCACACCATTGTTGTATATTAATCTCATGGTTAACCTTTTCTTTGTTACCATTAAAAATACCAAGTGTGAAATCGAATGCGTGACCCCAAATCAGACAATGGGACATTTTTTTGACTTTATCTTGTCTATTGCATTTATAGGCCTCTAAAAACGAGATTTGTCGCAATTCCGATGTGATTGCACGTTTAGGGTTCGGAATGAGTGTCAGACGGAGCGATTAGCGGAATGAAATCAGCTGTAGTTGTGCAGAGAATTAATATGGAACATACGTTAAAATTTTAATATAGAACGCCGTCATGCGTTACATACGCGTTACTACTACATATTTTATTATTTTATTTTTTATTTTATTTTATTTTATTTGGAAAACCAACAGCTTAAATAACAAATAGGTTATACAAAATATGTTTCAAGAAATGTCGATTATAGGTTTCCACAGACAAGATACGTAAGTAATACACAGGTTAACACAAAAGCATTCAAATCGTAGACAAACAGAAAAGGATGAAATTTATACTTATACATTCTCCAAATATAAATAAACTATTCAGTAGCTGGTGGGGGAGCAAAGAAACTAGATGCCATATATGTTTTAATTTTCGCGGGTGTCAGTAGGTGCAAATCAAGTTGATCGTCGCGATAGCACAGTTCATTCACCGACCTTGCAACGCGGACAAAGTATGAGTTTTGACGGTAGTTAGTTTTCCATGGCGGGACTGACAAAGGTCGGTAATACCTTGAGGATGCTTTGGGGATACGAAAATTAATACTCTCAAACAGTTCCGGGCTGTCAACAGATCCAGTTAGGATTTTAGTTAAGTAGGCTATATCAGTAACTTTTAACGTAGCCCAATCTATAGATATTTCGTACCATTAGTAAAATAACGCATTATCTACATAAGCTTCCGTAGTAGATACTGCGTGCCTCGGTAAAAAAACAAAGGTCCGGGTCCCACTAAAATGGGCATTTTATGAAGAGAGTGCTGGCGAGGAACTTAAGCAGAAAAACATTCAGGACAGCTGGTTTGGAAGTGGGCCATTCCTTCTTTCGTGAGTCATTATTATCATTTATGATACATGACTCACATCACATTTATTAAGCCACTCGTTCGACATATTTCGGAGAGCAAAGGATCTTAGTGCTTGAAAATGGAGATCCGAAACATGCACAATTCACTAAATAACCATTACTAAAATAGTTTTATTCATAAGTACTATTTCATAAATATACATGTTGTTAGGATTATTGTGTAAAGAAAGGAAACTGTAAGTCAAGATTTAACGATTTATATGACTTTTTGTTTCTAATAAAATAACAATAAATAAATAAAGACATCTTTAATCTCGATGGACTATATTTCCGACGTCCCGAAATATTATCAACAACACGTATGTAAACTTACCTAACAAGAAAACGAAATTGTTATGATTATTTATTATCACTAATAAACCGCCTCCGCTACCACAATCCTCCGCTAAACGCTCGCACTACGTCCAATGCCTAACATCACGTTCACACGATTGTTGGGTGACAATGGAAACATTTCTGAACAAATAAAAGAAATAGTTTGTCAACTTGCATCAAAACTTTAAGGTCGTGACCTAAGATTATAATATTGCAGTAAGCATTGAGGCACTACCGCCAAAAATATTATTCGTAAATTTCTGACGATCGTCTTTGTCACTCTCATGACGTGAATTGGGGCAAAAGAGAAAGATGCCCAAAATTTACGAATATCGTTTTTGGTGGTAGCGCCTCTGTTAAATTGTAACTTTCTTAATTTTTTTAAGTCGGTTTTCTCCCTTTATCGCCCTCTTTCGACACCCGCGGGAGAATTCGTGGAGCCGAAACAAACGACAAACTTACCCTTACTTATCCTTACTAGCACAAAGTCAGTTCCAGTATGAATTTCCCCAGAACTTTTTGGGGGAATTACCCGCTTTAGTGTGAAAATTTAAAAGCCCGATATCACAACTAACGGCAGAGACAAGGAACATCGACCTTAGACAAATGTGACATTATCTAGGAAAAGGGACCTTATTGTCGATGGCGCTTACGTCGAATCGCGTCGTATTTGTATTGCAGTATCTTGAACAACGGCGTAAGCGCCATCGACAATAAGGTCCCTTTTCATAGATAATGTCACAAATATGACATGTATCGTCTAAGTCATAGTCGCCAAGCTTGGCAGAACGATGAGCGACTGCAGTAGCTGAGGCGCTACCGCCAAAAACGATATTAGTAAATTTCGGGCATCTTTCTCTTTTACCCCAATTAAGATGTCAACAGAGTGACAGGGACAATCGTCCGAAATTTACGAATATCGTTTTTGGCGGTAGGGCCTCTGTTCCGACAGTTTCTTTTAAACTCAAACTCAAACTCAAACGTTTATTCAGTAAGTAGGCCACAAGGGCACTTTTACACGTCGAGTATACAAAAGAAGAAAACATAAAAACTACACCGGTTCTAACCCTACACCTCTGACCCGAGAAGCATTTCGACTTTTATGACCGGAAAGAAACTCGGCGAGACTTATTTTTTCAAAACAGTATTACAAAAGATATCTTATACATATTACATAAAAATGCGTTATTCCTTTTTTTCTTTTACCGTCTCTTTCGACACCAGCCGATTTTCAGACACGGCAAATTACTGACCTCGTGAACAGCCCAGTGTTGGTCAGTCCGTACTTGGTGTCCCCAGCCTTGATGTAGATCTTGCACGTGTCGTGCTCCCGGCAGCACGTGTCGGTGTAGAAGAACAACCCAAGGTCGCTGGATCGCGCTTGTGCTGAGTGCCCGTCGCCGCACCAGAGGGTTCCTGTCCATGATTTATAGGATATAAATAGGAACAAGGAAGCAAAGTTATAACAAAATAGTAACGATGGAAGAGTGGGGCCTACCTGGTATAGGTACTGCATACTTAAAAGGAAGCTCCAACCGTGTAACATGTATATCACCATGTATTACGTGAAATAAAACATTTTTCTTTTTTTTTGTCAAGTTAATATAGTTTTGTGCTAATATTAAGAACGTGAAAGATTCCAAAAAGTGGAATCTTGAAAGAAGAGTGTCAATGCACAATAGGTAATTAAATATAGCTGCCGAGTGAAACATTTTTCATCTCGCTGCCGTGAGGAAAAAGCAAGCTCAAAATCATTACAAAAATCCATTTATCATCCAAAAATATCATTTAAACCAGTCCATTCATCTGGCTAACGTAAAAAAATGTATAAAATGATTTGTGAATAAAATGTTTTTTGGTTGTTTGTTGTTTATTTAAGGATAAAAAAGGGCTTTCCGATCTAGTAGGATGAAAATTCTTAAGTTTTCTTAAAAATACCAAAATAATATCTGCATTAATTAATCAAAAGTGAATATGACCGAACGACCGATCGTGCCCGTGGCCGAATTTGCAACAATAGCAACACTGAACACGCTCGGAACTTGACAGGCAAGAAAACTCCTGGCCCGGTACCGCTAACAACGAAGTTCGTATATTTCGGGCATCTTTCTCTGTTACTCCAATTAAGGCGTCATGAGAATGACAGAGACAATCGTCCGAAATTTACGAATATCTTTTTTTGCGGTAGCGCCGCTGACATTACACAAGTTTCGCTTCGTTGATAGATTCATATTTTCTGGATTAATTATCTGTGTGAATACCGAAAAAATTTCACTATGTCTTCTAATGTCCAAAACCTAACAGGCTAAATCGGATGCAAGCTACCCGATCTTTTAATGTCAGTGGCCAAATTTGCAACATGGGCAACATTGGTTACTTGGAACTTCGACTCTGACGCTGTATTCTTGTCACGAGTATTATATCACTATTACAAGTACCCTAACGCTCTAATAACTTCCAGAACTTACCAGGATAAATAGCCTGCACCCGATCTTTGAACGCGTCGACGACCGAATTCGCAACATTGGCAACACTGGACACGCCCGAAGCCACACTGCCAACGAAACCCTTGTCGTTGTCCAGCGAGCCGATGTCACGGGCTCCGGCCATAAGCTGGCTGAGCGGCCGACTTAGTCCTGATGAGATGGACTTTAGTATTCCGCGGCCAAACTGCCCTGTGAATGATAAAATGGTAGTAAAAGTTTTAGCACAAATCTTATTAACGGGCAATTTCACTTTCAGGGACACCCAATTAACTTAATCGTCAAATAAAAGCATGAAATTTCAATATAATCTACTGTTTTATGTTCAATCCATAAATAATACGTGTTATTGTAATAGAAAAATGCGAATAAAGATGATTTACATAAAGATTTCAAGCTTAATTGTCGTCACTAAACTGACCACAGATTTAACTTTTATTTGACAATTAAGGTAATTGGGTGTCCCTGAAAGTGAAATTGCCCTAACACAAATTGATCTTGTCCTACAGTATGCTTAATAAGGCTTGTGTTGTCATCATCTCAGCCATAAGACGTCCACTGCTGAACATAGGCCTCCCCCTTGGACCTCCACATGTACCGGTTGGAAGCGACCTGCATCCAGCGTATTCCGGCGATCTTATTGAGGTCGCCTGTCTATCTTGTGAGTGGACGTCCTACGCTGTGCTTGCTAGTCTGTGGCAGCAGGCTTGGGCTCTCCTAAATATGACTTGTATTATCTTGGTGGGTAGTTGCCTTAGTCGCCACGCTTGGCAGACAGGTTGGCGACCGCAGTAGCTGTAGATTGGGTTTCGGACACTGATGTTCATCCGTCAGTTTTCTTCCTTTGTCGCATCTTACGACATAAGTCTCTGTCATATTTCCCGATTTGCCGAAAGTACAAGATTTTTCATTGCCAACCTAATATAAATTCACCTTTATTTCCTTAGTAATAAAGCACATTATTTTAAAGATTTATTTTGTAAAGTACTGACCTAATCCACCGTTTTCTTCTCGGCTCCTCAACCTCTCAGCTTCTAACGCTTCATTCTGCTTCTGGATTCTCTTGAACAAGTCGTATATACCTTTAGGCACCACTCTCTCAGCCACACTACCAACAACACTCTCTACTACACTCCCAGCAAATCCGAAAATTACTGATACGACATCAGTATTTGGTGCTTTCGTTGGTATTACATCTTTACTGTCATAGTAATCTTCAGGGACTTCGTCGCTATCTAAATCTACTCCTGAGAATTCTAATCCGTCATCAGTTACTATGATTTCATCTGATCTGTTGACTGTATCTATTTGTTTGCTTGAGTTAGTTGTGAGGATTTCTATAGTATTATTACCTGTAATCTGCTTAGATGTTGTTGTTTCTGCATTGTCGGAGTTGCTTTTATTAGTAAAGTTATTTTTATTAATTCCTTCTACAGTAATTGTATGGTTAACCTTTACTTTTTGTACAGGAATAATAGTAGTATCTTCTACTTTTATTTCTTGGGTATCATTTTTATTTCTTTTTTCATTCTTTTGAATATTATCTGTAGTGTAATAATCAGTTGTACTTTCAGGTGACTGTGTTGATGGTAATGTAACCGGCTGTTGCACTTCAACAATTTGAGTTACTTTCTCTGTTGTAGACAAAGGGATCACAGTCAAATCAGGTTCTGTAGTGCTTTCTACTATGCTAACTAAATAATTTTCTGTCGTCGTCACTAATTCTAAAGGTATTACATCTAATTCTGAAGCTGTTGTTTCTGTGCTAGCTTCTGTAGTCTCTCTTTCATTTTCATCGTTTTTATGTATCTTAACATTATCATTTACAATAATATATCTATTAGATTCTTTATCATAATCATCATTCCATGCAACTGTGCCATGTTTTCTGTCTTTGTCAATGTATTGGCTGTCGAAATCGATTATATTATTATCGAAATCTGTTTCGGTGGTAATTGATCTGTCAGTGATGTCAATGTTCTTTGCTAGAGCTACTGTAGAGTAGAGCAATATGGCACCAATTATATATGTCATCTTTCTTCGTACGCGGTGGTACATTTTTGGATTTCCATCTGTAACAATGAATATTTGTTAAAGTAGGGTTTCAGATACCTTCATATCCTTCGTAGGGACCGCCTAGGAATATAGATTTGTTTTTTTTTAATTACTTGTTAAAAAATAATTTGATTTGTTCTTAGTATCGCCTTTATTATCGAGGTAATAGAATGTATGATCAGATATTTGTGACCACCACCACAGCTCCGATATATCTGATGGACACTGTAATGGTCGACTCTCCGGCCTTCCCATTTGGCTGCATTAAAATTAAATAATCCTTGTAAATGGTAATAAGCTTATTACCGGACCCCGGAATTTTCGTAGCATTTTTGAGCTGTCATAGGGATTTCTCGTTTATAGACTTCCGATATACATATTATATCGATACATTTTTTATATAATACAACACAACTTATCACAGAAGATTAAAAGTAGCGGTATACAAAAGGCGATCTTATCGCTAAATAGTGATCTCTTTTAGATAAATTTTGAATGGCTTTAGCAAATCTCGTTGCACTTACCTACGAATAATGGATAAAAGGCATAAGTAATCCACATTTTTTAAGAAATATTTTTATTTATAATTTCCTAAAGGTTCGGGATTGTATGTTGTTTATTTCTACTAGCAATCATATTTTACATATTAGATTTATCGATACACATGTATAATCGGAAATCGATAAATGCCAAGTCCCTATGACAGCTCAAAACTGCTACAAAAAATCCGGGCTCTGCTTATTACCTTTTCAATTGAGTTCTTCATGTTAAATAACTGTTGTTATATTACGTTGGATATCGCTTAAAGGATTACCGAGGTTGGTTATCGTTATGTGTTGATTAGCAGGTGAGGTTAGTTCGGTAACAAATGCTTAACCACGGAAGATATTAATATTGAACAGTGAACACTGATTGTAGACGTAAGAGAAGTTAAGATTGTGTAATGTTGATGATTTAACGTGATTTTAAGCTAACATCGTCGTTCTTAGCAGTCAGATTTGGACTTGTAAGTAATTAATATTTATTTTTATTTTTCCTTTGTCAGATTTTTTTATGTAATTGTTGGATATGTTTTCTTAAAGAATAACGCATTTTTATGTAATATGTTTAAGAAATCTTTTGTAATACTGTTTTGAAAAAATAAGTCCCGCCGAGTTTCTTGCCGGTCATAAAAGTCAAAATGCTTCTCGGGTCAGAGGTGTAGGGTTAGAACCGGTGTAGTTTTTTTTTTTTTTTTTTCTTTTGTATACTCGACGTGTAAAAATGCCCTTGTGGCCTACTTACTGAATAAACGTTTGAGTTTGAGTTTGAGTTCACAAATACAATGCTATAGACATTCGCAAGAATAGCGAGGCGAATAAAGGATGACTCACTGTATACATAAATACACTAAATATTATACAACATAATTGATTGATTGAACCTAGGGTCAAGTACAAGCGTCCATAGCTCAGTATATCAGCCCTAAAGGTTTGGTGTGGTGTACCGAAACCTGGCAGAACCTTGCTCGATGTATAATTATGCAATTCTTTTTTCAATTGTAAAATACGACCGCTCTGGTCTAGTGGGTAGTGACCCTGCCTATGAAGCCGAAGGTCCTGGGTTCGATTCCCAGTCTGGGCATTTATTTGTGTGATGAGCACATGGGTCATGGGTGTTTTCTATGTATTTAAGTATTTATATGTATTTATCTATTATATATATCGTCTAGTACCTACTTACTGAGCTTACCGTAGGACTAGGGCGATTTGTGTAAGAATGTCCCGAAATATTTATTTATATATGTAAACCTAAAACTTCTTATTCACGTACGTACAATATTCGTGCTTCGGCTTATATGATGATGATTTTTATCGAGGTTAGAATGACAGTTTTGTACCTACTAACCCCGTCTCACGGTGTGTAACAGTTGTAGATACATTTTAAAGAGAACATGCAAATGTAACTATTATGTAACGACTCTTAACCTCGAAACAGCAATAACAAATGAAAGGGATAGCGCGATTGAGAAACTGTGAGCTAACCTCCACAATTGACATTATAATAATATTAAGTACAAGCTAAAATCCTACGGACGCAGCGTACTGCGGTCGCCAACCCGCCTACCAAGCGTGGCGACTATAGCAACCACAAAGATGATACAAGTCATATTTGTGGGAGGCCTATGTCCAGCAGTAGATTGCATACGGCTGAAATGTATGTATGTAAGTACAAGCTGTGCCCGCGGCTCCGTCTGGGTACTATTTACCCATAATTTTTCTCCCTCATTCCTGTCGGAAGAAATTGGAGTGTGAGCAGGAATTGCACGATTTAATTCCGCCATCTCCGTTCCATCACCGGACGTCCAGGCGAGGGGAGCGGTTTCATTCTTACGTTGTGAATGTTCCATTCATTCGCACGAAGCGATTCGCTTCTATCTTCCTAATGGGGACTGCTAAGGAATGGAATTCGCTCCGTCGTGTGTATTCCCGGAAATGCATAATTTGGGTCTTTTCAAGGCAAGGCTGTTACTGAACCAGCGTGCTACACCCTCGACCTCGTCGACACTTCATCAGGTGTGACTGAGGTCAAACACTTGTCAGTAAAAAATATATAAAAATACTTGCGAGTAACATAATGGGTATTCTAGTGAACAGTATAATATTTTACAATTATCACTAAGCAGGTTCGCATCAGAACCAAAATAACCGATATAGCCTGTCTTCCGTCCAAAGCAAACATCATTTGATCCTCCAGTCAAGTATTCAGATATCTAAATATATAAAAGAAGAAACTGACTGACTGACTGACATATCAAAGTACAGCCCAAACCGCTGTTTCTAGAAAATCCAAATTTGGCACGTAGGTTCCTTACAAGGTCTCGGGGAGCACTAAGAAAGGATTTTTCAAAATTCACCCCGTAAGGGGGTGAAATGGGGGTCCAAAGTTTTTATAAGAAAAAAAGATTAGTTGGCCTATTTCATGTAAAATTTTACAGGAGTATTTCTAACGATTAAACACGTGTGTGCGGATTTTAGAGAATTCAACGCCCACAAGGGGGGAATGTCACTACGCGAGCAAAGCCGCGAGCAAAAGCTAGTTTATATATAAAAAGTAAAAAAATCTATATTAAATTTATAGGTGAAAAGTGAAAAATTTTGCCAAAGCACCTAGCCTATGTAGTAGTAACGTGTGTACACGCATGTCGGTGTTCTATATTCAAATTTTGACGTAATTTCCTTATTAATTATCTGGTCCTACAAAGATATGGTCCTTCCGATAAGTTTTTCACATACTACGTGTATTTCACAACGAAATTGGTTTTAAGTAACGATAGTTTAAAGTGCTGTTAACCGTTTTATCAAAAGAATATAACGATTACCTTTTAGTTGATTAATTTAAAAAAATGTCGAGCAGCAATGTAATGCAAACATTTGTAATCACATGTCAATTGTTAAGTTTAATTTATTAAATTATTACTAATACATTGCGTGCCCAATTAATTTGTATGAAAATTGTTATTTTTTTATTTTAGTTAAAAAAATTAAAAAATATGCTAATTTCAGTTCATTAACCTTAAAAATAACACACAGTATAGTTGTGATGAAAAAAAAGGGCTAAATAACACTCGCCTAATACGATTGCAACATCAATTTGCTACACGATAATTGCAGTTTCGACAATATATTGTACACGTAGGGCAGTTATTTATAATTGCCTATGCATTTTAACGGCCATTATGAGTGATTACTACACAAGTAACCTTTTCAAATGTGACATGTAGGTCGATGATCAAATGCTAAGTGAACCCGCGTGTTTTTCATCTATATTCTTATTAACAAGGTATTTACATGGAAGTTTTATTACTTTTGAATGTAATCATTCAAATTTGGAACGTAAAATGACAGAGATGGAGGCCGCTTTTTAACCGACTTCAAAAAAAGGAGGTTATCAATTCGGTTGGCATGTTTTTTTATGTGTGTTACTTCAGAACTCCTTCATTTATGGACCGATGTCAAAAAATTTTTGAGAGTCGTGCTGTCGGATTCAAAAAAACGTTGAGGACGAAAATAACCGGACTCAAAAGTTTCTCACCATTATTCGCACAAAATGTATAGTTAGAAGCCACATGATTCGGAACAATCATAGTCCTACGGTAAGCTCAGTAAGGCTTGTGTTGTAGGTACTAGACAACGATATATACCTATAATAGATAGATACATATAAATACTTAAATACATAGAAAACTCCCATGACTCAGGAACAAAAGGGCTGGCCTAGTCAAGTCAGGACATTTATTTGTGTGATGAGCACACGTTCCTGAGTCATGGGTGTTTTCTTTATATTTATCTATTTATCGTCGTCTAGTATCCACAACACAAGCCTTACTGAGCTTACCGTAGGACTAGGTCGATTTGTGTAAGATCCAAATATTTCGGACGACCGGTCTGGCCTAGTGGGTAGTGACCCTGCCTATGAAGCTGAAGGTCCTGGGTTCGATTCCCAGTCAGGGCATTTATTTGTGTGATGAGCACAGATATTTGTTCCTGAGTCATGGGTGTTTTCTATGTATTTAAGTATTTATATGTATCTATTTATTACATATATCGTCGCCTAGTACCTGCAACACAAGCCTTATTGAGCTTACCGTGGGACTAGGTCGATTTGTGTAAGAATGTCCCGAAATATTTATTTATTTTTATATTGTAATGTCCTATGTCTTGTAAACTGTAGTTGACATTATAATAAAAAATATATATAGATCCCTTGTGCCCTAAAACCTTAAATTATTTGAACACAAAATGCCAGAAACCCTAAATCGTGATCGGAATTAAGATCAATTGCGCAAATCTATTGTGGCTGCGATTACTGATGCAATAACGTCCCTTTATACCTCCCGCGGACGACACGACAGCGACACGAGCGGCTGACGTGAAATGTTTTAGTTTCAACTTTTACGAAAGTGGCGCAGGCCGGTTGACAGTGCAGTATCTGTTTTTATCATTAGACAAGTTGTTTTTTTAAATAAATGATTATGGAAGTTTTCAGATAATAGTGTATCCATAATATTGTCTTCGGTTGCTACGATAATTACTCATGAAATAAAACAACTAATACGGATTATAGTTTAAATGAATATGTTCATTGCATATATTCATTTAAACTTCATCCCATGTTGATACAGGTCAGTCAGTCTTGGGAGGTAGTGGCCATAGTCTCGGCAGGCGGGTTGGCGACCGCAGCAGTAGCTGTAGTTTGCGTTTCGAAAAAATATATAAAGAGATTATCACAAGTCTATGCATGTTAATCCTCAGCTCACTTTGGTTGACCTGTTTTATCATCTATGTCACCAATAGCTGTCTCGTTAAAGCGAAAGTGACGCGTGACGCAATAGGCGACAAAACCACCATCCTATCCGTTAATAAAAACGTAACAATGTCGTCGACTCCACGGTTAGTATAAAAGTCCTATTAGTATCAACTTACCGTGGGAACTATTGTATGGAATGAATCACGTGACCACCGAGCAGCCGGAGTCACTCGGTCCGGGATCCAAGATTTATATATATATAATAGTTTTATAAAGTATGTAACATATAAATAAATTTATAGTTCTGGTATCTTATTTTAACGCACCTTATTACCCTATATTTGTTTTTGTATTACCTGTCTGACGTTGAAGTGTTACTTTATCGATAACAGGACTGTCGATATTTTTATTTTGTCAATCACAATGTCTAGATCCATATTAATACATAATTAATGTCTTAAAGCCCGGTAACGCGGTTGTGACTCCCGTGGTGTTGCGAGTGTCCATGGGCGACGGTAATTGCTTACCACCAGGCAATCCGTCTGCTCGTTTGCCGCCTATGTCATAAAAAAATGTCTATACTTAATCATGTAGAAAATACCCATGCACGCAATATGGCGTATGCTCATATATTCCTAGGCTTTAGATGTAAGCATTATTGGAAGTAGTGAAGTAACCATACCATAAATAGTAGAGCCAGACAGGTAGTCAGTTAAAATAGGTCACTGTGGTCTATGACTGCAATAGGTGAACTGGCTCTCGGGTGAAAAAGGTTAGCTAGTTGATTTACGAATCATTTCTATAAATGTGTCATTATCTAGGAAAAGGGACCTTATTGTCGATGGCACTTACGTCGAATCGCGTTGCATTTGTATTGTATCGTTTTGAACAACGACATAAGCGCCATCGACAATA
The DNA here is from genome assembly GCA_022674325.2 of Grapholita molesta. Classification (NCBI taxonomy): domain Eukaryota; kingdom Metazoa; phylum Arthropoda; class Insecta; order Lepidoptera; family Tortricidae; genus Grapholita; species Grapholita molesta. Next base: position 2,571,149 of record CP053141.2, on the reverse strand, counting down.
AGGTCCCTTTTCGTAGATAATGTCACAAATGTGAAGTTATCTAGCAAAATATACTGCTAAGACTTAAGATTCCTTATTTACTAATACATTTTGTGGTCAGTTATATCAATAGAGTAACTAATTAAATTGTTTTGTGTTTAGAGACAATTTACTCAGAAGCTTAAGCCTACTTCCTGCTTACTAAATGTATAGTCAGCAGCAGATGTAGCTAAGCATTTGAGGTGTTCAAAATGAGGTCAACGCGTCTCTATTGTCAAGAGAATAAGAGCGCGTGTAGGTCATTTTGAACACATCAAACGCTTAGCAACTTTTGCTGCTGACGGTACTAATTATAGTGAATGCTGAATTGTTATGTACACTTGCTAATAACAAACACCAAACACCCGCTCGGCAATGTCCTCGTATTATCTTAATCCACTTCCAAGTTTTCACTCTCTCTCTTCGCCATCGGCCCATAGACAGTGACAGTTCCTATTCTCCGGCTTTCCCGCCAATACAAGGACACACGAGACAGCGTATGTATGCTATTTGAGTTAGTCTCATAACCGCATACACTACACTAATATTGTAAATATGTAAGATTGTTTGTGTTTGGACGTTTGGATCATGATTTCAAAAATTTTGGCGGTTCGATCTATTAAATAAACTCTTAACTTTATATTCTTATTATTGCCGTGCAATTGTAATATCTTAAATTTCAACTAAACCTACTTAAAGTAAATTAGTAAAGAAGTCTTCAGGCTAAAATAAAAAAAAAACCAAGAGAAGTGAGTGAAGCGACAAAAAGTTTAAAATTGTGACTTAATTTTTTTTAATATAAAATATATGTTTGTGGTGAAATGACAAAAAAAAACACGACTTCATTCTTTCTTTATGCTCTCTAACATATAACCAGTAATTTATTATCAATTTTCTTGAACAAATCTCTCTAAAAAATTAGAAAGTTTGGTCAATTTTCAGTACTTTGAAGGACATTTTCTCCAAAGCTGCTTTGGGGCAGCTAAAAAAAATACGTATAATAACAAAACTATCAATTTATTTATATTTTACATACAACTTTGTAATTATACATTGCAGATTATAAAAGTAAACTGGATAAGTGTACGGATTACGTTAAAATTATTCAAGATCGGTGGCACGAGGCGTCTAGGTAGGTAGCCGATATGACTGTATGTACGTCTAGTGTGTACTTATCGATAACAGGATTATCGATATTGAATGCACTAAGCAAATGTCGTTACTGGTAGAAAAATTCTAGGTATAATTATGACAATCGAAATTATGTGAACCCGACATACCCGTGACAGAGACAACCGCCCAATAAAATGTGACATATTCCATGAAAAAGGAACGTCGAACCTCGTTGTGTTTGTATCGCTTTTACTTTAAAAACTACATAAGTGCCATCGACAATAAGGTCCCTTTTAATAGATAATATCACAAATATACTTTTTCTCGGTAGCGCCGCAGTTCTTTGGCCCATGTCGAAACGTCACCTTGACATTTGGTTTACACGTATCATCTAGCGAAATATAATTGTTTACTTTGCGCAAACTAACCGGTTTTAATATAAACATGTTTAACCTTCATATCGCCTTCGGATGTGGAATATTTCTTGACAGATAATGTTAAGGACGTCTGTTAGTGCATATTTCTTATTAAATTAAGTCTAGAACTTGCTGGAATTTATGAATAATAAGAAATGAATATTACAGGAGATTGTAACACAAATTAACTGAGTCTCACGGCAAGCTAAAGAAGGCTTGTGTTGTGGGTGCTCAGCTAATGATACAATAATCTATATTTCTCAAACATCATCAATATCATTCTATTTTTCGAAATGTATGCGTTAATGGCACGAAACGATGCCAAGAAGTTGCACATTTATGGACTAGGCCGTGAATAAATGTATGGAGTTAGTATGAAAAGCACATTATTGTCCGCAGCTCTAACTTTTTAAATTTGCCAACTAAGATTAGACTGACGAAGGAAAAAATATATACATCCAAATTACAATCTCTTTGAAAGCATAATCGGTATTATAATAATCGGTTAAACATGGTGCTGTATAGCTTTTTCCAATGTCAATTCATTAAAAAAAAACGAAATCTATGAACCATAGATAGTTATATTTTTATAAGCAGTTAAAAAAGGTGTACGAATAGCTTTGTCGAATCGAAAAAAGGCGGAAATTCAAAAATTTTATTTACTTGATTGCTTTTTTGTTATTTTAATTTTATTATTTTCTTGAAATGTTTGAGAAAAGCACTATACAGGCTTCGGTCTGAACAGGGATTAAAGGACTCAATTTATCCGGCCTCGTCTATCCCTTACTTCACGGCCTCTGCAGTCTCTGTACAAAAGTATATTTTAAACAACATAATAACAAAAACGAAACAATATCATTATACATATATAAAACACCCATGACTCAGGAACAAATATCTGTGCTCATCACACAAATAAATGCCCTTACTGGGATTTGAACCCGACACCACCGGTTACAAAGGTAGGGTCAAAGCCCAATGCCATTTACGCCGAATGTTACTGTTGCCGAATTTTTATTTAGCATAATTCTATATAAGCCGAATACTACTTTGTCCGAAAATATATTGGCATACTACTGTATTATTGCGGCCGAATGTTCCCAAGTGGGTTAGGTTAGGTTAGAACTGTGACCACAACAGAAAAACAAGGTGGGTTAGGTTAGGTTAGAACAGCAACTAAGACAAAAACGCACTTCCTGGGAAAAAAATCGTAATAACACCATTCGGTCTTTCCAAATTATACGTACCAACCATTCGGCTTATTTAAATTCTGCGTAATATAATTCGGCGGAAAAGAATTATGCGAGATCAGTTTCTGCTTATATACAATTATGCCAACACTGGGTATGCGATTTAAAATTATTACAAAACAAATTATGCCTAAACAAGGGGAACCCATTTCTTTGTGTGATAATACTGATGATCGATATTTGTTACTGAGTGATGGATGTTATTTATGTATTTAAGTATTTGTATATTATGTATGTTGGTTGAGTACCTACAACACAAGTCTTCTTTAGCTTACCGTAGGGCTCAGCCAATGTGTGTAAGAATGTCCTGTAATATTTATTTATTATAACGGCAATAGAAGACAGTTATGGTACAATTTTTTTATTACAAAACGAATTACTACACCTAGATATTTTTCTAATCCAAACGATTTGATGTAAGTCATTGACAAAATAAAAACATCGACAGTCCTGTTACCGATAAGTACCACTCAACGTCATACAACAAAAAATAGGGCAAAAGAGGGCGTTAAAATAGATAATAACAAAACTATCAATTTATTTATATACCATACTTCAGAAAACAATGATAAAATAAATTAGATAGAAAGTGTACGGTTCAGGTAAGTTCAATTTGTACAAGATCGGTGGCACGAGGCATGTAGATAAGTAGGTGGCCCATATAAGTATGTGTGTTTTATCGTTGGAGTAGTATGTACTTATCGATAACAGGATTGTCGATATTTTCATTGTAGCAAGCACTAAGCAAATGTTGATCCTGCTAGAAAAATATGTAGTTATAAATTTAGATATAGCATTGGCTAAGCATCCACAACACAAGCCTTCTTGAGCTTACTATTAAAAAAAATATAGACTCACAACAACAATAATTTCACTACTAGAAATGGTCCTTAAGCCTTTAGGAAGATTCAACTTCATTCAGAAACAACAAATTCGTTGTAGAGCACTAAGCAAATGTTGTTCCTGTTGAAAAAATATCTATACTAATTACGTTACTAAACTCATAAATTATTTAAATAAACTTTAATGATCTTGTACAGATTATAATATTGCAATATGGCACTGGTTTTAGTGTTGCCGTGTGTAAATCACTGCAACATCAAATTATCTAACCCAGATCTTGTGTAGTTTTGGGAAGGTCACCTAGAAACAATGCAGTTTGTTTTTTATTAAAACATAAATAAGTTAAATACGAATAAGTTTAGCTGGAACATTCTATTTAATACTAGCTTTTCCTCGACTTTGTCGGGACTTACTTTTAAAAAATAAAAACGGACTTTCTGAAACTAGTGCGGTGAAAAAGATTTCTCACTCTATCTGTATCGATATTTTCAAACTGTTCAGTCTTCATCAGATATATCGGAGCTGTGGAGGTGGTGACAAACATCTGAACAACGCCTCTATTTTCAAGGCGATAAAGTATGGCAACTGTACAAAAGTATAGGCGAAAAACTTAACTGAAGCATCATGTCTATGTAGTTGTGTAGAGAATTAATATGGAACTTATGTCAATATTTGAATATAGAACGCTGACATGCGTATACACACGTTACTACTACATAGACCTCGTGCTTTAGATACGTTATTCACCTATAAACAGGTGGCTCTGTCGCTATGGTAACCGACTCTCAGCTACATCTTGCGTCTTGCTTAATCGGTCACGGTCGGGTTACACAAGTATAAACTTGCATAAAAGTATAATATATGCTCTTTATATTTACGCGGGTTACGCAGCGTACTTATTCTCTTTTGATATCATAATAAAATCTAAAGGTCTAAGGCCCACGAAATCGCGAAGCGTCTGGTTGATGTAACTAGTGACCGAAGAGCTGGCGGCTTCGTCGCACAGCGTACAACGAAGAAATGCCAGCATTTAATTATTGTAAATAAAGATTATATTATAATATTTATATTATTTATCTGCTTTACGTTGTTTTAATTTTCTTTTGTCTTATCTTTAGTTTTAAATTCATTCTACTTAGTTGTTTTTTATATTATGTTATTTTAACCTTCTTAATTTTAATATAAAATTCTTAACCATACAACTACGAATGAACTTTTTATATAAAGTGTTTTGATGTAATCTTTAAAAAAATATATTTATTTTTATAAGTAGCCCTTGAGGGCGCTTATCATCATCATCATTTCAGCCGTAAGACGTCAACTATTTAATGACTTGTATCATCTTGCTGGGGAGTCGCCATAGTCACCACGCTTGACAAGCGGATTGGCGATCGCAGTAGTTGTTGATTCTGTTTCTACGGACGCTGCTGGCGCCGGTTTTTTCCCTTTGTCACCTCTTGCGACAACCGTGGGAGATGGAGTGCACACAATAGTACAGCACACGGCTTAGGTACAAATTGTCGCGATAAACACACAAGTAGGTAAACGCCCTGGCCGGGATCTGAACCAGCAACCTCCTGCTGTATAAGATGCCGTTAAATACAAACTCATCATGTTCCTCGTGTTGTCCCGGCATCTGCAACGGCTCATGTGAGTGAGGTCCGCTTGGCAACTAATCCCAGGATTTGGCGTAGGTCTAGTTTTACGAAAGCGACTGCCATCTGACCTTCCAACCCAGGAGGTAAACTAGGCCTTATTGGGATTATTCCGGTTTTTCCTTCACCGAAAAGCGACTGGTACCTAAATATCAAATGATAGTTCGTACATAAGTTCCGAAAAACTCATCGGTACGAGCCGGGGTTTGAACTTGCGACCTCCGGATTGCAAGTTGCACGCTCTTACCGCTAGGCTACCAGCGCTCTTAATACAAACTATAATGTTTATATATGACGTTCCATGGCAAAAGGTACCTTATGGCGATTGGCGCTTACGCTATTGTTAACGACGCTTCAATACTAATATGATGCTTCGCAACGTAAGCGCCAAGCGCCATAAGGTACCTTTTGCCGTGGAAAGTCACATATTAATGTGTAGGGGCGTTTAAGAAATAATCAACCGAGTTTGTCCGTCGACACCCGATACTGCGCCAATGTGAAACTTCCAGTATTGTTGGCAAATCGGGCGGACTACGCAACTGCATCGACAAAGATTCAACTATAGGTACAGACCGTACATTCACCTAACTTATATATTTCTCTATCAGGAACGACATTAATTTAGTGTATGTCACAATAAAAATATCGACAATCTTGTTATCGATACATACTACAACGTACAAGACGTACATAATAAATATTTTGGGACAATCTTACACAAATCGACCTAGCCCTACGGTAAGCTCAGTAAGGCTTGTGGGCAGGTACTAGACGACGATATATATAATAGATGGGTTCCCTTTATTTGGCATAATTTGTTTTGTCCGAATCTTAATACGCATACCAAGTTTCGCATAATTTATTTACGCCGAATGTTAATGTCGCCGATTTTTATTTAGCCTAATTTTTTAGCAGCCGAATACTACTTTGTCCGAAAATATATTAGCATACTATTATTGAGGCCGTATGTCCGAAAGTGTATTAGGTTAGGTTAGAACTGTGACCACAACAGAAAAACAATTTCGGTTAGGTTAGGTTAGAACTGTGAACACAACAGAAAAACAATTTCGGTTAGGTTCGGTTAGAACTGCGACCACAACAGAAACGCACTCCTGGGAAAAAAATCGTAATAATTCGGGCTTTCTAAATTATGCGTATCGACCATTCGGCTTAGTTTGGTTCTGCGTAACAGAACTCGGCAAAACAGAATTATGCGAGATCAATTTCTACTCATATACAGTTATAACAACACTGGGTATGCGGTTTAAAATTATGACAAAACAAATTATGCGTAAACAAGGGGAACCATAATAGATAGATACATATAAATACTTAAATAAAAAATCAAACAAAAAAATACATATAAACATGAATCTGTGCTTATCACAGAAATAAATGCCCGGACTGGGAATCAAACCCAGGGCCATCGGCTTCATAGTCAGTACCCACTAGGCCAGACCGGTCGTCAACATACAACACAGTCTTATATCGCCTACGTATCTATCTAGACGCCTCGTGCCACAGATCTTAAACAAATTCAACGCCGTACACTTTTGATCCAATTTACTTTTATAATTTGCAATGTATAATTTCTAAATTACATATAAAATATAAATAAATTATAGTTTTTTTAATGGTATCTATTTTTAACGCACTTTATTACCCTATATTACACAAGATACGTAACGTGGTGTGTACCTTTGCAAACTGTCTATATACTGCCAGTGCTTGCAGAATTTAATTATACTGATAATATAATGGACAAAAAGTTATAAAATAATGTATGACATAAAGGTACTTACTTATAAAAAAATATATATTTTCAATTGCGAAAACTTTGTATTACCTGTATGACGTTGAAGTTGTATTTATCGATAACGTACTGTCGATTTTTTTATTTTGTCAATCACTTACAATAAATCGTTCGTGCTAGAAAAATATCTATGTGTACTTATATCTAAGCAATCTTTCTTAGCTTATTTTCCGCTGATTAGCAAATATTTTCCCTCTTCTTCTTCCACTCAATCCTGTCACTTGTCCCACCATCCACACAACACAAGTGAGGCCTAGCATAAGAGCGCGACAGTATTTCGCGGCGAGATAGACTACCCGTCTTGTTCTAACTACAGTGTGTACTTATCTTTCATACGGGCGTATAAGTCGCCCACATACAGTATCCAGTAATACGACTCGTATTATGTTAATAATTTTGTTAAATAGTGTTATAACATACTTGTAACGACTTTTTTAAGTCTGACCGGGCAGCAATGTACGCAGTCCAACTTATTTTGACATGACAAGCAATACTGACATGACATGACGTTAATTACTATGGATGCAATACATGTGCTTAATTTTTATGTATGAAATAAAAATATTCTAACTTTTTAACAAAATGAATGTAAATAGGTTCTTGAGGTCCAATACTAATCGCCACTACAATATACGCCCGTATGAAAAATACACACTGTATATTATTTAAAGAGAAATTAAAAATTGCTACTTCAAAAATATGTTATTTTACGTATTTTTTAAGTTTTTTTTTCTACTCATAATCAATAACTATTTCTAATACAATCAGAAAAAATATTTAACTAAAGTTTTTTTCCTATTTTGTTACCATCTTCCATCGTCACAACTTTGATAAAACCTCAACTCATTTTAGCATTCAAAAGAAAAATTACGTAACTATTAATGGGATGAGTAGAGTTACTGCGTTTCAACTTAGAGTATCTGTGGCAGATGTGAGATTTTAGTGTGTATAGACAAAAGTATAGAATGTTTGGAACAATTTTTTGTCTATTAGAATTGAAAGAGCTCTTAATTCTATTTGATTTTTTTTTAACACGAAACGCAAGTGTACGTCATATTTTGACGCCAGATGCTCTAGTGTAAGTTTCTTTTGATGTAAAAAACGTTTACGAACGCGTAAGTGATAATGTTATTTACATGGGAAACGCAAACGCGATCGTGAGGTAAAGTTGCGTTAAAAACTTACACTCAGGGCTCAGAAAAAGTTCAAAAGGTTAAGGATAACTCAAAATTACTAGTCGGGGAAGGTTAGCGTCAAATAGTTAGTAGCAAGCAAGGTACAGATCTTTATTTGTGTAGTATTAAGAAGGCATAAGGCAGAAGTCTTTTTCCAACTGCTTTTATCAGTAGGTAAGGGTTCCACTTTATTCTTAGTTAAAAACTGTTATTCTCTATAACAAAAACATTAGCTTTTTCTGTATTAATTACCGCAAATTGGATTGAAAACCTAAGAAAACTCCAAATGTATTTGTTTGTTCTCCTCCAACTTTGACAGTTCTGAAGGGTCCAAATTTGGCGGGTACAAAAATATGTGAGACTATGACAAGGACGGACGAAAATAGCGCTGTCTCTGCCATACCTATGGAAAGTTACATAAGACTTACCTTTCTATCGTGGTATTAGCACGCTCCGTCTACTTAAATGGTTGATCTATGGTATCAGTTCATTCATTCAATCAATCATCTATTTGTTTGTATCTGTTTTGCTCGAATAAGCAAGAGCGGTAGAGGTAGATTGTAAGTTTCTAATTTCGGTGGTTGTTACACACTTTTGTTTTTTTGTTTTTAATCAATCCAATCGTGGGAATTAACTTCATAAAAATGTATATTCTCAAATGAAGACAAATATTACTATGCACTTACATATAAGGGCCATAAAATATGATCACAGGTTTTTAGGTTATCCTACGACTCTAATTTCAGAATAATTGTCTGCAAGAAACTCAGAAGTCTGATTTATCGAAACATTTACAGAAGGTTTGGCCTTGTGGGTAGTGACCCTGGCTATGAAGCCGATAGTCCTCGGTTTAAATCCCAAGGGCATTTATTTGTGTGGTTATCACATTTCGTTCCTGAGTCATGGATGTTTTCTATGTATTTAAGTATTTGTATATTATATATATAGTTGGCTGAGTTCCTACAACACAAGCCTTGCTAAGCTTACCGTGGGGCTCAGTCAATTTGTGTAAGAATGTTCTGTCATATTTATTTATTATTTATTTTATATACAGTTTGATTCAGAAGACGTGCGCATGATTAAGCCCACAAATTCAATCAAGATTCTTCTCCTCTTCCTCGGTCAAGTCGGATTCGCATCGCAAGTTTACAAACCTTTACACATTTTTTTCATCGCAAAAATTGATTAACTTTAAATGTTTATTTTAATTTAGCCTCGTTTGTGTTCCACTGCCGTGAAAATACCTTCAGTCTTTCCTGCCAGTCATTACTTTTAGTGCATATTTCTGTCGCGAGTCGCGATATAAAAATAGACCGCCTTCTCGTCTTTGGTCTGCCCTTGCCTCGACGATATTGCGGGGTCCACTCGGTTAAAATGTGAAAAAATTTGCTAAAGCACCTGGCCTATATAGTAGTACCGTGTGTACACGCATGTCGGCATTCTATGTTCAAATTTTGTCGTAAGTTCCGTATTAATTCTCTGCACAACTACATAGACACGGTCCTTCAGGTAAGTTTTCCACCTATACCACTTTGGCCCACCGGACCCATGCATTCTGCAGACGCGTCTAACCCCATTTGAGGTAAATAAATCTAATTTCAATTGTTTATTAGTGTAGCAGCATAATATTTAAGCATTAATAATAAATAATTATAACAGTGCATCCTTACACAAATTGACTGAGCCCCACGGTAAGCTCATGAAGGCTTGTGTTGTGGATACTCAGCGATATATATATATATACAAAAATAAGTAATTTTATTTGTGATAAGTATAAAAAATACAGTATATAAACATTAACTCAAATAATAAAATAATACAAAAATAGGACTAAAAACTAACTATACTAAATCTAAAAAAGGTCCCTTCGGCATGGTGCCGAAGACGCTGGCTGCGTTACCCCGCTGAACTGCGAGACAGATGCTTTGAGCGAGGTAACTGCCAGCTCTCCGGTCACCTGTAGCGTCTCTGAGTCTCTTCGAAATAGCTTTGAAAAGACTCAGAGCGCTAGGGCCCTATATACAAATACATACAGAAAACACCCCTGACTCAAGAACAAATATCTATATATCCCTTACTGGGATGTGAACCCAGATTCACAGGCAGGGTCACCCACTAGACCTGTTGTAAAATAAAAGTTTCTTTTGCAGCTTCACTTCGTGTAACTTTTTTTTTTTATGACAAAGGTGGCAAACGACCAGACGGATTGCCTGATGGTAAGCAATTACCGTCGCCCATGGGCACTCGCAACACCAAGGGAGTCACAAGCGCGTTGCCGACCTATAAGTGGGTTGAAGCTCTGGGAACCTTATTCACCATCAGGAACACAACACTACATATCTGAAAGGTAGCAATGCTATTATGGCTGTGGTCTTCTGTAAGGAGGAGGTACTTCCCCAGTTGGGCTTCTCCATATTCAAGCGTGATGGTACTTCGCTGTGCCCTACCTCTCATTGTTGGACGTAGTTTAAGGACATACCTGGGTGCAACTCTAAATACTAGTCGAATTTTTTACTTCAACATTTCTATTGCAGCATTATTTATGCTTTGAAAACTGACTTTTTTATGGCATTACGGTTCTGGCAACTGTCCGATTTAATTATTCTTAATTAACCGATCAATCAATCAGACTTATAAATTTTCGTTTAAATTAATTTATGCCATGTAAACAAACTTCATACTACTTACTCTATATTTTAACTTTAATTTGAATACCAACCTGAAGCCTCCAATGACACAAAAACCACTTCACAGAGCACACATCAAAACATATCCCATTCACTCACGAAAAAAGTAAAATTAAAAAGTTAACTTTTAAAAAGTTGGCTGCGTGACGTTACGCGCGCGCTTGCCGCCAAAACCCGGTGAAGTGTCAAAGCGAACGGTAAGGTTGTAGTGCCCCACCATTTACCGGTTTATCGTAATTATTGCGTGTAATCATAACTGCAGCGAGGTATTGTATTTTAATAAACGATAGACATAATAGCCTTCTGACTGATGCTATTAATACAACTATGCCCATAGTTGTGTGATCGACGTGAATATTACCGGAAAATCTATAGCAAAACAAAAGACTGTCGCAATATAACTAGTGGTAGAAACTTTTTTATCGATATCGAGTAAGTTTTGTCAAAAAAAAAACATAGGTACCGATATGTTTAGGTACATTATCTTATAATTATTCACGCCAACGCAAAAGAAGTGGTAAGTTTAGGTTTTGTCTCATATGTGTTATTTCATCTAAAACGCAACGTAACTTATATTATCAACATTACTTATATTTCATATTAATTAATACTAATAACCCTTGCCTTTTGGCTTGGCCGCAGTCGGGTGACAAAGAGGTACCTAATCAACCTCATTGAAAATAATAGACACTTCAGAAAATTTGTATTCCATAAGACATCGATAAACTCGATATCGATAAAAAAATGTTTCTAATACTAGTTTGATTGCGACAGTCTTTTGTTTTGCTGTGGATTTTCCGGGCTCTGGTGCTTGGACATACTATAGGTGAAAAACTTAACTGAAGCACCATGTCTATGTAGTTGTGCGAGTTGTGCAGATAATTAATGGAACTTATGTCAAAATTTGAATATAGAACGCCGACATGCGTGTAAAGACCTATTTACCTTCATACTCGTGGCTTCACAATTACTCAATTTTAAATATTTTCTCATGTGTCAAAATGTATTTTGCTTAAAAATTAAGTTGTCATTCAACCATATTTGTTTTTTTTTTTAAACTCCGAATACATACACGCGCAATCATAATTATGATTGGGTAAGGTCAGAATATTAGAATTAATTAGTTTAATTAGGTTTGTACCTAATTATAACACATTTATTCACACACACATCTGGTGCGACTGAGGTCAAATGCTGGCCAGTCTTGTAAAAAAGTAACAACTTAACAAGTAGCTTCCGCTTTTTAGTATGCCTGCATTTCCGTGTTAATTTATTTTCTGTTAGATATTAAAATTTGAAGATCTGATTGAAGGTCCAATTGTTTTTATATATTTTTAAAAGGCATATACGAGTAGATTGTTCGGCTTAGCTGTGAAACACTAGATGGCAGTTACCTTGGCCAGCAATGAACGATATATTGTAAATCAGTCCATTTTAGTTTCAAAATAATTTCAGCCCGTGCTGTCAATGCCAAGCTGACGAATAGCGAATATGTAAACAACTCTTTCGTCTCACTCCTTGTTTCCAGTGCCCTTACCATGAGTTGTAACATTGACGTTTTCGATAACGAAAATCGAGTTTACTATCTGTGCATCTCGTTCGCACTAAAATAGTACGTCAATGTCACAACTCATGGTAAGGGTACAGTACACAGATAGTAAACTTCGATACTCGTTATCGAAAACCTCAATTTCACAACTCATGGTAAGTACTGCGCCTGAAGGACCGTTTCCGACACGAGCGTGCAAATTCTGCTCGTTGTTCGAATGTGTGATCGTAGCATAATAAAATAGTACACAATATCATCTCCGGTATGCAGATCTTTTCCGGACACGGAACAATGGTGTTCCGGATATTTGGGAGGCGTACGCGGAGCCGGGTCGAGCCAACGCGCAGAGGCCTTTTCGACAATTTAATGAAATATTAAGGGTACTTACACTAAGCGTATGCCCCTGTCCGTATCATGGGGCGGGCACAGAGACAGCACCATAGTGTAAGGACTATTGAGTATTAATGAAATCTAGAATGTACTATGCTAGTGGGAGGAAAGGATGGACTAGCTAGTTAGCTGGGCTATTGGATAAAAAACCGGACTCCTGCCTAATAAGCTGGGATACAATTTTAATTCCGGCGTCATATGCGAGATGTTCACAAAAAGCGACATCAAAGATGGCTCAAGGGCAACACCGGTGCAAAGGGCTAAGTGTAGAGAGGACTGGACTTTAAACACATGTTGTCTACCGGTCTGACCTAGTGGGTAGGGACCCTGCCTATGAAGCCGATGGTCCCGGGTTCGATTCCCAGTCAGGGCGTTTATTTGTGTGATGAGCACAGATATTTGTTCGTGGGTCATGGGTGTCTTCTATGTATTTAAGTATTTATATGTATCTATCTATTATATATATCGTCGTCTAGTATCTACATCACAAGCCTCACTGAGCTTACCATAGGACTAGGTCGACTTGTGTAAGATTGTCCCGAATATTTATTTACTTATTGACTCGCCACTTAGGTTTCCACATCTACCCTCGAGAACGTATGCAGATTATTATTACATTGTGTGGAATACAATAAAATACGTTCTAATGAAACAATCTCCGGATGTGCCGGGCTGGTGGACTGTCCCCAGATCTGAGACCGAGGTCTTTACAATTATGGAAGATCCTATTATTTACGGTAACTTAAACTTATAATAAAACCGGCCAATACCATGTCGGGCCATGCTCAGTGTAGGGCTCCGAAATTTTCTATACGTAACTCAAAATGCAACCGATCAAGCTCAAAATAATTTTCCTTAAAAGTCTTTGCTGTCTAACTGTATGTTATTTATATTTTCCGCACTTGGGTTCCATAGTAAGACGAGGACATTTTTTTTACTTTCCGAGTGTTTTTGTTCGATAATAATCACTATCAAAAAATGATTAAGACACATTTTTTTTCTAATACCCATCTCGTTAGATGTCAGTAGACGACACCTAACACTATCTAACGAAATATATTGATCTATATATATATATACCGGGGCTGTGGAGGTGGTCACAAATATCGGAACAACGCCTCTATAAATAATCGCGATAAAGTGTATGTTCCGATATTTTTGACCACCTCCACAGCTCCGATATATCTGATGGCGACTGTACTCTATCGTATATTTGTAGCTTAAGTTATTTGATATACTTGGATTGATTTAGAAGTTCGCCAAAAATGGGACCAAGGTTGTGCAATTTATTATAATTAAGGGACCGCTCACTATAACTTAAAAGGGTTCTGAGCCTTGGCTTGTCAAGACCTCTCACCATGGACTGCATAAAGCAAGGCTGATATAAGTTATTGGTCATTTACAATGAAACCCCGGTCATTTACAATGAATTTGGACCCGGGTATGTCCTTAAACTACGTCCAACAATGAGAGGTAGGGCACAGCGATGACCATCACGCTTGAATCTGGAGCAGCCCAACTGGGGAAGTACCTCCTCCTTACAGAAGACCACAGCTATAATAGCACTGCTACCTTTCAGGTATGTAGTGTTGTGTTCCTGTGATGGTGAGTAAGGTTCCCAGAGCTCCAACCCCTCTTAAAGGCCGGCAACGCGCTTGTGACTCCCCTGGTGTTGCGAGTGCCCATGGGCGACGGTAATTGCTTAACACCAGGCAATCCGTAAAAAAAAAAAACCTTTTTTGAGGATGGATCCTCTTGGCTAAACTACTAAAACAGAGACCAGAAAATAAAACAGAAATTACAAAGCAACAAATTTATTTTTTTATACGACGGTGGCAAACAAGCATACGGCCCGCCTAATGGTAAGCAGTTAAGTAGCCTATAGACGCCTGCAACTACAGAGCGTTCACATGCGCGTTGCCTACCTTAAAAGTTGTTGGAGCACTGGGAACCTTACTCGCCATCAGGAGCACAACACTACATACCTGAAAGGTAGCAGTGCTATTATGGCTGTGGTCTTCTGTAAGGAGGAGGTACTTCCCCAGTTGGGCTGCCCCAGATTCAAGCGTGATGGTCATCGCTGTGCCCTACCTCTCATAAACTAGCACTGAGGAATATTGGATATTGAATATATTAAAAATATGATCCAGCTTCCCAAACGCTGCCCAAAACTGACCTTAAACACAGTAAATCTATAATATCATCTATCTCACCTTTACTTTCGTTAACAGCTTGTTTAAAATGAGACATAATTAGATTTCAATCAAGTTCATTACAGCGTAGAATCAAAAAGTCATAACAAACTTTATATTTATACTAACTTAATACTTTGTGATTGAACCGATGTTGCTAAAGCAAAATGAGCTTTATTATAAAACAGTAAGATAACAATTCGCTTGTTGATCAATGTGTCGCAATCGTTCCGGCCGGGTGCGCGGGCGCCGCTGTCACCTTCCGTTCTGGTAGGGTTGACAAAAGTTTTACGTTGCACTCACCTACTGCTAAATAGCAAGCTATTTGATATCTAGAAATCACATAAGTAATGTTTTTTTTTTTTTTATTATGCAGAAACGTCTGCTAGCGAATATCTTCGATATTTAAATCGAAAGAAAAATAGAAAAATTTAACTTAGATGTGACTACACGTCACCCATGATGACGTATACCACGAAGGATAAGATAGAAAAATTTGACAAGTCTAAGCGGTACTCGGATAGCACAATTAGAAGTGCACTGGGCTAGTGATCCAGTGGTTGTGGGTTCGAGTCCCGCTCCGAGTCAAAATTTTTCTATTTTTCTTTCGATTCAAATATCGAACATAAGTAATGATGTCATTCGCAGCAGAACCAATGTAACCAATATAGAAGAAGAACCATTGATTCGAGGCATACAAACACAATAACATACTTAGAACTAGCAGACTACTTACCATCAGGCGGGCCGTGTGCTTGTTTGCCACCGTCGTTGTTCAAGTTCAAGTAAGAAATATCAGCAAGCAAATTAAGCAATATTTCGTGTTAAAATTAAAAATAAGTTTTTATCTACACGCGGCAGGGTGTCAAATCAAGTTTAAGCAAAGAAACTATTTTAATTTTTTTTTCTCTCTGTATACACATATACATATATATAGAAGAGAATATTATGTATGTTGAATAACTATATAAAATGACTGATGTAGTGAAAACTGGAGAAGTCAAATTTAACCTACTTTAAGATCTCACATTATTAAAGAAATAGAGTTTAATACTTGTTAATAATATTATTTTGTTCCTATAAATACATATTTGGATTTTTCATGAAATTTTCTAAATGAGTGCCAAGTTCTATGGAGATCTATCTCCATTCTTTTTGCAGCCAAATATAATTCTTGTATTGAACTTGGCTCTCCTTTTTTACATTTATGTTTTTGGTGGTATACTCTTCTCGGGTCAGCGGCTCTAGTGTAAGTTTCTTTTGACTTAAAAAAACGTATCGAATGCGTAGAATTATCACATGTTATTTATATCGGAAACACTAACTCGATGGTAAAGTAATATTTCGTTAAAGACTTACACTCAGGGCCCTCACGAACGCGTTTGCGTTTCCCATATAATAGTACATTTCGATACTAGTGAAAAAAATATTTTTTTCGACGAGGGTGAACGTTGGAGCCCGAGTGTAACGAGGGTGACAATCACCCGAGTCTTAAAGAAGTTTTTACACGAGTATCGAACCTAATTTTTCATAGCAAGTGCCTTAAAAAGTGAAATTTACGCACGCGAAGCGTGCGAAAAGTGCACTTTTTACGCACTAGTTAGGTTAGGTTAGGTTAGGTTAGGTTAGCTGGTCGACCTCCCGTTGTGTTCCGGGGGGTCTCAGTGAAGAGGCTACACAGCCACAACAACAGATGGGCCTTTAATGGCATCGCTGACGGGGTACTGGAAGTTTACAATCGCGTTCCCGGGACCCCGTCTCAGGCGTAATGGCGGAACACCCCAGGGGTTTTAGTCCGTGCGAGTCGGACATACCCACTCGGTTTCTCCCGGCCGAGTGGGATCCATAACGGATTTCCCCTGGGTCAAAAAAAAAAAAAAAAGTTAGTTAGTAGGTTATTATCACTTATATGTTCGTAAACGTTTTTTTTACGTCAAAAGAAACTTACACTAGAGCCTCTGGGCTCAGAGGGCGACTTTGGCAACTCACTCCCACGACGCAAGTCATATTTGAGGACATGTGTCCAGCTGTGCATCTTACGGCAGAATGATGATGATGAAATCGTGTTTTGCACTCGGCGGCCATGATAGCTCCACATCAGCTCCAAAAGAGTTGAAACTGTGTCACGAACACGCAAATTATATATATTATAACTGGTTTATATAAATAGGGTTGATTGTGACAGAATATTTATCCACAAGGTTATAATCTTGAATTTTACTTACAAGCTGACATTCTGGATTAACACACAGGCTAATTTTTTCCCTAGGTATTTAAACCGTGGGTAACACCGCGGGGCACAGCTAGTATCCATATAAATGAACTGAAAGCGGTATAGCTTTTTCAGTAAATGTGTCATTATCTAGGAAAAGGGACCTTATTGTCGATGGCGCTTACGTCGAATCGCGTTGCGTTTGTATTGTATCGTCTTGAACAGCGACATAAGCGCCATCGACAATAAGGTCCCTTTTCACAGATAATGTCACAAATTTCGAGCTAGCTCTTATTAACTCTTTGTCTAGTGATAAGTAAAACCACCCATGCTGCTTTTGAAATACGACTCTATATAAATTGAAATTAAATTTAAAATTAACTGACGTTCGACTCAGAGGCTCTAGTATAAGTTTCTTTTGACGTATAAAAACGTTTACGAACGCGTAATTGATAATTTTATTTATATGGGCAACGCAAACGCGTTCGTGGCGTAAAGTTGTGTTAAAAACTTACACTAAACTTACACCTTTCCGGTGCATTCGAACCTAAACTCAAATTACCCTATTGCGCAGTACAGCAGATTGTCGAATACACATATTCTCATATAAACACATATTTAAAATAACCTAACCCCAAAATACCCAAGTCTCAAAACACCCTAAAACTCTAAATCCAAAACGAACTTATCTCTATTAAGTACTGTTACTAAGATAGCCTACTGCCATAAAAGCAAAAGGTCAAAACAAGCTATTCTCGTTATACACGATTCATGTTAATACACTATTTTCAAAATACAACAGTTTTAAGACACCCTAGTCTCAAAATACCCTAAATGCCGCAGTTATAATTATTTTTTGTGGACAAGTTAAAACCTTCACCATCAATGACGGATATCAGGCCACTTCATTGATAAGTGTCACTTAGAGATAAATGAATAGAATGACTTGCTGTCATCCTCTGAGATTTTCTGGTACACTAGGTACACTCAATATGATGCACAGGAAATTGACGTAAATAATTTAAAGTTAAATAAATAAATTATTAGAGGTAGTATAGTAATATTCATCTACATACAACGTAAAAATTGGTATTTAATTTTATCCTTCAAAATTCGTAAACTGAAAATAAAATATTTGAAATCTGTTCCACTTAGTCCCGTTCTTTACATTGAATACAATTGTATTGTAACAAGCGCGAGAGAAAGAGAGAGAGAGAAAAAAAAATAGGGTGTTTTGGTACTAGGGGTTTTTAAGACTATTTTATTTTAGAGAATGGTGTATTTTAGGATTAGTGTATTATGGGATTAGTTTGATCTGAGTTTCGACTCTTATGACATTAGGTGAAGCGGGAGTAGTGCATAATAAAGATAAGTGCGTTCTGTTTTTAGGGTGTTTTGAGACTTGAGTATTTTGGGGTTAGGTTATTTTAAATATGTGTTTATATGAGAATATGTGTTTTCGACAATCTGCTGTACTGCGCAATAGGGTAATTTGAGTTTAGGTTCGAATGCACCGGAAAGACTTACACTAAGCGTACTGTACCCGTGGCGACCACAGAGCAGGGGCCGATTTTTTAGAGTCGACTACTCGAATCGTGCCCTCTCATCTCTGACTCTTGTTTACCTTTTACGCAATTGATCCCATAGCGATATTTGATCCTCAAGACGAAACAAATCGATTGATATCTCAAACAAAAATATTCTTCTCGCCCATACCACGTTCCTGTATATCCCTTCGTGTGGCAAATTCGCGCACCGGGAAAAAAATAGACTTAATATGGCAGATGTCATTTTTGACATTAGCGTGCTTGTGGCAACTGTCCCGCTCCGGGAGACATAATTATTTCGCACCTCTAGCGGCCGGCCTGCCCCGGGAGAGTAGCTAAGTGCATTTTTAAGCAGTAAAATTTAAGTTTTTCTAAACATCGAAGACTAGTTTCAATTGTCCTTCCTAGACCTGTGCCAAATGTGGTAAAATTTGCAAAATGGTGGCCGCCATACTTAGTCTTTTCTTTTCTCCCCCGGAGCGGCACAAGGGCCAGATGTGCGTAAATGGCCAAAATGGCGGCGCCAGGCGAAGGGATATAGTAAGAAAACTACAATACAATATATAATAGTTTATTATTTAGTACATGAAACGCACATAATAGTGTGATACAAGTATATACAACTTAAAACTATATTGCTATTGTCCGGCATATAAACATAAATTTATTTATCAGTGGCGAAACGTCAAAAACTAACCTAGTAGTTAATTTGGTTTTCATTTTGTTCAAGCACTGTATAATCACTCAATTAGTTAATTAAGAAACATACAATAATTCCATGATAATGTGTAGTTAAAACGCGGTCGCGCATCCTGGCAAACACATTAGCGACATCTATCGCGTTTAACAGCAGTACGTCTCAGTGCTAAACTAGTTGTACCACGTTGTACGGAGATGTCTCGCTGTCAAAATAACTCGACATGTATCCATGTGTTTTGGAATTGTGTCCATAGATGGCGTTGCGCCACATAGTACCGACTTTGTAGACATTGTGCAATTTTTTGTATGTTTCTTGGTAATTATTAAGTAAGCCGGATGATCGAGTTCTATGCATCGCCATTGATATCTATATCTTAAAAATGAAGCTAATGAGATTTTAAAATTACCTACATTTTTGAATATTTTTATAGCTTTTGTTAGGCTTTGTGCTAAGGGATCTACTACCCTTGCTTTTGATCCCTTTTAGGCAATGTACAGTCACGTCTAAAAATATGTAGGCATTAAATGTGCCAAATATATGTAACCACTCTTTTACCGTGGCGTAGTCTTGTATAGATGTTTTTATCACATTAAATGTATCGATATTTTTAGAAGTGAGCGCACACAATACTTAGTCACTGGAGAAAACGCCAAGAGAAAAAAATACTAACCGCATTTATCGAGTTCAGTAGTCAACTATGAACCCTTTTAGTTCGGCATGTCTGTCTGTCCGTCTATGCTCAGGGAACTGTGTTTGGTATGATTATATGTGCCATTATCTAGGCTAAAGGGACCTTATTGTCGATGGCGCTTACGTCGAATCGCGTTGCGTTTATATTGTATCGTCTTGAACAACGACATAAGCGCCATCGACAATAAGGTCCCTTTTCATAGATAATATCACATATAAATCATGCAGACACAGTGGTCAAACAAAAAAAAAATACTTCCCCTACATGTGAAGTGGGGGTCATTTTTTTGCAGTTCAACCCTAAAGCGTGACGTATCGTTGAAAAAGAATTTAGGTTTCACTTAAACATTTTTTGATTAATTAAATATTTTTGGAGATAATCGCTCTGTCAGTTAAAAATAATCCTCTTAAACTTTTGAACCATAATTTTTGATAAACAAAAGTCATGAAAGTATAGCTTAATACAGACTTTCAAAGAAATATATAGTTTATAGGTTAAACCGTCATTGAGTAGCGAAAAATATGGAACCCTACACTAAGCATAGCCCGACATGCTTTGGGCCAAGTTTTTATAAAATTTAGAAACTAAGATTTATATAGAAGTTTTTAAATTTCATAAAATGTCTAACTTGTAGATTTTTCTGATGAATTATACAAAATTGTTTGTTTTCTAAGACGAAATATTTTAATAATCTTTTTTTAAACATGTTATATGTAAATTCAAATTGGCATTATGAACTTTTCAACACGTCAAAGATTTTACTGTAAAAAAAGATAACTAATAGAATATTAATTATTTCCTAGTTCTAAATTACGTATTAAAAATACTGCTAAAAATAAATTAACTATTCAGATACATTATTTGTCCAGTTCAAATGCTTAAATTAACTATTAATTAATTCCATACGTACGCTATTATATAATTAATAAGTGTATTCCGTTACACATTGGAATTCAAGAAATTTTCACACCTTTATGGAGGGAAGGAACGTACCCGGATTAGATCACCGGGGTAAGCAACCTCCGGATGCCGTGGGACACAGCAATCGCCAACCCACGTGTAGTCAATAATGCTGATTATGGCATTTACCCCCCGACCGAAACCGGACTAATCCCAATAATGCTTTTGGTTGGAAGGTCAGATGACAGTCGCTTTCGGAATTTGTGTCTACGCTAGTTGCCAAGGTCCAAACTCTCATGAACCGTTATCAAATTACCGGAAAATAATATAATTAATACTGTTGTGAGCCATGTTACTACTACTTAGTTACAAACAAACTCACGTGTAATTATATCGCACTAGGCGACATGTTTCGGGTAAGCTCTGGTACCCATTTTCAAGTCGAGTCAGGACACTGCTAGCACGGCGTTCCGCACGCCGCGCTCGCTGTGAAATTGCTTTCATTTTTTGTAAAGGCGCTACCGGTACACTCGAAGCTTGAAAATGGGTACTTTTTGACACCTGTTCCGCTTGTATTACAAGTTACAAGTGTTCGAGAAATAGGCCCCTGCTGGTACCCATTTACAAGCTTCAAGTGTATCGGTAGCGCCTTTACAAAATATGTAAGCAAAATCACTGCGGGCGCGGCGGCGTGCGGAACGCCTTGCAAGGCGCTTACTTAAGTTTACCCAAAACATGTCGCCTAGTGCGATATAATTACACGTGAGTTTATCCGTTTGTAACTAAGTATAATTAACAATGTCCGAAAATGGCATTAATGAGAAACGCTCATATAGTATGTCTTCCTAATAGCCGATAACAATCTAATCTCCTTGCCAAGTTAATACTAATTTGACACGACCGTAGTACGAATGAGAATCCAAATTAAAGTGAATGAAAAACTCAAACTATATCGCCGTGTCCTGTGAATTGATCTGCTAAGTAAAGTAACTAGCAAACCCATCATTGGCTATAGAATCCAGTGGTATTAATGTGTCTCTTGACATACTATCATCATCTATTTGAAAAAAATCGTCATCTGTGTTAGTTACTTGTTTCAGTAAATTAGCTTCATCTAATATAACTTTCTTTTTAATGTTTCCTTCTTTAACTTCATTCGTTAAGCTAACATCGCTCTTAGTGTCTAGTTTCAACTTCTTTCGTAAACGCTTAGCTTTTTTGCGATTCTTTATTTTAAGGTTCTTTGTAGTAGGAGTATTCATTTTAATTTGTTTTTCGTATTCTTCATTTAATCTATCAAACTGAGTCTTAATCGATTTATCTGTGCTTGTAATGGTAGTAGTATTTTCGGTATGAGCGTACGTCTTTACGCTTTTATTTGCTTTGATAGACATACCATCTTCATTACTAGCAGATTCCTTATTTTTTAGCTCTGATGACTTTGATATATTTGTTTTTGTGTCTTGTTTTTCAGTGTAAGCATCATCAATGTTGTCATAAGTAGGTATTGTAGCCATATAAACTTTTGAAATTACATCTCCGTTAAAGACCATATCTTCAACGTCCACATATTTTGAGGTGGTTGACGTCGGTGCCTCAGCAGACTTCCGGGATGTATATAAAGTTGTGTTAGTAAATGTATAAATATCGTCGTTATTATATTTTACTTTTAGAGTTTCGTTATTGAGTGGTTTATCAAAATTCAAATTATTATTAAAAAGTGTACTGTGTATTTTTGAACTATCATCTTCAGATTCGCTGCTCGAATATTTTGAATTAATGTTAGGAAATGTGGGCATTAATACAGTTTGTCGATGAGAATTTTTCTTAGGCTGCTGTATGTCTGGAGCTCTTCTGATCGCATCTATCAGCAAGTCTATTCCGTCTGTTACTGTAAGTTAATTTTAAAAATATTATTAAAGAAATTTCGAAATGAACACAACGATTATGAAACTTACCATGAACCATGTTTTTCTAAAGATACACACCTGGAGGAGATTGAACTACAGTATTATGTTTCAGTAAATACTCCATCAACGTCAGTAGGTACTCGACGGCGCCATCGTGGTCTATCACATCCCTCTTCATCCTTTCCTTCGCGCCCATCTTCAGAGCTAAAGCCTTTAGCTTTTCCAAATTGTAATTAATTTTGTTCATGTATTTGTTACCTGTTGTTTGATATCTTGCATCTTTCTTATTGTTACCTTTATCATCTACCGCTATCGCATTTTCTTCATTTTGCAATTCCAGGTCAGATATCGCTCGATACATATTTCGCATAAACGTATTTTGTAGTACGTTAAATTTTAGAAATAGCTTTTTAATTTTATGCAACGGCTCATTGAATCTATTTCTATTAACTCTCCTGATCAAAATCTTATGTTTACGTAAATGGTCGTATTTATTTCTCTCTAAACGTATTATCTCTAAAATATCATTTAAAATATGTGCAAACTTGCCAATAGAATTTATGAATATTTTTATATTATTTTTAATATTATTCACATGTGTCTCTTGGGTTGGAGTTAACGGAGTTTTATAAGTGTCTGTTAATACATCGTTTAATTTTTTGACATATGTTTTAAATTCCGCATCTACATTGGTATGGTTCTCGGTGCAATTTTTTTCACCATCAATTAATTGTAAATTACGTCTAATTGTTCTTATTACATCCAAAGCTCTTTTAGTTTCAGTGATGAGTTCAGCAATTTTCGAATTGATGATTTCTATTTTATTAGTGCTGATTTTGCACGGTCCGAAAGTATCGCAAATTGATTCCATGACCGCAATATTGTTAAGACGAGATTTATTATTCTGTGGCGACAATAGTTGGCTATATATATTTTTTAAATATTTTATAGCAACCATTTGATTATGTTTTGTTTGATTATTAGCTTTTGTATTGTTTTTCGTAAAACCTTGAAGAATCTTTTCAAGATCGGTTGTTTTAGATTTTTGTGTCATATTTATTGTATTATTTTTCCTTGTAAAAATATTTGGAGTAGTAAAAATGCTGGTAGTGATAAATGTATTTGTTCTATTTTTTTGTCTCAATTTCTCTAATGTATACTCTTTAAGTCCTGTTACCAACTTTTCTATATATAATGTATTAACTTTATTAACGGGTTTTAGTAAATCAGTATTGTTATCAGTATTGTTGTATGTGGAATTAAAAACTTGATATTGTTCGTGAACAGTCGTTGTTTCTACATTGATAAATTCGTTAGTTTCTGTTTCTTGATTAGTCGAAGTATAGTCAATTTGAGTGGTAGTTTCAAAACTTTTATTATTGTTTAACTCCACTGTATTATTTAGATTTAACATATCGTTAACAGTATAATTATTTAGATCTACGGATTGTGATTCATTCATTTTCAGAGTAGTGATTTCATCAACAAGTATGTATTTAGGTACATCTGTTGTTGTAATATTTTCTTTGTCCAAACCAATGTTACCAATGTTAATAATATCAACGTATTTTATTGTTGACTCGTATATTATACCACTGTTTGTTATATCATTATCATATTTTTTAGTAACACTATTATCAACAGTATACATGTACTGGTTTAGGTCTGATGTATTTTGGTTGTCTTCTACACGTGCTTTTTGTAATATTTCCACTTGATCGCTCACTAAAGAGATATTTACTGAAATAAAACATAAACATTCATGTATTTATATAGAATTCAATAACAATAATGAAAAAAACAATAGTTATGTTATTTTTACGACGTTAACTATTGAAATCGATTCATACTACTGAAGGTATACCAATTTATGTAAGTACGTAATTTCGATAAATATTTACATATAAGTCGCTTTCAATTATTCATTTCTTCGATTGCATATGGTTAGAAAAGTCCAGGACGAATATTTGAACGCCGAACCGCTTTATATTAGAAGAATTAACTGCAAAATGATACTTTAACCTATTACCCTAATATGGATATTAAGAAAAAAGCATTGTAAAGAAACAAATTAATTTGATTACCTGCTACATTATTCATATCCTTGGGAAAACTCGGGATTTCAGTAAACGCAATGATATTCCTCTTATTTCTTCTTCTTCTTGGAATTAAAATGACTTTAGGGTTTCGATGGCTTGTTTTGTTGGAGTTATTTTCATCGTCCACATTTTCCGTCCTCTTTGTTTCATCCGGATTGAATATTTCGTTTTGTTTGGAATAAAAACTATTTTTATTAGCTATTTCTTTGACGTGTTTATGTTGCGATGTTTTATTTCGCTTTTGTACATTCCAGTCATTGTGTTCTTTAGTGTTCATTGGTTTTCTGCCTCTGGCGTTATATTTCAGTTCAAAGTGTCTTCTCTGTTTATTGTTTAGTATTTTCTCTGCTTTAATTTCACGTTTAACGGGACGTGAACCGCGTGCTACCGTCGTAGTTGCTTCATATTGTTGATAAAGTATTTGAGCTAGTTTTCTAGAATCGTTTTTATACTTAAGCAAATCTTCTGAATTGATTGGAGATATAGTTGATATGTATTTTTTGATGACAAGAAATGGAATTCCGGTGCCATTTTTCATATCGCTCTTTCGTATAAACTTTTTTACTGTTTTAACTGCGATTTTCGGCATTGGCGTTGTGCTCGGTATCAAAGTCGTGGTGGTTATTGGATCCATTTTTTTTAGAATTTTTCTGGAAACTTTCTTAGTAGTTACATCAGACATTGTGTCATATTTCTTATGTTTAACAGACCGTTTGTCAGTTTTCTTTTTCGGATGTATTTTATTCGTTTTGTCTTTTTTGCCATTACTTCCAATATCGATCTCATTTGTTTTCGTTTTCTTAATTTTATCAGGCTTTGGACGAGGAGTTTCTGAAACAAACAAAAAATACTTAGATCACATCATAAAATTAATCACAGATCACAGCGTAAAAAATATTCTAAGTTTCAACCTCCTTTCGGGTGGAAAAAGGGGTGAAAGTATAATGACTTCTACGCGAATAGGTGCGGTGACTACTGATTAGGATACAATACGACGGTATTGTATGACGATTCAGAGTTAAATCAAAATTAGTAAAAAAATAACCTTCCCATACTATCAACTACAGCTAGTTCCACAATTTTGTATGGGAAGGTCACTTGTATTGATTTTCTGGATCTAACATATAATGTTACATTACGTTATAGATTTCACCCTGAATAGACGTTATTTTACTTACTGTCTTCACAAAAGCTCATCACATGGCATTGCCACTCTCTATTTTCATCGCAGTCGCAAACTAAACACCCTGTACACCAGTCCTCTGAAAAAAACCAGTAATTATTTTTATAATTAAAACGGTTGTGAGCCATGTTACTACTCCCAGTTGCAGGGTTGCTAGTTTGTCTGTGTTTTCCAGGATACATTTATCGACGAGTTTTTTAACTTTTGTTTTTTTTTATTGTTTTTATATTGTCTCTGGTTTTGTTGTCTTTATTTTTGTTATTCTATTGTTATTACTGAACACCACGATCTTTAAATTCTCAGCCCATTTTGTCGTCTTTAGCTATCGAAATTCCCACAACATGGTCTATGAAACTTAGTTACACCGGATGAAGTCACGTGTACTTATATCGCACTAGAGATGTTTCGGGTAAACCCTGGTATTTTCAAGCTGATTCAGGACTCACCGCTCGGGGTGAGAGTTCATCACCAAACACCGGTTCCGCGGGGGCAAATCTATTCTGACGTTTAATAGTGCGAGGACACATTAAACTAATTTTATTAGTTGATATCGATAAAAATGACGTATAACCGTTGTGTAATTTCAAGAATTTGAATGAAGAAGAAAACTACATACACAAAAATAAACTTTTTGAGGAATTAACTTTCTTTAATATTTAATATAATTTTTATAGTATATGTACAATAAATTTTTTTCCACATTTTCAGACTTTAATCTTCGTCGCCTGGGTGACAATATCCATTTTAGCCAACTAAATGACCTTTCTAGGTCAACTATAGTAATCGGAGCAATTTCAAACAATTTATAGTTTTGATGAATTCTGTTATATGACTCAGTTCTATTTCTTTTCCGGATACCAAATCATTTAATGTTTTTAAAGTTGAAATGCCGACGTTTTTCTCTAACACTGTTTGAAGTTTTTTATTTTTATGGATGTCGATAAACTAAGTCGATTTTTAATGAATCACTAGCACTGGTACATTTTTGCCCCCGCAAAACCGGTGTATGTTCATCACACGTGATTCCGTTAGAACTAAGTAGTATTTATTGTTGAATAAAAAAAAAAACATCACAGAAGGTTGTTAAAAAAATACCCTAATCGCTAATGTTGATATTTGGACACCTACAAGACCAGTGACGTCTCCAGCGTACTGCTGACCTTTAAGGGGTTAGAGCTGGGAATCTTACTCACCAACAGGAACACAGCACTGCATACCAAAAGAAACTGTAGCAGTGTTATTACGGCTGTGGTCTTCTGAGGTACACCAGTCGGGTTACTCCAGATTGAACAGTGGTGATGATTCGCTGTACCTTACCTCAGATTGGTGGACGTAGTTTAAGGACATACTCGGGTCCGTTCACTGGGCTTTACCTCACATTGGTAGACGTAGTTTAAGGACATACCCAAGTCCAAAAGAATACGTACTTGGTGGACATCCAATACTCTTGCTTGCCTTTGGTTGACAGTCTTCCTCGTTCACTTTTGACATACTTTTTACCATAGCTGCAAATCAATTGTTTATTTTCAAGCAAGAGTTAAGACTTAAATAAAAAATATATCAATAATATCCGAAAAAAACACGTTTTTTGTGGGAGTCGGGGCGTTTAATTGCTATTTGCTTATGGAGTAGGAAAAGTAGGTGTTAATCCACGATTTATACACATATTTTTTTCATTTTTTTTTTACCATAGCTTCATTCTACATATTTGTAAAAATATATAATATTAAACTACAAACAATACAAACTAAAATACAACAACCTAAAATTAGAATTAAGCACAATAAATTAAGAAAATAAAACTAAAACCTATAAATATAATCATCATCATCAGCCGTAAGACGTCCACTTCTTGACAAAGGTCGTTGTACAAAGACTGATATGACTATTTAATATGAATAATATGACTTGTATCATCTTGTGAGGTAGTTGCAATGTTGCCACGCTTAGCAGGCGAGTTGGCGACCGCAGTAGCTTATTATTTGGTTTCGACGGACGGTGCTGAAAATCCGTCGGTTTTTCCCTTCGTTGCCTCTTACGACATCCGCGAGTGGAGATGGGGTGGTGCTATTCTAGTCAGCTGGCACCACACGGCGAGGGTATAAATAAAATATTTGCCCGAAATCACGATTTAAGTTTTACCCTGTATACATATATGTAACATATTTTTCTCAAACATGCAATGAAATGTCTTCGTTACGTGCGTCATAATAGGCTTCGAAGTATAACGTTTAGGGCGGATCGACTCCAGAGGACAGGTAACGAATTTCATATAAAATTGAAGGCCTAGGCCGGGAAGTAATTTTTTTTTAATTTTTATGTATACCTGGCGTCTGTGTTCATGAAGCCTGTTCAAACAGCTGAGTTATATTTTTTTATCATTTTTAGTGACTAAATGATTAGCGGGCTAAAAAATAATGTCGCTTATTTCAGACGAAATGGTATGAAGAGATTTATTTTATTTATCATGTAATTGAATATTCATATCATCAGGTTATTACATTATTATATTTATTATTCATGCTCTCAATTTTAAAATTGTATTGGCAACACCAAACACTACTCCACGCATGCGCGTTTTTGAACGCATTTTTGACTCAACCAATCACAGGACACTTTTACTTGTTTTAATAATGGCGGAATGGAAAAGTTTCTCGGCGTGTAAAACTCTGTTTATTAAGACTAAATAGTGGTAAATGGTGTGACTCAATGCTTTTGTGACTTAGATATAGTGTTACGGGTGTATAAAATCGAATAATCTAACCGGGCCCGGTTTTATTTATCTATATTTTGTTATTGTGTACTGCCAAAGGCAGATGCCGTAGCGCCATCATTTAAAAGGTAAGTGCATTCTTTTTTGGTGGTTTTTCTAAATGTTGTATATAGTAATTATAGCCAGACTATTTATGATAGTCATTAATTATTACATCGAAGGCAAAAATACTACAAAGCGGGATTGGAGGGAAAATTAAAAAACTTATGTCGTGAAGCTGTTTTGTTCAGTGGTATTTTTTATTTATTTCATTGCATTAGTTTGAGAAAAGCACTATACATGCCTAGCCGTGAAAGGGTCTTGAAGGCTTCGTATACTATCCGGCCTCCTTACAGTCGGCCGTATATACAACTCAGCCTTCAACCCCCTTTTTCCCGGCGGCTGCAGTAATGTACTATTTGTCAAACATGCAATGAAATATTGTCTTTACATTCCTTATAATAGACTCGGAAGTATGGTTTTTTGGGCGCGGCAACTGAAGGGGACGGAAATGAAATTTCATATAAATTTCAATTGCAAATTTCATTTTTTGAAGCATTTCTTTTATTTCATTGTATGTTTGAGAAAAGCACTATACATGCCTCGTCGTGAAAACGGATTCCCTATCACTATCCGGCCTCGCTCGCAATCCTCATTTTCCCGGCCTCTGATGTAATGTACTATTGCAATACAGACTCGTTTTTCATACCTTTTTTTTTCCTATAACCAAGTTTAAAAGAACTTACCATCTTTTTTAGCTTGATCGAAGAAGAGATCCATTAAACCTCGCCGGGATCTTCTGTAAAGTAATATAACACTTTAAACTTTTGCGATTACTACACATTTAATTCTAAAAGCCTGGGCAGAAAGTACCATTTTGTACCGTTTGGCGTAGAGACGCTAGGTCCATGGGGTCCCAGCGCGCACAAACTTTTTGCAGTAATCGCGAAGCGTCTGGTTGATGTAACTGGTGACCGAAGAGCTGGCGGCTTCCTCGGACAACGTATCAGCATCGCGATACAATGAGGAAATGCCGCCAGCATCTTAGTACAATGCCTCAAGGTTAAGTACTTGTAGTTATCATAAATACGATTGTAATTTCTGTCAAATAAATGTATATACTACCTTTTAACATTCGCGACACATCCGTTATATAGTCTTTAGTAAATTTCTGTAATAGTACATTGTGCAACGAGGATGGTAAGTAAGGTATAGTAAACGCGAGTCTATTAGAATGACTCAAGTTTGTTATACACTTACCACCAGTGGTACACACAATGTTTTTCATCACATTTGCGAGGAAATAAAATAAATTCGTTGATAAAATATTAGTTAGTACTTATGTAGGCTTAAAATCAAAATGCACTTTGAAAACTACAATCAGACCTCATCCACTAAAAAAGATTGTCAACAATGTCAACTTTTTTCAATGTCTTCCACAGATAATGTTAACAACTGCGTTTTGTTTTCGAATTTGACAGATCATCCTGCCAAATAGTATCAATTATCAAAATCAAATATAAAACAATTATTTTTAATAAATACTAAACATTAAATTGCAGTCAAATTGAATATAAAGATATGTTTTATACATATTAAAAGTTGGTTGTAGCAAACTTTTGAAGATATGAAATACACCTTGGCTGTTTGGAAACATCCTCAGTCCGAAGTGAAGTATGAAGTTCTCTGTATTTTTAAAACTAAACTTAACAGCCCGTGTGAGCTAAATCGGCTATAACTGCTCTGTACTCTCGCAAGTAACAACGCCATTGACGAGCAAGTGTGATGAAAAGTAATTTTTTAAATATATATAATCCAGGGACCAAGAATGTAATTATAATCCAAGGGTTCCCGTATAACCGTCCCTTTTCCAGGAAATGTCAGATGTTTACCTTTGAGTGTTGTATTACTTTTCATTATTATTTTACTAGATTTTCCTCGCGACTTCTTCGGCCAGCCATTTTTAAACTAGTCGTATGGTTG
The DNA here is from genome assembly GCA_022674325.2 of Grapholita molesta. Lineage (NCBI taxonomy): Eukaryota > Metazoa > Arthropoda > Insecta > Lepidoptera > Tortricidae > Grapholita > Grapholita molesta. The sequence goes on along the minus strand of CP053141.2, from coordinate 2,540,071 downwards.
CAGGATAAAAATAATCGTATGTCCTTTCTCGTAGCTCAAACTCTCTCCATACCAAAACTCATCACATTGGTTCAGCGAAGAGGTAAAAGTAACAGACAGACAGGCAGAGTTACTTTCGCATTTATTTGGATGTTATAATTTTACCTTACGCATAATTCTTTTTCGCCGAATTCTATTACGCAGAACTAAACTAAGACGAATGGTTGGTACGCATAATTTTGAAAGGCCGAATGGTGTTATTACGTTTTTTTTCAGTTGTGCGTTACTATTGTGGTCGCAGTTCTAACCTAACCTAACCCACCTTGTTTTTAGGGTTCCGTAGTCAACTAGGAACCCTTATAGTTTCGCCATGTCTGTCCGTCCGTCCGTCCGTCCGCGGATAATCTCAGTGACGGTTAGCACTACAAAGCTGAAATTTGGTAGTAATATGTATATCAATCACGCTGACAAAGTGCAAAAATAAAAAGTGGAAATAAATGTTTTCTTAGGGTACCCCCCCTATACGTAAAGTGGGGAGTGATTTTTTTCTTCATTCTAATCCTAACGTGTGATATATTGTTGGATAGGTATTTAAAAATGAATAGGGGTTTACTAACATCATTTTTTGATAATGTCAATATTTTCGGAAATAATCGCTCCCAAAGTAAAAGTGCGTTCCCCCCCCCTCTAACTTTTGAACCACTAGTTTCAAAAATATGAAAAAATCTCAAAAGTAGAACTTTACATAAACTTTCTAGGAAAATTATTTTGAACTTGATAGGTTCAACGGTTTTTGAAAAAAATCTATACATATAAAAATTAACCCGTATTTCTCTTGGTCACGCTATAACTTGCGAACGGCTTTACCGATTTGGCTAATTTTGGTCTTTAAATATTTGTAGTAGCTCAGGGAAGGTTTAAATGGTGCAAAAGTATGAAAAAAGATCGAGTAATAAACTAAAAAACGAAAATATTGTTCCCCTATACAAACTTATCAACTCGAAAAAACTGTAAGCGCCGCAGGATTTCATACATCTTACGCGTTTTTGGTAAAATGGTCTCTGCTTTTAATCGAGAAAGACGGAAGCGCCGCAGGATTGCATATATCTTAGGCTTTTTTGCGAGCAAAATAGGTACTTTATATTATTCCAGCACTAAAGTCGTTAAGGCGATAGTTTCTTACAAATTGTTAATAAATTAGCCCTTATTCCCTAAGATATGGCTGTCAAAATCTCTATTGAATGACAAGACACACTTCCTCACTTCAGGCCCGGTACCGCGCAGATCGAAGTTCGTATATGTCAAGCATTTCTCTTTTACTCCAATTAAGGCGTTAATAGTGACAGAGACAATCGTCCCAAAGTTTAGTTTTAACCGTAAATAAGGATCTGCACTAATATTCATCGCCCAATGCGACCGTCCCCTCCGTTGTCTTACTACTTCAAATGGGTACTGAGTGTGAGTGAATAAGTAGTAAGACAAATACGAACATTTCCGAGAAAATACGATAGGATAGGATTATTCACTACATCTGACCCCCGAGTGTATGTTTTTAACGTAACGTAACGTCACCATCGCATTAGTTACCCATATTATATCAGTATCACTTACGCATTCGAGACATTTTTTACGTTAAAAGAAACTTACACTAGAGCCTCTGTACTTTAAGTTCGCGCGCATAGTTTACTTAATTTGCCGATAGATGTCGCTGTAGGTGGAACGCTCATACCTTACAATGGGGTCGGAGCATACATGGCCATACATTAGGTTGAAACTAACTGACTGACTTCAAATGACGCTGGCTGGGACTGAAATTGACAACATTTTTTCTAATTTTCCATGTATAGTTGGGATCTATGACTCTTTCTTTAGTTATCAGCGTCCTTTGTAGGCCCGTTTTTAGGGTTCTTTACTTAATATTAATATGTCAACAACAATGTATTAAATAGTCCATTTTTAACTCTTAAGTGGGAACACTTACTGTGACGGACGATAATCTACGGAACCCTACACTGAGTGTGGCCCGACACGCTCTTGGCCGGTTTTTGTGTTGTGGTAACAGTTCTAACCTAACCTAACTTTCAGACATTGGGCCTCAATAATAGTATGGCATTACATTATCGGACAAAGTAGTATTCGGGTAATATAGAATTATGCTATATAAAAATTTGACAATGACATTCGGCGTAAAGAAATTATGCGAAACTTGGTATACGTATTAAGATTCGGACAAAACAAATTATGCCAAATAAAGGGGACCTGTCATATTAAACTCCAAAACAAGAATATCCAGTCACAGAAACGGCTAGTTTACGTTCTACCCAAACAGCTAAAACTACTTGCCTGCTGTGATTTCTTTCGCCAAAGTCCGTGTCCACATGACTCCTCGCTTCACTCGGCGCTGCACTCGAACCATCGCACCGTTCCTTATCCCTGATGGTGCACACAGCGTACCCATCATCGTTACAGTAGCAAAGATAACAATGCTCGTGGATATTTTGCCGTTCGAAGAAATAGCCCACGCTTGGGCAGTGGTCTGTCTGCTTTCGAAGAGTCTTGGGGGGCTCTGCAAAAGATGTTTAACTTAGAATTTTTTTTGACTAGATGATGCCCGCGGCTTGCCCTTAGAGGAAAATGTAACATATTGAGTCTTTCCGTGGGAATGAGATGTTTTCCCGCTGGAAAAAGTAGTCTATGTCACTCTCCATCCCGTCAACTACCTCTACTTAAAAATCACGTCAATTCGTCGCTCCGTTTTGCCGTGAAAGACGGACAAACGAACAAACACACTTTGGCATTTATAGTATTAGTATGGATGAAAGTACTGCCTGCTAAGCCGTCAATTCTGGTTTCAAATATCAGTAAGAGCATCTTTAATCTTTATGTGTGATGAGCAGAAGTATTTGTACATGAGTGATGAGTGTTTATGTATTTAAGTATTTGTATATTATACTGTTGCCTGAATACCCACAATACAAGCCTTCATGAGCTTACTGTAGTGCTCAGTCAATTTACGTAAGGATAGCGAACGGCTCATCATTATGCTCCTCGTTACGGAGTGAAACATGTCGAGCGATATTCGACTTATAAAACGTGAGTTACCCGCTTCTATACAATTAATTTGTTTGGATCTCACGATAGTTTTGTGTGCAATTTTAAATATAAAACTATCCTGAGATCCAAACGAGGATGTAATTAGTCAATGTGGGTAAGACCGGCATACTATATTTTTAAGGGAAGTCCGTCATATGACACTAAATACCTATGAGATAATGTAGGAAATTGATTGGTAGACGGTCTTTCCAGATAGACGGTCTTACCCACATTGACTAAGGATGTCCTGTAACATTAAAGCCTGATTTAGACCATGCAAGAACTTGTATACATTTTCATTACATTACGCGGTTATAAAAAGCGACCGAATTCACCGTACGCCCATAGCCCGCATTGTAATGAAAATCGTATACAACTTCTTGCATGGTCTAAATCGGTCTTGATTTATGCAGAAACCGGGAGTTGATTAAATAATAACTTGCATATTTTTACACAACGTGACAGATAAAAATAAACAGAAGCGTGTAAAAAGACAATGACTTATAATCACATGTACATTCCAATAGAATCGACTCGAACAATTGAATCAGTCAACATTATGCAGGAAGTGGAAAATTCCAAAACACTTCATATGGAAAACTCATAATATTATTGCAATGCGGCGGTTCGGAAAGCAAAGTTAGCAGAAAGCACAATACCTATTTTAATTATGAACTAAATGTTTTTTTTATGACATAGGCGGCAAACGAGCAGACGGATTGCCTGGTGTTAAGCAATTACCGTCGCCCATGGGAACCCGCAATACCAGATGAGTCACAAACGCGTTGCCGGCCTTTAAGGGGGGTTGGAGCTCTGGGAACCTTACTCGCCATCAGGAACACAACACTACATACTTGAAAGGTGGCAGTGCTATTATGGCTGTGGTCTTCTGTAAGGAGGAGGTACTTCCCCAGTTGGGCTGCTCCAGAGTCAAGCGTGATGGTCATCGCTGTGCCCTACCTCTCATTGTTGGACGTAGTTTAAGGACATACTCGGGTCCATTCATGTTTATTAAATCCCTACGAATATTATAAATGCGAAAGTAACTCTCTGTGTGTAACCTCTTCACGCTTAAACCGCTGAACCAATGGCGATGAAATTTGGTATGGAGAGGGTTTGGGCTACGAGAAAGGACGTAGGATAATTTTTGTCCCGCAACCATACTTTAAAGACGGGCATGGCTGGCCGAGGAAGTCGCGAGGAAAATAATATTCTATATCGTCTGGCACCAGCCAACGAACGCAATAGCAATGTCTAATAATATGTATACATTTAATGTGGCAAAACTATATAGTCACCGATTCTTTTGCTATGAAGTAAAGTCTTGAATGAATGTACTAGTATGTAGAGTCGCCACCAGATATATCGGAGCTGTGGAGATGGTCACAAATAACTGAACAACGTTTCAATTCTTAAGGCGATAAAGTGCATGTTCAGATATTTATGACCACCTCCACAGCTCCGATATATGTATCTGGTGGTGACCATACGCACTCATACATTCATAATAGGCTATTGAGTGGAAAGGATGGACTAGCTACTGGGCTATTGGATAAAAAACCAGACGCCTGCCTAATAAAATGCTATAAATAAATTTTCCTGCAGAGACTCGCCCTACGCCGGATGGCCCCCACAAAAAGCACCATCAAAGATAGCTCAAGGGTAACACCGGTGCAAAGGGCTGAGGTTAGATAGGTGTCACTGGACTTTAAACATATAGCCAATTCACCACTTAGGTTTCCACATCTACCCTCGAGAACGCAGCTCTAGCGATCCACTCTGGACGGCCGGTTAAGGCAAGCCAGATGCAGGGGACCTGTCCCACCTGCCCGACAGGGCACCCCAGGGGCACTCAGGTACGTGGAGTCGCTACTCCCCAACAGCTCTCCACAAGCTGCCCGGCGTTGACTGATTGCACTGGAGAAAACCAGTGGGCGATGGGGTCGTTACATCCCTACGGCTATTATGGTTATGATTATTAGATTACGTTATATCCAGTGAACTCCAGGTTCTATATCTACAAACATTGCAAGTTAAAAAAAGCCTTTAACAAAGTCAAAGTGCAGATTTTTATTTAAATTTGAGTAAAAGTGAGATAAACCACGAAAATTAGATAGATAAGAAAAAAACCGACTGATGGGCAGCACCGTCCGTCGAAACCCAATCTAAAGCTACTGCGCTCGCCAACCGGCCTGCCAAGCGTGGCGGCTATGGAAACTACCCCCCAAAATGACACAAGCCATATTGGGAAGGCCTACGTCCAGCAGTGGACGACTTACGGCTTAAATGATAATGATGAGGCATTATAATACTTTATGAAAAATGTCGGCTTCACTCACGTTTATAGCTCCCACAACATCTTTTGAAGAGCATAGGTCTCCATTTTCAAGCACTAAAAATGCAGAGTTTCCGTTCACGTCGCCGGCCCGTCACGCACTGCCGCGCTGCCCACGCCACGCCGCTTTTGATATTAAAACCGGATGAGAGCGGTCCGAGACCGGAGCAGTTTTATTTTTATACCTCGTTTATTTATTTTTTAAATTAGTTATTTTTTTAATTAATTATTTACACTCGAGCGATTATCTTATGTCCCTTAAAATAGCTGGGACCAATGCCATGCATATAGGGATTTTAAAGGCCGGCAACGTACTTGTGACTCCTCTGGTGTTGCGAGTGTCCATGGGCGGCGGTAGTTGCTTACCATCAGGCAATCCATCTGCTCGTTTGCTAAAAAAAAATGCACTCGGCCACGATGGCCCATTGTGGAGAACGGCAATAACAAAAAGGTTGTGTACTAACCTGCAGCTGCAGCTGTGAAGAGGGACAGCAACAGTAGCGGCAGCATCGTCGGCCGGCGAGGGACTGCGCGCACGCAGCCTGCGCCGGCGCATGTTAGTAAACATGAGGCTGGACGCGCTCGTTTCAGGCACGGACTTAGGGCGAGAAAATGAGAATGAGAAAAATAAATAATACACTAAGAAGAAATAAATAACACAGACAAAGACATATTACATAAGAAAAATAAATAAAAACAGAAAACAAAAAAGGGCCACGAAGCCTCATCTCAGTAAAGTAGACGTGTTATTATTATTTATAATGTGTCGTGCCACGCTCTATTGGGATCGATCTGTTATCACGGACAGGACTATTGTAGTCAATAAGCCTGATATCGTGGTGATAGATCGCTCGCAGCGCCGGGCAATGCTCGTTGACATCACCGTCCCATGTGACGAGAACCTCGTGAAGGCCGAGAAGGACAAGTGCAGCAAGTACTTAGACTTGGCTCACGAGGTAACCGCCATGTGGGAAGTTGATCCCATGATACGGAGAGGGGCAACATCCGCTTGGTGTACCCCTTTCGTTTCATTAAATTGTCGAAAGAGCCTCTGCGCGTTGGCTCGATCCGGCTCCGCGTACGCCTCCCATGTCTGTATCACCATTATTCCGTGTATGGAAAAGACATACAAATATATCCAATAACAATATTACAATAGTGTCAGAATGTTGAACTACATATATTAAAATTCTTAAATCTAACATGCATTAAGTAACAACATATTTATTTACAGAAATTACAATAATAATAAAACATTATTTTTATATTAAGCAGAAACCCACAACCACTGGATCCAGTGGTTTTGGGTTCGAGTCCCGCTGCGAGTCAAATTTTTCTATTTTTCTTTCGATTTAAATATCTTTGATATGCTAGCAGACGTTTCTGCTTAATATAAAAATAATTTTAGAAAGGGGTAGCACATTGTTATCGATGAATACTCAATCCAAATTTGAGACATCGATGCCGTTAAAAGGGTGCAATACTCTTCGGTAGATGTCGCTACACGTCACCCGTAATGACGTATACCAGGAAGATAAGATAGAAAAAATTGACACGTCTAAGCGGCGCTCGTATATCACAACTGGTAGTGCACTGGGCTAGTTATCCAGTGGTTGTGGGTTCGAGTCCCGCTGCGAGTCAAATTTTTCTATTTTTCTTTCGATTTAAATATCAATAATAAAACATGTATCAAGGACTAACAAAACTAACATTAAAACCGCTAAAAATAACTTAAAACTATACCTAAAGATAAACTCTTAGAGATGGATATGCATTAATGTATATAATTATACTACAGGTTATCAGGTACGGTGACTGCTTACCATCAGCCGGGAAACCATTGTTTGCCACCGGCGCAGTAAAAAAAAAATCTTAAAAAGGATTGCTAATAATATTCTTTTCCTAACTAGTGCGTAAAAAGTGCACTTTGCGCACGCTTCGCGTGCGTAAATTTCACTTTTTAAGGCACTTGTTATGAAAAATTGGGTTCGATACACGTGTAAAAACTTCTTTAAGACTCGGGTGATTGTCACCCTCGTTTCACTCGGGCACCCTCGTCGAAAAAAATTTTTATTTCGCTGGTATCGAAATGTACTATTTCATTTTCGCACCCCCAAATCCGTCCCTTCCACGATAACATTGGCTCAAATTTCGTTCACAATCCGATGTTGACGGCAGAAATGTTGGCGCTGTTCGCGCTGGTCGGGATCGTTTCCTGTAAGTTTGACATTTGAAACGTTAACAAACAAAAAATTGTTTATTTTAAAACAAAACCATTTTTTTTTATTGTTGTTTGTTTATTTTATTTATATATAAAGAATGACTCACGTTACACCGTCGCTCTTCCTACACGTCGACCTCACGAGCATGAGCCCACCGTCGACCCACCGTGGCGGATCGGGCCCGAGCTGCCCGGCAATCAAATATTGACATTAACACGAGCGTCGTTCCATACAGCCATTTGCGAGAAAACTAGCATCACATGCCCGTCGATATCGCGTGGACACGTCGCCTTCCCATTACCGGGCCGACCAGAGCCTTTTTACATAGCTGTAGCGTCCGTCGCACGACCGGCCCGAGCCCGGACTGAGTGGCTCGGAGGGCTCGGTGGTCACGTGATTCATTCCATACAAAATGTCGCGACGGTGGCCTCGGATCGGACGCGGGCCGGTGTAACTTGAGTCAACCTTACGTATTGATATTTAACAATACGTTATTAATGTTGTTATATTACGTGATTAACTACATTAAGACTATTTTCGACATAAGATATGTCTCACCAAAAAAGGTGATCCGAGAGTTCTGATCTTCCGGTGAGACTATAATGTGGACCCATTTTGAAATTTGAAATTGAAAAAGATAATCCTGAAAATTTTGTCAAAAAACTGAAGTCCGAGGTAGGATTTGAACCCGCGTCTTCAATATTAAATGGTTATTTGACATTCTGTAAGGAGCTTTTCTAGCAGAAAGTGAAATTGTCGGACACTTATTTCTGTCTTTTGTACCTATAGTGTTTGACGCCATTGGTCCCAACGAGACATTTCGTCACAAATTCTTTGAAAAAATCTCATATATGTCACACCGCACTCTAGTCGAACGTAGTAACTTTGTATAGGTGAAAAACTTAACTAAAGCACCTGACCTATGTAGTAGTAACGTGTGTACACGTATGTCAGCATTCTATATTCAAATTATGACGTAAGGTCCATATTCATTCTCTGCACTACATAGACTTGGTCCTTCAGTTAAGTTTTTCACCTATAAGCATTCCATATATAGCTACCACCGTTTACTGATCAAGATATGAAGTTTTTCAAAGTATCCCAGTTACCGTAGATAAAACAAATAGACGCCAGTAGCCAAATAATGTCATACCCGAAACGCCACACTATCGCCTTTTGTTGAGCGAAATTTAACTTTACGGAGTCCGCCATTGAACCAAAGCTGACGTCTGTAGCCGTCGTCGACGTACACAACTTTACGGCCACAGCCGTCCTTTGCATTCAAAGGGTTAAAAAAGGCCTATTATAAAAGCCTATATAAATTAACTATGAAATATTTCCTCAGCTTTGGACCCATCACTTAAGTTTCATTACGTGAAATATCCTCGGGTGTTCCGCCGGAATGAGGTGGCCTGTCAGGTCTGCTATGGCGAGTTCGACTGTCTCAGCATGGAGCAGTGCGACTACAACGCCGCAGTTTCTCAGCTCCTGGAACATAATGATGGAATGGTATGTCTTACATGTAAACTGCACTGTCATGATTTTTTTCACACTTTTAGATCTACTATGGCGAGTTTAACTGTCTTAGCAGCAGTCCGGCTACAACGCCGCAGTTTCTCAACTTCAAAAGTTAGAAGGGGTGATGCGGTGGCCTGTCAGGTCCGCTATGCTGAGTCTGACTGTCTTAGCATGGAGCAGTCCGGCTACAACGCCGCAGTTTCTTAGCCCTTGGAAGACAATGATGGGATGGTATCTCTTACGTTGTCTAGTATGTGTTTTTAGAAAATATATACTCGAGACCGAAATGGAGACTGCAGTCTTACACATGTGTCTACGCTCATATGGTGTACATAGCTCTCTTCAAGAATCGAAAATAGTTAATTTCCTGGACAATTAATATCTCGGATAAGTCCTGTTTAGTTTTAAATTGTGATAATGTGTAAATTGTAGTCGTGTGAAAATTTAAATCTGTAAAATGATATAAATTAAATGACAAGCAACAGCGTTTAAGAAGTAAAATCAACAGACTCGGAAAAATACAGGAAAATTAAGAACATTTTTCACAAAACTTCATTCACAAAACTATTTTTATTTTCTTTTTTCATCTGAGTGACATTTTTTTTTTCAGAAAATCGTAAACGACCCCTTGAAGACGAAAGTGGATTCGATGATGTATGATTTAGTTATGGAAGGTAATAAATAACAAGAGTAGTGTGTAATTTAAAAGGTGTGGTCATATTTTTATTTTCGCCTGTTTTGAAATTTAACCTTTTCCGCGCCATATCAAATGCAAAAGCTATTGCTTAGACGAAATGTCAAACAAAAGTTGAACTTTGTGCATGTGCATGTAGGTCTATTTTGCTCTATTGTCCGTGACGTATATCTCTTTGTATATCGTCTTTGGCGTGGAAAAGGTTAAAAAAAAAACATTTTATTTATTATTTGCTTTTCTTCAAAACAGATCCTTCTTGAGCAGTTTTTATAACAATTTATGAGATAACTTCATTCTTCATACATAATTATATTTTTTACTGCACTGAGTTTGGGGATTTTTTCTTTTCAGCCAATAAAGATAAATAAATAAGTTTTTGGTATTGAAATACATTTTAATATTTTTACTGCCGTTATATACAGGTCGATTCACGAAAGTTGGCACGAATGGATTGAACGAAATTTTCATTGTATGAGTGACACTTGTATCGGTATACAATCGAGCCACTATTTTATTGGTTAATGTCATGTCAAGACATTTTCATTCAGTCATTCGTGCCAACTCTCGTGAATCGACCTGTACAATAGATTTATTTTAAATAGTAATTAGTTATAATGTATAAAAGGATAAATTTATTGTTACAAATATATGTAGCCACGACACGACTCTCTTACCATGGCGTCGGTACATATAATGTGTGCACAGGTATTTGTTCCCGAGTCCTGGGTGTTTTCTAAGTATTTAAGTATAAATAATAAATAAATAAATAAATATTTTCGGACAATCTGACACAAATCGATCTAGTCCTACGGTAAGCTCAGTAAGGCTTGTGTTGTAGGTATTAGACGACGATATATATAATAGATAGATATATATAAATACTTAAATACATAGAAAACACCCATGACTCAGGAACAAATATCTGGCTCATCACAAATAAATGCCCTGACTGGGAATCGAACCCAGGACCATCGGCTTCATAGGCAGGGTCACTACTCACCAGGCCAGAGCGGTCGTCGTAATTATATATATCGTCGGCTGACCCACAACACAAGCCTTCTTGAGCCTTATATTATGAAAAAATGCGGGCTTATTCACTTGCACGACATCACCATGTGACCTTCAGTACCCTTACCAGGAGTTGCGACTTTGAGGTTTTCGACAACGAGTATCGAGTTTACTATCTGTGCATCTCGTTCGCACTAAAATAGTACAAGCAAGACGCACAGATAGTAAACTCGATACTCTTTATCGAAAACCTCAATGTCACAACTCATGGTAAGGGTACTGTGCACTAAGTGCTTGAAATTGGGGACTTATGTTTACTGAAACATGTCGCGCGTGCGCCTAAATAAACGTAAGTTAAAAGACGTTGTTTCTCTTAAAAAACATAGTAAGACAAAGACAGTATGTTTCTCTGTCTTTACTCGAAATACTCACTGGCCAACCTATAGTTTCCTTAATCTTTGCTAGCTAGTAAGCTATGAGCTATCAGCCATTTCAAGGGACAAAAGATAATCGATCCTGTGTAAATAAAAGAGACATATATGTCATAGCCGGGCGATCGTAGTTCATCGCCGGGCGATGAGCTATGAATATATATCTCTCATTTATTTACACGGGAGCGATATCTTTTGTCCCTTGAAATAGCTGATAGCTCATAGCTTACTAGTTCGCGATGGGACCAGTGCCTTAGCGAGAGCATGGAATTGAACTTGTAGTGTTTATACGGGAATAAGGAATTTCAAATATAGAATGCCTATAAACATACAATACCAACTTCATAGAATGCCTATAAACACACAATACCATTTCATAGAATGCCTATAAACACACAATACCATTTCATAGAATGCCTATAAACACACAATACCATTTCATAGAATGCCTATAAACACACAATACCATTTCATAGAATGCCTATAAACCATTGCTGATGCAATTCCGCGCTCTCGCTAATTTATTTATAATATATTTTTCTATATTTTCGCAGATTCGTTAAAAGTTTACAACGAGTGTATTCCTCTGGTGTCATCATACACTACATGCACTAAAGGTACCATATTAATTTTGCTAAATATTAAAATAAATTATTTGTAAATGAAAAAAAAAAACAATCAATTGATTGAAGTAAATTTTGTGCTTAAGCCGGACTAGGTTATGTTAAGATTGTCATATGTATAATAAATAGTAGTTTTTGCTACTGGTGGACCAGGGTATGTCCTTAAACTACGTCCAACAATGAGAGGTAGGGCACAGCGAAGCACCATCACGCTTGAGTCTGGAGAAGCCCAACTGGGGAAGTACCTCCTCCTTACAGAATACCACAGCCATAATAGCACTGCTACCTTTCAGGTATATAGTGTTGTGTTACTGATGGTGTGTAAGGTTCCCAGAGCTTCAACCTCTCTTAAAGGCCGGCAACAGGCTTGTGAATTGGTTTTGCAGGCGACGGTAATTGCTTACCATCAGGCAACACGTTTGCCACCTTTGTCAAAAATTTTTTTTTTTCAGAAAACATCTGTCTGGGCTGCCAGTCGTGTGACTGCGATGACGCAGGCCGCTGGAACTGCACTGAAACCCCGACATGCAGCAGTTCACCCATAACCATAAACCATGATATCCTGACATCAGTCATCGCCAGCTTCAAGGATGAGAACCGTAAAGCCATACATTTTACTTACACCAGCGGCGACGATTAAAGGGCTCAATAAACTACTCTTTGTCCCTCGTTGCCATGGTTACGTTCCCTTGGGTCACTTTTCAAACCACAGTTTTGCATCTAAATAAACAAAACATAAATATTTGTAGAAGCTACATAGCTTCTACAAATATCAATGTTTTTTTATTATAGAAGGGGCATATGCCCTTTCCATAATGGGTTACCTACCAAACGCGTCAGTAGTACACAGGGCCACATTTCTTCTAACAAACTATGCTTCAATTGTAATAATTTTAAAGTTCGATCTCTGGGCATAATTCTTTTAAGAATAATTGTACATCATACCTTCAAGAAAAGAGCGTACTCTTATCTTAAAGGCCGCCAACGCGCTTGTGACTCCCCTGGTGATGCTGGTGCCCGTGGGCGACGGTAATTGCTTACTATCAGGCGATCCATCTGCTCGTTTGCAACCTTTGTCATAAAAAAAGGAATGAACGAGGGAAAAAAAGGTTTTCCCTAGGGTCCCAGTATAAGGTTCTTCAAGAAAGGAGTGTATAGGTTCTTAAAGCGTAGGCAACGCGCATGTGAATCCCCTTGAGTTGTAGGCATCCATAGGCTACAGCAACTGCTTACCATCACGCGGGCCGTATGCTTGTTTGCCACCTTTATCATAAAATTTTAAAAAAACAGGATTGAACGAGGGTCATGACTCAAACTTCTAAATTTTTTTAGCATCAAGACATAAAAGATCCTATGATGGCTCAGAAGAATCATCAACGCGTAGCGTGTTCGAAGACCTCGTGTATTGGATTGCTGTCTCCAAACCAACTCATGGTCAAGCCAACAATGAGAATACTCTGGCTACAGGTATTGGTAAATTGAGCTCGTTAATGTAAATTTATTAATTTCACTCTTAGCTTAAAAAATCAAGTAAGAAAGTCAGAAAATAAAGAAATATTACAGAATATTCTTACACAAATAGACTGAATCCCACAGTAAGCTCCATACATAAGTTACATTGCTTGACATAATTATACTCAGCCGCGATAGCTGGAGATGCGGGTTCGAATCCCGTCTCGAACACCGGAGGTCCTCGTCGTTTTTTCTTAAGTATATGTTATCTATTTCAACTTTTAATTTATATAGTAGTATTACTACTAAAAAATCAAAGCAAATCAAAATATTTTCATAAAAAAAATAATTAGATTTGTTTTTAGTTTCATAGATGGCAGCACCATCTCTCTAGCTATATCAGAATCCCGAAAGGTATTCATATAGGAGGTGCAAACATGTAGTATTTCACCTTAGAGCTGGTAAAACGGTGCCTAAAACCGTTAAAATAAACAAGATCACATATACTTGATTAATTTCGACGGGTTCCGCTGTGTACGGGTGGCCGAATTGGTTAAGGCGTCAGCCGCGATAGCTGGAGATAGGGGTTCGAATCCCGTCTCGAACACCGTAGGTCCTCGTCGTTTTTTCTTAAATATCTGTTATCTATTTCAACTTATAATTATACTAGCCAACGCAAACGGCTCACGATTATGCTCCCAGTTACGTAGCAAAACATGTCGAGATGTTCGACTTAAAAAACGTGAGCTACTTGTTTTATTACAATTAATATAAAGATGATCTACTACACTTTACATAGTTTAAAATAATGTTTGTTTTAGCGGCAACTACTACTCCAATTTTAAATCTTACCATCGAAGATAATAATAATAATCTGGAATTTGGTGATATTCTGAGCAACGATAACCTGGAATACTTCATAAAGTATTCTGAACAGGATATAGTCAACAATGGCAAAAATAATGAAGATAATGACTCTTATAATTTTTTGAAAACGCTTAGGAATATTGAAGAAGGAAGAGATGATAAAGCGCAAACAGACCATTCTCTTAGAAATGTGAACTGGCTTGCAGATCTGAAAAAGTATATAAAAGAGAAAATGCAGGCTAGCGGTAAGGCTTTACTATAATAGTAGTTTATGTATCTGAGCATAATGAAGGGCATTACAACATTTACAACAAGAGTGTGGGTTTATGAAACTAGCCGAAGGCGAGAGAGGCTTGAAACATTAAAAAGTCAACGAACAGTACCCTCACCATGAGTTGTAACATTGACGTTTTCGAAAACGAGTATCGAGTTTACTATCTGTGCATCTCGCTTGTACTATTTTAGTGTGAACGAGATACACCGATAGTAAGCGCGATACTCGTTATCGAAAACGTCAATGTCACAACTCATGGTAAGGGTACAGAACAAATGAAAGCTTGGAATGGCGGCGTTGCGTATTTTGTACAATACAATTAAAATCAGTTAAGACTTCGGCCAACCTCGGTAATTGTCGTGAATCCCTCGTCTATCACATAGAGTTATCAATTTACAGATTTGACCTTTAATTATATATGTTACTCGTTGTCTTATTGAATACAGTAGGTACAAGAACGATATGAGCAACGAAACCTCCTTTGTAGCTCAAAACTAACACAACCTTTATATTGAAATAAGAAAGATGCTAGCAAGTACTAGATAGTTTGACAGTCTGCCTTCTTAGTGTCACATAAAAGATACAGTCGTTAATGGTGCAAATTTTAGACTTTTCAACACTCGCAAAATCTACGGGGTACTTCCCGTGAATTCAGAAACTTGAAATTTGGCACGAAGCACCCAGATCAAGGAAAAATTACGAAAAGCAGACATTTCAAACAAAAAATATTTGTTTTTTAATTTTGAGCTTAGCTTTGTTGAAACTAAGAACAAATCAAATTATTTTTTATGAAGTATTTTTGATTTGCTTTGATTTTAAGTAGTAATACTACTATATAAATTAAAAGTTGAAATAGATAACATATACTTAAGAAAAACGACGAGGACCTCCGGTGTTCCACCGGAGGTCCTCGTCGTTTTTTTTTTTTTTTTTTTCTTAAGTATATGTTATCTATTTCAACTCTTAGCTTTGTTGTTTTACTATATGAAAATGAAATATTGCCAAAATCGGCCAAGCCGTTTACGACATATGAATAAAAAACGGTTGAAGCCGGTTTTTTTTTTAATTTTATGATTATTTTATTATCAATGATTAATGCGACATAATATCGTACCTACTTAAACAGTACTACACCAAACAGTAAAATATTGACTCATGTATGTATTCAGCTTCATTAAATAATGAATGTTCAAATTAATGTCGCTTCTGCATAACAAATTTCCTAGGTCTACCGGTTAATAATGTCATCTTGGCAGGTGCTTAACATTGCGTTTATGATACTTCAAATTAAATGCTACCTAAAAGTAATCGCGGCAATGTATATCGTGTCATTTCCGACTCCGGAATTAAACGTGATACCCGAGAAAACCGAAGTCTTAACTGATTTTAATTGTACTGTATCTCAGTCAAATATTTTTTAAACCATAGACAAACGGATGACCTCCCTATTCTATTGTCACTCGAGTTCAAATATCGTACGATTTATATTAAAAAAACATAACGAATGGGCGTTTCGTATGAATGACTGTTTTAATATCTATAGATACTAGAATAGAAACCCCACTTGAATTTGACAGCTGTTCCAAATTTAAACTCATAACCTACTAATTTCAGTAGGTAATGTTAACATTACATCTCCATTCATTTCTGATGGTTGGTAATGCTGGTCATTGCCTACGGTTTATGGACGCATTTTAGAGCACTTTTGATATGTACGTAGATAAATTAATATTTCCTTGACTTTTTCATAAAGTATTAACGCTTTTATCTGATTGTAGATCCTTTACATGAACAACCAAACAGTATCAATACTATTTTCTCCGACATTGACGATATTAACATTGACAAACAAGCGCCTGATGTTAATTCTGTCACTTTAGTGGTAAAAAGAGACATCACAGATGTAAATGGAACGGCAATACAAAATCAAACAAAAGCAAGTAACGTTACATTTAATTTAGATAGCGAAATAAAAAGAATATACACAGATAAAGAAATTCAACATATTATAGATGTAGTAACCGTGTTGATTGGTAATGAACGAAAAGAGATAAATCACTTAAATTATGTGAGGGATAGCCTTGTAAAATTATTGAAGAAATATCAAACAAATTCAACTAGTTTGTATGACATACACAAGCAGAATTTTGATGACAGATCTAAAAAACATGGAAACTGGAAGGTTGACATGCTCAATTTCTATATGAGTAATTTGAAAAGGGATGTAAAAGATACCCTAAGAGACATTTATGCCATCCAAAAACTTAAAAAGATAGGAGTGGATTCTGCAGCTGAAAGTGTCTCCAATATCAAGCCTTTATTGTTTGCTTTAACTTCTTACTATATGAAAAACTTTAGAGATTATCAACAGACTGAACATAAACAACATTATGGCAACATAACTCAAACATCTTCAATAGCAACTACTACACCTACAACAAATATTTCTACAGATATCCAAATGTATCAGTTTGAACCAAAACCTCAAAGACGGGCGTATCAACCAAGTCCCGTAAATTTTTACCAAATTAAGCTTATCAAGCGAGCGCTTTCAAGAATGTTGGTAATGATAGATAATGATATGCTATCCACAAGTTTAAGTCCACTATCAGCGAAAACTAAAAACATTTTCAACAGAATAATCAATAAGCAAACCGCAAAAGATTTTACTGATATCCATCCTTCTATCAGAGATCCAGATTTTAATTTAACTAATTTATTAACAACTCTAGCTGACGAATGGCAAAACTTGCCAACTGATATCCATGAAGCTAATCCAGCGGATCGTGTATACAACATGAAATTATTACATTTGACACTATCGCAAGGAATAGATAAATTAAAAGACGCATTAATTGCAGTTCAATTTGGCAACAGTCGGCGAATGACTTTTATCGAAGAGCACGATGGCAAGAATTTAATTTCAAAAATTGCCAAAAATTTAAACAACATTGATAGACGCATATTAAATTACGCTGTTGCAAATGCTATAGTAGCCGACGTATTTACCCCTAAAAGAAGAGATGAACAATCAGTATCCGTATGGCATCACATCAAAGGCGCACTTCTAAATTCAAAAAACAATATGGTAAACTATTTTAAAACTAAAATTCAACCTAAATCATATATAGTAAACGATAAAGTTAGAAAAAGAGCCGAAGAAATGAACAAACAAAAATTTTTGGAAGTCATGAAAAGATGGCAGAAAAATTTTGATACATACCGTGCTAGAAACAAAAGATCGTTGTCTTACGCGAAACGTATGAAGAATATTATACCAAAATATTTAAGAGGTATTAAAGAAAATCCGCATTCAAATGGAAATCAGAAAAATATAATAAGACCAGAAATTAAAGGTACGTAATTTAGACACGTAGGAACGTAGAAGGATTTAAAATAGAAGATATGCAGTTTTTTTTTGTTCCTAAAATCGATAATATAATTCCTAAGAACAGATCTTTGTACGTCTTATAGTTTAAGATTTCCCCATACTGACCGATCTAAATGGGACACCCTTAATACCCAAAATTGCATAACTTTTTCATAAAGTAGGTTGTCAGGTATTGACGATAAGCCGCGCCTAGGTGGTAGTAACGCATTTTCCCCTCTTAAAAAATAAATAAGTGAAAAAAAAAAATCTCATATCTGTTCCTTTGGTGGTGCATAAATTCACTGATACCTTACCTTTGAAACATCAATGCCATCAAGTCAAATGAGAATCAGTAATTTCCTTGCAGCCCCAGTTCATAACAGTCCCACGCAGTCGAAGAGAGGTGTGGGATTCAGACAATATACAAAAAATACCAATCCGCCACCGACCATTAAAAAACTAAGCGGGAACAAACTGGCTGCTAAACGAAATTATTCTCTGAAAGTACCTCCTCAAGAAGTACGAACGGGTCCCCCAATCCTAAGGAAAGGTCTTAAGCAGACTGCAGGAATACCAATTCATCAAGCTTCTCAAAAAGGTTTGTCAGAAAGCTGCTTTGGCATTTTCAGTTAGGTATGCATAGCTCCCATAAGTCTAGTTCACAAAAAGGGTTCTGTTCTTCAAGTGCAAAACCATGTACCGACTAGTCCATAGCAGATAACTCGTATCAGTCTATTTATTTAAAGCCAAGCAGAATCGAAGGTATATATTTTTTATTAACACACTACAATGTTGACATGTGACAGATTTGGACTTGTAAGTAATTATTTTTATTTTTTCTTTGCCAGTAGGTATTTTTTTGTAAATGTTGGATATGTTTTCTTATAGAATAACGCATTTTTATTTAATATGCTTAAGATATCTTTTGTAGTACTGTTTTGAAAAAATAAGTCCCGCAGAGTTTCTTGCCGGTCATGAAAGTCAAGATGCTTCTCGGGTCAGAGGTGTAGAGTTAGAACCGGTGAAATTTTTATTTTTCTACTTTTGTATACTCGACGTGTAAAGTGCCCTTGTGGCCTACTTACTGAATAAACGTTTGAGTTTGAGTTTGACTTGCGAAGTATCTCCTTGCAGGTTTGGCTAGAAAAAAGGCATGAGAGCGCGTTAAGTTTAACATTGCCAACCCCGCTAGTTTCTCTTTTTGAATTGTCCTTCCATATACATTTGTAACACAGCATGCAAACACATCAAGGCGATTGGCCAATAAAAAAAAATATTGATCACATTTGCTCGTTGGTTCGATGGCATTAATAATAGTCAGTGAGAGATACTGAAATTTTGTTCTTACGTTACTACCTTTTGGTTTGGTACAGTCAATCTATTCTTGTATTTCCTGACTTTATGAAGATTTAGAGCTTTTGGGAAATGGGAAGTTGATTTAAGCGTGAAGACCACAGCCATAATAACACTGCTACTAGTTTTTTGGCACGCAATATTGTTTTGGTGGTGAGTAAGGTTCACAGAGCTCTCAGAACCCCCTCCCACCCTTTCTGGTGTTGCAGGTAACGATCATTGCTTACCATCAGGTGATTAGTCTGCTTGTTTGCCTTCTAATTTGATAAAAAAAGTTTAGGTCCGGGTTGTTCGGGATAGTAACCATGTTGCGTATCCATAGACAATATTTTAATGTGTTTTTATTTCTCAGGACAACCCAAAAGAGGCGTCAGAAGCCAACAGCAACACGTCAAAGATTAGGATAGAAGAAAAATAAAGAAGGAAGATTTAAATGATTTAATTTATAGTAAATGACACTTACGAAAAATAGAAACCGCTTTAATTTATAAAACCTAGTAAGACATTTTTTACAGGTTTAGCCTAGTTGGTAGTGACTCTGCCTATGAAGCCGATGGTCCTGGGTTCAAATCGTAGTCATTTTCCAAAGTGAGGAAGATGACTACTTTCCCGGCATTTGCCACGGTTCATGGGATCCTGGTGTCCGCTGGGCAACTAATCTCAGGATTTGGCGTAGGCCATCTGACCTTCCAACTCAAAAGGTAACTAGGCCATATTGGGATTAGTCTGATTTCCTCACGATGTTTTCCTTCACCGAAAAGCAACTGGTAAATATCAAATGCCATTTCGTACATAAGTTCCGAAATACTCATTGGTACGAGCCGGGGTTATTGATTTAATAGGTTCAAATCCTAGTAAAGGTATTTTTTCGTTTGATGAGCACACATACTTGTGCTCCTGAGTCATGGGTGTTCTATATTACCTCGGCCACACACTCGACGAGCGACGTGGGAAGTAGCGAGAGAAGTAGGCAGAGACATAGTGTGGCCGCGCTTCTCGTCATGCCGCTCGTCATGCTCCTCGTCGTGCCCACCGCTCCCTATTTTGTCGGTTTTTTGGCGCGAGTCAAAGGGCCGGCAAGAAGCGTCGCGATTATTCGCGCGAGTAGGGCAGTGTGTGGCCGGAGAGGGCAACATCGCAGCAGCGCGAGGAGCAGCGCGAGGGGCATAGTGTGGCCGAGGTATAAGTATTTGTACATTATAGGTACATATCGTTGGCTGAGTACTCACAACACATGCTTACTTGAGCTTACCGTAAGGTTTAGACAATTTGTGTAAGGATGTCCTGTAATATTTATTAATGATTTTATTTAGGAGACTCTAAATACATAAATCCGTAACCCGTAGATCATCATCTTCTAAGGAAGAACAACGTAAGCGTTGTCCTGGCATTTTGCCACAGCACATGGGAGCCAGGGGTCCGTCAACTAATCTCAGGAATTGGCTTAGGCACTAGATACGTAAGCGACTGTCTCCCAACCCAGACTAAACTATGCCTTATTTGGATCAACCTGGTTTTCTCATGAATATTTTCCTTCATCGAAAAGCGTAATTTTTAAAATAAATATTTTCTATATACGGTTAGGTTATATAGTTAGTGACGCAATCATACTAGTGGTAAAAATGCTTTAACACTAGTATGATTGCGCCTTTTTGAGCCACACAAGTGCACTTTGTTCCCTTCGTTCTTCACTAGTCGAGACGTTGGCGTGCACACTACATTATGAGCTTACCGTGAGGCTCAGTTAATTTGTGTCAGAATATTTATTATATATTTATTTATGACGCGAGAGGAAAAAATGATAAAAAGGTTAAAGCATTTTTAGAAACACGCAGTGTCAAATATGAGTATGCATTTTATTTCCTCTATTTTATATAAAATATTTACAAAACATAAGTTAACTTAGCATTTTTTAAGTTTTTTTTTTATCTTATTTTAGACGGTTTGAGCATTTGCCCAAGCTGAGTCCAAGGTTTTAAGGAACAGGTCTTCGGTGCCCCATGGTTTTGGCGAAGGATCTTCAAACTTGGTTGGTCGTTTATCAACTAATTGACGACTTCTCATGATTGGTTTTGATACTGAAAAATAAAATCAATAAATAATAAATTGAGAACCTCGTCGTTTTTTTAGTCGGTTATGAATAGAACATTTTTTATTGTATACAATAACCAAGAACTTTTTAATGTAACCTTTTGGCGTTTGACATAACAATGACAGATCGCCTGAACCTCAAAATGGCGAAGTCATCTTGAGAACATATTTTTGTTTTTTGTTCATTAACGTAGTTTAGTGTGTAATACTGATAGCGTATTATGCAGTGATCTAACGCAGTAATGTGCAGCTAATGAAGAATTGATCTCAAAACGCGTTCCACCACTATTTGGTCATCACCCGGCAGTCCAGGAGCCGGCAGTCTTGGCTTTCTGTAAAGTCCAGCTACCACATTTTTAAAACGCAAGGCCTACTACCGAAAAACGTCATGCTGTAAGGGCAAACTTGATATGTTATATTACTTTAGTGTTACTTTAGTTGACATTGGCGAAATCATCGATTGATACCTATATCGATAGAAGTCATGTTTTAAAAGAAGAAGAAGAATATCTTTGTAATAGTGACTTGTCTGTACACGCATGTTGTCGTTCTATATTTAAATTTTGACGTAAATTCCATACTAATTCTCTGCACAACTACATAGACATGATCCTTCAGTTAAGTCTTTTATCTAGGTATTAAAATAAAATCTAATCGCACATCGTCGCTTAATTCAAAGTTAAGACAGGACAATATTCGGGTCCGCTGGTTCATTTTAAAGAATTAACAACGACAGCAAGTCATTAAGTTTAAATTTTGGTTGGTTTTATAGATATTTTTTACTGTTCTTACCTGGTGCACTCTTCTCTCGTTGACTGGTTTCTATTAATATTTTATATAGTTCCCGGGCTAATTTATCACTACCTATTTCCAAATTTGATAGGATTCGTTCAGCTATACCATATCCCATATCTTCAGTGGCTCCTTCAGTTTGCTTTTTCTTCAAATATTGATTTACTCTATCCTTAATTAGTAGATTCATTGCTCGTTCATTTGTAAGTTTGTAATTGTCATTAACATCATAGTTTTTATGTGAATTTGCTTTTAACACTGGATTATTGTTATCGTTGAGAACATTAAATCTCTTTTGTTTTGTGCTATCGAAATTATTTATAACTTTTCTGTTTAAATCCAAATTTACTGTTGCACTATGAACAAATTCAATGAGGTCGTTGATTTCTTTTTCCGGTATCTTTTTATCATTATTCAGTACAAGTAACTTTCCTAATACATTTGCATAAATACTAGTGTCCATAAGTAAAGTATTCAAAAACAGTAACTTGTCAGCAGCTGGTATGTCTTTGTGTAACGCCACTAATTTATATGTATTAGAATAATTTGCTTCTATATGATCTATCATTTTCTTTACCACATCATACGATTCAGGTTTGTTTATTTTGAAAAATCTTCTACTTGGTTTTGGAGTTTGATCTAAATTTTTAACCAGGCGTTCCCAAACTACAGCTGATTTCGGCCTTATACCACTATTCATACTTCTGCGGTTTAAAGGTATATCCTTAATATCTTTTTTAACAGCTTCTAAAACGTTTTTAATTTTATTAAGTAGGGCACTTTGTGTAGAGTATTTTTTTTCTTTTGGTTGATCCTTCTCTGGATTAAGAAATTTATAAATACAAGGAAGTGCATCGGTGATATTTATATCTCCCAAATTGCTGTCTTTTCCCTTCGTATTCTGTAATTCCATCAGATCATTAACTATAGCTTTTAGATGGAGTTTGAGCTTCTCATTTACATTAAGAGTATTATTCATATTGCCTTCTATATCTGTATTTGATTCATTGTTCGCCCTTCTTTGACTTTCCTCATAATTTTTCGTCGTTGTTGGCGGTTGGGTAGTAGTTTTTGTAACTGGTTCAACAACTTTCATCAGATCAGAATAAGATTTAATTTTGAAAAACTCCGATAAATTGAGTAATATGTCGCTCTGTTTATATCGCATGGATTTATCTTCTTGCTGACTTGTCGATGGGCACGGGCTTGATTTTAATCTACTTATATAATCTAAAATAAGTTTATCTGCAGAAGTAAGTTTCATGCCATTTAAATTAATATTGAATGCTCTCTTGACATCGTCTTCTATATTATGAGCGTCCCTTAATATATTCTGATTTCTAATTTTATGTTTCATCCTATTATTGTTGGGCATAAGTAAGTTGGTTATCTTATCCAAAATGTTACCAAAGAGGTTAAGTGAAGTATTATTATTCTTTGTTATAGGCGATTCAGGCGTTGCAGGTGACCTGGCAACTGATGAAGCTCTTTGATGTTTAATGCTGTGAAGGTTATTTTTGACAACTTCATATTTCTTTATTAAACCAAGAATATCTATTAATTTTGACAACGCATTGTTTGCACTTGATACTCTTAAAAGGTCATTCGGCGGTTTCATTTCTTTCATTAATTCTTCTGTGTTATCACCACCTGTAATATACTTCTTCATTTCGTCAACAGATTCACACAATGAAAAATGTTTGTTATCTTTATTCTTACGGACAGCGTCTGATAGATATTCCAAAGCGTCTTTTAAGAATGTTTCCTGTCTGAAAGTCAACGGTTCTTTAAACAATTCAAGCAAATCATCAATTTTCTGATTTTTCATATTGTCCGTTTCTACTGAATCATCGGCGGTGTCTCTCTCCAGATTCCATAGTTTATTTAATAAGTTACCAGCTATATACGCCATTGCTGTCAGGGCATCTTTTTCAGGAGTAAATGTTATATTAGACGCTACTGGTGCATTCGGATCACCAATTGTTTCGGAACCACTTTTCAATTCATTTACAACAAGTTTAGATAGTTCTTTGTCTTTGATGATTTGTGTATAATTGATAATGTTGCGCGTTTTACCTTTAATCATAGCATCGTATTGATCAGCATTGTGAGATGTATCAATTTTGTTATCTGTAATGTGATTATTGTATATTGTCGGATGGTTATACTCTATATGAAGTGGATCACTGGTTGAATTAATAAGCACACCGGATCTACGACTAGATTTGACGACAAGGTCTATTTTAGTTACGGCCAGAGTTCCGGATATGTTGGAATTCTTCAAAGTGTCTGAAACCAAAAATTACATTAATTGAGGTGTAAAATAAGTCCTTCTTTCCTTATAATATAAAGATAATATTAGCATCAATGTCTATATACCTTCATTGATTTCGTCTACGACGTGATGAAACTTAATTGGACTGCCTGTTTCATTTATTTCTCTTAACGAACGTTGGCCGCGTATAACCTTGTGTAACTCCTTCATTGCATCTTCGGCAGGAAAATCTGAAAAAGTTGTTATTTTTAAATCATTTTTAGGCATACGCGTCGCATCATTTGCAGTCGAAGTGTTTGGCTTTAAGGTTTATATTAAACTAGCTGACCCGGCGAACTTCGTACCGCCTAAAAAGCAACAAAAGTAGTGATAGCTTTAAAAAATTACGGGATTTTTGTGATTTTTAATACTTAATGTCTCAATCAGGGCTGTGACGATTCCAACCAATCCAATATCATTTTAATCGGTTCAGCCGGTCTCGAGTTATAAGCGGTTGAACAAACCCCACTTTCTTTTATATATATAATAGATTGGTATGTCGTAAACTAGCAGCAGTGGCCGATTTACGGCTGAAGCAGAATTATTTCAAAACTAGGAAAAATAATTGCAGACTAAGAAAAATGCAGACAAATTTTAATGCTGATCTTTGAATCAGAAGTACCCTGCGTTTAGTTTGATTACGTCAATTGTGATACTTACCTTGTGATTAATAAAGTTAAAAAAATCTAAAAGGACTGGAAAGATATTGAAAATATTTAATGACACAAATATGCTTTTGAAACAAATTTTACGGTAGAGTCACAAAATATGTAATTCCTAAATAATTTATTCCTTAATTTAAATGGAAGTTTTTTTATTATACAATCGCCTACTAATACAATGATTATGCGTTATTTTATGTAAGAGTGTAATATAAATATTCATAACAAAAAGAATAAAAAATATTTATTTAAATATGTTATAATATTTATGTGACAAAATTTTTCGAATTAATATTTAGGAATTTATTTATACTTCAAAATATATCAAATACGTTATCATTTGATTAAAATATAGACTTGAAGATCATTAAAACGAAATTATAGTATCAGAATGAAAGTGTCAACAAAACAAATAAAAGTGCAACATGCATTTATTAAAAATGTGCAACACACGGTGTCATTGAAGAACTGCAATTAGATAACCTGTAAAGAAGTCAAAAAGGATGACTTAATAAATGTATTTATGTTCGGGGTCAATATAAAATGAAAATAATGGATAGATGGGCCATTTTATTTAAAGTTGTATTCTCAACTTTTTTTTTTTAATTTGGATTTTTTTGTGTGGTTTCTACTCAGAATCATCAGCTCTTTCGAGTCTGATAGGAGAAATAAATTGTCCCAAGCTTTTTAATTCCATTCCGTGACTATTTTCATACATTTCATATGGTGGTAGTGGTAACGGAACGAAAGTAATAAAAAAAATATGAAAATTAAGGACACATTTTTCACCTATCAGGCTCAAAAGAGCTTCTGATTCTGACTAGAAACCACACAAAAAATCCAAATAAAACAAAGTTGAGAATACAACTTTAATAAAATGGCCCAGATGGTCATGCAATATATTGCCCGCCAAGTAACTACACACGATACTCAACAGATAGCGCTTTGTATACTTAGTACCAAAAATATGCCTTAAGCCAGCAGTTCGGAGCATATAGGCATTTTCAATCTCTTCTTATATGTGACGTTATCTATGAAAAGGGACCTTATCGTCGATGGCGCTTATGTCGTTGTTCAAGACGATACAATACAAACTCAACGCGATTCGACGTAAGTGCCATCGACAATAAGGTCCCTTTTCCCAGATAATGACACATATCATCCTAGATTTCTATAGACATTGCCAATCCTGCTAGATAAGATTTTTACCATATGTTATCAAAGCTGTGTATGTAAGTGCGAAAGAGATGCATCATGATTTAGGCAATAAAATTGCAAGCGGCCTATCAAGTAAGATTTTCTACGATATAATAATGTTAAAGAAGTATAAATAATTATATTAAACCTAAAACTGGTGATGATGAAACTCGCTCTCTCTTTTCTGGGAGAGGTGCTAGATATGATGGACGCTTTTTTGGTCTCTCTTGTCTCTCTTTCTGCGCCATTTCTGAAAAATACAGTAATATTTCTAAACATGTGACCTATTAGTTACATAGTACAGAGGTCCAGAAGTAAAAGGCCGAGTATATGTAGAATTGTTACGATGCCGGCAACACCTATTTCAGGCCGATATATGTGTAGTGCGTTTCTCATACATGCAATACAATAATTAAAAGAACACCAAAACACCATAGAATAACATTTAAAAACTACTATCATTTGATGTTTGAAAAATCGTAAGTTTTCTTTGCTAGAATATTAATAAGGGCGATAGATTTACCTTGCATTAAAGTTCCAATAACATTATCTTCAGTACCATCATCGTAAATTTCAATGTCTTCCTCAGCGCAAACGTTCCTCTTCTTGAAACACACCCAGTGTCCATCAGAACTGCAGCGGCATTGGTTGCAACCACGACATGTGGTGTCTGTAACACAGTTATTTCTAATTCTTTGTCTTCATCATCGTCTTAATTCTCATTAATATTGTCATTATCATTATCACCATCACCGACTTTATTATCTTCACCATTAACTGCGTAAACGCTGTCAAATGCGTCTTACGCTAAAGAGCTACTAGTAAGTACAGTTAACATATGTTTACACTAAGAACAAATCAAATTATTTGTTATGAAATATTTTGATTTGTTTTATTTTTAAGTAATAATACTACTATGTAAATTCCAGCTGTGATAAGTGATGCGGGTTCAAATTCCGTCTCGAACGCTGGAGGTCCTCATCGCTTTGTCATCATGTCATCTATATCAATTTTTTTATGGGTGAAAAAATATATAAGATTTTATTCCCTTCACTGTACAAATATGGCCAGATTTTTCGCTAAGTGCAAAGACTTGGAAAATCATTCTTTCTGTCTCTTTTACCTACTAGTGTTTAGTTATTATTTACTGTTACTGACTTCGATACGATTTTAATAATTTGCGGTCAGAAATGACTTTTTTTGGGTTGCATCTAAGCTTCCTAAAATTTGCATGGGAACTGCACCACTGCACGGTGCACGGTGATTTCAACAATTTTAGAGATATTGCAGTCGGCTTGCAGTCCATCTGTATCGATCGTAAACTTAAATAAGTGTTTTATAGTTTTTTTAGTATAAAATATGAAATATACTTACATTCACTGCAGTCGTTATATTCGGAGACAAATGGAATACATTCTGGTCGTTTAAGTTTTTTTTGAGCTGAAAATTTACAAATGTACAAAATCGTAATATACTTCAATTTATAATCTATGGTAATTATAAATTTAGCTTCTAAGATACTAGTTTGTTTATTTTAGCTAATAGACTTAAAACAGTAAACTTGTTTACTCTTATTTTATCGATTGGTTTTATTAGATACTATACACTTAAAAATCATTTAAGTTTGTTCACGGAAATCAATTATATGGGGAGGATTCAAATTAGAGAAAGGTAACCTTGGAAAAGAAGATTAGTATATAATTATCGGTAAAACCGTAAGTACTGATAGATCTCACACAAAAAATTTACTGCTTATATTTCCTGATTCATGATTTTTTTATATATTTGTTGCAATTGACGAAGGGTAATACATACAAAATATGAGCTTTCCATAATAAGTTCCAGGAACAGCATATAAAAAGTCAAAAAGTCAATATTAAATGGCGGCAAATGAAAACTTTTTGTAAGCAACCGTAGTTTTAATTCAGATACAAACTTAAGGCACACCCAATTCTTGTATCGTTTCTACAGTAAGTACAAATTGCTTTGTTTTTCTAGAGATGTTCGAAATTTGCAAGTTTCATCATTATGAAATGACTATAATAAAACATACTTTTATTGTTGTATTTAATCCTTTTTTTGTAATCCTTTTTTTTATGTTTCATATATTAGACCTATAAATGTAACATTAATATTAAGTATATTTCTGTCACAAAACCTTGCTTTTTCTGACAACACACTTTTGAAATTACAACTTAAAAATAAAACTACATACTAACTTATAAAATAAATGTGCCGTAACTCCATAAACAGTGCAATTAGGTGCAGAAATGTGTAATAATAGCATAAATGTGCATTGCGTGTAAATTAAAACTAATATATTATTTCTCAGGTAATTAATAATCAGTCGTTCAAATAATTCAGTTTTTTATTCAAGAAATTGATATAAAAATATAAAACATACATAAATTATAATTAACGGACTGAAGTTAAAATTAATAATCATAATGTTAACAAATTGATTCACTTATCACTAAACCGAAAACTGATTTTCTTCAATTTATCAAAATTATTTACAATGATTGATGTACGAAGTTGCGTTTTTTCGTTTTAATTTTTCCATAATTTTTACAAGCTTAAATTACAATCGTTCAAATTATATTTTCTATTTATTCTCCATAAAATATGTTTGTTTATCTGGAATTCCTTTAAAATGCTGTTTGCTACGAAGCAAATGAATGCATTAAAGGGAAGATATAATGTTGAACTGAATTTTATCCACATGCTTTTCTCACTTCCTAGTTGCCGTCTAAACTCATCTAAACTGCCGGTAAAATTCAATAAAAACTTTGACTTTGAAAAAAATAATTAAATCCATTTTCAAAATTGTTATTCTTTTTCAATTTTCACTTGTAAATTTATATCATCTTCTTTTTTCCATCAAGTCTTCATAGATTTTAGCAATCTGTTCATTTCTTCTTACTTGCAATTGTTAGCATTAATATTGTCTTCTTTAGGTTGCCAGTCATCAATATTGATTATTAATTTCGACTTCATGTACCGTTTCATTTCATTTTCACTTGTCGTTGTTAACAATGAAATCGTCGTAGTCCCCTCTGTTGTTGCCAGATTTTTCCATCAAGTTCTCTTTCGGCAGCTTCCTCTTCAGGGCCCGTAGCTTGGCCCTGACTCCATTGTGGATGGTCCGGCGATGGCCATCCGCATGACTGCAGCACAACGAATCGCCTCCTGCAAGCACCAATCTCTTTTACAAATTTGATAAAACGCTACACTAGGACATGGGAGGGCAGTGGGGGAATTTTATAAAAATATTTTTGCTTTTATAGCAGTAATCGTATGTTTAGTTCCATACATAAATATGTTAAAAATTGGGAGAATTTCGGAAAATATAAAATTAAGATATTATGTTCAAGATTGGTAGCAAAAGGCGATTCTTTGTGGTGCAAGTTTTATTATCACACCACACTTTTGACACGTAACAAAAACACATCAAAATAATTAACCACTGAATAAAAATATTGAAATCTAAAAAACACGGCAAAGTTAATCGCACGTCGCATTTAATAAGTTGTTTCCGTCGAAAACCCGTTTATCAAATCGAATGAAAAATAAAGAGGAAGAAGAACGACACAACAAAGAACCCAAAGCGACAAAATATGAACCAATCATACCGATATCAATCATATCAATTAATCCCCAATCCATAGTCCTTCTCAACCTGTACGACAGTGACCTAAAATACGAAGGTCTATCCTGTTGGAACAACTTCGCATAATATTCCCTCATGGCACCTTTTTGCCTGATAGTCCTGTAGTGTTCGCAAAACCAGGGGTCTCTAGGAACGCAGCTGACGGATTTAGCATCGGTAGAACAGACGCAGTAAAAGCAGATTTCAGGGTCAGGATAATTGAGAAGAGAGTTGACGTCCTGAGGAAGATCGATGTCCGTGTCATTGGCTTTTAAGTCGTTGGAGTAGTATGAAAAGCCTCGCCGGCATTTCGCTTTTGGTTCGTAAGGGATTTCATCGTTGTGCCATAGGAGATCTGTGAGAAGGACAATAAAATTCTAGGCTCATACACTTAATATATTTAACTGATACTAATACAAAGTATTGTCTTCTGTTTCGCGAATAAAACAACTAAAACGGATTATATCGCGTATACTGAAACACATAGTCTTAAACAAGTTGCGACAAACTTCCATCATTTATTTGATTCAAATAAAATTTACACAAGATTTTTTAATCCAGCACCGCAGGCTTCGTTACTAGGATACAAAATCAGGTCAACCACAGCTTTACATATTAACAGGCAGTTGCGACATGAGTTTTCATAAAAGTAAGATGAAATATGTCACTAAAATATTTTGTGTTGCCTATTGAAATAAATTAGCGTAACCACGTACAAATAATATCTTCTCCAAACCACTTTTCAATATCTACTTAAGTACTCTTTTAAAATTGGAATGTTACTGCCATCCGTATAAATTTACTAATCTTTTCTGCAAACAGGCACAATTACACACATTTCTGCACCTAACCGCACTGCTCCGCCATTGCCCCTTACCACCATATCTCCTTATTCGATTCGACAACTCCCTCTCATGACTAAAAGGCATATTACTGTTCAACTCTTCACTAAGTCTTGCCAACACAAGACACTCATTCAGGTTTCTAGCCGGTCTTCCCGAACAGTGCTCATCCTTTCCCTCGATTGAGCAAGTACATATTTTGCAGTCTTCTTTCGATTTATCCTCTTGCCAATTCATGTGCGTTCTTCTATAATCATCATCATCGTCGTCTACTGTCTTCGTTTGTGATTTTTGTTCCATGCGGACAACGGTGCGACCAGGTACGCATTTAAGTCCTCTCTCTTTTAATTCTTCTGGTTTCATAGGTTCGAAATCTAGGCCTAAAAGTTTGTTTTTCTTTTAAAGATTATGTTGTGTCACCTAATTCTCTAGATATATTAACAGTTTGATCTCAAGTATTTTTAGTTATGTAGTTAAAGTTTACTTACCTCTATTGGTACTCAAAGCTAAAAGAAGTTTAAGTTGGTTTAATGTTGTTTAGTGACTAATATTTATTTTATGTACTAGATCCAGCTTACGTGGTTCATCGTCTCGTTCGTTTTGTTCATCGCGATCTGGACAATTGTTAAATTCATTTAGTTTATAAAATGTTCGTTTTTTAATTTCAATTGATTCATGCAAAGGTTTATGACGTACCCCTATCTTTATTTCGATCTGAAAACAGTACCTAATTATTTTATTTAATACGAACCAATAGGTTTAATAATCATACCGATTTTTAGTTACATTTATATTTAATTTCTGTTTGAATGCCATTTGTTTCTTTATCGTTTTCAATTAATTAATTAATATAGAAGTTTTCGTGACAATATTCTTATTATCATTTTGAACTAACGTCTTTTTTTTGTTTCTTTAAAACGTTTTACTTACGTCTTTTGTGTTCCTGCTCATTTTCCTCCTCGTCACGATCATCTTCTCCTATTTAAAGATTTGTGTAATTACTTAACATTTATTTTTGTCTTTTTATTATATATCAAATCAACTAGCTGTGCCTCGCGCTGTTACCCGCGTTTTATTAGGGAAAAAACGTAGCCTATGTGTTCCAGGCTGTCGGCTAAGTTCATACCAAATTTTATATCGCTCCAGACGTTGAGACGTGAAGAAGTAACAAACATACACACTGACAAACTTTCTCCTTTATAATATTACTGTAATTTTAAACCATTGAAGGAAGGGCAGTAGTGTCTTTTCAGAGCGGTGGATCATACTGCGATCGCCAACCCGCCTGACTAGCGTGGTGATTTCAGCACTATGGGGCAGGCCTGTGTACAGCAGTGGCCTATATTGTGGCCGATAGATGTAAAATGAAAAGTTTTCAACTTACCCCGATCTCTATTTTTTGCTAAATAATGTAAAGTTTATTAGTACTTTTCATGTTTTGTATATTATATTATATTAACTACTAATATGTCTTTAACTAACTTACGTTTGATAATGTCCCCATCGTTTTCGTCATTATCGGGATTTACTAGATCTTCAATTTCTTGATCAATAAACAAAAAAAAATAAGCAATTAAAAATATTCTTCACTTGTCTTTTCGCTGTTTCATTATAAGTAATAACAATTTAAGCATAAGCATGGGCATAAGATTGCTATTATTATTAATCTTCCAAAATTTACCTTTTTTGGTTCCGTTTTTTTCCTGAATTTCCTGATCACCTAGTACAATAACTTCAACTACATCATTTAAATTAATAAAAAAAATCGAAGAACACTTAAAAAAATGCCTGAACGCAAAGTACTTTAAGTACCAATATCTGTATTTAGAATTGACCATTAGTAAAACAAAATAGATATATTCCATTAATTAATTTAACAGCAATGTATGTATGTATCTATTATATAAGAGAGTTTTCAAAATTTGGTACACCCAATAAGCGAAAATTGTTAAGAAAAGTTAAATCACTGTCAGTTTAGTGACGACAATTAAGCATAAAATCTTTATGAAGATCGACTTTTTGCCTTAAATTTGGTTGAAATATCGATTGAAGTTTATAAAACAAACATCAAAATCCAGTTTTTATCGAAGTATAATGCTTAATTATCGTCATGAAACTGACAGTGATTTAACTTTTCTTAACAAATTTCACTAATTCGGTGCACTATTTTTTTAAATATATCGGGGTGTAGTACCTACAACACAAGACTAATTGTACAGTAAGCACTATTTACGCCGACTTGTGTAATATTGTCTCAAATATGTCATAGTTATATTTGGTTTTCACTGTCTTACCCACTGTGGGGTCTGTAAGCAAAATAAAAAATTCAAAATCTATATTTATTGGTCATTCGATCAAATTAGACTTTAAGAAACTTACCTTTGTACAGAAAGCAATATAAAACGAAATTAAGTTAATATTTATGTTAAAATATATACTAACGATAGTTATTAAATTACTTTATACAATTATTTGTAACTCACCCGTATTTTCATCTAAAACTAAAGATATTAAAAATTCATAAAGTATTTTCAGTTTTACTAGGTTTTGTTTTTTGTTATAAATAACTTACGCTCTTCAATTCCATTTTTATTTTCTTCTTTATCTAAAATAGATCAAAGGGACTAATGTTATTGATATTTTTTTATTGGTGATTATATAATCTATCTTTAAAGTATAGCTGCCTTAGCATCTGCCTTAAAATCTAACGTAACGTTTCGTAATTTCTACTCGGCCTAAAATTTGCAATTACTGCAATTTGTTCTTCTTAAAACCGAAACTAATTTTCGCACTCTCAGCTAAGTAACGATTTGCAAAAACTAGCATTTGATTTGTTCCCATGGTTAGAGGAAAATGTAACATATTAAATCTTCCCATGGGAATGAGATGTTTTCCCGCTGAAAAAAAGGAGCCTATGTTACTCTCCATCCCTTCAACTACCTCCACTTAAAAAATCACGTCAATTCGTCGCTCCGTTTTGCCGTGAAAGACGGACAAACAAACAGACACTTTCGTATTTATAATATTAGTATGGATGATCATTCGTATTCTTCTTTTTCTCGCATTGTAGATATTAGGATTAACTATCTCCAGCAATTCTAGATTTCGACGTTTAATTGTTAGACAAATTGCCTTTTTTCTTCTTATGGTCATCAATTCAGATATTTGTAACCACAACGGTCAGACACTATTCTTCTTCTTCGGACATTGGTGAATCCTGTCATCTGTTCATCTCATTGCTGGTTTCTCTGCTCACATTTTTTCCCAACAGATGTCGCTCAGTAGCTAAATCTTCCTTACAGTTTGTGGCTAAGGTGAGGATGCCAGACTGTTGCAGTTATAAAAAACTAGCCTTTCCTCGCGACTTCGTCGGCCAGCCATGCGCGTTTTTAAAGTGTGACTTGCGGGATAAAAAATATCCTATGTCCTTTTTCGTAGCTCAAACTCTCTCCATACCCAATTTCATCCCAATTGAGAGTGAAGAGGTAACAGACAGAGTTACTTTCGCATTTATAATATTAGTATGGATGACATGTACTGGGTCGTTCTTGTATGAAAAGTTTTTCAATGTCTGTCAGCCGCCATTTTTCACGTAGATGAATTTGATAATTCTGTTTTCACCTCAGCAGCTCGAACATGTCTACTTTCCTCACTCCAGGGAGTGAGGAAAGTGCGACTTTCCTCACTGTCAGAGAGTGAGGAAAGTTGCTACTTTCGTCACTCCAGGGAGTGAGACAAAGTAACTTTTTAATTGACGACCGGTCTGGCCTAGTAGATAATGACCCTGCCTAAGAAGCCGATGGTCCCGGGTTCGAATCCCAGTCAGGCCATTTATTTGTGTGATGAGCACAGATATTTGTCCTAAGTCATGGGTGTTTTCTATGTATTTAAGTATTTATATGTATCTATTTATTATAATAGGACATAATGGACTCCCTAAACACCACTAACACGTTCGGACCCTCACAAATTAATCAAATATTATAATTTTGAAATGTACATATTTTAAAATGAAAAATATTTAAACAAAATATTAAGTAATGAAGCCAGTGCAGTTGCAGATAAAACACTTAAATGAATGTAGTTAACTTGATGTTAATTTTTTTACAAGATTTTTTTTAACTGGATGTATGTATTTGTATATTTATGCAGATGGAATTTGCAACTTAATTTTGAAGCAGACATCTTTAACCGATTGGGCTGAAATTTAGCACACTTATGTAATTTCGGTTACAATGCAATATTATGGTAACACTGATCTGATATGATGCTGGAGTCACAAGGTAGCAAAAGCAACTCCTAAAATACACAAGATAAACCCGTGGTGTTTTAGGCTCATTAGAATCCTTTCGAAGAGTAGATGACAATTGTGAAAAAAGTACAGTCGGCAATAAAATCTTGTACTAAAAATAACATTTTTGGCAACTTATTTAACCTTTAATATGTTCTCACTACTGAGGTGAAAAGTTGTATGTGTCACACTAGAGTAAAGCTATTTTACATCTCGTGTTTTTGAGTGCCTCGCTACGCTCAAGATTCTAACACTAGAATCACTCGCTACGCTCGTGATTCAATTATAGAATTTTTCGCTTACTCGGGACTCAAAATAAACACTCGCAAGAAAAAACAACTTTCCTCTCTTGTTGCACAAATAACTATTGTATAACACTCGCCGCAAGATGTAGCGATATTTAAATCATTTTCTTTTGTTTTGCAATAAAATGCTCTCCCAGTTTGCGATCCTGTGTTTTAGAAAACCAAGATATGGTTTTAAGTTCCAAATTCCAGACAGGACTCAATATGTACAAACTTCTTAATGGGAATTTGTTTTAAGAAATATAATTTACGTTGGTTTTTTTATGGCTTAAGTAAAAACAGAATGGTCTTCAGACCATAGGAACCACGTTGAAGGGATTGTACTATAAAAAAAACGTATCGAATTTCCATATCAAGATATAATATACAATATACATGCGGTGCCGGCTGGCTAGAATAGCACCACTCCTTACTAGCACATCTCCTTCCGCGGGTGTCGTAAGAAGCAACTAAGGGACAAAACCGACGGATGAAAGCAACATCCATCGAAATCCAATCTACGTCGCCAAGCGTTGACTATGACAACTCCAAGATACAAATCATATTTACTATGTCTAGCAGTGGACGATTTACGGCTGAAACGGTTATGATGAAGACATATAACTTGGTAGTAAAATTCTTGCTCCAAGTCGTTCCATCTTGAATATTTGAATTGAACATTCTTGAACCGTTAGTGAGATTATCTCCAAGGTAATCAAGATCATCAGATGAACCATTTCTGAATCTTGTATCAATTATATTTTCACTAGCTCGGATAGAACTGTTTTGTTCTTTAAAACCAGATAGCAATGTTGCTTTGTATTCACTAGCGTGCAAAGTAATTTCATACTTTGTCGAATAGAGTATTATTTTACATGGGATGTTCTTTTATTAATTATTGTCGAACGATAAATGGATATTAATAAAAATGTTAATATTTTAGATTTTTCCTAACGGTAGTGAGATACAAAATTGTGTTTTACTCGGCAGCCAAGTGTGTCCTCTCCTACCTTAAAACCCTCAACGCGCAAGATTCCTCGAATCTTTCGCTCGGGTCTCAATAATAGCACGAGATTTTAAACACTAACTTTGCTCCCTACAAATAACTAATCTATATACAGGGTGTAATTGTTAAGTGTGGCCAGGCCATAATTCCGTAAATATAAAGATATCAGAAAACTTCATGAATCATTTGATAACGGTGAAATACCTCGGCCGTAAAAACTAGTCTTTGAATGAATGGCTTACCTACTAAAAGGGTTTGAAGTTAATATTTGGGATATTTCTGTTTTTATTTAAAAAAAGTTGTTAATGTAATTTTCCTTATTGAGACGCACTTTCGATACCAATTGGAAGTTTTCTGATATCTCTTATATTTACGGAATTATGGCCTGGCCACACTTAAGGATTACAACCTGTATAGTATATGTTTATGGTATATTTATGGTACTTACCAGCTTCAACTTGGATGAGGATCAGAGCAGCCACGAAGGCGAGACAAAGAAGCTTGCGATGCATGTTCACAGATGGTACTGTGTCCAAAGATGGAATTATGCAGTTTTATAGCATTTCACGCCTGACTTGGCGCGCTGATGCTTTTGTTTCAGATGTTGGGACGGATTTGAGTTGCGAGAAAATGTATTAAAAATTGACGTACACACAATAACAGTCTTAGCTGTACATTGATGGACCTTATTACATAAGGCATAAGGTCCACCGATGTACAACTATGATTGTTGCTGTGTGTACGTAATGTCGGGGTACTTTTACCCTATCAGGCTAGTTTGTCTACTAATGAAAACCTACCTTATTGAATGAACAAATTCTTAAAAACGACACTAAACTCTGATACGAATCCAAATAATTTGTTTAATGTAAATTTAACAAATTAATCTATTTAAGATTGAAAAAAAGTAAAACGTAGCAAATAAAAGATCCTGAGCAGAAAGTAGCAAAAAGTAGATCCATACTTTACTTTATTAATTAATTTATAAATAAGCAATCAATACTAATATTATAAATGCGAAAGTAACTCTTTCTGTCTGTTACCTTCACGCTTAAACCTTGGTAAATTAAATTTGGTATGGAGAGAGTTTGAGCTACGAGAAAGGACGTAGGATAATTTTTATCCAACCATGCTTTAACGCATTCACTGCCACCCTCTTTTCTTTGCCATTCGCCAGGTGCCGCACTTTGCTGGGTGCCTCAAACGCACATGTGAGTTCAACGGATTATTACGCAGTGCCTCCGCCGCACATATGAGTTCATACTAATTTGACAGTGGTTTGTTCGCATTGGTACTAGATAATTATTTTAACTCTAGGAAACATTGTTTTGAATGAAACACGGTAATTAATATTTTATATTCTTTAATCACATTGAACCAATCGATTACAACTTAATCGATTCACAGAACACTATAGAAATAAGTTCAAGTGCGTACCTATAGTCTTTTCATCAAATCATCAGCATTATATTTTACTTATAATTTTCTACTACCATTTATAATATCTTCTGATTTAACAAGCAACATTTTAGACGTAAGAGGAACATTTCAAAATTTACAACTCACATATGCGTTGAAGGCACTGGGTGAAAGTCACTTAATACTATGAACGCGTCTGTGCGTCGAAGGCACTGCGTGAAAGTCACGGTGACGCATATGTGCGTCGGTGGCAGTGAATGCGTTAAAGACGGGCATAGCCGGCCGACGAAGTCGCGAGGAAAAGCTAAAAATATAATAAATTACAAGTTTGTCAGTTTGTTGCTGTGATATTGTAGTTATAAGCTAATAAGCCTTTAATTTGATTGTTTAAGATGAAAAACAATCTTCGATTCGTCTTATACAATTTTTATTGAAACATTATAGCACAGACTTCGATACCTTCCTCGTCATCTAAATATTTAAAATTATTTCGATAAAAGACATTATTAGTAGTCGCCATCAAATATATCGGAACAGCCAAGGTATTCAAAAATATCGAAACATGCACTTTATCACATTAATAATAGAGGCGTTGTGCCAATATTTGTGACCACCAACACAGCTCCGGTATATCTGCGAATGTACATTACACCAGAGGCCGGGAAAATGAGGATTTCTGTCCAATCCAAGTGGGGTATATAGCGGATAGTGATACGAGGCCGGGAATCCGTTTTCACGACGAGGCATGTATAGTACTGTCAAACATACAATGAAATAACAGAATGCTTCAAAAAATGAAATTTGCGAAATCACAACTAACAATGAAATTGAAATGTAAGTATTAAAAGTTAACATCAGCTGCTTGCTATGACACCCGCCACCTTTGTATCTGTATCGTAATCGCCGAAAAAGGGTGCATGTCTAGGCCTGCAAAGTTATATGAAATTCCACTTCCGTCCCCTTCAGTAGCCGCGCCCAAAAAAACCATACTTCCGAGTCTATTATAAGGAATGTAAAGACAATATTTCATTGCATGTTTGAGAACATTTTTTTATATCTAAATTTTGTGCAACAGAATCCGTCCCCGTATCTGAATGAAGTCAAATGCACAATGTAATCGAGCAATAAGACAATTAATCCGCACAAACCATTAATCGTTATCGGCACCTGCTACTGAAATGTGTCGCAATACAACCTACATTATTTTACTATTTTAAATATATTAGCCTTACTATTTTAAATATTTTTTTTTATGATATAGGGGGCAAACGAGCAGACGGATTGCCTGGTGGTAAGCAATCACCGTGGCCCATGGGCACCCGCCAAACCAGGGAAGTCACAAGCGCGTAGACGGCCTTTAAGGGGGGGCTGGAGCTCTGGGAACCTTATTCAGCATCAGGAACACAACACTACCTACCTGAAAGGGAGCAGTGCTATTATGACTGTGGTCTTCTGTAAGGAGGAGGTACTTCCCCAGTTGGGCTGCTCCAGATTCAAACGGAGCACAGCGATGACCATCAAGTCATCGCTGTGCCCTACCTCTCATTGTTGGACGTAGTTTAAGGACATACCCGGGTCCAAAAAATTATTATTAGCGGACCCGACAGACGTCATGTTTTAACTAGTAATATAGGTGAAAAACTTAACTGATTGAACTTGATTCGACGCTCGAATCGTGACATTTTAAACTCTCTCACACACGAAGAAATGGTATTTAAGAATTTTGACGTCCGGTCTGGGTTAGTGGGTGACCCGGCCTATGAAGCCGATTCCCAGTCAGGGCATTTATTTGTGTGATGAGCACAGCACAGATATTTGTTCCTGAGTCATGGGTGTTTTTTATCTATTTGTTATATATATTTCGTCATCTAGTAGGTACCTACAACACAAGCCTTACTGAGCTTACCGTAGGAATAGGTCGATTTGTGTAAGATTGTCCCGAAATATATATTTATTTAAGAAGCATGAATGATGTAAATAAATAATCGTGATAATCTAAACATTCTCTGCAAAATTAACCGTGAAAAACTTTTGTCCGATTATTTTCGACCTCAATTTTTTTTTATTTGAGTACACGACTCAAAAATCGGCCCCCATGTCTATGTACAGTCAGCAGCAGAAGTGGCTAAGCGTTTGAGGTGTTCACAATGAGGCCAACACATCTCTATTGTCAAGAGAATAAGAGCGCGTATAGGTCATTTTGAACACTTCAAACGCTTAGCCACTTTTGCTGCTGACTGTACCTAGTTGTGCAGAGAATTAATATGGAACTTACGTCAAAATTTGAATATAGAACGCCGACATGCGTACACACGTTACTACTACATAGGTCAGGTGCTATAGCTAAGTTATCATCTATACTGATTTCGAATCAATATAACAAATAACAACTCTAACCGTAGCATCTGTTTTAAATGATATACATTTTTTTTATTACCAGGGAGGCATTTTTTGAGTCGTGCACTCGAATTCAAAAAACAAAGAGTAAAATAATCGCACTCAATTTTTTCTCACTATTATCTTTACACAAAATGTATAATCCAAGATTAATTTTTTTCATTCATGTTTCTAAAATACCGTTAATCTAAATATATATGTCATGGACCAAGTGATAGCTTGGGTATTATTGAAAATGCCCGGGCATTATGAAAAACGGCCAATATCAGAGGGCAATTTGATTATAAATATTCAAATTATTAAGTTGACCAGGCATTATTAATAATGTCTATCACCTATTGGGCAGAATACTAAGCTAACAATATCGACCAAATGAGAGATGATTATACATAATGCTCAGGCATACATTTTTGAGAAAACCCCCGTCCATAATTTTTTTCATACAATTAGTACTGAATTATTTTTTATTATGCAGAAACGTCTGCTAGCGAATAATATCTTCGATATTTAAATCGATCGATATCCAGTGGTTGTGTGTTCGAGTCCCGCTGCGAGTCAAATTTTTCTATTTTTCTTTCGATTTAAATATCGAATTAGTACTGAGCTTGGACAATCATATTAAGGCAAAACAGAAATTCAGTCCCAGTCCCGCTAAGAAAAAAAAATCAGTTTAACACATGTCACGAGTTTGTTTCTCTCCCCGACCAAATTGCCCAACGACGATGTAGCAGTATTCATAATGACCAGACAATGTGATAAATATTGAAGTTTAGCTTGTCACTTGCCACTTGGCCCAGTGTAGCCAGTCATTATTCATAATCAAGGATAGGACAAACGCCCGTCATTTTGAAAAAATAACCCTGTTCCGTACAGCAGAGACTTCCTTATGTTAATAAAAAAATACTATTTTATACATTTATTAAACCATAATTTATATCCAGTGACAAATTAATTTATGATTGACATTCCGAAATTTACTGTCGCCAATAAAATAGAATGACCAAAATTTTTTCTAAATTTTCAGTTGTGAGTGTGTGAAATGTGAGTTTATGACCCATTTATGCGTTGAAAAAGTCCGTTCACAGTCCACGGCGTCATAGGGGCATATGTAATCGTTGACATTGGTAAACTGTTCTTCCAAAATATTTTAACATCATAAAATAAGGAAATTTCTGCTGTACGGAACAGGGTTATATTTTCGAAATGACGGGCGTTTGTCCTATCCTTGTTCATAATGCCCGGGCATTACAAATAATGCCCGTACTTATCACTTGGTCCATAAGTATATAGGTATAACTCAAAGGTGACTGACTGACTGACATAGTGATCTATCAACGCACAGCCCAAACCACTGGACGGATCGGGCTGAAATTTGGCGTGCAGGTAGATGTAATGACGTAGACATCCGCTAAGAAATGATTTTGATCACTGCTATCCCCCAGGGGATAAAATAGGGGATGAAAGTTTGTATGAAATTTTGTCAATTTTAAACCGATCGGGCTGAGACTTGAATACAAAACTACGTTTTGAACGATAGTGTGCTAAAAATAACATAGAAATAACTTAAATCATTCTTAACGCGAGCGAAGCCGCGTAAATATAAGGTCAATGTGGGTAAGACCGGCATACTTTATTTTTAAGGGAATATAACATATGACACTAAATACCTGAGAGATAATGTAGGAAATTGGTTGGTAGACGGTCTTACCCACATGGACCTTACCTCGTTTGTGACGTTTGTGAAGTTCTGGACGCTCAAAAATCGACCCCTGTTTGCAGGAAGCATTGTGTAAATGTTATGTCAAACTCAATAAGGTACCTGGACCCGGGTATGTCCTTAAACTACGTCCAACAATGAGAGGTAGGGCACAGCGAAGTACCGTCACGCTTGAGTCTGGAGAAGCCCAACTGGGGAAGTACCTCCTCCTTACAGAAGACCACAGCCATATAGCACTGCTACCTTTCAGGTATGTAGTATTGTGTTCCTGATGGTTGTAAGGTTCCCAGAGCTCCAACCCCCCTTAAAGGCCGGCAACGCGCTTGTGACTCCCCTGGTGTTGCGGATGCCCAGGGGCGACGGTATTGATTACCATCATGCAATCCGTCTACTCGTTTCCCACCTTTGTCGTAAAAAAAAGTTACATTGGATGGCCCGAATGGTTAAGGCCGGTAACGCGCTTGTGACTCCCCTGGTGTTGCGGATGCCCAGGGGCCACGGTATTGATTACCATCATGCAATCCGTCTGCTCGTTTCCCACCTTTGTCATAAAAAAAAGTTACATTGGATGGCCCGAATGGTTAAGGCGTCATTAATAAAAACATGTGGTCATTATATGCACTCAGCCCGTTAGTGCACTCGAGTTTTCAGATGATCTGTTTCCAATACACCTATTCATTGACAGATACGTGACAGGCAATACTCAATACTTCTTCATTTGTCATAACTGCCATGTACGTAATACTATGCCAATAGTTAGATATTACAATATTTATCGATATAGCATATGTAACCTTTTATAATTTTATTAATCTTAAGTGGCAAATGATACACTTTCCTGATACTACAAACAACGTAGTTCAGTTATTGCAAATATTGCAATTCACGATGGAGAGTGGATTTATCAAAATTAGACCTTATTATCATACCAATAACAGTCTCGCCACTCGCCATCGTGAATTACAAGAGCTATAATTGAAATTATTAGATACAGCGACTTGTGTATTTTTAATAGTATAATGGAAACAGTGACAAATGCTTGCTTCCCTTAACGGGCACAGTGCATTCATTGACCACAAGCTTTAGATTAATTAATTACACTAAAATTAAATTATGACCGAAAAAGTATAAATAAGAAAAGAAAGCCTGATATATTTGCTATATAATACCATTATAGTTAAATAAAAAAGAGGATGTTCTTTCTTTGTAAATGTTTATTAACTAAGTGGTTTCCAAATCGTCTCTGCCTTATAAAGGGTTAAGTAGGTATATGTCATCTATTTCAATTTTACATATGTACATATTTTGGAGCCGTGTGATACCGCCTGACTAGAATACAAAGGCGACAAAGGGAAAAATCCTACGGACGGGCAGCAGCGTCCGTCGAAAACCAATCTACAGCTACTGCGGTCGCCAACCCGCCTGCCAAGCGTGGCGACTATGGCAACTACCCCCAAGATGATACAAGTCATATTTGTGGGAGGCCAATGTCCAGCAGTGGACTGCATACGGCTGAAATGTATGTATGTATGTATATTTTGGAACGTTGTGCGCATCGATATCTTTTACCTTGACTTTACTAAAGAAATAAAAAACACTACTAAAGAGTCATCTCGTTCTTTCTTGCACGACAGTCATAAATTTGTCTCAACAGATGGGCGTGGCTAATTCAAATCGGAGTAGGGCAGGTAAATAATGTCACATAAATGAAAAAAAATATATTCAAAAGTATATTTCTTATAAAGAGATCAGGGTAAATTCAGATACACAAAACAAATCATGCCTTTTCATTGCTCCTTGCAATTTATCCAAACAACATTGGTATATAATAACCTTGGCCAAAATTAATGAGCTCAAACTTTTTTTCTTCTATCCCTAAAAACCATCAATCATATTTGCGGCATTATCTATGAAAAGGTACCTTATTGTCGATGGCGCTTACGTCGAACCGAACTGAATTTGTACTGCGTCATTATTAACAAAAGCATAAGCGCCCTCGACAATAAGGTCCCTTTTCATTGATAATGACTCATTTCTTAATATACCTGAGCAATTCTCAAAAAGTTTGTACATTTGGACCACGTCTTCTCTCTCTCTCAAGTTTGTATGGAACTTTCTTTTTTT
This sequence comes from Grapholita molesta, assembly GCA_022674325.2. Lineage (NCBI taxonomy): Eukaryota > Metazoa > Arthropoda > Insecta > Lepidoptera > Tortricidae > Grapholita > Grapholita molesta. Next base: position 2,496,067 of record CP053141.2, on the reverse strand, counting down.
GTTACCGAAAGTCTATAGAAATTTGGTAACAAAAAAGGAAAGTTCCATACAAACTTTATGGGACATTTTGGGAAATATGGTAGATCTTGCTCAGCATCATTTACTCTATCAGTCTAACGCTTTTAATCAAAATCGAAGACGTGATCCAAATGTACAAACTATTTGAGAATTGCTCACCTATTATACGCAATACGACGCATTAACAACGAGGGAACATCAGTTAAAAATACTTAAAAGTAGCTACGTATTGAATAATAAAACAAAAAGCACCAAAACTTCGAACTGACTTTGCATTTCTGTGCAATCACCAGTCACCGCAACGACCAATACCTAATCAGTTTAAATGAATTGATAATACGTATTTTTTTTATTATGCCTGCTAGTGAATATCTTCGATATTTAAATCGATAGAAAAATAGAAAAATTTGATTCGAAGCGGGACTCGAAGCCACAACCACTGGATCACTAGCCCAGTGCACTTATGTGCAGTGATAATATGTCATCAGAAAAGGTAAATACTACATTAAAATATCGAGTTTTCATATAAAAAACAAAAGTGCTCTATACTTCTGACCAAGGCTGTAATTTATAAACATAATTTAACATATTAACAAAAAATAAATCTCAAAACCTCTATTTTTATTAGCGATATCAAAATCTTTACCATTTCTTACAAAAATTGCCACTTTTTAGGTTTTATTATCTAATTTTTTTACTGGAAATGATACATATACAAGCTTTCAAATATGTACAGTCAACCAATTTGATTTATAAGCCACTAGGTTCCTTATCACAGTGAACATCTATATGAAAGACGCATAAGATTTCTCATTAACGTCACTGTGACAAGGTTCGACGTGGCCTAGAAATCAAATTGGTTGACTATATAATAGGAAAAAATCTTGTCCCAAAGTTATTTTCCTATTCATATTGTATTTTCGACCTACGGTAGTAAAATAGAAAAAAATCAAAAAGGTACATTTTTCTGAGAGAGCTATGAGCCTCTTAAATATTCATTTATTAGATACAAATAGTTTAAAAAAAAACTGTCTCATTTATCCAAATGTATTTACATAAAGTAGTCATAAAAAAAATATTTAAAAAAATCTTAGCATTTGAAATACGGGTGTACTAAGCAACACCTAGCCCTTTTACAACTTAGTTACAAACGAATAAACTCGCGTGTACTTATATCGCACTAGACAACATGTTTCGGGTAAGCTCAGGTATCCATTTTCAAGCCGAGTTAGGACACACCGCTCAGACACAGAGCTTACCCGAAACATGTCGCCTAGTGCGATATAATTACAGTTGAGTTTATCCGTTTGTAACTAAGTAGTAGTAACATGGCTCACAACAGTTTTAATTATATTAGTGTATAAAATAGGTATAAAAATTCGATACCAAAAAGGCACTGCTTGACTCCATATTTGCTTAACGTAATATTCAACAATATGTGTAAAAAAACTTAGCTAAATCACCCGGCCTATGTAGTAGTAACGTGTGTACACGCATGTCAGCGTTTTATATTCAAATTTTGACGCAAGTTCTACATAAATTCTCTGCACAACTACATAGACATGGTTTTTTACTTAAATTTTTCGCCTATACCCGTTACAGGTACAGTCGCCATCAGATATATTGGAGCTGTGGTGGTGGTCAAAAATATCGGAACAACGCCTCTATCGTCAATCCAATAAAGTGTATGTTCCGATATTTGCGACCACCTCCACAGCTCCGATATATCTGATGGCGACTGTACTTGAGATGTCATGAAATGACTGAATGATAAACCAATGTCAAGAAGGCACTTTTAAATATTATAAAAAGTACGCCAATTTTTAAATAAAAAAGTATGGTCTTGTTTGCAGACGATTTTGCTAAAAAAATAATTCATAAAAACATAACTAATACCTATGATTTAAGTTTAACCTCTAGGCGCCCAGAGATCAAATTTTGCCAGGCAAAATGCAACTCTGTTTTGTCATAAATTCATAATTAAAATTCAAAATGGCATTCAATAGGAGACCTTTTTATAGGTCTGTGGGTGGCTAGAGGTTAACACTAAATATAATTGATTGTACAGCGATATTTAAATCGAAAGAAAAATAGAAAAAATTGACTCGCAGCGGGACTCGAACCCACAACCACTGGATCACTAGCCCAGTGCACTTAGTGATCCAGTGGTTGTGGGTTCGAGTCCCGCTGCGAGTCAAATTTTTCTATTTTTCTTTCGATTTAAATATCGAAGATATTCGCTAGCAGACGTTTCTGCATAATAAAAAATGATTGTACAGCCTTGGCTATTTTAAAAATTAATTTATAAGCACCCATGCTTTCTATATGAAAACTCGATATTATAGTGTAGTACTTATTCACATTTTTTCTTATTATGACAGTTATGACATATTTATTAATTAATTTTAACTGATTCGCTATTGGTCGTGGCGATGACTGGTGATAGCAAAAAGCATAGAAAATTTGCAATAAATCACTTCGTTGTACATCCGAAATTTTAGTGTTTTTTGTTTTCTTATTTAACACATTCGCCGCCACCCCCTCCAAAAATGTATGGTAATGAACGCACATGTGCGTTGGTGGCAGTGAATGCGTTAATACATACTTTTAAATATTATTAACTGATGTTCGCTTGTCATGTACATATTAATGTTTGAAATATCAGAAAATTGTATGCTCAATACTTTTGGCCAAGGCTGTCTAATAGATGTAGAAATACAAAAATGTAAAAAAAAAAATACAAAAAATATTTGTTCTTAATTTACCTAGGCCTAACACGGCAATTAGTTGATACTGCATTTTTATCTTACGCTGAACTCACTGGCGAATTGCAAGCGATATATCGCTAGCAACCCCATTGCAAGCATCAAAAAGAATTGCTACCATATATTTTCTAAGGCTGCATTTCCTTATACGGACATTTGGGTAACAAAACAATACAGTATCAGCTATAATCCAAGATAGCCCAAGCTGCTACGAACATAAATATATTTCAGAAAAAAAACTCCCAAAAAATAAAAATATATTTAAAAAAATATAGGTTTTCTGTTGTACCATTGTCGGGTGATCAGACTATAGTCGGGTGATAGCCGCTCTAAGTCAAGTGATTGTAGGTACTATAGCCGGGTGATAGGACAGTCGCTCGAGTGATTGGACTGTGATTGACTAATGAGCAGAGGGCGGAATTTGCCATGGCAAAAAAATCTAACTTCAATAGAGTTGGAGTGTTAAATTTATTCGACTATCGATTAAACTATTCATTTCTTAACAAAACTAAACCTCAAATCCATAAGCAATGTGAGATTCAACGCAATATTTTTTTTGTTGTTTTCAGTGAACCTTACATTTAGAGCAGTATATTGTTGAATTGTTGGCGTTGATTTTTTTACAAACGTTATAAGCGTTGCAAAAAGACTTGCGGGGAAATCACAGTAAACTGCCATGCAATTTACTTTTAATAATTAATCATTGAAGTCAAATGGTCAACTTGCTAATCTAAAAGGTTAATGTTAAAGTCAGAAATGTGCGTGTGGTGACTGAATTTATCGATAGCTTGAAAAGTCGATAAAATTAACGTTTCAACTGTATTGCCGATGCCGTTTGAACTTTGCCGTGAGAAATTACGCCCTCTGGTGGTTAATCACTCGAGTGATTGCCTATGGCCGAGCAATCGGATTATATTTCGGTGATTGGACTATAACCGGGTGATTGGTCTAAAGTTAGTTTTAGAACGATAGACTTTCAAAGACATTTTTATACCCAATAGGGTCTCCTTAGTTCTTCCTAACCTATTTATTTACAATAACCCGATTCGGGTTGGAGACATCATTTCCTTACGACGAAAATTAATACAAAATTTTGTCATATAGGCATTGATAATGGAATGCTCCATTGTATAAATAGTTTTTAATTAAACAAATATCAAAAATATTGATTTGTATTTAAACTTTCGTGACTTATTATGTTTTTTTTTTTTTTAATGAAAAGTACAGAACTACTCATGTTTATTTAGTCACTCGTGCGACATGTTTCGTAGAATATAGGCTCCATTTTCAAGCACTAAACCGGTTTTGACATCAAGAGCGGCGCGGGCAGCGCGACGCGCGGTAGTGCGTAAGGCTATGGTTTTTCTAAGGAAGAGCGGAGGCTCCCAACAAAAGCTATTTCATGCTTACAGGGAGGCTCCATCCCCTTAGACTATATTCCTCATGTATCAAATCGATTTTTTTTTAATGGTCTCCTATAAATGCCGTCGGCGCTTACAGCGTCAGCGTCACAATGCTTATAGAGATGTACTGTTGTGGTCTCTCTAGACGCTGTAAGCGGCCGACCGCTTTTAAAAGAGACCACAGCCTTAGGAACGTTGACGCTGACGTCGCGTCTGGCGTATAGCATAAAATTGGACCAAAGCCTAACGAGCCGGCGACGCGAGCGTGAGTAAATAAACATGAGTAAAGCCGTTATTTTCATTTAGTAAAACATTCATAAATCGATTCCGGTAGGATTTGTACACAAATCTCACCATATGAAGCAAAATCGCTTAAGTGTAGAGAGCTGATAAGCTTGCTTGAAGGGCATCGACTGGACGTGCAGCATATTGGCGAGGGTCCAAAAGATGTGAGCGGCGTCCTGTGGCTGCTCCCATACATTTACATATATTTAATAAGTACGCCGCACGCTCAACGCTAGCGTCCAATCAGTCCTTACACTAAGATTTTCAGCACAATGGAAAACAAAGATATATTACACTTTGCCCCAAAGTCCTTTAAATAGAACTAATTTACAATTTTTAAACATAACATATATAAGAACCTGGACAGAGTATCATTTTGGCGTAGAGACGCTAGGTCCATGGGGTCCCAGCGCGCACAAACTTTTTGCAGAAATCGCGAAGCGTCTGGTTGATGTAACTGGTGACCGAAGAGCTGGCTTCCTCGCACAACGTATCAGCATTGCGATACAATGACGATATACCACCTGCATCTTTAGTACAATGCCTGAAGGGCCTTTTTTTTAGATTTTATATAGTCAGTAATTAAGTACTCGTGGTTATTATATTATTGTAATTATTGTTAATAAAGATTTTACAATTTAACTTCGTGGTTCAAATTATGTTCACATCATTTTAAGTTTATTTTATATTTATTATACAGAAACAATTATAATACTACTTACTAAATTGAATTTAAAAAAGGCCCTTGAGGCATTGTACCAAGGATGCTGGCGGCATTTCCTAATTGTCTCACAATGCTAACTGGTGTAAATGTCTTCAAAAAAATATTTATATGTAACACTAATCACTAATAAAGAAAAACATCATTAAAAAAAAAGTAACAAAAACTCCCACTGTCAATTTTTTTAATTTTCGGCCACACACTCTCCATTTCATCGGGACTAAGGCTATGTACCGAAGCCAAACTGTTGTATGGACACGAGATGGTTATCCAAGGTTTGTATGGGCTGAGTCTCCGGTCGTGTGTCAATGGGAGCCCTAGGGCTCTTCTGGCGACCAGGTATGTGAAATAGACGTCTTCCATGTTTATGGCTGGTATGTGGAGAGATGCTTCAAATATTTCCTTTAGGTGTTTACCTGAATAAAAAAAGTTACACTGTGATATCTAAGTCAAGTTTTTCGGCACCATGCCCAAGGGGCTCAATGATAACGAACTTTAAAAAAAAAATCTGTTCAGATATATAAAAAAAAAATACTCGGATAGGGACTCGAACCCACAACTAATGGGTTCATTGTTTAGGTTGTTTGTATCTGTTACCTGTATAGAAAAACTTAACTGAAGGACCATGTCTATGTAGTTGTGCAGAGAATTAATATGGAACTTACGTCAACATTTGAATATAGAACGCCGACATGCGTGTACACACGTTACTACTACATAGGCCGGGTGCTTCTTACACCTATAACATCTTAATTGATAATATTAAAAAAATTGATGACATAAACTTAATAAAAAAACATATAGGAGACACAAACACTTAGTGTTTTTTTTAATGACATAGGCGGTAAACGAGCAGACTGATTGCCTGGTGGTAAGCAATTACCGTCGCCCATAGGCACCCGCAACACCAGGGGAGTCACAAGGCGCGTTGCCAGCCTTAACCCCCCCTGGGTTGGAGCTCTGGGAACCTTACTCACCGTCAAGAACACAACACTACATACATGAAAGGTAGCAGTTGAAAAAAAACATACTTAAAATCGTTAAAAATAATCAAGTTTGTTTATTTTGAACGCTGTGTTTGGGTGACCTAATTGGTTAAGGCGTCAGCCGCGATAGCCAGAGATGCGGGTTCTAATCCCGTATCGGACGCCGGAGGTCCTCGTCGCTTTTTCTTAAGTATATGTCATCTATTAAAAAAAAATTCCCAATAGGTCATAATTGAGCAGCTAGGCTACTCTCTAACATATATCAAAATAATTTTTATATTAAGCAGAAACGTCTGCTAGCATATCAAAGATATTTAAATCGAAATGTTGTGGGTTCAAGTCCAGCTGCGAGTCAAATTTTTCTATTTTTCTTTCGATTTAAATATATTTCAATAAAACAAATTGGAGCCAGACAGGGTACCTTTCCTTGAAAGGTTAAATAGTAGACGAACGGTCTTGCCTAGTGGGTAATGACCTATGAAGCCGATGGTCCTGGGTTCAAATCCCAGTCAGGCCATTTATTTGTGTGATGAGCACAGATATTTGTTCCTGAGTCATGGGTGTTTTCTATGTATTTAAGTATTTATATCTATCTATCTATCTATTATATATATCGTCTAGTACCTACAACACAAGCCGTGAGCTTACCGTAGGGCTAGGTCGATTTGTGTAAGATTGTCTCGAAAAAAAGATCATACAACTTCCATAAATGTCTCGTACATACCATTGATGATGTAACCTGTTCCTGACAGGTACTCCGGGATCAGATCTTCATTGAACAGCCACCGAGGGAGGTACCACTTATTGTACTCGTCTCTATGAGGTACACTGTTCTCTTTTCTGTACCCTGCAACAGTTGTCAATAAAACATAAAAAAAATTCAACGATAGCAAAATTTTCAAATTGAGAATTTTTTTTTGAAAAATTTTTCGTGGTAATGTATACAAGAATTACGAGGCCACTTAAAATAGACAGCCTAGTTTTTTTTAAATGCGGATATATCCTTATTTACAAATAAAATACAGCTAAGGTAAGCTAATTACTATATAAAGCATAGTTCATTTAGAATTGGTACGCAAATAAAAAAAAATCCAAGTAAACAGTAACATACTTTAGTATAATTTAAAGATAATATATTAGTCTTGCAGGTTTTGTAATAAAAGTGTTACTATTTCCCTTTTATTTAAAAAAAATTGAATTATTTTCTAAATTCTCGACATCATGTTCTGAACAACACATTTGGTAATATTTTTGGTCTGTAGATTTCCCGTGGATTTTAATGGACGGATATCGTCGGCAGTTTTACTAGCTCTATAATATTTAACCTTCTTTTCAGAATAGCCCAGCAGTTCTTGGAAGACATTTAAGGCAATTCGGAGCATATATGCCCTAATGGACTAAATTTTCAGCATACCAATCTAAAACTTTTTTTGAGTAGTGGTAGCTTGCTGAATCAGGCCAAAAATTCACAAAAGATAAAAGGTACAACTGTTTTCTCGAGACACTCTTTTATGTAGACGTCCTTTTACATGGCTGTAGATTTCACCATAACATTTGGTTTATAGACCGCAACTACATTCTTGTGGACGATAAACCCGACACCTCGTTGGGACTGGTGGTCGCCCTCCCGGAAGTAGAGCAAGTTGCCGGACTTCAGGGTTATCGTGTCCTCCCCCTCTCTTGGGACTTTTTTTCTGTTTTTCTGTGCTCACGTTTCTTGAAGAAAGAGTTCATCATATAGAGTCCCTCTTTCTCCAAGAAACCAGCCAGTAGTTGGCCCCGGTGGTTCCGACGTCCGTATCCAAATTGCCCCACTCTCAGCTCAGCACCGTCTCTCTTGCCATGTTTCGCGTTGAAATCCCCCATAACAACGTTGAAGTAGGTTTTGGAGCTATGCATGGCCTTTGAAATGTCCTCATACATAGCCTCCACCTCGTCGTCGGAATATGTCGAAGTCGGCGCGTATACCTGGATGACCTTCAACGAGTATCTCTTGGATACTCTGAGTATCAGGTACGCCACCCTGGACGACACACTCTCGAACTTCACCACGTTGTTTGCGAGGGACTTGTGGACGATGAACCCGACACCACCTTGGGACTGGTGGTCGCCCTCACGTATGTAGAGCAAGTTGCCGGAATTCAGGGTTATCGTGTCCTCCCCCTCTCTTCGAACTTCAGATAACCCTACTATATCCCAATGCAACCTGCTCAACCCTTCCTCCAGTTCCACTAACTTTTCTTCGGTCCGCAGCGTACGCGTGTTGTATGTTGCCAGGGCCAGGAGTCGTCGGTAGCAGGATCCCGCCCGGGGATTCTTAGCACCCCTGACCCCTTTTGTACCCTGGCCGCTACCGGCATAACCAGGGTACCGGGGGCCGCCGGGGACTTGGGCCATGGCTTTTGGGTGTTGTTCATTATAAGTGAGGTATATGCCATAATCGCCACGCTTGGCATGCGGGTTGGCGATCGCAGTGCTTCCACCGCACTCTAGGGTAGCTGCTGCCCATCCCCCGGTGGTCTTGGCCGTAGTTTAGTAGGGAACGACTATACGAGTATATTCACCAAAAAACTTCTAAATATGGTCAAGGATCTGGTATAGTATTTTATTCCCTGACGTAAAATTGTCCTTTTATTTATTGATAAATAAGTTCTAAGTGGACTATGCTTTATTCTACATAAAATCTAATAAGACCCTTAAGACAGGCAGGGCCAGGGGGCAGGAAGCTTGAGGTGCTAGCGGCATTTGCTCGTGTATCACAACACTGATACGTCATGCGAGGAACCCCCAGCTCTTCGGTCACCAGTTACGTCAACCAGACGCTTCGCAATTTCTGCAAAAAGATTGTGCGCGCTGCACAATCCTCCTCCTAGCGTTTCTACGCCAAACGGCACAAAATGGTACTCTCTGCCCAGGCTCGTATCTGGTTCTTAGTTAAGTTGAGTGACATCAGATTAATTATTATGATACGTCGGACTCCAGCAGGCATTTTCGTGGCATGTCAGAATAATAGGTACGGTTCGCAAATCAATCAATTCACTTTCGAGTATTTGGTACCTAGTATTTATAATGTGAAATTCCTAATATTATAGCAACTAACTACGTTATTTATAAACGTACTTGGACTCCACATAAGACAAAATGGCGAAAAAGTTCGTTTGGTTTTATTCGTCACTCAGACAATTGAGTCGCTTAAATTCAAACTCAGGTAAATCCATCTGTCAGATCATGCGATTTTGGTATTATGAAAAGGTAATAGGGTAGATATTTGCAGAGAGGGTCGAATGGATTTATCTGAGTTTGAAGTTAAGCGACACAATTGCAGCTGCGAGAAAGGAATAAAACACAACTTCAAAGAGTATTTACACATTAAAGATGAATAAATGATAACGGGTAACTAATTTAATTATCTATGTTACAAATACTAGGTACATTATAATACTCGTAAGTTAAGATTTTTTTGTAAACTTTACCTTGCCCCCAAACTGCCCCCTGCAGTCCGACGTATGATTATTATACATGAACGATACTTAACCGCTTATATTAACTTTAAAATGTACCTCCGACTTTTCGAAGACGACGTTGTCCTCGTGGTCTCGGATTAAGACTGGCTAAAATTCACATCAGCATCTTCTAGCGGCGCGAGTTTTTCGAACTACCCGCACTTGATTCTTGTTTATCAACTTGAACGTTTTGGGCACTAGGGATGTCACTCGGTCGACACACTACACTAACGATATCGGTATTTTTAACTTGTGGTATTTGACGCCTGCATTTACTAATGACTGGATTCCATGAGGATGAGATCCTAAAACCATCGTCCCGATTGAAATTATAATGTTCTTTTTATTTCAATGGCTTCACGAACTTTTCTACTATAAAACGACGATAAGTAGAAAGTATTTTAGGATTATGAAGCTGAATCCAGTGGTTTGGTCCTGAGTCTAGTAAATGCTCCGCAACAGCAGACTTGTTCATCTGGCGACTTCTGACTGCTGCGATATGTTCCTTGACTCTTTCTGCTATGGTGCAGTCATGCCGTTCATATATAATAATGTGTAAAAACCGTTAAAGTTTAAATCAGTAATATTCTGACAGATTGATGTTCTGAGCTGAACTGAGCTGAAATACCGCGCTCTGTCATCAATCACCCACAGCCTGTATAAGCAGGCTGATTGGCTGTGGACTCCTGAAACATAAGGGGTTTACACACCAACTTAAAAGCTGTCCACCAACACCTTGGGGCAGCAAAGCCAGCCTTGCTTTTTCTAACTGAGACGCAAATATCACCTCCAGCGGACACTTCTTACCTCTCTCCTGGGTACTGGAATACTCCTTTGTACCCAGGGCTGGCGTGTGCATGTACGTTAGAGATGATATTAGTTCTCGCCTGAGTAATCTTGAAGGTAGGGACCTCTCCATTCTATGGCTACGTGGTGACTGCGACATGCCTGTATATGTCCATAGCGGTAATACTGAACCTGATCGACTCGTTGAGCAACTTCAAGTAGCTACAGACCGTGCAAGAACAGATCCTCTCCGCTAAGATTGTGATACTGGGCGATTTTAACCTGATTCTGTTGCTGATGTTGTGTTGCAGGGTATGGAACTTTTTATTCCATCCACTGTGATTCCTATTGGTGGCAAATCTCAACCTTGATTTGGTCGATCTTGCACAATGGCGTCTCGCCGTAAGCAAGATGTTACCAAGCCTGGGTAAAAGCTGTGGCAAATAGGGACGGAAAAACCAGCGTTTAGGAGCGTAACTTCGCCTCTCAAAAGTGATATTGCCAAAGCAAAGTGGTTACATATTGGTAAATTCGCCAGAATTGAAGCGCCTCCCTTCGGAAACTCGTGCTTTCTGGTCTCTCGTTAAAGCTATCCAGAGGAATTATTGCATGCAGTTTTGTCCGCGTTTTCACAAGGGACATGACTCGATGGCCCACAACACCAAAGACAAAGCCGGTCACCGCCGACGATTCCGCGGTGTGGGAGCAGTATGCCTGACATAAAATCCCGGAAAAGCGCACTCGGTGAGCCCGACGGAATTCCCGCAATTTTGCTCAAGTTATGTGCTCCCGAATTGGCACCGGTTTTAACTCGTCTTTTTCGGCTCTTGTATTGTTCTGGAATAGTCCCAATTTCGTGGAAGTCCGCCCTGGCGCATCCAATCCCCAAAAAAGGTGTCCGCTCAGTTCCTTCACGCTATCAACCAATTGCTATTACCTCGTTGGTCTCTAAAGTAATGGAGTCCATTATAAATCGCCAGCTCTTTTGGTACCTTGAGGACCACCAGCTGCTTAGTGACCGTCAATACGGTTTCCGTAGAGGCCGCTAAGCTGGTGACCTCCTGGTTTACCTAACACACCGTTGGACGCAGGCGATGGAGAAAAGGGGTGAAGCATTGGCCGTTAGTTTAGATATAGCGAAGGCCTTCGATCGGGTATGGCACAGGGCTCATCTATCGAAACTTCCCTCTTATGAACTTCCCGAGAAGCTGTGTGAATGGGTCACTAGCTTTCTAGAAGACAGACGCATCAAGGTCGCAGTTGACGACGAATGCTCTCAACCTATCCGGAGAGTAGTTCAAATCGTCGGTTGCCAGGATCTCTCAGATCGGCTTGACCTTTTAGCGCTGCTTAGATATGTAGCCTCACTCTGCATCTTCTACCGCATTTATAACGGAGAGTGTTCTGAGGATTGTTCGGATTAATCCGTGCCGCCATCGTTCTACGCGGCAACATTTTCACCCCCACCACCTGGATATTTGGAAATCCTCTACGGTGCGTTTCTCTAGAAACTTACTGCCTCGCACATGTGGAGTATTTTGCCGTCAGCGGTATTTCCGGACCGATAAAACCCGATGTATGCACAAATTAGACGCGCATAAACCAATTAAGCATACTTTATAATGAACATAAATTGTTTGCGCATTAAATCATTTATGCATATACAGTATATACATTTACCAAATTTAACTTTTTTGGCAGTGATTTGTGACATTATTTATGAAAAGGGACCTTATTGTCGATGGCGCTTATGTCGTTGTTCAAGACGATACAATACAAACGCAACGCGATTGGACGTAACTGGCATCGACAATAAGGTCCCTTTTCCTAGATAATGACACATTTGTTTCTGTGTGAGGTCACAGTGCTAACCGGACCTACTTTTCTAGCAGCGGATTGGTTATATATTAGGTACTCACAGTTCTAACCTAACCTACTTTTCTGTCAGCGATTCGGTTCTGTTTGAGGTCACAGTACTAACCTAACCTACTTTTCTGGCAGCGATTGATAAATAAATGACATTCAAAACTAATTTTAATTATCAATATTATGACTAAAAATAGTATGCCATTAGACATTATGGTTAAAGCATGACTCAGTAGAATATCACAGGGAACAATTATGCCATAGTACAATTCATGCCAAAAAAAAAATTTGCATTAACTTTATGCTTTTAATATTATGACAATAGTTGTTATGGACATCCTTCTAAAACCTTACCGAACAACGCTTGATCTTGATTATCCTTTAGCACGTCCTTCAGAACCCAAGGGTTAACCAAGACGTCATCATCAGTCTTGAACACGAACCCTGCCTGCGGACAGCGGTGGACGGCCCACTGCAGCATCAGCGCCACCTTCAAGGTCAGGTTCTGGTAGTGGTCTTGGAGCTCGTGGACGATCAGGTCGCTGTGCTCCTTGGCTTCGATGTAGACGTCTGGCTGGAACCGAGAGTGTGGTAGATAAAAGATGTGATTTTGGACCCGGGTATGTCCTTAAACTACGTCCAGCAATGAGAGGTAGGGCACAGCGAAGTACCATCACGCTTGAGTCTGGATAAGCCCAACTGGGGAAGTACCTCCTCCTTACAGAAGACCACAGCCATAATAGCACTGCTACCTTTCAGGTATGTAGTGTTGTGTTCCTGATAGTAAGTAAGGTTCCCAGAGTTACAACCCACTTATAGGTCGGCAACGCGCTTGTGACTCCCTTGGTGTTGCAGGTGCCCATGGGCGACGGTAATTGCTTACCATCAGGCAATCCGTCTGGCTTGGGCTTCTCCAGACTCAAGCGTGATGGTACTTCGCTGTGCCCTACCTCTCACTGTTGGACGTAGTTTAAGGACATACCCGGGTCAAACTGTTCGCTGTATTGTAAAGTTATGCACTCACCAGCCGCTCATCATCCTGAGTCAGCCCCAAGAAGAAGTATGTATCCTGGTGCTTCCCCCAGGTTTCCCTGATGACGTCACGATGCCGATGGTGTGAGGGTGAGCTGGTCACCAGGATGAGGACTGGAACCCTCTGCTTGCACACTGCTGATGGTTCTATGAGGACATTTCTGGAATTTAGGGAGCTATATTATATGAAGACACTGGCTGGTCCAGAAGTTGAAAGTCGCTCAGAGAGCTATGGAAAGGGCTATGCTCTCTCTGCGGGATCGAATCAGAAATGAGGTAATCCGACAGAGAACCAAAGTCACACAGCCCACCGTATTAGCAAGTTGAAGTGGCAGTGGGCTGGCCATATTAGCCGTAGAACCGATAACCGTTGGGGTAAACGAGTTCTTGAGTGGAGACCGCGTCTCGGCAAGCGTAGTGTAGGACGCCCTCAGGCTAGGTGGAGTGGCGACTTGCGCAAGATGGCTGACAGGAGCTGGATGCGAACAGTCGAAGATCAAACACGATGGCGTGTAATTGGGGAGGCCTATAGTGGACTGCGATAGGCTGATGATATATGAAGAGAGTTTAAAAAATCTGCCACACTGAACTTGTAGGCTACCTATGGCTACCTACCTATACTTTGCTTTGCTTTTTCAGGCGTTTGAAACGCCCGCCATTATGGCGCAATTGGCGCGTGACGTCAAAGTCTATGACAACAAATGTAACCTCTTCACATTCATTACTAGGGTTGCCAAACGTCCCGCTATATGCGGGATGTCTTCTGGGGTCCTAGAGCATGCGTCCCGCAAGGGGTCCACGCGGGACGCCGATTGTCCCGTTTTCAGACTAGACTAGATTATCAGCACCAAAACGAGCGTTGATTTGCATGTTACAATAATTTCGTTGACGTGAGAGCTTCATAGATGTGATTAAATAAAAGTCTGTTAACTATAAGTACTTACCTACTTTGTTATAAACGAACGACTACTTTTTATTTTGTCATGCCATTACAGGTTAACACACTTTTAGGAGTGAGGACGCGTGTGCCGCGGTATTAAGCCTGGTCCCGCACTGTAATCTTAATGTACCGCGAATCTCTGAATCACAGTTGGCAACCCTATTCGTTACGAACCAAGCGCTTTGACAGTGACATAGTTGACATATACATAGACTTTGACGTCACACTCGACTGACGCCATTAGTCAAATCGTCTCATCAACAATGCTCGGTTTCAACCGCTTTAAGCTTTAGTTTTAAATGAATCTAGTTGTTTTTTATGTTTATTTATATTGTATTTTATATTTAATGTTTGAATAATACCCTGTGTAGTAATTACAATAAATTATGATGAACTAGATAATAAGCGAAAATAAGCGTTAAGCTAAGCGTTCCGGCAAAGACTGGCCAGTCTTGCAGTTCAACACGGCAACTTAGCGACCATGATAGGCACCTTTATGTTTGGTTGTGGCTGTTTGTTTTTTTTTTCATTCTTTTTTATCTTACCAGTTTTTCCCCGCGACTTCGTCGGCCAGCCACGCCCGTCTATAAAGTATGTTGTGATAAAAATTATCCTATATCCTTTCTCGTAGCTCAAACTCTCTCCATACCAAATTTCATCCCAATTGGTTCAGCGGTTTAATCGTGAAGAGGTAATAGACAGACATGGAAGTATGGATGGATAGCATGGAAGTATGGATGTAGGTACTTACATGTTGTCTAAATAATGGACTAAGCTCCTGTTGGCCCGAAAATGGTGCAATAGCTGATCTGGTGGTGGTGGTGGGACTAGCGCTTCGCCAACCACCTGGCTGAGTTGCCAGGAAGCGTAGAAGACTGGCAGGGTTACTAGAAGGAACAGAAGACCTTTGCGGCGTCCTGAAACATATTTTGTTATGATTAATTTCTCTGTTTCCTCGACCATTTATTTTTTAAATTCCGTATGTAAAGGGTGAAAACGGGACCGTACTTACTAAGACTCCAGACTCTGTCTGTCTGTCTGTCCGTTTGTTTGTATGTCTGACTGTTTGTGTCTGTCTCTCACCAGGTCGTGATGAATAGAATAAACAATTGAAATTTTCACAGGTGATATATTTCTGTTACCGCTATAACAACAAATACAAAACAGAAAAAAAATATATAAGGGTTCCATACAACATCCCATGATATTACCGTTTTTATTCATGTTGTATAGATAGATGGACACCATATTTTAATAGAAGAAGTATATCTACACCGTACAGTCAACGTCATATAGTTAGTTGCAGTCAGTGCGGCCAAATATATCCATACAGATCTTTATTTATATAGCAATAAGGATGTGTATCGATATATTTGGCTATACTGACTGTAACTAACTATATGACGCTGATGTATACTGGCATGCTCTAAGAGCAAGTTTGTTATGTTATTCGATTGATTTGCTACAATCACTTTGACACGGAAATCATTAGAATTGATGGAAGCCATTTTTTTAACTATCTAGGTAGGTACAGTCAGCAGCAAAAGTTGCACGCGCTCTTATTCTCTTGACAATAGAGACGTGTTGACCTCATTTTGAACACCTCAAATGCTTAGCTACTTCTGCTGCTGACTGTATCTATGAAACGTTGTATTCGTGACGGGAACCCCAAATATGCTGATGTTACTAAATTGCGTCAGGCTAGGTCAGGTTAATAGAGGTCAGATGTAGATAACTCGCCACCCAAACCGGGTGCAATCATTGTCAAAGATATCTAAACGGCTAACATGTCAAATAATGTACACACGCACCTTAATAATAAGACAATATGGCGCACGTATACATATTTTGGCGCTTACGTAGTCTAGATATCTTTGGCCTTGATTGTACAATAACGTAACAGCCATAGGAATAACACTTTGAATTTGGAGTTTATTGCAAGGATATAAGGTAAATAATTGAATGAGCGGTAAGGTATAATATTACCATTGACAGCACGCGAGTCGCAAATACGGTTTATTTATAAACTTTAGGTCAAGGCCTTGCGAATAACGAGGGTAGTGGAATAGTAGTCAAATTAGGTACTTTTTAGTACCCTTACCATTGAGGTTTTCGATAACGAGTAACGAGTTTACTATCTCGCTTGTACTATTCTAGTGCGAACGAGATGCACAGATAGTAAACTCGATACTCGTTATCGAAAATCATTGATAAAATCATAGATTTTCATCATTGTGTCATCTCAGCTGAAAGTCGTCCATTGCTGAACTTAGGCACATCCCAGATATGACTTGTATCATATTGGGGAGTAGTTTTTTTATACAACGACGGTGGCAAACAAGCATACGGTCCGCCTGATGGTAAGCAGTTACCGTAGCCTGCAACTCCAGAGGATTCACATGCGCTTGCCTACCCTAAAAGTTGTTGGAGCTCTGGGAACCTTACTCACCATCAGGAACACAACACTACATACCTGAAAGGTAGCAGTGCTATTATGGCTGTGGTCTTCTGTAAGGAGGTACTGCCCCAGTTGGGCTTCTCCAGACTCAAGCGTGATGGTACTTCGCTGTGCCCTACCTCTCATTGTTGGACGTAGTTTAAGGACATACATGGGTCCATAGGAGTTTGACAAAGCGTGGCGACTATGGTTAAGGATTAGCTAGTGTCTAAATAAACGTGTGTAGAACCGTGTTTATCATTTATAAAATCTTCTATTTTTTATTAAGCTGTTCGTTATGTTTTCTTTTGGGACTACGAATAATTATGTCCGTTAAGATTTGATGTATCACTGTTTTGAAAAAAGAGCCGGTGGTAGTTCTTTCTTAAATGCATTGTAATGTGCCTAAATTTAAAAATAAAGATTTTGTTTATCTTCTTATTTTTAAGTTATCTTTGACACTCGTCGCCATGTTAAAATTAACTTTGTCCACAAGAAACAGTTTTTTTATGACATAGGCGGCAAACGAGCAGACGGATTGCCTGGTGGTAAGCAATTACCGTCGCCCACGGGCACCCGCAACACCAGGGGAGTCACAAGGGCGTTACCGGCCTTTAAGGGGGGTTGGAGCTCTGGGATCCTTACTCACCATCAGGAACACAACACTACAGACCCGAAAGGCAGCAGTGCCATTATGGCTGTGGTCTTCTGTAAGGAGGAGGTACTTCCCCAGTTGGGCTGCTCCAGATTCAAGCGTGATGGTCATTGCTGTGCCCTACCTCTCATTGTTGGACGTAGTTTAAGGACATACCCGGGTCCCAAAAATAAAATGTTTAAATCAGAATAATCAGTCCGTGTAAGCCTTGTACGAAACAGCTAATAAAGTATCACTTTAACTCGCTTTAATATACATTTAAATATAAAATAATTTTTGGTGTTTATTATTGTCCGGAGAAGGTTCTTATGAACGAATAAAAAAGAAAATTCATTCCGAAAATTTCGTGAAAAACATTAGAAAATTTAAGAATATTTACATTAGCGCTTTCCGCTTGGTACGAAGTGGGAGAACCACGTATCGATTGCAGCGCGCGCCGTGGCCAAAAAAGGAACTTTCGGACCAACTGTCAATTTTTACTAGCAAAATAAAGGCATCTAAAAATAAATAAATATGCGGTACGAAACCTGCGTATGCAAAAACAATGGGAAACAGTAATCACAAATTCTATAAATTTCCACAATAACAACGAATTAAATTAATAGTCGTTGCTAAGAGGAAAAAGTAAGTATAACCTAGAAAGCAACATTTTTAGTATTATATTTTTCACTTAATATGCTCTAAAAGTGTGTCATATTATGCTTGTCAAGGCGGACTAAAGTAGTACATTTAGCCTCTTGGGAAAATATGTATACATACTTATGATATACAAAACGTTTTAAATTAACCAACCAGAACGCTTCACCTTATTAAATCCACCAATCACAACACACATCGAAGTTAATTGCAACTCTAGATTCTTTTTTGGTGCTTTTAAAAATGTGAAATCATTAAACAAAACTTTGTATAAAGTATCAACCAATCAGACAATACCGCAATATTAAAATCGACCAATGAGGAAACACAATCAAATTCTCAAAGCATTAGGTGCTTTTTAGTTCCTACTTCACAAGCATTCAAAAAAAGTTTAAATCGTTGGCAAACTCTTTGAAGCCCAAATTATACATTGTCTATGGCATTTATTCACGGCGTAGATATATCCTATCTGTATCAAAGCAGTGAAAAAAATACAAAGATTGCCAAATAGAATTCATTGCGGGCGATAAAATTGTATTGTTTATTGTTAAAATGTTACTTTATTTTATTTTCTCGCAATCGAAGTGAAAACTAGTATGTATAACTTGGGTCTAAACGCCATATTACCCCTCGAACAATTTTCCCTCACTTCGTTCGGGAAAATAACCATCTCGTGGTGCTATGGCCTACTTTAGCCCCTTGTCAAACAATCTACTATTGTATGTTGTAGGCCTAGCACGTCACAGTGGTTCTTTCACATTTTGCTCATTTTGATTCAAAACTAATCCCTTTTATTGTAGTTTGGGGTTGAAAAGCTGTTGTGTTTTATTACACGCAGAATTCAGTTTCAATAATTAATTTGGCCATGCCATTTAATATTTTGACAAATTGTTATATTTATGTTTGTATTGCTTTATGATTTGATGTTAGACTGTGCTCTACCTATATAATGTTTGCAGACTGAATCCACTGGGCTTTGATTTTTGTATCTGCATGTTTATATACATGTGAACATAAAATCTTTGATTCATGTTTAACTGAAAATACAAAGAAGTCTACATTATTCACGACTCTACAGACATAAATGATCGGCTTAAATATTCAGCGTGGTAACGCGGCTAGTGTAATGGGTACCTTTGCACCAGGGACGACTCGAGAGGGACTATTTGACTAAGGCTTAAGTTAGTCTTAAGTTAGTCTGTAAAATGTATTATAAATAGTCTTATAAAATAAAATAAATTAGCGAGAGGGAGTCTGACGCCCGCGGGTTCGTATCTGGTGCAAAGTAATAAGTATAAAAGGAATAAGTAATAGTGTAATGGGTACCTTTACACCAGGGACAACACGAGAGGGACTATTTGACTAGGCTTAAGTTAGTCTTAAGTTAGCCGGTAAAATGTATTTTTGACATAAATAAATAAATAAACATGGATTCTTAAATATGTTATGAAATGCGTTAATCCGTTAAATTAGTTTATTTTGTAACTTACTTCTGAAGACTGCCATCAATTAGGTCCGTATACTATCTGCAAGTTATTGATTATGCCATGTTATACGGGAAATGAAAAGGTAAACGTTATTATCGGCACGGCACAATAGATTAATATAATAGTAAAAAAGTAAATTCCGACATTTCATTGAAATTATTTGTTTGTTTACTCTTCGGAATGACAGCTGACATTTCAAAATAACCGCTGGTGGCGCTGTCATCGCGCACCCGGTGATTAGACTATTTAAACTTTTTAATATAAACTTATGACGTTTGAGATAACCATAGATATAGTAATATAAATTAAAAATTCCTTGGATATAATTGATATGACATTGACAGAGCTGCAAATACAGTGTGTATTTTTCATACGGGCGTATAAGTTGCCCACATACAGTATCCAGTAATACGACTCGTATTATGTTAATAATTTTGTTAAATAGTGTTATAACATAGTTGTAACGATTTTTTTTATGTCTGACCGGGCAGCAATGTACGCAGTCCAACTTATTTTGACAAGTAATATTGACATGACATAACGCATTGGTGCATTAATTACTATGGATGCAATACATTGCGTGTTTAATTTTTATGTATGAAATAAAAATAACCTATTTTTTAACAAAATGAGTGTAAATAGGTTCTTGAGGTCTAATACTAATCGCCACTACAATATACGCCCGTATGAAAAATACACACTGTATAGTGAAAGACGATGTAAAAAAATGTTTAAAACAGGGGCCCATTGCATAACATCTAACAGACAGACCGAGTTACTTTCGCATTTATAATTAGTATGGATTAGTAAGGATACTCTGTAGTCGCTCTTAGTGAACATTACAGTTTCATAGTAAAGACAGGACCTCTGTTGGATTCACTAGTCTACAAAACTTTTTTCCCCACACCTAAAAGAGGTCTTCGTGTATGTACAGTCGCCATCAGATATATCGGAGCTGTGGAGGTGGTCACAAATATCGGAACATGCAGTTTATCACCTTGACAATAGGCTAGTTGACTTTTTTTTATTCTATCAATCGATCCCTTTCGTTCTAGGGATGAAATCTCTGTATGGGAGTAATGGTCTTAAAACTACACAAAAGCCAGAAATTACTGTCAAAGTCTGACATTCGTATTTCCCGCGACAACGCTCGCGCTCCTTACAAAATGATGGTAACGTATGACGTCACTTATTCCTAGCCGCGCTCTCTAAAGTATGGAAAAATAATTAAATTGCTATTTCGACCTCGAAATATTGCGTTTATGTATATAGTTGCCTTACAATTTATTTTGCAGTAAACCGCGAGAATTTGATGGGTACCACGGTTTTTTGAAATTTTGCAAATTAAAAATGCTGTTCTTTTAAACTTTTGTAAATTTGATATCTTTAAATCAAATAAGTATTTATATTCAATTTTATTTTTAATTGATTATATTCGTTATTGTGAACCAATTTCACTTAATTTTCGGTCGGTTTTTCTTTCGTTTCTCTTCTTGTCTTTTTTCATTGTGTTTTTTTATTCAATTGTGTTTTATTTAGGGCAAATCGCCAGTTACTGGCCACCTTTCAATAACTGGCCACCTTATACTGAAAATGAATTCTGTTTACCTATAAATAGAACACATTTTCAAATGGGGTTTCTATTACTGGCCACCCTTCAATTACTGGCCACCTTATACTTAAATGAACTCTGTTTATAGGTAAATAGAGTCCATTTTCAGTATATGGTGGCCAGTAATTGAAAGGTGGCCAGTAACTGGCGATTTACCCTATTTTGTTATTCTGTATATTGTCTGTCGTGATGGCTCTGAACATATAATAATATGCTGAGGTGGGGCCATTTCGTGGCACTTCTTGTAATGTCTCTTATCGTCTGTTGCATGTTTCGTGTAAATAGTATGTGTTTACAAATAAATAACTTCTATTTCTATTTAAATATAACATGTGTCAACATCCCTATAGAAGCGTTGTTCAGATATTTGTGACCACCTCCACAACTCCGATATATCTGATGGCGACTGTACCTATACATATTGTATTGTGAACCGAGAAGGCGCCAACCGGCCGGAGCCCGCCCTTGCCTCCATCGAGACATGATGTCATTCCCGTCATAGCAACGAGAATTATCAGCAAATTAGGGTAATATAATCTTTCATACCATAGACATACTATTTAACTAGACTGCGTGCTAATAATAATACCACGATCGAAAGGGATGGTCTAACTTTCCATGATGGCAGAGACGTCGTTATTTTCGTCCGTCCTTTTCATAGTCTCATATATTTTTGTTCGACTTCAAACTGAACCCTTCAGAACTGTCAAAGTTGGAGGGATACAAACAAATACAATTGGAGTTTTCTTCTGTCTTCAACAGAAGTTGCGGTAATTAATACAGAATTAGCTAATGTTTGTTATAAAGAATGTCCTGTAAAGCAAAACTATAGTGAATTGTTACATTTTGAGCTGCAAAAGCCAAAATATCATTATTCCTTACTGGCGCTCGCGGATGCGTTCTCCAGTCATTAATCCTCCTAGTGCTAGGTACATTCTTTATAACAAAAATATTAGCTTATTCTGTATTAATTACCGCAACTTTGATTGTAAACCCAAAAAAACTCCAATTGTATTTATTTGTTCCCCTCCAACTTTGACAGTTCTGAAAGGTCCAGTTTGGAGGGGAACAAAAATATGTGAGACTATGACAAGGACGGACGAAAATAGCGCCGTCTCTGCCATACCTATGGAAAGTTACATGTTTGGCAGTTCACTAAAATGTGCACCTGTATACATCTTACTATTTAAAATAAACTTTGGTCATTAAAGCGATGTGGATAATGATAACGATTTTTTAACTTAACTGAAACTGACCTGAAGTGTACTCGTAAAGTTTTATCATTAGTTGTAAATGACTAACGAATGCATTAAAATTTTTAGAAACTAGAAACAAACATTACGAAACAAATTATTATTATTTGTATGTTTTCCCGTACACGGATAAAATATAATTTGGCTGTTTAGCCTGTTAGCGGCCGGCAGCGTCATCCTGCGACTCTAACTAGGTCGCCGGTCCACCTCGTGGGAGGCCTACCTACGCTGCGTCTTTCAGTTCCATTCCATCCCATTAAAATAAAATAAAAAATACTTCCCGGCTTAGGCCTTCAATTAAGTATGAAATTCGTTTCCACTTTTCTCAAGTAGCTCCGTCCGAAACATGATACTGAAGCCTGATACTCACTTAATGACGATATTTCATTGCATGTTTGAGAATGAAATGAACCACATGCAGACTCAAAGCTTAAAATGAACCTTCGGAGTTCGGACATACTCAGTAGGTGTTACACAAAAAAACACCCCTTTTGGACCCGGGTATGTCCTTAAACTACGTCCGACAATGAGATGTAGGGCACAGCGAAGTACCATCACGCTCGAGTCTGTAGAAGCCCAACTGGGGAAGTACCTCCTCCTTACAGAAGACCACATCAGCCATAATAGCACTGCTACCTTTCAGGTATGTAGTGTTGTGTTCCTGATGGTGAGTTAGGTTCCCAGAGCTCCAACCCCCCTTAAAGGTCGGCAACGCGCTTGTGACTCCCCTGGTTTTGCGGGTGCCCATGGGCGACGGTAATTGCTTACCATCAGGCAATCCGTCTGCTCGTTTGCCACATTATGTCATAAAAAAAAAAACAGTGAGTGCAAAAGATTACAACAACTAAGTCATATATTATGTCACCATTAAATTGATTGTCAGTGCATCTCCCTCCCACATGTTACTCGTGAGTCATTAGTGTCATGACTATACCTAGACATTTTTCTAGCAGGAACGACATTTTCTTAGTGCTTGCCACAATAAAAATATCGACAATCCTGTTATCGATAAGACCAACAAAGAGAAGATACAACCGCAGTGTTATATCGGCTAGCTACCTAGACGCCGCGTGCCACCGATCTTGAACAAATTGAAAGTAATCCGTACTTTTGATCCAATTTACTTTTTATTTGGAATTAATAGTTAGACATTAGACAGTCCTGTTATCGATAAGTACCACTTCAACGTCATACATATAACGCAAAGACAAATATACGGTAGTAGGGTTAAAAATAAATAATAACAAAACTATCTATTTATTTATATATTACATATTTCAGTAAACAATTTCAAACTATTAATTCCAAATAAAAAGTAAATTGGATCAAAAGTACGGATTACTTTCAATTTGTTCAAGATCGGTGGCACGCGGCGTCTAGGTAGCTAGAGTTTGGCCAGTGAAAAAAATTGGTTTACTCACTTAAAGCATAGACGATTGAATCATACCGTCTCTTTCTTTCGCTTGCACTACGACCCCAAAAAAAGGGATGAGTATAGTTTATTTTTTCAACTTTAAGTGTAACAATCGAGTAATAATTGGTTAGCCAGACTCTAGACTAGCTAGCCGATATAACACTGCGGTTGTATCTTCTCTTTGTTGGTCTTATCGATAACAGGATTGTCGATATTTTTATTGTGGCTAGCATTAAGCAAATGTCGTTCCTGCTAGAAAAATATCTAGGTATAGTCATGACTCATGAGTGTCATGTCATGAGTAAATCAATTTATATACGGACAGTACTCGTACGTTGCCGTCCCTACTGGTATAATGTTAATAACTAAAGGGTCAAAAGTTGTGTTATCATTGACTCTCGATACAGTCAGCGCACAAGTTTAAATACGGGCGAAGTGTACAAAATTTGAATTCGTTTAGGGCGTATGAGTACATTTGTCATGACATGATGACCATGGCGTGTGAGGCATTGGCTGTCACGGCTAGACGTCTGTGGCGTCTATGGTAGTCATGACGCTAAATTTTTTGGACCCGGGTATTTCCTTAAGCTATCGGGTGTTCCAGAAAGTATAAGCACAAATTTTGAAGGATATAAAATGTTTGTTTTTTAAGTATTTTATTATTTATTATTAAAAACGAAATGTATACATATTGTACAACAAATCAGGCTACCACATTTTTATTACCTCTTCAATCGTAAGCCAGAGATCGCACCTTGGATCGAACCCTTGACATGAGGTTCTGCACAGATTTATTCCCAACGATTTTTGACACTTTCGACCAGTTTTTTTTGAAGGCCTCAATGGAATTTGCAGGCTTAACATTTTTCCGGAGATATGCCTTAGTTAGGGCCCAAAATGTTTCGATTGGCCTGGCTTCTGGGCAGTTCGGCGGGTTCATGTCCTTAGGCACATACTCGACTTTATTTTTTCTATACCAAGATAGGGTATTTTTTGAGTAGTGGACAGAAGCCAAATCTGGCCAAAACAACACAGGACCATCATGCTCACGGATCATGGGCAACAGCCGGCGATTTAAGCACTCCGATATGTATGTGTCGGCCTTCATTGTTTGTGTAGTGACGAATGGCTTAGACAATTTTCCGCACTCACAGATAGCCTGCCAAACCATTACTTTTTTGCTGAATTTTTCAACAAAAATGGACTTTTCAGCATCATCAACATGGTTTTGACGGACGGTGTAAAATTGCTGACCTGGAAGCATCTTATAATCAAATTTAATATAGGTTTCGTCGTCCATAACAATACACGCCGATTTTCGACACAATAACCTATCATAAAACTTTCTCGCCCTAGGTTTTACGCATGCGGCCTGTTTAGCTGTCCGTTTTGGTTTCTTTTGTTTTTTAAGGGTCTTTAGACCAATTCTTGCTTTGGCACGTTGGACGTTGCTAGCCGAAGTTCCAAGTTTTTTGGCCACATCTCTAACAGATAAATCTTTTTTTCTGCTAAACACTTTAGGAATTTTGCGGTCCAATTTTGGATTCACAGGGCCCTTTTTTCGACCACTTTTTGGTGCGTCGTGAAAGCTGAGATCCTCACCATATTTCCGGATTGCGGTACGTACGGCTCCGATGCTAACTTCTGCAGAATTCGCCAACTGTTTGAGCGTGATGTTAGGAATTGTACACCATTTGTGCACAATCTCTTTCCGTTTATCTGGAGAAATCCCTCGCATTTCCCGTATTTTACACACAAACTTCGCAAATAATGTAAAGAAAAAATGGCACTTAGTATACCTACAATGACACATAACTTTTTTTTTCTATTTCGTATTATAAACCAAAAAGGTAACATTGCAAAGTTGTGCTTATACTTTCTGGAACACCCGATACGTCCAACAATGAGAGGTAGGGCACAGCGATGACCATCACGCTTGAATCTAGAGCAGCCCAACTTGGGAAGTACCTCCTCCTTACAGAAGACCTCAGCCATAATAGCACTGGTAACCCCCCTTAAAGGCCGGCAACGCGCTTGTGACTCCCCTGTTGTTGCGGGTGCCCATGGGCGACGGTAATTGCTTACCACCAGGCAATCCATCAACTCGTTTGCCGCCTATGTAATAAAAAAAAATAGACCTTACTAGTATAAATAATCATATTTCTTTATCTAACTGTTATACCTACGGGTGATAATGATAAGATGAAGATTAGATTAAAACAATAACCGGGCAAGTGCGAATCGCACTCGCGCGCTATGAGTTCCGTATCATAAAATCTTTACTTGTACAACGTAACACCATATAACTTATATTGTCTAGGAGCACTCGTTAATTTATTTTTCACTAGTTGTGCCCCGCGGTGTTACCCGCGGTTTATTAGGGAAAAAACGTAGCCTATGTGTTAATCCAGGGTGTTAGCTAACTCCATACAAAATTTTATTAAAATCGCTCGTCGTTTAGACGTGAAGAAGTAACAAACATACACACTCACAAACTTTCGCCGTTATAATATTAGTGTAGATAAATATGCACTATTATGATAACACTATGTCCGTTATAGACTGCGAAGTATGTGTTTGCAGGTTTGGCTAGACGAGGGGCACGGAAGGTTGTAAAGGTTAACATTGCCGGCCGGCAAAGGTCATGATTTTTAATTGCTATTCCACTTACATTTGTGACACAGTATCATAGCCATTGTCCATTAATAGTACATTACTGCAGAGGCCGGGAAGTAAGGGGTTGTACTGAGTATTGAGGCCGATTGTTACGAGGCCGGCAAACTCTTTTCACACCGATGTATGTATAGTGCTCAAACATGCAATAAATATTTAATAGTCATCGAGTGGAACGCTGCAAAAGGGTTCGGAACATGTAAAAAATACTCCCCGTATTACCCCTCTGCACCAAAAATAACATCATTATAAAAATAACTTAACCACCGTGACACCATATCATAACGGATTGTTCAGTAAATGATAGCAAAAAAATGGACCCGGGTATGTCCTTAAACTACGTCCAACAATGAGAGGTAGGGCACAGCGAAGTACCATCACGCTTGAGTCCGGAGAAGCCCAACTGGGGAAGTACCTCCTCCTTACAGAAGACCACAGCCATAATAGCACTGCTACCTTTCAGGTATGTAGTGTTGTATTCCTGGTGGTGAGTAATGTTCCCAGAGCTCCAACCCCCCTTAAAGGTCGGCAACGCGCTTGTGACTCCCCTGGTGTTATGGGTGCCCATGGGCGACGGTAATTGCTTACCATCAGGCAATCCGTCTGCTCGTTTGCCACCTTTTGTCATAAAAAAAAAAAAAAAAAAAAAAACATATACAAAGGTTCCTAACTAAAGTTAAAATGTGAACCAAATGCCTGGTTCAACAATCAGGTTACGGAGTGGATGTGAAAACACACAACTGAATTATTAAATACAGTTTATTAAATTAACTAATGCTCGTTTTACCAATCAAATTTAGTTAACCCCGCTTGTACATGCAAAAAAAAACATAACTGTCACTTTTCCCGCCGAGGAACGGATGCCCGTATTTTAAGCTTAAACGGACCAGTGTATTTGCCTATGATTGGTCGTCTTGACAACTGTCAGAGACGGCTGATCATAGATAGTCAAAACAACTAAATTTAATATAAATTGGTTAAAAATGAATTACATATATATTTAATTAAAAGTAAGTCCTAAAATTATAACAAAAAGACCGGTCTGGCCTAGTGGGTAGTGACCCTACCTATGAAGCTGATGGTCCTGGGTTCGATTCCCAGTTGGGGCATTTATATTTGTGATGAGCACACATATTTGTTCCTGAGTCATGTGTGTTTTCTATGTATTCAAGTATTTATATGTATCTATCTATTATATATATATCGTCGTCTAGTACCTACAACACAAAGCCTTACTGAGCTTACCGTAGGACTAGGTCGATTTGTGTAAAATTGTCCCAAAATATTTATTATTATTATTATTTATGATTTATTATTATCTATCTTTTAAAATATCCATGACTAACTTGTTAGCACCTTATTATATACGTAGAGGAGTTTTTTAACTGTTTGCTATATATACGATGCTAAGTGACTGACTGACGGCTCGCGATCGTGTCCGTGATTCGTGAACCCGTAGCCGTGCGCCCGGTTTCGTGAATCACGGCAACGGTTTTCTGGTCCGTTCCGCACGTGACATTCGGTTACGTGAAATTAGGGTACGTGAATCCGTGTAGGCGTGATCACGCCTTCACGTATCTTAAGAACACGCCGGTTCGGTCCGCCCGTAATATATACTAAGTGGTAACTCAATTCAATAAAACTTAGTAGTTATTTATTTTTCTCCCGGGCGTGGCGAAATTACGAAACGTGCGATAAGTATCCAACGGAATCGAGCCCGAAGCTCCACACACGGACGCAGGTACGGGCTACGTGTCACGGCGTGTCACGGCGTGTCACGTGAATCCGGATGCGAACGCAGGTACGTGACACGTACCTGGCCGTGTTCGTGAAATTCGTGATCTTAGTACGGGCGGTGTTAAGAACACGTAGCTACGGGTCAGCGTACATCACGGATACCAGGAGCCCTCTGCTAACAAATTAGTCACGAATATTTTAAGAGATAATACAAAACATTTTGTTTTGATTTTCCGAACAAAATAAAATATAATAATTCGTTTCTAATATGTAATGGTAAGTAAGTACATTTTCGATAGTATGCTTATCTACCTATACAAAGTTGTTTCATTTCATCAGCGTAATGGCCGACGCACCCCAAATGGCGCGATATCGCGTCGTTTCACGGAAAATATTTATCTAATCATGGATTGAATGTCATTCTGCATACATCAATTTAAGAAATAGGTCAATAGCCTAGTTTGGCGAGCGAGTCACATCACTACCTATAACATTTTTTTTAAATACAAGACTGATATGTATTTTTTTTTACAAGGCTAACCAGCGTTTCACCTCAATCATACCTGGTAAGTGTCGTCGAAGTCGAGGGTTCAGTAACAGCCTGTTCACTCTTGTCTTGAAAAGACCCAAATTATTATCTTTTCGGAAATACAGACGAAGGTAGCGAATTCCATTCCTTAGCAGTCCGCAATCGGAGGGTAGATGCGAATCACTGTTTATGAATATGAACAATAAAAAAAACTAATTTTGGAGTAGATTACAAACAAGAAACATTCCTCAAATGAAACATTTCAGTGAAATGTTATAATATAATAATAAATATTTCGCGACAATCTTACACGAATCGACCCAGTCTTACGGTAAGCAAATTTTTTCATTCAGTTTTCATACATTTGACAGGTCGTTTGACAACTTTAGTATGAAAACTGCTGTCAGTTTACTCCATTTAATTTAAAAAAAAATATTTGTAGGTGTTATGTACTTGTTTTTGTTATAGTAATTAAGTGTTTGTAGATTCTTAATGTTGCAACTGGTCTCATTGTTTTTGTTATTTTTAAATGTTGCAACTGTTATATTTTTTTGTTATTTTCCATATTTACGTTTTGTTGTACCTTTAAAAGATAGTTTATTATTTAATTTAATAACGGTAACTGCGATAAGTTGTTTTATAAGTATTCCATTTTATATTTTTCTGTCACTTTGTATATTTAAACACAATATTGTATTGTTCATGAATAAAAAACTATGACTATGACCCATGCCTCAGGAACAAATATCTGTGCTCATCACACAAATAAATGCCCGACAGGAATTTGAACCTAGGACCATCGACTTCATAATTAGGGTCACTACACACGAGGCCAGACCGGTCGTCAAAGAAGTAGTAATAAGAACACAAAACTGTGGAGGTTTACAACAGGCGGTCTTATCGTTAATAAACGATCGCTTCCAGAAAACCTTTAGGTAACGGAAATTGATACAAGATGTTTCATTTATTAACACGATTTTTGTAGCCAATATACACAGCATACCTAATTACGCCTAGGGCACTCTCTAGTATCATCATCATATTAGCCGAAGGAGGTCCATAGCTGGACATAGGCCTCCCCCAAAACTACCCACGGTGACCGGTTTTACGACACCCTTACCCTTTGGATTCCCGCGATCTTGTGGCCTGACTCCTTAGCCGCTACCGTTACCAGGGGCTTTCCATGGCCATTACATTTCATACTCGCCACGGTCGGGCGGGTTGGCGATCGCAGTGATCCACCGCGATGTTGGCGAGCACAGGCATCCTGGGATTCTGCTGCCCTACCCTCAGTCTTGACCGTAGTTTTAGGACATACCCGGGTTAATTGTTTTTTCACCTCACTCGCTCGGAAAACCTTAATAGTTTATAGCGCGAAATCTGCGTGGAAAAGCTTATTTTATCCGCTAGCGTGGAAAAGTCATTCGAATTTCGAAGCCGATTGTTGTAATTCTCTGTGGTGCAATAACTTTTTTTTAAATATAAAACTCCTTCAACGCGTGACTGACGCCGCGAAAAACGATATTCGTAAATTTCGGACTATTGTCTCTGTCACTCTCATCGGAGTAAAAGAGAAAGACGCTCGCAATATACGAACTTCGATGTTCGCGGTACCGAGCCTGAGTTCATATTAACCATAGATAATAACCAATCAGAAACATGGTTTGATTACAGATTTTTAACTTCTTTATTTTTACCTACCTACACTTTATTTTATGCCAAATAGGTTTTATTATAAATACTAATATTTTATGCCACATTGGTTTTATTGTAAATACTAATAGTATTTCTGTTATAGTATTTATGTAATTTACATATTTTGGCTAATTAATCCATTAAATAAAACACAATTATATTGTTTATTTGATAAAGAAATTGACATGTACTTAATATTGTAATATCTGAACGCAACCGAAAAAAAAAGAAAAATTTAAAAAGTGTTAAGTTATCAGAATTCACGTAATCGCAAATTTGTCGGATTTGTCCTGTGCTCAATGTTTGAACTATAAAAATGTGTGGTTCTAGCAGCGATGCCGATATGATTTCCCTGAAAAATCGCGCGATATGTTTCTTTTATTGTTTTTCTTCCCGTTCGAATAGTCCTCGCTGTAGTGAGGTGAAAAGATGTGTGTTCCGCATGGCTGCAAAATTATTTGGCGTCTCGTGTCTTGAAAGCCTCGCTACGCTCAGGAATCTATCTTTGAACCATTCGCTTCGCTCATGGTTCAATCATAGCTTCCTTCGCTTGCTCTGCTTTCAATTTCAACACTAACGCCAAATAACCACTTTGCAGCCTTGCATAACAAATAACTATTGTTTTACATAGTTGTTATACTATGCATGTATACTTATATTGCACATATATAATATATCGTATCAAATAATATAATATACCTATAAATTATTTACCATAAACAATAATAAGGAAACATGTATTCTTACCTATAAATTTGCATATCCTTCTTCGTCTCATATTTAAGAAAAACAATTGTCGTTCTGAAAAACAGTTTAGTAACATCACTTTTTCTATTAAAAAAAATCACCACTTCACTTATATTTTGTATCTGTTGAAATTTTGTTTTTAAACCAATAACCACATTTCGATATAACCTTAAATCTAACTAGCCGCTATACACAACTGATGTCTAAACACAATTGGAAAGTCATCAGAAACTTTAACAATCAAAACTTTTGTCACTCAAATGATTTCGTTGAAAATATTTCATAAAAGACGTTATCGTCACATGGCGTAATCTTGTAGACTAACAAACTTTATAAATAAACTACCTGACCTGACTCCACATGTGCATACACTTCTCTTTCTTTCCAGTAATAAACGAACGAGAGCGCAACTACAACTGAAGTCACAAAGTCACGCCCAATTTTTTTCACGGTCAAATGCGTCGGTCGCGCGCTCTTGTTTTTTTTTTAATTGTTTTTTTTTAAGAGTGTTTATGCATGTTGCGCTACACGGCCGCCATTCGCGGAGCTCGAATAATGACTAAATAAAGTACCCAGCTTATCTCTCGGTTACTTGGGACTTATCAATATCGATAGTTTGATACGAACATTATCAATTAAAAAAACCAATACGTTTTAGTAAAAATATATGACTATAACACGTATAAGTATGACTTTACGTACTTACGTATTTTTTCTTTAGAATTTTTTGCCGGTAGCAAACAGATATTGGACGCGTGCCAGGGAGTCAATTGACTTAATTGATGGCCCAACATAATATATCCTTACTCTTTGGGCCCAACGCTGGGCCAGCGAGATGGCCATGCGATGGTTTTGAAGCTTGAAACTACACGATGGGGGCATTTAGTTGTGCTGTGATTAGAACTCAGAGCTCTGAGTGTAAGTTTTTAACGTAACTTTACGTTACGAACGCGTTTGCGTTTCCCATATAAATAACATTATTACTTACGCGTTCGTTAACGTTTTCTTATGTCAAAAGTAACTTACACTAGAGCCTCAGATTCTTATGGCAATGACGTCACAATATGGTAACGTGGGTGTAAATGGAAAGGTGGAAAAAAAATACATAAACAAATGTATATGAATTGCATCAGAAAAAAAATACGGTTTTTAACCGAATACGTTTTAATCAATCACAATAGAAATTGGTCAGTCGACGAAAGAACAATGTCGATAATTTAAACAACTGACAAACGATTTTTTTTATCTTATCTTCATAAACATAAATCCTTATTAATTACTACTATAGTACAATTCCATTTACACCCACGTTACCCTACTGTGACGTCATCGCCATAAGAATTCGGGGTCTAGTTGTGATCTAATTGTTTTGACCCACTTAACATGCGGCCGAGAAACGGACACTTTGACCTTCCCATCACTATCCAGCCGCGCCTTAAGCCATCCGATACCAGTAATTACTACATGCTGGCCCATCTTATGCTACCGCCACACATTCGCACGAGTAACGAGACGAAACACGAGCACGCATAGTACGCGGACGTCTCGCTATTCCTCTCGTCCCTCGCATCGCGTTTATGTATAGGCAAAGTCTCGTCGAACGTTTCGATGAATAGCGAGGCGAGTGACGAGCCAGCATGACGCGGAGTTAGTCAGAAACATACAAAATGTCACGATATATCTCTATATTATAATAAAATAAAGTTGTGTTAGTTCCGGCACTTATAACTCGAGAACGGCTGAACCGATTTGGACGATTTTGGGTTTCGTTGTGATCGTCTTGGTTAAAAGTTTAATGTATGCTTATAAGAGAAAAAAAAACAAAGGTACAAAGTTCGCCGGGACAGCTATGCAAAATTGTAAATAATATAGTATAGTAATATGATAAATGCATAATTGTATAATGTTAAATACAGGTCTGGCCTTATCTAGCGAAATGGTCTAAGGGCCTTATTACACATTGATTAGTTATATGAGTTATAGCTATTGAGTAGTTCATACATTAGCCACTTACTTAGTGTTTAGTAACAAATGTATGAACTCGCCCTAATCACTAATCAATGAGTAATCACTAATCAGGCCCTGAGACAAAGGCTCCTAAATAAAAGGTCTGACCTAGTGGGTAGTGGCCGTGTCTGTGAAGCCGACGGTCCTGGGTTCAAATGCCAGTAAGGGCATTTGTTTGTGTGACGAGCTCAGCAGCGCTACCGCGAAACATGATATTCGTAAATTTCTGACAATTGTCTCTGTCACAGTGTCACTCTTATAATGCCTTAATTGGAGTAGGTAAAAGAGAAATATGCTCGAAATATACAAACTTCGATGTTCGCGGTACCGGGCCAGATATTTGTTCCTGAGTCATGGGTGTTTTCTAATGTATTTAAGTATTTATATGTATCTATCTATTATATATATCGTCGTCACACAAGCCTTACTAAATAAAACTTAATACTTATTTAAGTTTTTCACCTATACATGCTTTAATGACAATAATTTGTCATTACCTTTTTTTTTTTTGGAACCTGACTTGGGCTTTATGCACACGTGTGGTGCGATAGAGCAGGCGGACTGTGTGGGGGGAAGGTAGCCTGGGGAAAATCCAGGACCCTTCCGCGCCAGACTTGACTTGTACTACTGGAATACTCCTACTGAGTTTTCGCTTCCAGTGAGATTGGTTGAGACGGTCTCAACCTGATCTGAGTGGTGTGTAATGGTATCGAGCTAATGGGAGTTGTCATTACCGTTACCACAACTTCCGGTTAGTGCGACGTGAAATCACCAGTCGCTTCGTAGTCTTTATATTTTTGGCTGATTTAACCTTAGGCAGCTAAGTCGTGTCCCTAAATGTCGCATGTCCGTTATCAAAACATGATGTGCAAACATCTGCTACCTAGGTATAAAGTTTATACCTAAGCCATGAATTATATCTAAAGGTGCTCCTACACGGGCGATAAAAATTGCCGAATTGTTTTTGACGTCACGTCCATTTCAAACAATTCGAATATCGCTCAAAATGGAGCAATCATTGCTCCAGTAGTACGCCGTTCTGGTGCCATCGACATTCAAATTCAAATCTATATATATTTATAAACGTGAAAGTCCTGACTGACTGATCAACGCCCTGCCCAAACCGCTTAACCTAGATAGCTGATTTTTTTAATAATAGGTAGTTTATATACCGTAATGATCCATCAGGATTTTTGGAAACTCCACCATTAAGGGGGTCAAAAGGGGGGTGAAACTGTGTATGGGGATTGTGTAAAATTTAAAGCGAGAGACTTGAAATTTTTTGTAAACACTCCTTATCTAATACAAGAGAAGTTATTTCAGCGTTTTTTGAAATTAATCCCCTAAGGGGTCAAAAAATGGTTCTTCTGCGCGTGCGAAGCCGCGGGCAAGAAGCTAGTTGTTGAATGCAGCAACTCAGGAAACTAGGCAATACAAATACATTCTACACGAGAAATTCAGTGGAGCAACAACCGCGCTCGCCCTACTAGAAAAAGAATGGGACACGCATATATGTGCGTACAGGATAGAAATAAAAAAAATCGAATCTTCTGGCAATCGGCAATTGTTCGGCGATACTGAGCAACACCGAAATGAATGGAGCAATTCGAGAAATCATTTCCAAAATAATTTCCGCAATTTTTATAAATTGCCTCATATATTCCTCAATTAATTGCTCCATTAGTTTCGGCAACGTGTCGCCGGGCAATAATTGCCCGAAAAATCGCCCGTGTAGGAGCACCTTAAAGTAGATAGTAGTATTCCTAAATTAAAAATGAATATACGCAAGAATAGGTGAACAGGGGGGGCCAAGTTTTTCGAGGCGTACACTCGAATTCATAACATTTTAAGGTCAGGTGTATTATATGAAAGATAATATTTTTATTTACAAAAATTCCAATCGTATTATGATAGCTACAAGTACTTAAATAGTTACAGTACAAAATCTAAACAAGGCCCTTTAGATAGATAGATAGAAACATTTATTCATGACACACACACACATAATAATAACAAAAAAAAACACATTACACAAACGACGTGTGCCACGAAATGGCCTCATCTCAGCGTAATGCCAGCAATTGCCAGCGCTGGTCTTCCGATGAGACCATAATTAGGCATTGTACCAAGGATGCAGGCAGCATTTCCTCGTTGTATCGCAATGCTGATACGTTGTGCGAGGAAGCCAGCTCTTCGGTCACCAGTTACGTCAACCAGATGCTTCGCGATTTCTGCAAAAAGTTTGTGCGCGCTGGGACCCCATGGACCTAGCTTCTCTATGCCAAACGGTACAAAATGGTACTCTTTGCCCAGACTCTTTTGTCGTTGGCTAAGTACCCACAACACAAGGGTTCTTGAGCTTACCGTGGGCTCAGTTTTCTTTAAGAAGTTCCGTAATATTTATTTATCTCCACCTTGGAATGCGGCGGAGGTTTTTGTACCTTAAAAATTGAATGAGTCTAAAA
This sequence comes from Grapholita molesta, assembly GCA_022674325.2. Taxonomy (NCBI): domain Eukaryota; kingdom Metazoa; phylum Arthropoda; class Insecta; order Lepidoptera; family Tortricidae; genus Grapholita; species Grapholita molesta. The sequence goes on along the minus strand of CP053141.2, from coordinate 2,460,415 downwards.
AAAGGTAAAATTACTTTTTTCGAATGGTGCGTTAGAAAAAGCTATGTTAACATTGAAGCTATGCTAAAATTTAACCCCATTCTCAGAGGCCTCTCCCGACGGCGATTTATGGGGGAGGCTTCTCCTGGAGTGGATGTCTGTTGCTGATAAGATAGATAAATGAAAAGTAAGGTTTTAACATTTGACCCTGTTAGTTAAAAACATACCCCTATTTGTAGAATGCGAAACAGTTTCTTTTTCTATGAGAAAAACTGGTTTTCCGATTCAAACGGTTTTATTTAATACTGTTTCAATCCCAATTTCATGTCCTACTCCTATTGTAAATATATTGGGAAAAAATAGGGATAACATAATTGCTCAAACAAAACCAAAAGGCGTTTCACGTTTGTATGATCGATTATCGTCTCTTTTCTACGTCAAAGCTAATTAAGGCATGGAAAAAAGAATACAAATAATCGTAAACCATAATCAAAGTTTATTCAACAATAAAAAACAATATTATCTTTGGTTTTAACGAAAACAGCACATACTGCGCCATCTATACAACCAAGTTGAAACTCTGTAAACTAAAATTTAATCTAAATACTACGTTCTTGCTTCTATATTTTAATATAATTTAACATATTGCAACTTATAGATAATGTATATACCTATTATTAAATAATATAAAAAGGCTATATCTAGTTTAGTGACGCCATCTAGTGTTAGTCGTCAGAAGGCTGTTTGACCCAAAAACCCCAGGGGGCGTATCCGTCGTGTTTCGTAGGTCCTCGGTAAACTTTAATTTGCACTCTTGCTACGTCATCTGTTGGTGAAATATGTAACATTAGTAAAAACAAATAAATAGCTACAAAAACAATTAATAATTAAATCTAACAAAAAAATTCAACTAAAATTGACATAAATCTAAATAATCTCTGCTGATACCAAAATCTCTGCAGGGTACTCGAATTCGAAATTTTGAATACGAAATTGATCACACACAAAAGGTTCTCATCATTATTTTTGCACAAAATGTATAATTTCGTTACACGCGATTATATTTTTTTATTATTCATGTTACTAAAATACCACTCCTGTGTTTATGAGTTCAAAAATGTGACAAGTCGAGTACATTAACGGTCAAAAATTGCTCCCCAGCATTTCTTCGCTGAATCGTGAGTATAGATGCAATGTATATCCGGCCACTATATACTCGGTATCCGGCCGAAACGGCCAGAATTTTACTATTCAGCCGGATACCGGATAGAACATTAGTGAAGGGCAACAAATTAACAATGTCAGACTACCTTTATCAATGTCCGCAATATAGTATGGGACATGTGAGGAATGTTATACTCATCGAGCTACATACCACCAAACTAAGTAAAATGTACAGCTATTTAAAATGGGATAGTTACAATTTATGTTAATTTAAATGAGTTTCCGATAATTCGGCACTGTTGCAAACGCCATCTCACGGAAATTTAAAATAAAATGGTAACTATAATGTGAACGGCCATGTTAGGTTAAAAACTAAGTAAACTGTTTATTTTGTTCTACTTATGTATTACGATAAATCGTAGCCATATCGTCGATGTCTAAAAGATAAAGCATAAAGGCACGATACCAATCGCCTTGCACATTTTGTGACTGAATTAATAAAAACTTGATAACAGCGCCATCTTTGGTCCAACTTTGTGAACATTTCAAATGTTTGTTTTAATTTTAACACTTTTACCTTTTTTCTCGTCGGCGTGGCTATGGTCTTCATCTTCGTCAAACTCCTGTGGTCTCGCAACGGACAGCACCACCAAGGACAGCAGCAATAATATGCATAAGCGTTTCTGCAATATTTCAGTTAATTAAAAATAAAGAAACGCGTTTATTCCACTACTAGCCGCTAGATGTCGTAACGAGTAAAAGAGCTTATTTTTTATTTAAATTATCTACATAAAAAAGAAGTACAAGTCTCATTTAAATTAAATCTTCTGTACACATTTATGTAATTGTATTCACATTGAGTATTAGGTGTCGTAATAAGCGACAAAAGGAAAAAATGGGCAGGTAGGCAACAGCATCTGTTGAAAACTAATCTGCGGCTACTGCGGTCGTCAACCCTCTAGCTAAACGTGGCGAGTAGGACAGCTACCACAAGATGATACATGTCATGTGTGGGGGAGGTCTATGTACAGCAGTGGACAACTTATGGCTGAAATGAAATCATGAACACATTGAGTGCTAGGAACACTCAAGTCGGGTTCTCTATTGTAGTGGTTTTTCGCTACATAAGAATACACAGGTTGTAGCTACAGTTGTAGTAAAGTGAATGATGGCACTTAATATGTTAACTTTAAATCTGTATGGTGATTTCTGTAAGTAACTAGTGTTGTAAGTATAACTCTTACTTGTTAATGAAGGTTAGTGAATACATTCCAATAAATACATACTACTAAACAGTATGCATAAATTAGCGAAATGCACTGCACATGAATGGACTAGCAAGTGCAGTGTAGGACATCCACCCACAAGATGGACAGACAACCTTATAAAGGTCACCAGAAAACATTGGATACAGTTCTCTTCCAACTGATGCCTATGGAGATCCAGAGTGGAGACCTATGTTCAGTGGATGTCTTATGGCTGAGATGATGATGACTACATACTTCCGAGCATTAAACAGCAATTTCCAGAGTAGCATTCCATTACACTCCTTATATATATATATAGAACGGTCAAAAAGTTTACAAGTCAATTTAGTTGCCAAGCGTACCCCAGGCTCCCATGAGCCATGGCAAAATGCCGGGACAATGCGAGAATGATGATAATGAAATGGTATCAGTATTGGGAAAAGATAATAGCCAGTTTACTTATTCTACATTATTTAATAAGTTTAAAAATAGCTACATTACACATATTGTTAACTAATACCTTAATTTAGTGATACAAATATTAATGCACATTTACATTCTACACTTTACTACTTTCAGATGCTTTATCCGACTCATTCCCGCTGTCTGTAGACACCGCTTGAGCTGGTCTCTTACTTTCCTCTTCATCTTCGCTTAAAGATGAACAGTCAGAGATATCCGCATCAATCCATAACTTCTTCTTTTTGGCCTTAGTTTTTTCTTCTACCAACTTTCTTTTCTGGCCAGTTTCATTTGATGACCCTGCTGCTTGCCAGCCAGCATCTAAAGCCGCGCTCACACGCTCGGGCAACTCCTGTCGCTCACGTTCGTAGCTAGGATGCAAGTTGACATCGATCTTAGGCTCAGCTATCAAACGTTCTATCTTCTTTTGCTTTCGCTCGGCAGCGTCTCGTTCTCTCTCTTCCTGGCCTTCCAACCACTTGCGGAGACGTTTCTCTTCGTTGATATCTCTCAATCGGCGCCCTGATAGATCGCGGCAAGCTTCGCGATTTGTAGTTTTCTCAATTTGCGCCCCGATAGCACGCAACATAGATCCGAAACCTCCTTTACCTCCGATGAGTTTTGTAAACACCCTGACCACATTATCGGAGTTTTCCAACAAAGAATCACTGGCAACAGAACCTGCAGCTTTCCCATTGATGGTCACAAAGAGATCTTCACTTGGAATACCATATTTTTGAGAAATATTGCACTTCAATGACGCCACATCATGGATATTATTAGTGTCCGTTATGGCGGTGTCCTCGAAGAAAATGTGGCAGGGCATTATAATGATTAACTTCTTCAGTAGCTCCGTTAAAATAATTTTCAAGAAATGAGAAAGTAATCGTGTTGTGCGAGTGTTGTGCAAATACAAAAGAATGAATGAAATTCTCAATTTGACGTAAAATTGGGCGAATGAAAAATCTAGTTCAAGGAATGACAGATGACATGCGTATTCATACAGTATTGCCAGATATGAATACCAAACAATTACAAAGTAACGATAACGGTGACATCGATACATACGATATATGCGCCAGTCAATTTTAAAATTAAGATTTCCAAATATTAACACAAATATAAAATTTATAGAAATAAACACATAAATACATTAAATGAATGTATATATCATGATTCTTAACTAAATACTCACTTCCATATTTGTTGTATAGTTAGCAGCGTCCTCAAAATAACTACTACGAATTCTATATTGTTACTGAATGCTAAAATTGGTGGTAAGTCTTAAATAGACAACAGCTTTTTGTTAAATAATCGGAACCCTACTCTCTTTTTTTCACGCTTCAATGAACATCTAATAGTCAACAGAAAGTGAAAGCACAAAGTAATTGCGCAAAAAGAAAGGCCCGAATAAAACTACTCTAAATGTGTTTGAGACTTTATTTCATGCTTAATTAAGTAATCGTTATTATAGCTGGAGCAGCGAAAACGTTTAAAACTTATTTCCAGATAGAAAATGTTATCAAACATTGCATAACGTGTTATTTAATACGATCAAAAAATAACGTAACGTTAAAACTGCTTTACCATGAATTCTGAAATGTTACACAGATGGCGCCAAAGTTTTGTTACGTTGATTGACGCCATTACGATCTCCTGTCAAAAGAGCAATTTGATTGGAGCTTTTTCAAATTAACAGGAAGTCGCCTTTTATAACAGAAAATTGGAGACACCTGATTTCGTTGCTCGTGTTATTATGGCTCAAAATATCAATCCACACTACGCTTCATCGTCAAATCCTGCTAAACAGAACGAGGACACGATAAAACTGAAGGATAACCATGCAGTAAGCAAACGGTGAGTTTTGCAAACAAAGCGTTCGATTTTCTGCTTTCCCCCCATACTTTGGTCACGAACGAGTGGTTTTCTGTGTTTCAGATTGCAGAAAGAATTGATGGAGCTGATGCGCTGCGCGGACAAGGGGATATCCGCGTTCCCAGAAAGTGAGAACTTGTTCAAATGGATCGGGACGATTAACGGGCCCCTGGAAACCGTTTACGCGGGCCACAAATACAAGTTGTCGCTGGAGTTTCCAAATTCGTACCCGTATGCGCCTCCTGTGGTGAAGTTCGTGACGCCCTGCTTCCACCCGAACGTGGATACGTGTGGGTTAATATGTTTAGACATTTTAAAAGATAAGTGGACGGCTCTGTACGATGTTCGCACGATATTACTGTCCATTCAGAGCTTGCTAGCAGAGCCCAACACGCAAAGTCCTTTGAATCAGCAAGCATCCTTCCTCTGGCCAAACCAGCCCGCCTATAAGAAACATTTAGACGATTTCTACAGTAAACACAAAGACTCTTAGCTTAATTTTATGATCACTGTTTGATTTGTGTTGTGAATGTTTGTGCGTTTGCAGAGTGGAGTTGACGGGAGCATTTTGTTTTAAGTTTTCTGTTTGTGATTATTTTCTTTTAAGTTGTTAACAAATACATTCTGACCGGGTCTCCTTTGTATAGCGCTCCTTACATTATAATTTGTCTTCAATATCTGTTGCAAGTAAATTTCTCAAATAGCCATTATTGTTCATATTTTCTGTAACTTCTCTGATTATGTAGCTAACATTATTTATTTTTTGTTAATTTACTTGCCCGTCTCTTCAATCATGGTTTTGTTCTGGTAAATGAATTAATGTATATTGAAAGATCATTGACGAATATAATTCTTTAGTGCAATTCATTTTTGTTTTTTCTTAATTCCTAACTAAGGTGACGGCACCAGTAATGGACAAGGAACGAATCATGAACATTAGTGCTTATTTCAAAGGAGTTAAGTATTGTGCATTTGTTGGGACATATTCAATTTATAACTTTATGATTTTTGAAATAAGAACTAAGTGTCCATCATTGGTGCCTGTCAGCTTAAAGTGTCCGACATTAGTGCCATTACCTTACTGTGAAACTAAACAAATATATAGAATTATTTTCAATTAAACATCTAAATATAGATTAAACTTAAATTATTTGACTTATAAAACTCAAATGCAGATTAAAATAGGTTGTAGGCTTGTATGAAGCTGACAAATAAAAGAAAAAAGATTACACTTTTCATTTGGGTCTAATACACTTTATTTTGTTTTTATTTCCTGTGGTTAATAGTTACCAGCTTGTTACATATAATTTTGTCATTTTGGAAATAGTGTATATTATTCCATTCAAAAATTTTGGACTGGAAAAAAGTGTGATCAAAATTGTTTTGTTTTTCACAAAGGTGTGAAGCGATGAGTTATTAGGGCTCTGCTGCTATTTAGAGAGTCTGACATCCCTGGGTTTTTAGTTTGTGGGTAGATTGGTCGGTTTTTCTGGCTAGAACAGGGTGGCATACCCCTAACGAATCGGACTCCGAATGTGCACCGCATTTTCCCAAGGACAAAAATGGGTTAGTACTTATATTTATTTTTAGTTTACTAAATATAACTTTATTTACAGAAATTATAATATTATGATAACTACAAGTACTTATTTTTAGTTAGGTATGTTATGCAAACGATTAAGCCGATTATGTAAGTAAATAAAGTAATTGTAATAGAATGTGAACAACTACCTCCCAGCTAGAATTTAAAATGGAATAAGATAATACTTCAAAAACAGGATTGGTCAAAATTTAATTGTACCTAAGTTTTTTATCACTTGTGCAATATACTAGGTAGTAGGTACAGTCAGCAGCAGAAGTGGCTAAGCGGTTGAGGTGTTCAAAATTAGGTCAACACATCTTTATTGTCAAGAGAATAAGAGCGCGTGTAGGTCATTTTGAACACTTCACCCGCTCAGCCACTTTTACTGCTGACTGTACACCTGTTTTCTCTAACTTACGTATGGGTAGGTAATGAATACTAATTATATTTGAGCATTTTTATAAAAAAATTGCCATTTTTCTAAGTTATGTCATTTTACGTCAATTTTATGTTTTTTTTTTCTACCCAATCACGAGCTCTTTTTAATAATATTTAATAGAAAATAGTACATTTCGATACTAGTGAAAAAAAATTTTTTTTCGACGAGGGTGAACGTTAGTGCCCGAGTGAAACGAGGGTGACAATCACCCGAGTCTTAAAGAAGTTTTTACACGAGTATCGAACCTCATTTTTCATAGCAAGTGCCTTAAAAAGTGACATTTACGCACGCGAAGCGTGCGCAAAGTGCACTTTTTACGCACTAGTTAGGAAAAATATATTTTATCTGTGCAATACATATTTCCTATCAATAATATTCGATTCTCTGATTTGATCTAGATGCTGAGAGAGCTGTTCATTCTGCTTTAAATTTTCGATGACAGGCGTTAAATCTAGAGTAGGACATTCGGGGTGAGTCATTGTTTACAAATTGTTATTTACAGAGAGTATTTTATACTAAATTAGGCCGTCACATCATATGGACTAGTTTTTTTTATACCTAATATTGTCTTTGCTTGCCGCAATAATTATTCATGACATAAAAAAAAAAATCTAAAAACGGAACGAGAAGGCCAAGTGCAAGTCGGACTTGCGCCCGAAGTGTTCCGTAATATTATATAGATACACACATAACAAGCGGAAGAAAAAAGGTAAACAATCACGTTTTTTGCATTGAAGCCCCCTTATATATATAATATTTTATTAATCAAGTAATATTTTATTTTTGAAGCGAATATTGCAGTTATTAGTACCACTAAAAGAATCATTTTTGTTTAATGGGAGTCCCCTTAACTATTATTTTTATTATGTTTTTAGTATTTGTTGTTACTTGTTAGAGCGGCAACATCATCTGTTTATCTGTGAAAATATCAACTGTCTAGCCATCATGGTTGCATGAGAATCATGAGATACAACAAGGGGGCCTGGAGCGGTACCGCGAACATCGAAGTTCGTATATTTCGGGCATCTTTCGCTTATACCCCAATTAAGACGTCATGAGAGTGACAGAGACAATCGTCCGAAATTTACGAATATCGTTGTTTGCGGTAGCGCCGCTGTCGCGTGAGTACGAAAAATACGGAAATCTTTCTCTTTCACGCCAATTAAGGCGTGATTAGAATGACAGCAACAATCGTTCCTTTCTGCGGTAGGCCTTCTTCGACAGGCAGACAGACTCCGCTGAGTCTTATTAATTGGGTAGGTTCCGTACCTCCGTCAAAAACTTTGAAGGGTTCGAAAGGTCCGGATGAAATTGAAATTCAGTATATGCAAAATAATCATTTTATGTACCTCATAATTCTCATAAATAAAATAAATATTTGGGGACAATCTTACACACATCCACCTAGTCCTACGGTAAGCTCAGTAAGGCTTAACAAATACTAGAACAAAGGATTCCTCAGTCATAGTCGTAGAACGATATTATGTGGAGTCCTAATTTTTGACAGTTTTAGACCTAGGTAATACTAAGTTCTTTATTCATTTATTTTTAGGGTTCCGTACCTCAAAAGGAAAAAACGGAACCCTTATAGGATCACTTTGTTGTCCGTCTGTCCGTCCGTCCGTCTGTCAAGACCCTTTTTCTCAGGAACGCGTGGAGGTATGAAGCTGAAATTTATATCAATTACTCAGGTCTACTGTCCCTTGAAGCTGTGAAAAAATCAAACTTCTAAGCCAACGCAATCAAAAGATACAGCCGTTTATGCCGCAAATTTTCGACACTTGCAAGGGAATCAAAACCTACAGGGTGCTTCCCGTGAACTCAGAATCTTGAAATTTGGTACGAAGCAACGTCTTATAGCATAGATAAAGGAAAAATTACGAAAACCATAAATTTTTAGTTACATCACATAATATATTTTTTTTTTAATAATTTTAAACTTACTACCCATTTCCTCATAAACGCGTAGAGGTATTAAATTGAAATTCATACCAAATACTCAGGTCTATAATACCTTTAAGCTGTAGCAAAATCAAACTTCTATGTCAACGCAATCAAAAGAAACAGCAATTTAAGCTGCATATTTTGAAACTCGCAAGTACTCGCAAGGGAATCAAAACCTAAAGGGTACTTCCAGTCGACCTAGAATCTTGAAATTTGGCATGAAGCAACGTTTTATAGCACACATAAAGGAAAAATTCCGAAAACCTTACATTTTTAGTTACATTACAAAATATATATTTTTTAATAAATATAAACTTTGTAAACCTTGCAGGTTTGTACGGAACCCTCGGTGCGCGAGTCCGACTCGCACTTGGCCGGTTTTTTTAAATTAAAAACACGAATATAATTTATCAATGTCATATATTTTCATTTTTACATCACTTAATAATATAAATGAATAAACAAATGTTGCTATTTACAAACAAACAACAGACTTAAGGTGTTATTCCGGAGTCGACAGCAAACAGTAAAAAATACATAAATCAATACTTAGCTGCGACAAAGTAAATTAAGTCTCTATAATGAGGAAAACTGCTTAAAGCTCCTCCCGGCCCAGGCTAGCACTTGATTGGCGGTACAGTATCTCAAGTTGATAGTATCTCTTGAATTAACCAAGTTAGAATACCAGATATTTACCAGATATTTGTTCCTGGGTCATGGGTGTTTTCTATGTATTTAAGTATTTATATCTATCTATCTATTATATATATCGTCGTCTAGTACCTACAACACAAGCCTTACTGAGCTTACCGTAGGACTAGGTAGATTTGTGTAAGATTGTCTCGTAATATTTATTTATATTTATTTATTTTATTTATTTAGAAAAGGTTGGTAGTCTATCTCGCCGTGATATACTGCCGCGCCAATCACATGCTAGGCCTAAAGACGACAAAAAAAAACATCTCATTGGCTATGTCGAATCCATAGATCATTAACAAAAAAAACATAGGTCTATACTTGCATAATTTATTATATAGGGTTAAAAAATCATTGTATTAGCATTTTGCAAATGGTAAAAAAGCTTGCGATGCTTGATAAATAAACAAATGTGCATTCAAGAGATAGATTTTATTTCAGTTTAAGTAATTGCCACATACCGCATTCTTGTTTTAACTGTAGCTACAAGTTATTGTTTGTTTTGTGACAATTTTACAATAAATAATGACAAAGACTTGTAACCACGTAATAATAATGTAGTTCTCTGCTTGTAGGTCTTGTAACATTAAGCAATTAGATACATTTTACAATATACATATATTAAAGACTCATTGGCACAGTTTATGAAACTAATATAATAAGCTGAATTAAACCTTATCGGAAGGAGTAAAGGCTCATTTCAAAATGTTTATTTTGTCTATATATTTACTATATGAATACTTTATTGCACACTAAAAGTAGAACAATATTACACAAAGGAACAATAAAATATATAGTGGTAGTTTGCCGGTTGGAACTATTTAGTCATTATTATAGAACACCATAAGCTAATTTTGATAAATCTTTGACCTTTTGTTTTATTTCTGAAACATGAAATTTTCAACTTAAAATATGAAAAAAATATTTTGGCAAGACATATGAACCTCCTAAGGCCTACCATAGAAGTAAAATGCTATTCAAATTCGTTCTTTATAGTGTAGGAAATAAAGTATAATTTCTTTTGTGTCAAAATCGAAAGAAACAAATGAATTTCAACTCTGTTACAATTTTATAAAATTTAAATTTCTATAAACCTCGTAACGCTCACCATACTAAAATATTTAATAGTTAAAACCAACCTTACTATTCAGTGAATTGGGTTGAATTTTCTTTTGTACGAAAACTAATGAAATAAAATTTTTGGACCCGGGTATGTCCATAAACTACGTCCAACCATGAGAGGTAGGGCACAGCGATTACTATCACGCTTGAGTATGGGGCAGCCCAACTGGGGAAGTACCTCCTCCTTACAGAATACCACAGCCATAATAGCACTGCTACCTTTCACGTACGTAGTGTTGTGTTCCTGATGGTGAGTAAGGTTCCCAGAGCTCCAACCCTCTTTAAAGGCCGGCAACGCGCTTGTTACTCCCCTGGTGTTGCAGGTGTCCATGGGCGACGGGAATTGCTTAACACCAGGTAATCCGTCTGCTCGTTTGTCGCCTATGTCATAAAAAAAAAAAGAAATTCTACCCTATTTCCTTTTATAAATGATTTAAACTCCATTGAAAGGGAGTGTACATTGTAATGCACACTGGGCCTTACGAGGATTAAGTAATTAGTACTACAGGAGGCCCGTGGGCTTCATGAGATTTAAAAAAACTTAAATGAACATAGTCTGTAGCCAAAAATAACTAATATATATAAAAATCAAGAAACTTAAGGTAAGTACAATAACGTCAAATTTCGATTATTCGTGGTATTTTAGGCTTCGAGAAAATTTGATTATTTAAGTATATCTAATCAAATACACATAATCGTTAAAATTAAGACTAGAACAACGTGCGAGAAACTTAAATACGATATTTTTTATAAGATTGTTAAAAATAGTAAATTATTAAATTAGTTTTAAAGTTTAAACTTTTTGCCGCCAATACATCACGATACTGTAACTCCAATGTAAAAAGTAGATTTGCAACGAATAGTGGCTTGGCCAGATACCGGATATCCGGTGCAGTCATCGGCCGTATTACGCGATATCCGGTCGCCAGAATATTGACTTAAAATTAAGTGAATTCGAACGCGCGCGTTATTTATTTGGTATCAATGATCCCTAGATTGAATTGCGGACATTGATAAAGGTAGTCCGCAATATTAAACTGGTCTCGATAATATCAAAAATTTAAATTATAATTTAATTATTCCTTGTAGTTTGTTAAGTTTTTATCCTTAGTTGCCCATTACGTATGTGTTTTCGTACTATCCGGTATCCGGCCGAATACTAGGCCACTATTCGGTATTCGGCCGAATAGTGATATTGTGGCCGGATGGGCTGGGTACCGAATAGCGGCCGGGTATCTGTTTTTATCTCAAGTAAACAGCTTCATTATCTATGAAAAGGGACCTTATGGTCCCGCGTTACATTTGTATCGCGCAATCTTGAACAACTAAATAAGCGCCATCGACAATAAGGTCCATTTTCATAGATAATGCCACAAATAAAGCTTTTTACTTGAGATAAAAATGTGACATATTTGATATCGTTTCTCCATACAAACTTGCTCCCTTTTTCGGCCTTAATTCTGGAATAAACGATCGTGTCCATCCCCGTTTGCCAACAATCAGCCAGGTATTTTTATATAACGTGGTAAAACAATCCATAAATAGAATGCCTGAATGTTCATTTTATACTGAATTCGTATAATTTTATAGTAGTACCTTTATGACGCGGCCAACTTCAACATTTTTCTTAAGCGGCAAAACGTTTACAATAAAAGCATATTTCCAAACAGGACCGCCATAAAGAATATTGCAATAGAATTAGGAATGATACCTTAACACATTCGCTGCCACCCCCTCCAAAAATATATGGAAATGAACTCATGGGAACATGGTGGCAGTGAATGCGTTAAACAAATATTAATAAATAAATGTTATCTACAATTTTAATTTACACTCAATCGGGAATGATTTCGATTTTTAAATAGACCTATCTACTTAAACATTACAAGCAACATAGTCACTAATAATTACATCAGCAATAAATAATAATATATACAGACGAGAAATATTAACAGTGGCGGCGCTAGGGGCTAGGCGAGTACTTAAAAGCCGATTAGCTAAAATTCCAACGGTTCAATAGTTTTTAGGGCTCATTAAGAAAAGGCAAAAGCCATAATTTATCCGTCACTTTATTTAGTTTTATTTTATTTTCCCTAGCTACGCCACTGGCTATAATGATATCACATACAAAAATCTATAAGTATAATGTATATGAATTTACTTGAAATTGAACTACGCAATATAAGGCAATATTGAACGTTTGATATTCCAGTGCCTATGGATTTTAAATACTTATATTATACGTGCCTTTTACACTATAACACCTGACTTAAGTGACTTCCACAAAAAACCTCGACTCGTATGCAGTTCCTATATTGCACAGCGACTGAATATACTTCGATTCCGGTAGAAAATGGTTCCCAAATTTTCCAAAAAAAGTCGCCAATATTTTATTGACAGTTATCCCCTTACCCATCCACGGTTTTAGATATTATCCAATAAGCAAATTCCCGCTATTGGAAGGCTAAGTTGTCATTGGTCCATAAAAGTTTTGATTCGGGTAAAATATAATCTCATACGTCAAACCCTATGTGTGGTTGAAGGACTATATTTTAGACTCCGCCTCTGTGGACAGAGGCGTAGTGTTGTGGGGTCATTTTGCAGACTTCATTCGTTATCTATGTATATTATCAGTCGCTGTAACAACCAGATTGGCAGCAATTTATCGTTTGCAATTCACCATGTACAGTGCACTACAATAATATGCGTTATCACCAATGATCGGTTATTTTGATTAAACACTGGGTGAACGACCTGTATCATTATATTAGTATGGATATGCCCCGAGAATCCGGGCTTTATGTTGTTAGAAAAGGCAATGTGCAAAAATACAATGTGTTTATTTTATTGCACTTTAAAACACCTCAGTAGCTGATAGACACGCGTACTTACTCCAAATCGAACAAACGAGCACAACTGTTCACACTGACAGCAAATGGTGCCACCAAAGCGGCATATTTTGTACAGTTTGGACAAAAGTTTGGCGAGTAAGTAAGAAATTCCTTGCAGACAATTTAAATTGTTTTATTTTTGAACGATTTGTTCGGTATCGCGGGAAACTGTTGTATCTATATTAACTTTTCTACATGATATCCCGCGAGGGAAAATCCAAATAACCGATCACTGGTCATTACCAGGCAGCGGAACTTTGGTGCCGATGACATTATTATGACGCAAAATAATAGGAATATAGGATGTTCTTATAAATTATACACAACATAACTATCACGCTTTGACAGATGCAACAGTTGTCACTAGCTCGCCGAGTTAATAGCAATGTCAAACTTGATATTCAACCTGACTCAAATAAACTAAGGAAAGTTTCGACTTGCGTGATTCGATGTATGTTTTTCTATATTACTAGGTTTAGCTGTTATATTTTGCTGACAGCAAGAGCAAAACATTTTTTTATCTTTATCAACTAAGAAAGGAAATGTCTGCAAAAACGGCTGCTACGACTCCATGGCGACTGCGGTCAAGCGATATTGATAATGAGTTACAAATGTTGTACCTTATCAATTCACATTTCTAAAATTCACGAACAAAAAATCATATAACGATGTACAATATTGTTTTCGATAATTTTCTGATGACAATAACAAACACAGTTAAGAGATTATGTTTTTATAAGTACTCGCCGTCTCAAGTGTCAATAAAACATCCGTGAACTAAAGAGGCCAATAAGTTGTTAGTGATTATAATGATTATCTATCATCTAGATAAAAACACTCTGTGTACAGCCGCTACGTCATGCGTCTGTCATCGGCACCAAAGTTCCGCTGCCTGGTCATTACCAAAAAGCCAATATTGACCCTATTTGCCGCCGACAATTTTTTTGCAAGTCACACTAAAACCGAAATATAACGTAAAAAGCACGTTTAAGAACGACTAAAACTAACTTTTAACAATAATCAACAACACCACCAAAATAAAAATCATAACGGCTAAAACTAATATACAATGCATTTTTCTATTCTTCCTCTGATATTTCTCGGCTTTCTGCAACTGTTTATAGCCCTCTTGTACCTGCACTTGCGTGGTCTCAATGTTATAATCTATCCTATCCAATATGGTGCCCTGTTCGTGTACCATATTACCTAAATCTTTAAATATCTCATTCAAATCTACAATAGAACGAACTATTTTATTAACCTCATCCTCCCTCTCGGCTACCATTCTAGTGTTTTCTTCTTGCATTAGTAACAATTGTTTTTGGTTCAGCGTTGGTTTTTCAAAATCGCTCGGTTGTTGGTCAAAGTCGTCTATATAATTTTTTTGGGTACCTGATGTGCTTGGCAGGGAGAAAAGTAGGTCGGTCTGGTTGCTTGTTAGATCCGGTAGCAAGTTCTTGTCGTCTTCTAAGCTGAGCTCTTCGAAATTGGGTAGGTCGAAGTACGCGTTGGATCGTTCTTCTCTGGATGTGAGAGATTTTAAGTAGTTGGATTGGGCTGTGCGAAATGTTACGCTAAGCTCTTGGAGTGTTGATACTAGTGCTAAAACTACGTTTGTCGCTAGTTTTTGCTCCGTTTTGTTACCTGAAAAGTAATGGAAATAACTTTTCTCAAACATGCAATGAAATGTCTTCGTTACGTGCGTCATAATAGGCTTTGAAGTATCACGTTTAGGGCGGATCGACTCCAGAGGACAGGTAACGAATTTCATATAAAATTGAAGGCCTAGGCCGGGAAGTAATTTTTTTTTAATTTTTATGTATACCTGGCGTCTGTGTTCATGAAGCCTGTTCAAACAGCTGAGTTATATTTTTTTATCATTATTAGTGACTAAATGATTAGCGGGCTAAAAAATAATCTCGCTTATTTCAGACGAAATGGTATGAAGAGATTTATTTTATTTATCATGTAATTGAATATTCATATCATCAGGTTATTACATTATTATATTTATTATTCATGCTCTCAATTTTAAAATTGTATTGGCAACACCAAACACTACTCCACGCATGCGCGTTTTTGAACGCATTTTTGACTCAACCAATCAAAGGACACTTTTACTTGTTTTAATAATGGCGGAATGGAAAAGTTTCTCGGCGTGTAAAACTCTGTTTATTAAGACTAAATAGTGGTAAATGGTGTGATTCAATGCTTTTGTGACTTAGATATAGTGTTACGGGTGTATAAAAATTGAATAATCTAACCGGGCCCGGTTTAATTTATCTATATTTTGTTATTGTGTACCGCCAAAGGCAGATGCCGTAGCGCCATCATTTAAAAGGTAAGTGCATTCTTTTTTGGTGGTTTTTCTAAATGTTGTATATAGTAATTATAGCCAGACTATTTATGATAGTCATTAATTATTACATCGAAGGCAAAAATACTACAAAGCGGGATTGGAGGGAAAATTAAAAAACTTATGTCGTGAAGCTGTTTTGTTAAGTGGTATTTTTTTATTTATTTCATTGCATTAGTTTGAGAAAAGCACTATACATGCCTAGCCGTGAAAGGGTCTTGAAGGCTTCGTATACTATCCGGCCTCCTTACAGTCGGCCGTATATACAACTCAGCCTTCAACCCCCTTTTTCCCGGCGGCTGCAGTAATGTACTATTATAGATCAACGACAGGAAGAGGGTAGATCGCTACGGAGTGTGGTTTGACCACAGTTAAATCTCGCAGTACTTCAGTTATTCCGTGATGGTGTTTGCAACAGTGCCGAAATATCGGAAACTCATTCAAACTAATATACATCGTAACAGTCCCGTTTAAGTAATAGTTGTAAGGAACAATCTATGCTCATCTTACAAAGACGTGTATATTTACATAATAAAAATACATTTACTGATTTTTGAAAAGAGCACTGGTGGCCTAGCGGTAAGAGCGGCAAACCGGAGGTCGCGGGTTCGAACCCCGGCTTGTACTTGTTTGAGTTTTTCGGAGCCTTTATACGAAATATCATTTGATTTTTACCAGTCACTTTTCGGGAAGGAAAACATCGTGAGGAAACCGGACTAATCCCAATAAGGCCTAGTTTATCCTCTGGGTAGGAAGGGCTTTTATAAAATTCTGGGATTAGTTGTCAAGCGAACCCCCGGCTCCCATGATCCGTGGCAAAATGCCGGGACAACGCGAGGAAGATGATTTGATTCGCCTTACCATGTCTAACTTGCGCTTTGATAGCAGTAAGATGCGTGTACGCATGTGTGAAGTGTCGGCCTATCTCCGTGGTGAGCCTGCCTATGTGTTCCTGCTCCCCGGTGTCGTCCAACGCGGGCCTCCGGATCTGGCGTGAGTGACAGGATTGTAGCTCGGACAGTTTCGTTCTTAGCCTGAAAAGTTATAAGAAAATTTAACTAGATGTCTACAGATAGGGTTGCCAACTATACTGTTTTAAACAGTATTATACTGTTTTTCACTAAATTATACTTTTTACTGTTCAACAAAAATAAAGTATACAAAATACTTTTCAGCATCAAAAACAATAAATAAACAAAATACTGTGCGTTTTCCTAAAATACTGTTTAATGATCTTCATAGAATTGAATATACTTTATTTCTTGTAAAAAAAAGTTGGCAACCCTTTCACAGATGTAGTGCAAAATGATTCCATCGGCTGAACTCGAATCACGATCGAAATCCGATGGCACCCTATCAATCAATAATTGTATCAAACGAGTTACTTATAATAAATTAAAGCTTGTTAAAGTGTCATCCTTTTACCGTTATGTGTGTGTATAACTGTTAACGTACTATCCGGTATCCGGTCGAATAATAGCCCACTATCCGGTATTAGGTCGGATAGTTTTTTTTTTAAGAGTATTATTTTAATTAAGATCACAATCGAGTGAACAAAGATTGATTCATTAAAAAATATACTGTTGTATCCTCCTAAGGCCCACGGGCCTACATGTAGTACTAATTACTTTAAAGAAATTTTAATTTTATCAAAGTGGAACAGAACAGAGTTCAATTTTATTTGTTTCGGTAGATTTTGACACTAAAGGAATTATACTTTATACTTACACTATAAAGAACGAATTCGAGTGGCACTTTACTTGGTTGGCGGGCTATAGGAGGATATAGGTGAAAAACTTAACTGAATGACCATGTCTATGTAGTTGTGCAGAGAATGAATACGTCAGTTTGAATATAGAACGCCGACGTGCGTGTACACATGTTACTACTACATATTGGCTGTATATTCGGTTAATTTTAAATATGTTAATGTGGCATACTACTACTGCTCTGCCATTCTGTTTGCTCTCCATCGGCAAGTTCAATTTGTTAATTTTAACATATATCAGAAATGAAGAAATAGTATTTTAGATACATGACATGAATGATAGAGATTATTAATCTTGTGCTTCTAAATTATACATTACATGCAAAAATAATGGTGATAAACCTTTCGTCCTAAGGGTTTTTGAATTTGAGCTCACTCACAAAAATGAGCCCATGGCTTGAGTTTTACAATGATTATACGAACCTAGTAATAATATAATGAGCCTCTTCTAACGCATCTGTCCAGGGCGGAGGCGCATTTTCTGAACGTATCTCCATCCCGGCTTCCATGTCATTGGAGTTCCTTCTCATGAGTCTGACCCGCTCAGACTCGTTCTGTAAAACAAACAAATTTACTAGTGTTTAAAAAAACTCAATAACATGTTTTTTTTTCAGTTTTAAGCAGATATATTTTACTGGTATAACTAACAAATCTAAATAGTGCCTTAGTCAGGAATTTTTTTATTAATATTCTTAATGGTATATGGCGGGACGAGCTTGACGCCTTTGATAGAGACTGGTGGAAAACTGCCGAAAACCGGGATATATGGAAGAGCAAGAGGGAGGCCTTTGCCCAACAGTGGGACAATATGGGCTCGTAATAATAATAATAATGGCATTTTTACGAGTAGGTAAGAGGAATACATTCTCCAATTTTATGAAAAACATGCAAAAATATGTCATAACAACCAATATTTCCAAATTGAATACTGGTTAATTTGTATGAAAATGATACTGGTATTCAGTCCCTGGTTTTAAGACTTTTTTGGGCCCTGATAATTAAAAAAAAAAAAAATAAGTTTCCACTATGTCCCACTCATAGGAATTAAGAAAATTTTCTCATTCATGATCATAAAAAAAAATTACTTTTTCAATTTACAAAATTACATATAATAGAACTCAGTTGCAATCTAATTTTTTTTATATTATTCTAACTAAGCCAACCTAGTAAAGGTATCTGAATAACTGTTTTAAAATGTGGTCCTATAAGTTAAATTGCATTCAAATTCTATATTCAAAAAGTGACTTGTACAAAAGTTACATTATATCAGTTTTGTGACGTTACATAAGCATTTGATTTCTATTAATACTTTGACTTGATTGTTTCATAAACTACAATGCAAAAATGGCAATTAACACAGGCACAGATATTTGTTCCTGAGTCATGGGTGTTTTCTATGTATTTAAGTATTTACAGGGTTGGGCAGATTAAGTGTCCTAGCCTTATATCGTATATTTTTTCTTAAGTAATCCTACTTTTTTTACCGTATATATATGTTTTTAAAAAGGCAATATATTCGGCTTTATGATCGCTAGACTTCAACTGGACTTTTTTTTATTTTCTATTGTTTTCAACAATGGACGCGAAACGTGAGCTCGTTGTCGATTTGTTCGTGAAACATTTTCGCCCTTGCGAGATATTAAGAAAGCTGAAACATTTAAATTTCAATGCAAGGTTCATATCGCGCACCATCACGCGATTCAGGAAAACAGGGTCTTCCCGAATCAGGCCCTAACCTGGACGCAAACCATCTGTCCGTATCAAAAAAGTGGTCAAAAATGTTCGTGAGCGTATTAGGCGAAATCCGGCTCAGAGTGCAGGTAAACTCGCGAAAGATATGTAAATATCCCGACGATCCATGAGTCGTATATTGCGACATGATCTTAGATTATAAGCCTACAAAAACAAAAAAATACGGATTAACGGACACCCAGAAAAAGCTAGAGTCACAAAATGCAAGGAGCTACTAGCATGGCACGAGGGTGATGACATTATTTTTCGGATGAAAAACGTTTCTATTGCAAGATAGCCACAATCAACAAAGTGATCGTGTGTATGGCGTATCATTGAGGGACATACCAGTGGACAAATTAGCTGTGCAGCGATTTCAAAGTGAGTCGGCTGTCATGGTTTGGGGTGCAATATCGCCTGGAGGCAAATTACCACTGCTGTTCATCGATCGAGGAGTCAAAATCAACCAAGATTACTATATTCAGAACGTATTGCAGGGTCATTTATTAGAAAATGCCCGAAAGTTATATGGGAGTGATTACTTTTGTTTTCAGCAAGACAGTGCCCCATCTCACAAAGCCAAACGCACTCAAGACTGGTGTCGAATGAATTTGACGGACTTTATACCTTGGCAAGAATGGCCTTCTTCGTCACCAGACTTGAATCCGTTGGATTTTTCAATATGGGGATTTATGCTAAGTAATATAGAGAGAACACACGACATGAATTTAAATTCATTCAAGCATCGGTTAGTGAAGATATGGAACGATATTCCAGATGAGGTAGTGCGTGCCGCGTGTAACTCCTTCTATGGGAGAATGCGAAAAGTAATTAATGCCAATGGAGAGAAATTTGAACTAATGAATTATTTTAGTAATTTACAGTTACTGTTTTATATATTTACTAAAAAATATTTGAAATCTATGGAGTTGTTGTCATTTTATGAAAATTTTAAAGTAGGACACTTAATCTGCCCAACCCTGTATATGTATCTATCTATTATATACATCGTCGTCTAGTACCTACAACACAAGTGTTACTGAGCTTACCGTAGGACTAAGTCGATTTGTGTAAGATTGTCCCAAAATATTTATTTATTTATTTATAAATATTTCATGCTTATTGTCACAAAACTGAATGTTTCTTCAAGTCACATTAAT
The DNA here is from genome assembly GCA_022674325.2 of Grapholita molesta. Lineage (NCBI taxonomy): Eukaryota > Metazoa > Arthropoda > Insecta > Lepidoptera > Tortricidae > Grapholita > Grapholita molesta. The sequence continues at coordinate 2,439,999 of CP053141.2, read as the reverse complement.
TGAGGGCACTTTGAAAACAACATGTTAAGAATAAAAGTAAAAATAAACAACAGGTGGCCACATACTGAAAATATTTCTAAGACTTATAAGGAATATATAAGACTTTAAGAGTCTGTATATTTTATTATTATTACAGTCTAACTAGTCTATATATTATGGCAGAATAATTATGAATGATAAATCAGTATAGTAAAATGTAAAGCTCTTAAAGTCAGATAGATATATCTAGGCCTATAGGCAAGGATGATGCAAGGTACATAAACATACTTAGACATAACTTTTTACAGACCTTATTAACACCAAATATACAAAAATGGGAAGCCCTACATACTTTATCACCCTCATAAACATTCGGGTAACACTTACACTATGTATTTAACCGAGTTATGGTAAATAGAGCGTCTTAATGGACATTTTAATCAATAACATATATACCTGTTCTGAGAACAACTGCCGACTATGGATAGCATTGTTGCGCATTAGCACGAAGACTTCGGTGAGACTTCGCGACACCATTGTGACAGTATTAAATCACTATTTAATGTAACAAATTGGAAATATTATTTTATTTCACTCGGGGTCTAACACATTTTTTTTTTTTTTTTTTTTTTTTTTCGTCCATCTGGACAGGCTAAAGCTCTAAGCCATACTGCCTTGTCATAAGTAGTTTGTTTTCTTTTTCATAAGTTCAATCCGGTCAACGTCTTCAGTAAGTACTATTCATATTAGGTCAAATCCGAGTTCAATGTCTTCAGTTACTTTTATTTTCTTATACAATTTCAGTATGTATGTATCATCCATTAATTAAGTCAAAACCGTACGTTCAATCTCATAATCCAGTTTAATTATTGTCCTTTCCAAACAGTACAATCCTGAAATATTCTAGTAGCGATATTTAGATTTATTTTAAATATATACAATTTACATTTATATGTTATCTGCATTAAGAACCTAAAATTAAAAAATTGTATTAAAATATTTACAACTTATTTATGGTGTTATGTACAAATTTATACAAAGACATATACGTGGTAGGCTCTCTTAGCAAATCTGGTACTGACAGCGGGATTATATTAGATGCCTCATAAATATTAAGCAGCTCATCCATCAGCACAAGGCGCTGAATGCCGAAGGACGGGCAAACGAAAATGATGTGGTCGAGAGACTGAACTTCATTCATTTGACAACGATCACAATAAGGAGAAGAAACTATATTTTTTCGATGAAGATGAAAATTTAGGCAATAATGACCAATGCGCATTCGATTGATTATAGTATAGAAATTTCTATGAACAAAATGTTTAAGCTTGCAGAACCATGGCGTACTATTAACAGGAACGTCTAACAAAGAATATATATGAGCTTTATTTTCAACTTCTCTACAAAAATACCAATGTTTTCCCCAATTACTAATCATGCGCTTTTTAAGATTAGATATCATATCCGTATACGGCAAAGCGACATCCAACTCCTTGATGGTTAAACTTGAGCATGAATCAGAAATATTAACAATGGTTCTGGCTAAAAATCTGCATTTTCATTACCTAAGACTCCTATATGCGAAGGTACCCAAACGAATTGTACTACAGTGTCAGTTAAGGATAACTTCCACCATAATTCTTTAATAGTAAAAATCAGGTAGTTAATGTTAGCATTCATTTTGTTACTTGACAAACTTTTTAAGACACTCATACTATCACTGACTATTACCCAATTTTTGTTCAACTGATTTCTTTCCATAATATGTTTTAAAGCAAAAGGATGGCTGTTGCTTCAGCAGTGAAGATGCTAGCATATTTATTAATTTTGTATCCCACTCCCTTATTGATTTCGGTCTGGTAAATTGCAAAAGATACAGCATCATTATTTTTGGACCCATCAGTATAAATAAATTTATAATTAGTCCATTCTGACAATAACAGATAAACTTCCTCCTTAGAAGACAAGCTTGAATCGATTACAATATTCATTGCGGCATATTTACTTTGGAATGTGCCTGCATAACAAGGAAGAACATCATCGTTCAAATGTATATTAAACTCTTCAAGAGAATGAAAAAAGCAAGAAAAATCTTGCAAAATAAACATATGTTGCTTATAAGGAGCAGATTGAGAAGCAATTAAATTGGTAAGAAGATCATTATTAGGCAAACTATGAAGCTTCAAGATAAATCTTTCTTTCAAATAACGGAATCGAACACTAATGGGTGACAGTTTTGTTTCGATTTGCAAAGCAGCAATAGGACTAGTTTTAAAGGCACCTAGTATTGTGCGCATACATTTATTTTGTATTTTGTCCAAACTATTCACTAATTTACTATCTCCAGCAAAACAAAGAAAACCATATTCAAAGTGACTACGAACGAGAGATTTGTATAACACTAACAATATTTTGGGATCTGCTCCCCAAGTAGTCCCGCAAACAGATTTTAATACATTATAAGCCTTGTTTGCTTTTGTTGTTATATTATTAATGTATTTTGTCCATGAGAGTTTTGGAGTAAAAGTTACACCCAAAAATTTTACTTCACTATATATAGGCAATGGAATTCTGTTATACAAAATATTAGGTGTAGCTACACATTTACGACCGAAAATGAAGACTTTTGATTTAGTAGGATTAACATCTAAATTAAGGTATGAAAAGTATTTATATAAACTGGAAAGTGCGTTATTTACAGTAGAAGCTAATTGACTTAAATCCATTCCAGATGTATAAACTACTAAGTCATCTGCATATTGTAAGTTTTTACATTCGATCCCAAAATAAGATTCAATCGTCTAATATATAAGATAAATATTAATGGAGACAGAATTCCTCCTTGACATACTCCTAACGACGAGCATCTTGGACCATATAAATGATTATTAAATTTAACAAATACTTTTCTATTGGTCAAAAATGCTTGTATCCAGTTTATTAATTGCCCAGGTATCCCTATCACTGACAACTCGTTACAAAGAACCGAAATATTAACACTGTTAAAAGCACCAGCAATATCAAAGAAAACGCATAAAAGATATTGATTATTATACAGACTGTGTTGAGCATCTAATACTAGCTGACAAATGCTTTCACGAGAAGACCGACCTCTGCGAAAACCAAATTGGTTGTAAGGTAAAAGACCATTTTGTTCTACATAAAATTCTAGGCGTTGTTTTAAAAGCTGTTCAAATATCTTTCCAATACAAGACGTAAGAGCTATGGGTCGATACGAATCCGGCAACAATTTATCTTTACCAGGTTTTAAAACTGGAACCAAACAATCAGTTTTCCATTCCTCAGGTATAAAGTTTTCCTTCCACATACGATTAAGTAAGTTTAAAAAGATTATGAGACAATTTGGGGTTAATTTTTAAAAGTATATATGGAATCCCATCTAGACCATGGGATGTATCTCTTCTAGAAAACAACGCAGAATGGAGTTCTTGATACGAAAATGGATCAGTCAAATAATTATTTCCAATATTATCAGTTTTATTATAATTTAACGGCTCATTCAAAACAAAGTCAGGAGTGTATTTACATATAAAATCTGGAATCCAACTATCATCAAGAGAATTATTAAGAGTAAATGATTTATTAAATTTACGCATGTACTTCCATACCAATGACAATGAGGTACATCTATTAAATGAGTTGCACAATTCCATCCAGCTGTTGGTTTTTCTGTTTTAAGTATTAGTTTTTTAAAGCTCGCAATCTCTTAAATTCAATATAATTTTCCTCAGAAGGGTTGTTTTTAAAATATATATAAGCATTCTTTGAGTTTTGAACAGCTTCTGAACACTTTGAGTTCCACCAGGGTAAACTAGGACACTTAGAATGTTTTGGTAAACAAGGTTTAGCAATATTATTACATTTATTAGTGGAGGTAGACTGTGGAATTGACTGTTCAGCAACAGAATGTATTATGTTACAAAACAAATTGTAGGATTCTGGTGGAGACATAGCATTAAAGTCAATATTTTTAAATTTGAATCCATTAATTGACTATATATTTTCCAATTAACTAATTTGTAATTATGCTGAAATGGTAAATGTACATTATTGCATTGTATATTATTCTGTAGATTACTTTCATTTCCAACAACCAAATTTATAATTACAGGCAAGTGATAACTGCTACCCAGAGGATAATCATAAACAGACCAATCACATGAAAGTGCCAAAGATGGAGAAACTAAAGTTAAATCAAGAGCATTAGCTCGCCAAGATGAAGAACCAATTGTAGTGGGACTGCCATTATTCAAAAGAACAAGATCATTTTCATCAATAACATCTAAAACATCCTTACCTCGAGGCAGGGTGTCGACACATCCCCAAGACATGTGATGAGCATTAAAATCGCCTCCAAATATCATAGGTTTAGGAATGGACTTAAGCAAAACGTCTAGATTATTTTTATTAAATGGTGGATTTGTATTAGATGGACTGTAAAACTAACGACACTTAATTCATTGTTATTAATTTTGATTTTCACACAAACATTTTGTAAAGAACTATCAAAATGAGTTGTAATTTGAGAATGTGTTATAATATTATGAATTAAAATTGCAACACCATTGTGGTTGTTCCCACAATCATCTCTAATAATATTGTACCCTTTGATAGAAAAAATTGATGTGGTTTCAACCATGTTTCAGAGATTATGGCAATATGTATGTTGTTATCATATAAAAATTTTGTTAAAACTAGCCTATTACTAATTAAACTTTGAGCATTCCATTGCACTATATGTAATGTATCCATAAAAAGGTTAAGGTGTTTTTTCTTAAAAGTGTTATCTAAAATTTCTCTAATGCTTTTAGAATTTTTGGCACATCAGGTTTTGAACATATTTCAAGCATTGCTTCAACTAATAAATTCATAAATTTGTCAGATTTAATTAAATTGGATATTTGAGTATCAATGTATTTTGAATTTAGCTGTGGAAATTGAGCTGCACTAAAAGATCAGAATATCTTGCATTTTTGCTTTTATTTTGTTTTCTTCTAGTTTTTGTTTTTTAAGTGGACATGTGGTAGAAATTGCAATATGGTCACCGCCACAGTTAGCACATTGAGTTTTGGACTTGTCACATTGTTTAAAATTATGGTTGCCTGAGCAAATTGAGCAAGTTTCATTGTTTTTACAAAATTTAGCAATGTGGTTGAATTTCATGCACTTCAGGCACTGTTTAACAGGAGGAACATAAACTCCTACCTCATGTCTCCAGTGGTCTAAAGTAACATACTCGGGAGCTGCGTTGAAGCAAATGTAACAGCAACTGTCTGTGTTGGAAGAAAGGAAACGACACCTTGAGCGTCTTTTACCCGTCGCATGAAACGTCTCACACTAATAACTTTTTACTAGAAGCAATAAGCTGAAAGATTTTTTTATTGGAATAATCGCAAGGTACAGATGTGAGAACCCCAGTGGCTTCTGTTTCGGCAGCCGGTATTGAACCAACCATCCTCAATTCGTTTAGGAGCTTTTCGTTCTTAAGAAAAACATTAGCGTTGTTAGGGAGGTCGAAAGTTATACCAATTTTGAATGCATTAATTGACCTCAGATGCATTACACCTGAAACACAATGTTTTCTGATGCCATTAGATATGGCCAACCTATCCTTATCTGTAATTTTAGTGTTATCTTCTTCGCGATTGAGGAAGACAATAAAATCTTTCTTCTGCGAGTTTTCGTCATAAAATCTGTTATAATTTCCTGCTTTATAAGGTGTGTACTTATCCTTTTCTCTTTTCTTCGCTAGTGGACGATCATTATTTTCAGCATCAGAATATGAAGTCGTCGATGATGATGAAGAAGGTAAGTCCTGATCTATTCCTTCTGTAAGAGACTCACCCGTAACTCGCGATCGTTTACGGCCGCTACGCCCCGTGCGCTTCCCCATTATGGGGAAACGCACTAACGTAATATGTACAAAACTAACACTATATAGACTATTTTACATAAGAAATATACAAAGAAATGTACAAATCTAGAATTTAAAACTAATTTACAAAATTTAATTTCAAAAGCGCGCCTATTCTTTTTAACGTTCCCGCCAAAAAAAAAAACTGAAAAAAAAAACAAAAAACAAAAAACTCAAAAAAAACAAAAAACGGTCTAACACAGATCGGCGATGACATTTCGGTGAATGGGTTAGTTTGACGGCTGGCAGGTGTATTTACATTTATTCGTGTAATCAGCGATTCTAATTGGACTAACAAAGTATATGTCATTGTATATTCATGAAGACTTCGCATGTAGTCCATAGCCGCATGTACATTTATAGACGGGTCTGCTTTAATTTAACACTACTTAGTTGTAATACATTAAAAAAAAGTAATTTTGTTAAAGCATAAGCATTGCGATACAGCGAGGAAATGATGCCAGCGTTTACGGCACCACGCCGCGGGGTGATCCTTTATTTTAAGTTTAGTTTTTAGTTATTTATGGTTTTCGTTTTAGTATTTTAAATTATTTAAGTTTCATATTATGTATACTATTGTAATTTTTTGTATTATTTTGTTAAATATATTTTAGTTATTTATTAATGCATCATTTGGACCAACTATAAATACTGCAAGAAAAGATAAGCTGACTACTGTCAGTACCCAGTAGACGTTTGGTAGACGTAGTTGATGCTATCAGTTTTTATATTTATGATTAAATTTTGAAAAAATCAGACTACACAAAGAGCGCATCGATTTAAATCTATTACTTTTAGGCACGAGCCACAACCACATCAATGAATGTATAACTACACACTTATAAGAACAATGCTTTTAATACATTTATCCGCTGCTTATAATCATTTTAAGGGAAAACTAAACGCTTGACGCCCGATTGACGCTATTGACAGTTAATGTTTTTGGTTAGAAAATAATTTGTTTATTCGAGGTATTTTATCAGATCATGTAAAAATACATAAGTACAAAGAATAATTGTATTATTTCAGAAAACTTACCCCAAATGTTTAACTAACAAACATCGAAAGTAATCCGACCAAAATGAGTATGCCTTCGCACGATCCCGGTCCAGAGCAGTTTCACCAATTTCCATCTAACAGAATCATTGTAATCCACCCCGGCTCCCTCTATGTCCGTATAGGACGAGCCTCAGACCTGCTACCAGTGAAGCAGCTCCACTGCGTCGCGAGAAAACGCCGGCACGGAGGCAAAATCTATCGCGATCCGTTCGTACCACCTAGCGTGCCGAAAACCAAAGAACTGATTGAGGAACTAGAAGAATGCAGACTTCAGATATCGCACACGCTACAATCTTGCATGCAGTCGAACGGAGCGCGTCGATATGCTACACCTCCGCAGCAAATTGCCGCCTTTAATCGCAGATCACTTCCCGAACACGTTAATGATGGGGAACCCTGGGCCCAAGTGGAGTGTGAAATAGTGGTCGGTGATCTAGTCTTAGATATAGACCCAGATTTACCTTTTAACATACACTTTCCATACAGACGAGGTGATTTTAACATACACTCCGAAGTTGGTGGCTCAATATCCTCAGTTCTTAATGATTTATATATTATTTGGAGTTCCATTATAGAACATAAACTGGGAATACCTTTGATTGAACTCATAAAGTATAGATGTGTTTTGCTGATACCTGATCTGTATTCAAGGAGCCATTTAAAATATCTAATGTCATTACTGTTGAAGGATTTAGGGTTTGGTCATTGTTTTTTGGTACAAGAGAGTGTCGGTGCCACTTTTGGGGCGGGAATTGGGTCAGCATGTGTAGTCGACATCGGTGATCAGAAAACTGCTATATCCTGCGTTGAAGACGGTATCTCGCATAAAACTACAAGACTACGAATGGATTATGGAGCGGGCGATGTATGCCAAGCCTTATCCTGGATGTTTCATAAAAGCGCATTCCCTTATAAGAATTGGAACGAGAATATACCAAGAGATGTAGTATTAATGAGGAATTTGTATGAGAACTTCTGTCATGTAAACTTAGATATCTGTGGTCCGTTAGAAAAATCATTCCTCGTTGACCATCCGGGAGATATCGTCAATAAATACACACTGCAAGTCGGAGATGAATGCATTATATCACCTCTATCAATGTTCTACACGGACTTGCTAAAGATAACCGGAACTAAAGCAACCAAAATGCTGAACCGACAACCCAGTGATCCAGAAGATCCGTTTGATGCAGAATTTTTGAGAGAAACCGGCAGAAAACGGGAAACAGCAGACCCATCAGCTAATGAAAGTCAGCAATTTGAGGCTGTAAACGAAAGTCAGTTAGCTGCAAATCCCGATGAAGATATTGTGGTTGACACTTTAGAAGTAGGTCCGGGGGATGCTGTGTTAGCTCCTGGGCAAGTTTTAGCACTTGATGCCGCTATCTTGCAAAGTATAGACCGAGCTAGCAGCGAGGAATTAAAGCGTAAGATGTACAGCAGTATTCTAATAGTCGGAGGGGGAGTTAAAGTTCTCGGGTTATCCATGTGGCTGCAGAACCGATTAGCTTTACAAATACCCTATGCTTACAAGACTGAGCAGCTGGAAATTGTGACGTCACCAAAAGATATTGATCCGGCTAGTACCGTATGGAAGGGTGCTGCAGTTATGTCTTGCTTGGAGTCAGGTATGGAGCTATGGATTAATCAGACTGAGTGGAATAAGTTTGGTTTGAGGATATTGAGGGAGAGAGCACCGTTTATTTGGTAGTAAATAAAATAGTTTCAAGAATTATCTGTTTCTTTCAATACCCATTGATCATCATATTATTATAAATGTGAATTGTTTCACATGTTTTGATAATTGTTTCTTAAGGCGCTCTAGATAGTGAAAACACCAATTTTAGAAAATATTAATAAAATACTTTCGCAGAACTTACAACTGCAATTTTTTTATATGTATTATTTCAGTCTATTCTCTAGTTTTTGGCTTCATCAGAAACACGATTGCTGATAAAAACCTCAAGAGCTTTTCTTTTTCAAAATAACTCGTTTTTTACACCTTAAACCAAATATCTCGATAACTATTATGAATATCAACACAAAATTTGCTTTAAATAATAGTTTTTAAGTAGATTTCGATTTGTACTTCATAGATTTTTAATAAGTTGAGTACATCAATAATACCAATTGATTTCGTTATTGGCAAAATAAAATGGTTCAGCGCGCGGCGGCGGCCGACTATTGCCCAGTCGCCAGTACGCTCGTGACCGCTGTCAACGTAGGACGTGTGCACATTTTCCTAACGCGGTAATACTACTTTAGACAGGAAGCAATAAGGGTAATCGCAGTGTAAATAAAGTTAAGCGAAAGAGGAAACGCTTAAGTGAACTAAGAGGACATATGACAAATATTAGAATGCCTAAACGGTAATCTACGTACCAGAACATTCAACCGGCCGCGTCGTAGCGGATTTGACATGCGTTTTTACGTAGTTAGTTTGCAGGTCTGGTGCAGTTTTAGTAATTGTGTGTTGTACAGTTTTATTATATTCTAGTTCTTTTCAAGTCAGTAAAGTTACTAGTACTACCATTATTTCCTTAATTATTGTTAATATAGTACTGCATTGAGTGTGTTAGGTATGTTGCGTTCACAACACACCCCGACTCGCTGTCCAAAAAAAATAGTTTATTTAAAACATCGTTATGAGTCCCGATAAAAAGTTTGAAATTATATTATAAATTTAAAAAATCGGACTACAGATCTTTATCAACAATGTTATTAGTAGTCAAAATTTATATGAAAAAAAGTTATAACCAAAAAAATAATGACAAATGATCATTCTGATCACAAAACGTTATTATGAAAAATTATATGCTAAATAATTTTATGTGACCCAATATGGACCCGCATCAAGTTGTAATTAACCTAAACGTGAATTTAGTTTTAGTTAAATTTATTGTTTTATGATTAATTGTTTTTTTACGTATTTGTTGTTTTTGGTAATAAACACGCGAATTAAATGCCATTTAGTATATTGTATAGTAATTTTAATTTTATAGCAAAACACGATTCTCAACTTGAAAATAGTCCAAAAGTATACTTAACAAGTAAGAAAGCAAAAATAATTGTTGCTTTTTTTAAATTCCTTTGTGCCAAACGAGGAAATGATATAATACAACCGTATTGATAACCTCCTCCTTTTTTGAAATCGGTAAAAAAAAAAAAATATATATATATATTTATTTATATATAAAAATTTTGCAAAAATACAAGCTACCGCTTTGGATGATAACAAACTGTTAAACCGAACACTTAAATTGACTACCTACAGATCGTTAACTTAGCGGAGATGATGAGACTCGAAATCGTCATCTGATACTTATCGTGGCACATAAGTAATACAACGCCTGACACAGGCAACACTGCGATCTGGAATACAGTGGAACACTGGGATCGCCAACCCGCTTGCCAAGCGTGCATGGCACACGAAAGCCAAGGCCTCGAGTTCCTAGGGGCCCCCGATACCCTGGTTACTGTAGCGGCCAGTGTACCAACGGGATCAGGTGTGCAAATAATAGCGTAAAACCGGTCATTGTGGGTCACTTTAGGGGGGATCTATGTTCAGCTGTTGACGTCCTTTGGTTATAATGATGGTGATTATGATGATGATGATGATGATGAGAAAGTCGTTACCAAAGAGCATCACATGACAACTCAATTAAGCCCAAAAACGGTTACCTTACACTTTTATATCACTTGGTTCCGCTGCCAGAAGGTGGTACTTTCTGAACTCTGAACATAAATGGTTGATCTATCGCCGAAAAACATAATTCGTTATACGTTTTTACGGCATTAGTGAGTCCCGATGGAGGAAGTTCAGGGATAATACACTAAAAAAGAACATGCAACCGAATTAATAACCTGCTACTTTTTTGAAGATGGTTAAAAATACGTGCATGGTTACCAAAGTGCATCTCATGACGATTTCATAAAGCTCAAATAAGATCCCGCTACATTATTTGATCATGAAGTTCCGTTACCTATTCCGGCTACAAACATCAAATCAGGTTACTCGTAATATTTCATCAGAAATTCCTAAATTAAAAGTTGAAATAGATAACATATACCTTAAGAAAAAACGACGAGGACCTCCGGTGTTCGAGACGGGATTCGAACCCGACGCTTTAACCAATTTGACCACCCGTACACAGCGGAACCCGTCGAAATTAATCAAATACATGTGATCTTGTTCATTTTAACGGTTTTTTTGTATACATGTACCTTTAAAATTTGGAAAGTTCTCTTAATACCTCGTGGATCCCATCATGATATCTGAGTTCTGGTAACAATGGGACTAACCTTGAAGTATATGCTTCCAAACAACGAAAGTATTTTTGAAATCGGTCCATAAACGACGGAGTTCTGAGGTAACACACATACAAACAAAAACAACATACAACCGAATTGATAATCTCCTCCTTTTTTTGAAGTCGGTTAAAAACCCCGGAACGGCACTTACAACCCCGACACCGAGAGACAGTGCGTCACTTCCAAACTCAACGGATACCGAAGCCCCTAATCCTTCTTGTAATAAGTTAAGTTTCATTACTAGGTAGGGCAGTTGCCCCAAAAGGTGACCGGCACCCAAAAGATGAACGAAACGTCTTAAAATCTAAATAATTAAATCGTGTATTTTTCCGTAACGTGGCAACAGATATTAGTATCTCTTTCATTCACGTTACTAAAAATTACGTTTTTATTATTATTTAATGATATATTTGCTGTTCAAGTTATGTTTTCAATATTGTGACTAATTTCCAATAGATGACCGGAGGTCAACTTGTGGGCATAGGCAACATTTTTCAAATGCTTGTATAATGACCAAAGTTGAACAGCACTTTCTTTCGCTAACACCTTTATTTTGGGGTTTATTTTAGTATGAAAACGTGTTTGTTCAACCGATGTTTCTATTCCCAAAGGATGACCTGAAAAAGTTCATCTTTTGAGTTGGATTAATGGATTCCAATAAATGAATTTGGCCTCAAATTTGTTCGTTCATTTTATCAATATCGTGTCCAAAACTTGAATTACAAAAATGAACTATTTCATGATTTGGCAAGCAGTTCTAAGCCAAACAAATTTAATGGCGATGGTTTAATAAAATGATTTACAACCTAGTGACAGACAGATACAACCTAGTGACAACCTAGGACGGACATCGAAGTCTTAGTAGTGGGGTTCCCTTTACCCTTTTTACGGACTTCTAAAAACAAATAGTATTGTATAATTTCCGGAACGCTCTGGAATTTGCTTCAACCAGAATACGGTTACGAACAGAATAAGGCCATCAACTGTCTACGCGAGCGACGCGCGTGGCGTGGTGCGGGGCGCCCCGCATGCGCCTCCACCGCGTTCTGCTTCACCCCCGCAAATACCTAAAATACGTCTATAAGAGCGCCTTAATCACAGAATCGCCAAGCTTAAGTGGCAGTGGGCGGGACATATTGCGCGTAGAACAGATGGCCGATGGGGCAGTAAGGTTCTGGAGTGGTGACCACGAACTGGAAGACGCAGCGTAGGTAGGCCTCCCACAAGGTGGACCGACGACCTAGTTGGTCGCGGGATCGGTCTTCTTGGGTCGTTCTGGGGGAGATCAGTGTCCAGCAGTGGACGTCTTTCGGCTGACATGATGATGATGATGATGATGAATCATGGAATAACGGTTGAACGGATTGATATTCCGGTAATGCGATCTTACGCAGAGTCGCGGTCTGAAGTTAGTTGGAATTGAAAATAATGCGAGGTTTAAAATAAAAAAAAAACACTAAAAAGTACAAAAATAATTTTTTACAAAAAATACTATAAATTTGGCGAGAATTAGTTATTAAGTACGAGACAGTATCATATAAATGACATTCATTAATATCAGATATAATATAGGCGGGTACACACAGACCGAACAGCCTCGCGAGGAAATTGCTGTACAGTCGCCATCAGATACATCGGAGCTGTGGAGGTGGTCATAAATATCGGAACATGCACTTTACCGCCTTGACAATAGAGGTGTTCTTCCGATATATGTGACACCATCACAGCTCCGATATATCTGATGGCGTCTGTACGAGGCAGCTCGAGTAGTATAGATGTGCCTCGTCCGACTAACGTTCGAGCTGCCTCGGCCAAGACGTATACACTGTCCTCCTGCCTCGCGAGGCAATTTCTTCGCATATACAACATTCAAAATACGTTTTTTTTTTAGAAAACAAGGGCGAATATCACTTGTTTACAATAGTTTTGAAATGTGACTGTGAAATATTGATATTGGTACAGTCAGCATTAAGCATTTCTCTAAAAAGTATTTACTTTCAACGATTCGTTATTTCACGATTTTTCTACTCAGAATCACGAGCCCTTTTTAATGGAATAGGAAAAAAATTGTTACTTAGTTTATTTTCCTATTGCGTCACCATCACATATTGTGTATGATGGTAACAAAACAGATAAATTAAAATGTATTTTATCTGTCAATTTTTGTTTATGGAATGAGAAGAGCTACATTCTGAATAGTTTTTTTTTTTATAAAATATTTGTCTAATTTTTTCGGGAAACTCAAATAGCATATGCTTGACTGTTATGCAGAAATAAAATTATTTATATTTTGTTGATACTGAGTATTTGAAGCTGTCTACAAAACGCAACTTACATTATTTATATCTTCATAAGTTAAAAATGGCAGTGTAAAAGTTAATTATATTAAACTAATATATTATTTTTGGGCGTGTGCGCAAACAGCCTTCTATTAGGTAAAGTATACCCACGTTTAGATAAAAATAAGTTGATAAAGTTCTTTTTTAAAAAATCTAAGTATTGATAAAAGTATTGCCAAATTGAGATTCATTTATTTACAACAAATTGAACACACTTTTATTTCTCATTCAATTTTGTAACTTATTGTAATAAACATACAGTCAGTTCTTGTATGGAGTATTTCTCACATTATATAAAGATAAGTAGACTTATTATATCAAAAATATATTTATAATCGTTACACCTACTTAAGATCACATTTAGATATGTTATAGGACCACTTTTACTTTTTTTTAATAGTTATGGCTTAGATCCTAGTCTTTCAAGCCAAAACTTACAATTTTGAAACGTTTCATATTTATTAGATATACAGGTCGATTCACGAGAGTTGGCACGAATGGATTGAACGAAACTTTCATTGTATGAGTGACCCTTGTATCGGTATACAATCGAGCCACTATTTTATTGGTTAATGTGACACACAAATAGACATTTTCATTCAGTCATTCATTCCATTCGTGCCAACTCTCGTGAATCGACCTGTACATACATTTGTAAACGCGTGTATTGCTCATATAGGGGCCACATGTTCAAAAATATCAGAAAATGCACTATATAGCTAAATGACAATAGAGGCGTCGTTCAGATATTTGTGACCTTGACCGCTCCGAAATATCTGACGGCGACGATACATCAGTAATTTTATTATTCATTAATTATGTATATTTGTATGTACTTACGTGTATCATAAAGAGAGCTATTTTATTATACATTGAATAATATTAAACATGTTCATATTAAAAACCCGTTCCTAAACAAATGTAGATATTTAAATATAAAAATAATTGTACTATCGAGCACGGAGTGTATAGGTGAAAAACATAGCTAAAGCACACAAGCAAGCAGTGGCGGCGCGTTTATACAAGCCGATTCCCGTCGGCTTGACGAACTTTACTACAATTCAACGGTTTTCAATGAGGCTCATGAAGAAAAGGCTAAGACATATCGGCTCTGTCTTGCCTAAGAAAAAAATGTCAGGCCGCAACTGCTATGTAGTAGTAACGTGTGTACACGCATGTCGGCGTTCTATATTCAAATTTTGACGTAATTTCCATATTAATCCTTCAGTTAAGCTTTTCATCAATAAATAAACTACAATCTAGCTTTGCTTATTGCTAGGCGGTTATATGTAATAAAGTAATAAGTAATGCTTTCCATTACACTTATTTAACTGTCCACTTGACAAATATTAAGAGTTATGAGTATGACACACTAATTTAAACTACTAACGGCGTTGTTACTTAGATTTTTTTCGATATTACGGACGTGCTGTGACTTCCATGGTCTGGGCCAGACTGAGGAGGCGGGCTACAACGCCTTACTTATTGTTCTGCGTGTTTTACAACTACCCGCACTTGGTCTCCATTAATCAGTTGCACACTAGTTTATACTTTTAGGTAGTTAAAAAAAGGTAAACAATCTTGAAATGTATTTTTATTGAAATTCAGTTTTGAAAAATAAATCATGACATGTACCTAGGTATGTGACAATTATGAATCACATATGGTTATTTACATTATTTTGCTTTCGTGAGTAATAGTCGCTGATTTTTAAAAACGCGTTTTTCAATAAAAACACGTCAAGATTGTTTACCTTTTTTTTAAATACCTAAAAGTACAGACTGAGTGCAGGCGACCATGTAAGTCACAGGACTTCTGAAACGTCGTCTAAAATCTAGAACGCGATTGTTTAATTTATAATTAAATATTATGACATTTTGAAAACTGATATGTACTCATTTTGGCACAACGAAAAGTATATAACTTAGTTCATCGTACAATTGGCACATAGCTAATTGTAAAATTCGTATTAAAATTACTTGAAAACTAAATAATATCATTATGTATTACAATTCCAAATGATTTGGTAACATTTGTACTGAATGTATAAAAAAAATAAAAAATTAAAGTTCCCCAAAATGCTAACTAATCTGTGACAACTCCCCGTCAACTTTAAATGTGACATTCAGATCTTTGCTATCCCTTTTCAGTTTAGGATGAAAGAATGAATAGTAAATAACCATCAAAATCAAACCTAACACATATGGCACTACTGTAAGAATCAACGCAGGCAAATATATTCTAGAACCTCTCATAACATCCGACGAATATATAAACCAAAGTGTACCGCACACAACATTCTGTATAAAGCATACAGTATAATAAACTGCATATCTATATCTAGTCTTACCTTCAATCGGGAGAATGTATGTGAAAAGATAAACAGCGCCTAGAGCTAACGAAAATGACAGTTCGGCCATTTTGTTTTGTGCACAAAATGGCGACCGGTCGAAGAGTTGGAGCCACGTTGTCATGATTAATATATGGACTGCGCAGGCCAGGATCGTCCAATAAGGGAAGAGGTAGGCGATCATTGAGATTGACATTACACGGCTTACTAAAAAAAAAACAAAGTTTGTTTTGAAATAAAGGATGAAGACAGATTATAGAATAAGGTTGCTTTTAGAGTTCCGTACCCAAAGGGTAAAAGGGACCCTATGGCCAAGACACAGTTGTTCGTCTCTCGGTCAACAGGTCTGTCTAGCCCTCATGGTTCTCATGAATCATGAAGGCTAGTCAGTTGAAATGAGCGATTGATAATATACATAGATGACGAATTAAGTCTACGTAATGACCCATGACCCTACAAATATGTTTTCCCCTCACTAGCTCGTAAAGCGCTTGTTTATCCTTTAATACGAGAGGGTAAAAACGCATTTTATCCACTAGTGATTACAGTAAGTTGACTTCTCATAGCTCTTATTGCTATGGTTTTAAAGTCTAAATTCGCGAAGTACAGCTCACTTGCCCCCGCGACGGCGGCGGGCGCGGGCGAGCCTCGCTAACGCACCGAGTTGAAAATCGAAGTAGAACATTCGAAAATCGTACTGGCCACCACAAGCTAACCTAAGCGAAAGGCACCTTTTGTAAAAATGTTGAATGTATCTAAACGCAAAGAAAAAGTCAATGCGATTTCAAAACGTTTTTTTGCATGTTTCACTTTCCTCGCTGTAGTGAGGGGAAAAGTTTTGTGTTACACACGGGTGCAATTGTAATTTACTTCTCGTGTATTGAAACACTCGCTACGCTCAGGATTCTATTTTAAAACCACTCGCTTTGCTCGTGGTTAAACTATAGAATCCATTCGCTTGCTCGAGTTTCAATCCCACTCGCAGTTAAAATACAATTTTGCACCCTTGTATAACAAATAACTATTCCACTGTAGGGAGTCAAAAAAATTGTCCTTCAAATCTAGTTTGACATCGGCTAATATTGTACCACCGCGCATGAGGCTTGACGTGTGGCATTTTATTTTATTGAACCAAAACGTTGATGGACCAATCACAACTTTTTTAAATAGCGGGAATTTTCGTATTGGATCATATCTAAAGCCAAGGAAGGGGGTAAGGGGATAAATGTCAGTAGAATAGAGGTAATTTTTTGGGGCCATTTTGTACTGGGAATGAAATCTATATATGTTCATTCGCTGGTTGAAATCTTCACAGATGATATATCTCTATGTCCGCTATAACAACCAAGCTATCACGGATCAAGAAATACAGCCCGGTGACAGAGAGACAGACACACAGTGGATCCCAATGGTCCGGTGACTGAATATATATAGACACAGCTCTCCATACAAAAATGCCTTCCAAAAATGACCCCAGGCCGCTGACACTGACAGCTATCCCCTCTTCATAAATATGTCAGAGCAGATTAGAATTTATCCAATAGACAATTTCGCGCTATTAAAAAAAGTTGTGATTGGCTCATAAAAGTTTAAAGTGTCAAACCTCATGCGCGGCGTTACAATATTATGGCGTTGTCAAACTTATAGGGATGATACTAACCGAGATGGAACCAATATTGTACATGAATATTATTCTACACACGATTTTGTTATTCAGATTACTCTTGTCCACACTTTATAAGAAGGTATATCGTTAATAACGTGTTGGCTGCCATGCTTTTGCGTTAGGACCTTGCCTCAGTCTTTCCCCAGTAGGTACCACGTAAGTTACGTAAATTTTTGCGCGACTAAGCCCCATTTATAGTTAAATTCAAAAGTTGAAACATATTATTAACGTGTAGTACATATGTATTTTAAATTAATTGTAATAGTGTGAGTACAGTCAAGTAACTTATTTTTAGGATGCTACTTTAATATATCTCACGCAATGTTCTGTTTTAATAATGAGGCAACAGATTTATTAAATTGACGTCGAGTACTGAATTTTGGGACGCCAAGGAACTTTGCCAAAAGCGGATGACTACTGAGTACTTGTTCATCTTTTTCGTTCTTGCAATCTTCGAAAGATAGGGATGCAAGTAACGACATTTCTATTTTCGAGGATCGCAGTAGATAGATTCGTAAATAATATAATATTCACTAAGAAGCTGACACGCTTTCAGAATTAGAAAAGAAAATTGTAACTTTTCGCAAAGAGAATAAGTGCAATCACAGATAATACGTATTGACATACTATTACTGAAATATAACTTTTGACCTTAAGGCATCGCGATTTAATGATATTTAAATGACATGGGTAGGAAATTCAATTCCATGACTTAATAATTACTTTGAATAATAAATTATATTCGGGGCCTTCCGGAAACTAGAATAATTATGTCGGAAAGTTTACCAGCGGCACATTAACAGCGTACTTGTTTTTTGAGATAGAAGCAAATAATAGGATGATGATTTACTTGTGAGTATAAATGATGCATAACCTAATCCCCATTCTGTCACTCAGTATCATAAAGGCATAAGTATTATAAAACTAGTATAGACATACGACATTTGGTTCAGCGTATTAGTCTATACAGCAATATGTTACTTTAAATAATTATTTATCACATTCAGGGTTATACTTATACAAACCAATGGATCCCATCGTTTTCCTTGTGTTTTTGTGCAATTATTTCGGGACCATTTTACCGCACTAGAAGGCATTGTATAAGGTTTTTTAATTTAACAATTTTATATTAGCTGACATCTTATGTCACAGAAAGCTTCTGTACTACTAAAACTGTCAAACTGCGCCGCCGCTCAGTCGATCGTTCGCGGCACACTAGCCGTGGGGTCATTTTTGAGCTCGAGTCAGGTTTCTATAGTATTACTAGTTCGTTGCAATGGTCACTTTCGATTGGCCTGCCATCTAGGTTGAAATAGGGTTCCGCTTTAACCCTTTGGATACGGTACCTTAACAAGTGACTTACGTGTGACCAGGAAATGCCAGAGCGTCTGCAGAATAGTCCCTGTCCAGCTCATGTTATCCTTATCTTGTTGTGCGAACCGTACAGCCCGTTGGTACGCCGCCAGACACCACCCCATTCCAATTATAGATGAACAGATTGATAGGATTTGGTGCACTAGAAACAATATTTCAATCAAAGAACCTTATTGTCGATGGCGCTTATGCTTTTGTTAAAAATGGCGCAGTACAAATCCAGCTCGGTTCGACATAAGCGCCGTCGACGATAAGGTCCACTTTCTTATAAAATACCACATTTATAAACCATACAGATTTAACCATTCCGCCGCGTCAATGAAATAGGAAAGCGTCATCAACGCCACGTCAAAAATTGCACGTATGCGGGTGAATTGCGAAAAAATTGTACCCGGGCAACGTGAATTATTGAGAAATTGGATTTAATTTATTTTAAGATAATAATTTTATTCGAGTTACAATAATTAAGAAACTGCTATTGGTGTCATATTAATGACGCTGCCAACCTAAGCAGAATGGCACAGGATGGAGACAAGTTCCGAGAGATGATCGCCGACTTCCTATGAGGATATGGCACAACAAGAAGATACATATATAAGTATCATCATTTCAGCCGTAAGTCACCCACTGCTGGACATAGTCCTCCTTCAATCATGACTTGTATTAACTAGGGGGAGGTGCCATAGTCGTCACGCGGCTTGGCGACCACAGTAGCTGTAGATTGGATTTCGACGGACGACGACGAAAACGGTTCTCTCCTTTGTCGCCTCTTACGACACCCCCAGGAGGTGGGGTGGTGCCATTCTAGTCAGCCGGCACCACACGGCACATTATAGGCGGCATATATAGGTAAGTATTAGTTTTGATCGTGTAAGGATTTAGCAATCTATATACAGGCACATAATAGATAACCATGTATGTAAAAAAGTGATCCAAGGGGCTGCAAAAGAAAAACAGGAAGGCAGTTCAAACGATGGGATGATGAGGTCTGTTGCTGGTGCCACATGGAGCAGGGTTGCCAGAAAAAATATACAGGCACATAATCATAGAGTTCAGAGATCAGTTGGGACGCGTTATCATCTTACCTCTGAACCGGTCAGCCATGGCAAACAGCAGACTGGTCTGCAACACCTGCTGTGGCGCAGCTTCTAGAAAACACTCGAAGATCCTCAACAGAGCCGCATCAGCGTCTTCCTTCAACATCAACTTGTAGTAATGTCTTTGGGACGCGTGGTCGCGTTTCTTCTCCGCTTTCCTGGACTTTATGGCGTAGCTGGAGAAAAATGCCAATTTATTCTAGTGGTTTTTCGAAATATATCTCGAAATGACATTGGGGAGGGGCAAAGGATGAGAAACGCATGAGTATGTAGATATTCTTTCTCGGTTTTGTTAATTGAGCGTTTCTCTAAGAAATTGGCAAAGAAGGAATTATTTTTACTCAAATTCACGAGCTGTTTCCATTCCAATAGACAAAAAAAATCACCCAGAAAATTCCCAAAATTTTTAAAACATGGACACAGTAGGAGAAACACTTTGAGCAAATATTTTCCTGTTGTATTCGAATTCAGCTTGTGGTTCTGAGTAGAAAAACATAAGATTTACGTAAAATAACAGAACTTTCAGAACTGGCAATATTTTTTTGAGAAATGCTCAAACATACTCGTTAAATTCACTTTTTACTTAAAATAACAAATACATTTGACAAAATTTTTGGGTGCACTTTTGAAAAAAAAGACATGAAGAGTGTAAGGGAATTCATCAAATTTGAAGCCAGGGGAGAGGAGGGAAGGGAGTCAAAAAGAAGCGAAAAAACCTAGCGCGATTTGTGAACAAGCCTAGCCTAAGAGAACTAACCTAACTGTGTGCACATCAAAAGGAGCACATACACTGCCCCAGCTGCATCGCGAGGCTACTTGGTCTGTTAAGGTGTGTACACACTAGCGTTTCTGTCCCCGTAAGCTCAAGAAGGCTTGTGTTGTGGGTGGGCCATAATATATAAATACTTAAACAAATACTCATGACTCAGGAACAAATATCTGTGCTCATCACACAGATAAATGCCCTTTCTGGGTTTGGAACCTAGGAACGTTGGCTTCATACTATGAACCTGCCTATGAACTTCATAGGCAGGGTCACTACCCAGTAGGCCCGACCAGATTAGATGTCTTACTATTAGTATACTGTTGTTCAGTCGCCATCAGATATATCGGAGCTGTGGAGGCGGTCATAAATATATGAA
Organism: Grapholita molesta; assembly: GCA_022674325.2. Classification (NCBI taxonomy): domain Eukaryota; kingdom Metazoa; phylum Arthropoda; class Insecta; order Lepidoptera; family Tortricidae; genus Grapholita; species Grapholita molesta. The sequence goes on along the minus strand of CP053141.2, from coordinate 2,418,747 downwards.
CAATGCCTCTATTGTCAAGGCTTTGAAGTCCATGGTCAGATATTTGTGACATTATGTATGAAAAGGCACCTTATTGTCAATGGTCCTTATGTCGTTGTTCAAGATTGCGCGATACAAATGTAACATGCTTTGACGTAAGTGCCATCGACCATAAGGTCCCTTTACATAGATAATGCCACAAATGTGACTACCTCCACAGCTCCTATATATCTGGGGCCTGTTGCATAACAACTTGTAATATTAGCGGAAGTCCTTTTCCAATTCCTTTTGTCCAAAAGAGAGTTCTGCTAATATTATTACTTTTAAATAGTTATGCAACAGATCCCTGATGGCGACTGTCCATAACAAATAAAAAAATAAAATAAATAAACACTTACATTAAAGCATCAATGAATCTAAGTATGGGCGCCATTTGTAACACGAGGATAAAAATACGTAGCCAGTGGCGCTTCGTCACTTCGTTGGTGATGGAGTCCTGCTGCTTGTCTTGGGCATACCTTAAAATTACAAATTTATTGCATAATATTTAAAATGAGCTGTAGCTGTAGATCTAGTGTAGGGACGTCCTGCCGGACTCAGGCGGGCTGTGAATCGCTTGTTGCAGTTTCATGAGATGATAGTTTACGACTTATAAAGATTTCCTTTTTTATCCCAGATTCTTCAAATATAACATTGTTATTGAGGACCCGCAGGGCATTTGTAGCATTTTCAGAACATTGAAGTAATCATCATCATCATCATCAGCTCAGCCATAAGACGTCCACTGCTGAACATAGGCCTCCCCCTTGGATCTCCACATGTACCGGTTGGAAGCAACCTGCATCCAGCGTCTTCTGGCGACCTTAATGAGGTTGTCTGTCCATCTTGTGCGCTGCGCTTGCTAGTCCGTGGTCTCCACTCGAGCACTTTTTGAAGTAATGTCATTATATAAATAGCTGAAAACTACATTCCTACATAGGATTCTATGGCTTGCCAAGAGTATCAACTTGCACAGGTGAAGTAACCTATCCCCATTCTGACATCTCTAACAACTGGACATCCAGATGAGGGGAGCGGTTTCATCATTAAGTTGTGAATAATTCCATTAATTCGCACAAAGCAATACACATCTACCTTCGTAATGCAGACTGCTAAGGAATAGAATTACCTCCACTCAAACCACGGGAGGAGTATTGTATAGGCCCGAAAAATTTAAGAAAGTGATCCTGGCATAGTTGATAGGTTTCTAACTGGCCCTTACAGTGAAATCTTTGTATACAATACACACACTAAACTATAGAAAGCTGAACTTGCTACTTACTGCATAAAAAAAGGGTACTACCTGCTCTGTGGTTGCCAAGGGTACTGAGTTGAATGTCGGTTTGTTTTGAATCTTATTGCAATTACAATAGAGTTGTTTTTCAATAACAAGTGACTAAACTTTTTTTAAGCAGTGAGTAGCCTGTGCGGTTTTACTTAACAATAGACAATGAGTTGACCATAAGAGCCACGTAAATACTTAGGTATTTTATTTTTATTTTTCCCACTGCTACACAGAAATCATGAGTCAAAATCTTGCCTGAGCAGTGAATTTCCCTCCAAAGCTGAGCATTGATAATAGTTAATGGAAATAAAAGTTACTTACATTCGTATCGATACTGCGGTGTTTACGAACGCTGGTAAAAGTATGAAGGCAAGCGTCCATCCGAATTCCATCATATGCCGTGCCAAGGAATACTGTACAGCCACATTGATATCAACTCCCAAGTCCACGAAGTGACCCACGATCGCCACAACGTACATGAAAATATCGATATTGGTTATCGTAATGTTATCAGGCATTCGGTCTGTTTCGTCGTAAGAATTTCCATTTTGTAGTATTTGACGCATTGCTTTAGGCATTTTGAAAGCATGGACGTATCAGTCAAGAGAAGTTTTAAACAGAAAATCTATATTTTATTAGGAAATAATAAGAAAGGGCGCGCGATTTGTTGATATCAACACAACACAAAAAGATGAAGTACAAAACAACAAGCTGTCATGTCACAGATTATAAAACGAATGTTCATACTAAGGCTTAAACTCACGAGCCTACGCATACGTCGCGTTTTATTGCGACGAAAAAAACTTATTGCATCCGCAAAATTTAGGACATCACTATGTAGTCTTTTCATTCGTTCAATTAGATTAGACGTCAAATTTCGATAAGGCTGACAGGATAGGATTTGTCATCGTTTTTATCCTTAGTATAAAATAAATTTTAATTTTAAATTGAATTATATTTCAACATAGTGTGTATTTCAGCCTTTTGCCTTCATTAGCGCCTCTTCCTATTACCGACGAAACAAATTCACAATGCAAGGTACGTATATTTTCTAATAACAATTACTTAATGTTTATCCTTTGTTTTTTTAGAATTATCAATATTTTACCACTTTTACAGACACAAGACCCGAATTATACGAAGAGGTTAAACTCCACCGCAACGCAAGAGAGCGAGAAAAGTAAGTATTTTACTTTTAAACCTTCTTAATTTTCATTTTATTGTATATTTGTATAGAGTAAAATTATCGACTGCTTTTGCAAGTTTTAATTGATTGACAGTGTCTTAATCAAATTTCAGGCATGATAACATGGCGGAGCTATATGCTGTAGTAAGCACACTGCAGCACCTTGAGAAGGCCTACATGAGAGACTTGGTACGGGCTCAGGAGTACACAGCGGCCTGTAGCCGCCTGCTCGTGCAGTATAAAGTGGCTTTCAAGCAGGTACAAGGAACGGAGTTCCCAAATATTGAAGCCTTCATTACAAAATTCAGAGTAAGTACAGCAAATAAGACTTTAACATTCTTTTAATACGGGTAAAAGACAATTATGTGACAAGACATTGTTTTTGTTTTCTATTGATTCCAAATATAATTTTATTATGTATGCTCATAAATGGGGCTTCTAGACAGAAAAAGTAAGCAGCAACAGGCCTGTGCCAAATGTCTAAGCTATATACCTAATTATAAGCAAAATGCATTAATTTCATATTACATTCTACACTATAATTTGTTACTTGTAGCAGTTTGAGTTTTTTATTTAAAACTGACTAGAAAATAAATAATATTTATATACATCTGTATGTCTAATAAAATGTAGATGTTGTCATTAACATCAATATATTTTTGTATCAATAAAATATTTGGTCACACACTTATAGATGCCCCGAGTTATGTCCTATGCTCATATCTGCATATATTTGATTAGTCCAGTTAATTCAACAGAATTCTGTAATTTCCAGCTAGACTGCCCGGCTGCCCTGGAACGGATAAGAGAGAATAAGCCCAACTTGGTCAAGGACGACAAGGGCAACACGAATAAATACATCGCTGAAATTGTCTCCGTAAGTGTTATGGCAGTCAGCGAAATTTTTGTTTATACATTTGTGTACATTTTGTTTATTTATATGAATAATGAGTGTTTGTACCAATTAAATTCGCAAAGACACAGTCTTGTGACAAATAGGCAGACAGCCAATACGAGGAGGCTTAGCCCCTTCTTTACTCTAACTCTGAAAATAAATAAAAATTAAAAAAGTACTAGAAATGTTACGATCTTCTTGATTTTTTACTATGAGAATAGGTACTGAATTTCAGTTCAAGAACAGACTAGACAAATACTTAACCAGTGCAAAGAATTCATTTTAAGTGAAGATCACTCAGATACAGGCAAACTATCAGTTGTTTCAACTGCCTGCTTGATTTATAAATAATATTAATAACTGTTTCAAGTTTGGTGACAATTCATAGCAACTCCTAATATACACAAGATAAACACGTGTTTAGGCTCATTAGAATCCTCTCAATGAGTAAGCTAGCAAGATGATTGTACAGAAAAGTACTGTCGGCAATCAAAATTTTGGTACACAATTTTTTTTATAGAAACTTATATTCTTCTTCAGTTATTCATCACATTGATGGACAAGCTCCGCCTGGAGTTCCGTGCGATGGACATGATCCAGCCCGAATTGCGAGACTTGAGGGACACCATGGATCGCCTCATGATGCTGCCGGAAGACTTTGAGGGCAAACTGAAGGTCAGTATATACCAGTTTGTTGTATTCTAGTATTAGCATATTATACATATATGCTGTTGGCAGTGTACCAACAACACAAGCCTTCTTGAGCTTACCGTGGGTCTCAGTCATTAGTACAAATCAGACAAGAGGCTAGTTGAATTAGAGATTATAAAATATGTGACATTATCTATGAAAAGAGACCTTATTGTCGATGGCGCTTATGTCGTTGTTCAAGATGTTACAATACAAACGCAACGCGGTTCGACGTAAGCTCCATCGACAATAAGGTCCCTTTTCATAGATAATGTCTCTTAAGTCTAAAGAGGTATCATTTAATATGTTATTAACAGGGTGTTTTAACGTAGCAAATTTGTTTCCTAGTTTTCTTCAAAAACGTAAAAAAAAACAAAAAAATAAACAAATAAATATATCGGGACAATCTTACACAAATCGACCTAGTCCTACGGTAAGTTCAGAGGCATGTGTTGTAGGTACTAGACGACGATTTATATAATAGATAGATACGTATAAATACTTAAATACATAGAAAACACCCATGACTCAGGAACAAATATTTGTGCTCATCACACAAATAAATGCCCTTACTGGGATTTAAACCCAGGACCAATGGCTTCATAGGCAAGTTCACTATCCACTAGGCCAGACCGGTCATCAAAATATGTTGTTTCATACTTAAATGTACTCTGAGAACCGAGTATTGACAGCGGTAAAAATATGCATGACTATTTGTAAGCACCTTATAGTATGTCTAGAATTAATTAAGATTTTTAAATCGAAAGAAAAATTTAACTCGCAGCGGGACTCGAATCCACAACCACTGGATCACTAGCCCAGTTATAGTTTCGATTTAACTATCGAATATATTCACTAGCAGACGTTTCTGTATAATAAGAAAATAATTTAATTAAGATTTTTTTTATAAGCCTGTGTTTAAGTGTTAAGACTTTTTCTCCACTCAACCCTGTCAATTGTGTGATCGCACCACTCTACGCAGAATAATATATTAATAATTCCGCTCAGGTTCAAGAATGGCTAGACAAGCTGTCTGAGATGTCGGCTTCAGACGAGCTGTCCGAGGCTCAGGGGAGACAGCTGATCTTCGACCTGGAGACCTCCTACCAGGCCTTCAATAAGTTCTTGCACAAGGACTAAATAATAATGTAAGTTTTTAGTTGATGTCGAAATGTATATAAGTGTAAATACTTGAGAAGTCATTGCATGAGCATTTATATTAGAGATGCAACGAATAGTGGTTTCGCCGGATACCGGATATCGAATATCCGGTGCAGTCATCGATCGGATATCCGGCCGCCACATATCCGGACAGTAGAAATGAATTAAATTCGTATGCGCGCAAGCGTGTGCTGCGCAAGTTGTAACTCGTTTCTCCATGAATTTGATAGCAATTGCGCTAAATCTACAGACAGTAGTAGTAGTAGTAGTATTCTAATCCGAATTCTTTATTTCCAATCAATTAACCATAGATTGTATTCAGATAAAAGATGATTGGAAGATTAAACTGATACAACTGATGACTGACTGATTGATAGAACTTTTTACCCCACGTTGACCGTTATGTATGTGTTAACGCACTATCCGGTATCCGGTCGAATACTAAAATTGGGGCCGGATACCGTAAAGTGGCCGGATATCCGTTGCATATCTATTAGGAACATTCTCCAGGCCCTTGAAATATCAAATTTATCGATGATATATAATATAACGAGCAGTATTTAATATAATCTATTTTTTTTCAGGTATCTCACGGAGCTCAAAAGTGTTGTGTATCTTATACTCAAGTAGCTTCATTCATTTCATTCAACATATGTTATTTATAATTATTAAGCATACACAATACAAAATAATGGGTACCAATCACATAATCACTGTTATAATATATTTTAAAATTGTATTGATATCTTTAAAAAACGAATATCATAATGTTATTTTAGCATTTTAGTTTTATTTACAATTGAATGGAATTAAAATTGTTAATCTTTACACCGCCATTAACTTGATCTAAAGTCAGTATATTTCGTGCCCCAGTTGCCCCACATTCCACGACTTCATATAAAGTAGTGGTTTGGGTTAGGATTGTATGCTGTATGAAACGAAAATAAATGTATCTATCTAACTTGCTCACTCCATACACCGTTACGTAGTATGGGAGGATTGGTATGGTAAAATTTGTTAGCAAAGAAAGAAAAATGGAAAACCAACTGCCTCGGGCGAGACCCGAACTCGCGATTCCGGGTTACATGCCCGTCGTTCCGCCTTTGAGATAACGCAAACACGACTGTTGGCTGGCAATGTTCAATCAGTCATGGCGTCTTGGGACACCGTTTTCCATTGACAAACCCTAGGGTTTTTTTTAATACAAGACCGACCAGCATTTGCCCTCAGTCACACCTGATAGTCAGTGTCGACGAGGTCGAGGGTGTAGCACGCTGATTCAGTAACAACCTATTCACTTTTACCTTGAAAAGACCCAAATTATATCTTACCGTGAATACAGACGATGGAAGCGAATTCCATTCCTTAGCAGTCCGCATTAGGAAGGTAGAAGCGAATCGCTTCGTGCATATGAATGGAATAAGGTCTGAGTGGATGCTTGAGTTAGGCCCGCAGCATACATGTTAAACATATGGAAATGTATGGGACGCTGCTCACATCTTTTGGGCGTTCGACGCTACGCTCCATGCCCCGCTAAACGCTCCGCTTCGAGGGTCCACTTAGATCTCCCACTTAGTATTTACTTGCACTGATTAGTAATTTATAGTTATATGCAATATATACTGAATCTTTTGTATTAGTTAAAAATATACTATATCGACAATACCATGTGTTTGTGATAAGTCATTTTAAATTAAAATTTGTAAGGCAATTACAAGCTTTTTTATTTATTTCACCTGTCCCATTGCCAGTGTTCCTATCGTATGCTATACGCTACGTCTGACATCAGCGTCAACGTTCTTGAACAAAAAAGTCGCCTACGTCGATGTGTGGAAGTGACCACATCAGTATATTTCTATATTATGCATGTAATATTATGATGCTGTAACGCCATGGGCACTCTGTGATGCCAACATAATAATTGGGTTTTTATTTTAGAAATACTTTTTTTGGCCGAAAACTCATTTTAAATTCTGTATCACAGTTCTAACGCCTTATTAGTCTGCTACAATGGCTATAAAACGTTTATTTTTTTTAACACAAAATTGCGTTATCAAATGTTTGGCTATTCCCACATTTTTATTTATTTTTTTTTTTTTTTATTTCCACACATACAAATATTACATGTTGGATTGCAGTGCAATTTGATGAATTTCAGTTGAATTATTTATTTTGAAAGCTTTTCGCCGAATTTAACTTATTGAACTGAGATTTTTTTTAACGTGGAGGATTGAAATTTAGGCATCCCGACTAGCCGGGACGGGTATGTGGGATTCGTCAGTAACCGACCGACACTACCTACGAAACTAAACGGTATATATACCTATCTACGCAGCTTCACTTTTAAAATTTTCCAAATAAAACAAAACTTTATTTACAAATAATTTATTCTGACCTTTATTTAAACTACAGTTAATAATATAATTACAGAATACTAATTAAATGTTATATCAACAAAACATATTACAGTCACCATCAGATATGTGGAGGTGATCACAAATTTCTCAACATGCACTTTATGTGGTTACATAGGTCTTAAAAAACTAGTTAGTACTACACATATTCAACCTGCATGCAGGTGTACAAATTTTTATTAATTATTTTTACATACAACTAAAATACCCAATTTTATATACATTAACACTATAATTACATTTTTTCTTTAAATTGTCACATGTCAGTTTAGGTTTCGTTAATACAATGTCTTATTACTAGATATTCTTTTATACTGTAAAAGCACTGGCCTTGTAGCCATTGAGTTAATTTATGTTTGAAGCAGTGGTTGTTCTCGGCTTTTATTGATTCGGGCAATTGATTATAGAGGACTATGCACATATTGAAACAATAGAGACGTTGTTAAGATATTTGTGACCACCTCCACAGCTCCGATATATCTGATGGTGACTGTACAAATAACTATCGTTCACCCACTATTATAATACCTTTCGCTTGCCACGCATCATGCGTCACATTATAAAAACCCACAACACACACATGGTCAAACAATTTGGCCATAAATAAAATAAAATAAATACCTTTATTTGCACAATGTCAGTACTAACCGATAATTTATTTTTTCAGACTTTTTTTATAATAATTTTTCTTAATATAAATGGTAGAAATACAACGGATATCCGGCCACGATTTTACTATTCGGCCGGATACCGGATAATACATTAACACATACATAACGGTATTCAGATTACATTTACAATTCAATACTTACCGCAATTCAATATATGGAACATTGATTCGAGATTTAATATTTTTTTTATTTGAGACGCATTGCCTGGGCTGCAGTTTTATCGCAATTTCTGTCAATGACTACTTGAAGCGAGAAGCAAATTGCAACTTCCACGTGTACGTATTTACTTCATTTTAGGTATAACGAATATCCGGTTGCCGGATATCCGGTATCCGGCCAAAACACTATTTGTTGCATCTAGTATACGGCTCGAGTGGATTGAGTAGATACACTAGCGGCTGGTTAATAAGAATACTGCGACACTATTTTAAATTTATAGCCGTCAATTAATTTTTTTTTGAAACAGGAACTAGTGTTGTAATATTTTTCATTCACCATTTTTTGAATGAACGAATGATGGATGAAAATTATATCGTTTTAAATACTACAGTATCTCTAATGGTGTAATAATCTTCTCGTCGGATCTTCGTCCGTGTTGTTTACTATGGCGAATATCGATGCGAAGATAGGTTGGTTTAATATATGGCTTGGCGACTTCAGACTGAAAATAAAAAGCAAATATTAAGTACTAGTCTTTAAAGTATGGTTGCGGGATAAAAAATATCCTATGGGTAGTCTATCTCGCCGCGAGATACTGTCTCAAACCCTCATGTGCTAGGCCTATGTAATACGGTGACCGGGTATGGTTGTCTTAGGGTGTGGCTGACTTAAATTAGTTAATTTATACAATTAAAACTGTTGTGAGCCATGGTACTACTACTTAGTTACAAACGGATAAACTCAAGCTCTCTACCCTCTACTCTAAGCTCTGGTACCCATCTTCAAGCCGAGTCAGAACACACCGATCGCGATGAGGGTGTATCACTCACTCGCGATCGGTGTGTCCTGACTCGGCTTGAAGATGGGTACCAGAGCTTACCCGAAACATATTGCCTAGTGCGATATAATTACACGTGAGTTTATCCGTTTGTAACTAAGTAGTAGTTAATTTATATTTTATAATTGTCTGTTTCTAACGAACACAACTGTCAAAGTAATAGAAGGAGAATGAATATTGGTTAATTTACGCATCAGAAATGTTTATGAATAAGTAGTACTAGCTTTTCCTTGCAACTTCGTCGTCTTTAAAGTATGGTTTCGGGATAAAAAATATCCTATGTCCTTTCTCGTAGCTCAAACTCAGTCCATACCAAATTTCACCCCAATTGGTTCAGCGGTTGAAGGGTAAAGTGGTAACAGACAGGCATACAGAGGGAGTTACGTTTGCATTTACAATATTAGTATGGATACATATTATACTTATGTCCGTAAATGCCTTATGGCTATGGACTCATTCACTCAAGTATTGTAAGCCATATATGTCATTTAAATGTCTTAATGTAAGATAAATCTTAGTCATCATCATCATTTCATAAATCGTCCACTGCTGGAAATAGACCTTGCCAAAATATGACCGGCATCATGATTGTTGCCATAGTCGCCACGCTTGGGTTGGCGACCGCAGCAGCTGTAGATTGGGTTTCGACGGACGCTGCTACCCATCCGTCGTTTTTTTCCGTTTGTCGCCTCTTACGACACCCGCGGAGATGAGGTGGTGCTATTCTAATCAGCCGGCACCGCGAACATCGAAGTTCGTATATTACGAGCATCTCTTTTACTCCAATTAAGGCGTCACGAGAGTGGCAGAGACAATCGGCCGAAATTTACGAATATCTTTTTTCGCGGTAGCGTCGCTATACTTACTTTTTTTTGAGAAGGTCCGTCAAAGGCTTCCATTTGCTAGGAAAGTGGGTGACATTAGGCTTATCCTTCATTAGGTCGGTGATAGACGCGTTTACCATCTTCAAACATATAAGAGGGTTAGAAAAAGATGTAGGTATGCGTCTTTTCGAATTCGTCGAATGGATTCTATAGTTTAACCACGAGCAAAGCGAGTGGTTTTAAAATAGAATCCTGAGCGTAGCGACGATAGAGCGATACACGAGAATTAAATTACAGTTGCACCCGTGTGTAACACAAGTCTTTTCCCCTCACTACAGCGAGGAAAGTGAAACATGCAAAAAACGTTCTGAAATCGCATTGACTTCTTCTATGCGTTTAGATACATTCAACATTTTTTCAAAAGGTGCCTTTAGCTTGGTTAGCTTGTGGTGGCCAGTACGATTTTCGAATGTTCTAATTCGATTTTCTACTCGGTGCGTGTGCGAGTTACCGCCGCCGCGGCGGGGGCAAGTGAATTGTACTTCGCGAATTTAGACTTTAAAACCATAACAATAAGAGCTATGAGAAGTCAACTTACTTTAATCACTAGTGGATAAAATGCGTTTTTACCCTCTCGTATTAAAGGATAAACAAGAGCTTTACGAGCTAGTGAGGGGAAAAATACATTATTAGTAGTATGTGTAGTATGTAAGAAACTATTTTGTTTGCCATGTTGATATAATATTAATTATTGCGGAATGGGTATCGAGACAAACCACACCGGTTTACCGATACTCTTGTATGGAAATGTATTATTATTGTAATTACCTTAATAAATATAAAAAAAAAAAATATAAAAAATATAAAAATATTTTCGGTGCTCATTTCCTAGGTTCGGTTTTGCCTCTCCCTGAACTAACTATACCTAAACAACCTTTTTTTTTCTTAAGTATATGTCATCTATTTCTGCTTTTAATTTATATAGTAGTATTACTACTTAAAAATCAAAGCAAATCAATATATTTCATAAAAAATAATTTGATTTGTTCTTACTTTCATAGATGGCAGCACCTGATTTCACAGATGGCATGGCAACCTCTAGCTACTTATATCAGAAACCCGAAAGGGATTCATATAGGAGGCGCAAATACATAGTGTTTCGCCTTAGAGCTGGTAAAATGGTGCCCAAAACCGTTTAAAAATTAACAAGATTACATATACTTGATTAATTTTGACGCTGTGTACGGGTGGCCGAATTGGTTAAGTCGTCAGCCACGATAGCTGGAGATGCGGGTTCGAATCCGCCGGAGGTCCTCGTCGCTTTTTCTTAAGTATATGTCATCTATTTCTACTTTTATACCTAAACCCATAAGATTAACAATTCTTCCTTGTAGATACAAGCAAGTAATACAATTGTTGAGCGCTTCTGTCACGTGCAAACACTTGCTTGCACATGACAGAAGCGCTTATGAAGGAGTTGTTAACATTTTTCTTATTTTAATAAAATTTAAATACGAGTACTTTTACAAACTTAAGAGGAACAATGTCAGTCATCCAATGCTCTGGCACCATCATTCCTATAACCAGCGTTTGACCTCAGTCACATCTGGCCCCCTATTTCACCACAGCGACAATTGTCACGATTCCTGACATATGTAAATTTCTGACGTTGCAGGTGTCCATTGGTTACATTGACCGCTTACCATCGGGTGGGACGTGTGTTTGTTTGCCACCGACACGTTAGTTTTAATAAAATGCTGTTATTTTTTATTATATCGTCAATAAATAGGTAGTAGTATGGTGAAGAGCTCTTGACAATGTCACGAGCTCTTCACCAAATGTCACGAATTGAGACAATTGTCGCTTTGGTGAAATAGGGCCTGATAGTAAGTGCCAACCGCTGTCATGTAACAGCGTATTCAAACGTGCCTTGAATAGACCCAAATTGTACCTTAAACTGACCTTTAAATATTCGCAATCATCCGTATAAACATCAACCAGGAGTTGATCAAAAAACTTAGGCACGAAGTTGTTAAGACATCTTTGGACGTTGTAAATAGATTCGTTCATGTCCTGCGCATGCTGTCGGGTCTTCACGGTTACTATGGTACCTAAACTCTGTTGCATAACTTCGTTGAATCTGAAATATTTATAGCAAATTGTGAAAAAAGTGAGAGCGCTGGTGGGCTAGCGGTAAGAGCGTGCGACTTGCAATCCTGAGGGGCGCAGGCCGAAACCCCGTTTTGTACCAATTACTTTTACGGGATTTGTTGTACGAAATATCATTTGATATCTACCAGCCGTGCAATTCCTGACCACACTCTCCAAAATGTATCCTGTAAAACACAGACAAACTAGCAACCTTGCGACGGTGCTCAAGGCTCTGTAACCTTACACTCACTAATTTAGGATCGCCAATGAGTCGGCGTTCTGAATCCAAAGCGGCCAGCTAATACTTAGCAGACCCGTCCCAAAGGTGGCAACAGTACTCCATACACGATCGGACCTGCGCTTGGTAAAGTGTTAGGAGCTGTTCCGGAATGAAGTACCGCTTCACCCTGTGTAATACTCCAAGTTTTTAGCAGCGGATTTCGCTTTGGCCTCAACAGTGGCACCGAAGTTCAGCTTAAGTTTAGCTTGTGTTTGATCCCAAAACAATTAACTCACAGTACAGCCTGATGAAGGATGCAGTGAGCCGTGGCGACCTCATCGGGCAACTGGTCATTGCATTTATTGACTGATTCAAAATTTCGGACGTCTTCGAAATTCCTGATGACATCGTGAAACTGGTCTCTGAGGTCTATCAGTTTCTCCAACGGCTCTATGAGACAGTGTTCTGTTATGTTTACTATCTGCAAAAAGTTTTTTTTTTAACAAATGTAACTATCTAAGTATTTTCTGTGGACGTCGAAGTTATTCGTCTAGATAAAGGATCAATATGTACCTAGGTAGTTTATTATGTCTTCACTGAATTCTTATTCTAAGTACGACTTAGGCTATATGCGGTACGAATTAGGCGACTAGGTGCCTTAGGTAATCGTACCGAAGGTATATTTGTGATAATACCTAGTTAAAATATCTATATTACTAAGAGCTTTTTAAATTTCTATAAATGTTGGTTTAAAAGGTAACTAAATAAAGGTGGAACCTTTATTTAGTTACCTTAGACATGTTTCATAGCAAATATTTAGTTTTAGTTGTATGACATTAATATTACATCATTATTTCATTAAGGGGTACGACTTGAGCAACCTAACCCTATTAGGTATTTTTAGTACTAAGACGATGGTAAACAAGGTTACACCCTGATGGTATGAAGTCATCGTAGTCTTTAACTCCAAAGGATTCACACGCACGTTGCCCCTTCAACGAACCTATCCAGTCTTTTTTTAGAACTTCATACTGTAGCTTTTTAGGAAACTTCGGCAGGGAGTTGAATCCACAGCCGAAGCGTTAGCGAGAGGAAATTCCTACTAAACCGCACAGTCTGTGACCGTTTAGGCTCCAAGGTAATTATCCTGCCAACTTCTGCTTGCTAGATGTTCTTCTGAGCACAACCCACAAAAATTTTATAAGTGGTAAAACTAGCTAGCAGTAAATGAAGGCTTAACTCAATATACAATTTTAAGTTAACATGGTCATACTCATTACAACTATTACTAAAACAGGATAGTTACCACGTATATCATATATCATAATATTCATAATATGATAAAACAATGAAAAATATAATTATTTACAGAAATTACAATCGTTTTATGATAACTAGGTACAAGTACTTAACTAGTTATAGTATGAAATCTAAAAACGGCCCTTGAGGCATTGTACTAAGGATGCTGGCGGCATTTCCTCGTATCGCAATGCTGATACGTTGTGCGAGGAAGCAGCCAGCTCTTCGGTCACCAGTTACATCAACCAGACGCTTCGCGTTTTCTGCAAAAAGTTTGTGCGCGCTGGGACCCCATGGACCTGCGTCTCTAGCGGACAGTACAAATTGGTATGTATATTAAATATTAGTTTGATTGAGTTTCCGATATTTCGGTATTGTTGCAATCTCACAGTGCTTCAGTTATTCCGTGAGGAGGCGCTTGCAACAGTGCCGAAATCGAAACTCATTCAAACTAACATACATGGTAACTATCCCGTTTTAAATAATTGTTGTAAGGCTTACCTCCTCCATTGATATCATATAATTCGTAAAGTCACGGAAAAATTTGATTTTATAAAATTTCACAATCGCTCCTCTCAGCTCTCGGCCCATGATGTCGTTCATAATCTTCACCAGATCTAGAAACGTGTCTATGGTGTCCAAGGATTTCTGTTTAAGTTCATTATAACTATTTCTGCCTCGGTTGAAAATCATTTTGGATAAATTATAAGCTTCTGAGACAAGGTAGTACTTTTTCTCCACATCGTTGTAGGACATTTGGGAGCTCTGTAATATATATAACATAGTCACCACGCGTCGTTAAATTGTGTAATAATAGTAACATTACTACAGAGGCCGGGAAGTAAGGGGTTACCGGCCGAGTATGTAGACGGCCGAACGCAGTGAGGACGGATTATTACGAGGACGACAATCCCTTTTCACATATAAATTATAAAACAATTTTGTTGCTTGCACATGATAATTGCACACGCCAAAGGGGCTTACAAGAAAATTAGTCCAGAAAAATTACAAATTGGAGTGTCCACACTGTCCGACGGTGTGGACATTTCTGGACTAATAATGAGAAGCGTCCCATGCTATGGCCTCACAGTCTTGCCTGCTGTTTTATTAAATGAACCATAGGATCCCAAGCTGGTGGTACAGAAAAACCATCCTCTCCGTTGAAGTTTGGATCGCCGAAGGGAGGAAGTATTGTCGGGATGAAATTTAAATTAGTATAGGTACGCGATATATATCCGTTTTAGTTGTTTTATTTCATGGCTAATTATTGCGGCAACCGAAGCTCGAAGACAACATTATATATCATAAAGTAAAGAAAAGTGTAATAAATATAAAAATATAATTAATACTCACTTTACACACATATATAATTGTAACAACTGCAGCGAAACACAGTCTCGAAATCATTATTATTACTAATTAATAATGATTAATTACAAATAAAAGTAATATACTTTTACTTTAAATAATATTACAAAATATTTTGATCGAGTTATTTATTATTTACATAAACATTGTTGTAGCAATATATGTGTTAAAAAGAGAATTGAAATGTCCACACAATTTCTTCAAAAGTTAAATTTAATTATTTTCAAATACGTAGTTACGACACGTGACAAAGTTCGTCAGCTTATGAAGTCACATATCCCGTGTACGATGGCTAGTAAAAAAACGGACGTACGACTAAAATCGTAATTTATAGCTTTTTTAATTAGTTTTATGCAATGCACGGCCATAATTTCAGATTATAGTATGTCGTGTACCAATGACTACATAGTACGCTAATTTGTCTTCGTAACAAGTGCGCAGGCACGTGAAATTATAAGGCATGGGGCCTATTTTTGACCACTTATAACTTGTAATACAAGCGGATGTAAATTGTAATACAGGTGTCAAAAAAATAAAATTAAAATCGGTTCACGGGTCTCGGAGATATCGAGTAACATACATACAAAAAAAAATTTGTTCGAATTGATAACCTCCTCCTTTTTTTGAAGTCGGTTAAAAAGAGACTTCCGCTTGTATTACAAGTGTTCGAGAAATAGGCCCCAGGTACCGCGAACGTCGAAGTTCGTGAATTTTGAGCATCTATCTCTTTTACTCCAATGAAGGCGTTATGAGAGTGACAGACACAACCCTCGGAAATCCACTAGTCGCGTTTTTGGCGGACGTAAAATATATGATATCAGATGTGACTAGGGCCAGTCACTGGTCAGCCTCAAAAAAAAATATGTTTTCACCTCACTAGCTCGGAAATAACTGTTTTGTTCTTTAAAAACAAGTAGCAAAGTTGCATTTTATTCACAAGAGTGCAAAGTAATTTCATACAAATTGTTTATTGATATCATGCATGTGAATCCTCTGGAGTTGCAGGCGTCCATCGGTTACGGTAACCGCTTACAATCAGGCGGGCCTTATGCTTGCTTGCCACTGTCGTTGTATTAAAAAAAAACCCTATTGACATAAAATAATAAGCCCTTTAGAAAGGACACTCCTCAAATAATATGCAAATACTTAAATAGGCACATAAAAAACAGCCATGACTCTGGAGCGAATATATTGTGCACTGCACATCGCACAAATAGATACCGTTACTGGGATTTGAACCCAGGACCATCAGCTTTAAGCATGGTCATTACCCACTAGGCCAAATCCGTTGTGTATTGCAAACCCATCCTTACTACCATATCAATAAAGATCTGTAATAAAGGCAAATATGGCCACTTTGATTGCCACTAACTAATTGACGCTGACTGTACATCAATTAGTAAGTACATCATAGACCTGTGGTCAAAAAAAAAAAAAAGGTCTCCTAGCCTATTAGTGACGCTGTCTACGAAGTAAAAGGTCTCGGGTTCGAAACTAGCCAGGGCATTTATTTGTGTTATTAATTAAATGTGTGTTATAAATTTTCCTAACTAGTGGTTAAGTGTTTTATTATTAGTTGAATAAAAAAGTGAACTTCATAATCAGGTCATTCGAAAAAAAACTGTAGTTTTTTAATTTAATTTATTCAGGATCAATCAGTACATATATGAAAAAGAGGATTATAAATATAACATAACACTAATAAGCTACATCTAAAAAGGCCCCGCGGCGTCGTGCCTATAAGAATACACTTACCTAAATGCATTTTGCATCATAACATAAAATAAATCATCAAAGAAAATACAGTACAAGAACTGTTTTCAAACTTTTAATAGAATGTCTATGACAGAATTGACAGATACAATGACACAATTAGAAGCTGCTAGTTTTTTTTACAAATATACTAGTGATGTGCACATTTTGCGGCTGCAATAATGCAACGTAATACGCTCATGGCAATACGGCCTTACGTTATGTTGATTTATTTGAATTTATCACAAATGCAAATTTTGCGAGACGAACGTAAATAGTATTTACAAATTTAGTACATGTTTTTAACGTTGTACAGATTATAAAATAATAATGTCGTTTTTCCTTCGTTTTTCTAGTTGTCCCTTTAAAGCATGGCAACACTGGCATACTGGCAAGATGACGTAATTGTCCAATATGGCGGATGACGCGCGCACACCCTGCCGCCCGCGCCCTTAGTATCTTCGGCAACTGCCACTCGTCTCAAACGATTTCACCTTGCTATGAATAAAAACGGTGAATAACTCGCGTACGAAATTGTTCAAGTAACAATCTGATTGTTGGACCTCAAAAGTGCGTTGTGAAACTGCGTTTATACAGGTGGTTTCGTGGTTGGTGTTGTATTTACCAGTTTCGTCTTTATTTTGTTGAAACTGAAGTGTTTACGTGCTAAAACCGGAGTATTGTGAGTTAACGTAGCGGTGTTCGGGCTTCGCACTTGCCGTTTAATGGGATCTTGTTGATTATCAGGTCAGTATATTTGAATTAAGATTGCAAAGTTGATATTGTTGTATAAGCCGTTGTTATCTGACTATAAATGATAAGTTTTCATACATATTTTCAACTAATTTTCAATTAAAAAGTATTGTAAAAGTGTAAAACACGTAGTAGGAGGTTACTACAGTATTTGTACAGTAGTAAATAGTATTATTCTTATTGGAATGTGTATGGTCCGAGCGTGTTGGGCGCGGTGCCGGTCGTCCTAGATTTCTTTGAGTACATCACATCACGCAGTAGTTTGGCACGTAGGCTGGTCCGAAGGCAACGCAATTATGGTCAGTTTTTGTTACGAAATTGTTATTGTGTGCCTTTTGTCGTGTGAATTAGCGGCGTTTTTTTGACCACATACGAAGTAAAATGAGTTTTTGAAGTTGACTTAAATTTAACCATTTAACTGTTCTGACAGACTTGTTTTATATATGTTTTACTAAGCTTCCTTTAAAATATAATATGTATACAGTTACTATACATTTCTGTGACAAACTGATTTCTGATATATTCATTGTTTATTAGGCAGTAATGTATAAAAACTTTTTTTTATACAGATATAAACTATGTCTTATGTACCAGACTTTTTATTTTCCATCATATAATTTTTAAATTAAAATCTAGTGTATGAAAATTGGTAGTAGCAGCAAAAATAACTAAAATAACTCTTAAGGAAACTCCCTGTAATGCCTAGTGCCATATTCTTACCCTATTATATGTATATACCTTTGGGTACATGTGTGATCCTTACTGGGATAATTGCTTGAAAGTTTATATCGGACCATTTATACAAACACTATAAAATTACAATTTTTTAAAGATTATCTTATAAAATTTACAGTTCTAATAGCAATCCCATTAGATTTAATTTCTATTTTCTAAGCTTAGTTGATTTTTTTTACCTTTTCTTATGCAGTTCACATTTAACAGAAACACAGTTGTAGTCTAAAATATTAATGTAATTGACATGTGTACAGTCAGCAGCAAAAGTGGCTAACCGTTTGAAGTGTTCAAAATGACCTAAACGCGCTCTTATTCTCTTGACAAGAGAGATGAGTTAACCTCATATTGAACACCTCAAACACTTAGCCACTTCTGCTGCTGACTGTACACAACCTGTTAAATATATCGTGTAAATATTTTAAACTGAAGTTAAATATATCTGAAACTTCCTAGTTTCATTAAAATAACAATGACTAACACAAATTGATAACATGCTGTGACAAATTCTGACTCCAGTCATCCCGATGACATCATGCTAAGACCAATCACATGCCTTTTGAACCTTGATGGCGGAATCATCGACAATATCAATGGAGCCATTTTACCAAAAGATTGATTGACATCATGCTATCAAATTAGTATTTTTAGTTAATCATATCATAAGTTTTACACACTGTATTTTTTTATATAAGCTAATATTACATGTACTTGTAGTTATTTATTTATAGCCCCTGGGCTTGCTAATTAAGTTTTTTTTTAAAGTGTTGTTGTGATAATTGGTTGAGAGACCAGACTTTCTGTGAACACACCTCCAGCGTTTTGTTGGTCCTGTGTCTGCCTCATCCTTAAATGGCTGGCAGCTGTTGTGTTGTAGTAACTTATTTAGTTACGTAAATTTTGGACAATTGTCTCTGTCACTCTCATGATGCCTTTATTGGAGTAAAAAAAAGATGCTCGAAATATACGAACTTCAATGTTCGGTACTGGGAATAACTCGACAGCAGCATAAACATAGTTATATAACATGAATTAGGTATGACAATTAAAAAGTATGCTCCCCAACAATAAACTTGATGTAAGGTATTGATGAGCCATATTTAAGATATTTTTTAATACTTTAGCAATTCCTCTCTAAGTCCAGCAAATTTTTTTTTCACACCTTGGATAATTCTCTTTTTTATACAGCCTAATGTCAAAATTTGTGATAGGAATATATGATTAAAAACCGCTTAATAGCTCAAGCTCAAAATAAACTTAAAAGTAACTAGGATACAGTTAAAGTTATGCTATAAAGTATCTGACCTAGTTTTTTACCCATATGCTTCCAATCTGTCATAAACCGATGCTATGAAAATAAGCCGAGATATCAATAAACACCAATTAAAAATTCCACAACACCAGATCAACCTATATTTCTCAACTTCCTCTCTATATTTATAGCAGACATATTAGGTGGTCCATATTGGCTTTTATTTCTGTCATGTTGCCATAAAAACCTTATGTCCTATGAAATAGAGTTTATATTTAAATGAAAATGAAGGCATAAAAATGTTATTTGTTCTACTAATGGCTATTTTGAGTGAGGATGAAATTTATACTGCCATTTTATTTTAGTAAAGAATTTATAATGAATTGTTTTCAGTGAGTTGTGTTTAGTTTTGCTATATTTTATTTGTAGTGTATTTATATTTTTAAGTTGCTGTATATTTGAGTCAGATACTAAATTAGTTAGGCGGCATTTGATAAAATGTGTCATATCCTGTTGTCAAAATCGTCCAATATGCATCAGAGCCTGTAGACCAAAGTCTTCAAACAGTACATGTTGCCGGACTGAATGTCCTGTAAAGCAAAACTATAGTGAATTGTTACATTTTGGGCTGCAAAAGCCAGAATATCTTTGTCCCTTACTGGCGCTCGCGGATGCGTTCTCCAGTCATTATTCCTCCTAGGTTTGTTCACCTCAACTGTGTATTCCTTTACCTTTATCAATCATCATCATCATCATCACGTATGTCTCCCGCAAATCTACTTACAGTGTCTTGTTTAGCGTCACCCGCACCCAGTGGATTCCTGCAATCTTTACCATGCCGTAGATCCAGCTTGTGGGCTCTGTTCACGATGAACCTTGCGGTGGAGCAAATGCTAACTAGTGCATAGAAGTTACAGACCTGAAGTCGGCAAATCGCACCCAAGGTCGACACGGACTCCGCTTAATCTTGCTCGTAAATTGCTTTAATTGCCGCCGGTCGAGTGCTCGTAATGGATGGTGTCACCTCTATTTATAATATATGTCTAGGATGTTGGCGTAATTGGCGAGATATAGTTAATTGACCAGTTTTTTTAACTGCGACGGTGGTATATAACCCTGGCTGATAGTAAGAGGTCGTCGGTGACAGCTTGCCTATGGACGCCTGCAACTCCAAAGGAACACGAGACTAATGGTTCATTTAACTGACCCATCATTTAACAATTTATATTTCTTACTCAATAGACACATGGCTGAATTTTAAATGGAAGTAGCTTGATAACATGAATTAAAATGATGTCTACTTTTTATCCGACTACCCAAAAAAGGAAAGGCAATGTTTATAATGTTAATACCGTTAAGCGGTACGAAGTTCTATAACTTCGTACCTTATTTTTATGTAAGAATAGTATCCATACTTCCGTACTAATATTATTATTGCGAAAGTAACTCTGTCTGTCTGTCTGTTACCTCTTCACGCTTATATCGCTGATTCAATTGGGATGAAATTTGGTATGGAGAGAATTTGAGCTACGAGTAAGAACATAGGATAAATTATATCCCGCAGCCGTACTTTAAAGACGGGCATGGCTGGCAGACGAAGTCGCGAGGAAAAGCTAGTATAGCATAGGTAACTTGTAAATGAAGTAGACATACTAATATGACTACTCGCTCCGCTTGTACAGTCAGCAGTAGAAGTGGCTAAGCGTTTGAACTGTTCAGAATGACCTACACGCGTTCTTATTCTCTTGACAATAGAGATGTGTTGACCTCATTTTGAACACCTCAACCGCTTAGCCACTTCTGATGCTGACTGTACGTCGCACCTCCCTCTTAGATCCAAAAGCAAAATTGAGCAGCATTTTACATAAAATACTCATTCCTTACTAGAGCATTGTTTTCAGCTTACTATTATCACCTTGAGAACAATATTTATGTTTACATAACTAATCTAATCTTAACTATGCATACAAACACGGTCTTTGTTACTGTAGTACTTAGTTCTACAATTGTGTGTACTATGGTATCGTTTAATACAAAGTTTCATCAATGAAGCCTTATCGACATAATAGGTTTGGTGAGTCATTCATGTCTGAGTCTGACATTTGACGAGCGATGTCGTAAGTGTACAATTGAACTACTAAAAGTATTTATTTTATATATTCATCATGGACGCTCACTTTGAGCACACCGTATCACTACCATCGTCGCTTGAAAAATGCGTTCACACTATCCGAAGTTTAGCAGCGTATCGTATCATAAGTATGGACGCTCACTTTGGGAACTTTTCACTAGTAGTGATACACTACCATCGTCGCGTGACAAAATGCGTCCACACTAACCGTAGCGTAGCAGCGTATAGTATCATAAGTATGGACGCTCACTTTGGGCACACCGTATCACTATCATCCTCGTGAGATAAAATGCGTCCACACTAACCGTAGCGTAGCAGCGTATCGTATCATAAGTATGGACGCTCACTTTGGGCACACCGTATCACTAGTAGTGATACACTACCATCGTCGCGTGACAAAATGCGTTCACACTAACCGTAGTAGCAGCGTTTCGTATCATAAGTATGGACGTTCACTTTGGGCACACCGTATCACTACCAACTACCATCGTCGCGTGAAAAAATGCGTCCACACTAATGCCCGGAATACACGAGGCTAGTTTTTCAAGCCAGTATAGTAAGCTAGTAAGCTAGTAAAACTGTCCTGGCTTGAACCCAGGCTAGTGCTGTCTACATGATGCCAGTAATTTTAAGTCAGTGCGAGTGCCAGTACCTTTGCAAAGTGTCGTAAAAAATCGTCAATATGAACGTAATTCGTAAAAAATAACATAGCATGAATGAAACAATTACTTAAAAAACTATGTAAATGTGTACTAGATGAATTAATTATTAATATGGTCAAATGGCACTAGCCGGAGGGATACTAGCTTCACCGGCCGCACGAAGATAGTACACAAGCCAGGCTAGCGAAATCGGTGGTGGGGGGCGCTACTAGCTCAAAAAATAGAACGGCAAGCTATTAAAACTATCCTGGCTTCAGCACTAGCTTACTAGCCTGAAAGTTAAGCTAGTTTTGTAGACACGAAGATAGACGCACTAGCTTGCTAGCTTACTAGCACTAGCTTACTATACTGGCTTGAAAAACTAGCCTCGTGTATTCCGGGCATAACCGCAGCGTGGGAATACGTATACGCACTTGACAATTTTGTGTCGTCATAGTTACTACTATTAGTGGAATCTTGCGCCTACTTTGTATACTTATGTATTTATTTATGTCTCAATATTGAGATATTTGTGATTAAGTGAAAGCTGTCGACAAACAAAAAACGCGGTTTCCGCACAGACGATCGCTAATTAAAAATACTTGCGTAAATTGGGTGCTGTACCGTAAATTAGATTGGTCAGACATCAAGGAGCTTCATCATCATCATCAAACCCCCACGTCCACTGCTGGATATAGGCCTCCCCCAAATATAGGGTAGTTGGCATGGTCGCCACGCTTGGCAGGCGGATTGGCGATAGCAGTAGCTGTTTGTATTTCGATAGACGCTGCTGTCCATCCGTAGGGTTTTTCCCATTGTCGCCTCTTACGACACCCCGGCGAACAGACTACACTTTAAGATTGTAAATATTAAATCTATCCTTCAGTTTTTAATTACTTGATTTTTTAATTATCTACCCGAGGTCCACTTCTACATAGGCCTCCCCCATAGACCGCCACAGGGAGCGATATCCAGGCACTCCATCACATTGCAGCCACCGACTCCCAGCGACCTGTTCTTGTCATCCTTCCATCTATTTTCTGGACGTCCGACCACTTTAGGACTGTATATTATCCATAAAATCGTGTGAATACAGTCACCATCAGATATATCGGAGCTGTGGAGGTGGATACATATATCTGACAATACACGTTATCGCCTTGACAATATTACGTTGTTCAGATATTTGTGACTGCCTCCAGAGCTCCGATATGTCTGATGCCGAATGTACTTTGGATGAATCCCCTAATGTAAAACTAACTCGTTTTGGACCGGTCCGGTTAGGGGATCATAAATTAAAGGGTCCAGTATGGCGGACATTTTAATAATGCAGACCTTTGGATTAGATTTTTGGGTCCGTCATTCATATTATTCTAACTACTAAGTAAATATAATAACGACTATGTTATATTGTGTCCAAAAACGGCGTAATTAGCAGTGATCGGTTATTTAGATTAAACACGGGGTGATTATGTTAATATGGATATGCCCCGGGAATCAGGGCTTTATGCTGTTAGAAAAGGGAAAAATATACAATGTGTTTATTTTATTACACTTTAAAACATATAAGTAGCTGATAGACACAAGTGATCACTCGCCGTTCTTTTGTCCAAATTGAAATATGAGGACAAGTGTTCACAGTCACACTGACAGCTCATTTGCTGCCACCAAAGCGACACATTTTATACCGTTTGGATAAAAGTTTCCAAACAAATCCCTTACAGACAATTTATAGTACATTGTGCAACGAGGATGGTAAGTAAGGTATAGTAAACGCGAGTCTATTAGAAGCCCGACGACGAAGTCGGAGGGCTTTTAATGACTCAAGTTTGTTATACACTTACCACCCGTGGTACATACAATGTTTTTCATCACATTTGCGAGGAAATAAAATAAATTCGTTGGTAAAATATTAGTTACTAGTGTAGTTTTACCTATCAGACCGCATCCACTATAAAAGATTGTCAACAATGTCAACTTTGTTCAATGTCTTCCACAGATAATGTTAACAACTGCGTTTTGTTTTCGAAGTTGATAGATCATCCTGCCAAATAGTATAAATTATCAAAATCAAATAGAAAACAACTATTTTTAATAAATACTAAACATTAAATTGCAGTCAAATTTAATATAAAGATATGTTTTATACATATTAAAAGTTGGTTGTAGCAAACTTTTGAAGATATGAAATATACCTTGGCTGTTTAGAAACATCCTCAGTCCAAGTGAAGTATAGGTTCTGTATATTTTTAAAACTAAACTTAACAGCCCGTGTGAGCTAAATCGGCTATAACTGCTCTGTACTCTCGCAAGTAACGACGCCATTGACGAGCAAGTGTGATGAAAAATTGTTTTATTTTTGAACGATTTGTTCGGCATCGCGGGAAACTGTCGTTCTATATGATATCCCGTGAGGGAGAATCCAAAAAATACCAACTCTACCTGGCCTACTACCGAAGAACGTCAGGCTCTAAGAACAAACTTGATATGTTATTTTACTTATTCGAGTTATTTGTAGCGAAATCGTCAATTGATATATTTATGGAAGACATATTTTAAAAGAAGTTACTAAAATTTATTTTTGTAATTGACGACCGGTCTGGCCTAGTGGGTAGTGAGCCTGCCTATGAAGCCGATGGTCCTGGGTTCGATTCCCAGTCAGGGCATTTATTTGTGTGATGAGCACAGATTTGTTCCTGAGTCATGGGTGTATTCTATGTATTGAAGTATTTATATGTATCTAACTATTATATATGTCGTCGTCTAGTACCTACAACACAAGCCTTACTGAGCTTACCGTAGGACTAGGTCGATTTGTGTCAGATTGTCCGGAAACATTTATTATTATTATTTAAGAACTAATAAGTATATGCCCCGGAAGCCGTTAACTTGTTTAAGACCAGTAACTCGGAAAATGTGCATTTCAAAACGGCGTAGGTAATGCGAAGTTGGCATTGTGAATTCATAATGACCTAAGTCTAAATAAAAGTTCCCGCGATTTTCAGTTTTAATCATACAGCACTTAGAACGGTCATCGTGTGTATACTGAATATTATCCCGGAGAATGTTTGGTGTTGTGGTAGGAGAGTAGTTTGCATTTTAATAGCCTTAACGAAGTGTTTTACATAAACACGCGTCATATTTAATGTTGGCTTAGGTTACTAGTTAAGTAAGGTTGTGTCTTATGTCAGGGTTATTTATGTCAATTTTATCGCGAAGACATTCAGAACAAAGTGCCGTCGTTTCGGGAACGACAATTCCCTCGTGGTCTCGGATGAAGACTGGCCAAAGTTTACATCAACATTAGCTGCGCAAGTTTCGAACTACCCGCACTTGATCTTGTAAAACAAAAGGTTATCGAATTTTTGTAAGTTATATGCGCGGTTAAGTCCCGTTTATTGTTAATAACTTTTTTATACAATGACGGTGGCAAACAAGCATACGGTCCGCCTGATGGTAAGCAGTTACCGTAGCCCATGGACGCCTGCAGCTCCAGAGGATTCACATGCGCGTTGAACCTATACATTCCTTTTTTGAAGAACCTCATACTGTAGTCCCTGTAAAACTACCGGAAATCCTGTGTTATGTAAAGCATTGCCTTTTAAAACAGAGCGTGTAATATATTCTTAAACATCACTGGTTCATTATATGCAGTTGTCAATAAGACGTTTCCTCTTCATGTACAGTTACTAGTCGCTACGTATATGGACATCGCAGAACCTGTTAGGTTCTGTAGAAAATTCAACCTTAGTGTAAGGTCTGAGCGGACGCTAGAAGCGGAGCGTTCGGCGTAGCGAATAGCGTGGCGTTGAGCTTCCAAGCTGCGGCCGTTCCTATACATTTGCACTTGTTTGGAATAAACCCTACAGGCTTCGTCCCACTCGAGCGTTCACTCAGGTCTTACAATTAAAGGTGCTGCTAATGACCTTTAAATTGACATTTATTTATACATACATATATTTCAGCCGTATGCAGTCCACTGCTGGACATAGGACATAGGCCTCCCATCTTGGGGGTAATTGACATAGTTGCCACGCGGGGTGGCGACCGCAGTAGAAATGTTTGTTTGTAGATGGTGATTGGTGTGATTGTGTTTGATGTAGATGGTGTTTCCACGGACGCCCGTCCGTAGGATTTTTCCGGATTTTTAGTCAGCCGGCATCACACGGCAACAATTTATAATAGCAACAAATTATTTAGATAATGACATGACAGTGGTATTGATGATGATGATATTTACGTGCCCCCAATTAACGTGACGTGAAAACGTTAAATTATCTCAGTTTTGTGACGATAATTTAGCATGAACTCTGTTTGGATATTTTTTTGCCTTTTTGCATTGTTACTGCTTGAAGTTAGCAAACGAGCACCAAATATAAGTATTTATAGAAATTTAATACTTAATTATCGTCACAAAACTGACAGATTTAAGTTTTCTACAAGTTTTAATGACAGTAATTTTCTATATTTTCTCATTTTCAGTACTTTAAAGGACAAAATACAGCCGACTGGCCTTAATTAAATAAATAACTGCGGTTTTCGTTAAAAATGTAATAATATTTGTACTCAATTGTATAAAATACCTAACAATTTCAATGTCATGTAATATTATTTTTATACATTTTCCTCGTTTTGTGGTTAGCTTATCTGTCGCTATTTTGCGTTTTCCTCTATTATGCAAATTTTTGCGATATATTCTGCTTTTTATGTTGTTTTAATTCATGATACCAAAAAAGCTCTAAGAATATACATATAAGGTCTTATCTATCTTATCTGTCATTGGTGTCTGACCTTCCAATTTCAACTCTCAAAATCTCAAGTATTTATAGTTTCATAGACCTATGACATCAGACCGAATTTCTTGAATGAACAAAATACCTACTTCCGTAGTTTCTCAGACGAGTGATAATTTCTAATTTCGTTGTAGAACGTACATCTTTCTACCTCGTCTTAAGGTCTATATTGGGCTATGAAGTAAGTATTCCTTTGAGCAATTTAGATTGGTCGCAAGTTGCGTGGGCGCCATGGTCTAGGCAATCAAATCGTCTAGGGTAACGCTCCTTGCTTACGTAAGTTTATTAAACAATTCCTGGTAATAGCCTCGCAGACTATCGTATAATATCAAGGCTTTAAGTCTTAGGCTCTCTCCTGTTTTCGTGTTTCTCTTCAATAGACTCTTTTGAAAAATTCATCAGCTTCAGCCTTTAATCGTCCACTGCTGGACATAAGCCTTCCCCAATTCACGCCCCCACAATCGGCCTTGAGCCCTTCGCATTCAACCACCAACCTGCAAGGCCAATAAAGTATGGACATTTTTGAATCTATCACAAATATGGCCTGGTACTAACAGCAACACTCTTAGCTGTACATTGGTGTGCCTTATTATATAAGGCATAAGGTCCACCGATGTGCAGCTAAGAGTGTTGCCGTGTGTACTTCGGGAGTAAATAGGAACTATAATTTAGAAACATACACACAACTTTTCACCCTAAATGAATATAGTTAGAGTCTCCGTTTCGTCGAAGAAAACCATAACTTTGAGATTATTAAATAAATAGCCGCCATAGTACTCGAAATACAACAAGTTTTCTGAGCTGATCTGCACCGTGACTCACCAATGACACAATCGAGAGGTCATCATTATGACGTGATCAGTGAGGTTTCAACTAAAAATAACAAGTGACTCTGGAATGTTATGGTAATTAATACCATTATACATGTAATGGTATTGAAAATTACGTCATATACAAATGTTGTTGTACTCGTATGGTTTTTTGTTTTATTTTTCAACTTAATTAATTCGAAATAGGAATAATGTCATTTTCTAACTTTTCCACATTGACGAAGACAATTTGATTATGAAAAATTTGGTGTACCCCAAGGACCTGTACTAGCAACTCTATATTACACTCATAATTTTAATTTTACCGTTCCTTCATTCTACGTTGACTTAAAAACAGATGAAGCTCTGTTATAAAATTATAGTTCTAGCATCGGATGAACCGACAGCCATTTAGCTAGATTACCTGTTTCGTCGAACCGACCGATCGCTAATTCGATACCGTTATAGTCTGGTCGCGGTTAAGGTTATGTTCACTGATGCACATTTATTACTGTCTTGATATTCTTGGTAAGCATGAGACATGCCCTATTCAGACTTAATTAAAGCTTAGTATACATTTGTGAATTCGTCCTTCAAAAGGCTTCTTACCATTTCAACCTAATTTATACACAGACGAAAAGTCGATTTAGTTAGACTTTATTCTTTTCTTTCTTCAGCCAGATATAAGTATAACATTTTGAACATTTCTTAGATTGATCTTCGAAACTTGACGTCAGACAGGATATTTGAAATGTCTTTATTAAAATTTTATTCAGAATTCCACTGCGCCACATACTTCACAAGAGAGCGTTGTCTGGGTTAATAACGAAATAGAACACTCGGAAGATATTTTCCTTTATCGAAATGTTATTAGTTCCGTTTATGAATTGAGTATTTGCAAATAATAAGTACTTAGTTATATTTGTGATTGAAGGAAAATACTGTAGGCGGTGTTCTCAGCTTATTTGTTTTATTGGTTTCCTTGTGAAACGTGAGCAATTATGTTTTTTTCTGTTTGTAGATTTTATTGCTAAAGCTTCCCAGTTAAGTTCAGACTCAACTGTTGTTATATTGTGTAGGATTTGTGGCTTACAGCCTATTTAGTAGTAAATATGTAATGTACATATTACCAGTAGTAAATCATAAAGTCATGGAAATCATTTTAAGGCACGGAAGCACTATATTCTATATTTAGGCACCAATTCAAGGCTGTGTCCTCCTTCATTAACTGCCTAAAGGTCAATTGGTCAATGGAATAAGTATAAAAAGGGTCGCCCACAACCGCCCACGTCACGGTCGTCTTCATAAAAAACGGCCTCACCATTCCTTAACGTATGTTAGCAAGTTGGTATACTTGTTACAGCAAATTCTTCTTTCTCGGGCACAAGGAGAGGTAAGAACCTTTCCTTCTAGAAAGATAATAGGTACGGCAGTTTCTTCAGCAGCTTTAAATTTATTATTTGTGTCGACTTCGTGTAACACTGTAATTATAAATGAAGTAGGAAAAGAGAGACCTCTAATGATACGGATGTGTACATTTTTAGTCACACCGCGGCAAATCGCGGCTTCAGTTATGAACGACATTTGCTTATCTCTCTCCATGGTTTTGTCGTCATGTGACGTGCATTGAATATAAATTGCGTTAATTATTCCATAGGTACAACTTGCAATAGTATATTATTTATTTTCTTTACTTCGTAATGATAATAAGAGTCAATATCCGCTTAGTGTACCCCTTAGATATCATTAAATTGTCGAAAGGGCTCGTTGGCTCGATCCGGCTCCGCATACGCCTCCCAAATGTCCGGAACACCATTGTACCATGTACGGGAAAGACATATAAGACTCAATTTTATGATTTATCCTTTCAAAAACTCTTAATTAATATGCATCAGATTTATTTTGCCTACTACATTGTGTATCAAACAATCAGTATTTATTTCCCAGAATACACTTTTGTTTAGATAACATAATTACATTTTGTTCATTGTATTCGGCCCACACACCGGCAAATGTTAAAATTATAATACCTTCTACTCATGCAATAAAATATATACATTTATAATAAAAGAAACAATGTCAAAATATGGTATATATACAAAATAATCAAATTATCCTATTGTACAAAATCCTATATATATTGTTAAAAAGTGTCTAATATTGCGAATGTGTATTAATATTGCGAAGATAATAAATAGTACCTAAATCTGGACAAAAAAGCGCTCATTATGATTCGTATTGACTGACTGTAGTGACTATATTTGGTCCGGATCTCAGAGGTCAGAATGTTTGGCCGTGATTTACGATGTCAATTGCTATAAATTACTATCTAGTTACACAACGTAGTTGAGAATGAAAGTGTCCATCATAATAATGAAAGTACTGTATTTGTCCCTTCAAAAGAAAAAAAGTAACAGTGATTGTGTGAATGTAACCGACAATGGAGAATCTGATGTTTTGTACAAATTACATGGCGGTTTTACGAAATCGCAGTAATGTCTTGCTACAGTTTGTATTATTATAACGGTACTTAGAAACTTTCTATTCGTTTACAAAAAACTGTCAAAGATTTGTAGACAATGGTCTTCATATTTGCCTCAAGTTTTAGTGTTGGAAGTAAATAAATTGTAGTTTGAGATTTGAATACTATTTGATGTCTGTTTGAAATTGATAGTATTGACTAAGAACAAATCAAATTGTTTATTATATTAGTTTTCAAGTACATAATAGCACCTGCATATACAAAATATAAATTGAAAGAGTTGTCATATACTAACAGAAAGAGAACTGCATCGGACACAGGTATTTCAATTCAAAAATGTTAAGTTCATTTACGTCCCAAATTACGCTTCAACATTCTTTCATTTATTCAAGTATAGGATAAGAGCAGAGAGCATATCTAAAACATTATTCTTGAAGTTCAGGACTACACTCAATTCTTGAAAAAAAACATATAAAGATAGCAGTGCCGATGCTTATTCAACCTCTGCTCCCGCTTATCTCGTCTCCGTAAGCTTATTATTTATTTTTACTGTTACTTAGTAAACTTGGTTTTTTTAACATGTCCTTTACTGTGTTTCTTACGTTATTAATTCTTGAATACTTGTTTGGTATTCCACAAGGCGTTTTACAAGCTCTAACAATATATCTTCCTAAAGCCCACGGGCCTACATGTTGTACTAATTGCTTTAAAGAGATTTGAATTTTATAAAATTGGAACAGAGTTGACTTTCATTTGTTTCCTTCGTTTTTGACACAAAAGAGATAATACTTTATTGCCCACACTATAAAGGACGAATTCAAGTAGCATTTTACTTGTATGTTGGGCCTTAAGAGGATATCCATACTATTTACTTAGGCGTCCCACAAGGAACAGTATTAGGTTACATACTATTAATACTCTAAAATCTTTGTAATTTAATTTATTTTGGCATACTTAGAACAGACGCCGTGCATCCCGAATCGCCGGTTAGCTGACATCATCTTACTTAAATACAGGCGTCGGCAACCGGTTTCGCCTGCAGCGGGTTTGGCCGGTGCGGCTTTTAACTGTGCGATTAGTTGCTATTTCTTCATGTCGTCTTTATGCCATACAAACGGCTTAGGTATTACCGCTACGCGTCGACGGAAGTAGCTTTTTTTAACTAAGCTAGTTTATTTCATTCTGGAAAACCTTCTCATTACAACTCTGATACATTTTGTCTATGACTAAATATTTGCCTTTAGACATTAGAAATAACATGCAAGTTTTTTTCTTCTACCAAATCATATACATTATCTGTAAAATGCACAACTTAACTAAAAAACAAAACAGAATCGATTTCAAATATAACGTCTGTATTCTGTAACTGCCCATTCAAACTTCGAACGTAATCCGAACAAATTCGAACTCCGTCCATTTTGAGTGCTACACTAAAACGATCGAGACTTCTCAGATTAGTCGGGATGTCGGCAACAAATACGCACGAGCGACCGGTTGGATGTTTTTGCGGATTGCAAGACTCGATCGCTAAAAGGGTCTATGACCCTTCGTTTTGTGATACGCTGTCCTAATTTAGAACCGATTTAGTAAGAGGTTGATTTTAAATTCAGTTTATACAGGAGAGGAACAGATGCACTGTAATAAAGATATGATTAGTAAAGAGCCTAATTAGAGGACATCAATTAAAATAACAACGCACTTTTGATAAATAATACAATGATGCCTGTTATTATCTTAAATAATTAAAAAAAGTCAAAAAACAACTTTTACCAAATGTGTGTGTGTTTTTCCTCAAGAAGTAGATGTTATTTCTACTCGGAATCGTTCCAGACCATACACAAAAAAAAATGCCAGAAATTGCCATACGGTTTGAAGTTTTACTCATCTGTAACCACATATTGTAAAACAATGGGATAAAAAGGCTTTACGGCAATTGATTTCTCTATTGTATTAGAAAGAGTTTAAGTTCCAAGTATAAGAAACATCGATTTGACATAATTACTATCGTATAAAATAAAACTAATGTGAAATCGACCATAGATAGAGTCGACATTAAGAACGTTTCAATTAAATGTACATAACTAACAAAACTTGTGGATTGCTATAAAGTTATTATATAACTTAAAGTTAATATATTATATACTCCAAAAGTGGATTTTCTCTTTTAACTGGTTTTTAAGACCTACGCTAAAATTGCCAAATAATGTATATTTTTTTTTTATCTGACAGGCTTTATAAACCGTTCAGAATGTTAGAGCGGGCGGATTGTGTTGGGGGAAGGTAGCCTGGGGAAATCCAGGACCAGGGGCCAATTGCATAACAAAGTACAAGCTAATATTATTAGCGGTTTTGGTTGTAACTTGTACTTTTATGTTGCATAATAAAGTACAAGATACAATATACAAGTATCTAAATTACAAGCTAATAATATTAGTAACTCGACTTGTAATTCATAATTTTTTATTGCATAATAAAGTAGCAGTAATGAAGTACAAGTTGCAAAATATTAGTACTAATAACTCATATAATTAGTGAATTTTACTAGTTTCTGTTGCAAAATATAAGCAAAAACACAAATTATTAGAACAAACTTGTAATTATTTCTACGTACGTCAGGGGCACCATATTTTTAAAATATTAGTATTCCAATGATGATCCGTTAAACAATTATATCAAAATTAACCATTTATTTAAAATCAAAACGCACATTTAAATTTTCGCTTTTTCCCGTATTTCTTTTATAATATTGAAAAACGTTTGTATGTACTGAAAGACTTCTCAAAAGCGCTGATGGTCTAGCGATAACAACGTGCGACTTGCGACCAATGAGATTTTCGGAACAAGTACGAAATATCATTTTGATATTTACCAGTCGCTTTTCGGTGAATAAAAAACATCGTGAAGAAACCGAATTAATCCCAATGAGGCCTAGTTTACCCTCAGGGTTGGAAGGTCAGATGGCAGTCGCTTTGGTAAAAACTAGTGCCTACGCCAAATCTTGGGATTAATTGACGAGCGGACCCCAGGCTTCCATGGGCCGTGGCAAAACGCGTGGAAGATGATATTTGTACTGAAAAACTTCAATTATATTTTGTTAAATAGCTGCCGCCGAAAATGTCAATATTCAGTATTCAAACTGCCGCAAAATGCTACTTATTAGAAAAAAAAATCATGAACTAGGCAAAGGTTTTACTCATTCAGCCAACAAGTTTACTTATGATTTGTATAATTTGCTGATAATATTAGCACCAATGTTACAAGTTGCAAAAAATATATTATGCATCAGAATATATTAGTACTAGTAATTTGAAATCTTATAACTTGTAGTTTAAAAATATTATTAGCAATTTATGCAACAGAAATATTCTTGTATTATTAGTAAAATCAAAAATGGTTATGCAACACAGATAAGTACGACTTGTAAATCATTGACTTGTAACTAGTATTATTTCCTAGTATTATTAGTAAACTTTTGCAATAGGCCCCAGACTTGATTTGTACCTACTACTAGAATTCTCCTTTTTTTGTGGCTGGGAAAATGCGTTTACGCATACCCCCAGGTAGGTCCATGATGGTGGTGAGGGGGTAAGTGGGACTCTCTCCTCGCTGCTCCTCTTGCTAGCCAAGGCGAAGGGAGGAGAATACCCACTAAAAACCCAGCGGCGTCGTCCGCATTGCCGTTAGGGGGAGTGGCACTCCCCGACTACTAGAATACTCCTGAGTTTTCGCTTACAGCGAGTATGGTTGAGGCGGGCTCAACCGAATCTGAGTGGTCCTCAACTGTGGGCTTAGGACATGAATGGTGAGACTGTATTTCGCGGCGAGATAGACTACCCGTGCTTTTCTATTTTATTTAAAGAGGGACGGGTAGTTTATCTGGACTCGAAATACTGTCGCGCACATCTTGTGCTTGGACTACTGAATCTTAGTGGTAAATGTTTGTCAACCCCACTGTCTCACTAAGTGATTATAGCGGGAATTTCCTATAAGTTTTATGGAAATTGGTTCACAGGCCAAATAAATTTATTCGAACTTCATTCAATCAGGCGTACCTGAGATTTGTATAAATGAATAAATTTGTTTCCATTTGTATTTGTAAGTAAACAAATTACCTTTATTGAGTCATTATGGAGTCAATTTAGAAGTAATTGTATTTCGTGGCACTTCTTGTATAGTTTTATGATCCTCTGTTTCATGTTTTAAGTAAATAGTATGTACTCACGAATAAAGTCTTATTCTATTATATACTTTTACCGTTTAATGCAAATAGGGCGTGGC
The DNA here is from genome assembly GCA_022674325.2 of Grapholita molesta. Lineage (NCBI taxonomy): Eukaryota > Metazoa > Arthropoda > Insecta > Lepidoptera > Tortricidae > Grapholita > Grapholita molesta. Next base: position 2,383,945 of record CP053141.2, on the reverse strand, counting down.
ACAACTAACCATTTTCCATTTTGTTTTCAGGTATGTCCCGTTCCCTCATTCGTAACAGGAACTGTAAGTTTGAAGTACAGAATACGCGTCAATACCCGTACCATGAGTTGTGACATTACGGTTTTCGATAACGAGTATCGAGTTTACTATCTGTGCATCTCGCTTGTACTATTTTAGTGCGAACTAGATGCAGAGATAGTAAACTCGATACTCGTTATCGAAAACCGTAATGTCACAACTCATGGTGAGGGTACAGGACACGTCAAAGCTGCGGCGTTACCGCGAAAAACGATATTCGTAAATTTCTGACGATTGTTTCTGTCACTCTCATGGCGCCTTAATGGCATGGCGGAGTAAAAGTGAAAGATGCCCGAAATTTATGAATGTCATTTTTCGCGGTAGCGCCGCTGGCCCGATACGGCAAACATCGAAATTCATATATTTCGAGCATCTTTCTCTTTTCCTCCAATTTGATCCGACCATCAATCCCTCGAGGTCCAGTCAGTCCATAATTGATACTATTACTGTACCACGTCTTCATGGCATTCTTTTCAATTGACAAATAGAGGTCAAAACTTCATTGGAAGTTTAGAAAAGGGTTTGGTAAATTGACCATAGGACCGTGACTATTGTCCACTACAAGTGCAATCAAAGGCTATTTGTACACGACTTTATATGGACATGGATTTTATTTATGACATTACCCAAAAATATATAGACTTATGGAGTTTGCGTGTAGGAGAGAAAGAGTCGAGAAAGCGGCTAGTTCATTCATTTACATTGAAGCTTAGGGATAGCCTATAATCAATATGAATATTTTATTTATTTACAAATGTACAGAATACGCTTCTAATTCTACAAATACTAAACTAACTTAAATGTAAAAAAAAGGTATTTGATTACTTGAGGAGCGCAATGCTGATACGTTCTGCGAAGAAGCAGCCACACAGTAGATCGAAATGAAGAAAAAATCGACATTCGCATTTTTTTCCAAAAATCCTATTTAAAAAAATGTTTTTCGGTTGGAAATGATGTAAGGAATAAAAAATGTTGTATAAAATTTTTCAAAATAAGGCTTATTTTAACAAGAAAAAAAATAAATGTGTTTTTTTATATGAAACTGTAAAATAGATATCTTATTGTCAGAAAACCAAAACCGATCCAGCTTATAAAAAATTATATTTCCTTGTAAAAAAATGTTTTACCTTTATCAAAATGTCAAACTTTTGTGGTTTTTATACTAAATTGTCATGAATATACCGTTTTTATAGTGAAAACAAAAAAAATAAAGAACTAAAAAAAATGTTATATTTACTGACTTTCGACTGGACTATAAAAAAAACGGGCACCTACTGAGATAAGCTGTTTACTATTTTCCACTGTCCTAAAGTAGGACAATGATATTCTAAAGGTTTGAAAGCTGGATCGGTTTCGGTTTTCTTACAATAAGATTTTACAGTTTCATATAAAAAAAAGACATAATTTTTTTCTGCTTAAAATAAGCCTTATTTTGAAAAAAAAAATATATAACATTTTTTATTCCTTACATCATTTCCAACCGAAATACATTTTTTTAAATAGGATTTTTGGAAAAAAATGCGAATGTCCATTTTTTATTCATTTCGATCCACTGTGAGCCAGCTTGTCGGTGCCCAGTTACGTCAAACGTTCTTCGTGCTGGCACCAAAAATGCCTTTTTTTTGGCACATTTTTTTTAACGCTAGCCAACAAAGGATTGCAGTGGTTTTGTCTTTATGATGCTTTAAACTAATGCTAAATCCGACAAAGAGGCGATAAAAACGATCCGCACCTCATTACAATGTTAAATACGTGAACGTCAAAATTATGTATGCAGCCATCAATACTAACTAGAGTCATTCTAAACTCGACCATGCTGTGAACTAACAAGGTTGATAATCCCTGAACAGCAGTAGCGCGCTATGAATTTTTGATGGGCGGATTGGTTTTGCCGATAATTTCCGTAATGTCGCATATGAAACTAACGTGCTAATCGATACCTAAGCTTGTCGCATTGAGATAAGGCTCAATTTTCACCGGTTAGCAACAGTATAATAGGCTAATGGATGTATGGGGTCAGAGGCAGTCAACATTCCGTCATGGTACAGTAATGGCGTGTCATTAATTGTTTATGTCCCATGCATTGTAAACCTTTTTATTCGGATTCGCATTCCACGGGTCCGTTTTGATGTTTCAGTTCCTACTGTTTCGGATAAAAGTTACAAAAATTCAAGCTGATTAAATTTTCTACAGGATGTAAATCATCAAAACCGAACTTCGTATAGGAAATCCAGGATTAATTAATATTTAACTTTTTTAATAAGAGCATCTAAAAACATGATAGAAATAAAACTCGTTGGCGGTATGGCCACGGTATGTGGACCTTTACAGTAATCCGTCAATATTCTAATTTCTATCCTGAATAGGTACTCAACATTAAAACAAAAGATAATGTACGAAAATTATAAGCCTACATGTTAATGAAATAAAATCACTGAAATCGGATTTTATCGGGTATACTAGTTTAAATTTCATCCAGATGTTCGCACTCTTTAGCACACTCATGCCCGGCACCTCCAACATTGAAATTAGTATATTTCGAGCATTTTTCTCTTTTGCAATTAAGTCGTCATGAGAGTGACAGAGCCAATCGTCTGAAATTTACGAATATCGTTTTTCGCCGTGTGGTCAAGGGATAAAATTATGTTTTATTTCATGAATAATTATCGCGGCAACCGAATTCTTAATACGACTATAAAAATTCTAATATATTATAATGATGTTCAAATCTCGAAACCATTCCAGGTATTCCAGGCAAGCCGATATTGTCGCTTGTTTCTTTACTTCACGTGTAGAAGATATATTTTTTTATGACAAAGATGGCAAACGAGAAGACGGATTGCTTGATGGTAAGCAATTATCGTAACCCATGAGCACCCGCAACACCAGTGGAGACAAACGCGTTGTCTGCCTGATAGGAGTATGCACTTTTCTTGAAGGTATGAAGTCGGAAATATCGCTGACGGCAAATCATTCCACAGTTTTGATGTGCGAGGCAGGAAGTTTCTAGAGAAAATTTCCGACTATCCAAGTGGTGTGGAAATGGTATGTATGGTATGTCGTGTTTTGTCATAAGGCTACCTTCACCGACTGTAACATTGCTTAGAATTGGATTACTTTAATATAGATACTCTGGCAGGGCGTTTATGTTCCGTGGCAACAAAGCCCAGTAGCAGGGCCGGGGATAAAAATATCCGCCCGCAGTTATGTCATCGTTTAATCTAATGTGCGATTATTGTGTAACCGGCCGGTTCAACTGTTTCGTACAGTCGCCATCATTATTATCTATGCATGTCGTTCGCACTAAATAGTACAAGCGAGATGCACAGATAGTAAACTCGATATTATTATACATAAACGGGACTTAACCGCTCGGATTAAATCCGAGACCACGAGGACAACGTCGTCTTCGAAACGTCGGAGGTAAATTTTAAAGTTAATATACTTTTATACGCGGTTAAGTCCCGTTTATGTATAATAATAATAAATCAGTAAACACGATACTAGTTATCGAAAACCTCAATGTCACCTCATGGTATCATGGTAAGAGTACTGATATATCGCGTAGCCATCACAAATATCTGAATATGGACGTTGAAGTATCAAGAAGTTCTAACTACGAAAACCTAATTTTATAGGAGACGAAAAAAACGTTTTATAATGTTATATATAAATAAAGTATATACATATTAATATATAAAATTGTAAAACGTATTTTCGTTCTGTAAAATTAGATTTTCGTAGTTAGAAGTTCTTGGTACTTCACCGTCGATATGCACTTTATCGCCTTGGCAATAGAGGCGTTCTTGCCTACGTTTCATCAATTACTTTTAGTAATCTCGTAAATAACATTTAAGATTCCATTTTTAAGGTTATGGTGAAGACAATAATAGGCAAAATATAGTTTTAGTTGAGTTTTGTTGTGAGTTATCATTATTAGTTGTTTTATACGTATTTAGTTGTTATTTGGTAGTTGAGTGAATCGACTATTTGTTGTTGTTATTCTGTTCGGTCAGCCAGGAGACAACTGAAGCATAGTTTGTTAGAAGAAATGTGGCACCGCGTTCTACTAACACGCAAGGTAAGTGACCCATTATGGAAGGGACATATAGCTATCACAAATATGTATGTTTTGTGCATTTAGATGCCATAAAACTGTGTTTCAAGAGTAAACCCAGGGGAACGTAACCATGGCAACGAGGGACAAAGAATAGTTGATTGAGTCAGTTAATAAATCCCAATAAGCAAATATGACTGCTATTTTTTTTTTCTAAAAATCGCAAGATTTTTCTAATCCTACGAGTTGTAGCTATTGCAGGTTACTAGCAGTTTTGTGGTCATCTTTCATTGGCGTGTTAGATTTTTTTAAAGTACTTTTTTGTATTTCTGCTGATGTCCCCAAAAAATTGGTATTGTCACACTCCAACTAATTATTTTGATAGTGATACATTAAAGTAGGATAAGGAAGTTGGAAAACTAAAATGGTTAAGCTTTTAGCTATGTCTACCGTTCGTCTGGAGTCGTAAAAAGTTTGGTGCCCGTCAGTCGGGCTCGTAGAGAAAATGGCGATATCGTTCTGCCACATTACAATCGACAAATATTGAAGATCGACATTTACCCTGATGTGGGAAATTATAGTTCAGACAGTCGAAAGGCGACTGAATTTTTGTCCTATAACCGGAATGTGAACTTCGTGAACTGCTTTTTTAAACACGTGAGATTGAAACATATTAATTGTATAAAAGCGGGTATGCTCCTCGTTACGGAGTGAAACATGTCGAGCAATATTCGTGAACTGCATTAACTACAGCGGCGCCACCGCGAACAAAGATATTCGTAAGTTTCGGACAATTGTCTCTCATGACAACTTAATTAGAGTAAAAGAAAAGATGCCCGAAATATACGAACTTGGATGTTCCCGGTACCGCTCCAGCAGTCTTGGTCAAAACTATTGAGCACACACTTTTTTCTTTTAAATGCAGTAAAACAATTTATTGATATTTCAAACGTTAATGTATGTATTGTACTTATGTGCATAAAAGAGAACATCCGTAAATAATATATATATTTTTTATATGACATAGGCGGCAAACGAGTAGACGGATTGCCTGATGGTAAGCAATTATGGTCGCGCACCAGGAGTCACAAGCGCGTTGCCGGCCTTTAAGGGGGGTTGGAGCTCTGGGAACCTTACTCACCATCAGGAACACAACACTGCATACCTGAAAGGTAGCAGTGCTATTATGGCTGTGGTCTTCTGTAAGGAGGTACTTCCCCAGTTGGACTGCCCCAGATTCAAGCGTGCTTGTCATCGCTGTGCCCTACCTCGCATTGTTGGACGTAGTTTAAGGACATACCCGGGTCCAGAGTTCAGACGGACGAAAGGCGACTGAATTTTTGTCCTATAGCCGGAATGTGAACTTGAACTGCATTAACTACAGCGGCGCCACCGCGATCAAAGATATTCGTAAGTTTCGGACAATTGTCTCTGTCACTCTCATGACACCTTAATTGGAGTAAAAGAAAAAGATGCTGAAATATACGAACTTGGATGTTCGTGATACCGCAGCAGTCTTGGTCAAAAGTATTGAGCACACACTTTTCTTCTAACTGTAAAAATCTTATTTTCTAAATGCAGTAAAACAATTTATTGTTATTTCAAACGTTAATGTATGTATTGTATGTGCACAAAAGAGAACATCCGTAAATAATACTTTTTTTTATTTTTTTTTTATGACAAAGGCGGCAAACGAGCAGACGGATTGCCTGATGGTAAGCAATTACCGTCGCCCATGGGCACCCGCAACACCAGGGGAGTCACAAGCGCGTTGCCGGCCTTTAAGGGGGGTTGGAGCTCTGGGAACCTTACCATCAGGAACACAACACTGCATACCTGAAAGGTAGCAGTGCTATTATGGCTGTGGTCTTCTGTAAGGAGGAGGTACTTCCCCAGTTGGGCTGCCCCAGATTCAAGCGTGAACGTCATCGCTGTGCCCTACCTCTCATAAAAAGTAATGTATTAAATAAGAAAACAAAAAGCATCAAAAAATCGGAACTGACGAAGTGAATTCTTGCAAATTTTCTATGCAATCACCGCACGACCAATACGCAAACATGTCACTTATTTAATACAATCATTATGTATTATTATACATCAAATATCGATGTATATTTTTTGCCATTTCAATGCCAGGTTCAGTTTGTTTTTCAGTAGTCATGTTTTCATTCTGCTTTGCAATATAGAATCCAAATTCTTATTACACTGATTTGGAACCAGATCTGATAATTCCCTATTTCGTTTCGTTTTTGATACCCCAGTCCAGTTTATTAAACAATAAACGGACTTATCCCCATTTAGACCATGCAAGAACTTGTATACGATTTTAATTACATTGCGGGGTTATTAAGCGACCGAATTCGCCGTACGCCTATAGCCCGCAATGTAATGAAAATCGTATACAAGTTCTTGCACGGTCTAAATGGGGCTTTAATCCAATACCAATACAAGTCTAATACAAATTGTATGATATTTTCATGTGATTACAAAAATTTCAGAATTTTTCATTAAAATTCCAAAGACCTCAAACGTTAAAATTAAATTGAAGGTATAAAATAACTATAAAGGTCCTCGTAAAGATAATGTGCTTATGAAATTATGTTAGCTATTAACTTTAAGTAGCACCATATGACTACGTAGTCACCATTCGTCCCCATTTGCTATTCACCAACTGCTATTTCACTTCCTCATATGAAATGTTTGTCATAAAATAATCCCAGATGTATAATAATCATTACGTCCGCGTCCTAGCGTTTGTCAGGCCCTGGTTTGAGGGTGTATTCTCTGAGCCAGCGACGTTTCAGAGAAACTACCCTCAAACATTCCCGAACAAAACATTAAAACGTCGCCGGTCTTGGACACGCGTCGGTCGTCGGCAGCGGGTGGTCACAGAAACCAGGGCCTCACGGTTTTGCCGCGGCTCACTGCCTGGGGTCCACTAAGCCAACTAATGACACTGTGGGTCCCTTTGAGGGTGGTCTATGTCCAGCAGTGGACGGCCTGCGGCTGCTATGATGATGATCGTACTAGAGTTACCGTGTATAATCTTCTACTACACCTGTTATCCGTTACTGACTTTCCATATCAGGACGATATAATTTCACTTTGAAGTTCATGCTACCTATATGTATATCAAAGAATTCCTTTCACATTTTGTAAACCAATCCTGTACCAAGCAAGTTAATATTAAACTGTCACCCAGCAAAATTACCAAACGCATGCATCGCTCCCGCTATAATTATTTTCAAATCCCATTAGTCTGGCATCGAAAATCCACCAAAACACGCGTATAGATACGTCACTTGATACTGACTTCGTTACTCTAGCCAATAGGGTTGACGCTGACCCTGCTAGTAGCTAGGGTTGCAACGAGGCTGCAAATTGTTTGTAAATCGAATTAGGCTGCCATCAAAACTTTATGATAGGCCTGTATGTGGATAGATAAATAGTTAGCTGGTATACTATAGCTAGTAAGGGTTGTCATTATCGACGATATACGTATCTTTCTAATTGACAATTTATTATTACTTAAGGATATTCCCTTGCCCGTTGGAGCAAAACAAACTGCCGTTCTTTTAATATGAGTTTTGTGGAGGTTTATTTTGAATTCAATTTTTGTAATTGTTTTTATTTAGTTTGTTTTGTTGTTGTTTGTTTGTTCAATACGGTCGTTCTATTAAGTTTTCAGACCATTTTTGCTCTCAAAACTATCAAATTCCTCACAAGTTTTTTGCATATAAAATGGAGACAACGTGTGGTCGCCCTACGTCTGAATTAATTTGTTTATTACAATCATCACGTAGTAAGCTCCAGCAACAGCGTTCATTGGCATTTTTAACGGCATTGACATATGACTTGTTTGGGACCATAGATAAGCATCAAAGGAGCCATTATTATCTCTTATATAACCAGATAATATTGCAGTGACAACCCTAGACGAGACTACGATGTTAATGGACCCGATGATTCATTGACGCGTCGATAATAGACTGTTGATCCCAATCAAGTGCCCTACGAACTTTGTGCACCTAGCAGTCTATAGTCATTGATGTGAATGTGCCTTGCAGTTAGTAAGCTAGTACAGTCAGCGTCATATAGTTGGTGGCATCCAAAGTACTCAAAAAGTTCGGTACACCATAGAATTTGTATGGTGTACCGAACTATTTGAGTACTTTGAATGCTACTAACTATATGACGCTGACTCTACATATCGTTCTGTACATAGTATTGTTATAGTAATGTCATATGCAGGCCTCGGAGTATTTTTACCATGGTAAAGCCCGTGTTACATCAAGCGCGGGCGCGTGTTAACACGCACCCGCCCGCGCCCGCCGCTGTGTGAAGGTGTTCATTTAAAACTAGCTGAACAATCGCGCCGCGTTGAGACGCGCCCGCGCTTGATGTGAAACGGGCTTAAGACTAAGGAGAGCTATGGAGTCGTTGTTAACATTAAAATTAAATTCATACTCATCCTCATTAATTAAGTACGTCCGAATGGTTTTAATTCTGTTTACATATATTTAATTAAATGTTATATTATAAAAATGTAATGTTAATATTATTAAGGTCATACCACATCCATACCATAACAATACTACCGCCGGAGGGTGCGCAGCGTCCCTTAAGGCCTCGCTTCGAAGGCGGGTTCCACGTTCCACCGTTTTAAAGGCTTGGGCATTAGGCGCGTTTTGCGAGCGTGGCGGTAGCGCAGCGTGACACCGGTGTGGCTATTGTAACGAAATAAGGCACACATTCGAACGGCAGCGTCGCGCCCCGCTCACGCCACGCTCTCAAAACGCGCCTATGTGCCCACCGTCGAAGCGAGGCGGTTATGGCAACAAGCTCCCATCCTAACGGGAGGACTCTCCATTGCTGATGATGAGTTTGCCCAACGAGACACTTGTAGATCGGAAGCTTTTACATAGTTTCGGATATTCTTGTGGCATTAGTCCAAAACGCCCTTTCAACTAAAATTCAAATGAATTGTCGATGTCACTCCAGACGTTTTTTACATCTGAAATTGATAATGTTATCATGACATATGTTAATTATAACCTCTGAACTTGTTTATAAGATAGCAGTTATTTATGGTAATGACTCAGATTGTGTTTACTTTTCGACGTGTCGTTGTTCATCGATGAATGAAGATATTTATACTTTGGAGTGCTTTTGGGCCCGGATACCAAAAGTTGACCCATAGGCTACGTTTCCACCATTACCGAGGAATGTGTTCTTTAAGAACCATTAGAATCACATTTATTTACCGAGGATAAGGGAATTGCCGTGTGACGCCGGCTGCCTAGAATGGAGTGGTGCTCTCCATGTCCTCCCGCGGGTGTCATGAGAGGTGACAAAGGGAAAAATCCTACGGACTGGCAGCAGCGTCCGTCGAAACCCAATCTACTGCGGTCGCCTACCCGCCTGCCAAGCGTCGCGTATATGGCAACTAGGTAGCCGCAAGATGATACAAGTCATAATTATGGGAGGCCTATGTCCAGCAGTGGACTGCATACGGCTGAAATGAAATGGATGTATGTAATGTAGGGGAATTAAGTAATTCTATTGGTTGTTAATAAACACATCCCTCGCAACGCATCCTCAACAACATCCCAACAATCCCTCGCAACATCCTCGCTCATTTCTGGTAGAAACGCAGCCTAATGGGGTAAACTTACAACAGGTATACCCTAGTGGGTAGCTGGGTATCCTATGAATCTGACCTGGGTTCAAATCCCAGTAAAGTGATGAGCTATGATTCTGATTCTTAGAAATATTATGCGGATCATGATCGGGATAGTTTTTATTAAAATCCAGCTAAAAAAAACTAACATTTAAGTCCAAGAAAACTAAGAAGTTCCCTGTTTGCTATTTTAAAAAATGTCATTCATGTTTTTGTCTATCGACAGATAGGGAGTCGATTTTTGAGCGTCGAGTAGTCGACTCGTGGGGTAGAAATAGTATTTTAGAGACATATATGGTAGAAATGAATATTCGTGGGTATTTAAATTACATTTTGTGCTAAGATAATGGTGAGAAACGTTTGTGTGCGGTTAATTTCGTCCTTAAAGTTTTTTGAACTCAAGTGCAGGGCTCAAAAATCGGCCCCCAGTTCTTATTTTTATACCAAACACACTGCTACATTGCGCAAACATCTTTACACTATTAAGAAATAGTATTCATTACGAATCTTTTAACAATTACAGCCATGTGCGCTATAGCATAACATTTGGTCTATCCGTCTGTCTACGCGACCAGCTAAATATAGTGTCCATTAAAAGTTGAATGCGTGGCAACGGGAATAAAAGCTTCTTTATCGCTCATTACGCTGGCATTGCGTAAGTGTGTCCAGTCGGCGGTTATTTTTGCTGCATTCTGCCCTATTTACACTAGATAATTGCCGGAGTCTGGAATGTTGCACAATATAAAAGTTTATATCGCACATCGATGTATAATAAACGTATATTCACAATCAGCCCCAAAAAATGACTCTAAAAAACAACCGCTCGAACAACTTGGGAGGTACATTTAGTTAGTCTTCTTTGAACCGCTGTCAGTGCAAGTGTCAACAATGACTAAAAAGTTATTACTTTATCAATAGTAAAGTTTGATACTTAATAATTAGAACAGTGTGCTCTTTTATGTTTGATTATATTATCTAAAAGAAGATTATAAATTAGCATTATTAGAATAATCTGGAACGTGATAGGAATGTCATTTAGTGCCATATTTTTCTATAATTTGTTCACGTGTAGGAGTCCATTTCTTTATGTCAGTGATATTGCATTTTAAATCATCAGAGCATAATTCGAGTCCTCCAGAAGTAACCTAATGAATGAAGAACGAACAATGCCCATTTGAATATTTTCAAGTTGATTTCCTAACCTTACTTTAGAGCAATCTTGTGATGTTCCTATTTAAAATAGGTGAGATCCAATCCCACCAAAGGGTTAACTTAACATCATCTCCCTCGGGTTTTCCCGGCATTATGCTAAGGCTCGTGGGAGTCTAGGATCTGCAACTAATCCCAGAAGTTGGCGTAGACACTAGTTTTACGAGAGCGACTGCCATCTAACCTTCCAACCCAGAGGGTAAACTAAGCCTTGGGATTAGTCTGGCTTCCTCACAATGTTTTCCTTTACCGAAAAGCTGCTGGTAAATAAAAATGACGATGTACGAGCCGCGGTTTGAACCTCCGACCTCTAGATTGTAAGTCGCACGCTCTTACCGCTTGGCCACCAGCTCCAAAAGCAGCATTGAAGGGTTAACTTACATAATCACCAATTCCCAAGAAAGGTACTGAAGACATAAACATACATTATATTTCGGCGACTTGAAACGGTCATAAATTTTCATAAATTGAGTCATGTTACTTAAGCTTGCGTACCTTCATCAATTATCGAGTGCATTTCAAATCCACTTCGTTGCTTCCTCCCTCGTTACTTCGCCGTGAGGATATTATCGCCCCCAACGCCTGAACTTGCTTAAAACTTGTACTAAAGCTTTCAACGGTACACGCAAGGAAACAATTAAATTATACCCTAATTTGGTATACAAGCTTAAGTATAAACAAGCCGAAAATGTCTGGGGTAAAGAAAGACTAATGTAGTGTTATGCTTATGAATCTTATAATGCTCTTCCCACATTCGATATATAAATAGGTAGAAGTCCTATCTTGACTTCTACCTATTTATATATCGAATCGACTCCCAGGGTCCATCCCGGAGATGCTTGTCCACACAAAAGTAATGAAACAAGAAAAACGGGAATTGAAATCTAGAGAACAGAGAACAAAAGCACACATCAATTTCATTTTGCTCTTTACTCTCATATGGCATCGGATTTGCATCCTAGTCAATATCTTTTACGCATGTGACGGGCATCGACCGAACAAACTTAGTTCTGTCAATGACTGATCTAGTTAAACTTGCCCTCCAACTTCCCCTATTTCCCATCTCCCCTTCCGCCTCGCCCCCACTTCCCGTTCGAAGATTGCACGCAACTTTGTTTGGAAAACATAGGCATGGCTTGTTGTTTGGTTACTGCCATGATGTTTGATTTTGAATCATATGTCTTTATTTTTAGGTAGTTTTTTCTATCAATCTTGAGACTGTCTAAATTAATGTTATTGAAGTATGAACTGTATACAACGCTGTCATAAGGTAGATTTTGAATTAGCCTTCAGTTAGATATAGTTATTAGTGTTTTGGAATATTTTTAGTTCTATCCAGGAAAACTTTATGAACCTCTTATGTATCCCATATAAGCTTATTAATTGAATAATCGATGAAGGAAAAAAATATATATCCCGGACATGTAAGGTATTTAAATTTGAAACCGAATCGTCTGTTTTGTGCCTAATGCTTCTGTTCTTTACCTTCCTTCCACAGTTTGGCAACAAGATTTATTTCCTATATTTGGTAGGTCCATACTTGTAAAAGATCATTAACTCTTTACTAGCCAAGAAGAGATCAAAATTTGTACATAAAATAAAAACGTGAAGCACAGCACAGCATCCCCATACTACAAAGCCATAATCATAAAACAATCTCAGCTACGTGTAGTACGCACTCACTCATTCCTTGACAATTGCGATGATATTCTCCTGAGTGTTGACAACGCCATTGATCTAACAAAACATTACTTGGCTCAAAAGATTTCATTTTCATAGCTATGACACGTCAGTTACGTTCTTTTGATTGAAAAGTATATCTAATGCCCAATTCGCCACATGCGATACACAACTTTGTAGGCTTAATCTAAAGTTCAAAATCTAGTGGCAAAAAGAAGCAAGGGACGCCTATTATTGCGGTCGCTTTGTTTTATTGTTTGTAATAGAAAATCTTTCTCAGTATAGAAAACGGCGTATGTTATATTCTATTCTTTAAACTTCCTTCCTTTTGTCAGTTTGTCAGAGGGGCATCCCCTTCGACTTTACGGAGTAAAAACTTTTCTTTCAAACTTTCCCCTAATGTCGTATGAGCACGCATTTTTATCGGGTACCTACTCGTACGTATAAGTGTACGCTATTCTAGATGTTATTGCCATGGGAATTATCATTGGAATAGCATGAACATTTCGATGTAGTTTGGTCTTTTTGGCACTGGCATAAATGTCGTGTAAAGTTGTGTTCCAAAACACAACATCAAATCAAAAGTTCATACATTTTTAGAATGCATTTGGGGAAAATAATCGAAATAAATATTTTTTAAATATGAGACGAGATAAACGAGACTCCGTTTTGAATGGAATTAGGGTAGGGCTTTACACAGCTGTTCGATCGACCCGCCCGGGTTCTGATCCGGCAGAAACTGGGTCAGATGATCGAATTAGACATAGGGTCGGGACTGCTCCTATTCTTGCCCGCTGAATTCCTGAACTGAAAACCGCTGCGGAGGTGATCATGCTCCGTTTTCATCAAGTGCAATCTTACAACGCAATTTGACTCTTGTATTACGTGGTTTGAAAATGAAAGAGTTTGTATTTAAATTGACGATATTGGTCATATACGAAGGAAATAATTACTCTCTCCAGTACCGGTACGAGACTACCCCAGGTAGCGGCAACACCCGTCTAAATTTTTCTTGAATTTAAAACTTAAAGAGTTTCTACCTGATATATACTCTGCGCTTTTCTGTCCACCTCTAATGTGTTTGTATCTTATTGTGTCAACTTCAAAGTAACATTAAAATATTTACTATTATAATCTTTATTTATCTTCTTTCTTAGATTAGGTTTTATACAATATTTTTATAAAAGTAAAATATAAAATACATCTAAAACATATCAAAACAATAAAAACATTATAAAAAACCTAACCTAGAGTGCCGCCGGCAACGGAGCAGGGCCCAGGCTGCCGGTGGTTAGGGCTGCAGAGAGAGGAACCGTCGGACTATGCGCGCCGTGTCCAGGATTACCGCCTTCTGAATCTGACCCTTGATCCAACCACAACCACGTAGCGAGAGTCTCTCAAGATGTTGGTCGAGACTCTTCGCTATGAGACCGTTCGCGGAAACTATGAACTGCGTATCACCTAACAAATTTTTAATAGTTTTTTTCTTTTATCAACCGTTTCCTTTAGAAATAGTCCATATCATGAATATCTTTGATATGCTAGCAGACGTTTCTGCTTAATATAAAAATAAAAAATAAATATTCCATATCCTTTTTTTTTTAATCCACCATCATCCGCTTAAACACGGCGTTATGTCGTCAACCGGTTGTTGTCACCAACTTGCTCAGTGGCGTTGCTAGGTTTTCATTCGGAAATATGAAAGTAGATCCGGAAGTGTAATAGTGTCTTCCCGTCTTTCGTCGCCATTACGCCACTTTCTTTTGTCATTCTGACTGTATGAGGCATTTTACTTTTTACTTTACTAACTTCTTTATGTGCTTTCAACTCTGCGGTTCTCATTCCTCACAAGAAAAATAGGTGTCCCAAGTTTTTTTTCACATTCCGGTAAATCTTTTCATAAACATCATGATTAAGTAACAGAATGAAGGTACGGAACAGAAGGTTGTGAAGGGTTCTAAAATAACCAACAGCCAATAAAACATTTAAATCGAAAGAAAAATAGAAAAAAAATGACTCGCAGCGGGACTCGAACCCACAACCACTGGATCACTTGATTTTTCTTTCGATTTAAATATCGAAAATATATTCGCTAGGAGACGTTTCTGCATAATAAAGAATAACCAATAAGACTTTGCTTTCAACCGGGTTATTTGGCATAATTGGTTTTCTCCGTATCTTAATACAAATACAAGTTACACCTTTAAAATTCTAGAAATACCTTAAGTTCTAAAATAAAATTTCCATATCATTAATTTGTTTAGTCATTGAAACTTTATTGCATAAAAGGCGGTATTGTTGCCGTATTGCTAGTCAACATTATTCAAGAGAGAGCCATCATTAGAGCATAGCAGAAACGACTGTAAACAGTTTCTGTAAAACTTGACAGATACCAGAGAATCAGACATCAAATTATGTACTCTTAAAATTGTGATGAAAACTTTGTCTGCTGCAGAGAAAAGGTACCACAGTGCCCTATAAACTCGTATGGCGGGGTGGTACCTTTTCTCTGCAGCTGACTGTACATAAACAAATTATTAAATGCATTACTATAATTATTAACACAGTTATTAATATTGTTAAGGTTAATAGAGTTCGCCAATTACAAGAAGCTGTAGCTCGGTGACTGTGTCATAATTACGAGACAATGCGATATGCGATTTGCATGTGCAATGTCAATGCCCTCTGCGAATATGCGATGTGCCTACGCGTTTTATAAATCTCATTGGCCTTTCCTTATTTGAATTGAGCTTTATGTTGAAGTTACTTCATTCGGGGCTAGGCTGGTTTGTTTAAAAACTCTAGATTGCTCCATTAAAATAGAATGGATTAAAATCCATACTAATATTATAAAAGTCTGTTTGTTTCTGTCCGTCTTTCACGGCAAAAGGGAGCGACGATTTGAAGTGATTTAGAGGAGGTAGTTGAAAGGATGGAGAGTGACATAGGCCACTTTTTCCAGCGGAAATACCTACATCTAATTTTTTTTTTTTTTTAATGATATAGGGGGCAAACGAGCAGACGGATTGCCTGGTGGTAAGCAATCACTGTCGCCCATGGGCACCCGCAACACCAGGGGAGTCACAAGCGCGTTGCCGGCCTGTAAGGGGGGATTGGAGCTCTGGGAACCTTATTCACCATCAGGAACACAACACTACCTACCTGAAAGGTAGCAGTGCTATTATGGCTGTGGTCTTCTGTAAGGAGGAGGTACTTCCCCAGTTGGGCTGCTCCAGATTCAAGCGTGATGGTCATCGCTGTGCCCTACCTCTCATCCCATGGGAAGACTCAATATGTTACATTTTCCTCTAATCATGCGGGCGAATCCGCGGGTATCATCTAGTATTGTTATAAATACTAATGTAACTCTGTCTGTTACCTTTCACGCTCGATTTTTACAGCGGCCGCCGAAGGTATTGCCTTGACATTTGGAAAATACTCCTCAAATGTCTTTATTCTTTACGAACATATTTTCGGCAGTATATAGGTGTCGAGGTTTAGGCAATAAGTTTTATACTTTTGCTATATATATGCGCTTTGTTTATATCTTTGCTAACCACGGTCGCCTTTTAGTTCACAGTCCATTTTTCTCGTCTTTAGCTATCGAATTCCCCACAATAGGGGGGTAGAATTACTAAAGAATACGTTTCATTGTTGTTATAGCTGTATAAATATTAATATAATTAAGCATGTTATAGTCAGTTATAGAAAAACCTAATTGACATAGCTAGCAGGATTGTACAGTTGAAATGGAAATAGGCGGGCCACAAAGCCTGCAGCCGAAGCCGTATTGGCAGATTTTTTTTACAATGGCGATCACGGAAAGCTAATGTCGAATGTTCACAAACAAGATGGTCGGATCACCTTGTGAGGTTCTGTGGGAGTGAGTGGCTGGAATGTGCTAGAAATCGCATTTGTGGCGGATTATGGGGGAGGCCTATGTCCAGCACTGAACGTGGGTGGTACCGAAAAGGGCGAAAAGTCGGTGAATCACCAATGTGGACATTTCTCAATGAACTTGGACCAAAACGACACCGGTATCTGTACATGTTGCAGTTGAACGCTCCTTACAATCAATATGATAATTTATTGCACCATTGTAAATTGTTCACATGACTTTACTTTGCTACTGTTCAGTTAACGGTTTTAACAGGCTAGACTAATACAAAGACTCAACGGTACAAGCTTTGTAAGTGAATACACGCTCATAGTGAATCAGATATATCAGCCATTAAAAAAGCTTTAGCGCTCCGTAGAGATTTAGCCTCGCTCTGCATCTTCTATTGCACAACGGAGAGTGTTCTGAGGAATTGTTCGGTTTAATCCCTGTCGCCTCCTTCCGCCATCGTTCTACGCTGCAAAATTTTCCACCTTCACCACCTGGATGGTTGGACACCCTCTAATGTGCTCTAGAAACTTCCTGCCTCGCATATCAAAACTGTGAAATGATTTCCTGTCAGCGGTATTTCCGGACCGATACGACCCTCATACCTTCAAGAAAAGAGCGTACTCCAATCTTAAAGGCCGACAACGTGCTTGTGACTTCCCTGGTGTTGCGGGTGTCGAATGAAGCAGAAAAGCTTGCACTCAAGTCAAAGATCTCGAAGACTGCGGGCGTATCATGGAAGCTGTAACTTATGCGACAAATCTGATGTCACTTTTCAAAACCGTGCGATTGAGAGATAGCGTGCCCTAGCCTCGTGCCACCATATTAAAAATAAATCCGCCTCATACAACTAAAGAACGCCATGTTCTTAACAGGATACAACAAAGAGTATCAGGTTTACCAACACGTGTTTAAGCCTTACAAACTTCAGACGTTCACCGAGACAGGTAAAGCGATTAAATGTCATGAACCCGACCAATTGATCCGATGGGCTTACCGACCGCCAATCGTAGCGGCCTGCGGCTAACGTGTGCCACAGAATTCGATTCCAATTCCAACCAGTAACCTTATCATGAGTTGTGACATTGAGGTTTTCGATAACGAGTATCGAGTTAACTATCTGTGCATCTCGCTTGTACTGTTTTAGTGCGAACAAGATACACAGATAGTAAACTCTATACTCGTTATCGAAAACCTCAAAATCACAAAACTCATGGTGAGGGTACTGCTTGCCTAATTATTGGAGTATTGTCGGCTTTCGTTACTCCGTAATTGAGTCGTCATTTATTTTGAAGTTGTATATATTCGGATTTATGATAATTATATCGAACAAATATATCTTGGCAATAATATTGCTTTCCTATTTCGCAGTAAACCTGCTAGTCAATTATCGCTAACCAGTTCAACCGACTTGGGTATTTTTTGTATGCATTAATGTTCCCACCATCCCGTCGCAAAAAAACCAAAAATTTATTACAAGCCTCCAAAACTAAACACGTCTTCCTCCTCGGAAAACGCAGATGGCACTGCTAAATAGTATGACGTTCAATCACGGCATGGATTTCTTGTTAATAATAGGCTTCCGTAAATTAACTTCTACGATAATTTGGTTATAGATGTCTTTGAAACAAATGGTTGTGTGTAACGCTATCCGGAAATTGATTCCAAAACAATTAGCAATACCAAAGTTGCTAATTAGCGTCTTCCCTTTAACTACCTACTAACTACTAATTATTGTTTGACCTAGATATGTGTGAGGTAGATGCTAGTTTTGTATAGGACATATATGAAATTGAGGATTACATTAGTATAGGTAAAAAACTTAACTGAAGGACCATGTCTGTCTAGTTATTGTAATTTTTAATATAATATATGTTTTCTGTTTCAGGTAAGCTGATCCAAGATTGATCGTAAATCTAATGAAGAATAAGAGAAAATATTAACAGAAGTTATCTTCGGTGAGGATAATCCTAGAGCTATTATTATTAATAATGTGCGTAGCAATTAAACCCAACAGACTTAAGGTCCAGCTTTTATGTCTATCAAACATTAACTTCATCATCCATCACCATTAAAGCCGTTAATCGTCCAATGCCTATGCCTCTCTCCCAGAAATGACTTGTATCATCTTGGGGGGTTATTGCCATAGTCACCACGCTTGGCAGGCGAGCGCAGTAGTTGTAGATTGGGTTTCGACGCAGGCTGCTGCCCATCCGTCGGTTTTGTCCCTTAGTAGCCTTTTACGATACACGCGCGAGGAGATGGGGTGCTATTCTAGTGAGCACGTCAAAGTAGACTTTGTTTGATATTGTTTCAAGATTTTGTAACTTCACAGTCACGATTTGTAATATAATCACTATTGATTTCAAAACTGTAAAAAATACTTCGATACCTCTTATTAACTGATAAGTATTAATAACCAACCCTAACCCATTCTGAATACCGATGTGTACAAAGATGAAAGCTTGAACAATAGGCTATGTGAACAAATTTGTGAGGCGCCATTGTTGATAACTTATTGTGTGCTAATGCCGTGGAAAATTCGGTTTCTATTTGCTTAGAGGTTCATATTGAGATGTTAAATATTGTTCGGTGCATGCGCTCTGTAACTCCATTTCGCTGAGGGCAAGAAGGATGCCACTTGATGGTTTGGTTTGTTAGAACAGTTTTGGAAACCATACCAAAGTTCTACTGTCAGAAGATTCATCGACAATTTTATTACAAACAATTGAATTAATTACACTAGTGTAAGATCACAGTGGATCACTCTCAGCAAAATGCTGGTCTTTATGCTATTGTCTACTTGCATGAAAAGTTTTACTTTGAATGATCTAAGTTTCCCAATCTCCGAAAATCTCGTACGCAGAATGTTAAAGAAAACATCGGACAAACACGCAGTGTAACCGTCATGTAGTTCATCGGGGACAATTTCTTTTCAAGTGCTGATTATCTGAGAAAACCATGATAAACTCAGTTTTACACACTTTTAACTATAAAAACTACTACGCTAGTAAAACGTGTAAAAGCTTATCCGACGGCCATTATGCCATCAACACCATGACTAATCCATTACTAAAGTCATATCACCCGTAGCAACTACTCTAAACTCAACCTTATTAATTCAATAATAAGGACTGCTTTCATTTAGTTGTAGAATACTTTTAATGCCTTTGGAAAGCCAAAGCTGACGGTTACAAATGACTCACAGTCAGTCCGTGATTTAGAGATAGACTGATGATAATCATTATGCGTAGTGATTTTACGCTATACAGTTATTTGGAAGCTTTATTGTAGCTTCTGACTTTCTCATATTATACTGAATAGAAGGGGATAGATTCTTATGTGAATCTGACAAGAATAAGGCGGTAGAGTTACTGTAGCGGCAGACAAGCTATCAGTAAAATAATTGTATCCAAAGTTTTTTTTTTATACAAGACTGACCAGCGTTTGACCTCAGTCGCACCTGATGGTAAGTGACGACGAGGTCGAGGGTGTAGCACGCTGGTTCACGCCTATTCACTCTTGCCTTGAAAAGACCCTAATTATATCTTTCCGGGAATACAGACGAAGGGAACGAATTCCATTCCTTAGCAATCCGCATTAGGAAGGTAGAAGCGAATCGCTTCGTTCGGATGAATGGAATATTCACAACGTAAGGATTACACCGCTCCCTTCGTCTGGACGTCCGGTGGACAAAATGATAAAATGAGGAGTATACAGAAAGAACAGGAGAGGAAACAAGTTAGGGCTTGTTGAGACACGACGCGTGGATAAGGACAGTGATAGAGGGAAAAAGACATGGAAGAAAAAGAGGTTAGACCAAAAAGCTACATGAAATTATTCCACAGACAAAAGACAATCTCTTAAATATATGATGACGATGAATACAACGTAAATAATAAAGTTGGTACAGAATCTCAACAAAGCAGCCGCAAAAACCGATATTCGTAAATTTCTGACGATTGTCTCTGTCACTCTTATGACGCCTTAATTAGAGTAAAAGAGAAATATGCTCGAAATACGAACTTGGATGTTCGCGGTACCGGGCCAGCCGTGTAATGCATCGATAATGGAGGGCCTCATTTGTATTCACGGAACCGCGTACATTGGAGCCACATCCGCTCATGCCGAATTACTCTCTCTGTGCACTCAGTAGTGTTAGAACGAAAATGTTTAAACATCGTTACAAGCCGGAACGAGCAATACCCTTACCATGAGTTGTGACATTGAGGATTTCGAGTTTACTATTTGTGCTTCTCGTTCGCGCTAAAATAGTACAAGCGAGATGCACAGATAGTAAACTCGATACTCGTTATCGAAAACCTCAATGTCACAACTCGTGGTAAGGGTACAGTACATTATATCACCAGCGGCGCTACCGCGAACAATGATGTTTGTAAATTTCGAACGATTGTCTCTGTCACTCTCATGACACCTTAGTTGGAGTAAAAAAGAAAGATGCCCGAAATATACGAACTTCGATGTTCACGATACCGCTCCAGTTGTCACAGTTGACATGCAGCTTGTTTTATACATACATTTGTTAGGCTCTGTACAATTCTCCATACAAATATTATACGCAGATGCTAGCGAGTACGTTTCTGCTAGGGAGTGCCATACCCGACCTTTGTAAACCGGGTGTTACCCCACTTTTACTATCAAATCCCGGGTAATACCCGGGTTTTACAAAATTGTGTCAAATCCTCCTTTTTAGCATTGTCCGTCGAAACCAAATCAGCTATAGAGGTCGTCAACCCGCCTGCCAAGCGTGGCGACTATGGAAACTACTCCCCAAGATACAATTTGTTTGGGGGAGCTCTATGTCCAGCAGTGGACGACTTGCGACTGAGATGATATTTGATTAGACCAAACTGTCAGATTTTTTGAGGGTATTCTGGCGTATTATACACATATTTAAAGGCCACACTTAAAAGATTTGAAGGTGTAATAGACCGTTCATTAACACGTCGCTCACTTTTTAGACTTTTTCACCAATATTATTTATTTTCAATTGTAGCTACTCGTGTAAACCCGGGTTTTACCCGACCCTAAATATGGACGGCTACCGGGTACCCGGGTTGCATTCCCTAGTTTCAGCCAACTAGTGGTAGAGGTAAATGCCCTTTATGTTTGCATGCTGTATGGAGTGCATACAAAACTGAATATTATAACTTTGACACATTTAGACTTATCATCACGTATGAACATTTCAACTAACTGTTGAACGCTTTGTACTACTTTACTGTGAGCGTGTTACAAAAGTTAGAATACTACAAAATTATTAAAGCACCGTTTATAATGTGAAAATATGAATTGTCGCTCGAGAATCCAACTAAATTGTGAACGGAGTAGGGTGTGTGGTAGTCGAAAAACAAATGAAAGCGTTAATTGCTATTCATAAACAAAGATATCATCGTAATTCATTAATTGTATAGAAGGGAGTAACTCACGTTTTATAAGTCGAATATCACTCTGTAACGAGGAGCAAAATCTATAGCTAAGTGAGTTACCCGCTTCTATACAATTAATATGTTTGCCAATGTATTTCCTCTTTGCCAATATTAGTCGCATTAAACCAGAAGTACTTCGCTCATTCGAAGTGTATATCTAAGTTTTACGATGAAGTTACGTTTAAGGTCAATGTGGATAAGACCGTCTATCAGGAAAGACCGTTTACCAACCAATTATCTGATCGGTATTTAGTGTCATATGACGGACTTCCCTTAAAAATAAAGTATGCCTGTCTTACCCACATTGACCTTACTTATTTATGAAGTCGACTATACCAGTCGGTTTAGTAAATAACTGATCCGTTAGTAAGGCGCGTATTTTTGAACGGTGAGCACACGTTAATATGATGTCAGATGTAGGGCAGACTTCGGTTCGTATTGGAATTGTGGTCACGGCATATATATATATATTTTCATCACACTTGCTCGTCAATGGCGTTGTTACTTGCGAGAGTACAGAGCAGTTATAGCCGATTTAGCTCACACGGGCTGTTAAGTTTAGTTTTAAAAATATACAGAACCTATACTTCACTTGAACTGAGGATGTTTCTAAACAGCCAAGGTGTATTTCATATCTTCAAAAGTTTGCTACAACCAACTTTTAATATGTATAAAACATATCTTTATATTAAATTTGACTGCATTAAATGTTTAGTATTTATTAAAAGTAGTTGTTTTCTATTTGATTTTGATAATTGATACTATTTGGCAGGATGATCTATCAACTTCGAAAACAAAACGCAGTGTTAACATTATCTGTGGAAGACATTGAACAAAGTTGACATTGTTGACAATCTTTTAATAGTGGATGCGGTCTGATAGGTAAAACTACACTACACTAGTAACTAATATTTTACCAACGAATTTATTTTATTTCCTCGCAAATCTGATGAAAAACATTGTATGTACCACGGGTGGTAAGTGTATAATAAACTTGAGTCATTAAAAGCCCTCCGACTTCGTCGTCGGGCTTCTAATAGACTCGCGTTTACTATACCTTACTTACCATCCTCGTTGCACAATGTACTATTGTGATTCCTCTTTATACTGAACGGTGCATGTAAGTGTGAAAAAACTGATAAACTAAACGCTTTTGTGTTGCGTCCGCGAATTACTTAAAATTTAAAAGTTTTCATCAGCTCACGATTTTTTTTATATGATGTACGGAGTCTGATGTTGGTCGTGTGATGCCGGCTGACAAGAATAGCACCACCCAATCTCCTCCCGTGGGTGTCGTAAGAGGCGAAAAATCCTACGGACGGGCAGCAGCGTCCGTCGTAATCCTATCTACAGCTACTGCGGTTGCCAGCTCGCCTGCCAAGCGTGGTGACTATGGCAACTACCCCCCAGGCCCCAAGATGATACAAGTCATATTTGTGGGAGTCCTATGTCCAGTAGAGAACTGCATACGGTTGAAATGTATGGAACCTTTCTCTAAACCATGTCGGCTGTCACTTTAAAATATGACTTGCATTAAATTTTTTTTTCTTATTGAACTTTGACAATACTTGGTATCATGTCTCTTACATATCAGTAAATAGTGAAAACATTTTCCTTACGTGAGTCTTTAAACTTCGACATTGGCTTTTCGCTGCTTTATCGGCGAGCCAGAGAAAAAATAGTGTATGTTGTTGAATATACGATTATTGGAAAGTGTAAATATTATTTGTGTAAAAAAGTAATATTAACACGTTCAACGACGTTATCGCACATTTCCCATACTTGTTTAATAAGTTAAACACATAAACCACATTTTACGCAAACAAATGTTTGAAGAAAGTTACAACAGATACAAATATTTTACCCGTGTATTTTCTCCTTTACAACTTACGGCTCGGCCACGAAAAAGCGCGACTTGCAGCGCGGTCAAGCGTTTTATCTGTTCGTTGCGCGTTCAAGACGCGCAATGCACTGCGGTTAGTGGTGATTACACTCAATGAACAGATAAAACGCTTAACGCGCCGCAGTCGCGCAATGTCGTGGCCGGGCCGCTAGACCTATACACATCCCTTTTTTGGGGTCTTGTAATAAGTGTATAAGAAAAAGACAGCATGACATCATTGACTGACACAAGAGTCTACAGTCAGCGTCAAAGAACGTAGCAATAACAACCAAAGAAGCGAAATAAATCAGTTCAAATCTTTGTTTGTACAGTCACGTATAATAATATGTATACATTTGTTTTTACGTTTATACATATTATTGTTACAACGTGATTGTACAAGTCATTACCAGCCACGAACGTCAATTGATTGACACGGTCCTCCGCCATAAACCGCGCCGCGATCTCAGCATGGCATGGCATGTCATGACAGGCGGGTTGGCGATCACAGTATATCCCACCATGAAGTACAGGTCATTATTGCACGTGAATAGATTTGAAAGTAACTTCAATCCTCGGTCACCATTAATTTTCGTGTAACCGTTGAAGGTCAAACGGGATCCATTGTGTTGTCTACAAAGATGTTCCGCTAGCTAACGATGTCCGGGAAACGTTAAAGTGCACCAAAAATGTAAAGGGACGCTTAGGGTTCCGTAGAGAAACTAACTCTAAATACTATTAGCGACCGGGCGTACACTCAAGCTGTACCCTTACCATGAGTTGTGACATTGAGGTTTTCGAAAACGAGTATCGAGTTTACTATCTGTGCATCTCGCTTGTACTATGTTAATGCGAACGAGATGCACAGATAGTAAACTCGATACTCGTTATCGGAAACCTCAAAGTCACAACTCATGGCAAGGGTACCGGTCCCGGCAGGCTTGACTAACTTTCCTACAATCAAAAAGGCAAAGCCAGCCAGTCTTCGTGTTGTCTAAGAAAATAGTTCTTTCGTAGCCATTATAAATAAATATTACAGGACGTTCTTACACAAATTGACTGAACCCCACGGTAAGCTCAAGAAGGCTTGTGTAAATGTGTATTGTGGGGACTCAACCAACGATATAAATAATATACAAATATTTAAACACATAGAAAACACCCATGACTCAAGAACTCTGTACTCATCACGCAAATAAATGGCATTAGTCGGATTTGAACCTAGGACCGTCGGCTTCATAGGCAGGGTCACCCACTATACTAGGCCAGACCTGTCGTCAAAGCTATGATTTGGTAAGTTCAATATCATTGGTAATATGATTTGGTAAGTCATATTCAGTAATAATATTTTTATGTGGTTATGTTGATTGGATCCCATATCTGTCCAGAAGGGATCTGTTTCATTCTAAAATATTTTTCATTCTGGAACTGATTTTTTTCTATGCCGCTGTGATACCTAGATATAAATACCTATCCTTGCTAAATTGCTATCACATTTCGTTTTCGATCCTAGGACCATATGCTGACGAGTTAAAAGAAAAAAAGTGTGTGTTCAATACTTTTGGCCAAGGCTGTATAAACTTAACGATATATCCAAAAACAATTACAGCGATCAAACGACAAAGCCCGAAAGCTAAAACCAAACAGACAAAGCGGATCTTATTAATTTCAATATGGATGCCTAACTTGTATCCATTATTAATGACAACCCACGCAAGTCGTATCCAGCATTATAAAGCCATGGCATCCATGGCATAAGTCAGGCCCCCTGGCACAGTTAGCTGTGACGTCACCAGGGTCAATGACCCCGGCACGCAGTCAAGGTAGATCTTACGCCGTACTATATAGAGGTTATACCTATCTATAACTTAGACCGTATTTTGACGAACGGTCTGGCCTAGTGGGTAGTGACTGCCTATGTAGCCGTTGGTTCAAATCCCAGTCAGGGCATTTATTTGTGTGATGAGCACAGACATTTGTTCCTGATTCATTAGTATCGTCGTCTAGTACCTACAACACAAGCCTTACTGAGCTTACCGTAGGACTAGGTCGATTTGCGTAACATTGTCCCGAAATATTTATTTATATATTTTTGTCAGAAATCGATCTTGATTTAGTATTTTTGCTGTTGTGAGTGCAATTTGTATAAAAAATTGCGGGTAATGTTAGTGACGCTTCAATGAAGTCGTTTATGTACCTGACAGTTTTCTCTGTTCATCATCATCATCTCAGCCATAACACATCCACAGGCCTCCCCTGGACCTCCAAAGGCGTCGGTTGGACCTTTATAAGGTCTGTCCATTTTGTAACTTCCTACGCTAGTCTGCGTAGCTATTACAACAAATGCATTATAATTATATTTTACATTATACTTTGTTAGTATAGTAAGCTCCACTATACCGACCGCCATATTTGATTATTTTGGTTGCTACTTACTACTATTTGACACTGACTGTTACACAATAATCACAATATGATATTTTACCAAATATTAATATACGAGTAGATTGGGGACGTTCTTTCAAAATTTCAATCAGAAAGGATAAAACCTAATAACCTTTTGAATACTAAATGGGATTGAAATGCCAAAATACAATTAACCTTTGAATTCCCCGGTGGACCCCGTTTGTTAATGGTGAATCGAGTTGAACTTGCCAAAAACTTTTTTGTGCCAATTTTTTGTGCGGCGTAACTTAAGTATTAAAAACGTAGACATCGAGTTTTTTTTTATGACATAGGCGGCAAACGAGCAGACGGATTGCCTGGTGGTAAGCAATTACCGTCGCCCATGGGCACCCGCAACACCAAGGGAGTCACAAGCGCGTTGCCGGCCTTTAAGGGGGGTTGGAGCTCTGGGAACCTTACTCACCATCAGGAACACAACACTACATACCTGAAAGGTAGCAGTGCTATTACGGCTGTGGTCTTCTGTAAGGTGGAGGTACTTCCCCAGTTGGGCTGCTCCAGATTCAAGCGTATCTAACGGACGTCAATGGTCATCGCTTTTCCCTACCTCTCATTGTTGGACGTAGTTTAAGGACATACCCGGGTCCGGGTTTATCGAACTTCATATCATATATTCTTCTCTTCAGGTAAATATAAATGTGGAGGTCCAAGGGGGAGGCAGTGGACGTCTTATGACTGTGATGATGATGATGAAATATACATAGTATGTAACTATAGGTAAAAGCGTAACTAAATTACCTTATATTAATTATATAGAAGTGTGTAACTTGCGTTTTATACATAAGTCGAATATTGGTGCGTTGGCTAACCGACTTTAAAATATGGTTGTGGGATAAAAAATATTCTATGTCCTTTCTCGTAGCTCAAAATCTGTCCATAACTTTCATCCCAATTGGTTTAGCGGTTTCAGCGTGAAGAGGTCAGGAGACAGACATAGAGAGTTACTTTCGCATTTATAATATTAAGTATGGATAAGGAAATACGGTCGCCTGCATTTATTTAAGACCCAGTTATGGTTGATAGTCCTGTCAAACTGTATTAAAGTTCAAAGGAGTTTGCGAAATGGGTTACAAAATCCTCGCGACCGTACAGTCAGCAGCAAAAGTAGCTAAGCGTTTGAAGTATTCAAAATGACCTACACGCGCTCTTATTCTCTTGACAATAGAGACGTGTTGACCTCATTTTGAACACCTCAAATGCTTAGCTACTTCTGCTACTGACTGTACCTAGAGATAAATTTTTAGTCGCACGTCATAATTATCATCAATAATCATCAGAGCAACGCCGGCATCCATGCATTTCATGCGCCTACTCCGAATAATTCACATTGTTTGGTCGGATGTTATGACAGGCGAGGTATGCACGCGACACGTATAGTCACCAACAGATATATCGGTGTGGAGCTGGCCACAAATACCTGAACAACGCCTCTATTATCAAGGCGATAAAGTGCATGTTCATTTGTGACCACCTCCACAGCTCCGATATATCTGGTGGCGACTGTATATGGCATATGTACGGTTTGACATACTTTGCTTCGCCTGATTTCTGTTTTCCGTTGTTTTAATAACAGATTCTCTCAGCCAGTTGTCCCCCGCAGGCCCTTTCCTTTATTTCCTGTTGTTTTTTGATTTTTATTATAAAGCTTGCAACCTAATGGTCTACCGAGTATATCAAAATTCGCAAATTCTGAACGATTGCGATTGACTCTGTCACTCTTAATTACTCCTTAATCGGAGTAAAAGAGAAAAATACACGAAATTTTCATACGTAGATCCTTAGATCTATAGCAGAGGGTAACGCAAACATCAAAGTTTCGTGCATGTTTCTCTTTTCCTCCAATTATGGCGTAATTGGAGTGACAGATTCAAATGAAAACAATGATTTGAAATTTGCGAGTTTCCCTAAAAAAGGACCTTCTGGACACAGACAAGCCTATATTTTGATGGAACGCGATATGATCCTTTGTGGAGTCGCAGTAACACGCTTTTGACCTATATACAGTTTATGTTGACGTAAACAGGGCGCGGCAGTCCGCTAAGGGGCGTGAACGTTCAGCTAGGTGTGAGCTTAAAGTTTTAATTAATTGGCTCTGAATGACCCTTCAAGGACGTTAGAGGTGTGCCCTCATATCAGGTTATTAAAGCCAGGTTGATCTAGGGCGATATGAGATTCAAATTGTTAGAGATTTTTATGCATACAACCGATTAGGAGCCCTGACTCCGTCGCATCAGCTTCAGATAATCAACCGAGTAAGATTAATTAATTAATCTTGTACGCGTGACATTTTAGTGTCTAATATCCTCTAGCCGTCCAGAGATCAAAAATTTACCAGTCCAAATGCAACTGTCTTGCCACAATTAAAATTAAAATTGGCATTTAATTGGAGTCCTTTTTATAGGGCGAATAGAGGATAAATGTAGCTTCACGAGAGTTGAGGTACATGGATTACGCACAAAACTACGAGTATATGAAGTATTGATTGTCAAACCAAAATTTAACATACTCGTAAAATTCAGTCCACCATCCTACTTACTTCATTAACCAATGAGCATCGAAAAGCTTCTAGAACGTTCCATTTTGATACAATTTCCGTCATATCAATGTCGTGTCGTATCAAATTTCCGCCGATCAATTTGGTCACGTGGACTTTGAAATTGCGTGCGTACATGCGAGAAAATCGGGAGGGGTACCAGCGACTCCGAACTTATTATTATTTATTTCAACTGTACAATTTGGAACATTATTAATGATGATTGCACCTGAATGCGGTGATAAGGCATTGGTTAAATGTATATATCGGTGACACCTAGTTGATAAGAATAATCCTTACTGCGATTCGATTATTTGCAGTGAAAGATTTATATTACGTACGTATATAAAGTGATTGTTACAATTAAAACTGTTGTGAGCCATGTTCGGATGAACTCACGTGTAATTATATCGCACTAGGCGACATGTTTCGGGTAAGCTCTGGTACCCATCTTCACGCCGAGACAGGACGCACCGATCGCGTTGAAGGTGTATCGCTCACTGCTGTCCGCTGTCTTGCACGATATAATTACACGTGAGTTTATCCGTTTGTAACTAAGTAATAAAGTGATTTTATTTTAATCTGACTCTTACAGTCTGAGCGATCATTTTACTTACCTAAAATTTTTTGTATGATTTGTAGCTACTAAATAAACCCAAGGATTTTTTTTCATAAACTATTAATAATCTATCTATAGAATGGTTTCCCTGGAAGAATTGTAGTTACAAGTCGTCTTTTAAGTTAAGCTGATACACAAACCGTTTACAAAGAAACCCGTAAATAACTATTGATGGGCCAATAGTGATTGAATTACCCGATTGATTTATACCGTTTGCGTTTCATCCAAACTATTCAAGCAATAATTTAAAGAGAACATTAACGGTCTCGAATGAAATACCACAATTACGGTAATAAAACAAACTCGTCGAAGTAATGTACATCAAACTATATTTAAAACAGTTGAGAATCCGTATTAGTTTTGTGCGAAGCATTTGACTGAAATGAAAACTTCAATAAACATGTATAGAAGTAGTAAATACATAATGAAGGTTTTTGTTTATAAGATTGTAAACGTGAAATTAGTGCATCGGACTAAGAAAGCATTCGACTCTTATTTAAAACACATTTGCCTAAGAATCCTAAACAGGTGTTCCTAAAGGTAATACATTAGCACCTATATTATTCATTCAAATCCATACAACACTTTATTATTAAATAAACAGAGTGTAATTAATTGTCTCATCGTTCACAATTACTAAAATAACATCAATATAAATTCTTAAGCAGAACACCAGATGCCTCTAACGACATTAGCGTCGCGTTTGACAACTCCGGCGTTCCGCGCCAAAACAATATGGCTGCCAACGTAAACAAAGACCTAACCCACATTTG
This sequence comes from Grapholita molesta, assembly GCA_022674325.2. Classification (NCBI taxonomy): domain Eukaryota; kingdom Metazoa; phylum Arthropoda; class Insecta; order Lepidoptera; family Tortricidae; genus Grapholita; species Grapholita molesta. The sequence goes on along the minus strand of CP053141.2, from coordinate 2,353,632 downwards.
CGGGAAAGTCGGGGAGCTGCATCGTAAAACTGGCATTTTTATACGCATTTGATTGTTCCTAGTCGTTCATTCTTTGTAAACATGCATATTTTTAATGGTTTTGCAAACCCAACAACTTTTAGGGCAACGCGCATGTGAATCCTCTGGAGTTGCAGGCGTCCTTAGGCTACGGTAAATGCTTACCATCAGGAGGGCCGTATGCTTGTTTTCGACCGTCGTTGTATGAATAATACATAAATCAATATTTCGGGACAATCTGACACAAATCGACCTAGTCCTACGGTAAGCTCAGTAAGGTTTGTTTTGTGGGTACTAGACGCGGATATATATAATAGATAGATACATATAAATGCTTTAATACATAGAAAACACCCACGACTCAGGAACAAATATCTGTGCTCATCACACAAATAAATGCCCAGACTGGGATTTGAACCCAGGACCATCGGCTTCATAGACAGGGTCACTACCCAATAGGCCAGCCCGGTCGTCATGAAAAAAAAAAAATTTAATTTACGAGTTTCATTATCAATTTCATGTTAAATTGTTTTTACTATTGTAAATCAGCAACAAACCATAAGTATGATTTACCTACATGTTCCGTAGCTTATAACTTAATTCTCTGCCTCCATGTTGTATAAACAAATTATTATTACTGGACCTAATGTTATTGATGAATCTTTATTAAACAAATGTTAACGCCTTAGCTATAAACGGTACAAATATGAAAAGCAAAAATAACTTCTCAAACGAAATACTCCCACGTAATTGAATAAATACCAATTCCATCCTATAATACACCTCTCTGAAACAATAACAACGTCCACTTGAGACAGACGGCTGCCAGCCGAATATATTATTCACTGCCTCTTCAAAACACAGTTCGGGTATTCTTGGGTAAGCCATTCATCTAGCCACAGACAATTTTGTAGTTCAGAAATATGTCTGCTTTATCACTAAGAAGTTTATTCAACATTTATCTGACCATTTTAATCCATAACGGCTGTGTTGCAGTTTGTACATGTGGTAAAATAGCTATGGGTATGGAAAACACGACTCAAACTCGCATCAATTTATATTTTAGCAGAAACGTCTGCTAACGTGATAATAATTCTTAGAGATAAAGGAAAAATGGAAAATCAACTGCTCCGGACGAGAGCGAACCGACCGACCGACGGGTGAATTCTCAATATGATTTGACACTTCGATGCCGCTAAAATATTTTTTTTTTTATCAAGACTGATCAGCGTTTGACCTCAGTAGCACCTGATGGTAAGTGTCGACAAAGTCGAGGTTGTCGTACGCTGGTTCAGTAACAGCCTATTCACTCTTGCTTTGAAGAGACCCAAATTATATCTTTCCGGGAATACAAACGACAGGAGCGAATTGCAATCCAAATCAACTCAACACTTTTACCTAGATGTAGCTAGGCGCCTCTAAGAATTATTCCTCCTCCTCTAAGTATTATTTGTTGCACTATTTGGTAGATCAACTGTCAGATAATGGATCCTGTATCCGCCAGGGCGGCGACACATATACACACAGAAATGATAGGCAAACATTCACTCAAAGCTCGTATATTGCAGTCAGTTAATAAAGATAATGTTGAGGTACTGGCATGGGGCTGAAGGCCTACCAATTCGCAAATTACGAATTACTGTCTTTGTCACTCTAATTACAACTCCATAATTGGAGTACAATAGAAAAATGTTCGACACTTGAACTTCCGAGTTTCTCGGTAAGCCCACTGTTTATCCTATCAATCAACATTTCGCAGACAGCGCGTTCTCGAAGTACAGTCGCCATCAGATATATAGGAGCTGTGGAGGTGGTCATAAATATGTGAACATGCGCTTTATCGCCTTGACAATAGAGGCGTTGTTCCGATACTTGTGACCGTCTCCACAGCTCCGATATATCTGTTGGTAATCTGTCTTTCTCTCATTTCTTGTGTTCAATGATTTTTTTTATATATATTTTTAGGATCTCACATTTTATATTTGAAAATACAATATGAAATTTAACACAGCTTCATATGTGTCATTATCTAGGAAAAGGGACCTTATTGTCGATGGCAGTTACGTCCAATCGCGTTGCGTTTGTATTGTATCTTGAACGACGACATAAGCGCCATCGACAATAAGGTCCCTTTTCATAGATAATGTCACATATTATCAGCCTGTTCTTACACAGAACGTTAACAATTTGACATTTAGTGACGTATTTTGAATTATCAAAAAAGTATCATGAAAAAGAACGTAACTTTGTTATCACTATTGTTATTGTTAATGGCTGTACAAAGCTTCTCTTAAACATGTAAGATATTCCGGTGACCCCCCATCACATACATGATGTAGTCAGAGAGCTGGGTCATCAATTCTCGGGTGGCGCTTTCTCGGTCCGTAATTCGTCACGGGGCAGCAATCCGAAGCCACGTTTTGTTCAGGGCAACAATGCTCGACCCATCAATCTACGTAAAAAGAATTGGTCCCCAATTGATGGGTTGTCATTTGCATAGTCCGGGTAATAGGACTCAGATATTCCTTGTAGCACCATCTGTTTAATTTGAGTTATAGAAATCGCCAAACAAGCGTGGACACTGAAAACAACTGCTCCAATGACGGAAAAATAAAACAAATACATGTAATAAATATTGTAAATACCCCGTTTATATTAGTACTAGTTTTTGCCCCCGGCTTCGCACGCGCAGAAGATCCCTCTTTTTGACCTCTTCGGGGATGAATATAAAAAAACGCTTAAATTACTTTTCTTGTGTTTGGATAAGGAGTGTTTACACAACATTTCAAGTTTCTAGCCTTACATTTTACAGAATATACACACTTTCAACTCCTTTTTTACCCCCTTAATGGTAAAATTTCCAAAAATCCCTTCTTAGTGGGTGCTTACGGTATATAAACTACCTACCTATTGTGAAAAAATGAGCCATCTAAGTTAAGCGGTTTGGGCTGTGCGTTGATCAGTCAGTCAGTCAAGACCTTCACGTTTATATAGTATATATATATATAGATTTGAAATTGCATGGACGTCAATACAGCTGTTCTAATGAACATAAAAGGTACAACAGTAGGCTTAGTACGTCCTTTTCTTACTATATTAATTAAAGAGGGACGGGTACTCTATCTCGGCTCGAGATACTGTCGATGTCGCGCTACTAGCCCGGCAGGAACGTAGATTCTCAGACGTATTCATTCGCCGAAGCTCAATGCAGACTTATAGTATTCATTCTTGCGCTCGACAATAGAATATTGGGTACGGTCTGGTGATTCAAAGTGCACCGGTGAATGAATGAATGAGAAGGCCGGTGCACAAAATTTTAATGCTACCAGTCGTGAGCAACGGTGCGTATCGGCTGTGTCACGGGCCCCGCGGTTGGGGTCACCCCTAAAGCCAAACTGTGCTTTCAAACTAACAAAATTCATATTACGTTAGCACGAGAAAGGTAGGTGATTTGAGTATTTTTAGCTTAACACAAGGCATTAAGGGGGAGGCCTATGTTAAGCAGTGGGCGTCTTATGGCTGAGATGATGATGATGATGACAAGTCATTTTAATGCAAGTGTGTCGTAAATCAATGAATATTTTGAGGCAATCTTACAAATTCACCTAGTCGTACAGCAGGCACAAAAATACTTGTTCTTAAGTAGATGTAAGTCGCCGAACGCCCAGACTTTTTTTTATATTAACAGAACGCAATGGCCTGGATTCGAACCCGCGACCTGACCGACGAACCGGCTTAATAGGTAGAATCGCTAGCGAAGTTTTATTTTTAAGCAGAAACGTCTGCTAGTTATTGGGTAGTGCATCGTTATTTATCTGAATATGATTCGAGACTACGATGCCGCTAAAAAGTGTCAACACATTTACGGTAGATGTCGCTAAGCTGTCCTAAGCGCACTGAAGGATATGGTGGCGAAATTCGCGGTCTTTGGGCAAGCCTCTGTTACTCAGTTTGTAGAGCGATGGGCATGTATCCCAGAGTCGCGAGTTTGAATCTCGACCGGGGCAGTTGATTTTTCCTTTCGCTAGTTTTTGGATCGCTAACGGCCAGGAGGCCTAATATATCCGGGAGTGTCACCGTCGTGTGCGATCGTGATCCTGTGGCACTACCCTAACGGCAATGCGGACAACGCCGCTGGGGTTTTAGTGGGTATTCTCCACCCCTCCTCCTGGCTAGAGGAGCAGCAAGGAGAGAGTCCCACATACCGCATCACTACCATCATGGGCCTACCCCAAGCCCGGAGGAACACATTTTCCCAGCGACAAAAAAAAGGAGGAATATAATATCAAAAGTTGTTAGAATAACAACTGTTACCGCGGAATACTTAAATATTCTAGAATTGTAACGCTACGGAAATTTTGGTAAGGCTTAAACCTAACAGGGGTAAGAAAATTAATTAGGATTAACTTGGGTTTACTCTGAACGGGTCGGATTACCAAGCTTCATCTCACTTAGTTTGTTTGGGTGTAATTTATTGACAATGAAACTTGAGGGAGTCTGAGATTAAAGGTAAACAAGGCCTGTGTCATATTATAATACATATCGTAGTAAATACATTTTGTGTCACACTGCTAATCTATGTTGAAATACCGATAGGTTTTGCTTAGTGGGTAGTTACCCTGCCTATGAAGCCGATGGTACTGGGTTCAAATCCTAGTAAGCGCATTTATTTGTGTGACGAACACAGATATTTGCTTCTGAGTCATGGGTGTTTTCTATGTATTTATATATCGTTGGCTGAGTACCCGCAACACAAGCCTTCGTGAGCTTACCGTGGGGCTCAGTCAATTTGTGTATGAATGTCCTGTATATTATTTATTTATTTAAATCCAGTAATTTTCTGTTCCATACATACATTTATTTATTTATTGATATGACAAAAATACTTTTTATTGTGGAAAACAAACTATACTAAACGAGCGGGTGCGAATAATGTTATACCATATAAAGCGTCATCAGACATATCGGAAGATCCTCAGAATTCTAAACACTATAGAACTGTCCAAATTCTATTGCAGAAATTTCGAGAAACAAGTTGAAAAACATTTATGCGTGCGAGTAATAGTCTCCATCGGCCCTAATGCAAGGATAACATGCAATATCGCATATTTACGAGTTTAAACCTCTAATTTTAAACCAAATGGAGAATGTTTAGCCATTAGCGAAATAAAATTTTGACTTTCATGAAATGTTTGTTGGTCCTACGAAGCTACAAAGCTAACATAAGCGGCAAAAGCAAACATGTTAGTAAAAAGTTTCGGGACTTTAAAGAAATGTACCAGGACTGACATATTTTCTTCTCTCAATTTTACTTTTCATCCGAGAATAATTATACCGGGTGTGGCCTGTAATAGCAGCATTAACTTTAGGCATTGTTTCTACACCACAAACGTAGCAACATTTGTTTTACAACTTTTGAAAATAACTTATAGTATTAATAAAAAAAGGTTTTCCAAGCTAGCTATGTATTGCGAAAACTATGAAGTTTGTAGGCTGACAGTAAACGTCAACTAGACATTGAAAATACTTATTATTTTGTTTGAAATCACAAGTAATAAATTACCCAATTGTGTAAAGTTGTAGAACAAATGTTGTTACATTCGTGGTGTACAAGCGATCCCTAAAATTTTTGCTCCTATTACAGGCCGCACCCGGTATAAGAAATTCTCAGGACATAGGAGCCAGGTGTTTTACAAGCATTAACTCAACTCTCCAACTGGCCGGTACGCACGCCGGTCACACCGTGATGTCATCTAGGGCAAGGCCCACTAAATATAAATACTTCGTCTGATAGAACGATGGAATTATGCTACTCGCAGTTACGTCAAGCATAAGTTTCAAAGTCAAGTTGATTTTGGAACCGGTTTTTGGACAACACTAACTGCCTAGTGAAGGCATGTTAAGGAGGCGCCAAGCTTTTTGCGCTACTCCTTTCAATCAATTCATGGCGGCTCAGGTAAGGATGGGCGAGCTGCTCGCGAATTTAGGAATTTTCGTTCGTATTATTAAAAAGCTGATATTTTTTACAAATGTAAGACGTATACGTTATAGGAAATAAGTGATTTTGTTATTATTAAACGACTTATGACCTTCTGTTGAGTATTTGCAACATATTTAGGAAATTCTGTCTGTTTTAGAGGTCTGTAATGTAATTTGTATGAAATAACATTTAAGTAATCTTGTATCTTTATCGTATGATTTATTTAGTTAATACAAAAATATGTAACTTATGACGCACATAGACTAAAAATTAAGGATTAACTATATAAAAAAGGTATCTAACAAACAAAATTCTGCTGTCACTTCTTCGGCGCAGCCTTAACGGAAAATATCAATGTAGGAAAACGGTTGAATTTAAATTTCAAACGGTAGATTTTGCGCTTGACAATTGAAGAGTAGGGACTTGGGGGTTGTTTGTGTGGCCTAAGTACAGTTTGCTAAGAGGGTGATATGTTCACATGATTAACGGCTTTATTGTTAAGATAATAAGAGCGATAAGAGCGTATCAAGATATGAACATCTGGTCCGTTACGCAACTTCTGCTGCTGACTGCATAAGGTATAATTGCTGGGACCCTATCAAGTGACTGAAGTTTTTTTTTTATACAAGACTGACCAGCCTTTGACCTCAGTCGCACCTGATGGTAAGTGACGACGAGGTCGAAGGTGTAGCACGCTGGTTCAGTAACAGCCTATTCACTCATGCCTTGAAGAGACCCAAATTATATCTTTCCGGGAATACAGACGAAGGGAGCGAATTCCATTCCTTAGCAGTCCGCATTAGGAAGGTAGAAGCGAATATGAGACAATCATTCGTTTCGACATGTATCCGCCAGTGACCCCGGCGACAATTTGTCGAATTAGGGTCACCCTGAGGCCTCTTGTGAGCCAGGACACGCGACTATAAAGACGGCGCCTGCGACAATTGAATGAAAAACATCTATTTTTGTCAACAATTTATTCGGATTCGTTTCGCCATTTCGTGAATGATTGGAATGAACGGATTCCTGAAAAATTTTTTTCTCTAGAAATTGAGACTATACCCACCTAGAACGAAAATTGAGAATTCACAATTTACGAAATTAAATAATGTATAAATATGTTCGTTCCACATCCTTTGGCATCAGAATCCTGCCGCATTGCGGTGACGTTATAACAGTTTCCGGTTGATCTCATCCCACTAAGATAAATTATACGAACGGACTGAAATCAAACTTGTAATCAACATCATGCCAGCCGTAAGATGTCCACTGCTGGACGGCTCCCCCAAACATGACTTATATCATCTTCGGGGAAGTCGCCATAGCCGCCACGATTGGCAAGCGGGTTGGCGATCGCAATAGCTGTAAATTGGGTTTCGACGGACGCTGCCGCCCAGCCGTCGGATTCCCGTTGTCGCCTTTTACGACACCAGCGGGAGAAGAGGAAACTTTTAATACCTAATCATATCATGTTCGATAAGCATTCGAAATTCCGGTTCATACAAAATTCCGGTTCATACAAAAATACCTTATTTGCATTCTCCACAAAAGCGTTGTTCAGATATTTGTGACCAACTCTTTTTTTAATACAACGACGGTGGCAAACAAGCATACTGCCAGCCTGATGGTAAGCAGTTACCGCAGCCTATGGACGCCTGCACCTCCAGAAGATTCTTATGTGCGTTGCCTACCCTTAAAGTTGTTGGAGCTCTGGGAATTTTACTCACCATCAGGAATACAACACTACATACCTGAAAGGTAGCAGTGCTATTATGGCTGTGGTCTTCTGTAAGGAGGAGTTACTTCCCCAGTTGGGCTTCTCCAGACTCAAGCGTGATGGTACTTCGCTGGTACCCTACCTCTCATTGTTGGACGTAGTTTAAGGACATACCCAGGATTCCACAGCACCGATATATATGATGGCGCTTGTATCAGTCTAATCAGTCGTACCGTCACTTGTTTTTACAATCTCGTGTATTTTAAAGACAGCCTGTCAATATCAATCCACTCTGCTTCCTAACCAAATTTATTCATAGACTAGCTCTATGTCCAACGAGAGTATATCTATGAATCGTGTTTATTCATACAACCTTGACCGGACAACGGCTATGACTATATGACATCATTTGTCGCGTTTGCGAGTGTTGCGACCCGCCCCGTCGATATGCGAGGGACATGATACACTGCGTGGACCAGATTCGCGGCGTGATAACGACTGGGTAAAGTGGGTATTGATTCTAAACTTAAGAACGGTGCATGTATATGCGAGGGCTCCCGGGAGCCTAGGGCCTGATTGGCAACTAATCCCAGAATTTAGCATATAGCACTAGTTTTACAAAAGCGATTGTAATCTGGCCTTCCCGCATTTACCGCGGCTCGTGGGAACCTGGGGTCCGCTTGGCAACTAATCCCAGGATTTGGCGTAGGCACTCATTCTACGAAACCGACTACCATCTGGCCTTCCGAGTTCCGACCCATGCAGAGGGTAAACTAGGATTACGATTAGTCCGATTTTCTCACGATGTTTTCCTTAACCGAAAAGCTACTGGTAAATATCAAATGATATTTCGTACATAAGTTCCGAAAAACTCATTGGTACATTTCGGGATTTGAAGACCTCCGGATTGCAAGTCGCACGCTCTTACTGCTAAGGCACCAGTGCTTCCAACGATATCAAAAGTATCAGAATATATTTGAGCTTACCGTAGGACTAGGTCGATTTGTGTAAGATTGTCCCGAAATATCGACATATTCGACTTATAAGGGTTGTTTCACACGGACCACAACCACACCACGTCGCAGCGTAAAAATGTGGTCACGCAGTGGTTACGTGTGAATTGTGTAGTTGCTGGCCGTTGCCACAGACGTAGTCGATAATGACTGCAAAATGTGGTACGTGTGAATTTTACTATTTATTTCTAATACAAAATTTGCACCTGACCACGTGGTCGCGCTTGTCGCGTGGTCGTGGTTGTCGCGTGGTTGTGGTTCGTGTGAAATGACCCTAAAACGTGAGTTACCCGTTTCTATACAATTAATATTTGTGTCGCTGTCTTAAAAAGTCATTAGTTGTGTAAACAGTCTTACAACTACGTACTCGTATTTAATACTGAGGTAGTATCTATTCGAAATCTTATATCGCATATCACATACACAGCTTTGACAATTTTGTCCAGAATGGCCACCAGTCACGTGGCACTGTCGTCGCGCACGGTCCCAATACGGTTGCTAATAATGATTGGTACACCTAGTTTCCCCAGACCTTATCCATTCCTGAGTCAATGACTTATAGTTTATCGTACTACTATTGATTATGTATGACTAAATAATCAATTCTGTGTTAAATGCCCTGGCTCATATCCAAATGCTGGACTGGTGGCAATTGATTTATATCCGTTTTAGCTGGCATCTATCGGATCTTGATGAGTATTATAAGATTAAGATGTGAATAGAACATGGATCATAGAACACTTGACAATGTCTATAGAAAATCGTGTTTCGTAAATTTTTTTATTTTGTATCTTGTGACGTAGCGTAATCTGTGAACTTAAGTAGAGTTATTTTTTTTTTTTCATGACATAAGGTGGCAAACGAGCAGAGGGATTGCCTGATGGTAAGCAATTACCGTCGCCCATGGGCACCCCCAACACCAGGGGAGTCACAAGCGCGTTGCCGACCTTTAAAGGGGGGTTGGAGCTCTGGGAACCTTACTCACCATCAGGAACACAACACTACATACCTGAAAGGTAGCAGTGCTATTATGGCTGTGGTCTTCTGTAAAGAGGAGGTACTTCCCTAGTTGGAATTCTCCAGACTCGAGCGTGATGGTACTCCGCTGCGCCCTACCTCTCATTGTTGGACGTAGTTTAAGGACATACCCGGGTCCATAGTTATTTTGACAGGGAGAAATATCCTTACAACAATTATAGAACTGAGACCACAAAGATAAACTGAGACGATGGTAGTGATACGGTGTGCCCAAAGTCAGCGTCTATACTTATGATACGGCGTTTTGATACGATACGCAGCTACGCTACGGTTAGTGTGGTCGCATTCTTTCGCGCGACGATCGTGGTGATACGGTGTGCCCAAACTCCCAAAGTGAGCGTCTATACTTAGGATAGGAGTGATCAGCTTTACGGTTAAACGTGATAGATGGCGGTTGTGTGTTTGCCAGAATTATGGGACTCCTCGTACGCTGCTTATGAAAAATCGTGCTTCAAGTAGTATGGCAGCAAGATTAGGGTATATACAGCCCTAAACGTTATAAGGTCCTTCAGATCTATAGTCAGCGACGTTAGCCTAAACAAGTGATTGATGCATGTTCGTGTATATAAATAGATTTTCTTTTGTTTTCTTGAGTTGAAACCCCCACAAAAACAAATGTGCGTGTGTGCTGAAATGTAGACATGGGCTCTCCGAAAATTATCACACGATTGACTAAATAAACGTGAAGCAGTGTGTTTAATAAAATGTCAGAATGACTCACGAATGTTAAAATACAAATGATCTAAGTTGATCGTAAACAAATACATTTATTAATATACTTTATCCTCTTCAATATTACTCACGGAGGCAGATGTCTGGTCTGGCGTAAGGCCAGTGATACATTAGTGTATGTCGGTGGCAGACGTTTTGTTGATTATGATACTGATTAGTTGGCGAGTAATGTATCAATATTGTCTGTAAATCAGCCAATCTGGCTATGGAGTGAATAGGTCACGTAATAGAGATCTGTAGAAGGGCCAAACGAGATTGAAAAACTTAACTAAAGGACCATGTCCTAGTTGTACAGAGTATTAATATGGAACTTACGTCAAAATTTGAATATAGAACGCCGATATGCGTGTACACACGTTACTACTACATAGGCCAGCTGCTTTAGTAGTTTTTCACCTATAACTGACATGGCTCGATAAAACTGCTGCCATACGTTGGTAGGTGGATTGACCGTAGTAGCTTTTCCCATTCTCGCCTCTTACGAAACCAACGGGAGACGGGGTGGTGATAGCTTAGCCGGCACCACACGGCACTATTAACAGTAACTTAATCTAAACAACAGTTTCGTAATTGATGATTACTAAAAGCTGACTCAATCGGATGCCCGTAGGCGCACGAGTCTGATAGATGACAAATTGTAGTTATATTGAATCTTGTATGTAATAGTGCTACCATTTTTAAATTGTAACTAACTACGTATACATTCCATGTTTTGATTGACAGGATACAGAATCTTTTTTAGGGTATCCGTACCTGGTAATAACGGGGGCCGTTCACTAAGACTTCATACATCAGTCTCAATTTGTTTATCTCTGTCTGGCTGGCTATTTGCCTGTTGAATTTTTCACAAATTATGTAGTTCTGTTGCAGCTATAAAAAGAAATACGAAAAACTGAATAAAATATTTACGGGGCGGCTCCCATTCTCATATTATCTTTATACCTCCCATAGACACTTTTGTCATAGGTTTTATTTAAAAAAAAAAAAAACAAATTTGGGCCCCTTTAATTCAAGATGGCGGCTAACGCTCCAACCCTTCAAGGTCAAAAACTTGCATTTTTCATAACTAGCCTATACTTAATGCATTTACTGCCACCGACGCACAAGTGCGTTCATTTCCATACATTTTTGGAGGGGGTGGCAGCGAATGTGTTAAACAATATCTTTGCACGGCAAAAATACCTGCTTACTGGATTATAGATAGTCGAACCTAGACAAGAGAAGAAAACGGTGTTCGTGCAAGGGTCTGACCTTTTTTTTTCACTGTGATCTGATTAGAACATACCCTACTATCAGTATAAATTAACTATTGTTAGCCGACGGTATCCAGTAATGCAACATGCATTATGCTCTGTCCGCTGAAGCAATAAAGGCCATCGGAGGCCAAATGGCCAACACAATGTACTGCTTACATGCCTAGCCGGATTTGTAGATAATGATGGAAACTTTACATTGACGACCGGTCTGGCCTACTGGGTAGTGACACTTGCTCATGATGGTCATGGGTTTGAATCCCAGTTCGGGCATTTTTTTGTGTGATGACGAGCACAGGTATTTGTTCCTGAGTCGTGGATGTTTTCTATGTATTTAAGTATTTATATGTCTATCTATGATATATATATCATCGTCTAGTACCTACAACACAAGCCTTACTGAACTTACCGTAGGACTAGGTCGATTTGTGTGAGAATGTCCCGAAATATATATTTATTTATTGATTTATTTTTTTATAAAAAACTAACTAGCGTTTAGCCTCAGTTACACCTGATGGTAAGTGTCGACGAGGTCGAGGGTGTAGCACGCTGGTTCAGTAACAGCCTATTCACTCTTACCTTGAAAAGACCCGATTATTTTTATTGATTTAATTAAAGCTTTTAAAATTAAAGTTGGCTAACCCTGGATGTCACAAGTGGGTCTTAGACCTGTCAGTACCCCAGCAGCCTTGGTACACATTAGCCTAAATGCCAAGAACAATCTCATTGCCAATGCACCAGAACGGTTGTCTTTATAATTACCAGTGTCCGTCACGGTCGGATCAATTACTTAATAACACTAATGACGTTACTGTTATGTTATATGTATGTATGTGTTATACGTATATGTTATATAATATGTGGTACCTGTAGTAGTTTTTTCTCTATCACACTTCGTTAAACATACATTTTTGGTTGTCGCTTAAATCTTAACAAAACATTTTTTCTACCAAAAAAACCGTCGTGGTTGATATTTTGGTTTCTTGTTATTTTTTACAGTTTTGTGTATATTATGTATTTTTTTTATACTTAGAATCACGAGCTCTTTCTAATACAATATAAAAAAATATTGTTCCAAAGTTTTTTTTTTCTATTTTATTACTACCTTTCATATATATTTTTTATAGCCGTACCAAAAGAGGAAATTTAGAAATAGACGAATGGAAAGAGCTCATGCTCTTTTCTTCTTGGTTCATTCTTGAAAAAAAAAAAACTATTTTTATTTAACATTTCGTTAAAGTGGCATTTTTTAAGGAAGACTCGTGGACCCTTAATTTTAATAGTCATATAAGGCTTTACTTACAAATAATGCCTGCATAATAAAAATGCTAGCACTAGTCCAAAGGTCTAGTTCCCTCTAGGTTTGATAATCAGGGCCTTGAGTGTAAGTTTTTAACTTAACAAAACGTCACCATCGCGTTAGAGTTACCCATATAAATAACATTATCACTTACGCGTACAAGACGTTTTTACGTCAAAAGAAACTTACACTAGTACCCTTACCATGAGTTGTGACTTTGAGGTTTTCGATAACGAGTATCGAGTTTACTATCTGTGCATCTTGTTCGCACTAAAATAGTTCAGGCGAGATGCACCAATAGTAAACTAGATACTCGTTATCGAAAACTTCAATGTCACAGCTCATGGTAAGGCTATAGAGCCTCAGATTGGGTGAACAATATATAGAAACTCCAACAGCCTTTAATTACCCTTTGCAAAATTCCTACTAATAACTTTGTCATAGCCAATGTCACGTTTCACGAACAATGGACAGAAGGAAGTTCCCACGTGGTTGCTATACGCTGATTTATACCTCTATTGTGGTGTCCGCTGCAGCAGTCATGCAATTGTGAACATTACTCATTGGTGTTGAGTGATGATCACAGATAAGATAAGGAAGTTGGATATATGCGCTCCGAGTTAATTTACCTTCGATAATATGAAGTGACAGCTTGCGTAGGCGTTTTATATGCATTTGGATATCTATCACTTGTCTATCTGGGCCTGGCCAGGCAATGGACGTTGGGCCCGTTGGGTAAAAAAATGCTAGAGTGACGACCGCAGATAGGAAAGCGCACTGTAGGATGTCCAGAATCTGGCTGGATTGGAGACCTCGTCTGGGTGCGGAGGAGGCCTATGTCCAGCAGTGGACGTGGATCCTACTATATCCTCGTAAGGCCCACGGGCCTACCTGTAGTACTAATTATTATAATGAAATTTGAATTTTATACAATTGGAACAGAGTTGAATTTCATTTGTTTCCTTCGATTTTGACACAAAAGAGATTCTACTTTATTTCCTACACTATAAAGAACAAATTCGAGTAGGATATTATTTGTATGGTGGGCCTTAACAGGATATATATAATGTCCACCTGGACTTTTTTAAAGCGTAATGTGATACTTGCTTGATTTTTAATACTAATGATTAGTAAATTCTTCATGAGAACTTTCAAAAGACCATCGAAAAGAAGTAGTTTCCAAATATAACTGCGTTCTCGACTGTATATTAAACTCTTTCTCTCTCTTTCCAGGTGTTGAAGAGCCGGCAAGATGCCGGAGGGAGTGGCCAAAGAGGCCAAAGATGAAAAGAAGCCGAAGGAGTCGCCGCGGCGGCGGCCCGCGGGCAACACCGCCCACGTCAAGGTGGAGCTGCTTGATGGATCCACCATGACTTTAGACGTAGAAGTGAGTATCCTTGGCGCTTCTGTTTGCCTGGTACATGAACATATTAGATTTATATTGGTTTCCAGTCTTTGTCTTTCCGAAATGTTACATGTCCATTACCCAACTGTCAACTGCCTGGACAGACTAGACGTTGAAATGAAATGAAGTACATTGTACTTCTGTGTGCTTGGTACAGTCAGCAGCAGAAAATAAGTAATTTTGTTATTATTAAAAAACTTATGACTTAGTTTTGAGTATTTGCAACGTATTAAGCCTATCTTTTTTAGAGGTCACTTTGGATGTAATTTTTATAACGCAAAATTCTAGTAATCGTGTTTCTGAATCGTATGATTTATTTAGTTAATCCTTAAATATGTAACTTATGACGCGCAAAGACTAAGATTAAGGATTAACTATACAAAAAAGGTATCTAACAAACGAAATTCTGCTGTTATTTCTTCGGCGCAGCCTTAAACGTTAGGCAACGTTCGTGTATATAGTTAGTTCGAATATATAGTCAAAGAATAAAAATACATATAAAAATACTTCAATATTCATTGTATACAGTCAGCAGCAGAAGTGGCTAAGCGGTTGAGGTGTTTAAAATTAGGTCCACACATCTCTATTGTCAAGAGAATAAGAGCGCGGGTAGGTCATTTTGAACACATCACCCGCTCAGCCACCTTTGCTGCTGACTGTACTATTAGCAGATTTAAAGGCTGGTTCTATCCACTATCCGGCCCAATAGTAACAGTATCTGATTGTCGTCTCTAGAAATTACTATGCTCAAATATTAGAACAGCAGATCAATGTTATTGGTATTTATTTTATAAATTTCCTAAATAGTGACAGCTAAAACCGTCCTTATCAGGTTATCAATAGATGCACAATTCTGTTTGCCTGGTATTCGCAGTGGACTTTAAATATAAAAGCTGCAAACAGTTAATCAACATTTTCATATGAAGTTTTAAATGTTATTCTCATAACTTTTCAGAGAAAAATCCGCGGCCATGAGCTCCTCGGCAAAGTCTGCGACAACCTTAATCTGGTGGAGAAGGATTACTTTGGTCTTCTGTACTTCGACCGCGGCGACAACCGCGTGTGGATCGACCTTGACAAGCGAGTCTCCAAGATGCTCAAACGTAAGTCCAATTTCCACGACTACTGACGAGAACAAGAGATACTTACCAGAATACCCCTTCGATAAAACTGTAAAAGTTTTTTGCATGGAAGACCAGGTGCCCATTGCATAACAATTTACAACAAATATTATTAGCGGAACTCTCTTTCTAATAAATGGGACTGGAAAGGGGCTTTCGTTAATATTGTAAGTTATAAGTTGTTATCCAATACGCCCCAGATGTCAATAACTACTTTGCCTAATTAATCAGAGTGTAATCAACGATCGTAGAACTCAAAAGCGTTATCAGATAGTAAGACACAAACACTTAGGTTCCTAGGGTATGCCCTAGGACTTGTTCATACTATGGTAGGAAACCTAAATTGCCAACTATAAAGGATATACGTTTG
Organism: Grapholita molesta; assembly: GCA_022674325.2. NCBI lineage: Eukaryota > Metazoa > Arthropoda > Insecta > Lepidoptera > Tortricidae > Grapholita > Grapholita molesta. The sequence goes on along the minus strand of CP053141.2, from coordinate 2,337,685 downwards.
TGCGACAGTTGGTTGCTATCTGACGACTCCAAAATTGTCAAAATTTCAGAAGATTGCCTCATCTAGAACATAGTTAAATTGTAGTCGAAAACTTAAAAATGTTTCTATTCGGATCTACCTAATATTTAGCGATAGAAAATTTCCCGGAGGACACTACACTAAGAAGTGCCGTTCAATTTATTCATCATCATATCATATCAGCCAAAGTACGTCCTGTACTGCTGGACATAGTGGCTTCCCCCGATTTTTACCATGTAGTCGGTCCACCTTCTGAGGGTTCTGGTTTACCCACGCTGAGGTTGGTGTAATTAACTCGTTGTGTTATAATTTCCAGATGAGCCATGGCAGGTGCGTTTCGCTGTGAAGTTCTACCCTCCCGAGCCGGCGCAGCTTCAAGAAGAACTGACGAGATACCAACTGGTGCTGGCTGTCAGGAAAGACCTGCTGGAAGGTGAGGGTCTTTTATACCCTTTCTTAGAAGAAAAACTAAAGTTGCCAAACTGTCGTACTCCGACTCCTAAAAGTGTCATGGCGGGCCCTGTCAATTTAATAGCTTTCAAGAGAATAAGTACATTAAGTACAACACACTTATCTGTATGATAAGACAGTAACGTAACTACAGGAAACTCATCATCATCATGTCAGACGAAGGACGTCCACTGCTGGACATAGACCTCCCCCATAGCGACCCACAGTAAACGGTTTTGCGCCACCAGCATCCTGTGGATTCCCGCCTTACCATGTCGTCGGTTCACCTTGTGGGGGTGTCTGCCCATGCTACGCTATTATAAAACACTAGTTGTGCCCGCGGCTCTGCCTGGGTTGAATTATGTCTGTGCCTGTAACGTTAATAAACAATCTTCATTAATTTTCCTTTGCTTCATAAAGAATAGCCACATTAACTCCTTGCCTAAAAAAATAACCCACAGCCACTGTTGTTAGGACATTCTTGAAATGTTACTTACATTTAAGTCAAGAAAGATTATTCTTATGTCTCTTCCGTACACGGAACAATGGTGTTCCGGACATTGGGTGGAAATGATGGACTAGCTATCGGGCTATTGGATAAAAAACCGGACGCCTGCCTAATAAAATGGTATACAATTTTATTTCCGGCAGACGGTGACTCGCCCTATGCGAGATGGCTCAAGGGCAACACCGGTGCAAAGGGCTAAGGGTAGAGAGGTGTCACTGGACTTTAAACATATAGACATCTCGCCACTTTGGTTTCCACATCTACCCTTGAGAACGCAGCTCTAGCGACCCCACTCTGGACCGCCGGTTAAGGCAAAGCCAGAGGACAGCAGACCTGTCCCACCTGTCCGACAAGGCACCCCAGGGGCACCCAGGTACGTGGAGTCGCTGCTCTCCAACAGCTCGGCACAAGCTGCTCTGCTCTGATTGCACTGGAGAAAACCAATGGGCGATGGAGTCGTCACATCGCTATGCCATAAAATCTTATTCTTATTATTATTTCCAGGCCGCCTCCCATGCTCAACGGTGACGCACGCGTTGCTCGCCAGCTACCTTCTCCAATCCGAGATGGGCGACTTCGAGGAGTCGGAAGTGGGCGCTGGGCGCTGCAAACAGCTGAAGCTGGCCCCACCCTCCGCCTGCACTCCTGAACTGGAGGAGAAGGTTGTGGAACTCCATAAGACGCATCGGTAAGATTTCTTTTTTCTGTCTATTGTAAGAATTTCTCAGCCATTATATTCTCTCTCAGTAATTGTTGCAAGAACATGCAGATCAAACAAAGTGGTTTGAGTTAATATTTAATTATGGCTTTCCGGTGGCGAATGCACTAGCACAGCCTAACGAGTATATACAGTCGAAAAGGTTCTATACAACCGGACCATTCAACGCCTCGACTGACGACTTGCGCTCGAGGGTCAGGGTTGTCAAAAAAATTGTTGTTAAAATCGATGTTTTATTTATTTTTGTTCTTACAAAGAAATTAATTGTTAGCGCCATTTTAAGTTTTTGTATATTAAGTAATCTAGTTAATTTTGACATTCGATTTCTTAATATTAATTAAAGGCCCATTTATTTGACCTACCTGCGTTTAATATGAATCTGAAGTCAAAATCCCAAAAGATTGCCGTTATCTTTTTTTGTTCGAGTATGTTGTAAATCGATATCCGAGAATCCGAGAGGCATCTTAATACGGATCTAAACTCAAAATTTAACACATCCGCCATTTTGAATTTCTTCATTTTTGATGCGATCATGGTGGTAATCGATATCTGAGAATCCGAGAGATCTCTTAACACGACACTAAAGTCAAAATTGCAAAAAACGGCCGCCATCTTGAATTTCGTCATTTTGATGTGATTTTGTTGAAAATCGATATCTGTGAATCTGAGAGACCTCTTAACACGACACTAAAGTCAAAATTGCAAAAAACGGCCGCCATCTTGAATTTCGTCATTTTCAATGGGATCATGGTGAAAATCGATATCTGTGAGTCTAAGAGACCTCTTAACACGACACTAAAGTCAAAATTGCGAAAAACGGCCGCCATCTTGAATTTCTTCATTTTTGACCTGATCGTATTGAAAATCGATATCTGAGAATCCGAAAGGGGTCTTAACACGATACAAAAGTCAAAATTGCAAAAAACGGCCGCCATCTTGAATTTCGTCATTTTTGATGCGATCATGATGAAAATCGATAACTGAGAATCCGAGAGATCTCTTAACACGACACTAAAGTCAAAAATGCGAAAAACGGCCGCCATCTCGAATTTCTTCATTTTTGACCTGATCATATTGAAAATCGATATCTGAGAATCCCAAAGGGGTCGTAACACGATACAATAGTCAAAATTGCAAAAATCGGCCACCATCTTGAATTTCGTCATTTTTGATGCGATCATGGTAAAAATCATATCAGTGGATCCAAGAGACTTCTTGATGCGTATCTGATTTTTTGCAATTTTAACTTTTGTATCGCGTTAAGAGGTCTCTCAGACTCACAGATATCGATTTTCAACAAAATCACATCAAAAATGACGAATTTCAAGATGGCGGCCTTTTTTTACAATTTTCACTTTAGTGTCGTGTTAAGAGGTCTCTCGGATTCTCAGATATCAATTTTCACCATGATCGGATAAATGACGAAATTCAAGATGGCGGCCGTTTTTTGCAATTTTGACTTTTGTATCGTGTTACGACCTCGTTCGGATTCTCAGATATCGATTTTCACCATGATCCCGTTGAAAATGACGAAATTCAAGATGGCGGCCGTTTTTTGCAATTTTGACTTTAGTGTCGTGTTAAGAGGTCTCTCAGATTCACAGATATCGATTTTCAACAAAATCACATCAAAAATGACGAAATTCAAGATGGCGGCCGTTTTTCGCTATTTTGACTTTAGTGTCGTGTTAAGAGGTCTCTCAGACTCACAGATATCAATTTTCACCATGATCGGATAAAAAATGACGAAATTCAAGATGGCGGCCGTTTTTTGCAATTTTGACTTTTGTATCGTGTTACGACCTCGTTCGGATTCTCAGATATCAATTTTCACCATGATCCCATTGAAAATGACGAAATTCAAGATGGCGGCCGTTTTTTGCAATTTTGACTTTTGTATCGTGTTACGACCTTGTTCGGATTCTCAGATATCGATTTTCACCATGATCCCATTGAAAATGACGAAATTCAAGATGGCGGCCGTTTTTTGCAATTTTGACTTTAGTGTCGTGTTAAGAGGTCTCTCAGACTCACAGATATCGATTTTCAACAAAATCGAATCAAAAATGACGAAATTCAAGATGGCGGCCGTTTTTTGCAATTTTGACTTTAGTGTCGTGTTAAGAGGTCTCTCGGATTCTCAGATATCGATTTTCACCATGATCGGATCAAAAATGACTAAATTCAAGATGGCGGCCGTTTTTGCAATGTTGACTTTAGTATCGTAGTAAGACCCCTTTCGGATTCTCTGATATCGATTTTCAATATAATCGGATCAACAGTAGCGAAATTTGAGATGGAGCCGATGCCGGTTTCCAACTCTTTATATTATAATTATTCTTAACACGGCCATATCAGACGTTTATTTACTCTACTCTTATTCTGACTCTTTCTGACTCTTAGTCATATTTTTTATATGTAATAAAAAAATAAAACTATTACATTTTGGATTTGTATTTAAATATGCCCCAGACCCTTTATAAAAATTACATACACACGACCTTTCCTAAGTTGGTTAATTACTCATAATAATTTCACACACCTTAAAAATAGACCGCGCAATTTGTATGAAAATTGCGCGGTAAATCCTCCCCGCCCACTTCCCCGAACACCCCCCATCGTTGCTCTGAAAATAGCCGGAGCTTGTTCACTGGTATATAGCTACACTGTGGCACTAGTCCCAAAACGCACTATTAGTCAAAATTTACACGAGAACCATTGAGCAATGAGCACTAGTCCCAAAATACACCTCTACCAAAATAACCCAAATTATGTTCACCTGTGCGTGGCGTAATACTTTATTCTCATAATGCATAGGTGGACCTAATACCCTATTTTTTCGCAATGTCTCTTTGTGGTTGCTTTCAGCCGTAACCATTACCCGTTAGATGCCAAAAATATTTTTTGCAAAATTAGGATTTATTTAATTACTACTTCGAGTTATACAGGGTGTAATCTTTAAGTGTTGCTCGTCGATAGTTCCGTAAATATAGCAGATATCAGGAAATGTCAAATTGAATTACTAGCTTTTTGCTCGCGAAATCGTCTGCCAGCCATGTCCCTCTTTATGGTTGCGGGATAAAAATTGTCGTATGCCCTTTCTCGTAGCTCAAACTCTCCATACCGAATTTCATCCCAATTGGTACAGCGTTTAAACGTGAAAATCTAACAGACTGACATCGAACAGAGAGAGTTATGTACTTTAGCATTTATAATATTAGTATGTATTTTCAACAGAGGGCAGACACCAGCGGAGGCCGAGCTGAACTACCTGGAGAACGCGAAGAAGCTGGCCATGTACGGGGTGGACCTCCACCCGGCCAAGGACTCCGAGAACGTGGACATCACGCTCGGCGTCTGCTCGTCTGGACTGCTGGTCCATAGGGAGAAGTGAGTATCTGCAGCAGTTGGCAGTTCAACAGATTTCTGTGGGCTCATGAAGAAATGGAAAAGGAATATTTTGACGACCGGTCTGGCCTAGTGGGTACCCTGCCTACGAAGCTGATGGTCCTGGGTTTGAATCCCATTCAGGGCATTTATTTGTGTGATGAGCACTAATATCGTGTCACCTTTTTGTTGGGTTTTTAGTCAATCACTTAAACATGCCTTACTGATATGTCCTTAAACTTAAGCGGGTATGTCCTTAAACTACGTCCAACAATGAGAGGTAGGGCACAGCGATGACCATCACGCTTGAATCTGGGGCAGCCCAACTGGGGAAGTACCTCCTCCTTAGAGAAGACCACAGCCATAATAGCATTGCTACCTTTCAGGTATGTAGTGTTGTGTTCCTGATGGTGAGTAAGGTTCCCAGAGCTCCAACCCCCCTTAAAGGACGGCAACGCGCTTGTGACTCCCCTGGTGTTGCGGGTGCCCATGGGCGACGGTAATTGCTTACCATCAGGCAATCCGTCTGCTCGTTTGCCGCCTATGTCATTAAAAAAAAAAAAAAAAAACAATATTAAAAATGTACTCGTTGTGACTCATGAATTTATATTTCGTACCATCAACAATAACAACGAAAAATCCTTCAGATTTACACCTAACATTGTTTACAAGACTTCGAACAGGTTCGATTCCCGGTTAAGTATGAGAGATTAAAAAAAAGTTTGAATGCCATTATTATTAAATCTAAATTCGAAGCCATGGTTCCTAAGAACAGATTTCGCTATCTCTCATAGTTTCTGACTTCTCTCCCCCTACTGATCCATTTACATTGATCACTCTGTATATATCGTCGTCTAGTACCTACAACACATGCCTTACTGAGCTTACCGTAGGACTAAATCGATTTGTGTAAGGTTGTCCCGAAATATTTATATAATTAGCTCCTCCTTGTCTGCGGAAAATAAACCAGCCGATACTATTGCTTGGCGGTAGAGTCAACAGCAAAAGTTGTTAAGCGTGTGAGATGTTCAAAATTATTTTGACACGACTTTTTTTTAAGAGAATAAGATATGTAGTATTGTGTTCCTGATGATGAGTAAGGTTCCCAGAGCCCCAACCTCCCTTAAAGGCCGGCAACGCGTTTGTAACTCCCATGGGCACCCCATGGGTGACGGTAATTGCGTACCACCAGGCAATCCGTTTGCCGCCTGTGTCATAAAAAAGAGTGTGTAAAAATAATTCCAAATACCTGGCCCCTAGTGTTGCTGGTGCCCATGGGCGACGGTAATCGCTTACCATTAGGCAATCCGTCTGCTCGTTTGTCACTAAAAATGTTTTTCTTACCAGACTCCGCATCAACCGCTTCGCCTGGCCCAAGATCCTAAAGATCAGCTACAAACGCCACAACTTCTACGTGAAGCTGCGGCCCGGCGAGTTCGAGCAGTTCGAGTCCACGGTCGGCTTCAAGCTGGTCAACCACCGCGCCGCCAAGAAGCTGTGGAAGACCTGTGTGGAACACCATACTTTCTTCAGGTATACTCCATTTCAAATACGAAGGCCCGATACACTTGAGAAGGTTAGCAGTGATCGGTTATTTGAACGACCTCAATCATTATGTTAGTATGGATATGCCCCTTTTTTGTCGCTGGGAAAATGCGTTTACGCATCCCCCCCCGGGCCTGGGGTAGGCCCATGATGGTAGTTAGGGGGGTATGTGGGACTCTCTCCTCGCTGCTCCTCTTGCTAGCCAAGAGGAAGGGAGGAGAATACCCACTAAAAAGCCAAGCAAACCCAGCGGCGACGTCCGCATTGCCGTTAGGGGGAGTGCCACTGGATCACGATCGCACTCGACGGTGACACTCCCCGGCAGCCCACCCGGCACTAGCCGGGAATGCGGGCTTTATGTTGTTAGGAAAGGCAAAAAATACAATGGTAAATCCATCCATTTTATTACACGTTAAAACCTGTGCTCCTAATTAGATAACAAATGTTAAACATTTTGAGCCCTTTTGTTAAGATTCAAGTGGATCAGGCCTTCCGGTTTTTTACAACCTGCGGTCAATAAAAACTGCACACTTGCTCATAGGGACATTTGCATTTTCGACCGACGAAAAAAACGGTGGAGGTTCTCAAGTCGACGCGTATATTTTTTTATGTATGACCACGCATAACTTTTTACAGAGTAGTCCGATTTTGATAATTATTTTTTTATTGGAAAGGGTATACCGATGATTTTGTTTTGTTAAAAAGTTTGTTAGTGAGCTCTACTAGCCAATACGAAATTTTTGTTCTTTCGCGCGTATTCGTAGAGTCGCCATCAGATATATCGGAGCTAGAGCTAGATGGTCACGAATATCTGAACATGCACTTTATCGCCTTCACAATAGAGGCGTTGTTACTGTATGTGTTCGCACGTGTGAAATATGTTGTTAACTAAGAATTAATACGGCCGTGTCCCCACAGACTGATGTCGCCGGAGCCGCCGCCAAAGGGTACACTGTTCCCACGGCTGGGCTCCAAGTACCGCTACTCGGGGCGCACGCTGTACCAGACGCACGGCGCCGCGCCGCAGCGCACGCAGCCGCACTTCGCGCGCACGCTGTCCTCCCGCCAGCTCTCCTCGCGCAGCATGGACGGTGAGTGCCACCCGCGTCACTCTGTCTGACCTCGGACGTTCACTGCTGGGCTCCGAGTACCGCTACCGGGGCGCACGCTGTACCAGACGCACGGCGCCGCGCCGCAGCGCACGCAGCCGCACTTCGCGCGCACGCTGTGCTCCCGCCAGCGCCGCGCGCGCAGCATGGGCGGTGCGCGCCACCCGCGGCACCCTGTCTGACCTCGGACGTTCACTGCTGGGCTCCGAGTACCGCTACTCGGGGCGCACGCTGTACCAGACGCACGGCGCCGCGCCGCCGCGCACGCAGCCGCACTTCGCGCGCACGCTGTCCTCCCGCCAGCTCTCCTCGCGCAGCATGGACGGTGAGTGCCACCCGCGTCACTCTGTCTGACCTCGGACGTTCACTGCTGGGCTCCGAGTACCGCTACTCGGGGCGCACGCTGTACCAGACGCACGGCGCCGCGCCGCAGCGCACGCAGCCGCACTTCGCGCGCACGCTGTCCTCCCGCCAGCTCTCCTCGCGCAGCATGGACGGTGAGTGCCACCCGCGTCACTCTGTCTGACCTCGGACGTTCACTGCTGGGCTCCGAGTACCGCTACTCGGGGCGCACGCTGTACCAGACGGTGAGTGCCACCCGCGGCGACCTATGTACCCGCCAGCCTCGGATGTTCACTACCGGATTGTCCCACATGACTCGCCACAGGTCAATGAGCTATAAACGCCACGCTTGGTAGGCGGATTCGCGATCGCAGTATGTTCCACTAAAGAAGCACTGCTGCTTGTCATTCTGTGGTATTTGGTCACAGTTTAGGGATAATACCCGGGTGGATGTAACGTAACGAAATATTTAAAAAAATGCGATAAAATAAAATAAATGTCATAGGTATACAATAGTTATTTGTTATGCAAGGCTGCAAAGTGGTTATTTGGCGCTTGTGTTCAAATTGAAAGCTGAGCAAGCGAAGCTATACGTAGAGACGAGCAGAATAATAATAAGTATTATAGCACAGTATATTGTAGCACAGAAATTCAGTTTAACACATTGAAATAAAGTATGAAATTGTTTACTATATTTATAAACACTGAATGTACAGAAAATTAGGTCACAGACGCGCAAAGTCTGGCCGGATATACTATGTAGTAGATCTTACAGTTAATGTAAACACTCAACATAGTAACATAGCTCACTGCCAAAATGCAGTATCTATATATAGTTATACATATAGTTTATCCCCGCGGCTTAGCAGAAGGAACCCCCTGTTTGACCCCTTAGGGGATGAATTTCAAAAAACGCTGAAATTACGATATATAAACTACCTATTGTGAGAAAATCAGCCATCCAGGTTAAGCGGCTTGGGCTGGGCGGTGATCAGTCAGTCAGTCAGGACTTTCACGTTTATATATATAGATAATACATCCTTACTGCTATATGAATAAAGATCTGTATCTATATATTTGGCATCTTTGGTTGCCACTATCTATATGACGCTGACTGTACAATCGTTCTAGGAAAAAGGCGAAAAAAAAAGATAACTAAGTAGATCGTGTAAAAGATTTTTAAAAATATATCGATAAAATATTGTTTCTATCACTGGCTAGATTACGATAGTGTTATGTTTTGCCGTAAAAAATCCGGGCTTTGGTTATTTACTTCGTTGCTTATTAAAGAAAATATTTGGGCTTGATGGGTACCAGAGTTTAACCGAAATTAGTGCGATATAAGTACACTTGAGTTTATCCGTTAGTAACACTCATTTAAGACTAAAAATAAAACTACGCAATTTTTATAAACATCTCGCGTGCTCAGTAATTTCTGCTGGAACGTCTTTCGTTTATTTCAAAGCATTGTTCGCTGCGGCCCCTTTTTATCGATAACTACACATGAGTCTAACATATTCATATTAAATTAACATTCTTTACTGTCTACAGAATAAGGTTCAAATTGTTTTAATACAAGACCTCTGAATCCGATAACTCAGTACATCACCGCAGATTCGCTTATTACATCATAGTGTAAACAAGCCGGCAAACGGATTCTGTGGAAACTTAGTCATTTGTTCTGATTGTGAGTAACGTTTCTCGTGGTAACCGTACCCTTACCATGAGTTGTGACATTGAGGTTTTCGATAACGAGTATCGAGTTTACTATCTGTGCATCTCGCTTGTACTATTTTAGTGCGAACGAGATGCACAGATAGTAAACTCTGTACTCGTTATCGAAAACCTCAGTCACAACTCATGGTAAGGGTACTGTTTATTTTTGTAGTCTACTTATACTGCATTTTTATTTAAAAACTGAGATTCCTTTAAGGAAAGGTGTTATGCAACCATGCGAATACTATAAATATCACTTCATTTCAGCCGTAAATGGTCCACTGGACATATGCCTCCTTTAAATTAGGGCTCGCGGTCGTGTCCGTGATTCGTGAACCCGTAGCCGTGCGCCCGGTTTCGTGAATCACGACAACGGTTTTCTGGTCCGTTCCGCACGTGACATTCGGTTACGTGAATTTAGGGTACGTGAATCCGTGTAGATCCGTGTAGGCGTGATCACGCCTTCACGTATCTTAAGAATAAAACTTAGTTCTTATTTATTATATTCCCGGGCGCGGCGAAATTACGAAACGTGCGATAAGTATCCAACGGAATCGAGCCCGAAGCTTCACACACGGACGCAGGTACGGGCTACGTGTCACGGCGTGTCACGGCGTGTCACATGAATCCGGGTGCGAACGTAGGTACGTGACACGTACCTGGCCGTGTTCGTGAAATTCGTGATCTTAGTACCGGCGGTGTTAAGAACACGTAGCTACGGGTCGGCGTACATCACGGATACCAGGAGCCCTACTTTAAATATGACTAGGAAAACATGTAGTCCCAAAGATTTTTACTTTTGTACTATCGCCATATATCTTCTGTGGCGGTAAAAAAGAGGAAGTTTCAAAAATGTATTGAATTTTCTAGGACAATTTTGGCTTATTGGATTGGAAAGAGCTCATGATTCTAATTTTGCAAATTTTTTAGGCAAACACTATAATGAATAAATAGGTAGATTTTCTCTCAATTATCGTCTTACTAATGCTATGCATACTAATCATGAGCAAAAGCTAATATTAAATAAAACATACACTAATGATATCACCCCGCTTTCCCCGAAACATTCTCATCAATGATTGCACGCGACCTTGCCCGTCGGGTCGCGGGTGACGTTTGACGCGCGATAAATGAATTTTAGCGCTGCTGTATGTTACTCATACCGCTAATTGTCACCTTGCCAGCCACATGCATTATATGACGGCGTAATGCGGGAATGAGCATATTTTTAATCTCCATTTCATTAAATAAATAAATATTACAGGATATTCTTACACAAATTGACTGAGCTCTACGGTAAGCTCAAGAAGGCTTATGTCGTAATATACAAATAATTGTATACATATATAAAACACCCATGACTCAGAAAAAAATATCTGTGCTCATCACACGAATAAATGCTCTTACTGGGATTTGAACCCAGGCTAATAGGCAGGGCCACTAGTGGGTACTAGGCTAAACCTGTTGTCAAATATTTAAACTAAATACTCATACATTTTCTTATTTTTTATAGTACGTAAGTTTTTTGTAATTTTGAGCACTGTTGGCTGAATCTCAATCGATTTAAAATTGCAGGTGTTGATATCAATATTTAAATAAAAACAAAATACCGACTGGGGGAAAAATATTTATGTTAACCATATAAATAAACTAAAATGTAATATCGACTTCTTATAAACAGTAAACAATTGTAAGAATGCCTGTCGGTATACATTTTTATTAGTCATCGATGTATCTCTAGAGCTATATGTAATCGTATCAGCTTTTATTAAACACAATTGTGTCATTCATATTTATTTAGTCACTCGCGCGCCATATTTCGGCGAGGCTAGGTCTCCATTTTCAAGCACTAAAATTACCCAGTATACGTGTGACTAAACGGGAACCAGTTCTGTTTAAAACTGTGTGTGTATTATACTTGTAGAATGACTCAGGAAATCAGTAAAAGTTATTTCATAGATTTTAGATAATTGGTTCTCTCTCGAATAGCCACATCCAAACATCAGATCACTACAGTGAAGTAGACGATATTAATAACATTATTGACTCGACCGGCGTACACAGTCCGGTCCAGACTTCAGTGCAGTGTTCGTGTACAATTTTTATAGAAATATAGTTCGTTTTTAGTGAGTGTAATAGTGAAAATGGTTTTCATGGATTGTTGCCGGGCGCGTTAGTATTTTGTTTATTTTTTTTGTATTTTTTTGTAAGAACAAAGGACTAGCCAAATCGGTAGTGACTCTGATTATGAAGCAGGAGTCTCCGGGTTCGAATCCTGGGTAGGGCATTTATTTGTGTGGTACATCACAAATATTTGTTCATGGATTATAGATCGTGAGATTTAGCAATATTAATTGTAGTAATATTCATTTAGAAGCGGGTAACTGGCGAATGGGGCAGATGGCTCATGATTATGCTCCTCGATACGGAGCGAAAAAGGTCGAGCAATATTCGACTATATAACGTGAGTTACCCGCTTGTACAGTCAGCAGCAAAAGTGGCTGAGCGGGAGAAGTGTTCAAAATGACCTACACGCGCTCTTATTCTTTTGACAATAGACATGTGTTGAACTCATTTTGAACACCTCAACCGCTTAGCCAGTTCTGCTGCTGACGGTATACAATGAATATTGAAGTATTTATATATGTATTTTTATACTTTGACCATTACATTCACACGATCGTTGCCTACCGTTTAAGGCTGCGCCGAAGAAATGACAGCAGAATTTCGTTTGTTAGATACCTTTTTTGTATAGTTAATCCTTAATCTTAGGCTTTGTGCGTCATAAGTTACATATTTAAGGATTAACCAAATAAATCATACGATTCAAAAACACGATTACTTGAAAATTACATCCTAAGGGACCTCTGAAAAAGATAGGCTTCTCTTAATAGTTTGCAAATACACAACAGTAGGTCATACGTTTTTTAATAATAAATTTTAATTATATTTTTTTTTAGATTTGTAATTTAGCTTATAGTGCCACCTAGTCCTCGCACAGGGTCTCACTGAAAACCAGCGTCGCGTCGGGTTCCACACGGAACACTTCGCGACACAAAGCTGAGTGAGGACCTCTTAACACAAAATACACTTTAGGCCTAAGTTCTTTTTCTTGTACTGTAAATTCAATAAGTGTGTTAATAAAATTATTTTCTTTCTTTCTTTCTTTCTTTCAAAATGACTTATTTTCTACAATGTTAATTTGAAATCATTGAAGTTCATTTGAAATGTCAAAAACTGTTATGCCGAATTGATAGTATTATCAACTACAAACAATAAAACTAAGAGCTATAACTATTTGTAGACACAAACAAGGATGCGAAGTAAAAGCTGTTAACTAGTGTTGTTTATTTTGAGCTTAATTGCCTTTCATTGAACCAGAGACAATATTTTGTTGTCTTACACTAAACACTGAAGCCCACGGTAAGCTCAAGAAGGGTTGTGTTATGGGTACTCAGCCAACGATATATATAATATACAAATACTTACAGACATATATAAAACACCCATGATTCGGGAACAAATATCTGTGCTCATTATTCAAATAGGCAAGATCATAACGAGGCCAAACCTGTCTTCATATATTCATAGACTTCGTTTCCACTATAAAGCGGTTTCCCAAAAATTACCCCAATATTCTATTGACAGTTATCCCCTTACCCCTTCCGTAGGCTTCAGATAAGCGAATTCCCGGTATAAAAAAAAAGTTTTGCTCCATCAAAGCTTCGTTTGGATAAAATAAAATGTGGTTCAGTCGACTACAAAGATATGTATACATTTTTCACCTTAATTCTTTGTAATAAGGTGCAAAAATGTATACATATTTTTGTAGTCGACTGTACAGTGTACATCAAACCTCACACGCGGTTGACCAATATCTTATAGGCTCCGCCTTTGTGGACTGGTTTTTGTGGGGTCATTTGCAGACGGAAGACCAGCGCTGGCTGAGCTAGGCATCATGCTGAGTCGGGACTATTTCGAGGCAGTTTTGTCAAATAAGTTTTACTTTTTTTTTGTAAATTGCCTTGATTAAATGTTTTATATTTCTATATTACTTGATTCGTTATTTAAGTATATTGTCAATGGCTTGTTATGTTGAATCGATAGTATTATCAAATACAAAGCAATAAAACTATCAGCCATAACTATTTGTAGACACAAACAAGGATGCGAAGTAAAAGCTGTTTAATAACTATGTTTATGTTGAGCGTAATTGCCTCTCATTGCTGTGAACTCATTAGCTAGAAATATAATTATAGATACCGTTAATGTATGTACAAGTTCAGTGTTGTGTTCACAGCTGGCTAGTTTTGGTCGGTTTTCAACAGAACAACATACAGTCTTAGCCATAACTATTAAACACACACTATTTTTCTTCTAACTCTTAAAATTTTTCCCAATGCAGTTTAATTTTCTAATATTTCAAATCTAAGTAATATTTGAAATCAAGATGATACAAATTTGTATTTTCTGAATCTATTCATGATTACGATCAACTTTTACTATGGAGCCATAACTGAAAAATCATGAAAAAATGACCTGCCCATACTAACAACTACAGCTAGCTAGCAGCTAGCATGGGAAGGTAACTTTTTTGAACTGATTTTCCGGTTGTGACCCCATAGTAAAAGTTGATCGTAATCACGAATAGATCCAGAAAATATATTTTTGTATTACAATTTTGATTTCACTCGGTATATTGTACACAAGAAGAGAACATCAGTTCAGAAAGCAAAAAAAATAACGGATCTACAACGAAGTGACTTTGCAAATTTTCTATTCAATCACCAGTCACCGCAACGACCAATACCTATACCTGTACACACTTTACTACCACATAGGCCCCCTGGTAGTAGACAGTACAAGCGGAAGTCTCTTTTTAACAACAAGTGTCAAAAAGTGACTTCCGCTTGTATTACAAGTTACAAGTGTTCTGGAAATAGGCCCCAGATGCTTTAAATAAATAAAATAATAAATAAATAAATATTTCAGGACAATCTTACACAAATCGACCTAGTCCTACGGTAAGCCCAGTAAGGCTTGTGTTGCAGGTACTAGACGACGATATATATAAATACTTAAATACATAGAAAACACCCATGACTCAGGAACAAATATCTGTGCTCATCACACAAATAAATGCCCTGACTGGGAATCGAACCCAGGATATATACCCGGACCCTTCATAGGCAGGGTCACTATCCACTAGGCCAGACCGGTCGTCAAACCGGCTTAAGCTAAGTTTTTCACCTATAACCGTGTATAGGAAAATAAATCATTCATTCATTCAATAACGGTAACACCCTTAATAGCATACAGGATACAATCATGCCTAGAATCCTAGTTCATCGATATATTTAGACATCTGTGGTTTTGAATCGCAATATTATCTCAACAAAGTAGGCCGAGCGCAGCCATTTGCAATAATTTATTACTCTCGCCAATCGTATGTGCAATACGGAATCTGATATTCTATTGAGATGAGATGCGAGTTCATTCATTGATGCAAATAGATGTCTTAATTATAGACAGTCAGGCGATATTAGTTCTTAACTCAATGGTTTTAAGTATTAGTTTCTAGTGGGATCTTATAGACTAGCGACTCTAGGGAGAAAGAGTAGTGATAAAAAAAAACTTCGTTAAAAACCTCTTTTGTTTGAAAGTACTTTTGCGCGTTTTGGGGGGCACGACTCTGCTGTCCGAATGTGTGCCATATTTCGTTACATTAGCGACACCGGTGTCACGATGCGCTACCGCCGCGCTCACAAAACGCGCCTATATGCCCAAGCCTTAATAGGCATTTAGGCTTGGTGTTCTTAGTAGGCGGGTTGGCGATCGCCGTAAGCTGCTCCGGTGGTGTCTGGTCGCAATTTAGGGACAATCCAGGGACAGCAACCGTTATTTGTCAAAGCGCTGTGCCGGTATCCCAAACAGCAACACTCCATACTGGCGCTGTGTCAGTTTTGATGATTCCTTGATCAAATAATGTTATGAACAACCATTAATTTCCTATTTCTTTCTATTCCAGCACTGGCTGCCGAGGAGAAAGCGAGCACGCTGCCACCAGAAGCGGCTAAGAGACACACCATGCCGCCGCAGCCGGCCCCGCGGCCGGCGGGCAAGGACAAGGTAAGATGAACCTTCGGTGAACACGTTAAGGTTCAATTTTGTAATCCTAGTTAGAAGTAAAATGTTTTACGAACATAGAAAATTATCCGCACGACAGACTTATGTACGAACGAAAAACGAGATGGAGTTAGTTACTCATCTATCATTCTGAATATGTCTGCTCCCTTAGTAAATGAGAACAGTTTTATCCTACACCTGATATCTGGTATCCTCCTAAGGCCCAGCACACAGATATTATACTACTCGAATTTATTCTTTATAGTGTAGGCAATAAAGTAGAATCTCTTTTGTGTCAATATCGAAGGAAACAAATGAAATTAAACTCTGTTCCAATTGTATAAAATTCAAATTTCATTATAATTTTCACTAGCCCGGTGCACTACCAATTGTGTTATACGAGTACCGCTTAGACTTGTCAAATTTTTCTATTTATCCCTCGTGGTATACGTCATCATGGTGACGTGTAAAGACATCTACCGCCAGCGTACTAAACACTTAACGGCATTGAAGTCTCAATTTTCATTGAGATCATCGATAACAATGTGCTACCCCTTTATTAATTATTTTTTATTATGCAGAAACGTCTGCTAGCGAATATCTTTGATATTTATTTCATTATAATAATTACTACTACAGGTAGGTTCGTGGGCCTTATGAGGATATATAAATAGCCCTAACTATTGTTGTAATGTATTAATCTTCACGTGAGGCGTCACGGCGTTTGAGCCGCGTGTGCGGTGTGACGTATGCCGTATCCTATGAAGACTCATACATAACAACATGGGCGTGTAATATTCACCATAATGGGTCATCAGCAAAGCGTGTTAGTGGAATGTATTGCCACATTTCCTCTAACAAGCTACGCTTCTGATCCCCTGGTACAAAATAGTTGATTTACCCAAACAATAAGTTTGATATTATTAAATCTCATGGTATTTAAGAGGTATAGATATGCATGAGGTTCCGTTACGAAAGGCTACTGTCCTTAAAATATTTTTTTTTTTAACACATGTGACGTTCCATGGGAAAAGGTACCTTATGGCAGTTGGCGCTTATGCCATTGTCAACGACGCCTCAATACTAACGTGATGCTTTGCAACGTAAGCGCCAACTGCCATAGGGCACCTTTTGCTATGGACCGTCACATATTATTGTGACAGTGGCTTTCCGTTTGTGGTGTAATAGTGTCACTATACACAGTAGTTAAAACTGTCACTTAGAAACCAATATGTCGGATGGTAAAGTAATGCAATAATATCTACATACAAAAGGATCACAGAACAATGTATATCTCAAAAATGTTAATCTCAAAAAACCGTGGTATTTATCAAATTCTCGCGGTTTACTGCAAAATAAATTGTAAGGCAACTATATACATAAACGCAATATTTCGCGGTCCAAATAGCCATTTAATTATTTTGCCATACTTAAGAGAGCGCGGCTAGGAATAAGTGACGTCATAAGTTCTCATCATTTTGTAAAGAGCGTTTTCGCGGGAAATACGAATGTCAGACTTTGACGCTCAGTTCTGGCCTTTGTGTAGTTTTAAGGCCATTACTTCTGTACAGACATTTCATCCCCAGAACGAAAGGGATCGATTGATTGAATAAAAAAAAAACAATAACACTAGCCTATTAGTATAGATCTTAGTCCATAGATGGCGCTGCGTCATAAACTAGCGAAAATGGGCAATAAGCCACGATGTTGAATGCAATTTTGTATACATTTTTTCTATACACATTTGTGGTCACCTCCACAGTTCCGATATAGCTCTGATGGCAACTATACAAACCAAATAGATAATTCGAAAGTACAAACTCGTTTTGTGTACAATTTTAAACACAAAACTATCGTGAGATTCAAACATATTAATTGTATAAAAGCGGGTAACTCACGTTTTATAAGTCGAATATTGCTCGACATGTTTCACTTGTAACGAGGAGCATAATCATGAGCCATTCGCGTTGGCTAACCGACGCATGTCGAGCAATATTCGACTTATAAAACGTGAGAAACGCTTCTAAACATAATAAGTTTGTGTACAACTTCAAGTAATCCCCTGTTGCCCTTAACATCCGCCATATTGGTTACAAACGGGCGTATTTTAGAAAAAGAACCCAGTGCCTTTACCACGAGATGGCAAACACGACGCTAATAGTCTAAGTAAAATATTTATAATATGTAGAAATTTTACAGAGACTAACAAATAAAAAAACTACAAAGAATCTGGCTACTCGTGATAGAGGGACGGTCATGACTGAAAATATGGATACAATGAATGTTTCAAATACATGTATCCGGGCAATTTCACTTTCAGGGACACCCAATTACCTTAATTGTCAAATAAAAGTTAAATCAGTGGTCAGTTTAGTGACGACAATTAAGCTTTAAATTTCAATGTAATCTACTGTTTTATGTTCAATCCATAAATAATACGTGTTATTGTAATAGAAAAATGCGAATAAAGATGATTTACATAAAGATTTAAAACTTAATTAATAATTATCGTCACTAAACTGACCACTGATTTAACTTTTATTTGACAATTAAGTTAATTGGGTGTCGCTGAAAGTGAAATTGCCCATCCACGCCTACGCCACGATAAGAGTCGTGCCTATATTTGTGACATTATCTATGAAAAGGGACCCTATTGTCGATGGCACTTACGTCGAATCGCGTTGCGTTTGTATTGTATCGTCTTGAACAACGACATAAGCGCCATCGACAATAAGGTCCCTTTTCATAGGTAATGTCACATTTGTCACTCTGACTAACTACACTCGAATATCTGTCAATAATCTTTGCATTGTGGAACGTCGTAATATTTTTTTTATGGCAAATATTTTTGGTAAACTACGTCAAAGAGTAATAGTTCTTAAATCACTCACCTCACATAGTGAGCATGTAACATTACTAATCATTTTGGCGTATGAGATCAACTTTTTGAGGTATGGCTTGTCTTCATAATATTATATATATATATTTTTTTTCCATTCCGCTGGTTAAATTTTATTATTACAATTAAGTATAAAAACATAATAAAGAAAATAAAAACCCTAACAACTTAACCTACTTAAACAAAATTAGAGATAAAAAATCGCTATCAACGGGCTAGTTGCCCAGAAGGCTGGCTGTATTCCCACGTTGGATAGCGATGGCTATCCGCTGTGCAAAATAGTAGCCAGCCCTCTGGTCACCCGAGGCCTCTATCAGGCGCGCCGACAGATCTTTATATAGTCGGCGCGCGTTTGGACCCAAATTATATCCAATATTACTCTCTCTATACGGTCTGTGCGCGGATCCCGTGGACCTAGGAATTCTAAAGGAAATAATAAAAATAAATCTATATTAATAAAATAAAGTTGTGTTAGTCCCGGCTTTTATAACTCAAGAATAGCTGAACCGATTTGAACGATTTTCGTTATGAATTATGATCGTCTTAGCCAAAAGTTTAATAGTAAGCTTACAAAAATAAATCATACCCAATACACCATATACAGACTATATAGACGTTCAGGCGGTACAAAGTTTGCCGGAACAGCTAGTTAGTTAGCTAGTACTAGCAACAATCAGATCAGTTTAAAGTTTAAATCATCAGAAAACATGTAAATACTATACTAAAATATCGAGGCTTCATACAAAAAGCGTGTGTGTTTGGCCATGGCTGTATTTGCTTGAAAGACCATACCTAAAAAGTTAATCTCCTACGCCCCCAACTTACAATACTGTACCCTTACCATGAGTTGTGACATTGAAGTTTTCGATAACGAGCATCGAGTTTACTATCTGTGCACCTCGTTCGCACAATAGTACAAGCGAGATGCACAGATAGTAAACTCGATACTCATTATTGAAAAGCTCAACGTCACAACTCATGGTAAGGGTACACACAGCAACACTCTTAGCTGTATAGTCAACCAATTTGATTTCTAGGCCATTTCGAACCTTGTCACAGTGACGTTAATAAGAGATCTTTTGCGTCTTTCGTATAGATTTTCACTGTGACAAGGTACGAAGTGGCTAATAAATCAAATTGGTTGATATACATCGATGGACCTTATGCGTTATATAATAAGGCCCACCAATGTACAGCTAAGAGTGTTGCTGTTAGTGCTAGTGTTATACCGTGGCGTTTCTCGCACGCCGCTCGGAAGCTGCGCCGCTGCTCCAAGGGAACCGTCAGCGTATCCTCAGCCAGCTCCATAGAGGGGGAGTATCTGGCGGAGGGGGGGGAGAAGGTGGGGACTTAGTGCTGAGACTGGATGGTTTTGTAAACTTAAATTTAGATCCTACGACCGTTGATGTTGAAGTCGCGGCGTGGGAAAATCCCCCACAAGGAGAAATAAGTAAGGTCAATGTGGGTAAGACCGGCATACTTTATTTTTAGGGGTAGTCTGTCATATGACACTGACAGATAATGTAGGAAATTGGTCGGTAGACCGTCTTTCCTGATAGACGGTCTTACCCACATTGACATGGTAAAAATCGCAGGATGTGACTGTCATTGTGGGTCGCCCAGGGGAGGCCTATATCCGGCAGTGGACGTTATTCGGCTGATATGATGATGATGACAATATATTTGACGGTCTAGTGGATAACGACCGTGCTTATTATGCTAATAGTCGTGGATTCGAATCCCAGTAAGGGCATTTATTTGTTTGATGAGCACAGATATTTGTTCCTGAGTCATAGGTGTTTTCTATATATTTAATTGTTTGTGAAAAATATATATATCGTTGGCTGGATAAGCTTTGTTGAGCTCACCATGGGGCTCAGTCAATTTATGAAAACACGTCCTGTGATATTTATTGATTTATTTATTATGGGTCGCTTTGTGGGAGGCCAACGTCCAGCAATGGAAAATGATAACTGAAAGTTCAAGATTTCGTTATGTTTCCCGTTTAAATCAGATAACAGTGTTGTTCATTTATAAAACCATCTTTTCTCAGCCAATATATGTTTCGTTAACTTAATATAATTTAAATTTAATCTAATTATCATCTTATATGTGTCACAGCACTAACAATTCGATCATAATCAAATAATCATGTATAAAAACTTAACTGAAGCACCATGTCTATGTAGTTGTGCAGAGAATTAATATGGAATTTACGTCAAAATTTTAATATAGAACGCCGACATCCGTGTACACACGTTACTACTACATAGGACAGGTGCTTTAAGTTTTTCACCTATATAAATAATAGTCACATGTATATACTTTCACTATTTAATCTCGTAGTGTAGAAATACATTTATAATATTTACTTGTCTCTTCCGTACACGGAACAATGGTGTTCCGAACATTTGGGAGGCCTACGCGGCCGGATCGAGCCAATGCGCAGAGGCCCTTTCGACAATTTTAATGAAATATAAAGGGTACTAAGCGGATGCTGCCCCTATTGTTATTTTTATAACATCATTATTATTTTCTAATAAAACGTTTATTATTTCCAGAAACCTCCTCCTGGCGCCGTGAAGGTTATGCCGACACCTGAGAAGAAGGACGAAAAGAAGATCGCCTTGATTGAAGAAAGTAAACCAGCTGAAAATGGTAATTTATATTCTTTTGCTGTATTTTTTTTATGATATAGGAGGCAAACGAGCAGACGGATTGCCTGATGGTAAGCAACTACCGCCGCCCATGGACACTCGCAACACCAGAGGAGTCACAAGTACGTTGCCGACCTTTAAGATCTCTATACACTTTTTTCTTGAAGGTTTGGAGGTCATATCGGTCCGGAAATACTGCACACGACAATTTATTCCAAAGTTTTGCTGTGCGAGGCAGGAAGTTCCTGGAAAACGCACAGTTGAGGACTGCCAACCATCCAAGTGGTGATGATGAAAGTTGCGACGTGTAGAGCGCTGGCGGAAGGAAGCAGCCGGGATTAACTCGAACAATTCCTCGGAGCATTCTCCGATGTAGATGCGGTAGTAAATGCAGAGTGAGGCCACATCTCTAAGCAGTGCCAAGGAGTCAAGCCGGTCCGAGATATCCTGTATTTTATGTACACACGCGTATAGTCGTAGATATATTGGAGCTGTGGAGGTTAGCAATATCTGGACCACTCCTCTATCCTCTAGCCGCCCAGAGACCCATACAAAGGTCTCCCATTGAATGCCATTTTGAATTTTAATTATGACAAACCATAGTTGCATTTGGCCTGGCAACTTTTCATCTCTGGGCGGCTAGAGGCTATTGTCAAGGCGATAAAGTGAAAGTTCAGATATTTGTGCCCACTGCTACAGTTCCGATATATCTGCGAATGGACACGGATTGTTCATCAATGTTGATGTTGGAATGTTGGATGTTTTGGACCCGGGTATGTCCTTAAACTACGTCCGACAATGAGAGGTAGGGCACAGCGAAGTACCATCACGCTCGAGTCTGGAGAAGCCCAACTGGGGAAGTACCTCTTTCTTACAGAAGACCACAGCCATAATAGCACTGCTACCTTTCAGGTATGTAGTGTTGTGTTCCTGATGGTGAGTAAGGTTCCCAGAGCTCCAACCCCCCTTAAAGGTCGGCAACGCGCTTGTGACTCCCCTGGTGTTGCGGGTGCCCATGGGCGGCGGTAATTGCTTACTATCAGGCAATCCGTCTGCTCGTTTGCCACCTTATCTCATAAAAAAAAATAAAAAAATAAAATAAAAAAGAAAACATCATCATCAGCCTGTTTTGTTCACTGCTGGACATTAGTGTCGCCAAATAGACGCCACTCAGCTCGGTGCGCGGCTACTCCTCCACCCTGCGAAGATCATCGCTCCACCTTGTCTGAGAGCGTTCCACACTACGCCGATACGCGGTCTCCCCTTTAGAACTCGTATCTAGCAAAGGCTGAGACTGGTACAGTCGACTACAAAGATACATATACACTTTTGCACCTTATTACAAAAGATTAAGATGAAAAAATGTATACATATCTTTGTAGTCGACTGTACCCAATACCCATTGCCTATACAATTTAGTTACTTAAATTAATTTTTTCTAAGTTTGAATCTCTGTATGACTGAAATAACTTGTTCGTTTCAGGAACTGACACCACCAGCGATCCAGGCGTCACAAATAACGTTGACACAACTCCTAAGAAAAACAAGGTGAGTCAATAAATTGATGAAACAAGCTAACTGTCCATATTTCCACAATTATGTGACTTGTAAGATCCGTAGATTACATGAACTTTTGTGGTCTCAAGTATGTTGTACAGAATTTGTAAATATTTAATGTTAGAAGCGATTAGAGGCATGTAAGCATATTACAATTTTATTATTTGCTGTGTGACATTCTATATTGTAGTAAAATGCAAATGAATGCTTATTCCGTCACACATTGTCGCATTGTTTGTACATTTTTATTATTTTTTTTAATTATTTTATTTTTTGTCCCTCCTTACCCTTTCCTACCATAGAGCGGAGGTTTCGGTATATTCGGTAGTAAGAGAGAGAAGTCGCCTAAAGAAGACAAATCTCCCAAAGACAAGTCTCCCAAACAGAAATCACCTAAAGATACAAAGAGCAAAGATCCTAAAGGCAATGTGGCGGTGCTCGACACGTCGAACGAGAGTTCCAACCTCGATACATCAAACGAAAAAAGTCCAGAAAAGGAAAAGCCTGGCTTTACCAAACCTTACGAATACACGGACACTGAGAAAAGTCCATCGCGTACCAAACCCAAACTTCAGGGAGCGTTCAGTTACGAGAAAGAACCAATCTCCGACGAGAGACAAAGACAGCTCAATGACAGTCAAAGTCCAACGACGAGAAAAGCCGGACTCGCTTTCAACTATGCTCCGGGAGAAGACAAGAAGGTCGCTGAAAGTGCTGAGAAGAGGAAGACTCCCGAAGACCCAAGCAAACTTAAAACGCCAGGCATTGACTACGTCCAATCAGCTGCACTAAAAGAACAAGCGAAAGCCAATATCATAGATCCGACTTTAGCTCTATTAGACTCAGAAAGATCTCACCACGAAGTTGGTGCTCCTCTAGCTGCTGTCATCCCAGCCGCCGTTAAACCAGAAAATGAAATACAAGTGGTTATCATAACTGGAAGATACAATCCCAAGAATAAGAAGCTCGATGATGCCAATGGCACTGTTTTAGTTGTCAAGGGAACGCTTGATAAAGCCACCGGTAAAATCCAGACTGAAAGAGAACTTATTGATACGAAGTCAGGACATATTACATACACGAATCCTGCTACTGGTAAGCAAGAGACCAAGAACGGTCACGTTGACTCCAAAACAGGACATATATTGTTTACTTCTAATGTCGTCGATCCTAAAACTGGCAAGCTTGATCCGACATTGGCTCAACAGTATTGCTTTGTAGAACAGGCTAGTGATAAGGTAGGAGCTAAACCAGGAAGAGAGGTCAACTTGGTTGTCATCACAAGCAAATATGACGGCAAGCATAAGAAGTTAGATGCCGCGCATGGACATGTAGACGTTTCACGAGCTGTAGTAGGTCCAGATGGCAAAGTCAGCTCTAATTATGGTGTCATTGATTCGCGCACCGGCAAAATTGATTACATCGATCCCAAAACAGGCAAACAAGAGCCTAAACAGGCTTACGTTGATCAGAAAACTGGCAATATCCTCGTCACAACAGGAGTTGCTGATCCTAAATCAGGTAAAATCGATTCATCGCTCGGACAACAGTTCAGCATTGTCGAGAAAGATGCCACCAAGGCCAACAGGGAGGTCAGGCTAATTGTTATAACAAGCAAATATGATTTGAAGAGCAAGAAGCTAGACCCCAACTTTGCTCACGTAGACTCGGTTAAGGGCGTGCTAAGTGGCACTGATGGTAAGATCTACACAGATTACGGCATCATTGATCCCAGAACTGGAGATATTCAAGTAAGCGACCCGAAAACTGGCAAACAAGAAACCAAACACGCTGTAGTAGATCCCAAGACTGGTAATATCCTTCTGCTATCGGGTGTGGTTGATCCTCGCACAGGACAACTTGATACCACATTAGGCCAACAATACAGCATTGTTGATAAGCCAGTTGACACGTTCGCGTCATGCCCCGGGAAGGAGGTTCAGCTAGTTTCTGTCACGGCCAAATACGATTCCAAAAATAAAAAGTTGGATACACCCAATGGATTCGTCGAAACCTCACGAGCCATTATCAGTGAAAAAGATGGAAAAGTACATACCAATTTCGGTATCCTCGATCCTAACACAGGCAAGGTACATTACACTGACCAGAAAACAGGCAAACCGGATTCGAAGCAAGCTGTCATTGATGCTAAAACAGGTAGCTTCATTCTAACATCAGGCGTCATCGATCCGAAGACAGGCAAAACTGATTCTTCCCTCGCTCAGCAACTCACAGTTGTCGACAAAGACGCGCCTAAAGGCATACCTGAGAGACATGTTAACTTGGTTATCATTACGACCAAATATGACCCGAAGAACAAGAAGTTAGATCTAACGAATGCTCACGTTGACAGCGTACCCGGAACAGTTGGCACTGACGACAAAGTGCATACAGCGTTTGGTGTTGTCGATCCTAGCACTGGAGAAATTACTATAACAGATCCTGTGACAGGCAAACAAGAAGTTAAGAAGGCCTCTGTAGACCCTAAGACCGGAAACTTATTGCTTACTTCGGGAGTTGTTGATCCTAAGACAGGTCAAATTGATCCCTCTTTAGGACAACAGATTAGCGTAGTAGACAAGCCTAAAGATAAATTCGCTTCAGTGCCTGGCAAAGAGGTGCAATTAGTCGTTGTCACGAGCAAATACGACTCGAAATACAAGAAACTAGACCATCCCAACGGTCACGTAGAAACGTCAAGAGGAATAGTGACTTCGGACGGTAAGGTCCACACTAACTTCGGTGTAATTGATCCTAGAAGCGGAAAGATTGAACATGTCGATCCTAAGACAGGAAAGCAAGAGATCAAACAAGCTGTTGCTGATCCTAAAACAGGAAATCTACTTATCACATCTGGCGTAGTTGATCCAAGGACAGGTAAGACTGATTCATCCCTCGCTCAACAACTCACCATTGTCGATAAAGACGCTAAACCACAAGAAAGAGAAGTCCGTTTAGTTATTATCACTTCTAAATACGATCCTAAGACTAAGAAATTAGATCCCAACGGTCATGTTGATTCAGTAAATGGCACGCTAAGCCCTGATGGTAAAGTGCATACATCATTTGGTGTTGTTGATCCAGCTACAGGTGAAGTCGTCACTGTTGATCCAGTGACGGGAAAACAAGACGTAAAGAAAGCAACTGTCGACCCTAAGACTGGCAATTTGCTGGTCACATCAGGAGTTTCCGACCCCAAGACTGGTCATGTCGATCCTACATTAGGACAGCAAATAAGCATTGTGAACAAACCTCAAGACACATTTAAACCTGTGCCTGGAAAGGAAGTGCAACTGGTCGTCATTACTAGCAAATACGATCCTAAGACCAAGACTCTTGAAAATAGCAACGGGCATATTGATACATCAAAAGGTATTAAAGCCGCAGACGGCAGAGTCCATACGAATTATGGAATTGTTGATCCCAAGACAGGAAAGATTGAGAGTGTAGATCCGAAAACAGGCAAGACAGAAGTCAAGCAAGCTACTTTCGATCCAAAGACCGGTCATCTCCTGTTAACATCTGGCGTGGTCGATCCGAAGACAGGAAAAACGGATCCGTCCCTCGCTCAACAGCTCAGCATTGTAGACAAGGATATTAAACCACTAGAAAGAGAAATCCACTTGGTTATCATCACAACTAAATATGACCCCAAGACGAAGAAGATCGATCCTAGCCAAGGTTATGTAGACACGCTCAGCGGTACTATCGGCCCTGACGGCAAAATCCGTACGGCCATTGGCGTCGTGGACCCGGCCACCGGAGAAATCGTCGTGACTAACCCGGCGACTGGTAAGCAGGAGGTCAGGAAAGCGCAGGTGGATCCCGCGACCGGACATATGCTCGTCACCAGTCAAGTGTTTGACCCACGCACAGGCAAAGTTGACCCAACACTGGCACAGCAATACAGTATCGTCAATAAGCCGGTTACGCCTCATACCAAGCCGGCTTCCATCGGCGAAATCCGCCTCGTAGTTGTGACGAGCAAATATGACCCGAAAACAAAGACAGTGGATGCTGGTGCTGGAACTATTGACGCCTCTAAGGGCTACGTCAGCGCTGAGGATGGAAAGATACACACCGACTTCGGTATCATCGATCCGAGATCCGGACAGATCCTTTACAGAGATCCGCTAACTGGCAAGCAAGAGCTGAAACAGGCAGACATCGACCCGAAAACGGGCAACTTCATCGTGACCACCGCGATTGTAGACCCTAAGACAGGCAAGGTAGACCCCGCATTCGCTCAACAGTTGACGATTGTTGATAAGCAGAATGTGTTGGCTAAAGCACCACTAAGTGTTTCCCCCGTGAGGCAAACCCCATCACCAATTAAAACTCCTGCTACCACGCCTGTTCAAACACCATTGCAATCGCCCGTATCAAAATCCTCGCCAATCATCAGCCAAGTGCAAAGAACATCGCCTACAGTCGCAACTGTTCTTAAAACACCACCAGCGAAACCAACTACCGCCCCACCGGCTCCTCCTAAAAGGAAGATCGTCAAAATCATGGTCATCTTTACCAGAATTGACCCTAAAACTAAGAAACCAGATTTACATACGGCTGAAGTTGAACATCTAACTGGTATTCTTGACCCTAATGGTCTAGTCGAAACTAAATATGGTGTTATCGACATAAATAAAGGAACAATTGTCGCTACCGATTCCGCTGGACAACAACAACAACGAAATGGCGTTATTCTACCCGAAACCGGTCAAATCTTTATTAACTCCGGTGCACTCGACCCGAAGACAGGCAAGGTTGATCCCAATTTAGGCATGATTTTGAGCGTGACAAAGCAAGACGACCCAGTAGTCGACATTACAGCTATTACTGGTCCTATCAATCCTGCTACAGGCACAGTAGACATTGAGAACAGCACTGTTGAGCTTACTAAAGGCAAAGTTGACGCTGACACCGGTCACATCTCCACTAAATACGGAGTCATTGATCCATCTAATGAGGTGATCTTCGTAACCGATACTCTGGGAGGACAGGACAAGAAATCCATTAGCATTGATGAGAACACTGGCCTTATCACTTTAACTGGAGTAGCTGATCCTAAAACAGGAAAAGTAGATCCGAAACTGGGACAACTCATTGTCGTTGGAACACATATCGA
The DNA here is from genome assembly GCA_022674325.2 of Grapholita molesta. Taxonomy (NCBI): domain Eukaryota; kingdom Metazoa; phylum Arthropoda; class Insecta; order Lepidoptera; family Tortricidae; genus Grapholita; species Grapholita molesta. The sequence continues at coordinate 2,309,528 of CP053141.2, read as the reverse complement.
CCCCGTAGTGGAAGTCACGACATTTGTCGGTAAGGTTGATTCGAAGAAAGGTCTCATTGAGCCTAAACATTCCGTCATCGAAAGTACAACCGGTCAATTTAATCCCGATACCAACAAAATTGACACAAAATACGGCCAAATCGATCTGGTTAAAGGCACTGTCACATACAACGATCCCAAGACAGGTAAATTCGAAAGCAAGGAGGTGAAAGTTGATCCAGTCACTGGCCAGCTTCTACTGCGCAGCGGACAAGTTAACCCGAAATCTGGAAAGCCTGATAAGGACATCGGCAGACTTATTTGCCTAAGAATAATCCAAACTAAAGTCGATCCGGTTTCAGGAAAACAAATCGTATCCAACGAACCCAAAAACGTCAAAGTTGATCCCAAGACCAACCAGATCTGGACCGCTGGGCCCAAAGACCCTACAACTGGAGAGGTTCTCTACACCGCTGGTCAAATTGACCCGGTCACTGGTTACATCATCACTATCTACGGTCGCTTGGACCCGAAGACTGGAACTATAGTCAGGGCACATGAAATCGACAGATCGCTTATCAAGGTCGATCCGCTGAGTGGACAAATATACACAGCTACCGGCCAAGTGGACGAAGACAACCAACCTCTGTATTCCGCTTCTCAAGTAGATCCATCCACAGGGGAAATCTACACGAAAGTCAGCAAGATCGATCCGAAGACCGGCAGGTTGGTAATTATAAAGATCTACATCATCACGCAAAAAGACGAAAAAGGACGCGTTAAGGAAGTGGATCCTAAAGAATGCACTATTGACGAAACCACAGGAAGAATTATTACAACAAAGACTGTCTACTTATATCAAATCATTGATCCGATCACAGGAGAAACCATTGATGTAGACCCAGACGATCCAAGACTCAAAGGCGCAAGAACAACCGTCACCCAAACCATGACGTTATCAGGCAAAATCGATCCAGTCACAGGCAGAATAAAGACGGAATATGGAGACATAGATCCTGATACAGGAGACATAGACCCGAGCACCGCCGTCAGAGACCCAGTAACCGGACAGCTAATTTTACATTACTCACAAATAGATCCCTCCCATTTCGAAGACAAGAGCGGTAACTACACGATAGAAAAAGAGACGCAAGATCTCCCAGCTACCATCGACATCCAGAAAGTTAACACGCATAAATTCTCAACCTTCGGCAAAGACGAAAGCCCAGTCAGAGGCGACGAGCCCAAAACATTTACAGAATTCACAACGAGCGAACACATAACACACCAAGGCTACGTGTCTTCCAATACCCCTCTATCCTCAAAGATCCCCGTCTCGCAGCGAGCCAAGAAGACCCCGACACCACCAGTCGTCGTCAAGACGACCACGAAACAACTCCTGACGAAGAACGACGAAGGCGTCACGCATAATGTGGAACAGGAGGTCGAGAATCTCGGCACAGGCGAGGTGACATTCTCCACTCACACGAATAAGGTTCGTTTTTTTTTTCGATTCGTTTATTTATATTCATTTGCTCACACCTGGCCAGACGCCATTAATAAAATCTCATTTTCATTTCCGTTCTCACGTGTGGCCTTATAATTTAATTTTAATTTTACTCCCCCTTTTTTATATAGTGTGTTAGTAAATGTGTTTTAAAAAGTGTAAATAGTTTTGATGCATGCTAGTCTAACCCTTAACTTTAGGCGGAAAGCCTAGAGCCGCTGGAAACTGGGAAGAGCCCGTACGTGACAGCTAGGGCTGTCACCACGCGGACGGCGACGACGCACCACGATCTAGACACAAAGGCGAAGACACAGCAGATGGAGGAGAAAACCGTAGCCCACACCCTGACTTCGTCGGCCACCAGGCAGGAGCAGCGAGTTTTGACGCAGGAAGTCAAAACTATGGTCACTACTGGCGATAAGGTAATTGACAACCCTAATCGATACGTCAACGCCATTGGACGGTTCATGCATGAGTGAATCATTTATTCTGATTTGTTTTTAATATCATTTCTATTCTGTTATGATTTAATTTTGTCATTTTCTTAACTGCTCTTTCGTTAGTAGGATCGACCATACATTAACTTAAATCAGGAAGCATTTTAAGGCTTTTGTGTCAACAAGAACTTAGAAATATGTCTGCTGACTGGATTGAAATCTTGTTGCTGGATAACATCATGTCCTTTTCACGTCTATGAATCACGATAAAATCGTAATAAAACCACACTTCGAATAGAATATGAAATCATGTAGACATACACACACCAACACTCTTAACTGTACACCGGTGGACTTTATGCCTTATATAATAATGTCTACCAATGTATAGCTAGGAGTGTTGTTGACTGTACAATGTCAAGTTATTAAAAAAATCAGCTACTTAATTCAAATAAAAATAAAAAAATCAAGTATATTATGAGTTCAGCAAAGCACATCAAAGAGCGTAAAATCGTGTATAATCAGAGGCTCTAGAAGTTTCTTTTGACGTTAAAAACGTTTACGAACGCATAAGTGATAAATGATAATGTTATTTTCATGGGAAACGCAAACGCGTTCGTGTCGTATAGTTACGTTATAAACTTACACTCAGGGCTCTGAAATGAGGGTTGCTGGGTCTGAAATGGTCGATCCTTAATATTTCTCAATGTTTGTGCTTAACTTTAACGAAAAAGCAGTATCTTGCACGTATTTTTTTTCTAATTTTCGTTTTTTTTATTTTTTTTCCATCTCAAATCAACTCCGACGCACGGCCCTGAATGAAAACTGAATGGTCTTGAATTTGCGATCCTAACCTAACCTCAAACACTTCATAAATGTGGTAACTCCATACATTTCGCCCTAACGGCGCTTCTTGTCAATCACATGATGTTTTAAATATTAAACAATCCTTTTATTCCTTTCATTTCACACTTTTTTTTTCCATAAAAACATTGGGACATTCTCAAATATTTTTCATCGTAACGGTGAATTGTCCGAAATACATTTTATACCATTATTCCCGAACGTTCTTGAACATTCCTGAACATTCCTGAACATTCCCGAACATTCCCGAACATTCCCGAACCCCCGAATGGAATGGCTAACCTCGCGTGGCTTGCAACAGCATCAGATAACCCGTCGCGGCTCAGAGAGCTCTCTCTCTAGCGGAGATTCCGGAACACCGATCGATTTCGACGAGGGCGCTGGCGAAGGTCACTACTACACCACCGTAAGTACTAGGCCATAAGGTTCAATTTCCGATATTCTAGACTTGGACACCCGTAAAGCATTTAAATAGCATGGTTTGACATATAGCATGGAATAGAGTATTTCGAAATGTGTTTAATACTGAGCTTTAAGTTTTATGCATTAGAGTTTGATTTCGCACTGCACTGGTGTTGTCACAGATAAAATATAATGGCAGGTAAGAAGGACCCTAGTTTCACTGATTTAATGTCACGAGTCACGTCGAGAATGTATGTTTTTTTTTTAACAAATAGCATCGTTAGATTCTTGCAACCGAAACTCAAGTGAATGTTACTGCTAAAATATCTACTTAACTTTATTTAATCTATCTATCTATATTAATAAAAATGAAACCCCCCAAAATGTATGTGATCGCATAACTTCCAATAGACTGAACCGATTTAGCTAATTTTGGTCTTGAAATATTTGTAGTAGCACACGGAAGGTTGTAACGGTGAGAAAGTATGAAAAAAATACGAGTAATATACTAAAAAACGAAGATATTGTTCTCCCATACAAACTTTATCAACTCCGAAAAGCAGTAAGCGCCGCAGAATTTCATACATCTTACGCGTTTTGGTAAAATGGTCTGCTTTCGCTCGAGAAAGGCGGAAGCGCCGCAGGGTTTCATACATCTTACGCTTTTTTGCGAGCAAAATAGGTACTTTATATTTATTCAGCGCTATAGTCGTTAAAGCGATAGTTTCTTAGAAATTGTTAATAAATTAGCCCTTATTCCCTAAGATACGGCTGTCAAAATCTCTATTGAATGACAAAAGTCACTGCTGAGTTTTCCGTTTCATGTATAATTCTGCGTTCAGTTTTCAACGTACATAAGAATTTTAAATAAAATCTTTAAATTGAAATGGTGAATGCGTAGAACAAAAAAAAAAAAAAATGGTTTGGAACGACAGATATTCACACTGGCCACTTAGCTATCTTTTTAGCGTGTGACTTACTGTTGTCAATCTTATTGTATCAGCCCATTGGAAAAAAAGCGCATACAGGTGATATTAAATAATAAAAAAAATAAAATAAGAACAAGCCAAGTCAACCAGCGTTGTGCACATAATAATTCAGTGAAGAGACCAATTGTGGAACAACTCCCAAGTATTTTTCCATCAACACAACGAATTGGTTGCACTATTCAAGACAGCATGCCCTCTGATAAGTTGATAAACACAAAATTGCCATCAGAGCCGATAAGACGCCTATAGGCCAACACGCAAGACGTGTTAATGCGCCGACATTTGATGAAGTCGCTATTGTTGTCGTGGGGGTCACTGTAAATAGTAGTAAAAAAATCGCGATATTGTTTTACATCGTCGGAGCGATCAACTGCAGCGTGTGTCCGAAACACATCGATCATATGATGCGTTACAATATCCAATCTTATTTTGGCAAGGTGAAGATGGGTATGATTTTTCAATGAAGATGATAAAACCAATGACAGGTAAATAAACAATCTACGTTTTCTTATAACAACGATAATAATAACACGACAACATTGTCATAGGCGCCGAAACTAATAAAAAAATTAGTTCAATGAATTATTATTCATACCGACTGATGGTTCGGGAAAATGAAGACAATCACATCTTAAAATGTCGTCGTCTTTTTCACCAATATGTTGTGGATATGTACGTAAAAATAGAGACAGAGCGTTTGAAATATATCAGGTTAAACCAGGCAAAACTCCGTTCTGAGGAATACGTTCATCTACGAGATGCCATTAATGCTGTTGGGAATGCACAAAATGTCGGCAGAACAACTATCCTCCCAGCAACATACATCGGAAGTCCTCGGCATATGCATGAATACGCTCAAGATGCTATGTCGCCTGCTGCCGTGTCGGAAAACCGTCAGGATTGTTTATTTACACGCCAAGAAAGAAAACTAATAATGTTGTGTATCAACAAGCATTACAATAAAAAAAATGTTATGGAGGTAATAAAAAAATACAATGTATTGTATTAATAAGGTTTTTTATTTAATTTTATTACTTTGTTCTCAAAAATAAAGAAGTTTTACCCAACGGCCAATGGCATACCATATATCTAGGCAGGACGACGTCTGCCGGGTCCGCTAGTGAAATAATAAATACTACATAATTTCATAGATACTAAATTAACATTTTTGCCTAAATTACCAATTGTTACTGTTGTTACTGTTTTTTTTTTATATTATCTAAATATTGACACAAAAAAAACGTTTTATAAGAAGTTATAATGTAGCTACTACAAACAAGACTTATAAAGAGAGAAACAAGAATTATTATGTATATACAAAGTCGCGTACAATCGTCATCAGGTATATCAGAGCTCGGATATCTGTCACAAATATCGGAACAACGCCTCTATTGTCAAGGCGATAAAGTGCATGTTCCGATATTTGTGACCACCTCCACAGCTCCGATATATCTGATGGCGACTGGACCTCCGACATGATGGCCATATCGCCATCTATGGATATATGTCGAGTTATTTTGACAGCGAGACATCTCCGTACAACTAGTAGCACTGAGACGTACTGCTGTTAAACGATAGATGTCGCTAATGTGTTTGATAGACTGTGGACACAGTTCTGTATATACATTGCCATGTTCCTTCCAAAGAGACTTACTTTCTACTTGTGGATGTTTGTTCCTCTATAACGCAATAACGGCTGAACTGATTCACATGAAATTTGTCGTACAGATAGACAAAGGGCTAAATTGAGACATAGTATACTTGATATCCCGTGGGATCTTTCGCAGACGAAGTCGCGGGCAGAAGCTAGTTATAATATATATTATACAGTATGGTTGTATGATTCAGGAACCCGGATCGTATAGGACTACCACAACGACCAGTGTGCTGGGCAACGCGCCGTTTGGCAGCATGGTCCACGGGGCTACCACGAGGGTCAGTATCTTATTAACATTAGTTAATTAAAAATATGTCTTAATAACAAAATAGTAGGGTAATTTTATTATAAATAACTAAATAAATATTACAGGAGCTCTTAGCTTACATAAATTTACTTACCGCGTGTTGTATCGTGGGTACTCAGGAAACTATTTAAATACTCGTAAAATAGACAAATACTTAATTACATAGAAAACACCCACGACTTACACAACAAACAACAACTAACAACTATTAATGCCTTTACTGGCCGCCCGGTTTGATAGGCAGGGTCACTGTCCTCCACAAGGCATGCGCTACCGCGAAAAACGATATTCAAAAATTTCGGACGACTATCTATGTACTCTCATGATAAGGCGTCATTGGAATAAAAGAGAAAGATGCTCAAAATATACGAACTTCGATGTTGGCGGTACCGGACCTGATCTGTACCCTTACCATGAGTTGTGACATTGAGGTTTTCGATAACAAGTATCGAGTTTACTATCTCTGCATCTCGCTTTTACTGTTTTAGTGCGAACGAGATGCACAGATAGTAAACTCGATACTCGTTATCGAAAACCTCAATGTCACAACTCATGGTAAGGGTACTGTCGTCTCTTTACGCGATAGAAGGATGAAAATGATGATGACGACTACAGCTGTAACGTGTTGGTTTCCAGACGACCACCAGTTCTGGGGAGCCTGAGGAGACCACCATCAACGAGGACGGCGAGATCGTGTCCTCGCAGACCATCAGCTCCAAGACTCGCACGGTCGAGACCATCACCGTAAGTGTCCTGAACTGTCCCATAAAACGAACTGGCCAAGTGCGGGTCGGACGAAGAATACTCTTACAAAATCAACTTACCCTTTGTCACTCTTCAAAAGTTTAATTGCATCTAAATACATATTAGTACATTGTGCAACGAGGGTGGCAAGTAAGGTATAGTAAACGCTAGTCTAATGCTGGCTTTTAATGACATAAAGGCTTTTAATGACTCAAGTTTCTTATACACTTACCACCCATGTTACACACAATGTTTACAAAACTAATCAGATAAATCAGACCGCATCAACTAAAAGAGATTGTCAACATTGTCAACTTTTTCAATGTCTTCCACAGATGTTTGCGTTTGCGACTTGCGTTTTGTTTTCGAAGTTGACAGACCATCCTGCCAAATAGTATCAATTATCAAAATGAAATATAAAACAATTATTTTTATTAAATACTAATCATTAAATTGCTGTCCAATTTAATATAAATATGTATTTTATACATATTAAAAATTGGTTGTAGCCAGAGGCGGCTCGCCCTAAGGAGCGCTGGTGCAGTGAACTCCCATAAATAATTATTATATCTATTATAAAATTACACTCATTAATCTCATTATATTAATAAGTATTACTATTTAAAATCTATCGTAAAAAACAACTGTACCGATACCAATAAAAGAACTACCTTCCACAAGACACCCATATGAATTTTGTTTCATTGGTGCGCTCACGATTCCGCTCCAATGAAACAAAATTCAGTACAGTTCCTAATACGAAATCCAATAAGAGTGAAAGAGAAATTTAGCCAGAACCCAGCGCGTGAAACAGAAGATTTTCTATGAAAAAATAGCAAAATTTGGAGCGCCGCTCACGCGACGTTGCCGGGTCATCCCGCCCGCGACACAGCGATTGCGCGGGACGCGACGTTGTCACTCCTATATAAACAAACACTACAAGTCAACAATGAATGCGCGCGAATGTAAATTCGGGAATTATCTAATTAATAACCATTTAATGCGTGTTGAAATAGCCTATACTTATCAAGTGTTAAGTAATTGTGAGTGTTAAAATGGACAATTATAATGTGGTTCATTAAAAAGTGTGAAAAAACGTTATAAATACGGCTTGAATTGAAGGCAAAGGGACCGCCACGGTCTGAACTTGACCTTGTGCAAAATAATTACTTACGGCGAAAAATACGCGTGTGTTTAAATCCGAACAATATGTGAAAACACCGTGGTTATGTGGTTGTGATAAGAGATAAGAGTAACAAACTATTTTGTTTTCCGTGTCTTTTATTCGAAGTGGTCGCGGCCGGCGGAGCGGAGGTAAGACTGCTTGGACTGAAACGGGCATTGACGACCTAGCTCATCTTTCAATCAAGATGAAAAAATGTTCACAATCTCGATACCATGTTTATTTTGTTAAATGAACTGCATTTAGCGTCTAGCGGACGACAAGATATTCGCAAGGCACTAGATTCCGCGTAGTTACCTACCTACCGAAAGTTTTGCATGACACAAACGGCTGATTAATCCGAATAATCCGACATTAAATTTTCACAAAAAAGTTATACTTAGATATTCTTGCACACCAAAAAGACAAACGTATGCATTTCCTCTATAAGTATATTTTTAGATAAATTGTAGGTACTGCTAACGCTATGTACCTATTTACATTGTTTTATTTCAAGTGAACTCCCATACAATTTAGTCACGAGCCGCCTCTGGTTGTAGCAAACTTTTAAAGATATGGAATACACCTTGACTAATTGGAAACATCCTCAGTCCGAAGTGAAGTATGAGTTCTATATATTTTTAAAACTAAACTTAACAGCCTGTGGGAGGTAAATCGGCTATAACTGCTCTGTACGCTCGCAAGTAATAACCCCATTGACAAGCAAGTGTGATGAACTGATGAAAAACATATTTGTAGAAGCTATATGTCCCTTCCATAATAGGTCACCTACCAAGCGCGTCAGTAGAACGCAGTGCCACATTTCTTGTAACAAACGGTGCTTTAGTTGTCCCCTGATGGAACAGAATAACAACAACAAATAGTTGACCACACCTATACAAACTTGTGTTCGCTCGCGTGCATTTATTTGTGACCCATTTTAGGTTGACAGTCCTGTCAAAATGTATTGAATTTAATGGTTTTTTTTCCAAAATGGGTTAGAAATTAACGCACGCGACTGTACTAAGTGCAGAAAGCGACATCTGTCGCCGAACTCCAAATTCTATGCAACACACTATACTAGTAACTTACCCAGCAATACGCGGACGATATATTGTATGGACATTGCCTATCCAAGTCATATATCAACCTTGGTATATACTGCGTGTAAGTCTAATACGGGCGAAGAATTAACCCTTTATAAGGCCGCAGTTAGACAGATATGCTACGTGAAAGTTAAATACACTCCCATGTTTGTAATGCACTGGGGAACACATCTACGGCAAAAAAAAACCGAAATCATCAATAAAAACATGTGGTCATTATATGCACTCAGCCCGTTAGAGCACTCGAGTTTTCAGATGATCTGTTTCCAATACACCTATTCATTGACAGGTACGTGACAGGCAATACTCAATACTTCTTCATTTGTCATAACTGCCATGTACGTAATACTATGCAAATAGTTACATATTACAATATTTATCGATATAGCATGTAACCTTTTATAATTTTATTAATCTTAAGTGGCAAATGATACACTTTCCTAGTGTTTCCTAAATGATACTACAACGTAGTTCAGTTATTGCAAATATTGCAATTCACGATGGAGAGTGGATTTATCAAAATTAGACCTTATTATCATACCAATAACAGTCTCGCCACTCGCCATCGTGAATTACAAGAGCTATAATTGAAATTATTAGATACAGCGACTTGTGTATTTTTAATAGTATAATGGAAACAGTGACAAATGCTTGCTTCCCTTAACGGCCACAGTGCATTCATTGACCACAAACTTTAGATTAATTAATTACACTAAAATTAAATTATGACCGAAAAAGTATAAATAAGAAAAGAAAGCCTGATATATTTGCTATATAATACCATTATAGTTAAATAAAAAAGAGGATATTCTTTCTTTGTAAATGTTTATTAACTAAGTGGTTTCCAAATCGTCTCTGCCTTATAAAGGGTTAAACCAAACATAGGATTTACCAAGATAATTTTATTTGTTGTGTGGGACGCCACCTGCACAGACACCCTGGCCCCTTCTCACCTCACTGGAACCATTGGAGTAGCTGGTGCGGCGGCTAAAGCGGGCGAAAAGCTTAAGCACTACAAATACCGGGGTCTCGGCTCCGAATACATTTTTATGCCATTCGGAGTCGAAACGGGGTCCCAGCGCCCATATCATTTTCAAAGACCTTTCTAAAAGGCTCGTCGACTCCACTGGTGGCCGCAGAGCTGGCAGCTTTCTCGCGCAACGCATCAGTATCGTGATACAGCGGGGGAATGCTGCCAGCATCCTCGGCACCATGCCAAAGGGACCCAATTTTAACGACGTTTTATGAATTTATTTTATTATTTTTTCTTTAGTGTTATTGTTTACGTTGTATTTATCTGTAAATTGTTAACCAATTAGATTTTTCTTTAATTATATCTATTACACATATGTAATTATTTTTTGTAAAATTTCTGAGCAGTAATGTACTGCGAACAGTACGCAACTTAACGTTAACTGTCAACGAGTGTTTAACTCGAGTGTCTTACATTACATTGCGGGCATCCGAATTTTTTTATATGGATAAAATTTTAATTGTACTTTTAAGCAAAAGTTATCTAAATATATTTCTTATGTCCTATTCTACCCTCCGTTAAGAGATTAGCCCGTATAAGATTTACACACTGTATAACTTCTATTTCAATTTATAATGACAAAAATAAGTAATTAAATAAATTGTAGAGCTCTGGTGGCCTGGTGGTAAGAGCGTGCGAATGAATATTTAATATACATTACTGCCTACATTAAGAACTAAATTTGTCCACAGTACAAGACGGAGCGGAACGGAGTAGTGGAGACGCGAGTAGAACAGAAGATCACTATCCAATCTGACGGAGACCCGATAGACCACGACCGGGCACTCGCGGAGGCCATTCAGGTACGTTTTATAACAAATATAATGAAGTAGGGCACGGCGAATCATCACTCAAACTCAAACGTTTATTCAGTCAGTAGGCCACAAGGGAACTACACGTCAAGTATATAAAAAAAATTAACCCTACACCTCTGACCCGAGAAGCATTTTGACTTTTATGAGCGAAAATAGGGTTACAAATAAAAAAAATTAAACATACATAAGAAAACATTAACCAATTACAAATATTAAATACCATGTAAGAAAAAATTACTTACAAGTACAAATCTGACTGCTTAAAACGAAGTTAACAAAAGGTTTGATATGTTTTCATACCTGAACTGTGTCCTTTACTCTAGTTTCAAAATTACAATAATTCATCATCAACAGTTTGATATTATTATACAGTGCGTAGTTTTCATACGGGCGTATATTGTAGTGGCGGTTAGTATTGGACCTCGGGAACCTATTTCAATTCAGTTAGGTTAGGAGGTAAACAATTAGGTTTTTTTTTTCATACATAATAATTCAGCACGCAACGTATTGCATCCATAATAATTAACATACCGATGCGTCATGTCATGTCAGTATTACTTGTCATGTCAAAATAAGTTGGACTGCGTCCATTGCTACCCGGTCAGACTTTTAAAAATGGGTAATACTATTTTATGACACTATTTAACAAAATTATTAACATAATACGAGTCGTATTACTGGATACTATATGTGGACAACGTATACGCTCGTATGAAAAATACACACTGTATAATGGTTAAAAATCACTCAATACCTCACCTCATCACCTCTCTACAGACGACCACATCCACAATGACACTGCTACTATTTTTTTTGTATGCATTGCTGTGCTTGGTGGTCAGGTTTCCAGAGCTTCATCCCTTTATCTATCCCGAATGATATCGTGATTAATTGTCGTCAGGTCATAACAAAACTGACAGCATACTTTTATTAACTACTCACGTTAATTATCCATCTAGTAAATATTCTATAATGGGTACACAATTATCAATACTTCATTAAAATAACCTCGGCCGCTTGCTGTCAGGGCTAGGTTACTTTTTGTTAGGTTAGGTTATTTTTTAATGTATTATAACTTACCATTACTTCTTTATTTCGCAGGAGGCGACAGCGATGAACCCGGACATGACGGTCGAAAAGATAGAAATCCAACAACAGAGCACGCAGCCGTAACACGACACAGAATCACCAACCCGCATCGATAGCGCGTGAACCGCTCGTCTAGTCCACCATACAAACCACATTGAAGTAAGACTGTTCAATTTAGCCATCCTTGTTATACCTCTTTAAGATGAAAAAGGATGGCATACGAACCGTTCAAGTTTTTTCCATTTTCATAAAAGTACGCTAATATGTAGTTTATTTTTAAATTATGCCAAATTATTAAACACACTTAAATACACACACTGATGGTTGACTAGGGAAAAGCGGTTTGAACTGTACAAGGTCGACTAGTGCAATGCAACCAAGATGGCGGGTCTCGACAAAATGGCCGCCATATATCTTAAACTTGTATGTACTCGTAAATCTTACATACGATAGTTTTAAGCGACATCACTGCGAATATTAATATAAGTTACGCTACATTATTAATTAATTACGAAAGTTAATTAATCTTTTATTAAATGTTGTGACGTCGAAACGCACCTACGATTTTAATTTTATCTTGCAATTTTATTTGTATAAATAAATGTAAGTTCGGCAATGAAGAAAGCATTTTGTAAGGCTAGGTTAGGCTCAACGCATTTCATATAAATGTTTACATCCGGCTTTGTAGAAATAAATGTTGCCATAGTGACGTGTTCGTGTATTAAAAAATATAATAAAGTTTCAATATTAATAATGTTTTCAATATGGGATAGCTTTAAACAATGTCACACGAGGTAAACCACCGTTCTCTAGATTATAAAGAAAAAATATTTTCTCTCTCTCGATTAAAAAACACTACAATGTAAAGCGGGACTAATCATAAATTGTTTTAAGCTCGACTTTCCGTTATTTCTAACTATACAGAATGACATTTATGTCGTGATCAATATGTTTTTCCAACTCCATTCACAACTAGCAATTAAACGCTCCGAGTATCACTAAAATCAGCCACTTTTGAACGAAGTTTTTGTAACTTTTTTATGATATAAAAATAGCTTTATATTATTACGTCCTTTCTGAGATAAATGACACAATTCATTTTAATGAGTTTACTAATTTAAATAGCTTAATAAGCCATTCATCATCATCGTTAAAAGTAAAGAAACAACAAATTTACTGTTGAAAAAAAAAGACTAAAACCTTATATGATTTTAGTGAGAGGCGGAGCTTTCAATTACTAGTTATTTATGGAATAAGAAATACATTTTTTTTTATCACGGTATAAATGTCATCCTGTATTGCATGAAAAATACTGGTATTTTTGATTGCAAAATATTCCTCGGAAGTTTTAAAACATACCAGAAGAACGTTAAGTCGGGCAATTCAAAAATTATATGTTAAATTAAATATATAATATATGACGTGTTGCTACAACTTCTAATATATTTCACTACTTAGGTGCTACTACTTAGTCTATAGGATCCATAGGTCGATCTCTCTCAGTCGAAGCGAACACATGCAATTAGGGACTCTAGTGCCTTGACGATAACGGTCATTATCGCTTATTAATTAAAACGTGCCCATTGGGTAGCCAATACGACGCTTTGAGATCGTTTGACGAATCAGCGATCCGGATTATAAACCAATCAGAAAGCTGCAAGGTTTGCGATTTCTCAGGGTTGTCAAAAATATTACACTAATATTTTCCACATCGGAAATGTAAAAGCATGCGTTTTGACTGACCGTTTTCGACCGATACCGTAAATTGTGTTTGCGTCTCGTGATTGTTTACGAAATAATGCAAAATTGATTTGATAATGACTATTAATAGCGGTCAATGTTTAGGATTAATGTTAGGGCCAGTTGAGCATTTTTATGCAGGCACAATATGGTAACCGTGGGAAAGGGTCCACGGAACAAAGTACATGAGGTACACGGTTTTATTTAGTGGACCCTTTATAAAGCAGCTATATAGCTTGAAGCTCGATGTCTTGTACCGTAACTCCATTATATAAACGTTATATAACTCATATAACTCCGGACATTCCAGTATACCTGATATATCACAAACTCGTATTTGTAGCTTTACGCTAGAACATGACAGTTGATTTTATTTTTATTTTTATCACAAATCTGCGGGTTTATGTCTTATTTTAATCTATTAATAGTACTGTTTAAAACTGAGCCTTATGATAAGTGTATAGGATACATTATTGAACAACAGTTAAGTCAGATATAATCTTGCGAGAACATATACGTCAACATTTTTGCTTACTATGTGATATAAACCCGCAGAGTGACGTTATTGATAGAAGCAGTAGCTTAATTTTTAGAAATCGGATCATGAAAAAGATGAATCAACAAAATTTCGAAGAGACAACCCTATATTTTGTCAGTTATTTTAAACTACTGCTTTTATTAATATATTGTGGTGTCAGGTAAGTCAATGATACTGATATTGTACAATTATTATTAATATATTCCTTACACGCTAGAAGTAATGTTTTGTATTAGTATAAGTTTATATTATGAAGTTATCGACGCTGATTTTAAATCAGATTTAAGTGTAATATTTTTTTCTTTACTTTTTTTATCAATTTGACATACTACATAATAATTTTTAATATATTACAATGCTATAATATCAACATTACTAAATTAGATTTTATATTTCAAAGTTTCTCTTCCATATAAGCAATATTTGTTACTACCTTCCTATCTTTATCGATATATTTAAGCTAAAAGCTACTATAGAACTTAGTCTTTGTAATATGTTGAAAATTATTGAGAAAATACGGTTTTTTGGGAAAAATATCATGTAATTTGAAACATCAAAAAATCTAACTATTATCGAACTCAATACGACCTTATATTTTACTATAAAGAGTCCAAAATCGACTGGCAGATATTTCTAAGGTTTGTATTCTCGATGTTTCTCCCTAAATACCGTGAACGGTTTGTGTTGTCGTATATTTATTGAAGATGTTTATTTTTCTAAGAGTCCCGTCTCCGTATTATTTTGTATTTAACGAGAAGTTATGGAATAAATTACAATAAAGATGCTTTGTTTTAATACTTGCGTTTTATTTTTATTAAGCGTTTTGTAATGGCATATTTTATCAAATTAAATTATAAAACGGGTCATTATAAAATGTTGTATAGGTAATTCCCACTTTTATGTGTGCTTTCTACTCAAAAGCGTGCTCTTTCGATACCGATACACGAAAAAAGAGTCGCATTTTTCACGAGAGTTCGCAAGACGGTAACGAAATGGATATTGGACATAGTTAATAAAAAATGTATAATAATTCTGGGACAGATTCTCCTTTGGGTCGACAGAACGTGATTCAGAATTAAAAGCACACGAAAAAAATTCAAATAAAAAAACCTGAATAGGTATACAACTTTAAAATTGCCAATTGCATTTTGTGTAAGTATAACATGTTAAGTGTTACATTCATGAATATTTCCTAACTAACCCTTTGAACCTTAGAACGCCAAATCCTTGGATTAGTTGCCAAGTGGACCCCAACTCCCATGAGCCGTGGCAAAATACCGGGACAAGGCAAGGAAGATGATATGATAACTATGAATGAAATAAAACAAAACTTAATTTATGTAAGTTCTTATAAAATAAAGGAAAAACTGAAAAATCAACTGCCTCGGGCGAGACTTGAACTCGAGACTCTGGGATACATGCCCATCGCTCTACACACTGAACTTGCCCAAAAACTGCGAATTTCTCCACCATACCCTTCAATGCGCTTAGGAGGCGCCTAGCGACATCTACCGTAAACCTGTTGACACTTTTTAGCGACATCGGAGTCTCAAATTGAAAATGCACCATGATCGATACCGTAGATCATGCCGACGTTTCTGCTTAAAAATAAAACTCAATTTATTTCAATACATATATTTTTATTTAAAATTGATACAATTATTAATTTATTAATTATAATATCACAATTGATGTACTATTGAATCTCTGCTGAGGTATTTGTCTACTAATTATATAATACTAATTAAATTATAAAACTACCTATGTCAAATTTAATCTAAAACATTTTCATATTAAATTCCGTCAGTGTAAATTTATTTTATATATTATTTCGTCATGAAATAAAGGATTATCTCAAGCAATTCACAAAGGCAGGTAGATCAATCATTGTAGACCTTCAGGCTACGGGAATAAGAAATATCTACTCACCTGCGTGAATTGGAAGGGCAGTAATATCTTGAAAAGGATACTATTAAGTATGATATGATACGTCAAGTTAAGCTATAACCAGCCTTATATATGAAACATAAAAATCGCTATTAAAATCTAAATATATTTAGAAAAAACCGAAAGTAAAAAAGGCACGGCAAGGTACGATTCGGTTCCTCAGATTTTAGCACAAATTAAAAAATATGGCAATTATATTATATGAATGGTAAAAACAACAATTTCATTACTTTCTTACCTATACTTGCAAAGCAAAGTAAGTACCTATTGAAAGTCAGGCAAAGTGTAAATGTCACACTTTGACTGTCTTTTCTTAACTTTGTCTAAGTTTTACTCAATTGGTCTGGTACGTCGAAGTTCGTATATTTCGAGCATCTTTCTCTTTTACTCCAATTACGGCGTCATAAGAGTGACGACGAAGTGACGAATCGTTCGAAATTTACGAATATCGTTTTGCGATCGATTGCCGAATCGAACGGACACTCAGCACTCTTAGTGCTTGATAATGGAGGCCTATGTTCTCCGAAACATGTCGCGCGAGTGACTAAATAAACGTGAGTAGAGCCGTGTTAATGTTTAATTTATCTGATATATCTCACGAAAGTTTAAATACAAACTGAAACAAATAGAAACAAGGTACATATAGTAAGAAATTATTTTCCTTCGGGAAAACTCGGCTCTTTATCGGAGTACGATGACACCCGAACTGTCAATGAATGATGGTATTAAATGAGTGACATTCTCATATCCCAATGGAAATTAATATATGGTTACATTTAACCGAAGAGTTGTGACACTTGAGAGCCGATGTTCCTCACAATTCCCTCGTTGTTCTTCCACGTCAGGCCCTGCTTGCCAAGCCCGTAGGGGCTGTCCTCGCCGGTCTGTAGGTAGTAGCGCCCGGTTGTGCCCGGGGCTGAGGCGAAGCCCATGGGACTGGAAGAAATTAAATCAATAAGGTTACATTGAAAATATACGCCGGCTAATATAAATATATAATATCAGCCGGCACCACACGCGGCGGTACCGGGTTGATAAGGGACTGAATGTGTCTATTTACCTGACGGCACTCTCGCACTGGGCCTTCTTGAACGCTTCATAGTCCTTGCATTTACGCGCTGGGAAGGCGTCAGGCGTCTTCACAGACTCCGCGAAGTAAACCCAGGCGCGGCTGTGGCTGCACGTCTGGAATAGGCAGTTTGGCTGCTGGGAGCCGCTGTTCGGGAAGTAGTCCACTTGACCTGCAAGAACGTAATAATATAAGGATAGTTGTTTCCATGAAGTTCATTCCACAGCAGGAACGATCGGGGGAGGAAATTCTTGTTAAAGCGGTGTCTAAGCTTTTCTTGACCCTAAAATCGATGACATGTTTCTTAAGAACAGATCTTACCTATGACTGACTTACTATGTCTTATAGGTTCAGATTTTCCCATACTGCCCGATCTAAATGTGCCACTGTATGAAGAGTTCAGGACTTGTATGGTAGAGAATAAAACGGCATATATTTCAGTATCTGAATTGAGAAATTTTCTTTGGAATTGGGTACCTTAAGTTTTTTAAAGTGGCCCATATTATATTTTTTGTAGTAAGTAAACTGCTAATAGTGTTCAAAACTGTGGATATCCCTTTTTTATTCCTTCCTGTTTTTTTGAAATATTTTTTTGAATACTTCATTTGACAGATGAAGCGGTTGGTGATATGAATAGAGCTCGTGCCTAAGTCTGTAATATGTGTCTTCCATTAAAAAAGTAAAACCGTCAAGTTGTCATTTGACAGATTTGAAACATCGCCGTTATTATTTCGACTTTGTTTGTACGCTATGCTCCCTAATTTCTGCTGTTCTCGAGTGTTTTTCAACGGCTTCTGCCTGCCCCTGGATTTTGTAGTGCTCGCATCTCACGACGACCACCAACATTCGCTTTACATTCGGAAAGGACGCCTTTACGACGAGGACGACGCTCACGTATTTCTGGACAATGATTCCGCTTTTCGCCGACCATTGCACTGACCTAAGGACTGATTCCCCGGGCTAGTTTAGCAAATAAATTGAGCTTGTCATGGCGGTTATTATGGAATATTCAAGGACTGGCGACAAGCACAACGTTGCTGAGATTCGGGGTGCGAAAACATTGATGAAAGTTGCTTAAGCTTCATGATTGACGTTAAAATGTCTTTTCTATATATATAAAACATTATTATCACTTATAATATGATTGTTTTCTTATTTTTAGGGCTTCTAGAAGTGTTTATGTCCAAAGTGCAACCAACTGCACTGTTTTGGGTAGTAACGTTGTGGAATCGTTTTGTTCGAACGCCACACTATACGGTAGCAGTGTGGCGTTCGAAACGAATTCAGTATAAAGATATATTTTCACTCATACAAGTGAAAATAAGAAAGCTTTTGTCACTTTATTTATAAGTTGTGTTACTGCAATAAAACAACAAAAAAATCCATCAATCTAGTTTTATTAAATTATCCTGCAAACTTATCAAAGCATAGGCTATGATAATGATAACACTATCATTCAAATATCTGATGTGACTGTGGTTCACTCCAGAGTGAGGTTTCAAATATTTAAACTCCCTCACTCGCCGTATTAGACGCTCGACGTGTATGCGTAATCTAGCTATTACTTTCCCGAGCAAAACTTCTTTTTTGTGGAGGTTTCTTTGGATGAGACACTTCCTGGGTGAAGGAGCTTAACATTTCTTGTCGTTGTTTGTTGTCTTGATCGTTGTTCAGAAATACATGAGCGTCGTCGTTGTCCTAAAGGCGTCCTTTCCGAATGTAAAGTGGATATACGAGTATGGTGGTCGTCGTGAGATGCGGGCACTACAAAATCCAGGGCTAGGCAGAAGCCGTTGAAAAACACTCGAGAACAGCAGAAATTAGGGAGCACAGCGTACAAACAAAGTCGAAATAATAAGTATAATAGATTAATAACGGCGATGTTTTAAATCTGTCAAATGACAACTTGACGGTTTTACTTTTTTTTTAATGGAAGACACATATTGCAGACTTAGGCGCGAGCTCTATTCATATCACCAACCGCTTCATCTGTCAAATGAGGTATTCAAAAAAATATTTCTAAAAAACAGAAAGGAATAAAAAAAGAATAGCCACAGTTTTGAACACCATTAGCAGTTTACTTATTACAAAAAATATAACATGGACCACTTTAAAAAACTTAAGGTACCCAATTAGGACATTTTTCGTATAGTCAAATTGAGCCCTAGAAATTCAATTCAGAACCAAATCTCCCGTTTCCCAGGCCTTATAACTACAACGTCACGTCCTCAGAAATCTGGTGTCTCAAATCACGACGTCATACGTCATCTGGCGGTGAAGGAAGTAAACAGTACGATCCAGCGTAGGCCTCTCCTTTCCTTGATCTGATGGACACTACGGTAGACCTTGTATAATAAACTCACCGACATTATCCTTCAATCCGTACACCCCCGCGTCCGTATGGATGACGTCCACGTAGTCAGCGTCCGTGGCACGCAGCCGCAGCTCAGGGTCCACGTGGCTGAAGCACGGCCCGGCCGGGTCCAGGCCCGTGATGCGGCCGACTTTGTGGCCGGTCAGGTTGGCGAAGGTCTTGCCCGTGAAGCCGGAGATGTGGGCGCCGAGGCTGTGGCCTATTATGTGGATGCCGGACGGGTTGTGGCCCCCTGTTAAAACGAATGTTACTCGTAAAGGAAGGATTGATCTGAGGTGAGGAAGATTTTTTTCTTATACAGCAACGGTGGCTAACGGCCCGCCTAATAGTAAGCAGTTACCGTAGCCTATGAGCCTATCATCACAGCCATAAGACGTCCACATGCTGAACATAGGCCTCTCCCTTGAACCTCTACGTACCGGTTGGAAGCGACCTGCATCCAGCGACCTTCCGGCGATCTTAATGAGGTATGTCCATCTTGTGGGTGGACGTCCTAAGCTGCGCTTGCTAGTCCGTGGTCTCCACTCGAACACTTTTAGACCCCATCGGCCATCTTGTCTGCGTGCAATGTGGCCTGCCCATTGCCACTTCAGCTTACTAACCCGGTAGACTATGTTGTGGCAGGACTTTTATTTCGTACTTTGCCTCTCTTAAAAACCGGGTATGAGTCACTCACGAGTTAAAATTCCCAGGGTCCACTTACGAATTACGCAATTATATTACACATACAACCTATAGGCTTCGTGTAATGACTAATGATAGTAATGATTCTTGAAATCACTGCGTAATACTTAACAATGGAAAAATGAATTTTACTTCAATCTCTTTGCGTGTCAACAATGAGTGGCTATCAGTATGTCTATCATAGGCAGTTTACATGATGCTGCTAGGGTTGCCAACTTTAGGTTTTCGGCATAGACGCGCATTATTATACAATGGTATAATAATAGTACCAAGATCGAAGGGTCTTATTAAACTTTCAATAGTATGACTATGTGCCGTCAATATCGAGAGCTCATTGTAAAGATGGGCTATATTTATATAAGCCATCTTAGAGTCCCATGGCTCAGGAATGTGTGCTTATCACATAAATGAATGCCCTTAGTGGGATTCGAATCCAGGATCATCGGCTTCATAGGCAGTGTCACCCCCGAGGCCAGTCGTGTCGTCAAAAATACACACAATTTCACACACATTCCAATACCGACTCGTACCATGAGTTTTTCGGAACTTATACAAAAAATATCATTTAATATTGACTAGTCGAAAAAAACCGGACTTATCTCTGGGTTAGAAGGTTAAATGGCAGTAGTTTTCGTCAAACTAGTACCTACACCTATTCCTGGGATTTGTTGCCAAGCGGACTGCAGGCTTCCATGAGCCGTGGCAAAAATGCCTGGGCAACGCGAGGAAGATGATAATGACGTTTTCCTAACTAGTGCGTAAAAAGTGTACATTTCGCACGCTTCGCGTGCGTAAATTTCACTTTTTAAGGCACTTGTTATGAAAAATTGAGTTCGATACACGTGTAAAAACTTCTTTAAGACTCGGGTGATTATCACCCTCGTCGAAATAATATTTTTTTTTCACTAGTATCGAAATGTACTATACTATGTTATACATAATACTGTTGGCAACCCTATAGCTGTAAGGCATTAGTTGGTAATATTGCAGTAGTATTAGTACTAATAATTTTATAACGAGCCTGTTGCTATTCGACCTTACACCGTGTTTACGATTTACTTATAGGTAGTATACCTACTTCCTACTTAGGTTCAAATTGTTGACGACCGGTCTGGCCTAGCGGGTAATGAGGGGTCACTAGGATAAGGATTCGATACTAAGACCTTAGCAGAAGCATAAAGCTTATGGTCCTGGGTTCTAATCCCCGTATGAACACATATTTGTTCCTTATTCATGGGTATTTCCTATTTCTTTAGTAGGAATGGTACTCTCTACCCATATTTGTAACACTTAAAAATTTCGGCATTTTCCGCCGCTGCACCCGCTTTTACATTAGTTCCTTGGAGATGGGACGGCGCTAGCGTGTCTACACAGGTAGCGTCCCACAGATTCGATTAGGTATCGGGTTAAGGATACTATACTTTAATGCCTCTCATTATGTATCTCCGACATAAATTACTACATATACAGAAGCGGAAAATACCTTAACTAGTAGTTAAATAAGTACAAACAAGCACCGATTAGAATAATGTAAACGATGAAAATGATTATGTTAAGTTGTTCCGACGAGTTCTGGGCTATTATATAACGGCCATAATTTTCTATAAATAAACTAACATCGTCATTAAGTCGGTAAACAAGAGCTGTAGAGCAGAGTTGATAGTTTCTTAACCGTTTACTGCATACAAAACCATTTTTTGCTAGTATCCTCTAGCCGCCTAGAGATCAAATCATGCCAGGCAAAATGCAACTGTTTGTCATAATTAAAATTCAAAATGACATTCAATGGGACATCTTATTATAGGTCTCTGGGCGGCTAGAAAATATATTACAATCAATGTTTTACCTGAGATCTCTATTTACAATATTATGAAAACTACGAATACTTAACTATATTGCATTAAATCTAAAAAAGGCCCTCGTGGTTTTGTACCAAGGATACTTGCATTTCCTCGTTGTATCGCAATGCTGATACGTTGTGCGAGGAAGCCAACTCTTCGGTCACCAGTTACATCAACCAGACGCTTCGCGATTTCTGCAAGTTTGTGAAGATACGAGTTTACTATCTGTGCATCTCGCTTGTACTATTGCGAACGAGATGCACAGATAGTAAACTCGATACTCGTTATCGAAAACCTCAAAGTCACAACTCATAGTAAGGGTACTGGCGTGAAGAACGCGTACGGTTAGGTATGGTTTGATGGGACTTACTGTTGACCATGGCAGCGAGCACCTCCCCCAGCCGTTCTCCTATGAACCGCACGTAGGTCGAGGATCGAAGGTACAGCCATCTGATGAGCGCGCTGGCATCCAGGGCTAGCACGTTGGATTCCCCTGGAACAGACGCGGTATTTGCCGTGTGATGCCGGCTGACTAGAATAGCACCACCCCATCCCGCGGGTGTAAGAGGTGACAAAGGGAAAAATCGGGCAGCAGGGTCCGTCGAAACCTAATCTACAGCTACTGCGGTCGCCGACCCGCCTGCCAAGCGTGGTGACTATGGCAACTACCCCCAAGATGATACAAATGATATTTGTGGGAGGCCTATGTCCAGCAGTGGACTGCACACGGCAGAAATGTATGTAAACTACAGGTTTGTGCTTCTTTTTTATGTTATTTTATTTCCACACTTACAACATTGTACAGTAAAACGGGGCGAGTACGGACATAACTGACATTGAAACCTCAATAATATTTTACACTTATATCGTAGTATGGTATAGCAGTATGTCATGCGAGCAAGTCATATCGTGACAGTTATATTTACATTTTTAAAGATAAACACTGAACATCCCAAGTCACTCCGTAGTAGGGGTGAGGTGGGACTTAATACAAATGTGATTTAGGGAAATCGTTGGATCGAAAATATTGCATTATGAATATTACTATAAGTAGTTACATTTGTAATAATAATAAATAACAATAGATTATTTAGGTATCGGTAGCATATACAAAACAATCTCACCCCTCTGTTATCCCTATTCTCCCCATTTATAACCCAACTGTCCTCTCAACTCTACTCACCCCATTATACGGTACCAAAAAGTGTTTAGACTGTTTAGGAAATATTTATATGTACACACAGCAACACTCTTAACTGTACATCGGTGCACTTTATGCCTTATATAATAAGGTCTACCAATGTATAGCTAAGAGTGTTGTTGACTGTACAAGCCAGTTTTTATTCAATTTAGTTAACTATTCACAAACACAACTGAACTTAAACTGATTCTCGACTTTATGCCCTTTTGTTAAGGTTCAAAATTGAATGTCTTGACACTATGGGTTAATTTGCAAACTAGATTCAGTTTTAAGATAATAGTAACTTAACAAAAAAGTGGTTTTAACCAAATTATTAGAACGTTGACCTTAGACTAAAGTCATCTGAATAAAAAATATTGTCTCAGTAGTTTTAATGGAAAATCCGTGACTTGAATTATAAACTTTTTAGATTTGTAAAAGAGTACATTACTATAAGAGGACGGTAAGTAAGGTTTGTCGACCGAGTGTATTGTATTATAATAAAAAAAGTACTAGAAATAAAAGTTTTTTTTTATGACAAAGGTGGCAAACGAGCAGAGAAATCGCCTGATGGTAAGCAATTACCGTCGCCCATGAGCACCCGCAACACCAGGGGAGTCACAAGTGTGTTGCCGGCCTTTAAGATAAGAGTACGCTTTTTTCTTAAAGGTATGAGGGTCGTACCGGTCCGGAAATACCGCTGACGACAAATCATTCCACAGTTTTGATGAGCGAGGTAGGAAGTTTCTAGAGAAAAGTTGTATTTTTTACAAATTTACCTATTTTTAAAACTTTAAAAAGTTTTAATAATTTAAATTAAATATTCCTTACGCTCTAAGTATAAGAAATAAAATATCCTGCGCTGGGTTGCAAATGACCGCAGGTTGTGAGTGACCCGATGGCTGTAAGTGACCCGGTCGCTGTAAGTGACCCGATCGTTAAGAGGCCGTTCTCAGAGCGACAAAGTAAGCGTTCAAGTTACCTTTGCTGAGCAGTGCCTCGCTGATGGCGCTGTAGCTGCCCTTGCTGGGGTCGTCGGTGAAGCCGTGTATGAAGATGTACAGCTTCTGAGCTGGGTTGAATTCTCTGGCCTGCGGGATGCGCGCCGCCGCGCTGGTGATGTTGTATACCGTTCGGACACCCCTGACGATTTATTTTTGCATTAAAATTACATTTTATTTTACTGGTGATTACATACAAAGCTAAACATAAATAAATAAATGACAATTAGACAATTAGAGGATATTCTTTACATAATTTAACTGAGCCCCACGGTAAGCTCAAGAAGGCTAGTGTTGTGGGTACTCAGTCAATGATATAAATACCGTGATCAATGAAAAAATATATGTGCTCGTCACACAAATAAATGCCCTTACTATCAAAACAGCCATTTTTTCATTTACCATTTATACGTATAAGGACGTCTGAGTTTCTCGTGGTGACGTCATTAAAGTTAAACAATGGCATATAGAGGAGTTTCAAAGTTTTCCTTAACGGACGATCTGCTCTAAGATTGACTGGTAGGGAATGCGTCGTGGCATTAAGTCCGCCTTATGCACGTTAAGATTTTTATGGGCAATAAAGATAAAGTAAATAAACGGCGTTGACACTTATTTGTGATTGTATTGCGTACCTATTGCGTAATAAAATGTAATGATGTAAATGAATGTAATAATTCATAAATATTACTAAAATAATATTTTTTATTTAAAAAAATATTTTTTATTTAAAAGAATATTGAGTCAACGTACATAATTAGCCCGATAATGACATTTACTCCTGACGAAAAACAGAAGTAATTCTTAGAAATAAAGGAAAAATGAAAAACTGCTCGGGCCAGACTCAAACTCTCAACTCTGGTATACATGCCTATCGCTCTACCACCTGAGCCACATAGGCTGGCCCAAAGTCTGCGAATTTCTCCACCATATCCTTCAATGGCGCCTAGCGACATCTACCGTAAATGTATTGACACTTTTTAGCCGCATCGGAGTCTCAAATCATATTAAGAATTCACCGATATCGATGTGCTACCCTATAACTTTTTTTTTTTAATAAATATTTCCAGACAATCTGACACAAATCGATCTAGTCCTACGGTAAGCTCAGTAAGGCTTGTGTTGTAGGTACTAGACGACGATATGTATAATAGATAGATACATATAAATACTTAAATACATAGAAAACACCCATGACTCAGGAACAAATATCTGTGCTCATCACAAATAAATGCCCTGACTGGGAATCGAACCCATGACCATCGGCTTCATAGTCAGGGTCACTAACCCACTAGGCCAGAGCGGTCGTCAAAACTAAATTACACCAAAACTAAAACATATTTTTTTTTATGACATAGGCGGCAAACGAGCAGACGGATTGCCTGGTGGTAAGCAATTACCGTCGCCCATGGGCACCCGTAACACCAGGGGAGTCACAAGCGCGTTGCCGGCCTTTAAGGGGGGTTGGAGCTCTGGAAACCTTACTCACCATCAGGAACACAACACTACATACTTGAAAGGTAGCAGTGCTATTATGGCTGTGGTCTTCTGTAAGGAGGAGGTACTTCCCCAGTTGGGCTGCCCCAGATTCAAGCGTTGATGGTACTTTAAGGACATACCCGAAAACATAACTAAATAAGTTTGAGTCTCGTTAGCAGATGTTTCTGATTAAAAAAAAATGTCAAGTAGTTTTCGTTTGTTACCATGAGGAACTGACATAGTAGTACCACTGATATTGTAGACACCTAGTTATCAAAGCAAAGCATTTCAATAAACAGGTTTGCAGTACTAGAAAAGTCACAACTGTAGCATGTCAATTAGTATGATAATTAGATAAATAATAGTTTGATTAGTGTACCAACTAGTTATCTACTTTGCATACTAATGCGTGCGTCTGTTTAAGTAAAGTATTGTCTAGCCCAGTTGTTTTTCATATTAATAGTATAGTAACTAATCTGCACTAATATTATAAAGGTGAAAATTTGTGAGTGTGTATACTGTGTATGTTTGTTACTTCTTCACGTCTAAACGGCTAGAGCGATTTTAATAAAATTTGGTATGGAGTTAGCTGACACCCTGGATTAACACATAGGCTACGTTTTTTCTCTTACAAACCGCGGGTAACACCACGGGGCACAGCTAGTGGTTTATAACACTAATATTAAAAAGGCGAAAGTTTGTGAGTGTGTATGTTTGTTACTTCTTCACGTCTAAACGGCTGGAGCGATTTTAATAAAATTTCGTATGGAGTTAGCTGACACCCTGGATTAACACATAGGCTACGTTTTTCCGTAATCAACCGCGGGTAACACCGCGGGGCACAGCTAGTGGTTTATAACACTATTATTATAAAGGCGAAAGTTTGTGAGTGTGTATGTTTGTTACTTCTTCACGTCTAAACGGCTGGAGTGATTTTAATAAAATTTGGCATGGAATTAGCTGACACCCTGGATTAACACATAGGCTACGTATTACGGCACAACTAGCGGTTTATAAGTCGAATATTGCGCGACGTGATTTACTACGTAACGAGGAGCATAATCATGAGCCGTTCGCGTTGGTGACCTACGGGTCTGCGTCTGGTCTGCGTCGGTCAGCCCACGCTAACGGCCTGAGGCTCTAGTGTAAGTTTCTTTTGACGTAAATAAACGTTTAGTGATATTGTTATTTATATGGGAAACGAAAACGCGTTCATGACGTAAAGTTACGTTAAAAACTTACACTCAGGGCTCTGAACGGCGGAAACTTTTGCCCGCGCCTTCGCCTGGAATTAGTAATGGATTATTACCGGAACAAAAACTATTCGATATACACACCGGGGCTAACACTCCATAATAATTCTTATATCTTATCTTCATGTGCGATTAGGTTACATTGCTATATATATATTGAAATAAATTTTACTACTGTATAATATGCCAGGTAGTAAACATGATCAAATATGACAGTCATACTTAAACCTAAAAATAAAAATAAAGTCACAAATAATCAAACAATATGATTAAAAATAAACAAAACTTAAATAAAGTATAACACTATTAATACACCCCGTTATCTTATGCTCACTTAGGGGCAAGTGATTGGGCAGTTACGATAATCTAAGTCGATAGAAAATGACTTACTCACTCAATAACATGTCAAAAAATCTTGGGTCCGATTTCTGATTTCAATCCAATTTGATTTCAAGGACTAAATAGTCCCCAAGTGATTTCCATAGAGAATGAATGAGAATCTCTATGAAGTTTACTCGGTGACTATTTCAAAAATCGGACCCCAAATTGACGATATTTAATACAATTTATAATTATAATTGTCGCCCTCCGATCTGACTAAAGAGAGGAATGAATATGTTATTTCTATCGAAGAAGAATTTTAGTTTGACAAATAATGTTTATAGATTAATATGAATCGACTAATTATGTGAAGCAACATCACTATTTTAGATTGCCCCCAAAATGAGCATTAGATAATTAGGGTGATTAAATAGGGTGTAATTATTAAATTCAATCTATCTAATTTAGAAAAATAAACTACATAATTAAAACTAAAAACTAAACTAAGAAAATTAAAATATGCCTACAAACTAACTAATCCTGGGCCCCTTGGTAGGGCACCCTACCAAGGGCCTACCCATTACGCAGGCAAAGCATGAAATAAAGCTTATGTTGACTATAGATAGGTACACACAGCAACACTCTTAACTGTACACCGGTGGACTTTATGCCTTATATTTATATAATAAGGTCTGCCAATGTATAGCTAGGAGTGTTGTTGACTGTACAGGTCTGGCCTAGTGCGTGACCTATCTAGGAAGCCGACGAAAGATATGATTTGGGTGTTTTCCAGGCAAGTGTGAATAGGCTGTTACTGAACCAGCATGCCACACACTCGACCTCGTCAATACTTGCCATCAGATCTGACTAAGGTCATACGCTGGTCAGTCTTGTATAAAAAATAGCCAGCATGTCGGAGGAACACGACTTTGTTTGTATATACATTGTCATTCCATGTCTTGTATATTCCTGGACTTGTGTGATATAATAAATAATAAATAAACATTTTGGGACAATGTTAAACAAATCGACCTAGTCCTACGGTAAGCTCTGTAAGGCTTACTAGACGACGATATACATATATAAAAGGTTGATACATATACATACTTAAATACAAAGAAACAACCCATGACTCAGAAACAAAAATCTGTGTTCATCACACAATTAAATGAGGTGACTGGGATTTAAATCCAGGACCATCGGCTTCATAAGCAAGGTCACTACCCACCAGGCTTTGATATGCACAAGTATTTGTTCCTGAGTCATGGGTTCTCGAACTTAATGTGAGGCCAATTCGTGTAAGGATATTATGTAATATCAAATATGTGACATTATCTATGAAAAGGGACCTTATTGTCGATGGCGCTTAAGTCGTTGTTCAAGATGTTACAATACAAATGCAACGCGATTCAACGTAAGTGCCATCGACAATAAGGTCTCTTTTCATAGATAATGACTCATATTTATTATTTATTTATTTATAACTTACGGATCTCTGTACTCCAGGGTCAGCCGGTCCAGCTGCGGCTCCTGTTCCCCCTCGTAGTTGTCGTACGCGACTCCGAAGATCTTCTTCACGTTGCTACCTGCAGAAAAGCATCATCAAGAAATTTCGCTTGCGCCAAGAGTCGGGAGATGTTAGGTAATTCATTTAATCGCAAGTGCAAATAAAAAAATAAACATTGACTTAAAAATGGGAGTAATTAACATTTTAGTAGTATAATTAATTTAAAAACATAATAAAGAAAATAAAAACCCTAACAACTTAAACTACTTAAACAAAATTAGAGATAAAAAACTTGGCCCAAATCGCTATCAACGGGCAAGGTGCCCAGAAGGCTGGCTGTATTCCCACGTTGCCATGGCTGTATAGCCATCGCTATCCGCTGTGCAAAATAGTAGCCAGCCCTCTGGTCACCCGAGGCCTCTATCAGGCGCGCCGACAGATCTTTATATAGTCGGCGCGCGTTTGGACCCCACGGCCCCAAAGTTTCGACGCCAAACGCCGCAAATATGTAGCTACTTCCCAGAGTGACGTACTTGCGGCGTTTGAAGTCTTCTGCCGAGGTTGCCGCAGCACCAGCATTAATTTTAGTGCTTGGAATATGAGTCGGTGCCAGAGTATCAACGCAGGTAGCGTCCCAAACTAGCGGTTTGCCTATACTCTAAGGCACCAGCGTCATCCCATCGGGCCTCTTGCCGTCGTCTCTGGCCAAACCGCTGGGTTCCAAAACTGCCGGCAGTTTGGAGCTGAGAAGGGCCCTTCGGATGACATCATTAATGCTGGCGTGGCGGGGGATCCTTCCAGCACTGAGGACACATGAGAGTCCGTGGTGGCCTAGACTGTCCACCATGACGCCGCATTGACAGCGATGTGGGTGGTTTGTTGGTGCCCCTAAACGTAAACTGGCTGCTAGGCGGAAGGTGGTATTATCCAAAAGAGTGCCAATATTAGGGGACGGTAATGCTGTGAGCCAAAGGCCTGACTCCCACTCTGCAGTAGCGAGGAGACGAGCGCGATCAGTCGAACTAGGTGACGTATCCAATAATTTTTTCCGTACTAGTTGACAGAGCGGCTCGTCCCATCGCCTTTGCGAGCAGGGGTTGTCAGGAAGGTCAGTGCTTGGACAAGTTACGGACCAAACGTTCTCGGCCTCGGAGCAGTGTGCAGCCTCAATGGACCCGATGGAAGGGGCTAATATTTGTCCTATAAGGTTTCGAGCACTATGCACCGAGGACAAGAACGCAGGTAGTGCCACACAGGAAATTTTACGAATACCGAGGCCGCCAAGCCTAATAGGTAGGCTAGCCTGGGTCCAGGTTCTATCATCAAAAGAAATATTGAAGATGGATGTGAGAGTTTCTACGACTAAAGAATCTAATTTTGAGACTAGGTCAGGGTATTTCCAAAGGTGGGATCCGCGAAGAATGTATGTGAATTTGGGGACGAAGAGGCAATGTTTTATGATGCAATAAGCAGAATGAAGGTTAATTTTGGTCAAACGATGTGTAGATGTTTTGAAATTTTGGATCTTGTTATCGACAAAGTTTTCAAAGGACTGGTCTAAAACAGGACACCCAAGGAGGTGAAGCGATTCTTTTGTAATAATTTTAATGCCTGGAGCGAGTTGTTTAAATAAGTTTATAGTGTTTTCTTTATTAGGGCAGGAATCAGCAATGAAAAGTTCACATTTTGTAAAATTTAGAGACAGACCAATTGTTTTCATAAGTGTGATAACATTTTAAAATCATTGAGAACAGAGATTGCTTTGCCGCCGAGGGTCCCGTCATCCAGATACCAAACGTTTAATTTAGCACTAAGTTCCTTGATGATGGGATGTATTGCGAGACTGAAAATAGCTGGGCCAAGAGGGTCACCTTGTTGACAACCTACAGATGAATCTAGAACATACGATTTATATAATAATTTGGTTGGGGAACTGTAGCAAAGGAATTTATAAATCAAGGGTATTTTTTCTTTTATTTCTGTCAACAAAACGCCCCTGTCTACAGAGTTAAAGGCGTTGCAAACATCCAGTTTCAGTAAGACCTCTCCTGCTTCGTGCTCGACAAATGTGCGCACGGCATGCACTGCGGCTTCGCACCCATTCTTAGAGCCGAAACCTAATTGCACAGGCTGAAGTTCCGGACCAAGCTGACTGAGGATGGAACGGCAGGCAATCTTGGCCGAATGCCGCCGTCTTTTTTCGTCAAGGCACACAGGTTTGCTCCATATAGAACATGTTGGATCCCGTCTGGAACCTGACCGGCCAGCATGATGTTCACTAGGGCCGTCAGGTCCTTCAAAAGTGCTTCCCCCGTTTCTCCGCAGCCGCTGTACAGAAGGTCCTTTAGGTGCTGCGGTGTCAGGCCATCCAGGCCTCCTGCGGAGCCATTGGGGAAGGACATGACTGCTCCAAGGACATTTTGTGGGGTGGCACTAAGATTGGGGTCGGAGAGTTGCGGAGGGACAGGGAGGGTCAGCTTAGACGCTGGAGCTGGATGTTTGCTGTGAAGAGCTGTGAATGTGTCAAAATTAGTAGGGGCTACTGCATCGTCAGAGAAAAGCAAACGAGCGGCACCTCTGATGTCACCATCAGCCACCTTGCTCTCAACTGTTTTAAATAAATTGTTATGAGTATTTCTAAAATTATCGGAAGTAGATTGGAGAGAAGTAACATTGCAACAATTGTCTTTAACTATTTTAGTTAGTGATTTTGAATTTGAGTTTGAGTTTATATGTAATATTTTAAAGGTGAATGTTAGCAGATGTTCCCAGTTTCTAGTTGAGTTGTCAGATAGGACTGATTTGATGGTTTCACTTAAAGATTTAGCAACAGATATACGGGCACCACGAGGGATTCGTTTTAATACCGGGCGTGAGTTTTTAAGGTCACTTAAAATTTGATAAAATGGTGCGTCTGATCTTGTATTATTTGACGACTGGGGGTGAGGTGAGGGTGCCGGGGGATTTGACTGAGATAGTGAGGATGATGACTGTTGAGTTTGGCATAAACGGTGTTTTTTGGCTATGTGGATGTTAAGACCTCTAGGGCCTTTAAAAAAACGTGGTTCAGAGCATTCAGGGCAGCGGAGATGACTCTCCGACGATGCAGTACTTCGTGATGGACAAGAAAGGTTTACAAGGGGCATCAACAATACCTTTAAAAATAGTAAACCGTCTAAATTTAAGTTAAAATTAAAAAACCACAAAAAAACACAAATAAGTAATGCTAAAGCTTAAATATACAAATAAGTAATATTTGCTAAGGCTTGAATAAATTCTAATAAGAAAAATAGGGCGCTATTACCAGCACCTTCGCTCGAGCACGGTTTAGGTCGTCCGCAGTGCTCCAGTTAGCATGAGCTCCGTAGCTGCTGAATAAGCCGTAGGTATTTCTGATAATTGATGCACTCTTCTAGAAAGCACCGCAACAAGTCACACACAAGATTTTCCCAAAAGGCAGATGCGGACGGCGAGGAAAGATCGAAATTGCTATTAAATCTCTTGCGAATACGAGTAAACAATGTAGATGTTTTTCCAAAATGACATCCATGACATCCGTCGTTTTAGTTATATTTTAAACGGTTTAATTGATTAAACAATTTAATTATGTTTTTATGATAGTAGGTTATCTCCTTATTTTTTTTCGATTTTTGTAATTTGATGACACCGATTTTTTAATCGAAAATGGATGTATATGCATGGATCTGAGAGCGCTTGCTTTATGCTCGAAAGCAAGACATAAATAGATATTGAATAAGAGTAACGGAGATAGATAACCACAACGAGTATATGAATGATTACTATGACAGAAACAAGGTAAGGATCGAAGTAACTGATGATCATGTAAACAAGATAATTAGCATTTCTACGTCACGCACTGTTGAGTGAGTGACCAAGTGACCCGTTGTATGTTTAGGCGGTGAGTAGTAGTAGTAGTAGTAGTAGTAGTAGTAGTACTTTATTGTACATCAAATAAATTACAGAATTAACTTAAGAGTAAAATGTACAAAGGGCGATTTTTTTATACTCGACTGACCAGTGTTTGACCTCAGTCACATCTGATGGTAAGTGTCGACGAGGACGAGGGTGTAGCACGGTGGTTCAGTAACAGCCTATTCACTATTGCCTAATTGAATTTATCCCTATATGGGATCTCTTGCAGCTAACCTTAAAGCAACTGAGATGAGAATGAATCAAGTAAGTCAAACTAGCAACGTACAACAAGGTATAGGTAAGCAACCCAATGTTGCGTGAGTGACCGGTGATTTAGTGAGTGACTTACACTGGCTAGACCCGACATAAGCAATGGTCTCGTCTATCGGCTGCTTCACAGCAGCTATCTCCTTCTGCACGCCCCTGCCGAAACTGCCGGCCGCGTCCGTAACGTTGCCCGTCACTGCGTCTCGCGCTTTTACAACGCCGTCCACGGAGGGTACGGCGGGCGTGGGGATTGAGGGGAGGGCTTGCTTTAGCCCTTTTAGGGGATTGTCCGCAGAACACATTGCTAGGGATGCTAAGAGGAGGGGGAGGAGGCCGGCCATTTTGTCTGGAAAGGGAAAGTATTGTTAGAGTACAGAAAACAAAAATAAAACTTTATTATTGCTTAAAACATATGTACGGTGTGACAAAATTAATTGTTAAGCAATTTACGGTACAACTTACTCAGTTACAACGAATGAGCTTACGTGTACAGTCGCCATCAGATATATCAGAGCTGTGGAGGTGGTCACAAATATCTGAACGACGACTCTATTGTCAAGGCGGTAAAGTGCATGTTCAGATATTTGTGACCACCTCCACAGTTCCGATATATCTGATGGCGACTGTACTTTACGTGTGCGACAGGTCTCATCGGAAGGCTGGTGATTGCTGGCATTATGCTGAAATGGCCATTTCGTGGCACACGTCGTTTGTGTAATGTGTTTTTTTGTTTTGTTGTTATTATTAGGTGTGTGTGTGTGTCATGAATAAATGTTTCTATCTATCCATGTTTAGGGTAAGCTCTGGTCCATTTTCAAGCCGAGTCAGGATACACAGGGTAAGGGTGCGTGTCTGAGTGAGTGACTCGGTTTCTCTGTTGCAACTGAGTAGTAGTAATCAGTTTTAAATGTATTAATTTACGGTCCTCTTTAGTTTGGATCATTGTAGCGTAAGAATCAACAACCGAATTTGTAACGTAAATTGCTAAACATTCAATTTCCTCAACTGTACAAATTACAGACTTAATTCCTAATGTCATTCTCTACTAGGCAACAACAGGGCGAAATCTCTGTGTGTAGTCTCTACATGCCAAACTAATAAATTTTAAATAATAGTTAATTTCAAGTTGCTATACAAATAAAATTAGGCTTAACAAGAAATATAAACAAAAGTTGGATAATAAGATAAACTATTATAGGTGAAAAACTTAACTGAAGGAAACACATGCACCTTTTTCTTTTTTTTGCACTGTTTGTTAAGGCACAATGTCTTGCTCAGAAATTATGATCATTACACCAAGTAATTAGTGAACATATATCCTCTTTATTGTTATGACAGATTATGAAGAAAGTAAATTGTCAAAAATATGTAACTAGACTGAGTTGATGACATCTAATTTGGCGGGAGCATTCACATTGTAGGTTGACCACTTTGTAAATAATTGAAAACTTTATTTTTTAACACTAAAATAAAAAAAAGATTATTATTTTCACTAAGACTGTTACTTGCTTATTATTATCTGAATTCGTGGGATTAGTTTAGTCCTGCTCACGTCTCCTGAATCACCCGGTATGTAGTGAAAACTTAGCTAAAGCACCTGGCCTATGTAGTAACGTGTGCACACGCATGTCGGCGTTCTATATTCAAATGTTGACGTAAGTTCCATATTAATTCTCTGCACAACTACATAGACATGGTGCTTCAGTTAAGTTTTTCACCTATAATAGTTTATCTTATCATTCCAGTTTGTTTAAGTATATTTGGACTTACGCCTAATTTTATTTATTTAATAACTTATACTTAGTTGACTATTCTTTTGAATTTATTAGCTTGACATAATTATATAACTAATATTTTCTTTCTAAATATTTGTATATTTTCTAAGTATTTGTATATTTACTTCCTAATGACAAATGATTACACTATTGACAATACCATTAATAAACAATATTATTAGTTTATCATTAAATGGGCTCTTTCTTTAGATTTCTGTGCCTAAAGGGGTAAAACGGGAGCCTTATTACTAAGACTCCACTGTCTGTCTGTCTGTCACCATAGGTACTATCTCATGAACCGTAATAGTTAGACAGTTGAAATTTTCACAGATGATGTATTTGGGCCATTTTATTTAAAGTTGTATGGCGTGACGTCACCAGTAATGGACAAGGAACCAATCATGAACATTAGTGTTTATTTCAAAGGAGTCAAGTGTTGTGCATTTGTTGCGCATTGTGCATATTCAATTAATTAAATAAATAAATAAAATATTTCGGGACAATCTTACAGAAATCGACCTAGTCCTACGGTAAGCTCAGTAAGGCTTGTGTTGTAGGTACTAGACGACGATATACATAATAGATAGATACATATAAATACTTAAATACCATAGAAAACACGCATGACTCAGGAACAAATATGTGTGCTCATCATACAAATAAATGCCTCGACTGGGAGTCGAACCAAGGACCATCGTCTTCATAGGCAGGGTCACTACCCACTAGGCCAGACCGGTCGTCAAAATTAGTGATTGGCAATTGGTAGAAAAACTTTAATAAAACTTGTTAAATGAACATTAAAGCGTACTTCCAAAAATATTCATAACCGTATTGGAAGTTTGGAATTCTACCTAATATACAACTGAATTGGACATTAATTTGCTAATAATATTCATATAATTTTTTGTTTGTTGGAAGGTTAGGAAATGTCAACTTTACAAGTTTTGTCAAAGTTTTGCACCCGACACCCATACGGCCGATCACTATTAATAACTTAAAAACTCATTAATTATGAGTATTTTTGTATTTTTTTCGTAATTCAAGCATAAGTGAAATAGCGGGTATAATGCACCGAGTGAAATCGTTATTCACAAAAAAAATGGCGGGTATACATACTTTTTGGAATAGTACTGGTAAAAAGTTTTTAAGTAATTAATGCCAGTTGAGCTAAGTGTGGTTATAGGATAAAGCTAATAATTAATATAAATGTATAATGTATTTTTTAACACATTAAACTATGTTTTGCTCAGGACTAGATCAATGAATGCTGTAAAAAATATATAGTATAGTAAACTAAAAAGAGTAAAAAAAGTATAGTGTATTCAGTATCGCTATACAGCGATACCTACCCAATTTTGACGAATTTTTTATTTTATTTAGGTTTAGTTTTTTCTTGCTAAATTAATTTAAGAACATTCAATTAGAAGCAGATATAAGTATAAATAAAATAAATATAAATATTTACATTTATTTTTTAATTGCAAACAGCCAAAGAAAACTTTTTTTTTATGTTGAGTTGAATTCTCAGTGAGGTTAATGAACAGTAAAAAATAGCATCTACTTTCATTAATTTATTATATTAATTTGTGATAGACCCTTTCTATAGTTGTTAGTTAAAATTATAAAATAAAATAAAAAATCTTTATCTTAATCCAAGTCCGCATTTATCCCAATCCGAAATCGAAAAAACAATACAACAATTTTACTTTATTACCCCAATAAATCAAATAAAAAAAAACTGAAAACGCTTTTTTATTAATGTCTAAGTTTAAATAAAATATGTAACCTATTAAAATATTTAAATTAATAAAAGATCTTAAAATTTTATCTAAGAAGATAAATGTAAAATAAAAATTAACCTTTTTTATTAATCCTGTCAGTCTGCCGTCACTACACAAGTACACACATCGGAGAACGGAACAAGACTGGCGCGCCCGGGGCCGAACCTTACTATATAAAACCGTATTTAAACGAACTATCTTTTTTTGTTTATGATTCTTGGAATTGTTTTTTTCTAATGTAATATATCGTTAATAAGATTAGGCACATTATAATAAAACATAAATAAAAAGTAAAATGAAAATTGTTTACCAAATCGCAATGGGCCGCCATTGCCTCGTTGAAAGTAGGTTGGTTTTATTTAAGTACATTTTTAAGTTGCTGTTAAACTTACTAACTTTTGCCTTAGATAAACTATTATTCCTTATATTAAACAGAAAAAAACAGTTTTAACTTCCTTTCGAATTTGTTTTTTTTTTTTTTTGATTTTGAAAGTTATGTTATAAATAATTTTGAATTTGAATTAAGTAAACTCGAAAAACTTAAATGGCAATGGCAAGCCTTACAAACAAGCACTTCACTTTTTCCTTAGTAATTTATAAATAATACCAAATATACATTTCTTTCATATCTAATCGTCTTCGGTACCATGCTACCTTTGGGACCATGGAGCCTTTGTGTTGTTTGTTTGTAATAAATATGTTTTTAAAATATGCCAATTTTTAGCAAATTCATATAATTTCTAAGAAATATGCTTGTGGAAACCCAAACTCGTAAAAGTCGGATTTCGCAATAAAAGGAATAATCGTATTTTTCTGCTTAATTTCCTTATATCAATAAATATCTCTAATTAGTCCGATACATATGCAAGTAGAAAATATAAATGTAGCTTTGGGTTCGGTTCCTGGCTTAGTGGGTAGTGACCCTGCCTATGAAGCCGATGGTCATGGGTTCAAATCATCGGGGCATTTATTTGTGTGATGAGCACAGGTATTTCTTCCTGAGTCATGGGTGCATTCTATGTATTTTAGTATTTATAAATATGTATCTATTATGTACGTATCAATGTCTAGTACCTACAACACAAGCCTTTCTGAGCTTACCGTAGGACTAGATCGATTTTTGTAAGATTGTCCCGAAATATTTATATATATATATTTTAAAGAAATACGTCACAAAACTTTTAATCATTATTTTTTGGGAAATACAAGAATCTTGCAGTTTTTCTTGCCCCTGATATCGATGACATATGGTTCTTAAGTGTCTTTGCATGACTAATAGTTTTAGATTTTCCTATACTGACCGATCTAAATGGGCCACCCTGTATACCCTGTATTAAAAAAAATCTGTAGGTACTCTTACCATAAGTTGTGACATTGACGTTTTCGATAACGAGTATCCAGTTTACTATCTGTGCATCTCGTTCGCACTAAAATAGTACAAACGAGATGCACGATAGTAAACTCGATACTCGTTATCGAAAACGTCAATGTCACAACTCATGGTAAGGGTACTGACCTAATGTATGTCATTGAAGTGTAAGCTCGTTGACATGTGCATTCTGCCTGTCCTAACCTACGGTGCTCAAACTTGGTCGCTCACTAAAAACCAGAAGTCCAAACTGAAGGTTTGTCAGCGAGTAATAGAACGCAGCGAGAAGGATGGATCGCATGAGGACTAGGAATGACTAGAACGCATTCGCGTGCGCCAGTAAGCGACAAAGATATTCTGGCTTTTGTAGCCCAAAATGTAACAATTCACTATAGTTTTGCTTTACAGGACATTCTTTATAACAAAAGCATTAGCTCATTCTGTATTCATTACCGCTACTTTGGTTGAAAACCCAAGAAAACTCCAATTGTATTTGTTTGTTCCCCCTCCAATTTTGACAGTTCTTAAGGGTCCAGTTTGGAGGGGAACAAAAATATGTGAGAGTATGACAAGGAGGGACGAAAATAACGCCGTCTCTGCCATATCTATGGAAAGTTACATAAGACTATCACTTTCGATCGTGGTATTATTATGAGCACGCTCCGTCTAGTTAAATGGTATGTCTATGCATGAGGAACACTACGCTGACTCGGAAGACTGCTAGGTTCAAGTGGGATTGGACCGGTCACGTCTGTCACACCCGGATAGGTGGGCATACGTAGTACCAAGTGGATGCCACAAGAGAGGCGCGGACGCAGGCCTAAACAGAGATGGCGGAACGATCTTTTTTTTTTTTTTTTATGACATAGGCGGCAAACGAGCAGACGAAGGGGGGTTGGAGCTCTGGGAACCTTACTCACCATCAGGAACACAACACTACATACCTGAAAGGTAGCAGTGCTATTATGGCTGTGGTCTTCTGTAAGGGGGAGGTACTTCCCCAGTTGGGCTGCCCCAGATTCAAGCGTGATGGTCATCGCTGTGCCCTACCGCTCATTGTTGGACGTAGTTTAAGGACATACCCGGGTCCAAAAAATCTGGAAGCTTTCCTCAGCAGGAAAGAGCACAAGACCGGGAATTGTGAGGGTGCCACGGGAGAGGCCTTTGCCCAGCAGGCTAAAGAAAAAAATGTACCTATGTATTTACGTACACTTTGATAGTAAACGGAAACCCGCAGGCAACTGCAAACCAACCTTTTTATAATGGCGGAAACGGACTGTCAACTATACGTCATAAGTTAGTATTAACAAAGTTATCGCGAAGCCGGGAAACAATGCAATGCTTATCAGTTACTAAGTTATTGCTATGTAAATGCGGTTGTGAACTGCAAATGGTATGCTTGTAATTCAGATGCAGTGAGAATTGTCTTTTTTTCATGATTAATTGCCTTTACGCAGTTTTTAAGGACGTTCTAATGCAGTCTATGTGTGGTGCCCGGTTGAGAATAGTACCCGTCTCCCGCGGGTGTCGTAACAGGCGACAAAGGGGAAAATCGAGACGGAATCAACGGCTACCGCGGTTGCCAACCCGCCTGCCAAGCGTGGCGACTGGCAACATTTATATTTTCTACTATGGAAAATTGCATGTTAATGTTATAGCAAATTAAGCAGAATATAGTTTTATTCCTTTAATTGTGCAAGACCCGACTTTTTCGAATCTCTGTATATCATATGTATATCTTTTTTTTAATTACAGAAATTACAATCGTTATGATAAGTATACTGTTTTTTTTTATGTCATAGACGGCAAACGAGCAGACGGATTACCTGGTGGTAAGCAATTACCGTCCCCATGGGCACCCGCAACACCAGGGGAGTGAGAAGCACGTTGCCGGCCTTTAAGGGGAGGTTGGAACCTTACTCTCCATCAGGAACACAACACTACATACCTGAAAGGTAGCAGTGCTATTATGGCTGTGGTCTTCTGTAAGGAGGAGGTACTTCCCCAGTCGGGCAGCCCCAGACTCAAGCGTGATGGTACTTCGCTGTGCCCTGCCTCTCATTATTGGACGTAGTTTAAGGACATACCCGGGTCAAAATATGTATTGATAAATTATTAAGGAAGATGTGGGATTCTCGTTACTTTAGGCCAAGGCTGTACATATAAACAATATTCAATTCTTAGTAAATGGCCATGATATTCAACTGATTAATCCAATTCAAAAGTTCAAAGGAACTGTTGAGGAAAATATTATGTCATACACTTAAAAATAATGTAAATGGGGCATTTTATAATTATACTTTGAAATAAATTTGTATAATGAGACAAATAAATTTTTTTATAGTAAGGTGACAGCACCAGTAATGGACAAGGAACCAATCATGAATATTAGTGCTTATTTCAAAGGAGTTAATTGTTGTGCATTTGTTGAAAGTTGGGACATATTCAATTTATAACTTTATGATTTTTGAAATAAGAACTAAGTGTCCATCATTGGTGCCATTACCTTATTATGATAACTACAAGTACTTACTTGCATAAAATCTAAAAAAGGACCTTAAAAGGCTTATAGCTTTGGTCTGCGATGTTTACACTTATTTAAAAAAGAAATAGATAAAGACACATGGTGCCGGCTGACTGAGCACCTCCCTAACTCCTCCTGTGGGTGTCGTAAGAGGTGAAATAGGGATAGAATCGGAATCGGCAGCTGTGTCTGTCGCAACCCAATCTACAGCTACTGAGGTCGCCAACCCGCCTGCCAAGACGACTATGGCAACTACGGTTAAAATTATCAGATTTAACATATGCATTAGAAATAGTAAATTACTGCAGACG
The DNA here is from genome assembly GCA_022674325.2 of Grapholita molesta. Lineage (NCBI taxonomy): Eukaryota > Metazoa > Arthropoda > Insecta > Lepidoptera > Tortricidae > Grapholita > Grapholita molesta. The sequence continues at coordinate 2,268,546 of CP053141.2, read as the reverse complement.
CCGGGAAAGAAGTGCTTGCCGGCTGAGTGGTATATAGATGGCCGAACGTAGGGAGGCCGGATAGTGATACAAAGTCGGCAAAAATGACTTTATCCTAGTTAAAAATATTGGTAATAAATACCCATGACTCATGAACAAATTGTGCTCATAAATCAAAAAATCGGCTCATAAATGACGGAGTTTTAAGGTAACACACATAAAAAAAAATAACATACAACCGAATTGATAACCTCCTCCTTTTTTGAAGTCGGTTAAAAATGGCTTTACCGGGACTTGAACCCTGACCTGTCGTTGTTTATAATATTAATATGATTTGTGCATCAACTCATCTTCATCTTCCTAGCGTTGTCCCGGCATTTGTCACGATTCATGAAAGCCTAGGGTCTGCTTGGCAACTAATCCCAGGATTTGGTATAGGCACTAGTTTTACGAAAGCGACTGCCATCTGACCTTCCAACCCAGAGTGTAAACTAGGGTTTATTGGGATTTAATCCGGTTTCCGTTTGTTTTCCTTCACCGAAAAGCGATTGGTAAATATCAAGTGATATTTCGTACATAAGTTCCGAAAAACTCATTGGTACGACAAAAGATTGATTTGTGCAACAGCTAACCTGTTTCATTATAATTGCCTTATGTTTTTTTAACTTGTGAAGGTTGTGTTCTCTGTTAACGTTGAACTTCCGTAAATGATAGTGGTACACATTTGGAGCTGGTAAATTGGTACGAATTTCCTTATTAATATATGAGTCAAGCTAAAATTAAAACTTAGTTATTAGCGGTCCACCAGTCAAGTCAAGTATACTTTGTCCATAAGAAAGCATATCAAACGTTTTGTTAACTTCGTTCCGCTGTGTGATGCCGGCTGATTAGAATAGCACCACCCCATCTCCTCCCGCGGGTGTCGTAAGAGGCGACAAAGGGAATCCTACGGACGGGCAGCAGCGTCCGTCGAAACCCAATCTACAGCTACTGAGGTCGCCAACCCGCCTGCCAAGACGACTATGGCAACTACGGTTAAAATTATCAGATTTAACATATGCATTAGAAATAGTAAATTACTGCAGACGCCGGGAAAGAAGTGCTTGCCGGCTGAGTGGTATATAGATGGCCGAACGTAGGGAGGCCGGATAGTGATACAAAGTCGGCAAAAATGACTTTATCCTAGTTAAAAATATTGGTAATAAATACCCATGACTCATGAACAAATTGTGCTCATAAATCAAAAAATCGGCTCATAAATGACGGAGTTTTAAGGTAACACACATAAAAAAAAATAACATACAACCGAATTGATAACCTCCTCCTTTTTTGAAGCCGGTTAAAAATGGCTTTACCGGGACTTGAACCCTGACCTGTCGTTGTTTATAATATTAATATGATTTGTGCAACAACTCATCTTCATCTTCCTAGCGTTGTCCCGGCATTTGTCACGATTCATGAAAGCCTAGGGTCTGCTTGGCAACTAATCCCAGGATTTGGTATAGGCACTAGTTTTACGAAAGCGACTGCCATCTGACCTTCCAACCCAGAGTGTAAACTAGGGTTTATTGGGATTAGTCCGGTTTACTGTTGTTTTCCTTCACCGAAAAGCGATTGGTAAATATCAAGTGATATTTCGTACATAAGTTCCGAAAAACTCATTGGTACGACAAAAGATTGATTTGTGCAACAGCTAACCTGTTTTATTATTATTGCCTTATGTTTTTTTAACTTGTGAAGGTTGTGTTCTCTGTTAACGTTGAACTTCCGTAAATGATAGTGGTACACATTTGGAACTGTTAAATAAGAACGAATTTCCTTATTAATATATGAGTCAAGCTAAAAATAAATGTCAATTTTTAGCGGTCCACCAGTCAAGTGAAGTATACTTTGTCCATAAGAAAGCATATCAAACGTTTTGTTAACTTCGTTCCGCTGTGTGATGCCGGCTGATTAGAATAGCACCACCCCATCTCCTCCCGCGGGTGTCGTAAGAGGCGACAAAGGGAATCCTACGGACGGGCAGCAGCGTCCGTCGAAACCCAATCTACAGCTGCTGCGGTCTGCCAACCCGCCTGGCAAGCGTGGCAGTGGCAGTTATTAAGATGATATAAGTCGTATTTGTGGGAGGCCTATGTCCAGCAGTGACCGCATACGGCTGAAATATAATGTGGGTATGTAAGTTTTTCTTCCATGGGATTTTATTTTTTTATTGTTTGATATGTTTTATTATAGAATAACGCATTTGTATTATGTTGGGGGCGCCGCGCTTTTCGCGCTACTCGATTCGATCTAATAATGGCGGCTCAGGTAAGGATGGGCGAACCGCTCGCGAATGTAGGCATTTTCGTTCGTATTGTTAAAAAAAAATTACTAATGTAAGACGTATAAGTTAAAGAAAACAAGTAATTTTGTTACTAGTAAAGAACTTATGGCCGTCTGTTGAGTATTTGCAACGCAATTTCTGCGAATAATTTGTGCGCACTGGTACCCCATGGACTTAGGGTTTCTACGCAAAACGGAATAAAATGGTACTCTGCACAGGCTCTTATATTTGTTACGTTTTATAATTATTTCCTAACATACGACATCCAATCCAGTCGACCGTGAAACCACATTACTGCCCTTGCCTTATTCATCAGTTCACTAAACTGGCTCACCTAGAGAGGATCTTTACCTTTATGGCGACCGGTCTGGCCTAGTGGGTAGTGACCCTGCCTATGAAGCCGGTGGTCCTGGGTTCGATTCCCAGTCGGCGCATTTATGTGTGTGATGAACTGATGAGCACAGATATTTGCTCCTGAGTCATGGGTGTTTTCTATGTATTTATATGTATCTATCTATTACATATATCGTCGTCTAGTACCTACAACACAAGCCTTACTGAGCTTACCGTAGGACTAGGTCGATTTGTGTAAGATTGTCCCGATATATTTATTTATTTATTTATTTATTTATGGCAAAGAAGACTTAAGGTTGACTCAAACCGGCCCGAGTCCGTGCCGATGCCACCGTCGCGACTTGTATGAAATGAATCACGTGACCACCGAACCGCCCGAGCCACTCGGCGCGGGTACGGGCCGGTCGTGCGACGGCCGTTACAGCTATGTGAAAAGGCTCTGCTCGGCCCGGTGAAGGGAAGGCGAAGTGTCCACGAGATATCTACGGGCGTGTGATGATATATTCACATCAAATGAATGGATGGAACGACGATCGTATTAATCTCAATATTCGAGTATCGGGCCGCTCGGGCCCGGGCCGCCCCGGTGGGTCGACTGTAGGACGGCGGTGTAAAGTGAGTCATCCTTTAATGGCTCATTTGAAATGATTATATTAGTATACACTTTTTACGATTTTATTTAATTCCATTTCCAAGCTATAACTATACCGGGTGTGGCCTGTAATAGAGGCAAAAATTTTAGGTTTCGCTTCTACACCACGAACGTAACAACATTTGTTCTACAACTTTAAATAATTGGGTAATTTATTACATGTGATTTTTTCGAACAAACTAAATAGTATTTTCAATGAACAGCATCCAATATTCTAGTTGACGTTTACTGTCAGCCTACAAACTTCATAGTTTTCGCAATACATTGCTTGCTTGGAAAATCTTTTTTTATTAATATTTATTAAACTATTAGTTATTTTCAAAAGTTGTAGAATAAATGTTGCTACGTTTCTGGTGTCTAAAGTTAATGCTCCTATTACAGGCCACACCCGGTATATAAACGCTAAACAGCTTGTATTTTTTTACCTGACTTAGGCTCTATAATGTCAGAGCGGGCGGACTGTATGGGGGGAAGGTAGCCTGTGGAAAATCCACCCTTCCGCACCAGACTTGATTTGTACTACTGGAATACTCCTACTGAGTTTACGCTTCCAGCGAGAACGGTCTGAACTGAATCTGAGTGGTACGCTAAACAGTGCGAAATTCCCACTCCATACCGTAGTTGAGATGTGGTAGGATTAACGACTAAGTGAGTTGGGTGAATTTTTGGATCATCATTTGGATTATGTACAAATACCTTATACATTAGGTACAAATACCTTGATTTTTATATGTGGTAGTCCACATGGCCACCTTATGGCGCTTGGCGCTTACGCTATTGTTAATGATGCTTCAATACTAATGTGACACTTTGCAACGTAAGCGCCAAGCGCCATAAGGTACCTTTCCACGTGGACTACCACATATAAAATATAGGCACCTACTCACTACTCTGTAAGCTCTATTCTCCCATTCATGCCCCAACTCGTTTTTTTTCTGTTTTACGGTACCAATTCTGTAAAAAGAGTCACGTGTTTTTGGCAAATTCACATTATCCAATTAACGTGATAATTCTATTTGCTTATATTGTCGCCATGAATTTTGTACAAATAAACTACCTACCTTAACAAATAGGGAAAATATTTTACTAACAATGATAAGTAACAACTGTTTAAACTAATGCTAGACCGCCATCGCGATTGAGCCTCAATTGTGAAATTTTTGAATCATTTAAATGTTAAAGATCACTCGCAATCACTGACTATTTAGCTCCTGATAAATTAAATATCCCATTAAACTGAAATTCGTAAATTTAATTATACCCGGGTATGTCCTTAAACTACGTCCAACAATGAGAGGTAGGGCACAGCGATGACCATCACGCTTGAATCTGGGGCAGCCCAACTGGGGAAGTACCTCCTCCTTACAGAAAACCACAGCCATAATAGCACTGCTACCTTTCAGGTATGTAGTGTTGTGTTCCTGGTGGTGAGTAAGGTTCCCATAGCTCCAACCCCCCTTAAAGGCCGGCAACGCGCTTGTGTTGCGGGTGCCCATGGGCGACGGTAATTGCTTACCACCAGACAATCCGTCTGCTCGTTTGCCGCCTATGTCATAAAAAAATTATAATAATCAAATCTTTAGAGGTCTTATAGAGGTTTCTGGTGACCAGAGGGCTGGACATTATTTCGCCCAACGAATTAGCATTGCTATCCAGCGCGGAAACGCGGCCAGCCTTCTGGGCACCCTACCTAATGACCAGGACCTAGGTCAATTTTTTTATTTATAGTTAAGTTTTTAGTTAGTATCTTTATCATGTTTTTATCTTATATTTGTGTGGTTTTTAAATAAATATATCTGTAGTATAATAGAATAATTATATTGTTAGTAATCTTTATTTATAATTATTACATTCATTAAAATACGAGTATCTACTTAACTAGTTATTGCAATAAATCTAAAAAAACCCCTTGAGCCATTGTACCAAGGATGCTGGCGGCATTTCCTCGTTGTATCACAATGCTGATATGTTTTGTGCGAAGTCAGCTCTTCGATCATCAGTTACGTCACCAGTTTATAAAAGTATAATAGAATATAAAAATACATCCAAAACATAATATATCAAAACTTAATAAATATTATAATAACCTAGCCTAGGGTGCCGCCGGCAACGGGGCAGGGCCCAGGCTGCCGGTGGTTAGGGCTGCAGAGAGAGGAACCGCCGGACTATGCGCGCCGTGTCCAGGATTACCGCCGAAATTTAGTTTTATTGTTAGATTTAATTATTTATAAAATTCACGACCGGTCTGGCCTAGTGGGTAGTGACCCTGCCTGAAGCCGAAGGTCCTGGGTTCGATTCCCGAGTCAGGGCATTTATTTGTGTGATGAGTATAGATATTTGTTCCTGAGTCATGGGTGTTTTCTATGTATTTAAGTATTTATATCTATCTATCTATTATATATATACATCGTCGTCTAGTACCTACAACACAAGCCTTTCTGAGCTTACCGTAGGACTAGGTCGATTCGTGTAGATTGTCCCGAAATATTTATTTATTATTTATTTTTCACTTCTCATGCTCTAAAAGTGTGTCATATTATGCTTGCCAAGGCGGACTAAAGTAATACATTTAGCCTCTTGGGAAAATATGTATACATATTTATGATATACAAAACGTTTTAAATTGACCAACCAGAACACTTCATCTTATTAAATCCACTAATCACGACACAAATATCGAAGTTAATCACAACTCTAGGTTTTTTTTTGGTGCAAATACTGTTTAAAAATGTGAAATCATTAAAAAAAACTTTGTATAAAGTATCATCCAATCAGACAATACCACAATATTAAAATCGACCAATGAGGAAACGTAATCAAATAGTCAAGGCATTAGGTGCTTTTTAGTTCCTACTTCACAAGCATTAAAAAAAAAGTTTAAATCGTTGGCAAACTCTTTGAAGCCCCAATTATACATTGTCTATGGCATTTATTCACGGCGTAGATATATCCTATCTGTATTAAAGCAGTGAAAAAAATACAAAGACTGCCAAATTAAACATTTTTGACTCAGAATTCATTGCAGGTGAATAAAATTGTATTTGTTAATTGTTGAAATGTTATTTTATATTATTTTCTCGCAATCGAAGTGAAAACTAGTATGCATAACTCGGGTCTAAACGCCATATTACCCCTCGAACAATTTTCCCTCACTTCGTTCGGGAAAATATCCATCTCGTGGTACTATGGCCTACTTTAGCCCCTTGTCAAACAATCTACTATTATTTGACTTATCCCTAGAAAAATAATAATTATGGATATACTTCGAATGTATAAAACAACATGACATGAGTATATATTATGAATGGTTGATGATTAAGAAAACATGCGGTAAGTTAAACGATTTTATGCAATTTACCAGCAATTTGTCTTGTAGCAATGACGTCAACTGTCAGCCGCCATTGACCTTGAACTTGTACTGACATGGAAGCAAGTGTTATCAGGACGACATTCATTTCCTTCCTTTTTAAATAATAAATAAATAAATATTTCGGACATTCCTACACAAATCGACCTAGTCAAAAAAGCTCAATAAGGCTTGTGTTGCAGGTACTAGACGACGATATATATAATAAATAGATACATATAAATACTTAAATACATAGAAAACACCCATGACTCAGGAACAAATATCTGTGCTCATCACACAAATAAATGCCCTGACTGGGAATCGAACCCAGGACCTTCGGCTTCATAAGCAGGGTCACTACCCACTAGGCCAGACCGGTCGTCAAACTAATTTTTTTACTTATTGAATTATTTCATTGAAAAAGACTTTTCACCTCACTAGCTCGGAAAGAAATATTTTATTGTTTAAAAACAGATAGCAAAGTTGCATTTTATTCTCTAGAGTGGGAAGTAATTTCATACAAATTGATTATTACTGAACGAATATTTTATTGATGTTAGCTGGTTGGATGTTCTTTTATTTGAGGTTTTTGAATGATAAATGATGGATGCCTATAGTTTTGAAAACATTTTAAAAGTTTTAGCGTTAATTTTTCCCTCGCGGCAGTGAGGTGAAAAATTGTGTATTCCACTCGGTGGCAAAGTGTGTTCCCCTCTCGTGCATTGAAACCATCTCAATACTCAAGATTCAACTTTTTGACCCACTCGCTATGCTCGTGGTTCAATTTTGGAATCTTTCGCTAGCTCGGGTCTCAATTAGCACGAGAAGGTAAACACTAACTTTGCCCCCTTGTAGAACAAATAACTATTTTACGAGTAGGTCACCGGAGACGGCAGAGACCCCTCTGGTTGGACTTATGGTTATGTATCGTATGACAGTTTAATTTTTCGCCATTTCTGTTATAGCTGCAGTTTAGCCATGTCTGCTTGTCTGTTTCTTCCATATAAGCTCAATGACCATTAGTCCTAGAGAACTGTAATTTCGTTTGAATATAAATAAATTATAGAATTTTTTTTCAATTTGCTCCCCTGCATGTGAAGGGTAATTAAAATTATTTTGGATCAAACTTACAATAGAGTGTGTTTTAGATAGGTATATGAAAAAATAACTGGGATTTACCTAAAAAAAAGTGAATGCTTACTGATATAATCGCTCTGGATGATAAATAAATAAATAAATAAAAATTACATGACAGACTTACTTACACAAATTGACCGCTCAAGATTTCTAGTGTTGTGACTCAGCCAACGATATATCTAATACACAAATACTTAAAAACATAGAAAATAGCCATAACTCAGGAACAAATATCTGGCATTTGAACCCAAGACCGTCGGCTTCAGGGATAGGGCTACTACCCACATGGCCAGATCTGTCGTCAAAATTGCGGGTGGTTTCTCTAAATGGAGAACCGTACTTAAGTTCGGAAAATATATAAAAAAAAAACTTGAAATTACATCTTGTTAAAGACTAAAGAAATATAAATGTATCCATTACATTTCAGCCGTATGCAGTCCACTGCTGGACATAGGCCTCCCACAAATAAGTCTTGTATCATCTTGGGGGTAGTTGCCATAGTCGCCACGCTTGGCAGGCGGGTTGGCGACCGCAGTAGTTGGGTTTCGATGGACGCTGCTGCCCGATTTTTCCCTTTGCCGCCTCTTACGACACCCGCGGGAGGAAATGGGGTGGTGGCTTTCTAGTCAGCCGGCATCACACGGTAATCCGGTATCCATTAACCATTAAAGAATAGGCTAAGGAACAAAGACTTCTCTACTGCAATGTCTCCGAGTGAGCCATTTTAAACTCGCGCCCACAGCATGTTAAGTGTCCCACTTAATATTCCTCCATGCGACTTATTTAAATTATCTTCTTTGGAATTTTTACTTAGTCACGTGTTAGGTTTTTTTTAAACTAAGGTAGTTAAATAGAAAAATAAATGTAGTTAAAAAAAACAACATGCCAACCGAATTGATAACCTCCTCCTTTTTTTGAAGTCGGTTAATAATAGAAAGTAGAAAGTTGTAACAAATCTAGTTATTTGTATTTCAACTTTTGTGAGTAATTATAATAATTAATAACTAGTTTATGAAAAATAACGGTTACACTCACGTTAATTTAGTCACTCGCGCGACATATTTCGGAGAGTATAGGTCTCCATTTTCAAGCACTAAGAGTGCCGAGTGCCCGTTCACGTCGCCGGCCCGTCACGCACTGCCGTTGCATTGCTTTGGATTTAGTTCGTTTTAGCTCTTGAAAATTAAGACTCTTCGAAATAAGGTGTATTTTTTCTAAAATCTTAGTTATCTTAAAATAAAATAAAAATCAATATTACAGGATATTGTGATACAAATTGACTGAACGGTAAGCGTGAGAAGGCTTCTGTTGATGGTACTCAGCCAACGATATATGTAATATACAAATACTTAAATACATAGAATACACCCATGACTACAGGATATCCAACTACGAGAGGATGAACTCATGGTGAGTTTTGACGTAACGTCTCTTTTCACTAATGTGCCGGTAGATGAGACTATCAAAATAATTTCCGATTTGATTAGTCCTACGTCGTTGCCTGCCGTGTACATGGAAGCGATAGAGTTATGTTTGAAATCGGGTTACCTAATGTGGCATGGGGATTACTATCTGCAGGTTGATGGAGTGGCTATGGGGTCGCCGATAGCTCCTGTGACCGCCAATATCTTTATGGAGTGGTTTGAAGAAAGTGCATTAAACAGCGCGACTATACGACCTAGATATTGGTGGCGGTATGTTGACGACATTTTCGCTATTGTCTCGAGAAACGACCTACAGGATTTCACGAAGCATCTCAATTCTATGCATCGTAAGGTCCAGTTCACGGTGGAGGAGGAAAATGACGGGAACTTGCCGTTTCTGGATGTTTTGGTCATGCGTAAACCGTGTGGGCGTTTACAAACCACGGTATATCGTAAACCAACTCATACAGATCGTTATCTGAGAGCAGATTCGCACCACCATCCGCTTCACTTATGTTCGGTACCCAGAACTTTGTTTAATCGGGCATTAAATCTCTGCGACCCGCCGTTTTTGGCCCGTGAACTAGGACATGTTAGGCGCGTATTGGAGAGCAATGGCTATGGATGGAGGCAGTGTTGTCGTGTTGCGAACGCCTCGGCTCGTCCCCGGCCGGCTGTAGTGGAACGACTGCCCTTATATTAAGGGCGTGACGGATAAGATCGGACACTTGTTACGCCGGAGATATTGCATCAAGACGATTTTCCGCCCTCATATGCAGTTAAGGCAGTTGGTGCGTTCGCCGAAGGACAAAGAGCCCTTGAACTGTCCAGGTGTATATAGGATTCCTTGCTCCTGTGGGAAGAGCTATATAGGAGAAACGGGCCGAAACATTGCCACCAGGATATCAGAACACATACGCAGCATGAAAAACAGGGACAGCCGTGGTTCTGCAGTGACGGAGCATATATTGGACTCGGACTCGACTCATTACATACGTTTCGATAAGGTAACCGTACTTTCGAAGGAAAAATTTGTAGTTCAGCGCAAAGTACGGGAGGCTATTGAAATTAGTCGTTATCCAAACTTTAACCGTGACTGTGGATGGTCTGTGCCCCCTAGTTGGAGAACTGTTTTGTGTGGTGCGTCGGCGTTTTGTGTGGACGGGCCTTTGCCAACGGACGTAGTAAGTGTAGTGTGCAACCCTACTATTGACAATATTGCTGAAAATGAGGGTAGTTTCTCGCCTCCCCGCCCTCAGCTGTTGTCGAGTGCGCGGTCGCGGAGAGCTGCGGCCCGCAGTCTGCGTCGGTTAGCCAACGCGAATGGCTCATGATTATGCTCCTCGTTACGGAGTGAAACATGTCGAGCAATATTCGACTTATAAAACGTGAGTTACCCGCTTTTATACAATTAATATGACTCACTACTGTGCTCGTCCATCACACAAATGAATGCCCTCACTGGGATTTGAACCCAGGACCATCGGCTTCATAGGCAGACATTACCCACTAGGCCGAACATGTCGTCAAATTGTATAATGGGTGTTATAAAAAACGTGATACAAGATTATCAAATCTGTTCATGATTTTGAAAATCTTTTACTGTGGGGTTAAGTTTGTAAAATTAAATAAAAATTGAGCCGTTCTACAGAAAAAATCAAGTATGTTGATGAAAATGTATGAGAGAGTTTTTTTTTACATATTATATTACAAAGTTGACCTCATAGTAAAAATTGTTCCAAATCATGACCATCTGGTCATGATTTGGCCGGCTTAATAATCTTGTATCACGTTTTTATAATACCCGGTATAATGTCATTGTATACACATACATATTTGTTACTAACATTCTTGGTGGCGGCTTCCTCGCACAACGTATCAGCATTGCGATACAACGAGGAAATGCCGCCAGCATCCTTGGTACAATGCCTCAAGGGCCTTTTTTACATTTTAAGTACTTGTATTAAAAAAAAATAAAAAACATTCTTGGTTAGTTCAAATATGCGATAATTTATTAATTACCTACGTCAGCCAGCGCTCTACACGACAACACTTCCATCATCACCACTTAGATAGTTGGCAGTCCTCTACTGTGCGTTTTTCTAAAAACTTCCTGCCTCGCACACCAAAACTCTGGAATAAATTGTCGTGTGCAGTTTTTCAAGAAAAGAGCGTATAGGGATCTTAAAGGTCGGCAACGTACTTGTGACTCCTCTGGTGTTGCGAGTGTCCATGGGCGGCGGTAGTTGCTTACCATCAGGCAATCCGTCTGCTCGTTTGCCTCCTATATCATAAAAAAAATATATAAAGTGAAAATGAATTCATATATAATATTTTGTCAGGTGTCAAATGGTTACTTGAAAATTTAGTTTTCTGTCTGTCATATTTGTTTACCTTATTTTTCTTTTATATTAAACCTGAATAGGTTAATGCGTCATAACGTAAGTAAACTGTAACATACAAAAATTAATAATCGAACGGAAATTTGGCGGCCATGACAGGTATGACGTCACACACTAATATGTACCTACAGTCAGCGTCATATAGTTGGTAGCATTTTTTTTTTTTTTGTTTTTATGTTATGACATAGGCGGCATACGAGCAGACGGATTGCCTGGTTGTAAGCAATTACCGTCGCCCATGGGCACCCGTAACACCAGAGGAGTCACAAGCGCGTTGCCGGCCTTTAAGGGGGGTTGGAGCTCTGGGAACCTTACTCACCATCAGGAACACAACACTACATACCTGAAAGGTGGCAGTGCTATTATGGCTGTGGTCTTCTGTAAGGAGGAGGTACTTCCCCAGTTGGGCTGCCCCAGATTCAAGCGTGATGGTCAACGCTGTGCGAAAAGAATCATAGAACACATAGAACGACATTGTGTTGTTTCTACAGTCACCATCAGATATATCGGAGCTGTGGAGGTGGTCAGAAATATCGGAACAGCGCCTTTATTGTCAAGGCGACAAGGTGCATGTTCCGATATTTTTGACCACCTCCACAGCTCCGATATATCTGATGGCGACTGTACATTCGGCTTATTTATCTTTTCGCCGTACTATGTAATGCAGCGCCAAGCGCCATCTATGAGCTTATTAGCGAGACGTCCGCATAGAACTACCTAGTATAGATAAATTAGCGAGTGCGTGGATTTGCTTCTATAGTGGTATTGTGTGTTTATGAGCATTCTATATTTGAAATTTTATTTTTCCCGTAAAACCACTATACTAAATGCAATTCCACGCTCTCGCTCATTTTATTTATCTATACAGGGTGGCTCATTCAAATCGGTCAGTATGGGAAAATCTGGAACTATAAGACATACAAAGATTTGTTCTTAGGAACCATGTCATCGATTTTAGGGACAAGAAAAACTGCATACATAGATTAAAAAAAAAACTTGTACTCTGTTCGAGAATCGAACCTTGTTGTTTTGGAAAATAAAATTTTTAATCATTTTCGTTTGGATTTGGACTGTGTTGGTTATAGGCAGCAAAAGTTACAATGAAACATGGTATCTCAAATGAATAAATTAATATAATAAAATTGTAATTCAATATCTTTTTTTTTTTAATCTATTTATGCAGTTTTACTTATCCCCAAAATCGATGACATGGTTCCTAAGAACAAATCTTTGTATGTTTTATAGTTCTAGATTTCCCCATACTGACCGATTTGAATAGCCACCCTGTATACTGGGACGGTGAGACTTATTGTTACCTATTGCTGTCAAACGTGATAGATGACGCTAATGCATTTGCCAGAATGTTAAACTAAAAATTACCTCTTTATAGGTGATTAGAATTCAGTTAAATGTTTGGTGGACAGTTATTGAAGGGTAGTAATTGAAACCCCATCAGGAAATTGTTCTATTTGTAGATAAGCACAATTTATTTTCAGTTTTAGGTGGTGGCAGAGTGCAAAGCGGGTGGAGGGAGTAGCCTAAACGATCACAGCGCTCGCTACGGCTAAAATTGTCATTTTTGTCGCTGACTTGAGCTGTCAAATCCATATTGCAGTAAACATTTTCTAATTGTTTTAATAATGTTACTGACTACCATTGTCCAAAATTGTGTAATATAGTAAAATAACACAAGATTTCATTAATATTTTTCACAATATTTACTTACTTCTTGTTTGACAGCGGTGACAATGTTGTCCATAATCCGCCTGTCACGTGACGCTGTCGTCGCGCTCGGTCCCAATAGAAAAGTAGCCAGTTAATGGCGATTTAACAGACATTTAAATCTATAAACTGATTAATGAACATAGCAAGAAATTGTGCACGCTGGACCTCATAAATTGAGCGCCAATATATTTCTTTTTTTTTATCGATTTCATGATAAGGAAGTCTCACAGTTGAAGTTATAAGTCAGTTAAAAACGACACCACGTCGTTAAGGAATTGTAGAACAAAAAAACTTAAGGAAGAGAATATCTTCGATATTTAAATCGAAAGAAAAATAGAAAATAATTACTCGCGGCTGGACTCGAACCCACAACCACTGGATCACTAGCCCAGTGCACTAGCAATTGTGCTACACGAGTACCGCTTAGACTTGTAAATTTTTTCTATTTATCCCTCGTCGTATACGTCATCATGGGTGACGTGTAAACACATCTACCGTCAGCGTATTGAACACTTAACGGCATCGAAGTCTCAATTTTCATTGAAAATTCATCGATCACAATGTGCTACCCCTTTCTAAATTAGACGTTTCTGCATAATAAAAAATAATTAAGGATAATAATTAAAAAATAAGCAGTGAAAGTAATAATTATATTTATTGTCATATATATAAACATTAAAGTCATAAACTACAAAGATATTAAGAAATCTGTTTAAATGGCACTTGACCTTATTTAATAATTTTTTTACATGAATTCTTATAAGTATCTCTATTAATAGAACATTACTACAGAGGTTGCCGGGTGAGTAAGGGGTTGCCGGCCGAGTTGAATACAGGTTGATTGTTATGAGGCCGGCAACCCCTTTTCACGCCGAGGTATGTATAGTGCTTTTCTCAAACATGCAATACAATTGTTTAAAAAAAAACTCAAAGATGTTAAAGGTTTATTTTTAGAAAAACTAAAAGTAAACTCGCCAAATAAATTGTATAAATTTACCAATTAATATGAATGTCATAGAGCCACCATTTTTTTAATGGCCAATCTCCATGATGCTGTCACAAATTTGGCATAATTTGGAAAAGAAGACTTTGCCGGCCTAAAACGGCCTCTCGTGCCAAACCTACAACATACTTCGCGGCCAAGGAATACAATATCAACATTGTGGTGCATGTTTGAGAAATAGTATATTTTATATAATTAACTTAATTTTAACATAACCTATATGTCGGTGGCAGATCGTAAAATCCGCCAAATCGAATTCCTGATTTTTTTTAAATGCTAGTCACATAAAACGAATAAATAGGTTTTAAGTTAGCGAGGGGAGCGGTTTCATCCTTACGTTGTGTATATTCCATTCATTCGCACGAAGCGATTCGCTTCTACCTTCCTATGCGGACTGCTAAGGAATGGAATTAGCTCCTTTAGTCTGTTCCGGAAAGATATAATTTGGGTCTTTTCAAGGCAAGAGTGAAGAGGCTGTTACTGAACCAGCGTGCTACACCCTCGACCTCGTCGACACTTACCATCAGGTGCGACAAAAAAAAAGTTTGCGTTAGATGCCCGAAGGGCAAACTAGCCAGAAATAGGAGCCTCAATGGGAATAAAGAAATATTTTCCACGTGTCACGATATGCCTAGGCATTTTATGATATGGCGAATTTTACGATCGGCCGCCGACATATATAATGGTTTTACATTTAAAAAAGCTGGGGTATCAGCCTATGAGTCTCCTTTTACCAAACTACTTAATTATTTCTTATAAACAACATTTTCTAATCATAATATTTTTTATTTTACGTTATATCAACCTAGCCATGTATAGGTGAAAAACTTAACTGAGCAACATGTCTATGTAGTTGTGCAGATAATTAATATGGAACTTATTATTTTTGCTTTTGGGCTATTATTAGCGCCGCATCGACCAGGTATGATCTATTGTGGCAGCCCTTTTTTATAGTTAATTACTGATTCCCGTTGAGTCCAGAAAGCTCCAGATTCTTTGGGCTGTAATGTTGTGTACCTCATATGGAACTTACGTCAACATTTGAATATAGAACACCGACATGCGTACACACGTTACTACTACATAGGCCAGGTGTTTTAGCTAAGTTTTTCATCTAAATAGAATGCACTCAACATCAGAAGACAACGGTTTTTCATTACGCGGCAAAATTAAGAAAATTGGCATGTAGCTCAACAATCCCTTTATGCGACTGATCAGTCGCCATCAGATATATCGGAGCAGTGGAGGTGGTCAAAAATATCGGAGCAACGCCTCTATTGTCAAGGCGGTAAAGTGCATGTTCCGATATTTATTTTATTACCTTTCACAGCTCCAAAATATCTGATGGCGACTGTACATGGTCAAAAATATCAACGCAGCCAAAGTGACTAAATACATTATGTATACCGTAAAACTACCCAACTGTAGTCCAATAGTGCAACTATGGTCCAACCCTTTAATTCGTAATTTAGTATCAATCATAATACTTATTCTTTTTGGTTTTTTCTTCATTGATTAATTCATTTATAGACAGCCGTTGGCTTTTAACTGTGTAATTTAAATAATACTTACACCTAAACGAGGATATTCAACTTAGTTTTGGACCATTGTTGGGAGATTTTGGACTATACCTCTAGTTGGGTAGTTTTACGGTACATCTATTGTGTTATTAAGCTGCATTAATACATATTTCTGTTCAAATCGTAACAATCTACTGAAGCGACGGTATATTACGGATCGCCAACCCGCCCGAAAAGCGTATTCACACTGTTTACTGCAATATCTCCCCATATTGGCCTTGTTCAAGACTACACCTATATTAACGATTCTGTATGTATGTCTGTAACCATTAATCTCTGGCTTCAAGCAGTGATACCCCTGGGTAGATCCCGCATCTGCCGCAACGTGCGCCGGCACGACAATCGCCGGGACCCGAACCGGGGAAAGCCGGCGACGCGCTCCACAGGCACTGGGGCCGCTCGCCTGCAAGTTACAAGGTATTTTTATACAACGACGGTGGCAAACAAGTATACAGCCCGCCTGATGGTAAGCAGTTAGTAGCCTATGGACGCCTGCAAGTCGCCAGGAGGCTATATAACAATGGTTTTTATGAGTTAATATGTAAATTAACAAAGTTTTCAACTAAGAACTAACAATTGAAATAGATGACATATAGGTACTTAAGAAAAAGCGACGAGGACCTCCGGAGTCCGAGGAGGGAATTGAACCCGCATCTCCAGCTATCGCGGCTGACGTCTTAACCAATGGGGCCGCCCGAGCACAGTCAACCCGTCGAAATTTGTCAAATCTATGTAGTTAATCTTGTTTATTTTTTAACGGTTTTTGGGCACCGTTCATCAAATCTAAGGCGATACACTACGCATTTGTTAAAAGAATTCCATTGTCAATAGAAGCCGAAAGAAAAAACCTACACACTCCCTCTTTAAAGAACCTAGGCTCAAATTATTATATTCTAGCCCACTGAGAAAATCTTGGAAAATAATCTGATTAGTTACCTAAAGAACATATGATGTTCATATGTAAATTAACAAAGTTTTCAACTAAGAACTAACAATTGAAATAGATGACATATAGGTACTTAAGAAAAAGCGACGAGGACCTCCGGAGTCCGAGGAGGGAATTGAACCCGCATCTCCAGCTATCGCGGCTGACGTCTTAACCAATGGGGCCGCCCGAGCACAGTCAACCCGTCGAAATTTGTCAAATCTATGTAGTTAATCTTGTTTATTTTTTAAGGGTTTTGGGGCACCGTTTACCAAACTCTAAGGCGATACACTACGCATTTGTTAAAAGAATTCCATTGTCAATAGAAGCCGAAAGAAAAAACCTACACACTCCCTCTTTAAAGAACCTAGGCTCAAATTATTATATTCTAGCCCATTAAGAAAATCTTGGAAAAAAGTCTGATCAGTTACCTAAAGAACATATGATGTTCGACAGAACAGCGCCACAGCTTCTTGCCAGCTCGCGTACTCGCCAACTTGAAGCTCAGATGAGTCTCGAACGGGTCGAACTCGCCAACCCGCAAGCGGAGCGTGTACACCCGCTTGTTGTAGCTGATCTTGCTGATCTTGGCCCAGGGGAAGCGGTTCATTAGCACACTGGAATGTTTAAAAATTTATATAATTAACTTTCGGACTGCTATGCAATATCGCCTACCAAGCGTGGAGGGAACTCCCTCGCGATACCTAACATCGTTTGTCCTAAATTCACTTGTCCGAAATGTTTGCCCTAATGATCAATTGCCATAACTATCATTTCCTATAATGTAATGATTGCCCAAAAACTCATTTGCCCGAATAATTTTTAACATAATTATTCATATCCCTAATGTTATTTTGCATAATTTTCTAAATTTCTAATAACGTTTTACCTAATGAATTAACCCTAAGTGTTGTTGTTGTTGTTGTCCTAATGGGCATTAGTCTTAACAATATTTATTCATAATGTAAAGAAACTTATTTTTCTAAAAATGTATACTATAAGTATTTACTGTAACTACTTATTGAGATTTGATTCCGGCTCTGTGAGTTTACAGTAGGTGTATGTAAAATAATGTGCGTAGTAGAATTTGATTATGGCGTAAGTGTATAAGGTCTAAAGCAGAGACCAGTTAGGTACGACGACGAGCGAAGCGATGAGGAGTGTTATTTATATTTGAATTTCTAAGAAAAGTGAGGACAAATAATGTTAGGTAGTCCAAATGTAGGACAAACTACAATAGGCCATGTAATGGTAGGTAAAATAATCATTAGAATTAACAATCTTTAGGCTTACTGATAATTATGATACATGACTATTATGGCACATAATGTTAGGTGAAATAATAAAATGGCAAGTGACGTTAGGAAATAAAACATTATAGAGAAAAAAAAATCCATACTATGTTAGGAAAACAGAAGATAGGACATATGATAGTGTTAGTTCAAAAGAGCATTAGGACATAAAACGTTAGGGAAAGCAAAAATAGGTTAAACAAAATTAGGGATTCCGATATAGATTCCTTACGGCTGAAATGATGATGTACTAACCCATCTCGGTAGACTGCGATGCCACCAGCCCCAACCCCCAGTACCAGGTCCACATCCTCAGAGTCCCTGACGCAGTGCAGCTCTGCCCCGTACAGAGGCAGCTTCTTGGCATTCTCCAGGTAACTCATCTCGGCTTCCGCTGGGGTCTGGCCTCTGGATAGAAATAGTTATTTGTTATTCAAGAGGGCAAAGTTAGTGTTTACCTTCTCGTGCTAATATTGCCTAGACCCGAGCTATCGAAAGATTCCAAAATTGAACCACGATCAGAACGAGTGCTTCAAAGAGTGTAGACTTGAGCATTGGGAGGGTTTCAACGCACGAGAGGGGAACACACTTTGCTACCGACTGAAACACACAATTTTTCACCTCACTAAGCAGTTAATACAAAAAAAAAACTCGATTAGTAATAAACATTTTGCATGAATTTGCTTTGCACACGTGAATAAAATGCAAATTTGCTATCTGTTCTCATGGAATAAAACGGTTCTTTACGAGCTAGTGAGGTGAAAAATTCATTTCGGGCGAGGGAGACAATAAAGTTCCATATTAATAGATATGAAAATGTCACTGTTACTGAACCAGCGTGCTACACCCTCGACCTCGTCGTCACTTACCATCAGGTGCGACTGAGGTAAAACGCTGGTCAGTCTTATATAAAAAAAACGCATTTAATCAACGAACTAGTAATACTATAGAAACCTGACTCGAGTTCAAAAATGACCCCACGGCTAGTGTGCCGCGAACGATCGACTGAGCCGTGGCGGAGTTTGACAGCTTTAGTAGTACAGTACGAAATTGTCTATTGGCTAAATTCTAAGCTGCTCTGACATATTTATGAAGAGGGGATAGCTGTCAGTGTCAGCGCGCCTGAGGTCATTTTTGGAAGGCATTTTTGTATGGAGAGCTGTGTCTATATATATTCAGTTACCGCATTTAATAAAGTTCTTAGATTGACAGCTCGGGTCTCATCGTATTCCGATAAAGATCCGAGTTTTCCCGAAGGAAAATAATTTCTCACTATATCTGTAATTCGTACTTGTGTTTAACATAAAGCTCCCTTATATGGTCGTCCAGTTCTTCAGTCCTGACGCTGGGCGGCGCCGCGCTGTGGGCGGCCAGCACCGGCGGCGCCACGTGGGCGGGCTCGAAGTCCCCCAGTTCCGCCTGCAGCACGTACGAAGCCAGCAGGGCGTGGGTGATCATACTGCAGGACAGGCGGCCTGGGAAGTGGAAACATGGGCTTGTTGAGTTAACGTCGTACAGTTAACTTTTTAACCTGGTGACTTTTGGAACCCTGGTATGTCCTTAAACTACGTCCAACAATGCTGAGGGCACAGCGATGACCGTCACGCTTCAGTCTGGAGAAGCAAAATTATTTGACATCTCGTGTCTTGAAAGCCTCGCTACGCTCAGGAATCTATCTTTGAACCATTCGCTTCGCTAATGGTTCAATCTTAGATTACTTCGCTTGCTCAGCTTTCAATTTCAAAACTAGCGCCAAATAACCACTTTGCATCCTTGCATAACAAATAACTATTCTGCTATTATCATACTCAGATATTAGCAAAAAAACTCCTTTATCATAAGATAGATACACATGCCAGCTCTAAGGGTTAAAATTTGCATGCATTTGCGTTTCATAAATTTAATTGTCCATGCACATTGGAAGCCTTTTGTACCATCATCTTCCTCGTCTTGTCCCGACATTTTACCACGGCTCATGGCAGCCTGGGGTCCGATTAGCAACTACAGGATGTGGAGCAGATAATAGTTTTACTAAAGCGACTGCCATCTGATATTCCAACCCGGAGGCTAAACTAGGCCTTATTGGGATTAGTCCGTTTGCCTCACGATGGTTTCCTCCACCGAAAACAGACTGGTATATCAAATGATATTTCGTACATAAGTTCCGAAGAACTCATTGGTACGAGGGTTTGAACTTGTGACCTCAGCATTGCAAGTCGCACGCTCTTATCGCTAGGCCACCAGCGCTTTTACCCTAACCCTACTGTAACAATGGACCATATCATTGTTCATTCGTTGTGAATATTCCATTGATTCGCAAAAACCGTTTCGCTTCTACCTTCCTAATGCGGACTGCTAATGAATGGCATTCGCTGCCTTCGTCTGTATTCCCGGAAATATATAATTTGGGTCTTTTCAAGGCAAGAGAATAGGCTGTTACTGACCCCGCGTGCTACACCCTCGACCTCGTCGACACTTACCGTCAGGTGTGACTGACAAAGAAAGATACCCAACTTTCCGACTCCGATTTGATTAATTTTGACATATGTTATAGAGTAGTCTAAAATAACAGACACGTATATTTTTAGCTGCCCAAACTCAACGAGTTTGCAGAAAATATCCTTCAGAGTACTGAAAATTGACCAAACCTTCTAATATATCTAAAACGAATGAAATCAGAGTCGGACAGTTGGGTACCCTTGTGAGATCAAACGCTGGTCAGTCGTGTATATAAATAAAACATTAATTATCACTTTAGCAACTAACGACCCTCCTGTCGGGCACACCGCTCGTAGGCACGTAACCGATTACATGGGTTTCTCCATGGGAAAGTGTTAAATTAGACGAAAGACTTACCTTCCATGAGATCTCTCCTAACGGCTAAAGCGAGCTGGTTGCGAGTCTCGTCATCATGAAGCTCGGAAGGCTCTGGCGGGTAGAACTTCACGGCGAAACGCATGTCCCAGGGTTCATCTGGAATTGGTACAGCGGCAATGAGCAAAAGAAAGCAATGACCTTTCTAAAAGGCTCGTCGACTCCATTTGTGACCGCAGAGCTGGCAGTTTCCGCGCAAAACGCATCAGTATCGAGATACAGCGGGGGAATGCTGCCAGCATTCTCGGCACCAAAGGGGCCCAATTTTAACGACGTTTTTAAAATGTCTATTATTATTTTTTCTTTAGTTTTATTGTTTACGTTGTATTTATCTGTAAATTGTTTGTTATTCTAAATAAAAAGTTAAGTTTGAAAGAAAGCTAAACTGTGTGGAAGTCTAATACGGGCGAAGAATTAAACCAGACATAGGATTTACCAGTATAATCATTAACCAAAAGGTTTTTCTTTTATTATACCTATTATACACATGTAATTAATTTTTGTAAAATTTCTGAGCAGTAATGTACTGCGAACATTACACGATATTAAGCTTTTGAAACTAACTGTCAACGAGTGTTTAACTCGAGTGTGTTGCATTACGTTGCGGCCCGAATTTTTTTATATGGATAAAATTTTAATTGCACTTCTAAGTAAAAGTTATCTAAATATATTTCGTATGTCCTATTCTACCCTCCGTTAAGAGATTCGCCCGTATAAGACTTCCACACTGTACACCCCGTTATCTAATGCTCATTTTGGGGGCAATCTAAAATAGTGATGTTGCTTCACATAATTAGTCAATTCATATTAATTTATCTATAAAAGTTATGTGTCAAACTAAAATTATTCTTCAGTGAAAGCTATAGAGACACATTCATTCCTCTTTTTAGTCTAATCGGAGGGCAACAATTATAAATATCGAATATCGTCAATTTGGGGTCCGATTTTCGAAATAGTGACCGAGTAATCTTCATAAAGATTCTCATTCATTCTCTATGAAAATCAATTGGTGACTATTTCAAAAATCGGACCCAAGATCTTTTGATATGTTATTGAGTGACTAAGTCAGCTTAATTTTTTATCGACTTATATTATCGTAACTGCCCAATCACTTACCCCTAAACTGAGCATAAGATAACGGGGTGTACTTAAGAGACACCTATTACAAGAGTGTTAAATTACTTTTCAATTTATTTAAATTATTTATTAAAAAACAAATGTATTGCACAAAACGAAAAAAGAGAAATGAGTTGTGACTTTGAGGTTTTCGATAACGAGTATCGAGGTTACTATTAGCGCATGTCGTTCGCACTAAAATAGTACAAGCGAGATGCACAGATAGTATACTCGATACTTCGTTATCGAAAAAGTCAATGTCACAACTCATGGTAAAGGTCCATCCAGCGTCTTCCGGCGACCTTAATGAGGACGTCAGTCCATCTTGTGGGTGGACTTTCAACGCTGCTCTTGCTAGTCCGTGGTCTCCACTCGATTATGTGGATAGGAACAACTTTTGTTACTGACTACACTACACTATAGTAAACATGACAACTTACTTTTGAAGGTCTTTGAGAGTCTTTTCCCCAAGTCTACCCAAGTCCTGGGGTCTCCCCTCTGCGCGTGAAGGAGACCGAAGTAGTCCCTCTCTGTCAGCTGCAGCTCGTCGCATATTCGGTCTAGTAGATCACCTCCCTTCGCCTTGCGCTGTAAAGCCAGATAAATCTTTTGAGAATATCACATTACTATACGATTTCTGGTCGTGTGATGCCGGCTGACTAGAATAGCACCACCCCATTTCCTCCGGCGGGTGTCGTAAGAGGCGACAAAGGGAAAAATCCTACGGACGGGCAGCAGCGTCCGTTGAAACCCAATCTACAGCTACTGCGGTCGCCAACCCGCCTGCCAAGCGTGGTGACTATGGCAATTACCCCCAAGATGACAAAAGTCATATTTGTGGGAGGCCTATGTCCAACAGTGGACTGCATACGGCTGAAATGTATGTATACCCTCGACCTCGTCGTCACTTACCATCAGGTGCGACTGAGGTCAAACGCTGGCCAGTCTTGTATAAAAAAAAATATATGTCCCTTTTATTTACACGGGAGCGATTATCTTTTGTCCCTTGAAATAGCTGATAGCTCATAGCTTACTAGCTCGCGGTGGGATGTGCCTAAAGAAGCGCACCCAAAAGGGTAGCTTGCATATAATAAGATGCCATAGTGCTTTACACTGAGACTGTTTTAGCATTAGCACAGCTCTCCAGATCTCGTAAATATGTTATTTGATGTGCCCATGAAATCTGTGACCCCATTGAAAAAGGGCACAAGGAACGAACAACTAGTATGAAACTTACATCGTTTCTCACTAGAGCCGCAGAAATGTAGTGCCTACTATAAAACAAACAGAACTTCAGAGCAACAAACGATTGATTTATCGAGGCCGCGATATTTTCAGTGGATTGAGATGTTTTGCAGAATGACTTGATACATCATAATACTGATTTAAACTTTCACGGTTTGTACACATTATTAAACATGAACGGGACTTAACCGCGTATATTAACTTTAAAATTTACCTCCGACGTTTCGAAGACGACGTTGTCCTCGTCGTCTCGCTTAAGCTTGTCATATTTTTTCTATTTATCCCTCGTCTTATACGTCATCATGGGTGACGTGGAAACACATCTATAGTAAGCGTATTGAAAACTTAATGGCATGGAAGTCTCAATTCATATTGAAAATTCATCGATAACAATGTGCTACCCCTTTCTTAATTATTTTTATTTATAAAAGTTGTTATTTTTTTTTTAATGACAACAGGTGCAAACGAGCAGACGTATGGCCTGATGGGAAGCAATTACCGTCGCCCATGGGCACCCGCAACACCAGGGGAGTCACAAGCGCGTTGCCGACCTTTAAGGGGGTTGAAGCTCTGGGAACCTTACTCACCATCAGGAACACAACACTACATACCTGAAAGGTAGCAGTGCTATTATGGCTGTGGTCTTCTGTAAGGAGGAGGTACTTCCCCAGTTGGGCTTCTCCGGACTCGAGCGTGATGGTACTTCGCTGTGCCCTACCTCTCATTGTTGGACGTAGTTTAAGGACATACCCGGGTCCAAAATTTATTCCGGGTATTTGGTAGTGCACTGGGCTAGTGATCCAGTGGTTGTGGGTTCGAGTCCCGCTGCAAGTCAAAATATCTGTGCTCAACACAGAAATAAATGCCCTGACCGATCCGAACCCAGGACCATCGGCTTCATAGGCAGGGTCCCACTAGGCCAGACCAGTCGTCAAAGGTACCTACATCGACGTCAACATTGATGTGCTCCCCGTTGAGCAGTTCGATGCGCGCGCGCCGCTCGTTCCCCATTGGTCGATCGCCGTCCTCCGACGCCAGCCGGCGAAGGCTATCGCGCATTATGCCACCTGAAAAAAAAATAGCACTCAGATTCGACTCAAAATGGGTACCAGGCAATGTTGGAGCTCTGAGTGTTCAACTTGTGACATTTTAAACTCAGATACAAACAGAGGCTATTTAATAGGCCCCATCAGAAGTCACTTTGTGAGTTTTTTGTCACCTGAGCCCTGAGTGTAAGTTTTTAACGTAACTTTACGTCACGAACGCGTTTGCGTTTCCCATATAAATAACATTATCACTTACGCGTTCGTAAACGCTTTTTTATGTCAAAAGTAACTTACACTAGAGCCTCTGTTGTTAGAAAGAGATTTCCGCTTAAATTACAAGTTACTATTCGAGAAATAGGTTCAGGTAACTAAGAACAAATCAAATTATTTTTTATGAAATATTTTTTTATTGCTTTGATTTTTAAGTAGTAATACTACTATATAAATTAAAAGTTGAAATAGATAAAAAACGACGAGGACCTCCGGTGTTCGAGACGGGATCTCTCGTCGTTTTTTTCTTAAGTATATGTTATCTATTTCAACTTTTAGGTTCAGGTAATTCAAAAATATTAATGTTAAAAATTAATTATTGTGGACATTTGCAAAAATATTATCTACATTTTTGGCGGGAAATTCAAAACATCTTATGGCCGTCTTCCACTGTGAGTCCGTCCTTCCAATTAATGAGTCCGCTCCGCACGCTGTGGAAGTCGGGCATTAGGCTCGTCACACTTGTTGTTTTCACAACTTTACTTTTCACACAATTTTATTTGTGGTACTAGACTTTACTTTCATTTTAGTTAATAGGAAAGACGCTGTCTCCTAAGATAATGAGTTATTGTTCACACTTTCACGACATCTATCAGATCTCACGACTAAGCATCCCCGCTGGTTGCTACCGTGTTCCCGCTGTATGCGTTTGCGCAGCTTGCCGGGTTCTATTCGGAACCAGTGACACTTGACCTCCAGATTAATATAGTTAGAAAACATAGACATAACATTTAACTAGACGGAGCGTGCTAATAATAATACCACGATCGAAAGGGATGGTCTTATGTAATTTTCCATAGGTAGGGCAGAGACGACGCTATTTTCGTCCGTCCTTGTCATAGTCTCACATATTTTTGTTCCCCTCCACACTGGACCCTTCAGAACTGTCAAAGTTGGAGGGGAGCAAACAAATACATTTGGAGTTTTCTTGGGTTTTCAACCAAAATTGAGGAAATTATTACAGAATAAGCTAATATTTTTGTTATAAAGAATGTCCTGTAAAGCAAAACTATAGTGAATTGTTACATTTTGGGCTACAAAAGCCAGAATATCTTTGTTCCTTACTGGCGTTCGCGGATGCGTTCTCCAGTTATTATTCCTCCTATTTAGGTAATAAAATTAACAAATGCACTCGATATCTAACCTTCTAGTATAGTCAGTCGTTAGATGAATCTTGGTAAATAAGCTTAATTAAATTCTGAGATATTGTACCAAGGATGCTGGCATTTCCTCGTTGTATCCATTATAGCTGCGTTCACATTTATCGCCGGGCAGTGTTGTACAGCAGCGATCGTGGCCCACAAAAATGGTCCCGCCGGAAGATCAGCGCTGACTCTCGGGTCAGCATTTATGCTAAGGCTGGTCCATTTTGTGGTAAACTTATTGATTTACATTATTATTTTTTTACAAACTAATTGTTTTTTATGTTACTCCGCGATTAGACATGCTGGCTCGTCGCTCGCCTCGCTATTCGTCGAAGCGTTCGACGAAACTTTGCCTGTACATAAACGTGATACGAGGGACGAGAGGAATAGCGATACGTCCGCGTACACATGCGTGCTCGTGTTTCACCTCGTTATTCGCCTCGCTACTCGAGCGAAAGGGTGGCGGTAGCAATGCACGCAAGAGAAGTTTCCAAAGTTGCGAAACTTTCCACATGAGAATTTCTCGGTAACTTCTGAGAATGTTCTCGAGAACGAGAATTTATCGAATTACTTAATAACTTCGTGGTTTTTACCATGAACATTCACCATAGTTTAGATATAATCATTATAATATAAATATTTTACGGGTTTGCACTCCAGTTTGCTCCAGTTATCAATTAATTATCATCTTATCAACGGACAGTAAAATGTGTATCGAAGTAATTATAGTCATTTAAATAAGGTTATATAAATAAGGTACCACAACAAACACCTGGTTCGGTCGTTTTAGTGTATATATCAATGAATTTAATAATAAACTTGTTTTTGTACATAACATGGTAAGAAATTACTTATTGCAATGATCTTCAAATTAATTCAGAACATTCAGAAAGAGACAGAGGTTTGTGTACTAGCCGTCCCACTCAGCTTGTTTTTTTTCTTCATGTTCGGCTAGCGAAAATTAACCTTAAGCTGATGATTATAAAGCACATTTTACTTATTGACATTATGCAAAAAACTTCTTTCAGCATATATTAAAACTCCTTGCTCAATTGTTGACACGAGTTAACGCGTCAATTTGACACGACCAAAGACAAGCATCAAGAAATAGTTCGGTAACTTAGTTTAAATCTGCGGCGCTACCGTGTAAAACCGTATTCGTAAATTTCGGACGATTGTCTCTCTTACTCCCATGACGCCTTAATTGGAGAAAAAGAAAAAAAATCACAATATACGAACTTTCAATGTTCGCGGTACCGGCCCAAGGCTATATTTGTGAAGTCCGAAAGTAGAAATGTTCTCTAAAATACAATGAGAATTTAAGGAACTTATTGGTAACTTATCACTTATCAACCAAATAGCTGACTGTAATTGACAATAATATATGCAGAATAACATGTAGTTTTAAGTTATGCCTATTAAAACTTTATTCCGGGTATATACTCTTGTTTAAACAATAAGTTTCATGTTGCAGGAATGTTCTGCGAACATTCCCGAGAACGTTTCCGCTTTTTGAGAATGTTCTGCAATTTGTACATTGCTAGGTGGCGGTAGCATTATAAGTTTGTAGTTTATCACTAATAAATAATTTTAAATTGAATCGCAATACTGATACGTTGTGTGAGGAAGCCGTAGCTCTTCGGTACCGTATTTTTTTTATAGATATACCCACGATGGAACTAGCATATAAAAAAGGTTGTCAAATACTCGTAAAATGTCGACCTCAAAATTAGACAAGACCAGACATTTTTAAATACCTCATTTTCTCGTGCGTTGAATTCATAATCGGAGGTCAAAGACTTATTCAAATTATGTTATAGCAAGATTCGGTCGATCGAACACGTAGCGGAGACGGCATGCTTCAGTTGTGATGCTTTCTCTGTTTACTGGGTCGTGTCCGGCGCATCTTATTATTGGTTAATCATCGTTTTATATTGCATTGTATTTCCTTATATAAATAAATGTTACAAGACATTCTTATACTTTATTGAATTTCACGGTAAGCTCAAGAAGGCTTGTGTTGTGGGTCACACCAACTATATACATATGTATATAATATACTTAAATATATAGAAAACACCCATGACTCAGGAACAAATATCTGTGCTCATCACACAAATAAATGCCCTGACTGGGATTTGGACCATCAGCTTCATGGACACATACCCGGGGGTATGTCCTTAAACTACGTCCAACAATGAGAGGTAGAGCACAGCGATGACCATCAAGCTTGAATCTGGGGCAGCCCAACTGGGGACGTACTTCCTCCTTACAGAAGACCACAGTAATAGCACTGCTACCTTTCAAAGGTATGTAGTGTTGTATTCCAGATGGTGAGTAAGGTTCCCAGAGCTCCAACAACTTTTACGGTAGGCAACGCGCATGTGAATCCTTTGGAGTTACAGGCGTCCATATACTACGGTAACGGCTTACCATCAGGCGGACCGTATGCTTGTTTGCCACCGTCGTTGTATTAAGAAAATACATACCCGAGGAGTTTTGTAGCTCCTCGGGTATGTATTTTCTTCGTCCTCGTCAGCCGCAGCAGAATCCTAATAATCTTTCGTATCACCAAAGTTTGGCAGTAGAATTTCTAAGCAAAAAAATAACAATATCATTTTTCGCAGTAGCACCGCTGTACATAAAAACAAATCGTTTAAAGTAGAATAGACGATTTCTGTATCTACCTAAATACGCTAGGCCCATGGAGTCCCAGCGTGAGCTTTTTGAAGAATTCAAGAAGCGTCTGGTTGACGTAACTGGTGACGGAAGAGCTG
Source organism: Grapholita molesta (assembly GCA_022674325.2). NCBI lineage: Eukaryota > Metazoa > Arthropoda > Insecta > Lepidoptera > Tortricidae > Grapholita > Grapholita molesta. Next base: position 2,239,925 of record CP053141.2, on the reverse strand, counting down.
GCGGCTTCCTCACGCAACGTATCAGCATTGCGATACAACGAGAGAATACCGCCTGCATACCTGAAGGGCCTTTTTTAGATTTAATCTAAAGTATAGTCTATACTTTTAGGTAGTTAAAAAAAGGTTTAAACAATCTTGATGATCAATCTTGATTTTAGATAATTATTGTTGCTGGTTAGACATTAAGTTATGTCTTATGTAATGCAGTTAGCACGAGTAGTTTAGCTGTTAGTGCTAAATTGATCAAATAAAATAAACAAATAAACAAATTTTATTCATATACGCTGAATTAAAATTTGGTGCTTTTTTTTATACCACAAAGGTGGCAAACAAGCATGCGGCCCGCTTGATGGTAGGCGGTCACCGCAGCCTATGGACGTTTACAATACCGAGGCATCATTCACGCGTTGCCGACCCCGTAAAAACCTCTTTACACCCTTTTTGAAGAACCCCATACTGTAGTCCTTTGGGATGACCTCCGCAGGAAGCTCATTCCACAACCTTAGCGTACGCGGGAGGAAATTCCTCTGAAACCGTTGGGTACGCGACCATTTTGGTTTTAAAGTATGTGGGTGAACTCCCTGACGGTGGCGAGCGGTGCGATGATAAAAAGTAGCTACAAAGAACTAATTTAAATACATAGTGCATATATATGTGTCCTAAGACTGCCATCATTGTTATGATATGAAGTGACCTTACTCGATAAGGCGTCTGCAAGCATGATTTGAATGATATAATGATATGTGATGGTCCTCTACTTTATGGTGATACGTTAAATAATAATTAATTTTCAACGAACAGCATCCCGTTTTAGACCCGGTTATATCCTTAAACTACGTCCAACAATGAGAGGTAAGGCACAGCGATGACCATCACGCTTGAGTCGGGGGCAACCCAACTGGGGAAGTACCTCCTTACAGAAGATCACAGCGATAATAGCACTGCTACCTTTCAGATATGTTGTGTTCCTGATGGTGAGTAAGGTTCCCAGAGCTCCCCCCTTAAAGGCCGGCAACGCTTGTGACTCCCCTGGTGTTGCGGGTGCCCATGGGCGACGGTAATTGCTTGCCACCAGGCAATCCGTCTGCTCGTTTGCCGCCTATGTCATAAAAAAAATCCAATAGTCTAGTGGACATTTACTATCAAGTATCAGCCTACAAACTTCATGATGGCTGGAGGGTAGTGGTGTCGGAAGGATGGATGGCCATGGGATGGCCGCGGTGTAGAATTTTCGACGGCCCACTAAAGGGCTGGCTACGAGTGTAGTGGCGTGACCCTCGCATGGCCATCTCGCTTGCCCCGTACCCTTACCATGAGTTGTGACTAAGGTTTTCGATTACGAGTATCGAGTTTATGAATGTTCAATACCTCCGGCCATGGCTGTATTTACTCGAAACACCATTTCTAAAAAGTTAATCTCCTACGCCCCCAACTTACAATACTGTTGTACCCTTATCATGAGTTGTGACATTGAGGTTTTCGATAACGAGCATCGAGTTTGCTATCTGTGCATCTCGTACGCACTAAAATAGTACAAGCGAGATGCACATCTGTAGAGGAGCAATAAGACGTTATTTTTCGATATATTTTGTTTACCTGTGTAATGTTTACCGTGTAAGCCTGTATATTTGAAACGTATATTTGATTAATTTTTAAGATTACGTTTTTTTTTTTTTCTTAACTAGCTTATTTTATGATGTTTTGAGTCATCATCACCTTCTCGCGTTGTCCCGGCATTTTCTCGGCATTTTCATGGGAGCCTGGGGTCCGCTTAACAACTAATTCCAGGGTTTGGCGTAGGCACTAGTTTCACGAAAGCGACTCCCATCTGACCTTCCAACCCAGAGGATACCTAAGCGAATTATGTTTTTAAGTATATAACGTATTCAGTACCTACCTAAATTGAAATGTGCCGTCAGCGTCTGCGCAGTAACAACAATGTTTTTACTGCGCCTGCAGCGCGTTGCACACGTAAAAAGTGCATGTTCAAGGATAACACGTTCAGGTAGGCGGTTAATGCCAAATTACCGAACAAAATTGTGGCTGGCTCCACAGACCTTGCAATTAAGTTTCACTGATTTGATGACCAGTCTGGTTTAGTGGGTATAGTGACCCTGCCTATGAAGCGGATGGTCCTGGGTTCAAAATCCCAGTCGGGGCATTTATTTGTGTGGTGAGCACAGATATTTGTTCCTGAGTCATGGGTGTTTTCTATGTATTTAAGTATTTATATGTAGGTATCTATCTATTATATATATCGTCGTATAGTACCTACAACCTTCTACAACACAAGCCTTACTGAGCTTACCGTAGGACTACATAGTTAGATTTGTGTAAAATTGTCCTGAAATGTTTATTTATTTGTATGTCTCTTCAGTACACGGAACAATGGTGTTCCGGACATTTGGGAGGCGTACGCGGAGCCAGATCGAGCCAACGCGCAGAGGCCCTTTCGACAATTTAATGAAATGTAAGGGGTACACTAAGCGGATGTTGCCCCTGTCCGTATCATGGGACGCGCACAGGAGACAGCACCCGCCATGGTGTAAGGACTATTGAGTTATAATGGAATCTAGAATGTACTAGGCTATTAGGTGGAAAGGATGGACTAGCTACTGGGCTATTGGATAAAAAAAAAAAACCGGACGTCTGCCTAATAAAATGGTATTCAATTTTATTTCCGGCAGACGGTGACTCGCCCTATGCGAGATGGGCCCCCACAAAAAGCGACATCAAAGATGGCTCAAGGGCAACACCGGTGCATAGGGCTTTTTTTTTTTTTTTTTTTTTTGTTTACGGAGTGGGGAATGCATTTACGCATCATCCCATAATAGGGGTATGTGGGACTCCCTCTTGTCAGCCCCCCCTCTCCTAGCGAGAGGGGAGGGAAGAGGACTACCCACTAAACCCCACTCCGGACAAACTCCCACGTGTTCGTTGTATGGGGGCGCCATGGGATCATACATTCGACCACGACACCCCCCGACTAGCCCGGCTTATTGCCTGGGCATCCGCACTAGGGGGACGGGGGAATCAGAGACTCCCCCTTTATTGCAGACTACTACAGTTCTTGGCGGACGTAGTTGAGCCGCCTTCGGCCTCGCCGCCTGCGGCGGAGGGGCAGTGCATCGGCCGCATCTTCCCGCTCCCTCTCCGCCGCCTCCTTCTGCGACATTATTTGTTCGCAGAAGGAGCTCACCGCCTTCCAGTTCCTCTCACTGCCCAGCATCGCCGCTATGACGCTGTGCAGTGAGAGATCCATCCCTCCTATGACCGACAACATTTCCGCCCTTTCCACGGCCCAGCGATTACACGTTTCGAGTGTGTGCTGGGCCGTATCGTCCTCGTCTCCACATTCCCTACATCCCGGGTCCGGCTCCCTCCTTATCCTGTACAGGTAGTGCCCGAAGCAGCCGTGCCCGGACACCACCTGTGTAACCCTATATGTTAGGGTCCCTCCCTTCCTCCTCAACCATTCCTCCATCACTGGGAGGATGCCCCCTATGGTACGGACTCCATAGTGGGCATCCTCCAGAGCGCCTTTCCATCGTTCGCGAAGGCGCTCCGCTGCTGCCCTCTCCTCCCTTTCCGCCTCGACGGGGTCTGGAGCCTCCTCCCTTGCTCTGGCTTCCGCCCTTCTCTGGTACCGGCTTGCAAGGACCTCCGCTTCCAGCTCCCAGGGCGGGGTGCCGGCAAGGAGGCAGGCCGCAGCGTGGGAGGTGGTGCGGTAAGCCCTTACGATCCGCTGAGCTACCATCCTCTGTGGCCGTCGGAGGAGCGCCCTCGTGCCTTCTGCGAGTCGTCCGGCCCATATTGGCGCTCCATAGAGTGCCATGCTGCGGACGACTCCCGCGAACAGCCGTCTGCAGGGCGCATTTGGCCCTCCTAAATTGGGCAGCAGGCGACCCAGCGCCGCTGCCGCGCCCACGACGCGAGGAGCTAGCCTTTTCAGGTGCTCCTCGAAGGTCCACCTCCTGTCCAGAACGAGGCCCAAGTATTTTAAGTGGGCCCCGATCTGGACAGATTCGCCGCTGACCCTCAGTGCAGCATTTGCCGGCACCCTCCAGCCTCTCGGCCCCCCCAGGACCATGGCCTCCGTTTTTGTTATGGAGACCTTGAGGCCGAGAAGCTCAATCCGGTGTATCGTGAGCTCTGTCGCCACCTCTGTCCTCCTCAATACCTCCTCCAACTCTCTCCCCCGCACGGCCACCAGTGTGTCGTCCGCATAACACAGGGTGACCATGCGAGGGAGCTGTGTCCCCCTGATCACCCAGTCGTACCCGAGGTTCCACAGTAGGGGGCCCAATACGGACCCCTGTGGAACCCCGCACGACATAGCCCTCACTTGCCGGACCCCTCTTTGTTCGTAGAGCACTACCCGCCCCGTCAGGTAGTGCTCTACAGTCCGCCTTAAATATTGGGGCACTCCGTGGAAGCGGAGCGCCTCTCCGATGACTCTATAGGGGAGGGTACCAAATGCATTGGCGATGTCGAGTGACACCGCCACTGCCCCCTCCCCTTTATCCTCAGCCGTCTCCCCGAACCTCCTCAGCGCGCTGACCGCATCCAGCGTGGACCGCCCTCTGCGGAACCCAAACTGATTTGCGCTCAGGTTCGGGCCCGTTCTTTCCAGGTGCTGCTGGATTCGGGAGGCCAGGATCCGCTCAAAGAGTTTTGCGGCCTCGTCCAGCAGCACAATGGGGCGGTAGCCGGTGGGAGAGTCCGCTGGGCGTCCCTCCTTTCTCAACAGGCAGAGACGCCCTTCTTTCCACCGATCTGGGAAACGCCCCTCCCTCATAGAATTCTCCATTATGGATTTGAGGCGCTCCCCGAGGTGCTTTAGGGCCACCCACAGTACTCTTCCCGGCACGCCGTCTGGTCCCGGCGCTTTACGTGTGGCCCTGACCCGCTCTACTGCCATCTCGTACTCGTCGTCAGTTATAGGTGGGGCGACGAGAGGCCCTCCCGGGTACACCTCTGGCGGAGACATCGCTGGTGGGACAAAGTCAGGCGCTTCCGGGAAAAGGCCCTCTACCACGCTCTGGAGGAGTTGCGGGTCCATGGCATCCATGGGGGGTGCGCTACGGAGTTTATTGCGCACCATTTTATATGGCCGCCCCATGGATCCTTGTTAAGGGACGTCAAGAACTCCTCCCACCGCTCATTCTTGGCCTTCTCAATGGCCTTCTGTAGAGCCCTCTTCTTCTCCGTCCACGCGATGTGCGCCTGCTCCTCCTCTTCTTGGGTGTGCCGTCTCCTCCGGCAGCGCGTGTAGGTCCTTCGAGCGGCATTGCAGTCCGTGCGGAGGGCGGCTATATCCGGGCTCCACCAGAATACCTGGCGCCTATCTTGGGGGGGTCCGGCCCGGGGCATAGACGCATCGCACACCCTCGTTAGGGACTTGCGGAAGAGGAGAGCCTGCTCATCAATGCCCTCAGGAGCCTGTGGGGGTGCACTCCACGCCTCGACTATGGCGGCCTCCTCCGCCATTTCCCTGTCTAGACGGGCTGTCGACCATCTCGGGAACCGGGGGCGTCGTCGATTGGGACCGGGCAGCAATGTTCCGCGTGCTGGGGAGACCCTCATTCGGATGTATCTATGATCCGAGAGGGTCTCTTCATCCTCACAGACACGCCAGTCAGCAACGAGATTCGCCAGGGCAGGGGTCGCAAGCGAGACATCCACAATGGACCCCCCGTTTCTGCGGACGCACGTCTGCGCGTTTCCCTGGTTGAGGATGGTGAGACCCAGCACTGCCGCCCAATCTTCTAACTCAGCTCCTCTGAGGTCGGTAACGGGGCTCCCCCACATCCAGCTCTTGGCATTCAAGTCCCCCAATACCAGGACGGGTACACCGCCAGCCCTCCGAACGACGCCCTCCAGCACACCCAGGAATCTTTGGAAGGCATCCAGCGGTCTGTTGGGGGAAAAGTATACCCCAACTACAATTATTTTCCCCCATTTGGCCGCCGTATAGCCTTCCCCTCTCTCTACTGCTGCCAGGACCTCCCCTGACACGGGAACCACCAATCCCACTTTCCCATCCCTGGACCCCAGCCAGTTCGGCCGAGGGGGGATTGTGTAGGGCTCCGCCACTGCTGCCAGTGCAATACCCCACTCCGCCATGTTCTGCATGAGCAGATCCTGAGCGCGGGCGCAGTGGTTTAAATTGCACTGCAGAACCTCCCATGGACCTTGGTGTGATTGTGCTTGTACTGGCATTACAGGTCCATGGGTGCACCCTCAACTGTTCCCTCTGTTAAAGGGATCGGAGTTTCTCCAGCCCAGCGGTTCCTCTCTTGGGCCTCGACCCCTCTTACCTTTGGAGGGTTGCAGGACAGGCCGGCCATTCTGTGTCCCGCTGGCAGCTTTGCCTGGTGGCAGACTGCGCAAAAGGGGGCTTCCGCTTGGCAGTCCGTGCTTTTGTGTCCCGGCTTGCTGCAGCGGAAGCACAGGTCCCCTCTCTCTATAGTCACGGGGCACGTCGCCCTGGTATGCCCAACACCCAGGCACTTGTAGCACCTCAGTGCCTCCGGCTTCAATGTCTCAACTCGGGCCATCGACCACCCGATGTTGAGCTGCTTGGCTGCAACTACCACACTCGCCACGTCTATAGGGCAATGGACTAGGGCCCCGCCAGTGCCGTTATACCCTATGCGGATGTCGCCCACCTTGACATCCGCCGACGCGCACTTTCCCACAGCCGCGACTGCTGCCGCTACAACCTCCGGCGTCGCCGCCTCGTTTAGCCCAGAGAGCCGGAGACGTGCCATTTTCACCGGTCTATAAACCCTAGCCACGTCTCCTATCTCCTGTTGCAGGCGATCCCTCAGAGCATCGGCAGAACGGCCATTGTCCCCTCCAGCCACTTCGAAGACACGGGTCCCATCCGCCGTCTTGCGCACCTTTACGTGATCCAGGCCGACGTCCTGGAGCTGGATGGCCTTAGTGGCCCTCATCATGATGGAGGCGTAGGACTCCTTGGCCTCAGGTTTAAGGGCAACCACCACAGCGGCCGTTTTTGGCACCATCAGCTTTTTGGGCACCGGAGCCGGCTGGGCGGTTTTCGTCATTCGTCTGCCCGCTGGTGTTCTCGGCTTGCTCCCTCGTTTGACCACTTCCGTCCACTCATCCCCGGGAGACTGGGGTTGTGAGGCTGCCGGCGGAGGGGGGGCGGGCGCTGGCGTCAGCTTCTTCGTTCCCCCTGCCTTGTTTTTAGTCCGCGGGGCTGGTGCAGGTCTCGCCGGCGGCATTAGGCTGGACCCTGACTGGGCTCCCTTTGCTCTCGGTCGTGGCTGCGGCTGCGGCTGCGAGCTCAACGACAGAGCGGCCTGCTCGCTAGCCTGCACTGCGGCTGCCCTCCTCTTGTCCGCTTCCAGCGGGGGACGGAGAACGGGTTCCGGGGGGAGGCGGCTTTTAATGTCCTCCAACCTGTCGTTCACCATCCTCCCCAGGGAAACGAATAGCTCCCTCTTGAAGTCCTCCTTGAAGGAGGTAAGGAGCGCAGCCACCTCCGACGTTACATCCGAGCCTCCTATAGGCTCCTCGGTGGGGAAGTGCGGCGTTTTCTCCCTTTCTGAGAACGCCCTTCGGAGCGCTTTAGTCTCCGCTTTCATCTGAGAGAGCTCCTGCCGCATCCTGTGGTTATCCGCCTTTAAGGAGCGGATCTCCTCGCTCTCCTGGCGCGTCTGTAGTTGCTCCATAGCAGCCATAATTTCGCGGCAGGCAGCATTAATGGCGCCCCTCACACACCCGTTAATATTTGACGACTTGGCCGTCTGCGTCAAGACCGTCTTGGCGGCTCGGCAAGCTACGTCTATGGGGTCCTCGTCACCCCCACATGGAGAACTCCGGCCCTCGCTCCACTTGTCCCCATTCATGGCCTCCTCGTCCTCGTCCTCATTTTCTGTGTCGGTCCTATCGTTTAGTAGCTTGGCGCGGGCGGCCGCCATCCCGACATAAGTGCCCGCGGGGACTTTCCGGGGACTTTGCCCGCCCCCCCTTATTTTAATTTTGAGATGGGGAGATGACTTCCCCACCCCGCCGGTTTTCCTCCCTCGCCGCGCCGAGTTCACCTTCGGGCCCTGAACTAATTCCCCGATGTCCTCCTTAAGATAGGGGTTGGACCTTTTGGCACCAGCCATGCCCCTGTAGTCACCGGGGCCCTGGGAGTCCTCTCCCTCTGATAGCGGTACCCCTCGGGCCGCATTGCCATCCTTTGCGGCGAAAAACTCGTCTCCCCCCCCTAAATCTTTCTTTTTAGACCCTGAAGGAGTTGAGGGATTACCTCCGCCTCGTAGTCTAAGGGGACTATACCCGCCAATGTCAGTGATGTTGGAGTACGACATCAGGTCGCAGTCCGTCACCTTCCAAACAACAGTTTGTGAATCCGAAGTAGTGTGCAAATCCAAATCCAATTGCGAAGAGCCAAGGTTGTGTTTACGGAAACCGGCACCTTGCCGGTCTACGAGGCGATTATTGCCCACCCCTGAGTACGGAGGGCAGCCGTTCGCTAACACGAACGGGCGGGATTCCTCCTTTCGGAGACCCGCCAGGGGACACATTTTATAATCAGCCGTCATTGTCATTTTTTGTTTTTTCCCTCCAATGCTCCACATCGTCGTCCTTTTTTTTCGGGGGTAGGCTCCCCCGCACGCTTGGCACTGGACTCCCTCCAGCCATGCATCCCATCGGCACGGTCCGCTCACCTTGGGATTGGGGATTTATTATAGTGGTTGTCTCCACGCGGCACTACTCTCAGTGAGCAGCGCCCCCGGGCCGCTCAATGCGGGTTACGGGTTGCCCGACGGGAGGTCAAAACCCACCTAGCAGCCACAGACTGTGGCTGCTAGACCCGCCGCGCTGGCTGGTAGTTAGCAGAGGGAAGATAGCAACGCGCAATTGAGCGTCTATCCTCCCCCTCCCAGGGTGCACCACGAGGAGGTCCACCAGCCCTGCACCTTTTTATTAGGGCTAAGGGTAGAGAGGTGTCACTGGACTTTAAACATTTAGCCAACTCGCCACTTAGGTTTCCACATCTACCCTCGAGAACGCAGCTCTCGCGACCCCACTCTGGACGGCCGGTGAAGGCAAGCCAGAGGCAGGGGACCTGTCCCACCTGTCCGACAGGGCACCCCAGGGGCACTCAGGTACGTGGAGTCGCTACTCTCCAACAGCTCGCCACAAGCTGCCATGCGTTGACTGATTGCACTGGAGAAAACCAGTGGGCGATGGGGTGGTCACATCCCTACGCCATTTATTTATTATTATTATTTATTTATTGTTTCTATCCATATCCATATATCGAGTGGAGACCACGGACTAGCAAGCGCAGCGTAGGACGTCCACCCACAAGATGGACTGACGACCTCATTAAGGTTGCCGGAAGACGCTAGATGCAGTACCCTTACCATGAGTTCTGACTTTGCGGTTTTCGATAACGAGTATCAAGTTTACTATCTGTGCATCTCGCTTGTACTATTTTAAACGAGATGCACAGATAGTAAACTCGATACTCGTTATCGAAAACCTCTAAGTCACAACTCATGGTAAGGGTACAGGGTTCTGCAATCCCAAGCGCTGACTACCCTACTATTCAATATATACTCTATGGCGGAGAGTAGCAAATACTCACTCACTCACTCACTTCAGCCGTAAATCGTCCACTGCTGGACATAGGCCTCCCACAAATATGATTTGTATCATCTTGGGGGTAGTTGCCATAGTCGCCACGCTTGGCAGGCGGGTTGGGGACCGCAGTAGCTGTAGATTGGGTTTCGACGGACGCTGCTGCCCATCCGTCGGTTTTTTCCCTTTGTCGCCTCTTACGACACCAGCGGGAGTAGATGGGGTGGCGCTATTCTAGTCAGCCGGCACCACACGGCAAAATACATAAACAATATATGAAACGGTACTGAAATATCGTTTGCAAGGTTGAGCGTTCGTACAATTATAGCTAAACTGTTTGGAGTACACGGGATTTGTTTCATCTTAGTTTACGCGAGCATAAATAATGAAAGCGATTTCTGGGTCATAAACAACAAGTGTTTTAAAATTGATATTAAACAAGGATATGTATATATTGATCGAAATAGAAAAAAAAAACATTTCAAAATCTAGTACCTTTGTACAGTCGCCATATATCGAGTGTTTCCTGTAAGATGAGCAATAACTTTAGGCATCGTTTCTACACCACAAACGTAGCAACATTTGTTCTACGACTTTTGAAAATAACTTATAGTTCACTAAATACCTAAAAAGATTTTCCAAGCAAGCAATATATTGTGAAAACTATGAAGTTTGTAAGCTAACAGTAAACGTCAACTAGACTATTGGATGCTGTTCGTTGAAAATAATATTTAGTTTGTATAAGTAATAAATTACACAATTGTTTAAAGTTGTAGAACGAATGTTGCTACGTTTGCAGTGTAGAAGCGACCCCTTAAGTTATTGTGCTTATTACAGACCCCGTATATATCGGAGCTGTGGAGGTGGTCACAATATCTGATAATGCACTTTATTGCCTTATTAATAGAGACATTGTTCAGATATTTGTGACTACCTCCACAGATCCGATATATCTGAAGGCGACTGTATAAAAAAAATACATATAAACTGTTGCCTCTAGAGCGAGGAGGGTGCCCAGAAGACTGGCGGAGTTGCCACGCCGAATGGCAAATGAGATGGGCTGAGAAAGATAAACGCCAGCGAATACATTGTTGCCAACCTTATTTTAAATGTCATATCTGACAATTAATTCACTAGCAACCGGTCACCCTTCAATAACTGGCTACCTCACACTAAAATCAATTCTAATTGCATAATTATGAACTGAGTTCATTTTAGTTTTTTTTTAAACAAAGCTGACCAGCGTTTGACCTCAGTCACACCTGATGGTAAGTGTCAACGAGGTCGAGGGTGGTCGAGGGCCTATTCACTCTTGCCTTGAAGAGACTTAAATTATATGTTTCCTGGAATACAGATGAAGGGAGCGAAATCCAATCCTTAGCTGTCCGCATTAGGAAGGTAGAAGCGAAACGCTTCGTGCGAATGAATGGAATATTCGCAACGTAAGGATGAAACCGCTCCCCTCGCCTGGACGTCCGTTGGTAAAACGAAGATGGCGGAATTAAATCGTGCAATTCCTGATAATGCGTGGATCGCGTATCGCCTAGTTATTTGTTTTCGGTACAAGACTAAATTTTTCTAAGTTATATGTTTGAATGTAGTGATTTAATGAAGTTGGTAGCACTGAATTGCTTTAAGCGGTCTTTAAGACACAGTATCGAAAAGTGCAAAACGCGTGTAAAGCAGAAATTTATTTTTAGGGAATAGTCTACAGACGTGTCATCTATAAGGTAGGGTTTTAAATTGAAGGGTTCTAAAACTGTAACAGCCCGGCCATGACATTGCGCGACTTGCGGCGCGGCAAGCGTTTTGTCTGTACGTTGCGCGGTCAAGGCGCGCAATGCACTGCGGTTAGTTGGAATCACACGCAATGAACAGATCGTGGCTGGGCCGTAAATGATTAATACGGGAGTAGAAAAAATAATGAATAATACTCACATGTACACATTTTAAGTAAATATTACTTAACAAGCTTTAATTACAGGTTTTTTGAAACGAAGAATTTGACCAACACATTGAAATGTCACGAACATACTGCCCACTTCAACACTAGCTTAGAAATCTATTATATTCAAGGCTAAATACAAAAGATTTTTGAAGTTTTGGTAATTTTGTGTTAATTACACTAAATGCTGCCTAAATGCTGCCACATTTAGCATATAATAGAGCGGTGGCCTAGCGGTAAGAGCGTGCGACATGCAATCTCAGGTCTCAAGTTCAAACCCCGGGTCGTACCAATGTGTTTTTGGAACTTATGTAAAGAAATTCTGTCTGTCTTAAAGAATAACGCATTTATGTAATTTGTATAAGATATCTTTTGTAATACTGTTTTGAAAAAATAAGTCCCGCCGAGTTTCTTGCCGGTCATAAAAGTCGAAATGCTTCTCGGGTCAGAGGTGTAGGGTTAGAACCGGTGTAGTTTTTATGTTTTCTTCTTTTGTATACTCGACGTGTAAAAGTGCCCTTGTGGCCTACTTACTGAATAAACGTCTGAGTTTGAGTTTGTATGAAATATCATTTGATATTTACCCGTCGCTTTTAGGTGAACATTGTGAGGAAAACGGACTAATTTCATTAAGGCTTATTTACACTCTGGGTTATAAGGTCAGATGGCGTTTTCTTAAAACTAGACCCCACCGCTGGACTCAGGCCCCAAGCTCAGGAGGCCACCAGCGCTCAAAAATATAGTCATGGTCAAAATATAGTCAAATAATTTAAGAGACCGTCACTTACGTACTTCTCGAAATGCTTTTACCGTCTCTGTTAAAAATGCCTTCAAACTCTATACCTTTAGGTTCCCTACTTTGTCATGACATGAACCACTCAGATTCGGTTGAGACCGTCTCAATCAATCTCGCTGGAAGCGAAAACTCAGTAGGAGTATTCCAGTAGTACAAGTCTAGTCTGGTGCGGAAGGGCCCTGGATTTTCCCCAGACTATATTCCCCCCATACAGTCCGATCGCTCTAAGGTATATATATATACCAAACGGTCATAGAGCCTAAGTCAGGTTCCAAAAAAAAAAACCGGCCAAGAGCGTGTCGGGCCACGCTCAGTGTAGGGTTCCGTAGTTTCTCGTCCGTCACAGTAAGTGTTCTCACTTAAAAATGGGCTATTTGATACATTGTTGTTGACTGATTAACATTAAGTACAGAACCCTAAAAACGGGCCCACAAAGGACGGTGACAACTAAAGAAAGAGTTATAGATCCCCACTATACATGGAAAATTCGAAAAAATGTTGCCAATTTCAGTCCCATCACGAGTAGTAAGAAGGGGTTGTAACATGGAGTGATAACCAGCCAGCGTCATTTGAAGTCAGTCACTCAGTTTCAACCTAATGTATGGGCATGTATGCTCCGACCCCATTAAATCAGAAAGATTCTTAAAACGTAGTGCTTATATTTCGAACATCTTTCTCTTTTACTCTAAATAAGGTGTCGTAAACCATATTCGTAAATTTCCGACGATTGTCTCTGTCACTCTCTTAACGCCTTAATTGGAGTAAAAGAGAAATGCTCGACATATACGAACTTCGATGTTCGCGGTACCGGGCGTGAAGTGATGAAGTGTGACTTGTCATTCAATAGAGATTTTGACAGCCATATCTTAGGGAATAAGGGCTAATTTATTAACAATTTGTAAGAAACTATCGCCTTAACGACTTAAGTGCTGGAATAATATAAAGTACCTATTTTGTTCGCAAAAAAGCCTAAGACATATGCAATCCTGCGGCGCTTCCGTCTTTCTCGAGCGAAATCATAGACCATTTTACCAAAAACGCGTAAGATGTATGAAATCCTGCGGCACTTACAGTTTTTTCGAGTTGATAAAGTTTGTATGGGGGAAGAATATTTTCGTTTTTTAGTATATTACTCGATATTTTTTCATATTTACTCACAGTTTAAACCTTCCCTGAGCTACTACAAAGATTTCAAAACCAAAATTAGCCAAATCGGTAAAGCCGTTCTCAAGTTATTGCGTAGAAGAGAGACCAAGAGAAATAGGGGTTCATTTATATATATATAGATTTTTTTCAAAAACTATTGAACCTGTCAAGTTCAAAATAATTTTCCTAGAAAGTTCATGTAAAGTTCTACTTTTGAGATTTTTTTCATATTTTTGAAACTCGTGGTTCAAAAGTTAGAGGGGGGGGGGGACGCACTTTTTTTTACTTCTGGAGCGATTATTTCCGAAAATATTTACATTATCCAAAAATAATGTTAGTAAACCCCTATTCATTTTTAAATACCTATCCAACAATATATCACACGTTAGGATTAGAATCAAGAAAAAAATCACTCCCCACTTTACGTATAGGGGGGGTACCCTAAGAAAACATTTTTTTCCACTTTTTATTTTTGCACTTTGTCGGCGTGATTAAAATACATATTACTACCAAATTTCAGCTCTCTAGTGCTAACAGTCACTGAGATTATCCGAGGACGGACGGACGGACGGACGGACGGACGGACGGACAGACATGGCGAAACTATAAGGGTTCCTAGTTGACTACGGAACCCTAAAAATGAAAATGAAAAAAAAAATCACCTCATGACGTTGTCGCCTTCGTGAGCAGTACAACATAAAAACGCCTAATTAACGTATTGCATTTTACACAAAAGATTATTTGCGTTTTCAAGACAAATTTACATAACAAGCACTTTTTTAGATTGCAAACTTGACATTGAAGAAAACAAGGTTAATAGTGTTATTACTACTTAGTTACAAACGGATAAACTCACGTGTAATAACGCACTAGGCGACATGTTTCGGGTAAGCTCTAGGGGCCGATTTTTGAGTCGCGCAATCAAATAAAAAAAATGAGACCGAAAATACTCTCACAGAAAAGGTCTACACCATTATTTTTTGCAGTTTATAGTTTCGATAACCACGATTATAAATTTCTAGGATTCATGTTTATAAAATACCATTTCTTTATGTCTGAGAGAGTGTAAAATGTCATAATTCTAGTACTCGACGCTAAATAATCGCCCCCTGGCACTCATTTTCAAGCCGAGCGGTGTGCTGACAAGTCTTGAGTGGGTTTGTAACTAAGCAGTAGTAAGATAGCTCACAATCGTTTTAATTATATTAATATAGTTTTAGTAATTGTATAATCGCACCGTTTGAGATTAGGTTCTTTCTGAATGTTACATTGCTTGCTTTCTGTAATATGCACATATAGGTACTTACACTTTAAAAAAATCCAGTGTTACAGCACCCCAAACGAATTTATTGCACAGATAATTGTTGCTTTTTATTTTGTCAATATTAACTACGAGTCTTAATTCGCAAAGGTCAAAGGATCGCATATATATCAAAGGGGGTCACCCTTTGATATATATGCGATCCTTTGATACGGCCAGTTTATATTAACTATTATTTTTGAGAAATAAATAACGTTGTAGAGTTCATTTCGGTTGATGGTGATGTAGTAAGATTTATGTGTTATTGTTATGTGATGTTAGCTTATTTCTAAAATTAACGAATGAGGGGGAGTTAATTTTAGTTCTTAGTGCGCGAATGCATCGTCTCAGAACCCTCCGTATAGCACAAATAAGTTTAAATTCCAAACTAGATAAAAAAACGTGAATGAGTAGCAAAGCAAGCTTCCGAATGTGTGAAATTTTCTACCCTAATAATGCCTCGCGAGCGTACTTAATAATATATGCATATAGATTATAGGTACTCGTATTATATTTTTTTTATAATATTTACCTAGAAAAAAATAATGAGGCCGTATGGCGCCGGCTGACTAGAATAGCACAACCCCATCTCCTCCGGCGGGTGTCGTAAGAGGCGACAAAGGGAAAAAATCGACGGCTGGGCAGCAGCGTCCGTCACAACCCAATCTACAGCTACTGCGGTCGCCAATCTACCTGCCAAGCGTGGCGACTATGGCAACTACTCCTCAAGATGATCCAAGTCATATTTGGGGGAGGCCTATGTCCAGCAGTGGAGGATTTAAGGCTCTTGCTCTTGGTATGTCTTACAGCCCCAGCAGCGTTTATACTTGCTGAATCGTGAGGCTGATACGCTGAGTCAGGTAGCTGCCAGCTCTTACTTTTTTTTTTATGACAAAAGGTGGCAAACGAGCAGACGGATTGCCTGATGGTAAGCAATTACCGTCACCCATGGGCACCCGCAACACCAGGGGAGTCACAAGCGCGTTGCCGACCTTTAAGGGGGGTTGGAGCTCTGGGAACCTTACTCACCATCAGGAACACAACACTACATACCTGAAAGGTAGCAGTGCTATTATGGCTCTGGTCTTCTGTAAGGAGGAGGTACTTCCCCAGTTGGGCTTCTCCAGATTCGAGCATGATGGTACTTCGCTGTGCCCTACCTCTCATTGTTGGACGTAGTTTAAGGACATACCCGGGTCCAAAAGGTCATTAATTGACTCAAAGCGCCGGAGACCGACGGACCCAATCGAATAATCTGGTTCAACTAATCTTGAAATCTATATCTCGTATACTAATTTAAACTTAATCCCGAAGTTTCGAACCCTTTAGCAGCGTTCGTGGTCATCGAGTCCACACGATAAACGAATAAAGTTTAATTTACTTATAGTATATGCGATATAAATTTCAAGATTAGGTAGTTGAAATCAGATTATTCTATTCGGTTCGTCGGGCCCTAGCTGTTCTGTTGTTTTATTTCATAGCATGAATGATGCACAGATAGTATACTCGATACTCGTTATCGAAAACGTCAATGTCACAACTCATGGTAAGAGTACTTGTGGTGGCCAGTACGATTTTCGAATGTTCTACTTCGATTTTCAACTCGGTGCGTTAGCGAGGCCCGCCGCCGCCGCCGCCGCCGCAGGGGCAAGTAAGCTGTACTTCGCGAATTTAGACTTTAAAACAATAGCAATACGAGCTATGAGAAGTCAACTTACTTAAATCACTAGTGGATAAAATGTGTTTTTACCCTCTCGTATTGAAGGATTAACAAGCGCTTTACGAGCTAGTGAGGGTAAAACAATATTTACAACTAATATTGTTTATATTTAAAAACCACAAGATCGAAATGGAATCCACATTGCAAAAGCATATTGGTTACTTGTCACCACACATTATGCTGTGATTTGTGATACTCGTAATCTGAGGCCCTAAGGGGTAAATTGAAGTTCGTAAACGGACAATGTCTCTGTCAATCTAATTGCGCCTTATAATTGTAGTAAAAAAAATAAAAAGTACTTGTATAAAGAAAAAAGATCTTTTTCTTTTTACAAATATTTTACGTAGTCCTGCCAACTCGAGATAAATCAACGGCGCTACCGCGAAAAATCACTCAATCAGTAATTTTCATGACGCCTTAGCTTACGGATGGCAAGCGCAATCAGGGGGGGCAGTTCTTCCGGTACAAGGACGTTTTGAAACGACACCTCAAAGCATCCGGTATACCACCACTTGGGAAGACCTTGCGTCGATGAGGCCGGAATGGCGCAAAAGTGGTAGTGTAGCTTCTTTTGAAGAAGCTCGGTTTGAACACCTGGACCAAAAGCGCTATCATCGGAAGACTCGGTCTAAGCCGTCCTACGTTTACACTCTTAACGACCAGGGACAGCTTTTCTGTTCTCTGTGCAACAGGGTTTTCAAAACAAAGTTTGGTTTTGCAAGCCACATAAGGGCTCATCAGAGAAGGTAAGGGTCGCCGTTGTCGAATACGACATGGAGGACTATATATATATATATTGTATAGTTGGAGTAAGATAGAAAACATTAACATTTTTAGTTATTGTAATTATAATTGATACCCAGGTGCGCTACCCTATCAATCGTATATGCAAAGAGGCACATATACAAACGAACTATGCTACATACACGTTTTAAAACTCTTCCAATGTTCAAGCTTTCTCGCTAAGCTCATGGTTCAATTTTGGAATCTTTCGCTAGCTCGGGTTTTAATATTAGCACGAGAAGGTAAACACTGACATTGCTCCCTTGTATAACAAATAGTTATTTTACATTTTTAGTAAGTTTAGATTTAGTTTTTAAAACATGTTTCTGTTATATTTGCTTGTGTTTGTATATGAGTATTAATAAAAATAGTGAGTTACACTCACTATACACTCTCAACCCGAGCGGTGTGTCCTGACTCAGCTTGAAAATGGGTACCAGAGCTTACCCGAAACATGCCGCCTACTGCGA
The DNA here is from genome assembly GCA_022674325.2 of Grapholita molesta. Taxonomy (NCBI): domain Eukaryota; kingdom Metazoa; phylum Arthropoda; class Insecta; order Lepidoptera; family Tortricidae; genus Grapholita; species Grapholita molesta. The sequence continues at coordinate 2,222,138 of CP053141.2, read as the reverse complement.
TATAATTACACGCGAAGTTTAAAAGTTTGTAACTAAGTAGCATGGAGAAATTAGCGAGAGCGTGGAATTTGTAGTCGTTGTACGGGAAAAAGGAAATATCAAACATAGAATGCCTATAAAGATGCAATGCCACGCTTTCGCTATTTTTTATATAGTAACACGGCTCACAACAGATTTAATTATTACAATAAAAGCAAGTAATAATTAATAGATCATTAGGTGGTATTAGTTTAAAGTGAGCTACTGACTAATGAAGTTTGTCAGAATACTATACTTCGCCTAATTAACGACTAAGCTTATAAGGTTTCGGGTACCGTGTAACTCAAGCCTTAGTCGTTCACTATAACAAACCATAACTACTCAAGTTACACCACGTGTACCTACGCATAGTGTTCTTAGCTTACTTTTTTAGGATTCGCGCACAAACTTTTTGCAGAAGTCGCGAAGCGTCTGCTTGACGTAAGGTTACATACCCAAAGGGTTAACAATTAGGATCCTATATTAAGAGTCCATACTGTATATTTGTGTCTGTATCTCATGTAGTAATAGTATGTAATAATAGGTAGTTATACAGTCGAATTTTTTACAGATTTTTTGGCAAACGAGCAGACGGATGGCCTGGTGGTAAGCAATAGCGTCGCCCATGGGCACCCGCAACACCAAGGGAGTCACAAGCGCGTTGCCGGCCTTTAAGGGGGGTTGGAGCTCTGGGAACCTTACTCAACGTCTGGAACACTACATACCTGAAAGGTAGCAGTGCTATTATGGCTTCCTCGCACAACGTATCAGCATTGCGATACAACCAGGAAATGCCGCCAGCATCCTTGGTACAATGCGTCAAGGGCCTTTTTTATAGTTAAGTACTCTTAGTTATTATTGTAAATAAAGAAATTTATAATCTGTCATATGTTCCTCTTATTTTCTTCACCAAAACGGTGACAGTGGAGTCTTAAAGCTTATTTACGATTATTACGAGACTACTGTATACGATATGAGAATTGTTCTGTCTTTATTGACTAAAAAGTTAAAAACTGGTAAGTCTAGTTTGAGTCTGACTGGTCGACAAAAAAAAAGAAAATTGGTTATGGTACTCAATAATCCTTTAATTATTCGATGTTTGGCTATGGAGGTACTCACAGTGTAGTCAAACAGAGTGCTTGCCGCGAACATCGAAGTTCGGATTTTTCTCTTTTACTTCAATTAAAGCTTAATTAGAGTGACGGGGAAAGTCGGTTGAAATCAGCGAATTCAGATTTTTGCGGTAAGCACTCTGAACCATGCTGTCGATATGTTCTTATGTATTTGCTAGTTTGCTACTATCAATAACAGCCACAAGCTACCAATGTCGGCATAGGCCTCCTGTATAGACCTCTACAGGGATCTGTAGCGTTTTCCAGTAAGAGTGAAATAAGCACCTTTTTTAGATTTAATAACTAGCTAAGTACTCTTATTTTATTGAATATAATTATTGTAAATAAAGTTTAAAGCATTTTAATATTAATTGCAATTAATGTTTACACACAGCTACAAATAACGAATTTCTTACTGTAAACCAAAAATACGTTCATTTCTTAAAAGGTACTTTATCATCAGAAATTCACTTTCTTATCAATCTAGCACGGGTCCCACACACGATAATGCCAGAAAGCTTGTCAAATGAAATGAGTAAATAACGTGGAAAGTGTTCCCAGAACGAGATCTCTCCGGTCAACGCCTCCTCTCAAGGCGACTTCATTAATTAACACTGTTAAAAGCATTGTCCTTTTGAACCCACCTTAATTAAAACTCTAGACGCTCGCAGTATAAAACACCTTCCTGGCTGGATGCAAAAAGAAAAAAACACTTTTTATTTTTTATTTGTAATCCGAACTTTTTGCCAAACGAACTCGCGCAACACTCGCGCCAAAATTTTTTTTAATATTAAATGACTAAGGCGGTGAATATAAAACTTTTTTCACTTATAAAACTGTATTTTTCATACATGAAAACGAATAAATCTACGATAAATGTTTATCAAAATCACTCGCGCTGTTACCACGCGCGGGTTCCCGGTTAAACTAGTTTTCGTACGGTTCGAGGCTCGCGCGGATGCATCCATGACGTCATGCGTTCCCGGCGAGAGTGAGAGAGATGGTCGTGTCGAATTGAATGTTGGAATGCATGTTAGTAGTTATGTTATACTAGTAACAGACGTTCCGATTTGGCTGGAGCCGACCGTCCGACCACGACCAAAACGGAAAGTGTGTAGGGCGGTCGGTCCAACATAATTATTATTATTACTGGTTGGACGTGGTCGGCTCGCCGGCGCATCCGACAAGCCGACCGTCCAACCAAAACGGAACGTCTGGAAGCTTTGTTCCGACCAAAAGCAGCTCAGTCGCATTTGCAACGCCGCCGACTCAGGACGTCAACATGGAGGATGACGGAGAAGGAATGAATGCGCATACAGAACGCGAGATAATAATCAACATTTTAGAATTATACAAAAGGTTTCCTTGTTTGTGGGACTTGTCCCATTTTTTAGAGGCACTAATGTAGCTGCCACAACTATAGCGGCTATCGCCTGTTTTGAAAGGGTGGCCGGCATGACGGCCGTTCACTATTCAGAGCAAAGACAACTCTAGGGTACAGTTGTGGGGACGGATGGTGAGGGACCATGAGTTGTGACATTGAAGTTTTCGATAACGAGTATCGAGTTTACTATCTGTGCATCTCGCTTGTACCATTTAAGTGCGAACGAGATGCACAGATAGTAAACTCGATACTCGTTATCGAAAACTTCAAAGTCACAACTCATGGTAAGGGTACTGACGGCTGGATAGCCAACCGTCGGAACGTCTGTAGCAATGTTGGAACTTTCCGTCTTGGTCGTGGTCGGACGGTCGGCTCCAGCCAAATCGGAACGTCTGTTACTAGTATGGTACAAGCGAGATGCACAGATAGTAAACTCGATACTCGTTATCGAAAACTTCAATGTCACAACTCATGGTCCCTCACCATCCGTCCCCACAACTGTACCCTAGAGTTGTCTTTGCTCTGAATAGTGAACGGCCGTCATGCCGGCCACCCTTTCAAAACAGGCGATAGCCGCTATAGTTGTGGCAGCTACATTAGTGCCTCTAAAAAATGGGACAAGTCCCACAAACAAGGAAACCTTTTGTATAATTCTAAAATGTTGATTATTATCTCGCGTTCTGTATGCGCATTCATTCCTTCTCCGTCATCCTCCATGTTGACGTCCTGAGTCGGCGGCGTTGCAAATGCGACTGAGCTGCTTTTGGTCGGAACAAAGCTTCCAGACGTTCCGTTTTGGTTGGACGGTCGGCTTGTCGGATGCGCCGGCGAGCCGACCACGTCCAACCAGTAATAATAATAATTATGTTGGACCGACCGCCCTACACACTTTCCGTTTTGGTCGTGGTCGGACGGTCGGCTCCAGCCAAATCGGAACGTCTGTTACTAGTATTAATGATTCATTGAAGCCGCTACAATGCAACGCACGTCGTTTTCTGGTAAATTTATTATCTATGGTGAATGCTAGTGTTATCGTGTACCTAATCTTTGCTTGTATTGAAAGCATGCACATTTAATTTTTCAACTAATTAAGTCTTAATGATACTTAAAGAGGAACTAACGATCTTTCAAGATAAGGATTTTTTTTAAGTACAAATTTAAGTTTTATTTAAGTAAACGATTTGGATGGACTTTTAATTTATTTTCATAGTTACCAAATAGTAATTTGGTTTAGAAATATAAAATATAAGTGTTAGTATTTAGTTATGTTTCAGTTTGTGGTCTCCTTGCGGTAGGGAGATGAAATATTATTCTATGGCATATTTTGTTCCCCTCTCGTCCCCTGAAACCCTCCTATCGCTCAAGATTCCAATTTTCCAACCTCTTGCTATGCTCGTGGTAAATAATACCACGAGAGGTGACCTATTGTATATTACAGATGCTCCCCTGAAAAACAAAAACTATTTTAACATTATAATCCTCCTACATTTTTTAAAGGTGGCAAACGAGCAGACGGATTGCCTGATGGTAAGCAATTACCCTCGCTCATGGGCACCCGCAACACCAGGGGGTCACAAGCGCGTTGCCAATCTTTAAGTTCTGGGAAGGTTCTGGGAACCTTACTCACCATACCTGAAAGGTGGCAGTGCTATTATGGCTGTGGTCTTCTCCAAGGAAGAGGTACTTCCCCAGTTGGGCTGCTCCAGATTCAAGCGTGATAAGCACAGGTGATAAGAGCAAAAATAACACGAGTTTTAGTTATTGTATATAAAGTAAAAACTAAAATACTTTTTTTTTAAAACTAAAAGGGTGACATCGATTGATTGCTATATTTTATTGAACTATTGTAATACTTTGTAACATTTTCTCTACATACAAATGATTGTTATTCATAAAATCTATAAGTGTACTTACCTATTATAAAAACGAATCCCTATTTCCCTTGGTCACAGCATCACGCGCGAACAGCTGGACCGATTTCTCCAATTTTTATTTTATTTTTGTTATTGTCAGTAGAAGATAAGAAAAAAAAAGAAAATGGCTCGGAAAATAGGAAAATGTAATAATAGTTAAGTACATCCTCCTAAGGCCCATCATATAAATAATATCCTACTCGAATTTGTTCTTTATAGTGTAGTAAAGTAGAATCTCTTTTGTGTCAAAATGGAAGGAAAACATTACAGGTAGGCCCGTGGGCCTTATGAGCAGGGTTCGGACAAGTCATCGCAGAAACTGATATGGACATGGGACAAGACTATAGAGTCGCGACTTAAGATTGTTATTATCTAAAGCTGATATATTATTATCGTAATTTATAATTTAACATTAGACCTTTTTAGTCGCATGTCTGTCATGGATTTGTCAAACTGGCATGCTTGAAACAGTTTTGTTGTGACAGTTTAAACTAATACAATTATTTGTTTTTTTATGGTTATTTCTAAATCTTTTAAAGGGATTGACGGTTGAACCTCTAAATGGCGAAGTAGTCTTGAAAATATATTTTTTGTTTTTTGTTCAAACGTAGTTTAGTGTGTAATATTGATAGCGTATTATGCAGTGATCTAACGCAGAATTGTGCAGCTAATGAAGAATAGATTTCAAAACGTGTTTCACCACTATTTTGGTCATCACCCGGCAGTCCCGGGGTCACGGCCGCCTCTTAGCTTTCTGTAAAGTCCAGCTACCACTTTACCAAACGCAAGGCCTACTACCGAACAACGTCATGCTCTAAAGGCAAACTTATATGTTATTATATTTATTTGTTATTCCACTTGACACTGGCGAAATCATCGATTGATTTATTGATGGAAGCCATATTTTTTTTAAAGAAGAAGAAATCTTTTAAATATGGTGCAAATAAATACAATTACACACGTATGGTGAATTCTGGGTTGCAGTAATAAATGACATTGAAAAATATATATTAATATTGTACATAATGCGACTCTATTGATCTTGTTCTATAGCCGTCTTGCGATTGTTTTGCGATGACTTGTCCGAACCCTGCTTATGAGGTTAAACAGTTTATTAAATTATTTCCAATGTAGTTTTTCGCAAATTATAATCATAATTAAGGCAGGAAAACGTCTGTCGAGCCGGTTAGTAAATAAATGAAACAAAGTAAAACAAGCTAATGCTGGTTACGATACTTTTGTATCTACTTTACTAAATGTTAGTTGCGCTTATTAGTTTCGTGTATGCGTGAATCGTAACGTTATTTTATTTGTCAAATTGACAGTGACAATCCCCATGCTTGCTAAAATGACGTATAACCTATAATCATAAACATTGCGCGTACTTATTGTATTTATTATAAATTAAAATATTAATTACATATAATAATGAGTGAGGAACTTCAAAATGAAGGGCAAACTGATCCAAATAAACGTAAAAGTAAGAAGAAGAAGAATTTCCTTAAGAATGCTAAAAAGTACGCTAAGAAAGGACAGTGGGGCAGAGGCACCAAAATGAGTGAGGAATTATACCAATACTTCTTGGGGATCCTGGATGCTATGAAAGCAGGCGTCGAGGACGACGACCAGAGACGTAAGTCGAGTATTCATTGCAGTTTTATACAAAACCTGAGAAAAACATCTATAAAAATTGTTGTTTTCTTGGATGTCGGTGTCATCTAGTTTTAGTTTTTAGTTTTAGCAGGCTTCACTGAAAATCAGCGTCTCGCAGTGTGTCCTAGGACAGACTTCTGGACATCAAGCTGAGTGAGGATGTATTAGCTCAATCTACTGTGGTGTTGTAAACATTAAACTTCATTATATATACTTACTTACCTACTTTTGTGCTAATAAAATATTTCTTATCTTATCTTATCTGAACTAAAATAATAGGTATAAAGTAAACAATAACTTTGTCACTGTTAAGGTCCCAGGAGTAATTTTAAAACAGCATAATGACATCTAAAGACACTAAACTTGTATTTTTGTTGTATATAAATAGGTCCTTTCCATAATGGGTCTACTACCATGTGTTAGTAGAACACAGTGTTACATTTCTTTTAACTCTTAAAGTCTGTCTGATGTGAAACTACTTGTCTGCCACATACAAAATAGGTGTAGGTTATGTCCCGTGAGCTAACCATCCATTGCTATTTTTGTTTCTGTTTTTTATTAATCTTGTTCATTGCCTTCTTAAATTAAATATTTTTAGCCTGATAATATATATCCATAAGTTTTGTGCAATTTAATTTGTAAGTACACGTGGCTTGCTACGTCACGTCTAAAATGGCCGAGGTTGAAGCTTAATGACGTTATGACTTGGCGGCCATAGTGACATTTTGCTGACATAACACTCCAGTGGGGCTGTTTCACTCAATTTTATAAACGCTGTTTGTAAAATTGAGTGAAACATTGTATTACATTGTATTGCATTGTATTGTATTTTAGTTGTATCTTAGTTATATTTTTAGTTTTTAGTTTAGTTTCATTTATAAATAATGTATAACGATTAAGCGCGTCAGTACAGCTGCCTCGTCAGCGAACGGTGTACACCTGGGTCACAACGGAAGAACAGCGCTGGCTTTGCCAGCTACAATGCTGAGTTGTGACCCTTTTGTGGCAAAAATGTTTTTTTATTTTATTTCATGTTTATGGTCTTTTTGTTTTGTGTTGTTTTGTCATAAATAAATGTTTTTTCTTTCTTTCTTTCTTTCTTTTACAAAATGGCTGGAATGAATCCTTTTCAATAACTAGACCCATAAGTATATACTATTGCTGGTATTAAAAAAAATTTTTTTTGTATATTACAGAGAGCCTAGTAAACAATGTACTGGAGAGAACAAAAGATGAAGAACTTAATATAATTGGCAATCAACTGGGATGCAGAGTAGTTGAGCTGCTACTGCCATATTCATCACCAGAAGACTTGGAACGGTACTTTGAGGTTGTATACCCAGAACTCCGGAGATTCTGCTCCGATAACTTCACAAGCCATGTTGTTGAAACTCTATTAAGGGTTGCAAGCGAACGAGCGACAGATCATTTACAAACCGGAGAGGCTAACGAGGAAAGTGATGCTGACGATGAAGTGCCGAAGAAAAAGATAAAGCTGGAACCGAAGCAATCTAAGTATAGTGACGCCCATGTCAAAAACTGTTATGAATTCGCTTTAAAGATATGTAAATATGCTCTGAATAATTTGGAAGATTTCGTCTGGGACAACTATGCTAATCACATCTTAAGGAGCGCATTAAAATGTCTAAGCGGTATCACACGGCTACCAAACGAAAAGCCTAAAATAAACATGTTTGTTATAGAGAAAAGTGATAAACAGACTCCACCGTCACCGTACATTAAGAAAATGGTTTATAAGAACGTTCCAGATGATTACAAGGAGTTGGTGATAGAATTTGCAAAGAGGTTGTCCGTGTGGCCTCAGTTTAAGGACTTGCCATACCAGAATTTGACGTCTGGTTTGTTACAAGTGATGCTGTACGCTGTTAAAAATGTTGATAAGAACTTGACGAGGGATTTGTTGAAGCAGCTGTTGAATGAGAGCTTCGCTCCTGATGATTGGGCTTCCACCAGCGATGATAAGAAGGAGGTGAAGGTTGATGCAGATGAGATAAATAAAGAAAATCTGGTTACGAGTGGTTCTCTGCCACCGGTGTTTAACTCCGAACCTGCTGTCAGGTAATATAATAAATTATTTATGAATTATGGTAGACATAGTTTCAGGAAAGGATACATTTAAAAAAAAAATTGTCAATGTATTTTTTTAAACTATGACGGTGGCAAACAAGCATAAAGTCCACTTGATGGTAAGCAGTTACCGTAGCCTATGGACGTTTGCAATTCCAGAGGATTCACACGCCCTTTACGATCCTTTGAATTTTCCTTTTTTGCTATAGACTTAACGTCGGTAACAAAAAAGGAAAGTTCGATACAAACTTTATGGGACATTTTGGGAAATATGGTAGATCTTGCTCAGCATCATTTACTGAACCAGCATGCTACACCCTCGACCTCGTCGACACTTACCATCAGTTGCAACTGAGGTCAAACGCTGGTCAGTCTTGTTTAAAAAAAATTATCCACTAGGCCAGACCGGTCCTCAAATCCGTCCTCAAATCTTTTGTTATCACTTTCAGATTACTGGAAGCTGCGCTCCTCGTGGCTAAGAAGAAAATGTACACTCAGATATACGCGAAATGTTTCATCAATAGATTAGAGCAGCTGTCTTGTATGCCAATGTTAAACTATACAGTGCAGAGGTTGTTTGACAACTGTCAGATTAAGGAGGAGGTAAGTGTTATCATTTCAGCCGTACGACTTGGCAGGCGGGTTGGCGATCGCAGTAGCCGACGGTTTCGACCGACGCTGCTCGGAAGACAGGAGACGAGTTCTACCCTAGTGGGTAGTGTCGCTGCCTGTGAAGCCGACGGTGCTGGGTTCAAATCCAAGTACGGGTATTTATTTGTGTGATGAGCACAGGTATTTGTTCCATAGACAACACCACCTCCATTTATTTTATTCTGTTTGACATGAGAGGTAGGGCACAGCGAAGTACCATCACGCTTGAGTCTGGAGCAGCCCAACTGGGGAAGTACCTCCTTACAGAAGACCACAGCCATAATAGCACTGCTACCTTTCAGGTATGTAGTGTTGTGTTCCTGATGGTGAGTAAGGTTCCCAGAGCTCCAACCCCCCTTAAAGGCCGGCAACGCGCTTGTGACTCACCTGGTATTGCGGGGTGCTTTTGGGCGAGGGTAATTGCTTACCATCAGGCAATCCGTCTGCTCCTTTGCCGCTTATGTCATAAAAAGAATCTTTAAAAAATTCGACTGTCTTAACCTTAACTACTATTTCATGAGATACAGACACAGATATACAGAAGGACAGTATGGACTCTTAATAATAGGATCCTAATTGTTAGCCCTTTGGGTATGTAACCCTAAAATTACAGATTTTTTTATCTGTCTATCTATTTGTCTGTCTAAATCTTATATAATCATAAATAAATAAATAATAAATATAAATATTTCGGGACAATGTTACACAAATCGACCTAGTCCTAGGTTAAGCTCAGTAAGGCTTGTGTTGTAGGTACTAGACGACGATATATATAATAGATAGATACATAGAAATATTTGTTCCAGAGTCATGGTCGTTATGACTCAGGAACAAATATCTGTGCTCATCACACAAATAAATGCCCTTAGTGGGATTCGAACCCAGGACCATCACCTTCATAGACAGGGTCACTACCCACTAGGTCAGACCGGTCGTTATCATCATCATTTCAGCCATAAATCGTCCACTGCTGGACATAGCCCTCCCCCAAATATATATCACTAGTATCATCTTGGGGGGCAGTTGCCATAGTCACCACGCTTGGCAGGCGGGTTGGCGACCGCAGTGGCTGTTGATTCGGTTTTGACGGACACTGCTGCCCATCCGTTTTGCCGCCTCTTACGGCACCCGCGGGAGATGGGGTGATGCTATTCTAGTCAGCCGGCGCCACACGGCACTAGGTAGAGTCAGCGTCATATAGTTAGTTGCAGTCAGTATGGCCAAATATATCGATACAGATCTTTATTTATATAGCAGTAAGGATGTGTATCGATATATTTGGCTACACTGACTGTAATTAACTATATGACGCTGACTGTACAAAGATAATTAATAATCAATCAGTCTTATAAATCAAACGTAATTGTATTGCAGTTGGAGCCGATGTTCGACGAGTTGGCGAACAAGTTCGCGGATTTGTTGGCGAGCGGGAACACTGGCGTGCTTGTGTCCATCGCCAAAGCGTGCTTGCGAGTTAAGGCGCGACAAGCGCAGTTTGTCAATGTACGTATCTCTTTCCATGTGGACGCTGGAGGCGGGCGGGTAGCGGGGCGTGAGGCGTATTTGTTAAACAAATGAAAATGTATGCGAGCGGCCGCAGTACGCTGCTCTTATTCTTTTGTTCTCGACGCTACGCTACACGCTTACACGCTCCGCTGCGAGCGTCCATTCAGTCCTAACCATAGACATACCATTTAATAGACGAGGCGTGTTAATAATATCAAGTTCGAAAGGGATGGTCATATTTAACGTTCCATAGGTATAGCAGAGACAGCGCTATTTTTATTTATGGCCCCGGGATGGGATGATATCTCATCTATTTTCAATTTGTATTTATTCTTAGTTAAAGTAACTTTTGTATTATTCCAGAGTCTGGAATCAGCCCTTAAATGCACCGCTGAGAACCAGAAATACTTCCCCGTGTTCATACTCCGGTTGCTGCCATCAGACCGGGTTGACGTGTCCACTTTGCACAAAGAATATTTCATCAATGTCCATGGATCTGTCATACTGCAAAGCATATTGGATTATCAGGTAAGTTGAGTTTTTTTCTGACAAAGTTGGCAAACGAGCAGACGGATTGCCTGATGGTAAGCGATTGCCACCCATGGGCACCAACAACAAGTGGAGTCAGAAGCACGTTGCCAGCGTTTAAGGATAGCTCTGGGAACCTTACTCACCATCAGGAACACAACACTACATACCTGAAAGGTAGCAGTGCTATTATGGCTGTGGTCTTCTGTACTTCCCCAGTTGGGTTTCTCTAGACTCAAGCGTTAGGGTATGTCCTTAAACTACTTCCACCTATGAGAGGTAGGGCACAGCGATGACCATCATTTCGTTTCATTTCGTTATGTACAAGATAAATCATAAAAAATGTTCATTTAGGCTGTAAAAACTTTTAGGGTCATTTCACACGAACCACAACCACGCGACAACCACGACCACGCGACAAGCGCGACCACGTGGTCAGGTGCAAATTTTGTATTAGAAATAAATAGTACAATTCACACGTACCACATTTTGCAGTCATTATCGACCACGTCTGTGGCAACGGCCAGCAACTACACAATTCACTGCGTTCATACTATCGGGCAAGTTATTGTATACGAGTATGTTAACTCCAGCGATATAGATGCACCAATTTCACTCCAACACTATCTTTCCCAGCGACCAGCCAAAGCTGTCAACGGTCTACTGGAGCTGACTCCGGAACAGCTGCTGGTGATATTCTGCGACGCTAAAGGCAGCCATGTCGCCGATGCATTCTGCAAGGGGCAGTTTGTTGGTGTTAAAGCGAGAGACAAGATGATATGGAAGCTTAAGGTTAGAGTAACACTTAATATGTACTTTTGGCGTGATATGACGCCCTAGTAAGTATAGGAGAGAAGTATTACAAGGCCGGGCCGGATAAAGGATGGTCCTGGGTTCAAATCCTGTTTGTATGATGAGCACATGTATTTGTTCCCGAGTCATGGGTGTTTTCTATGTATTTAAGTATTTATATATTATATATATCGTTGACTGAGTCACAACACAAGCCTTCTTGAGCTTTGGATTCAGTCAATTTGTATAAGAATATCCTGTAATATTCATTTAATTTTGCCGTGTGATGCCCGCTGACTAGAATAGCACCACCCCATCTCCTCCCGCGGGTGTCGTAAGAGGCGACAAAGGGAAAAATCCTACGGACGGGCAGCAGCGTCCGTCGAAACTCAATCTACGGTTACTGCTGTCGCCAACCCGCCAGCCAAGCGTGGCGACTATGGCAACTACCCCCAAGATGATACAAGTCATATTTGTGGGAGGCTTATGTCCAGCAGTGGACTGCATACGGCTGAAATGTAAAATATGTATGTAATTTATTTAATTATGTTTACAGGGTTATTATCAGACTTTGGCGTTATCTCAACACGGGTCCCGAGCGCTCGAGCGAATATTCGAGTCAGCCGCGCTCGAGCAAAAAGTGAAAATCATGACGGAAATGTCGGATAAAAGCAACCTGCTGAACACTACGAAGTTTGGCCGACTTATCGCTGCCAAGTTGGATGTTGAAACGTTCAAAAAGGCGCAGAAGAATTGGGAGCAGAAGTTTAAAGGGAAATAAATATTTGATAAATATTGTTTTTTTTTTTATTATTATTTTGTGATAAAAAAAACCTTACTCACTGGCAGGAACACAACATTATCATATTTATCATCATATCAGCCAAACAACTAGTAAGGTAAATTAGCATTGGTAACTTGTTGTCCGAGTACTGTGTAAAACTACCCTCTTAATTTTACTCTTAACGCTCATTATTATTAAGTATAGTCAAGTTCTCATAACAAGTGAATTGTAAAATTCTTCATGAGAATAAATTATTTTTAACCTTTTGAACGCCAAGCACCACTGTGCACCACAAAGTGGTCGCGTGATGTCTTGCCACGCCACCGACCACTAAAATGGCTATGGTGGACTTTTAAAGCATTGTCCAGCTGACAGATAAGTTTTAATAGAAAACTCCCGTGAGACTCAGACATACTAGAAATATATACATATAATCGGGTCACTCACGTATCTTAAAGTCATTCTTAAGGTTAATTGGACCGAAACATGTCGAGCGGTTTTTGACCTTAAGATACGTGAGTGACCCGTTTATATATATTTCTAGTATGTCTGACAGATAAGGTTTATATTTGTTAGTCACAAGTCGACACGTTGGCGTACACGTTACATTTTGACGCGATAGGAAAAGCGTTCAAAAGGTTAAACCTAAGGACGTCCACTGGATTCGCGGGATCTTTACCAGGTCGTCGATCCATCTTGTGGGGGGTGTGCCGACGCTGTCTTGGGGTCTGTACAATACTATGAGTGTTGTTTAGGAGGTACTTCGGTTTGATGTCTGAACTGTATTATATAGGCAATAAGGTTGAAAATTAAACAACAATTTAGATTAGCGTTGAATCTTATATTGGCACACTCCGTCACAGTTGGGAGGTAGTTGTCCTGGCTTCAAACTGCATATCTTGTTGCCGCAGATGTACTCGCCTTTGCGAAGGTTCAGAGGACTGGGGACTGAAAGAGAAGAATAGTTAATAATAAATATTTCGGGACAATCTTACACAAATCGACCTAGTCCTACGGTAAGCTCAGTAAGGCTTGTGTTGTAGGTACTAGACGACGATATATATAATACATAGATACATATAAATACTTAAATACATAGAAAACACCCATGACTCAGGAACAAATATCTATGCTCATCACACAAATAAATGCCCCGACTGGGAATCGAACCCAGGACCATCGGCTTCATAGGCAGGGTCACTACCCACGAGGCCAGACCGGTCGATAAAACAATGTTAAATAATTATCTAAAACATTTGAGGGATGCCTGATTTTACTAGGATTCCATCTATAAAAAAACATAAAAGATCTTGCACATTTAAACACGCCAGAGGGCACACTAGTATTAGAAATTAAAGTCCAAAAATTCCACTGCCACTGTCCACACTGTCCAACACTATGGCCTCACAGTCTTGCCTGCTGTTTTATTAAATGAACCACAGGATCCCAAGTTGGTGGTACACACCCGATGATCACGAACGCTGCTAAAGGGTTCGAAATGTCGGGATAAAGTTTAAATTAGTATACGCCATATTTTTTAGTTGTTTTATTTCATGAGTTTACCTAGATATTTTTCTAGCACGAACGACATTTGCATAGTGCTTGCCACAATAAAAATATCGACAATCCTTGATATTTAAATCGAAAGAAAAATAGAAAAATTTGACTCGCAGCGGGACTCGAACCCACAACCACTGGATCACTAGCCCAGTGCACTTCCAATTGTGCTATACGAGTACCGCTGAGACTTGTCAAATTTTTCTATCTATCCCTCGTCGTATACGTCATCATGGGTGACGTGTAGGTATGTTGACGTGTGGTTGTGGGTTCGAGTCCCGCTGCGAGTCAAATTTTTCTATTTTTCTTTCGATTTAAATATCGAAGATATTCGCTAGCAGACGTTTCTGCATAATACAAAATAATTTATCGACAATCCTGTTATCGATAAGTACATACTACTTCAACGACAAGACGTACACACAGTCTTATATCGGCTACCTACCTAGACGCCGCGTGCCATCGATCTTGAACAAGTTCAACGTAATCCGTACACTGATCCAATTTACTTTTATTATTTGCAATGTATTCGTTGTATTCAGTTCGAAATTGTTTTCTGAAGTATGTAAAATATAAATTAACCGATAATTTTGTTATTATTATTTATTTTTAACACAATTATTATATATTTGTCGTTACCCTGTATTTGTTGTGTATGACGTTGAAGTGGTACTTATCGATAACAGGACTGTCGATGTTTTTATTTTGTCAATCACTTACAAGAAATCGTTCGTGCTAGAAAAATATCTAGGTGAGTAATTATCGCGGCAACCGAAGACAGTGGTATACCAGTAGTACAAATCAAGTCTGGTGCGGAAGGGTCCTGGATTTTCCCTAGGCTACCTTCAGTACGCTCGCTCTAACATTCCGAACGGGTTACCTATAGAGCCTATATCAGGTAAATAAGGCATGTTTCTTGTATGGAGGTCCTTAGTGGTATAAAATAGAGGTTACCTCTCGTCCCTTTCTGTCCCTTGATGAACTGCGGTGTCCGCGGAGGCCGGTGGAGCTCTGCATCTCTTTCTGGCACGGGGGAAGCGAGGCCGCTAATCGCTATTAGCACCAAGAAAAATAGTACCTGTAACAATACATAATTAAAAAAAAAAGTAATGGCACCAATGTTGGACACTTTAAGCCGACAGGCACCAATGATGGACACTTAATATTGTCTTCGGTTGCCGCGATAATTACTCATGATCATGAAATAAAACAACTAATAAAACGGATTATATCGTGTAATACGTTTTAGTTGTTTTATTTGATGGACACTTAGTTCTTAATTCAAAAACCATAACGTTATAAATTGAATATGTACTAATGCACAACACTTAACTCTTTTGAAATAAGCACTAATGTTCATGATTGGTTTGTTGTCCATTACTGGCGCTGTCACCCAAATTGTTTCGTAATTATTGGGTAGGGTGTTGGCACCAATGTTGGACACTTTAAGCTGACAGGCACCAATGATGGACGCTTAGTTCTTAATTCAAAAACCATAACGTTATAAATTGAATATATGCCAACAAATGCACAACACTTGACTACTTTGAAATAAGCACTAATGTTCATGATTGACTACATGAATGATAATACACCGTGGGATTAAAATTGAATTATAATAATTGTCTTTATGTGTTAACTTCTGACATTTAGATTTTATTCTAGACAGTTCTAGACTAGTATTCATATTCAAGATGATTAATGTTTAAAATATTTTATTTTATTTTGACATTATTGTGACATTATTATTGAAATACATATAAATATTATATTGTAATAATTTTACCAATGAATTGCTCTGTATTAATTATTTAATTAATTATTAGATTAAGATTATATTTGTATTTGACTATTCGAAAGTGCTTGTTGCTAGGCCTACTTGAATAAAAAATTAAAAATTGAAATTTAAAAAATTAGTTCCTTGTCCATTACTGGCGCCGTCACCCAAATTGTTTCGTAATTACTGGGTACCTACTGAAAAAATGGCTATACAGAGTGTATTTTTCACATGGGTCAGTCAGGACATAGGTACCACATTTTTGTGTTGTTACGTGAAATTGCTATCAGAGGAACTTCCCCGGGGGACATTTGCAAAATTCTGATAAAATTAAGTTAGCTAGGAAATCGTAATTTTGACAAACACAAAAACAAAACATTCAGATCAAGTCTCTTAGATAGGTACCAAGCTATAAGTTAGGGCATAAATGGCTACAAATAAATAATATTTGTTTCAAAACTCAAACGTTTATTCAGTAAGTAGGCCACAAGGGCACTTTTACACATCGAGTACCTACACAAAAGAAGAAAAATAAAAACTACACCGGTTCTAACCCTACACCTCTGACCCGAGAAGCCTTTTGACTTTTATGACCGGCAAGAAACTCGGCGAGACTTATTTTTTCAAAACAGTATTACAAAAGATATCTTAAACAAATTACATAAAGGCGTTATTCTATAAGAAAACATATCCAAAAATTACAAAAATTTACTGCCAAATAAAAAATGAAAATAATTACTTCAAGTCCAAATCTGTCCAATCAAGTCCAAGTTTTATTTGAAGAGCCCATCTCCAGGATTTAATTATCAGATTCGGACCTACCACCCGTCAAACAAATAATAATTGACCCAATCCAAATTAAGTTTAATATCTATCGGTGAACATACCTACATATAGTAAACTTCAAGAATTCCGAGAATCATAAATATGAATAAGCCTGTTTAACATATTAAAAATAAAACTGGACTTAACCGCAATTATAAATAGTAAAAATCCATTGTTGTGACGACATTGTCCTTTTAAATAGCTATTTTCTCAAATATACGCGGTTAAGTCCCGTAGGTACTCGTACACTCACAGAAAGACGAAATTAATTGAATTAAAAAAATACGTTAAAGCGAATTAAAAAAAAAATTAAAGAAAATTATTTGATTCAACACAACTAAGAATAAGAATAAGAAAAAAATCGGTTTACGGTTCTCGAAGATATCAAAAAAAAAATTGTTCGAATTGAGAACCTCGTCTTTTTTTTGAAGTCGGTTAAATAAGATTAAATTTATCCAGGACAGAACAAAATAAAACTATTTAAAATTAAAAGGTTATGTGCTATATTAATCCTAAAATGTTGTTGAAATATGGTATAACCAACTATTTTTTTAACTTTATTTTTACGGAGCCTTTGTCTCTAAAACTATGTCGGCTAAATCAACTAGAACCAACTTAAATGTGTCATTATCTAGAAAAAGGGACCTTAGTGTCGATGGCACTTACGTCGAATCGCGTTGCGTTTGTATTGTATCGTCTTGAACAACGACATAAGCGCCATCGACAAAAAGGTCCCTTTTTGTAGATAATGTCACAAATTTGAGTTCAGTGTAAGAAGTAGAGTAAATCGCTAGTCGAAGTAGAGTAACTGCACACTTTTATAATAAGGCCACCTTAAACAGAAAATGAAATCTGTTTAGTTTAGCCACAGTCAGCAGCAGAAGTGGCTAAGCGTTTGAGGTGTTCAAAATGATGTCAACAGATCTCTATTGTCAAGAGAATAAGAGCGCGTGTAGGTCATTTTGAACACTTCAAACGCTTAGCCACTTTTGCTGCTGACTGTACCTATAGGTATACATATAACATTTTGTAATAAAGTTTCAATTACGGGGCATCATTCAATAACTGGCTACCTCCACTAAAATGAATTCTAATCGCGTAGGTATAAACTGAGACCATTTTTAATGAAGGTTATTTGGTCAGCGGGGCGTTACCGCGAAAAACGATATTCGTAAATTTCGGACGATTCTCTCTGTCACTCATGACGTCTTTATTGGAGTACCCAAAAGAGAAAAAAACGATATTCGTAAATTTCGGACGATTGTCTCTGTCACTCATGACGTCTTTATTGGAGTACGCAAAAGAGAAAAAAACGATATTCGTAAATTTCGGACGATTCTTTCTGTCAGTCATGACGTCTTTATTGGAGTACCCAAAAGAGAAAAAAACGATATTCGTAAATTTCGGACGATTGTCTCTGTCACTCAAGACGTCTTTATTGGAGTACCCAAAAGAGAAAAAAACGATATTCGTAAATTTCGGACGATTGTCTCTGTCACTCAAGACGTCTTTATTGGAGTACCCAAAAGAGAATAAAACGATATTCGTAAATTTCGGACGATTCTCTCTGTCACTCATGACGTCTTTATTGGAGTACCCAAAAGAGAAAAAAACGATATTCGTAAATTTCGGACGATTGTCTCTGTCACTCAAGACGTCTTTATTGGAGTACCCAAAAGAGAATAAAACGATATTCGTAAATTTCGGACGATTCTCTCTGTCACTCATGACGTCTTTATTGGAGTACCTAAAAGAGAATAAAACGATATTCGTAAATTTCGGACGATTCTCTCTGTCACTCATGACGTCTTTATTGGAGTACCCAAAAGAGAAAAAAACGATATTCGTAAATTTCGGACGATTCTCTCTGTCACTCATGACGTCTTTATTGTAGTACCTAAAAGAGAAAGATGCTCGAAATTCGATGTTCCCGGTACCGGGCCAGTTACTAGCGAATTACCCTAATCTTAAAACCAAGGAAGTAGAGGAACTGATAACCTTCTTAAAATAGTGTCAGAAGGTGAGAGTTTGGTCGCCTCTCGATAAACAAGAACTTTCTAATTATGTACGATTAACCTCTTTATAAATGAGCAATATTTAACACAAACATGAGGATTCACTGGCAACGCGCGTGTGATTCCTTTGCAGTACAAGCGTCCATAGGCTACGGTAGCTTCTTACTATCATGCGTATGCTTGCTTGCCACAGTCGTATTAATAAACAGTTTTGTTTTTTCAACGACGGTGGCAGGCAAGCATACGGCCCGCCTGATGGTAAGCAGTTACCGTAGCCTATGGACGCCTGCAACTCCAGAGGATCCACATGTGCGTTGCCTACCCTAAAAGTTGTTGGAGCTCTGTGAACCTTCAGGAACACAACACCACATACCTGAAAGGTAGCAGTGCTATTATGGCTGTGGTGTGTAAGGAGGAGGTACTTCCCCAGTTGGGCTTCTCCAGACTCAAGCGTGATGGTACTTCGCTGTGCTCTACCTCTCATTGTTGGACATAGTTTAAGGACATAAGGGTTCAAGACGGGTTACGGTTTGTAATGTAAACCAAATAAAAATATTATCGGATATTAAGTGTCTTCAACTTCAAGCCGGCGTAATTCCAAGAATTGCCAGTTTTACGAAAGCAACTGACATCTGACCTTCCAACCCAGAGGGTAAACTAGGCTTTATTGGGTTTAGTCCGGTTTCACAATGTTTTCCTTCACCGAAAAGCGTCTGGTAAATATAAAATGTTATTTCGTACATAAGTTCCGAAAAACTCATTAATACGAGTCGGGATTTGAACTTACGACCTCCAGATTGCAAGTCGCACGCGCTTACCGCTAGGCTAACGCTCTATGGTGATAAAGAAACTAAAGAAAGTAAACAAATATGTCCAAAAACTAATTAAATAATTCGTTTCATAATAAAGATAACCACATTTAGTCGCACTATTAAATTAATGCTATATTTAATTGGCTGTATACATACATTCCTAAGTCTATTTACGGAAAGCGAAAATTAAAAAAAAACTTACATAAAGATTCATGATGTAGCGCGCTCTCTGGTCAATGGTTACCACAACACTGCTCATTGTTTTTATTTTACCCAAGCATTGTAAGGGTTGATAAGGAATATTCAAACTTAGCATTATAACTTTAAGGTTTAAATTAGTATACGTATTTAATCTCGACTGACCCGTCATATATGAGTCATACAAAACCCGTCTGCGATGTTCTGATTATTTCTTGGTAATTTAACTACCAGTATACGCAAAAACCGTAATTAAGTAAAGTTATTGAGAGTTCTGAGATCAAATTATGCTGGTAAAACTAAAAATATTTTCTGAATACGTTATTACGGTACTTTGTTTACTTTTCTTAAAAGTATACATATATATATATGTGTAGTAATTAAGGACACTTACTGGCAAAATATGAAATATGAATTTCCGTTATCTTTTATGTAGGTCATACTATTTAGAAGTAATCAATTCGGCTGATAGACTTAAATCCATGGTCACGAGTAAATTAAAAAAAAAAAAACAATAATGACAACTCGATTTGCGCCAATCTTAATTTTTTCTTATTTTAAAATGTTAAGCTTCCATCAATATATCAATCGATGATTTTGCCTATGTAAAGTAAAAAGTAACTAAAATAACATACTTATCAATTTAAGTCTACTTAAAAAAACATATCAAGTTTGCTCTTACTCCGCGTTTAGACATGCTGGCTCGTCACTCGCCTCGCTATTCGTCGAAACGTTCGTAGAGACTTTTCCTATACAAAAACGCGATGCGAGGCAAGAGAGGAATAGCGAGACGTCCGTGTACACTTGAGTGCTCGCGTTTCGCCTCGCCATTCGCCTCGCCATTCGCCTCGCTACTCCTGCGAATGTGTGGCGGTAGCATTAGAGTATGACGCTGTTTGGTAGTAAGCCTTGCGTTTTGTAAAGTGTTAGCCGGACTTTACAAACTGCCGGGACCAAAATAGTGGAGAAACGCGTTTTCAAATCAATTTTGCATTAGCATTAGATCACTGCGTAATAAGCTATCAATATTACACACTAAACAATTAACAAAAAATATATTCTCAAGACAACTTCGCCTCTTTGTGGTTCCACCGGAAATTCCAATATTAGTTTATCCTTTAGTCTAGTTGCTTAAAAAGAAGATATTCGATCACTGGCAATTAGGCCTTCAGGATCAGGTTGGAATTTTATTTTGTCATATAACACAAAGTAATCAGTTTGTTTTTTTCTTACACTAGTACCTATGCAGGTACTAAATTGGCAGAGTGCAAAGCGGGTGGAGGGGGTAGCATAAACGATCACAGCGCTCGCTACGGCTAAAATTGTCATTTTTGTCGCTGACTTGAGCTGTCAAATCCATATTGCAGTAAACATTTTCTAATCGTTTTAATAATGTTACTGACTACCATTGTCCAAAATTGTGTGATATAGTAATATAACACAAGATTTCATTAATATTTTTCACAATATTTACTTACTTCTTGTTTGACAGTGGTGACAATATTGTCCATAATGGCCGCCTGTCACGTGGCGCTGTCGTCGCGCTCGGTCCCAATAAAGTACCTAATCACTCTCGTGTAAAACCAGTACGTAGATTTAATTATGCGAAATAAGATTTTAATAGATTTTTAATGGGTGACTTCCGATTGCCAAAAAAAACCGTTTTACCTGAATATTTTGTAGGTTAATGTACCAATACGCAAATCGATAAAAATGCAGAACTGTATCATAGGTACCTACCCTCTAAAACTACTGAACCATTTCAAATAAGATTTAGTGTCTGAGTTGCACTTCCCGAAAATCATACCTCAATAGATTATTTTTAAGCAGAAATGTCTGCAACGAAACCCTAATTCTTATATTAAAGTTTTAAAATTTTAGCTAAGTCTCTTACAGACGGGTATGTTTCTTTTGCAAAGCAACTATGATCCCTTTTTATTTTTTTATTGACAAACCCTGAATTACGACCAATTCCAGGCTTTCGACGTATGTTACCATAGAGTCTCTGAACCGTTTAGCACCCTTTAAACAGTTCTCGTAGACGTACTCCGCTCGTCTTCCACGTTTTTCACAGAAATACCACGATTTTTAACGTATTTGTACAATCTTTTTTCATGTAGGGCTTCTTGGGCCGAAGACATCTTTATAAATGTGACATGGACAGTTGTATAATTTATAAAAAATAATTAATAGCATTCGTATCTAACAGGACAACAACATATTGCATACTATTTATTGTTTTTTTTTTTTTAATACCGGTGCAAATTGTAACGACATTTTTTCTTGGGACAAGCTTTATAAATAAAGGAAATTTAAAAAATCAACTGCTCCGGGTAACTGGATTCGCCATCAGAAATATCGGTACGGCCACGGTGGTCACAAATATCGGAACAACGTCTCTATTCGATATTTAAATCGAAAAAAGTCCCGCTGCGAGTCAAATTTTTCTATTTTTCTTTCGATTTAAATATCGAAGATATTCGCTAGCAGACGTTTCTGCATAATAAAAAATAATTTAGAAAGGGGTAGCACATTGTTATCGATGAATTCTCAATATGAATTGAGACTTTGATGCCGTTTAGTGTTCAATACGCTGGCGGTAGATGTGTTTACACGTCACCATGATGACGTATACGACGAGGGATAGATAGAAAAATTCGACAAGTCTCAGCGGTACTCGTATAGCACAATTGGAAGTGCACTGGGCTAGTGATCCAGTGGTTGTGGGTTCGTGTCCCGCTGCGAGTCAAATTTTTCTATTTTTCTTTCGATTTAAATATCGAAGATATTCGCTAGCAGACGTTTCTGCATAATAAAAAATAACGTCTCTATTATAGGCGATAAAGTGCATGTCCCGATTTTTGAATACCTTGACTGCTTCGATATATTTAATGGCGACTCAACTAAAGGTAAACATGCTCATCGCTCTGCCAACTGAGCTACAGAAGCTTGCTCAAAGGCTGCGAAATTCTCCAACATATCCCGCAATGGTTTACGTTTACCGTAAACGTGTCGAGCTTTTACCGCCATCAGGCTTAACGCCGAAGAAATGACAGCAGAATTTCGTTTGTTAGAGACTTTTTTTTGTATAGTTAATCATTAATCTGCTGTTAATTGCCTGTTATGCCGGCTTTGCCGTGTGACGCCGGCTGACTAGAATAGCACCACCCCATTTCCTCCCGCGGGTGTCGTAAGAGGCGACAAAGGGAAAAATCTTACGGACGGGCAGCAGCGTCCGTCGAAAACCAATTTACAGCCAAGCGTGATGACTATGTCAACTACCCCCAAGATGATACAAGTTTTATTTGTGGGAGGCCTATGTCCATCAGTGGACTGCATACGGCTGAAATGTATGTATGTATGTAATCATTAATCTTAGTCTTTGTGCGTCATAAGTTACATATTTAAGGATTAAGAAAATAAAACATACGATTCAGAAACGGTTAGTTAAAAGTTGAAATAGATAGCATATACTTAAGAAAAAACGACGAGGACCTCTGGTGTTCGAGACGGGATTCGAACCCGCATCTCCAGCTATCGCGGCTGACGCCTTAACCAATTTGGCCACCCGTACACAGCGGACCACGTCGAAATTAATCAAGTATATGTGATCTTGTTTTTATTTTAAACGGTTTTAGGCACCGTTTTACCAGCTCTAAGGTGAAACACTACGTGTTTGCACCTCCTATATGAATACCTTTCGGGATTCTGATATAGCTAGAGAGGTGGTGCTGCCATCTATGAACGGTTAGTTATTTGAATTTTGAGTTATAAAAATTACATCCAAAGTAACCTCTACCAAAGATAGGCTTCACTTAATACGTTGCAAATACTCAACAAAAGGTCATAAGTTTTTTAATAATAACATTATTACTTATTTTCTATAACGTATAAGTCTTACATTTGTAATTTTTTTTGTTAATAATACGAACGAAAATTCCTAAATTGGTACGAGCTAGGGTCCGAACTTGCGACCTCCGGATTGCAAGTCGCACGCTCTTACCGCTAGGCCTGTGCACAGCTAGGCACAATATCTGAACGACGCCTCTATTGTCAAGGCGATAAAGTGCATGTTCAGATATTTGTGACCACCTCCACAGCCCCGATATATCTGATGGCGACTGCACGTAAGTATGGCTAATGACGAAGTTACGAGTAATAGGCTTCAGCTATGATTTCTTTATCATTATTTTTTTTTTATGACAAAGGTGGCAAACGAGCAGACGGATTAACTGATGGTAAGCAATTACCGTCGCCCATGGGCACTCGCAACACCAAGGGAGTCACAAGCGCGTTGCCGACCTATAAGTGGGTTGGAGCTCTGGGAACCTTACTCACCATCAGGAACACAGCACTATACCTGAAAGGTAGCAGTGCTATTATGGCTGTGGTCTTCTGTAAGGAGGAGGTACTTCCCCAGTTGGGCTGCCCCAGATTCAAGCGTGATGGTCATCGCTGTGCCCTACCTCTCATTTTTGGACGTAGTTTAAGGACATACCCGGGTCCAAAAATCATTCCTTATACTGTGTGTAAGTCTAATACGGGCGAAGAATTACCTAAACCAGACATAGGATTTACCAGTATAATCAAAGGTTTTTCTTTAATTATACCTATTATACATATGTAAATAATTTTTGTAAAATTTCTGAACAGTAATGTACTGCGAACATTACGCGGTATGAGCTTTTGAAACTAGTTGTCAACGAGTGTTTAACTCGAGTGTGCTGCATTTCATTGCGCGTCGAATTTTTGTAAATGTATAAAATTTTAATTGTACTTCTAAGCGAAATACATTTCTATTATCCTATACTACCCTCCGTTAAGAGATTCGCCCGTATAAGGTTTACCCACTGTATATTATATAATAAGTAGTATAAGATTTAATGATGGTAAAGCGAATAATCGTTAAAGATAATCGATAAAGAATAATCTATTAAAGATTTCCCTATGATGCACAGTTCGTGAGGCTGCTGCGATACGATCAATAATTAGTCTAGTTAGTCATTAAACTAGAGGAAATCTGATTTAATTGCTATGTTATGATGATTATTTTTAAAGATGCAATCTTTAAGAGGGAGGGGGGACCTTACTCTACCAAACTGTTTTAATACAACAACGGTGGCAAACAGCCATACGGCCCACCTGATGGTAAGCAGTTACCGTAGCCTATGGACGCCTGACGGAAAAAAACAAATGACGAAATTAAGAGTAATGATTTTTTTATCATGCCTTATACATACATATGCTTCACGGCCCCGAAATCACTATGTAGACCAAACTTTATATGTGACATTATCTATAAACGTGATTCTCGATGGCGCTTAAGCCGTTGTTCAAGATGACACGATACAAACGCAACGCGTTCCGACGTAAGTGCCATCGACAATAAGGTCGTTTTTGTAGATAAACATCTCATGTTTACATGCAAATTACTTAATCTACTAGCACGTGTGAATTTAGCCGAAACGAGGGGTCACTCTGTCAATGACTGTATGTTAATTAGGTGTCAATGAACTTTGAAGGAAACAAACAAAGCATACTTTGCTTCCTGTTCTAGTTTCTGCTTATTTGAATAAAAAGATATTTTCACCTCATAAGCTTGGAAAGAACTGTTTTGTTCTTTAAAAACAGATAGCAAAGTTGCATTTTATTCACAAGAGTGCAAAGTAATTTCATACTAATCGAGTGTTTTTTTTACCATAGCTGGTTGGATGTTTTTATTTAATGTTTTTGAATGATAAATTACTCGTATGGATAGCAATACTTTCGATTACATTTTTATTGTCAGAGTCATTTTTTTCCTATAGTGAGGTGAAAAATTGTGTGGTGCAAAATGTGTTCCCCTCTCGTGCTTTGAGACCCTCCCAATGCTCAAGAATCCATTCCTTGAACCACTCGCTATGCTCGTGGTTCAATTTTGAAAACGTTCGCTAGCTCGGGTCTCAATATTAGCACGAGATATTATGCACTAACTTTGCTCCCTTGTGTAACAAATAACTATTTCTCCAACATGCACTACAATGTTGATATTAAATAAATAAATCAATATTTCGGGACAATCTTACACAAACCTACACCTAGTCCTACGGTAAGCTCAGTAAGGCTTGTGTAGGTACTAGACGACGATATATATAATAGATAGGGTACAGGAACAGGAACACATAGGGTAGACCGGGGACAATAGTACCGCGGGCCAATAGTACCATCGGTCATTATTTCACAACTACAACGAAATATATATGTGTGGGTTTAGGGTACGGCGAAGCGCAATATTATATTCGCTATACGCGCTAGGAGACCATTTTTGTTTTCGGGCGATCAAAATAATTATTTACGAGAAATGATTTGGCTCTCTATCAAGAACATAATAATCTTAGAGGTAGGCTAGTATTTAATTATGATTGGCTAGTTATCAAAGTGTTTATTGTGGCACAGTATGGGGGTGAGTTTGGTACAGGAATTAAAATATCAATACTTTATATAATTTTGGGTATTTGGGGTCATTAGTAGCACGCGAGCCGGGGACAATAGTACTGTTACAATTGACACCGCGGTACAAACGACCCGGTTATTGTTTTTTTTATTAAAATAAGAAGGTTAAATAATGAATACTAATTTGATATTAGGGGGAAATGAGTTTTAAAGTAAAGTACTGAAGCAGTTATACCTACTTGTTATAACTGTTTAAAGGTCATTCGCCCGTCATAGGTTAAATTACGGTGTATTTAAGAATTACAATGTAATTTTTATTTTTATTTTGAGGCGGGGTTGATTGTAACAGGGGGAAATTGTTACTATATACAAAGAAAGTTTGTTGAATATTGTATTTGTTTTTAGTATAAACTAATAATAAATAAACATAAGTAACAGTAATCTATGGCTTAAGTATTGATAGTAGCTTTATTGTTGAATGAATAAAATATTACTTGTAATGCGTCTACAAACTAACCACTGATCTCAATTAGTTTTGTTACGTATTTTATTTTCTAACACTGATGTAATTAAAAAGATACATTAATTTAAGGTCTAAAACAATAAATCTTTATATAAAAAAATCTACGGTTTAGGTTCTATTTACATTTGAGTTTTTGGTACTATTGACCCTTAGTAAGGGTCAATTGTAACAAGAGGAATCATTGACGAAAAACAAGATTTTCTGACATATTCTTAGCTTTTTTTAACAATCATTAATTAAAATACGTGGCTTAATAACCTACTATTTCATATGTATGAACGGTTTTGGTCCAGCATCTATATTTTCTGAGCTATGACTCATTATACAAAAGTGGTTCAATTGTCCCCGGTCTACCCTACCTGTGCTCATCACACAAATAAATGTCCTGACTGGGATTTGAACCCAGCACCATCGGCTTCATAGGCAGGGTCACTACCCACTAGGCCAGACCAGTCGTCAATTATGTTCCCTATTTGATTAGGTTTAGAAGTATGTGGTTGCAGGTTTAGCTAGGCGAGAGGCGCGAGAGGTCGTAAGGTTAACATTGCAGGCCTAAGGCCGGCAGAGACCTCTTTTTTAATGCCATTCAATTTGTGGAAATTGCCCATTTAAAAATATTGGTGGTTTTGACATTCTCCCTATATTATGCCTATTACAAAAAAAATATCAATTTTTCGTACATTTTCCTGCTTTATTTGGCATGTTTACTTTTGGTTTAATTTAAAATTTAACTTTGACTTCTTGGAGTTTTTTATTCCTCTATTTATTCCTCTCCATTAATTCCACGTTGTTCCTCTCTTTTAAGATACTATCAAAAACTAAGTCTGGCAATCCAAAAAGGCAACACTGCCAGTATTCTGGGCAGCATACCGGAGGCAGGGGGATTTGGCGAGGTTTTTTACATTTTATTTTATTTTATTATAACAGCAAACTGTATGTTTAACACTAATTTATAGATAAGTGATTAAATAAATAAATGATTTAGATACTATGTAAAAAATAGAAGAATTAATATATATTTTGTCCATTCTTTCGATTGGCATTAATAAAGACGGTGTTTGTTTTTTTATTTTTTATTTAAGTCAGTTAGGTAGATTTCCAGACGAAGGAACCACTTTATATAATATCTTAAACGCATAACGCGAAAAATTTTTGGTCTTTGTATGTAAGGGTTGTCTCCACCTAATTTTGTACCTGTATTAAAAAAGATACACAACTTGTAAACCTACATTTTGCGCACTCCCACACGCCCTCAAACCTGATATCTGCAGACAAGCCTTTGCCGTCTCAATGTCAACCCATCAAAAGTAACAAAGCAATCCATTCCTTTGCCCGTTTTGCCCGCGACGCCGGTCCGAGTTGCCCGCGGCGCCGGCGGCCAAGACTGGCTGTTGCCCGGGGCGGCGCTTTGCCAACGTTAACGTTAGATGTCGCTTTGATATTTTGAACTGACGATGACGTCGGGTTTGTTTAATGAAGCAGATAATTTTGACGGTAAAGGTTTAGTGAGATGTACGGGTATTTTCTTTGATGTTTAATAAATAGTAATATAAATTTAAGGGCAAACTTAAAGTGTAATGTAAATGGCCTCTGTTGTAATGTACTATTTTTCCTCGGCCGAACGTATTTGGGCTTCTCCAGACTCAAGCATGATAGTTCGCTGTGCCCTACCTCTCATTGTCGGACGTAGTTTAAGGACATACCCGGGTCCAAAAAGTCTGTTATTTTTTCGCTCTTGAAATATTGGAAACACAGAAGCAAAATAACTTTTGTGTGTGTTGTTTTAGTTGCTTACGAATATTGTACGCCATATTCCGTGGTCAGCTTTATACACCAAATATTTTAAAGCAGTGTTAAACTGGAACGAAGTAAGTCCCAAAATCGCGTGATGAAGTAGTCGGACGCAATTAAAACTGGAGTCCACTGGCGTGACGAGTATCGTCACGGCGTCACGCTGCGTAACGCCACTCGTCACGTGACGAGTTAATTTAAAATTGGGAGTGACCACACGATGGACGGAAGTTAGGATAAATCCGCATTTGTTTCTGGCAATATTTTTGCCTTTTTTTGGATTATGCGACTTTAAGCAACATATGGGTTAAATAATATTACACCGAGTTTGTAGTCCAAAGTAATTCGTTACGTAACTGGTGACCGAAGAGCTGGCGGCTTCCTCGCACAACGTATCAGCATTGCGATACAACGAGGCATTGCCGCTAGCATCCTTGGTATAATGCCTCAAGGGCCTTTTTTACATTTAGTGTAGTAAATAGTTAAGTACTCGTAATATTGTAAATACAGATTCGTTACTACTATATATATATATATATTTAACGTGATAATTTATATTGCATTTTAGACGAGTGAGAGAGAATTAAGAATTCAAATATAGAAAAACAAAACACAAATTCGTTAGGCCACCGATTTTTTTTTTCATTAAATTTTTTTAGTGACTCAATCAACTATTTTGTCACTCTTTACGGTCCCTTGAGTCACTCTTTAAAACACCGTTTTAATGCATCCAGAGACAGTGAACTTACATTTGTGTGTTAAACAATATGTCCATTCCATAATAAGTCACCAACCAACCAAACGTGTTAACAGAAGACGCAGTGCCACATTTCTTCCAACTACCCCTCTGTTTTTCTGACGCTGATAGAACAGATTAAAAATGGATAATGGTGGATTCAGCCAGATTTTTAGAACATTTGGACCCTACGGGACAAGGGTCTCAACCGTAATGGCATAAAAATATACTCGGAGCCGAGACCAATACAATACAGTACAATCATTTATTGATAAAAAAGTATTTTACATGTCAGTATTTACTTATTCTAATATCTTACATCTACCTACATATGAGTCACATGACATATCACATTAGGTATGTAATTTGTTTAAAGCGTTTGCTTATAAACGTTGTTACTTGTTAGGTCCACCAGCCGGCTGCCAAAACCCTCATAGTATATTAAATATATTTTCATTTTACTTACTAAATGTAAGTAATTAACTAGGTAGTTCGTTTTTCACTTTACTAGTGTCTTAAAAAAAAGTAATTTGATTAAAAAACAAAACAAAACAGAATGTCCGTATAAATCCCACAGTGTGGTCACCCTACAATCCAACATGTCTCTCACACCGCGAAGAGCCCTCGGCTGCAATCACCCGACTTGTCACCCGACTTGTCATCCGACTCGTCATCCAATTTATTAGCCGTCCCCTTTACGCGAATCGGACATTAAATGATTGTCATGTGCACTGCACTCATGATACCCGTAACCATAGATCGAACGTGCTAATAATACCACGATCGAATGGGATGGTCTTATGTAACTTTCCATAGATATGGCAGAGACGGCGCTGTTTTCGTCCGTCCTTGTCATAGTCTCACATATTTTTGTTCCCCTCCAAACTGAGCCCTTCAGAACTGTCAAAGTTGGGGGGAAACAAACAAATACAATTGGACTTTTTTTGTGTTATGACATAAAATAACTAAAACGGATTATATCGCTTATGCTAATTTAAACTTCATCCCGGCGTTTCGCACCCTTTAGCAGCGTTCGTGGTCATCGGGTGTACTGAGGAAAAATATTAATTTACCTACCTCCATTCAAAATGTACCATAAATATACTATTGTTTTTAATAGGCGTAGTGGCAGAATATCATAGAACCAACTAGCAAATGTTACCAACATTTTTTTTGAATGGCTAATCGCCATGATGCTGTGTCACTATGTGGAATGGAAATTAAAAAAGAACGGCCTTAAGCCGGCAATGTTTACCTTGTAGGCCTCAAGTCTACCAAACTAGCTACGATATAGCAACTTTCTTTATACAACGAGTGGCAAACAAGCATACGGCCCGCCGTAAGCAGTTACCGTAGTCTGTGGACGCCTGCAACTTCAGAGGATTCACATGCGCGTTGCCTACCCTATAAGTTATTAGATCTCTTGGAACCTTACTCACCATCAGGAACACAACACTACATACCTGAAAGGTGGCAGTGCTATTATGGCTGTGGTCTTCTGTAAGGAGGAGGTACTTCCCCAGTTGGGCTTCTACAGACTCAAGCGTGTTGGTACTTCGCTCTGCTCTAGGTACCTCTCATTGTTGGACGTAGTTTAAGGACATACCCGGGCCCAAATTACTATAGGGAACATAATGTCACGAGTTTAAAATATATTCCTTGAAAGTATTTAATGTACTTAGATGATTTTCTATATTTTTTAATTTGCGGCGCAAAAGTTAAAAGGAAGGGCACATTCTTTTGAATTTCCAGAGCGCATAATCTTCCAAAATATTCAATTATTGTAATCCATGTTTCAGAAAAGCCCTGTACTATTATTCCTCGGCTAGAGACTTTATCTGTATACGTATTTAAGTATGTATACGTATCTATATAATTATCTATTATTAGCTTCAGTCCTTAACTTCGTTTGCGTAAAATACTATCTAAGTTATTTTACATTGTTCCTCTAACTGACAATCTTTTAACCCCTTTAGCTTTTTAAGATAGTCTGATCCTCGATCCCTTTCAACCCCACACCTTCCAGCCCCCTCGTTACCTTTTATGTATTATTTAATTTCTTATTTTCACAAAAAACTAGTCGCCTAAAAGTTACCAGAAAATTTTTGTTACCACAGTATATACATCTCCATACAGATTGTTGACTCCATTTTAACTCCGTTTGGGGGTGAATTTTAAATAACGCTGTAATTGTTGTTGTTATTTTCAATGCGAAATAAAAAGTAAAACTACCCAAATTTTGTCCAATAGTACAACTATGGTATGGTTCGTAATTAAGATCAATTATAATATTCTCTTTGGTTTTTCCTTCATTGATTCATTAATTTATGGACAGCCGTTGGCTTTTAACTGCGTAATTTGAATAACACTCACAACTAAACGAAGATATTTAACTTAGTTTTGGACCATTTTTGGGACATTTTGGACTATAGTTGGGTAGTTTTACAGTAAACATACGAAGTCTCTACCAATGAATTTTAAAGCGTGCCATATTAACATTCATCCCTATTTTAGTGGTTGATGTTTTCGAAATCGTTGTTTACGTGTGAACATTTTGTGATTCTGTCTGCAGATTTCTAGTGGTTGCGGTCCCACATTCAGAATTCTGTAAATTGCTGAAATTCATTTCTAATTGTATTTTGATGTGGAGTAAAAATACTTTTAGGCTTCTTATGTAAAAATATATACTGTCTCCATAAAATATACCTCTTTTAGGCATCCATTGGGGTTCAATTTTGGTTTTAAATCCCAAATTGAAATATTTTAAATCAACTTACAATCCTTTTTTAAACCCCGTATGTACGGGTCGAACGTTTCAAAATCGATCTTAGTACTACGTAATACGTATACAAGATTCTAAAACGTTCTAGTTTCAGTAGTTTTGGCCCCGCACTAATACAAAATTCAACCTCTTTCATCCCTTTTGAAGATATTTTTTTTTGTATCTAATAAATTAACAAGTTTATATTTAAACAAATAAATACATGAAATCATGAAATAAAAGACGAATGATGATGTTGAAACATTGTTTATTTCACATGTTAGGGGACAGGTCGGAAATATACGTTTAATAACGATAATAGACGTTTTCTTGGCGATTCCATAGTAATCGACACGCCGGGCATCTCGATTACTAAATCGCCAACTATCAGCGTAGAATTATATAGGTATGGAGACGCCGAGAAAACGCGAGACAAACGCCCACGCTCTCAGAATAAAGAGTTGTCTTTGGTAACGAGAAATAAGTGTAGGGCTAAAAGTTTATTAATTGCGCCTCAACACGTATAAACAGTAGCAGAAGTTGGTAAGCGGTCGAAGTGTTCAAAATTACCTAAACAACACTAGTTAAAAGATTAAGATCGTGTCAAGTTCATTCTGAACATTTCGCCCGCTTAGCTACTTCTGCACACAATTATGTACAGTCGCCCTCAGATACATCGGAGCTGTGGAGGTGGTCAAAAATATGTGAACAACGCCTATATTGCCAAGGCGATAAAGTGCATGTTCAGATATTTGTGACCACCTCCACAGCTCCGATATATATGATGGTGGCTGTACTATTATTTGTTATTATTTAAATTTTAAACAATGGAAGTTACTAGAATCTACAGACCGGCTTATTCTTTTATATTGGGTGTTATAAAAAAGTGATACAAGACTATCAAACCGGTTGTGATCATGATTTTGAACATCTTTTACTATGGGGTCAAGTTTGTAAAATGAAATAAAAATTGAGCTGTTCCATAGAAAAAGTCAAGTATAAGTTGACGAAAATGTATGAGAGAGTTGTTTTTTTTTTACAATTTACAAAGTTGACCCCATAGTAAAAATTGTTCCAAATCATGACCAGATGCCGGCTTGATAATCTTGTATCACGTTTTTTATAACATTCGGTACAATTGGAAACTAAAATCCAAATGACATTGATAAGATAACATCAATTACCATTGTTTCAAATTCGAATGCCTCAGTCTAAGTGTAAGGTGTGAGAGGACGCGGGCGCTAGAAGCGGAGCGATGAGCGGGGCGTGGAGCGTGGCGTCGAGCTTCAAGAGGCAGCAGCGTACGTGGTCGCTCTCATACGTTTTGATTAGTTAAAAATGTACGCCGCACGCCCGCTCGCACGCCCGCAGGCCTTACACAAACAAAGTTTGTTGTATTACGAATTTCTTCTTTACATTTATTAAATTCGAAATTTTACGTTCATCCTTAACTATACATTAATATTAATATTGCACATATTAAGGAATTGTTTACTTATTTATTAAAGTTGTAATCCAGTCAATAATTATGGAAATTTTAATTAAAAATTGCTGATACATTTGTTAGGTGCAAGTCTTGAAAATATGCTTATAATTTTACATTTATTTTTATATCTAAAGAGCTGTACAAAAAATAACATAACCTAAAATGTTTCATATTATTTCAATAAATGTTTTGGAGTGTATCGTGAGAGGAATATTTAGTGCAGAAATATCTTATAAAACTACTATTTAATGATATGTACAACAACATAAACATACGTTATGGCACTCAAATATAATTAACTTTAAATTAAATTCAATCACAATAACATTCTTTGGTTAAAAATGTAAAATAAATATATTTTTTAATTATGAAAACAATGCAACAAAAAATTACATTAAACTTAGATATTTAAATATCTATTATTTTTAAGACTAAGTTTTAATCAAATAATAACTCTTAAACCAATAATAATTTTGAAAAGTAAGTGTTACAAATCGGTAGAAAAACGAAGCAAATATTAGTATTAAATCGTATTTACAAATATATATTAGATATGTGTAGGTACTTGTTCAAACAGTCAATACGATTGAAAATACGACACGTTTATATATATTACACAATTGATTACTTACTTAAATTTTTCTATAACTGACTGGAATTTGAATACAATTACAATTAGTTTACAAAAAAAATCGTATTTTTTTTTACATGTTTAAAAAAAGTTTTCAACCATTCTTACATTTGATGACACATTAATTATATATCGATTTTTGTATTTTTTCTACCTAGAAAAAAAATGTCATAAAACTTTCCAATTATGAAAAATGTATACAGACAAGGTGAAAAATATATACACTACTAAATTTCCGAAATATGTATACATGCGCCTTATTGCCTTAACTTTAATACGTACGTATACATATTTTGACACTTTGGTCGCATCGATATTTTTTACCTTGACTATAAAAATATTTATTAAATATATATTAATAAATTACCTTGTATAACTTAAACCATTGTCCTAAGTTATGTTATTTTGTGATATGAAAACAAAATATAACATTTAATTATTTAAATTGAAGTAGTTCATATTAAAATATTAACAGACAAAAAACAGAGTAACTTTAAATAGGTAGGTAGTAATGTCATTTTGAACTTTTTCCTTATTAGCGAAATAAACGAATCTTAAATGCATATATAAATAAATATTACAAGACACCTATTAACACATTGACTGAGCCCCACGGTAAGCTGAAGAACGCTTGTGTTGTGGGTACTCAACGATATATATAATAAATATTTAAATACATAAAAAACACCCATGACTCGGGAACAACCTGTGCAAAATGCAGGCAGAGCCAGGCTACTTGACATGAGTTAGTAGTCAGATTCAGAAGTCCAGAAAAAATGATTTTGCTAAACTAATCTACCTCCTGACTTTCCTCGCCATTTTCACATCTTTATTAAGACGTCATTTCTTCCCAATGCCTGAAATAATGCCCTGCGCTGTAGAGAGCGTTGCCAACGCAATTCTATCGTTACTTGTAGACGTTAAGTTCCTATCCTGGTTCGTGTGGAGTCGCTCGGCTGAGTTGAGAGTGGTTAGTGATAGACGGTTGTCTGGTGTGGGAGCTCGTGTGGGCTTGGGGAGGCTGGGGAGCGTGGGCAGAGTGGGAAGTGTGGGTAGAGTGGGAAGTGTGGGGAGAGTGGGCTGCGTGGCCGGCGGTGAAGTCCGGAGTGCTGTTGGCTTTTGGTCGCGACCGGCGCAGACCTGAAAAAGAATGATAATTTTTTTTAGGGACAATATTTAGTATAATATTTACACTTTTAATAATAATGAATATTTTGGGACAATCTTACTCAAATCGACCTACTCGTAGTCCTACGGTAAGCTCCGTAAGGCTTGTGTTGTGTTGTAGTTACTAGACGACGATATATATAATAGATAAATACATATAAATACCAAGAAAACACCCATGACTCAGGAACAAATATCTGTGCTCATCACACAAATAAATGCTCTGACTGGGATTCGAACCCAGTACCATCGGCTACATAGGCAGGGTACCCACTAGGCCAGACCGGGCGTCAAATAAAAGCATCTAGTAATAAGGAATATTATGGCGCACGCGCACACATGATAGGTACCTGATGATGGCTCTCCCAATCCTTGTGCTGGCAGAAGGCGCCGCAGTACCGCGCCGAGTTGCAGCCCGAGCAAGTCTCCTGCGCCTTGCGGCCGCAGTTCCAACAGCACTGTTGAAAGTTGTTGCATTGTAATCATTTGCTTTACAAGGGAGCAAAGGCAATGTTTACCCTTTTGTGCTAATATTTTTAAAGCACGAGAGGGGAATACACTTTGCTGCAGAATGAAAGACACAATTTTTCACCTCACTACCCCGAGGAAAAAATAATTCGAAAAGATTGTCAAATTAATTCTTCGTCTAGTTAAAGGGCTCTTTTTCTGAAAACTCTCTTAGATGCTCATCACTGAGTAACTCACGTTCTGCTGAGGCGGACTCGGCGCCGGCGCGGGGCTGCGGCGGTCTTTGCGCTCATTCGCCACCAGCTCGAGCGCGCGCGCCTCGGCCGCTCCTACCGCTCGCTGTAACTCCACCAGTGCTTGCCGCTTCACCTGACAACATAGTTACAGATAAATGATTAACAAAGATATGAAAACATATAAAACAATAACAACAGCAACAATCAACAATTTTTATCAATTCTCTGAACTGAAAATTTAACTTTATATATTTTATTTCTTATATTTAACATATGATAACTACCGATCTTTTTCATTCTAAACTCTAACTGTAAGATATATTTATCTTATATAAAAGGTTTCTGTTGTGCCCATGGGTGCCTGGTCTTTGTCACATCTGGCTTTTGTATTCTTTTTGTTGTGCAATACACACAATTCTTACAAATTTAATTAAACACGACTTTACTTGAACGGGAAGTACGGTTGCTATTTTATTCCCTATCGAATCAAGCAGCACTTCCATACTTCTAACGAGACTGTGTGTGCAAGGCTTGGAGTGGACGCTCGAGCTGAGCGTGCAGCGGGGCGGCGGGGCGTGCGGCGTACATATTAAAGAAATGCAAACGCGGTGCGGCCCATCCCTTGGAAGCTTGAAGCTCTGTTCAATGCTCCGCTCAACGTCCAGCTTAATACTCCGCTCAAGACGTCACTCAACACTCCACTCAACGTTGCGCTCAACGCTCAACACTTAGACTGGCAAGCTTACTTGGTTGACAGCATCCTCCGCCCGCCGCCTGACCTCAGCCACTCGTTCCTCAGTCTGTCTCACGGCCTGTGCCATGATCTCACTCGCCGCCCTTTTGATATCGTTGCTCTCTGTCGGTTCCACTCCTGCAATAGAGTATAGAGTTTTTATCCTGAGTTGTCCAGTTACCGGCAATAATATCTGAGAGCACCTTATGGCCATGAAATTAAATATGGCGTTGTCAGATATTTATGTTCTTAGGTACCAAGTGATTGATTAAGAGACAATTTAAACTGCACACAGGTTCCCCTTGTTTAGGCATAATTTGTTTTGTCATAATTTTAAATCGCATACCCTTTGTTGGCATAATTGTATATACGCAGAAACTGATCTCGCATAATTCTTTTCCGCTGAATTCTATTACGCAGAATTTAAGTAGCCGGTTGGTTGGTACGCATAATTTTGAAAGACCGAATAGTGTTATTACGATTTTTTTCACAGGAAGTATGTTTTTGTCGCTGTTCTAACCTAACATAACCCACCTTGTTTTTCTGTTGTGGTCACAGTTCTAACCTAACCCTTTTCGGACAAAGTAGTATTCGGCTAATACAGAATTATCTGTAAATAAAAATTCGGCAACATTAACATTCGGCGTAAATAAATTATGCGAAACTTGTATGCGTATTAAGATTCGGACAAAACAAATTATGCCAAATAAAGGGAACCCCTGTGCACATGACAAAAAAAAACTTGTATTCAGACTACCTCGTACGGGTCGCTGGGTTTCGCTGGCTATAGTATGCTGAAGATCGCTCACGGTGGCGGTCTATGGGGGAAGTCTACGTCGGCCTAGTCTACGTAAGCCGCTTTCTACCACCGCACCGCTCGTCATCGGCAGTGCATTCATCCTCACACCCTGGAGCCTAAAGGGTCGCACTAAGCGGTTTTAGAGGAATTTCCTCCCACGAACGCTCTGGCTGTGGAATGAACTCCCTGCCGAGGTTTTCCCTAGGGACTTACAGTATGAGGTTCTTCAAAAAAAGGAGAGTATAGGTTCTTAAAAGGTAGAATGTGAATCCTCTGAAGTTGCAGGCGTCGATATACTGCGGTAACTGCTTACCACCAGGCGGGCCGTATGCTTGTTTGCCACCGTCGTTGTATTAAAAAAATATACTAACCCCTCTGCTGTAGTATAGCCAACGCTCGTTTGGTCTTCTCCACCATACTGAGTATGCAGTTGAGCATGGTATTTATATTCTTCCACTCGTCGTCGGACTTGAGCAGGGAAGGGTTAAGTCGCTCCGGGAACGACGCGTTCATTGAGGACACGTCGCGGACTGAGATGCCGCCTGTAGACATTGGAAGGGTTAGCGTTTTTTTTAAACATAAAAATCTGTAATATTCTTTAGTATGCAGAAACGTCTGCTAGCGAATATCTTCGATATTTAAATCAAAATTAGAATTTTTTTGAAAGAATTTTTTTTTTAATTCGATTTAAATATAGAAAATATTCG
The DNA here is from genome assembly GCA_022674325.2 of Grapholita molesta. NCBI lineage: Eukaryota > Metazoa > Arthropoda > Insecta > Lepidoptera > Tortricidae > Grapholita > Grapholita molesta. The sequence goes on along the minus strand of CP053141.2, from coordinate 2,184,055 downwards.
CTAGCAGACGTTTCTTCATAGTAAAAAATAATTTAGAAAGGGGTAGCACATTGTTATCGATGAATTCTCAATGAAAATTGAGACTTCGATGCCGTTAAGTGTTCAATACGCTGGCGGTAGATGTGTTTACACGTCACCCAAGATGACGTATACGACGAGGAATAGATATAAAAAAATTGACATTTTAAGCGGTACTCGTATAGCACAATTGGTAGTGCACTGGGCTAGTGATCCAGTGGTTGTGGGTTCGAGTCCCGCTGCGAGTTAATTTTTTCTATTTTTCTTTCGATTTAAATACCGAATAAAAATCTGTGTCGCTGATCATGAAAAATTCAATGCCTGATATTGTTAGAAACTGTTAGAAAACTATCCAATATAGTCTTAAACCCAATAAAGCTACGTATGATTTGTCCAGTTAGTGGAATTGATAATGCAAACTTGAAAGAAGATTTTTTAAATTGTTTTTTATTAAGCAGAAACATTAGCTAGCGAATATCGTCTACATTTAAATCGAAAGAAAAATAGAAAAAATTGACTCCACGCGGGACTCGAACCCACAACCACTGGATCACTAACCCAGTGCACAACCAATTGTGCTATACGGAATGTATTCCTACAAAAAATTGTAGGAATGTATTCCCACAAAAATCACTTAAAATGTTGAACTTACCGTCCCTCCTTTCAAAACCGCCCTCCTGACTCCCGTGGAAGCCGTGATAATGTCCATACTCGAACAGATTCGCGTTGCTAGGCAACGGGTACAGGAATGGCGAAGGGTTGAGAAACAGACTGGAAGGTGGCGGCCTCTTCGCGTGCGGGGGGAAGTCTTCCGACCCGTTGGTTTGTGGGTCGTAGAATCTGGAACAACCATCACCGAGCTTTTTTTTTAAATATGCAGTGACGTTGGAAACCAAGCTAAGGGTTGTTTCACACGTACCACAACCACACGACAACCACAACCACACCACAACCACAACACGTGATCGGACGCATATTTTGTATTAGAAATAAATAGTACAATTCACACGAACCACATTTTGCAGTCATTATCAACCACGTCTGTGGCAACGGCCAGCAACTACACAATTCACACGTAACCACTGCGTGACCACATTTTGACGCTGCGACGTGGTGTGGTTGTGGTCCGTGTGAAACAACCCATAAAGCCCGCCTGATAGTAAGCAGTTGCCGCGTTGCCTAACCTTTAAGAACCTTTTTTTTTAATACCACAAAGGTGGCAAACAAGCATGCGGCCCGCTTGATGGTAGGCGGTCACCGCAGCCTATGGACGTTTACAATACCGAGGCATCATTCACGCCTTGTCGACCCCGTAAAAACCTCTTTACACCCTTTTTGAAGAACCCCATACTGTAGTCCTTTGGGATGACCACCAGGAAGCTCACTCCACAACCTTAGCGTACGCGGGAGGAAATTCCTCTGAAACCGTTGGGTACGCGACCATTTTGGTTTTAAAGTGTGTGGGTGAACACCCTGACGGTGGCGAGCGGTGCGATGATAAAATATAGCCGTGGGCATTATATCAAACAACCTATACACTCCTTTTTTGAAGAACCTCATACTGTAGTCCCTAGGGAAAACCTCGGTAGTTCATTCCACAGTCGGAGCGTTCGCGGGAGGAAATTCCTCTTAAACCGCTTAATGCACGCTTTAGGCTCCAGGGTGTGAGGATGAATGCACTGCCGACGGCGAGCGGTGCGGTGGTAGAAAGCGGCCGCTGGCATCATGTCGAACAGTTCTTCAGGGCACCCATTGTACAAGCGATAGAACACACATAGGGAGGAAAAGTATCTACTTAGACTCAAAGGCTCAATATCGCTCGTGAGTTTGGAGTAAATAATATAAAGCCCTCATCTCCTCCCGCGACTGTCGAGAGAAGCGACAAAGGGGAAAAACCGACTCATGGGCAGCAGCGTCCATCGGAACCGAGTCGTTAACCCGCCTGCCAATCGTGACTATGACAACTCTCCCCCAAGACGATACAAGTCATATTTGGGGGAGGCCTATGCCCAGCGGTGGACGTCTTACGGGTGAAATGATACTACCATCTAAACTAAATGTCTGGTCTATTGGGTACCTATGAAGACGACGGTTTTTAATAATCATGCCCTCACTGGGATTTGAACTCTGCACAGTTGGCTTCATAAGCAGGGTCACTACCCACTACGCTAAACCTATCGTCATTGGTACAGTCAGCTAACAAAGTATTCTTCAAACAACTCACAGAACATCTCCAATAATCACTTATTCAAATGCATTGGAACAGCTTTTTCCAAAACAACAAAACGCCTATTAAAACTTCTAGAACCTTCTGTTTACCCTTTGTTATTGAAACTTCTCCAACAACGCCACAATAGGCAAAGCTGTCTATTCTTATTACCATTGATATAGAGTTCACAATCGTTTGATTTGTTTTGAGTTGTTGAATGGGAAAAGCTGAATAAATCGAAGCGAAGACAATGCAGAACTAAGAGCGTATTACGCGCAAACAAAGATTTATGGGGGCCGCGCAAGTCACGAGAGAATGTCAGTAGAAACTAAAATTGTTAAGCGGAGGCGGGGGCGGGTGGTCAGAGGAAATAGAGCTTTAAACATTAACTGCGTGGCGATAAAAATAATGTTTAAATTAGTACTTTAACACTGTATCAATAGATTAAAAAAGTAGAACTAAAAAATAATACCGTCGTAGTTAGTTATTCTAGGCATCATTCATACAAAAATTATACAAGATGTTTAAACGTCATTTATATTTTGTACTAGCTGTCTGAAAGCCTATAAATGGGGTCTGTTTGATTGATTGGATTTTTTTTCTTTTAACTATGTATTCTATTAAACTTTTGACCAAGAGGATTACAACGAACCCAAAATCGACCAAATCGGTTCAGCCGTTCTCGAGTATTAAGTGCCGGAACTTACACAACATTATTTTATTAATATAGGTAGATAGATAAACACGCGCCGTCAACGCGAACGGCAATCACAATGCTTGACAATGGATTTTAGTCTCTGAAAAGTGGTAAATAGACGTAATTTAGTTTAGTGTTCGTTAGAAAGATTCAAAATTAAATAAAGTAAATAAATAAATAGTAAGGCTTGTATTGTAGGTACTAGACGAAAATATATATAATAGATAGATACATGTAAATACTTAAATACATAGAAAACACCCATGACTCAGGAACAAATATTTGCGCTCATCACACGAATAAATGCCCCGACTGGGATTCGACCCCAGGACCATCGGTTTCATAGAGGCCAGAGGCCAGACGGGTCGTCAAAAATTTGTAGATATGTATTGCAAAAAATAACAACAATTACTAAATAACTGTATATTTACGACATGTGACATGCGTGCATAGATTATACTAATTTATTTCCAATACTATTTACTGTTAACATTTTACTCCAGCATACTCTAAGTTTTATCGCTCACGCTACCTCTCATGATTCGATCCCGTCCGCTTAGAGTTCGGAGCGCAATCGACAAGCGATAAATCATGATCGGCCACACCTCCCGAGCGATTGTGTCGTCAGCGCGAAACACAGGCGGCGTTCTCAAGCGATTATTTTAACCAGCTAACCGTGTAGTTTATACAGCAATACAAAATACGAACACTGGATAGTTTCGTTTTAGTTTACGAGTTAGTTTCAACCCTTCAGTCCCATCTCGTAGCCAGATTTGGTAGCTAGCTACGTAATGGGAAAATTAATCCCGATTCGAAGCTGGCTACCATACGGGAATTGGAAAGTCCCATCTCGTAGCCAGATTTGGTAGCTAGCTACGTAATGGGAAAATTAATCCCGATTCGAAGCTGGCTACCATACGGGAATTTGAAAGTCCCATCTCGTAGCTAGGTTGTGAAGCTGGCTTCCAAATGGGAAAAATAATCCCGATTCGAAGCTGGCTACCATACGGGAATTTGAAAGTCCCATCTATGCATGCTATGCAGCTCTTGCTTTGCTTCCGTTAGAATTTGTACCAGCTGGTTATCGGTATGTTAAGTCGAAGAATGGTGGAGGTATTTCAGAATTCGACTCATATTTTTCAAAACAATGGCTAAAATTCAAAATGATCAAAATATGGTGGTGCGGAGATGAACCAATTCGTACAAATAACAAGCTTGAAGGCTGGCATGCCAGGATCAATCGTTTCGTATCACGTAAAAATCCAACTTTGCCCGAATTGCTACAAGTTTTGCAAAAGGAATCGATGTTCTACAGCATCTCCAATGCACCCATGAACAGGAATTTTCATACGACCAAAAAGAATAAGAACTATGCTGAAAATGATTTAGAAATTGAAGCTTCTATTGAACAATTACGAAATAATCAAACCAGTGTCGGGCACTGCATCAAAATGATTGCACCTTTTGCAGTTTAATGTTCAGTGAAAATAGTGGTTTGATTTGATAAATAAGCAAAAAATATATAAGTATCTTTAAGCGGAGTGTGATATGTTTATTTAATTAAAGGCAGAGTTCAGTTTGGTTCATAAGTATGTTTTGTTTATAATTTAAGTGTAACATCTAAAAATATCATTAATGTATGTGTTTAGATAGCTTAAAGTTATATTTCATTATTATTCAAAGTATATTTCAGTATTATTTAAAGTTATAGACGACCGGTCTGGCCTAGTGGGTAGTGACCCTGCCTATGAAGCAGATGGTCCTGGGTTCGAATCCCAGTCGGGGCATTTATTTGTGTGATGAGCACAGATATTAGTTCCTGAGTCATGGGTGTTTTCTATGTATTTAAGTATTTATATGTATCTATCTATTGTATATATCGTCGTCTAGTACCAACAACACAAGCCTTACTGAGCTTACCGTAGGACTAGGTCGATTTGTGTAAGATTGTCCCGAAATATTTATTTATTTATTATTTTTAATTTATTTATTAATATATTGCCATAAAAATATAGCCTAATTTTTTTAAAACCTGAAATCAATTTTATACAGGGAAATATAGGTATGGAAGTCGCGAAGTGTTTCGCGGTAACCCCTGCTAAGATATCTGAGTAATATATGGTATACCATATCTGGCTACGAGGTGGGAAAATTGTTCCCATTTGGTTGCTAGCTACGAGATGGGAAGACACGATTCCCATTTCGTAGCCAGCAAGTAAATCTGGATACGAGATGGGAAAATTGTTCCCATTTGGTAGCTAGCTACGAGAGGGGAAGACACGATTCCCATTTCGTAGCCAGCTAGTAAATCTGGCTACGAGATGGGAAAATTGTTCCCATTTGGTAGCTAGCTACGAGACGGGAAGACACGATTCTCATTTTGTAGCTAGCTACCAAATCTGGCTACGAGATGGGACTAAAGGGTTTCAACCCGTCTGTAGTTTTTTTTTATTTGTTTTGGTTAGGAGACTTGGTCTTGGTCCACCGTCCTGAGTGTCAACCGCAAACATCGAAGTTTGGAAATTTCGGGCATTTTTCCCTTTTACTCCAATTAAATCTTAATTAGATAGATAGAAACATTTATTCATGACACACACACACATTAATTATTAGAACATTACACAAACGACGTGTGCCACGAAATGGCCTCCTCTCAGCGTAATGCCAGCAGTCACCAGCGCTGGTCTTCCGATGAGACCATCAGGTGCCATGACGACAAGTTACACATGTACACAAGAAGAAAAAAAAAATAAAGTAACAGAGACAATATCATTTGAAATTAAGTTTCATTCAGGTCTTTTACCCAAGATCGCCTGCAATGTCTGATACATCACCGACTACCGATGCAATCATTTCAAATTTTCAGTAGTTGTTTCTTTATGACATAGGTGGCAAACGAGCAGACGGATTGCTTGATGGTAAGCAATTACCGTGGGCACCCGCAACACCAGGGGAGTCACAGGCGCGTTTCCGGCCTTTAAGGGGGGTTGGAGCTCTGGCAACCATATTAGTGAGTAAGGTTCCCAGAGCTCTACATACCCGACAGGTAGCAGTGCTATTATGGCTGTGGTCTTCTGTAAGGAGGAGGTACTTCCCCAGTTGGGCTTCTCCAGATTCAAGCGTGATGGTCATCGCTATGCCCTACCTCTCATTGTTGGACGTAGTTTAAGGACATACCCGGGTCCAAAATTCAAAAATCCCTTGGCACAATTAAGTTGCCTTCTTTTTATAAGCAGTCTGTGCTGAAAATTTCTGCTTCATATGCAGTTGAAATAAATACGGTGTTGTGTATGGCTTGGGAAAGTGCTGGTGACCTAGCGGTAAGAGTGAACGACTTGAGATTCGGAGGTCGCAGGTTCCAACACCAGCCGGTTACCAATGAGTTTTTCGGAAATGATGTACGAAATATGAACATTTACATTTTACATTTTAGCCGTATGCAGTCCACTGCTGGACATAGGCGTCCCACAAATATGACTTGTATCATCTTGGGGGTAGTTGCGGGTTGGCGACCGCAGTAGCTGTAGGTTTCGACGGACGCTGCTGCCCGTCCGTAGGATTTTCCCTTAGTCACATTTTACGACACCCGCAGGACATGGCTTGCCACGCTTGGCAGGCGGGTTGGTGACCGCAGTAGCTGTAGATTGGGTTTCAACGGACGCTGCTGCCCGTCCGTAGGATTTTTCCCTTAGTCACCTTTTACGACACCCGCGGGAGATGGGGTGGTGCTATTCTAGTCAGCCGGCATCACACGGCAAATTGATATTTACCAGCCGCTTTTCGGTGAAGGGAAACATTATGAAGAAACCGAACTAATTCTAAGGCCTAGTTTACGCACTGGGTTGGAAGTCCAGATGGGAGTCGCTTACGCAAAACTAGTACCTAGCACGTACCTATCCTGGGATTAGTTGCTAAGCAGATACCAGGCTCCCATGAGCCGTGGAAAAATACCGGGTCTAATAACCTACTTTTAAAGTTACTTTGAACGGCTTGCGACGCTAAACGCTATAATGCTCTGACTTGTGCCGCGGGCTTTGGACTCGGACACGTATTGTTGTGCGGGTTGGCGCCTGTGATCAATGCTAGACGATAAATGCACTACCGATGACGTTTCATTAATGACTAATGACTAATATAATGCATGTAGGATTTATGATAGCTTCTGTATTGTGTTTTTTAATTAATAAATATTTCGGGACAATCTTACACAAATCGACCTAGTGCTACGGTTAGCTCAATAAGGCTTGTGTTGTAGGTACTTGACGACGATATATATAAGAGATAGATACATATAAATACTTAAATACATAGAAAACACCCATGACTCGGGAACAAATATCTGTGCTCATCACACATATAAATGCCCCGACTGGGATTTGAAGCCAGGACCATCGGCTTCATAGGCAGGGTCACCACCCACTAGGCTAGACCGGTTCATCACTAAAGTACTTGGCTTCGTGCCAACTTGTCAAGTTCGAGCTCATTAAAAAGTTCCAGATGATTATAATTGGTAACCCGCCTGCCAAGCGTGGCAATTATGGCATTGAAACTCCCCTCTATGCTCAGAGTATCTCTGCTCTACCGAGCGGGTACAAAATAAGGACATTTTCTATCTCCTATTAGACATGCCGGCTCGTCACTCGCCTCGCTATTCGTCGAAACGTTCGACGAAACTTTGCCTATACAAAAACGCGATGCGAGGGACGAGAGGAATAGCGAGACGTCCGCGTAGACATGCGTGCTCGTGTTTCGCCTCGTTATTCGCCATCGCTATGTCGTGCGAATGTGTGGCGGTAACATATGGTATAGGTAACTCCTAGCTGAATATTCGGTTATTCGTCCTATGGCTCCGCCGTATACTATACTATTCGTTGCATCGCTACTATCTGAAAACTCCCAAGTAAAAGCTTGTAAAAAGTAAAAATAACGTTACGTCATGTCATGTGACTAGATTTATTTTGTGAAGCCACGTATTAACTATCCTAAATAAATAACAGGCACAGCTGCACTAGATTTGGTATATTTACATTGAGTTCCCTTTAATCAGAGACTACGTCTGATAGATAGCGTACTGTGAGTCACATTACGAAGGCTAAAGATACTTAAGTCATGTCAAGATATGATGTGTTATACTTGCTAATACTTATCTGGTTATACAATAGTTACAAAAAGTTGCCTCTTCAAGCGGCCCACAAAATTAAGAATAAAATCAACGATATTTGCTAGACATTTAAGAAACTAATTTAAATATAACAATGAGGTACACATTCTCTAAATCTACCTATTTTTTTGGAATTATCGCTTAGCAAATGAAATGAATATCTGACTCTCGTTTAACTAAAGTGTTAAGGATTTTTTTTTATATTTACCAATTGAGGTTGAAACCTAATGATTTTATCAGCCATTTTCATTTGAAGTCATTCTTTGGCTGGTAAACGTTTCTGCTTACTGAACGATTTAACTATAGTATTTCTATGTATCTATATATACATATAAATGTATGTATCGTCGTCTAGTACCTACAACACAAGCCTTAATGAGCTTACCGTTTCTGAAATATTTATTTATTAGTTATTCAATATTTAAAAAAAACATTTCCTCACGTAATTAATCCTTATTTAAAGTAAAATGGTACAAGATTGAAATAATTTTTATGAGGGATAAAATAACCTACGTATGCCGAAGCATTATAGGCGATGTTTAACTTCCAAGACATTCCTCCTAAATAAACAATCGATCTTCCCCACTTTATATTCTATTAAAATACGTACTCAATCTAGAATCGTCTTAATTATACTTGCTCTATCTACGCCGGGTATAATAAATCATTGGTTTTACAAATCGCCTGCACATGGGGTCGCGGCGAGCGCCTGCCCGTTCGGTCCGGGCAACTTGTGATTGTCTGATAATTGCTAACAGCTTTATGGCAGGCGCTTGTTTTCCTGCTTAGATTTTGTGAATGTTTCAGTTGAATGGACGGCTTGAAGATAAAAATCTTGCTTATACTAATACTAACATAATTTTTGATAAAGAGTCTTTATATACTAATAAGTTTTGACGGTTAATAACTGATTTCGTAAAGGTAATAACGCATTTATTTAAATACATTTAAACAAATTGTTTACCTCTCCTCCCTTTTTCCATTTTAATCGATTTAAAAATAATTATACGCTGGGTCGTGTTATCGCACTAATAAAAATAGTCGAAAAAACGATGTAAACTAACATTACCCAGTGTATGTAACTAACATCTTACAGTTTCAAGTAATACAGTTTTCGTATTTTTTATCTACTTTCAGTACGGAACCAATGTTTCTTTCGGTTTAAATTGTTTTGGATATTCAAGACGTGTGTTTTTAACTATTATGTTGACTTAGGGAGGAAACCGGAATCGCAATAAGGCCTAATTTACTTGTGGGTTGAAAGGTCAGATGGCAGTTGCTTTAAAAAACTAGTGCCAAACTGGGATTAATTGCCAAGTTCCAATGACTATAATGCCGGGAGAAAGCGAGGAAGATGATATTGACGTTGGTAGTCCTGTGTGCAGTACCAATACTCGTACCTACTCGCATAAATGCAGCCTTTTGAAATATGACCCCCGGAGTTTGGCACACGCTTTTACGCCATTTCACCCCCATTGTCGAACACGTGCGTGATAACGAGGGGGTAAATCGCGAAAACATCCGCCCCCGTGCCAAGCGGTGGTCACTACTTCATTATGACTAGGTCCACGGCTATCTATATCTATGGCTGATACAGGCAATGTACATGCACTTTATTGACGACCGGTCTGGCCTAGTGGGTAGTGACCCTGCCTATGAAACCGATGGTCCTGGGTTCAAATCCCAGTCAGGGCATTTATTTTGTGTGATGACCGCAATTTGTTACTGAGTGTTGACTTGATTTAACTGCTATTTGTTAGTGTACGTAGATATGTACTTGGCTTGACACGCTGCCGCGTATTATTTAAGTTTTTCTGCAACCGTAACCGGCCACGAAACTTTACGAAAATTGTATTATTTGAAACTGTAAGATGGGGTGTTTTCTACGTATTTAAGTATTTATATCGATCTATTGTATATATCGTCGTCTAGTACCTACAACACAAGCCTTACTGAGCTTACCGTAGGACTAGGTCGATTTGTGTAATATTGTCCCGAAATATTTATTTTACTTATTTATCGCCTTTTGCACCGCTGCGATGGTAGCCTAGCGGTAAGTAGCGTGTGATTAGCAATCTAACTGTTCAAACCCCGGATTGTACCAATTAGGTTTCGGAACATCATTCGATATTTCACACATCGCTTATCGGTGAAAAATGAATATCTTGAGGAAACCGGACTAATCCCAAGGCCTAGTTTACTCTCTTGGTTGGAAGGTCGGTGCCTAGGCCTAATCCTGGGATTAGTTGCCATACGGACCGCAGGCTCGTGGTAAAATGCCGGGACAACGCGAGGAGGGAGATGAAGCACTTTTAATGTCTTGATGTACGGGCAGCAGCATCGGTAGAACGATACTGCGAATCACCAACCTGCCTACCAAGCGTGGTAATCATGCCATTGAACCCCTCATGCCTACGCCTATAGCGATCGAGTGTACGTCTGTGACAGATAGGTCATAATTAACTGGAGAGTTCATTACATAAGGCGTATAATATACTGGTAAGTTTAAATTTAAATGTTTACTAACAAACGGGATTACTAATTAAATATCATAATTTTCCTTTGTATTTTCAAACTTAGCCATATTTACAAATGATTCACATCAAAAATAGTTTTAACTTAACCGATCGGCGCCATCTGCGAGACCTATAAACCGGGCGCCTGTTGGAAACATCATAGCAAAGTTTCGATCTCGCTAATTGCTTACACTAAACTAGCAGGCGCTTTAAATCGTTACGCTAAACGCCTTTAAAATTGTTGTAACGGTCGTAATTTTACTCATTTAAATAATGTTTTAATGGAGAAACCTGTGTTACTAGATTCCATTTAAAATTCTATGTAAATTCTTTGTTGTAAAATAAAACTGGTAAAAACTATATTAAGTACTTAAGTATCATAATTAAAACATGCTACTTTTATCACAGTACAACCCCGGCTAGTATGTCGGTGATTTGAAGCTATATACATTCATCATCAATTCGGTAATAATTGTACAACACAGAACTTAAAAATATCTGCACCCACAATCTTATTACAGGGACATAAGATACGGCTAAGGCTCGAACTCCGGGAGTAGCTTGGAGGCGGTTAATGCAATCGATTAAGGTTTAGGCCCCGTTGGCCATAATATGAGGCCAAGTGCTACCGTACTTTTTAGCATTCCATCGTCTAATACGAAGCCTACGCACAGCTGAGGGTGGCGGGCGACGGATTGCCTGTCGCCGGTACCCACCTGCTTGGAAATTAATGGCGGGTCACTGACCTATAGGTACAAATACTGGACCATTTAGGTTTATCATCATCAATTCAGGTTCGGTTCAGACGACCGGTCTGGCCTAGTGGGTAGTGACACTGCCTATGAAGCCGATGGTCCTGCGTTCGATTCCCAGTCAGGGCATTTATTTGTGTGATGAGCACAGATATTAGTTCTTGTTTTCTATGTATTTAAGTATTTATATGTATTTATCTATTAGGTACATATATCGTCGACTAGTACAGTCACCGACTTTAATTGTTGAGCTACTTACGGTTCAAGCTATTTTCTTTTGTTTAATACTTACTCTATGAAATACCCAATGTAAGGTGAACCCTAAATGGCTCAACAATTAAGGTCCCTGACCGTACCTACAACACAAGCCTTACTGAGCTTACCGTAGGACTAGGTCGATTTGTGTAAGATTGTCCCGAAATATTAATAAGCGTAAATTGTCCATTGTTGGACATAGGCTCCTAAACATGACTTATAACATCTTGAGTTGCAATAGTCGCCACGCTTTGGCAGGCGAGTTGGCGACCGCAGCTGTAGATTGGGTTAAGACGCTGTCCAACCGTCGGTTCCTTCCCTCTGTCGCCTCCAAGACCCACGGGAGAGTGCCATCTGACCTTCCAACCCAGAGGGTAAACTAGGTATGTTTTCCTTCACCGAAAAGCGACTGGTAAATATCAAATGATATTTCGTACGTCATCTTCCTCGCGTTGTCCCGGCATTTTGCCACGGCTCATGGGAGCCTGGGGTCCGCTTGGAAACTAATTCCAGGATTTGGCGTAGGCACTAGTTTTACGAAAGCGTGCTATCTGACCTTCCAACCCAGAGGGGGTAAACTGGGACTTATTGGGAAAAGTCCGGTTTCCTTCACCGAAAAACTTCAATATTTCGTAAGTACATAACTTCCAAATAACTCATTAATACAAGCCGGAGTTCGAACCTGCGACCTCCGGATTGCAAGTCGCATGCTCTTACCGCTGCGTTCCTGATGGTGAGTAAGGTTCCCAGAGCTCCAACCATCTTAAAGCTCGGCAACGCGTTTGTGACTCTCTGACTAACTTGGTGTTGCGGGTGCCCATGGGCAACGGTAATTGCTTACCACCAGGCAATCCGTCTGCTCGTTTGCCACCTTTGTCAGCGCTCTCCAAGCAGATAAAAGATTGATTAGTTGAAATATACTTACGGGTCGCTTGCGCGTCGCTTCAGTGAGTCGCCAGGCTGCGCAAAGATGTCGCTAGTGTCGCCCCCGGACTCGAGGATCAGATGTTCGTGCGCGCGCACGTATTGTAATGGCGTCTGGAACAATTATTAGTCAATCTAGGAGGAATAATGACTGGAAAATACATCCGCCAGTAAGGGACAACGATATTTTGACTGTATGTAACAATTCACTATAGTTTTGCTTTAACAGCACACTCTTATAGCAAAAATATTAGCTTATTCTGTAGTAATCACCGCAACTTCGTTTGAAAACACAAGAAAATTTGTGTTTTGTTTGTATCCCTCCAACTTTGACAGTTCTGGAAGGTTCAGTTTGGAATTACGCATGTTTGTTTAAGATTTTTTTTTTGTAAACTGTTTTGAAAAAATAAGTCCCGCCGAGTTTCTTGCCGGTCATAAAAGTCAAAATACTTCTCGGGTCAGAGGTGTAGGGTTAGAACCGCTGTAGTTTTTATTTTTCTCTTTTACTTTTGTATACTCGACGTGTAAAAATGCCCTTGTGGCCTACTTACTGAATAAACGTTTGAGTTTGAGTTTGAGGGGAACTAAAATATGTGACACAATGACAAGGACGGGCAAAAATAGCGCAGTCTCTGCCATATCTATGGAAAGTTACATAAGACCATCTCTTTCGATCGTGATATCATTAGTTATTAGCACGCCACTTTAGAGATAAATGAAAATTGAAAACTCAACTGCCTCGGGATGACTAAAAACAGTAACTGTGGCAGCAGCTTACCTAATAGTATTAACTAAAAGATGATTACCTACTGACGAACAGACAAAAAAAAATTAAGGTTTTTTGGTGATAAAATAATCAAGATTAACATGCCCTGTTTTTTCGTTCACTGTAATATGTCTATACAGAGGTTTTTGCCTACTGTATTTTATTCTAATTGGATGCTATGATTATGTACCTGCTTGGCCCTCCTAGCCCTGGCGTGAAGATCCCTCTGAGCAGCCGGCAGGAGGGCTCGGAGGAACCCTGGAACTGATGCCCGCAGGGGGTAGTTCGTGCACTCCTGGACACCAGACTGGAACTCCTCTATTGTGATCGTGCCGGACTGTAAGGAACATCGATGTATAATAAACGTAGATTCACAATCGGCCACAAAAAATGGCCCTAAAAACAACCGCTCGAACAACTTGGGCGGCACATTTAGTTAGTCTTCTAACCACTGTCAGTGCAAGTGTTGAAATAGTTACTTGTGCAACAAGAGAGGAAAGTTGTTTTTTCTTACGAGTGTTTATTTTGAGTCCCGAGTAAGCGAAAGATTCTAGTGTTAGAATCTTGAGCGTAGCGAGGCACTCAAAAACACGAGATGTAAAATAACTTTACTCTAGTGTGACACATACAACTTTTCACCTCAGGAGTGAGAACATATTAAAGGTTAAATAAGTTGCCAAAAATGTAATTTTTAATACAAGCTTTTATTGCCGACTGTACTTTTTTTCACAATCGTCATCTACTCTTCAAAAGGATTCTAATGAGCCTAAAACACCACGGGTTTGTCTTGTGTATTTTAGGAGTTGCTTTTGCTGCCTTCTGACTCGAGCATCAGATCAGATCAGTGGTACCATAATATTGCATTGTAACCGAAATTAACTACATAAATTTGTGTGCTAAATTTCAGCTCAATCGGTTAAAGATGTCTGCTTCAAAATTGAGTTGCAAGATTCCATCCAGATAAATATACAAAAACATACATCAAGTTAAATAAAATCTTGAAAAAAAATTAACATCAAGTTAACCACATTCATTTAAGTGTTTTATCTGCAACTGCACTGGCTTCATTACTTAATATTTTGTTTAAATATTTTTCATTTTAAGATATATGTACATTTCTAAATTATAATATTTGATTAATTTGTGAGGGTCCGAACGTGGTAGTGGTGTTAAGGGAGTCCATTATGTCCTATTATAATAAATAGATGCATATAATTACTTAAATACATAGAAAACACCCATGACTTAGGAACAAATATCTGTGCTCATCGCACAAATAAATGGCCTGACTGGGATTCGAACCCGGGACCACCGGCTTCTTAGGCAGGGTCATTACCTACTAGGCCAGACCGGTCGTCAATTAAAAAGCTACTTTGTCTCACTCTCTAGAGTGACGAAAGTAGCAACTTTCCTCACTCTCTGAAAGTGAGGAAAGTCGCACTTTCCTCACTCCCTGGAGTGAGGAAAGTAGACATGTTCGAGCTGCTGAGGTGAAAAGTTTATTACTTTATAAATAGTGAAGTTTGACACTTAACAATTAGACCACTGAGCTCTTTTTTGTTTGTTTATCTACGTACATATCATAAGTGCTCTAAAATGCGTCCAGATACCGTAGGCAATGACCAGCATTACCAACCATAAGAAATTTATGGAGATGTAATGTTAATATAACCTACTGAAATCAGTAGGTTATAAGTTTAAATTTGGAAGTACGCAATACGTAAACGCAACGCCGCCATTCCAAGATGTCATTTGTTTTGTTCGTTGACTTTTTAATGTTTATAAGTAACACTAGTAATAAGTCATTTCCCTACGGTCCCTGAACCCAACATAAAACACTTATGATATGTGTGTAGATAAAGTAGTGTATGCAACTATACATAATTAACCATTACAACAATCGTGTGATATTATTATGAAACTCGCCTTCAGCTCGTTTTATAAACCCACACTCTTGTTGTAATGCCCTTCATTATGCACAGATACATAAAACTACTATTATATTATCTAAAAGAAGACTATAAATTAGCATTATTAGCATAAACTGGAACGTGATAGAAATGTCATTTAGTGCCATATTTTTGCACATAATTTGTTCGCGGAGTCTATTTCTTTAGTCAGTGGTAAGGAAAGAATATCTACAGCTGCTACACTAGAGATAAATAAATAAATATTTCGGGATAATACAAGGGAGCAAAGTTAGTTAACTTTTTGTCTATTATATTAGATTTAACCGCGATTTATTAGAGAAAAAACTTAGGCTATGTGTTAATCCAGGCTGTCAGCTAACTCCATACCAAATTATATTAAAATCGATCCAGTCGTTTAGACTTGGATAAGTAACAAACATACACACTCACTAACTTTCGCCTTTTTAATATTAGTCTAAATTAGTGTAGATTAGCATGCGAGTAGTTCAAAGAGTGGAATCTTGAGCATTGGGAGGGTTTCAAAGAACGACGTAACACACTTTGGTACCGAGTGAAAAACACAATTTTTCACCCCACTACCGAGAGGGAAAAAGTAACTCTAAAACTTTAAAAATGTATTCAATATTATTGGCATCCATTATTTATCAATGAATAAAATTAAATAAAAGAACATCAAACCAGCTAACATAAAAAAACACTCGATTAGTAATAAACTTTACAATTTGTATGTATGTAATTACTTTGCACTCCTGTGAAAAAAATGCAATTTTACTATCTGTTTTTAAAGAATAAAACAGTTCTTTCCGAGCTAATGAGGTGAAAAAAAAGATCTGTTTTTAGTAGCATAAGAGATGTTACGAACCGCAAGATTGTATATGAGGTGTTTGACGCGCTCGGCGGTGTCGGCACCGACGTCGCTCGCAAACTGCAGTAGCGCGGACAGAAATCGGCGCAGACGCAGCAATGCCGGCGCCCGCGCCTCGCCCAGCGGTGGGGATACAGATTCCGTGGAGGATAAAGCTGGGAAACAGACAAAATTGTTACAACAATACCGGGTGTGGCCTGTAATAGGAGCAAAAATTTTAGGGATCGCTTCTACACCACGAACGAAACAACATTTGTTCTACAACTTTAAATAATTGGGTAATTTATTACTTGTGATTTTTTCGAACAAACTAAATAGTATTTTCAATGAACAGCATCCAATAGTCTAGTTGACGTTTACTGTCAGCCTACAAACTTCATAGTTTTTGCAATACATTGCTTGCTTGGAAAATCTTTTTTTATTAATATTTATTAAACTATAAGTTATTTTCAAAAGTTGTAGAACAAATGTTGCTACGTTTGTGGTGTATAAACGATGCCTAAAGTTAAAGCTCCTATTACAGGCCACACCTGGTATAAGTATAGGTGAAAAACTTAACTTAAGGATCATGTCTATGTAGTTGTTCAGAGAATTAATATGAAACTTACGTCAACATTTGAATATAGAACGCCGACATATCATTACATTACATGCGTCAAGACCACAGCCATAATAGCACTGCTACCTTTCAGGTATGTAGTGTTGTGTTCCTGATGGTGAGTATTAAGGTTCCCAGAGCTCCAACCCCCCTTAAAGGCCGGGTTAGTCACTCACTCCGTCATCTCGTCAGTGAGTCACGCACCCTCACTCCGAGCGTAAGACCGTCTATCAGGAAAGACCGTTTGCCAACCAATTTCCTGCATTATCTGATCGGTGTTTAGTGTCATATGACGGACTTCCCTTAAAAATAATGTATGCCGGTCTTACCCACATAGACCTAACATCAAATGCTTGTTAATAATTGAATGTTTGTATTTAAACTTTCGTAAGACATACATACGTTTATTTAGTCACTCGCGTGACATGTTTCGGAGAACATAGGCCTCTATTTTCAACCACTAAGAGTGCTGAGTGTCCGTTCGGTTCGCCGATCGCGTCGCCGGCCCGTCGCGAGAGACTAAATAAACGTGAGTAGAACCGTTTTAATCGTTAATTAATAAATAATTGCTTGGTAAATTCTCACCAGCTGTGCCGTTGTTCTGAGGACTGGGCGGGCCAGGAGTGGGAGACGAGCGGTTCTCCTCCTGTTCTGGTGATCGGTGCTCTTTGCTTGGAGGTGCTGGAACAAATACACATTTTAAATATATAAAAATAAATGGAAATACATAGATGACATACAGCCTGATCAAACCAGAGCCCTGAATTTTTAACGTAACTTTACGTCACGAACGCGTTTGCGTTGCCAACATAAATAACATTATCACTTACGCGTTCGTAAACGTTTTTTTACGCCAAAAGAAACTTACACTAGAGCCTCAGTATGGAGAAGTCAGAAACAATGAGAGATAGCGAAATGTGTTCAATTTGGTCCTTATAATTTCATGATCAACTGTGCCCAGCGGCGTTTATTAGAGAAAAAACGTAGCCTATGTGTTAATATAGGGTGTCAGCTAACTCCATACCAAATTTTATTAAAATCGCTCCAGCCGTTTAGACGTGAAGAAGTAACAAACATACACACTCACAAACTTTCGCCTTTAACTATAATATTAGTGTAAATTATACAACCAAATACTGCACGCGATTACATAAAGAATATTGACTGATTCCCGGTTATGTATGAAAGATTTAAAAAATATTTAATGTCATTATTATTAACTCTAACATCGACGCCATAGTTCCTAAGAATAGATGTCGCTATCCCCCCTAGTTTCTGACTTTTCCATAATGACCCATTCGGATTGATCACTCTGTATAGCGTCCGTCGAAACCGAATCTACAGCTACTACGGTCGCCAACCCGCCTGCCAAGCGTGGCAACTATGGCAACTACCCCCAAGATGATACAAGTCATATTTGTAGAAGGCCTATGTCCAGCAGTGGACTGCATACGGCGCCAATGTAAATGTAATGATATCATTAGATTTAATACAAGTTGTATGGATAGTAGTTATTTAGTATACGCAGTGTCCCTATATAAGCTTCGGGGGTGTGTGCGAGACACCGCCATTAGCCTGTTTCTGACTGGCTGTGTTTTTGTCACGGCTGCCCGCGACACGGCGCGCTAGGGCGGTCACACTTATCGATATGTTTTAAAAACATTAAAAATCTAGTTGTAAATCGTTTATTGATTCAATCTTCACTGCACAAAAGATAATCATACAGTATAACAGGGGGACTTAATATATAAATAATAATAATAAATATTTCGGGATAATCTTACACAAATCGACCTAGTCCTACGGTAAGCTCAGTAAGGCTTGTGTTGTAGGTACTAGACGACGATATATATAATAGATAGATACATATAAATACTTAAATACATAGAAAACACCCATGACTCAGGAACAAATAAATATCTGTGCTCATCACACAAATAAATGCCCTGACTGGGAATCGAATCCAGGACCTTCGGCTTCATAGGCAGGGTCACTACCCACTAGGCCAGACCGGTCGTTTACGACTTAACCGTTTCAGTGCGGATGACACGACAGGCGTGTCATCAATGTTTTTAACGAATGGCGTATGACACGAGAGGAGTGTCATTTTAAAATCGATTAAAACTTCACCAAATTAAGTTTCAGAAAGGTTCACCCCGAACAAAACTATTATTGTTTGTCGTGTAGAACAAGCTAGTAGCCTTCGTTTCTGAAATATTCAAAATTTTAAGATTTTTTTTCAAATTCAGTTGTTAACAACCTTTTCATGCAGCACTAATTTTACTACTTAGCGTTTCAGTGCGGATAACACTACAGGCGTGTCATCATATTATAGAATGAATACCTATATTATTTTTTGTAATTCCAGATAAATGATTTGTTACCTTAGAGCATTTAATGACTGGAGACGCCTTTATAAGTTTACCCTTCTGCCAAAAAACTTGCACAATTGTGCAGATTGTTGTATAGACTGACGTTTTAGCAATGCATTTGACACTTCCCTTTCCCGCAAAAACCGTCAGTCTATTTTGTACGAAAAATGACAGCCAAGGCGTCTTCAGTTACTACTTAAATCCTCTAAGTTTGTTACCTATAAGACTTAAATGAATAGTTCAAGGAGAAATGTCGAAGATAGTAAATGCATAGGTTTAAATACGTCGCACTATAAAAATAATTACTCATTCCGTTACCCCACTATACATAATTAGCAGAGCCCGGAAAATCCATAGCAAAACAAAACACTGTCGTAATCAAACTAGTGTTAGAAACATTTTTTTATCGATATCGAGTTTATTGATGTCTTATGGAATACTGATTCTCTGAAGTTTATTAATTTCAATGAGATTGATTACCTCTTTGTCACCAGACTACGGCCAAGCCAAAAGGGAAGGGTTATTACTTAATATGAAATATAAATAACGTTGATGATTACGTTGCGTTTTAGATGAAATAACAATAAAACAAACCCTAACTTTACCACTTCTTTTGCGTTTGGCGTGAATGATTATAAAATAAGTAATGTACCTAAACATATCGGTATGATTTTTAGACGAAACTAACTCGATATCGACAAAAAATGTTTCTATCACTAGTTTGATTACGACAGTCTTTTGTTTTGCTATAGATTTTCCGGGCTCTGATAATTAGGAAAGTATAAACATTATACTTAGTAGAAAATGTTTGTGATATCTGAATTTTGAAAGTCACTTACCATCCATTTCGAGTAAAACTCGTAGTTTAAAAGCTACTAACAGTTTAAAACAATCTTTGATCAGTTCACTTCCTTGGTTAGATGTCAACTGAACTCAATCAAGTCAAAATCAATGAAAAACGAAATTAATTCCGAATTTTATACACATGGCGGATGACACGATAGGCGTGCCATCATATTCCATGGCGTAAGGCACGCCTGTCGTGCCATGAAAAAATTGTTCGCCGCCACAGACTAAAGTTTTCGAAAATGGAACACGCAACGAATCGGTTAATGCTATAAAGCATTATCTACTAGTCAACCTTTAGGCAAAGCAGAAAAATTGTTTATGCTTTATTAAATAAAGCAGATAAAATATCCTTGTCATAAGTAGGAGGCCTATGTTTAGCAGAAGATGATGATATCTATAGATATCTATAGCCACGGACTTCGACTTTTTTTATAATAAAAATGGGAAACGAGCAGTAGGATTGCTTAATGATAGGCAATTACCGTCGCCCATGGGCACCCGTAACACCAGGGGAGTCACAAGCGTGTTACCGGCCTTTAAGATAAGAGTACGCTCTTTTCTTGAAGTTATAAGTGTCGTATCGGTCGGAAAATACCGCTGATGGCAAATCATTCCACAATTTTGATGTGCGAGGCAGGAAGTTTCTAGAGAAACGCACTGTGCGTTTCTCTACATAGAAACTTCCTGTTAAAGTTCCTGATAAAAGATTTCCAACTAGTGGGGCTCAGTCAATTTTTGTAAGGATGTCCTGTAATATTACAACTATTACTTAAAACGGGATAGTTACCATATGTAGGTATTTGAACGACCGTGTTAGCTTAAAATAGTATATTGCCCTGTAATAGTTATTTATTGAAATAGATTTTATAATTTTATCGACAAGTGTATACATCTCCCATCCCTCCTTAGCACTTACCGCGACTGCCCGTGACGTTTCATTCCCGTACAGTCAGCTTCAAAAGAACCGATCGGATGCCAAAGGGAAATACCGTTACCGGGGAAAGCGTTCAATAAACGTGTCGACTAACAAGTTATTAGGAAGCGTTGGTGGCTTAACGGTAAGACGGTTGACTTTCAATTCGGGGTCACGGGTTCGATTTGTCCTAAAATATTTATTATTATATTTATATATTTTACTATGTATAATAGATCATTTGATATTTACCAGTCGCTTTTCGTTGGAGTAACACATCGTGAGGAAACCAGACTAATCCAAATATAGTTACCCTCCGGGTTTGAAGGTCAGATGGCAGTCGTAAAACTAGTTCCTACGCCAAATCCTGGGATTAGTTGCCAAGCGGACACAGGCTCCCATGAGCCGTGGCAAAATGCCGGGACCACGCGAAGAAGATATATAATAATAAACTAGCTGTCCCGGCAAACTTTGTACAGTCGCCATCAGATATATCGGAGCTGTGGAGGTGGTCACAAATATCTGAACAACGCCTCTATTGTCAAGGTGATAAAGTGCATGTTCAGATATTTATGATCGCCTCCGCAGCTCCAATATATCTGATGGCGACTGTACCACCTGAATATCTATAAATGAAGTATTTTTGATTGATTGATTTTTTTTAAGCATACTATTAAACTTTTGGCCAAGACGGGCACAACTAGGGAATGCAATCTCGTACGAGATTTCCGCCTAGCGAGATCTCGCGAGACTGGGTTTTGAGTCTCGCGAGATCTCGCTAGGCGGAACTCTCGCAAATTACGGGATCTCGCGAGATTGGGACAATCGAAATTAAAACATATGCAAATGCTTGTTTTAAGAACTAGTAATTGACATGATATGTAATTAAATAGAAACTGCGTTGTTTAGTTATAAAAATAATGTAAGTTTTATTTTAAAAATCAACAGAGTATTTATTATTTTGTCTCTAACTCTAATAACATTTATTTATGTCTATAATTATTATACCTACTGTAGATAATCAGCTCAAATTCTTACAATATTGGTAACAAAACAATAATTATCTATATTTAGTCTTTTGTAAAAGATTACTTTAGTTTCAATAATTAAGACTAACAGGAACATTACTTATCTCGTTATCTCATAAGATCTCGTACGAAATTTGACGAGATACAATCTCGTAAAATATGGCAGGGATCTCGCGAGATCGGGATCTCGGCGAGACGAGATTGAATTCCCTAGGCACAACGAATGGTCCAAATCGGTTCAGCCGTTCTCGAGTTATAAAAGCCGGAATTAACACAACTTTCTATTATTAATATACAAGAAGTCTATGACTATATTTTTTTCACTGCTTTGATACAGATAGGATATATCTACGCCGTGAATAAATGCTATAGACAACGTATAATTGGGGCTTATAAGAGTTTGCCAACGATTTAAACTTTTTTTTTATGCTTGTGAAGTAGGAACTAAAATGCACCTAATGCTTTGAGAATTTGATTGCGCGTCCTCATTGGTCAATTTTAATATTGCGGTATTCTGATTGGTTCATACTTTATACAAAGTTTTGTTTAATGATTTCACATTTTTAAACAGTATTCGCACCAAAAAAGAATCTAGAGTTGCGATTAACTTCGATATGTGTCGTGATTGGTGGATTTAATAAGGTGAAGTGTTCTGGTTGGTCAATTTAAAACGTTTTGTATATCATAAATATGTATACATATTTTCCCAAGAGGCTAAATGTACTACTTTCCAAGAGGCTAAATGTACTGTCATACTAAGCATAGTATGACACACTTTTAGAGCATGAGAAGTGAAAAAATTGTTTTTATAACCATTCCGTTGATGTAACAGGTGACCGAAGAGCTGGCGGCTTCCTCGCACAACGCATCAGCATTGCGATACAACGAGGAAATGCCGCCAGCATCCTTGGTACAATGCCTCAAGGGCCTTTTTTAGATTTTATACTGTAACTAGTTAAGTACTTGTAGTTATCATTATACGATTGTAATTAACGTTCCATAGTTTAAGTTTTTGTAATATAAATAATAATTCAACCTACTTTATTTTAGTTTTACATACATTAGTAGTTGTTACATACCTACATACATAATTTAGTTATATATATATAACTTAATCGCCTTTATTTATTTATAAATATAGTAATTACTGAGTTATATTTAATGCCCGGTAACACTTGTTTTGTTTAGATATAATGTAATATCAGAGCCCTGAGTGTAAGTTTTTAACGTAACTTTACGTCACGAACGCGTTTGTGTTTCCCATATAAATAACATTATCACTTACGCGTTCGTAAACGTTTTTTTATGTCAAAAGAAACTTACACTAAAGCCTTAGTAATATTACACGCTCTATTTGCGAAGCATAAAAATTTAATAATAATAGGCTAGTTGACTGTTTTTTTTATTGTATCAATCGATCCCTTTCGTTCTAGGGATGAAATGTCTTCATGGGGGTAATGGCCTTAAAACCACACAAAAGCCAGAAATGAGTGTCAAAGTCTGACATTCGTATTTTCCGCGAAAACGCTCCTTACAAAATGATGAGAACGTATGACGTCACTTATTCCTAGCCGCGCTCTCTAAAGTATGGAAGAATAATTCAATTTAATTTATCTATTTAATCTATTGACCGCGAAATATTTCATTTATGTATATAGTTGCCTTATCATTTATTTTGCAGTAAACCGCGAGAATTTGATGGGTACCACGGTTTTTCGAAATTTCGCAAATTAAAAATGCTGTTTTTTTATATTTTGTAATCGTGATACCTTGAAATCAAATAAATATTTATATTCAATTTTAATTTTAAATGATTATATTCGTCATTGTGAACCAATTTCACTTAATTTTGTTGCAAAAGTAATATGTGTCAACATCCCTATTGTATCCATAGAAAACACCGATGACCCAGGAACAAATATCTGTTATATTATAGGCTTTAGTAAATCAGTTGTGCTATTATAAAGCAATAATACAGCTCCTAACCGCCTAGCTCTCATGTCGAGTGGACAGCACTCGAGCGAGGGCCTATCACATGCATCCGACGCCATATATCTCCCCGGACCACGGTGTGTGGTGCGTGTGACGTAGTTTTGTTATACAAACTTTTCACCCCTTTATAATCGTTTTGGGTGTTGAAAATAAAAAGTTTAGAGTAGGTTAATGGTATGGGTTTGACGACCGGTTTGGCCTTGTCGTTAGTGACCCTGCCAATGAAGCTGATCGTCCTGGATTCGAATCCCAGTCAAGGAATTTATTAGTGTGAAGAACATAGATATTTGTTCCTGAGTCATGGGTGTGTCGTATTTAAGTGTTTATATATATCTATGTTTTATGTATATCGTCGTCTAGTACCTACAACACAAGCCTTACTGAGCTTACGGTAGGACTAGGTTGATTTGTGTTAGATTTTCCCGAAACATTTATTTATTTATTATTTACTATGGTTAAGGAATAGAGTTCAATGTATAAAATACAGTATATGCTATTTTTTTTGCTTTATTCATACAGCCTTGGCCAAAAGTATAATCAACCAATTTGATTTCTAGGCCACTTCGAACCTTGTCACAGTCACGTTAATAAGAGATCTTTTGCGTCTTTCATATAGATTTTCACTGTGACAAGGTACGAAGCGGCCCATAAATGACTGTACTTATATACATGGCTATTCAGCACACATTTTTGTTTTCTAACTCCAATCTCATTCTAAATGTAGTCAAATAATGGTTGATGTAACTGGTGACCGAAGAGCTGGCGGCTTCCTCGCACAACGTGTCAGCATTGCGATACAACGAGAAAATGCCGGCAGCATCCTTGGTACCATGCCTCAAGGGCCTTTTTTAGATTTTATACTGTAACTAGTTAAGTACTTGTAGTTATCATAATACGATTGTAATTTCTGTAAATAAATTACGTACAAAATATTAACAGTCAAATAATTTACAGATAGGTATTTCAATCTTTTATGTGTACACGACAAGAGAAAATTAGTAAATAATATTTGAAAGTACAAATTAATATGGACTAATACCCAAAAACCATATTAACATGAATTAATACCCGGGGGTATGTCCTTAAACTACGTCCAACAATGAGAGGCAGGGCACAGCGTTGACCATCACGCTTGAATCTGGGGCTGCCCAACTGTGGAAGTACCTCCTCCTTACAGAAGACCACAGCCATAATAGGACTGCCACCTTTCAGGTATGTAGTGTTGTGTTCCTGATGGTGAGTAAGGTTTCCAGAGCGCCAACCCCCCTTAAAGGCCGGCAACGCGCTTGTGACTCCCCTGGTGTTGCGGGTGCCCATGGGCGACGGTAATTGCTTAACACCAGGCAATCCGTCTGCTCGTTTGCCGCCTATGTCATAAAAAAAATAAAAAATACATGTCAGTAAGGGCTCATTCACTATGGAAAGCCGAATGTGACCTGTATCTGTCATTTTTCTTGTATGGCTCTTATACGCGTCATTTTATATTTTTTACATTATATGTATTTTTTATATTTCGGGACAATCGTACACAAATCGATCTAGTCTTACGGTAAGCTCAGTAAGGCTTGTGTTGTAGGCACTAGACGACGATATATATAATAGATAGATACATATAAATTAAATACATAGAAAGCACCCATGACTCATGGAACAAATATCTGTGCTCATCACACAAATATATGCCCTGACTGGGAATCGAACCCAGAACCATCGGCTTCATAAGCAGGGTCACTACCCACTAGGCCAGACCGGTCGTCATACTCTTCTTAACCGCTATTGTAGTGGCCCCTCGCTATCGGTCCGCCCAGACCGGTGTTTCGCTGGCAGCTCATACTTTGATACGCTGTGTCCATGTCATATTTGGGAGTTTTCAAAAAAATTTGCAAAGTGAAATTTAGTGAAAGTTGTTAAGAAAAGTTAAATTCCTGTCAGTTTCGTGACGACAATTAAGCATTAAATTTCGATAATTACTTAGGTTTACATAAGTACACTACAGAATAATTAAAGGAAAAAAGTCGATCTTCATAAAGATTTAATGCTTAATTGTCGTCACGAAACTGACAGTGATTTAACTTTTCTTAACAACTTTCGATAATTGGGTGCACTATATTATGAAAACTCCCATTAATGGGACTTTTCAGAAAAAAGTGTACTAGTTTTGTGATGATAATTGAATGAATGAAAAATATTTTTTTGCCATTTTAATCAAATAATAATTTGAATGGCTTAACAAATAAAGTCCGTCCGTAACTGTACCGAAGATGCTGGCAGCATTTCCCGATTATGCCGTATGAAAAAAAAATAGGAAAATAATTTTAAACATAAGATAAGCAAGTAAGCATACCCTCGAATTCCATACAATTAAAGTACGTAGATATTTTTTTCTGAACTAGAGAGCTGAGGTCTGTTCCAGACAGAATAAATAAAAGTTCCCAAAGCTAGTGCGAGAGGCGTGCGGACGACAACTAGTGATGCGAACTGTACTTATCGATAACAATGGATTTTATATAAAAATAGATCCTAAAAGAACATGGACACTGATTTTACCGTGACTAATATGAACGGAAGAACAAATACACATAGTAAATACCCCTTAACATTAGTAGTTGTAAAAAAAACAGTCTTAAAAAAAATCCCGCATACGACAATAAAACATTTTTTAACACAAAGCATTTTTGCTTTTTGTATGGTATTGGTGGCTTTTTATTTGATAGTAGACGACCTGCTCCATAGTAAAAAAAATAGCGTAAAAAACTTATTCGCATATGCAAACGCGGTATCGTGTTCCAGTTAGGAAGTTGAACGGATTCAACTATTCTTGTTCCACCTTGTATAACCACTGCTAACTTCTCGGAATAATTAAATGTAGGTTTATATCATGATTTAGAGAAAAAAGTATTTCTTTGACATACCATGAAATGATGTGTATTCGATACCATTCTAAATAGGGCTGATGCTGGTATTCCTTAACTTCGGTCATGTGGAAAGGCACTAGCGATAGATTTTTCACCCATTTGTTTTCTATCAATGATAAGTATATTCGGGGTCAATTGGAAACGAAAATAATGTAAACAAACCAATCCTTCATAGCTTCGCAAATTCCGCATTTTTAAAAAACAATCATGGTTTAATTGTCGTTGTATACACATAAATTTGTTACTTAAGTTCTTGTTTTGTGTAAATATGCGATAATTACCTTTATACATTCAGTGAAAACAAACTTCTATAATAATTTGTCACGTGTCAATAGTTTATTTTTTCTTCGAAATTTCACACACAGTTGTCAGTCAGCCATATTTGTTTACATTATTTTCGTTTTCTATTGAACCTTAATATAGACTTATTCGTTTCTAAAAGTTGAAATAGATGACATATACTTAACCATTACTCGCTTTTTCTTAAGTATATGTCATCTATTTCAGCTTTTAATTTTTTTAGTAGTATTACTACTTAAAATAAATCAAAGCGAATCAAAATATTTCATAAAAAATAATTTGATTTGTTCTTTCTTTTATTACTTTCTATCGATAATAAGTAGTGCATGCCTAGTGCTGACACCCGGGCCAGCCCTCGCAATTACTTGAAATATCGTGCCCGCGGCACTGACCCAGCGCAGACACATCTTCCTTCCTTGCTTGTACGTTTGATTAATCACCCGTGGAGTCAACGATATTCGTATATGATGGTACCAATGTTGGATACTTTAAGCTGACAGGCACCAATGATGGACCCTTAGTCCATGAATATATGTGTAGATAAAATATGTATAAGTTTTATTTTATTTTATTTATTAGGAGAACACACAGAGTAAAAATGTACATAAGATTCTATTAAAACTAACTTACACACTAAAACAAGCATTTTCCTCCACGACAGTCCTCACCGAGATACACAAGTACCCTTACCATGAGTTGTGACATTGACGTTTTCGATAACGAGTATCGAGTTTACTATCTGTGCATCTCGGTTGTACTATTTTAGTGAGAACGAGATGCACAGATAGTAAACTCGATACTCGTTATCGAAAACGTCAATGTCACAACTCATGGTAAGGGTAGGAAATTCAGTTTACTTATCCTAATTATGAATAGATATTTTCTATTGGCATCATATTTTATATTGGGGAACTAAAACAAACAATTTGTGGCATATTGTATCTAGAGGCTATACTTACATAAATAAAACAACAATTAATTGTCTTCTCTTCGCACTAAAATAGTACAAGCGAGATTCACAGACAGTAAATTCGATACTCGTTATCGAAAACCGTAATGTCACAACTCATGGTACGGATACAGATGCGTACTCAGCGTACTCGGTCAGCACACGCAAGTGCAGTTCGTCGCATCGATGCATAGCGCTAGTTCCACCGTTCACTGCTAGATGGCGTCGCGGTCGAGTTAGAACGCGCTAACAATTGTTCAATGTAATTTCATGACCCTCGCGTATTGTCCGAGGTTTGAGTGAGAATCGCGGCAGAGACTATTCCTCGGCACGCTTGATGACCCAACCCCTGTTTGAGCATCCAAGTGTCCGGGAATAGTACTAATTCACCGAATATATACGCGTCTACCCCTGTTAGGCCGTATACGTTCAGTGACCAGTAAATTTGTAAGTTAGATACTCGTCTAGCAATAAAGTCAGTAACCTTGATTTCGTGGCTTTTTATCCTCGCCCCTCGCTTCCCCGTGCTAAAAAGGTAATTTGATTAACATATGATATGACTTAATATATCAGTCTTCTGGGATTGTTCCAAGGATTTTTAAATTGAATTAGGAAATAGATAACAATTGTCTGCCCCAACCGGTGTCGAAGACTATATTTTGGCTACACAAATAATACTCAGCTGGTACCACATAAACATGGCGTCAACTTTCGCGCCAATATCGTAAAATAAGCTGTTGTCTATGCATTCGCACGGAACTCATCAGGCAGTTTGCACAGGCCGCTCTATGGGCATGGTTCGTGTGGGGCCATAGACAAGCGGTTAGTACTTTTGTGGAATTACCAGTAGAGGGTATTTCTTTTGTTCTTAGGCCAGCCAATATTGCCTTATAAGAGTTTAAATAAAATTGTATTCAGTTCGCGAATCGACCCAAGTAGGTACCTTAGCATGAGTTGTGACATTGATGTTTTCAATGACGAGTATCGAGTTTACTATCTGTGCATCTCGCTTGTACTATTTTAGTGCGAACGAGATGCACAGATAGTAAACTCGATACTCGTTATCGAAAACGTTAATGTCACAACTCATGGTAAGGGTACAGTTGTTAAAAATAAAATGTAAAGAAATTGAATTGCAATGCATTTCATTCATTTTTGTAATCATGTTTATGGTGATATTTACTGCCATATAGCTAGTCATTGGCACTATAGGTACACAAATTTAACAAAACTCGTTAAGTGAACGTATAAGAGTGTATAGAGCCATAAAAACAATTATTTACTTACACCCAAATATTGGCATATCGAGATTCCGATATACAATTAAACTGGACACTAATTTGCCAATGTTTTTCGTGTGATTTTCATTTTATTTTATGAAATAGGCGGCAAACGAGTAGACGGATTGCGTTGTGGTAAGCAATTACCGTCGCCCATGGGCACCCGCAACACCAGGGGAGTCACAAGCGCGTTGCTGGCCTTGACGGTTGGAGCTCTGGGAACCTTACTCACCATCAGGAACACAACACTACATACCTGAAAGGTAGCAGTGCTATTATGGCTGTGGTCTTCTATAAGGAGGTACTTCCCCAGTTGGGCTGCCCCAGATTCAAGCGTGATGGTCATCGCTGGGCCCTAACTCTTTTTGTTGGACGTAGTTTAAGGACATACCCGGGTTCAAAAATCGGGTGATTTGTTATGACATTCGCTGTGGGGAAATGTCTGAGAGTCGTACACTCGAATCCAAAAAACTTTATTGATGAAAATGTTATTTTTGCGCAAAATTTATAGATTTAATACCCACGATTATTAATTAGTAACATTAAGGTCTCAAAACGAAGGTCTTCGACCAGTGTGTGTTGCCAGTGATGACTTATGGTGCTGAAACGTGGTCGCTTACTATGGGCCTCATAAGAAGGGTCAAAGTCACCCAAAGAGCAATGGAGAGGGCTATGTTGGGAGTGTCTCTGCGTGATCGCATCAGGAATGATTTCATCCGCAAAGTCACCGATAGAGCCCTTCGAATCGCCAAACTTAAGTGGCAGTGGGCAGGGCGCATTGCACGGAGAACCGATGGCCGGTGGAGCGGAAAGGTTCTGGAGTGGCGACCACGAACTGGAAGACGCAGCGTAGGTAGGCCTCCCACAAGGTGGACCGACGACCTAGTTAGAGTCGCGGGATACCGCTGGATGTGGAAGGCGCAGGATTGGTCTTCTTGGGTGGTTCTGGGGGAGGCCTATGTCCAGCAGTGGACGTCTTTCGGCTGACATGATGATGATGATGATGAACATTTCTTCGTATCTGACAGAGTTTAGAATGTCACTAGCTTCATAGGCTTCATATTCCTATAAAAAACAAATGGAGTTTTTTTCATCGTCGCAATAAAAAAAGTATTTTAGAGCTAGTGAGAGGCAGATTCGGATTTTAAAATACGAAACACATACCACGGTCCCCCGTCAAAGTATAAGTGCGAGCAGGACGCACAGAGATTGGTAAATATTGCCAGTGCATAATATTAGAGGCGTTAGGGCTGAATATGGCATTGTTTGCTAATGTGTTCACGAGGGTTAATAGCCAATATTAATTGTATGATGTTGTTGATGATGAATTATTGTAATTTGGAAATTAGAGTTTTTTTATTTAACTGTAGATAATTAGAGTAGAGGACACAGTTCAGGTAAGACAGCATATCAAACATTTTATTAACTTCGTTGTAAGCAGTCAGATTTGGACTTGTAAGTTTTTTTTTTTGGTATTTTATTTTTGTAATTGTTTGATATGTTTTCTTATAGAATAACGCATTTTTATGTATGTATAAGATTTTAAAACAGTTTTGAAAAAATAAATCCCGCCGAGTTTCTTGCCGTGCCTGAAAAAGTCATCCATTTTCAAAAACTAACTGTGAGTGACGGGCCGGCGACGCGAGCGGCGAACCGAACGGACACTAGCACTCTTAGGGCTTGAAAATGGAGGCCTATGTTCTCCAAAACATGTCTAACGAGTGTTTAAATAATGCTATAATATTATGCACTGGCAATTTGACGACGAGACCCATGACGAGGCCTAGTGGGTAGTGACCCTGCCTATGAAGCTGATGGTCTTGGGTTCGATTCCCAGTCAGGGCATTTATTTGTCTGATGAGCACAGATATTTGTTCCTGAGTCATGGGTGTTTTCTATGTATTTAAGTATTTATATGTATCTATCTATTATATATATCGTCGTCTAGTACCTACAACACAAGCCTTACTGAGCTTAACGTAGGACTAGGTCGATTTGTGTCAGTTTGACCCGAAATATTTATTATTATTTATTTATTTATATTGACCTCACTGCGTCCTGCTCGTACTCATACGTTTATTATTAACAACTAGCTGACCCGGCGAACTTCGTACCGCCTAAATTTATTTTTCGATATCACGGGATTTTGGTGACTTCAATACTTAACGTCTCAATCAGGGCTGTGACGATTCCAACCAATCCAAAATCATTTGAATCGGTTCAGCCGTTCTCAAGTTATAAGCGGTTGTACAAACACCACTTTCTTTTATTATTATGTTTATACGTATCTAGACTATAAGTAACATATCATGTTTATATGGTTCATGTATTTACCTACCTATTTATAAGTGTTGACTTTGGAGCTTTATGTGTTTAAAATTAATGTTATTATTTTATTACTCTCTCACTTGTGCATAGTTTGACTTTCACCATATCATATTTATTCCTTTCTCATTTTCTCATAGGTTAGCTGGATGAGATCCCGTTTAGGGATAAGCTCGCCTTTGTGCATATCTTTTACATTCTTCACTGTTGTTTTGTTGTTTCATTTGTTTATGTGCAATAAAGTGATATATACATACATACATATATAGATAGATGTGTAAAATCCGTAAAAATTTAAAACAGTATATTTATATCGTGTTTTCAAATTCGGAATATGGTTCGAGGGTATTTCCCTTTGTTGTCACAGCCTAATTCGCTCGTGCCGACGCATACGACTATTGATTGGTCGCTTTTACACGTCACGTCGACGATGTCGTCACGACACAGCAGCGAGCTCAGTATAATCGTATGCTAGTCGTATCGCTTTTAAACTTAAGTGTGTTAATTTGCTTTCTTTATTATAAGTACTTTAATAACATAATACCTACATACAATTACAATATTATACGTAATATGAAACTTTAATAAATTAAAATACTAAAACTATAATTTGAATTTGAATTTACGAGTAGATACTAATAAATATTACTATGGCCGTGTGATGCCGGCAGACTAGAATAGCACCACCCCATCTCCTCCCGCGGGCGTCGTAAGAGGTGACAAAGGGAAAATTCCTACGGACGGGCCGCAGCGTCCGTCGAAACCCAAACTACAGCTACTGCGGTCGCCAATCTGCCTGCCAAGCGTGGCGACTAAGGCAACTACCCCGCAAGACGATACAAGTCATATTTGTGGGAGGCCTTTGTCCAGCAGTGGACTGTATACGGCTGAAATGTATGTAAAATATTACTGCACATCCTTCACATATTGACTGACCCCACGGTAGGCTCAAGAAGAATTATGTTGTGAGTTCTCAGTCAAAGCTATAATTATATAAATTTTGTAATACACAAATACTTATTTTTTTTATACCAGACTGACCAGCATTTGGCCTCAGTCACACCTGTAGAGGTTGTAACACGCTGGTTCAGTAATAGCCTATTCACTCTTGCCTTAAAAAGACCCAAATTATATATATTCCGGGAATACAGATGAAGGGAGCATATTCCATTTCTTAGCAGTCCGCATTAGGAAGTTACAAGCGAATCGCTTCGTGCGAATGAATGGAATATTCACAAGGATGAAACCGCTCCTTGATGAAACACTAATGCCTCAGGAACAATTATCTGATCATCACACAAATTAATGCCCTTACTGGAATTTGAATCTAAGGACTCGCTTTCATGGGCAGGGTCACAAGAAACATAGACAGGGTAAGAGTTATACATATTATTATAAAAATTAAACATAAATCTAGTACCTACAACCCAAGCCTTACTGAGCTTACCCTAGGATAGCAATGTACAAATTGCAGAACATTCCCAAAAAGCGGAAACGTTCTCGGGAATGTTCGCAGAACATTCCTGCAACATGAAATTTATTGTTTAAACAAGAGAATATACTTGTAATAGAGTTTAAATAGGCATAACTTAAAACTACATGTTATTATACATATTTTATTGTCTATTACAGTCAGCTATTTGGTTGATAAGTGATAAGTTACCATTATAAGTTCTTTAAATTCTCATTGTAATTCAGAGAACATTTCGACTTTCGGACTTCACAATTATAGCCTTGGACCCGTACCGCGAACATCGAAGTTCGTATATTGCGAACATCTTTTTCTTTTACTCCAATTAAGGCGTAATGAGAGTGAGAGAGACAATCGTCTGAAATTTACGAAAATCGTTTTTCGCGGTAGCGCCGCAGATTTAAACTAAGTTACCGAACTATTTCTTGATGCTTGTCTTTTGTCGTGTCATATTGATGCGTAGACTTGTGTCAACGAGTGGGCAAGGAGTTTTAATATATACTGAAAGAAGTTTTTTGCATAATGTCAATAAGTAAAATGTGCTTTATAAACATCACTTTAAGGTTAACTTTCGCTAGCCGAACATGAAGAAAAAAAACAAGCTGAGTGGGACGGTTAGTACACAGATCTCTGTCTCTTTCTGCATGTTCTGAATTAATCTGAAGATCATTGCAATAAGTAATTTCTTACCATGTTGTGTACAAAAACAAATGTGTTTTTAAAATTAATTTATATATTATGTACGACCGAACCAGGTGTTTGTTCGGGTACCTTATTTATATAACAATGCCAATGACTATAATTACGTCGATACACATGCATTTTACTGTCCGCCGATAAGATGATAATGATAACTGGAGTAAACTGGAGTGCAAACCCGTAAAATATTTATATTATAATGATTACATCAAACTATGGTGAATGTTCATGGTAAAAACCACGAAGTTATTAAGTAATTCGATAAATTCTCGTTCTCGAGAACATTCTCAGAAGTTACCGAGAAATTCTCGTGTGGAAAGTTTTGCAACTTTGGAAACTTCTCTTGCGTGCATTGCTACCCTAGGACTAGGTCGATTTGTGTAAGATTATCCCGAAAAAAAAAATATAAAAATTAATCAATATTGTCAAAAATTATCGTACTGATTCAATTCCGCCACTGAGTAGAAACACGTACCCCTTTAGCAGAAAGTTGTAGTAATATATAAATATGAAGATAACGTTAAGCCACAGTCGAGTATAAAATACCCCATTTGGCACCAGTTAAACAAAACTCGCAAAGTACCAAAGTACCTCTGTACGTGACATATCGGGTTTATTCTAACCAGGCACGTTACACAGCTCCGACTCCGGTTCCGTTAAAGGTTGGCACACGTCACAACGGCCCGCGTCCGCGCCGAGGCCACCGTCGCGACATTTTGTATGGAATTAATCACGTGACCACCGAACCGCCCGAGCCACTCGTGCACGTGTCTGTCGTGCGACGGCCGTTACAGCTATGTAAAAAGGCTCTGCTCGGCCCGGTGATGGGAATGCGACGTGATATCCACACGCGATATCGACGGGCGTGCTATGATAGTCTCGCAACAAATGGCTGGATGGAACGACGCTCGTGTTAATATTCGAGTGTCGGGCCGCTCGGGCCCGGGCCGCCCCGGTGGGTCGACGGTGCGCTCGGGCTAGTGAGGTCGACGGTGTAACGTGAATCATTCTTAAGTCGGAACCTCCGATTGGTTTTAAGCATCCGCTTCGGTTCCTGTTCTGTTACTTTCAAAACAGAAGTTATATCGGATGTCACATCGCAGCGGGCAAAATGTGCGGCGTATTAGAAACAGACAAGTTTATACGTAATACAATTAAAACTGTTGTGAGCCATGTTACTACTACTTAGTTACAAACGGATAAACTCACGTGTAATTATATCGCACTAGGCGACATGTGAGTGATACACCCTCATCGCGATCGGTGTGTCCTGACTCGGCTTGAAGATGGGTACCAGAGCTTACCCGAAACATGTCGCCTAGTGCGATATAATTACACGTGAGTTTATCCGTTTGTAACTAAGTAAAAGTTTATACGTGCTTATGTCCCCGCTTGCCACGTGCTGCTAATCGTAGTTGTTTTGTTAAATCAGTTTTATTCCATTAAAAATTCCTATTCGTATGTGTTGGTGTGAAATCTGTGAAGTACCCAGAACACGTTCAGGGATACTGCGATTCTGGTTCCAAGTTCGTTTCTGGTTCGGATTTAAAAAAAAAATGACAATAATGACAAACGAGCAGACGGATTGCCTGATAAACAATTACCGTCGCCCATGGGCACCCGCAACACCAGGGGAGTCGCAAGCGCGTTGCCGGCCATTATAGGCGATTGGAGATCTGGGAACCTTACTATCAGGAACACAACACAACATACCTGAAAGGTAACAGTGATGGCTGTGGTCTTCTGTAAGGAGGAGGTACTTCCCCAGTTGGGTTTCTCCAGAGTCTATATCGTTGGCTGAGCCCACAACACAAGCCTTCTTGAGCTTACTGTGGGACTCAGTCAATTTGTGTAAGAATGTCCTGTAATATTTATTTATTTATCTATTTCTATCATCATTGTTATAATAGTTAAGTATTATTGTGTTAGTAGATAATTAAACAACCCTAGACATCGATCGTTTTTCGTAAGATTGTCCTATACATTACATTTCTTTGTTCATTTTCTCTTTACAAGATCTATAGATATTTGGGACATTTTGTTGACACTACAGCCATTAATGCTGACCTCATTACACGTCCTTTAAGTTGTCAACTTTACCGTACGCCTATAGGCGTCTATCGAAGGCGACAATAGTACCCCGCGGCGTCCCCTGAATTATTTACGCGGTGATTTACCTTGAACTAGTATATGTGGAAATGCTAGGCTTTATAAAATCAGAAATAATATATATAGGTCAGATGTCTACTGATACTAAAATCGTTCTGAGTGATTTTTTCAAAATTGTTGGTTGTTTGTTGCTCAATCACGCAATGCCGATTGTATATTTTTTGTACAGTCATCAACTACTCATCGAGATGATTCTAATGAGCTTAAACACGAAGGGTTTGTTTTGTGTGATTGCGGTGGCTACTGGCTACCTTCAAGCTCTAGCATTGTTGGTACCAT
The DNA here is from genome assembly GCA_022674325.2 of Grapholita molesta. Lineage (NCBI taxonomy): Eukaryota > Metazoa > Arthropoda > Insecta > Lepidoptera > Tortricidae > Grapholita > Grapholita molesta. Next base: position 2,147,822 of record CP053141.2, on the reverse strand, counting down.
ACCATTACCATTGGTACCATAATATTGCACTGTCACCGGTTTGACATAGTCGTTCTAAATATCTCAATCAATTGATATTCATCATCTCTCTCATAGGTGAAAAACTTAACCGAAGGACCATGTCTATGTAGTTGTGCTGAGAATTAATATGGAACTTACATCAAAATTTGAATATAGAACGCCGACATGCGTGTTACACGTTACTACTACATAGAAACGGTGCTTTAACTATGTTTTTACCTATACTGCTTTAAAATTCAGTTGCAATATAATTACCCGAACAAAGGTATAAGTAGACACAACCGCGAGTTAAACCCTAGGTCCATGGGGTCCTAGCGCACACAAACTTTGCAGAAACTTTTGTGTCTGGTTAATGTAACTGGTGACCGAAGAGCTCGCGGCCTCCTCGTACAATGTATCAGCATTGCGATACAACGAGGAAATGCCGCCAGCACAGGCAAAAAAGGCCCTTAAAGCATTGGTACAATGCCTGCCTTTTTTTTAATTAATTCTATTTTAGTATTTGTAGTCATTGTAATGCTTCAAGCTTGCATATTATTTGAAAATAAAGTTATTTATAAATAAGCTTGTAAAAATATGATTCTTGTTCTATGTCCTTGCGATGTCTAATCTAGAAATGTAAGTCTCTTGCTAACCGATGCTCGGTGCTCGTCAAAGCAAACACATTGAATATAACATCGTGGGAGCTGCTGCCAGCCGTGCTGTGCGCAATGGCCATCATTATACTCTGTAACTTTTATAAGCATTTGATTGCCTGGACTATTCGATTTTGTAGAAAAAAAAGCAGTTTTTGTACCAACTGCTGGTCGTTTTTTGATATTTATCGGGTATATTATATAAAAGGACCAAGAAAGTAGAATTAGAGACATGTAAATGGATTAAAATGATTTTTTGAGGTGGGAGTTTCTCAAGGGTCTGTATTGGGACATTTATTTTTGAAATATTATTTCCAAGTAAGGACAAGGATTAATGATCAAAGATATTTGATTTTGTGTGATTGCTTTCTATTTATTTAAGTATTAGTATATTATATATACCGTAGTTGAATACGAACAACACAACCCTGCTTGAGCTTATCGTGATGTTAAGTCAATTTGTGTTCTGTAATATAAAAGTTTGTATTTATTTAAGTTATTATGATGGTGATTGCAAGATTTCTCCAAATACAATTTAACCAAAAATCCTGTAAAAGACTAATTAAGTATAATTTGACAAAATATATGGAAAAATGATATAAAATGATAGTAATCAAACATGTCAGAATGAAGCATGCTAGTAAAATACAACGATAGAAAGGCTGTGAGAATGGTTACAGCTGTGTTGTGATATGATTGCTATAATACCTATAATTATAGCTGTTCTGTGTAGCTTTTGTAGGCTTCGAAAAGATTGACAAGGTTACAGAAGTAAAACTGTAATTACTTATATACATAGCATTAAAAAAATATTTTAAGCGATTTGGAATACGCATTTGACAATGCTACGAAGCTAGAGGCCGCAGGTTTGAAACCGATGTGATTTATTTTGTGTGTTTGCTAGGATTATTTTTTATATATACCTATAGTGTACAAAAACGGGCCCTGAAGGGAAACGTTCTTAGGTCCTTAAGTAAGTTCATATTATGTAAAATACAATCTCTTTCATTAATAAAAAAAAAGATATGTCCTCATGTAACGGGTATAGAAGTTGTTTAGTTTAGAGATAATTTCATTTTTAATTCCTAAACAAATTGCACCTATTGCAAAAGAGATATTTTTTAAACTTTAGGTACTTAAATTTTGTGTTTTTTTTTTTCACTTAGAATCACGAACTCTTTTCATTGCATTTGACAAAATAGAATATCCCAAAAATTCCATACTTTATTGAAATGTCTGGTTACCCATGACGGGTTTGGGTAACGAGACAAAATATACGAAAGATAGGAAAAATAACTTTGGTACAAAAATGTTCTTATTTTATTAGAAAGACCTCATGACCCTCATTATAAAAAATATAAAATTTACCTACATAAAAATACAAAATTTTGTTAAATAACAATAAAAAGCGAAATACTCTACTAGCCCACAACATATTAAATATAGAATATAATTTTGAAACATGTTTAAGTTCCTGAAAGGCACTTACAAATGTTTTATTTTAATTCAAACGCCAAGAAAATCATAACAGGAAAAAAGTTTGAACTATTGAACACAAACGAAGTCGCGTGAAGAAAGTATATACAAGATAGGATAAACTAGTATTCCGAAACCCAGTTCCACCCCCGCAAACTAAATATGCGGCCGCCATAGTTATACAATGTTTGATCCATTGTGGGTATACCCACACTAGATGTGGCCAGTGCCTCTGCCACGTGTTGGCTAAAACGCAGTTGCTAAACCCTTATATGTAATTAAAAAAATAAACTAGTGGTTCTGTGGACCGTAGACTTCGAAGCATTTCTCCTTTTCCCCCTTTCCCCCTCCTTAGAATCTTTTTTTTTTTTACAACAACCTTTAAGGAAGTGTAGGCTTGACCTTTTACCCGAAAATGATTCAAATCCGTCCATAAATAACGTGACAGCAAACTTCTCCCTTTTTCCCCTCATTTTAACCCCAATAAAAAAATGGCTTGACAATTTTTGGCATATAAATCAAGGAACGTACATGCCAAGTTTCATCGAAATCGGATGAAAAATGCGACCTGTAGACCGAGACTGACCAACCAACCAATACACACAGATTAATCTGCTAAATCGTCGTACCAGTGAAAGTTAAAACGGAGACGTTCGTCGGCTCGCTTCGCTCGGCTCCTCAGTGAAAAATGATTTAAAAAAACATTTTTTTTCTTGACATTATTTTACAATGTCAATTTTTGTCGCAAAGTTTTAATTTAGTCAATATGACTGACGAAGCTTGCACTGTTTATATAATGATTTAATGAAATATGTTTAGGTACTGTAAAATTTCTCATTGTATCTTAAGTGTCAATTTAATTTTTAATTTTTCTAAATTCAATCAAAATATTCTAGGTTAATAAATTTTAGTCCCTACTTTAAAAGTGTACGTTATAAATTTGTTAACATTTTTTTATACATGCAGAATATAATTACAACTATAAGTACATAAGCAAGGACCCCTCTCTCGGGTAACAGGCCTATTCCAGAGAGAACTAATACGTAATTATAATAAGATTCCATCTAATCTACCAAGGAATGTCATTGTCACAATGACAATCTATCTTCAAATACGTTGGACCAAAGGCAACAACGTACTCGCTACTGCGTTTATTATTTGTATGTTAAAAAAGGGTAGGCTGTTACTGAACCAGCGTGCTACACCCTCGACCTCGACAACACTTACCATCAGGTGTGACTGAGGTCAAACGCTGGTCAGTCTTGTAAAAAAAACTACAGAACCCTCAAAACAAGAAGTCCATTCCACGTCATGTTTCTTATAGCATTGTAAAAGGGCCCATCCAGGGTGTAGCAGCCGTGCCTCGCGCCGCCGAGGCCAGATTATGATCGCGACCACCTGCGCATTCCCACGTACTTTGCGGATGCCCCTCTCTATGTGTTTGTACACAAAGAATACAGATGTGTTATCTCACGATAGGGTATCGACGTAGGAAGGTATCCCAAATATAATACTGCCAATATTTTTTACACTACAAGTGGCAAACAAGCATACAGTCCGCCTGATGGACGCCTGCAAGTCCAGAGGATTCACACGCTGCCTTTAAAAAGCTAAACACTCCTTTTTTGAAGAGCCTCATACTGTAGTCGGAAAACCTCGGCAGCGAGTTCATTCCACAGCCGGAGCGTTCGCGAGAGGAAATTCCTCTGAAACGGCTTAGTGCGACCCTTTAGGCTCCAGGGTGTGAGGATGAATGCACTGCCGGCGAGCGGTGCGGTGGTAGAAAGCAGCATCATGTCAAAGCTACCAGAGAGGCATGTACAGCATATATAGATGCCATGCAACTATTTACAGTAAACAATTTTTAGCGATATGATCGCCTGTTTGTTTACCTCCATTTCTTTTTATTTTATTGTTCCTTTGTGTGATATTGCTCTACTTTTGAGGTGTGTAATAAAGTATTCTTCAATTCATTCATCTCGATGCCGTTAAAAAGGGTACCGCTAGGTACAGTCAAGTATAAAAATTCGTTCACTGCCAAAGTCTTAAAAATATGTACCGAGCAACTCTATTGTCCAGTAAATAAGGTTGTTGGACGTATTTATAAAAGGATTCTTTCGGTACGTATTTTTGCTCTTGTCTTGACTGTACTCGTATAGCACAATTGGTAGAGCACTGGGCTAGTGAGCCAGTGGTTGTGGGTTTGACTCTGACTTTAAATGATATTGGCTAGCAGACGTTTCTGATTTATAAAAAACAACTGTTTACTGTAACCGTAACAATGGCAACGAGTGACGAATATATTGAGGTACTTACGTTTCCGCCGGTCGGTGGTGGAGGGCTGATAGTCCTTGTCAGTGACCTCCTCCTTCACCTTCGCCTCCATCTGGAATGATCAGACCTCAATATATAAAACATTTAAGTTACGTGAACACATATAGCAAAGGTTGCTAAGTGGGCGGGATGTCCAAAATGAGCTTGACACAGCTTTATAGAATTCTAGCTGTGCCCCGCGGTGTTACCCGCGCTTTATAAGAGAAAAAACGTAGCCTATGTGTTCAGGGGTGTCAGCTAACTCCATACGAAAATTGATAAAAATCGCTCCAGCCGTTTAGACGTGAAGAAGTAACAAACATACACACACACAAACTTTCGCCTTTATAATATAAGTGTAGATGTAGACTAGCTTCTTCTCGCGACTTCGTCGGCCAGCCATGCCCGTGTTTAAAAAAATGAATATAATGTATGCCTTTTTTACTAGTTTTTGTTTTGTAATGACAATCAAATCAAAATATATAATATTGAGCGAGTTTCAATTTTTTTTATTTAAAAATATGTTCAAAAGATTTATTGTTGAGCCATGAATTTATTAATAACATGTAGTTTGATGAGAGAACGAATTATTAAAAATAAATAGTATATTATTATTTTTTACTCAGTTTGTTTCATAAATCATAATATTATAAATGTTATATGATAATTGGTAACATGTATATACTTTTTATGTTACTAATTGTATAAATACAGTCGAATATTTATTTCAGCCCTTGTCCAATGCCACACTGACGTATCGTATATGTAGGTATGTCTGTCTAGCAGGTGAACAGCTGGCTTACATCACGCTGAGATAGAACACTCGCTCGCGCGCGCTCCATTATTTTTAACTCTTTTGTTGCGTCTATAGGCTACCGTTATCGATTCCTAACAGGCGGGATGTATGTTTGATTACTAATGCAAAAAAAATGTGATCGGAGTGCAGCGGCGGTCTTCAGAGCGGTGGGACGTACTGCGATTACCAACCCGCCTGCTGAGCGTGACGATTATAGTGTTGAGCCTCCGGCGGGGATATGTCTGACTAACATGTCGTACAAAATCGTCAAATGGTTAATATTTTTGAAAAGAAGAACGAAACAAAAATGAATTTTGAAAAATTTATCGATCGTAATGTCACGTGAAATATCCCGTATATTATTTTCATTTCGATTGCGTTATCTGCAGTCGCCATCAAATATATCGGAGTTGTAGAGGTAGTCATAAATATCGGAACATGCACTCACACACCTGACCACACTACATACCTGAAAGGTAGCAGTGCTATTATGGCTGTGGTCTTCTGTAAGGAGGAGGTACTTCCCCAGTTGGGCTGCCCCAGATTCAAGCGTGATGGTCATCGCTGTGCCCTACCTCTCATTGTTGGACGTAGTTTAAGGACATACCCGGGTCCAAACTTCTCAACTTAGCTTCTGATACACCGCTTCATCCTTACCTGCCAGTGCAGGCGCGTCGCGATTTTGAAGATAGAACTCGCCTCAAGGACGCTTCCCGAATGGACCAATCAGGGGAGAGCTCGTATGACCGACGCCATTTTTGTTTTACTTCAGTTGTTTTTAGTTGCAAAACCGCTTGAATCTGGGGCAGCCCAACTGGGGAAGTACCTTACAGAAGACCACAGCCATAATAGCACTGCTACCTTTCAGGTAAGCAGTGTTGTGTTCCTGATGGTGACTAAGAGCTCCATCCCCCCTTAAAGGCCGGCAACGCGCTTGTGACTCCTCTGGTGTTACGGGTGCCCATGGGCGACGGTAATTGCTTACCACAATTGCTTGTTAAGTGAGATTGCAATTGTTAAGTGAGATTAATATTTAAGTGATCAGTTAAGTGTTTAATTTCCTATCCGATGCTAGAATTACCTAATACTTCGTTCCCAGATATTCAAAACACGAAAAGATTTACCCTAACTGTGCAAATCTAAAAGTTACAATTACGTGCAAAAGTAAAAATTGTAGCGAACACCTGCCTCGCACCTGTGCTGAAACGAACCCGCTCTCTCCTACGCGAGAACCGTGCGAAAATAGAGTGAAAATCGGGTGAGAATTTTTCGAGTAAAAATTTGTTTTAAATATATTTTTTTTTTAATTCAACGACGGTGGCAAACAAGCATACGGTCCGCTTGATGGTAAGCAGTTACCGTAGCCTATGGACGCTAGCAACTCCAGAGGATTCACATGCACGTTGCCTGCCGTGAAAGTTGCTGGAGCTCTAGGCTGAACTTACCACATATGGGCTAATAGAAATGTAATGTTACATCCGATTTGTTTTAATGTGCAAAAATAATCCTTATAATGAAGTCTTTCGATCGGTATGATAATATTAAAGTATCTAACCTTCTACAAAGCTGAACTTCGGTACAACTATTGAGGCCAAAGCGAAATCCGCTTCTAAAAAACTTGGGATCTTATGAAGCGGTACTTCATGCCGGAACAGCTCCTAACACTTTACCAAGCTCAGGTTCGATCGTGCATGGAGTACTGTTGCCACCTTTGGGACGGGTCTGCCAAGTATCAGCTGGCCGCTTTGGATTCAATAGAGCACCGAGCTCGCAAACTCATTGGCGATCTAAGTTAGTGAGTGTAAGGTTACAGAGCCTTGAGCACCATCGCAGGGTTGCTAGTTTGTCCGTGTTTTACAGGATACTTTTGGAGAGTGTGCACAGGAATTACACGATTTAATTCCGCCATCTCCGTTCCACCACCGGACGTCCAGACGAGGGGAGCGGTTTCATCCTTACGTTGTGAATATTCCATTCATTCGCACGAAGCGAATCGCTTCTACCTCCGTAATGCGAACTGCTAAAGAATGGAATTCGCTCCCTTCGTCTGTATTCCCAGAAAGATATAATTTAGGTATTTTCAAGGCAAGAGTGAATAGGCTGTTACTGAACCAACGTGCCCCCTCTCGTCGACACCATCAGATATGACTGAGAACAAACGCTGGTCAGTCTTGTATAAATAAAGATAGTGGTACAGTAAACCAATTTGATTTATGGGCCACTTCGTTCCTTGTCACAGTGAAAATCTATATGAAAGACGCAAAAGATCTGTATTAACGTCACTGTGACAAGGTTCGAAGTGGCCTAGAAATCAAATTGGTTGATACATCTTGGTCTAGTTTGCACAAGAATTTTATAGCCGACCGCACCGATGGTAACACCTCGGCCCAGGTGTTCCTTTCAACTAATGCTCCAGAATATAACTTTTTTCAACTTTCATTAAACATCGCTCACTCGATCCATTACGTTCTCAAGGCGAATGGAAACGATGAATGAATGGAATTAGACATTGATAACAATTTTAAATGTATTTAACGTGAAATGTGTTTGGTTGAATAGAAAATTATTCCGTTGAATCTCAAAAATTAAGTGGGAAAATTGCACGGAGAACAGAACGTCTACCATGGTTGACATTTTATCGTCTATCGCGCTATCCGTCACTTTCCCACTCACTTACTTGTTAGAGCGGGAGGACTTTTTAAGGCATATATCCTGGATATAAGGTTAGGTCAAGTTCGTTTTATAATAATCCTGAAAAGTTTACAGTTAAAAAACATTACGCGAAATGATGAATTAGGCCAAAGTTTCTTATGCCAATAAATTCTCTGCAAGACAAGGCAACAATTGTGAACCGTTGGACAATAGTGATACGTCCAGCAGTTCGCTTTTGGGATAATGAAGATATATTTTATCAATGGCGACAAGCGATAAAACTCAGCTATCGCGGCTGAATTAAGAAACTCATACTAATTCTAACATTATCTATGAAAAGGGACCTTATTGTCGATGTCGCATATGTCCTTGTTCAAGATGTTACAATACAAACGCAACGGGATTCGACGTAAGTGCCATCGACAATAAGGTCCCTTTTCATAGATAATGACACATTAGTTACAAACGGATAAACTCACGTGTATATATCGCAATAGCTGACATGTTTCCTGTAAGCTCTGGTACTCATTTTCAAGTCAAGTAAGGACATTTGTAACTAAGTAGTAGTAACATGGCTGACAACAGTTTTAATATTAAAAATTTGCTTTTTCCCGTGACTTTGACTAGGCCATTCCCCTCTTTAAAGTATGGTTGCGGGATAAAAATTATCATATGTCCTTTCTCGTAGCTCAAACTATCTCCATACCAAATTTCATCCTAATTTCTTTAATCGTGAAGAGGTAACAGACAGAGTTACTTTCGAATTTATAATATTACTAAATTTTCCTCGCGACTTCGTCGGCCATGACTGTCTTGATAGTATGATTGCGGGATAAAAATTACCCTATGTCCTTTCTCGTAGCCCTCTCTCCATATCAAACATCCCAATTGGTTCAGCGGTTTAAGCGTGAAGAGGTAACAGATAAACAGAGAGTTACTTTCGCATATAATATTAGTGTGGTCTGAGTTTCCTAGTCCTGTTAATACAAAATTAGGAAGAGAATCGAACCCCTGACCTCCAAGCTGTTAATAATGGCCACATGGCCCCCACGTGTTCAAGATGTACACAGTGGAAAACTGACGTAACAATCATATAGGTGAAAAACTTAGCTAGCATCTGGCCTATGTAGTAGTAACGTGTACACGCATGTCGGCGTTCTATATTCAAATGTTGACGTAAATTCTACATACTGCACAACTACATAGACATGGTTTTTCAGTTAAGTTTTTCGCCTATACGCATTTTGGCACATATATAGGTCAATTTTGCTGCATGTCGAGGGGGCCCAATTTTCTTTATATCATCATCATCATCATCATGTCAGCCTAAAGACATCCACTGCTGGCCTCCCCCAGAACGACCCAAGAAGACCGATCCTGCGCCTTCCACATCCAGCGGTATCCCGCGACTCAACTAGGTCGTCGGTCCACCTTGTGGCAGGCCTACCTACGCTGCGTCTTCCAGTTCGTGGTCGCCACTCCAGAGCCTTTCCGCCCCAACGGCCATCGGTTTTGCGCGCAATGTGCCCCGCCCACTGCCACTTAAGTTTGGCGATTAAGTTTTTTTATATATTTTAGTTTTAATATTTTTTTAGCTCTCAACTTAGTTTCTATCTAGCTTTTAGTTTATAATAAAATTATTACAAAATAATAAATAGAAATTGATATTAAGACTTCAGAATGAATGTGTGAAATGCAATACTGAGTACAAGTACTTTTCATGAGAAACATTGCATTTTTTTCAAATTGTCGTCGGAAAATTTGTCGTCGTTGCATTGCTACTTAAATATTGGGTCATTCACATTACGAGAGCAGGTAATAAGTGAATCCGAAACGTCGAGTCAAATACTCATTAGTTAGTACAGTTATAAATAGTTGCACGCCTCCGCGCCATATGGCCCGCACGTGCTCGTGGCGTCTGGCGCAAAACGCCGTAACTTGAGAATTTTCAGTTTTTGTGTTTAGGGTGATTATTCAGGCGTATGAACCGCTCTTAATTACTCTGTCCAGATTTCTGTAGAAATGATCACACAGTTTGGTGTTATTTTTGGTTTACTGGTAGACAGCTGGGCTGAAGGACAACCAAAACCTATTTAATACAATGCAGGCACTTCTACAGAATCTGGACAGAGTAATAAGAGCGGTTCAAACGCCCGAATAATCACCCTTTAGTAGATTTATGGACATTAATATTTCATTTTAAACGTACGAACCGGATAGCGCAGCGTGGGCATACATCCACAAGGTGGGCCGAGGACATGGTAAAGATCGCGGGAGTGCACTGAATGCAGGTTGTGCAAAACTGGTCGCTTTGGGTCGCAATGATGGTCGGCTGATATGATGATGATTTTAAAAGTACACCTTTTTTCATTTAACCTTTTCTAGTTCAGTAAAGAGATCGGTTACTTGTCGATAGGTCTTGTCTAGTGGGCCCTAGTGGGACCTGAGTCATGGACGTTTTCTATGTATTTAAGAATTCGTATATTATGTATACTTATACATTGTTTTTTTTTAAGATATAGGATGCAAACGAGCAACCGGTGTGCCTGATGGTAAGCAACCGCCGCCCATGGACACTCGCTACACCAGAGGAGTCAGTGTTGGCTAAGTACCCATAATACAAGCCTTCTTGTGCTAACCGCGGGGCTAAATCAATTTGTATATGTATGTCCTGTAATATTTATTTACCTATTTGTGGCTAAAGCGAGGGGATTCCTTTGCTCAGCAGTGGGAGACAACATATACTACGCAAAAAAAATGCTAACAAAAAACTCAAAAAGTTGCATAACTCGGTTACTCGTGTCTGCGGGCGGGCGTGTGACGTCACTGGTTCCGGTAGGAAGTGGCTACCAACTTGCTCGCCATCGACTATAAGATATAAATATACTATAAAAACTGATTTTCACTATAAAAATACCAAAATGAGACCTTTGTTTAGGAGTTAGGATAATATTTAGAAATGCTTGTAAAATCGCCCGCCCGTGTAGTTTAATGATGCTACTATACAGTGTGTATTTTTCATACGGGCGTATAAGTTTTGGTCCCGGGTATGTCCTTAAACTACGTCCAACAATGAGAGGTAGGCACAGCGATGACCATCACGCTTGAATCTGGGGCAGCCCAACTGGGGAAGTACCTCCTCCTTACAGAAAACCACAGCCATAATAGCACTGCTACCTTTCAGGTATGTAGTGTTGTGTTCCTGATGGTGAGTAAGGTTCCCAGAGCTCCAACCCCCCTTAAAGGCCGGCAACGCGCTTGTGACTCCCCTGGTGTTGCGGGTGCCCATGCTCGACGGTAATTGCTTACCATCAGGCAATCCGTCTGCTCGTTTGCCGCCTATGTCATAAAAAAAAAGTTGGCCACATACAATATCCAGTAATACGACTCGTATTAAGTAAATAATTTTCTTAAATAGTGTTATAATACGTAACGACTGTTGTAACGATTTTTTTAAGTCTGACCGGTCAGCAATGTACGCAGTCCAACTTATTTTGACATGACAAGAAATACTGACATGACATGACGCATCGGTACGTTAATTACTATGGATGCAATACATTACGTGCTCGATTTTTATGTATGAAATAAAATAAAACAATTTTTTTTTTTTAACAAAATGAATGTAAATTGAATCTTAAGGTCCAGTACTAATCGCTACTACAATATATGCCCGTATGAAAAATACACACTGTATAATGTAGGGCACAAAAATACAAGATTGGTTTTGTTATATTTGTATATTTGTTTGGGTAATTTATTAAAGGGAATTAAAAAAAAAATACACCCAATTAGTGAAAGTTGTTAAGAAAAGTTAATCCACTGTCAGTTTCGTGACGACAATTAAGCATTGAATTTCGATACAAAACTTGGTTTTGATGTTCATTTTATAAACTTCAATCGATATTATAGAATAATTAAAGGCAAAAAGTCGATCTTCATAAAGATTTTATGCTTCATCTTCAAAAAGATTTGTCGTCACGAAACTGACAGTGATTTAACTTTTCTTAACAACTTTCACTAAATGATATAGTAATTTTTTGAAAACTCTCTAATACACCATTTAACGGTGAAACTCAAATCATTTATACTTCTAAAAACCATAGAGCCATTTCATAAGTATTGTAATAGTAGATTGTTAATCAAGGGTAGAAAGGCACTCATTGACGACGAGGTAGTTTGGCGCTCGAACGAAGTGAGAGCGCTAATAGTCCGAGTCGGAAATGAGTGATTTTTACCAGAGTTAAGCATACAATTTTTCATTTCGAATGCGAGGAAAGTAAAATAAGAGCAAGAAGAAAGTAAAAAAAATGTCTCTTAGATAATAAAATGACTGACTAAAAAACTAATCTTACCGCATCAGCTTGTTTAAGTTGAAGCATGGAGCTGAAGGTTTAAGTTGTATCGATTAATCATTGAAACATATTTATAAAGGATCAGCACATATTCTGACAAATCTTATTTGGATTTTTGCCATCATAAGTAATATTTAGCTAAGTTCTTAATTGTAAAATTGAATAATTTACGATGTCGTCATCATCATCCGATGAAGTGGTATTAACGCCTAAATCTAGAATGAAGAAGAAAGCAAAGAGGTGGTGTAAAATATTTGCCGCCGAAATCCAGTGGAATTTATTCAAAAGCATACCAAACTTTTATTTATTGGATAACTGGAAAACAAATTACATCGGAAGGCGTGTTTCTGACATATTTTGATGAAATATCAAAGAAATATCAACCGCCATCACTTTGGAGTATATATTCCATGCTCAAAACCACACTAACGTTAACGGCATATATGTTACTTTTAATTCTTTCTATTAATAAATATTGTGATTGTGTAGAACATAGTTGTTTTCGAAGTGAAAACCGTCGTGTTTAACATAGGACTAAACAGCCATAATGACACTCGAACTTCATACACCCTCGCTTATGCTCGGGTGGATAAACGTCTCGTGTCATAATGGCCTGTTTTAGTCCCTTGTTGAACAATCTACTATTAATTTCAAGTCATATAAATTATCATTACTGATTAGCAGTGATCGGTTTTTTGGATTCGACACAGGGTGAACGACTTCAATCATTGTGTTATTATGGATATGCCCTGGGAATCCGGGCTTCATGTTGTTAGAAAAGGCAATGTGTTTATTTTATTACACTTTAAAATATCTAAGTAGCTATAGACATGCGTAGTTACTCGCCGATCTTTTGTCCAAATCGATCAAATGAGCACAAGTGTTCACACTAAAAGCTCATTTGCTGCCACCAAAGCAGCACATTTTGGATAAAAATTCGACGAGTAAGTAAAAAATCCCTTACAGACAATTTAAATTGTTTTATTTTTGAACGATTTGTTCGGTATCGCGGCAAACTGTCGTATCTATATTAACTTTTCTACATGATATCCCGCGCGGGTGAATCCAAATAACCGATCACTGCTGATTAGGTATCAATATGTATATATGCATATACCTACAGGCTTAAGGAATATATAATAAACAAACATTCTAAATATAATGAGTTCGTAAATCCAAATTAAATTTTTTATGAGTTTTACTATACAAAAAAGGTATCTAACTAAAGAAATTCAGGGAAAATTTTGGGCAGAGAGTACCATTTTGTACCGTTTGGCGTAGAGACGCTAGGTCCATGGGATCCCAGCGCGCACAAACTTTTTGCAGAAATCGCGAAGCGTCTGGTTGATGTAACTGGTGACCGAAGAGCTAGCGGCTTCCTCGCACAACGTATCAGCATTGCGATACAATGAGGAAATGCCGCCAGCATCCTTGGTACAATGCCTCACGGGCCTTTATTAGATTTTATACTGTAACTAGTTAATTACTTGTAGTTATCATAATACGATTGTAATTTCTGTAAATAAATGAGTTTTTTCTAATACAAAATTCTGCTGCCATTTCTTGGGCACAGCCTTAAGTTTGACACCTGTATTTAGTTTATTATACAACTGGGTCAATTTATGTAATATAGGCCAAAATAATTATTTTTACATCATAAAAGGTGAATTCCGTTAATAACTAGCCTGCGGCGCTACCGCAAAAAACGATATTCGTAAATTTCGGACGATTGTCTCTGTCACTCTCATGGCGCCTTAATTGGAGTAAAAGAGAAAGATGCTCGAAATCGATTCCTCGCGACCTCGTCAGCCGGGTGTGCCATTGACAACCCATTTAACTGGGCGCTCTAACTTTTGTGGGTTTGTACATATAATGACTATGATCATATAATACTTTTGGAATAGATTGAATATTTGAAAAAAAAAATTCATGATTTTTGAATTTCGATCATTATTTTTTTTTGTACAAACTCGGTGCAAAAAAGCATACGACCCGCCAGATGGTAAGCAGTTACCGTAGCCTATGGACGCCTACAATTCCAGAGGATTCACATGCGCTTTGCCTACCCTTAACTTAAAGTCTGCATTACTACATTTTATTCTAAAACCCTAATGTACCTGAGTCATGGATATTTAACATATATTCAAGTATTTGTATATTATATAAATAAGCTACATAAATATCCTATCTACTATCTGCCTAGACGAAGTCGCGGGAAAATGTTAGTAAGCAATAAAGACTCCCCTCTGCCGCGTAGCAGGCTGCGTAGAGCCGCGTAGCAGGTGCTACGCCGTAGCCACGATATTGTATGTATAATTAAAAAAACAAGTAGGTGCTGGCAATAAGTGTTATATTTGTAGTTCGGTAGCCAAAATGGCGGATCGGTTAGGGGTTGAACTCTGTACATAATTTGAACAAACATTGAGATAACTTTTTATATTAATTTCAGGTACATTAATGTATTCAGAAATAAACTAATAATCAGATATCGGATATTCGGATCGATATTTACCTAAACTTTAGCGGCGTCAATGGTATGGAGACGGACTCAGCTTTATTTTCGTAATAAATATCCCGGGATTACTTATATAAGTAACAACGCAGTTGAAACTCATATTTTAGGGTTTAAATACGTTTATTTTTATGTAGATATTTAATGTAATTTTCTGTGGGAAAATATTAAATCTATTTTACTTGAGTTTTATTCAACTAGCGAAATATCATTATCATTACTTCGTTTATCGGAACGGAACTGGCCGTGAATGAACGCTGCTAAAGGATTCGAAACTTCGGGATGAATACGCGATATAACCCGTTTTACTTGTTTTGTTTCATCTCTCCTATTGAACTGGTTCCTGAGTCATGGGTGTTTTCTATGTATTTAAGTATTTATATGTATCTATCTATTATATATATCGTCTAGTACCTACAACACAAGCCTTACTGAGCTTACCGTAGGACTAGGTCGATTTGTGTAAGATTGTCCCGAAATATTTATCATTATACCTAGATATTTTTCTAGCAGGAACGGCATTTGTTTTGTGCTTGCCACAATAAAAATATCGACAATCCTGCTATCGATAAGTACATACTACTTCAACTTCAAGATGTACACACAGTCTTATATCGGCTACCTACCTAGACGCCGCGTGTCACCGATCTTGAACAAATTAAACGTAATCCGTATACTTTTGATCCAATTTACGTTTATAATTTGCAATGAATAGTTCCAAATTGTTTTCTGAAGTAGGTATTTAAATATATATTGACTTTTATTATTGTTAGTTATTTTTAACCCTATTACCCCATATTTGTCTTTGTATTACCTGTATGGAAATTGAAGGGGTACTTATCGATAACAGGACTGTCGATGTTTTTATTTTGTCAATCACTTACAAGAAATCGTTCGTGCTAGAAAAATATCTAGGTATATTGATCATGCATTAAACAGTACACATGTATATTACAGTGTAACAGCGCAGAGGCGTTTTTTCGTCGAACAACCGCAAGCACGCGCCAGCAATTAGTGCCACGTGCGTCCATTGCCACAGGAATAACGACCGTATGTCACATGAGAAAACTAATTCGAACAACTACTTTATATCATTGAAATAAGATTCAAATTTGAGTGTGAGTAATGTAACTTAAGGCACAATAGTACAGTCCTGAGAGAATTGGCGAGAAAAACGTCTGCACACGTTATGTCGTTTACAGACGTAACAATATGTGTCATTATCTAGGAAAATGGACCTTATTGTTTATGGCACTTACGTCGAATCAGGTTGCGTTTGTATTGTAATATCTTGAACAAGGACATAAGCGACATCGACAATAAGGTCCCTTTTCATAGATGTCACATATTGCATTCAACGTATCGTGAGATACACTGTTTTTCTGCCAATATTAAGAAAATATTCGGGCTGTGCATGGAAGCAGATGCTTGTCTAATGCTGTATGCTATCTTACTATTACAATCGGATAAACTCACGTGTACTTATATCGTATTTGTCCCCAGCCCTTGTTTTTTTTATGACATAGGCGGCAAACGAGCAGAAGGATTGCCTGGTGGTAAGCAATTACCATCGCCCATGAGCACTCGTAACACCAGGGGAGTCACAAGCGCGTTGCCGGCCTTTAAGGGGGGAGCTCTGGGAACCTTACTCACCATCAGGAACACAACACTACATACCTGAAAGGTAGCAGTGCTATTATGGCTGTGGTCTTCTGTAAGGAGGAGGTACTTCCCCAGTTGGGCTGCTTCAAGCGTGATGGTCATCGCTGTGCCCTACCTCTCATTGTTGGACGTAGTTTAAGGACATACCCGTCTCCAAAACGCACGGATGATGGTGTTATTCCTCCTTGTTATCTAGCGACTTAGATTATAAGTTAAACTTAGCAACGCAAGCGAAGTCGCGTTTGCTAAACAGTGTATAAACCGCGCGTCCCGAGGCGAACCAATCAGATTAATAATCAAAATCTCTAACCCGCATCCGTCGCCTTCAAATAAATAAGTGTTCGGCTGCGGCTGACAGGGGGCGCAGCTGACGCCCCAGCGGGCGGGGGGAAAGGATTACACGGGGGGAAAGGTGTTAGCTATTAATAACTTTCAGTTTTTCGATGGGAAGTTGGTGGTTCAAAATGAACATAAAATGTTTTATACACTTTTTAGCCGTATGTTCAGCCATTCGCAGTGCCAATACCACTATTTTCGACGTTTAAGGACATCTTCGATATTTAAATCGAAAGAAAAATAGAAAAATTTGACTCGAAGCGGGACTCGAACCCACAACCACTGGATCACTAGCCCAGTGCACTCCCAATTGTGCTATCCGAGTACCGCTTAGACTTGTCAAATTTCTCTATCTTATCCTTCGTGGTATACGTCATCATGGGTGACGTGTAGTCACATCTACCGTCAGCGTATTGAACACTTAATGGCATCGAAGTCTCAATTTACATTGAGAATTCATCGATAACAATGTGCTACCCCATTCTAATATAGCAGACGTTTCTGCATAATAAAAAATAGTTTAAGGACATGACCATTAACCAGGTTCAAACAAATTATGGTTGTATGACCGAGATCTGCAGTAAATTAATAGGCTACTGCTACCTAAATAATATATTCTTATTACAAATGGAGCTATACATACATACATTTCAGCCGTATGCAGTCCACTGCTGGACATAGGCCTCCCGCAAATATGACTTGTATCATCTTGAGGTAGTTGCCATAGTCGCAACGCTTGGCAGGCGGGTTGGCGACCGCAGTAGCTGTAGATTCGACGGACGCTGCTGCTCGTCTGTAGGATTTTTCCGTTTGTCGCCTCTTACGACACCCGCGGGAGGAAATGGGGTGGTGCTATTCTAGTCAGCCGGCATCACACGGTAAGATGTTTTATATTTATGGATAAATATGTTATTTCCTCGCGTTGTCCCGGCATTTGTCACAGCTCATCGGAGCCTGGGGTCCGCTTGGCAACTAATCCCAGGATTTGGCGTAGGCACTAGTTTTACAAAAGCGACTGCCATCTGACCTTCCAACTATAATCGTCGTCACGAAACTGATAGTTATTTAACTTTCCTTAACAACTTTTTATAATTGGGTGTACCATTATTTTTTTTTATTTATAAAAAAGTGACAAGGACCTCCGGCGTCCGACACAGGATTCGAACCCGCATCTCCAGCTATCGCGGCTGACGCCTTAACCAATTGGGCCACTTGAACACTCCTCGATGTCCCCGTAACTTTTTTAAAAAAAGTATATGTCATCTACATATTTTCTAATTATAATCCATAGCGTAGTGTTACTTAAAAATCCAAGCAAAACAATATATTTTATAAAAAATATATATTTATTTTTAGTTTTATGGAATAGTAAGTCCATTTCTACAGACGGCAGAGCTTTACAAACAGCCATTAGAGTTTTTCCGCTGAAAAACTTGTTTTTTTTTTTAAACAATTCTGACCTAATTCCTTGCCAACAAAGCTTTCGGCTTAAAAAAAAACATAAAAACGCACATTAGCCTGGGGCTAAACGCTATAATATTATACGATTTCCTAAATGAAAATCCATATAACAGCCAGTCGGCGGCACATGGTGGTCTACACGGACGTACAGATTCTGGAAGTGGTGTCCACCTATCATCTTAAACATCATCATCATCACGTCAGCCGAAAGACGTCCACTGCTGGACATAGGCCTACCCCAAAACGACGCAAAAAAACCTGCGCTTTCCACATCCAGCGGCATCACCAGGTCGTCGGTCCACCTTGTGGGAGGCCTACCTACGCTGCGTCTTCCAGTTCGTGGTCACTTCAGAACCTTTCCGCCCCATCGGTCATCGGTTCTGCGCGCAATGTGCAAACAACATCAGGTTTTCCGAAATTTAACCATCATCATCATTCAAAAAAAGTTCCAATATATCTATAAATGTGCTTTAATATCTACACTAATATTATAAAGGCGAAATTTTGTGTGTGTATGTTTGTTACTTCTTCACGTCTAAACGGCTGGAGCGATTTTAATAAAATTTGGTATGGAGTCAGCTGACACCCTGGATTAACACATAGGCTACGTTTTTTCGTAATCATAACCGTTTAGACATGAAGAAGTAACAAACACACACTCACAAACTTTCGCCTTTATAATATTAGTGGTGATATCAATGCTAGAAAAGGCAAAAAAGCTGTTTGCTAACAATACAACAGTCAAATTTGACAGAACAGAGACGGTACCGCGAACGTCGAAATTCGTATATTTCGGGCAACTTTCTCTTTTACTCTAATTAAGGCGTCATAAGTACACCCTTATCTTATGCTCAGAAGTCGATAAAAAATGAAGTTGACTTACTCACTCAATAACATGTCAAAAGATTTTGGGTCCGATTTTTGAAATAGTCACCGACTACTGATTTCCATAGGTATGAATGAGAATCTCTATGAAGATTACTCGGTGATTATTTCAAAAAACGGACCACATATTGACGATATTCAATAATTGACGATATCTATAATTGTCATCCTCCGTTTAAAAAGAGGAATGAATGAGCTATCTCTCGGGCATTCACTAAAGAAAAAAATTAGTTTGTCAAATAACTTTTATAGATAAATATGAATCGACTAATTATGTGAAGCAACATCACTATTTTAGCTTGCCACCAAAATGAGCGTTAGATAACGGGGTGTAGTTATAAGAGTGACAGAGACAATCGTCCGTTTACGAATATGGTTTTAGCAGTAACGCCGCAGCAATTCTCAAGCGTAGTATTTGAATTCAGACGGCGTCACATCCAGAGCCCCAGCGTCGTCGGCGGCATTCATTAAAATTTGCCAAACCCGCGCGCCCGTCCGACACACCTGACGCCCGGGGCACCCCACCACAAACAACCCCCCGCCCCTAACAACAACATCCACTGCCGCCCCGGCCTTTAACCCATCACAAACACTAAAGCGTAAGCCGGCGATGGAAATCAAACGCGGCGATCAAACGGCGAAGTTGAAAGTGTGCGCGTGAAGTGGTAGACGGCTGATGTATTGGAACAGAAATGAACTATTACTTGTTGATATTAAGGAATTGTTAATGTCTTCAACTGTTTATTTGTTTACTAAGGTGATAGCTAAACTTTAATAGTACATTACTACAGAGGCCGGGAAGAAAGGGCTTGCCGGCTGAGGACATATAGACGGATAGGTCTGAGGCAGGCAACCCCATATTTCCCGCCGAGGTACGTATGGTGCTTTTCTCTAACAGGCAATGAAAAAAACAACAAAAAAATAAAGATTATGTTTTTAAAGAAATGAAAAGTAAACAATACAAAAACTAAAACTCAGGTGTATATTACTATTTCGCCTATTTTTTTATGAGGAACATAACGTCAATATTTCATTGCATGTTAGAGAAATAGTACATTTTTTTTAATACGCATAGTGACAGAGGCCACACTTATTTATGTGTCATCGAAATTAAAAAAGGGGATTTTGCCGGCCTAGGCCTGCAAAGTTTGTATGAAATTCCATTAACGACCTCTGGTCCTAGCCGCGCCTGAAACGTCATACTTCGCAGCCTATTGTGAGGAACATAACGTCAATATTTTATTGCATGATAGAGAAAAAATATTTTTTCAAACATGATGATGATAGATTCGTATTTTTTTTTTATTAAGGAACAACTCTCCCGGAAGTATACTTTCATTATGATGCAGAAAGGTTTACTGATAAAGTTCGTTTTTCTCTAAATAACAATATCAAACTTATTTTTTATCACATTTGACGGGTTCGAGTCCCGACTGAGGCAAGCAATTTACGTGAGAAAGGTTTTTCTATTGCAACTACGGAACCCTGAACAGTTCAGTACATTCAATTACGGCCCGGCCACAGGTGCTATTTCTCACAGCCATGCTAATATCTGCCGGGTGCGACACACAGACATACAGTGGCGCTACCGCGAAAAACGATATTCTTTTTTTTTATGATAAAGGTGGCAAACGAGCAGACGGATTGCCTGATGGTAAGCAATTACCGTCGCCCATGGGCACTCGCAACACCAAGGAAGTCACAAGCGCGTTGCCGACCTATAAGTGGGTTGGAGCTCTGGGAACCTTATTCACCATCAGGAACACAACACTACATACCTGAAAGGTAGCAGTGCTATTATGGCTGTGGTCTTCTGTAAGGAGGAGGTACTTCCCCAGTTGGCCTTCTCCAGATTCAAGCGTGATGGTACTTCGCTGTGCCCTACCTCTCATTGTTGGACGTAGTTTAAGGAGATTTCGGACGATTGTGTCTGTCACTCTCATAAATAAATAAATATTTCCGGACAATGTTACATAAATCGACCTAGTCCTACGGTAAGCTCAGTAAGGCTTGTGTTGTAGGTACTAGACGACGATATACCTATATAATAGATATCGATACATATTTTTTTGTTTATTATTATTTATTAAATACATGTGTTTTTTCTTAGTTACTAAAACATTGCCCCACAAAACTCAGTGAGTTTGACTGTGGGATCAGCAGTCTGAACTGGGGTGAAATTTGCTATGGAGAGAGTTTGAGCTACAAGAAAGGAGATAGGGTTGTTGGCGTAGGATACTTTATCTCGCAACCATTCTATGGATAAAAGATGTCTATCTCATTAAGTAGATATATTAATTATAACTTTTATAAATCTATATGAGCTTGTTAGTTACACATCGACAGTGGAAATTACAAATGTCGTAAGTCGCATATAAAAGTATGTCCCTTACGACATTTGTAATTTCCACCGTCGACATGTAAGTAATGGTAGTGATCTTTTATCAACTTTTTGAATTTGTGCTTGTTCCTTTCGCTTCTAATGGCTTCAGGCAAACTATTCATTAGGTATGGAATACGTTTTCTGAGAGTTCTATCACCATAGTAATTGTCAATTCCATAAATACTTAAATACATAGAAAACACCCATGACTCAGGAACAAATATCTGTGCTCATCACACAAATAAATGCCCTGGCTGGCAATCGAAACCAGGACCATCGGCTTCACAGGCAGGGTCACTACCCACTAGGCCAGACCGGTCGTCAAAAGCGTCTCACGCCTTAATTGGAGTAAAAGATGCTCGAAATATACGAACTTCGATGTTTATATATTTAACTAGCTTTTCCTCGCTTCGCCATGCCCGCCTTTAAAGTATGGTTGCGGGATAAAATATCCTACGCCAACAACCCTATCTCCTTTCTTGTAGCTCAAACTCTCTTATAACAAATTTCACCCCAGTTCAGCGGTTTAAGCGTGAAGAGGTTGTTACCTCTCGGCAGACAGGCCCTGACTGTAAGTTTTTAACGTAACAAATCGTCACCCGTTAGAGTTACCCATATAAATAACATTATCATTTACGCGTTCGAGACGTTTTTTTACGTAAAAGAAACTTACACTAGAGCCTCTGATAGAGAGTTACTTTCGCATTCATAATATTAATATATACAAATATTTTACATAGAAAACACCTATGAGTCAGGAACATCACACAAATAAAAGCCCTAACTGGGATTTGATCCCTGGACCGTCGGCTTCATAGGCAGGGTCACTACCGCCCAGACCAGACCGCTAGTCACTGTAACTTAAAAAAAAATATTTAAAAAATGTCACAGTCTGCACTGTGCCTTTATCCACTGCGCGTAGTTTAAGAGAACACGTGCTGCTCCCCGGGACTCGAACCCGCACCCGTGTTTGTGAAGGATGAGCAGGTGTGGGAACCGAACAGCTGGACCTACAACCTACAACAGATATTTATGCTCTTACAGCCTAGCTTTTATGAAAATTCCAGCACTAGGTACAACAGCCATCAGATATATCGGAGCTGTGGGGGTGGTCACAAATATCCGAACATGCACTTTATCTTCTTGACAATAGAGGCGTTGTTGTTGTTGTAAGGGATAGGTGAAAAACTGAACTGAAGGACCATGTCTATGTAGTTGTGCAGAGAATTAATATGGAACTTACGTCAAAATTTGAATATAGAACGTAGACACGCGTGTACACACGTTACTACTACATAGGCCAGGGGCTTTAGCTAAGTTTTTCACCTATAAACAACCAATTACAGATATCCACAAATTAAATGAGACTGCTTGCGCAAGTCAAATAACGAGTACGAATCATGGATATCATAATACATATTAAAACAATATGCAACAAATCAAAGGAAGATCAAGAAATTCGAATTCTAAAGAATAACCCGGACTCGTGTATGTCCTTAAACTACGTCCAACAATGAGAGTTAGGCACAGCGAAGTACCATCAACGCAAGCGTGATCGTGCGGGAGACTCAAGAGTCTAGGGCAGCCCAACTGGGGAAGTACCTCCTTCTTACAGAAGACCACAGCCATAATAATACTGCTACCTACCTTTCAGGTATGTAGTGTTGTGTTCCTGATGGTAAGTAAGGTTCCCAGAGCTCCAACCCCCATTAAAGGCCGGCAACGCGCTTATGACTCCTCTGGTGTTGCGGATGCCCATGGGCGAAGGTAATTGCTTACCACCAGGCAAACCGTCTGCACGTTTGCCGCTTATGTCATAAAAAAAAATTAAAGGAAGATAACAAAGAAATTCGAATTCTAAAGAATAGCCGTTGGGCTGTTGGTCTCCAAGCTAAATACCCATAAAAGTTGTTACGTCGGCTGTCCCAAAGCTGGGCACGCATAATCCTGGTACAAACAAGCAGAGCCGATTATGTACGGAATGTTGTGTCGACCGCGTCGCCAGATGATGCCGAGGGGGCTATTCCGAATCACTATGATGCCAATTTGATTCAAGTCAGTCAGATTTCCATTTCAATTTTTAACTAGAAATGTTATCTATTAAATGAGATTGAGTATTGGCTTTAATTCCATACAGATTATATATTAACAATAATTAAATCACACAGAAATTATACCATTGACGAAATTTAATTTGCATGCTAAATATTGCATTTAAACAAATATTTAAGGGAAAAATATAAACAATTGAGGCGGTATACTACGGCAAAATTAAAATAAAAGCATGTGCTTAATCGATTGTTAAAAGAACCGATTCGATTATTTAAAAACTGGTAAAAAAAAAAGCAAATGTATTAGAACAGAAAAGTGCCACTGTCTCTCCTAGCGGAGAAGAAAAATGTCGACGGAGGCCAATTCTCGGGCCGTTAGAGATTATCACTCTTCGAGATGATCTCGAAGGACGGAATGTCTATTGAAAAATATCACCAAAATGTTGAAGGATGCAAAATTGCGTATTCTCGGGCACGATAGACATGAATGTCGAATGGTGATCTCATCTCTATTACAATACGTGTTCCGTTTTTCTCGATTGTGTTTGTTTTTAATCGAATGTAAAACATATACTATCGAATTAAATATTTCTCATACAAAAACCGTTTTTTTAATAATAAAATGCATTGTTATGGTGTATTTAATACACCAAAACTATCATTAATATTTTTTGGTGCCACCAAAAATATTTAAGTAAGTTTTTGCTCGCTTATACACCTACGTAAAATGGAGTGCAAAATCGCGCCTGTATAGGTTTGACAACTTGGCTTGCCAAACGAAAACGCAGTGAGTGTCTTAAACTTATTTAAGTTACTAATTAGTTTGAATATTAATATGAAAGTGGCAAAATAAGCAAAATAGCTAGAAGTTAAAATATTGTGTTTTCATAACCTAGTCATGATTTATCAGTGTACCATTAGGTAAGGGAATATCATTATTATTGATTAGTTACGTAGGAAAGATCATTGTGTTATAATTTAACTAGTAAGTATATTAATAAATAATATCTATATTTATTTTCCGTAACTTGACTTCACTTTCGGCCAACTACTAACCTTTCAAAGATTCCCGCCACTCAAATTTCACGCAGATCAAATGTCAAAAATCAGTGATAACACCATCTCGATTGCTAAAGACCACTTGTTGTGTTGTGGAAGTAGACATATCTCGAGTGTCAGATTTCGAGAATACGCAAATTAGTTTTCATTCGACATCCGCCAATTTTTTTTAGAGATATGTCTAATAGAGATCATCTCGAGCGGCCCGAGAATTGGCTTCCTGGGCCTTTTTGCATAACAATTTATAAGTAATAATACTAGCGGAACACACTTTCTAATAAAAGGAATCGGAAAGAGACTTCCGCGAATATTACGAGTTACAATTTTTTATGTTATGAAATATGGTGGTGTGAATAATATTGTTTCAGTGTGAAAGAGAGGCAAGTAATATCAAAATGTTATCAAATTGATACAAAACATAAGTCCAAATCGGTCCCAAAGGCTTACAAAACCGATAAAATTGAAGATTGGGATCACACTGACAGCGTGGAATTTGTCAGCCATTTTTTCAGCTGAATATACCATGATTTTGTTTCCTGTACAAAATAGGTCCCAAAAATGGACCCCAACCAAATTCCCCCTTCTTCTTCATTTAAAAAAATGTGGCTTCCATCAATAAATCAATCGATGATTTCGTCAATGTCAAGTAAAGTAACAAATAAGTAAAATAACATAAATTTGCCCTTAGAGCATGACGTTGTTCGGTAGTAGGCCTTGCGTTTTGTAAAGTGGTAGCTGGACTTTACAGAAAGCTTAGAGGCGGCCGAGACCATCACACTAAATATTATAAGACAATTAGAAAATTACTTAGCACAATTAGAAAATTACTTAAAGCATAGTCCCACCCACATAGCTAAAACAGACCGGTCTCCGAGGCAGGATTTGAACCTACATCTCCAGATGCGTCAGCTGGAGATGCGGGTTCAAATCCGGCTTTGGATGCCGGAGGTCCTCGGCACTTCATCTTAAGTATGTCATTCGTCTTCAATTTATTTTTTAAAACCTATTTTTGCTCACTATACTTATACAGGAAAAGAAGGACTGGAAGGAAACTGATCATTTAATAAAAAGGGATAGGGAATCAAATCATCCGAATTTAGAGTAAGTGAATAGATATAATCGCATTTTCCTGCCCTTACTTACCCACCTATCCTGGGTACCGTAAAACGGGGTGAGAAGGTACAATACTGACATTCAAAAATATTTTTTTATCACTTTTATTTATGTCTATATAGTCGTTTATCTATCTTCTAGTTTTTTTTTTATGATAAAGGTAGTTCCATTACATAACTTTCAAGATAAAACACAGAATAGTATGACATCCCACCTAACTACTACCGTCATCCTAACTACAGAGTGAGCGTTTGGGGTGACATGGGATATCATACAAAGGTGATCTGGGGGAATTGTAGGATCGACACTTTTGGATTACGAATCACTATAGCTCCATTTGTAATGGCTAACAATACATGTTTTTCGTAGCAGTAGCCTATAAATCTCCTCACCCCATTGTCATCCCTAATCTCCCCATTTTACGGCAGATCTCGGTCATACAACCATTAACTTTTTGGACCCGTTTATGTCCTTAAACGACGTCTAGAAAAGTGGTATTGGCACTGCGAATGTCATCTAGCTATGTGTGGTAGGGCATTCAGCAAATGACATCTGGTAATATTTGGAGCGGAGCCCGAATTAAGTAACTAATCTTACTCACCATCAGGAACACAACATTACATACCTGGAAAATAGTAGTGCTATTATGGCTGTGGTCTTCTATAAGGAGGAGGTACTTCCCCAGTTGGGCTTCTCCAGACTCAAGCATGATGGTACTTCGCTGTGCCCTACCTCTCATTGTTGGACGTAGTTTAAGGACATACCCGGCTCCTTACAGAAAACCACAGCCACTATTCCTAGATCACATCACTACAAACGTCATGTGTCAAAAGTAGTTTCTAGTTAAAACCCGACTATACCCGTAACCAGTTTTTACGACACAAGAAGTCGCAGGCAAAATTTAAGTAATAAAGCATTGATATAAGTACGTTTTCCGTGGTAGGCAGCCCTTTCCAAATCAAATCAAAATGGCGTCAGCTGCGGCATTAATATAGTAGCACCCGGTGCTCATTTCAATTTCTTTTATACAGCTCATAGACTAAATGTGGCGGCTATACAGCTGTAAGCTAGCCTAATTAGAGATGTGACCGCCCAAATTGTCTGATAAACATATTTGGAGAAAACAGAGGCTCTAGTGTAAGTTTCTTTTGACGTAAAAAACGTTTACGAACGCGTAAGTGATAATGTTATTTATATGGGAAACGCACACGCGTTCGTGACGTAAAGTTACGTTAAAAACTTACACTCAGGGCTCGTCTATGTTTGCCTTAAATGGCCTCGGTTGGGTTCGAGAAAAAAAGCAATGTAGGCCTAGCACATACGACTACCGGTCCTTTTCAGACTCTATTAATTAAAATGGGACGGGTTGTCTATCTCGGCTCGACATAATGTCGCGCCAATCATGTGCTAACCTGAAGCGAAATGATATGATATAACCTCTTTGGTACGCGCAATAGACGCAGCGTACGAAGCAATTAGCGGGCGTCTTGTTTAAAAAAAAAAGTTCGTATTATGTACTCGCTGTGTTTTTATGGAGTATAGTGGAAGTATAAGATGTAGCAAACATGTATATGAAGGGTCCACGAAAAGAACATGTCTAGTCACTTTGACAACATTTCGAGATATTGCTGTTGTTGAGTTTGGAATGATTCAATTATCTTCTATCTATCTTCGCAATCAGATGATTTTCAAGTGCAAAAAACTAGATTAATAATCATGTTTACAATTATATCAGAAGGTGTAGATTAAAATCTCATTTTTGGAAAAAAAAGTGAGTACACATGTTCTTTCCGTGGACCCTTCATATACAACCTTGGGCAGATATTAATTGATCACCCATACTTTTTATATGAAAACTCGATATTTTATTTTTTATTTTCATTTTTTCTGATGACATATTATTTATTATCAATTAATTTAATCTGATTAGGTATTAGACGTAGCGGCGACTGGTGACAGAAAATTTGCAATAAGTCACTTCGTTGTAGATCCAATATTTTGGTATTTTTTGTTTTCTTATTTAATACTTACTTTTAAATATTCTGATGTTCTCTTTTATTTTTCCTTCTCTTGTTGTGTACATATATTAAGGTTTGAAATATCACAATTAACTGCAGTTAGAAATATATGGTATTACGAGTTAGAAGAAAAAAATGTGTGTTGAATATCTTTGGCCAAGCTTGTATCTATCAAATTTTGTGGTGATTTGTAGAAATCGTTGTAAATAAACTGTATATATCCGAATCCTTACAGGGACATTTACGTTGTTATGATAGTTGTTCCTGGGATATGTAAGTTATATATATTGCTGTTATACATATGTAAACAATCAATATTTCTCTCTGACGAGACGAAGTTAATGTTGCTTTAACTTTTCTTCATAAGTTTAAAGAAAAATGTTGGTCAGATTGGCTGGTTCGATGACATTCTGCCACTATGCCTGTTAAAACATTCATCAATTTTTGGTAATTTATTTCTTGGGGCTTTTCTATATGATAAAGGCAAAGGCGGCAAACGAGCTGTCAGATTGCCTGGTGGTGAGCAATTACCGTCGCCCATGGGCACAAGCAACACCAGGGGAGTTACAAGCGCGTTGCCAGCCTGTAAGATAGGAGTACGCTCCGGTCCGGAAATACCGCTGACGGCAAATCATTAAACAGTTTTTATATGCGATGCAGATTGTATGACATGTTTGAGAAAAACACTACATTCGGCGTGAAAAGGGGTTGCCGGCCTCGTAACAATCCATCTGACCTCCCTTCAGCCTCTGTAGTGTACTAGAAATTGTCGTCGTCTTGTTTGCGCAATCTACGACTTTTGCTTAGGTTCTACAACACAAGTAGTAGATTGCGCTTGCTGTACGAGTACTAAGTCGATTTGTGTTATATTGTTCCAAAAACATATTTATTCATTATTAACACAAAAATATAGAATAAAAACATAATAAAGATACTAACTAAAAACTAAACTATAAACAAAAAAATTGACCTAGGTCCGGGTCATTAGGTAGAGTGACGTTTCCGCGCTGGATAGCAATGCTAATCCGTTGGGCGAAATAGTGGCCAGCCCTCTGGTCACAAGAAACCTCTATAAGACGCGCCTATATCTATTTGTGGAGTCGGCGTGCACTTGGGCCCCACAGCCCCAAACGCCGCAAATATGTAACTACTGCCAAGCTACTACTAAGCTATGGCAAACATCAAAACCTTAGGGAGTGTTTAACAGTTTAGTGGACACAGTGAGTTCGGTGTGTTTAGAGTCGTTGTTGGTGGACGAATCGAACCCGCGTTCTACCATTACAGCGGCTCCGGTGTCGAACCGCCCTCAACCGGTTTTGACATCAAGAGCGGCGCGAGCAGCGCGGCGCGCGTTAGTGCGCGACGGGCCGGCGACGCGATCGCCGAATCGAACGGACACTCAGCACTCTTAGTGCTTGATAATGGAGGCCTATGTTCTCCGAAACATGTCGCGCGAGTGACTAAATAAACGTGACTAGAGCCGTGTTAATGTTTAATTTATCAGATATGTCTCACGAAAGTTTAAATACAAATATTTCCAAACCGTTCCAAAAACATATTTAATATCTGATATTTATGCTTGTTCGCAACCGATTTAACATAAAAATTCGAGTTTGAAACCTCAATGTGTGTCGAGAGCCACAAAAGCCCTCGCAGTAAATGAGCTGTCACAACCAGGACACCTGGCTGTGACGAGGTGCTCGAGTCGTCGGGTTAAACGCCGATCGGGACTTTTATAACACGTTAGTGGCTAACAGGCGTACAACCTGCACAATGAGATTGCTTGATTGATTGATGTTATAGATAAATTATCGAGAGCGTAGATATATATATGCTTTATTAAAATTTTTAATACGAGTAGTGTTATACAGGTCCCTGCAAAACAGTTTTTCTGCAGGTTTGGGAATATAGCTACTTAATGACTAATTATTTAATTAATATCTATGTAGTGGTTGTACGGGAAAACGGAAATTTCAAATATAGAATGCCTATAAACACACAATACCCCTACAAATTCCCTACTGATCTTAGGCATGCATAGTTGTACTTATATGATCAAGTTTTGGCTCGGCTTAGCATTCATGGAATGAGTCGTATGAGCTGAAAATCTGGACAGAGTAATAAGAGCGGTTCAAATGCCCGAATAATCACCCAAATAGACCCCAGGCTCCCATGAATCGTGGAACAATGCTGGGGCAACGCGAAGAAGGATGATGTAAAGACCCCTAACGGGTGTAAAGTTACCTGCCTAGACAGCTAACCAAGTACAGCTGCACTACCGCAAAAACGATATTCGTAAATTTCGGACGATTACTATCACTCTCAGGAGTACTGGACATCGCCTATAAGCTCCAAGAGAGTAGGCTTCGATGGTTTGGACATGTCAAAAGAAGGCCTCCTAAATACGTTGGCAATAGAGCGCTTGGTCTTACCTTGCCTGGTTCTCGGCGAAGAGGTAGACCCAAGTTACGGTGGCTCAATGTCATCGTTATAGACCTGAACGACTGCGGATAGAGCGAAGTGGAAGCGAAAGACCAGGAAAGCGGATCCTGTCACAAGACGGGACAAACGCTAGGAGGATGATGAAGATGTCTCTGTCACTCTCATGACACCTTAATTGGGGTAAAAGAGAATCAATATATACGAGTTTCGATGTTCGCGGTACCGGGCCAGGTTAAAACCCGAATATTTCACATGGCAACACTCAAAAACTTTAATTAAAAAACAAACTCTTGTAATAATTGGAAAAACTGAACACGAAACGTGACGTTACCCCATCTGTGGATTCACATGAGAGCGGCCATTTTAACTGCGACCCTGTTTGGGTGCTAATACAATTTGTTCGGAGGCCATGTTATTTTGGGCAGGTGGCGAGCAGTTTACTTGATTGGTTCGGTTTTAATCAAAGTTTTGCGCGAGTGGCGATGGCAGCTCGATTATGCCGAGTTTACCGTTGACGTCGAATAAAAAGTGTGGCGTGCGGTTATGGAGACTTCAGAACTTCGGATGATTAGTGAGCCTGACTAGAATAGCACCCGGGTATGTCCTTAAACTACGTCCAACAATGAGAAGTAGGGCACAGCGTTGACCATCACGCTTGAATTTGGGGCAGCTCAACTGGGGAAGTACCTCCTCCTTACAGAAGACCACAGCCATAATAGCACTGCCACCTTTCAGGTATGTAGTGTTGTGTTCCTGATGGTGAGTAAGGTTCCCAGAGCTCCAACCCCCCTTAAAGGCCGGCAACGCGCTTGTGACTCCCCTGGTGTTGCGGGTGCCCATGGGCGACGGTAATTGCTTAACACCAGGCAATCCGTCTGTTCGTTTGCCATCTATGTCATAAAAAAAAAAAAAAAGCACCACCCCATCTCTAGCGGATGTCCAAAGAGGCGACAAGTGGAAAAGACTGACCGACGGGCAGCAGCGTCTACCTGGAAAAGACTGCGGTAGTGATCTGCGGGCCTACCATGGTTATATCTAGGGCCCGGAATTTTGGGTGCGGAAAAATTCTAAGGGAGAGAACACTAACGTTTATCGATGTATCGATAAATCGGGCGTGTACTCAGAGTCATTGATATTAATTTGTTTTTAATTAAATAATATTTGCATGATTGCAATCAAATACCTACTCGGGTTATCAACTCTTTGTAGATAGAATACCTATATGTCGTACATTTTCGTCACAGACCATTGAAAGAGCAAAATGTATCATCAGAAAGTTTGAGTTATTATTAAAGAAAAACACGAATAAAAAAAAACTCTGTTTATCGATACATCGATAAACGTTAATGTGCTCTCCCTTAGACTTTTCCAAAACCGCACGCAAAATTCCGGACCCTAGTTATATCACATATCGCGTGAAAAGTTGAGACAATTTTAACCGATTGTCGATATGATCGATTTTGCTAACATGGTTGTGAAAAAAGTTAAGTGAAAACGATTGTCTATGCGTAGAGTTTTTGAAGTAAAACTGTCATGGCCGACTATTTTGATCTGTCGGACGCAGCTCGATAATGAATAGCTTGTTTTATTAGTAGCCGTCAAAATTTAAAATGACTTAAATAGGTGACAGCTCTATACTAATTGACTAAATATACATTATTTTAAACCATACGGAGGGATTGACGGTTGAACCTCAAAATGGCGAAGTCGTCTTGAAAATATATTTTTTGTTTTCGTCCAAATCGGTTCAGCCGTTCTCCAATTATAAAAGCCGGAAAGAACACAACTTTCTTTTATTAATATAAATTTATGTTTACCAGTGAACGGAAATAAAACATGGAAGCATTCTGTCCCTTCCATAATAGCACCACGTAAACTTTACCTGGGTGGGCAGGCTTAGCTTATACTTTACCTGGGTGGGCGGGCTTAGCTTAGACTTCACCTGAGTCGATTTCAGTGCGATTCGTATGACAGTGAGTGACGGATGCCAAAAATTGTATTTTAATACAATGTTTTAAAATACAATTACACTAGTTAAACATGCCCGCATGTGCAGTGAAGTGGTGCAAAATGCATTCCAATAATTCTAAAGATAGTGGGATAACTTTACACATGTACTTAAACGGATAATTTCACAGAAATATGCAAACTAATATAACGTCATTTTCTCTATGAGGATGATCTTATGCCAAATGAAGAACATTATTATATTGTGTAACTGGATTTTAATATTAAGTATGTGTATTGTTAGAGAGTAGGTCAAAGGCACCGGGTTCAAAGCCGGGCTGTACTGAGCTTTTCGAAACTTATGTATGAAATATGATTTGATATTTACCAGTCGCTTTTCAGTGAAGAAAAACGTTGTAAGGAAATTGGACTTAATCGCAATAAGGCTTTGTTTCCCCTCTGGGTTGAAAGGTTAGAAGGCAGTCACTTCCAGAAAAACTATTACCACACCAAATCATGGGATTAGGTTGTCAAGCGGACCTCAGGTTCAATTGAGCCGTGGCAAAAAGCCAGGATAATGCTAGGAGGATGACGATGCTTGTTACGAATTCCTAACTATTGATTGTTTTTTTAACTCACAATTAATAATTATAATACTGTTTTCTTTTATTCAGTTTTCCTAAAGATCTATGGAAAAAAAATGATCAATTTGAGAGACAATAAGCCTGATATCGTGTTTATAGATCGATCACAGCGCCGGGCAATGCTCGTCGATATCACCGTCCTATATGACGAGAACCTTGTAAAGGCCGAGAAGGACCAATCCAGCAAGTATTTCAGACTTGGCTCACGAGGCAACCGCCATATGAGAAGTTGATTCGGCGATCATTGTACCGATAGTTGTTTCCGCGAACGGTCTCATAGCGAAGAGTCTCGACCAATATTTTGAGAGACTCTCGCTACGTGGTTGTGGTTGGATCAAGGATCAGATTCAGAAGGCAGTAATCCTGGACAGGGCGCGTATAGTCCGGCGGTTCCTCTCTCTACAGCCTTAACTACCGGCAGCCTAGGCCCTGCCCCGTTGCCGGCGGCACCCTAGGTTAGGTTTTTTATAATATGTTTATTGTTTTGATATTTTTTGGATGTATTTTTATATTCTACTTTTATAAATATTGTAAAAAACCTAACGTAAGAGATAAGATAAATAAACGATAAATAATAATTACCTTTAGTGCTCTTCGGACAGGTAGGACAGGTCCCCTTTCGGACAGGTAGGCCTCTAGCTTGCCTTAACCAGCCGTTTAGAGTGGGGTCACTAGAGCTGCGTTCTCGAGAGTAGATGTGGAAACCTAAGTGGCGAGTTGGCTATATGTTTAAAGTCCAGTGACACATCTCTACCCTTAGCCCTATGCACCGGTGTTACCCTTGAGACATCTTTGATGTCGCTTTTTGTGGGGGCCCATCTCGCATAGGGTGAGTCACCGTCTGCCGGAAATACAATTGTATACCATTTTAGGCAAGCCTCCGGTTTTTTATCCAATAGCCCAGTAGCTAATCCACCCTTTTCCACCCGATAGCCTAGTTACATTATAGATTCCACTAAAACTCAATAGTTATTACACCATGGCCGGTGCTGTCTCTGTGCGCGTCCCGTGATACCGACAGCGGCATCGGCGAAGGAGAAAATAACGCATAAAAATACAATTTCAAATTACTATTTAAAATTATTATTTGTATATAACATTTTTATTTTTATTTTACAACAACATTTTAATGTATTTATTATTTGGTATCAGTTATTTGACTGTCACTTTAATGTATTGCATAAACCTATCCATGTCACCTGAGGGGCTATTGCTGATCACCTTGTTCGTTCGTTTGTCTCTATCGCTCTTGCATATAGGAACAATAGAGAGCTAAATAGACGAACGAATGAAAGATGAGGTTTAAAATAGGATCCCTGATGAAGTATAATTGGCGAATATCTCTGCTGCTGTCAAAAGCCTATTAGCCGAAATGTTGGTGCACTTAGAGATTGGTAGTTATTGCCTAAATATGTGTTTCTTTTACACATTATTATTTAGAACAGTGTAGAAGAGATGACTATTATTTCGTTTACTATTTTCGAATAAACCCTGTGTATATATAACGTCATCTTTCAATGTGAGCGTATTTGTGTCTGTGAGATATTTGTCCCGATAATTTTAAAGGTAATGTTCGCGCATGCTGCTTCCATGTTTTATTTCCGTTCACTGATGTTTACCAATGCGGGGCACATTGCGCGAAGAACCGATGGCCGTTGGGGCGGAAAGGTTCTGGAGTGGCGACCACGAACTGGAAGACGCAGCGTAGGTAGGCCTCCCACAAGGTGGACCGACGACCTAGTTAGAGTCGCGGGATACCGCTGGATGTGGAAGGCGCAGGATCGGTCTTCTTGAGTCGTTCTGGGGGAGGCCTATGTCCAGCAGTGGACGTCTTTCGGCTGACATGATGATGATGATGATGTTTACCAATAATCGATAGATAACTTAAGCGCCATAATGATACCGATCTCTGCTTATTCAATTGCTTATTATTGGCTATTGTCATTGGTTAGTACCTTTATACATGTCTTAACCCGTACGCAATACTATGTTGACCTTTGCTAACCTGTTCAACGCTGCCGTAATCCCTTGCGTCTAACCCTGCTGCCGCTGACAGCTCGATTAAGCAAGGTGGGGGTTAACTGATAACGTAGTGTAAAACCCTTTGTGCCTGCATAGCTGAACTGTTTAGTTACAACTGCACGGTTATGTTGTGTAGGGAATACAAGGGAAATACAAGGGTAGGGAAAACAGAAAGAAAACTGAATAAATAACCAAAGTTTTCGTTACACTTACACCTACTTCTCGTCCAAAAATCATGTTTTTTTTTATACTACGACGGTGGCAAACAAGCATACGGCCCGCCAGAAGGTAAGCAGTTACCGTAGCCTATGGACGCCTGCAACTCCAGAGGATTCACACGTTGCCTACCCTTGTTGTTGGAGCACTGGGAACTTTACTCACCATCAGGAACACAACACTACATACCTGAAAGGTAGCAGTGCTATTATGTCTGTGGTCTTCTGTAAGGAGGAGGTACTTCCCCAGTTGGGCTGCCCCAGATTCAAGCGTGATGGTCATCGCTGTGCCCTACCTCTCATTGTTGGACGTAGTTTAAGGACATACCCGGATGATGGTTGTTTATGGGGAAGGGGCTCCGACAAATATATCGATTTATTAAGATAGAGGGGGTCCGAAACTATTACATCACTACATAGTAAAACAAAGTCGCTTTCTCTGTCCCTATATCCCTATGTATGCTTAAATCTTTATTAAAACTACGAAACGGATTTCGGTGTGTCTTTTTTAATAGATAGAGTGACTGAAGAGGAAGGTGTATAATAACATCCATTAATAGTACATCACTGCAGAGGCCGTGAAGTAAGAGATTTAAGGACGAGATTGCTGTAGTCGGAGACTAGGCCGGATATATTGAGTCCTTTAATCCCCGAAGCCTGTATAGTGCTTTTCTCAAACATTTCAAGAAAATAATAAAATTAAAATAACAACAAAGCAATCAAGTAAAAAATATAACTATCTATGGTTCATAGATTTCGTTTTTTTTAATGAATTGACATTGGAAAAAGCTATTGCAGCACCATGTTTTACCGATTATTATAATACCAATTATGCTTTCAAAGAGATTGTAACTTGGATGTATGTATTTTTTCCTTCGTCAGTCTAATCTTAGTTGGCAAATTTAAAAAGTTAGAGCTGCGGACAATAATGTGCTTTTCATACTAACTACATACATTTATTCACGGCCTAGTCCATAAATGTGCAACTTTTTGGCATCATTTCGTGCCATTAACGCATATATTTCGTAGTATGTTTGAGAAAATTAAATTATTATTAATTAAATTAAATATAAAAATTAAAATTAAATAGTGTTTAATGTTTAATTTTTGTCATAGATAATATAATGTTTAACTTTTGTGATATTAGTTTTTCACTATGTATATTATTTTATATTCCTGTTTTTTTTGGGGTGCACTGAAAATCAGCGTCGCTCCCTCATGCTGAGTGGCATGGCCTGTATGGTGTTTTATATGTTGTCACATCCTGTAATGTTCTTTTCTCTATTAATTTATATTACGCCAAATAAACAATTTTTCTTCTTCTTTCTTCTTCTTCATTGCGCCCGCGCGAAGCTGGGGCGAGTCGCTAGTACTGTTATTTTATCGCAATGCTAAATACGTTGTGCGAGGAAGCCGCCGGCTCTTCAGCCAACAGTTACGACCAATTTTTAACGTATTTGTATGCTTAATAATATACACAGAAACATAACCAGTTAATTATTAATATAAACTGCAAATTCTAGAATTCTAATAAAAGCGTAAAAACAACTCTTACACTATATTAATATTCTATTTGTTACATCTGCATGTTACCAGCCACCTGGGATAACACAGAATCCTTATTTCAAAAACGACCTAACTTCATTATATTTACTTTTAAAATTTAACCTTTTAAAATTCAATTTAAAGCCAGTTGTCTTATTGTAAACACAGATGGCGCTATTGTGACGACAGTCGCACGCGCTGTGAATTTAAACAACTGTTTCGATATAATAGTGTCAAAAAGGCTTATGTAGATATAAAATTACATATTACATATGTTTTTTGAGTTGCCGATAGTTTTATTTAACTATTCAGATGATTTTGATATTTGGTTTTTAAGTTTTGGACCTTGTGCAAAGTAAATAAAGTTAGTTTTGGTTTGTATGTTCAGCTTGTGTTTTGTTTCGTCGCTTGAATGATTTGGGAGCAGCTGAAGTTTTGCAGGTTAGTATGTATTATTTTAAAAAAGGTACGTAATTGTAAACAGCAAATTCATTTTTCTATAAGGGATAATACTATGAAGTATATGTTTTGTTGTATGTATGTATGTTTTTTAGCACCAGAGGTCTAAATATTACATAATTATTTATAACTAATAATTTAGCGGAACTCTCCTAAACATCTGTAATTTTTCTTGCATATTTAACGCACTTCAAAAATTCTACGTTACTTAGATACAAACGGATAAACTCACGTGTAATTATATCGCACTAGACGACATAGTGACACACCCTCACTCCGAGCGGTTGTGTCAGCTCAGCTTGAAAATGGGTACCAGAGCTTACCCGAAACATGTCTCCTAGTGCGATATAATTACACGTGAGTTTATCCGTTTGTAACTAAGTAGTAGTAGCATGGCTCACAGCAGTTTTAATTATATTGAGGTTCTATGTTGTATGTATTTTTTTTGAGTTACCGATTTCTCCCCCATTATTGGACAGATTCTCAATTTTTTTTTTGTTTCACAGAGGGTGAAATGTTCTGAGACCCCGTGACACCACCTCTCAGGCTTGGTGACATCATTCTAGTGTTTTAGTGGGTAGGCTAATGGCCCTCTTGTTACCTAGTATGTGTAACGCATTTCACTGGATCAAAAAAAGTAAACAGTGTGTTGAAATTGCGGGAATCCACTGGATGCGGGTGACGCACCGGTCACTGTGGGTCACTATGGGGGAGGCCTATGACCAGCAGTGGACGTCCTACAGCTAATATCATGATGATAATGACAAGCTTTTGAGCATATTTCCTCCCGCGTACGCTAAGGTTGTGGATTGAGCTTCCTGCGGCGGTCATCCCAAAGGACTACAGTATGGGGTTCTTCAAAAAGGGTGTAAAGAGGTTTTACGTCGGCAAAGCGTGAATGATGCTCGGTATTGTAAACGTCTATAGGCTGCGGTG
Organism: Grapholita molesta; assembly: GCA_022674325.2. Taxonomy (NCBI): domain Eukaryota; kingdom Metazoa; phylum Arthropoda; class Insecta; order Lepidoptera; family Tortricidae; genus Grapholita; species Grapholita molesta. The sequence continues at coordinate 2,109,884 of CP053141.2, read as the reverse complement.
ACCGCCTACCATCAAGCGGGCCGCATGCTTGTTTGCCACCTTTGTGGTATTAAAAAAAATCACGTACCTATCACGAATGTCGAATCTTTGTCACTCATTTGCAATGGACTTAAGACTGTTGAACGATTGTCTCTGTCAATCTGATTACACCTTAATTAGAGTAAAAGAGAATGAAGCCCGAAGGAACTTCGTGTTTTGCAGTACGCCTCCAGGTTTTGTTCTACCCGATCAGTGGAATTTCATGGAAATCAAGAAATTCACGATCTAAATACAAAATAATAAATAATTTATAAATAAATAATACAGGACATTTTTACACAAATTGACTGAGCCCCACAGTAAGCTCAAGAAGCCTTGTGTTGTGGGTACTCAGCCAACGATATATATAATATACAAATGAATAAATGCATAAAAGCTAATGTAAAAGCAGGTGCAGCGGCGGAAAGCGCCGAAATTCTTAAACGTAACAAATATAAAAGCCTGGGCAAAGTGTACCATTTTGTACCGTTTGGCGTAGAGACGCTAGGTCCATGGGGTCCCAGCGCTCACAAACTTTTTGCAGAAATCGCGAAGCGTCTGGTTGATGTAACTGGTGACCGAAGAGCTGGTGGCTTCCTCGTACAACGTATCAGCATTGCGATACAACGAGGAAATGCCACCGGCAGCAGAAGTAGCTAAGCGTTTGAGGTGTTCAAAATGAGGTCAACACGTCTCTATTGTCAAGAGAATAAGAGCGCGTGTAGGTCATTTTGAACACTTCAAATGCTTAGCAACTTTTGCTGCTGCCTGTATCAAGGATGCTGGCGGCATTCCCTCGATGTATCGCAATGCTAATACGACGATCACACAAATAAATGCCCTTGTTGGGATTTGAACCCCGGACCAGCTTGATAGGCAGGGCCGTAAGCCAAAGCTGTCGTCAAACATAAGTATAAGTGCGCAAGGAATTTCCGACCGATTGCAGAGCAATGGCGGGCCGCTGTGGGCCGTGATACAGAATCAATTGTGTACAAGATAAAATAAGATGCGGGTGCGTACCGTCGGCAAGGAAAGAAGAAATAAAAAGTTTTTCTTGTCCCTAAAATCGATGACATGGTTCCTACGAACAAATTTTTGTATGTCTTATAGTTCCAGATTTCCCCATACTGACCTTCAAGGGCCACCCTGTATACTGATGATTCATCATCAAGGTCAATGTGGGTAAGACTGGCATAGTTTTGACGAACGGTCTGGCTTAGTGGGTAGTGACCCTGCCTATGAACCCGATGGTCCTGGGTTCGATACCCAGTCAGGGCATTTATTTGTATGATGAGCACAGATATTTGTTCCTGAGTCATGTGTGTTTTCTATGTATTGAAGTATTTATATGTACGAGTATCTATCTATTATATATATCGTCGTCTAGTACCTACAACACAAGCCTTACAACCCGGCCACGACAATGCGCGACTTGCGGCGCGGCAAGCGTTTTATCTGTTCGTTGTGCGGTCAAGACGCGCAATGAACTGCGGTTAGTTGGGATCACACGCAATGAACAGACGACTTAGAATAACGCATTTTTATGTATGTGTAAGATTTGTTTTGAAAAAATCCCGCCGATTTTCCTGCCGGTCATAAAAGTCAAAATGCTTCTCGGGACAGAGGTGTACGGTCAGAACCGGTGTACCTAGTTTTTATTCTGCTGACACTAGTATAGCGATAAAAAAACTCAATAAAGAAAAGCTGAATGAAGAAAGCTTGAATAATGAAAAGCTTTAATATTATTCGTTTAATTTTATTTAGTTTTCTGCTATCCGTGCGCCCCCATGCGGGCTGCGAAGGCCCCGCAGCTGATAAACTCCACAATTACTGCACTGTTTACACTCCCCGAGATCTGTCAACTTACACAATCGTACAAAAATGGCAGCCTGACATAGCCTCAGTTACGTTATGGGACTTCCGGTTGAACCTCAAAATAATAATAATAAATATTTCGGGACAATCAAATAAATACTTAGATACATAGAAAACACCCATGACTCAAGAACAAATACCTGTGCTCAACACACAAATAAATGCCCTTACTGTGATTTGAACCCAGAACCGGTGGGTTCCTAGGCAGGGTTACTACCTAAACTAATTTGCTCCCTTCGCCTTTATTCCCAGAAAGATATAATTTGGGTATTTTCAGTGCAATAATGGATAGACTGTTACTGAACCAGCGTGCTACACCCTCGACCTCGTCGACATTTACCATTAGGTGTGATTGAGGTCAAACGCTGGTCAGTCTGGTATAAAAAAAAACTATGGTATGTCTACAGGTCTGTCGTCATAAACACAAAAAAATAATATTTAAGGATTTTCTTGAATAATTATAAATTATATGTTATTAGTTGCAAAATGCATTAGCGCTAACTCAAAATATATAATATTCAATTGTAATTAACATATTTATAAAATGGTTACTTACATATAAAATCATCAGTAAATTTTGTTAGAAATAATTAATAATACAGTAATTAGCAAGGCTGTCATAAACACGCTTAGTATTTCATTTGAAATAGCTTAAAATTTGTACCGATTATAATTAGTAGGTAGTTAGGTATTCAAAAACATGGCTTAACGACAGTTTTGGCCTAGTAAGTAATGACCCTACCTATGAAGCCGATGGTCCTGTGTTTAAATCCCAGTAAGCATTTATTTGTGTGATAACTGATAAGCACACATATTTGTTCCCGAGTCATGGGTGTTTTCTATTTATTTTGACGACCGGTCTGGCCTAGTGGGTAGTGACCCTGCCTATGAAGCTGATGGTCCTGGGTTCGATTCCCAGTCGGGGCATTTATTTGTGTGATGAGCACAGATATTTGTTCCTGAGTCATGGGTGTTTTCTATGTATTTAAGTATTTATATGTATCTATCTATTATATATATCGTCGTCTAGTACCTACAACACAAGCCTTACGGCCCGGCCACGACAATGCGCGACTTGCGGCGCGGCAAGCGTTTTATCTGTTCGTTGCGCGGTCAAGACGCGCAATACACTGCGGTTAGTTGGGATCACACGAAATGAACAGACGACTTATAATAACGCATTTTTATGTATGTATAAGATTAGTTTTGAAAAAATCCCGCCGAGTTTCTTGCCGGTCATAAAAGTCAAAATGCTTCTCGGGACAGAGGTCAGGTCAGAACCGTTGTACCAAGTTTTTATTCTTCTGACACTAGTATAGCGTTAAAAAAAACTCAATAAAGATATATTATATATTATATATATTATATATATCGTTGGCTGTAGACAACGCAAGCCTTCTTGAGCTTACCGTTGGGCAATTTTTGTAAGGATGTCCTGCAATATATATTTAAACATACTAACAAAATGTTGAATAACAATCATCTGAGACCGCAATTTATTGGTTTCTCTAAAATTTAGAGTCGAAACCGAGTTGGTTTAGCGAACCCCTACATTGTGGGGGGGAGGGGTTGTAATCGTCAGCAAATACGATAAATGGCGCACCTGCTAAGAGGGGGTGGTCGTTCTATGTTGATAGATATCGAACCTGCGTTTAGCTAGTCTCACTCACACTTAGGGTGTCAGAAGAAGATAAATCGTCGTTAATATCGTGTCTATTGTTTGGTCATGTTTGGAAAAATCATGTGTATACACAGCAACACTCTTAGCTGTACATCGATAGACCTTATGCCTTATGTAATAAGGTCTACCAATGTACAGCAAAAAGTGTTGCTGTGTGTACAAGTACGCCGTAAAAGAGGCGGAATAACTACATCAAAATTTTAAAAAAGCATCGGCTTAATCGATTGTAAAAAGAAGCGATTTTTTTATACAACGACGGTGGCAAACGAGCATACGGCCCGTCTGATGGTAAGCAGTTACCGTAGCTGATGGACGCCTGCAACTCCAGTGGTACACATGTACTTCCCCAGTTGGGCTTATCCAGACTCAAGCGTGATGGTACTTCCCTGTGCCCTACCTCTCATTGTTGGACGTAGTTTAAGGACATACCGGGTCCAAAATTCTATTATTTTCGTACATGTCTAATGACGTAATGGTTGAAAAAAACTAAAGTCTTAGACTAGAAAAGTGCCACTTTGATCCCTCCTAGCGAAAAAAGCAAACGGCCTCATACGAACTGGTGTTGTGAAAAGATTATTTAAAGATAGTTTAAACCACGTGACGTGGTAAACGTCACCCATGATGACGTATAGGATAAGATAGAAAAAATTGGCAAGTCTAAGCGGTACTAGGATAGCACAATTGGTAGTGCACTGGGCTAGTGATCCAGTGGTTGTGGGTTCGAGTCCCGCTTAGAGTCAAATCTTTCTATTTTTGTTTCGATTTAAATATCGAAGATATTCGCTAGCAGACGTTTCTGCATAATAAAAAATAATAGTTTAAAGAGTTCTCACTTAGAGATATAGAAATTTGAGGTTGTAGGTAAAGCGATTCCCGAGGCTAGTAATTACTGAGACAGCCTGTCACTTGCAAGTGACTTCACTTGTAAAGTGATAAACCTTGGTGAAGTCAAAGTACTACTACTTTGAAGACTTTGAGTTGTGAAAGTTTAAGAGCGGTATTAACAAACATTTCGCTAGAGTAATAATAGTATTTAGGAAATGTTATTGAGTGACTCTATTTATTGTTATTTTATCCCATCAGTCAGGGGAATACAGACCCAATAACTTTACGTCACGAACGCGTTTGCGTTTCCCATATAAATAACATTATCACTTACGCGTTCGAAAACGTTTTTTTACGTCAAAAGAAACTTACACTAGAGCCTCTGAAGCGTAATTTGTTACAAGAAATGTGTAGTACTGAAGCACTTGGTAGGCGACCCATTATGGAAGAGATATGTAGCTTCTACAAACTTCTATGTTTTGTGTATTTAGATGCAATTAAACTGTGGTTTGAAGAGTGACCCACGTAACCATGGCAACGAGGGACAAAGTTGTGACCCGGGTATGTCCTTAAACTACGTCCAACAATGCTATTACGCTTGAATCTAGAGCAGCCCAACTGGGGAAGTACCTCCTCCTTACAGAAGACCACAGCCATAATAGCACTGCTACCTTTCAGGTATGTAGTGTTGTGTTCCTGATGGTGAATAAGGTTCCCAGAGCTCCAACACACTTATAGGTCGGCAACGCGCTTGTGACTCCCTTGGTGTTGCGAGTGCCCATGGGCGACGGTAATTGCTTACCATCAGGCAATCCGTCTGCTCGTTTGCCACCTTTGTCATATAAAAAAAAAAAAAAAAAAGTTGATTAAGCCTATAGTAACAGCAGAGAGGTAATGGCATTTATAGGAGACCATAGACTTATGTAATAAAAACTCATGGGAGCTGACGCTTGACGCTACGCTGCTCGCTCCGCTGCCCGCTCCGCTTCTAGCGTCCACTCAGACCTTACGCTATGCCGCCGGCACTAAGCCCAGCAGCGCACCGCCTACACCGCAGGTGCGCCAAATATAAATTGTAACGGCCGAATTCCAATAAGCAGGGGCACATTTTTCTTACGTTTTAGTGTTTGCACGGAAAATGTACTGGAGTTGCCGTACCGAATAGCTAGACGGAAGGCTTATGGCTGCTCACTGTGAACAAGTAAACTACGACTTATTTCAGTTTGCTATAGTACGTTTTTTTTTTTAATTTCGTTTATTTCGCAAATATGAGCTAACAGCATTAAAAACCAAACCAAAATAACCAAAACAAATGTAAGAAAAAAAAACATAACTAATCAACTAATAATGCATTTAACTATGTGCTAAACTGCATACACTTCAAAGCCAACATGGCTAATTTGACTTTGGCAAAACTGTCAGCAAATATGTCGGCATACGGGATATGGGGCAGAACTTGTAAAAGTCAAGCGCAATAAATGGGTAATTTTTTTTAAAGTTGTATCATGCCTTTTTTCTATTTCGATGTCTTTCTATTTAGAATCACAAGCTACCTGCTACTGATACGAGAAAAAAAGTGTTTAGGAGTTTTTTTCTTTTTTTTTTTATGACATAGGCGGCAAACGAGCAGACGGTTTACCTGGTGTTAAGCAATTACCGTCGCCCATGGGCACCCGCAACACCAGGGGAGTCACAAGCGCGTTGCCGGCCTTTAAGGGGAGTTGGAGCTCTGGGAACCTTACTCACCATCAGGAACACAACACTACATACCTGAAAGGTAGCAGTGCTATTATGGCTGTGGTCCTCTGTAAGGAGGAGGTACTTCCCCAGTTGGGCTGCCCCAGATTCAAGCGTGATAGTAATCGCTGTGCCCTACCTCTCGTTGTTGGACGTAGTTTAAGGACATACCCGGGTCCAATTTTCGTCTATTCCGTTGCCACTTGTCATAATTTTTGTCTAGTACCTACACAACACAAGTCTTACAGCTTACCGTAGGACTAGGTCGATTTGTGTATGATTGTCCCGAATATTTATTATATTATGCAATAGAATGAAAATAATCAAAATATGATCATTTTGAGACGGTTTTCTCTTATCAAGATCGAAAGCTTGTGGTTCTGCGTAGAAATCACGCCAACATAGGTATCAAGATTTAAAAAATAACGTGTATTCATATGTATGCCTTTTCAACGTGTAAACGTAATCCGTGGAATCCCTATATGTTAACAACTGTTTTTTTTTTTTATTAGAACCATAAGGGACTTACTCATTAATTCAAACAGATAACATTAAAAGTTATATAGTTTTAATTTTAATATGATTTTTGATAATTTGACGATTAAAACAAAAACTTACATAATTTTAATACTATCAACCTAAACGCAATCCGTCATGTAGTACATGTACAGTCAGCAGCAAAAGTGGCTAAGCGTTTGAAGTCTCAAAATGACATACCCGCGCTCTTATTCTCTTGACAATAGAGATGTGTTGACCACATTTTGAACACCTGAAACGCTTAGCCACTGATGCTGCTGACTGTATGAACATTTAATCTTCGCAACCAGGGATCGTTACCGGTATTCTTAATACCGCTTAAAAATTAGGTATAACCGGTTATAGTTGCATTTCGCTATTTATATCGATAAATATCGATAAAATCTGAGCAGATTAGCGGTATAATCAAAACCGATATTCAAATATATTAGCGGTTTTGCCAATTGACAGCAATACCTCTATTTAGCACTTTACCCCTAAAAATTATTACCGGTAATAGCCGTCAGTGTCAATATACTCGAGTCGTATGACAAACTAATTTACTTATACAGTATAAAGTTGATACTGCAGCCAGCCTTGCACATTGTCAGCGGGACCCATAGGGGTGGCGAACCTAAGCCCAATTAACACAAATATAGATTTATCCTATTCAAAACATAATTGAAAAAAATATTTGTAGTACTTAGTAATAGTAATAAAAAATACTATGTATGTATATTCCTTGGCTGAATAGGGGTGTTGAGTTGTTGACACATATTTAATTAATAACAAAATTAAGTAAAATGGACAAATAATTACAAACATAATCAAGGCAAACGCGTAAAAATAATTAAAAATATATGTTCAGAGGTCACAATTTAAAAAGTATAAAACTCAGATTGTATATGTATAACCTTGGTACCATTCAATTTCTCACGTTTAACTGAAAAATAAAATGCAATGCAACTATATAACATTTTGGACCCGGGTAAGTCCTTAAACTACGTCCAACAATGAGAGGTAGGGCACAGCGATGACCATCACGCTTGAATCTGGGGCAGCCCAACTGGGGAAGTACCTCCTCCTCCTTACAGAAGACCACAGCCATAATAGCACTGCTACCTTTCAGGTATGTAGTGCTGTGTTCCTGATGGTGAGTAAGGTTCCCAGAGCTCCAACCCCCCTTAAAGGCCGGCAACGCGCTTGTGACTCATCTGGTGTTGCGGGTGCCTATGGGCGACGGTAATTGCTTACCACCAGGCAATCCGTCTGCTCGTTTGCCGTCTACTAATCTAATACGATGTTCGTGGTACCGGGCCTAAAGTGATGAAGTATGTCTTGTCATTCAATAGAGATTTTGACAGCCATATCTTAGGGAATAAGGGATAATTGATTAACAATTTGTAAGAAACTATCGCCTTAACGACTTTAGTGCTGGAATAATATAAAGTACATATTTTGCTCGCAAAAAAAGCGTAAGATGTATGAAATCCTGCGGCGCTTCCGTCTTTCTCGAGCGAAAGCAAAGACCATTTTACCAAAAACGCGTAAGATGTATGCAATCCTGCGGCGCTTACTGTTTTTTCGAGTTGATAAAGTTTGTATTGGAGAGATATCTTCGATTTTTAGTATATTACTTCATTTTTTTTTCATACTTTTTTACCGTTTAAACCTTCCCTGAGCTACTACAAATATTTCGAGACCAAAATTAGCCAAATCGGTAAAGCCGTTCTCAAGTTATAGCGTGACCAAGAGAAATAGGGGTTCATTTTTATATATATATACCTAGATAGATAGATTACAGATATAGTGAGAAATTATTTTCCTTCAGAAAAACTCGTACCTCGATCAAAATAAGACGGCATCCGTACTATCAATTAATGATTGTATTATATGCATGACATTTTCATATCCATTAATATGAAACTTTATTGTTTAATGCCAAATATAAATTTTCAGTTTGACGTATAATACTAAACAATAAAGTTCCATATTAATGGATATGAAAATGTCACTTATTTAATACGATCATTCTTGGCAGTTCGGAGGTCATCGTATTCCGATAAAGATCCGAGTCTTCCCGAAAGAAAATAATCTCTATAGTAACCATTTAGTAGTAATGTTTAATTGACATCTTATCTTTCAATTGCAACGAATACCGGTATTTAATACAGGTATTTAATATCGTAAATAGTCTAGCCATATAGGTATGCATAAAAGCGAAATGACAACAATACCTCTAATTAGAATACAGGTATTCTTTTATTAGCGGTAATAGTCTGTCAAATATATACAGGTATTTAATAAAACCGGTTTTACAATCCCTGTTCGCAACGAAAGGAATTCATTGATAACACAAATAAAAATAATATCTTGTCTATTACTTTACCAACAGACTCTTGTTCTTTTCTAACGCTATTTGAATTTGGAATTCGCCCGCATCGCCCGCATGGACCCCGCATGGCCCCGCACGCTCGCTAGCTCCCGCATATGCGGTTTGAGTTTATGTGCGGACTTATTTACTTTGATGAATTGTCAAGGTAAGTTTAAGTAGCACGCCTTACGTGTAAAATGGAATGTAATTTTTGTTGAAGTGGTTTTTCTATACATATATGGTACGTATTTTTGTATAGATATTTATATTATTATTACACCCCGTTATCCTTTGCTCAGTTTAGGGGCAAGTGATTGGGCAGTTACGATAATCTTAAGTCGATAAAAAATGAAGTTGACTTACTCAATAACATGTCAATAGATCTTGGGTTCGATTTTTTAAATAATCACCAAGTGATTTCCATAGAGAATGAATAAGAATCACTATGAAGATTACTCGGTGATTATTTCAAAAATCGGACCCCAAATTGACGATTTTCGATATTTATAATTGTCGCCCTCCGATCTGATTAATGAGACGAATGAATGTGTTATCTCTATAGCTTTACCTAAAAAAGAATTTTAGTTTGCCAAATAACTTTTTTAGATAAATATGAATCGACTAATTATGTGAAGGAACATCACTAGATTGCCCCCAAAATGAGCATTAGATAACGGGGTGTAATTATTATAAATATCATTACAACTACACCCGTTATCTTATGCTCAGTTTAGGGGCAAGTGATTGGGCAGTTATGTCAGTCACCAAGTGATTTCCATTGAGAATTAATGAGAATCTCCAAGAAGATTACACGGTGACAGTTTCAAAAATCGGACCCCAAGACGATATTCGATATTTATAATTGTCGCCCTCCGATCTGATTAAAGAAAGGAAAGATTGTGGTATATATATAGCTTTCATTAAAGAAGAATTTAGTTTGGCAAATAACTTTTATAGATTAAATATGAATCGTCTAATTATGTGAAGCAACATCACTATTTTAGAAATAAAAATGTGACATTAATAATGTCACATTATCTATGAAAAGGGACGTTATTGTCGATGGCGCTTATGTCGTTGTTCAAGACGATACAATACAATCGCAACGCGATTCGACGTAAGTGCCATCGACAATAAGGTCCCTTTTCCTAGATAATGACACAAATGATCGTTAGATAACGGGGTGTAGTTACAAGGCCAGCCTTATTCAGTTTGTCACTGTAAGACTAAGTGTAGGAGATAATTAATATTACCTTTGTAGGCTTTCGTAGTCAACATGGCGAAAATATAACTTATATTAATATATTACATAAGATTCGCACCTTATTATTTCGCTATGTATTTCTCTCTGTATGTCTGTCTGTCCCAGCTTAGCTCAGTGATTGATAATTCTAGAAAGCTGTAATTTAGTATGACTATGTAAATCAATCACGCTGGCAAATAAAAAAAAATGGAAAAATATCGAGTTAATCTAAAACTGTGTGTGGAAACGGATATAATCACTTCTGGAAGGTTCACTAGGTAACTTTATTTGTCGAACTTTACCGCATACATACCGCAACATTAAGTAATATAGTTATTTCAAAATCACGTAATCATTTCGACACTAACTAAACCAAACACATATAATTACTTCTAGAAATCCTTATAACAATAAATCAAAACACACCCGTTGTCTCCTCAAACGCAATCTGAATTTAAAAAGTTACATTAAAAAAAAGCGGGGGCGCAAGTGATTCATACAGCCGCATGTGCTGAAGGGTTTAACGGCGCTATATTGGCTGTCACAGCTGGGACCGGCCGGCGCACCAGGTGTTGCCACTTTATGAAAACTAATAACTTTTTTTACGGAGGCTTGGGCGTTTGGCTGCTTGAAATAATTTCACCGGTTTCAAGTTTAGATGTAACTTGGGTTTTTCCAGGTTTTTCTGTTACTACATGTGTTTTTCGTTAATAATTATTAGGTAAAGATGATATTTGTATCAGACTACTGGATATAGTGCGTGTTGCTAGGCCTACTTGAATGAAAAATTGAAATTGATAATTGTAGCAGTAGCCGAAAACAATATTACGATTATCACGATCTGGTGTTGTAGGTACAACATATATATTAAAAGAACATTTTTGGGCACCTCAAGCTAGCAGAATTACCGCAAAAGTCCATAATTTGAAAATTTTCAACGATTCTCTCTCTCTCTCTGTCACTCCAATTACGCCTCAATTGGAGTAAAAAGAAAATATGCCTGAAAGTTACAAACTTCTGTTTTCGCTGTTGGCCTAAAGAATTTAAACTTTCATGATAAAAACAACAAAAGCCAAAGTATACTTTTCACCTCACTAACTACTGGCACATAGATTTATTTGCAATTCTAAGTGTGCAAAATGCGTCTTCCATGGATACGCGCTACCTAAGTATAAAAAAATCACAGTAATTCATACAACGTGTGCTGTAAAAATTATCGCCGTAAATGTATCGTGAGAGAAAAGTTACTTTATTCCCAGCGCTTCAATCGCAAAGCGTTTCGTTTTATTGCACCATCGATAATAACACGTAGCCCTTTGTGATAAGGTACATTTTCTCGGTCAAGCACGCTATATTGGGTACACAGCTGGGCCCAGCCGGCGTGTGCCAGGTGTTGCCATTATGAAAACTAATAACATTTTTTACGTTAGGAAAATACTGAAATAAAAAATTATGAAATCATTCAAGGGATGAGTTCGGTTTGACTTTTTTTTTACCCTTTCTCTCATTTAGGACAGTCGCCATCAGATATATCGGAGCTGTGGAGGTGATCACAAATATCTGAACATGCACTTTATCGCCGTGATAATAAAGGCGTTTTTCAGATATCTGTGACTACCTTCGCTATATCTGATGGCGTCTGTTCTAATTTAACTGCCATTTAAATACGTAAAAAACAATAAATCATAAAAACTAATTAAAACTAACTATAAATTTAACTAAAACTAATATAAATCTGCCATTTATGTCTAAAATACTAAAGGGAACTTAGAGGAAATTGCCTGTCTGAAATTCAAAGTGTTTAGAACCTATTTTCATATATTTTGGAACAGTCATAAGCCTTTGGAAACTTGACACAATTATACGCGTCATTAAACCACCGCTGTTTTAGAATTCTGTATTTTTAAACAAAAATCAGCAGTATTTTAACTTAACTGCTATTTTCAAAGAAATCCTTGATATTTGTTGTAAGTACTTGAATAAATTTAATCTTAAAATTATAGTAAAAATGTGGTAATCCAGACGTCTTCATACGAACAGAATTTAATTTTAGTTAATTTAGCAATTTTGAACTATTACTTTACGTCGGACGTCCACTGTTGGACATAGGACTCCCCCATAGAATGTTAGAAGCTGTATGAGGGATTAAATGCCACGATCGCCACGCTTGGCAGGCGGGTTTGAATTAAAACTTTGGTTATATTTTTTCTTTATTTAAATTAAATACGCGAAATGTTTACAGAGGCATTCTATTCATAATTATTTTTACATAGAAAACTTCATGAAAATATAACATGCATGTGATATCAAAGTTTGTACAGACAGTTCAAAATAAGTTATGAAAATATATGTAGGAAGAAAATAAAGTACAATTGAAAAAAAAAAAACAAAAAAAAAAACTTTTTTTATTCAATTGTTAGTAGATATAGGACTTGTTAAATATATAAACAAAAAACAGTTGAAAAACAGAAAATATACATAATTATTTTCCTAAATAAATATTCCAACTGAACATGCATTTCGTTCGGTCGTAATTTATGTTTCATTAGAAGTTTAATGTACATTTCATACATTAACCAGGATATTAACATCAAATATTTATATTAACGCATAAACTTTGATTTAAAACACGCCGATAAAACGCAAGCTCTCTTACCGCAGCGTTTTCTGACAGCTCCTGTTAAATCACTACACAATCACGCTCACAAACGCTCCAGTCCGCGGAAAACTGTCTACTCAAACACGCCAAAAAAAAATAACCATAGATTTTTTTTTCGAACACGTGAGGGGACGTTCGAAAATGGACGCGTGCGTTCCGTAACGCGCGCCGCGAGAAACTGAGAGGGCGATACGGAGCCGGGCGGGCCGGAAAATCGTCTTTCTTTAATGAATCTGTTTGGGCAGCCTAGAGCGCTAATTTATAGATTTTAGAGTTTAACTGGCGTATAAAGTTCAGCTTATACGTGTTTACGTATGTTTTTTCAACAAAAAGGGTTTATGCCGTTAAATATGACTGGTTTTCGTTTTTAATGCTACGTTTTTTTGAATCTCAAGCTTTGCACACGCTTTTCACAGTTAGTATTGCAAATTATAGTGGTAAATTAGTATTTTGTGCACACATACAAAACGAGGCTTAGCCGAGTTTGGTAATAACTGACGCGAGAATTAATCTAACAGAAATATTAATAGATAAATCAGAATTATCTTTTTATGATGGAACTAGGAAGTTATTTGATTTCAGGGCGTACACTCAGCAGCAGAAGTGGCTAAGCCTGAGGTGTTCAAAATGAGGTCAACACATCTCTATTGTCAAGAGAATAAGAGCGCGTTTTAAACACTTCACCCGCTCAGCCACTTTTGCTGCTGACTGTACCTGGTCGGATATAGTCAGCCATATGTGGTGGCCCATGTATGGGGCACTGGACTGTAAATGTGTGAAAGTTAAAATCTCCAACTACAAATAAATATAATATATACTTTCTAGTTCCTTAATATTGACGCATTTTCACTTAAACACTAGTGAAACGCTAGGTTTATGGGATCCGCGCGCACAAACTTTTTGCATAGATCGCGGTGCGTCTGCTGGTTGACGTAACTGGTGACCGAAGAGCTGGCGGCTTCCTCGCACAACCTATCAACATTGCGATTAGACGAGGAAATGCCGCCAGCATTCTTGGCACAATGCCTTTATGCCCTTTTATAGATTTATTGTAGTAGTTATTGTAAAATTGTAATTCTTGTATTATTCTTAAAATATGTCATTAAAAATATATATTAGAGAGATGTAAATATTAAATCGCGAAGCGTCCGGTTGACATTTATTTATTTAGAAATTAATGTAACTCAGCATTACAGTATACACCAATGCGCTGAGAAACTAAGCACTAACATAAACAATACATAATCAAATAATAAAAAAATAACTTATTTAATTAAGGTGCTGCCGATCATTCATCAACTCACAAAACCTCAAGCATTCACGGCACACAGCCGTCCATCTCCAAGCAAACAGGTCACATTCAGGTGATGTTAGAAGCGCATTGAGGAGTGCTAACACGACATAACTGGTGTCCGAAGAGCTGGCGGCTTCCTCGCACAACGCAGCGTTGCGATACGAAGCCGCCAGAATCCTTTATAGTTAAGACAATGTGGGTCGTAAGGCGCCCTTACCGGGATTCGAACCCATAAGTCATCCTTGTTGAACCGACTGGACAAAAACCATGAAAATGCCGTGCAAAAGCTAGGTGAGCGATTTTAATACGCCGCCAGATGGTCCGCCAACAAACCATGTTAAACAGAAAACGCAGTAAAACGTCGCGTGGGAGGATCCATGCCATGTTGCTTTCTGATGAGAGACACGGTCATGCCATACGTCGTTTCAGCCGTAACGTGCTCTGCTGGACGTAGTTGATATAGGCGTTAGGCGGGTTGGCGACCGCAGTAGCTGTTTCATACTAAACTACTAGATTTTAAAGTAAAACTATATAAATAAATATTACATTACACGGCATTTTTACACAAACCCATTTGGACCCGGGTATGTCCTTAAACTACGTCCAACAATGCGAGGTAGGGCACAGCGAAGTACCATCACGCTTGAGTCTGGAGAAGCCCAACTGGGGAAGTACCTCCTCCTTACAGAAGACCACAGAAATAATAGCACTGCTACCTTTCAGGTATGTAGTGTGTGTTCCTGATGGTAAGTAAGGTTCCCAGAGCTTTGACCCCCCTTAAAGGCCGGCAACGCACTTGTGACTTGGTGTTGCGGGTGCCCATGGGCGACGGTAATTGCTTACCATCAGGCAATCCATTTGATCGTTTGCCACCTTTGTTGGACGTAGTTTAAGGACATCGGGTCCAAGTTCTGTTCACTAGCTTGGTCAGCTCGATCGCTAGACTCACGTGCTCATTATGAATGGGTACTTACTGGCATCAGTTGAACTAACAGCTAGCTTTGTTGTGTCAGCCGCGCCGCCCGTGCCGCGCTATTTATGTTATTAACTGCTACGTCACATCTTCAACAATTGATCACACAAACACGTGGCTCTGTCCAATACTAGACACACTTTACTGTATAATATTCTGGCATATTGCACTTAGAACCGATAGCCGTTAGGGCGACTACGAATCGTACCGAATTGCGGAGCGTGGGCAGACATTTTTTTTTTTTTATGACATAGGCGGCAAACGTGCAGACGGATTGCCTGATGGTAAGCAATTACCGTCGCCCATGGGCACCCGCAACACCAGGGGAGTCACAAGCGCGTTGCCGACCTTTAAGTGGGGTTGGAGCTCTGGGAACCTTACTCACCATCAGGAACACAACACTACATACCTGAAAGGTAGCAGTGCTATTATGGCTGTGGTCTTCTGTAAGGAGGAGGTACTTCCCCAGTTGGGCTTCTCCAGACTCGAGCGTGATGGTACTTCGCTGTGCCCTACCTCTCATAATTATTCTTAATCTCTCTTCTGACATATTGCACTTAGAACCGATAGCCGTTAGGGCGACGACGAATCATGTACCAAATTGCGAAGCGTGGGCAGACATTAAAGATATAATTTGGGTCTTTTCAAGGCAAGTGTGAATGGGCTGTTACTGAACCGGCGTGCTATACCTTCGACCTCGTCGACACTTACCATCAGGTGCGACTGAGGTCAAACGCTGGTCAGTCTAATATAAAAAAGAGTCCTCACAAGGACTGAAGACTTGGTTAAGAATCGCGGGAATCCGCTGGCGCAGAAAGCGACCCATAATGACCGGTCATTATGGGTCGCTTTAGAGGAAGCCTAGGTCCAGCAGTGGACATTCTTCTGCTGATGTGATGATGATGATTCTGGCACTATAGACCACGTCGTGAAATGATGAAATACCATATGTCATTTACGCCTTTCCTATGGACATCGACAAAGGATTCCAGCACTATTTTTTTTATAGACTCTAATCCGCGTATAGACACCTGCGGCGCTACCACGAAAAATTATATTCGGAAATTTCCGACAATTGTCTATGTCACTCTCACGCCTTAATTGGGGTAAAACAGAAAGATGCTCGACATATACTAACTTCGAAATTCGCGGTACCGGGCCTGTCCCTGTTATATCTTAATGAGTGGTAAATGTATATGCATGTAAGCTAACACTATTGACCACAGGAAAGACAAATGAAGGAATAAAATGCTATTAACGCAACTGTCCATTTCTACCTACGAGGGCTGTTCCGAAAATTTTTAGTTAAACAAAAACTATAAGGAATATAATAAAACTTTATTTACAACTTTTCAAAGTATTCCCCTGCTACATTTATGCACTTATGCATTCGACTGAACCAACTTTCAAAACAGGAAAAAAACTGTTCTTGCGGAAGGTCAAAAAAAAGTCGCCTGAATTCGTCTACTGCTTCATCCGCCGTCGAAAACCGTCGTCCACGTAATGATTTTTTTAACGTGGGGAACAGAAAAATCACACGGAGCCAGATCAGGGCTGTACGCAGGGTGTGGTAATAGTTGCACTCCTGATTTGCTAAAAATCCATGGTTCTGGCAGCCGTGTGAGGCGGAGCATTATCTTGATGAAAATGATGCCCCGGGTTCCAGTACTTGGACGACTGACGTTCAGCTCCTGGAAGGCCTGTGGCAAGCAAACTTCACTGTACCATTGGCTGGTAACTGTTTTTTGATCTTCAAGTGGAATTACGGCCACAGGTCCACTACGTCGAAAAAAAACAGCAACCATTTTTTTGTTGACGCTTCGGCCGCGAACTACTTTAGTAGGTAAATCATCATCTTCAAAGACCCATTGTGTTGATTGCTGTTTTGTAAATGGGTCATAGCTATATATCCAAGATTCGTCGGATGTCACAATGTAGCTCAATTGTTGAGAATCGCCTTTGTCGAATTTTTTTAGCATAAATTTGCACCAATCGACACGTCTATCTTTTTGCTCCTGTGTGAGTAAATGTGGTATCCACCGAGACGAAACCTTCCGGACTTGCAGGTGGTCATGCAAAATGGCAGAAACTGCCCGGGATCCAATGTTCAGTTCGTCCTGAATCTCTCGATGCGTAATGTTTCGAGATTCCTTGATTAGCCACTCCACCTTGATAACATTTTCTGGAGTGACTGCCGTTGGCGGTCGCCCCGGTCTAGGCTCATCTTTGATGTCGCTCCGCCCACGCTTAAATTCACGGAACCAGTAACTGACAGTGGCAAGAGATGGGGATAATGCCCCAAAAACACTAGTTAAATTTTCATGAGAATCCTTGTATGTTAACCCTCGTTTATAATCATAATATATCATAGCACGAAATGCTTCCCGCGTTAGCTCCATTTTTGCGAACAAAAAGTGACAGACATGTTTTTTTTCTGATTTCATAAAAAAATAACAGAATGTTACTGGCCAGTGACATTTACACGAAAGAGTTTGTAATAAAATTTGCCTTTAAGCTATACTAAAATTAAATGAATACGATTAATAGTACGCCGTTAACTAACTATATACGGAACAGCCCTCGTAACTACAATAAACAAATTAAGGTCAATGTGAGTAAGACCGTCTATCTGGAAATACCGATCAATTTCCTACATTATCTCATAGGTATTTAGTGTCATATGACGGACTTCTCTTAAAAATATAGTATGCCGGACTTACATTGACCTTTTGTTTAATTTAAACAAGAGATAAATATATTATATATTTGTGGTTAATAGAAAACGAAAAACAGATAACAAACGTATAGTATCTGTATACTGCGTGGAAGTCTAATACGGGCGAAGAATTAAACCAGACATAGGATTTACCAGTATAATCATTAACCAAAAGGTTTTTCTTTAATTATACCTATTATACATATGTAATTAATTTTTGTAAAATTTCTGAGCAGTAATGTACTGCGAACATTACGCGATATAATGTTGCCGGCACACATTCGCGCGAGTAGCGAGGCGAATGGCGAGGCGAAACGCGAGCACGCATGTGTACGCGGACGTCTCGCTATACCTCTCGCACCTCGCCTCGCGTTTTTTATAGGCAAAGTCTCGTCGAACGTTTCGACGAATAGCGAGGCGAGTGACGAGCCAGCATGTCTAAACGCGGAGTAAGCTTTTGAAACAACTGTCCACGAGTGTTTAACTCGAGTGTGTTGCATTACATTGCGGGGCGAATTTTTTTGTATGGATAAAATTTTAATTGTACTTCTAAGCAAAAGTTATCTAAATATATTTCTTATGTCCTATTCTACCCTCCGTTAAGAGATTCGCCCGTATAAGATTTACACACTGTATTCAATGCAAACAAACTTCAATAATAATATTTTATCTTGCGTCAAATGTTTTTATTTTGCTTAGAAATTCAGTTGTCAGTCAGCCATATTTAATTACATTATTTTAGTTGTCTATTGACTCCGACTATACTAAAATGATCTATCTTGTGCCAATTACTTACTCAAAGTCATTAATTATCACTCACATTCATCAATTTCTCAAGAATTGACACCAAAAACCTCAAAATTGTATAATTACAATTTGAAACAAGTGTGAAAGGTTACACGCTGTTTGCTCTATGAATTTTCAAAACCGGAAGTGATTAATGGTTGTAAAGCACAGTTGTCTATGGAAAACAACGATTATAGGATGAATATTTTATGAACGCACTCGTTACTAGTATCAACTAGTATCAATAGTTGATTGATAGTGTATTTACTATGTTTTATGTGCTTTGACAAGATTAAACATTTAAATAGTTTTTTCTTGATAATTTTTTATTCATTACAAATAAACTTTTAAAATTATCTCCGATGTCTGAGGAAGACGTTATCCTCGTGGTCCCTGGTGAAGACTGGTTAAAGAAAACGAAACGATATGTCGGAGGTAATTATTAAAGTGAAAAAAATACAAAAGTCTTTGATATTACTCCGATTACGACGTTCTGAGGAACAACCTTCTCTTTTGCTCTAGTTAAGAAATAGTTAAAGTGACAGAGACACTCGTTCTAAACCTTGTATTGTTGTATTACCTTGTAATTGTAATGTTATATTATAAAATATATAACTGGGAAAAATTGTTAGAGCAGAAAAACATACTTCCGTTACACATGCATGCTTATATATGTATAGTATTATGTCCAGGGCTAATCAAACTATATGTATAAGGATTATTTATAGTCTCTACTGTGCATAGACAATAATAATAATTTTCTTTCCCGCTTCCCGCTTATTAGTTTTACAAAAAACTAACTAAATGTCCTTATACATTTTCATGATCCTAGCTCGCAAGTGATAAAACACCCATAAATCACATACCAACATTACGAAAACAAAGAAAGCACGGGTAATAAAACACCCGCGAAAAGCTTGCTCTAATTAAAATGACATCAGTACACACGCGCCATCTGGCGCGCGGACGTGACGTCACGCCGCGCCATTTGCATTTTTTCCCGCCATCGGTTTGGCGCCAAGCCGCAGGGTGCGTTCCAAATGTAATGCGAGATTGAATTGTGCTATTGTTTGTGATGTTCTACGTGCTGTTGTTTGTTTTCTAAAATTATTTTAATTTCTGATGAAATAATTTCATGTAAATATTCGAGATCTTAGTTGTTAGTGGTATAGTCTACCGCTTATTACGAATACGTAATAAGCGCTATATATATATATAGCCTTATGCTATCGCAATTGGAATCTATTTTTCTCGTTATAAAATCGTATATATAAAGACTAGTTTTTCCTCGCGAAATCGCCAGCTAGCCATGTCCGACTTTAAAGAATGGTTGCCGGATAAAAAATATCCTATGTCCTTTCTGGTAGCTCAAACTCTCTCCATACCAAATTTCATCCCAATTGGGTCAGCAGTTTCAGTATGAAGAGGTGACAGGCAGACAGAGTTACTTTCGCATTTATAATATTAGTAAGTAAAGTATGGATTACTTGATATTAGTAGCATATATTGTTTGACATAGATGTCGACATTGCTACGGATTTTTCACTAGGTACTTTTACACGAATGCCATCAATCCATGAGACAAATGATGGACACACAGCTTGCTAGATAAGAGACAACCGTATATGAAACGTGAAAAATAATCGTGAAGATATTATCAAAGTCCCGGGCGATTAAAACGATTGTTTTAATTTTGCTTTGGCGTTTTCTTTTTATTTAACACCAGCAAGGAAATGCTAAGATGACCACACCAACTATACCGGGTGTGGCCTGTAATAGGAGCTTTAACTTTAGGCATCGTTTCTACACCAAAAACGTAGCAACATTTGTTCTACGACTTGTGAAATTAACTTATAGTTTAATAAATATTAATAAAAAAAGACTTTCCAAGCAAGCAATGTATTGCAAAAACTATGAAGTTTGTAGGCTGACAGTAAACGTCAACTAGACTATTGGATGCTGTTCATTGAAAATACTATTTACTTTGTTCGAAAAAATCACAAGTAATATTTTATCCAATTATTTAAAGTTGTAGAACAAATGTTGTTTCGTTCATGCTGTAGAAGCGATCCCGAAAATTTTTGCTCCTATTACAGGCCGCACCCGTCAAATGTAAAAATACTAGTCCGCCATCTTGGATAATTTTTAAACGTAACAAATATAAGAGCCACAGAGTACCATTTTGTACTGTTTGGTGTAGAAACTCTAGATCCATGGGTTTTTTCTAGAAATCGCGAAGCGTCTGGTTGATGTAACTGGTGACCGAAGAGCTGGTGGCTCACACAACGTATCAGCATTGCGATACAAGGAAATACCGCCAGTATCCTTTGTACAATGCCTCAAGGGCCTTTTTTTTATGACATAGGCGGCAAACGAGCAGACGGATTGCCTGATGTTAAGCAATTACCGTCGCCCATGGGCACCCGCAACACCAGAGGAGTCACAAGTGCGTTGCCGGCCTTTAAGGGGGGTTGGAGCTCTGGGAACCTTACTCACCATCAGGAACACAACACTACATACCTGAAAGGTGGCAGTGCTATTATGGCTGTGGTCTTCTGTAAGGAGGAGGTACTTCCCCAGTTGGGCTGCCCCAGATTCAAGAGTGATGGTCAACCCTGTGCCCTACCTCTCATTGTTGGACGTAGTTTAAGGGTCCCGGGGCCCGGGTCCAAAAATGCCATCGGGCCTTTTTTAGATTTAATGTAGTATATAGTTAAGTAATTATAATAATATTGTAATTGTTGTATATAATAACAAGAAACAAGAACTTTGTAACAAACACACTTACGAACTATTAGAATAATCGCAACAAAATCTACATTTAAAGAAAACTTTGAAATTAAGTGCACAACTATACAATTAAAACTGTTGTGAGCCATGTTACTACTGCTTAGTTACAAACGGATAAACTCACGTGTAATTATATCGCACTAGGCGACATGTTTCGGGTAAGCTCTGGTACCCATCTTCAAGCCGAGTCAGGACACACCGATCGCGATGAGTAATCATGTCGCCTAGTGCGATATAATTACACGTGAGTATCCGTTTGTAACTAAGTAGTTGAAGTACACAACTATATATTTTAGTAGGGTAAAGGCAATGAATGTGAAATATTAATTAACAAAGCCCATCACATTGATGGCAGTTAGGTAAAACTAATTATCAAAAGTCACAAACCGTAAAATTGGATATATTTGCGAGGCACGTCAACTGAATACTAAAATTCCGACTACTAATATATAACATGGTGAGTTCCAATTGCTGCTGACAAGTGGTTGTGGTCGTGATTACTGAATGTGATGTTAATCGGTCCTGTTTCTATAGATATTTTTGGACCCGGGTATGTCCTTAAACTATGTCCAACAATGAGAGGTAGGGCACAGCGATGACCATCACGCTTGAATTTGGGGCAGCCCAACTGGGGAAGTACCTTCTCCTTACAGACCCACACCCATCTTGGATAATAGTTATTTGTTATACAAGGGTGCAAAATTGTATTTTAACTGCGAGTTTGGGATTGAAACTCGAGCAAGCGAATGGATTCTATAGTTTAACCACGAGCAAATCGCGTGGTTTTAAAATAGAATCCTGAGCGTAGCGAGTGTTTCAATACACGAGAATTAAATTACAATTGCACCCGTGTATAACACAAAACTTTTCCCCTCACTACAGCGAGGAAAGTGAAACATGCAAAAAACGTTTTGAAATCGCATTGACTTTTTCTTTGCGTTTAGATACATTCAACATTTTTACAAAAGGTGCCTTTAGCTTAGTTAGCTTGTGGTGGCCAATACGATTTCCGAATGTTCTAATTCGATTTTCAACTCGGTGCGTTAGCGAGGCTCGCCCGCACCCGCCGGCGCGGTCGCGGGGGCAAGTGAGCTATAGGTAGGTACTTCGCGAATTAAGACTTTAAAACCATAGCAATAAGAGCTATGAGTAGTCAACTTACTTTAATCACTAGTGAATAAAATGCGTTTTTACCCTCTCGTATTAAAGGATAAACAAGCGCTTTACGAGCTAGTGAGGGGAAAAAAATATTTCATATTCAATTCCACTTTACAACCAGCCAGCGGCGCTACCGCGAAGAACGATCTTCGCAAATTTCGGACGAGTGTCTCTGCCACTCTCATGACACCCTTAATTGGAGTAAAAGAAAAAGATGACCGTAATATACGAACTTCGACGTTCGCGGTACCGGGCCAGCTCATTAAATGAATAGTTTTTTTTTTTTCAGAAGCTTCAGATCCTTACGATTTTTCTACCAATCGCTTTTTGCCAAATTAAGCCTGACGTTTCGTTCGACGAAAACAACGACAGGTTCGACTTGACTCCACTTATGCAGGAGGGCTCCTTCGACCAGTGGGGCGATTTTATGGATGGCGTGAGAAGATTTAATCGGTAAAGAATAATAACACTTTTTTTACTGAAGTCAGACTAAAACATATTCATTATATGAAATCAGGTACACTATGTTTTGTGACTCGAATATTCAACATAATTCGCTGCTTAAGGAGCTTTACGAAGAGTTGAAAATGTTGTTGAAAATGACGGTAGTTGACTACCTCGGTTTCCGTCGCCGAGTGCCCAGACAGAGCTGCGGCCCGCATTCGTCGCGGGTCAGCCAACGCGAAAGGTTCTCTATGCAGTTCCTCCAATAAGGAGCTACGTAATAGTAGCGAAAGACGTCGATGAATATTCGACGTACAAGTCGTGATTTACCCGTTTTGGTATAATAATTCTTTATACTTCTATCTATCTCGTTGTGTCACTGCTGAGGATTTCCACCGCATTTTTTCTGTCCATAAGTCGTAAGTCATGTGGACTCGTGAGCCGTAATCAATATGATTATCGTTTATACCGTAAACAGAAAAAGAAATAAATGTATGCTTTCGTTTACGTGACTTTTCGTTTGATCCGTCATGTCGTTCCCATATATATGGATATAGGAATATATTTTATTAATTGGTATGAAAAAACCTGAAAAGAAATAATTCTTAAGACTGCGCACTTACTAAATAATACGCTGACGACATAAAGCTATGAACCGCGGAGAATCTAAGTTAGTAAAGGAATATCTCTCGCTTTCACTTCAACTAAGGCGTAATGTAATTTCTCTCTTTTACTCCAATTAAGGCTTTATGTTAATCACTCAGTCCACTGCTGCATAAAGGCCATCAACTTCCACTATGCACGATATTACGTGCGTTGCATCTCATGCCTGGTACCGCGAACATCGAAATTCGTAAATTTCGTTCGATCATTCTCTTTTACTCTAATTAGGGCGTCATGAGAGTGACAGAGACATTGTCAGAAAGTTTTCCGAACTCCGAGTTTCGCTCTCTCCTCTGCCTCACTGATTTATTAATTGAGATGAAAAGTCTGGCCTAGTGGGTGACTCTTTGAAGCCGATATACACATATATTATATATATCGTTTGATCAGTATGTACAACAAAGCTTAGGTTTACCGTGGCGCCCAGTCTGTATAAAGATGCCCTGTATTATTCCTCAGGTTAAGCAGACGCGACAATGATGATACCAAGGTATCAGAAGCTACATCAAAATTCATGGAAGCTTTAAGAGGTTTCCAGCAAAACTTCGATTTTAATAGACCAAACGGATTGGACAGCGAAGACTCAGAGGAAAAGGTCCAAATGAGGAGAGACTTAGTCAGTTACTTGCATCAAAACCAGCCTGATGATATGACCAGACGCTCAGGTGAATTTTTACAAGCTTTTTTTTATTGCATTTCAAGTTTGACACATTTACATTTTGGACCCGGGTATGTCCTTAAACTACTTCCAACAATGAGAGGTAGGGCACAGCGATGACCATCACGCTTGAATCTGGAGCAGCCCAACTGGGGAAGTACCTCCTCCTTACAGAAGACCACAGCCATAATAGCACTGCTACCTTTCAGGTATGCAGTGTTGAGTTCCTGATGGTGAGTAAGGTTCCCAGAGCCCCAACCCCCCTTAAAGGCCGGCAACGCGCTTGTGACTCCTCTGGTGTTACGGGTGCCCATGGGCGACGGTAATTGCTTACCACCAGGCAATCCGTCTGCTCGTTTGCCGCCTATGTCATAAAATAAAAAAAACATGTATACTAGCTATTTGTCGGCCAGCCATGCCCGTCTTTATAGTATGGTTGCGGGATAAAAATTATCCTGTGTCCTTTCTCGTAGCTCAAACTCTCTACATACCAAATTTTATCCCAATTGGTTCAGTGGTTGAAGCGTGAAGAGGTAACAGACAGACAGAGAGAGTTGCTTTCATTTTTAGATATAATTATTATTGGTATATTACAAAAATCCAAGCCTACCTTCCATTCATTCATTCATTATATAAATACATTCATTCACTCAATCAATCATTCATTCCATGTCAGTATGATTCTCGCTTCACTTGAATACAGATCGTTGAACTGTTAACACCTTTTTATTACTTCACCAACCCTACCTATACCTATAGGTTATGGGCCCAGGCCACGCGGTCCTAAAATGAGTTTGCTCGTTAAAATGGATCAGCGATCAAGAAGAAATATCCAACCTTTTAATGGCGACCGTTGCAGCACGTGGAAGTTTCGAATCAAATCACTATTAGCCGAACTTCAAGTGTCGTCCGTTATAGAAGCTCCAGCTCCCGAAAACCCTGATGCCGAATGGAATCGGAAGAATCTTATAGCTAAAGGTACGATTGTCGAGTATTTGGGTGACGCGTTTTTAAATTTCGCTCAAGATACGGATACCGCAAAAGCCGTTATAGATAACCTCGATAAGATTTACGAACGAAGAAGCCTAGCTACACAATTGGCATTGCGTAAGCAATTGTTAAATTTAAAATTACAACCTGACGTAAATCTGATCCAGCACTTCACAAACTTCGATATACTAATCACCGAATTGATTTCTGCGGGCGCTAAACTCGAAGAGATGGATAGAATTTCTCATTTATTACTCACACTACCCTCAAGTTACGATGGAGTAATCACCGCTTTGGAGACGCTTGGCGAAGATAATTTGAACCTAGCATTTGTTAAAACACGCCTTTTGGATCAAGAAGTTAAAATCAAGAACGACACAGTCACAGAGTTGAAAGTACTTCATGCAGCAAGCGACAAATTTTCATCTCACCCTCCTTTTCACAAAAGAAAGCGACCCATGGATCACACATCGAGCTACGTTCCTGATTACAAAAGAAAGAAGCCAAATAATCACCATTACCACTTTAAAGGAAATCAGCAACCTAGAAATTCATCGCATCACATTTCCAGAATGTACTGTGATTTTTGTGGAAGAAGAAATCATTTTAAACAAGATTGCCGTTACTACAAGAAATCGCAAGTACACAACAATGGCGGCGGCAGCAGCTCGCAACAGTCACAGCCGAATATCGCTCACACTGCTGCAGTCTCGGAGCAAAACAATGAGGACAGTTTCGCTTTTATGTTTTCACAATGTAAGTCAAAATCTAATACTGTTAACAGTAATGAAATTACTTTTCTTCTAGATTCGGGCGCTACGGACCATGTAGTAAACTCACGGGACATTTTCTCATCATATACGGAATTTACTTCACCTTTAAAAATAAACATAGCTAAATCTGGAGCATTCATTCAAGCACTAGGACGCGGTCGCATTGATGTCACCAGCAATCTGGGGGTACAAGGGACCCTTGAAGAGGTTCTATACTCGCCCGAGGTTGCTTCTAATTTATTGTCGGTAAATAGAATGCAACAAACAGGTATGACTATTGTTTTTAATGAGGAAGGTGTTCAAATTTACAACAATAATAAGTGTATCATATCAGGTATAACTTGCAGTAACTTGTCTAAAATAACATTTACAATGAATTTGCAAAAGGCGATGAGTTTAAACGTGACTAGAAATTCAAATTTATACAATTTATGGCACAAACGTCTCGGTCACATACATAAACAAAAGTTCATTAATCTTAAAAATATGATTGACGATTATTCAGTAATCGATAAAATAATCCCACCTACTGACGAGATGTGTGAGCCATGCATTCTAGGTAAACAATGTCGACTCCCTTTTGCAAAGTCAAAACCAGAACGTACAAACAATAGGCCACTGTTTATAGTTCATAGTGATGTATGTGGTCCTATAACTCCCACTACAGTTGATGATAAAAATTATTTTGTAAATTTTATTGATGATTACACTCACTACACTGTTACCTATTTGTTGCATTCCAAATCTGAGGTTTTAAAATGCTTTCAAGATTATGTTGCTAAGAGTGAAAATTTATTTAATTGTAGGGTAGTTAATTTATATTGTGATAATGGCCGAGAGTATCTATCAAACGAATTCAAAGATTATTGTGTTAACAAGGGAATAACTTATCACCTAACTGTGCCCTACACACCTGCCCAAAATGCGATAAGTGAGCGCATGAATCGTACGTTAACCGAAATGGCTAGAACCATGGTTACAAGTGCGAAGTTGGGTAAACAGTTTTGGGGTGAAGCCGTATTAACATCAACATATTTAACAAACAGGCTACCCACCAAAGCGCTAATTGGCAAAACCCCGTACGAAATGTGGCACGGTATAAAACCTAAAATAAGTCACTTGAGGGTATTCGGTTCCACTGCATATGTTCATGACAAAACTAGAAAAACCAAAATTGACGAAAAATCATTTAAAACTATTTTAATTGGATATGCACCTAATGGCTATAAATTATTTAATACTGAAAATAATCAAATTTTAATTGCCAGGGATGTTTTGTTTGAAGAGTCAAATTTTGGTGAATCTAGGTCAACAATATGCAGTGATGATATTCCTACTAAAATCAACAAGCCGAACAATGAGTCGGTGGAGTTGATCAAGCCAATATGCAGCAATAAAGAAATTCCCATTAAAATCGACAAGCCGAATAACTCGGTGGAGTCGATAGGTAAACAAAGTGACGTAAATAACAAGTCGCTAAATGAACAGTTACAAAGTGACGTAAACAACGAGTCACTCCTTACCGAACCGGGTTGTTTGAGACGTAGTGAGAGAATCCGAAATCTACCCCCTAAAAATTATGAATTAATGAATGACCCAGATTCAACGGTTCTATCTCTTTGTTGCAAACAACCGTTACCATTGCCAGTGCATTTCAATGATATTTTTAATCGGCCTGATACAAACGAGTGGTTAAGTGCAATAAAAAGTGAAATTGATTCATTACGCAGTAATCAAACGTGGTGTCTCGTGGATAGGCCAAGTGATGTAAATATTGTAAGTTGCAAATGGGTTTTTACTATTAAAAATAATGAGTTAGGTGAACCGAAACGATACAAGGCCCGATTAGTCGCGCGAGGCTTTAGCCAACAGATTTAGAGGATTATGACGAAACCTTTGCCCCGGTTGCGCGTATTACTACTTTTAGATTAATTTTGGCATTCGCGAATCAAAATGATTTACTTATTCATCACATGGACGTGAAGACCGCGTTTCTAAACGGTATTTTAAAAGAAGATATTTACATGCAAGTACCCGAAGGCATTTCATGTAAGTCTAATCAAGTATGTAAATTAAATAAAACACTTTATGGATTAAAACAGTCTTCACGGTGCTGGTACGAACGTTTTGATCAGGCAATTAAAGGCATGGGTTTTGAAAGTTCAAAAGTTGATCCGTGTTTGTACATATTAAATAAAAATTCAATTGATTTGAATGTGTATATAGTTTTATATGTTGATGATTTATTAATAGTAACGAAGTGTGTACAAACAATGCAAAAACTTAAGAACTGCTTGAAACAACAGTTTGAGATGACCGATTTACAGGACATTAAATTGTTTCTAGGTATACGGATTCAGAGAACTAATGATAAAATTACATTAGATCAATCAGG
Organism: Grapholita molesta; assembly: GCA_022674325.2. Taxonomy (NCBI): domain Eukaryota; kingdom Metazoa; phylum Arthropoda; class Insecta; order Lepidoptera; family Tortricidae; genus Grapholita; species Grapholita molesta. The sequence continues at coordinate 2,081,316 of CP053141.2, read as the reverse complement.
CTATCTACAAAATGTTTTAAACAAATTTTCCATGAATGACTGCAATCCCTCGAAGTCACCTTTTCCAAATAAATTAAACTATGACGCATTGAGTAGTGATGTACAATACAATGCACCTAGTTGGCAAGTCATAGGTTGCCTCATGTACGCCATGCTTTGTACACGCCCTGATTTGTGCGCGGCGGTCAATATTCTAAGCAGATTTCAAAGTAATGGCAATGAGGAATTGTGGAAATGTTTAAAACATCTTTTAAGATATGTAAAAGGAACTTTGAATTTAAAATTGACTTATAATAAATGTGATTACAAACAGCTAATGACCGGCTACGCGGACTCTGATTGGGGAGGCGATGAAACTGATAGAAAAAGTACAACTGGATATTTATTTCAAATGTTTGACAATTGTACAATTTCGTGGTGCACACGTAAACAAAACACAGTTGCCGTTTCCTCAACAGAGGCCGAATACATTGGTCTATTTGAAGCTGTAAAAGAGGCTATATGGTTAAAATCGTTACTTAGTAGCATATACATAAAAATAACAAACCCCATTCTAATTTATGAAGACAACAATAGTTGCATTAGCATTGCTAATAATCCCACAAATCACAAAAAGTCAAAACATATTGATATAAAATATCATTTTACCCGTGAACAAATAAGAAATAATGTAATAATGCTAGAACATATTTCCACAGGAAACCAACTAGCAGATATGTTCACGAAGGCGATTCCAATGACCAAGTTCCATGATTTAAGAGTTAAATTGAATTTAATTGTGTCCTAATTGTATGTTGTATATGATAAATGTCATATGATTGCATAATAACATGCTTATGTAACATAATTAAAATGCAATGTTTTTGATTTTAATATTTCTATGAATGATTTAAAATATTTTGATTAGTGTAACATATTAAATGTATAAAATACTTGAATTTTTGAGGGGGACTATTGGTATATTACAAAAATCCAAGTCTACCTTCCATTCATTCATTCATTATATAAATACATTCATTCACTCAATCAATCATTCATTCCATGTCAGTATGATTCTCGCTTCACTTGAATACAGATCGTTGAACTGTTAACACCTTTTTATTACTTCACCAACCCTACCTATACCTATAATTATAAGTGTATAATTTTGAGTATAGTAAATATTAGTATAGAGTCCATCTTCCATAGGTACTAATACAAAATGTAGGTACAGTCAGCAGCAAAAGGGGCTGAACGGGTGAAGTGTTCAAAAGTACCTTCACGCGCTCTTATTCTCTTGACAATAGTGATGTGTTGACCTCATTTTGAACACCTCAACCGCTTAGCTACTTCTGCTGCTGACTGTACAGTAACAATTTTTTATCAATTTATTTTTTTCAGGGAAGGAGTCGGATGTAGACAGAGAGGTACTGATGCATCATGCCGTCCCTGTCGTGATGAAGGTCGAAGGTATCATTCAAATGCCAAAATCTTGATTAATAAAGAGCAAATAGGATTTTTTATTAACTTTTTATTTAATTCTCACCATTATTTTTAATCGAATTATCGATGATATGAAGTGGTTAAGGCATGTATTACGGGTTTTATTTGTATGGAGCATTACATCATACAAACATTCCAGCCGTATGTTGTCCACTGCTGTACATAGGCCTCCCACGCTTGGCAAGCGGGTTAGCGACCGCAGTACGTGTAGATTGGGTTTCGACGGACCGTCCGTAGGATTTTTCCCTGTGTCGCCTCTTACGACACCCGCGGGAGATAGGGTGGTGCTATTCTAGTCAGCCTGTATCACACGGCAATTTGCACTGTATGGTGCATTCCGGTATATCTCATACAAATATTACCGGTACCGCATGGCCTCGACCTTGTGTCATTTGGTATCTCGCTGTATGCAGCTCGCAAAGCACATGTCGTACTGTCAATATGAAAACTAACCATATTTTAAACTCAATATTTCCTAATATACCTAATGAGGCTTTCAACAGATTCAGCCCATATATGAGTTACGCCGAAGTAGATTCACAATTCCGTGCACCGCATATGGGTCACTAAGATGACTAGTTGCATTTGCTCATTGATTTCATAAGTTTAGTGAAAAAGCACTAGGTGCAAACATCATGTGTGGTAGTAATACTTTCGTCGAATAACCAGAATGTCGAAATACGCGACTTTGAATAGACATTGTTAAATATCAATCCATTTGTTCTATGGTTTTTGCTAGAACTAAAAAGATTTTACCTGTATTGTGACTATTATGAGACAGCTTAAAAACAAAAACTTGTACGACGCCCTCAGATATATCGGAGCTGTGGAGGTGGTCACAAATATCTGAAGATGCACTTTATCGCCTTGACAATAGAGGCGTTGTTCAGATATTTGTTACGACCTCCACAGCTGTGATATATCTGATGCCCTGATGGCGACTGTATATGCCATGAACCCGGCATATTTTTGGACCCGGGTACTTAATGTACTTATGTCCTTAAACTACGTCCAACAATGAGAGGTAGGGCACAGCGTTGACCATCACGCTTGAATCTGGGGCAGCCCAACTGGGGAAGTACCTCCTGCTTACAGAAGACCACAGCCATAATAGCACTGCCACCTTTCAGGTATGTAGTGTTGTGTTCCTGATGGTGAGTAAGGTTCCCAGAGCTCCAACCCCCCTTAAAGGTCGGCAACGCGCTTGTGACTCCCCTGGTGTTGCGGGTGCCCATGGGCGACGGTAATTGCTTACCATCAGGCAATCCGTCTGCTCGTTTGCCACCTTAAGTCATAAAAAATAAAATAAAATATCGGAGCTGTGGAGGTGGTCACAAATATCTGAAGATGCACTTTATCGCCTTGACAATAGAGGCGTTGTTAAGATATATGTTACTACCTCCACAGCTGTGATATAACTGATGCTCTGATGGCGACTGTATATGCCATGAACGAGTTTTACTGATGGTGAAGGTTTATAAACAGGAAGTAAAGATCATACTGAAGACCACGACCTTTTTTTATGATATAGGAGGCAAACGAGCAGACGGATTGCCTGATGGTAAGCAACTACCGCCGCCCATGGACACTGGGCCAATCACAATGGGGTTACTGTAGACAGAGTTGAAACAACTTAGGAGAGTGGAATCACGTTCTCTGTACGCGTAGTGTATATATTTTTTTTTATGACGAAAGTGGCAAACGAGAAGCCGGTTTGCCTGATGGTAAGCAATTACCGCCGCCCATGGGCACCCGCAACACCAGGGGAGTCACAAGCGCGTTGCCGGCCTTTAAGGGGGGTTGGAGCTCTGGGAACCTTAATCACCACCAGGAACACAACACTACATACCTGAAAGGTGGCAGTGCTATTATGGCTGTGAAAAACTTAACTAAAGGAACATGTCAATGTAGTTGTGCAGAGAATTAGTATGGAACTTACGTCAACATTTGATTATAGAACGCCGACATGCGTGTACACACGTTACTACTACATAGGCTGGGTGCATTAGCTACGTTTTTCACATATATAGGGCAACCGAAGAAAATGCATGATTAGATTTTGATTGATTTTTAGTATGAAAAAAAGATTCGGATAAATACTCTAGGATTTATAAGCAGTAAAACTGTCAATCGTAAATCACATATCTTTAGTACTTTGAATAAATCTCCTATCTCACATCTCTCACTGCTATGCTACTTTAAATCAAAATGTACATCTAGAAATCGTACGAATAGCTTAGTTACAGGTTAGAGACACCATTAATTAATTATTATTAATTAGTCTTATCCACTAAAGCGTTATTAATTATTTTTTTTCGAGCAGCAATGTATTGAGTACTCTTCAAGCGAAATAAGTTAAAATTTGTTTTCATGTAACATCGGTTCATAGCACTAATGCCAACGTCTAGTTAAGATTTGAGGTAATATTAAAAATACACGCTGTATATGTAATTTCCAAGGAGTTCCGCATAAAAAAAGAATATAATTTAAAATTTAATTAAAAATGTTAATCAATCAAATGCTTAATTGAATTGTATTTCCTGCTGTTCGTTGAAATTTCCATTTATTCTGCAGGCATGGGGATTCTAAGAATAATCGTTTTCGTAGGCTTGGTTACGTTGACTTCTCAAAAATCCGTTAAACTAATGGACATCAAAGAATCCCCAGAACTTGAGGCTATTCTACAAAATATACAAAACCAAGGTCTTTACAAAGACGTCAAAGTAAAAATCAACCCCAACAAGAAAACACCTGAAGATCCAACACAACTGCAATATTTAGGCGAAATATCTTCTGAAAAAGATGGAAAGGAAGGACTTAAAAGTTTAAACAAGAAACTGGCTAAGCTCCTAGATGGTTTACAAGATACTGTTATGAATGAGAAGACAGGGGACCCGAAATGCTCTTGTGGTTACGCGGGTAAACGTTTGCCTGGAGTCATAAAATGCCAGTGCGGTTCTTTAAGCGACGAAGAGACACCTACAAAAGCTGAAGAGCGACAAAAAATAAATACACGTGAAGAACTTGGAGTAGAAGCTCCAATAAAAACTAATCTAGAACTACGAAAAATAAGATCTGTTCAAAATAAGCAAGAAAGACATATAGCGAGATTGAATACAGACAATGGCTATTGGTCTGATGATAACTATTGTGGATGCAAGCGGCTGAGAAGACGCGATGACGACGATGATTTAACACTTAGATGCAGATGCAATTCACCACTAGAATCAACGAGAGCTGGTAAGTATGAGGACAGAGATGAGGGTTACTGGTCTGATGACAACTGGTGTGGATGCAAACTGCTTAGAAGTACAGGTGCTGATAAAGATTCAAGACAATATCTAAGATGTAGATGCAATTCACCCGCAAGAATAGGTAACAATGATGATAGGGATGAAAGTTATGGGAGAGATGATAATCGGTGTGGATGCAAACTCATCAGAACTACAGGTGATGATAAGGATACAACACGTTACTTAAGATGTGGATGCAGTTCACCCGCAAGAGTTGGTAAATATGATGATAGAGATGAAAGTTATGCGTCAGATAGCAACCGATGTGGATGCAAATATATTAGAACTACAGATGATGATAAGGATACAACCCCTTACATAAGATGTGGATGCAATTCACCCGCACGAGTAGATAAATATGATGATAGGGATGAAGGTTATTGGTCTGATGACAACTGGTGTGGATGTAGAATGTTAAGAAATTCTGATAATGATAAAGATTTAACACATTACCTAAGATGCAGTTGTGATTCACCGGCGAGAGTTGGTGAAGATGATAAAGACAGTGGCCGCTGGAAGGCTGACAACTTGTGTGGATGCAAGCTTTTAAGAGATAAAGGAGGTAATAAGGATTTAAGATGTCGTTGCAACTCGCCCTCTAGAGCAGGTCACGACATGTATTCTGCCCCGAATGGTAATAACCAAAAATCTGATCACTTTGGTGCTCTGCTCTCCGATTTAAGTGAAGAAGACAACAATTACCAAAACAAAGCTAAAAGCAAGTCTAATGAATATTCTCATCTCGATATGCTGATGAGTTTTATCCTAGACAAAGACGAAAACATTGATCTGTCACTCTTACACAAAAAAGATGGGAAAGTCTTAATTAAACTTTCAGACATAATGCCATCTCTTAGGAATGTTAATATTAATGAGCTAAATGATAACATTGATATGGTATCGAATGAAAATCACCCTCTTGGTAAAAATGTATATAAGCAGAAACATGACCAAGAAAATTTTTTAACAGCAAGACAGATACAAAAACTATTAAAGCTTATTGATGAGCAGAAAACACCGACAAAGAATAAAAAGAAGATCTATCGTAGAAGCATGTCGGAAGGCGCAGATGGTGTTCCGTTTACATACGAGGTCAAAGGTTTGGCACAGATTAACTTATAAATAAGATGAAAATAAATAATAACCGTTATCTTTAACTCGTTTTCTTTAACTTTATTCAATCAGTAATAACCCATAATGGCCAATTTTGTTTGAATTAGAGTATTACAATTACAATTTAAAAAATATGCATTGGTGCACAGCTGTCACTGTCAAATAGTTATTTTTACGTTCGTTGTGGTTTGTTTCATTATACGCCTTTAATTATATTTATATTACAACAGTTTTTCTGCATTTGTATGATGTTGTTTTCATGGAAATCTACTTTATAGATTTCATGTTAAAGTTCTGGTTTATCTTAACATGACATTGTTAATTCCCAAACTTTGGAGAAGGACAAAAATGTAATGTTGTTGTGTACATAGTAGGTTGTCTTTTTAACAGCTAAGTTTTTATGATAGCATTTTTTCAAGTTTTATATTAAAACTACTTTATATGCTCGTTTGTTTTGTTTTTGTTAGAAAGAGAAAAGTGTAAGTTACACACCTGACCAAACTATACGTGTACTTCTGCCTTTATAGCGCATCGGTAATTTCCGTAGAATGGAAAAGCATATCTCAAACGTCAAACGTAAATCAACGTAGGAATAGTCATACACAAAACTGCATAACAATCATTAAATAAAATTGTGGGCGATTCTTTTAATGACTTCATTTGATAAATACTTGACAAATCATGGCTAATGAAACGCCGGAGAGTGATTTTTCGATAGAATGCTTTCAAAACTACACAGCACCAGAAGTTTTTGTGCAAGGACTTGCGGGGATGGTGGATCAAACCGACGTGGAAACTATCATCAGAGCACAGAAGAATATGTGAGTTTTGAATGAATTTATTGTTATCAGACGAGTGCCTACGCGGTAGAGTTGTATTATATACATATATCTTACAGAAGAACAGAAGTTCTTGACAGAAACTAGTAATTAAGACCGATTTTTTTTTCTGATGACATTTACGTTCACTTCCACATTATTGTAATAAAAATGGATTTTTATAACATATCACTGTATGTTTACTAACTTGGATATTTTGATAACTACAGCAGCCATAGCCTCCATGATTGGCGAATCTTAAATATGTAAAGGCAGCATTCTGTAAATAAAATTTCTCAAGATTTTTATTATAAAATTGCATACATCTTTTAATGCCCAAACAATTCTTTGGACCCGGGTATGTCGTTAAACTACGTCCAACAATGAGAGGTAGGGCACAGCAAAGTACCAACATGCTTGAGTCTGGAGAAGCCCAACTGGGGAAGTAACTCCTCCTTACAGAAGACCACAGCCATAATAGCACTGCTACCTTATAGGGATGTTGTGTTGTGTTCCCCTGGTGTTACAGGTGCCCATGGGCAACGATAATTGCTTATCATCAAGCAATCCGTCTGCTTGTTTGCCACCTTTGTCATAAAAAAATAATAATTTTGTTGCCTTCTTATGTTACTTAATTTTAACTTCTACTTGGTCATAATAATTACTAACTTTATATTAACTGGTCCACAGACACAAGATTGTGTTATTACATACAATACATATTACAATCTACTTATAAAAAAATAAAAATAATTTGTTAGATGAGGCCAATACTTATTAGGAGTACTTACCATGCTCATAAACATTCCAGGCTGCAGCGTTTTGAGAAAACCACAGAAATGCTGACAAACTGCAACCAGCTCTCCGCGAGCCGGCTGCGCGCCGCCTCCACCGAGTTCCGGAAACACACCCAGCTGCTGCTGGACATGAGGAAGGATCTGGAGTTTATATTTAAGAAGATTCGGGCCATTAAGACTAAGCTGAGGTTAGTTATTTACCTTTTTTTTTATGATATAGAGGCAAACGAGGAGATGGATTGTCTGATGGTAAGCAACTACTGCTGCCCATGGGCACTCGCAACGCCAGAGGACTCACAAGTACGTTGTTGTAAACAAATAAATGGACTCTGAATATGGCTTCCTCCAATGTTCAGGAAGTCATTAAATAAGTTTTCTATGAAAAATGTAAGTATGAAAAAATGCTTAAAATAATATTATTAATTTGTAATTTTGTCAGAACTGAATAGAACAATTTTTCTCCAAAAAACCATAATCCAATTGCTTGTATAAGTCATAATAAAGGCGTAACATAAGTTCCATATGAAGGGCTATATTTATTTTGTTCTAGTTTAGAATTTTAACAAACTACAGAACACCTTGGGACGCTTTTTTTTAAGGTATTATTACCCCTATTACTACGACTCCACTGTCTGTCACTTGGCTATATCTTTTGAACTTATGAAGATGTATATCTGGTGCAAAAATAAATAATAGGCAAATAAAATAATTACTTGGTGTTTTATGATGTTGCACTTACTAGGTAAGTAAGTAAGTAAGTAAATATTCTTTATTGCACCAACAAGCAAAACAAGCAGCTACAGAAATCACACAGATAGAGAATAAGGTAACAACAGGCGGTCTTATCGCTAAAAAGCGATCTCTTCCAGACAACCTTTGGGTAGCAGGAGATGTCAGAAATATTAACAAATTACAGGTAGTGCAAAGAGCTAGAGAAGATAGTAAAATTAACACACACCCTACAATATACAAAAAACTAAAAATAAAATAAAAATAACAATAAAAAGTAAATAAAATATATACTTAAATACAATACATAAATATAATATACATAAATATAAATAATGGCAACATTTAAGGCAGAGACAGATAATGTAGTTTCACTAGGTTTTTAAATATGGGAAGAGATTTAGCAAGTCTTATTTCCAAAGGCAGAGCATTCCATACACGAACAGCCCGAAACGTGAAAGAGTTGTTGTAAAATTTTGAAGTAGATGGGGGAGGAGCAAGAATGTGAGTTAGGTAATAGTACAGTTCATGCGCGAATCCTACACGCACTTCTTCGGATTTTCATATTAGGTTTGAAGCAGCTAGATTCTAACCAGCATGCATATAAGAAAATCTAAATAAGATTGTTAATAAACGAAATACAATAGCTTAACACATTGAGTCCTGTGAACTCCCCAGGGGAGTTCTGTCTGTAGAGGCTTTCCTCTACATAGCGGTATCAGCTACGAACGTAGCGGGTAGCGACCTGCCGCACGGAAAGTATTAACTAATTATTTTTTTCCATAATTACAGCACCCAATACCCGGAAGCATACAAGACAGCAGTATCCGCATCCATAGCCAACAAAAAACCCATAGACGAAGAAGAAGAGTTCAAACCCACATCACACACGGAATCTAAAATGGTGGCCACTGTCTCCACGGAAACCTTGAAGCCCACTGTCAGCGAAGACAAGAAGAAAAAGAAAGAGGATAAAATAAGCACGCCCAAAGAAGGAGTCAAGAAGGTTAGAAGTAGCAGTTCCAGTGAGACGGAGAGTGCTAGCTCAGGGGATGATAGCAGTACTGATACTGGATGAGAATAGGTAGATTAAAAAAAATGTTGTTACACAGAATATAAATATGTCTGGGTTGTCTGGCGGACCTCAAAATAGACAGGCCTAACAATACCTATTATTATTGCTGTTTTTTTGGGCTATTGTCTGCGCATAACAGTTATGGTCTATTGTGGCAGCCCTTTTTATAACTCATTACTGATTCCCATTGAGTCCAGAAAGCTCCACATTCTTTGGGCTGTAATACCTATGTAGACCTATGTATTTAACATGTTAGCCCCCAAACTGTTTTACTAAATGCTTACAATATGCCAGTAGAAATTATTTTTTATCAAACATGCAATGTTGACATTATGTTATAATAGACTTCAAAGTATGTGGTTGCAGGTTTGGCTAGGCGAGAGGCACGAGATGTCGTTAAGGTTGACATTACCGGTAAGGCCGGCGAGGTCCTCTTTTTTAAATGACATTTCACATAAATTTGTGACACAGCATGTTGGAGATTGGCCATAACTTAAATTGGACATAACAAAAATATTGGTGATTTTAAGACATTTTGCCACTACACTTATTAAAAACAATAATGAATTTTTCGTTGTATTGCATGAAACTAAGAACAAATCAAATTATTTTTTATGAAATATTTTTTTGATTTGCTTTGATTTGTTAAGGCGTCAGCCGCGATAGCTGGAGATGCGGGTTCGAATCCCGTCTCGAACACCGGAGGTCCTCATCGTTTTTTTTCTTAAGTATATGTTATCTAAGTATTTCAACTTTTATTGTATTGCATGTTTGAGAAAAGCAATATACATACCCCGGCGTTAAAAGGGAATATCGTCCTCGTAACAATCTACATACACTCGGCCTGTAAACCGTTACTTCCCGGCTTCCGTAGTAATATAAATCTCAAACATATACAGGAAAAGGACCTTGCTGGCCTTATGTCTTAACTTAACGACCTCTCGTGCCTCTCGTCTAGCCAAACCTGCAACCACATACTTTGAAGCCTATAAGGAATATAATGTCAACATTGTGGTGTATGTCTGAGAAGAATATATTTACTGAAATTCGCATAAATACTATTTTAAGCTTATGTAAAGAATCCTAGCTTAAAGTTACCGGAAATTAAGAAAAAACATGGTATCTTATTATTTATTTACAAACACAGTTACCAGCTGAGATAATTACAATGTATAACTTATTCTAACTTATGTTAATAAAGTTAAAATTTTAAGCAAATCAACTTATTTCTTGATCCTTTTGATGGCTATGGTTTTTGTAACACACTAGATTGTTTGAAGGTTCAATTTAAGCTAGAAAGGCCCTAGAATGGTGACCACATATGTATAGGAAAGGAGAGTATCAGACGTCCAGATACAAGATGTACTAATTACCTTGTGAGGGTTCCTGGCTGCAGTATGCTGAAGATTACTCCTGGTGGGGGTCTTTGGCTGATAGATAAATACGGAATAATGTAATTCCGCCATTCCTCATTCCACCACCGGAGTCGGAGTGGAGCAGTTTCATCCTTAGATTGTGAATATTCTATTCATTCTCATGAAGTGATTCATTTCTACCTTCCTAAAACTTCTAAGGAATGGAATTTGCTCCCTTTGTCTGTAATCCCGGAAAGATATAATTTGGTTATTTTCAAGGTCAGAGTGAATATGCTGTTACTGAACCAGCATACTACATCCTCAACCTTGTTAACACTTACCATCAACTGTGACTGAGGACAAACACTGTTCAGTCTTCTATTAAAAAAAGTATAGAATTTACTCATATCCCTGCAAGTTTTAGCATTATCATCAGTGATCAGCACTAATGATGCAAAACTTTTACAAAACTTATTGAACTGAGATATGGTAACTTAGCAAATTAGTGTCCAATTTAATTGTATATCCGCCTAAGGGGCCATCCCCTGAAACTGGATACTTGTAGGTCCCACAATAATCCCCATAGACACTTTATAAGCAACCGAGTTGTCAAAAAGTGGAACAAACTTGCAAGAGGATACAGTATTGGCACAGAGTGTCAATGAGTTTAAGAACAAACTTGACAAACATAAAGAAACCCCAAAACCATATTGACTACTGTTTAAAGATCATACTGGATACAGACGCTATCAGTTCATGAAACTGCCTGCCTGCTTTACAAATAATAATAATATATGTGACATTATCTATGATAAGGGACCTTATTGTCGATGGCGCTTACGCCGTTGTTTAAGATGCCGCAATACAAATGCACCGCGGTGCGACGTAAGCGCCATTGACAATAAGGTCCCTTTTGCTAGATAATGCCACATATGTATTTAAACTTACATGAGACATATTTAATAATTAACGATTAACATGGTACTACTCACGTTTATTTAGTCACTCAGCACTCTTAGTGCTTGAAAATGGAGGCCTATGTTCTCCGAAACATGTCGCGCGAATTACTAAATAAATGTGAGTAGTACCGTATTAATCGTTAATTAATAATAATATATTGTAATCTCAATATGCCAATATTTGGGTGTAAGAATATAATTGTTTTTATTGTTCTATACACTTATGCCCGCTTAAAAAGTTTTGTTCAATTCACCCATAGTGCCGGTCACAAGTCTTCTACTACAACTAATATGATTACAACTCCACAGCATATTTATCTGAATGTAACCTGGCATTCTCCGTAAACTTATCAATGTCGTGTTTATATTCATTAGCTACGTCCAGCATCAGAGGGTCATCTGGATTTGGGTTAGCTAGTAGAGTCTGTATAGAGATGAGTAGAGTTTCTAGTGTTATCGTAGGCAGCCAGGCTCCTTTGGGCGGCATTTTTAACATGTCCATACATATACGGCCACCTGGAACATAAAAAAATATTTTCCCCTCACTAGCTCTGAAAGAACTTTTTTATTCTTTAAAAACAGATAGCAAAGTTGCATTTTATTCAGAAGAGTGCAAAGTAATTTCATACAAATTGTATTTCTAATTGAGTGTTTTTTTGATGTTAGCTGGTTGGATGTTTTTTTATTTAATATTTTAAATGATGGATGCCAATAATTTTAATTACATTTTTAAAGTTTTAGGATTTTTTTTTTTCATCATCATGTCAGCCGAAAGACATCCACTGCTGGACATAGGCCTCATAGGCCTTGTGTGTTTCACTTGGTAGCAAAGTATGTTCTCCTTTCATGCTTTGAAACCCTGCCAATGCTCATGATACCATTTTATGAACCACTCACTATGCTCGTGTTTCAATTTTGGAATCTTTCGCCAACTCAGGGTCTCAATATTAGCATGAGGAGGTAAACACTAACTTTGCCCCCTTGTAGGTGTAACATATATCTATGATAATATTCTATGATGAATAGTTTACAAGCAAAAGGCTTGTAAAACAGATACTGTAGATAACATAACTTCATATATTTTACAACAATGTCTTGTTATGATATTGTTTTAATTAATAACGAATTTTATGCTATATAAAATTACCTTTATCAATATTGGGATGGTACACTGGTGTTATGAATTTGACGATGGGCGGCTCGAAAGGATACTTCTCTGGAATGGTTACGGTTAGCTTGAAAGAGCCGTTTTCGTACGGAGAACCCTTGGGTCCGAGCATTTTTACTATTAACACATCGTACTGATCTTCTTTTTCTGGATGGCAATTGACACCCCATGGAGGTTTAGATTGGAATAGTTTAACTTCACGGGCTAACCTAGCTGTACGTGCACTTGATATCATGGTTTATTTAACTTTATTTAGATAAAAAATGATAATTTAAACAAGAAACAGTGTAACTGAATGCGCGGTATATTTTAGATAATATGTCAATGTCAAATTTAAACAACAATTGCCAGCCTAAAAGAAAGACCTGACAATATTTTTTTCAATTTAGCTCTGTTTTTCCTTCACTATAAATAACACTATGAAACGATTAATGATTTTACTTTTATTATAATGTTATTTTTAACATTATAATAAAACTAACTTTAAAATTACAATAAATATATACTTTGATTGTACAGCTGTAGCGTGTAAAACAGGTTTAATAAATGTCAAAACAGCTGGTGCAGCAACTGTCAACTCAACAGACAGAAAGGGACGAAAAAACGTGTAACGACAGACAGAAACACTTTGTGAGGTGCGGAGATTACTAGCGTCGCGACTTTGTAAATTCGATGTTTATTTATTCTGACCTTTAGCTACACAACGATATAAGCGTCATTACCATTAACTTTACCGTAAATCATTCATATGTAAATAACTTAGTTTACGCGTGAAATTTAGTGAACAAGCAGTGCGACATCGGAGTGCATTTACAGTCTCAGATTTCGGTGAGTAAAATCATTATTTCTGTATCGTCAACTACATTTTGCGTATAAAAACGTTATCATTTACAACTGCAGAGTGTTAATTCGCGATATTGCGTTAAGAAAAACGTAGTTTTATGTGTGAAAATAGTAGAAATCGATACCGTCTTGGAAGGTAGTTTATTTTTCGCCTCATGTATCGATCTTTGGTGCATGTGGGCCGGTGTTACTGGTAACGTGGAAGGATGTTAGTGGAATCAAAACATACAATTATGTAGAACGATGAATAGGGGCCGGTTCAAGGTATGGGAAGTTGTCGCATACATGTATCGGCAATATTCTCGTAATATCGTGGATTCACTATTTCAAGTTAGCCTAGTAAGTTTAACTAGTTCTTAGACGTGCACTCTGCACTGCTGGGCTTCTGTCTATATTATTTATTAGTACAATGCCTAAAGGTCATAGGTCATTCACATGCTACCATCCTGCATTGTATTAGCCCCATTTTTTAAAACAATTGGCATTCTAGCCTCTCGCCTTAGTTTAAGCACCAGGCCTAATCTGGTTTAAAATTAGGTATGATAACTTTATAAATATTTGAATTAAGGTAATGGCACTAATGTCAGACACTTTAAGCTGACAGCCACCAATGATGGACACTTAGTTCTTATCAAAATTCATAAAGTTATAAATTCAATATGTCCCAACAAATGCACAAAACTTAACTCTTTTGAAATAAGCACTAATGTTCATGATTGGTTCCTTGTCCATTACTGGTGCCGTCACCTTAGGGGTTTGTAAGTATTTAAGTAACAAATACAAAATAACCCAATATTTTTAAATTGATTTTGTAGTTTATTTAGAATTCAAAAATGTATTTAAGCAATGATTTGCTATTAATCTGGTTGCCATAACAGTCCACTCAAATCTGTGTCTAGTCATCTAGCCATTGTATCCTAGCCCTATAGTATCCTATAGAGCTAGCTCTACACATGCTAAGTTTACAGCATATATTAATACTTGCCATCATAGAGCTAAAAGTAAATTCCTATTGCATATATTATTATGTTTATTTGGGTCATTATAGTAACTAACACAGCAACTGAGTTGAATAAGCAGAAAATGTAATACTGTTTTGATACTAATAATACTATTTAATATAATTGAAATTCTTGTCCCATCCTACATCCTATAAGGTACAGTCAGCATCAGAAAAGTAGCTAAGCATTTGTGGTGTTCAAAATGAGGTCAATACGTCTCTATTGTCAAGAGAATAAGAGTATGTGTAGGTCATTTTGAACACTTCAAACACTTAACAACTTGTGCTGCTGACTGTACATATGTACTAGGAGACATGTTTCGGGTAAACTCTGGTATCCATTTTCAAGCTGAGTCAGGACACACCGCTCGAGATGAGGTACTATTTGGCTGAATGTGCTTATATTGTATGTTGTTATAGTATATTGTCATGTCAGAAATGAAATATTGTATTCAAGCAGAAAAAGTTGTTGGACCCGGGTATGTCCTTAAACTGCGTCCAACAATGAGAGGTAGGGCACAGCGATGACCATCACGCTTGAATCTGGAGCAGCCCAACTGGGGAAGTACCTCCTCCTTACAGAAGACCACAGCCATAATAGCACTGCTACCTTTCAGGTCTGTAGTGTTGTGTTCCTGATGGTGAGTAAGGTTCTCAGAGCTCCAACCCCCCTTAAAGGCCGGCAACGCGCTTGTGACTCCCCTGGTGTTACGGGTGCCCATGGCGACGGTAATTGCTTACCACCAGGCAATCCGTCTGCTCGTTTGCCGCCTATGTCAAAAAAAAAAAAATTATAAGCACCAACTGAATGGTACCTTTTATCTAAAATATTACAAATGAGACGTGCACAAAGACAAAACTATAACTATAATTGATGGTATGTAAAATGACACCTGACTAATTTTGACAACAGGTCTGGCCTAGTGGGTAGTGACCCTGCCCATGAAGCTGATGGTTCTGGGTTCGATTCCTAGTCGGGGCATTTATTTGTGTGATGAGCACAGATATTTATTCCTGAGTCATGGGTGTTTTCTATGTATTTAAGTATTTATATGTATCTATCTATTATATATATCGTCGTCTAGTACTTACAACACAAGCCTTACTGAGCTTACCGTAGGACTAGGTCGATTTGTGTAAGATGGTCCCGGAATATATATATATATATTTTTTATTATTCACATAACCAGTCTTTCATATTTCTGTAAATTTGATTCGTTCTTTAAAGTTACTATGAAACAACTTAAAATAAAAGGAATGTATTTACGAGAATATCAAAACTACAAAAAACTGCTAAAACTAAATTTTATTTAAAAAGACACCTAATTATAACCCTTAAAAGCCCTTCGGAAAGGCACCCATGAAACATGCAGCATTCCCGCGCAGATACATTATGCCAGTACGATTTTTTTTATAAAAAAAGGAGTTTTGTCACGATTGTGACATTGGAGAATCTATAAAAACAAACTATATTTTTGTAGAACATCGTCTTACACACGCACAACGGAAAACCAAGTTGAAAAACGTTACCAAAATGTCACCAATATTTCACAATGCCGAAGGTTTTTAATAATTAACTTTTAAAGTAAAGCTTAAAAAAAAAACTAGTTAAAACGTCAGTCACACGTCACTGCTAATGTCATTTCGTTTTTATAAAAACAGTTTATAATTTTAGACTAATTTATTTACACAATGCCTATCGATTGCCAAAGATCGACGTCGGGGGGCAAAGGTAACTTCGGCAAGTTCATAGAAAGAGACCGGAAGATCTGCGCCGCGGGTATACCCACCGCACAACCTGACGAAGTAGTCTCAGAGTCTCTCCAGCATTACCTCCTGAAAGACGAAGCTGATGCGCTACTCAGCGACGCCATACACCCCCCTCCACCACCAAGACCTCTGCCACCTCTCCGGCACCCCAAGGAACTAGACATGCGGAACGCATTTTACGGACAAGTGGCCCAAATTGTCAACCCGCCACTCCGAACCAAGTATCAGACCATCGCTGACAATATGAAAGATACCGTGTACCCTTCGTATTGGACGAAGGCTTTAGCGCAGTCGAAAGATCCTGTCCCTATGCTGCCGGAAGGATTCGATATACAAGGTACAACTTTTGGTAAAAAGGGTGATCGTTCCCAAAGTTTATATGACATAGTCATGCCTAAAGTACATCTACCTGATAAGACTCCACGCGGTAAACAGTTAGGAGTACAAAAAGATAGGAATTACTGTAGACCTCCTTATAATCCGACCTTGACGTATGGCCATAGGACACACGTTGATAAGAGAGGGAAATACGCTCGGTGCTGTCTTACTGATGATAAAGTTAAACTTGGGACAAGCGAGCGTGATGTCATCAACAGTGTGCTAGCTGATTACCAGAACTTCTCCAAATCGAGATTAGGAGACGCTTTATCTCCGTATAACAATATAAATGAAGTCCCTGCAGGACATGCTTTCGGCAAAATTCATCGCCTGGATAGCGTGGCAGAGTGCTTGACCTATTGCAAGATTAACCCAGAAAAGGAATACTTCAAAAAATGCTTCACACATCTGAATAAACTCAGGAAAGTACTATCAACTCGCTACTTACCAACGTTCTTCGGTAACTTGTATTTAGGACTCAAATTTCTTGATAAAGAACGCACAGGATGGCTTCCAAATAATGTAGTGTACGAATACGTGGGTACCAAATTCATCAGATTCGATGCTTCATTGCTAGAACCCTTACTTTTGCTTTGGAACGCATTCGACGGGCAACAAATAGAATATAAAACGTTCGTGCGGGTTATAAACTACAGAATACCTTCCCCAGAACCACCGAAGCTCCCTGACTTCCCTGATGAGTGTATAGATTATAAAACGACTTACACAGAAATGGTGAAACCTGACCAGCCCCCAGACTGTTCGCCGATGGCAGGGCTGCCATCAGGCAGATATTTTGACTTGGACTATCCGATCACTCCAGAATACTACTCAAAATCCGTCAGGGCTTGCCTGCCCCATGAGACTGATATGAAAGCATGCTTAAACCCTAGCGTTATGACCTTATTCCATGTTAACCATAGAGATATGTACGCTAAACGAGAGCCGGAGACAGTTCGCCGGGTTTTCGAAAAGATTGGAGAGAAGTTTACAGATGAGAGTTTCAAGGAGGTGTGGGAGGAGGCTATGAAGTACCATTCTGAGGGTTGGGTGTGCTTTGAGACGTTTCGGCGCGCTTTGGAAGCACGCCAGAAGACCTAGTCATAAATCTAAACCGTAAAGGGCCATAAGAGCGGTTTAGACTAGCGTTTTTTTCTGCGCGTATAAGCTAATTTCTGGCTTACGCACTTATACGCGCGCTACATTAAATCGAACACGCGTGTACGCGCGTATCCCTGCGTGTTTGCTCGAAACATGAAATGGAGCGGTTACTCGCTCGCGCTTATGCGAGCTGATATGCGCGTCAATGCTCGAAGAAAACAAATCCGCACCTGTGCGCGCGCTTTAAAAAACGAGCTCATACGCGCGTATAAAACGCTAGTTTGAACCCGCTGTAATAATCTACACAGCTTAACCAATCTGAAATTATTCATAACACGTAATGTGTACATAACACACTTGAATAATCTCTTTTTATCGCCATTATGCTAAAGCTAGTATACTTAAACTGTATGCCAATGTGATCGTTCATACTATCATATTAATGCACTTTATCGCCTTGACAATAGAGGCGTTGTTTAAAGGCGACTGTACAAAATATAATCCATATTTCCGTACACATTATAAAGGCGAAAGTAACTCTCTCAGTCTGTCTGTCTGTTACCTCTTCACGGTTAAACCGCTGAACCAATTGAGATGAAATTTAGGATGGAGACAGTTTGAGCTACGAGAAAGGACAAGAATATTCACCCAACCTTTCTTTAAAGACGGGCATGGCTGGCCAACGAAATTCCGAGGAAAAGCTAGTAGATGATAAATAGGTTTTTTAATCTGCCCAATTCTTTTGTTATTAATTACAAAATCTGCAATTTAAACTATAAATAATAGTGATATTTATCTGAATCCTTTTACTTAGTTACAAACGGATAAAATCGGGTGTAATTATATCGCACTAGGCGACATGTTTCAGGTAAGCTCTGGTACCCATCTTCAAGCCGAGTCAGGACACACCGCTCGCGTTGATAGTGTATCACTCACTGCTGTCCGCTGCCTTGCTCGGCGTTCCGCACGCCGCGCCCGCTGACAACAGTTTTAATTGTATTGAATCCTTTTGTTAGAGAGTTATTTATTTATTCTTTATTGCACAATACAAGAAGGTACAAATGGCGGACTTAATGCCATAACTGCCATAAGGCATTCTCTACCAGCCAACCAACGAGTTCCGCTATGCAATATGCCTGTCATTTTAGTATCGAGAACAAAACAGCGGAGGTAAATGTAGTGTGTAGTTATTTTTGTGTATAACGTCCGATTAATTTATATAAACACGTTTTTATATTTTTGATCATTAATTTAGGAATATTTTAAACTGAATACTTGTAAATCTTGGAATTGTTTATAAATTAATTTAATTTGTACGTGTTTGTTACGTTAATATCATTATATTATTATAATAATTGAAATGATTGTTTTTCTTTCATCATATCAGCTGAGATGTCCACTGCTGAACATAGGCCTCCCCCCAAGCATCCCACAGTGACCGGTTTTCGCATCCAGTAGATTCCCGCGATCTTTACCAAATCGTCGATCCACATTGACAAAATATATTAAAATAAGCTTTACTAAAGACTTATGAACTATTTTGAAAATGACTAGATAAAAAAAAGATCTTTATTTTTCAATTTAGGCACATTACAATGCACTTGTGAACGCCAATAAGCCACGTTTTTCACTTTTTTGCAATTGAAAACAATAAATAATAGTACATTACATCAGAGGCCGGGAAAATGAGGATTTCCGGCCAAGTGGGTATATAGGGGCCGGATCGTGATACGAGTCCGGGAATCCGTTTTTACGACGAGGCATGTATAGTGCTTTTCTCAAACATACAATGAAATAAAAGAAATGGTTCAAAAAAATAATATAAAATCACAACTAACAATAAAATCGAAATGTATTAAAATTTTACATCAGCTGTTTGCTATGACACCCGCTATCTTTGCCTCTGTATTGATAATCGTCGAAAAAAAAGGTTAATTTGCAGGCCTAGCCCTGCAAAGTTGTTTCCGTTGCCGCAGCAAAAAAAAAAAAAACAATCTTCCGAGTCTATTATAAGGAATGTAAAGACAATATTTCATTGCATGTTTGAGAAAAAGTTATTTTTTGTGGGCTACTTTAAAAACTGTAGATACTTTTAGTGATTATTTTAATACAGTCTTAAAAAGGAGGAGTTTTATTAGACATCATTATAGAGCCATAGCGAGGGCTATGCTGGGTGTGTATCTACGTGATCGCATCAATAATGCGATGGACGTTGGGGCAAAAAGGTTCTGGAGTGCGCAGCGTGGCTAAACCCCCCACAAGGTGGACCGACAACCTGGTAAAGATCGCGGAAATCCACTTCAACTTTGTGTTACTCTGGGGGAGGCCTATGTCCAGCAGTGGATGTCCATTAGCCGATCGTTATAGTGACTTGTATGATTTGCCATTATAATAAATCCACAAACGTACAGTCGCCATCAGATATATCGGAGCTGTGGAGGTCTTCACAAATATCGGAACAACGCCTCTATTGTCAAGCCGATAAAGTGCATGTTCCGATATTTATGGCTACCTCCACAGCTCAGATATTTATGATGGAAAATGTACTAACATTGAATGCGTAGTTCGCCGAAGGTCGCCGCCTACCTATTATTATTCCAATTATGATAATTGCTATTGATTACGTTTATTTACGTTATTTATTTTAATTGGATGTCCTTGATTTTGGTCAAGTGTAAAAATTCGTTCACTGCAAAGTTTCAAAAATATGTACCGAGCAACTCTTCTGTACAGTAAATATGGTTGCACGACGTATTTGTGAAAGGATTCTTTCGGTACATGTTTTTGCACTTGACTGTATCAAATTATATCGTGAATTTGACAAAAAGTCAAAAAATCATTAACATCATCATCATTTGTCTTAGTTTGTCTAAAGGGTCTGTTTACACATTGATTAGTTGTTCAGTGCTGTGACTAAACAAAAGGGACAAATGTATAAACTCGCACTTAACACTAATCACCCGGGTATGTCCTTAAACTACGTCCAACAATGAGAGGTAGGGCACAGGGAAGTACCATCACGCTTGAGTCCGGAGAAGCCCAACTGGGGGAGTCCTCCTTACAGAAGACCACAGCCATAATAGCACTGCTACCTTTCAAGTATGTAGTCTTGTGTTACTGATTGTGAGTAAGGTTCCCAGAGCTCCAACCCCCCTTAAAGGCCGGCAACGCGCTTGTGACCCGTTGTTGCACATGCCCATGGGTGTTGGTTATTGCTTACCATCAGGTGATCCGTCTGCTCGTTTGCCACCTTCTGTGATAAAAAAAAAGCAATGTGTAATCAGGCCCTAAAGTAAAGGCATTTGATAAACTGACGTTTATTTAATCACTCGCGACTAAATTTGTCTGTATGTGTGTCTGTTACCTCTTTAAGCTTAAACCACTGAACCAATTGAGATGAAATTTGGTATGGAGAGAGTTTGAGCTAAGAGAAAGGATATAGGATAATTTTTATCCCGCAACCATACTTTAAAGACGGGCATGGCTGGCCGACGAAGTCGCGAGGAAAAGATATTGTTATATAAACTAATTTCGATTTGGTTATTCAATATTGTTTCCTTATCTTAATCTATAAACAACGTTACCAATATCAGCTGTTCTTATTAACAACCTCATAAACTTGAACCATTGAAATCCAAAAAGTCTCAACTCCGAACAAATCTACTTCGACATACGACCTATCGTATAACATAAGACACCCTTAATATATTACGTGAACTAGGTTAAAGTATTAAGGTTTTGTGACGTCATCGCGGCGTGTTAGCACTTTGCAGAGGTTTGCGTTGCTTACCCCTTTTCATAAAACTTAGGATACTTCAGATATATTCATCTCTTTTTTTTATGACATAGGCGGCAAACGAGCTGACGGATTGCCTGGTGGTAAGCAATTACCATCGCCCATGGGCACCCGCAACACCAGGGGAGTCATAAGCCGGCCTTTAAGAGGGGTTGGAGCTCTGGGAACCTTACTCACCATCAGGAACACAGCACTACGTACCTGAAAGGTAGCAGTGCTATTATGGCTGTGGTCTTCTGTAAGGAGAAGATACTTGCCCAGTTGGGCTGCTCCAGATTCAAGCGTGATATGTCATCGCTGTGCCCTATCTCTTTTTAACTTATGGTGCCAAAACAGATACATAGGGTTGGCCGAAAATAATGCTGGCAGAAATGCGAAAGTAACTCTCTCTGTCTCAGCGCTGAGTGTAAGTTTTTAACGTAACTTTACGTCACGAACGCGTTTGCGTTTCCCATATAAATAACATTATCACTTACGCGTTCGTAAACGTTTTTTTACGTCAAAAGAAACTTACACTAGAGCCTCTGTTACCTCTTCACGCTTAAACCGCTGAACTATTAGGGATGAACATTGGTATGGAGAGACTTTGAGCTACGAGAAAGGATTATAGGATAATTTTTATCCCGCAACCATACTTTAATGACTGGCCGACGAAGTCACGAGGAACAGCTATATAATTAATATTGTGATATAAGTGACGTTTGCGATAAAAAAAGTTACATAGAGAATAACAAAGGGAGTCCCCGCTCAGAGTCGTTTCTGGTGTATTCAAAATCTATGTATATATATAAACGTGTAAATCCTGACTGACTGACTGATCAACGCACAGCCCAAACCGCTTAACCTAGATAGCTGATTTTTTCACAATAGTTATTTTATATACCGTAGACACCCACTAAGAAGGGATTTTTGGAAATTTGACCATTAAAGAGGTAAAAAGGGGGTTGAAAGTTTGTATGGGGATTGTGTAAAATTTAAAGCGAGAAGCTTGAAATTTTGTGTAAACACTCCTTATCCACACACAAGAAAAGTAATATCAGCGTTTTTTGATATTCATCCCCGAAGAGGTCAAAAAGAGAGTTCTTCTGCGCGTGCGAAGCCGGGGGAAAAAGCTAGTAGTCCATGATTATACAACGTGGCAATGCATTATGGGCACTTTTGCATCAGAAATGAATTAATTTAGGTATGTATTATATTTTTTCTTTTATTTTGCATATTTTGTTCTTATCATATTTAAATACTTGTATGTTTGTTTGGAAATAAAGTTTTAGCCATAATAAAATAAAGCTCGAATTCCGCGCAGAATATTTCCCGCCGCTTCACATATTTTTCAATTCTGACCTAGGTACCCGGCTCATGTGTGTTTACCTAGAACTAGGTTAGCTGAAATATCGATTACTGAATTTGCTGACGTCAGTTAGATACGCCAAGTTATTTGTTAACTGCATCACTAACTTTGAAGTTTCGGCATTGAAAAAGTTGCTTTTCTGGTAGATATATCTTTTTGTGGCGGTATATAGGGGAGCTTATTTGGACTCGGGTATGTCCTTAAACTACGTCCAACAATGAGAGGTAGGGCACGGCGAAGTACCATCATACTCGAATCTGGAGAAGCCCAACTGGGGAAGTACCTCCTCCTTACAGAAGACCAGAGCCATAATAGCACTGCTAGCTTTCAGGTATGTAGTGTTGTGTTCCTGATGGTGTTGTGTTCCTGATGGTGTTGTGTTCCTGATGGTGAGTAAGGTTCCCAGAGCTCCAACCCCCCTTAAAGGTCGGCAACGCGCTTGTGACTCCCCTGTTGTTGCGGGTGCCCATGGGTGACGGTAATTGCTTACCATCAGGCAATCCGTCTGCTCGTTTGCCACCTTTTGTCATAAAAAAAAAGCTTTACGTCCAAAGCCTTAGCCCACTGCTAAGGCTGATAGTTTTAATGTTATAAAAGTAGTACGGCGTTTGTAAGACCAGACGGCATTCACCGGAATTGATACGGGTCGGAACTAGTCGGAAGCGAGTGACGCAGCCAATTCGTGACGCCATGACCTCGTGTAACATACGTCAGTATGATCAATAGGAACAGTGCTTATATAGTTCAGTAACTAAGTTTAACCGAACGTCGAAGTTCGTATATTTCGACCATCTTTCTCTAAGGCGTCATGAGATTGACAAGGGCTATTGTCGGAAGTTTACCGACGTAGCGCCGCAGGGACGATAAAGAAAGTTGAACGAGAAGGACACGGATTTTTTTTAAGCCAAGAGCGATATCTAGAATGTGAATTCAATTTATTGATTTATTATATACAACAATTGCAATATTCATATATAATACATTAACGGCCGATTTTTCAACGGTCCGATAAGCACATATCTGACAGATCATAGAGTTATTCGCCGAATAAGGCTTATCTGACGATTACGTCCAAACGTAGCTAATAATACATAATTATATATTTTTAAAGACGAAATTGAGTAAGTCTTGTTTTTATGTTCTGGCAGTATTTTTGTAAACTTCAAAAGAAGACGTGAAGTGTGATACGATTAGTAATTTTCGACATTCACGCCAATCAGACACGGCTGTCAAAAGTCTTCTGTGATTGTGTATTTTTTTTTTCTCTACGGCCGAAGGAGAGGTATGAACTTATAATTGTTGAAGTATACAATGCTATTTACTTATTAGATTATTTTATTACTTACGTATGTATGTCTACTTTTTTGACTTAGTATTATGCGATAATTATTAACGACGTTTTCAGACTAGCTCATATCCTCTATTCAATCTCAAAGCGCAATCGCTAATTACACAATATAAATTATAGCCCATGTGTTTTTTGGATTTTCTGATGTATAAGCTACATTATTGTAAAAATTCAATGAAATGTGTTCAGTAAATTATGCGTTAGGCTAATAAACATTTCTCTACTATATATAAAATTACTAGCGTACCCTCGGTTCTTCGGCCAGCCATGCCTGTCTTTAAAGTATGGTTGCAGGATAAAAATTATCCTATGTCCTTTCTCGTAGCTCAAACTGTCTCCATAGCAAATTTCATACCAATTGGTTCAGCTGTTTAAGGGCGTTATCACACTTGGGCGATTTGCAAGCGATATCTATATAAAACTCGTACGCGGCGAAATCGCTGCGTATTCGCCTGCATATAAAACTCGCTTTTAAATCGGAAGTGTGATATCAGCCTTAAATATTTTCTGTCGTATATATATTTTTCAGAATATACTCATCAAGTTTTCTGTTGAATTCAAAAGAACAAAACATCCTTTCATACCTGCGTGTTATTATCTGATTATATAAAACACTTGAAACACTAACTTTTGCCCGCGACTTTGACTGCTTACATTCATATTAATTTCTACCCTTAAGGATATTTTCTAGGGTCAAACATACGATATGGTAGGATACGATAGGTTTTGGGGTGTGTCACAGTCGAGTGCGGTCGTGATCCAGTGGCACTCCCCCTAACGGCAATGCGGACGTCGTCGCTGGGTTTTTAGTGGGTACTCTCCTCCCCTCCTCTTGGCTAGCAAGAGGAGCAGCGAGGAGAGAGTCCCACATATCCCCTCACTACCTTCATGGGCCTACCCAAGGCCCGAGGGGATACGTAAACGCATTTTCCCAGCGACAAAAAAAAATTGATAGATTATCCCAATCCAAGTATGAGTAAAATCGCATTATTCGAAATGATGAATATTTCAAAGGACATTTATGACAAAAAAATCTGCTAGACAACAGTGAGCTGTCCGTTATGAATACATCTAAGTAATAAAATGTTTTGAGTTAAAGATTATAAAACGTTAAGAACTAATATCTTGCGTGACATTATGTTTTGCATATCCCTAAGCCAGGGATAGACTACGGAACAAATGTCCTGCAACTCGTATCGCCAGCGACGTCGGGTGAAATAGATTGACGTAGCCGGACACCGCCCGACAAGCCATGACTATGCCTACAAGTGTGTGGCGAACTCGCCGCACTTGTCGGTCGAGTTCGTTTGATATCTCGCCGAACATTTGTCCCTTAGACTATCCCTGGCTTTATTCTTGTGTCATTATGTCACGGAATACAGATGAAAGGAGCGGATTCCATATTAGGAAGGTAGAAGCGAATCGCTTCGTGCGAATGAATGGAATATTCACAACATAAAGATTAAAACCGCTCCCCTCGCCTGGACGTCCAGTGATGGATCGGGGATGGCGGAATTAGATCGTGCAATTCCTATGCACGCTCTCCAAAATGTATCCTGTAAAACACAGACAAAGTAACAACCCTGCGACGGTGCTCAAGGCTCTGTAACCTTACACTCAGTAATTTAGGATCGCCAATGAGTCTGAGCACGATGCTCTATTGAATCCAAAGCGGCCAGCTGATACTTGGCAGACCCGTCCCAAAGGTTTTTTTGTTGTCTATTTTCATAATTTTATAACAAGAATAGATCCTACTTGAATTGACAGTACTATTGTAGTGCGAACGAGGTGCACAGATAGTAAACTCGATACTCGTTATCGAAAACCTCAAAGTCACAACTCATGGTAAGGGTACAGTAGCTGTCGAATCGGGTACGCCAATCATACAGTCAGCAGCAAAAGTTGCTAAGCGTTTGAAGTGTTCAAAATGACCTACACGCGCTTTTATTCTCTTGACAATAGAGACGTGTTGACCTCATTTTGAACACCTCAAATGCTTAGCTACTTCTGCTGCTGACTGTACCTGTTGGCCATCCATCGGTTTTATCTCGTTACCTGTGACTGTCACTCAAATATCTAATAAGGCAGACATTAATTTTGTCAAATACATATACGCAAAATACTTACGTGATGCCGGCTGACTAGAATAGCACCCCCCATCTCCTCCCGCGGGTGCCGTAAGAGGCGACAAAGGGAAAATCCTACAAACGGGCAGCAGCGTCCGTCGAAACCCAATCTACAGTTATTGCGATCGCCAACCAGGCGGGTTGGGATTAAGCGTAGCGACTATGGCAACTACCCCCAAGATGACTACTAGTCATATTTGTGGGAGACCTATGTCGAGCAGTGGACTGCACACGGCTGAAATGTATGTAATGTAAGTATAAATACGTGAACGAATCTCTTACGCTCTTCCAGCATCATCATCATCATCAGCCTATCGCAGTCCACTGCTGGACATAAGCCTCCCCAATTTCACGCCATCGTGTTCGATTTTCGGCTGTTCGCATCCAGCTCCTGCCAGCCATTTTGCGCAAGTCGTCACTCCATTTGAGTACAATTTCTTTCGGGTCAAACGTACCTCTTGACAGACTTACCTTTTGACATCCAAAGACGGCTGTGGCTTTGTTAATGCAATAGGGACCTACGGGGGATTCCGTAACGTTCAAATTCGCTCGGGCACTTCATATTTCTTTGTCGTCTGGCGCTAAAAAGGTTAATACGGTGATATAGTGCGTCACAGCGGTCCGCTAGAACAGTTACCATCAGATATTTCGGAGCTGTGGAGGTGGTCACAAACATCTGAACATACACTTTATCGCCTTGACAATAGAGGCGTTGTTCCGATATTTGTGACCACCTCCACAGCTCCGATATATCTGATGGTAACTGTTATAAGAGCCTCCTTCGATGAGCTTTGAGATAATATGTGAATCATTGAATATTGTTGAATTTTTTTTCTGTATAAGCAGAGTTATTAATGTATACAAAATCTGTCCGTGTTTACATTCATTATTAAACACCCACATAATACTTTATTATGTTATTGGATGGTACGGTTCGTGTGATATGTTTTAACAAGGAGTGTTTTGTGAATTCCTTCGCTTCTGTGTACATAACTGTCCATAAAGTATTTAAACCGAGTCCACGCGACGCGGGATCAAATTACTTTTTTTATTTTTAATGGAATACCGAACCTTGAGCATTGGACAGAACCGGTAACCGTTGAGGCTTAAAGGTTCTCTAGTGGCGACCACGTACCGGGAGGCGCGTGGGCAAACCCCACACAATGTGACCGATGACCTGGTAAATATTGCGGGAATCCACTGGATGCGGGTGGCGCAAAACTGGTCATTTAGGGTCGCTTTGGGGGAGGAAGTATGTCCAGCAGTGGACGTCGTTCGGCTGATATGGTGATGATGATATTTAATAGAATGCAATTTTTTTGACTACAGTCAGCAGCAGAAGTGGCTAAGCGATAGAGATCACACATCTCTATTGTCAAGAGAATAAGAGCGCGTGTAGGTCATTTTGAACACGTAACCCGCTCAGCCGCTTTTGCTGCTGACTGTACATTAAGTATCGTCACAAACCTGACATAATTAAAAAATTCTACAACTTTTGGCAATTGAGTACACTTTTTTCTGAACATTCTCAAATATACATACATATAAATTATAAATCCATACAAAACAGGAAAAAAATATGATAAAACATTTTTTTATAAGAAAGGTGGCAAACGAGCACACAGATCGCCTGACGTTAAGCAATTACCGTCGCCCATGGGCACCAGGGTGGTCACAAGCGCGTTGCGGGCGTTTAAGATACGCTCTTTTCTTGATGGTATGAGCACAAAATAGACAGGTACAGAAGTCAATCAAATGTATGTACTTCATTTTTCATACCTACTCCCGGCGGTCGCTCTAGGGTTGCCAACTATGCTTATGCACGAAAAACTATCGTGGCACTGGCGCTCCTATCTAGTTGTTTGTGATTAATTGTCGAGAATGAAACGGAAAGAATCCTGACTACTAGTAACTCTGTCTGTGTGTCTGTGTCGATTTCACGCTATTTTTAATAATATTGAACCAATTTAAATAAAATTTGGTATGGAGAGTGTCTGAGTCGCAAGAAAGGACATAGGATAGTTTTTGTCAATCATCATCATCATCATCACCTTGATTTTATGCAGACGAAGAATTAATAATAACTAGAATATTTTTATTTTAATGTTATTATTATATTACAAATTTGTCTCAGCAAATATCTTGCGACGATTTCGACATTGGCAAAAAGCACGACTATTATATTTTAAAATGTAATAAGTTCGCATTAAATAACGTAACCAAGAAACGGATGTCTGAGGCACTACCGCCCAAAACGATATTCGTAATTTGCGGGCATCTTTCTCTTTTACCCCAATTAAGACGTCATGAGAGTGACAGAGACAATCGTCCGAAATTTACGAATATCATTGTTCGCGGTAGCGCCGCAGTTATAATTGGAGAAAAGAGAAAGATGCCCGAAATATGTGGCATTATCTATGAAGAGGGGACCTTATGGTCGATGGCACTTACGTCGAACCGCGTTATGTTTGTATCGCGTCATCTCTAACAACGTCATAAGCACCATCGACAATAACGTCCCTTTTCATAGATAATGTCACATATATGAACTTCGATGTTCGCGGTACCGCGGTACCGCTCCTGGAGAGATGAAGTGTCTCTTGTCATTCAATAGAGATTTTGACAGCCATATCTTAGGGAATAAGGGCTAATTTATTAACAATTTGTAAGAAACTATCGCCTTAACAACTTTAGTGCTGGAATAATATAAAATACTCGCAAAGAAGCGAAAGATGTATGAAATCCTGCGGCGCTTCCGCCTTTCTCGAACGATGATAGCAGAGACCATTTTACCAAAACGCGTAAGATGTAAGAAATCCTGCGGCGCTTATTGTTTTTTCGAGTTGATAAAGATTGTATGGGAGAAAAATATCTTCGGTTTTCTTTCGGATGGCACTCACGCTTGCAGTGGTCCGAACTGGTCCGAGATATCGTGTCTGTGAGCAGTGTCTATGTGTGCGTTGATCGAGCGCGCTTTGTATGGAGATTGATTTCTGTATCTGTCTATTTTGTGGTATGAGGATCGAATCGGTCCGGAAATACCGCTGACGGCAAATCATTCCACAGTTTTGATGTGCGAATGAACGAATGTCCTGGTGAGTCCCGGGAGTCGGGACCATATGCATTTTTTTAAGTTATCAGAATATGAATTTATATTACTTATCCCACTGGTAGACATCCTTCCTCCCCAAAGCGAAAATCGCCCTAAATGGTCATTTAGGTATTGCGCCACCCGTATGCAGAGGATTCCCGCGATAACTACCAGGTAATCGGTTCACTTTGTGGGGGTCTGCCTACGCCGCGCCTTACTAAGTATGCGTAAAACAGTCGTAATACGAACTAATAAACAATTGTAGGTTAATAAGGTCAATCAGTGCAATTCTGATAACTATCCCGACTTTTTTTTATCATTAATGAAGATTTATGCCTTTAGGTATTATCCGCCACTACTTGTATATTATGTATTTTTCCAATAAAGTTTAAATACCTAAATCAATAAAGCATGAATATTACAGCTATTACTTGAATGAAACCCGATAGTTTTTTTTGTGTTTTATGACATAGGCGGCAAACGAGCAGATGGATTGCCTGGTGGTAAGCAATTACCGTCGCCCATGGGCACCCGCAACACCAGGGGAGTCACCAAGCGCGTTGCCGGCCTTTAAGGGGGGTTGGAGCTCTGGGAACCTTATACTCACTATCAGGAACACAACACTAAATACCTGAAAGGTAGCAGTGCTATTATGGCTGTGGTCTTCTGAAAGGAGGAGGTACTTCCCCAGTTGGGCTGCCCCAGATTCAAGCGTGATGTTCATCGCTGCGCCCTACCTCTCATTGTTGGACGTTGTTTAAGGATATATCCGGATCCATAGTTACCATGTAATATGTATGTTGATTTGAATGAGTTCGAGTGAGAAGTAATAGTTGTAATGTGATTGACTTGCTATTGGATAAGGGTAATGTCCTTAAACTACGTCCAACAATGAGAGGTAGGGCACAGCCAAGCACCATCAGCATCGCGCTTGAGTCTGGAGCAGCCCAACTGGGGAAGTACCTCCTCTTTACAGAAGACCACAGCCAAATAGCACTGCTACCTTTCAGGTAAGTAGTGTTGTGTTCCTGAGTAAGGTTCCCAGAGCTCCAACCACCCTTAAAGCCCGGCAACGCGCTTGACTCCCTGGTATTGCGGGTGCCCATGGGCGACGGTAATTGCTTACCATCAGGCAATCCGTCTTCTCGTTTGTCACCTTTGTTGTAAAAAAAGAACGACCATGTCAGCTTAAAATAGCATGAGCATTTAACAAAAATAATACCACTTTTCAAAGTTTTGTTCTTTTACGTAAATATATTTTTCTTTTCTACTGAGAAAAAAACTATGTAAAAAATATTTTTTCATAGTTTTTTGCTATTTTGTTATTATCTTCCATATATATTGTTTGTCTGTAGCAAAAGAAGAAATTTCAAATAGCTATGGAATATTCTGGGACAAATTTTTGGTGATTCTGAGTGGAAATAAACACGACTTATTAAAAAATATAGTTGTATGTAAATAAACCTATGTAGTAGTAACGTGTGTACACGCAAGTTGGCGTTCTATATTCAAATGTTGACGTAAGTTCCATATTAATTCTCTGCACAACTACATAGACATGGTCCTTCAGTTAGGTTTTTCACCTATAACTAGATCCATATTTCAGAATACAATCGACAGCGATAAATGCAAGTCATGAATGTGACAAAAGTCAACACCATGGTAACTATGTACCAACATTTGCCAACCAAATACATAACGTCGTAACTACATCGTACATTCAAACAAAACTGAAACTTATTCTTAATGACATAAAGTCTAATTGCTACTGTTAAAAATGTCACCATCAATTGACAAGAAGCTTCGTTCAGAAATGATGCAACGACGTCGATGGTTGAAAGAATAGCAATCTTACGCTCTATGTTATAAAGTCGAAATTGCCACAGTTAAAAATTGTGTGTTACGTCTATATATAACTTTGATTGATAATGATTAATTCGTCCGCTAGAAGTCAAATAATGACATTTTAAGTGAGCTATCATTGCGGGAGGTCATATTTACTTTTTTAAATATTAAATTAATGTTTTACGATACTCAAATAAATTATCGATTTAGAATTAAGACAAAATTGAGACTCTTTACATCTCCAAGTAACTGGCGCGACAGTAACTGGTGTCGAGATAGATAATGGATTACCCATCTCTTTTTAATCAATACAGTAAGATAAAGACGTGTAAGCCAATCCTGTCAAAATAAACCCCCCCATTAGGCACATTCGTGTATTCATCCCTCTTGAGCATACGCGTATTTAACTCTATAGTATATCCCGTCTCGAACACCGTTTCTTAAGTATATGTTATCTATTTCAACTTCTATAGTATATCTTTCAGCTGTGATTTTTTCATTTATTCAAGATCACGCTAGTCACGGTTGGTTACTCAAACACAACGAATAATATTGTGAACAACTTCATGCCTCATTAAGCAGATACAATCAGTGTTGCCAGGAGAATTGAACGAACAACTTTATTATGTCCAAAAACGTTGGAATGGAATTAAATAATCTAAATATATATAACTGAAAGGTGACTGACTGGCTGACATAGTGATCTATCAACACACAGCTCAAACCACTGGACTGATCGGGCTGAAATTTGGCATGCAGGTAGATGTTATGACGTAGGCATCCGTTAAGAATTTTAAATTTGTCAATTTTAAACCGATCAGGCTGAGAGCATGCATAAAGCTACTATGGAGTAGGCATTTGTGGTAAAACGGCATTTTCCGAACAAAAATATCGCCAATAAGCCTGTTATCGTGTTGATAGATCGATCGCAGCGCCGGGCAATGCTCATCGACATTACTATCCCATGTGACGAGAACCTCGTGAAGGCCGAGAAGGACAAGTCCAGCAAGTACTTATACTTGGCTCACGAGGTAACAGTCATGTGGGAAGTTGATTCGGCGATCATTGTACCGATACTTCGTTGTTTCTGCGAACGGTCTCATACAGTCTCGGCCACCATCTTGAGAGACTCTCGCTACGTGGTTGTGGTTGAATCAAGGGTCAGATTCAGAAGGCGGTACCTAATCCTGGACACGGCGCGCATAGTCCGGTTCCTCTCTCTGCAGCCCTAACCACCTGGGCCCTGCCCCGTTGCCTACCTACCTAGGTAGGCATTGATTTTTAGTTCAGTATAGCTGCCTATTGTTTTTTTTTTGACCAAATGATAATAACGTGTAGTAAAATCACTTAACTGGGCAGTTACTCGTACACAGATACAACATGCTTTCATGTCAGGTACATGAAGAAGTTAGTCTGCTTTGAAATCATTTGTTTTAGAATCTACTGTTTCTATCAGTTTAGACCTGGCAACACTGGATACAATTCTATTATACACGCTAAGATAAGGAAAGAGTCAACGCAAAGTTCTCAAGCGAATAGCTGTCCGTTGTCAGGAGAGTTACTCGCACTGTGTATGTGCACCTTTAAGTTCTTTTTAACCTTAAAATTGCTAAATTATTTTTTATTATGCAGAAACGTCTGCTAGCGAATATCTTCGATATTTAAATCGAAAATTACTGCTTTTAGGATTCTGTACCCAAAGGCTGAAAACGGGACCCAGTTACTAAAACTCCACTCCTGTTAACATTAACTTCGACTAATACTTAAGGGAATTAAGGCATAGAGTGACAGAGACAAACATTCAAAATTTCGATTTTCGAGTTAGGCTTTCAGCTGTCCAGTCAGGTCATAAATTATCGGAATCGTTCTATCTCTTTTGAACCTGGGCTGTGCAACAATAGTGCAGGAAGTAGGTACAAGAACAGTAACTGTTTATTGCCCGACTTGCCAGGTTTGCCAAGTTTTGCGAATACGAGTATAGTAAGTATAGTTACTTGTACAATGTAAAGGTACCTTTATACTGTCACGCAGCTGTCCACTGATTGTTTAATCGTAATTTGCCTAATCTTGGATTAATAGATTATCTATACAGGGTGTTGCATTTATTCGAGACAAACTATCCAATTACGGCTACGATGCTCACTCTTGAGGGAACGACTACAGAGAGAGAGAGAGAGAGAGAGAGAAAGTGCGGGTCAAGTCTGTAACTAACTCGCCAGTACATTAAAGCCTTTACATTAAATCAAATGCGCACGTGTTTTAGAGACCCCCGGGACCCGGGTATGTCCTTAAACTACGTCCAACAATGAGAGGTAGGAAACAGCGAAGTACCATCACGCTTGAATCTGGAGAAGCTCAACTGGGGAAGTACCTCCTCCTTACAGAAGACCACAGCTATAATAGCACTGCTACCTTTCACGTACGTAGTGTTGTGTTCCTGATGGTGAGTAAGGTTCCCAGAGCTCCAACCCCCCTAAAGGCCTGCAACGCGCTTGTGACTCCCCTTGTGTTGCGGGCGCCCATGGGGGACGGTAATTGCTTACCATCAGGCAATCCGTCTGCTCGTTTGCCACCTTTGTCATAAAAAAAGACAGCGTCAAAAGACTCATATATCCAATCTAGCGTTCTTACTGTAGCTTTACAACCTTTTGTTGAGGACTGCGGCGCTACCACGAAAAATGATTTTCGTAAATTTCGGACGAATGTCTCTGTCACTCTCATGACGTCTTAATTGGAGTAAAAGAGAATCTTCGGCGCAACCGCGAACAACGATATTCGTGAATTTCGGACGATTGTCTCTGTCACTCTCATGACACCCTTAATTGGAGTTAAAGAGAAAGATGCCTGTAATATACGAACTTCGACGTTCGCGGTACCGGGCCTGCTCGAAACATACGAACTTCGACGTTCGCGGTACCGGGCCTGCTCGAAACATACGAACTTCAACGTTCGCGGTACCGGGCCTGCTCGAAACATACGAACTTCGACGTTCGCGGTACCGGGCCTGCTCGAAACATACGAACTTCGATGTTCGCGGTACACTGTATCCGCGCCCGCTGTATACATAGAATTTAAAACTAATACATATAAGTAGATAGCTTATCAACGCGGCTAATACTATCGTTTACTAAATACGGTTAATCGTTTTCTCATATTTCCCATATCTCACACGTTATCAACCATTTTGTAACGTGTTGCGTCAGGCCCTTAAGATAACGGGATGAACCTTAAATGCATTCCTCGGTAGTTTTGCCCTAAATAACACTTAAAAACTTATCTAAAACATTATTATAAATAAACCGGACTTAACCGTTTAACTTAATAAAATACCTCCGACGTTTCAGCGGCGCTACCGCGAAGAACGATATTCGTAAATTTCGGACGATTGTCTCTGTCACTCTCATGGCGCCTTAATGGGAGTAAAAGAGAAAGATGCCCGAAATATACGAACTTCGTTGTTCGCGGTACCGGGCTAGAGTCAAAAGAAAGAGGGAGAAAGAGTCAAGGAACATATCGCAGCAGTCAGGAGTCGCCAGTACCCTTACCATGAGTTGTGACATTGAGGTTTTCGATAACGAGTATCGAGTTTACTATGTGTGTTCACAGACGTGGTCGATAATGACTGCAAAATGTGATTCGTGTGAATTGTACTATTTATTTCTAATACAAAATATGCGCCCGACCACGTGTTGTGGTTGTGGTTGTCGTGTGGTTGTGGTACGTGTGAAACAACCCTAATTACGTAGACATGATTCAGTTAAGTTTTTCTCCTATATCATTGACGGTGTTAATTTAATAAATAGGGCCTATAGCAAATAAACATGTAGGTAATAAACAACAAAACTTATAGATAAAGATATTATCATAAGTTCCACATAATTGTAATTTATTGATTTTTATTCCTTATTATCTTTATTTACAGCTATACGAGTACTATTAAGCTTCAATAAAAAATATAATAAGGTATACAAGTATGGCGGTTTGACAACTGAATGCTTAGAAAAGCAATAATAGTTATTTGTTATGCAAGGCTGCAAAGTGGTTATTTGGCGCTAGTGTTGAAATTGAAAGCTGAGCAAGCGAAGGAAGCTAAGATTGAACTTTGGTTCAAAGATAGAGTCCTGAGCGTAGCGAGGCTTTCAAGACACGAGACGCCAAATAATTTTGCAGTCATGCGGAACACACAACTTTTCATCTCACTACAGCGAGGAAAATTCGAGCGGTAAGAAAAACAATAAAACAAAAATCGCGCGATTTTTCAGGGAAATCATATCGGCATCGCTACTAGAATCATTAATTTTTATAGTTCATACGTTGAGTTCAAAGAGCTTAGCACAGGACAAATCCGACAAATTTACGTGAATTGTGATAACTTAAAACTGTAAAAAAAAATTTTTTCGGTTGCGTTCAGAAATTACAATGTTAAGTAAACCCATATTTCAATTTCTTTATAAAAAATTGTAATTAATAACATTGTAATATTTATAAATAACTTACACAATTAATATACCTACATTAAAAAATACAATAATACACAAAAAACGAATACAATCATATTTAGTCAAATAACCCGCCCCGCGTCACTCCAGGCGCAAAGGTGCATTTCTTTATCAAATAAACATTGAAATCGTGTTTTATTTAATGGATTAATTAGTCAAAATATGTAAATTAAATGAAATACTATCAGTATATATAATAAAACCTATTTGATATAAAATAAAGTGTAGGTAAAAATAAAAAAGTTAAAAATCTGTAATCATAAACATGTTTCTGATTGGTTATTATCTATGGATATTATGAACTCACCGCGGTACTGCGAACGTCGAAGTTCGTATATTGCAAGCATCTTTCTCTTTTACTCCAATGAAAGTGACAGAGACAATCGTCCGAAATTTACGAATATCGTTTTTCGCGGTAGTGCCCCAGTCACGCGTTGAAGGAGTTTTATACTTAAAAAAAAGTTACATGCACCACAGAGAATTACAATCATCGGCTTCGAAATTCGAATGACTTTTCCACGCTAGCGGATAAAATAGGCTTTTGCACGCAGATTTCGCGCTATAAAGAAAGGTTTTCCGAGCGAGTGAGGTGAAAAAGCATTTGATACTTGCAACATATTACTATTGTGATATGTTGTCACTTTGTTTTTTTTAATGACTGAGGTGGCCAACGAGCAGACGGATTGCCTGATGGTAAGCAAGTACCGGCTCCCATGGGCACCCGCAACACCAGGGGAGTCACAAGCGCGGTGCCGGCCTTTAGGGGGTTGGAGCTCTGGGAACCTTACTCACCACCAGGAACACAACACTACATACCTGAAAGGTAGCAGTGCTATTATGGCTGTGGTCTTCTGTAAGGAGGAGGTACTTCCCCAGTCGGGCTGCTCCAGACTCAAGCGTGATGGTCATCGCTGTGCCCTACCTCTCATTGTTGGACGTAGTTTAAGGACATACCCGGGTTCAAAAGTTGTTTTACGACTAGTTTTTCTATGAATAAAACTTTTATTTCTCTACTCGTGAAAAGGGGTTGTCGGCCTCGTAGTTACGAGGCCGTCTACATATACTCCTACTTCCTACATTTCAGCCGTATGCAGTCTACTGCTGGACATAGGCCTCCCACAAATATGACTTATGTCATCTTGCGGGTTGGCGACCGCAGTTGTAGATTGGGTTTCGACGGACGCTGCTGCCCGTCCGTAGGATTTTTGCCTTTGTCGCCTCTTACGACACCCTCTTTTTTATGGTATCCTGTATTTTACTTTATCAAATCAAATAATTCAATTTCCACTCTTTAAAAAACTGAGTTTAGCAGCGGACATCGGCTAAATCAGCTTCTATCATCAAGCCTATTGAACGTTTAATAAGACCATCCCATTCGATCTTGGTTCATATTATTATTGCCATAGCACGTGTGATCCTACGTAATGCTGGCGTTACACTGTCGCCATGCGTCAAATATAGTCAATACTTTCAAAAAACCTCATAACTCATTCTGGCAAAAGAAAAACGACGTAACTATGTATGGGATGAGTACAGAGTTACTGCGTTTCAACTTGGAGTATCTATGTCATATACGAGATTTTTTCAAAGTAGTAACGATATGATAATTTTCTCGTAAATGTGATAAGTGTAGCGTAAACATCTCGACACACCCCTTCACGTCATTATACACTCGTGCTCTTAACATACAGTTATTCTTATTACTTTTATACGGGCTGGGGATTTCTTTTTTGGACTTTATAAGTCTTACACAAATAAAACTACTCGTAGTGTTCATTTTTATTTCATTAACTCAAATTAAAGGCGCAGGGCATTGAAGTTTTCGATAACGAGTATCGAGTTTACTATCTGTGCAGGCTTGTACTATTTTAGTGCGAACGAGATTTACAGATAGTAAACTCGATACTCGTTATCGAAAACCTCAAAGTCACACTCATGGTAAAGGTACAGATCACCTCGGAGCGTTTACTCCGCGCAGCGCACACCGACGAGGGAAAGTCCCCCGCGATCGCTCGCCAGCGCAGTGCCGGTGGCCGGCGCGCCTAGGAGCACTTCGGCGCATCGCGGCGGATGCGGCGGCATGCCGTCGCATGCTCCTCGATGCCGCGGAGTGGAAATCACCCTTGATGCTCCGAGGTTAGACTCAAAGGATTAAATTTATACCATAATGTGATTAAAATAGAAAATAATATACATTAATTAAAGCGATCTGCGCTGCGCGTCCCCTGTTTGCGCGGGCCTTAATAACAATTAAATTATACAAACAGCACATTTTCATAATATACTGGCTGTATAATTTAAAATTAAATAAATAATCTATACAATAAGCTGCTATTTGAAAATATAATAAATAATAATATACATTCACAATATAAAAAAAAGCTTAGTTGGTTGGGTATCAATAAGGCTCTTGTTATAATAGATTAAATAGAATAATAAATAATAAATGTAAGTACCTACTTGATACGTGTTATTGAATACATACTGAAAATTTAAATAGATGGAATATACTTAAGAAAAATCGACGGAGACCTCCGACTTCCGATACGGGATTTCTCAAAGCTCCTTAACCTTTTGAACGCCAAGCACCACTAAAATGGTCGAGTGATGTCGTGCCCGCCACGCCACCGACCACTAAAGTGGCTATAGCGGACGCTGTCAAAGCAATCGTCCAGCTGACAGATAAGGTTTATATTTGTTTTTCACTAGTAGACACCTTGGCGTACACCGTACAGTCAGCAGCAAAAGTTGCTAAGCGTTTGAAGTGTTCAAAATGACCTACACGCGCTCTTATTCTCTTGACAATAGAGACGTGTTGACCTCATTTTGAACACCTCAAATGCTTAGCTACTTCTGCTGCTGACTGTACACGTCACATATTGACGGGAGAGGAAAAGCGTTCAAAAGATTAAAAATCTAAGCAAATCAAAATATTTCATAAATAAAAAATGCTTTGCTCTTAGTTCAATACATATTGGTTTACAAATGATTGCAATTTATTTGGGACATCAACAAGGATCGGACAAACGCCCGCGTCATTCTGAAAATATAACCCTGTTCCGTACAGCAGAGACTTCCTTATGTTAATAAAAAAATAGTATAGAACTTAACTAGAACTTTACTTTACTACGAGTAGTGTTAATTTTTATTTCATTAACTCAAACTAAAGGCAAATGCGCAAATCGGCGTAGCGCAGGGCATGAGTTGTGACATTGAAGTTTTCGATAACGAGTATCGAGTTTACTATCTGTGCAGGCTTGTAATATTTTACTGCGAACGAGATTTACAGATAGTAAACTCGATACTCGTTATCGAAAACCTCAAAGTCACAGCTCATGGTAAGGGTACAGATCACCTCGGAGCGTTTACTCCGCGCAGCGCACACCGACGAGGGAAAATCCCCCGCGATCGCTCGCCAGCGCAGTACCGGTGGCCGGCGCGCCTAGGAGCACTTCGGAGCGTCGCGGGGGATGCGGCGGCATGCCGTCGCATGCTCCTCGATGCCGCGGAGTGGAAATCCCACGTGATGTTCCGAAGTCAGAATCAGAGGATTAAATTTATACCTTAATGTGATTAAAATAGAAAATAATATACATTCATTAAAGTGATCTGCGCTGCGCGTCCCCTGTTTGCGCGGGCCTTAATAACAATTAAATTATACAAACAGCTCATTTTCATAATATACTGGCTGTATAATTTAAAATTAAATAAATAATCTATACAATAAGCTGCTATTTGAAAATATAAGAAATAATAATATACATTCACAATTTAAAAAAAATGGGCTCCAAGTCAGTGGCAGTTGGTTGGGTATCAATAAGGCTCTTGTTATTATATATACAAATAAATGTAAGTACCTACTTGATACGTGTTATTGAATAAATGGAATATACTTAAGAAAAATCGACAAAGACCTTCGACTTCCGATACGGGATTTGAACCCGCATCCCCAGTTAAGGCGTCAGCCGCGATAGCTCAAAGCTCCTTAACCTTTTGAACGCCAAGTACCACTAAAATGGTCGAGTGATGTCGTGCCTGCCACGCCACCGACCACTAAAGTGGCAATGGCGGCCGCTGTCAAAACAATTGTCAAGCTGACAGATAAGGTTTATATTTGTTCTTCACTAGTAGACACCTTGGCGTACACCAGCAGTCAGCAGCAAAAGTTGCTAAGCGTTTGAAGTGTTCAAAATGACCTACACGCGCTCTTATTCTCTTGACAATAGAGACGTGTTGACCTCATTTTGAACACCTTAAATGCTTAGCTACTTCTGCTGCTGACTGTACAAATCAAAATATTTCATAAAAAATAATTTGATTTGCTCTTAGTTGAATACATATTGGTTTACAAATGATTGCAATTTATTTGGGACATCAACAAGGATCGGACAAACGCCCGCGTCATTCAGAAAATGTAACCCTGTTCCGTACAGCAGAGACTTCCTTATGTTAATAAAAAAATAGTATTTTATACATTTATTGGACCATAATTTATATCCAGTGACAAATTAATTTATGATTGACATTCCGAAATATACTTTCGCCAATAAATGTATAAAATACTATTAGTTTATTAACATAAGGAAGTCTCTGCTGTACGGAACAGGGTTATATTTTCAAAATGACGGGCGTTTGTCCGATCCTTGGACATCAACTTGACATTTTGAGTAGTTGATACGTATACCGGGTGTGGCCTATAATAGGAGCATTAACTTTAGGCATCGTTTCTACACCACAAAAATAGAAACATTTGTTCTACGACTTTTGAAAATAACTTTTAGTTTACTAAATATTCATAAATAAAGATTTTCCAAGCAAGCAATGTATTGCGAAAACTATGAAGTTTGTAGGCTGACAGTAATCGTCAACTAGACTATTGGATCCCGTTCATTGAAAATACTATTTATTTTGTTCGAAAAAATCCCAAGTCAGAAATTACACAATTTTTAAAAGTTGTAGAATAAATGTTGCTACGTTCGTGGTGCAGAAGCAATCCCTCAAATTATTGCTCATATTACGGGCCACACCCGGTATAGACACAGGCATAGGCTTGTTATTCAGAAGTAAACATTTAAACGGCTGAGTAAAACCTCAGCAAACAAGATACACAGTGACTAATTTTGGCACGTGATTTTGATTGTTCTTAAAAACACCTGTCACTGCAGTCTGTATATTTGTGACATTATCTATGAAAAGGGACCTTATTGTCGATGGCGCTTACGCCGTTGTTCAAGATACCGCAATACAAATACGACGCGGTTCGACGTAAGCGCCATCGACAATAAGGTCCCTTTCCTAGATAGTGTCACATTTAAGTATTTAAATAAAAATCCCTATGTCTGTTCTATCGCTTGTGCAATAGGCTGTGCTCTGAAGAATCTAAATTACCCGGGTATGTCCTTAAGCTACGTCCAACAATGAGAGGTAGGGCACAGCGATGACCATCACGCTTGAATCTAAGGCAGCCCAACTGGGGAAGTATCTTCTCCTTACAGAAGCACTGCTACCTTTCAGGTATGTAGTGTTGTGTTCCTGATGGTGAGTAAGGTTCCCCGAGCTCCAACCCCCCTTAAAGGCCGGCAACGCGCTTGTGACACCCCTGTTGCGGGTGCCCATGGGCGACGGTAATTGCTTACCACCAGAGGCGCTACCGCCAAAAACGATATTAGTAAATTTCGGGCATCATTCTCTTTTACCCCAATTAAGACGTCATGAGAGTGCAGAGACAATCGTCCGAAAATTACGAATATCGTGTTTGGCGGTAGCGTCTCAGGCATACCGTCTGCTCGTTTGCGGCCTATGTCATAAAAAAAAACTGACCTGATGCCAACAGCCGCTTTCTACCACCGCACCGCTCGCCGTCGGCAGTGCATTCATCCTCACACCCTGGAGCCTAAAGCGCGCACTAAGCGATTTAAGAGGAATTTCCTCCCGCGAACGCTCCGGCTGTGGAATGAACACCCTGCCGAGGTTTCCTCTGGGGACTACAGTATGAGGTTCTTAAAAAAGGGAGTGTATAGGTACAACGCGCATGTGAATTCTCTGGAGTTGCAGGCGTCCATTAGCTACGGTAAATGCTTACCATCAGGGCCGTATGCTTGTTTGCCACCGTCGTTGTATTAAAAAAAAACTTCCACCGCTCCAAGAGTGGCTGTTGAAATGTTCTGGGTGCATATGAGTACTACCACCATAAACCAGAAAAAAATGTTAATATAATTAGAAATATCCATAAATAAAGATTATTATATTTTATAGATATTTCGCAATATTTTTTTACAAATAAAAAGTGTCCGTTGTCCGATTCGCAATAACGTTAATAAGATCTCAACGAAAGAACTATAAAGTAAAGTCAAAATTGACATAAGTAAAGAAAATACACAGCAAGAGAATACACTTTGTCTTTCTGTCTATCATCTTTTTTGTCTACTGACTCATTTTTGGTATACCACCATTATTGCATAGAAAAATTCCCAAGTACACCGTAATGTTTTTTCCTTGTCTTGTCCTAAGAAACAGACGAAACGGTAGCCATAATCTATCGGGTTACTTCAGGTTGCTCGTTCGTCCCCACTGAGTATTTTAGTCTGCATGTGTCACTGTGTCAGTCGGACCGCAACCGCCGCGTCGAGCGCACGTTCGAATTTTGAAATTCGGTTGTTCGAAGTTTGAAATTAAGAGTGAAACTTTTTTTTTTAAACAGTGCAGTGCTGCAGGTAGGAAGTTTTTTTTTAATCATGTTATTTTATTAGGTACCGAGTTTTTTAGATTACTTTATTCGCTTTAGTTTTTTTTTTTGGTGGTGTTGAAAACATGCGTGCGGTTAGAAAAAGCTTGTATATAAAATGATCAATGCAATGATCAGTTTAAATTTTAATAATAAAATAGTTGTAAAAAGTTAATGACGAATAAACTTATCAAAAAAAAACACTATTAAGATTTAATATTATTCAAATCATATATTATTAACCTATAAAAACATAAATGTATAAAAAAAATTAATCTTAAATAAAACGACGACAAAAGTTTTTTTATACAAAGAAAAGCCAGACTTATACTATAATATATAAATTGTTGATAATTCACTTCACATATATTTTAAGGATAAAAACTAAAGTATGTCTGTCTATTCTATAACCTCTTAACGGCTAAACCAATTAAATTACATTCCTTACCCGGGAAATACTTACGTGAAAGTACTGCAAGTTAACAAAAGTTTCGGAAACTTGGAGAGACTTTTACAAGTAATATAGGAAATATTAACTAAAGGAACGGAACGTACATCCCTATACAATAGTATAAGAACTTTCCTAATATTTCCTGTGAAACATTCCGATAGTTTCTTTCGGCACACCAGGCGAAAATCATCTATTATTCATTAAAATCAATAAACACAGACGATATCGCGTATTTAAGTAATATTGAACTAATGGACAAAATCATAATTATCATAAATATAATTGAAACTTATCTAAATATTTCAGTATCCATTATAAAGTGCACATTAAAAAAAAACGATAGAAAAAATATATTACAGGACATCCCTACACAAATTGACTGAGCCCCACGGTAAGCTAAAGAAGGCTTGTGTTGTGGTTATTCAGCCATCTATATATGATATTGTTATACAAATACTTAAATATATTTTTTGTTGTATTTAATTATTTTTAACTATGATTTTGTTATTTAACTTATATAGGCCTTTTTAATTTATTCTAACTTTCCAATATTAAAACACTCAATTCTTTCTTATAAGTTATAATAAACAAGTGCGTTTTTTTTAATTGTCCTTAAACTATAACTAGAGATCACAGGCCGCAGTGTCGTTTTTGAGCGGGGATCATACTGCAATCGCCAATCCGCCTTCCAAGCTTGTCGATTATGGTATATAACCTTGCTCATAGATTACTCCATGTGCCTGTCTATTGGGGAGGCCTATGTCCAACAGTGGCTGATAGGAATCAATTCTAACTTTCCAATATCAAAAACTCAATTGTTTCTTATTACGCAACAAGTGCGTAATTTTTTTCTGATTTTGCAAATTGCAACTAAAAACGAAACAGTGCTTCTCTTTCCGTCCCCATGCAAAAAACAAGGACAGAAGCCCGAGTTGTCAAGGAAGTTGGTTTATACACGCAAAACGTTTTCTGGGAAT
Organism: Grapholita molesta; assembly: GCA_022674325.2. Taxonomy (NCBI): domain Eukaryota; kingdom Metazoa; phylum Arthropoda; class Insecta; order Lepidoptera; family Tortricidae; genus Grapholita; species Grapholita molesta. The sequence goes on along the minus strand of CP053141.2, from coordinate 2,037,230 downwards.
ACCAGCGCGACTGGTTACACCGTGAACTGGTTTCAACTTCAAGAGGTGTATTGAAGTGCAATTATATGTATACACTGCTTTACCTTATACTATCTACTATCATCGCATTAGCATCTATCACTAGCGGAATCCCTTATGCCTCGTGATCTGATCAGCTATTTCGATTAATCGAACCACGATTCTTTTAAATATAGGTAGTTTCATGAGAGTTGAAGTCACGCACACAATATTATTATTATATAATGTTTTATGAGAGGTAGGGCACAGCGATGACCATCACGCTTGAATCTGGGGCAGCCCGACTGGGGAAGTACCTCCTCCTTACAGAAGACCACAGCCATAATAGCACTGCTACCTTTCAGGTATGTAGTGTTATGTTCCTGATGGTAAGTAAGGTTCCCAGAGCTCCAACCCCCCTTAAAGGCCGGCAACGCGCTTGTGACTCCCCTGCTGTTGCGGGTGCCCATGGGCAACGGTAATTGCTTACCATCAGGCAATCCGTCTGCTCGTTACCCGCCTATGACATAAAAAAAACAACAACATCTCATAGGAAGATTTTGAAATTACTCATTCATTTCATTCATTCAATCATTTCATATAGTTGTGTGCGTTATCCATTCGCCTTAACTCTCGTGGAGCTACCTCTATGGGTTCGAATGATCGGACAATAAGGAGTTTACAAAGTCTTGTAGTCCTACTATCGGAGTAACAGGAGCGGTACCGCGAACATCGAAGTTCGTATATTTCAGGCATCTTTCTCTTTTTCTCCGATTAAGGTGTCACAAGAGTGACAAAGACAATCGACCGAAATTTACGAATATCGTTGTTCGCGGTAGCACCGCTGCTTTTTAAAAGTTCGTCTAGTTCGATCGAATTGAAATTGAAAATAATTGTACAGTCAGCGTCATATAGTTCGTAGCATTCAAAGTACTCAAATAGTTCGGTACACTATACTAATTCTATGGTGTACCGAACTTTTTGAGTACTTTGGATGCCACCAATTATATGACGCTGACTGTACAGGGAGCAAAAGCTTATTTATGCTGTTGGCTGTACTGGTTTGACAGTGTTTGAATACGAGGAGCGAAGGAGTTACGAGATTTGTAGTCTTACGTGTTCTTTATTAAGTTCAAAATCCTTTAACAGCTTCAAGTGCAATTACAACGTTTACGAATTTAGCCAACAATGCATGTCTTCCTTATTCCAATGGGATAAAAAAAAATTATATGGAGTAAAAAGTGATCCTATAAGGGTTCCGTTTTATCCTTTTAAAATCCTCTAATATATATGCGTCGACTTCAACAGTTCGTCGTTTTTTTCTCGTTCGTTAAAAAGTTCTATCACGAATCAAATACGATCAAGTAATATTCAATTGGCTTATTACATGACTTATAAGTCTTATAACATACGTCGAACAACTATACCAAAAACTTAATCAAACAAAAATGACCCTTATGTATTTCACATAAGGCTCTTTATAACTGCGTTACATTATTTTAAATATTACAATCTTATTACAATAGGCATTTATAACAAGCTAAAACAGTCCTTATGACTATGTATTAAGGCTCACGGCGGTAGCAAGTATAATGTGGTACTGGAAACAGGTGCGTAGTTTACAAAACATCATATCGTCTGCAGTATAAATTAATGATTAGCGCGATTTAATTTTACTGTTGTGGCACAAGAGGAAGCGGGAGCGATTTTGGTAGTCAGAGCCCTCTGTGGGCCTGTCGCAAAAATTAAAGTTCGCATATGTCGATCGCTCTGTGAGTCTATTGACGCCATAATTGGAGTAAAAGAGAATGATGCCAGAAATTTTCGAATTTCGTTATAAGCGAGCGTGCATCGCTTTACAATAAGTACATGTTTTGGGACAATCTTATCAGATCTACCTAGTCCTATAATAAGCTCAATAAGGTGTTGTAAGTAGAACAACCTCGGCTTTATCGGTAATATTTAATAATTCGGTGACACTGTAATAAACAAACGCTATATATAGGGCAATGTAAGCTATAAAGTCAATGACAGCTTGGATTATTGGAGTATATACAAATACCTATAGTTCTTGATTTATTTATTGTTGTTAATTAAAAAAAAAAAACAGAAAAAATAATTAGAATTTTTCTTAGTTTTAATTGTTGTTAATTTTAAATATTTGACAGGATAATCAATAAATATTACAGGACATTTTTACACAAATTGCCTGAGCCCCACGGTAAGCTCAAGAAGGCTTGTATTGTGGGTACTCAGCCAATGATATGCATAATATACAAATACTTAAATACATATATAAAACACCCATGACTCAGGAACAAATATCTGTGTTCATCATACAAATATATGGCCTTTCTGGGATTTGAACCCAGGAGCATCGGTTTCATAGGCAGGATCACTACCCACTAGGCCAAACCTATCCTGAATTACAATATTATAAATACGAATAATAACGTAGATCGTTACACGCTATCGCTACCTCTTGTGACTTGCCCACTCTGGCCACATGCCAATTATTTTGGACACTCCCTTGGAAATCCTTGAAACTGCGATTAACTCAGCTTCTAAGTCTGTCGTAGTTGTCTCGGGAACTTGGAGTATAATTCATAAGTGACAGGCGAGTAGTACCCGCTAGTTTTAATTTATTTAGGGGTATTATTTTTTGCCGTGTGATGCCGGCTGACTAGAATAGCACCACCCCATCTCCTCCCGCGGGTGTCGTAAGAGGCGACAAAGGGAAAAGTCCTACGGACGGGCAGCAGCGTCCGTCAAAACCAATTCTACAGCTACTGCGGACGCCAACCCGCCTGCCAAGCGTGGCGACTACGGCAACGACCCTCAAGATGATACAAGTCATATTTGTTGGAGTCCTATGTCCAGCAGTGGCTGAAATGTATGATATTTTTTAATTCTAAAGAAGTATCTATAAAACAAGCAGTAGCGTTAGAGGTACCTACGATTACTTTTCGGACATCGCTCAACATTCTAATTTCCGAACCACCAAAAGCAAATGTTTAGTTTTTCAATATAGAAACCTTAAAAGTTAGCAAATGACAGACATTTTTGTACGTTTCTCACACACAGATATTTCAAAAATTCAGAGAAATTATTCATTTATTATAATACTTCAAAAAACCCCGTCACTTAATTATATAACATCTTAATTACTCATTCGAAGTATATTTTAACATGTTCTTTACGTTACGACTTACGACTATTATTCTAAACGGGGTATTTACCATAATTAATATTGCGTTTATGAGTCATATAGCACAGTTGCACACGCATTCACGGTCATAAATATCGGCACAATGCCTCTATTGTCAATGCACTAAAGTGCATGTTCCGATATTTGTGGCCACCTCCACAGCTCCGATATATCTGATGGCGACTGTACCCATTCGCGTAAGTTTTTAAAGTTTAATCGCTGTCATTTTTGTAACGAAACTTGAAATTTCGTTCAATAATTATTGTAAAGTTATTACAAATAAACGGTACTTAACCGCGTATATTAACTTAAAAAAATACCTCTGACGTTTCTAGAACGACGTTGTCCTCATGGTCTCGGATAAAAACTAGCTGAAATTCACATCGACATCTTCTAGCAACGCGAGTTTATCAATAAATTTGTAATAATGTGTGAAAACCGTGAAAGTTTAAATAAGTATTTTATAGTTGTAAAGTTTCTCGATAAATCAACGCTGTCTCTCATGCCTTGGGCCCTGGCTTCGGGCCAACACTGGACTGATATAATGAAGGGCACAGGGCTATCCTTGAAAATGATAATGTGACGCAATTCAGTCCGATTCACGCACAAGTAAAGAAACTACGGAACCGAAACGGAGACAGAACTATACACGGAAAGATATATTTTCGGTATTTTCAAGGCAAGAGTGAATTTTTATTTTTATGACATAGGCGGCAAACGAGCAGACGGATTGCCTGGTGGTAAGCAATTACCGTCACCCATGGGCACCCGCAACACCAGGGGAGTCACAAGCGCGTTGCCGGGCTTTAAGGGGGGTTGGAGCTCTGGGAACCTTACTCACCATCAGGAACACAACACTACAGACCTGAAAGGTAGCAGTGCTATTATGGCTATGGTCTTCTGTAAGGAGGAGGTACTTCCCCAGTTGGGCTCCTCCAGATTCAAGCATGATGGTCATCGCTGTGCCCTACCTCTCATTGTTGGACGTAGTTTAAGGACATACCCGGGTCCAAAAATAAAAATAGGCTGTTATTGAACCAGCGTGCTGCTCCCTCGACCAGGTGTAACTGAGTTCAGCGTGAAAAGGGGTTGTCGACCTCGTAACATTCGGACCGAACGCATCGGCCGTCTACATATACTCGGTCGGCAAACCCGTGTTTCCCGGCCTCTGTAATGTTCTATTCCTAATAATAGTGTAAATAGTACCTGCTAGTAGACTAGTAGGTGACACACTCGTTTGGCACCACAACACAACTGATTGCGTGCGGAATTTGTAAATATTTACTTTTTTTTTTCTTAAACTCATTAGTCGTTGTCGATCAAACTGCCCTTCTTAATCTTACTACCAATATCTTCATTACGTTCGGAACTAATGTACACTCGCTATCAGATATATCGAAGCAGCCAAGGTGGTCACAAATATCGGAACAACGTCTCTATTGTCAAGGCGTTAAAGTACATGTTCCTATATTTGTAACCACCTCCGCAGCTCCGATATATCTAATGGCATCTGTACAGTCAACCAATCTGATTTATGGGCCACTTCGTACCTTGTCACAGTGAAAATCTATATGAAAGACGCAAAAGATCTCTTATTAACGTCACTGTGACAAGGTTCAAAGTGGCCTAGATATCAAATTGGTTGACTGTACATATACTTACTTACTTATGTATCTGCACCATAACAAGTATGTGTCTTACTTACTGTGATTTACATAAGTTCCGAAAAAGTCATAGCTGTGGAGGTGGTCACAAATATCTGAACAACGTCTACGGTCAAGGCAGTGCATGTTCCGATATTTGTGACCACTTCCACAACTCCGATATACATGATGTCTGAAGTATATTTAAAAACAAAAACACATGTCGACCCTAATCTTTTCACAACTGTAGGAAGAGTAAACAGCAATAGCAAACAAAGTTGACGAAACTGACGAAATGCCTCATTGACCCAAATTTCCGAGACGACTGTCTATTTTTAACCCGTTCTAGTACAACCATCAGATATATCGGAGCTGTGGACGTGATCACAAATATCGGAACATGTACGGTATCGCCAGACGTTGTTCAGATATTTTGACCACCTCCACAGCTCCGATATTTCTGATGTTGTCACAATGATCTGAACGCCTTTATTGTCAAGGTGATAAAGTGCATTTTCAGATATTTGTGACCTACTCCACAGCTCCGATAAAATGTAAGCAGATTAAGAGCGCGGACAAGCATCTCTGTCCATGCAGTACCCTTACCATTTTCGATAACGAGTATCGAGTTTACTATCTGTGCTTCTGTACCCTTACCATGAGTTGTGACTTTGACGTTTTCGATAGCAAGTATCGAGTTTTCTATCTGTGCATCTCGTTCGCACTAAAATGGTACAAGCGAGATGCACAGATAGTAAACTCGATACTCGTTATCGAAAACTTCAATGTCACAACTCATGGTAAGGGTACTGGCTTGTACTATTTTAGTGCGAACAAGATAGTAAACTCGATACTCGTTATCGAAAACCTCAAAGCCACAACTCATGGTAAGGGTACTGCGTTTCTCGTATACAATTGCACGCTGGCGAGCAGTCGACGTTTTCCTGGCGATTCCATAGTAAACGACACCGCTCATGCGACGTCTCCACAGCGTGCAGTTTTATATGAGAACGCCGAGAAAACGCGGGACATACACGCTAGTGGGCCCACGCTCTGTCTATCGCCAGAAAAACGTCGAGTACCCGCCGTTAATGTGCCCGGCCCGATATATCTATGTATTTGACACGCATTTTTTATTTTTTTATCGTACATTTCCACGGAAGCTAAATATACAAATGGGACGATAGGTGTTTTCCATTAATTGATAATATTATCAGCGTAGGTATTTGTTTCAACATGCCCTCAAATATTATCTTATCAGTTATTATTAAATATAAGTATTACCCACATCTGAGGGAGATAAGTTTATTGATATTGGAATTTAGGAAAGGTACATACATACATACATTACATACATTTCGGCCGTATGTAGTCCACTGCTGGACATAGGCCTCCCACAAATATGACTTGTATCATCTTGGGGGTAGTTGCCATTGTCGCTACGCTTAGCAGGCGGGTTGGGGACCGCAGTAGCCGTAGATTGGGTTTCGACGGACGCTGCTGCCCGTCCGTAGGATTTTTCCCTTTGTCGCCTCTTACGACACCCGCGGGAGGAGATGGGGTGGTGCTATTCTAGTCAGCCGGCATCACACGGCGACTTACCGCCCAGTACCGGGTATTTTGCATATCATTTTAAACATCACCCTAAATCATCGGAGACCCTTAACATACTGCGATAACAGTAGATGGTCCCAGAACAGATTGGTGGAAGACACCGCGATCGCCAACCCGCCTGTATCCCTCGTGTATTATCGAAGCCTTGAGAGATTAATATCAATGTATTTCCTTATTGAAAAAATCTCCTTGCAAATCTAAGATAAATAAACAATAATAACTTTATAAGTCATTATTCCGTGAGATGCCGGCTGACTAGAATAGCACCACCCCATTTCCCGCGGGTGTCGTAAGAGGCGACAAAGGGAACAATCCTACGGACGGGCAGCAGCGTCCGTCGAAACCCAATCTACAGCTGCTGCGGTCGCCAACCCGCCTGCCAACTTGCCAAGCGTGGCGACTATGATACAAGTCATATTTGTGGGAAGCCATTGTGTGCATACGGCTGAAATGTATGTTATGTATGTACTTTTTCCTAGTTGTGAAAATGATAATTGTGATGTATAAACATCCTTATCACAGTGACACCACTGATATGATATGATATGATATGATGTGATAACGTCATTTCGCGTAACACGTATATGAGAAAAACTGAAGGACCATGTCTATGTAGTTGTGCAGAGAATTAATATGGAACTTACGTCAACATTTGAATATAGAACGCCGTCATGCGTGTACACACGTTACTACTACATAGGCCAGGGCCTACCGGTAACATCGAAGTTGTCTAGTCTCGTATATTTCGAGCATCTTTCTCTTTTATTCCAATTAAGGCGTCATGAGAGTGAGAAAGACAATCGTCCGAAATTTACGAATATGTGGAATGAACTCCCTACCGGGATTTTCCCTAGGGACTACAGTATGAGGTTCTTCAAAAAAGGAGTGTAGTAGGTTCTTAAAGGGTAGGCAACACGCATGTCAATCTTCTGGAGTTGCAGGCGTCCTTAGGCTACGGTAACTGCTTACCGTCAGGCGGGCCGTATGCTCGTTTTCCGCCGTCGTTGTATTATTAAAAAAATATACATAAAATACAATTAAAATATAAGTTGCGGACTTAACGCCTCCGTAAAGATATTTCGAAAATTTCAAGAATCTTGTCCCTTTTACTCCAAATAAGGCTTAACTGGAGTGACAGAGACAATAGTTCGAAAGCTAACTTCAATTATAGAAAAACAGTCGTGTTTACTTTGTGACTTTGTTAAAAGAACACCTGAGCCCTGAGTGTAAGTTTTTAACGTAACTTTACTTCACGAACGCGTTTGCGTTTCCCATATAAATAACATTATCACTTACGCGTTCGTAAACGTTTTTTTACTTCTAAAGTAACTTACACTAGAGCCTCTGGAGTGGTACCGCGAACATCGAATTTCGTATATTTCGAGCATCTTTCTCTTTTACTCCAATTAAGGCGTCATGAGAGTGAGAAAGACAATCGTCAGAATTTACGAATATCGTTGTTCGCAGTAGCGCCGTTGCATTCCTCAATTAGGTTATTATTGCACCATATTATGAATATAATATTATCAGCTGCTCGTATCTATTTGTAAAGTGCAAGTCACGCTGTGATGTCAGAATATTAGGGTTCCGTATCAAAATGGTTAAAACCCGATCATGGTCCTAAGTTCGAATCCCAGTATATTTATAATTCGATAAAATATTAAAGCATAACTTTACCGCCGATTTTTTTATTAATCGCGCGCTCAATAAGTAAAAACTATTTTCCGCTCATAGATAATATTTATATTCGTTTTTCACTAATTGAGCCGTTGGCGTGTAAGCGACATTTTGACACTAGGGATAAGTTCAAAAGGTTAACCATATTTTATGTAATAATGTCTTCGGTTGCCGCGATAATTACTCATGAAATAAAACAACGAAAACAGATTATATCCACCCGATGACCACGAACGCTGCTATTGCTGCTAAAGGGTTCGAAACGTCGTGATGAAGTTTTAAATTAGTATACGCGATATAATCCGTTATAGTTGTTTTATTTCATATTTGATGTTTTATATTTTAATTTGGACCTAAATTCCATAATATTAATTTTCTACACCACTACGTAGATATAATCTTCCTTTAAGTTAATTTTGGAAAATAAAGAAAACAATTAAAATGACTCGAATTCGCGACTGGGATACATGCCCATCGCTCTAACAACTGAGCTACAGACCTAACTTTAAATAATACGTCCCAAGTCCCTAAGGCTAAAAGCGTAAATACTAAGGCTGCGGTAGTATATTTTATTCAAACCCGTCCACGCTGCGCTAAACATATGATAAATAATAAATAAATAAATATTTCGGACATTCTTACACAAATCGACCTAGTCCCACGGTAAGCTCAATAAGGCTTGTGTTGCAGGTACTAGACGACGATATATATAATAAATAGATACATATAAATACTTAAATACATAGAAAACACCCATGACTCAGGAACAAATATCTGTGCTCATCACACAAATAAATGCCCTGACTGGGAATCGAACCCAGGACCTTCAGCTTCAGATGAACAGAAGGCTGCGATTTTCCCCATTATATCCTTCAATGCGCGTAGCGCCATCTACCGTAAATATGTTAACACTTTTAGTCTCAAGTCATATTGAAAGTTCACCAATATCGCTACTCCATTATTGAAATATATCATAACTAGCTTTTTCTCGCGACTTCGCCAGCCAGCCATGCCCGTCTTTAAAGAATGGTTGAGGGATAAAAATTATCCTATGTCCTTTCTCGTAGTTCAAAATCTCTGTATGACAAATTTTATCCCCATTGGTTCAGAGGTTTAAGCGTGAAGAGGTAACAGACAGAGTTACTTTCGCATTATATTAGTATGGATAGGCATGTACCCCGGAGAGTCGCAAGTTTTTAAATGTTTTTTTAATAATCATGGTTAGCAGACTTCAAATCAAATCAAAATCAAATATATTTATTTCATAAATTGATTAAGGTATAACAGGTCTTACAGTGGTCCCCACACTAGGCAGAGCCTGTATCGTGAGTATCTTAGATAAATATAAATTATATATATATATATATAATAAGTATGAGTGTATGAATTTGGGAGTGTATGTATGAATTAGTTGTGTATGTCTGTGAGAACCTACGTGATAGAAGATATTTATAGTTATTTCAAAATGTCCCCTGCCTCTTTATAATTCCAAGAAAAAAGTAGGGGTAGAATATGCTTAATTGCTGATTAACAAACAAATACTTTAAGTTTTCACCTATACCTATTACCTACCACTCGATCATTCACTCTGAACTAGACCAACATGGCCGCGTTATCTCACTACGATATTATACTACTTATATTGTATAAAGACTTCATTCATTAATTTCATCTCGGACTATTAATTAGTACGAGTTAAAATCTGTGTCCGGAATCAAAAAGGGTACAAGTGACGAACAACTAATATGAAACTTATACCGTTTCTAGGGCTAAAGAAATATAAAGTCATGAAAGTTCATTTGATAATTTTATAGTTTATTTATACTAGCTATCGGCGCGGCGAGTAAAAATATTCGTTTGACAAGCTAGCGTAAAATACCTAATCGGCTTTTGTCGTGAGAAGACCTACCGAAATATCGAATGATTTTCTCTGTCTACACCTTGATTGAAGTAAAAGAGATAGATGCAAGTTTCAATTCGAAGCATTAGACCATTTAAGTAGACGAGGCGTGCTAATAATAATACCACGATCGAAAGGGGTCGTCTTATGTAACTTTACATAGGTATGGCAGAGACGGCACAATTTTCGTTCGACTTTGTCAGAGTCTCACATATTTTTGTCCCCTTTATATGTAACTTAATATGGCCCTCATACGTTTTTTTTTTATGACAAAAGGTGGCAAACGAGCAGACGGATTGCCTGATGGTAAGCAATTACCGTCGCCCATGGGCACACGTAACACCAGGGAAGTCACAAGCGCGTTGCCGACCATTAAGGGGGTTGGAGCTCTGGTAACCTTACTCACCATCAGGAACACAACACTACATACCTGAAAGGTAGCAGTGCTATTATGGCTGTGGTCTTCTGTAAGGAGGAGGTACTTCCCCAGTTGGGCTTCTCCGGACTCAAGCGTGATGGTACTTCGCTGTGCCCTACCTCTCATTGTTGGACGTAGTTTAAGGACATACCCAAGGGTCCAAGAGCGTACTCCTATTTTCAAGGCCGGCAACGCGTGTGACTCCCCTGGTGTTGCGGGTGCCCATGGGCGGCGGTAATTGCTTACCACCAGGCAATCCGCCGGCTCGTTTGCCACTTTTATCATAAAAAAAGACTTAAGGCTGAAATGATGAAGGCAGTTTCATGGTAGCGCTTCTACTGCCCATTCTCCGATAGTTTCTGTACGCAGATTAACGACAAAGTAGGTGAAATACTTAGCTAAAGCACCTGGCCTGTGTAGTAGTAACGTGTGTACACGCATGTTGGCGTTCTATATTCAAATTTTGACTTAAGTTCCATATTAATTATCTGCATAGACATGGTCCTCCAGTTAAGTTTTTCACGTATACGAAACTATCGTCAGATTCTAACATATTAATAAAATTAAAGCGGGTAACTCACGTTTCATAAGTCGAATATTACTCGACATGTTTCACTCCGTAACGAGAAGTATAATCGAGCCGTTTACGTTAACCGGCGCAGACGTCTGAATATATTTTTTTAATACAGGTGCTCAAAAATGGGTACTTTTCGTAGCTGTTTAACGTGCGGAAAGTTGGATTTCGCGCACTAGTGCTTTTTACTTTTCCAGTTTTTTTTTTATTTACACTTGTTCCAATTCATGGATTACTAATGGGTGTTAATACTATAAGTCTCCTTTAAACATCTTAATAAACAAATAACCTACTGTTAATGTAAGAATAAGAAATAACATAAACATGTCACATTTTATTACTTACCTCTTCATCAATCATCATTATAACAAATTTATTTTTAATATTGAACAGCTGCCGAAACGCCTGTCATACAAGAGGCGTTTTTTCTACTGGTTACTGGTTATGTTTCCAAAGGTAGCATTCGATATTGTTTTTATAAATATACACAAATAATAGTAAAAAACGTAGTGTTTGTAAAATATTGTATATTTACAAGTATGTATGTATTTTATACATACATTTAAAAACTTTCATGGAAATGGATTAATAGTAATACTTAAAAAATTCCACTCTAGTCGAATTTAAGCTAAAAAAGACACCTCTTTATAATGTCAAAAATGGTCACTGCGATAATCGAACTTGTTGTTGAACGAGTAGTTGTTTTATTATTTTATTTCTTATTTGTTTTTTCGCAACTGTATTAAAAAACGTCGTTCGATACACGCCCGGAAATGTCCATTCTTCACTCGGCCCGAGTATCGCCATAACAGTAATGACATACTTTCCGCACTAGCATCGAAATGTACTATTTCCTAACTAGTGCGTAAAAAGTGCACTTTTCGCACGCTTCGCGTGCGTAAATTTCACTTTTTAAGGCACTTGCTATGAAAAATTAGGTATCGAACCCAAGTGTCACTCGTGTAAAAACTTCTTTAAGACTCGTGTGATTGTCACCCTCGTTTTACTCGGGCTCCAACATTCACCCTCGTCGAAAAAAAATTTTTTTTCCACTAGTATCGAAATGTACTATTCACGTATAGTTTATAATGCTATAACTTTTTTCAATAAGTTATAAATGTCATGAATGACGCTCGTCCCAACAATATCATATTTCACAGCAAACTTTCCTTAAACATTCATTCAAATAGTCATAAACTATAACTTTACAGTCAGTCAATCATTCATTCATTTGTTTTCCTTATATACAATAACATATATCTTTTTTTACCCAACTAACCGCAATATATAATTGGTTTTTCCTATTCTATTTACGAGGTAATAAGAAAATTGTACTGAAGTATAAATGTGGCATTATCTATGAAAAGGGACCTTATTGTCGATGGCGCTTACGTCGAACCGAACTAAATTTGTACCGCGCCATTATTAACAAAAGCATAAGCGCCATCGACAATAAGGTACCTTTGCATTGATAATGACACAAATACGTATAAAGAAATACTAGTTAGAGTAGACGACTTTCTACGTTCGTAGGATACGGACACACTTATAGAATACTATACGGATTTACCGTGTTATATCAGGTATTGGTCGTACCATGAATTATAATAATTATTAAAATTCATTATTTTATAAATATTTTATCAATTTTGCGATACATTCAATTTCAATTTTATTTTTTTTATTCAAGTAGGTCTAGCCAAGCACAACAAACGCGCACTAATAACATATAAAACAAGCACTTTCGAATAGTCAAATACAAGTATAATCCTAATCTAATAATTAATTTATTAATTAATTAATACAGAGCAATTCATTGGTAAAATTATTACAATATAATATTTATATGTAGATGATACAACGAGGAAATACCGTCAGCATCCTTGGTACAATGCCTCAAGGGCATTTTTTAGATTTTATGTAGTAAGTACTTAAGTAATTGTAGTTATCATAGTATTGTAATTTCTGTAAAAATATATATCTATTTAATAACTCCGACCGATGCATCTGTTTTTAACGATATAATTTTTTTACACCCTCTTTTAACACCATAAGGTTACTTTAAAAATAACTTAATTTAATCTTAAATTTTCTTATTTTTCCGCTATTTTTTTTTTGTTTTATCTGTATTAAGAACCTTCTCCTGACAATAACAAACACAAGTAAAAAATGATTTAGCGAAATCAGTCCAGGCGTTCACGTGTGATGCCGTGACCAAGATAAATAGGCATTAATTATTATAAGTATAGAAATACGGTTGCCACACTTAAATACCTATAATCTAATCCAACCTTTAAATTTACAACTTTTTGTTTCCGTTATGATCGACACGTGTGATACATTACAATAAGTTAGGTATTTCGCTCTCTGTTCAATTAGTAAATATTTTATTTTAATTGATCCATACTTATTGTTCTTTCAAAGCCAACGTTCACTATTATCACATGTAAAACATTTAAATGATAGTTACACAATAATGTTAGGATAGATTTACATGGTATTAAATTTCACATAGCCATTAAATTTATTTAAAGAAGATTCCAAAATAGATTCTTAAAAGATGATCTCTAATTGATTAAATAATCTTCCCTTAAAATAAAATGCTGCCCAATAAGTTTGAAAACTTACTGTCATGAAAAGATAAAACGAGAAATGTAACTATAAAGATAAGACGAGAAATGTAACTATAAATAAATGTAACTATAAAGATAAGACGAGAAATGTAACTATAAATAACATTTATCTCATTTTGTTTCAGACAAACCAAGTGAACCAGTGGTGACCGATGCAACCGCTCAGTCGCCCCGTTTCCCGTGGGCGCACATCGAGTGTAACGTAGTCAGCAAGACGTTAAATTGCATGTGATATAATTTATTTTAGATATAACGACGACTTACAAGAAACAAGGACAACAATTGCAATAAACGGGACATTCTCAGAATTAGAGATGCTTAAAGAAAATAGAATTAGACACGAAATATAACTACTTAAAGTAAATAGGAAAGTAATAAATAATATTACTAAACGAGCACGACATTAAGGACAGTTAAATTAGAAGATAACGTAATAGAACAAGATAGCTGTAAACAATAAAGAATTAGACGAATTAGTAGATGCGCAAAAAATGAAGGATAGCCAGAAACCTTGCCAGCACTCGTTGACAGACGATGCAGTGTACAAAGAAGTTGTTGTTATTGGTAAGTAATTCACTATTTTTTTCATCTTCAACCGTAATGAACTAGAAACACGTCAAATTAGTTTATTAAATATTTGGATTTGATTTTTAAATTTAAACGACTATATATAAATAGAGCTGTTTAAATTAAAAAAATAAATAGCAAGCTTGGTCACTTTTCTTTCCAGCGACATAGTGGAGGTTGTAAGGTTGTTATGACATTAACACAAAAAATGGGCGTTCAAAGATGGCCGCCACACGTTCTACTTAAAAAAAAAAGTATTTTCTCATCCCGGTGGCTACTACGGCAAGTTTGCATTGGTATCATTTTCTTATAAAAAGAAGATTTGGAATTAATTTCTGAAATTAGTTTTATACAGTTTCACAGTAATTTTACAAGAAATACATAAAAACTTGAATTTAAGTTGCAGATTTTTGTTTTGAGAGCTAATTTTGTATAGTGACAAAAAATGTCTTACAAAATATAATGAAGCCTAATTTATGTAGATCAAAATTTACTTTTAACTTCCTCCACTAAGATGGCCAAGCGATGGTTGAAACGATGGTGATATTCAGTTGTGATCTAATAGTTTTGGCCATAAGCCATTTAAAACCACTACTCTCTCCATCATGGTGGCCTGCATGATGGGATGTAAAGGAGCTATTAATTATGAGCCATATGCCATATAATTTATCATTCGCGTAATATATTCGGTTGCCACAACATAAATTACATCGCGTTTCTTATAAGTTGCAATAAAATCCGGTTTAAAATATTTCATTTCGTATTCTTACTTTGCATTTTAAAATTATGGGCTTATGAATGAAGATACCTTATTTTTTTAAATTGTATGTTAATATGCTTATTATTCTTTGAAGGCAGTATGGTCAAATATATCGTAACACATCCTTAGTACAAAATAAAGATCTGTGTCGATATATTTGACCACTTTAGTCGCCACTACATATTTGACACTGACTGTCCAATGTACTGGCGTTTATAATTCTTACACTATTCAATTCATATATCAGTTATAGGTGAAAAACTTAACTGACGGACCATGTCTATGTAGTTGTGCAGAGAATTAATATGAAACTTTCAAAATTTGAATATAGAACGCCGACATGTGTGTACCCACACGTTACTACTACATAGGCCAGGTGCTTTTTCACTTATATCGTTTACATTTGTCACACACACACATTGTTAATGATTATGACAAAAGCGATGTGATACAACACATCAATTTATCACATATTAGCTTTAATAAATTATGCGTCAACAGGAACGACCATAAAGTAATGTTCTCAAAGCACTTATTTTATTTTTAATTCCTTCCGACAGGCCAATGACATATGCCTGTTTGTAGATCAAAGCTTTAAACATAATTATTCTGCTGTTCTTATTTCATTTTTATTGCTTCCGCTTAAAGTTGATATTCTTTTAAATCTATTGTTGTGCTTACGACATTTTTCTTTCGGGTTTCCAAACGTTCTAAAAAAACATTCGACTGTTGCAATTTGAAGCTTATAACTGTCACCTAAATGTCATTGTAATAGAAGGACGGGGTTGAGTATTTGAAATTAAAATAGTCAAATAAAACGAAATAACTTGCAAAATAGAACAAAATGTAATGCTGCTATAACAGCGCCGCGCAGACTGGTTTTTGCCGGTCGCGCGCGCCACGCCCGAGGTGCGTCCCTCCCCGCACCCGCGTCGTTCCCCTCGCTCGCCCGGTCGCAGCGGGGCTAAGCGCGGGAAACTTCAAAATTAAAAAATAACCTAACTATGCACGAATAGTCGTGCTGCCTAACATTACCACCCCCCAGTTGGAGTATTCAGGCGACAAATGTACCGTCCGTAGGCAGCACGGCTACTCGAGCAACGGGACGGCGCAGCGTCCCAGTGGCCGTTTTAATATCAACTACACGCACATGACCATCACTTCCCGGATAGACTTTGGTTATTATGCCACGGGGCCACATGTTACGCGGTTGTCTGCCGTCACACAACACCACTACATCACTCACTTTGACAGAGTCCGTCGCTGTTGCCCACTTCTGACGTCTTTGAAGAGTAGGCAGGTATTCTCTGGTCCAACGCCGCCAGAACATTTCTGCTAAGGCATTTGCCTTCTTCCATTGACTACGAGCGTTGACGTCGGTTGGATCGTAGGCCACTCGTGTATCTCCAGCCGCAGTCCCTAGCAGGAGATGGTTCGGAGTAAGCATTGTCGGTTGGGCATGATCAGTCGCCAAATATGCAAGCGGACGACTGTTTACCACCAACTCCGCTTCAAGCATGACGGTGAGTAGAACCTCTTCTGATGGCGCGCGCTCTTTCAGCGTGGAGTGAAGAGCATTCTTCACGGAGCGGATAAGCCGTTCCCACGTTCCACCCATGTGCGGAGCTGCAGGTGGGTTGAACCGCCACTCAATGCCCTTAGACAGGGCCTCACCTTGTAGTCGCTCGGTGTTGAGGTTACGAAGGGCGGCGCGCAGTTCTTTGTTCGCACCAACGAAGTTTGTGCCGCAGTCGCTCAGGATGGTCGCTGGTTGCCCACGGCGCGCTATCAAGCGGCGCAAGGCCAGTATGGCAGAATCACTGCTGAGCGATGCAGCCAACTCGAGATGAATGGCGCGTGTAGCTAGGCATGTGAACAACACGCCCCATCGCTTCTCCCTGCGCCGTCCAATTGTTACCTCCATCGGACCGAAATAATCGATCCCACAGTTGACGAATGCGCGTCTGGTTGTAGTCAATCTAACGAGCGGTAAGTCGCCCATCTTCGGTGGATTAGGCCGCGCGCGCTGCACACGACAGTACTGGCAGCGCGCTACGACTGCCTTTACAGTAGGCCGGACGCAGATCACCCAGAACCGTTCCCGCAAGTTATTGACGACAGTTTCGTGGTTAGCATGCAGAGCACGTTCATGATAGTGCTGAACCAGTAGCCGCGTACTGCGGCAGCTGCCGTCGAGTATCACGGGGTGCCTCTCATCAAATGACAGTTCGGTTGAAGCCCCAAGGCGACCCCTGACACGCAGTAGCTCGTCTTCATATATCATAGGATCGAGTTTCAGCAAGCGGCTGGACTTGGGCAGTGAACGCCCAGCTCGAAGCGCGCTCAGCTCATCAGGAAAAGAGTGGGCCTGTGACTGTTTTAATAGAAAACGCTCGGCTTCCTGCAAGACATTCACAGTGATCTCGCTTACCACTGTCCTGTTCTTAGCTCGGCACGCGTGTATAAAGGCAAGCACGCGTGCAGTAACACGCACGGCTCGCGTCCACGTGGAGTAGCGCGTCACGTCGATGATTGGCGTGCTGACCTCAGCTGCAACATGTGCCCTCTCCAAGCACTCCGGATCCTCAGCGGGGGACTCTTCACGGCTCCAGCTCGGCCATGGTACCTGTGGATCACAGAGAAAGGGGGGACCCGAAAGCCACATGCCCTTGTCATTAGGCCAGTCCATCCTGGTTCCCTCATCAGCAGGGTTAGATTCGGAAGGAACCCAGTGCCAATCACTTCGCTTACTCAGATTATCAATTTCGGCTAATCTATGTGAAACATATTTCTGATAATCCCGTGCGTCTGAATTAATCCACAATAAAACTGTCTTTGAGTCGCTCCAAAGATACAGGTTGGTGATAGCGAAATCTACTTCAGATTTTATGGTCACAGCTAATCTGCATGCCAAAACCGCGGCTTGCAGTTCCAGACGTGGAATCGAAACTACCTTCACGGGGGCTACGCGTGCTTTTCCTCCTACCATAGTGCATACCCTATTACCGTGGCTATCAGTACCTACTAGGTATCCTACAGCAGCGTAAGCCTTTTCGCTAGCGTCACCGAACACGTGAAGATCTACTGACACCGTCGGTTGCAGACCGTACCATCGAGGTACAGCCACGTCGGACAGAGCTTTCAACTTACTGAGCCATTTGAACCAAATAGTGGCTTCTTCGTCCTTAATGCATTCGTCCCACGAAATACCCGACTGCCAGACGCGTTGCATTAAGACTCTCGACTGAATGACACATGGATACACCAGCCCGAGTGGATCGAAAATGCTCATAATAAATCTGAGGAACTGGCGTTTGGTAGGCTTGATCTGCCCCTCAACCAACTCCATTGGCAAGCGCTTAAATGATAAATCGAATTTCATACAGTCGCTTGCTGGGCACCATATCAACCCCAATGTACGCTCGTTATCAGACTTATCTAATTTAACCTGACCCGGGACAACAGATGGCAGCCTTTCGCCCAGTTCCTTTGAATTAGTCACCCACCCCCTGATATCAAAACCACCGGCTCGGTGAATGTGGGTGACGTCTGCAACCAGCTGTTGTGCCGTGTCTACTGAGTCCACACTATCTAAGTAGTCATCAACATAATGTTTATTTTTAATAGCCTTGACCGCCGCAGGGTGTGTGTTAGCGAACTCTTCAGCATTTTTATTTAACACATAAATCGCAGATGTGGGACTGCAAGCTGCACCAAAGATCATGGAGTTCATTACGTAAATCGAAGGTTCATTGACCCTATCCTGACCGCGCCATAGAAACAGCTGAGCCCCCTGATCGGCCTCACGAATATTAACGCGCATAAACATGTCAGCAATGTCGGCGGTAAAGGCTATTTTACCCGATCTGAATTTAATTAAAACACCTAACAAAGAATTCATGAGGTCGGGTCCACTTAACAAATTATTATTTAATGAAGTGCCCTGATAGGTAGCGGCCGCATCGAAGACGAGACGTAACTTGCCGGGTTTATTCGGATTCGTTACGCCGAAATGAGGCAGGTGCCAAACGGGACTAGCCCTAAAACTGTCTACCTTGCGCGCGTAGCCCGCGTCCACCAGTCTATTTATTTGCTTAGTGTAGTGAGTAGCAAATTTAGGATCGCGGTCCATTTTTCGCTCGATTCCAGCAAGACGTTTGAGCGCGTAATCGTAGTTGTCGGGCATTTCAACTTGATCACGCACCCACAACAACCCTACTTCCCACTGCTGGGCCTTACCCGTAACACGGCGACAGGTTTGATCTAATATTTTTAGGGCGCGTTCCGACTCTGAGTTAGACCGTAATTTATTTAAAACACCTAAGGCCTCTAGCTCAAATTGGGCCCTAACTAATTCATGCAGTTGATCAAACGCGGACATGCAATTTACGGAGTCGATTTCGCTACCACCCCCCCTATTTAAAGGGCCATGTACTACCCAGCCTAAATGAGTATGCGATGCAACCGGACGACCGGATTTACCTTCACGGATATCCCTGGTGATGATGAGGTCCCAGTTGTCCTGGCCCAGGACCAGCATAGGTTTCGCCTCCCTCATTTCCTCGCAATCCAGGTCCCGCAGGTGTACATTTTCCTCGAAGACGCGCGCCGGTATTGTTTGCTTCGGTAAGTTGAGGTTACACATGGTACGAACGGAAATATCATGATTAACGCCATTCGGGCCGCGCAATATCACTTTAACTCTTCGCGAGTTATTGTCACTAACACACTGTTCTCGCGCCATCAATAACTGAAGCGGCACTATAGGTCCATCAAACTCACTCGCGAATTTATCGTCCAAAATAGAGCACGACGCTCCTTCGTCCAGCAGTGCGTAAATATTATGTTCGACACCGGTATTACTTGAAATTGTTACTGGTAAAACTTTTAGTAAAGTACTTGCACGACACTCCCCAACATTCGTTAAAGTTTCGTATTTCGCCGTCGAAGCTGTAGTCGCGAGCGCCGGCGACGGTATGTTAGGCTGGGGCCCTTCTGCGGGAGTAGCGGCTTGAACGTTATGCAACAAGTCGTGGTGCGAATAATTACACTTAGTGCACCGCTTCGCGCGACAGTACCTACTCGAATGAGTTTTCAACATACACTTAAAACATAGTCTGTTTTGTTTGATAAAACTCCACCGGTCTTCAATAGACATTGTTTTAAAGTCATTGCACTCGTACAGTTTATGGTCCGCCTTGCACTTAACACACACAGTTTTTTCTTTTTGTTCAGACACTGTTGCAATACTCTCCGCTTGAGTATGAACTCGCTGACTCGTCCCGCCCGCGCGCACTGGGGCCGCAGCCTTATCGCGCCGGCCGGCCGGGATCGCAGGTGCGACGCGGTTGGTGCTTGTAGTGTTCGCACTGATCGGGGTGTAATACGACGACGCCCGCGTAATTTGACCTAGGAATTCGACGAACATAGTTAGATTTGGGCTCACTCTTAAATCTACGCCGCCATCGATGTCCATACGCATAGCGAATTCACCGTATTGTGCTCGTTGGTAAGGTGTTAGTTTATTTAGCAACTCGTTTACTAACTGCGGGTTGTTCAAATAGCCTTCTGCTCGTATACTTTTAAGAACTGACACGCAGTTACGCACAGTCGTAGTAAATTTACGTATTTCTTGCCCATTTTCGCTCACTTTAGGTAACTCCCGCACTTTCTTTAAGGCGCAATCTAAGAGGCGCGTAGGGTGCCCGAACTCGTCCTCGAGAGCCTTCATTACTTCCTCGGGGTCAGTGGAGGTTCTTAATAAGTCTCGAACAGCTGATTTCGCTTCACCAATGAGAGCTACCCGGAGTCGCGCCATGTTCTCGAACGGTTTATAATCGTGCATTTCACTTGTACTGCGATACGCCTTTTCAAAACTGAGCCAATCTGAGGCGTTGCCATCATAGATAGGTATCTCGTGAACTTGGCGCGGAACATGTCTCCTCTGCCCTAGCTTGCCAATGGCCTCCGCTAGCCGGTCAATGTCCGTTAGAGCCTGGCTCTTCGGTAGCGGCGGCGGTGGCGGCGGCGGCGGCGGCTGCGGCGGCTGCGGCGGCTGCGGCGGCTGCGGCGGCTGCGGCGGGGAGAGGGCGCGCGCGGCGCGGGCGTGTCGGCGAGCCAGCGCTTCACGCGCGCCGCTGTTTCTCCGCTCGCGACACTCGGCGCCGCCTCGCCAAGGTCCTCTTCCTCCTGAAGCTGAAGGCGGCCATGTCAAGGGCGAGTTTCTTTTTAATAAGATTCTGTCTAATTCTCGCCCCTTCCGAGTTCCGCTTCGTATTTGGCGCGTAAGCGTTGCGCAGTAAGGGCGGCTTGGCTACGTTTCGAATCTTGGCCACGCTGGCGTCGCTTCTCGCCCGCACGGTATGTTCGGTAGCGGGCGACTGCATCCCCGTCGGTGGTATTTCATCTCCGTGGTCGTTCTGACCACCCACCGAACGCCCTGGCTGAGGAAGCGACGCGGGCGGCACCACGCCGTTACTCGACGGAGTACCTACTCCCGAATCTGGCGGTTTCTCCGAAATTGCCCTTGAATTGCTTCTTGTTATCCGTTTATCACTCATAGCTATTATAATTTCCACTTTATCCGAGTTCGTAAGGACCACTTTTGTAATAGAAGGACGGGGTTGAGTATTTGAAACTAAAATAGTCAAATAAAACGAAATAACTTGCAAAATAGAACAAAATATAATGCCGCTATAACAGCGCCGCGCAGACTGGTTTATGCCGGTCGCGCGCGCCACGCCCGAGGTGCGTCCCTCCCCGCACCCGCGTCGTTCCCCTCGCTCGCCCGGTCGCAGCGGGGCTAAGCGCGGGAAGCTTCAAAATTAAAAAATAACCTAACTATGCACGAATAGTCGTGCTGCCTAACAGTCATAATACTTTAATTCTATCATTACGCTTACGACGTTTCTATTATCAGAAATTTTGCATCGATTCGAAACTCGCGCCAAATATCCTAGACATTGCGAACGTACTTCGGGATGTTGATCATACCATTCCTTTCACTCACTTTATTTGCAATGGGAGTAGAAGAGAGATAGCGTTAAAGTTTCTTTGTTATGAGATGTTTCATACAATGTATATGTCTTACTTTTTACTACCAAAACGTGCTATACCAGATTGGGTTTCACGTGTGTCTATTTATATTTAAAGGACTTTACTACAATGGAATGTTAGTCGTGTAACTAATTGTCGATTTTCTTAACGACCGGCAAATTGGCAAGGACCATGCTCTACAATGTACTTATGAACTCAAAAGTAACATAGTTGTACTTCAAGGACTTGAAAATACAACTTGTTATAAGTGACATTATTGTCTCTGACATTGTATAATTTGTAATTTTGTGAATAAATGACACTTAGTAAATGTCTCAGTCCTAGACATTGCCAATAAAACCAATCTTTTAAGCACAATTACACAATTTCAGAATGTATTAAGGTGCATCTCAAAATGATACAACCCATTTCATCATTGGCTGTATCAACATTTTTTTTTGCTTTTACTCCCTTCTGTAACATTTAAAGAAATTTTATGCCACGTTCACATGCCATAGGTTCACATGATCATGGAAACTAATATATAAAAAAAACCGTCAGTTAATACAACAAATATTTCAAATGGGCATTGTAGCTCTTTTTTTAACCTGACCCAAGCCTCGCCTGTTAAAAAAAGTTAGCACCTACGCTTTAACGTTATCATAAATCGCAATTTATACAATCAAATGACTCTCCGATCCGTATCTGATTTATCCAACCTTAGAGGTTCATGGCCGACGATCTTGAATAAAACGCATATAATCGACTACATTACATTACAAAGAAGCATGCTTCGTGAATCGACGTAAGCGACACATTATTGTCCATTTAATTTTAGACCTTACGCTTTTAGTATACTGTTTCAAATAGGATAACTTATTCCTTTGTTTCTACCTTTAGTTGTTGTTATTAGCTATCAGTCCTATGTGTACGAATAGGTCTATGGAAGTTTCTCGTGAGTCAGGACGTCAATTGGTTCCGATTGCTGCTAAATTGGGGGTCTAACGTTTGATTTTAATTGAACTGTTTCGTAATGTGATCTGTCTAAGGCGTTTGACACGTGTGGCGTTTTAATCACGGTACTAACTTTGTCTAATGCATCATTATATTATCTATTTCGCTTCCTTGCAGTTATTTATCATATCTAATGTTTTAAATAATAGTTTTAGTTTGTACATTACATACAGTGAGTACAAAATTAATAATATTTGCCGCAGGGAGGCATTTTGGGACCTTAAATGTTTGTTTGTATTAGAATATTGAAATCAAATATCCTCTTCTAATATATGTTGCTTTCACTGTCAAACGATGTGAGATATGAAATAAAACAATAAAATTATAGAACTAATCAAATTATTTTTCACGGCACTCGGAATGAGCGTTTTTTTGCATTTTATCCACAAGCGTGCATATTTTTTTTATTCACGATAGATGAGTGGATGGACATCTTTAGGCTGATTTAAATTTAAATGAATGATTAAAACTAAAGTCGGTTTTATAGTAATCTTGAAAATTCTAATATCATAAATAAATTATGATAATCGAGTGTATACGACACATTAGTGACCCCTATTTGGGTCAAAAACAACATATTGTTCACACCTTTCCTGAGGAAATGAACAAAAATTTGGGATTTCAGCTCTATACGCATAACACCATTTTCTGTTTTAAAGGGTAATTAAGTTTCTGTCAAAAATGACATTTTTCATACAGTCAGCAGCAAAAGTGGCTAAGCGTTTGAGGTGTACAAAATGACCTACACGCGCTCTTATTCTCTTGCCAATAGAGATGTGTTGACCTCATTTTGAACACCTCAACCGGTTAGCTCCTTCTGCCGTTGACTGTAGAAGCTTTTATTTTTTTTATTATGGAGAAACGTCTGCTAGCGAATATCTTCGATATTTAAATCGAAAGAAAAATAGAAAAAAATTGACTCGCAGCGGGACTCGAACCCACAAACAACAACAACAAGCTTGCTGTACAAGCTTTTATTCCACAATCGTCATCTACTCATCAAAAGTATTCTAACGAGCCTAAACATCACGGGTTTAACTTGTGTGTTTTTTTTTTATGCTACAAGACTTCCCCATCGACTTCGACTCAACCGGAATTCTTAACCAAATGAGAGACAAACATAGAAATAGAACGTTTTGACATATGTCAATATAATTGTTTCAGGCAACGGCCCCAGCGGGATGGTGACATCGTTTATGCTAGCTGGCAACGTGCCTTATCTCAAGGAGGTGCCAGCCGACTTGCCCATAGACGACATGCTTAGAGCCAGGTTAGATCATCAATAAATTAATATTCATAGGCATTCATTTAGTTTTCTCTTCGCCTTCGTTCGTTAAATTATGTATATGTTATGAAGTGGCAATGGGCAGGCCACATTTCACGCAGAGTAGATGGCCGATGATGTCGAAAAGTGTTCGAGTGTAGACCACGGACTAGCAAGCGCAGCGTAGGACGCCCACCCACAAGATGGACAGACCACCTGTCGCCGGAAGACGGTGGATGCAGGTCGCTTCCAACCGGTACATGTGGAGGTTCAAGGGGGAGGTCTATGTTCAGCAGTGGACGTCTTATGGCTGAGATGATGTTGTAAAAGTTATATTGTACAGTCACCATCATATATATCGGAGCTGTGGAGATGGTCACAAATATCTGAACATGCACTTTATCGCATAGAGGCGTTGTTCAGATGTTTGTGCCCACCTCCACAGCTCCTATATCTGATGGCGACTGTATGTGTTACTTATTACAGTAATTATTTTTGTTTGCAGATTGGAAAACTTACCTCCCGGACAGAGTCTATACGAAGCAGATCTCACAGAGCTTGCCGAGGGCCTAGAGGGTCGGAGTCAGAACCCCATTCCATTACTGGTGAGTACCCTCACTAAAACTCTTTTTCTCCTACTCCTTCGCTTGAGTTTCCCACTCTTAAGGTGGTTAAAACTGGTTGGTGAAAAACTTCTCTAAAGCACCTGGCCTATGTAGTAGTAACGTGTTTACACGCATGTCGGCGTTCTATATTCAAATGTTGACGTAAGTTCCATATTATTTCTCTGCACAACTACATAGACATGGTCCTTCAGTTAAGTTTTTCACCTATAAATACATTTCAGCCGTATGCAGCCCACTGCTGGACATAGGCCTCCCACAAATATGACTTGTATCATCTTGGGGGTAGTTGCCATAGTCGCCACCCTTACCTATAATTGCCTTCAAATTAAGGAATATTCTTGAGTGGCGATAACAAAACGAAGACGTAGCGTAGCCCATCAACTAGGTGGACCGACTGTCTTTTTTTTATACAAGACTGACCAGCGTTTGACCTCAGTCGCACCTGATGGTAAGTGTCGACGAGGTCGAGTGTGTAGCACGCTGGTTCAGTAACAGCCTTATTCACTCTTGCCTTGAAAAGATCCAAATTATTTTCCGGGAATACAGACGAAGAGAGCAAATACCATTCTTTCTATCTAGTGCGGGTCGCGGAAAATTGTTGGACAGTAGTAGCCCCAGCAGTGGACGCGTTCAGCTAATGATTATGAACAAAAATATAAATTGAAAGTATGATTCATAATATTAAATGTGGCTATTGCAATACATCATTTGGACCCGGGTATGTCCTTAAACTACGTCCAACAATGAGAGGTAGGGCACAGCGTTGACCATCACGCTTGAATCTGGGGCAGCCCAACTGGGGAAGTACCTCCTCCTTACAGAAGACCACAGCCATAATAGCACTGCCACCTTTCAGGTATGTAGTGTTGTGTTCCTGATGGTGAGTAAGGTTCCCAGAGCTCCAACCCCCCTTAAAGGCCGGCAACGCGCTTGTGACTCCCCTGGTGTTGCGAGTGCCCATGGGCGACGGTAATTGCTTAACACCAGGCAATCCGTCTGCTCGTTTGCCGCCTATGTCATAAAAAAAAAAAAAAACATCATTTTCGTGACAGTATCAGGACACTTCCATGTAACGCGACAACCTACCACACCATATCTGATTTGGCTATTGGTTGCTCGGTATCAAAGGTCAAACACCGTAGTGTATCCGTATCAACCGCTATCAGTATATACGCACTTTTGATACTATATATATTATATATATTCGTGTGTTTTATCTATATTTGTTTGTAACAAAATGACGAAGCGATTTGTGTCATTATCAATGAAAATAACCTTATTGTCGATGGCGCTTATGCTTTTGTTAATAATGGCGCAGTACAAATCCAGTTCGGTTCGACGTAAGCGCCATCGACAATAAGGTCCCTTTTCATTGATAATGTCTCATTTTTTCTTGCATTCAATCGTCACCCTCAAAATCCGGTTCTGCGCCCCCAGCATACAGTCTACGGATTGCTAAAATTAAGAAGGATTAGCCATTAAAAAAAAATTGATAATATTTCTTTAGTTTATGGACGGTCTGACTTCACTGTCCTAGTGTCAATCCCTTATTATAGAAAAAATGCCAAAACATAACATAAACAAGTAAAACTAGTCGGATTTAAAGCCTGTTCGTACTAAAATTATGAAACCATTTTGACTATGAAATAAATATCATTCTAACATTCCTTACACAAATTGACTGAGCCCCATGGTAAGCTCAAGAAGGCTTGTGTTGTGGGTACCTATTACCTCCTCCTTACAGAAGACCACAGCCATAATAGCACTGCTACCTTTCAGGTATGTAGTGTTGTGTTCCTGATGGTGAGTAAGGTTCCCAGAGCTCCAACCCCCCTTAAAGGCCGGCAACGCGCTTGTGACTCCCCTGGTGTTGCGGGTGCCCATGGGCGACGGTAATTGCTTACCATCAGGCAATCCGTCTGCTCGTTTGCCGCCTATGTCATAAAAAAAAAAAAAAAACCTACTCAGAAAACGATATATTTGCTGTGTCCAACAGTGGAGTAGTGGGCTGATATGATGATGATTTATAAAAAAAGGATTAAAATCGTTATCCTTCCTGCTTTGTCATGCTGCAAAAACACGTTGCCTCACTCGTGGTCGATAAGATACTCTGTATACTTGTTATGTAAGTTACAAGTCACTGTTATTAATACCTTATACTCGTACTTATCTATCTCAAATGATACGTGTAAAACTTAACTCAAGCACCATAGGCCCATTGCATAACAATTTACAACTAATAATATTAGTGGAACTCTCTTTCTAATAAAAGAAATTGGAAAGGGACTTCCGCTAATATTATACTTAGTCTATGTAGTTGTGCAGATAATTAATAAGGAACTTACGTCAAAATTTGAATATAGAACGCCGACATGCGTGTACACACGTTACTACTACATAGACTTTAGCTAAGTTTTTCACCGATACCTCTTATAGACTCATTTATACCAAGCGGTTGTATTTGTTTAATTTTCAGTACATATACTGCGTGGGCTATTTGGATTGGTCTGTATGGGAAAATCTGTAACAAAGACATACAAAAATCTGTTCTTAGGAACTATGTTATTGATTTTAAGGACAACAAAAACTGCATACATAGATTTAAAAAAAAAACTTGTACTCAGCTCGGGAACCGACTGGGGTTTGACGGCAGGTCTGGTGGGTAGCAGTGGCGGCGCGTTCATACTAGCCGATTCCCGCCGGCTTGACTAACTTTGCTGCAGTACAACGGTTTTCCTTGGGCTCCAGAAGAAAAGGCTAAGACATTCGGCTCTGTATTGCCTAAGAAAAAAATTGGCGCGCCGCCACTGGTGGGTAGTGACCTGCGTTCAAATCCTAGGCATTTCTTTGTGTGATGAGCACAGCTATTTGTTTGGGGTGTTTTCTATGTATTTGTATAACACCTATCGTTGACTGAATACCCACAACCCAAGTCTTCTTGAGCTTACCGTAGGGCTCAGTCGATTTGTGTAAGGATGTCATGTAATATTTTTTCTCTTTATTCATTTAATATGTTAAGTTAGGTTTTTATAACATGTTTATATATTTACAGTTTCGTTAACAGAATTTTCTACTCATTACAAACATAATTTAAGTTAAACGGAAGACGTGTGTTAAACTTGAAATGACCACGATTTTTTTCTATTCCATATACAAAAAAAAAAAATATGTTCAACAGTTTAAGCTTTGTAACAGACATATTTACATCAAACTCAAACTCAAACGTTTATTCAGTAAGTAGGCCACAAGGGCACTTTTACACGTCGAGTATACAAAAGTAAAAGACAAAAATAAAAACTACACCTCTGAACCACCCGAGAAGTATTTTGACTTTTATGACCGGCAAGAAACTCGGAGGGACTTATTTTTTCAAAACAGTATACAAAAAAATCTTAAACATACATGCTTAATTCTGTAAGAAAACATATCTAACAATTACAGTAATTAAATACCATAAAAAAATATAGATAAAATTACCTACAAGTCCAAATATGAATGCTTAGAATTAAATTAACATGACGTTTGGTATGCTTTCTTATCTGAACTGTGTCCCCATTTATATTAGTGTATCTTTAATATAAGCCTATCATTTTCTCAGCCGAAGGTCGTCCACTGCTGGATATAGGCCTCCCCCAAGGGACCCACAGTGACCGGCAATGCGCCACCCGCACCCAGCGGATTCCCGCGATCTATACCAGTTCGTCGGTCCACTGTAAAGTCAGCAGCAGAAGTGGCTAAGCGTTTGAGGTGTTCAAAATGAGGTCAACACATCTCTATTGTCAAGAGAATAAGAGCGCGTGTAGGTCATTTTGAACACATCAAACGCTTAGCCGCTTTTGCTGCTGAGTGTACCTATTGGTAGATCGTAAATAAAGTATAAATAAATAACCTTCATACAATCGTGATTGAAGACTTGCTTGGCTATAAAAAATGCAAAAAAAACTCCTTATAACACTACTAGCGGCCTTGGTCGTAACTTGAAACAGGGTTCACTGGGCGCAATAATGTGACCATTTCATTGTTGACCCTATTCCAAGCGTAATACGATGTATCAACCACGTACGTGCCAATTGAATTTCAACCTTAGTTGTTAAAATTTAAGGTTCATATTAGATTGGAGTATCGAGAAACTGATTCGATTCAACCATTTACCGCTTAAGAATCGCGCTCAAGCTCCACGCACTAGGCGACATGTTTCAAGTAAGCTCAATAAGGCTTGTGTTGTAGGTACTAGACAACGATATATATAATAAATAGATACATATAAATACTTAAATACATAGAAAACACCCACGACTCAGGAACAAATATCTGTGCTCATCACACAAATAAATGCCTGACTGGGATTTGAACACAGGACCATCGGCTTCATAGGCAGGGTCATTACCCACTAGGCCAGACTGGTCGTCGTTTCTCTCTCAAGCTCTGGTACCCATTTTCAAGCCTTCAGAGCTTCAGAGTTTCAAAAGATATATAAGTATCAACATTATCTTTAAAGTGGCATATGTTGCAAATATAAAGAGCACTAGCAGCCTAGCGGTAAGACCGTGCGACTTGCAATCCGGAGATCGCAAGTTCAAACCACGGCTCGTACCAGTGAGTTTTTCGGAACTTATGTGCGAAATACCATTTGGTATTTACCAGTCGCTTTTCGGTGAAGGA
Source organism: Grapholita molesta (assembly GCA_022674325.2). Lineage (NCBI taxonomy): Eukaryota > Metazoa > Arthropoda > Insecta > Lepidoptera > Tortricidae > Grapholita > Grapholita molesta. Next base: position 2,007,638 of record CP053141.2, on the reverse strand, counting down.
AAACATCGTGAGGAAACCGGGCTACTCCCAATACAGCCCAGGTTGCCCTGGGTTGGAAGGTCAGATGGCAGTCGCTTTCGTAAAACTAGTGCCTATGCTAAATCCCGGGATCACTTGCCAAGCGGACCCCAGGCTCCCACGAGCCGTGCCAAAATTCCGGGACAGCGAGAGGAAGATGATGATGTTGCCAATGGATGACACATATATTTTACCTTTGAAATTTCGAATTTGTATGTAAATTTGAACGAAGTCGTGTGCCAAAACTAGTATAAAATAAAATCATCACAATCACTCCACCCACTGCTGGACACTGCCTTCCCACAATCCCCACAGTCAGCAATCTCTAAGCACGAAGGCCCCAATGCCATAATAGCGACTTGGCGACGCATAGTAGTTCGAATCGTCTATTGCCAGGATATCTCTGATCGGCTTGTTGATCCTGTAGCGCTGCGTAGAGATGTAGCCTCGCTCTGCATCTTCTATCGCATTTACAATGGAGAGTGTTCTGAGGAATTGTTCAGTTTATTCCCAGCCGCCTCCTTCCGCCATCGTTCAACGCGGAAAAATTTCCACCTGGACCACCACATGCGTATGCGTTTCTCTAGAAACTTCTTGCCTCGCACATCAAAACTGTGGAATGATTTGCCGTCAGCGGTATTGCCGGGCCGATACCTACGACCCTCATAACTTTAAGAGCGTACTCCTATCTTATAGGCCGGCAACGCTTATGACTCCCCTGGTGTTGCGGGTGCCAATGGGCGACGGTAATTGCTTACCATCAGGCAATCCGTTTGTTCCTTTGCAACCTTAATCATAAAAAAAAATTAAACATAATCAAACATTATCTACTGAACCAATATTGATTAGACTGTGGTAGAAGAAAAACCAGTTCTCGTTCAGATGAACGACCTCAGCCTCGGTTGCGAATCGTATTAGAACCTTAATTCACTTATTGTATAACGAAGTTATAAAATAAACATTAATACTCATTTTATGTATTTTAGTATGTGATAATCTTCATTTTATTACTATGCTTTAGCATAATTATAATTTTATTGGTAGTTTGTAAAAGTGGTCAAATATATGGTAACACTTAATATACTGGGGCTTCCCCAACTGTGCAAAAGGCGTAGCTTGCTGTCTAGGGGGGGTCCAAATCCCAGTAAGGGCTTTTATTTGTGTGTAAGATTTGTTTCTGAGTCATGGGTGTTTTCTATGTATTTAAGTATTTGTGGCTGAGTACAGAACACAAGCCCTATTGAGCTTACCGTGGGGCTCAGTCAATTTGTGTAAGGATTGATGTAATATTTATTTATTCATTATGAATTTATGGTATACCTAATACCTATATCCCTACTTAAAAAAATACGTTTCTTATTACAGATGGACAATTTATTGAGGCCTTGCGCGGATCTGGGAATTCAGGCTGATTCGCTAATAGAATGGAAATTTGACGCAGACAAACAAGTAAGTTCCATATTTACTGTAATAGTATTTTATCTACACACATGAGTGAATCAACTATTTGTTGTTATTCTATCCCATCAGTCAGGGGACAACTGATGCATAGTTTGTTACAAGAAATGTGGCTACTGACGCGCTTGGTAGGTGACCCATTATGGAAGGGTATTATTTACATGCAATTAAAACTGTGGTTTGAAGAGTGACCCACGGGAACCTAACCATGGCATAAAAAGACAATAAATAACGACCCACATAATAGTACACTATTTTGTTACAACATATTTCTTATCTGTGTAATTGTTTCATTATTATATCGATTTTATATACTTGAACACTACTACTACACACACTCCTAAACTACTTTAGATTTTTGACGTTTAAATTTCGAACGATGGAACGGTTGGTTATTAAAACGATATGATATAAGAATTGGGCTTGACTCTGGTATCTCTGAATTTAAAAAAAAACTACTGTTTGGAAAAAGTTTTCATTCGACACCATTTTAGAAGTTTGTTTGACTCCGTTTCCGGTTCTAGACATTATTATTATATCTATTGTGTGTAGATAAAGCAGTTTATTTCACTGTACATAATTAGGCATAATAATACAAGATTGGTTTTATGAAACGAAGCGAAGCTGAGCTTTATACCACACGGCGTAGCAATGAGTTACTCGTTTTAAAATAAGCAAGAGGTCATATTGAACTACTATTTTTTTTGTCTTCCCAGATAGACCACATAGTACTAGGGCGGGGTCCACCGGGTGGCGCGTGGCACACGTTCCCCCCCTCAGTACTCACCCTCTCGCCGGCCGCGTGGCTCTCGCTCCCTCCACACCCAGCAGAAGGAGAGGGAAGACTACCCGCGCGCGCTGTAGCTAATTACTGCAGAAGATATGTTCAGAAGTGTAAACTACAGGTATGTGTGACAGACCAACCCCTTCCCCTCCCGCTAGCTTCTAGCTCTCTCCCCCGCCTTAGCTCTTGCACTATCTCACTGGCTGCATGGCTCTCGCTCCCTCCACACCCAGCAGAATGAGAGGGAGACTGCCTGCGCTCGAAGTGGGTAATTACTGCAGAAGGTATGTTCAGAAGTGTAAACTACAGGTGTGTGATAGATCAGCCCCTTCCCCTCCCGCTAGCTAGCTAGCTCTCCCCCGCCAAGTAGCTATCGTACCCTCTCGCCAGCTGTATGGCTCTCGCTCCCTCCACAGACAGCAGGAGAGGTAAGACTGCCTGCGCGCGTAATACATAATTACAGTAAATATAAGATATGTTCAGAAATGTAAACTACAGGTGTGTGTAATAAACAAACCTCTTCCCCTCCCGCTAGCTTGCTAGCTCTCTCCCCCGCCTTAGCTCTTGCACTATCTGACCGGCTGCAAGGCTCTCGCTCCCTTCACACCCAGCAGGAGAGGCAATACTGCCCGCGCGTGCTGTAGGTAATTAAGTAGAAGAAATGTTCAGAAGTGTAAACTACATGTACAGTCAGCAGAAAAAGTGGCTAAGCGTTTAAAGTGTTTAAAATGACCTACGCGCGCTCTTATTCTCTTGACAATAGAGATGTGTTGACTTCATTTTCAACACCTGAAACGCTTAGCCACTTCTGCTGCTGAATGTATGTGTGACAGACCAACCCCTTCCCCTCGCGCTAGCTAGCTAGCTCTCTCCCCCGCTTTAGCTCTTGCACTATCTCACTGGCTCCATTGCTCTCGCTCTCTCCACACCCAGCAGAATGAGAGGGAGACTACCCGCGCTCGAAGTAGGTAATTACTGTAGAAGATATGTTCAGAAGTGTAAACTACAGGTATGTGTGACAGACCAACCCCTTCCCCGTTGGCTAGATAGCTAGCTCTCTCCCCCGTCACGTAGCGATCGTACCCTCTCGCCAGCTGTATGGCTCTCGCTCCTTCCACACCCAGCAGAAGGGGAGGGAAGACTGCCCGCGCGCGTAATAGATTATTACAGTAAATAGAAGATATGTTCAGAAGTGTAAACTACAGGTATGTGTGACAGACCAGTCCCTTCCACGCCGGTTAACTAGCTAGCTCTCTTCCCAGCCTTAGCTCTCGCACCATCTCACCTGCTGCATGGTTCTCACTTCCTCCACACCCAGCAGGAGAGGGAATATTGCCCGCGCTCGAAGTAGGTAATTACTGCAGAAGATATGTTCAGAAGTGTAAACTACAGGTGTGTTTGATAGACAAACCCCTTCCCCTCCCGCTAGCTTGCTAGCTCTCTCCCCCGCCTTAGCTCTTGCACTATCTCACTGGCTGCATGGCTCTCGCTTCCTCCACACCCAGCAGGAGAGGGAATACTGCCCGCGCGCTGTAGCTAACTACTGCAGAAGATGTGTGTGACAGACCAACCCCTTTCCCCGCCGGCTAGCTAGCTAGCTCTCTCCCCCGCCAAGTAGCTATCGTACCCTCTCGCCAGCTGCATGACTCTCGCTCCCTGCGCACCCAGCAGACGGGGAGACCAGACTGCCCGCGCTCGAATTAGGTAATTACTGTAGAAGATATGTTCAGAAGTGTAAACTATCCTAAAGAGTGCAATTAATTAAGAACAACATGTGACATTATTTTTATATTAAGCAGAAACGTCTGCTAGCATATCAAAGATATTTAAGTCGAAAGAAAAATAGAATAATCTGACTCGCAGCGGGACTCGAACCCACAACCACTGGATCACTAGCCCAGTGCACTACCAGTTGTGCTATACGAGCGCCGCTTAGACGTGTCAAATTTTTCTACCTTATCCTTCTTGGTATATACGTCATTACGGGTGACGTGTAGCGAGTCAGATTATTCTATTTTTCTTTCGACTTAAATAACATGTGACATTTTTTGACGTAAGCTAGTTGAATAGACTTTTAAATGACTATTTTGAATGATAAACTGTCTAACTCGACGGCAAAGTTTGTTCACTTCTCGTGCCTTCCTCCCAACTTTCAAGATCCTACATTTACCGCTATTAGCAATGCTGTCGTGTCGGAGCTGTCAAATCCAAAGGGTAACATTTTTTTTTTTTTTGGAATGCCAGCGTTACTTCCGGTCCGGCGTGGTGGTGGCGAGCGTGCGCGCGGCCCGCGCGGCGCGCCGCCCTGCTCCGCCGCCTGCCCGCTCGGCGCGCGCTACGTCGTGTCCGGGTGAGTCTACCACTACTCACTACTAGTACTTACATTTTTAATTCAATTACATTACTAATTAAATGATTGCTTACTTAGGACGTATATTTAAGTATAAATACATTAAATACGTTGCGTAAGTATATGGAATTTTGTTGTTTAATGTCAAACGTCAAATTATAATAGTACATTACATCAGAGGCCGAGAAAATGAGTATTTCCGGCCTAGTGAATAAAAGAAATGCTTAAAAAAATTAAATTTGCAAAATCACCACTAACAATGAAATCGAAATGTATTAAAAATTAACATCAGCTGTTTGCTATGCCACCCGTCATCTTTGCCTCTGTATGGATAATCTTCGAAAAAAAAGTTACTTTGCAGGCCTAGGCCTTGTAGGCTTGTTTTGGCTACTTAGGACATATATTTAAGTAAAGGCATATTTATAAGTTGTGTTATATCGCCAAACGAGAATCTAATTCTTAAAATATGGGGCGTACCGCAATAAACACACAACGGAACGTGTTAAGCATTATGCTTATCGATTATCGTGCGATATGGCGCTTTCAATTGTTTTCAAAGTTTGCTGCTCGTATATCCTATCTCTGTACCTATTTATATTCTATACCATGCATTAGTAATCATATTAATTATTATTTTAGTCTGAAGTCGTAATGTTTCACTATTCAAATTAAACATAGACTTATATACCGCACTTCGCTATTTTATTTCCTACATTGTTAAAGCGCGCTCGGCGTAAAGTCTCGCATTCTGTACACACGTGACACGTTCCGCATTGCACGTTGCAGCTACGACAAGGCGTGCGCGCGGCCGCTGCGCGTGGCGTGCCGGCGCGTGGCCGTGGCGTGCGGCGCGGGCGACCGGCCCAACGCGCTCGAGCCGCCCTCGCCGCGCACGCGCTGCACTCCCTCGCCGCGCTGCAGCGCGCGCTGCCGCGCCGCGTACCCGCCGGCGCAGGTGGGTTCCGGGCCTTATACTGGCATACTTCTTGAAGTTTGTAATGTTATTATATCTTAATATGAACTGTGTCGTGTGTGGCGCAGAGCCGCCGACGGTGCTGGTGGTGGGGTCGGGCGTGAGCGCGGCGGACGCGGTGTGGCTCGCGCTGCAGGCCGGCGCCCGCGCGCGCCACGTGCACCGCGCGCCCGCGCCCGCGCTGGCGCGCCTGCCGCCCGCCGCCTACCCCGACTACACGCAGGTACGTGTCCTACAGCAGGCACGTGTGTCCCACAGCAGGCACGTGTCCGCTGCAGGCCGGCGCCCGCGCGCGCCACGTGCACCGCGCGCCCGCGCCCGCGCTGGCGCGCCTGCCGCCCGCCGCCTACCCCGACTACACGCAGGTACGTGTCCCACAGCAGGCACGTGTGTCCCACAGCAGGCACGTGTCCGCTGCAGGCCGGCGCCCGCGCGCGCCACGTGCACCGCGCGCCCGCGCCCGCGCTGGCGCGCCTGCCGCCCGCCGCCTACCCCGACTACACGCAGGTACGTGTCCCACAGCAGGCACGTGTGTCCTACAGCAGGCACGTGTCCGCTGCAGGCCGGCGCCCGCGCGCGCCACGTGCACCGCGCGCCCGCGCCCGCGCTGGCGCGCCTGCCGCCCGCCGCCTACCCCGACTACACGCAGGTACGTGTCCCACAGCAGGCACGTGTGTCCCACAGCAGGCACGTGTGTCCCACAGCAGGCACGTGTGTCCTACAGCAGGCACGTGTGTCCCACAGCAGGCACGTGTCCGCTGCAGGCCGGCGCCCGCGCGCGCCACGTGCACCGCGCGCCCGCGCCCGCGCTGGCGCGCCTGCCGCCCGCCGCCTACCCCGACTACACGCAGGTACGTGTCCTACAGCAGGCACGTGTGTCCTACAGCAGGCACGTGTGTCCCACAGCAGGCACGTGTGTCCTACAGCAGGCACGTGTGTCCTACAGCAGGCACGTGTCCGCTGCAGGCCGGCGCCCGCGCGCGCCACGTGCACCGCGCGCCCGCGCCCGCGCTGGCGCGCCTGCCGCCCGCCGCCTACCCCGACTACACGCAGGTACGTGTCCTACAGCAGGCACGTGTGTCCTACAGCAGGCACGTGTCCGCTGCAGGCCGGCGCCCGCGCGCGCCACGTGCACCGCGCGCCCGCGCCCGCGCTGGCGCGCCTGCCGCCCGCCGCCTACCCCGACTACACGCAGGTACGTGTCCCACAGCAGGCACGTGTGTCCTACAGCAGGCACGTGTGTCCCACAGCAGGCACGTGTGTCCTACAGCAGGCACGTGTCCGCTGCAGGCCGGCGCCCGCGCGCGCCACGTGCACCGCGCGCCCGCGCCCGCGCTGGCGCGCCTGCCGCCCGCCGCCTACCCCGACTACACGCAGGTACGTGTCCCACAGCAGGCACGTGTGTCCTACAGCAGGCACGTGTGTCCCACAGCAGGCACGTGTGTCCCACAGCAGGCACGTGTGTCCTACAGCAGGCACGTGTCCGCTGCAGGCCGGCGCCCGCGCGCGCCACGTGCACCGCGCGCCCGCGCCCGCGCTGGCGCGCCTGCCGCCCGCCGCCTACCCCGACTACACGCAGGTACGTGTCCTACAGCAGGCACGTGTGTCCCACAGCAGGCACGTGTCCGCTGCAGGCCGGCGCCCGCGCGCGCCACGTGCACCGCGCGCCCGCGCCCGCGCTGGCGCGCCTGCCGCCCGCCGCCTACCCCGACTACACGCAGGTACGTGTCCCACAGCAGGCACGTGTGTCCCACAGCAGGCACGTGTCCGCTGCAGGCCGGCGCCCGCGCGCGCCACGTGCACCGCGCGCCCGCGCCCGCGCTGGCGCGCCTGCCGCCCGCCGCCTACCCCGACTACACGCAGGTACGTGTCCCACAGCAGGCACGTGTGTCCTACAGCAGGCACGTGTGTCCCACAGCAGGCACGTGTGTCCTACAGCAGGCACGTGTGTCCTACAGCAGGCACGTGTCCGCTGCAGGCCGGCGCCCGCGCGCGCCACGTGCACCGCGCGCCCGCGCCCGCGCTGGCGCGCCTGCCGCCCGCCGCCTACCCCGACTACACGCAGGTACGTGTCCTACAGCAGGCACGTGTGTCCTACAGCAGGCACGTGTGTCCCACAGCAGGCACGTGTGTCCTACAGCAGGCACGTGTGTCCTACAGCAGGCACGTGTCCGCTGCAGGCCGGCGCCCGCGCGCGCCACGTGCACCGCGCGCCCGCGCCCGCGCTGGCGCGCCTGCCGCCCGCCGCCTACCCCGACTACACGCAGGTACGTGTCCCACAGCAGGCACGTGTGTCCTACAGCAGGCACGTGTCCGCTGCAGGCCGGCGCCCGCGCGCGCCACGTGCACCGCGCGCCCGCGCCCGCGCTGGCGCGCCTGCCGCCCGCCGCCTACCCCGACTACACGCAGGTACGTGTCCCACAGCAGGCACGTGTGTCCTACAGCAGGCACGTGTGTCCCACAGCAGGCACGTGTGTCCTACAGCAGGCACGTGTCCGCTGCAGGCCGGCGCCCGCGCGCGCCACGTGCACCGCGCGCCCGCGCCCGCGCTGGCGCGCCTGCCGCCCGCCGCCTACCCCGACTACACGCAGGTACGTGTCCTACAGCAGGCACGTGTGTCCTACAGCAGGCACGTGTGTCCCACAGCAGGCACGTGTGTCCTACAGCAGGCACGTGTGTCCCACAGCAGGCACGTGTCCGCTGCAGGCCGGCGCCCGCGCGCGCCACGTGCACCGCGCGCCCGCGCCCGCGCTGGCGCGCCTGCCGCCCGCCGCCTACCCCGACTACACGCAGGTACGTGTCCTACAGCAGGCACGTGTGTCCTACAGCAGGCACGTGTGTCCCACAGCAGGCACGTGTGTCCTACAGCAGGCACGTGTCCGCTGCAGGCCGGCGCCCGCGCGCGCCACGTGCACCGCGCGCCCGCGCCCGCGCTGGCGCGCCTGCCGCCCGCCGCCTACCCCGACTACACGCAGGTACGTGTCCCACAGCAGGCACGTGTGTCCTACAGCAGGCACGTGTCCGCTGCAGGCCGGCGCCCGCGCGCGCCACGTGCACCGCGCGCCCGCGCCCGCGCTGGCGCGCCTGCCGCCCGCCGCCTACCCCGACTACACGCAGGTACGTGTCCCACAGCAGGCACGTGTGTCCTACAGCAGGCACGTGTCCGCTGCAGGCCGGCGCCCGCGCGCGCCACGTGCACCGCGCGCCCGCGCCCGCGCTGGCGCGCCTGCCGCCCGCCGCCTACCCCGACTACACGCAGGTACGTGTCCCACAGCAGGCACGTGTGTCCTACAGCAGGCACGTGTGTCCCACAGCAGGCACGTGTGTCCTACAGCAGGCACGTGTGTCCTACAGCAGGCACGTGTCCGCTGCAGGCCGGCGCCCGCGCGCGCCACGTGCACCGCGCGCCCGCGCCCGCGCTGGCGCGCCTGCCGCCCGCCGCCTACCCCGACTACACGCAGGTACGTGTCCTACAGCAGGCACGTGTGTCCTACAGCAGGCACGTGTGTCCCACAGCAGGCACGTGTGTCCTACAGCAGGCACGTGTGTCCTACAGCAGGCACGTGTCCGCTGCAGGCCGGCGCCCGCGCGCGCCACGTGCACCGCGCGCCCGCGCCCGCGCTGGCGCGCCTGCCGCCCGCCGCCTACCCCGACTACACGCAGGTACGTGTCCCACAGCAGGCACGTGTGTCCTACAGCAGGCACGTGTGTCCCACAGCAGGCACGTGTGTCCTACAGCAGGCACGTGTCCGCTGCAGGCCGGCGCCCGCGCGCGCCACGTGCACCGCGCGCCCGCGCCCGCGCTGGCGCGCCTGCCGCCCGCCGCCTACCCCGACTACACGCAGGTACGTGTCCTACAGCAGGCACGTGTGTCCTACAGCAGGCACGTGTGTCCCACAGCAGGCACGTGTGTCCTACAGCAGGCACGTGTGTCCTACAGCAGGCACGTGTCCGCTGCAGGCCGGCGCCCGCGCGCGCCACGTGCACCGCGCGCCCGCGCCCGCGCTGGCGCGCCTGCCGCCCGCCGCCTACCCCGACTACACGCAGGTACGTGTCCTACAGCAGGCACGTGTGTCCTACAGCAGGCACGTGTGTCCTACAGCTGGCGCGTGTGTGCCTCAGCAGGCACGTGTGTCCTACAGCAGGCACGTGTCCGCTGCAGGCCGGCGCCCGCGCGCGCCACGTGCACCGCGCGCCCGCGCCCGCGCTGGCGCGCCTGCCGCCCGCCGCCTACCCCGACTACACGCAGGTACGTGTCCCACAGCAGGCACGTGTGTCCCACAGCAGGCACGTGTGTCCCACAGCAGGCACGTGTGTCCTACAGCAGGCACGTGTCCGCTGCAGGCCGGCGCCCGCGCGCGCCACGTGCACCGCGCGCCCGCGCCCGCGCTGGCGCGCCTGCCGCCCGCCGCCTACCCCGACTACACGCAGGTACGTGTCCTACAGCAGGCACGTGTGTCCTACAGCAGGCACGTGTGTCCTACAGCAGGCACGTGTGTCCTACAGCAGGCACGTGTGTCCTACAGCAGGCACGTGTGTCCTACAGCAGGCACGTGTGTCCTACAGCAGGCACGTGTGTCCTACACTCAGGTACGTGTGTCCTACACTCAGGTACGTGGCCACCACACGCAGATACGTGTCCGCAACACGCAAATACGTTCCGCACTACACACAAGTACGAAACCACTACACACAGGTGCGTGTCCACTACACGCAGATACGTCCTCCACTACATGCCGGTACTTCCTCCACTACATGCAGGTACGGCCCCCATTACACGTAGGTGCGTAAGCCTACCTTATTAGCCAGCCTCGATATCAAACTTAAATATTATCACGGAAAACCACTAATTTCAAAACATTATTTCCAGGTGTACAAAATGATGTGCGACGGACCCTCAGGCAACCACCCCAACTACACGCCGTACCCCCACCACGTGATCGTCGAGGTCACCCCCCTCTCCACCAACAAACCCCCGAAGATGGCCGACGACGAGGAATACCTCAAATCCGTCAAACTCCTCGACATAGTCACAAACGAGATAAAGGAACTTACCGTCTCTATCATCGTTGTCCTTATTGGCTCAAAACCTGACTTGTTCTTCTTGCAACCTAACTTCAATTTGAACTGTATTGACATAAATAATTGTATCAAATGTACGGACGAATCAAAACACGCGGCAAAACGAAAGATCGAAGATAACAGATGCTTTCTAAAAAACCATTGGCATTACTTCAAAACCGTTCTCGGACAAAGCATCCAAAGCTGCAAATCAAGATATTTAAACTATTCAGAAATTAACGGAAACGATACTAAATGCATTATACCAGATTGTAATAAACGCGTAAAGGAATGCAAATGCGAAATTGTACCTTATTCAGATCCTTTAGAGAATAAAATCAAATGTCAGTGTCAGCCGACGAATCCGTACTCCAGTGGTATAGGGTTCGGGATTGACCCTAAAGCGCCCGTGGACAGCAGAGGTAACCCTGTGGCCATAAACAAGGGTACACACGAAATGTTGTACAACCCCGGTTTGTACGCGCTGGGGCCTCTGACAGCGGACAATTTCGTGCGGTTCATTCCTGGGGGAGCTCTGGCCGCAGTCGCTCACATGCATAAGGAAAGAAAGAAGGACTAGTATAGCGAATTAAGGGAATCATTGTGATGGATTTCGTGTAAAATAAATATTTTTTTATACTGAAACTGTTTTGTTAATTAAACCCCTAGTTACACTGGCGTAACAGCCTAAGGGCCCGGCCACGACAATGCGCGACTGCGGCGCGGCAAGCGTTTTATCTGTTCGTTGCGCGGTGAAGACGCGCAATGCACTGCGGTTAGTTGGGATCACACGCAATGTCGCGCGTCAGCTTCACATCATTTTTTTTATACAAGACTGAGCGTTTGACCTCAGTCAAACCTGATGGTAAGTGTCGACGAGGTCGAGGGTGTAGCACGTTGGTTCAGTAACAGCCTATTCACTCTTGCCTTGCAGCGACCCAAATTATATCTTTCCGGGAATACAGGCAGGAGCGAATTATTCAGCCTTTTGAAAGCTTTTCATCTAGTGTCCAAATGTGGTTACGCCAACGTCTCGACTATTGTTGGATAAGTCTGAAATAAATGACTTATATCATCATAACCGGCGGGTTGGCGACCGCTGTAGCTGTCGATTCGGTTTCGACGGACGCTGCTGCCCATTCGTGGATTTTTTCTCATTGTCGCCACTTACGACACCCGCGAGAGACGGCGCGGTGTACTCAACCCGCTACACGGCAAAAAAAAAATGAAACAACATGAAATTGTTTAAATGAAACTAACCATGATTTTACAATTATTTTATTACATAATTAATAAAAGTAAACATTAGTAAAATATTCATGTAAACATGGCACCTTATTTTTTACAATATTTTTATAACATATTTATGAGTATGACCAACGGAAACCTGATGAAGAACAGCTGGGAAAAATGCCCGACCTTTTGAAAACGTACTCAATTCTCAAAAATCGCCCCCTATTCTGTGCAACTGAGACTTCATGTTGTAAAATATTATTATTTTAAGCATAATTTCTAAGTATACATCAGCGATAATTAATCAGTGATGCTGTAACGGTAAGTGTCATTATGTGAAAAATGAATTGCCGTTTAAAAAAAAATGTTTTTTTTTTCTATTTTGTGTGATCAATGGATGGTCGATTGAATTGAGGTCGGATATGACGAAAATGACTTGTTAATAAATAAACAATATAAAATATAATATAAAAGCATCACAAAGTCTTCGTTGTGCGGAACAGGCCCGGTACCGCGAACATCGAAGTTCGTATATTTCGAGCATATTTCTCTTTTACTCCTATTAATGCGTTATGAGAGTGACAGAGACAATCGTCCGAAATTTACGAATATCGTCTTTCGCGGTAGCGCCTCAGGATTGTTTTCAAAATGGCGGCCGTTTGTTCGAGCCATACTGAGTTACATACACACAAGCTGTTAACAGTTAACCACAAGTAGAATAGAATAAGAAGAAAATATAGAGGAAAGGAGATAGGTGTAAAATTAGAATAAAAATCTTGCTTACAAAATTAGGGGGTAACCAATATAAGGAGGGATAGACAATGCTTATACAAAATCACGTTCCTACCCACTGGAGGCTATAAGTATATTTCTGGTACTAAGTGCACAAAGCGACATCTGTCGAGTATCGTGTGTAGTTTGCGGGCGTCGGCCAGCGAACAAATACTATGCAACCTTCAAAAAGGGTGTAAAGAGGTTTTTACGGGGTCGGCAACGCGTGAATGATGCCTCGGTATTGTAAACGTCTATAGGCTGCGGTGACCGCCTACCATCAAGCGGGCCGCATGCTTGTTTGCCACCTTTGTGGTATTAAAAAAAAACCTAGGAGGAATAATGACTGGAGAACGCATCCGCGAGCGCCAGTAAGGGACAATGATATTTTGGCTTTTGCAGCCCAAAATATAACAATTCACTATAATTTTGCTTTACATGACACTTTTTATAACAAAAATATTAGATTATTCTGTATTAATTACCGCAACATCGGTTGAAAACACAAGAAAACTCCAATTGTATTTGTTTGTATCCCTCCAACTTTGACAGTTTGGGGGGAGAAAAAATATGTGAGACTATGACAAGGACGGACGAAAATAGCGCCGTCTCTGCCATACCTATGGAAAGTTGCATAAGACCATCCCTTTCTATCGTGGCATTATTACTATCGCGCTCCGTCTAGTTCAATGGTATGTCTATTTATGCAACTGAGATCTATTACCGCTGTGAAACACTAGATGACACTAGTAACTTAGCCAGCAATGCGGGAACGATATATTATATATGTGGCATTATCTATGAAAAGGGTCCTTATGGTCGATGGCACTTACGTCGAACCGCGTTACATTTGTATCGCGCCATCTTGAGAAACGACATAAGCGCCATCGACAATAAGGTCCCTTTTCATAGATAATGTCACATATAGGCATTGTCTCAATTCTTATGTCATTATCTGAATTGTCATTAATTAATGTTTAATAAGCAAAATATCCGCTAACGTATGGGGCTTACAGCGTCATCTAATTTGATTTTAGGCACATTTTTTTCTTAAAATTTACATTATCTTAAATCAATTATATAGGCATTTGTGATTTATAAGTATTAACATTAATGCTTATATGACACTTTAAGACTAATATATAAGGTAGAGGCACCAATGATGGACAGTTTAAATTAACAGGTGCTTCATTCCTAAGTCGATTGTGTGGTTGACACGTCGACATAACATTTATGTTTGGAGCTTATTTCTTTATAATAAGAGTGTACGTCCATTATGGGTTTTTGTCCATAATAGGTGCCGTTACCTACGTTATAGATACTTCATTGATGTATCGCTTAATTATTAGAAAAACATATATAATGACAACAAAAAGTTAACCACTGAGACATTCATCTTATATTTATGAATAATAGTTGAGTAAAGAAATAATTAAGTAGAGTAACATACAGGGACAATTGTCTCTGTCACTCTCATGACACCTTAATTGGAGTAAAAGTGAAAGATGGTCGAAATATACGAACTTACATGTTCCCGGTGCCTGGCCATACGTAACTGTACATAAAGTTTAAAAACACAAAAAAAAAATACATTTTGTACCTACGTTAAATTTTTTGGGTGCGATCGCTTCTGAAAAGTATGGGTACATTAAATGCGACATAAACATGTATACAAGACTACGCAATGGTAAGTCGTGGCTACATATTTTTGACAGATTAAATGAATCCAGATATTTACACGTGACTACATTATAGATAAGCATTTCTGTAAAAAAATGCCACTTTTTTAAGTTTTGTTTTTTTACATAAACTTTGTTTTTTTTTCTATTCATAATCATAAGCTCCTTCTAATACAATAAGAAACAATTTTGTTCCGATGTTTTTTTTTTCTAATTTGTTACCAATTTCCATTATTTTGTATAGTGATAACAAAAAAAGACATTTAAAAAAGGTATGGATTTTTTTGGGACATAATTTTTTCCTATTAGAAAGGAAATACTCGTGATTCTAAGCAGAAAAAAAAACAAAAAAATATTTTTTTGTAAAACATTTGGTAAAAGTGGCAATTTTTAAAGAAACTCAGACACATATAAAAGAAACTCACCTTAAATTCTATAAATATATATCCTAACGATATTTTTACTTAACGAAATTAAAATATTTCAAAGAATTTTTTTTGTATGAGTAAATTAGTTATCAAATTACGTTAACAATCAGAAACTCATTAAAACACCATACATACCAATCTTAATGTTAATTCTCTAACAGTCTTACATTCAGTCAAGGAACAATTTTTTTTCAAGTCTACAATAATGATAACGAGACCTCGTTATCGGAGGTTCTATTAGCCTAGCTTTAGTGCCAGACAACAAAAAATGTGTCATTATCTACGAATAGGGACTTTATTGTCGATGGCACTTACGTCGAATCGCGTTGCGTTTGTATTGTATAGTCTTGAACAACGACGTAAGCGCCAATGACAATAAGGTCCCTTTTCATAGATAATGTCACAAATATGTCACACTATAGCATTTTGTCGAGCGAAATTGAACTTTATGGAATCGCCTGTTGGTCCATATTGCATTACAAAGCTAACATAAGTAGACAATAGTCTCCAATTACGGCCACAGCCGTCTATGGCAGTCAAGGGTTGGATATATTCTTTACTAGCTTTTCCTCTGCCAGTAGTAGCGGTGAAAATTATCCCATGTCCTTTTGAATAGCTCAAACTCTACATTCCAAATTTCATCTGGACGGGTAAAGCGGTTTAAGCGTGAAAAGGTAATAGACAGACAGACACACAGAGAGTTATTATTAGTATGGATTACAAGAATTAAACGGGACTTAACCATGTGTAGTGGTTAAAATGTGTTAAAACCTAGAGTTTAAATAAGTAAAATTCATTTATGCATTTCTTCAAACCCAACAATGTGTTAAAATAAAACAACTAAAACGGTTTAATCGCGTATACTAATTTAAACTTCATCCCGACAGTCCACCCGATGACCACAAATGCTGCTAAAGGATTTGAAACGTCGAGATGAAGTTTAAATTAGTATACGCGATTTAATCCGTTTTAGTTGTTTTATTTCATGAGTAATTATCGCGGCAACTGAAGACAATATTACCAACAATGTGTTATTTGAAACCACAGTGTGATTGCCATTATCAGTATTATCACATGTTGTTCCTGTTTTAAGTGCTGTCTATCTTTTTTTTTTATATTTATATTCTGAATAACATTTACTGCACACTCTAACTGAAAAACAAACATTATTGAGATTAATACGGGACTAGGTTTT
Organism: Grapholita molesta; assembly: GCA_022674325.2. Classification (NCBI taxonomy): domain Eukaryota; kingdom Metazoa; phylum Arthropoda; class Insecta; order Lepidoptera; family Tortricidae; genus Grapholita; species Grapholita molesta. The sequence continues at coordinate 1,991,688 of CP053141.2, read as the reverse complement.
TGTAAAGTTGTCCCATAGTATTTTGCAAGACAAATATAAGTTACAAAGAAATGCAAAGTCAACAAATCAATTAACACCTTCGCTGTGGCAAATAGTTAACATTGCACTTTGTGAGGGGTCAATAGGCCCCCACAGCAGCGAACATGTTAACTTTCTTTATATAATAATGTCAACCATAATTGTCGGGGATCACCCAATGATGCAGTGAACAGGTTCATGAGGCTTACAGCAGTAATCCTATTATGATAATGATAGTACCAGGAATGCATGGGCGGAGAGAGAAAGAAAAAGGTACATTATGATAAGGGAGCACTCCATAGTACATTATAGCCACGTAGACAGCAAACTCGACGCAGTGTATTAATGCAGTTTTAACTTTAGCACTAGTCGACTTCGGCGGTCTTGTTTCACTTTCTACGTGGGAACACCAATGTCATTCATCCCGACCGGGCAATCTTGATTTCCTTATAACTTCAACTAGTTCCTCTACTTCCATTGTCAACTGCCTCGGGAGACCCAATATGGCTACTTGTTCCTTATCACGAAGGGACATCGCCACTTTTAACAGAGCGAGGGCTCGTAGTGAACGAAGACTTGCACTGATATTCCAATTAATTCTGTGACGCACATTATTCTCTGGTAACGGAGGTCTAAAGATGACATTGTTGCCGATGCGGTAGCGCTCACCTGTTGCCTCGTCCGTAAACTCCCAAGGGTGAGTAAAGTAAGTATTAATATCGCAAAACTCTGTCGGCTTCAGACAGACGTAGAATTGTCGATAGCCGGTGAAATCTCTCCACCAGACTTTCACAGGTCGTGAGGTACGATTTGTATAACGAAGAAAGACGCGCCGAGTTGACTCGATGGACCTAATGATTTGCTCCCGGCCGTTTTCGTCTAACTGGTAGAGTAGGCCTTCTTCTTCATTTAACTCTCCCAATATCGCCATTATTATTTTATAGCGTATTTAAAACATTTGATAAACTTTGATTTCATAACAAAGCTTGAGCGTTGTTTTGTTGACCATCAGCGCACAGAGTACATTATTTTTATTTATCACTATCAGTCAAGATGAGTAGAGTGTGAAGTTGGCAACACTTGTCAACAAAACTCGCAAGTGATGGCCGTGTGTGTAGCAGTAATCGGCAAAGATGTAAGTTTCACCTAATTTACTAAGCTTCTTTTGCAGCTTGCACGTTACGTTCACTTCCACAACACCAGAAACAATCACTACACGTTATTATTGCTGCACTAATGGCGAATTAATGAGCGTTTTCGAGTCTCGAATTGCACGGAATCAATATTCGTCACAAACCATAGACAATTGATTGACAAAATTCACCCATATCTCTGGGAAAAGACAAAATTCACCCGCATTGGGGGGAAAAAGGCATTAGCTTTTAAACTTTTAACTTTTTTTCGATTTCAGAATTCGCCATTATACATAGGTGGAATAGGAAATGATACCGGGACCGATAATGAACTGTCTCGCCAATGGCTTGTGCACACTGCTTTAGATGCGCTGGAAGAGCGATTAGCCTCTACGAATACAAATAATGCAGCAGCCGGAACAAATACTGCTCGAACAGACCTCCGAGACTTGTACTTAGGACTTCTTTACTCTACTGACACACATAAAATGTAAGTCTCTCCTCTTATATGTTTATAAGATATTAATACTGGCACAGATACAATGTCAGCATAATTAATCGTGATCTCAAGCTAGTTACCATTTTAATGCACACGTTCATACTTTGATTTCAGTTATGGCTACGTGACAAACACAAGAATTAAACTAGTTCTAGTGACGAGTTCTACGTCGCCCAGTGGAAGCAACATAAGAGATGCAGAAGTGAGAACAGCTTTACGGCGCTTACACGCGCTGTACGCTGACGCTATATGCAATCCCTTCCATTTACCAGGAGATCAGATTACTTCACCGTAAGCGGTTTATTTCCTGTCTTATTCAACTTCTTCATTATCTATTGTTTTATTAATGAAAATATACTTATTTTCAGGAAATTCGACAAGCAAGTTAAAAGTTTGATGCTAAACAACGTTTAATGCTGAACTCGTTCACTTCAGCTCCAGAATATCTCATCGTACCTAGACTTATACCTAATGTAATCATTTAAGTTATAAAATTATTTATGGCAGAATAAATAAAAAAGTGAAAATGTTTTATTGTTGCGTTTATACTGTGCTTGGGCATAGATGATGTCGTCAAAAGATTACAGGATAGTCAAATGGTATTTTTTACAATTCGCCATGGAGACCATCAATTTATTTTGGTGTGTTTACAAGTACGGTATTTCAAAACAAAGCAGTGAGCCGCAACTGTACGTATAATAATTATGTAAATCCATGATGAATATAAAAGCTACCCGTGTATGAGTTTTATACGAAATGGATTTTTTCCACCTTATAAGAAGTTCAAGTTATAAGAACATGCAGACCTCTTAAGAACTGATGACTACTCACGATGCGATTTGTTATAAACAACTAGTTTGAACCTTGATACACATTTCACAGAAACGGAAAACGAATTATTTTAGTTTACAGTTAGTAAGCATAATCTGTTAGGCATTTCGATTAATACTTTCGCGATTTAGTTAAATAGGTTCCAGGATATTTTTACATTTGGTTGTAACAAAACCCGTATCGTGATTTTACAGTTCGTATCCTCTGTGAGATGAACTGTGCCATCACCCCACTCTTTGTTCAATAATAAATTTAGACGCGAAGTCAATATTTAAAGCCCTTTCGGAGCAAAACTTATTTGTGGGTATGTTCGTATTTCTATGAATTTTAGATACACCAACATTGGTAATTTTAATTTTAAGCTAGTATCACTAGTCATAGACAAGTGATATGAAATGAAATGAGTCGCGTTCATAAACCTTGATAAATTTACAACGATGCTTATTAAAGCTAAATTTGAATGAATATTAATCTTTAAATAATATTTTCTATAATTTATTTAATTATTCTTTCATTTTTCACTTTTTTTTTTAAGAATTTTATGAGTAAGGCTGTTGTTAAATCGTGTATAAATACTTTCCAGTGTTACTACTGAATTGGATTTTCGAACGAAACTTAAAGTACCAACGTCACGTAAAAATGGAAGCCGCCTTTTCCTTTTGACAGAAGTTGTTCTCCGGTTCAGCGCTGAGCAAATTTGAATTCAAAGTTGTTTATCTCGACCGGGAAATCGCACGAACATGGTAAGTACATCGGCAGAATATAATTCAGTTTCAAATTATATTATTTATTACCAATCCCTAATATTTCCCAAGTTAAAAAACTTAAGTAGATTTTAAGGTTAGGTCTGCACGTGCCCACCTTTATCGTCGGAATCTGATTAGTTTTCTTGAAATGTGCGGTCTAAACTGATTATTCACATATTTGCAAGCTTTAATACGCAGTTATAGTTCATAATTTGTAAAAACAAAGTTGGAAGTTGCAACGTTGATGTCATAAATTTCACCATATTATTCGGTTGTAGGCAGCCGCTGTAGTGTCAGGCAAGGACATCGAGAAGCCCCAGGCTGAGATCTCGCCGATCCACCGCATCAGGATCACGCTGACTTCTCGCAATGTCAGATCTCTGGAGAAGGTGTGCGCTGACCTCATCAATGGCGCCAAGAAGCAGAAGTTGCGCGTAAAGGTAGACTAAAAAAACTTTTTTAATTTAATACCTACCATAGATTATGAAAAATAGGTTCAAGCCCAAAATACAGTATATATATATATTTTTTTTTATATAATCCACACGTACCTTTTTAATTAGTGAATGTTCCATGTATTTGAATAGTTGATCCACTAATTGTTCATATTTTTGCCGCGTAATAAATAACCAATATCTTCAGATTTTCTCACCAACAACTATCCCTTTACATGACTATGTTAACAAGCTAGTTGAGTATAGGTAAAAAGCTTAGCTGAAGGACCATGTCTATGTAGTTGTGCAGAGAATTAATATGGAACTTACGTCAAAAATTTGAATATAGAACGCCGACATGCGTGTAAACACGTTACTACTACATAAGTCAGGTGTTTTAACTAAGTTTTCCTAACTAGTGCGTAAAAAGTGCACTTTTCGCATGCTTCGCGTGCGTAAATTTCACTTTTTAAGGCACTTGCTATGAAAAATTAGGTTCAATACTCGTGTAAAAACTTCTTTAAGACTCGGGCGATTGTCACCCTCGTTTCACTCGGGCTCCAACTTTCACCCTCGAAATGTACTATTTTAATATGGTTTTAAGTTTTGTAGTACGCATTTGCGCCTTTATGAAACACTCAAGTCTGTACTGCTGTGTTCACTGATTAGGCGCTATAGCAGCTCTCTTCAAAGTGCAGATTGTCTGTCTGTACACCAGTCTGCTCATAGGGGAGATACAAAATAATAGTTTTTTTTAATATTTAAAGATAGACAGTTTAGTTTCCACACACATGCTCACTATCACACATGCAACATGATGAAAGTTTCAACCTTTTCGCAAAACCTACTCCTTTGATGCCACATTGTATGTTAAAACTAGACATATATATTAGTCATTAGGTAGACGAGGCCTTTGCCAAGCGGCACACTGAGTTAAGAGCCATACTCTAACGCAGAATAAAAGGGCTTAATATATAGATAGTGTTAGACTTGCAATGCCACTAGTTGTTGCCATCCGAACAATTAATAGACCATGTAAAGTTTTATTTTAGACTGCACTTCTATTGCAGTATATAGCATACTTTAAAAGTATTAAAAAGTTTTTGTATTCAATGTGACAAATTAAAGTGACTCACAAAGTGAGTTGGCGTTGAAAACAATTTAACGCATTCACTGCCACCGACGCACATGTGCGTTCATTTCCATACATTTTTGGAGGGGGTGGCAGCGAATGTGTTAAGTGGTCGGAGTTAATTATGTAAAGAAGGTCACATACATTTGTAAATAACAAAAAATGTAAGTCTTTAACAATATTGTATAGCAAAACAACTGCCACAGTCATTTAGCATTAATTTATTTATACAATCATGTCTGAAAATATATTAGATACAGTTATTATGACAGAAATATGTAGGCACTGATTTTACCATTGTGTTGTCTTGTATGCATGTTTTGGTTGCAATAAATATATCCAAATGACCATAACGAAGTACTCTTAACATGTTCACAGTCCCCATACAAAATGTATTGATTTCCTCATACATTCTCACAAATTTCCGTGCTCCACATATGTGTGTCCCTAAGAAACGCCCAGGTATCCACTCATATTATTACAATATACATATATTACTAAATTCTTATGTCTATCTAACAGAAATTTTAATATAGAGTTCAGAATTATCTACATATTATGAGCACCATGGAATGTAGGTAGAAGTGATTTGATTGTGCATACCTGTTCAGTTACAGTGACCCACATGTGGGACATAGATATTTCTTCTTGACCCATATATAGGGCACAGGACTGTTGTATTAAGTATTCTAACTACAAACCCTGACCCCAAGAATATAATTCCAGGGCCCCGTCCGCATGCCCACCAAGATCCTGCGCATCACCACCCGCAAGACGCCCTGCGGTGAAGGTTCGAAGACGTGGGACAGGTTCCAGATGAGGATCCACAAGAGGGTCATCGACCTGCACTCCCCCTCCGAGATCGTGAAGCAGATCACCTCCATCAACATCGAGCCCGGTGTAGAGGTTGAGGTGACCATCGCCGACGCGTAGGCACAGCCGCCAAATAAACTATTTTGGTTTAAGTACTTTTGAGTTTTCATTTATACCAAGGCCACAAAGGACAATACACAAAATTATGTTTTTAAGCTGAAATGTCTGCTAACGAAACCATAAAACAACTAAAACCCTTTTGCCACCATTGACTTAATATGAAATCAGAACATTTCGTGCTCCACATGCCACGACTTGATATCATGTAGAGGCCTTGGACCTACGTACAGTCACCGGCAATATCTTATGATGACAAGGCCGCAAAAAATTCTGACAGCACCTTATGGCCTTGACATAAGAAGCGATCAGATATTTTTGCGGTCTTGATATAGTAAGATACTATTGCCTGTGGCTGAACTGAGAGGTAAGGTTTATTTTCTTTAGCTTCAAATACCTATGGCGTGTGACGCACGTCAGAGTTATTGTCCAAAATGTTAGGAAAATGCTCGTGGACGAAGGGAGGCCCTGGGCCGGTACCGCGAACATCGAAGTTAGTATATTTCGAGATCTTTCTCTTTTACTCCAATGAAGGCGTCATGAGAGTGACAGACAATCGTCCGAAATTTAATTACGAATATCGTTTTTCGCGGTAGCGCCGCTGACAGTGCTAGACCTACTTTTTTTTTAACCTGACTTGGGCGCTATAAACCGTTCGGCTTATTAGAGCAATCGGACTGTGGGGGAATCATCATCATTTAAGGCGTAAGTCGTCCACTGCTGGACATAGGCCTCCCCCAAATATGACTTGTATCATCTTGGACGCTGCTGCCCATTCCTGTTTTTTCCCATTATCGCCTCTTACGACACCCGCAAGAGGACATGGGGTGGTGCTATTCTCCTTCGGCACTAAACGACCAATCGCCATCGTGAACTAATTTATCGTCAATTCAAAGTAATTAGTAAATATTCTGATACCGAAATTTAACTGATTAAAAACTTAAGCTAAAATAACACTACATTTTCAACAATAAACATCTGTAATTCATTATAACTATCTACTAAATAATTAACAATTTTCCTATTCCAACACAAACAAATTCAAGGATCAACCATGATAAACAGAAGTTACACATCATAAATGACTAGAATAATTTTACCTCTAACAGGTAAGATAAATTACATCGGAAACAATAGACAAGTTTTTTTAATTGCATCGTAATAAATATCTGTTATGTCTTTTACCTGTCTTCATTGCAACCACGTAATAGTATATTACGTACCCAGGGCGGTAAAACAAGAATGGCTCAGATCGCGGGTATTTGTACTCTACAGCCCTCACCTCCGGTTCGGGCCATAAACAAGCGATTTCAGACCTTTATTACCGCCCGTGGTGCGTACATAGTTTTACGTTATCTGGATGTAAAGTGAGATTTTCCGTTGCGCCCTAGGCCGGTAAATCTCTTACCGCCCAGTGTGACGTAAAATATATTGTTAAATCCTGTTTCAAGAGATACCACGAATTTTGTGTTGTTATATTGTCCTACTATTTTTTTATTAGCTTATTATATTTTTTCCAAGCAATCAACTTCTAAATACGACGGAACGTCAAAATCGACCGGCACCGACAGATCGCAACCAAATCGTTACGTCTATAGATCCCTTAAATGGCCCTGTGTCCGCAGTTTAAAAAGCAACTCCTTCGTTAGCTACCCAAGTACGAGTTAACTAATTGTTTGGTATAATCGTATACGCCGAAGAACACGAACCCCCCGGCCATGAAGGCCGTCAACCGAGGTGTCACTCCGGCGAAGAGCCCTCGCACGCCCGCTTCGTGGTATATACTGCGAAGTATAGGCCTGAAAACAAAATATATTTTTCCTAACTAGTGCGTTAAAAGTGCGTAAATTTCACTTTTTAAGGCACTTGCTATGAAAAATTAGGTTTGATACTCGTGTAAAAACTTCTCTAAGACTCGGGTGATTGTCACCCTCGTTTCACTCGGGCTCCAACTTTAACCCTCGTCGAAATTTTTTTTTTTTACTAGTATCGAAATGTACTATTATATCATCATCACTTCATCACCTTATACAGGGTGGACCATAAGTTTTTTTATATGAAAACTAATTATATCAGATGAAAACCATTTATTCATTATGAAAACACACTAAAAGGGATTTTATTTAAAAAAACTTATGGTCCACCCTGTAAAAACTCCATACATCCGTAAGGCCTACATCTTAAAAGATGAGTTAAACAGCCTCTGAATATGAGAGGCAACTCCTATCGTGAAAAAGAAGGACGATATAAGGAGGCGTTACTCTGAACTGCTGACTAAATGTATATTTTCTCACACATGTAATGAAATATTGTCTTTACATCCCTTATAATAGACTCGGAAGTATGGTTTTTTGGGCGCGGGCGCGGCAACTGAAGGGGACGGAAATGGAATTTCATATAACTGCAGGCCTAGTAACTTTCTTTTGCAACGATTATCCATACAGAGGTAAAGATGGCGGGTGTCATAGCAAACAGCTGATGTTAATTTTTAATACATTTCGATTTCATTGATAGTTGTGATTTTGCAAATTTCATTTTTTGAAGCATTTCTTTTACTTCATTGTATGTTTGGCCTTCGACCATTTGAAGAAATCTAACGAACCTAACCTACTTAGTGATATAAGAGTGATATAAATAAGTGGTCATTTTGCGTTCTAGACCATTTGCGATGTAGTCTGTTTGCGATGTAGGCAAAATATTACACTAGTCATTTTGCATTGTAGGCTTTCCGCGAATAATACCATACGTTGTGTCACTGACATTCGAAAAGGTTTAATAAGATCACAGACGTGTCGTCGGAGCTGAACGTGTTATGTTTGGCTCCTACAGTGGTGTGTACTGACTTGATGCGCAGCTCGCCGCCGGCGGCCAGCATGATGCGCGTCTTGGCCACGTCCAGCGGCGTGGTGGCCGCCGCCGCCAGCGCGCCCGCCGCCGCGCCGCAGCCCGCGCTCTGCACGCGCACCACGCAACATCACTCAAACGTCAAGGCGCATAAAAAACGAAATGGCTCCGGATCCCTGCTATTTTTGCCACATCCTGCTTATATAAAAATAATCAAAAAGGATATTGTCCTATTTTATAATATAAATGATAATCACGGCTCTACTCACGATTATTTAGTCACTCGCGCGACCTGTATAAATACACCCGTTATCTAACGCTCATGGTGGGGGCAAGCTAAACTAGTTATATTGCTTCACATAATTAGTCTAGGTATTCATAATTAACTGTAATAGTATATTACGTACCTAGGGCAGTAAAACAAAGAAAGGCTCAGATCGCGGGTATTTGTCCGGTCTCACCTCCGGTTCGGGCCACAAACAAGCGATCTGAGGCCTTCTTTATTACCACCCGTGGTGCGTACATACTTTAACGTCTTCATCTGGGCGTAAAGTGAGATTTTCCGTCGCGCTCTAGGGCGGTAAATCTCTCTTACCGCCCAGTGTGACGTAAAAAAATACGTACTGGGGCCGATTTTTGAGTAATGCGCTCGAATTCAAAAAACTGAGACGAAAATAATCGCACACAAAAGTTTCTCACCATTATTTTTGGACAAAATGTGTAGTTTCGATAACCACGATTATTCATTTCTATCATTCATGCTTCTTAAATACCATTTCTTCGTGTTTGACAGAGTTTAAAATGTCACGATTTGAACGTCGAGTGCTCAAAAATAGGCCCCCTAGTCCTGGATCCCTACTATTTTTGCCACATGCTGTCATTTAAAAAAACGAACGTTTCGAGAACGATCATCATCTTCCTTGCGTTTTCCCGGCATGTGCCACGGCTCATGGAAGCCCTTGACAACTAATCTCAAGATTTGTCGTAGGCACTAGTTTTACGGAAGCGACTGCTATCTGACTTTCCAACCCAGAGGATAAACTAGGCCTTATTGGAATTAGTCCGGTTTCCTCACGAAATTTTCCTTCATCGAAAAGCGAATGGTGAATACCATATGACATTTTACATACAAGTTCCGAAAAACACATTGGTACTAGCCCGGGTTTGAACTTGCGACCTCCGGATTGCAAGTCGCAAGCTCTTACGTTTTGAGAACGATATTGTCCTAAAATAATTTATACTTATAATAAAGCTGATGAGGGTCAAAAGTCTATGTACAGTCAGCGTCAAATAGTAACCAAAGTGGCAATATATATCAATACAGATTTTTATAGCTATATATAGCGATAAGGATGTGTCATGATCACTATATGATTCTAACTGTATTAACAAAAAAGTTGACTTAGAATGGAACATAAAACATATTCAATTTTTTTTTATTTTATTATTGCCTGTTTTCTATTCGGGCATCACATGAAAACGGGTGAACGGATTTGGAAGAAAACATTACTAGATTATTTTCAACCTAATTACCGGAGCCCGGATTTTTCACGGCAAAGCAAAACACTATCGTAATCTAGACAGTGATAGAAATATTATTTTATCGATATCGATAATTGTGTAGTAGAAGAAAATTTGTCACCAAATACCTCCAAAATTGAATTTACTTGCGTCGACATAAATAAATAAAATAAATAAATTTACTGTATAAAATAATAAAATAAATAAATAAATATATTTTTGAGAGAGGTAGGGCCCAGCGATGACCATCACGCTTGAATCTGGGGCAGCCCAACTGGGGAAGTACCTCCTCCTTAAAGAAGATCACAGCCATAATAGCACTGCCACCTTTCAGGTATGCAGTGTTGTGTTCCTGATGGTGAGTAAGGTTCCCAGAGCTCCAACCCCCCTTAAAGGCCGGCAACGCGCTTGTGACTCTCCTGGTGTTGCGAGTGCCCATGGGCGACGGTAATTGCTTACCACCAGGCAATCCGTCTGCTCGTTTGCCGCCTATGCCATAAAAAATAAATAAATAAATTTACTTCTTAGCTTAAACTTACTTCAAAGCTGGAAATCTTCCCGTCATTATATCCTCGGACCTGTGTCTTAAGGAACTCCCACAACGGCAGTTCTAGAAAGCTAAAGGGCAGGTCTCTGGCGACCGTCGAAAAGAATCCTCGGTACACGCCTCTTCGTAGTCCCTCGGTTTGATATGCCTGTAAATTATTTTTTTAAATAAATAAATATTTCGGGATAATCTTACACAAACCGACCTAGTCCTACGGTAAGCTCAGTAAGGCTTGTGTAGGTACAAGACGACGATATATAATATAGAGATAAATATAAATACTTAAATACATAGAAAACACCATGACTCAGGAACAAATATTTGTGCTCATCACACAAATAAATGCCCTGACTGGATTTTGAACTATATGTATAACTACTATAATAAGATAATGCGGTTAAAATCTGTTCTCAACAAGTCCTCACAAGGCGACCTGTTTCGCAAACTCAACGAGAGTATAATAACATTAAAAATCAAAATATCTTATATAAAAAAACAAGCTTTATTTGTATTTCAACTTACGTGAGACATATTTAATAAGTAACGATTAAACGAGTGTACAAGTACGAATAAAAGAGTGCGCGACGGGCCGGTGACGCGAGCGGCGAACCGAACGGACACTCAGCACTCTTAGTGCTTAAAAATGGAGGCCTATGTTCTCCGAAACATGTCGCGCGAGTGACTAAATAAACGTGAGTAGTACCGTATTAATCGTTAATTAACAAGCTTTATTTTAGGTGTTATATAATCTGTGGATGAAGTGTTTGATTTGTATAATCCGTAGGTGTTATGTACTTGTTATGTTTGTAATTAAATGTTTGTAGTTTATAAATGTTGCAACTGGTCTCATCATTTTGTTGTTATTTTTAAATGTTGCAACAGTTGCCATTATTTTTTGTTCTTTTCCATATTTATGTTTTGTTGTACTTACCTTTAAAGGAGGTTATTATTTAATTTAATAATTATAAGTGCGATAAGTTCCTTTATAAGTATTATATTTTTTATTTTTCGATCGCTTTGTATATTCAAATACAATCTTGTATTGTTCATGATTCATGAATAAAAACTATGACTATGACTTATTATCCTCCTAAGGCCCACGGGCCTACATGTAGTACTAATTGCTTTAAAGAAATTTTAATTTTATAAAATTGGAACAGTTGCATTTTATTTGTTTCCTTTAATTTCGACACAAATGAGATTATACTTTATTTCGTACACCATAAAGAATGAATTCGAGTAGCATTTTACTTGTATGGCCTTAGGAGGATAAGATCCAGATACAAACTAGAATATGAAATTACCTTAACTAATATTCTAATGCTGCTCCTCTTCTCACTGCCGACGTATGTCTGCTTACGCTGCTTGGCCACCTCGGTCGGCACCCGTATAACACACGCTAACTAGAAAATTGAAGTATTTATTTTTGTTAAAACCAAAATTATTATACATAAACGGGACTTCACCGTGTATATTAACTTTAAAAATGTGTAAAAACCGTGAAAGTTTAAATTAGTACTAAAATTATTATTTGACATCCTCTCCCCAAATTTCTCTTACAACTTGCAGGACCGTGTGGACGTCGCTTAAATGCCTTTCGTCGTATCTCGAATATCTTTTTGACCGAGTTGACATTGACACACGTCACATTGACAGTGACAAGTACATAACCACAAAATGTGGTGTTGTTTTGTTTTATTTATTACAATAAGTTTAATATAATTATGAGATTAGTATTAATTGAAAATGTTGATACAAAAAATATATAGATTGCGCCCCACGCGTTGGGGTGCATTCCGCCGATATGTTACCGCTTTAAACAGCGAGAGCTCAAACAAATTATGTAAATATTTCGGTATCAGCGAAAGTAAAGCGGAATTTATAACTTTAAAGCAGCCCTACATCAATAAACTCGATGAGAATGCGATAAAATGTCTTATTGAAACAGTAAACGACTTGGGTTTTAAAAAAGACGATCTAATAGATGATCCTCGAATCTTCAGTATAATGCCAATAACTTTGCGATTTAGATACAAAGTCTTACAAGAATGTGGATTCCAAAACATAACAACAAAACATTTACTAAAATATCTACCAATAATAAAGCAGAAAACAATTCGATCTCTAAAAAGTTCTGGTGAACTACCAAATATTGATGTAGAAAAAAGACTGGCTGGTTGTATGACACAGTGGCCAACTTCACTGAATAATTTAACATTTGGTGATACCAGTGATATAACACTCTATAGTTTAAGGTTAAAAATACTTCAACGCTATTTAGAATTAGTACTAGACCTGACGGAAGATGAATTTCAGCACGGTTTAAAGACATATCCTACAATTAAACACCGTCCTTTAAAAGTAATGAATGAAACACTTAATATACTGCAATCTGTTGTTATGATACCGGACAAGAAGATTAAAGCAAATTTATATCTAATCCATGTTGATCCGGAGAACCTGAAGCAAATCATTTACAAGTTACGTTCTATAGGCGGAATCGACATCAAAGAAATCTTAAGGTTGCACCCAAAGTTAGCTACAAAGAAATATGATGTAATGGTAGAAATAAGGAGCATTTGTCAGGAATACGGAATCAGTGACGAGGCTCAAAGAAGGTGTTTCGACATATACACTCTTAGTCCCGATACAATTAGACAAAGACTGGAAGATGCTAAGTCTATACCTGAATTCCAAGCTTTCGCTAAGCACCCTCGATACCTCAAAATGATACACTACAAAAACACAGCAATGACCAGATTGCAGAACCTGCATGGCAATAGAAAGCAATGTCTAAGCCTGAATGTGCTGTCCGGAAGCTCGGCACACTACGAAGCATTCCAAAACAGTCCAGGTGACAGACTTGGTAAAGGAAAAGATCTAATATTCTGTATCACAGAATCCCTCGGCAATGTTTACAATCCCAAACAAATATGGAAAATAGTTAAAAAGCACCCATTTTGGTTCAATGTGCCACTTGTAGACGTAAAATTTGTTTATAATAAGCTGTCAAAACAATTTGAAAATCAACATATTTATGAGAACTGTCCAATATTATTATATCCTTGGAATAAAATAAATAATATTCTCAATGCTTTTGAAGAGAAAGATTCAACACATACATTCTACAATAAAGAACTATTACATATAGATAAATTGAACAAATCACAAATATTAAGTTTAGTTGTATACTTTTTAGAGAAAAATCATTATTTTACTGGTAATGGTGTCTGGCCGGAGCAGAAACTAAAAAAAATGTAGTAAAAATGTCATCTAGTCAAGATCATATAATAAAAGTATAAAAATAAAGTGTTGAGTTAAACTGCAGTTTTTATTAAACCTAACCTGGTAGCTTATTTCCTTTACAAGTATATCAGCTATCACATTTATTTTAGCTATAATCAGCTGGTGTGTTCAAATTCATATCATTATTTTATTTTTATTTTTTCATGATATAGGAGGCAAACAAGCAGACTGATTGCCTGATGGTAAGCAACTACCGCCGCCCATGGAAATTATTGCCTTCTTTTGGGTTGTCGTCCATTGACCACACTTTTTTTTGTGCGGACAGTTGCTAGCCCTATTGTCTATTTCCAAAATCATCCATTTGAGTTTAGTAAATCCCTGACAAGTTCATTCTCATTTCCTCATAATTTGTGTTAAACCTAATTTTTTTGACGACCGGTCTGGCCTAGTGGGTAGTGACCCTGCCTATGAAGCCGATGGTCCTGGGTTCGATTCCCAGTCAGGGCATTTATGTGTGTGATGAGCACAGATATTTGTTCCTGAGTCATGGGTGTTTTCTAAGTATTTAAGTATTTATATGTATCTATCTATTATATATATCGTCGTCTAGTACCTACAACACAAGCCTTACTGAGCTTACCGTAGGACTAGGTCGATTTGTGTAAGATTGTCCCGAAATATTTATTTTATTTTATTTTATTTATAATTGACAAGTTTTTTACAATGTGGTCCACAAATCTGGTACTATTGATTTTTTTTCATTGATTGTTCTATTAATATAGTGACATAAACGTACCACTTCAGCAACGCAGGCCGCAGCACTGTGCACCAGGGGAGCAAACTGTGGGGCTACCAGGGGCTCTCCGAACTTCTTAGTGGCCTCGTATGACATGAAGAACAGTGCTGTTGTTGGCATGGAAGTAGTTGCCACTGTGAGTAAACCTGGAACATAGGTTTGCTTAGGCTATGTCTGCACTGAGGTGGTTTGCTTGGTGCCTTGAGCCTAGCTTGACATCTAGTAAGTAGCTTAGTAAAAAGAAAGTTCTTGAATGTTTGTGACTGGCTGCACTGCGCGCTTGGCGCCTAGCTAGTCTCTTAGCGTGTTCAAGTAAACAAATATGTTGGTTTTTTGTGGCGAGGCTACTAAGCTCTACGTACCAAACAAGCCTTACAAAATGTATTTATTAGGATTTACCTCTGCAACCCAGAAAAAGAGTATTTTATCTTCATAATATTAGGTTTAATCTTTAAATGTTAATGAGTTTAAGCTTAACAAATTAGTAAATGTTAAATATGGTGGCAGATGTCTTCCTACATAGAACTGGCATATGTTTCAGATAAGAATATTATAACAGTGATACAGTTCATGTAACAAGCACTCAAACTGCCAAATTACATCTGATATGCTACATTTTATGTAATTAAAATAACACTGAGCTACTACTAAACCTAATAATAGTTGCTACTTACATAATACTGATAATTTACTACTTAAATGATTTTTCTGGGTACAATTACTAGTTTAGTATAGCAAAAAATTGAATATAGTGAAAAAGAAACAGATATTTGAAAAACTAATAGCATTAAGGCACCTTGAACTAATGAAGATAAATTAAGTGAATTTGCATTATCTAAATTAATTCTATTGTTTAACTTTTTGCTCGTCTACATTGTAGCTAGTTAAAAACACCAATGTAAAAAAAACTGAACAAAACACACACAAAAATACCTTTATATACTCCTCTGAAACCTCCGGCTTTATGAAAGCCTTGTTCGCTCTGAAGCCGTGTTTTTAACGTGTCCAGGGGATACAGAGTAACGTCCACCGATATTCCTGCCACAGCGCCCGCCTAAAGAAATACATTCAATAATTTCATAACTTTTCATCAACATAAAATGAACATTCATTTCATATAATTTCAAAATTAACTTGGGTAAACTGCAGATAACTGAAAGTAATGAAATAAACTCATTTTATAAAGTAAATACAGTACGAATTAAAAATAAATAAACCGCGAAAAACGTATAAAAGAAGAATGCATGATGAAATAAGAATATAGTTGTAGATAAATAGTTCAAGCAAAACAATACCAAATAAATACTTACAATTAAAGGCGCTAAATATGACGATACCACTAATTCTGGTTTATCTAAGGTTCCCATTTTGAAAGATTTTGTTTTAAGTGCTTTTACGGCAGCGAAGTAAACACGACTAATATCATACGAGTGAAATCCTAACCTCTCATGTTATCTTTGAGTTTGACGTTTGAAAGAATCATAATTATAAGCAGCAACAGAACAGCTAAATACGTTTAGGTTAACTTTATAATGAATAAATCAATGTCAAAATTTTACAGTAACTAGAGAATTTATCGTCATTGCTATTTAAAAGTTAGGGATAGGAACTTTTAAAAGTAAGTATTTACAAAAATTAGCGGATGTTGACTTTCTTTGTCACTTGCGTTGTTGCCAGATTTTGACTAATTACAGAATTATTACATTTTATTTTTTTTTCCAAATAGGTAAATGTGTTTATTCGGTGTAAGCTACATTTTTATAATTATAAATAAAATATCTATTTTATAAAACTTAAAATTACATATTACAATAGCCCCCCCTGGATCGTACCCGGCTCAAATGTCGCCATTACATTTTATCCTTCATTTTCCTAGCACATTCTTGGCACATTTTAATACATAATCAGGAACACAATTCGGGAAATAGGTATGCACGAATGCAAATGTAGAGGAAGTAGGAACTGTAGATATTGAGTTTTAAAAGTTTTTTCTTATTGGTAGTACTTAGTTACTTACCTAATCTATGGATGGGTTTTGCGGCGCTACCGCGAAACTCGATATTCGTAAAATTCGAACGGTTGTCTCTGTCACTCTGTTATACGTGTTATTGTTATACACATTTGAATGCGATGCGCAGTCTTTATCTTTCAAACTTTGTTTGTTGCTAGGCAACTTGTTTCGAATTATTTACTTCTTTAAGGCGTGCGTCTCGTCGATTTATATTTTCTGATAATCATACAATGGCGCCTCCGACACCAAATCCTCACGACACTATCCCTTACCATCTAATCAGAAGAGCAACAAAGAGAAGCGAACCGGGGTGCTACCAACTACATAGGTATTTTTGTTTTGATTACATTAGGTACCTAAACGTAGGTACTTGATGTTGGTAAATATTATAGTTATATGGTACCTAATTACTTTGGGTTAGCTAACACCTAGCGGGCGCGAAAAGATAGTCCCGCGTCAATTAAACTAGTTCGTTGAGTAGCTAGATAGGTTTTAAGGTTTCGCCCTGGGGCCCTACCTCGAAACACGATATTCGTAAATTTCGGACGATTGTCTCTGTCACTCTTATGGCGCCTTAATTAGAGTAAAAGGAAAGATGCTCGAAATATACGAACTTCGATGTTCGCGGTACCGAGCCTGACTGTTGTAGGACGTTACCCGCATTGTATTTCTTCTCCTACAAGACTCCTGAGGTTACGCGCAAGCTAACGCAGATCTGCTGCAGCTCAGTAGCGTAACTTTGTAGTATCTAATTATTTTTGATAAAGTCAATACTCACAGGAGTAGGTAATAGCTCTCCGAAAGTTAAAACAATATTTTCTCGAGGGTCTGATTCGGCTAAAGCCAGCCTAACTCAGCGTTTACTCCGCGATTAGACAAACTTGATCATCACTCACCTCGCTATACGTCGAAACGTTCGACAAAACTTTGCCTATACAAAAACGCGATGCGCGGGACTAGAGGAAAGCGAGACGTCCGCGTACACATACGTGCTCGCGTTTCGCCTCGCTACTCGCGCGAATGTGTGGCGGCAGCGGCATAAAAACCTCGTGTCCACATGGTAAGAGCGAAAAAGGCGGGCGTCAACCGCGTCGACACGAGTCGCGGTACCGTAAACTGGGGTTACTTTGATTCACGGGGTAATTGGTCGTCAACTTTTGAACTATAAACAATGTGGTTTTAACAGTGTTTATAATGTATTTATGTTAAACATGAAACCCACATTACTAAACTCGTACGCTCGCGTTAATAATGAACCATTTCTAGTAAAAAAAATGGTGAGCAATGTTACCGCATGAAAAAAGTAACCCCAGTTCACGGTAAGAAATGAGGAAATTTCAAAAACGTATTTAAAAAAATTGTTTAAATTTTTTTTTATTCGAATGGCAAAGTTAGTAATTCTGAGTATAAACAAACAGATATTATTTTTAATAACATTTGTTATGCTACCGCCACACATTCGCACGAGTAGCGAGGCGAAAGGCGAGGCGAAACCCGAGCACGCATGTGTACGGGGACGTCTCGCGCTATTTCTCTCGTCCCTCGCATCGCGTTTTTGTATTGGCAAAGTTTCGTCGAACGTTTCGACGAATAGCGAGGCGATTAACGAGCCAGCATGTCTAAACGCGGAGTTAGAGAATCGCTCATAAAGTGGCGGATTCGCATTTTATTACAGACCATCTCAATGCCGTCTCAAATTCCCCATAACCAAACGCCCCATCCATAAATGTGAGTTGCCGCAACGCGAGGTGGTCATGGTGCCAGAGGGTGGGGGACGCTTCAGGAGGCTAGAAGTGCCGCGGACTGAAAAGAACTACTATCCGGCCGTTATACATAGGAGCGAGTTTGAGCGGCTCAAGGAGCAGGCTAAGGTATGTATAACTGTCTCTCTCTACCAGGTGGCGGGGTAATTATTTTCTTAGGCAAGACGGAGGCCATAGAGCTTTGCCTTTTCTTTGTGAGCCCGAGAAAAACTGTTGCATTGCGGGAGAGTTAGTAAAGCCGGCGGGAATCGGCTTATATGGACGCACCGCCGCTGCTCTCTACCGTGTTATCTTGTAACGTAGTCCAAAAGAAAAGGAGTATATGTGAATTTAATTAAAGACCATGTCTATGTAGTTGTGCAGAGACTTAATACGGAACTTACGTCAAAATTTCAATATAGAGGTAGGACGCTGACATGCGTGTACACACGTTACTACTACATAGGCCAGGTGCTTCAGTTAAAATTTTCACCTATGTAATGTTAAGTTAGACTGCCATACCTACATGTAAAAAAATGTAGAAATGAAATATTCATATATTTCGAGATGTTAGCAATCATTCTATATTTGAACAAAAAGAAAAATGTACCTACGCTAAAATTGGTGTTTCGCGTTTTTAGCCAAACCGTAAATTTTAGAGCGATCTCTGAGCATTTGAGGCTCAATGCCGTAATCGCCACGCTTGGCAGGCGGGTTGGCGATCGCTGTCTCCTTCACCGCTAAAGGGATGACAACGAAACATACGATTTTATGCTAACTAAAACGCGGTAAAATTAATTTTAAAAAGAATGTTTCTAATCTATCGTAAATATGCCACTTTGCTCCCTTGCGACACAATATACTACTGGCTCTCTTGACGAGGTCTATTTCCCAGGTGATGACTCGGGAGGAGCAGATCGAGGCCATGCACGCCCAGGAGGCTGCCGTCCAAAAGGCGGCCATGGAATCCGAAATGAGGAAACGGCAATTAAAGGTATAGATCGTTTCACGAGAGTTGAAGTCTCTCATACAACAACGTCTCATGTGCTGCCGGCACACATTCGCGCGAGTAGCGAGGCGAATGGCGAGGCGAAACGCGAGCACGCATGTGTACGCGGACGTCTCGCTATACCTCTCGCACCTCGCCTCGCGTTTTTGTATAGGCAAAGTCTTGTCGAAAGTTTCGACGAATAGCGAGGCGAGTGACGAGCCAGCATGTCTAAACGCGGAGTAATGATATAGGGAGATTAGTCACTCATTCTATTCGTTCACTCTTTTGCAATATACTTTATATAGTTGTGTGCGTAATCCATTCGTCTCAACTCTCGTGGAACTAACTATAGGTATTTACCTGGTGAAATATTGTTGGAATAAATGTTAATCTAAATAAACTTCCAAGTGATATTAGAAACGAAAAAAAGACACTTTATTAACAAAAAACTTTCAGATTATTTAGTTCTTAATAGTTTTTATACAATGCAAGAGTTTTTTGATAGTTGAATATTAATAAGTACAGTTATATTGTTTAATTTAAGAAAATATGTTAAAGCTGCTATGTAAACATACTATGTCGTCTAGTTAATTCGTGAGATGTATCTATTTTTTGTTTAGTTAGTAACTTAGATTTACAAATTGTAGTGCCCTTTTATTCATAGCTGAACTTCTTTGTGTTATAATATCTTGTGTATGATAGCAATAAATTACGATTACTGATTAACAACAATAATATGTGCAGAAATAGAACAAAAACATTTATTCGGGGCGTATACAACAAGATATGGGGATATGAATTGTATAGGAGCGTGTAATCGGGGTATCGTGAGAACGATAATCTGTGTTTATAATATGGACATATTTAGTGGACTAGCAAGCGCAACGTAGGACGTCCACCCACAAGATGGACAGACGACCTCATTAAGGTCGCCGGAAGACGCAGGTCGCTTCCAACCGGTACGTGCTGACATCCAAGGAGGCCTATATTCAGTGGGCGTCTTGTCTGGCTGAGATGATGATGATGACGATATTTAGTAGTTGCGAGCAACAGCCAAACCTAACATTTTAATATGAAATTCTAGAAAATTCTTGGTCGCCGATTGTTGGGTCTTCAATTGATGGGTTGAGCTATCCGGGATCGCGCAAAGGATATGTGACGTTCCACGGCAAAAGGTACCTTATGGCGCTTGGCGCTTACGTTGCGAAGCATCACATTAGTATTGAACCGTCGTTAACAATAGCGTAATCGCCAACCGCCATAAGGTACCTTTAGCCATGGAACGTCACATATAGTCGTCTAGTACCTACAACACAAGCCTTACTGAGCTTACCGTAGGACTAGGTTGATTTGTGTAAGATTGTCCTGAAATATTTATTTATTTATTGTCCTGGGTTGCAGGAGAGGTTGAAGCCGCAGCCCGGGGCCGAGGCGGCGGCCGGGCAGGCGGATCCCGAGCTGGAGGGCCCGGACCAGGCGGCGCACACGCTCAGCAGGAACGAGAGTGAGGCGCTAGCGGGGAGCGTAGCGGGGAGCGTAGCGTTCAGCGTCCGTAGCCTCGTAACGCCCACCATACTAAAGGCTTGGTCACATCGCGTTTTGTGAGCTTGGCGCAGCGGGGCGCGACGCTGCCGTCCGAATGTGTGCCTTATTTCGTTACATTAGTCACACCGGTGTCACGCTGCGCTACCGCCAAGCTCCCAAAACGCACCTATGTGCCCAAGCCTTAAAAAATTTAATAGTTAAAACCGACCTTAGCAGTGAATTGGGTTAAATTTTCTTTTGTACGAAAACTAAGGAAGCAACAGAAATTCTTTTATAAAAGATTTCAACTCCATTGAAAGGGAGTGTATATTGTATGCACACTGGGCGTTACGAGGATAGATAACCTAAGCCTCCTTAGCTCATACCTAAGGCTTTGGTCCCCTATTTTGTGCTACACGCGACTTCTGATGTCAGCGACAACGTTCCTGAACAAAAGGGACGCCAACGTCGACGTGTGAGAGAAACCATAACTACATCTCTATAGGCAGCATTGTGACGCTGATGCTGTAAGCGGATAACGGCGTCTGTAGGAGACCATAGCCTAAGACTATGGTCTATAACGACATCCGCCGCTTACAGCATAATACTCGCTATAAGGTGTACTGTTGGGGTCTCTTTCATACGATCCTAACTGTCAGACGTCGCGTATAGCAAAGCGATCAAAGCCTTATTACATTCGCAATATATAACCAATTTAATATAAATGAAGATATAGCGTTTTCAGTACACTCATCTACTTGATACTTGGACGCTTGACGCAACGCTTAGTGTAGGGCCTCGCCTGCGGCGCTACCGCGAATAACGATATTCCTAAAAGGACCGGTGTCTCTGTCACTCTCATGATGCCTTAATTGAAGTAAAAGAGGGACGAAATTTACGAATTTCGACGTTCAAACTTATGGGAGTAGCCGCAGTGCGCGCAGCTCAAATATTTGGGAAGCTCGACGCTACGCTGCACTCAGCATAGTGAGACGCCACGCAGATTCGGTTGAGACCGCCTCAACCTGCTCAACCAATATCGCCTCAACAAACCAAGGAAGCATAAACTCAGCAGAAGTATTCCATTAGTACAAATCAAGTCTGGTGCCGAAGGGTCCTGGATTTTCCCCAGGCTATACCTTCCCTACACACAGTCCGATCGCTCTAATAAGCCGAAAAGTTTATAGCCTAAGTCAGGTTAAAAAAAAGCCGCACTCAGGCATGGTACCGCGAATGTCCGCGAAAATTAGTAGGTATATTTCGAACATCTTTCTCTTTTACTCTAATTAAGGCGTCATGAGAGTGACTGACATATTTACGAATATCATTTTTCGCGGTAGCGCCGCGGACCTTACACGATCCATTGTGGAGAGTCTGCAAACTTTTTGTTTCATGCTACCGCCACACATTCGCACGAGTAGCGAGGCGAATAACGAGACGGAACACGAGCACGCATGTGTACGCGGACGTCTCGCTATTCCTCTCGTCCCTCGCATCGCGTTTTTGTATAGGCAAAGTTTCGTCGAACGTTTCGACGAATAGCGAGACGAGTGACGAGCCAGCATGTCTAAACGCGGAGCTACACCCTGGTGCGGTACCGCGAACATCGGCGTTCGGAAATTTCGGGCATCTTTCTCTTATACTCCAATCAAGTTGTCATGAGAGTGATAGAGACACTCGTCCGAAATATACGAATATCGTTGTTCGCGGTAGCGCCGCTGACCCGAGAAGATACCGGCAAGCAATCTTACTTAAATATAAATTAATTAGTATTATATTGACAATCCCAATTTCACGCCATCGTGTTCGATTTTCGGCTGTTCGCATCCAGCTCCTGCCAGCCATCTTGCGCAAGTCGTCACTCCACCTAGCCTGAAATTGGGGAGGCCTATGTCCAGCAGTGGACTGCGATAGGCTGATGCTGATGATGTTGACAACCTTCTGGTGTATGTCGTAGTGTTGAGGGCGGACAACATGCAGGGGCCGCGTCTTTGCAACCGCGTTATTCTGGCGTCCAAATGTCACGCCATACGGGACGCGCAGATCGTGGAGAAAGATCTCATCAAGAAGGAACTTATGGAGGAAGAGAGGCGGTGAGTTATTTTTAAGAATACAGGCCCGGTACCGCCTGGTAGTCGAAGTTCGTATATTACGGGCATATTTCTCTTTTACTCCAATTAAGGGTGTCATGAGAGTGACAGAGACAATCGTCCGAAATTCACGAATATCGTTGTTCGCGGTAGTGCCGCTGTATTGTTTGTTTCTGTCAAAATCGGAATTCGAAAATGGACAATACTGGATGAAATCTGGGTCGTGATCCAAAATGTCAAAAGTTTTCCCATGGGACCAATATTGAATTCGCGAAAAAAAATCTGCTATCTACTCCATAATTTCTGGGCCTTAATTGCTAGTTAATGCAGCAGCAATTTTTTTTGCTTGATTTCAATATTGGTCCCATTGGAAAAGTTGTTAAGTATGATCGTCTCTATCACTCTTTGACATTTTCAATCACGACCAAAATTTCATGCTGTATATCTTCTGTGTATCTTCCTCTATCGCTCCTACGAATACCTAGAAAATAAATCTACTACTATACTATATACTCTTCGTAACAAAAATATGTGACTTTTCACGGGTAAAGGTATTTTATGGCGTTTGGCGCTTATGTTGCGAAGCATCACATTAGTATTCAAGCGTCGTTGACAATAGCATAAGCGCCAAACGCCATAAGATACCTTTATCCGCGGAACGTCACATATTAGCTTATTCTGTATTGATTACCGCTACATCGGTAGAAAACACAAGAAAACCTCAATTGTATTTGTTTGTATCCCTCCAACTTTGACAGTTCTGAAGGGCTCAGTTTGAAGGCGAACAAAAATATGTGAGACTATGACAAGAACGGACGAAAATAGCGCCGTCTCTGCCATACCTATGGAAAGTTAACATACATAACACCATCTTTTTCTATCCGTTTTTTTTGTGCCGTGTGATGAGGGCTGACTAGAATTAGCACCACCCCATCTCCCGCGGTTATCGTAAGAGGCGACAAAGGGAAAAACCCAACGGACGGGCAGCAGCGTCCGACGAAACCAAATCTACAGCTACTGTGGTCGCCAAGAATGGCGACTATGGCAACGACCCCTCAAGATGATACAAGTCATATTTGTGAGAGGCATATGTCCAGCAGTGGACTGCATACGGCTGAAATGTATGTCTGTCTTTCCAGTCGTATCCTCATTGCTGAGGGTCGTGATTACCGACGCTTTTAACCATGTTCTTCCAGCTATTCCCATCCTGCGCCATTTGCAGACAGGTCAGACCCTGGGTCCTGCATATGCCTTAACTGTGTCTATCCACCGGGTTGGCGCTCTTCCTCTACTCCTCTTCCCTTCCACGTGACCGACCATTATGTATGAAATGTATGTATGTAATTCTTTTCCGTACATGGAACAATGGTGTTCTGGACATTTGGGTGTCGTACGCGGAGCTAGACCGAGCCAACGCGCAGAGGCCCTTTCGACAATTTTAATGAAATGTAAGGGGTACAGTCCCCATCAGATATATCGGAGCTGTGGAGGTGGTCACAAATATCGGAACAACGCCTCTATTGTCAAGGCAGTTAGTGCATGTTCCGATGTTTATGATCACCTCCACAGCTCCGATATATCTGATGGCGACTGTACCCCTTACATTTCATTAAAATTGTCACTAAGTGGATGCTGCCCCTGTCCGTATCATGGGACGCGTACAGAGACAGCGCCCGCCATTGGTGTAAGGACTATCGAGTTTTAATGGAATCTAGAATGTAGCTGTACCCTTACCATGAGTTGTGACTTTAAAGTTTTCGATTACGAGTATCAAGTTTACTATCTGTGCATCTCGTTCGCACTAAAATAGTACAAGCGGAATGCACATAGTAAACTCGATACTCGTTATCGAAAACCTCAATGTCACAACTCATGGTGAGGGCACAGGCAGGGGTGGAAAGGGTGGACTGGCTACTGGGCTATTGGATAAAAAAAAGTATGTAATTATCATGAGCAGTCTAGTTAAATGTCCACGGTTGCCAGGCTGGACGCCATAATGGAGGAGAACCGGCGCGCGGCGGTGGCGCGCGCGGAGGCGGACGAGGCGCGCCGGCACGAGCTGCGGCTGCAGAACCTCAGCGCGCTCAAGGAGCAGATCACGGCGCACGAGTTCGCCAAGGTACGAGGCCGGCACGCAATCATCATCGTTATCATATCAGCTATAAGACTTCCACTGACGTTGTACCGTTGCAAAGACGTCCACTGCTGGACATAGGCTTCCCCCAGAACGACCCCAAGTAGACCGATCCTGCGCCTTCCACATCCAGAGGTATCTCGCGACTCTTAACTAGGTCGTCGGTCCACCTTGTCGGAGACCTACGCTACGTCTACGCTGCTGTATTTTCATGTCACAATAATAATATATATATTTTTTATGCAAACGAGCAAACGGATTGCCTGGTGGTAAGCAATTACCATCGCCCATGGGTACCCGCAACACCAGATGAGTCACAAGCGCGTTGCCGGCCTTTAAGGGGGGTTGGAGCTCTGGGAACCTTACTCACCATCAGGAACACAGCACTACATACCTGAAAGCTAGCATGGCTGTGGCATTCTGTAAGGAGGAGGTACTTCCCCAGTTGGGCTGCCCCAGATTCAAGCGTGATGGTCATCGCTGTGTCCAATATCAATTGGTGATGATTAACAGGTGATGGAAGCTGAGCGGATAGAGGAGGAGAGCATCCGCGTGAACCAGTCCAACATCGCCATGCAGATCGACGAGGCGCAGAAGTTGAAGGAGAAACAGGGGCGGCAGCGGCTGCTGAAGGAGATCCTCGACCAAGGTACGTTACTGGCGGAAAACGAATGTCTCCTGCCACTCTCATGACCCCTCGACGGGAATTTCGACCGAGGGTGACTCAGTTTTACACGGTATCGTCTTGGCTCGTCTCAATCGTTTTTTGTCACTTTCGTTGTTTGGCTATTTCTTATTTATTTATTTATTATTTATTAGGAGAACCAACAGCTACAAATCATACAGTGGACTTATATATAATAGCAGAGAGCCAATTACAGGTTCATACTTAAAAACGTTGTGGTGCTCGCATATTGCACATCATCGCACCTCCAACAAAAATGTGATTACAAATCACATAGACCATGACTAACTTAAACAACAACTACTAAACTATGATCCGACTTCCGATCCAAGACACGCTCACTGAAAGAACCGATCCGTTATCCCGCGCCTCACAGCCGGGATGTTGCTGTTAAAAATGTCGATATCCAACTCTTTCGTTATGTTATTTAGACTTTTACTAGCACGCATAAGGAAGCTATTCTTCCTATAGTTACGCGAGGAAAAGGGAATTGAGAGGGGAGGGTTGTGTCTTTTTGGCCTCTTCTTATTCCGTCTTAGTTCGGTATTCGTCAACATCGTCTTTAGACATGTACAATGTTAGTCTATGTTGCTTTCAAAATTTAAGAACTTGACAAAAAACGATTGATAGGAGCCAAGATGATACCTTTTACACGTCATGCATCACCCTCACACCTTTTCGTTTCACGATTTTTCGTTGTTATCAGGCAACGCCGAGCTGCTGTATTTCAAGCAACTGCAAATGGAGGAAGAGCGCATCAACGACCTGCGCGTGTCCAACTTCCTCAAGCAGAAGCAGGAGAGGGAGGCCAAGAACAGGGCGGAGGCCGAGGCCGTCAAGGCCTCCAAGCAGAAGGGCATCGACCACATCGCCAAGGCGCAGAAGGTGAGGCCAAGTTCATAGGACTGTTGAACCGATTGCGAAAATGGGAGTTTTCAATATTTGCTACCAAATAGCGAAAGTTGACAAGAAAATTTTAATCACTGTCAGTTTCGTGACGACAATTTAGCATTAAATCTTTATGAAGATCGACTTTTGACTTTTAAATTATTTATTCAAAATAACAATATAAGTTTACAGTAATTACACCAAAACACTTATATGCTACTAAAATATACAATAAAAGTTAGAGAGTGCAAAAAAAATATATTTATATTAATTATATTTTTAATTTATATTAGAGCGCTGGTAGCGGTAAGAGTGTGCGACTTACAATCCGGAGGTCTACCTTCGAACCCCGGCTTGTACCAATTAGTTTTGAGGAACTTATGTACAGTCAACTAATTAGATTTATAGGCCGCTTCGTTCCTTGTCACAGTGAAAATCTGTATGATAGCCGCAAAAGATCTCTTAATAACGTCACTGTGACAAGAAAGAAAGAAGAAATCAAAGAAATCAAATTGGTTGACTATACCTACGAAATATCATTTGATATTTACCAGTCGGTTTTCGGTGAAGGAAAACATCGTGAAACCGGACTAATCCTAATAAGGCCTAGTTTTACCCTCTGGGTTGGAAAGTTAGATGGCAGTCGCTTTCGTAAAACTACTTAGTCAAATCTAGGGATTAGTTGCCGAGAGGTCCCCAGGCTCCCACGAAAAATGCCGGCACAAGGCGAGGAAGATAAAAAAAATTATAATAATTACTATAATGTCGCTATGTCGCTAAGCGCAACCATAGAGAATATACATGTGTATGCTAGCGGAGAGATTGGAGAGAATGTTGTGGGTGTGCCATGGAAATACCTAAGTTACAGCAAAGCATTCCCGCCAAATCGTATTCATGAGGGTAGGTATGGATACATTTGTGTCATTATCTAGGAAAGGGACCTTATTGTCGATGGCACTTACGTCGAATCGCGTTGCGTGTATTGTATCGTCTTGAACAACGACATAAGCGCCATAGACAATAAGGTCCCTTTTCGTAGATTTTTGTAAAATCACGTCGCGTATGCCGTATGCAGTGACCACAGAGCGAAAATACTGTAAATTTCACAGATTTTGTAAAAGGGGTAGCACATTGTTATCGATGAATTCTCAATCTAAATTTGAGACTTCGATGGCGTAAAAAGGGTTCAATACTCTTCGGTAGATGTCGCTACACGTCACCCCTAATGACGTATACCAAAGATAAGATAGACAAAATTGTCACGTCTAAGCGGTACTCGTATAGCACAATTGGTAGTGCACTGGGCTAGTGATCCAGTGGTTGTGGGTTCGAGTCCCGGTGCGAGTCAAATTTTTCTATTTTTCTTTCGATTTAAATATCTTTGACATGCTAGCAGACGTTTCTGCTTAATATAAAAACAATAAAAGTATTTTTCTTGTAGGCCGAACAAGAGCTGAAGGAAGAATTGGAACGAATCCGCAATCTGAAGATACAAGAGGATGTGGAGCGAGAATACCGCAGGAAGGAGAGGGACAACGCTATACGGCGAAACAGAGAGATGAAGCTACTGCATGAAGCGCGCGAACAACAGGTGAGAGAGATATAAGGTGGTCGAGTGTTAGGTTAGAGCAGGATAGAGGAAAAGTACCGAGCCAAAGAGAGACGTTATCTATAAAAAGGGACCTTATTGTCGATGGCACTTACGTCGAACCGCGTTGCGTTTGTATTGTAACATCTTGAACAATGACATAAGCGCCATCGACAATAAGGTCCCTTTTCATAGATTATGTCCAGAGCCCGGAAACTCCATAGCAAAACAAAAGACTGTCGCAATCAAACTAGTGTTAGGAACATTTTTTCAACAATGTTAAACACTGCACACATTCGCATTATACGAATGCGAATATTCGTGACGTAGTATCCGCACAAATTTTACGGGCGGCGCGGCGGGCGACTTTTATATGGACACGCTTCGAGCGTCCGCGTCAGTTAGCGTAGGCCCTAAAAAACAATTATTAAAAATAATTGATATAGCTTAACTGTATCGTCTGTATCCAAATCATCATCCTATATGACATAACTTGTATTAATAGCGGTGGGCAAATGGTATATGTCAATTTTAAACACAAAACTATCGTGAGATTGAAACATATTATAATAAATATGTCAATACGGAATATGTCAACTTTTCAGATCCACGACATCCACCGTCTCATTGCGCGCGAGATCGCCAAGGATGAGCAGAGCTTCAACAACGCCGCCAGGCAGAACGAGGAGTTCCTCAGGAAGGAGAAGGAGGTAATTATCTTCTAGAAGAATCCATCTATGTGTCTGTCATATTCACTGCTGGACATAGACCTCCAGATTACCACAGATGTGACCGGACTTATGTCATGACTGAATGGCACGCGGTTCCCTATGTTTTGTAATATTCAAAATTTTTTTTTATAAAGTTCTTTACAAGCGGGTTCGAATCCTTTTTTTAAGTTATTTAATAGTTTTTTGTAATAATTTTAAAATGCATACACACTGTTGACATAATTGTATGTAAACAGAAGCTGATCTTGCGTATTTTTTTAGTTATATCTTGTAATAAACTGTTATATGTTTTCTTTTAGGACTACGCATAATTAGATACTTTAAGATTTGATTGTATCACAGTTTTGAAAAAATAAGTCCCGCAGTATTTTCTTGCCGGTATCTACTCGGGTCAGGGTGTAGGGTTGGAACCGGTGGTAGATTTTACTTTGACGTTCATAAGTGCATGTAATGTGCCTAAATTGAAAAATAAAGATATTTTTCCTAACTAGTGCGTAAAAAGTGTACTTACGTGCGTAAATTTCACTTTTTAAGGCACTTGTTATGAAAAATTGGGTTCGATACACGTGTAAAAACTTATTAAAGACTCGGGTGATTGTCACCCTCGTTTCACTCGGGCTCCAACTTTCACCCTCGTCGAAAAAAAAATTTTTTTCACTAGTATCGAAAAGAACTATTATCTTTTAATCGCTGAGACTGCTGTGTCGTGCTGTCTCGGACTGCCGCCATTGCCTCTCTCGATCTCAAAGCCTGGTGAAGGCAAGGGCGGTCCAAAACATGAGTGTAGCCGTTGTGTTTAAAATAAATTGATTTATTATATATGATATTCAACTGTTCCTATCATATGTTTACTAACAGCTCGAGAACAAACGCAAGGCGCGCATTGAACAACACCGGCAGGAGATCATGAAACAGATCAACGACAAGGAGAGAGCGAGGTAACAATACACATCCGGCCTGGTGCGTGTCGATCTACGCATATCTAACTCCGCGATTAGACATGCTGGCTCGTCACTTGCCTCGCTATTCGTCGAAACGTTCGACGAAACTTTGCCTATACAAGATCGCGATGAGAGGGACGAGAGGAATAGCGAGACGCCCGCGTATACATGCGTGCTCATGTTTCGCCTCGCTACTCGCGCGAATGTGTGGCGGTAGCATAAGTGTGTGCCGGACGCTCCAGGCCCAGTACCGCGAACATCGAAGTTCGTATATTTCGAGCATCTTCCTCTTACTCCAATTAACGCGTCATGAGAGTGATAAAGACAATCGTCCGAAGTTTACGAATATCGTTTTTCGCGGTAGCGCTGCAGGCCTTAGACTAAGGTATTTACAAAAAAAGAAAATAAGATAGATATAAGAACAAAAGAAAAGATAGATGAAAAGGCTGTCCTATATACAATACTAAACATAGGTACACACATTGTGCAAGTTAATAAAAGCTTGTAGTATTTGTCCGGAATTGTGTCGGGAATTTATGCCCATAGCAAGTCGTTCTTTATCAATTTGACTCTTGGATTTTTTTGTAACTACATACCTCTTATATCGAAAGATTTATGCTAAGTGTCAACATCATCGTAACAGTTTTTGGACTTATGATTTTTCTATGTTACTAGGGCGGAGCTCCGAGAGAAGATCCACGACGAGGGCGTCGCGCTGAGGATGGAGCAGGAGCAGCAGGACAAATACGAACGCCGCGTCATCAAGGAGAAGGTGAGCGCACTGTTGCACTTGTGACGACAGAGAGGCACTTGTTGTGTCTGTCCCTCCGAGACAAAATCCACGACGAGGGCGTCGCGCTGAGGATGGAGCAGGAGCAGCAGGATAAATACGAACGCCGCGTCATCAAGGAGAAGGTGAGCGCACTGTTGCACTTGTGACGACAGAGAGGCACTTGTTGTGTC
The DNA here is from genome assembly GCA_022674325.2 of Grapholita molesta. Lineage (NCBI taxonomy): Eukaryota > Metazoa > Arthropoda > Insecta > Lepidoptera > Tortricidae > Grapholita > Grapholita molesta. The sequence continues at coordinate 1,960,723 of CP053141.2, read as the reverse complement.
TGTCCCTCCGAGACAAGATCCACGACGAGGGCGTCGCGCTGAGGATGGAACAGGAGCAGCAGGACAAATACGAACGCCGCGTCATCAAGGAGAAGGTGAGCGCACTGTTGCACTTGTGACGACAGAGAGGCACATGTTGTGTCTGTCCCTCCGAGACAAGATCCACGTCGAGGGCGTCGCGCTGAGGATGGAGCAGGAGCAGCAGGACAAATATGAACGCCGCGTCATCAAGGAGAAGGTGAGCGCACTGTTGCACTTGTGACGACAGAGAGGCACTTGTTGTGTCTGTCCCTCCGAGACAAGATCCACCACGAGGGCGTCGCGCTGAGGATGGAGCAGGAGCAGCAGGACAAATACGAACGCCGCGTCATCAAGGAAAAGGTGAGCGCACTGTTGCACTTGTGATGACAGAGAGGCACTTGTTGTGTCTGTGTGCCTCCGAGACAAGATCCACGACGAGGGCGTCGCGCTGAGGATGGAGCAGGAGCAGCAGGACAAATACGAACGCCGCGTCATCAAGGAAAAGGTGAGCGCACTGTTGCACTTGTGATGACAGAGAGGCACTTGTTGTGTCTGTGTGCCTCCGAGACAAGATCCACGACGAGGGCGTCGCGCTGAGGATGGAGCAGGAGCAGCAGGACAAATACGAACGCCGCGTCATCAAGGAGAAGGTGAGCGCACTGTTGCACTTGTGACGACAGAGAGGCACTTGTTGTGTCTGTCCCCCCGAGACAAGGTCCACGACGAGGGTATTGTACCTACGTAGGTTATAGACGTCATGTATGCCTTTACGCTTTTATACATATGTATCTGTTATATTGTCGTCTAGTAGGTATCCTCTCCACAGTATCTGGGCAATTTCACTTTCAGGGACACCCAATTAACTTAATTGTCAAATAAAAGTTAAATCAGTGGTCAGTTTAGTGACGACAATTAAGCTTTAAATTTCAATATAATCTACTGTTTTATGTTTAATCCATAAATAATATGTGTTATTGTAATAGAAAAATGCGAATAAAGATGATTTACATAAATATTTCAAGCTTAATTGTCGTCACTAAACTGACCACTGATTTAACTTTTATTTGACAATTAAGTTAATTGGGTGTCCCTGAAAGTGAAATTGCCCATCTACAACACAAGGCTAAGGGCTGATTTTTCAATCGTCAGATACCTAAGCCTTATTCGGCGAGTAACTCAATGGGTATCTGTCAGATAAGCTGTAAGAAAATCGGCCCTCAGTGAGCTAACTGTAGAACTTAATTTGTATACAGTCTCAAAATATTTATTTATTATAAATATTGGCAGGTCGGCGCCATGCGACAACAGAAGGTCGCCGAGAAATACGTGAAGGAAGTAGAACAGACCCTCAGCCATTATGGCTACAAGGATCTCAGTTAAAGCATTTGTCTATGACACACTTAGAAAATTCCAGCGTCAATACAAGAACATCAATCATTATTTTGTTTCGATTTTACTGTTTCAACCTGTATATGGCTAAATTAACTATTTCTGATCAGTGCGTCTAGTGTAAGGTTTTACGTAATATTACTTTACCATCGCGTCAGTGTTTCACATATAATAGTAGATTGTTTGACAAGGGGCTAAAGTAGGCTATAGTACCACGAGATGGTTATTTTCCCGAACGAAGCGAGGGAAAATTGTTCGAGGGGTAACATGGCGTTTAGACCCGAGTTATACATACTAGTTTTCACTTTGATTGCGAGAAAATAAAAAAAAATACCATTTTAACAATTAACAAATACAATTTTGTTCACCCGCAATGAATTCTAAGTCAAAAATGTTTAATTTGACAGTCTTTGTATTTTTTTCACTGCTTTGATACAGATAGGATATATCTACGCCGTGAATAAATGCCATAGACAACGTATAATTGGGGCTTCAAAGATTTTGCCAACGATTTAAACCTCTTTTTAATGCTTGTGAAGTAGGAACTAAAAAGCACCTAATGCTTTGAGAATTTGATTGCGTTTCCTCATTGGTCGATTTTAATATTGCGGTACGTTCTCATAAATATGTATACATATTTTCCCAAGAGGCTAAATGTACTACTTTAGTCCGCCTTGGCAAGCATAATATGACACACTTTTAGAGCATGAGAAGTGAAAATACTATTATCTTATCACTTAAACGTTCGAGACGTTTTATTACGTCAATAGAAACTTACACTAGAGCCTCTGTTGTCATGGTTGAAATAGCTTAATATGGTGTTAGGTTGAATAAACTGTCCCCCGGACAAATGTTTTGAGACTTTTATTAGTTTACCATGTACCAGCTGTTGGAGTACCGTATGGCGAGAAATAAGTTTTCATATTGTATGCTGCATGACTTTTGGGAGCTAAAGATTATGATATTAGCATGTGTTATTTCTCTTCTTTGGTGTATTATTCTTATTTGTGAATACTTACGTTTGAAATGTACAGTTGTTTTTGTTATCTTATACATAGTTTTTTATCTTTCCGATTACAACACAGTACAAATAAATATGCCGTGCCCGTGGCGACACGCTATCAAATATTGTTGAGCGAAATTGTACTTTACGGAATCCCTTCGTAAGTCCCAATTGTATCATAAGTTAAAAATAAGTTTTTTTTTTTAATTATTTGATTATGTAATTTATATGTTATTGCCATGCGACAACAGAAGGTCGCCGAGAAATACGTGAAGGAAGTAGAACAGACTCTCAGCCATTATGGCTACAAGGATCTCAGTTAAGGCATTTGTCTATCACAACCTTTCGAAATTCCAGCGTCAATACAAGAACATCAAACATTATTTTGTTTAGATTTTGTACTATTCTTTACTTTATATGTTATTGCTCTCTCAGTGCATTGGTTTATACTGTAATGCTGAGTTACATTGTTCTTGTAAATATTAAATAAATTAACTCAGATGACAGCCACAGAAATATTTGGCTGTCAAAAGGTTAACAACTTACCCTAAATCACTGGCCCCACCGCGAGCTAGTAAGCTATGAGCTATCAGCTATTTCAAGGGACAAAAGATAATCGCGTGTAAATAAAAGAGATAAATATATGTTTATAGCTTATCGCCCGGTGATGATCTACGATCGCCGGGCTATGACATATGTCTCTTTTATTTACACGGGAGCGATTATCCTTTGTCCCTTGAAATAGCTGATAGCTCATAGCTTTTTTGTACACACTTATGCAATAAATTACTTACTTACTACTTACTTACTGCCTCGCGGTGGGACCAGCAATTTTTGTCTGTAAAAAGGTTAACAACTTACCCTAAATAGGTAAATTTATTTCTGAAAATTCCTATATGTTCGATATTTGTAAAAAAAACATAATATGGAAATTAAAACTATAATATCAATAATCAATTAATTACATAAAACACACATAGCCGTAACAATAGAATAATAATACAATACAGACACACGGTTTTACTCGCATTCGTAATTCATTTAGCACGTTTCCAGTCCGAGTGTAAGTCTTCCATTATGGGGTCAGGTCCCCATACCCAAAGCGCAGTTGAAGGTTTCTCTGTAAAATGCCACTTTTAAAGCTCGATTTACACAGAGCGCGGGCGCAGCGAGGGGCCGCCGCGAGCCCGCTTTCACACGCGCCCGAGCTCTATGTGAATCGAGCTTAAGTCTTTACAAAAATGTTTGTACAATACAATTAAAATCAGTTAAGACTTCTGTTTTCTCGGGTATCATCGTTTAATTCCGGAGTCGGAAATGACACGATATACATTGCCGCGATTACTTTTAGGTAGCATTTAATTTGAAGTATCATAAACGCAATGTTAAGCACCTGCCAAGATGACATTATTAACCGGTAGACCTAGGAAATTTGTTATGCAGAAGCGACATGAATTTGAACATTCATTATTTAATGAAGCTGAATACATACATGAGTCAATGTTTTACTGTTTGGTGTAAGTAGGTACGATATTATGTCGCATTAATCATTGATAATAAAATAATCATAAAATTAAAATAAAATAAAACCGGCTTCGACCGTTTTTTATTCATATTTCGTAAACGGCTTGGCCGATTTTGGTAATATTTCATTTTCATATAGTAAAACAACAAAGCTAAGCTCAAAATTAAAAAAAATATTTTTTGTTTGAAATGTCTTCTTTTCGTAATATTTCCTTGATCTGGGTGCTTCGTGCCAAATTTCAAGTTTCTGAATTCACGGGAAGTACCCCGTAGATTTTGCGAGTGTTGAAAAGTCTAAAATTTGCACCATTAACGACTGTATCTTTTATTTCGACACTAAGAAGGCAGACTGTCAAACTATTTAGTACTTGTTAGCATCTTTCTTATTTCAATATAAAGGTTGTGTTAGTTTTGAGCTACAAAGGAGGTTTCGTTGCTCATATCATATCGTTCTTGTACCTACTGCATACAATAAGACAACGAGTAACATATATAATTAAAGGTCAAATCTGTAAATTGATAACTCTATGTGATAGACGAGGGATTCACGACAATTACCGAGGTTGGCCGAAGTCTTAACTGATTTTAATTGTATTGTACCACTCGGAATCACGAGATCTTTCCATTCCAAGACTAAAAAAATACCCAAAAATTCCATACTTAGAAATTTTCTCTTGTTACCACCGTAAAAAACATGGAAGAAGGTAACAAAATATGTAAAAACTTTGGTACGCTATTTTTTTCTATTGCATTAGAAAGAACTTGTGATTCTGAGTAGAAAAGAACATTATGCTCCTCGTTAAGGGACGAAACATGTCGAGCAATATTCGACTTATAAAACGTGAGTTACCCGCTTCTATACAATTAATATGGTCTCTCAATCTCACGATAGTTTTGTTTTAAAAATTAAACATATTTAATTAAGAATTAAACTTTGAAGTAACATTTTTTTAGAGAACTGCTCAGAGCCTCTAGTGTAAGTTCCCTTTGATGTAAAAAAACGTCTCAAATGCGTAAGTGATAATGTTATTTATATGGGAAACACTAACGCGATGGTAAAGTAATATTACGTTAAAACTTACACTCAGGGCTCTGTTGGATTTGTGAGTTTTAACTGTCAGATCGTTTTGCGAGAACGTATTTAAAGTAGGTTAGCGAAAAGGTTTCATACTAAATATTATTTAATTAATCTAAATGAAATAACCAGGGAGCGTACATTTCATGCCGATGACATCAAATTGACGTCAGGTTGCATATAGGATGATACTATTTTTTTTGAAATTATCAATCATTCATCAATCAAATTAATCATGAATCATTTTATTATATACATTGTAACGATTTTTTCAAATATGTTTTATATTCTTTTCGACAGATTTACCATGTCAATGTATCAGTGCGGAAAACATGCCATTTTATTTTACATTACTATCAATCAATTCTTCATTTTACGTCATGTTTCATACATCATGATCCAGTTTCTTAAATTTTAAATTATGCTCAATTATCACTGATATCAGATTATGAAATTACACAATAAAATATTATGTTATGATGTATGAAACACACATGATTAAATGATTGATGATTAATGATTGATGACTACATTAAGACTAACTGGAATCATCCTATATGCAACGTGACGTCAATTTGCTGTCATCGGCACGAAAGGTACGCTCCCTGGTAATAACCCACATCCACAGCCGGGGTATATGTGAAAAACTTAACTGAAGCACCATGTCTATGTAGTTGTGCAGAGAATTAATAAATATGGAACTTGCGTCAACATTTGAATATAGAACGCTGACATGCATGTACAGTCGCCATCAGATATATCGGAGCTGTGGAGGTGGTCACAAATATCTGAACATGAACTTTATCCCCTTGACAATAGAGGCGATGTTCAGACATTCGAATAAGAAAAGTTTGTAATTTTCGAGCATTATCTTTTTCTCCAAAATTAACCCTTTATAAGGCATATATCGACCACATAATGCTCACTTGGAAATTCAACCATACTGTTATAATATTATGGCACAATGTCGCTTGTACTTGTTGGAAATTTGACTTGCTCTTAAAATAGGCTTTGAAATGTAAGCTTCCGATAGCTGCAACGAAATCTGCGATACCATGTCTCAGTAAATGGGGCCTTATAAAGGGTTAACGCATTTACTGCCACCGACGCACATGTGCGTTCATTACCATACATTGTTGGAGGGGGTGGCAGCGAATATGATAAGGCCTAATTAGAGTGACATAGACAACCGTTCGAAATATACGAATTTCGAATTCGGGGTAAAACTTCGATATCCTACCTCGACTGTACAGGTTATCCATGTGTTCTGATCGTTGGCACTATGGGGGAAGTGCGGTCACGTTTTGACCACGTTCTCCCCCATCTTGACGACCTTGGCGAGGTTGTCCTGGAGTGTCTTCAGCTGGCTCAGCACGTTGGCGTCCATCAGCGAGAACGGGATGAAGGCCTGGAAATATAATATTTTTTGCTAATTTTTACCAAGACCTTGACACACGCGTATAATATTTTTGTTAGTTTTTACCAGCCTTGACACGCGTATACTATAGAAGCAAAATATATTAATGCGACCAATTCAAATACGCATTTCAAGATGGCCGATACCATAGCATTGCTAGCGTCCTTAATTTAGCCGGGTTTTCTCTTGCCTTTCAATACACGATGGAGGTAAAAAGATCATATCCTCCGAATTGGATACGGTTCTAGGTAATATTAAATATACTTGCTGTATAAATACTTAAACACATAGAAAAAATGAAGGATTTAGAGATGTGCATCACCTGCGACTGTCGCAGCTGGTTGGGCTGCAGCGACAGCATGGTGCCGTCCTTCAACATGAAGTTGCAGTGCGCCTTGCCGTCCGTCGCCATGCTGGAATTTGGGACAATATCGTAAAATATACAGGGTGTCTCATTGGTTGATGGCGCTTACGTCGAACCGCGTTATGTTTGGATCGCGTCATCTTGAACAAAGACATAAGCGCCATCGACAATAAGGTACCTTTTCATAGATAATGTCACATATATACAGTGTCTCATTCAGATCGGTCAGTATGGGGAATTCTGGAACTATAAGACATACAAAGTTTTGTTCTTAAGAACCATGTCATCGATTTTAGGGACAAGAAAAACTGCATAAATGGATTTATAAAAGTGTTAATTTTGGGAATCGACCATAGTTGTTAAAAATAAAATTAATAGATATTAAATTACAATGCATGTTTCATGGTAACTTTTGCTGCCTATAACCAACACAATCCATATCAAAACGAAAATAATTAAGTCTTATTTTCCAAAACAACCTGGTTCGATTCTCGAACAGAGTACAAGTTTTTTTTAGATCTATGTATGCCGTTTTTCTTGTCTCTAAAATCGATGACATGGTTCCTAAGAACAAATCTTTGTATTTCTTATAGTTCCAGATTTCCCCATACTGACCGATCTCAATGAAACACCACGTATAGAACGCAAAATAATAATAATTGCAATTGACTTTAATTTATCTGAATAAAAAAGCGAGGTATAGATGAGTACTCACGAGGTCACCGACGGCATGACGGGCGAGCCCGACATGGACACCAGCATCTCGCCCTGCCGCGCGTGCCGCAGCAGCGTCAGCGGGGTCTGCGGCGCCACCTGCGGCGTCACGGACATTAAGGCTGCGTCCAAGAGATAGCAGAATCCGTTTATATTTAAATCGAAAGAAAAACTCTAAACGGTACTCGTGTAGCACAATTGGCGCATTGGGCTAGTGATCCAGTGGTTGTGGCTTCGAGTCCCGCTTTGAGTAATTTTCTTCGATTTAAATATCGAAGATACTCGCAAGCAGCAGACGTTTCTGCATAATAAAAATGATTTAGAAGGTCATAAGTTTTTTTAATAATAACAAAATTACTTATTTTCTATAACGAATACGTCTCACATTTGTAAAAAATATTTAATTTTTAATAATACGAAAATTCCTAAATTCGCGGGCAATTCGCCCATCCTTACCTGTGCTGCCATGATTGAATTGAATCGAGTAGCGCGAAAAGCTCGGCGCCTCCCGGACATGGTTACTACGAATTTGTTTAACGAATTTGAACCTTATTCCCAACACTTTTAAAATCAAATTAAATTGGCTGGCACATCTTGTTTACCTTGGGCGTGATGTCGGGGTAGTGGTGGCCGGCGGCCTTGTTGTAGGCCGGCGTCTTGTACAGCACGGAGCGCGAGCGCCGCCGCTGCTTCAGCTCCGTGCGCGGCGCCGCCATCTTGTTTACCTTGGGCGTGATGTCGGGGTAGTGGTGGCCGGCGGCCTTGTTGTAGGCCGGCGTCTTGTACAGCACGGAGCGCGAGCGCCGCCGCTGCTTCAGCTCCGTGCGCGGCGCCGCCATCTTGTTTACCTTGGGCGTGATGTCGGGGTAGTGGTGGCCGGCGGCCTTGTTGTAGGCCGGCGTCTTGTACAGCACGGAGCGCGAGCGCCGCCGCTGCTTCAGCTCCGTGCGCGGCGCCGCCATCTTGTTTACCTTGGGCGTGATGTCGGGGTAGTGGTGGCCGGCGGCCTTGTTGTAGGCCGGCGTCTTGTACAGCACGGAGCGCGAGCGCCGCCGCTGCTTCAGCTCCGTGCGCGGCGCCGCCATCTTGTTTACCTTGGGCGTGATGTCGGGGTAGTGGTGGCCGGCGGCCTTGTTGTAGGCCGGCGTCTTGTACAGCACGGAGCGCGAGCGCCGCCGCTGCTTCAGCTCCGTGCGCGGCGCCGCCATCTTGTTTACCTTGGGCGTGATGTCGGGGTAGTGGTGGCCGGCGGCCTTGTTGTAGGCCGGCGTCTTGTACAGCACGGAGCGCGAGCGCCGCGGCGGCTTCAGCGACGTGCGCGGCGCCGCCATCCTGCTTACTTTGGGCGTGATGTCGGGGTAGTGGTGGCCGGCGGCCTTGTTGTAGGCCGGCGTCTTGTACAGCACGGAGCGCGAGCGCCGCCGCTGCTTCAGCTCCGTGCGCGGCGCCGCCATCTTGTTTACCTTGGGCGTGATGTCGGGGTAGTGGTGGCCGGCGGCGGCCTTGTTGTAGGCCGGCGTCTTGTACAGCACGGAGCGCGAGCGCCGCCGCTGCTTCAGCTCCGTGCGCGGCGCCGCCATCTTGTTTACCTTGGGCGTGATGTCGGGGTAGTGGTGGCCGGCGGCCTTGTTGTAGGCCGGCGTCTTGTACAGCACGGAGCGCGAGCGCCGCCGCTGCTTCAGCTCCGTGCGCGGCGCCGCCATCTTGTTTACCTTGGGCGTGATGTCGGGGTAGTGGTGGCCGGCGGCCTTGTTGTAGGCCGGCGTCTTGTACAGCACGGAGCGCGAGCGCCGCCGCTGCTTCAGCTCCGTGCGCGGCGCCGCCATCTTGCTTACCTTGGGCGTGATGTCGGGGGAGCGGTGGCCGGCGGCCTTGTTGTAGGCCGGCGTCTTGTACAGCACGGAGCGCGCGCGCCGCCGCGGCTTCAGCTCCGTGCGCGGCGCCGCCATCTTGTTTACCTTGGGCGTGATGTCGGGGTAGTGGTGGCCGGCGGCCTTGTTGTAGGCCGGCGTCTTGTACAGCACGGAGCGCGAGCGCCGCCGCTGCTTCAGCTCCGTGCGCGGCGCCGCCATCTTGGTTACCTTGGGCGTGATGTCGGGGTAGTGGTGGCCGGCGGCCTTCATCTGGGCCGGCGTGCAGTAGAGCGCACAGCACTCGCGCCGCCGCTGCTCCTGCGCCGTCCGCGGCGCCGCCATCTTGTTTACCTTGGGCGTGCTGTCGGGGTAGTGGTGGCCGGCGGCCTTGTTGTAGGCACGTCTTGTACAGCACGGAGCGCGAGCGCCGCCGCTGCTTCAGCTCCGTGCGCGGCGCCGCCATCTTGTTTACCTTGGGCGTGATGTCGGGGTAGTGGTGGCCGGCGGCCTTGTTGTAGGCCGGCGTCTTGTACAGCACGGAGCGCGAGCGCCGCCGCTGCTTCAGCTCCGTGCGCGGCGCCGCCATCTTGTTTACCTTGGGCGTGATGTCGGGGTAGTGGTGGCCGGCGGCCTTGTTGTAGGCCGGCGTCTTGTACAGCACGGTGCGCGAGCGCCGCGGCTGCCTCCGCGCCGTGCGCGCTGCCCCCACCTTGCGTTCCTCGGGTGTGATGTCGGGGTAGTGGTGGCCGGCGGCCTTGTTGTAGGCCGGCGTCTTGTACAGCACGGAGCGCGAGCGCCGCCGCTGCTTCAGCTCCGTGCGCGGCGCCGCCATCTTGTTTACCTTGGGCGTGATGTCGGGGTAGTGGTGGCCGGCGGCCTTGTTGTAGGCCGGCGTCTTGTACAGCACGGAGCGCGAGCGCCGCCGCTGCTTCAGCTCCGTGCGCGGCGCCGCCATCTTGTTTACCTTGGGCGTGATGTCGGGGTAGTGGTGGCCGGCGGCCTTGTTGTAGGCCGGCGTCTTGTACAGCACGGAGCGCGAGCGCCGCCGCTGCTTCAGCTCCGTGCGCGGCGCCGCCATCTTGTTTACCTTGGGCGTGGTGTCGGGGTCGTGGTGGCCGGCGGCCTTGTTGTTGGCCGGCGTCTTGTACAGCACGGAGCGCGAGCGCCGCCGCTGCTTCAGCTCCGTGCGCGGCGCCGCCATCTTGTTTACCTTGGGCGTGATGTCGGGGTAGTGGTGGCCGGCGGCCTTGTTGTAGGCCGGCGTCTTGTACAGCACGGAGCGCGAGCGCCGCCGCTGCTTCAGCTCCGTGCGCGGCGCCGCCATCTTGTTTACCTTGGGCGTGATGTCGGGGTAGTGGTGGCCGGCGGCCTTGTTGTAGGCCGGCGTCTTGTACAGCACGGAGCGCGAGCGCCGCCGCTGCTTCAGCTCCGTGCGCGGCGCCGCCATCTTGTTTACCTTGGGCGTGATGTCGGGGTAGTGGTGGCCGGCGGCCTTGTTGTAGGCCGGCGTCTTGTACAGCACGGAGCGCGAGCGCCGCCGCTGCTTCAGCTCCGTGCGCGGCGCCGCCATCTTGTTTACCTTGGGCGTGATGTCGGGGTAGCGGCGGCCGGCGGCCTTGTTGTAGGCCGGCGTCTTGTACAGCACGGAGCGCGAGCGCCGCCGCTGCTTCAGCTCCGTGCGCGGCGCCGCCATCTTGTTTACCTTGGGCGTGATGTCGGGGTAGTGGTGGCCGGCGGCCTTGTTGTAGGCCGGCGTCTTGTACAGCACGGAGCGCGAGCGCCGCCGCTGCGGCGGCTCCGGGCGCGGCGCCGCCATCTTGTTTCCCCGGGGCGTGGTGTCGGGGTAGTGGTGGCCGGCGGCCTTGTTGTAGGCCGGCGTCTTGTACAGCACGGAGCGCGAGCGCCGCCGCTGCTTCAGCTCCGTGCGCGGCGCCGCCATCTTGCGGGCTGACGCGTCCGCTGAGCGCGAGCGGGACGCACGCTTAGTCGACGGCGGGGCTGGCCATCAAATATAAAAATAAATATTGGGGGGTCTGCCCACGCCCACGGGGTGAGCCGACGATATGGTAAGGATCGCGGGAATCAACTATATGCGGCGCAAAACCGGTACTATGGTTGCTTTGGGTAAGCCTGTGGCCGGCAGACTGATGTGATGAAATAAATATTACAGAACATGTTTACACAAATTTATTGAGCCACGCAATTAGCTCAAGACGGCTTGTGTAGTGACTCAGCCAAGAATATAATATACAAATACTTAAATGAACAGAAATGAGTGTATTTGTTACTTCTTCACGTCTAACCGGCTGGAGCGATCTTAATAAAATTTGGTATGGAGTTAGAGAGTTAGAGACACCCTAGATTAACACATAGGCTACGTTTTACTGCGGGAAAATAAACGCGGGTAAAACCGCGAGGCAACGCTTAACTTGGATAGCTGATTTTTTTCACAATAGGTAGTTTACATATCGTAAGGACCCACTAAGAAGGGATTTTTGGAATTTCCACCATTAAGGGGGTGAAAATGGGGTTGTAAATTTGTATGGGCATTGTGTAAAATTTAAAGCGAGAGCCTTGAAATTTTGTGTAAACACTACTTATTCAATTACAAGATAAGTAATTTCAGCATTTTTTTAAATTCATCCCCTAAGTGGTCAAAAGGGGGTTCTTCTTCGCGTGTGAAGCCGCGGGAAAAAGCTAGTATAATATAAATCTTAGTCTCTCTCATCAGAAAACACATGCATATATTATATATTTGACTGATAATGGAAGAAATAACCAAAACTTAAATTTATTAAAACTACCACTTTCTACTTTACAACTTGTGACATCCAGTCCTCATTACATCAAATATAGTAGCCAGATAATTGAGGACAAGATTAATTAACCCACAAAACTGCTTACAAACGTGACTATTTAAATTTATTGAAATTTAATAAATTTCGCTTGTCTTATTCATATTTTTAACAATACTGACGTGTCCTTGTGTTGTTACAAGTTAACCCTTTGACCGCTGAAGACAGCTATGGCCGTCATCGGAAAGTCGTGCCATGGAGGACGGCCACAGACGTCAGCTTTGTTAATTCAATAATGACAGACGGGGGATTCCGTAAAGTTCCAATTTGCTCCACATGTGATAGGCATGGCATCAGAAACACGGCATAGTTCTTTTCACCTCACTAGCTCGAAAATAACTGTTTTATTCTTTAAAAACAGATAGCAATGATGCATTTTATCCACAAAAGTGCAGTCATTTCATAGAAATTGTTTATTAATAATCGAGTGTTTTTTATGTTAGTTACTTGGATGTTCTTTTATTTAATGTTTTTGAATGATATATGATGGATACCAATAACTTTGAATACATTAATAAAGTTATATTTTTCCTCGCGGTAGTGAGGTGAAAATTATGTGTTTCATTCGGTAGCAAAGTGAGTTCCCCTCTCGTGCTTTGAAACCCTTCCAATGCTCAGGATTCCACTCTTTGAACCTGTCTCTATGGTCATGGTTCAATTATTTGAATCTATCGCTATCTCGGGTCTCAATATTAGCACAAGAAGGTAAAACCTGACTTTGCCCCCTTGTATAAAAACTATTATCGCATGTCGTTCAAAAGATTAAAGGCGAAGACACAAGCAATACGTACCCATCTTCTTGCCGCGCTCTGCGGAGCCCTGCGACGTCTCCGTGAGGTAGCCTGCCCCAAGAGCACCCGGTTAGTGGAAACAACATGATATGGTCGGGTTAGTGGTGAACAGAAAGAAGTCCAGAGACAGTCTGAAGTAAATTAATGTATGGGTCATACAGATTGACTAAAAAAAAAACGGTCTTTCCTGTGGTGTTAATAGCTTCCGTGATTACAAGAATTTTTTTTTGTGGTATAGTGTAAGAAACAAGAAACTCACAAATATAACCTCCTGAGGCCGACCATAAAAGTAAAATGCTACTCGGATTCGTTCTTTATAATGTGGGAAATAAAGTATAATTTCTTTTGTGTCAAAATCGAAGAAATAAATGAAACTCAACTCTGTTCCAATTTTATAAAGTTCAAATTTCTTTAAAGTAATTATTACCTCATGTAAAGGTCGATTCACGAGAGTTGGCACGAATGGAATGAATGACTGAATGAAAATGTCTATGTGTGTGTCACATTAACCAATAAAATAGTGGCTCGATTGTATACCGATACAAGTGTCACTCATACAATGAAAGTTTCGTTCAATCCATTCGTGCCAACTCTCGTGAATCCACATGTAGGCCTGTGGGGCTCAGGAGGATAAGAAACATCACAAACGTAAATGATGTCATGAATAAGATTAAAAAATTGAATTGGTGATGGAAGACGGATGATGAGAGAGGGAAATGGAAAGTGGACTAAAGAAGTATCAGAATGGCATCCAAGGGTACAAAAGAGAAATAAAGGAAGACCATGGAAATGATGGGAAGGTAACTTACCTAAACTCTGGAGAAGTACAAGGTATAGAGAAAGATGGAAGGAGCTAGACGAGGCCTATGTCAAAAGACAACCTGGCAAGGATCAAAACTAAAGATTATTATTTATCAATCTATATGAGAGAAAAAATAAGGAAGAAAACAAGGCTGACAGATGCTCTTCAACACGCACTATCCCAGAAATGGAAATGGGCAGGACATTTGTCGAGATACCAAGACAAGAGATGGACTCTCCTTGCAACCAGATGGCCAGGACCCACTGGAAAGAGAAAGGCAGGAAAACCAAGGAAAAGATGGGCTGACGACATTGTAGAGACAGCGGGAAGAGGCTGGATGGATATTGCTCTAAACAGAGTAACATGGCAAAGTTTGGAGGAGGCTTTTACCCTAACAGGGACCACAAAAAATTAAAATTAACATTAAAATAAATTGTAACTGTAAATTGTATATTTGTGGAAATAAAAAGGCTATAATAAATAATAATATGAGAGACTCTCTAACTAAAACTGTCAATGAATAAAGGCTATTTTTATTTATTCATAATGTTATGTAAGAGAGGGATCAGTATATGCTGATATAGGATCAAATATTTGGCTTAATTATGTTTAATTTACATAATGTCCACAGGAAAGATTTGAACCTAATTGATCTGTATGACCCATATATGTGTGTGTAAGATAATATGAATCATCTGTATATGCGAATTCACCAGAGCCCTGAGTGTAAGTTTTTAACGTAACTTTACTTCACAAACGCGTTTGCGTTTCCCATATAAATAACATTATCACTTACGCGTTCGTAAACGTTTTTTTACTTCTAAAGTAACTTACACTAGAGCCTCCGATGAAAAAATGTGTTGATATGACAGAAAAATATACTTTGCCTTTTTTAAAGTTATTATTGTTAGAAGAATTTGGTGAGTTAAGGAAGTGTAATTTTCATGAACCATTTTTTTTTTTTGAGAATGCATGAATATGTCTGGGCGATGTGTAAGATTCCACACAGCTCAACCTAATCCCAAAGCCAATCTAAGCAAAGCTAACTAGGAGCTTAACCTCGTGAGGCAGAAGCAATTTTATCGTTTTTAAATTTAATACCTTCTCTTGTTTCCATAAGAGTTTTAAACTCTATGTAACAAGATAAGATTTTTCTTTCGATTAAAATATCGAAGATATTCGCTAGCAGACGTTTCTGCATAATAAAAAATAATTAAACAAAATAAGAGTTTAAGATAAGGTTTTAAATTCACACTCTAAAATTTCCTCGACCTTTCGAGCTTATGTATATGACATGATATAAATATATATTAAGACATAAAAAACATCCCTAGTAGAAGAACTAATAATTGACAATAGTCAGACAAGCAGCCTCACAAATAAATGTTGTGTGAAGGCAGAAAGTAAAGCCACTTGCCGCAGAAATTTCTCAGCAAGGCAGTGAGTTGTGTATTAACACACATGACTGCCCTCACTGGGATTTGAACCCAGGACCTGTTTACACATTACAAAGGCTAATTATGAGCTGTAAGACAAGTTAACTATTTATACCATCGTCATGGGAGGTTGCTCTGCTAGAGTTTCTTGTCTTCCTTGTGGTGTTGGCTACTTCTTTGATGTGTAGCTCATTCTTCTGGAATCATAAATTGTTTATTATGTTTTTTTGGCATTTGTATTTCAGAACTTCATGGCAATAATCAACAGAGGTATTTGATTTTACATTTTTAAATAGAGTTATTAGTCTATAGTTCACATTTTTAAATATTCATAGTCAATTTTTTAATTATAAATTGCCAAAAGGTTTTATGTTTGTTGACTGTACCACCAGTAAACCAGTGTCAGACATAGATAAAATTGGATTGTGTGGCCATTTTATATTTTTTTATAAAGCTAAGGAAAAAAAAACATACAACAAAATATTTTATGAATTTAGGAGTAATGCCTGTGATAAGTCTATGTTCAGTGGCTTAAGAATGAGTAAATACATTAATACTAATATAAAAAAAAAAAAAAAACAAACAACTTACTAGCTGTGCAATAGTTTTGTTTAATACAGTATTACTAATGGTCCCAAGTAGCATCTTAAAAGCCAAATCCACATTTCTGCACTCCATGTGGACGCGGGAATCAATGTTGGCCTTCTGTTCAGCCACTGAAATGGTCAAACAGATCACCAGTGTAAATATTTTGAAAAACACCATTTTCCGTTTATTTAGGTAGTCACCATTGCAAGATCCATAGTATACAAATGACATGATTATTTTTAAAGAGTACTAATTAATCAATTTTAGTAACATATTATTTATTTACCAATTTTGTCAAGCTTTTTTAAGACATCATCCTTAACACCAACTTTCTCTTGCACGCGAACGGGTCGCTTTGTTCTCGGCATTTTGTTAACTTAATGCACTAGTCAGTATCTTATTACACTAAACAACGGAAATATTTAAGTTAATACACAAAATCTTGTTAATACAGTCCTAAGATAAAAAGTCTTGATTGTGTTTTACACAGTTGACACTATTCCAAAATTCAAATGCAAAAACATAACTGACAAAATGCCGGCTGTCTTTGATAGCGTTTATGAAGTTTGTTTCTTCCGGAATGCTATTATCTAAAGTTATCGTTCTAGATCAAGACAAAATCGTAAAAATTACTTTTTGGAAAATACTATATGCAAATAGTAGCACTTCATTATAATATTTAATATTATATTTCGTTCATATCTCGTTTTGAATAAATCATAGTCCCATAAAATATAATCTAATGCTACCGCCACACATTCGCACGAGTAGCGAGGCGAATAACGAGAAGAAACATGAGCACGCATGTGTACGCGGTTGTCTCACTATTCCTCTTCTCCCTCGCATCGCGTTTTTGTATAGGCAAAGTTTCGAACAAAGTCGAACGTTTCGAGGAATAGCGAGGCGAGAGACGATGACGAGCCAGCATGTTTAATCACGGAGTTATAATTCCAAATGGCATGTTTGTAAGCTGACTATTTGTAAGTCATCAGTGTCATCACAACTTATTCGTTGCGTAGTCGAACATGTAAACGGATAATGCTGGAAGGTGTGATAACGCTTGATTGCAGCGTTTTGTTCATCATGAACATATAGGATGTAACTTAACGCAATAAAAAACCGGAAGTGATATTATTGTAAACATATTAAATTAACTTTAATAACTTTTTTATATCTTTTTAAATTAGGTTCTTACACTTCAATACCATGATAAATCAATATTATTAATTAATTTAAAAACAAAATAATGAATACATTTCAAGATGTACAGCAAATATACCTTTTAATGGTACGGATTTGAGTTCCGCAGTGCATTGTTATGATGAACGTAGAATGGCGGACAGTGTCATTGTGGGATGGTTGTTCACATTTTTATTAATAAATGCTTGCCATGGTATGTAATCTTGAAGTTATTTACTTAGAAATATTCTATAACTCATGTTACATACTGCTGCAAAAGCTTATGTTACAGCATTAGTCTCAGACCGCAAACGATACGATTGTTTTTTTCTACGCCAGTAGCCACTAGTGTTTTTATATATTACAGTATGTTTTTTATTAGTGTAAACGCTACTAACTAAGATTTCACATTGCCTTTTCACTTGTTTTTAAAAATTTGGTATATATAAGCAAAGCTTCTTTTGATACAAGTAAATATTAATTCATCGAAACTAATATAATTTAGAGTTTATGGAAATAATATACTCGTTTTGGATTTATTCATCTTACAAGCTTACTTGTGGAATTGTATAAACTAATGTCATTCTAAACCCCAACTAAATCAAACAAGTTTTCTCCTTTGGAAGTACATATTAAAAGAATTTCATCAAGTTCTTTGTGATATTGTGTTTTGATGGTAATAAATGATTGCAGGAGGACTCTCTGGGCTCTCTGGCCTGGTGGACCCGGACCAAGACTCAGCCAGGGGCTTTGGTTCAGACATGCAGCGCCTTGAGGATACAAAGTCTTTGCAAAAGATGACTGTTCAGCATTTCAAGTATGTAATTAAAAGGCAAACATTTTTAATGCTAAGATATTGTTAATTAAGCGATTGATTGAAGACTTGGTTGGGCTCGGAGATTTAACCAGAGAAAGATTTATTTATTCTTTCGAATGTTGTTATCATTTTGAGAGGGTTAGACACCCATAAACTTGATGCTATACACAAATGCATGCATACTAGGAAAATACAGCAATTTTGATTTAATTGTCACACTAATATAAAGTAAATGCTATAAAAAATGTGCATACATTTCCTACAATAAATATATTTGTAATCAGATGCTTGAGTCACAGTTTGTATCAGTTTCTTACATTATTAATTAATGATTCATGGTGATATTCAAAGGCAGAGGATTATTAGACAGACAAAAATGCATAACCCAAACAAGAAACAATAACTACACTGCCAAGCATTTAATTCATCAATTGTATGTACCAACAGCAACAGATTTAAAAAAAATCTAGCTAGTGCTGCTGGGTTTACCCATTTAATGCCAGGAACCTGCTTGGCAGTTTCGCTGTTCCTAGCTGCTTTCTTTTACATACAGATATGACTTGGGGCTGGAGCTGAAAGTGTTAATAATCATTGAAGTAGATTATATGCATAATATTGTCTTTGATTGCTGTGTTAACTACTCATGAAATAAAACAACTGAAATGGATTAGATCACATATACATTGTATTGAGACAAATATCACAACATAAACATACTGGCATCCTAGTGCGATGTTTTCCTATGATTGTTGAGAATATATTAAATTAAATGTAAGATATGTCAATAACAATTTTTTCCTAACTAGTGCGTAAAAAGTGCACTTGCACACATGCGTAAATTTCACTTTTTAAGGCACTTGCTATGAAAAATTAGGTTCGATACTCGTGTAAAAACTTCTTTAGGACTCGGGTGATTATCACCCTCGTTTCACTCGGGCTCCAACTTTCACCCTCGTTGAAAAAAACATTTTTTTTTACTAGTATCGAAATGTACTATTAAAAGCTTTTCCTGTATTTTTTATTCTAGTATGTTGCATTCTTGTGAACAGTTAAAATAAATATTTTAAAATTATCTGTTGAAAGGTGTATTGGGGTATTTTCGTAAATTTGTAAGTTCAGAGAATTTCGATATGGAATCTTATTATAATGGAATACAAATGATTTTTAGCAAATTCAAGGAATCACCACTTTTATACAAAATTATTTCTATGTACCTATGCAAAATTTTTGTTATGCCATATAATTATTCTATTTTTATAACTAATTCGTTGTTTCTGTGCTGCTAAAAGGCAAAGGAATTATAAAAGGTAAGAAGTTATAATACTCCAAATATATTAAACACATACTTAGTGAGTGAATTTGTGTTCTCAGTAGACGTGCGCGCCGCCGCTATATGGAGTCAGCGCGCCGCCGCCGCCGCCGGTAGTTTAAAATTCGCGCCGAGACAAAACCCGCAAGAGAGTACAAGCTTAAAATCAATGTACATAAAGCGCGTGCGACGCGTGGAGCATAGCGGGAAACGGGTGGCGGCCGTGAATGTGAAGCGGCCAACGGAGCTGGCAAATCATCATCATCATAATCATCTAAGCCATAAGGTGTCCACTGCTGAACATAAGCCTCCCCCTTGGACCTCCACATGTACCGGTTAGAAGCGACCTGCATCCAGCGTCTTCCGCCGACCTTAATGAGGTCGTCTGCTTGTGGGTGGACGTCCTACGCTGCTAGTCCGTGGTCTCCACTCGAGCACTTTTCGATCCCATCTGCCATCTTCTCTGCGTGCAATGTGGCCTGCCCATTGCCACTTCAGCTTGCTAACCCGTTGGACTATGTCGGTGACTTTAGTTCGCCTACGGATCTCCTCATTTCTGAGTCGATCACGTAGAGAAACTCCGAGCATAGCTCTCTCCGTAGCTCGTTGAGCGACTTTTAGTTTTGAGATGAGTTCGATGGTGAAAGACCACGTTTCGGAGCCGTAAGTCATCACTGGTAACACACATTGATTGAATACTTTCGTCTTGAGGCAGAGGCTTGAGGTATGTCGGACAAAAAGACATTAGGTACGTAGTTTCCCGAACGCTGCCCAACCGAGTTGGATTCGTCAGTTTACCTCTTTCTCGAAGTTGAACCTACCTAATTGGACTACTTGTCCTAGGTAAATGTACGAGTCAACAATTTCGAGTACGGAGTTCCCAACAAAGACTGGGGTGGGCACAACATTGGCATTTGACATTATTTTTTGCTGGCAGATATTGACAATCATCTTTGCTTAGGGCACGGTCTTCATAACTTAGTTACGGTTGATGGAATAAAGAAAACACCCGAAGTTTTAAGTCTTGTTACGAAATGCAAGAAAATAGTAAAAACAGTCAGGTATCGTTTGCCAGAATTGGAGAAAGAGGCCGAAAATGAACAAAAGTTTTTAAGCTCTCTGGAGACTAGACCGTTTCTCAAGTGATAGAGGAAGATGAAAACGATCTAACTTGAAGACTGGGACATTTTGTCCTACTGGCAAACCAGACAATCTGCCTACCCGCGTTTATCGTCTTTAACTCAGGCTCTGTTATGCATTCCAGCAACCAGCACTCCGAGCGAAGTGTGCGTTTTCGGTTGCTGGATTGCTTTTAACAGCTAAAAGGTCCCGGCTGAGTTTATTAAGGGTGAACAAAATAATTTTTGTGCACCAAAAGTTGCAAACAAAATACTTCTGTCATGAAATGTTATTGAGTCATCTTTTCAGTTTACTTCATAAAGTTATTTCGTTTAAGCGTGGTTTTTAATTATACATCTTAATATGCAAAGTTGAAAAATCCCACGCCGCCGGCGTTACGCCGCCGCCGTGGATTTTTTCGTGGCGCGCCGCCGCCTGATTTTTTTCGACCGGCGCGCACGTCTAGTTCTCAGTAATGTGGACATGACTCTAAAATTAATTAAAATTTTAATCAATTACTTATAATTTGATATAAAATTTGTATTTTTGTTTACTAGTGTTTCGGTAAGCTAGATGTAAATGCCGGACTCAAAATTAATATCAAATATCTCTCGCTTAAAATTTACACAAACTTTCAACCCCCTTTTTACCGCCTTAGTGGTGGAATTTCCAAAACCTACCTACTGTGAAAAAAAAAACAGCTATCTGGGTAAAGCGGTTTGGGCTGGGCGTTAATCATTTGATCAGTCAGTTAGGACTTTTATGCCCAGTGATCCACGCTCAGTGATCAACGCCCAGCCCAATATACATATATATATACGATATATATATCTATATATGTATATATCTATATATATATCTCTTCATGGTCAGATGATTTCAAAAGGATAGGCGGAGTGAACTGGCTAGGGGAAGCAAGAGACCGCAATACCTGGAAGGAATTGGAAGAGGCCTATGTCGGAAGACAAGCTGAAGTTGTCGATGGAAATTAAAAAAATAGTAAACAGTAATAGGGAAGCAACATGTATTTAAGTAGATAATATATATAAGAAATGTACAAAACTTCAGCATTAAAGGCTATTTTTATTTTTATTTATTTATTTTATTTATTATATATATATATCGATACGTTTAGATATACTAGACCAGCGCTGGCTACCCGGGCTAGCATCATGCTGAGTCGAGACCATTTCAAGGCAGTTATGTTAAAAAAAGTAGTTTTATGCAAATCGATGGAAATTGCCTTGAACAAAGGATGCCTATTCTATTCTATTGCTGCTCTGAAAGGCGTGTTCTTTAAGATTTCAGGATCATATTTTATCAAATTCCAGATACAAATGCCACCAATGCGAGTCCCCGTACTGCGACACGCCGCAGGAGTGCGGCGACGCGCTGTTCTGCTACAAGTCGTCCGTGCGGGACTCGGACGGCTCGCTGCGGCACTCGCGCGGCTGCAGCGCGGGCCACGACCACGCGCAGTTCACGTGCCACCACCGTCCTGAGCAGAGGTATAATATATAATTATTTATTTGTGTGACGAGCACAGATATTTGTTCCTGAGTCATGGGTGTTTTCTATGTATTTAAGTATTTATATGTACCTATCTATTATATATACATATATCGTCGTCTAGTACCTACAACACAAGCCTGCTATTTATTTATTTATTTATTAAAAATATTTCAGGACAATCTGACACAAATCGACCGTCCTACGGTAAGCTCAGTAAGGCTTGTGTTGTAGGTACTAGATAGATAGAATACTTAAATACATAGAAAACACCCATCACTCAGGAACATAAATCTGTGTTCATCACACAAATAAAAGCCCTGACTGGCATTTGAACCCAGGACCATCAGCTTTATAGGGTCACTAGCCACTAGGCTAGATCAATACAACTATAATAAGAAATATAAATCATTTACACAAAACAAATGCACATTAAAACAAAAATAAAAGAGAAACATGTGCCACAAACTGGCCTCATTCCAGCATGTCACACTTAAACACTAGCCAGACATTTCCATTTATTTTAAAACTTAAAACTTCCCTCCAGTGTCCGTAAGCGCCACGCCGGGCAGCTCAACGTGACCTGCTGCACCGGGAACCTGTGCAACACCGGAGACTTCCCACTCCTGGCCCCCCAGGACACCGCCGTGGAACCCCTGCCCGACCACTCCTGGAAGTTGTGGGCCGGAGCGCTGGCAGCTGTGCTGACTGTCACCGCGGCTGTGGTGGCTGTAGTGCTGCTTAGAAGAAGTCATAGGTGAGGGGAATAGACTTGTGAAAAAGTAAACTACGTCCAACAATGAGAGGTAGGGCACAGCGATGACCATCACGCTTGAATCTGGGGCAGCCCAACTGGGGAAGTACCTCCTCCTTACAGAAGACCACAGCCATAATAGCACTGCTACCTTTCAGGTATGTAGTGTTGTGTTCCTGATGGTGAGTAAGGTTCCCAGAGCTTCCCCCCCTTAAAGGCCGGCAACGCGTTTGTGACTCCCCTGGTGCTGCGGGTGCCCATGGGCGTTGGTAATTGCTTACCACCAGGCAATCCGTCTGCTCGTTTGCCGTCTATGTCATAAAAAAATATCATGATCAGCTTGTTGCTGTTCAAGGCAACAGAGCCCGGTTTGTTGCTTAAAGGTTCAGCCACACCGCCGCTCAAAATACGCAGACGCTACGCAATCGCAGTGACACATGCGTTTTGTTTATATCGTATCAGTGACGTGCAAATGTCGTGAAATTACCGCATGCACTGTATCGTACATAAAAGCATAGCTTTGTGATAAAATAATAACATTTAGTATTTTATAGTACATAGATTTATTTAATTACAAATTTATTATTTCATATATACTTGATTATTATATTTCACATTTAGTTAATTATAACGTTCTTCAGTTCGCTTCTTTATTTTAGTTATCAATATTCCCTGACTGTTTTCGCTTTGCACCAATGTGAATGTTTCTGTTTAGCCCAATCGTTAACTGGTAGAGAATGCCATTAGGCATTAAGTCCGCCATTTGTACAATACAATTTAAATAAATAAATAGAACCCATTTCACATTTATGAATACATAGGGATAATACAAAATAATAAATTCAGTCATTTTAATCTCTCGCTCTCTTAAAAACGATAAATTTAATATTGTCTCCATGCAGAAAAGATTAATCCTAAAAAAACGGACTATGGTACAGTCAAGTGAAAAAATTCGTTCACTGCCAAAGTTTCAAAAATATGTACCGAGCAACTGTACGGTAAATAAGGTTGTAGGACGTATTTATGAAAGGTTTCTTTCGGTACGTATTTTTGCACTTGACTGTACCTACAGTCAGCAGCAAAAGTGGCTAAGCGTTTGAAGTGTTCAAAATGACCTACACGCGCTCTTATTCTCTTGACCATAAAGATGTGTTGACCACATTTGAACACCTCAAACGCTTAGCCACTTCTGCCGCTGACTACCACGGGCGCCTGTTGCAGACTGCGCGTGTCGGGCGCGGCGCGGCACAAGCTGGGCGCGGACTGCCAGCCCTTCTCCGGCAGCGTCTACAGTCCGCAGCTCACCAGCGCTTACTATGAAGGTACCGACCTGGGGTTCTTCTTCTTGTTGTTAGGGGCTATGCACGGCTCATACAGCCTGTGTACTGCGACCATTTCTGATCTATTGTGATCGCCACCTATTACAACTCTTGGTCCACTGCTGCTTCAAAGAGCTGCAGGATCTTTTTGAACTCAAGAGACTTTAACTCCTCCGGGCATAAAGTGTGTCTGCCCAGAATTAAGTTGCGAGTGCGCATTATGGGAGGGCAGTCAGTGAGGATGTGCAAGGGCGTCTCCTCTGCGTATAGACAGAGTCAGCACCGCCCAGTGTCACGTTTTCCCATGGTGTGCATTGGGTACCCTTACCAGATTGCGAAGTTGATTCCTGGACAGTGCCACTGACTGGACACTGACAGGAAGAACTGGGGTTACTTTTAACTTTTTAACCATAAAGAATGTGCTTTTAACACGTTCAGCTCCGACACAACGTATGTGATCTTATTAAACCTTCTCCAATGCCTGTGACACGACGTATGTGATCACAAATTATTGACAGTGACACGTATTTGTGTTTCAAAAGATAGTTCTCTAATGCCGGTAACACGTAAGCGTGTTCAGATAAATTAACTGGCCAATGCCGGCGACACAACAGTTGTGTTAAAAATGTTCGTATTCCTATACCACTGGCACAGGAGTAAGAACTTTACTTATGACAGCGGCATAGGAATAAAAAAATCGTAAAATGCCAGTGGCGTGCTTTGAGTGATCGTGATAGTTTCTACCGGCATGTTGTAAGCGTTTAGTAAAACGGTACCGAGGGCGAACGTGTTAACAGTAAATATAATCATAAGTCGCAATCCAGCGAACATTTTACGGGAATGATAGGATAAGGTTCAGTACTCGGCCGAGGCTGCTATGTGAACACGCCTATTACATTGCTATTATTATGGATAGGTCGCCAATGAGCCTTAGCCCTTTATAAGGCCCCATTGACTGAGACATGGTATCGCAGAATTCGTTGCAGCTATCGGAAGCCTACATTTCAAAGCCTATTTTAAGAGCAAGTTAAATTTCCAACAAGCGACATTGTGCCATAATAGTATGACAGTATAGTTGAATTTCCAAGTGAGCATATGTGGTCGATATATCGCCTCTGCCTTATAAAAGGGTAAAGGATATGCAATGCCCGCGTGAATCCTCTTGGAGTTCCAGACGCCCATAGGCTACACGTTGTCCCGGTATTTAGCCACGGCCCATAGATGCCTGGAGTCCACTTGGCAAATAATCCCAGGATTTGGTGTAGGCACTAGTTTTACAAAATCGACTTCCGTCTGTCATCTGACCTTCCAAAGCAAAGGGTAAACTAGGCTTTATTGGGATTAGTCCTGTTTCCTCACGATGTTTTCCTTCACCGAAAAGCGACTAGTAAATATCAAATGATATTTCGTACAGAACTTCCAAAAAAGTCATTGATACAAGCCGGGGTTTAGAGGTACGACTTCGGGATTGCAAATCGCACTCTCTTACCGCTACGCCACCAGCGCTACCCATAGGCTACGATTACTGCTCTATATCAGTCGGACTTTATGCTTGTTTGTCTCATAGTATTTACAACATCAACATGTGCAAATATTAAGATCTTTACATAAATAGTTTACCACATAGTATAAATAAAGAAACATTGATATGTGGAAATATTAAGATATATATTTATCTAGGTGTGGACGGGTCCCAGAACGGAGTCCGGGCCACGCTGGCCGGCGACTCCACGCTGCGGGAGTACCTGCAGGGCTCCATGAGCTCGGGCTCCGGCTCCGGCCTGCCTCTCATGGTGCAGCGGACACTTAGCAAGCAAGTGTCGCTGCTCGAGTGCGTTGGCATGGTAAGTTTTGTCCTACATCGGGTCTAGTCCAGCAATTATCGACGACCGGTCTGGCCTAGTGGGTAGTGACCCTGCCTATGAAGCCGATGGTCCTGGGTTCGAATCCCAGTCAGGGCATTTATTTGTGTGATGAGCATAGGTATTTGTTCCTGAGTCATGGGTGTTTTCTATGTATTTAAGTATTTATATGTATCTACCTATTATATGTATGAACTTACCGTAGGACTAGGTCCATTTGTGTAAGATGGTCCCGAAATATTTATTATTTATTTAATTATATGATCCTTTCTCATTGCTCAAACTCTCCATACGAAATTTCATCCGAATTGATTCAGCGGTTTAAGCGTGAAGAGGTAACAGACAGACAGACAGAGAGTTACTTTCCCATTGATAATATTATAGTATATAGTATGGATGAGTAGTAGTTTCTTATTTATTTATTATATTGTATATAATCAAGTGTTTATACGTTAGCTGGTTGATTGTTCTTTTATTTATTGTCTTTGAATGATATATGATGATCACAAATAATTTTGATGTTTTAGAGGTTTTTTTTTTTTGTGTAACAAATAACTATTTTATACAGGATTATTTTATTTTTTATTATGCAGAAACGTCTGCTAGCGAATATCTTCGATATTTAAATCGAAAGAAAAATAGAAAAATTTGACTCGCAGCGGGACCTCGAACCCACAACCACTGGATCACTACGAGTACCGCTGAGACTTGTCAAATTTTTCTATCCATCCCTCGTCGTATACGTTCAATACGCTGGGGGTAGATGTGTTTAATCATGATTAAACACATCTACCGCCAGCGTATTGAACACCAACTCAACTCGTATAGCACAATTGGTAGTGCACTGGGCTAGTCATCCAGTGGTTGTGGGTTCGAGTCCCGCTGCGAGTCAAATTTTCTATTTTTCTTTCGATTTAAATATGGAAACTATTTTATACAGGGTCGTTACGGCAAAGTATGGCGCGGCCTCTGGTACGCGGACAGTGTCGCTGTCAAGATATTCTTCTCGAGAGACGAGGCCTCCTGGCAGAGGGAGACGGAGATATACAGCACTGTCCTGCTCCGACACACCAACATACTCGCGTACATTGGTAGTGATATGACTAGCAGGAATAGTTGCACACAGGTGAGCAGTTTGAATTTGTATTCGTACAATGATTTAATGTAAAAAAAAAAAAATGGCAATTTCACTTTCAGGGACACCCAATTAGCTTAATTGTCAAATAAAAGTTAAATCAGCGCTCAGTTTAGTGACGACAATTAAGCTTGAAATCTTTATGTAAATCATCTTTATTCGCATTTTTCTATTACAATAACACATATTATTTATGGATTGAACATAAAACAGTAGAACCTATTGAAATTTAAAGCTTGATAATTGTTGTCACTAAACTGACCACTGATTTAACTTTTATTTGACACTAAGAACAAATCAAATTATTTTTTATGAAATATTTTTTGATTTGCTTTGATTTTTAAGTAGTAATACTACTTTATAAATTAAATGTTGAAATAGATAACATATACTTAAGAAAAAAACGACGAGGACCTCCGTCTCGAACACCGGAGGTCCTCGTCGTTTTTTTTTTCTTAAGTATATGTTATCTATTTCAACTTTTATTTGACAATTAAGTTAATTGGGTGTCCCTGAAAGTGAAATAGCTCCGATACAATCCTTCCAATGAGAAAAACATTATACATACTACGGCGTGATAAGGGGTTGGCGGCCTCGTAACAATCCGGCCTCACTGCCAGCCATTTACATAGACTCGGCCGGCTACCCCTTACTTCCGGCCTCTGAGGTGTGATTCAAGACGCTATATACCTCTTTACAATTACATATATCATGGCCTCTAGGACTCAGTTATCCGACGACGAGTTTGCCGGTCAAAGGGTTAAGCTTCTTAACATTTTTTATAATTTCCCCCAGTTATGGCTGATCACCCACTACCATCCCCTGGGCTCCCTCTACGAGCACCTGCAGAGAACGACGCTGACTCGACATCAGATGATGCTGATCTGTCTGTCCACTGTCAACGGTCTGTTGCACTTGCACACAGACATACACGGCACACAGGTATGTTAGACTATTCTGACAAGATTTACACACAGACTTGCATGGCACACAAGTATGATAGACTATTCTGACAAGATTGACACACAGAAACACACGGCACACAGGTATGATGGACTATTCTGACAAGATTTACACACCAACATCAAGACAAACAAGTATGATAGACTTCTGACGAGATTTACACACAGACATACACGGCGCACAGGCATGATGGATTATTCTGACAAGATTTACACACAGACGTACACGGCACACAGGTATGATAGATTATTCTGACAAGATTTACACACAGACGTACACCGCACACAGGTATGATAGACTATTCTGACAAGATTTACACACCAACATACAAGACAAACAAGTATGATAGACTTCTGACGAGATTAACACAGAAATACACGGCACACAGGTATGATAGATTATTCTGACACGATTTACACAAAGACACACACGGCACTCAAGTATGATAGACTATTCTGACAACATTTACACACACACACATGGCACACAGATATGATAGACTATTCTGACAATATTTACACACCAACATACAAGACAAACAAGTATGATAGACTTCTGACGAGATTAATACAGAAATACACGGTATGATAGACTATTCTGACAAGATTTACACAAAGACACGCACGGCACTCAAGTATGATAGATTATTCTGACAAGATTTACACAGACGTACACCGCACACAGGTATGATAGACTATTCTGACAAGATTTACACACTTACATACAAGACAAACAAGTATGATAGACTTCTGACGAGATTAACACAGAAATACACGGTATGATAGACTATTCTGACAAGATTTACACAAAGACACGCACGGCACTCAAGTATGATAGACTATTCTGACAAGATTTACACAAAGACACGCACGGCACTCAAGTATGATAGACTATTCTGACAACATTTACACACACACACATGGCACACAGATATGATAGACTATTCTGACAATATTTACACACCAACATACAAGACAAACAAGTATGATAGACTTCTGACGAGATTAATACAGAAATACACGGTATGATAGACTATTCTGACAAGATTTACACAAAGACACGCACGGCACTCAAGTATGATAGACTATTCTGACAACATTTACACACACACACATGGCACACAGATATGATAGACTATTCTGACAATATTTACACACCAACATACAAGACAAACAAGTATGATAGACTTCTGACGAGATTAATACAGAAATACACGGTATGATAGACTATTCTGACAAGATTTACACAAAGACACGCACGGCACTCAAGTATGATAGACTATTCTGACAACATTTACACACACACACATGGCACACAGATATGATAGACTATTCTGACAATATTTACACACCAACATACAAGACAAACAAGTATGATAGACTTCTGACGAGATTAATACAGAAATACACGGTATGATAGACTATTCTGACAAGATTTACACAAAGACACGCACGGCACTCAAGTATGATAGACTATTCTGACAACATTTACACACACACACATGGCACACAGATATGATAGACTATTCTGACAATATTTACACACCAACATACAAGACAAACAAGTATGATAGACTTCTGACGAGATTAATACAGAAATACACGGTATGATAGACTATTCTGACAAGATTTACACAAAGACACGCACGGCACTCAAGTATGATAGACTATTCTGACAACATTTACACACACACACATGGCACACAGATATGATAGACTATTCTGACAATATTTACACACCAACATACAAGACAAACAAGTATGATAGACTTCTGACGAGATTAATACAGAAATACACGGTATGATAGACTATTCTGACAAGATTTACACAAAGACACGCACGGCACTCAAGTATGATAGACTATTCTGACAACATTTACACACACACACATGGCACACAGATATGATAGACTATTCTGACAAGATTTACACACCAACATACAAGACAAACAAGTATGATAGACTTCTGACGAGATTAATACAGAAATACACGGTATGATAGACTATTCTGACAAGATTTACACAAAGACACGCACGGCACTCAAGTATGATAGACTATTCTGACAACATTTACACACACACACATGGCACACAGGTATGATAGACTATTCTGACAAGATTTACACACTTACATACAAGACAAACAAGTATGATAGACTTCTGACGAGATTAATACAGAAATACACGGTATGATAGACTATTCTGACAAGATTTACACAAAGACACGCACGGCACTCAAGTATGATAGACTATTCTGACAACATTTACACACACACACATGGCACACAGATATGATAGACTATTCTGACAATATTTACACACCAACATACAAGACAAACAAGTATGATAGACTTCTGACGAGATTAATACAGAAATACACGGTATGATAGACTATTCTGACAAGATTTACACAAAGACACGCACGGCACTCAAGTATGATAGACTATTCTGACAACATTTACACACACACACATGGCACACAGATATGATAGACTATTCTGACAATATTTACACACCAACATACAAGACAAACAAGTATGATAGACTTCTGACGAGATTAATACAGAAATACACGGTATGATAGACTATTCTGACAAGATTTACACAAAGACACGCACGGCACTCAAGTATGATAGACTATTCTGACAACATTTACACACACACATACACGGCACACAGGTATGATAGATTATTCTGACAACATTTACACACAGACATACACGGCACACAGGTATGATAGATTATTCTGACAACATTTACACACATACATACACCGCACATAGGTATGATAGATTATTCTGACATCATTTACACACATACATACACCGCACATAGGTATGATAGATTATTCTGACAACATTTACACACATACATACACGGCACACAGGTATGATAGATTATTCTGACAAGATTTACACACAGACGTACACCGCACACAGGTATGATAGATTATTCTGACAAGATTTACACACAGACGTACACCGCACACAGGTATGATAGATTATTCTGACAAGATTTACACACAGACGTACACCGCACACAGGTATGATAGATTATTCTGACAACATTTACACACATACATACACCGCACATAGGTATGATAGATTATTCTGACAACATTTACACACAGACATACACGGCACACAGGTATGATAGACTATTCTGACAAGATTTACACACAGACGTACACCGCACACAGGTATGATAGACTATTCTGACAAGATTTACACACAGACGTACACCGCACACAGGTATGATAGACTATTCTGACAAGATTTACACACAGACGTACACCGCACATAGGTATGATAGACTATTCTGACATCCGGCATCTTCCGGTGACCTTAATGAGGTCTGTCCATCTTGTGGGTGGACGTCATACGCTGCGCTTGCTAGTCCGTGGTCTCCACTCGTGCACCTTTCGACCCCATCGGCAATCTCCGCTGCGTGCAATGTGGCCTGCCCATTGCCACTTCAGCTTGCTAAACTGGTGGGCTATGTCGGTCACTTTGGTTCGCTTACGGATCTCCTCAAGTCCTTACGATAGCTCGTTGAGCGATTTTCAGCTTTGAGATGAGGCCGATAGTGAAAGACCAAATTTCGGAGCCGTAAGTCATCACTGTTGTTTTGTCACACATTGATTGAAGACTTTCGTCTTGATCTTTTTGATATCGCGTATATTAATATAATCTGGTCCGTGGCCAGGGCAAGCCGGCCATAGCGCACCGGGACATCAAGTCCAAGAACATCCTGGTGAAGACCAACGGCGAGTGCTGCGTCGCGGACTTCGGGCTCGCGGTCAGCGCCGCGCACGTGGCCCGCGGCGAGCCCGGCGCGCGCCAGGGCACCGTGCGCTACATGAGCCCCGAGACCCTCGACCACAGGTACCGTGCGCTACGTGAGCCCCGAGACCCTCGACCACAGGTACCGTGCGCTACGTGAGCCCCGAGACCCTCGACCACAGGTACCGTGCGCTACGTGAGCCCCGAGACCCTCGGCCACAGGTACCGTGCGCTACATGAGCCCTGAGACCCTCGACCACAGGTACCGTGCGCTACATGAGCCCTGAGACCCTCGACCACAGGTACCGTGCGCTACATGAGCCCCGAGACCCTCGACCACAGGTACCGTGCGCTACATGAGCCCTGAGACCCTCGACCACAGGTACCGTGCGCTACATGAGCCCTGAGACCCTCGACCACAGGTACCGTGCGCTACATGAGCCCGGAGACCCTCGACCACAGGTACCGTGCGCTACGTGAGCCCCGAGACCCTCGACCACAGGTACCGTGCGCTACATGAGCCCCGAGACCCTCGACCACAGGTACCGTGCGCTACATGAGCCCCGAGACCCCCGCCCCCGGGTACCGTGCGCTACGTGAGCCCCGAGACCCTCGACCACAGGTACCGTGCGCTACGTGAGCCCCGAGACCCTCGACCACAGGTACCGTGCGCTACGTGAGCCCCGAGACCCCGACCACAGGTACCGTGCGCTACATGAGCCCCGAGACCCTCGACCACAGGTACCGTGCGCTACATGAGCCCCGAGACCCTCGGCCACAGGTACCGTGCGCTACATGAGCCCCGAGACCCTCGACCACAGGTACCGTGCGCTACATGAGCCCCGAGACCCTCGACCACAGGTACCGTGCGCTACATGAGCCCCGAGACCCTCGACCACAGGTACCGTGCGCTACATGAGCCCCGAGACCCTCGACCACAGGTACCGTGCGCTACGTGAGCCCCGAGACCCTCGACCACAGGTACCGTGCGCTACATGAGCCCCGAGACCCTCGACCACAGGTACCGTGCGCTACATGAGCCCCGAGACCCTCGACCACAGGTACCGTGCGCTACGTGAGCCCCGAGACCCTCGACCACAGGTACCGTGCGCTACGTGAGCCCCGAGACCCTCGACCACAGGTACCGTGCGCTACGTGAGCCCCGAGACCCTCGACCACAGGTACCGTGCGCTACGTGAGCCCCGAGACCCTCGACCACAGGTACCGTGCGCTACGTGAGCCCCGAGACCCTCGACCACAGGTACCGTGCGCTACGTGAGCCCCGAGACCCTCGACCACAGGTACCGTGCGCTACGTGAGCCCCGAGACCCTCGACCACAGGTACCGTGCGCTACGTGAGCCCCGAGACTCTCGACCACAGGTACCGTGCGCTACATGAGCCCCGAGACCCTCGACCACAGGTACCGTGCGCTACGTGAGCCCCGAGACCCTCGACCACAGGTACCGTGCGCTACATGAGCCCCGAGACCCTCGACCACAGGTACCGTGCGCTACATGAGCCCCGAGACCCTCGACCACAGGTACCTCGCGCCGCTGCGCTCCTGGTACCATCCCACGAGGATGTGTCATTCAGTCCACTGCTGGACGTGGACCTCCCCTAAATATGACTTGCATCATCTTGGGGGGATCGTGTTAGTCGAACGCGGTGCCACATTTCTAGAGAACAATCTACACTTTTGTCTCGTAGTTGATAGGACAGAAATAGTAACAAATAATTATGCTTAAGCTATGGTCTCTGTTGCATATGTGTGCATATGCACGCGTATCACCCGATACATTTGTGTGCGTGTGTAACTGCGCCCATAACGGTTTACTTCTAATCAAGCTGTGTGCTATAAACCAAAGCTCGTATCACTCGTCTCCTCTGCTACATAATTATCAGTCACCTCTAAACGCCGTCGGCCGATAACAGCGTTTGCGTCACAATGCTGACTATAGAGATGTACCGTTGTGGTCTCTCACACGTCGACGTTGGCGTCTTTTTTGTTCAGGAACGTTGACGCTGACGTTAGACGCCGCGTGTAGCACAAAATAGGAGAAAGCCTTACCGTAGGTACTATTTGTTTAAGATTGTCTTAAATTTTTCTTATTTATTTCAGCATGAACCTCCAATGCTTTGAATCGTACCGCAAATGCGACATTTATGCCCTCGCGCTGGTGCTCTGGGAGGTGTGTCGGCGGGTCAGCCCGGCGCGGGAGGCGAGGGTCCCGTTCTTCGAACACGCGCCGAGCGATCCATCCCTGGAGCTGATGAGGAAGATCGTCTGCGTGGACGGGGCCAGGCCTGAGCTGCCGGACACTTATACACACCCGGTGAGTGGAGATATCTTGCAGTCTCGTTCACCTAGAGGACAGCTCTTACTAACTTATGGACTCCTGGTACTTTTGCCAATGACACACCAAGCGACCCCGCCGTGGAGCTGATGAGGAAGATCGTCTGCGTGGACGGGCCAGGCCTGAGCTGCCGGACTCTTATACAGACCCGGTGAGTGGAGATACCTTGCCTTCTCGTTCAGCTAGATTACAGCTCTTACTAACGTTACTAACTTGGTATTTCTGCCATATCAATCGAACATACAGTGCAACTGATGTGGAAGATCGTCGGATGTACTCGGTTAGAGCTCGTTCCCACTATGTCGGATGTCGTGGCGATTTTTAATCGTGTGTCGTTGCCGCTGTTCTCACTATGTCGGATGTCGGATCCGGATTTCAATCGGGTGTCGGCGGTACTGTTCCCACTAGTCGTCTGTCGTGCACGATCGCAGCTGGCGCGGCAGCGACGCGCGGGTGTGTGAGGGGGTGCCGCGCGGGCGGCGCGGGCGAAATCGTTCCGACATCCGACAAAATGTGAACAGCGCTATATTCACTCGTACGCGAGCCAGACACGACACGATTTTTTTCCGGGCTGGGAGGGCTGGCAAAAAGCACGACATTTTATGTCGTATCCGACACAAAATCGTTGTCGGACGAGTGTGAACAGCTTCATATAAAATGTTCTACCAGTGGAACGTACGATTAAAAATCGTCACGACATCCGACATAGTGGGAACGAGCTCTTAGTAGAGACATCATGCTGTCTCGTTAAATGAGAGGATTACTCTTACTAACTGATGGACTCCTGGTACTCTGCCGATGTCATACTAAGCGACCCCGCCGTGGCGCTAATGAGGAAGATCGTCTGTGTGGATGGGGCCAGACCGAAGCCTGGAGTGAGTTGATATACCTCGCCGTCCCGTTCACCCAGAGGGCTACTCAAGTCTTACTAACTTATGGACTCCTGGTACTTCTACCGTTACGACACCAAGCGACCCCGCCGTAGAACTGACGAGGAACATCGTCGGATGCTTATACACACCCGATTAGTAGGATATATTAATGTCTCGTTAACCTAGACGACTACTCTTACTAACTCATGCACTCCTGGTATTTCTTACATCTTTCTACAATACAGTTGTCATTGGTCCACAGACGATGGCGGGCATGGCCCGGCTGATGCGCGAGTGCTGGCACGCCAACTCCTCGGTGCGTCTGCCGGCGCTCCGCATTAAGAAAACCCTCCTCAAGCTGGCTGCCAACGACAACTCCATACACCTGGACGAGGACAGTGAAGTGTTCGTGTGAGGTCAGAGTAGACCTTATGACTGTAGATTTAAAGGCTATTTTAGGAGCGTCACAATTTTATAAAGCAAATGGCTGGTTGTTGGAAAGTAAGCCTTAGTGCCTAGCCTTAAGGTTTTATTTAATGTTATCAACGCCTCCGTTCGTCTCCACGTGTAAAAGTTCAATATGGCCGCTAGCGACAACGCCATACATATAGCTGAAGACTGTGTAGTATTCGTGTGATGTTAGAAAGTAGACCTTATGACTGTAGATTTAAAGTCTCTTTTAGACGCGCCTGACCTTATGAAGCCTCGATATCGAGTTAACATAGTATGGTGTTGGAAAGTAAACCTTAAATACCTAGTTTTAGGGTTTGATTGAGTGCTGGCAGAACGCCGCCGTACAGTGATGTGTTCGTACGAGGTTTGCGATTAAACCTTATGTCTGTTAATTTAGAGTCTATTTTAGAAGCGTTAGGAATATCCTTTAAGCTTTTAAAGCCTTAATGTTGAGATAAATTAACAGGGTGTTGGAAACTAGACCTTTGGAGCATATTATTAGAGTTGGATTTAGTGTGACTGCGACAACAAATCGATTCATCCTTATATCGCTTTACGTATGACATATACGTTCTATAATTTTAAGGTAACGTTTCGTTAAAATTATCCATATATTATATACGTAAACGTATTAGATTTTTTTTTAACAACTGCCTAAAACTAGTGTGGTAGCATTTGAAAAAGTTAAATGAATTTTAATGTATTTTTTATATGTAAAAGAAAAGCTTTACTTAATAATTATTAATTACTAAAACTGCTTCCTATTTATGGCATATTGCTTAGTTATATTATGTGCAGACACGATCAAATATATCGATGCGGAAAACGCATCATTAATATCTGAACAACAAACAGTCATCAAAAATATCACAATGGAGACTGTAATCAAATTAATACAAAAACTTGACTGCACTGCTATCTACGCCATGTTTCTAATCATATAATAAGTTTTTTTAAATATATATACTTTATCATAATTTTAAATATTATATTATTATTACCAGTTATGAATCACACGCCAACATGTTTAAAGACGCTAGAGAAATCGTCAGTTAAACTTCTCTAAAACGCCATTTAAAAAAAATATATGTTTTTTTAATGATCCTACTCAGAATCACATCACTTTTAATTCCAATAGACGAAACAAATTGTCCCAGATAATTCGATACGTTTATGATGTTTCCCCGTTTGTTACAAACATACTTAATATCTGTGTAAGTCTAATACGGGCGAAGAAATAAACCAGACATAGGATTTACCAGTATAATCATTAACCAAAAGGTTTTTCTTTAATTATACCTATTATACACATGTAATTAATTTTTGTAAGATTTCTGAGCAGTAATGTACTGCGAACATTACGCGATATAAGCTTTTGAAACTGTCAACGAGTGTTTAACTCGAGTGTGTTGCATTACATTGCGAGCCGATTTTTTTTTATATGGTTAAAATTTTAATTGCACTTCTAAGCAAAAGTTATCTAAATATATTTCTTATGTCCTATTCTACCCTCCGTTAAGAGATTCGCCCGTGTAAGACTTACACACTGTATAATAAAGACGGTAACACAGTAGGAAAAAACTATGGGACAACATAAAATAACAAAATTGAAAAGTGTCAGTTCTGTTACCGAAATGCTCAGCTACTGTTGTAAAAATGTTATCATCTTAACATTTTTAAACAATTTGACGATCAAAATTGACATGTCAAATGTGTCATTGTCAAATTTTAGATACTTAAATTAAAAAAAAGTGCCGAATAGTATTCGTAATTATTATATAAGATGTATAAATGTAATAAAAATAAATATATTAGATATCCATTGTTTTAGCTGTCTAGTATATAAGTTAGTAGGGTAATTCGCTAGTAACTGGCCGCCTACCAATAACTGGCCAGAATATATTAAAAAACAACTCTGATTATTAGACCTCGCTATCGGAGGTGCAAAATGGTAGCTGTCAAGTTCTTAAGGATGGGTAATCAACTTATCATATTGTGATGTCGATATCGATACTCGATTTTTCAATGCTTTTTTTTTGTGTACAAGTACCATTTATTTGTATACAATTTAAAAAATCTATGGTTGCTTTTACTTTTCTTATGTTTCTTTTATTATTTTTTTGTTGTACAGTCAGCGTCATATAGTTGGTAGCATCCAAAGCATATTGCACTACTTTGAATGCTACCAGCTATATGACGCTGACTGTACTAATAACGATTTATATTTTTAATGTCAATGATTATCATAGATCCCAAAAAAATAAATAAATTGTATACAAATAAAA
This sequence comes from Grapholita molesta, assembly GCA_022674325.2. NCBI lineage: Eukaryota > Metazoa > Arthropoda > Insecta > Lepidoptera > Tortricidae > Grapholita > Grapholita molesta. Next base: position 1,923,179 of record CP053141.2, on the reverse strand, counting down.
AACATACTTGAAAAATCGAGTATCGATATCGACATCACAAATATGATTAGTCTATTACTCATCCCTAAGAACTTGACAGCTACCATTTTGCACCTCCGATAGCGGGGTCTACTGATTATACGTAATCTGAATTTAGTGTGAAGTGGTCAATAATTGAATCCGCATTACAAAATGTGTTCTATTTATAGGTAAATAGAATTCATTTTCAGTATAAGGTGGCTAGTTATTGAAAAGTAGTCAGTTACTGGTAATTTGTCCTAGTAATAATAACAAAATTGTTATTTATTATACAAGCACATTTTTTTATGTATCGATAATTGAACCATAGTAATCAAGCTAAAGAAAATAGTGGAATCTTGAATGTAGCGAGGGTCTCAAAAGAGGCTAGTGTAAAAAAAAATCAACTCCACGTCAATTCTCGGCAAGACATGGGCCTTCCCCATAGATCGCCACGCTTGGCAGGTGGGTTGGCGATCGCAGTATATTCCACCGCTCTATAGGGATGGAATCGGTTATTGTTTTTGAACTGTGATCAGAAATCGCTCCGAAGCCGGTATAAAACAGACCTTAAAACATTGAAAAAATAATAAATCTAAACATTTTAAGAAACGAGTTCAGACTTATAACCCCTACTTTTCACTCCAATAGACAAAATTTGACTTTGCCCACGTCTGTACAGGTAATAAAGAACGCCTTCCTTGCGGTGAAAATGTAATATAAACTTCCTATTCAATATTTTCTATTATTTGGTGTTGTGTGTATCAAATGTGTATTTAATTTATTTATATTATATATCCTCGTAAGGCCCACTGGCCTATCTGTAGTACTAATTATTATAATGAAATTTGAATTTTATACAATTGGAACAGAACAATTTCATTTGTTTCCTCCGATTTTGACACAAAAGAGTTACTACTTTATTTCCTACACTATAAAGTACAAATTCGAGTTGGATATTATTTGTATGGTGGGCCTTAGGGATATAAGTATAACGCGGAGACTTGTAAATTGTAGTGAGGAATATCAACCTTCTAGAAAACCGCAGCTAAATAACACTAGCCCTACACATAGTAAACTGACAGTCTTTAATATTTACTCGTCTCTTGTTTATGATTTATGTAATTTATAGGTTATGTTAGTTTAATTTTGTAATTAACTTTATGTCTTTTGTTGCCATATTGTAAAGATCTAGTTTTTAATGTGCATTTTACTATAATGATGAAGTTTTATAGTTTTGTAGAAGTTATGGGTGTTTCCTGTAATAAGAGCAATAACTTTAGGGATCGCTTCTACACTACGAATGTAGCAACACTTGTTCTACAACTTTAAAAAATTGTGTATTTTATTTGTGATTTTTCCGAATAAACTAAATAGTATTTTCAATGAACAGCATCCAATAGTCTAGTTGACGTTTACTGTCAGCTTTTCACAATACATTGCTTGCTTGAAAAATCTTTTTTTATTCGTATTTAGTAAACTATAAGTTATTTCAAAAGTCGTATAATAAAATGTTGCTAAGTTTGTGGTGTAGAAACGATGCCTAAAGTTATTGCTCTTGTTACAGGAAACATCCCATAGAACAATGTAGTATACAGTATATATTAATAAACTAAAATACACTTAACATTTGCAGAAAATTAAAACTGGTGATTTTGTATGTACAGTCAAGTGTAAAAATTCGTTCACTGCCAAAGTTTCAAAAATATGGACCGAGTAAATAAGGTTGTAGGATGTATTTATGAAAGGATTCTTTCGGTGCGTATTTTTGCACTTGACTGTAAATCAAAGATGATATAAGGGCGATTTACAATGTCTATAAAATCGCATTCCTAACTGCAGGTTAAACGTATATTTTTGTTACTAAATACACAAAGCGCCATCTCTCGAGCATCGTGTGTAGTTTGCGGACGTTTGCCAGCGAACAAATTATATGCAACGCGATCTATTGCAGCTGTGAAACACTAGATGTCATTAGTATCTATCCAGCAATGCGGGGACGACATGTATGGGCATACAAAGTCTTATATCATCTTTGTAAATGTTCAAACCGACTTGTTTTCATCGTATTATAGTTTACAGGTAATGTCTAATAATATCAGTGCTTTTTCTTTAACACCAATAGAGACATTATTTATAAAACGGGACCTTATTGTCGATGGCGCTTACGTCGAACTGCGTTGCGTTTGTATTGCATCATCTTGAACAACGACGTAAGCGCCACCGACAATAAGGTCCCTTTTCATAGATAATGTCACATGTGTGTACAGGTACATTCGATTTCATAAATATGTATAATATACATATCTTCATCTCAATCTATTGAAATATGTGTGATATAGTATATATATTTTTGTTGAACAAATCACACAGATATTTTCGACTGACTACTCAAAACAGAGCCCTGAGTGTAAGTTTTTAACGTAATATTACTTCACCATTGCGTTAGTGTTTCCCATATAAATAACATTATCACTTATGCGTTCGAGACGTTTTTTACGTCAAAAGTAACTTACACTAGAGTCTCTGAAAAATGTGTAAATAGTACTTATACCACGCGTTGGCAAAAACGTCACTAACCTCTGCCTATAATATTCGTATGGAGAAGTTGTACAGAGCCTAATAAATAGGGCTCGGAGAAACTTCCGCCATTTTGAAAACATAACCCTGTTCCGTACAACGGAGACTTCATTATGTTGTAAAATATTATTTTAAACATATAATTATTGTACGTTAACATGTGATTAAGCGAGTTTTTATTAAAAAGCTTCCTCAATTAGAGTGACAATGACAAGTAGAAAGTTAAATTATATCAGTTTTGAGACGATAATAAAATTAAGCATGAAATCTGTATGCATTCTGCTGCATTGTAATATTACTTGTAGTTTGTGAAACGATCACCAAATCTAAGTATTTATAGAATATTAATGCTTTTATATTTACAAAACTGACACTATTTAATTTTATCCAGTGGTTGTGGGTTCGAGTTCCGCTGCTAGTCAAGATTTTTCTATTTTTCTTTCGATTTAAATATCGATATTTTTTTTTCTAAAAACTCCCTTAAGTGAACAATTCACTGTCGTGATTAAAAAAGAATAACATTTTTTATTTGTGCGATCAATAGATGGTGCATTTGTATTCGGGTGGAATAATAAATAGATGTGTTAATAAATAAACAAAATATAATATAGTAGCATCACAAGAAAGTCTCCATTGTGCGGAACAGACTTATGTTTTCAAAATGGCGGACGAGCCTTGATTATAAGTTGAATTTTATTGACGTTTAAACGTGACGTACATATTTCAACTGCGACAATTCGTGGTAGTGGTACAGATCAAAATGTAATACTATAAATTAAAAAAATAACTTTATTTTCAATGTGCCTTATAATTTTCGAACTTGCCATACTGTGGTGGGTTATATTTAAACTTATTTTAATCTCTCATTTACGTTTTAAAAATATAATTTGATTTAATAGTATAAATTGTTCTACGAGTGTTCGGAGGCTAAAAATTTATGTTTTTTTTTAAATGTTGAATCTCTAACAATTCGCTACTTTCTTTTAAATGGTTGTTGGTTTTCTACCAACCAAATTGGGGTGTACAGTCAGCAGCAGAAGTAGCTAAGCATTTGAGGTGTTCAAAATGAGGTCGACACGTCTCTATTGTCTAGAGAATAAGAGCGCGTGTAGGTCTTTTTGAACACTTCAAACGCCTAGCAACTTTTGCTGCTGACTGTACTACAGTCGCCCTCAGATATTTCGGAGCTGTGGAGGTGGTCGCAAATAAGACTAATACAATAATAAGACTTTTGACATTGATGACAGCCACAGATGTTAATCAAAAATATTACATCTTAACGGCCATTTAGTTTTTTTCTTAATACTGGTAAAGATTCTCGGTTAATACTGGCATAAATTAAAGTTAGGGCAATAACCATCCTTTTCTCAATTCTAGTTGACAGCTTGTGTGCATAAGTTATGTTTATGTCACCCATAAGGTCATAAACAGAACAGGGTATGGTGTCTATGTCCAGAATAACCCTGGATTACTTTTTTTATACAAGACTGACCAGCGTTTGACCTCAGTCACACCTGATGGTAAGTGTCGACGAGGTCGAGGGTGTAGCACGCCTTCAGTAACAGCCTATTAAGACCCAAGTTATATCTTGAACTTTAGTCATGTCAATGAAATTTGGTTTTCTTAACTATTGCGTAAAAAGTGCACTTTGCGCGCTTCGCGTGCGTAAATTTCACTATAGGCACACAGGTGCAAAAACTTCTTTAAGACTCGGGTGATTGTCACCCTCGTTTCACTCGGGCTCCAACTTTCACCCTCGTCGAATTTTTTTACTAGTAGCGAAATGTACTATTTTCAGTCGGTTGCGATATTATTTGACGTTTGATAACTAGTACATTATTTGATTAGGAAAGTAGCCTATTGTATCACTTGTTATTAATACACTGTATTTGTATTTAATTGTTGCTGCATTTAATTTTGGAACCTTGCAAAATAATACTCGGAAAGACAATATTTTGTTTACTATGTAAATATATCGTCACATCCTTACTGTTCAAATAGATTTGTACAGTCGACGTCAAAAATATGTTTACAATATTACAAGGGATTAAGGTGAGAAAGTGTAAACATATCTTTGACGTCGACTGTACCTATATGGATACAAAAAAAAGTGTACTCAAATAGCGTGAATCGTACACATAACATAATATAAAAGATAAATTATGTCAGTTATGTGACGATAATTAAGTATGAAATCTTGCTACTACTTAATTACAAACGGATAAACTCACGTGTAATTATATCGCACTAGGCGACATGTTTCGGGTAAGCTCTGGTACCCATCTTCAAGCCGAGTCAGGACACACCGAGGGTGTATCACTCACTCAGTGATGGAGAGTGAAAGATATAGCGATATAATTACACGTGAGATTATCCGTTTGTAATTAAGTAGTAGTAACATGGCTCACAACAGTTTAAATTGTATTATGAAATCTTGCATTGTAATGTTGCTTATAAGTTTATGAAACGATCACCAAATCGAAGTATTTATAGAAATTTAATGGTTAATAATCGTCACAAAACTGATATAATTAAACATTTATACAAGTCCGGCTAATTGAGTACACATTTTTCTGAAAAATCCCTGCTATGTTTTCTACTAAGTATTTGACGCTTATTTTAAACTTTTCAAAAGGATTCCAATTTTAGACACAAAATAATATTTTTTTGAGTTTTAGGAGGTTGGAATCAAAGTGACTTAATTCCATTAAATTGTTATTATAGTTCTTATTACTGAAGCGGTTAGATTGAGAGTGCTATGAACTTTGGCAGCTATTTAAGTCACTCTGGTTTTTAGGTGCAACCAACGATTATTAACCTATAGATATGAGTGTGGGTGGCCATCTTGGAATTGTTTTTTACCGAGCAACTGTTTAATACAGATAAAAAAAAAAGTTTATTAATCGATGATAATAATTTATACAAATCACACATTTAACATGAAAAGCTGTAGTTTCCATTGCGTCACGTGCTTATAATTAAAAAATATACAGTGTGTAAGTCTCATACGGGCGAATCTCTTAACGGAGGGTAGAATAGGGCATAAGAAATATATTTAGATAACTTTTGCTTATAAATGCAGTTAAAATTTTATCCATATAAAATCGGCCCGCAATGTAATGCAACACACTCGAGTTAAACACTCGTTGACAGTTCGTTTCAAAAGCTCATATGGCTTAATGTTCGCAGTACATTACTGCTCAGAAATTTTACAAAAAATAATTACATGTGTATAATAGGTATAATTAAAGAAAAACCTTTTGGTTAATGATTATACTGGTAAATCCTATGTCTGGTTTAATTCTTCGCCCGTATTAGACTTACACACAGTATACTGAAACGTAATGGAAAGGAACGTTTTAGTACTTTTAATAGTATAATAGATCATGATAATATAATAGAAGTTGACTAGATAATTCTGGATTTAGAAGAGGCCTTCGAGAAATAAAAACAAATGCTATGTATTATTTTATTAATGTCATTCTTTTGACAAGAAAATAACTTACAGCTAGTTTCAAGATAGAAAGAGATGACAATTCCAACACTCTTCATCTTCAAGTAGTAAAAGACACTGTATCCATAGGGTAATATTCTTTGGTAATATCATTTTTTCCATACCGTTTATCTCTGTGTTCACATTGTAAATAGTAAGTAAGCTAGTTATAAGTGTATGGGCTAAATAAATGATCAGAAGAAATTAAATATTTGTCTATTGAAACATTTAGTTTTATTTTTTTACCAATTTAGGAACTAAAGTGAATCAAAGTCAATGGAATAGTTTTAATAAAAATACGTAATATTGTTTAAAACATTTAATTATAAATTAATATATAAAAGCATACAAGACATTACAATAACTTAAGCTAGGAAATGCACGAATTGGTACGTTCCTTATTGCTTCCTTATCTATATAAAATTTCATTTTGTAATACTATATTACCGTTCAATTTGCACTTTCAATCCGTCAGTATGTTTACGCTCCAAAATATTCAAATCTAGGAAAAATACCTATGTAATATAACGTTACGTTAAAATACAAACATAAAAACACATTTAGAAATTAATCTGAATGGTCAGTTGAATCGCCATCTTGTTTTAAAAGCATTGCAAATGGCTGACTATAGCGATAACGCCACGTTTCATATTTTTCCACGACTTGAATTTACGATATAAAATTGGTTCATTCTTTCAATTTCATTGGTCCGATTGGACTAAATGCGAATTAGCCTCTTTTCGTTGGACTTAAAATGTAAAAATATTTCGAGCCAGGATAGATTTGTTTTTTTAAGCTCATGTTTACACGATTTATAGATTTCATATTACTGAAAAAGTTACGAATCGTGGAAAAGGCTATCCTAAGAACTGTCACCTAAATTCTAATTATGTTCGTCCTGAGCCAACTCCTCAAGGTCTTCCTGGTCGAATTCAGTGTCGTCTTCCGCCGTGGCCTCCTGGTACTGCTGGTACTCCGACACCAGATCATTGACGTTGCTCTCGGCTTCGTTGAACTCCATCTCGTCCATGCCCTCGCCGGTGTACCAATGCAAGAAAGCCTTGCGCCTGAACATAGCCGTGAACTGCTCCGAGATACGCTTGAACAGCTCCTGAATCGCTGTCGTGTTACCAATGAAAGTTGAAGACATCTTCAGGCCTTTAGGAGGGATGTCGCAGACGGCAGTCTTCACGTTGTTGGGGATCCATTCGACAAAGAAGCTGCTGTTCTTATTTTGGATCGACAGCATCTGCTCGTCGACTTCCTTCATGGACATGCGACCGCGGAAGATGGCGGCCACGGTGAGGTAGCGGCCGTGGCGCGGGTCGCACGCCGCCATCATGTTCTTGGCGTCGAACATCTGCTGCGTCAGCTCGGGCACGGTCAGCGCGCGGTACTGCTGGCTGCCGCGGGACGTGAGCGGCGCGAACCCGGGCATGAAGAAGTGCAGACGCGGGAAGGGAACCATGTTCACGGCCAACTTTCTGAGATCCGCGTTTAGCTGACCGGGGAATCGTAGACAAGTCGTAACTCCAGACATAGTCAGGGACACTAAATGATTCAAGTCTCCATAAGTAGGATTAGGTACTTTAAGTGTCCTATAGCAAATATCGTATAGAGCTTCGTTGTCAATGCAATAAGTCTCATCGGTATTCTCAACGAGCTGATGAATGGAGAGCACCGCGTTATAAGGTTCCACGACAGTATCTGAGACTTTAGGGGACGGAACAACCGAGTATGTGTTCATGATTCTGTCGGGGTACTCTTCTCTGATCTTGGAGATGAGGAGTGTGCCCATACCGGAGCCGGTGCCGCCGCCGAGCGAGTGTGTGAGTTGGAAGCCTTGGAGACAGTCGCAATTCTCGCATTCCTTCCTGACTACGTCTAAGACAGCGTCGACAAGTTCCGCGCCCTCGGTGTAGTGGCCCTTGGCCCAGTTGTTGCCGGCGCCGGACTGGCCGAAGACGAAGTTGTCGGGGCGGAAGAGCTGGCCGTAGACGCCGGAGCGCACGGCGTCCATGGTGCCGGGCTCGAGGTCCAGGAGGATGGCGCGGGGGACGTACTTCCCGCCGTTCTCCGCGCACGCAACTGGAAACAAAAGAATTCTAAAGTTAGACTGACTTTGGCTGCAGAAATCTAGAGGATTTGTTGTGAGAGTAATTAATCGTTTTTAAAAGTTAGACAGTACCCTTACCATGAGTTGTGACTTTGAGGTTTTCGATAACGAGTATCGAGTTTACTATCTGTGCATCTCGCTTGTACTATTTTAGTGCGATCGAGATGCTAAACTCGATGCTCGTTATCGAAAACCTCAAAGTCACAACTCATGGTAAGGATACATATTGCAGTAATCTAGTCTGTTAGGAGCCATGGTCGCTTCTAAACTTTTCCGGAGTCGTTATCCTGTTTGACCAATAGTGGAGTTGTAAGCTAACGCTTTTAGTTTATCTTTGAAGTTAACGGAACATATTGGGCTTTTAAATCCACAGTTAAGCGATAACTTAAGTGTAAACAATACATTTGGGAACATAGGTTATCAACACAAAAGCATACCTAGATAACCGACAATTCTTCTACTTGGTATACAGACTATCTTTAATCTTCTCAAATGATTTTATGGGCTTTAAACTGGCTAGCCAAAACAGGGATTTAACCTCCTGTTATTCAACCTAATTACTGGTCTGGCCAACGACCCAGGAATGAGGAAGAGCTAATTCTAGCCGTTTACGACACTAAACTGGGGCATGTATTTAAAATGCTAATGAAAGAATGTCTTGACAGGTTTGGCCTAGTGGGTAGTTGGTGGGTAGTGATCCTGCCTATGAAACCGATCGATGGTCATGGGTTCAAAACCAGGTAAGGGCATTTATTTGTGTGATGAGCACAGATATTTGTTCGCGAGTCATGGGTGTTTCATATGTAAGTATTTGTATATTATATAAATGGTTGGCTGAGTACCCACAATACAAGCCTTCTTGAGCTTACCGTGGGGTTCAGTCAATTTATGTCAGAGTCAGAACGTCCGGTGTAGGTGTATGCATTTAGCCGATACTTGTATCGGGAATTTTATAGGTTACTACTAAGATACTCGTCTTCAGATTGCCCTGTCCATTAGACCACAGCGGGAAGCATCAAAATTTCGATTTGTATATGATATAATTGTGGGTAAAAAAGGTTTGAAAACATGGTCTGGAGATATGGAAGTTGGGAATACTACTGGATGGCTGTACAGTAATTAGAATAATTAATAGAAATAACACTTTAGCAAAATAACAAATAAAGTAATTAATTATATAAGCAATCGCGCAGAGACTCCCAACATAGGCCTCACCATTGCCCATAGTGTACATTCTTATTGTCATTATATGGGGACTTTATCATTAATTTACAAGCTTTTATTTAACTTGCAATGTAAGTATGTATGCAAATAAGTTCTGGTGAAATCTTGCAACTCAATTTTAAAGCAGATCTAATCTGATACGGGAGCTAAAAGGTAGCTATAGCAACTCCTAAAATACACAACAAACCTGTAATGATAATGACGTATACCACGAAGGATAAGATAGAAAAATTCGTCAGGTCTAAGCGGTACTCGGATAGCACAATTGGTAGTGCACTGGGCTAGTGATCCAGTGGTTGTGGGTTCGAGTCAAATTTTTCTATTTTTGTTTCGATTTAAATATCGAAGATATTCTCTAGCAGACGTTTCTGCATAATAAAAAATAAACCTGTAATTTTTAGGCTCTTTACAATAATCTCGATTGATTGTGCAAAAGTACAGTTGCCAATAATAGCTTAAATAAATAAATAAATAAATATTTTGGGACAATCCTACACAAATCGACCTAGTCCTACGGTAAGCTCAGTAAGGCTTGTGTTCTAGGTACTAGACGACGATATATATAATAGATAGATACATATAAATACTGAAATACACAGAAAACACCCATGACTCAGGAACAAATATCTGTGCTCATCACACAAATAAATGCCCTGACTGGGAATCGAACCCAGGACCATCGGCTTCATAGGCAGGGTCACTACCCACTAGGCCAGACCGGTCGTCGTATTATCAGACCGAGATATCACATAAGACGCCAGCTAATATTCAGGGGTCGGTGTCCTCTTGACAATTGTCTGACAACTCTGGCAAGTGCAATTAACGCAATTGGACAATTGTCCCGGGCACGGCTGGTCTTGCGATAGAATAGGACTTGAATCTCTGCAATTACTTGCATGGCTTGCGCTGAGACGTGCAATTTGCACGATTACAACAGTACATATTTATGTGTTGTCTTGTAGGGATTACTGGGGTTATAGGTGAAAAACTTGAAGTACCATGTCTATGTAGTTGTGCATTATGGAACTTAACGTCAGAATTTGAATATAGAACGCCGACATGCGTGTATACGCACGTTACTACTACATTATGCCACCGCCACACATTCGCACGAGTAGCGAGGCGAAACACGAGCACGCATGTGTACGCGGACGTCTCGCTATTCTTCTCGTCCCTCGCATCGCGTTTTTGTATAGGCAAAGTTTCGTCGAACGTTTCGACGAATAGCGAGGCGAGTGACGAGCCAGCATGTCTAATGCCTGGAATACACGAGGCTAGTTTTTCTAGAGTAATAGGCCAAGTGCTTCAGATAGGGCGTACGCTTTGCCACCGTCATAGTATTAAAAAAAATTACAAAATTTATAAGATAAGATACGTACCAGAGGCCTCATTGTAGTATACGGAGATCCGTTCCAACTGAAGGTCACTGGTGCCCTTGTAGACTCCCTGGGGGTCGATGCCGTGCTCCTCAGAGATGATCTCCCAGAACTGGTGACAACACATTTGGAGATTAAGAAGGAGAACAGAGAGGTTTATAGAAGTCTAGAACATTCGCTGGTTGGCATTTTATGCAATTTACGATTACCTTTTCAAATGTTAAAACTGGAGTTGAACGTCAGGACATACGTATAGGGCTATTTTGCTGTGACTTATAATATCAGTCGGTGGCGTTGGATATGCGGTGCCAATATGTGAGTCATTAGCGTACCTGGCCCACTAGGCCAAACCTGTCATCGACATGTATTGCAATATTTTAGTTACGTTAAATATCAATTTAGTTAAGTCCTGTTAGTTAATATATTTTACGAAGCCTGTTGCGGATTTCGTTATTAGTTTGTATGAAACGAAGCCTATAGCGGATTTCGTTACTGGTTTGTATGAGACGAAGCCTGTGTTGCGGGTATTTACCTAAATGCTATTTTATGTTATTTAAATAATGTGCGTTTCAGAAGTAAAATACATATTTAGGGTTTTATTATCATATTCCACAACCGTAAAGGCTCCACTCCCTAATGGGTCATTACAGGGACACAGCTATGCGTTAGAGAGAGCAAACGATATAGCGACCACGTTCCGTCGTACAGCTGCGTCCCTTACAGACGGCCATGATAGCCCATCGTGTAGAGCAGCCTTAAAAACTAATGCATCCCTTATTCTTTGTTCGTTTTGTATCTGTTCCTAATGTGTGTGCAGTATCAAGGGGAACACGCGACAAGTCATTTAGAATAGGGATGTTATTGTCATCAAATGAGTGTTACAGACACGAGGTTGAGTAAGTATATCGGCGATATACATATGTAGGAGCGGGCAAGATGGTCACAAATATCTGAACAACGCCTCTATTATGTTTTGTGTGGACTTCCCGTTCCGAGTAGAACATTTCGCAACTTTGGAATCTTCTCGGTACTAGGGAGTAGAGACAGTTGCCATCAAATATAGACAAGGTCCTTAAAATTATCTGAACATGCACTTTATCGCCTTGACAAGAGAGGCGTTCAGATATTATTGCCTTTTTTAAACATGCAATAATATAATTTAATACAAAACTCCAAGACGCTAAAGTTTTATTTATAGAAAAATAAAAAGTAAACTTGCTAAATAAAATGTAAAATTTACTAAAAATTGATTTTTGTTTTTAAAAGGCGTAGCTGATATTCTTCGAAGCAACCAGCCAATGTGACCATTATTTTTGTAATGGCCAATCGCCATGATGCCATGTCACAAATGTATGGCAATTAAAAAAGAAAACTTTTCGGGCCTAGACCGGCAATGTTAACCTTAACGATCTCTCGTAACTCTCATCTAGCAAACCTACAACGAGTTGCTTCGCATAAGGAACGCTATGTCAACATTGTAATGCATGTTTGAGAAATAATTGTTATAATTATAACATACAGTAAACAGTTAATGTATAGAAGTGACATTTAAAATGTTTTATGTCTTGTAAGACTTTGACAGCGTACTAAAGTGCCACAATGAGCTCAACAGAGAAAGGTTCAATAAATTGATGCCCGTATAGACCAATCAGGAGCAATGCTGACTTATTGTCTGTCAATAATGTAGCTTCACTACTCATTTTAAATTTCTCCAAAGCCGTTGACCTTATAACAGCGGTGGTGCGGCCATGCAAGCCGGTTCCCATCGGCTTACCTAACTTTTCGATAGTAAATCGGTTTTTCTTGGGATCATAAAGAAATGGCAACGACATATGTCTACGTCTTTCACAAAAAAATGTCTAACCGTCACTACCTTAAGCGATGTACGCACATACCACTTAAGTTTAGAGATAGAGGCTCTAGTGTAAGTTTCTTTTGACGTAAAAAACGTTTACGAACGCGTAAGTGATAAATGTTATTTATATGGGAAACGCAAACGCGTTCGTGACGTAAAGTTACGTTAAAAACTTACACTCAGGGCTCCGGAGGAATATACCGTTTACTTTGATTCTGCTGAGAGTGCAAATGACAACATTTCTGATGTGATCACGTAGAGACACTTCCATAATAACCCTCTCCACTGCCCTTTGGACGAGTGATCGTTTTTTGGATTAGGGATTACTAAACAAAATTTGTCAGTAGTAAGCAATAGAGAATATAAACTATACTCAACTTTTATGAAGTTCCATTTCTTTCTATATGAGAAACTTCCAGCTCTAAAGTACTAGAACTGTAGGTATTCTCATTTCAACCAGACATCCTCACCGCAATTGTACAGTTAGGTACAAACCGAGGCATTGACATCATAATTCTGCCAATCGGCTTAAAAATAATTGGAGCGCTTAAAACGCGAATAATCAAAACGTATCTCGTTTAAATTTCGAAATACAGTTACGAAATAATAAACGAAGAAGTTATTAAGATCTTTGCAGATTCATATTGTAATTCACCGTTGCGATTTCTGTATAGCAATGTAAAAGAAAAAATATATATTCATACTCCTTTTACGTTTGTATAATTATCTCTGTATATGGTTTAAGATCCCAGGCCTAACTAAAAGTTTTAAAATTTAGAACCCTACTTGCGAGGTAAGTAGTGAAAGTAAAGTGCTCATTTTTTGTCGAATGGCAAAAAAAATAAAAAAATGCATGGTCTCTGGTCGCGTCAGTCACGTCGCGTCGCAGACAGCGACGAATCAATCGATGGAGAAAGCCTTTCAATTTCGTTGTCATAATCTGTGGCAGGCGGACAATAAGGAGAGTGTGAAATTTACTTAATGCCTATGTACCTATTATTGCCAAGTTGCCAATATACAGAATCGAATTCCAAAGTAATTTCTTTTTTAAAAATAATGAAGAAAGCAGATGGCCAGTTATTAATGTAAATAGGTTCATTTACATTTGTTAGCGCTTGATTAAATATTTGTTAAGAGCGTGTTCAAATACTACTTTAGAGAACACCCGTTGTTTTAAATTTAGAACACCGCTGCGTTTCGAAATACGCGGCTATTTTACATAATTTCTTTTATTTCCCTTTCCTTCGTCCGCTGTGCCGCTGCAATTTGAAAATAGAAGCGACATTTTTTTTTTCTTATTGCATCGCGAGGTGGCCGTTGACATCCAGTGCGTCTTATTTTCGGCCAGCGCGGGAGGGTATCCAGATATGGAAATGGATATATGACACGATCAACGGATCTCAGTATCCTAAAGGATTAGCTCGGAGAGGATATAATCTGTCAACAACCACCTTCCTACATGTCGTATAAAAGGATCCGATAGTTTATGAAATAATAATTACCGCCAGATGCTGTCGATGGAATAGAAACACGCGCTCTCGGAATAGAATAAGTAAACATTCATGTACTTAAAGGGAATTGTACTTTGAAGATTTCTGTATATTTGAAGAGTGTATCAATGTTTTAACAACATTATGACAGGGCAAGAGGCGTATTTTAAAACGTCCAGCAATAACAAATGGCAAGTGCATGTTGTAACAAGGACTGGCAGTGTAAACAGCGTCCACTTACCACAGGCGTAAAGTTAAAAAAAAAAAACGGAAACGGGCGTTCTGTTTCTGTGTCGATAAGACGAGAAAGATCTATCATTTTAAATTAAATACTACAAACTGGCTCAAGATACATTATTCGTTACTGCATGGTAATACTATAAACCAAAATATTGTCATTCTAATTGTGTAGAAACAGGTAACTCACGTTTTGTAAGTCGAAAATTGCTCGACATGTAAAATATTTTTTTTATAAAATGTGAGTTAGTGAGTTAGTATGAGTTACATGCTTCCATACAATTAGTACCTATGTTTGTATCTCACGATTTAATTTGTAACTATATCATTATATTATAGGTAATACCGATATTCGGTCCCTGGTTTTAAAAAAAAATATTCCGTATTTTGTTGCTGCAAGTTTCTTAAAGTTGCCTTGGTCATATATACTCAATAAAAACGCTGTTTTTTTTAATAAAATTGTAGCTACTTAAAAACCTATTCGTATATTTCTTTATTGACTTGACGTTACCCGCCGGCAAAACTGCATTTCCCACACGCTTTTCAAATCTAGTTGCGGCTTAAAAGCTCGAACAGTTTCAGTCACCGCACGACATGTCACTTTGATATCGGAATCGTAAACTTGGTTTATAATGCACATACGTAAAATAATAAATAAATAAATATTTCGGACAATCTTACACAAATCGACCTAGTCCCACTGTAAGCTCAATAAGGCTTGTGTTGTAGGTACTAGACGACGATATATATAATAAATAGATACATATAAATACTTAAATACTTACAAAACACCCATGACTCAGGAACAAATATCTGTGCTCATCACACAAATAAATGCCCTGACGGGGATCGAACCCAGGACCTTCAGCTTCATAGGCAGGGTCACTACCCACTAGGCCAGACCGGTCGTCGTCTAAATGCATGCAATGCTTGTACAAATCCCTTGCTAGTGCAGTAAAAGTCCACCTTGTTTGAGCGGCTCGTAAAAGGAAGTACCGACAGTTAAAATAATTTACACAAGCTTTAAATTACCCTGAGTGCTTTTTAGTAGTCTTTGAAGTTTAGGAGCCGGGAATTGTCCGTTTCCTGGTCGGTGGAAAGTGAAACTGTGGGTATAGGTTTCACTAGAATTGAAGACACGCACACAACAACATCTGAGATTTTGAAATTAGTTCTTTTATTCATACCGATAGCAAGTTCAACAGCGAATTGAATGAATACAGACCAAAAAGTTTTTTTTATAAACCTCTTCAAACATGACTGAAGTAACTGGCACTGGTGACACTTTAAGTGTTTTTATTTACATTCACTCATTCATTCCGTTCATTCACTCTTTTTGCAATCAGTACTTCATATAGTTAATCCATTGGTGTGCGTAATACATTCGCCTCAACTCTCGTCGAACTACCTATATAGTTTGTAATTGTACACTTTGAAATAGGATACGCGATAGGCATGTACATGTAGGTACTCTTTATTAATTTTTAATGTGTCATAGCATGTAACATAATTGTTTGCCATCAACGTTTTATTGAATAAAGGTATTTAAATCGTTTAACACAATAAATAGTAGAAATTAAATAGTAGTTTATTTAATTCAAAGACAGGAAAATGTATTATAAGAGTCATCGCACCGCAAAAACTTGTAAGTCTTGGAGCAATACCTACTCGAGTTACTAACGTTTAAAACCAAACTCACACGACGCGGTTTTTTAAATGTTTTTTTGGTTTTAAAAATATTGTCAATGTACGAAATCACGCGCTCTAACCTAATCTATGCTAAATATAAATATCAATATATAGTTTTATAATAATAATAATCTTTAATCCAATCAGATTCTTTACTATTACAAACGAAAGAATATTTCAATATATTGTACCTATGGTTAGACTGCTTAGCCATTCCCAGCTACTGAAACGAAGTAGGTATTAAATAAAAAAAAAATGTACCCATGTGGCAACCTTTCGCGCCTATAATTTGTCTTGAAATAACAACATAATGCATATTTAATAACATTCCAGAAAATCGTATCGTGTAGAGGCGCTTTAACGTCTGACAGATCAGCAATTATGGCCGACGGTCGTCGACCCTGCCGCCATGAAAAATAACCTATTTGAAATTAGAATGACGTGGTCGTTGCAGTTTGGCGCATTATCGGTGTTGTCTGTTAGGGTTCCGTTCACTAGGAACAACCGCAGTTTTCAGTCCGATTCGTATTAAGAATTAGGAAACTTTACATTTTAGTATGAAGTTAAACGATATGAAACCCTGGTGAATGGTGAATATTCCCTGCCGCCAGAAAGTGTCAAATGAATAGGAAGTAAGATAAACCA
The DNA here is from genome assembly GCA_022674325.2 of Grapholita molesta. NCBI lineage: Eukaryota > Metazoa > Arthropoda > Insecta > Lepidoptera > Tortricidae > Grapholita > Grapholita molesta. The sequence continues at coordinate 1,906,477 of CP053141.2, read as the reverse complement.
TTAAGGTCCAATTTTAAGACCAAATTTGACTGCCTACTTCCTGTCAAATTGACCCAATTATCTCATTTACCGTTTTGGCAATGTGCTCATGCCGTGACACTGACTTACTCATTTTAGTCACGAACAAAGGTCTTATAGCAATTTATTCAGTTCCGTAGTTGAATAATCCTAATATTTTTCACTTAGTGACTTTTTTTTATACAAGACTGATCAGCATTTGATCAGTCACACATAAGTGTCGACGAGATCGAGGGTGTAGCACGCTGGTTCAGTAATAGCCTATTCAATCTTACTTCTATCAGGCTATCATAATTTATAGAAGCTGTCAAATTTAATCACACCGACTTTTTTAAAACGTAGACTACATACGGCAAGAAACTTACTATATTAAAACAATACATAAATCGTTATGATTTTGTGAATCTGACTATCGGATACATCGTTTCGATTTTACGAGATTTTTATGTTAGTGTCGAAATGTCAGTCAAAATAATATCGAGTAACGAATAAAACCCGCCATAACTTCCGGGCAGTTTAGTTTTGACAGGTTGGCGCCCCGCCAAAACCAATTTACATCCATATAAAAATCATTTAACGTACTTTTACTACATTGACATTAAGAACGACTATATTTTATTTTCATCGCAGCCAAAAATTACAATTTACGACGTCCTTATACACAGTTATATTTTTATGTTAACATTTACTAACGTAAACAATTTATTCGATTGTGTTTAAGCGATTGAAATGTAGACCACTTAGGTATGGTAAATTGATATATTGTTATTTTGTTCTAGCTTCAGATGCGACCTCATAAATGCTATTAGTCAGATCAGTTGTATTGACAAATCGCAACTAAATCCTTAAACCAGAATCGCACGACATAAAATCGAATCGACTCATTCACTCATTCAATCGTTCACCCCAATGGCGCCACGTCACATAATGCATAAAAACCATAGACGTGTGAAAGTAATGAGTACGTACCAGTCTGCGGTAAATAGCTTCCCAGAAATATTTAAATATTAGAATGACTAAGTCTGTGTACAACAGATATTGTTCAGTTTCCCAGGAAAGCAATCACCGAACAGTGAATCAAGGGAAATAGATTAAACTCGTGATTCATTCTACAAATAAATAATCTAGGTAGTTTATGGTCTTACAATATTTATTAACCACGTTTATTTTATAACTTTCTCGTTTATATTGTTTGTGATTTTATTGAGATAATGTAGTGAATAATGATGTTCTGGAACAAACTATGTAATTTTTAAACCTATGCATGTAAGGAGAAATAAAAAACTTATTATAAATAAGTTGACAATACCTACAGAGTACAAAACGTCTTAACCATGCAATCATCAAGTACACGTGTAAAAATCCTTCAACGGTTAGGAAGTGAATAGATATATGTAATTCAAAAAGGTTAAATTGGGGTTGGTTGCCAAAGGAATATGCGTCTTTGTGCTTTTGGGTTATATACGAGTAGACCGTGGTAATGAATAATCAAGATTCAGTCCCGTGCATTGGCCGTGAAATGTCTAGCATTATTATTAAAACGTCTTTACAGCATTTTAAAAGGATGTATCTTACGGCGTTTTGGAAGGAAGTTATCGTTCCACGATGACTGCACAATGTTCTTTTGCAAAAACGATTGGTTCTATTTACTTGCAAGCGAATATAAAATGCATTGCAGGATAAAATGTTAGTTAATTTAGTGATGGTTTAAAATAAATTCAAAAATGATTCGAATGACTATATAACAACATAAATAAATACTTATAAACTACCAACGTTTGCTATTATATCTGTCCTTAAGTCCTTCATAAACCGCGTACTCAAGAAGAAAGAAGTAGCTAAGCATGTATCGATAGGCAGTTGTAATACGTCCCAATAATGCAACGCCCCTCAGCAAACGCTCGATGACAACTTCATAAATAACCTAACAAGACTGTAAATACATTAATTATGTACAATATTTTATAAGGAAAACAATAAGTACCTGACCACAAAGGTTCGAAGCCAAGCAGCACCCAAAGTCGACTGAGGGACCACAGGAAATATGTAGTACAGCCGTGTAGTCGGAACACGAGGAAATACGACTACTTACGGACAATCGATTGGTTTTGAATGTCACGTTCAATTTAGGGTACTAGCTTTACAATGTTTATTATGTAGCAGACTCGTCTACGAACAAAATCATTAATCAAAGAAAATTACTGAATAAATAATGTTTACATGACAGCATAAGTAAATCAAAAGAAAACTTATTTAAAAGTGTCTAAAGCAGTAGATTGGATTTCTAAAATTGTAAATTGAATAATTTAAATTTTAGTTAATTATATATTTAATACTTAAATAAAAAATTAAGTCATAATACAAAATGCTAAAACGAAACTGACTATCTTACAAAGTAATTACAAATCGTAACTAGTCAAAAACACCCCTTGTCGCCTCTGGTCCAAAAGTGTCCAGTTCGACAATGCTCGCAGCATTGTCGAACTGGACGGCTATGGAAAGTCTTTGCATCAGAAACGACTCGGAGCGGGCGGGGGTCCTCTCCCCTTTGTTTAAGTCAAAATTTGAAATGAAATATATAGTAATGATTAATTTGTAAACGTTGTGAAGCTTTAAGCATGATATAGTACATATACATTTCTAAAAAAATATTATATAGTCGGTCTAAATTTATTTTATAAGGTGAACTTTAATTTTGTTTGTCACAATTAACTGTTACTTAAATGAACACATAAAAACAATGAAGCAAACATAACAACAAAGTACAAGATCCTAATATTCTTCTTTTGGCTACTTCAAACCAAATACGTCGAACGTCAGACATCTTTGGCAGCCATTAATCCAAATACAGCAATATGGCGCTTGAATCTAGATTTCGCGCCAAATTCCGCACAATTAGCGTCAAATGGCCGAAAAAGGACCACAATTGCAAATGGCCGGACGTTCGTCAGCTGACAATAGCGCGGCGCGTACGCAGCCCGAATGGAGATTAGGTGAATCATGCAGGACAAGGAAAGTTATAGCTACACAAAGAACATTATGGTCTAAAGTCGTATTCAAACACCACAATAATGGAACTTGAGAGAATGGAGTCCAGGCCACAGATAACAAAAATGTTTTTGGGACAATTTTTCTATTTTCCTTTCGATATAAATATCAAAGATATTCGCTAGCAGATGTTTCTGCATAATACAAAAATAATATCATAAGAAACGTCCATAAGCCGGCAATAAATATTTGAGATAAACACATAAATAAATTCCGGACCTCCTGCTTTGTAGATAACGTCACTATATCGACTAGGCGAGGATGCAGTTAAATAATATGAACTACTGCGTGTGGCTTCAGTAAATTACAGATATATTTGCTTATGTTTCGAAAACTTTTTTAGATTTAAGACAACAAGATAAATCGATGGAATGTGTCGTATCGTATTATCGTAAGTGTCGTGTCGTACCTAATGAGAATTATCAAAGAAAAATAATATAACAAACTTGGTAAAAGAACCCAATATGAAGTCTATGTTGGTTCAAATATATTAGTTCCTATAAAATCACGACAGCAAAACTTTTACAGCATTTTAAAGAAAGTAAAGCCATATATTTAAATCTGAGTTTATGCTTGGAAAATATGAATAAACGTTGAATTGGTATAAAAATAATAAATGATGTAGCTGGCAGAGTGTGCTTTGTCTCTGTCAAAATTTGTGCAGAAGCAGCTTAGATTAACTACGAACAATGGCATAGTACATAAAAGGTATTTAGTTTGGGTTTAATTTGACCTCGATTCCGAGTGAAATGGCAGATAACAATCACCTTCACTAAAACATCGTTCGATGAGCCAGTTACTTTCAAATGAAGAAGCTACTTAAGCATTTTTAATATAGATCTTTGTCAGCATAATATCTATAATAAATATTTAGTTTATGTTAGTGCATTTACATCTTGGACATTACTGAATCCCCCACTGCGTTCAAAGATAAGTTTGTCTAAAATTAAATGCAATTTTACTCCCCTGTTGCAAAATCTACAATTGTAATATCTTTTTAGTCGTATTTAACGTGAATAGATAAGTAATGGGTACGCATTTACATTACTTACTAAGTTACTATTAAGTGCACCAATAAGCATTTGCAATATCTATACCTACCTACTTCTAAATTTAGAGAGCAGAACGGAAAAAGACATTAATCTAATCATACGGAAGAATATAAACAACAAGCGATAAAAATAGGAAACTACAATTACTAGTACAGATAAGATATGAATTGTTATGAAATGAGTGTATTTATAGTGAACGAATGATTACAGTTGTCATTAAGTTCAATATTAAAAAAAAATACGGCTTAAACAATATGAATAAAAAGTTTTTAATACGTTTATATTGGAGTCCACTATCGTGCCAGCTTTGTTACAGTTTTCCTTCCTCTACTATGAGCAATACAAATATGTATAATATATTTTCCTTTCAATGATTGCTTTGAATAAACTGTTATGCCGTAGGCTTTTTTAATGAATAATACTATTAAGGCACTTCAACACGTGTATCTTGGCATAGAGAAAAGATTTATGGTCCAACTAATTCATAGGCGTTCCGCATACACTTACTTAATCGCCGTAGCCAAACTTCACGCGTCTAATAAAATTAAAAAAAATAACAGCACGAATTCCATTCGTTCATTCATTACCGATTGTAATCGCGTATGGATTCCATATTTGAAAGTGTTTTGATGATAAAGTAACGGTCACTAACGGTCGGGTGACCACTTTTCTGTAATAATGGACAGTAGTAATGACAAGTAGAATTATTATCGTTAGCTGGAACAATGCAAAGACATCAGTGCGCGTGGTAAAATCTGGAACTAGCGTTCGCTGTACAAATGTAAAGCTAGTTTACGAAGAGCAGCGCCATTTCATCGGTAAAGATAACTGTGTACAAAGCTGGAGAGGCAATTAGATATGAAATTATAGACGGCGGTGTCAGTTACAGATGTTTCGTCTACACGTTGAGACAAATGCAATACGCTTAATTTAATATATTACCAGATGTCGTTAGTAAATTAGTAACGATTGACAATTTGACATGAAGGATGCTATATTTTCTGACTTGATGACAATGCTTTTATTACTAGTCAAGTATATTCTTTTAAAAAAAAGATAACAGATCTTTTTTTTTTTTCAATTTAGGCACATTACATGCACTTATGAATGTCAAAGAAAAATTTACACCGGTTCTAACCCTACACCCGAGAAGAGACCGGCAAGAAACTACGGCGGGACTTATTTTTTCAATACAGTTATACATCAAATACATAATAATTATTAAGTTTATTATTGTCTTTAATTAAATGCGTTATACAGTTCTGTTAGATGTTATAAAGCAGCTTGATTAATTAATAATATATTTTACTTTAGGGTAATAGCATTTTATACCAAATACAAGCCCAGTTTTTAACAAAATAAATCACTTTCTCTATAATTGTACCTTCGACCTCAGCTCACGAACCTCACGAAAAATTCTCGTTGAATTTTGAACAGTTTCCAAATTACCTTTTAATTATCAACTTGTTAGTGCATGTTAAAGAGCTTAATATATTGTACTAATTGGCACTTGCTCTTATCACTATTACACGGGTCTTTGACCCCGCAATTTGTTGAAAGGAAAGTTAATATTATATATATTTTATGTACTTTAACAGTGAAGTTTTTTATAACAATGCCAAACCATGGGTGATGTAGTTATGAATATATAATATAAGTATTTTTTACGTTTAGTTAGTTATAAATTAAGTTTAATAAATAACATAATTAATTTCCAATAAATATGTGAATATAATATTAATGGTATGTTTTATTTTTATATGAAACCCTCCGTATATTTTCGCACTATTTTATTGTAATTTGGTATTACTATTTGGTATTGGAGCTTGGGGGACCGAGGACGCCTTTAGCGTTTTTCTACTGATGGATGCTGAAACTAGCAAATATCATCAAAATCTATTCTTTCTGTTATAAAAACGTTAATATTCTACTGTGGTCACGAAACACCATAATAATTTGTAACTTAGGGCGAAAGGACCAATTTTTTAAAATGAAGTAATGGTATTTCAGAAATATCAATGCTAGGATTTAATAATTATGGGTATCGAAATTGTACTACCCGCGCACATATATTGGATAAACTTTTGTGTGCGATTATTGTCCTTAAAGTTGTCCTGAATCCGAACGCTCGAATGTCAAAAATCGACCGCCCGATTACTAGATGTTGTAAAATTTTGCAACGAATTCAAAATTCGGCATAATTCAGCGTATCTAGGCTAGAGATTGCAAGTGGCATGTTAGAAAGCATATCGCCTTGCTCCAATAAAAAGGTGTAAAAGCGTCCAATCACGACCGTTACACTTTGGTACTGGCTGGAAAACCATAGACAAGTTTAGTTTCTGACTTTTTGAATTAGGAATTTCGTTTTCGTTCGCTGATGATTATTAAAAAAAATTGTACGCTTTTTGTTTTAAGTATTAATAATGTAATTTATTTCTTCTGCATTCAAAGATTACAGCTACTATATAAATAGCAGATTGATTATGATTTATGTATAAGTACATGCATAGTTTTTTAAACAAATTGAGCTTAACGCAGTGATTTTCAAAGATAATAATATATATAACAAAGATGTAGCCTTGAACTTGGGATACTGAATAAAGAAGTGTACGAGGGTGAAACATAGACAGATGTTATGGTATTCTCGCGTTTATCCTTTATGAAGTTGTACATTAATAGAAAATAATCGAATAATAACTGACTGAGCTTACAATTAAAATTGACCATTATTCGCTGATCATTAATTATGCTCCTTTCATTCTTCTCTCGTAAATAAAATTTACTAGAATCCGTTTAGAAAGTAAGTTAATTAATCTAACTTTTTTTTAAACTAATTGTAACTGTATCGCACCGGGTGGTAACAATTATAAACTTAAGTTATGTACTTATGTACCATGACCAAACCGCAAAATAAATATTTTAGTCTAATATTTTAGTAGTAAACTTTGTCATGTACGTATTTAATGAGCACCTATGAAAAATTAGATTTATTTATTAAGAAGTATCTGGCATCCTTATATAAATGTCAGCTAGATTAGTATAAGGAAGTATTTGCAACCACAAACAAATGCAGTTTGGAAAAACAACGGGTAATTCACGACAGGTAACTGTACCATAACAATCTCGATTACCGGAAAGGCTTTTAAACCGTGTCATCTACTTCTGTCACAATAGTTCTAATTACTATTGAGCTTTGTTTAACTCTTGAATAAAATATATTTAACAATTCATCACTAAATTCAATTTTATTTGCCTACAAAACCATAAAATTAAACACACAAACATAATTATGTGTTACCAAAATATGTCCTTTTTTAGTCGCTTAAAATAATATTATTTCATTAATAATTAATATAAATTAAATATTAATTAATAATAAAAAATATTCAATGTATAATCTATCTACATCTTAGATAAAAACACAAGCACATTTAAAAGCAACTGTCAAAATTGAACTGCGATTCGAAATTCAAATAAACTTACTTTTGCTCCGATCTGGTTCCCGCACTGTCCGGCCTGAAGATGCACAATTTCCCTCATGTTTATTTTTTAATTTGTTTTTTTAATCTGTCTGACAGGACGCTGCGGCCGGTGTGTGCGCTCCCTCGCCGGCTGAACCGAACTGAACGAAATGAATGAACGAATCTAGCGGGAAGGGTGAGTGTGTGGCCGGCTTATCTGAATGCCTTATTTTAAAGGTAAAAAAATAATTATTGTTGAAATAGTTTTATAGAAAAAGTAACGTAATTAGGTTTATTTTTTACTACCTATTAAGAATACCAGTTACAAATGGATAATAAAACTATCGTGATTTTCGTAGTTAGATGTGTACAGAATAGGTTACCATCATGTTACCATAAATACAGTTTATGTAAAATTATATATGTAAAAGTATAAATAATGTTTTGATGGTTTCTTTCACATACTGCAAAACAAAAAGTATTAAGTAGGCAGGTATTTACTTAAATTTAATTAAATAAGTAATTAGAAAATATATATTATGCTTTATTGGTGAAACTTTGCAATGAGGTATTCGCATAAATAAAATATATTTAGGTAAAATAATTATCATCTTATTAAACTTTGTTTCATTATATTTTACAAAAAAAATTGTACATATCTTCCTGTGATCTTTTTTAATTGGTGTCTACCTAAACATACCTATACATACATACAACATACCTATGTTTCCGTATAATTCCAACTGCAGGTTGGCAACACTGATGAATCACCAAGTTCAAGCGACAAAGGATTCATTAATTATTAGCCACTATAATTATCTGATGTCCAGCCAGACTTGAACCCTAGTTTGTACTCAAACCTTAATAACAGAGGATCAGGTAAAAGTGGTTTTTACTAAACTTGATTTTTTTTAAAGAAAAGAATTAAGCTGTTTAGTTAATTATTTATTATGTGTTAATTAAAAAAAAATGTATTCTATGAATTTAATTATCAGTAACAATATTTACTAGTACAGTCGCCATCAGATAAATGTAAATTTCGGACGATTGTCTCTGTCACTCTCATGACACCCTTAATAGGAGTAAAAGAGAAAGATGCCTGAAATATACGAACTTCGACGTTCGCGGTACCGCTCTGAATTGTCAAGGCGATAAAGTACATCTTCAGATATTTATGACCACCTCCACAGCTCCGATATATCTGATGTCGACTGTATGATCCCATTTGTCTTATTCTTATAACAGTTATCACACATTGGTAAATTAGTAAAATATAGCCAAAATGTCGCACAACGTATCAGCATTATGCAACGAGGAAATGCCGCCAGCATCCTTGGTACAATGCCTCAAGCAAGGGCTTTTTTTAGATTTTATACTGTAACTAGTTAAGTGTACTTGTAGTTATCATAATACTATTGTAATTTCTGTAAATAAATATAAGATTATCGAAAAAAATGTCGTTAATCGTTTTTACACTGTAATATCGTGACGATAAATGGTAAACTTAATAAAATCTATAAAGAAATGATGATTTTGTATCAAAACATATTAATAGACCAACCTAGGGCTTCCAATCCCGCACCCTATCTCAGATCCCGGTATCTGCGGAATTTCACTGTTTCATTCCCGCGGGATCCCGGTATTTGCGGGATCCCGCGGGCATATAAATTCATGTAATGGTAAATAAAACAACAAAATAATCAACGTATTACAACTATTATGAGAGTGTAACTGGACACATTAATTGATACACTGAAAAAAAATTGCACTTCTAATGTTTGTAATGAAATCAAAATATCATAAAATAATTGTATTTGTTTAACTTCTTTAACACAAAAAATAACTTGTCTTTTCTATAAAGATCAATTATTAAACCGCCAGAACCTATGGCACTCAAAAAATAAGCTTTTATTAGAACATAACTGTTAATTAAATTATAATTCTCTTGTTTGTAATGACAAACAAGAAAATTGTTATGAAAACATTTAACACAAAAATAACCTTGATTATCAATTGAAATCTGAAATCTGGTACTACATCCAAAAAGTACTGAAATAGCACGTTTTTTCGTAACGCACGTTAATAGCACGTACGTGTTCAAAAACTCGTATAACCGTGCTAATGCTAAAAAACTCGAGAGATCGCGCTCGCGAAATGATGTGTACATGCCGCTCCACAGTCCCGCAAATCCCGCGAGATCCCGCAACGAGCGGGATTGAAAAAAGGCGCGGGATCCCGGAATACCGAGATCTCGGTATACCGGGATTGGAAGCCCTAGACCACCCTATTAATGTGTTTTGATACAAAAATGGCACATTTTTTAAAAGTTAAACTTAGTATAAAGTGTTACTAATAAACACACAAAGAGTTTTTTTATCCAGCAATCGATTGAACATTTATTTTTTTTGATTATCTTATCAGCGGTCAGTTCCAAAGTCCGCTTACCCCAGTCGCACTATAATTACCCCGAAACTGGGGTAAATTAGGCAAATGCCGTTGACCCGTGTAACCTCAAATGACCGACAGGTTACCCTCAATACTGGACATTAAAAAATCATTATTATACGAAGCATTATGCTTAAAGTGTCCTGTCTGTGTAACTATGCAAGCCTGGTACAATCAGCAGCAAAAGTTGCTAAGCGTTTGAAGTGTTCAAAATGACCTACACGCGCTCTTATTCTCTTGACAATAGAGACGTGTTGACCTCATTTTGAACACCTCAAACACTTAGCCACTTCTTTTTTTTTTTTTTATGACATAGGCGGCAAACGAGCAGACGGGTTGCCTGGTGGTAAGCAATTACCGTCGCCCATGGGCACCCGTAACACCAGAGGAGTCACAAGCGCGTTGCCGGCCTTTAAGGGGGGTTGGAGCTCTGGGAACCTTACTCACCATCACGGTGCCCATGGGCGACGGTAATTGCTTACCACCAGGCAATCCGTCTGCTCGTTTGCCGCCTATGTCATAAAAAAAAAAAAAATAAGCAATTAAGTAAAACAGTCTTTTAACAATCTAGAAATGATTGCTTTTTAAAAGCCCGTGTGCATCGAGTATACGTACCCAACAGTTTCATACTGAGACAAGAGCTTAAAACTTTATAAAACAAATATAGTATATTTGCCTTAGTGTCTGCTACAGCTAACCTTGACCGGCGAGTGCATATCGCATACATTTTGTATTCACATCCACTCGCTTACCTTATACTACGTCTCTAGAGAAATGGCGCTTTCAAAAGAAAATGGTAGTTTCAATTTCTAGAGGATCTATTTCTAAATTGAAAGTTATAAGAGCTCGAAATCTTGAACTGCAGTGATCGATGTGTTTCAACTTTCGCGGGAGTAGTAATAATAAACAACTGATATGTTAGCCAAAAGCCAGTATGACAGCGTGACATGGACCCGGGTATGTCCTTAAACTACGTCCAACAATGAGAGGTAGGGCACAGCGATGACCATCACGCTTGAATCTGGGGCAGCCCAACTGCTGAAGTACCTCCTCCTTACAGAAGACCACAGCCATAATAGCACTGCTACCTTTCAGGTGTTGTGTTGTGTTCCTGATGGTGAGTAAGGTTCCCAGAGCTCCAACCCCCCTTAAACGCCGTCAACGCGCTTGTGACTCCCCTGGTGTTGCGGGTGCCCATGGGCGACGGTAATTGCTTACCATCAGGCAATCCCTCTACTCGTTTGCCGCCTGTCATTAAAAAAAAGACAGAGCCATCTGTCGCGTTAAAACATATCTACGCGTAATTGCATTACTTATTATCTAAAAGAAAAAGCAATATAAAAAGCAATTAGACAAGCTTAACACACAATACGAGTATAATATAAATGAACTAAGTATCGCCATTAATACATTAATAAACGGTTAAAAATAAACATAATGAATATATGCGGAATATGTAAATAAATAAATAATAGTACATTTCGATACTAGTGAAAAAAAATTTTTTTTCGACGAGGGTGAAAGTTGGAGCCCGAGTGAAACGAGGGTGACAATCACCCGAGTCTTGAAGTTTTTACACGAGTATCGAACCTAATTTTTCATAGCAAGTGCCTTAAAAAGTGAAATTTATGCACGCGAAGCGTGCGAAAAGTGCACTTTTTACGCACTAGTTAGGAAAATAAATATTTCGGGACAATCTGACACAAATCGACCTAGCCCTACGGTAAGCTCAGTAAGGCTTGTGTTGTAGGTACTAGACGACGATATATATAATAGATAGGTACATATAAATACTTAAATACAAAGAAAACACCCATGACTCAGGAATAAATATCTGCGCTCATAACACAAATAAATGCCCTGACTGGGAATCGAACCCAGGACCATCAGCTTCATAGGCAGGGTCACTACCCACGAGGCCAGACCGGTCGTCAATATGTTTTAACAATCATGTCGTTCTACGTTGGTTTCTGTATAGAAACACATAATAGATCCAGCTAGCCTAAAATGGTCTTTGAGTTTTCTCTCACGTTCAAATAAAGCAGGTAGGTAAGTGCGATAGAGACACATATGAATAGTTCAAGTGGCATCCAACCACCGTTCTGCTAGCCTGATGGTCAGGAATTCATTTACCTCCGTCTATTGACATACTTTTTTTTATATTTACATTATTTTCTGTAAATTTTCATTAGACTGTAACTATGACGATCTTCTAGTGAATACTGTGCCATTTTGTGAAAGAAATAAATAAATCTAATCTATCTAATTTATCGATTGTTATAGCTGTCGAGTTCTAACAAATATGTAAGTGTGATAGTGATGCATAACGAACATTCGAATCGAAATGACAACCATGACATCCATCCTCCGTTCTGCCAGCGGTCGGCTCTTTTTATTATCTGTCACTCTGCCACTATAGCTGTCTCGTTCTAATACATATGTAAACGTGCGATAGTGACATGCAATGAGTCGAAGTGGCATCTAACCTCCTTTCTGTCAACTTAAAATGCTTTTTAACTTGTGTCTCGTCTAACAAGTAAAGTGTAAAACAGTCGCATGTCGCGATCTAGTTGATAATTGATAACATTTTTATTTACACACTGCCCGAGCATATTGATTTAAAGTTCCAGCGGCCAATTCAACCCATTGCGACTACAGCGACCGTTAGGAGTCGGCAAGTCAGCACGCGAGCAAAAAGTCGCGGAGTCTCGCCAGTCGCCTGTATTCTTGTTGATGTTCTGTGAACCAGATTAACATTGGTCTCGAACATCTCAGTAACATCTGAGGCCTAGTTTTTTAATACAACGACGGCGGCAAACAAGCATACGGGCCGCCTGATGGTAAGAAGTTACCGCGTACTATGGACGCCTGCAACTCCAGAGGATTCACATGCGCGTAAAAGTTGTTGGAGCTCTGGGAACCTTACTCACTACCTATCAGGAACACAACATTACATACCTGAAAGGTAGCAGTGCTATTATGGCTGTGGTCTTCTGTAAGGAGGAGGTACTTCCCTAGTTGGGCTTCTCCAGACTCAAGCGTGATGGTCATCGCTGTGCCCTACCTCTCATTGTTGGATGCAGTTTAAGGCCATACCCGGGTCCATCAGGCTTATCAGTACCATCATGCTTGAGTCTGGAGAAGCCCAACTGCGGAAGTACACAGTTATAATAGCACTGCTACCTTTCAGGTATGTTGTGTTGTGTTCCTGATGATTAGTAAGATTCCCAGAGCTCCAACCCCCCTTAACGGCCGGCAACGCGCTTATGACGCCCCTAGTGTTTTGAGTGCCCATGGGCGACGGTAATTGTTTACCACCAGGCAATCCGTCTGCTCGTTTGCCGTCTATGTCCCCATATGTAAAAAAAAGAACATCGAAACTTGGATTTTCTAACGATTGTCTCTTTCATTCTAATTAAGTTTGGAGTAAAAGAGAACGCGCCTGAAATCCTGAACTCTGGTTTGATCTGTGACCAACTGCGTGGCGCTAAGCGTAAGTAACCGAGTATTTTCCGATCGACGGGACGAGATACACGACACAAAGGTCTTTGTCCAACGCTGACATGACAAGAACATAAAGAACATGAGAAGAATTTGCTTGAAAACAATTATATGTATAAAACTGTAGCCCTGACAAAAATGGAGAGTCAAATGCGAAAATCGAGTTCGAAAATCTCTCTCTTTTACTCCAGTTACGGCGAGATTGGAGTAACAGTGACAAACAAAATCGATTTACAATGAAATAAAACTTTTTTTTTTATTGGTATTCACGATAACAACAGTCATACAATATAACTACTTAAGACTTATTACTACTTACATAAAAAAGATGAAGTTCCTCTTTTTAATAACTTAAAGAGTTAAATAAAAGCTTGTAAAAAATTGTTATTTGTTTATACAACGGGGTAAAGTTAGTGTTTACCTTCTCGTTTTTTTTTTATATGACAAAGGTGGCAAACGAGCAGACTGATTGCCTGATGGTAAGCAATTACCGTCGCCCATGGGCACTCGTAACACCAGGGGAGTCAAGCGCGTTGCCGACCTTTAAGGGAGGGTTGGAGCTCTGGGAACCTTACTCACCATCAGGAAGACAACACAACATACCTGAAAGGTGGCAGTGCTATTATGGCTGTGGTCTTCTGTAAGGAGGAGGTACTTCCCCAGTTGGGCTGCCCCAGATTCAAGCGTGATGGTACTTACTTCGCTGTGCCCTACCTCTCATTGTTGGACGTAGTTTAAGGACATACCCGGGTTCTCGTGCTAATATTGAGACCCGAGCTAGCGAAAGATTCCACAATTCTTGTTGATGGAATCTTGAGCGTTGGGTTAACCGGACAGTGCGTACATAGCCTTAAGATCTGCATTTTTTTGCATGGCCACAAGAGTAGGTACAGTTTAAATACCTACATTCCGTGAACAAGAAACTGTTATACGAGTAACAGATCACTAACCGAAAAGCAGATAAGTTATCTGAATCTTTGTTTACGACGCGAAACACTCAGCGGACGACAGAGTGGCATTCCGACAGACTTAGTGACTAAAATATTGAAACGTAGTCTTATCGAGAACTTTATTGTTGAGTGGTCTGGTGAACATCGTGCATACATTTATGTATTAGGTATTTGAAAAAGCTGCGTTTTCACTTAGTGCTCTGTCTGAGCCGAGTGTAAGTTTTTAACGTAACTTTACGTCACGAACGCGTTTGCGTTTCCCATATAAATAACAAATTATCACTTACGCGTTTGTAAAGTTTTTTTTACGTCAAAAGAAATTTACACTAGAGCTTCCAGAGTGTAAGTTTTTAACGTAGCTTTACGTCACGAACGCGTTTGCTGCGTTTCCCATATAAATAACATTATATCCCTGTAACTGTAAGTGACAACGCAGCATAACGGAGGCTCTAGTGTAAGTTTCTTTTGACGTAAAAAACGTTTACGAATGCGTAAGTGATAATGTTATTTATATGGGAAACTTTAACTCGTTCGTGACGCAAAGCTACGTTAAAAACTTACACTCAGGGTTCGGGTCTTTTAAACTTTTTTGCGGCCTCCTGTGATTAACCTATAAGTCTCTGACGTGCGTCAGACGCCAAAGGTTTATGCAAGCATGCAAAAATAAATCTTACCGCTCAGTAAGTAGGTCTAAGGCCTGGACTTGATATCAAGTCGTGGCGTGTAGGCCAGGAATGTTCTGACTTCATATCAAGTCAATGGCGGCGAGAAGGTTAAGCAGAAATGAAACCATAGTTCTTAGAAATAAATAAAAGAAGGAAAATCTATTCTCACGGTTCCGGGATAGTCTATATGAAAAACTTAGCTAAAGCACCTGGCCTATGTAGTAGTAACGTGTGTACACGCATTTAAAAGTAGATCATGTTATCCGTCAATTAAAGCCCTAAATTCGTAAATTTCGAGACAAACAACGAACAACGATTTTGGCGGTTGCGGCGTTCACGGTTTCTACAGACGTAAATGCTTTGCCAAGCTAAGCTAATACGATATTTTTGACATGGTGACATTTTGTGTCAGTTATTTAAAGGTGATAGCAACGTGGACACCCTGGAAGCAGCCAGCGGCGCTACCGCGAACAACGATTGTATTCGTAAATTTTGGACGATTGTCTCTGTCACTCTCATGACACCATAATTGGAGTAAAAGGGAAAGATGATCGAAATATACGATTTTCGATGTTCGCAGTACGGCTCCAGGTGCGGATGGACACTGGCGCCAGCGTCTACTAGTGGCGCGTCGCCAACTCTGCCTATAATTGTTTCGCTTTAAACTTTCGCAATTACTAATTTATATAATAAAACTAAATACTTATGCTTTTATTTTATTTAGGCACATTACAATGTCACTTATGTATTTTACAGAAAAAACTATAGGATGCAGGTATTTCAGGTTCTAAGTTCTAACTTATGTCGAATATTAGTATCTGCGCCAAAGTTGGCCCTATTTCTGGTCGGAGCGTACCTACTAAATATACACACACAGTTATATTCTATAGAAAAAAACTAGGAAGGTACTCTCGAAAACCATAATTTCCATTAATAAGTTTCATTTCTCTCTTCTCGACGGAAGACCAGCGCTGGCCCCCGTTAGCACCAGGCTGAGTCGGGACCATTTCGTGGCGCCCTAGTTAAGTCTTTAGTTCTAAGTATGCAATTGTGTAAGTATGCCTAGAATAAATGTTTATTTCTCTCTTCCTCCACTTCATTTGGTCTCCTGCGGCGGCGGCTACCGCGAAACAGGGTATTCATAAATTTCGGACCATTGTCTCTTGCACTCTTATGATGCCTTAATTGGAGTAAAAGAGAAAGATGCTCGAAATATACGAACATCGATGTTCGCGGTACCGGACCTGCTTTATCGTAATGGTAAATCGTGACGTCATCTACGCTATAAATATAACGATTAAATTAACTAACCTTAACCTTCATTTAATTTGATTATATTCCTACATTTGTAGAAAATTCCATCCATCTTACCAGATAACATAATAACCGGTAACAGAACAACATTAATTTGTTTACAATGCCGATTCAGTGAGAGAACTTGAGACGCGCTGGATGTATGTTTTGATATTAGTCATATTTGATTTAAAAAGTTAAAGGTAGACATTTTGAAAAGTTCGCGCGTTTTGTTTGTGGTGTAGTTTTTTTTTCAGCTTAAAATAACTAACTGTTTTGCTAAGGTAACGTGTTTTTTGTGTAAAGTTTATTTCGCATGATTAAGTTTATTAGAAAGCATGTATGGTCTATTCATTTATTAATGATAGCCAACAGCCAGATACTATATAAATACATTCGTAAAAAATTAGACAATCCACTAAATTATTATATAACTAGGTATTAAAATAGTTTATGACTCCGTCGACGATATTTATAAAATAGTAAATAATTATGTAATTACTTAGATACATTTTATGTACAGTCAGCAGCAGAAGGTTCACATCTCTATTGTTAAGATAATAAAGAGCGCGTGTAGATCATTTTGAAACACTACTTGCTCAGCCACTTTTACTGCTGACTGAATAAGGCGTAGAAAAAAGAAGACTTACGCGGAAAAAATGTTGGTTTTTTTACTATGTAGGTACCCGGAAGAAAAAAAAAATCACGTCATTTTTTTCCGGTTTTTCGTAATCAGAATACGATTTCAAATATGGCCCTTGAACATATATGTATTCCTGCTATTATATACGGCAGGTCGTAAGTTCAATCACGGCGAAAAAGGTTATATAGAAATAAAATTGAGGTAAGCACCTATAAGTATAAAAGCGACCTACATAATAGGTACCTTCTTACGCCTTAGACAAATACAAGCAACTGGCTGATAAAAAAAATATAAATATTGTGTTGCATGTTACTGATAACTTTTTCCTCCGTTTCTAAAGGATCTTTATACTTAAACTATAGGTATTTACTTAGATTAATCTCATAAATAGTTATTTGTTATACAAGGGTGCAAAATTGTATTTTAACTGCGAGTGTGGGATTGAAATTCGAGCAAGCGAATGGATTCTATAGTTTAACCACGAGCAAAGCGAGTGGTTAGACTATAGAATCGTGAGCGTAGCGAGTGTTTCAATACACGAGAATTAAATTACAATTGCACCCGTGTGTAACACAAAATTTTTCCCCTCACTACAGCGAGGAAAGTGAAACATGCAAAAAAACGTTTTGAAATCGCATTGACTTTTTCTTTGCGTTTAGATACATTCAACATTTTTACAAAAGGTGCCTTTAGCTTGGTTAGCTTGTGGTGGCCAGTACGATTTTCGAATGTTCTAATTCGATTTTCAACTCGGTGCGTTAGCGAGGCTCGCCCGCGCCCGCCGCCGCCGGGGGCAAGTGAGCTGTACTTCGCGAATTTAGACTTTAAAACTATAGCAATTAGAGCTATGAGAAGTCAACTTACTTTAATCACTAGTGGATAAAATTCGTTTTTACCCTCTCGTATTAAATGATAAACAAGCGCTTTACGAGCTAGTGAGGGGAAAAAACAATTGAGCATCATGGAATCTTTTAAGCACGACAGTCACAAGGCAATTCGGGTCGCATTGGCGTAATACGTCAAGAACACGTAAACAATTCCATGAATAATTTGATGGAAGTTATAAACAACTGCTCTAAACCTTATTGTTGATGACCAAGAGATTCTCAAGTGGCAGCGTACGTAGTAGGTATACGCCGATACATTTAAATCAAATAGGTACTTTTTCAGAACATTGTCGAATACTTGAAAGGATTTATAACAATTTTCTGATGAAACTTAGTATTACTAAGGTCCATAATTATAATTGTGTGCATCAATCACACATACGCATGACTTACTCGACATAACTTGGGATAAGCAGATTTATGTTAATAGTAGGTATTTTATTTGGACCCGGGTATGTCCTTAAACTACGTCCGACAATGAGAGGTAGGGCACAGCGAAGTACCATCACGCTCGAGTCTGGAGAAGCCCAACTGGGGAAGTACCTCCTTCTTACAGAAGACCACAGCCATAATAGCACTGCTACCTTTCAGGTATGTAGTGTTGTGTTCCTGATGGTGAGTAAGGTTCCCAGAGCTCCAACCCCCCTTAAAGGTCGGCAACGCACTTGTGACTCCCCTGGTGTTGCGGGTGCCCATGGGCGACGGTAATTGCTTACCATCAGGCAATCCGTCTGCTCGTTTGCCACCTTATGTCATAAAAAAAAAAGACTACACTTTTACTGATTCTGCTTTATGGTTAAAAGACGAATATATAATACATGCGCGGCTGAAAGAAGCGGCAGTGCAATTGTATTAATCCTGAAATGGTCACCCTACACCAGTTGTTATAAAAGTGATACAAGATTATCAAGCCGGCACCTGTACCCGTACCATGAGTTGTGACATCGAGGTTTACGATAACGAGTATCGAGTTTACTATCTGTGCATCTCGATCGCATTAAAATAGTACAAGCTAGATGCAGAGATAGTAAACTCGATACTCGTTATCGAAAACCTCAAAGTCACAACTCATGGTAAGGGTACTGGCCCGGTACCGCGAACATCGAAGTTCGTATATTTCGGGCATCTATCTCTTTTACTCCAATTGAGGCGTCATGAGAGTGACAGTGACAATCGTCCGAAATTTACGAATATCGTGTTTCGCGGTAGCGCCGCTGGGCTCGGTTTGTTCTAGTAGCGACTCTGACATCGAGCGGTGTGTCCTGACTCGGCTTGAAAATGGTGGCCTTAGACAGAAACATGTCGCCTAATGCGATATAATTACACGAGAATGTATCCTTTTAGTATTAAATTTATGTTAATTGTAATTTATTTGTATTTGACATGTGTTTTTATGACATTTAATAAATTTAATGGAATTGAATATTTATTATAATTAAAACTGTTGATATCGCACTAGGCGACATGTTTCGGGTAAGCTCTGGTACCCATCTTCAAGCCGAGTCAGGACACACCGCTCGCGTTGAGGGTGTATCGCTCACTGCTGTCCGCTGCCTTGCACGGCGTTCCGCACGCCGCGCCCGCTGAGAAATTGCTTGCACTTTTTGTAAAGGCGCTAACGCTACACTCGCCTGCGGTGAATTATCATCGAACCCAGTAACCGATAAGCACACTGAACTGACTGTATCTACTTCACTATCAAATATTATTGAATAAATAAATAAATATTTCTGGACTAAGCTCAGTAAGGCTTGTATTGTAGGTACTAGACGACGATATATATAATAGATAGATACATATAAATACTTAAATACATAGAAAACACCCATGACTCAGGACAGGAACAAATGTCTGTGCACATCACACAAATAAATGCCCCGACTGGGAATCGAACCCGGGACCATCGGCTTCATAGGCAGGGTCACTACACACTAGGCCAGACCGGTCGTCAAAATTGTAAATATTGAATATTAACTGTTTATTAATGTTTGTTTCAGATGTGGTCTCGTGAGCAGCTCGCCGTCCAGCTGTTCGACGCCGGCGCAGTTCGTCTGGGGGACATCGAAGCGAAGGAGGGTAGGCGGACGCCCGTCTACTTCGACTTGAGGGTCATCGTGTCTCATCCTACTATCATGGTATGTTAACATTTTAATTGACGAAATGACCAAGCCACCAGTGATAGGTGAAAGGAACCTGAGGCTCTAAGTGTAAGTTTCTTTTGACGTAAAAAAACGTTTACGAACGCGTAAGCGATCAATTTATATGGGAAACGCGAACGCGTTCGTGACGTAAAGTTACGTTAAAAACTTACACTCGTTTAGTTTTGCGGTTTTCTTTCTATCTAACTATCATCTATCGTAAAGAAAACTAGCATCAACTTATCCCACTAGGGGATAAAATGCAATTTCCCCATTGTTTTAAAGTTCTAAAGAGCGCTTTTCCGAAGACGTTTATACTTTATTAAAGTTACCTACTCTTACATTCCTTCTACAAAATGCTTTACCTTGTAACCGGCAAATGGGAGTTCACGACACATAAATTAGGGTAATGCCATCAAAGCTTCCTATGCGCGGGAGCAATATCCCGTAATGTAAACTGTTGTATATATTCCTGCCAAAATACGCAAATCTCGTGAACCGGTCGGCTAGATCTCAATAATAGATTTATTAGATTTTTGCCCGCGGAAATCGATGTTTGTAAATTTCGAACCATTGTCTCTATTTCGAGCATCTATATCTTTTACTCCAATGCAGGCGTCATGAGAGTGACAAAGACAATCGTCCGAAATTTACGAATATCGTCTTTCGCGGTAGCGCCATAGCGCCTCAGTGCCGAGGCGCGTCTATTAGAACGTTACAAATAAATGAAAAATCCTACTTAGGTAATATTATAAATGTGAATGTTTGTGAGAAGTTTGGATCTTTGCTATTCAAACACGCAATAACAGATGAACGGATTTGCATAAAACTTTGCGAACAGAGATAGACAAAGATTTAAATTGAGTCATAAAATGCTTGATATCCCAGTACGTTTCACTGAAATCTATCATAGACGAAGTCGCTGGCAGAAGGTAGCAAAATAAAAAAGTTGGCTTGTCTTCTAATATTTTGACAGCTGAATAGGTTCTACCTGTGTACATATTTTCTCGAATGGAATTAGTATTTTAACGCAGGAAATTAATCTTATTTAAACTGCAGCATAAATCATTAGTTAAAATTTCTACTGGCCAACTGACACAAAAGTTTTGCCACAACATATCACTTAAAGCCAAGCCACAAGACGTTAAAAAAAAACAAAGTTTTAAAATAGGAACTTCAAGATGCGTTGGAAATAAAATAAGTTAACCTCAAACAAACTTAAGTGCACAGTCTTTATAATTTGTTATGCTAACAGTTGAGCTTTAATAAAAGGTGCTAAGTGCCAAAATCGAATAAATTGTTGATTTAAGAAATGTTTTTGTAAGTTGGTTTTGTGTTAGAATTTGTGCGTTTCCCGCTGTCTATTCTTAACGCAGACGACAAAATGATAAATTCCAGTAAAAAAAATCTTAAAAGTTTAAGAATTCTTGTCTATAGTAGGTTTGGAATGATGTACCTAAAGACAACAGTTTAGGTATATTATGACAACTAAGAATTAGCATTTTTTTTCTTTTCTCTCATTAGAAATATGAGCGAAAGAATAGAAAATAAATAGCATTTATTCGTTTCTAAAAGTAAGTGAACTAAGAGAATCGAGTAGTTCCTCTACTCTCAAAAATTACTCACTTTTGTTTAAAAATTAATTACGTATTCAGATACCTTCTACTTACTTGACAGTATCACACTTGACAATATCAGTCCGGAGGGGCAACTTTTGAGATTGCAATCGAATTCAATAAGATAGAGGTCGAAAAATATAAGCAGGTTATAAATAACATCTGTAGTTTCACGGAAGGACTTGTTTTGACCTACTTTCTGGCCTACCTTGAGTTTCAAGGCTTAAAACGTATCAATATATTAATATGTGTCGACTAATTAAAAGTACCTACGTTAACGTAAGCAACTATTTTAATACAATAACAGCAGTTCACAGTATATCAGTACTTGATAAAACAACAAAATATCTAGATTTATCTAGATACTATCAGGCGTAAAATGTATTTATTAGATAGGTATTTAAAAATTTGAAATAATTATAATGTATAACGACATCTTTTTAAATTCACATGTAACAACTATTCACAACTTTCTCTGTCTGTACACAGATGGCGGTAGCGCTGCACCTCCAAAACCTTGCTGCCGAAATACAGCACGACATCCTATGCGGAGTGCCCTACGCCGCCCTTCCCATCACCGCTGTCATGACCGTCAACACTGGCACACCCATGATCATGAAGAGGAAGGAAACTAAACTGTACGCCACCAAGAAAATCCTAGAAGGAATTTTCCAACCCAAACAAAAATGTCTCGTCATAGAAGATGTAGTGACATCTGGCGGCAGTTTACTTGAAACAGTAAGCACGCTACGCGACGAAGGCTTGAGCGTTACCGACGCTTTAGTAGTTCTCGATCGTGAACAAGGTGGCGCAACTATACTCAAAACGAACGGCGTCACTGCACACTCGCTTTTCACAATGAGCGAACTAGTAAAAATGCTGAAAGATGCCGGGCGAATTACAAACGAAATTGTGGAAATGGTTTCCGATCATATAAAAGTATGTCAGTTCGGTGTAGGCGATAATTTAGAAATAGCTGAACGCATTTAGGCCACGTATATACGATAACTGCTCTTTTAACGCCTGACGTGGCCGGGCCGGTAGAAAATACAGGGACGTCTTCGCCACTCTTCGCATTGATTTTAGTGTCCTTATATGTACATAGATACGTGACAGTATATATATATTTGTGAATCAACACCCGGCTTGTTTGGATTTGAAGGCGGCTTTACCATATCGGGTGGGAGGATGAATAACTTCGGTGAATCACCCTGATGCGATTATTACACGCGCCTGTTTCTAACATTTACATCTACTTAGGAACGAGCTTATAAAACTTATTTGTTCTGGGAATCTGGCAATTTGATTGAACTTAAATTTCTAGACTGTGACAGTCAAGTTAAGTCACTTTCAAGTACGTAAAGTTAGTTTGTAGGCTCCCAAAATAAACTTAACTATTTTAATGTTTTTTACCAGCTTATTAAGTACCTACTAATCAATATTAAAATTATTTTGTCCTCTAAAACATACATAGGAGATAAGATGCCATAGTACTCGAGGTATCTAATAGATATAGATAATATTAACGGATCTTAGCCCTATTTAATACAGAGGCCGATATACAGCTATTGTACTAGTTAAAATGATATATGGCCTGTCTATCCCCGTTATACCTACCGCCTAGGCTAGGAAGTGCAGGCCGATGCAACATGCAAATGCATTTGATATGCATACCAAGTGTCTATGAAACGCGTGTTACCCTAGATTAAGTAGGACTACTAAACTTAAAAGCTATATTTTGTTTTATAATAATCTATTATAAACACCCATTTGGGTTTGTTGTAACTTTTTAGAATGTACTCTACCAAAAATGTACATGCGCTGTACATTTTTTTTACTAAGATATTTGAAGTAACTCAAAATACCATTGTAACTCAATAAAATGAAGATTACCGAAGATTTTGTTTGTTAATAAAACAATGTAAATAAATTCAATGTATTTTATTATTCACCAGCTGGAATATAATATTAAAAACTTTGATCGACTTCGAAAAATTGTACGACAATTAGCTTTTTTAGTAAAAAAGCCAATAAAAATCACACTGGTTACAAACAAAGAATTAATAATTAACTTAGGTATTAAAAACTCAAGTTCAGCCTTATCAAAAAGATCTTTTCCTTTCGTGTCGCGTACAGCACCATACGATGGTCGAGAAGGGGCCACGTCATGTCGGGAACTGTTTATTCGGCAATAAACATTAGAGAGAGCCGCCCTTCGTCAAGGAAAACAACCGGGAATGTAACCGCTATTCATGCATCGCAACATCAATGTGGACTCCCTGGGTGGGGAACTAAATGTCAAAAATATTGTAAAAAAGTACTCGGTAAAAATACTATCGAAGCAAAAAAATTGCAGTCAACGCGCGACGCGGTTCGCGGGAGACGGAACTGGGGTAGTGTGATAGAAGGTGGAGGGGGGAGGGGAGGAGGCTTAGTTGTCCTCGATCTCCTGCTCCTGCTCCTCGTCGAACTCCGCGTCCTCGTCGGCCGTGGCCTCCTGGTACTGCTGGTACTCCGACACCAGGTCGTTCATGTTGCTCTCGGCCTCCGTGAACTCCATCTCGTCCATGCCCTCGCCGGTGTACCAATGCAAGAAAGCCTTGCGCCTGAACATAGCCGTGAACTGCTCCGAGATGCGCTTGAACAGCTCCTGGATGGCGGTGGAGTTGCCGATGAAGGTGGCGGCCATCTTGAGACCGCGGGGCGGGATGTCGCACACGGCGGTCTTCACGTTGTTGGGGATCCATTCGACGAAGTACGACGAGTTCTTGTTCTGGATGTTGAGCATCTGCTCGTCGACTTCCTTCATGGACATGCGACCGCGGAAGATGGCGGCCACGGTGAGGTAGCGGCCGTGGCGCGGGTCGCACGCCGCCATCATGTTCTTGGCGTCGAACATCTGCTGCGTCAGCTCGGGCACGGTCAGCGCGCGGTACTGCTGGCTGCCGCGGGACGTGAGCGGCGCGAACCCGGGCATGAAGAAGTGCAGACGCGGGAAGGGAACCATGTTCACGGCCAGTTTGCGGAGGTCGGCGTTTAGTTGACCGGGGAATCGCAGACAGGTGGTAACGCCGGACATGGTGAGCGACACGAGGTGGTTGAGGTCGCCGTACGTGGGGGTGGACAGTTTGAGCGTGCGGAAGCAGATGTCGTACAGAGCCTCGTTGTCAATGCAGTAGGTTTCGTCTGTGTTTTCGACTAGCTGGTGGACTGAGAGTGTGGCATTGTAAGGTTCTACTACTGTATCTGACACTTTAGGCGAGGGTACAACTGAGTATGTGTTCATTATTCTGTCGGGGTACTCTTCTCTGATTTTTGAGATAAGGAGTGTGCCCATACCGGATCCAGTGCCGCCGCCGAGTGAGTGTGTGAGCTGGAAGCCTTGGAGGCAGTCGCAAGATTCTGATTCTTTTCGTACAACGTCTAGGACTGAATCTACGAGCTCGGCGCCCTCAGTGTAGTGACCCTTTGCCCAGTTGTTGCCGGCGCCAGACTGTCCAAACACGAAGTTGTCGGGGCGGAAGATCTGTCCGAAAGGTCCTGAGCGGACAGAGTCCATGGTGCCGGGCTCCAAGTCCACAAGGATGGCGCGGGGCACGTATTTGCCGCCGGAGGCCTCATTGTAGTAAACGTTGATGCGCTCCAGCTGCAGGTCGGAGTCGCCATGGTAGGCACCGGTGGGGTCGATGCCATGCTCGTCTGAGATGATCTCCCAGAACTGTAACAAAAGAAAAAAAAGATCAGAGGTTTGTTAAAGATTAAAGTTGACGCGTGTTTAAATTCCCAAAAAGGTAGATTACCACAGCCTGGTACGTTGCGTGTGGGCTCGGATGAGTCACCGGTCGCCTAGGCGACTCCGCTCGAAACAAACGTATAGGCCGTCCCTATTAGCATATTTCCGAGGGCGTAATACTTTGCGTAACATTATCGATCCTACAGATGCATTACATTAGCCGTATAAGGCTGAAAGTAAACCGTATGAATCAGTAGTTGCGCAAATTGCTGCAAAAAAGTACCCATGAGCGAGATGACCGCCTACTTTCGTGTCTTTATGTAACGGCACCATATATGTGGTGAGCGCGGGGCAAGTTTCTTATTTTGGAGATTCGCCTTGTCAGTCTGTCAAGCAAGCTGTAAATAAGAGGGCGCCGGGTACGCGGCGCCGGCTGGCTCAGTGGGCCGAAATAAGCATAAGTCTTCGTACAATACTGTACAATACTCTCACATTAACATGAAACCGCACAGATGTTATCTCTCGCCTTTCTACTCGACCGTGAGCGCGAGTGCTTCTTGTGATAAGATCGCCATTATTAATAAAGAGTAGGATCGATCAGATAGTGAAGAATGATTTGTTTCATCGCGAATGGAATGCAGGCGCAAAACAAATAGGTCTATTGTTCGTCAATTGTTTGTATGACTGACGATACACCTAAATCAAATTAGGTGTGAATAACTACGTAAGGAATAATTTAATGAATACCTTGCCTAGATGAATTAACACATCCACTTAACGGGTTATAGTTTTTAAACGACTTCCTGTATATTTAAATCAAATCACACATGTTGAAGTATTTACTAAAAATACTCGGATTCTTAAGGCAAACATCTGATATCGATCTGGCAACATGCCAAAGCGCTGGAAAAAATACTTTTCCGGGATATTGGAATTTGTCACGCGAGTTGGCCGATAGTCAAGTTTTTATGCATTTTACTTGCACTAATTTTAACTAAACGTCTGTTTCATCATATTTAATGGCAAAACTTTACAGTCATGTTTAAATGAGTTTTTTAATGTTATTAGTTTAGTTCCGTTATATTAATATTTGTCGTCTTGTGACAAAATACCAACGTGTGCAATGTTAGCACAGATGGCCAAGGCTTTTATGTTGAGAAAATGAAAGTTTTAACTGGCACTGACTAATTTTATTAAAGGAAATAGGTACGCCACAAGAAATACAAAATATCTACTAATCCATACTAATGTAATAAATGCGTAAATGTGTCTGTTTGTCCGTCTTTCACGGCAAACGGAGCGACGAATTGACGTGATTTTTGAAGTGGAGGTAGTTGAAGGGATGGAGAGTGACATAGGCTACTTTTTCCAGCGGGAAGACTCAATTTGTTACATTTTTGCGGTCATCATCTGGTCATACCTATATTTGATACATTATAATTATGTACCTATCCATGTTTATAGACATTACTGTACAAGGTACGCAAGTCCCTGCATGGAAAACTTTCTCCAGCTAGTTTCTCAGTGCTAGGCAGGTACCTAGGCACCATTAAAGCTACATTTTACTACCTAGTCAACTACCTAACTCGGATACCTAGTTAACACTTTTCTCTAATGGACGAGCCATTGTTTTCCACTCCAGCAGACTAATTGGAGATCAACTTTTATCCAATTAAGGAGCAGATTAAAACGTAGAATTAGTGTGTAGGCGTTGCTGTGTGCTAAGCGTTTTAGAAACGGGTAGCTTTGTAGGTATTTCCATTCAAAATTACCTGTTTTGATTGTAAGTACACCTTATATTATTTAGATTGGTAAGGTAGGTATAGTACCTAAAATAGTAACCAAGGACTAGAGTGTGTAAGTTACATTTACAGACAAAATATGAGTAATGACAGCATGGAACAAGATTATGAATTTAAAATCTCATGTGTTCATATCAAACTCAGGATTAAAATAGGAAAAATTGTTTTAAAAATATTTTCCAAGATAAATGTAAACATAATGCTACCTACATGCTACAAGAGTAAGTCTTTAAACAAATTTAGCCAACTGAGAGACCTATCTAGAAAATTTTATTGTCATGTGCAAACTTATACATAAGCATAACAGATTTTTCTAGTTCATTGAAAACTAGGTATCTAAAATGGGTCCGTCAGCCCCTCTGCGCAAGTGATTAACTTGATTATTTATATCTAAAGCTGTGGATACTTGAGAATATAGCAATAAATACTGAATATGTATAATCTTCCAATAACACTGATAAAGTCGCTGTTCCAACCTACCTACGCGTTTTTAAATTTACTAAGTACAGTTAGGCCAGCCTATAATTTTAACTATAGCTATTTTGGCCATTGCACCCATAAAAGTGGACTTTTGTTTCTGTCGTAAACTCCGATGTTTCCGTGCTTATTTTAACACGCGGAAGGTCAACGAACTGCACGGGAATTTAGTTCGTCAGAAGTAATAGCTCTTCCTCATTTTAACAACGGAATTATGCAAAATTCGTTAATTGGTTATGTTTTTTTCGTCTAAATTGGAGCGGCTATCGCTTGGCAAGCCAATTAAATTGTCTACCTTTAGTTCCTCAATGACGTCATCGCTTGTTTCTAAGGCGATATACCTATATAAATTATGTATTAAAGCAAAATTTGAGAATGATTTGTATTAGATTACAAGATTACAAAGCTAAGTAAAAAATATTCTATTATTCACACAAGGCATCCGGTCCTAATTTTATAATAAAACTAAACCACAGGACAAAGATTTGACGTAATGAATAAGTTGAATAACCGAAATGAAACACCATGCCTACCGCATCTGCTGTAACGGTTTTTTCTCTAAGTACAATTAAAATACGAACGTTACGAACGCTGGCCTGCGATTGGTCGTCCCTTATCTACGGGACGCTTAAATAACCTTGAGTGGGGTCTATAACATACGCGTACCCTTTTTAACGGATTTCTCGTGGCGGGAATTGGGGATTAAGGTCTTAGCTTAGATTAGATACGTTCCAAATTTAAATTCCGGTGCAATAAATTAGTTATCTATACAGCACTACAATTCCATGCATTATCAAGATAGAACTTTGAAGTATGCGAAACAAACATAGACGTGCATTTTGATAAGATATTGAAAAGCCGGCCGGTCACGTATGCGAAATTTCTAGGGAATTGATCTCTGAATCACAATGGCGAAGCCAGCGAAGGCGACAGACACGTGGAAGTTCTAGTAACCGCTATTTCGAAGACCGATCGATACAGGTGTGGTTATGTCAAATCACAACGAAAATCAGTTAAAACTTTGAAATAGCACAAAACGTGGCAACTGTAGCTGTAAAACAGCTCTACAAGATAGTTATTAAAGAGATTAATACTGTTACTCGTGCATTTCAAACGGCCACACCCACCCGATTGAGAGAAATCTTTTCATTAATTTTCCAGCAATTACGACATAATGAACACCCCGGCAGCCGACAAGAATGATGTCATTTTCTCTTGTGGCCAATTTCACGTACCGGTCACAAAATGCCGGCCGGAGGTACAAAATCCGAACTATGATCCGTTAATCGTAACAAAAGAATGTCTATTTACCTTAGCGCCAATCTGGTTGCCGCACTGTCCAGCTTGAATGTGCACGATTTCCCTCATTTTGTTGAATGTGAACTATTAAATTACTTAACACTATAAAATTTTTTTGCTCCGCACGCACCACGTACTTTCGTGGTAGCTAGTTGAAGAATACGCCGAATTTCGCTTCGCGCAAGCAATGTAGCGGAGCGCTGGCGCTAGGGATGTGAAAGCTCGGGACGGTATCGATAAAAATTGTCGCATTGCGACACACCTACACGGACTTTTATTTACCTTGAGATAATTCATTACCTATTAAACTCTATTTATATTTATATTACCTTTGTTGTTGTATTCTTAGAATTTCGCATACACTATTTTCATTTCTTTATAATTGATTTATTTTTAATAAAGTTATTCACTTGTACATCAATTCAAAAGTAAAATAACATAGTCAATAAAGTTATTAATAGTACGTTTATATCAGAATAAACATTGATTATCTGAATTATGTTACACGTATAGGAATTGTAATCTCGATCCCACGCGATCTAGATATTTCGCACGAGATCTTGAATTACAAATCTCGCATTCCCAATACTCTTGTACCTAGGTCTATGACTAGGCTAGTTTTTTGATGTTTAGTTATAAGGATCAGATGTCTATAAAAGAACAAGTGTCTTAAAGCAACACAAAAGTCAGAAATCAAAATTTTGCGAGTCAAAGTGATCAAAGTCTGACAATCGCACTATGCACTCGAAATGCTGACGTCATATGGTGTTCGGTGCTAGCTGCCCTCTTTGAAGTATGGAAAAATAATGATATTGCTATTTTTATGTTTTAAGTTGCATAACATTAATTTTTCCGTATAACGTGTGAAATTGAATGGCACCAATGTTTTTTTTTTAATTAGAAAAAAATAATGATAATCAAACGCATAATTTGATTTTTTTTTTAATGAAATTTGATATGTGTAAACTACCCTATTATCATGGTGTGACTAAATTGACTTAAGGTACTCGTAAATTGTTATTATTTAGTATTTAATATTTTATTGAGATTTAGATTCCCAAGACGTATGTAAATAATTTATAATTGAATTTCAACCCCCAAATATAAAATGATGTTATCCACAATTTAAAAATTACGAAAGTTTTATTTGTAGTGGGTAGGGTTAAAAGCAGGTGTTAGATTAAATGCTCTACTTGTTGTCGAAGATGCATACAAATAGTTACAGTAAGCCTGTGGGGTTGAATGGCAAAAGAGTGAAGCATAACTATACATTATTATTATACAGGGCCATTCCAGTTATATTACAGGCATCCTCTTATTACTTAATAAAAATATTCAGATGGGATAAGATGTTATTCACATAATTTCTACTTACAATCGAAGTGAAATAAATAAATTCGTTGTTACATATCCAATTATCAAATAATTTATTTCAATGAAAACATCGCTCTCATATAAATGTTGGTACAAACCTAGATGAATTAAGTTGTTTAATGCTTGCTTAGACATAAACTACTTTGGTTTTTCACATGTACATAATACTTCTTTCAGCATCTTTCATCATCTTTTTCATATCGACAATCGATATCGATAGGACTGTATATAACGTACTGCGCACTACTCTAGTATGACGAGCTGCTTCTCTATTGGACGAGCGGGTAACGCTATCGGCCATTTTCTGCTCAATGTCGCCAACACAACAAGTCAAATCAAAGTTTCGTTTTAGCTCCTTTTGTTGTTATTTTAATTAAATTGCGGGAATACAATACTTGATAATCAAATTCGTAATTTTAAAGAACATCTAAATAAGATTAACAATTATTCGCGATTGTTAGCGTTGTTGGACACGGGTTTTTGTCGCAGGTGTTCATTTGTTATGTTGGTACACAGTAACCGGCCGGCCGGCCTACAGCAACGTATAGGTACATAGTTATGTATGAATAGAGAATCTAGCTTTAACATCTATATATGTATAAACTACTATAATATACATATATGTATAAAGACCCCGACATGCATGCACTGCGTTACCGCACAAACTAGAGGCGCTACCGCGAAAGACGATGTTCGTAAATTTCGGATGATTGCCTCTGTCACTCTCATGACGTCTTGATTGGAGCAAAAGAGAAAGATGTCCGAAATATACGAACTTCGATGTTCGGTACCACCCTAGCTTACACAAACAATCGTACGGGTGACGATGGTAATAATATAGTCGACATTTAATGTATTGATTTCTAGTTTCTTGTATACCTATGTACAGTCAGCAGCAAAAGTTGCTAAGCGTTTGAAATGTTCAAAATGACCTACACGCGCTCTTATTCTCTTGATAATAGAGACGTGTTGACCTCATTTTGAACACCTCAAATGCTTAGCTACTTCTGCTGCTCACTGTATGTTTTTTTGTAAATAACAATTAACAAGATAAAGCATATTGCGGGCGATAAGCTATTTAAGGTTTTGCCTACCCGGTCTACCTGCCCGGTCTTGTAATATAAAAATAATGTACAAGTGTTCTTATTCAATAAATTAAAAAAAAAGCGCGTTCGGGCCATAGCATATGGACGTAAATGGTTCGGCTCGTATTATGTACAATTTTGTAAAGACTTACGATATTTCTCTAAATTCATTACAGAGTTTTAAATTGTATAAGACTGCCGTCTCTTTGGAATTTAAAGTCTAAATATTACTATGATAACTAGGCTGACCATTAAAATAATGAGAAATTGTGAGAAGTAAGAATAAGAATCTCGAAACAACTAGATATTAGATTTTTTTTATACAACTACGAGCTACGGCGGCAAACAAGCAAGTTACGCCCCGCCTGATAGTAAGCAGTTACCGTAACCTATGGAACTCCATAGGATTCACATGCGCGTTGCCTACCCTTTAAGAACCTATACACTCCTTTTTTGAAGAACCTCATTTTGTAGTCTAGGGAAGACCTCAGAATGGCAGTTACGTAGGTTATATTATAATAATTTTGCAGTTGTATATAGGTGAAATAAAGCTAATTGATATTATCTGTACCTAGTGTACCTAGGTAGGGTGACAGCGCCAGTAATGGACAAGGAACCAATCATGAACATTAGTGCTTATTTCAAACGAGTCAAGTGTTGTGCATTTGTTGGTACATGTTCAATTTATAACGTTATGGTTTTTTAATTAAGAACTAAGTGTCTAACATTAGTGCCTGTCTGTACCTAGTGTACCTAGTATACCTAGTGTACCTAGTGTCCCTAGTATACCTATATTACATAATAATACTAGCACTGCTACCTTTCAGGTATGTAGTGTTGTGTTCCTGATGGCGAGTAAGGTTCATAGAGCTCCAACAACTTTGAGGGTAGGCAACATGTGAATCATCTGGAGTTGCAGGCGTACATTTACGGTAACTGCTTACCAACAGTGGCTCTAGTGTAAGTTTCTTTTGACGTAAAAAACGTTTACGAATGCGAGGCTGACGCAAAAAAACGTTAAAAACTTACACTCAGGGCTCTGGTGTCACAGGCATGTTTACCACCGTCGTTGTATAAAAAAACGTATTACTTTTGGACGCCATTATTATACCTAAGTCTGAGCCCTGAGTGTAAGTTTCTAACGTAACTTTACTTCACGAACGCGTTTGCGTTTCCCATATAAATAACATTATCACTTAGGCCCAGCACACATGGTGAAACGCAACTGCAACGAAACTGCAACTACTAGTTACTTTTGAGTTTCATTTGAGTTTATGCCATAGATACCTTTGAGAGACAACACACAACGCAACTAGTTTGAAACCGGTTTGAAACGCGTTGCAGATCAGTTGCTTTGAAACCAGCGTGCAGGAAACTCGTGTCGGATTTGGCGTCTTTTCTGTTCGACAAAATGGCTGACGACGAAAATAAAAACATTCAATTCGTATTGGAAGTTGAGAAGCATCCTTGCTTGTACAATACAACACTTTCAAGCTACTCTCGCAAGAATGAGACTGATAAAGCATGGGCTCAATGTAGGGATGTAACCACATACTTCTTCTTTTACGCCTTCTTCTTTGTGGAAGATACAAATACAGAACCAGAACTTCTTCATCACTTGAACTAGACATTTTGGAGACGTCTGTCTGATCTCAAAATCGGAATGATTGTGACTAATTTCATCATATTTAGGTTGCGGCGTGTGTGGAAAACGTTTGAAACTGGTTTCAAACCTATAGTTTCAAAAGGGTTTCGTTGCAGTTGCGTTTCACCATGTGTGCTGGGCCTTACGCATTCGTAAACGTTTTTATACTTCAAAACTAAATTACACTAGAGCCTCAGCATTGTCTATGTGTGTACTTGTGTAGGTGTACGGAACATAATTTTGCAAGTAGTCAAGGCTAGCTCAGGAGAAGGTCTACCTACATAGAGTTAGCTTACCGTAGGCGGTTAAGAATAATTGGATACTTGAGTCGACTGTTACACATCTGTTACATAATCTGTCATGAAAACTTTTTAATTTTTATTATCTGTTACCGTAGCTGTCACTTCAATATACAAGGATTACAGGATGTCTTATTTAGATTGGTCCGTATGGGGAAATCTGGAACTATAATACACACAAAGATTTGTTCTTAGGAACCATGTCATCGATTTTAGGGACAAGAAAAACTGCATACATAGATTTAAAAAAAACTTAACGTAAAACTTTTGATTATATCCGTTTGGATATGGATTGTGGGATTTGTGAGGGTCATAGGCAGCAAAAGTTACCATAAAATATGATATCTCAAATAAGTAAAACGCATTGTAGGTAGTTCGATATCTTTTTAATTTTGTTTTTAACAACTGGGCTCAATTCCCAAACAGAACACAATTTTTTTTTAAATTTATTTATGCAGTTTTTATTGTCCCTATAATTGTAAGCAAGACGCAGTACACTATAAAATACCTAACTCATCCGTTGGGCGCCATTTTGGCCACACAGCTGTCACATCAAATTTCGCGCTATATAAGTACAATCACGTCTCAAACCATGAATACATTTAATTTGACAAAATTCTTCACCTCCTATAATTTACGCCATAAAAAGTCGTGTCTACATATTTTTGTCACATTCACATGTGTATACATATTTTCGTGACTTACAAGTTGGGACGGACTCTAGTCTTATTTGCCGCATTGTAGTATAAAAATCCGCATTTTCCGAGTGTCCGTCGCGTCGGGTTCAATGGCGGCCGGCCAGCCCACTCGAGTTGCCGCAGTCACTCGATATCTTTACTTACCTCGTTATTTTTTAAGATTACAAAAATGACGGTCGTAGTTGCCTATGTTTCACCAATTATTTCAGTAATCTCGTAAATAAGTTTTAAGATTCGATTATTAACGTTATCATACTTATGATGAAGAAAATAAGAAGCAAATACGACAGCTTTTGACGACCGGTCTGGCCTAACCTGCCTATGAAGCCGATGGTCCTGTGTTCAAATCCCAGTCAGGGCTTATATTTGTGTGATGAGCACAGCTATTGTTCCTGAGTCATGGGTGTTTTCTATGTATTTAAGTATTTATGTGTATCTAATCTATTATCTATATTCATATATCGTCGTCTAGTACCTACAACACAACACAAGCCTTACTGAGCTTACCATAGGACTAGGTCGATTTGTGTAAGATTGTCCAGAAATATTTATTTTTGGACCCGGGTATGTCCTTAAACTACGTCCAACAATGTGAGGTAGGGCACAGCGAAGTACCATCACGCTTGAGTCCGGAGAAGCCCAACTGGGGAAGTACCTCCTCCTTACAGAAGACCACAGCCATAATAGCACTGCTACCTTTCAGGTATGTTGTTATAAAAAAAACTTCGGTCGGCCCTCTGATTCAGCCGCAAAACATTCGGAGCTCGATCAATCTCTACAACATGACATGGACAAGACTAATATAAGCAAAATAAGCCCAATTCAATTGAAATTCCGATTTATTTATAACAGGCAGCGTATAAAATACCTAACGATATTAAAAATAAAAGTAAAATTGTCGATGAAACAGAACTTCATAAAATTACATCGTGTTGATTTTGAAATTCGAATGTCATCAACTGTTAAATAACTTTTAAAATTCATTTAATGCTTTTTGAATGTGTGTAAGTATTATATTATTTATATTTAATTATCTCTGAACATGTTTCTATTTTTCATTGCAAATCCTTATTATTATTCTAATAAGAAGAGCTATTTTGAATAAAATTATCGTTTACTTCCGCTAATGGCGACTAACGTCACGTTTAGTTAATACGTAGGGTTGTCAAACACATGGTATATGATGTGTTATACTTAACAATATTTTATTCGGATTTCAGATTTTTTGTTTGCCGATTCCTACCGGCTTAACTAACTCCCCTTTTTCACAGTTCAACAGTTTTACTTAGACTACTGAACAATACAAAAAAAAATTGTTTTGTTTAAAATACGTCAGCAGCACCATATAAGTCTTGCTTTAAGCTTAAGTAATTACAAAATTAGGTATGAAGACAACATGCAAAATTGTATATTTATTATTATTTACATAATATGTATTCTTTTTCGCGTCACTTTCTTTGGCCATTGTTTATAATATGTAATAGGTACTGAAATAAAATCAGGTCTTCAGCTATTAAAAATGTAATTACTCATAGATCGAGTAGGTACGTTTCCTTTAATTTTAATTATTCAGAGGCCATAGGTTAGGTAGCAAACAAGGAAAAATGCTGTTTCAGTTTTGTGCTATATTTAACCTTT
This sequence comes from Grapholita molesta, assembly GCA_022674325.2. Taxonomy (NCBI): domain Eukaryota; kingdom Metazoa; phylum Arthropoda; class Insecta; order Lepidoptera; family Tortricidae; genus Grapholita; species Grapholita molesta. The sequence continues at coordinate 1,870,710 of CP053141.2, read as the reverse complement.
CCTCCGCTATTCTTCATATAAAGTCGGTTTACTTCGAGCTAATCGTGCTCCACACGCCACGAATTCATATCAAGTTGTGGTGTTTGTAAGAATTGTATATGTGCAGTTTTTGACGTGCTCGTGACGCTATCGGATTCTGTTTAGCGAAGTTGAACTTTACGAAATCCCCCGTAGATCCTTATAGCATTAACAAAGCTGACGTCTGTAGCCGTCGTTGGAGTACATGCCACGACTATCCTATGACCACCATAGCCGTCTTTGGCTGTCAAAAGCAAAAAATAGAAACGAGACAACCCAGACAGTTGTCACTCGGGTGAATAAACATATGACCTAATTGTATCATAATATATTTTGCCTACAGAATACAGACCAAAGCGTGCTGTCATCAATATATTTGGTCAATGTCAACACACTACCAGTTGTTTACTGTGTGACATCATTATCGCAGGAAAACTGTATCACCGGCTAACAAAGACCCTCACAGCATCAAGTTAATCATTCAATTGCTTGGAATTCTGAGGTCAGGCATCGCGTCCGGAGCTCTTATTTACTGGTCTGTTATAAGTGCATTTCTATATATAGCCAAGGTAAGTGATGTCAGGATCGGTAATGTACGTCAAAATATTGGTGAATTTAGCTGTTTTGTAGCTGGTATTCGAGTTAATTATGTCGGGTCATGTTGATAGTTGGATTATGTTCCTTATATAGCCGTGACATACTTTCGAGTTTACATATACTTTGTATTATTTATGTTTATCTCCTGGCTTAGTCTAGGTTGTGTAGTCACTTCTTATTAATTGCGTAAGCAGCCATAACTCGTATGTCCAGTCTATCGGATGACATTAAATACTCCATTTATATTAATCATGGAATTATGTTATTTAGAAGACAAGGTAAGAAAACAAGCAGGTAAATAAATAAAAATCTTTATTATATACATTAAATTATTGAACATACTAATTTTAATCATAAAACTTCGGTTATTGAAGCCGTCATTCATCACGTTTGGAGAACTTCCGAGGAACCCAAACTAATACGTATAAAGATGTCTAAAAGAAGGAATAGATCAGCCTTTACTAGTTTCAGATCTTACTCTCAATGGTAAAGTCAGGAATGTATGTACCAATACAGATATCGCTAACATTCACGCATGGCCATACCGAGATTTGTTAACACGTGCATTCTGTTAAAAGTTAGAAAGCAGCTCTTTGAATAGATAGGAATCATTAATGTTACAAAAAAAGTAACGCGAGATATAATGGCATGTACTTTGTCGTGAGGAAACGAGTCCTTTTATACGACGTTTAGTGGTGGTCGTCGATCTCCTGCTCCTGCTCCTCGTCGAACTCCGCGTCCTCGTCGGCCGTGGCCTCCTGGTACTGCTGGTACTCCGACACCAGGTCGTTCATGTTGCTCTCGGCCTCCGTGAACTCCATCTCGTCCATGCCCTCGCCGGTGTACCAATGCAAGAAAGCCTTGCGCCTGAACATAGCCGTGAACTGCTCCGAGATGCGCTTGAACAGCTCCTGGATGGCGGTGGAGTTGCCGATGAAGGTGGCGGCCATCTTGAGACCGCGGGGCGGGATGTCGCACACGGCGGTCTTCACGTTGTTGGGGATCCATTCGACGAAGTATGACGAGTTCTTGTTCTGGATGTTGAGCATCTGCTCGTCGACTTCCTTCATGGACATGCGACCGCGGAAGATGGCGGCCACGGTGAGGTAGCGGCCGTGGCGCGGGTCGCACGCCGCCATCATGTTCTTGGCGTCGAACATCTGCTGCGTCAGCTCGGGCACGGTCAGAGCGCGGTACTGTCTGCTTCCGCGGGAGGTGAGGGGAGCGAAGCCGGGCATGAAGAAGTGGAGACGCGGGAAAGGAACCATGTTGACGGCCAACTTTCTGAGATCAGCGTTCAGTTGACCGGGGAATCTGAGGCAAGTTGTGACACCGGACATTGTGAGGGAAACCAAGTGGTTGAGATCACCGTACGTGGGGGTGGACAGTTTGAGCGTGCGGAAGCAGATGTCGTACAGAGCCTCGTTGTCGATGCAGTAGGTTTCGTCTGTGTTCTCAACGAGCTGGTGGACTGAGAGAGTCGCGTTGTAAGGTTCTACTACGGTGTCTGATACTTTGGGCGAGGGGACGACGGAGTATGTGTTCATGATTCTGTCGGGGTACTCCTCACGAATTTTGGAGATGAGGAGTGTACCCATACCGGAACCGGTACCACCACCAAGGGAGTGTGTGAGCTGGAAGCCCTGTAGGCAGTCACAAGATTCTGATTCTTTGCGTACTACGTCAAGGACTGAGTCGACGAGTTCCGCTCCCTCGGTGTAGTGACCCTTGGCCCAGTTGTTGCCGGCGCCGGACTGTCCGAACACGAAGTTGTCGGGGCGGAAGATCTGTCCGAAAGGTCCTGAGCGGACAGAGTCCATGGTGCCGGGCTCCAAGTCCACAAGGATGGCGCGGGGCACGTATTTGCCGCCGGAGGCCTCATTGTAGTAAACGTTGATGCGCTCCAGCTGCAGGTCGGAGTCGCCATGGTAGGCACCGGTGGGGTCGATGCCGTGCTCGTCCGAGATGATCTCCCAGAACTGTAAAAGAGAAAGATTATCCGTTAGTCTCGGAATAGGGCGCCACACGGAATGCAGTCGATTAAAATGCCTTCACGAAAGCTCTGAGGCATCGTAAGTGCGTCTTGGCTACTTTCCAACCGGTTGCGTGTCGAGTAAGCGATACCGCGGGAGAGCTAAGTACTCGCAGCCTCTTGTTTAAGTTCCATTCAGTGTTCGAAAGTGGAAGTGAGACAATATAACTTGTGGCTGTCAGCTACAATAAAGCTCAATGAACCGCGTAAATGACGGGCAGGATACATCTTTAATGACTTCAGTAAAGACTATTACGCAAGACAATGGCTTGAGTTATAGCTCGCGTCGCCTTGCCGACGGGCGACGCCCACGACTCCTCCGTATTCGGCTTATCCCTCCATATAAGTAGAGAATGTCTTGCCTCGTTCAGCTCATTAGCATTCGAATACTAGTTTTCGATTCCTTTAAGACCGTGGCCTGATTTCAGGCGGCCATATGTTCGCTCTGAATAAAAAAAACAACGCGAGAATTGTAAAGGAAGACAATTGTCAAAACAAGTGAAAAGAGTGACGTAAAACTAATGAAGTGTCTGTCTGTGTTTGGCTTACGTAATGTACAGTGTAGACTGATTTTCGAACTGCTTGACAAAGACATAGTGCCTTAAAGTAAGCATCGGAACATAACAACTGTTGGAAGAGCATTAAAATTCATCGGGTCGATGGCTATGATGTCATCCTGCAGTAGGTGTGTGCTAAGGCGAGCGACTCGGCTCTGACAACGCCTTATATGGAGAACTGACTAAAGCGGGGGCTGAGTTTTTGGTTCAGGGCTATAATTCGATGAATAAATAAGATTTAAATTACCATTCAACTTTTGACAAACGACGCTTCATCATAAAAAGTTCAATGACAGTTGCTTTTCACAAATTAGCAAAACATCTGAAATATCCGTCATTACACCTAAAAATATCGACTTTCAAAAAATGACTGATGATTTTCAATAACAAAAAGTGAAAGGCACGTCGATAGCGCGAAAGGCTGCTTTCTTAGTCGTAACTAGATAAGAGAAGGTATAATGAAAGCGGCATGTGAACGGCGCGCCACTTGCGAGGGAAACCGCGGCTCCGACTAGTGCACAATAGGTGTTTTGTGCCACCTGCCTGCCACAAAGCCGCAACCGCTAAAAATTAAACCGAATTCATAAATATGGGTCGCTTTGGCTCTACAGACAAAAATACGAGCATGCAAGTGCATTTGGAGTGTTCGGCCTACCAATGGCTATTAATACGCTCCGGGTACTACCACTTGGTACGTTCGCCTCTGTCGCTCGAATAAGCAAGAGCGATAGAGAGCTAGTACAATTTTCGTATTTCGATATTCGCGGTACCGCCTCTGGTCAACGGCCGCAAGTTCATCGTCCATTACTATCGTGCCTTAACGTTCAAACTTAGCTGATAAGGACTACAGATTCTGTAATACTAAATGAAATGAATGAAATGAAATGAAAAATCTTTATTTCAGACAGTTACGTCCATAGATATTTTAAACATGCATACATATAGGGACACAAACAAAAAACAAAACAAAAAACAAGACATTACACAACATTTAAAACATCCGCGGCAGAATAGCCACCGGCGAGTGCAGCTGCAAATAGCGCTTCACAAGGGGCGAGTCCCAACGCTGCGCTAGTGTACTTAGGATGCTGTTCGAGCTGCCTCTGCTACGAGTGAGAAGAGACGCGCATCTTTTCCTCATAATAGCGAAAAAGCAGTCCGTTTGAGCCTCTGCAAACATCACAGAGGCGCTGCTATACCTAGGCAACCTAAACAGCATCCTAACGCAACCTTTTATATATTTATGCGAAAATAAAACAGTTATAATAAGTCAGTGTCGAATAAGCAGCGACGGAGTTGAAAAGCTGACTAAATCATCGCAATGTTTCCCCATTGTTTCCGACAGCAATCATATCATCAAATTGCCCGTGACCTCATACAAAAGCTTTGTTCGTATTAAAATCGCTAAAATCTCTACCTACTGTGACTAATGGTAGACGGGACTAGTATTTTTTTGATACTAAAACCTTGCTCATGTAACTATTACGTAAATAAAACGATTGAAAACTATTGACACAGCTTGTATTGTAGGTGTTAATTGAATGCATTGGCCATAGTTCTGCGAAGAGATTCCAAGGCGTCTCATGATTACTGATTCACGTTCTTAGTAAAGTGAACGCATCTACGCTAAGAATATATGGGAAAGTGTCTTTTCTTCTTTTAATTTTATTCATTATTCATTCGACTTTGAAAACAATGAGTGAAGATCAGAAGTCTCTATTGTGTTTTGTTGCACACATGCTACAGATGTTGTCAGAGGTTGTGGAAAAAGTTAGGCTAATAATGACTAACGGTATATATAACCTAAAGCTGTAAGCTAAAAGTACAAAAAAAACTGTCTAATACGAACAACATTGGTGAAAATTGAAAAACTTAGCTAAAGCACCTGGCCTATGTAGTAGTAACGTGTGTGTACACGCATGTCGGCGTTCTATATTCAAATTTTGACGTAAGTTCCATAGTCTTTTTCTGTACAACTACATAGACATTGTCCTTCAATAAAATTTTTCATCTATGTATTTTTGTCAGCATGCATTTGTTTAATTAGCCTAGTATGCTTTTAAAAAGCCTTGTAAGCCAAGTTAAGTGCAACATCATAACATCAAAGAAAAAGAACAGAAGTTTAATTAAGGGCAATAAAGAATCCATCATTGTACCGTAACGACCGAATGGATAAAGAATGCGAATGAAACATTAAATCCGGACCAGCTTATTGATTGACCCGTTATGCCATTCAATAGAATCGGAAGGTTTCTCTTTTATTATATACATTACTTGTCCGTGTAGAATGACTTTATAGATGGTACAGGTACATGTGTTGCGTGCTTTGCATTTCAAAGTACCTATAGTTTCGTATTATTTAGTCTGTGCAGTGGACTACGGAGTCTCTTAGAATGTGTTTTTCTTTTACTAGTAATAACAGCTTATTACTGATGTATATTCTTTCTATTGCTACTCAGATATTTTCGTTTGCCAAATTTTACAGTTTCTAGTCCAGTACAAGTTCGTATTTCTTTGACATATGATTAAATAAAATACATTATGACCAAATTACGCGTGTATATCTGTATATTTCATACCGTCAAAACCGAATCAACAATTGCTGCGGTAGCCAACCCGCCTGTCAAGCATGGCGTATACCTAATTCATACTTAATGGCCTATGTCCAGCAGTGGACGTCTTACGGCTAAAATGCCATATGCTAAATTTCTATGCTTACTAACATATTTCCTTGACTGCAGATCAACTATCTCATATCTAAATCAAAAAAATCACTAACAATAAACAATTGAATGTCGTGTTAGCTTCATATTCGAATCTAAGCAGACATAAATTAAGCTCTTAAAAAAGTAAGTGGGTTTTGTATTCGTTCTTGCGTAAGACGCGTGGGCAGGGCTTGTAAAGAGTACATATTAATAAATCGTAATAAAGACATCCTCAATTGAAATTGATTACTGCTCTTCCTGATATAATAAATCAACTTAATAATTAATGTTCATTGTCTCTTTAATTTGCTTAGTTTGAAATCAGGTTGGCGTACGTGATGTATTACCTAAATATGCTTATGCAATGAAAATGCATTTTTTTTTTATGAAATAGGCGGCAAACGAGCAGACGGATTGCCTGGTGTTAAGCAATTACCGTCGCCCATGGGCACTCGCAACACCAGGGGAGTCACAAGCGCGTTGCCAGCCTTTAAGGGGGGTTGGAGCTTTGGGAACCTTACTCACCATCAGGAACACAACACTACATAACAAAATAATGTTATATGAAGATATATTGCATTGTTTATCTCTGTTAATTATTAGTTCTGTCCATCATTCTTTATGTGCTTGATATCTGTATACTTTTAATAGTGATTGGACTGAATTTGAAATGTCATTTTCTTGACCTAATTCTGCTGTAAGTTCGCGTGTAATACAGTCTTGGTACCTAATTATGTAATTATCATAGTTATATGTACCTAACTATGTTTTAATTTGTATCTTTAATTGCAAACTAAGACTCTTTCATGTCTCATGACAAGAATGTATAAGGAGAATTTCTCAAAAATTCCGAACGTTAATGGATTATGAGAAAATTTTCATGCAATTCTAAACAATATTATAAGGCTTAACGTTCTTAGCACCTGATGATTCATCTGAAGCCTATGTTAAAATTTGTATCAAAATAGCAAGTATCATGGAAAATGATATTAAAACTTTAGAATAAATGAGCGAAATGCAATACCAAGAACTTTTCATGAGAATTTTTTTCGTAACTTCTCGTCAAGACTCGAATCATAATTCATATCATGACTTGACATTGCAATTTCGGATAAAAAAAGCACCAGGAAGCGACAACAGTTTACTAAGAAACAATTAATCTTTTGTCTAGAAGAGAAATTTGTAAATTAGCAGATCGATATCAGCCAATAGCCGGTAAGCAAATCGCACGGCTCTTGCGCAGGTTTCACCTAGGAAAGTCGATAATTGTGTGCAATTCAAACTATTAACACTTAGCCAGCGTGCAGCCAGTGACCTATTTAACTGAAGTGTATGCATACATATTATCCTAACACTGCGAAATGCCTCGTGCGTTCGTCTTTTGAGTCTGTTGTTCATATTCTAATGACAACAAGAATGACAGAGATGTAAACAAGATCGGTATTCGCATCGGAATTTCTGATATACTGATTTTATACTTTTTTTCGTGTTTGTGACCCTGATATGGCTCAACGTTTAAAATCCCTGACTACACCTACAGGAAAATATGAATGAGTCTACTGTAGCACAAATGAGCCCATAATATCTATTCATTATTTACATGTTAGTAAAAGTAAGTGTTTTTAAAATTCAGTGTAAACTATCGTTGGTAAACCAAATAAAAAAAAAAATAAAAAAAAATTGTTGATTAAAAATAATGTTTAATTGTTCTCTGAGTGATCGTCAAAAGTTACTAACAATTTGACGACGAAGAAAATGTTGGAACCAATTTAATTCCTAATAATTTCTGGCTACTTATTCTTACTACCAAATTATCTATTCACATGAAAGAGTATACAAAAGCGGCGCACTTAAACAACCAGAGTAGAAACAGTGCCGTTTGTGATTATCATAATATTTCAGCCTAATGGCCGCACTTGAGCTCATTTCCATGTCGTTTACCTAATCGTTTGCATTTTCTAATAATAATATTTAATTACTCTGTACCGTTTTGAGGCAGACATCCGGTTTTTTTGTCCCCAGTAACTAGTCCATCATTTTCACCTAAATACCCTAGTACATTTTAGATTCCCTTAACCCTTTAACGCCCAAAAGTCGCTGTGGTCGTGCGTTCAAGCCTCCTCGCGGCTCGATTGTCCTAATGATTCTTGTTAAGAAAAAAAATACAAAAAGACGATGTTGCAGGGTGGTCATTTTTGCATTGCAATTTGGAACTTGCCCTATAAAGGGTTAAATGTCAAAAGTCCTTACACTATGGCGGATGTTGTCTCTGTGCGCGTCCCATGATACGGACAAGGGAATATCTCCTTAGTGAACACTTTACGTTCCATTAAATTGTCCGGAACACCATTGTTGAAAAACTTCAGGACGTCTCTATGTTTTTGTGTGGAAAATTAATATATAACTTACGTTAAAATTCGAACAGAGAACACAAAGATTCTTATACAGATACGTTACTACATACGCCAGATCAATTCTCATGAATTGTAAGAATCCAAAATTATACATAAATTGTAGTATTTCGTATAAAAAAATGTAAAGTTATAAAAACACCTTTGCATTTTATTTACCTTTGCATCTTACGTGGGAATATTAATCTCGGCTCACTCAACTTTATCTGTTTCTAATAAAAACATCAAAAAAACTTTTTTGTTATGCTACAGTAGGACATCAAACCGACAAAAAATATTACTGTAAAAGTTTCTAGCTTCTTGTACTTAAAAGACTACATTTATTTATTTAGTAAAATACTAATATTTCAAATTTTCTGCATACATTTAATTGATTCGTTCGAGACATTTCGCCCGAAACGGGTTTATTTTTACGACCAAGTTATGTCATTAAATTAAAAGTGTTATCTCAATCCGAAGCATATCGTATCCAGTTGTTTTTTTAATGCTCTCGCGCGCGATAAAAAACACGTCAACCATTGAGTCATAGCCAGTTTTGGAATACCTATAATCGAAGTTTTGATGTAATAGCATTACTCATTTTATGAATTCTTAGTAATTTGTTTTGTTATTGGAAATATTATTGCAGCTGCTTACAAGGTAACATTCGTAACAAAAAAAAAACAATTAATTGACACGCAAAATTACTATTTCTTTTTTACATATACATATCCATATATACAAACACAACTAAAATATAAATTAAACTGTAATCAAAGCCTAATTCAAGTTTTGTATGTTCTAGTCGCAGCAGTAGTATTTTTATAATATATATTTACCGGGACCATTTGACATTTATGTACCTACAAGTCCAGTTTTATAAATTAACGACCTAAAAAATAACCTTTATGTTAAAATGAAACTCAATAACAAAGTATGTCAGCCGCCAAAGGGTGACAACCCTAGCTGCGCGCGCGTAATAGAGAAAATTTAAATTTCGAACTGTCGGATAATGGCACCAAACTCGAACGGAACTATGCAAAAAGTTCTCACAATTAAGTAACAAAAAACCTAATTCGCTTTCGTATGAGAATTATAGTACAACTACATACTTAAAGGCTTAATTGTATGTTAATCTAGTCACCCCGTTACTTAAAACCGTTATGAACGTACGTAAATTAGACAAAAGTTACCTTAGCTCCGATCTGGTTGCCGCATTGGCCGGCTTGGATATGCACGATTTCCCTCATATTTAAATGTTTTAAAAATGGAATAAATTAACTAACACTAGACGCGACTCTCGCGGCGCACTGCTCAGAGATTTGATCAGTCTCGCAACTCAGTGGGGATTTTTGAGGCCGGAATCGCCTCCGCGCCGCGTCTGAGTCGCGCGCTCTGATTGGCCGGCGCGGCAGCCATCTTAACGTCGTGGCTAACTTCATGCGCTTAGCCAGCTGTAGCGCTGGGATTCAGAAGGCCTACCGCGAAATTCGTCTATCTACATCTCTATCGCTTGTTATACGAGCGATAAAGAGGCAAATAGACAAACGAACGACGTTCTTCTATATATGGATATGATGCTTTATTATTCCGTTTGTTTTATTGGTATACAGTTAAGTAGCTGTTGTGGTCGAGTGTGACATTGAGTGTTTTTTTTTCTTGGTTCTTATTGGATGCGTTCATTCGTGTATATTTAGCTGGTCCATTACTCTTGATTCCGACGGTCACCCTCTAACTAAACCACAAGGGAGCGGGGAATGCCTTAACTTAATATATGAATCCATTTCTAAATTAGATTTACATACGTTACATTGGTTATTAAATATGTTGAACTCATTATCGGTTTTTAAGGGAATTATAGTTTACTAGCTTTTGCCCGCGGCTTTGCTCGCGTTTAGAAGTATTTAAGTAATTTTAAAGTTATTTTTAGCACACAATCGTTCAAACCGTAGTTTTGTATGCATGCATGTTTTTGTTCGGAAAATGCCGTTTTAAATACATAAGAACATAGAACAAATATCTGTGATCATCACACAAATAAATGCCCTGACTGGGATTCGAACCCAGGACCATCCACCAGGACCACTAGGCCAGACCGGTCGTAAAAACAGTCGGAGAAATGGTAAGAATGGTGTGTCAATAAGGAAACCTTTCTCATACGCCAACATTCGTCTCAACCGGAGACACACGAAGGTTGAGAAGTTGGTTGATTCATACTTGTAGTCAATGTCATGTTTACGTGTAGGCATCTATATACAGCCAGCAACAAAAGTTGCTAAACAAGCGAGGTGTTCACTCACTACCCACTAGGCCAAAGCTGTCATCAAACTATACAATACTAGCTTGTCCTCGCGACTTCGTCGGCCAGCCATGCAGGTCTTTAAAGTATGTTCGCTGAACAAAAATCGGAACGCGATGAAGAACAGACCCGGTAATGCGAACATCGAAATTCGTATATTTCAAGCATCTTTTTCCTTTACTCCAATAAAGGCGTCATGAGAGTGGCAGAGACAATCGTCAGTACAAATATCTTTTTTCGCGGTAGAGCCGCAGGAGACACTACTTATATTAAAATCGACAAAAAATCACTTTTTGTTATTATTAACTCCCAGTTTAGCAGTAGCAGTTTAATTATAAATAAATATTTCGGGATAATCTTACACAAATCGACCTAGTCCTACGGTAAGCTCAGTAAGGCTTGTGTTGTGTACTAGACGACTATATATAATAGATAGATACATATAAATACTTAAATACATAAAACACCCATGACTCATGAACAAATAGCTGAGCTCGTCAGCTCGTCACACAAATTAATACCCTCACTGGGATTTGAACCCAAGCTACATAGGCAGGGTCACATTCACTAGGCCAGACCGGTCGTTATTTTGTATATTATTAGAAATTAAAGAATATTTATTTCCTTTTTAACCCAACTTTGCCACACTCTCGGACGAGCAACCAGATATAATTTTTCCGTTTTTTACGTTTTTTTTGCATGTTTCACTTTCCTCGCTGTAGTGAGGGGAAAAGTTTTGTGTTACACACGGGTGCACTTGTAATTTAATTCTCGTGTATTTAAACACTCGCTACGCTCAGGATTCTATTTTAAACCACTCGCTTTGCTCGTGGTTAAACTATAGAATCCATTCGCTTGCTCGAGTTTCAATCCCACACTCGCAGTTAAAACACAATTTTGCACCCTTGTATAGCAAATAACTATTTCCGTATTGATGTAACTATAGACTAAGTAGTATTCAATATGTACCTACTTCGAACTATCTCAATTATATACACATTTGTTGACGTCAGCTGGGGTAGACGAACTAATACAATCCCATAAATAACATACTAAGTTGGGTATCTGGTTTGATAAAATCATTATTTTCAAATAATAGCTAGACATTACAATAGCAATAATACTCTAGATTAAATTAAAAAAAAACATTGAGGCATCGTACCAAGGATACCGGCGGCATATCCTCGTTGTACTTATCGCAATGCTGATACCTTCTGCGAGGAAACCACCAGCTCTTCGGTCACCAGTTACATCAACCAGACGCTTCGCGATTTCTGCAAAAAGTTTGTGCGCTGGGACCCCATGGACCTAGCGTCTCTACGCCACACGGTACAAAATGGTACTCTCTGCCCAGACTCTTATATTTGTTGCGTGAAAATTTCTGCGCTTTCCGCTGCTGCGCCTTTACCTAACACTGCAACCAGAAAATAATTTTTGGTAATAAAATTCTTATTAACTTTCTTAGCTTAATTGACCAACCCCTGTCAAACCAACTTAACCGATATACAAAACATGAAACTAAACCTCATGAAGACTGGTGTCCTACATATAGTACATAAGTTGCAATTAAATGACGACTCTTTGTTAATTAAACAGAGTGTAAATTACGCTGGAAAACTTTGGAACTCAGTCGTCAGGAGGAAAATAAAATTAATTAATAAATAAACATTTCGGGACAATCTGACACAAATCGACCTAGTCCTACGGTAAGCTCAGTAAGGCTTGTGTTTGTACTAGACGATGATATATATAAAAGATAGATACATATAAATACTTAAATACATAGAAAACAACCATGACTCAGGAACAAATGTCTGTTGCTCATCACACAAATAAATGCCCTGACTGGGATTTGACCCCAAGACTATCGGCTTCATAGGTAGGGTCACTACCCACTAGGCCAGACCGGTCGTCAAATAATAAGTAGTTAATATGACTAAACTGAGGAAAATAATGAATGTACAGTATGTCAAGGTTTGTATTCGAAGAAACAAGTATGGCCATATACATTTGTCCCACTTTAAGATCGATTCTGACGAACTCTAGAAAATAAATAGTTGTTCTAGTTTACTTATGGCCATGAATATGTCGGACCAAGCTACTGAATACTTTGATTCCAATACAAAATGGCTACCATACCCAGTATTCTACTGACAGTCATCCCCTCAACTCTTCGGCTTTAGATATGATCCAATCTGCAAACCCCCGCTATTTAAAAAAAAGTTATGACTTTTTTTATGACAAAGACGGCAAACGGATTGCCTGATGGTAAGCAATTACCGTCGCCCATGGGCACCCGCAACACCAGGGGAGTCACAAGCGCGTTGCCGACCTCTGGGGTTGGAGTTCTGGGAACCTTATTCACCATCAGGAACACAACACTACATACCTGAAAGCTAGCAGTGCTATTATGGCTGTGGTCTTCTGTAAAGAGGAGGTATACTTCCCCAGTTGGGCTGCCCCAGACTCAAGCGTGATGGTACTTCGCTGTGCCCTACCTCTCATTGTTGGACGTAGTTCAAGGACAAACCGGGTTCAAAAAACTTGATCCATCAAAGTTTACTTCAGTTCAACTTCAAGTTCATCAGTTCTTGGTAATCGAAAAAAGGCAATTCCTCGTTGTATCGCAATGCTAATACGATGTGCGAGGAAGCCAGCTCTTCGGTCACCAGTTACATCAACCAAACGCTTCGCGATCTCTGCAAAAAGTTTTAAGTGTTAGTAGTTTTAACAACCGGTCTGGCCTAGTGGGTAGTGACCCTGCCTATGAAGCCGATGGTCCTGGATTCGATTCGCAGTCAGGGCATTTATTTGTGTGATGAGCACAGATATTTGTTCCCGAGTCATGGGTGTTTTCCATGTATTTAAGTATTTACATGTATCTATTATATATATCGTCGTCTAGTAGCTACAACACAAGCCTTACTGAGCTTACAGTAGGACTATGTCGATTTGTGTCAGATTGTCCCGAAAAAAAAAAAGTTATAAAATGGATGATCCATAGACCATCCATCTCATTTTCACGGTTCGCGGTAGAATCGGTAGACAATAATATGTTTTTCTGTTTGTTTGTGATGATTCAGACTAACGTGATGTCATTCTGCCACAGTTAATTATATTGTTTGCTCTAACCAAACATAATATATAACAAAAGGTGTTACGTTCAGCTACTATTTTAAAATTATTAGTATTATAATTATAAGTACAGCCTTGTCCAGAAGTATTGAGCAGCCATGTTTTTTACATAAAAACTCGTGACCGAAGAGCTGGCGGCTTCCTCGCACAACGTATCAGCATTGCGATATGTTGTAGATAAATATAAATATAAGAGAAAAATATATTAAAGATGCGTGTTGACACGAGTGTTTATTAGAACGAAGTAACCAAGGAATTTCAAACAATAAAATAATAGAAATAAACAAGTTAAAAAAAATATAGTCTGCACAACAGAGGTTAGTTTATACAACACGATACAACGAGGAAATGCCGCCAGCATCCTTGGTACAATGCCTCAAGAGCCTTTTTTAGATTTTATACTGTAACTAGTTACTACTACTACTACTTACTAAGTACTTGTAGTTACCATAATACGATTGTAATTTCTGTAAATAAAACTCGATATTTTTGTGTAATTTACATCTTTTCTGATGACATATTGTCAATTAATTTAAATAAGAGATTTGCAATACGTCACTTCGTTGTAGATTTGAATTCTTGGTGCTATATACTTTTAAGTATTATTTACTGATAGTTATACTTATACTTAGCAGTCAGTATAATAAAATAAATAAATATTTCGGGACAATCTTACACAAATCGACCTAGTCCTACGGTAAGCTCAGTAAGGCTTGTGTTGTAGGTACTAGACGACGATATATATAATAGATAGATACTTACATATAAATACTTAAATACATATAAAACACCCATGACTCAGGAACAAATATCTGTGCTCATCACACAAATAAATGCCCTGACTGGGAATCGAACCCAGGACCTTCGGCTTCATAGGCACCCACTAGGCCAGACCGGTCATCAAAATGGCCAAATATATCGTAACACATCCTTGCTATATAAATAAAGATCTGTATCGATATATTTGCCCACTTTGGTTGCCACTAACTATTTGACGCTGACTGCATATCCAAAAGCTTTTTTTATACAAGACTGACCAGCGTTTGACCTCAGTCACACCTGATGGTAAGTGTCGACGAGGTCGAGGGTGCAGCACGCTGGTTCAGTAACAGCCTCACTCTTGCCTTGAAAAGATCCAAATTATATCTTTCCGGGAATACAGACGAAGGGAGCGAATTCCTTTCCTTAGCAGTAAGTTAAAACACGGTAAGCAGTTGGTAACAGAGTTCTATAGATCTGTAAATATTGCCAAAGCTACCCTAAGGGCGAACACTGCATGAAACCATTAGACGTTATAGACTAAGAGGCAGTCCCGAATGGTATACAGTTTTTAGAATAACATGAAAACTCATATACTTAGTACACCGGTTACAGGGTACGGGTTACTTAGTACGTATACGGGTACATAGAATTCATAGGTGAAGCTAATTACTCGTATGTTCAACATTTTATATGTATGGCAAGTAGAAAAAAACATTTGCTTACAATTTGGTCATCCTACTATTGTGTATGGAAAGGTTGGGTTATAGGTTGACCATGATTTGGTTAGGTTAGTTGTTTTTTCTTAGGCAAGTCAGAGCCAATATGGCTTTGCTTTCTTCATGTATCTAGGGAATACTGTTAAACTGTAGAAAATTAAGGTTAGCCGGCGAGAATCGGCTTGTACAGTCGTCGCTGGTAACTTAGCAGTCTAATTTGTGTCCATTTTGTAAAAAATAAATATTGTGCTTAGATACCATTTTTAGGGGTAGCTCTCCGGCTATTATTACACCAGGGCGGCCATTAACAATAATGGCTGATAGCATTACTTCCTTGTACTTTTATAATATCACAATATCAGCGTTCTAAGATCTACCGCATTGCGTGGAGAGGCTGATTGACTGCCTAGTTCTGTCTCCGACCGTTTGAATGGGAGGAAAAGAGATGCACTGTGTAAACTTATTAGGAGTTAAGACTCTTCAGATAGGTACCTAAGTACAATTCTTTAAGTTGCTTCAGATGACGGAAGGGCAAACTGACAGCCCGTTCACACAGAGTCTCCGTATTTACGGTACCCGTTTTAACGGATACAACAAAACTGTATGCTTTGTTCACACATAGGCACCGTATAGCGTTCAACGTATCCGTCATTAACGAGAGCCCGTTCACATAGTCTCCCTAATGTATAAATTCGCAGTAAAAACTTACGGATACATAACGGATACGTATTCCGTTCATCCAGTTTTCGATAACAAAACGGAATGTCATAATTTAACGGACCAACATTTTTTACTGTATACTGAATACGGTGTCATATGTGAAGTCGCTCATACAACTCCATACGCCATCAATGAAAAAAAACGTATACGATAAAACGGAACAGTAAAACGGAGACTCTGTGTGAACGGGCTGTGACTTATGTTATAGGAGCCCCGCCAAACGGGGCTCCGTTGAATTTGGGATTTAATAGTTATTTGTTATACAAGGGTGCAAAATTGTATTTTAACTTTAACTGCGAGTGTGGGATTGAAACTCGAGCAAGCGAATGGATTCTATAGTTTAACCACGAGCAAAGCGAGTGGTTTAAAAATAGAATCCTGAGCGTAGCGAGTGTTTCAATACACGAAATTAAATTACAATTGCACCCGTGTGTAACACAAATCTTTTCCCCTCACTACAGCGAGGAAAGTGAAACATGCAAAAAAACGTTTTGAAATCGCATTGACTTCTTCTTTGCGTTTAGATACATTCAACATTTTTACAAAAGGTGCCTTTAGCTTGGTTAGCTTGTGGTGGCCAGTACGATTTTCGAATGTTCTAATTCGATTTTCTACTCGGTGCGTGTGCGAGTTACCGCCACCGCGGCGGGGGCAAGTGAATTGTACTTTGCGAATTTAGACTTTAAAACCATAGCAATAAGAGCTATGAGAAGTCAACTTACTTTAATCACTAGTGGATAAAATGCGTTTTTACCCTCTCGTATTAAAGGATAAACAAGCGCTTTACGAGCTAGTGAGGGGAAAAAATATTTTCCATGATTTACGATGTGCCTATTCGTTTCATGATACGGCGGCTATTACGATCAGACGCCGACATTAGCAATAAATAAATAAATATTATAGGGCATTTTTACACAAATTGACTGTGCTGAACCCAAGAAGGCTTGTGCTGTGGCTACTCAGCCAATGATATATATAATATACAAACACTTAAATACATAGAAAACACCCATGACTCAGGCTCATCACATAAATAAATACCCTTACTGGGATTTGAACCCAGGATAACAGTATCCTAATATAGCCAATAGACTCCGCAACAGTCCTACAATCGATAAAAACGACTCGGTACACGTAAATTGAGATGGACGACCATTAAATGTCACTTAGTCTATCTCTGTTATTTGCCAAGCCATTATAACACGTATTCTAAAGGTGCAAAGTTGATTAGCGACACAGGAACTGAAATACGTCCCACGGACGTCCTACGTAGATGTTAGTGTGATAGTACGCCCTTGGATATAGGTCAATTGAACTGTTGTTGTCAACCTGGAGAAATACGTTACTCTGAGGTAGAGTTCATAATGTCAGAAAAAAAAACATTTTTGAATTTATGAACTTTTCGTTCTTTTTGGATTAAAAAAAACCATTAGAAATTAATTAATGTTGTGGTAACACAACACCGATGTCAATATCAAAGTAAGTCTATAATCATTCACTTACCTACCAATATTAAGAACGATAACCGATTGAACCTGTAATAGTACTTTTCGTTACTAGTAAAAAAAAATTTGATTTCCACGAGGGTGAAAGTTGGAGCCCGAGTGAAACGAGGGTGACAATCACCCGAGTATTAAATAAGTTTTTACACGAGTATCGAACCCAATTTTTCATAACAAACGCCTTAAAAAGTGAAATTTACGCTTGCGAAGCGTGCGCAAAGTGCACTTTTTACGCACTAGTTAGGAAAATATTTTTTTTCGTTTTTTATTGGAAAAATTGAAGTGGCAAACATTGTTTTTTCCGTATAAATCCGAAAAAACGAGGCTTTGGAAAGAAACGAAATTTTTTCCGGAAATTTTCAACGCTACTCTGAGGGCCTACAGCGAGTAGAAAACTCTATAATTTCCTGACTCCTCTTGTACTGTGTCGCTTAACTTCAAACTCAGATAAATCCATTCGACCCTCTCTGCAAATATCTACCCTATTACCTTTTCATAATACCAAAATCGCATGATCTGACAGATGGATTTACCTGAGTTTGAATTTAAGCGTAACGTTTTAACTCAGTTAAAGGCCTCTATGACTCTTTAATTTACAGTGTGACAGAGACAACCGTTGATCGTCAACATGTAACGCTTTTTTTACTGTTTTGGTTAGTAGCCATTGACTATAAATTGAATTGAATTCGGGCATTGAATATCGGTTAGGCTTATGGATAATACCGCAGTTCGACAATATAAAACAAAATTACAACGTGAAATCAAATCAATGATTTGTCAAAAAATCCATTAACAAATACTGTAGCTTTGGACAGGCAGTGGCGCATTTGCAGTCCTAGCCGCTCTAGGCCCCAGGCCATGTGCCGCCCCTTTCTCAGCACTATATACTAAAGACATAATTCATGAATTTACTTTATTCCCACTTTTAATTGATTCAGAAAATTGTTTAACTAAAAGCTAGCGGATAAGTTTATAATATTTTCCGATATTTTTTTGGCACGATTTGCCGCCCTTAATATCTCGCCGCCTTAGGCCCGGGCCTACTGGGCCTTAGGGCAAATCCACCACTGTGGACAGGTTCTGCCAATATCGTCTGAAAGACACAATTAGCACGCCTCGTCTATTCTATATCTAAATGGTATGTCTATGTCTTAACTGCTGCTCTGTGTCCTGTGTGTTGGCGGACCAGACTAGCCACATACTAACCTAAACACAAAAGGCCATAACTCATCAAAATACCAACTAACATAATACTATTTCGAATAAGTATGTTAAAAGTTTCAGCTCCGAAAAGGTCTTAAGAGCATGGAAATGAGTATTGAGATAAGATCATTTGTCTTTAGGTCTTGTGTGGGAGTAAACTGAAGTTACAACATAAGGAAATTAGTGAGGGTCGATAGTTGGTAACTGAGGCCGTAGACATTACAATCGCTTATCGGCCACGCCCGTAGAAAAGTAGACATTTATAATTGAAGTAATGTATTAAAAAATACAGACATCCTTACATAAATTGCCAGAGGCTCTACTGTAAGTTACTTTTGACGTAAGAAAACGTCTCGAACGCGTAAGTGATAATGTTACTTATATGGGTAACACTAACGCGATGGTAAAGTAATATTACGTTAAAAACTTACACTCAGGGCTCTGGGGCTCTAGTGTAATAAGTTTCTTTTGACGTAAAAAAAACGCGTAAGTGATAATGTTATCTATTTATATGGGTAACTCTAATGCGATGGTGACGTTTTGTTAAGTTAAAAACTTACATTCAGGGATCTGAGGCCCACGGTAAGCTCAAGAAGGCTTGTGTTGTGGGTACTCAGCCAACGATGTACTATGTAATGTAATATGCTGAGATGCAGCCATTTCGTGGTACTTCTTGTAATGTTTTATGATCGTCCGTTTCATGTAAATAGTCTGTCTCACGAATAAATAATTATTCTATTCTATCCTATACAAACACTTAAAATATACATGGAAAACATCCATGACTCAGAAATAAATATATTTGCTCAACACACAAACTGATATTTGAATCCAGGACTGTCGGCTTCACAGGCAGCCCATTTGGTCATTTGGGTTAAGTTAGGTTTTAGAACTGCGGCGCTACCGCCAAAAACGATATTAGGTCAATGTGGGTAAGACCGCCGGCATGCATACTATATATTTAAGGGAAGTCCGTCATATAATGACACTAATTACCTATGGTAGACGGTCTTACCCACATTGACCTTTCGTAAATTTCGGACGATTGTCTCTCTCACTCTCATGACGATGATGTCTTAATTGAAATAAAAGAGGAATATGCCCGAAAAATACGAACTTAGACGTTCGCGGCACCACAACAGAAACGCATTAGGTACTGGGAAAAAAATCGAATCAACATCATTCGGTCTTTCCAAATGATATGTAGGTACCAAATTATCAACAACTCGGCTTAGTTTAGTTCTTCGTAATATATCTAAATAAGAATTATGCGAAATCAGTTACTGCTTATACATACAATTATTCCAATGGGTATTCGATTTAATTGCCATTGCACGCAGAGACTGGCCGATGGGGTCGAAAAGTGCTCGAGACCACGGACTAGCAAGCGCAGCGTAGGATGTCCACCCACAAGATAGACAGAGGCGGTACCGCAAAAAACGATATTCGTACATTTCGGACCATTCTCTCTGTCACTCTCAATGACGTGATGGGTAAAAGAGAAAAATGCCCTCAATTTATGAATATCGTTTTTTCCGGTAGCGCCTCAGACGAAAGACGCTGGATGCAGGTCGCTTCCAACCGGTACATGTAGAAGTCCAAGGGGAAGGCCTATATTCAGCAGTGGACGTCTTATGGCTGAGACGATTCGATTTTAAATGATTACAAAACAAATAATGCGTAAACAAGGGGAACCATTTTGACCGTGACAGTCATATTATGGTTATCCAAAACAAAAGCTTGTCAATAAGATGGCGCCTACACGCGGCGAGGTGACTTCACGGCCTGAATCACTCGGCCGGTCCTCCCACCACACAAACAGGACAGAATTGCTAAATAAGTACTTTAGTTTTAATACGAGACTGCACAGATTTACCATTATTATATTTAGATCGAAAACCTAATTTGCCTGTGGACATAACTTCAGTTTAAAGAATGTTTATTTTTAACCCTCTGCAACTGACATGGTCATGTGATTGAATGATTGAATCTTGTTGTCAACATCATAAAGGTGACTTTGCAATGGCAAGGCGTCTGTTAGACCTCACATCAGTTGCAGAGGGTTAAAATAATCACTATTAGGTACTACATAGTATAAAACTACGCTTTCTCTGTCCTTATATCCCTGTGTATGCTTAAATCTTTAAAACTACTCAACGGATTTTCATGCGGTCTCTTTTAATAGATAGAGTGAAGAGGAAGTTTTATATGTATAATAACATACATTATTTGTGAAATTACATTGTAATTATATTGTCTTCGGTTGCCGCGATAATTACTCATGAAATAAAGCAACTAAAACGGATTAAATCGCGTATACTAATTTAAACTTCATCCCATTCATTCATAGATTATAATTACACACTTATTAGGTATATTTTATAGTTATATAATACTATACTCTGAAAGATTTCATTGAGGATAAGGATGCCTTTAAGCCTGTAGCTTGATACTGTAGTACAGATTATTCCATTTCTATATGGTCTTTACCTACTAGTGTCCAGTTTATTTGACACGAGACATGTTGTTCTCTTCTTTTTTTATTCTATTTGTTATATTGTTTTATTTTACTCTTTAGACACTTAGGGACATTATACATCCCTAATTATTGTATTTTTATTATTATTCATGAATATTTATTTGCATAAATAAATATTTATAGCTTCTGACGCATAGAGACATTTCTCTATATGCCTTTCATAACTAAAGTGTTATTTAAGTATGTAATGGACAAGCACAGAATGTGGCTTCTCACCAGGATGTACATGTGACTAAATTTGTTAATTGATAGAGCCTGCCAGCCTGAACATGTCATGCTCACTCAAAAGTCTTTGCTTATGGTGGCGTCGTTGATCGGGTCGCCACTTTCCCGAAGAAAGGTTGAGGGAGGCGATGGCTGAGATACGCGTCATACTCGTGAACGGGTGCTGTTTGTGGAGACCGGTCTGTTTTGGCTATTTGGGGCTATGTTTTAGATAGTTTTCTTCTTGTTTATTTACGTGATACACTTCATTCGGTGTTTGTTCATCTTTAAAAAACAAAAAGTGTTAGTATATTGAAATCATGACACCTGGAGACCTTATACATCTCTGGGGTTTATTTGTAATAAGCATGTATTTCTATTTTTGTGTATATTTTGAAAACAAAATTACTATACATATAATATTTTTTGAAACTTTTGATTACTAATTTTGTAATTTCTAAATTAGAATAAAGGACACAATTCAGATAAGAAAGCATATCGAACGTTTTGTTAACTTCGTTCTTAGCAGTCAGATTTGGACTTTGAAGTACCTAATTAATATTTATTTTTATTTTTCCTTTGGCAGAATTTTTGTAATTGTTGGATATGTTTTCTTAAAGAATAACGCATTTTTATGTAATTTGTATAAGATATCTTTTGTAATACTGTTTTGAAAAAATAAGTCCCGCCGAGTTTCTTGCCGGTCATAAAAGTCAAAATACTTCTCGGGTCAGAGGTGTAGGGTTAGAACCGGTGTAGTTTTTATTTTTCTCTTTTACTTTTGTATACTCGACGTGTAAAAGTGCCCTTGTGGCCTACTTACTGAATAAACGTTTGAGTTTGAGTTTGAGTTTGAGTATATTCCATTAAATAGTGGAGAAATACTAATATCAACATTGCACCCGTACGTACCTGGGCAATTCTCCACAATGTCATTGTCGGATTTGTAAATATTTTGTTAAATAATGTAAAACTAACACTCAACTTTTGAAGAATTCTTGTAACAATACTTGTGCTTAGTCTTAATTAATCTTAATTTACGAAGTTTCTTCTTTATGTTCGGAGATAATCGCAAGACGACAATGACGTTTGTGGAGAACTACCCACCTACGACGCCGGGGTGGGTCGCTACTTAAAACATAAATTCGCTTAAGAGAATTATAGAAATAAAAGTAGATTTTGCGTGCAGTTTAATAATAAATACAAGATAAAAATGATTATAAACACGACTAACTTGTTGAATCACGATCCATACTAATATTATTGCGAAAGTAACCCTCTCTGTCTGTTACCTCTTCATGCTGAAACCGCTGAACCAATTGAGATGAAAATTGCTATGGTAAAAGTTTGAGCTACGAGAAAGGACATAGGATAATTTTTATCAGTTTATCACCCCACCATAGTTTAAAGACGGGCGTGGGTGGCCGACGAAGTCGCGAGGAGAAGCTATATAGTCCATTACTAATGCATAGGTACTAATATTATAAAAGCGAAAGTAACTTTTTTTTTTATGATATAGGCGGCAAACGAGCGGACGGATTGCCTGGTGGTAAGCAATTTCCGTCGCCCATGGGCACCTGTAACACCAGGGGAGTCACAAGCGCGTTGCCGGCCTTTAAGGGGGGTTGGAGCTCTGGGAACTTTACTCACCATCAGGAACACAGCACTACATACCTGAAAGGTAGCAGTGCTATTATGGCTGTGGTCTTCTGTAAGGAGGAGGTACTTCCCCAGTTGGGCTGCCCCAGACTCAAGCGTGATACTTCGCTGTGCCCTACCTCTCATTGTTGGACGTAGTTTAAGGACATACCCGGGTCCAACTTCCTCTGTCTGTTACCGCTGAACCAATTGGGATGAAATTTGGTACGGAGAGATTTTGAGTTACGAGAAAGGACATAGTATAATTTTTATCCAGCAACCATACTTTAAAGACGGATATGGCTGGCAGACGAAGTCGCGTGGAAAAGCAAGTAACAAATATTAGCATATTACTTATAAATTAGGTATTTTATACACGGCATGCCGCCCCTCGCGTCGGTGACGTCATAAGGGTGGGTTCTCGAGGGTGTGCCGAGCCAAATTAGATCTAGTCAGGTGACTACCAACCTTACAGTTAGGTACAGACGACGTCAAAGATATGTATACACTTTTTCATCTTAATCCCTTGTAATAAGGTGGAAAGTGTATACATATATTTGACGTCGACAGTACATTTGAATATTTAAATCAGTAGCGCTACCGCGAAAATAGATATTTTTAGATTTCGAACGATTGTCTCTGACTCTCATGAACTCATGATGCTTTAACTGGAGTAAAAGAGAAAGATGCTCGAAATTATCGAACTTCGATGTTCGCAGTCCTACTGGTTTATCGTAAATTTGAATATTAAAACCCTGGCTTATGATATGATACTTCGAAATAAATAAATAATAAAATATTTTTTTCGGGACAATAAATCTTACACAAATCAACATAGTCATACGGTAAGCTCAGTAAGGCTTGTGTTGTAGGTACTAGACGACGATATATATAATAGATGAATACATATAAATACTTAAATACATAGAAAACACCCATGAATCAGGAAAAAATATCTGTACTCATCGCACAAATAAATGCCCTGACTGTGATTTGAACCTAGGACCATCGGCTTCATAGACAGGGTCACTTACCCACTGGGCCAAAGTTCGTCAAATCTGTTTGGTCCAGAGTCATGGGAGTTTGATAGGTATATGTATTTAAGTATTTGTATATTATTTATATTGTTTGCTGAGTAGTCTTGAGCTTATCGGCGCATGTTGGCGTTCTATATTCAAAATTTGACGTTAGTTCCATATTAATTCTCTGCACAACTACATAGACATGGTGCTTCAGTTAAGTTTTTCACTGTTAGCGAAATATGAGTCATTTTAGGTGCAACCCTCTTTCGTGAGTCACGAGAGGGAGGTATGACGTCAGACTGGGGCCCCAGGGAGACGCAGGGTTGACAGCGTTTTGGATCATACTTACATTACATAGCAAAATTACGTTCAGAAATGGCTGAATTGCAAAAATATTACCTAATTAATGAAGCAATGCATGTGCAATGAAGTTAATCAATTCATTCGTGTATACAAAAAAATATTTCTAAAAAACAGAAAGGGATACTTACCCACAGTTTTGAATACTATTAGCAGTTTACTTAATAAATATAACATGGACCACTTGAAAAAACTTAAGGTACCTAATTAAATGAATAAGATCGTGCGACTTGCAATGCAGAGGTCATAGATTCGAACTCCCGTTTGTACCAATGAGTTTTTCGGAACTTATGTATGAAATATAATTTGTTTACCAGTCGCTATTCGGTGAAGGAAAACGTAAGGAAACCCTCAGGGTTGGAAGGTCAGACGGCAGTCGCTTTCGTAAAACTAGTGCCTACGCCAATTTCTGGGATTAGTTGCCAAGCGGATCCCAGGCTCCAAAAGCCTGAACGACGACGCGAGGAAGATGAATGAAGTATATATTGTACCTATTGTGATGAGCACAGATATTTGTTCCTGAGCCATGGGTGTTTTCTATGTATTTAAGTATTTATATGTATCTATCTATTATATATCGTCGTCTAGTACCTACAACACAAGCCTTACTGAGCTTACCGTAGGACTAGGTCGATTTGTGTAAGATTGTCCCGAATATATTTTTTTGTTCTTATGAGAGGTAGGGCACAGCGAAGTACCATCAACGCTTGAATCTGGGGCAGCCCAACTGGGGAAGTACCTCCTCCTTACAGAAGACCACAGCCATAATATTGCTTACCACCAGGCAATGCGTCTGCTCGTTTGCCGCCTATGTCATAAAAAAATCCATACAAAGCATACATTTACACACTTTCATGAATGTAACTTGAATAGCAACGGCTTAATTGTCGTAACACAATTGAAAAACTGAAAGAGGAAAGATGATGTTGAAGGTAATTTAAATAAATTATCTTTTTAAGTATGCTCATAACGTATTTCATGCAATCGCCATTACATATAAAACTTACCGTCTTTATAGCCAGCCAATATAATAGCAACCATGTCAAATTGAACAATTTGCAACCCGGCGCTCAACTGCCTGTCATTTTTCTTCAGCTTAATGTGACAGGGTTCCAAATGCCCTGAGTTTTGGCAGCATCCAGTTGGCTTATAAGGAGATGAAATCCGCCAGATGCGTGACACAGATACACGGAATACGAAATCACTGCATTATGTTATACTAGATGATGCCCGCGGCTTCGCCCGAATGGTTAGAGGAAAATTTAACATATTGAGTCGTGGGAATGAGATGTTTTCCCGCTGGAAAAAGTAGCCTATGTCACTCTCCATCCCGTCAACTACCTCTACTTATGAAAATCACAATTCGTCACTCCGACCTCCGTTTTGTCGTGAAAGACGGACAAACAAACAGACACACTTTCGCATTTATAAATTATAATATTAACTAGTATGGACTAGCTTATCCTAGCGACTTCGTCGGCCAGCCATGCCTGTCTTTAAAGTATGGTTGCGGGATAGAAATTATCCTATGTCCTTTCTCGTAGCTCAAACTCTCTGCATACCAAATTTCGTCTCAATTGGTTGTTTAAGCGTGAAGAGGTCATAGACAGACATATAGAGTTGCTTTCGCATTTATAATATTCGCGAAATTCACAAAGTCGCGAGGAAAAGCTAGTATACGGTAAGGAACGGATGTACCTAATCAAAAAAAATTAAATATTAGAACACTTTTTTCTAATTTTGTCTTATTACGATCGTAAAACCTCACGATTGTGAGTTCGAGACAGCATCAGCATCAATAGTAACGTATGATACAACGCACCAAAAGTATCTGCCATCCTGTGTATTTTTTTACAAATGAGATATTTTCGACAGTTCGCGTTTCAAAGTTTCTATCGCATTTCAATCGATAAATACGCAGAAATCTGTCTTTATTTATGAAGTAATTGAAAAACGGTAGATAGTTTTGGTGCGCTGTTTCATACGTTACTATTGATGCTGACTGTACAACTCTAAATAAAAAGCTCCAGTTACACTGTATTTAGGTTAATTCCTGTAAAGGTTCTTATAGGTATGCGAATAAAAAAACGTCTCAAGAAATCTTGACGTTTTGAACCACTCCCCCATGACACGCTATTTTTCTATCCCTTTAACATTTAATATCACAGTTCGCATGAGACCCTCCCCTTGGCTATGACGTAATATGTCGATGGCCAAGGGGCAACAGCGGAATCTAACAAGATTTCTCAAGTCGGCATATACAACAATCTATTAACGGTGTTATAGGCACCGTTGACCATCTCTAAGGCAAAGCAGAACATGCTTCCAATTTAAATCACTTAAATATTGTAATATTGAGAGGTAGTTTTTTTTGCCCAACTGGGGAAGTACCTCCTCCTTACAGAAGACCACAGCCATAATAGCACTGCTACCTTTCAGGTATGTGGTGTTGTGTTCCTGATGGTGAGTAAGGTTCCCAGAGCTCCAACCCCACTTAAAGGCCGGCAACGCGCTTGCGACTCCCCTGGTGTTGCCGGTGCCCATGGCCGACGGTAATTGGTTACCATCAGGTAAATCATCATCATCATCATAAATTTAAGAGCCTGGCTCTTGTCGGTGGAGTAATCTCCATTCCATTCTGTTTTCTGCTATTTCTTTGAGCTCTTGATACGTCATGACGTTGACCTTTTCTTTGGTTTGATCTAGAAACGCACGTCGTGGTCTTCCACGACCTCTGCATTTTTCTAGTCTTCCTTCTATAATAGTTTTTATATAATCGTCATGACGTATCAGGTGCCCCAACATATTTCCTCTTCTGTTTTCAATGGTTTTTAGCAGACATCTCGTTTCTCCCACCATATTCGGGTAAATACTTAGTCAAAAAAAAACATAATTTTAAACACAAAACTATCATGAGGCTCGACTATATTAATTGTATAGAAAGGGAAACAATATTGGACTTATAAAACGTAAGTTCATATTTCGTTTTACGTAAGACTTCAATAAAAAAGTAGGTAGGTACGACAGGCATGGCGGCTGGCAAGCGATCAATAGCCTGGATTCTGCCTGGGCCGGTGGTACTGAGGCTAACTGCCGTTTAATTAAAGCCTAACAAACGCAGCAACGTGTTAGCTGATTAAGCTTTTGTACAAGGTGAAATTGATGTCGTGAACAATATGGTTTCCAGACTCCAGAGCCCTGAGTGTAAGTTTTTAACGTAATATTACTTTACCATCGCGTTAGTGTTTCCCGTGTAAATAACATTATCACTTACGCGTTCGAGACGGCTTTTTACGTCAAAAGAAACTTACACTAGAGCCTCAGAAACAAGTAGCAATTGAGCGCGACTCTCACTAAACACAGGCATTTATTTTACTTTTACGGGTTCATTTTGTGTATTTTAAGTGTTTCTATGGTTACCTTCTGGCTCCAGTATCAGATCAATCAGTGGTAGCATAATATTACATTGATATCAAACTTACAAATGTGTGCTAAAACATAACTGCTATAAAATTAAATTCCAAGATTGAATCCGAACACACATACACTGCAAGTTAAATAAAAGTTTGTAAAAAAGCTAATTTTACATATTATGACTTAAGACCATCTCGGAAAGCCTGCATAACCCCATTTTCTGCTACTGGTCATCTGCTCATCAAAATGGGAACAGTAAGTCGGTAAATTGTAAATCGTACTGGGACTTACAGCTTTCTAGGACACTGAGCATAGCCGGGGACAGACAGACATGGCGAAACTATAAGGATTCCTAGTTGACTACGGAACGCTAAAACAGATACTAGGTACAAGATTTCTAATCCTTCCTATACCTCTGACAGCCTCAGACCTGGGATTCCTGGAAAGATGATTGCCCGCAAGAAATCATGAGATCTCCGTAAGACCTCTTAATTAAACAGCGGAACAGGGAGCCAATTTTTAAGCACTCGACCCTCGAATAGTGACATTTTAAACTGTCTCAAACGCGAATATGGTATTTTAGATGAATTATAGAAATTAATAATCGTGGGTATCTAAACTACAAATTTTGTGAAAAGATAATGGTAAGAAACTTTTGTGTGTGATTATTTTCGTTCTCAGTTTTATAAATTCGTGCGCACGACTCTCAAAAATCGGCCGCTAGCAAAGCAATTATTATTTACTTAATAATAGCTTCAATAAATTATTTAGTTCTAAGGAATTCAGGTTGTAGCAAACAGCCCAAATTGATTTCTTCCATAAAAGCTCCGCCCACGGCTTAAGTAAATTGGAAGGCCACAGACCTTTGGGTTGGACTTAAACTAAATTGGCCTTTGCTTGATACGATCAATCAAGATTAGAAGTGTTTATTTTGTTTACTTGTACCGTAACCCACCCCAACTTTACAGTCCCCTTACCATGAGTTGTGACTTTGAGGTTTTCGATAACGAGTATCGAGTTTACTATCTGTGCATCTCGTTCGAACTAAAATAGTATAAGCGAGAAGCGCAGATAGTAAACTCGATACTAGTTATCGAAAACCTCAATGTCACAACTCATGGTGAGGGTATAGGGTGGCTCATTTAGATCGGTCAGTATGGGGAAATCTGGAACCATAAGACATGAAAAGTTTTGTTCTTAGGAACCATGTCATCGTATTTAGTGACAGAAACACTGCACAGTTGCATGCATAATTTGTAATAAAACTCAGTTCGGGAATCGAACCCAGTTGTTATGCCGAACCCGAATTGAAATAATTAAAATTTTCAAAACAACCTGGTTCGATTATCGAACGGAGTACAAAGGCACCCTTGAAAATTGTGCATACAATTTTGACAGTAACTTATTTCTTTATAAATCTCTCTCTTTTACACCAATTAGGGCGTTATGAGTGACAGAGAAAATCGGCCGTTTTCTAATATCGTTTTTCTCGATAGCGTCGTTGCTTCAAGGTTAACCGACTAGACTAGGACGTAAGTACTTAGTTAACCGTCCGTTAAGATACATGATGGCACGGTCCACCGACTAGGTCTCCGAGCTGTTGCCATGGCGACGAGAGATCTCGCGCAGCCACTGGAGCACTGGGTATTAACGATTTTCTGATCATACATATACATAGTGTGTAAATCTAATATGGGCTCTTCACGGCGCTAGTTGCCTTAGTCGCCACGCTTGGCAGGTGGGTTGGCGACCGCTGCTGCGTTTGACGGCCCTGACCATCCCTCGGATTTTTCCCTTTGTCGCCTCTTACGACACCCGCGGGAGATGGCGTGGTGCTGGTCTAGTCAGCTGGTCACACGGCAGCCTAATTAGAGTAAAAGAGAAAGATGTTCAAGAACACGGGGTAATATTGGTCATTAACTTTTGAACTATAAGGAATATCCTTTTAACAGTGATTATTACGTATTTATGTTAAGCATAATACCAACATCATCAAACTATTAAGCTCGCGATACTAAACCAACCATTTTTAGTAAAAATAGGTGATGATGATCCATGTTACCCCACTAATCAAATTTTAGATTTTTGCCAAAATCCTCGCCGTCAACAATATTTGGAACTTCCTGAACCAATACTGGAAACATATAAAAATGGCCCCTATTACAGGGCCATTAAGATCTACAACCAAATTCCTGCATCACTAAAAATATCTGGTTTCCCAAACAATCTCAAAAGTAAGCTGGTCGAGAAATGTTATTATAGTACCTATATCGGAATTCATGGAAGACAATTTGTACTGTTTTTATGTAGTTAGATTATAATTTTAATTTTTAACCTGTTTTTAGTGTCTGAATATTTATAAAGTGTAATAATGTCAAAAATGTTTGCTATACACACCAGGGTCCATGTATGTATTTTAATATAACTAATATTAAGAAATATACTTTAGATGCAAATAAAAATCTCTATCTCTCTATCTCAAATTAACCCCAGTTTACACAATGGTAATAAACTTCAATGAATCTCTACGGGATTTCATAGACAATCCCTCTAGTACTAACCAAGGCCAGAACATTAAAAAACAAGCACCATAGATCACCGATTGTCCATGCCCAATCGAGTGTGGCGCCGGGCAGAGACAAGAGGTTTATTTTGCGTCGTTTGGTTTGGATAACGACATTAAAGTTTTGGTACTTTGTTACTCGTTCGACTATATAGTGTGCGATTGGGTTATCATTATTACCATTACATACCACTCAGATTCGGTTGAGACCGTCTCACCCAATCTCACTGGAAGCGAAAACTCAGTAGGAGTATTCCAGTAGTACAAGGCAAGTGTAGTGCGGAAGGGTCCTGGATTTTCCCCAGGCTAGCTTCCCCCCACACAGTCCGCTTGCTCTAAAGCACAACACATGTGCATAAAGCCCAAGTAAGGTTAAAAAAAAAAAGGTTATCTTTATCACTTGATTTTTTTATAAATTGAGTTGAGTTTTAATAAATAACTATTATAGGACGTCTTTACACAAATTAAGTGAGCCCCACGGTAAGCTCAAGGAGGGTTGTGTTGTGACTCAGTCGATATATATTCATATAAATACTTAAATACAAACGATAAGAAAGTCGAGATTGTAACAGAAACATACCAACACAAAAGCGTATCGGAAAGAGGTAAAAATCTCAAAAATCGAGGTTTGGCAATCGACTTTTTCCTCCTCCAACACTTAACCAATCGGAACAGAATGATAAAGAGTTATTATGTGTCGGACTATTTTGCTTTTTGTGTTTTATGTACATTTGAATGATTAGCGACTGTTTGCGATTTGATGCAACGATAAAAAAGCGCAGAAACTATAAGCTGGTTATAATTCGAAATAGATGACATCTACTATTCAATATACTCTATGGATACTTAAGAAAAAGTGGCCAGCGCCAGCGGCGTCCAGAGCAAATCGAAATATTTTATAAAAACCTTTATTAGTAACTTAAATTTGAAGATGACACATGAATAGAACAGTCTTAGAGTATAAACAAGCCCCTGATGCTTTTGTTACCGCAATCTGTCACGGACGATGTCGCTTGTAACAGTCTACCATAAGGCGCTCTTTCTTTGTTAAATACTAGTTACCGCGTCACTATCGCATGTGTATTTTAATTTCTATTTCCTTATAATGTATCGTTAAAAAGTTAATTGTGATATTTATTTCATTTCAGAGTATCGAGCATCCCGTCGAATTTTTTTTTTTAACAAGACTGACCAGCGTTTGACCTCAGTCGCACCTGATGATGGTAAGTGTCGACGAGGTCGAGGGTGTAGCACGCTGGTTCAGTAACAGCCTATTCACTCTTGCCTTGAAGAAAAACCGGTTTGTCTGGGTGTTCTAGATAAAATTTAAATAAATAATTGAATTGATAAAGCGCAGTTTGTTTTAGCGTATACACTATAAACTAGTCAGTATATCTACTGTTCTAATTAAATAAGTGTTTGACGATAAGATGATTCGGCAGTTTGGTCGCCGTGACCTCCGAACTGTATTTAAGCCAATCGATAGGACATTAGGTGCTGTACTACCAACACAGAAAAAATAAATGTTTTATAATATACCGCGTGTGGCCTGTAATAGGAGCTTTAACTTTAGGCATCGTTTCTACACCAAAAACGTAGCAACATTTGTTCTACGACTTTAAATAATTCGGTAATTTATTACTTGTGATTTTTTCTAACAAACTAAATAGTATTTTCAATGAACAGCATCCAATAGTCTAGTTGACGTTTACTGTCAGCCTACAAACTTCATAGTTTTTGCAATACATTGCTTGCTTGGATAATCTTTTTTTATTAATATTTATTAAACTATAAGTTATTTTTAAAAGTCGTAGAACAAATGTTGCTACGTTTTTGGTGTAGAAACGATGCCTAAAGTTAAAGCTCCTATTACAGGCCACACCCGGTATATATTGCCGTGTGATGCCGGCTGAATACCCAATCTCATCCCGTGGGTGGCGTAAGAGGCGACAAAGGGAAAAAACCTACGGACGCCCAGCAGCGTCCGTCGAAACCCAATCTACAGCTACTGCGGTCGCCAACCCGCCTGCCAAGCGTGGCGACTATTGCAACTACCCCCAAGATGATACGTAAGTCATATTTGTGGGAGGCCTATGTCCAGCAGTGGACTGCATACGGCTGAAATGTATGTAATGTAATCGTTTTCAGCCTCCGTCGAAACCCAATCTACAGCTACGCTACAGTGACGCCCCAAGATGATATAAGTCATTTTTGGGGGAGGCCTATGTCCAGCAGTGGACAACTTTCGGCCGAGATGCTGATGAATAGTTGTTTTTTGTAGTTTTTTCTTACTCGACCTTCTTTATAATATTTTTGCGGACTTTTATTTATCCACCAAGACAGATAATTTCAGGATATATGGCTGTAATGTCTACGAAATGAATTATGACAATGTGTATCAAACACGCAACGATTGTCACGCAATTGCGAATCGAAAAGATAATTTGACCTACTTTCGATGTGCGTAGAAAAGTAAAATAAACTAAAGAAATATGGCGGCCTGACAACTGAATTTGTAAGGAAAACGTCTGACAGATGACAAAATATCTTCTTCTTCTATCTTATCTTATATAAAAGAAAGTGGAGTTTGTTCAACCGCTTATAACTCGAGAACGGCTGAACCGATTAAAATGATTTTGGATTGGTTGGAATCGTCACAGCCCTAATTGAGACATTAAGTACTAAAAATCACAAAAATCCCGTGATTTTTTAAAGCTATTACTACTTTTGTCGCTTTTTAAGCGGTACGAAGTTCGCCGGGTCAGCTAGTTATTATATAAATTAGTTTTCACTTAATTTAAGTAATTATCGCATGTTTGAGCTAAACAAGAATGTAATTTATGTATATACAGTCACCGTCCGATTTATCGGAACTGTGGGGGTGTTCACAAATATCTGAACAACGGCTCAATTGCCACGGCGATATAGTACATGTTCAGATATTTGTGACCACCTCCACAGCTCCTATATATCTGATGGCGACTGTACAATGACAATGTAACCATGGTTGTTTTTAAAAGTGCGTAATTGCGGAGGTAAAAGGTAGGTTTGTTTTTTTGTTCTATTGACCCCGATAATACATTAAAACAGTACCGCCTCTCCAAATCAATCATTTTCTTGACATTTCACAATATTACACATAAAATCGAAACAAATATTAACTTAGTTACACAAGGATAGAAAATTATACTTTATGACGCGGGTATAAAGCTTATTTTCGCTTGTAGTGGGTAGGATTATTTTGTATACGAGTACTAATAGCTCTGGTCATTAATTTTGAAACAATCCAGGTTACAAATCATTGCATGTTTACATTTTACACAAATTGCCTGAGCCCCACGGCAAGCTCGAGAAGGCTTGTGTTGTGGGTACGCAGCTAAAGATATACAGGCCCGTACCCTTACCATAATAATAATTCATAATTCATAAAATTTATTTCATAAAATTAATTATCAAATGAGAAACTACAAATAAATAAACAGCACAGAAAAAATCCCAAACCATAGATACCCGTAGGTCCCAAACTAGGCACAGCCTGTATCTTGGGTACCGTAAATGAGACAATGAGGCTTGTACTATTTTAGTGCGAACGAGATGCACAGATAGTAAACTCGATACTCGTTATCGAAAACGTCAATGTCACAACTCATGGTAAGGGTACCGGTGTCTCATTCAGATCGCGGTCAGTATGGGAAAATCTAGACATTCTTACACAAATTGACTGAGAAGCTCAGTAAGGCTTGTGTTGTAGGTACTAGACGACGATATATATAATAGATAGATACATATAAATACATAGAAAACACCCATGACTATCTGTGTTCATCACACAAATAAATGCCCTGACTGGGATTTGAACCCAGGACCATCGGCTTCAGAGGCAGGGTCACTACCCACTAGGCCAGACCAGTTGTCAAACTATTAGACATATAAAGATTTGTACTTAGTAACCATTTCATCGATTTTACGGACATAAAAAACTGAATGCATAGATAATAAAAAAACTTGTACTCTGTTCGAGAATCAAACCAGGTTATTTTGGAAAATAAAACTTTTTATTATTTCCGTTTGGATAAATGGAATGTGTAGGTAGCAAAAGTTACCATAAAACATGATATCTCCAATTAATAAAATGCATTGTAATTCAATGACTGGGGTCGATTCCAAAACTGAACACAATTTTTTTTTAAATCCATTTATGCAGTTTTTTTTTTGTCCCTAAAATCGATGACATGGTTACTAAGAAGAAATCTTTGTATGTCTTTTAATTCCAGATTTCCACATACTGACCTAAATGAGACACCTGCATATAATACTACACTTAGTCTATACGTGGCGTAGGGAACGGGCGTAGGTAATTTATTCACTTCAACCCTATACTATTGCGCCTCATGTGCTTGGCCCTATTAGGTTTACATATAATGCTGCCGGCACACATTCGCGCGAGTAGCGAGGCGAATGGCGAGGCGAAACGCGAGCACGCATGTGTACGCGGACGTCTCGCTATACCTCTCGCACCTCGTCTCGCGTTTTTGTATAGGCAAAGTCTCGTCGAACGTTTCGACGAATAGCGAGGCGAGTGACGAGCCAGCATGTCTAAACGCGGAGTAAATGTGTTCGGGTAACCGAAGACCAATCAATATAAGGACAATTTCAAACTTTTCAAAAGCCGTATGCCATTTTAACCTCTAGCCGCCCAGAGATCAAAATCTGCCAAGCCAAATGCAACTATGGTTTGTCATAATAGGATAGTTAACTGTATTATTTTTATTTTATAAATCGATCCCTTTCGTTCTAGGGATGAAATGTCTGTATGGGAGTAATGGCCTTAAAACTACACAAAAGCCAGAAATGAGCGTCAAAGTCTGACATTCGTATTTCCCGCGAAAACGCTCCTTACAAAATGATGAGAACGTATGACGTCACTTATTCCTAGCCGCGCTCTCTAAAGTATGGAGAAATAATTAAATTGCTATTTTGACCGCGAAATATTGCGTTTTGGAATATAGTTGCCTTACAATTTATTTTGCAGTAAACTGCGAAAATTTGATGGGCACCACGGTATTGAAATTTCGCAAATTAATAATGCTGTTCTTTTTAAATTTTGTAAACGTGATATCTTTAAATCAAATAAGTATTTATATTCAATTTTAATTGATTATATTCGTCATTGTGAACCATTTTCACTTAATTTTATTATTTTACTTAATATGTGTCAACATCCATATTAAAAGTCAAAATGGCATTCAATGGAAGAGCTTTTTATAGGTCTCCGGGCGGCTAGAGATTAAGCTAACTTTACTTTCTTGTACAAACTTAAAACGGAATAGTTACCAGGATAGTTATTCCCTGAGCGAAATGCTTGTAACAGTGCGGAAATATCGGAAACACATACTTGGTAACTATCCCGTTTTAATTAATAGGTAGTTGCAATCCGTATGACATGATACTTTGGACCCGGGTATGTCCTTAAACTACGTCTAACAATGAGAGGTAGGGCACAGCGAAGTACCATCACGCTTGAGTCTGGTGAAGCCCAACTGGGGACGTACTTCCTCCTTACAGAAGACCACAGCCATAATAGCACTGCCACCCTTTCAGGTATGTAGTGTTGTGTTCCTGATGGTGAATAAGGTTCCCAGAGCTCCAACCCACTTATAGGTCGGCAACGCGCTTGTGACTCCCCTGGTGTTGCGGGTGCCCATGGGCGACGGTAATTGCTTACCATCAGGCAATCCGTCTACTCGTTTGCCACCTTTGTCATAAAAAAAAAACAATGTATTTTTTATTATGCAGAAACGTCTGTTAGCGAATATCTGCGATATTTAAATCGAAGGAAAAAAACACACGTCACCCATGATGACGTATACGACGAGGGATAAATATCAAAATTGACAAGTCTAAGCGGTACTCGTATAGCACATGGTAGTGCACTGCTAGTGATCCAGTGGTTGTGGGTTCGAGTTCCGTCAATTTTTTCTATTTTTCATTCGATTTAAATATCGATGATATTCGCTAGCAGACGTTTCTGTATAATAAAAAATAATTACAGGATAAAAAATATGTTAGCTGATTCTGTATTAATTACCGCAACTTCGGTTCAAACACAAGAAAACTCCAATTGTATTTGTTTGTATCCTTCCAACTTTGACAGTTCAGTTTGGAGGGGAACAAAAATGTGAGACTATGACAAGGACTGACGAAAACAGCGCCGTCTCTGCCATACCTATAGAAAATTACATAAGACCTTTCGATCGTGGTATTATTAGCACGCTCCGTCTAGGTGGCTATAGCTGGGTCTTAAATATAAAATAAAATTTCCAGTAGGTATATGATCAGTTTTTTATTCATTGGGTTTTGATTCAACAGAAATAAGCTTACAATCGACATTACAGCCTTTAATATCACAATCAACATATGGCAATACTTATCCAAGTTGGCTTGTTTCACAAACAATCTTAAGTTACTATCAAGGTAACCACAAAGTGGTCTTTATATAAGTATCAAATCTATAACAATATTAGAATATATTCATAATTTTTTTTAACCATAACCAAGTATTTTTACCTTTTCAACTTCTTTTGTGTCTTTTTTTTAAACCGAGTCAATATGTCATTCCCTTTTGTTCATGAGTTAGGTAAGTCGGCAGAAACCGGCTTGTGTTTGTTACGTAATTATGTCAGTCAGTTAACCACGTGTCTTGACCATTAAGTGTTTTTTTTTAATAAAAAAAAAATAAGCTGCCAGAGACAATTCACAGCCTATATCGTTTATTTGTCATACATTATTAAACTCTACCATAAAAATATTTTTTGAAAATCAACTCCTAATGGTGAAAAGGGGGTTGAAAGTTTTAACCACTGCGTGAAGTCGCGGGTTGAGTCTATTCTCCTATAATCAATCATCAAATCATATATAATCACTATTTAAGCTAATCATAACAAGTTTTTTTTTTTATTCTACACATTTGTTAATTTTTTTTTAATCTCTCGAATATTGTGTAATAAATTTATCATCAAATCAAATCTAATACAAAAAATAGTACTGAAACTCACATCTTATTTTTCTATTTTGATCAACAACTGAATATACATATAATGACTTCGTTTCCAGTGATCCCAAAAATGATCCTCAATATTCTATTGACAGCTTTAGATACTTTAGATATTATGCAATAAGGACATTTTCGGTATTAGAAGAAAGATGTCATTGGTCCATCAAATTATTGATCGACCAAAATAAAATGTCACCAGAAAGAGGGTAGATCGCTAAGGAGTGTGCTTTGACTACCCTTAAATCTCGCAGAACATTAGTTATTCCGTGAGGATGGCGCTTGCAACAGATGCCGAAATATCGTAAACTTAGTCAAAAATAACATAAATGGTAACTTTTTTTGAGTAATAGTTGTAATTAATTATCAGTGATCGGCACTATGGGTGCAAAACTTTAACAAAACTTGTTAAGCGGACATAAAAGAGTGTATAGAACCATAAAAACAATCTAATTCTTACACTAAAATACTGGCATATCGAGATTCCGATATACAATTAAATTGGACACTTAATTTGCCAAAGTTATTCGTATTTTTCTTGATAGTTAGTATTACTACACCTCATTTCAACAAGTTTTGTTAAAGTTTTGCACCGTTAGTGCCGATCACTGTTAATTATGCAAAATAGAGGAAATTATACAAATTTTAACTTTTTTAATAAAGTTGAAATGACGATGGGAAACAGCATCTTGTAAAGAGTTAAAGAATTAATATTCAAATTCAGATTCTCCCGTGCTACCATCTAACCAGTCGCTCAAATCTTCCAATCTGTACTTATCAAGAGAACCATCCGGATCTTTTGTAGTAAACCTTCGGAACATGTCCACAATCTTCCCCTTGTCTTTCCCAGAAAATGGGGTGGCAATCCTCAGCGCTAAGTATTTAGCGATCACGGCGCGAACTAGGTAGGTATGATGGGCTGAGGCGTGCTTACGTCTTTTTGGATGCGAAGACCAGGGGAATCTTGGGGCCAGACGTCGAAGTATCAAAGACCTCAGACGGGCCGGAGATCCTTTTTCGGAGCGAAGGGTTTTTTCGCATTCCCAGCAAATTTTGAAAATCTCCTTACTAGGCAAGCATAAAGCATATATCCGTTTCAAAGTTATGTACTTATGAAACCAGATTTTTTTATTGGTGCATAAGGAATCTATGCAAGCCTCACATTTAAGGCATTTCGCAAACTTGGCTGCTATCCAGCCTGATAGAAACCCGACCATATTCTTTCTTATTGACAGGTCGGTTTCAGAATCCATCGCTTTGGAGTATTCCCTCACTAGTTTTGTCGCCTTCTCTTCCTCCTCGGTCTTCTTCATCTTTTTAAGCCTATACTGGCTGGAATATACATCGTCATAGGACCTTTTCCCAGAAGTTAACCTAATTGTTACAGCTGGAGAAAACCTGTCTTGCAATTTCCAATGCTCCAAAGGAACATTTTTGTCAGTAAATTGAGGATTTTTGTCAAGATAGTTGAATAATTTTTCATAAAACCCACGGAAACATTCTCCTGTTAACCTATCAGGATTCCAGCCGTAAGCACGCAGGTTGTTCACAAAGTTTTCAGCTTGTCCCTTGGAGAGCCTCTGAGGATTTATGTAGTTAATTCTTTTTTCTGTTTTCACTAACGTTCTGTACAAATGCTTGAAACTCTCAATGCAGATCAGTAATCCTATAAAACCACATGCCGGTTCTCCTTTTATAAAGTATCTGTAGCCTTGCATCCGTTTCCAAGCAAGATTCTCTCTATCCAACCTGGACAATTTGTTTTCTTCATTCAAAAACATACGTAGTAAGTATTTCTTCCCCGCATCTAAATATGATGCGATTTGATGCATCGGAATAGTAATTTTATTGTTAAGTAAACTATATAGCATGTGCATTGCTGTTATATATCTTTTAGTGGGTTCTGTATCTGTAAACATGTCCGGGAGCAGTTTTTCTCCAAGCTCCAAAGCTGGTATTAAACTTTTACTAAACGTCTCTGAAGTTAAACCAATCTTCGCTATATGATTCCTTAATTCGAAAAACTCAGGAGTTACAAAATGCATCGAGTCATCTGTGTGCAGTCTTCTTAATTGCCTGATTAACTGCCAGCGAACGTTATTCCCTTCGTAGTCTTTTAAGACTCCTTTGACTTTGAGGGTCTGCCGAGCGCTTTTAAGAGCCAAGCAAGGGTCTATCCATATTGCTACATGGCGGTCACATGACGGATGCTTGAAGGTAGTCTTTAGGTTTTTTGGATTGTCAAAGGAGCATCCAAGGTATTCTGCTGGAGTGAGAGTCTCCAAAGTCACTGCTACGACATTTACTCCAGCGTCATAACAGTGTGTAAGACAGATTCTTATATATTCAGCTTGTGTTTCTGCCGGAATGTTCCGTGTCAAAATGTATCCTACGGGCATCTTCCACTCTTCATCCAAACTCACCAGAACAAAAACATACGCCATAACAGCTTTGTCCTCAAAGTCCATATTTTCCCCAAAACCATAGTCCACCTGATCTGAATGTCCATCATTCTTTAAGAATACGTCAATGAACATCAAGCTACATGTCTGACTTTTGACGGATGATTTTTCTTTTAATATCTCAAAGGCTTTAAGTGATAGGCCTGGATCATAATTTTCCTTTAAATACCAGGCATATAGAACTTTCAGTTCGGGTAGCGGAGTGTTGTAGGTTTCTAAAATGTATTTGTAAGATGATGGAGAATAAAAATTCAGGTAGATTGCAAACTCTCTTAGATTACAATCTTCGTTGTCAGATTCATTATCAGATATCGTGACTTCGTTGTTCTGATAATCCCTGTCTAAACCACCAGCAAGTGACAAGAGGTGTGTTCCGTAATCTTCGCCATACTCATCTGAAATGCGATCGTCTTCATCTTCTTTCGGTATGCGATTCTCTCTTATTAACTTCTTTATAATATATTTGAAACTTTTAGTAATTTTACCTGTTGGTAAATTGGAATTAGTTGGAGACTTTTGTTTTTTAGTTACTTCTTCAGGTTTTATTAGGATGTCTTCTTTAGTGCTTGAATTGTCCTTTGCGTTCTCTATTATTTCATTTATGGTTTTAGACTTTTCTGATTCTTCTTCAGTTTCAATCGACTCACCTTGATCAGTTTTGTTACTGCTTTGAAAATTATTTGTCTCAATTTTATTGTCCTCTATTGGTGCCAAGTTTTCTTTACTAGAATCTTCTGCGGAGACTTTTGATTGCACCAGTAATACATCTTGTTTTTTTGTGTTGGAACTTTTGTTCTCAACTATGTATTCTTCAGTCATAAGTTTCTCTTTATCTTCAACATGTTTCTGACTTTCATAATCATCTTTCATTGATACTGTACTAATACCTTCTGCCACAACATCTTTGCCACAATCTCTTGTTATTTCTTGAACTGTAATGGTTTCAACATCGACGTGACTGTTACTTTTATTATTAGCGTTAAATACTTGACAGTGTAGCAAGTTTTCTTTCACTTCTTTGGTTTCACTTTGCTTAGTAATCTTACCGAAATGCTCTTCTAATGTATTTTCAGGACTTTTCTTATATCTATCTTTTGAAATATCTACATCATTATTTATACTACATGAATTATTTTCTTTAAGATCGTGTATACTTTTAATAAATGCAATATCAATTTTATCATTTGTTATATCACATTCAAACTCATTTATATTACTGGTTTCTACTGTACCTTTATTTTCAGTAACTCCGAACTCCATGCCGACATTGCTGGTATTATTTTCATCATTATCAGAGTTCTCTGCTTCACTGAGATCCTTAGTATAATCTATTGTATCTGTGGAAAGTGACCTTGGGAGTGTTGGTATCAAAGATCTAAAGTCTATGTCGCATTGTTCTGCCTTCTCGGCATACTTTTCTTCAGTAATGGCTCCGTGTTCTTTCAGCATGAGGAGCAGCACCATGTCCGGGGTCACTCTGTGTCCGCTGGCTGACTCTCCGTCGGAATCTGAGTCTGATCTTAGGTCAACACTAGACTCAGTGTAGTGGGAGTCGGAATCTGAGTCTTCATCATCTTCATCTTCACTCATAGCATTGTCCTGAAATATTATGTTTACTAGTTTATTTTTAAGTTAAATACATAAAGTTTCAAGAAAGGACTTTTTGCCTATTAACTTCATCTAAAATCCCCTCTTGGGCTACCCTGCTATGTTTAATTGAATAAAAATAGTGAAGTTTGGTGGAATGAAGAAAAGCAACTAGTACATGTATGGTTGATATTAATCGTTACATTAGGTTTTTTATAATGTTATTATTTTGTTTATATTTTTTCATATATTTTAATTTGTCGGACGTAGTTTAAGGACATACCCGGGTCCAAAAATTCGTAATTATTTTCACCGCACGTTCGTTGTTGATAGTAACGAAAATGACAGGAGAAATGCAGAGCGAGTCTAAAAACAACTACCATACCGAAGACGATGTTGACGAATACCGAACTGCCAATACTGAGCTCCGCGCCACGGTTTTCCCGAGGGATTACAGTACGGGGTTCTTCAAAAAAGGAGTGTACAGATTTATAAAGGGTCAGCAACGCGCACGTGACACCTCTGGAGTTACAGGCGTCCATAGCCT
Source organism: Grapholita molesta (assembly GCA_022674325.2). Lineage (NCBI taxonomy): Eukaryota > Metazoa > Arthropoda > Insecta > Lepidoptera > Tortricidae > Grapholita > Grapholita molesta. The sequence continues at coordinate 1,828,687 of CP053141.2, read as the reverse complement.
GCGGTAACTGCTTACCATCAGGCAGGCCGTATGCTTGTTTGCCACCGACGTCGTATAAAAAAAAAACTAAGTCGGAATAAGGAATAGCCAAACAACGAAAGTTACGAATGAAGAATGGGTGACGTAAGCAGAACGGGACGAATTGAAGAAGACAAAAAACGATTGAGACGAGCCTAGACAATACCATTTTATCTATATTAGCATTTCTTCACAGAGTGAGTGCTAAATATCCCATGATATTCCCTAAATCATCGTCATCATCATTTCAGCCTGAACACTGCTGGACATGACATAGACCCCCAAATATGACTTGTATCATCTTGGGTGTGAGTTGCCAGTGGCCACGCTTCGCAGGCGGGTTGGCGACCGGAGAAGCTTTTTGCTTGCTGCACATCCAGTTTGCCTGCAGTCTAGGAATGTGCTGTGAGCCATTTGCAATGGCAAGACAGATTTCATACCTCCTGGCTATCAACTCTTTGGATTTAGTTCTGAAATGCTACTCACTTCTTCAGCCGTTACGTTTTCAACTTCTCCATTCTCCTCCTCAATGGGCTTGCACTCCGGGGCTGGGTACTTGCACATGGTGATGGCTGATCAGCCACTGTTCCTGAAAGTTATAAGTGCCTAAGTTGTTTTTTTTTTTTCATTTACTGTTCCAAAGCTAAACTTGTTTCTGTATTATCTGCAGTGGTAGAAGTCAAGATAATGTGTGTCACTTAAATTCAAACTCGGGTGAATCCATTCTGCTTTAAGGTTGATTATCTAAAAAAATGTATAATAATCTGAATGCTTATCAACCTTAGAGCAAAATGAATTTACCTGAGTTTGAAGTTAAGCGACACATGTAATCCTACAAATGATTTATATGAGTATTTGTCTAAGTCTAAAAAATAGAAAAAAAAAAAAAATTCTACTCAGAATCACAAGTTCTTTCCATTACAATAGAAAAAAAAAGTTGTTCCAGAGAATTCCATACATTCTTGAAATTTCCTCCTTTGTTTGTTTTATTGCCATACAAAACATATAATGGTAACTAACAAGAAAAATTAATTCTTAAAAGGAAAATAAACAATTTTTGGACCCGGGTATGTCCTTGAGAGGTAGGGCACAGCGATGACCATCACGTTTGAATCTGGAGCAGCCCAACTGGGGAAGTACCTCCTCCTTACAGAAGACCACAGCCATAATAGCACTGCTACCTTTCAGGTATGTAGTGCTGTTTTCCTGATGGTGAGTAAGGTTCCCAGAGCTCCAACCCCCCTTAAAGGCCGGTAACGCACTTGTGACTCCTCTGGTGTTGCGGGTGCCCATGGGCGACGGTAATTGCTTACCATCAGGCAATCCGTCTGCTCGTTTGCCGCATATGTCATAAAAAAAAAACAATATTTTTACCTATTGTATCAGAAAGTGCTCATGATTCTGGGTAGAAAAAACATAGTATTTACTTAAAATAACAAACTCTGATTGTATAGATGTTTGTTACTTCACGAGAAAAGCAAAATCAACTGAATACCACTGATACTAGAATGTCCGTTCTCAACTATCTTGCATTACAGCATTAGTAGCAGCAGTATGTAGTTGTAGTCAGTTACTGAAATCCTAAAATTAACTAGTAAGTAATATAAATAAATAAATGTATTTTTTTTTATTTTTATGATAAAGGTGGCAAACGAGCAGACGGATTACCTGATTGTAAGCAATTACCGTCGCCCATGGGCACTCGCAACACCAAGGGAGTCACAAGCGCGTTGCCGACCTATAAGTGGGTTGGAGCTTGTAACAGGTCGCAATGACACTGTTACATGTATGGTTCTATGTTGAAACTGTTTCTTGTATTCTGGTTAATAATATTGAAAATAAACCTTCGCTTCATTCTAACCTCCCTTAAAAAAAAACCTTTCCTCAACAACGAGTGTCAATCTGACATTTTAAATGTCAAATGTACTGAGCTGTCATAAGGCTGAACCTGTCTATAGGACCCAGTATTTTTGTGCTGGCAATAATTTTAATTTCCTCTTTAAGTTTCTGGCAACAATTTAAGTCTTCTTCCGTTGGACGGCCTTTGACGGGTTAGTCGACGTTATTTGGTGTCGAATTAAATCTGAGAAAGTTGCTTTATTTATTGCAGTGTTTTTACATTTGAACGGTGTAAATTGCCGTGGTGATGTGCAGTGATCGTCGGGTAAGTTTATTTCCGCGACCGCGCTTTCAAATGTACTCTTCTGTCCAAATTTTAGTTTCTATGGAAAATATCAATTGCGACGTATTTGTTTGCCATCAGAACTCCGGGAGCCTGCAATGTGGCGCAGCCGCGAGGTAGTGCCCTACTATTAAAAAGAGGCAAACGTAAGTTTTTGCTTCTTTTAATGACGGATTCGTCTTGGTGAAGAATTTCGCATTGAGATTTAAATATGTCTGACGAAGCGTTTCCTTTGCCAACAGGTCGGGGGATAACGTTTCGCCTCTTTTTCTTTTTTTTTTTTTTTCTCTCTTTTTCTCTTTTTTTTTCTACCTCTCTTCTTTTTGAGCTCCGCGTTTTAAACTCTTAACCCCCCCATTTTGCCCTTTGAAATGTAACCTCGGAATTCAGACCCGCCCTTCTATCTACTCGCCATGTGTGGTCGGGTTGACACCCCGACGGCAGAGACTACGCCGCAGCGGAAGGCGAGCGCCACCATCGCGTACATGCGCTAAATAAAGGACACGTGTTCCCCATATTTTTTTTATTAATAGCTCACTTCTTCTAAGGAAATTAATATGTAAACATCGACCAAGAGGCATTGACTCACCTACTTCTCCTCGAGCCAAGGCAGCTCCGAGGTGGACAACAGAGGATTCCACTCGGTGACTAAAACACAGGTCGGTGTCTTTTTATATATTAAGGAAAGGTACCTCTCATAATAATGTCACAGGCTTAAATATTTAAAGCAGGAATGTAAATAGCTTAAGTTTCAGTAAACCAATGTCTAGCTAGTTTAAGTATGTCCTGGAAGTGGAAACCCTTGTAAAAGCGATTTAGTGTCTCCGTATTAAAAATTACCCTCTATCCCGGAGATTGTCTTTCTCTTACATTTAAACCCCTCCCTTGAGATTAAAAGATCTGATTTCTCCCAGGTGCTATTGGGGCTCCGACCCTGATATTTGTAAGCCCACGGCGCCCGAACTTTAGTTTTCTTTTTCCCTCATTAAATATTAATTAATTTTGTATTTAATTAGGGCTTACATTTTATTTTTCTTTAATCCGGGGTCGGATTTCCTAGCCCTGAAACGATTCTAAAAGGTGAGATTTTTTTCCTATTTTCTTTCTAATTTATCTGGTGAAGTGCATTTTTACTCTCATCAAGTGGTCGCTTCTCGACTTAACCATAAAATATATTTATCCCCAATAAGACTATTACAATTGGCGGTGTGAACAGGGACATGACTTATTTTGTAAATTTACTACAAGTGTGGTTTCCTACTTCTAGAACGGTTTTCCTGGACATAGTGACCTTTACTTAATGTATATATAACTATTTTTACCTGCTGTGTTCTATTTTAGTGTGTGTTCACAGGTACACATAGTAAAAACTTATAAAATAATAAACAGCTGTGCTTTTGCTTAAAAATCATTTGGAAACAAATTACTAATTTATAATAATTTACTTAATTAATAGCATTTGCTTACAAAAACTCATTTGCTTAATGGCATGTAACCAATTTTAAACTACGGCTTGTCTAACTTTAAATATAAAATAAGAAATCTGTTGATATTTTGGTCACAGATCACCTATACTAGATAGTACACTTGTGCTGCTTTATAAAAAATTTTAACTTTGAAACTTTTTGCTTATAAATTTAATATTTCATGCTAACTTAGAAGTGCACGCCTTTTGCTTGTGGGGAACAACAATATTTTTAAACAGATTTAACCCTACTTTGTTATTTAATTTAAGATTTAAAAAATAGCTTCTAGCGGAGAGCCTATAAAAACTTAATTTTAATTTTTACTCCTTCCTGCTTTGGAGTTTGAACTAAATAATTTTGGAAATTCATACAGTATGTATAGAAGGTACCATCGGTAGTATACGGGGTGATTTTGGACATTCGGCAAATATACAGTGTGTAATCACACATAGTGTAAAAAATATTTTTTCTTGAATTTTTTTTTCTTGTAACCTAGGTCACATCTACTGTATACAAGGTGTTTATAGGAGGTTATACAGGGTGTCCTAAGATCAAATTTTTGACTTTTAAGATTTTTTTGTGTTTGCGAAATTTAATTCCTTTAGCGAAGGGTAACCTTATACAGGTAAATCCGTAGCTTTTCTTAGGAGTATACAGGGTGTAAACATCAACTTAAAAAAAAAAAAATTGAATTTTTTTTTTAACTAGGAGTAGTCCATAGTGTATACGAGTACTCACCGGTCATATACAAGGTGCTTTTTCTGAACTTAATTTTTTTCCCTGAACTTAAATTATTTTTTTATCACCTTGATTTAAATATTAAACTACACTTAGAATATTTGAAACGACATCCACTGGGTACACCGGTCGGTTGTATTAATTAAATTTAAATTATTTTTGAAATTTGGCTACAACTTAAGAATAATTATTAATATTTTAGAAACATTGTAAGAATACCGGTTGCCTTATAATTAACTTAGTTTTTCTGGATTGTAAACATTATCGTACATCCACATAGTCCGGGGAAATTGCTACACATCTGTCGGAGACTCGTTAGAATGTCGACTAGCGGTGAACATGAACTGGATCCCAGTATAGCGGCTCCTCGCCCTGTACCAGCTCCAAGATCCAACCCGGATCGAAGTGATGGAGCAGTGGACCATTCTCAATTTATGCCTCTTCAAGGGGATTTGATAATTCTTTCTGGGTACCGCGGGTCCGGTCACAACAGTACAGACCGTAGTGAGCCACGACTCCCTAACGCACTCAACCTTCCGCCAATAAACCAGACTATGATGATGGACAATAGAATCAACCACATGTATTCCAAACAAACTGATCTTACCAAATGTAAAATACACTTCTTAACTAAAACTTGCGTACGCGAGTTCTTAATTCAAGTTGAAGAGCTTCAATTAGCGCGCCGCATCGATGAAGTGTACCTGGGCCTTCTCGTGCTTACTATCGGATTTCGCACTCAAATGGTTCAGCACCGTGCGCGGGCAGTTCACGTCCTGGTACGGACTGAAACTAGCTCTATTGCAACGCTTTGATAAAGACGACTTTGACTATCAACTTCAATTTCAACTTCGCACGCGCAAGCAGAAGCCGAGGGAGTCCTTGTCGGACTACCTGATAGACTTAATGGATCTGAATAGCCAATTAACTTATCCTTTGTCGGAAGCTATTTTGATAGTAATATTAAGACATAATGACACCCTCGTTGATGGTACACTTCGTAGGAAAAATGTTTCCTAATATTGATGTAGTAGTGAGACTTAGCAGAGGTAGATGCATACACGGTTACCTACTGTTTTTTCAACACAACCCCATGCGCCTAGCTCGAACTTTGATAAGCCTGCTAGGAAGTATAATCCGGTTGAGGTTAAGACCCAACTTACTTGTTTAAAGTGTAAAAGACCTGGACATCATTATAGAGAGTGCAAGACTATTAGAGGCACCGTATGCTTTAAATGTAATAAGAAGGATGTTACCACTTTGACTTGTGACAACTGCAACCCTAAAACTTCTCAGCCTCGTAGTTCAAAAAACGAGTAGGCGGCGGTCGTACACCGTTTCAACCTGAAATGCGTAGTGCTACGACTGCTCGTCACGTTAAATTCAATAAAACTTTAAACTCTAAACCCTCCCTGGGTGAGGCCCGGGAGGAATTTGATGAATGGTTAAGATTTGTTAAGATTTTCTTTGAGGTTCATCGGATAGCTCCAGTCTTGTATGTCAAGGACGATGATGATAGACCATATTTGACTTTTCATGTTAAAGATGAGGAACATTCAGGATTGTTGGATAGTGGTGCTACTACTTGCGTTTTAGGATCTGGTATTCACAAACATTTTGAAGAGACAGGTCTCCAGTTGGAGAAAACTAGGATGTTCGGCAAAGCTAGCACTGCTGACGGCACTCATCGTAAAGTCGAAGGAGTACTGAACCTCCCTATTACAGTTGATAATTCTACTCAGCTAGTACCCTTTTTAATAATTCCTTCATTTGAACCTCCCATTATTTTGGGATTTGACTTTTGGCGAAAGTTTGGTATAGCGAAAGATCTTTTAGAGAAGATTTCTTTTAAAACTCCCAAGGGAGCTCACGTTTCTACTGTAACTTCAGCTGCCAGGTTGTCTCCAGTGGAACGTGAACAGTTAGACTGTGTTATTAAGGAGTTCGAAGATATTTCTTACGAAAAGAAAGGCTTGGGACTGACTCATTTGGTAGAACATAAGATTGTTACTAAGGGTGAACCTTTAAAGCAGCGTTATTGGCCGTTAAGTCCTGCGAAGCAGAACGAGTTGTATGCTGAGGTGGAGACGTTGTTAAAAGAAGGCATCATTCAGCCGTCGAAATCCCCTTGGTGTTCTCCGGTGCTAGCAGTTGAGAAAAAGGATGGTAGCGCTAGGCTGTGTCTGGATTCTCGCCGTCTAAACTCGGTTACCATAAGGGATGCTTATCCTCTACCCTACACTTCTCGGATTTTGGACAATCTTAAGGACGCGAAGTTTATAACTGCTTTGGATTTGTCAAAGGCGTTCCTGCAGATAGCTTTAGAGAGTACCTCTCGCTGCAAAACAGCCTTTGTTGTACCTGGAAAAGGTTTGTTCGAGTTTATCCGTATGCCGTTCGGAATTACCAATGCTCCGGCGGAACTGCAGCGTCTCGTTGACCGTCTTTTTGGTCCCGAATTCGATGATATAGTGTTCAAATACTTAGACGACTTAATTTTGATTTCCAAGACATTCGACGAACATATTGATCTCCTACGTAAAGTTCTCCATATCCTGAAGGACGCGGGTCTTACTGTAAACCTAAAGAAGTGCGAGTTCTGTAAAGAGAGACTGCGTTATTTAGGGTATGTGATAGATAGGGATGGTCTCCATACGGACCCATCCAAGTTAGAAGCCATTAGGGACTTCCCAAGCCCGTAGTCATAAAACAACTCCGCGGTTTCATTGGTCTTTGCTCATATTACCGTAGATTTATCTCTAACTTTGCTGACATAGCTGCGCCTCTGTGTCGTTTGACAGGAGGTAGCAAAAATTCTAAAAAACCCGTTCTCTGGGATGCCGAGGCGGACGAGGCGTTCGATCAATTAAAATCCGCTTTAATGTCTGCTCCAGTGTTGCAGTGCACGGACTTTAAAAAACCTTTCTTCTTACATTGTGACGCGAGCTCTGTTGGAATCGGCAGTGTTCTCTGCCAGGAAGACGACGAGGGCATACAACACCCTCTTGCGTTTTATTCCAGAACTTTATCTAAATGTGAGAGAAACTACAGCACTACGGAAAGAGAGCTTTTATCTATCTTGAACTCCATTGAACATTTTAGACCCTACGTGGAAGGGATGAAATTTACCGTCGTAACTGATCATGCCAGTCTTCGATGGCTGTTGGGTTTAACCAATCCTAGCGGACGCTTAGCAAGGTGGGCCGCTCGGATTTCTCAATACACTTTTGATATAGTTCATAAAAAGGGCTCCTTACATGTAGTTCCCGATTGTTTATCTAGAATTGAAGTTGCGGCCATGACGGTATCAGCACCCGTGGTCCTACCGAGTGACGATATTAATGATCTTTGGTATAAAAATATTTTTGTAAAATGCCAACAGTGTCCCACTAAATATAGAAATTACAAAGTGGAACACGATACCTTATTTAGATATTGTAAGCCCAAATATAAAATGAATTCGCGTTTAGACTGGAAAATTGTAATTCCCCGTGACTCGGTTATAGAAACTATTAGAGACAACCATGATGATATAAATTCAGGCCATTTGGGCACAACTAAAACCTTGCATAAACTAAAAACTCATTATTATTGGAATAGAATGTTCAAAGATGTTCGAGATTATGTGAGTCGTTGTGACACTTGTAAGTCTTACAAGTCGTCCAATGCCCCACCCCACGGCCTGATGGTGAATCCTAAAATTGTAGATGCCCCTATGATCATGCTCTCCATGGATATTATTGGCATACTTCCTCGTACTTATTCTGGTCATCGTTATATTCTTTCTGTGGTGGATGTTTTCACAAAATATGTCTGGCTTTTTCCTTTAGTTAATGCTACCACCCACAGTATTTGTAAATTTGTAGAACGAGATATATTCTTAAAATTCGGTGTCCCCAAAATTTTGGTTTGTGACAATGGGACACAGTTCACTTCAAAACACTTTGTAGATTTTCTAAAAGTTATAATATTGACAAAATTTTCTATAATACTTTGTATACCCCCCAAAATAATCCTGTAGAACGTTATAACAAAACCGTGGAGACGTGCATAGCTTGCTTTGTAAAAGATGATCACCGTCTATGGTCTAAACCATTACCTCACATTCAGTTAGCTCTAAATAGTTCAATTAATTTTGCTACTGAACGTACCCCTAATTTTCTTATGTTTGGACGAGAGGTCATCATAGATGCCTCCCTCCATCGATTTAGTGACAATATAGATAATTTAGATGACCTCACGATTGGTAATCGTCAAAATCATATAGATTCATTTAAGAATTTAAAATCTGTTTATGAACAAGTAACACAGTCTCTTTTGAAAGCTTTTCAACGTAACGCTAAATTTTATAATAAAGGTCGAAAATCCATTACCTTTAAAGTTGGAGACGTCGTTTGGAGGAGAAATTTTGTTCAGTCTAACGCTGCTCACTATTTTTCGGCTAAATTGGCACCTAAATTTATTAAGTGTGAAATAACTGAGAAAATTTCGGATATTGTTTATGTTCTAAAAGACCTCACAAAGGGTACATCTGGTAGATACCATGTTAAGGATATAATTAAAATCTAATCAGAATCTCCACTTTGCTGAGTTCCTAATTACAGTCTTGTAAAGCCTTAAATTATTTTTTTTTTTTTTTGTTTTTGAATTGGTACCGTAGTCTTTTCTTAATACTTTGGCCCCGTCATGATTTGTTACATTTCTTGACACTTCCCCATGTAGGGATGGGTTAGAATACGAAATGTCCCTACCGTGCCGGAAACGTGTCGTAAGAGTCGACTAACCGTGCGTTATCCTCCACAGCTCGTCTATTTTTTTAAGCTTACGGTTAAAAACTTAATATAAAAAAACCGTATAATACCTTTTATTATTATTTTTTCCACTTTTTTTGAAAGTAGAAGTACTACGGAGGACTTCCCCATGTAGGGATGGGTTAGAATACGAAATGTCCCTACCGTGCCGGAAACGTGTCGTAAGAGTCGACTAACCGTGCGTTATCCTCCACAGCTCGTCTATTTTTTTAAGCTTACGGTTAAAAACTTAATATAAAAAAACCGTATAATACCTTTTATTATTATTTTTTCCACTTTTTTTGAAAGTAGAAGTACTACGGAGGACTTCCCCATGTAGGGATGGGTTAGAATACGAAATGTCCCTACCGTGCCGGAAACGTGTCGTAAGAGTCGACTAACCGTGCGTTTTCCTCCACAGCCCTTCTATTTTTTAAACTCTTTCTTTTCCTTTGGAAGGAAAGAGAAAGGTCTAACTTAACTTTTCCACTTGTTTTCCTTTTATTGAAAATAATTAACTTTTTTTTATTATTTAGTCCTTTTCTTTGAGAAAAGGAGGGATTATCATTGATTTTTTTTGTAACTTTACCTTAAGTTCTATTAAATAGAACCATTTTTTATTATTAAAAGGAAACGGATTTCACATAATTATGAACAATTACACTTTAGGCTCCATAGATAGTAGTTGCCTTTTCATAGTTTGGAGGTATTGTTGAAATTTAGTGATTCTCTTAGCTTTATTATTAAATATACACTAGTAAGCTTATTTATGACATTTTCTACTTTTAAAATTCTTTCTAAAATAATCCCGTGAGAGCTTACGGTTAAAAACTTAATATAATAAAACCGTGTTAGTAACTTTTATTATTATCTTTTTTCACTTTTTTAAAATAGAAGTACTACGGAGGACTTCCCCATGTAGGGATGGGGTAGAATACGAGATGTCCCTACCGTGCCGGAAACGTGTCGTAAGAGTCGACTAACCGTGCCTGTTTCTAATTCGACAAGAGACAACTTTAGTTAGGTATGGCCAAACCTAGACATAACTTAGCTTGTATTTAGATAAACACTTAGCTCTTTATTTAGATAAACTTTAATTGCTAACTTAGTTGCTAATTTAGTTGCTAACTTAGTATTAAAATTTAAATTTAGTTTACTTTTTAGTTGTTATAACTTCTCGGATTTGACAATTGGTACCATTATCTCGGCTTTTGACTTTTCCCCCGACCTCAAAGGATCCTTGAGGAAGGGGAGGACCCTTCGACCTTTGTGTCGAAGTTGTCTGGGGAAATACCCATTATTTTTTTGGTCGTTCCCTTGTGTAGGGAAGGTTGGTGGTGTTGCGCCAGCCACAACGGGCTTTATGAGTTGTCACCGTACACGCTCATTCTTCTTCTTTCTTCTTCCCTTGTGCGGGGAAATCTGGTGGTGTTGTGCCAGTCACAAATAGGGCTTATCAGAGTTGTCACTGAACACTCTTTTATTTTTATTTTTTCCATCCCTTGTGTATGGAAGTCTGGTGGTGTCGTGCCAGTCACAAATAGGGTTTATCTGAGTTGTCTCTGAACGCTCTTTTATTTATATTTTTTCCATCCCTTGTGCGGGGAAATCTGGTGGTGTTGTGCCAGTCACAAATAGGGCTTATCAGAGTTGTCACTGAACGCTCTTTTATTTATATTTTTTCCATCCCTTGTGCGGGGAAATCTGGTGGTGTTGTGCCAGTCACAAATAGGGCTTATCAGAGTTGTCACTGAACACTCTTTTATTTTTATTTTTTCCATCCCTTGTGTATGGAAGTCTGGTGGTGTCGTGCCAGTCACAAATAGGGTTTATCTGAGTTGTCTCTGAACACTCTTTTATTTTAATTTTTTCCATCCCTTGTGTATGGAAATCTGGTGGTGTTGTGCCAGTCACAAATAGGGTTTATCTGAGTTGTCTCTGAACACTCTTTTATTTTAATTTTTTCCATCCCTTGTGTATGGAAATCTGGTGGTGTTGTGCCAGTCACAAATAGGGTTTATCTGAGTTGTCTCTGAACACTCTTTTATTTTTATTTTTTCCATCCCTTGTGTATGGAAATCTGGTGGTGTTGTGCCAGTCACAAATAGGTTTTAACAGAGTAGTCACAGAACACTCTTAAAAATTTTCTATAGACACTTTCGAGTCAGAGCTACTTTTCTTTCAAATTTCATTAGTTTTTTTTTCGAAATTTCATTAATTATTAAATTAAGGGCGGTGGCCCGTATTCAAATTAACAGTTTAACATACATTCAATTACATTTTTCCCTGCTTGTTTAAATCCCCATTCCGATACTAACATTACTAACACCCTCTAAATTCCGCTTATTAACTGCTTAAAACGCAATCAACTAACATAACGCTTTGCATCCTCGCTTAAAAACATCCTTAGCCATTCTCCGATACTAACATTACTAACACCCTCTAAATTCCGCTTATTAACTGCTTAAAACGCAATCAACTAACTTAACGCTTTGCAACCTCGCTTAAAAACATCCCTAGTCATTCTTCGTCAATCAGAGTTGTCACTGAACACTCTTTTATTTTTATTTTTTCCATCCCTTGTGTATGGAAGTCTGGTGGTGTCGTGCCAGTCACAAATAGGGTTTATCTGAGTTGTCTCTGAACGCTCTTTTATTTATATTTTTTCCATCCCTTGTGCGGGGAAATCTGGTGGTGTTGTGCCAGTCACAAATAGGGCTTATCAGAGTTGTCACTGAACGCTCTTTTATTTATATTTTTTCCATCCCTTGTGCGGGGAAATCTGGTGGTGTTGTGCCAGTCACAAATAGGGCTTATCAGAGTTGTCACTGAACACTCTTTTAATTTTATTTTTTCCATCCCTTGTGTATGGAAGTCTGGTGGTGTCGTGCCAGTCACAAATAGGGTTTATCAGAGTTGTCACAGAACACTCTTTGTTTTTTTTTTCATCCCTTGTGCGGGGAAATCTGGTGGTGTTGTGCCAGTCACAAATAGGGTTTATCAGAGTTGTCACGGAACACTCTTTGTTTTTTTCATCCCTTGTGTATGGAAATCTGGTGGTGTTGTGCCAGTCACAAATAGGGTTTATCAGAGTTGTCTCTGAACACTCTTTATTTTTTTTTCCATCCCTTGTGCATGGAAATCTGGTGGTGTTGTGCCAGTCACAAATAGGGTTTAACAGAGTAGTCACAGAACACTCTTAAATTTTTTCTATGGACACTTTCGAGTTAGAGCTAGTTTTCTTCCAAATTTCATTACTTTTTTTTGTAGAAATTTCATTAATTATTAAATTAAGGTCGGCGGCCCGTAGTCGAATTAACAGTTTAACATTTATTCAATTTCATTTTTCCCTGCTTGCTTAAATCCCCATTCCGATACTAACATTACTAACACCCTCTAAATTCCGCTTATTAACTGCTTAAAACGCAATCAACTAACATAACGCTTTGCATCCTCGCTTAAAAACATCCTTAGCCATTCTCCGATACTAACATTACTAACACCCTCTAAATTCCGCTTATTAACTGCTTAAAACGCAATCAACTAACTTAACGCTTTGCAACCTCGCTTAAAAACATCCCTAGTCATTCTTCGATACTAACATTACTTAACACCCTCTAAATTCCGCTTATTACCTGCGTAAAACGCCTTCAACTAACTTAATGCTTTACAACCCAGTTTAGAAATTATTTTCCTCTCCCACATTAACGTCATAGTACGGCCCAACCTCACCAAACTTAAATTTATTTGTTGTATTTTCGGTCGGAGGCCTGAGTTGCCCATCCGCACCAAACTTAGATTCCTTTTGTATTTTCGGTCGGAGGCCTGAGTTGCCCATCCGCACCAAACTTAGATTCCTTTTGTATTTTCGGTCGGAGGCCTGAGTTGCCCATCCGCACCAAACTTAGATTCCTTTTGTATTTTCGGTCGGAGGCCTGAGTTGCCCATCCGCACCAAACTTTAATTTATTTGTCGTGTTAGCGGTTGGAGGCCCGTGTGCTCAACCGATCTCTAGTAGTTAAATTTAAATTTCTCGTTTAATAGCCTGATAGTTAGTTTCAAACGTATTATTATATAACAATTAAGACAGTGTCTAGTTCTAGCATGGAAGCTGGATACTTCGTCAATTTCTCGTTAGCAAATTAGATTTCATTTCTTTATTCTTGTTTAACTCCTGGTTTCAGAAGACTATTCCGTTTTGAATTGAAGGTCTCTTTTCGCATGCCCAAAGGTATTCACTACAGAGGAAGACAACCTCTTCGTTTGGTCTTGAATTTTTTTCTCTTATTTGTTTTGGTTAGTCCCTTCTTGGACATAAAATAATGATTCTCATTTTTTTATTTTTCTAAGGAAGGGGGTAATGTAACAGGTCGCAATGACACTGTTACATGTATGGTTCTATGTTGAAATTGTTTCTTGTATTCTGGTTAATAATATTGAAAATAAACCTTCGCTTCATTCTAACCTCCCTTAAAAAAAAACCTTTCCTCAATAACGAGTGTCAATCTGACATTTTAAATGTCAAATGTACTGAGCTGTCATAAGGCTGAACCTGTCTATAGGACCCAGTATTTTTGTGCTGGCAATAATTTTAATTTCCTCTTTAGGTTTCTGGCAACAATTTAAGTCTTCTTCCGTTGGACGGCCTTTGACGGGTTAGTCGACGTTATTTGGTGTCGAATTAAATCTGAGAAAGTTGCTTTATTTATTGCAGTGTTTTTACATTTGAACGGTGTAAATTGCCGTGGTGATGTGCAGTGATCGTCGGGTAAGTTTATTTCCGCGACCGCGCTTTCAAATGTACTCTTCTGTCCAAATTTTAGTTTCTATGGAAAATATCAATTGCGACGTATTTGTTTGCCATCAGAACTCCGGGAGCCTGCAATGTGGCGCAGCCGCGAGGTAGTGCCCTACTATTAAAAAGAGGCAAACGTAAGTTTTTGCTTCTTTTAATGACGGATTCGTCTTGGTGAAGAATTTCGCATTGAGATTTAAATATGTCTGACGAAGCGTTTCCTTTGCCAACAGGTCGGGGGATAACGTTTCGCCTCTTTTTCTCTCTTTTTCTCTTTTTTTTTTTCTACCTCTCTTCTTTTTGAGCTCCGCGTTTTAAACTCTTAACCCCCCCATTTTGCCCTTTGAAATGTAACCTCGGAATTCAGACCCGCCCTTCTATCTACTCGCCATGTGTGGTCGGGTTGACACCCCGACGGCAGAGACTACGCCGCAGCGGAAGGCGAGCGCCACCATCGCGTACATGCGCTAAATAAAGGACACGTGTTCCCCATATTTTTTTATTAATAGCTCACTTCTTCTAAGGAAATTAATATGTAAACATCGACCAAGAGACATTGACTCACCTACTTCTCCTCGAGCCAAGGCAGCTCCGAGGTGGACAACAGAGGATTCCACTCGGTGACTAAAACACAGGTCGGTGTCTTTTTATATATTAAGGAAAGGTACCTCTCATAATAATGTCACAGGCTTAAATATTTAAAGCAGGAATGTAAATAGCTTAAGTTTCAGTAAACCAATGTCTAGCTAGTTTAAGTATGTCCTGGAAGTGGAAACCCTTGTAAAAGCGATTTAGTGTCTCCGTATTAAAAATTACCCTCTATCCCGGAGATTGTCTTTCTCTTACATTTAAACCCCTCCCTTGAGATTAAAAGATCTGATTTCTCCCAGGTGCTATTGGGGCTCCGACCCTGATATTTGTAAGCCCACGGCGCCCGAACTTTAGTTTTCTTTTTCCCTCATTAAATATTAATTAATTTTGTATTTAATTAGGGCTTACATTTTATTTTTCTTTAATCCGGGGTCGGATTTCCTAGCCCTGAAACGATTCTAAAAGGTGAGATTTTTTTCCTATTTTCTTTCTAATTTATCTGGTGAAGTGCATTTTTACTCTCATCAAGTGGTCGCTTCTCGACTTAACCATAAAATATATTTATCCCCAATAAGACTATTACAAGCTCTGGGAACCTTACTCACCATCAGGAACACAGCACTACATACCTGAAAGGTAGCAGTGCTATTATGGCTGTGGTCTTCTGTAAGGAGGAGGTACTTCCCCAGTTGGGCCGCCCCAGACTCAAGCGTGATGGTCATCGCTGTGCCCTACCTCTCATAAAACAATAATAATAGGACATCCTTGCACAAATTGACTGAGTCTCATGTTAAGCTCAAGCTTTGTGGGTACAAACACAAATACTTAAGTACCTATGTAGAATACTACCATGACTCGGGAACCAATGCCTGTGCTCACCACACAAATAAATGCTCTTACTGGGATTTGAACCCAGCCACCTTCATAGATATCACTACCTGTTGTCATTATAGTAAAAAGTAGGTATATTATCTACAAATAATACCAAATAGGTAATATAAAGCTAATAGGTACTAAAAGAATATTAGCAAGGTTTTATTAAAATTTGATGTTTTCATTTTAAAGGGTGACTTGGAAGAATAACTATATTCTTCCGACTCTATACAGTCAAGATCAAATATATCAACTCAATCATAGTGCCAAAATAGGCATACATATATCTTAATAGTAAGACAATAAGGTGCATGTATACATATTATGGCACCTTGGCCGCATGTATATCTTTGACCTTGACTGGATGAACCTAGTTGAGTTAAAGGATCATTTAGTTACTATAAATAAGCAGTTGCTATTGTTACATGAATGAAAATGTATGTGTATGCTGGAAATGAGGGATTAAGTACAATAAATGCATCACAATCCAATTTACACAATTAATTGTCGAAACACACATAAAATAATTAAAGTATTATCGCAGTTTCTGAACTAGGTATAATGTTTTCACAATTTTGCTTCATGCAATTATGTACAATACCTATGATTTTGCTAAAAGTAAATTAGCATACCGGTATTTGCAAATTATGCAATTAATACTGCAATCCTCAAATAACTATTATCATGCTTAAATGATAACAACGTCTGAGACTTAAAGTTGAAAATTTTGTAAGTTTACGCGTGTATGTTTGTAAATAAACTAATATTGATTTCACTTACGATCAGAGTTAATTCATCTATAGTATTTCAGCAAGAAGAATGACAACTTAAAAGTATCACATAAACTATTTGTCGTTGCTTATGATCGAAAATTTAATTGCATAAAATAAAACTGCGAAAGCGAACTGCTCAACTGAAATTGAATTCTGAAAAGCTGAATGTCAAAGACGTCAAAGTCAAAACAGAAAAAAAAGTTGAGTTAATACACAACCAAATTGTGTTTGACTTGACCTAACCTGACAACACTACTAGTCGCCGGGCTTGCGGCAGTTGCGGCGCTACGGCGAAAATCGATATTCCTAATTTCCGAACAATCGCTCTCATGACACCTTAATTGGAGTGAAAGAGAAAGATGCTTAAAATTAACGAATTTCGATGTTCGCGGGCCGCCTGGGTCGAACTTGAGCCGTTCAGCTGTCTGTGTAAGTTGAGTTTCCTTAAGACTTTACAATTATTTAATTCGAAACAAACATGTATAAAGTAATAAAATAACGGTAATAACCAAGTAATGAGATAACGCTCATTCACTTGGAATATTTTAACGATTATCGGGTCAATTCAACCCATTCGCAGTATTAAAAAATGGCGCGAAAATTTAATAAATGTACCGGTAATTTACAATTTTACACTTGCGTACTTCCACACCTCAGTTTTATTTTGTACTTGTAGCACTAATTACTTTTGGAATATTAATATTTTTTTTGAAACAAATAAAATCTACCTCATTGCATACACTGTTGAAATCCATTTTAACTGGCATGTATAGTGGTCCTAGTCTATGATTTTTAATCGGTAATTAAAACTAAATACATTTATCATAAACATTGTTTATTCATCCATTACAAAATTTAAAAAGCTATGCAAGTCCTATAATAAAAACAGCCATTATAATCACAATCTACTTGACACAATTCTTCATACATATATACCTATATTATATTCCACAAGGAATTAATCATTACAGATTATTAATAAATTTGTTTTTTTTTCAAAAATAATTTACTTCATTTCAGTAAAGTCTTTTATTTGTCACTTTATCTATGAAAGGGTGCCTTCTTGTCGAAGGCGCTTATGTCATAGTTTAAGATGACGCAAGACCTAGGAGGTTAATGGTATGTCTATGCGCAAGACAGACGGAGCGGCGGTTCGACGTAAGTGCCATCGACAATAAGGACCCTTTTAAAAATAATGTTTCATTATCTTTGTCAATTCCGATTATATCCGTCTTAGTAATTATAATAGGTCGGTACAGTCAAGGCCAGATATATCGATGCAAACAAAGTGCCAAAATATGTATACATGCACCTAAGTGTCTCAATATTAAAGACCATGTATAAATATTTCCGAATCGATATATTTTACCTTTACTGTACCTATGATTTGTCTTAATAGCTAGCTTCTTAAACTTATTATAATTTGTTATCATGGCACTATTGAATGGAAAATTGGATTATTTGTGAAATTAATTAACAATGTTGAATTTGTCAAATTCTAACACAAAACCATGGGAGCCATGTTAATTGCTCTGTTTTAAGTAAAACAGCCATTCTATATTTAAAAAATGTGATTGGATTATTTTCTGTGAACTCTACTCAGAATCACGAGCAAATCCAATTAAAAAAATCGAGTATAAAACTTTGAATAAAATGGCTCAAATGTATCTTTTTTTCTTTCAAAACGTACATGACACCAAATATTAATGAAAACGGACTATGTATCGATTTACATATAAATATTTTTTAATTCAAACATTTATCACAAACACATCTTTATCTGTCTGTCTTTTAAATATATTATTCTTTTAATTTGTGCTTAAAAGATACTTTTTCACTTAATTAAATATAATTGAATTTCCATCTAAATTTAAATCTTACACTACAAAATACGTAACCAGTAAGTAACACAGCCATTTAAATGACAATAAGGGTCATACAGATCAATTAGGATCGCGTCTCTCCTGTGGACATTGTGAAAGTTAAAGGTTTTGAAGCCTAATTTTTGACTATTTGATATATCAACATAAAACCACTCCCCCTCTTGCGTAACATTATACTACAAAAACAACTTGAACTCATATAAGCCGTTAACTATTGACCACAGATAAGACGATTTTTGTTTTAATCAATATGTATGACCCATAAACAAAAATGGTTAATTTTTGGAGTCAACATAACTTTCATATCGTAGTCTTCCTTTCTCTATGGTGTATTTAAATTAACATAAAAAAATATGGCCATGCTTTGTGCAAGGTTTTATTCTTCTAAACTTCCAGTGTTCCACCATAAACAAATAATTCAACCATTATATGTTGATATGCTGTCCCATCAGCCAGAAGAAAAATGGCATAGTTTGTAATGCCGGGGCCACACTAGCGAGATATGCCGACATTCATATTTTCATTTATATTAGTTTGACGTTCAAAGAGATTAACGGGAGAGTAATTTGGGTTAAAGTGGCCGCATTATGACTGTTCAGTGACGAGATCGCACGCGTTTGCACGTCCTGAGGCCATGGAGCAGTGGCGGCGTGACAGTTTTTATCTTAGGCAACACGAAGCCGATATGGCTTAGCCTTTTCTTCATGAGCCCAAGGAAAACCGTAGTGCAGTAAGTTAGGGAAGCCGGTGGGAATCGGCTTGTATAAACGCACCGCCACTGCTATGGAGTGAGCGTGAAATCATCAGCCATCTTGCTTCAACGAATATTAGCGCCAATTAACTCGCCATTAACCAGCATTGACGTAGACCGTTCAAATAATTAAGGCAATAATTATTGTGATGTTGGGAATTGAGGTTTCCCGCTAGTGTGGCCATAGCATTACAAAATATGTGGCACCAAGTTGTATTAGCACAATTGGTAGGTGACCTATTATGGAATGGACATATAGCCACAAACCTGTCTTAAACACAAAACTATCGTGAGATTGAAACATATTAATTGTACAAAAGCGGGTAACTCAGACACGTCGGTTAGCCAACGCGAATGGCTCATGATTATGCTCCTCGTTACGTAGTGAAACATGTCGCAATATTCGACTTATAAAACGTGAGTTACCCGCTTTTATACAATTAATACAAACCTGTCTGTTTATTGTCTTTATTTATATTAAAACGGTGGTTTTACGAGTGACTTAGGCATGGAAATGAGTGACCCTTAAAGTATTCATTCGTCCACCTCTTCCTCAACTTCTTCATCATCTGCAGTCTCATTGGCACAGATCCGAAACAATTCATCGAAGATATTGTTTTCATTAACACAAGTGAATACATTGAACATTTGCTTTACTCTCTCCTCGTCCTTCAAATTGAATGGTACCGGGACACGTATGGCGATGTATTTGGTAATGATGGCCCGAACTAGGTGTATGTGGTGCTGTGGGGAGTGCTTAGCTGGTCTGGAGGCCCAGGGGAACCGATGTAATAGGCGCTGGAGGACCCAGGCCCGGAGACGACCAGGAGACATGTTCATTCGAATTGCTCGTTCGCACTCCCAGCAAATCCTAAACACTTGTTGACTAGGCCGACACACACCTTCTAGCTTCCTTGATGTTATGAACTTGTGGAACCACCGTCTCCTATCCGTACACATTAAATCTATACACGTTTCACATTTCAGACATTTTGCGAATCTCGTTGCTATCCAGCCGGCTACATATCCAACAATGTATTTCCTAGAAATTACATCTGTTTCTCTATCCAACGCCTTTGAGCATTCTTTGACGTATTTAGTAGCCACATCACTATGAGTGGTAGGCAGTCTTCTCGATTTGTACTGGAAGGAGTAGACTTCGTCATATGCCAGTTTGCCAGAAGTCAGATTGATAGTAACGGCTGGTGAAAACTTATTTTCCAACGACCAATTCTCCTGTTTTACATTCTTATCGGTAAAGCCTGGTCTTGCTTCAAGAACGTCAAACAAATCGTCATAGTAAAACTGGAATTGACTGCCACTCAAATTTTCAGGGTCTAAGCCGACGAGTGCTCTAATATTCTTTACAAAATTCTCGGCATGGTCTTTGCATAAACGGTGGGTATCTAAGCTGACCAAAATATTTTCCTTCTGTACTAAAGTGGTATACAAATGCTTGAAACTCTCAATGCAAATAAGAAATGCGACATAGCCGCAGGCTGGTTTACCTTCCACGAACGATCGGAACTGAAGTTTCTCATCAGTCACATTTTCCTTGTCAAATGGGGACAGGGCGTTGTGTCGATTATAAAACAAAGCTAGAATATAATTTCTTGCAATATTCAGATCATGCCATACGTCGTCCAAATCTGTGATGACTTGTGAATTGAGAATATCATACAGCTTATTTACGATTATAATGTATCTTTGTGTAGTTGCTGTCTCCTTGAAGAAGCCTGGGAAGATATCTTCACAGACCCGAAGGGCGGGCACCAGACTACAACTAAGAATCTCTGTGGTCAGACCGACTTTTGCGATGTGGCATCGTAGTGGCCAGAACACCGGCTCTTCAAAATCTATATCTTCATCATAATAAAGATTCCACAATTTATGCAAAACACTCCAGCGGATTCTATTTTCCCTATCGTCATATAAAACTTTTTTTGCTTTCAAAGTGTGTCTAGCGCTTCTGATAGCTAGACATGGATCTATCCAAACCGCTACATCTCTGTCACATATTGGATGTTTGAACACAGTCTTCAAATTGTCCACATCTTGGAACGAGCACCCCAAAAACTCGGCTGGAGTTGGAGAATCTAGGGTGACGGCGACCACGTCCACGCCAGATTCATGGCATTGCGTTAGGCAGACCCTTATCAACTCTGCGTGAGATTCCGGTGGGATGCTTTTTGCAAAAATGTAGCCTATCGGTATCTTCCAGTCCTGATCTAGACAAACTAGCAAAAACACGAAGGCCATGACTGCTTTGTCGGTATATTCGAAATTGCAGCCGCCGCCATAGTCCACTTGATCGTAATTCAAGCCATAGTTTTTTATGAAAATGTCGCGAGACATCAGAGCACATGTCAATCTTTTATTGGAAGCTTTCTGCTTCAAAATATCAAAGGCTCTTCTGGATAGACCTGGTTTATCGTCATCTTTGACATACCATGTGCATAATACTTCATGGTTTGGTAGAGGAGTATTGAAAGTTTCCATAATATATTTGTAAGATGATGGCGAATAAAAATTAAGGAATAAGGCGAAGCTTTTTAAATCTTTTGTTGGTTTGTGGAAGATTTCAAAAGCTTTGTTCTTTTTGTAATGTTTATCTAAGTCTGCGACATATGTTTGCAGAACGTCAACATGCTCGTTCTCGTCTGAAATTCGCTTTTCTTTTACTAGATGTTTGAGGATGTACTTGAAACTCCTAGTTTTTTTGTTCGGGGCTGGAATAAATATAGTTTCAGGTTTTGGTTTAAAAAGGTCTTCCAGGCGGAAGGGATTAGAGCTACTTGCTTCTTCTTCTATTTTACTATATTCCATTTCGTTTATATTCATCTCTTCATTTTCATCCCCAAGAAAAGATATTTTACAACATTTAAGACATTTTGGAACTGTTTGTTTGATTTTTTCCTCAACACAGTCATTTATAACTATAACGTGTTGAGGTGATGGCATAGTCTGTTGCCTATTTTCTATGCTATCTGACATTGCATCAATTTCCATATTCTGTATCTGTTGCATATTTTCATGATCTATTTTCATTCTTTTATTTGCTGGTTCATTTAATTGTTCAATATTTTCTTGTACTTCTTCGTCCTCATTTGTTTTATCTTCAGATATAATTTGTTCCTCATCACATCTACTTTCCTTTGCGTTGTTGGATGCTTCTTTTGATCCACTTTGACTATCCCCATTTTCACTAGATTGAGCATTTTTTATTTCTCTCATACGCCCCAATTCTACTAATAACGTCTTTAAAAGTTCTTCACTATTAAATTCTGAGTCATCTGAAGATTCAGATTCCGGTCTTGGCAGTTTAGGGATTAATGGTCTGATATCGTCTTCACACAAATCTGCTTTCTCATCATACTTTTCTTGTGTGATGAATCCTTGTTCTTTGAGCATGAGCCACACGACCATGTCGGGTGTGACACGGTTGCCGGCAGCTGAATCTACTTCGGAATCTGACGCGCCTTCGTCAGAGCTGGTATCAGTCATGTAGTCATGGTTAGAATTCACTGACTCGTCGTCATCGTCACTCGTTATATCTCCCTGGAATATGATAACATTTATTAATGTAGATCATGCCGTGTGATCCCGGCTGACTAAAATAGCACCACCCCATTAGATCCGGCGGATGGCGTAAGAGGCGACAAAGGGAAAAGTTCTACGGAAGGACAGCAGCGTCCACCGAAACCCAATCTACAGCTACTGCGGTCGCCCGCCTGCCAAGCGTGGCGACTATGGAAACTACCCCCAAGATGATACAAGTCATATTTGTGGGAGGTTTATGTCGAGCAGTGGACTGCTTACGGCTGAAATGTATGTATGTAGTGTAGTGTAGGTCATATGAACACTAAAAGTAATTACAGCCTACATATTTCTTGATACTGGGTACAAACGATTGGATTCTAATTTCGTGAGTCATTGTAATATTCTATAATTTAAAATAACGGCTTTACTCACGTTTATTTAGTCCCTCGCGCGACATGTTTGAGAGCATATTAATTTTTAAATTCCAAAAACTTTTCAGGATGAAAATCATCGCACACAAAAGTTTCTTATCATTATTTTTGCACAGAATGCATAGTTTCGATACCCACGATTATATTTATAAAATTAGATTCATATTTTTAAAATAGCATTGTCTCGTTTCTGGCAGGTATACTCGAGGGAAAAACATTGCCCCCATAAAAAAATCCGGAGAATATTGTTTTCTGATGAGCTGATATGACAATTAAAACTGTCTAAACTATGTCATGTCACAGATAGACAAACTCATTATCTTCTCCCATCAAGGTTAGAAAGTAACTTACATGTGCCGGTATATTTTCTGCTACCAGCCTACACTCGCTGGTCCGAATTTTTTTACACATTTTTAATGTTCCTTACACAATGCCTGAAAATTTAAATAATTTTAGTTAGAATAGATATTATAATGCTAAGCGGCACTCGTATAGCATAATTGGTAGTGCACTGGGCTAGTGATCCAGGGTTGTGGGTTCGAGTCAATTTTAGAAAGGGGTAGCACATTGTTATCGATGAATTCACAATCTAAATTTGAGACTTCGATGCCGTAAAAAGGGTTCAATATTCTTCGGTAGATGTCGCTACACGTCACCCGTAATGACGTATACCAGGAAGAATAAGATGGGAAAAATTTTACACGTCTAAGGGGCACTCGTATAGCATAATTGGTAGTGCACTGGGCTAGTGATCCAGAGGTTGTGGGTTCGAGTCCCGCTGCGAGTCAAATTTTTCTATTTTTCTTTCGATTGAAATATCTATAATGCAATAAATTCATGAAGTTGGTAAATAATTGATTAATCAATGGCTTCATAATCATAACACAGTACATTATTGGCATTTAAGGCAAAAATAGTTTATCTACAAATAATTAATAAATGCGACTTAACCACTCAACCACTTTAAAAATAAAGTTTCGACCGAGTGACATCCCTAGTGTGCAAAACATTCAACTTGATAAACAAGAGCAAGTCGGATAGTTAGAAAACTCGCACGGATGTCGATGCTAATCTTCATCTCGGACCATGAGGATAGTGTTCAAGTTAATTCGCTCCCTTCGTCTGTATTCCCAGAAAGATATAATTTGGGTTGCAAGGCAAGAGTGAATCTGAATAGGCTGTTATGTCCCGTTTATTGGTAATAAATGTGTATAAAGTTCAAATCAGTAAAAATGATCTTGGTTGAATATATAATGTGGACTTAAGGTGATCAATGATCATCCCATGTTTTATTTTAATATTCAAATTGAGTAATGCACTGAGGCTCTAGTGTAAGTTTCTTTTAATA
This sequence comes from Grapholita molesta, assembly GCA_022674325.2. Lineage (NCBI taxonomy): Eukaryota > Metazoa > Arthropoda > Insecta > Lepidoptera > Tortricidae > Grapholita > Grapholita molesta. The sequence goes on along the minus strand of CP053141.2, from coordinate 1,804,508 downwards.
AAATAAAACTAAGAATTGGCTATTTGACAATTTTTGGAATAGTATTTAGTACTGTGTGCATATTCATTTCATATCACTTACATGTAGATTTTTCTCGAAAATACCCCATTTTTTTAATAAAAACGCATTTTATTGTAATGGTTTTAAAATTAAGCGCGTAAATGGTCACGTGACCGTTGACGTTGATGACGTCACATTATAATAAATATACAATGACAGTGACAGTACAGTAAAAGAGTCCCGGTAATACGCAACCCAGCAAATGACGACTCATCATTTGCCTACTACTTTTTTGTACGCTGATTGATGAGTCGAGCATTGTTGCCGTTTATAAACAAGGATCGGACAAACGCCCGTCATTTTGAAAATATAACCCTGTTTCGTACAGCAGAGACTTCCTTATTTTATGATGTTAACATGTATTAGAAGAACAGTATACCAATGTCAACGATTACATATGCCCCCCTATGACGTCCGTTGACTGTGATCGGACTTTTTCAACGCATAAATGGGCCCTAAATTTACATCGTTATAGGCTCACAACTGAAAATTTTGAAAAAAATTTGGTCACTCTATTTTATTGGCGAAAGTAAATTTCGGAATGTCAATCATAAATTAATTTGTCACTGGATATAAATAATGCTCCAATAAATATATGTATAAAATACTATTTTTTTATTAACATAAGGAAGTCTCTGCTGTACGGAACAGGGTTATATTTTTAAAATGACGGGCGTTTGTCCGATCCTTGTTTATAAAACATGATTTCGGATTGCTGCCCCATAATACGTTTGTACGGACCGAGACAGCGCAACCCGAGAATTGACGACCCAGCAATACGAGTACATCATGGTCGCCAATTGATAGGCTGTACATTCCGGGGTCGAGCATTCTTGGGTTGCTTTTTGAAGTTGAAAAATGTGACGTCACTTGATGTTCAATCATGGCCGCCTTCGTTCGGGTTCTAATAATCCACAGATAAAAAATACAAAAGTTAATTTGAAAAAATAAAATACTTCTCATTATTTTTATTCCAAAACAAATATGTATAATTATTATTTCACTGAAATCCACTTAATGAGATACAACTGTCAAATAGTCAATTATAAGTAGAACATTAGCCCCAATCTGCCGGCAGTTTATTTATTTTTAAAGCAAATGTAAATGATAATTTAATGTTGAAGTATTATTATACCTTCATGACAATGGCATATTCATATTGCCTTTTCCTTTAATAATAAATAAAAAAAAGGATTCATTTTATTTTACATTTATGAGGATTTACAATATTGTGTAAAAACTGTGAAATTTGAAATAAGTATTTTAACAATAATTTTAATTTTAGATCTGCAGCCAGAGCAAGCCAGTTCCAAGCATATATATCCATCCAACATATATATTTTAACATGAATATTTATAATATTGTAAAGTTTTTTTAAGGTGTGTGTGGACTCCACAGAGAGTGCAGCAAACACCTGGAGGCAACAGGCGATCCTCATGCATGCTATCACAATCCGACATTGGATGCCTGTGAGATGGGGCCCTACCAAAGCGTCCAAATTTAGGTTATTTAGGGACTATATTCTTAATTTAATTAAAATGAGTGAGTGATACACCCTCGACACGAGCGGTGTGTCCTGACTTGGCTGGAAAATTCCATTTTGCCATGTGAGTTTATCCATTTGTAACTAAGTAGAATATTTAAAGTGTAATTTTAGCTATTTCTAGAAACAAAATAAATATTCTCATTCATTCTCATTTTATGTTGATTTTGTTACTTCTTGTTATTACTTTTAAAAATAGATTTTTAGAGTGAAGTCAAAATATTAACCAACTGTTGAAGTTATCATAAATAAATGCTAAGAAATCAAGTGTTTCCTTTCAACAGTAAACTTATTTAATAATTTTACAGCGTTGGATTAGATTACAATATATTTAGTCCTAAAACAATACAAAGCTTAGTCAATCCTTTGTACCGTCAATTAGGTTGGTTGCTAAAATAAATCTACGTGTCATTGACTTTCAAAGTATCGTTTATTCTTAAATTTAAACCCCGTAAAAGTGTAAAAATTACTAGGTACTATTTTTTTCTACTGTATTAACGATAGTTATGGTTCAGGGACATTTACTTGTACTTGTAATCTAAACTAAATGAACAACTGACTCCCAAAGGCTACTAACATTCATAACAAAAATTAAACTTTTGCAAAATAATCTTGCAAAGTAAACGATGTAAATATTAGCATACATATTTGTATTTACTTACAAGACAGGTTCCTCAACAACTGTAACTACTTTTGCACGTATTTAATGATAATCAAGGACATTTATCACACTAAAGAATAAGTTTAAACATTGAAAATAATTTATTTCTCCTTACAACCGCCGAAACTGTCAAATGTAACACGGAAGTTGAACAAAAACAAACATAGACTTAGTATGACCATAGACGAACCATGGTAATAAATAATAACACCAAGATCGAATTGGATGGTCTAATTAAACTTTCAATAGATACGACAGAGAAAGCGATAATATCGTACGTCCTTGTCATAGTTGTGATTATTACTTACCATTACTTACTTACTAACTTTCATTGTATGAGTGACACTTGTATCGGTATACAATCGAACCGCTATTTTATTGGTTAATGTGACACACACATAGGCATTTTCATTCAATCATTCATTCCATTCGTGCCAACTCTCGTGAATCGACCTATACCTATCAATTAGTACTTCATGTGGCGCTTGGTAGTATCTTCAGCAGTGTAGTCTGTGAATTGATCCGACTGAAAGCCTTATTACATCTATCCCGCGTGCAGTCCGTCTTACGGTTCGTATACCTATTTCGAATATCTTTCTCTTTTACTCCAAATAAGGCGTCATGAGAGTGACGGAGATAATCGTCCAAAATTTACGTATATCGTTTTTCGCCGGCCCGGGACCGCGAAATTCGAAGTTCGTATATGTATATTATAGTATATTGTGAGAATCTTTCTCTTTTACTCTAATTAAGGCGTCATGAGAGTGACAAGAGACAATCGTCCGAAATTGACGAATATCGTTTTTGGCGTTATTCTACAGCCTCAGTATTATTATTAGGATCTACTATTTTTTCTGTTATTTTACTGTCATGAGACGAGGCGCGGCCTTAACAGTTTTATTAGTAGTTTTACGAGTAGTTTAATGTTCTTATAAACATGAATGATTTAAATATGAAAGAAATGTTTAGAATTATTTAGTAGGGCGATGGCAACAATGTTGGACAATTTAAGCTGACAGGCACCAGTGATGAACACTTGTTTCTTAATTCAATTAATTCTAAAACCATAACGTTATAAATTGAGTAATTACCAACAAATACACAACACTTGACTCCTTTGAAATAAACATTAATGTGCGACTGGTTTCTTGTCCATTACTGGCGCCGTTACCCTACTTCAATTTTAATTTGAAGGTTGTTTATCATTGATCTGATCTGATGCTGGAGCCAGAAGGTAGCTATAGCAACTCCTAAAATACACAAGATAAACCCGTCGTGTTTAGGCTCGTTAGAATCCTCTCGATGAGTAGATTACGATTGTGCAAAAAAGGATAGTCGGCAATAAAAGCAGAAACTTATCTATGTTGCTTTTGTTACTCCTTGTTAGGAGTATTATGCTTTTGATTATTATTTTGAAATAAACTTTCTAGAAGTAAAAAAAAAAATAGTTATTTGTTATACAAGGGTGCAAAATTGTATTTTAACTGCGAGTGTGGGATTGAAACTCGAGCAAGCAAATGGATTCTATAGTTTAACCACGAGCAAAGCGAGTGGTTTTAAAATAGAATCCTGAGCGTAGCGAGTGTTTCAATACACGAGAATTAAATTACAATTGCACCCGTATGTAACACAAAACTTTTCCCCTCACTACAGCGAGGAAAGTGAAGCATGCAAAAAAACGTTTTGAAATCGCATTGACTTTTTCTTTGCGTTTAGATACATTCAATATTTTTACAAAAGGTGCGTTTAGCTTGGTTAGCTTGTGGTGGCCAGTACGATTTTCGAATGTTCTAATTCGATTTCCAACTCGATGCGTGTGCGAGTTACCGCCGCCGCCGCGGGGGCAAGCGAGCTGTACTTCGCGAATTTATGCAATGCACCGCGCAGAGACTGGTTACATGCGCTTGTTATTGCGGGTAGGGCAATATGATTTGCTCGAATTCCTATAATATGGGCACGTTTAATGCACTATATTCTCAGTTTTAGTTATTTTAAATATGTAGCACTATCACTTGCTCTCACTCACACTAAAATTTGGTGGTACAGTAAATGAAAAACAATTATTTCGAATAAATTCTCAGGGAGTAAATTGAACGTGCTTGTGTCTCCCAGAGCGTTCGTTCATAGAATGTGACTTTAAAACCATAGCAATAGAGCTATGAGAAGTCAACTTACTTTAATCACTAGTCGATAAAAAGTGTTTTTACCCTCTCGTATTAAAGGATAAACAAGCGCTTTACGAGCTAGTGAGGGGAAAAATTAATTTATTTTGTAATGTTTGAGTTTTTTAATTATATCATCTTCCTCGCGTTGTCCCAGCATGTTATCACGGCTCCACTTGGCAACTAATCCCAGGATTTGGCGTAGGCACAAATTTTACGAAAGCGACTGCCATCTGACCATACAACCTAGAAGGTAAAGGCTTTATTGGGATTAGTTCGGTTTCCTTCACCGAAAAGCGACTGGTAAATATCAAATCATATTTCATACATAAGTTCCGAAAAACTCATTGGTACGAGCGGGGGTCCAAACTTGCGACCTGCGAATTGCAAGTCGCACGCTTTTACCGCTAGGCCACCTGCGCTGCGCTCTCACTATTTTACTGCGTAAATTTGTTTTTCTTAGTTGTATTTAGATATAAGAATTTATGTTATAATATGCAAGCAATATTTTTTTATTTCTTTGTTCACACTAGGGCTCGAATCTGCTATCTTTAAATTAAAGCTTGCTAGTTGTAAGACTAGGCCACTAAAGTTTTTCCACCATTATTTTGTTAAAAGAAAAAAAATGCCTTTAAACAAACTTTATTGCTCACTTTAATCATAACAATTTATACATATTTATGTTTTTACAATGATATACATTTCCTTATTCTATTTATACACAAAAAAGGTAAAATTAAAATAATACGTTCTTTTATATATTTTTGGGTGCGATCAATATACGCGAAGATCGATCACAACCAAAATTAACAATAATCTATTTTATAAATACTGAATTTTGTGACATATACATTTTTACTTAAATTACCATATGATATCCTTAATAGTAAGAATAACATATTATAATATACATTTAAATATAATCAAGGACGGTATAAGACAAACAATACATCCATTCCTATTTTTCGCTAAGCTACTAGTGCCACCTAGTGTTTCACAGTCGCAATAGATCCCAGTTGGCAAACGCCTGTAAAATACACACGATACTCGACAGATGGCGTATAGCGGTTATTAGTACCAAAAATATATGTTTAATTGTTTAGCCAGTAGTTTAGAGGAACGTGGTTTTGTATGGGCACTGTCCATCCTATACCATCCTTGATTAAATTCAAGGAAAAAACAACAAACCATGAAATAATTACGTAAACTTTTTTATCTTTTTCATTTTATAGTTTTTAGAAATCCAAGATAAACTAATAAGAGAAAGATAAGTCAGAAACCAGCAAGAATAATAATCGATTTATAAGAAAATGCATTCGAATCAAGCAACTGCGTTCGTCTTCATGGTATAAAGACTTGGCAGTTTTCACGCACTGAATAATAAAATAAATATAAAATACAGTCGACCAAAAAATAACATCAAACTGCATGGAGTTATCCCTTGATAATATTGCTTGCAATTGTACCGATATATAGGGAACTCTAAAAACAAATAAACATGGTATGATTAGGATTACCCGGTTAATAGTTAAAAATATGGTAGTCTATATTTTGTTTAAACATGTGATTTGACAGCTGCCTTGACTTCTAGTGTTTTGAGCAAATAAAATTTGATTTATTATTTCAATTATTGAATATTAGATTTTAAAGGTCTGATACTTACAAAAGGAGAACTTGACAAGTTCTTCAAGATTAGAGATGGCGCTTTATCATAAAAACTCTGATTTAAATCTATTAACAACTTTCTTGTGATTTCATATTAAAGATTTGTTTTTTGGAAACTTATATAACAAAATAGAAAGGACATAAATACGAAAGATAATACAAGTATATTACTTATTTAAACAATAAAAACATACAAGACCATACACCATTTTTTTATAATCGTACCCGCGACCATAGACTATGAAAACTATCTTTCAACAAAAATGTAAGCCTACCGCGAAAAGCGAAGTTCATAAACTTCGGCCATGTGTCTCTTTTACTCTAAAGAAGTTGTAACTAGAGTGACAAAGACAATACCGCGGTAGGCTCTCTGTTAGGTACTTTATTGGGTGTATATGTGATTAGGTCATTATAGGTTTTTATGTATTAGAGTAACTTTGGAATTTCATAGCCTTAATCAAGAAACCAATAGTCTAACTATATATTTAGGAAGCTAAATATATAATAGTAGCGTATACCAACTTTGCCTTCACACCTTATCCCTTCGCCTGGCGCCGCCATTTTGGCCATTAACGCACGTCTGGCACCTGTACCGCTCCGGGACAGAAAAGACTAAGTATGGAGGCCACCATTTTGCAAATTTTACCACATTTGGCAAAGGTCCAGGAAGGACAATTGAAACTAGTCTTAATGCACGATGCACTTAGCTACTCTCCCGGAGCAGGCCGGCCGCCAGAGGCGCGAAATAATTATGTCTCCCGGAGCGGGACAGATACCACAAGCACGCTAACATCAAAAATGACATCTGTCATATTAAGTCTATTTTTTTTTCCGGTGCGGGAATTTGCCACACGAAGGGATATGAAATAAACAACATAACAAGAAGTAGGGAGCAATCTTTGAACGACGAATAAGTTAGGTTCCTAGCTAGTTATTAAGACTCTTTGTCATTGTGAACTTACAATAGACTAAGCCGTAAAATATCAGTCTAAAAGATGGACGGATTTGGGATTCATAAAACTTTGACAACGAAAATAATCACACACAAAAGTCTCTTATTATTTTTACGCAAAATGTATAGTTTCGATAACAACTATTATTAATTTTTATCATTCAAATATACCATTTCGAATCTACGTGTTTGAGAGAGTTTAAAATGTCACGATTCAAGCGTCGAGGGCTCAAAAATCGGCCCCAGGTAATTTCTGTTTAAGTACTAAAAGCTATTGTGTTTATTCTGTAACATAAACTCTTAAACATACTGACTGCTTATTTTTAATAGGCTTTATTAAGTACTTGCCACTTACAAATTTAGATAGCTTCAAAGATTTAATAGGTACGTATATTTTTTTACAATCCTGTATATACGTTTAATTATAAACATGCGCGTTCTTACGGAAGATAGATCATTAGCGCATGCGACATACTTAATTAAAAAATATCTGAACAATAATTACGAGACCTGCATTTCCATCATAAAGCGCTATACAATTTCTATACCTTATTACACAGAACGAATACGAATCGATAACACAAAGTAAATCCACTAGATGGCGCTTTAAGCCCCCTATAAAACTTCCCTCTCGCCCACAGATGGCGTTATATTCAAACGTGCACCGTTTATTTGAATTTGGAATCTACCGGTGTACACCGTTTATTTGAATTTGGAACGTCTACCGGAATATAACATTGCTGGTGTGTGAGCCCCTGTGCGAGCTGGTGTCCCGCGTGGTATTCCGTCGGAATGGGTTCCAAGATGGCGCCCGGCGGGCCGACGAGCGAGCAGTGGCTGCCGTGGAGCCGCTGGAAGCCGTAGACGCCGCAGACACAGAGCCCTGGTTTGAATTCGACTGCCGAGGGATTTCGCCAGACTGGAATTATAAATTTTAATTACAGCGCCATCTATTGAGTAACTGGTAGACAAAAGAAACTTATTCAAATACAACGCAGTCACTGAGGATATAGGTGAATAACTTAGCTAAAGCACCCGGCCTATGTAGTAGTAACGTGTGTACACGCATGTCGGCGTTCTATATTCAAATGTTGACGTAAGTTCCATATTAATTCTCTGCACGACTACATAGACATGGTCCTTCAGGTAAGTTTGTCACCTTACCCTGTAGAGTCGAAACATGTCGAGTTTTAATTTTATTTGGGTTTGTTATATCTACCGGGTGTTTCATGTAATAAGTAACTTTAGGGATTGCTTCTACATCACCTTGCGTATGAAGCCGTGACCCTGCCTATGAAGCCGATGGTCCTGGGTTGAAATCCCAGTCAGGGCTTTTATTTGTGTGATAAGCACAGATTTGTTCCTCAGTCATGGGTTTTTTCTATGTATTTGTATATTACATATACTTTTATATCGTCGGCTAAGTACCCACAACTCAAGCCTTCTTGAGCTTACCATGGGGCTCAGTTTATTTGTGTAAGAATGTACTATTTATTTCTGTATCCAAACTTTCTCCTCGACCTTAATAGTTTACTAATAGCAGACTTTAAAAGGAATATGTGTCATTATCTATGAAAAAGGACCTTATTGTCGATGGCACTTACGTGGAATCGCGTTGCGTTTGTATTGCATCGTCTTGAACAACGACTTAAGCGTCATCGACAATAAGGTCCCTTTTCATAGATAATGTCACATATAAAGTTTATCTTCCTACCTTCATCAAGCTCTTGTCCATGGGTGTGGCAAGCCTGAGTGCCAACAAGTCACCGGCTTGCTGGATAAGTCGGACCACCTCCTCGTGAGAGCTCCACTTCACATCCTTATCACCAACCGAGATGATGAAGTCACCTTCCCGCATGCCACCGATCTGATAAGTCATAGTCATATTATTTGCCGTGTGATGCTGGCTGACTAGAATGGCACCACCCCATATCCGGGCGACAAAGGGAAAAATCCTACGGGCAGCAGCGTCCGTCGAAACCCAATCTACAGCTGCGGTCGCCAACGTCTGCTGTGGCGACTATGGCAACTACCCCCAAGATGATACAAGTCATATTTGTGGGAGGCTTATGTCCAGCAGTGGACTGCATACGGCTGAAATATATGTAAGTATGTCATATTATACATATAGTACGGTCAACTATGGCCACCTATATTTCACAGTAGGCCTACTGACCATACAAGCAAAGTACCTATTAAATGATTCTACAGCCTTGGCCAGAATTGAGAAGCCATGCATTTTATAAGAAAACTCGATATTTTAGCGCAGTATTTTTTACATCTTTTCTGATGACATATTATCAATTAATTTAAACTGATTACCTACATTTTCTTTAATTATCTTCTTTCTTAGATTAGGTTTTTTTACAATATTTTTATAAAAGTAAAATATAAAAATACATCTAAAACATATCAAAACAATAAAAACATTATAAAAATCCTAACCTAGATCGCCGCCGGTAACGGGGCAGGGCCCAGGCTGACGGATTTCACTTATTATTATTATAATATTGTTACTAACGAACTATTGACTAATTTATCTGAAATAAATGCATTTTTTATTATTATTTACTTTCCGTATAAATTTAAATGAGTATGAGTATGAGTTACATTTCAATCTTAATATCGACTCCACAGTCTTCTTTCATCTCACCGTGCGGTCAAAAATCCGAGGCATCATAAATACTTACATCAGCCAGAGAATTAGGTTCGACGGCTGCTATCATGACGGGGGCGTCGCCTCTCACAGAGAAGCCGAAGCCATCCTCATCACTCTTCGCCACATTATATTCACTGGCGACCCTCCTCAACGGTTCCTTCCTTCTTTCTCTTCCCTTCCCCCCTTTGCCATTCACGCTCTCCGTGGTTGTCTTGACGAAGCTCTCATTGTTCCTATAATCATATTTGTCATAGTCCAGAACTTTCGGATGAAACTCCATGTTGTTAAAACTATTGATGTAAACTCCGTTCTGTTTCATCACTCTCTGTAGTTGTTTTTCGTATGTGTCGTAGTTTTCGTCTCTGATTATTGAGTTGTAGTAGGCGCTGTTGTCTTCGGACCTGTCTCTCTTTTTTCCGTTTTCGAGTTCGTAATCTCTTCGCGGGTTGATTCTTCGGCAGCTGTCTCTGCGTTGGTCGCTGTATTTCTGCAGGGTGATGAGGCGGGGGGCGCTCCAGTGGCGTTTGGCGGAGAAGACTGCTATTGGGCCGAGGGATTTGAAGAGATCGTCTACTCTGTGTTGGGCGAAGTCTGGCGGTGTTAGAGATAGTTGAAATTTCGATGAGGCTGTAATGAGAAAGATATAGGTTATATAAAAAAAATAAGTATGACTGATCAACTATAAGAACAAATCAAATAATTTTTTCACCTCATTAGCTCAGAAAAAACTGATTTATTATTTAAAGACAGATAACAAAGTTGCATTTTATTCATTAGAGTGCAAAGTAATTTCATACAAATTGTTCACAACTAATCAAGTGTTTTTTTACCTTAGCTGGTTGGATGTTCTTTATTTAATGTTTTTGAATGATAAATTATATCAATTACATTTTTAAAGTTTTTGAGTCGAAGTTTTCCTCGCGGTAGTGAGGTGAAAAATTGTGTGTTGCACTCGGTAGCAAAGTGTGTTCCCCTCTCGTACCTTGAGACCCTCTCAATGCTCGGGTCTCAATATTAGCACGAGAAGGTAAACACTAACTTTGCTCCCTTGTATAATAAATAACTATTTTATTAAATATTTTGATGTGCAATAATATAATTAAAACTGTTGTGAGCCATTTTTCTACTATCACAACAGTTCCACTAAAGTTCTATCCCTATCAGCCTAAGACGCCCACTGCTGCATAAAGACTTCCCCTAGGGTATAAGTCAAATTGTCTCAGTAAAAAAATCCTATAAAATGTACGGCACGCCCTTTTTCGCTGTGCTATATTGAGTTATACCCTTTTTCATTAGGCCACAGAATTACAACATTAAATAATTAATCGGGTTAGTCGGCCTATTTCTCGAACACTTTTGTACCTTGTGATACAAGCGGAAGTCACTTTTTGACACCTGTTGTTAGAAAGAGAGTTCCGCTTGTATTACAAGTTACAAGTGTTCAAGAAATAGGCCCCTGCTCATAGTCCAAAACTCAAAATGATTACAACACACTTAGACGACGTATTTTTGGGTGCTTTACCCCTGGTCGATACAAAACGAACATAACCTAAACCTACATATTATAGGACAGTGGGTTTACTTTTCCGCATCTCGTGTTATTTTGTATGTGACTAATTGTAGTATGTATTTTTTGAGTTTCGATATGTCCTATACTACGTCCAACAATGAGAGGAAGGGCACAGCGAAGTACCACCACGCGAGTCTTGAGAAGCCCAACTGGGGAAGTACCTCCTCCTTACAAACCACAGGCATAATAGCACTGCTATCTTTCAGATATGTGGTGTAGTGTTCCTGATGGTAAGGTTCCTAGAGTTCCAACCCCACTTAAAGGCCGGCTTGTGACTCCCTTGGTGTTGCGAGTGCCCATGGGTGACGGTAATTGCTTACCATCAGGCAATCCGTCTCCAACTTTGTCATTAAAAAAAACCTGCCGTGACCCCTGCGGATTCTGTTGGGCCGGCACCAGAATTTCCTCTGAAGTTATCCGCCTCCTTATGTGTGTTCTACCGCCTGTACAATGAGCGTTGTTCTGAGGAATTTGATATGATGCCCACGGCTACTTTTTATCATCGCACCGCTCGCCACCGTCAGGGTGTTCGCCCACATACTTTAAAACTAAAATGGTCACGTACCCAACGGTTTCAGAGGAATTTCCTCCCGCGTACGCTAAGGTTGTGGAATGAGCTTCATGCGGAGGTCATCCCAAAGGACTACAGTATGGGGTTCTTCAAAAGGGTGTAAAGAGGTTTTTACGGGGTCGGCAACGCGTGAATGATGCCTCGGTATTGTGAACGTCTATAGGCTGCGGTGACCGTCTACCATCCCGATATCATTGCCACCTTTGTGGTATAAAAAAAAAGTGAGAAGCCTATCGGCTTCCGAGTTGGAAACCCAACTGTGAGAGGTTAGGTAAGGACAGGGGCACACTCACGAGCGATGGCGGGCGCGTCGAGCAGTTCGTCGGCGAGCGCGGGCGCGTCGCGCAGCGCAGCACGCTCGCGGCCGGCGCGCTCCGCCTGCGCGCGGATCACGCGCGCAAGCGGCTCCTTGCTTCGGAGTTCTCTGGAAAAAAATCTTTTTGAAATCGATTTCTTGAGTTCAAACAGCGGTTGAGTCTAGGAAGATGTCTGAGATTTTTTTTTGTTTTGTGTTCTTTAACGATGATAGCTAATGATATAACGCAGCTAATGAAGATTTCAAAACGCGTTTCACCACTATTTAGTTAACACTCGGCAGTCCTAAGGCAGCGACCGCACCTTGGATTTTTATAAAGTCAAGCTTTATACCGAATTTTTACTACCGAACAACGCCATGCACTAGGAGGAAACTTGATATATACTTATTATTTTATTTATGTGTTACTTTAATCAATATTGGCGAAATCATAGATTGAAATATCAATAACCTATACAGGCAACCACTGGGGACTGTAACACAGTGGATACTAACGCAGTCTCCAGGGCACCAAATTTAATAGCTGTAATGCGTGTTTCTGAACAATATAGATTATTTATTTAAATATATTACCATATTTTAAAAGAAGAAGATTAAAGTTTAGTGCTATCTATCTTATGCACTCATATACCTATCAAAGTATCGAACAACATACCTGTGTATGTTGTTCGATATTGGTCAAAATAACTCCATCTATCGAACCAAGGCGTACTCTAAGACGTGTCATAATAACGCCATCTATCGCAAACAACGCGCATTCACACGCCTGTTAAAGTCACGCCATCTATCCCAAGCAACGTGCACTCACCGGCACATCCTCTGCAGTCGCTGCGCCTCCTCGTACAGCGCCTGCGCCTCCACGAGGTGCGCGCGCCCCGCTACCTCGAAGTCGGGCTCGTCGTCCAACTTCGCCGTCACGGAGCCTGTTGGGATAGAACGGTTAGTGGCGCCGTCTGTTGGTGAGTAGCGGTACTAAGAATTGTTTTATGTTATAATTGTGTTCGGAAAATATAGTTTTCAAGAACCGGGTGGGAAAAAAAAACGGTTTTATCCTTGGGCTGAAGTTTTATGTTATAATTTTTAATGTTGGTAGCAGATTTGTGTTACATCATGATATATTATTATGGTTATGTGACGCCATCTTTATTTGTGTTTATTTCTAACCGTCCATACACAAACAACTAAATTTAAGCCATTACAAACATAAATAAAACTCCCGGAGTACATGACCGTCGCTCTCGCCCGAGGCAGTGGATTTTTCCATTCTTTCTATTTCTAAATATTTTTGAAACTTATCCAATATTACTACTTTCTTCACAGTCAAAATGAAAAGTCGACTGTTTAACTCGGGTGAAATCCCCTGTCTTCCCATCGAACTATTGGCGCCCTCATTTCGTTCGAGCACCTGAAATATGAACAGGGTTACCCCCTTGGTTAACCATCTACTTTTTGTTTTAAATTACCGTTGTCAACACTGCGGTCGCTGGTGCTGTAGAGCGCGGCCACCCGCTGCCGCGTGCGCGGCGTGCTGTCCGCGTGGAGCAGCCCTAAAGCCGCATACTGATGCGCCAGCGCTGCAAACATTCACATGATATATCTATCACTATCAGTGGTGGCGCGTCCTTAAAACTCGATTCCTGCCGGTTTGACTAACTTTCAGATAGTAGAGCAGTTTTCCATGAAGAAAAAGATTGTCATAATAATTCATGCTTCCCGGCTTGTCTAGGATATAAATTGACGCGCCGCTATTGATCACTATATCAGTATACTGGAGGTTGTGGAAGGAGAGTCCAAGTTTTTCCGAGATGTATTTTAAAAAGAAATGAAGTTAATATTTATTTAAGTAAGAAATTACAAATAAGTAATGGGCAGCAGAAATATTCCCATTATAATCCTTTTCAAATTGCTTGAATTCTGTGACACTTGTCATTTCAATACAATTTATAACCTATTTCACGTTTTGAGGTTATAAATTGTATGGAAATGACAGATGTCACACAACTCAAGCTATTTGAAAAGGATTATAATGTAAAGAAAACTCCAAATCTCTTCAATAGAATAATTATATTTCAGTTTCACACGTAACAACACCAGTATTTCGGCCAATATATCTCTAATTAATTATTTTTTTCTTACCATCTCAACTTTTTTTTAAACCGCTTTCCCGCCATCACCGCCTTATCTCTTTTCCTCGTCTTATTTTTTTTAAAGTTGTGATGGCGGCCAAGAACCAAATACCAAAGAGGTTTAATGTTACTTAAATATTTTACTTATTCATGCTAATTACAAAGTTAAATAACAAAAATCACAACAATAATATCCATCGTTCCCAAACTAGGCCCAGCCTGCATCTTGGGTACCGTGAAGAAGTATACGTTACAATGAACATGCTTAATTATAAAAAAACATTGTTCTAGCCTCCTAAAGCCCACCATACAAGTAAATCCTTACTCGAATTCGTTCTTTATTAAAGTATAATCTCTTTTACTTGTTAAAATAAAATCGAAGAAAACAAATAAAATTCAACTCTGCTGCAATCGTACAAAATCCAAATTTGTTTAAAGTAATTAGTACTATACGTAGGCTCGTAGGCCTTAGGAGGCTAGGATTAAAAGTGGAGGAAGTAGTCGAGATCTTTAGGAAAAATTATCAGCTGTCGTGATGAACACATAAGGGAATTCGTGTTATATATTTGTAAGTAGGGTGGTTTCTGTTTTTATAACTCACTAATTGGTAAAGTAGTATTTAATGAAAACATCGTTAAAACATCATCATCATCAGAACAATGGGAAACCAATTAATTTTAATGATAGTTTAAAACAAACATGTAAACTGTTCGACAGTTTGGCGATTTTTTTTTTCAATATTATCATGTATGTGTTTTTTTCTTTGTAGTAAAAAAAAAACATGCTAAATCTTCCTCACCTTTATAAAATTCAGTCTTCACATGGACCAGAGAGACCCACGAGTATGGCACGTAGTTGAAGACACCTTCAGTCTGCATCTGTACAAATTGAAATAAATAAATATCAATTTTAATACTAGCAACACTCACAAAAATTTCGCCCATAGGGCTGATTTTTCAGTCGTACACTCGAATAAAAAAATAATTAAGGACGAAAGTAATCGCACACAAGTTTTTCATCATTATTTTTGCATGAAATCTCTAGTTTCACAGGAAAAGGTTCACAGAAAATCCATGTTATTCATTCTGGATTAAAATGTTTATATGATAAATTAGATAATTTCTACTATCTGTCTCAGAACAATTCTTCTTTCATTTTTTATTTGGACACTTGACTTGGCCCGGCGGGAATCTGACAGTCTGGAGAAGTTGATGATCGGTGGCCAGTTGCGAGCGGACCTCGGCTTTTAGTTTTTCTCCAGCAGTGGACGTCTTTCGGCTGATGATGACGATGAAGTCTAGACTTAATGCATGTCACTGTGGTAAGCTGATTGAAAAGAAAGGACCATAAGTAATATCTTTTAAATTAAGCAGAAACGTCTGCTAGCATATCGAAGACCAGATCATATAAATCAGATTTAAATACCATAAGAAATAGTTTCCAGCGACATCTATTAAGTCAGCATCCTCATCTTTAGCTGACTGATTTATGCAGCGTCATCTGTCGCCGACTCCAAAGACTAGTACCTTCTGATAGAGCTGCGTGTATGTGTGTGCGCACTGCGCTGCTTCCTGCGCGAAGTCTAGGCACATGTTGAGGTCGTCTCGAAGCTCCCCGCGGATATAGAGCTGTGTACTCGCCGTGGCTGCACTCGCGCTCTTGGCTTCATCCCTAGATGTTTGAGTTATACAGCGCCATCTGCCGTCAATGTCAAAGACTAGCTATTACCTTCTGATAGAGCTGTGTGCTCGCCGTGGCTGCACTCGCGCTCTTGGCTTCATCCCTAGATGTTTGAGTTATACAGCGCCATCTGCCGTCAATGTCAAAGACTAGCTAGTACCTTCTGATAGAGCTGTGTACTCGCCGTGGCTGCACTCGCGCTTTTGCGGCTCCATCCCTAGCTGGTTGAGTTATACAGCGCCATCTGCCGTCAATGTCAAAAACTAGCTAGTACCTTCTGATAGAGCTGCGTGTATGTGTGTGCGCACTGCGCTGCTTCCTGCGCGAAGTCGAGGCACATGTCGAGGTCGTCTCGAAGCTCGCCGCGGCCGCATTCGCGCGCTTGTAACTGTAGTTTCTCGAAGAGGCACTCTCGGGCTTGGGCCTGTTTAGAAAAACACATTTAGTCAATTTATTTTGGACCCGGGTATGTCCTTAAGCTACGTCCAACAATGAGATAGGGCGCAGCGAAGTACCATCACGCTAGAGTCTGGAGCAGCCCAACTGGGGAAGTACCTCCTCCTTACAGAAGACTACAGCCACAATAGCACTGCTACCTTTCAGGTATGTATTGTTTTTTTTTATGACAAAATTGGCAAACGAGCAGACGGATTGCCTGATGCAATTACCGTCGCCCATAGGCACCCGCAACACTATGTGGTCACAAGCGCATTGCCAGCCTTTAAGGGGGATTTGATTTCTGGGAACCTTACTCACCACCACACAGCACTACAGATCTGAAAGGTAGCAGTGCTATTATGGCTGTGGTCTTCTGTAAGGAGGAGGTACTTCTCCAGTTGGGCTGCTCCAGATTCAAGCGTGATTTTGCAGATTTAAACAAAAGCTATACCGTCATGGTAGCAGCAAGGACCAGCAGTGTGTCAGCAGCCAGGTCCACGGAGGGGGCGTTGGTGAAGTTCTCATGGATATACCGGAGTGTCCCAGCTGCCCTGAGCAGTGCGTCGACCGCGCCGTCCAGGCCTAGTGATGTATTCCGCTCCTGCAAGAAAAATACATTTACACAGACTCGGAGGTAGGGCTTTTGGGCGCGGCAACTGAAGGGGACGGAAATGGAATTTCGCAAATGTTGACGTAAGTTCCATATTAATTCTCTGCGCAACTACATAGACATGGTCCTTGAGTTAAGTTTTTCACCTATACTAATTATGAACTCACCTGTTTGGCGCCAATTTGTGTGTAGATTCCAGCAATGTTGAATAACACGCAGGCTTTTTCGAACGCTACCGTCCGTTGACAGGACGGAACACCTGTATTAGTAAACGTTTTAAATTAGAGTCAAACCTTGTGCAAAAATAACTAAAGCCATCTCTAATTTTAGTCATAGTACCAATGTAACAAAAAGAAGATAGCCCTACAATAGTCCAACGAGTCCATAGCGCCACCTATCGGTAAGTAGCATTATTGTTCCACTCTTACTATGCACTAATTACAGCCAATTAGTTAGCACCAATCTTCTATCAAGAATGCCAAAAGCGTGCTCTATACACACATCTACGTACCTAATCTATTGAAGTAATATTTTAATTTATTTATTTGAACTCTCGTACACTTGGTACGAAGCAATAAAACGAAAAAAGAAAGGGTACAAATTGTATTGAAAGCATCGAACTGTCTTGTAGGATATGAAATTAAAAATGTATGGCTCTACAATAAAACGAGTAACTCCATAGCGCCACCTATCGGTAAGTAGCGGTTTAAATTAATGTGACCGCTCGCCGCTAGATGGCATTACCTGTCAAGGAGTCGAACCATTCGAAGTAGACTCCCAAGGAACGGTCCGGTGGGAAGAACCGGCGTTCTATGAAGTATAGCTGGTTGTAGTATTTGAAGAGGAGCGCTACTCCGGCTGTTGAGCGGACTGGGGTTCGTATTGCCTGCAAATGAAAATTAAAATATTTATGCCTCAAATTGAATAAAAAATTGAATCAAGAAGAATCTGCCAGTTCTAACCCTACACCTAATAACCGAGAAGAATATTGCCGGCAATAATTCCAACTTAGAACTAGTTGACCACCAGACGTCCAGGCGATGGGAGCAGTATCATCTTTACGTTGTGAATATTCCATTCATTCGCACTACGAGTACTTTCCTAATGCGGACTGATAAGGAATGGAATTCGCTCCCTTCGTCTGTATTCCCGGAAAGATATACATATTTTTTTATGACATAGGCGGCAAACTAACAGTCGGATTGCCTGATGGTAAGCAATTACCGTCGCCCATGGGCACCCGCAACACCAGGGGAGTCACAATCGCGTTGCCGGCCTTTAAGGGGGGTGGGAACTCTGGTTACCTTACTCACCATCAGGAACACAACACTACATACCTGAAAGGTAGCAGAGCTATTATGGCTTCTGTAAGGAGGAGGTACTTCCCCAGTTGGGTCTTTTCAAGGCAAGAGTGAATACTTGAATAGGCTGTTACTGAACCAGCGTGCTACACCCGCGACTTCGTCGACACTTACCATCAGGTGCGACTGAGGTCAAACGCTGGTCAGTCTTGTATAAAAAAAAGGTATTTTCTAGGGATGGGCAGTTCATCATGGTCTGATCAATTATCATAGGAGACCTCAGGGTGGACTGTTTCTCACTCTCCCTTTATCTCTCGCTCTTATCTGCTATGGACACTAGGAGTCTTTTACATTTACCAAGTGAAATGCATTGACGCATTCCCGCAGACCCTGGGTAGAGTCTTACGGGGGGTATGTGGGACTCGCCCTTCCAGCTTCTCCCATTAGCTTAGAAGAGTGGGGAGGGAATACTCACTAAAACACTCCGTTCAGTAGGGGATGTCAGGGGGTTGCTTTTAGCGTTCTACCGCGACACCCCACCAATCGCACCCCTATTTGTGGGGGGCAGCGCCTACTGGAGGGGTTACTGAGCCCTTCCTTCTCTAATGACGACCGGTCTGGCCTAGTGGGTAGTGACCCTGCCTATGAAGCCGATGGTCCTGGGTTCGACTCCCAGTCGGGGCATTTATTTGTGTGATGAGCACAGATTCATGTTCCTGAGTCATGGGTGTTTTCTATGTATTTAAGTATTTATATGTATCTATCTATTATATATATCGTCGTCTAGTGCCTACAACACAAGCCTTGCTGAGCTTACCGTAGGGCTAGGTCGATTTGTGTAAGATTGTCCCCAAAATATTTACTTATATTATTTACCTGTCTCATGTCCATGAAGTCTGATATCGCGTCCTCGTGCGCAGCCGCGTCTTCGCTGTAGTGCTCCAGTATGAAGTCCTTGAATGGTTCTCTGAAGTCCACCTCCTTGGTCTCCTTCAGTCCTAGTGGGATCATCGGCATCACGCATTCTTTGCTGTAACAAAAAGAAAAAAAAAACTAGAGTAACTGGTAAAAAAAATTAAGCAGAAAAGTCTGCTAACGAACCATAACCTAATCTACCACCATAACCTATTTGACGACATAGTGGGCATATCATAGTGGGTAGTGACCCTGCCTATGAAGCCAATGGCCATGGGTTCAAATCCCAGTCAGGGCATATATTTGTGTAATGAGCACAGATACTTGTTCCTGAGTAATGGGTGTTTTATATGTATTTAAGTATATATAGCTATCTATCTATTATATATATCGTCTTCTAATAGTACCTACAGCACAAGCCTTATTACTGAGCTTACCGTAGGACTAGGTCGATTTGTGTAAAATTGTCCCGAAATATTTATTTGTTTATAATTCTAGAAATCAAACAAAAATAGAAGAGGCGCCTAGAAGTGTCAACACATTTACGGTAGATGTCGCTAGGCGCCCTAAGCGCATTGAAGGATATATGGTAAAGAAATCGCAGCCTTTGGGCAAGCCTCTATAGTTCAGTTGGTAGAGTGATGGGCATGTATCTCAGAGTGGCGAGTTCGAGTCTCGCCCGGGGCACTTGATTTTTCCATGTTTCCTTTATTTCTTAGACATTGGTGAAAACCAGAAGGGCGAATTTAGCGCCATCTATTTCTAAATATAATAGCTATCGCTATATAAAGTGTGTTTGTTTGTCCGTCTTTCACGGCAAAACGGAGCGACGAGCTGACGTGACTTTTTAAGTGGAGGTATAGTTTAAGGGATGGACAGTGACATAGGCTACTTTTTCCAGTGGGAATACATCTCATTCCCACGGGAAGACTCAATATTTTACATTTTACTCTAACCATGCGGGCGAAGCGGGCATCATCTAGTACTATATATATCGATATGTAGACCTAACTTACATTGAAAAAGCGTACGTATACGTATGACTTACGACTGTATATACGAGTATAGATAATTAATAAATAATAAATATTTCGGGGCAATCTCACACAAATCGATCTATTCCTACGGTAAGCTCAGTAAGGCTTGTCTTGTAGGTACTAGACGACGATATATATAATAGATAGATACATATAAATACTTAAATACATAGAAAACAACTAACAAATGTCTGTGCTCAACACACAAATAAATGCCCTGACTGGGATTTGAACTCAGGACCATCGGCTTCATAGGGTCACTACCGAGCAGACCGGTCGTCATATATGTGGTCAAAAAATCATGGATTACTAAACACTGCATAGCAGGACACAAAGTGCTCCTAGCCTCAATTAGCTAGAATTGCATCATAGCAAAAAGTGCATTAGCGCCCCGAGTGCACTGCGGGCCGGTGCATTAGTTCCGATTAAAGTTGCTGTGCTGGTAAGCCACTGCAATGACAATAAGTTTGACATTTTTATCACACAAATTGACTGAGCCCCACGCAAAGCTCAAGAAGGCTTGTGTTGTGGGCTACTCAGCCAACGATATATATAATATACAAATACTGAACTACATATAAAACACCCGCGACTCAGGAACAAATATATATGGTCATCACACAAATAAATGCCCTTACTGCAATTTGAACCCAGGACCATCGGATCATAGGCAGGGTCACTAGATACTAAGCCTAAAACTGTCGTCAAACGTTAATCGTCGTCAAATCGGTTCAGTCGTTTCATAAAATCTTTTCTCTTTTTACAGTCGAAAAGTTAGCAAGTAATAGTACATACATTTCGATACTAGTGAAAAAAAATTTTTTTTCGACGAGGGTGAAAGTTGGAGCCCGAATGAAACGAGGGTGACAATCACCCGAGTCTTAAAGAAGTTTTTACACGAGTATCGAACCTAATTTTTCATAACTAGTGCCTTAAAAAGTGCACTTTTCGCACGCTTCGCGTGCCTTCACCCTCGTCGAAAAATTTTTTTTTCCCTAGTATCGAAATGTACTATTTCTAACATAAAGACATTTCAGTAAGACAGGAAAAGGACCAGCAATTAACAACGACATGTTCATATGTAGTTAAAATTTAGAGCTTTAGCACGAAAATAAAAAACTAGAAAAAAAAGTTCAAAATTATTAGGTATTAAAACCAGCCCTATTAAGAATAAGAACTTCCTCAATTTCTTGATGTCACTTAAAAAAATATAAAATTATAACCTTCTGAACCGAAAAACCGACGGATGGGCAGCCTCCGTCGAAACCCAATAGACTGCGCTCGCCAACCCGCCTGTAAGGCGTGGCGACTATGGCAACTAACCCCAAAGATGATACAAGTCGTAAGTACGGCTGAAATGATGATGATGATTATATAAAGAAATAAACGTAACCCTTCTTCAGGGGACTTAGTACTAGTGTAAGAAAAGGGCGGTATGATATTTGTTACTTACACTCGAAGTGAGACACATCTGACCAAAATATACCTATCACTTTCACGTCTCATATAACATGTATTCGCAAAAGTTTCGCTTCATGTAGGTGCAATACCTCAAAGCCTAAGCAGTAAGACTAATTCACTAGCCCCAAGCTAAATGATACCGTATCCCTTTGAAATAAGTCTGAAATTTCATTAACATAACAATCTTAGAACTCTCAAAGACTTGCCGCGCTATTATGTTGTCATTCTTGCGTTCTATCGCAGTTGAAAAGAAAAATGATAATTGTAATTTAGTCTGTCATTCAAATTGAAACCTTATTATCTTGAACTTAGGGTTCAACGATGTTGGTCGATAAATGTGCTTATGACATTTTTATGCCGAAGGCTAGTTTTGTTGTCTATGGCCGACGTTTTGTGTGGGACGTTCTAAAACTCGTGCGAAATTGACTTTCTAGGATATATTTTGAATTTTGTTTAGAACTATTCTTCGATAAAGACTGCAATGCAATAGGATACGAACAAAAATTATTAAAAATAAAGGATTTAAATCTATATTGAATACATTAATCAAATTGTAATTTAAAAATTTGCGTAGAAAAAGGGCACATGTCTTGAGACTCATTAGTACATATACAAAAGTTTGTAAATAAGTTATTTTCTCCTAAACTTTATTAAACGTCGTTGCGTAAGGTTTTCTATTTAAGAATTTGGTAGTATTTTTTAAATCCTATTATAAGTTGAACCTTTTCTTAACCGTAACAGGAAACCTCGCACCCGAACGCCAACACAATTAAAAAGAAAAAAACTCCCCGCGTTCCAGCCATGCTCTATGGCTCAGAGTCAAAGCGCGGGAAATACCAAACAACAATGGCGGAAATATTTTTTTGCAATCTCACTAGATTTCGTAAACTCTGGGAACGGATTAATTGAAACTAGTGTAGAAATTATTAATTGCCAGTTCTCATGGTTAATTGGGAAAATTGATGGTAATCACTCAGTGCTTTCCATATTGTTTTTGATTTGACAGTTGATATAAATCAGAAGATCGGGACGAATAATTGAAGATTATAAATAGTTGATATTAAAGTGCATTACCTACTTTTATATTTAACTTAATTTGTATTCCTTACCGCAACTTCGGTTGAATACACAAGAAAACTCAAATTGTATTTATATGTATCCCTCCAACTTTGACAGTTATGAAGGGTGCAGTTTGAAGGGGAATACAAATATGTGCGACTATGACAAGGACGGACGAAAATAACGCCGTCTCTGCCATACCTATGGAAAGTTACATAAGACCATTCCTTTCGATCGTGGTATTATGATTAGCACACTCCGTCTAGTTAAATGGTATGTCTATGGTATGGTATGACATTATAATGACATAACATAATGCGTCATGGCGGTTTTCTTTGTTTACTTGTGATGGCCTCCTAAGGCCCACGGGCCTTCCTGTAGTACTAATTCATTTAAAGAAATTAGAATTTTATAAAATTGGAACTGAGTTGAATTTCATTTGTTTCTTTCGATTTTGACACAAAAGAAATTATACTTTATTCCCTACACTGTAAAGAATGAATTCGAGTAGCATTTTACTTGTATTGTGGTCCATAGGAGGCTAATGGAGCCCCCTAAAGTACAGTTTAGCGTAATACCTAAATTCCCTACTACCTACTCATACTGACACAAATACGAAAGTAAACATATAATTTTTATATTGTTTTTATAGTCTTGTTAATAAATTTAAGAAAGAAATTCGTTAAAGGTTTTCAATATTTTAACATAAAATTAACATTATATTAACATAAATATATTCTCTCATTGAACAATATGTTGCAGGCCCGGTATCGCGAACATCGAAGTTCGTATATTTCAAGCATCCTTCTCTTTTACCCCAAAGACGTCATGACTCATGAGTGACAGAGACTATCGTCCGAAATTTACGGATGTATTTATACTTTTTCGCGGTAGCGTAGTAACAAGCCCCGGCTAGTAAAAAAGCGAACAACACTTATTTATTTTCGTCCCCACATACAAACTGTCCATCACTTTATCCATATTTTAAACGATAATTTTCCTGACATTTTATAACCTCGGGGCGAGCTAAAAATCTTCAAAATCAAAAAGCTTAACTCACATCAAAACTGCATCACACTTACGACTATTTAGAACTGACATATCTTTAAAGCACTATAAATTTCTTGAAGCAAAACGACGTAAGCGACGTCAATGGCACTTAAGACCGTTTGACAGCGAATTCTTTATAAAGAGCTATAGGCGTTGGGACGAAAGCGTCATAAGCGACATTGAAGTAGCAAGGTATTTAAGTCAATTTGCAAGTGGATTGTATATAAATACGCGAAACAGGGGACTGCCATTATTCGTTATTACGGCCCGTTCGGAGTTTTTGCCGCGCATCACAAGTAGCACACAGTTTTTATTTAACAAGACCTATTTTAGGGTTCCGTGTGGGCGTCACATGTGTAAAGGTTCATTTCGGCTTACTCAAAGTCCGAGATCGGATAGCGGTACCTACTCATTTTCATACAAATTACCCGGTATTTAATTTTATTAGCGGTAAGTAAAGTGTGTCTCTTTGTTCGTCCGTCTTTCACGGCAAAACGGAGCGACGAATTGACGTGATTTTTTAAGTGGAGGTAGTTGAAGGGATGGAGAGTGACATAGGCTACTTTTTCCAGCGGGAAAACATCTCATTCCCACGGAAGACTAAATATGTTACATTTTCCTCTAACCATGCGGACGAAGTCACGGGCATCATCTAGTCTTTTTATAACCAGGTTTTTAGGTAGGTAAGTTCTAGTATTTTTAGGTCTTATTTAGAGTGAATCACTTTTGTAATTCTAATTGTAAGTTTTTGTTTATTTTTGTGTTTAACATAGCATTTAAACAATATAAATTTGGTATAGAAATAATTGTTCAAAGTCATAACTGTCTGAAGAAGTTCTTTAGCGATAAGTTTGCCTGTTTTGACCCTCTTATCTTATATAATAGATTATATAAATATAATACAAAAAGTATTCTTATAGATAATTTAATAAAGTATATCCCAAAATGGATACTCGGTTTTACGAGCTAAGTTTTATATATTTAACTATTCTCGTGTGTCAGTCGAAGCCTGCTAATTCATAAGTGTTTATTGACAAGTGGGCGGCGAATCAAATGGCTATAATTAATTTCAATTATTAAAAAAAACCTGTTTTGGCTTATCTGTATCTGCCAATGGAGTCGTAATTAAAAAAAAAACGCCATAGACAAATTGGGAGGATTAATTATGATTACATACAAGTGGGTGGTTCGACCGGATCAGATTCGGTTTTGCCTAAGGATAAATATAGAAGAAAATTAATTATTATATATTTTTTTTATTTACTTCATATCTTAGACTAGGTTTTTATAACATTTTTATAAAAGTAAGATATAAATTATTATATTCTTTGTTACATTTTGACGACCGGTCTGGCCTAGTTGGTAGTGACCTATGAATCCGATGGTCCTCGGTTCAAATCCCAGTCAGGACATTTATTTGTGTTATGAGCACAGATATTTGTTTCTGAGTCATGGGTGTTTTCTATGTATTTAAGTATTTATATGTATCTATCTATTATGTATATCGTCGTCTAGTACCTACAACAAACCTTACTGAGCTTACCGTAAGACTAGGTCGATTTATGTAAGATTGTCCCGAAATATTTATTTTATTTAATGATATAAAATGAGTATAAAACTTTCTTTTGTTAATGAGAGATAAGGCCGTTAAGTGAAACCTCACCGTTATGATTCAGAGGGCTCTTTTAGCGGCAATTTAGTTTTTAATGACTGCCAAAACATTAAGGTTTGTTTACTGTTAATATTTAATTAACGTGAATGGTAGAATATTTATTTTAACGAAAACTCTTAAAATTTACTAAGGTCATTGAATTCATATAGACTAAAGATTAATCCCCTCGTCTTGGTGAGTTCTACATTCAGAAAAAGAAAATAATGTATATAAATATGGCTGATTGACGTCTGAATTTCTAAGCATAAAAAAACAATTGACACATGACAAAATATCGGTGTGGTGCCGATGGCTGTGCGAATCCATCATATCATATCTTTACAAACATTCGTTTGCACTGAATTAATAAGTTGTAGATAATTATCGCAATAGATAATTATTATAGTTTAGTTAAATTCGTTGTATATTTATTTTTATTAATTGGATTGATTGAATCTGTGCCGGGTCCCACGGCTGCACATTTTGGTAGCTCGGATGATAGATATTGTGATTTTTGATCTTAGCCAGCCCATATCCTCTATAAAATAATTATCGCATATTTGAACTAAACTAGAATGTAAGTATCTAACAAAATGTATGTAAGTGTATACAATTACAATGATACTGTGTTTTTTTATTTCGTATGAAGGTAAATCGGTTTGTTTACATTAGTTTGATTTTCTATTGACGCCGAATATATTATTTAAATTATTACTAAAATAGTACAAGCGAGATGCACAGATAGTAAACTCGATACTCGTTATCAAGAACCTCAATGTCACAACTCATGGTATGGTTACTGTTCTCGTAACATTAAAGTGGTGTCAAATGAAATGGGAAATGAAAATGAAATGAAATTATTTTATTTCACTATTATAAACAGTCTCAAGCTTATTTTGAACACTTCGTCCGGTTAGCATTTTTTGCTGCTGACTGTATTTTAGGGTGTACATTAAAACGGCCCCAACTTATCCATCAAACACTTTCACATTCTTGTCTGAGTGTGTTTAATGTATGATATGTACATGTGTGTGTGCGGTGTAAGTATACATCTCGCTAGATGCACCGATCCACCGATCGAAAGTTGGATGTGTTTATGCGAGATGAGTTCTGTCCTCAATAAATAATTCAAATACTTTATTTGCTTGTCACAACACACGCACAATTAAGTAACAAATAGATACATGAATTGTAAATAGATGGTATACTTAAAAAAGTGGCTAAGCCTACGCCATATCCTGCAGTCAAGCAGACCCCAGCATCGGCAAAATGCCGGGACATCGTGAGGCAGATGGAGAAAAGGCTAGGGGCTTTTATAACTACAGCTATTATTACAGCAACATTTTTTTACCTATATATTCGGGGTCATTAGAAATAGGAAATAATGTAAACAAACCAATTTATTTATTTATATCTTCGCAATTACGCATTTAAAAAAAAACCTCTGTTTAAATTGTTATTGTATACGCATAAATCTGTTACTTACATTCTTGTTTAGTTTAAATTTGCGACAATTATTTATTATATTCAGTGCAAACGAACTTCTATAATAATATTTTGTCATGCGTCAATTTATTCTTTTTTGCTTAAAAGTACAGTTTCAGTTATCAATCAGCCATATTTGTTTACATTTTCGTTTTCTATTGACCCCGAATATACTTACAGAACTGCTCTCGAATAAAAAAAAACTTGCAACTTTTTGCATAAATCCGTCCAGCAATTTGCCTCTGAGCAAATGTTACATTATGCATGGCTCATCACGTATAAGTGTTACATAATTATAATGATTATAGAACAGGTTCATACAGATTAATAGTCTGTGGTCATCCAAATTTATAAGCAATAGTTGAAGAAAATAAGCCTTTTTTTATACAATACTGACCAGCGTTTGACCTCAGTCACACCTGATGGTAAGTGTTGACGAGGTTGAGGGTGTAGCACGCTGGTTCAGTAACAGCCTATTCACTCTTGCCTTGAAAAGACCCAAATTAAATCTTTGCGGGAATACAGACGAAGGGAGCGAATTCCATTCCTTAGCAGTCCGCATTAGGAAGGTAGATGCGAATCGCACATTTGTCCGATCGCTGATTACAATTGCAATTCATATCCCCAGCTGCAGGTGTAACTGTCCTTTCGGAGGGGGATTAGAGCGGCGAGCCCCACATACCCCCCCAGAATGGCCAACCCGGGGCCGGGCGAAAAAAAAATTACCTGTCGTTCTGGTACAGTTCCACCGAGGAGTTGAGCTCGGCCAGCTGCTCCTTCAGCAGCTGCAGGTTGGAGTTCACGAAGCTCAGCTCCAGCGCCACCGTCTCGCGCAGTTTTCGGTTTGTTGTCGCCTGGAATTAACAAACAATTTATTTTTAACAAAATCGGTTTGGATGTCTTAGGTCATGAACATGTAATTCATTCGTTTATCTCCTTTAGTCCATACTGTCAATAGCTGCGCCGTGTGGTGCCGGCTGACTAGAATAGCACCACCCCATCTCCTGCGGGTGTCGTAAGAGGCGACAAAGGGAAAAATCCTATGGACGGGCAGCAGCGTCCGTCGAAACCAAATCTGCAGCTACTGCGGTCGCAAACCCGCCTGCCAAGCGTGCCGACTATGGCAACTAGCCCCAAGATGATACAAGTCATATTTATGGGAGGCCTATGTCCAGCAGTGGACTGCATACGGCTGGAATGGTATGGTAATGGTAATAAAATTGTGACAAACTTAATTAGAACACCTCGGTCGCTTACTTCTGCTGCTGACCGTACCTTGTGAAAGCATTTAAAAATAAAATAATATATTTCCTCGTAACTCTTTTACCTGATTGCAATTGCAACTTGCAACAATGTTGCTAAAGTTGTGCAAATCTTTTTTTTAGTAGGTAGTTGTAAGGTTTATGTGAATGAATGACAAGACTGATTCTCTTCATATTTATGTCATGGACCAAGTGATAACTTGGGTATTATTGAAAATGCCCGGGCATTATGAAAAACGCCCAATATCAGAGGGCAATTTGATTATAAATATTCAAATTATTAAGTTGACCGGGCATTATTAATAATGCTAGCTAACAATATCGACCAAATGACAGATGAGATATAGTTAGAAAACCCCCGGTCCATCATTTTTTTCATACAATTAGTACTGAGCTTGGACAATCATATATCATAGAAGCACAGTGTCATTTACTTATTCCAATCCCTAGTTCGATCAATTCTTGAATACGCATCGGTTGTATGGAACCCCTTTTACAATATTTACTGTAACAAGCTCGAAATGGTACAAAAAAAGTTCCTACGTCGCCTCAACTTCAAGATGAAATCTCCTCGGTGTTCTTACGAACAGCTTCTAGTAAGATATAACATGATGTCTCTTCGAGATAGACGGTCTGTCGCCGACGCTATCATGCTACGAGACATTTGCGTCGGCGACATCGATTGCCCCCAACTCTTGTCAAAATTGCTTTTTCGTACTCCGTCCAAATTAACGAGGTCTATGAATCTTTTCAGTATCCCTAAAATCAAGAGCAATGCCGGTAAACGTGCACCCATATACAGGATAAGCAACCACTACAATAAATCTCTCAGTGATATTGATTTATTTTCCAATTCTCGCGCCCAGTTCAAAACAGCTGTCATAAAATCACACAAAATTAAGTCCTAGCCTTTACTCTCTTGTACTAGCACATTTTCTCCAAAATAGTTGTCACTTTTCTACCAAGTAATTGTAGAAGCAATGCATTTTTATAATCTGCTTTGCACTTCAATGAAGCGCATTACTATCTTCACACTAACCTATTGAAACAACCAGTTGGTACTAATACTATTGTCTGATTTAGTATAATATCGTGTTCACTGTGGGATACTTTCAAGGAAGCATCTGTACTTAAAATATGTAACTGAATCTTTAATGTACTCTTGATGTATGTTTCTGTGTTATCTCCTTAATAAATAAAATAAAATAAAATAAATAAAATCATATTAGGGCAAAACAGAAATTCAGTCCCAGAGTCACCGGTAGGTACGACGACGAGCGAAGCGAGGAGGAGTGTTAGGTTTTTTGCGTTGCCTTTGTGCCAGTTGCACTTGCATCCATCGGTAACTGTGGTTAACACGTGTCACGAGTTTGTTTCTCTCTCCGACCAAATTGCCCAACGACGATGTAGCAGTATTCATAATGACCAGACAATGTGATAAATATTGAAGTTTAGCTTGTCACTTGCCACTTGGCCCAGTATAGCCAGTCATTATTCATAATGCCCCCGGGCATTACAAATAATGCCCGTCCTTATCACTTGGTCCATAACATGTATAGGTACATACCTCACATAGTTAGACATACCATTTAACTAGACGGAGCGTGCTAATAATAATACCACGGTCCAAAGGGATGGTCTTATGTAACTTTCCATAGGTATGGCAGAGACTATTTTCGTCCGTCCTGGTCATAGTCTCACATATTTTTGTTCCCCTCCAAACTGGACCCTTCAGAACTGTCAAAGTTGGAGGGGAACAAACTAATAAAATTGGAGTTTTCTTGGGTTTTCAGCCAAAGTTGCGATTATTAATACAGAATTAGCTAATGTTTTTGTTATAAAGAATGTCCTGTAAAGCAAAACTGTAGTGAATTGTTATATTTTAGGCTACAAAAGCTAGAATATCTTAATGGCGCCCGCGGATGTGTTCTCCAGTCATTATTCCTTCTAGCGAATGAATGACAAGATTGATTAACTTCGTAGAACTCCTTCCTGACCGGGGTCGAGTAAACAAAGATGGTAGCGGCGGCAGTGAAAATGGTACAGTCAGCAGCAAAAGTTGCTAAGCGTTTGAAGTGTTCAAAATAACCTACACGCGCTCTTATTCTCTTGACAATAGAGACGTGTTGACCTCATTTTGAACAACTCAAATGCTTAGCTACTTCTGTTGCTGACTGTACTAGGATTATATAAAATACTGTGTCAGTAAATAAAATGTGTTCCGTTTTCCACAAATATATTACAATCAATAGTAATCAAAAACAAAAATGTTCGGTTAGCATTAGGTTCTTCTGAGGACCATGTTTATCAGTTGCGGCGCGACAATATTTTTTAGGCAAGACGGAGCCGATGCGTCTTAGACTTTTCTTCTTGAGCCGAAAGAAAACCGTTGAACTGCAGTAAAGTTAGTCAAGCCGGTGGGAACCGGCTTGTATAAACGCGCCGCCACTGATGTCTATGTAGTTGTGCAGAGAATTAATAACGAACTTACGTCAAAATTTGAATATGGAACGCCGACATGCGATTGTACGTAGAAGAAATTCGCGCGACTTACGTCATTCCGCGCCTGCAGCCGGCCGGCGCGCGCGCACCGAGCGTGACACCCTTTCTTGCGGGTCTGTGAACCCTGACCTTGGTGGGAGTCTACAGACGTGATGGGTATCACGGGTGTAATTACCGGATTTCGGCAGTTTAAATCAGATTTGTTCTTGCGTTAGAATCATAGACATACCTTTTAGCTAGACGGAGCGTGCTAATAATAATACCACGAACGAAAGGGATCGAAAGGGATGGATCTTACGTAACTTTTCATAGGTATAGCCGAGACGGCGCTATTTTCTTCCGTCCTTGTCATAGTTACACACATGTTTGATCCCCTCCAAATTGGATCCTTCAGAACTGTCAAAGTTGGAGGGGAACAAACAAATACAATTGGTGGTTTCTCGGGTTTTCAACCAAAGTTGCGGTAATTGATACAGAATAAGCTAATATTATTGTTATAAAGAATGTCCTGTGAAGCAAAACTATAGTGAAATGTTACATTTTTGGCTACAAAAGCCAGAATATCTTTGTCCCTTACTGGCGCACGCGGATGCGTTCTCCAGTCATTATTCCTCCTAGGTTAGAATAGTTCAAAAAATAGGAACGTGCATGATAAATGGAAATATAGTATGATACCTATAAGAGATCGCTGTATGACCTAAATGTTATGGTCAAGTTTAGTCATTATTTAAGTATTCATTTGTGGTTTAGATAACAGTAAAATAAAATGATGACTTTCGTACGTTAGCCCCTTTATAATTAGGTAGGACAGCCAAACGTAGGAAAAATGTCGCTCAAAATTTTGCACTTAACATTTTAACCAGAAGTACGAAAAATATCATTAGTTTAATCGTGCACTAGAGTTTTTGTACTTTAGAATTTTTAAACAAGATTAAATAAACGTAGGACATACTTTTTAGGAATTTTGTAGATTATCATTTATATTATCGAAGTTTTATCCTTAAGAATTTCGTACTTAGAAAGGGTCTAGCAGGCTAAGCTAACAAGATTGGCCCCCGCAAGGGATTTTGGTTGTGATTTACGTTTATAATTGTTTTTTTTTTGACATGACGCACCATGATTTTTCAAAATGTTTTCAAATGTATACGTAGTTGACAATTGCGGCTTATCAAGTATTTTTTTTATAGTTGTGTTTCCGCGAGGAGTGGCACAAAAATGAAGCGAAAAAAACCTCTTTTTTTCATCCAAGTTCCCTATCCCTATTTTAGCTCCTTGATTCTGAATTTATTTGGTTACTCTCGCTTGCATGGTTTAGCTGATATAACCGTTAAAAATTACCTTGATATTAAGACATTTTCTAGGATAAGTCTGCAACAAAAGAATGTCGAAGGCTGATATTATGCATACAGTGTTATTAGGAGTTGCCACTACTGCACCTTAAATCACAACCAATCTTGTTAGCTTGGCCTGCTAGACCCTTTTGATTTCAGAAATTATGGTACGGACCCGCTATGTCGTTGTGCAGATAATTAATATGTAACTTTTCCTGTATTGGAATTATCTCAAAACAATAATAATCAAGAAGTTTTTGTAATATACTTCATCTTCCTCGCGTTGTCCCGGCATTTTGCCACGGCTCGTGGGAGCCTGGGGTCCGGTTGGCAACTAATTCCTGGATTTGGCCTAGACACTAGTTTTACGAATGCAACTGTCATCTAACCATCCAAACCAGAGGGTAAACTAGGCCTTATGGTTTCCTTACGATGTTTTGCTTCACCGAAAAGCGACTGGTAATCAAATTATATTTCGTACATTTAGTTCCGAAGGTCATTAGTACGTGCCGGGTAAAACTGGGGCCTCCGGATTGCAAGTCACACGCTCTTACCGTTAGGCCACCAGCGCTCATACCCTATAATCTCATTCGTAATATACCTATAGCGCAATAACTCAATCTACAGAAGTGCCTCAATCGTACAATAAATCAAAGTCGTGACAAATTTACAATGGGACATGGCAAAGTTGGCGCTAGCACTTTCTACTGTTAGATTTGCATAGAACTAGCCTCTTTCCCTTTATACACTCAAGCGCAAAGAAAACGGGTCGATGTTCAATCGCTAATGTATCATGTTTTCATTGATAAGATAAGATAAGATAAGATAAGAAATATTTATACATTGCTATTTTTTATTATTATTTATTAATACATTGCTAGTCAGTGTAACGTCTAGCGACTCACTAGCTGCTCTTTGCCGCGGGTAGCGGGCGGGAAGAACCGAGGAATCAGAGCAGATACCTTGATTTACTTTTTGGCACCAGCTCGCAATCTCTACTCTTTCTTGATATCCTGGTTAAGCTGGCAGCGTCGCGTCTGCCAGAACGACTAAATGCGCCCTGACTGTGGCATCTAGCTACTCACCAGCCGCTGTTTGCCGATGGCCTGTCAGAAAAACTGAGGCACATACCTTGAATAATAAGTTTACGGCAACAGCTCGCAACTTCAACTCTTTCTTGATCCGGTTGAGCTGAACGACCAAAACGACCTAACGGCCCGGCCACGAGAACGCGCGACTTACGGCGCGGCGCGGCAAGCATTTTATCTGTTCGTTGCGCGGTCAAGACACGCAATGCACTGCGATTAGTTAAGATCACGCGCAATGAACAGAAAAAACGCTTGCGCGCCGCAATTCGCGCAAAGTCGTGGCGGGGCCGTAATGCGTACTGGCCGCAGCTTCTAGCGACTCACTAGCGCTGTTTGGCGATGGCCGGTTAAAAGAACCGAGGCATACATACCTTGAATAAGTTTTCGGCACCAGCTCGCAACCTCAACTCTTTGTTGATCTCCTGGTTGAGCTGGCAGCGTCGCGTCTGCAGGCGTCCGCGGCACGTCGCCACGCGAGGGTCCGAGCCCTGCAAAGATAAAACATCATTATAAACTAATTTGTTTGTATATTCTCCTTAATTATTAAATTCTTGATAATTGCATATATTGACACATCATATTAATTGGCGTAAAAACCCCAACAACTTGACCTACAAACAAAATTAAAGATAAAAAACTTGGCCTAAATCGCTATCAACGGGCAAGGTGCCCAAAAGGCTGGCTGTATGGTTATCCGTTGTGCAAAATAGTAACCAGCCCTCTGATGACACGATGCCTTTATTAGGCACGCCGACAGATTTTTATATAATCGACGCTTGGACCCCACGGCCCCAAACGCCGCATAAATATGTAGACATACTTGCGGCGTTTGGAGTCTTCTGCCGAGGTTGCCACAGCACCAGCATTCATTTTAGTGTTTTGTTTGTATTGATCAGTACTTCTCATTAAATTATTATTTGTTATAATAAATAAGTTCGTGGCTAATCTATAAGACAAGGACAAGCCATTTTAGTTCTTGGAAGAAGTCGTTTTCGATTGTCCTTAAGTACAATAGCCATCAGATATATTGGAGCTGTGGAAGTGGTCGCAAATATCTGAACAACGCCTCTATTATCAAGGCGATAATGTGCATTTTAAGATATTTGTGATCATCTCCATAGCTCCGATATATCTGATGGCGACTGTATATTGAAATTTGAATCATATTTGAACTAAACAAGAATGTATACGAATGTGTATACAATAACAATGTAATGGTGTTTTTGTTTTTGTTTTCAAAAATGTGTAATTGCGAAGCTATGAATGTAAATGACCCATTTTTGAAGTCAGCGAAAAACGAGATGGAACGGGTTCGAATACTTCCCCCCTTCTCTCTCGCACACACATCTGTCATATCCATACCTGGGATAACTCGGGGCATTATAACGTGACCAAATATTTTATCGATAATAAAATATATCGATATTTATGACAACATCTAAATTTTATTAGACATATAGAAATATTCTTTTAGTCATTTTGTAAATAATAAAAACGGGTATTTACATGTTTATTTCAATATAGGTTGCATAATCAATATTTTTTTCATGTTCGTCGGTATTAATGATTATGCCCTGAGTTATACCAGGTATGGCTTATTACTATTTACTGATTTAAAACTCTAGTAATACAAATTAGTGACATATCGAGTAGTAATATATATCGTCATTTTTTATCTATATCAAATCCCTATAACTTGCCCCGAATTGTTCCAGGTCTGTCATATCATGACCAAAAGAGATAAAAACGCATCAATTTCGTAATAAATCGTGTGTACATGTAACGACTCGGATCACGAATGGTCTACAGTGAAAGCTTGGGATCATTAGGGCCTTATCACACTTGCGATTTGCGAGCGAGTTGAAAGCGAAGCGAGCGCGCAACGAA
Organism: Grapholita molesta; assembly: GCA_022674325.2. NCBI lineage: Eukaryota > Metazoa > Arthropoda > Insecta > Lepidoptera > Tortricidae > Grapholita > Grapholita molesta. Next base: position 1,769,465 of record CP053141.2, on the reverse strand, counting down.
TTCGCCGCGTGTGCGTAGCGACTCTGCTACGAGTGCGTCGCGAATTTGCCGCGTGTGCGTCGCGAATTCGCCGCGAGTGCGCAGCGAGTTCGTCGGATTTCGTTATGTAACTGACTGTCTAAGACGCAAATCACTCGCCATGATTTTCACGCGAGTACGCAACGAATTCGTTGCGCACTCGCGGCGAAATCGTGACACGCTCGCGACGAATTCGTTACGCACTCGCAGCGAACTCCCTGCGCGCACGCTTCGCTTTCAACTCGCTCGCAAATCGCAAGTGTGATAAGGCTCTTAGTCGTAGGAATGTCATTGTGTATGTAGGTAAGTCGATACGCGAGGTTGTAAACAGTGGAGTCAGAACGCTGCTTACAAGCTGATAGTCTGCACTTAATGAATCACTTGACACCTAACGGCCCGGCCACGACTGCGCGACTTGCGGCGCGGCAAGCGTTTTATCTGTACGTTGCGCGGTCAAGACGCGCAATGGACTGCGGTTAGTTGGGATCACACGCAATGAACATAACCCTCCACCTCCTCATGGTCTTGCCTGGCTCTCGCCGTACAGACCGAATCGCGGGAGCCGTGTTGTGGTACTTGCCTCTGGCTCTTTCTCACAAACACGTTGCTTCAGGACTCCCTACAATATAATATATGGTCCCGGCCTTTCTCCCATTCTGGGCAGGCCTATCTACTAGCATCATACCCCCTATTAGGGCTCGACGACACAAGACGTTACTCAGCGTCGTCTCCACCATGTACTGCTGACCTTACTACTCGAACGTTCTTCGCTTGGTGTGCCAGGAGTGCGCAAACTTGCGCAGCGCATCGAAGTTTTGCTGACACGAGACTAGTTCCTCGTGAAACACTGGGCCAATCTTCGTCCTGCTCAATGATGCACACGCAATGAACAGATAAAACGCTCGCCGCGCCGCTAGTCGCGCAATGTCGTGCCCGGGCCGTAAAGGTTGGCTCACGTTAGAGCGGCCCGTCGCCGAGCCGAGGCAACCGCCGCTACATTTTGTATGGAATGAATCACGTGATCACCGAGCTCTCGTGGCCACTCGGCCCGGGCTCGGGCCGGTCATGCGATGGCCGTTACAGCTATGTAAAAAGGATCTGCGCGGCCCGGTGATAGGAAGGCGACGTGATGTCCACGCGATATCGATGGCCGTGTGACGATCGTTGTCGCAACAAATGGCTGGATGGAACGATGCTTGTGTTAATGTCAATATTCGAGTGTCGGGCCGCTCGGGCCCGGGCCGCCCCGGAGAGTGCCCGGTGGGTCAACGGAAGGCTCGGGCTCGGGAGGGCGACGGTGTAACGTGCGTCATCCTTAACCCGTTCATACTACTTGGTATGACGGGTTGGTATAATTATACTTCGGTGTTCTTATCGCATAATTTCTTGGAATATCACTTGCCAACAAACATTTCGCCAATCATTCACTTTGACAACTAAGCATTTCGAAAATATGTATATGCGCCTTGCTGTTTCAATATTAAAGCACATACATAGTTTGTAACTTTTTCCATATCAATATCTATTAACATAACATTTATTTATTTCTTAAAAAATATGCGAAGTTTAGTTCACATGAAACGATTTTTTTATATACACGACTAACCAGTGTTTGAACTCAGTCACACCTGATGGTAAGTGTCGACAGGGTCGAGGGTGCAGCACGCTGGTTCAGTAACAGCGTGTTCACTCTTGCCTTGAAAAGACCCAAATTTTTTGGACCCGGGTATGTCTTTAAACTACGTCCAACAATGAGAGGTAGGGCACAGCGATGACCATCACGCTTGAATCTGGAGCAGCCCAACTGGGGAAGTACCTCCTCCTTACTGAAGACCACAGCCATAATAGCACTGCTACCTTTCAGGTATGCAGTGTTGTGTTCCTGATGGTGAGTAAGGTTCCCAGAGCTCCAACACCCCTTAAAGGCCGGCAACGCGCTTGTGACTCCTCTGGTGTTACGGGTGCCCATGGGCGACGGTAATTGCTTACCACCAGGCAATCCGTCTGCTCGTTTGCCGCCTATGTCATAAAAAAAAAAAAATTAAATCTTTCAGGGAATACAGACGAAAGGAGGGAATTCCATTCCTTAGCAGTCCGCATTAGGAATGTATTAACACAAACCAAATGAAAATAAATACAATTAATATGCAAGCATTGTATTAATGTATGACACAATACATTATTATGCCATACGCATTCCATTATGGACGCCATTCCAATAATATAAATTAATACTTATCTAACGGTGTCATAATACATGCTAATTTGATAGTTCACTATTTTAATGGCGACATTTTGTATTGAGGTCATCATGAATAAAAATTAAGTTTATGACGTTAAAAACAAGAGCATAAAGGCTCTAGTGTAAGTATCTTTTGACGTCAAAAAACGTTTACGAACGCGTAATTTAGATGGGAAACGCAAACGCGTTCGTGACGCAAAGTTACGTTAAACACTTACACTCAGGGCTCAGTACCCTTACCATGAGTTGTGACATTGAAGTTTTCGATAACGAGTATCGAGTTTACTATCTGTGCATCTCGCTTGTACTATTTTAGTGCGAACTAGATGCACAGATAGTAAACTCGATACTCGTTATCGAAAACCTCAATGTCACAATTCATGGTAAGGGTACAGAATACAATTTTGCCCCATTCGATGTCAAGAACTTTGTGCGTTTGCGGTTCCCCTATAAATAACATTATCACTTACGCGTTCTTTTACTTTTTTTTACGTAAAAAAAAACTTACATTAGAGCCTTTAAATTCCTGTCAAAATGACTCGGAGACGCCACAGGAGACCGAAGAGCTGGCAGCTACCTCGCTCAGCGTATCTGCCTTACGATTCAGCGAGGCAATGCTGCCAGCGTCTTCGGTACAATGCCGCAGGGGCATTTTAGATTAATGTTTTTATTTTAGTATATATCTACTTATTAGTTTTTGTAGGTATTAAAAGCTTTTGAGCTAGTTGATATTATAAACTGTCAAAAAATATATATATATTACGAGTATACCTTGTCAAGGCGATAAAGTGCATGTTCAGATAGTTGTGACCACCTCCACAGCTCCGAAATATACGACTGCGACAGTACGATAAATAATAGATCCCACCAAAAACATAAATGTAAACAAGGAGGGCCAAGTTCAATACAAAAATTATGCTTAGATGTGATTTTTGACCTTCATATTTTTATAATCGTTTGAGCTAGCTTCATGAAATTTAGGATTCTAGATGTCCTTATGGATATAATTAAACACACGTAACATTGTCTTCAGTTGCCGGGATTACTCATTAAATAAAACAACTAAAACGGATTATATCGCATATACTAATTTAAAGCGATCGAAACGTCCTGATGAAGTTTAAATTAGTATACGCGATCTAATTCGTTTTAGTTGTTTTATTTCATAAACACAGTACTAGTTTTATGTGATTACGTTGAAGAGGTTTTGAGTTATAGAAAGGACAAAAGTGGCACCAAGCACCAGCGCCGAGTGTGATATTACACGACGGTTCGTGTAATATCACCAGTGATCGGCACTAACGGTGCAAAACTTTAACAAAACTTTTTGAGCGGACACAATAGAGTGTATTCATATACACTCTATTGTGTCTCAAGAATATAATTGTTTTTATGGCTACACTCTCATGAGTGTAGCCATAAAAACAATTATATTCTTACACCCAAATATTGTCATATCGAGATTCCGATATACAATTGAATTGGACACTAATTTGCCAAAGTTATTCGTATTTTAGTATAACTATACTTCAGTTTAACAAGTTTTGTTAAAGTTTTGCACCGTTACTGCCGATCACTGAATATCACACTCGGCGCTGGCTAGCCAATCATTTGCTTGAACTTGGCTTGACACCCTGCCGCGAGTGTAGACTTCACACGTCGATCCCATCAAGATTGTCACTTCTCAGACTCAGAATTGGCGCCGTTTCAACACAAATCATTCGATCAGCACGTATTCACTCCTAGCACGTACGACTCCACGTCGCCTGCATACAGACTGTCCCTTTGTTGAGTTATGACTGTGGTTCAAGGGCTTTGTATACGAAATACACAAATTTATAAGCAGTGGACCCGAGTATGTCTTTAAACTACGTCCAACAATGAGAGGTAGGGCACAGCGATGACCATCACGCTTGAATCTGGGGCAGCCCAACTGGGGAAGTACCTCCTCCTTACAGAAGTACACAGCCATAATAGCACTGCCACCTTTCAGGTATGTGGTGTTGTGTTCCTGATGGTGAGTAAGGTTCCCAGAGCTCCAACCCCCCTTAAAGGCCGGCAACGCGCTTGTGACTCCCCTGGTGTTGCGGGTGCCCATGGGCGACGGTAATTGCTTAACACCAGGTAATCCGTCTGCTCATTTGCCGCCTATGTCATAAAAAAAAAACTGTTTAAACTTTCGTGAGTCATTGCAATATGTTTTTATTGAAAATGATGATTATGATGGTGTATATTTAGCCACTCGACATGATTCGGATAGACTTTGGGACTCTCAATATCTTGGCAAACGCAAACAACTTAAAGTGGGACTGAAGCCCTCTTACGCGTACAACGCGCCTGGCCAACTATGTAGTATTTTTTTTTCTACTCGACTGCCCAGCGTTTGACCTCAGTCTCACCTTTTTTTTTTTTTTTATACCACAAAGGTGGCAAACAAGCATGCGGCCCGCTTGATGGTAGGCGGTCACCGCAGCCTATGGACGTTTACAATACCGAGGCATCATTCACGCGTTGCCGACCCCGTAAAAACCTCTTTACACCCTTTTTGAAGAACCCCATACTGTAGTCCTTTGGGATGACCTCCGCAGGAAGCTCATTCCACAACCTTAGCGTACGCGGGAGGAAATTCCTCTGAAACCTGATGGTAAGTGTCGACGAGGTCGAGGGTGTAGCACGCTGGTTCAGTAACAGCCTTCACTCTTGTCTTGAAAAGATCTAAATTATATCTTTCCGGGAATACAGACGAAGGGAGCGAATTCCATTCGTTAGCAGTCATTAGGAAAGGTAGAAGCAAATCGCTTCGTGCGAATTCGTCTGTCCTTAGGCGATGGAACTTACTGCAATCTGCAAATACGCAGATTAAAAAAACAAAATGGAAGACTACTAAACAGAAGACTATCAGTTGATGCTTCGACTGGCTTTAAAATGTATTCTATTATGGATTTTAATTAGTGTCTTTTAAGGTTGAAATTGGAGTGTTTAATTTTTTTTACTTAAGACTTTATTAAACGTAATAAATTATAGCATTATGAAGTGTATTCATTAAAGCAGATATCGGTTGAATTAATACACACACAGCCTTAATAACACTGCTACCTTTCAGGTATGTAGTGCTGTGTTCCTGATGGTGAGTAAGGTTCCCAGAGCTCCAATCCCCCTTAAAGGCCGGCAACGCGCTTGTGACTCATCTAGTGTTGCGGGTGCCCATGGGCGATGGTAATTGCTTACCATCAGGCAATCCGTCTGCTCGTTTGCCGCCTATGTCATAAAAAAAAAAAAAATTATGGCGCGTAAGTTTTTTTAAAATAAGTGTGGCATGAAAAAACTGTGTTAGTGTGGAAAATGGAGTTTTCCTATCATTACATACATACATTTCACAGGAATCGCAGTGGCGTGCCGTAATCGTTATTTTTCTCACTGCGGTACCTACTGTTCAATGTCTCACAGAAATCCCTGTGGCGGTTAATGGCGGAGCTGATGTATAGCAGTAAACGGCCGTAGATGAGAAATTGTTGGCATTTTTTAAAGATAAATAAATAAATAAATATTTCCGGACAATCTGACACAAACCGACCTAGTCCTACGGTAAGCTCAATAAGGCTTGTGTTGTAGGTACTAGACGACGATATATATAATAGATAGATACATATAAATACTTAAATACATAGAAAACACCCATGACTCAGGAACAAATATCTGTGCTCATCACAAATAAATGCCCTGACTGGGAATCGAACCCAGGAGCATCGGCTTCATACGCAGGGTCACTACCCACTAGGCCAGAGTGGTTGTCAAAAGATACTTATTTTGAAAATATAGGTAATTAATTTAAAACTATTGAGCCATGTTGCTACTTAAAAACCTTGTACACCTGAGTTTATCCGTTTGTAACTAAGCGATACTTCGTTTTTTTTAAAGTGATACTTTAAGTTAGTAATATCTACACAGTTTTTATTCTTTGTAAAATTCTGATATCTCGTAAGGGCCAGCGAACCTTTTACGCACTAGAGAGCACAAGCATAAGGCCCTAGTCCCACTAGCTGCGATCAGCGATAAGCGAGTAGCGATCGGCAAGTATTTACTTCGTGGGCGAGTGATTTCTCAGGATAAGTACTCTCCGGGCACTTTTTTTATGACATAGGTGCCAACGAGCAGACGGATTGCCTGTTGGTAAGCAATTACCGTCGACTATGGGCACCCAGGAGAGTCGTGAGCGTTACCGGCCTTTAAAGAGGGTCGGAGTTCTGAGAACCTTACCATCAGGAACACAACACTATATACCTGAAAGGTAGCAGTGCTATTATGGCTGTAGTCTTCTGTAAGGAGGAGGTACTTCCCCAGTTGGGTTTCCCAAGATTCTTGAAAAAAGGAGTGTATAGGTTAGGTTAGGTTAGGACCCCAACCTCTCATTGTTGGACGTACTTTAAGGACATACTCGAGTCAGCGATGAACTATAAATACATCTCTCTTTTACCGCCACGCGTTATATATCTTTTAATTGTTAGTTATAACATAACTTACGCCGCCGGACGAACTATACTTGGGCGAGAAAATCGCCGATAGCTAATCGCTCATGGCGGGACAACAGCCTAATAAGCATATGCATTTCCGCATGCACAAGTACAGCTATGCAGTATGCTGTGATACAGAGACGGCCGGCTGCGTGCGCGCACCTTATTGAATTGCAGATCATTTTCTCTCAACTTCCGCGGTCTCTGGTTATAGTTACAATATACGCTAGCTTTTGCCTGCGACTTCGCCTGCGTAAACTTTAACGACAGGTCAGTACTCTTACCATGACTTGTGACTTTGAGGTTTTCGATAACGAGTATCGAGTTTACTCTCTTTGCATCTCGTTCGCATTAAAATAGTACAAGCGAGATGCACAGATAGTAAACTCGATGCTCGTTATCGAAAACCTCAATGTCACAACTCATGGTAAGGGTATGGGTCCAGTTGTTATCATCATCATCATCATTTCAGCCGTAAGGCGTTCAGTGCTGGACATAAGTCGCTACCAAATATGACTCGTATTGCTATAGTCGCCACGCTTGGCAGGCGGGTTGGCGACCATGGTATCTTCAGTTTTGATGGACGCTGCTGCCCATCCGTCCATGTTCCATTTGTCGCTTCTTACGACACCCGCGGGAGATGGGGTGATGCTCTCAGCCTCTCTCTTTTTTATTACGATTAATAAATACTAATTTAATTTACATTAATTAGCATGATTTATTGACAAGTCGTTAAGAGAACGACAGAATTTGACATAAGCTTCTGTCAATTTTATTAAATGTCATTTTAGGTACAAGCTTTTATTGCCTTTTAATGTCATCTTTGTTACATTAATCTATCGATAGGATTCTAACGAGCCTAAAAACCACGGGGTTTATCTTGTGTATTTTAGTTGTAGCTATGGTTACCTTATGGCTTTAGCATCATACCAGTGGTACGGTCGGGGACTTATTGTTGAGCCATTTAGGGTTCACTTTACATTGGGCATTTCATATAGTAAGTATTAAACAAAAGAAGCTTGTCCTATTAATGCTTGAACCGTAAGTGGCTCAACAATTCAAGTCTGTGACTGTACCATAATATTGCATTGTTACCGAACTTTTTTTTTTTTTATCATACGCGGCAAACGAGCAGACGGATTGCCTGATGGTAAGCAATTACCGTCGCCCATGGGCACCTGTTACACCAGGGGAGTCACAAGCGCGTTGCCGGCCTTTAAGGAGGGTTGGAGCTCTGGGAACCTTACTCACCATCAGGAACACAACACTACATACCTGAAAGGTAGCAGTGCTATTATGGCTGTGGTATTCTGTAAGGAGGAGGTACTTCCTCTTCCTCAGTTGGGCTGCCCCAGATTCAAGCGTGATGGTCCTCGCTGTGCCCTACCTCTCATTGTTGGACGTAGTTTAAGGACATACCCGGGTCATTCACAGAATATTCAGTTGAATATTCACTTCCAAAATAAAATATTAATTAAACATAAATTCAATGAATCAAGAATGTCGTGTAAAGCAAAACTATAGTGAATTGTTACATTTTAGGCTGTAAAAGCCAGAATATCTTTGTCCCTTACTGGCGCTCGCGGATGCGTTCTCCAGTCATTATTTCCATCCTTTATAACAAAAATATTAGCTTATTCTGTATTAATTACCGCAACTTTGGTTGAAAACCCAAGAAAACTCCAATTGTATTTGTTTGTTCCCCTCCACGACGACCGGTCTGGCCTAGTGGGTAGTGACCCTGCCTATGAAGCCGATGGTCTGGGTTCGATTCCCAGTCAGGCCATTTGTTTGTGTCATGAGCACAGATATTTGTTCCTGGGTCATGGGTGTTTTCTATGTATTTAAGTATTTATATGTATCTATCTATTATATATATCGTCGTCTAGTGCATGCAACACAAGACTTACTGAGCTTACCGTCGTAGGACTAGGTCGATTTGTGTAAGATTGTCCTGAATATTTATAAAAAAAAACTTTGACAGTTCTGAAGGGTCCAGTTTGGAGGGGAATAAAATATGTGAAACTATGACAACAAACGAAAATAGCGCCGTCTCTGCCATAGCTACGGAAAGTTACATAAGACCACCCCTTTTGATCGTGATATTATTAGCACGCTCCGTCTAGTTAAATGGTATGTCTATTTTACCGCACGTGTGTCTTGCCACGGAATTTAAACAGGTTTTAAGTGACCTTATTACTGACACATCTGACATTTGACTGTACCGTTACTGATATTATCAATGATTAGGCATGTGGCTCTAAGAATAGCCTCTGGTTCAGCAGCTGTCTAGCCAGCTGCTAGTTGTGATTATAGGCTTGGAAGTCTTGATCTTTTTTTTATTACATAGATGGGAAACTAGCAGACGGATTGCCTGATGGTAAGCAATTACCGTCGCCCATGGGCAACACCAGATGAGTCAAAAGCGCGTTGCCGGCTTTTAAGGGGGGTTGGAGCTCTGGGAACCTTATTCACCATCAGGAACACAGCACTACATACCTGAAAGGTGGCAGTGCTATTATGGCTGTGGTCTTCTGTAAGGAGGAGGTAATTCCCCAGTTGGGCTGCCCCAGATTCAAGCGTGATGGTCATCGCTGTGTCCTACCTCTATAAATCATACTTTTATTTGAATGTTACGAAGTCTGTTTGCCTACGAAATAGGAAAGTCACATGAACTGCGCTTTCCATCTACTGGACCTAACATACTAATTTTGTACACTGACCATAGCTAAACCTTATTGTGAGGGGATAAGGTTTACAATTGTATATTTTATCATAGTAATCACCGGTTGAGGTGAAACGCGCACGCGCCGGTGCACTCAGAATGCTGTAATTGTCAGTTACCTCCTAATGGACTCTTTTTTTATACAAGACTGACCAGCGTTTGACCTCAGTCGCACCTGATGGTAAGCGTCGAGGTCGAGGGTGCACGCTGGTTCAGTAACAGCATTCACTCTTGCCTTGAAAATACCCAAATTATATCTCCGGGAATACAGACGAAGGGAGCGAATTCCATTCCTTAGCAGTCCGCATCCTAATGTACATTTTTATATAAAACCCTGACCAGCGTTTGACCTCAGTCGCACCTGATGGTAAGTGACGAGGTTGAGGGTGTAGCACGCTGGTTCAGTAACAGCCTTCACTCTTGCCTTGAAAATACTCAAATTATATCTCCGGGAATACAGACGAAGGGAGGCAGTCCGCATTAGGAAGTTCTAGCCAAAACACGGTAAGCTATTTGACTGTTCATAATCTATCGATTATTGGTCAGATTTTATTCTTGATTTGATGACAGGTTTGGCTTAGTGGGTAGTGACCATGCCTATGAAGCCGATAGTCCTGGGTTGAAATCCCAGTAAGGGCATTTATTTGTGTGATGAGCACAGGTTGTGTCAGTCGTACCCACGACTTACCGTAGGACTAGATCGATTTGTGTAAAATTGTCCCGAAATACTAATTTATTAATTATTTATTCAATGTATAAAATAGTATATAACATATGTATGTCCAATACTAGAGACGTTCAAGATGATGATGATGAATAAAGTAATAGCATTAGAATGTAAACTCGCTCAAGCTTTACTATTCCTCTCCGCTCGACTGCTTGCTAACATTACCATTTATCTTTACCTAAAATATACCTTATACCATTGTAATAAGACCTACGAAAGCATAGTTTATTGTGTCCACTATAGCACCCACAGCTGCTGAGCAAAACAATGTAAATCCATTTTTTGAGAAAATGTGACAACGGCTTAACGGCCTTCAAGTTGATGTTATTGTTATCATCATCATCATCATCATGTCAGCCGAAAGACGTCCACTGCTGGACATAGGCGTCCCCCAGAACGACCCAAGACGACCGATCCTGCGCCTTCCACATCCAGCGGTATCCCGCGACTCTAACTAGGCCGTCGGTCCACCTTGTGGGAGGCCTACCTACGCCGCGTCTTCCAGTTCGTGGTCGCCACTCCAGAAGGTTTCCGTTATTTTTATAGTCCTTTTGAAATAGCTTCAGTTCTGTGACATCTGTCATTTGCGTACAATTTATAACCTCAAAACGTGAATTCATACTAGGGTGACGGCACCAGTAATGAAGAAGGAACTATTCATGAAAATTAGTGCTTATTTCAAAGGACTCAAGTGTTGCATTTGTTAGTAAGTCTTCAATTTATAATGTTATGGTTTTTGAATTAAGAACAAAGTGTCCATCATTGGCGCCTGTCAACTTAAAGTGTCCAACATTGGTGCCATCACCCTAATATTATAAATACGAAAGTAACTCTGTCAGTTACCTCTTCACGCTTAAATCGCCGAATCAAATGGGATGAAATTTGGTATGAAGAGAGTTTGAGCTACGAGAAAGGACATAGGATAATTTTTATCCTGCAACCATACTTTAAAAATGGGCATGGCTGGTCGACGAAGTCGCGAGAAAGAGTAGGTTATAAATTATAATGCAATGACAAAGGTGTCACTGTAACCCGCCTATTTGAACGCACTATAGTTCAATCGCCATTAGATATATAGGAGCTGTGGAGGTAGTCACGATATCGGAACATGCACTTAATCGCCTTGACAATAGAGGCGTAGTTCAGATATTTGTGACCACCTCCACAGCTCCGATATATTTGATGGCGACTGTCAACAAAAAATATAATACATATATAAATAACTCGCTCAAAGGCATTACTGAGGTCCTGAGCATTTTATAGGTGAAAAACTTAACTGAACGACCAAGTCTATGTAGTTGTGCAGAGAATTAATATGGAACTTACGTTAAAATTTGAATATAGAATGCCGACATGCGTGTACACACGTTACTACTACATAGCCGAGATGATTTAAAATTTACTCAAATCATTAACTACTAACCAATAACAAAAAAAACATTTCTAAAAATGAGCAAAAACTATTTACTCCATACTGCCCTAAGGCCTTAGCCACACCCTTAACTAACCAAATATAAACTTTAAGTGACTACAATAACGTTTACAATTGAACAAACTGCAGTGAAACCTACTGCTTGGCGCATGTACTATTTATAGAACACCAGGAAGAGATGTACCGTTACTTCGCCCCGAGGCCCCGGGTTCGATACCCAGCAATGCTAATTGGACAAGTTTATTGGCAAGAGCCGTTATTTTGAGTTTTATCTTTGCATAATGGTTTTCATAAATTATTGAGGAGTTATGAGATCGGATAACTGTTATTTTATCAAGCTTTTTAATTATGTAATAAATCATCATCATCTTCCCCTGGAGCCTGGGGGGTCCGCTTAACAACTAATCTCAGGATGTAGCGTAGGCACTACTTTTAGGAGCGACTGCCATCTGACCTTCCAACCCAAAGGGTAAACGAGACCTTATTGGGATTAGTCCGGTTTCCTCACGATGTTTCCCTTCACCGAAAAGCGACTGGTAAATATCAAATGATATTTCGTACAATAAGTTCCGAAAAACTCATTCGTACATACGAGTCCGGATTGCACAAGTCGCACGCTCTTACCGCTAGGCTACCAGGGCTCTAATATTATTATGTAAAATCTATTAATCTAATCTATTTAAGAAAAAATGACGTGGACCTCTGGCGTCCGAGGCGGGATTCGAACCCGCATCTCCAGCTATCGCGGCTGACGCCTTAACCAATTGGGCCGCCCGAACACAGCGGAACCCGTCGAAATTTATCAAGTATATGTCATACTAGCTGTGCCCCGCGGTGTTACCCGCGGTTTATTAGGGAAAAAACGTAGCCTATGTGTTAATCCAGGGTGTCAGATAAGAAAGCATATTAAAGTATGTCTATTTTGTGAAGTCGAATTTATTTAAACATGATTATTTTTACTTTTATATTTTAGTATTTTCATATCTTGTAATAAACTGTTTGAAATGTTTACTTATCGGACTACGCATAATTATGTAAGTACTTTAAGATTTGATGTATCACTGTATTGAAAAAATAAGTCCCGCCGTAGTTTCTTGCCGGTATCTTCACGGGTCAGGGGTGTAGGGTTTGAACCGGTGTAGATTTTTTTTTGACTTTCATAAGTGCATGTAATGTGCCTAAATTGAAAAATAAAGATCTTTTCTCTTTTATCTTTTTTTGTCAGCTAATTCCATACAAAATTTGATTAAAATCGCTGCAGCCGTTTAGACGTGAAGAAGTAACAAACATACACACTCACAAACTTTCGTCTTTATAATATTAGTGTAGATTATAGACAACTTTTGCTACTGTATAAAAACTTACTATGGGCACGAGTTTAGAATAACTCTTTTCTATATTTAACCATCATGTTAACTCACTAATTGGTATATTTTATGGTTTTATGTTTTCTTGTGACGTTTATTGCTTGCCGCCATTTTGATTTGTGTTCTCTATGGAATATAAACATGTTATGATAATTTGTAAGTCGTGTATGTTATTAACACTAGCAACATAATATTTAATGAAAGTTGCTAGGTTCCTTTATTGTTTTTTTTAACTGACGAAAACAAATGGCGGACAATTTTTTTATATAAATTGGTATTTATTGAATATAGGTAATTATTGCATACTTAAACTGACAAGATTGTAAGTAACAAATATATTTGTATGTAATGGCAATAAATAGATAAATATTTCGAGACAATTTTACACAAATCGACCTAGTCCTACGGTAAGCTAAGTAAGGCTTGTGTTGTAGGTACTAGACGATGCTATATATAATGGATAGATACATATAAATACTTAAATACATAGAAAACACCCATGACTCAGGAACAAATATCTGTGCTCATCACACAAATAAATTCCCTGACTGAGATTTGAAGCCAGGACCATCGGCTTCATAGGCAGGGTCACTACCCACTAGGCCAGACCGGTCGTCAACAATGAAAGCATGGTTGTTTCGTAAAAGTGCGTAATTGCGAAACTATGACAGTAGGTTACCATGAGTTGTGACTTTGAGGTTTTCGATAACGAGTATCGAGTTTACTATCTGTGCATCTCGTTCGCACTATAATAGTACAAGCGAGATGCAGAGATAGTAAACTCGATACTCGTTATCGAAAACATCAATGTCACAACTCATGGTGAGGGTACAGTAAATGGGTTGGTTTGCATTCTTTTTGTTTTAAATTGACCCCAAATACTGGGTGAAATCAAAATGGTGATACAAAGTTATATTTTCTGAATCTATTCATGATTCCGATCAACTTTTTCTATGAAGCCATAACTGAAAAATCAGTTGAAAAATGACATACAGCTAGCTAGCAGTTAGTATGTGAAGGTCACTTTTTTTTTAACTGATTTTTCGGTTGCGACCCCATCCATAGTAGGGATGTTATGGATATATAATTTCGGATCCGGATATGAATATGGATAATATTGGTAAATTATAATATCGGTTTCGGTTACGGTTATGGATATTAATTTTTTTTTTATTATGACAAAGGTGGCAAACGAGCAAACGGATAACGGTAAGGAATTACCGTCGCCCATGGGCACTCGCTACACCAATGGAGTCACAAGCGCGTTGCCGACCTATAAGTGGGTTGGAGCTCTGGGAACCTTAATCACCATCAGGAACACAACACTACATACCTGAAAGGTAGCAGTGCTATTATTGCTGTGGTCTTCTGTAAAGAGGAGGTACTTCCCCAGTTGGGCTGCTCCAGATTCAAGCGTGATGGTACTTCGCTGTGCCCTACCTCTCATTGTTGGACGTAGTTTAAGGACATACCCGGGTATTAATTATTTCGGATTATCCGATAGTTTCGGTTACGGATATGGATGTCCATAACAACACTGATATTTACTATATTTAAAGAATAACCCGTACGAATTAGCTGTGCAGTGTGCACCTCGCGCTGTGACGTCATTAGGTAGCGGGAGAGGTATCGCATTCCAGCGGAGTGCACAGTTAATTCGTACGAGTGTAGTATTTAGTTAGACTCCGCCCTATCCGAATATCTACAACTTTTATTTCGGATTCGGTTACGATTACGGATATTTTTTTTTTCGGATATCCGATAGCTTCGGTTACCTACGGATATGGATATCAATAACAACACTGATCCATAGTAAAACTTGATCGTAGTCAATCACAAATAGATCCAGAAAATATTTTCGTATTACCATTTTGATTTCACCTGGGGCCTATTTCTCGAACACTTCCAGTACAAGCGGAGGTCTCTTTCTAACAACAGGTGTCAAAAAGTGACTTCCGCTTGTATTACAAGTTACTACCACTGGTATACCTAACTGTATTGGCGTGACATGTAACTTTAAATTGTTAGCAATGTCACGCCAGCACGACAGCTGATGCGTGAGACACTTTGACAGCCACGTCGAGCGTTAGTAGCTACGCAAGTAAAGCAGGGCGGTAAACATAGCTAACGTCACTGACTCACTTAAATGACCAATTTTACAGTATGTCAACGTGTATCACGTGAACAGCTATCAGAGCATACAGGGTAACGCTGGAGACGTGATCGGAACCAACCACGGTAAGGCGACTGCACGTTTATTTTTCTTTTTAATTAGAGTTCCATATATTTCACGATTCTGCCTAAATATGTCTACTTATACTATTGATCTTGTCGATTATAAATAAAATAAATAAGTAAATAAATATTTCGGGACAATCTTACACTTGGCTTGTGTTGTAGGTACCTACTAGACGACGATATTTATAATAAATATATACATATAAATACTTAAATACATGGAAAACACCCGTGACTCAGAAACAAATATCTGTGCTCATCACACAAATAAATGCCCCGACTGGGATTTGAACCCAGCATCGGCTTCATAGGCAGGATCACTACTCACTAGGCCAGACCGGTCGTCAAATTATATGATTCTACATTTTCCTGCTACCCACAGTGTACCCAAAAAAATACTCCGACTGACAATGGATTCTGACAATGCAATAGGCTTCGGGCGCCGGCCCAATTATCTAACATTACCCAATTAAAGATTTCACAACAAATTAACAGGGGGCGTGCCAGACCAACGGACAATACTATTTCAAAACTATAAGACAATGAATTGGAATATAACATAACTTTAACAGTATATCAAGGCTGCGCCGAAGAAATGACAGCAGAGTTTCGTTTGTTAGATACCCATTTTGTATAGTCAATCCTTGATCTTAGTCTTTGTGGGTTATAAGTTACATATTTAAGGATTAACTAAATAAATCATACGATTCAGAAACGAGATTACTTGAATTTTACTTTATAAAAATTACATCCAAAGTGACCTCCACAAAAGATAGGATTATCTTAATACTACTACTTAGTTACAAACGGATAAACTCACGTGTAATTATATCGCACTAGGCGACATGTTTCGGGTAAGCTCTGGTACCCATAACATACCCGAAACATGTCGCCTAGTGCGATATAATTACACGTGAGTTTATCCGTTTGTAACTAAGTAGTAGTAACATGGCTCACAACAGTTTTAATTGTATTATCTTAATACATTGCAAATACTCAACAGAAGGTCGTAAGTTTTTTAAATAATAACAAAATTACTTGTTTTCTGCAACGTATACGTCTTATATTTGTAACAAATATCATTTTTTTAATGAAACGAAAATTCCTAAATTCGCGAGCGGTTCGCCCGTCCTTTCCTGAGCCACCATGATTAGATTGAATCGAGTAGCGCGAAAAGCTCGGCGCATTTAAATAAGTTCGTTAAAGGTTCGCGCAAACAGACGACTCAGACGAGCGTGACTCAGCGCGATGTCCACGTCGCGTGATGCCGACGCGGTGACTGTCAAACAGGGAGCGCGCGGATAGCGCCGGCCTCGCGCTTTCAACACGCCCTCATCGCGCGTTCGAACGCGGCGCGACGCCGGCGTGACTCGCACCCAGATACAACATGCGCGCACGGAGGGGCCAGCGCGGCGCAGCGTGCCGCCGCGTAGCGCTGCGTCCGCGCCGCGTAGCGCTGCGTCCGCGCCGCGTAGCGCTGCGTCCGCGCCGCCTTGACGCAAGGGGCTGCACAGCGCGGGGCGAGATGGCAGCGGGACGCAGTCTGTTTGACGTCGCCAACCTGTTAGCATGTATTTAAAGCCGCCGCGGTCGCGCGCGCGACCGTCACGCCCGTCCGTTTGACCGAGCCACAATACCACCTAATCTTTCCTAATGCAGTTTGTCTGTATGTGCTATACTTTAGGATTTCCCCATACTGTCCCACTTAAAAAAACAACACTGTATAAGCCTTCTGGAGCATACCGGGGCTCAGTCAATTTGTTTAAGGATCTTTTTTTTATATCAGCAAACGAATATAATATTAGTATCATGTAAAACGTAAGTCGTAAAACGTAATCTTACTGACGAAACTTGCAAATCTATCCATTCATCATCTTTGATCGATCTAGGAAGTCAGAAGCTCACGATTAATTACATAACAGAGCTATTCCAATCTTTTCCTATAAAAGAAACGAATCGAACCAATATACAATTGACACCGATTTAATTCCGCCATCTCCGTTCCACCACCGGACGTCCAGGCGAGGGGAGCGGTTTCATCTTTACGTTGTGAATATTCATTCGCACGAAGCGATTCGCTTCTGCTTTCCTAATGCGGCCTGCTAAGGAATTCGCTTCCTTCGTCTGTATTCCCGGAAATATATAATTTGGGTACTTTTAAAGCAGTTACTGAACCAGCGTGCCAGACCCTCGACCTCGTCGACACTTACCGTCAGGTGCGACAGAGGTCTAACACTGGTCAGTCTTATATAAAATAAAAGAAATACCAATGAGTTGTTCGGAAGATGAAGGAAATTTCATTTGATATTTACCAGTCGCTTGTCGGCGAAGGAAAACATCGCGAGGAAACCGGGCAAATCTCATAAGTCCACGCTGGGAAGGTCAGATGGCAGTCGCTTTCGAAAAACCAGCACCTACGCCAAATCCTGGGACTTGTTGTTAAAAACGAGCTATTTGAGATGAAAAATAGCTTATCATCTCGGTTTCTCGGAGAACAGATAGCAAAATAGCATTTTATTCACAAAATTAGTAAGTAATTTTATACTTAAGTATTTTTTAGACGGATTGCCAATGGTAAGCAATTACCGTCGCCCATGGGCACCCACGAGTCACAAGCAATTTAAGATAGGATTTCGCTCTATTCTTGAAGGTATGACGGTCGTGTACGCCGAAGCAAATCATTTTTGAGCTGCGAGGTAGGAAGTTTCTAGAGAAATGCATAGATGATTTCCAACTATCCAGGTGGAGTGGAAATGTTGCTGCGTAGAACGATGGCGGAAGAAGGCGGCACGGATTTATGCGAACAATTCCGCAGAACACTCTCCGTTGTAAATGTGATAGAAGTTTAGTATTTTATCTTACTAGGGCAACTCCCCCAAGATACTAAATCATATTTAGGAGACGCATATGTCCAGGACTTTCCAGCAGTATACATCTTCGGCTGATTTATGTTTTTTTTTTCCTTAGCCTAGGTAGTTTGTGTAGTGGAACAAAACACTGCTGGACAAAGGCCTCTTTTCTGCCACTCATCAAGTCATCACGGTTTACTGCGCATTGGGCTCATTCAAAAATCATGTGACAGTTTTTGGGGGGAGGGGGCCAAAGAAATATCACGATTAATCACGATGGGGGAGAGGGGGAGTCCAATACCACATCGCGTGTACTTAAGTTTAGTTTTAGTAGTACTGTTTTTGGTGTAATATATATATATAAACGTGAAAGTCCTGACTGACTACTGACTGATCAACGCCCAGCCCAAACCGCTTAACCTAGATGGCTGATTTTTTCACAATTGGTAGTTCGTATACCGTAAGGACCCACTAAGAAGGGATTTTTGGAAATTCCACCATCGGGGGTAAAAAAGGGCGATTGTGTAAAATTTAAAGCTAGAGACTTGAAATTAAAAGGAAAGTAATTTCAGCGTTTTTTGAAATTCATCATCTAAGGGGTCAAAAAAAGGCTTCTTCTGCGCGTGTAACATAATTTCGTTGACTTTGTAGTGAAAAGTGTCTACTCAAAAATCACTCGAAAATCGAAAACTACACGAACTGGGAAGGGGGAGGGGTACTGGAGGGGTAGCGTTAAGATCAAAATAAGTCCAAAAACGATCACATGATTTTTGAAAGAGCCCATTCCAGCTAGTCTGAATGATGATGATTTTTGATTCCATGTAAATTCTAATCGACTTGAGTTTATTATGCGCTGGGAATGAACCAGTTACGCAAGATCCGATGGTCCGTGACCATCCAATTGTGGCGTGACCTCGCACATCTCAAACACTGACATATAGACTCTATGCACTGGCAATAAGGATCAAAATACTACTGTATTTTACTACCTAAGTAGACACACATTTCAGTAATAATGCAGACTCTATTTGGTGGTAATAAGGTTCAAAATAGTAACGAGTTTAGGTATCAAATTAGCAGTCACGTGTATTTTACTAACCACAGGCACAGACTGAATAATACTGACTAAATGTAGGTTCTAACTCAGTCGTAATAAAGTTCAGAATGGTATACGTAATCAATTTTGCTAAAGCACCTGGCCTATGTCCATATTAATTCTCTGCACAACTGATTATTTTTTAATACTAACGGTGGCAAACAAGCATACGGCCCGGTTGATGGTAACCAGCCTAAGGACGCCTACAACTTTAGAGGTGTTACAAGCTCGTTGCCAACCCTTTGTAAATCTGTACACTCCTTTTTCGAAGAACCCCATAATGTAATCCCTCGGGAAAACCGTGGCAGGAAGCTCATTCCACAGCCGGAGCGTTCGCGGAAGGTAGTACCACATAAATCGCTTAGTACGCGACTCCCCTGGCTCCAATATATGAACTGAGGTGATGATGATTACACCCCCTTATCTAAGGCTCATTTTGGGGACAAGCTAAAACATTGATCTTGCTTCATATAATTAGTCGATTCATTTTATCTATAAAAGTTTTTTGGCAAACTAAAATTCTTCTTTAGTGAAAGCCCGAGAGATAACTCATTCATTCCTCTTTTTAATCAGATCGGAGGGCGACAATAATAAATATCGAATATTGTTAATTATTGAACCCATTTGGGGTTCGATTTTTGAAATAGTCACCGAGTAATCTTATGTAGACAATAGATTTCTCAACACGCGGCATTAACTAGAGATTGGGCATCTAACATCCGTTTACACATATCCGGCATTACTGTTGAAAATTGACCCTAATCTTACATTATAGGTGAAAAACTTAGCTATGCATCTGGCCTATGTAGTAGTAACGTGTGTACGCATGTAGGCGTTCCATATTCAAATGTTTACAGGTGAAAAACTTAGCTAAAGCACCTAGCATATGTAGTAGTAACGTGTGTACACGCATGTCGGCGTTCTATATTCAAATGTTGACGTAAGTTCCATATTCATTCTCTTCACAACTACATAGACATGGTCCTTCAGTTAAGTTCAAGTTTGAGTTCAAACGACAGGTTTGGCCTAGTGGGTAGTTACAATGCCTATGAAGCCGATGGTCCTGGATTCAATTCCCAGTAAGGGCATTTATTTGTGTGATGAGCACAGATATTTGTTCCTGAGTCATGGGTGTTTCATATATGTATTTGAGTATTTAAAATATATCGTTGGCTGAGTCACAATACAAGCCTTCTTGAGCTTACCGTGGGGCTCAGTCAATTTGTGTAAGAATGTCCTGTAATATTTATTGATTTAAGTTCTTCACATATAACAGCTATGGACTACTATCTGAAATATATAGGCTTGGGCACATAGGCGCGTTTTGTAAGCGTGGCGGTAGCGCAGCGTGACACCGGTGTGGCTAATGTAACGAAGGCACACATTCGGACGGCAGCGTCGCGCCCCGTCCTTTAAGATATTAAGCCCAAGCCTTTAAGATATTTCTTTTTGTTAAGGTCAGACATTGAGATATTTTTGTTTATTAATATTTCTAAGTCCTTATCTAATATACAATAGCGCAATCACAGTGCTTACCCACTCATATCGTTCACAATAGGACTTATCAGTCAGTTAACGTGGAAAAAACTTCACATTTACGTGATCTAATCAGAAATGAGGATATCCGTAGAGGAACCAAAGCGACATAGCTCTCAGTACTGTACTGTTGAAGTGGCCAGGTAGCCCAGGTAGGTTAAAAATATTTATTTACAATATTATGAAAACCACGAGTACTTAACTAGCTACTGCTAAATCTCAAAAAGGCCCTTGAGGCATTGTACCAAGGATGCTAGCGGCATTTCCTCGTATCGCAGCTGATTTGTGTGCGTCGAAGCAGTCAGCTTCAGCACCAGTTACGGCAACCAGACGCTTCGCGATTTCTGCAAAAAGTTTGTGCGCGCTGGGACCCCATGGACTTAGCATCTCTACGCCAAACGGTACAAAATGGCTCTGCCCGGGCTCTTATATTTGTTAAATTTCAACACTTACCGCCGCTTTTACATTAGTTCGTTGGAGATGGGACGGTGCAAGCGTGTCTACGCATGTAGCATTCCACACCAGCATCGGTCCAAGCTCCAAGGAACCAAAGACACTCCATCAGGCCTCTTCCCATCATCTCTGACAATGCCGGTCGGCTCAAGAAGAGCAGGCACACTGATGTCTTAAATAATTCCAGTAATTAGTTGATGTTTCTACCTTTCCAAATTCTCCGTTGTTAACACTTACCTGAAAAAGAACAAATTATTAATAAAACATAAATTCAAGATTTCGAAATATCTACTTGTAGCTAAGATGCAGTTTGCTTCCAGACCATGGGACCTCAAGGGAAAGTACCTTAACCTATCGTAGATAGGAGTTTTTGCTTTCACATTTTATTTGGTTCGATTCCCAGACGAAACGTAAATTTTAGAATATCTTTGATTTTTTTTTATACAATGACCAGAGTTTCACCTCAGTCACACCTGATGGTAAGTGTCGATGAGGTCGAGGGTGTCGCAAGCTGGTTCAGTAACAGCCTGTTCACTCTTGCCTTGTAAAGACCCAAATTATATCTTTCCGGGAATACAGATGAAGGGAGCGAATACCATTACTGGAAAATGAAAGCGGCATTACTAAATTTACTGCGAAATGTGTTCTTTCTTTCTTTCTCCTATCTTCGATAGTTTCCCTTGAGGTCCCATGGGCTTGGGACACTTGGAGACTTTTTGACGTGCGATCGTGTCGAGTAAATGGGAGTTTTGGTCCCGGGTTGTCCTTAAACTACGTCCAACAATGAGGTAGGGCACAGCGAAGTACCATCACGCTCGAGTCCGGAGAAGCCCAACTGGGGAAGTACCTCCTCCTTACAGAAGACCACAGCCATAATAGCACTGCTACCTTTCAGGTATGTAGTGTTGTGTTTCCTGCTAGTGAGTGAGGTTTCCAGAGTTCCAACAATTTTTAGGGTAGGCAACGCATGTGAATCCTCTGGAGTTGTAGGCGTCCATGGGCTACGGTAACTGCTGCCCATCAAGCGGGTCGTATGCTTGTTTCATACCATTGTTGTTGTATTAAAAAAGTTTTGCCACTGGTTCGCTAACCCTAGAAGACTCCACTAAGAAACACAGCTAGGCCCGACCGTAGTCGGTCTGATCGTCAGTAGAATTCGCACGGTATATTTTGAACACCCATGGCTAGGGTCACGCAGGGTCAAGTGGGCGAGGCGCCCGCGCAGCGCGGTCGGAAGTCGCGTCATACAGTTAGCTGTTCACACAATGTTTACTGTTAAGCGAACGGACTCCGGCCGGCGAAAACGACAGTTTTTTTGAGCTAAAAAACTTGCTAGCTCTCAAACTCCTGCGCAAGATTGAACACTGGTGATTATGGGATCGTGGAGCAAGAAGAATAGGACATGACATAGAATTCATAGATGAAGCTAACTATGTAAATATTGTAAATCATCAAAATGCCCGGACAAGATCATGATTTGTTATATGTACGAGTATTCTTTCTATAGCACTTCATTCATGAGCATAGATATTTGTTCCTGAGTCATGGGTGTTTTATATATGTACCTATTTACGAGTAAGTAGTTTGTGCATTATATATAGCGTTGGCTCAGTACCCACAACACAAGCCTTCTTGAGCTTACCGTGGGAAACAATCAATTTGTGTGTGAGGGTCATTTTATTTAAAGTTGTGTACTTAACTTTTTTTAATTTTGTGTGGTTTCTACTCAGAATCCATGAGCTCTTTCGAGACTAATAGGAGAAAAAAGTGTCCCAAGCTTTTCATATTTTTTTTATTAATTCCGTTCCGTTACCGCCATATGAAATATATGAAAAATAGTAACGGAATAGAATAAAAAAACATTGGACATATTATTTCTCCTAACTCGAAAGAGCTCATGATTTTGAGTAGAAATCACACAACTGTACTCATACAACTGTAAACAAATAAAATGGCCCAAGAATGTCCTGTAATATTTATTTTTCCTAACTAGTGCGTAAAAAGTGCACTTTTCGCGTGCGTAAATTTCACTTTTTAAGGCACTTGCTATGAAAAATTAGGTTCGATACTCGTGTAAAAACTTCTCTAAGACCCGGATGATTGTCACCCTCGTTTCACTCGGGCTCCAACGTTCACCCTCGTCGAAAAAAATTATTTTTCACTAGTATCGAAATGTACTATATTTATTTTATCTAACAATTTATGCTTCTCATAACAAAACAAGGTGATAACCCCTGGCTGATGGGACAGACTAACAACAAAGAAGTTGCTTCCACTATAATATAAACAGCAAAACAGCATTCAACTTTCTACGCCACACCCTCGTTGGGCCTTGCAATTCTGCAAGCCGCAATGCAAACCATTTTCTTCGGACCTTAGACCATGGACAAGTGAAAGCCGGCAAAATGACCGCACATAGACAATTAGAGACTTTCTACTAGGGCTGTTACGGAGTGTTACGAAAGTTAAGTACAAAAGTTAATGGTTACACAGGGGAGCAAAGTTGGTGTTTACCTCCAATTGCTAATAAAGAGCAAGCTAGCAAGTCGTTTGTACAGCAAAACGAAATCAAAATTTGCAAATGATTTTTACTCAATTGAACAGTTTTTTTCAAAGTGAATGTTAAATATATGACGCTAACTGTACATAATTGTAAATTTCTGTCAAATATTAAATAAATAAATAAAATATTTCGGGACAATCTTACACAAATCGACCTAGTCCTACGGTAAGCTCAGTAAGGCTTGTGTTGTAGGTACTAGACGACGATATGTAAAATAGATAGCTACATATAAATACTTACTCAGGAACAAATGTCTGTGCTCATCACACAAATAAATGCAATGACTAGGAATCGAACCCAGGACCACCGGCTTCACAGGCAGGGTCACTACCCACTAGGCCAGACCGTCGATTGAATTGTTACATTTTGGGCTGCAAAAGCCAGAATATCTTTGTCCGTTACTGGCGCTCGCGGATGGGTTCTCCAGACATTATTCCTCCTAGATACTGATGGAAGTCATATTTCAAAAGACTTCTTCCTTTTGGAGCCGGGTATGTCCTTAAACTACGTCCAACAATTACTTAAACTACGCACAGCGATGACCATCACGCTTGAATCTGGAGCAGCCCGACTGGGGAAGTACCTCCTCCTTACAGAAGACCACAGCCATAATAGCACTGCTAGCTTTCAGGTATGTTGTGTTGTGTTCCTAATGGTGAGTAAGGTTCCCAGAGCTCCAACCCCCCTTAAAGGCCGGCAACGCGCTTGTAACTCCCCTGATGTTGCGGGTGCCCATGGGCGACGGTAATTGCTTATCACCAGGCAATCCGTCTGCTCGTTTGACGCCTATGTCATAAAAAAAAAATATGGATCTTCTACAATTTCTCCCAGTCGCGAGTAAATTTTTACAAAACGAAGTGAGATAGAGGCACAGATTATATAGCTATAGCACGTAAGTTTGATTTCATTCATGCACCAACTACCAAACTAATTGATCTAATAGCAGATTATAGCATTCTTCAAACCACGCCAACTCCGACCGTTTCATAACCTGCACACGCCAACTAAATTCAGTTATCAAACAAAAATACATGCTAAAATAACCTTTGGTACTTTGGAATAAGAGTTACGTGTAATTTACGCGAACGCATTTGTTTAACATACTTAGTTGTAGCTTGATAAATAGAAAACATTCGATTTTTTATCTAAGCGAGTTGTAATAAAGTGCATAGTTTAGTTAGGGAAGTGTTATTGTGTTGTGGTTTTTTGAGAAGATTGGTCAAAAACACGCGAAGTTGGAATAGAAACGTAAGGAATTGCATCATTTATAACGAGTCGGATTCGATTCGGAGTAAATCGAATCGGTATTTGGATAATGGCTACTTCAAATGCGGGCAATATTTGCGTGTTCAAGGTATGTTAGATAATTTGAGATATGGCTATTAACCTTATGGTCACAGATATGAAATTTAGTTATTAATTACATTTTTTTATATTCACATTTCAGCCGTATGCATTCCACTGCTGGACATAGGCCTCCCACAGATATGACTTCTATCATCATCTGTAGTTGCCATAGTCGCCACGCTTGGCAGGCGGGTTAGCAACCGCAGTAGCTGTAGATTGGGTTTCGACGGACGCTGCTGCCCGTCCGTAGGATTTTCCCTTTGTCGCCTCTTACGACACCCGCGGGAGGATATGGAATATATAGGATATTCTAGTCAGACGGCATTTTTTATATTGCCTATAGTGAAATCAAGGAGCCGAGTATTGTTATTGTAGGTTCTTAGGAGCTCCGACAACTTTTAGGGTAGGCAACGCGCATGTGAATCCTCTGGAGTTACAGCCAAACAGGCATCTATAGGCTACGGTAACTGATCAGGCGGGTCGTATGCTTGTTTGCCAACGTCGTTGTATAAAAAAAGCAGTGCTATTATGGCTGTGGTCTTCTGTAAGGAGGAGGTACTTCCCCAGTCGGGCTTCTCCAGATTCAAGCGTGATGGCACTTCGCTGTGCCCTACCTCTCATTGTTGGACGTAGTTTAAGGACATAGAAGAGTTCACTAGCGTTTTAGCCCAGGTTTTCTCGGCGTCCCCATATAAAGTTGCTAATACCCCCGTTTTTTCATTCTTGAGAAAATCAACTTGTAAGTTAAAACTTTCCGCCCTACTAAACCAAACGAATTCGTAACAAATTAATTATTAATTGAAAATAATTGAACCGAAATAACCACTCTTTTGAAACTTAGGCCCAATTGCTGACCGTTATTTGTACAGGTCAATACAAGTTTATTTGATTTTGTACCTTAATGCAAAGACGATAAAACGCTAATTTTAACCACGACAGAAATCAATATAAAATACCTATCACATTTAGGTAGGTAACAGACAAATCAACACCCAGACCACAGATAGACAGACAACTGTCAACATTAAAATAAATCATATCTACACTAATATTATAACGGTGAAAGTTTGTGAGTGTATGTGTGTTACTTCTTCATGTCTAAACAGCTGGAGCGATTTTAATAAAATTTGGTATGGAGTTATCTGATACCCTCGATTAAGATATAGAGGCTACGTTTTTCCTCTAATAATCCGCGGGTAACACCGCGTGGCACAGTTAGTAATATTATAAACGCGAAAGTAACTCTGTCTGTTACCTCTTCACGCTTAAACCTCTGAATCAATAGGAATTAAATTTGGTATGAAGAGAGTGTGAGCTACGAGAAAGGACATAGAATCATTTTTATCCCGCAAACATACTTTAAAGACGAGCATGGCTGACCGACGAAGTCGCGAGGTAAAGCTAGTACAAGATAAATTGATCTCACACCGGGAGACCCTCAACCCTCAGAAAAAAATCATCGAAGTGCCTAGGTCGTTTTCATAGGTAACTTCAATAGAATTTTCTCGCGTTTTTACGGTCACTGGTTATGAGGAAGCGACTTGAGGAGATTTTTTTTTTAATACATCTAAAACATACCAAAACATACGCGTACAGATACTACGGGTGACCAGAGGGCTGGCATCGCCATCCAGCGGGGCAATTCAGCCAGCCTTCTGGGCACCCCACCATCCAGGTCAGGGCTCGAGCAAATTATCTACTTCTAAATATGTACATATTGTATGTTTTATATTGTACTAGCTGTGCCTCGCGGAAAAAACGTAGCCTATGTGTTAATCCAGGGTGTCAGCTAACTCCATACCAAATATTATTTTCATCACACTTGCTCGTCAATGGCGTTATTATTACTACTTGCGAGAGTACAGAGCAGTTATAGCCGATTTAGCTCACACGGGCTGTTAAGTTTAGTTTTAAAAATATACAGAACGTATACTTCACTTGGACTGAGGATGTCTCCAAACAGCCAAGGTGTATTTCATATCTTCAAAAGTTTGCTACAACCAACTTTTAATATGTATAAAACATATCTTTATATGAAATTTGACTGCAATTTAATGTTTAGTATTTATTAAAAATAATTGTTTTCTATTTGATTTTGATAATTGATACTATTTGGCAGGATGATCTGTCAACTTCGAAAACAAAACGCAGTTGTTAACATTATCTGTGGAAGACATTGAAAAAAGTTGACATTGTTGACAATCTTTTATAGTAGATGCGGTCTGATTGTAGTTTTCAAAGTGTTTTCAACGAATTTATTTTATTTCCTCGCAAATGTGATGAAAAACATTGTATGTACCACGGGTGGTAAGTGTATACCTTACTTACCATCCTCGTTGCACAATGTACTATAAGATCACTCCAGCCGTTTAGACGTGAAGAAGTAACAAACATACACAAAGTTTCGCCTTTATAGTATTAATGTAGATAATTATTAATATTTTTTTAGTACGTCATTTCATGTAATTTTTTAAAAGCAGATAGTTATAATAAATTTCCATCTACACATTAAGTATTACCCTCTCTCGCTGGCTCTCTCGGCGTCTATATGGGTCTATTTATTCGTTCCGTTTCTGTGAGGCGTCTACATAGTTCTACGGCGTCAGTAGTCTGTGTAATGCATAATTTCTAATTCCGCCATTGCCCCAGTGCTACAGTTTGGGAACCGGTCCGTTCGGTAACTGTCTGTCCGTAACCAACAGGTTTCTAGTTTTTGGGAATAAACAAATTCTGACACGCAAAAAATATGGAGATAGATAATTGTCAAAACTGCGGCGCTACTACTAAAAACGGTATTCGTTTTCGGACGATTGTCTCTGTCACTCTCATGAGTCTCATTACCAGTAATCGGTTTTTGGATTCACCCTCGCGGGATATCATATAGAAAAGTTAATATAGATACGACAGTTTCCCGCGATACTGAACAAATTAATCAAAAATAAAACAATTTAAATTGTGTGAAAGGGATTTTTTACTTACTCGTCGAACTTTTGTACAAACGGTACAAAATATGCCGATTTGGTGGCAGCAAATGAGCTGTCAGTGTGAACACTTGTGCTCATTTGTTCAATTTGGACAAAATAACGGCGAGTAAGTCGCTTTTATATCAGCTATTTAGATGTTTTAATGTATAATAAAATAAACACAATTTATTTTTTTTGTCTTTTCTAACAACCTAAAGCCCGGATTACCGGGGCATTTCCATACTAACATAATGTTTGAGGTCGTTCACCCCATGTCGAATCCAAAAAACCGATCACTGCTCATTACGCCTTAATTGAAGTAATTAAAGTGTATTCATCCTCACACCCTGGAGCCTAAAGGGTCGCACATTAAGCGGTTTAAGAGGAATTTCGTCCCGCGAACACTCCGGCTGTGGAATGGCTGGTTACCGCTCTACATGCTGAGATGAGGCCAATTCACACATAAAAAAAAAATGTTTTTTTTCAGGTGCCCGGTAAATCAGCTACGCTAGTGACGACTCATGCTGAGTGGCACCCTATTGGGTATTCTATATATGTGACCGTCCATAAGAAAAGGTACCTTATGGCAGTTTCTAGTTACGGAGATATTGGTGTTTTGGTAAAACACTTCAAAATTATCATTTTTTATTTCTATGCAAAATAGTAAAATATACAAATAGGGGTGTGTTTGTACCTTGGTGTCAGCTGTGTACGTTAATTCTTTCTTTATTAAAATTGAGTTCAAAGTTTAGTAGAAAAGGTCCCTTATGGGAAATTGCATACAAAAATGACAAAGCTAAAATAATTAAAATTGTTTACAAGTATTTGTTTACAATTTTTGCTTATTTTGTATACTATGTCAGTGGCAAACAAGGACACGGTCGTCTTGGTGGTACCTAAGCAGTCAATGCAGCCTATAAATGCGAGCAAATCCATGGGACTCATATCTGATATTATAAACAAGTTTAAGTTATATAACTAAGTATAATAACAAAAACCGGCCAAGAGCGTGTCGGGCCACGCTCAGTGTAGGGTTCCGTAGTTTTTTGTCCGTCACAGTAAGTGTTCACACTTAAGAGTTAAAAATGGGCTATTTGATACATTGTTGTTGACATATTAATATTAAGTACAGAACCCTAAAAACGGGCCCACATAGGACGCTGACAACTAAAGAAAAAGTTATAGATCCCGACTATACATGAAAAATTCGAAAAAATGTTGTCAATTTCAGTCCCACCACGAGTACCTAGTAAGAAGGGATTGTAACATGGAGTGATAACCAGCCAGCGTCATTTGAAGTCAGTCACTCAGTTTCAACCTAATGTATGGACATGTATGTTCCGACCCCATTATTCAGAAAGAATCTTAAAACCGCCATGTAAGGTATGAGCGTTCCACTTAAAACGACATCTATCGGCAGATAAAGTAAACTATGCGCGCGAGCTTAAAGTACAGAGGCTCTAGTGTAAGTTTCTTTTGACGTAAAAAATGTCTCGAATGCGTAAGTGATACTGATATAATATGGGTAACTAACGCGATGGTGACGTTCCGTTGCGTTAAAAACATACACTCGCGGCTCAGATGTAGTGAATAATCCTTTCCTATCGTATTTTCTCGGAAATGTTCGTATTTGTCTTACTACTTCACTCACACTCAGTACCCATCTGAAGTCGTAAGACAACGGAGGGGACGGTCGTATTGGGCGATGAATATTAGTGCAGATTCTTATTTACGGTTAAAACTAAACCCGAAATTATATATAAAACAGCGGCGCTACCGCGAACAACGATATTCGGAAATTTTGGACGATTGTCTCTGCCACTCTTAACGCCTTAATTGGAGTTAAAGAGAAATGCTCGACATATTTAAACTTCGAACTTCGCGGTACCGGGCCTGAAGTGAGGAAGTGTGTCTTGTCATTCAATAGAGATTTTGACAGCCATATCTTAGGGAATAAGGGCTAATTTATTAACAATTTGTAAGAAACTATCGCCTTAACGACTTTAGTGCTGGAATAATATAAAGTACATATTTTGCTCGCAAAAAAGCCTAAGATATATGCAATCCTGCGGCGCTTCCGTCTTTCACGAGTGAAAGCAGATACCATTTTACCAAAAATGCGTATGATGTATAAAATCCTGCGGCACTTACAGTTTTTTCGAGTTGATAAGTTTGTACGGGGGAACAATATTTTCGTTTTTTAGTATATTACTCGATCTTTTTTCATACTTTCTCACCGTTTAAACCTTCCCTAAGCTACTACAAATATTTCAAGACCAAAATTAGCCAAATCGGTAAAGCCGTTCGCAAGCTATAGCGTGACCAAGAGAAATAGGGGCTCATTTTTATATGTATAGATTTTTTTCAAAAACCATTGAACCTATCAAGTTCAAAATAATTTTCCTAGAAAGTTTATGTAAAGTTCTACTTTTGAGATTTTTTCATATTTTTGAAACTTGTGGTTCAAAAGTTAGAGGGGACGCACTTTTTACTTCTGGAGCGATTATTTCCGAAAATATTGACATTATCAAAAAATTATGTTAGTAAACCCCAATTAATTTTTAAATACCTATCCAACAATATATCACACGTTAGGATTAGAATGAAGAAAAAAATCACTCCCCACTTTACATATAGGGGGGGTACCCTAAGAAAACATTTTTTTCCACTTTTTATTTTTGCACTTTGTCGGCGTGATTGATATACATATTACTACCAAATTTCAGCTTTCTAGTGCTAACGATCACTGAGATTATCCGCGGACGGACGGACGGACGGACAGACATGGCGAAACTATAAGGGTTCCTAGTTGACTACGGAACCCTAAAAAGGGCTTTAGATAGGTACCTAAGTACCTACGATATTTTTATATTTTACTTGACGTGTAGGTAGGTACTACATTTTTCGACTGACTCGACACATCTCTCGACGGCTTCTGAGCCCTGAGTGTAAGTTTTTAACGTAACTTTACGTCACGAACGCGTTTGTGTTTGCCATATAAATAACATTATCACTTACGCGTTCGTAAACGTTTTTTTACGTCAAAAAAAAACTTACACTAGAGCCTCTGCACTAGATGTATTACCTACAAAACGTAAAAAACCAAACTCGGCCACAGGAACCGAATACGAAATAGTGTTTTCTCAAACGTGCAATGAAATATTGTCTTTACATTCCTTATAATAGACTCGGAAGTATGGTATTTTGAGCGCGGAAACTGAAGGGGACGGAAATGGAATTTCATATAAAGGCCTAGGCCTGCAAAGTACCTTTTTTTAAGATTATCAACACAAATGATGGTATGTATGTATGTATATGTCTGGTAAATTTTATCGCAATAATTTCATATTCCAACATTGAGAAATAAGGGGTCTGACCGTGATGTTTGACTCCTCCCCCCCATATAAACCCATATAAATAAAGGTGAGGGGGATCAAAAATCACCTAAAATGTCCTTACGTGATTTATGAATGGATCCTTAGTGGTAACGAACTGTTAACAGCACAGATATTGTCTTATATTTCGGCTTTCGGGATCACTAGGTAGGTACTATGTGAATTATTTAATGTTAACTTTAAATGAAAATTACTCATAACTGATCAATATTTTTAGAAAATTTATAATAACATTTTTTCTTCGGATTGCTGTTTTCATACAAGATTAGCAAATAAATTATGTTAATATTGAGCCGTATTGTAATTATCAATATGTTTTGTCTGTGATTGGTCATAAGGGCCCTTTTCTCAAATGTATGGGAGTCAAATTGTGATTTTTACGTAACTTTAATCGTGTATAAATAAAAAAGTGTGACTTGTAGAATAATAATAAGACTTTTGTGACACTACTATTGACTGATTAAAATATAATTTAGAACATACTATACCTAATTTGATATTGTTCTAGGAAAGATGTAACTGATAAAAATAATCACATTTTAATAAAAAAAAAATTTTTCGTAGCCTATATGATTTTTGTTTCTATCCTAATATGTAAGCTCAAATATGTTCTACTATGTACAATGGTTCTGATTACAACATATTAAAGGAAAAGCCGAAAAAAAATATTTTTAAGAGTTTCGTCCATATGAGCGTGTTGCTATTTCCAAAGGCTGTTTTTTCATGATCTGGAAGTCACATTAAAAAAACCATGACTGGGTTCCAAAGAAAATACCCTTTAGATACGAAATCAATCATAATCTATGTAACTTCCAATGGGAACACACTTAAAACTAGTTTCAAACTTCTTTTGACGATTTCTCAAAAGTGCAGTTTTAGCATGTGTAAATTTAATGCTTTTTATAAAAAAAAGTATGGGACTTAGGGTCATGTTTTTTTTTGTATAAGATAGCTTATTTAATGTAGATTTAGGATCTGTGCTTAACTCAATACCTGCCATAAGGGACCTATAGCCATGGACGGTCACATATAGTCACATCATGTATTGCTTTTTTAATTTTTATTACAAATCTTCTTAATGTACTTTTCTTTTATGTGTTTGCGTACCCTGTTTGTTGGAAGGTAAGATGGCATCGAATTCGTAAAAACGAGTGCCTACACCACGACAATTTCTGGGATTAGTTGCCAAGCGATGAGCCAAATTTTTACAAGTTTCTATCAAGGCGCGGTAGTACGTGACGGGCCGGCGACGCCAGCGGCTAGGCGAACGGACACTCAGCACTCTTGAGGCTTGGGCACATAGGCGCGTTTTGTGAGCGTAGCGTGACACAGGTGTGGCAACGAAATAAGGCACACATTCGGACGGCAGCGTCGCGCCCCGCTGCGCCACGCTCACAAAACTTGCCTATGTGCCCAAGCCTTGAATTTAGTGCTTGAAAATGGTGGCCGATGTTCGACACAAATCGTGAAAGTGAGTAAATAAACGTGAGTAGAGCTGTTATTTATATTAATAAGTGTCGACGAGGTTTTATACTGTTTTATCTATGTCTTTATTTTTGATTCCTGTTTTTGTACATATTCTATTAGTTGTCATTATATTTTTCGCCATACGGTCGCCTTTTAGTTTTCAGCCCATTGTTTAATACTCTTAGCTATCGAATTCTCTACAATAAGATATTACAAAGACTCACGAAAGTTTAAATACAATTTATCAAATTTAATAAACGAAACACAGACCAAGCAATTAATTACGTCTTAAATTAACATAATTATAACAGAACATCCTACCTCACTACCGGATCGATAATTATCAAAGTAAGTTCACACAGATCACTTCGTCCGGACCGGACGTCCCGGCTTACGGTACTCCGGAATTTAGGTCAGTACCCTTACCATGAGTTGTGACATTGAGGTTTTCGATAACGAGTATCGAGTTTACTATCTGTTTATCGCTTGTACTATTTTAGTACGAACGAGATGTACAGATAGTAAACTCGATACTCGTTATCGAAAACCTCAATGTCACAACTCATGGTAAGGGTACTGAAGTATTAAATATGTCTGAGTCTCACGACAGTTTTGTACATAACTTACAACTGTCAATATAACTTTCCGGATTTAAAAAAGCAAAGCCGCATGCATTCCCTATTTTTCCAGGACCCAGTTGGTATTATCGGTAGGGGTACAGATCACTTCGTCCGGACCGGACGTCCCGGCTTATGGTGCTCCGGAATTCGGGTCAGGAATGTTCGCGGCGTCTAGTGAGCGCAAAATATTGTTTATTCTTATTATATAATTTATTGATGGAGGTTTCTTGCTCTTTCACGCGAAAACTACCAAAAGTATTTTATAAAACTAAGAACAAATGCAATTATTTTTTTAAACACAAAACTATCGTGAGATTCAAACATATTAATTGTATAGAAGCGGGTCACTCACGTTTTATAAGTCGAATATTGCTCGACATGTTTCACTTCGTAACAAGGAGCATACAGACCTAGTTACGTCAATTCACAATTGGGCCATTTTATTTAAAGCTGTATATTCAACTTTTTTTTTAAATTGGATTATTTTGTGTGGTTTCTATTCAAAATCATGAGCTCTTTCGCGCCTGATAGGAAAAAAAAAGTGTCCCAAATTTTTCATACATTTTTTATTACTTCCGTTCCGTTACCGTGTATGAAAAATAGTAACGGAATGGAATAAAAAAGCTTGAGACACATTTTTTCTCCTATCAGGCTCGGTTCATGACTCTGAGTAGAAACCACACAAAAACATCCAAATTAAAAAAAAGTTGAAAAATGGCCCATTTACGCGATATGTTATTTGTATTAAAGCCATGTAAAGAACGTCG
Source organism: Grapholita molesta (assembly GCA_022674325.2). Lineage (NCBI taxonomy): Eukaryota > Metazoa > Arthropoda > Insecta > Lepidoptera > Tortricidae > Grapholita > Grapholita molesta. Next base: position 1,735,149 of record CP053141.2, on the reverse strand, counting down.
CAAGCGCCTAAATAGTTAATGTAGGTGAAAAACTTAGCTAAAGCATCTGCCTATGTAGTAGTAACGTGTGTACACGCATGTCGGCGTTCTATATTCAAATATTGACGTTAACGGCGCTACCGCGAAAAATGATATTCGTAAATCGAACGATTGTCTTTTGTCACTTTCATGACGCCTTCATTGGAGTAAAAGTGAAAGATGCTCGAAATATACGAACTTCGATGTTCGCGGTACCTAACGGGTAAGTTCCATATATTTTTTTTTTATGATATAGGAGGCAAACGAGCAGACGGATTGCCTGATAGTAAGCAACTACCGCCGCCCATGGACACTCGCAACACCAGAGGAGTCACGAGTACGTTGCCGGCCTTTAAGATCCCTATACGCTCTTTTCTTGAAGGTTTGGATGTCATATCGGTCCGGAAATACTGCACACGACAATTTATTCCAGAGTTTTGCTGTGCGAGGCAGGAAGTTTCTAGAAAAACGCATAGTTGAGGACTGCCATTAATTCTCTGCACTACTACATAGACATGGTTCTTCAGTTAAGTTTTTTCTAGTTCTGTGTTCAAATACAGTTATAATTTGCGGTTTAAGAAAGTTTGGTGAATGGAGTTGTGTGGTTTGTGTTGTATAATCACGAGAAATATATAATCGCTAGATGTGTGGTGCCGACTAGAATGGCACCACCACATCTTCTCCCTCGGGTGTCGTAAGAGGCAACAAAACTGACGGATGGGCAGCAGCGTAGGTCGACATCCAATCTACAGCGACTGTGGTCGCCAACCCGCCTTTTAAGTTTGGCGACTATAGCAACTCCCCCACAAGTCGTATTTGGGGGAGGCCTATGTCCACTAGTGGACGACTCACTGAAGTGATGATGATCGGACTCATCATTAGTTGCAGCGGTTTTTTTTATAATAAATAAATATTACAGGATATTCTTACACAAATCGACTAAGCCCCACGGTAAGCTTAAGCTTAACTCAGCCAACGGTATATATAATATATTATACAAATACTTAAACACATAAAATACCTATGACTCAGGTACAAATATCTTAAATAAATGCCCTTACCTATTTGAACCCAGGACCATCGGCTTCATAGGCAGTCCCTACCCACTAGGCCAGACCGGTCGTTAAACATTATACCGGTATTTGTTTAACACCGAGATATTACCACAAACGACCGGTAATACAGCCGGTAAACGCCGGGCCGGATTTCCATAAATAACTCTTGTATAACGAGAATCAATTAATATCTAATTAAAACGCTTACTAGTTAGATAATAGTTACAACTAAAGGCAGGGACCAGAAAACCGGGCATCTGTTTCTTTCACTCCAATTAAGGCGTAATGAGAGTGACAGAATCGTTTGAAATTTGCTAACTTAGATTCGATTTCTCTGTTACACCGTCGCATTTACACGTCGCCGTTCCGAGCCTGAGCTTTCCGTTGACCCACCGGGCACTCACCGGCGCGGCCCGGGCCCGAGCGGCTCGACACTCGAATATTGACATTAACACGAGCGTCGTTCCAACCATTTGTTGCGAATAGACGATTGTCACACGCCCGTCGATATCGCTTTCACGGCCTTCCTATCACCGGGCCGAGTCGAGCCCGGACCCGGGTATGTCCTTAAACTACGTCCAACAATGAGAGGTAGGGCACAGCGATGACCATCACGCTTGAATCTGGGGCAGCCCAACTGGGGAAGTACCTCCTCCTTACAGAAGACCACAGCCATAATAGCACTGCTACCTTTCAGGTATGTAGTGTTGTGTTCCTGATGGTGAGTAAGGTTCCCAGAGCTCCAACCCCCCTTAAAGGCCGGCAACGCGCTTGTGACTCCCCTGGTGTTACGGGTGCCCATGGGCGACGGTAATTGCTTACCACCAGGCAATCCGTCTGCTCGTTTGCCGCCTATGTCATAAAAAAAAAAAAAGCCTTTTTACATACGAGTAGCTGTAACAGCCTTCGCACGACCGTGCCCGGATCGAGTGACTCGGACGTTTCGGTCGTCAAATGTCGGCTCGGCTCGGACGCGGGCCGGTGTAACGTGAGTCAACCTTAAATGCTTCATCATCATCATCATCTCAGCCATAAGACGTCCACTGCTGAACATAGGCCTCCCCCTTGGATCTCCACATGTACCGGTTGGAAGCAACCTGCATCCAGCGTCTTCCGGCGACTTTAATGAGGTCGTCTGTCTTGTTGGTGGACGTCCTACGCTGCGCTTGCTAGTCCGTGGTCTCCACTCGAGCACTTTTCGACCCCATCTGCCATCTTCTCTGCGTGCAATGTGGCCTGCCCATTGCCACTTCAGCTTGCTAACCCGTTAAATGCTTACTCGTTAGATAATAGTTACAAAGTCGGAATAGGCTGTCTTTGTAACAAAGAAGGGAACTGAGGGGGAACATTTGTCTCGAGCACTTGTCTCTTTTACTCCAATTAAGGTGTAGAGTCCAAGTTCGAAATTAGCGAACTTAGATTCGATTTCGTCATTTCAAAGGTGCTTATTGGTCTCCACAGAACGCCCAGTAAGGCAATAGGCGCAATCGATTCTTGCACAAGCAGCTTTCTCGCACAACAGCCATAGTTATCCAACGCGATTTATCGAAGTTTAAATGACGGCATCCCTATTCACTCCATTTTATGGCTTAGGTTCTGTTCTGAACTGAGACACAGGACACGTGATATCCCACTATAATGTCCAGTCAGCAGCAGAAGTAGCTAAGCATTTGAGGTGTTCAAAATGAGGTCAACACGTCTCTATTGTCAAGAGAATAAGAGCGCGTGTAGGTCATTTTGAACACTTCAAACGCTTAGCAATTTTTGCTGCTGACTGTCCGTGGGTACTTTACTTACGCAATTTTTTTGCGTAAGTAAAGTACCCGGGTATGTCCTTAAACTACGTCCAACAATGAGAGGGAGGGCACAGCGATGACCATCACGGTTGAATCTGGGGCAGCCCAACTGGGGAAGTACCTCCTCCTTACAGAAGACCACAGCCATAATAGCACTGCTACCTTTCAGGTATGCAGTGTTGTGTTCCTGACGGTGAGTAAGGTTCCCAGAGCTCCAACCCCCCTTAAAGGCCGGCAACGCGCTTGTGACTCCCCTGATGTTGCGGGTGCCCATGGGCGACGGTAATTGCTTACCACCAGGCAATCCGTCTGCTCGAATGCTCACGGGCAGATATTTAATTATGTCTGAATGTCACGGCAGTTTCATGAAAATGATAACTTTCCGGATTTAAACAAGCAAAGCCGCATGCATTCCCTAGTGTTCCAGGTCCCAGTTGGTATTATAGATCGTTGTGCATGTTAACTGTTATGCAACGGGTGCGCTGACCTCGAACAGAGAAATCACTAGAGACGACATTGAACAAATATGGGTAAAAAGTTAAGCGTTATGTCATATTATCCAACGACCATAGTATGCAAATCGATAGCAATTATCGACTGTCGTCTATCGTTGTCAAAAGTGTTTAACTTCGCTATAACTCGTGCAACCATAGTATGGGTTATATGATAGTCTTTAAACTATCCTTTATCACGTTTTTATCATATTATTCGCGTGATAACTCCAACCATAGTAGGCCCGCAGGTGTTATAAAAAACGTGTTATGAGATTATCAAGCCGGCATCTCGTCATGATTACAAACAATTTTTACTATGGGGTCAACTTTGAAAAACAAAAACGAAACTCTCATATATTTTTGTCAATACTTGACGAACGAACGCGTAAGTGATAATGTTATTTATATTGGAAACGCAAACGCGTTCGTGACGTAATGTTATGTTAAAAACTTACACTCATGCCGGTTTGATAATCTTGTATCACGTTTTTATAACACCTAGTATAAGTCCCGCTTAACTACAAGGCTCAATCAACTGTTCCTTGTCCCTTGTTGCCCCATGGCAACGGAAATGGAACGTAACCATTTACGTTCCAGTGGGACCACGGAGTGGGACACTCTTCAAACCACAGTTTAATTACATCTAAATACACAAAACAGATATTTGTAGAAGCCATATGTCCCTTCCACAATGTGTCACCAAGCGCGACAGTATTACGCAGGGCCACATTTCTTATAACAAACTATGCTTTAGTTGTCCCCTGGCTGATGGGACAGAATATATGCTTAATCGTCGTCACGAAACTGACAGTGATTTAACTTCTTAACAACTTTCACTAATTTGGCGCACTATATTTTGAAAACTCCCTTATGAAAATGTCTTGCCGAAAAATCAAAGCAAATCAAAATATTTAGTGAAAAATCATTTGTTTTTTTTTAAATTGTATACACTATTTTCTGAAAACTATAAGCAATGGCGACTCCACAACACTTGAGTCCGATAACACCGGTACAGACAGGAAACTGGCCCACGCGACCACTTGACTGTCGCCGTACACTTGAGGGTAATATAAACGTGTCATTTATTAAAACGGGGTGAGTATGGACAAAGGTTACATTGACAAACTTGAGTTTTATACATCATAAATGTGTACGTGAAAAACTTAACTGAAGGACCATGTCTATGTAGTTGTGCAGAGAATATGGAACTTACGTCAACATTTGAATATAACTAGAACGCTGATATGCGTACACACGTTCGTTACTACTACATAGGCCAGGTGCTTTAGTTAAATTAGGTGTTTCCCCTATACTTATCGTTTTTATTTTAACTGTTTTATGATTTTCTGTAGCTCTATTTCATAGCTTACAATAAACAGAAGAGTGAGAAATCCCATGTCACCGTAATTTCCTTCAAGAGATTCAAGTAATTTTTTGGATCGTCACTCTTCAAGTATAAACATTACAATAGCTTGATTTGTAACAATAATACATTATATACGCAGCATCTACAAACTTCAACCCTAGGTCATCTTTACTCTCCCCATTCATACAAACTGACCCCATTTTACGTTACTTTTTATTGAGCAAACAAGTTGATTTAACAATCAACTCGCTCGTCAATGTATGAAACGTTTTCACGTAGCCAGCCAACGTCTTGTTGGACACAAGCCTCCCCCATAGACAGCCACATCGACCGTCTTATAAGTATAGGGGTATACTGCCATAATTACATAATATAATACGTAATGCCAGACCTAAAAGGAGATGGCGGGATGACCTGAATGGTTTCTGTCGCGATTGGCGGGAGCATGCACTAGACCGCGACGAGTGGCTAAAGCGAGGGGAGGCCTTTGCCCAGCAGTGGGACACAACATAGGCTACGTAAAAAAAACCGCACTGTGATCGCCAACCCGCCTGTCAAGCGTGACTATGGCAATTCAAAGAAACTCATATTTGCGCCTCATTCTATGTCCAGCAGTGGACTTCCGTTTGTTCATGTTACAAAATGACCCGATGCAATGCTCTATAGTGTACATAGTTAAATGCAGGATACTCGCCTGCAGTAATCTGCATATGATCATAGATTGCATCTTGATGCGTTATTTTCGTGATATAACGACAGTATAAGGTGTTTTTTTAAGACGAGACACAAATGTAAATAGTATTACAAATAAGGGAAGTAAGGGGTTGCCGGCCGAGTAGACGGTTGATACGAGGCCGACAGTCTCCAAAAAATAGTTTTATTTTTAGAATAACTGAAAATAAGCTTGGCTTAAAAAATGTACATACATTGGTACAGACCAGGGTTCAAACCTGCGACCTTTGGATTGCAAGTCGCACGCTCTTACCGCTAGGCTACCAGCGCTCTCTGATATAATGTAATATCATACAAATACTTGAATACATCACGTACTATAATATTTATTTATTTATTACTAGCTTTTCCTCGCTACTTCGTCGGCCAGTCATACCCGTCTTTAAAGTATGGTTGCGGGATAACAATTATCCTATGTCATTTCTCGTAGCTCAAACTCTCTCCATAATAAATTTCATCTCAATTGGTTCAGCGGTTTAAGTGTGAAGAGGTAACAGACAGACAGACAGAGTTACTTTCGCATTTCAGTCAACTAAAGTAAGAATTTTGCTTGTGTCTATGAACATTAAAAACTTACCATCAACACGGCTGCCATTTTCATCATCTTGCGAGGTTCGATCACTTATCACTAACACTTAGCATCACTTAACACTAATCAGCACTTTACATGATATATCACTTAGATACACTTGCATGTAGCTCAATAGCTAAAAACAGAAATAATATGTTAAACAGATCCGATAAATATTTATTTTTAAAATCGAATTTGATAATTGTAAAGATCTAGGAAATTTAAAAATACTGGCGTGTCTACGCCATCTTGGGTTTGGGCTTTAGGCGCAATTAAAACTGTTGTGAGCCATGTTACTACTACTCAGTTACAAACGGATAAACTCACGTGTAATTATATCGCACTAGGAGACATGTTTCCGGTAAGCTCGACTGGTACCCATCTTCAAGCCGAGTCAGGACACACCGATCGCGTTGAAGATGGGTACCAGAGCTTACCCGAAACATGTCGCCTAGTGCGATATAATTACACGTCAAAAAGATAAGTCTAAGTTCAGAAGATTAATCCAATAATTTAGCTGTCTCGTAAAACAAAAAAAAAACATCTGAAAGGCAATTAATTTAACTCTTCATCCAAATTGCTCCGGCATTTTGCCACAGCTTATGGGAGCCTGGGGTCCGCTTGACAACTATGCCTAAGAATTGGCGTAGGCACTAGATTTACGAAAGCGACTGCCATCTGATCTTTCAATCCAAAGGGTAAACTAGGCTTTATTGGGCTTCGTCCGGTTTACTCATTGATTAGTAAATATGAAATGATATTTCGTACATATTTTCCGAAAAACTCATTCGTACAAACCACGGTTTGAACCTGCTACCTCCGGATAAGACGCTCTTACCACTAAGCCACTGCTTACCTATGACTCTCCTTCAATGCAAATAATTATATTATATAATTATAACTACATGTAACCATTAAATAACCATTATTCTTCAACTTCCTAATCGCATCGAAATTTAACATTTTGTATCATACATCAAAGGAATACGACTGTAAATCCTCTGCTTCCCGGGGATGTGATTGATATTATTAATGTCCCCTGGGTAACGACACGTATGATTTAACTCGTTATCCAACGGAATTGACAAACAGTTACATAGCATGTCTTAAGTAACGAGCTATCCGGTCGACCGTTAGTTGGGTATTGAGTAACGTCAAATACAGTCAGCAAAATATGATTCCTATTTTTTTTTAATGACATAGACGGCAAACGAGCAGACGGATTGCCTGGTGGTAAGCAATTACCGTCGCCCATGGGCACCCGCAACACCAGGGGAGTCATAAGCGCATTGCTGGCCTTTCAGGTGGGTTGGAGCTCTGGGAACCTTACTCACCATCAGGAATACAACACTACATACCTGAAAGGTAGCAGCGATATTATGGCTGTGGTCTTCTGTAAGGAGGAGGTACTTCCCCAGTTGGGCTGCCCCAGATTCAAGTGTGATGATCATCGCTGCGCCCTACCTCTCATTATTCTAGCTTTCAAAGTGGCTAAATCAATCTATCTTACATCCACTATCTGAATAGTTGGTCCTCTACTGTGGGTTTCTCTAGAAACTTCCCACCGCGCACATCAAAACTGTGGAATGATTTGCCGCCAGCGGTATTTCCGGAGCGATACGACCCTCATACCTTCAAAAGCGTACTCCTATCTTAAAGGCCGGCAACGCGTTTGTGACTCCTCTGATATTGCGGATGCCCAAGGGCGACGGTAATTGAGGGTCGTATCCCGAAATACCGCTGACGGCAAATCATTCCACAGTTTTGATGAGCGAGGAAGTTTCTAGAGAAACGCACAGTAGAGGATTTCCAACTATCCATGAGATTGAGACATAGGATACTTGATATCCATAAAAGAAGTCGTGGTGAGAAGTTAATAAATACTTAAATTATCGTATGAAGCCGGTGGATTGCAACTTTCTACACGGCAACAAAGACAGAGAAAGGCCATGTTACATGTATGGGTGTTAATTTGACACTGTCATGTATGGAAGTTATGCAAGTGACCATTCGTAATTTCCGTTAGCCATCTCATCGTATAGGTGAAAAACTTAGCTAAAGCACCTAACCTATGTAGTAGTAACGTGTGTACACGCATGTCGGCGTTCTATATTCAAATGTTGACGTAAGTTCCATATTAATTATCTGCACAACTACATAGACATGGTCCTTCAGTTAAGTTTTTCACCTATAAGTTTAAATCATGATTTTGAATGAAATGACTAGGCCCGACCGGTCAAATAGATACAAATTAAATAGTTAAATACATGGAAAACACCCATGACTCAGGAACAAATACCTGTACTCATCACACAAATGAATGCCCTGGCTGGGATTCGAAGCCCGGACCATCGGCTTCATAGGCAGGGTCACTACCCACTAAGCCTGGTCTTAGTTAAAGTTAAAGATGTTTTCATAAATAGCGACAAATATACAGGGGACAAGGTGGACCGACGACCTAGTTGAGTCGCGGGATACCGCTGGATGTGGAAGGCGCAGGATCGGTCTTCTTGGGTCGTTCTGGGGGAGACCTATGTCCAGCAGTGGACGTCTTTCGGCTGACATGATGATGATGATGATGATGATACAGTAGAGACGAACCGCGCAAACAGACCGCGGTAGAAAGTACACTCAATAAAAATAAACAACAGAGGAAAGTCGGCCGCATTGCTTAGCTGTCGAGGGTCGACATTAAGAGCCCAGGGGCTATTAAGGATCGTTAGTATCTTTATTTTTCAATTTAGGCACATTACATGCACTTATGAACGTCAAAATCTACCACCGGTTCTAACCAAACACCGGGTTGACGGGGGCAAAAGTGCACCAGTGCTAGTGATTAATTAAAAATGGACTAAATTTATCGACATCGTAAAAAACTATTTTGTCCATCATTATTAAAATGGCTAATAGCTAAGTTTGAATACATTTAACTGTGTGCGAACCTCTTTCATTTATACTTATCACAAGTACAAACAACCGATATCTGACATTGACGGTGTCGAGTTACTTCTGACATGTATTGAAATTACATTGAATATTTCATTCAGTACAACAACATTATTTAGCATTCCGATTAATAACGCCTACTTTTTTTTTAATCGGTTAAAAATGCCTCGCAAGAAAAAAGATCCTTCATTTTCATGGAATTCTGACCATTCTTGACCATTTCAATTTATTTCCCCTTCCTATTATTCACAACGGTTGTACGTCATTTTTATCGATATCAAGTAATAAAATTAATTTAATTTGTCCTCGCACTATTAAACGTCAGTTCAGATTTGCCCCCGTCAATCCGATGTTTGGTTTTAACCCTACCCTGACCCGAGAAGATACGGGCAAGAAACTACGGCGGGACTTTTTTCAAAACAGTTCAAACAACAAGAAATCCAAATCGTGAAATCGAATTCAATTATTCATGTGTGTATAATACTTCTCTTTTCTGACAGTTTAAAATGTCACGATTCGACTACTCGCTCATACTCGCCAATTGCCTCCCTGAGGCTCTAGTGTAAGTTTCTTTTGACGTAAAAAACGTTTACGAACGCGTAAGTGATAATGTTATTTATACGGGAAACGCAAACGCGTTCGTGACGTAAAGTTACGTTAAAAACTTACACTCAGGGCTCTGTAGGCCGATTTTTGAGCGTGGAGTACCTACTCGAATCGTAACATTTTAAACTTTGTGAGACACAAAGAAATGGTATTTTGGGAGCATGAATGATATAAATTAATAATCGTGGGAATTGAATCTATAGATTTTATGCAAAAATAATGGTGAGATGAGATTATTTTCGTTCGCAAAGTTTTTTGAATTTGAGTGCGCGACTTTCAAAAATGGGTCCCCTGTACGTGTTAAAGTATGACAAAATAAACAATTAATTACAAATATTTGCATAATTAAACGGTAAATATTTCGGGATACCGAATGTTATAGCATTATGTAAAGCGTTCGCATAAAGTTGCAACATTTATAATATAATCTATAAGATATAAATTTTGTTTCATCTAAAACTTTGTAACATAAACCACCTATATCGACAAGAATTAATCTAGTTTCCTTAATATTTAAATCGAAAGAAAAATAGAAAAAATTGACTCGAAGCGGGACTCGAACCCACGACCACTGGATCACTAGCCCAGTGCACTACCAATTGTGCTATCCGAGTACCGCTTAGACCTGTCGATTTTTTCTATCTTATCCTTCGTTGTATACTTCATCGTGGGTGACGTGTAGTCACATCTACCGTCAGTGTATTGAACACTTTAACGGCATCGAAGTCTCAATTTACATTGAGAATTCATCGATAACAATGTGCTACCCCACCCACCACCTGCTTTTTTTCCTTACTTACTGTGTTATTTCACCTAAAGACTATTAGTAAATATATAAAATAAAATAAAATAAATAATACGGGATATTCTAACATAAATTAATGTAAAAATCACGATTAACTCAAAAAGGCATGTGTTGTGGGTAATCAGCCAAATATATACAATACCTACTCGTACTTATTTATAATTAGAATACATATTTCGTACATAAGTTAACGTGTTTGGCCTGTGCAATTTTATGAATGCAAAATTCAACAGAACTACTATAATTAAGTATCTGTCCGAAAACCCGTTGTTGGACCCGGGTATGTCCTTAAACTACGTCCAACAATGAGAGGTGGGGCACAGCGATGACCATCACGCTTGAATCTGGGGCAGCCCAACTGGGGAAGTACCTCCTCCTTACAGAAGACCACAGCCATAATAGCACTGCTACCTTTCAGGTCTGTAGTGTTGTGTTCCTGATGGTGAGTAAGGTTCTCAGAGCTCCAACCCCCCTTAAAGGCCGGCAACGCGCTTGTGACTCCCCTGGTGTTGCGGGTGCCCATGGGCGACGGTAATTGCTTACCACCAGGCAATCCGTCTGCTCGTTTGCCGCCTATGTCATAAAAAAAAAAAAAAACCGAACAAAATGCTTGTTTTGGGCATAAATTTATGTATTACGGTACATTTCTCTGCTCTTAATGAAGAACGGTCCAATTTTCATACAAGTTTTATGCGACTTATGACGTTTGTGAGATCAACCGAAGTTTTATTTCATTGACGTCACCTACTAACAAGAAATAAGTAGGTATTTGTACTCTGAATGTAGGTTGAATTACTCTTGTTATTCACAACTCAGAGGATCTAGTGTAAGTTTCTTTTGACGTAAAAAAAAACGCCTCGAACGCGTAAGTGATAATGTTATTTATATGGGAAACGCTAATGCGATGGTAATAGTAGTTTATGTATCTGTGCATAATGCCTAATTATGTATAAATGCATACACTACTTTATCTACACACATAACATATGTGTTTTAAGAGGGTTCAGGAACCGTAGGGAAATGATCTGCATTATTACTAGTGCTACTTGTAAACATTAAAAAGTCAACGAACAAAACAAATGACAGCTTGGAATGGCGGCGTGTCGTATTTCGTATCTCAGTCAAATATTTTTTTTAACCATAGACAAGCGAATGAACTCCATATTCTATTGTTAATCGAGTTCAAATGTCGTTCGATTTATATTAAATAAACATAAAGAATTGGCGTTTCGTATCAATTACTGTTTTAATGTATATTGATACTAGAATAGACGCCTCACTTGAATTTGACAGCTGTTCCAAATTTCAACTCATAACCTACTGTTTTCAGGAGGTAATGTTAATTTTACATCTCCATTTCTGATGGTTGGTAATGCTGGTCATTGCCTACGGTTTCTGGACGCATTTTAGAGCATTTATGATATGTACGTAGATAAAGTAATTAAAAACTTACACTCAGGGCTCAGTTCTTAAATAATAAAAGAGAGTATTCCGAGCTAGTGAGATAAAAAAAATATTATATATTAATTATTGTTACGAGAAAAAACTGTTAATGAATACAATATGGTTAACTTAATCAGGTTACAAATAGCCAATTACAGTAACCAAAAGTGGTTCCCCTAAATATTAAAAAAAATGGACTAGGAAATATCGGATCTGTAACACGTACAACCTCCCTAGAATCTAATCTATTCTCTAAGGTGAAAAACTTAACTGAAGCACCATGTCTATGTAGTTGTGCAGAGAAAATATGGAACTTTCAACATTTGAATATAGAACGCCGACATGCGTGTACACACGTTACTACTACATAGGCCAGGTGCTTTAGCTAAGTTTTTCGTTAAGTGGACCTTTCTAAAACATTTACTATACAATTAAATACTACAAGTGCCCTTTTACGATCTATTTACACACTTTCACAAAACCTAAGATCACCATATATTTTCACTTCACTTCCTCGGCACTGTCACTTTGTACACGGGTTTCGGTACACGTCCGATAGCGGTACACGTACCAGTTGAGCGGTGCGCGGTACGCGGGCGGCGCAGGCGACGGTCGCGGGAGAATGCGCTGGCGCAGCGTTGAAGGTGGGCGCTGTTAAGGGGAAGCAAGGCTGGGGACTACGGTATCATATATCTACATAGTGCAACTAAAGCTTTTGTACCACAAGGTATCCTAGCTCATTGCCGGGTAATTGATCACAAGACTCTAATAATTAATTGGAGTAAATGGGTTAGTTGCACCATAGTCCCAAGACACAGAGTTGTGATTATTATTCTGCCGCCACACATTCGCGCGAATAGCGAGGCGATACGCGAGTACGCATGTGTACGCGTCGCGTTGTTGTATAGGCAAAGTTTCGCCGAACGTTACGACAAATAGCGAGGCGAGTGACGAGCCTGCATGTCTAAACGCGGAGTAAGCTTGTAAACATGTTTCTTTTTACGTTAAACTTTTTGTTATAGTACCTACTCGTATTTGTTATAGTCATTTGAATCATACGAGTTTTGTACATAATTATAGGTATAGTAACGAAAATAAATCGGGTACATATTTATTTTATTATTTATAGTTACCTCAATTGTAATCAGATCTACTTTTACATATAAATAAAAACTCTGAACTACAGTGAAAATGATCAGTGAAACCTATATAACTTACTATTACTTACTTAAAAGTTAAAATCGATTCTCGTTGTTTGTACGCTAGGATCTTTTAACCAAGTATCGAATTTTAAAATAAAAAAAAAAACTTAAAAACCAAATCTTTAAATTTTAATTCAAATTCACTAGAAATAACTTTGATATTATTTGAAATTATAAATTTGACGACTACGTCAAAAGACGACCGCTCTGGCCTAGTGGGTAGTGACCTTGCCTATGAAGCCGATGGTCCCGGGTTCGATTCCCAGTCAGGGCATTTATTTGTGTGATGAGCACAGATATTTGTTCCTGGGTCATGGTTGTTTTCTATGTATTTAAGTATTTATATGTATCTATGTATTATATATATCGTCGTCTAGTACCTGCAACACAAGCCTTACTGAGCTTACCGTAGGACTAGGTCGATTTGTGTAAGATTGTCCTGAATATTTATTATTTTATTTTATTTCTAGGTAATTACAAGTATTTAAAATAGGCTGAAATGAACTATTATCACAATTAACCACAAACCAAACATGGATTTAACCCGCTGTTGTGAAAACTGAAAATAAGTTGTTAAAACTTAAAATAAATAAAAAATACCGGTACGTACAATACCGATACCGCAAAAATACCGGTACCGGTAAGACCTAGCTTATAAAACTGGCTTGCCCTTAAGAGGATGCACCTCAACGCGGAAGCCGGTGCTGACCGGCGTGACCAACTTAACTTTGCGGTTGATCGCGTCGCTACTTTAATAAATAAAATATAGAAAATAATATCAGGCATGGGGGAAAGAGGGCTGGTGGCCTAGCGGTAAGAGCGTGCGAGCGTGCGACTTGCAATCCTTAGATCGCAGGTTCGAACCCCGTCTTGTACCAATGAGTTTTTCGGATCTTATGTACGAAATATCTTTTGATATTTACCAGTCGCTTTTCGGTGAAGCAAACATCGTCAGGAAACCGGTCTAATCCTAATAAGGCTTAGTTTACCCTCTGAGTTGGAAGGTCTTTAGTAAAACTAGTGATTGATAAATCCTGGGATTAGTTGCCAAGCGGACCCCAGGCTCCCACGTGCCGGGACAACGCGAGGAAGATGATGATACTTACATAAAACGTATTTATATACTATAGCATGGGGATATATTTATTTTATTAAGGTCGCTCTTATATAATAAGATAATCCTTAAAGTTTTTTTTTATACAAGACTGACCAGCGTTTGACATCAGTCGCACCTGATGGTAAGTGTCGACGAGGTTGAGGGTGTAGCACGCTGGTTCAGTAACAGCCTATTCTTGCCTTGAAAATACCCAAATTATATCTTTCCGGGAATGCAGACGAAGGGCGAATTCTATTCCTTAGGCCCGACATAGGCGGCAAACGAGCAGACGGATTGCCTGGTGGTAAGCAATTACCGTCGCCCATAGGCACCCGCAACACCAGATGAGTCACAAGCGCGTTGCCGGCCTTTAAGGGGGGTTGGAGCTCTGGGAACCTTACTCACCATCAGGAACACAGCACTACATACCTGAAAGGTAGCAGTGCTATTATGGCTGCGGTCTTCTGTAAGGAGGTACTTCCCCAGTTGGGCTGCTCCAGATTCAAGCGCGATGGTCATCGCTGTGCCCTACCTCTCATTGTTGGACGTAGTTTAAGGACATACCCGGGTCCAAAACTCGATACTCGTTATCGAAAACCTTAATGTCACAACTCATAGTAAGGGTACTGGACGTCCGGTGGTGGAAAAGATAGTAGTATTACTAGAAGCCCGCAAGCGTAGTTAGTTGCGCGTGCGCAAAGTTAAGTTTGTGTAACGGTCAAGATGGCGACTTGACAGTTTGTTATGGCGATAGGTAATAAATGAAATGCTTTCCGTACTTTCTCGTCCGATTCCAAGGTTGATCTTATTATTTCTTTAATTTACTGAATGGATTTTATTTACCTCACTAGCTCGGAAAGAACTGTTTTGTTCTTTAAAAACAGTTAGCAAAGTTGCATTTTATTCACAAGAATGCAAAGTAATGTCATACGAATTGTGTATTACTAATCGAGTGTTTTTTTGACGTGAGCTGGTTGCATGTACTTTTATTTAATGTTAAATTATGGATATCAATAATTTCGATTACATTTTTAAAGTTTTTAAGTTGAAGTTTTCCTCGCGGTAGTGAGGTGAAAAATTATGTGTTTCACTCGGTAGCAAAATGTGTTCCCGTCTCGTGGTTTTAGACCGCTATGCTCGTGGTTCAATTTTGGAATCTTTCGCTTGCTCGGTTCTCAATATTAGCACGAGAAGGGAAACACTGACTTTGCTCCCTTGTATAACAAATAACTATTCATTCTTAAACAATACATTATTGCGTTAGAAATCGTAGTATGTACGTGCTCAGAGATGCTTACACAAATTGACTGAGGTAAGCTCAAAAAGACTTGTGTTGTGGATACTTTATATTTTTTTCAGTATTAGATGGTGCCGTTAAAATTAGGTATATTTTTATTTACCAGAAACGTAAGAATGTTTTCAAAAATGTACTTACTTAACGCCTTTACGCGTGTATTGGCAATTAATTCGATGCGTTGCAAATGCAAGCGCCTACACATATGTTCATAGCAATGGTGAGAGAAAATCATTGCAGTTATTTCTTGACAGGCGTTTTATTTCTTTTTATACAATAATGGAAGGTTACCCAGTTTACGGCTTGACAAAACAGAGCCTGGACAAGAGTCGGAAAAAAATACGCTGATAAAGAGAACTTTATATTACATATATTAAAAACGTGATACAAGATTATCAAACCGGCATCTATTCATGATTTTGAACATCTTTTACTATGGGGTCAAGATTGTAAAATTAAATAAAAATTGATCTGTTCCATAGAAAACGTCAAGTTTAAGTTGACAAAAATGTCTGAGAGAGTTGTTTTTTTTTTCAATTTACAAATTTGACCCCATAGTAATAATTGTTCCAAATCATGACCAGATGCCGGCTTGATAATTTTGTATCACGTTTTTCATAACCGGTATGTGATGGCGGTATCTGAAAGACGACATTCGTAAATCTCGAACGATTGTCTCTGTCACTCTCATGACGCCTTAATTGGAGTAAAAGAGAAACATACTCGAAATATACGAACTTCGATGTTCACGGTACCGGGCCTGTACTGCGTCGCCATGAACGACCTTCCATAGCCGTGCAATGATCTTTCATCGCAGCCTGTAAGTCGGTCAATGCTGTCAAGGCTCTCGCCACACACAGCAACACTCTTAGCTGTACACCAATGGACCTTATGCCTTATACAATAAGGTCTACCAATGTACAAAGTTACTGTGCGTACCTTAACTAGGGTTGCTGATACTAATATTATATCGTCTAACTGCAATTTCGGTTTTATCCAAAAATTTACTGTTAGAGAATTTCAATGTTTTGATATAGGGACCCGGGTATGTCCTTAAACTACGTCCAACAATGAGAGGTAGGGCACAGCGTTGACCATCACGTTTAAATCTGGGGCAGCCCAACTGGGGAAGTACCTCCTCCTTACAGAAGACAACAGCCATAACAGCACTGCCACCTTTCAGGTATGTAGTGTTGTGTTCCTGATGGTGAATAAGGTTCCCAGAGCCCCAACCCCCCTTAAAGGCCGGCAACGCGCTTGTGACTCCCCTGGTGTTGCCCATGGGCGACGGTAATTGCTTAACACCAGGCAATCCGTCTGCTCATTTGCCGCCTATGTCATAAAAAAAAAGACGGATTGCATGATGGCAAGCAATCACCATCGCCTATGAGCACACGCAACACCAGGGGAGTCTAACGCGTTGCCTTTAAGATAGGAGTACGCTTTTGAAGGTATGAGGGTCGTATCCGGAAATACCGCTGACGGCAAATCATTCCACAGTTTCGATGTGCGAGGCAGGAAGTTTCTAGAGAAACGCACAGTAGAGGACCAACTATCCAGTTGGTGGGGGTGGAAATGTTGACGGATAGAAAGATGTCGGAAGGAGGCGGCAGGGATTAGGTATTGTGGTGAATTTACCCAATATCGTAATAAAGTGTGAGTTATTATGATAGTTACATTATTGTTTGACGACAGTTATGGCCTAGTGGGTAGTGCCTATGAAGCCGATGGCCCTGGGTTACGGGTAAGGGCATTTATTTGTGTGATGAGCACAGATATTTGTTCCCGAGTCAAGGGTGTTTTCCATGTATTTGTAATATGTATAGTTGGCTGAGCACAACACAAGCCTTCTTGAGCTTACCGTGGGTCTCAGTCAATTTGTGTAATGTCCTAAATCATAAATTTCTGTCAAAACATGACACTGTTGGCACCAGATTTTATAACCAACTGTATTTTTTTCTGCAACATCATCAACTTATCGAGAGGATTCTAACACCATGGCTTTATGTCGTGTATTTTACTTTCTATACAGCTACTTTCTGTGTTAGGATGTGGATCAGTGGTACCATAATATTGCACCAAATCCCACCTTCACCTTACGTAAGTGAATTTGATATTTTAAAATTGTTTTTATATTAAGCAGAAACGTCTGCTCGCATATCATGCTGGATATTTAAATGGAAAGAAAAATTGAAAAATATGACTCGCAGCGGGACTCGAAGCCACAACCACTGGACCACTAGCCCAGCACCCCACACTACCAATTGTGCTATACTAGTACAGTCGCCATCAGATATATCGGAGCTGTGGAGGTGGTCACAAATATATGAACATGCACTTTATCGCCTTGACAATAGAAGCGTTGTTCATATGTTTGTGACAACAACCACAGCTCCGATATATCTGATGGTGACTGTACCGCTTGTACTTGTCAAATTTTTCTACTTTATCCTTCCTGGTATACGTCATAACGGGTGACGTGTAGCGACATCTACCGAAAGAGTATTGAACCCGCTGCGAGTCAAGTTTTTCTATTTTTTCTTTCTATTCAAATATCGTTAATATTTTTAAAGTCAAAACTGTTGCCAACCCTATACAAACCACTCCTGCGCATACTTATCGGCGCGCGCTGCACTTGTTTAGGGCATTGCGCAATAAAAATAACTTATAGTAATCGCTTTGCAACATATTATTTTGACGCACCGTCATAGAATCTCAATTTCAATTTACTTATTTCTCCACGGTGCATATTTTGTTGTTGTTGTTTCACTCCGACAACGGTCTGGCCTAGCTGACCTGTAGCGTGGGCAGACCCCCCACAAGGCGGATCGACGGCCTGGCCAAGATCGCATTAATCCACCGGCTGTGTGTGGCGCAGAACTGGTAATTTTGGGTCGCTTTGTGGAAGGCAGTGGACACATCGTCAATTTCAATTTACTCATTTCTCCTTGGTAGTGCACATAGTGTTGTTGTTGTTTCACTCCGACTAGCTTACCTGAAGCAGCGGGGATAGACCCCCCATAAGTTGAAGAGCCGGTCATTTTGGGCCATGTCCAGCATTGGACCTACGTAGTTAAAGTAATAGTAATCTAGTCCAAATCCACTCCCGCGCATACTTGCGCACTGCACTTGTTTAGGGCATTGCGCAACTGAAATAGCTGCCACCAGCTGCCACGCGCCAGATAAGGATATGACAACATTCGAACCGTGTTCAACACTTATAAATTTCATATTCGCTTCATTATTTCACCCCTAAGCCGTCCACTGTTGGGCAAATATTACTTGTATATTTTTTTTATACAACGAAGGTGGCAAACAAACATACGGCCCTGAGCCCTGAGTGTAAGTTTTTAACGTAACTTTACGTCACGTATGCGTTTGCGTTTCCCATATAAATAACATTATCACTTACGAGTTCGTAAACGTTTTTATATGTCAATAGAATTACACTACGTGACCTATGGACGCCTGCAATACAGAGGATTCACATGCGGTTTGCCTACCCTAAAAGTTGTTGGAGCTCTGGGAACCTTACTCACCACCAGGAACACAACACTAATACCTGAAAGGTAGCAGTGCTATTATGGCTGTGGTCTGGTAAGAAGGTACTTCCCCAGTTGGGCTTCTCCAGACTCAAGCGTGATGGTACTTCGCTGAGCCCTACCTATCAAAAAATCATCATCATCCGGCGACCACAGTAGCTGTTTCGGTTTCGACTGATGCTATCCACCAGTCGGGTTTTGCCTTGGACACCCGTGACACATATTTGAAGAGAAAAGAAGAATTATCTCTCTATTGGCTTGAAAATGGTTACCAGATAATACCCGAAACATGTCGCCTAGTGCGATATAAGTACACCTGGGTATCTTTTTCCAATAGTACTAGTAGTAGGAACATGTAGGTATATATTTTATACAAGACTGAACAGCGTTTGCCTTCTGATGGTAAGTGTCGATGACGTCGAGGTGTAGCTGGTTCAATAACAGCCTCACTCTTGTCTTGAAAAGATCCAAATTTTATCTTTCCGGGACGGAGGGAGCGAATTCCATTCCTTAGCAGTCCATTTAGGAAGGTAGAAGCGAATCGCTTCGTGCGAATGAATGGAATATTCACAACGTAAGGATGAAACCGCTCCCCTCGCCTGGACTTCCAGTGGTGGAACAGAGATGGCGGAATTAAATCTCAAATAGCTTATATTGTATTTTATTTATAATTGTACAGTCGGCATCAGATATATCTAACGAGGCGATAAAGTGCATGTTCAGATTTTTGTGACCACCTCCACAGCTCCGATATACATATCTGATGGCGACTGTACAGTAACAAAATCCATTTCCACTCTGTGACACCATTACAGGTTATCAAGACTTTAACTCGGCACGCGCTTACCTCTTCTTTAATAAAGAGCTTAAACGCCAGCAATTTAGTACGCAACAATTACCTTCTGCTTTTAAATTGAGCGTTCTATAAACTCGCCAATGAAAAAAGAGCGTAAATGCCTGTAGCTTTGCATGAGGATTATACCTTTTGGTTTAAATATTGTTTATAAAACTGGTAAAGGGTATAAGCGACGGTGGGCTTGTATTACGAAATGACTTTTCAGATTTAAGGCTCTGTACACTTGTTGAGGTGTTATGCAAGTATCTCGCTAGGAATGTAGGAGCTGTGTGATTTGTGCGTGGTACTTAAAGGTATTGCGTGTAAGTAGGTAGTAGGAATTTGTAGGCTTCAAGTAAAGGTATAGGTGAAAAACTTACCTGCACTAGGAGGAATAATGACTGGAGAACGCATCCGCACCAGTAAGGGACAAATGATATTTTGGCTTTTGCAGCCCAAAATGTAACAATTCACTATAGTTTTGCTTTTACAGCACACTCTTTATAGCAAAAATATTAGCTTATTCTGTATTAATTACCGCAACTTCGGTTGAAAACACAAGAAAACTCCAATTGTATTTGTTTGTATCCCTCCAACTTTGACAGTTCTGAAAGGTTCAGTTTGGAGGGGAACAAAAATACGTGGGACTATGACAAGGACGGACGAAAATAGCGCCGTCTCTCCCATATTTATAGAAAGTTACATACAACCATCCTTTTCGATCGTGGTATTATTATTAGCACGCCTCGTCTACTTAAATGGTATGTCCATGTAACGCTTTGTCTATTAAGTTGTGATGACAATTAATATGGATCTTACGTCAAAATTTGAATATAGGACGCCGACATGTGTGTACACACACGTTACTACTATATAGGCTAGGTGATTTAGCTGAGTTTTTACCTATATTTATCAATCAGTGTCAAATGTTTATGAGAGGTAGGGCATAGCGTTGACCATCACGCTTGAATCTGGGGCAGCCCAACTGGGGAAGTACCTCCTCCCTACAGAAGACCACAGCCATAATAGCACTGCTACCTTTCAGGTATGTAGTGTTGTGTTCCTGATGGTGGGTAAGGTTCCCAGAGCTCCAACCCGCCTTAAAGGCTGGCAACGCGCTTGTGCTTGTGACTCCCCTGGTGTTGCGGGTGCCCATGGGCGATGGTAATTGCTTACCACCAGGCAATCCATCTGCTCGTTTGCCGCCTATGGCATAAAAAAAAAAAAAATGTCCAACCACGAGTTTAAAGTATCATACTGAGATATTAATACTATCAATTTATAGGTACCTACTGAGTGTGAGTGACCTAGCGTGACCAATACGAACCATATCCGAGAATAGACTATGGAAAAGGATTTTCCACTACATATGTGTTTTTGAGTTCTGTTGCGAAGTCTGGCCTAGTTGGGCCTCTGCCTATGAAGCCGACGGTCCTGTGTTCAAAACCCGGCATGGGCATTTATTTATGTGATGAGCACAGGTGTTTGTTCCTGATTGATGTTTTCTGTGTATAAAGTATTTGTATATTATACATATATATCGTTGGCTGAGTACCCACAACACGAGCCTTCTTGAGCACGTGGGGCTTAGCAAAGTATCAGGATGACCAGTATTTATTATTTATGAACTGTATGCTTTCCATCTATCGAACACGACCTCCGAGCGATGGCGGCGCGGGAACTGGCTGACATTTCGCTTGGTATGCGCTCCTCTGCTTCAGAATGGGCACATACTGTTAGCTAACTGAGGTCACTTGAGGTACCTCATCGCTTCTCAGTCATGTATTCCTAGTAGCTGGATATAAAAATATTAGTGCCGCAACATTTTTGGTAATTCGCCATGATCCCCAAGATACAGGCTATGCCTAGTATGTTTGGGTACTTTTTAATAAAAAAATATTTATGATATTGTTTTTTATATATATATATATGATATATTTTTATGGAAAAGATAAGTTGGACGGAGAAGAAGACAAATGAAGAGGTTTTGCCTTAAATGGATATTTCGGGACAATCTTACACCAATCGAGCTAGTCCTACGGTAAGCTCAGTAAGGCTTGTTGTAGGTACTAGACGACGATATATAATAGACAGATACATATAAATACTTAAACACATAGAAAACACCCATCACACAAACGCTTTTTTATGACAAAGGTGGCAAACGAGTAGATGGATTGCCTGATGGTAAGCAATTACCGTCGCGTTGCCAGCCTAAGGGAGTTGGAGCTCTGGGAACCTTACTCACCATCAGGAACACAACACTACATGAAAGGTAGCCGTGCTATTATGGCTGAGGTATTCTGTAAGGAGGAGGTACTACTAGATGGGCTTCTCCAGACTCAAGCGTGATGGTACTTCGCTGTGCCCTACCTCTCATTGTTGGACGTAGTTTAAGGACATCCCGGGTATGTCCTCCAAGGCTTGCGCCCGCTTTTATATTAGTTCGTTGGAAATAGGACGATGCTAGTAAATAGGCCTTAATTATCATTTGAATCTCAGACCTGTCAATAACGGTTATCAAATCATAATAAGAGAACTGTCCTTAGTTAAAATTCACAAAATCCGAAGATTCATATTTATGTATGAATCTTCATCAATCTCCACGCATAACTCCCTGGATTCCTAATTCGATTATCAATTGTATTACAATGCAATAAGATTCAAATTCGAAATAATTCTTGTATGACTTAAGGCGTTTGTGTTTTAGGTATGGCTGTGGGTGGCAGTTTAACATACAATAGACTAATCAAATTATATTGCCGACCCATTTCGATAGTGTTAATGAAACAGAAAGGTCGACTTGTATTATTATTGTGAGCCTATTGTGTCCCACTGCTGGGCAAAGGCCTCCCCCCTCTTCCTCCAATCGTCCCGGTTTTGAGCTACATCTGGCCAGTCTCTCAAAAAGGAGTCCAAGTTGTCCCACTATCCAACTTCACAAATCCAACTTTTGGTGATAATGTTTTTTATTATTGTAATTTTTCATTTTTTTCTCTTTTCCTTGTTAATTAACACCAAAGTGTCACTTGCATTCTGTATAAGAGCACAAAATGTCAAAAATATTATGTATGATGCTTTGCTACTCTCCTACTCTAGTCTGGGGTTGGTCTGAAAACCAGCGCCGAGCATATCTGCCCGGCACACGCTGAGACCGATACCCATTGCCCTGTACCAACCTACTTAAGACTTATTTATTTTTAATGTCTGTCTTGTTTATATTGTAATTGTTTCCTTGTATCATTTCCCTATTCCTTTTTTTGGCAATAAACGATTCTTATTCTTATTCTTATTCTATCGCCGACGGGGTCTGCCGGATCCCCGGTTTGACTCGTGGGGCACCCACTCCGTGGTTAAATTAGCCCACAAGTCATTCGGCATGCGGCAGACTTGACCAGCCCAGTCCCACTTCAACTTGGCCCGACTTGTAATAATTGTGAATTTGAATTAAGATAAAAGAATTAGCGAGTCTGTCAAGGTATTGACAATGGGCATTCTATAAGCATGACCCTGATAGGACAATTATAGCATTCTCTTAGCAATGAAGTCATGTCAAGCTATATTGAGGACCTTGTCCGCTTAGAAACTTTTACTGAGTTAGCCGTAAGGGCCAACACATCTGTTCTTCGGCCATGTCCGGATCTGATCCGTAACTTAGACACAGGCAAGGTATAGGTGAAAAACTTAAAGCACCTGACCTATGTAGTAGTAACGTGTGTACACGCATGTCGGCGTTCTATATTCAAATGTCGACGTAAGTTCCATATTCTGCATAACTACATAGACATGGTCCTTCAGTTAAGGATTAACCCCTGCCGCCTCCTTCCATTGTTCTACGCTGCAACATATCCACCCCCACCACCTGCATAGTTGGTCCTCTACTGTGGGTTTCTCTAGAAACTTCCTGCCTCGCACATCAAAACTATGGAGTGATTTGCCGTCAGTGGTATTTGTATTTCCGGACCGATACGACCCTCTTACATTCAAGAAAATCTTAAAGGCCGGCAACATTTCTTGTAACAAACTATGCTTCAGTTGTTGTGTTGTTGACTGATAGTACAGAATAACAACAACAAATAGTTGATTCACTCATATAATAAATATAATATTCATCTTATATAAGCTACAGACATATGGATATATATATATTTTTCAATTCAATTCAATTTTTCAATTTTTTATTCAAGTAGGCCTAGCAACAAGCACTTTCGAATAGTCAAATACAAATATAATCTTAATCGAATAAATAATTAATTAGTAATTAATTAATTAATACAGAGCAATTCATTGGTAAAATTATTACAATATAATATTTATATTTATCAATAATAATGTCACAATAGTATTAAAAATAAAATAAAAAATATTTTAAACATTAAACATCTTGTATATGAATACTAGTCTAGAACTGTCTAGAATAAAATCTAAATGTCAAAAGTTAACACATAAGGACAGTCATTATAATTCAATTTTGTTCCCACGGTGTATTATCATTCATGTAGTCATGTGTACTATAATAAGCTTTAGAAATAAGTTGTTTCTTAACATAATTCTTGAATTTATTAAGTGACAATTCAGTTACTTTCATTTGCTTATTATAAAACCTTACACAATTACCCATAAATGATTTTTTAATTTTATGGAGCCGGGTGAAGGGTACTGCGAGTTTATGCTTATTTCTAGTATTTATATTGTGAATATCACAATTCTTTCTAAAATTAACAATATTTTTATGTACATACACAATATTCTCATATATATACTGGCAATGCACTGTCATTATATGAATATCCTTAAACTTATCTCTAAGTGAGGCTCTATACTTCATCTTATATATCCCTCGAATAGCCCTCTTCTGCAGAATAAAAATTGTATCGATCTCTGAAGCACTGCCCCATAGCAAAATACCATAGGACATAATACTATAGAAATAACTGCAATATACTAAACGGGGCGTCTGTTAACTGACGGATCTTGCTTACGGCAAAAGCTGCAGAACTCAGTCTATTCGAAAGATAACCAATATGGGGACCCCATTGGAGTTTTAAATCTAATGTAATACCAAGAAAAACTGTGCTATCAACTAGTTCCAATTCCTCGCCTTTCACAATGACACTTGCTAGCTCATTCTTTACATTACTAGTTACAAATTTAATGCACTTTGTCTTATTTTCATTTAATAGCAAATTATTAACATTGAACCAATCAACTACTTTCGAAATAGCATTGTTTACATCATTGTAAGCTCGTTGCTGTCGTTTGATTTTAAATACAAGCGAGGTGTCATCTGCAAACAATACTATATCATGGTGCGTATCAGTGAGGTATGGCAAGTCATTTATGTAGACAAGGAAGAGGAACGGTCCCAATATTGATCCCTGCGGCACACCCATTGACACCAATGACCCCGGCGAGTGCTGTCCATTCACGTCAACCTTTTGTATTCTACCTTGTAGGTAAGACTTAAGTAAATCCAGTGCCGATCCTTTGACCCCATAGTAGTACAGTTTCCTGATCAATGTTTCATGACAGACACAATCAAAGGCCTTGGAAAGGTCACAAAAAATACCTAAAGCATCCCATGACTCTTCCCTGGCATCAAAAATATGTTTGATCAGCTCAACCCCAGCGTCAGTAGTCGAGCGACCCCGCGTAAATCCAAATTGCTTGTTATGCAGTAAATTGTTGGCATTAAAGTGTCTTACTAATTGGCTCAAAACTATTTTTTCAAATATTTTGCTGAAAGTAGGTAGTACTGATATTGGCCTATAATTAGTGGGGTCAGAAGTACTACCCGATTTAAATAAAGGAGTTATTTTACTACATTTCATTAGATCAGGAAACTCACCACAATCGACACTATTATTAAATACAACTACCAAGTCGGGCGCTATTATTTCTATAAGGGATTTGACAGCGTGGACAGAGACTCCCCAGAGGTCACAAGTTTTTACATTAATTGATTTAAACGCCTTTACTACATCTAAGGTACTAACATGTTCAAATATAAATTCAGTGTTACATTTTGGGGCGTTATCTTTTAACAAGGTAACGGCTAACAAGGGCGATGAATTTAAATGCTTGGTTGTGGATACTGGTATGTCAGTAAAAAACTTTTCAAATTCTGTGGCTACTTCTAAATTGGAATCAATATTTCTGCCATTGATTTTAACTTAAATTCATTCATTCTGTGTTTTGATCGACCAGTCTCCATATTAATTACATTCCATGTGGCTTTGACAATATCGGTGCTACTTTTTATTTTCTGGCTTAAATAATTACGCTTCGCTATTTGACAATCTATTTTAAATTTCTTCGAACTTTGTTTGACATAATCTTTAAATTCATCACTCGTATTGAACCGCCTTTCCTCATACAAATTATACAGTGCTTGTCTACGACTATGCAACTCTGCAGTAGCCCACTCACTGAAAACTGGTGCACCGCTAACCATGACCGATTTAGAGGTGAAAATTGCGTTAAAGTGTTTCATAAAAGTGTGGAAAAATGAATTGTACATGTCGTTAGGGCTCATGTCGGGAGACAAAAGGGGTGGAGCCTGAACCAGACTTTGTTTCATTTTTGCCACACGATCCACAGTTACCGGCACAAAAGTTCTCTTTTTTCTCAAGGTATTTTCCCTCAATGCCTCAAATACAAATAGTTGGCCTAAGTGATCTGATTCTAATTTGCCAATTACACTTTTGGATAAAGGAAAAATATCTGTGAAAATATTATCTATACATGTGGCGCTAGTAGCAGTAACTCTAGTAGGCTCCATAAACACGTGGCTAAGATTAAAAGATTTAAAAAGATTCACTAATCTAATACTTAGTGTTGTATTCTCCAAAATGTTTACATTAAAGTCGCCGCAAATAAGTATTTTTTTACTGGAACTAGAAACTATTTTTAAAAGCATTGATTCCATTACACTTTCAAAAACTTCAAAATTACTTAAAGGCGGTCTATACAAAACGACAATGAATTGCTCTAATTCTACTGCACTTAGTTCTACGGTCCGTTCAACAGACAAGGCTACGAGGTCTTTACGTTCCTTGGACCATGCGTCAAAATGGTCCTGAAACCAACAGCAATGAGAGTTATGACAAAAAATAGGTCTTAAAATCCTGTTTATTTCATTATATGGGCACAAAGTCAAATTCCATTGCAAAACTAAGATATTTGTATTTTAGTCACGGTGAGTACGAGGCTACGAGCTACGATAAATGCATTCGGAGAATATTCATATTCTGGAGGGTAGGTATAGGTATTGAGCAAATCCAATAAAAAAATGAGGGTAGGGATAGCGACCGTTCCATTGATTATGTTCGGTCGGTGTCATTTCTTGTTGAAAATCGTGTTTTACTAATAATATTATTATTTCGAGTCATTTAATATCTATTCTTAGATAATTAGGTACCAATCATATCTGTGCAAGTGTTACTTGATATTGCAACGTTTAAGTGTTCAATTGATATTGCCTAGTTACATAGCCTAATAATATGTAAACATGGCAATAGAAGGACGCCGTTGTATATTATGTCCCCGTTCGATTTTGCGACAGCGGCGACATGATTTAGAAGAAAACTTACCTGAATTACAACCTCTGCTTGCACAATACTTACGGGAAAACGCACTAATTCCGGTGAGTAAACATATAATGTATTATGGAATTTTTGTTTTTATCACTAAATGTAGTTTGATGAATATATCAATAATTTCCTGAGATTGGTACTTGGATTGGGTTTACTTAAATATGAATATCTCAGTTCTGCAATGGAATTTGGCTTTGTGCCCATATAATGAAATAAACTAGATGTAAATACCTATTTAATGACTTAAGTTTCAGGTCTGTTGGTTTCAGGACCAGGTTCCATACATATTTGCCCATGGTCCTTTAAATTGTTTATTTAAAATAATGAGTGACCCACCATGTATGGAACTAAGTCTGGTGAACGAACTACCCACATTTTTTATGACAGTCGGCAAACGAGCAGACGGATTGCCTGGTGGTAAGCAATTACCGTCGCCCATGGGCACCCGCAACAACCAGGAGTCACAAGCGCGTTGCCGGCCTTTAAGGGGGGTTGGAGCTCTGGGAACCTTACTCACCATCAGGAACACAACACTACAGACCTGAAAGGTAGCAGTGCTATTATGGCTGTGGTCTTCTGTAAGGAGGAGGTACTTCCCCAGTTGGGCTGCTCCAGATTCGAGCATGATGGTCATCGCTGTGCCCTACCTCTCATTGTTGGACGTAGTTTAAGGACATACCCGGGTCCAAAATATAATATTTTGACACTTTTGCCGTATAGAAAACTAATATTTTTAACTATACTTGCTCTGTTATTCTCTAATTTAATATGCTGTGATAAAATCGTGATAAATCGTACTAGTTTCAAACTATTGTGCGCGCGCGCAGCATGTGTGACGCACCGCTAATCGGCGGCCATTCAGACGTCAAAATAAAAAAGTTTGACTGTCACTTGTAGATGACGTTTATGATAGATGCGATAACAAAATAAATCTATCAAATTAAATCCTTTGGTTACGGCCGGAAGTTACTTAAAGTTAATTCTGGCTACAAATTCGAATGAATGTTTTTTTTTTATAAATCGACGGTGGCAAACAATCATATGACCCGCCTGATGGTAAGCATTTACCTTAGCCTATGTTCGCCTGCAACTCCAGAGGATTCCCATGCGTGTTGCTTACCTTTTAAGAAGCAATAAACTCCTTTTTTTGAAGAACCTCATACTATAGTCCCTAGGGAAAATCTTAGTTATTGGAACTCTGGGAACATTACTCACCATCAGGAACACAGCACGACATACATGAAAGGTAGCAGTGCTGTTATGGCTGTGGTTTTCTGTAAGGAGGAGGTACTTCCCCAGTTGGGTTTATCCGGACTCGAGCGAGATGGTACTACCTCTCATTGTTGGACATAGTTTAAGGACATACCAGGTCCAAAAAATAAAATATTTCCATGAAATATTTATTTCATTCATATATTTTGTAGTGTAGATATTTATTATTCTACTATTAAGTTATTAAATACTATTGGCACAAAAAGGATTCGGCAGTGCGTTATTATTTAAGCAAATTAGTTATTTGAATATATCTCATTATATAACCCGTGTTGGGCCGTCTGAAAATAGCACCACCCCATCTCCTCCCACGGTGTCGTAAAGTCGACACAGGGAAAACACCGATGGGTAGCAGCGTCTATCGAAAGCCAATTTACAGCTACTGTGGTCGCCAATCCGCCAGCAAAGCGTGGCGACTATGGCAACTACCGCCCAGATGATACAAGTCATATTTGGGAGAGGCCTATGTCCAGTAGACGATTTACGGTTGAAATGATGATGATGAATAATGAATATAACGATACCGTTCTGTATAAGTCGAATAATTAATCGGATTAAAAGATAACTTAATCGCATTATTTCTCGGCAGCCATTATACAAATACCGTATCTATAATCTCCATCTATAATCCATCTATAGTATGCATGTCCGGAACAATCGAAGTGCAACCTAACGGTATACAGATTAAGGTCAAAATTTGAATGTATCGGTAACGGGTTCAATGCCTGTTGTGGTATATTGAATTGTGATTTATGTCATACTAGCTTTTCCTCGCGACTTCGTCGGCCAGCCATGCCCGTCTTTAAAGTATGGTTGCGGGATAAAAATTATCCTATGTCCTTTCTCGTAGCTCAAACTCTCTCCATACCAAATTTCATCCCGATTGGTTCAGCGGTTTAAGTGTGAAGAGGTAAGAGACAGACAGACAGAGAGTTACTTTTGCAGTTATAATATTAATATTGATAATAATATAATCGAATGAGCGCTGCTGTGTAGTGGTAAGAGCGTGCGACTTGCAATCCGGAGGTCGCAAGTTCGAACCCCGCGGCCTGTATCCTTACCATGGGTTGTCACATTGACGTTTTCGATAACGAGTATCGAGTTTACTATCTGTGCATCTCGCTTGTACTATTTTAGTGCGAACAAGATGCACAGATAGTAAACTCGATACTCGTTATCGAAAACGTCAATGTCACAACCCATGGTAAGGGTACTGTACCAACGGGTTTTCCGGAACTTATGCATGAAATATCATTTGATTTCGCTTTTCGGAAAGAAATACATCGCGAGGAAACCGGACTAATCCCAATAAGGCCTAGTTTACCCTCTGGGTTGGCAGGTCAGATGGCAGTCACTTTGGTAAAACTAGGATCTTCGCCAAATACTGGGATCAGTTGCCAAGCCCCAGGCGCTCCTACCCAAAGGTGACAACAGTACTCCATATGAAGTTTGACATGCGACTTATACAGGAGCAGTCTGCTGTCTTTTTTTTAATCATGACTGACCAGGGTTTGACCTCAGTCACACCTGATAAGTATCGACGAGGTCGAGGTAGCACGCTGGTTCAGTAACAGTCTATTCACTCTTGCCTTGAAAAGACCCAAATTATATCTTTCCGGGAATACAGACGAAGGGAGCGAATTCCATTATTTAGCCGCATTAGGAAGGTAGTGTAGATCTCCTAGCGTTATTGAGCACACCGAACTTTTTTTTTATGATATAGGTGGCAAACGAGCAGGCGGATTGCCTGATGGTAAGCAATTACCGCGCCCATGGGCACCCGCAACACCAGGGGAGTCACAAGCGCGTTGCCGGCCTTTAAGGGGGGTTGGAGCTCTGGAAACCTTACTCACCATCAGGAACACAACACTACATACCTGAGAGGTAATAGTGCTGTTATGGCTGTGGTCTTCTGTAAGGAGGAGGTACTTCCCCAGTTGGGCTTCTCCAGACTCAAGCGTGATGAATGATGATACTTCGCTGTGCCCTACCTTCCAAAACTTTTTAGTTGCCTTTAAGAGCTCAATTTCCCACGTGGTATAACCGACGTTTAAAACTATAATATGACCATATTACGACCACACCAACACCATTGTTTCTCTCTACTAGAAAGTCTCCAAAATAATTTATGTATGTAATTCAATTGCGTGTGATAGACTATAATAGACTCTGTTAATTTAGCAATAAGGGTGATTGCGAATGTAGTTCGTTCTATATTTGGCCAAAGACAGGTAGATAAAATGGACCTACTATAGTTATAACGAGTAGATAATATGAGTACATTAATAAATTTAAATAAAATCAAAGCTTTTTTTATTACAAAGGAGGAACACGAGCAGACGTATTGCCTCAGTAACAGCCTATTCACTCTTGCCTTTAAAATATCTAAATTATATATTTCCGGGAATGCAGACGAAGGGAGCGAATTCCATTCCTTAGCAGGTAGAATTGGGAAGGTAGAAGCGAATCGCTTCGTGTGAATGAATGTAATATTTACAAGGTAAGGATGAAACCAATCCCCTCGCCTGGACGTCCGGTGGTGCAACGGAGATGGCGGAATTAAATCGTGCAATTCCTGTGCACACTCTCTAAAATATAACCTGTAAAACACAGACAAACTAGTAACCTTACACTCACTAACTCAGGATCGCCTATGAGTCTGCGAGCTCGGTGCTCTATTGAATCCAAAGCGGCCAGCTGATACTTGGCAGACCCGTCCCAAAGGTGACAACAGTACCCTCACCATGAGTTGTGACTTTGAGGTTTTCGATAATGAGTATCGGAGTTTACTATCTGTGCACCTCCTTCGCACTAAAATAGTACAAGCGAGATGCACAGATACTCGTTATCGAAAACCTCAATGTCACAACTCATGGTAAGGGTACTGTACTCCATACACGATCGAACCTGAGCTTGGTAAAGTATTAGTGAATTCTCTTAGCAATGAAGACGTGTCAAGCTCGTGCGTGGAGGAATCAAATAATGCAATTAAAAATGGGATGAGAAGATTAACATTCCTTTCTGTGTACAAGTCTCTGCCTTTCTCGAGCAGATACAATGGCTTGTTCACAAAATATCCCATAATTTTGTGTCCATGTTACTTTCGCTGTTTTTTTTAATTTGGTATTGTTTTATATACGGTTTTCTCTCGTTTTAAGGGTTTTGGAATTAGCTACTGTACAGGTGGAAAACTTAAACCACCTGGTCTATGTAGTAGTAACATGTGTATACGCATGTCGGCGTTCTATATTCAAATTTTGACGTAAGTTCAATATTGATTCTCTGCACAACTACATAGACATGGTGCTTCAGTTAAGTTTTTCATTAGCCTATAGTGTCCCACTGCAGGGCAAAGGCCTCTCCCGTGGACCCCCACAATTCTCGGTCTTTTGCTGTTGCCAAGTGCTGACGAAAGCATCCAGATCGTTCCACCATCTCTGTTTAGGCCTGCGTCCGCGCCTCTCTTGTGGCATCCATTTGGTGGCTACGTATGCCCACCTATCCGGATGCATGCGACAGACATGACCGGCCCAATCCCACTTAAGCCTAGCAGGGATTGGGGATTTTCACCTATATTTAATGATATATTAATTTGCTTTGGACTTGTCACTTTATTTCGTATACTTATGAATTATGATCTATTTAATTTTTATTTTATTGTCTCTAATTTATTATTACTATACAGTACTAGATGATGCCCGCATCTTCGCCTGCAGGGTTAGAGGAAAATGTAACAAATGTAGTCTTTCCGTGGGAATGAGATGTTTTCCCGCTGGAACAAGTAGCCTATGTCACTCTCCATCCCTTCAACTACCTCCAATAAAAAATCTCGTCAATTTGTCGCTCCGTTTTCCCGTGAAAGACGGACAAACAAATAGACACACTTCCGCATTTATAATATTATTATGCATTAGTCGGTAGTGTCTTACAACTCAGGAGGTACCAGGTTCAAATTCTGGCAATGGCATTTTATTAACAAGATACATACTTAGCTAAGAATGCGTTAGGTTTTCTTTTAGTTGTCAGACCATCTCATGGTATATTTATTATAGCATCTTTCTCTTTTAAGGTATGATGAGAGTGACAGAGATAGTCGTAAGAAACTTACCGCAGTTTCTTAACTCCTTTTTTTTTTAAATAGGAGTGGCCATTCCTTCCGTACGAGTGAAACCGCATACAGAACTAGTTAAGAAGCCAGTGAGAGTGGTTTCAACAAATTTGTCCATCTTTCGCAACTTTCTTGTCAGACCAGTACTTATAGTACAGCTGCCATGGAAGGCAATTAAGTACTTAGTATTTATACCTGGTATTTATACTGATTAGGGCCCGGAATTTTGCGTGCGGTTTTGGAAAAGTCTAAGGGAGAAAACACTAACGTTTATCGATGTATCGATAAATCGGTCGTGTACTCAGAGTCATTGAGATTAATTTATTTTTAATGAAATAATATTTGCATAATTGCAATCAAATACCTACTCGGGTTATCAATTCTTTGTAGATAACATACCAGTCTAATATAAAATTATTTTATATTACCTACATACATTTCGTACATTTTTCATCACTAATCATTGAAAGAGCAAAATGTATCATCAGAAAGTAAGAGTAATTATTTTTTTTTAAACGCTAATAAAAAAACTCGGTTTATACATCGATAAACGTTAATGTTCTCTCCCTTAGACTTTTCCAAATTCGCACGCAAAATTCCAGGCCCTAATGGGGACCGAGCGCGACGACAGCGCCACGTGACAGGCGGCCATTATGGACAATATTGTCACCGCTGTCAAACAAGAAGTAAGTAAATATTGTGAAAAATATTAATGAAATCTTGTGTTATTTTACTATATTACACAATTTTGGACAATGGTAGTCAGTAACATTATTGCCAATAATATTAAAAATGTTTACTGCAATATGGATTTGACAGCTCAAGTCAGCGACAAAAATGACAATTTTAGCCGTAGCGAGCGCTGTGATCGTTTAGGCTACCCCCTCCATCCGCTTTGCACTCTACCGATACTGATACAACGAACGAATTTGAAACGAATTCTTACCTGCCAGTGAAGGCGCGTCGGGACGTTGAAGATAGAACTCGCCTCAAACGGTTCCCGAAAACGGACCAATCAGGGGAGTGCTCGCGTCGCAAAAACGACGCCATTTTGTTTTTTCTCTGGCTAGTTAGTTGCAAAACCGCCGCAGCTTACAAGGAAAGGTAGCCAACTGTCCGGCTGCGATTTGATTAATTTGATGTGTTTTTTTTTATAAAGGTGGCAAACGAGCAGAGGGATTGCCTGATGGTAAACAATTACCGTCGCCCATGGGCACCCGCAACACCAAGGGAGTCACAAGCGCGGTGCCGGCCTTTAAGGGGGGTTGGAGCTCTGGGAATCTTACACACCATCAGGAACACAACACTACATACCTGAAAGGTAGCAGTGCTATTATGGCAGTGGTTCTGTAAGGAGGAGGTACTTCCCCAGTTGGGCTTCTCCACACTCAAGCGTGATGGTACTTCTCTGTGCCCTACCTCTCATTGTTGGACGTAGTTTAAGGACATAAGGACATATCCAGCCTAAACTAACGGACACATATTTTTTTATAGCTGCCCAATATCATTCTAATTGGGAGAAATTATCCGACAAAGTACTAAAAAAATACTAAACCTTCTAACTCCTGTAGAATGATGTTCAAATAACTTACTAATGAATCAGTTTGAGTATACGATAAAATAATGATGACACGAAACAATAAGCTGAGTAAGGCTTGTGTTGTAGGTACTAGACGGCAACGTGTAGCATAAATACCAAATACCTATTAGTGACCGGGCCTGGATTTGAACCTAGGGCGTGTTCAGTAGAAATTTAATCGGAAAGAAAACCCGTTTTCTTTGCTCTTAACTATACAATTCTTAGAGGTCAAATCACTTAGATATTTCTAGAAACTGCGAAACTATAATCATTTATGATTTACCTAGTATGAACAAGTATTTATACCTAGTATCGAGTCATTAGACCAGCACGCTAGAGTATTTAATAGGTACGTTTAATTCTAGGTACTGGATTGAGGAAAAAAAGCTGTAATTTTTAAAATACTTACGAGTAATCTTGTCTTGAAAGTGTGAGTAACTGAGTACCTACCTTAGTATGTTCTATTCGGTTAATTTTCCCTGGCGCTTTTCCGGCATGTAGCCACGGCTCATGTTGATCTGTTGTCCGCTTGGCAACTAATTCCAGGATTTGGCGTAGGCACTAGTTTTACGAATGCGAATGCCATCTGACCTTCTATACCCAGAGAGTAAACTTGGTCTTATTAAATAAATAAACAAATATTTCGGGACAATCTGACACAAATCGACCTAGTCCTACTGTAAGCTCAGTAAGGCTTGTGTTGTAAGTACTAGACGACGATATGTATAATAGATAGATAGATACATTTAAAGAAAAAATATCTCACATGTATCTTATTGGGATTAGTCAGGTTTCCCCACGATGTTTTCCTTTACCGAATGGTAAATATCAATAATTAGTTAAGTACTCGTAGTTATTGTAATATTGTATTTAACAGTAAAATAATTAAATTGATTGATTAAAAAAAAACACTAGTATAAAGAATGATATTATTATTCCTGCGGAGAAGTCGGACTTCACCGAAACAATGAGGTTCTCATGCCACGGTTACAACAGACAGCATTGCCGACAAAGCTGCTCCAGTTCTCTTTTTGCTGACACAGCGTAAATATCATACCAACATAGTAATATAATTACCAAACACCGGATTGGCGGGGGAAAAAGTGCACCAGTGCTAGTGATTAATTAAAAATCGACTAAATTTATCGACATCGTAAAAAAATAATTTAATCCTTCATTATCAAAATGTCTAATAGCTAAGTTTGAATATATGTGTGCATCTTCCTTCATTTATACTTATCACAAGTATAAACCACCGATATCTGAAATTGACGATGGCGATAGTCACTTGTGACAAGTAATTAAATTACATTGAATAATTAATTCATTACAACAATATTATTTAGCATTCCGATTGATGACGCCTACTTTTTTGTATTTTAAGTCGGTTAAAAATGTAGTCTAAAAATAGCAACGGTTGTACGTCATTTTTATCGATATCAAGTAATAGATTTATTTTATTTTGTCCTCGCACTATTAAACGTTAGTTCAGATTTGCCCCCGTCAATCCGGTACTTGATAATTACCACACGTTCAGATCAAAAATGTATAACAAGATTCTCCTACTTTTAAATATCTATACCCTTACCATGAGTTGTGACATTGAGTTTTTCGATAACGAGTATCGAGTTTACTATCTGCGCATCTCGCTTGTACCTACTACTTTAGTGCGAACGAGATGCACAGATAGTAAACTCGATACTCGTTATCGAAAACGTCAATGTCACAACTCATAATATGTAAAGGTACAGAGACTCTAGTGTAAGTTTCTTTTGACGTAAAAAAACGTCTCGAACGCTTTAGTGATAATGTTATTTATATGGGTAACCCTAATGCGATGGTGATGTTTTCTTACATTAAAAACTTACACTCGGAGGCTCTAGTGTAAGATTTTAACATAATATTATTTTAC
This sequence comes from Grapholita molesta, assembly GCA_022674325.2. NCBI lineage: Eukaryota > Metazoa > Arthropoda > Insecta > Lepidoptera > Tortricidae > Grapholita > Grapholita molesta. Next base: position 1,698,882 of record CP053141.2, on the reverse strand, counting down.
CATCGCGTTCGATTTACACATATAAATAACATTATCACTTACGCGTTCGAGACGTTTTTTTACGTCAAAAGAAACTTACACTAGAGCCTCTGAGCTCTGATCAAAAATGTATCAGAATATTCTCCTACATGTAAATATCTAGAAGGTTGACGAGCTTCTAATATAATTAAAACTGTTGTGAGCCACACTACTTAGTTACAAACGGATAAACTCACGTGTAGTTATATCGCACTAGGCGGCATGTTTCGGTTAAGCTCCTGGTACACATTTTGACATTTTTATAAGTACCAGGGTTTCATAGCTCCGGTTGGTTATAAACATCATTAGTTTAAAATATAAACCATTAATTGAGTGAATCAACTATTTGTTGTTGTTATTATGTTCCATCCAGGAGACAACTGAAGCATAGTTTGTTACAAGAAAAGTGACCCTGCTTACTGACGCGCTTGATAGGTGACCCATTATGGAAGGGACAAGCTTCTACAAATATCTATGTTTGTGTATTTAGATTTTTTTTTAAACAAGACTGAACTCAACCGCACCTTTGCACTTAAACTGTGAAGAGTGACTCAGGGGAACGTAACCATGGCAACGAGGGACAACCATTAAATTTGAAACTTACCCGTATAAAAGGATTCCTCTTGGGCAGCTCATGGTCCACCTCATCCCTGGACTCATCATCAGCAGAGTTGACCCTCACGCAGGTCCTATGCATGGTCAGGTCACCCATACTCGCCACTCATCATACACACTACACTCGCGGGTATAACAGGACTCGCGTAAGCTCGTCCTTGTAAGTTTACTCCAAAGTTCACTTTTCACTACGCACCGTTTTTCACTTAGCACTGTTTCTCACTAATTTTCACTGTAGTTTTAATATGAAAGGGTGTAGATTTTCACTATTTTCTTCGGTGACCTGTAGACAAAAATATTTGTTTTAAATGTTTGTTTTTTATATATCTGTTCTTAGGATTAGACGCCATTTATTTTGTTTATCTATTTAAAAATACATATCTTTTTATAGATAAATACTTCGATTAGGAGACAACCCTACATAACTTGACTGAGCTCCACCGTAAGCTGAAGAAGGCTTGTCTTGTGGCTCAGCCAACGATATATATAATATATTAGCCAGTTTACTTATGTAAGTATTTGTATATTGTATAATTTTTGTGTTTGATTAGTAAATACATGGGTTTTACATTTCCTATATACACCGTGTCCGTCAATAACCCGAAAGATTCATAACAAGCATTCCTGAGGTCAAAAGAAAGGAAAAACATTATATGACTTTAGGTCAAATTCGCCTGAGTTCCGGAGTTAATGCCAATTAAAAAACATAAAAATTATTGTAACTCAATGAAATATGCCCGTACAAAGATGATTTTACCACTGTGGCGCCTAGTCTAACGACATCCATAGCGACACAAATGTCAATGTGACAAGGAACACTTTTCTTTAACCAGTTATGATATGAAATAAAATAAAAAACATTTTGAGCGATATTTTTCCTAATCAAATTTACTTTCTATGCTTACGAACATTCAAAAAATTAAAAAAAAAAACAAAAAAAAAAATTCTTTTAGTTAAATTGTCCAAAACTTGTATGACGTTTTTTACTTGTTTTAGCATCAGGAATAAGTGGTTAGAATCTTTCGGGTTATTAACGGGCACGGTGTATATGACTTTGGTAAAAATATCTGTGCTATTATGTACCTAGATATTTTTCTAGCAGTAACAACATTTGCTTAGTGCTTGCCACAATAAAAATATCAATAATACTCTTTTTATGACAAAGGTGGCAAACGAACAAACGGTCCCGGGTATGTCCTTAAACTACGTCCAACAATGAGAGTCATAATTGCTATTATGGCTGTGGTCTTCTGTAAGGAGGAAGTCTTCCCCAGTTGGGCTGCTCCAGACTAAAACGTGATGGTACTTCGCTGCACCCTACCTCACATTGTTGGACGTAGTTTAAGGACGTACCCGGGTCCGGGTCATACTCTTATCGATAAATACAAACTACTACAACAACAAGACGTACATACGTACGTCTTATATCGGCTACCTACCTAGACGCCTCGTGCCACCGATCTCGTACAAATTGAAAGTAATCCGTACACTATTGATGATATGATATAAATTGATAGGTAGTTATATCTTATTTTTATCTATTTTTTATCGCACTCTATTACCCATATTTGTCTTTGTATTAACTGTTTGACGTTGAAGTGGTACTTATCGATAACAGGACTGTCGATGTTTTTATTTTGTCAATCACTTACAACAAATCGTTCGTGCTAGAAAAATTTCTATTTCACAAATAAACGGACTTACATTAAGAGTTATAGTAAGATTAAAAATAACAATAAACTACATAAGTCTATATTTCGAGCGATAATTATGTAATTGACTTATTCATGACGAACGGTCTGTGGGTAGTGGGTAGTGACCCTGCCTATGAAGCCGAAGGTCCTGGGTTCGATTCCCAGTCAGGGCATTTATTTGTGTGATGAGCACAGATATTTGTTCCTGAGTCATGGGTGTTTTCTATGTATTTTAAGTATTTATATGTATCTATCGATTATATAATATCGTCGTCTAGTACCTACAACACAAGCCTTACTGAGCTTACCGTAGGACTAGGTCGATTTGTGTCAAATTGTCCCGAAAAATAGTTATTTATTTTTCATCACACTTGCTCGTCAATGGCGTTATTACTTGCGAGCGTACAGAACAGTTATAGCCGTTTTAGCTCCCACGGGCTGTTAAGTTTAGTTTTAAATTTCATTTAGAACTCATATTTCACTTCGGACTGAGGATGTTTCCAATCAGCAAGGTGTATTTCATATCTTCAAAAGTTTGCTACAACCAACTTTTACTACGTATAAAATATATCTTTATATTAAATTTGACTGCAATTTAATGTTTAGTATTTATTAAAAAGAATATTATTATATTTTATTTTGATAAATGATAATTAATACATAATATTTGGCAGGATGGTCTGTCAACTTAGAAAACAAAACGCAGTTTTTAGCATTATCTGTGGAAGACATTGAAAAAAGTTGACAATCTCGTTTAGTGGATGCGGTTGCGGTTTGATTTTAATTTTCAAAGTTTGTTTTGATTTTAAGACGAAAAGTTACTAATTATGGTTTCTTCAGAAGACGAATCCGAGTCGGTATTAATATCGACGCCACCTGACGTTTTGAGTGCGGCCCAACAACTCCACGACAATTTGTTGCCAGCGAAGTCGAAAGAAAAATATATGACCGCTTATGAAAATTTTCTTAAATGGAAAACAGAAAAAAAGGCCACCTCGTTTTCTGAAAACGTGTTGTTGGCGTACTTCGGCGAGCTTGGCGAGAAATTCAAGGCAGGGTCTCTATGGGCCACATATTCGATGTTAAAATGTACCCTGAAAGTGAAGAATTGTGTAAATATTGAACAGTATTTAAAAAGAAGGTCGGAGGGCTATGTGCCCAAGAAATCAAAAATACTAACAGGAGATTATATAGAAAAGTTCATCAATGAAGCACCTGATAATGAGCATTTAGCTAGAAAGGTAGGTATTTTAGCTTAAGTTCCTTATTTAGTTTCTAAATTCCTTTGTTTACATATTAAAGATGGAATGGAAACCCCTACTTGATTGAGTTCACATAGATAGTTTGTTAATATGAATAAAGAGGTAAATAATAATATATGTAATATCTAAATAATGATTACAATTTGTTTGTTTTTGTTTCAGGTTGCACTTATTTTTGGTGTCACTGGTGCACTGAGAGGCCAAGAACTATGTGATATAATCGTGGACAATGTTGAAAATCATGGAGAAATGTTGCTAGTTAAAATCCCAAACACCAAGAACAGGATTCCAAGGTCATTTGTGATATCAGGAAATTATTACAAAGTTGTTAAAAAGTATCAATCTTTACGGTCAACTAAGGCAACCAGCAACCGTTTTTTCCTGCAATATAAGAACGGTAAATGCACAGCCCAAGTTATTGGTAAAACAAGCTAAGTAGTATGCCGAAAGAAATTGCTCAATATCTTGATTTACCCGATGCTTCATCCTACACCGGCCACTCTTTTCGGCGTACATCTGCAACATTACTGGCAGACTCCGGGGCAGACATTTTAACTCTTAAGAGACATGGGGGCTGGAGATCATCTACTGTTGCCGAAAGCTACATAGATGATTCTATCACTCATAAGATAGATGTCAGCAAGAAAATAACTGAATCATGTCAGAGTATGTTGGAGCCACAAGAGCCTGTTGCATGCACATCAGCTATGATATTGTCACAGATAGAAAACCAACCTTCAGAACAAGACTTGCAACAAGCTTCTCAGAATATTTCTAACTCCATCCAATCTATTAAATACCCGGAAAAAAATGTAATATTGAACTTCACCAACAATAGCAACTGCACTATAACTTTCAACTTTAATAAATAATTTTTCCAACTTTTTTATTTCCTCGCAAATGTGATGAAAAACATTGTGTGTATCACGGGCGGCAAGTGTATAACAAACTTGAGTCATTAAAAGCCCTCCGACTTCGTCGTCGGGCTTCTAATAGACTCGCGTTTGTTATACCCTACTTACCTCCCTAGTTGCACAATGTACTATTATTTATTCGTTTACTTTCTTTTACACTGCAAGGAGTAATGACTACAAAATTAAAGACGGAGAGATAGCCTCAGAAATTAGCTGATTATAGGAAGCTACAGAATATTTTATCCATACTAATATTATAAATGCGAAAGTAACTCTCTCTGTCTGTTACCTCTTCACGCTTAAACAGTTAAATACAATTTGGTATGGAGAGAGTTTGAGCTACGAGAAAGGACATAGGATAATTTTTATCCCGCAACCATAGCTTAAAGACGGGCATGGCTGATCTTTTCCCGGAGCAATACAACCTGGGTATCTTCAAGTCGAGAGTGAATAAGCTCTTGCTAGGTAAGCATGCTCCATCATCGGTCTCATCGTCACTTACCATCAGGTGAGATTGGGGCCAAATGCTAACCTACCATTTATAAAAAAAAAAATGGCCGACGAAATAGTGAGGTAAAGGTAGTATCTTTTAAAATACTAATATTACTCGTATTGGCAGAGTGCAAAGCGGGTGGAGGGGGTAGCCTAAACGATCACAGCGCTCGCTACGGCTAATATTGTCATTTTTGTCGCTGACTTGAGCTGTCAAACCCATATTGCAGTATTTTTTTTTAATACTATTGGCAATAATGTTACTGACTACCATTGTCCAAAATTGTGTAATATAGTAAAATAACACAAGATTTCATTAATATTTTTCACAATATTTACTTACTTCTTGTTTGACAGCGGTGACAATATTGTCCATAATGGCCGCCTGTCACGTGGCGCTGTCGTCGCGCTCGGTCCCAATAATTGATTCAGTCAGTCAGTTCATTTCTATGATTCCTAGCTTTCCCTCGCGACTTCGTCTGCCAGCAATGCCCGTCTTTAAAATATTATTGCGGGATAAAGAATATCCTTTCCCTTCTCGTAGCTCAAACTCTCTCCATACCAAATTTCATCCCTATTGGTTCAGCGGTTTAAGCGTGAAGACAGACAAACAGACAGAGAGAGTTACTTTCGCATTTATAATATTATTATAGACGACTAGCCCACGGCTTCGTACGCGTTAAGAAGTATTTAAGTAATTTTTAGCACATTATCGTTCAAAACGTAGTTTATTATGCATGCATGCTTTTTGTTCAAAAAATGCCATTTCATCCACAAATGCCTACGTCATAGTAGCTTTATTCATGCAAAGTCTCAGCCCGATCGGTTTTAAAATTTAAATTGACAAAGTTTCATACAAACTTTCATCCCCTATTTTATCCCCTTGGGGGTAGAATTGATCAAAATCCTTTCTTAGCGGATGCCTACGTCATAACATCTACCTACCTGCATGCCAAATTTCAGCCCGATCCGTTCAGTGGTTTGGGCGTTGATAGATCACTATCTCAGTCAGTCAGTCAGCTTTGAGTTATATATATTTAGATTATGATTATGTCTCTGGAGCGATACGTAATAATATTAGAAGTTAATAAACCACTTATCACACTGTATGTTAAAGGAAGTTTATATAAAAAAGGGTGTAAATATATATTTTTTTTTTATGACATAGGCGGCAAACGAGCAGACAAGATTGCCTGGTGGTAAGCAATTACCGTCGCCCATGGGCACCCGTAACACCAGAGGAGTCACAAGCGCGTTGCCGGCCTTTAAGGGGGGGTTGGAGCTCTGGGAACCTTACTCACCATCAGGAACACAACACTGCATACCTGAAAGGTAGCAGTGCTATTATGGCTGTGGTCTTCAGTAAGGAGGAGGTACTTCCCCAGTTGGGCTGCCCCAGATTCAAGCGTGATGGTCATCGCTGTGCCCTACCTCTCATTGTTGGACGTAGTTTAAGGACATACCCGGGTCCAAAACAATAAAAATAAAAAAGGGTGTAAATATCTAGAGTTCCGTTCAAAATTGTATACCATTACTGAGCTTAGCTGGCAATCTTGTTGTTGAAATATGTAGCAATATAACACGTTTATTATTAAGAGCTGTTTGTTAAATATTGATGTCACTCCTCAAACAATTAGTTTGTTTTGTGATTGTTATCTCAAATGTTGAGTAACACATTACACATTAGACTTCATGTACCTACTTGGTAATCTCAGATGTGACACATTACGATAAGTTGTAGATTATGGAGAGTTTATTCGACGTCGGGCAGTGTTGTACAGCAGCGAAGACTGACTAGCGTTTGACCTCAAGTCGGACCTGATTTTTTTTTTATACCACAAAGGTGGCAAACAAGCATGCGGCCCGCTTGATGGTAGGCGGTCACTGCAGCCTATGGACGTTTACAATACCGAGGCATCATTCACGCGTTGCCAACCCCGTAAAGAACCCATTACTGTAGTCCTTTGGGATGACCTCCGCAGGAAGCACATTCCACAACCTTAGCGTACGCGGGAGGAAATTCCTCTGAAACCGAAGGTATGTGGGTGAACACCCTGACGGTGGCGAGCGGTGCGATGATAAAAAGTAGCCGTGGGCTTCATATCAAATTCCTCAGAACAAAGCCCATTGTACAAGGGGTAGAACACACATAAGGAGGCGAAGTCTCTCCTAAGAGTTATAGGTTCAATACCACTTGTAAGCCTGGCATCGTCAACAACCCTCACAGCGCGTTTTTTTTTTATGACATAGGCGGCAAACGAGCAGACGGACTGCCCGGTGGTAAGCAATTACCGTCGCCCATGGGCACCCGCAACACTAGGGGAGTCACAAGCGCGTTGCCGGCCTTTAAGGGGGGTTGGAGCTCTGGGAACCTTACTCACCATCAGGAACACAACACTACAGACCTGAAAGGTAGCAGTGCTATTATGGCTGTGGTCTTCTAATTTTAATTTGACATGGGAAATGTCGCGGGTATCCACAGGATGCGGGCGCAAAAGCGGTCACTGTGGGTCGTTATGGGGGAGGCCTATGTCCAGCAGTGGACGTTCTAGATATGACAAGTATCACCGATAAACCAAGGTTTTCTCCATGACACGTTTTTTTACTTCAATTCAGCTCTGGACAATTTCTTCATGCTAATCTTTCATGCAGTCCCTAGCGAGTATGTTTTAGAAGGCTGGTGGCCTAGCGGCAAGAGCGTGCGACTTGCAATCCGGAGGTGGCAGGTTCACACCAATGAGTTTTTCGGAACTTATGTACATACATACATTTCAGCCGTATGCAGTCCACTGCTGGACATAGGCCTCCCACAAATATGATTTGTATCATCTTGGGGGTAGTTGCCATAGTCGCCACGCTTGGCAGGAGGGTTGGCGACCGCAGTAGCTGTAGATTGGGTTTCGACGGACGCTGCTGCCCGTCCGTAGGTTTTTTTCCCTTTGTTTGTTTGTCGCCTCTTACGACACCCGCGGGAGTAGATGGGGTGGTGCTATTCTAGTCAGCCGGCATCACACTTGATATTTACCAGTCGCTTTTCGGTGGAGGAAAACATCGTGAGGAGAACGGGTTAAACCCAATAAGGCATAGGCGCTCTGTCAAATGGCTGTCGTTTTCGTAAAATTAGTGGCCAAGCAAATCCTAGCGCCATATTTTAAATGTACTTAGAAAATTGAAACTGTGGCAAGATGGCTAACATACACAAAGAACCTGTATGGATTACCAGTCTTTACCCCGCTTGTGTCTGGTAGCGAAAGGCATCAATTAATATTTCACCAAATCTCTCTCATTACTCGCCACATTAACCACACAATAATTAAATAATTGTAGTCTTGAACTGAAGTGTGACCTCGAATTATCAGAGCGTACGAGCATCGGTATATAAACTATAGGATATCATAGGAAAGTCATCATCAGCCAAAGACGTCCACTGCTGAACATAGGACTCCCCCTTGGACCACCAAATATACCGGTTGGAAGCGACCTGCATCCAGCGTCTTCCGGCGACCTTAATGAGGTCGTCTGTCCATCTTGTGGGTGGACGTCCTACGCTGCGCTTGCTGGTCCGTGGTCTCCACTCGAGCATTTTTCGACCCCATGCCATATTCTCTGCGTGCAATGTGGCCTGCCCATTGCCACTTCAGCTTGCTAAGCCGGTGGGCTATGTCGGTGACTTTAGTTCGCCTACGGATCTCCTCATTTCTGAGTCGATCACGTAGGGAAACTCCGAACATAACCCTCTCCATAGCTCGTTGAGCGACTTTGAGTTTTGAGATGAGGCCGATAGTAAAAGACCATGTTTCGGAGCCGTAAGTCATCACTGGCAACACACATTGATTGAAGACTTTCGTCTTGAGGCACTGAGGTAAGTCGGACGATGGGAAAGTACAGTCACCCAATTTGAGTTATAGGCCACTTGGTTCCTTGTCACAGTGAAAATCTATATGAAAGACGCAACTGATTTCATATTAACGTTACTGTGACAAGGTTCGAAGCCTAGAAATCAAATTGGTTGACTATACCTTAAATTGCATGCAGAGAGCTCAAACATGAGGTCAAGCGTTCGTCAGTCCTGAATTAAAAAAAATCATACGGCGGCGCTACCGCGAAAAACGACGGACGATTGTCTCTGTCACTCTCATGGCGCCTTAATTGAAGTAAAAAAAGATGCCCGAAACATACGAATATCGTTTTTGCAGGCGGGCTTTTTTTGCCACCGTCGGATTAAAAAAAATCGTATCGTAATAACGTGTTTTCCCATCATAGTTCCTTCAATTTAAGTACCTACAGCCTTTAAAGCCGCCATCTTGAATTCCTGATGATAAAAATGACATCATCAAAGGACGTTTACAGTTTTGGCAAATTTTTATCAACTAATTAAGTCAAGGTGCGTCCAGGGTCAGTGATAAAGTAGGCTTAGTCACTGACAGGTTGGGGAAGGAAATACTCGAAGGTTTATTGTGAGGACGTTCTCTGAAAGATAATTGTTAGTAGGCTGGTTATGGAGACAGTTCTATTTCCTTCTCTATTGCTCTTGTGTGCCGAGCGGAGAGGCAAATAACGAATGACGTTGTTCATGGTCTTCCTAATCCACTCTTTCGCCACATACTGCCACGGTCGTAAGTATATCTAGATATTTTTCTAGAACCAACGATTTCTTATAAGTGATTGACAAAATAAAAACATCGACAGTCCTGTTATCGATAAGTACCACTTCAATGTCGTATGAGAGGTACAGCGAAGTACCATCACACTTGAGTCTGGAGAAGCCCAACTGGGGAAGTACCTCCTTCTTACAGAAGACCACAGCCATAATCGCATTGCTACTTTTCAGGTATGTAGTGTTGTGTTCCTGATTGTGAGTAAGGTTCCCAGAGCTCCACAACTTTCAGGATAGGCAACGCGCATGTGAATCCTCTGGAGTTGCAGGCGTCCATAGGCTATGGTAATTGCTTACCATCAGGCGGGCCGTATGCTTGTTTGTCCGTCATTGTATAAGGTCATACATAGAAAAATATAGGGTAATAGGGTTAAAAATAAGTAACAATAACTTTTATTTATATTTTACATAGTTCAGAAAATAATTTGGAACTATTCATTGCAAATTATAAAAGTAAATTGGATCAAAAGTGTACGGATTACGTTCAATTTGTTTAAGATCGGTGGCACGCGGCGTCTAGGTAGGTAGCCGATATAAGACTGTGTGTACGTCTTGTCGTTGAAGTAGTCTGTACTTATCGATAACAAGATTGTCGATATTTTTATTGTGGCAAGCATTTAAGCAAATGTCGTTCCTGCTAGAAATATATCTAAATCTCATGAGCTTCTTTTTGATCTGACTTCTTCTTCCTCGTGCTGTCCAGGCATTTAGCCACGGCTCATGGGAGCCTTGGTTCATAGTCCACGTGATACGACCATTTGCCTTGTTACACTTGGCATGTGAGCGCAAAAATATACAGTGTAATAACGGCTTAAGCGGTATGTATTAATGTATGTAGATACACCCTTATAATATGGTGCTAGTGTGCTAGGGTGTGCAGTGCTAGTGTGTGAACTCACCGTATTCCCATAACAAAGTCGATCATCGCTATTGTTATTTTCCGTGGTAACACATGTTGCTTTGATAGTACAATCTTGTTTAGCTTATTTGCTAATGCATTTAAACTTGCACATTAACTTCGATATTAAATAGAATGTACAGTCAGCAGCAAAAGTGGCTTAGCGTTTGAAGTGTTCACAATGACCTACACGCGCTCTTATTCTCTTGACAATAGAGATGTGTTGACCTCATTTTGAACACCTCAAACGCTTAGCTACTTCTGCTGCTGACTGTACACCACACAAAAATAAAACAGTCTGGTCCTGCAAAAAAGCTGCGGTAAAACTGCATCAAAACAGCCCCGGAACTGCCACTTTGCAGCTGGGTTGCAGTTGAAATGCTGTCCGTCTGAACGGACCCTAAATGCTCTTACTGGGATTTTAAAGCCAGGACCATCGGTCAATATACCCACTAGGCCAGACTAGTATTCAAAATAATTGAAGATTAAAGAATTGGGAATTTAATGAATCCTTACACGAACATCTGGCTGTAATAGCATATCAAGGCTTTTTGTCGCTATCCCCCAAGGGGGATGAGGTAGACACAGGGCGGGGAAACCATAGAAGTGCAAGCTTCATAAATATGTATACAACTTTACTTACACCTTATCTGAAAGGATTAAGGTGGTTTAAAGTCTAACAAAATGTGTTAGAAATTTAGTAGGGGCTATATTATATTCAGATATTGGATATGTGAACAAAAGTGATATTGATAGTCTAACTTCCCCTATTTAGTTTTTTTTTTTTTATGGTATAGGCGGCAAACGAGCAGACGGATTGCCTGGTGGTAAGCAATTACCGTCGCCCATGGGCACCCGCAACACCAGGGGAGTCACAAGCGCGTTGCCGGCCTTTAAGGGGGGTTGGAGCTCTGGGAAGCTTACTCACCATCAGGAACACAACACTACATACCTGAAAGGTGGCAGTGCTATTATGGCTGTGGTCTTCTGTAAGGAGGAGGTACTTCCCCAGTTGGGCTGCCCCAGATTCAAGCGTGATGGTCAACGCTGTGCCCTACCTCTCATAAAAAAACATACACAGACAGAATATACACAGACTTCGTTTGCAGTTCAAAATGGCTGGCAGAAATTATCACAACATTCTACTGACAGATACCCTTACTTCCTCGACTCTAGATATTATACATTACGCAAATTCCCGCTATTCAAAAAGTTGTGATTAGTTGTGAGGTAGCACAGCGATGACCATCACGCTTGAGTCTGGGGCAGCCCAACTGGGGAAGTACCTCCTCCTTACAGAAGACCACAGCCATAATAGCACTGCTACCTTTCAGGTATGTATTGCTGTGTTCCTGATGGTTAGTAAGGTTCCCAGAGCTCCAACCCCCCTTAAAGGCCGGCAACGCGCTTGTGACTCATCTGGTGTTGCGGGTGCTCATGGGCGACGGTAATTGCTTACTACCAGGCAATCCGTCTGCTCGTTTGCCGCCTATGTCATAAAAAAAAAACAATCAAAGTTCTGATTGGTTATAATAAAATATGACACGTCATTCCTCATGCGCAATGGTACAATATTAGGCGATGTCATGCTAGCACTATCTGCTAGAAAACCTAAAACCGCTTACAAAATGACATAGGTGAAAAACTTAGCTAAAGCACCCGGCCTATGTAGTAGTAACGTGTGTACACGCATGTCGGCGTTCTATATTCAAATGTTGACGTAAGTTCCATATTAATTCTCTGCACAACTACATAGACATCCTTCAGTTAAGTTTTTCACCTATACTTCCTACGCGTTCTTCTAACACGCTTGGTAGGTGACCCATTATGGAACATACATATTTTTACCTTCAACTCCATTTAGAGATCCATTCAGTTTTAAGAGGAAACGGGAGTATGCAATTTTCCATACAAACGCTTTCGACTGATTCCTCCCTAGTTTTCAACCCTAAAGCAAAAATATTTCAGCACAGATTAAAATCATCGATATCTGTGTCCACTGTTTCGTTTTTTTTTTTGGATTATCATTTATCACAGTTTTTTTTTTTAATTTTAAAGCTCTGTAAATCACCTAAAACACCCGGCCTACCTATGTAGTAGTAACGTGTGTGTTACACGCTCGTCGGCGTTCTATATTCTAATTTTGACGTAAGTTTCATAATAATTATCTGCAAAACTACATAGACATACCTATGATGACGTATACGAAGAGGGATAAATAGACAAAAATTGACAAGTCTAAGCGGTACTCGTATAGCACAATTGGTAGTACACTGGGCTAATGATCCAGTGGTTGTGGGTTCGAGTCTCGCTGCGAGTCAAAAATTTTATATTTTTCATTCGATTTAAATATCACAGATATTCGCTAGTAGACGTTTCTGCATAATAAAAATAATTTACATAGACTTAGTCCTTCAGTTAAGTTTTTCACCTACACAACACATCAGTAATGTTATTTGTTAGATAATGTGCGGAAACATGCAATTTCACGTCAAAGTCAAGGTTATACTATACATGAGTTGCCTTCTATTTGAACCTTATTACCAAGGGGTAAGGTACAGAATTGTAGATATATTTATGACTACGTACAACCACAATACGATAATGGCGCCATTACGACACTGTTGGCACATCCCTGTAGTTATGGGTGTTTTAAAGAATTGTGACATCATCTATGATAAGGGACCTTATTGTCGATGGCGCTTACGCCGTTCTTCAAGATGCCGCAATACAAACGCAACACGGTTCGACGTAAGCGCTATCGACAATAAGGTCCCTTTTCATAGATAATGTCATAATTGTTTTGAAAGAATGAATTTAGAAGTAGAAAACAGAATGGCAGTTTTTTTTTAAACTGACCAGCGTTTGACCTCAGTCACACCCCCTGCGGTGGTATCGTCTTCATCATCATCATGTCAGCCGAAAGACTTCCACTGCTGGACATAGGCCTCCCCCAGAACGATCCAAGAAGACCGATCCTGCGCCTTAAACATCCAGCAGCATCCCGCGACTCGAACTAGGTCGTCGGTCCACCGGAGGCCTACCTACGCTGCGTCTTTCAGTTCATGGTCGCCACTCCAGAACCTTTCCGCCTGCGGCCTAGGTGTTCTTTCGCAGCTTTATTCGGGAGCAACAGCGTGTTTAGATCATTATGAACACCTAGCCTGACTAGCAACTTCTGCTGCTGATACTGCTACTAACTTTGGCTAACAGTAAATCCACAAGACTTACGTTGTGAATATTTCATTCATTCGCACGAAGCAATTCGCTTCTACCTTCCTAATGCGGACTGCTAAGGAATGGAATTCGCTCCCTTCATCTGTTCCCGGAATAATTTGAGTTATCAAGGCAAGAGTGAATAAGCCTAGTAATAGTTATTGAACCAGCGTGCTACACCCTCGACCCCGTCGACACTTACCATCAGGTGTGACTGAGGTCAAACGCTGGTCAGTCTTGTATAAAAAAAACCGGCCAAGTGCGAGTCGGACTCGCGCACCGAGGGTTCCGTACAAACCTGCAAGGTTTACAAAGTTCGTTCATTAAAAAATATATATTTTGTAATGTAACTAAAAATTTAAGGTTTTCGGAATTTTTCCTTTATGTGTGCTATTAAACGTTGCTTCATGCCAAATTTCAAGATTCTAGGTCGACTGGAAGTACCCTTTAGGTTTTGATTCCCTTGCGAGTACTTGCGAGTTTCAAAATATGCAGCTTAAATTGCTGTTTCTTTTGATTGCGTTGACATAGAAGTTTGATTTTGCTACAGCTTAAAGGTATTATAGACCTGAGTATTTGGTATGAATTTCAATTTAATACCTCTACGCGTTTATGAGGAAATGGGTAGTAAGTTTAAAATTATTAAAAAAAAATATATTATGTGATGTAACTAAAAATTTATGGTTTTCGTAATTTTTCCTTTATCTATGCTATAAGACGTTGCTTCGTACCAAATTTCAAGATTCTGAGTTCACGGGAAGCACCCTGTAGGTTTTGATTCCCTTGCAAGTGTCGAAAATTTGCGGCATAAACGGCTGTATCTTTTGATTGCGTTGGCTTACAAGTTTGATTTTTTCACAGCTTCAAGGGACAGTAGACCTGAGTAATTGATATAAATTTCAGCTTCATACCTCCACGCGTTCCTGAGAAAAAGGGTCTTGACAGACGGACGGACGGACAGACGGACAACAAAGTGATCCTATAAGGGTTCCGTTTTTTCCTTTTGAGGTACGGAACCCTAAAAAGAATCAAAGTTTTGATTGGATAAAATTAAATTTCATGTGCGGTTTAAGGACTGTCTTTTAGGGCCCTTGCCCACGGCGACTTTTTGCAGCGATGCAGTCGCGATACAATCGCGCGTTCGAATCGATACAGTCGCGATGCGGTCGCTGGCTGTGTACCCTCGCCCACGAACCACGATGCAGTCGCGATGCAAACGCGATACAGTCGCGCTTCTGTCGCGATGCAAACGCAGTTGCTCTGTTCTCCACTCACGCGCCCCCCCACCTTCTTCCCCCGACGTCGTCCAACACGATCGCGCGTTTGCATCGATGCAGTCGCGATGCAGTAGCGCGTTAGTAGCGCGTTGCAAATGCGACTAAAACGCGTTAGCAGCGATGCAGTCGCCGTGGGCGCCCGGCCTTAAACTCCACTTTTGTGGGCAAATTGTGGGGTCATGAAATAGACTTCATTCGTCATCTATATTATGGGTGATAAATTTATATTTACAATAATTACAATATGATGAAAACTACGAGTACTTAAATAGTTATTGCATTAAATCTAAAAAACGGCCTTGAGGCATTACAGTACAACGCGGCATTTCCTCGTTGTATCGCAATGCTGCTACGTTGTGCGAGGAAGCCGCCAGCTCTTCGGTCACCAGTTACATCAACCAGACGCTTCGCGATTTCTGCAAAAAGTTTGTGCAGCTAGCAGCACCCATGGACCTAGCGTCTCTATTATCTACACTACACTAATATTATAGGCGAAAGTTTGTGAGTATGTATGTTTGTTACTTCTTCACGTCTTAACGGCTGGAGCGATTATAATAAAATTTGGTATAGAGTTAACTACACCCTGGATTAACACATAGGCTACGTTTTTTCCCTAATAAACCGCGGCTTACACTGCAGGGCACAGCTAGTATTATATATACTATCAATCGCTAGATCCAAAATAGTACCTAATTATAATGGCTATCATACAAACTTTTTATATGATCACGTATTGTTTTTTTCCTAGCATCAAAAGGCCTGATGATGGCATCATTATCGGCTCCGCTCGTGCGTAGCTATGATGGTTTCATGAATAAGTAATGATAGCCACGCACGATGTTCCACGATCGTGTATTGCTAGTACATAAATCAACAGATATTTTTATAAATATTTATTTAACGGAAGCAGGCTCCGTGTTCAAAATAAATAAGGGCAATTTGTGTCTTTATTAAACAATAGGTAAGCTCAAGAAGGCTTGCGTTGTAGCTTAGCCAACGATATATATATATATATTTTTTTATGACATAGGCGGCAAACGAGCAGACGGATTGCCTGGTGGTAAGCAATTACCGTCGCCCATGGGCACGCGTAACACCAGAGGAGTCACAAGCGCGTTGCCGGCCTTTAAGGGGGGTTGGAGCTCTGGGAACCTTACTCACCATCAGGAACACAACACTACATACCTGAAAGGTAGCAGTGCTATTATGGCTGTGGTCTTCTGTAAGGAGGAGGTACTTCCCCAGTTGGGCTGCCCCAGACTCAAGCGTGATGGTCATCGCTGTGCCCTACCTCTCATTGTTGGACGTAGTTTAAGGACATACCCGGGTCCAAAAACATGAAATATAATATACAAATACATAAATACATAGAAAACAACCATGACTCAGGAACAAATATCTGTGCTCATTACGCAAAATAATTAAAGCTGGGCTTACCGTGGGGCTCAGCCGATTTGTGTAAGGATGTCTTGTATTTATTTACAACTATTTTAAGATGAACATCAGTTGGGAATAATGTAAAAAAATGTGTAATCGTAAGAACAATGACTATTTTTTTACAGAAAATAAAAGGTCATGGACGTAATCGTAAAAACAGTCTCACTAGGAAGTTAAGTAGGAAGTGACTATTACCAACATAATGAATGCAAAATGTTTAATCTGAAGAAGAACTGTTTTATTCTTTAAAAAGACAGCCCTGAAGCTCTAGTGTAAGTTACTTTTGACGTAAAAAACGTTTACGAACGCGTAAGTGATAATGTTATTTATATGGGAACGTTATATTTTCGTAACAGAGCCCTGAGTGTAAGTTTTTAACGTAACTTTACGTCACGAACATGTTTGCGTTTCCGATATAAATAATATTATCACTTACGCGTTCGTAAACGTTTTTTTACGTCAAAAGTAACTTACACTCGAGCCTCAGAGGCTTTAGTGTAAGTTTCTTTTGACGTGATAATGTTATTTATATGGGTAGCTATAACGCGATGGTAACGTTTAGTTACGTTAAGAACTTACACTAGAGAAAAGTTGCTATTCACAAGAGTGTAAAGTAATTTCATACAAATTGTTTATTACTAATCGAGTGTTTTTTGGTGGTAGCTGCATGAATGTTTTTGAATGATACATGACATGATGGATGCCAATAATTTTGAATACAATTTTAATGTTTTAGGCCCCTTACACACTGCGACTTTTAGCAGCGATGCAGTCGCGCGTTAGTATCGATACAGCTGCGCGTTAGCATCGATACACATAACACACGCGCGACAGTATCGCGACACCATCAATGGAAAGATTTTTGCATCGATGCTGTCGCGCGTGAGTATCGATACACACGCGCGTCAGCATCTACAGACGCGCGTTAGCATCGATGCAGAATTTCAGACGCGGGGTAGTGGGCAGTTTGCCAAATCTACTGATAAAGCAGTTCTAAAAGCAGCTACCTGATTTTAGAGCTAACTACTGACATATGATACATAATGACCACTTCTTAATCTTTCACTTGCAAATGGGTGGACCAAATACTTCCTCTGTTTGCATTTCTTTTTTAAGAGTAATAATACAGAGAGCGTGATTAACAGTTTCAATCGAACTCATAGCGCTGTGGCAGTCAATGAATGACTGATCATAATACGTTTCGCATCGTGGCTCACGTTAGCATCGATATAGCCGCGATGCTAACGCGATACAGCACCGATGCTGCATCGCGATTGCATCGATGCTGCATCGCTACAGTTCAATGGCCAACTTCTGTATCGCGACAGCATCGCTACTGTATCGCGACAGCATCGCGACTCTATCGCTGCTTAAAGTAGCGCAAGTGTGTAAAGGTGGACCATTTGCGACTGCATCGATGCTGCGTCGCGACTGCATCGCGACTGCATCGCTGCTAAAAGTCGCAGTGTGTAAAGGGCCATACAGACACAAAAACTATTCATCCATCCAAGGATCCCATAGTGCAGGAAGTAAACGACGCTAGTATTAAAATGTCGTAACTGTATGGTAAGTTGAGTGACATACGACGTTACGGTTATTTTTAGTATGAAAGGGCATAAGTTGATGAATATTTAGTATGGTAAGTGAATTCATGTGGAGATGACTAGTAATAAATATGTTAATGTAACCAGTTTCTTGAGAGTTAACCTCGTAACGCCCACCATACTAAAATATTTAATAGTTAAAACCAACCTTACTATGCAGTGAATTGGGTTGAATTTTCTTTTGTACGAAAACTAATGAAACAAAAGAAATTCTACCCTATTTCCTTTTACACAAGATTTCAACTCAATTGAAAGGGAGTGTACATTGTAATGCACACTGGGCGTTACGAGGTTAATGTAATATTTCTATTTACGAAAATATAGGTAGGTACGGTCAGGGTCTTTAATTGTTTAGCTATATAGGGTTCACCTTACATTGGGCATTTCATAGAGTAAGTATTAAACAAAAGAAAATAGCTTGAAACGTAAGTGGCTCAACAATTAAAGTCGGTGACTTTTCCCGGCGACTTCTTCGGCCAGCCATGCCAGTCTTTAAACTATTTTTTTTTTTGACATTCTTACACAAAATGACTGAGCCCCACGGTAAGCTCAATAAGGCTTGTGTTGGGGGTACTCAAAGAATATATACTATACAAATACATAAATACATAGAAAACACCCATGACTCAGGAACAAATATCTGTGCTCATCACACAAATGATTGCTATCGGGATTTGAACCAAGGACCATCGGCTTCACAGGCAGGGCCACTACCCACTAGGCCAAACCCGGTTGCGGGATAAAAATTATCTACTCAGACTCTTCATACCAATTTTCATCCCAATTGGTTCAGCGGTTTTAGCGTGAAGAGGTAAGAGACAGATAGAAAAAGTTACTTTTGCATTTATAATATTAGTATGGACACACAAATGAAAAAGAGATTTTTGTCTGTTATATAAACTTTTTCCGTTTCTCATGTTTCCACTTAATTTTTTTTTAATTAAATAGAGTAAACTGACAGCAGTTTTCATACATTTGACAGGCCGTTTGACAACTTTAGTATGAAAACTGCTGTCAGTTTACTCCATGTAATTAAAAATTTGACTTTAGTTATTCTACTGTGGCTTTTTTACTGTTGTTTAGTTTATTTTTACAATATGCTAGTTGCTGGCTAGAATAAAAAATCAATAAATAAACAATGTAAGCTTTTCAAAAAGCTTGTTTATAAAATAAATAAATCTGATAACTATTAATAAATCTTTTCATATACAATATGTATACACAATGGGCCATGCCAACGTAACAGAAGGTCCCGGGATCGAATCCTGACAAAGTCATTTGGATTATGTTGCTTATGTATGTTTAGGTCCGCAAGTCACTTTCACAATTGTCTACATTGGATTAGGTTATCGAACATACCCTACGTTCATTTGACTTTGACAAAATCTCCGATACTGAAATATAAACTCTAGAATCCTATAACTTTTTTCCTTTTTTTACAAGATTTTTTTTATTCAAGCTATAACATGAAAGTCAATAATATCATGACAGAATATAAAACACCTTCTGAGTAAGTAATTAACACTATCTCCTTACAAATACATAATTCGCATTAACATCTGTACCACATACGCCCTTTTTACTCTAACCCATTCCTATGTTACTAGTAATCTATTCAGTTCTACACATTTGTTAATATTAGAAAGGTCGTATGCGGCAGTCGAGACATCAACAGTCACATAGGACCTTTCTGCTTATGATATATCTATACTTTGTAAGGCATTCCCGTATTGATGTGCGTGGAAGAAGGTAGTATGTTATAAATGAGTGTGTGTCGCTTATGGCGTTTTGTTTGAGTGCACATGTGCACGCGATGCGTCATGCACGATTAAGTTGCAGGGTTGTCAAAAGCGGGATAGAAAGTAATTACAAAGGGATAGAAAATATTTATTTTTTATGCAGATGCTAAAAGGTTACTAAAAAGTGGGACTCTCTGTCTGTCTGTCTGTCTGTTACCTTTTCACGTTTAAACCGCTGAACCTCGCTGACTGTTTGACCTAAAACATAAATAACCTGCGCACAATTCAGGAACATTCGTGATATACCCAGAAATGCCTTTGTCGGGATTCGATCCCGGGACCTCCTGTTACGTTAGCATGATTAATTGTGTATATATATGAAAACAGTCATCAGCTTTTTGGAAAACTAACATTGTTTATTCATTTATTTTTTATTAACTATACAACGGTATTCTCTCCTCTCGTTGTTGGACGCAGTTAAGGGAGTTTTCAAAATTGTCGTCACGAAACTGACAGTGATTTAACTTCTCTTAACAACTTTCACTAATTGGGTGCACAATTTTTTGAAAACGCCTTCAAAGGACATACCCGGGTCCAAAAAACTAATTTCACATTTTCTACAAAGTACCAACCCTAGTCCACTTCACACTCCACTTGCGCGCGCGCAAATTGATAGCTCCACGTTATTACGTCTCACTCCACCGTACGTTAGGCATATAAACCCGTCCCCTTCGCACCTAACTGTGGACGGCTAACAGTTAGCCCGTGCCGTGATCGATGCTTGCGGCTATCACAGTAGGGAACTTGGAAACAGAACGAAATTAGAAGGCTCCGAAACGTGGTCTTTCACTATCGGCCTCATCTCAAAACTCAAAGTCTCTCAACGAGCTATGGAGAGAGCTATGCCCGGAGTTTCTCTACGTGATCGACTCAGAAATGAGGAGATCCGTAGGCAAACTAAAGTCACCGACATAGGCCACCAGGTTAGTAAGCTGAAGTGGCAATGGGCAGGCCACATTGCACGCAGAGAAGATGGCAGATGGGGTCGAAAAGTGCTCGAGTGGAGACCACGGACTAGCAAGCGCAGCGTAGGACGTCCACCCACACGATGGACAGACGACCTCATTAAGGTCGCCGGAAGATGGATGCAGGTCGCTTCGAACCGGTACATGTGGAAGTCTAAGGGGGAGGTCTATGTTCAGCAGTGGACGTGTTATGATTGCCATTATGACACTAAAATATCGAGTTTTCATGCAAGCATCGGTGTTCAATACTTCTGGCTAAGGCTGTATTTATTATCAGTTGCTGTGAATTTCTGTACCGTAAAACGGGGTAAGTTGGGTGGAAATCGATGTTCAAACCTGGATAAAAGTTTATTTTTATATGTGGCGCATTGATTTATATACAAAACAAAAGTGCTTCGGAGGTATGAATTTTAGTTTTTTTATGAGTTTGTGTAGTTCCATTTTATAACTTTCAGGTATGTAGTGTTGTGTTCCTGATGGTGAGTAAGGTTCCCAGAGCTCCGACCCCCCTCAAAGGCCGGCAACGCGCTTGTGACTCTCCTGGTGTTGCGAGTGCCCATGGGCGACGGTAATTGCTTAACACCAGGCAATCCGTCTGCTCGTTTTCCGCCTATGTCATAAAAAAAAAACTTTAACGCTAAACACGAAAACCCACCTCACCCCGTAGTGCCTCGTATTTGGGGTGAGAGAGGTTTTCGTACAAAGGTGATTTTGGAAGATTGTTGAATCGATTTTTTTTTTATTGTGCGTATTACTATAACTCCATTTTGAATTGGAATACATTATTTTTGTAGCGGTAGCCTTAAAATCACTTCTCACCCCCTCTCAAACCATATCGCCCCATTCGTAACCCACCTCTCCCCGCGAAACCTACTCACCCCGTTTTAAGGTACTGAATGAAATCTGTGTGCTTTATAGATATCGCCATTCTGTGCGAGACGTTTTTACAGCGTTAGGTGTTTTTGCTAAACAGCGGTATGTGTCCGCTTCTTGCGTCGTGTAATAACTGATTGACAGATAATTTATTTTGATATCTGTACTATTAACATATAAGACTGAATTAATAAATATTTCGGGACAAAGCGACCTAGTCCTACGGTAAGCTCAAAATGCCTTGTGATGTAGGTCCTAAATACTTTAATGCATAGAAAACACCCATGACTACTCTTTATGAGAGGTAGGGCACAGCGAAATACTATCACGCTTGAATCTGGAGAAGCCCAACTGGGGAAGTACCTCCTCCTTACAGAAGACCACAGCCATAATAGCAGCTACCTTTCAGGTAGGTATGTAGTGTTATGTTCCTGATGGTGAGTAAGCTGCCCAGAGCTCCGAACCCCCCTTACAGGCCGGCAACGGGCTTGCTACTCCCATTGCCCATGGGTGCCCATGGGCGACAGTAATTGCTTACCATCAGGCAATCCGTCTGCTCGTTTGCCACCTATATCATAAAAACATGACTCTGGAACAAATATCTGTGCTCATCATACAAATAAATGCCCTGTCTGGGATTCGAAACCAGGACTTCATAGGCAGGGTCACTATACCTACTAGGCCAGACCGGTCGTCAAATCAATCTACAGAATATCAACTATTTGTTGTATATTCTGTCCCATCAGCACCCAACTGAAGCATAGTTTGCTACAAGAAATGTGGCACCGCGTACTACTGACGCGCTTGGTAGGTGACCCATTATGGAAGGGGCATATAGCTTCTACAAATATATATTTGACAGGAAACTGATCAACGGTCAGTTAAGTTTCGCAATTAACTATCGGTTAAGGCCACAGGAAAACCATTGAGAAATGTATAAGTCCACCTCTAGCCTTCAGATATACCCAGACCACCAGAGCCCTGAGTGTAAGTTTTTAACGTAACTTTACTTCACGAACGTGTTTGCGTTTCCCATATAAATAAAATTATCACTTACGCATTCGTAAACGTTTTTATACTTCAAAAGTAAATTACACTAGAGCGTCTGACTTTTAATGTTTGGAATGGTAAGAACACACATCTGAAGGCCTAGGTGAAAAACTGAGCTAAAGCACCTGGTCTATGTAGTAGTAACGTGTGTACACGCATGTCGGCGTTTTATATTCAAATATAGACGTAAGTTCCATATTCATTCTCTGCACAACTACATGTTGCTTCAGTTAAGTTTAATACCTATAGTTCAAAGATCCGAGTTTTCTTGAAGGAAAATAATTTCTCACTATATCTGTACGTAGATCACATTTAAAACCACAAATAAATCTCTAAATGGAGTTAAATATGTATTATGATAATATATATATATATATATATATTTTATGATATAGGCGGCAAACGAGCAGACGGATTGCCTGGTGGTAAACAATTACCGTCGCCCATGGGCACCCGCAACACCAGGGGATTCTCAAGCGCGTTGCCGGCCTTTAAGGGGGGTTGGAGCTCTGCAGGGAACCTTACTCACCATCAGGAACACAACACTACATACCTGAAAGGTGGCAGTGCTATTATGGCTGTGGTCTTCTGTAAGGAGGAGGTACTTCCCCAGTTGGGCTGCCCCAGATTCAAGCGTGATGGTCATCGCTGTGCCCTACCTCTCATTGTTGGACTTAGTTTAAGGACATACCCGGGTCCAAAAATATGCTGGTTATAATATAAATATGTTCGTTCCATAATGGGTCACCTACCAAGCGCTTCGGTAGAACGCAGGGCCACATTTCTTGTAACAAACTATGCTTCAGAGCCCTGAGTGTAAGTTTTTAACGTAACTTTACGTCATGAATGCGTTTGCGTTTTTCTCATATAAATAACATTATCACTTACGCATTCGTAAACGTTTTTTTACGTCGAAAGGATCTTACACTAGAGTCACAGTTGTCCCCTGGCTGATGGGACAGAATAACAACAACAAATAGTTGATTCACTCATATAGTCATAAATGATTAATGATTATACTCGTCTCTAAATTATATACAAGGAGTCTGTTTACAGATACCTGTAGGTATTTTCCTAAATACTTTAGCCGTCACGGCTGACAGGCGACCCCGTGACGACCTTGGCACGACGGGTTTACGGCTACTTCCCTGATTTCAAAGATGGCCGAACGTTCGACAGTATAAACAACAGGTACAGTCAGCAGCAAAAGTTTCTAAGCGTTTGAAGTGTATAAAATGACCTACACGCGCTCTTATTCTCTTGACAATAGAGACGTGTTGACCTCATTTTGAACACCTCAAATGTTTAGTTACTTCTGCTGCTGACTGTACATACATCACTCATTATTTAAATGACACAATGGTAGGTCATTTTGAACACTTCAAACGCAAAAGTGTAGGTCATTTTGAACACTTCAAACGCTTAGCAACTTTTGCTGCTGACTATACACCACTCATTATCAAAGAAATACGTATATTTCGAAAAACGCAAACTTTTATAACATTACACAGGGTGCAATGACTTGATGATCTTCATTCATCATTGGACGTGACCCGCGCACCTGCTGCTGAAGGTCGCGGGTTCGGTTCCCGGAACGTCGATGAGGCAAAAAAACGGTCAAGCGCGAACAGCTGCTTTAAGAGTTTCGAAAAGACGGAATTCGCGAAATAGGTTTTTCCTAACTAGTGCGTAAAAAGTGCACTTTTGGCACGTTTCGCGTGCGTAAATTTCACTTTTTAAGACACTTGCTATGAAAAATTAGGTTCGATACTCGTGTAAAAACTTCTTTAAGACTCGGGTGATTGTCACCCTAGTTTCACTCGGGCTCCAACGTTCACCCTCGTCGAAAAAAAATTTTTTTTCACTAGTATCGAAATGTACTATTTTATGGTAGTGATACACTTCCCTTAATTTTTTTCAGGGTTCCGTAGTCAACAAGGAATATGTTTTGTTATGTTTGTTTGTCTGTCCACAGCTTAGGGACCTTCAGTGTCCGAGCCGAGGCCACCGTCGCGACATTTTGTATGGAATGAATCACGTGACCACCGTGCCCTCCGAGCCACTCGGTCCGGGCACGGGCCGGTCGTGCGACGGCCGTTACAGCTATGTAAAAAGACTCTGCTCGGCCCGGTGATGTGGACGCGATGTCGACAAGCGTGACATTTTTTTTGTTTTTATGTACATGACGGTGACAAACAATCATACGGCCAACCTAATGGTAAGCAGTTACCGTAGCCTATGGATGCCTGCAACACCAGAGGATTCACATGTGAGTTACCTACCCTGAAAGTTGTTGGAGCTCTGGGAACTTTACTCACCATCAGGAACACAACACTACATACCTGAAGGGTAGCAGTGCTATTATGGCTGTGGTCTTCTGTAAGGAGGAGGTACTTCCCCAGTTGGGCTTCTCCAGACCCAAGCGTGATGGTACTTCGGTGTGCCCTACTCAATGATCGTCTACTTGCAACAAACGGTTCGATGGAACGACGCTTGTCTTAACACGTTCACGGACACAGCGTGACGTCATCTGTCGTAGGCCAAAGGAAACAAACGACTACGCCACGCCTGTGGCCGTACTGTCCGTGAACGTTAATGTCTATATTCGAGTGTCGGACCGCTCGGGCCCGGGCCGCGCCGGTGAGTGTCCGGTGGGTCAACGGAAGGCTCGGGCTCGGATGGGCGACGTGTAGGAGACGCGACGGTGTAACGTGAGTCATCCTTAAAGTAATTAAGTATTTAGTAGCTAATGTGCTACTACTTACTTACTTTAAGAATGTGCTTAAAGTCAAGTTAGACCTTAGACTATATAATATTATTAGACTCCACGCTGCCAACAACAAATTGTGACTACAAACGGCGTCGGTCGACTCGTACTGACGGGCTTCACACACATACGCAAGGCATGGATGCGCGGGACTCCCAACAGTCGCCTCCGAACGTCAAAGCACGCCGCAGTGGACCAAAAAATATTAAAATATGCCGTCATATGCTGTAATATCAAGTAAAAATGCTACTGATCGACACAAAAAAACTCCCCCAATCACTTTTCAGCAGTAAATAAACAATTAACCACGTAATTACATTAAAAAATAGTAAATACGCTAGCTATTTACTTCACGCCATCTGTGTTGCCAGACAATCGGGTCAATCAAAATCGGAGAAATTTCCCGAACGTAGGGTAATTGATGTTCCATTTTGTTAACTATTATGTATGAGCGCTTTTAAGGGTTTTAAGGTTTTTAAGTTTAGTTTTAATTAATTTAATTTTTGTTTTGTAATTTATTTCTATGTTCTTTTATTTATCACAACTGTAAACGAATCCATAACAATAATGTTGATTAAAATTTTATAATTTTATTAAGTAACGTTCTTTACCAAAAAAAAGTACACAGTGTTCTTTTGCAAATTATAACCCTATTTGTATCACCTATGTAATTGCAACCATCTTTTCATGTTAATAAGTTTTTTAAAGATACGGTAAACCCCTATACACTACCACCATAAATTGTCACGACAAATCGTCATAATTTAACTATGCGACCTGTTGTTTTGCAATCTTAGTTATGATATTGCTAATAAAGGCTATGAATATCTTTAAGTAGTTTAGGATATTACTTCTTGGTTGAAAAATTATGGCTTGGCTGTTTCATACTAAGTAGGTAAGTCAGAACATTCAATCGCGTCTCGCGTCAATTCACGTCTATAGCCAACTCGTTGTGTTTTAAGTAAATACCTACATTAAAATTTAAAATTTGAGAGTTTAGTCAAACAATAAAAGTGTATTTATTTTTTTGTACATTATATTCCCGTACTGATCACATTTTCTCTGGGATAAACCTATGAGGATTTGAAATTCATTAGTTTTTTTATGTCTTGGCGGGGGCCATTGCTGTGCCTCATAATTAATAAATGTGTATAGTAAAAGTGCTTGAAATTATAGTATAGGGTCGAGAAGAGTGAGAAAACACACACATTTACATCGTGTACTTGTATCAATTTAATATTAGTGAGTTATTCTGTTTTTCGTTAAATTCGCCGCTTCTGAAATATATTTTACTATATTTATTAAATCATACGCATATCGTCGTTTTTTTAACAAATATGTGTATTCATAACACATTTTTTATACTAAAATATTTAATCTGAAATTGGGATTTTTTTTTTAACTGGCACCACACGGAAATACGCACACATGTAAAGCGGCCGCCATTACGCGTCACAACTCTTTGTATCGGTGGATTCCTTCTGTAGGTTTACTACTTCTATGAGTTAGACAATGTGCCATGTTGTAATTAAAGATGTCATGTCCCAATGACAAATATATCTATGAAACAGGGATCGTTACCGGTATTCTTAATACCGCTTAAAAATTAGGTATAACCGGTTATAGTTGCATTTCGCTATTTATATCGATAAAGCTCAGATTAGCGGTATAATCAAAACCGATATTCAAATATATTAGCGGTTTTGCCAATTGACAGCAATACCTCTATTTAGCACTTTACCCCTAAAAACTATTACCCGTCAATAGCCGTCAGTGTCATTATACTCGAGTCGTATGACAAACTAATTTACTTATACAGTATATAGTTGACACTTCAGCCAGCCATGCACATTGTCAGCGGGACCCATAGGGGTGGCGAACCTAAGCCCAATTAAAACAAATATAGATTTATCCTATTCAAAACATACTTGAAAAAAATATTTGTAGTACTTAGTAATAGTAATAAAAAATACTATGTATGTATATTCCTTGGCTGAATAGGGATGTTGACACATATTTAATTAATAACAAAATTAAGTAAAATGGACAAATAATTACAAACATAATCAAGGCAAACGCGTAAAAATAATTAAAAATATATGTTGACGTGATTCAGAGGTCACAATTTAAAAAGTATAAAATTCAGATTGTATATGTATAACCTTGGTACCATTAGATTTCTCACGTTTTACTGAAAAATAAAATGCAATGCAACTATATGACATAAACACAAAATATCTCGGACTCAATAGCAAGGAAGCAGAATTAACATCTTTATTTCCCGAAGTCCTTACCTGGTAATGGGTAAAATAAATAAAAAACCTTATTTATTGGTTGCCCAGAAACGAAATAAGGAACTAACCAAAACATTTTCAAAGAAATACGGCTGTAGCATTTTTAGGTATATATACTTTCGTGGGAATCAGAAATGTTTAAAGAACCAACGTTTAATATAATTCCTGTTTATTTAACATAAAAGTAGTAAATCAAGTAAGTATAGGTACAAATACTTCTCAAGTGTACTTGTCACTACAAGTTGACAACCCTGTTCCGACACTCATAGTTCTGTCATTAAATTATACATGAAATGGCGGCGCTACCGCGAACAACGATATTCGTAAATTTCGGACGATTGTCTCTGTCTTAAACCTTAATTGGAGAAAAAGAGAGATGCTCTAAATATACGAACTTCGATGTTCGTGGTACCGGGCCTAAAGTGATGAAGTATGTCTTGTCATTCAATAGAGATTTTGACAGCCATATCTTAGGGAATAAGGGATAATTGATTAACAATTTGTAAGAAACTATCGCCTTAACGACTTTAGTGCTGGAATAATATAAAGTACCTATTTTGCTCGCAAAAAAAGCGTAAGATGTATGAAATCCTGCGGCGCTTCCGTCTTTCTCGAGCGAAAGCAAAAACCATTATACCAAAAACGCGTAAGATGTATGAAATCCTGCGGCGCTTACTGTTTTTTCGAGTTGATAAAGTTTGTACTGGAGAGATATCTTCGATTTTTAGTATATTACTTAATTTTTTTCATACTTTTTTACCGTTTAAACCTTCCCTGAGCTACTACAAATATTTCGAGACCAAAATTAGCCAAATCGGTAAAGCCGCTCTCAAGTTATAGCGTGACCAAGAGAAATAGGGGTTCATTTTTATATATAAGTATAGATAGATAGGTTACAGATATAGTGAGAAATTATTTTCCTTCAGAAAAACTCGTAGGTACCTGGATCAAAATAAGACGGCATCCGTACTATCAATTATATATGCATGACATTTTCATTTCCATTAATATGAAACTTTATTGTTTAATGCCAAATATAATTTTTCAGTTTGACGTATAATACTAAACAATAAAGTTCCATATTAATGGATATGAAAATGTCACTTATTTAATACGATCATTCTTGGCAGTTCGGAGGTCATCGTATTCCGATATAGATCCGAGTCTTCCCGAAAGAAAATAATCTCTATAGTAACCATTTAGTAGTAATGTTTAATTGACATCTTATCTTTCAATTGCGATGAATACCGGTATTTAATACAGGTATTTAATATCGTAAATAGTCTAGCCATAAAGGTATTCATAAAAGCGAAATGACAACAATACCTCTAATCAGAATACAGGTATTATTTTATTAGCGGTAATAGTCTGTCAAATGTATACAGGTATTTAATAAAACCGGTTTTACAATCCCTGCTATGAAATACATCTGTATACTGACTTGATGTAATCTATATGATTGACTAACAAATGGCTAGAAAATATGACATAATACGGACGGGTGGCTATCCCCTACATAATAAATTATGTATGTTTAAATGAAATAAAAAAAAATTGAATGTTTTTTTTTATAATGTAATAGCCGGTTCGCGATTGGCGGGAGCATGCACTAGACCACGGCGAGTGGTTAAAGCGAGGGGAGGCCTTTGCCCAGCAGTGGGACACAACATAGGCTACGTAAAAAAAAAAAAATAGCCGGTTCGGGATTTTTGGGAATAAGTCAATGTGGGTAAGACCGTCTACCTGGAAAGACCGTCTACCAATCTATTTCCTACATTATCTCATAGTTAATTAGTGTCATATGACGGACTTCCCTTAAAAATATAGTATGCCGGTCTTACCCACATTGATTACTAATTTCTTTTCTCATAATAATGTGATAATTGGATTGAGGACCAAAAGTGTCCAACCGTCGTATTTTTTTTTTATGACATAAGGTGGCAAACGAGCGCAGACGGATTGCCTGATGGTAAGCAATTACCGTTGCCCATGGGCACCCGCAACATCAGGGGAGTCACAAGCGCGTTGCCGACCTTTAAGGGGGGGTTGGAGCTCTGGGAAGTTTTGCGGAAACCAAAACCGAAAATTCGGCTTTGATCCTATTTCCTTCGCATCCGTGGATGTGTGCATAATATCCGCAGTTGCATCCGCAGTTGTCAATAATTCGACATCCGTAATGTCCAGTTAAGTCAACCAGACTGCGCCATTTCTGCAAAAAACTTATGCGTGCTGTTACCCCATGGACCCTTTACCCTAAACAGTACAAAATGGTATAGGTGATAATGATAAACGGTACCGCGAACATCGAAGTTCGTATATTTCGGGCATCTTTCTCTTTGACTCCAATTAAGGCGTCATAAGAGTTACAGAGAAAATTCGTCCGAATTTTACGAATATCGTTTATGGCGGTAGCGCCGCTGGCCTATGTAGTAGTAACGTGTGTACACGCATGTCGACGTTTTATATTCAAATGTTGACGTAAGTTCCATATTGATTCTCTGCACAACTACACAGACATGGTACTTGGTTTTTCACCTATAACTACTCTAGCTTACATCTAAAAGTCGTTGAGGCATTGTACCAAGGATGCTGGCGGCTCCTCGATGTATCGCAAGCTGATATGTTGTGCGAGGAAGCCGCCAGCTCTTCGGTCACCATCAGTTACATCAACCAGACGCTTCGTGATTACTGGAAATAGCTTGTACGCGCTGGGACCCCAATGGTCGTTTACGCTAAACGGTGCTTTTTTATATACAAACAAGCATACGGCCCGCCTGATGGTAAACAGTTACCGTAGCCTATGGAGGAGGATTCATATGCGCGTTACCTACCCTAAAAGTTGTCGGTGCTCTGGGAACTTTACCCACCATCAGGAACACAACACTACATACCTGAAAGGTAGCAGTGCTACGAGTATTATGTCTGTGGTCTTCTGTAAGGACTTCGCCAGTTGGGCTTCTCCAGACTCAAGCGTGATGGTACTTCGCTGTGCCCTACCTCTCATTGTTGGACGTAGTTTAAGGACATACCCGGGCCCAAAAAATGGTACTTTATCTAATTTGTATTTTAATACAAATAAAAACTATTTACATAATATATGTTGTCAGCTCGTCCGTAAAACAATGAAGGTTGGCGATTAACTTATAATCGGATTGACCGTAACGTTATTATGACGTTATACCTAATAGGGTTGTCGACAACGAGTCGACTACTGCTGGACATAGGCGTCCCCCAAAGTGACCCACACTGACCGGTTTTGCGCCACATGCATCCAGGACACATAGATTCGTTCCTAAGTCATGGGTGTTATTTAAATAAGTATTTGTATATTATACATCTCGTTGGCTGAGTCACAACACAAGCCTTCTCGATCATACCTTGGGACTTAGTCATTTGTATTAGGATGTCCTGTAATATTAATTATTATTTAGTTATTTATATCGATAAGCTGGTACAAATATATTCGTGATAAATAAATATTATTACACAAATTAACTGAGCCCCACGGTTAGCTCAAGGAGGCTTGTTTTGTGACTCATCCAACGATATATATCATGTACAAATACTTAAATACATATATGAAACACCCATTACTCGGGAACAAATATCTGTGCTCATCACACAAATAAACGCTCTAACTGGGATTTGAACTTAGGATCATCGGCTTCATAGTCAGGGTCACTATCCACAAGGCCTATAAATAAATGCTCTGGCTAGGATTCGATCACAAGACCTTCTGCTTCGAAAGCAGCACAACCGACTAGGCTAGGAGGTTTTTTTAAACGTCGAAAGTGGTATTTTTATTTGTGACAACCCTAGATTTAACGATAATCGGAGAATTGCAGTCAAATTATCCATTTAGTGGTTTATGTTTTTTTTAATAATGGATTCTTTTTTTTAATAAATTGGTCTTTTTTGCTCCGTACGCGCCCGCGCAAATGTCGGTTATAATGACTTTATCCAAGGCGATATTTATTATTATTTCACATATTGTAGTCAATATTATCTGCAAATATTTATGAACCGAAAATAAAATGACCTCCCACTTTACATGTAGGTATCCTAAGATATATATTTTTTTAATTTCAACACTTGGTTCGCGTAATTTATTTAGATATTGATGCCAAATTACAGTACCGGTACCGCCAACATCGAAGTCCGTAAATTTCGAGCACCTTTCTCTTTTACTACAATAAAGGCGTCATGGGGCTGACAGAGACATTCGTTCGAAACTTACGAAAATCGATTTTTGCGGTAGCGCCGCAGAGCCAGTAAGCAGAGCCAGTGCCCTTACCATGAGTTGTGACATTACGGTTTTCGATAACGAGTATAGAGTTTACTATCTGTGCATCTAGTTCGCACTAACATAGTACAAGCGAGATGCACAGATAGCAAACTCGATAGTCTTTATCGAAAACCGTAATGTCACAACTCATGGTAAGGGTACAGTGAGACAGAGACACATGGCGAAACAAAGGCTTGGGCACATAGGCGCGTTTTGTGAGCGTGGTGCAGCGGGGCGCGACGCTGCCGTCCGAATGTGTGCCTTCGTTACATTAGCCACACCGGTGTCACGCTGCGCTATCGACACGCTCACAAAGCGCGCCTATTTGCACAAACCTTAGGGGTTCCTTGTTGACTACGGAAGGCGAAAAGAAAAAGAAATGTTACCTAAAACCTACCCCGGACCCGGGTATGTCCTTAAACTACGTCCAACAATGAGAGGTAGGGCACAGCGATGACCATCACGCTTGAATCTGGGGCAGCCCAACTGGGGAAGTACCTCCTCCTTACAGAAGACCAGAGCCATAATAGCACTGCTACCTTTCAGGTATGTAGTGTTGTGTTCCTGATGGTGAGTAAGGTTCCCAGAGCTCCCCCCCAGAACCCCACTTAAAGGCCGGCAACGCGCTTGTGGCTCATCTGGTGTTGCGGGTGCCCGTGGGCGACGGTAATTTGCTTACCACCAGGCAATCCGTCTGCTCGTTTGTCGCCTATGTCATAAAAAAAAAACCCTCGAATTGTTGGCCTTTCGGCAAGGCGCGTTCGCGTTGAATCGCGCGTTAGCGTCGAATCGCGCGTTCGCATCGTATCGCGCGTTCGCGTTGAATCGCGTATTTGCATTCGTTGAATCGCTATGCCTCAACCCAATATTGTAGTTGTTAATAACAGCTTGTTATGCATATTTGGTAAAAAATATAAACAAACTCGGGTGTGATTTATAACTGAATCATTGCAAAATAAACATATTGTTTGCAATAGTGTTTTGTTTAACAAATTTGTTTTTCATACTTCTTCTTTACCCTTACCATGAGTTGTGACATTGACGTTTTCGATAACGAGTATCGAGTTTACTGTCTGTGAATCTCGCTTGTATTATTTTAGTGCGAACGAGATGCACGGATAGTTATAAACCGCTTTGTGAAAAAACGCTACATGAAAAAACGCGAATAAATAAATTTGCGATCATGAAACAACACGGTGTGAAAATTTGCTACTAATAAAATATGATTTTATGTTAATGATCTAACAAATCTACAATAATATTATAAAGGGAAAAGTTTGTGAGTGTGTAGCCGCTGTCAGCGATTTTTATATGTATGGAGTTAGCTGACACTCTGTATTAACACATAGGCTACGTTTTTTCCCTAATAAACCGCGGGTAACACCGCGGGGTTCAGCTAGTATTATATAGTTCCATTTTAGATCTCTCATATCACATATTATGTATACGAAAACGACACTGTTATCATGTAAAAAACCACAAGCACAATTAGAAGACGGATACGTTTTTGTGGTCAAATAGAGGCTTAGTATAATTATCTGCGCGTCACGGTTGCTCGCTCTGATGTTTTGACGAGACACGTGTAGAAATGTGGCATTATCTATGAAAAGGGGCCTTATGGTCGATGGCACTTACGTCGAACCGCGTTACATTTGTATCGCGCCGTCTTGAAAAACGACATAAGCGCCATCGACAATAAGGTCCCTTTTCATAGATAATGTCACATATGTGTACAGGCCCGGTATCGCGAACATCGAAGTTCGTATATTTCGAGCATCTTTCCTTTTACCCCAATTCTTCTAAAGGCGTCATGAGAGCGACAGAGAAAATCGTCCGAAATTTACGAATATCGTGTCCCTGATAGGAGCATGGCTGCCATTTTATCGTCTAAATAACTATCCGTCACTCTCCCGCTCACGTATTTGTTGGAGCGTGATAGATAATGTAACAAATCATAAAAACTCGACCGTATTAGGCTGGGCTAGCAGTTGTAGTGCGAAAAGATTATCCACCGGCAGAACTTGGACGTCAACATTTGAATATAGAACGCCGACATGCGTGTACACACGTTACTACTACATAGGCAGAGCTAAGTTCTTCACCTATAGGTACAAAGGCGCTACCGCCAAAAATGATATTAGGTCAATGTGGGTAAGACCGTCTACCAACCAATTTCCTATTAAGTGTCATATGACGGACTTCCCTTAAAAATATAGTATGCCGGTCTTACCCACATTGACCTTTCGTAAATTTCGAGCATGTATCTCTTTTACCCCAATTAAGACGCCATGAGAGTGACAGAGGCAATCGTCCGAAATATACGCATATCGTTTTTGGCGGTAGTGCCTCAGATGTAGTGCAAAATGTTTTTCGGGAAAACTCGGATCCTGATCGAAATACAACGGCACCCGCACTGTCAATCCATGACAGTTTTAAATGGGTGACATTTTTATATGCATTAATATGGAACTTTAATGTTTCATACAATAATTATTTATACAACTCATATTTTGGGGAGGCCTATGTCCAGCTGGGATTAGAGATGATGATGGTGACGAATGTATTTTTTTATGACAATGGTGGCAAACGAGCATACGAATCTCCTGATGGTAAGCAATTACCGTTGCCCATGGGCACCCGCAACACCAGGACAGTCACAAGCGCGTCGCCGGCCTTTAAGATAGGAGTATCTACGCTCTTTTCTTGAAGGTATGAGGGACCCCTACAAGGCTTGCCCTAGCGAGCATGGAGTCTCTAAGTTATATTAACTAAGTTTAGATATGGTACAAAAGGTTGTCTTGTTAGTAAGGTTGTGACGTCACCGTCACCATTGTCACACAAACCAGTCGAACAATGCAGCTTCTGGCCTTCAAACGTTATCGAGAGCTAATAAGATCTCATAGATATTTGGCCAGAATTCCTTAAACTTAAAGTTGCTTATAGCAAACTAAGAACAAATAAAATTATTTTTTTTATGAAAATATTTTGATCATCACCTCTCTAGCTATATCAGAATCCCGAAAGGTATTCATATGCTTCCGCCACACATTCGCGCGAGTAGCGAGGCGAACGGCGAGGCGAAACGCGAGCACACATGTGTACGCTGACGTCTCGCTGTTCCTCTCGTCCCTCGCATCCCGTTTTTGTATGGGCAAAGTCTCGTCGAACGTTTGGACGAATAGCGAGGCGAGTGGCGAGCCAGCATGTCTAAACGCGGAGATATAGGAGGTGCAAACACGTAGTGTTTCACCTTAGAGCTGGTAAAACGGTGCCTGAAACCGTTAAAATAAACAAGATCACATATACTTGATTAATTTCGACGGGTTCCGCTGTGTACGGGTGGCCAAATTGGTTAAGGCGTCAGCCGCGATAGCTGGAGATGCGGGTTCGAATCCCGTCTCGAACACCGGAGGTCCTCGTCGTTTTTTCTTAAGTATATGTTATCTATTTCAACTTTTGCTTATAGCAATTGAGAAAATAATTTTGTCCTTTTCTTGCTAATATCGGCTTTAAATTAGTGAACAGAACGCCGACATGCGTGTACACACGTTACTAGGTACTACACAGGCCATGTGCTTTAGCTAAGTTTTTCAATATACGATTTTAGTTACAACTACTATTTTACTATTTGGTAACTTAATATAGTTGCGTGAAGATGGCGCTTTTGACAGTACCAAAATATCGGAAACTCAACTGAAGTGAAAAATTGACATTTCATGTCCATACTAATATTATAAATGCGAAAGTAACTCTGTCTGTCTGTTACGCACGCTTAAACCGCTAAATCAATTGGGATAAAAATAGGCATGGAGAGAGTTTGAGCTACGAGAAAGGACATATTTTTTATCCCGCAACCATACTTCAAGGATGGGCATGGCTGAAAAGCTAGTTAAACAATAAAGTTCCATATTAATGGACATGAAAATGTCACTCATTTAATACAATTATTCATTGACAGTTCGGGTGTTGTCGTATCTCAATCGAGAGAGATCGCTACATCTGTATAGGTGAAAAACTTAGCTAAAGCACCCGGCCTATGTAGTAGTAACGTGTGTACACGCATGTCGGTGTTCTATATTCAAATATTAACGTAAGTTCCATATTCTCTGCACAACTACATAGACATGGTCCTTCAGTTAAGTTTTTCATTCATATCCCGTTTTAATGGTATAAAAATTAAGCAAAAGAGATTTTTGTGTCATAAATTAGTTCTATAAACGTACTGATTAAACCAGATAGATGCAATATGCCGTACAAGCAACAATTATCCAATTTGGCTTTCACTACAACAACACGCCGGCGTCACGCCATGTCGCAAAAACAACAATACACGCCAAAAAACATTTTTCACGCCAACTTACCAAACACGTTAGACAAATAACTTAAACTCGTCTGTCGTTCCAAATTACTTCTTATGCCTATTGTTTTAAAAGCGCAATGAATTCGAATTTCAAAAAACCAACGTTTTTCTCCCATGTTCGACAAATTTACGAATGCGGGCGTGAAAAACTCTACTCGTCACGCTTCATTCGATATTAGTTCTTAGTGCTTAACATCTAAGAGTGTATAGCTAATAAATTTTCATTAACACAGCAGAATCGTCGTGTTTTCCACGTGTATTACAAACTTAACGCAGTCATTTTAAAAATTAGTTTCCGCCGATTTAGTGTACTAAATTCTGCCTTATTTCTATGGTGTTAAGAGCGCAGTGGTCTTGAGTTGTAATTTAAGCAGCTGTATAAAGTTTTTCACGATTTACAAACTTACGCAGTGATTTTAATAATTAGTTTCCGCTGGTTTAGCGTACGAAACTCGCCATTATTACTATGTTGTTAAGAGTGCAGTGGTGTTGTACTGTCATTTGAACAGCGGCATAAGGTTTTCCACGTTTTTTACTAGTTTTCCTTACACGTATGTGGTTAACCTTGGCATTGAGTTAAATGCGATTGTTTGCGTTTTAACATTGGTTTGTGCTTCGTAAGATGTTCAAGATTGCATGTTAAGTACTTACTTAGTTGTAAGTATTATATTTGCTCTACGACTTTTGAAAATAACTTTATAGTCATCATCTCAGCCACAAGACGTCCACTGCTGAACCTCCCCCTTGGACCTCCACCGGTGGGTACCGGTTGGAAGCGACCTGCATCTAGCGTCTTCCGGAGATCTATCGTCGTCTGTCCATCTTGTGGGTGGACGTCCTACACTGAGCTTGCTAGTCAGTGGTGTCCACTCGAGTAGGTACTTTTCGACTCTGTGGCCTGCCCGTTGCAACTCCAGCTTTAACCCCCACCGGCCATGTCAATGATTTTAGTTCGTCTACGGATCTCCTCATTTCTGATTCGATCGTGTGGAGAAACTCCAAGAATATCTCTCTTTTAACTTACAGTTTACTAAATATTAGTAGGTACTTAACACAAGATGTCCTCTGTTGGAGATAGAGGCCTCTTCCAAAGCGACCCACAATGATCGTATCCATTAAATTCCCTCAAACTTTAGCAGGTCGTCGATCCACCTTGTGGGGGCCTGCCAACACCGCGTTCTCCGCTATCGACTACACCAGGGCTGCCCAAACTTTTCTTTGATCCGATGGCCTTGGGCATCCATAATTTTTTTGCAACGCCCCCTTCTAGCCTAAAACTAACTACCACAGGAGTACAGTCAGCATCAGAAGTGGCTAAGCGTTTGAGGTGTTCAAAATGAGGTCAACACGTCTCTATTGTCAAGAGAATAAGAGTGCGTGTAGGTCATTTTGAACACTTCAAACGCTTAGCCACTTTTGCTGCTGGCTGTACCTACCCAGAGGGTTCCGGTGGTTCGCTTTCCTCTGGAAACCATGAAATATGGACATTATACCTGCTGTGGTCAGCAATTTTCCGGATTTTCATTGGACCCAAACTGGACTAGGTATACCATGTAGGTAGTCCCGAGTACAGTTTTATCGGAACTCCGGTTTTGGTGTAACTCCGACTCCGGTTTTGGCGCATGGCCGCGTCCGACCCCGGTCTTGGCCCGCATGCCTACCACGCTCCGTTGCAAGGACGCGGCTTACGTCAATTACATAAGCTCATTATGCTAGCGAAGTTGGTAGAACTATGTAGATAATCGTTATATTATCTACTAGCTTTTCCCCGCGGCTTCGCTCGCGTTAAGAAGTATTTAAGTTATTTTAGGACACTATCGTTCAAACGTATGCATGATTTTTGTTCAGAAAATGCCTTGTCATAGTAGCTTTATGCATGCAGTCTCAGCCCGATCGGATTAAAATTGACAGTTTCATACAAACTTTCATCCCCTATTTTATCCCCATGGGGCAGAATTGATCAAAATCCTTTCTTAGCGGATGCCTACGTCATAACATCTACCTGCATGCCAAATTTCAGCCCGATCCGTCCAGTGGTTTGGGCAGTCAGTCAGTCACCTTTGAGGTATATATATTAACTAATTTAGCGCCAGTAAGGGACCATATTTTGGTTTTTGTAGCCCAAAATGTAACAATTCACTATAGTTTTGCTTTACAGGACACTCTTTATAACAAAAATATTAGCTTATTCTGTATTAATTACCGCAACTTCGGTTGAAGAGCAAGATAACTCCAATTGTATTTGTTTGTTCCCCTCCAACTTTGGCAGTTCTGAAGGGACCAGTGTGGAACTTTGACAGTTCTGAAGGGACAAAAATATGTGAGACTATGACAAGGACGGATGAAAATAGCGCCTTCTCTGCCATACCTATGGAAAGTTACATAAGACCATCCCTTTCGATCGTGGTATTATTATTAGCACGCTCCGTCTAGTTAAATGGTATGTCTATGATATGATATACCTAATTTTTTCTAGCAGGAACGACATTTCCTTAGTGCTTGCCACAATAAAAATATCGACTATCCTGTTATCGATAAGTACAACTTCAACGACAAGACGTACATACAACCATCATCTTTCTCGCCTTCTCCCGGTATTTATCATGGTTCATAGGAGCCTGGGGTCCGCTTGGCAACTAATCTCAGGATTTGGCGTAGGCACTAAGTTTTACGAAAGCGATTGCCATCTGACCTTCGAACCCATAGGGTAAACTAGGCCTTATTGGAATTAGTCCGGTTTCCTCACGTACAGCGACTGGTAAATATCAAATGATATTTCGCACATAAGTTCCGAAAAACTCATTGGTATGAGCCGGGGTTTGAACTAGCGACCTCAGGATTGCAAGTCGCACGCTCTTACCGCTAGGCTGCCAGCGCTCTCTGTTATATCGACAACCCTGTTATAGTAATATGATTTAAATTTTCAATATATTCATCCGTTTTCATTAAATAAATAAATATTTCGGGACAACCGTTACCGTAGGACTTGGTCGATTTGTGTAACATTGTCCCTTTTTTATTTTTTATTTATTTATTTAATATATTCATCCGTTTTCATTAGTTTCATATCATTAATGTTGTCATAACTTATCACTGGAAAATAATAACGGAAGTATACCAAGAACCCAGAGTACACGTTAACCGTTGCATAAATGCATAAGCGAATGCATCTATATGCATTTACAAATAGCAGTGGACACGTGTCGCCTTCGATTACAAAATTTATACTGAGTGTGACATGAGGAAACCGAATAAGTTTAACAGTGTATTCCAGACTATATTTGAAGTTAAAAAAGTCGTATAAAAATTGGTTTTTGAAATATTTGCGTTTTTGTTCAAAGGCAACGTCAAAAAGATGTATACACTTTTTCACCTTATCACAAGGGTAAGGTTCAAAAGTGTATACATATCTTTGACGTCGACTGTACTGAATCTCAATACATGAAAAAATTAAATCATATATCGACTTGGGTTCATATAACATTTTTTGCTTCTTACGACCTCAGGAATACGCTGTTAAAATTATTCCGTTTGCACATGTTACACCCGGTATGACTTGTAATAGTAAGGTGGCACTAATGATGTAGGTACAGTCAGCAGCAAAAGTAGCTAAGCATTTGAGGTGTTCAAAATGAGGTCAACACGTCTCTATTGTCAAGAGAATAAGAGCGCGTGTAGGTCATTTTGAACACTTCAAACGCTTAGCAACTTTTGCTGCTGACTGTACGGTTTAAGTTGACAGATACCAGTGA
The DNA here is from genome assembly GCA_022674325.2 of Grapholita molesta. NCBI lineage: Eukaryota > Metazoa > Arthropoda > Insecta > Lepidoptera > Tortricidae > Grapholita > Grapholita molesta. Next base: position 1,658,653 of record CP053141.2, on the reverse strand, counting down.
TGGACACTTCATTCTTAAGTCAAAGATCGTATGGTTGACAGTTAGTTAACGTAACATTTATGTATGGACCTTATTTCTTTGTAATAAGAGTCAACGTCAAAGTCAAATATATCGATATCGTCAAAGACAAATAGACAATAAGGTACATGTATACATATATTAGAACTTTGGTCGTCTCGATATCTTTGGGCTTGATTGTATATGATATATCGGAGCTGTGGGTGTGGTCACAAATATCTGAACATGCATTTTATCGCCTTGACAATAGATTTTAGTGCTTCGGAATAAGTATCGATAAATTTTATACCGGAAGGAAGTCCCTAGTTAATTGAAGTTATTGCCACCAAAACTTCTACTTGTACCTATGTCTGGACATCATTGTCAGTAGTTATAAAAATTCTCGTATCACACTGCTACTCTAAGTTGAAAGGGCGTAACTCTGCATCCTATACATACAGTTATGACATTTTTCTTTTTGATTAACATAACGAGATAGGTACGAGTTTTTTCAAAGTAGTGGCCATATGTTAAGACGTAGTTAATGAATAAGCTAAACTTTGGTATTTCACATAGTCACCAGGCTTGACAGGCGGGTTGGCGACCGGAGCTATTGCTTGGGTTTCGACGGATGACAACCGCGGGGGATAAGTATATTTAATAATGTATTTATTAAATACCTCAAAAAATAGTGACAATTAATATTAGTACTATTACTAATTCCCTTAAAAATTCCTTAAAATTCTTAGGAGTTAATAAGATAATAAGACTTAACTTTTTGTGTAATATCCCATTTTTTATACGGTTGAAAAATTAAAAAATAAAAGGTTCATGCGCACACAATACGTTACTACGTAGTAACTTAACATGTTTTTTTTTTCACATATAAGATTTGCTTCTGTAGTTATTCTCCTATATCGGTATTTTCAACTAATATAAATCTAGCATAATTATATGAACAATAAATTATCTATGGCCGGTGCTATATCGAAAATCAGTTGCGGGTAGACCTCTTCCATGTACACGGAATGTTATCTAAATTAACAACAAAATCCATGTCCGACGACCAAAACCATTAACCCACCTTCCTTATCGGCCTTCGCTCCAAAAACCACAAAAAAAAACTTATAACCACTTCTCAAACACGCACTTCACTATTAAAAAAAACCACGTTCGATTTTCGAATTAGATTTGGCGCGAAACAAAATACTTTTAAAACGGCCAGCGCTGCGCGCGGTTCGCGCGTTACTGAGTTTTCAAATCTACGTTCTGTACCGTTACTACGGAAACCGGTTTCGATGCATTTTCATGGCTGAATTGATGTGTTAGCTATCCATTGCTCGTTTTAATGCAACTTGAATGAACATTATATTGTTAAAAGCAGCAATGGATCGATGTTAAGTGTTTAAGAATGACAATAGATGGAAGATTGACTCATAGCCTTTAGTTGCATAATTATTTTACTTGATTAAATGGCGGTTGCTTAAAAAGCAGTCAAATAAATAGCCGGCGGCCATTGCAGCGGAACCTTTGGAGTTTATAAATATTTAAAACTTACAAAATCGGGCTCAGAAAGGCTATAAGTTCAACATATTTGATCATGTCGGAAGACTTAGTACCTACAGTCGAGGTCAAATATGCGTTCAAAGTGCCATAATTTGTGTACATGGCTGAATCAACTATTGTCCCTCGTTGCCATGGTTATGTTCCCCTGGGTCACTCTTAAAACCACAGTTTTATGGCATCTAAATGCACAAAACATGCATATTTCTGGTAGCGATATGTCCCTTCCATAATGTGTCACCTACCAAGCGTGTTAGTAGAACGCGGTGCCATATTTCTTCTAACAAACTATGCCTCAGATGTCTCCTGGCTGACCGGACAGAATAATAACAACAAATAGTTGATTCACTGTATGCATATTATTGTCTTACTATTACGGTACATGTATACTTATTTTGGTACTTTGGTTGAGTCGATATTTTTGACGTTGTCTGTACCTACAACTCCATGTTGCCAACCAAAATTGAACCTAATCACCGAGCAAGAAAGATGTCTACTAGATTAGAGTTTAGAACGATATGCAAGATCTTATTTAGACTTCTCTTTTGAATTCTGGTGTAGGTTCTTAAGTCTAGTTGCCTCCGATCTCTTCAGCTTTTTTTTTATGACATAGGCGGCAAACGAGCAGACGGATTGCCTGATGGTAAGCAATTACCGTCGCCCATGGGCAACACCAGAGGAGTCATAAGCGCGTTGCCGGCCTTTAAGGGGGATTGGAGCTCTGGGAACCTTACTCACCATCAGGAACACAACACTACAGACCTGAAAGGTAGCAGTGCTATTATGGCTGTGGTCTTCTGTACTTCCCCAGTTGGGCTGCTCCAGATTCAAGCGTGATGGTACTTCGCTGTGCCCTACCTCTCATTGTTGGACGTAGTTTAAGGACATACCCGGGTCCAAAAATTTCAACATATTCTTTCTCGCCTGACTGACGCCTAAACTAGACCACGCGCTTACGGTGGACCCAGTCGCAAGAAAAATTATAAGTAACCAATGTCTGAACTAAACGGTTTTAGGCAACTTAGCCATACTCTAAGGGCATGTAGTACAGTCAGCAGCAGAAGTAGCTAAGCATTTGAGGTGTTCAAAATGAGGTCAACACGTCTCTATTGTCAAGAGAATAAGAGCGCGTGTAGGTCATTTTGAACACTTCAAACGCTTAGCAACTTTTGCTGCTGATTGTACGTACTTGGACCTATACAGATCATATGTGGTAGTCCACATGGAAAGGTACCTTATGGCGCTTGGCGCTTACGTTACAGCAGTGTCACATTAGTATTGAAGCGTCATTAACAATAGCGTAAGCGCCAAACGCCATAATGTGGACTACCACATGGAAAGGTTATGACGACCGATCTGGCCTAGTGGGTAGTGACCCTGCCTATGGTCCTGGGTTCGATTCCCAAACGGGGCTTTTATTTGTGTGATGAGCACAGATATTTGTTCCTGAGTCATGGGTGTTTTCTATGTATTTAAGTATTTATATGTATCTATCTATTATATATATCGTCGTCTAGTACCTACAACACAAGCCTTACTGAGCTTACCGTAGGACTAGGTCGATTTGTGTAATATTGTCCCGAAATATTTGTTATTTTATTATTATTATTATATATACTTACGGGACTCCTTACATACATAAAACCTAAAGGCTTGATATATGTTACGGCCCGCGGGTAAAGGCACCAACACCCTTACCATGAGTTGTGACTTTGAGGTTTTCGATAACGAGTATTGAATTTACTATCTGTGCATCTCGTTCGCACTAAAATAGTACAAGCGAGATGCACAAATAGTACCTAAACTCCATACTCGTTATCGAAAACCTCAATGTCACAACTCATGGTGAGGGTAGGTACTTATGGCGCTTGGCGCTTAATACTTTGCTAAGCATGTGTAAGCATCACATTAATATAACAATAGCATAAGCGCTATTCGCCATAAGGCATCTTTATCCGTGGAGCGCGGAGCGTCTTATTCATATAATATAACCTTCTTCTTTCGAAGGAGTCCGTTGAAAAATGTGTCATTATCTATGAAAAGGGACCTTATTGTCGATGGCACTTACGTCGAATCGCGTTGCGTTTGTATTGTATCGTCTTGAACAACGACATAAGCGCCATCGACAATAAGGTCCCTTTCATAGATAATGTCACAAATGAGATTTTTTTTTTATGACATATGCGGCAAACGAGCAGACGGATTGCCTGGTGGTAAGCAATTACCGTCGCCCATGGGCACCCGTAACACCAGAGGAGTCACAAGCGCGTTGCCGGCCCTTAAGGGGAGTTGGAGCTCTGGAAACCTTACTCACCATCAGGAACACAACACTACATACCTGAAAGGTAGCAGTGATATTATGGCTGTGGTCTTCTGTAAGGAGGAGGTACTTCCCCAGTTGGGCTGCCCCAGATTCAAGCGTGATGGTCAACGCACAAATAGTACCTAAACTCGATACTCGTTATCGAAAACCTCAATGTCACAACTCATGGTAAGGGTAGGTACTTATGGCGCATTACATATACACATTAATATAACAATAGCATAAGCGCTATTCGCCATAAGGCATCTTTATCCGTGGAGCGCGGAGCGTCTCATATAACCTTCTTCTTTCGAAGGAGTCCGTTGAAAAAATGAGATTTTAATTAAAAGAAAACAACAGTTAGTCTCTTATATTTATTTTTTAGTTTTTTATTGGGACAGAATTCAATATTACACCATAAGCCCCGTACGGGCCGTATACGAGATTAAAAATATGGAGGTACACGAAAAATTCTTGAAGTAACAAGATATGCGATATATTTGATATGCATGGATTCGAATTTGGTTTAAACATTTTAGCCCATCTTTATCATATTCCGCTTTCGATAAAAAAAAAATACAGGATGATTTTTGTATCGTGAACAGTAGTATATTTTTTAACACCTTAAACATATTTGCAATTTTACCTCCTGCCTACATACGTCCTGCTCATAGTACATAGACAGCAAATAACTGTTAACTCTTTGTCAACTTGACTGAGTTAAAATTTAACTAGCAAAATTTCGGTTAAAGTAGGCACGAGGATAATGCCTTGTCTCTCACTAAAATAGATAACTTTAAAACAATGTAAAGACATTGTAATTTATTAAATTTTAATGATAATTTTAGAATTTTATAATAGCTCATTCTGGGTGGCCTTTTTGTCGCTGTCATTACAATAACTTTCTTTATGTATCTCAGTTAGAAATTATATTTACTATATTTTTAATGTCTCATAAAGCTGGTTTTGCGCAGCACATTTTATTGTAAAATAATCTTGTCCGATTTTAGTGACAGTATTCAATTGTTAATTGTTTATGGAGGTAGAAAAACACCATGTTCTGATCACGATACAAAAGTCACCCGTTATATACTGGGTGAAATCAAAATGGTGATACAAAGTTATATTTTGGAATCTATTCATGAGTACGATCAACTTTTACTATGGAGACATAACTGAACAATCTGTAAAAAAAAATACCAGCCCGTACCAACAACTACAGCTAGCTAGCAGCTAGTATGGGAAGGTTCCTTTCTTTTTACAAATTTTCTGTTATGACCCCATAGTAAAATTTGATCGTAATTATGAATAGATCCTGAAAATATATTTTTTTATCACCATTTTGATTTCACCTCGTATAAATAATGTATGTAATATTAGCTATTATAAGTGTAAATAAAATATATATATGTATATTAAATTGCAGTATATCCTTTTTTAAATTACATAACTACATAAACTGCGCAATTTAATAATTATATTCGTAAAACAAGCACTGGATTTGGGCCAAATTTATAATATTAAATATTTCCAAATATTTGTGCGTGGCATTGAGTAGAGATCTAAATTTAATTACGTACTACGATTCCCTAAAAATAATTACATATTGCAATTATTTTTAACTAGGTACAGTCAGCAGCAGAAGTTGCTAAGCGTTTGAGGTGGTCAAAATGAGGTCAACACATCTCTATCGTCAAGAGAATAAGAGCGCGTGTAGGTCATTTTGAACACGTCAAACGCTTAGCTACTTTTGCTGCTGACTGTACAATTACATCTTAAATTATTTATTACTACACTAATCGTCTTTGGCTAAGCAGTATTTACAATAATTTTTGGGTAAGTAAAGAGGGGAAGTTTTGCATTTTTTTTAAAGGGGTAAGTTTAAGTCGCCAGTAGGGTACACCTGTAGAGGGCGCGACGGTATCTTTTTTTTAATACAACGACGGTGGCAAACAAGCATACGGCCCGCCTGATGGTAAGCAGTTACGTACGTACGGTATGTATATTCAGTCGCTGCCTGAAGTGCTTCGATATTTGATATTATCTATGAAAAGGGACTTATTGTCGATGGCGCTTATGTCGTTGTTCAAGTCGATACAATACAAACGTAACGCGATTCGACGTAAGTGCCATCGACAATAAGGTGCCTTTTCCTAGATAATGTCACATCAACGGACCTTACTCCTCATAAAAAAAAACATGAAATCCTACCCTTACCTGATGTGAAATCATTGGCACAATCTACTTTTCACAAATAAATCAATATATTATTAAATATTGAGTATTTATCAATTTCTGAGTATTTATGTTTAGGTAGCTATGAAAATCACATTTTTTTATAATTATTTTTAAGATTTATATTTAATTTATCAAATCCATATTTCATTAAAATTTTCCTACAAATTATAATTAATGATTATGGTAGGATATATACAACTATAATTCTGCATTTTTTTTTACATTGCAATTTTTTTTAATAATTTTATGTTACAAAAATGCTGGTTAACAAATTTGGCATTTTTGGTATGGGAAGGTTTTTTTAAATTGGATATGTCGATCTAGGAAAACTTTTTTTTCAAATTCAAATGATTTATTGTACGATTGTGATTTATTGTTTTGCATTTTTTTTCTCAATTAAATATGACGAGTACCGATATGCCTTTGAAGACTAGTATTTTTGTAACATCCTGTATAAGACTAAAATAAAAATAACATATTACATAAATTATTTGTTTCATATAACATCATTTAAACTAAATAGCCATACAACTAATCTCATATTACAAGAAAAAAATAACTAAACATAGTCTAATATCTGTAATTATGACAAATATGATGGTTTAAGGATTAAAAATACAGACAGAACTCCAGTCCAGTCCAGTAGTTTTCTTAAACTATTTTCATACAAATAATATTTGTATGAAATTATACCTATAGGTATTAAAAGGTTTTTTGAAACCTCTGCTTTAACATATAATTTAATACATAACAATTCAATTCCATTTTTTAATAACTATGCCTGCCATTTTTATATATATTTGCCGAGAAAGGAAATATATATTATATCATTAGAAATTGATAATACGACAATTTTGTATTCATTCTTATGATGAAAGATCACACATAACTTAAAAGACACTAAATTAACAAACAAAACAATATAGTAATTGTTTCTAACCAACAAAATCCTGCCTTTAGCTTAGCAAACCTACCAAATTATCTCAAAGTATCTCTCCTTATTAAACTATTAACCCTCGAAACTCTACTTTTATAAATCTCTATGGGCGCTCTCCGTAACAGCCTTGTTGCAGCGACTCTCGTCATGGCAGCTTTGTAACTCTCCGGTGACAAGATGGCGGGCGTAGCTCGCGTTTTCAAAATGTCCGCCGCGTCTGACAACATGGCGTCGATATCGCCGGTTATTACTGGGGAATCCGTGTAGTTTGAGGCCGGTGCGCAGAGAGGGATAGCGTTTGACCATTTTCTGTTTCTGTAAGAGAGTACATACTTTAGATATAATCTTTAGTGTTCTGTCTTTCCGCAGAATTTATTTTCATCGAAATTTCACTTGCCAATGATTCACTTCGACAAAAATACATTACAAAATTTTGTGTAACAAAATGTCATTTGGTCGAATTATTATAGAGCAGAATATCATAATGACACGAAATGTTTAGAGCAGTTATCATTTGTCAAATCTTTCACTAGGCCAAAAGAGAATGTCAAACCTTCCACTAGGCTAAAGAAGACTGTCAAATTTTTCACTAGGACAAAATAAAATGACTAAGATTGGACTGATGGAACTTCTGATGAGTCATTAGTTTTACATACTCCAAAGAGCGCAGGAGTGACGTCATAGGTTCATATACTTTTTGTAAGGAGCATTTGGACCGGCAGGTGCAAATCTCAGACTTTGACGCTCATTTCTGACTTTTGTGTATCTTTAAGGCAATTGGTTCCATACAGACATTTTATCTTTACAACGAAACGAATTGATGGATACAAAAAAAAAGCACTTCTCAAAAAGTTTATATATTTGTTATTTGATCACGTATCCGATTGTGATGAAAATTGGTGAAGTAAATGATTCTGAGAAAGAACCACCATATTTCCTTAAATCTTACAGTAAGTTACTATGGAACTTTTCTTTTCCCTTCCTTCCTTCCCGTGTCCTCATGACTGAGGGTCGCGACAGCAATTGTACGTAACTTTTGCCACTAGATAGTTCACTTTTTTTATGTTACCGAATATGTAAAGACATTTAATGACAGGATGTTTCGACTTACTTGAGACACCGCAGCATGGGCGCGCCTTTCAACCTGTATCCCGATTCGCAAGTGAAGCTGACCGTCTCGCCTATCTTGTAGTAGAACTTCACGGAGGACATACGGCCCGATATCGTGGTACCGGGGTACGTGCAGGCTTGGGCACCTGGACATAGGACATTATTACGACCCTTAGTGTACTTAGAAAAGATAAAGGGACCATTTTATTTAAAATTGTATACTCCTGATTTTTTTGTGTGGTTTCTACTTTTTTACTCTGAATCATGAGGTTTCTTGAGCCTGACAGGAGAAAAAAAGTGTCCCAAGCTTTTCATACATTTTTTATTACTTCCGTTTCGTTACCGCCATATGAAATATGTGAAAAATAGTAATAATATGATAAAAAAAGCTTGGGACACATATTTTCATCTATCTGGCTCGAAAGAGCTCATGATTCTGACTAGAATATAAACCACACAAAAAAATCGAAATTTAAAAAAAAGTTGAGTATACAACTTTAAATAAAACGGACAAAAAAACCTTAAAAACAAAAAAAAAACGCGAATATTTAGTAAGTTCAGAAATTAATGACAGTTACAGCACATTGCTATGATTTTTAATGTAGGCGTTATTTCAAAACAAGCTCAGAAATCTTTGTCAAGCATTGAAATTTCTAATTAGTATTGTAAAATATTATACTGTTATTTCGATACAAACTTAAAAAGATATTGTCATTTATTGTAAAGAAATGTAATTAAAAGAGTACAGTAATTTATTTTATTTTATTCAACGAGGATATGCCGCCAGCATCCATGGTACAATACCTCAAGGGCCTTTTTTAGATTTTATACTGTAACTAGTTAAGTACTTGTAGTTATCATAATACGATTGTAATTTCGGTAAATAAATTTTGTTAATATTTATTTTACGAAATACAATTTCTATGCATAATCGGTTTTTCCCAGCGACAGAAAAAAGGTCTGCTGATAAGAAGTTGTCGATAAAATACTTACACGTAGGCGGTTTATCGCTCCACCTCCCGCTATCCTGACACACGAGGATCGGTCTCCCGTGGAGCGTGTGCTCAGGGTTGCAGTGGAACTGCAGCACGTCTCCGGCGCGGTACGGCGCCCGGCCCAGAACATAGCCTGACGCTGGAGGCGGCAGCGACGGGCAGGACACCTCTGGAATGGTTCACTAATCAGACCATGTGGGATTGTATAGGTGCAGTCGCCATCAGATATATCGGAGCTGTGGAGGACACAAATATCTGAACATGAACTTTATTGCCTTGACAATTCCTGGTCGGCAGATATAAAACATTTGTGAGAGAACTGTCTGTGAATAATTCACGCCACAGAAGACTCCCCAGCAGGCTCCTATTTGTGCCAGCGTCTGGATCTCGAAATACAAAGAGGAAACGCCGCTAGCATAATGGGCACTATGCCACAAGCGGAGCTGCTAGACGGGGTATTCATTTTATAAAATATTAAGAGAAATTACTTATAAATATAATTGGAAATAATATGAAAATCTAAATATAGAGGCGTCGTTGTTCAGATATTTGTGAGCACCCCCACAGCTCCGATATATGTGATGGCTACTTTACATTTGATTAATCAAAATACTTGCTTCAACATGCTGTTTTTCTGAAACTGTGGAACTATCTAAATTTTTTAAAATAAAGTTGCCTGATTATACTTCATTAAATACTCACGATTATCATAAATTAATAGCGACTCGATCGTCCTCGCGTTGTCCCTGGAGCCTGGGGTCTGCTTGGCAACTAACCCCAAAATTTGGCGTGGGCACTTGTGTAAAAAGTTTTTTACTAAGGCGATTGACATCTGACCTTCCAAAGTTCCGAACAAGTTATTGGTACAAGCCAGGGTTCGAACCTGCAACCTCCGGATAAATTAGATGGAACTTCATCGCGTTAAAACTGCTGTTACCTAGATTTTTTTCCACGTTTCTGAAATGCTTAGATTTCCACGTGGCCTGTTCATTTCGCTGGAGAAATAGAAGTTAGTCTAGAAGAATCAAAGATGTGATCATACCTCTACACACAGGGAAAGGCCTGGCCCAGTCAGCCGCAGGCAGGCAGACGGTCTCCGAGGCTCCGCTGAGCGCCCATCCAGCTGGGCAGGAGAAGGCCGCCCGACCCCCAACACCTCTGGAGACCACGGCTACACGAGGCCTACGTTCGCCTTCTTGTAGTGGAGTATCGTGAACTACTTCACCGCATTCAACGCCTGGAACACCATTTATTGGCGTATCTAGATCAATTTTTCAGGGGATCTGTTCTCCCAAGACGAGATGCTAAACGGCTACAGTCGCCATCAAATATATCGGAGCTGTGGAGGTGGCCAGAAATATCTGAATAACGCCTCTATTGTCAAAGCGGTAAAGTGCATGTTCAGATATTTCAGACCACTTTTAAAGCTCCGATATATCTGATGGCGACTGGGCAAGCGCCAGCGTGAATTATTGATAGTTCTCCATAGCCCGTTGAGCGACTTTGAGCTCTAAGATGCAAGATATTGAAAGACCACGTTTCAGTGCCGTAAGTCATCACTGGTAGCACGCGTTGATTGGAGACTTTCGTATTGAGGCACTGAGGTGTGTCGGAAAAGATATTGCTTAGTATCCCGAACACTGCCCAACCGAGTTGGATTCGGCGGTCGACCTCTTTCTCGAAGTTGGACCTACCTAAATGGACTACTTGTCGTAAGTCAAGTCAACAACTTGGAGAATACTACGCAAGGCTTAACTATGACATTACTAAAGGAAAAGCTTTATAAAAAGCGCTAAGTAATAAGGGTAACCATTTTTAAGGGATAGCAAGGCATATAGGATAGCTGTTAGTGATTGTAAAGGGCTAGTTTTATTTGGCTTAGTCGTACGGTAAGGGATAGTCAAATATATGGGCTAGCAGTTCAAACTGGTAAGTCTTTCAATGCGTTAGCCGTGTTTAAGGGACGCCCATTTAATTGCTTTTGCCGCGGAAAGGGTTGTCCAGTCCCTGCTTGGAGTATCGAGTAACAAATACGATACATCCATAATATCTATACTAATTTTATAAATGCGAAATTAACTCTCTCTGTCTGGTCGTCTGTTAACTATACACGTTTAAACCGCTGAACCAATTACGCTGAAATGTGGTATAGTGAGAGTTTGAGCTACGAGAAAGGACATAGGATTTTTATCCTGCAACCATACTTTAAAGACGGTCATGGCTGGCTGGCGAAGTCGCGAGGAAACCTAGTATTACATCAGTTTAACATACTTTCACAGACTGGTAGCGGACCACTCCAATTCCCCGACGCTCGGCACACCAGGCTAGAAGCTCCGAGCAGAGCGTTTCCATTGGCGCAGGAGAAGCGGATTTCGGTGCCGAGTCGAGTGCCCTGCCCGCTGGCCACGAGGCCACGCCGTATGGGAAGCGGCGGGCAATGAACGTCTGAAAAAAAAAAGGTGGAACCGAAATGAAATTCAAATAGTTATTTGTTATACACGGGAGCAAAGTTAGTGTTTACCTTCTCGTGCTATTATTGGGAATTGGCAGGGTCTCAAAGCACGAAAGGGGAACACACTTTGCTACCGAGTAAAACACACAATTTTTCACCTCACTACCGCGAGGAAAAAATGTACTATAAAAAAATGTTCAATATTCTTGGTATTTATCATTCAAAAACATTAAATAAGAGAACATCTGACCAGATAATACAAAAAACACACTCGATTAGTAATAAACAATTTGTATGAAATTACTTTGCACTCTTGTGAATGCAACTTTGCTATCAGTTTTTAAAAAACAAAACAGTTCTTTCCGAGTTAGTGAATAGTAACAGATTTTTTTGGACCAGCTTAGTGGCCCTAAGTTTTTAAAAGGTGAATAATACTGCGGTCGCCAACTCGCCTTTTATGTGTTATGGCGATAAGGCTTTCAGGGCTTATTGATCCTATTTACATTTTGTGTGCGTAGCAGTACACTCACAGCGCGCGTATATTATGTAAGAGATTTTTCTATTTCAGGTAAACAGTTTTGGAATCGTGGAAATATCGTGGTTCAATTTTGGAGTCTTACGCTAGCGTGTGTCTCAATATTAGCACGAGAAGGCGAACGCTAACTTAGCCCCCTTGTATAACAATAGTTATTTCACCTCACTCGCTCGGAAAAGTTAGTTAGTTTACAGCGCGATATCTGCGTGGAAAAGCCTAGCTAGCGTGCAAAAGTCATTCGAATTTGGCAGACGATGATTGTAATTCTTTGTGGTGAATGTAACTTTTTTTGAATATAAAACTCCTTCAATGCGTGACTGATTTCAGAAACATAGTTTTTGAATACAGATTTTTTTTTGTCTACACTTTATTTTATGTCAAACAGGTTTTAATTTTTAATACGTGTTCTTTTCTCTTGTTTATTTTGTTTGAATTAAGTGTGTTATATCCTTAACTTAAAATTTAATCAACTGTTAGATCCCGACACAGTAACAAGAATTGATATGACTACCTTCCACTATAATTTCAACTTGATGTATCTGCCTCGCTGGCGTTTCACAGCGATACACTCCTGAATCCTCCTTCTCGGCACTGATGATGCTCAGCCGGTATTCGAGCTGGCTGTCCCGGCCAGGGTCTGTAGTCCAGCCTTCCGTGTATTTGCGCTCAGAGCTGAAAATGATAACATAGAGGTTTGGATACATAGTAAGTAATATATCTCAATCATATATCCCAGGACTTTCTTACAGAAAATGGCTGAGCTCCACAGTAAGCTCAAGATGGCTTGTGTTATTGGTACTCAGCTAATACTTAAACACATAGAAGACAGCCATGACCCAGGAATAAACATCTGTGCTCATCGCACAAACAAATGTTCTTACTGGGATTTGAACTCACCGCCGGCCAGAGCCGTCGTCATACAACATGTAAAAATGTATATGTTAGGGTACTACTTAGTTACAAACGGATAAACTCACGTGTATTTATATCGCACTAGGCGACATGTTTCGGGTAAGCTTCGATCGGTGTGTCCTGACTCGGCTTGAAGATGGGTACCAGAGCTTACCCGAAACATGTCGCCTAGTGCGATATAATATAAACACGTGAATTTATCAGTTTGTAACTAAGTAGTAGTAACATGGCTCACAACAGTTTTAATTGTATTATGTGTTAGGGTCACAGAATTAAAGATAGCTTGTAGGTAAATCTGTTTCTTAGGAGGCTATAATCCTTTTCAAATAAATAAATAAAATAAAATAAATAAATATTTCGGACATTCTTACACAAATCGACCTAGTCCCACGGTAAGCTCAATAAGGCTTGTGTTGCAGGTACTAGACGACGATATATATAATAAATAGATACATATAAATACTTAAATACATAGAAAACACCCATGACTCAGGAACAAATATCTGTGCTCATCACACAAATAAATGCCCTGACTGGGAATCGAACCCAGGACCTTCGGCTTCATAGGCAGGGTCACTACCCACTAGGCCAGACCGGTCGTTTGTAAATAGTTAAGTTCTGTGACAACTGTCATATCAATACTATTTTACGTTTTGAGGTTATATATTGCAACGGAACTGCAAATAAAACGGAACATAGTTGCGTTAAAAAAACTAAAGGTATTTCAGAACGGGCGTTGCGAAAGTGCTGTGACTCCCATGGCGCCCGTACTGACGAGGCAACAACGTCTTCTTGCTGTGCGAGATTTTCCAACTACCCTTGGTCTTCATCACTAGCACTAGGGTTGTGCCCAGACCGACAACACTCACGACATTCTTTACTTTGCCAGAAAACATTGGTTGCGCTTACACTTATTAACTATCGGATTCCACGCCAATGAAAGACCGTTTAATTTGTAATTTTATCCCATACTTTACATGTAGTTCATATATTTCGAGCATCTATTTCTTTTAATCCAATTAAGGCGTCATGAAAGCGACAGAGACATTCGTCCGAAATTTAAGTATATCGTTTTTCGCGGTAGCGCCACAGTATATTTAACCTTATCATCAGAAGATTAACTAGTATATATTTTTCTCCTTTTCTTGTATGTTTTAACAGTTAAGGAATTACATATAGGTGAAAAACTTAGCTAAATCACGTGCCCTTTGTAGTAGTCACGTGTGTGTACACGCATGTCGACATTCTATATTCAAATTTTGACGCACGGCTCGGAACCGGTTTAAAAAATAGCGGTTAAAACCGGTTTATTTCGGTTTTACTCCGAACTATTATAAGAACGCGAACGTTTGAAGAACTTTATTAAAACCTAAATAAACCGGTTTATTCGACGATTGACGATGGCCGGCATGCCGCGTGTGCCGCGTAAATACAGACACGTAGCAAATTGCTACTAGCAACTTATGCTATTTTGAAATAAACCGGTTTTTCAAGTTCCAAACCGGTTAACTTAACAAGAACTCTATGAAAATATTCCCCTAAAAACGTTTAAACATAACGGTTTCGCGAGTGAAATCTAAATGAAAAGGTTTTGCGCCAAGTAAATGATAACGGTTTGGAAATTTAACCGGTATCCGAGCCATGTTTTGACGTACCTAACTTCCATATGCATCAGTTAAGTTTTTCACCTATAACTTCTGTTCCACTAAACTTACTCAGGGTTATTCAGCGTGTAGTTCCACTTCGGGTTCCCAAACCTCCTCATCCATAGACACTCCATGTGCAGTGAGACGCCGGGGTAGACCAGCAGTTTTCCATCGTTCGTCTGCGCGATGGGACCGCCAGAGTAACGGAACAGGATAGTCGGGGGCTTCTCCACTGAAATGAGGAATACATACAGGCACAACATTTGCTCGGAAATATTGTGGGAGAAAGATCTAGAAATAGTGGTTCTGAAGGTGTCCTTTCCGGCTACGAATGTACAGAGGAGTTTAAAAAATGTAAGAAAAGAAGAAAAGAAAAATCTTTATTCGTGACATAAAAGAGGCAAATAATAAAGATAAAATAAAACAGAAACATGTCACGAAATGGTCCCTTTTTAGCATGTTGCCAGGGTTAGCCAGCGCTGGTCTTCCGAAGAATAAATTTGGTGAAACAATACACAGAAGGCAACAACACAAAAGCATAAAATAAAATAAAATAATGTCCCTAATGAACGTAGGCGTCTTACACGGACTAGAACACAAATCTACTACATCAACTACAAAGTCCATAACTAAAAATTACCGAAACACAAAATAACTACATCGCAATAAGTTGACGGGGCTATTCGCTTGCGCGGAGCGCCTATTTTGGGTGCACAAGCCCTACTGGCCGATTCAAAACTATATGTTCCTACCTATAGGACAGTGGGTTTACTTTTCCCCATCTGCTGTATTATCGTACGTGACAAATTCTCTTGCTTGTAGTAATTTTGTGTTTCGGCCTTTTTCAGTTTTGTGTTTTAGTCCCTGTGCGACTGAAGCATTAACGGGGTTTGTAAAAAAGTTAATTAATGTCAATTTTGTAACGCTAATCAAGCGTTATATTGCCATAAGCACTTAGACTTGGTGTTTGTTTCATGAACAAGCAATATTACAATGAAAAAAATATGCCCATACAGAATTATGGTCACAAAACTGACATGATGTAACTTTTCTACAAGTCACGTTAATTTCGGGCACTTTTTTTCTGAAAACTCCCACAGTCGCCATCATATATATCGGAGCTGTGGAGATGGTCACTAATATCTGAACATGCACTTTAATTCCTTGACAAATAGAGGCCTTGTTCAGATATTTGTGACCTCGACAGCTCCTATATATTTACTCGTAATGGCGACTGTTCACAGGGAGCGAACTCTGCTCTGTACCCTTACCATGAGTTGTGACTTTGAGGTTTTCGATAACGAGTATGGAGTTTACTATCTATGTATCTCGTTCGCACTAAAATAGTACAAGCTAGATGCACAGATAGTAAACTCGATACTAGTTATCTAAAACGTCAAAGTCACAACTCATGGTAAGGGTACCGTGCATGAAAATTCATTCGCCATGTTTGGCTGGGTTTCACCATCAAATATTTTGTGTTTATCACCAATGTTTTCTGTTTCATAAAGATAATACGCTATTAATTTAAACACCACCATGGCGACTGTGACACATCAAAATGTACAAAACTTACTGGCATAGTCGTTTTCCTGGTTTAAACCAAAGCAAGTGGGCTTGGTGCCATCCCAGGTACTGCCTAAGCATTTTCTAGTCTGTGACCCTGTCATGGCGTATTTTCCGATGTCACTGCATCTGAAATGAATGTTATTGTTAACCGACGTAAAAAACGGATGATGTATTTTTAAGATCGAGGGTGTAGCTGGTTAAGTAACAGCCTAATCACTCTTGCCTTGAAAATACCCAAATTATATCTTTCCGGGACAGACGAAGGGAGCGAGTAAGGGAACTAATCACTCATCGGAGAATGTAAAGTGACATCATTGTTAATCTGTGACGGGATTGCTTGACGATAATGATTACTGTAAAGATGCTTAGGAGTAAGGACGTTGATAATCTAGGAGGAATAATGGACAAAGATATTCTGGCTTTTGCAGGCCAAAATGTGACAATTCACTATAGTTTTTTTTATGACATAGGCGGCAAACGAACAGACGCATTGCCTGGTGGTAAGCAATTACCGTCGCCCATGGGCAACACCAGGGGAGTCACAAGCGCGTTGTCGGCCTTTAAGAGGGGTTGGAGCTCTGGGAACCTTATTCGCCATCAGGAACACAGCACTACATACTTGAAAGGTAGCAGTGCTATTATGGCTGTGGTCTTCTGTGAGGAGAGGTACTTCCCCAGTTGGGCTGCCCCAGATTCAAGCGTGATGGTCATCGCTGTGCCCTACCTCTCATTGTTGGACGTAGTTTAAGGACATACCCGGGTCCAAAAATAGGCCACTCTTTATAACAAAAATATTAGCTTAATCTGCATTAATTACCGCAACTTCGGTTGAAAACACCAGAAAACTACAGTTGTATCTGTTTGTATCCCTCCAACTTTGACAGTTCTGAAGGGTTCAGTTTGGAGGGGAACAAAAATATGTGAAACTATGACAAGGACGGACGAAAATAGCGCCGTTCCTGCCATACCTATGGAAAGTTACATAAGACCATGGTGGTATTATTAATAGCACGCTCCGTCTATGTTGATAATAAATATACCTACTAGATCTTTTTCTAGTACGAAGGAGTTCTTGGTAAGTTTCTAGCACGAAAGATTGACAAAATAAAAACATCGACAGTCCTGTTATCGATAAGTCCCAGTTCTATTTCATACAGGTACAAAGACAAACATAGGGTAATGAGGATAAAAATAAATAACAATACCAAAACTATCTATTTATTTATATTTTACATACTTCAGAAAACAATGATTGCAATAATAAAAGTAAATATGATCAAAAGTATACATACGTTCAATTTTTTCAAGATCGGTGGCAAGCGGCGTCCACGTAGGTATTCGATATAAGACTGTGTGTACGTCTTGTCGTTGAAGTAGTATGTACTTATCGATATCAGGATTGTCGATATTTTTGTGGCAAACACTAAGCAAATGTCGTTCCTGCCAGAAACATATCTAGGTATAATAATAAAGTACCTTGATACTATAACAGATCCGGCAGGGAAGTCGACCGTCTCTGTTATTTCCAAGTCGTTGAAGAAGGACACAACGTGTGGCTCCTCGTTGTGGTAGGTACAGCTGTTGTTGTTAAGGAGTTCCTCGTTCTGAGCCTCAATTTCTTCTGTAAAATCGAGAATTATTAGTTTATATCGAAAGTTGTTGATCGTGTAATTTGTTTTTAAAGTAATTGTTTCTCTGTTACAATCCTATTTATAGTAACAAACCTATTGCTTTTTGAAAACAAGCTCTCCGAAAGATATCTGTTTCGGAAAGGATAGGCGCGATCAGCTAAATAAACGCGAATAAAGCCGTCAAATTCATTCATAAGTTTTTGACCTTCTTCAGATATTTCTGAAAATTTCTGGCCCCCCCTAAGAAGAAAGTTTGTCCACTGCTAAATAATATTAACTTACCACAGTTAAAGCTCTTCCCAACCCAATGGCCGTGTTCACAAATCAGTTTCCACGTCGTCTTCTCCCCCATGATGGAAGCAATGCATTTGAAGGTGATCTCTGTTCCATGGGGATAGCCCTCCATGACCAGACTCCCGTTGACTTCGGCGCCATCGCGGTATATCAGAGTCCCTTGGACCCTTTACAGAAAAAATGTTGTAAAAATGGCGTAGAATTTATGATCAATTTAGAATTTTCGAAGGACGGAATAGAAGCAGAAGACATAAGAATCCCTCAAAAGATTTTTCAAGTATCTTTTTTTGTTAAAGAGTTGATAATAGATTTCAAACCGGATCCATAGATAATAGTGAGATTTCTTCACAGACCTATAGATACGAAATGCAATCTTGAGCGTATAATAGTTATAAAGAAACATTATTAGCAATGTCTTGTTAACATTGCTTACAAATAGTATAAGTGAAAAACTCAGCTAAAGCACCTGGCCTATGTAGTAGTAACGTGTGTGTATACGCATGTCGGCGTTCTATATTCAAATTTCGATGTAATTTGCACATTAATTCTCTGCACAACTACATAGCCATGGTCCTTTAGCTAAGTTATTCATCTATTGAAAATCTGAAATGTGAAGATCGGAATGTCACATGCAACTAACATCGATTGACAAAAGAGCAACTAAACAAAGCACGGCCAAGACATTAAAGGCAAACCTCGGCCATTCAAACAGCTTTCTTAAAACCTTACATCACCTAGAAGAAGAATTCTTATTCATTCCCCTTAAACTGGAAATTTTACACTGCGTTTACGTTACTGCAAAGATTTAAAATTTAACAACTACTAATACAGTCGCCATCAGATATGAAGCTGTGGAGGTGGTCACAAATATCTGCCTTGACAATAGAGGCGTTGTGCAGATATTTGTGTCCACCCCCACAGCAACTGTACATTGCTACTTGGGTGGTTCTAAAAAGCCATACTTTTCCAATCAAAATCCTAAGCAGAATTATTTTTATTAGGGCACTAAAAGTATGCCAATATTTTGAAACCACTATAGGTGAAAAACTTAACTGAAGGACCATGTCTATGTAGTTGTGCAGAAAATTAATATGGAACTTGCGTCAAAATTTGAATATAGAACGCCGACATGCGTATATACATACGTTACTACTACATAGGCCAGGTGCTTTAGATAAGTTTGTCGCCTATACTACTTCTCCATAGGTATATTGTACTTATGGAAGTAGCGCAATACATTTTTGAATAACTGCATTAGGATAATTTTTGTGTCCTATTAAAATGGAATCTCCTTTTCAGTTTGGTTAGAAATAGTGTGATATTTGATATTTTGGTAATAAGTATGGTAAATACTTTAATAATAGCAGTTGTTAATGTGTTTAACTATAGGTAACCATGGTTTAAGAAGAATCTCAGTTTAAGGGGAAATGTTACCAAGATGGAAGAGGTAACATAACCATCAAGAAATCAGAAGATAAAAGTCATAAGACAAGCAGAAAATAGAACTGTATTAGCTCTTCCACCTTTAAAACAATAAAATCTCTTGACCAAGATCAGTACGAGTGTAATGCCGTCAAGAATTAATTTCACTAAGCCCTGCTTTCTGAGGATTTGACATTTGACAGTCATGGTTGTGAGAAACCTTAAAATTCAAAATTGAATCAGAACCATTGAAAAAACTATTAATGTGGCAATCTGAAATAGTTTGTTTCCTCAAAACTAGTTACATCATTACATTATACTTGTCCTAATGTAAGACCTTTTGGTTCTCAAAAGTGTCTATACCTTTTCCAATTCTTCCGAACTATATTGCTTTGATGATCTGTCATTACTAATGCAACATCAGAATCTACGCATGATTTAAAATTATTGTGAAACTTGATTTACGTTTAGATTTCCAATATTAATTCGTCAGCTATCTTTAATTACTTCTAACGCCAAATTTTGCAATTACTTCTTTCAACTACTAGATCATTATTATAAGAGTTCATATAAACTCTTGTTTTACACAAAATTAAACAAAATGAAAGCACGAAAGAGAATAAAAATGCAACCAGTCTCAAGGAAACGAAACCACCTGAAATGGTAGATGATGATCTATCAGTAATGATTGATGATAAAGAGGAAGAATCCGAACCTAGAAGGCTCTCACCAGGGCTTGGAATCCCTGAACGCCTGGGCTCTCTTCAGTCTTTCCAGCCAGCAAATAAGAAATGCAGACTTTGCAAAATACTATCTTTTTTCGCGACAACGCTGTTGGGGTGAGAATAAGTTGCATTCGATTTTTTATCTCATTAATTACATAATAAATATCGTTTATATGATATAGAAACTTAATACGTTTTAAAAAATTGTAGTAACAATTATAACACATTAGTTGTTGATTTCAAATTAAGGGGTATAACAGCACCTAATGATGATATAACGAACGTTAATAAAGATTATACAATCAAAGGCAACATATTCTAAAATATTTTTTAAATAACACACAACACATCAGCAAAGAAACACAATTGTCAAAGAAAATACCAAAAATCGACGCGTTTAAAGCCTCGTTACAAACCATAGACTATTTATGACCCAAATGTCTGTATGAAATGTAACGTACATGTTATGTAAATGTAACAAAAGTAACACATAAGCTACAATGAAAGCACTTAAAAAAATTGTGACCAAGTATTTAAAGCTACAGATTTTAAAAGATTAGTTAAATATTTTTTAAACAGATTGCCACTAAACTTTCGTTATTTTACGTAAATTTTATGTTTTTTCTACTCAGAATCTTGAGCTCTTTCTAATACAATAAAAACAATATTCTCCCTAAGTTATTTTCCTATTTTGTTACCATCTTCCAAATATTTTTCATGGTGGTAACAAAAGACAAAAATTTCGAAAAGTATGAAATTTTTGGGATAATTTCTTTGTCTTTTGGAGTGGATTGGAGAGAGCTCATGATTCTGAGTGATTTTTTTTTTTATAAAACTCATTTGTGAAACGTGGTATTTTTTTAGAGAAACATCTCATCAAAAGTTTACTTGATGCTTTCAAAAACAGAAATAAAAAGTCTATTTCACGTAAAAAAATGCTTACGTTTGTGTAACTTTAAATATCTTAGTCACAGACGGTTATAGGATCTTAATCATATAGGGTTGGGCAGAGTATATATTGTATAGTGGGTAGACGTTAATATATGAACAGTTACGACTGAAAAATATATATACATCCCATCAAAATGCGTAGCTAGGACTCTTTTCGCTTATTCTTTATCATGGACATTGAAATTATTATCACTACGAAGCAGGAAACCGACATGTATACAATTTTAAACATTCGCTTTTCAAATATGGTGAACATTTTCAACGATATTTCATTACCATCAATATTATAGTGGAAAGTGTGTGCACACAACTTTATGAACGGCGGAGGATACTCCGTAACCATGAATATAATAGTTGAAAGTGGCTGCACACACATTTATGAAGCGCGGACGAAATTCCGTAACCATGAATATAACAGTTAAAAGTGTCTGCACAAAAATTTTTGAACGGCGGAGTATATTTCATAACCATCAATATCACAGTTGAAAGAGTCTGCACACAACTTTATAAAGTTATTTCCCTTTTTAACGGGACCATATCATTTAAGTCCACGATAAAGTATTAAAGCGGCCATTGCTCATCAAATCCACTGAACGTTTGATTACTGAGGACAAATTAGACTTGATTGTTTGTAATTTCTCCTTCCACTGCTAGATTTACCATATTCAGTTCTTGGAAAATTGGTTACCTGGCCGGCGGTCCACACTCTGCGACTCCTTTTCCTTCTAGATCCGGTTCAAGGTCGGAGACGTCTTCTCTTACTATGTCTGATCCACTCTGGAACTCTGACGTCGGACGGGGCCTTGATAAGTTGGCTAGAAACAACCATGTTTTATAGTCTACACTTAATTGGTTGTTAGTAATGGAATTTCTTAGATTTTAATAGTTTTATATTAGCTAGAGCAATCCACTTGCAATCTAGAGTTAGAGAGTTCAAACCACGGCATAGTCACCATCTGGCTTATTAAAGTGGTCACGGTGGTCACAAATATCGAAACAAGTCCTCTATTATCTGACGAAACTTCTTTGCGTTACATACAAGTACCTACACTTAAGTTGATCCGTTGGAATTGATTCGTATTTTTTCTCAAACGTGCTCATCAATCTTGGCATTATGATAGGCTTCAATTTGCAGGTTTGGCACGAGAGATCGTTAAGATTAACATTAGGTAAGGCCGGCAAGGTCCTCTTTTTTAATTGCCAGCGCACAGTTCAGTCGCAATCTCTTACCGCTAGGCTTGGCAATCCGGAGGTCGCAAGTTCAAACCCCGGTTCGTACCAATTATGTGCGAAATGTCACATGATATTTACCAGTCGTTTATCGGTGAAGGAAAGCAGCGTGAGGAAACCGGACTTATTCCAATAAGGCCTAGTTTACTATCTAGGTTGGAAGGTCAGATGGCTGTCGCTTTCATAAAACAAGTGCCTACGCCAAATCCTGGGATTAGTTTCCAAGCGGATCCCAGGCTCCCATGAGCCGTGGCAAATACCGGGACAACGCGAGGAAGATGATGAGAAAAGCACTGCTTCGGCGTGAATAGGAGTGGTCGGACTCACTGCATTCGGTCGTCTACATTTACTCGGCCGGCAACCCCTTACTTCCCGACCTCTGTAGATTACTAATGACGGTGCTAGCAACTCACCTAGCGGCCTACAAAAGTCGTGTACAGTTGGCTGCAATCTTCCTAAATGGCAGTTCAGGGTGGCTGGCGGTGACCGTCCGGCTTCACACGCTATGTTGACGGAAGACGCGTGGGCTACTGTTAAACCTGCTCTGTAGCCAGCCTCGTACGTAGCTCCATTTAGCTGGGGCAGTTCGCAGGGGGCTGTGGGAAGAAAATGTGGAACTAAGTGGTTGAAAAAGAAGAAACAATATTTGTTCCGGAGTCATGGGAGTCATGTATCCATACTAATATTATAAATGTGGAAGTAACTCTGTCTGTTACCTGTTCACGCTTAAACCGCTTAACCAATTGGGATGAAATTTGGTATGGAGAGAGTTTGAGCTACGAGAAAGGACATAGGATATATTTTTATACCGTAACCATACTTTAAAGACGGGCAAGGCTGACCGACGAAGTCGCGAGGAAAAGCTATATTATAAATGCGAAAGTAACTCTGTCTCTCTGTATGTTATCTCTTCACGCTTAAATCGCAGAACCAATTGGGATGAAATTTGGTATGGCTCTCTATACCAAGTTTGAGCTACGAGAAAGGATAGGGTATTTTATAAACCGTAACCATACTTTGAAGACGGGCATGGCTGGCCGACGAAGTCGACAGTAATTAAATTAATCAATATAACATCCGTAATCATATCAAAAAGATAAAAAAATTGCTGTTAGATACCTGGAACACATTCAGGCATACTGGTGACAGCCCATTCTCCTAGCCAACATCTGAGGTTTGTTGGTCCTTGGACATTGTATCTGGAACGGGATAATAAAAATGTTTAAAGACATAATCAAATACTTCGTTCGTCTTATTGAAGAGTACGGAGATTACTGCTAAATTATAAATTTTGGGTAAGCTCTGGTCCAATTAGGTAGGTCCAACTTCGAGAAAGTGGGCAACTCGGCTGGGCAGCGTTTGGGAAACTACCCCGGGTACCCGGGTATGTCGCTAAACTACGTCCAACAATGAGAGGTAGGGCACAGCGAAGTACCATCACGCTGAGTCTGGAGAAACCCAACTGGGGAAGTACGTCCTCCGTACAGAAGACCACAGCCACTGCTACCTTTCAGGTATGTAGTGTTGTGTTCCTGATGGTGAGTAAAGTTCCCAGAGCTCCAACAACTTTTAGGGTAGGCAAAGCGCATGTGAATCCTCTGGAGTTGCAGGCTGCGGTAACTGCCTTTGCCACCGTGGTTGTATAAAAAAAAAGTAGACGGTTTCCCGTTTCTTACTTACCCGTATTCACAGGAGAAATGCACGACCTGTCCATTAGGTACAGGGTCTGTCTCGTTCAGCTCCCGTTCTTCCGCGTGTCCTGTCCCTGGGGTACCCAGCACTGGACCGATATTGGTATGGCTTGCGTCAGGAGACATGGTATATATGCCGTATTCCGTTGATGGCACGTGACAGGGCACTGCGAACATGGTTAGAGAGGAATAGTTTTATGCAGAAAATCTAATGGGGAAGACAAGGAATAAGGGAAAATTATAATTCGTGCCTTAACTTGGCTTGTACGATTTTAAGTTGACATGGTTGTTTAAATTAGAACTACTACTTAAAACGGGATAGTTATCATGTACAGTTAGCAGCAGAAGTGGCTAAGAGTTTCAGGTGGTCAAAATGAGGTCAACACATCTCTATTGTCAAGAGAATAAGAGCGCGTGTAGGTCATTTTGAATATTTTAAACGCTTAGCAACTTTTGCTGCTGACTGTATGTTAATTTTAATGAGTTTCTGATATTTCGGCACTGTTCCTAACGTTATCCTCACGGAATAACTTATTCAAATTAACATATCTGCTAAGAGTCACTACCCCGGTTTCAGTAATAGTTGTAACTAGGTTTGATTGCGTTTAGATAGCTACCTTTTAATAAAACGTCATACAAATCTGTAGCGTCTAACTTAAAAATTACGTATCTAAAAGGAAATTTTCTAAAAAATATGTTACCATGACTTGTAGAAAAGTTACGATAATTAAGTATTAAATTTCTAAAAATACTTTCGTACTCGTTTCTTGAACTTCAAGCAGTGATACAATGTAAAAAAGACAATTAATTAATTCACATACAGAGTTCATGCTTAATTACCGTCACAAAACTGAAATAATTTAACTTTTTTCACGTCACGGTAATTGGGGGCACTTCTGAAAACTCCCAAAAGAGCATCGAATATTACTATAAAAAAAATACTAACAGTAATCGAGGTCCAAGGGTACCTCCTTGTGGTAACCTTTGACTAAAGATTTAAAAAAATATTCCTGGCTGGGAAGCAAATTCATGCGCATTATAGAAAAATGAAGAAATCATTCCGTACAGTAAATTATAGACACGACTCACGGATTTCACATTTCGGCTTGTCAGGCTTCCATCTCCCTCTAACGCATTTGGCTGTCGTGTTCAGATCCAAGTTTAGTCCGTAGCCTTTGCCACAGGCTACTCGTACTATTGTTCCTGAAAAAAAAAAAAAAGACATTTGCATCATGAAATACTTTTCCGTAGCTTGGTCTACTCGTAGTCTTCTCTCACATACTCGTTGGAGCGTAACAGATATTAGCTTAGCAGATTGATAAGCATTTCCCAAAAAATGTTACTTTTCATAATTTTGTTATTTTATGTAAATTATTTGTTTCCTTTATTGAAAATGACGAGTTCGTTTTAATACAATAGTAAAAGATCCATTCCTGTTGTGTTACCTTTTACCATATATTGTAACTGGTAACAGAAGAGGAAATTTCAAAAATGTATGGATTTATGAATCTATTGGAATGGGGTCACTCAGTTATAGGTGAAAAACTTGACTGAAGCATCATGTCTATTTAATTGTGCAGAGACTTAATATGGTACTTACGTCAACATTTGAATATAGAACGCCGACATGCGTGTACACACGTTACTACTACCAAAGGCCTATTTGCTGAACACTTGTAACTTGTAATACAAGCGGAAAGTCTCTTTCTAACAACGGTTGTCAAAAAGTGACTCGTGAAAGTATTCGAGAAATAGGCCCCAGGTCTATTAGCTAAGTTTTTCACCTATACATTAGTATCTCCTTGGGGCCTATTACATAACAACTTGTAAATTATAATATTAGCGGAAGTCCCTTTATTATTAGTTGTAAATTGTTATGCAATGGGCCCCTGGTCTCCACGTAAGACCAGCGTTAGGAGCCATACGGAACCTGGCACAAGCTGAGTGGAAACCATTTCAGTGACACACCTTGTTTTGTTTTTTCTTCATTTTAAATAGGTAATTTTTATAGTTTTCTTTTGCTATGTGTTCTGAATATTTTTCTTATTCTTATTAATCTTTACAATAATAGCTTCTAGCCGCATAGAGATCACCTTGCCAGGCCAAATGCAACTACGATTAGTCATAATTAAAATTCAAAATGGCATTCAATGGGAGACCTTTTTATAGGTCTCCAGGCAGCTAGATGATAAAGTTGAATAACTGTTGATATATTAAACTTACCTGAGCTAAAGGTATTGTTAGGATCACGTCCTAACTTAACAATTTCAATATTCACATAAGGTTCGCTCTCTATAGGTTCACAAGGACTCTTCGGTCGACCTTTCTTTCCTTTTTCACCGTTCCCCTCCGACTTAGCTCCATCAGTCTCTTTTGAGTCTATTTGATCTGTTCCATCTTCACTATTATCAGATTGCTGTTGCCTTAGTCTTCCACTTTTGCCTTCACGTCCTCTGTAAAAGTTACTTACATTCATGTCATAATCTTAAAATCATTATTCATCATCATCATTTCAGCAGACGTCCACTGCTGGGCATCGATGGATCCCCGCGGTTATTACTCATTATAATATCAATTAATAAATAAATATTACAGGACATTCTCACAAATTGACTGAGTCCCACGGTAAGCTCAACAAGGCTTGTTTTATGGGTACTCATCCAACTTAAAATATATAGAACACCCATGACTCAGGAACATATACCTGTGCTCGTCACACAAATATAATTAACATAATTCATAGGCAGGGTCACTACTAATTAGGCCGGATTCTTTGTGAAAACATTGTTGTTATTGAACTCTTTCAAATTAGTAATATTGTATAGTCAACCACTTTGATTTCGAACCTTGTTACAATGACTTTAATAAGAGATCTTTTGAGTTTTGCGTCTTTCATATATATTTTGTGATATGATATGTTTCTTGTGACAAGGAACGAAGTGGCCTATTAATCAAATTGGTTAACTGTACAAGGCGTAAAAAATAGTAAAGTTCCTTTGAAGGGCAAATTCAGTATCGTGTTTTAATTGGGAAAAAAGTGTAACAAAAATAAAAATACTCGAATATATGAGGGCCTTTCTACAGGGAAGTTTTTAGCATAAAACATGTTTTTTACCATTTTTAATCAAAACACGAACAAAATATGCCATGCCCTTGAACGGGGACTTTAATTAAAAAATAAATCCTTTCCCATGATATGAAAATACCTTACGTTTTAGGAATAGCAGCTGTTGTCTGATTTAATCGATCAGTCTTTCTACTGGTTCTCTTATCACGTTTATCTAAAATATTATCTACTTCCGTTGAATTAGTATTGTTATATTGAAGCGGTATGACAGCCATTTCTTTGCTATCATCACTTGTCCTGTTTTGAGGTTTAATTTCTTCAATTTCAAGCGGTAGTACTCTAAGCAGATGGCTACTGATTTCATTTATATTATCTACTTCTCTAAGTATCGGGCTTGCTGTCCACATATCGGTATCGCCTTCCTCTGTATTTACATCCCGTTTTATTCTAGAATGCGTTGAACTATCTATACTTTTTGTAGTTGCTTCAACTATGTTACTTTCAGCACCTTGCAATTCCACATCCGTAACCTTTCTGTTTTCCTCACTAGTTTTCGGCGTTAAAAATCTTTTCCGTCGTTTATCTACGTATCTTTCAAAATATTGATGTTTTAGTATGTTAATTTTTTTTGCATTCTCATTTATTTGATGATCAGGGAACATTCCACCTTTCAAAACTGTGACGTGAGACAAATCATCATCAAATTCTGAGGAGTCTTGGTATTCTGATCTATCTTCTTTTTGTACAATTTCATCTTCTTCAGGTTCATATACAGGCTGATATGAATACATTCTATGGCCTATAGGTTCACCGTGTACATTGAAGACTGTGTATACGGCAGTTGGGAAATTTTCGCCATTATCGTGTTCATCTTCTGTTTCCATGTCCGCTCCATCAGAATCTATATCAAACTTCTTTAAGATTTTAAAGTTAGCGTGTCTTAAAGTTGGTTTTGGATCGTCGTGGTTATATTTGCTGTAAAGTTCATCTACATATGGGTCAGGCGCTTCCGTTTGGCGCCGGATATTGTTGTAGTAATGGCGGAGGAAGGCGGATCGTCTGTGACGTATTTCCGTTTCCGGGATAGATCGGCGTCTGCGATTCCATCTTATTCGAGGATGTTGAAATAGAGTGCACCTGTAAAATGTAAAGACATAAATAAATATTACATGACATCCTAAACACAAATCGACAGAAAAAAAACTCTCACTGGAATTTGAACCCAGAATCGTCGGCTTCATAGGCAGAGTCGCTACTAAGGCCAACCATGTCCTCAAAGTAAGACATCCATTTAATGATTAGAGATAAAAGAGACAAGATAAGATAACAAACAGAGGGGAACCCGTCGAAATTTGCAAAAAACAAATCTCCTATTGTTTTTTGCAACGTTGGAGAAAGTTATTTAACCCTTTTCCAGGACCCACCAATCTGATTAGTTTTCCCAAGAATCCCAAATATATTCTACATTGTTAGGTATTGTACTCAAAGTACTCGAACCTGGAACCAGTGTCCGATTTTGTTCCGGTCGCTGTGGAAACGAGCTGACCCTGGTGCTCCGAGGCAAAAAAGTTTATTGCCAATCTAGGCCGATGCCTAAGGGAGAGAGGTGGTGGTCGCCGGGCCGGCTCGTACCTCGTGCAACAAGGCAATGCCGCCAGTATTTTTGGCACATTTGCACCAGGTACCAGTTGTCTCGGGGAATGAGAAGTTTATATGTTATGTTAGTCTTAGTTGAATTTTTATTGTTAATTTAAATTATTGATTGTGTATGTATTTAGTTGTTTCTGAATAAAATATATTGTTAGGTATAGGTTACTTATTTTTAAATAGTGTTAATTTTTGGGATAGTGCATTCTAATATGAACCTTATAGTCGAATGCTTAGGTTGAATTTAAATTGACACGCATCTGGTCGATAAATCGTACTATGCCTGGTAAAGGGTTAATCCGTAGGGGATCTGCTTTTATGGACGCACCGCCGCTGGCAGGTACTTACTTGGGAAGTTCTCTAGGGCTCCAATGGCCCCCAACACACGTAGCCCCAGGAGGTCCCTCAGACAGCACATAACCCTTGTCACATTCATACATGATCTGTTTGTTGTTCACAACCTAGAAAAAAACACGATTATCAATTTTGAAAAGCATGTCACCTTTAATATCAGCGCATGAAACTCCCCTCAAATCGCTTCTTTAATAGAAATATATCAGTTAAATTAATGGCAATGCGGGAAAACTCAAACAATTGGGCTGGGGGTCGTTTGGCGAATGCATCCGGACCCCAAGTGGTAACCGAATGGATCCATTTGGCCGAAACAGAGAAAAGGATGAGAGGTAGAATAGTTCTAACACTGTACCCTGTGGAACTCCCCATTCTTTGACACACTGCTTGAGAACAACGACGCAACTTAACACAAAAATGTAATGAGTTAATCAAACATAACCTTTACCTTCTTAACATAAGGTCGATAATCGTAAAGCCCCATGTTGCCGACTAGCAAAACCTTCCCATTCTCGATGTAGCCAGGAAAAGGGCAGAACACTGCAATAAAATGAAATAGTAAAAATTAAAAATTGGTGTCCAAAGGAAAAATTTGAAAGAAATACTGTTAAATAATTACTCTATAAGACATTGTTTTATTAAGAGATTGTGTATGTGTGTGTGTGTGTGTGTGTGTGTGTGTGTGTGTGTGTGTGTGTGTGTGTGTGTGTGTGTGTGTGTGTGTGTGTGTGTGTGTGTGTGTGTGTGTGTGTGTGTGTGTGTGTGTGTGTGTGTGTGTGTGTGTGTGTGTGTGTGGGTGTGGGTGTGGGTGTGTGTGCGCGTGTGTGTGTGTGTATACGCGTGAGGAATACGCTGTTAAAATTATTCGGTTTCCTCATGTTACACAGTGTAAATGCATCAGTCAGTTTACCTTCTTCGCATTTAGCAGCCTCTCCACTCCAGTTTCCAAACGAGCAGACCACAATAGGGTTTCCTCGGAGTTCAAAGCCATCCTTGCACCGGTATCTCGCCTTCATCCCGTGCTCAGTCTTAGGGGCGATCACCATCCCGTTTCGAGGGAACCGGGGCATCTTCTTGCATCTGTAAGGTTCTTGGGTTAATTGTGTGAAAAGGTAATAAAAACTATGGCTGTGATCTTCTGTAAGGAGGAGGTACTTCCCCAGTTGGGCTGCTCCAGACTCAAGCGTGATGGTACTTCGCTGTGCCATACCTCTCATAATTTCTGTACGAAATATCGTTTTATATTTACCAGTCGCTTTTAGTTGAAGGCAACATGACAAATCCCAATAAGGCCTAGGCCCTCTGGGTTGGAAGGTAGTGCCTATGCCAAGGCCTTGGATTAGTTGCCAAGCGGACCCCAGGCTCCCGTGGCAAAATGCCGGGACAACGCGAGGAAGATGATGAATAGAGATGTTGTTCCGATATTTGTGACCACCGTGACGGTACAGATATATCTGATGACGACTGTACTGTGATCGCTATGCGTGGTGATCCTCAGAGGTCTCTGTTCATGCCGATCAAAGGCGAACGCCTATATCTAGTAATGAACGTAGCCAATATGCATAAATAGGTTTTTTATGACAAAGCTGGCAAAAGGGCTGACGGATCGCCTGATGGTAAGAAATTACAATACCAGGGGAGTCAAGCGCGTTGCCGGTCTTTAAGATAAGTGTACGCTCTTTTCTTGAAGGTATGAGGGTCGTATCTAGGGTTACCAACTGTGATTCAGAGATTCTCGGTACATTTACGATCACATTGCGGGACCAGGCTTAAAACCGCGGGACACCGGCACGCGGCCTCGCTCTCACCCCTCGCCCCCCCTCCTAGAGAGAAATGTAGCGTAGCCAATCATATAATCTATTATAACAAAGTATGTAAGTACTTATAGTTAACAGACTTTTATTTAATCAAATCTAACAAGTTCTCACATCAGCAAAATTATTGTAACATGCAAATCAACGCTCGTTTTGGTTCTGATAACCTAGTCTAGTCTGAAAACGGGACAATGGGCGTCCCGCGTGGACCGCTTGCCGGACGCATGCTCTAGGGCCCCAGAAACGGGACATCCGAAATACCGCTGACGGCAAATCATGATGATGATGCAAAGCGAAAATTATCTGGATTGAACTTCATACCTAGCAGGACTGCATCTGGGTATCTGAGTCCACGTCCCATTGTTACACGTCACAGCAGCATTGTTCGACGGAAACTCGTAGTTCTTCTCACAGTCCACCTGGATAATCTCCCCATGTTGTACCATAGACGAGCTCCCGACTATCTGCGTGTTCTCCTCTTGTGTCTCGTTCTCGCCCGTCTTGTTGTCTATTAGTCTGACGCGACCCTGAGATACGTGGGGGACTACGCAGGGTGCTGGAATTAAAGCCATGTGTTACCTAAGTAGAGCATTTATCGTAAGTAAGAAGACATAGTTTTAATGTCAGAGATGTGATACGAAAGTATACTTATTTGAATAAAATAGTGACACAGAATTTGAATACGACAACATGTAGGTAGGAGAGAGATTGGAGAGGCGTGTGCCCAACGGTGGGCAAACGGGCGCCGAAGAAGAAGAATAAGAACTAAAGATACATAGATTTAACTTGGACAGTTTTTATCAGAATTAAAATAAATATATATAATACCGGGTGTTTCATATAAGAGCAAAAAATTTAGGGATCGCTTCTACACCACGAATATAGCAACATTTGTTCTACAACTTTAAAAAGTGTGTAATTTTTTACTTGTATACAAACTATTTTGAATGGACAACGTAGGTACAATAGTCTAGTTGACATACTGTCAGCCTACAAATTTCATATTTTTCACAATACAATGCTTGCTTGAAAAATATTTAGTAAACTAAGCTATTTTCAAAAGTCATAAAACTAATGTTGCTACGTTTGTGGCGTAGACATGATGCCTAAAGTTATTGTTCTTATTACAGGCCACACCCGATATAATATAGGTAAATACTTAAATAAAATATATATAACACCGATAACTCAGGAACAAATATCTGTGCTCATGACACAAATAAATGCCCTTACTGGGATTTGAACCCAGGACCATCAGTTTCACTATCCACTAAGCCAAACCTATCGTCACCCCCTGTACCTGTATTCTATCAGTTTAAAAACGTGTCCAATATCAGCTCGATACAATACATAAAAAAAAAAAAAACAATATCATTATCCACATTAAATCATAGATTACTGAACTCTTACCCAAGCATTGCGGCAACGGATGACTCCAAGTCCCATCATTCTGGCAGATCGCCGACCCGTTGCCCTCCATCTTCATCCCATCCTGACATCTGAAGATAATGGATGCTCCAAGACCAGTGCCCGAGGAAATGTTCTCCAACCATCCGTTCCAGAGCTGACCTGGGTGTCCGCAGTTGATTTCTGGAGAAGTTTTTCAAGGTATTTGTTTAAGATTTAAAGAATGTATTAAAGCTCAAAGGCGGACGGAATTTTATGAGTTCTCCATAATTACATATTCAAACTAGAAAGAATGTGGGCGGAGCTGTTATTTTTAATTATACAGCAAATCAAGGACAAAAAATATACATATATTCAGCGATTATTATTTTTTATTTCATAATAATAATTTAAACTGGAGTGGCGACCATGAACTGGAAGTCGCAGCGTAGGTAGGCTTCCCACAAGGTGGACCGACTACTTAGTTAGAGTCGCAGGATACCGCTGGATGTGGAAGGCGCAGGATCGGTCTTCTTGGGTCGTTCTGGTGGAGGCATTCATGTCCAGCAGTGGACGTCTTTCGGTTGAGATAATGATGATGATGAATTTATACAAAGAATATAAAGAAACCAACATATAAATTGCTGAAAATAACTTAAAACTCTACCTACTTATAAATAAATTTTCAGGATCAGCTTGCCGAGCGAATGACAGACTGAGAAGCTGATAGGAAGAAAAAAAAAATCTAGATAAGTTCTTTACCTTTGCACAACGGTTGAGTCCCCGACCACTTCTTATCAGCCCCGCAGCGTCTTGTAGCGTCTCCCACCAGTCTGTATCCATACTTGCACTCGTATGACACCACAGAGTTGTAGGCGCACGACGTATACACCGCCTTCCCGTGGCGAGGCGCCTCCGGCGGCGGGCACTGCACCTGCGTGACCACTAGATGGCGACACACGTCGCTTTAACGTAACTCAGATGTTCACACACAGATGGCACTGTTCTCAATAATATTTTACATAGGACCGTCGGACACATGCAGAAAGCGGCATGCAAATAAAACGATGGTATTATTTTTAAATTTATTGTTTACTACAGCATCAATAAGGTACAATTAAGAAATTATGATACAGTAAATTCTTGCACGTTCAACATTGATTTAAAGCCATTGCTACAATGATCTACAGACATGTAGTTTTAAATAAGCTAAGGGCAGTAAAGACCGATTTTGAGTAAAATTTTATCATGGCCATTAGGACTCTGACAAGATTCAGAAGGATTTTACTACTGTCATAGAATTTGAATACGACAACAAGTATATAATATAATGATCACAAATATGTTTCGTTAAACACACTACGTAATGTTATGATCGACTCAATCTGTCCCCTTCTCTCCTCCTTCTATAGAGCAGCAGGAAAGGAGAAAAAAGATGGTTTTAATTTCATCATTAGAGATTAAAATAGCGGAGATCCCACTGGATAACAAATTATCTACAATATTTGCAAGTTACCAAATATTTTTTTTCCTTAGTATTTGGTGTGCTCAATTCATGACATTACTTTATTTTGTCATTTATATGTATATCTAAGTAGACAAAGTGTGGTTATAGTTTGAAACAATAAAAAAAAAATCCTCTCAGACTTGCATGAAGCTTTTGATATAATACAAAATTTGTATTTTTTAAAGAAACTTTGAAAAACTAATGTTCAATGGTATTTTGGTTACGGTTGTAATAAATAAGCAATAAAAAGTAGAAATTGTAAATAAATTAATTAATAAAGTCGCGAAACGAAATAAACGCGTTGGAATCACACAAGGGAACGTGTTTGGGCCTCATGTCTTTAACAACTCCCATATTGATTAGATCTCAGTAGAAGCTAAGTAAAGCTTGCACATTTTATCTCCTTAGATATATTTGATGCCAATACAAAAGAAATAATTGATTCCAATACAGTGGGAGGTCCACTACACTAATTGCGTCATGACAATGAAATTGCTTATGATAGCCATGATATCACGACAGAGGAAGCGCCATGCGAGCTAACCGATAGTATAATGAGAGATCTAACAATATTCAAAAATAAACCCAATGTCGAGGTATTGGTACTACTTCATAGTTAGTAGTAAAGACTAAAAATTTTTCAATAAAAGGTTTTTTTTTAAATAAAAATCGAGTTCCAGGATAATAGCCAATAAGCGTTCATTATTATATTGAAAATAGGAAGATATATTTTCTAGTCTTAGATATTAGAAGATTTTAGTGTAGTTTTTAGAAGATTACATATGAGTGTAACTTCTGAAGACATCTGGTGATTATTTAATTTAAATCATTGTTTGAATCATCTCTCTCATAATACTATTTCGGCACCAAGATTGTGGGTAGATCTCCGGTATTGACATTAATTTGAAAACCATGCAACATTCCAAAATGAAGGACGACACTGAAATCGGCAACTACATTGTCACGAAGCAATGCTAGAAGTACAGGATTATGTCGTCTTTATGGTTTTAGTTGTGAGTCTGCAAGTTTATTAATTACAACACAAATTGAAGACACATTGTAGTTAGTGATTACTTCAGAAGAATCTTCAAAAATATTGAACATAGGAATATCAATCAAAAATCTTGTGTTGTCAATTTGTGTGTAGAGATTTTGATAACGAAAATAATTGTTATGTCTAAAACCTAAATAGTTTTTAATCTTAATATTGTATTTTGTATTGTTTTAAATCTGTAGTGTCATCTACCTTATAAGAAATAAATATATTTTATTTTTAAACCATGTCAGTATTTCCACTATTGTAGTCAATATTTATATTATAAAAAAATAATCAACGTTTTTTTTTTCTCTAGTTTTATTAGAATCTCCTAGTTTGAACAATAATAAACATCTGATTTTGATTAAGCGAAGATTAACAATCGGATATATCGGAGCTGTGTAGGCGATGACAAATATCTGAACAACGCCTCTATTTTCAAGGCGATGAAGTCCATGTTCCGATATTAGTGACTACCTTCACAGCTTCGATATATCTGATGGAGACTCTACACATGTGATTTTGCTCTCCGATAGAACTCTAAAAAAACAAAACCGTCTATGTCAACTGTTTTACTGTGCCACATTCCCTCCAGAAACTCCAGACTCACAACCAAAATTCTCCATATCTGAATTTACTCACGGACACAAGTCGGCAGCTCCTTGGGGGCCCAGGCGCCATCAGCCTGGCAGTACCGCTCCGCTTTGCCCACCAGCTCGAAGCCCTGGCCACATTGAACGACGGCACGGCATCCGAAGGTGTTGCAGTCAGCAGTCACCCAGCCGTGGGGCACGTCTCCGGGCTCACCGCAGGAGCGGGCTGAAGAGACAATATGCTAGAATATAGTTATTTGTTATACAAGGGGGCAAAGTTAGTGTTTACCTTCTCGTGCTAATATTGAGACCCGAGCTAGCGAAAGATTCCAAGATTGAACCACCTGTTAGGCACTGGTCCCACCGCGAGCTACTAAGCTATGAGCTATCAGCTATTTCTAAATATATATTTCTCTCTTCTATTTACACGAGATCCATTATCTTTTGTCCCTTGAAATAGCTGATAGCTCATAGCTTAGTAGCTCGCGGTGGGACCAGTGCCTTATGCTCGTGGTTTAAAGAGTGAAATCTTTAGCATTGGAAGGATTCAAAGCACGAGAGGGGAACACACTTTGCTACCTAGTGAAACACACAATTTTTCATCTCACTATTGCGAGGAAAAAATTAAGTCTAAAACTTTATAAATGTATTTAATTATTGGCATCTATCATCTATCATTCAAAAACATTAAATAAAAGAACATCCAACCAGCTAACATCAAAAAACACTCGATTAGTAATAAACAATTTGTATGAAATTACTTTGCACTCTTGTGAATAAAATGCAACTTCTGTTTTTAAAAAATAGTTCTTTCCAAGCTAGTGAGGTGAGAAATATCTTCTCAACATTATAAGCGGTTGTGTAAAGGTCTCCCGAATTTTAAAACTAGTTTAGTATCTGTAGGCCGATTTTAAAGCACTCGACGTGACATTTTAAACTCTTTCAAGAAATGGTATTATCCATTTAAAATACAAAGGCCCGATACACTTGAGAAGATTATGCAGACACTCGTGAAATCCTTGATTCGTCAGCGTCCTAGGAGGAATAATGACTGGAGAACGCATCTGCGTGCGCCAGTAAGGGACAAAGATATTTTGGCTTTTGTAGCAATTCACTATAGTTTTGCTTTCCAGGACATTCTTTGTAGCAAAAATATTAGCTTATACTATATTAATCACTGCAACTTGGTTGTTTGGTTGAAAACCCAATAAAACTCCAATTGTATTTGTTTGTTCCCCTCCAGCTTTGACAATTCTGAAGGGTCCAGTTAAATGGTATGACTATGCCAGCGTCTGACTTGACGAATCAAGGATTTGACGAGTGTCTGCGAAATCCCACTCGTTACATCGTTAGAAGACATGTCTGATCAATAATAATTTTGCTATGATTGGTTCCACAATGTACTTACCCTCACAGCTAATATCAGGGCCATACCAGGACGCCTGGTTGTCTATGGCGAGACATTTGGCCCTGGGGAAGCCGTTGGTGACATAGCCCGTGTGGCAATGGTACTGCACAGTCGCGTCCAGGTCGAATGTGGCCTGCTCGGGGAGGGCGGAGTGGCGGGCGTGCTCGATGGTGGGGGGCTGAAGACAGTAGACTGGGGAAGGTGCCAGGGTTAGTGCTTGGGGGAAACACATAAAAGCCGGAGAGGTCCGGCCATGCTCAGTGTAGGGTACAGTTTGTCCAGTTCCGATGCTGCTGCCCATCCGCCCGTTTTTGCGGTCGCCAACCCGCCTGCCAAGCGTGACTGGCAACTCGCCCAAAGATTTTGTCACTTTTGGGGGGCTATGTTCAGCAGTGGACGTCTTGAGGCTAAAATGATGTGTTTGAACTGTCAATAATAAGGACTAGTGTTTGATGACAGGTTTGGCCTAGTGGGTTGTGACTCTGCCTATGAAGCCGATGGTCCTGGGTTCAAATCCCAGTAAGGGCATTCTTTTGTGTGATTACCACTTAGAAATTACTTCCCGAGTCAATACAATACAAATATACAAATATTCTTTATTGCACACCTCAAAAATGGAAAGAAACAAATAAAATCATAGATGAGCAGAATAAAAATAGAAGCAGAGAACAGGCGGTCTTATCGCTAGAGAGCGATCTCTTCCAGACAACCTTTGGGTAGCCATGGGTGTTTTATATATGTATTTAAGTATTTGTATATTATGCACGGTGTTTAATCCATAGCTAAGAGTTAAAAATAATAATTTTTAACCTAAATATAATTCAATACGTGAGATATCGTGGAATTTACTTCACTACCTAATTAAATAATGACACTAGCAGTTAATAAAATCGATTAGTGCGCGACGGGCCGGCGACGCGAGCGGCGAATCGATCGGAAACTCAGCACTCTTAGTGCTTGGAAATGGAGAACTATATTCTCTGGAACTTATCGCGCGAGTGACTAAATAAACGTGAGTAGAACCGTAATAATCGTTATAATTAATAACCAGTGGATGCATGGACAACCTACTTAATTTTATTAAGGGAATTAGTGTACAGTCAGCAGCAAAAGTTGCTAAGCGTTTGAAATGTTCAAAATGACCTACACGCGCTCTTATTCTCTTGACAATAGAGACGTGTTGACCTCATTTTGAACACCTCAAATGCTTAGCTACTTCTGCTGCTGACCGTACGGACCCGGGTATGTCCTTAAACTACGTCCAACAATGAGAGGTAGGGCACAGCGATGACCATCACGCTTGAATCTGGGGCAGCCCAACTGGGGAAGTACCTCCTCCTTACAGAAGACCACAGCCATAATAGCACTGCTACCTTTCAGGTATGTAGTGTTGTGTTCCTGATGGTGAGTAAGGTTCCCAGAGCTCCAACCCCCCTTAAAGGTCGGCAACGCGCTTGTGACTCCCCTGGTGTTGCGGGTGCCTATGGGCGACGGTAATTGCTTACCATCAGGCAATCCGTCTGCTCGTTTGCCACCTTTGTCATAAAAAAAAAAAAAAAAAAACGTCAAGTGGCATTGCGTTGACAAATTGACAGCTTATTTCTTCTTACTTTTTAGGTTTTTAGAGCTATGACTATGACTTACTTGCAAAAGAGGTTTTATACTCTTTAGACTACACCTACTAGGGTGACAATAATTTTTGAAAATTTATTTTCAACTATCAAATTAGAAATCATAAAATAAATCTTAGTTTTTTTTATGATATAGGAGGCAAACGAGCAGACGGATTGCCTGATGGTAAGCAACTACCGCCGCCCATGGACACTCGCAACACCAGAGGAGTCACAAGTACGTTGCCGGCCTTTAAGATCCCTATACGCTCTATTCTTCTTAGTTCCGTGTAAGTGCTACATATATGTGATCGCTATCGATTATTTAGTGCTATTACCGCTTTTATAATTTGTATGAAATAATAGGTGATTATCGCATATTTGAATTACAAAAGAATGTAAATAACAAATGTACGTATATAAGTATAATATATATATATATATATATATATATATATATATATATATATATATATATATATATATATATATATATATATATATATATATTTTTTATGACATAGGCGGCAAACGAGCAGACGGATTACCTGGTGTTAAGCAATTACCGTCGCCCATGGGCACCCGCAACACCAGGGGAGTCACAAGCGCGTTGCCGGCCTTTAAGGGGGGTTGGAGCTCTTGGGAACTTTATTAACCATCAGGAACACAACACTACATACCTGAAAGGTGGCAGTGCTATTATGGCTGTGGTCTTCTGTAAGGACGAGGTACTTCCCCAGTTGGGCTGCCCCAGATTCAAGCGTGATGGTAATCGCTGTGCCCTACCTCTCATAAAATATATACAATAAAAATTCAACTAAGACTAAAATAACATATAAATTTCTCATTCCCCGAGACGACTGGTACCTGGTGCAAATGTGCCAAAAATACTGGCGGCATTGCCACGCTGTATTGCCAGCGATATTTGTTTGTTTTTTAAAAATGCGTAATTGCGAAGCTATGAAGGTTTTTTTCCCTTTTCTATTAACTCAGAATATATATAAAGTTATTTACAAATAATAAATTGCAGCCAACTGGACTGCCCAGGAGGCTAGCAGCATTCCCGAGATGAATAGAAATGCTAATCCTCTGGACGAGGAATGTGCCAACCCTCTGGTTACGCGTAGCATCTCATCTGTCTGGTCTTTCGACCTCTGTACTGATTGGACTAGCTGACTGACATGTTTTGGAAAGACTAACTCTAAATTTAAAGACAGGACATACCGTAAAACGGGGTGAGTTGGGTGGAAATCGAAGTTCAAACCTGGATAAAAGTTTATTTTTATATGTGGCACATTGATTTATATACATAAAAAGTGTTCCGGAGGTATGAATATCAGTTTTTTTATGAGTGTGTGTAGTTCCATTTTATAACTTTAACGATAAACACGAAAACCACCTCACTCCGTAGTGCCTCGTATTTGGGGTGAGAGGGATTTTTATACAAAGGTGATTTTGGAAGATTGATGGATCGATTTCTTTTTATTATGCGTATTACGAGTACTATAGCTCTATTTTAAATTGGAATACATTATTTTTGTAGCAGTAGCCTTAAAATCCCTTCTCACCCCCCTCTCAAACCTTCACCCCATTCGTAACCCATCTCTCCCCGCAAAACCTACTCACCCCGTTTTACGGTACATAAACAACAAAATTAAAACAGAAAAGAACTAATTAAAGACGGTTGATCAGTGTCAACTTAAAAGAAAGAGACAGAAAGTCCAATCAATATCTTTCTAATAAGTTTCTTTCAAAAATGAAATTTTTGGTCGTAAGCTTTTATTTCCGAATTAA
The DNA here is from genome assembly GCA_022674325.2 of Grapholita molesta. Lineage (NCBI taxonomy): Eukaryota > Metazoa > Arthropoda > Insecta > Lepidoptera > Tortricidae > Grapholita > Grapholita molesta. The sequence goes on along the minus strand of CP053141.2, from coordinate 1,618,240 downwards.
TTTTTTTACAAATTCTTCATCGAAAGAATTCTAACGAGCCTCGTTGTATAAAATATGAAAAGATCGGGTTACATTATAAAATCAATATAAATGTATTTCAATAAATCTTTTTAACATTACTATGAATTACAGTTTGTTATTATTAAATATATTTTTTCTTTAAATATTTTATGGATTTCTTGATCGCTTCTAGATTACGAAATCCATTTTTTAATTAGCACGGTTACGTATTTCCGTAATTCTTCCATCTCTTTCGGTTCAATTCCCTCAACAATCAAAAGTCCACAGTGTGAGGATCCATTTACTATCCTCGCTGGGGCATCTGGTCCCAGATCTTTAAGTACTCCAAGAGTGTGCCAAGGATCCATGTCTCCGTGTGTGAAGACTACCTTGGTGACATTTGGTGTCAAACCCCCGTACAGTTTGTTAGTCTTCGCTATTCCCTCGTCCATCCTCTCTTCGGGATCACCTTTGACAAAACCCTTACACATTTTTAAAAAGAAATTCAGTGGATTCCAGTGTACAAATGGTTGTTTTTCTGATGATGTAGTTTGTAGGTAACCAAATTCTGTACAAAATTGATAAAACCATGGGGCTCCGTCGTTTTTAGTCCAATCGATAGATTTAAAATCGAGTAGGTAACAATTGTTGATGGTGGACATACGCTTATGCGGATTAAGGTCGTAAGCTTGTTCATTTTTGCACCACTCTTGAACATGAATAATCAATCTGTGTTGCGAGATGATCTTCAGTTCACTATATTTATATAAAGAAAATAAATATTCTTGATTTTCTAACACAGTCAAATCAGTTTCGGGGCATAAATTGTATTTAGCTTTCAGTTCATCTTGTCCTTTTTTGGTTTTGAATAACTCTTCGGTTTTTTTAAAGTCTTTTTCGATTTTATCCAAACAGTCTTCAGTTCCGTATTTACCGAACGTGTAACGAACGGTATCCAGGTATTCATGGAAGTCTTTCTTGGCGAGGACCGGCGCGCTGCTGGAGATGGCCGCGTCCACCAGTTCTGGATGTAGCTCCCTCATCCACGCCGCGAGGTTGCCCGAGTACGATCCACCGATCACCACAACCTTAGATGACTTGAACTTGGGATCCGATTTTAGCTCTTTAATCAGATTCGCGATGTCTTCAAGCGCTTGGTGTGCGCTTAGGAACTTGTAGTATTCTATTGTATTATTCTTTTGCAAGTCTGGTAAGCTTTTACCATAATATCTATGTTCTGTAGCAATGAGAGCACCTTGCGTCTCTTTCGCAAGCTGCGGTGTGAACAGAAAGTCACTATCTGATATCATTACTGCCTCTTGTTCATCTTCCCCTCCAAGAAACACGTAGATAGGTCCGTCCTGCTTCCAGAATTGCAGGTTCTCAAAGTACCTCATTTTGTAGGTCCTTTTTTCATTTGCATCGAACTGATCTAGCGGTTGATCAATCCATTTCTCATCTATTGAACTGAGATCCGTGTTAGACAGATCAACGTTCCGTAAGAGTTCTTCTTTGTGTCTTGTGAACGCTGTTGCGGTGGCTATCACCAGACTGATCACACACAAGTGATACATGACACGGCTTGTTGTTATCAATGTATCGAATAAACATATAATTTGCTTTAAATACTATTTTACACGTGCTCATAGGAATGCCAAAATTTATTACAATATAAAATACGGTTATAATACTAGGAATCTATGGAACGCTTGCGTAAACTGTCAGTTTATATGATATTATTTATTTATTTATTAAGGCGGAGTTAATGCTCAAAGCATTCTCCACTAGTCAACCTTTAGGCAAAGCAGAGAAGTTGAAGGCGGTTTATAACAAAATAAATTTATATAAACTTAAACCACACATAAACCAAAACACATTTAAAAATAATTTAAACATAATTAAATACATTAATATAATTGACATACATAAACATACATTACATATAAAATAGAAACAAACTGATGGAAATGTAGGTATGAAAACGGATCATATTAGACAATTGTTAGATGTGTATGGAGTTAGAAAGACATATAACGATATAAAATAAATAAATTTTACAGTTTGAGGCCTACCGTAAGCCCAAGAAGGCTTCCGTAGTTGTGGACCTGGCCAACGATATATGTAATATATAGGTATATAAATAATATACAAATACTCTACTTCTTCCTCGCCTTGCCGATGTGTCGGCATTTTGCTTTGTCGGGATTTGGCGTAGACACTAGTTTTACGAAAGCGGCTGCCATCTGACTTTCCAACCCAGAGGGTAAACTAGACCTAATTTTCCGGTTTCCTCACTATGTTTTCCTTCACCATAAAAAAAACGCGTAGTAGAACCCCCTTTTTGACCCCTTGGGAGATGAATTTCAAGAAACGATGAAATTACATTTCTTGTATTGGAATGCTTACACAAAATAACAAGTCTCTCGCTTAAAATTTTACACAATCCCCATACAAACTTTCAACCCCTTTTTCACCCCTTTAATGGCGGAATTTCCAAATATCCCTTCTTAGTGAGTCCTTACGGTATATAAACTACCTATTGTGAAAAAATCTGTCATCTAGGTTAAGCGGTTTGGGCTGTGCGTTGATCAGTCAGTCAGTCAGTCAGGACATTCACGTTTATATACACCGTGGGCTGTTTAAACCCGACCGATTTTAACCATAGCTTCCTAAGCTTAAATGAAGTAAAAAAAGTGGTACAACATGTAGTCCAAAAACGCATATTTTTTTAGATACTTGCGATTTTAAGAATTTACCAAGTTGAAAAATCTCAAGTGTAACACACCCTAAGAATGTAAAGTAACTTAAAACGTTTCTGCGCAGAAACACTAAAAACTCTGTTCACACCAATGACGCGTCCGTTGCCATGGTTAAATTACAACAAAGTTCGGTTAGCCAATGACCGATCCCGCCAGTTGCACGGACACTGACTTTGCTATGGTTACATTATAACAAAGGATGATTAACCAATGACCGATCACGGTTTTACCGAAAACTGATGTTGCTATAGTTACCTTATAACAGTTCCGTCTTAGGTAGGAACATTAGATCCTGTAATCAATGTCAAACTGTCAGAATTTTCGTGGCTAAAGCCCTGAGATCTGTAGAAATGGCGGACTGACCGATAAAAGCCGATAAGTATTACACGACTGTACCTACATACTTGAAATTAGTTGTCATAAAGTAGCAAACAATCCATGACACATTCTCACTTTTCACCGACAGTGCATCGTGTTGTGTCGGAGTGATTCGTTAAGTGTTTGCTTACCTACTCTGTTTCTCTATCAGGAATTGGATTTTCTTATTCACACTCTGACCTAAAGATTTATTCACAATGAAGTGCTAAGCTTAATTTATTTATTATGGTTGAAAAATTAAAAAAAAAAACTGCGTAATTAGGCCTATGTTCATATAACATTATTTAATTGTAATATCGTCAGAAATACGTGGTTGGAATCGGTCGGGTTTAAATAGCCCACCCTGTATATAGGTATATAAATAATATACAAATACTCTACTTCTTCCTCGCATCGGCATTTTGCTGCGGCTCATGGGAGCCTGGGGTCCGCTTGGCATCTAATCCAGGATTTGGCGTAGACACTAGTTTTACGAAAGCGACTGCCATCTGACTTTCCAACCCAGAGGGTAAACTAGACCTTATCATCCGGTTTCCGCACTATGTTTTCCTTCTTTGAAAAGCGACTATATATATATCAAATTACATTTCGCACAAAAGTTCAAAAACAAAAACTCATGGGTACAAGCCGGGGTTTGTATCTGCGACTTCCGGATTGCAAGTCGCACGCTCTTACCGCTAGGCCATGTCAGCGCATGTTCACCACAAATACTCAAATACGTACAATAAAATTGTATCCTATATATCTACACAGATTTTCTAAATTACACCATATCACATATATATGGCCTAGTGGGTATTGACCCTGCCTATGAAGCCGATGGTCCTGGGTTCAAAACCCAGTTAGGGCATTTATTTGTGTGATGAGCACAGATATTTGTTCCTGAGTCATGAGTGTTTTCTATGTAGGTATTTAAGTATTTATATGTATCTATCTATTATGTATATCGTCGTCTAGTACCTACAACACAAGCTTTACTGAGCTTACCGTAGGACTAGGTCGATTTGTGTAAGATTGTCCCGAAATTTTTATCATAAAAAAAAACATTATTTTATTAGTCTCGTGTATGTGTAATTTGTGTAAATACAGTTTAAGTTATGATTAGAATATTCCTAAACATGTCATGCAATAAAAAATACAGCGACACTTGCAAGCGTACTTTAGATTCCTATTTTTACAACCCTAATTAACAGTGGTAACTATGTTATTATTTTCAGTATTTCTATGGACACGTGTAATATAGTATTTTAACGTGCTAATTGTATATAACACATTTGTTTTCTGACAAGAACGAACAATGTTGAAGCTTCTGATCATGAATCATTTGTGTGTGATCAGTCTGGTGATGACCACCGCAACAGCATTCACAAATCACATGCCAGAACTGTTAAGACACGTTGATCTGTCTAACACGGATCTCAGTTCAATAGATGAGAAATGGATTGATCAACCGCTAGATCACTTCGATGCAAATGAAAAAAGGACCTACAAAATGAGGTACTTTGAGAACCTGCAATTCTGGAAGCCGAACGGACCTATCTACGTGTTTCTCGGTGGAGAATCTGAACAAAGTGCAGAATGGATATCAGATATGGACGTTCTGTTCACATCGCAGTTTGCGAAAGAGACGCAAGGCGCTCTCATTGCCACAGAACATAGATATTATGGTAAAAGCTTACCAGACTTGCAAAAGAATAATAAAATAGAATACTACAAGTTCCTAAGCGCACACCAAGCGCTTGAAGACATCGCGAATCTGATTAAAGAGCTAAAATCGGATCCCAAGTTCAAGTCATCTAAGGTTGTGGTGATCGGTGGATCGTACGCGGGCAACCTCGCGGCGTGGATAAGGGAGCTACATCCAGAACTGGTGGACGCGGCGGTCGCTAGCAGCGCGCCGGTCCTCGCCAAGAAAGACTTCCATGAATACCTGGATACCGTTCGATACACGTTCGGTAAATACGGAACTGAAGACTGTTTGGATAAAATGGAAAAAGACTTTAAAAAAACCGAAGAGTTGCTTAAAACCAAAAAAGGACAAGATGAACTGAAGGATTTTTTAAATATTTGCCCGGAAACTGATTTGACAGTGTTGGAAAATTTTTGTTCTCTTTGTTTAAATATTTTTTTTTTATGACAAAGGTGGCAAACGGGCAGACGGATTGCCTGATGGTAAGCAATTACCGTCGCCCATGGGCACTCGCAACACCAAGGGAGTCACAAGCGCGTTGCCGACCTATAAGTGGGTTGGAGCTCTGGGAACCTTATTCACCATCAGGAACACAACACTACATACCTGAAAGGTAGCAGTGCTATTATGGCTGTGGTCTTCTGTAAGGAGGTACTTCTCCAGTTGGGCTTCTCCAGACTCAAGCGTGATGGTACTTCGCTGTGCCCTACCTCTCATTGTTGGACTTAGTTTAAGGACATACCCGGGTCCAAAAAAAAAATATGTTCCCATGTCATGGATCTCACAATACGGATTGCCGTATGAAGTTGAACGCTGGTGTCAAAGTTACGGGGCCTATGATCTGAAATATCTTAATCCATTTAAGCTTACGTTAAAACGCAATAGATGTTTTTTTTTATGACTATAAAACTTTCGTTTAGACTGAAAGCGAAGGTGCTCCTTGGTATTATCAATTTTGCACAGAATTTGGTTACCTGCAAACTACATCATCAGAAAAACAACCTTTTCTACACTGGAATCTAGTGGAATATTACATAATGCGATGCAAGGAATTTGTCAAAGGTGATCCCGAAAAGAGGATGGACGAGGGAATAGCGAAGACTAACAAACTGTACGGGGGTTTGACACCAAATGTCACCAAGGTAGTGTTCACACACGGAGACATGGATCCTTGGCACACTCTTGGAGTACTTAAAGATCTGGGACCAGATGCCCCAGCGAGGATAGTAAATGGAACCTCACACTGTGGACTTTTGGTTGCTCATTCACAAGAACCGAAAGAGATAGAAGAAACTCGGAAATACGTGAAAGAGCTGATCAAGAAATGGATATCCTGATCTAATAGCGAAAGTTACCATTAAAGTAAAGACAAAATATAACGTCGAACTTTGTATAAATTTCAGCTTAAAACAAATCCGATTGTCCACCCGATGACCACGAACGCTGCTAAGGTGTTCAAAACGTCGGGATGAAGTTTAACCTCGCGAGTCGCGCCCACTTTAACTGAAATTTTGCTAGTTAAATTTTAACTCAGTCAAATTGACAAAGAGTTAACATTTTGCTGTCTATGTACTATGAGCAGAACGTATGTAGGCAGGAGGTTAAATTAGTGTACGCGATATAATCCATTTCAGTTGTAGTAAAGTTTATTTCAGTAAGAATATTCTTTAAATTGCTATTTATCTTGTTTACCTAGGTATTTATCTTTAAAAAGTTAATAATAAAGATTGGCATTCATAAAATAATAATAATCAAAGTCGGACCGATTAGCTTACTCAGTAAGAAATTACCTATGCGTGGTCGATTTGATAACCTCCTCTATTCTTTCCGTCGGTAAAAAAATAGCCCTCACTCAATCATTCAAGACAGAAAAATGTATATATAGGTAATATAAAATTATATATTTTATATGTATATAAAATTAATTCCGTTCCACCACGGCGAGGAGAGCGGTTTCATCCTTGCGTTGTATCCATTCATTCGCATGATTCGCTTCTACCTTCCTAATGCGGACTGCTAAGGAATGAAATTCGCTCCCTTCGTCGGTATTCTCGGAAAGATATAATTTGGGTTTTTTCAAGACAAGAGTAAATAGGCTGTTACTTAACCAGCGACCTACACCCTCGACCTCGTCGTCACTTACCATCAGGTGCGACTGAGGTCAAACGCCGGTCAGTCTTGTATACTATACTTGTTACTAATATAATTATGTAAAGAAACATGAATAGCTACTTGGTGTCTGAAATAAATATATTCTATTGGATTATTCGATGCTCATGCCATTATTGTTTCTTCCTAGACGCGATTCTGCACAATATGGATTCCACACATTTGCTTTTGATCACATTCTTTATTCTTCGCAGTCATTAGTTTTATACAATCCGGTTTCTTCCTAGTCGCGATTCTGTACAATATAGATTCCACACATTTGCTTTTGATCACATTCTTTATTCTTCGCAGTCATTAGTTTTATACAATTCGGTTTCTCCCTAGTCGCGATTCTGCACAATATGGATTCCACACAGTTGCTTTTGATCACATTCTTTATTCTTCGCAGTCAGTAGTTTTATACAATCCGGTTTCTTCCTAGTCGCGATTCTGCACAATATGGATTCCACACAGTTGCTTTTGATCACATTCCTTATTCTTCGCAGTCAGTAGTTTTATACAATCCGGTTTTTTCCTAGTCGCGATTCTGCACAATATGAATTCCACACAGTTGCTTTTGATTACATTCATTATTCTTTAATATGGTACGCATTTTTTTCATTACCATTTTTTCTGGGTAACTGAATAATTATAATTAAGATAACGTTTGCTTTTGAGAAGTAAAGGTACAATTAATGAGTAATGAAAATGTATCACCATTCTCGTCAGTACAGTCATTTACCACATTCACTCTAGCTTCATATAAAAATAAACTATCTAGATTTTCTGTGTCCTTACGACGACGTTCACCTAAAAAATAATTAATATGCACCTCTTCGAAAAACTTTACCTAGCCAATTATACGCAAATTGATATAATTATAATCCGATGTATGTATGGTAATGAAACATGGAAAATGGTTATGACATTATATTTATGGTAATGAAAATATGGTGATGGTAATGAAAATACCACTACCATGTATTTTACCATAAATATCATTACCATTTTCCATATTTCATCAAGTAGCATTAAAGCTAGTCGACTGTACATATATGAAGGATTTAAGTGAAAACCCCAAAATCAGATTTTTGTATAGTGAGTGCACAGATAACAGAAATAAACGAGAACAATTCTTCAGTCTTAAATAGTAGTTCCACTATTTTAAAAGTAAACTAAAGTCTTTCGTTTCGTTTTAATTGTTTTTTCTTCTTAATTTTGCTTCATGTAACTTTTCCTCATGAGTTTTTTTTTGTTTAGGCATGTTGATATCTGTAAATGAGGCAAAGGGTGCAAAGTGTAGAAGGATTGGTAAGATTTTATGATAATAACCCATGGTTAATTTAATCACACGGAAAAAACATAGATTAATATTTAATAATTGTAATGAAATATATCATAACCATTCTTCAATATTCATTACCGTTTATGCTAGAGTGAATGTGGTAAATGACTGTACTGACAAGAATGGTGATACATTTTCATTACTCATTAATTGTACCTTTACTCCTCAAAAGCAAACGTTATCTTAATTATAATTATTCAGTTACCCAGAAAAAGATGCAACATGCAGGTTCTGCCAGGAATCAGAGGAAACTGCAATGCACATCCTCTGCTCCTGCGGGCCACTAATGCATAAAAGAAGTATCCACCTAGGCAGGCAGGTACTGAAACCTTATGAGGTACACAACATTACAGCCCAAAGAATCTGGAGCTTTCTGGACTCAACGGGAATCAGTAATGAACTATAAAAAGGGCTGCCACAATAGATCATACCTGGTCGATGCGGCGCTAATAATAGCCCAAAAGCAAAATAATAATAATAATACCCAGAAAAAATGGTAATGAAAAAAATGCGTACCATATTAAAGAATAATGAATGTAATCAAAAGCAACTGTGTGGAATTCATATTGTGCAGAATCGCGACTAGGAAAAAACCGGATTGTATAAAACTACTGACTGCGAAGAATAAGGAATGTGATCAAAAGCAACTGTGTGGAATCCATATTGTGCAGAATCGCGACTAGGAAGAAACCGGATTGTATAAAACTACTGACTGCGAAGAATAAAGAATGTAATCAAAAGCAACTGTTTGGAATCCATATTGTACAGAATCGCGACTAGGAAAAAACCGGATTGTATAAAACTAATGACTGCGAAGAATAAAGAATGTGATCAAAAGCAACTGTGTGGAATCCATATTGTGCAGAATCGCGACTAGGAAGAAACCGGATTGTATAAAACTACTGACTGCGAAGAATAAAGAATGTAATCAAAAGCAACTGTTTGGAATCCATATTGTGCAGAATCGCGACTAGGAAAAAACCGGATTGTATAAAACTAATGACTGCGAAGAATAAGGAATTCGATCAAAAGCAACTGTGTGGAATCCATATTGTGCAGAATCGCGACTAGGAAGAAACCGGATTGTATAAAACTACTGACTGCGAAGAATAAAGAATGTAATCAAAAGCAACTGTTTGGAATCCATATTGTGCAGAATCGCGACTAGGAAAAAACCGGATTGTATAAAACTACTGACTGCGAAGAATAAGGAATGTGATCAAAAGCAACTGTGTGGAATCCATATTGTGCAGAATCGCGACTAGGAAGAAACAATAATGGCACGAGCGTCGAATAATCCATTCTATTCTATATAAAAAAAATAAGCCATTTTTACAATTTTACAACAAATTTTTAAATACAACATTATTTTGAAATGAATCGGTTAAACCAATTTTGACATACAGATCGGCAACATGTTCAAAAATCAAAATAATTGAATTTCAATTTGAATTCACCATTCACCCAATTGTTGCGGGAAACTTAATTGATAGAGCCTAATTGAAATTGAAATGATCAATTAGAAATGTTGCATTATTTGATCAGTTGCTATTTAATTATTTGGTAATGTTGGCTGCTCCTTTTACCCTTTTAAGTGTTTTAAAAAATTACGATATACAGTATGAGTAATGTTCTGATCATTTACCAGGGAAAGTAATACGTTTGATAGTTAAATCTCTCAATGTAATAAAATAACGAAGAATCTCGGGTCCCGGGGTGTTTCTTCCACCCCGGGACCCGGTTATGTAATTAAACTACGTCCAACAATGAGAGGCAGGGCACAGGGAAGTACCAACACGCTTGAGTCTGGAGAAGCCCAACTGGGGAAATACCTCCTTACAGAAGACCACGGCCATAATAGCACTGCTACCTTTCAGGTATGTGGTGTTGTGTTCCTGATGGTAAGGTTCCCAGAGCTCCAACCCCCCTTAAAGGCCGGCAACGCGCTTGTGATTCCCCTGGTGTTGCGGGAGCCCATGGGAGACGGTAATTGCTTACCATCAGGCAATACGTCTGCTTGTTTGCCAACTTTGTCATACATGTATTCGCACATACATACACAATTACATATGATAGTTCTAAAACTAGCAGACTAAAGTAGGGTGCTACGAAATGGTGCTAACCTAGGGGCCAGCGCTGGTCTTCCGTCAGGGCCATACATGAGTGAAGTATATAAAAAGCTATTCTTCATCATCATCATGTCAGCCGAAAGACTATTAAAAGCTATCAATTTAATCAAATCCGTATTCAGTCGAAATCTCATGCACGTTACACATTTTAATACAAATTCGGTTCAAAAGTTCCATTCAACCACAGATGGAGAGCCAAGCGTGTAATTCATTCACCAATAGGGATGTGCTGTAAAATTTTTTTTTTTTAATGCCATATTTTTTTCCTCAGTGAGTGTACTCTAATTAAGCTCGGACCAGGGAACCGATGTGGTTGTTAATAGCACTGCTACCTTTCAGGTATGTAGTGTTATATTCCTGGTAGTAAGTTTCCCAGAGCTCCAACCCCCCTTAAAGGCCGGCAGCTCGTTTGTGACTCTGGTGTTGTGGGTGCCCATGGGCGACGGTAATTGCTTACCATCAGGCAATCCGTCTGCTCGTTACCACCTTTGTCATAAAAAAAGACTAGGATAGTACGAATCATCTTTTTAATTAACCGACTTCAAAAAAAGGAGGAGGTTATCAATTCGGTTGTCATGTTTTTTTTTTTTTTATGTGTGTTATTTCAGAACTCCGTCATTTATGGACCGATTTCAAAATTTTTTTCGTTGTCTGAAAGCATCTACTTCCAGGTTGGTCCCATTGTTACCAGAATTCAGATCTGATGATGGGATCCATGAGGAATTAAGAGAACTCTTCAAAATTTATAGGTGCATGTATAACGATTTTAGTATAATTCAAGCATTTGTATTCAGAAAATAGTATTTTGTGAAGAAGAACTGATGAAAAAGACCATAGGTGGTCATACGAAACTCCTTGTGTTTCCTGCGTGGCGCTGAGATAATATTTCAATTGAAATACTAAAGCGACTATGACAAAGCCAACTTAAATATTTCTGACGAAATGTTACCATTAACCTGATCTGGTTTTAGAACAAATCAATTTCTTGATATAAAATATAAAACTTAGATTTTTTACACCGCTGTACGTGCATGTCAGCTGTTTAATAATTTGTTGCTTTTTAGTACATATTTGAAGTCGGGTTTATTTTTTGTTAAAAGTTTTTATTATAAAACTAGTACAAGCGAAGGTAAAAATATCTATGCAAGTATGTGTTGCCGCGGTGGCGTTGGTGTGAGTGAGAAATTATTTTCCTTTAGGAAAACTCGGATCTTTATTAGAATACGATGACACCCGAACTGACAATGAATGATCGTATTGAATGAGTGACTTTTTCATATCTATTAACAGAGCCCGGAAAATCCATAGCAAAACAAAAGACTGTCGCAATCAAACTAGTTTTAGAAACATTTTTTTATCGATATCGAGTTCATCGATGTCTAATGGAATACTAATTCTCTGAAGTGTCTATTATTTTCAATGAGGTTGATTACCTTTTTGTCACCCGACTACGGCCAAGCCAAAAGGGAAGGGTTATTACTTAATATCAAAAAAATATATGTAACGGTGATAATATAAGTTACGTTGCGTTTTAGATGAAATAACACATATTTGTGATTGGCGTGAATGATTAAAAAGTAATGTACCTAAACATCGGTATTATTTTTTATAGACAAAACTTACTCGATATCGATAAAAAAAATGTTTCTATCACTAGTTTGATTGCGACAGTGTTTTGTTTTGCTATGGATTTTCCGGGGTCTGTCAATTAATATATTATAGAACTTAATTGTTCAACGTCAAATGTCATTTTTCGCTTTGACACTTGACACTATACAATAAAATTTCATATTAATGGGTATGAATACGTCACTAATTTAGTACAATCATTGCAATTTGAAACCAGTTGCAAAATTTTCACTCTCTTTTCGTAACCAATTTATTAAAAGTTAAGACATAAACAAAATTGCAAATCCGATGTAAAATGATCCTTAAAATGAAATTCAAAAAGACCTATTTAAATACATAACAATTCGGTTTCTTGCCAAACAAAGTAATATTTCCTCCATCATCTTAGCCATAAGACGTCCACTGCTGAACATAGGCTTTCCTATTGGAACTTCACATGTACCGGTTGGAAGCGACCTGCATCCAGCGTCTTCCGGCGACTTTAATGAGCTTGCCTGTCCATCTTGTGGATGGACGTCCTACACTGCGCTTGCTGCGTGGTCTCTACTTCTTTTGACCCCATCGGCCTTCTTTACGTGCAATGTGGCCTGCCCATTGCCACTTCAGCTTGCTAACCCCGTGGGCTATGTCGGTCACTTTAGTTCGCCTACGGATCTCCTTATTTCCCTTCCCGGAATATTTCCTTATATAGGAAATATTACGGGTAATGTCGGACATCACTGTTTTTAACTAAAATGTATAAACATGTCATTCAATTTTCATCTCTATTATAAACACATAGAGTTCATATTTAACTGACGAATGAAATCACAGAACAGTTAATACTCAAAGCAATTTCAATTCTATACACTTCCATACTAAGTCCAATTTGCAATATTGAAATTGGTTTGAAACTAGTATTCAATTTTGAGTCGTATTTCAAAGGAGATAAGGCTCATTTTCATTTGAAATGTTTTCTTTTACACCCCGAAAACGGAGAGGCCAAAATTAATCCGATTGTAGTCTAGAGATTTGTGGTCGGAATGATGTGTGTGTAGATAATTATGAGAGTTGGTACTATTCATTCTACCTGGGCAAGTCCTTAACCACTGCCCGGAGACCTATAAAAAGGTCTCCCATTGAACGCCATTTTGAATTTTAATGACAAACCACGACTTTGACGACCGGTCTGGCCTAGTGGGTAGTGACCCTGCCTATGAAGCCAAAGGTCCTGGGTTCGATTCCCAGTCAGGGCATTAATTTGTGTGATGAGCACAGATATTTTGTTCCTGAGTCATGGGTGTTTTCTATGTATTTAAGTATTTATATGTATCTATTTATTATATATATCGTCGTCTAGTACCTGCAACACAAGCCTTATTGAGTTTACCGTGGGAATAGGTCGATTTGTGTAAGAATGTCCCGAAATATTTATTCTATTTTTATTTATTTTATATACTGCGATCGCCAACCCGCCTGTCAAGCGTGACGATTATTGGTACAGTCAGCAGCAGAAGTAACTAACCAGGTGTTCAGAATGATCTTGGGTTGCTCTTATTCTCTTAACAATAAAGTATAGTCTAGCCTAGTTAGGTGCCCTAGCGGTAAGAGCGTGTGACTTGCAATCCAGAGGTCACAGATTCGAACCCCGGTTTGTACCAATGAGTTTTTCAGAACTTATGTACGAAATATCATTTGATATTTACCAGTCGCTTTTCGGTGAAGGACAACATTGTGAGGAAGCCAGACTGATCATAATAAGGCCTAGTTTACATTCAGTTGGAAGGTCAGATCATCAGATGGCATTCATAGGATTCGTTGCCAAGCGGACCCCATGCTCCCATTAGGATGATATCTATACATTTTTATGGGGTCAGTAGTAAGTAGGTACTAAAAAAAACTATATTTGGGCCATTTTATTTTAAGTTGTATAGGTACTTAACTTTTGTTAAATTTGGATTTTTTTGTGTGGTTTCTACTAAGAATCAGAAGGTCTTTCGAGCCTGGTAGGAGAAAAAATGGGTCCCAAGCTTTTGTATTCCCTTCCGTTACTATTTTTCATACATTTCATATAGCGGTAACGGAACGGAAGTAATAAAAATGTATGAAAATTTTGGGACATATTTTTTCAAAAATCCAAATAAAAAAAAGTTGAGTATACAACTTTAAATAAAATGGCCCATAATGCTTTTAGTGAATAACTCTGCCGTGTGATGCCGGCTGACTAGAATAGCACCACCCCATCTCCTCCCGCCAGTCTCGTAAGAGGCGACAAAGGGAAAAATCCTACGGACGGGCAGCAGCGTCCGTCGAAACCCAATCTACAGCTACTGCGGTCGCCAACCCGCCTGCCAAGCGTGGCGACTGGCAACTACTCCCAAGATGACACAAGTCATATTTGTGGGAGGCCTATGTCCAGCAGTGGACTACGTACGGTTGAAATGTAATGAATAACTCTTTGGTTAAACTATAAAACCTCATATTTTATAATGATATTGCCATTTTCAAGCAATAAGAGTGCCTAGCCCTGTTCGCGTCGACAACGCGTCATGGACCTAAGGCTCTCCGTAATTAACGTTGTCTTTGTCTTTGGTATTGTCCTTAGGCCTTAGGCCTTGAGGGATGGGCAGCAGGATCCATAATGGTGGCATATACAACGATCTCCAACCCGCCTGCTAAGCGTAGTTGCCAAACACAAAGAATCTGACTTACTGTTCTTCTTGCAGGCAGGCGGCATGCCGGCCCAGGAGCCGTCGGCCTGACAGCTCCGGCTTGCCAAACCGACCACGTGGAAACCATGGGTGCAGGTGTATACAGCCCTGAAAAAAAAAACATAGGGGTAATTTCAAGATAATAAAGATAAATAGTTATTTGTTATACAAGGGGGCAAAGTTCTTTTTTATGACAAAGGCAACAAACGAGCAGATGTATCGCCTTGGGCACCCGCAAACCTGGGGGTCACAAGCGCGTTGCCAATCTGTCAGTGTTTACCTTCTCGTGCTAATATTGAGACCCGAGCTAGCGAAAGAATCTTGGCGTCTTGAGCATTGGGAGAGTGCCAAAGCACGGGAGGGGAACACACTTTGCTACCGACTGAAACACACCATTTTTCACCCCACTACCGCGAGGAAAAAAATTACTCTAAAACTTGAATAATGTATTAAATTATTGAAATACATCATTTATTATTCAAAAATATTGAATAAAAGAACATTCAACCAGCTAACATAAAAAAACTCGATTAGTAATAAACTATTTGTATGAAATTACTATCCACGCTTGTGAATAAAATGCAACTTTAAAGAACAAGATATAAATATAATATACAAATACTTAAATAAATATATAAACACATCATTCCATTTTGGAACCTTTCAATATCCGGGTCTCAATATTAGCACGAGAAGGTAAACACTAACTTTGCTCCCTTGTATAATATAAATATGTAAACATATTGTTAAACTTACTTGTCGCCAAAGAAACGTCCAGTAAGCACCACTTTTCCGTTTTCTGGCTGTTCCAACTCTGGACATTCGCGGTCTATGAACAAAAGTAAAAAACTAACTTTAGAAAGAAAAGTAAGAAATAGTAGTTTATGCATCTATGTATAATGAAGGGCACTCGTGTGATGTTATTATGAAACGAGCCGAAAGCGAGATTTTAATAAAATTTGGAATTAGCTCACTCCCTGGATTAACATATAGGCTAAGTTTTTTCCCTAATAATCCGCGGGTATAAAAAAATAACGTTTGATAACTAACTGCTTAATGAATAACGAACCTATGAAAATTGCAATATTGTTCAAAACGAATATAAGCTTGATAGGCGGGTTGGTGATCGCAGCTGTTGATAAGCTTTCGACGCTGCTGCCCATCTGTCAGCTTTTAGATTATGAGGTATGAATAGCGGTGCGTTTTTCTTGGAGTTTTCATGAAAAATGCTGAGAGGTAGGGCACAGAGAACTACCATCACGCTTGAGTCTGGAGAAGCCCAACTGGGGAAGTACCTCCTCCTTACAGACCACAGCCATAATAGCCCTGCTACCTTTCAGGTATGTAGTGTTGTATTCCTGATGGTAAGGTTCCCAGAGCTTCAACAACTTTTAGGGTAGGCAATGCGTGAATCCTCTGGTGTTGCAGGCAACCATGGCTACGGTAAATGGTAACGGGCACTATGCTTGCCACCGTCGTTATATTAAAAAAAGCTGTCTGATAATAAGGCAAGCCAGAAATCGGGCTGGACTCGCCGCCATCTTTAGGTAGTTAAATACTTATACTGCGAAACGTGGACCATGACGCAACGGGACAGAGAAAGATTACAAGCTTTTGAAATGTGGTGTTGGCGGAGATTGGAAAAGATAAGTTGGACGGAGAAGAAGACAAATGAGGAGGTTTTGCATATAGTTAATGAAAAAAGAAGTTTATTGAATGTTATTGAAAATAGAAGAGGTAAAATGATAGGACATCTACTTCGTCACGATGACTTGATTAAAATAATAATAGAGGGAAAGATAGAAGGGAGAAGAAAAAGAGGAAGACCGCGAAGAACTTACATGGAGCAGTTAAAAGAAAAAGTTGAAGTTGTAACTTATAGAGAATTGAAGAAAAAGGCAGAGAATAGACCCGAATGGAAATTACTCCACCGACAAGAGCCAAGTTCTTAAATATATGATGATGAAATACTTATAGTAAGTTTAAGTCAAGTTAACGCAATCTGTTAAATTGAAATACAGATCTGTAGATATTATATAAAATCATCATTCTTAATGACAAAAGTTTTTAACAAAAGGGCGCTCCACACAGAAGTCAGAATCCGTCAAAAGGCTTAATTAAATTTGTACTTTGATTAATATTTGCAATTAATTATTGTCGTAATACGAGAGGAATTTATTACGACTTTACTACTTAGTTACAAAGTAGAGCTGACGTTTTTTTTTATAACAAAGGTGGCAAAAGAGCAGACGGATTGCCTGATGGTAAGCAATTACCGTTGCCCATGGGCACCCGCAACACCAGGGGAGTCACATGCGCGTTGCCTACCCTAAAAGTTGTTGGAGCTCTGGGAACCTTACTCACCAGGAATACAACACTACATACCTGAAAGGTGTGCTATTATGGCTGTGGTCTACTGTAAGGAGGAGGTACTTCCCCAGTTGGGATTCTCCAGACTCGACTCGACTTCGCTGTGTCCTACCTCTTATTGTTGGACGTAGTTTAAGGACATACCCGGGTCCGGGTCCGGGCCCGTGTAATTATATCGCACTATACATGTTTCTGGTAAGCTCTGGTACCCATTTTCAAACCGAGTCAGGACACACCGCTCTCGTTGAGGGTGTATCGCTCACTAGCCTAGTGCGATATAATTACACGTGAGTTTATCCGTTTGTAAGTAACCTACTACCTGAGGCTCTAGTGTAAGTTTCTTTTGACGTAAAAAAACGCCTCTAACGCGTAAGTGATAATGTTATTTATATGGGTAACTCTAACGCGATAGTGACGTTTTGTTACGTTAGAAACTTATATTATGAACGTGACTTAACCGCGTATATTAACTTTAAAATTTACCTCCGACGTTTCGAAGACGACGTTGTCCTCGTGGTCTCGGATTAAGACTGGCTAAAGTTCACATCAACATCTTCTAGCCGCGCGAGTTTTTCGAACTACCCGCACTTGATCTTGTTTATCAACTTGAACGTTTTGCGCACTAGGGATGTCACTCGGTCGACACACTACACTCATGATATCAGAATATTTAACTTGTGGTATTTGACGCCTGCATTTACTAATGATTGGATTCCATGAAGATGAGATCCTGAAACCATCGTCCCGATTGAAATTATAATGTTTTTTTTTATTTCATGGCTTCACGAATTTTTGCCCAGTGCGACACAATTACAGCGGGATCCGTCTAACTTTTTCAATATATTACAAAGACACGAAAGTTTAAATACAAATCAAATGAGTTTCTCGTAAATCGATAGCCACAAAGACTGTCCACTCAAGATCTTGGGAACAAAGGCTAGCTGACCTTGTAAAGATGTCGAGACTCTTCACAGCCAGATATAACCTTGAACTGGGGTGCTTACTTTTTAAAGTTGATTTTTGTACAGGCTAGTTAAGACTTTAGCATAAGCTGTAGTTTCTTCTGTCAATATTTTTTGTATATATGTATATGTCTTATTATGTTTTTCCAGTACCTACACGGAACATGGTTTGGAAACTTATTATGGGCATTTGGGAGGCGTATGCGTTATATAATAATGTATTTATCTACGTACATGTCATAAATGCTCTAAAATGCGTCCAGAAACCGTAGGCAATGACCAGCATTACCAACCATCAGAAAGATTTCAGTAGGTAATGTTAACATTACCTACTGAAATCAGTAGGTTATGAATTTAAATTTGGAACAGCTGTCAAATTCAAGTGGGGTGTCTAATCTAGTATCTATAGATATTAAAACAGCCATTGATACGAAACGCCAATTCGTTATGTTTTTTTAATATAAATCGAACGACATTCGAAGTCGAGTGACAGTAGAATAGGGAGTTCATTCGCTTGTCTATGGTTTAAAAAAAAATTGACTGAGATACGAAATACGCAACGCCGCCGTTCCAAGCTGTCATTTGTTTTGTTCGTTGACTTTTTAATGTTTCTAGTACTAAGTCATTTCCCTACGGTTTCTGAACCCATCTTAAAACATTTAATGATATGTGTGTAGATAAAGTAGTGTACAAACTATACATAATTAGGTATTACAACAATCGTGTGATATTATTATAACATAAACCCACACTCTTGTTGTAATGCCCTTCATTATGCACAGATACATAAACTACTATTAAGTATGTAAGTAATGTATTTACCTCCATGTATTAAGCAATATGTTAATGTGTACATTTTGCAATTATAATTTTTTTTTTCGATGTCATTTGTCTGTTGTTTTCATTAGATTCAACATAAGTAAGTACTTTTATCGGAAATCCGCCTAACAAGCGTGGCGATAATTGAACCCCTAACCTAACCGACCAGAAAAATGGACAAAATCCCCTGCTTTCCGGAGTCCCATGTTCGAGTCTCGCCCGAGGCAGTAAATTTTTCAAATTTCCCTTTATTTTTGAACCTCTTTGCTCTGAGATCGCTGTTTGTAATAAATAGGGGCAGCCTTGACAACCCGCCTGCCTGCTCAGAATTCGCTCACTGTGGCGGTCAGACGGGGAGGACCATGTCCGGCACAGGACGTCTGATAGTAAATTCTCGAATAACTTACCCTACTTCCCCAGGGTTTTACACTCATAATTCTGAACTACCTGACAGATTCATCTCATACCAGTATATGTCAATGCCAAGCGAAATCCATCCTTATCCCAACACTTTAACGACTATTACAACCATACTTAAAGCAGTGGACAAATCATATCGCAGCGCAAATCCACGCGATTCTCACCCGTAGATGTTAGATAATAATGAATGAAATAGCGTGTAAAGTTTAGTTAAATATTTAAGGATCTAATTTACATACGCGTGACCGGAATAAGGGTGAGCGATCATCCCTCTACGTGTATGGAGGACTTGGTATGGCCATTAACTCTTAAATTGACTCTGTGGAATAATAAGCCGACTTCATTTCGACGACAGGTTTGGCCTAGTGGTTACTGACTGCCTTTGAAGCCGATGGTCCTGGGTTCAAATGCCTAAGGCCATTTATCTGTGTGATGAGCACATTTGTACCTGAGTCATGAGTGTTTTATATATGTATCCCGTGGGATTGAGATGTTTTCCCGCTGGAAAAAATAACCTATGTCACTCTCCATCCCTTCAACTACCTCCACTTAAAAAATCACGTCGATTCGTCACTCCGTTTTGCCGTGAAATACGGACCATCAGGCACACTTTCGCATTTATAATATTACTATGGATTTAAGTAGATAATTGTATATTATACATATCGTTGGCTGAGCCACAACACAAGCCTTCTTGAGCTTACCGTGGGGCTTAGTTAATCTTTATTAAAATCGCTCCAGCCGTTTAGACGTGAAGAAGTAACAAACATACACACTCACAAACTTTTGCCTTTATAATATTAATGTCGATTTAAGGTAGGTAACACTGTACTGCAATAATATATACACAGTGACTAGTATAAACGTCGGACATATGAGTTTTAAATCTGCTGGCAAAGCTTTTGGTACAAAGCCATGCATATGTAGAGTCGACTTTTAGAGCCATGCATAATATGTACGCCCGAATACGAGCTTTAAAGCTGTCTCGCTGAGAGCTTTAGAAAATTTTATACAATTTGGAGAGCATAGTAAAGTAATATTGCTGTAGTTTTTTTTGTTATACAAGACTGACCAGCGTTTGACCTCAGTCACATCTGATGGTAAGTGTCGACGAGGTCGAAGGTGTAGCACGCCTATTCAATCTTGTCTTGAAGAGACCCAAATTATATCTTTCCGGGAATACAGACGAAAGAAGCGAATTCCATTCCTTAGCATCTCGCATTAGGAAGAAAGAAGCGAATCGAATGAATGGAATATGCACAACGTAAGGATGAAACCGTTCCCCTCGCCAGAGCCCTGAGTGTAAGTTTTTAACGTAACAAAACGTTACCATCGCGTTAGAGTTACCCATATAAATAACATTATCAGTTACGCGTTCGAAGTTTTTTTACGTCTAAAGAAACTTACACTGGATAAGAGCGTCTGGACGTCCGGTGGTGGAACAGAGATGGCAGAATTAAATCGTGCAATTCCTGTGCACACTCTCCAATATGTGTCCTGTAAAACACAGACAAACTAGCAACCTTGCAACGGCGCTCAAGGCTCAGTAACCTTACACTCACTAATTCAGGATCGCCAATCGCCAATGAGCCTGCAAGCTCGGTGCTCTATTGAATCCAAAGCAGTCAGCTAATACTTGGCAGACCCGTCTCAAGGGTGATAACAGTATGTACTCTGAATCATTCCAATGTTATTAGTTCAGGTACAGTAAAGGTCATGACCTAAAGAACGTTTAATATATCTCGTGTTACGCTTCCCCTTTCCCTTTCAAGTCACCTTCTGACGAAAACATACAGGGGTATGTTTCGTTTGAAACAGTCGCGTTTCTGGACTCATTAAAATTGGCCAGAAGTATTGAGCAGCCATGCTTATATATCATCATCATAATTTCAGGCGTACGACGTCCACTGCTGGACATAGGCCTCCCGTAAATATGACTTGTATCATCATTGAGGGTAAATGCCATAGTCGCCACGCTTGGCAGGCGGATTGGCGATCGCAGTAGCTGTAGGTTGGATTTCGAAGGACGCTGCTGCCCATCCATCAGTGCTTTTTATATGAAAACTCGATAATTTAGTATTTACATCTTTGCTGACGACATCAACTAATTTAAACGGATTAGGTTAGGTTAGGTTAGGTTAGTTGGTCGTTGCGGTGACTGGTGATTGCATAGAACATTTGCAATAAGTCATTTCGTTGTAGATTATTGGTGCTTTTGAAATTTTTAGATTTAATTAATTTGTTTAATTTTAGTAATATTATTTATCTTGTTATTTCCCTTTATAATTGTATTTAATAAAATGTTTTCTTATTAATTGATCTTAGACATATACATAGGCCGCACTAAAAGTTATGCGCAACTGGTCACTCGGAAACATTTGAATTTCGACTTAGATAACATTTCAAAATACAGACTTTTGTTTATGGAATCTGATATAAATTGGCGGGAAACTGATCGTCATTTGTTTTTTTATGTCATATCGAAGTAAACCGTTTGCATAGAACATGGATTTGACGCGAAAAGATTTTAGAGTATTGATTTTCTACGATTTTAAAAGTTCTCTGACGCCTCACCAGTGTAGCGCTCGCCTTCAAAATGCTTTTGGGCTTGAAGCACCTCTTCTAAGCACTGTGAGGCGATGGTACGCGGAATTTAGTATGGGTCGTAATACTCTTGACGATGAATTTCGTGAAGGTCGACCATCCACCGCGGTCAATGAAGATAATGCGGCTGCCGTTAGACGACTCGTCGAAGGAAACCGGCGAATTACCTACGACGAAATTCGTGGACAATTGGGGATAGGTATGAGCCAAATACAAAAGATTTAACATGATTATTTAAAAGTCAGGAAGATTTGTTGTCGGTGGATTCCTCATGAACTGACTCCACTGCAGAAAGACGTGCGAGTAGATTGGTGTAAAGAAATGCTGCAAAAATACAAGCAAGGGACTTCAAATGCCGTTTACGACATCATTACAGGAGACGAAACTTGGATTTATTGTTACGATCCGGAAAAAAAACAACAGTCCAGTGAATGGGTCTTTGAAGGCGACAGTAGGCCAACGAAAGTTCAACAAGCCAAAAGCGTTGCCAAGCAAATGATCGCCTGTTTTTTTTCAAAGACTGGGCATATCAGCACAGTTCTTCCAAATAATAAAAGAACAGTAAATGCCGATTGGTACACCACAATTTGTTTACCTACGGTTATAAAAAAAGTTCGTGAAAGAAGACCAAGAAGCCGCACCCTTCTGTATCATGACAATGCGTCTCCCTATACCGCAAAGAAGACTTTAGAACTTTTGAGATCCGAAAATGTGGAGGCTGTCACACATCCGGCCTATAGTCCAGACTTTACACCCTGTGACTTTTATTTATTCCCCAAAATCAAAGATTTGATGAGGGGTTTGACATTTAAGACTCCTGAAGAGGCAGTGACAACATTTAATATGCACGTGGAAAACATGCAATCAAGTGATTGGGCCTCGTGCTTTCAAAAATGATTCGAGAGGATGAAAAAGTGCATAGAATGTAAGGGAGAATATTTTGAGAAGCAGTAAATGTATTGTTATTGTTCTAAATCGTTTTATTTAAAAGTTACGCAAAACTTTCAGTGTGGCCCTCGTAGTCATACTCGACATCTCTACTGACTACATTGGTGCTTTTTGTTTTCTTATTTAATACGTACTTTTAAGTATTATTAACGGATGTCCAGTTCGTGGTCGCCACTCCAGAACCTTTCTGCCCCAACGGCCATCGGTTCTGCAAGCAATGTGCCCCGCCCACTGCCACTTAAGTTTGGCGATCCGGAGGGCTATATCGGTAACTTTGGTTCTACTGCGGATGAAATCATTCCTGATGTGATCACGCAGGGACACTCCCAACATAGCCCTCTCCATTGCTCGAACTGGAAGGCGCAGCGTAGGTAGGCCTCCCACAACGTAGGTGGGCTGACGACCTAGTTAGAGTCGCGGGATACCGCTGGATGTGGAAGGCGCAGGATCTCTTCTTGGGTCGTTCTGGGGGAGGCCTATGTACAGCAGTGGACGTCTTTCGGCTGACATGATGATGATGAACTCATGTCCTCTCGTTGTGTGCATATATTAAGGTTTGAAATATCAGAAGATGGTTTAAATGTTTAGAAAGAAATGGCTTTTAGAGAAAGGTAGAAGAAAAATTAAAAAAAAAAAAACAAGATGGCCGATGGTCGAATAGTGCTCGAGCGGAGACCACGGGCTAGCAAGCGCAGTGTAGGACGTCCACCTACAAATTGGTCATACGACCTCATTAAGGTCGCTGGATGACGCTGGATGCACGCTTCCAACCGGTACATGTGGAGGTCCATGGGGGAGGACTATGTTCAACAGTGGACGTCTTATGGTGATGATGAGGTCAGCTCCGCTCCAGTCTTGTTCCGTGTGAATCGTCTCGCTTGGACGCGGAATATTTGGTCCCGTATGATCCCGAGTGACCCCGGGGAGCCGCCCGGGACCATATTGTTTCAAGTTACACTGCCCGGTAGGAGTTCAATTTTGTAACGTCACGTATACAAGTCACACGCAAATTAGTAGAGCCTGAGGTGGGTGTTCTGTGTGGACAGTTTGGTGTATTAAAGTACGGTTAGAATGTCGTACAGGTGAAAAACTTAACTGAAGAACCATGTCTATGTAGTTGTGCAGAGAACTGATCTCAAATTGTTTTTATATTAGGCAGAAACGTCTGCTAGCATATCATCGATATTTAAATATTTTAAATCGAAAGAACTCGAACGTTGACGAGAACATTGTTATCGATGAATCCTCAATCAAAATTTGAGATTTCGATGCCGTAATAGTACATTTCGGTACTAGTGAAAAAAATTTTTTTTCGACGAGGGTGAACGTTGGAGCCCGAGTGAAACGAGGGTGACAATCACCCGAGTCTTAAAGAAGTTTTTACACGAGTATCGAACCTAATTTTTCATAGCAAGTGCCTTAAAACGTGAAATTTACGCACGCGAAGCGTGCGAAAAGTGCACTTTTTACGCACTAGTTAGGAAAAAAGAGTTCAATACTGTTTCAGTAGATGTCGCTACACGTCCAAGCGGTACTCGTAACTCCAAGTCCAAGCGGTACTCAAAATAATGATTTTAAAACCAGTAAAACATTTTCGTTTTCTACACATATTAACTAAAACGAAACGCTAACACTGCAGTGATGTATTTGGGAATTTCAGCATTTAGTGTATATTAATTACCGTGACTTAAAGAAAAGTGCCGTGTGCCAACCCGCCTGCCAAGCGTGGCGACTGTGGCAACGACCCCCAAGATGATACAAGTCATATTTGTGGGAGGCCTATGTCCAGCAGTGGACCGTATACGCCTGAAATGTATGTAAATCTATGTAATGTATAAAAAAGTTAAGTTTAAGACTTATGAAACGATCATCAAATCTAAGTATTTATAGAGAAATGCTTAATTATTGCACGTTGATTGGGGAGGGGGACACTGTTTTCTGCGAAGTTCCATTTAGTTTGTTATTCCTTTATTTTGAATTTATTTTAGTTCAACCGCTTAGGTCTAGCGGTAAGAGGGTGCGACTTGCAAACTGGAGATCGCCGGTTCAAAACCCGACTCGTACCAAGCAACAGTAGACCTGAGTATTTGACATAGATCCCTCAAAGCGATCCTGAGAAAAATAGTCTTGACAGATAGAAAAACGGACAACAAACTGATCCTAAGGTACGGAATCTTAAAAAGTTAGTCTTTTTTTACACACGACTGACCAGCGTTTGACCTCAGTCACACCTGATGGTAAGTGTCGACGAGGTCGAGCGTGTAGCGCGCTGGTTCAGTACTTGTAACAACCTATTCCCTCTTTATTACTCTATTAATCTCTGTGGAAATTCCAAGTAGCTTCTCCCCTATTTTCTCCTTGTTTTTTGGGTCAAGGTAACATCCATTAAACAACAATGAAATCCCCTTAAGTAAGTCCGAACCGCTTTGTACATTTTTTAGCGTAGCTTTAAAAATATTCCAACAATTCCAAAGTTGAAAAACTTGGTGGCTTCTGTTACGCACTAGTGATGGCGGGTGAAATGTCTGGGTGTTTGGATTATTATTATTTAGTTTCTCCGGATGTTTTCGTATCTAATATCTTTAAGTGTAAATACTAATTCAGCTAGGAAAATTCCGTAAAACTGGATGAATAGGATATATTCCAATACACCCCAACTCCAGGGTCACATAGCATTTATTTAACACAAATCCTCATTAATTTATTATAAATACAAAAATATTTTTTTTTTTTACATTTTTTTATTACGCAGAAACGTCTGCAGAAAGGTCTAAGCGTTACTCGGAGCACAATTGGTAGTGCACTGGGCTAGTGATCCAGTGGTTGTAGGTTCGAGTCCCGCATCGAGTCAAATTTTCTATTTTTAAGTACAAAAATATTGTTAGTAAATAATACAGGAATAATAAATACTAATGAGTTGATCTGATGCTGACCATAGCAAATACTAAAACACACATGATAAACCCGTGGTGTTTAGGTTCGTTGGAATTTTCTAGATGATTAGTTGGTGATTGTGCAAAAAGAAAGTACATACGCTTGAACTAAAATTGGCATTTTTGACAAAAACTTATTGTATTTATTGTTAGTATATGAAATAGAACTACACGAAACATATATTCTTAAAAGTCTTTTATAAGAAATGTGTATAAAATAACATCCGTAAGACTGTTGATACTAACATCTGACAACCGAGCTGGCCTAGTGGGTCACTACCCTGCCTATGAAGCCGATGGTCCAGGGGTCAAATTCCAGTCAGGGCATTTATTTGTGTGATGAGCACAGATATTTGTTAGTGAGTCATGGGTATTTTCTATGTATGTAAGTATTTATATGTATCTATCTATTATAGATATCTTCTAGTACCTCCAACACAAGCCTCAATGAGCTTATCGTAGGACTCGGTCGTTTGTGTAAGATTGTCCCGAAATATTTATTTATTATCCTACACTCGGCGGCTATTTTTCCCATCCCTAGCAAAATTCTTTCTTCCTAAGTTATTGTTGTAGAACCCGGAGTTTTAAAGGAACATTTCTAGCTATTTATAGAAATTCCATTTAGCCGGCTTTGAGTACCCAGGTTTATTGAAAATGCATTTACTTTGGTGACATTTATGAAATGACTTACTTTTAAGTCAAAGGAAGATTTTCTTGACGAAAAATAGTAATATATCAAGCTGGATAATGTACTAAGTCGACCGCTGGTCATGGGACACCCTCATATACTGTGAAAGCCGCATGGGGGGTTATGCGATAATAGCTACGCTTGGCAGGTGGGTTGGCGATCGCTTCGTTTGACGGCAGGTAAAATAACGATTAAATAATGGGCACGATTGAATTAACTGAAGGACCATGTCTATGTAGTTGTGCAGATAATTAATATGGAACTTACGACATTTGAATATAGAACGCCGACATGAGTGTACACACGTTACTACTACATAGGCCAGGTGTTTTAGCTAAGTTTTTTACCTATATCGCATATTAAGTAAATATGCATTTACAGCGATTTTCAGAAGTCTTATTAATAACACCCCGACCCGGGTGTGTCCTTAAACTACGTCCAACAATGAGAGGTAGGGCACAGCGAAGTAACATCACGCTTGAATCTGGAGAAGCCCAACTGGGAAAGTACCTCCTCCTTACGGAAGACCACAGCCATAATAGCACTGCTACCTTTCAGGTATGTAGTGTTGTGTTCCTGATGGTGAGTAAGGTTCCCAGAGCTTCAACCCACTTATAGGTAGGCAACGTGTGACTCCCTTGGTGTTGCGAGTGCCCATGGGCGACGGTAACTGCTTACCATCAGGCAATCCGTCTGCTCGTTTGCCACCTTTGTCATAAAAAACACGTGAAACTAATATTTCAGTTCTTATTAGCCAAGTTTCTATTTTAAAACATATAATATTGGAAACAAAGACAACAATTCTTCTCTGTTTCGCCTGAAGATTGTAGAGATAAGAGTTAATTTTAGAGAATGACTTATACAGGCCTAAATCCATACTCCATACTAATATTATAAATGCGAAAGTAACTCTGTCTGTTACCTATTCACACTTAAACCTCTGAATCAATTGCGATGTAATTTACTATGGAGAGAGTTTGAGCGACGAGAAAGGACATAGGATAATTTATCTCGCAACCATACTTTAAAGACGGGCATGACTGGCCGACGGAGTCGCGAGGAAAAGCTAGTAGTATATTATTGCATCTTTAAATTGTACCTAATTCCTAACCTCTAAACTTCTAATGTTTTAACTTTAAAACTGTATTTATTAGTGACAATAAAAACATGAATATTAAAAACAAAAACTTAAATCTAAAATCAACTAAACTTACTATCTACTAAAAGAAAAAGAAATACGTAAATATTACTAATAAAAATAATCTAAAAGCCCGCCCAGGGCCGCTCCCGACGCATAGGTGCCTATCACCCTCGCAGCGTTGCCGCGTTGAACTGCGATGGACAACCTTTGCATAAGGAACGACACGGAACGATAAAAAAAAGATCTTTTTTTTTCAATTTAGGCACATTACATGCACTTATGAACGTAAAAGAAAAATGTACACCGGTTCTAACCCTACACCTCTGACCCGAGAAGATACCGGCAAGAAACTACGGCGGGACTTATTTTTTCAATACAGTGATACATCAAATCTTAAAGTACTTACTTACATAATTATGCGTAGTCCGATAAGAAAACATATCAAACAGTTCATTACAAGATATAACTGAAAATACTAATAATGTATAAACAAAATTGGCTTCACAAAATAGACACACTTTAATATGCTTTCTTATCTGAACTGTGTCATTTACATGATCTGGCAGTACATACAATTGTTGAAACAATTGCTAGGCGAATATCTTCGATATTTAAATCGAAAGAAAAATAGAAAAATTTGACTCGGATACCACGAAGGATAAGATAGAAAAATTTGACAAGTCTAAGCGGTACTCGGATAGCACAATTGGAAGTGCACTGGGCTAGTGATCCAGTGGTTGTGGGTTCGAGTCCCGCTCCGAGTCAAATTTTTCTATTTTTCTTTCGATTTAAATATCAAAGATATTCGCTAGCAGACGTTTCTGCATAATAAAAAAATTTTTAAAATGGGGTAGCACATTGTTATCGATGGATTCTCAATGTAAATTGAGACTTCGATGCCGTTAAGTGCTGCAATACGCTTACAATACGCTGACGGTAGATGTGACTACACGTCACCCATGATGACGTATACCGAAGGATAAGATAGAAAAATTTGTCAAGTCTAAGCGGTACTTGGATAGCACAATTGGAAGTGCACTGGGCTAGTGATCCAGTGGTTGTGGGTTCGAGTCCCGCTCCGAGTAAAATTTTTCTATTTTTCTTTCGATTTAAATATCGAAGATATTCGCTAGCAGACGTTTCTGCATAATAAAAAATAATTTAAAATGGGGTAGCACACTGTTATCGATGAATTCTCAATGTAAATTGAGACTTCGATGCCGTTAAGTGTTCAATACGCTGACGGTAGATGTGACTACACGTCACCCATGATGACGTATAATACCACGAAGGACAAGATAGAAAAAATTGACAAGCCTAAGCGGTACTCGGATAGCACAATTGGAAGTGCACTGGGCTAGTGATCCAGTGGTTGTGGGT
The DNA here is from genome assembly GCA_022674325.2 of Grapholita molesta. Taxonomy (NCBI): domain Eukaryota; kingdom Metazoa; phylum Arthropoda; class Insecta; order Lepidoptera; family Tortricidae; genus Grapholita; species Grapholita molesta. The sequence goes on along the minus strand of CP053141.2, from coordinate 1,589,207 downwards.
TCGAGTCCCGCTCCGAGTCAAATTTTTCTATTTATCTTTCGATTTAAATATCGAAGATATTCGCTAGCAGACGTTTCAGTATAATGAAAAATAATTTAGAAAGGGGTAGGACATTGTTATCGATGAATTCTCAATGAAAATTGAGATTTCGATGCCATTAAGTGTTCAATACGCTGACGGTAGATGTGACTATACGTCACCCATGATGACGTATACCACGAAGGATAAGATAGAAAAATTTGACAAGTCTAAGCGGTACTCGGATAGCACAATTGGAAGTGCACTGGGCTAGTGATCCAGTGGTTGTGGGTTCGAGTCCCGCTCCGAGTCAAATTTTTCTATTTTTCTTTCGATTTAAATATCGAAGATATTCGCTAGCAGACGTTTCTGCATAGTAAAAAATAATTGCTAGGCGGTTTAGTTAGTTTCTGGTTTGGGCCATGCATGTTTGTCTGTCAACGGGAGTCAAAGCCCCTTTCTCGCAATTTTGAATCTTCCATTTAAACGGGGGGGAGTTAGGGTACGTCTGTGGCGTTACCGCGAACCACGATATTCGTAAATTTCGGACGATTGTATCTGTCACTCTCATGTCACCTAAATTGGAGTAAAAGAGAAAAAATCCCGAAATATACGAACTTCGACGTTCGAGGTACCGCTCCTGAAGTCGGTCAAGCGATGGCCAGGATTCAAAATCCCAGCTTTAAACTCTAAAACAATCCAGGAGGAAGTTCAAAACTTTCCCACGTCGCGGTATAACTCGGACTGCGGAGAACACACGTTGCTGAGTAGGGTAGGAATAAAATAATCGCTTATTACTACCCACACCTAGATAATTTTCTAGCACGAACGATTTATTTTAAGTGATTGACCAAATAAAAACATCGAGTCTTGTTATCGATAAATACCACTTCAAAGTCATACAGGTAATACAAAGTCCAGTCCACTCTCTACCCTTTGCACCGGGGTTGCCCTTGAGCCATCTTTGATGTCGCTTTTTGTTGGGGCCCATCTCGCATAGGGCGAGTCACCGTCTGTACAAGATCGGTGGCACCCATCCCATCAATGTAGGTAGCCTATATTAAGTCTGCGCTAGTATGTACGTCTTGTCGTTGGAGTAGTATGTACTTATCGATAACAGGATTGTCGATATTTTTATTGTGGAAAACACTAGTTCCTGCTAGTGAAATATCTAGACACCTAAGGTAATGGCACTAATGTCGGACACTTTAAGCTGACAGGCACCAATGATGGACACTTAGTTCTTATTTCAAAAATCATAAAGTTATAAATTGAATATGTCCCAACAAATGTACAACACTTAACTCCTTTGAAATAAGCACTAATGTTCATTATTGGTTCCTTGTCCATTACTGGTGCCGTCACCTTATATATTTTTCTAGCAAATGTGTTTGTTACCTCTTCACGCTTAAACCGCTGAACCACTTGGGATGAAATATGGTATGAAGAGAGTTTAAGCTACGAGAAAGGACATAGGATAATTTTTATCCCGCAACCATACTTTAAAGACGACCACGGCTGGCCGACGAAGTCTCGACGAAAAGCTAGTTTAATATACGATATTAATTCCCGTTTATTTGTAATAATATATTATTATTTATTATAATTTATTTTAAAAGATCCATCCCTACCCTATGGCATCTTCGGAATCCTTCCGAAACTTACCCGGTCAAAGTTCTGTCGTTGTCAAAATGGCGAGATCTCGTAACCGACTCAACTGAAAAACAGCTTAAGTGACTAAGATTCCAAGCTGAAAAATGCCGTTTGATCATTTGAACGTTTGAGGAGCAACAGTATAGGTGATAAAAGCCGTAAGCGGCAGTTGAAATGTAAGTAAAAATTGCATTTTTCAATAAAACCTGAAGAGCAGTAGTTAAACTTTATTCTTATACCTGAGTAACATTACAGTGGAGGCGGGACATTTTTTTTCTTAAACAAGACAGACGCAATATCCACTAAGCCAGATGTGGTCAGACTGGTAAATATCAAATGATATTTCGTACATAGGTTACCAAAAATTCATTGGTACGAGCCGGGATTTGAACGTGCGGCCTCCGGATTGCAAGTCGCACGCTCTTACCGCTAGGCTACGCTCTCGAACTTCGAAACTCATTCACAAACAACTCGGCCAGGGGCAACACCCTCGGTTCCCCTGAGGTCAAAGGGCAACGCGAGGCCTATAAATACTATATGAGGCCGAGATTGAGCCTCTGAATGAGGTTTGAAGAGACTACATGTAGGTCGCGGACAGGTGAGGTGTATACTTGTAAACGCGCACGGATTTATTTAGGTGTTTGACATCATAGTTTTAATTATTATATTGCTCGACATGTTTCACTCGTAACGAGGAGCATAATCATGAGCCGTTCGCGTTGGCTGACCGGGGCAGACTGCGGGCCGCAGCTCTCCGCGAACGCTACCCTAGAAACTACCCTAATTTTTTTCTGGCCTTTTTTTAACAAGACTGACCGGCAATATTTAAATCGAAAGAAAAATAGAAAAATTTGACTCGCAGCGGGATCGAACCCACAACCACTGGATCACTAGCCCAGTACACTACCAATTGTGCCATATGAGTACCGCTTGGACTTGTAAATTTTTTATATTTTTTCTTTCGATTTAAATATCGATAATATGCTAGCAGACGTTTCTGCTTAATATAAAAAACAAGATTGACCAGCGTTTGACCTCAGTCACACCTGATAGTAAGTGACGATGAGGTCGAGGGTGTAACACGCTGGTTCAATATCAGCCCATTCACTCTTGCCCTGAAAATAACTATATTATATCTTTGCGGGAATACAGACGGAGAGAGCGAATTCCATTCCTTAGCAGTCCGCATTAGGAAGGTAGAAGCGAATCGCTTCACGCGAATGAAGGAACATTCACAACGTAAGGATGAAACTGCTCCCCTCGCCTGGACGTTCGGTGGTGGATCAGAGACGAAGGTATTAAATCGTGCAATCTGCGCACACTCTATGCAACGTGAGCTATGCGCTTCTATTCGATGTTAAAATAACCTAAAGTAATATTCTACACAGACGAAATCACATGCTTTTTTAATCTGACTTAGACTTATAAACCGTTAAGCTTATTCGAGCTATCGTACTGTGTGGGTAGGTAGCCTAGCCTGAAAGAAATCCAGAACTCTTCGGCACCAGACTTGATTTGTAAATCTCGGGCAGATACTAATGATATCTAAATGCAATTACAATAGGCTAGTTGACAGGTTTTTATTCTATCAATCGATCCTTTTCGTTCTAGGGATGAAATGGCCTTAAAACTACACAAAAGCCAGAAATGAGCGTCAAAGTCTCACATTCGTATTTCCGCGAAAACGCTCCTTACAAAATGAGGAGAACTTATGACGTCACTTATTCCTAGCTGCGCTCTCTAAAGTATGGAAAAATTATTAAATTGCTATATGAATCGCGAAATATTGCGTTTATGTTTAAAGTTGCCTTACAATTTATTTTGCAGTAAACCGCGAGAAATCGATTGGTAACACAGTTTTTTAAAATTTCGCAAATTAAAAATGCTATTTTTTTTTAATTTTGTAATTGTGATATCTTTAAATAAAATAAGTATTTATATTCAATTTTAATTTTAATTGATTATATTCGTCATTGTGAACCCATTTCAGTTAATTTTGTTGCAAAATGTAATATTTGTCAACATCCTTATTGGGGTTTTGGAAATCAGGAACCAATTTCTATTGCAAATTCTATGACCACGGACCCCTAAAGGGTACAAGACAAATGGCCGACCCCGCGTGACTGATCCCGTTCATTCCGGTTCGATTCCCGGCTGAAATCACCCATAAAGTATTACCAGGACCAGTGACAAGTGATTTAAAGATGTAAAATTCAGGATGTTTTGATAATCATAAAATCTATAGTTAAAAAGTATATAGGTAACACTGATGGATGGCAATCATCATATTTCAATTAATTTTCAATTATCCAGTGAACTTTATAGCTAATATAGAAGTCCCTAGTTAATTGACATTATTGCCACCAAAACTTATATGCCTGCTAATGAAATGGACCCGGGTATGTCCTTAAACTACGTCCGACAATGAGAGGTAGGGCACAGCGAAGTACCATCACGCTTGAGTCTGGAGACGCCCAACTGGGGAAGAACCTCCTCCTTACAGAAGACCACAGTCATAATAACACTGCTACCTTTCAGGTATGTAGTGTTGTGTTCCTGTTGGTGAGTAAGGTTCCCAGAGCTTCAACCCCCAAACATCCCCCAAAGGCCGGCAACGCGCTTGCGACTCCCTTGGTATTGCGGGTGCCCATGGGCGACGGTAATTGTTTACCATCAGGCAATCCGTCTGCTCGTTTGTCCATTATCATAAATAAAAGAATCAGTAAAAATATTGTTACAGTCACCATCAGATATATCACATCACATCACATCACATCATCAGCCTATCGTAGTCCACTGCTGGACATAGGCCTCCCCAATTTCACGGTAATCGATATATCAAACACGATGGGTGTTCGATATATCGATTACCGGAGTTGCGGAGTTGGTCAAAAATATCGGAGCAACGCCTCTATTGTCAAGGCGGTAAATTGTATGTTCAGATATTTATGACCACCACAGCTCCGAAATATCTTCGTCGACTGTACAAACTCAACGACTCAATTATTGTGCCGCCTTCACCAATATCGCACAAAAACACTTCAAATTGAAGTAAGAATTTTCATGTATACGCTATATTGCTTTGCACACTCCACACTCCTTTCCCAGACAGTCTAGCAGACAGCAATATACATCGACTTTACAACCCCGACGTCTAAATGTGACGTTTATTGTAGTCGCCATGATACATCGGAGCTGTGGAGGTGGTCACAAATATCCAAACAACGCCTTTATTGTCAAGGCGATAAAGTGCATGTGACTAATTTGTGATCACTATACGTCGGACTATAGGGGGCAGTTTGAGGGCAAGGTAAAGTTTACAAAAAAATCTTAACTTACGAGTATTATAATATACCTAGTATTTGTAACATAGTAAATTAAATGAGATCATTTATTCATCTTTAATGTGTAAATACTCCTTGAAGTTGTTTTATTCCTTTCTAACAGGGCAATTGTCTGAGGAACGGATAAAGCTAAATTAACTTTTTCGCCATTTTGACTTACCTATATGTGTAGTCCAAGTACGTTTATAAATAACGCAGTTAGTTGCTATGATAATTGGAATATCACATTATAAATATTCGAAAGTGAATTGATTGATTTGCGAACCTTACCATTCTGACATGCCACGAAAATGCCCGCTGGAGTCCGACGTATGGGGATCACCTCCATAGCTCTGGTATATGTGATGGCGAATGTAAAATAATTTTCTAGAAACTACTAGACAGCTTTCCTTTGTCTACCGGGGAGTATTTTCTTTCTTAATTTTATCTTTTGCACAAATAGTGGCAGACAGGAGCAAAGTGTAGTGTGGGAAAATATATTTTTGGGATGGATATGTATAAATAAGTTTAACAGAATATCCTTACAAAAATTTACTGAGGACCACGGCAAGCTAATTAAGGCTTGTTACTTCATAAAGTATTATTTTAATGTTTATCATTTTCCGCGAGGCAAAAGTAAAAAATAATTAGGGTATTTTCAAGGCAAGAGTTAATAGGCTGTTATTGAACCAGCGTGCTACACCAGCGACCTCGTCGACACTTACCATCAGGTGTAACTGAGGTCAAACGCTGGTCAGTCTTGTTTAAAAAAAAAAACAAAAGTATTCTACGACGAGTAAATGCCGCCAGGATCCTTGGTACAGTCGCCATCAGATATATCGGGGCTATGGAGGTGTTCACAAATATCTGAACATGCACTTTATACCCTTGACAATAGAGGTGTTGTTCAGATATATGGACCACCTCCACAGCTCCGATATATCTGATGGCGACTGTACAATGCCTCAAGAGCCTTTTTTATAATTTACTAGCTTTTCCTCGCGACTTCGTCGGTCAGCCAAGCCCGTCCTTAAAGTATGGTTGCGGGATAAAAAATATCCTATGTCCTTTCTCGTAGCTCAAACTCTCTCCATACCTTAATTCATCCCAATTAGTTCAGCGGTTTAAGCATGAAGAGGTAAGACAGACAGAGTTACTTTCGCATTTGTAATATTAGTATGGATATGGATGGATATGGTAGTTACTATAGTGCTACTAGGTTAGATGGCCGTCGTTTTCGTAAAATTAGTGCCTACGCCAAATCCTGGGATTTGTTGCCAAGCGGACCCCAAGCTCCCATGAGCCGTGGCTAAATGCCGGGACAACACTAAAAAGATGATAATAGCAGTGTTAATATATAATTGAAAATCTCTGCTTTCACACAATTTCTCTGCTTTGCCTAAAGGTTGACTGGTAGAGAATGCTTTATAGTCGATGTTTAAATCGAAAGAAAAATAGAAAAACTTGACTCGAGTAGCACAATTGGTAGTGCACTGAGCTAGTGATCCAGTGGTTGTGGGTTCGAGTCCCGCCGCGAGTCAAATTTTTCTATTTTTCTTTCTATTTCAATATCCAAGATATTCGCTAGCAGACTTTTCTGCATAATAAAAAACATAAAAATAATAATAGTATTAAGTCCGCCTTTTGTAATGTAAGATTTCCTTTTGTGCAATAAAGCTTTAATAAATAAATAAAATCAAAATAATTTGATTTGTTTTTTGTTGAACATTTATATATATTATATATTTACATAGCTAAACTAAATTCCGCCTTTACTATCTATGAACCAATCCTATATCTCAACTCTTTTGTACTTCCACGACGCAGTGAATTAACCGCTATCCGGCTCCTTTTGTCTGTGGATTTATAGTTCCGCCATTTTGAACGGACGTAGCTCTATAGTCTATGGTCTAGTAAAAACAAACGGGGATTCTAGCTTCGCAGCCGGAATATCCGGGGTTTTTCTGGTTTTGCGAAGCCATTTTTCTCGTCAAAATGTCTGTGGAAATATCCTAAAAGGTTTTCTGGGAGAGACTGATAAAACCATCTGCCTGTAAGCCTGTCTATATGTATACGTGCAAAACGTATCTGAAGGACCATGTCTATGTAGTTGTGCAGATAATTAATATGGAACTTACGTTAACATTTGAATATAGAACGCCGACATGCGTGTACACACGTTACTATTACATAGGCCAGGCGCTAGCTAAGTTTTTCACCTATATACCAGTTAGCGTTCTGATATTGGATAATTAACATCATCATCATCATCATCATGTCAGCCGAAAGACGTCCACTGCTGGACATAGGCCTCCCCCAGAATCACCCAAGAAGACCGATGCTGCGCCTTCCACATCCAGCGGTATCCCGCGACTCTAACTAGGTCGTCGGTCCACCTTGTAGGAGGCCTACCTACGCTGCGTCTTCCAGTTCGTGGTCGCCACTCCAGAACCTTTCCGCCCCACCGGCCATCGGTTCTGCGTGCAATGTGCCCTGCCCACTGCCACTTAAGTTTGGCGATTCGGAGGGCTATATCGGTGACTTTGGTTCTACTGCGGATGAAATCATTCCTGATGCGATCACGCAGAGACACTCCCAACATAGCCCTCTCCATTACTCTTTGGGTGACTTTGAGCCTTCTTATGAGGCCCATAGTAAGCGACCACACTCGGATAATTAACGTTTTCATATTATTTTTCTCTCTCTTACAACCATAATATATTGTCATGAGAATTTATTAATAAACATTAAGTATATGAAGGACGACGGTTTGACCTAGTGGGTAGCGGCCCTGCCTATGAAGCGATTGTCCTAAGTCCAAATCCCAGTAAGGGCATTTATTTGTGTGATGAGCGCAGATATTTGTTCATGAGTCATGGGTGTTATATTTATGTATTTTTGTATTTGTATATTATATATACGTATTGTACCCACAACACAAGCCTTCTTGAGCTTAACGTGGGGCTCAGTCAATTTTTGTAAGGATGTTCTGTAATATTTATTTATTATTTGTTTATAAAAGCGGGTAACTCGCGCTTTCATCATCATCAGCCTACCGTAGTCCACTGCTGGACATAGGCCTCCCCAATTTCACGCCATCGTGTTCGATTTTCGGCTGTTCGCATCCAGCTCCTGCCAGCCATTTTGCGCAAGTCGTCACTCCACCTAGCCTGAGGGCGCCCTACACTACGCTTGCCGAGACGCGTTCTCCACTCAAGAACTCGTTTACCCCAACGGTTATCGGTTCTACGGCTAATATGGCCAGCCCACTGCCTCTTCAACTTGCTAATACGGTGGGCTATGTCGATGACTTTAGCTACTTTCAACTTGTGGACCAGCCGTACCGTCAGTGTCCACGTTTCGGTTCCATACATCATGACGGGTAGCGAGTAACGAGAAGCATAATAATAAGTCGCTCTTTTACTCGTATTATGGTTTAATCTCTCGATTTGAGTGTTTACTATTTTATATATTTGTATATTATTATTGTGTTCCTGATGGTGAGTAAGGTTCCCAGAGCTCCAACCCCCCTTAAAGGGCGGCAACGCGCTTGTGACTCCTCTGGTGTTACGGGTGCCCATGGGCGACGGTAATGTCGCGGTCAGTAGACGGTCGGTAAACGGTCTGCTCTTTTGCCGCCTATGTCATAAAATATATATATATATATCGTATATGTTTTGGACTCGGGTATGTCCTTAAACTACGTCCAAGAATGAGAGGTAGGGCACAGCGATGACCATCACGCTTGAGTCTGGAGAAGCCCAACTGGGGAAGTACCTCCTCCTTACTTCCGTAAGGAGGAGGTACTTCCCCAGTTGGGACCACAGCCATAATAGTACTGCCACCTTTCAGGTATGTAGTGTTGTGTTCCTGATGGTGAGTAAGGTTCCCAGAGCTCCAACCCCCCTTAAAGGCTGACAGCGCGCTTGTCAGCCCTGGCGTGCCCATGGGCGACGGTAATTGCTTAACACCAGGCAATCCGTCTGCTCGTTTGCCGCCTATGTCATACAAAAAAAAATGTTGACTGAGTACCCACACCACAAGCCTCCTCGAGCTTACCATGTGGCTCAGTCGATTTGTGTAAAGATGTTCTGTAATAGAAAAACCGTTTTTCTATAGTCTCAAACCCAAAAAATCAAATTATTCGAGTGCATCAGTGTACTGAAGTTCAAAGGATTTATTTGGACTGTAATCCCTCTATAGTTTTGGATTGAAGATTTTATTGTTTTTTTCATTCTGTGTAGTACATTTCGTAGTTAATTCTATGCCCCCAAGTATCTCCCTTGAGATCATTCCAAGCCTCTCACTTAATTTCTCAGCTAATTAGCCAGTAATATTCCCCCTCGGCCGTAATCTGGAACTTCTCGTTAAATGACACGAGAGATTTATTATTAGCGCGTTGTATGCAAAACACTGAAAGCTGGGGATTTCAAAATGCGTACAGAATACGAAGGGTTTTCTAATAATGATATCCTTAATTTTTTTTTATGACATAGGCGGCAAACGAGCAGACGGATTGCCTGGTGGTAAGCAATTACCGTCGCCCATGGGCACCCGCAACACCAGGGCAGTCACAAGCGCGTTGCCGGCCTTTAAGGGGGGTTGGAGCTCTGGGAACCTTACTCACCATCAGAAACACAACACTACATACCTGAAAGGTAGCAGTGCTATTATGGCTGTGGTCTTCTGTAAGGAGGAGGTACTTCCCCAGTTGGGCTGCCCCAGATTCACGCGTGATGGTCATCGCTGTGCCCTACCTCTCATTGTTGGACGTAGTTTAAGGACATACCCGGGTCCAAATGAAAATGAAACAAACCCATATAGCTTGCAGGATTGCACAGTTGAAGTATATTTCTTTTACAGACAAGACTGACCAGCGTTTGACCTCAGACCCACCTGATAAGTGTCGAAGAGGTCGAGGGTGCACGCTGGTTCAGTAACAGCGTATTCACTCTTGCCTTGAAAAGACCCAAATTATACCTCCGGGAATACAGACGAAGGGAGCGAATGTCTTTCCTTAGCAGTCCGTATTAGGACGGTAAAGAATCGCTTCGTGCGAATGAATGGAATATTCACAATGTAAGGATGGAACCGCTCCCCAAGCCTGGACACCAGGTGGTGGTAGTCACCATGGACAGACCACATAGCCCGGACGGGTGCGCTTTTTCTTACATACATTTTCAAGTCCTATTATCGCAAGTCCAAAAATGGTTCTGTACCCTTACCATGAGTTGTGATATTGAGGTTTTCGATAACGAGTATCGAGTTTACTATCTGTGCATCTCGCTTGAACTATTTTAGTGAGAACGAGGTGCACAGATAGTAAACTCGATACTCGTTATCGATAACGTCAATGTCACAATTCATGGTAAGGATACTGGCCTCTGAGTGTAAGTTTTTAACGTAACTTTACATCACGAACGCGTTTGCGTTTCCCATATAAATAACATTATCACTTACGCGTTCGTAAACGTTTTTTTTATGTCAAAAGTAACTTACACTAGAGCCTCTGATACCTATATACAAAATGATGATTACTCTTCATAAAATAATTTACATGTAGGATGGAGGTAAATTAATATTTTTCCTCACTCCACCCGATGACCACGAACGCCGCTAAAGGGTTCGAAACTTCGGGATGACTTTTAAATGAGTATACGCGTTTTATAGGTACGTTTTAGTTGTCCAATTCATGACATGATATGGACCCCTTCGGCTGATATGGTGATGACGATGACTTTAAAATATACAAAATATATGACAAATATGTTAAAAAAACGAATTTACCAGTAGATTTTATTTAAAGGAAATATTGAGAGGAAACTAACTCTATTTTGAAAAACAATCCACAACGGATTACTCGAGGTTTATGCCTATTTTGTTTTTGCCTATTTGCGATTCTGATATTGCGCAGGCCCGGTACCGCAAACATCGAAGTTGGTATATTTATGGAGCATCTTTCTCTTTTACTCCAATTAAGGCGTCATGAGAGTGCCAGAGACAACCCTCCGAAATTAAAGAATAACGTTGTTCGCGGTAGCGCCGCAGAATCGCTAATACGCAAAAACAAGATAGCGTAGAAATAATGACTGTGAAGCATTACGCGTGTGATCAATTTAATTTGTATGAAATTCATATTGTGCAGAATCGCGAATAGGCAAAAACAATAATAGCATAAAGCTCGTATAATCTTGAGTAACAAAAAAATTGATACAAACTCTTCCTCAATACGACAAACAAGCATTCTCCATAGCGTTTTAACCATTTTGTAAATAGTATTCGCGAGATAAAATATTCATATTTGAAAACTAGGTTACAGGGTTATCTTTACAAATTGAATGGACGAAACGTTTGAGACTGGTTTCAATGAAATTCTATATGAATAGCTGAAAGCATTTGCTATAAAAAACTGCACATCTCATTTTAAAATATGCGAGTGATCAAAATTGAAGCTTGGAAAAGGTTTTTTTCACTACAGCCTAGTTTTCTACAGCTAGTATAATTAATATTACCTACCGTAAGCAAACGTAGGTTTTCGTACTATTACCAGAGGTTCTAATGTAAGTTTCTTTTGACCTAAATAAACGTCTCGAACGCGTAACTGAAATGTTATTTATATGGGTAATAATAAAAATAAATAAATATTTCGGGACAATCTGACACAAATTGACCTAGCCCTACGGCAAGCTCAGTAAGGCTTGTGTTGTAGGTACTAGACGACGATATATATAATAGATAGATACATATAAATACTTAAATAAGTAGAAAACATTCATGACTCAGGAACAAATATCTGTGCTCATCACACAAATAAATGCCCTGACCGGGAATCGAACCCAGGACCATAGGCTTCATAGGCAGGGTCACTACCCACTAGGCCAGACCGGTCGTCAAAACTCTAAAGCTATGGTGACGTTTTGTTACGTTAAAAATTTACACTCGGGCTCCAGATCCCTTAGTCTTATAACTGAAACGATGCATAAAAAAGTAAAATCACAGATAGCGATATAACATACATAGATAACAAATTAAGTCTGTATAATGACCCCACAAATTTCCTAAGAAGGCGGAGTCTTAAAAGTCGCCTTCAAGTCTAGATTGACATCGCCTAATATTGTACTGTAGCGTAGGTTTTATCAAAGACTATTGTATACTAGGTATAATGTATGACATTTTATTTCAGCCAATCAGAGCTTCGATGGACCAATCACAACTGTTTTAATAGGATATTGGATTTTGGACCCGGGTATGTCCTTAAACTACGTCCAACAATGAGAGGTAGGGCACAGCGTTGACCATCACGCTTGAATCTGGGGCAGCCCAACTGGGGAAGTACCTCCTCCTTACAGAAGACCACAGCCATAATAGCACTGCCACCTTTCAGGTATGTAGTGTTGTGTTCCTGATGGTGAGTAAGGTTCCCAGAGCTCCAACCCCCCTTAAAGGCCGGCAACGCGCTTGTGACTCCTCTGGTGTTGCGGGTGCCCATGGGCGACGGTAATTGCTTACCACCAGGCAATCCGTCTGCTAGTTTACCGCCTATGTCATAAAAAAAAAAATCTAAATCCGAGGAAGTAAGAGTTATAGCTGTCAGTAGCATATTGCAAGATAATTTGTGGGTGCCTTTGTACTGGAAGAAAATCGCTGATCACATATAATGGTGAAACATTCAATAAAAACTAAAAGCTCTCGCCAAGATTCGAACTTGGTACATCCTGCTCCGGACTAATGGCCAGGCTAAGAGGTAAAATTATCCACTTTGAAATTCGGCGCTTTTAAATTATTCTCTAGAATTCTCACTTGAAAAATCTTATAATGCCAAGCTTTTATACCGAAATAAAACGCTTATTAGCGAATTATGGCGGTAGATGGAAATTTTAATAAATGATAAGTGTGAAACTCTCCACGTTGGGGTGGTATTCTGGTAGCTACGAAGGAAAAAACATTATTTTTTATGACAAAGGCGGCCAACGAGCAGACGGATTGCATGATGCTGAAACAATTACCGTCGCCCATGGACACCAGAGGAGTCGCAAGCGGGTTGCCGGCCTTTAAGGGGGATTGGAGCTCCGGGAACCTTACTCACCATCAGGAACAACACTACATACCTGAAAGGTAGCAGTGCTATTATGGCTGTCTTCTGTAAGGAGGAGGTACGTCCCCAGTTGGGCTGTTCCAGACTCAAACGTGATGGTACTTCGCTGTGCCCTACCTCTCATTGTTGGACGTAGTTTAAGGACATATCCGGGTCCAAATGATCACAGTGTCCTACCGCAGTCCTAGGACGCTGCTGCCACATGCTTGGCCGGAGTTTTAGGATATACAGTCGCTATTAGATATATCGGAGCTGTGAAGGTGGTCACAAACATCTGAACATGCACTTTATCGCCTTGACAATAGAGGCGTTGTTCAGACATTTGTGACCACCTCCACAGCCTCGATACCAACTGTACCAGGTCCCATCGCTTCAATTAAATCTAACCACAATACCCAATCCTCTGTCCGCTTTCTGAACAGTATTGAAATACTGCGAGCCTCACTTCAGTAAGGTATTCAGCTAATTTGTGTCAAGAGCAATTTTAAAGGTTGAGATTTTTCGACGCAAATTTTTTGTCGCTTGTTAGCTGTTGCTTTGTATTTTGTTGGCGTTGATTTTGTTTTTTCATCATCATCATGTCAGCCGAAAGACGTCCACTGCTGGACATAGGCCTCCCCCAGAACGACTCAAGCAGACTGATCCTGCGCCTTCCACATCCAGCGGTACCCCGCGACTCTAACTAGGTCGTCGGTCCACCTTGTGGGATGATCGATTATTGCGTTTAAAATATTAGACAAAAAATGTCCTAAAAAACATTTCTGTAATTGTTTGAAAAATAAATGTTGACTTTAAGCGGCAAAAAACTCGTTACAGCCATTATACAGCCCATTAATTCAGACACACACAGCATCCCCGCAGTGCAGTTCTCAGTGATTTATCTCGGCAATACGAGATTTTTCACAAGTAAAATAATGGAATAAAATCTGTTAAAATACGGTCCTGGGTTCAAATCCCAGTCATCATCTTTTTCGTATTGTCGCCTATTGCCACGGCTCGTGGGAGCCTGGTCCGCTTGGCAACTAATCCCAGGATTTGGTGTAGGAACTAGTTTTTACGAAAGCGACTGCAATCTGACTTTCCAGACTCAGAGGGTAAACTTGTTGGGGTTAGTCCGGTTTCCGTACGTTTTCTTTCAGCGATAAGCGACTGGTAAATATCAAATGATATTTCGTACATAAGTTCCGACTAACTAATTGGTACAAGCCGGGGTTAGAACGGGCTAGTCGTACATGGACTAGAACATAACATGAGTACATCAGCTGATATTCCAAAACTCAAAATGGAAGTAACCCAAAATAACTATAACACAATTAGTCGACGGAGTTCCGCGCAAGCCACTTATTTTTGGGTGCTTTGGCACTAACGGCCGATACAAAACGATACAATACTGGGCTACGAGTTGCCATACCGAGCAGGGCGCTCTACGTGTCACGCCTGCATTACTCCGCCGTGGCTGATGATGTGGTGGGGTACGTTCGCCGGAGGACTGGCTTCACGCTGACGGTGCAACAGCTGCGGGCCCGCCATTACGTGCACTTCAGCTCGTTTGTGGTGCGTGCCGCGGTCGCTTCTGGACACCATTGGAAGCGCGGACTTCTGGCCGAAGGGGGTAGTGTTTCGGAGGTTCCGGGGCAATCTGCCGAATCCTACTCCAGTGCTATCTGTGCAACAAAGCCCCACTGCTACGTTGCCAAAATGTAGATAGTGTTATTATATTTTTTATTTCATTTTTTATGTTATGTTATATATGTACTTAGTTATATGACGCATTGGTGTTACTGTTATGTCATATTAACTTATTTGAATAAATGAAATGAAATAACCTAAAGTATAGGACAGTGGGTTTATTTTTCCGCATCTGAGTGTAAGTTTTTAACGTCACAAAACGTCACCATCGCGTTAGAGTTTCCCATAAATAACTTTATCACTAACGCGTTCGAGACGTTTTTTAGGGTTCCGTAGTCAACTAGGAACCCTTATAGTTTCGCCATGTCTGTCCGTCCGTCCGTCCGTCCGCGGATAATCTCAGTGACCGTTAGCACTAGAAAGCTGAAATTTGGCAGTAATATGTATATCAATCACGCCGACAAAGTGCACAAATAAAAAGTGGAAAAAAATGTTTTCTTAGGGTACCCCCCCTATACGTAAAGTGGGGAGTGATTTTTTTTTTCATTCTAATCCTAATGTGTGATATATTGTTGGATAGGGATTTAAAAATAAATAGGGGTTTACTAACATCATTTTTGGATAATGTAAATATTTTTGGAAATAATCGCTCCAGAAGTAAAAAAAAGTGCGTCCCCCCCCCTCTAACTTTTGAACCACAAGTTTCAAAAATATGAAAAAAATCTCAAAAGTAGAACTTCACATAAACTTTCTAAAAAAATTATTTTGAACTTGATAAGTTCAATAGTTTTTGAAAAAATCTATATATATAAAAAAGAACCCCTATTTCTCTTGGTCACGCTATAACTTGAGAACGGCTTTACCGATTTGGATAATTTTGGTCTTGAAATATTTGTAGTATCTCAGGGAAGGTTTAAACAGTGAGAAATTATGAAAAAAAAATCGAGTAATATACTAAAAAACGAAAATATTGTTCCCCCATACAAACTTTATCAGCTCAAAAAAACTGTAAGCGCCGCAGGATTTTATACATCTTACGCGTTTTTCAGTAAAATGGTTTTGCTTTTGCTCGAGAAAGTCGGAAGCGCCCCAGGATTGCATATATCTTAGGCTTTTTTGCGAGCAAAATAGGTACTTAATATTATACCAGCACTAAAGTCGTTAAGGCGATAGTTTCTTACAAATTGTTAATAAATTAGCCCTTATTCCCTAAGATATGGCTGTCAAAATCTCTATTCAATGACAAGACACACTTCATCACTTCAGGCCCGGTACCACGAACATCGAAGTTTGTATATGTCGAGCATTTCTCTTTTACTCCAATTCAGGTGTTAAGAGAGTGACAGAGACAAACGTCCGAAATTTACGAATATGGTTTACGACACCTTATTTGGAGTAAAAGAGAAAGATGTTCGAAATATACGCACTTCGATGTTCGCGATACCGCTCCGGAAAACTGCGGCGCTACCGCGAACATCGAAGTTCGTATATTTCGAACATCTTTCTCTTTTACTCCTAATAAGGTGTCGTGACTCGTGACAGAGATAAGCGTCTGAAATTTACGAATATCGTTGTTCGCGGTAGCGCCGCCATTTTATGTATAATTCCGCGTTTAGTTTTAATCGTAAATAAGAATCTGCACTAATATTCATTGCAATCATTGCAAAATGCGACCGTCCCCTGCGTTGTCTTACTACTTCACTCACACTCAGTACCCATCTGAGTTTGAGTGAAGTAGTAAGGCAAATACGAACATTTCCGAGAAAATACGATGGGAAAGGATCATTCACTACATCTGAGCCCCGAGTGTATGTTTTTAACGTAACGAAACGTCACCATCGCGTTAGAGTTACCCATATTATATCAGTATCACTTACGCATTCGAGACATTTTTTACGTCAAAAGAAACTTACACTAGAGCCTCTGTACTTTAAGCTCGCGCGCATAGTTTACTTGATTTGCCGATAGATGTCGCTGTAGGTGGAACGCTCATACTCTACATGGCGGTTTTAAGATTATTTCTGATGTAATGGGGTCGGAGCATACATGCCCATACTTTAGGTTGAAACTGACTGACTGACTTCAAATGACGCTGGCTGGTTATCACTCCATGTTACAACCCCTTATTACTACTCGTAGTGGGACTGAAAATCACAACATTTTTTCGAATTTTCCATGTATACCTAGTTGGGATATATAACTCTTTCTTTAGTTGTCACCGTCCTTTGTGGGCCGGTTTTTGGGTTACGTTACTTAATATTAATGTGTCAACAACAATGTATCAAATAGCTCATTTTTAACTCTTAAGTGGGAACACTTACTGTGACGGACGAAAAACTACGGAACCCTACACTGAGCGTGGCCCGACACGCTCTTGGCCGGTTTTATTTTACGTCAAATTAAACTTACACTAGAGCCTCTGCTGTTTTTTCATATGTAACTATTTGTGTTGTAGTCATTTTGTATTTCGATTATTTTGAGTTTTGACTATGAGCCGATGTAGTTATTTCATGTTCTGATCCGTATGAGACCGAAGCTTATAAAAGGGTAAGGTAAAAAAAAACTATAATTTCAAAGTCGATAAAATGGAATGCTCCTCCTATAGATTGGTGTGCCTGTTACTACTACCCGGACCCGGATATGTCCATGAGCTATTTTGTACCCGGGTACCGGGTATGTCCGTAAACTACGTCCAACAATGAGAGGTAGGACACAGCGAAGTACCATCACGCTTGAGTCTGGAGAAGCCCAACTGGGGAAGTACCTCCTCCTTACAGAAGACCACAGCCATAACAGCACTGTTACCTTTCAGGTATGTAGTGTTGTGTTTCTGATGGTGAGTAAGGTTCCCAGAGCTCCAACCCTCCTGGTGTTGAGGGTGCCCATGGGTAATTGCTTAGCATCAGGCAATCCGTCTGCCCACCACCTTTGACATAAAAAAAAACCTATTACGGAGGAGAGGATAATTTTTTGCTGTTATTAAAACCATTAATTCAGCAAAAGCAAGACCGCATGCAGCTCGCAGTGATTTATTTCAGCAATAAGTCTGCCGGTAGCCGGAGCTCGTGTTTATAGAGACAGAAAATTGCTTCTACATGCTTTCATTTTAATATATTAACTTTTAAATTAATTTGATAACTTATCACTTTAAAAACTGCATAATTTGTTAATTATCATAAATTATTTACTTTATTCATTTCGTATCTTAGGCTAGGTTTTTATATCATTATTAAAGTAAAATATAAAAATAGGGTAAATCGCCAGTTACTGGCCACCTTTCAATAACTGGCCACCATATACTGAAAATGGACTCTATTTACCTATAAACAGAATTCATTTTCAGTATAAGGTGGCCAGTTGTTGAAAGGTGGCCACCTTATACTGAACTGGCGATTTACCATCTAAAACGTATCAAAACATTAAAAACATTATAAAAAACCTAACCTAGAGTGCCGCCCAGGCTGCCGGTGGTTAGGGCTGCAGAGAGAGGAACCGTCGGACTATGCACGCCGTGTCCAGGATTACCTTCTGAATCTGACCCTTGATCCAACCACAACCACGTAGCGAGAGTCTCTCAAGATGTTGGTAAATAAATTATTATTTTTATGACGAACGGTCTGGCCTAGTGGGTAGTGACCCTGCCTATGAAGCCGATGGTCCTGGGTTCGAATCCCAGAGCATTTTTTTTTTTTTATGACATAGGCGGCAAACGAGCAGACAGATTGCCTGGTGGTAAGCAATTACCGTCGCCCATGGGCACCCGTAACACCAGGGGAATCACAAGCGCGTTGCCGGCCTTTAAGGGGGGTTGGAGCTCTGGGAACCTTACCATCAGGAACACAACACTACATACCTGAAAGGTGGCAGAGCTATTATGGCTGTGGTCTTCTGTAAGGAGGAGGTACTTCCCCAGTTGGGCTGCCCCAGATTCAAGCGTGATGGTCATCGCTGTGCCCTACCTCTCATTGTTGGACGTAGTTTAAGGACATACCCGGGTCCAAAATTTGTGTGATGAGCACAGATGTTCCTGAGTCATGGGTGTTTTCTATGTATTTAAGTATTTATATGTATCTATATAATTTATATATCGTCGTCTAGTACCTACAACACAAGCCTTACTGAACTTACCTTAGGACTAGGTAGGTTTGTGGAAGATTGTCCCGAAATATTTATTTATTACTTTCAAAAGTGCATGTGTTTCAGCATACGCTTAATTTGTTAATTAACATAATAAATATAATAATATTCGCAACACAGGCTTCGTCAGTTCTTTAAAAGATGACTCATGTTACACCGTCGCCCTTCCGACACGTCGACCCACCGGCGCGGCCCGAGCCCTAGCGGCCCGAAACTCGCATATTGACATTAACACGAGCGTCGTTCCATCCAGCCATTTGTTGCGAGACGATCATCACACGCCCGTCGATATCGCGTGGACACGTCGCCTTCCCATCACCGGGCCGAGCCGAGCCTTTTTACATAGCTGTAACGGCCGTCGCACGACCGGCCCGTGTCCGGACCGACTGGCTCGGGCGGCTCGGTGGTCACGTGGTTCATTCCATACAAAATGTCGCGACGGTGTCCTCGGCTCGGACGCGGGCCGGTGTAACGAGAATCAACCTTAAATTGATTATTACTAGCGTATATTCTATTATAGTTCAAGAGATATAGACTAAGTGACACGCAAACAGACAGTAATGGGTTCCCGTTTTTACCCATTTTGTACGAATCCCTAAAAACCCGTATTTTTGGTTAACGCTTAAAAGCTGTGCTGTTATGCTAATAACGATTTTAGCGCTTAGAATTTGAATAATTAACATAATTCAGCCTTACTCACTAGCCATTTTATTAGCATATCTAATAGGTACAGTCGCCACCAGATATATCGGAGCTGTGGAGGTGGTCACAAATATCGGAACAACGCCTCTATTTGTAGTTAAACTTACGTGAGACATATCTGATAACTTAAACATTAACACGGCTCTACTCACGTTTATTTAGTCACTCGCGCGACATGTTTCGGACCGGTTTTGACATCAAGAGCGGCGCGAGCAGCGCGGCGCGCGTTAGTGCGCGACGGGCCGGCGACGCGATCGCCGAATCGAACGGACACTCAGCATTCTTAGTGCTTGATAATGGAGGCCTATGTTCTCCGAAACATGTCGCGCGAGTGACTAAATAAACGTGAGTAGAGCCGTGTTAATGTTTAATTTAACGCCTCTATTATCAAGGCGGTAAAGTGCATATTCCGATATTTTTGACCACCTTCACAGCTCCAAAATTTTTTTTTTTTATGACATAGGCGGTAAACGTGCAGATGGATTGCCTGGTGGTAAGCAATTACCGTCGCCCATTGGCACCCGCAACACCAGGGGAGTCAAGCGCGTTGCCGGCCTTTAAGAGGGGTTGGAGCTCTGGGAACCTTACTCACCATCAGGAACACAACACTACATACCTGAAAGGTAGCAGTGCTATTATGACTGTGGTCTTCTGTAAGGAGGAGGTGCTTCTCCAGTTGGGCTACCCCAGATTCAAGCGTCTAATGGCGACTGTACGAGCCCCAATGCAAAATAGCTCGTCTAGTCGCAATTCTGCATGCGTATTTTTTTTTTTAAACTAGTATTTCTACCCGAATCGACTTTGATGATTAATGGAATACACTAGACGCAATGTCACTAAAGCTAGCTTAGTTTTGAGTTGTACAAAGTGTACATCTCGTTATTTATTTTAAAATAATTTAATTATAAATATTACATCTCACACGCAAATAATTACGTCTGCTTCATATTTAAGGCAAAATAGATCGTCTATTTAAAATAAAACCTGTTTACCAGGGTTCGTAATATAAAATATTATTTTCAAATTGAATACGGAATATTCTCTGTCATGTAAAATGACAAACCACTATATAAAAGGGCAAATTCAGCCTAATTTTTTATTACTCCAAATCGTTTTTCTATCGAGATGGCACGAGGTAAGCCAGTGACTGAAGAAGTGCGGAAAATTATAATCTCCAGTAACAATAAAGGCAAATCTACGTACCAAATTGCCAAGGACCTTTCTATGCCAAGGTCTACAATCCAAACTATCATCGAGCATCATCGAAAACACGACAAAATTTCTTGTTTAAAGAAATCCGGCCGCCCACGAATTACTACTAAAGCAGAAAACAGGATTCTGAGGAAGATCATCAAGAAAAATCGTCGTGCAAGAGCTGGAGTACTTACGGTACTATGGCGTGACGCAATTAACAAAAACATTTCAGTGGATACTTGCGAGAGAGTGATGAAGAGGATGGGCTACGGTTTTACACTGCTAAAGAGAAACCGTTACTTACACAACGGCAGAAAACTAACAGGTTGAAATTCGCCAAAAAGTACAGAAATTGGACCGTCGATCAGTGGCGTAAAATTATATGGAGTGACGAATCTAAATTTGAAGTCACAGTAGGCGATGAACGAAGTAAAGTCATTCGCGAAAAAGGAGAGGCATTTCAAAAAGATTGTCTTAAGCGTAAGGTAAAGTTTCCAGCTTCCTTAATGATGTGGGGCTGCATGTCGGCACAGGGTGTCGGCTGTCTGCAATTTATAGATGGAACCGTCAATGCCGAAAAATACAAAAGCATCTTACAAGAGAGTTTGCTGCCGTCTATACGTAAGTTAAAGTATAAAAATGCGTATACTTTTCAACAAGATGGTGCCTCATGCCATACCGCTAAAGCAACGATGGCGTAGCTGAAAAAGAAAAAAATACCTACCATGTCGTGGCCATCCAGCAGCCCGGACTTGTCTCCCATAGAAACGTTGTGGTGGAAAATGAAGAAGAAGTTGCGAAAGGACCCGTCCAGATCAAAAGCTGATCTTAAAGAGAAACTTACCTGTGTTTGGAATGAAACAACCCCGGAAGAGTGTCGACAGCTGGTAGATACAATGCCGCTCAGAATTAAAGCCGTTTTAGATGCAAAAGGAGACGCCACCAAGTGGTAGACGTTCTAATCTGCGTCGGTAACACTAAAGACGAACTTTTTTGCATTTTAGTACAATTGGTGAAACAATGTTTTTTTTTATTACCAATGAAAGTTCGTTTTTTTTTTCATTGAATAAATAAAATACGATTTATAACTTATACTGTTTTTATATTGCTAATTCTTCCAAACACCTTCGTCCCCCAGAATTTTTAGGTTAACGTTAGTTTAGTACATTTTTTTCCTACCAGACGTACTCATTTGCATTGGGGCTCGTACTTGAGAATAATGCAATAGGGTTCAAGCAGAAAAAACCTGCTTGCACGTAGCGGAGGTACCCTGATTTTTGTGTTTTCGTATTAACAGCTTTTCGGTGTAACTAGTACATCATCATCATGTCAACAGAAAGTCGTCCACTGCTAAACAGTGGATTGCCGCGATCTTTACCATGTCGTCGCCATCTTCGTCGTGGCACCTTGTGGGGGGACTTCCCACGCTGCGCCTTCCGGTAAGTGGTCGCCATACGAGAACGATTACGCCCCAACGGCGATCGGTTTTACGTGAAATGTGAACCGCCCACTGCCACTTAAGTTTACCGATCCGGAAGGCTATATTGGCGGCTAGGGTTCTGTTGCGAATAATATCATTTCTGATGAGTCATCCAGCATAGCTCTTGTCCCGAGATATTTATTTATTTATAAATAAACTAGCGACCCGCCCCGGCTTCGCACTGGTGCAATGCTGATATTAGTATTTCTCCACTATTTAATAGATGTTATTATATATATTAAAAAACCGCATCAAAATCCGTTGCGTAGTTTAAAAGATTTAAGCATACATAGGGATATAGGGACATAGAATGCTATGATAAATATTTAGGGACAATCTTACACAAATCGACTTAGTAAGTTAAGTTAGTAAGCTCACTAAGGCTTGTGTTGCAGGTACTAGACGACGATATATATAATAAATAGATACATATAAATACTTAAATACATACAAAATACCCATGACTCAGGAACAAATATCTGTGCTCATCACACAAATAAATGCCCTGACTGGGATTTGAAATTTATTAAAAGGTTTTTAGTTGACAACAGATCCTTAAAAAGCTTTTCAGAGTATTGTGAAAAATAACATATTATAGCTAATGTAACATGCCATCGAACTTAGGTGCATGAAACACAATTTGAGATAAGTAAAACTGACAGGGATACCTTTTAAAGGAACGGATATTTTCTTCCAGGATTTTCTAGAAAAATATTGTCATTGGATAATATTCCTTATTGCTGAAACATAAAGTTTGTTTTTCCAGTATCATAAGTCGTATTCTAGACTGAATACGAATTATAAAATATTTTCGCTAAGGAAATGAATGTTGCTTTAAGATATAGGTGAAACACTTAGCTAAAGCACTTCCACAACCATTTCTAATGTTCCTCGTTACGGACGGAAACATGTTGAACAATATTCGACTTATAAAACGTGAGTTACCCGCTTCTATACAACTAATACCCCTCCATCTCCACCCTCTATTGTCGTAAGAGGAATTTTATTCATCTCATCATCATCATATCAGCCAAAGAACATCCACTGATGGACATAGGCCTCCTTCAAAGCGAGCCACAGCGATCGATTTTACGGCACCCGCATCCAGTGGATTCTCGCGACCTTTACCACGTCCACGGTCCGCCTTGTGGAGGGTCTGTCCACGCTGTGCCTTCCGATACGAGTGGGGTTTTTTTGTCTATCACATTAATTTAGATGCCTGAATCTACTTTTGCGTACTCCTCGTACCATAGTAACGGTCCCCTGACCAAATGTTAAAGACACGGTTATTAGCTTCCAAGTTTTTAACCGTACCAAAAACGTCGATTTCCACGGAAGATTACCAAAACATTTTCGAAATCGAATTTCAAGCGAGTTTACATGGTACCTCAAGTATTATACACACTGAATAATTCAGGATACCAGTCTAACACCGTGGTTTCTCGATGCATATTTATAATATTAAGGATTGTACAAGGAATGCCTCTTGAATTTATACTCAATAGCGTAGGAAATAAGACTGAATTTCCATAGAGTCAAAAGGAACGTAAGAAATAGAGAACCGAGCTCACAGACTCATTGGCGAGTGTAAGGTTACAGAGCCTTGAGCTGCGTCGCAGGGTTGCTAGTCTGTCTGTGTTTTACAACATTTTGGAGAGTGTGCACAGGAATTGCACGATTTAATTCCGCCATCTCCGTTCCAACACCGGACGCCCAGGCAGACCGGTTTCATCCTTACGTTGTGAATCCATTCGTTCGCACGAAGCGATTCGCTTCTACCTTCCTAATGCGGACTGCTAAGGAATGCAATTCGCTTCCTTCATCTTCCTTCTTCAGACATAATTTGGGTCTTTTCAGGGCAAGAATAGGCTGTTACTGAACCAGCGTGCACCCTCGATCTCGTTGACATTTACCATCAGGTGCGACTGAGGTCAAACGCTGATCAATCTTGTATATACATAGACAGGACTTATCCTCGTACCTATATTAACTGTATGATGACTACTGACATCGAAGTTCGTATATTTCGGGCATCTTTCTCTTTTCCTCCAATTAAGATGTCATGAGAGTGTCAGAGACAATCGTCCGAAAACGAATATAGTCGTTCGCGGTAGCGCCTTTCACGCGCTTGGTAGGTGACCCATTATGGAAGGGACATATAACCTTTACAAATATAAAATAAAATAATAAATAAATATTTCGGGACAATCTTACACAAAGCGACCTAGTCCTACGGTAAGCTCGTAAGGCTTGTGTTGTAGGTACTAGACGACGATATATATAACAGATAGATAGATACATATAAATACATAAATACATAGGAAACAACCATGACCCAGGAATATATAATATATGTGATCATCACACAAATAAATGCCCTGACTGGGAATCGAACCCAGGACCATAGGCTTCATAAGCAGGGTCACTACCCACTAGGCCAGATCGGTCGTCATATCTATGTTTTGTGTATTTAGATGCAATTAAATTGTGGTTTGAAGAGTGACCCAACGTAACCATGGCAAGAGGGACTATAGTTGATTGCCATATATGCCCTTATCCGGATCCTCAATATTTTTCTTATTATCCTTCATCCCTGCTCGTTTCCTGCCAGAGCTAATATAAGAGGTAATTAATGAGTACACGCCCTCGTTAAGCCAGCACATGTTACTAATCACTGCTGCTAATGAACTACTCGCACTACTAATCTGCGCACGCAGGTTAGAACAAACTGCTCACTTGTCTACTAAACTGCTATACTAAACATCTTTCATACTACGACCATGGCATTAAGGCCCTTTATACACTGCGACTTTTAGCAGAGATGCAGTCGCGATGCTGTCGCGATGCAGCATCGATGCAGTCGCAAATGGTCCACCTTAACACACTTGCGCTACTTTAAGCATTGCGTCAACAGTCGCGATGCTGTCGCGATACAGTAGCGATACTGTCGCGATGCAGAAGCTGGCCATTGAACTGTAGCGCTGCAGCATTGCTACTGTATCGCGTTATCATCGCGGCTATATCGATGCTAACGTGAGCCTCGACGCGAAACGTATTTTGATCAGTCATTCATTGACTGCCACAGCGCTATGAGTTCGATTGAAACTGTTAATCACGCTCTCTGTATTATTACTCTTAAAAAAGAAACGTAAACGCAAGCAGAGGAAGTATTTGGTCCACTCATTTACAAGTGAAAGATTAAGAAGTGGTCATTATGTATCATATGTCAGTAGATGTGGCAAACTGCCCCCTACCCCGCGTCTGCAATTCTGCATCGATGCTAACATTGCTAACGCGCATCTGTATCGATGCTGTCACGCATATGTATTGATGCTAACGCGCAACTGTATCGATACTAACGCGCGACAGCATCGCTGCTAAAAGTCGCAGTGTGTAAGGGGCCTAATTGCCTGATAACAAACTGCTCAGTTGCCTACTAAAATGCTATATAAAAACTTAGCTAAAGCACCTGGTCTATGTAGTAGTAACGTGTGTACACGCATGTCGGCGTTCTATATTAAAATTTTGACGTAAGTTCCATATTAATTCTCTGCACAACTACATCGACATGGTGACTTTTTTAAGTTATTTACCTATACTCTAATCAATTAATAATTTTTCATACTATGACTGACATAAACTAATGCCTGACGATAAGTCAATAGCCTTGGCTAGAATATTAAGCAGCCATTTTTTTTATAGAATACTAGATATTTTAGTGTAGTATTTACATATTTTCTGATGATATATCAATTAATTTAAACTGATTAGGTATCGGTCGTGGCAACATGCTTTCAGACATGTGAAACAGTCAGCGGTAAGCGATACACCCTCAACGCGAGCGGTGTGTCATGATCATGACTCGGATTGAAAATGGGTACCAGAGCTTACCAGAAACATGTCGCCTAGTGCGATATAATTACACGTTTACAATACACGTGATATTATCCGTTTGTAACATGGCTCACAACAGTCTCTATATATTATTGAGACATAATTTTATGGTTAAAGAATAAAAGCGTGTCAAGATGACGATGAGTGACGTTCTTCAGACGAGTCCCCAAATACTGTAATAAACACCTGAGTAATATTGATCCCTTTCATAGTTCACTCAATAGTCTTAAAATGCTTATAAGGAAAATAATATTGTAATTAATTATATGGTAAATATCCCTAGTTATTTTATATAGATAAAAATTTATTTTTTGGTTTGAGGTTTTTACCCTTTAATCAATTCTGTTTTCTAATGATAATACATTTTACTGTATTGTGGTATTTTTGTACTTATTCCTACAAAATACTTACTTACTTATTACCTTACGCTTATGCTTGTATAGCTTAATTTCTTAATCGAAAATGTATGAACCTCCAGGTCTTTTTCTTGTCATGTTAAGTGCATGGTATACACTTTTCTGTTGTATATGTAATTTTTGTATATGACTGTATGTGTTCTAAATAAATAAATAAAATAAAATAAAATAAAGATAATACTGAGCATCTGGCCCGTTTAGCAGTGGCTGCTGACTGTACTATCTGTCGTCTAAGCTGCTCCGAGGCCACTCTCCCACCGATTTGTCAGTGTTTCGTGTCGTACATTAATCAAAGGGTTAATCTGAGACAGGTTTAAGGGTAGCTGCAGGTTAATTGTTGTATTTAATTGCGTGTGTCTTTTAAAAAAAATGAGCTACAGGCATAATACGGACCCGGGTATGTCCTTAAACTACGTCCAACAATGAGGTAGGGCACAGCGAAGTACCATCACGCTTGAGTCTGGGGCAGCCCAACTGGGGAAGTACCTCCTTACAGACCGCAGCCATAATAGCGCTGCTACCTTTCAGATGCTTTGGACCCGGGTATGTCCTTAAACTACGTCCAACAATGAGAGGTAGGGCACAGCGATGACCATCACGCTTGAATCTGGGGCAGCCCAACTGGGGAAGTACCTCCTCCTTACAGAAGACCACAGTCATAATAGCACTGCTACCTTTCAGGTATGTAGTGTTGTGTTCCTGGTGGTGAGTAAGGTTCCCAGAGCTCCAACAACTTTTAATGCAACAAGCATGTGAATCCTCAAGAGTTGCAGGCGTGCATAGGCTGAACTGCTTACCAACAGCGGCGCTATCGCGAACAACGATATTCGTAAATTTCGGACAAATGTCTCTGTCAGTCTCATGACGCCTTAATTGGAGTAAAAGATAAAGATGCTCGCAATGTACGAACTTCTATGTTCGCGGTACCGACCCAGGTGGGCCGTATGCTTGTTTGCCACCGTCGTATAAAAAAAAACTTCAATGGTCGGTAACGCGCGTGGATTCCTAGGTATTTCACAGGTTCTGAGACAAAAGTATAAGGTTTCTTGAATAAGATGTTAACATTTGACGAGCCTGTACCCTTACCATGAGTTGTGACTTTGAGGTTTTCGATAACGAGTATCGAGTTTACTAGCTGTGCATGTCGTTCGCAATAAAATCGTACAAGCAAGATGCGCAAATAGTAAACTCGATACTCGTTATCGAAAACCTCAATGTCACAACTCATGGTAAGGGTACTACTCGTAAAGAGCTTTATCGCACTCCGGGTAATTATCTGTCAGCGAAAACTCCCTTTACTCACGAGTAAAGACTGAAAACGTCGACCAACAAAACGTCCACTTTTCATGAACTAATTATGTGAACGTAGCTTTTCCTTATTTGACCAACTGCGCAGATTAGTTCCTCTAGATGTAACATTGTGGCGAAGCAACTAACTAAAATCCGTGCGTGGTATCTTTGCTGGCAGCCTAGAAGGATATAACAAATATGGAGTACCTAGCCATTAACAGGCGTTCCCCTCTGCCAAAATTACTCGGCCACCGGTCATAGTTCTTGAACTTGTGTGAATATAGTTTATGCTAGTGTTTGATAATTTTGTCGTGTGCGTGTGTAGCGATGCACGTAAAAAATGCATTAGTGTTAACATTATTTATGTGCGTTACCTCACCCTCGCGCCGAAAACGATTTTTTCTTATAGAAATTAGTGCGTGTGTCGTCTCCATATTGGTTATATCCTTATATCCTCCTAGCTGGCAGCTATCAAAAGTAGTGAGTATTTGTGTTTCTAAATTTTTTATGTGTAATTATATATGTATGTATTAAATATAGTATGTATGTATATTTGACCTCGTATTACTGTATTTAAGTATTATATATTATTTGGTAATGTTATTTCTTAAACACTTGCAAATGCACCGGTAGAGAATGCCTCATAGTAATTAAGTTCACGATTTGTACAATAAAGATTAAATAAATAATAAATAAATAAACTAACTACTACAGTTGATGGAATCAGCAGACCTATGTAACAATAACGTGTCTGAAGAAGATTTTAGGGTAGGCAACGCGCATGTCAATCCTCTGGAGTTGCAGGCGTCTAAGGGCTACGATAACTACACATCCAGCAGGCTGGCCGTATGCATGTTTGCCCCCGTCGTCGTTGTATAAAAAAAAAATCATTATATTAGCCGCAAAACTAACATAAGCGGCCCGGCTAAGGCGACCCACAGTGATGGGTTCTGGGCCACCTGTATCCACTGGTACCCGTGAACTTTACGAGTGCCATGTCGTCAGTACACCTTGTGGGGGCCGCTACCCGAGAACCTTTACGCCCACTAACGGTTATACGTGCAATAAGTGAATAAGCACGGGAAACTAAAAAATTGTTACGATGTCATAATAACGCGCCGGTGGCCTAGCGGTAAGAGCGTGCGACTTGCAATCCAGAGGTTGCAGCTTCGAACTTCCTAATACCAATGAGGTTCTCGGAAAGTTTGTAACAAAATATCATTTGATTTTTACCAGTCGTTATGAAGTTAATCATGTCGAGCAATATTCGACTTATAAAACGCCAGTTACCCGTTAGTTTTGGACCCGGGTATGTCCTTAAACTACGTCCAACAATAAGAGGTAGGGCACAGCGATGACCATCACGCTTGAATCTGGGGCAGCCCAACTGGGGAAGTACCTCCTCCTTACAGAAGACCACAGCCATAATAGCACTGCTACCTTTCAGGTATGTAGTGTTGTGTTCCTGATGGTGAGAAAGGTTCCCAGAGCTCCAACCCCCCTTAAAGGCCGGCAACTCGCTTGTGACTCCCCTGGTGTTGCGGGTGCCCATGAGCGACGGTAATTGCTTACCATCAGGCAATCCGTCTGCTCGTTTGCCGCCTATAAAATAAATTCTAGTCTAGTTTATATCTTTACTCATATTGGTTTTGCTGCGTCGGCAACAAAGCTTACATTGCAGAATCTATCGGAAGCAATCTTGCTCTCCCGCCGTATTCTTGGCGAATCCAATTTATTTTATTCGGGAAAATGGTGGCGTATTGTAGATTTTCGCTGGCGAAAGACGTTACGCTGAAATATTATAACTTTTATAACATACTTTGACGGTTTTGACGTTTGTAGTCGAGCTGATGAGTAAAAATGAAATTTATTTCTGGGATATAATAAGTCATTATTTAGACTTAATATTTTTGTTTTTTTTTTTTTACATAGGCGGCAAACGAGCAGACGGATTGCCTGGTGGTAAGCAATTACCGTCGCCCATGGGCACCCGTAACACCAGGGGAGTCACAAGCGCGTTGCCGGCCTTTAAGGGGGGTTGGAGCTCTGGAAACCTTACTCACCATCAGGAACACAACACTACATACTTGAAAGGTAGCAGTGCTATTATGGCTGTGGTCTTCTGTAAGGAGGAGGTACTTCCCCAGTTGGGCAGCCCCAGATTCAAGCGTTGATGGTACTTCGCTGTGCCCTACCTCTCATTGTTGGACGTAGTTTAAGGACATACCCGGGTCCGGGTACCCGGTCCGGGTTTTGTGGTTTATATTTAAAAAATCCTTACCGCATGTACAAAGTGATGGAGTTTAAGAACGCATCCTCTATGTTAGGATTTATTTTTTATGTTCTCTCTGAATATATGTTGTCACGTTTCCCTTCTTGATACTTCAAAATATATAATACGTTTGTGCATTTTCAATAACCGTTTTATTTAACTTTCGCGATCTTACAAATGTCCATCATAAAGGGCCATACCATCAGGCGGGTCGTATGCTTGTTTTCCACCGTCCATGTATAAAAATTAATTACAGGCCATTTCTACACAAACCAAATTAACCCGCCTACCAAGCGTGGTGACTATGGCAAAAATCCCCCCAAGATTACAATTCAGGGGAAGCCTATGTTCAGCAGTGGACGTTTTACGGCTCAAATGATAATGATGCTGATCTCTGAACAAATTTACTGAGGGTAGGCATCGCGCCTGTGAATCTGGAGTTGCAGGGGTCTATGGACGCAGTAACCAGTTGCTTACCATCAGGCGGGCCGTGTGCTTGTTTGCCACCGTCGTTGTATTAAAAAAAGCTCAGGAAGGCTTGTGTTGTGAGTACTCAGCCAACGCTTTATGTGTTTTTATACCTACAAGACTGATCATCATTTGACCTCAGTCACACCTGATGGTAATCAACGAGGACGAGGAGGTGCTGCACAGCACGCTGGTTCAGTAACAGCCTATTTACTCTTGCCTTGAAAAGATCCAAATTTTATCTTATCGGGAATACAGACGAAGGGAGCGAATTCCATTCCTTAGCATCCCGCATTAGGAAGGTAGAGAATCGTTTCGTGCGAATGAATGGAATATTCACAATATTCGATGTACACCTCCATGTAAAGGAAGGAGTTACGAAGCAAACTGTACGGTGGGAGTTCACCAGTCCGCACACCGCAACGATATGCGGCGTCAGTTTGATAACCAGCTATAAAGGGTCTGTACAGTTTTTTTTAATTAACAGTTTTTATTAATTAAGTTCATTTAGGCTAACGATCTGACGAATCGCCTAAGCATTACTCAGAACACTCTACGTTATAGAAGGCGCTACACACCTTCTTAGCTTTCCTTATTGTTGTAGTTTTTTTTACTCTCTTACGCTCTATTTTCTATTTTTCTATTTGGACCCGGGTATGTCCTTAATCTACGTCCAACAATGAGAGGTAGGGCACAGCGAAGTACCATCACGCTTGAATCTGGAGAAGCCCAACTGGGGAAGTACCTCCTCCTTACAGAAGACCACAGCCATAATAGCACTGCTACCTTTCAGGTATGTAGTGTTGTGTTCCTGATGGTGAATAGGGTTCCCAGAGCTCCAACCCACTTATAGGTCGGCAACGCGCTTGTGACTCCCTTGGTGTTGCGAGTGCCCATGGGCGACGGTAATTGCTTACCATCAGGCAATCTGTCTGCTCGTTTGCCACCTTTGTCTTAAAAAAAAATAATAATAATCCGACTTGCGCACCAGACTTGATATGTACTACTTGAATACTCCTACAGTTTACGCTTCTAGCTAGATTGGTTGAGTTGGTCTCGACCGTACCTAAGTGGCCTCAACCGAATCTAAGTGACCTCAACCGAATCCGACTGGCCTCAACCGAATCTGACTGGCCCCAACCGAATCTGAGCCTCAACCGAATCTGACTGGCCTCAACCGAACCTGACTGGCCTCAACCGAATCTGATTGGCCTCAACCGAATCTGACTGGCCTCAACCGAAATTGACTTGCCTCAACTGAATCTGAGCCTCAACCGAATCTGACTGGCCTCAACCGAATCTGACTGGCCTCAACAGAATCTGACTAGCCTCAACCGAACCTGAGTGGAGTTGGTTGTACTGACCTGGTTTGATGCAGGACATGCCGCAGGCGCCATCACAGAGACACTTCTTCTTCTTACTCTTGCAGTCCTCGTCCGAGGAGCACTTGCGCAGACATTTTTGGCGCTGTGAACAATAAAGTTCACATTAATGGATATGAAAATGTCACTCATTAAAAACAATAATTGTTTGACAGTTTGGGTGTTGTCTTATTCAATCGAAATCCGAGTTTTCCAATTGGATACTAGTTCTGCACTACATATGTTTGACGACCGGTCTGGCCTAGTGGGTGACCCTGCCGATGGTCCTGGGTTCGAATCCCAGTCGGGGCATTTATTTGTGTGATGAGCACAGATATTTGTTCCTGAGTCATGAGTGTTTCCTATGTATTTAAGTATTTATATGTATCTATCTATTATACCGTGTGTAAGTCTTATACGGGCGAATCTCTTAACAGAGGGTAGAATAGGACATAAGATATATATTTAGATAAGTTTTGCTTAGAAATACGATTAAAATTTTATCCATATAAAAAAATCGGCCCGCAATGTAATGCAACACATTCAAGTTAAACACTCGTTGACAGTTAGTTTCAAAAGCTCATATTACGTAATGTTCGCAGTACATTGCTGCTCAGAAATTTTACAAAAATTAATTACATATGTATAATAGGTATAATTAAAGAAACACCTTTTGGTTAATGATTATACTGGTAAATCCTATGTCTGGTTTAATTCTTCGCCCGTATTAGACTTACACACAGTATATATCGTCGTCTAGTACCTACAATACAAGCCTTACTGAGCTTACCGTAGGACAAGGTCGATTTGTGTAAAATTGTCCCGAAATATTTATTTATTTATTATTTATATATACCTAGGTCCTTGATATCAATTATTATTTAATTCGATAAGCAGAAGTTGTGTTATCGTACTATTGAATCCTTAATAAACCCATACAAACTAGTACAGTCACCGACTTAAATTGTTGAGCCACTTACGGTTCTAGCTGTTTCTTTTGTTTAATGTTTACTCTATGAAATGGCCAATGTCAGGTGAATGGCTCAACAATTAAAGTCCCTGACCGTAGCTATGCTCTTAGTTTCTCCACGTGATCGATCAGAAATGAGGAGATCCGTAGGCGAACTAAAGTCACCGACATAGCCCACCGGGTTAGCAAGCTGAAGTGGCAATGAGCAGGCCACATTGCACGCAGATAAATGGCCGATGAGACCACGGACCAGAAAGCGCAGCGTAGGACTTCCACCCACAAAATGGACAGACGAGGTCGTCTGTCCATTTTGAGGGTGATAATGAGCTAGGTCATTAAGGTCGCCGGAAGACGATGGGTGTAGAACTTTCAACCAGTACATGAGGACGTCCAAGGGGGAGGCCTATGTTCATCAGTGGACGTCTTATGGCTGATATGATGATGATGACCAATACTCCCTATATTCATAGCTTCTAACGTCTCCTAAATAGAGTCGTACCGTCTTAAGCCGGGTTCACATTTCCCTTGTGTATCGTACCGCGACATCAGTTCGGTTTTATACATTTGCATACACAGTCCACACTGTGTTGGACAAATGTTTGTAGCCAAACACACATCAGATAAATTGTGAACCGGACTCATTCAATAAAAGATAAGATAAACTGTTTAAAGGGGCGCCGAGCTTCTCGCGCTACTCGAGTCTGCGCTCAGTGAATGTGAAGTGAAATGTCATGGACGAACCGCGCGCGTATTTAGGATTTTTTGTTTCGTTTTATTAAAAAAATGATATTTTTGAAAATGTAAGACGTATACGTTATGGAAAATAAGTAAACTTGTTATTATTAAAAACTTATAATCTTCTATTAAGTATTTGCGACGTATTAACGGAATCCATTCTATTTTAGAGGCAACTTTAGATGTAATTTCTACTAGCTGTGCCCCACGGTGTTATCCGCGGTTAATTAGGGAAAAAACGTAGTCTATGTGTTCATCCAGGGTGTCAGCTAACTCCATATCAAATTTTATTAAAATCGCTCCTGCCGTTTAGACTTGAAGGAGTAACAAACATAATACGAGTATTAAGTGTAGATTAAGCAAAATTCAATTAATCGTGTTTCTGAATCGTATCATTTATTGAGTTAATCCTTAAATATCTAACTTATGACGCGCAAAGACTAATATTTAAGATTAACTATATAAAAAGATAGCTAGCAGACGAAATTATGCTGTAATTTCTTCTGCGCAGCCTAATGCTACCGCCACATATTCGCGCGAGTAACGAGGCGAATGGCGAGGCAAAACGCGAGCACGCATGTGTATGCGGACGTCTCGCTATTCCTCTCGTCCCTCGCATCGCGTTTTGTATAAGCAAAGTTTCGTCTAACATTACGACGAATAGCGAGGCGAGTGACAAACCATGTCTAAACGCGGAGGTAAACTAACCAGTAATGTCGCTTGCTCCTCGTCCCGCGGGCACAGCGCCGACGGTGAATTCCTCGGGTTCTTGTAGATCCGTCCGTCGTCGGACGACGAGGGAGTCGTGTCGTCCTCCTCGTCGTCGTCGTCGGCCGTCGTCGGCGACGGCAGCGCCGACGCTGGAACAAACAGAGATTTTAGGTAACAAGTTTTTGGCATAATATTCGTCTCGTACCTAATTGGACTTTTTGTTCTAGGTAGTTTGTATACCGGGTGTGGCCTGTAATAGAAGCATTAAGTTTAGGCATCATTTGTACACCACAAACGTAGCAACATTTGTTCTACGACTTTTGAAAATAACTAATAGTTTAATAAATATTAATAAGTAAAGATTTTCAATCAAGTAATAAATTACCCAATTATTTAAAGTTGTAGAACAAATATTGTTACGTTCGTGGTGTAGAAGCGATCCCTAAAATTTTTGCTCCTATTACAGGCCACACCCGGTATACGAGTCAAAAACTAACTAGTACCGAGTCAATAGACACCGTCTCCTTCTAACACCAGCATGAGATAAGTTCCAAGTCACTGTAGATGAAAAACTTAACTTAAGGACCATGTCTATGTAGTTGTGAATAGAATTAATATGGAACTTACGTCAACATTTGAATATAGTATCAGTCGCAAGTCCGACCTCACATGGAGTACTGCTGCCATCTCTGGGCAGGAGCACCTAAGTACACAGAGGAGCACTTTTGACTCGGTCCAAAAACGTGCTGTGAGGGTTGTTGACGATGCCAGGCTTACAAGTGGTATTGAACCCTTAACTCTTAGGAGAGACTTCGCCTCCTTATGTGTGTTCTACCGCTTGTACAATGGGCTTTGTTCTGAGGAATTGTTTGGTATGATGCCCACGGCTACTATTTATTGTGGGACATCTAAATCTTGTGTAAATAATGTTTCTTTCTGTGGAAGAGGTAGATACAATCCTCGATATTTAAACCGAAAGAAAAATAGATTTATTTTACGCAGCGGGACTCGAACCCACAACCACTGTATCACTAGCCCAGTGCACTACCAATTGTGCTATTCGAGTACCACTGGGCTAGTGATCCAGTGGTTGTAAGTTAAAGTGCATGAATGCCGTGTGATGCCGGCTGACTAGAATAGCACCACCCCATCTCCTCCCGCGGGTGAGGCGACAAAAGGAAAAATCATACGGACGGGCAGCAGCGTCCGTCGAAACCCAATCTACAGCTACTGCGGTCGCCAACCCGCCTGCCAAGCGTGGCGACTATGGCAACTACCCCCCAAGATGATACAATTCATATTTGTGGGAGGCCTATGTCCAGCAGTGGACTGCATACGGCTGAAATGTATGTATGTATGTAAGTTAAAGTCATACTTCGAGTCAAATTTTTTACATTTTTTTTTCGATTTGAATATCGAAGATATTCGCTAGCAGACGTTTCTGCATAATAAAAAAAAAGGTATAATTCTGTTCAAGCAGATTCCATTATTGTGTAAAGTTCTTGAGACTCACAATACAAGACACAAGTGTCTGGTTTGATAAGAGCCTCGAGGCTGGAGAGACTTAAAATTCATTCTTTTCAGCCCAGACAATGTGAAACATATCCTTTATCATCTTTAAAAAGGTTTCTTTGTACATTTTTTTGTTTAAAGCACCTAATAATTGTATGGAAAAGTCCAAATCGGCTCATATACAATTTATTATTCGAATATTTTTATTAATACCGCTTTGTAGTCATAATTATCGTTTCTCCGAAAATAGATACTTTATGCTTTTTATATAGTTATACGAGTATGTAATACTAACAATCATTCTAACCTAAACGAGCTTAACCCATCTTTCTGGCAGGGTTTCGGTTATGAGAGGGTCGCAGTTCTAACCTAAGCTAACCCAACTTTCTAGCAGGATTTCGGTTCTCTAACGGTCGCAGTTCTAACCTAACCTACCATTCTGGCAGGGTTTCGGTTCTGTGAGGATCACAGTTCTAACCTAAGCTAACCCAACTTTCTAGCAGGATTTCGGTTCTCTAACGGTCGCAGTTCTAACCTAACCTACCTTTCTGGCAGGGTTTCGGTTCTGTGAGGGTCACAGTTCTAACCTAATCTAACCCAACTTTCTAGCAGGGTTTCGGTTCTGTCACGGTCGCAGTTCTAACTTAACCCAACTTTCTAGCAGGATTTCGATTCTGTGAGGGTCACAGTTCTAACCAAACCTACCTTTATTATTGCTTGAAATCAATAAGATATACATACATTTTTATAATACAGATATTAATGGAGAATGAGTATTGTTTAAAATGAAATTGTAAAATCCTAATGATCACATTAGGATGTAAAATTGTATGACATACATTTTCGGAGTATCAATTTCACATGAAGTTTGGCGCGCCCTGGTAACTCACGGTTTGTAAGTGGAATATTGCTCGATATGTTTCGCTCCGTAACAAGGAGCATAATCATGAGTCGTTCGCAAAGGCTAGACGAAAATGAATATGAGATGATCTACTATTTTTTTCATACTACTTTTTTTAAACAACTTTATCACAAGACCTTAAAAATTACCAAGAAACCGTAATTTCCCGTCACAATAGAAGACGAAGTTAATTTCTATTTGAATCCGCTTAAAAGCAGACTCTATAACAAAGACTTTGTTCTTACAAAGCTTTGTTAAGCTTTTAGAAATCAAAATTCGTAAGGCTTTCACTATAAATGCAAAAATTACTGAAATTACAGGTACTCGTTTGAGAATCCAAGGGGTTACGTTTTGAGGTTAGATTCAATATTTTAGAAAAATATAACATACTAATAATAATTAAAAGCTAATATAACGCTAGGTCCATGAGGTCTCAGCGCGCACAAACTTTTTGCAGAAAACGCGAAGCGTCTGGTTGATGCAACTGGTGACAGAAGAGCTGGCGGCTTCCTCGAACAACGTATCATTGGGGTTCCGTAGTCAACTAGGAACCCTTATAGTTCGACATGTCCGTCCGTCCATCCGTCCGTCCGCGGATAATCTCAGTGACCGTTAGCACTAGAAAGCTGAAGTTTGGCACTAATAAGTACAATCACGCCGACAAAGTAGTAAAATAAATAGTGGAAAAAAAATTTGCCTCCCCGATACGTAAAGTGGAGCATTTTTTTATTTATTTCAACCCTAACGTGTGAAATATTGTTGAATAGGTATGTATATAAAAATGAATAGGGGTTTACTACAAAAAAAAAAGATACTGTAAATATTAACAAAATCTAAAAAATTACATAATGATTTCTGAACTACGTTTGTAATTTAACCGTATAAGCAGGTGTTTATTGTACCTGTAATTTCTACAAAATCACAATGAAATGTCGTGATTTTAAATAAAGTAATTTAAACGGTGAAAATCGGTTAAAGCAATAAATTTATTTTATCCCATAGGTAGAAATCATCTTCCATACTTTAAGCTCGCGCGCAATAGTTTACTTAATTAGCCGACAGATGTCGCTGTATGTGTGACGCTCATATCCTACATGGCGGTGTTAAGATTTGTGGTTCCGTCATGGCTAGGCATCGGACGGAAGAGTGCAAATGACATAAGGAACAGGACTTATACTATAATGGAGTAGCTATCAGCGTAACACAAACGTCGAAACCTAATTCAGGGTAGCCCTGAATCCAGGAGTTTACTAAAATATCGTGGGCCATTTCACAATCTATTAATAACTATTATGTATGTTAAAGACTGGAAGCTAGATTATTTCGAGTGACAGTCTATTGACAACGTGCTTATTTGACAAATGATTTGTTTGTATTTTTGGTAAGGGGGGATATATATAGGTTATATTAATATTTATTTAATGAAAAAGGTTAGAAGGATAAATCAATTGCGTTGTAGCAGTAGCATTAAAAATACGGCAAAAATCACACAATCTGCAGCTAACGGGATATAATCTCCTACTAATACACTATTGTTATAAAAACACTTCATACCGAAGATACATGAACTGTTCTCCAGAAAACAAATTAATTTCGCTCTAAATTTATTTGGTAAAAAAATATTACTAGGCCCTAAATTACTAAATTTAACACCATTAATAACGATTAAATAATGATGTCGATGACATCGACAAATTGATCGACTGTATAAAATATGTTACGCTGATAGCTACTCCATTATGGTACAAGTCCTGTTCCTTATGTCATTTGCACTCTTCCGTGCAATGCCTAGTCATGGCTATCAACGGGTTCAAAGCTTGGCCTCTCGTCTTGATAAATACTGTATTTTACCTCGTCTGTACATGTAGTTATAACGCTGAAAGCTTATGATAGCTAGGTGCCATTATGACCTAGAATAGAATAGCGCAGAGTATGAAACAGCCGAGTCACTAATATACAGGGTGATTACGGGGCCGTGAAGGAATAGAACAAGGCATGTCACAGAATTCGTAGCTGAAGCTATCTTCTTCTTCCTCGCGTTGTCCTGACATTTTGCCATGGGAGCCTGGGTTCCGCTTGGCATTTTAGGAAACTTTTTTTACGAAAGCGACTGCTAATTTGGGTATTTTCAAGACAAGAGTGAATAGGCTGTTACTGAACCAGCGTGTTACACCCTCGACCTCGTCGACGCTTACCATCAGGTGTGACTGAGGTCAAACGCTGGTCAGTCATGTATAAAAACAAGATAGCAGACTTGTATAAGTCGCATGTCAGACTTCATATGGAGTACTGTTGTCACCTTTGGGTAGGAGCGCCTGGGGCTAGGCAACTAATTCCAGTATTTGGCGTAGACCCTACTTTTACGAAAGCGACTGCCATTTGACCTTCCAACCGGAGTCCGAGTCCGTTTTCCGTCACCGAAAAGCGATTGGTAAATATCAAATGATACTTCGTACATAAGTTCCGAAAATCTCATTGGTGAAAACCGAGATTCGAACCTACCACCTCCGGTTTGCAAGTCGCACGCTCTTACCGCTAGGCCACCAGCTCATCTCTCATGTTTTGTAGGCACTGGTCCCACCGCAAGCTAGTAAGCTATGAGCTATCAGCTATTTCAAGGGACAAAAGATAATCGCTCCCGTGTAAATAAAAGAGAGAGATATATATTTATAGCCGTCGACGGCGACGATTTACGATCGCCCGGCTATGATATATAAGTATGTCTCTTTTATTTACACGGGAGCGATTATCTTTTGTCCCTTGAAATAGCTGATAGCTCATAGCTAACTAGCTCGCGGTGGGACCAGTGCCGTAGGCTAACAAACCAATTTAATATCGCAATACAATCGCAGTAATTTTCAAGAGCCCCTTCTGTTTTGTTCTGTGGTCTCATTGAATACATAATCACTCAGGGGTAAGCTGCGCCCGTACATAAATTAGGGCCTGAATGGCGCACTGGACTGAGCCTAGACAGGTGGGTTGTCGACTCATGACACTTAGGTCGAGTGACAAATGGTTTTAGGCATTACCTTTGACAGCTAAATTAGATTTGCCGGCTTACAAATTGTATAGCGGGTAACTCACATTTTACGTCGGTTAACCAACAGTATCGGTTAGCCAACACGAAGGGCTCATGATTATGCTCCTCGTTACGGAGAGAAACATGTCGAGTAATATTCGACGTTTAAAAGCACAACTGCAACTAATAGCACAACTGGTAGTGCACTGGGCTAGTGATCCAGTGGTTGTAGGTTCGAGTCCCGCTGCGAGTCAAATTGTTCTATTTTTCTTTCGATTTAAAATATCTTTGATATGCTAATAATTAATATAAATATAATATTATGTATACGTTACAAAAAATAGGTACTGCCAGATTCGTGTTACTTAACAGCTTCGTCCCACTCGGCCGCCCATGTAACTCCATGTTACTGATACTATAGAGTGCATTGAATTATCAATACCGCTCTAACATAAATACTCAAAGTAAGACAACAAAGAGTATTCGATTATACGAGTATGATCGCTCTAAGACCCCCTAGGGCCTTAAAATAGATCTGTCCTGGAATCGAATCTAGGACAACCCAGGGCAGGTGCCAGATGCAATATGTGTCTAGAAGCGTTTAGTGATTTAAGTTACAAGCGGGCAGCGTTTATGCATTTTTTCGTAGAGTAATACTACAAAAATAGTAAATGTTCTTGGACAGAAAAGTGCCACTTTCCCTCCTAGCAGTAAAGAAAAGTGTTATATACGAGCTAAAGTTTATACAAGACTGATCAGCGTATGACCTCAGTCGCACATGATGGTAAGTGACGACGAGGTCGAGGGTGTAGCACGCTGGTTCAGTAACAGCCTATACACTCTTTATTACTCTATTAGTCTCTGTGGGTGTTCCAAGTAGCTCCTATTTTCTTCGTATTTTTTGGATCAAGGTAACATCCATCAAACAACGATGAAATCCCCTTAAGTGACTCTTGCCTTAAAAAGTACCAAATATCTGTCCGGGAATACAGACGAAGAGAGTGATTTTTCATTCCTTAGCAGGCCGCATAATCCATACTACCATACTAATATTATAAATGCTAGGATGATATTATCAATTGCTGATAATTTGGGCCCGGTATGTCCTTAAACTACGTCCAACAATGAGAGGTAGGGCACAGCACCAGTACCATCACGCTGGAGAAGCCCAACTGGAAGTACGTCCTCCTTACAGAAGACCATAGCCATAATAGCACTGCTACCTATTAGGTATGTAGTAAATTAAACATTAACACGGCTCTACTCACGTTTATTTAGTCAGTCGCGCGACATGTTTCGGAGAACATAGGCCTCCATTATCAAGCACTAAGAGTGCTGAGTGTCCGTTCAATTCGGCGATCGCGTCGCCGGACCGTCTCCGAATCTTGATAATGGAGGCCTATGTTCTCCGAAACATGTCGCGCGAGTGACTAACTAAACGTGAGTAGAGCCGTGTTAATGTTTAATTTATCTGATATGTCTCACGAAAGTTTAAATACAAACTAAGTATTGTGTTCCTGATGGTGAGTAAGGTTCCCAGAGCTCCAACCTCCCTTAAAGGCCGGCAACGGGCTTGTGACTCTTGTGGTGCGGGTGCCAATGAGCGACGGTAATTGCTTACCATCAGGCAATCCGTCTACTCGTTTGCCACCTTTGTCTTAAAAAGAAAAAGATCACCGTAATAAAACGAATGCCGTTGTAACAAACACCTAGAGATTTCTAAAGTAGGTCACCTCAGAATCGAGTCCACCATCTTTGCCTCAATGCAATATTTGCCCGCGGGATTCTTAAAGAGGTTTCTGAGGAGTAAGTCATAGACAATTAGCGTTTTTGAGAAACTTTATACATAGCATTTATTTTGTTCGAAATTTAAATAAAGGCCAACCCGTTTGTGTTGACATATGGCGCTGAAACGTAGTCGCTGGCGATGGACTTCAAGAAGGCTCAAAATCACCCACAGGGCAATGGAGTGTGTCTCAGAGTCAGACTGTGTCGACCACATCAGAAATTATGTCTATTTTAAACAGAAAACTACCGTGAGATTCATACTTCATACATTTCAGCCATATGCAATCCACTGCTGGACATATGCCTCCCACAAATATAACTTGTATCATCTTGGGGGTAGTAGCACGTCACGCATAGTCGCCACGATTGGCAGGCGGGTTGGCGACTGCAATAACTCTAGATTGGGTTTCGATGGACGCTGCTGCCCGTCCGTAGGATTTTTCCCTTTATCGCCTCTTACACCCGCGGGAGGAGATGGGGTGGTGCTATTCTTGTCAGCCGGCATCACGCGGCAAAATCGAGCAATATTCGACTTATAAAACATGATTAACCTTTGTTTAAAATGAATAGAAATGATGTAATACATAGCCCTCTGGATCGCTAACTTAACTTGCAGTTGACGGGGCATGTTACGTGTAGGTACGCTCCGCTATCTCCTATAACTTAACTCTCACTTTAACTTAATAAATAATTATGTTTATCCCAAGTTTGAAAGCGTTCAGAGTCGGTTAGCGTGTAACAATAACTAACTAATCTAACTGAAGATACTTTAGATAATATCTTCATTAATCATTAGCCGTATTACGTACATGTCCGCCAAACTTGTATGGCGAACATGTCCGTTGAAGAGAACAGTCAAGGTATAGCGACAATTTTCGGGCGACGGATTTTGCTCCATCATCTCATCTGTTTGGACCCGGGTATGTCCTTAAACTACGTCCAACAATGAGAGGTAGGGCACAGCGAAGTACTATCACGCTCGAGTCTGGAGCATCCCAACTGGGGAAGTACATCCTCCTTGGAGCTCTGGGAACCTTACTCACCATCAGGAACACAACACTGCATACCTGAAAGGTAGCAGTGATATTATGGCTGTGGTCTTCTGTAAGGAGGAGGTACTTCCGCAAATGGGCTTCTCCAGACTCAAGCGTGATGGTACTTCGCTGTTCCCTGCCTCTCATTGTTGAACGTAGTTTAAGGAAATTTTTTTTTTTATGACATAGGCGGCAAACGAGCAGACGGATTGCCTGGTGGTAAGCAATTACCGTCGCCCATGGGCACCCGTAACACCAGAGGAGTCACAAGCGCGTTGCCGGCCTTTAAGGGGGGTTGGAGCTCTGGGAACCTTACTCACCATCAGGAACACAACACTGCATACCTGAAAGGTAGCAGTACTATTATGGCTGTGGTTTTCTGTAAGGAGGAGGTACTTCCCCAGTTGGGCTTCTCCAGACTCAAGCGTGATGGTACTTCGCTGTGCCCTACCTCTCATTGTTGGACGTAGTTTAAGGACATACCCGGGTTCATATCCTTGGTCCGCCTTGTGGATTGTCTGCCCACGCCGCGCCTTCCGGTACTGATCGCAACAAAAGCTACTTACGATAAAAAAACAAGTGTGAACATCATTATTACTGTCAATCTTAAGAGCGTCATTACGCATCAATACGGATCACATCAGTAATGATATAATGATGTACAGCTATTGTAATCGGTTCGCACGCGTAACTCGGCTCCGTTCCGGTAAAAGTGGCGAGCGTAATCGCTAGGCTGTGGCCGGGCGGTAGCGGGGAGCGAAGCGGGAAGCAGAGCGGTTTGATTTGGGCAAAAAGTATATAAAAAGTGTATAAATAGGCAGGTACTATCAAGTACGAGTAGTCTAGAATTCAATTATATCATATCATCATCTTCCTCGCGTTGTCCCAGCAATCCACGGCCAATGGGAGCTTGGGACCCACTGGCAACTAAACCCAGGATTTGGCGTAGGCACTAGTTATACGAAAGCGACTGCCATAACCTTCCAACCCAGAGGGTTAACTAGGCCTTATTGGGACTTCACGATGTTTTCCCTGACCGAAAAGCGAATGGAAAATACCAAATGATATTTCGTACATACGTTACGACAAACTCATTGGAAGGAGACATGATGTCGCCGCAATATCGACGGGGATGCGACAGTCATGTACTCGCAATTATTGGCTGCATGGAACGACGCTCGTGTTAATGTGAATTTTGGACCCGGGTATGTCCTTAAACTACGTCCAACAATGAGAGGTAGGGCACAGCGAAGTACCATCACGCTTGAGTCCGGAGAAGCCCAACTGGGGAAGTACCTCCTCCTTACAGAAAACCACAGCCATAATAGCACTGCTACCTTTCAGGTATGTAGTGTTGTGTTCCTGATGGTGAGTAAGGTTCCCAAAGCTCCAACCCCCCTTAAAGGTCGGCAACGCGCTTGTGACTCCCCTGGTGTGCGGGTGCCCTGGGCGACGGTAATTGCTTACCATCAGGTAATCCGTCTGCTCGTTAGCCACCTTTTGGTCTAAAATATATATGAGTGTCAACGGAAGGCTCGGGCTCCGGAGAGCGACGTGTAGGAGTGGCTACGGTGTAACGTGAGTCATCCTTAAGACGTTTTAGATCCGTAGTCCGTTACTATACCAACACGCACTGGCGACTTTAGAGCACTGAGCGGGATAATCAAATCATGTTTATTCCGAGTACTTGTATATCCGCTACTCGCTACACCTTCAGCTCCAGCCTTACTATCGCGTGTCAGGCGCCCTCACGACATCCGAACAAAACGCCGGGTGATTAATTGTGTGTAAAACTGCGCGGTTAATTCGCTAGCTCATTTCGATCTAGAGTAGTCTTCTTCGCTTAAAACCATACTAATCCATACAGTGCGTATTTTTCATACGGGCGTATATAGTATTAGACCTTTTTTTTTATGACATAGGCGGCAAACGAGCAGACGGATTGCCTGATGGTAAGCAATTACCGTCGCCCATGGGCACCCGCAACACCAGGGGAGTCACAAGCGCGTTGTCGGCCTTTAAGGGGGGTTGGAGCTCTGGGAACCTTACTCACCATCAGGAACACAACACTACATACCTGAAAGGTAGCAGTGCTATTATCTTCTGTGAGGAGGCTGTGGTCTTCTGTAAGGAGGAGGTACTTCCCCAGTTGGGCTGCCCCAGATTCAAGCGTGATGGTCATCGCTAATAATTCAGCTCGCAATGTATTGCATCGATAATAATTAACATACCGATGCGTCATGTCATGTCAGTATTACTTGTCATGTCAAAATAAGTTGGACTGCGTTCATTGCTGCCAGGTCTGACTTAAAATAATAGGTAATACTATTTTATGACACTATTTAACAAAATTATTAACATAATACGAGTTGTGTTACTGGATACTATATGTG
Organism: Grapholita molesta; assembly: GCA_022674325.2. Taxonomy (NCBI): domain Eukaryota; kingdom Metazoa; phylum Arthropoda; class Insecta; order Lepidoptera; family Tortricidae; genus Grapholita; species Grapholita molesta. The sequence continues at coordinate 1,544,212 of CP053141.2, read as the reverse complement.
GACAACGTATACACCCGTATGAAAAATACACACTGTATATACTTCCATACTAATATTATAAATGCGATAGTAACTCTCTCTGTCTGTTCCCTCTTCACGCTTAATGGTACAGTCGCCACGCTTGGTAGGCGGGTTGGCGACCGCAGTAGCTTTAGATTGGATTTCGACGGCCGCTGCTACCCATCCATTTTATTTGACGCCTCTTACGACACCAGCGGGAGGAGATGGGGTGGTGCTATTCTAGCCACAGGGTATATAATCTAAAAAACTACTACATTAAGTACTACTAACTACATTAAATTTAAAAAATGCCCTTGAGGAATAGTATCAAGGATGCTGGCGGCATTTCCTCTTTGTATCGTTCTTTATTTTTTCTTAAATAAATAAATATTTCGGGACAATCTTACACAAACCGACCTAGTCCTACGGTAAGCTCAGTAAGGCTTGTGTTATAGGTACTAGACGACTATATATATAATAGATAGATACAGTTAGCAGCAGAAGTGGGTAAGTGTTTAAGGTGTTCAAAATGAGGTCAACGCATCTCTATTGTCAAGAGAATAGGGCGTGTAGGTCATTTTGAACACTTCACCCGCTCAGCCACTGTTGCTGCTGACTGTACATATAAATACTTAAATACATAGAAAACACCCATGACTCAGGAACAAATATCTGTGCTCATCACACAAATAAATTCCCTGGCTGGTAATCGAACCCAGGACCATCAGCTTTATAGGCAGGGTCACTACCCACTAGGCCAGGCCGCTCGTCAATATATAGTTTATGTATGAAAATTAAACCAATTCGACTTCCTCACAGCATTTCCCAGCTCTAATTACCGACATACTTGCAAGTATGTGACACGCACGTAACAAATAACACCGCGGTTGACACATACTAGTTTACACTGCGGCTCTGCTTCACTTTCATCTTCCTCGCGTGGTCTTGGCCTTTTGCCACGGCTCATGGGAGCCTGGGGTCCGCTTGGCAACTAACCCACCTCTAGCTACTTGGGCTTAAATTAACTAAGCTGAACTTCTGTGCCACTATTGAGGCCAAAGCGAAATCAGCTGGTAAAAAACTTGGAGTCTTACAGGGTGAAGCGGTACTTCACGCCGGAACAGCTTCTAACACTTTACCAAGCTCAGGTTCGATCGTGTATGGAGTACTGTTGCTACCTTTGGGACGGGTCTGCCAAGTATCAGCTGACCGCGTTGGATTCAATAGAGCACCGTGCTCGCAGACTCATTGGCGATCCTAAATTAGTGAATGTAAGATTACAGAGCCTTGAGCACCGTCGCAGGGTTGCTAGTTTGTCTGTGTTTTACAGTATACATTTTGGAGAGTGTGCACAGGAATTGCACGATTTAATTCCGCCATCTCCGTTCCACCACCGGACGTCCAAGCGAGGAGAGCGGTTTCAACCTACGTTGTGAATCCATTCATTCGCACGAAGCGATTCGCTTCTACCTTCCTAATGCGGACTGCTTAGGAATGAAATTCGCTCTCTTCGTCTGTATTCCCGGAAAGATATAGTTTGGGTCTTTTCAGGGTGTGGGGCGAATAGGGTGTTACTGAACCAGCGTGCTACACCCTCGATCTCGTCGACACTTACCATCAGGCGTGACTGATGGTAAGGTCTGTCTTAACTATATAAAAATACATCAGTTATCCCGTGAGGTGCGTGCAACAGTGCTGATATATCGGAAACTCATTCAAATTAACATATACATTGTACATAACTATCCCGTTTTAAGTAATGAATGAATGAGTGAATGAATGTGATTTATTTGTTTTTAAGTATGTAAATTTTATATTTTTGACAACCGGTCTAGCCTAGTGGGTAGTGACCCTGCCTATGAAGCCGATGGTCCTGGGTTCAAATCCCAGTCAGGGCATTTATTTATGTGATGAGCACAGATATTTTTTCCTGAGTCATGGGTGTTTTCTATGTATTTAAATATTTATATGTACCTATACCTATAAATTATATATATCGTCGTCTAGTACCTACAACAAAAAAAAATCTGAGCTTACCGTAGGACTAGGTCTACTTGTGTAAAATTGTCCCCAAATATTCATATTAAAATATCCAGTTAAGTAGTATATAGGTAATTATTTTTATATTAAGCAGAAACGTCTGCTAGCATATAGCATATTTTTTCTTTCGACTTAAATATCTTTAGTATATAGGTACTTGCACGATGAACCGGGCCAGAGTTTAGACTGGGGTTTATTTCCACTACTATTATGTGTTCAAGTGTTTTGTTTTTTAATCGTTAATGGTTAGTATTTATTCATAAGTTATTTTATTACTTTATTTAGTTATTTTAATATATTAATGATTATTTAGTAGTATATACAGTTAATAGTTGTAATGTGAGCTAATGTTAGCTTAAAATATACAAGTCGAACTAACAAACGAACAAACAATCACGATTGTATTGGTAGGTACATGTTGAGTATTGTAACATAACACATTACATGCCAGTAACCGCGAGGTTCCGGGTTCAGTGCCCGTGCGTATTTATGTTTAAGTAGGTTAATTATAACTGTTATTAGCAACGGATATAGCAGAATCTTTTAAATTATTGTTAAGTAATTTATTATTATTATTTCTTTCATCTTTTTTATTTAGGAACCTTTGTCTTTAAGACCATATCGGCTGCGTTAGACCTCTACATGGTCTATTATCCTCATTATATTATTATACAATACAAAAATATAAAAATAAAATAACAAATGGAAATCGGTCAGGTGTCAAAAAAAACCATTATTATTGTAAACTATTGACACTTGCCTTAAAAAGACCCAAATTATATATTTCCGAGAAAACAGACGAAGGGAGCGAATTACATTCCTTAGCAGTCCGCATTAGGAAGTTGAAGTGAATCGCTTCGTGCGAAAGAATGGAATATTTTTGGACCCGGGCATATCCTTAAACTACGTCCAACAATGAGAGGTAGGGCGCAGTGCAGTACAATCACGCTTGAATCTGGTGCAGCCTACTGGGTAAGTACCTCTTCCTTACAGAAGACCACAGCCATAATAGCACTGCTACCTTTCAGGTATGTAGTGTTGTGTTCCTGATGGTGAGTAAGGTTCCCAGAGCTCCAACCCCCCTTAAAGGCTGACAACGCGCTTGGGTGCCCATGGGCGATGGTAATTGCTTACCATCAGGCTATCCGTCTGCCTCCTATGTCATAAAAAAAATTCACGACGTAAGGAATAAACCCCTCACCTCACCTTAACGTCCGGCGATTATAGTATTAAGCTCCCATTGAGCAAAACATTAGATAGATATTGAATGAATGAATGAATAATTTATTGCACACCTCAAAAGTAGAACAATATTTATCGAAAGTAAAAATTCAATATGTCCAAAAATCATTACGTGAAACCAACCTTAAATTAAGTGCCATAAGGTTCAATTCCAAATCAATTTGACCTATAAAAGCAACCCTATTTTCCATTCCATAAGATCTCATTTCCAAATAAATGATTATTTATGTCAGAAGACTTATATTTATATTAATATCAGCCTTATTCCATGCAGATTAAAGTTGATTTTCCAAGTTAACTTATTGGTAATACATCATGGAAGCAGATAATTCGCGTATAATATCTGGTACGCTCGCTGATAAGCTGAGAGGATCATTTTTCATATAATATTGAATTATTTAATATCTATGAGTAATTTTTGGTTGATATATTGGCTTGGGAAGTTATTGGGGTCGTGGAGGGATGAAATTTATGATTTGTAGGCTTCCATTTTATGGTAGTTTGTGGTGCGAATTATCCTATCAATCAATATATATAAACGTGAAAGTCCTGACTGATCAACGCCCAGTTCAAATCGCTTAACCTTGAATAGCTGATTTTTTCACAGTTGTTAGTTTATATACCATAAGGACTGAGAAGGGATTTTTGGGGTAAAAAGGGGGTTGAAAGTTTATATGGGGTTTGTGTAAAATTCAAAGCAAGATACCTACTTGAAGTTTTGTGTAAACACGTTCTTTGAAATCCATTCCCTAAGAGGTGAAAAAGGGGTTGAAAGTTTGTACGGAGATGAAGTCAAAATGTGTTTTAACTATTTAATGAAAAGAAAACAACAATAATAATTGCTACCGGTTACAAATATTCTATATTGTTATCGATGAATTCTCAATCTAAAGAGACTTCGATGCCGTAAAAAGGGTTCAATACTCTTCGGTAGATGTCGCTACACGTCACCCGTAATGACGTATGTATACCAGGAAGGATAAGATAGAAAAATTTGACACGTTTAAGCGGCGCTCGTATAGCACAACTGGTAGTGCACTGGGCTAGTGATCCAGTGATTGTGGGTTCGAGGCCCAATGCGAGTCAATTTTTTCTATTATGCTAGCAGACGTTTCTGCTTAATATAAAAACAATTAAAGATATTCTTCTACGAATTCCTATGTCTGGAGATCAGGTTTACTTTTTGTTTTATTCTCAATCTCAATGATCAATATATGTTCATTCTGTGTCTCCCTCTCGTTCTCGTTCCTGGTATTTTTCCTTCTAAAATAACCTTAATGTATGTCGTAAAAGGTGTCCGGACATCTTTCTTCTATATTCTATGGTGTTGAAAAGACCAGTTTAATACTCGTAGTTATTATTAGGGCCCGGAAATTTGCGTGCGGTTTTGGGAAAGTCTAAGGGAGAGAACACTAACGTTTATCGATGTATCGATAAATCGGTCATGTACTCAGAGTCTTTGAGATTAATTTATTTTTAATGAAATAATACTTGCATTATTGCAATCAAATACCTACTCGGGTTATCAATTCTTTGTAGATAACATACCAGTCTAATATTAAATTATTTTATATTATTTACATACATTTCGTACATTTTTCATCACTAATCATTGAAAGAGCAAATGTATCATCGGAAAGTTTGAGTTATAATTTTTAAAACGCTATTAAACAAACTAGGTTTATCAATACATCGATAAACGTTAGTATTCTCTCCCTTAGACTTTTACCGCACGCAAAATTCCGGGCCCTAGTTATTATTGTAATTATTGTAGAGAAGAGTACTTTCTTTATTATATAGTTCCGTTTACATAAGTTAAACAATTGTCCATTGCCATTTACGGAGCAGCTATTGTCAACTAAATATCAGATAAAGTACAAAACAAGCGGAGTAGTAATTAGTTGGAAAGTTGAGACAACCTGCGGTTACAGAGGTATGGAGTAGTCATGTAAAAAAGTTCGGAAAATTTCATTTATTATTTTGTTAATTTAGAAAACACCCATGATTCTGGGACAAATACTACGCAAACAAATGCCCTTACTCGGATTTGAATAAGCAAAAAGCAGGGTCATTTCCTACTTCACCAGACCGCGGAACAGGCAGGTTCACTGAAGAACTGTTCAACATGATGCCAAGGGCAGCTTTCTACCACCACACCGCTCGCCGTCGGCAGTGCATTCATCCTCACACCCTGGAGCCTAAAGGGTCGTGGACTTAGCGGTTTAAGAGGAATTTCCTCCCGCGAACGCTCCGGCTGTGGAATGAACTCCCTGCCGAACTTCCCTAGGGACTACAGTATGAGGTTCTTCAAAAAAGGAGTATACACTTAGTAGTATACTTCTTAAAGGGTAGGCAACGCACATCTGAATCCTCTGGAGTTGCAAGCGTCCATAGGCTACGGTAATTACTTACCATCAGGCGGGCTGTATGCTTGTTTGCCACCGTCGTTACCCACTAGACCAGTCACCGGACCGGTCATTAATAATGTCGTTTCTATCCCATCCTCTGTTCCCACCGGGATATTAAAATAATTTGCGGACGGACAATAGTTAGGGGACTCCATAAAATTGCACAATTCACTCTCGGAGTTGGGCTGGATTAACGAAGCATTTAGACGTTTTATGTAATTTACTAACTTCATTAGTAAAGGCTAGTGTACTAGTGGAGTTCCACTAGAAATTTTAATGTTAAATTATTACACCCCGTTATCAAATGCTCATTTTGGGGGCAATGTAAAATGTGTTGATTCACATAATTAGACGATTCATATTTATCTATAAAAGTACCAAACTAAAATTCTTCTTTAGTGAATGCTATAGAAATAACACATTTCATACCTCTCTTTAATCAGATCGGAGGGCAACTATTATAAATATCGAATATCGTCAATTTGGGGTCCAATTTTTAAATAGTCACCGAGTAATCTTCATAGAGATTCTCATTCATTTCTCTATGGAAATCACTTGGTGACTGTTTCAAAAATCGGACCCACGATCTTTTAACATGTCATTGAGTGAGTAAGTCAATTTCATTTTTTATCGACTTAGATTATCGTAACTGCCCAATCACTTGCCCCTAAACTGTACCCTTACCATGAGTTGTGACATTGACGTTTTCGATAACGAGTATCGAGTTTACTATCTGTGCATCTTGTTCGAACAAAAACAGTACAAGCGAGATGCACAGATAATAAACTCGATACTCGTTATTGAAAACCTCAATGTCACAACTCATGATAAGGGTACTAAGCATAAGATAACGGGGTGTAAAAATTAATTAATAATTTAGTAGTAATAATTTAGGAGTTTAAGTATTTGTAGTGTATCTACACTGATATTATAAAGGCGAAAGTTTGTGAGAGTGTATGTTAGTTATTTCTTCACATTTTCTTCTAAACGACTGAAGCGATTTTAATAAAATTTGGTATGGAGTTAGCTGACACCCTGAGTACATAGGCTACGTTTTACTGCGGGTAACACCACGGGGTACAGATAGTATTATATATATCGTTGGCTGAGTCACAACACAACCCTTCATGAGCTTACCGTGGGGCACACTAAATTTCTGTAAGAATGTCCTGTAATATTTATAAAAAAACCGGCCAAGAGCGTGTCGGGCCACGCTCAGTGTAGGGTTCCGTAGTTTTTCGTCCGTCACAGTAAGTGTTCCCACTTAAGAGTTAAAAATGGGCTACTTGATACATTATTGTTGACATATTGATATTAAGTACAGAACCCTAAACACGGGCCCACAAAGGACGGGGACAACTAAAGAACGAGTTAAAGATCCCAACCATATATGGAAAATTCTAAAAAATGTTGTAAATTTCAGTCCCACCACGAGTAGTAAGAAGGGGTTGTAACATGGAGTGATAACCAGCCAGCGTCATTTGAAGTCAGTCAGTCAGTTTCAACCTAATGTATGGGCATGCGCGAGCTTAAAGTACAGAGGCTCTAGTGTAAGTTTTTTTTGACGTAAAAAATGTCTCGAATTCGAAAGTGATACTGAGCCCTGAGTGTAAGTTTTTCATGTAACTTTACGCCACGAATGCGTTTGCGTTTCCCATATAAATAACATTGTCACTTACGCGTTCGTAAACGTTTTTTGGCGTCAATAGTAACTTACACTAGAGCCTCTGATATAATATGGGTAACTCTAACGCGATGGTGACGTTTCGTAATCGTTACGTTAAAAACATACACTCGGGGCTCAGATGTAGTGAATAATCCTTTCCTATCGTATTTTCTCGGAAATGTTCGTATTTGTCTTATTACTTCACTCACACTCAGATGGGTACTGAGTGTGAGTGATGTATTTAGTAAGACAACGCAGGGGACGGTCGCATTGGGCGATGAATATTAGTACAGATTCTTATTTACGATTAAAATATTATACATAAAACTGCGGCGCTACACGGTAGCGCCGCAGTTTTCCGGAGCGGTACCGTGAACATTGAAGTGCGATTTCGAACATCTTTCTCTTTTACTCCAAATAAGGTGTGAGGTGTCGTAAACCATATTCGTAAATTTCGGACGATTGTCTCTGTCACTCTCTTAACGCCTTAATTGGAGTAAAAGACAAATTCTCGACATATGCGAACTTCGATGTTCACGGTACCGGGCCTGAAGTGATGAAGTGTGTCTTGTCATTCAATAGAGATTTTGACAGCCATATCTTAGGGAATAAGGGCTAATTTATTAACAATTTGTAAAAAACTATCGCCTTAACGACTTTAGTGCTGGAATAATATAAAGTACCTATTTTGCTCGCAAAAAAGCCTAAGATATATGTAATCCTACGGCGCTTCCGCCTTTCTCGAGCGAAAGCAGAGACCATTTTACCAAAAACTCGTAAGATGTATGAAATCCTGCGGCGCTTACAGTTTTTTCGAGTTGCTAAAGTTTGTATGGGGAACAATATTTTTGTTTTTTAGCATATTACTCGATTTTTTTCATACTTTCTCACCGTTTAAACCTTCCCTGAGCTACTACAAATATTTCAAGACCAAAATCAGCCAAATCTGTAAAGCCGTTCTCAAGTTATAGCGTGACCAAGAGAAATAGGGGTTCATTATTATATATACATAGTTTTTTTTCAAAAACTATTGAACCTATCAAGTTCAAAATAATTTTCCTAGAAATTTTATGTAAAGTTCTACTTTTGAGATTTTTTTCATATTTTTGGAACTTGTGGTTCAAAAGTTAGAGGGGGGGGGGGGGACGCCCTTTTTTTTACTTCTGGAGCGATTATTTCCGAAAATATTTACATTATCCAAAAATGATGTTCGTAAACCCCTATTCATTTTTAAATACCTATCCAACAATATATCACACGTTAGGATTAGAATGAAGAAAAAAATCACTCCCCACTGTACGTATAGGGGGGGTCTGCTCCGTTCTCCGTCTGCTCGTTTGCCACCTTTGTCTTAAAAAAAACCAAAAAACATTTGTTTACATTAACAACGACTTACCCTAATTCATTACCATCATTGAAAAACTTGGTAACACAATGGGAAAGTTACGGAAAGCAACTCCCTAGAGACGTCGCTTCCAGAGGAAATGCGAAGTGTTTCGAAACTTTCAATTTGAGGACAGGTTTCCGGGTTTAAAAAAAAATACAATTTATATTAGTACCCGGATTTTACTATTTGGACCCAATTGGTACGGTAGTATTTTGACCCGGGTATGTCCTTAAACTACGTCCAACAATAACAGGTAGGGCACAGCGAAGTACCATCACGCTTGGGTCTGGAGAAGCCCGACTGGGGAAGTACCTTCTTCTTACAGAAGACCACAGCCAATAGCACTGCTACCTTTCAGGTATGTAGCGTTGTGTTCCTGATGGTGAGTAAGGTTCCCAGAGCTCCAACAACTTTTAGGGTAGGCAACATGCATGTTAATCCTCCGGAGTTGTAGGCGTCCATAGGCTACGGTAACTGCATCAGGTGGGTCGTATGCTTGTTTGCCACCGTCTTTGTATAAAACAAAATAGTAAACACGGAATTATTATTAGTAGTATTGCCATATCCGTTCGTCTGTCAAACCACTCAAACAAATGTTGCTACATTCGAAGTGTAGAAGCGATCCCTAAAGTTATTGCTTCTATTACAGGCCTCACCAGGTATATTAACAGTGGAATATATCAATCAAATACATCTACACTAATCTACATCTACACTAATATTATAAAGGCGAAAGTTTGTGAGTGTGTATGTTTGTTACTTCTTCACGTCTAAACGACTGGAGCGATTAAAAAAAATTGAGTTAGCGGACACCCTGGATTATCACATAAATAAATAAATCTTTCCGGACATACTGACACAAATCGACCTAGTCCTACGGTAAGCTCAGTAAGGCTTGTGTTGTAGGTACTAGACGACGATATATATAATAGATACATACATATAAATACTTAAATACATAGAAAACACCCATGACTCAGGAACAAATATCTGTGCTCATCACAAATAAATGCCCTGACTGGGAATCGAACCCAGGACCATCGGCTTCATAGGCAGGGTCACTACCCACTAGGCCAGAGCGGTCGTCAAAACATTGGCTTGGTTTTATCCCTAATAAACCGCGAGTAACACCGCGGGGCACAGCTAGTTTTAAATAATAAATTATGGCCACGCCCACGTCGCCACTGAAAATTCCAGAAACACCCAGAACGCCATTTATACTGTGTGTAAGTCTAATACGGGCGAAGAATTAAACCAGACATAGGATTTACCAGTATATTCATTAACCAAAAAGTTTTTCTTTAATTATACCTATTAAACATATGTAATTAATTTTTGTAAAATTTCTGAGCAGTAATGTACTGCGAACATTACGCGATATGAGCTTTTGAAACTAACTGTCAACGAGTGCTTAACTCGAGTGTGTTGCATTACATTGCGGGCCGATTTTTTTTATATGGATAAAATTTTAATTGTACTTCTAAGCAAAAGTTATTTAAACATATTTCTTATGTCCTATTCTACCCTCCGTTAAGATATTCGCCCGTATAAGAATTACACACTGTATAATGCATTGTTGCAGTCGCAGACTGCATAAGAATGTTCCCTGAGTCGGAACTAGAAAAACCGGCGGATGCAAATCTAGATGGGAACTGTACAATACGGTACAGTCGACTTTAGAAAATGTTCGTCTCATTTTATGTTACCGGTAACTTACCGGTTTACCGGTAATTCCTATACATTATATCGGTTTGCATTCTGTATAGGCAGCATATAACGTAATAAAAATATCTGTGCGTGTTCCATGACACGGATAGGGGCGACATCCGCTTAGTACCTTTTACATATCATTAAATTGTCGAAAGGACCTCTGCGCGTTGAATCGATCCGGCTCCGCATACGCCTCTCAAATGTCCCGAACACCATTGTTCCGTGTACGGGAAAGGCATAGAAAATCATAATACAATGTACAGCTAAATAAAGCATCCCTTTCCATCGTGGTATTATTATTAGCACGCTCCGTCTAGTTAAATGGTACGTGTTAAAAAAATTTTTTATTTTATTTTTAAAACGATGGTGGCAAACAAGTATACAGCCCGCCTGATGGTAAGCGTACCCTATGGACGCCTGCAACTCCAGATGATTCACATACCCATTGCCTACCCTTTAAGAACCTATACACTCCTTTTTTGAAGAACCTCATACTGTAGTCCATAAGTAAAACCTCAGTAGGGAGTTAATTCCACAGCCAGAGGAGGAAATTCCTTTTAAACCGCTTAGTGCGCGACCCTTTAGGCTCCGGGGTGTGAGGAGGAATGCACTGCCGACGAGCGGCGCGGTGGTAGAAAGCGGCCGTCGGCATCATGTCGAACAGTTCTTCAGAGCACAACCCATTGTACAAGCGACAGAACACACGTAGGGAGGAAAAGTCTCTCCTTAGACTCAAAGGCTCCATATCGCTCGTGAGTTTGGGATCGTCGACGATTCGCACAGCGCGTCTTTGTACCGAGTCGAACTAGTGGGAAATATCTAAATATAGACGACTGTACCAACTTTATTATATATGTCGTGGGAACGGCATTTGTCTCCGTATAAATGCAGTTGCAAACGTGGTGCAACAATATGCACTCTTCAAGCTGGGTTAGGTCATAAGATATTCAATGGCGGGTTTTTGGAGTGCAGTTTCGTACAGGCATTGTGAGCCACTTGCCTATATGTAAAAGATTTTTAGGTCTTTATTTTTCAATTTAGGCACAATGTCTTCGATATTTTAATCAAAATAAAAATAGAATTTTTTTGACTCGCAACGGGACTCGAACCTACAATCCCTGGATCACTAGCCCGGTGCACAACCAATTGTGCTATACGAGTACCGCTTATACTTGTCAATTTTTTTCTATTTATCCCTCGACATATACGTCATCATGGGTAACGTGTAAACACATCTACCGCCAGCGTATTCAACACTTAACGGCATCGAAGTCTCAATGTTCATTGAGAATTTCGCTGGCTCAGTCAAAATAGCAATACTTAATTATCGATGAGTTCTCAATGAAAATTGTGACTTCGATGCCGTTAAGTGTTTAATACGCTGGCGGTAGATGTGACTACACGTCACCCATGATGACGTGCACGACGAGGGATAAATAGAAAAAATGTAACAAGTTTAAGCGGTACTCGTATAGGACAATTGGTAGTGCACTGGGCTAGTGATCCAGTGGTCGTGGGTTCGAGTCCCGCTGCGAGTCACAAAATTTATATTTTTCTTTCGATTTAAATATCGAAGATATTCGCTAGCAGACGTTTCTGCATAATAAAAATTTAGCGATAATGAAATCTAGCACTCTGAGTGTCTATTCATAAAGAAGGAATTTACAGCTGTTGCCCTAGATTATGTCCCGGGTGATTCCGGACGAGATGGTGACGGAGTGTTTCCGTAGTCGTACGGCATCCGAATTGAGGCTCTAGTGTAAGTTTCTTTTGACGTAAAAAACGTCTCGAACGCGTTATTTATATAGGAAACACTAACGCGATGATAAAGTAAAATTACGTTAATAACTTTCACTCAGGGCTCTGAACTCATACTGCCGATCTTTAGTTCCAGGATTGACCGCCGATGGCGCTGCACTATTCTCCATACAAAATAGTTACGCAGTCGAGTAGTGTCAACTAATGGTGAACAACGAAGTTATATAATTAAAACTGTTGTGAGCCATGTTACTACTAATTATAGTTACAAACAGAAATAGGTATAGAGTATTTAAACTTTCGTGAGACGCGCGAGTGACTAAATAAACGTGAGTAGAGCCGTGTTCATGTTTAATAGGTATAGAGCTTAACCGAAACATGCGCGATATAATTACAAGTAAGTTTATCCTTTTGTAACTATAAGTACTAACTTGGAATTTCGTAATTTTATCTATCATTATTAATCTCTCATCTTTCTCATTTACTCAAGTGGTAGAGATAATCGTCTGAAAGTTGAAAATTCGTGCAAAATTTTGAAGTACGTTTTGTTTGTTCAAGGGATCGGTTCATCATCCATGTTTAACAACAATTAGCTTATAGGGCAAGTAAATAGTTATTTGTTATACAAGGGGCAAAGTTAGTGGTTACCTTCTCGTGCTAATATTAAGACCTGAGCTAGCGAAAGATTCCACAATTGAACCACGAGCATAGAAGGTGGTTCAAAGAGTGGTATCTTGAGCATTGGGAGGGTCTCAAAGCACGAGAGGGGAACACACTTTGCTACCGAGAGAAACACACAATTTTTCACCTCACTGCTGCGTTGATGATATAAAATTATTGGCACCCATCATTCATCATACAAAAACATTAAATAAAAGAATATCCGAGTCCAGTCATCGATTCATTCGTTCAGACTCGATTAGTAACAAACAATGTGTATGAAATTACTTTGCACTCTTGTGAATAAAATGCAATGCTTTTTTTTAAGACAAAGGTGGCAAACGAGCACACGGATCACCTGAAAGTAAGCAATTACCGCCGCCCATGGGCACCCGCAACACCAGGGGAATCACAAGAGCGTTGCCGGCCTTTAAGATAAGAGTACGCTCTTTTCTTGAAGGTATGAGTGTCGTATCGGTTCGGAAATACCACTGACGGCAAATCATTCCACAGTTTTGGTGTGATATCTGTTAAAAAAATTAAATAACAAAACATTGAAATGTGTATTTTTTTTTAAATGTGAAGATAATGTGCAATGGAGCCGCACTAACCGGGGTGGCCATTGGCGCAGCGATTTGTACGCGGACCGTAATAAACCCTGCAGTACGGTTTACTACCGCCATCCGGTTTTTACCGGCGCTAATAAGCTGGAGGATTTTCAAGAGCCGTCTTACTCTTAAAGAATGTTCTAGAAAATGTGGAAATCTTTCCCGGATTTTCTTAAGAACCAAGATTAATGAATGGCCTCTTAGCCTATATTAATATTGTCCTAAAACTGCGACCAGAAACCTACTTAGAAAAGGTACAACTACACCCCGTTATCTTATGCTCAGTTTAGGGGCATGTGATTGGGCAGTTACGATATTATAAGTCGATAAAAAATTAAGTTGACTTACTAACTCAATAACATGTCAAAAGATCTTGGGTCCGATTTTTAAAATAGTCACCAAGTGATTTCCATAGAGAATGAATGAGAATCTCTATCAAGATTACTCTGTGACTATTTCAAAAATCGGACCCCAAATTGACGATATTCGATATTTATAATTGTCGCCCTCCGATTTGACTACAAAGAGGAATGAATGTGTCTCTATAGCTTTCACTAAAGAAGAATTTTAGTTTGACAAATAACTTTATAGATAAATATAAATCAACTAATTATGTGAAGCAACATCACTATTTTAGATTGCCCCCAAAATGAGTATTAGATAACGGGGTGTAGGTACAACTTGTAAATATAATAAATAATAAAATAAAATAAATATTTCGGGACAATCTTACACAAATCGACATAGTCCTACGGTAAGCTCAGTAAGGCTTGTGTTGTAGGTACTAGACGACGATATATATAATAGATAGATACATATAAATACTTAAATACATAGAAAACACCCATGACTCAGGAACAAATATTTGTGTTCATCACACAGCATCTTTCAGCAAGTCAAAGTTAGTAGAAACGCTACACGGGCCCAATATAGGAACAAACTATATTTGCCACAAGCTAACTTATCACTTGTAACAAAAAATGTTTTTTTTTATGTGTATAAGGATTTATAATAAACTGCCAGATGAAATTTGCCGTTCATAAAATTTTAAAAAGCCCTAAAAATTGACTTATATAAATGTTTTTATAGCACACAGGAGAATATAAATAGGTAATTAAGTAAACTTAAGTCAACTGTATGTTATGTATGCCTGCAAGGCAGATTTTAGTGATACTCAAAATGTATATATTCCATCTTAATGTACCTAAAATTGTGCATTATAAACTATTTTCATTTCATTTCATGTTCACAAATAAATGCCCGTACAGGGTGACTTTTGTATTAAATCAATTGTATTAAAATATTAATTATATCCTTGGTTCCGAGCAGTATGGGACCGTGCTGGTTCAGTATAGACAAAGAGGCCTTTGGGAGCAGCGGCAGCAGCAGAGGCGGTTGAAAAAACCAAGGTGGAGACATATAGTGGTCTCGGCGCAGAATACAATTTTATACCATTCGGCGTCGAGACCCTCCGAGGGGGCCCCGGCGCTCTGAGTCTCTTTAAGGACCTTTCAAAGAGACTCAGAGTGGTCGCAGAAGACCGAAGCGCTGGCAGCGACCTCGCTCACCATATCAGCATCACGAAACACCGAGCTTTCAGGTACCTTGCCGCAGGGGTTTTTATTATCGGCGACCAGTCTGGCTTAGTGGGTAGTGACCCTGCCTATGAAGCCGATGGTCCTGTATTCGAATCCTGGCATATATTTGTGTGATGAGCACAGATATTTGTTCCTGAAGCATGGGTGTTTTCTATGTATTTAAGTATTTATATGTATCTATCTATTATATATATCGTCGTCTAGTACCCGAAACACAAGCCTTACTGAGCTTACCGTAGGGCTAGATCGATTTGTGTAAGATTGTTCCCAAATATTTATTTATTATTAGTTGTATTCATTACTTTTCTAGATATTTATTTGCTTTTCAATAAAAGTTTATGATAATTATAAATAAATTAATTATCTCTGACAGCTTACACATAAATAACAATTAAACTCTAATTGCCAATCAATTTATAGTAATAAAATTAACTGAGTTCTTAATGGAATAAATAGGTAATACTTAATAGACTCAAAATAGTTTCATCTCGCAAATTACCCTCATTTGTATTGAAATTCTCCAGACGGTTTTAGAATTAATGACGGTAAATGCCGACTAATTCCATTTGAAACCCATAAATTTGGCCCAACGCTATTTTACACAACAAGCACTAAATATATTCATGCATTGGCAAGGCTCTCACTTGTACATACGCGCAATGAAATATGTAAGAACGGAATATAAACTATCAATTCAGTATATGTTTGGACGTGAAATTGTATGGTGTGTAAATTAGTTTCAACTGTTCCCCTGTCGGCGATTCGTACTGTGTATGAAACAGCAGACTATTTATTCTTCGGTTATTTGTTACTATTGGGTAAGTTGCGTTAAAAACAAATAGAAATCATGAAGAAACTCATTTTAACACTTAAAATTTAATGTTATTTAAGATCTGTTTATGTCAAACTTTTATAGTGAAACTTTATTTTACCATTAAAAGTTATTTAGCGAGGTGTTTTAAGAGAGAGTTAAAAGTAAAAAAAGATTAAGTATTTAAAATGTAAATTGAAAACAGATGATGGTCCAGCTATCGCGACAAAGATCGCGTAAGGCGTCAGCTGCGATAGCTGGAAATGCGGGTTCAAATCCTGCCTCGGACGCTGAAGATCCTCGTTACTTATTTTTCTTAACTATATGTCATCTATTTTCAATTTAGAATGTATATAGTTGTGTTACAACTTAAAAATGTTTTTCATTAAAAAAATATTTATTTTAAGTCATTTAAAATATAAATAAACAAAATGAAAAACTACATAAAAACCGTTGTTTTAGTCAGTTATACTGACGAATCCGGGTGTGTGAGTAAACATTTATATGACCCAATGACCTCACACAGGTTACCGGGAATCGGCGGTTACAGTACGCTGAAGATCGCTCTCTGTGGTGGTATATGGGGGAGGTCTATGTCCGTGTCTATGACCTGTGGCGGATAGACAGGAGAATTTAACTTTTGTTACACCAGACGGGCATTACGAGCATAACATAATGCTGTTCGGACTGGCAAACGCGCCTGCGGTATTTTCACAAACCACAAATGAACTGAACACAGATATTATTCACGTTGGGATTTGCATGGATCGATCGACAGAACGAAAATTTAATTTAATTTCATGCATGTCTTATTGATACGTTTAAAATTAACCTTGTTTTAATTGAGCTAATTTTCAATAACCTATAATACAAATGCGATTTAATAACTTATTATCAAATATTGAATTATATAATCATTAAATTCAAATTAAATTGAAATCACTGATGTTTAGCATTCGTCTAAAAAAAAATCACTTTAGACAAATGTGTTTTAAAACCAAAAATGTTTTACAGAAAAAATAAATAAAAAACAAACTCTATACACTTTTAAAATACGAATAAATGGAATATTCTTAACGTAAGGAAAAAACCACTCTCCTCGCCTGAACGTCCGGCGGTGGAACGAAGATGGTGGAATAAAATTGAGCAGCTCCTATGCATTTTTTTTTACTGACAGAGGCGGTAAACGAGCAGATGGATTGCCTGATGGTAAGCAAACACTGTCGCCCATGGGCACCAGCGACACCAAGGGAGTCACAAGTGCGTTGCCGGCCTTTAGGGGGTTGGAGCTCTGGGAACCTTACCATCAGGAACACAACACTACTTACCTAAAAGGTAGCAGTGCTATTATAGCTGTGGTCTATTGTAAGCATACTCTACAACATACATTCCTTACACGAACCTCGAACCTGAGCTTGGTAAAGTATTAGAAGCAGTTTTGGCGTGGATAATCGCTTCACCCTAGACCCCAAATTTTATACCAGCGGATTTCGCTATGGCCTCATGGTATTTATATTTGTCTAAAGATAAATATCGTTGCCTATTGCCAAATATACAAGCCTCTTGTGGTTCTAGTTGGCTATAAATAAGATTATCCAAAATAAACAGGCATACCACAAATCCCGAGCTAAGCTAAGCCTGTTTGCCAAAGAAAACCCGCATTTTAAAATAACACACTGCAACTATCAACCAGCCAGGTATTTTGGCTATATTCCAAAAAGCCGAAAAAATTACAGTGGAGGAGCGTATTTTACATAAAATAATGCGAAAATATACGGGAAAAGCGGAACAAACCTTTTTACTGTTTCAATATATTATAAGTTCGCTGTAAAATGGTAATACCGTTTACTGTGTATTTTGTTATTTTTCACGAGAAAAAGCTTATTCAGACAAAATGAATAAAGATTTTAGGAAAATTGAACAATAATGGGAAGGAGAATAAAGCGAGAATGTTCGCGAGTCTTATAATATGAGAGAGCTTCTATATATTCTGGCAAGAATTTGATTTCTTTATGTCTTTCCCGTACACGGAACAATTGTGTTCCGGACAGGGAGGCGTATGCGGAGCCGGATTGAACCAACATGCAGAGACCCTTTCGAAATGTAAGGGAAACGCTAAGCGGATGTTGCTCCTGTCCGTTAGCACCCGCCATGTGTGTAAGGACTATTGAGTTGTAGCAGGATCTAAAATGTGTTAATACTAGACTATTCGTTCGTGTGAAATATTGTAGCTCAATTTTGAAGCAGACATCTTTAACCGATTGAGCTGAATTTTAGCACACTGATGTAAGTTCGAGAACAATGCAATATTATGGTAACATTGATCTGATCTGATTAATTGTATAAAAGCGGGTAACTCACGTTTTATAAGTCGAATATTGCTCGACATGTTTACAATTAATATGTTTCAATCTCACGATAGTTTTGTGAGATCTGATCTGATGCTGGAACTAAAAGGTAGCCATGGCAACTCCTAAAACATAGCAACTCCTAAAACATACTAACACACAAGATAAACCCGTCATGATCTTCTCCTACATAGACCTTGGACTTTTGGATGTCTGTTAAAATCAGGCAATTCTAATCATCGGTTTAGTTAAAAATACTAACTGCTAAGAACCTTCCTTGCTTTCATAATACAGGGAACAAATTAATGAAAAAAAAAATTGTTTCTTAGTTAAAAAGTAGACAGAGACAATCACATTGTGAACAAGGATAACTTTTATTCTATTGCTACTCGCAAATTGCTTTGCCTGGCTATAAATTCTATTTTTCAGTCGTTATCCAACCGTACACCATAAATTCTAGACCAAACACGACAGAACAGCAAAAAGTTTACAACCTATTCAATGCTGGCAACGAAAAAAAAAACAGTCTCATTCAAATTCAAATTTAGAAGCGAATTCCGCTATTAGGCTTTTACAAATTTGCTAAATCTCTAGAACATACAAATTTCAACTCTAAACCAATGTCGTTAAGTCTCTCCCCATTGCTCACTTATCTTGGTGTTATCGCCGAACGATTTGCAATCAAGCCAAGCTGTATTAGAGCTAATAGCGTTGTGTTAAGGTCGAAAATAACTTGACCAACGGAACAATGTTTCCAAATTTGAACGACGTTCGGGAATCGGCTGTTTGAAATGCTTTCGTACGAATTCGAAAATAATTTATACAAATGGAAATTCATATTTATTAAGTGCACTTTAACGTCGAATTTTCAATAAACTGTGAAATGAGATAAGACATTTCGGTAGTGGAGGACATCTGAATGTTACCTTAATTTGCGAAGGAAACAATAATAATGTTGCCAGTGGACTTTATAATTTTTTTTTAAGTAAAATTTAAAGAAGGCTAGAAACTATTAGTGTAATATAGATAAACTATCATCATCATCATCAGCCGAAAGACGTCCATCGCAGCCTCCCCTATAGAGACCCACACTGACCGCTTTTGCGCTACCAGTGAATACCCGCGATCTTAACCATGTAGTCGGCCCACCTTGTGGGGGGTCTTCCCACGCTGCGCCTTCCGGTTCGTGGTCGCCTCTTGACAACCTTTAGGCCCCAAAGGCCAAGGTAGATAGAACGTGTATTATTTTAACGAGAAAAGTGAATTATGTTAGTTACAAAATTAATAAAGATTAGTTCCAAACCGTTCTCAATGTTGTACCAAGTGTTCTGGAATTGGGACTTACCTGAAAAAAAAAATTACAATGTAATAAGTTTTATAACCCATCGTGTGGCAAATTCCCACACCGGGAAACAAAAAAATAGACTTAATATGGCAGATGTCACTTTGATATTAGCGTGCTTGTGGCAACTGTCCCAGACATAATTATTTCGCGCCTCTGGCGGCCGGCCCGCTCCGGGAGAGTAGCTAAGTGCTTTTTTATACGTGCATTTAGGCAGCTAACAAGCATTCTTCACTGCTCTAACTTATACTGAAACTTAAATATAGAACAAAGATAGACTACAGTGCAACAGAAATGTCTAAAAGTCCTGTCCTTCCTAGACCTTTGCCAAATGTGGTAATATTTGCAAAATGGTGGCCGCCATACTTAGTCTTTTCTGTCCCGGAGCGGTACAGGTGCCAGATTTGCGTAAGTGACCAAAATGGTGGCGCCAGGCTAATGGATATGAAAATGGGTAATAAAAACTGATTTAATTTGTTCTTAGCTCCATAGATGGCAGCACCATCCATAGCTATATCGGAATCCCGAAAGCGATTCATATCCGATGTCCAAGCACGTGTTTCGGCTTAGACATGGTAAAGCTAGTTTATTTACGACAAGATATGAGAAATAATTTTCCTTCGGGAAAACTCGGATCTTTATCGGAATACGATGAGACCCGAACTGTCAATGAATAATCGCATTGAGTGTGAACATGGAACTTTATAATTTCGTGTCAAAATGTCAAAGTGAAAAATTACATGTGTCATTAAACAATAGGTAAAGTTCCATATTAATTATCGAGATTTATTATCAATTAAACTTAATGTAAAATAAACTAAACCTAAAAACACCTTGTACAATAAGTTTCTTTTGACGTAAAAAAACGTCTCGAACGCGTAAGTGATAATGTTATTTATATGGGAGACACTAACTCGATGGTAAAGTTATATTACGTTAAAACTTACATACATTAAAGTGAACGCACTGATTGCTAAAGTTGACCTTTCATTTAAAATAAGCTAAAAATATTAACAGGGAAAATGTAATGTACACAAAATTTACTTTACTAAAACAAGCTGCAAGCAAGCAGCTTACAAGTATGCAGTCGGTATTAGCTTCCCTGTTTATGCAAGCTGTTTGCTTCCGAATTTAATTAAAAGGAAATGTTATCAGAGCTAAGGTTGACTCACACTACACCGACCCGACACCGACCACCGACATTTTGTATGGAATGAATCACGTGACCACCGAACCGCCCGACTCGGTCCGGGCACGGGCCGGTCGTGCGACGGCCGTTACAGCTATGTAAAAAGGCTCTACTCGGGCCGGTGATGGGAAGGCAGCTAAGAAAATTAATAACCCCATATACTGTTTTTTTATGATATAGGAGGCAAACGAGCAGACGGATTGCTTGATGGTAAGCAACTACCGCCGCCCATGGACACTCGCAACACCAGAGGAGTCACAAGTACGTTGCCGGCCTTTAAGATCCCTATACGCTCTTTTCTTGAAGGTTTGGATGTCATATCGGTCCGGAAATACTGCACACGACAATTTATTCCAGAGTTTTGCTGTGCGAGGCAGGAAGTTTCTAGAAAAACGCACAGTTGAGGACTGCCAACCATCTAAGTGGTGATGATGGAAGTGTTGTCGTGTAGAGCGCACATACATATACAAAACATTATGAAATGAGATGTAGTCTTGATTCAAGACAGTGGTAAATTCTTTAGTGAAACATATAAAATTCTTGTTATAAGACAATTGTCATTAAGACAATATAACTGAAACAATATTTTACATGAATCAATACAACATTGTTTCCACCTATATACGAAACTACATTTATCTTGACGAAGAGGATTTGTCTTGGATGAAGACACTTTTTTTTACGTGTATGTAAAAAGGCTCTGCTCGGGCTGGGGATGGGAAGGCAATGAGGTATGGACGTGATGACGAAGGGGGTGTGATGATCGTCTCGCAACAAATGGTTAGAACGGCGCTCGTATTAATGTCAATATTCCAGCGTCAGTCCGCTCGGGCCCGGACCGCCCCGGTGGGTCAACGGAAGGCTCGGGCTCGGAAGGGCGACGTGTAGGAGACGCGACGGTGCAACGTGAGTCATGCTTTAATCTTCGGAGCAATAGACGCATGTACTACTCATGTACTATAGTATATATCTATATATATAAACGTGAAAGTCCTGACTGACTGACTGATCAACGCACAGCCCAAACCGCTTAACCTAGATGGCTGATTTTTTCACAAAAGGCAGTTTGTATACCGTAAGCACCCACTAAAAAGGGATTTTTGGAAATTCCACCATTAAGGGGATAAAAAAGGGGTTGAAAGTGTGTATGGCGATTGCGTAAAATTTAAAGCTAAAGACTTTAAATTTTGTGTAAACACTCCTTATACGAATACAAGAAAAGTAATTTCAGCGTTTTTTGAAATTCATCCTCTAAGGGGTCAAAAAGGGGGTTCTTCTGCGCGTGCGAAGCTGCGGGCAAAAGCTAGTAGTATATAAGCGTGTAACTATAGTACCCCACAACGTAGTAAAGCATTGCTTCGCTCGGGTCATCATCTTCACGTTGTCCCGGCTTGCCACGGCTCCTAGGAGCCTGGGGTACACATGGCAACTAATCCCAGGATGTGGCGTAGGCGCCTACGAAAGTGCCAGAGGGTACTATTTAAGAGCCTTATTGGGATTAGCCCGTTTCCTCACATTTTCCTTCAGCGAAGAGCGACTGGTATTATCAAATGATATTTCGTACATAAGTTCTGAAAAACTCTTTTGTGCAAGCCGAGGTTTGAACTTGCGGCCTCCGGATTGCAAGTCGCATGCTTTTACCGCTAGGCCACCAGGGCTTTTTGCTTCACGCAGGTATTGGTATTTAATTTTAAAAAAATAGTAGACCAGTAGGAGCATGAGTTATTCTTAGAAATTGTGCTACGAGAAACTCACTGGGTATTCCAGTCGCATTTTTCTCTTCGAGTATGTAAAAAAAACCCGAATATGTAAGCGTTCATAAGCTCCATTTCCACTTACACTGAGTAGAGCTGTACGCTTGTTTGACCGATAGAATCGTACTACTCCAGTGCATTATAATATAAAAGTTTTCACGTTAAACCGTTTAGAACGAACAAGTTGAGAACTACCACAAATGATGTCCAATGAAACTTTCCAGGGTATGAACACACTAGTGGACGGCCGAGGTGGTTAAATTATTATCTTCTTTAAAATATGGCTTATGAATCAATGATTTCGCCAATGTCAATTGGGCACTGGTCCCACCGCGAGCTAGTAAGCTATGAGATATCAGCTAGAGACAAAAGAGACATATATGTCATAGCCGGACGATCGTAGTTCATCGCCGGGCGATGACAATAAATGTATATATCTCTCTTTTATTTACACGGGAGCGATTATTTTTTGTCCCTTGAAATAGCGGATAGCTCATAGCTTACTAATTTGCGGTGGGACCAGTGCCTTAAAGTTACACGTAAGTCAAATATTATAATTCTTCTTTAAAGTATGGGATAAAAATTATCCCGCAATCATTTTTTTTATGACATAAGCGGCAAACGAACAGACGTATTGCCTGATGGTAAGCAATTACCGTCACCCGTAGGCATAGGCACCCAGGGGGCAACACCAGGGGAGTCACAAGTCTGTAAGGCGGGCTGGAACTCTGGAAACCTTACTCACCATCAGGAACACAACACTACATACCTGAAAGGTAGCAGTGCTATTATGGCAGTGGTCTTCTGTAAGAAGCAGGTACTTCCCCAGTTGGGCTGCTCCAGATACAAGCGTGATTGTACTTCGCTGTGCCCTACCTCTCATAAAGACATATCATACTTTAAAGACGGGCATGGCGGGCCGCGAAGTCACGTGTAATATATATATTTTTATCTATTGACATTTCACACCGGAGTGAGACGACAGGAGCTACTTTGAACATTTGAACTAGGGATATAACTCATAAACTTAGCTAAAGCACCTGGCCTATGTAGTAGTAACGTGTGTACACGCATGTCGACGTTCCGTGCATACATACATACATTTCAGCCGTATGCAGTCCACTGCTGGACATAGGCCTCCCACAAATATGACTTGTATCATCTTGGGGGTAATTGCCATAGTCGCCACGCTTGGCAGGCGGGTTGGCGACCGCAGTAGCTGTAAATTGGGTTTCGACGGACGCTGCTGCCCGTCCGTAGGATTTTTCCCTTTGTCGCCTCTTACGACACCCGCGGGGGGATATGGGGTGGTGCTATTCAAGTCAGCCGGCATCACACGGCGACGTTCTATATTCAAATGTTGACGTCAGTCCCATATTAATTCTCTGCACAACTACATAGACATGGTCCTTCAGTTAAGTTTTTCACCTATAATACCACAAGCGCGTCTTTGAACGTCAACACACTTAGAATTTCATAAGCGGAGCGGGAGCGAGCGAACAATCCACACCGACCCGTATCCCTAGTTATTCGACGTAGAATTGTGCCAACGATTGAAGCAGCAATTTGTGGCCACAGAAGGAAAATGACATGAAAACGGAATAAAATCGGGCAAGCGCAAGTCGGAGTTAGGTCAGGACCCGGTGTTTTTATGTATGGGGTAAAGGACTCAGTTTAGGTAAGAGCCTAGGCTAGTACCATTTTGTACCGTTTGGCGTATTAGGCAAATTCGATGCTGTAATTGGAGTTTTATAAGTCCAAATAGCCTCATAAAGTTCCAGGTTTTTTTTATGACAAAGGTAACAAACGAGCAGACGGATTGCCTGATGGTAAGCAATTACCGTCGCCCATGGGCACCTGGGGTCACATGCTCGTTGCCAGCCTTTAAGGGGGGTTGGAGCTCTGGGAACCTTACTCACCATCAGGAACACAACACTACAGAACTGAAAGATGGCAGTGCTGTTATGTATGATAATTTTGCTTCGACTAAGTTCGCCAGCTGAGCCTTAAAGGGTAGGCAATGATCGTGTGAATTCTCTGGAGTTACAGGCGGCCGCTGGCTACGATGACAGCTTACGATCAGTCGGGCTGAATGCTTGTTTTCCACCGACCCAGTATAAAAATGTTTGCTTTGTTTCTAAGTCTTAGAGTTATTGTTTTTATCTATATTGTACAGTCGGACTATATTCTCTTGTTTATACACATATACACCAATTTTTATAAGCTCAGTCGTAGTTAATACACAAAATAAACACTAAAGTATATTAACGTAGGTATAATCTCTTTACATCCGGGTAAATCCGGATATATCCGGGTCACACCGGCATGTGAATCCAAGCGAAATGTCATTGACGCTTCCAACTAGCTCGGACTGGCAGATTAATTACAACTAGATTTAGTGACATAGACCACTCACCCGGGCATAGCCGGGCATAACCGGGTGCATAAGACCGGGTTGTTTAGCCAAGCGTAGGTATTGATGTCTCCAATATTCTCGGAAATTGACTGTTGGGGGATTTACAGGATTTAGGGTGTCGTGCGAACTAACGGTATGGTTGATTCTGTATTAACGTTCCATTTACGCAAAAAAATGTGAGTGACAAAAAATTACATTTACGTATCTGAAGAAAAAAGTTTGAGCCGATAAAAGAAACGGATTAGATCATAATGCATATAGAGGCAAACAACACGGTCTTGTCACTAGAGAGCGATGTATTCTAACAACCCTATAAGATGCGGTACATATCATTTTCTCGTCACAAATATCTGAACGTGCACTTTATCGCCTTGACAATAGAGGCGTTTCTTAGATATTTTTGACCACATCCACAGCTCCAATATACATATCTAATTTCATTTCATTTATTCAAATAAGTTAATATGACATAACAGTAAAACCAATGCGTCATATAACTAAATACATATATAACATAAAAAAGCAAATACAAAATTTAATGAAACTATCTACATTTTGGCAACGCAGCAGTGGGGCTTTGTTGCACAGATAGTACTGGAACTGGAGTAGGATTCGGCAGATTGCCGAATCCTACTCCAGTTCCAGTTGATTGCTAATGACGACTGTACGCATATTTTGTATAGTAGTTGTACTGTGGAATGATTTGCCATCAGCGGTGTTTTCGGACCGATACGACCCTCATACCTTCTAGAAAAGAGCGTACTCCTATCTCTGACGACCCGTCTGGCCTAGTGGGTAGTGACCGTGCCTATGAAGCCGATGGTCCTGGGTTCGAATGCCAGTCGGGGCATTTATTTGTGTGATGAGCACAGATATTTGTTCCTGAGTCATGGGTGTTTTCTATGTATTTAAGTATTTATATGTATTTATCTATTAAATATATCGTCGTCTAGTACCTACAACACAAGCCTTACTGAGCTTACCATATGACTAGGTTGATTTATGTCAGATTGTCCCGAAATATTTATTATTATTATTTATTTATCTCCGGCAAAGCGCTTGTGCCCATGGGCCACGGTATTACTTACCAGCTGGTAAACGAGCTGATGAATTGCCTTTATCATAAAAAAACCTCTCGTTGAAGTCTCGGCCATTCCATCAGGGTACGTAGCTAATCCCCCGGGATCCACTCCGAGTTATTGCTTGAGAAAATTGGATTCGCGTTTACATACTCGTATGTTGGAGATAACTTCTTAACGGCGGTTACGAAGATAATTCGATCGGGTATGATCCTTTTAATAAATAATAATAATAAATATTTCTGGACAATCTTACACAAATCAACATAAACCTACGGTAAGCTCAGTAAGGCTTGTGTTGTTAGTACTAGACGATGATATATAATATATATATATACATATATATATATACATATAAGTACTTAAATACATAGAAAACACCCATGACCCAGGAACAAATATCTGTGCTTCATCGCACAAATAAATGTCCTGACTGGGATTCGAACCCAGGACCATCGGCTTCATAGGCAGGCTCACTACCCACTAGGCCAGACCGATCGTCGAAGTACGTCTAGTTATAGCAAACGTGTGAAGGAGTATAATAGAATAAGATATCTTTATGTTATAACTTCAAACACCGTAAAGTTTTAACTTTAAGACGCTGTCTGTACAGTCAGCAGCAGAAGTGGCTTAGCGGGTGACACTTCACCCGAAAAATCAAAATGACCTACACGCGCTCTTATTCCCTAGGGATGTGTTGACCTCATTGTGGACACCTCAACCGTTTAGCTACTTCTGTTGCTGACTGTACTAATCGGGTATATCAACTTACAGTTACAGCTTTCCAATAAGTATTGAACGCACACTTTATTCTCTCTAAAAACCATCTCTTCTTTCTAAAAGCAGTTTAACAATTTTCTGTTGTTTCAAACCTAAATACATATAAATGTCTCTTCAAGGAAAGAGTGAAGGCTGTTACTGAACCAGCGTGCTACGTCTTCTACCTCGTCGACACTTACCATCAAGTGTGACTGAGGTCAAAACGCTCAAAACGTCAAAAAAACAACAAGAGAAGTAGAGAACATCAGTTACTAATGCCTACTTAAAAGCAAAGACTACTATTATATACGGATTGGGTATTGTATGCTTAAAAGTACGTATTAAATAAGAAAACAAAAAGCAAAACATTCAGATCTACCTACAATAAAGTTCGATATTTCAATCCAAAAAAAAAAATAG
This sequence comes from Grapholita molesta, assembly GCA_022674325.2. Classification (NCBI taxonomy): domain Eukaryota; kingdom Metazoa; phylum Arthropoda; class Insecta; order Lepidoptera; family Tortricidae; genus Grapholita; species Grapholita molesta. The sequence goes on along the minus strand of CP053141.2, from coordinate 1,517,017 downwards.
AAAAAATTTGACTCGCGGCGGGACTCGAACCCACAACTTAGATTCATGTTACACGCTGTATTACCGTAAGGACCCACCAAGAAGGGATTTTCGGAAATTCCATCATTAAGGGGGTAAAAAGGGGGTTGAAAGTTTGTTTGGGGATTGTGTAAAACTTGAAATTTTGTGTAAACACTCCTTATTCGAATACAAGAAAACTTATTTCAGCGTTATTTGAAATTCATCCCCTAAGGGGTCAAAACGGGGTTCTTCTGTGTGCGAAGCCGCGGGCAAAAACTAGTAATATATATCAAAGTCCGTTCCTGTTGACGCGACTTACCCTGGCCAATCAGCCAGGGCAAGCACACGTCACGAGTATATCCGGGTAAACACTGACCCGGGCAAAGCGATATCCGGGTCTGCCTTTGAGGCTTGTGGGCACGTCGCAAACAGCCACGTAGATTGTCAATCGAATTTTAATCCAGTTTGAGTGTTGCGGGGAACAAAGGAGTTGCTTTAATAGTTTTTAATTTATTTTTCATCTCGCTAGCTCGGCAAGCCCTGTTTTATTTACACGATTAGAAAGGAAATGCTGCCAGCGTCTTCAGTGCCATGCCAGGTGCCTTTTTTGTTAATTATATTTTTTTTTTTTTACCTAAATAATAATAACGAAACCATTTTTTTAAGAAAATTCTTACCTACATAAATTAGATGACTAACCTACCTAATAAATATAATAAACATGACATTTAATAGACCTTTTTATATCAGCAAATTCACACGAACATGAACTTCAAACATCAAATAAACCTACAATTTGATGTAATATAATAAAAAATATTCAAATAAACGAAATCACTAAAATCATTGACCCGTAACTGTTTCTTTTACACGAGGAAGAATTTGAAAACAAATTCATTTTTTCCATATTTATTTACCTGAAATTTATTTTGTTTTCTTTTTCCACTTATCTACATTTATGCTTCGTGTGCCACGGACAGCTCACTGAACAAATGTGCTCATAAATAAACCACAAAGGTGGCAAACAAGCATGCGGCCCGCTTGATGGTAGGCGGTCACCGCTGCCTATCTTTCACAAATCGACCTAGTCCTACGGAAAGCTTAGTAAGGCTTGTGTTGTAGGTACTAGACGACGATATATATAATAGATAGATACATAAAAATACTTAAATACATAGAAAACACCCATGACACAGGAACAAATATCTGTGCTCACCGCACAAATAAATGCCCTGACTGGGATTCGAACCCAGGACCTACGGCTTCATAGACAGGCTCACTACCCACTAAGCCAGATCGGTCGTCAAATATAACATTGTATGTAGATACGGTCAACCAATTTGATTTCTAGGCCACTTCGAACCTTGTCACAGTGACGTTAATAAGAGATCTTTTGCGTCTTTCATATAGATTTTCACTGTGACAATGAACGAAGTGGCACATAAATCAAATTGGGTGACTTAAAGTAATCTATTTTTTTTAAAGTTCATTCTAAAACAATCAACAACTTACTTTTTAAACGTTTTGACTCAACCGGGGCAATAGAATTAAAGTTCTTCACTTAATAGAAAAAGTATTGGTAATTGGAAAGAAGTCAACTTAACCGTTCGCGAACTTTAAAGTTTCAATTTCACGGAACACTGGCTCTTTAATGACTGCCAGCCCGATCCGGGTATAACCGGGTAAAAGTTTTTATCCGGTTGCGTGGAGTTTGATCGGTTTTGATAGTTTGATAGGTTTTGATCCTTCCGTTAACGCAAGCTATGTAGGTCGAAAAAAACTTGACCATTTCTATGTAGATGTGTAGAATTAATATGGAACTTACGTCAAAATTTGAATAGTTATAGAACTCCGACACGTGTGTACACAGACGTTACTACTATACAGACTAGGTCCTTAAACTAAGTTTTTTACCTACATAACTATTCGTATATACAAAAATAAATACCGTAAAAACGAGGTTAAATAAGTACAAAATTACGATACTTAAATACATAGAAAACACCCATCTGTGCTCATCACACAAATAAATGCACTTACCGGGTGTTGAACCCAGGATCGTCGTCAAACTTTCGAATTGGATTTACACGATGTACGTAAAAATATTCATTTTAAAACATTTACTAGCAAAATGTTGTATTAAACCAGTTAAAGCCTATTACCGGCTGAATGACTCCATTATAGTGCCGTTAGCTATCGGTTTTGGCGCCACGCCATACCCGGATAACCCGGATATCCGGGACTGCATATGGCTCTGATGGATGCAGTAAACTAACGTTGTTATAAAGAGACATTTTAACACATTTTATGGAGAGTAGAGAATCACTGGGCAGATTGGACAGTCGCCAAAGCAAAGACAAACAAAGCCTCTACATCTCTATCTAGTCCTAAACAGCTCAATTCGTTAAAGATATAACCTCCTAAGACCTTACCTTTTTAAAAAATAGTTGTTATAAAGACCGAGATAGCTTTTAAAAGGCTAAAATGGTAACCACTGTTAAGTCCTGACGATTCGAAAGCAAGAGTTGTCATTAAGCACGAGATGCCTTTCAAAGGTACAATATCATTTTTCGAAATTTACCGCGATATTTAAGACCATAAAGTCATTATCTTAAGGTTTATATGGTCATCCCTTTCGCACGCATAGAATGGAACCATAGCAAGATGCCATATTTATTTGCAGTAGTCAGCAACTGGTCATAATGGCAGCAGGTCGGAAACAACGTAAGTAAATCCATTCATATTTTAGCCAAATGTTGACATTTCCTTTTATCAAAACTGTGTTTGCACTTATAAATTCATAAAGTATACCTACACTGTGGTATTTTTGATGATCATGCGGCGTGAACGGTGATTTTTCAAGGTAAAATAATTTGTCCTTTTAAAAGTGTGTTCGGTCTTAGTGCCTTAGTTATCTTTTTGGCTTGAATTTAATAATATTCTTATTAAGTTAATTTGTAAATATTACAACTGTGTAAGAATAATTAAATATAAAGTAAGGACACGTGTTGTGGACACTGCGACAATTGTGAAAAGTGTCCATTACTGGCTTTTCAGGCGTCCATAGGCTACAGTTACCACTTACCGTCGGGGGGGATGTGAACTCATTTGCAACAAAAGTTGCATAATACATTTCAGCCATATGCAGTCCATTGCTGGACATAGGCCTCTCACAAATATGACTTGTATCATATTGGGGGTAGTTGCCATAGTCGCCACGCTTGGCAGGCAGTAGCTGTATTGGGTTGGCGGGTTGGCGACCGCAGTAGCTGTAGAGTGGGTTTCGACAGACGCTGCTGCCCGTCCGTAGGATTTTTCCCTTTGTTGCCTCTTACGACACCCGGGAGGGAAGATGGGGTGGTGCTCAGCTATTCTAGTCAGCCGGCATCGTACGGTTGCATAATGTTAGAATTAAAAAATAATTAAGATTGTTATTGTTACGAGTACACGTATGTATTCTGGTAAATAATTTTGATAACTTTTACTTTTTGATTTCTTGTTTTATTTGTAATTAGACTGAATAAAACTAAAGGTTGTAACCAACGTCGTTGTTTATTTACCTATTTTTATTATGTTTCCTGCTACACACTAAGAACGAGAGTCCTTTAAAAAGAACAAAAATATGGATTAACTGACTTAGTACAAAATAAAGTTTCTTTATTACTGAATAATGTTTGTTCTAGGTAAAATGGTATAGTTGCGTATAAATTAGATTAAATTGCCGCTAAAAGTTCAGGACTCAATGACTATATTGCTTTAGGCCTTTTAAAAGTTCTTTCGGTCATAGTGACATCTTTTTTTTTCAAAACTCAGGACTCAACCATGAACGCCATTTTGTCCTTTTTAAAGCTATTTGGGACTTAGGAGGTTATGTAATAAATATTTCAGGATAATCTTACAAAAATCGACCTAGTCCTACGGTAAGCTCAGTAGGGGAGATAGGGGAGCATTGGGCACTTGGGAGGTTCGGGCACCACCTTGTAAGTCGGATCGTATGAAAGCTACTTAATTTTGTATACTGTGGTAGTTTAGCTTACTAACTGGCAACACCGCTCAGGCTAATGTCATCTGCCATTTTGATTAGTTGTCAGTGTCACATGCCGTCGACCGTTTCGTGCGTGCGAAAGTAAATATTTTGATGTGATTTCAAAGGAAATAACAACGTGATCTGTGAAAAGTCATAAGTTTCTGTATTGTCATCTAGTTATGTGTTTACAAAAGCTAATATGAACGTATAAATTAAGGTAAAACATTAGACTACAAAAAACTTATTTGAATTTATTTGTGAAATGAGGGGGGTGGGGAGCATTGAGCATTAATTGTAAAGGGAGGTTTAGGCATGCCCAATGCTCCCGCCACTATTGTTTGTTGTGTAAAAAGTAGGTTCTTTTAAAATAAAATTATTTCGACGGGTTTAAATTGCGTGTAAATATTGAATTTGAATACTAAATACTTTTGATGTTTCATTACTATTTGTGTAACTAATTTGTTAGGTATATTATTTTTTCTAGAAAAATGCCGTTTGAATTTAAAAAGAAAAATAAGCGACGCGAAATCCCCAAAGATATAATATTACGTGCCATAGATGAAATTAAAAAGGGAGCAAAAATAAAATCGACTGCAAATAAATACGACATACCTAGATCAAATCTCCAAAGATATTTAAAACAAGACACTGTAAAAGATGTTTCTTCTAAATTCATATCTTCCCAAATATTCACTGACGATGAAGAAGCCAAACTGGCAGAGTATCTCACAACATCTTCTAAATTGAATTATGGACTGTCAAAAGTGCAAACGCGTCAGTTGGCTTATGACTATGCATGTGCAATAAATAAAAAAATACCAGAAAATTAGACTAAAAATAAAATAGCGTCAAAAGACTGGATAAGAGGGTTTCTTAAACGACAACCTAGGCTATCAGTACGGACACCAGAAGCTACCAGTCTCTCAAGAGCTACCAGCTTCAACAGAAAAAATGTTGGAGATTTCTTCGAAAATCTCAGATCCGTGTATGAGCGTTATCATTTTGGGCCAGAAGCTATTTACAATATAGACGAAACAGGACTATCCACTGTTCAGCGAACTCAAAAAGTTGTCGCTTCTAAAGGAACCAAACAAGTTGGACAAGCAACTTCTGCTGAAAGAGGGACGCTTGTCACAGTTTGCTGTGGAATAAATGCTATAGGAAACTCTATACCGCCCTTCTTCATATTTCCACGGGTGCACTTCAAACCATTTATGCTTCACGATGCCCAATGCTCCCCTATCTCCCCTAAGAATTGTGTGCTCAGTAGGTACTAGACGACTATATATATAATAGATAAATACATATAAATACTGAAATACGTAGAAAACACCCATGACTCAGGAACAAATATCTGTGCTCATCACACAAATAAATGCCCTGACTAGTATTAGAACTCAGGACCATCGGCTTCATGGACAGGGCAGCTTTAAAAGATATCTGCTTTTAAATTGAGTTGCAAGATTTCACCCCAACATATTTACATACTCAAGTACATTGCATATTAAATGAAAGCTTGTAATCTATACTAATATTATAAATGCGAAAGTAACTCTCTCTGTCTGTTTGTTACCTCTTCACGCTTAAACTGTTGAATCAATTGGGATGAAATTTGGTATGGAGAGTTTGAGCTACGAGAAAGGACACAGGATAATTTTTCCCGCAACCATACTTTAAAGACGAGCATGGCTGGCCGACAAAGTTGCGAGGAAAATCTAGTAATAGAATAAACCCGTCTACATACCGCATGTAATAACCTATTTTGCTAGCTCGACCAATAATTGCATTAGTGTTATCTATCGATGTATTTCATTCTACATCGTTGAGCACATTACCCGGTTATAACGCCCCCATCATCCATAATATCTGATATCCGGTTTATCCGGATATACGAAGTGCGGGCTTAACCATTGATGTATAGAATTTTTGGATGTGCTGAAATTTAATAATTGAAAATTTATCCAAAAAATATTCCTATTACGATCGTGATCCGAGTTTTTCTGACAATAGTTTTGTACTACATCTGTACAGTCGCCATCAGATATATCGGAGCTGTGGGGGTGGTCACAAATATCTGCACATGCATTTTATCGCCTTACCAATAGAGACGTTGTTCAGATATTTGAGACCACCTCCACAGCCGATATATCTTATGGCAACTGTACATGTTAAATGGATAGGAAAATAGCGCACCACCCCATCTCCTCCCGTGGATGTCGTAAGTGGCGACAAAGGGAAAAAACCGACGGATAGGCAACAGCGTCCGTCGAAACCCAATCTACAGCTACTGCGGTCGCGTGGCGACTATGACAACTACCCCCAAGATGATACAAGTCATATTTGGCTTATGTGATGTCCAGCAGTGACTTACGCCAGAAATGATGATGATGAACTCTTTAAAATTGTATCCGTAATTATGATCGTAATTTAGCTCGATGTCATAATGCCTCAAGAGGATTGCTTCGTAATAAAACAGTTAATTAGTTCAAGTTGGCGTGTACCCGGGCACAACCCACTCCCAGGGGCGCCCGCGTCGGTAACTCGCATTCAGGGCTTATTGAAGTTGTGGGCTGTGCTAACATTGTTGTTTACATCCTATAGTTCAATGCATAGTGTATTAGACAGACTCGAGATTCCATTTTTTTTAAACAGTTTAGGTAGTTTTAACCCTCCGCCCGCGGCGTGTAGTAGGTGGTACACACTGTACCCTTTACCATGAGTTGTGACATTGAGGTTTTCGATAACAAGTATCGAGTTTACTATCTGTACATCTCGCTTGTACTATTTTAGTGCGAACGAAATGCACAGATGGTAAACTCGATACGCGTTATTGAAAACCTCAATGTCACAACTCATGGTAAGGGTACTGGACGCCGCCGACAGCGTGTGTTTGGTCGTTTTGAGAATCTAGCCGCAGCAGCCATTTCCGAGGGTTTGACTAATTCAATCAAAAGTTCGTCTTTTTCTCTATTGAAATTGTCCATACTGACCCAACGTCTATTTTATGTATACATTATAAATAATATAACACAACGTAAGTTTGCGAATATATTTTTATGAATGACAAGAGTCCGTTTGACAATCCATCAATATTTGTTTTCTTTCAAGCTTCATGGAGGATCGACATAACACCTCCACCACAAAATCTTAAGATACGTAGTTTGTACTATCGCTTGGTATCATCGTATGCAACATCTGATCCACGTGCCGTGTCCATGTCTCACCAGTATCCATCTGAATCACATAGTGTAACTTGCCCATTTTCTTCTTGACGGTTCCAAATTCCCATTTATTCCGCCCCATGACGTAATCTCTGGCTTGGACTCTCTGGCCGATGACAAACATCCGGACTGCTGAGTTCCCCGTGCCAGTTGGTATCTCTGCCCTCGTATTTTCTGGTCTGGCTGTAAACTGTACGTGTAAATTGTTTCTTATGGTTCTATTAAACATTAATTCATATGGGCTTTTACAAGTGCTGTTGCTAGGTGTCCTCAATAAACGTTCTTTTACCGCCAGAACTTTATCTTGCAAGGTGCCACTTTCAGCGTGCATACTATTCAGAATCTTTTTTATCGTCTGGACGTATCGCTCCGCCTGTCCATTAGTAGCCGGGTGGTACGGTGCAGATGTTTTATGGACTATTCCATTCTTCTTAAGAAAAGATTCAAATTCTGATGATACGAACTGCCGCCCATTGTCTGACACTAACGTCAGCGGAAAACCAAAGGTAATAAAAAGTTCATGTAGTTTCCTAGTACACCACGTGCTAGTAGTTGTAGTGGTTGGAAAAATCTCAACCCATTTACTGTAAGCATCGACGATAATAAACAGCGAATGCCCCTTTAAAGGACCCGCAAAATCTACATGAAGCCGCTGCCATGGGCCTGTCGGTGGCTCCCAGTGGTGTAGGGTGGCACGTGGAGGCTCGTTCTGGTGTAGCCGACATTCACGACAGCCCCTTACAAGGTCTTCGATGTCCTTATCCATGCCTTTCCAATAAACATAACCTCGAGCTAATAACTTCATTTTAGCATTCCGAGATGTCCGGAATGCAATTCTTCCAAAACTCGTTTTCTAAGGGACGCCGGGATCATAACTCGCGTCCCCTTTAAAAGGCATCCATTTTGAATTGTAAGTTCATTGTCATTATAGCCATGTCGTCTTGCTGTCGTACCTGACATCAAGGCTTGTAGTAGGTTATTATATTCGACGTCCTTTGTGGTTTCCTCGGCAATTTTCGTACGGTCTATAGAGATTGTGTTCATTTGGCTGAGTTGAAATGCTGTATGTACATCGATTATGTTTGGAGGTATTGTATCTATCGGAAACCTCGATAAATAATCCGCGTTACTGTTATCGCTAGAAGTCCGGTATTCGATGGTGTAATTGAATCCTGACAGAAAATGAGCGTAATGGAAGAGGCGCATAGTACTCATTGCTGGCAGGGTTTTATGAGGGTGGAAGATAGTCGTCAGCGGTTTATGATCAGTGACTAGTATAAATTTTCTCCCGTAGCAGTAATGAAAGAACTTTTAAGGCCCCAAAATAGTGATGTAGCTTCCTTATCAATCTGGCTATACTTTTTCACTGCTACTTAATGAGCGCGACGCGAAGGCTATGGGCCTATCGGATCCATCTGATAGCCGATGTGATAAGACTGCGCCAAGTCCTGTCGGTGATGCATCAGTAGCCAAGACTAAAGGTTTTCAGGATCAAAATGGGTCAGGACTCGATCACTGAGTATTTCTTTTTAATTCTTTTAAAGCTTTCATTACATTCATATGTCCACTCAAAGTGTTGGTTTTCTTCAGCAAGTTATTTAAGGGGGTCGATATAGAAGCCAAGTTGGGTATAAATTTATTATAATAGTTGGCCATTCCTAAAAATGTTCTCAGTTCATTAACGTTTCCAGGAGGTTTAGTGTCTGCAATGGCTTTGACCTTATTTCTGTTTTTATGCAAACCGTTTTTGTCTATGATATGTCCTAAGTATTCTATGCTCTGTTTTAAAAATTGGCATTTGTCCTTATTAAGTTTTAAATTGTTCTCTTGCAGTTTTGTAATACTTGACGTAGTCTGGACAGTAGTTGCTCTTCTGAAGTGCCTTGGATAATAATGTCGTCAAAAAAACATTTAACGCCCGTAATTCCTTGAAGTAGTTGGTCCATAAACTTTTGCCATAAGTTCGGTGCTACCTTGACCCCGAACATGAGTCTGTTGACCTTGAATGTACCCTTGTGTGTACTGAGGGTCTGCATCTTAGCACTTTCTTCTTCCATCATCATATGTAAATAGGCCTGACTAAGGTCTAATGTGCAGAACAGTTGTCCTCCATTCATTTCCACTAGGATGTCTTCTATGATAGGGATAGGGTATTGTTCATCTCTTATATGCTTGTTCAGGGTAACCTTATAGTCAGCGCACAAGCGTATGGTGCCATTGGGTTTAACAATTGGTACAACGGGTGTACCCCATTCTGCGTTGTCAACTTTGGTGATGACTCCTTGGTTGCATAAACGGTCTATTTCTTCGTCAACTTTGTCTTTGAGAGCGTACTGGAGTCTTCTTGGTTTGACAAATATAGGTGTAGTATTCTCACAAAGCGCAAGGCGGCCTTTGTAGTTGGGTATGCATCCCAAGGTACCATCAAATACTGTGGCAAACTCAGAGAGAAGTATTTCGAGTTCTGGAGACGCTTTCACTTCAGTATTTAATTGGTTAATATTCGCCAAGTTTGACAGGTCAATACCCATTGCCCGTATCCAAGATCTACCAAAGATAGCATCAACGTCTCGTTTGATAATGTACAGTTTTCCTTCGAAAATTTTATTTTGGTTTTGCATGTAACGTAAGCTACGCCAAAGGGTTTGAATACCTCTTTGGTATATGTTCTCATAGTAACGTGAGTTTTGTATATCTTACATCCCGTATTTAATTTCTGAAAGTCCTTGTAAGACATGGTTGACAGGGCCGCGCCCGTGTCCACTTCCATTGAGGTACTCTTGTTGTTGAGGGATACGTGTATCATGAACTTATCCGTGTTTTCAGATCCTATCAAGTTCATATCCCAGGGTGTAGTGTCATCGACTGTACTAGGTAAGTTGTCCGGATCGTGTTCTTCAGAGTATTCGGGTTCTATTTGCTTGTTAGGTTGTGTAATTCGTAGACAGACTCGCGCTAGGTGGCCTTTTCTTCTGCATTTGTTACAAATGTCATTGATGCTCCGACATGTGTTCGCTTGGTGTTCGTCACTTCCGCATCGAAAACATTTCCCTTTCAGGTCTTGAATCGAAAGAGGTTTATTGCCGGATTTTAGTTTGAAATGATAACTTCCAGTTTTAATTACGTTTTGATCTTGAATGTACTGGTGCGCAGGTGATATATATGTACTGTCTGATTTTGCCAGTTCAAGTGTAGTCGCCGTTTTTACCACGTCGGAAAAATTCGTAACCTTGGGTTCTTGCAAAAGTTTCGTTCGTATATCATTGTCACGTAATCCTCTTATAAATTGTAGGGTAAGGAATTGCTCACTGGTTGACTTCTTGCAGTGGTTGCAACAGAACTCGCAATCTTGGCTAAGACGTTTTAATTCTGAAGTGTAAGTGATTACTGTTTCATTCGCATCTTGCAGTCTTGAAATAAATTTATGTTGACAGGCCCAAACGCTTGGTTTCGGGTTGACGTATTGCTTCAATATTTCGACAACATGTTTGAAATCTAATTCACACGGGTCGTCTGGTGCACATAAATCATAAGTTTTTTGGTGTAAGTCTGGTGGTATGGAGCTCAGAAGCATAAGTGTACGGGTCCTGGAATCTTCGCAATTGCTTAGTTTCATGTATGTATCTAATCGTCTTACGAAATTTGTAAAATCTTCACTTTCGTGAAAGGGTTGAAAATTTACCTTAGGTCGGTGAATCGTTACGGGAGTAGTTTCGCGTGTACTCTCTAAGCTCCGGGGATGCTGTGAGGCCGACATGTATGTAGAGGATGTTTCAGCAACAGGGGTAGGGCGTAAGCCGTGTAACTTCAATTTTAGTTGTAAAATTGCTTCTTCTGTTGCATGGCGTTGTTCAATTTCTGCGTCGATGTCTTCTGTTTGTGATTCTATTTCATTTTGTATGTTATCAAATTTTTTTTCGTAATTGTCGAGGCTTGTAAGCCGTTGGTTTATTTCGAAGTCCGATGCGGCATGTATTTGTTGAAGTTGTTGGTCTAATTTTGTAACTTGACCACGTACCGAGGCCCGCAGGCGTATAAGGCGATCCAATTGCTCCGCCATCGTCGCCAATTTTATGTATACATTATAAATAATATAACACAACGTAAGTTTGCGAATATATTTTTATGAATGACAAGAGTCCGTTTGACAATCCATCAATATTTGTTTTCTTTCAAGCTTCATGGAGGATCGACATAACAGTCTACCCACAAAGCTTCAAAATAACTCAAGACGCAGCGGCCAGCGGGCGGCAGTTGCGGGCGGAGGCGAAACGCAGCACGCGGCTCCTGAACATTACACTAAGCGGATGTAGCCCCTGTCTGTGTCATAAGCCGCGTTTAGAGCACCCGCCATGTGTGTGAAGACTATTGAGTTCTAGCGGAATTTAAAATGTACTAACTAAATAATACTTCGGTTCGTTCGGGTGCAATCTTGCGAATCAATTTTGAAGTCGATTGAGATGAAATTTAGCACACTTAACAGTGCCGTACCACTGGTCTGATCTGATGCTGGAGCCAGAAGGTAGCAAAAGCAACTCGTTAGAATCCTTTGCTAGCTCCTAGTGCTATTTGAGTGTCACTCAACTGGTGTTCCTCATGCCATCCTACGTGTTAATCATGCCATCCACTTGAAGCCCTCACTACGTTCAGGCATCTTGTAGAAACCTTATAATCTGATCTGATGGCGACTGTACTTAAATATACTGATTTAAACTTTCACGATTTTTACACAATAATCTATATTTAAAAGAAAGTGGAGTTTGTTCAACCGCTTATAACTCGAGAACGGCTGAACCGATTCAAATGATTTTGGATTGGTTGGAATCGTCACAGCCCTGATTGAGACCAATCCCGTGATTTTTGAAATTTATCACTACTTTTGTCGCTTCTTAGGCGGTACGAAGTTCGCCGAGTTAGCTAGTTATACATAAACGGAACTTAACCGCGTATATTAACTTTAAAATTTTAACTACGACTTTTCGAAGACGACGTTGTCCTCGTGGTCTCGGATTAACACTCAATCCGAAATAAGACTGTATCTATAATAAAAACGGTAAAAGGAAAAATCTGACGCGCCATTAATTTTAAAAATTCAATAAGCCCGTACGCTAACTTCGCCGCAACAAAACGAAAATCCTCCATCTCTCGATGTAAAATGAAATGTACCGACATTTTCAGACCGGTAGCACGGAACGGAATGAATCGGTATTTTATACGGTGACCGATTCATTTGCTGGCTCACCGGTTTATAGGTTGAGCGCCAATCGGTCAAGAACGGTTTGCTGGAAATGATAAAAATACTAAGATTATTTTTTATTATGCAGAAACGTCTGCTAGCGAATATCTTCGATATTAAATCGAAAGACAAATCGGAAAAAAAAATTGACTAGGATAGCACAATTGATAGTGCACTGGGCTACTGATCCAGTGGTTGTGGGTTCGAGTCGCGCTTCGAGTCAATTTTTTCTATTTGTCTTTCGATTTAATATCGAAAAAACTAAGACATATTTTTTTCCAGAGGTAGGTATGGTATAATCTTATTTACAATAATTTTGACGACCGGTCGGGCCTAGTGGGAAGTGTAGTGACCCTGCCTTTGAAGCCGGTGGTCCTGGGTTCAAACCCAGTCGGGGCATTTATTTATGTGATGAGCACAGATATTTGTTCCTGAGTCATGGGTGTTTTCTATGTATTTAAGTATTTATATGTATCTATCTATTATATATATCGTCGTCTAGTACCTACAATATAAGCCTTACTGAGCTTACCGTAGGACTAGGTCAATTTGTGTAAGAAAGGTCCCGAATATTTATTTATTTATGAAAATACAAGTACTTATGTATGAAAAGACACTTAAGGCATTGTACCAAGGATACTGGCGGCATTTCCTCTTTGTATCGCAATGTTGTGCGAGGAAATCGGCAGCTCTTCGGTCACCTGTTATATCAATAAGACGCTTCGCTATTTTTGAAAATAGTTTGTGCGCGCTGGGACCAAAGACATTCTTACAAAAATTGACTGAGCTTTGCGGTGAAATCAAGAAGGCTGGTGTTGTGTACTCAGCCAACCATATATACAAATGCATAGAAAACACCGATAATTCAGGAACATATTATCACACATCATGAGAGGTAGGGCACAGCGATGACCATCACGCTTGAATCTGGGGCAGCCCAACTGGGGAAGTACCTCCTCCTTACAAAAGACCACAGCCATAATAGCACTGCTACCTGTCAGGTATGTAGTGCTGTGTTCCTGATGGTGAGTAAGGTTCCCAGAGCTCAAACCCCCCTTAAAGGCCGGCAACGCGCTTGTGACTCATCTGGTGTTGCGGGTGCCTATGGGCGACGGTAATTGCTTACCACCAGGCGATCCGTCTGCTCGTTTGCCGCCTATGTCATAAAAAAAAAACACAAATAAATGCCCTTACTGGGATTTGAAACCAAGACCGTCAACATCATAGGGTGTACATCGTAGGGCCAAAACTGTCGTCAAAATTGACTGAATCACGCTTATAGGTTGAGGAACCCTCGTGACGGATGGACAGACACGCGTCTGTCCATCCGTCTGTCACAGCCAATTTTCTTCGAATCTACTGAACCATATCAGTTATTTGGTAGGAAGTTGCACTGTGTCCTTTGGCACAAAATCAGATGTGCAGAGATATAATTTGGGTCTTTTCAAGGCAAGAGTGAATAGGCTTTTGAACCAGCGTGCACCCTCGACCTCGTCGACACTTACCATCAGGTGCGACTGAGGTCAAACGCTGGTTAGTTTTGTCTAAAAAAATAAATACCGTTACACGATTCAATTTTCCGAATAAACTCTCAACTATAAATCTCAAAGTGCGGATTTCAAAATCGATTTAACCACAGTTTGTTGGATTTCATCGTTAACCTTTTTAAAAGTAAAATGCTTTATTGAGTTACAGCTATTTGTCACGACTATCATCATCTGTAGTGCCACTAGATTTTTCCCGTGACTTCGTCTGCGCAAACTAGTATAGCCCATACAAATTCCAACCCCATTTCGCCCTCGTCAGGGATGATTTGATGAAAAACTACTCTATACTATTTAATTCAAAATTACAATAACTAGGTACTTAAGTACTTGAGATCAAATTTATAAAAGACCCTTAAGACATTGCACAGTCAAGGTCAAAAATGCGACAAAAGTGCCAAAATATGTACACGTGCACCTTGTTAAGACAATAAGGTTGTATACATATTTTTGAGCTTGACTGTACCAAGGATGTTGTGACTGTGACAAAATATATTAAGTTTTATGCCATGCAAAAAACCATTTTTCCTAACTAGTGCGTAAAAAGTGCACTTTGGTGTGCGTAAATTTTACTTTTTAAGGCACTTGTTATGAAAAATTGGGTTCGATACACGTATAAAAACTTCTTTAAAACTCGGGTAATTGTCACCCTCGTTTCACTCGGGCTCCAACTTACACCTTCGCCGAAAAAAAATTTTTTTTCACTTGTATCGAAATGTACTATTCTGATGCAGTTTACATCAAATTTATCTACGTGCAATATTTTAACAGATTTCATTAAACACGACCATATTTATTTATAAGCTGTGATTATGTGAGAGTTCTCACTCGGGGTTCCGTAGCTTTGCGTGGAGAACCGATGATGGACGGGGCAGAAAGGTTCTTGAGAGGCATACTGTGTACTGTGTAGTGATACTACATAGATGTTTGTACTGAATTCACTTAGTGACAACTGTCAAAATTCAATGTTGATTTTTCAACAAACTAACATACGCTCGAGTATAACATGTGTGTAGGATTGATACATACCTTCTTAACTTTTGATCTGTAACTTTAGGCCTCCTAAATCGCCAGTTTGAATATTGGTTGAATAGATACAACACATTGCTTTGAATGAATGAATGAATGAATATTTGTTTATTCGTAGACACACAACACAAAGGTGACAGAAATACAAATAACATAAAACATACAAGGTGAAAAGTGCCACAAAATGGTCTCATCTCAGCGTAATGCTGGCGACATCCAGCGCTGATCTTCCGATGAGACCATCAAGTGAAGAAGTATCACGGCAGGTAACACAGAAAGTAAAAGAAATGAAGAACAGAAACATAAGAATAAAAAACAGAGAATGACTAGCCTATGACTGAATGGGTAGTTGAATGACTAGCTGGAAGTCGAAACCACAGGTCTAGTCGTCGTGGTCATCATTAAGGGAGATCTATGTCCATCAGTGGCGTCCGGGGCCATCTCGATTGTTTCTGCCCCAGCAGCCATCGACTCTCCAAGCTACGTGGTCTGCCCATGGCCACTTCAGGCCCGGTACTGCGAACATCGAAGTGCTTATATTTAGAGCATCTTTCTCTTTTACTCCCATTAAGGCGTCATAAGAGTGACAGAGACAATAGTCCGAAATTCACGAATATCGTGTTTCGCGGTAGCGCCCCTGCAGTGAGCTACAAGTAGTCGGTCTTTGATTCTTCTACATATATCCTCATTTCTGATCTATCACGTATGTACACTCCAAGCATAGTTTTTCATTGGACGGCGAGTGACTGATGCAGAGGGAACCCTAAAAATTGATTGCACTCCGATCCTTATGTTGGAACCGGGTCAATTTCAGATAAGTTCGTTCCGCAAAATTAATGAATAATAACCGGTTAACGCAGGGTTGTCAGTTTTATATCCGGTTGTGCTTTAACCGGCTCTTTTCTCCAATCAATTACACGTTTTATTCAGAGTAATAATGAATAAATAAATACAAATTAACGATATTTTTTTTATCGAATTATTCGCAAAGTAAGCTCGATAATGCTAATGTTGTAATTAATTAATTAGAAATATAAATATGTATAATCATATCAGCTGAACCGTGCAGCCGAAGGACGTCGCTGGACATAGGCCTTCCCCAAGGTTACCCACAGTGACTGGTTTGGCACCCGCATCCAGTGAATATCCGCGATCTTTGCCATGTCGTCGGTTCACCAAATTTCAAAAAACTCTACACAATATAGTTGAGGCGAAAATAATAAAAATACCCTAATATTACGTGTTTTTTTTTTATGACATAGGCGGCAAACGAGCAGACGGATTGCCTGATGGTAAGCAATTACCGTCGCCCATGGGCACCCGCAACACCAGGGAGTCACAAGCGCGTTGCCGGCCTTTAAGGGGGGTTGGAGCTCTGGGAACCTTACTCACCATCAGGAACACAACACTACATACCTGAAAGGTAGCAGTGCTATTATGGCTGTGGTCTTCTGTAAGGAGGAGGTACTTCCCCAGTTGGGCTGCCCCAGATTCAAGCGTGATGGTCATCGCTGTGCCCTACCTCTCATAAATACTACTAGAAATATCCTATTTTTATACCTTTTACGAGGTTAAAAAATATATTTCATCATACCAAATTTAAGCTTTCTAATATTATCACTGAGCGAGGCAGACAAATGTGTTCGTCTGTCTGTCCATTTTAGCTCAAAGTGTCTGAAAAATCTGAATAGCAATTTAAATTCAGTTTACGCGATAGAATCTGTTTTTGGTTGTTTTATCTCATGAATAATTATCGCTGCAACCGAAACAAATCATAAAAAAAAATGTGGTTACAATACAAAGACCTCCCCCAAAAATTACTTGTATGATCTTGGAGTTGCCTAAATTGCCACGCTTGGAAGGCGGTTTGGCGACCGCAGTAGCTGTTGATTCGGTTTCGACGTTTTCGGCCCATGCGTCGCTTTTAATAAAAGTACAAGATAAGTCTAATACTAACAAACGGATGAACTGATGTGTATTTATATCGCACTAGGCGACATGTTTCGGGTAAGCTCTGGCACCCATTTTCAAGCTGAGTCAGGAGTCAGGACACACCATGTCGCACGAAACATGTCGCCTATTGCGATATTAGTACACGCGAGTTCTTCCGTTTGTGACTAAGTAGTACTGACATGGCTCACAACGGATTTATATTAAACTAACCTGAATAAATAACCGCGGCGGAAAATGGAAAGTTTGACAAATATAGAGGTCTCAGCGCCGAATATTGCTTTGTCCCTTTTGGCGTTGAGACCCTAGGTCCTTGGGGCCCTAGCGCTCTGAGTCTTTTCAAAGCTATTTCGAAGAGACTCAGAGACGCTACAGGTGACCGGAGAGCTGGCAGTTACCTCGCTCGACGCATCTGTCTCGCAGTTCAGCGGGGTAACGCAGCCAGCGTCTTCGGCACCATGCCGAAGGGACCTTTTCTAGATTTAGTATAGTTAGTTTTTAGTCCTATTTTGTATTATTTTATTATTTGAGATAATGTTTATATACTGTATTTTTTATACTTATCTCAAATAAAATTTTAAAACCTGAATATACTAATGCTGCCCCGGCGAACTTTGTACCGCTTGAATTTTGATGTTCCTTTTTGTGCTTTTTATTCTTTTTTTAAAGCATGCTGTTAAACTTTTGAGCAAGACGATCACAACGAACCCAAAATCGTCCAAATCGATTCAACCGTTCTTGAGTTATAAAAGCCGAAACTAACACAATTTTCTTTTATTCATATATAGAAGATAAATATATACACGTTTATTCAAATTTATTTTCTGACTATAAAACAAAGAAGCAAATGTGTACACTGTAAACCAGATACCACGAAGTTTCACTGTGTACATAACCCTAAACTAGTTTCAACCGGGTCGCAACTTCAACCGGGTGATCGATGCCCGGATTACTCGCTCCATATTTATTTATGCGGAACCCATTAGGCTTGACAAATTGGACAATCATTTCCATTTGCTCCGTTTTTGCGCCATTTTCTCCCGAGGCTGTATTCCTTTTGGCCGCGAGCCAGTTCTCTATGGTACCAGTTTTATGAGAACTCAATTAATTTATAACTTGTTACAAAAATAGACTGCAATTTTTTTATTGAGAAACGATTTTTCGAGTGAAATCTTTTTAGGGTCCTGTAGGTAACCAAAGGCTAAAAACGGGATTCCTGCTAGCCTAATGTAGTCGAGTTTATCATTTGTCACAAATAAATAAAATAAATAAATAAATAAATATTTCGGGACAATCTTACACAAATCGACCTAGTCCAACGGTAAGCTCGGTAAGGCTTGTGTTGTAGGTACTAGACGACGTATATATAATAGATAGATACATATAAATACATAGAAAACATCCATGACTCAGGAACAAATATCTGTGCTCATCACACAAATAAATGCCCTGACTGGGAATCGAACCCAGGACCATCGGCTTCACAGGCAGGGTCACTACCCACTAGGCCAGACCGGTCGTCACAATGTCTGTCATAAGTATATGAATGCGAAAGTGACGGTTAGCACGATAAATGATAAAACGACAACCATGCTAACCGTTCTGGCCTGGCTGTCTATCAGTCTGTCACGGGGCTATTCCCGTTATAGTAAAACAGTTCAAAATTGTTGCACTGTTGATGTATTTATGTAGCTGTTATAATAACAAATACTAAGTGACCCTGCCTATGAAGCCGCCCTGGGTTCAAATCCCAGTCAGGGTATTTATTTGTGTGATGAGCACAGATATTTGTTCCTGGGTCATGGTTGTTTTCTATGTATTTAAGTATTTATATGTATCTTCTATTACATATATCGTAGTCTATTACCTACAAGACAAGCCATACTGAGCTTACCGTTGGAGTAGGTCGATTTATGTAAGATTGTACCGAAATATTCATTTATTTTTGCCTTTTTTAGCATTGATATATTGCTTATAGTTTATGGAACGATCACCAAATGTAAGTACAAATAGATATTTAACGCTTAATTATCGTCACAAACACAAAACAAACATAATTAAACTTATTTGTAAACGCTAATTGGGTACATTATAATTTTGAGAACTCCCTTAAGGCACGTTATGCGCTTGTGCCCTGAAATCACAGTTAGTTATGACTATAATTAAACATTTTCTAACCATCAATATGTATAATATATATTATATTATACTCGACTGACCAGCATTTAACCTCAGTTACATGTGATGGTAAGTGTCGACGAGGTCGATGGTGTACCACGCTGGTTCAGTAATAGCCTCATTCTTGAAAAGACCCAAAATACATCTTTCCGGAAATACAGACGAAGGGAGCGAACTCCATTCCTTAGCAGTTAGGAAACATATAATAAACCCAATCCCAACTGGAGAAGTTACCTTCTCCTTACCGAACATCACAGCCAGAATAGCACTGCTACCTTTCTGGTATGTATTGTTGTGTTCCTGATGGTGAGTAAGGTTCCCAGAGCTCCCTTAAGTGCCCGCAACGCACTTATAACGGCGACGGTAATTGCTTACCATCAGGCAATACATCTGCTGGTTTGCCAGCTTTGTCATAAAAAAAAATACCCGGGTATTATCCCCAAACTGCTAGAAATAACCGGATATCGGACAGCAATGTGTTAAAGCGATGGTACATACTGCGGTCGCCAAGTTAGCTGTGGCATTGAGCGTCCCAGAGAATGCTGTGGTCAAAGTCCAGAACTGGACTTCCGTGGCTGAAAGGTTTAATGGTTTTTGTAGGCTGTAGACTCGGCAGACGTTAGGAATGGCTTCGCCGCTCGTTAATTATTTCTCTGATGACGGATCGTGCGTTTGATCGCCTTCGAGTGTTTTGGAGCTGTTTGCTACATTTTTGGTCGCATTTTGTAGCAAAAATTTCTATTTTGTATAACACATACGCAGGACCACATTTGTTAATCATACTTTATCTATAAGTCTTTTATTTTCTTGTGGAACTACTTGCTTTAAGATTTGATGTATTACTGTTTTGAAAACAAAGTCGCTCCGATTTTCTTGCCGGTAATAACCTTCTCAGGAGATGATGGGTTAGTGCTGGTGGTACATTTATTGTGCCTGTAATTTGTCTAAATATAAAAACAAAGATTTTTTAAACCTACTTTTTGTTGTAGCAACCAAAGAACTAGACCGTTTTACTCACTTTGTAACGTGCTAAAGTATCACATAGATATAAAAAAATTACCAAAAGGGGTGACGATGGCATTTGGGGGTGAAAAAGGATGATACATCCCTTCTCACCCCCAAATCCTGTTCCGTTTTCGCATTTGATGCATCTGGTGCCTCTCACCCTCATTGCTATCCAGACTACTAGTATGACTGCTAAAAAAAGATAAAAAAAGATTTTTCTATCTTATCCTTCGTGGTATACGTCATCATGGGTGACTACACGTCAGTGGTTGTGGGTTCGAGTCCCGCTTCGAGTCAATTTTTTCTATTTTTCTTTCGATTTAAATATCGAAGATATTCGCTAGCAGACGTTTCTTCATAATAAAAGATAATTTAGAAGGGGGTAGCACATTGTTACCGATGAATTCTCAATGTAAATTGAGACTTCGATGCCGTTAAGTGTTCAATACGCTGACGGTAGATGTGACTACACGTCACCCATGATGACGTAGACCACGAATAATAAAAAAAGATGTTTATTTTTCAATTCAGGCACATTAAAAATCTACCACCGGTTCAAAGCCCACACCTCTGACCCGAGAACAGACCGGCAAGAAACTGCAGCGGGACTAATTTTTTCAAAACAGTGATAAACTACATAATTATGCGTAGTCAAAAAAAGAAAACTGATATTTGCACTTCAACTTTTAACCAGAAAACTATTTGTGCGTTTGACTATTCCCAATTTTTTGCCTACTTTAAATGTTTTCGTTCAGAAATACTGTTTTTCTTGTTTAGTAGCTGGTGATTTCGTTGGAATGTATGTAATATTACCACCTATAACATTTAACTTTTTAAACCCGAGAAGTTCTCCTATGTGCCCTTATAAAGGACAAAGTATTTTTCTATTAAAAAATAGGGACTGGAGGCGATAAATGAATTTACGCAAGGGTCAGCCTTTGTTACAACACCCGAGACATTCTTTCAATGTAATTTAAATCTTTCATGAAAACAAATAATGTAGTATTTGATTTTTTCAAACAAAACAAATAGTAAATCTAATATTTTTTTTATATAAAATATCTATAACATAAAATTAGACTTGTGTTTTTTATAATAATATGAAAGAAATGAAATTAATTCTTTGTTCTTTTCTATCAGCCACCGACGTCCAGTTCAATTGCCAAAGGGAGCGATTTTTGAGCATCGTTTAATGTCGTAATCACCACGCATGGCAGGCGGGTTGGCGATCGCAGTAAATTATGCTGCATCTGCTACCAATGCTCCGGTAGCTTCTGATTGCAGTTTACGGATTATCTTCAGTTATATTTACAAATGCGAATATTGTTTACGGACAGTATTTATAAACAGAAACGTCTGCTAAAAAACCATAATTCGAAAAAGTCCCTGTAGCTCAGCTGGTAGAGCGATGGGAATGTATCCCAAAGTCGTGAGTTCGATTCTCGCTCAGACTTTTGATTTTTCCATTTGTTAAAATATAAATACGCAAGCTTATTTCATATCTCTAGCCAAGAATTAAAAACAGAGTTAACGGTCAAAAGTTCGCTTTAAAACAGAGGCGCTACCGCGAAAGACGATATTCGTAAATTTGGACGATTGTCTCTGTCACTCTCAAGACGCCTTAATTAGAGTAAAAAAGAAAGATGCTCGAAATATACGAACTTCGATGTTCGCGGTACCGGGCCAGATACATGACATCCATTTTACAAACAAACACACTTTTAAAATTAACGATATCTACTAACGGTTAATCTTAGCTTAACACACAACTTTTATATAACCTTCATTTACATTCTTATCACGCGATACAGGACTTTATATCCTTAGAATAAAGATTCGTATACTGCATTTAAATTACAATATTAACTAAAACTCCTTATATAAATTTTACGCAAAACTAAACCTTACTTTAAGGCTTTGTAAGTTGCATTTAAATGATAAACTATACTAAATACAGTAATCCCTTACAAACGCCTTATCTCACGGGACGGGACGGGATATTCGGGGATATTCGCGATATTCCTGCGGGATAGCGAGTAATAGCTTTATAAGTCACTTTAACAAAAGCCGGTTAACCCGGATATAACCGGGACAGTGAATAGGGACGAACCAGGCGGGGTCAAGTGGAACAAACCTTTTTACTAAATACATTTTTTTTATTTGTTTTTTCCGTACACGGAGCAATGGTGTTCCGGACATTTGGGGGGCGTACTTGGAGCCAAATCTTTGTGCCGGCTAGAATGGCACCACCCCATCTCCTCCCGCGGTTGTAAGAGGCAACAAGGAGAAACTTCCGACGGATGGACCGCAGCGTCTGTCGAAACTCAAGACAGCTACTGCGGTCGCCAACCTACCTCCCAAGCGTGGCGACTATGGCAACTACCCCCTAAGTTGATACAAGTCATATTTGGAGACTTACGACTAAAATAATGAATAATGCGAAACCGAAGCCAACACGTAGATGCCCTTTCGGCAATTTAATGTAAAGTGTACACTAAGCAGATGTTGCACCTGCCCGTGTCTTGGGACGCACACAGAGACAGCACCCGCCTTGGTGTAAGGGTGTTTTTCATGGGCACTCGCAACACCAGGGGAGTCACAAGCTCGTTGCCGGCCTTTAAGATAAGAGTACGCTGAGTACGCTCTTTTCTGGAGGGTAATGAGGGTCGTATCGGTCCGGAAATACCGCTATGCCGTGCTGCCGTATAACTTCAGTCCAGGACGTCCAAGCTCGACATAGGCCTCCCCATAAACCGCCACAGCTATCTCTGAGCATAGAGGGGATTAATGACATAACATGATCGCCACGCCTGTTAGGCGGGTTGGCGATCGCAGTATGTTCCACCGAGCTTAAGGATCGCTGCTGCACCGAAGGCGGAAGTTTCTGATCGAAGATTAAGGACAATACTAGGAGGCGGTCAACTTACTAAGAAAGAAGTTTCTTTACAAAATTTAATAATAACTTCCACATTTTCTAGAAAACTCTTTAGGAATTTCAAGGCTCTTGAAAATCCTGTAGCTTATTAACGCCTGGGGAATTTCGGCTTACTGACTATCTATATTGTTCATCTCTTTTCTTCATTAAAGGTATAATAAAACATATATATATTTCGGGACAATGTTAGTTACACAAATCGAGCTAGTCCTACGGTAAGCTCAGTAAGGCTTGTGTTGTAGGTACTAGACGACGATATATATATAATCGATAGATACATATAAATACTTGAATACATAGAAAACACCAATGACTCACGAACAAATATCACACAAATTACTGCCCTGACTGGGATTTGAACCCAGGACCATCGGCTTCATAGGCAGGGTCACTACCCACTAGGCCAGACCGGTCGGTGTGTAGCTATACATATAATATATATTACAGGACATTCTTACGCAAATTTACTGAGCCCCGCGGTAAACTCAAGAAGGCTTGTGTTGTAGGTACTTAGCCAACGATATATATAATATACAAATACTTAAATACATAGAAAACATCCATGACTCGTAACTCAGGAGACTCAGAGAGACTCATGGACTGAGGGCATCGACGACGAATGGGATAAAATTGTATTCTGCGCCGAGACCAACTGTATTTCTTCGCCTTTTCGGCCGCCTCTGGCATTACTTGAACTTTGTTTTTTTATGATTAAGGTGGCAAAAGAGCAGAATGAGTGCCTGATAGGCCGAAGAGGGTAGTGTTTCGAAGGTTCCGGGGCAATCTGCCGAATCCTACTCCAGTGCTATCTCTGCAACGAAGCCCCACTGCTGCGTTGGGACAACCTAAATAGTTTTATTTTGTATTTTTGTATTATATTATATACAGTCAGCAGCAAAAGTTGCTAAGCGTTTGAAGTGTTCAAAATGACCTACACGCGCTCTTATTCTCTTGACAATAGAGACGTGTTGAACTCATTTTGAACACCTCAAATGCTTAGCTACTTCTGCTGCTGACTGTACTTGGTTATATGATGCATTGGTATTACTGTAATGTCATATTAACATATTTATCTACGTACATGTCATAAGTGCTCTAAAATGCGTCCAGAAACCGTAGGCAATGACCAGCATTACCAACCATCAGAAAGATTTCAGTAGGTAATGTTAACATTACCTACTGAAATCAGTAGGTTATGAATTTAAATTTGGAACAGCTTTCAAATTCAAGTGGGGTGTCTAATCTAGTACCTATAGATATTCAAACAGCCATTGATAGACAACGCCAATTCGTTATGTTTTTTTAATATAAATCGAACGACATTTGAACTCGAGTGACAGTAGAATAGGGAGTTCATTCGCTTGTCTATGGTTTAAAAAAAATTGACTGAGATACGAAATACGCAACGCCGCCGTTCCAAGCTGTCATTAGTTTTGTTCGTTGACTTTTTAATGTTTACAAGTAACCCTAGTAATAAGTCAGTTACCTACGGTTTCTGAACCCATCTTAAAATATGTGTGTAGATAAAGTAGTGTATGTATCTATACATAATTAGGCATTACAACAATCGTGTGATATTATTATGAAACTCGCCTTCGGCTCGTTTCATAAACCCACACTCTTGTTGTAATGCCCTTCATTATGCACAGATACATAAACTACTATTAAATAAATGAAATAAATGGTAAGCAATTACCGTCACCCATGGGCACCCGCAACACCAGGGGAGTCACAAGCACGTTATCGGCCTTTAAGTTAGGAGTACGCTCTTTTTTGAAGGTATGAGGGTCGTATCGGTCCGGAAAAACCGCTGACGGAAAATTATACATACATTTCAGCTGTATGCAGTCCACTGCTGGACATAGGCCTCCCACAAATATGACTTGTATCTTGTTGGGGGTTTTGCCATAGTCACCACGCTTGGCAGGCGGGTTGGCGACCGCAGTAACTGTAGGTTAGGTTTTGACGGACGCTGCTGCCCGTCCGTAGTATTTTTCCCTTTGTCGCCTCTTACGACACCCGCGGGAGGTGCTATTCTAGTCAGCCGGCATCACACGGCATGACGGAAAATAATTCCACAGTTTCTAGAGAAACTCACAGTAGAGGATTTACAATTATAGTACAGATCCAAAAGCTCAGGTTATCCTGGTTCTTATATACTTATTATGTGAATTTAACAGCGCGCCATAGACAATTTTAAGAAAATAGGCAAAAATTCTCATGAAATTCTTAAAAAATGTTTATTTGAAGATGGCGTCGGAAAGGGATGAGATAGTCACGATATTACTTTTTGTCTCGTCTCTTATATTTTTTAATCAAAATCCATATGAATCTACACTAGTCTACACTAATAAAGGCGAAAATTTGTGAGTGTGTATGTTTGTTACTTCTTCACGTCTAAACGGTTGAAGCGATTTTAATAAAATTTTGTATGGAGTTAGCTGACACCTTGGATTAACACATAGGCTACGTTTTTCCCTAATGAACCGGGAGTAACACCGCGGGGCACAGCTAGTATTAGGCATAAATGCGAAAGTAACTCTCTCTGTTACCTCTTCACGCTTTAATCGCTGAACCAATTGGGATGTAATTTGGTATGAAGAGAGTTAGCTACGAGAACGGACATGGGATAGTTTTTATCCTGCAGCCATACTTTAAAGACGGGTATGGCTGGCCGACCAAGTCGCGAGGAAAAGGTGTTATTATTTTCTTTATTCATTTCATATCTTAGGCTAGGTTTTTATAACATTTTTATAAAATTAAAATATTAAAATACATCTAAAACGTATCAAAACAATAAAAACATTATAAAAAACCTAACCTAGAGTACCGCCGGCAACGGAGCAGGGCCCAGGCTGCCGGTGTTAGGGCTACAGAGAGAGGAACCGTCGGACTATGCGCGCCGTGTCCAGGATTACCGCCTTCTGAATCTGACCCTTGATCCAACCACAACCACGTAGCGAGAGTCTCTCAAGATGTTGGTCGAGACTCTTCGCTATGAGACCGTTCGCGGAAACAACTATCGGTACAATGATCGTCGAATCAACTTCCCACATGGCGGTTACCTCGTGAGCCAAGTCTAAGTACTTGCTGGACTTGTCCTTCTCGGCCTTCACGAGGTTCTCGTCACATGGGACATATATATATATATTGTGTTAATATCTAACTTAGGGTGATGGTGACAGTTATTACAAGCTGACGGTTAGTATTAATTACCTCATTCGCCTCCCTCACAGCTATGGTTTTGCACCACGCGATCCAATGGATTCCCGTGATCTATACTACATCGTCGTTCTACCTTGTATCCATATAATATTGTAATTATATCTATCTATCTGTTTTCATAATATTGTAATTATAGTAAATAATAGTAGATTGTTTGACAAGGGGCTAAAGTAGGCCATAGTACCACGAGATGGTTATTTTCCCGAACGAAGTGAGGGAAAATTGTTCGAGGGGTAATATGGCGTTTAGACCCGAGTTATGCATACTAGTTTTCACTTCGATTGCGAGAAAATAAGATAAAATAACATTTCAACAATTAACAAATACAATTTTATTCACCCGCAATGAATTCTGAGTCAAAAATGTTTAATTTGGCAGTCTTTGTATTTTTTTCACTGCTTTGATACAGATAGGATATATACGCCGTGAATAAATGCCATAGACAACGTATAATTGGGGCTTCAAAGAGTTTGCCAACGATTTAAACTTTTTTTTAATGCTTGTGAAGTAGGAACTAAAAAGCACCTAATGCTTTGACAATTTGATTGCGTTTCCTCATTGGTCGATTTTAATATTGTGGTATTGTCTGATTGGTTGATACTTTATACAAAGTTTTTTTAATGATTTCACATTTTTAAACAGTATTCGCACCAAAAAAGAATCTAGAGTTGCGATTAACTTCGATATCTGTCGTGATTGGTGGATTTAATACGATGAAGTGTTCTGGTTGGTCAATTTAAAACGTTTTGTATATCATAAATATGTATACATATTTTCCCAAGAGGCTAAATGTATTCCTTTAGTCCGCCTTGGCAAGCATAATATGACACACTTTTAGAGCATGAGAAGTGAAAAGATTTATACATTTTTCCAAAAAAAAAAGCATAATAGTCATATACATAGATTACATATATAGAATAGAAGGATATTGAAAAATATACTACTTTATATATTTTTTTTTTTGACAAAGGAGCACTACTATATTTCTTGGATATACTTACACACTAATATTATAAATGAGAAAGTAACTCTATCTGTCTATCTGTTACCTCTTCACGCTGAACCAATTGGGATGAAATTTGGTATGGAGAGAGTTTGAGCTACGAGAAAGGACATAAGATAATTTTATCCCACAACCACACTCTAAAGACAGGCATGGTTGGCCGACGAAGTTGCGAGGAATAGCTAGTTTAATATATTTTCTACATAATTGGGCATACTAATAAACAGGCTGGGACCCGGACCCGGGTATGTCCTTAAACTACGTCCAACAATGAGAGGTAGGGCACAGCGATGACCATCACGCTTGAATCTGGGGCAGCCCAACTGGGGAAGTACCTCCTCCTTACAGAAGACCACAGCCATAATAGCACTGCTACGGTTCAGGTATGCAGTGTTGTGTTCCTGATGGTGAGTAAGGTTCCCAGAGCTCCAACCCCCCTTAAAGGCCGGCAACACGCTTGTGACTCCTCTGGTGTTACGGGTGCCCATGGGCGACGGTAATTGCTTACCACCAGGCAATCCGTCTGCTCGTTTGCCGCCTATGTCATAAAAAAAAAAAAAAAGGTGCGGCGGCCAAAGCAGCCGAAAAGCTGAAGGCGTATAAATACAAGAGTCTCGGCCCCGAATACATTTTTTCACCTTTCGGAGTCGAGACTCTTGGCCCGTGGGGACCCAGTGCCCAGCAACTTTTTAAAGAAATTAGTAAAAGGCTCATCGACTCAACTGGTGACCGAAGAGCTGGCAGCTTCCTCGCTCAACGCATTAGTATCGCGATACAGAGAAGAAATGCTGCCAGCATCCTCGGCACCATGCCGAAGGGGCCCAAGTTTTTAGATACATTTTAGTTTTATTTAGGTTCTTTTTAGCTGTTAATTTAGTTTATAATTAATAAAATATTATTCTTAATTTTACAAAAAAAATATATTTTCATTGGGCATAATTTCTACATTTCAAGGGATATTTTATTGAATTACCTATGTAGTTCGTATTTTCATTCTATGTAGATAAGGCAATAAAACATATACATATCTAAAAACAAATTGTTTCTTTCATGTTTTCTATGTATTTAAGTATTTGTATATTATATATATCGTTGACTAAGCCATAACACAAGCCTTCTTGAGCTTACCGTGGGGTTCAGGTATTTTGTGTAGGTAAGCATGTCCTGTAATATTCTATATTATTTAATTCTTAAATAGGTCACTGATAAAAAAAATATATATATATAGGTAACAAAATCTCCAAAATAGGAGACATTATCGTTTAAATATTATCATAAGTATCACTTTTCCTAAATGATAATTTCTTTTCGATAATAATTACGAATCTATTACAAGACTTATTTTGTTATCCAGTATTATTGCAAATTTATGAATAATAATTATTATATATTATTCATAAATTTGCAAAATTACTAGATAACACACCCCAAAATAAGTCCTGTAATACATTACGCAATTTATTACAATAATACGTTATCAAATAACGGTACGATATTATATCTGACATTTCATTTCACACTACAGTCTATGGATAGAGATTTTTTTTATCACTTACCAACGACGAGCATGGCAAGCAAAATTAGCAGGAATCTCGGCATCACTAAGCACTTGCGGGCACTAAAACATGGCGTCCGACCGGGTGGCGCGCTCAACGCGATCTGCCCCGCTACCCCGGAGGAGGGATGAACGCAATTCGCGAGTAATAGCGCTATTCATAAACGTGTCAAACCTAACTTGATACTCTTGTGTCCTTTTCTGTCTTTTTGAGAGTTCTCGTTGTTGGAAAGAGAGAGAAATCTGAGTTTAATGAGTAAGTACGCTTAATTTTATACGTGAAAACTTAGCACCTGGCCTATGTAGTAGTAACGTATTACGCATGCCAGCGTTCTATATTCAAATTTTGACGTAAGTTCCATATTTATTATCTGCACAACTTCATAGACATGGTCCTTCAGTTAAGTCTTTCGGATGATATTTCTTCCTCAGTTAGGTTTTTATACGTATACCTACATATCCATACTAATATTATATGCGAAAGTGTGTCTGTTTGTTTGTCCGTCTTTCACGGCAAAACGGAGCGTGACGTGATTTTTTAATTGGAGGTAGTTGAAGCGATGGAGAGTGACATAGGCTACTTTTTCCAGCGGGAAAACATTTCATTCCTACGGGAAGACTCAATATGTTACATTTTCCTCTAACCGTGCGGGCGAAGCCGCGGGCATCATCTAGTATTATAATATATCTATCGGCCTAGCCTAGTCAGTCATGACCCTGTCTACGCAGTAGCCAGTCCGGGATTCAAATCCTGTCAAGGGCATTCATTACGTTTAAAAATTTTATGCCTGTCAAATATTACTCTGTAATAACCCTTGGACGAAACCCGGGCTCGTACCAATAAGTTTTTCGGAACTTATGTACGAAATATCATTTCATATTTACCAGTCGCTTTACGGTTTAGGAAACCGGATTAAACCCAATAAAGCCTAGTTCACCCTCTGGTTTGAAAGGTCAGATGGCAGTCGCTTTTTTAAAACAAGTGTCTATGGCGGGAGTCATATTTTTCTATTTTTCTTTCGATTTAAATATCGAAGATATTCGCTAGCAGACGTTTCTGCATTATAAAAAATAACAAGTTCCTACACCTAAATAAAAAAAAGAATTATCAAAATCGGACTACCCTGTACAAAATTATGCGTAATCAAGTTACAATCGGTGGTGGAAAATCAATCATCCCCTATTTTCCTACCCTTAAGGTTGGATTTTTTTCCAAATTTATATGGGACCAATCCAACTACTCTGTAAAAAGTTATGTGTGGTCATACATAAATAAAATAAAAGATATATACTTATAAACGTCTACTTGAGTTGAGAACCTCCTCCGTTTCTGTTGTCGGTTAAAGAAGCCAATATGATATTTCATTAGCGATTAAATTATGTCAAATTAAACGGAACCGGAAGGCGCAGCGTGGGTGGACGTCTTCAGCAGTGGACGTCTTTCAGCTGATATGATAATGATGAAATATAACGGGACTTAATCGCGAGAATTTACAATTATGTGAGAAAATCGTAAGAATTTAAATTGGCATAGGAATAAAATGTTCATGGCAATCAACTTTTCTAAATCTCGGACGTCATTATCTAACGATATGCGCCCCAACTCTAGTTTGTCTCTGAATTATTAAAAAAACTACGGTTGCTTTAAAAAGTTTTCATTCGCCGCCATTACGAATGTTCGTTTGACTTTTCGTATGCGGTTCCTGAACTTATTAGTTATAGTACATTGTGCAACGAGGATGGTAAGTAAGGTATAGTAAACGCGAGTCTATTAGAAGCCCGACGACGAAGTCGGAGGGCTTTTAATGACTC
The DNA here is from genome assembly GCA_022674325.2 of Grapholita molesta. Classification (NCBI taxonomy): domain Eukaryota; kingdom Metazoa; phylum Arthropoda; class Insecta; order Lepidoptera; family Tortricidae; genus Grapholita; species Grapholita molesta. Next base: position 1,486,297 of record CP053141.2, on the reverse strand, counting down.
AAGTTTGTTATACACTTACCACCCGTGGTACACACAATGTTTTTCATCACATTTGCGAGGAAATAAAATAAATTCGTTGGTAAAATATTAGTTAGTACTTATGTAGGCTTAAAATCAAAATACACTTTGAAAACTACAATCAGACCGCATCCACAATAAAAGATTGTCAACAATGTCAACTTTTTTCAATGTCTTCCACAGATAATGTTAACAACTGCGTTTTGTTTTCGAAGTTGACAGATCATCCTGCCAAATAGTATCAATTATCAAAATCAAATAGAAAACAATTATTTTAATAAATACTAAACATTAAATTGCAGTCAAATTTAATATAAAGATATGTTTTATACATATAAAAGTTGGTTGTAGCAAACTTTTGAAGATATGAAATACACCGTGGCTGTTTGGAAACATCCTCAGTCCAAGTGAAGTATAGGTTCTGTATATTTTTAAAACTAAACTTAACAGCCCGTGTGAGCTAAATCGGCTATAACTGCTCTGTACTCTCGCAAGTAATAACGCCATTGACGAGCAAGTGTGATGAAAAATAATTAGTACATTACATCAGAGGCCGGGAAAATGAGGCCGGGAATCCATTTTCACGACGAGGCATGTATAGTGCTTTTCTCAAACATACATTGAAATAAAAATGCTTCAAAAAATGAAATTTGCAAAATCACAACTAACCCCTCAGCTGTGGGAGATTATAATCGCCGCTCCACCTCATCTGTGGCAGCCTGCCGGGTGTGCTCCATAGACAGGGTTTCCAGGTCCAGATGCAAGTTTAGGCGCGAATGAAGCGAACCTGGCAGGTTGAGCCACAGATTAACTGACATTTTTATGACCGCCTGAAAGGCGATCCCACAGTTGATCCCACAATTAAATCGAAATGTATATAAATTAACATCAGCTGTTTGCTATGACACCCGCCATCTTTGCCTCTGTATGGATAATCGTCGAAAAAAATTTACTTTGTAGGCCTAGGGCCTATAAAATTCCATTTCCGTCCCCTTCAGTTGCCGCGCCCAAAAAACCATACTTCCGAGTCTATTATAAGGAATGTAAAGACAATATTTCAATGTATGTTTGAGAAAATAAACATTACAGGACATTCTGACACAGATTGAGCCCCACGGTAAGCTCAAGAAGGCTTGTATAACTAGCTGCGCCCCGCGGTGTTACCCGCGGTTTATTAGGGGAAAAACGTAGCATATGTATTAATCTAGGGTGTCAGCTAACTCTATACTAAATTTTATTAAAATCGCTCCATCCGTTTAGACGTGAAGAAGCAACAAATATACTCACAAACTTTCGCCTTTATAATATTAATATAGATAGTGTAGATATACAAATACTTAAATACATAATATATAAAACACCCATGACTCAACAAGTGCTCATCAACAAATAAATGCCCTTACTGGGATTTGAACCCAGGTCATATCCTAGATCATTACCTAACATTATTCCCCCATTTTTTTTTTATGATATAGGAGGCAAACGAGCAGACGGATCGCCTGATGGTAAGCAACTACCGCCGCCCATGGACACTCGCAACACCAGAGGAGTCACAAGTACGTTGCCGGCCTTTAAGATCCCTATACGCTCTTTTCTTGAAGGTTTGGATGTCATATCGGTCCGGAAATACTGCACAGATTCCGTCTCTTATCATACGAACGCTTCTGTACCATTGTCGGTTACAAAAAAAAACAAGCTTCCTCGTGTATACATTTAGATCCGCTATCTGTAACATCCGCTTTACGCAACAGAACATTCAACTTGGAAAAGTGAAGGCAAATGAAACTAAGTTCGTTCGCTACGTACGTAGTTTCGGAAAATTCCGATAGATGCCGTTTCACTCGGAACGTTATGTTTGCGAAGCACTTGGTCCCGGAAAATTGTTGTAGATGGCGCTGATTGATGAATAGTGAAAGCGATGTTAGGTACAGTCTGGGTAAAATGTATCGATACTGAAAAAGGTGTGTGTATATATATTTGGCATTTTGTTCGTGTCGATATCTCTGACCTTGGCTGTACAGTCGCCATCAGATATATCGGAGCTGTGGTGGTGGTCACAAATATGTGAACAACGCCTCTATTGTCAATGCGATAAAGTGCATGTTCCAATATTTGTGACCACCCCCACTACTCCGATATATATATATGATGGCGACTGTACCTACGTATATTTTGATAATAATACGGTACTGTTGTATATTATATAGAAAAGTAAATAAGGTATACTAATATGGCGGATTCACAACTGAATTGCTAAGTAAACAAAACCATTTCACATACCAAAATATTATTATATAAATTATTTTTCAATGGATATTACTTTATTAATATTATAAATGTGAAAGTAACTCTGTCTGTCTGTCTGTCTGTTACCTCTTCACGCTTAAACCGCTGAACCAATTGGGATGAAATTTGGTATGGAGAGAGTTTGAGCTACGAGAAAGGACATAGGATAATTTTTATCCCGCAACCATACTTTGAAGACGGGCATGGCTGGCCAAGTCGCTAGGAAAAGCTAATATTACATATTTAGGCGAATCATGAATGTGAATAACAAAATGTACCTATATACATAAAATGTATATGTACATAAAACCATGGTTGTTTTTTTTTTCAAGTGTAATTGGAAGCTTTTTTTTTATGATATAAGGTGGCAAACGAGCAGACGGATTGCCTGATGGTAAGCAATTACCGTCGCCCATGGGCACCCGCAACACCAGGGGAGTCACAAGCGCGTTGCCGACCTTTAAGGGGGGTTGGAGCTCTGGGAACCTTACTCACCATCAGGAACACAACACTACATACCTGAAAGGTAGCAGTGCTATTATGGCTGTGATCTTCTGTAAGGAGGAGGTACTTCCCCAGTTGGGCTTCTCCAGACTCGAGCGTGATGGTACTTCGCTATGCCCTACCTCTCATAAAAAAGCTATGAAGGTTACATAGTTTAGGCATGTATCAAGACTGCTAGAGGAATGTAAGCGGTTTAAATTAAATTGGTCTATCATCATCTTCCTCGCGTTGTCCCGGCATTTGCCACGGCTCTTGGGAGCCTGGGGTCCGCTTGGCAGCTAATCCCAGGATGTGGCGTAGGCACTAGTTTTGCACGACTGCCATCTGACCTTCCAACCCAGAGGGTTAATTAGGCTTTATTGGGATTAGTCCGGTTTCCTCGCAATGTTTTCCTTTATCGAAAAGCGACTGGTAAATATGAAATGATATTTTGTACATAAGTTAAATTAAATTAGTATGACTATACCAAAGATATTTTATTTGTCATACTTACTGACAAACCACTAACTTTGCTGTTAAAACGTAGCTAAACTAGCTTGGCCACGAATAGCTATAGAATAGAATAGAACAGTTTGTATTCGTAAACATAGATACAAAAAAAAAACAATACAAAAAAATGCCAAAATAAGTATGATCAAATTGTTGTGTTGTACAGTCAAGCTCTTAGCTATACAGTTAAGAGTGTTGCTGTGTGTAGGTACAGTCAGCAGCAAAAGTGACTAAGCGTTTGAAGTGTTCAAAATTACCTACACGCGCTCTTATTCTCTTGACAATAGAGACGTGTTGACCTCATTTTGAACACCTCAAACGCTTAGTCACTTCTGCTGCTGACTGTACAGTTAAGAGTGTTGCTGTGTGTACACGGGAATTAAATGTGACATTATATACGAAAAGGGACCTTATTGTTTATGGCGCTTATGTCGTTGTTCAAGACGATACAATACAAACGCAACGCGATTCGACGTAAGTGCCATCGACAATAAGGTTTTTTTTTTTTTATGACTAAGGCGACAAACGAGCAGACGGATTGCCTGGTGATAAGCAATTACCGTCGCCCATGGGCACCCGTAACACCAGGGGAGTCACAAGCGCGTTGCCGGCCTTTAAGGGGGGGTTGGAGCTCTGGGAACCTTCACCACCAGGAACACAACACTACATACCTGAAAGGTAGCAGTGCTATTATGGCTGTGGTCTTCTGTAAGGAGGAGGTACTTCCCCAGTTGGGCTGCCCCAGATTCAAGCGTGATGGTTATCGCCGAGCCCTACCTCTCATTGTTGGACGTAGTTTAAGGACATACCCGGGTCCATATGTCGTTGTTCAAGACGATACAATACAAACGCAACGCGATTCGACGTAAGTGCCATCGACAATAAGGTCCCTTTTCCTAGATAATGACACAAATAGGAGTTCTATCCTTAAAATTTAAAATCAAAGACAATATACGTGGAATGTATTTATTTATACAATACAAGTCTACATTCTGACCTGTAACTTTGCCCATATGTAATAAGGGTTTACACTATGGGGTAAACGGGTCTCGAGAGAACAAAACAGTTGTTGCCTTTAGCCAATATAAGGATATAACCCGCCTGGCCCCACGCGGCGCCATAGGAGTTCTTTATGATCCAGAAGTGGACGCCATCTCGGACGCCGTAGCCAACTACAACGACGCCATGATTAGGGTGCTCGTCGTTACTGAAAAAAAAAACTGACTTCATACAAATTGTAGTAGTCAACCTGGAAAGGTACCTTATGACTATACACCGGTTTCGCGGGGGCAAAAATGTACTAATTCTAGTGATTCATTAAACATCGACTTAGTTTATCGACATCCATAAAAATAAAAAACTTCAAACAGTGTTAGAGAAAAACGTCTGCATTTCAACTTTAAAAACATTAAATGATTTGGTATCCGGAAAAGAAATAGAACTGAGTCTTGTAACAGAAATTCATCAAAACTATAAATTGTTAGAATTTGCTCCCATTACTACAGTTAACCTAAAAAGGTCATTTAGTTGGCTAAAATGAATATTGTCACCCAGGCGATGAAGATTAAAGTCTGAAAATGTGGAAAAAATTTTGATTGTATATTATGAAATAGTTATTTGTGCAACAAGAGAGGAAAGTTGTTTTTTCTTGCGAGTGTTAATTTTGAGTCCCGAGTAAGCGAAAGATTCTATAATTGAATCACGAGCGTAGCGAGTGATTCTAGTGTTAGAATCTTGAGCGTAGCGAGGCACTCAAAAACACGAGATGTAAAATAACTTTACTCTAGTGTGACACATACAACTTTTCACCTCAGTAGTGATAACATATTAAAGGTTAAATAAGTTGCCAAAAATGTCATTTTTAGTACAAGCTTTTATTGCCGACTGTACTTTTTCACAATCGTCATCTACTCTTCGAAAGGATTCTAATGAGCCTAACACACCACGGGTTTATCTTGTGTATTTTAGGAGTTGCTTTTGCTACCTTCTGACTCCAGCATCAGGGGCCTATTTAATAAACGTGACAATGACAGGTGACAGGCGACAGGTGACAATCCGACAATTTGACAATATTTCGTTTAATAAAAATTATCAATGACAAATATGTCACGGTGGAAAAACTACAAATATGTCGACTTGTCGTGACAATTTGACATATTTCTGATTAATAAATAATATCCCTTGACAGGCGATAGTTGACAATTTGTCCGGAAAAACTTGTAAAATTTGTTTTATTAAACACTAAATTGTCATGACAGGTAGACATATTTGTCAAATTGTCAGAGATTTTCGACAGGCTCTTCATCCTATGTAAACGATATTCGGCAGTTAAATTCATTCGATTAACTTAAAAAAATGGTGTCATATCATTAGTCCCTTCAACAGAATAAATGATATGAATATCCTTTTCTTGGTCCGCTGGTACAGAATCAGCATTTCATTGTAATTTCATTGTAGTCGTAGACATACATATAATACAGTATAACAGTACTTGCAACTGTCCTTTTCCTCCAGTTTTGCCAAGTTGTGTCACCAAGATATTTCCAATCTTTGTTAAATACTCCCAATCCCTTCAATTGTTCTGTGATGCTCTTCCATTTATTAATTTTAATTTCGTGTGTTAAAGTATCACTAAATTTGCCAAATAAAACCTCTCTGTTTTCATAGATGCCCTAAAATTGTTAACTTGACGTCCATTTCAAATAGCAAATAAGTTGAAAAAAAAAACAAAAGTTAAATTGTGGTAGGAACTGTTTTTGATATTACCCTCATGTTGTCTCAATGCATGCCTCGATGTTGTGTTGTGACAAATATGTCGGAATTAGTGACAAATTTGTAATTGTCATGACAAATATGTCATAGGATATTTTCTTAGATACTTGACAGGTAAAACCTAACAATTGTCGTATTTATTAAACAGTTTTTTAGCCCGACAATTTTGTCAGTATTTACCTGTCGCATTTGGACTTAATTGTCATCTTTATTAAACGCAACTTGTCGCGACATTTCGACTTATTTGTCATAAAGTGACAAATAAGTCGAATTGTCGCGATTATTAAATAGGCCCCAGGTCAGATCAGTGGTAACATAATATTGCATTGTAACCGAAATTACATAAGTGTGCTAAATTTCAGCTCAATCGGTTAAAGATGCCTCATTCAAAATTGAGTTGCAAGATTTCATCCGGATATATATACAAATACATATAAAATCTTGTAAAAAATGAACATCAAGTTAACCACATTCATTTAAGTGTTTTATCTGCAACTGCACTGGCTTCATTACTTAATATTTTGTTTAAATATTTTTCATTATGAAATATATGTACATTTCAAAATTATAATATTTGATTTGTGAGGGTCCGAAAGTGTTAGTGGTGTTAAGGGAGTCCATTAATATGTCCTATTATAATAAATAGATACATATAAATACTTAAATACATCAAAACACCCATGACTTAGGAACAAATATCTGTGCTCATCACACAAATAAATGGCCTGACTGGGATTCGAACCCGGGACCACCGGCTTCTTAGGCAGGGTCATTACCTACTAGGCCAGACCGGTCGTCAATTAAAAAGCTACTTTGTCTCACTCCCTGGAGTGACGAAAGTAGCAACTTTCCTCACTCTCTGAAAGTGAGGAAAGTCGCACTTTCCTCACTCCCTGGAGTGAGGAAAGTAGACATGTTCGAGCTGCTGAGGTGAAAATTATATTAAATATTAAAGAAAGTTAATTCCTCAAAAAGTTTATTTTTGTGTATGTAGTTTTCTTCTTCATTCAAATTCTTGAAATTACACAACGGTTGTACTGTACGTCATTTTTATGGATATCAACTAATAAAATTAGTTTAATGTGTCCTAGCACTATTAAACGTCAGTACAGATTTGCCCCGGCGAAACCGGTGTTTGCTTATGACACTTGGCGCTTACGTTGCAAAGTGTCACATTAATATTGAAGCGTCATTCACAATAGCGTAAGCGCCAAGCGCCATAAAGTACCTTTCCACGTGGACTACCACAAATAAACATATATTACAGGACATTCCTACACAAATTGACTGAGCACCACGGTAAGCTCAAGAAGACTAGTGAATTACTCAGCCAACGATACAAATACTGATATAATACATAGAAAACACCGCACAAAAATATATAATAAATAATTAAATAATAATAAATAAATATTTCTGGACAATCTTACACAAATACACATTTATTGTAAAAAGCGGTGGTGGCCTAGCGGTAAGAGAGAGCGGTCTTAGATTGAAACCCCGGCTTGTACCAATGAGTTTTTCGGAACTTATGTACGAAATATCATTTGATATTTACCAGTCGGTTTTCGGTGAAGGAAAACCGTGAGGAAACCGGACTAATCCCAATCAGGCCTAGTTTACCCTCTGGGTTGGAAGGTCAGTTGCTTTTGTAAAACTAGTGCCTACGCCAAATCCTGGGATTAGTTGCCAAGCGGACCTCAGGATCCTATGAGCCGTGGCATAATGCCGGGACAACGCGAGGAAGATGATAATTTGTTGTTACAGTGGCAACACACGAACACTGAAAAATTTCAGTTGCCTGCTTTAATGGGTCATGAGATTCAGACAGACGGATGGACAGACGGACAGACAAACAGACAAACAAACAGACAGACAGACAGACAGATAAACAGACAGACAAAAAGACAGACATTATCATTTTACCGTTTCCACAGCTGATATAAAGATGAGTCTTACCAGTCAGGATCATAGAAGACTCCACTGGCATAGAACCGCATCTTCTTGTTGAAACGGATTGAGACAGCCACTGGTCCGTACTTGTGCAGCGCCACCTTCAGAGCCTGAGGGTTGAGGGCCGTGGGCTTCGCGAAGCCCTTTATGGTGTATGTCGTCATATTCTTGATGTGGCATAAACCGTCCTAATAAAAAGTATTTAAAAACATTATGGGGTATTTTCGGTGGTTTATAAAAAAGGAGAAGAACAAGCAGCAAACATAGTAGATTACGACAAGGGGCTAAAGTAGGCCATAGTACCACGAGATGGTTATTTTCCCGAACAAAGTGAGGGAAAATTGTTCGAGGGGTAATATGGCGTTTAGACCCGAGTTATGCATACTAGTTATCACTTCGATTGCGAGAAAATAAGATAAAATAACATTTCAACAATTAACAAATACAATTTTATTCACCCGCAATGAATTCTGAGTCAAAAATGTTTAATTTGGCAGTCTTTGTATTTTTTTCACTGCTTTGATACAGATAAGATATATACGCCGTGAATAAATGCCATAGACAACGTATAATTGGGGCTTCAAAGAGTTTGCCAACGATTTAAACTTTTTTTAATGCTTGTGAAGTACGAACTAAAAAGCACCTAATGCTTTGACAATTTGATTGCGTTTCCTCATTGGTCGATTTTAATATTGTGGTATTGTCTGATTGGTTGATACTTTATACAAAGTTTTTTTTATGATTTCACATTATTAAACAGTATTCGCACCAGAAAAGAATCTAGGGCTGCCCCGGTGGGTCAACGGAAGGCTCGGACTCGGGAGGGCGACGTGAAGGAGACGCGACGGTGTAACGTGAGTCGTTTTTTATAGTTCCCGTTCTATAAGTTTTAGTTAACTTACTTATCTCTCAAATTCGCGGCAACCAACCTGTTCCAAATACGAGCCGTACTCCTGTTCCATCGGTATACCATGCTTCAAGATGTAGCGAAAGGCGTATTCCATTACTCCGCCATCACAGCCCATGCAACCCAATCTGAACAATGAACATCAATGAAATATCAACACGGCGCACTAAACGACATAATCCACCGTCAAAGTACCGGCAATTTAAACCTGCTGGTATGGCCAGAGATGGCGAGAGACCCGACTGGTATTTAATATCGTGGAAGATGGGACGAGTGGTCATGTAGGATGCGAGCTGTTCGGATACGCTGGCGCCGTTCCATATGCACCGTACAGCAGACGAAGACGGAATATAAGTCTCGACTCGAACTAAAATTTCGTTTCCTTGGGCGTCGAGACTCTTCGTTCGTAGACCAAGCAACTGAGCGCATATTCAGTTGGCTAAGCGGCCGGTTGACGCTAATGAAACGCGGTGCGTGAGAAATACTTATTAAGTCCAACGCAAGATTCGAGAGGCCATTCAAATCAAGCGTCGTCCTAATTATATGCAGGATAGTGGCTAGTTCTTACTGCCAGCGTGGAAGCCAGTTATTTTGGATCTGAAGCATATTCGTGTTATGATACAGTTAGTTCGGTGTGCTTCTCGGTTGCCGGGTTCGGTAATGATATACCACAGACGAGTGTCGCATTAGCGTCATAACAAGAAGTGCAGTTTCTCAGCCATGCAAGGCAGCGGGACAGCAGTAAGTAACGCACCCTCACTCCGAAAATGCCTACCAGAGCTTACCCGAAACATGTCGCCTAGTGCGACATAAGTATACGTGAGTTCATTCGTTTTGTAACTAAGTAGTAGTAACTTGCCTCACAACAGTTCTACATAATTGACGTCAGGACTTTTAAATGAAAAGGTATTTTAGCCATAGCACTCATAATACCCTCACCCCCAAGCGCAGTCTACAAGCGACTGTTCGCTGAGATCAACGAGACGTCCTCCATTGCTGCGCGCTACTGCTGCCTCGACTGTCGCTGTCGACGAGAACGCCCAACAAGAGCCGCAACCCGCCTGATCTGTATTTAAAAAAAACATCTGTTTTTATAAAAAAGTAAACGCATATTACAGGACATCCTTCTAATAATTCAAATCGGTCTGGTTTCAGATTGATTCACGTTAGAGCGGCCCGTCGCCGAGCCGATGCCTCCGTCGCTACATTTTGTATAGAATGAATCACGTGATCACCGAGCCCGCGGGCCATTCTAAGCGGCCACGATCATGCGGCCGTTACAGTTATGTAAAAAGGCTCGGCTCGGCCCGGTGATTGGAAGGCGACGTGATGTCCACGCGATATCGACGGGCGTGTGACGATCGTCTACTCGCAACAAATGGCTGGATGGAACGACGCTCGTGTTAATGTCAATATTCGAGTGTTGAGCCGCTCGGGCCCTCCCACCGGTCCGCTCCGGTGGGTCAACGGAAGGCTCGGGCTCGGGAGGGCGACGTGTAGGAGACGCGACGGTGAAACGTGAGTCATCCTTTAGACCAAAAGTCATCGAACAAATTTTTCTACGTTTGTAGTGTAAAAACGATGTCTAAAGTTATTACCCTTATTACAGGCAACACCCGATATATAATATACAAATACTTAAAGACACAATACACCTCTTTATTGTTTTGTTTTGGTATCCTCGATGGTCAACAGTTAGCCACTTGTGTGCATATATTAGTGAATAATTAAGATAAAATAGGAAATGGTGTCAACTTTAGGTGTCCTTGCCGTCAACCCACCCTTAACAGGAGATATAATTCCTTCCATCCTCAAATCCAAGTTTTCCGGCAACTCTTCGGCTAGCTTCCTGACTTCTTCATCAGAGTGGGGGAACGGATGAGTAGCTTCCAGGTGTGGAGGATCAGGTAAGAGGCCCGTGAACAAGTCCATCTCGTCGGAGGCGCGATCAGCGAACTGGTTCAAGGACATCTTGTAGCCAAGGTCTTGACGGTTGTGGTGCTCTATCATCCTGAATAAAGGTATCATCAGTCAAAATATCATCCAGAACAAACGATTTTAAGCTAAACATGGTCATTCACATTACGCCCCTCAGCGAATAACTGAAGTACTGCGTAGTACCATCGTTAAATCTCGCAGTACTTCAGTTATTCCGTGAGGATGGCGCTTGCAACAGTGCCCGAAATATCGGAAACTCATTCAAAATAATATACATTGTAACTATCCCGTTTTAAGTAATAGTTGTGATCCTAGAATTAGGTTGAAAGGTAGGTTAAACCTGTGGCTAATCGGTGATGGTTTGGTAATTCAGTGATACTGCTATATGCCGTGTATACATCATCATCATACATAGAATAGCACCACCCCATCTTTTTTTATACAACGACGGTGGCCAACAAGCATACGGCCCGCCTGTTGGTAAGCAGTTACCGTAACCTATGGACGCCTGCAACTCCAGAGGATTCACATGCGCGTTGCCTACCTTTTAACAACCTATACATTCCTTTTTTGAACTTCATACTGTAGTCCGTAGGAGAAATCTCGACAGGGAGTTCATTTTACAGCCGCAGCGTTCGCGGGAGGAAATTCCTGTTAAACCGCTTAGTGCGCCACCCTTTAGGCCGTTTGTTTTTTTTCCCCAAGTATCACCTATAAGCCGAGGTTTTCCCTACATAGTATTCAACCAAGCCCTGCTATAAGTCTACCAGTTCTTATCTGCTATTAAGAAATTTACATAATCTAACTGAATCTTTACTTACTCCCAATTTTCATGAAAGATGGCTTTTCGCATGTCATGTTCAGTGTCGCTATCATATTTTTTGTTGTGATGTTTCTTGTAACTGGAAAAAGAATATTGAGTATATTGTTTATGCTATTTTAATATTATTACAAAATATATGAGACTTAACAGCTTATTATTATTATTTTTTAATAAAATAATGTGTGAAAATAGAATAATTATATTAACACGAGCCTCTACCGTTCCGGCTTCGGTCCATACTGACACGAGCTCGTCGAGAATACGTCAGCCGAGCTGGCCCGGTACCGCGAACGTCGAAGTTCGTATATTACAGGCATAGTCCTCTTTTACTCCAATTAAGGGTGTCATGAGAGTGACAGAGATAATCGTCCGAAATTAACGAATATCGTTGTTCGCGGTAGCGCCGCTGTTTATACAATTATCACTTATGTCAATGATCAGACATCGGATTCCGTGGGGCGAAACTTCTTGACAGCTGGGGACTTCCTATATCGATAAACTCATTTATCGATACTAGTTCTATATACTAGTGACCGCCCCCAATTGTGTGTTTTTCGTAACTATTGTTCTGAAGACCAATATGAAATTCAAATACCATTGATCACTTTATGAAATTTTGCTATAACCTCCACAGAAATTGAAAAGTCTTTTAGCCACCTGAAATGGATTTTTCAGCCAAGACGGAGACGCTTAACGCCCGAAAATATGGAAAAAATTCTGGTAGTTTACTTTAACAATAATAGATGGGACAGTCATGAAGAAATAAATTGTAACGAGTAAACTTTTAAAAACGTTTTCAAAAAAGATGAAGAAAATTGAGTTCTTATTTTATTATATAATACTCTTTTAATAAAAAAATATTTTATAATCAAACCTTTGTGTGATCCCTAGTATTTAGAACTAGTATCGATAAATGAGTTTATCAATATAGGAAGTCCCTAGCTGTCAAGAAGTTTCGCCCCACGGAATCCGATGTCTGTCAATGATATTGCTTGTCAATTATACCCATCGACATCCCGTCGCCTTCCCACACCGGCCGAGCCTTTTTACATAGCCGTCGCATGACCGTCCCGGGTCCGAGCCGGTTCCGAGATCACGTGATTCATTCCACCCACAATATAATATTATAAATGCGAAAGTGTGTCTGTTTGTTTGTCCATCTTTCACGGCAAAACGGAGCGACGACTTGATGTGATTTTTTAAGTGGAGGTAGTTGAAGGGATGGAGAGTGACATAGGCTACTTTTGCCAGCGGGAAAACATCTCATTCCCATGGGAAGACTTACTACATGTGACATTTTCCTCTAACCATGAGGGCGAAGCCACGGGCATCATCTATTACAAAATAAAGTGTCGGTTGCCTCGGGACGGAGACTGGCCGTTCTAACGCGAGTCATGCCTAAGTTTTTAAGTAGTTACCTGTGAAAAGCAACGTCCACATCGCTGTATTTCCCAGGGTGTAGATGCTTAATATCTCTGTGAAAATCTTCCCCCAGCATCCCCACGTAATAGCAGTCATCTGTAAAATCAAGAACAAGTTAATAGACAGTATTAAATAAAATGCCATGCTGTACTGGCTAGAATAGAACCCCTTCTCCTCCCGCGGTTGTTGTGTAAGAGGCGACAAAGGGAATCTGAGGGATGGGTAGCGTCCGTCGAAACTGGTCACGACAGCGAGGCGAGGCGACTGTGGCAGCTCCCCTCAAGATGATACAAGTCACATTTGTGGGAGGCATATGTCCAGCAGTGGACGTCTTACGGCCCGGCCACGACAATGCGCGACTTGCGGCGCGGCAAGTGTTTTATCTGTACGTTGCGCGGTCAATACGCGCAATGCATTGCGGTTAGTTGGGATCACACGCAATGAACAGATAAAATGCTTGGTGCAATTCGCGCAATATCTTGGCCGGGCCGTTAGGGATAAAAGTGTTCTATGTATCGGAGTAGCAATTGACAGTTGTAGCAAAGGTTGTAGGAAAGTCACAAGTCGCTGAATTATGGAAACTTGTTATGTTATATAGCATAGCCTATAAAAGTCCGACTCTCCCCGTTCATAACTCAACTTCTCTTGTGGTACATACAATAATATATTGAACAACTGCAACTAAGAACAAATCAAATTCTTTTTATGTAATATTTTGATTTACTTTGATTTTTAAGTAGTCATCATCATCATTTCAGCCATAAGCCGTCCACTGCTGAACAAAGGCCTCCCCCTTGGACCTCCACATGTACCGAATGGAAGCGACCTGCATCCAGCGTCTTCCTAAAGTACTAGCTTTATTTATATATTAATAATTCCGTCGAGGGGTACGGTAGACCCGAACGAAATTGTACTCAAATAAAAGAGCGTAAAAAATTAAAAGTTTTGAATTGAAGACATATATCGGCAAAATTCGTATTGTCGCGTATTTTGCGTTTAAAAGTGTTAATTTAATGACATATTCGGGCCGCCATTTTTAATTTATTGATTGACAACTTGACAGTGACGGGTGCGTGGGGTGCGTTCAGAAACTTTTGAGACGGCAGATTGGCCCGATCTAAATTAGATCAGTATATTATATTTTTATTAACTAAAAATACTAATAAAGTGTTGTCTATCAACTTGCCTGTGTCGCCTTGGTCAAAATCCTTCGTTTCAACCTTAGAATTGTAGTTGAAATAATTAATTATAACATGCGCAGTCATTGCCCCATTTTGCAATAAGAAATTCTTGTTTACAAATCTGAAAAAAAAAACAATTGCTTATCTTGGGGGCAGCTAGACGATAAGGGTTGTAATAAAAAAAATCGGGACAATCTTACACAAATCGAGCTAGTCCTACGGTCAGCTTAGTAAGGCTTGTGTTGTAGGTACTAGACGACGATATATATAGTAGATAGATACATATAAATACTTAGTACTTACCGGAGCGGTAAGTCGTACCCTCCATCTTGGTACGTGTATAGAGTCCTTTCCCTCCATCGTTTTTCCATAAAAACTTTTTCATACTTCCACACTTTTACGGTTTTGCCCTCCAATACTTCATTACCTAAACAAAAAAATGATCTATTTAATTGAAATACTCATTGGTGTAATTTTAACTGGAAAATGATCCGTTGTTCCGTGGTCAACTAGGAACGCTCTCGTCCAAGCGAGGGGTGCGGTTTAAATAAATAAATAAATATTTCGGGACAATGTTACACAAATCGATTAGTCCTACGGTAAGCTCAGTAAGGCATGTGTTGTAGGTACTAGACGACGATATATTTAATAGATAGATGACATATGAATACTTAAATACATAGAATACACCCATGGCTCAGGAACAAATTTCTGTGCTCATCGCACAAATAAATGCCCTGACTGACATTTCAACCCAGGACCATCAGCTTCATAGGCAAGGTCACTACCCACTAATAGGCCAGACCGGTCGTTTCATCCTTACGTTGTGAATGTTCCATTCATTCGCACGAAGCCATTCGCTTGTACCTTCCTAATGCGGACTGCTAAAGAATGGAATTCGCTCCCTTCGTCTGTATGCCCGGAAAGATATAATTTGGGTCTCTTCAAGGCAAGAGTGAATGGGCTGTTACTGAACCAACTACACCTCGACCTCATCGACACTTACCATCACGTGTGACTGAGCTCAAACGCTGGTCAGTTGTATAAAAAAAGCCATTTTACTGGAGAAGTGTGTGTATTCAGTCCCATAATACTTGCCTGTAAAATTGAAGTCTTTGACATCTGGCAGGGTGGCTTCTATATCGTCTTTATCGTCAACCTCAAGGATTGTACACATTATTTTATTCTGGTATTCTTCTGTCGATGTTGGCATGAACTGTAAAAAGTAGGACACTCATTCAGGATGAACCGATGTAAAAATAATTCGGGTACGCTTTTCTATAACAAAGCTGGCAAACGAGCAGACGGATTACCTGATGGTAAGCAATTATCGTCGCTTATGAGCACCCGCATCCGCAACACCAGGGGAGTCACAATTGCGTTGCTTGCTTTTAAGATAGGAGTACGAGGACTCTTTATTTTAAGGTATGAGGACCCTCATATCGGTCCGGATATACCGCTGACGGCAAATCATTCTACAATTTTGATGTGCGAGGCAGGAAGTTTCTAGACAAACGCACAGTAGATGATTTCCAATTATCAAGGTGGCTGGGGTGCAAATTTTGCCGCGTAGAATGATGATTGAAGGAGGCGGCAAGGATTAATCCGAAAAATTCCTTAGAAAACTCTCCGTTGTAATAGCGATAGAAGATTCAGAGCTACATCTCTACACAGCGCTAAAGGATCAGTCGATCTGAGAGATTTTGGCAACCGATAATTTGAATTATTCTCCGTTAGATGCGGTCCAGAGGAAGAAGCTGGTACTGGGGAGCCCCTGCCCACAGATGAAAGCAGTATTCCATGTGCGGGCACACCTGCGCCTTATAAAGCTGAAGGCGGCGGGCCGGAGTGAAATACTTTCTCGATCTGTTAAGCACACCAGTCTTCTTCGAAGCCAAATTGGCTTTAACCTCCAATTGACCACGGAACTGAACTCCGTTCGAGGTGTCGACGCCAAGGATACCGATACTGGCTGTAGCAGTTAGGGGAGTGTTCTCAAAACGAGGTGATACGATACGAAACTAGAGTCTAAAGCAAGGTACGTTTTTACGATTCCCACTGACAGATACGTACACTGTAGACATACGCATTTTCATCGTCGGTAGCCCAATGGTAATACTTCTTGACGAGACCCTTGTAGAAGTCGATCCGAGACCGGTTGAGGGCAGCACTGGACCTGATAACAATTTGTTATTACACAACGGAGCAAAGTTATATAGGTGAAAAACTTAACTGAAGAACCATGTCTATGTAGTTGTGCATAGAATTAATATGGAACTTACGTCAACATTTGAATATAGAACGCCGACATGCGTGTACACACGTTACTACTACATAGGCAAGTGCTTTAGCTAAGGTTTTCATCATATATTGTTGCAACGACATGTGTGTAGGTACACGCATGTCGACGTTTTATGTTCAAATTTTGCACAACTACATAGACATGGTCCTTCAGTTAAGTTTTGCATGTATAAGAATCATCAAATACTCACCACCAGGAACACAACACTACATACCTGAAAGGCAGCAGTGCTATTATGGCTGTGGTCTGTAAGTGGGGAAGTACCAGGAGGTACTTCTGGTACTTCCCCACTTACTGTAAGTGGGGAAGTACCAGGAGGTACTTCTGGAGAAGCCCAACTGGGGAAGTACCAGGAGGTACTTCCCCAGTTGGGCTTCTCCAGACTCAAGCGTGAAGGTACTGGCTGTGTCCTACCTCTCATTGTTGGACGTAGTTTAAGGACATACCCGGGTCTAAATTTATCAAATTTCTGTCCAAAATTTACCAAATCTCCATAGTTTCCAAGATGCCACCAGCAATATTTATCTTCTCTGCTTTTATGTGATACTCGGGCGGCCATACTGGACTTTCGGAGTCATCTGTAAATTAATTTTAAGTTTTTTTGAGGCTTCCAACATTAAATTAACTATTTCAGTTTTGAACTCAAACTGTATAAGGGTCTTCACAAAGTGTTATTATTTTTTAACACAAAACAATTCATTACGGTACCAATTGAACATTGTAATTTGCACCAACTTATTAGTATGAATAATTTATCATTTAAAAACATAATTTAAAACTACAACCAACCTAGCAAAAATACATTCAAAATTGTATGAAAATATTTTGCTCCCTTGTGAATAAAATCATAAAAATATTAAGTAGGTTTTTTTTTTTTGAAAATATAGGTACATTTATTTATAGACATTACAATCGTATTAAATGATAATTACAAGTACTTAACTAGTTACAGTATAAAATTTAAAAAAGGCCCTTGAGGCATTGTGCCAAGGATGCTGGCGGCATTTCCTCGTTGTATCGCAACGCTGATACGTTGTGCGAGGAAGCCGCCAGCTCTTTGGTCACCAGTTACATCAACCAGACGCTTCGCGATTTCTGCAAAAAGTGTGTGCGCGCTGGGATCCCATGGACCTAGCGTCTCTACGCCGCGGTACAAAATGGTATTTTAAAATTTAATAATAATATATTAATTTATAATATTATATGTATGTGTATTATGTTTTGCCCTAAGGTTGACGGGTAGAGAATGCCTCGTAGCACTAAGCCCGCCTGTCGTACATTAAGGTTTCCTTATGTGCAATAATTATAAAATAAATAAAGGGGTTATTATTCTTAAATTAATCCCCGTGTGAAGCAGGGCGGACAACTAGTAGATAGATTATTACTTGCTATTTTATTAAAACATACCTTTAATGCTATATCCGACATTGTAATTTACACAAATTAAAAAAAGTAATACACCAAGAGCCATGTTAGCGATGATGAACATTGCAAAATCGATGCCGTCATATTTATAATGAATTTTATCAGATACGTACATATAATTATACTAATTATGAAACGATATTTTGCATACATATGCATATATTTTTAATGCAGTTTTTAGCCGACAGTAGAAAAATATTTATGAGAGGTAGGGCAGCGAAGTACCATCACGCTTGAGTCTGGAGCAGCCCAACTGGGGAAGTACCTCCTCCTTATCAGACCACAGCCATAATAGCACTGCTACCTTTCAGGTATGTAGTGTTGTGTTCCTGATGGTGAGTAAGGTTCCCAGAGCCCCAACCCCCCTTAAAGGCCGGCAACGCGCTTGTGACTCCCCTGGTGTTACGGGTGCCCATGGGCAACGGTAATTGCTTACCATCAGGCAAACCGTCTGCTCGTTTGCCACCTTTGCCATAAAAATATAAATATATATATATTACAGGACATTCTGAATTGTTCTTATATTAAGCAGAAACGACTGCTAGCATATCATCGATATTTAAATAGAAAGAAAAATAGAAAACCCCACAACCACTGGATCCAGTGGTTGTGGGTTCGAGTCCGTTGCGATTCAAATTTTTCTATTTAAATATCGAGGACATTCTTACATATTTTTTTTTATGACATAGGCGGCAAACGAGCAGACGGATTGCCTGATGGTAAGCAATTACCGTCGCCCATGGGCACCTGCAACACCCGGGGAATCACAAGCGCGTTGCCTTCCTTTAAAATGGGTTGGAGCTCTGGGAACCTTACTCACCATCAGGAGCACAACACTACATACCTGAAAGGTAGCAGTGCTATTATGGCTGTGGTCTTCTGTAAGGAGGAGGTACTTCCCCAGGTGGACTGCCCCAGATTCAAGCGTGATGGGTTTAATAATAATGGCATTCAAACTTTTTTTGTTATATCTCATACATAACCGGGAATCGATGTCTATGTTCATTGGAGGATATGGTGAAGAAATTCGCAGCCTTCAGGGAAGCCTCTGTAGCTCATTTGATAGAGCGATGGGCATGCATCCCAGAGTTGCGGGTTCGAGTCCCCGGGCGCTTGATATTTTTCATTTTTCTGGAAGTGTTTAGTTGTAGTAATTAATAATTAGGTATTTGTTTTTTTATCGGCATAAATGACCTTTTCATAGTATTATTGTTTTAATTTGATATTACAAATCAGTTAATCATTAAACAATATTAATATGTTATATTTAGCAATTATTTAATGTTTTGTATTTAGTTATTAATTGGTTTAATTAACAGTTGATAATATATTTAAATTACAAATTAATTAATAAAATCGCGTTGGAGTAAAGCGTTGACGGCCGAGTAGAATATACGGATAGTTATGATATGAGGCTGACAACCTCTTTTCATGTCGCTTTATTTATTTGGACACGGGTATGTCCTTAAACTACGTCCAACAATGAGAGGAGGGTACAGCGAAGTACCATCACGCTTGAGTCTGGAGAAGCCCAACTGGGGAAGTACCTCCTCCTTACAGAAGACCACAGCCAAAATAGCACTGCTACCTTTTAGGTATGTAGTGTTGTGTTCCTGATGGTAAGGTTCCCAGAGCTCCAACCCCCTTAAAAGTCGGGAACGCGCTTGTGACTCCATTGGTGTTGGTTACCATCCTTACCTTGCTTACCATTGCTTACCATCAGGCAATCCGTCTGCTCGTTTTCCACCTTTGTCATAAAAAAAACAACGTAACAAAAAAATATAGGGCTGCATTCAGCATTTATAAGTATACTGTGTCTCATATGTGTATTGGAAATTTTAAAAGTCACTTCCCGGCCTAGGCCTCCCACTTTGTATGAAATTCAAAGATAATTACATGTCAGAGATCAGACATTTTTAGTATGTCAGTTATATGCAATTCAAGCCAGAATTATATTATATCACCTAATATAAGTAGATAATTGCGTCGTGTGCGTGACGGGCCGGCGACGCGAGCGGCAAGGCGAACAGACACTCAGCACTATTAGTGCTTGGAAATGGCTTATGTTCTCCGACACATATCGAGCGAGTGACTCAATAAACGTGAGTAGAGCCGTGATTATAAGTTATAAAATATAACAATGTCTCTCCAAAGTTTAAATACAAGTATAATTTTATTGACACAAAGTGTATTATAAAAAGATTACATAATAAGCAAAACTAAAAAAGAAAAAATAAAGTGACCTAAGTCCCCGAAGTCTGTCCCTTGCGGAAGCGTGCCCTTAAGGCTAGCTACATTCCCCCGCTGAATGGCTATGCCTATTCTTTGGCCCAGGAATGCACCAGCCCTAGGTACATTGGAAAAGTCTACTTCTAATATTTTTAAATAATTTGTGAGCGCTTTTATTAGTAATAATACTTTATTTACAATAAAAAAACTACGAGTACTTAACTAGTTATTGCATTAAATCTAAAAAAGGCCCTTGAGGCATTGTACCAAGGATGCCGGCATCGGCAGCATTTCCTCGTTGTATCGCAATGCTGATACGTTTCGAGGAAGCCAGCTCTTCGGTCACCAGTTACATCAACCAGACGCTTCGCGATTTCTGCAGAAAGTTTTTGCGTGCTGGGACCGCATGGACCTATCGTCCCTACGCCAAACGGTACAAAATGTTCCTAATATTAATAACGCAAAAAAGTATAATATATAAGTACATATTTTTTTTAACTCAAATATATAACGTTATCTAATACATATAACAATTAACAGATAAGATTATTCGTAAATTCATGCGCATTATATATAAGCTGATTTTTAAATTATTTTCGCAGTTTTAGTCAAAATGGCGATTACAGCGGCCATTTTGTGTTTTGTGTATTTATTTAATTTGGCAACTGGCTACGTTTTATTGGGTAATATGTACTTTTAATTTAATTTATTAACCATACCAAACATGTTACATGATTATTAACCATACCAAAAAGTTTGTTACGATATAAAAACATAATTTTACAATTTACATCTAACAAAAACATGCTTTACGCATAATGGCCGACGAAATTATGGAACAAAACAAGATAATTGATATACTATAATTATGACACTACTCTAAAAATTTGCCCAGCGTTGCAAAAAGTTGATAACGGTTTTATTAATTTGTTGTGTTTTAGATGATGACGAGAATACAAGCAAAATATTGACACTTCCGACAGAGTACAACATCAGAGCTGAAAGAATTGACCTCCTATCCGACCAGAAAGTACCTATAGAGCTATGGTAAGATAGAACACATAATATAACCTCTATACTCGTCGCAGCGAATCATGATCCATGTGACACTGACAGTTATTCCTACGACACAACTTGTAGTGGAGTCACCGTTACATTATAATCAAATTGGAGGCGTCTAAAAATGGCGTTTATTAATTTTAGGGTAGATACATGCCATTACAATGATTTTCCGTTGGAATTGCAACAATTCTTAACATTTACAAGAAGTTATCTCAATCAGATATTACGTTTACGCCCTGCAAAACTTACTTCGTTTGGAAGATATCGACTAGTGCAAAAAATATTAAAAACAAATGTCGATAATGGAAACGAGTGTACAAAATAAATAGTACACTTTCAGTGTCCGATGTACCTATAATCGTTTTCAGTTATAAATATAGTAAGGTTATTTTTATATTAATTTGACTGAACCTTGTTCCAAGCCTTCAAATTGAGATGGCGACGTTCGTTTCATGCTGGTAACACCACAGTTCCGGTGTAGTAGGGCATAATGCGGCTTTTATAACGGGTTTTACATCCAGCTGGCAGGCTGCGCGCCATTGCTCAGACCAATTGGCGATTTGTTTCTTGCAGAGGAAACACCTCAATTTAGAAAATTATTATTATATTTTCTAAAGAAAAGTACAGTTCCTATTATAGTATGGATGTTTCAAATCCTAACGTCCAACACGACCCGGGTGCATTGGCTTCGCCTGAGCAGGAGCGGATGACCAGGTTAGAGGATGTAGTGTCCAAATTGACTCACGAGGTAAGGGCTTTACGTGACAACTTTTGCTCTCGGCCACGAGAGTATGATAGCGATTCGGACGTCTTATCTATCTATACACCCGACGTGCCGGAACCTCCAGAGGCTCCTCCTTTACCTAGCACGGGCCAAGCAAAGGATATAAGTTTTAAACTTGAAACTACCCTCAAATCATCTGGCGCAACAACCTCCAAGGAGCATGCGGTCATCTTAGATAAGTTGCAGCACTTCAATTCGAACAACTGGTCACAGGTACGTTACATAGATGCACAGAATACGTATGTGTCGTCTCCTGGTTTCACTGAATTAGAGAGTAACGACATTATAAAAACTTTTGCTCGTAACCGTCCCCTCGCTGTCACTGAAAAGACGCTAGCAGCAGTCTCTCATGCTCTCATCATACAGAATGAGAAATTAAAAGCTGGGTTTGACACTTTTGTGGCATGGCTGGCTTCGCAATCTGAATGTTCGGTAGAAGCGGTTGCAGACAAAATCAACGAGGTATTTTCAGAGGGTGATTATTCACGTATTCACCTAGATCTGTTGCAGATGGTTTGTGGCCGTCGTGCGGATATAATTCAACAGCGAAGAGACGGCGTACTTCAGTTCGTCAGGGATCGCTACATGAAGGAATCTCTTCGGAAGATTCCACCCACACAGGAGTACCTGTTTGATGACAAGCGGTTTTCTGACTGTGTAACGAAAAACGGCGGCATTGATAAGGTATTTTTCTCTCCACGCACTCCTGCGCAAGGAGTTGCTACCAAAAGAACCCTTGCGCAAAGGGCCCAACAGTTGGAGCAAAGCAAAAAGACTACGGACTACTCTAGTTTTCGTGTGTATCCGGGACCCTCATCAGCCGCTGCGGCACCCGCAACTGCTCCCGCTCTACAGGACAGAAAACGGAAAGCTGGACCAGCTAGGTCCAACACGCATAGCGACAGGTATTTTCGGAATAAGCAAGGTAAGCGATTTCGCAGACGTTACGAATGACTATGTCCATTTTCGAGCGGGTCAATTGGCAGCATTTTTAGACCAATGGAGAGCCATGGGGGCTCCCGATTATATAATCAATATTCTGTCTGGGTACCGGATACCCTTTGTCAAAAAGCCGCCTTTAGTACACCCCTCCAGACTTTCGTTAAAATTATCGACAAAGGAAAGTCTAGAGATGATCATTCAAATGCAAATTCTGATAGAACAGGGTGTTCTAGAGCCAGCGCCGTTGACCCCAAGCTTTGTATCGAGCATGTTTTTAGTACCGAAGAAAGATGGAACCGTGCGCCCAGTATTCAATCTACGCCTATTGAACAAGTACGTATACGTGGCCAAGTTTCGCCTTATCAACATGTTCAAAGTCCCGGACTTCCTCCAGCCACGCGATTGGCTAGTAAAGCTGGATCTTCACAATGCATATTTTCATGTCCCAGTCCGTGTGTCCCACAGAAGATTCCTGAGGGTGCTGTTTCAGCATCAGCTCTGGCAGGTGACATCTTTACCGTTCGGCCTAGCATCATCTCCGAGGACCTTTGCTCTAATTACCAATTGGATAGCAGAAGTGCTCAGATCTCACGGCATCAGAGTCATTGTATATTTGGACGACTTCCTTCTGGCTTCCCAGAGCCGGTCATTACTCCAAAATCAGGTAAATCTCACATTACAGATCCTCGAAGATCTAGGCTGGACAATCAATTACAAAAAGTCTGCCTTGATTCCCCAGAGATCTATAGAGTTCCTAGGTATTCAATGGGACCCTGGAACAACCTGAAGTCTCTCCCGAGCGAAAAGATAGCAAATGTCACTCAAAAATGTCAGACGTTGTTAGACCGCAGGTGCGCTTCATTAAAGCAGGTCCAGTCCTTGCTGGGGCTAGTGAATTTCGCCAGCTTCATTGTTCCGAGAGGTCGCCTAAACAGCAGGCTGTTGCTGATGTTCTGCAACCAATTACAACAGAATTCATCTGCCAGTCCACGAGCAAAGGTAAATACCCCGATAGCATTGCATGCCGAGATAGAATGGTGGATCAAGCACGTGGGTACGATGTCCACTCTTCAGCCGCCAGCGCCTCAATTCTTTTTAACAACAGATGCATCGAGTCAAGGTTGGGGTGCTCTACTGAACAACAAGCAGTTGGCGGGTCAATGGTCGCAGTGGGAGGCTCTTCAACACTCCAATCTCCTAGAGATGATGGCGGTGCAGAAGGTAGTAACCCTACAGAGTCACGTGCTAGCCCAATCTTCTCTGATGATCATGTCGGACAACCGGACGGTTGTGTCTTACTTACGAAACGAGGGCGGTACGAGGTCGCAACAAATGATGGACATGACTTATCAGATTTTGGATCTCCTGGACCATTACCACATCCACATGACAGTCCAGTTTATTCCCGGCAGATACAACACGGAAGCCGATCGACTTTCAAGGTTTCGCGGTCAATCGGAGTGGCATCTTCTGAATGGAGCAACCGAAGAGATATTTCAGGTATGGGGAACACCTCAAATAGACCTCTTTGCATCGAGAAGAGCCCACGTGGTCCCGTTGTATGCGACTCTAGACCAGACGGACCACAATGCGTCATTCGTCGATGCATTCAGTCAGAAATGGGCGTATCAGCTGGCGTGGGTATTTCCTCCGCCATGTCTGATCCCGAGAATTCTCACTCACCTGAACGAGGCAGAGGGTTTGTACTTACTGGTTGTACCGAGTTGGGAGAAGGTGTTTTGGCGCAGCGATCTAAAGAACCGGTCCCTGGCCCCTCCAATCAAGATACAAGACCTACAGACTCGGTTAGTAGACATTCAGACTCAAAAACCACCAGTCGATGTCAAGCGGATAGCTTTAGAAGTCTGGCTGATACGGGGTGGGCCACCTTGCTAGATTCATGGAGTGATAAGCAAAAAGATTTACTTGCAAGCGATTGGCGAAAGTCTTCTCTAGCCTCATATAAGCCAGCGTGGTTAAGGTGGTGCAGATGGTGTACAGCTCAGAATATTGTCAGAGATGACCCGCAACCGCAAGATTTGGCAAGATTTCTTACAGATTTGCACTTGTTAGAAAAATTGTCATATAGTACAATTTGTTTGCACAAAATCAGTTGTTTCAACTTTTTGTCCACGGCGATCGGGTCCACCTATTAGTTCTCACCTAGTGGTCCGCCAGGCTTTGAAAGCTATTGCTCTTAGCTCGTCTAAGATACCCCGAAAGGATAGTATATGGGATGTTAGAGATCTAGGTACCTATTTAGAAAATAGTGAGCTACCCCAGCTCAGTTTATTTGAAGTGTCTCGGAGATGTGCTATTTTGTTATTATTGTGTTCAGGGCGTCGCGTCCATGATCTAACATTATTGAATATTAATGAATCGAATTGTACGATTGAGTCTGATTATGTAATTTTTTGGCCCGAGTTTGGTTCCAAGACAGACACCGCATCTCGTAGACAATCAGGTTGGAAATTGTTAAAGTGTGATTACAATAGAAATATTGATCCAGTCTATTGGGTTAAATCATTGGTGTGTTTATCTCGGAACCGAAGAGGTAATATAAATAATTTGTTTATTTCGATATGCGGTCCTGTAAAGCCAGCTTCGCGAACCATCATAGGGGGATGGATTAAGTCAGTTCTTAAAGATTCTAACATTAACAGTAGCCCTGGCAGTGTCCGTTCCGCGGTTGCTTCGTCAGGCTGGCTTGATAATCATAACATTAATGATATTATGGAAAGAGGTAACTGGCGTAGTGCTAATACATTTCATAAGTTTTATAAGAAAACAATCAATTCTCGTAAGTCGTGGTCAAACCCTTTAGATAAATGCTTTGAAGTTATTTAATTGGAATAATGGATTGTATTACCTATTGGGTAACAAATATTATATTGCTCTAAATTCTAAATACAGAATATGTTGATTTATAAAGGTATTTTATTCACATTGGCGATATCAATCCTCTCACATCCAGCAGTCGATATCAAACACTTCTCAATTTGAAGGCTTGGAACAAGGTTCAGTCAAATTAATAGACAAATTTTAC
The DNA here is from genome assembly GCA_022674325.2 of Grapholita molesta. Lineage (NCBI taxonomy): Eukaryota > Metazoa > Arthropoda > Insecta > Lepidoptera > Tortricidae > Grapholita > Grapholita molesta. Next base: position 1,460,214 of record CP053141.2, on the reverse strand, counting down.
CTAATAATAAAATTTATATTAATTTACTAACCTTGTTCCAAGCCTGATTTTCATTGCTGCCTGCTGGCATTAACTTATAATAATATCTATTACAACTTGTATATATCAGAAAAGGTAAGCTTTAGTTCAGACTTTTTACCTACTTTCAGCATTTACAATAAATTGTACCTTAACTCCATAAATCAAAATAAATTACCAACAGCTGATTGCAAGTCTCATACCAAAACATTACCAGCAGCTGTATACCTACTACCTGCAGTGCCAGCCACCTGTCTTCTCACAGTGGCTGCCTACCGTCCACTTTCAACATTGGACGGTAGGTAAGAGTAATCAAATTGAGAATCCAATGGTCTGAGCAATGGCGCGCAGCCTGCCAGCTGGATGTAAAACCCGTTATAAAAGCCGCATTATGCCCTACTACACCGGAACTGTGGTGTTACCAGCATGAAACGAACGTCGCCATCTCAATTTGAAGGCTTGGAACAAGGTTAGTAAATTAATATAAATTTTATTTTTAGGTAAAATTTGTCTATTATGCAATTTTTTTCGATAGCACTATGTTTAAGATGGGTTTTTAATTTTTCATTCGTCAAGCGTGACGTAAAATACTAGATGCTAAATGTTAAAAACTTAAATTACTAGAACAACAACATAACAAACATGAAATGCAGATTATATTTTTAAAATCACGTTTACTAACGTGGCTGAATGCAAGTGACGCCTTTGCCTATTAAAAAGTTAAGTTACATCGACACGACCCATCACTAATATGAACTGTCATAGGGATCATCATTCGCCGCGAGGAGTATAGCCGCACTATAAAAAGGTCTCCCATTGAATGCCATTTTGAATCTTAATCATGACAAGGCACAGTTGCATTTGGCATGGCTAGTTTTATCTCTGGGTGGCTAGAGGTTAAGACGTCCACTACTGCATACTTCGGCTTTTTTGGAATAGCATCAAAAAATTATAACAAACTGCCAAAAGAAATTTTAATAATGGATGATGGAAAGCAATTTAAAAAAATGTTATTTAACTTTTTGGTTAACAAAGCATACTACTCTATCCAGGAATATTTATCGGACTCTGGAAACTTTGTTACTATGTAATTATAGGTTCATATAAATATATCTGTGGCTGTATTTAAGTTAAATAGATAATGTATAGACACTAGATGTTTAAAGTTTTCTGTATATATTTGTATGCCACATGGTGGAACACAGTGAGACTTACTGTTTAATATATTTATACTGTACCTGTGTTCAACAAATAAAATTTTATGATTTATGATTTATGATTCGGTTGGAAGCGACCTGCATCCAGCGTCTTCCGGCGACCTTCATAAGATCGTCTGTCTTTCTTGTGGGTGGACATTCTACGAGATTCCTATTTATTATTATTTTATTTATTATTTATTATTATTAAAAATTCAACAAAAACATTAACTACTAAAAGTCCTGCAAAACTGTTTTAACAGTTTGACTGCAGGAAGACTTATTATAATAACTTAAATCTATTACAATAATATGTACATAGAAGAAATAATGAAAAATAACGATAAACTATACTAGGTTATAAATAACTTAATAATAAAATAAACTACATTAAAAAATAATAACTAAAACTCTAAATTTAAGGTAGGCCCCTGTGGCATGGTTCCAAGAATACTGGCAGCATTCCCTCGCTGTATCGCAACGCTTAGGCGTTGGGCGAGGAAGCTGCCAGCTCTTTTATCTCCGGTAGCGTCGACCAGCCGCTTAGCCAACTCTTTAAAAAGACCCTTAGCTGCTGGGCCCCACGGACCAAGAGTCTCGACTCCAAAGGCAACAAAATTGTAGTTGGAATCGAGACTCCTGTACTTCCGGGATTTGCGGACCTCGGCCGCCTCTGCCGCCGCGCCGGCCTTGTCTACAGTACCGTGGAGATGAGAAGGCGCCAGCGTATCCACGCATGTAGCGTCCCACACGAGGACTCGTCCCATCTTCCACGGTATTAACGACATCCCGTCAGGTCTCTTGCCATCGTCTCTGACTATACCGGTAGGCTCCAGTATTGCCGGAACGTTGACGGTGGCAAGAGACCGGCGGATTATGTCGTTCAGGGCGGCGTGACGAGAAAAGCGGCCCGCACTACGTTGGCACGATAAACCATGGTGCCCCAGCCGGTCGACGCTACTGCCACAGTGACATACATGCGGCGCGCATAATTGAACTCCCAAACGAAGCCCGACCGCCAAACGGAGTACGTTGGCATCTAAATGCGTACCTGTGTTAGGCGACGGGTAAGCACTCAGCCAATGACTAGACTCTTTACAGCCTGCAGCCAAAAGCCGAGCGCGATCTGTACCTGAATCGCAGTTGTTGCAAAGAGAAGTGTTACATATTATGTAATAATTTAGTTCGACTTCTATACAAATTTATAGTAACAATATATATATAGTTTGGCAAAAAAAAAATATCTAGGTACTATGAACACAATTATAGAACGTATATTTATGGCAAGGAATCTAGAAAATATGTTTTTAACTTTCTTTTAAATAATCGCGCATTTTCTTCCAGTCTGATGTCCTCCGGCAAGCTGTTGTATAAATATGGCAAGCGTTTTTTTAGAGTTCTGTCTCCAAAATAGTTATTAACTCTTGGAACATCAAATTTACCAGCGGACACCGACCTAGTGCTATGAGGATGAGTAGTTCCATGCAGGGTTTGCTCCCGACTGCCATGGTTATTAACGGCCAAAAGGTATTTATGTTTTAAAGATACAGGGAGAATTTTACAAATTTTATACAATTTTCTATAGTCATGTTTACAAGCGATTTTTACTTTTTTGGGGACAAGGAGTTTCAAAAACCTTAACTGGAGGGATTCTAGTTTGTCTAAATAAGTTTTAAATGTCAGGCCATAGCAGTCAAGAGCATAGCCCAGCAAAGAGTCTACCAGCGCGAAATACAAACATTTTAAGGTGCCCAGAGGAACCTTATAGGTAACTTAGGTGGTAAAATTTACTTAGTAACAGTCTTAGTTTTTCGCATACATAATCAACATGTTGAGACCAAGAAAAGCTAGTATCGATTTTAACACCTAAATAAGTTACACATTCTACTTTATTTATAGGATCACATCTACAGTTGGCTAGCTTATTATGCAAACAATTATAACTATGAGCTACTAATCGGAGAGTATAATCGGATAATTTCAAATAAGGTGAATGGATTACAATTAAGTTAGTCTTTTCTGCATTAAGCATAATACCGTTATCATGAGACCATTTTACTATTGCATTTATATCTAGTTGAATATTACGACTGATGTCAATGAGATCAGTGCCAGCACTCACGGTGCACAAATCATCAGCAAACATATAAGGTGTACTGTGACATATGACTCCACCTATGCTGTTAACGTGCATCAGATAGCACACTGGACCACATCCCGACCCCTGCGGCACTCCGCAGTCGACCGCTACCTCGTCGCTGAGCACATCACCCACTTTCACACGATAAGTCCGTGACGTCAGGTAGTCGCGGAACCAGGCGTTCAGCGGCTGCCCGACGCCACACTCGCCCATTCCGTTTAAAAGAGTACCGTATTCGAGAGTGTCAAATGCTTTTTTGTAATCATAAAATATCGCAACAACTATTTTCTTGTTTTCTAAGTGGGTATTAATTTCATCTGTAAATTTAGCCAATAAAGTGTGAGTGCCTCTACCTTTTTGAAATCCATGTTGAAACTTGTTTAGAATAGAATTGTTATGTAAATAATTTCCAATTTGGTTGACAATACATTTCTCCATAACTTTTTCTACGCTCGACAAGATCGCTATAGGCCTATAGTTTGAGAACTCTTTTCGGTTACCTTTCTTATGTATTGGACGAATTATGGCTTCTTTTAATTTACTAGGAAATGTATTATGCTTAACGGACAAATTAATTAAGTTGGCTATAATTGGACTTACTTTATCTACTACCAGTTTTAGATCGATCATGCGCACAAGGTCACTGCCAGGAGCTTTTTTCACACTCATACTGTTAATAACTTTTTTTACTTCATTTCTGTTCACCGGCTGCCACCTCATGCTCACGTTCGATCCTTTTACATAAGTATCCCTATCTAACATTTTATCAGCACAGAAATGTTTAATTTGCTTAACATCATTTGAAAAGTTAAGAGCAAACTTATCACATATTTCTTTTCTACTACTAAGATTTCTCATATTATCAAGTATACTGCTATCTATTGACTAAACATTTTTTCCTAGTAGACTATTAATTTTGTCCCATATTTTTTTTATATTCTTATTGCAATCTAATATGCATTGCCGATCGTAGTCATTGTTACACTTAGTAATAGCCTTATTACATTTATTTCTGTACCTTGTATATTCTATCCTTTTTGACATATTTTTTGGGTTATTACACCAAATTGTATATAATCTATCTTTTTCTATAATCAATCCTAGTCTCTTTCTGTACTGTACGAGATTAAAGGTCGTACTTTTTTCGTCGTACCTTAGCGTTGCCTACCCTTTAAGAACCTATACACTCCTTTTTTGAAGAACCTCATACTGTAGTCCCTAGGGAAAACCTCGGCAGGGAGTTCATTCCACAGCCGGAACATTCGTGGGAGCAAATTCCTCTTAAACCGCTTAGTGGCCGACCCTTTAGGCTCCAGGGTGTGAGGATGGATGCACTGCCGACGAGTGCGATGCGGTGCGTACTGGTATTATATAGTATGTGCCCCTAGCTAAATTAACAATTTTGGACCCGGGTATGTCCTTAAACTACGTCCAACAATGAGAGGTAGGGCACAGCGTTGACCATCACGCTAGAATCTGGGGCAGCCCAACTGGGGAAGTACCTCCTCCTTACATAAGACCACAGCCATAATAGCACTGCCACCTTTCAGGTATGTAGTGTTGTGTTCCTGATGGTGAGTAAGGTTCCCAGAGCTCCAACCCCCCTTAAAGGCCGGCAACGCGCTTGTGACTCCCCTGGTGTTGCGAGTGCCCATGGGCGACGGTAATTGCTTAACACCAGGCAATCCGTCTGCTCGTTTGCCGCCTATGTCATAAAAAAAAAAATGTTAAAATGGTATATATTTATGGTATATCTTTCGCAGGTATAGTACGGAGTACAACAGATCACGAGCTGATGTCTACGGAGGTATGGTCAAGCGGTTCTTCTACTGGGGGGAAGAAGGTTCGACATCAGACGATGGAATCCTTTACATGGTAACTTTGGTCTGGCACAAGGCCTTTTTAACTGTTATACCTTTATATTTACATATAATAAAGTTGAAGAGGGTTAAAAGTCTGTACATGTGGGTATAGGTGAAAAACTTAGCTTAAGAACAGTCTATGTAGTAGTAACGTGTGTACACGCATGTCAACGTTCTATATTCAAATGTTCACGTAAGTTCCATATTAATTCTCTGCACAACTACATAGGCATGGTCCTTCAGTTATGTTTTTTACCTGCAGTGAATAGGCCTATGAAATCGAAGATCCTGGTTTTAAAACCTAGTTATTTGTGTGATGAGCACAGGTCCTAAGTCATGGGTGTGTTCTATGTATTTGAGCATCTTTATATTATGTATATCGTTGGCCGAGTACCCACAACACAAGCCTTCTTGAGCTTACCATGGGGTGTTATTTTATATGTTTTTTTTATCACGAAATGTGGTTGCTCTGTCTAGATAAACCCCAAATGGACGGAGAAGGAGGGACACACGACCGCCTGTGATCAGTTTAATATGACCGAAGAACAGCGCATTGACGCTTTTCCAGAAGACGAAGACTATATTTACGCAGGCAAGTTAATAAATTAAAGATAAATTAACTTGGAACCAATTATCATGCAATAAATAATGGATTGAACATATTAGGATGCCTCACGTTACACCGTCGCGTCTCCTACACGTCGCCGTCCCGAGCCCGAGCCTTCCGTCGCCCCACCGTGCACCGGGCCCTCACCGGAGCGGCTCGACACTCGAATATTGACATTAACACGAGCGTCGTTCAGTCAAGTGCAAAAATACGTACCGAAAGAATCCTTTAATAAATACGTCCTACCACCTTATTTACTGTACAATAGAGTTGCTCGATACATATTTTTGAAACTTTGGCAGTGAACGAATTTTTACACTTGACTGTTCCATCCAGCCTTTTGTTGCGAGTAGACGATTGTCTTGAGTAGACGAGGGTTCGGTGATCACGTGATCCATTCCATACAAAATGTAGCTACGGCTCGGCTCGAAGACGGGTCGCTCTAACGTGAGTCAACCTAATCGGTTCGCAATTCGGCATCGCTGATATTTTGAATCGAAAGAAAAATAAAAAATTGACTCGCAGCGGGACTCGAACCCACAACCACTGGATCACTAGCCCAGTGCACTACCAATTGTGCTATACGAGCGCCGCTTAGACGTGTCAAATTTTTCTATCTTATCCTTCCTAGTATACGTCTTTACGGGTGACGTGTAGCGACATCTACCGAAGAGTATTGAACCCTTCTTACATCGCTGTGGAGGTGGTCACATATCTGAACAACGCCTCTATTGCTAAAGCGATAAAGTGCATGTTCACCTAAACAAATGGATATTTGTGACCACCTCCACAACTCCAATATATCTGATGGCGACTGTATTACACCGGGTTCTTATACCGGAAAATGCACTTGCAATACTTCGGATCCTACATCTACACAGAAACATGATTTCAGGAAAAATTTGGCACGAGAGTAAGAAAGTGGATATTTGGACGTCCTCATATGTGGATGATAATAAGAACACAAGGAGGGAAGTGGTTCTTTACAGCTACAGATCAGGTCGAGGAGAAGATGTACCAGTACAGTAAGTGTCATGGTTAGACCAGGATTTGGATCCTGGTATGTCCTTAAACTACGTCCTACAATGAGAGGTATGGCACAGCGAAGTACCATCACGATTGAGTCTGGAGAAGCCCAACTGGGGAAGTAGGTACCTCCTACTTACAGAAAATCACAACCATAATAGCACTGCTACCTTTCAGGTAGTGTTGTGTTCTTGATGGTGAGTAATTCCCAGAGCTCCAACCCCCCTTCAAGGCCGGCAATGCGCTTGCTTACCATCAGGCAATCCATCTGCTCGTTTGTCGCCTTTGGCATAAAATAAAATCAGGAGGGAATCCTGGATCCTAGCTCTGTGCATCGTGGCGTGCGGTTCATCGCAACCCTGCCTCGCCCCGCGAACTCTCCCCACAAAATTTACACTAAGAACCAGAGCATATCTTTTAGGTATTCTGGTTATTCGAATACAAGAAAAGTGAAAGTTGAAAATAGATGAAATATACTTAAGAAAAAGCGACGAGGACCTCCGGTGTTCGAGACGGGATTCGAACCCGCATCTCTAGGTATCGCGGCTGACGCCTTAACCAATTCGGCTATGTACACAGCGGCACCAGTCGTAATTAATCAAGTATATGTAATCTTGTTAATTTTTAACGCAAATCAAAATATTTCATAAAAAATAATTTGATTTGTTCTTACTTTCACAAGAAAAGTGATTTCAGCGTTTTTTGAAATTCATCTCGAAGGGGTCAAAAAGGGGGTTAAAAGTTTGCATGGAGATTAAACGTTGTTTAAACTCCTTATTTAATGAAAACAAAACAATAATAATTGCTACCGGTTACAGGTATTCTTCTGCGCTTGCGAAGCCGTTGGCAAAAGCTAGTTATAGTCATAATTTTGATTACAAATAATCCTTCTTAAACTTGTCTGTACAGTCAACCAATTTGATTTATGGGCCACTTCGTTCCTTGTCACAGTGAATATCTATATGAAAGACGCAAAAGATCTCTTATTAACGTCACTGTGACAAGGTTCGAAGTGGCCTAGAAATAGCGATGAAAATGGCGAAAGATTCATGTTGTTTCTTTCGAAACTTTGTATCTTTCCTATAAATTACATGAAACTTTCGAAAAAAACAAAACTAACGTTTGTTTGACAAATACAATCATACACGTATAATACATGTTTTTTACAGTGTATTTTACATGTTTATTTAAATATTAAAACCAGCCGCCATTTGTAATGCCCTTGACGCATAATTGACATGACGTTCACGTCATATAGAGCATAGACTAGAAATCAAATTGGTTGACTATACAACACGCATGTCAGCGTTCTATATTTAAATTCCGCGTAAGTTCCATATTCATTCTCTGCACAACTACATAGACATGGTCCTTCAGTTACGTTTTTCATCTTAATTTACAGAATTGAAGAGAAAGTGATGAATACGATGCTGGGTTCATTGGACACACATTTGATTTTCAATTATGATCGCTTCAATCCTCTGTTATGTGAACGTGATCTCGACGTTTACGAAGGTTTGTTTATATATTTAAATTATAAAAATAATTCAAGTTAAAATATTAATTCAATCACAGCATAACACACTAGCGGACTAATGTAAAAGCGTCGGCAGCGCGTTTATCCTCACACCCTGGAGCCAAGGCTTGGTCACATAGGGCGCGACGGTGTGGCTAATGTAACGAGATAAGGCACACATTCGGACGGCAGCGTTGCGCCTATTTACCCAAGCCTTAAAGGGTCGCGCACTAAGCGGTTTAAGAGGATTTTCCTCTCGCGAACGCTCCGACTGTGGAATGAACTCCTTGCCGAGGTTTTCCCTAGGGACAACAGTATGAGGTTCTTTAAAAAAGGAGTTTATAGGTTCATAAAAGGGTAGTATAGGCACCGCGCATGTGAATCCTCTGGAGTTGCAAGCGTCCATAGGCTACGGTAACTGCTTACCATCAGGCGGGCCGTATGCTTGTTTGCCACCGTCGTTGTATTAAAAACAGGGCGAGCGGCGGAAAGCGCATTTTGAGTCGCAACAAACATTTTAGTACCGTTTGGCGGAAAAACGTTGGGCCCTTACTCCGCGGATTTTTCGGAAATCCGAAAAATGAACTCTTCTATTTCGATTTATCTGCGGTCTTAATTTTTTCACTGGTTTTAGAATAGCATGCCGGTCTCGTATTATATTTAACACTCGTCCCTTCAACTATACTCCGTAGCCATGTCTCAATCTTTTATTAATATGCACCGCTCCCATAGTGTCTATTCTTAAAATTCATTGTTCCTATTTTTTTTCAGAGGAGGCTTGTAAATCAACGGATGACAAACACATGAAAAAATTACGTCCAAGTTTGCATAATGACCTGGATGTAGTTTTTAACAGGTAGATGTTATAAAACAATATTCGACGACCGGTCTGGCCTAGTGGGTAGTGACCCTGCCTATGAAGCCGATGGTCCTGGGTTCGAATCCCAGTCGGAGCATTTATTTGTGTGATGAGCGCAGATATTTGTTCCTGAGTCATGGGTGTTTTCTATGTATTTAAGTATTTATATGTATCTATCTATTATAAATATATATCGTCGTCTAGTACCTACAACACAAGTCTTACTGAGCTTACCGTAGGACTAGGTCGATTTGTTTGAGATTTTCCCGAAATATTTATTTAATATTATGCAATAAATACTTGGACAGTCGGATCAGAGTCACTCAGCGTGGAAAGGAAAGAGCTACAATCAGAGGCGATACGGCGAACAACGAAGTTCGTATATTTCGAGCACCTTTCTTTTTTACTCCAATTAAGGCGTCATGAGAGTGACAGAGACAATCGTCTGAAAACGAATATCGTTTCTCGCGTTAGCGCCTCAGTATGACCGAGAGAAATTCAGTAACGAGTTCACTTAATTGCACTATTTATTTTAGATATACTTCACATTTCTTTTTCTTTCCATAACCTTATTAGCTACATTTCACATTTACAGATTCAAAACGCATCATAAAAAAGAATATCATACCAAAACAGAGCATGATAGGAGAAAGGAGATTTTCTACAAGAATTGGCAGTGAGTATTATTTTATTTCTTTTAACGAATTTATGTGGTTGATTCCATAGTATTCGTCCATGAGTCGTGGGTCAATCAGTTCAATCCGACCGAGGTAGTGGATTTTTCAATATTTTAGGTATTAGGAAATCTTTAGCAAATTAAAGTTGACTCACGTTAGAGTGGCCCGTCGCCGAGCCGATGCCTCCGTCGCTACATTTTGTATGGAATGAATCACGTGATCACCGAGCCCTCCGACCCGCTCGGCCCGGACTCGAGCCGGTCGTGCGACGGCCGTTACAGCTATGTAAAAAGGCTCGGCTCGGCCCGGTGATGTGACGGCGACGTGATGTTCACGCGATATCGACAGGCGTGTGATGGTCGTCTTGCAACTAATGGCTGGATAGAACGACGCTCGTGTTAATATCAATATTCGAGTGTCGGGCCGCTCGGATCCTGAGCCGCCCCGGTGGGCCGACGGAAGGCTCGAGCTCGGAAGGGCGACGTATAGGAGACTTCCTTTAGTCTGTTTGACATGAATATGATAACTGACGTCCAACTGCTGGGTCCCAAAACTGCGGCTTGAGAACAAATGTCGGACGAGCAGCTCCCTTAGGAACTGTGATACTACCATCAACCCCTCTAACAAGCTTGGCAATAATGGTATTGAACCCCTCATTAAAGGTCTTTAAGCCTATAACCAGCAGTAGACGTTCATGGCTGATAGCCTTTCCATCCTTTGCAAACTCAGGCCCCTTCAATGCAAAATCCATGGCTTGAGCAAGTCGGATGAGGGCAGCCCACTTCTGAGCAGAATTTTCCCTTGTAGCCTTTTATCAAGAAAATCTTCCGTTGATCCAGTTACATGGCCATTACAGTCAGGAACTTCATACCTTGCCCTTCCAGTCTGGGTTGCATTGATATTCAACGATTCGCCCCGTTGAGTGCAAAAAAGAGGTCATACATCTAAAAACAAGTTTGATCCTTAATGATTCTTTATTATTTGAACAGAATAACACTAATTTGACTATTATAGTTTAACACTTGCTGGGAAGTCAGTTATCCGAGAAAATTACTAGTGGAACCTAGATCGAAAAGTCAAAACTCTTGATTCCATTTTTACAGTAGCACTGGACGGTAAACACTAACTTGACTCCCTCTTTAATCAAATAACTATATTTTTTATTATGCAGAAACGTCTGCTAACGAAGATCTTCGATATTTAAACCGAAAGTAAAATGTAAAATTTTAGCTTGAAGCGGGACTCGAACCCACAACCACTGGATCACTAGCCCAGTGCCCCATTTTTATGTAATATGTATAAGATATCTTTTGTAATACTGTTTTGAAAAAATAAGTACCGCCGAGTTTCTTGCCGGTCATAAAAGTCGAAATGCTTCTTGGGTCAGAGGTGTAGGGTTAGAACCGGTGTAGTTTTTATGTTTTCTTCTTTTGTATACTCGACGTGTAAAAGTGCCCTTGTGGCCTACTTACTGAATAAACGTTTGAGTTTGAGTGCACTACCAATTGTGCTGTACGAGTACCACTTGGACTTGTCAAATTTTTCCATCTATCCTTCGTGGTATACGTCATCATGGGTGACGTATATCTTTTTTTAAACAAATCTTTATGTTTGAGCTTCACCGTATCAACTTCACAGATTTATAGTTGAACACAACCATCAGAACCTTGGCTATAAGTTAGCCTTGAACCATCTGTCGGACCTCTCGCCAGCCGAGCGAGGCCGCATGAACGGCGGAAGACGATCTTCGAACCCCTCAGCGACTCTGGCCTTCCCCCACACGGAGAAGGAAGTTAGTGAGATAATGACGCAGATCCCGGAGGAATATGATATGAGATTGGAAGCCGTCATATCGCCTGTAAAAGGTACATATTTTAACTGTAAAGATATCGACACAACCAAAGTACTACGTCCAGCAACATAATTATGAGAGGTAGGGCCCAGCGAAGTACCATCACGCTTGAGTCTGGAGAAGCCCAACTGGGGAAGTACCTCCTCCTTAAAGACCACAGCCATAATAGCACTGCTACCTTTCAGGTGTGTAGTGTTGTGTTTCTGATGGTGAATAAGGTTCCCAAAGCTCCTACAACTTTTAGGGTAGGGAACGCGCATGTGAATCCTCTGGAGTTACCATCAGGCGGGCCGTATACTTGTTTGCCACCGTGTATAAAATAAGTCTTACGGTAACCTCAGTAAGGCTTGTGTTGTAGGTACTAGACGACGATATATAATACATATAATAAATAGATAGGTACATATAAATACTAAATAAATAGAAAACACCCATGACTCAGGAACAAATATCTGTGCTCATCACACAAATAATTCCCTTACAGGGATTTGAACCTAGGGTCATCAGCTTCATAGACCGGTCACTACCCACTAGGCCAGACCATTCGTCAAAAGTAATTCATATTGAAATAAAATAGAAAAAATACATGTACTTTAATAGTAAGACAGTAAGGCGTAAACAAACTATGAGGGTGATTATTCGGGCATTTGAACCGCTCTTATTACTCTGTCCAGATTTCTGTAGAAATGCATTATATTAAGCAGGTTTTGGTTGTCCTTTAGCCAGCCCAGGTGTCTACCAGTAAACCAAAAATAACACCAAACTGTGTGATCATTTCTGCAGAAATCTGGACAGAGTAATAAGAACGGTTCAAACGCCCGAATCACCCAGGACTAGGTCGATTTGTGTAAGTTTGTCCCGAAATATTTATTTATTATTACTCAGACGAACATGCAGGCTGAAAGCTAATATTTTAAAAAACTTTTTTTTTATTCTCTTACAAACTGTGTGATCATTTCTACAGAAATCTGGACAGACTATAAGAACGGTTCAAACGCCCGAATAATCCACCCATGACACTTTGACTGCATTTATATTTTTGACCTTGACTACAGACCAGGGTCTCTGCGGCTCCTGCTGGACCTTCGGCACCACGGCGGCGGTGGAAGGAGCCCTGGCGAGGCTGGACGGCCGTCTACTGGATCTAAGTGAACAGTCTCTCATTGACTGCAGTTGGAAGTAAGTCCGTCATCCCCAATAAGTCTCCCCTTGTCATTAATAATAAAAAAAAATACAAAAAAAATATATTTAGGGACAATGTTACACAAATCGACCTAGTCCTACGGTAAGCTCAGTAAGGCTTGTGTTGTAGGTACTAGAAGACGATATATATAATAGATAGATACATATAAATACTTAAATACATAGAAAACACCCATGAATCAGAAACAGATATCTGTGCTCATCACACAAATAAATGCACTGACTGGGATTCGAACCAAGGACCATCGGCTTCCTAGGCAGGGTCACTACTAACCGCTCGTCAAAAGACGTATGGATGTGACGACCCCATCGCCCACTGGTTTTCTCCAGTGCAATCAGTCAACGCAGGGCAGCTTGTGGCGAGCTGTTGGAGTAGCGACTCCACGAACCTGAGTGCCCCTGGGGTGCTCTGTCGGACAGGTGGGACAGGTCCCCTACCTCTGGCTTTCTTTAACCGGTCTTCCAGAGTGGGGTCGCTAGAGCGTTCTCGAGGGTAGATGTAGAAACCTATCCCATCGAGATCCGAGTTTTCTCGATCGATAATAATTTGAACTACATCTGTATAGGTGAAAAACTTAGCTAAACCACCTGTAGTAGTGGCCAATGTAGTAGTAACGTGTGTACGTAATGTACGTTCTATACTCAAATTTTGACGTAAGTTTCATATTAATTCTCTGCACGACTACATACTCGTAGACATGGTCCTTCAGTTAAGTTTTCACCTATATATAAATATTTCGGGACAACCTTACACAAATCGACTTAGTCCTACGTTCAGCTCAGTAAGGCTTGTGTTGTAGGTACTAGACGACGATATATTATAATAGGTAGATACATATAAATACTTAAACACCCATGACTCAGGAACAAATATCTGTGCTCATCACACAAATAAATGCTCTGAGTGGGCAGGGTCACTACCCACATGGTCGTCACCAGTCTACCGCCGTCTACCGGTCATCGTCATAAATAAGTGTTAATTCGCAATAGGCCGGTCACCTGTTTACGAGTATTTCTAGTTAATTTTGTAAATAATGTTTATTTCTACATATCAGGGGCGACAACGCAGGCTGCGACGGCGGGTTCCCTAAACTAGCTCTAGAACATATAGTGAAACATGGATTACCCCTGGAGGAAGATTACGGTGGTTATCTGGGTCAGGTAAGATCCAAAATACAAATCGGAGGTCTAGGCTCAGCTTATTAAGTACTTATTTTATATTTACTCTGTAGAGTAATTTCATCTCATAGAGACGCTATTTCTTTCGCGCGTCCAGCGCATTGGCATCGCCATTCAGCGTGGCAACTCCGCCAGCCTGAGCACCGAGTTAGACCCAGTGTTTTATTTGTTACATAAAATAAATAATAAATAAATATTTCAGAACAATCTTACACAAATCGACCTAGTCCTACGGTAAGCTCAGTAAGGCTTGTGTTGTAGGTACTAGGCGACGTTATACATATATAATAAGTAGATACATATAGTTACTTAAATACATAGAAAACACCCATGACCCAGGAACAAATATTTGTGCTCATCACACAAATAAATGCCCTGACTGGGAATCGAGCCCAGGACCATCGGCTTCATAGGCAGGGTCACTACCCACTAGGCCAGACCGGTCGTCAAACATACATCATACATACATCATACATACATTACAGCCGTATGCAGTCCACTGCTGAACATAGGCCTCCCAAAAATATGACTTCTATCATCTAGGGGGTAGTTGCCATAGTCGCCACGATTGGCAGGTTGGCGACCGCAGTAGCTGTAGATTGGGTTTCGACGGACGCTGCTGCCCGTCCGTAGGATTTTTCCCTTTGTCGCCCCTTACGACACCAGCGGAAGATGGGGTGGCATTATTCTAGTCAGCCGGCATCACACGGCAATCGACCGCAAAAATAATATTATTATTTGTTAATAGATATATTTTATTCGATTTAGTGTTAGTAACTATGTTACAAGACTATTTATAATATAATTCTATATTTATCCTCGTGCATATACGGGGCATAAACGGGACTTAACCGCGTATATTAACTTTAAAATTTTACCTTCGACGTTTCGAAGACGACGTTGTCCTCGTGGTCTCGGATTAAGACTGGCTAAAGTTCACATCTACATCTTCTAGCAGCGCGAGTTTTTCGAACTACCCGCACTTGATCTTGTTTATCAACTTGAACGTTTTGCGCACTAGGGATGTCACTCGGACTCACTACACTAACGATATCGGTATTTTTAACTTGTGGTATTTGTGGTAATGTGTGAAAACCGTGAAAGTTTAAATCAGTATCCTCATGCATGTTTACAAAAAATAAACAATAAATATCATTTATTTTAGAACGGATACTGTCACCTCGAGAACGCGACGGAACTGTTCAAGATCCGAGGCTTCACCATGGTGACTCCAATGAGTGTCAACGCCATGAAAGTGGCACTCTTCAAGTATGGCCCAGTCATCGTTACCATACAGGCCAACGATGCCTTCCAGTTCTACAAGAGCGGGGTGTTCTATGACCATACATGGTAATCTTTCATTTTTCTAACTAATAACAGTTTTCCCTAGGGACTAGTATGAGGTTTCAAAAAAGGAGTGTATAGGTTCGTAACGCGCATGTGAATCCTCTAGAGTTGCAGGCTACGGTAACTGCTTACTATCAGGCGGGCCGTATGCTTGTTTGCCACCTTCGTATAAAAATGAAAATAAACTGATTTTTTTCATAGTTTATAGTATTGCGAACCTAATGCGGACTGCTAAGGAATGGAATTTCCTTCTTATTCCCGGAAATATATCGTTTGAGTCTTTTCAAGGCAAGAGGTATAGGCTATTAGGAAACCAGCGTGCTACACCCTCGACCTCGTCGACACTTACCATCAGGTGTGACTGAGGTCAAACGCTGGACAGTCTTGTATTAAAAAATACTCTCTGCTTTGACCGTCTACTCCTACGCAAAAGACCCCAATGGGTCGAAGTGTATCTATCCGAAAGGGTACACATAAGAGAAGACCGTCGACTCAGCACTCTTGCAATTGGTTACATTATTTTTTTATTGCAACTTCCATAGTAAATGTCATTCAGGACCCGGGTATGTCCTTAAACTACGTCCAACAGCGAAGTACCATCACGCTTGTATCTGGAGAAGCCCAATTTGGGAAGGACCTCCTCCTTATAGACCACAGCCATAATAGCACTGCTACCTTTCAGGTATGTAGTGTTGTGTTCCTGATGGTAAGGTTCTCAGAGCTCCAACCCCCCTTAAGGCGCTCTTATAGACGTATTTTAGGTATTTGCGGGGGTGAAGCAGAACGCGGTGGAGGCGCATGCGGGGCGCCCCGCACCACGCCACGCACGTCGCTCGCGTAGACAGTTGATGGCCTTATTCTGTTCGTAACCGTATTCTGGTTGAAGCAAATTCCAGAGCGTTCCGGAAATTATACAATGCTATTTGTTTTTAGAGATCCGTAAAAAGGGTAAAGGGAACCCCACTACTAAAACTTCGATGTCCGTCCTAGGTTGTCACTAGGTTGTATATCATTTTATTAAACCATCGCCATTAAATTTGTTTCGCTTAGAACTGCTTGCCAAATCATGAAATAATACATTTTTTTAATTCAAGTTTTGGACACGATATTGATAAAATGAACGAACAAATTTGAGGCCAAATTCATTTATTGGAATCCATTAATCCAACTCAAAAGATGAACTTTTTCAGTTCATCTTTTGGGAATAGAAACATCGGTTGATTGTTCAACGTTTTCATACTAAAATAAACCCCAAAATAAAGGTGTTAGCGAAAGAAAGTGCTGTTCAACTTTGGTCATTATACAAGCATTTGAAAAATGTTGCCTATGCCCACAAGTTGACCTCCGGCAATCTATTGGAAATTAGTCACAATATTGAAAACATAACTTGAACAGCAAATATATCATTAAATAATAATAAAAACGTAATTTTTATTAACGTGCATGAAAGAGATACTCATATCTCTTTTTAGTCACGTTACTTAAATGAAAACGCCGGCGAAGTGTTGCCACATTACGGAAAAATACACGATTTAATTATTTAGATTATAAGACGTTTCGTTCATCTTTTGGGTGCCGGTCACCTTTTGGGTGCCGGTCACCTTTGGGGCAACTGCCCTCCCTAGTAATGAAACTTAATTTATAACATTATTACAAGAAGGATTAGGGGCTTCGGTATCCGTTGAGTTTGGAAGTGACGCACTGTCTCTCGGTGTCGGGGTTGTAAGTGCCGTTTCGGGGTTTTTAACCGACTTCAAAAAAAGGAGGAGATAATCAATTCGGTTGTATGTTGTTTTTGTTTGTATGTGTGTTACCTCAGAACTCCGTCGTTTATGGACCGATTTCAAAAATACTTTCGTTGTTTGGAAGCATATACTTCAAGGTTAGTCCCATTGTTACCAGAACTCAGATATCATGATGGGATCCACGAGGAATTAAGAGAACTTTTCAAATTTTAAAGGTACATGTATGCAAAAAAACCGTTAAAATAAACAAGATCACATATACTTGATTAATTTCGACGGGTTCCGCTGTGTACGGGTGGCCGAATTGGTTAAAGCGTCAGCCGCGATAGCTGGACATGCGGGTTCGAATCCCGTCTCGAACACCGGAGGTCCTCGTCGTTTTTTCTTAAGGTATATTTGTTATCTATTTCAACTTTTAATTTAGGGATTTCTGATGAAATATTACGAGTAACCTGATTTGATGTTTGTAGCCGGAATAGGTAACGGAACTTCATGATCAAATAATGTAGGGTGATCCTATTTGGGCTTTATGAAATCGTCATGAGATGCACTTTGGTAACCATGCACGTATTTATGAGTGTCTCACGTTTTGATCTGTCACTACGTCATTCATTCCGTGCAAGTATCAAATGTATATATGTAATATTGAAGCTGCCAAATTAAAATAGGTACGAATGCTTTTCAATATTTCATCTACTATTGCGTCGGTCACCATGGCCTAGTTTAAGAAATTATAATCCTAACATCAAAATTTATAGAAACTCGTTACTTTTCAAAACCACAAAAAAAAACATAGTGAGTTCAAGCCTCCGTACCGCTAATACCGTAGAGAGCAGCGTAAAGCTAATCTGTTCTGATAGTATTTTCGATTCACTAGAAATATATATAAACGGGTCACTCACGTATCTTAAGGTCGAAAATCGCTCGACATATGTTTCGGTCCAATTCGTGAACCATAATCATGAGCTCCGTGCCGCACCGTCGTTGGCGGCGGCCCTTCGAGAACTTTTAATTTGCCTTTTCGATTTGCCTATAAGAGGGTGTTCGAATCACGACCAAGGTTGCGGCCCTGCACAAATCCGCACGCAAGACGCATGTGTTCAGCGGTATTAAAAGGAATTAAAATTATCATTGTTATGTAAACTAGATCCCAACAAAAACATAAATGTGTACAAAAAGGCCATATCTGAAAGAGTCACCGAGTCCGGGCGACTCATGCATGCCGCACGTTTCGCACAATAAGAGTAAGATAAGGACGCCATTAGTATCACGATGACGTCACGCTCTACCTCAGGCAGTGTATGTATACACCCTACATCCAGCAATCTCTTTTTAGTTTTGACATTGACAAAACCGAATGGTGGTTACTGGTTGTGTTGAAAATGTATTCGAGCGTAGTAGTACCTACGTTAAAGAATTTTTCCCCTCACTAGCTCGTAAAGCGCTTGTTTATCCTTTAATACGAGACGATAAAAACGCATTTTATCCACTAGTGATTAAAGTAAGTTGACTTCTCATAGGTCTTATTACTATGGTTTTAAAGTCTAAATTCGCGAAGTACAGCTCACTTGCCGCCGCGGCGGCGGCGGTAACTCGCACACGCACCGACTTGAAAATCGAATTAGAACATTCGAAAATCGTACTGGCCACCACAAGCTAACCAAGCTAAAGGCACCTTTTGTAAAAATGTTGAATGTATCTAAACGCAAAGAAAAAGTCAATGCGATTTCAAAACGTTTTTTTTTTCATGTTTCACTTTCCTCGCTGTAGTGAGGGGAAAAATTTTGTGTTACACACGGATGCAATTGTAATTTAATTCTCGTGTATTGAAACACTCGCTACGCTCAGGATTCTATTTTAAAACCACTCGCTACGCTCAGGATTCTATTTTTAAACCACTCGCTTTGCTCGTGGTTAAACTATAGAATCCATTCGCTTGCTCGAGTTTCAATCCCACACTCACAGTTAAAATACAATTTTGCACCCTTGTATAACAAATAACTATTAAATCGTATGCGAAGTGACTTAAGGTATATTTTCCCTAAATGTTCAGATATTTATGATCACCCTGTCTGTGCAGATAACTTTGACGAGTTGTGTGTTCAGATTTAATTAAAAACCACTGCTCACATATTTATGGCGAATTGGATGTTCAGATGTTATTGACCTCATTTACTGTAAAGAATTTATTGAAATTTATTGCTGCTCAGAAATATTTGAGTACCTCGGCCGCTCCGATATATCTGATGGCGACTGTACTAGTAACTTTACTGACTTGAAAAGAAGATAGAATATAATAAATCTGTACAACACACAATTACTAAAACTGCACCAGACCTGCAAACTAACTACGTAAAAACGCATGTGAAATCCGCTACGACGCGGCCGGTTGAATGTTCTGGTACGTAGGTTACCGTTTAGGCATTCTAATATTCACACTAATCTTTGTCATATGTCCTCTTAATTCACTTAATCGTTTCCTCTTTCGCTTAACTTTATTTACACTGCGATTACCCGTATTGCTTCCTGTCTAAAGTAATATTACCGCGTTAGGAAAATGTGCACACGTCCTACGTTGACAGCGGTCACGAGCGTACTGGCGACTGGGCAATAGTCGGCCGCCGCCGCGCGCTGAACCATTTTATTTTGCGAATAACGAAATCAATTGGTATTATTGATGTACACAACTTATTAAAAATCTAAGAAGTACAAATCGAAATCTACTTAAAAACTATTATTTAAAGCAAATTTTGTGTTGATATTCATAATAGTTATCGAAATATTTGGTTTAAGGTGTAAAAACGAGTTATTTTCAAAAAATCTATCGAGGTTTTTATCAGCAATCGTGTTTCTGATGAAGCCAAAAACTAGAGAATAGACTGAAATTATACATATAAAAAAATTGCAGTTGTAAGTTGTGTGAAAGTATTTTATTAATATTTTCTAAAATTGGTGTTTTCACTATCTAGAGCGCCTTAAAGGCCGGCGGGCTTGTGACATCCCTGATGTTGCGGGTGCCCATGGGCGATGGTAATTTGCTTACCATCAGGCAATCTGTCTGTGTCATTATCTATGAAAAGGGACCTTATTGTCGATGGCACTTACGTCAAATCGCGTTGCGTTTGTGTTGTAACATCTTGAACAACGACATAAGCGCCATCGACAATAAGGTCCTTTTTCATAGATAATGTCTCGTCTGTTCTTTTGTCGCCTTTGTCATAAAAAAGAATATATATGAACATGTGTAGTACAGTCGCCATCAGATATATCGGAGCTGTGGAAGTGGTCACAAATGAGCAACCTCATTTGAGCAACGGCTCTATTGCCAAGGCGATAAAGTGCATGTTCCCATATTTGACCACCTCCACAGCTCCGAAATTATGGCGACTGTTCAAACGATAATATTTCGTCTATATAACGTTGAACCGCCATTTTTTTACAGCGTTGAAGACGAAATTAACCACGTTGTCACCATCGTGGGCTATGGAAGTCGGGACGGGGCAGAGTATTGGATTTTGAAGAATTCATATGGCCAACAGTGGGGAGAGGACGGCTATATGCTGCTGTCCTCTTTAAACAACAATTGTTTTGTTCTCGACGAACCTTATTACCCTGTTGTGTAGTGTATAACTGTATATGTACCTCGTCTTTTTAAGAATAGAAAAGTTACGGTCGATTTTGCCTTTCAATTATTTCAGTAATCTCGTAAATATCATTTTCTCAAACATGCAATGAAATATTGTCTTTACATTCCTTATAATAGACTCGGAAGTATGTTTTTTTGGGCGCGGCAACTGAAGGGGACGGAAATGGAATATCATATAACTTTGTAGGCCTAGGCCTGAAAAGTAGTACCTAACTTTTTTTTTCGACGATTATCCATACAGAGGCAAAGATGGCGGGTGTCATAGAGAACAGATGATGTTAATTTTTAATACATTTCGATTTCATTGTTAGTTGTGATTTTGCAAATTTGATTTTTTGAAGCATTTCTTTTATTTCATTGTATGTTTGAGAAAAGCACTATACATACCTCTACGTGAAAACGGATTCCCGGCCTCGTATCACTCTCCGTATATACCCACATAGCCTGAAATCCTCATTTTCTCAGCCTCTGATGTAATGTACTATTGTTACGTTACGGTGAAGAAAATAAGAGGCAATCATGGCAATTGAGCTATGGACCTTAAAGACCGCATTGATGCTTTTGAGGTGTGGTGTTGGCGTAAGATGCTGGGAATTCCCGGGAAAGCACATCGCACCAACGTATCCAGGCGAGGCTTTCTACTACCTATAAAAGATTCTGGAGTACTTCGAGACACATTGCCAGGACAAGCAGCAATAATCTTGAAAGATTTGTGGTCACTGGCAAAGTGGAAGGAAGTAGACCTAGCGGCAGGAGATAACCGACCAGAACTCCACGCTCGACACCACCGTCCAAGACGCTCTCCATGAGGCAGCAGATACAAGCTGATGGCACCGAGTTGTCCACACAAAACTATTACGAGATGGTTACGACCCTCAGCATTGAGGATACCATCTTGTGGGTGGACGCCCTACGCTGCTCCTAGTCCGTGGTTTCCACTCGAGCACCGGCCACCGGCCATCTTCTCTGCGTGCAATGTGGCCTGCCCATTGTCACTTCAATTATTTAAATAGTTTTCTTAAAAATCGCAAGACGAGAATCGCACGATTTTTCTAATACTATAAAAACGAGCTTAGATAAAATGTATTATTAACATAGAATAAAGAATTCACGTGCAATATTGTGTTTTTTTTAAAGTAATGGGCCTACCATAGACATACCATTTAACTAGACGGAGCGTGCTAATAATAAAACCACGATGGAAAGGGATGGTCTTATGTAACTTTCCATAAGTATGGCAGAGATGGCGCTATTTTCGTCCGTCCTTGTCATAGTCTCACATATTTTTGTTCCCCTCCGAACTGGACCCTTCAGAACTGTCAAAGTTGGAGGGGACACATACAATTGGACTTTTTTGTGTTTTCAAACAAAGTTATAAAGAATGCCCTGTAAAGAAAAACTATACTAAATTGTTACATTACATTTACATTACATTGTTACATTGTTAAATTGTTACATTTGGACCCGGGTATGTCCTTAAACTACGTCCAACAATGAGAGGTAGGGCACAGCGTTGACCATCACGCTTGAATCTGGGGCAGCCCAACTGGGGAAGTACCTCCTCCTTACAGAAGACCACAGCCATAATAGCACTGCCACCTTTCAGGTATGTAGTGTTGTGTTCCTGATGGTGAGTAAGGTTCCCAGAGCTCCAACCCCCCTTAAAGGCCGGCAACGCGCTTGTGACTCCCCTGGTGTTGCGGGTGCCCATGGGCGACGGTAATTGCTTAACACCAGGCAATCCTTCTGCTCGTTTGCCGCCTATGTCATAAAAAAAAAAAAATTTTGGGCTACAAAAGCCAGAATATCTTTGTTCCTTACCTTACTGGCGCTCGCGGATGTTTTCTCCAGTCATTATTCCTCCTAGGGCCTGCCGTGCGTGGGGACTACGGCAACTGCCCCCCAAGATGATACAAGTCATATATGGAAGAGGCCATGTCCAGATAAATGATGAAATATATCTTTTCTCTTAGGTACAGTCAACCAATTTGATTTATAGGCCACTTCGTACCTTGTCACAGTGAATATCTATATGAAAGACGCAAAAGATCTCTTATTAACGTCACTCCGACAAGGTTTGAAGTGACCTAGAAATCTAACTGGTTGACTATACACCTATAGTACATTACTGCAGCCGCCGGGAAAAAGGGGGCTGAAGGCTGAGTTGTATATACGGCCGACCGTAGGGAGGCCGGATAGTATACGAAGCCTTCAAGACCCTTTCACGGCTAGGCATGTATAGTGCTTTTCTCAAACTAATGCAATGAAATAAATAAAAAAATACCACTGAACAAAACAGCTTCACGACATAAGTTTTTTAATTTTCCCTCCAATCCCGCTTTGTAGTATTTTTGCCTTCGATGTAATAATTAATGACTATCATAAATAGTCTGGCTATAATTACTATATACAACATTTAGAAAAACCACCAAAAAAGAATGCACTTACCTTTTAAATGATGGCGCTACGGCATCTGCCTTTGGCGGTACACAATAACAAAATATAGATAAATAAAACCGGGCCCGGTTAGATTTCTAAGTCACAAAAGCATTGAATCACACCATTTACCACTATTTAGTCTTAATAAACAGAGTTTTACACGCCGAGAAACTTTTCCATTCCGCCATTATTAAAACAAGTAAAAGTGTCCTGTGATTGGTTGACTCAAAAATGCGTTCAAAAACGCGCATGCGTGGAGTAGTGTTTGGTGTTGCCAATACAATTTTAAAATTGAGAGCATGAATAATAAATATAATAATGTAATAACCTGATGATATTAATATTCATTTACATGATAAATAAAATAAATCTCTTCATACCATTTCGTCTGAAATAAGCGAGATTATTTTTTAGCCCGCTAATCATTTAGTCACTAAAAATGATAAAAAAATATAATTCAGCTGTTTGAACAGGCTTCATGAACACAGACGCCAGGTATACATAAAAATTAAAAAAAAATTACTTCCCGGCCTAGGCCTTCCATTTTATATGAAATTCGTTACCTGTCCTCTGGAGTCGATCCGCCCTAAACGTGATACTTCGAAGCCTATTATGACGCACGTAACGAAGACATTTCATTGCATGTTTGAGAAAAATATTTTTTCTAGCACGAACGATTTTTTGTAAGTGATTGACAAAAAAAAACATCGACAGTCCAGTTATCGATAAATACCATTTCAACGTCATACAGGTTATACTATGACAAACATTGGGTAATATGGTTAAATATAAATAACAATACTATCTATTTATTTATATTTTACATACCTCAGAAAACAGTTTAGAACTATTCATTGCAAATAATAAAAGTAAATTGGATCAATAGTGTAAGGATTACGTTCAATTTGTTCAAGATCGGTAGCTCGCCGTGTCTAGGTAGCTACTAGGTAGCCGATATAAGATTGAGTGTAGTTTTTGTGGTAACAGTAGTATGTACTTATCGATACAGGATTGTCGATATATTTATTGTGGCAAGCACTAAGCAATTGTCGTTCCTGCTAGAAAAACATCTAGATATACTCACAAAGAACAATCGACTACGCCACGTCTTTCGACGTACTATCCATGAATGTGTTAAAGACATATATAACTGTCATAACAATATGTATAATACGCCTGGAATTTCTACGTGTATTGTTTTGCCATCATAACTTTATTGTCTAAACAATGGAATAGCTAATAATAATATCAGTAGTTTGTACAGTCAGCCCTGCTTATATTATATTTAAACTCTCATGAGCCATTGTAATCCTTACTAATCTTCTATATATAAAAGAAAGTGGGGTTTGTTCAACCGCTTATAACTCGAGAACGGCTGAACCGATTAAAATGATTTTGGATTGGATACAATCGTCACAGCCCTGATTTTTTTTTTATGACATAGGCGGCAAACGAGCAGACGGATTGCCTGGTGTTAAGCAACACCAGGGGAGTCACAAGCACGTTGCCGGCCTTTAAGGGGGGTTGGAGCTCTGGGAACCTTACTTACCATCAGGAACACAACACTACATACCTGAAAGGTGGCAGTGCTATTATGACTGTGGTCTTCTGTAAGGTTGCGGGTGCCCATGGGGGACGGTCATTGCTTACCACCAGGCAATCCGTATGCTCGTTTGCCGTCTATGTCTAAAAAAAAAGTGAGCTTAACGTAGGACTAGGTTTTATTATTGTATGTCTCTTCCGTACACAGAACAATGGTGTTCCGGACATTTGGGAGGCGTACGCGGAGCCATTTCGAGCCAACGCGCAGAGGCCCTTTCGACAATTTAATGAAATGTAAGGGGTACACTAAGCGGATATTGCCCCTGTCCGTATCATGGGACGCGTACAGAGCCAGCACCCGCCATGGTGTAAGAACTATTGAGTTATAATAGAATCTAGAATGTACTAGGCTATTGGGTGGAAAGGATGGACTAGCTACTGGGCTATTGGATAAAAAACCGGACGTCTGCCTAATAAAATGGTATTCAATTTTATTTCCGGCAGACGGTGACTCGCCCTATGCGAGATGGGCCCCCACAAAAAGCGACATCAAAGATGGCTCAAGGGCAACACCGGTGCATAGGGCTAAGGGTAGAGAGGTGTCACTGGACTTTAAACATATAGCCAACTCGCCACTTAGGTTTCCACATCTACCCTCGAGAACGCAGCTCTCGCGACCCCACTCTAGACGGCCGGTGAAGGCAAGCCAGAGGCAGGGGACCTGTCCCACCTGTCCGACAGGGCACCCCAGGGGCACTCAGGTACGTGGAGTCGCTACTCTCCAACAGCTCGCAACAAGATGCCCTGCGTTTACTGATTGCACTGGAGAAAACCAGTCCCTACGCCATTACTATTGTTATTATTATTGTTATTATTTCTATTTATTTCATGCAGTCAGTTGAAGAATGATTAATCAATTTGTGTAAGATTGTGCTGAAATATTTTTTTAAATCTTTTTATTTTTAGTAATAATGCCAGATAGTTGTGGTTCATTGATATTTAAGATAATGGGGCTGACTATACTCTCGTATAACATTATATTACCAGAACTGTATAAATGCGTTTATAGCATCCGCTTTATTTTATTCCGCGTCCGGATTTTATCGGAGTTGATAGTATAAACACAATTTGTTTATATTTCTTATTATATTTAAGCCTATGACATAAGATAATATCATTAAATACATAGAAATACATTGAAAAGCGTTTGTACAAATCAGTTTTTTTATGATTTTGGGTGTTGTACACATTACTTACTGTAAAGTATGAAGGCGGCATATATATTTGCTACGTGTATTTTGGTACGTATAATAGTCACTACTTAAATATAAGTCACGTAGTTTTTAACCGTTTACATTACAACTTAGGCATGGATAGCAATGTACAAATTGCAGAACATTCCCAAAAAGCGGAAACGTTCTCGGGAATGTTCGCAGAACATTCCTGCAACATGAAACTTATTGTTTAAACAAGAGAATAGACCTGGAATAAAGTTTAAATAGGTATAACTTAAAATTACATATTTTTATGCATATATTATTGTCTATTACCGTCAGCTATTTGGTTGATATGTGATAAGTTACCAATAAGTTCTTTAAATTCTCATTGTATTTTAGAGAACATTTCGACTTTCGGACTTCACAATTAAGGCTTGGGCCGGTACCGCAAACATCGAAGTTCGTATATTGCGAACATCTTTTTCTTTTACTCCAATTAAGGCGTCATGAGAGTGAGAGAGACAATCGTCCCAGATTTACGAATATCGTTTTTCGCGGTAGCGGCGCAGATTTAAACTAAGTTACCGAACTATTTCTTGATGCTTGTCTTTGGTCGTGTCAAATTGACGCGTTGACTTGTGTCAACGAGTGGGCAAGGAGTGTTAATATATACTGAAAGAAGTTTTTTGCATGATGACAATAAGTAAAATATGCTTTATAAACATCACATTAAGGTTAACTTTCGGTAGCCGAACATGAAGAAAAAAACAAGCTGAGTGGGACGGCTAGTACATAGACCTCTGTCTCTTTCTGAATGTTCTGAATTAATCTAAAGATCATTGCAATAAGTAATTTCTTACCATGTTGTGTATAAAAACAAATGTGTTTTTTTATAAATACACTAAAATGTTATAAACGACCGAACCAGGTGTTTGTTGTGGTACCTTATATAACAATGCCAATGACTATAATTAGTTCGATACACATGCATTTTACTGTCCGTTGATAACATGATAATTGATAACCGGAGTAAACTGGAGTGCAAACCCGTAAAATATTTATATTATAATGATTACATCTAAACTATGGGGAATCTTCATGGTAAAAACCACGGAGTTATTAAGTAATTCGATAAATTCTCGTTCTCGAGAACATTCTCAGAAGTTACCGAGAAATTCTCATGTGGAAAGTTTCGCAACTTTGGAAACTTCTCTTGCGTGCATTGCTAGGCATGGAAGTATGATGTTGCCGGCCGAGTAGAAAATAGTTACGAGGCCAACAACCTCTTAACTAAATTCTATTCGAATCGCGATGTACGTGTAGTGTTTTTCGCAAACATGCAATGAAACTAAGAAATAAAAAATCTCGAAAAAAGAAAATATATTATAGTTGTGTCACAATTATATATAAAACGGAAATAAATAAAGCTCACTGTCCGGCCTATGCCTGCAACTTTGTAACACTTTCAATACAGACAGCCTAATATATAGACCTTAAATTTAAAGGCACACAATGTACACAGTTATCCTTTTACTCAGATACTTTCCGGAGCGAAGGACACATAACTATACATGTTTTCTGTCCCTTTCAGCAGTGTCTGGCAAAATGGATGATGGTATAGTCTTATAAATATGTAAAGCGTTATAACAAATGTTGAAACTAGAACTTATAGTCAATAATGGGATTTTTAACAAATGTTTTTGTTTTTGTTTTAGATATCTGCTACCTCCTGTTCACACTCACAGACCTCAGACCAACTAACAAGATCACCTTACCAATATAGGACCAGTGCTATAAATAAATCGTCAAATAGTCCCCGAAATAACGATAAAACTATTAAGATAGAAAAAGAAGTAAAAATAGATGATTTAGATTTTACAGAAAAGGCAATACTTGTGAGAGCAACAAAGCGCATATTAGAAGACAAGAACAAAGATGGCGTTTTAGAAGACCTCAAACAAATAATAAGGAATAAGGATAATACGCAAGATCGAGATCAAGTAGATCAGAATATCAAAATGACGTTAGACAAGTTAAATCAACAAGATTTAGATTCTATAGCAGCTACAGATTTATTTAACATAATTATGGCAAAACAAAGGCTTGTAAGGTCAGTAAAACTTAAAGAAAATAATAATCATATCAATGCATTTAACAAAGATATGTATTTCGAATCTAAAACAGTTAGACCAGATATAATAAATTTTAAACTAAATACAACGCCAACGCAGAAATTAACACAAATGACTATTAAGCCACTATTAGATAGATTTGCTCAATCGAATGCAGATAAAATTACAAACATCAAGAAAATAATTAACAAAACAACAACAAAATCAGAAACACTCAACATCACAAATCTAAATAAAAGGACAAATCAAAACCTAACACAAATATCAAGGTCAATTAGATCAACAAAACTAAAAGAAAGCATAATTAACAAAAGAATAGACGAGAATAATAAAAACAGAGACTTGGTATTCGAAGTAGTGAGTAAGCTGATAGAGAACGAAAAGAGCAGGAAACAATATGATCTAGTGAACCCTCCCAATTCTAAATTCAGCAAACGACAGCAACTTTTATGGGACAGATTAAGGATCAAAGCAGCTGAGGATTTGCTTATTCATCCGAAAACGTTTCCTCAGAGAGTTACAGAGAGGATCTTCGAAAATTTTAAGATGGATGAGGAACTGGCGACGCCAGTGCCAACGGATAACACGAGGCTGTTCGACGAGTTTAAAAACAATGTTGAGAAGCAGTATTACCTGGATTTACTGGAGCGTGGGCGAGGAAGAGTTTATATTAGCACTTTGAAGCCTTATAACTATTACTAGACCATATTGTCTGCGCTTGCGGTGTTAAAATTAAGAAAATTATAGGTGAAAAACTTATAAAGACCATCTACGTAGTTGGGCAGAGAATTAATATGGAACTTACGTCAACATTTGAATATAGAACGCCGACATGCGTGTACACACGTTACTACTACATAGACCAGGTGCTTTAGTACCATGAGTTGTGACATTGACGTTTTCGATAACGAGTCTCGAGTTTACTATATCTGTGCATCTCGTTCGCACTAAAATATTAAGGCAAGATGCACAGATAGTAAACTCGATACTCGTTATCGAAAACCTCAATGTCACAACTCATGGTAAGGGTACAGGTGCTTTAGTACCCTCACCATGAGTTGTGACATTGACGTTTTCGATAACGAGTCTCGAGTTTACTATATCTGTGCATCTCGCACTAAAATAGTACAGGCGAGATGCATATAGTAAACTCGATACTCGTTATCGAAAACCTCAATGTCACAACTCATGGTAAGGGTATAGGTAAGTTTTTCACTTATTCGGTTTTAACGTTTGCAAGTCCCTAAGAGTGGCACATGCGAGCACAGACAACATAACTACTTGTTATGTAAGCTGCCAAATTCGCAAACTGTATTAACTTAAGATAAAGGCAATCCTAAAAACATATTTTTTTTTTGAGAAAACTACCTCCATAACTTCTTTAGGACTTGTCCGTTTATGCGGGAGTTACTACACAAAAGATCCCAGTGGGTCAAAGCGTATCCGAAAAGGTCCCTATTATATATAAGATAAGATGGGGGGTCAGATGAGCATCCCGTTCGGTCTCGATGAGGGAAGGGCCAAGGTAAGGATGGGAAGAATTAAAATGATTGACAACGAATGGTTAATAATTTACAATAAAACTATTTGGGATCATCTTATATGGAGAGCGAGTGACGTCAAATAGACGTCATTCGCATTATAATTACGGGCCTAAACCAAAAATCCATTTTACCAACATAATAAAAAGTTGACGTAAATTTCATTGAAGGTACAGTCAACCAATTTGATTTATAGGCCACTTCGTTCCTTGTCACAGTGAAAATCTATATGAAAGACGCAAAAGATCTCTTATTAACGTCACTGTGACAAGGTTCGAAGTGGCCTAGAAATCAAATTGGTTGACTATACTTCAGAGTGAAGCGTCTGGTTGACGTAACTGGTGACCGAAGAGCTGGCGGCTTCCTCGCATAACGTATCAGCATGGCGATACAACAAGGAGCCGCCAGCATCCTTGGTAAAATGCCTTTGTTTGACCCGATGACTGACTGATAGCGAATGCCATTTGATATTAGCTCCGCCATTTGTAAATTTTCTCTCGTTTTGTGCAATAAAGTCATAATAAACAAATAAATAAAAATTTTGCCGGCGGTCTGGCCTAGTGGGTAGTGACCCTGCCTATGAAGCCGATGGTCCTGGGTTCGATTCCCAGTCGGGGCATTTATTTATGTGATGAGCGCAGATATTTGTTCCTGAGTCATGGGTGTTTTCTATGTATTTAAGTATTTATATGTATCTATCTATTATATATATCGTCGTCTAGTACCTGCAACACAAGCCTTACTGAGCTTACAGTAGGACTAGGTCGATTTGTGTAAGATTGTCCCGAAATATTTATTTATTTATTATTTATTAAATGCCACAAGGGCCTGTTTACATTTAATCATTTACTACATGACATAAAAATATTAATTTGAATTTGAAGTTTAACTCACTGCTAATAGAGTCGAAAATGATAACTGTCATTATTCATCATGACCTCGTATGCAATAAAGGTGCTTAAGGTATGCAAATGTTGTACAGTTAATGATGTCTGCCGGAAATAAAATTGGATACCATTTAATTAGGCAGACGTCCGGTTTTTTATCTAATAGCCCAGTAGCTAGTCCATCCTTTCCACCCAATAGCCTAGTACATTCTAGATTCCATTAACACTCAATAGTCCTTACACCATGGCCGGTGCTGTCTCTGTGCGCGTCCCATGATACGGACAGGGGCAGCATCCGCTTAGTGTACGCCTTACATTTCATTAAATTGTCGAAAGGGCCTCTGCGCGTTGGCTCGATCTGGCTCCGCGTACGCCTCCCAAATGTCCGGAACACCATTGTTCCGTGTACGGGAAAGATTAGAAGTAAACCTCATAATTATGTATATCTTAGTAAAAGATAAAAAGATAAAAGATCTTTATTTTTCAATTTAGGCACATAACATGCACTTATGAACGTCAAAAAAAAAATCTACACCGGTTCAAACCCATACACCTCTGACCCGTGAAGATACCGGCAAGAAACTACGGCGGGACTTATTTTTTCAAAACAGTGATACATCAAATCTTAAAGTACTTACATAATTATGCGTAGTCCGATAAGAAAACATATCAAACAGTTTATTACAAGATAAGAAAATACTAAAATATAAATAAATGCTGCCAGCATCCTTGGCACTATGCCGAAGGGGCCCAATTTTTTAAATTTATATTAGTTTTATATAGGTTTAATTTTTGTTTAGTTTCAATTTAATTATAATTATAGTAGTTAGTTTTAAAGTAAAAATAATAATGTATAAACAAATTCGACTTCACAAAATAGACATACTTTAATATGCTTTCTTACCTGAACTGTAAATGCCATAAACCTCAATTATTAACTAACAACATTTAATCTGGGAATCACGACTCACTGACTTCTGTTTCGATTGATTTCTGGTAAGCGATTATCTTCATGCAACAAACATCCGTGTTAGGTAACATTCGGCGGTTGCATTACTTATGCCAAGGGCAACTATGCCGATTTAAAAAGTAAAAAATGAAAAAAAACCACTGCCGTTAACGAGTACCTAGGATACTATCTCTGCATCACGCTTGTACTATTTTAGTGCGAACGAGATGCACAGATAGTAAACTCGATACTCGTTATAGAAAACCTCAAAGTCACAACTCATGGTTAGGGTACTGCAGTAATAGAGACGTTGACGTGCACGTCCCGTTTTGACGCGAGAGGAAAGCTGAAGTTTCAATATTCATTTCGACAATATTCAGACCTAGCTAAGTTTCTTTCTGGAGTCTCAACTGGCTGTTCTCACGAAATTTTCTCCAGGCTACCTTCCCCCACACAGTCTGATCGCTCTAACATGTGACATTATCTATGAAAAGGGGCCTTATTGTCGATGGCGCTTATGTTTGTTCAAGATGTTACAATACAAACGCAACGCGATTCGACGTAAGTGCCATCGACAATAAGGTCCCTTTTCCTAGATAATGACACATATTCGGAACAGAGCCCTGAGTGTAAGTTTTTAACATAATATTACTTTACCATCGCGTTTGTGACAATATTCGTTCGAGACATTTTTTTTACGTCAAAAGAAACTTACATTAGAGCCTCAGAGCCCTGAGTGTAACTCCGCGTTTAGACATGCTGGCTCGTCACTCGCCTCGCTATTCGTCGAAACGTTCGACGGGACTTTGCCCATACAAAAACGCGATGCGAGCGACGAGAGGAATGGCGAGACGTCCGCGTACACATGCGTGCTCGCGTCTCGCCTCGCCATTCGCCTCGCTACTCGCGCGAATGTGTGGCGGCAGCATAAGTCTTTAACTCAACAAAACGTCACCATCTCGTTATACCAGCGAGTTACCCATATAAATAACATTATTACTTACACGTTCGAAACGTTTTTTTACGTCAAAAGAAACTTACACTAGAGCCTCAAAGCCCTGAGTGTAAGTCTTTAGCTCAACAAAACGTCACCATCTCGTTATACCAGCGAGTTACCCATATAAATAACATTATTACTTACGCGTTCAAGACGTTTTTTTACGTCAAAAGAAATTTACATTAGAGCCTCAAAGCCCTCAGTGTAAGTCTTTAGCTCAACAAAACGTCACCATCGCGTTATACCAGCGAGTTACCCATATAATAGTTATTTGTTATGCAAGGCTGCAAAGTGGTTATTTGGCGTTAGTGTTGAAATTGAAAGCAGAGCAAGCGAAGGAAGCTATGATTGAACCATGAGCGAAGCGAATGGTTCAAATATAGATTCCTGAGCGTAGCGAGGCTTTCAAGACACGAGACGCCAAATAATTTTGCAGCCATGCGGAACACACATCTTTTCACCTCACTACAGCGAGGAAAATTCGAGCGGCAAAAAAAACAATAAAAGAAACATATCGCGCGAGTTTTCAGGGAAATCATATCGGCATCGCTGCTAGAACCACACATTTTTATAGTTCAAACATTGAGTTCAAAAAGCTTAGCACAGGACAAATCCGACAAATTTGCGATTACGTGAATTGTGATAACTTAAAACTTTTTAAATTTTTCTTTTTTTTTCGGTTGCGTTCAGATATTACAATATTAAGTACATGTCAATTTCTTTATCAAATAAACAATATAATTGTATTTTATTTAATGGATTAATTAGCCAAAATATGTAAATTACATAAATACTATAACAGAAATACTATTAGTATTTACAATAAAACCAATTTGACATAAAATATTAGTATTTATATTAAAACCTATTTGAAATAAAATAAAGTGTAGGTAAAAATAAAGAAGTTAAAAATCTGTAATCAAATCATGTTTCTGATTGGTTATTATCTATGGTTAATATGAACTCAGGCTCGGTACCGCGAACATCGAAGTTCGTATATTGCGAGCATCTTTCTCTTTTACTCCGATGAGAGTGACAGAGACAATAGTCCGAAATTTACGAATATCGTTTTACGCGGTAGCGGCGTCAGCCACGCGTTGAAGGAGTTTTATATTTTAAAAAAAGTTATTTGCACCACAGAGAATTACAACAATCGGCTTCGAAATTCGAATGACTTTTCCACGCTAGCGGATAAAATAAGCTTTTCCACGCAGATTTCGCGCTATAAACTAAGGTTTTCCGAGCGAGTGAGGTGAAAATAACATTATTACTTACGCGTTCAAGACGTTTTTTTACGTCAAAAGAAACTTACATTAGAGCCTCAAAGCCCTGAGTGTAAGTCTTTAGCTCAACAAAACGTCACCATCTCGTTATACCAGCGAGTTACCCATATAAATAACATTATTACTTACACGTTCGAAACGTTTTTTTACGTCAAAAGAAACTTACACTAGAGCCTCAGGTTTCAGAGCCAAACTAACTTTTAAAAAATAAAAACCATGTTATATTAAGTATTTATTTGAACTTTGAATATCACTGAACATTATAAAATTACTCTAACAACAGTACTTTACTTACAATCACCTTTTTCTACCATACCTACTTACGCAGTCACTGATACTTACAGTGTCCCGCCATTGTCCTGGTACCCTTACCTTGAGTTGTGACTTTGAGGTTCTCGATAACGAGTATCGAGTTTACTATCTGTGCACCTCGTTCTCACTAAAATAGTACAAGCGAGATGCACAGATAGTAAACTCGTTATCGAAAACCTCAATGTCACAACTCATGGTAAGGGTACTGGTACCGCGAACATCGAAGTTCGCATATTTCGAGCATCTTTCTCTTTCACTCCAATTAAGGCGTCATGAGAGTGACAGAGACAATCGCCCATTTACGAATGTCGTTTTTGCGGTAGCGCTACTGATATATCTTTGCTTTTTCTACATATCTGTATGTATGTACAGTTTATTACCTATTAAGCTAATTCGCTAACTGGCCACACTATATACTTAAAATGAACTCTATTTATAGGCAATTAAAATTCATTTTAGTATGAGGTGGCCAGTAAGAGCTCGTTCCCACTATGTCGGATGTCGTGACGATTTTTAATCGTACGTTCCACTGGTAGAACATTTTATATGGAGCTGTTCACACTCGTCCGACAACGATTTTGTGTCGGATACGACATAAAATGTCGTGCGTATTGCCAGCCTCCCAGCCCGGAAAAAAATCGTGTCGTGTCTCGCTCGCGTACGAGTGAATATAGCGCTGTTCACATTTTGTCGGATGTCGGAACGATTTCGCCCGCGCCGCCCGCGCGGCACCCCCTCACACACCCGCGCGTCGCTGCCGCGCCAGCTGCGATCGTGCACGACAGACGACTAGTGGGAACAGTACCGCCGACACCCGATTGAAATCCGGATCCGACATCCGACATAGTGAGAACAGCGGCAACGACACACGATTAAAAATCGCCACGACATCCGACATAGTGGGAACGAGCTCTAATTGAAACCTCATTAGAAAATGTGCTCTATTTATAGGTAAACAGAATTCATTTTCAGTATAAGGTGGTCAGTCATAGAAAACTGGCCAGAAGCGCTACCGCCAAAAACGATATTCGTATATTTTTTTATGACATTGGATTGCCTGGTGTTAAGCAATTACCGTCGCCCATGGGCACCCGCAACACCAGGGAGTCACAAGCGCGTTGCCGGCCTTTAAGGGGGTTGGAGCTCTGAGAATCTTACATACCTGAAAGGTAGCATCATTTCGGGCATCTTTCTCTTTTACCCCAATTAAGACGTCAAGAGAGTGACAGAAACAATCGTCCGAAATTTACGAATATCGTTTTTGGCGGTGGCGCCTCAGTTACTGGCGATTTATCCTACTTATATCCTGTATATCCTCCTATGGCCCACTGGCCTTCCTATAGTACTAATTACTTTAAAGAAATTTGAATTGTATGTAATTGGAACAGAGTTGAATTTCATTTGTTTCTTTCGATTTTGACACAAAAGAAATTATACTTTATTTCCTACACTATAAAGCACGAATTCGAGTAGCAATTTACTTGTATGGTGAGCCTTAGGGTGATATAGCGAAATTACAACACTTATACTACAGATGAAAATATATGACATATACCTACTTAAAAAAACACGGGTCTTCCGGTGTCCTAGACTGGATTTGAACCCGCATCTCCAGCTTTCAAGGCTAACGCCCTAACCAATTAGACCTCGAACACAACGGAACCCGTCGAAATTTAATTATCTCTTGTCTTAGAAATATATATAAACGAATCACTCACGTATCTTAAGGTCGAAAACCGTTCGACATATGTTTCGGTCCAATTCGTGAACCATAATCATGAGCTCCGTGCCGCACCGTCGCTGGCGGCGGCCCTTCGAGAACTGCGCGCCAATGCTCTGCGACATATGTCGAGCGGTTTTCGACCTTAAGATACGTGAGTGACCCGTTTATATATATTTCTAGTATGTCTGAGTCTCACGGGAGTTTTTTATTAAAAATCTCTTGTCTTATTTAAGGTTTTTTTTTTGTATACCATCTCTAAGGCGAAACACTACATGCTTCTACTATATCCTCTAGCCACCTAGAGATCATAACTGGCCAGCCCAAATTCAACTATGGTTTGTCATAATTAAAATTCAAAATGGCATTCAATGGCCTTTTTATAGGTCTCTGGGTGGCTAAAGGATATGAGTTACTTTCGAGATTCCAATATAGTTAGAGAGATGGTGCTGGATACATGTCGTCTAGTGCGATATAAATACAACGTTTGTAACTGAGTAGTAACATACCCCACAGTTTTAATTATAGAGAATACTGTAAATAAAAGACGGTGACTTTTTGTTTGATCTGACATTCCGTTTATGAATTATTATTTTTATTTTTTATCATGCAGAAAACGTCTGCTAGCGAATATCTTCGAAATTTAAATCGAAAGAAAAGTAGAAAATTTGACTCGCAGTGGGACTCGAACCCACAACCACTGAATCACTAGCCCAGTGCACTACCAATTGTACTATACGAGTACCACTTAGACTTGTCTAATTTGTTCTATCTATCCCTCGTCGTATACGTCATCATGTTTGACGTGTAGTCACATCTACCGCCAGCGTATTAAACACTTAACGGCATCGAAGTCTCAATTTTCATTGAGAATTCATCGATAACAATGTGCCACCCCTTTTTAAATATTTTTTTTATTATTTTCCGTTTATGATTTTTTAATTAATGATGGTCATATTCTACTGCCCCAGTACTCAAAACTATCCAGTTCTCGTTTTCAAGTAAAGATCTCAGTCTGATTACCCAAATTGATATCACTAAGCCTCCTCCAAGCCGCGTACTCCGGCAGCAACCCATTCTTACCCAAGTAGAATGGGTACCCTTTACTGGTAGATACGTAGAATATCCCATGCCTCTTTCTGTCCACATTCAGCCCCATCACATTCGTCTCTGAAGGCAGTTTGTTATAGCAATCAGAATCCCTAGCCTGTTGGATACTATCGCATTTCAATCCCAGGAACTTCCCAGGATGCTTTAAAGCGGATAACCAAAGACCTAACACTCGGAAGTGGCTGCATGTTGTCGCGCAAGGAAACATGGTTATCTCAGAAGGCTGGTATTCTCCGCCATTGATATAAAAATCAACATGTCCCATCCTAGCTGCCATGCCATATCCATCTATGTTCGTGTGGATAACTTCCACAAAATCTGCATTGGAGGCATCCAAGCGATCATCAGGATTTAAGTCTCTAAAGCAGGGTCCGGAAGGTTCTAGAGCAGTAATCTTGGAGATGTTTCTCCCTGTGGCGAGCTGGTAGTTTTTGGCGATGTAACTGACAGTCTGGCCTCCTAAACTGAAGCCTAGGAGCTCAAGAGTGGACGGGTTCAAGCCTGAGTTGGTGAGCTGAATGAGGACCTCAGCTACGTGCTTTCCAACTGGTCGCATGAGGCGGCTGGCTCTGAAAGTGGAAACGAAAAGTTATGTTAAAAGATTGGGAGATTGTAAAAGTAGGGTTCTATTTCATCAAGGCGACATTTGTGACAATGCCTTAAGATATGTTGGTGGTGGACCCGGGTATGTCCTTAAACTACGTCCAACAATGAGAGGTAGGGCACAGCGAAGTACCATCACGCTTGAGTCTGGAGAAGTACTGGGGAAGTACCTCCTCCTTACAGAAGACTACAGCCATAATAGCACTGCTACTTTTCAGGTGTTGTGTTCCTGATGGTGAGTAACGTTCCCAGAGCTCCAACCCCGCCGGCAACGCGCTTGTGACTCCCCAGGTGTTGCGGGTGCCGATGCGCGACGAAAAAAAGTTATCTTATTTACTAACGATGTAGGTGTCCACAAGATAATTAAGCATTAAGCGCATTGTTTGCCCCCAAGACGACTTTAATAAAATACAACACATTCGTCAATAAATAAGTCTTAGTTTGGTGAAAAGCTGTTGAAAATTGTCACAATTCTTTGTCAAAATTGTCACGATTCTGAGTCAGAATTGTGGATGTTTTTGAACATGTTACGAAGAGTTTTAATTTATTACCTGTCACGGCAACCGAAAACAATATTCCCTTGATTATAGTAGAGATAAATTGTACAGTACTTGGGAACTCTGAAATTCACAGCTCTGAAAAGCACACCTCTGTAGCTCATCTCAGTTTTTGGTAGAGTGATGGGCATGTATCCCAGAATCTTGGGAGTTGACAATATTTCCTTCATTTCTAAGGATTGATGACATGATGAGGATTCACATGGGCTACATAGGAGTACTTACAAATAGTAGTGTACTGTGGCGAAACGCTGGTTGTCAAGCAGAATGACGTTGTACCCTCGTGCCTCGTACTCGTTGGCGAAGAGTGCGGAGATAGGGAAGTTGGTGCTGTCAAGGTAGCCGATGGCAATGAGGAGAGTCTTCCTGAAATAAGAAATCAGACTTACTTATTGCAAATAATATAATCAAAACTGTTATGAGCCATGTTGCTGCAACTTAGGCGTGTTACAACATGTTACAACAAATTATTTTTTATTATGCAGTAACGTCTGCTAGCGAATATCTTCGATATTTAAATAACCCACAACCACTGGATCACGAGCCCAGTGCACTACCAATTGTGCTATACGAGTACCTCTGAGCCTTGTCAAATTTTTCTATCTATCCCTCGTCGTATACGTCATCATGGGTGACGTGTAAACACATCTACCGCCAGCGTATTGAACATTTAACGACATCAAAGTTTCAATTCATATTGAGAATCCATCGATAACAATGTGCTACCCCTTTCTAAATTATTTTTTATTATGCAGAAACGTCTGCTAGATGTTACAACAACTTATATTTTAGGCGACATGTTTCGGGTTAGCTCTGGTACCCATGGTATATCGCTCAACAGCCGCAGGCAGCAGTGAGCGACACCCCTCAATGCGAGCGGTGTGTCCTGACTCGGCTTGAAAATGGGTACCAGAGTTTACCTGAAACATGAGTTTATTCGTTTGTAAGCAAATGGCGGCCAATATCGGCCAAGAGCATGTCGGACTATATTTTCCATTTCATATATTTTTCTTAAACATTAGACAACAATAAGGTCTGGCCTAATAGGGGTAATTCTGCCTATGAAGTCGACGTTCCTGGGTTCAAATCTCATTTTCCTCGCGTTGTTCCGGCATTTTGCCACGAGTCCTGA
Source organism: Grapholita molesta (assembly GCA_022674325.2). NCBI lineage: Eukaryota > Metazoa > Arthropoda > Insecta > Lepidoptera > Tortricidae > Grapholita > Grapholita molesta. Next base: position 1,420,920 of record CP053141.2, on the reverse strand, counting down.
GCCTGAGATCCGCTTGGTAAATAATCCAGGAATTGGCGTAGGCACTAAGCTACGAAAGCTACTGCCACCTGACCTTCCAACCCTAGTAAACTAGGCCTTAATGTAAATAGTCAGGTTTCCTCCCGATGTTTTTCATCACCGAAAAGCGACTGGTAAATGTCAAATGATATTTCGTACATAGGTAAGTTCCGAAAAGGAGTTTTTTTTTATCACAAAGGTGGCAAACGCGTAGACGGATTGCCTGATGGTAAGCAATTACCGTCGCCCATGGGCACTCGCAACACCATGGGAGTCACAAGCGCGTTGCCGACCTATAAGTGGGTTGGAGCTCTGGGAACCTTATTCACCATCAGGAACACAAAACTACATACCTGAAAGATAGCAGTGCTATTATGGCTGTGGTCTTCTGTAAGAAGGTACTTCCCCAGTTGGGCTTCTCCAGATTCAAGCGTGATGGTACTTCGCTGTGCCCTACCTCTCATTGTTGGACGTAGTTTAAGGACATACCCGAGTCCGGGGATTTACAAGTCGCACGCTCTTACCGCTAGGCCACCAGCGCTCTCAAATCCCAATAAGAGCATTAATTTGTGCAAAGAACATAGATATATTTTTGTGCGGTGTTTCCTATGTATTTCAGTATTTGTATCGTTGGCTGAGTAATTCACTAGTCTTCTTGAGCTTACCGTGGTGCTCAGTAAATTTGTGTAAGAATGTTCTGTAATATTTATTTATTTGTGGTAGTCCATATGGAAAGCTACCTTATGGCGCTTGGCGCTTACGCTATTGTTAGTGACGCTTCAATACTAATGTGACACTTTGCAACGTAAGCGCCAAGCGCCATAATGTACCTGTCCATGTGGACTACCACATTTATCCAACCTGTTGAAGTCTACCCTGGGATCCTGGGCTATGTTCCTAGCGTTCCAGTAGGAGTACCGCTTCCTAGTGCGTCCAAGACCTTGGACGATGAAGAGCAGGTACCGGAGCTGGCTGCGAGGGATGGTGGATGGCTTTGATGACCCTGGACCTGACAAAACAAAATAAATAAATAACGACAATCTTACACAAATCGACCTAGTCCTACGGTAAGCTCAGTAAGGCTTGTGTTGTAAGTACCTACTTTATGACGACATTTTAAATAGATAAATACTTAAGCCCTACAACCCCCGCCGCCTACAACTTTTCTCTGCTTTGCCTAAAGGTTGACTGGTAGAGAATGTCTTGTAGCATTAAGTCCACCTTTTGTACTTTTGGTCTTTTGTGCAATAAAGGTTAAATAAAAAAATACATAGAAAACACCCATGACTCAGGAACAGATATCTGTGCTCATCACAAATAAATGCTCTGACTGGGAATCGAAACCAGAACCATCGGCTTCATAGGCAGGTTCACTACCCACTAGGCCAGACCGGTCTACGCAAAACAATTTTTTAATAGTTAATTATCGGCTACTTCTATTTTTACTTGAACAAGTATTCATTTACAAACTTTATACTAATACTCGTAAGAATTAAAGAAAAAAGACCCTCGAGGCATTGTACCAAGGATGCTAGCAGCATTTCCTCATTATAACGCATTACTGATACGTTATGCGAGAAAGCCAGCTCTTCGATCACCAGTTACATCAACCAGACGCTTCTCGATTTCCGCAAAAAGTTTGTGCGCACTGGGACCCCGTGGTCCTAGCCTAGCATTCACGCCAAACGGTACAAAATTGGACGCTCTGTCCAGGCTCAATTATATTTTATGTAGCAATCAAGAAACATCTAGAAACAAAGAAGAATATGATATATTCTTTCAGAGTTTCAAAAAATAGCTGCTTCGAACCAACTTAGAAGACTATACGTATTTTAATGAAGTACTTTTAATATGTCGTTTTCAAATGAGACACAAGGTTTAGTATGTCGTGATAATTATCTTTACTTATCATCTCGGTCAAAGCTTTTTCTTCTTCTTTTAAAATATGACTTCCAACAATGGATTTGATAGCTGTTAGTCCAAATTGTAATTCGTCCAAGTAGCGATTTGTCCATTACGTGGTTCGTCATCATTTATGCCGTTCGCCCATATCGCGATTCGTCCAAGTCGAATAAAATAACAAATAAGTGTTAGCGATTGTTATAATCAAAAAGTAAATAAAGAACGAATTAATCTATGAGAGCGGTTTGGATGTCTGGATGCACGAACAAAACGCAAGTCTAAACGCAGCCTAAAGAAGAAGCGAGAAAGAAAAAAAACGTAAGAGAGAAAAACGAGGGAAAATGGTTGTTGATGTAAGTATATGAACCTAAAATTTATAAATAAATCCATTTAACAAATAATAAAGATTGTATTATAAGTGAAATAACATATCAATGCTCTTATAGCATGACGTTGTTCGGTAGTAGGCCTTGCGTTTTGTAAAGTGGTAGCTGGACTTTACAGAAAGCTAAGAAGCGGCCGTGACTCCGGGACTGCCGGGTGTTGACCACAATAGTGGTGGAACGCGTTTTGAAATCAATTCTTCATTAGCTGCACAATTCCTCTGCCTAGGCTCGTTTATTTAGATTTAGATTAGATTACATGACGCAGTGTAAGTGACAAGTGGAGATTATGTAGGTTTTATAACAATTTTATATGATGTAAGGCGTTTGTTATAGTTTCTAGAGCGATTTATAACGTAATGAATTAAATTATAGTCTGGGTTGTGTTTTATGGTTTGTAGACGTTACATTGTAGCAGTTACAAATACTTAGGTATTACTCAAATGCAATTAGAGAGGAATATAAATAGCTGTGTGATGCCGGCTGACTAGAATAGCACCACCCAATCTCCTCCTGCGGGCGTCGTAAGAGGTGACAAAGGTAAAAATCTTACGGACGAGCAGCAGCATCCGTCGAATCTCAAGCGTGGCGACTATGGCAACTACCCCCATGATGATACAAGTCATATTTGTGGGAGGCCTATGTCCAGCAGTGGCCTGCATACGGCTGAAATGTATGTATGTAGAAATAGCTGAAATCCATATTGATTTTGATGTAAATGTATGTGTTCCTAATGCGGACTGCTAAGAAATGGAATTCGCTCCCTTCGTCTGTATTCCCGGAAAGATATAATTTGGGTTTTATCAAGGCAAGAGTGAATGGGCTGTTACTGAACCAGCGTGCACCCTCGACCTCGTCAACACTTACCATCAGGTGTGACAGAGGTCAAACGCTGGTCAAACTTGTAGAAAAAAGACATGTTATCTTCGTGTAAGGCTGAATTTTGCGATTTGCGAGCGAGTTTGTATGGAGGCGAACGCTGCGAGTTCGCCGCGTACGAGTTTTGTATAGAAATTGCTTGCGGTTCCCCTTGTTTACGCATAATTTGTTTTGTCATAATTTTAAACCGCATACCCAGAGTTGTTATAATTGTATATGAGCAGAAATTGATCTCGCATAATTCTGTTTTGCCGAGTTCTGTTACGCAGAACTAAACTAAGCCGAATGGTCGATACGCATAATTTGGAAAGCCCGAATTATTACGATTTTTTTTCCAGGAGTGCGTTTCTGTTGTGGTCGCAGTTCCAACCTAACCTAGCCGAAATTGTTTTTCTGTTGTGGTCACAGTTCTAACCTAACCTAACACACTTTCGGACATTCGGCCTCAATAATAGTATGCTAATATATTTTCGGACAAAGTAGTATTCGGCTACTAAAGAATTAGGCTAAATAAAAATCGGCGACATTAACATTCGGCGTAAATAAATTATGCGTAACTTGGTATGCGTATTAAGATTCGGACAAAACAAATTATGCCAAATAAAGGGAACCCATTTCTTGCAAATCGCCCAAGTGTGATAACTCCCTTAAACACAGCAAAAATCTATGTGCACACATGTGTGAAGTTATATTACGTAATTAAAATTAGTACTCAGGTGTCCTAACACTTTGTATTATTGATTACAATTGGCAATAAAGACGAGATAATAAGGTACTTAAACACACGCAACAACTATTAATTAAAACATACAAGGTTTTTACTATTGTCCACACTAGTGTATTGTTCCTTGGACGGCAATGCTGGCTGACGACTCCATCTTACAAGAAGTTAAACCCCTTTGCGGCTGTCATCCGAGTGTCTATGCCTAGGAGGAATAATGACTGGAGAACGCATCCGCGAGCGCCAGTAAGGGACAACATTGTGACCGGTTTTTTTTTTATGACATAGGCGGCAAACGGCGCAGACGGATTGCCTGGTGGTAAGCAATTACCGTCGCCCATGGGCACCCGCAACACCAGGGGAGTCACAAGCGTTACCGGCCTTTAAGGGGGGTTGGAGCTCTGGGAACCTTACTCACCATCAGGAACACAACACTACATACCTGAAAGGTAGCAGTGCTATTATGGCTGTGGTCTTCTGTAAGGAGGAGGTACTTCCCCAGTTGGGCTGCTCCAGATTCAAGCGTGATAGTCATCGCTGTGCCCTACCTCTCATTGTTGGACGTAGTTTAAGGACATACCCGGGTCCAAAAAGCCTCTTAGAGGAAAAAGTCTCTTGGACATAGCCCATTACGCCATCAAACAAAAACAAATCCATACTTTCAATCAAACCATTTTATATCACTTTGCCATGGTATAGATGAAAAACTTAACTGAAGCATCATGTCTATTGTATGTAGTTGTGCAGATAATTAATATGGAACTTTATTTATTATTTATTATTATTATTTTTAAATATACTACAAAAAAAATTATACAATTCAAAGTCCTGCAAAACTGTTTGGACAGTTTGTCTGCGGGAAGGCTTATATAGTATAATTATACACAACAAAGTTAAGTCTTACATTTTATTACATTTAGTAATGTGCTTAATAAGTATTTTTTCAGCTTATTTTTAAACTTTTTTACATTTTGCTCGTGTCGGATATCTTCAGGCAAGCTATTTAAAAAGTATGGTAGGCGTTTCTTTAACGTCCGGTCTCCATAGTAGTTGTTAACTCTAGGCACCTCCAGCTTGCCTGCAGACACCGCCCGGGTGGCGTACTTACGTCAACATTTGTGTCATGTAAAAAATTACACCCTGTAGAACGCCGAAATGCGTGTACGCGTGAAAAACTTGGCTAAAGCACCCGGCCTATGTACTTAGTAACGTGTGACGCATGTCGACGTTATATATTCAAATTTTGACGTAAGTTCCATATTAATTATCTGCACAACTACATAGACATGGTGCTTCAGTTAGTTTTTCACCTACTCGATTACGCGTGCAACAAACAGGCATACAGGAATGCAAAATACATGGGAAGTGAATAAAAAGCGATTTCCTATTACGTATTAAAGTGAGGTTACGTTCGCTTTAATTTGTCGCGTCCTGTTTCATACAGTCGCCATCAGATATATCGGAGCTGTGGAGGTGGTCACAAATATCGGAACACGCACTTTATATCCTTGATTTAAAAAAAATACAACGACGGTGGCAAACAAGCGTACGACCCGCCTGATGGTAAGCAGTTACCTTACCCTATGAACGCCTGCAACTCCAGAGGATTCACATATGCGTTGCCTACTCTTTAAGAACCTATACTATACTATAAACTATATAGTTTACTATTTTTTATTATGCAGATATTTTTTTATCTCTTATTAACGTCACTGTGACAAGGTTCGAAGTGGCCTCGAAATCAAATTGGTTGACTGTACAAGCGATAGAACACACATACGGATCGCGGTCTATACCATGTCCTCGGTCCACGTTGTGGGGGATCTGCACACGCTGTGCCTTCCGGTACTAAATTAGGATGCCATACGATGAAAGGTATGTACTGTCGTGTCACGGTCAAAGATATAGATGCGGTTAAAGTGGCATAATATGTATACATGCACCTTATTGTCTTACTATACTATGTCACATGTTTTTGGACCCGTGTATGTCCTTAAACTACGCCCAACAATGAGAGGTAGGGCACAGCGAAGTACCATCACGCTTGAGTCTGGAGCAGCCCAACTGGGGAAGTACCTCCGCCTTACAGAAGACCACAGCCATAATAGCACTGCTACCTTTCAGGTATGTAGTGTTGTGTTCCTAATGGTGAGTAGGGTTCACAGAACTCCAACCCCCTTAAAGGACGGCAACGCGCTTGTGACTCCCCTGGTGTTGCGGGTGCCCAAGGGCGACGGTAATTGATTTACCATCAGAGCCCTGAGTGTAAGTTTTTAACATAACTTTACTTCACGAACGCGTTTGCGTTTTCCATATAAATAACATGATCACTTACGCGTCTGTAAACGTTTTTTTACGTCAAAAGAAACTTACACTAGAGCCTCAGGTAATCCGTCTGCTCGTTTGTCGCCTTTGTCATAATAAAAACATGTAAATAAATATTTTGGCACTTTGTTTGAATCTTGCTTTGACTGTATCCCATTTCTCTAAATAATCCCAGTTTTATAGGACTGAAGAAACCGGACTAATCTTAAGGCCTAGTTTACTTAGTTGGAAGGTGCCATCTGACCTTCCAATCGCCTTTGTAATCGTAACCAAGCGGAACCCAGGTTCCCTGGAGCCGTAGCAAAATGTCAACCTTAGTCAAAAATAGATGTACCGTACGTCATCAGATAAATCGGAGCTGTGAAGGTGACCACAAACATCTGAACAACGCCTTGACAAGGCGATAAAGTGCATGTTCAGATATTTGCAAGAGCGATGATATAATTATGTATGTCTTTTTAGTAGCTAAGTAAGATATTTTTATTATTATTTATTAAGTTAAGTCCCGTTTATTTGTAATAATATGTAAAAGTGAAAGGTTAAATCAGTATAACTTTATTAGCTTAAAAATAAATAATATCCTAGTTGAATCACATTTTCTCACTGCATCCACCGCAACACATTCCAAATAGAAATATAGTTGACTGATAGAGAATGCCTGAATGGCATTAAGTCCGCCTTTTGTACAATTTGTTACATGCAAATTCAAAATTCAAAATTGGCACACCCAATTAACGAAAGTTGTTAAGAAAAGTTAAACCACTGTCAGTTTCGTGACGACAATTAAGTATGAAATCTTTATGAAGATCGACTTTTGCCTTTAATTAGGTTGTAATATCGATTGAAGTTTATAAAATTAACATCAAAACCAAGTTTTTATCGAAATTTAATGCTTAATTGTCGTCACGAAACTGACAGTGATTTAACTTTTCTTAACAACTTTCACTAATTGGGTGCACTATTTTTTGAAAACTCCCACATAAGAGGAGTTCAAAAAGGCTTATTTATTTATGTAAGCAAGAGTAATTTCTCTAAGAAATCCCATACAACAACAAGCCCTATTGACAAAAAGGTATTCCTTTTTAAAAATGCTCCTCATAACATGTCCTGTATATAGAACAGATAAACATACAAACAGCCATGAAGCCTTTCGGGTAACCCTCCTCCGCCCTCCGATCCATTTGCACACAAAAACACAAACTCACAAGCACAATACACACACAAACTTTCATTTTCAATGTCACATCACTATTCCCTAAAATCTAAAAACGTCGGAATCCGCGGCTTCATTGCAATAAAAAAACAAAGGCAAAGTCCGTTAGATCAGCCGGTCAGACTCGAACTGAGCTAATAGTTACAAGTTTTAAGAAGTAGGCGAGTAGATTACAACATTCGTTGCGAAAACGGGACGTAAGATAACTTAATTTATAATACTGTCAAAGGGCGAATGGAGGATGAGATTATTTTCTCACTACAAGGTCAAGCTTGTGCACGATTTTGGAAAACGTACGCACTTGCACGGGCGGGTTCAAAGGTCATGGCATGGCGTATTTAATCTTGTCAAATTGAACTAAGAACAAACCAAGTAATACTACTATATAAATTAAAAATTTAAATAGATTCATATACTTAAGAAAAAGCGACGAAGACGGGATCCCGTCTCGAACGCCGGAGGTCTCCGTCGCTTTTTCTTCTATCGTCTCTTTCAATTCTATTTCAATTTTTTCTTGTCAAATTGTTAACTTCAATGGTAGGGCGGGACACGTTGCACAAAGAACCGATTGTAATTGGGGCGTAAAGGTTCTCGAGTGAAGAGTAAGCGGACTTGGTAAAGATCGCGGGAATCCACGGATGCGGATGCGGGTGGTGGAAAACCGGTCATTGTGGGTCGCTATGGGGGAGGCCTATGTCCAGCTGTGGGCGTCCTTCGGCTGATATGATGATGAAACTGGCAGTGGGCGGGGCACATTGCGCGCAGAACCGATAGCCAATGGGGCGGAAAGGTTCTGGAGTGGCGACCACGAACTGGAAGACGTAGCGTAGGTAGCCCTCCCACAAGCTGGACCGACGACCTGGTGAAGGGATGCGGGATGCCGCTGGATGTGAAAGGCGTAAGAGCGGTCTTTTTGGGTCGTTTTGGGTCTTTTGGCTGACATGATGATGATGATGATTTAATTTGCAATGATAGTAAGTTAAATCTAAAGAAGGCCCTTGAGGCATTGTACCAAGGATGCTGGCGGGTCCTCGTGGTATCGCAATGCTGATACGTTGTGCGAGGAGGCCGCTAGCTCTTAGGCCACCAGTTACGTCAACCAGACGCTTCGCAATTACTGCAAAAAGTTTGTACGCGCTGGGACCCCATGGACATAGCGTATCTAACTTTCTACCCCAAACGGTACAATATGGTATTCTCTGCTCAAGCTCTTAATTTTTGTAGCAACCAAGAAACATCTAGGAAACAAAGAAGAATATGATATATTCTTTCAAAGTTCCAAAGAATAGCTATTTCGAAGCAACTGACAACCGGTCTGGCCTAGTGGGTAGTGACCCTGCCTATGAAGTCGATGGTCCTGGGTCCGATTCCCAGTCAGGGCATTTATTTGTGTGAGGAACACAGATATTTGTTCCTGAGTCATGGGTGTTTTCTATGTATTTAATTATTTATATGTATCTATCTATTATGTATATCGCCGTCTAGTACCTACAACACAAGTCTTCCTGAGCTTACCGTAGGACTAGGTCGATTTGTGTCAGATTGTCTCGAAATATTTATTATTATTTTAACTTAGAAGACTGTAAGTATTTTAATGAGGTACTTTTAATATGTTGTCTTATACGGCACAAGGTCTAATACGTCGTTATGATAATTATCTTTACTTATCATCTCACGAATATACAGCATCGTTGCTAAAGGGTTAGGTCGTTCCCATAATCAACAATTAAATGATGCATCATCTTAGAAATTCAATGTTAAGTGATATCTTGACATTTTAAACTCTAAAACTACTAAAAAAGAGCGGAGGCGGAATCTAGAGTAATGCTACCGCCACACATTCGCGCGAGTAGCGAGGAGAGACGCGAGCACGCATATGTACACGGACGTCTCGCTATTCCTCTCGTCCCTCGCATCGTGTTTTTGTATAGGCAAAGTTTCGTCGAACGTTTCGACGAATAGCGAGGCGAGTGACGAGCCAGCATGTCTAATCGCGGGGAAAGTTATGTATGTCAGTCGTTAGTCTTGAAGGATACATTTTTAGACTCCGCCTTCTGAGGAAACATTTTGGGGTAATTGTGCAGACTTATAATGCGACAGGTCTGGCCTAGTGGGTAGTGAGTGTAGTGACCCTGCCGATGAAGCCGACGGTCCTGGCTTCGAAACCTAATAAGGGCATTTATTTGTGTGATGACAGATATTTGTTCCTGAGTCATGGGTGTTTTCTATGTATTGTATTTATATATTATAAAAATGCATTCTGCATGCTATTGCCAATCCATTCTGCTTTAAGGTTGATTATCTAAAAAATGTATAATAATCTGAAAGCTAATTAACCTTAGAGCAGAATGGATTTACAGGAGTTTGAAGTTAAGGGACACATAAAGTTGGTTGAGTGCTCACAACACAAGCCTTCTTGAACTTACTGTGAGGCTCTGCCAATATGTGTAAGAATGTCCTGTAATATTTATTTATTTATTATACGATTTCAAGCTAACATGGTCGTTCAAAGTATTTTATGTCGTGAACGTGATCGAGTTTCAAGTGAGAATGCAAACGGTAGTAGTGAAAGTGATATTCCACAAACAAAAAGCATCAGAAAGAGGGTAGATCGCTACAGAGTGTGGTTTAACCACCGTCAAATTTCGCAGTATTTCAGCTATTCCGTGAGGCGCTTGCAACAGTGCCGAAAACTCATTCAAATTAACATACATGGTAACTCTCCAGTTTTAAGTAATAGTTGTAATATGCAGACTTAATTCGTCATTTATGTATTATCAATCGCAGTACACAACAAAATCTATAAATTGGAAGTAAGTTGTCATCCTAAGACCAATCGATTTTTCAATAGCGCCTACGACATATAAATAGCAATAAGTAATAATGTGTGTGGTGTTTTTTTTTCAGGCGCTCGAATGTGAATGTGAATGAGAAGTGAATTAAGGCCAAAAATTGTGATTGCAATGTATCAAATTGTGATTGCACTGCATTTGCAAAATAGATTAATTTATGCACACTTATTGCATAAAAGGATCACGCTGTCTCTTTCTTGCAATTGTACTTATCATATTACTTGTACCTATTGAAAGGGGTAACTCACGTTTTATAAGTCAAGTATTGCTCGATGTCTCACTCTGTAACGAGGAGCATAAACATGAGCCGTTCGCCTTGGCCGACCGACTATAATACGAGTTATAAAACACGAAATTATCCGTTTCCATACTCATGATATAGTCAATATAAGTTTAATTATTAAACAGAAGTTTAAAATTATTATCTATCCACACTTATCACCCCAAAAGTGAACATTTCGGAAATAAGGTAGTAAAAAATCGCCTACCCACCCCTCTAACGTTTAAACTGCATGTCCAAAACATATGAAACAATCATGAAAGCACAGCTTAATAAAGACTCAAGGAAAAATATTTTGAACTTGAACCGGCGCTACCGCGAAAAACGATATATTCGTATAAAAGAGAATTGCATATTTATTTTATAACATTATTATAATTACTTAATCGTTTATAATCGGCGACATTAAAATAGAAATAGCCTTGCACCTAATAGTTTCCACTGGAAGGTTACAAACAGCTCGCCATATCTGTGACCCAATGGAAAAAAGGTTTAAGTTTCATACATGATGTATGACTTTCAGCCCTTTTTCAATAAAGCTACAGATATTACTGTAGGAACGTATACCGTACCCTGTCATTTACTAAACGCAAATGTTCCGTTTTACGATTTACAGTCGACGCGACGTCGACGACGTCGTCTCGACATGACGGAACCGCCAGAAACGAAATTGCGTTATGATATGACAGACCTCAAATGAAACTCAAATATTTACTATTCGAGTTTCATTTTAGGCGCATTTCATATTATATTTTGTTGGTATATGTATCATGGTGCAATTTATACTAGGTATCTGTGGTTCATCTGTCGGTAGTCTGTGTGGGTAGTGACCCTGCCGATGGTCCTGGGTTCGATTCCCAGTCAGGGCATTTATTTGTGTGATGAGCACAGATATTTGTTCCTGGGTCATGGATGTTTTCTATGTATTTAAGTATTTAAATGTTATCTATCTCTTATATAATATCTTCGTCTAATACCTACAACATAAGTCTTACTGAGCTTAGTGTAGGACTAGGTCGATTTGTGTAAGATTGTCCCGAAATATTTATTATTTATTCATTATTAACTGTACAACTTCACCCCGCTATAATATACCTTCACGATATCGTCGTTACCTACGTAATGTATAAAAGCGACCAACCTAAGTTGCCAACTTACCACATACAAAGTTTCGAAATTAATTGGACTTATAAACATTGCGAGACTGAAAAACTTACGATAAACAATGCTAATTGGATAACTATTTTAAAATATAAGTACTAAATACAATGCTACTTATCCTATTTCAAAATTAAAATACTACTAGTGGTAAAGCGTAAGTCAATTTTTCTATGCTTGTCTTATTTTTAGTACGTAACGTAAGTACTAGTTTTCAATTTTCACCTCGGCCCTTCTATGATAATGTAATGTAAGAGAGGGAAAGGTAAATTAGATCCAGATGCCCAGTGATTTGAAAAGTACATATGAGTTAACGTAAGTATTTATCTCTTAGGCAGTGACATTCTAGAAGGAATAATGACTGGAGCACGCATCCGCGTATGCCAGTAAGAGACAAAGATACATTCGCTTTTGCAGCCCAAAATGTTACAGTTTACTATAGTTTTACTTTACAGGACACTCTTTAAATAACAAAAATATAGACGACTTCAATTGTATTAGTATTAGCATAGCAGCATTATTTGACAGTACTGAAAGGTTCTGTATGAAGGGGAAGAAAAATATGTGAAACTATGACAAGTACGGACGAACATAGAGCAGTCTTTGTCATACATATGGAAAGTTACATAAGACCGTCCCTTTCGATCGTGGTGTTATTATTAGCACGCGCCTTGTCTAGTTAAATGGTATATCTATGGTGCAATTTAAAATGTTAACATTTTGTATTATTTGCAATCGGGACAAATAAGCGTTTATCATGGCAACACCGGCAAAACGTCAAATTGTCGCAATGACGCAAGCCGCCTGACACACGGGCAAAATCCTTCACGATCTTTAAATCATTTTTAAAAATGGTGTGTCTTTCTCGCGGGTTTCCATCTAAATTCAATCAATTATTACTAAAATGAACTATTAAACGTTGAGCTAACACGCGAGCGCATTACACAATCCAAATTGCTAATGAAATTACGTTTATTGTGCGAAGTGTTTTTCTAGTCAATACTTTATAGTCAGTTCGATCTGTGATGTTTGTAATGATTGTTATTTAAAGCGTCTTACGTAAGTATTTAGCATATTACTGTTGTTAAACATTAATTAGAGTAGCTAGAGAATAAGTTGACGAGTTTCTTTAGCCCTATTATTCCGTAATTTCGTTGAGCGACACCCCTTTTTATGAATCGCATGTCGATGTTAGTAGGATAAAATTGATGTAATTATATTATTGTATTGTAGCCTTGTAGGTTGTGCGACTGTTTCCGAAGCGTGCAAGGTTGCCAGTCATTTGCCAGTCCATCTAGAATAAACGAGCAGAGAAGCCATTTCCTACTTGGCATTAGAAATATTTTTGATATACAAACAGATGTTGCGGAAGTGATCAGGAATGAGGAATGTATACCTTATATTTATTGGATTATGATTGGGTTTTGCATTAGCTCTGCTTTGTTTGTTATTTCAAGTATTTAATTTGGATAGACAGATGAAGCTGGGATGGTTATGATTCCAAATTGTTATCATAACAAACTATACATACCTATATGCATAGTGTACTAAATTACGTAAATAATATTTTAACCATTATTTTTAAATTACTTGTTCATTTACATGTAAGATACTAAGGTATCAAGAAATACTGAAATAGTAAATTATATAAAAAAAAGTGTTAGAATTATTTTTGAGAAATATAACTAAAAGTTATAATAACATGGCTCACTCATGTTTTTAAAATAAATAAATGTATATTACAGGGCACTCTTACATAAATTGACTGAGCCAGGCGGCAAACTCTAGAAGGCTTGTGTTGTAATTCTTAAATACATAGAAAACAACCATGACTCAGGAAAAAATACCTATGCTCATCACACAAATAAATAGCCTTACTGGGATTTGAACCCAGGACCATTGTATTCATAGGTAACATAGGCCAAACCTGTCGGCATTATTTATTTAGTCACCCCCGTGTTATTTTGGACACATCACCTTAACACTTTGGACAGTATGCCTATAGGCGTCGTCGTATTTCCTATGGTCTATGACAGATGATGTCATTTACTGTCCACCAACGTGTTAAGGAATGAGTGAAAAAAATGAACCTGTCTCTATCACTCTCTTATGCCTTAATTAGAGTAAAATATAAGGATGCTATGATAACGGGGAGGCCTATGTTCAGCAGTCGCCGTCTTATGGCTGAGATGATGATGATGAGAAGGATGCTTGAAATATATGAACTTCAATATTAGCGGTACCAAGCAAGGTGTTGTCAGATTTTTTTGTGGCCTTGACATAGTGAGATATTGCCAGTGACTGGACAGACAATTTTTTTTATACCATGTTGAGTTAACTGGCTGAGTGATTAGTCTGTTTTGTAGACACATTTTCCAGTCTTTGCCTCATTGTTAGATCTGTAAATATATAAATAAATAAATAAATATTTCAGGACAACCTTACACAAATCGACTTAGTCCTACGGTAAGCTCAGTAAGCCTTGTGTTGTAGGTACTAGACGACGATATATATAATAGATAGATATATATAAATACTTAAATACATAGAAAACACCCATGACTCAGGAACAAATATCTGTGCTCATCACACAAATAAATACCCTGACTGGGAATCGAAGCCAGGACCATCGGCTTCACAGGCAGGGTCACTACCCACTAGGCCAGACCGGTCGTCAAATAAATATACATATTACAGGACACTTTCACATTTCAGCCGTATGCAGTCCACTGCTGGACATAGGCCTCCCACAGATATGACTTGTATCATCTTGGGGGTAGGCCATAGTCGCCACGCTTGGCAGGCGGGTTGGCGACTGCAGTAGCTGTAGATTGGGTTTCGACAGACGCTGCTGCCCGTCCGTAGGATTTTTCCCTTTGTCGCCTCTTACGACACCAGCGGGAGGAGATGGAGTGGTGCTATTCTAGTCAGCCGGCATCACATGGCATAACAGAACATCCTTACACAAATCGACTTAGCCCGCGGTAAGCTCAAGGCTTGTGTTGTCATTACTCAGCCAATGATATATATAATATACAAATACTTAAATACATAGTACATTTTGGCCTAGTGGGTAGTGACCCCGCTTGTGAAGCCGATGGTCGTGGGTTCGATTCCCAGTCAGGGCATTTATTTGTGTGATGAGCACAGATATTTGTTCCTGAGTCATGGGTGTTTTCTATGTATTTAAGTATTTATATGTATGTATCTATTATATATATCGTCGTCTAGTACCTACAACACAAGCCTTACTGAGTTTACCGTAGAACTAGGTCGATTTGTGTCGGATTGTCCCGAAATATTTATTATTATTATTACATAGAAAACACCCATGACTCAGGAAAAATATATTTGGGGATAGTACGTAACCAACAAATCCAATAAGATACAGTTTCTTTGTACAGTCAACGTTAATTTATTAATTTTATGAGAGGTAGGGCACAGCGAAGTACCATCACGCTTGAATCTGGAGAAGCCCAACTGGGGAAGTACCTCCTCCTTACCAGACCACAGCCATAATAGCACTGCTACCTTTCAGGTATGTAGTGTTGTGTTCTTGATGGTGAATAAGGTTCCCAGAGCTCCAACCCACTTATATAGGTCGGCAACGCGCTTGCGACTCCCTTGGTGTTGCGGGTGCCCATGGGCGACGGTAATTGCTTACCATCAGGCAATCCGTCTGCTCGTTTCCCACCTTTGTCATAAAAAAAATATTCAGAAGAACAATGTAACTCAGCATTACAGTAGACACCAATGCGCTGAGAAACTAAGCAATAACATATACAATACATAATCTTAATCAAATAATAAAAAAATAACTTATTTATAGTAAGGTGCTGGATGGCCTATCATCCATCAACTCACAAAACCTCAGGCATTCACGGCACACAGCCGTCCATCTCCAAGCAAACAGGTCACATTCAGGTGATGATGTCAGCGCATTGAGGAGTGTTAACGCACAAGGAAGGAAAGTTAAAGATATGTATACACTTTGTATCTTATTGCTTTGTAATAAGATGCAAAAGTGTATAACAGTGTGTATTTTTCATACGGCGTTTTTTTTTTTTATGACATAAGCGGCAAACGAGCGGACGGATTGCCTGGTGGTAAGCAATTACCGTCGCCCATGGACACCCGCAACACCAGGGGAGTTACAAGCGCGTTGCCGGCCTTTAAGGGGGGTTGGAGCTCTGGGAACCATACTCACCATCAGGAACAACACTAAAGACCTGAAAGGTAGCAGTGCTATTATGGCTGTATATTGTACGTATATTGTAGTGGCGATTAGTATTGGACCTCAAGAACCTATTTACATTAATTTTGTTAAAAACATTAGGTTATTTTTATTTCATACATAAAAATTAAGCACGTAATGTATTGCATCCATAGTAATTAACGTACGATGCGTCTTGTCATGTCAAAATAAGTTGGACTGCGTACATTGCTGCCCGGTCAGACTTAAAAAAATCGTTACAATTATGTTGTAACACTATTTAACAAAATGATTAACATAATACGAGGCGTATTACTGGATACTGTATGTGGGCAACTTATACGCCCGTATGAAAAATACACACTGTATATATCTTTGGCGTTGACTGTACATTGTTTGAATTTTTTTTTTTTATGACATAGGCGGCAAACGAGCAGACGGATTGCCTGGTGTTAAGCAATTACCGTCGCCCATGGGCACTCGCAACACCAGGGGAGTCACAAGCGCGTTGCCGGCCTTTAAGGGGGGTTGGAGCTCTGGGAACCTTGCTCACCATCAAAAACGATATCTTAGATTTGTATTTGTAGCTATGCAAAAATGTACTATCCCCGACAATTTTTTTAAGAAAAAAATACCACTGCAATGTGTACCTTAACATTAATACTATAAGGTGCAAATTGCAGTAAGTAGTGGCAACTTCGCTGCTGACTGTACTTGGAAGTAGGAGTCACTGATGATCTTCCTCGCGTTGTTCCATGGCTCATAGTAGCCTGGGGTCTGCTTGTCAACTAATACCAGGATTTGGCGTAGGCACTAGTTTTACGAAAGCAACTGCCATCTGACCTTGGAAGGTAAACTAAGCTTCATTGGAATTAGTCCGGTTTCCTCACGATGTTTTTCCTCCTACTCCTATTTTTTTTTATTCTACGACGGTGGCCAACAGGTATACGGCCCGCCTGATGGTAAGCAGTTACCATAGCCTATGGACGCCTGCAACGCCAGAGGATTCGTATGCGCGTTGCTTACCCTTTAAGAACCTTATACACTCCTTTTTTGAAGAATTCCAAGTACAGTCAGCAGCGTAATTGCCAAGCAAGTCAGGTGTTCGCAATGATGCTTGACGCGCTCTTATTCCCTTGACAATAAAGTCGCGTTTAGGTCATTTTGGGCCGGGTGTTGAGAACGATCTTGATCTTGACTCGCTCTTATTCCCTTGACAATAAAGTCGTGTTTTGAACGCGCCCGCGTAGCAACTTGTGCCGCCTACCGTACGACGTCATCAGCTTGTAATTACCATAAGTAATGATATCATGATGATGTAAGCACCTGAATCACCGCTCCAATGATTTTACGGTGTTTATAATGTTTCATGTTTACTAATACCCGTAATTGGACCCGGGTATATCCTTAAACTACGTCCAACAATGAGAGGTAGGGCACAGCGATGACCATCACGCTTGAATCTGGGGCAGCCCAACTGGGGAAGTACCTCCTCCTTACAGAAGACCACAGCCATAATAGCACTGCTACCTTTCGGGTATGTAGTGTTGTGTTCCTGATGGTGAGTAAGGTTCCCAGAGCTCCAACCCCCCTTAAAGGTCGGCAACGCGCTTGTGACTCCCCTGGTGTTGCGGGTGCCCATGGGTGACGGTAATTGCTTACCATCAGGCAATCCGTCTGCTCGTTTGCCACCTTTTGTCATATAAAAAAAAAAAAAAAGCAACGCTCATATATGGATGAAACTATTAAAAATATTCTTTTCGGATTTTCCTTTAATATGTTGTAATCAGAACCATTGTAACTATGTTTGAGCTTACATTTTAGGATAGAAACAAAAATCACATAGGCTACGAAATTTTTTTTTTAAATAAAAATGTGATTATTATTATCAGTTAAATTTTTCCTAGAACAATAACAGATTTGGTATAGTATGTTGTAAATTATATTTTAATCAGTCCACAGGAGTATCACAAAAGTCTTATATTATTCTACAGGTCACACTTTTTTATTTATTCACGATTAAAGTTACGTAAAAATCACAATTTGAGAAAAGGGCCCTTATGACCAATCACAGACGAAACATATTGATAATTACAATACGGCACAATATTAACATAATTTATTTGCTAATCTTGTATCAAAACAGCAATCCGAAGAAAAAATGTTATTATACATTTTCTAAAAATATTGATCAGTTATGAGTAATTTTCATTTAAAGTGAACGTTAAATAATCCACATAGTACCTACCTAGTCATCCCGAAACCCGAACGAGAACACAATATCTGTGCTGTTAACAGTCCGTAACCACTAAGGAGCCATTCATAAATCACGTAAGGACATTTTAGGTGATTTTTGATCCCCCTCAACTTCCTACATGGATAAAAAGTTACTTTGCAGGCCTAGGCCTTTATAGGAAATTCCATTTCCGTCCCCTTCAGTTGCCGCGCTCAAAATACCATACTTCCGAGTCTATTATAAGGAATGTAAAGACAATATTTCATTGCATGTTTGAGAAAACACCATATTCGTATTCGGTTCCTGTGGCCGAGTTCACCACAGTAGCTACATGTAGGTAGGTTTTTTACACGTTTTGTAGGTAATACATGTAGTGCAGAAGCCGTCGAGAGATATTTTGAAGTCAGTCGAAAAATGTAGTACCTACCTACACTTAAAGTAAAATTTAAAATGATCGTAGGTACCTAAAGCCCTTTTTGTTATTATACTTATGTATATAACTTAAACTTGTTTATAATATCAGATATGAGTCCCATGGATTTGCACGCATTTATAGGCTGTAGTGACTGCTTAGGTACCATCAGGACGGTCGTATCCTTGTTTGCCCCTGACATAGTATACAAAATTAGCAAAAATTGTAAACAAATACTTGTAAACAATTTTAATTATTTTATCTGCTGAGCTTTGTCATTTTTGTATGCAATTTCCCATAAGGGACCTTTTCTACTAAACTTTGAACTCAATTTTAATAAAGAAAGAATTAACGTACACAGCTGACACCAAGGTACAAACATACCCCTATTTGTATATTTTACTATTTTGCATTGAACTAAAATATGATAATTTTGAAGAGTTTTACAAAAACGCCAATATCTCCGTAACTAGAAACTGCCATAAGGGACCTTTTCTTATGGACGGTCACATTTTCTCCTCACTAGCTCGTAAAGCGCTTGTTTATCCTTTAATACGAGAGGGTAAAAACGCATTTTATCCACTAGTGATTAAAGTAAGTTGACTTCTCATATCTCTAATTGCTATGGTTTTAAAGTCTAAATTCGCGAAGCACCGCGGCGGCGGCGGCGGGCGCGGGCGAGCCTCGCTAACGCACCGAGTTTAAAATCGAATTAGAACATTCGAAAATCGCACTGGCCACCACAAGCTAACCAAGCTAAAGGCACCTTTTGTAAAAATGTTGAATGTATCTAAACGCAATGAAAAAGTTAATGCGATTATAAACGTTTTTTTTTTATGTTTCACTTTCCTCGCTGTAGTGAGGGGAAAAGTTTTGTGTTACACACGGGTGCCATTGTAATTTACTTCTCGTGTATTGAAACACTCGCTACGCTCAGGATTCTATTTTAAAACCACTCGCTTTGCTCGTGGTTAAACTATAGAATCCATTCGTTTGCTCGAGTTTCAATTCCACACTCGCAGTTAAAATACAATTTTGCACCCTTGTATAACAAATAACTATTATATGGAAAACGCAAACGCGTTCGTGACGTAAAGTTACGTTAAAAACTTACACTCAGGGCTGTGGTCGATTCACGCTCAGTACCCTTACCATGAGTTGTGACAATACGGTTTTCGATAACGAGTATCGAGTTTACTATCTGTGCATCTCTTTCGCACTAATAAAGTACAAGCGAGATGCACAGATAGTAAACTCGATACTCGTTATCGAAAACCGTAATGTCACAGCTCATGGTAAGGGTACAGAGCTCCCAGAGCTTACCGTGCTGACAGCACACCTGTACCCTTACCATGAGTTGTAACATTGAGGTTTTCGATAATGAGTTACGAGTTTACTATCTGTGCATCTCGCTTGTACTATTTTAGTGCGAACGATGCACAGATAGTAAACTCGATACTCGTTATCTAAAACCACAATGTCACAACTCATGGTAAAGGTACAGGTCCGAATCAGTTAACGCGGTCAAGGTTACGAAAATGCTGTTTTGATTCGGGCTCTAGGAGGAATATAGACTGGGGCTCGTATCCGCGTAGCAGGAATTAAGATACTTTCGCTTTTGCAGCCAAAAATGATACAGTTTCTGTAAAGCAAAACTATAGTAAACTCTTTATAACAAATACTGTTAAGGATTGGAATTCGCTCCCTTCGTTTATATTCCCGGAAACATATATACCAGGGGTTCCCAAAGTGTGCGCCGCGGCGCCCTGGTGCGCCATGGAAAGTTCAGAGGGGCGTCGTGAGTCGATCATCTATTATTATCTATCTGTAACGACGATAGATTCATCTTGTAGATGTTTAATTTTCTTCCTACCTCCCTCTAACTAAACTAACCTAACCTGACTACTATTATTGTAGGTAATGTAGGTAATCATTTCTTTCTAGTATATCTTTTTGAAATAGCTAGGACAAGGCGCCGTGACAAAATACTTATTTTGTAACTGCGCCGTAGGTTGAAAAAGATTGGGAATCCCTGATATATACCTATTCTGTATTAATTACCGCAACTTCGGTTGAAAACACACGAAAACTCCAATTGTATTTGTTTGCATCCCTACAACTTTGACAGTTCTGAATTGAAATATGTGAGACTATGACAAGGACGGACGAAAACGTTTCTGCCTAACAACCTTTTAACCTATGGGGAGTTACATAAGACCATCCCTTTCAATTGTGGTATATGCTAATATATGCTATAGTGCTACTAAGCACGCTCCGTCTACATAAATGGAAAAAGAGCCATAACTGAAAAATCTGTTTAAAAAATGACCTGCCCATATTAACAACTACAGTTAGCTAGCAGCTAGTATGGGAAGGTCTCTTTTTTTTTAAACTGATTTTTCGGTTGTCACCCCATAGTAAAAGTTGATCGGAATCATGATCATAAATCCAGAAAATATAAGTACATATCATGATTTTTGTACCGTGAAGTACCCACAACACGAGCCTTCTTGAGCTTACCATGGGGCTCTGTCAATTTGTGTATTATTTATTTATTTTCATCACACTTGCTCGTCAATGGCGTTGTTACTTGCGAGAGTACAGAGCAGTTATAGCTGATTTAGCTCACACGGGCTGTTAAGTTTAGTTTTAAAAATATATAGAACTCATACTTCACTTCGGACTGAGGATGTTTCCAAACAGCCAAGGTGTATTTCATATCTTCAAAAGTTTGCTACAACCAACTTTTAATATGTATAAAACATATCTTTATATTCAATATGACTGCAATGTCATGTTTAGTATTTATTAAAAATAATTGTTTTATATTTGATTTTGATAATTGATACTATTTGGCAGGATGATCTGTCAAATTCGAAAACAAAACGCAGTTGTTAACATCATCTGTGGAAGACATTGAAAAAAGTTGACATTGTTGACAATCTTTTTTAGTGGATGAGGTCTGATTGTAGTTTTTAAAGTGTATTTTGATTTTAAGCCTACATAAGTACTAACTAATATTTAACCAACGAATTTATTTCATTGCCTCGCAAATGTGATGAAAAACATTGTGTGTACCACGGGTGGTAAGTGTATAACTAACTTGAGTCATTAAAATCCCTCCGACTTCGTCGTCGGGCTTCTAATAGACTCGCGTTTACTATACCTTACTTACCATCCTCATTGCACAATGTACTATTATTGCCGAATTTAGATTCTAATAATAATCTTCGATGCCTTAACGCCTTTTTAACTGATAATCTCCTATATCATATACGCTTTAATTTATTATCTCCGTATTCTATACACACATTATACGATAAAGATTCTATCAAATCACACAGATAAGATTTCCAAATACACTATGAATCACAAATCAGTATGATATTGTTTGTAAATTAAAAAACATGTGTGTTCAATTTTTTTTTATTTTTTAGTCAGTGACTGCCAGTGAGTTTTTGTGTATTTTATTATTATATGCATTTTTAAAAGTAAACAAATAGGTGATTAAGGATTACGTCAATAGATCTAGCACCTGATAGGTGAGACAGTATCTACAGTACAGTCGCCATCAGATATATCGGAGCTGTGGAGGTGGTCATAAATATCGGAACATGCACTTTACCGCCTTGACAATAGAGGCGTTGTTCCGATATTTGTGATCACCTCCACAGCTCCGATACATCTGATGGCGACTGTACCTATTTAAATAATAATCAGGATGAAATCTGGGTCGTGGTCTAAAAAGTGATATAGACGATCATACTTAAAAACTTTGCCCATGGGACCAATATTTAAATCGCCAAAAAAAAATTAGCTGCTCCATACTACATCGCAATTAAGTCCCAATATGCATGGAGTATTTATGCCCTATTTGTTTACATTCTTTAAAAATGCATATATGAGTGTTTTAAGACTAAAGTTATGTGTTAATAAACTCCAAAAATGAAGTTAAAAACTCTGAGTTTAGGTGAGATTATTAGAAATATAATAATTTGTTATACAAGGGAGAAAAGTTAGTTTACCTTCTCGAGAGGAGAACACTTAGCTACCGAGTGAAACACACAATTTTTCACCCCACTACCGCGAGGAAAAAAAATACTCTAAAACTTTTAAAATGTATTCAATATCATCCATCGTTTATCATGCATATTAAATAAAAGAACATCCAACAAGATAACATCAAAAAACACTTGATTAATAATAAACAATTTATATGAAATTACTTTGCACAAATGTGAATAAAATGCAACTTTGCTATCTGTTTTTAAAGAATAAAACAGTTCTTTCCGAGCTAGTGAGGTTAAAACAATATTTAGATCTTGTTGGTAAGTAGTACAGTCATGTTTAATAATAGTTTATGTTACTACTATAATTATATAGTAGTATAATCATATAGCAGTATAATTATATAGCAGTAACATAAGCTACTATTAACTTACATTAGTAAGGAATAATAAAAATACAAGTTTCATGAAAAGAAGCGACCCCGAGTTTCATAATAACGTCTAACGAGTATTTTTATGCCTAATAGGCGAGAAGAATATTTTTTGTTTATGATATAAATCGATTTGTTTCGTTGTGGGGATCAAATATCGCTATGGGATCAATTCCGTAAAAGGTAAACAAGAGTCAGAAATTAGAGTTAAAGTCTGAATCTCGCACTGTCCGCTCAAAACGCTCCTAACAAAATGATGCTTAACTAAGACGTCACGCCTAGGTCTTCGCCCACTCTAAAGCATGGAAAAATAATGCAATTTTTATTTTGATCGTAAAATAATGCGTTTACGTATATACATAAAATAAAGTGTATGGTAGCTATATAGCTACCATACATTTTATTTTTCAGAAAAATGTAAGGACCCGACTGAAAATCATTATTTTTCTTAATTTCGTAATTTTTTTAGACCTTGATGTTTATAATTTTAGGGCGTTATCACACTTGAGCGATTTGCAAGCGTTTTCTATACAAAACTCGTACGCGGCGAACTCGCTGCGTATTCGCCTCCATACAAAACTCGCTCGCAAATCGCAAGTGTGATATCAGCCTTAGGGTCAATTATCTTTGAAATATTCAGTAATTTTATTCAATATCGTCGTTATTAAGATAAATTGCTCATAAAATATCTATTTTATGTAATTTTGGTAGATATGTAACATGTGTAGTCATGCTTATTATGTAGTGACATACCATCAGCAGCAGAAGTAGCTAAAGCATTTGAGGTGTTCAAAATGAGGTCAACACGTCTCTATTGTCAAGTGAATAAGAGCGCGTGTAGGTCATTTTGAACACTTCAAACGTTTAGCAACTTGCTGCTGACTGTACACTGCTTTATCTACACAGAATATAAGCTATCAATAATAATTTCTCAAACAACAAACGTAATTTGTAATGGCGGCCATTGAAAAGTTTTACCAAAAGGTAGTTAAAAAAAGGTAAACAATCTTGACATGTCATTTTATTGAAAATCACTTTTGAAAAAATAAATCATGACAAGTATGTGACAATTATGAATCACATATGGTTATTTACATTATTTTGCTTTCGTAAGTAATAGTCGCTGATTTTTAATAAAGCGTTTTTCAATAAAAACATGTTATTGTTTACCTTTTTTAACTAACTAAAAGTATAGACTTTAGAAAGAGATGGTTTAATAGCTAGGAGGAATAGTGACTGGAGAACCGCGAGCGCCAGTAATGGACAAAGATATTTTGGCTTTTGTAGCCCAAAAAGGTAACAATTCACTATAGTTTTGCTTTACAGGACATTCCTTCTAACAAAAACATTAGCCTATTCTGTATTAATTACCGCAACTTTGGTTGAAAACCTAAGAAAACTCCAGTTATATTTGTTTGTTCCCCTCCAATTTTGACAGTTCTGAAGGGGGTTTGGAGGGGAACAAAAATATGTGAGAATATGACAGGGACTGACAAAAATAGCGCCGCCTATGCCATACCTATGGAAAGGTACATAAGATTATCTCTTTCGATCGTGGTATTATTATTATTATGACGCTCCGTCTAGTTTAATGTTATATTATGTCTATGTTTTATAGAGTTGATGAAAAAAAGTGTATGCACAATACTTTTGGCCAAGGCTGTTCGCCAATTCGTCATATATGGCATACTTACGTCAATACTTGTGACCTTCTGCTCTGTACCCTTACCATGAGTCGTGACTTTGAGGTTTTCGATAACGAAGTGTCGAGTTTACTATAGTTTTATGAGAGGTAGGGCACAGCGATGACCATCACGCTTGAATCTGGAGCAGCCCAACTGGGGAAGTACCTCCTCCTTACAGAAGACCACAGCCATAATAGCACTGCTACCTTTCAGGTATGTAGTGTTGTGTTCCTGATGGTGAGTAAGGTTCCCAGAGCTCCAACCCCCCTTAAAGGCCGGCAACGCGCTTGTGACTCCCCTGGTGTTACGGGTGCCCATGGGCGACGGTAATTGCTTACCACCAGGCAATCCGTCTGCTCGTTTGCCGCCTATGAAAATAAATTAAAACTATCTGTGCCCCTCGTTCGCACTAAAATAGTACAAGCGAGATGCACAAGTAAACTCGATACTCGTTATCGAAAACCTCAATGCCACAACTCATGGTAAGGGTAGGTACAGACAAACTGCGCCGGCCCAACCCTAGCGGCCATTTTAAGAATCCCCTCACTTTTATCAATATTGGGTAAGTAGGTCATAATTTTTAACAGCAAGTTGCCCACTGCTGAAGCCTCCCCCAAATATGACTTGTATTATCTTGGAGGGTAGTTGCCATAGTCCCCGCGCTTGCTATTGCTTGCTTGCGGATTGGTGACCTTAGGTTGAGTAACCGCTAGGTAGATTGAGTTTCGACGGACGATCCCCATCCGTCGGTTTTCCCTTTGTCGCCTCTTACGACACCGCCGGGAGGTGGGACGGTGCTATTCTAGTCAGCCGGCATCAAAAGCCCCATAAATATTTCGGGACAATCTTACACAAATCGATTTAGTCCTACGGTCAGCTCAGTAAGCGCTTGTGTTGTAGGTACTAGACGACGATATATTAAATAGATAGATAGGTAGGTACATATAAATACTTAAATACATAGAAAACACCCATGACTCAGGTACAAATATCTGTGCTCATCACATAAATAAATGCCGTGACTGGTATTTGAAACCAGGACCATCGGCTTCATAGGCAGAGTCACTACCCACTAGGCCAGACCGGTCGTCTATGTATGGATAAAATGTGTACAAACTGTGTGCTCATTTGCCGGCGGTATTTCCGGACCGATACTACCCTCATACCTTCAAGAAAAGAGCGTACTCCTATCTTAAAAGCCGGCAACGCCCTTGTAACTCCCCTGGTATGCCCATGGGCGACGTTAATTGCTTACTATCAGGCAATCCGTCTGCTCAATTGCCACAATTCTCATTAAAAAAAATTCTTGTAAAAAATTTTTTTTTTGTTCGCAGCGCAAATAAAATGGCTGTTCACGGATTCATGTAGCGGCGAGATGTCACAATTGAAACACTCTGGCGACGTGGCCGCGGAGAAGCGTAAGTTGACGTTGTAATGTACTGGGTTGTATGAGGGGTGTCACATTGTCTGCGTCACTAAAATCGCTGATGAGAGACTACGTTGTCATGTAGGGTATAGATGACTCAAGTGAAACAGTCCGGCGATCCGAGGCCTATTTCTCGTAACTTGCAACTTGTTGGTAATACAAACGAAAGTCTCTATCTAACAACAGACCCCGGGTATGTCCTTAAACTACGTCCGACAATGAGAGGTAGGGCACAGCGAAGTACCATCACGCTCGAGTCTGGAGAAGCCCAACTGGGGAAGTACCTCCTTACAGAAGACCACAGCCATAATAGCACTGCTACCTTTCAGGTATGTAGTGTTGTGTTCCTGATGGTGAGTAAGGTTCCCAGAGCTCCAACCCCTCTTAAAGGTCGGCAACGCGCTTGTGACTCCCCTGGTGTTGCGGGTGCCCATGGGCGACGGTAATTGCTTACCATCAGGCAATCCGTCTGCTCGTTTGCCACCTTATGTCATAAAAAAAACAGGTGTCAAAAAGTGACTCCCGTAGTACAAGTTTTCTAGATAGTTCTAGACTAGTGTCTAGTCAACTGACCAGCGTTTGACCTCAGTCACACCTGACGGTAATTGTCGACGAGGTCGAGGGTCTAGCACGCTGGTTCAGTAACAACCTATACCTATATTATTAAGATATAATATAGGTATTTTAATATTTCCCACATAGTATAATTAATTATGACAGTTACTTACATGCCGTGAAATAGGCATGTCATAATTAATTATGTCTTCATTGTCTTAACAAACAACCTTTGGCATTGTCACAATCTGCATAATTTAAAAAAAACAATAAAGGCTTATTTAAACACAAAACTAACGTGAGCTTCAAATACTGTGTGTAAGTCTAATACGGGCGAAGAATTAAACCAGACATAGGATTTACTAGTATAATCATTAACCAAAAGGTTTTTCTTTAATTATACCTATTGTACACATGTAATTAATTTTTGAAAAATTTCTGACCAGTAATGTACTGCGAACATTACGCGATATAAGTTTTGAAAGTAACTGTCAACGAGTGTTTAACTCGAGTGCGTTGCATTACATCGCGTGCCGAATTTTTTTATATGGATAAAATTTTAATTGCACTTCTAAGTAAAAGTTATCTAAATATATTTCTTATGTCCTATTCTACCCTCCGTTAAGAGATTCGCCCGTATAAGATTTCCACACTGTATATTAATTACATAGAAGCGGGTAACTCACGTTTGATAAGTCAAACATTGCTCGACAGTATTAGCCGAATTCGCATCGATTTGGGGAGACCTCAAATGTTGCCAGGCTAAGACTGGCATTTAAATTCGCTAGCAGATGTTTCTGCATAATAAAAAAAAAATTAAGACTGGTTCTCTAAGTTTTTTCTCTCTGGAAATTACCCCAATGTGCTTTATCTTCCTCGCCTCGTCCCGGCATTTAGGCACAGCTCATGAGAGCCTGGGGCCCGCTTGGCAAGTAATCCCAGTATTTGGCGTATGCACTGGTATTACTAAAGCGACTGTCATCTGACCTTCCAACACAGAGGGTAAACTAGGCCTTATTGGGATTAGTCCGGTTACCTCATTCCCTTCACCGAAAAGCGACTGGTAAATATTAAATCATAAGTGAAAAACTCATTGATACTAGCCGGGGTTTGAACCTACATATATTTATAGCGGTGCATAATATTTTTAAATAAAACTTTAGCTCATTACGTGTGGCCCTGTTACTCATTCCGTGACTAAATTGTATTCCTAGGTATGCTGGCGTATCGCCAACGCTACACATTTTAGTATTAAAAAATAAACTATCAATATTACCTACCTAGTTTTTGATATTCCATTAATTCGCACGAAGCGGTTCGCTTCTACCTTCCTAATGCGGACTGCTAAGGAATGGAATTCGCTTCCTTCGTTTGTATTCCCGGAAAGATATAATTTATGTCTCTTCAAGGCAAGAGTGAATAGGCTGTTACTGAAGCGTGCTACACCCTCGACCTCGTCGACACTTACAATCAGGTGCGACTGAGGTCAAACGCTGGTCAGTCTTGTTTCATATACATCATTCCAAGACGTCCACTGCTGGACATAGGCCTCCCCCAAACATGACTCATCTTGGGGGGTAGTTGCCATAGCCTCAAAGCTTGGCGACCGCAGTAGCTGTAGTAGATTGGGTTTCGACGGACGCTGCTGCTCATCCGTCGGTTTCCCTTTGTCGCCTCTTACGATACACGCGAGAGGAGATGGGGTGGTGCTATCCTAGTCAGCCGGCACCACGCGGCAGTGGAAGTGGTGACAGCGTCCGCGGGAAGAAATTCCTCTTAAACCGCTTAGTACGCGACCCTTTAGGCTCCAGGGTGTGAGGATGAATGCACTGCCGACGGCGAGGGGGCGGTGGTAGAAAGCGGCCGTTGGCATCATTTCAAACAGTTCTTCAGAGCACAACCCATTGTACAGTTGCCATCAGATATATAGGAGCTGCGGAGGTGGTCCTAAATATCAGAACAACGCCTCTATTGTCAAGGCGATAAAGTGCATGTTCCTATACATATTTGTGACCACCTCCACAGCTCCTATATATCTGATGGCGACTGTACAAGCGATAGAACACACATAGGGAGGAAATTCCTCTTAAACCGCTTAGTGCGCGACCCTTTAGGCTCCAGTGTGTGAGGATGAATGCACTGCCGACGGCGAACGGCGCGGTGGTAGAATTACATAGATATAGAATGGTGCTTCAGTTAAGCAATTCACCTATACCTATAGTTTATGCAAACTCACTAACTAACCTACATAAAATTAACAATTACAATACATTAACTTGATTATAGCGTTGTATACAGTCGACCGCAACACTTGGCCAGTCATGGATAATTAACATTAATTAAAAACTTGTTTTCAATCGGTATTCTTGCGCCGACATTGGAGACTAGAGATTTTACTAGTCATTGTGTAATTAAATTACTGTCAAGTACAGGGATTGTTGAGCCACTTGCCTATGTTATTTATCCCCTTTCCACCACCGGACGTCGTAAATTCGGACGATTGTCTATGTCACTCTCATGACACCTTTATTGGAATAAAAGAGAAAGATGTCCTAAATATACGAACTTCGATTTTCGTGGTAGGTACGTCGTAGGTACGAGCGGTTTCATCCTTACGTTGTGAATAAGCCATTCGCACGAAGCGATTCGCTTCTACTTTCCTAATACGGACTGCTAATGGAATTCGCTCCCTTCGTCTGTATTCCCGGAAAGATATAATTAAGATTAGGCTGTTACTGAACCAGCGTGCTACACCCTCGACCTCGTTACTTACCATCAGATGTAACTGAGGTCAAACGCTGGTTAGTTTTGCATAAAAAATGAGTTGTATGTAGCATCACTACTATATAAATTATAAATAGATGACATATACATAAGGAAAAGTGATTTTTTATCAACATGTAGCAGTGCCTTCGAGAATTGCAGAATAAATGTTTTGTTTTTCCAGCGGACCGCCGACGCGGCGCAGCGGGCCGCGCGGCAGCGCTCCGGCGCGCGCCGTCCGACTCGGACTGCTCCGGCGAGACGGCGTCGCTGTCCGCCGACAGCGGCGGCGGCGGAGCAAGACGAGGAAGTAAGATCATTACTGTTTACAGTACACACAGCAACAGTCTTAGCTGTACATTGATGGACCTTATGCCTTATATAATAAGGTGCACCGATGTATGTGAGCGTGTATGTTTGTTACTTCTTCACGTCTAAACGGGTGGAGAGATTTTTATAAAATTTGGTATGGAGTTAGGTGACACCCTGGACGTATTTTCCCTAATAAACAATGGTAATAAACCGCACGGCTAGTATTTAATAAAATTGTTCTTTCTGTTTCGACCAGTGATTGGATGTACGATGCAATTTCCTGGGTATTAGTCCGATATCTTAACATGGATATGACTTACAATCCCACGATTATTTTGGTTACTAACTTTTATACACAATCTAATAACTAAAGAAGACAAATAAAAAGTTCTCTCTCTCTCGTTATTTATACAATTACACTTCTGCTTAAGCAGTTTAATATCTGAAATATTTATTAAATATATGTAAAATAAATAAAGTATATTATATATAGTGAACCTTTAATTTTTTTTATACTTATAGCTTAACCTTAAGTTATTAATCATTAATAGCAATTAATTTCCCAAAATCCCGTGGAAATCCATGTTAAGTATAACGTTTGAGGTCATTCACTCCAAATTGCATCCTTGATCCGATCATTGGTTTCGACGGACGCTGTCGGTTTTTCCCTTTGCCGCGTTACGACACCCGCGAGAGGAGATGGTGTGGTGCTTTTCCCAAGCGGCACCACACGGACTAAGAGCGTGGGCTTTCTGTCACGCGTAAAATTTGACGCTGCGGCGACGCCGCGTGAACGGCAGATTACTATAGAATCGCCAGGAAAACGTCGCGTACCCGCCGTTAGTGTGACTAGGTCTATAAGATTATGAGATATTAATTGACTTTTTGTTGCAGTCGGCGTCGTGGCAGCGAGTGGGAAGTGCTCGAGGGTTTGAAGGACGGACAGCGGTTCGAGCGGCGCCCGGAAGTGTTCAACGGATTCCTGCACAAGAAAAGAAAATGGCCGCTCAAGGGATGGCACAAGGTACCTTCAAGTCACAAATATGTAACCAAATAATAAATATGTGTGTCATCTTGGAGGGTGGTTGCTATAGTCGCCACGCTCGGCAGGCGGGTTGGCGAGCTTAGTAGCTGTGAATTGAGTTTGGACGGACGCTGCCTATCGGTCGGTTTTGTCCCTTTGTCGCCTATTACGACACCCGCGGGAGGTGGGGTGGTGCTATTCTAGTCTGCCGGCACCGCACGGCCCCATGGTGTCCAAAGTGGGTATAAATAAAATAAATATTTCGTGACAATCTTATACAAATCAACCTAGTCCTACGGTAAGCTCAGTAAGTAAGGCTTGTGTTGTAGGTACTAGACGACGATATATATAATAGATAGATACTTATGTATAAATACATACAAAACACCAATAACTCAGCAACAAATATTTGTGCTCATCACACAAATGCCCCGATTGGGATTCGAACCCAGGACCATCGGCTTCATAGGCAGAGTCACTAGCCTTAATGAGCTTACCGTAGGACTAGGTTGATTTGTGTAAGTTTGTCCCGAATTTTTTTTTTTTTATTTATGTTATTTTTCTCTTTATTTATCATCTTTCTTAAATTAGGTTTTTTACAATAATTTTGTAAAAGTAAAAAAATCATCTAAAACCTATCAAAACAATAAAATTATTATAAAAAACCTAACCGTGGAACCGTCGGACTATGCGCGTCGTGTCCAGGATTACCGCCTGAATCTGACCCTCGATCCAACCACAACCACGTAGCGAGAGTCTCTCAAGATGTGTTATTTTATTATTACTTAAATATATAGACAACCCAAGAACAAATGACACGCAAATAGAACGCCGCACTATTCGCACATATTTTGTATTGTTCAATTAAGATTTTATTTTATTAGCCTGTGTTTGTGTCGCACTGCTGGGCAAAGGCCTCCCCTCTTTTTCTCCACTCAACCCTGTCACTTGTGTGATCTCGCCACTCTACGCAGAACGCGTCCAAGTCGTCCCGCCATCTCCTTTTTGGTCTGCCTGCACTCCGGTGTGTATTGTCTATGGTGTGCCGTGGGTAGGGTTGCCAACCGTCCTGCTATATGCGGGACGTCCTTTTCTGGGGCCCTAGAGTATGCGTCCCACAAGGAGTCCACGCGGGACGCCAATTGTCCCGTTTTCAGACTAGGCTAGATTATCAATTTATCAGCACCAAAACGAGCGTTGATTTGCATGTTACAATAATTTTGTGTGTGTGATAATGTGAGAACTTGTTAGATAGGATTGCATAAAAGTATGTTAACTAAAGTACGTACCTACGTTGTTATATAGATTATATGCAACGACTACTTTTTATTTGTATTGTTCTACGGGATTTGGATTGCATTCAGTGTCCCGCGGTTTTAAGCCTGGTCCCGCAATGTGATCGTAAATGTACCGCGAATCTCTGGATCACAGTTGGCAACCCTAGTCGTGGGTCCCACTCTGTAACCACTTTTTCCCATAAAGATTAAATTCTTTTTTCCCCAGCGCTTCTTCGTAGTGGACGGCGGCATACTGGTGTACGCGCGCTCCCCCACAGACGTGGCCCGCGGCCGCCTGCACGGCTCGCTGGACGTGGGGCTCTCCGTCATCTCGGCCAAGCCGCGCCGGCGCCGCATCGACATCGACGCCGACGAGTTCATATACCACCTCAGGGCCAAAACACCGGACGTGTTCAGGACTTGGTTGAACGTTTTGAAGGCTCACCGGTGAGTGTTTTACAATTTATAGGCCACGCCAGGGCCAAGAGTGTAGAGTTTACGTCGACGAGTTCATATACCACCTCAGGGCCAAGACAACGGACGTGTTCAGGACGTGGCTGAAAGTGCTGAAGACTCATCGGTGAGTGCTATACAATTTATAGACCACCCCAGGGCTAAAAGTATCGAGTTTACGTCGACGAGTTCATATACCACCTCAGGGCCAAGACGCCGGACGTGGCGTGCCATCCACCATGACCATCGGTGAGTGCTATATAATTTGTAGACCACCCCAGGGCCAAGAGTATCGAGGTTACGTCGACGAGTTCATATACCACCTCAGGGCCAAGACGCCGGACGTGTTCAGGACGTGGCTGAACGTGTTGAAGGCTCACCGGTGAGTGCTATACGATTCATAGACCACCCCAGGGCCAAGAGTTTCATATGGGCCACGTCGTGCCGTCGTATCGAGTTTACGTAGACGAGTACATATACCACCTCAGGGCCAAGACGCCCGACGTGTTCAGGACTTGGCTGAACGTGTTGAAGGCTCATAGGTTAGTGTTTTACAATACGTAGACCACCCCTAGGGCCAAGAGTTTCATATGGGCCACGTCGTGCCGTCGTATCGAGTTTACGTAGACGAGTTCATATACCACCTCAGGGCCAAGACTCCGGACGTGTTTAGGACGTGGCTGAACGTGCTTAAGGCTCACCGGTGAGTGTTTTACAATTTATAGGCCACGCCAGGGCCAAGAGTGTAGAGTTTACGTCGACGAGTTCATATACCACCTCAGGGCCAAGACTCCGGACTTGTTTAGGACGTGGCTGAACGTGCTGAAGGCTTATCGGTGAGTGCTATACAATTTATAGGCCACGCCAGTGCCAAGAGTGTAGAGTTTACGTCGACGAGTTCATATACCACCTCAGGGCCAAGACGCCAGACGTGTTCAGGACGTGGCTGAACGTGCTGAAGGCTCACTCATTTATAGACCAAGGCAGCGATATCGACCAAGGGACTTATTTATTCAAAACGGTAATATATTAAATCTCAAAGTACGCGGTTATGCGTAGTCCGACAAAAAAACATGTCATATCCTGAGCAGAATTTAATATATACAGTCAGCCGGAAAAAATAGCTGAGCTGGTGAAGTGTTCAAAATGACCTACACGCGCTTTTTAACTAGTAATACTACTATCATCATCATCATAATGTCAGCCGAAAGACGTCCACTGCTGGACATAGGCCTCCCCCAGAACGACCCAAGAAGATCCCGCGACTCTAACTAGGTCGTCGGTCCACCTTGTGGGAGGCCTACCTACGCTGGAATACCATATATACTTAAGAAGCGACGAGGACCTCAAAAATCAAAGCAAACCAAAATATTTCATAAATAATTTGATTTATTCATAGTTCCATAAACCCTTAATTCCCAGGTTGTACCGTCAGCATCTCCTCACCTTCGGCGCCCGGGAGTCAGTGCCAAAGATCCACGCGCCACTAGATGATCTTCCACCAACAGACACATCCTCCCGTGAGTACTAATTTTACCATGCCATCGACGCGAACGGAGCTCAGCAGTCTTTGGAAATAAAGACATGCTCTCCGGAATGTCGCGCGTTTTTTAAAAGCCAGATGAGATTAAGATATGTTAGCTCTTAGAAAATTGGAAAATTAACTGCCTCTGGTGAGATTCGAACTCGCGACTCCA
The DNA here is from genome assembly GCA_022674325.2 of Grapholita molesta. Lineage (NCBI taxonomy): Eukaryota > Metazoa > Arthropoda > Insecta > Lepidoptera > Tortricidae > Grapholita > Grapholita molesta. The sequence continues at coordinate 1,386,698 of CP053141.2, read as the reverse complement.
CGCTTCATGCCCATCGTTCTAACTGAGCTGCAATTTTTCCACCATATCCTATCCCGCATATATCCAGAGGCCTATTTCTCGAATGTAAATTGTAATATAAGCGGAAGTCACTTTTTGACACCTGTCGTTAGAAAGAGACTTCAGCTTGTATTACAAGTTAGATGTGTTCGAAGAATAGGCCCCTAACCCCTATTTCACCACAGCGACAATTGTCACGATTCCCGACATATGTAAATTTCTGACGTTGCAGGTGTCCATTGGTTACATTGACCGCTTACCTTCGGGTGGGACGTGTGCTTCTTTGCCACAAAAACGTTAGTTTCAATAATATACCGTTATTTTTTATTATATCATCAATAGATAAGTAGTATTTAGATGAAAGGCTCTTGACAATTGCCACGAGAAATACGACAATTATCGCTAAATTCCGACAGAGGACTAATCACATGTCGAAAAATATCGAAATTTCTTCTGAGGATCGTGACAATTGTCAAGAGTTCTTCACCAAACTACTACCTATTTATTGACGATATAATAAAAAATAGCAGCATTTTATTGAAACTAATATGTTTGTGGCAAACAAGCACACGTCCCACCCGATGGTCAGCAGTCAATGTAACCAATGGACACCTGCAACGTCAGAAATTTACATATGTCGGGAATCGTGACATTTGTCGCTGTGAAATAGGGGCCAGGTATGGCCAATTGAGAGTCCCAACAGAGACAGCGGATTCTTCCATGTTTCCTTTATGTCTGTGAATTATGATTTCGTTAGCAGACATTTCTGATTATCAGAACCCGGATTTTTCACGGCAAAACAAAACACTATCGTAATCTAGCCAGTGGTATAAATATTATTTTATCGATATCGATTATTATTAGGATATATTTTTACATTATTGACAATTTACAGTGTCCAAAAATAAAATAATAAAAAAGGACGTTTTTTATTAACTAACTAACTATAAGTGTAATTTTCTTAGGAAAACGCCATATTAATCCCCTAATATGGCGTTTTCGGAAATTGCATCTGTTTCTCATATATAATTTCATACACACTTCACGTTTTTTTTTTAATATTTATTTTATTTGGTGACTTTTAGTAATAGAAATAATAGAAGAATATAATAGCGAAAAAGCTTGGTAATATACAAAGACAATTTTTGATGTGAAAGCCGAACGGAGAACGTGTCAATACATGGCTGTTTATAAGGCTAGCTTTCAACAAGAAGTTTGTGTTTACGAAGCACATTTCTAACATTATCGATATCGATAAAATAAGGTTTCTATCACTGGCTAGGTTGCGATAGTGTTTTGTTTTGCCGTGATAATCCGGGCTCTGATGATTATACAAAATCAGGTTAGAATGACATTTGTGTCATTATCTATGAAAACGGACCTTATTGTCGATGGCACTTACGTCGAATCGCGTTGCGTTTGTATTGTATCGTCTTGAACAACGACATAAGCGCCACCGACAATAAGGTCCCTTTTCATAGATAATGTCACATTTATTTTGTATTTCCATAGGCGTATCACAATCTAGTCTAGAATCCTTCTCAAGCCTCTCTCAATCCCAAACCGATACCAAGAAATCTAGACTGACCCTAAACGAATTGACTTCAGTATATGAAAGCATATCACAAAATACTATATCACAATCCAAAACAGAAGTTAGTAGTCTCATCCCTTTCAAACCATGCAACTTCCAAAACTCACAAATTTTTGACACCGTATCTAAAAAATGTGGCAGTCTCTGTTCTACACACTGTATTCATAAGAGACGGGATGATATACATGATAGTTATAGAGCTTTGCCGAACATACCTTTGTGCATAGATGAACAACAAATGCATAGTACGGACCTTGATTTAAATACGCTTAATAGTTATAATATGCGATCAAATTCTACGAGTGAAATGAATAACATTAAATCTAATTCTCAAGTAAGCTCAATTTTAAGTAAAGGATCTAAAAGAGAAACCAAGGCGCTAAGAAATGAAATTAAACAACAATTAGATACGCCAGACGATAAACGTGAAGGTAGCGGAAAATACGAGAATAGAAAATCGACCGCATGGCTTGACAGTAAAGATCATACTGCAATGTTCTTCTTTTCACGCAAAAAACGGAACAGAAGTAGATGTGAAGATGATTGGACTATGAAGACAAGCAGGAAATGTACTAATTTAGTCAAATATAGAAATTCAAAAGAAGAGCCGTGTTTATCGAAACCGCTTCTAAGAAATCTGATACTTTGCAAATATAAGCGCAATATCGGAAATCATTATGCAAAGGATAAAAATGTTCATTGCCATTTGTTTAGTAAAAATATGAAAGCTGATAAGACTACACAAGATACTATTACTGCATCAGAGTATGATGTTATTTGTGAAAAACTAGTATGTAATTTATTTGATAATCTAGGTTACGATATTAATCCTAATGGAGAGCTATTTGGAAATAATAACTTCTACGTCAACCTAGCTGTAAAGGAACTTTATGATATCAAATTCAATGAGAACAAAAATAGCCCTATTAGAATTTTATTCAAATCGCTATTACAATATTTCTTGAAACACACTGATGGTAAATTAAAAGGCAGAATAAAAAGAGATGTAGCTGTTAACAAACCGTCTATCAGCTATTTCACCAGGGATAAAGAAACATCCTATATCTATAACAAATATACACAAGACTCACAAGATTTAGAAAAATTAATAGAAAGTACGATATACAGTTGCTCAATTCTTAAACGTAAAAGCAGAGAAACGGACATTGAGATAACAAAAACTCTTATTGATAAGCGTGAGACATTGTCAAATACATATTGTGATATGAATCTTGAAGATATTAATGAGAACCGGACGGAATCTACAGAGCTTCTCCTTTTACAACAATATTTGAAACATATATTAAATGAAACATCGCTACCAACGCCAGTTGCAAAAGATTTTCTAAGTGCATATCTAGACCTATTCGGTCACGGGAGCAGAAGTATCGAAAGTACTCCATCTAGTGATGTCGCGACTGAACCAATCACAGATCCTGCTCCAATATGTCAGGTAGAAGCAGAATGCGTGAAAAAGAAAATTTCGAAATGTATATCCGCGTGTAACAATGCTACATGCGATGGTGATACCAAAGATAATCCCACTGATCAAAGTCAAGCAAACTTTAAGGATATACTTAAAAAAATCTTGAATTTGTTCAGTAGTAATAAAGACGATGACGTTCTTAACGCAGATGTTAGTAGTCATGATATTATTGATGAAACAGACGCAATGACAAGCGAACTTAAAAAAGAAGCTCTAAACCGCAATGCCTTTGGTTCTGGAATTATAGATGACAATAAAATAGTCATAGACCTTTCAAAATATGACATACACAATCTTTCACTGCCTCATAACTCTAGCGCAGTAGCCCCAAGGTCTATAACAATACATTTAAAAGAAAAAATACATTCCAACGAAACGAAAACGAAAAATTCCAATTTTAAAATTGACATAGATAATTCGGGACTGGCATCAGACAGGGTCAATATTGTTTCAGATACTATTAATTCCGATATCGTGACCAACATGGAATTTAAGAATGCTGAAGTGTCTGATGATAAAATGGATGTACAAACAGATACTGCTTCCAGTGGAGCGACATCGAAGGCTCACTTAGATGTTGTTCGTGATAATTTCCAAGATATGCCTCATAACAACGGTAAGCTTAGCTATGAAGTACCTACACCGAATCCCAAAGAAAATACCCAATGTTTCTTTCTATCTTCCATGGAACAAGGCGTACCAGATTTTTTATCCAATTGTTCATTAGAAGCATGTAAAAGCAGCGATGAAGATTTATTCTTAAACATTTTCCAAAAATTGATATTACCTAAACATATTAAAGGTGTCAATAAAGAAATCAATAACTCGTATAATGAAGATGATCTAAGTGCTCCAGAAATAACGTTTCTTGGTACAATTTATGGGAAAGAATATCAAAAATCTTATACTAATCCAACTTCTACTAAAAACAAACGAAATATTCAGAAAAGGATATTTGAAATGGCCGTTAACACAAGCAATGTATTTCCCAGTTTAAAGAATTTCGAAGACAGAGCGCTTAGTGCAATATTTTTTGCCGAAGAATTAACTAATATCGCTGTCCAGACTTTGTCTATGGACGATGAAGTTAAAGAAAAACACTTACAAGAAAAGGAAGATTGGTATAGAAAACTTACGCAGGAATATTTAAAGAATAATGCTATAAAAGGCATGTTAAGGAAATACCATAATTTACCACAAAGCATACGAATAGCGCATCCAATCAGAGCGAAGATGCCGGATAGGCACCTAGTGACGAAATCTTCTTCAAAAACGCTCAGGGAATTATCGAACTTATCCCCACCGCTTACGCTCTCAAATCGCTCGCAGAAGAAAGAGAGGCAGTCTAGAAATTGGGCCACGGAACTGTTTTATAGAAGGAAATCAAAACATGTCCGATCTGAGTCTGTAACCGATTCAAGCGTATGTGTCAATAATGACGTAAGCGACGAATTGGAGACTCTGTACCGATGTACTAGCGAACCTTCCTATTGCTCTGGTTAGTTTAAAGCTAGCTTATACAAGATTAATAAAAGTAGTTTATTACAATTTCAATACTAGAAAAAATCGTACAGTCAACAACATTCCTAGCTATACCTTGGTAGACCTTATTATATAAGGCATAAAGTCCACCGATATACAGTTAAGAGTGTTGCTGTGTGTACATATTAAATTTGGTAACTCACGTATTTAAGTCGAATTTGCACTATTTTTCTCAACCAAGTGCGATGATATTTCTCACTATTCGTCAGCTTCGAGAGACTCCTATCTCTGCACAGTTTAATATCATAAGTTCATAATCTCATAAGTTCTTTAACAATTAATTACAAAAAAGTGAAAATTATTAAGCCGCAACTGGCTGCAAAAACGGACGGAGGGGAATATTGCACGCCATATTTCGCCTTGTAACGAGAAGTTTTCTCAACGACCGTTCGCGTTGGCTGACCGACAAAGACTGGGGCCCCAGCGGGGCACTCGGAGATCGGGGAGGCGAGAAACTACCCTCATTTACAACATTATCTGTGATAAGTTATCGTTACGGGTCGAAACATGTCCCACTAGATTAGACGTGAGTTACCCGATTTTACATTTAAAACTTGATTAGTTTGTAGAAGTTAATATTAGCTTAAACTATTGCGTTGGTAGTTATGTTGGTAATGAACCTAGCAGCTACGATTGAAATTAGGCTATACAGGGAGTTAGTTTGGGATTTGTCCTATGGAGATTGTGAAAGGTAATGATTTTAAAGCTAATGATTTTTGGTTATTTTTTCTTAACACTGCGGCAAAACAAAATTACAACACACAGGGCTCTAATACAGGGTGTAATTTTTTACATGATACAAAATATATTTTTCTAACTCCATAATCAACTAGCAAGTGAAAGCCGTAACTCTGATTAAGATAACACATATTTTTTTTACATTTTCATTTTCTATTTTTTTACTTGTAAAGGATATTATGATATTAATGCAGCTTTTAAAATATATTTAAAATGTAAATTTAACTAAATTACTTTTCTAACTGGCATAAATCACAGAAAAAAAATGCTTTTGACAGTTACCACTAATTTATATAGCCTAATAAACCGTTATAATATCCAGAAACAGCTCCTGAAAATTTTGAATTGGGACTCGAACTCACAACCACTGGATCACTAGCCCAGTGCACTACCGATTGTGCTATTCGAGTACCGCTTAGGCACTACTCCCACCGCGACCTAGTAAGCTATGAGCTATTTCAAGGGACAAAAGATAATCGCTCGCGTGTAAATAAAATAGAGAGATTATATTTATAGCTCATCGCCCGGCGATGAACTACGATCGCCGGGCTATGACATATATTTTGGACCCGGGTATGTCCTTAAACTACGTCCAACAATGAGAGGTAGGGCACAGAGATGACCATCACGCTTGAATCTGGAGCAGCCCAACTGGGGAAGTACCTCCTCCTTACAGAAGACCACAGCCATAATAGCACTGCCACCTTTCAGGTATGTAGTGTTGTGTTCCTGATGGTGAGTAAGGTTCCCAGAGCTCCAACCCCCCTTAAAGGCCGGCAACGCGCTTGTGACTCCTCTGGTGTTGCGGGTGCCCATGGGCGACGGTAATTGCTTACCATCAGGCAATCCGTCTGCTCGTTTGCCGCCTGTCATAAAAAAATATATATATATGTCTCTTTTATTTACACGGGAGCGATTTTCCTTAGTCCCTTTAAAGAGCTGATAGCTCATAGCTTACTAGCTCGCTGTCGTGCCTTAGACATGTTAATTTTTTTTCTATTTTATCCCTCGTCGTATACGTCATCATGGGTGACGTGTAGACACATCTACCGCCAGCGTATTGAACACTTAAACCCCGTTTGAGTAAAAGGTGTTTTATGTAATTTTCTTATAGAACTATTATTAGAACTATTAGTGTAGTAAGTTGCATAATTTCATGCATTTATCTTTCTACATTTACTATCCCCCGTATTTTAGGCATGCTATCACGTGTGTGATTTTTTTTAGGTATTGGTACGTGTTAAGTAAAAAGCTGATATATAAAAACTACTCAATTTTTGTAAAATTACTTAACAATATATTATGTAACATTTAATTACTGTAATGTTTTTTTGTTGTTTTCTGATCGGAATCATGAGGGTTTTAATAATAAACAAATTTATTTATAGTTTTCCATGTAAAAAGTATAAGTCAGTTTTGTGACGGTCGATGTGTTTGCAAAATATATGTAACACAGTTGCCAAAAAAATTGTCAATTTTTTTTATTTTTTAAAGATTACTCATGATTCTGAAGGAAAAATCCAAATAAAAGTTTTTGAAAAATATGTATCGTGCATTTTTGGAAAATGCCTATTATTGGTATTTCCTTGGTTATTTTAATATTGTCTGTATATATCAGCTATTTACTTTACGCAACTTAAATCCATTAATGACAATAGATATAGTATTTTACCCCCATGATTTTTTCTATAGATAAATAGTTTAGTACCCTGTTTTACATTAACTTATTCAGCGTTAAACTGTGTTTGTGGAGCAGTCATAGCCAATTCCAGATTCTTTTTTTGTTCGTCGTGAAGGCATAACAACAGAGTGTCGTGATTGGCGCTGAATGGGTTATGTTAAGCTAATTCTTCTTTCCCTCCTGCATTTTTCCTTAAGGACTGTTACGCATTGATTAAAAACTTACATTTATGACAAAAAAAAAGATATATTACTGATAATGACAGTTCGTACAATCACCGTCATATATCGGAGCTGTGGTCACAAATATCTGAACATGCACTTTATCGCCTTGAAAACGGCGTTGTTCAGATGCTTGTGACCACCTCCACAGCTCTGATATATCTGATGGCGACTGTACTTGCTTGTCTAAATTCATAGGTTAAAACAGTGTTGTTCAAAGTGTGGTCCTGAACCCCAGGGGTCACGGCACTTACCTCAAGGGGTCGCTAAATTCAGCTCCGAAAGAGTCTATCAGTCTTGGCCATAAGTTTTGAACACACACATTTTTTTTTTAACTCTAAAAATCAGGTCTTTTTAAATGTAGTTAAACAATTTTCTGATATTTCTAACCTTAATATATGTAAACAACAAGATAACATCAATTAATAATACTTAAAAGTACGTATTAAATGAGAAAACAAAAAGCATCAAAAATTCGGATCTACATCGAAGTGACTTATTGCAAATTATCTATGCAATCACGTGTCACCGCAACGATCATTACCTAATCAGTTTAAATTAATTGATAATATGTTATTAAAAAGATGTAATTACTACTTAAATATCGAAATTTCCTATAAAAAGCATGGATGCTCAATTCTTCTAGCCAAGACTGTATAATGGTTTATCAGTAACCCGATTTTGACAAATTAATAAGGTCCGACCTAGATCTCGTACTCGGTCGGCAGTTTCGGTCAAATATCAACTCGGTTCTCGGACAAAAATGGCCGAAATTCTCAGTCACAGCCGAGAATGCAACGACAAGCTCTGATTGGTGAATTTGATAAAAAATATATATTAAGTACACTACTATATAAATTATGGTGGGCAAATTCGCAGCCTGTGGCAAAGTTTTCCTTGCTCAGTTGGTTGAACTCTAATATTCAGCTGAATTTACTAAGGGGCACTTAACTAAGGGGTCTCTACCCTTAGTTAAGTGCCGAGCCCCTTGAGGCTCGTGACTCACACTTTGAAAAACACTGGCATATTTATACCCTTAAAAAAGAAAAAAAAATGACTATACAAGTAACGTTATGACGTTAGAATTAACCGTAACGAAATTAATCAATACGTAATATCCCAAACTGTGTGTGTTTTCCATAGGGCTGATTAGCCCTAACGCCGGCCCGATACGAGGCCCCCAGGCCGGCTTCGTCTCAGGGACCCCGGGCGGCCGACTTGCCGGGTGGATTGTGGGTAAGTTGCAACCTGGGACTGTATTAACACCACTACCCTTACCATGAGTTGTGACTTTGAGGATTTCGATTACGAGTATCGAGTTGACTATCTGTGCATCTCGTTCGCACCAAAACAGTACAAGCTAGATGCACAGATGAATGAAATGAAAATGATTTATTGGTTATACTTTAAAACATTGCTACAAACGAAATAGGAGTCTTCTTTTAAGTAAGATAGTTACTTGTGTCAGAAGGCTACGCTCTTCTATACACGTCGAGGGTTAAACTTACAAACCAATTTATACATATATTTTATAATTTTAATACATTATTTATGATTTTATTTAATTTTAATTAACTAACTAAATTAACAACTATGCTTATACATACATATAAGGCAAGACAGATAGTTTGCGATGCTCGTTATCGAATACCTCAATGTCACAACTCATGGTAAGGGTACAGCCGGGCTAACACGCTTCCCCTTTAACCGTTACGTATTCCATTTTCAAATTTTTTTGTCTGTGGCGGCGAAAAAATTATTCCATGACGCGGCAGGCGTGCCTTACGCCATAGAATGTGATGACACTCCTCTTGTGTCATACGCCACACGTTAAAAACATTGATGACTCGCCTGTCGTGCCATCCGCACAGTTAAGTTTCTTTTGACATAAAAAACGTCTCGAACGCGTAAGTGATAATGTTATTTATATAGGTAACTCTAACGCGATGGTGATGTTTTGGTACGTTAAAACCTTACACTCAGGGCTCGGTTAATTAATATATCAGGTCATCTCATTTTCCTCGCGTTGTCCAGGCATTTTGCCACGTCTCATGGGTCGATTCGAGTCGGGTCGAGGAATGATTGAGTTATCTCTCGGGCGTTCACTAAAGAAGACTTTAGTTTGCCAAATAACTTTTATAGATAAATATGAATCGACTAGTGTGAAGCAACATCACTATTTAAGCTAGCCTCCAAAATGAGCGTTAGATAACGGGGTGTAGTGATAACTTAGCTGAATCATGTCTATGTACGATATTTAAATCGAAAGAAAAATAGAAAAATTTGACTCGGATAGCACAATTGGAAGTGCACTGAGCTAGTGATCCAGTGGTTGTGGGTTCGAGTCTCGCTTCGAGTCAAATTTTTCTATTTTTCTTTCGATTTAAATATCGAAGATATTCGCTAGCAGACGTTTATCTGCATAATAAAAAATAATCATGTCTATGTAGTTGTGCAGAGAATTAATATGGAACTTAAAACTTTGAATACAGAACGCCGACATGCATGCACACGTTACTACTACATATGCCAACTTTAGTTCTTCACCAGTACAGTCAACCAATTGGATTTATGGACTTCGTTCCTTGTCACAGTGAAAATCTATATGAAAGACGCAAAAGATCTCTTATTAACGTCACTGTGACAAGGTTCGAAGTGGCCTAGAAATCAAATTGGTTGACTATACCTACTAAACACATAGGGCCGCCTGCTTCGCTGACAAGCGGATTCAATCAGTAGAGGCCAGTTTCTTATTGGCCGGCTCTATAAACTGCATGATATACTTGCTTGATGATTGCTTGAATAGTGCTTATGTCTATTTGTCGTGTGTCTTAATATTTTCCTCACTGAAATAGATTTTAATTTTGCATGGCTTACTTGTGAGTTTTTCAAGTATCGTTGTAAGTTTAAATATTATTAGGCGATATTGAGCCTTTGAGTCTAAGGAGCGACTACTCACTATGTGTGTTCTATCGCTTGTACAATGGGTTGTGCTCTGAAGAACTGTTCGACATGATGCCAACGGCCGCTTTCTACCACCGCACCGCTCGTCGGCAGTGCATTCATCCTCACACCCTAATGTGCGCACTAAGCGGTTTAAGAGGAATTTCCTCCCGCGAACTCCCTGCCGAGGTTTTCCTTAGGGACTACAGTATGAGGTTCTTCAAAAAAGGAGTGTATAGGTTCTTAAAGGGTAGGCAACGCGCATGCGAATCCTCTGGAGTTGCAGGCGTCCAAAGGCTACGGTAACTGCTTACCATCAGGCGGGCCGTATGCCTGTTTGCCACCGTCGTTGTATTAAAAAAATGTCCGGAAGTTTGATTGATAGAAAATTATAAGGTCTTTTTTTATTTAGTGTCCAATATTCCGCAGTGTCATAAGTCGATAGTATTTGACCAGTGTGTGTTGCCAGAGATGAAATACGGTTCTGAACTGTATTAAAGTGAAGAATGATATTTGACATTAAACAATAAAGTTCTATATTAATGGATATGAATGTCAATCAACAATTAAGAGTTTGGGAGCCGTCGTATGTCGATCGAGATACGAGTTTTCACACTGGAAAATAGGTTTGCACTACATCTAACACTACAGTCACGGATTTTAACTGTAGAGCCTCTTACGGTTCAAGCTATTACTATTATTTCATACTTACACTATGGAATGCCTAACGTAACCTGTATTGGAGGTTGCATATGCGTATGCCGGTTTTATAATCCATACTACATATTATGACATAAGTTTGAAATGTTTCATAGAACAATATTTTAGTATTGTTTGTTATTGTGTCACTCAAAATATATCTTTCACCACGATAACTTGTTTTTGAACTATCGCCACTGAACCTCTGCTGGAGCCCTAATTCTCCAATTTCCAATAACCTGAACCCTAAATGGCTCAACAATTAAAGTCCTTGACTGTAACGCCATCTTTGTCGTCCACGTCAGGGCTTCCCAAACTGCGTCGCGACGCCCTGGGGTGGGGGAGGGTGTAAATCCGGCAAAATTTTTGTGGCAGCAAGTAAAATGTCCTTAACTTTCATGGTTTCGAGAGGAAATCAAACCACCGGAACACCCGGACCCGGGTATGTCCTTAAACTACGTCCAAGAATGAGAGGTAGGGCACAGCGATGACCATCACGCTTGAATCTGGGGCAGCCCAACTGGGGAAGTACCTCCTCCTTACAGAATACCACAGCCATAATAGCACTGCTACCTTTTAGGTATGTAGTGCTGTATTCCTGATGGTGAGTAAGGTTCCCAGAGCTCCAACCCCCCTTAAAGGCCGGCAACGCGCTTATGACTCCCCTGGTGTTGCGGGTGCCCATGGGCGACGGTAATTACTTTCCACCAGGAAATCCGTCTGCTCGTTTCCCGCCTATGTCATAAAAAAAAATGAAAAAACACTCCTCTAGGTACTTCTGTGGTAGTAAGTTTTAGGCTAGAGGCGGGGTGTGGTAAAAATGGAGGAAGCCCGTTTCAAAACTAACAAATTACTAAAATATATGTTAAAATCTACTAACACAGACTAACTTGAGTCAGTTTAATATTCCTTCTGTATTATACAGGTTAACTTTTAATTATTAATACGTAAGAATTATATTTTTCTTACTCAATAAACAACTAATTAACCAGTCCATACTGGTAAATTAAAATCGGATGAAATAAAACAACTAAAACGGATTAAATCGCGACGCGGTGGACTGACCACCCGATGACCACGAACGCTGCTAAAGGGTTCGAAACGTCGGGATGAAGTTTAAATTAGTATACGCGATTTAATCCGTTTTAGTTCTTTTATTTCATGAGTAATTATCGCGGCAACCGAAGACAATATTAAAATCGGATGCTTTTTAATTCTACGAAGATATTTTTGGCCTAGTGGGTACCCTGCCTATGTAGCCGATGGCCCTGGGTTCAAATCCCAGTAAGGGCATTTATTTGTGTAATGAGCACAGATATTGGTTCCTGAGGTATGGGTGTTTCATATATGTATTTAAGTATTTGTATATTATATATATCGTTAGCTGAGTCACAACACAAGCCTTCTTGAGCTTAGCCTGTGGCTCAGTTTATTTGTGTAAGAATGTCCTATAATATTTATTTATTTATTAGTATTATTTATTGTTTAATTCTTGTTATTTTTGGTATTTTTATCTTTCAGGATAATTCACTTCTAAAGATGTTTATGCTAACAATTTGATACCACCACAAGGATAACCAAGCATAGACGATATTGAAACCCAAAGTTAGCACTCAGTGGCACTCCACGGGGGAGGCCTATGTCCAGCAGTGGATACCCTAACTTGTAACTTGTTCTAGAATCCGGTGGGCCTTTGGAGAGCGCGTCGCGCGAGCTGGGCCAGGCCCAGCTGTCCGTCCAGCAGCTGCAGCGCTTGATGGACGCCATGCTGGAGCTCCAGAGTATCCACCATCATGACACAGATGTGAGTGTTGCTAGTTAATATGTAGCTAAGGTTTGTTCACAAACAAAAGTAGCCACGGCCTTATCATTTTTTTTTTTCGTATGATTCCATCGATTTTTTTGTTAAGTTATCATTATCATAAAAACCAACTCATTTTCTTTCGTTTTAGGCACTGGTCCCACCGCGAGCTAGTAAGTTATGAGCTATCAGCTATTTCAAGGGACAAAAGATAATCGATCCCGTGTAAATAAAAGAGAGAGATATATTTATTGATCATCGCCTGGCGATGAACTACAATCGCCCGGCTATGACATATATGTCTCTTTTATTTACACGGGACCGATTATCTTTTGTCCCTTGAAATAGCTGATAGCTCATAGCCAAGGATCGGACAAACGTCCGTCATTTTGAAAACATAACCCAGTTCCGTGTTACGGAGACTTCATTATATTGTAAAATATTATTATATTAAACTTTTTTTATAAGAATACCTTCAGCTACAATAAAATGAATGAATGAATCTGGAACGGATGTTGTTATGTGAAAAATTCACAGTCGTGATCCAAAAAATATGACTTATTTGTTCGATCTTGCGATACGATTGAATTCAGGTCGGATAAAATAACATTTAATGAATAAACAATATAAAATAGAATATATGTATTAGTCTCATAAGGAAGTCTCCGTTGTGCGGAACAGGGTTATGTGTTCAAAATGACGGGTGTTTGTCCGATCCTTGCTCATAGCTTACTAGCTCGCGGTGGGACCAGTTAAGATTTAATTCCGCCATTTGCGTTCCACCATCGGACGTCCGAGGGGAGCGGTTTCATCCTCTCTTGCGCTTGCTAGTCCGTGGTGGTCTCCACCACGGACTAGCAAGCGCAGAGTAGGACGTCCACCCACAAGATGGACAGACGACCTCATTAAGCTCGCCGGAAGACGCTGGATGCAGGCCGCTTCCAGCCGGTGTATGTGGAGGTCCAAGGGGGAGGCCTATGTTCAGCAGTGGACGTCTTATGGCTGAGATGATGATGATTAAGATGATGATTAGACCCCCAACAGGGGAAACCGAATTACAAGGCGTCCGTGGCTATGGAATAATATATGTAGTACCTAAATATTAAAAAAATATTTTTCCTTCAAAGCAGGTGTCACTAGAAGGCGCTTCGCCGAACGTGAAAAAAGACCGGCGCAAGTTCGGTCTTCGGAAGAAGAAGTCCAACAGCAAATGCGCTTCCGTGGAACTGGCACCGCCTCTCGTGGACTCCTCCTGCTCACACATGGTACGTACCCTGGAGACCAGGCCCCAGGTCATCGGCAACTCGGCTTCGGGAACCTTTTCCAGGGTTATCGTCTTCCTCGCGTTGTCCCGGCAATTGCCTGGGGAGCCTGCCAACTAACCCCAGGATTTGGCGTAAGCACTAGTTACGAAAGCGACTGCCATCTGACCTTCCAACCCAGAGGGTAAACTAGGCCTTAAGGGTATTACTCCGGTTTCCTCGCGATGTTTTCCTTCACCGAAAAGCGGCTGGTAAATATCCAATGAAATCTCGTACATAAGTTGTGAAAAACTCATTGGTATAAGCCGTGGTTTGAACCTGCGACCTTTGGATTGCAAGTCTCACGCTCTTACCGCTAGGCTACCAGGGCTCTATTTGCAGCCTTCTGCAGGGTATTGTCCCTTAAACGTGACCAGGATCCAACGGAGGATGGAGAGCATCAGGATACTGCTGACCATGCTTTGAGGGATCAGAGCGGCGGAACTTACTCCGATCGCCAACCCGCCTGCCAAGCGTGGCGGGTATGGCAATAACGTCCCGTACCGCTCTCGGTGGTGGTCTATGGGCTCAGCAGCGGACGTCCGTGGCGTGGGATAGAACGAGCAACATAAAATAGTTAAGCCATAAAAACATTGCAAGTTAAATGAAAGCCGGCAACGCGCTTGTGACTCTCCTGGTGTTGCCCATGGGCGGCGGTAATTGCTTACCATCAGGCAATCCGTCTGCTCGTTGGCCGCCAAAAAATAATAATAGATTATATATGCGTAATATTGTCTTCGGTTGCCGCGATAATTACTCATGAAATAAAACAACTATAACGGATTAAATCCCGTATACTTTTTGCCACCGTTGCAATAAAATTATGTTTTTTTTTTGACAGGCCTTGTCAGCGCTGACAGCCCCACCCTCGCCTGGTGGCGGTTCCTCTTCCATGCCCAACTCTGCAGCCAGCTTACCTATAGGTAAGACTTATTATTATTAAATATATTTACGGGGAAAAAAGTTCCCTCAATTAACGCGACTTGAAGAAAAGTTCCCACAAGCCCACAAGATAGACAGACGACCTCATTAAGGTCGCCGGAAGACACTGAGGGCGCTTCAGGTACATGTGGAAGTCCAAGGGGGAGGCCTATGTTCAGCAGTGGACGTCTTATGGCTGATATGATGATGATGTAGAAAAGTTAACGTCAGTTTTGTTACGTCACGTCACGTTATTTGGGGCCACTTTTTATGAAACCCCCATACATATACCGCGTGACTCCGATATTGGGGCTGATAATGTAAGAATCGATTTTTCTCTTAAAACTTAGCTACTTTTTTCAACTAGTCGAATAATACTAGTTTATGTTACTGCTACATAATGTAAGGCATAAATAATAAAATAAATAAATAAATATTTCGGGACAATCTGACACAAATCGACCTAGTCCTACGGTAAGCTCAGTAAGGCTTGTGTTGCAGGTACTAGACGACGATATATATAATAGATAGATACACATAAATACTTAAATACGTAGAAAACACCGATGACTCAGAAACAAATATCTGTGCTCATCACACAAATAAATGCCCTGACTGGGAATCGAACCCAGGACATACCATAAGCAGTCACTACCCACTAGGCCAGACCGGTCGTCAAAAGATAAGTTTGGTTTAAGAGTATTTTTATGCCTAATTATGTCCAGTGACATACACTTCTTTGTCTACACACAATAAGCTCTCAATAATCATTTCTAAAACCGCAAACGAAAAGCAGAACATTAGTAATGGCGGCTAAACTTTCGAAGCCACCGTAGTTGTTTTTAATTCAGAGACATTCTAGAGTCAGATGTAGTAAGTATAACTAATTGTTTTTCAGAGACGTTCGAAATTTGAAAATCGTTATAACTATATCCTCGTAACTCCCAGTGTGCATTACAATGTACACTCCCTTTCAATGGAATTGAAATCTTTTATAAAAGCAAGAATATCTTTTCATTCTTTTATAAAGAAATAAAATTTCTTTTCTTTCATTATTTTTCGTACAAAAGAAAATTCAACCCAATTCACTGCATAGTAAGGTTTGTTTTAACTATTAAATATTTTAGTGTGGTGGGCGTTACGAAGATAATAAATAATAACATTTTTATAGATAAGAAAATTTGTGTAATGAAGGAGTTTGACATTATGGTAGTCGTAATATATGGTTTTTGAACGCATTAAAGAGGGTTTATGATATGTGTGTAGATAAAGATCATTTAATTATATCTTTTTTCATACAAACTAAATACTATTTCCAATTTACAGTCAGCAGCAAATGTGGCTAAGCGTTTGACGTGTTCAAAATGACCTACACGCGCTCTTATTCTCTTGACAATAGAGATGTGTCGACCTCATTTTGAACACCTCAAACGCTTAGCAACTTCTGCTGACTGTACGACATCCAATAAATCAAATGACATCGTTTGTCACACTTCAGAAACTGGTGATTTTACAATACATTGCTTGCTTGCTGTATAGTTTTTTACAAATCCAGTAATTAAAAAAAAGTTGTACTAAAAGTACATGAGTTTTATGAGCAAAATCGATCGTTATTATAACTCATTTAAATGTAGGATTGTGTTTATTGAACATAACATTTAACGTGTATGAAAATTATGAATATAAGAGTTTTTTTAAAGTTGGGAAAAGTAAATTTGCTCAGTTTGGAGAGTAAAATCGAACGGTTCATTTAAAGCCCCATCGTCATAGTCACCCTGTATTGTTAAGACGACAAGGTGTTTATCAGTTGTATCTTAGGTAGTTTGCAAACTAAAAACTAATAGTGCATATTTTAACCCGAAATTTTGTGTTTTTTTTTAGTAAACACAAATATACCTACAATCCCATTCCCGAGTCCCGCCCCGAAGACTTACGAGTCCAAAATTATCTGAGCAAGAAACGCCTCAAATGTATCCCCATATTAGTTGTGTTCCTGTATCGTGTGTGTTTTGTCCAAATAAAATTATGAGTTTTCAAGAGTTTATTTTTAAATAAGTTGCTTTTAAAAGTTGAAATAGATAACATATACTTAAGAAAAAACGACTAGGACCTCCGGTGTTCGAGACGGGATACCGGAGGTCCTCGTCGTTTTTTCTTAAGTATATGTTATCTATTTCAACTTTTAATTTATATAGTAGTATTACTACTTAAAAAAAAACAGCAAATCAAAATATTTCATAAAAAATAATTTGATTTGATCTTAGTTTCATAAGTTGTTTTTGTTAAACAGCCTCTTAAACTGTGTGAATCATCAGAACTTGTAGCAGTTCAAGTTCTGATAACTCCACAGTTTTAGAAAAAAAACTATTATGCTAAATTATCATCATCATATCAATGACTGTCACTGTACCCGAGAACATACCCCGACAAGGTACAGTCGCAAACAGATACTGATGGCGACTGTACTATAGGGGATTTAATGTTTCTAACGGGACATTTTTGAAAAGCAGATATATTAACATTGTGGGGCAGTTTATTCTGCCATTTCTTATTTCGAAAATATTTAAATTGAATTTAAACCTACCTCACTGGGCATGTTAAGCTAATGTCATGAATGGCTTGTCTACTGTTGCTTTGCTAGGTGAAAATATTATAATTTCAGCTAAAAAGAGATTCTAGGAATCGACTTAAGATATCGAGTGCAATCGCCATCAGATATATCGGAGCTGTAGAGGTGGTCACAAATATCTGAACATGCACTTTATCGCCTTGACAATAGAGGCGTTATTTTTTTTATGACAAAGATTGCAAACGAGCAGACGGATTGCCTGATGGCCAACACCAGGGGAGTCGCAAGCGCGTTGCCGGCCTTTAAGTGGGTTGGAGCTCTGGGAACCTTACCATCAGGAACACAACACTACATACCTGAAAGGTAGCAGTGCTATTATGGCTGTGGTCTTCTGTAAGGAGTAGGTACATCCCCAGTTCAGCTTCTCAAGCGTGATGGTACTTCGCTGTGCCCTCTCATTGTTGGACGTAGTTTGAAGACAAACCCGGGTTCAGATATTTATGACGTCCACAGCTCCCATATATCTAATGGCGACTAACTATTGGATGCTTGAGTAATCTTAGCATCTCAGCTTTGTGACCCATTATGTTCATCCACTCTAATATACTTTTCTGTTGGCTTACAGCGTTTCTTTCAACATTTCTGGCCTCTACTTTAGTTCGTAAGACCTTTTTTATTTTTATTTTCTACCCTTTATTCCTTTACACCACCATGTACATTTTGACGTCGATATCAGTCAGGGTGATATCGGGGTCGTGGACATAACATAATTCATAGGCAAAGCTTATTATATTAAACATAAAAAAATATAATTATTTTTCAGATGAAAAAAAAATGAAAAACAAAAAAAAACTAACATTGTTTTGATATATTACCAAATATTTCGCGACAAATCGACCTAGTCCTACGGTAAGCCCAGTAAGGCTTGTGTTGTAGGTACTAGACGACTATATATATAATAGATAGATACATATAAATACGTAGAAAACACCCATGACCCAGGAACAAAAATCTGTGTTCATCACAGAAATAAATGCCCTGACTGGGATTCGAACCAAGGACCATCGGCTTCATAGGCAGAGTCACTACCCACTAGGCCAGACCAGTGGAAGTAAAGACTAACGAATTACCCTACTTCGTATTAGAGTATTTACCAATTCTTTCCTTCATAAATATATTTCTACGGCGTATTTTCTATAAGAATAGTTTTAAGATGAAATCATAGCGGCCTTGATCATATAATCTTAAAGTTACTCATTATCTACTGATAACTTATCTATTGATCTACTCTCCATGTATTGCTACACGCTATTTTCACCCTTATTAGCATGGAATAATAATCATATTTGCAACAAAAATCCTTTATATTTTATAGATATTTAGAGATGAGCTCATGGTCAATTCTTTCATATAGTCCAGTTCATAAATATCGATACTAACAAAGCGTCCACTATATGTACACATGCACCGTAATACTTAGGCATGTATACATATTTTGCCTTTTTGGACGTATCGATATTTTTGAACTTGATTGTATATAAATAATTATTTTATGAATAAAGGTACACCAGGCACATATATTTTGCTAAAGACACAGTAGAGTCGCCTTCAGATATATCGGAGCTGTGGAGGTGGTCACAAATATCTGAACATGCACTTTATCGCCTTGACAATGGAGGCGTTGTTCAGATATTTATGACCACCTCCACAGCTCCGATATATCTGATGGCGACTGTATTTCATTATCTAATCTCGCATGAATTATTATAATTTATGCTCTATACTTACGCATTAAAGTCTAAATTGCTATAGATGATGATGTAGATGATATAATTGTAAACTGGCCTTGCAATTTATTCACTGTTTTCCCTCTACGGTTAGCAGTAGTAAAGAAATTTGTTTCTTCTGCTGTTTTTATAGATTTTAAATTGCTTACCTATAAATTATAGTAATTATAATTATGTCAAGTGACAGTGGCGGTGCTGGGTATATAATACCGATAGCTAAAATACTTTGTCGTTACATTTTCGAGTTTTTACGGGAATGTGAAAAACAGAATATAAGTGAGTTGTTAATATATTCTCTAGTGTTTATTGTGGAATAGTTTTAGTCAGGCAATATATACTATTTAATGGTGATTTTGACGTCTGGTTTGGCCTAGTGGGTAGTAGTTTGAAGCCGATGGTCCTGGGTTTAAATCGGAGGTAAAGGCATTTATTTTTGTGATAAGTACAGCAGATATTTGTTCCTGAGTCATGGGTGTTTATTTATTTAAGTATTTGTATATTATATAAATCGTTGAATGAGCCACAACACAAGCCTTCTTGAGCTTACCGTGGGGCTCAGTCAATTTGTGTAAGAATGTCTTGTAACATTTATTTATTTAAAATAAGGAAATATTTAATGACAAAATCATTTATCTCATACTTTACGCCGGCATTTGCTGTAGCTTACGTCACATAATTGAAAAATGGCGCCATCCAAGTGTCAAAACATGCCGTATATTTATAGTACATTGTGCAACGAGGATGGTAAGTAAGGTATAGTAAACGCGAGTCTATTAGAAGCCCGACGACGAAGTCGGAGGGCTTTTAATGACTCAAGTTTGGTATACACTTACCACCCGTGGTACATACAATGTTTTTCATCACATTTGCGAGGAAATAAAATAAATTCGTTGGTAAAATATTTGTTACTTTTGTAGGCTTAAAATCAAAATACACTTTGAAAACTACAATCAGACCGCATCCACTATAAAAGATTGTCAAAAATGTCAACTTTTTTCAATGTCTTCCACAGATAATGCTAACAACTGCGTTTTGTTTTCGAAGTTGACAGATCATCCTGCCAAATAGTATCAATTATCAAAATGAAATAGAAAACAATTATTTTTAATAAATACTAAACATTAAATTGCAGTCAAATTTAATATAAAGATATGTTTTATACATATTAAAAGTTGGTTGTAGCAAACTTTTGAAGATATTAAATACACCTTGGCTGTTTGGAAACATCCTCAGTCCAAGTGAAGTATAGGTTCTGTATATTTTTAAAACTAAACTTAACAGCCCGTGTGAGCTAAATCGGCTATAACTGCTCTGTACTCTCGCAAGTAAGAACGCCATTGACGAGCAAGTGTGATGAAAATAATATTTTTAATTAAATCGGTCCATTAATGACGAAGTTCTGAGGTGACACACAAAAAAAAACATCATATAACCGAATTGATAACCCCCTTCCTTTTTCTGAAGTCAGTTAAAAAGTCCGATTATAATAAAATGGTGACTACACATTAAGGGCATAAATATGTACACTGTGAACTTACTGCAATTGCATAGAGTGCAAAATAAATAAATATTAAACAAATTGGCTGAACCCCACGGTAAGCTCAAGAAGGCTTATGTTGAGGGAACTCAGCGTACCAAAATACTTAAAGATATAGAAAGCAAGTGTTAAATACACAGAACCTGTGCTTATAACACAAATGCCCTTACAGAATTTGAACCCAGGACCATCAGCTTCATAGGCAGGGCTACCCACTAGGCACGGGAAAAAAGTATATCGATATTATCAAATGTGACCATACAGTCAGTAAAGATTGAACTTAAGTAGGTATTTTTGTATTTTTATAAAGAACTAGCTGACGCGACGAACTTCGTACCGCCTAAAAAGCGACAAAAGTAGTGATAAGTCTCAAAAATCACAGGATTTTTGTGATTTTTAGTACTTAATGTCTCAATCAGGGCTGTGACGATTCCAACCAATCCAAAATCATTTTAATCGGTTCAGCCGTTCTCGAGTTATAAGCGGTCCCCGCCCCACTTTCTTTTATATATAAATACATTTATGTACAGTCAGCAGCAAAAGTGGCTAAGCGTTTGAAGTGTTCAAAATGACCTGCACGCGCTCTTATTCTCTTGACAATAGAGATGTGTTGACCTCATTTTGAACACCTCAACCGCTTAGCCACTTCTGCTGCTGACTGTACTTGTTATAAAAATTACTGAAGTCGTGAATGTGATGAGACTTGGTAACATCTAGGTCACCGTTCCATTGCAGCCAACGCCGTGACCTCCCGGCATTGCGTGCAAGGTACATTGGGCAAACATGTAGTGAACACATTCCACTTAGCATTAATATGCCTTATTCCCTTGGATTAAGGTTCATTAATGATCATAATTACAATGTAACAGCACTCTAGACGCGAATGGCTGAATTAAGCATTCCAAAACTACTATACAAGAAAGCATTTATGAAATGCTTTCCGAAAATGTCCGCTTTCGAAGTTGTTTCGAAACTCGAACAACTTCGAAAGCGGACATTTTCAGAAAGTTGGTAGTTGTTTTAAAAAGAAATTTGCTTTAAAATTATTGTTATTTTAGTCGAATTACTAGAAGGGATCAGTTGTCAATGTTGGCAGTTTTCGTTTCACATGTTGAATTTAAAAGCGTATAATGGCAGCTTTTAACATTTTTTTATTCAATTAATAAGAAATCGAAACGCGATGGGTGTTATTTACAGTCTGCAATTGTGCAATAAAATTATTAATATGGTTTGAGTAAATCTTCATTATTTTAATGTAGATGTAGTGTAGGGACGCCCGGGGTCAGGCGGGCTGTAGATCGCTTGTAGCAGTCATTCTTTATTTTTTTAATTTTTATACGTATATATACGGAATTTTTATTATCTTCACTAATATTATATTATAAAGATCAAAAACTTAAATCGAAAATAAAATAAACTTACTACTACGCAAATATAATTAGTAATATAAATTACTTATTCTAAAAGATGCCCATCACACTCGCAGCGTTGCCGCGTTTAGCTTTATTTTAGTGTTTCTTGTTAATCTGTTTTGTTTAGGAGCCTTTGTCTAAGACCATATCGGCTCCGTTAGACCTCTACATAGTAAAGTATCATCATAATATTATACAATATTAAAATAAAATTACTATACTCGTAGCAAATCGGTCAGTTGTCCAAAAAACGATAAACAAATATTGCAGGTTTCGACAGGGGTTCCGTCAATATCGACTGGAAGACTCCTACATCGGTCGTTGAGTAACCCCAACGTCGAAATTACCGTTCTTTATTTTAGTTTGTAAATACATAATTGTATATATATACCATTACATTTTAAACATTTCATTGAACCTGCATGGTTTTATTTGGTTTTTCGCGTCACTAGTGTAGGTTTTTATGTCAAATAGTGTTAGTCTTTTCTATTAGCTAGTTGTGGTTACTTCCATTATAAAAACTTAATATGAAAAAATACACACTACTTTTTAATACTGATGATTAGCTTGTGTTAATTGCAAATAGCTTGCCAAAATTATATATAGATCTTAAAAGCTTAGCTTAGTTAGTTTTAAGAATAACTCGAAGCAATAAAAAAAATAATATTTTCGTAATCCACATTTGTCGAAGACCACATTCAATTAATGACAAGAATTACATAAGTATGTAAAAATACACTAAGGACAATAATAACAGTAAGTATCAATAGTTTTATTATATAAAACTTTTAAATGGCAGATATAGAAGGCAATGATGATTATACCTTTTAACAATTAACATATGCTCTCCTTTTTCTAATAAAGGCTCTTTTTAAGCTGTGCGCGATATTACGTAGGTATCAATAGAAATCTGAAGTTTACTCTTTACAATTAGCTTTTACGTCGTTTTAACCCTTAGGTGCATGAAGTTTCAATCAATTTGTTTCTAAAGTGCCTTATGTACAATCACACAGATGTAGCATTTGACACTGTATAGACATGTCACATTCTATAATTTACATTCGTTTGAATACGACTTGTGTCACTTCAGTTTTGATAAACGGTATCATTTTTGATACTGTATGCACTAAAGGGTTCACAAAATGCCGCAGTGTCAAAACGTGACACATTTCTGAAAAGCATCAATCGTGTAAAGCAGATAGTTTGCTTTCCGGGAATGTGTTTATTTATGGTGTTGTGGAGTCAACTTGACAACAAATGTCGCATTAATACAGTGAAGTTTTAAATGTATTTTTAATTTTTTGTATCGTGGTTTAATTTATCCTTCTAGGTTCTAGAACAAAACTTTGTTTGAATAAACAGATAAGGGTCAAAATTTCAAAAGACAGCAAATATTAAAGAATATATTCGTTACTGACCGCGTAGAATTTGTTGAAAAGATTCAACTAATTTGTCAGCCTTCTGGGACAAATTTCTAATATTCTAGTGGAGCGCTATGACTTGTGAGAATAAAGATATTTAAAAAAAAAAGGCTTCTATTAATTCCGATGATTTCGTCAGTGTCAAAGTGATTGTAGCAAATCAAACGAATAATATAACAAGATTGCTTTTAGAGCATGCCAGTAGTAGGCCTTGCATTCTGTAAAGTAGCTGGACTTTACAGAAAGCCACGAGGCCCCGGGACTGCCGGGTGTTGACCAAATAGTGGTGAAACGTTTTGAGATCTATTCTTCATTAGCTGCACAATACTGCGTTGGATCACTGCGTAATACTAATAAGCTATCGATAGTACACACTAAACAACGTTAAAGAACAAAAAAAAAATTCGCCTTTTTAAGGCTCAAAAGGAATTCCTGTGAAAATAATAATCGAAAATATTCCATAAAGGTTTTATCTCAAAAAATTGTATCCTAACGCTACGGTTTTAGTTACAAGTTCTCATAGACCTCTAGTATAAAGTTCTCTATAACGAATATCTAAGTTATAAAATGATTAAAATATAATTAAATTATAAGTCCACATCGTAACACAGTCGCCTCCTAGCGTAATCGATAGCGTAGACGAGTGCGAAGCGAAATCATTATTAGTGTATTTATAATTATAACAAACATTTGTTTTCGACTTGCTCCCCAAATCAATCTATACCACTTCGGTTAAAGCATTCACAGTCCAGTGTGATCTATCTTCACACTGCCCCACACGTGGGTCAATATAACCGACCAGGAACGCACTGAAATTTGATCATTTGATCATTGGATAGTGATCATAATATAAAGATCATTCTGATTTCTTTATTATCAATTCAGTTAGATAGATTACAGAATTCGGCAATATATATTGTAGTAATCCGAGTATATAACTAGGCGTTCCTTAGTGACCCAAAAAGTAGATCTAAGTGATTATTTATTAAATCCTCTTCTAGCTTGCGCGGCGGCGCGCCCGCAGTCGCTGCCCGGCGCCGAAGCCCTAAGCGTGGGCACGGGCGGAGGCCCAGCGTCCCTCACCAGTTTGACTCCGGACCACCAGCTACGGGAGGACTTCACCATATTGGCTAAGGATCTGGTGACTAATTTGAAGACTGTTGTCTCTACCTTGGTAAGACATTGTACCCTTTTATGATTAGAGGTTTTCAGACGTACGAGGGCTGTTCCGAAATTTTTTAGTTAAACAAAAACTATAAGGAATATAATAAAACTTTATTTACAACTTTTCAAAGTATTCCTCTGCTACATTTATGCACTTATGCATTCTACTGAACCAACTTTCAAAACAGGAAAAAAACTGTTCTTGCGGAAGGTCAAAAAAAAGTCGCCTGAATACGTCCACTGCTTCATCTGCCGTCGAAAATCGTCGTCCACGTAATGATTTTTTCAACGTGGGGAATAGAAAAAAATCACACGGAGCCAGGTCAGGGCTATACGTAGGGTGTGGTAGTAGTTGCACTCCTGATTTGCTAAAAAAATCCATGGTTCTGGCAGCCGTGTGAGCCGGAGCATTATCTTGATGAAAAATTATGCCCCAGGTTCCAGTACTTGGACGACTGACGTTCAGCTCCTAGAAGGCCTGTGGCAAGCAAACTTCACTGTACTATTGGCTGGTAACTGTTTTCTGATCTTCAAGTGGAATTACGGCCACAGGTCCAGTACGTTGAAAAAAAAACAGCAACCATTTTTTTGTTGACGCTTCGGCCGCGAACTACTTTAGTAGGTAAATCATCATTTTCAAAGACCCATTGTGTTGATTGCTGTTTTGTAAATGGGTTGTAGCTATATATCCAAGATTCGTCGGATGTCACAATGTAGCTCAATTGTTGAGAATTGCCTTTATCGAATTATTTAAGCATAAATTTGCACCAATCGACACGTCTATCTTTTTGCTCCTGTGTGAGTAAATCTGGTATCCACCGAGACGAAACCTTCCGGACTTGTAGGTGGTCATGCAAAATGGTAGAAACTGCCCGGGATCCAATCTTCAGTTTGTCCTAAATCTCTCGATGTGAAATGTTTCGAGATTCATTGATTAGCCACTCCACCTTGATAACATTTTCTGGAGTGACTGCCGTTGGCGGTCGCCCCGGTCTAGGCACATCTTTGATGTCGCTCCGGCCACGCTTAAATTTACGGAACCAGTAACTGACAGTGGCAAGAGATGGGGATAATGACCCAAAAACACTAGTTAAATTTTCATGAGAATCTTTGTATGTTAACCCTCATTTATAATCATAATATATCATAGCACGAAATTCTTCCCGCGTTAGCTCCATTTTTGCGAACAAAAAGTGACAGACATGTTTGTTTCTAATTTCATAAAAAAATAACAGAATGTTATTGGTCAGTGACATTTACATGAAATGGTTTGTAATAAAATTTGCCTTTAAGCTATACTAAAATTAAATGAATACGATTAATAGTACGCCGTTGACTAACTATATACGGAACAGCCCTCGTATATATGGGCCATTTTATTTAAAATTGTATACTTAGGAGATAGGAGAAAAATGTATCCAAAGCTTTTTTATTACATTCCGTTACTATTTTTCATATGGTGGTAACGGAACGGAACTAAAAAAAATGTATGAAAAATTTTGGGACACATTTTTTCTCCTATCAGGCTCGAAAGAACTCAGAGTAGAAACCACACAAATAAAATCCAAATATAAAAAACAAGTTGAGTATACAACTTTAAATAAAATGGCCCAAGTACCAAAATATACCTACAAACAATGAATAGTTATATTGTTTGTATTATAGTATATTTAATTAGTAGAATAACAATTAATTATTATAACTAACCGTGGGGCCCGGCGGTCTGAGTCTCTTTAAGGACCTTCTAGAGACTCAGAGATACCACAGGCGACCGAAGAACTACGTAGCAGCTACCTCGCTCAGCGATTCAGCGAGAAAATACTGCCAGCGTCTTCAGTACCATGCCGCAGGGGCCTTTTTTAGATTTGTTAGTTTTAGTTTTACCTAAATAAGTCTAACACAAGTCTTATTGAGCTTTATGTATGACTATGAGTTTGTTGCAAAACAAGCTTTTAATATTACCGGAAGACCCTTTCTAATTCCGTTTATTAGAAAGAGTTCCGCTTCCAATTTGTCTAAAATTTACCCAAAATATTGATTTTACATCAAAAAAATTACAATAATTTAATTTGTTCCCACTTAAATAAATGTAGTTTACTAAACTAATCTAGAAACTACAGGTATTGATAAAAAGAATGTTCTCTAATGCCGTGTGATGCCGGCTGACTAGAATAGCACCACCCCATCTCCTCCCGCGGGTGTCGTAAGAGGCGACAAAGGGAAAAGTCCTACGGACGGCTGCAATTGTGGCGACTGGCAACTACTCCCAAGATGACACAAGTCATATTTGTGGGAGGCCTATGTCCAGCAGTGCACTGCATATGGCTGAAGTGTAATCTTCTCGTAGGTGGTGGAACGGGGTCGCCTCCGCGCCGCTATGGAGGCGGCAGAGACGCCGGCGGCCGGCGGCGTGGTGGCAGCCTTGAGAACTAACCTCACATCTGCGCTGCAGCAGAATTCTGGTGAGCGCTGTTTCAACTTTCACAAATACGGCAAATTGTATGGATCAATTCAGATTCAGATATTTTATTGATAAAAGGCAATATTTTTACAAGTCAATGATAGCATTCCGTATGTATACCTATACATAATAATTTCACATGTCAAGTATCAATTAACTACTATTCTATAATAATTGATTATTAATGATACCAAAAAACTCATCCGTACTGTAAAAGGCCATGTTCAGTAGGTTTTTTTTTTTAAATTGTATCACTTGGCGTTTTTTTATATCTGCTGGAAGAGCATTATAGATTTTAACGCCAAATACTCAAACTTAAGACATACTCAGACATACCGATACCTAAAGCCCGCTTAACGCTCCAAAATTATGAGAACCTATGACGTCACTCATTGCTAGTCGCGTTCTAGAAAGTATGGAAAAATAATGAAATCGGTATTTTGAAAGAAAAATTGCATAAAAAAAATTCTTAACAATTTATAAATATCAATACAAAATTACGATTTTTTTTTATTTGTTATTTATTCTGATATTGTTACACCTGATCGGCTTTTACTGATTTGTAGTTGGTCATTTTTACTTATATGCGTCAACATCCCTATTGTGTTTCTACAAAGGATAGTCATATTGTCTATGGTGGGTTCCCTTTATTTGCCATAATTTGTTTTGTCTTAATCTTAATACGCATACCAAGTTTAGTTCGCATAATTTATATACACCGAATGTTAATGTTGCCGAACTTTTATTTAGCATAATTCTGTATTAGCCGAATACTACTTTTTCCGAAAATATATTGGCATACTATTTGAGGCCGAATGTCCGAAGTGGTTAGGTTAGAATTGTGACCACAACAGAAAAACAAGGTGGGTTAGGTTAGGTTAGAACAGCTACTACGACAAAAACGCACTTCCTGGGAAAAAAAAAATCGTAATAACACCATTCGGTCTTTCCAAATTATGCATACTTTAGTTCTGCGTAATAGAATTCGGCGGAAAAGAATTATGTGAGATCAGTTTCTGCTTATATACGATGATGCCAACACTGGATATGCGGGCTAAAATTATTACAAAACAAATTAGATGGTTGGCAGTCCTCAACTGTGCGTTTTTCTAGAAACTTCCTGCCTCGCACAGCAAAACTCTGGAATAAATTGTCGTGTGCAGTATTTCCGGACCGATATGACATCCAAACCTTCAAGAAAAGAGCGTATAGGGATCTTAAAAGCCGGCAACGTACTTGTGACTCCTCTGGTGTTGCGAGTGTCCATGGGCGGCGGTAGTTGCTTACCATCAGGCAATCCGTCTGCTCGTTTGCCTCCTATATCATAAAAAAAAATATGCCTAAACAAGGGGAACCGTCTACGGTCCCCTGTTCCTTGCGCACGATGAAAGAGTAAAATAATGACGGACAAAGTTTTAAATACAGAGCTGCGATCTCGACTGTCACGCATCCACGACGCGTCGGACCTCGCAGAGATCTCGTCCGTCGGGAACAATTCGGATCAAGTAAGTACCATGTCGTAGATGAACATATCAAAATCATTATTTTTTTACTATGCAGAAACGTCTGCTAGCGAACATTACATAAATCGAAAGAAAAATATAAAAAATTTACTCGAAGCGGGACTCGAACCCACAACCACTGGATCACTTGTGCTATCCGAGTACCGCTTAGACTTGTCAAACTTTTCTATCTTATCCTTCATATGATATGTCTTATACGTCATCATGGGTGACGTGTAGTCACATCTACCGTCAGCGTATTGAACACTTAACGGCATCGAAGTCTCAATTTACATTGAGAATCCATCGATAAGATAGTAGATAGATAGATAGAAACATTTATTCATGACACACACACACACACACATAATAATAACAACAACAAAAAAAACACATTACACAAACGACGTGTGCCACGAAATGGCCTCATCTCAGCGTAATGCCAGCAATCGCCAGCGCTGGTCTTCCGATGAGACCATCAGGTGCCATGACGACAAGTAACACATATACACAAGAAGAAACAAAAAAGAAAGGAACGAAAAATGAATAACAATGTGATCTAAATTATTTTTTACTAGCTGTGCCCCGTGGTGTTACCCGTGGTTACTTTCCCGCAGTAAAACGTAGCCTATGTGTTAATCCAGTATCAGCTAACTCTATACCTACCAAATTTTATTAATTCGCTCCAGCCGTTCAGACGTGAAGAAGTAACAAACATACACACTCACAAACTTTCGCCTTCATA
This sequence comes from Grapholita molesta, assembly GCA_022674325.2. Taxonomy (NCBI): domain Eukaryota; kingdom Metazoa; phylum Arthropoda; class Insecta; order Lepidoptera; family Tortricidae; genus Grapholita; species Grapholita molesta. Next base: position 1,357,155 of record CP053141.2, on the reverse strand, counting down.
ATATTAGTGTCGATAGAAGCGGGGTAACTCACGTTTTATAAGTCGAATATTGCTCGATATGTTTCACTCCATAACGAGGAGCATAATCACTTAATTTCACGGATCCGTCAATCTACGGATTCAAATCCGATCAATAATAAAAACAAGTAATGTAATAGAAGTGGACACTTTATGACGCGGTAATCCCACAATCGCTCAGTTACAGCTCGTTCTGTGTTTATTCTCTGTATACTTTGGTTAAGAATGAACTGACAACAATGTTGAGTGCTTGGCTTAATCTACTTATATATATATTTGCTAATGTCTTTTATGCTAAGTTGTTCAGTACATTCAGACGGTAAGACTGCGCGAATCCGTGTCCGAATTATACGGATCAAAATATCGTCGGATTCAGATCCTGTCGACAACAGGAACAACAAGTAATGTAATAAAAGTCCACACTCCAGCAGGCGACGCGGCCGTTCCCGCAGTCGCTCAGCTACAGCTCCTCCTGCGTGTCCGCCTCCGAGTTCTTCGATGCTGAGGAGCACGAGGACGAACTCAAGCCAGCGGAGATTATAACTACTGATGAGGTGAGGTGCTTTTTATAGGTTTTGCCAGGACCCGGGTATGTCCTTAAACTACGTCCAACAATGAGAGGTAGGGCACAGCGATGACCATCACGCTTGAATCTGGGGCAGCCCAACTGGGGAAGTACCTCCTCCGTACAGAAGACCAGAGCCATAATAGCACTGCTAGCTTTCAGGTATGTAGTGTTGTGTTCCTGGTGGAGAGTAAGGTTCCCAGAGCTCCAACCCCCCTTAAAGGTCGGCAACGCGCTTGTGACTCCCCTGGTGTTGCGGGTGCCCATGGGTGACGGTAATTGCTTACCATCAGGCAATCCGTCTGCTCGTTTGCCACCTTTTGTCATTAAAAAAAAAAGCGTTCGTGGTCATCGGGTGGACTTAATGTGGGTTTTTGTGGTGGATTTAATGCGTTTTATTTGTTTTATTTCATGAGTAATTATCGCGGCAACCGAAGACAATATTATATTGCAACTCAGTTTTGAAGCACATATATCTAACTAGATATCTGCTAGTTAAAATTTATATATGTTCGTTGACACTGATCTGGTGCTAAAGCCTAAAATGGACAAAATAAACCCTCGGTGTTTAGGCTCGTTAGAATCCTCTCGGTATGTAGTTGATGATTGTGCAAAAAAACTTTTCGGGCTAGCTAGGTGAAATAGTACATTACATCAGAGGCCGGGAAGATGAGGATTTCCGGCCATGTAGGTCGGATATTGATACGAGGCCGGGAATCCGTTTTTACGACGAGGCATGTATAGTGTTTTTCTCAAACATACAATTAAATAAAAGAAATGCTTCAAAAAATGAAATTTGCAAAATTACAACTAACAATGAAATAGAAATGTAATAAAAATAACATCAACTGTTTGCTATGACACCCGCCATTTTTGCCTCTGTATGGTTTAACGTCGAAAAAAAGTTACTTTGCAGGCCTAGGCCTGTAAAGTTATATGAAATTCCATTTCCGTCCCCTTCAGTTGTCGCGCCCAAAAAACATACTTCCGAGTCTAGAATGTAAAGACTTTCTTTCATTGCATGTTTGAGAAAATACGTTTCTAAAAGACTTTCTGGTGGACGCCATTTTGAAATAGGATTTATCGATGTTGTTATTTCAGGCGGGCGTGATAGAGTTGGACGGCGACTCCTCATCAGAAGCAGGCTCTCTAAGCAGCGAGGAAGGTTCCGCTAGCTCAGATAACTCAGATGGTGCGAGTGAGTCTGCTTATTTGTGTTGTAGCTTATCTCTGTTACTAAAAAACGGCTTAAAGCATGTACAACCAAGGCTCGGAACCGGTTTAAATAGCGGCTAAAACCGGTTTATTTCGGTTTTACTCGGAACTATTATGAGAACGCGAACGTTTAAGAACTTTATTAAAACTTAAATAAACCGGTTTATTCGGCGATTTACGATGGACGGTATGCCGCGTGTGCCGCGCAAATACAGACACCTAGCAAATTGCTACTAGCAACTTATGCTTTTTTGGAATAAACCGGTTTTGAAAGTTCCAAACCGGTTAACTTGACAAGTACTTTATAAAATGTTCCCCTAAAAACCGGTTTAAGAATAACGGTTTCGCAAGTGAAACCGAAATGAAAAGGTTTTGCGCCAAATACATGATAACTGTTTAGAAATTTAACCGGTATCCGAGCCTTGAGTACAACTTCTATGGCTCATATAACCTTTTAGGCTATAAATATCAATCTATGGGCTAATCAAATAGTTAGTTCTGTTCCATCTCTTTCGTCATCTGATCAGCCAGCTGATTTGACCGGTCTGGCCTAGTGGGTAGTGACCCTATATGAAGCCAATGGTCCTGGGTTTGAATCCCAGTCAGGCATTTATTTGTGTGATGAGCACAGATATTTGTTCGTGAGTCGTGGGTGTTTTCTATGTATTTAAGTATTTATATGTATCGTATCTATTATGTATATCGTCGTCAACCTATGACAGACCACACTCAGTATAATTGACAACATTTCATATTTTTAACTCCTAATTTTAATGAGTTTATTGGAAAGAAGATGAAATTTTAATGTACCCGTATTTTTATTTTTTTCTGACAAAGTGATTTTATAATGCAAAAAATCCATTTGAAAAACAGTTCATTCTAAAAGAGCGTATGTCACAAGGTTGGGAAAGTGACGTCACCAAGATTCCAGGGCAACTGAAAAAAAAGTTCGCAGACTTGACTTGACACTGACGACCACGGCCTGACAGTCAGTCATACGGTCAATCAAATTTTCTTAATTCAGTTTCCTTACCAAATTAATTGAATGTATATTATGCTCCAATAAGTCATGTAACAAGGCAAAAACTACAAGCAATATGCGTATGCATTTAGTAAATATTGTTTTATTGCCGATTGCAAAAATACTTTACTTTTACAACAGGCATCCATAGCTCATTAGAAATACAACGTAGTCATAAAGTGAAATGTAAATAATAAAGATATTATGAAAAAAAAGCTTTATTTAAATTAAAATTGCTCATATTTCCTACATAGAAGTTGTCGAAGGCTCCTCTGTCTTCTTTACTAGCCACATCAAAAATCATAATTGGTGTTTGCAACCCCCTTCAGAAGCCTTGCAGTCATGACAGGAAACATCCAGACAGTCTCACTGGTTTCACCTATCCATGCAGTCACTTTGTTTAGCTTCGAGCGGATCTTCTGCTCTGGACTGACTCTGCATTGCACTATACATTTTCCTGAATCTCTTTTCACTTCGACATAAACGACAACGTCCGACGAAGACATGTCCTCTAGCCCTCTTATCTGTGCTAAGTTATCCATATCACTTGCCGCTGTGTCCTCTGTAGAGCTTTATTTTATTGTTTCAAAGGTAGATAGGTATATTGGTGTTCGGTTAAAGAATGCCAAGTCTGTAATTTTTACAGAGGTATCTAAGTCCAGTGAGTGAATGCCAAGTAGTTTGTGATTTATTATCTCAAACAACGTATGAATGTATGTATTTCATTTATGAAGCAAGTGAGCTTGAACAAGAAATAGTTATGGCTATGACAGTTGTTGACAAACAAATTATCAAACGTCAACCGTAAGAAAATGAGTACTGGTACAGATAACTTATTTTGGTAAAGTGACGTCATACTTCCGGTTTACACAAAATTACGTTTTTTTCCAAAAGTTCAAGCGAATAAAATCCTAAAAAAAAAAAAATTTTTTTGTACAGTTAACACATGTTTAATAAAACACCATTAGAATTGAGACTTATTGAAAATATGAAATGTTGTCAATTACTGTAAAAATGGGACCAGCACTGTAAAAAAGCAGAAAGTGACAGAAAATAGTAGATGGTTGGCAGTCCTCAATTGTGCGTTTTTCTAGAAACTTCCTGCCTCGCACAGCAAAACTCTGGAATAAATTGTCGTGTGCAGTATTTCCGGACCGATATGACATCCAAACCTTCAAGAAAAGAGCGTATAGGGATCTTAAAGGTCGCCAACGTACTTGTGACTCCTCTGGTGTTGCGAGTGTCCATGGGCGGCGGTAGTTGCTTACCATCAGGCAATCCGTCTGCTCGTTTGCCTCCTAAATCATAAAAAAAAATTGTTGATTGAGCCCTATTCACTCTTTCGTATGGACTTCTTTATACATCTTATTTATCAGTAGGTAGATACCTACTTATGCGGTGTGAATAATATGACTATGGCCTTTCCTGCTTATAATAATTGTAGGTTGGTTTTATATTAAGCAGAAACGGCTGCTAGCATATCATAGATATTTAAATCAAAAGAAAGAATAGAAAAATTTGACTCGCTACGGGACTCGAAGTTACAACCACTGGATCACTAGCCCAGTGCACTACCAATTGTGCTATACTTTTCTGCTTAATATAAAAACAATAAAGAAAGGGGTAGCACATTGTTATCGATGAATTCTCAATCTAAATTTGATTTTTGGACCCGGGTATGTCCTTAAACTACGTCCAACAATGAGAGGTAGGGCACAGCGAAGTACCTTCACGCTTGAATCTGGAGAAGCCCAACTGGGGAAGTACCTCCTCCTTACGGAAGACCACAGCCATAATAGCACTGCTACCTTTCAGGTCTGTAGTGTTGTGTTCCTGATGGTGAATAAGGTTCCCAGAGCTCCAACCCACTTATAGGTCGGCAACGCGCTTGTGACTCCCTTGGTGTTGCGAGTGCCCATGGGCGACGGTAATTGCTTACCATCAGGCAATCCGTCTGCTCGTTTGGCACCTTTGTCATAAAAAAAAAAGAGACTTCGATGCCGTAAAAAGGGTTCAATACTCTTCGGTAGATGTCGCTACACGTCACCCGTAACACTTAACTGTGTAATCTTATTTACTAATGTATAAAATTTATTATTTTAAATTATACGTCAATGACTATTACCCTGGAAAACAGTTTTGCACTACATCTGTATAGTTTTCACGTAAATTATGATGTGACGACCGGTCTGGCCTAGTGCGTAGTGATCCTGCCTATGAAGCCGATGGTCATGGGTTCGATTCCCAGTCAGGGCATTTATTTGTGTGATGAGCACAGATATTTGTTCCTGAGTCATTGGTGTTTTCTATGTATTTAAGTATTTATATGTATCTATCTATTATATATATAGGCGTCTAGTACCTACAACACAAGCCTTACTGAGCTTACCATAGGAAGGTGATTATTCGGGAGTTTAAACCGTTCTTATTACCCTGTCCAGATTTCTGTAGAAATGCCTGCATTATATTAAGCAGGTTTTGGTTGTCCTAGCCAGCCCAGCTGTCTACCAGTAAACCAAAAACAACACTAAACTGTGTAATCATTTCTACAGAAATCTGGAGTAATAAGAACGGTTCAAACGCCCGAATAATCACCCAGGACTTGGTCGATTTGTGTAAGATTGTCCCGAAAAATGTATTTATTATTACTCAGACGAACTTGCAGGCTGAAAGGGTAATATTTAAAAAAAAACTTTGATTATCTTTCAAACTTAAAATACAGGCTGTAAACAAAAAAAAACATGAATGTCTTTTTTTAGCTTCAGCAGTCATCCCAACGGAAAGGACTCAACTGCAGAACGGTTCAGAGCAGTTGCCCACCATCTGCACGCGTCGGTCCCGCCTGCCGTGCCCGAGGCCTACGCCGGCCTCCCCTAGCCTGTGGAACCTGTTGTATAAGAATATCGGGAAAGACCTCAGCCAGATCTCCATGCCCGTCACTATCAATGAACCTTTGAATATGCTGCAGGTTTGTACAGTTTTAACACGTTCAGCTCCGACGACACAGCGTCTGTGATCTTATTAAACCTTCTCCAATGCCAGTGACACAACGTATGTGATCAAAAATTATTGAATTCCTATGCCAGTGACACGTATTTGTGTTTAAAAAGATAATCCTCCTATGCCGGTAACACGTAAGTGTGTGCAGATAAATTAACTACCCGATGCCGGCGACACAACAGTTGCGTTATAAACGTTCGTATTTCTATGCCACTGGCATAGGAGTAAGAACTTGACTTATGACAGTGGCATAGGAATAAAAAAATGTATACACAGTGGTATGCTCTGAGTGATCGAGGTAATTTCTACCGGCACATTGTAAGCGTTTAGTAAAACAGTACCGGGGGCGAACGTGTTAATATTTAGTGTAGTAGTAGTGGTATTAGCCGTGTGATGCCGGCTGACTAGAATATCACCACCCGATCTCCTCCGGTGTCGTAAGAGGCGACAAAGGGAAAATCCTACGGACGGGCAGCAGCGTCCGTCGAAACCCAATCTACAGCTACTGTGGTCGCCAACCTGCCTGCCAAGCGTGGCGAATGTGTGCAATGGCAACGACCCCCAAGACGATACAAGTCATATTTGTGGGAGGCCTATGACCAGCAGTGGACTGCATACGGCTGAAATGTGGATTCACTTTATTTGGCATATTTTTTTTGTCCGAATCTTAATATAGTAGAGGAGATATAGCGTTTGGGGTCAAAATAATTGCCACAGAACCGGAGTTTGGTGTTTTTAGTTCTTTGTGTGTATCTTTTTGACATACTAAAAATATAGAAAAATATATGTGTGCAAAATGCGATTTTGCACACGGCAAAGATTTGAAAAATTGAAAATTCCCCATATAAAACCCAAATTTTGTATGGTCTCAAATTACAGGAAATTACACATAAAAAAAAGTTATGAGGTTAATTTTATAAAACAAACATAAATGAAAAAGTGGTGACAAAAAAAAAAGATTTTTCGAACAAAAAATTTTTTTTTGTTAAAATTGATAATGAAACTTAACCTATATAGACTAATATACACATCAATATACGTTACAAAAAGAAAAGCATGTTTAATACATGAATATTTCCTATTATACTTAAATAATACAAAAAATAGACTTTTAATTAACACGACAAAATATAGAGCTCCTCCATAGACTGCCACATGGAGCAATCTTCAACATACTGCGGCCACTGACCGGCGTTAGTTTATCGTTTGTGGATGTCCCATATTGCGCTTTCCTAGATGTAGTCGCCACTATACTAGGACTTTTCTGTCCTAACGGCCATCGACCACCACTGCCACTTCAACAGTGCAATTCTACGAGTCATGGCGGTTTTTCTGTCTTTTTTTTACGGAACATCATTGAACTGCATCTACGTGGCGATAGTCCGAGCGATAGGTCTTTGCAGTGCACGCTACCTTCACGCTCAGTCTTCCTTAATGCTCCACAGCCGAGTTTGATATTGCCTTTTCGAAGTTTAATTTGCCTAACTGGACTACATGTCCCAGATACAAATATTCATCAACAACTTCGACAGCAACGTTCCCAACCGATATCGTATACATGGCGATAAGGACATATTTGATGCTTCTATTATGTTAACTTTCAGCCCTACCTGTTCTGAAACTCTACTAAGGTCCTGAAGTGCTCAGACATGACAATGACATAGTCTAGGAACCGAAGGTGAGTGAGGTGTTCGCTGTTAACATTGATCCAGTCCCTTAAACGCATCTACCAGTGCAGCAAACAGGTTCGGAGAATGACATCTTCCTGTCTTACACCTCGGTGCGGCTGGATTGGCTCAGAGCTCTGGTCCTGAATATCGGTGATCGCTGAAGAAATAGAAGTACAGCCCATGTCTCGATCGAACCACGATGTAATCAGCCACTATGCTTGGCGTTTGTGGACTATGAGAAAGCCTTTGAAGGGGGGTTGGAAAAAAACAACTGCTCAATATGTCAATTAAGCCCTACACTAGAATTATTTTGGTCGATACTCCGGTAAACCGTATACAAATGAGTAATGTTGTAGTGGCAGATATTATATTTGTCGACATATGGCATATAATGTTTTAAATGTTCTCTATTGCTCTGTGAGTTAAGATTATTAGATTTACAAATAACATTAAACAATTGTAAAAGATACATGGAAGAACTTTATAAGTCCTGTCGAGTTCGATGAAGATGATATGGAAGATGAACAGCTATTAGACTAGAGATGATAGAATAGGTAGTAAGATAGGTATACATAGTTAGTAAAATAGGTAATAGATTGGAAAATAATACTTGAAGAAGAGTTTTTGAAAGCCATGTCGAATATTCCAAATGGTAAAGCTGCAGAAGACGGCGGAATTCCTATTTTAAAACAGCATTTAAGTTTAAATATGAAGAACACGTTAATTGTGAAATTTAATTTAATTGACAAGATTAGCAGACGATATTGGCCATTTGCAGAGAATAGTAACAAGTTACAGCAGACACTTTAAAAATGATGAAATCTTTGATAGATTCAGCCTTAAAATTAACAATAATACAATAATTTTGTTATTACCAAAAACCTCATAACAAATGCTGGACAGAAATCATGACTATTGGAGATGTCTTGCAAAATTTGTTCATTGCAGATAAAAGGTGAGACATAGATAGGGCATCTGATGAGGTATACGACCTTTTATTTTAAAATTTTGGAAACCAAGATCGAGAGGATGACAGACCGAGGAAGGCCAAGATATGCATATCTCAGACACGTAAAGAAGACGGCTGTTGTTATAAGGCTAGCAGAGGGAAAAGTAGACTCCACCGACATTCTTAAATATTGATGATGATATAACATATTGAACACTGCACAAGCTTATTTTTAATCTTCTACCATCTGGTTATTTTAATTTTAGAAATTAACGTCATAACCTTTTTTACCATTCATTTTCCTGTAATTCGATGCCACACACGATTTTTAATAATTTTTATGAATTTTTGAAGATACAATTTTTGTGGGGCAAAAGAACGCATTTTTCACACATATATTGCTGATGTGGCAATGGGAAGGCCACGTAACTCGGAGAGTCGATGGCCGTTAAGACAGAAAAGTCCTCGTGGCGACTACGTCTAGGAAAGCGCAATATCGGACATCCACAAACGCTAAACTAACGCTGGTAGTCAGCAGTGACTACATTATGTTGAAGATTGCTCCATGTGGCAGTCTATGGGTGAGGTCTATATTTTCTCGTGCTAATTAAAATACAGCTTATATGTTTTGTATAATATAAGTATAATTAGAAATATTCATGTTTTAAACATGCTATTATTTTTATAACGTATGTGTATAGTCTATACAGGTAAAGTTTAATTTTCAATTTAAAGAAAATAAATTTTTGCTTGAAAACTGTTTTTTTTTTTATTTACCACTTTGTTATTTACGTTTATATTATAAAATTAACCTCATTATAGTTTTTAGTTTGTAATTTCCTGTAATTTGAGACCACACAAAATATGAGTTTTATATGGAGAATTCTCAGTTTTTCAAATCTTTGCCGTGTGGAAAATCACATTTTGCACACATGTATTTTTCTATATTTTTAGTATGTCAAATAGATGCATACAAAGAACTAAAAAAAACAAACTCCGCTTCTGTGGGAATTATTTTGACCCTCGCCTACAAATTTTCGTACCACTCCTGTACTAATACGCATACCAAGTTTCGCATAATTTATTTACGCCGAATTTTAATTTAGCATAATTCTGTATTAGCCGAACTACTTAGTCCGAAAATATGTTGGCATACTATTATTGAGGTCGAATCTCCGAAGTGGGTTAGGTTAGGTTAGAACTGTGACCACAACAGAAAAACAAGGTGGGTTAGGTTAGGTTAGAACAGCGATTTCGACAAAAACGCACTTCCTTGAAAAAAATCGTAATAACTCCATTCGGTCTTTCCAAATTATGCGTACCAACCATTCGGCTTATTTTAATTCTGCGTAATACAATTCGGGGAAAAACAATTATGCGAGATCAGTTTCTGCTTATATACAACTAGCTTTTGCCCGCGGTTTCGCACGCGCAGAAGAACACCCTTTTTGACCCCTTAAGGGATGAATGGCAAAAAACGCTGAAACTACTTTTCTTGTATTCAAATAAGGAGTATTTACACAAAATTTCAAGTCTTTAAATTTTACACAATACCAATACAAACTTTCAACCCCCTTTTTACCCCCTTAATGGTGGAATTTCCAAAAATCCCTTCTTAGTGGGTCGATATGGTACATAAATACCTATTGTGAAGAAATCAGCTATCTAAGTTAAGCGGTTTGGGCTGGGCGTTGATCAGTCAGTCAGTCAGGACTTTCACGTTTATATATATAGATTATGCCAACACTGGTTATGCGATTTTAAATTATTACAAAACAAATTATGCCTAAACAAGGGTAACCCTGAAATGTATGTATAAAAATGTATATTTGACCCAAACTTGCAGCGTCTCTGTGAAGAGCTAGAATACTCCGAGCTCCTCGACTCGGCGTCAGCGTGCAACAACGAGCTGGAGCGCATGTCGCTGATCGCCGCCTTCGCGGTGAGCGCGTACGCCGCGTCCGCGCACCGCGCCGCCTCCAAACCGTTCAACCCGCTGCTGGCCGAGACGTACGAGTACATTAGGCCGGATAAGGATTTCCGGTTTATTGCTGAACAGGTAATAAACTACTTACTAACTAAACTACTACTATTTTTTTTTAAATTATTATTATGCTAACTACTACTAACTAACTACAACTAGATGGCGCCGCGCTCGAGTTAAAACACGCTAACGAGTGTGCAACGTAGTTTCATGACCCTCGTAGACATTCCCAGTAGGACCTACGGCCTGCTGGGTTTCTTGCTGGAGTCTTTACCAGCAGGCTAGGGGTAGCGAACCAGCAATAAAACTCCCATTAGCTCGATACCATTACACACCACTCAGATTAGGTTGAGACCGTCTCAACCAATCTCACTGGAAGCGAAAACTCAGTAGGAGTATTCCAGTAGTACAAGTCAAGTCTGGCGCGGAAGGGTCCTGGATTTTCCCCAGGCTACCTTCCCCCCACACAGTCCGCTTGCTCTAAAGCACAACACATGTGCATAAATCCCAAGTCAGGTTCAAAAAAAAAAAAAGTAGGACCTACTGTAGCGCACGCTAGATGACCCAACCCTCGCTTGAACATCCTAGTATCCAAACCGTAGGACACCTTGTTGGCCTAAGGTATAAGGAAGATGAGTACCTACGTAGCTAGATAGTACGTAGACCAGCAAGCACTATAGTCTATGTAGATAATAGGATTTACCCTTGTTTTGCCGTCACTCTTTTCATCGATTATTATTTCCGTTTTTATTATTTCTTAGAAATACTTTTCAACTAATATTATTTAATCGATGATCCGTTTCAAATTATTTTACTTCACACAACTACAAAACATTGCAATTCATTTCTTCGGCGTAATACTTTAATATAGAACTGCGACCCCCAAGAAAACTAACTTTTAGTGGGTTAGGTTAGAACTGCGTCCCCCAATACAACGAACTATTACCAAAAATCGGTTAGGTTAGGTTAGAACTGCGACCCCCAAGACAACGAACTTATGCCAGAAGTGGGTTAGGTTAGGTTAGAACTGCGACCCCTAAGAAAACGAACTTTTGTCAGAAGTGGGTTAGGTTAGGTTGGAACTTACTTTGTTGTTGCAAAAATTTTATGCGGAATGAATATTCTTACGTGTAAGATAAATAAAAAAACCCGAAATGAAAAGCCATGACTTGAACTTTTTTGAAATAAGTCAACTTCCAATCAAAAGACCTCGTTTCAAATTACCTAGTATCGAGTCCTCGACGTAATGACTTGTCGATGAAATGAAAATACTTGAAACGTTTTTGTAATAATATTCGATGAAATGTCTGTCGACCATTCAATGGTAAACCATGTCAACTATCAATTTCTTTTTTTTTATTTAAATGGACCTTTTTTAGGTGTCCCATCATCCGCCAATATCAGCGTGCCACGCGGAATCCCCACGCTGGACGTTTTGGCAGGAAGCCCGCATCAAGACCAAGTTCTGGGGCAAGTCCATGGAGTTCCAGCCGACTGGGAGGGTCCACGTTCGACTGACGCCTTCTGGCGACCACTACAGTTGGAACAAGGTAATCTACACTAATATTATAAAGGCGAAAGTTTGTGAGTGTGTATGTTTGTTACTTCTTCACGTTTAAACGGCTGGAGGGATTTAAATAAGGAATGTAGTTAGCTGACACCCTGGACTATCACATAGGCTAAGTGTTTTCTTTTTCCCTAATAAACCGCGGGCTACACCGCGGGGTACAGCTAGTTGAATATAGAACTATTTTGAAATGTTAACGTAAGTTCCATATTAATTCTCTGCACAACTATATAGACATGGTCCTTCAGTTAAGTTTTTCACCTATAAAGATCTGTTTATTATATAATATATCGTTGAGTACAACACAAGCCTTTTAGAGCTTACCGTGGGGCTCAGTCAAATTGAGGTTCTTCAAAAAAGGAGTGTATAGGTTCTTAAAGGGTAGGCAATGCGCATGTGAATCCTCTGGAGTTGCAGGCGTCCATAGGCTACGGTAACGTCAGGCGGGCCGTATGCTAGTTTGCCACCGTCATTGTATAAAAAAAATGTGTAAGGATGTCCTGTAATATTTTTATTTGAAAATGAGAATGACAAAAAAATGTATCTTAGGTGACAACGTGTGTTCACAACCTATTCGGGGGCCAGCGGTGGGTCGACCAGTACGGAGACATGCATATAGTGTGTCACGGTACTGACATCACGTGCAAACTACAGTTTATTAAGGTATGGCTTTTATTTGTGACATTATCTAGGAAAAGGGACCTTATTGTCGATGGCACTTACGTCGAATCGCGTTGCGTTTGTATTGTATCGTCTTGAACAACGACATAAGCGCCATCGACAATAAGGTCCCTTTTCATAGATAATGTCACATTTTCTTCTACTCATAGTGTTATTCTTCTGTGATAAAGTCGCCATAGAATCTCAAACGCTCCGGCTGTGGAATGAACTCCCTGCCTAGGTTTACCCTAGGGACTACAGTATGAGTTTCATCAAAAAAGGTGTGTGCAACTTGCATGTTGATCCTCTGGAGTTGCAGGCGTCCATAGGACACGGCAACTGCTTATAGGCGGGCCGTATGCTTGTTTGCCACCGTCGCTGTATAATAGAAATCATATCTGAAAGGGTAGGCAACACGAATGCGAATCTGGAGTTAAGGTGGTCCGTATCATACGGTGACTGCTTTACCATTAGGCAGGCCGTATGCTTGTTTACTACTAAGTGTAACCAAATTTTATTTTTCTCATATATACATTACGATATTCACGTTATGCTAATTAAACTTACAACATCACAGAGAAAAACACACACCGTGGCCTGAAAAGGGGTTGCCGGCTTCGTAACAAAACAATCCTCTATATGTATATGTCTCTACTCACCCCTGATAACCGTGACTTTGCAGGCGAGCTCGTGGTCGTCGAGCCGGCACGAGGTGCGCGGCGCGGTGGCCGTGGGCGGAGCACCCGCGTGCGGCTGCAGGGTCGCTGGTCCGCGGGGCTGCAGGCGGCCGAGCGCGCGCTGTGGCGCCCAGGTACACAGGGGGCTACAGGGTCACCCTGACACCGCTGTTGAGAATAGGTCCGATGCACGTATCTTAAGGCACTGGTCCCACCGCGAGCTAGTAAGCTATGAGCTATCAACTATTTCAAGGGACAAAAGATAATTGCTCCCGTGTAAATAAAAGAGACATATATGTCATAGCCGGGCGATGAGCTATAAATATATGTATTATTGTATCTCTCTTTTATTTACACGGAAGCGATTATCTTATGTTCCTTGAAATAACTGATAGCTCATAGCTTACTAGCTCGCGGTGGGACCAGTGCCTAATACTGTAAACAAAATGTAAAAGAAGATATATCAAAACAATTTAAACCCGAATTAAAATTTTGAAATGAATTCAGAAAAATATGGAAATTAGGTCGTAAACAAATTATTTATTTACATTAACTTGTACATGAAGCCATATGGTTTCGTACGCTGAAATGCCGTGATCAGACCATAATTTACCATTTTTATGAGAGGTAGGGCACAGCGATGACCATCACGCTTGAATCTGGGGCAGCCCAACTGGGGAAGTACCTCCTCCTTACAGAAGACCACAGCCAAAATAGCACTGCTACCTTTCAGGTCTGTAGTGTTGTGTTCTTGATGGTGAGTAAGGTTCCCAGAGCTCCAACCCCACTTAAAGGCCGGCAACGCACTTGTGACTCCCCTGGTGTTGCGGGTGCCAATGGGCGACGGTAGTTGCTTACCACCAGGCAATCCGTCTGCTCGTTTGCCGCCTATGACATAAAAATAATAATAATAATAATTTGGTAATTTATTGACTATTCCAGGAGCCATGCCGCCAGACTATGAGTTGTACTACGGATTCACCCGTTTCGCCATGGAGCTGAATGAATTGGAACCAGGAATGAAAGAAGTCTTACCTTCGACTGACACTAGATTGAGGTAAGAAACAATCAAAAGTACTACTTAGTTACAAACGGATAAACTCACGTGTAATTATATCGCACTAGGCGACATGTTAGTGAGCGATACACCCTCAACGCGATCGGTGTGTCCTGACTCGGCTTGAAGATGGGTACCAGAGCTTACCCGAAACATGTCGCCTAGTGCGATATAATTACACGTGAGTTTAGCCGTTTGTAACTAAGTAGTAGTAACATGGCTCACAACAGTTTTAATTGTAGAATCAAAGGTATTTTTGGTCGCTTGGGAGAGGCCCGTGATTAAATTTATTTGTGTGATGAGCACAGATATTTGTTCCTGAGTCATGGGTGTTTTCTATGTATTTATTTATTTTTAGCTTTTGCCCGCGGCTTCGCACGCGGAAGAACCCCCCTTTTGACCCCTTAGGGGATGAATTTCAAAAAACGCGGAAATTACTTTTCTTGTATTTGTATAAGGAGTGCTTACACAAAATTTCAAGTCTCTAGCTTTAAATTTTACACAATTTCAACCCTTTTTACCCCTTAAATAAAAATTGAAATTCCACCATTTCCAAAAATCCCTTCTTAGTGGGTGCTTACGGTACACAAACTACCTATTGTGAAAAAATCAGCCATCTAGGTTAAGCGGTTTGGGCTGAGCGAGGATCAGTCAGTCAGTCAGGACTTTCACGTTTATATTTATTTATTTATGTACCTATCTATTATATCCTCGTAAGGCAACCATACTAAAATTGTTTATAATTAAAATAAATCTTATTATGCACTGAATTAAGATGTTTTTCCTTTAATTCGAAAAATTATGAAACAAGAAAAGCTACTTTAATTTATTTTATTTACAAAAGATTTTAATTATATTGAAATTTAGTATACATTGCACTGTACAATGGGTCTTACGAGGATATACATCGTCGTCTAGTACCTACAACACCGTAGGACTAGGTCTATTTGTGAAAGATTGTCCCGAAATATTTATATATATATATCGTTGGCTGAGCCACAACACAAGCCATCATGAGCTTACCGTGGGGCTCAGTCAATTTTTTTACGAATGTCCTGTAATATTTATTATATTTTTTTAAACTACGTCCAACAATGAGAGGTAGGGCACAGCGTTGACGGTTGGGGAAGTACCTCCTCTTTACAGAAGACCACAGCCATAATAGCACTGCTACCTTTCAGGTATGTAGTGTCGTGTTCCTGATGGAAAGGTTCCAGAGCTCCAGCCCCCCTTAACCCTTTGAAAGCTTTTCCTCTCGCTTTAAAATGTGACATGTACGCCAACGTCTCAAGAAGTGAAGAACGAATATAACCCTCATAATGTCAGCGTCCGCCATAGCCACTATTGAGGTCGGTGGCGTGGCAGGCACGACATCACGCGACCACTTTAGTGGTGCTTGGCGTTCAAAGGGTTAAAGGCCGGCAACGCGCTTGTGACTCCCCTGGTGTTGCGGGTGCCCATGGGTGACGGTGATTGCTTACCACCAGACAATCCGTCTGCTCGTTTGCCGCTTATGTCATAAAAAAAAAACAAATCAAGTCAAAACTTCTTGAAGTATTTAAGACCTATTTTTTTCAGACCCGACCAGCGAGCCCTAGAGGAAGGTGACGTGGATGCTGCAGAGCAGTTCAAGCATGAGCTGGAACAGGCCCAGAGGGAGCGGCGTCGGGATGGAGTCGAACATACCCCGCTTTGGTTCCGGTCAGTATTCAGCAGAAGTGGCTAAGCGTTTTAGGTGTTCAAAATTAGGTCAACACGTCGGGTCTCGACGTTTGCCCTAAAATCACTTGGCCTAACTGCTATGGGCTAGTGATCGCTTGGCATAACAGTCACTTGTCATAATGATAATTTCCATAATGTAGTTTTGCCTAAAAGTCAGTTTTCTTAAACATTTTTACTGGGTTGAGAAAAGTAGGTTTAGGTTAGAACTGTGACCATTAGGCCAAAACTAAATCGGCCATTATACCGGGTGTGGCCTATAATAGGAGCATTAACTTTAGGCATCGTTTCTACACCACAAAAATAGCAACATTTGTTCTACGACTTGTGAAAATAACTTTTAGTTTACTAAATATTCATAAATAAAGATTTTCCAAGCAACCAATGTATTGCGAAAACTATGAAGTTTGTAGGCTGACAGTAACCGTCAACTAGACTATTGGATCCCGTTCATTGAAAATACTATTTAGTTTGTTCGAAAAAATCCCAAGTCAGATATTACACAATTTTTAAAAGTTGTAGAACAAATTTTGCTAAGTTCGTGGTGCAGAAGCAATCCCTAAAATTATTGCTCATATTACGGGCCACACCCGGTAGAATAGACAGATTAGGCCAAAAAATTTTAGGCCTTCCGATATAGATCCCAACACATCTCTATTATCAATAGACCCCGGATTCTTATGACGATGACGTCACAATAGGGTAATGTGGGTGTAAATGGAACAATAGTAATTAATACGGATTTATATAAGACAAGATAAAAAAAATCATGTGTTAATACCAGGGACTGGAACCGGTTACCAAATAAGGGGTAGGTATTACCCTGGGTTTTTTATAGGGTTGTTTTTAAATACCCTATCAGTTTGGTAAGCGTATCATTGACTTACCCGGATGATAGGCTAACCAATTTAATAGACTTAGTTTGAGTAAGCGCTTACCAAATTCAAAAACCCTCAATAAGGTTACCCTATCAAGTGTTTTTCAAATGCGTTTAAGCGATTTTAAAGTCTATCAACACGACGTGTGGCTTATTATTGCGGCACTCAACGAGCGTCTTTAAGACCGTGACGTAGTGACACTGCAGTGACTGCTCTAGTGACTGTTCTAAAATGAATAAAAAATAACATCGATAACTAAGTATCTTACATTTAAACAATTCCCACCCGCTCCTGTTTAGTTGAAAATGAGAAAGGTAGAACTATCTGCCTACGTGGAAAAGAGACGCCCATAGGGTAACCCTATGAAATGGTAAGCGCTAAACATTAAAGCTATTTTTACCCCATCCGACTCGGTAACCATGTGAAACCCGGGTAAGCCTATCCATAATGGTTTCCATATCGATAGGGTAACCCTATTATAGGCTAACCACATCGTTACGGTAAGACTAAGATTAAGGGTAAGATTTGATTAATTATATCGATAGGGCTACCTTATCGATATGATTATGTCAAGTGACCTCCGAAAGATAGACTTCACTTAATACGTTGCAAATATTCAACAGAAGGTCATAAGTTTTTTTATCTACGTACATGTCATAAGTGCTCTAAAATGCGTCCAGAAACCGTAGGCAATGACCAGTATTACCAACCATCAGAAAGATTTCAGTACGTAATGTTAACATTACCTACTGAAATCAGTAGGTTATGAATTTAAATTTGGAACAGCTGTCAAATTCAAGTGGGGTGTCTAATCTAGTATCTATAGATATTAAAACAGCCATTGATACGAAACGCCAATTCGTTATGTTTTTTTAATATAAATCGAACGACATTTGAACTCGAGTGACAGTAGAATAGGGAGTTCATTCGCTTGTCAATGGTTTAAAAAAAAATTACTGAGATATGAAATACGCAACGCCGCCGTTCCAAACTATCATTTGTTTTGTTCGTTGACTTTTTAATGTTTACAAGTAACCCTAGTAATAAGTCATTTCCCTACGGTTTCTGAACCCATCTTAAAACACTTAATGACATGTGTGTAGATAAAGTAGTGTATGTAACTATACATAATTAGGCATTACAACAATCGTGTGATATTATTATGAAACTCGCCTTCGGCTCGTTTCATAAACCCACACTCTTGTTGTAATGCCCTTCATTAAGCACAGATACATAAACTACTATAATAATAACAAAATTACTTATTTTCTATAACGTATACGTCTTACATTTGTAAACAATATCATTTTTTAATTTTTATTTTTTTTTACGTAGCCTATGTTGTGTCCCACTGCTGGGCAAAGGCCTCCCCTCGCTTTAACCACTCGTCGCGGTCTAGTGCATGCTCCCGCCAATCGCGACAGAAACCATCCAGGTCATCCCGCCATCTCCTTTTAGGTCTGCCTTTTTAAATATTCCTAAATTCGCAGTTCGCCCATCCTTACCTGAGCCGCCATGATTAGGAAAGGGTCGGCACATTTAAATGAGTTCGTTGATACGTGTTACAGGAAAACTGTAGAAGACGGCGAGGAGACCTGGGTGTTCACGGGCGAGTACTGGAAGGCGCGCGAGGCGGGCTTCGCCGACACGCCGCGCTTGTGGTGACCGCGTCTGTGCATACACGTGAGTGGTCGCACTGTGGCTACCATTTAGACTATGACTACTACTTTTGGACCCGGGTATGTCCTTAAACTACGTCCAGTAATGAGAGGTAGGGCACAGCGATGACCATCACGCTTGAATCTGGAGCAGCCCAACTGGGGAAGTACCTCCTTACAGAAGACCACAGCCATAATAGCACTGCCACCTTTCAGGTATGAAGTGTTGTGTTCCTGATGGTGAGTAAGGTTCCCATAGCTCCGACCCCCTTTAAAGGCCGGCAACGCGCTTGTGACTCCCCTGGTGTTGCCCATGGGTGACGGTAATTGCTTAACACCAGGCAATCCGTCTGCTCGTTTGCCGTCTATGTCATAAAAAAAAAATAAAAAACATACACATCAGTGGCGGCGCGTTTATACAAGCCGATTCCCGCCGGCTTGACTAACTGTTGAACGGTTTTCCTTGCTGAAAATGCTAAGACATATCGGCTCCGTGTTGCCTAAGAAAACAATTGACGCGTCACTACTGATAGACATACCATTTAAGTAGACTTGGCGTCTAGGAGGAATAATGACTGGAGAACGCATTCGCGAGCGCCAGTAAGGGACAAATGTATTTTGGCTTTTGCAGCCCAAAATGTAACAATTCAATATAGTTTTGCTTTACAGGACACTCTTTATAGCTAAAATATTAGCTTATTCTGTAATAATTACCGCAACTTCGGTTGAAAACACAAGAAAACTCCAATTGTATTTGTTTGTATCCCTCCAACTTTGACAGTTCTGAAGGGTTCAGGTTGGAGGGGAACAAAATTATGTGAGACTATGACAAGGCCGGCGAAAATAGCGCCGTCTCTGCCATACCTATGGAAAGTTACATAAGACCATCCCTTTCGACGGTGGTATTATACATTTCAGCCGTATGCAGTCCACTGCTGGACATAGGCCTCCCACAAATATGACTTCTATCACCTTGGGGGTAGTTGCCATAGTCGCCACGCTTGGCGCGCGGGTCGGCGACCGCAGTAGCTGTAGATTGGTTTTCGACGGACGCTGCTGCCCGTCCGTAGGATTTTTCCCTTTGTCGCCTCTTACGACACCCGCGGGAGGAGATGGGGTGGTGCTATTAGTCAGCCGGTATCACACGGCTATCTTATCTCATGTTATCTTATTTCTGTTTCAGCGTGTACCACAGTGCGAGGTGCTCTGCTAGGTTGTGTCGCTTCGCTTAGCGTTCAATTAGAGCTTTACACGACTTTAGCCTTTATCGTCAATAATCACTACTAATATTATGTATTCGGTAAGCCGGTGGCGGTAGGGGCGATAATTGCCTGTTTGTTGACGTTTTTAGTTGGAAACTTTGACTGGAGAGGGCCTACTTTGAAATTTTTTTTGAGAAAAAAATAGTAATTTTTTCAAAGTTTGTTATTTTGTGTTTAAAGTTTGTTACTCTTTCTAATATAATAGGAAATTATATTGTCCCAGTTTTTCCTGTTGTGTTATATTTACTAATAGGAGTAAAAATATGTATATTTTAGTATATAACAAAAATATTTGGAATTTACTGAAACATTTTTTTTTTGTATTGGAATGGAAAGATATCACGATCTCTTTGAGAGTACAGTCACGTCTAATAATATGTATACATTTGAGAACGTATGTCTGAGGCATAAGGATCGAAATCGTGAACATATTTTTGGAGCCGTCCGTACAAAAAATATTTTTTTGGGAAAAAAGTATTTTTTTTAAGTTTTTTTTTTACAGAAACTCTCGTAAAACGTACCGGCTTATACAGTAAAGGTCAACAATATTTTTAGAATATATTCTTTTAGAATATAAAGAATAATTTAAAAGTAGGCTCTCAAAGGTTATTTTAAAACTAACTCCTAATTTAGACATATTTTTTCTTATAAAAGACGAAAATTATACATTTTTTGTAAAACATCTTTTCAACTATAAGTTTATAATTGTTTAGTAAAAAAAAATATTTTCACTCAGAACTGTAAACATTCTAGAGTGCTTAATCAAAATGAAATATGTCTTTTTATCTTGTTATATTATTAAATATACATTTTTTTTTAAAGAAAGTTACTTTTCAACCCTATAGTTGAAATTTCAACCCTAAGGTTGAAAACATTTTTCTCCTATACGTAAGACAAGCTTACTTTTTTAATGAACTAAGTATTAATAGCCAATTATTATATTTTACTTTTGTTAAATGTTACTATTCAATGTTCCAGGCTTAAATATTATAGTCACATCTAAAAATATGTATACATTCGACGTGACAAAAATATGTTGATAAAGTTTAAAGTCTAATACGTAGTCTGTCGGCATCAGATATATCGGAGCTTGGAAGTCATATATATCTAAACATGGACTTAATAGCAAATAATAGAGGTGTTCAGATATTTGTGACTTTCACTGCTCAGATATATCTGATGGCGAATGTACATGTATTTGTTGACAGGTTTGGCTAGGTAGTGGCCCTGCCTATGAAGCCGATGGTCCTGGGTTCAAATCCTAGTAAGGCCATTTTTTTTGTGATGAACATATTTGTTCCTGAGTCATGGGTGTTTCAAGTATTTGTATATTATATTATATATTGTTGATGGAGTCACAACACAAGCCTTCTTGAGCTTACCGTGGGGCTCAGTCAATTTATGTAAAAATGACCTGCAATATTTATTTTATAATGTATTCATATTTTTAGATGTTTGACAAGTTTTTTTCAATTTATATTATTTTTTTAATAGTATTGTGGCTGTGAAAAAGTTTCCATTAAAAAGATAATAAAGTATGTAAAAAAATATTGTACATTTTTAATTTGTATAGTTCAGTTATTATAAGTGAATACTGTTCTGTAGTTCGCAGAGTATATTAAGAAGCTGTCTCGCTTACACATATGCGTAATTTCGAGATAGAACGCTTGTATTGTACGAAAATATTGTAACACCTGTTTTAAAATACTAATAATTAATAAATGTTATGATCACCATATTTCGTGATTTGTGATGAAAATTACATAAATTAATTAATACTTTTAACTTGCCCTGTAGATATTTAAAAAAAAACAGACCCGTTGGGTCTAAATAAACAAGAATCTATGCCTCATTAACTTTTTTTGTCGTCGCTTTGACATGAGTAAATCAGCTGTTTGTGACAATGTCTACGAAAAGGGACTATTGTCGATGGACTTATAATTAATTTTGCAATGCAATTGACGACCGGTCTGGCCTAGTGGGTAGTGGCCCTGCCTAGGAAGCCGATGGTTCTGGGTTCGAATCCCAGTCAGGGCTTTTATTTGTATGATGAGCACAAATATTTGTTCCTGGATCATGGGTGTTTTCTATGTATTTAAGTATTTATTTGTATCTATCTATCTATTATATCGTCGTCTAGTACCTACAACACAAGCCTTACTGAGCTTACCGTAGGACTAGGTCGATTTGTGTAAGATTGTTCCAAATACTTATTTATTATTATTTATCGACAATAAGGTCCTTTTTCCTAGACAATGTCACATTTAATATTCGTATCCATTGTTACGATTGAAGTGTTATTTAACATGAAACAATATTTATTATAAGATACTTCTATAATATCATGACATGTTAAATTGTGACATAAATTTAGATTAGTCAGTAATAGTATTGTCATATAAAGGTAAGACTGACTGTCTAAAATTCATAAATGACACTAGTGTAGTTAAATTGACAATTGTCAGAAATATCACATGAGGGGTCATGCCGGCTGTGGGAAATTCGATAGCTTTAGAGTATATTAAAATGAACTGAAAACTAAAAGGCGACCGTAGTTAGCAAAAATATAATGACAACTGAAAATAATATGTATAAAAACAGGATTCAAAATAAAGACATAGACAAAACAGTAAAATAGTATAAAACCTCGACACCAGCTGTGACAGTCAATGATAAGGCATTGGTCCCACCGTAAGCTAGTAAGCTATGAGTTATCAGCTATTTCAAGGGACAAAAGATAATCGCTCCCGTGTAAATAAAAGGGACATATATGTCATAGCCGGGCGATCGTAGTTCATGATGCGATGAGCTATAAATATATATATCTCTCTTTTATTTACACGGGAGCGATTATCATGACTCGTTCGCGTTGGCTGACCGATTACGAGCCGCAGCTGCGATGAAGTTAAATTAGTATACTAGTAACTGGCCACCCTCCAATAACCGGCCACATTATACTAAAAATTAACTCTGTTTATAGGCGATTGGAATTCATTTTAGTGTGAGGTGGCCAGAAACTGAAACCCCATTAGAAAATGTGTTCTATTTGTAGGTAAACAAAATTCATTTTCAGTATAAGATGGCCAGTTAACGACAAGTGGCCAGGTAATGGCAATTTACCATATTCCGGTTAAATTTTATCATTCCATCTGCAACTGGCGGCTTGTTAACAGAGTTTTTTAATGACAATTGTCAAGTTAGTAACTAGTAGTCATGTCATAATCATAACGTCACGTAATCACGTTAAATTTAGCGTTTTGTCGTCAATTATCGATTGGGGATTAGATAGCGAAACGGCACTTAAAATTTATGCACAAGGTGTCTAACATATAGTAATGGCGTATGGTGCGAAGCCTTAGTCCTATTATCTTATTTTTATAATATGAGTCGTAAACACAAAAAAAACATAAAGCTGACGCACCAATGATGGACACTTTAAGTTGACAGGTACCAGTGATGGACACTTCATTCTTAAGTCAAAGATCGTATGGTTGACAGTTGATTGACGTAACATTTATGTATGGACCTTATTTCTTTATAATAAAAGTGTCGTCCATAATGGGTTCGTGTCCATTATAGGTGCCGTAGTGTGATGACACCAATGTTGGACACTTTAAGCTGACAGGCACCAATGATGGACACTTAGTTCTTAATTCAAAAACCATAACCTTATAAATTGAATATGTACCAACAAACACAACACTTGACTCCTTTGAAATAAGCACTAATGTTCATGATTGGTTCCTTGTCCAATACTGGCGCCGTCACTCTATGTTAAGCAACAAAGAAAAAAAAATGCGAGTTTATAAGATTTTTTTTTTGTGAAAATCGTGGACTTTATAGTCTAAAATGTGTCCCAAGATTTTTTCTTCCATTCTGTTACCATATTTCATATGGTAACGGAGCAGAAATAATACAAGAATATTTATATAAAAAATTTGGGATTTTTTTAATATTTGAATCGAAAGAAAAATAGAAAAAATTGACTCGCAGCGGGACTCGAACCCACAACCATTAGATGGATTTTTCATTTGATTCAAATATCTTTGATATGCTAGCAGACGTTTCTGCTTAATATAAAAATGACTTTTTTATATCCGGATCGGAAGAACTTGGAATTCAGAGTAGAAACAACACAAAACAATCCACGGACATGATATTATAAAAATAGGGTAAAGGTAGTGTTAAAGATTGTATGACAAGATTATAAGTATTTTAAATCTATGCTTACTTCTATATAAGTCATAAATATTTGGATTCCAAAAACTGGTATAAAAGTGTTATGGTTTACAACATACTTGAAACAAGATAGTTACCATGTATGTTAATTTGATTGAGTATCCGATATTTGCGGAATAACTGAAGTACTGCGAGATTTGACGGTAGTCAAACCACACTCCGTAGCGATCTACCCTCTTTCTGCGCTTTGTTTGTGGAATATCACTTTCACTACTACCGTTCGCATTCTCACTTGAGACTCTTCACGACAATACTAACTGTCATTTCGCTTGTTTTGCTTTAATACATTTGTTTGGGAACTCAGTGCCAAAATATCGGGAACTCATTAAAATTCACATATATGGTAACTATCCCGTTTCAAGTTATACTTGTAATGTGAATGGCCATATTAGCTTCAAATCGTAAGGGTATGCTGTTAACCGATAAATAAAACAAAAGGAAAAGGTTGTTTTTAGCAGTTTCGTCACCTCAAAAGTACTGAACTAATATTGATGATGTTACATAACTAAACGGGTAACTTTCTTTATTTCAAATCAATATTTTTTTGATATGTTTCCGTTCATGAAGAGTTCTTTCTGTGAAGTTCAACTAGTTTTAGTATATTAGTTTTGTAAAAACACTATATTAGTTATAAGTATTAACGTTATAGTTTTTAAATTTTAACTATTTTATTTCTAAGACAATTGCAAAGCAAATTCATTTTATTTACTTTAAAAAGGTGCAGGTTTTATTCAGTATAGTTTCTATATTACTTGTAATTATGAAGAAATCAAATTATTTGAAATATTTTGATGTGTGTGGATTTTGAAGTAACAACAATACTAATATATAAATAGAAATAAATGTCATGCTCATGTGCCCTTAGAATATCAATATTAACACGAGAGGGTAAACGCTAACTTTGCTCCCTTGTATTACAAATAACTATTGTAACAATAATACATTTATTATTTGCAGTATTGACTTGCCTTTTTTTGGATTAAATATAATCGATTAATCGAGTTCCTATAATATCAGTTTTTGTAGTCCAAATATTAAATAGGTGTTGTTATAGTGTATGTCATAGACTTATAGATGTCGGTTCTATAGTGTAATGTTTTTTTAAGAGTTTTATTACAGTATTCTAACTGGTCACATTATATGATGGTATATATTGAGATAACTTCGAAAATTTTATTAGAGTGAATCACCAGCAACTGGCCGCATAACACTGAAAATTAATTCTGTTTACCTATAAATAGAACGCATTTTCTAATAGGGTGTCAATTACTGGCCACCGTTCAATAACTGGCAACCTCACACTAAAATTAATTCTAATCGCCTATAAAGAGTTAATTTTTAGTATAAAGTGGCCAGTTATTGGAAGGTGGCCAGTTACTATCAAATTACGCTAATACCGAATTAAGGTTGGCTCACGTTAGAGCGGCCCGTCGCCGAGCCGAGGCCACCGTCGCTACATTTTGTATGGAATGAATCACGTGATCACCGAGCCCTCCGAGCCGCACAGGCTCGGACTCGGGCCGGTCATGCGACGGTCGTTACAGCTATGTAAAAAGGCTCTGCTCGGCCCGGTGATGGGAAGACGACGTGATGTCCACGCGATATCGACGGGCGTGACAAATGGTTGGATGGAACGACGCTTGTGTTAATGTCAATATTCGAGTATCGGGCCGCTCGGGTTAGGTTCGTGACTTATCCATAAAATAAAACAATTTAAAACAGATTATATCGAGTTTACTCATCGTTAAGTCGGTGCTGCCGCGAAAAACGATATTCGTAAATTTCGTACAATTGTCTCTATCACTTTAATTCCTCATTATATTGAAGTAAAAGAAAGATCCCCGAAAACTAACTTCGATTTACGCAGTAGACTTATGTCATACATTTTCTCGCACTTCGTCGTATTCTAACTATATTTTTCTGTTTCTGGTGGTATGTTCTTTAGTATTAAATGTACTTTTAGAGACGCTTAGAAAATAAATTAATTACGTATTTTAACCAATTGCCAATTACAGTATAAATTGTAAAGTGTGATTAATTTGTGATTTAGTTACGACTGACACAGGTATTGTTAAAAGTGCCTTTGTGATTGTTTTGTTTTGTAATTATATGGTAAACTTTGGTACAAGTATTATTTTTAGGTGCAGGTCAAACTCAACCATAGACATACCATTTAAATAGACGAGGCGTGCTAATAATACCACGATCTATGGTCTTATGTAACTTTCCATAGGTATGGCAGAGACGGCGCTATTTTCGTCGGTCCTTGTCATAATCTCACATTTTTGTTCCCCTCCAAACTCAACCTTAACTGTCAAAGTTGGAGGGAAACAAACAAATACAACAGCGAAGAACAAATAGAAGAAATAACGTCATGGTTCTCCTTCAGATCATATCTCTGGCAAATCTTTGTGTAGCTAATTTCATTCATAATTATCATGTCACAAACATATTTTTTTACTAACAAAATAAAAATATATAAAAAATAACACCGGTGCCATAGTAAAAATACGCATCCAAACCTACTAGGTATACTAATATATAAATTAACTAGGCTTGATTCTTGATGTGTAGGATATCAGTGCAAAAATTAATGCAGTTTTAAACTTTTATTGTACATAGAATTTACTGACACAGTAAAATATAGCTTACGAGCAATAGCAGTATGAAAGAATATAATCCTAAATTAATTATACATATATTCTCAAAAATTAAGGGATTCACTGTAAATTCAGAATAAAAACTGAATACTAAATACCCACTGTTATATTACTTACCTGCTGCGATGTCGTGGAAACGGTGTTGAAAAAAACAAAATGACAATTGAAATAGTTGAACATTGCGCCATTTTATGATTTTTTTTTAATGGTTAGGGCACGCCTTTACAGCCAGACACCGCAGCAGCTAATAAATGTTAAAATTTTTACAAATGTAAAAATGCTTGTAATCGATAATGATATAACTGTAAATTAAAATAAAATGCGACAGCAAAGGTATTGTGCTAAAGTTAAATTTTGTTATGTGATTTTGTTTTAAGTATAGCTTGG
Organism: Grapholita molesta; assembly: GCA_022674325.2. Classification (NCBI taxonomy): domain Eukaryota; kingdom Metazoa; phylum Arthropoda; class Insecta; order Lepidoptera; family Tortricidae; genus Grapholita; species Grapholita molesta. The sequence goes on along the minus strand of CP053141.2, from coordinate 1,329,969 downwards.
TGAAATTATTAAAGGAAATCCGATTATTTGTGTGATTTTATTGATAACGCCCCTATGTTTCAATAAGGAAGAGAAAAAATACTGGCTCGCAACACAAGTTAGATACAGCCTGAAAATTAAACCAGTTAATGGCATTGGCATATAAGAAAGCAGTAATCTTTTAACCCCCATATTCGTAACGTATATATCAAACCTCTACCATTACTTAAGTTTGTTTCTTGTGTCTGTCACTTTGACAATTGTTTTAGTATGATAAAGACAAAAGACAAAACGTAAATTAATGTAGGTAGGTTTGATACGTTTATGAATATAGGATAAGTAAAGCACCACATAATCGATCGAAAAGTCGACGAATATTTGAGTATCCTACGTCATACGGTCTATGCGGGAAGAGATGTGTCGTGATTTGTAAATATTACGATAGTTAGACGTTTGAACAAACAATAGTTATACCATTTTAATGTTTTAAAGCCCAAATATTAAAATGTTATTTATATTGTAAAGTAGCATTGACGCAACGAGTAAGCAACATTTAGATTCTTAGATTCTAACAACCGACGCTTCCGCGCAACGGAACGTGACTCATCTGTTCAGAAACACAATTTTCCTATTCAATCTTAATTTCTCTAAGTTTCCTTGAAATAATCTTATTTTTAAATACGAATAATATATTTCTTTTCCATGGATAATATTGAAAACATTAGCAATTTATATTTGCGATTAGATTATGAAATAATGGTGTACATATTTTTAGTTAATAATTAAAAATAGTTACGTTTTATACAGTTTTCGTGTTTCTGAACGTCACCAAATAAATTAGCTTTCAATTCAATGATTTGGCAAGTTGAGATAGGAGAAAGAAGTTTAGACTTGCTTAGCTTTGCTTTGTTATTAACTGCTTCTATTCCCCATCGCAGCGCACGTTTCGATATAATATTATCAGCATTAATGCAGTGCAACCGCGCATAATTGCAGCAGAAATACTACAGGTAAGCTAATGCTACTATTGTTTTAAAGTTAGCGCGTCTATTCCTTTTTGACTATTTTCATTATATGTTTGTTTTGATAATTGACATGTTTTAGTTATATAAGTAATCATGTTAATTTTAAGAACATTGAGTGCATACAGTGCGTTTATACAGCACCCGGTGCTGCTAACAGGTGAACGAACTGTTTATCATTATTTATTGAACGACTATTTTTAGAATATCTAACGGTTGTGTTCTGGCGTTATTTACTTTCGCTTATTTAAATGAAACAACTGTTGCTAAGGGCTTATGGTAATGGGATTTTGATCTGTTGAATAAAACGTGAAGAATAATACTTTTCATTCATCTTACTTACCTAGTCAGATGTTATACATTGTTTTTTGAATTTTACGTATTAAGGTTATTTCAATAAAGTAATCGTTTTTTGGTATAACTTCGGATTCTAAATAATTGTTCACACCTTAAGATATTAATTCCAGTAGTAGTCTCTATTAGGGCATCTTTATATGGTCCTAAACCATTATTCAGTATATTCTACTGTTTGGGGTGAATGACCTCTTAATATTATTCTTTAGACTTGTTGTCCCTTTCAGTTAAACTTTGGGTTCTATATCTCTTTCTCTTGTGCTCCTTATAAACATTAGATGAATATGTTCCAAAGTTTTCAAATGTTTATTACAACTTTTATATTACTGCCATAAGTTTATGAATAATGTTTATGGAGGAAAAAAAACCTTACACATGTTTCAAACTGCTGTTAATCATTATCATATATTTAAAAGCAGATTAATTAATGATTACAATGATTTTAGAGATTTGAAATGATAATGAAATGAATGATAATGACTAAAAGTTTAATCTGTTTGAATGAATGTAGATAATTATGGTACTGTAAAACTACCTAACTATAGTCTAAAAGTGCAACTATGGTCCAAACCTTTAATTCGTAATTAAGTATCAATATTTGGATTCAATATCTTTTTGTCTTTTAATTGTGTAATACTTAGTTTTGGGAGATTTTGGACTATAGTTGGGTAGTACGGTATATTATTCACTATATCACAAACATATATAATATACAAATAGGTACATAAATACATTCAAAACACACATGACTCAGGAACAACTGTGCTCATCATACAAATAAAGATTATTGGCATTTGAATCTGGGACTGTTTGCATCATATGCAGGGCCACTACCGACTGGGCCAGACATGTTGTTTGCTGGCTAGGTAAATATTCATAACATTTCCACAGTATTTTATTTATACATTTAATATTTATTGCACAAAAGAAAATGTTACAGTACAAAAGGCAGAGTGAAAACTATAAAGCATTCTCTACCAGTCAACCTTTAGGCGAAGCAGAGAAATTGTGGGTGGTGCTGCTAATAGCATAATCAAAACAAATGAATACATAGATACATACGGATATACAAGAATATACATAAAATATATATATATATACTGGGTGAAATCTGGATCGTGATCCAAATTGTCAAAAAGTTATAAAGATAATCATACTTAACAATTTTTCCCATGGGATCAAAATTGAATTCGCGAAAAATAATCTGCTGTTCCATACATATACTGGGACTTAATTGCAACTTAATGTATAGAGCTGCTAATTTTTTTTCGCAATTTCAATATTGTTCCCGTTCCCATGGGGAAAGTTGTTAAGTACAATCAACTTAATCACTTTTTGACATTTTGGATCACGACCCAGATTTCATCCTGTATATTAAAATACATAAACAAATGTAGATGTAACATAGCAAGCAGATAAAGTAAGACAGTATATCTATAAATACAAGTTAATTCTGGAAACCTGTTGATAGGTAAGCCTTGGATTAAAGTGTCTGATTTGATTGCACTGATTCAGTACATTATAGGTCATACATTTTAGATTGTAGGAGATAAGTTGACTTTGCTAGCTTTTTCAGTCATAAAACAACTGCATTCTGATTTTAAGATGATATTGTTCTATTCTAACAATACTCTATTAAGATATTTTCAAGGTATGTAGGTATTATACGAGTGAATCAACTATTTGTTGTTGTTATTCTGTCCGGTCAGCCAGGAGACATCTCTGAGGCATAGTTTGTTAGAAGAAATATGGCACCGCGTTCTACTAACACGGTTGGTAGGTGAGACACATTATGGAAGGGACATATAGCTACCAGAAATATGAATGTTTTGTGCATTTAGATGCCATACAACTGGTTTTAAGAGTGACCCAGGGGAACGTAACCATGGCAACGAGGGACAAAGAATAGTTGATTCAGCCATGTAAGGGAGATAAAAAATATGTTTCAGTTAGTTAAATGAAGTAATAAGTAAATTTCTCACTCTCATGATGAGTGAGAGAGGGAGAAGGAAGTATCAGAATGGTAATTTTTGTATTGAACTTGGTTTTTTTTTACATTTATGTATTTGGTGAGATTTTGATATTTACCAGTAGCTTTTCGGTGATGGAAAACATCGCGAGGAAACCGGGTTAATCCCAATAAGGCCTAGTTTATCCTCTGAGTTGGAAGGTCAGATGGCAGTCGCTTTCGTAAAACCAGTGCTTACACCAAATCCGGGGATTATTTGCCAAGTTGGACCAGGGTATGTCTTTAAACTACGTCCAACAGAGAGGAATGGCACAGTGAAGTACCATCACGCTTGAGTCTGGACAAAACCAACTGGGGAAATACATCCTCCTTACAGACCACAGCCATAATAGCAATGCTACCATTCAGGTATGTGGTGTTGTGTTCCTGATGGCGAGTAAGGTTCTCAGAGCTCCAACCCCCCTTAAAGGCCGGCAACTTGTTTGTGACTTTGCTCTGTGGTCCGGGACATATATATCAGTCTTTGGCCTTAGACTTGCGGTGCTGATATATCAGTCTTTGGCGTGGAATAGGTTAACAATGTAGAGTTATGTACTATTTGCATATTCTGAGTAATTCCACAATGATAAGATAGTCACAGCTGTTAACAGCTGTAATTTCATGTACCTACTGATAAAGTCTGAACGATAGATAGTGCAATATGAACTGGCCTTTTGACTTTTAATATTTCTCTGTTTATACTAATTTGTAACTGGAATAGGTCATTTGTATTTAAAATAAATAAATATTATAGGACATCCTTACATAAAGTAACTTAGGCCCAAAGAAGATCTTGGCGTCATAAAAATAAAAATAAAATTAAAATATTTCGGGACAATCTTACACAAATCGACCTAGTCCTACGTTAAGCTCAGTAAGGCTTGTGTTGTAGGTACTAGACGACGATATATATAATAGATAGATACATATAAATACTTAAATACATAGAAAACACCCATGACTCAGGAACAAATATCTGTGCTCATCACACAAATAAATGCCCCGACTGGGAATCGAACCCAGGACCATCGGCTTCAGAGGCAGGGTCACTACCCACTAGGCCAGACCGGTCGTCATTCCTATTAGAGTATTGACTAGCCATTCTCCTATATTGCACCACTTAACTATTGAACATTCCATTGTATTGGTCAATTCAGTAGATCAATATAGTGACACAAATTTTAACTGACAATGTACAGATTATAAACTAAGTTAATGGCCCACGCTCTTACCGCTAGGCCACTAGCGCTTCCTCTGCTCGCTCGCTGCTCGCTTTTATTTACATCATCATACATACATTTCAGCCGTATGCAGTCCACTGCTGGACATAGGCCTCCCACGAATATGACTTGTATCATCTTGGGGGTAGTTGCCATAGTCGCCACGCTTGGCAGGAGGGTTGGCGACCGCAGTAGCTGTAGATTGGGTTTCGACGGACGCTGCTGCCCGTCCGTATGATCTTTCCCTTTGTCGCCTCTTACGACACCCGCGGGAGGAGTTGGGGTGGTGCTATTCTAGTCAGCCGGCATCACACGGCACACGTTCACGGCTCGCTTTTATATCCCTAAATAGGGTGAAGGGTTGAAAGTTTTAAACTCCTCCCTTCATACTACATCTAATCACATCCTAAATCTGTCCACAGTTCGCGCGATGTCGAACTCAGCGGCCAGCGTCAAGTTCCGCTGGGGGCTGTCGGCTTCGGACCCTGAGGAACAGCCCGTGCTGATCGTGGGCCAGGTGGCGCACCTCAACGCCCTGACGTGGCACGATGTCAGGGGTAAACTAGAACCCAGGGTCACTGAAGAGGTAAGGCGTTCTACAGTTCATTTCTTCTTCGGACGTCCACTGCACTGATAGACTACTACGAGCCATCTTCAGCAATTAGCCACCGACTCTTAGCGCATTTTTCTTCTTCGAACTTTTATAGCTCCGATAGACCGCCACTACGAGCCATCTTTAGCAATCAGACATCGACTCCTAGCATAGTCTTCCGTCCATCTAGTAGACATTCACTGGCCTTTCCTATTCGCGGTCGCCACTCTTGGACTTCTGTCTCCACGGCCATCGACTCTCCAATCAGTGGCACCATATTTGCTGGCAACTGACGGCGTCAGACGTCACGACGTGGCATGACGTCAAATGTAAACTCGGCCCACGAGCTACTGAAGAGACATACCGACCGGTCCGGTTTGACGACCGTTTTGACCTAGTGGGTAGTGACCCTGCCTATGAAGCCAATGGTCCTGGGCTCAAATCCCAGTCAGGGCTTTTATTTGTGTGATGAGCTCTATTTGTTCCTGAGTCATGGGTGTTTTCTATGTATTTAAGTATATACATGTATCACTTATATATCGTCGTCTAGTACCTAAAACACAAGCCTTACTGAGCTTACCGGGACCGAATCGATTTGTGTAAGATTGTCTCGAAATATTTATTTACACCTGACCCGGGTGCCGCAAACCGGTAGTAGTGGCAGGCCTTTGGCTAGCAGTGAAAATATAGATTTTTTTTAGGCATGGAAGCGGGGGCTCGCCTGCGTGACCGCTTCTCCTGGCGAATGTGTGGAGCTGTGGCCCCGCGCCGCCGCCCTGGCGTCGTTGCCAGCTCGCCGCTCCAGGCACGCCGCTCCGTCTCGCTCGCACGCGCTCGCCAAGCTCGTCCGCTCGTGGCATAGGACGCAAAAGGAGCAGGAATATATAGTGGTATGTATGTTTATTTTTAATAGACAACTAAAATAAGGTAAACGAATACGGCGGACTGATAACTTAGTAGTATGTATATTTTTAATAGACAAGTAAAATAAGGTAACAGTGGCGGCGGGTCAATTATTTTCTTAGGCAAGATGGAGGCCATATAGCTTTGCCTTTTCTTTGTGAGCCCGAGAAAAACTGTTGCATTGCGGGAGAGTTTGTAAAGCCGGCGGGAATCGGCTTGTATAGACGCACCGCCGCTGTAAGGTAAACAAACATGCCGACTGACAACAGAATTTCTAAGTAAAAAAAAAAACATTTGACACATGAGAAAATATTATAATATAAATTTGTTTTTACTGAATATAGGTAATTATTACATATTTGAGGTAATAAAGAATGTAAATAACAAATTTGTGTGTATACAATGACAATGGGTCGTGCTCTGAAGAACTGTTTGACATAATATAATTAAAACTGTTGTGAGCCATGTCACTACTACTTAGTTACAAACGGATAAACTCACGTGTAATTGTAAGTCAGGTCAGTATAAGTACACGTGATTTTATCCGTTTGCAACTAATTAACTGTTCGACATGATGCCAACGGCCGCTTTCTACCACTGCACTGCACCGCTCGTCGGCAGTGCATTCATCTTCGCACCCTGGAGCCTAAAGGGTCGCACACTAAGCGGTTTAAGAGGAATTTCCTCCCGCGAACGCTCCGGCTGTGGAATGAACTCCCTGCCGAGGTTTTCCCTAGGGACTACAGTATGAGGTTCTTCAAAAAAGGAGTGTATAGGTTCTTAAAGGGTAGCCAACGCGCATGTGAATCCTCTGGAGTTGCAGGCGTCCATAGGCTACGGTAACTGCTTACCAGAGCCCGGAATTTTCACGGCAAAACAAAAGAACTTACTAGTGTTAGATGCATTTTTATCAACAACGACATTTGTGTAATGGAATAAAGCTATCCAATAAAGAAACAAAATATTAATAAAAAAAATACGTAAGGTATAAAATTACGTAGAGTAGAACCAGATCAAAGTTGTTCGAAATCCACGTCTTAAACTACTGTTAAATTAAGATATTAAGCTATGGGATTGAAGGAGTATCCTGTCGTTACCTTTTCAATCTTAACCACTTGACCGTCCATCCCGCGAGACTATTTAGTATTTTGGATACTATGCTATCCTCGGACTGTCAAGTGGTTATAGATACACGCAGTTTACTATTTTCTACGTACTTACCAGCTATGGAAGAGCGGGGCATCCAAACACAGGTTAACTTACCTAAATGGAAGTCCCAATCACTGTATGCACTGTAACTTGTTAAAAAAGGGAAAATAAACCATTTTCATTTTTCATTTTCACGTCAGTAGACGCAGCATCACATGATATTTTAGAGATGAGATTTCATGGTATGTTTAGTGTGTATAAGAGTATATGATCATTAATTTCTCTACATTCTCTAGGAGTAGACAGATTCGTTTAAATGCAATTTGTGTAAACTAAATGACCGACAAAGTAAATGAATGGCTCATCGCCAGTTCACTGATGTGGATTTCGATAAAAAGATGCATCTTCGATATTTAAATCGAAAGAAAAATAGAAAAATTTGACTCGCAGCGGGACTCGAACCCACAACCACTGGATCACTAGCCCAGTGCACTTCCAATTGTGCTATACGAGTACCGCTGAGACTTGTCGAATTTTTCTATCTATCCCTCGTCGTATACGTCATCATGGGTGACGTGTAAACACATCTACCGCCAGCGTATTGAACACTACACGGCATCGAAGTCTCAATTCATATTGAGAATTCATCGATAACAATGTGCTACCCCTTTCTAAATCATTTTTTATTAAATATCGAAGATATTCGTTAGCAGACGTTTCTGCATAATAAAAAATAATTTAAAAAATGCATCTAACACTAGTAAGTTTGCAACAGAATTTGCCATGAAAATTCCAGGCTCTGCTGCTTACCATCAGGCGGGCAGTATGCTCGTTTGCCACCGTCGTTGTAAAAAAAAAAGTATAAAAAAATTCAAGTTAACGGTGTGAGAAAGGATCAAAGGGTTTCTCGCTGTAGTTGGTGTGCCGCAAGCGGGACGCGTACGCCAGCGCGGTGGCGGCGGCGCGCGGCTACCCGCAGTACAGCGCGCGCTCGGGGCCCGGCCCGCTGGCCGCCGCGGTCGCCAACCCGCCCGCGCGCGCTGTGCACGTCGAGCTGCAGCTCGTGCAGGAGCAGGGAGGTGGGCGCCGCTTGTTTTATTTTATCAGCTGAAGCAGGGAAAGAGGGGTTTGCCGACCGAGTGGTATAGACGGCCGAGCGTAGGATACGAAGTCGGCAAGACCTTTTACGGCCAGGTATGTTTAATTTTCTCAAACATGTATAAAAAAGGCGGTACAATCTTACACAGATCGACCTAGTCCTAAGGTAAGCTCAGTAAGGCTTGTGTTGTACTTAGACGACGATATATATATATAATAGATAGATACATATAAATACTTAAATACATAGCAAACACCCATGGTTCAAGAACAAATATCTGTGCTCATCACACACAAATAAATGCCCTGACTGGGATTTGAACCCAGGACCATCGGCTTCATAGGCAGGGTCACTACCCACTAAGCCAGACCGGTCGTCGCGTCGTATATACAAATGCAATGAAATTAATAAAAAGATATCACTCAAAAACAGTATCACGACAAGTTTTTAAATTTTCCCTCCAATACAGCTTTCTAGTATTTCCTAAGTATGTAACAGTTAATAACTATTATAAATAGTCTGGCTATAATTACTATATACAACATTAAACAAACCACCATAAAAAAAAATCCACTTTTAAATGTTGGCGACACGGCGTCTGCATTTGGCGGTGCACAACAAATATAGATACATAAAACCCAGGTAGATTATTCAATTACTATACACCCGTAACACTACATCTAAGTCACAATAGCATTGAATCACACCAATTACCACAAGTCTTAATAAACAGAGTTTTACACCGAGAAAAAAAATAGGTAGTCTAGGTGCAAAATAGGTCATTTGAACCTTTGCGCAGATTTCATTTTATATTATATACTAGCTTTTGAACGCGACTTCCAGCCAGCTATGCCCATCTTTGAAGTATGGTTGCTTCCTACCTATGGAAGAAATCGAATGATAACATTAAAGAAAGATTTAATTAGCCTATTGTCGCCTGCAGATATATCGGAGCTGTGGAGCTAAACAGATATCTGAACAACGCCTCTATTATCACGGCGATAAACTCCATGTTCAAATATATGTAACCTCCACAGCTCCGATATATCTGACAGCGACTGCACATCCTCGCACACCGGGTTATATAAGACAATTTTCCAGAAGGCGAGCCTGAGGACGAGGGTGTTGGACCGCTGGACCCGATCTTGCTGGACAACACGCTGTCCAGCGAGGAGTTGGCTGCCATACAGGCGGCCGCGGACTACACCCGCCTCGCGGCGAAGATAGCTGACACGCCGTGCAATATCATGAACGTTGACAAGTTTATAGAGGTACTCCATTCATTCGCACGAAGCGATTCGCTTCTACCTTCCTAATGCGGACTGCTAAGGAATGGAATTCGCTCCCTTCGTCTGTATTCCCGGCAAGATATAATTTGGGTCTCTTCAAGGCCTATTAACGGCTGTTACTAAACCAGCGTGCTACACCCTCGACCTCGTCGTCACTTACCATCAGGTGCGACTGAAGTCAAACGTTGGTCAGACTTGCATTAAAAAAAAAGGTACATGGTTAGAGGAAAATGTAACATATCGAGTCTTCCCGCTGTAATGAGATGTTTTCCCGCTGGAAAAAGTAGCATATGTCACTCTCCGTCCCTTCAACTACCTCCACTTAAATCACGTCAATTCGTCGCTCTGTTTTGCCGTGAAAGACGGACAAACAAAGACACACTAGCATTTATAATATTAAAAACGATAGTCTAGTCGACCAATTTGATTTCTAGGCCACTTCGAACCTTGTCACAGTGACGTTAAGAAGAGATTTTTGGCGTCTTTTATATAGATTTTCACTGTGACAAGGAACAAAGTGACCCATTAATAAAATTGCTTGACTGAACATAAAACCTCGTCATTCAATTTTTTTTAAATAAATATTACCTTTGAATTGACTGGGCAGTGGGCACCACTCAAGAAGGCTTGTGTTGTAGATACTCAGGCAACGAAATATATAATATACAAATACTTAAATACGTAGAACACTCATGACTCAGGAAGATATCTGTGCTCATCACAAAAATAAATGCCCTTTATTTGTTAATTATATATATCGTTGGCTGAGCCACAGCACAAGCCTACTTGAGCTTACCGTGGGGCTCAGTCAATTGGTGTAAGAATGTCCTGTAATATTAATTTATTAATTCCTACCTTCCGTACCTACTGTAGGACTATTTCTGTAATAATATCGCTGAACATTGATCCTAACTCCAGGAAGCCTGCCGCGTAGCCAAGGAGCTGGATCTGCCGGAGCCCACCATCATCAGAGGCGAGGAGCTGAAGGCGCGCGGAATGGGCGGGTTGTACGGCGTGGGGCGCGCCGCCAGCTGCCCGCCGGCGCTCGTGTGCCTCACGTACGCCGTGCCCGGAGCCGCCAGCGTGGCCTGGGTGGGCAAGGGCATTGTTTACGACACCGGCGGCCTCAGCATCAAGGCTAGGGTGAGTCATCTGCAAGCTGGAGGAAACTTACATTTCAGCCGTATGCAGTCCACTGCTGGACATAGGCCTCCCACAAATATGAATTGTGTCATCTTGGGATTAGTTGCCACAGTCATAGCAGACCGCAGTAGCTGTAGATTGGGTTACCACGGACGCTGCTGCCCGTCCGTAGGATTTTTCCCTTTGTCGCCTCTTACGACACCCGCGGGAGGAGATGGGGTGGTGCTATTCGAGTCAGCGGGCATCACACGGCAACAACGGGAGGGAAGAAACTTAGCGGCAGTGCATTCATCCTCACCTTAGAGCCTAAAGGGTCGCGCTAAGTGATTTAAGAGGAATTTCCTCCCTATGTGTGTTCTATCGCTTGTACAATGGGTTGTGCTCTGAAGAACTGTTTGACATGATGCCAACAGCCGCTTTCTACCACCGCACCGCTCGTCGGCATTGCATCCATCCTCACACACTGGAGCCTAAATGGTCGCGCTAAGCGGTTTAAGAGGAATTTCCTCTCTATGTGTGTTCTATCACCATCCATCACCAAATGGGCTCAGCGGAAGATCAGCGCTGACTTCTCAAGCCAGCATTACGCTGAGTTGGCTCCATTTCGTGATGTCTTACTTATCCTTCATCTTGTATTCTGTTTATTGTATGCGGACGTCATGAATACATGTCTTTTATCTTTTATCTGTCGCTTGTATAATGGGTTGTGCTCTGAAAAACTGTTCGACATGATGCCAACGGCCGCTTTCCACCGCACCGCTCGCCGTCGGCAGTGCATTCATTCTCACACCCTGGAGCATAAAGGATCGCGTACTAAGCGGTTTAAGAGGATTTTCCTCCCGCGAACGCTCCGGCTGTAGAATGAACTCCCTGCCCTGGAGATTACAGTATGAGGTTCTTCAAAAACTTGAATTTTTGCCGGCAGACGTCCATGGTGGGCATGAAGGGCGACTGTGCCGGAGCAGCGGCGGTGCTGGGAGCGTTCGCCGCCGCCGTGCAGGCGCGGCCCACCGTCAGCCTGCACGCCGTGCTGTGTCTGGCCGAGAACGCCGTCGGGCCCGACGCCACCAGGTACGTCCTCCGCCGCCGTGCAGGCGCGGCCCACCGTCAGCCTGCACGCCGTGCTGTGTCTGGCCGAGAACGCCGTCGGGCCCGACGCCACCAGGTACGTCCTCCGCCGCCGTGCAGGCGCGGCCCACCGTCAGCCTGCACGCCGTGCTGTGTCTGGCCGAGAACGCCGTCGGGCCCGACGCCAGCAGGTACGTCCTCCGCCGCCGTGCAGGCGCGGCCCACCGTCAGCCTGCACGCCGTGCTGTGTCTGGCCGAGAACGCCGTCGGGCCCGACGCCACCAGGTACGTCCTCCGCCGCCGTGCAGGCGCGGCCCACCGTCAGCCTGCACGCCGTGCTGTGTCTGGCCGAGAACGCCGTCGGGCCCGACGCCACCAGGTACGTCCTCCGCCGCCGTGCAGGCGCGGCCCACCGTCAGCCTGCACGCCGTGCTGTGTCTGGCCGAGAACGCCGTCGGGCCCGACGCCACCAGGTACGTCCTCCGCCGCCGTGCAGGCGCGGCCCACCGTCAGCCTGCACGCCGTGCTGTGTCTGGCCGAGAACGCCGTCGGGCCCGACGCCACCAGGTACGTCCGCCGCCGCCGTGCAGGCGCGGCCCACCGTCAGCCTGCACGCCGTGCTGTGTCTGGCCGAGAACGCCGTCGGGCCCGACGCCAGCAGGTACGTCCTCCGCCGCCGTGCAGGCGCGGCCCACCGTCAGCCTGCACGCCGTGCTGTGTCTGGCCGAGAACGCCGTCGGGCCCGACGCCACCAGGTACGTCCGCCGCCGCCGTGCAGGCGCGGCCCACCGTCAGCCTGCACGCCGTGCTGTGTCTGGCCGAGAACGCCGTCGGGCCCGACGCCACCAGGTACGTCCGCCGCCGCCGTGCAGGCGCGGCCCACCGTCAGCCTGCACGCCGTGCTGTGTCTGGCCGAGAACGCCGTCGGGCCCGACGCCACCAGGTACGTCCTCCGCCGCCGTGCAGGCGCGGCCCACCGTCAGCCTGCACGCCGTGCTGTGTCTGGCCGAGAACGCCGTCGGGCCCGACGCCAGCAGGTACGTCCTCCGCCGCCGTGCAGGCGCGGCCCACCGTCAGCCTGCACGCCGTGCTGTGTCTGGCCGAGAACGCCGTCGGGCCCGACGCCACCAGGTACGTCCGCCGCCGCCGTGCAGGCGCGGCCCACCGTCAGCCTGCACGCCGTGCTGTGTCTGGCCGAGAACGCCGTCGGGCCCGACGCCAGCAGGTACGTCCTCCGCCGCCGTGCAGGCGCGGCCCACCGTCAGCCTGCACGCCGTGCTGTGTCTGGCCGAGAACGCCGTCGGGCCCGACGCCAGCAGGTACGTCCTCCGCCGCCGTGCAGGCGCGGCCCACCGTCAGCCTGCACGCCGTGCTGTGTCTGGCCGAGAACGCCGTCGGGCCCGACGCCAGCAGGTACGTCCTCCGCCGCCGTGCAGGCGCGGCCCACCGTCAGCCTGCACGCCGTGCTGTGTCTGGCCGAGAACGCCGTCGGGCCCGACGCCAGCGGCTTAAGTGTGATGAAGTCACAGACAGACAGAGAGAGTATTAGTTTGGACTAGACTCCACATAGATTCGGTTGAGACCGTCTCAACCAATCTCACTGGAAGCGTAAACTCAGTAGGAGTATTCCAGTAGTACAAATCAAGTCTGGTGCGGAAGGGTCCTGGATTCTACCCAGTATACCTTCCCCCACAGCGTCCGATATCTCTACTGTGTCAAATAGTAATAAAGCCTAAGTCAGGTTCCAAAAAAAACGAACCGAGGTTACATGATTTAACATAAATTTGTATGTCTCTTCCGTACACGGAACAATGGTGTTCCGGACATTTGGGAGGCGTACGCGGAGCCAGATCGAGCCAACGCGCAGAGGCCCTTTCGGCAATTTAATGAAATGTAAGGGGTACGCTAAAGACGTGACAAACACATACAATACACTACATAAAATTTATTGTTACAGACCTGATGATATTCACCAGCTGTACTCCGGACGTACTGTGGAAATCAACAATACTGATGCTGAAGGTAACTTATTTTTATTTTATTAGATATTCAGTACAATCATGATGGTTATAAATAATGATGGAAATAAATAATTATGGCAGGGCATCCTTACACAAATTTATTTAGCCCCACATAAGTTCAAGAAGGCTTCTGTTTTATGTACTCAGCCAACGATATATATAATATACAGACATCGGATTCCGTGGGGCGAAACTTCTTGACAGCTAGGGACTTCCTACGTCGATAAACTCATTTATCGATACTAGTTCTAAATACTAGTGATCACACAAAGGTTTGCTTATAATTTTTTTTTTTAAATAAGAACTCAATTTTCTTCTTCTTTTTTGAAAACGTTTTTAAAAGTTTACTCGTCACAATTTATTTCTTAATGACTGTCCCATCTATTGTTAAAGTAAACCACCGGAATTTTTTCCATATTTTCGGACGTTAAGCGTCTCCGTCTTGGCTGAAAAATCCATTTCAGGTGGCTAAAAGACTTTTCAATTTCTGTGGAGGTTATAGGAGCATAGCAAAATTTCATAAAGTGATCAATGGTATTTCGTTTATTTTTCGGTTGTAATGTAACTTCTTCACCTTTTTATAACTAGTATCGATAAATGAGTTTATCGATATAGGCAGTCCCTAGCTGTCAAGAAGTTTCGCCCCACGGAATCCGATGTCTGATAATATACAAATACTTAAATACATAGAAAACACCCATGAATTGATATGTGTAGTGACGGCTATATAGCACCACCCCATCTCCCGCGGGTGTCGTAAGAGGCGACAAAGGGAAACCGACGGATGAGCAGCAGCGTCCGTCGCAACCCAATCTACAGCTACCCCGCTTGCCAAGCGTGACGCCCAAAAGATGATACAAGTTGATGGATCTGACATGATATTGATTTGATGTCGCAGGTCGTCTGGTGCTCAGTGACGGGGTGGTCTACGCTCAACGGGACCTGAAGGCGACCACCATCGTCGACGTGGCTACTCTCACCGGTGCACAGGTAAAAAAAACTCTTGTTATTTTTGATTATGCAGAAACGTCTGCTAGCGAATGTCTTCGATATTTAAATCGAAAGAAAAATAGAAAAATTTGTTCGCGGCGGGACTCGAACCCACCACTAGCCCAGTGTACTACCAGTTGTGCTACACGAGTACCGCTTAGACTTGTGAAGTTTTTCTATGTATCCCTCGTCGTATACGTCATCATTGGTGACATGTAAACACATCTACCGTCAGCGTATTAAACACTTAGCGTTGTTTCACACGGACCACAACCACACCACATCGCAGCGTCAAAATGTGGTCACGCAGTGGTTACGTGTGAATTGAGTAGTTGCTGGCCGTTGCCACAGACGTGGTCGATAGTGACTGCAAAATGTGGTACGTGTGAATTGTAATGTTTATTTCTAATACAAAATATGCGCCCGACCACGTGTTGTGGTTGTGGTGTGGTTGTGGTTGTCGTGTGGTTGTGGTACGTGTGAAACAACCCTTAAGGGCATCGAAGTCTCAATTTTCATTGAGAATTCATCGATAACAATGTGCTATCCCTTTCTATATTATTTTGGATTATGCAGAAACGTCTGCTAGCGAATATCTTCCATATTTAAATCGAAAGCAAAATAGAAAAATTTGACTCGCGGCGGGACTCGAACCCACAACCACGATTTCTTTTCTTACATTTCTTTCGATTTAAACATCAAAAAAACTCCTGTCTTAAAAAAAAAATTAATTGCTGGGCCACATACATCTGTGACTCAGCATCATGGCGAATGGCCATTAAAAAAATACAAATCACATTTGCCGATTGGTTCGATGACGGCTACTACGCCTATTAAAAACTAAAATGAAATTTTGGTAGTTTGCAATTTTATTTGGTAAGTTTATTCTTAGTCATTATAAAAAACCTTTTTAATTTATTGTGTAACGTCATAACGTGTTTGAGAAAAGCACTGTGCATACAGTCATCGTTATATAATTAGTTGCAGCCAGTATGGCCAAATATATCGATACACATCCTTACTCCTATATAAATAAAGGTCTATATCGATATATTTGGCCATACTGACTGCAACTAACTATATGACGCTAACTGTACCTCGCCGTCAAAAGGGGTTGCCGGCTTCGTAACAATCCGGCCTCATTGCGTATGGCGGTCTACACGGCCCACAACCTATTACTTCCCTGCCTCTGTAGTAATGTACTACGAAAAATCAGGAAACTAGTATTTTCTTGGCCTACGCCTTGAGAGAGCCTTGGCCAAAAGTATTAAGCACACACTTTTTTCTTCTAACTCTAAAAGCCATCTCTTTCTAAATGCAGTTGAACAAATTCCTGATATTTCAAACCTTCATATAATATATGTACACATCAAGAGAACACCAAGCCCGATTTCAATACTCCCTGTACTAAGTAAAGTTTATGAAAAATTAATGTTAAATAGTCTGCTGAGTCACTTTAAGAGACAAAGATTACTTACAAGTAATCAGTTCGGTTTTACAAAGGGACGTTCCACAACCGATGCTGCTTCGGTGCTTATTCAACACATTTAAAGTATTTGGGAATTTTGCGATGCCATTGGAATATTTTGTGATCTTTCTAAAGCTTTTGATTGTGTAGATCATGGAACTCTCATTCTGAAACTACAACATTCTGGCCTATAAGAAAATGCCTTAAACCTCATGTCCTCATATCTTAGCAATAGAAACCAAACATTCGTTGTAAATAACACCCAGTCTAGAGGAGCTTTAGTAAAATTAGGAGTACCACAGGGTTCAATATTAGGCCCGTTCCTGTTTTTGGTTTATATAAATGATTTACCTTGTATAGTAGAAAACCGTTGTGATATAGTTTTGTTTGCCGATGATACATCATTAATTTTCAAGGTTGACCGGCAATCAACAGATTTTAATGTAATTAATAACTAACACCAGCTGATGTTCTCAACTGGTTTACTACTAACAATCTGTTGCTTCATGCTAAGAAAACAAAATGTGTTAGATTTGCTTTGCCGAATGTTACACTGGTGGATACTAGAATACTTTTAAATAATGAATGCTTAGAGATAGTAGATAAAACATTGTTCCTTGGTTTAACATTTGACAAAAGTCTACAGTGGAGTACTCATATAACAAAATTCGCACATAGATTATGTTCGGCCGCTTTCGCCGTTTGGAGAATTAGACAACTGTCGAATATTGGGACAGCTCGATTAGTTTATCATAGTTATTTCCATAGTGTAATGTCATATGGTATTCTGGTATGGGGCAAAGCAGCTGACATACAGACTATATTTGTATTACAAAAAGAGCCATTCTATTTATGTATAACTTAAAAGCAGGTGCATCTGTTAGAAAGCTTTTTAAAGAAATTAATATATTAACTGTAGCCAATATATACATGAAAATATTATGTACAGTCAACAACACTCCTAGCTATACATTGGTAGACCTTAAGGCATAAAGTCCACAGATGTATAGTTAAGAGTGTTGCTCTGTGTACGTTATTAAAAACCTTCAGTTGTTTACCAAAAATTGTGACATCCATACCTATACTTTGCTGTTGATGCCCCGAATAAAATAAATAAAATAACACTAGAAATAAGAGTAAGCTTGCTATCCAGACGCCGCGTGCCACGGCTATCGGATCAAAAATCATGAAATTAAAAATGGCGGCTGTTTTTTCTAATTTTGACTTCAGATTCGGATTAAGAGGTCTCTCGTATTTTCAGACATCGATTTTCACCATGATCGCATCAAAAATGACGAAATTCAAGATGGCGACCGTTTTTTGTAATTGTGTCATTTGATCGTGTTAAGACCCCTTTTGGATTCTCAGATATCGATTTTCAATATGATCGGATCAAGAATGACGAAATTCAAGAAGGCGGCCGTTTTTTGCAATTTTGACTTCAGTGTCGTGTTAAGAGGTGTCTCGGATTCTCAGATATCGATTTTCAATATGATCGGATCAAAAATGACGAAATTCAAGAAGGCGGCCGTTTTTTGCAATTTTGACTTTAGTGTCGTGTTAAGAGGTCTTTCGGATTCTCAGATATCGATTTTCAATATGATCGGATCAAAAATGACGGAATTCAAGATGGCGGCGGTCTTTCGCAATTTCGACTTTAATGTCGTGTTAAGAGTTCTCTCGGATTCTCAGATATCGATTTTCACCATGATCGCATCAAAAATGACGAAATTCAAGATGGCGACCATTTATTGCAATGTTCACTTTAGTATCGTCGTAAGACCCCTTTCGGATTCTCTGATATCGATTTTAAATATAATCGGATCAAAAGTGGCGAAATTTGAGATGGAGCCGATGCCGGTTTCCAACTCTTCATATATTCTTAGCACTACCATATCAGACGTTTATTTAGTAACTAAACTCTTTTTGAGTCATAATTTTTATGAGTAAAAAAAATAAAATTATTAAATTTTGGATTTGTATTGAAATATGCCCCAGACCCTTTATAAAACTTACATACACACGCCCTTTCCTAAGTTGGTTACTTACTCATAATAATTTCACACCCCTTAAAAATAGACCTTACAATTTCTATGAAAATTGCGCGGTAAATCCTCCCCGCCCACTTCCCGAACACCCCCGTATCGTAGCTCTGAAAATAGCCGGAGCTTTACCACTGTATATAGCTCCACTGTGGTGATAGTGAGTGTATTAGGCGAGCTAGATAAGCAGCTACGAAGCACACATGACGAGTTGGAGCACTTACCATACGGACCGAGTAGATTTAGACGGCCGAGTGTACCGAGGTCGCTCGAGTACACGAGGCCGGCAACCCCATTTCTTAGTGTTTTTTTTTTGTCCAGGGCACGGCGACGGGCAAGTACCACGCGGCCGTGGTGTCCAACGACGCGGCGACGGAGCGGCGCTGCGTGGCGGCCGGCCTGCGCGCCGGCGACCTGGCGCACGCGCTGCCCTTCGCGCCCGAGCTGCACTTCACGGAGTTCAGCTCCTGCGTGGCCGACATGAAGAACAGCGTGGCGGTGAGTGTCCCGTGTCCCGTGTCCCGTGTCCCGTGTCCTGTGCCGTCAGCACCGCGCGGCCACCTGGCGCACGCGCTGCCCTTCGCGCCCGAGCTGCACTTCACGGAGTTCAGCTCCTGCGTGGCCGACATGAAGAACAGCGTGGCGGTGAGTGTCCCGTGTCCCGTGTCCCGTGTCCCGTGTCCTGTGCCGTCAGCACCGCGCGGCCACCTGGCGCACGCGCTGCCCTTCGCGCCCGAGCTGCACTTCACGGAGTTCAGCTCCTGCGTGGCCGACATGAAGAACAGCGTGGCGGTGAGTGTCCCGTGTCCCGTGTCCCGTGTCCCGTGTCCTGTGCCGTCAGCACCGCGCGGCCACCTGGCGCACGCGCTGCCCTTCGCGCCCGAGCTGCACTTCACGGAGTTCAGCTCCTGCGTGGCCGACATGAAGAACAGCGTGGCGGTGAGTGTCCCGTGTCCCGTGTCCCGTGTCCCGTGTCCTGTGCCGTCAGCACCGCGCGGCCACCTGGCGCACGCGCTGCCCTTCGCGCCCGAGCTGCACTTCACGGAGTTCAGCTCCTGCGTGGCCGACATGAAGAACAGCGTGGCGGTGAGTGTCCCGTGTCCCGTGTCCCGTGTCCTGTGCCGTCAGCACCGCGCGGCCACCTGGCGCACGCGCTGCCCTTCGCGCCCGTGCTGCACTTCACGGAGTTCAGCTCCTGCGTGGCCGACATGAAGAACAGCGTGGCGGTGAGTGTCCCGTGTCCCGTGTCCCGTGTCCCGTGTCCCGTGTCCTGTGCCGTCAGCACCGCGCGGCCACCTGGCGCACGCGCTGCCCTTCGCGCCCGAGCTGCACTTCACGGAGTTCAGCTCCTGCGTGGCCGACATGAAGAACAGCGTGGCGGTGAGTGTCCCGTGTCCCGTGTCCCGTGTCTCGTGTCCCGTGTCCTGTGCCGTCAGCACCGCGCGGCCACCTGGCGCACGCGCTGCCCTTCGCGCCCGAGCTGCACTTCACGGAGTTCAGCTCCTGCGTGGCCGACATGAAGAACAGCGTGGCGGTGAGTGTCCCGTGTCCCGTGTCCCGTGTCCCGTGTCCTGTGCCGTCAGCACCGCGCGGCCACCTGGCGCACGCGCTGCCCTTCGCGCCCGAGCTGCACTTCACGGAGTTCAGCTCCTGCGTGGCCGACATGAAGAACAGCGTGGCGGTGAGTGTCCCGTGTCCCGTGTCCCGTGTCCCGTGTCCCGTGTCCTGTGCCGTCAGCACCGCGCGGCCACCTGGCGCACGCGCTGCCCTTCGCGCCCGAGCTGCACTTCACGGAGTTCAGCTCCTGCGTGGCCGACATGAAGAACAGCGTGGCGGTGAGTGTCCCGTGTCCCGTGTCCCGTGTCCCGTGTCCCGTGTCCTGTGCCGTCAGCACCGCGCGGCCACCTGGCGCACGCGCTGCCCTTCGCGCCCGAGCTGCACTTCACGGAGTTCAGCTCCTGCGTGGCCGACATGAAGAACAGCGTGGCGGTGAGTGTCCCGTGTCCCGTGTCCCGTGTCCCGTGTCCCGTGTCCTGTGCCGTCAGCACCGCGCGGCCACCTGGCGCACGCGCTGCCCTTCGCGCCCGAGCTGCACTTCACGGAGTTCAGCTCCTGCGTGGCCGACATGAAGAACAGCGTGGCGGTGAGTGTCCCGTGTCCCGTGTCCCGTGTCCCGTGTCCCGTGTCCTGTGCCGTCAGCACCGCGCGGCCACCTGGCGCACGCGCTGCCCGGCGCGCCCGGGCTGCACTTCACGGAGTTCGGCTCCTGCGTGGCCGACATGAAGAACAGCGTGGCGGTGAGTGTCCCGTGTCCCGTGTCCCGTGTCCCGTGTCCTGTGCCGTCAGCACCGCGCGGCCACCTGGCGCACGCGCTGCCCTTCGCGCCCGAGCTGCACTTCACGGAGTTCAGCTCCTGCGTGGCCGACATGAAGAACAGCGTGGCGGTGAGTGTCCCGTGTCCCGTGTCCCGTGTCCCGTGTCCTGTGCCGTCAGCACCGCGCGGCCACCTGGCGCACGCGCTGCTGTTATAATATCCAGAAACGGCTGTCAAAAGTAAATTAAATTACAAAAAATATAAATATTTTGTTTGATTTCAGCGAGAGTAGCATTCAATTGCAAGTTCATATTTAGTATAATGTAAAAAACTTCACTTTATATTGTTGAGAGTGGCAGTGAACGATTGTTGACCCGACTGTCGTGTGTGCAGGACCGCGGCAACGCGCAGCCGTCGTGCGCGGCGCTGTTCGTGCTGGCGCAGCTCGGCTTCGACTTCCCGGGCCGCTGGCTGCACGTCGACATGGCCGCGCCCGCGCACGCCGTCAGTACACACTGCTAGCTCGCTACTGATACACCCATACACCCACTGTGGCTTGTAATACAAGCGATCACTTTAAGAATCGCTTCTACACCACGAAAGTAGCAACTTTGGTCTACAACTTTAAAACATTCCACGGACGTGGCAACATTTGTTGTACAACTTTAAAACATTCCACGGACGTGGCAACATTTGTTCTACAACTTTAAAACAGTCCACGGACGTAGCAACATACAACTTTAAAACAGTCCACGGACGAAGCAATATTTGTTCTACAAGTATAAAAACAGTCCACGGACGTAGCAACATTTGTTCTACAAGTTTAAAACATTCCACAGACGTACAGGTCGATTCACGAGAGTTGGCACGAATGGAATGAATGACTGAATGAAAATATCTATGTGTGTGTCACATTAACCAATAAAATAGTGGCTCGATTGTATACCGATACAAGTGTCACTCATACAATGAAAGTTTCGTTCAATCCATTCGTGCCACCTCTCGTGAATCGACCTGTAGCAACATCTGTTCTACAACTTTAAAACAGTCCACGGACATAGCAACATTTGTTCTACAAGTTTAAAATATTCCACGGACGTAACAACATTTGTTCTACAACTTTAAAGCAGTCCACGGACGTAGCAACATTTGTTCTACAACTTTAAAACATTCCACGGACGTAGCAACATGTGTTCTACGACTTTTGAAAATAACTTATAGTTTATTAAATATTAGCAAAAATACATTTTCAAAGCAAGCACTGTATTGTGAAAACTATTAAATTTGTAGGCTGACAGTAAGTGTCAACTGACGTTTGTGGTGTAGAAACTATTGCTATGTCTAAAATTATTGCCCTTATTACAGGCCACACACGATATACTAAAAAATGTCTCTTTTAAATTGACATAGATGACGTATACTTAAAAAAAAGTGTCAAGGACCTCCCGGTATTTGAGAGAGAGTAATCCTGTCTCGGACACTTTTTCTTAACTATCTAAATTATAATTAGGCATCGGACGGAAGAGTGCAAATGACATAAGGAACAGGACTTATACTATAATGGAGTAGCTATCAGCGTAACACATTTTATACAGTCGATAAAGTTGTCGATGTCGTAGATAAAACGTCTACGTAATTATTTGGCCATTCTTTTTCAAGGTGATGAAGTTCGTCAATATAAAATGGTTGTCTATAATTATATACATTCTTCTTGGCATGTGTTTTATGACACTAAATGAATAAGGGGGAATATATATAGGTTATATTAATATTTATTTAATGAAAAAGGTTAGAAGGATAAATCAATTGCGTTGTAGCAGTAGCATTAAAAATACGGCAAAAATCACACAATCTGCAGCGAGCGGGATATAATCTCCTACTAATACACTATTGTTATAAAAACACTTCATACCGAAGATACATGAACTGTTCTCCAGTAAACAAAAGCTTTTCGCTCTGAATGTATATCGTAAAAAAATATTACTAGGCTCTAAATTACTAAATTTAACACCATTAATAACGATGAAAAAATTATGTCGACGATATCGACAAATTGATCGATTGTATAAAATATGTTACGCTGATAAATGGTACAACTCCTGTTTCTTATGTCTTTCGCACTCTTCCGTCCGATGCCTATTTATAACATAGATAGCACCTGATTGGCTATTAGTAAAAAATTGGTCTCATCTGCTGGTGTGTTCGATTTTTTGTGAATTTTCCATTATTGGGCAAATGTACTTAAGTTTTTTTGAAAATAAAACTCAATTCCATTTTTTTTTACTATTGTGTTGCACGTTTGAGAAAAGACTGACACATACATCGGCGTGATAAGGAATTGCCGGCCGAGTATAAGTACACGGCCAAACGCAGGGAGGCCGTATTGTTACGAGGCCTACAACCCCTTTTTACTTTTACCATTACTTCTCCAACATACGGTGTATGTGTTAATGTCACGAAATGAAGACATAAAGTACTTCATGTCACGGCTCCTTAGCCTTACATTACTTCTTAATTTAGGCCAAGAAGAGAAGAGAGTAGTATGGAGTAAATGTGTAAATAGCACATTACTACAGACGCCGGGAAGTAACGGCTTGCCGGCCGAACGTAGTGAGACCGGATAGCTACAAGGCCGCCAATCTCTTTTCACACCGATGTATGCTTTTCTCAAACAAGCAATGAAATATTGATATTAAACAAAGGGTCATTAACAAATTTCATACATAGTTGCAGACCTAGGCCGGGAAATGGCTTTTTTTTTAATTTTCATTCCACAGATGAAATGGAAATTAAAAAAGAGGTGATTGCGTAGTTAAAGCTAAAGCCCATCAATATTTAAATCGAAAGAAAAATATAGAAATTTGACTCGAAACGGGACTCGAACCCACAACCACTGGATCACTAGCCCCGTGCACTACCAATTATGCTATTCGAGTATTCTATCCTTCCTGGTATACGAATAGCACAGGGTAGTGCACTGAGCTAGTGATCCAGTGGTTGTGGGTTTCGAGTCCCGCTTCAAGTCAATTTCTTTTTTTTTCTTTCGATTTTTCGTTTCTGCTTAATAAAAAACAGCTAAAGACCCATTTGAGACGGTGACGTTTTTCGGCTAATGATGATGATTGTGTCCCCAGGGCGAGCGCGCCACCGGCTACGGGGTGGCTCTGCTCACGGTTCTCTTCGGGTCCAGCACCCAGAACCGGCTGCTGCAGGCCCTCAGCCCCCCTGACTCCTGCTAACATCCCAGCATCACCGGAAGGTACCGCGAAGACCCAGTTTTATTCTACGCACCAGCTCTGTGGGGGTTTTTTTGTGTCCATCAGGTACTGTGTGTTGATAATAAATACAACTGGCATTTTTTTATATGCTGAGCGTTCTGTGGTTAACAAAAACAATATCGCAGTTTGGGGCCATCCACATATTACGTAAGACATAAAAGGATGGGGGGCGGTTCATGCCAACTGTGAAGTACATGTTAAAGGGATAATCAAATTGCGTAACATGTGAGGGAGGGGTTATCCACTCACGTGCTTGAAATTTCTCAGTGACTTCTATTATTATAATAAAATAATGGTGACAGCTGGCAACTACAGCTGCCAAAAGCAAGTGAGTGGTTATATAAAGTTAAAATTTCGTGTGACGTAATATGTGGATGACCCCTTTTCACAGATGTGTACCATTTATTAACATTGAAAGATTAAAAAAAATAGTTATTTCTGCTTAAAACCACATATAAGACAAGCGTCTCTAATTATCCAAACAATATTTGGACATCGTCGCACAGCCACGCATGTCAAACGCATAAGCTAACGCTCACACGCCACGTCATCGAAGTTGAACTTTATGCGTGTGGACGTAGGTTTAATTTGCTCTGTGGTCGAGGACATATATATACGTCTGGCGTGGAAAAGGTTAAAGTATGATTGCGGGATAAAAATTATATGTCCTTTCTCGTAGATTAAACTCTCTCCATACTAAAATTCATACCAATTGGTATTAAGTGTGCAGACGTAACAGACAGACAGAGGGAGTTACTATCGCATTTATATTAGTATGGATATTAACTCTCGAAGTCTTAATTTTTTTTTACTACAGCGAACTTAACCTCACATTGAACTATAATAAAAACAAATTATACATAATAATTTCATGTTGTTTTTTATTTAGAATCAATTTTCGTTTTAGATTTAATCGACTTGTACAATTGTTATCGAAAAGATTAAAATCTATGGAGTTGATCAAAAGTTTTGAAAATGTAATAGGTTTTTCAATTTTTTGGTAAAAGCTTTTGTTGACTGTACTTTTGGTACAGCCATCATCTACTCATCGAGAGGATTCTAATGAGCCTAAACACGAAGGGTTTATCTTGTGTATTTTAGGAGTTGCTATGGCTACTTTCTGGCTCCAGCATCAGAGCCCCGAGTGTAAGTTTTTAACGTAACAAAACGTCACCATCGCGTTAGAGTTACCCATATAAATAACATTATCACTTACGCGTTCGAGACGTTTTTTTACGTCAAAAGAAATTTACACTAGAGCCTCAGTTCAGATCGGCATTTTGCCACGGCTCATGAGCATGGGGTCCGCTTGGCAACTAATCCCACGATTTGTCGTAGGCACTAATTTAACGAAAGCGACTGCCATCTGACCTCCCAACCCAGAGGGTAAAAGGCCTTATTGAGATTAGTCCGGTTTCAGTAAGATGTTTTCCTTCACCGAAAAGCGACTGGTAAATATCAAATGATGCTGTACATAAGTTTCGAAAACCTCATTGGCCGGAGTTTGAACCTACGACCTCCGGATTCCAAGTCGCACGCTCTTACCGCTAGGCCACCAGCGCTCTCAATATCATCTCAGTACCCTTACCATGAGTTGGGACATTAAGGTTTTCGATAGAGTCTCGAGTGCATCTCGCTTGTACTGTTTTAGTGCGAAAGATATGCACAGATAGTAAACTCGATACTCGTTATCGAAAACCTCAATGTCACAACTCATGGTAAGGGTGAGATTACCGTAGTAGTAATTAAAAAAATTCGTCGTGAATGTATTCGATGAGCTCTCCATAGAGTTATAATCTTTTTGGTTATAAACATATTTTAATTAATAACTTTAAGCTATAAGTTAGTTCGGCGTCAGATACTGGATAAGGTACAGCCGTGTACAGGGATTGTTTAGCCACTTGGCTACGTTAGTAACTTAACCGTGTAATACACGGGACAAGACATTTTTATGAGAGGTAGGGCACAGCGTTGACCATCACGCTTGAATCTGGGGCAGCCCAACTGGGGAAGTACCTCCTCCTTACAGAAGACCACAGCCATAATAGCACTGCTACCTTTCAGGTATGTATTGCTGTATTTGCTGTGTTCCTGATGGTGAGTAAGGTTCCCAGAGATCCAGCCCCCCTTAAAGGCCGGCAACGCGCTTATGACTCCCCTGGTGTTGCGGGTGCCCATGGGCGACGGTAATTGCTTCACACCAGGCAATCCGTCTGCTCGTTTGCCGCCTATGTCATAAAAAAAAGACATCGGGAGACATCGGTGATTCAATCCAAGTGGCTGAATTAAGAACACTGGCAGGTGGTTCAACAATTCCTGTACGCGACTAGACTGGTACCGCGAAGAGCCATGCGTTTCGTATATTTCGAGCATCATTCTCTTGTTTTACTCCAATTAAGGTGTCATAAGAGTGACAGAGACAATCGTCCGGAATGTACGAATATCGTTTTCCGCGGTAGCGCCGCTGTACATACAGTTAAGTGTAAAAGTATGTATAAGAATGTTGGACAGTCGCTATCAGATATATCGGAGCTGTGGAGGTGGTCACAAATATCTGAACATGCACTTTATCGCCTTGACAATAGAGGCGTTGTTCAGATATTTGCGACCACCTCCACTGCTCCGATGTATCTGATTGCGATTGTACCTACCACTGTATCGGTATAAGAGCAATGAGATATGTATGCATACGGCTGCGCGCTTGTGACTCCCGTGGTGTTGCGGGTAAATTGGCAACGATAATTACTTACCATACGTCTGCTCGTTTGCCACGTTTGTCATAATATATTTTTTACACTTAACTGTTATATTAGAAAATTGTATTAGTTTTAACAATTTAACATTTAAGCTCTAACTTGCATTTTAAAGGCATTTCCTTACTCGTAACAATTGGGTCGAAAACATTTAATTAGATTTTTTGTATCTCGTACCCTTACCATGAGATGCTACGTTACGGTTTTCGATAACGAGCATCGAGTTTACTATCTGTGCATCTCGCTTGTATTATATTAGTGCGAACGAGATGCACAGATAATAAACTCGATACTCGTTATCGAAAACCTCATTGTCACAACTCATGGTAAGGGTACAGTAATCAATAGAAAGCTGTCAGCGACTGAATATACCTACATGGACTCCCTGCCGAGGTTTTCCCTAGGGACTACAGTATGAGGGTCTTCAAAATAGGAGTGTATAGGTTCTTAAAGGGTAGGCAACACGCATGTGAATCCTCTCAAGTTGCAAGCGTCCATAGGCTACGGTAACTGCTTACCATGAAGCCAAGGGCGGATCCAGCTTTGGCGCCAGGGGGGGGTCACATAGTCGTGCTCAAGGCCTCAAGTCAAGAACTTATAATTTAATTTTGATAACAATAGATATACGTAAAAAGTAGGTATTTTATTAATGTGCGTAAGTACTGTAGGTACTTAAAAATATTTCTTATTTATTGTACACTTGAAAAACTTAACACATAATTACTTGTACATATATACACGTACATATTGTCATCTTCTCTTAAAGACATCCAGAGAAGCACTATCACGCACGGAATTCCATAACCGTGGTGAATGATTTGTCATACATACATAACAGCTAGAGAGGTATGTCGAGGGGTATGACGCAAAATTCAGCAAAAGTGAAGAGGTGGGACGACAAGGGTTTCCAACAAACAAAATAGAAACAGACAAGATACGGGTCTATATTAGAAAGCATAAATTAAATACTCCTATTTGAATGTCGCTTACCAATTATTCGCATGATTATAAATCCGCATAATCTTAATTTCTATAAAATTAATACGCATAATGTTAATGCGCATAATATTAATATTCATAACAATAACAAAGCATAAATTTAATCATCCTAACGTTAATTTTCATACTCATGATAAATTCCAAATAAATTCTCAGAGACGCCTACTCTCTAAAGTCGATACTACGAGGGTGGTTTGATAAATCAGTGACTTTTTGCAGAAAAAAAAATCTTTTTGACCTTTTATAATTTTATTTCTCTACATAATCTCCTTTCAACTCCATACACTTCATCCAACGATGTTCCAGCTTTTTCAAGCCCTCTAAAAAATATTTTTTATCAAACCCTGAAAAATATGCTTCAGTTTCAGCTATGACTTCCTCATTTGATGAAAATCTTCTCCCACCGAGCCATTTCTTCATGTTTGGGAATAAAAAAAAATCACATGGGGCTAAATCTGGAGAATAAGGTGGGTGGGGCAGTATTTCATAACGCAATTCTACTAATTTGCCTGTTGCGACTGCCGACGAGTGTGCAGGGGCATTGTCGTGGTGAAAAAGGATTTTCTTCTTTGCCAGATGTGGCCGTTTTTTCACTACTTCTGCGTTGAATTTTTCCAACAATGTAGCATAATAAGGGCCATTTATTGTTTTACCTTTCTCCAAATAATCTATATAAATAACCCCTTGGCTGTCCCAAAAAACAGTGGCCATTACCTTTCCTGGCGAATTAACGGTTTTCGCTTTCTTTGGGGCCCGTTCGTTAGCAGAATTCCACTGTATTGACTGATTTTTCGTCTCTGGCGTATAATGGTGGATCCACGTTTCATCTACCGTCACAAAACGACGTAAAAATTCATTGGGATTACGCTTGAATTTGGCTAAGCATTGCTCGGAAGTCGTTTTTGATCGGCTGTCAGCAAACGCGGCACCCATCTTGCGGAAAGCTTTTTCATATTCAAAATATTATGCAAGATATGAAAAACTCGTTCAGATGAAATGTGTACAGTCTCAGCTATCTCACGAATCTCAACTCGACGGTCATCCAAAACAATATCGTGAACTTTATTCACGACATCATCAGTGGTGACTTCAATTGGCCTACCAGAGCGTTCTGCGTCATTGGTAGTGGTACGCCCAGAACGAAATTATGTAAACCACTTATGTACCATTCCATGAGAAGGAGCAGATTCCCCATAATATTTTTTTAAACAGTTTTCAGTCTCTTTAATAGTTTTTCCACGTAAAAAGTAATGTTTAATTAACACACGAAATTCGCTTTTCTCCATTTTCCAATAATTTTCTGACCGTATTTGACATATGCCTCAATAACTATTTTATTTTCCCATCTTTAAAAAAAAAAAACTGCCAGCTACCAAGGAGTTCAGAATCGTAATTAAAAAGTTTATATGTTAAAATGATTTTTGTTTTACTTAAAGTCACCGAGTTATCAAACCGCCCTCGTATCTACAGTGTGGAAGTCTTATACGGGCGAATCTCTTAATGGAGGGTAGAATAGGACATAAGAAATATATTTAGATAACTTTCACTTAGAAGTGCAATAAAAATTTTATCCATATAAAAAAATTCGGCCCGCAATGTAATGCAACACACTCGAGTTAAACACTCGTTGACAGTTAGTTTCAAAAGCTTATGTCGCGTAATGTTCACAGTACGTTACTGCTCAGAAATTTTACAAAAATTAATTACATGTGTATAATAGGTACAATTAAAGAAAAACCTTTTGGTTAATGATTATACTGGTAAATCCTATGTCTGGTTTAATTCTTCGCCCGTATTAGACTTACACACAGTATATAACTAAGTGAATTAGGTATAATTTGACTCTAGCTCGTTGTGGTCGCAGTTCTAACCTAACCTAACCAAAAGCTTCTTATATTAGACAGGCGTTATTCGCTAATTAACTTATTAAAAAATGAAATATTATGTTATGTAAATTGATTTTATGTAAATTAAAGTTACGCTAGATAATGTTATGACAATGTAAATTATGCAGATTTATTATTATGCAGATTATATATTATGCAATTTCATCGTTAGGCTAATCAAACGTTATGCGCATTTTAGTTATGCCAAGCAAGTCTGTTATGCGGATTTATGTTAGGACAATTAGATTATGCCAATTAAGGGAGTCTTTCCGATTCCAATTGAGGTTAGGTCTAGTATACGTAGTCGACAAGCGAGCGAAAGTGTCACACGGTGGCACACATGTGACCTCGGATGAAAAGTGGCGGGCGGTGGCGCGGTAAAATTCAAATTTTCGATGCGTTCGTTCCCAAACGTTTGCCATCATACAAAGTTATTATATTAAATTAAATTAATTAAATATTGAAGGTTACGTAAAATCTGTATGGTGACAAAAAATATGAATAAAATCATTATGTTCAATTAGTGGTCCACGGTCCACCTAAGTCCTGGAACCAGCCCAGGGGGGGGTCATGACCCCCATGACCCCCTCCCTGGATCCGCCGTTGCATGAAGCGGGCCGTATGTTTGTTCGCTTGTTGTACGATCAACTTTTACCTCCCTTAAGAGACATTCCCATACTAGCTGCTAGCTAGCTGTATCTGTTAGTATGGGCAGGTCATTTTTTTTTAATGATTTTTCGCAAGGATCGTTACCGGTATTACGAAAAATTTGAATATTGCCTTTAATTTGTAATTTTTCTTTCACCTTCTTTAAAGGTATTACTTACCTAAGGAAATTACATTATGTGATTCATTGAATAGTATGCAAAAATATGCACTAACAACAGAGATACCAAAATTGAATACCGGTTAACTTGTATGAAAATAATACCGGTATTCGATCCCTGGAATAGATTCAGAAAATATAACTTTGTATCGCTATTTTGATTTCACCCTGTATAAACAAGTGGAATCTTGATAACCTAAAGAGTCGCAGAGAGTGATGTACTAATATAGTCGTCTAGGGATCGGGCAAGCCGGAGAAATGGAGTTCTATGTACGCCTTACAAGTGAATACTAAAGAGTACTTTGCGAAACTTGTTGTATAACATAATAATATGAAATAGATAATGTTTAATAAATAATAAAATATAATTGTTGCCATTAGTATTATAATTTATAATAACCATTTGTAAGTGATTTCTTTACATTGTATTTTCAAATGATAGACAATTTTTTTTTGTATGTTTTTACTTAGAATCGCGAACTTTTTCGATCGTGATAGACAAAAAATATTTTTCTTCCATTCATTTTTCAATAATTTGCCACATTATACTGTTTACCTATAAATAAAACACATTATCTAATGGGGTTTTAGTTCGTCACCCTTAAAACTGGCCACCTCACACTAAAATGAACGCTAATCGCCTAGAAACACAGTCAATTTTTAGTATAATTTAGTGGCCAGTTACAGTCAGCGTCATATAGTTCGTAGCATTCAAAGTACTCAAATAGTTCGGTACACCATACTAATTCTATGGTGTACGGAACTTTTTGAGTACTTTGGATGCTACCAACTATATGGCGCTGACTGTACTATAGTCTATACTTTTAGGTAGTTAAAAAAGGTAAACAATCTTGACAAGTCTTTTTATTGAAAATCAATTTTGAAAAATAAATCATGACAAGTATGTGACAATTATGAATCACATATGATTATTTACATTATTTTGCTTTCGTAAGTAATAGTCACTGATTTTTAAAAAGCGTTTTGCAATAAAAAGACACGTCAAGATTTTTTACCTTTTTTAAATACCTAAAAGTATAGACTATAGCGAATAACCCTAAAAAAGAATGTTAGAATATTACGTCTGAAATGATATTTTGAGGCGACTGTACTGAACATATAATTTAAGGGAATCACGATTATTTAACAAAGCACAATAATACCATGCAATAATGTAGAATAAGCGCTAAATGTGTTCGTCAGAGCCAAATCAATAAGCCATTATATCAAGTTGAGGGTAGTTTTATATTTTATCGTAAGTGCTAGCATGTGCTAGGTTTTTGCTAAATAAAGGTTTGATAATTTACTTAGTTTTTTTTTTTACCTGAACTTGGATTTGGGCGGGAGCATATTACTATAACCGACAAGTGAGAATGTGAGGGCACCTGATAGTGTATGACAAATATATCACTATACAGTGTGGAAAGTTAACTAGGGCCCCGGAGGGAAACTACCTTAAATTCTTGAGCTAGCTCATTTTACTTAAAGGAGACATTCCATTATTTTTAAAAAGAAACAAAACTGCATTCAAAAGTTTTCTAAAACTCGCTTGCCTCGCCCGGGACTCGAACCAACTAAAATAAAATAAAAAAACACACTATTTTATTATACTAATCGATAGTATTCATACTCAGGAAAAAAATCTCTAAAATCTCTTTTGGTCTTAAAAATAAAAACAATCGCTAAATCTAACATTAACTGTGTTTTAGGTACTACCAATTTGTTACACTTAAATTATTTAGCTGATAAATTGTTCGAAATGAGCCCCGTCGTTCCGTCTACACAAAATTAGTCGCCGTTGAAATTAATTTCTTGTAGCCTTCATCAAAGTGTTGTGGTGTATGCCCCTAATAAAATTTTCTACCGCAACCCTTAGCTCTTGAACGGTTTATTGGTAGGTGTCTTTTACTTGTTAAAAGTGAACAGTAAACAATTGTTTGTTAGAGAAATTGTATCCTTAGTATTAATACTATCGATTAGTATAATAAAATAGAGAACGTGTTTTTTTTTATTTTAGATGGTTCGAGTCACGGGCGAAGCAAGCGAATTTTAGAATTTTTTTGAATGCAGTTTTGTTTCTTTTTAAAAATAAAAGAATGTCTCCTTTAAGTAAAATGAGCTAGCTCAAGGATTTAAGGCAGTTTCCCTCCAGGGCCCCGAGTTAAATTTCCACACTGTATAGTATAACAGTCGCTTTCTCTGTCCCTATATCCCTATGTATGCTTAAATCTTTAAAACTACGCAACGGATTTTGATGCGTTTTTTTAATAGACAGAGTTATTGAAGAGGAAGGTTTATTTATATGTATAATAACATCCATTAATTAGTGGAGAAATCTGCATTGCACCCGTGCGAAGCCGAGGCGGGTCGCTAGTTAACACTATAATAGAGGGAAAGAGGCAGAAGAGGAACGAACGATGGTCAAAAATAATATTTTCCTAACTAAATTTGGTAGATTACTTGATATCACAAATAAAACACGTTAGATTGTTGGTTATTGTATTTACTTCAGTTGATTTACCAATAATAATGATATAACACTAATCAATAGGTATAAAAGCCCATAAAAATCCGAATTTTGTATACAATGTAAAATTTCGACAGTACATACAAGGTAGACAAAAAATAAATGCACTTACGCGCCTCCTACATGGCAACTTTACTATTTTTTGGCAAGTATCTTAATAATAAACACCAAGTTATTGCACGTGACTCGTTTACTAAACGACCAACATGGTTGCTAATCTGACAAAATTATTAAATAAAAAAATAGACTATTATCATGCGAAATAAATAAATGTTTATATATAGATGACTAATTAAATTTTATAAAAAAACAAAAGCAAATGACTACTTTATAAAATAAAACTTGTGGCCGACGGTGCCCCCGATTTAATAGATTAGAAAACTTGCCCTGATCTTTTAAAGATTAATGAAAAAATACCGCAACGAAACAAAACGCGGTTTTTTTTCTTAACCGGTCAAGTGGCTATTGTGCGGCTCATAAGTCCCTTATTCCGGTCCCGTAGTTGGCGCCGCCTGCCCTGTTCAGGGCGTCCTTGAATTGATCGATGTCTATTTCGGCTTGACTCTCCAGCTGTAGCTCCACTGCGAAATTCTGGAAAAATACAATGATTTCATTATTTTGTGAATAAAGAGTATCAATAAAGAAATTAAAAACTACATACAAGATTATTGTACAAAGTATACACAAGATGGCGCTGCTGTTGCACCATGTAGAAAATCGTCATAGGCAGACGGTACGCTATACAGTCAACGAAAACGACCGAACGAAACGCAGCCAACCTAACGAAACGAACGTCACATCACTTCTTGTCAAAGTCATGGCGCGCATCAGCTAACCGTCCAATTTTTATTTTTATCGTTAATTGTCGCAAAATGGAGGAAATATACAAAAAAGTTCCGTGCAGAGAGAACCAGTTAAATGAGCTGTTTAACCTTCTCGGCGATTACGACGAGCCGCTGCCATGCTCGCTATTTATCAGCGGAAGTATGGCCACAGGGAAGAGTCTATGTGTAAACACAACGCTCCGGCATTTGGGATATAAATCAATTCATATTAACTGTATAGAGTGCTATGCACCTAAAATCATCTACGAGAGCATCTTATGGGAGCTTAGCGAAGACGAGGCGGACACAAAGTGCGATAATTTACAGGAACTTCTTAACGGTTTGATTCGAGTCGGAAAGAAACAAAATCGGTACGAACCGATTGTAATAGTGTTTGACAAGGCCGAGAGGCTTCGCACGATGGACCACAGCATAATGAGCGCGTTCCTAAGACTGCGAGAACTCTGCAACCTCAATGTTTGCACAATTTTCATTACACACATCATTTACGAGAACTTCTACTTTAAAATGGGCGTCCGAGAGCCTATAACGCTATTTTTCGACAATTACAACAAAGAAGAACTGTTCAAGATAATATTCCTATATCACGGATCGTTTATACACCATCTGTTAACTAATTACAATGTGCATAAAGATGTTCAAGCCGAGATAGAGAAACCAGAATTGTTCGCGAACTTTCTCAATGCTTTTTTGAGCGTATTCTACCGACCGTGTCGAGACCTGATCGAATTACAGCACATGGCTCGAGTAAACTTTGTAAAATACTGTGAACCGATTATTAAAAATGAAATTCAAGCGAATGACCTACCAAAATTATGGCGACACATATCACCGATTTTGAAAACTAGTTTGGAACTATTGTATCTACGTATCAGCTCTACAACTCCAAGCGTTCCTTCTCCAGGTAAAGAAAACAGCGACTGGATACAAAAGACGTACAATTTCGAAAATACTCTAAAAGAAGAACTTACGTCAACAAAAACATTTGTTCAAAGCTTTGAACTCCCATACTACGCTAAGTACCTCCTAATAGCTGCTTATCTCGCTAGCTACAATCCTCCGAAAGAAGACAAACGATTATTCATGAAGAATCATGGGAAACAGAGAAAGAGAATGCAACAAGTTCGAGCGAAAGCAAAAATAGCTGAAAAGCTGAATACACAGCTCGGCCCAAAGATATTTACTCTAGATAGACTTTTGGCTATATTCTATGCAATTTTAGAAGAAAAAATTGGTCTAACGAGTAATTTGCTCGCTCAAATAGCAACGCTTGTAGAGTTAAAACTGATTGCTGGCAGTAAAGAAATAGATCTGGATACAGCAAAGTATAAATGCATCGTGGGTTATGATTTTATTTCAGCCGTAGCTCAGACGGTTGGTTTTAACGTTAGGAAGTATCTGTACGATTTTATGTAAGGATGAGCTGTATGAATTGATTATTTATTTTTTAATACATGTTTTGTGTCTACATTTGATGGTATTTTCTTTTAAAATATGGCTTCCATCAATATATCAATCAATTATTTTGCAATGTCAAGTAAAGTAACACAAAGGTAAAATAATAGATCAAGTTTGCTCCTAGTGTATGACATTGTAGGCCTTTAGATTGAATCACAGATTGTATGCATCTTATTGGATATTGTTTGTAATTGTATAAAATAAATAAAACCAGGTATCTATACAACATAAAAAACCCCACCCCACTTAAATACTATTTTAATCTCTTTTTGATGTAACTGGTGACTGAAGAGCTGGCAGCTTCCTCGCACAACGTGGAAAGGCCGACAGCACCCTTGATATGTGGTCCATCGTTTAAGAATAACAGATAAAACGCTTGCCGCGCCGCAATTCGCGCAATGTCGTGGCCGGGCCGTTAATGCAATAACTAGTTCAGTAAGTATTCATAGTTTTCATAATATTGTAATTATTGTAGTTAAATAAAGTTCTCTATTAGTTAAATTACCTATCTGTCTATCATGGTACACAGGACTCAGCCTGGTGACAGATATACAGTCGAGTCAGTTTTTCCTTGATCAGATAAAAAAACAATGTTAACAAACTTTTTTAATCTCACAACAGACTAAAAACAAATATGGCGATGATGTTATAGAGTTCGCCGGGTCACCGTGTTATTGATAAAGAATCTATAAACAAAATGAGATTGTGTAAACTATATTGGAACAGAAAAAATCTAGCTGCCTATTAAGCTGAAGTGAAATAGTTATTTGTTTTACAAGCGAGCATAGGAGAGTTAGGTACAAGCGGTCGGCGCTATCGCGAAAAATGATACCTATTCGTAAACTTCGGACGATTGCCTCTGTCACTCTCATGACACTAAGGTGTCAATGTCATTGGAGTAAATAGAAAGATCCTCGAAACGAGAACGACGAGAGGGGGCAGTTTATTACCAAGTGATACAGAACACTACATCACCAGCGCGAGGGAAATACTAAGTAAACAAATAAAAATAAATAAAAAAAGATTATTATCAATAATTTATCATTCAACATCATTTAAGAGTACCGACCAGTAAAAAAAACTGAAGATTTAATGGACGTGGATGAATTACTTAGAAATAATCAGACTTCTAAAAAAGTAGTCGCATTGTATTTTTCATTATTATAAATTCATTCATTTTTTTTTTGCAATGACAATTCGGCCTTCAGATGTTAACAACACTTTCGTTAGGTACGGTCAGGGACTTTAATTGTTGAGCCATTTAGGGTTCACTTTACATTGGGCATTTCATAGAGTAAGTATTCAACAAAAGAAAATAGCTTGAACCGTAAGTGGCTCAACAATTAAAGTCGGTGACTGTACGAATGAAAGGCCACAAAAATTTCCAACCATTGCCACGAAAATTTCCAAAATACCATCCCTTTCGATGATCTGTGTTTTCCGGACACGGAACAATGGTGTTCCGAACTTTTGGGAGGCGTACGCGGACCCGGACTGAGCCAACGCGCAGAGGCCCTTTCGACAAATTAATGAAATGCAAGGGGTGCAAGTACAACTAAGCGAATGTTGCCCCTGTCCTTTTTAGCACGCCTCGTCTATGGTATGTATAATTATTAGGGTTTAGTCAGGTGAACAATTATTTGCTGGCTTACATAACTACCTAATGTAACAAATAAAGCATGAATCACGTGATGCACTCTATATGGATGCACTCACCGGTGCACGATAACAATGATAACATCATTATTAAATCAAACAGGATGTCTGTCAGCAATCTCACCGACATCTAATCTTTGATTATAGTATTTATCTGAGGCTTTCCGTTTCAGGGAATTATTGGAGTCAATAAACTTAGCTTTTAATCCGAGCCTACATTATGAACTAGACTAAGGAAAATAAAGGTACAAAAGGGATCGTTTTTTTATGAAAAAAGTGGAAAACGAGCAGACGAATTGGCTGATGGTAAGCAATTATAAATAAATAAATATTTCGGGAAAATCTTACACAAATCGATCAAGTCCTACGGTAAGGTCAGTAAGGCTTGTGTTGCAGGTACTAGACGACGATATATATAATAGATAGATACATGTAAATACTTATACATAGAAAACACCCATGACTCAGGAACAAATATCCGTGCTCGTCACACAAATAAATGCCCTGACTGGGATTTGAAGTTTGAACCCAGGATGATCGGCTTCATAGGCAAGGTCACTACCTACTAGGCCAGACCGGTCGTCAATTATTGTCGCCTATGGGCACCCAGGGCAGTCACAAGCGCGTTGTCGGCCTTTAAGATAGGAGTACGCTTTTGAAGGTATGAGGGTCGTGTCGGTTCAGAAATACTGCAAATCATTCCACAGTTTTGATGTTCGAGGCAGGAAGTTTCTAGAGAAACGCACAGTAGAGGATTTCCAACTATCCAGGTGGTGGGGGTGGAAATGTTGCCGCGTAGAACGATGGCGGAAGGAGGCAAGGATTAATTCGAACAATTCCTCAGAACATTCCGTTGTAACCAACTGTCCGGTTCGGATTTGATTTATTTTGACATATATTAGAGTTTGCCGTGTGATGCCGGCTGATTAAAACAGCACCATCCCATCTCCCCCCGCGGCGTCGTAAAAGGCGACAAAGGGAAAATTCCCACGGACGGGCAGCAGCGTCCGTCGAAACACAATCTACAGCTACTGCAGTCGCCAACGCACTTGCCAAGCATGGCGAGCATGGCAATTACCCCCAAGATGATACAAGTCATATTTATGGGAGGCCTATGTCTAGCAGTGGACTGAAATGTATGTATGTGTAGAGAATAGCCTAAAAACAAACAAACAGATACATATTTTCTCTTAAGCTTGATTCACATACAACGCGGGCGCGTGTCAACGCTGTGTGAAGGTGTTCATTTAAAACTAGCTGAACAATTGACACGCGCCCGCGTTGTATGGGTTTCAAGCTTTAGTTGCCTAATCTAACTCTTGATAGTGGATGTTGATAAAATTGTCAGTGGAGCTAGAGCAAGAGCTCGCGTTAAGCCCCATTTAGACCAGGCAAAAACTTGTATACGATTTTCATTACATTGCGGGCTATGGGCGTACGGCGAATTCGGTCGCTATATTATACAGTGTGTAAGTCTTATACGGGCGAATCTCTTAACGGAGGGTAGAATAGGACATAAGAAATATATTTTTCACCTCACTCGCTCGGAAAACTTTAGTTTATAGCGCGAAATCTGCGTGGAAAAGCCTATTTTATCCGCTAGCGTGCAAAAGTCATTCGAATTTCGAAGCCGATTATTGTAATTCTCTGTGGTGCAAATAACTTTTTTTTAAATATAAAACTCCTTCAACGCGTGACTGACGTCGCTACCGCGAAAAACGATATTCGTAAATTTCGGACTATTGTCTCTGTCACTCTCATTGGAGCAAAAGAGAAAGATGCTCGCAATATACGAACTTCGATGTTCGCGGTACCGGGCCTGAGTTCATATTAATTAACCATAGATAATAACCAATCAGAAACATGATTTTTGATTACAGATTTTTAACTTCTTTAACTACACTTTACTTTATGTCAAATAGGTATTATTATAAATACTAATAGTATTTCAGTTAATTTACATGTTATGACTAATTGATCCATTAAATAAAACACAATTATATTGTTTATTTGATAAAGAAATTGAAATGTACTTAAC
Organism: Grapholita molesta; assembly: GCA_022674325.2. Taxonomy (NCBI): domain Eukaryota; kingdom Metazoa; phylum Arthropoda; class Insecta; order Lepidoptera; family Tortricidae; genus Grapholita; species Grapholita molesta. Next base: position 1,291,042 of record CP053141.2, on the reverse strand, counting down.
TATGTAATTTTTGAACGCAACCGAAAACAAACGAAAAATTTAAAAAGTTTTAAGTTATCACAATTCACGTAATCGCAAATTTGTCGGATTTGTCCAGTAGTAAGCTCTTTGAACTCAACGTTTTAACTATAAAAATGAGTGATTCTAGCAGCGATGCCGATATGATTTCCCTGAAAATCGCGCGATAAGTTTATTTTATTGTTTTTCTTGCCGCTCGAATTTTCCTCGCTGTAGTGAGGTGAAAACTTGTGTGTTCCGCATGGCTGCATAATTATTTGGCGTCTCGTGTCTTGAAAGCCTCGCTACGCTCAGGAATCTATCTTTGAACCATTCGTTTCGCTCATGGTTCAATCTTAGCTTCCTTCGCTTGCTCAGCTTTCAATTTCAACACTTACGCCAAATAACCACTTTGCAGCCTTGCATAACAAATAACTATAGATAAATTTTGCTTAGAAGTGCAATTAAAATTTTATCCATATAAAAAAATTGTCCCGCAATGTAATGCAACACACTCTAGTTAAACACTCGTTAGTTTCAAAAGCTTATATCGCGTAATGTTCGCAGTACATTACTGCTTAGAAATTTTACAAAAAACAATGACATGTGTATAAAAGGTATATTTAAAGAAAAACCTTTTGGTTAATGTTTATACTGGTAAATCCTATGTCTGGTTTAATTCTTCGCCCGTATTAGACTTATACACAGTATAACCCCGTAATGTAATGAAAATTGTATACAAATGCTTGCATAGGTTAAATGGGGCTTTAGAGAGAAAAAATGAAACTCACAGAGATGATGTCCTTGATAATGGCCTTGTCCGTGGACATCTTGGCGCGGTTGATGACGGACACGTTGGGGCCCACCCATGTGACGAGCAGGAACTTCTTGCGTTTCGACATCTCGTCCCCCATTTGCAATCTGTGGAAAAAAATAGTAGTAACTTTTTTGTTTATCCTCGTAACGCCCACCATACTGAAATATTTAATAGTTAAAAGCAGCCTTACTATGCAGTGAATTGGGTTGAACTTTCTTTAGTACGATAACTAACGAAACAAAAGAAATTCTACCCTATTTCCTTTTATAAAAGATTTCAAATTCATTTAAGGGAGTGTACATTGTAATGTACACTAGGCGTTACGAGGTTATATTATAAGCAGTTCTCGGACAAGTCATCGCAAAATAAACGAAGCACGGCAATAGAACAAGACATAGAATCGCATTATGTACAGTATCTATTATTTAATTAATTTTTTCAATGACATTTATTATTGCAACCTAAACTTCACCATACTTGTGTGAAGGTATTTTCATTAACTTTTTTTATTCTGATGATTACATTGTATTTATTTGCAGCATATTTAAAATATTTAGAAGTAACCATAAGTAAATAACTGTATTAATTTAAATTGTCACCATAAAACTGTTTCAAGCATGCCACTTTGACAAATCCATGACAGATGTGCGACTAAAAAGGTATATTGTTAAAATAGGATAATATCCGCTGTAGATAATAATAATCTTATTTTCGACTCTATAGAGTCTTGTCCGAGCACTGTTTATAAGTGATAGTTTAGCATTTGGCCCCAACTTTATCCTTTTTTATACAAGACTGACCAACGTTTGACCTCAGTCGCACCTGATGGTAAGTGACGATGAGGCCGATGATGGAGCATGCTTACCTAGCAAGTGCTTGTTCACTCTTTACTTCAGAGACCTGAGGCTCTAGTGTAAGTTACTTTTGAAGTATAAAAACGTTTACAAATGCGTAAGTGATAATGTAATTTATATGGGAAACGCAAACGCGTTCGTGGAGTAAAGTTACGTTAAAAACTTACACTCAGGGGTCTGAATGTCAGTTTTTAACGTAACTTTACGTCACGAACGCGTTTGCGTTTTCCATATAAATAACATTATCACTTATGCGTCCGTAAAATTTTTTTTTTACGTTAAAAGAAACTTACACTAGAGCCTCGAGCTGTTACGTATTGTAAATAGCGACGCATTCATTCGCACGAAGCGATTCGCTTCTACCTCCCTAATGCGGTCTGCTAAGGAATGGGATTCGCTCCCTTCGTCTGTATTCCCGGAAAGAGTGAATAGGCTGTTACTGAACCAGCGTGCTACACCCTCGACCTCGTCGACACTTACCATCAGGTGTGACTGAGGTCAAACGCTGGTCAGTCTTGTATAAAAAAGGATGAAGTTGACGTTTACCTATTCATACTTATATGGGATATCGTTTGTCACTATGGCTGCCTTGATGCAATAAATATGCATTTTCACTTAACTGTGTAGGTAGATACAGTCAGCAGCAAAAGTGGCTAAGTGTTCAAAATTATCTTTTTCTTTTGACAATAGAGATGTGTTGAACTCATTGTGAACATACGCTTAGCCGCTTCTGCTGCTGACTGTACAATTAACTGTTATTAGCTTATTATTTACAAACAATCCACTTCAGTTACTAATTTTGTTTCATCATCATCATACGTCCACTACTGGACAAAGGTCTCTCTTGTTCTGTTCCAACTGTTCTAACTTTGTTTATTAACAGATTCAGTGCGTATGTCACGGCAGGCGAGTCATCAATGTTTTTAACGTGTGGCGTATGACACGAGAGGAGTGTCATCACGTTCTATGGCGTAAGGCACGCCTGCCGCGTCATGAAATAATTGGTTGCCGCCATAGTAAAAAAAGTTATGCCGTGTGATGCCGGCTGACTAGAATAGCACCACCCCATCTCCTCCCACGGGTGTCCTAAGAGGCGACAAATGGAAAAATCCTACGGAATGGCAGCAGCGTCCGTCGAAACCCAATCTACAGATACTGCGTTCGCCGACCCGCATGCCAAGCGTGGCGACTATGGCAACTACCCTCAAAATGATACAAGTCATATCTCTGGAAGGCCTATGTCCAGCAGTGGACTGCATACGGCTGAAATGTATGTATATATGTAATGTTTAGTCAAAAGTTATTGAAAATGGAAGACGCAACAAATCGGTTAAGTAAATACTCGGTGACCGGACATTTCGACCCTTAACATTGAAAAACTTCACTACGAATACACGGCCTATTTCAGGCCGATTTTCTGCCAAGAAAGTCTAAATTTCGGCTAAGATACGGTCGTATGTCGGCCAAAATAAGGTTTTGTGGTTACCTTACCTGAGGTAGCCGAAGGCGCGTTCATCATCCTTGAAGTGAGTGCGGAATTCGGTGAAGTCGCTGCCGCGCGCCGAACACACGATGCGGGCTCCTTCGAACTTGAACACCGCCCTGCAGACACAGGTGAGATGTACATTACATCAGAGGCCGGGAAAATGAGGATTTCCGGCCAAGTGGGTATATACGGGATAGTGGTACGAGGACGGGAATCCGCTTCACGAGGCATGTATAGTGCTTTTCTCGAACGTACAATGAAAATGCTTCAAAAAATGAAATTTGCAAAATCACAACACAACTAACAATGAAATCGAAATGTATTAAAAATTAACGTCAGCTGTTTGCTATGACACCCGCCATCTTTGCCTCTGCATGGATAAGCGAAAGACTCCAAAATTGAAACACGAGTAGCGAGTGGTTCATAGAGTGGAATCTTGAGCATTGGGAGGGTATCAAAGCACGAGAGGGGTGGGTTTTAACAGATTTTTCGGTGACCCCGTAATAAAAATTGATCGTAATCAGGAATAGATCCAGAAAATATTTTTTTTTTATAATTTTGGTTTCACTTTGTATATATAATATCAATGGATTGTACATAGTTTGTATAAATGATTTTATTTTAGTGTAAAATAACCTTGTTTTGATGGAAGTTATTTTGTTTTGTGTGCCGGGTTACTAATTACATTCCATGCGGAATTAACACGCCAATTATTGTATAGCCTGTAATATATATTTAGATATACATATTAATTAATGTAACATATATATTAATTAATATTTATAGGTACTTACCGGTTGTAGCCTGTAATATCTATCGAATATAATTAGTAGCCCAGCCACCAAAAGAAGATAACGTTTACTACCAAAACAAGATTACACCAAAATAAATTATTTAAACAAACTATGTATAATCAGTGAACGGAAATAAAACATGGAAGCATTCTGTCCTTTCAATAATAGCACCACGTAAACTTTACCTGGGTGGGCGGGCTTAGCTTAGTCTTCACCTGAGTCGACTTCAGTGCGATTCGTATGACAGTGAGTGACGGATGCCAAAAATTGTATTTTAATACAATGTTTTAAAATACAATTACACTAGTTAAACATGCCCGCATGTGCAGTGAAGTGGTGCAAAAGCCATTCCAATAATTTTAAAGATAGTGGGATAAGTTTATACATGTACTTAAACGGATAATTTCACAGAAATATGCAAACTAATATTACGTCATTTTCTCTATGGGGATGATGTTATGCCAAATGAAGAACATTATTGTATTGTGTAATTGGATTTTAATATTTAGTGTGTGTATTGTAAGAGATAGGGAATGCAATACCCGTTCAAATCTGTAACCCGGGTATTACCCGACTTCAAGTATCAAAACCCGGGTACCCGGGTAATAACCGGGTTTCACCAAAATTGGATCAAATGTTACTTTTTAGGTATTTACATAGGCATAACTAAAAATTACAGTACTAGTTTCAACACTTTCAACAATTTATACATCTATTAGTCGAAATCAACAATATAATAAGAAGTCAGAATTTTTAGCAATACAAATAAATTATAATATCACAGTACTATAATTAAAAACCCCTTACACAGTACTAATTCAATTTGACCCGATATTGTCAATTAACGGCGGCCAGACACCATTGAAAAACAAGCAGCGTCCCTTAGAGCGGTGGAACTAAGTGTAGCGATTACGAGTCGACATTAAACTGTGGTGATCTATGGTGGAGTTCAGGAAAAGTTGTTAATAGTCTTAACATTCATGAAGCTAAGATAAGCGTAAAAGACAAGTTACGAGACGATTAAATAATTATTATGAGGCTTAAAGGAAACGCCAGAATAACCAAACGTATATCTGTTTCATTGCAAGGTTAAGCCTAAATAGCCTACTAAATGTTTAAATACAATAATTAATAGGAAGTGTTGGTTATAAACATATTTAGTCAATAGTCATGCTTATTTTTTTTAAGTTAGTATAATAAAATTGATTTGACCAACCTGTCAGATTTTGTAAGAGTTATTTTAGCATATTATCCATGTAGTGTTTAAAATGTATTTAGAGGCCAAAACAAAATGTTATTTAAGATTAAAAGGTGTATTAGACCATTCTTTGACATTTTGTTCGCGTTTTTAAATATTTTTACCAATATTTCTTAATCTCGGGTAAACCCGGGTTCCATGTTGAAAACCCGGGTTTTACTTGACCATAAATTTGGACGGGTACCCGGGTACCCGGGTTGCATTCTCTAGTAAGAGATTAGGTTAGGGTACCGGGTACCCGAAGGTACCGGGTTCAAAGCCGGGCCGTACTGAGCTTTTCGGAACTTATGTATGAGAAATATCATTTGGTATTTACCAGTCGTTTTTCAGTGAAGAAAAACGTAGTAAAGAAATTGGACCCAATCCCAATAAGGCTTAGTTTCCCCTCTGGGTTGAAAGGTTAGAAGGCAGTCACTTCCGGAAACAAAACTATTACCACGCCAAGTCATGGGATTAGGTTGTCAAGCGAACCTCAGGTTCAATTGAGCCGTGGCAAAAAGCCAGGACAAACGCTAGGAGGATGACGATGGTTGTTACAAATCCCTAACTATTGATTGTATATTGAACTCACAATTAATAATTATAATACTGTTTTCTTTTATTCAGTTTTCCTAAAGATCTATGGAAAAAATAATCAATTTGAGAGACAGGAAAAGAAGGAACAAAAGCAACAAAATTTTATTGCTACTATTATACTGCTTAAGACGCTAACACACACATTAAACAATAAAAAAAATAATTATCACAGAAACACCGAGTCCTACGAAATATTTATCGGTCTAATTTATTTCTAGTATATTACTCGTGCTTTGTTTTCTTCCACTTTAGTACTAGCACTAATATTTGGAAAAAACAAACACGCTATATTGGGGTCACTAGTATGTGACCAACATGGATAACTGAGTTCATGGATACACGGCCTCGCTACCTGTCATAAAATTTTGCGTCCTGTATTCTAATATGAGCTTATAACATATATTTGCATAAGGAGCTACACGGGCGGTTCCACAGGGCCCTAACGGGACCAGACATATACCTGCCCGCGTCGGTGAACTGGCTACGATTTGGGGACCTCTTCGGAGAAACCGAGGGTTTTGCCTGTGCAATTGCGGATGAAATTATCATGACGAATAACTACCAGAAGTATACAGTCGACATTTGTCGGGCATGCCGCCGTGCCGGTTTTTTATCCAACAGCCCAGTAACTAATCCACCCTTTTCCACCCAATAGCCTCGTACATTCTAGATTCCATTAAGACTCAATAGTTATTACACCATGGCCGGTGCTGTCTCTGTGCGCGTCCCGTGATACGGACAGGGGCATCGGCGAAAATGAAAATAACGCATAAAAATACAATTTCAAATTACTATTTAAAATTATTATTTGATTATAAAATATATTTTTTTATTTTACAACATTTGAATGTATTCATTATTTGTTATTAGTTATTTGACTGTCACTTTAATGTATTGCATAAACCTATCCATGTCATCTGAGGGGCTATTGCTAATCACCATGTTCGTTCGTTTGTCTCCATCGCTCTTGCATATAGGAACAATAGAGAGCTAAATAGACGAACGAATGAAAGATGAGGTTTAAAATAGGATCCCTGATGAAGTATGATTGGCGAATATCTCTGCTGCTGTCAAAAGCCTATTAGCCGAAATGTTGGTGCACTTAGAGATTGGTAGTTATTGTTTCTTTTACACGTTATTGTGTAGAACAGTGTAAAAGAGATGACTATAATTTCACTTAGTATTTTCGAATAAACGCTGTGTATATATAACGTCATATTTCAATGTGAGCGTATTTGTGTCTGTGAGATAATTGTCCCGATAATTTTAAAGGTAATGTTCGCGCATGCTGCTTCCATGTTTTATTTCCGTTCACTGTGTATAATCCATTGATATACTCGTAGAAGCAATAACTTTAGGGATCGCTTCTACACCACGAATGTAGCAACATTTGTTCTACAATTGTATAAAAGCGGGTAACTCACGTTTTATAAGTCGAATATTGTTTATGTTATATTTGTTTTTATCGAAAAAAAATTGTAGTTCAGCGCAAAGTACGGGAGGCTATTGAAATTATCGTTATCCGAACTTTAACCGTGACTGTGGATGGTCAGTGCCCCCTAGTTGGAGAACTGTTTTGTGTGGTGCGTCGGCGTTTTGTGTGGACGGACCTTTGCCAACCGACGTAGTAAGTGTAGTGTGCAACCCTACTATTGACAATATTGCTGAAAATGAGGGTAGTTTCTCGCCTCCCCAGCCCTCAGCTGTTGCCGGCGTCGAGTGCACGGTCGCGGAGAGCTGCGGCCCGCAGTCTCCGTCGGTTAGCCAACGCGAATGGCTCATTATTATGCTCCTCGTTACGGAGTGAAACATGTCGAGCAATATTCGACTTATAAAACGTGAGTTACCCGCTTTTATACAATTAATATGTTTCAATTCTCACGATAGTTTTATGTTTAAAATTTGTTCTACAAGTTAAAAAATGTGTCATTTTATTAATTGGCATTTTTTCGAATCGAACAGTATTTTCAATGAACATTATCCAATAGTCTAGTTGACGTTTACTGTCAGCCTACAAACTTCATAGTTATCAATACATTGCTCGCTTGGAAAATCTTTTTTATTAACGTTTAGTAAAAACTATAATTTATTATCGAAAGTCGTAGAAAAAATGTTGCTACGTTTGTGTAGAAACGATGCTTAGTTATTGCTCTTATTACAGACCTTGTCCGTAACAGTAAATTTCTGTGATTTATATTCCAAATTAGTTTCTTGTTCTTATCGGTGTGACTAATCCACCGCAACTTGGTCTTGGACCTGCGTATGAGTCATAAGAGGGTGAGCAATGAAGTGGATCAAAATGTATGTAGGTTTATGGATTATTTAACCAGGTATTGTCAAACCATCTGTATCATAGTGTGGACTGTAGGTAACATACCGTTCAAAGACCTCAGAGTGTAATAGAAATATTTCTGAACGTTTCTACGCACTGTTACCTGCGGCGCTACCGCGAACAACGATATTCGTAAATTTCGACTGATTGTCTCTGTTACTATAATCTGTCAAATATACGAACTTCGATATTCGCGGTACCGCTCCTGCAGTCTACACTCGTATCTAACGAATTGTTACCATACTTTAATACCTAAAAGCCACTACTTGTTATAACTCGAGCTTTAAAATAAAAAACATTGAAAAAAAGGTGAAAAAAAAACCAGTGTGTATTTTTTTTATGGGCTCGGACCCAAATAATGAAATAAATCTAAGTTCACGCTGAGTGACAGAGGTTTAACACGTTCGCTGCGTTATTAGGTTTGATTGACCCGTAAAAAGTATGGCTAACTGCGATGTTAACTAACTGCCGCAGCGAAGGTTACTCACTCAATAACATGTCAAAAGATCTTGGGAATTTCCATAGAGAATGAATGAGAATCTCTATAAGGATTACTCACTAAAGAAGAATTTTAGTTTGCCAAATAACTTTTATAGATAAATATGAACCGACTAATTATGTGAAGCAACATCACTATTTTAGCTTGCCCCAAAATGAGCGTTAGATACAGGTGAAAAACTTAACTGAAGCGCCATGCCTATGTAGTTGTGCAGATAATTAATATGGAACTTACGTCAAAATTTTAATATAGAACGCTGACATGATAAATTAAACATTAACACGGCTCTACTCACGTTTATTTAGTCCCTCCGTTTATGTTCTCCGAAACATGTCGCGCGAGTGACTAAATAAACGTGAGTAGAGCCGTGTTAATGTTTAATTTATCAGATATGTCTCACGAAAGTTTAAATAAAAAAAACGCTGACATGCGTGTACACACGTTACTACTACACAGGCCAGGTGCTTTAGCTAAGTTTTTCACCTATAACTTGGTGTAATCATGAATGGAAGCCATGTTTAAAGAAATCTTGAATACTCACCACTCGGTGGGTGAGCCGTCGGCCCGGACGTCGTCGTAAGCCGCCCGGATGGTGTCCTTATCCAGCCCTGTTGTCATTGTTACCTGGAGGCAAACGAAACTACATTAATACCTACTATATCTTGGTGGCCGTGTGATGCCGGCTGACTAGAATAGCACCACCCCATCTCCACACGCGGGTGTTTTAAGAGGCGACAGAGGGAAAAATCCTACGGACGGGCAGCAGTGTCCGTCGAAACCCAATCTACATTGCGGTCGCCAACCCGTCTGCCAAGCGTGGCGACTATGGCAACTACCCGGTGGAATGCATACGGCTGAAATGTATGTATGTATGATGTATATCTTTGTTTACTTTTTCTTTAACCTTGTGAATATTCCATTCATTCGCACGAAGCGATTCGCTTCTACTTCCCTAATGCGGACTGCTAAGGAATGGGATTCGCTCCCGTCTGTATTTCCGGAAAGATATAATTATTGGGTGTTATCAAGGCAAGAGTGAAGGCTGTTACTGAACCAGCGTACTACACCCTCGACCTCGTCGACACTTACCATCAGGTGCGACTGAGGTCAAACGTTGGTCAGTATTGTATAAAAAAAACCTTTTAAGTAATAGTGTCTTTAAGGACACGCCAAACACTGCACGTCTACAAACCAGGACTTGATATGAAGTCATAGCGTATGTAGTAATACACTTTAACATTTGTCATATAGTCTTCATCCGAGACCACGAGGACAATGTCGTTCTGGAAACGTCGGAGGTAATTTTTAAAGATAATATATGCAGTTGAGTTAAGCGCTGGTGGCCTAGCGGTAAGAGCGTGCGACTTGCAATCCGGAGGTCACAGGTTCAAACCCCGGCTAGTAATGCGATTTTCGGAAGTTATGTATGAAATATCATTTGATAATTATCAGTCGCTTTTCGGTGAAGAATAATATTTGTTTTTTATTTAGGTTCCTTCCAATAAACCGTTCGGCTTAAGAGCGATCGGACTGTGTTGTGTGTAGCATGGGGAAAATCCAGGACCCTTCCGCACCAGACTTGACTTGTACTACTGGAATACTCCTACTGAGTTTACGATTCCAGCGAGATTGGTTGAGACGGTCCGTACCCTTACCATGAGTTGTGACATTGAGGTTTTCGATAACGACTATCAAGTTTACTATCAGTGCATCGCGTTCGCACTAAAATAGTAAAAGTGGCTAAGCGTTTGAAGTGTTCAAAATGACCTACACGCGCTCTTATTCTCTTGACAATAGAGATGTGTTGACCTCATTTTGAACACCTCAACCGCTTAGCCACTTCTGACTGTACAAGCGAGATCCACAGATAGTAAACTCGAAACTCGTTATCGAAAATCTCAATGTCACAACTCATGGTAAGGGTACTGAGACGAAACCGAGTGGTATTAAGGAAAAATGTGACATTATCTATGAAAAGGGACCTTATTGTCGATGGCGCTTACGCCGTTCTTCAAGATGCCGCAATACAAACGCAACGCGGTTCGACGTAAGCGCCATCGACAATAAGGTCCCTTTTCATAGATAATGACACAATTGGTGAAAACCACTTAAGTACAATAGTCGAAATTATAATTACGTAAACCAAATTATAGAAATTTACGTAATTAACACAAACAATCTACCAATTTGTCTCGCTTCTTATTCTGTCCCTTTCCTACACTGGTGAAAGTTCTTACTTTCAACATTCCGCAAAGTCAACCTTACGACTTTAGAAATAAGGTTTGTTTTATAACAATAAAATCAGACAATACAAGAGATGATAAAAGTGAGGTATGGTTTTTGTAGTTTACATGCAGTCTTGTTTCTTAATAAGGTTTTGCAAAATGAAGCTTAACGTCTAAGAGTTAAGGTCGATTTTGTTATAACAAGTTACGATAAGATACGAGGATCATGAAGTTATAAGGTTTTCGTCATTAATGATGGTTTATCTCTCATGATGATAAAACATGATTCCGATTAAGACGGAATCAAATTTACGTAATTACTTGAATCTACAGCTACTGCCAACCCGCCTGCCAAGCGTGGCAATAACACCAACTATCCCCCAAGATAAGTCATATTTTGGAGAGGAGTCCAGAAGTTTTTTTATACAAAATGACGGTGGCAAACAAGCATACGGCCAGTCTGATGGTAAGCAGTTACCGTAGCCTATGGACGCCTGCAACTTCAGAGGATTAAAATGCGCGTTGCCTACTCTTTAAGAACCTATAGACTCTTTAATTGAAGAACCTCATACCCCTAGGGGAAACCTAGAAGTAGTTGTGCAGATAACGTTACTACTACACTACATAGGCCAGGTTTAGCTAAGTTTTTTACCTACAACGATATAAATATGTAGGTAATCACTGACATAAAGAAATAGACTCCTACACGCGAACAAATTATGTACAAAAATATCTCACTAAATGACATTTCTATCACGTTCCAGTTTATGCTAATAATGCTAATTTATAATCTTCTTTTAGATAATATAAACAAACAAAAAAGAGCTGTGTTCTAATTATTAAGTATCAAACTTCACTATTGATGAAGTAATAACTTTTCAGTCGTTGTTGACACTTGCACTGACAGCGGTTCAATGTATCGCCGAAGTTGTTCGAGCGGCTATTTTTTAGTCATTTTTTGGGGCTGATTGTGAATCTACGTTTATTATACATCGACATAGTTAATTAAGGATAATTAAGTACCTTGGACGACGAAGAGAATTCGGAATGGCAAGATTCCACATCTTTAACGTCCTCTGCCGAAAGAGAGTCATCTTTTTCTTCCTTCACAAGCGCGTACAACTCTTCTAGACGGTTCTTAATCAATTTCACCTCGACTTTCAACTTCTTTTTATCCCCAGCCAACTCCTCCAAGGCGGCAACTCTATCTGCCAGGAGGGCCACAGTCTTACGGGTTTCTTCTACGTTTTTGGTCAGCACGTCAAATTTGGTTTCTACATTGTTAAGGTTCTCAGTAAGTTTCCGTATCTGGTCTTGGAGCCATCCCTCACCTTGAACGTCGCCCATTCTGTATTTTACAGGTACATTATATGGAAGATAATTTGTTAATTAGTTCGTTTAAAATTGGGCTTAAATCCTGCAGATTTTTGACAACAAATTATGGTGGGTGACAGATTTGACGGTTCGTGTTTTCAGCCAGTGGTGAGTTTAATGTATTGTTTTGTGTATAAAGTATTTATTACTCGTTGCAGAGTATAAATACGGGTAAAAGAAAAAAATATCGGACCATAGACTAACAAAATTATAACCTTAAAAATAGGTACTTATTTTGTACATAGGTACAGGGTGTAATCCTTAAGTGTGGCCAGGCCATAATTCCGTAAATATAACAGATATCAGAAAACTTCCAACTGATATCGAAAGTGCGTTACCCAATGGGTAAAATTACATTAACAACTTTTTTTAAATAGATAAATTAATATTAAAAATACTAAGTTAAAACACTCCCATACATTTAGTATTACGACTACAGCCTCAAAGAATGTCGGGTATTGTAAGAGATAAAACTGTTTGAGATTCGTTATTTGTACGAATACATTGTAATAAAATAATAAAAGTACCGTTTAAGAAATAATTAATCTAACATTTATTTTTTATATGAATAATTAATAATTAATGAAACATTTATGTTTAAAATGATAAAATATTTTTAAATCAAAAATTATTTTATTTACAACAGTTGCTCGTTGTGACGTCCTTCTTGTACGATCCATACACGGGCCCTCTTAACTGTTTCTAAATGAAATTTCGTTAACATCTGCGGGGTAATTAGAGCAATGGCCCGTGCCGTACGCGATTTTTTAGCAACTCTAGGCTGTGCACTCTTTGAATGAACGGCTTACCTACTAAATGTATGGAAGGGTTTGAAGTTAATATTTGGGATATTTCTGTTTTTATTTAAAAAAAGTTATTAATATAATTTTACTCATTGAGTAACGCACTTTCGATATCAGTTGGAAGTTTTATGATATCTGTTATATTTACGGAATTATGGCCTGGCCACACTTAACAATTACACCCTGTATATCCGAATCAGGATAAAAACCCTTAAATTACCTAAAACAAATTAATATTTGTCTAAGTACATTTAATGATGTAGAGCATATATATTTTAGAAAAAAAAACATTCAAACGATATAGGATATTGTAACACAGTAGTAAATATATCTTTGGGACATTTGTACCTCGTTCTAATACAAAGAAGTAGTGATTGTAAGTAGCAATACAAATAACTTAAAATACAATATTTTAAAAACGGCAATGACCATATCCGATAAGAAGTTTAATAAAGGGCTGATTCTTCAACCCGTAAGTCGCTATAAGCGTTCTTTGTAAACTAAAAAAAGCAACGATTTTGTTCACCCCCAATTTAGGGCATCAACCCTTCCGTCTGAGGCTATCGATCTCTTTCCGATTTATCCTGAGCTTTTAAACTTACCCCTAACCTGTGAAGCAGTCCAAACTCAAGGGTCTGGGGCACTTTTTAGGGTGCCGAACCTAAAAAGTAAAAATGGAAGCGGCACAAACATTATTCGGTACCCTTACCATGAGTTGTGACTGAGGTTTTCGATAACGAGTATCGAGTTTACTATCTGTGCATCTCGTTGTTAATAAAATAGTACAAGCGAGATGCACAGATAGTAAACTCGATACTCGTTATCGAAAACCTCAATTTCACAACTCATAGTAAGGGTAGGTACGGCTCGCATCGACTCAGTCGACGGCGCTCGACGTTTTTCGCTTTTACTTTAACTTCGGCGCACAAGACGCCGAACGCCGGAGATCCTGGTTGCTTTTTCTTAAGTATTATGTCAATTTTTAATTGATATAGTAGTATTACTACTTAAAAATCAAAGCAAATTAACCCTCTGCCACTCATGTGACGTATAACAGACACCTATGCATTGCAAAGTCGCTATTATGATTTTGACATGAAGATTTCATTTACATGTGACGTGATCACGTTAGGTGCGAAGGATTAAAATATTTAATAATTCATAAAAAAAAATATTTGTTCTTAGTTTGGGATACAATAGTACATTACATCAGAGGCCGGGAAAATAAGGATTTTCGGCCAAGTGGGTATATACGTGATAGAGATACGAGGCCGGGATTCCGTTTTCACGACGAGGCATGTTTTTCTCAAACATACAATGAAATAAAAGAAATGCATCAAAAAATGAAATTTGCAAAATCACAACTAACAATGAAATCGAAATGTATTAAAAATTAACAACAGCTGTTTGCTATGACAGCCAGCCCCCATCTTTGCCTCTGTTTTATATTACTTATCGTCGAAAAAAACTTACTCTGCAGGATTAGGCATGCAAAGTTATATGAAATTCCATTTCCGTCCCCTTCAGTTGCCGCGCCCAAAAAACCATACTTCTTTATAAGGAATGAAAAGACAATATTTCATTGCATGTTTGAGAATAGTACATTTCGATACTAGTAATAATAACATTTTTTTCGACGAGGGTGAAAGTTGGAACCCGAGTGAAACGAGGGTGACAATCACCCGAGTCTTAAATAAGTTTTTACGAGTACACGTGTATCGAACCTAATTTTTCATAACAAGTGCATTAAAAAGTGAAATTTACGCAAGCGAAGCGTGTGCAAAGTGCACTTTTTACGCACTAGTTATGAAAAATGTATTTTACGCCGAGACGACTGTATTTCCCTCTGATCTTAACTTCTAAAACGTCGACCTACTAAATGCGCCCTCAATAATTTTATTGTGAATAACGATCGTTGCCCAATCAGTTCGCTGTTGTTATTATATTAATTTATGTCAAATCGTGGGACTGTTAACTAGAGAGATAAATACATTAAGATATGACCATGCTTTATTTTGTTACAGAATAACGCATGTATGTTTAAGATTTTTTTTTTGTAATACTTTTTTGGAAAAATTGTCCCGCCGAATTTCGTGCCGGTCATAAAAGTCATATTACTTCTCGAGTCAGAGGTGTAGGGTTAGAACTGTACCCTTACCACGAGTTGTGACATTGACGTTTTCGATAACAAACTATCTGTGCATCTCGTTCGCACTAAATTAGTACAAGCGAGATGCATAGATAGTAAACTCGATACTCTTTATAGAAAACTTTAAAGTCACAACTCATGGTGAGGGTACTGTACCCTTATCATGAGTTGTGACACTGACGTTTTCGATAACGAGTATCGAGTTTACTATCTGTGCATCTCGTTACAGACAGAGAGAGAGAGAGTTACTGTCGCATTTATAATCTACCTACACTAATATTATAAAGGCGAAAGCGTGTGAGCGTGTATGTTTGTTACTTCTTCACGTCTAAACGGCTGGAGCGATTTTAATTTAATTTGGTATGGAGTTAGCTGACACCCTGGATTAACACATAGGCTACGTTTTTTCCCGAATAAACCGCGGGCAACACGGCGGGGCACAGCTAGTACTAAGTATGGAAGTATGATAAGATAAGATAGTTTAAGATAAGATAGTTTATTCCATAACAATTTTACAATCATGTCGGAAATAAAATTATAATAACATAAAAATATGCAACTTGCCAATTAAAATATTGAAAATAAAATAAAAAGGAATAAATATAAATAACATGCACAACTTTAAAATTAATAAAACTTAATAAAATAGACAATTTTATACGATTAAATATACCACATGTCGAGACCTCGTTACTAGAAAATAATCTACACAACCAAAATTTGCAATAGTACTCATTTTAAAATTAGAGATTATGATTATTCATCTTTATTCATTTTACATCTTAGATTAGGTTTTATAACATTTTTATAAAAGTAAAATATAAAAATACATCTAAAACGTATCAAAACAATAAAAACATTATAAAAAACCTAACCTAGAGTGCCGCCGGCAACGGGGCAGGGCCCAGGCTGCCGGTGGTTAGGGCTGCAGAGAGAGGAACCGTCGGACTATGCGCGCCGTGTCCAGGATTACCGCCTTCTGAATCTGACCCTTGATCCAACCACAACCACGTAGCGAGAGTCTCTCAAGATGTTGGTCGAGACTCTTCGCTATGAGACCGTTCGCGGAAACAACTATCGGTACAATGATCGCCGAATCAACTTCCCACATGGCGGTTACCTCGTGAGCCAAGTCTAAGTACTTGCTGGACTTGTCCTTCTCGGCCTTCACGAGGTTCTCGTCACATGGGACGGTGATGTCAACGAGCATTGCGCGACGCTGCGAACGATCTATTACCACGATATCAGGCTTATTGGCTACAATAGTCCTGTCCGTGATAACAGATCGATCCCAATAGAGCGTGGCACGACCATTTTCGAGAACAGGCGCAGGTATGTACTTGTAGTACGGCACTTCGTGGTCCGCAAGACCATACATAAGAGCAAGCCGCTGGTGTATAATCCTGGCTACAAGGTTATGTCTGTGCAAGTACTCGCCGTTAGCAAGATGAGAACAACCGGAAATGATATGCCTGAGTGACTCTCCGGGACGGCGGCATGCCCGACAAATGTCGACCGTACCGTCCTTCAGGATATACTTCCGGTAGTTATTCGTCATGATAACTTCGTCCGCAATTGCACAGGCAAAACCCTCGGTTTCTCCGAAGAGGTCCCCGAATCGTAGCCAGTTCACCGACGCGGGCAGGTCTACGTCTGGTCCCGTTAGGGCCCTGTAGAACCGCCCGTGTAGCTCCTTACTCTTCCATACGGCCTTGCGATCCTCGGTGCTTAGTACTACTGGTTTGCGCCAGTTCTCGTTTGCCAAGGAGAGCGGTGTGAGGTTCCTGTCTACTGCCACCACATCACGATGCATCCCACACTCGTGGTTAAGGAAGTAATTCCTGAGATTGCACACCTCACTGTTATGGAGGCTTTTGGCATTTAAAAGCCGCGGCCTCCATACTTCCGTGGGATGTACAATCTCATAACCGACGAGCGTGGGTGTAGCATACGATGTGTGGTGAGTAGTAGTCGGACCCTGCGATCCAAGGCATCCAGCTCGGTCTGAGTCCACCTTAGTATGCCAAAGGAGTATATGAGTAAGGGCATTACCCAAGCGTTGAAGGCGCGAACCTTGTTGCCACCTGACAAAAGACTATTAAGTACTTTTGTCAGCCGACCGAAGAAGCGCTCCTTCACCGACTGTCTAATAGCCACATCCTCAATACCCAAAGACTCTGACATACCAAGATATTTATAGGTATCTGATTCGGAGGTAGATCTGAACGACATCGTCTCAGAAAGCTGTAAATTTGTTGAATTTACTACTTTCCCCCGCTGTACATGCATAACCGCACATTTATCTACACCAAACTCCATCTTTATGGCACTACTGAATACTTCAGTGGTTTTCAGTAGTTCCAACAAGACTTGGTTGTTTGGCGCAAATAATTTGAGGTCGTCCATATACAGAAGGTGAGAAATGACTTCACCCTCTCTCCGAAGCCGGCAACCTAGTCCCAAATCCTTCAGTAGAGTACTGAGCGGATTCAGAGCTAGGCAGAACCATAGGGGACTCAAACTGTCACCCTGGAATATTCCTCGCTCGATCCTTATGAAGTCCTGCGGGCCAGGGGTCATCGCCACCTCCTGGTTGACGAAGGACTGTGGTCCACTGACTCATACACGCACCTAGGAAGGATCTTAAAGTTGTATTGACTTTATACAGCTCTAAGATCCTCTTCAGCCATGAGTGAGGCACCGAATCATAGGCCTTCTTGTAGTCAATCCAGGCGGCCGAGAGGGCCCCTTGTTCCGCCGGGCCTGTTGGCAAATGGTCATGTCTATGAGGAGGAGCTCTTTAGTACCACGGGACCCAACCCTACATCCATTTTGAGCGGTGGCCAAAATGTTGTTCGCGACAATGTGCGCGTTAATTTTTGCTCTCAAAATGGATGTAAGGAGCTTGTACAGTGTAGGCAAGCACGTGATGGGTCTATAGGTTTTAGCTTCCGTGGTACTACCGGACTTATAGAGCAGGAAGGTCGTACCAGTTGTTAAGGAAGGTGGCAGGGAACCGAGCTCAAGGGCTTGTTGGAATTGTGTTGCTAACCGCGAGTGCGAGCATCGAAACCATTTCAACCAGAAATTGTGTAATCCATCCGGCCCAGGACTTTTCCAGTTCTGGGCCGTGCGGATTGCACAACTTACGTCGTCGGGGCTGATGGTGATAGCCCCCATAGGTTCGATGGACTCGCACTCACGTTCAACAACGTTCATCCATTCGCCCTCCGTGTGTTCAACAGGCACTGACCAGATGTTACGCCAGAAATCAGTCATGGCAGTAGCATCCGGTAGCTGCATGTTAGACACACGGGGATCAGTTTCCTCCCACCTTCGGTACACCTTCCTTTGGTCACTCTGGAAGAGACGATTCTGCTGGAATCGGTCCACACGCTGTCTGTAGCGACGAATACGGCTTGCCCATGCATAGACTTTCTGCTTCAGAAAGTCGATGCGTTCTGCGATATTGGCCATATAGTCGTGGGGCTCGATATCCGTCCCCACGAACGCCTGGTTCACAAAACGCATTACTCGGGGGCGATTATTACCCCCCCTGAAGCAGATCAGCTTTGCAATGAGAGTCCTAAATGAGTTGATACGACGCTCGATCCGTACTTGCCATGCAGGGGCACCCCCGGCGGTCCTAGGTGCACGTTCAGCGTCCGGAAACTTGACTCGAACAACACGGCACGTCGCGATGGCCCCGCAGTACATGATCGAGTGTGTATCATCTAAGTCTTTACTAGTCCGCATATATGGTTCTAGTAAAGCATTCAAGACTCCCATTATCGCTAGATTGCGTCTATTCATTGGCAAGCGTGGTAGTCGAGGCCTAGGGTTTTTTGTTGAGCGATACTGCGTAATTGCCTCTTCCAAAGTCCTCCTCATTTGCTCATTGGCTGTAGTACTCACACTCTGACTCGCGAACTCCTCCTCGTCGACACAAAGATCCACCCGCGGCGCCCTCGGTGCCAAGTCGGGTACGGGCACCGGATCCGGCAACGTGGCGGGTGGGTCCTGCGCCGAAGCGGAGGCCGCGTGAGCAGAGAGAGCCTCCAGGCGAAGCCGATCAAGTGTCGAATCATCCAACCGCTTGAGCCTTTGGATGACGCGCACCTGATCCGATAGCCGCTGCGCAGTCGTGTTGATGGTCGGTTCGAGGGCCTGAAACAGAGGAAGCATCCGAACACGATACGCGCACAGGTTAGTTCCCCCCTCTGTAGCTCCAAAGTACGCTCGCATGACGTTCTCATTTCTTGATGGAGTCCATCTCATGCGACGCACTATACCACCGGCAGCGGGAGCCGTGGGCGGGGCAGTGTGCCCCGCGGGCCCCAAGCGTGCCGGCAGCGGCGGCCGTCCTCGCCGCGCAGGTGGTCGTGGCGGCGGCGGCGGCCCGCACTCGTCGCTGGACCCGTCTGTGTCAGGCGCTGTGGCAAACTCGTCACCTGACGATGATGCAGACGGGGAACTTGATGAGGCGGGCGGGGTGGTGGTCGTGCGTTGGTAGCTTCCGCTCTCGTTCGACTTCTTGTAATCATTGTTACTTTTATATATAGGTATACGTATTTCACCGTTACGTATGTTGCGCTTATAGGTACGTAATTTTTCATGAACCCACATTTAGCCCTTGTTGTGAGTTCATAATATGATGTTAAAAATGATTGACGGTAAAAACACGTATAAAAATATAATTTTAGCAAAAATAATTTTCAAAGACGTCTGTCATTGTCAGCGGTTTTCTTTTTTTTTTTTTTTTATGATTATTATACTCTTTATTCATTTTAAATCTTAGGTTAGGTTTTATAACATTTTTATAAAAGTAAAATATAAAAATACATCTAAAACGTATCAAAACAATAAAAACATTATAAAAACCTAACCTAGAGTGCCGCCGGCAACGGGCAGGGCCCAGGCTGCCGGTGGTTAGGGCTGCAGAGAGAGGAACCGTCGGACTATGCGCGCCGTGTCCAGGATTACCGCCTTCTGAATCTGACCCTTGATCCAACCACAACCACGTAGCGAGAGTCTCTCAAGATGTTGGTCGAGACTCTTCGCTATGAGACCGTTCGCGGAAACAACTATCGGTACAATGATCGCCGAATCAACTTCCCACATGGCGGTTACCTCGTGAGCCAAGTCTAAGTACTTGCTGGACTTGTCCTTCTCGGCCTTCACGAGGTTCTCGTCACATGGGACGGTGATATCGATGAGCATTGCCCGGCGCTGCGATCGATCTATCACCACGATATCAGGCTTATTGGCTACAATAGTCCTGTCCGTGATAACAGATCGATCCCAATAGAGCGTGGCACGACCATTTTCGAGAACTGGCGCAGGTGTGTACTTGTAGTACGGCACTTCGCGGTCCGCAAGTCCATACATAAGAGCAAGCTGCTGGTGTATAATCCTGGCTACAAGGTTATGTCTGTGCAAGTACTCGCCGTTAGCAAGATGAGAACAACCGGAAATTATATGCCTGAGTGACTCTCCGGGACGGCGGCATGCCCGACAAATGTCGACCGTACCGTCTTTCAGGATATACTTCCGGTAGTTATTCGTCATGATAACTTCGTCCGCAATTGCACAGGCAAAACCCTCGGTTTCTCCGAAGAGGTCCCCGAATCGTAGCCAGTTCACCGACGCGGGCAGGTCTACGTCTGGTCCCGTTAGGGCCCTGTAGAACCGCCCGTGTAGCTCCTTACTCTTCCATACGGCCTTGCGGTCCTCGGTGCTTAGTACCACTGGTTTGCGCCAGTTCTCGTTTGCCAAGGCGAGCGGTGTGAGGTTCCTGTCTACTGCCACCACATCACGATGCATCCCACACTCGTGGTTCAGGAAATAATTCCTGAGATTGCACACCTCACGGTTATGGAGACTTTTGGCATTTAAAAGCCGCGGCCTCCACACTTCCGTGGGATATACAATCTCATAACCGACGAACGTGGGTGTAGCATGCGATGTGTGGTGAGTAGTAGTCGGACCCTCCTATCCAGGGCATCCAGCTCGGTCTGAGTCCATCTTAGTATGCCAAAGGAGTATATAAGTAAGGGCATTACCCAAGCGTTGAAGGCCCGTACCTTATTGCCACCTGACAAAAGGCTATTAAGTACTTTTGTCAGCCGACCGAAGAAGCGCTCCTTCACCGCCTGTCTAATAGCCACATCCTCAATACCCAGAGACTCTGACATACCAAGATATTTATAGGTTTCTGATTCGGAGATAGATCTGAACGACATCGTCTCAGAAAGCTGTAAATTTGTTGAATTTACTACTTTCCCCCGCTGTACATGCATAACCGCACACTTATCGACACCAAACTCCATCTTGATGGCACTACTGAACACTTCAGTGGTTTTCAGTAGCTCCAGCAAGACTCGGTTGTTTGGCGCAAATAATTTGAGGTCGTCCATATACAGAAGGTGAGAAATGACTTCACCCTCTCTCCGAAGCCGGCAACCTAGTCCCAAATCCTTCAGTAAAGTACTGAGCGGATTCAGAGCTAGGCAGAACCATAGGGGACTCAAACTGTCACCCTGGAATATTCCTCGCTCAATCCTTATGAAGTCCTGCGGGCCAGGGGGGTCATCGCCACCTCCTGGTTGACGAAGGACTGTGGTCCATTGCCTCATACACGCACCTAGGAAGGATCTTAAAGTTGCATTGACTTTATACAATTCTAAGATCCTCTGCAGCCATGAGTGAGGCACTGAATCATAGGCCTTCTTGTAATCAATCCAGGCGGCCGAGAGGGCCCCTTGTTCCGCCGGACCTGTTGGCAAATGGTCATGTCTATGAGGAGGAGCTCTTTAGTACCACGGGACCCAACCCTACATCCATTTTGAGAGGTGGCCAAAATGTTGTTCGCGACAACGTGCGTGTTAATTTTGCTCTCAAAATGGATGTAAGGAGCTTGTAGAGTGTAGGCAAGCACGTGATGGGTCGATAGTTTTAGCTTCCGTGGTACTACCGGACTTATAGAGCAGGAAGGTCGTACCAGTTGTTAAGGAAGGTGGCAAGGAGCCGAGCTCAAGGGCTTGTTGGAATTGCGCTGCTAATCGCGAGTGCGAGCATCGAAACCATTTCAACCAGAAATTGTGCAATCCATCCGGCCCAGGACTTTTCCAGTTCTGGGCCGTGCGGACTGCACAACTTACGTCGTCGGGACTGATGGTGATAGCCCCCATAGGTTCGATAGACTCGCACTCACGTTCAACAACGCTCATCCATTCACCCTCCGTGTGTTCAACAGGCACTGACCAGATGCTACGCCAGAAATCAGTCATGACAGTAGCATTCGGCAGCTGCGTGTTAGACACACGGGGATCAGCTTCCTCCCATCTTCGGTACACCTTCCTTTGGTCACTCTGAAAGAGGCGATTCTGCTGGAATCGATCCACACGCTCTCTATAGCGACGAATACGGCTTGCCCATGCATACACTTTCTGCTTCAGGAAGTCGATGCGTTCCGTGATATTGGCCATGTAGTCGCGGGGCCTGATATTCGTCCCCGCGAACGCCTGGTTCACAAAACGCATCACTCGGGGGCGATTATTGCCCCCCCTGAAGCAGATCAGCTTTGCAATGAGAGTCCTGAATGAAGTGATACGACGCTCGATCCGTACTTGCCATGCAGGGACACCCCCGGCGGTCCTAGGTGCACGTTCAGCGTCCGGAAACTTGACTCGTGCAACACGGCACGCCGCGATGGCCCCGCAGTACATGATCGAGTGTGTATCATCTAAATCTTTACTAGTCCGAAGATATGGCTCTAGTAAAGCATTCAAGATTATTATTATTATTATTCTCTTTATTTATCTTCTTTCTTAGATTAGGTTTTATACAATATTTTTATGAAAGTAAAATATAAAAATATATCTAAAACATATGAAAACAATAAAAATATTATCAAAAATCCTAACCGCCGGCGGGCAGGGCCCAGGCTGCCGGTGGTTAGGGCTGCAGAGAGAGGAACCGTCGGACTATGCGCGCCGTGTCCAGGATTACCGCCTTCTGAATCTGACCCTTGATCCAACCACAACCACGTAGCGAGAGTCTCTCAAGATGTTGGTCGAGACTCTTCGCTATGAGACCGTTCGCGGAAACAACTATCGGTACAATGATCGCCGAATCAACTTCCCACATGGCGGTTACCTCGTGAGCCAAGTCTAAGTACTTGCTGGACTTGTCCTTCTCGGCCTTCACGAGGTTCTCGTCACATGGGACGGTGATATCGATGAGCATTGCCCGGCGCTGCGATCGATCTATCACCACGATATCAGGCTTATTGGCTACAATAGTCCTGTCCGTGATAACAGATCGATCCCAATAGAGCGTGGCACGACCATTTTCGAGAACTGGCGCAGGTGTGTACTTGTAGTACGGCACTTCGCGGTCCGCAAGTCCATACATAAGAGCAAGCTGCTGGTGTATAATCCTGGCTACAAGGTTATGTCTGTGCAAGTACTCGCCGTTAGCAAGATGAGAACAACCGGAAATTATATGCCTGAGTGACTCTCCGGGACGGCGGCATGCCCGACAAATGTCGACCGTACCGTCCTTCAGGATATATTTCCGGTAGTTATTCGTCATGATAACTTCGTCCGCAATTGCACAGGCAAAACCCTCGGTTTCTCCGAAGAGGTCCCCGAATCGTAGCCAGTTCACCGACGCGGGCAGGTCTACGTCTGGTCCCGTTAGAGCCCTGTAGAACCGCCCGTGTAGCTCCTTACTCTTCCATACGGCCTTGCGGTCCTCGGTGCTTAGTACCACTGGTTTGCGCCAGTTCTCGTTTGCCAAGGAGAGCGGTGTGAGGTTCCTGTCTACTGCCACCACATCACGATGCATCCCACACTCGTGGTTCAGGAAATAATTCCTGAGATTGCACACCTCACGGTTATGGAGACTTTTGGCATTTAAAAAGCCGCGGCCTCCACACTTCCGTGGGATGTACAATCTCATAACCGACGAGCGTGGGTGTAGCATGCGATGTGTGGTGAGTAGTAGTCGGACCCTCCGATCCAGGGCATCCAGCTCGGTCTGAGTCCATCTTAGTATGCCAAAGGAGTATATAAGTAAGGGCATTACCCAAGCGTTGAAGGCCCGAACCTTATTGCCACCTGACAAAAGGCTATTAAGTACTTTTATCAGCCGACCGAAGAAGCGCTCCTTCACCGCCTGTCTAATAGCCACATCCTCAATACCCAGAGACTCTGACATACCAAGATATTTATAGGTTTCTGATTCGGAGATAGACCTGAACGACATCGTCTCAGAAAGCTGTAAATTTGTTGAATTTACTACTTTCCCCCGCTGTACATGCATAACCGCACACTTATCGACACCAAACTCCATCTTGATGGCGCTACTGAACACTTCAGTGGTTTTCAGTAGCTCCAGCAAGACTCGGTTGTTTGGCGCAAATAATTTGAGGTCGTCCATATACAGAAGGTGAGAAATGACTTCACCCTCTCTCCGAAGCCGGCAACCTAGTCCCAAATCCTTCAGTAAAGTACTGAGCGGATTCAGAGCTAGGCAGAACCATAGGGGACTCAAACTGTCACCCTGGAATATTCCTCGCTCGATCCTTATGAAGTCCTGCGGGCCAGGGGGGTCATCGCCACCTCCTGGTTGACGAAGGACTGTGGTCCATTGCCTCATACACGCACCTAGGAAGGATCTTAAAGTTGCATTGACTTTATGCAACACTAAGATCCTCTGCAGCCATGAGTGAGGCACCGAATCATAGGCCTTCTTGTAATCAATCCAGGCGGCCGAGAGGGCCCCCCTGTTCCGCCGGACCTGTTGGCAAATGGTCATGTCTATGAGGAGGAGCTCTTTAGTACCACGGGACCCAACCCTACATCCATTTTGAGAGGTGGCCAAAATGTTGTTCGCGACAATGTGCGTGTTAATTTTTGCTCTCAAAATGGATGTAAGGAGCTTGTAGAGTGTAGGCAAGCACGTGATGGGTCGATAGTTTTTAGCTTCCGTGGTACTACCGGACTTATAGAGCAGGAAGGTCGTACCAGTTGTTAAGGAAGGTGGCAGGGAGCTGAGCTCAAGGGCTTGTTGGAATTGAATTAAGTAAGTAATTGAATTAGATAAAGCATATTACAAATTATGAATCATTAATAAAGTCATCAACGTGGTAATAGCATTTCTTTAACAAAAAATCCCTCAAGCGCCTTTTGAAACTGCTTACATTGTCCATTGTTTTATAATCGTCAGGTAGGCAGTTGAACAATTTTACTGCCTGGTATCGTGCACAGTGACTGATTATAGTGAAATTGGGTGCAATTGAGTTCTTTAGATCCTTCCTACGAGTATTCAATCTAATGATTCTTTGTTCGGTAGTCTCATATCTTTCTGGGTGTTTTACTACGCCAGTTAGTAAAACGAGAATGTAAAGACACGGCACCGTCAGAATATTAAGTTTTTCATAATATTCCCTACATGACTGCCATGGTGGGACACCTACTATAGTTCTGATGGCATTCCTTTGAGCAACAAAAGCTTTATTTAAATTATATTCGTAGCTTTGCCCCCAAAACTTAATGCTATAACGTAAACGAGACTCTACTAAGGCGTGATAAACTGACGTCAGTTGTCTTAACGTTAATTCGTCGCGCAAGCTCCTAAGTGCATAGCCAGCTGAGCTGATGCTGCTTTCTAAGGATTTAAGTTCCTCTCTCCAATTAAGGTCATGATCTATACGCACACCTAGGAACTTGACTGAAGGATTAGAAGTTACAGTGTAGCCTGCTAAGTCTATGTGTAAAGATTCCTTATTTTTGGTTGTGGTCCTAAATAGTATTACTTGTGTTTTACTAATATTTAAGGTCAAATTGTTGCCGGTGAACCACGTCTGAAACTTTTTTAGTACTTCAGTGACTTTATCGCTTAGACTTTCTATACTGGTCGAGGAGATAACAGCGTTCGTGTCATCTGCAAAAACGACTACTCCTACATCGCTAAATTGTTGACAAACGCAATCAATTACATCATTTACAAATATTACAAATAAAATGGGCCCTAGAATTGACCCTTGTGGCACACCTTTATTAATTTTCGCAAATCTAGACCGGTATACCTTTTGACATCCATCTTCTATCGTTTTAATTTCGACAAGCATCTTTCTATTATTTAAATATGACTATTATTTAAACAGCTCCAAAACTTTTCCACGTACGCCACAGTGATTCAGCTTATAAAGGAGGATTTCATGATCAACTGTATCAAACGCGGACGTCAAATCAAGAAATATACCAGCAACCTTTATTTTTTTATTTAGATTGATAACAACGTCGTCAACAAGCTTATCGATTGCATCATTAGTTCCAACATTATTTTGGTAGCCATATTGTCTTTTATTAATAACCTTATTACACTCCAGATGTTGAGTGAGTCTTATTTTAATTAACTTCTCAAATAATTTTGATAAAATTGGTAAGAGCGAGATAGGTCTATAATTTTTTAGATCTGTATACGAATCTTTTTTATAAACTGGCGTTACTTTGGCTACCTTAAGCTGTTCTGGGAAAACTCCTTCCTCGTAACAATTATTAAAGAAAAGCTGCTAATAAATCAATATTTTGTTTAATTAAAGAAATTGGAACTTCATCAATGCCGGTAGATTTCTTCATCTCCATTTTCTTAACTATTGCGACTATTTCCATGGGTGTTATTGGTTCCCACAACATGTTATTTGGCACAGGGGTAGAGCATTCACTAAGAATTTGCTGCACCTGGTTCATATTGCCAATTTTCCCAAGACATTCATTGCTATTAAAATGAGATACGAAAGCTTCCACAATAACCTGCGTATTTCCATTAATTTTACCGTCAATCATAAGGCGTATTTTCTGTGGTTCATTAGAGATTTTTTTTTTGCTTTTATTTACAATTTTCCAAATTGCTCTAACAGAGTTTTTCGATTTAGTTATAGCGGCCTGAACTGACTTTTTTTTTGCACATTTGACCACTTTTCTATATAGTTTAATGTAGTTGTTTTTGTATTGAATGACCGTACCGTCATTGATAGCCAAGTTTGCATTTATTAAGCAACGCTTCATTTGGCTAGATATTCTTATTCCTTTGGTGATCCATTTTAAACCTTTCTCCTTGTTTATTTTAATCTTAGCTTTTTTCATCGGAAAGCTCTTTTTAAAAATATCATAGAAAACTTTTAGAAAGCTATTTATGCCTAGATTGTGCCAATTTATAGCAACAATACATTTCCTAAAAGTATCATTATTTCTATCACTAAAAATCCTTCGTTTAACCATTAAGTACTTATCTGTCACGTCGGATTTTTGGATATTAGGAAAGATCAAGTGGCAAAAAAGTCCCGCGTGTCCATCCGACAGACCATTAAAAACTACCTTCGAATCCTGTATATACTCATCAGGAAGATTTGTTATAAAATTATCAAGGCAAGATAGGGCGTTGCCACTGCTATACGTTGCTGAAGATATTAAGGTTCTAAAATTATATCGTTGTAATAATGACATAAATTTAGTTCTTTGTTCATTGGCTTGTAGCAAATTAACATTAAAATCACCGGCTACAATACATTTTTTGTTAAAGAAATGTTCTAGTAGTAATTCAAGTTGTTCTAAAAATTTGTCTAGATAAAACTTATCATCATTTCGATATACACACAAAATATTCAAATGAGTAGTTTTATCTCTCACACCACACACTTCAAAGTACATCATTTTGTATACTCTTTTGCAAAAACTAAGTTCTTGGAAAGTGCATGCGCTTCGTCCAAGTATAAGACTTCCCCCTCTTTTCTTATTACTCCTAGTATTATATGAGACTACCGAATAATTCGTTAGTGAAAAAATATCAATATTTATTTTATTTAAGAAGTGTTCTGTTATACATAAATAGTTGGGGCGGGCGGTTCCGAGACCCTCTAGAAATAAATCCAGTTCATCCTTCTTAGTCATGATGCCACAAACATTTTGATGATATATGCTTAAATTATGTGGTTGCGAAACCTTTGGATTTGAGTGTAAGCTTTTCTGATTAGGGACGAAAAAATGTGTTGCGGTCATTCAAAGTCTCAATTAAATTAGCAACATCTTGAAATAGTAGGATATGGATATGGATTAGTAGTTGTAATATTTAACGCGGACTGCGTTTGATGCAACGCCACATGCGTTTCGTTCTTGCACGTATGCAACTGCAGTCTAGACCAGCACAATCCTGGCTATATATAAACTGACCCCACTTATAACTCCGGGCTGGCGCGCTGCCAGCACGGGGTTCGAGGTCGGACGATGCATTTTTAGACTAAGTTAAATACTTTGATTCAATCCTGAACTTTGCAGTGTATGCAATATTGCGTACATTTTTGTAGCAACTTTTAGTTTTTTTCGGTTGTAGAATTTTTGGTTTATAAGCGAGCCTGACTTCAGCCTGTACCGTTAGGTTGGTATTATTGACAGTTTTTGTGATATTTTGTTTGAATATAAATATGTAGTTGTAATAATTAGATTTTAATGAAACTACAATATATAGTATACTCGTATATCAGAAATAACATATATGTATAGGCTAAGGCTATACTTAATTTATAAAAATATTTCGTAAATAGGCTATTTGTAGGGGTCAGAAGCTAGAACAATATTAATTTAATTGGTATATTAATTTTTTGAAACCTAGTGTAAGTTTACTGAGTCTAATTAAGTAATTACTATTAGACGATTTATAACAACACTAGCTTTTCCTCGCGACTGCGTCGGCCAGTCATGCCTGTATTTAAAGTATGGTTGCGGGATAAAAATTATTCTATGTCCTTTCTCGTAGCTCAAACTCTCTCCATACGAAATTTCATCCCAATTGGTTCAGCGGTTTAAGCGTGAAGAGGTAACAGACAGAGGTACTTTCGCATTTATAATATTATCTAGCTGTGCCCCGCGGTGTTACCCGCGGTTTGTTCGGGAAAAAACGTAGCCTATGTGTTAATCCAGGGTGTCAGCTAAATCCATACCAAATTTTATTAAAATCGCTCCAGCAGTTTAGACGTGAAGAAGTAACAAACATACACACTCACAAACTTTCTCGTTTATAATATTAGTGTAGATATGGATATGAGACTGACACATACATGTGTACAGTCGCCTTCAGATATATCGGAACTGTGGATGTCACAAATATCTGAACATGGACTTTGTCGCCTTGACAATAGAGGCGTTCAGATATTTGTGACCACCTCCACTGCTCTGATCCAAAAAAAAATACAAATGGAGCAGACTCAAAAACAAGGGTTCTTAAATGCTGCGGTTCGTTGGCCGAACACGGACAAAGGACCCATTGTCCACTATACACTACACACATGTCCGATTTCCGGTGCAAGAATCTCGCTGAGAGCACTACGATATATTACTATCATACAAACACACATGCACCCTTACCATGAGTTGTGACTTTGAGGTTTTCGATAACGAGTATCGAGTTTACTATCTGTACATCTCGTTCGCACTAAATGGCACCAATGATGGACACTTTAAGCTGACAGGCACCAATGATAGACACTTAGTCCAGTTTTTATCAGACGTAATTTAATTTTGAACAATCATACAATATAAATAAACGCGTATAAGATGCAAATGTGTTTTTCCCCTATTAGAAATACACACTGTTGGTATAATAACATAATATTATTGTTTAAGGTGACGGCACCAATGTTGGACAGTTTAAGCTGACAAGCACCAATGATGGACACTTAGTTCTTAATTCAAAAAGCATAACGTTATGAAACTAACAAGTGCACAGCACTTGACTCTTTTGAAATAAGCACTAATGTTCATGATTAGTTCCTTGTCCATTACTGGCGCCGTCACCCTACCAGCGAGATACACAGATAGTTTCGATACTCGTTATCGAAAACCTCAAAGTCACAACTCATGGTAAGGGTGCTTGTAAATAATGTCTCTTTTCAATGTTTTGCTATAGTATTGCTCGGAGAGTTGAAGGTTGTGTGTAAGCTAGTGCGATGATGGCAGAGATAAGGATCAGCACAGATCATGGGAGCCTGGGGTTCGCTTGGCTTGGCTTGCACGCAGCGCGAACGCGGCGTCTCCGCGGCGGCAGCGTGCTGTATGGAAACGCCGAGAAAACGCCGGACATAAACGCTAGTGTGGACACAGCCACATAATTGTAAATTACTTTATTTTATCTCCGATGTCATATACACATTCATAAAGCATTAACTGTGGTTTCATTGTACTATACCCTCCATGTTGGCGACAACTATGCCTGACCAAAGATCACACGAACTGGTTGAGATGAATGAAGACTGTGATTCATGATCAATAAGATCTATAGATCGTAATTAGTGCCGGCGCACGCGACTCGAAGTCAAGCGGATTCGAAAGCGAAATTCCAGAAACTGTCGCGCTAGGGTTGTCAGCCATTAGATTTTTTATCTTACAATAGTTAACTGATGTTATTATTGAATACAAAAATACAAATCTAAGTTTAAGACGGATATTCGTATACTGATTTAAGCTTTCATGATTATTACACATTATTACAAAAATTAACTGGACTTAACTGAGTACATTAACTTTAAATAGTATTGAGTCTTCATCTGAGACCACGAGGAAAATTTCGTTCTAGAAACGTCGGAGGTCATTTTTAAAGTTAATATACCCGGTTAAGTTTCATTTAATTTTACATTATTACATTACATATAAATGTTGTCTTCGGTTGTCGCGATAATAACTTAAGAAATAAAACAACTAAAACGGATTATATCGCGTATACTAATTTAATATTCATCCCCACGTTTCGAACCCTTTAGCAGCGTTCGTGGTCATCGGGTGGACTGAGGAAAAATATATTTTTCCTTAGTATATAATTAGTATACGCGATATAATCCGTTTTAGTTGTTTTGTTTTATTTTATTTTATATAAATGTTGTATGTAACAAAGAAACAACAAATATGGATCAGTCGATCACTTCTACTAAAAGGCAGCAAATTATAAAAGTGCGGAAGGACATCCAAATACTAACAAAGTAATAAAAAAAACATTAAGGTCAATGTGGGTAAGACCACCATACTATATTTTTAAGGGAAGTCCGTCATATGACACTAATTACCTATGAAATAATGTAGGAAATTGGTTGTAGACGGTCTTTCCAGGTAGACGGTCTTATCCACATTGACTTAGTTTTTATTTTTTTTCTTGTATTGTTTTACTCGTTTTGTATTTTACTTTTTAATGAACAATGTATAAAATTACATAACCTAAAAATGTATGCTGAATAAAAGAAATATCTTCAGACAACCCTATCTACAGCCTGCATAGCGCACATTTCCACTCATAAACTTTTTGTGACAGTCACCGAGTGTTATATTAGAAAAATAGAAACCAACTTAAAATTGCTACCGCGCTAATTTCTCCAAAAAGCAACTGCCACTTTTTTATCATAGCTGAAATACCTAGTATCCAGGCATTGCATTTAATTAAAAAAAAAACGAGCGTAGAAACGGAAAGGCGCTCTCCAAATTTGAAATAAGATGGCCGCGGTATTTTACGTAAACATGTTGTAGTTTTATTTATGGTATCGCGTAGGCTGAATACGTCCGTTCGTGGTCTTAAAAAGTATTTTTATAGGTTTTTTATGCAATTGCTTTATTATACGGATACATTATGATATTGGACACGCATTCCGAAATTAGCTCGGAGAAATGGAATGGCCCGTATTTCAATAGAATTAATCTTAATATATAAAGATATGGATGTATGGATAATCTTATGAGGCGTGTTAAAGTTTTAGGTTATTTTCAATGATAACACAATTTTTTATGTTTATTTTTTCCAATCACAACGATTTTTGAAAAAAAAATAAAAACGGATAATACCTGTTTTAAACACAAAACTATCGTGAGATTCAAACATATTAATTGTACAGAAGAGGGTAACTCACGTTTTATAAGTAGAAAATATTGCTCGACATATTTCACTCCGTAACGAGGAGCATAATCATTACCCGTTCACGTTGGCTGACCGGCTCATGATCATGCTCCTGATACCTTTTGTCTATAATACAAAGTCATTCATTGCTTCAAATGAGTACAAATACGATAGCAACAGAATATAGAAGTCGATAAAAACCAGTATTGGATACATGCACCACGATATCACTCGCTAACGTCTGCGTGAAAAATTTTGCTAATAATTCCCATCTCGTGGTAGAGGTTACTGTTGTTACATATCGTTATCGCCCTTATCAAAACATAATAGTGACGTGTTTGCTAGTGCATATATTTAATGTATTACTAGCTTTTCCTTGCGACTTCGTCGGCCTGCCATGCCTGTCTAAAGTATGGTTGCGGGATAAAAATTATCCTATGTCGATCCTTTCTCTTAGCTCAAACTCTCTCCTTAACAAATTTCATCTCAATTGATTCAGCATAGACATGTGAATTTATTTCGATTATTTGTTGCTAATTAATGGATGTTATATGTACTTAGGGTTTAAATAAATAAATCTATATATATAAACTGTCTGACTGATCAACGCCCAGCCCAAACCGCTTAACCTAGAGTGTTGATTTTGAAGGGAAGAAGGGATTTTTGGAAATTCCTTCATTAAGGGGGTAAAAAGGGGGCTGAAACGGGGATGAGGATTGTGTACAATTCAAAGATAGATACTTGAAATTTTGTGTAAACACTCCTTGTTCGATTCGAATACAAGTAAAGTAATTTCAGCGTTTTTAGAAATTCATCCCCTAAGGGGTCAAAAAGGAGGTTCTAAAGCTAAACTAGCGGCAAAATAAAAAAAATAAAAAATATTTCGGGACAATCTTACACAAATCGACCTAGTTCTACGGTAAGCTCAGTAAGGCTTGTGTTGTAGGTACTAGACGACGATATATATAATAGATAGATACATATAAATACTTAAATACATAGAAAACACCCATGGACTCAGGAACAAATATCTGTGCTCATCACACAAATAAATGCCCTGACTGGGAATCGAACCCAGGACCTTCGGTTTCATAGGCAGGGTCACTACCCACTAGGCCAGACCGGTCGTCAAAAAGCTAGTAGAATTATATTTTGGTAACATGTGAGCAATATTTCCCGCTAGTTGGAATATCGGCAAAACATGACGAATTGCTCGCCATTGCTAATTTTAGCTACCTATAAGGATATATGCAGTTTACTGTGAGGCGGGGTGAACGACACTCGACACACAGTAAGTGTTATTGACTGAGCCAATAATCCCACAAACATATTGGTTTAACGCCCGACTGCGAACAGAAGGTCCTAGGTTTAAATCTATAGACCGGGACCTTTTTTAACTACCAAAAAGTGTAGACTATAGTCTATACTTTTTGGTAGTTTTTTTAACTACCAAAAAGTGTAGACTATAGTCTATACTTTTTGGTAGTTAAAAAAAGGTAAATCTTGACATGTCTATTTATTGAAAATCACTTTAGAAAAATTTATCATGACTTGTGACAATTATGAATCACATATGATTATTTACATTATTTTGCTTTCGTAAGTAATAGTCGCTGATTTTTAAAAAGCGTTTATCAAAACTTAAAAAAACATGGCAGGATTCTTTACCTTTTTTTAACTACACTAAAAGTACCTATAGCTTGAATATTTATTTATCTTTATTGCACAAAAGAAAATCTTACAGTACAAAATGTGGACTTAATGCTATAAAGCATTTTCTACCAGGCAAACCTTTAGGAAAAGATATACAAGAATATACATAAATTAAACATTATATATAAATATAGACGAAGCAAATCAAGCAGAGAACTAAGAATCCTTCTTTCTACCGAATATCGCAAAGTACATGTATTTAATAGGAAAGATACAAAGTTTCGAAAGAAACAACATCATAACACAAGTATTCATAAAATCGAATATCGACGACCGGTCTGGCCTAGTGGGTAGTGACCCAGATGGTCCTGGGTTCAAATCCTAGTCTGGGCATTTATTTGTGTGATAAGCACAGATATTTGTTCCTGTGTCATGGGTGTCTATATATCTACGTAAGTATTTATATGTATCTATCTATTATATATATCGTCGTCTAGTACCTACAACACAAGCCTTACTGAGTTTACCATAGGACTAGGTCGATTTGTGTAAGATTATCCCGAAATATTTATTATTATTTAGTTAATATCAAAAGCAAATATATAACTGCTGTTTTGTGGTAGGTTTCGGGGTATGAATGGGGAAGAATCCTGCATTATACTAGTAAAGAGAGCACATACTGATTTCGTAAATGCAAACTTATTTGGAGAATTTTTGATACTAATGTGAATATTTGTTGTGGATGTTATACATAAGTATTTATACGTGTCTATTGTACAGTCAGCAGCAGAAGTGGCTAAGCGTTTGAGGTGTTCAAAATGAGGTCGACACATGTCTATTGACAAGAGAATAAGAGCGCGTGTAGGTCATTTTGAATACTTCAAACGCTTAGCCACTTTTGCTGCTGACTATATGTATCAGTAACACGTTTAGGCCGGGCGTCATATCGTCTGTTCTATGATCTTATTACAATAATAAAATAAAATAAAAAATAATTATTTCGAAGCGCTGAGACTGGTTACTAGGCTACACACAATCTTAAAACAAAAGGAAACTAACTAATAACTATATTATTTACTTATAACTACTACTTATATTACTAGTAGGTATATTATTTGCTACTCCTTTGACTTGCACTATCGAGCGGCGCTACCGCGAACAACGATATTCATTTCCGGACGATTGTCTCTGTCACTCTCATGACATGACACCTTGATTGGACTAAAAGAGAAAGATGCCCGAAATATACGAACTTCGATGTTCGTGGTATCGCTCCGGTACTACAGTACATAAGGATCGGGCTATCATATCGGTCAGCAAACACATTTAGAATGGTCATGAAACCTTGTCCAATAACACAATGTCTGTGATCAAAAAAATTGGGCTTTACAGCGTAATGGTGACGTATTTGAGCCTAAAAAGATTGTTCTCTTATGCCGTTAACACGTAGGTGTGATCAAATAACCGGCCAATCTACAATGAAGTACAGTCAGCCGCAAAAGTGGCTAAGCGTTTGAAGTGTTCAAAATGACCTACACGCGCTCTTATTCTCTTGACAATAGAGATGTAATAATTACCTCATTTTGAACACCTCAACCGCTTAGCCACTTCTGCTGCTGACTGTACTTCACCGTCGCAATGCCGGCGACACAACAGTTGTGTTTAAAACGTTCTTATTACTATACCGCCGGCATAGGAGAAAGAATTTGACTTATGACAGCGGCATAGGAATAAACTTAAAGCGGGATAGTTACCATGTATGTTAATTTGAATGAGTTTCCGATATATCGGCACTGTTGCAGGCGCCATTACGGAATAACTAATTATCTATATTAAGACCATGTTATTTAGCTTCTTTTTGGGGGAGTTGCCATAGTCGCCACGCTTGGCAGGCGGGTTGGCGACCACAGTAGCCGTTGATTGCGTCGAGCGCAATGCAGTCACCGACTCACAGCGACCCGTACAAGGTCACCGGGCCATAATTAAAAGTAAATCAGAGGCACTACTGCCAAAAACGATATTCGTAAATTTCGGGAGTTTTTCTCTTTTACCCCAATTAATAAGTCATGAGAGTGACAGAGACAATCGTCCGATATATACAAATATCGTCTTTGGTGGTAGCGCCTCTGAGTCAGCATATTTTTATGTTTTGTGAGATCAACGGCCGCACGCGTCATATGTGCTTATTTAAATCTGTACAGTCGCATCAGATATATCGGAGCTGTGGAGGTGGTCACAAATATCTGAACATGCGATAGTGCAACTCAAACTTAGCTACAGGACCAGGCCTATGTAGTAGTAACGTGTGTACGCATGTCGGCGTTCTATATTCAAATGTTCACGTAAGTTCCATATTAATTCTCTGCACAACTACATAGACATGGTGCATTTAAGTTTTTCACCTATAAAGGATTCTTAAACTTCTTCATCTTAATAATACAATTTAATAAGTATATGCGAAATAATCCGTTTTCTTTTGTTTTAATTTATTATTGAAAATTTGAACTGAACAAACATAGTAAACTAGAGATGTGCTCCCGGGATTTCCCGGGATAGGAAATATTGCCAAAAAGGAATTAAAAAAAAGTAAATAAGGTTACGTTGTCCACATGTCAACTAAGGTTCTGCATGTGAGTTGGGTTTACAATTTCAATTATTAATGCATTTAAAAATACGCGCTGACCTAATGGACGAAATAAAAGCACTTTGAATAATTAATCAACATTCCCCATTCGAATATAGCATTCTAAAATCAGAAATAGTCCTTAAATATAAACTAGACTGTGCCCGCGGTTGCCTCCGTGATGTGAAAAAATCGTTAATTATTCCAAAGTAAGAGCAAATCAAATATTTTTTTATGAAATATTTTTAATTTGCTATGGTTTTTAAGTTTTATGAGAGGTAGGGCACAGCGATGACCATCATCACGCTTGAATCTGGGGCAGCCCAACTGGGGAAGTACCTCCTCCTTACAGAAGACCACAGCCATAATAGCACTGCTACCTTTCAGGTATGTAGTGCTGTGTTCCTGATGGTGAGTAAGGTTCCCAGAGTTCCAACCCCCCTTAAAGGCCAGCAACGCGCTTGTGACTCATCTGGTGTTGCGGGTGCCCATGGGCGACGGTAATTGCTTACCACCAGGCAATCCGTCTGCTCGTTTGCCGCCTATGTCATAAAAAAAGTAGTAATACTACTATAAAAATTAAACATTGAAATAGAAGAAGAGGAACTCCGCTGCATCCGAGACGGGATTTGAACCCGCATCTCCAGCTATCTCTGCTGACGCCTTAACCACTTGGCCCACCCAAACTGGTAAGTGTCGACGTGGTCGAGAGTGTAGCCTATTCACTCTTGCCTTGAAAAGACCCAAATTATATCTACCCTACTACTATAACTCATAAACAAACTCACGAGCGATATAGAGCCTTTGAGTCTTTTTTTTAAACAAGACTGAGCAGCGTTTGACCTCAGTCATGCTGGTAAGTGTCGACGAGGTCGAGGGCGTAGCACGCTGGTTCAGTAACAGCGTTCACTATTGCCTTGAAAAGACCCAAATTATATCTTTCCGTGAATACAGACAAAGGGAGCGAATTCCATTCCTTAGCACTCCGCATTAGGAAATTAGAAGCGAATCGCTTCGTGCGAATGAATGGAATATTCACAACGTAAGGATGCAACCGCTCCCATCACTGTGGTGGAACGGAGATGGCGGAATTAAATCGTGCATTGCCTGTGTACAGTCCCCAAAGTGTAAACCCGTAGCAAGTAATATAACAAACTAGTAACCCTGCGACGATGCTCAAGGCTCTGCAACCTTACACTCTGTAATTCATGATCGCCAAGCTGCTACATGGCAGACCCGTCCCAAAATTTACCGATCCGAAGGGCTATATCGGTCACTTTGGTACTGCTGCGATAGAAATAATTTCTACTACTTAGTTACAAACGGATAAACTCACGTGTAATTATATCGTACTAGGCGACATGTTTCGGGTAAGCTCTGGTACCCATTTTCAAGCCGATTTAATTTCAGTGAGCGATACATACAACGCGAGCGGTGTGACATGACTCGGCTTGGGTACCAGAGCTTACCCGAAACATGTCGCACAGTGCGATATAATTACACGTGAGTTTATCCGTTTGTTAGTACTAGTAACATGGCTCACAACAGTTTTAATTATATTATGATATCATTGCTGATACTTCAGTGTATTGTTTTAAGTATTGTTATGCCTCTCTGATGGACTCATCGGAAGACCAGCGCTGCCGATTTCTGGCATTACGTCAAGATGACACCATTTCGTGGCACACGTCGTATGTGTAATGTTCTAATGTTTTTTGTTGTTGTTATGTGTGTGAATGTCATGTTATGAACTCACGAATAATGCTCGACTCACACACAGGCGGGCGCGGGTCGGGCGCGTGTCAACGCGGGCCCGCGGCGCGATTGTTCAGCTAGTTTTAAATGAACACCTTCACACAGCGGCGGGCGCGGGCGGGTGCGTGTGGCGCGGACCCGCGCACGCCCGCGTTGACACGCGCCCGACCCGCGCCCACGCTGTGTGTGAATTGACCTTAAATGTTTCTGTCTATCTATTGTATTTTTTATTGTTTAGTAGCAATTATAGGATTTTATTAATAAACAAGGCGTCGACTTGTTTATTAATAAAATCCTATAATTGCTTCTTTATGCAGACTCTTTCAGGTATGTAGTGTTGTGTTCCTGATGGTGAGTAAGGTTCCTAGAGCTCCAACCGCCCCTTAAAGGCCGGCAACGTGCTTCTGACTCCCCTGGTGTTGCGGGTGCCCATGGGCGACGGTATTGCTTTCCATCAGGCAATCCGTCTGCCCCTTTGCCACAATTGGCATAAAAAAAGACCCGGGTAGTGTCCAGCGGCAGCGACGTTCCTAGCGATGTAAAAAACTGCGATCGCCAACCCGCCTGCTAAGCGTGTCGTGCGAAATATTTCAGGACAATCTTACACAAATCGACCTAGTCCTACGGTAAGCTCAGTAAAGCTTGTGTTGTAGGTACCGGGTACCAGACGACGATATATAGATAAATCCATTACTTAAATACATAGAAAACACCCATGACTCAGAAACAAATATCTGTACTCATTACACAAATAAATGCCCTTACTGGGATTTGGACCCACGACCATCGGCAGGGTCACTACCCACTAGGCCAGATCGGTCGTCAGTGTTATTAAAATAGTTTCTGGATTTCAAAGGATAATCAACAGATTTAAACTAGCGTCATATGTTTACGCTTTCACACGTAGAGGCGTTCAGAGGCGCTACCGAGAAAGATATTCATAAATTTCGGACGATTGTCTCTGTCACTCTCATGACGCCTTAATTGGAGTAAAAAGGAAAGATGCTCGAAATATACGAACTTCGATGTTGGCGGTATCGGGCCAGATACTATATTTAGTAATGAGTTGTTCGCCCTGTTGAGACGTATTCGACGAATCTTCGTTTTGAAGCTAATTATACACTTTCTTTTGTATAGGAGGGTTGGTTAAATATAAGTTTTAGTGCTAGGAAAATATTTTTAAGGGATTAAGGAACATGTTTGGAATCAAATTGAAAATATACGATAATGTTTCTATGTATTTAAGTATTTATATATATCTATCTATTATATATATCGTCGTCCAGGAGCGGTACCGCTAACATCGAAGTTCGTATATTTCGGGCATCTTTCTCTTTTATACCAATTAAGGTGTCATGAGAGTGACAGAGACATTCATCCGAAATTTAAGAATATCGTTGTTCGCAGTAGCGCCGCAGTACCAACAACACAAGCCTTATTGAGCTTACCGTAGGACTAGGTCGATTTGTGTAAGATTGTCCCGACATATTTATTATTATTAATGTAGTATTTTATGCAAACGTTGTTTAAGACAGGTTAGGCTAGTAGACTGTTTTTTTTATTATATCAATCGATCCCTTTCGTTCTAGGGATGAAATTTGGACCCAGGTATGTCCTTAAACTGCGTCCAACAATGAGAGGTAGGGCACAGCGATGACCATCACGCTTGAATCTGGGGCAAGTTCCTGATGGTGAGTAAGGTTCCCAGAGCTCCAACCCCCCTTAAAGGCCGGCAACGCGCTTGTGACTCCCCTGGTGTTGCGGGTGCCCATGGGCGACGGTAATTGCTTACCACCAGGCAATCCGTCTGCTCGTTTGCCGCCTATGACATAAAAAAAAATGTCTGTATGGGAGTAATGGCCTTAAAACTACACAAAAGCCAGAAATGAGCGTCAAAGTCTGACATTCGTATATTCATAATTGTGAACCAAATTAAGTTTGTTGCAAAATGTAATGTGTCAACATCCCTATGACCTGAATATGAAGCCGATGGTCCTGGGTTCAAATCTCAGTAAGGGCATTTATTTGTGTAATGAGTACAGATATTTGTTCCTAAGTCATGGGTGTTTTATATATGTGTTTAAGTATTTGTATATTATACATATCGTTGCCTGAGTACCCACAACACGAGCCTTCTTGAGCTTACCGTGGGGCTCAGCCAATTTGTGTAAGAATGTCCTGTAATGTACATTTGAGGCGAAGTCGAAAATTGTTAATAAAGACGCCAAAAGTATTTATTGTATAAAATTTTACTGAGTTGAATAGTGTCAATTTAGTAATTTGTTAAGTTGGTAGCAGTGTATTTGTTTTTAAATGGTTTTTACACGCAAACACGAAGCAAAAAGGTACTGGGTGTAAGGCAGAAAAGGGTTTTTGCGAAATGGACTATAAACTTGTGTTCACATAAATAAAGTAGGCTTTTAAATATGTGTGCACAACGCTGTAAATTATATATCAAAGTATAGTAGTAGAAAAACTACATATAGATGAAAAACTCAGCTAAAACACCTGACCTATGTAGTAGTAACGTGTGTACACGCATGTCGGCGTTCTATATTCAAATTTTGACGTAAGTTCCATATTAATACTCTGCACAACTACATAGACATAGACTATGGTCGTTCAGTTAAATTTTTCATCGATAAATGTAGTTCAGTCGCCATCAGATATATCGGAGCTGTGGAAGTGGTCACAAATATTTGAACAACGCCTCTATTGTCAAGGTGTTTAAGTGCATGTTCCAATATTTGTGACCACCTACAGCTGATTGCGACTGATCATGAGAATGTGAAACTCGATGAATACGACTCGTTTCTCTTGACTTTTTCCCAAATCGGCGTCGACCACCGTTGAAGGCTGCCTCTCCTTATAGGGATTATTTGTGTCTTGGAAGGTATTATCGATACCTTGAGCGGGGAAGTCGTAAGACGTTTATGTCCGTCCTAATTCTGTAAAAGGTTTTGCAAAATGATACTCGAGTATATGGGATGTAAATCATTTGTGTAAACTAGGGTAACTTAAGGGTTACCTAAAGGTTTGCGGTACGGTTGTGTACTTGTTTTGATGAGGTCACAAGTAAGGGTATTTATTTGTGAGCTCATCATTAAAATAGGCATCTGTTTTCTTAAAGCTTACGTTAAATTTAATGTCGGTTCGTTTCTTTGACGTGGTCGTGGCTCAACAATCTACCGCCAAGTGATTTTTTAACAACTAAAATTAAATAAAAACTTTAACTAAAATGTGCCTGTCGCACATAAAATAGTTATTTGTTATAACAGGGGCAAAGTTTTTGTTTACCTTCTCGTGCTAATATTTAGACCCGCTTAGCTAGCGAAAGATTCCAAAATTAAAAGAGTGAAATCATGATCGTTGGAAGGGATTCAAGGCACAAGACCGAACAAATTTTGCTGCCTAATCAATCATTTATCGTTCAAAATCATCATTTAGGTACATATTTTTTACATCTAACCCAACTAACGGCACGATAACATTCAAAAGTATGAAATTACTTGTGAATAAAGTGGAGTTTTGCTATCCATTTTTAGGGTTCCGTAGTCAACTAGGAACCCTTATAGTTTCGCCATGTCTGTCCGTCCGTCCGTCCGCGGATAATCTCAGTGACCGTTGGCACTACAAAGCTGAAATTTGGTAGTAATATGTATATCAATCACGCCGATAAAGTGCAAAAATAAAAAGTGGAAAAAAATGTTTTCTTAGGGTACCCCCCCTATACGTAAAGTGGGGAGTGATTTTTTTTCATTCTAATCCTAACGTGTGATATATTGTTGGATAGGTATTTAAAAATGAATTGGGGTTTACTAACATCATTTTTTGATAATGTCAATATTTTCGGAAATAATCGCTCCAGAAGTAAAAAAAAGTGCGTCCCCCCCCCCCCTCTAACTTTTGAACCACAAATTTAAAAAATATGAAAAAAATCTCAAAAGTAGAACTTTACATAAACTTTCTAGGAAAATTATTTTGAACTTGATAGATTCAATGGTTTTTGAAAAAAATCTATATATATAAAAAAGAACCCCTATTTCTCTTGGTCACGCTATAACTTGCGAACGGCTTTACCGATTTGGCTAATTTTGGTCTTGAAATATTTGTAGTAGGTCAGGGAAGGTTTAAACGGTGAGAAATTATGAAAAAAGATCGAGTAATATACTAAAAAACTAAAATATTGTTCCCCCATACAAATTTATCAACTCGAAAAAACTGTAAGCGCCGCAGGATTTCATACAACTTACGCGTTTTTGGTAAAATAGTCTCTGCTTTCACTCGAGAAAGACGGAAGCGCCGCAGGATTGCATATATCCTAGGCTTTTTTGCGAGCAAAATAGGTACCTACATTATATTATTCCAGCACTAAAGTCGTTA
Organism: Grapholita molesta; assembly: GCA_022674325.2. Lineage (NCBI taxonomy): Eukaryota > Metazoa > Arthropoda > Insecta > Lepidoptera > Tortricidae > Grapholita > Grapholita molesta. The sequence continues at coordinate 1,248,526 of CP053141.2, read as the reverse complement.
AGGCGATAGTTTCTTACAAATTGTTAATAAATTAGCCCTTATTCCCTAAGATATGGCTGTCAAAATCTCTATTGAATGACAAGACATACTTCCTCACTTCAGGCCCGGTACCGCGAAGATCGAAGTTCGTATATGTCGAGCATTTCTCTTTTACTCCAATTAAGGCGTTAAGAGTGACAGAGACAATCGTCCGAAATTTACGAATATCGTTGTTCGCAGGTAGCGTCGCCGTTTTATGTATAATTTCGCGTTTAGTTTTAACCGTAAATAAGAATCTACACTAATATTCATCGCCCAATGCGACCGTCCCCTCCGTTGTCTTACTACTTCAGATGGGTACTGAGTGTGAGTGAAGTAGTAAGACAAATACGAACATTTCCGAGAAAATACGATAGGAAAGGATTATTCACTACATCTGAGCCCCGACTGTATGTTTTTAACGTAACGAAACGTCACCATCACGTTAGATACCCATATTATATAATGGGGTCGGAGCATACATGCCCATACATTAGGTTGAAACTGACTAACTGACTTCAAATGACGCTGGCTGGTTATCACTCCATGTTACAACCCCTTCTTACAGTTCTTACTACTCGTGGTGGGACTGAAATTGACAACATTTTTTCGAATTTTCCATATATAGTTGGGTGACCATCAAAACGCAACCAATCAATGCTCGACCCCGGAATGGACAGCCCATCAATTGGCGACCATGGTGTACACGGATTGTTGGGTCGTCAATTCTCGGGATGCGCATTCTCAGTCCGTACAAACGCGTTACGGTACAGCAATCCGAAGCCACGTTTTGTACAGGGCAACAATGCTCGACCCATCAATCCGCGTCCAACAATCAGAGTCCCTTGGCTTTGAATTGTTGGGTTGTGCATTGTTGGTACGGGTTGATAAAGCGCGACCCAACAATTAACGACCCATCAATTGGAAGCCACAGAAATATCATATGTGACAGAGTCCAGATAGGTGCGACGACGAGCGAAGCGAGGAGGAGTGTGTTAGGTTAACCGCGAACAAACAGTCAATACCAACGTTTTAATATGAAACTATTCTAGAAAAGCCTTGGTCGCCGATTGTTGGGTCGTCAATTGATGGGTTGAGCATTCCGGGGTCGCTCAATGTTGGTACGGGCCGAGAATGGGCGACCAATAATTCGTGTCACCTGAATGGACGCCGATTGCTGGGTCGTCAGTTCTCGGGTTGCGCATTCTCGGTCCGTACAAACGCGTTACGGTGCAGTAATCCGAAGCCACGTTTCTTACGCGGCAACAATGCTCGACCCATCAATCCGAGTACAAAAAAGTGGTCGCCAATTGATGGGTCGTCATTTGTTGGGTTGCGTATTACCCGGACTCTATAGTTGGGATCTACAACTCTTTCATTAGTTGTCAGCGTCCTTTGTGGGCCCGTTTTTAGGGTTCTGTACTTAATATTAATATGTCAACAACAATGTATCAAATAGCCCATTTTTACTCTTAAGTGGGAAGTTGGGAACACTTACTGTGACGGAAGAAAAACTACGGAACCCTACACTGAGCGTGGCCCGACACGCTCTTGGCCGGTTTTTTTAGATAATAAATACCGATTTTCCGAATATTTATTTACGTTGATTTTCTTAACTTATCAAACTGTGTCCTCTAGATCAGATATCCAGATATGCCCCAGCGCAATTCCCTCGCTAAATTGCGATGCTGATTCTCTGGGCAGGAAAAAGCCAGCTCTATAATTAGTTGTTTTTTCCACAAGTTTTTTCTATAAAAATCTAAAACACTATACGATTTTAAATTATCATAGTCGTTCATATTACAACTATTACTTAAAACGGGATATTTACCATGTATATTAATTTTGATGAGAATGATGAGTTTCCAATATTTCGGCACTGTTGCAAGCGCCATCTTTATTAACATACATGGTTACTATCCAGTTTTAATTAATAGTTGTAACCTAAAACACTATTGAGTCCTCGGTCCCGAGGTCTTCGCCACAAATATACACAGCCATCATAGTTTTGAGAGTGACTACCACCAAGTATCAACTATCCTTGAGCTGTAGGTACTAAAAAAATCGAGTCAAAATTTTTCTCCATTAAAATTGAGAATTTAAGGGTTCAATACGCTTACGGTAGATGTGTCTACAGAAAACATGCAATATAGGTATTATTTGGACACGTCACCAATGATGACGTACACGAGGGATAAAAAAAAATTACAATCAAGTCTAAGCCGTACCCGAATAGCACAATTGGTAGTGCAATGGGCTAGTGATCCAGTGGTTGTGGATTCGAGTCCTGCTTCTATTCAATTTTTCTTGCGATTTAAATATCTAAGATATTCGCTAGCACACGTTTCTGCATAATAAAAAAATTACTGTAGGTACTACTCTGAAGAACTTATAAAAAATACACTCAGATTAATGCAGATTGCTGTTAAATAATATAGAATGTAACTTTCTTCACAACACACATTTCATATCCCATTCACATCCAGTACCCTTGCCATGAGTTAAAGTAACATTGAAGTTTTCGATAACGAGTATCGAATTTACTATCTGTGCATCTCGCTTGTACTATTTTAGTACGAACGAGATACACAGATAGTAAACTCGATACTCGTTATCGAAAACCTCAAATTCAGTCATGGTAAGGGTACAGTAAACAGTAAAATAAGATCGACCTATCATGACGGCGGTGGGAACCGGCAATCGTAAGTATTTGTTTAGTTAATTACTATTTACCTACTTGGTAATTAGCAAACGTTTTAGTTAACATTTAATAACTTTACTTCATCGACAAACAATACACTAAAACTTTGGCTGTATGTTAAATGTTAAAGTCAAAAAAAGTTGAGAAAAAAAAGAATCGTTTGACGTGTAGGCGCGGGTCAATGGCCGAGTTAAGCCATTTGTTAAGCACCGTCATAGGTACCTATGTATTCATTTTAGCTATCGACATTTTGAATTTTAATGTTTTTAGTCGCCGTGCAGCAATTGATCTTTGAAATTTGTACTTAAATGGTTACTTTAATAGTATATTAAGTTTAGCTTTTAAGCAGAACCGTCTGCTAGCGAATATCATCGAGCTTTAAGTTTAGTTTTAAATATAATTTGTATAGGTATATTGTCAAGTAATTGATAGATGTGTTTTTATTCATTTCATATCTTAGGCTAGATGTTATTTTTATGTATTTAAATTATCTCTCTATATTTTTTCTTAAATAGTTCTTGGGATCCCGGGCTTCCGATTCCGGGATTGTTTATTAGAAAATTGAATGAATGATTAATAGTTTAATAAATGAATAATACGAAAGTAAAAAAGAGAGGCAAACAACAATTTACTGTGCTATATAACTTTAATATTTATTTACAAACATTACAATATTATGATTTATGATAATTGATAACTACAATTACTTAACTAGTTACTGCATAAAATTTAAAAAAACTCCTTGAGGCATTGTACCAAGGATGCTGGCGGCATTTCCTCGTCGTATCGTAATGCTGATACGTTGTGCGAGGAAGCCGCCAGCTCTTCACCAGTTACATCAACCAGGCGCTTCGCGATTTCTTCACTTTAATAAGTAAAGTTTTTATGAGGGTTTTTTAAAACGTTGCCAGCTAGTATGTTGTATGCTTCGTGAGTACAGTCAGCAGCAGAAGTTGCTAAGCGTTTGAGGTGTTCAAAATGAGGTCAACACATCTCTATTGTCAATAAGAGAATAAGGGCGCGTGTAGGTCATTTTGAACACTTCATCATCATCATCATTAATTAATTCCGGGTCATTTTGGACCCGGGTATGTCCTTAAACTACGTCCAACAATGAGAGGTAGGGCACAGCGAAGTACCATCACGCTTGACCCAACTGGGGAAGTACCTCCTCCTTACAGAAGACCACAGCCATAATAGCACTGCTACCTTTCAGGTATGTAGTGTTGTGTTCCTGATGGTGACTCAGGTTCCCAGAGTTCCAACACCCTTTAAAGGTCGGCAACGCGCTTGTGACTCCCTTGGTGTTGCGGGTGCCCATGGGCGACGGTAATTGCTTACCATCAGGCAATCCGTCTGCTCGTTTGCCACCTTTTGTCATAAAAAAAAAACTTCAAACGCTTAGCTACTTTTGCTGCTGACTGAACCTATACATGACTAACATGACACACGGTAACAGGTTCACACCCGAACTTTGACCTAGCAGGCTGCATTGTTTCGCCTCGTGTCTAACGGATCGGGTCCCATGTTTTAATTACAACTACCTAAATACCTGGCTACAATTATTATTAACATTAACAGTATGCCTGAGACATTTATATGTAAAAACTGTTAATTACTTGAAATACTTTAAAATTATAGGGACACCCATGTTGGACACTTTGCTGACCGGCACCAATGATGGACACTTAGTTCTCGATTCAAAAACTATAACGTATAGGTACTAACAAATGTACAAAACATGGCCCCTTTGAAATAAGCACTAATGAATACACTATATTAAAAGTTGAAATAGATAACATATACTTTAACCGACTTTTTACCGAAAGGTATTCATATAGGAGGTGCAAACACGTAGTGTTTCACTTTAGAGCTGGTAAAACGGTGCCTAAAACCGTTAAAATAAACAAGATCACATATACTTGATTAATTTCGACATGGTCCGCTGTGTACGGGTCGCCAAATTGGTTAAGGCGTCAGCTGCGATAGCTGGAGATGGGGGTTCGAATCCCGTCTCGAACACCGGAGGTCCTCGTCGTTTTTTCTTAAGTATATGTTATCTATTTCAACTTTTAATTTATATAGTATTACTACTTAAAAATCAAAGCAAATCAAAATATTTCATAAAAAATAATTTGATTTGTTCTTAGAATACATTATATATTAATAAATATTATAGGACAACATTACACACATTGGCTGAGCCCCACGGTAAGCTCAAGAAGGCTTGTGTTGTGACTCAGCTAACATATATAATATACAACTGACTCCGGAGCAAATATCGTGCTCATCACACAAGTAAATGCTGTTACTGGGGTTTGAACCCAGGACCATTGGCAATAGGCCTACACACGAAACCAAATCTGTCGTCAAAGAGAAAATCCATATTAATATTAATATTAGACGTGTGATGCCCGCTGACTTAGCCGCGTATCACACGCGGCTAAGTCGGCTGACTAGAATAGCACCACCCCATCTCCTCCCGCGGGTGTCATAAGAGGTGACAAAGGGAAAAATCCAATCCTACGGACGGGCAGCAGCGTCCGTCGAAACCCAATCTATAGCTACTGCGGTCGCCAACCCGCCTGCCAAGCGTGGCGACTATGGCAACTGCCCCCAAGATGATACAAGTCATATTTGTGGGAGGCCTATGTCCAGCAGTGGACTGCATGCATATGGCTGAAATGTATGTATGTATTAATATTTTAAATGCGAAAGTAACTCTCTCTGTCTGTCTGTCTGCTGTCTCGAAAATGACACTGAAACGAAAATGAAATGAAATATACATAAACGCAATATTTCGAGGTCCAAATAGCAATTTAATTATTTTTCCATACTTTAGAGAGGGCGGCTAAGATTATTCCTAAGTCATAAGTTATCATCATTTTGTAAGGAGCGTTTTCGCGGGAAATACGAATGTCAGACTTTGACGCTCATTTCTGGATTTGTGTATTTTTAAGGCCATTACTCCCATGCAGACATTTCATCCCTAGAACGAAAGGAATCGATTGATAGAATAAAAAAAAACCGGCCAAGTGCGAGTCGGACTCGCGCACCGAGGGTTCCGTACAAACCTGCAAGGTTTACAAAGTTCGTTCATTACGACAATCGAGTCATAACTATGGTATTTTTCGGGTAAAGTAATAAGTTTATATTTATTAAAAAATATATATTTTGTAATGTAACTAAAAATTTAAGGTTTTCGGAATTTTTCCTTTATGTGTGCTATAAAACGTTGCTTCATGCCAAATTTCAAGATTCTAGGTCGACTGGAAGTACCCTTTAGGTTTTGATTCCCTTGCGAGTACTTGCGAGTTTCAAAATATGCAGCTTAAATTGCTGTTTCTTTTGATTGCGTTGACATAGAAGTTTGATTTTGCTACAGCTTAAAGGTATTATAGACCTGAGTATTTGGTATGAATTTCAATTTAATACCTCTACGCGTTTATGAGGAAATGGGTAGTAAGTTTAAAATTATTAAAAAATATATATTATGTGATGTAACTAAAAATTTATGGTTTTCGTAATTTTTCCTTTATCTATGCTATAAGACGTTGCTTCGTACCAAATTTCAAGATTCTGAGTTCACGGGAAGCACCCTGTAGGTTTTGATTCCCTTGCAAGTGTCGAAAATTTGCGGCATAAACGGCTGTATCTTTTGATTGCGTTGGCTGAGAAGTTTGATTTTTTCACAGCTTCAAGGGACAGTAGACTTGAGTAATTGATATAAATTTCAGCTTCATACCTCCACGCGTTCCTGAGAAAAAGGGTCTTGACAGACGGACGGACGGACGGACGGACAGACGGACAACAAAGTGATCCTATAAGGGTTCCGTTTTTTCCTTTTGAGGTACGGAACCCTAAAAAAAGAGTCATCCAGCCTATTCTCTGCACAACTACGTAGACATCAGAGGCTCTAGTGTAAGTTTCTTTTGACGTAAAAAAACGTTCACGAACGCGTAAGTGATAATGCTAATGCGTTCGTGACGTATAGTTACGTTAAAAACTTACACTCAGGGCTCAGTTCAGTTGCTTCAGTTCAGTTTAATAATAAATGATTAATACGGTACTACTCACGTTTATTTAGTCACTCGCGCGACATGTTTCGGAGAACATAGGCCTCCATTTTCAAGCACTAAGAGTGCTGAGTGTCCGTTCGGTTCGCCGCTCGCGTCACCGGCCCGTCGCGTTGAGCGACCTATGTTCTCCGAAACATGTCACGCGAGTAACTAAATAAACGTGAGTACCGTATTAATCGTTAATTATTAAACATGTCTCACGTAAGTTTAAATACAAATTCAGTTCAGTTTTTTCAGGCGAATCATTAAAAATGTAAAAAATAAGTGATTGTTCAAACACACAAAAGCGTTCGCCCTTGCGCAGTTTATATTTGTAAGGGCTCCGAAGCCAGATAGCTACATCCCAAGACTGTTTACGTAAAATCTTCGTGAAATATTGACGAATGTCGACATCTGTACAGTCGCCATCAGATATATCGGAGCTGTGGAGGTGGTCACAAATATCTGAACATGCACTTTATCCTCTTGACAATAGAGCCTTTGCTCCGATATTTATGACTACCTCCACAGCTCCGATATATCTGATGGCGACTGTACCCTTACCATGAGTTGTGACATTGACGTTTTCGATAACGAGTAACTAGTTTACTGTCTGTGCATCTCGTTCGCACTAAAATAGTACAAGCGCGATGTACAGATAGTAAACTCGATACTCGTTATCGAAAACGTCAATGTCACATCTCATGGTAAGGGTACTGCTGTCTTTGATTTGTCATTTCTACGTTTTGGAAGTATATCAGTGGAATTACTATAAATCTAGTTGCCGGTATTACTATAAAATTAGTTACTGGTATTACTATACATTTAGTTACCGGTTATACTATACATTTAGTTACAGGTATTACTATACATTTAGTAACCGATATTACTATTAATTTAGTTACCGGTATTGCTATAAATTTAGTTACCGGTATTAATATTAATAAATAATAATGCCTGCCAAGCGTGGCGACTAGGGCAACTACAAGATGATACAAGTCATATTTGTGGGAGGCCTATGCCCAGCAGTGGAGGATTTACGGCTGAAGTGAGTGAGTGACTAATTACTATTAATTTAAATAAATGCCGTTAATTCTTATTTTTTATTGACATTCATAAATAGTGTTTCACTAAGAAGAGTAGATTATCTTATCCCATTTATCATCATGATCATATGAGCCGAAGAACGTCCACTGCTGGACATAGGCCTCCCCCAAAACGCCCCACAGTGACCGGTTTTACGCCACCCGTAACCAGCGGATTCCCGCGATCTTTACCATATCGTCGGTCCACCTTGTGGGGGTCTGCCCATCGGTGGGTTTCCTTAATTCGAGAACCTTTACGCCCCAATTTCCATTGGTTCTCTATACAATTCGGTTACTTTCGTTCTGCTGTGAATGACATTATTTCTGATGTGATCGCGCGGAGATATGATTAGCTGAACAAAATGCAAAAGTAAGTATGTAATAAAAAACTTGTATGAAAATACCGATATTCTATCTTGTCACAACAATTTGAAATAGTACCTACTTAAGCTTATTTCTAAAAAACATACTTTTTACACCATACCACCTACTGTCATTTTGTTTACTCTACTAAAATAACACCGGTTGTATTCTCTAACTGTACAAAAAATATTCAAAAACGAGTGTTAAACCTTCTTTAACCTATAAATGTTTGATAAACGGAGTTTTGTCACGGATTTCATGACAAACCGAAGTTGTTGGATGAAGAGCCCTTATTCAAAACGTGTTTTATCGCGACCATAAAATGGCGTGAAAAATACAGCTGGTTTTTTAGTTCTTTAGCAACCGTTTTAATTTAAATTGGAAATACCTAGTGTATAAATTTTGGATTATCTTGGTTGTCTGGTGCGGAAAGTTATATATTAATACTAATAAATTACCGGACATTCATCACACAAACTCACTGAGCCCCACGGTAAGCTCAAAAAGGCTTGTGTTGTAGGTACACAGCTAACGATATATATTATATACAAATAAATAGAAAACACCCATGACTTAGGAATAAATATATATGCTCATCAAACAATTAAATGGCCATTCGGCTATATAAATAATAATAAATAAAAAATATTACTTTATTTACATTATTTTGCTTTCGTAAGTTATACTCACTGATTTTTCAAAAGCGTTTTTCAATTAAAAGACGCGTCAAGATTGTTTACCTTTTTTTAAATACCTAAAAGTATAGACTATAGGTTTGGCATAGTACATATGCTTGTTATTAAATTGATAAGTAAAGGAAAACCTAGGCAATTATTTTACAATATATTTAGCCATTTATTAGTAAGATTGAGGTAAAATTACATACAATAACTGGACAAATATGAATCACAAATATTTATGGCTGGTGACTAGTTTTATTAGATATATAAAATCACCAATCCGCAATAACTCTAATAGGGAGCTTTCTAATCCCTGGCAATATTTCCCGGGATTAGAAAGATTAAAATAGCCATCTAGTTAGCTTTACTTACTGTTTTTATGCATGGACACTACTTACATAGGTACATGTTAGTTTTTTATTTGTTTATATACCCTTTATTGCACAAATGAAACGCTTAAAAAGGCGATCTTAATACTATAAATATCGACCGGTCTGGCCTAGTCGGTAGTGCCCTGCCTATGAAGCCGATAGTCCTGTGTTCAATTCCCAGTCAGGGCATTTATTGTGTGATGATCACAGATATTTATTCCTGAGTCATGGGTGTTTTCTATCTATTCAAGTTTTTATATGTATCTATCTATTATGTATATCGTCGTCTAGTACCTACAACACAAGCCTTACTGAGCTTACCGTAGGACTAGGTCGATTTGTGTAAGATTGTCCTGAAATATTTATTTTATTTATTTATCCACGACCATCAGTCAAGTGGAGGTGATGTAAGTGAATTAAAATAACTGTTCATACCTAATATATACAGCTGTTATAGTCTTCAAACGTTAATCTTATACAACCACTTGAGAATATAATCCGATAACGACACATTGTCATATTTGTGATGTACGATTCCGTACGTTTATAGTACCTAAAGGTAATCTTATGTTATGGTCGTTGAACAAAAATCAAGTAAGTGAATTAACTATTTGTTGTTGTTATTCTGTTCCATCAGCCAGGGGTCAACTGAAGCATAGTTTGTGACAAGAAATGTGGCACCGCGTTCTACTAACGCGCTTGGTAGGTGACCCATTATGGAAGGGGCAAATAGCTCCTACAAATATCTATGTTTTGTGTTTTTAAATGCAATTAAACTGAACGTAACCATGGCAACGAGGGACAAATAATAGTTGATTTAGCCAGTTAACTGTTATTATATTTATTATGCCGTGTGATGCCGGCTGACTAGAATAGCACCACCCCATCTCCTCCCGGGGGTGTCGTAAGAGGCGACAAAGGGAAACATCCTACGGACGGGCAGCAGCGTCCGTCGAAACCCAATCTACAGCTACTGCGGTCGCCAACCCGCCTGCCAAGCCTGGCGACTATGGCAACTACCCCCAAGATGATACAAGTCATATTTGTGGGAGGCCTATGTCCAGCAGTGGACTGCATACGGCTGGAATGTATGTATGTGTGTATATATTTATCATGATTCACATTGAGGTATAAAATATACCCAACCGTGCTTTCCTAGTACCCATATTCATTAAAACGGGTATTTCTCTAAGCCCGCACTTTAAAAAAAAACAACACGCACGTTCTATTTAGCCCAGTCTTGAAACGTCGTATAAACCTTCGTGGCGAATGCTCTTAGGACTCTTTGGATTAGCAGCATTCTAGCGTTAGACTTCGTGTGATGTTGACATGAATTTCACTAGAATACTTACTTAATTAATTACTTGACTGGCTAGAAAAGGAGGGTAAACGTCTGCGGAGTATGTATGTCTTTGGCACACCTTGGAGTCAATAATATACTATTAAAAATATGTCAATCGCATACCGTTTTTTTATAACAAAGGTACGAGCAAACGGATTGCCTGATGGTAAGCTATTACCGTCGCCCATGGGTACCAGGGGAGGCGGAAACGCGTTTTCGACCTTTAAGGGGGGTTGGAGCTCTGGGAACCTTACTCACCATCAGGAACACAAAACTACATACCTGAGGCTCTAATGTAAGTTACTTTAGACGTAAAAAAACGTTTACGAACGCGTAAGTGATAATGTTATTTATATGGGAAACGCAAACGCGTTCGTGACGTAAAAACTTACACTCAAAACACTAACACTGCTACCTTTCAGAGCCCTGAAAGGTAGCAGTGCTATTATGGCTGTGGTCTTCTGTAAGGAGGTACTTCCCCAGTTGGGCTTCTCCAGACTCAAGCGTGATGGTACTTCCTGTGCCCTAACTCTCGTTGTTTGACGTAGTTTAAGGACATACCCTGGTCCAATCATAATATACCGGTAACGCGTTTATAGGGTTTAAAACAACTATAAAAAAACTTTTACATAAATCATAAATAAACCTGGGTCTGTACCAATAAATGAAGTTCAGTCGCCATCTATATCGGAGCTGTGGAGGTAGTCCTAAATATCGGAACATGCACTTTATCGCCTTGACAATAGAGGCGTTGTTCCGATATTTTTGACCACCTCCACAGCTGCGATATATCTCATGGCGACTTTACTTAATTTTATATATACTTATACATACAAGACGACTGGTTTGGTCTAGTGGGTATGAAGCCGATGGTACTCGGTCCAAATCCCAGTAAGAGCTTTTATGTGTGTGATGACTTGATGAGCACAGATATTTGTTCTATATTATATACCTAGTACCTAATCCGTACACTTTTGATTCAATTTATTTTTATAATTGTTCTCTGAAGTATGTAAAATATAAATTAATTTATAGTAGTGTTTTTATTATCTATTTTTTAACGCACTCTATTATCCTATAGATACCTACTTGTTTTGTGTTACCTGTATGACGTTGAAGTGGTACTTATCGATAAGAGGACTGTCGATGTTTTTTTATTTTGTACTTACAACAAATCGTTCGCGCTAGAAAAATATCTAGCTGTAGTAAGATAAATAAAAACGAACAAGAACTTAGAAATGTTTGAATTGTCAACTAGAATATAAATTTTAGCTTACTATTCTAATTATAAATAAATCTAATAAGAATAATCTCAGAACATCTTATTAGATAATTTTATTCGTAGGTCCGTCAGTTTTCTTCTAAGTAGGTATTTTATAAGTACACAAATCACATTGTCGTGATGAAAACGGCACGATTAAAAGAAAGGATGCAGCAATTTCCCGCCAACGTCATCCTCTTTAAGTGCATTCAGGAAATAGAATTACCTACCTTGCGTTCATGAACCTAGTATAAACCTACCTACCAAACCCAGACAGTTGTATAGAACCTCCCCTCTCTAGACCTAACTCTGTCTAGCTATAATCTATATCGCATACCGTGACAGACAAAACATTTGGCATTTTCCTCCTTTGCCTCCAAATTCCGGAAAATTAAAAAAAATAAGTAGGTACTTACTTTTTTCGGTCCATTTTGGACAATGGTCTCATATTCTAATCCTTCTGCGGACATCATGTTGGTAACACAATTTCACACAAAATCACACAAATAATAAAACAAAAGTATTGCTACTTTTATAAATTGAAGCACTTATTTTATGATTGTTAAAAGTGTTTGCCGATGTAGAACTCTCACTGTGTTTAAATGAATCACTGTCAGTCAAAGAATTTGTAGGGATTGGGCTGAATGAAATAATTTGTCGTGCCGGCCGGCACTGTTTCGATATCACGCCCACAGCCTCCCAGAGTCCCGCGAATACAGCAACGTATCTCGGGCGGTTCTATAGTAGAAAGTATAACCATAACTATAAAATACCTACTTGATTAAATGTAAGGTGCGGCTTGCGTGTGACGATTTCGTATGTCCGATTTACATTCGACTTATTTGTTAATAGCGAGTTGTAATTTGAAATGTCAGTTTATTCATAATATTTATTTATTATGTTCACACAAAGGCAATATTTTAAATAATAATATTCATAATTTAAATAAAATACGATTAATTAATCACAACAAAGAAACGCAACAAAACGCAGTTTTTGACACATTTATTACTTGTCAAATTATTTGTCAATATTTCTCTTTGGAGTTTTGGTGGATCTCCGAAATTGGAGTTATAGTTGTAGTAAATTATTATTTATCATTATTTACTTCCTGTTTGATTAAAAACTATAGTTTCTTTAATATACGCATCAAATGAAACACAGCTAAATCGAAATCGTGGCATAATCGCATCGGTTAGGTTCTAGGTTAAGTAAGATTTCGTCCATCCTGTTTATCCAAACATGTGTGAAGATTTAAAGATATTGAAGCAAGGAGCCGAAGCGAAGTTATACATCAGTAACTACCTTGGAAAGCCGACGCTAATTAAGGAGCGATTTGAGAAGAAATACCGGCAACCAGAGCTTGACGTTGTTATAACCAAAGAGCGTATAAAAAACGAAGCAAGAGCTATAGTTCGCTGCAAAACAGCAGATGTAAAAACTCCAGCGTTGTATTTGGTAGATTTTGAGCGTAGACGCATATACATGCAGCATTTCACACACAGTATCACAGTCAAAGACTTCATAATTAACATTTTTGCAAAACAGAATGGCTCGGGCGATGGACCAAACAGCTTAGACAAAGTTTCTGCACTGATCGGACAAACTGTGCGAAAACTACACGAAAATAATATTATTCATGGAGATTTAACTACATCCAATATGTTGTTAGTTTATAAATTAAATAATGAAAATTCCAATTGGCTAGACATAGAGAATTTAGAGTTGGTTATGATTGATTTTGGATTATCATCATTTGATACTAGCGCTGAAGATAAGGGCGTAGATTTGTATGTCTTAGAAAGAGCCCTGATAAGTACCCATAATGACTATCCCGAGATATTTACCAACATACTGGACGCATACAAAAATTACAGCAAAAATAATGTAAAGGAGGTTATTAGCAAGTTCGAAGAAGTCAGAGCAAGAGGAAGAAAGAGAACTATGGTAGGATAGAGAAGCTGCAAATAAAAGGGATAAATAAGTTTGAGCTTGTTTTATTTATACACCATTAAAAAATGAGAGAAACCATTTTAGCCCTTTAAAAGGCTTTAAGCATTGGGTCAAATTATTGCCGCTGATTCTAAAACCAAATATGCAAGCAGTTTTTGCGTGTGTCATCAACACCACATAAATATTGCATGAATACAATCACAACTCTATATGTAGTAGTTCTGTGTGGTGCACAAACATACTTTGTATCAAGTCCATTGCGGTGAAAACGTTAAAAATCAGAGTCGGAATCACTCTCCTCACTATTATCAGTTGTCCAATCCTCGGAATCTGAATTCTCGTCTTTTTCATACCTCCCAATAATATCATCAATTATATCATCAGACTTGTATTCCATGTCATAATACTCGTTCTCTGTGTTTTTGACAAGGTCTTCCCACTTCTGATACTCCGTTGAAGAATATTCTGAATACATTTGGCCCCAGATTTTTCTCTTTTCCTCTACTGATGCATCATTATGGCTGTCTACTATCCTTTTCCTTATGTCTTCCCAGATATCCTCGAGTGGGTTAAGTTCTGCATGAATTGGAGGTATTCGCAACACTTTATGCCCGAGGCTTTTTAGCGCTTCGTCAACTGCATAAACTGGCTTAGAATGAGTCTTTTTAACAAGCTCGAGTAGAAATACTTTATGCAAATCTTTTTCATAAGCAACATTATGTATTTTCAACCAATTTTCAATATCAGTTTTAGGTGTAAACATATCTTTAGGCTTCTTGTGTTTCTGAATGCTATGGTGCCTTACACTGCTAATGGCGATCACAGAATTCGGTTCTAACTTATCCTTTAGATTCTCAGCGACCCATTTTTCAAATTTAGGCGTGTTTCGACCGAAATGATCAGCAAATTCATGGTTGGCTTTTTCTATTGTGAATGAACCGTTGATCATACAGTTTGGACCGCTAACATGTAGTATTACCAAGCGTTCTTTTTTTGAAATTTTTGGCAACTCTAATCTTAGACAATGATCACGTTTTTTGGCTACGTCACTGGATTCCATATATGTTTCGTGCATAAAATAAACTTTTCGATTCTCAGCTCTGCATTCTTTGATCTGTCGCAAGTACTTAATCCGTTTACAGCCAAGAGTACTTTTCTCGACTAGAAGATGTCTGCGCGAGGGCGACTGACACCGGATGTGACGGTAACCAAGTTCGTGTAGAAGTTTCTTTAAATATTTAGGTTCGAACTCTACTTCATCTTCTAATATTTCTGATAATTCCCACAGAGTAGGCACTTCCTTTTCCCTTTCGTAATACTCAAAGATTTTCTTTCTTACGATTCCGGCGCTAATGCTGTTCACAACTTTATTTCTGCTTCTAGTCTTCCTCATTTCACACGACTTTTTTTTCCCTTTCACTTTTTCATTCATGCTGTTTGCTGATGCTGAAACAGGAGTTAAAAAATAACGGCCGGTATGACTTGAGCCCTAATATGGGATTGACACGGCAAGATCGGCAAGGGATTCCGGATTTGGCTAACCTAACCATCAGACCCATCCCATCAGTAACCATTAATGAAATAAATGACACTTCAGACACTTGACAGAAAAGTTTCAAAACTTAGGCAGTTACAATAGGCAAGTTTAAAAAAATTAAGATGGCGCCTATGTGAAGCTTGGACAGTTGGACACTGACACGATAATACGATTAATGAGAGGTAGGGCACAGCGATGACCATCACGCTTGAATCTGGGGCAGCCCAACTGGGGAAGTACCTCCTCCTTACAGAAGACCACAGCCATAATAGCACTGCTACCCTTCAGGTATGTAGTGCTGTGTTCCTGATGGTGAGTAAGGTTCCCAGAGCTCCAACCCCCCTTAAAGGCCGGCAACGCGCTTGTGACTCATCTGGTGTTGCGGGTGCCTATGGGCGACGGTAATTGCTTACCACCAGGCAATCCGTCTGCTCGTTTGCCGCATATGTCATAAAAAAAAAAAAAAAAAAACGATAAAAAAAATAGCATTGGGCTAGATTTGGGAGATTGGTTACTTAAGACCCAATTCTATGATCTAGAAAAATATTATACATGTAATCCTTGTTAAAATGGTTTATAAATCATGTATAAATACTATTTAATTTATAACATTAAACTAAGTAAAAATATTTGAAGCAAACACAAAACGCGCTGTCATTTTTGACATTTTTTACTCGTGAGGTTTGCATTCTGGTAGAGGCTACTATCGCTATTTTATTTACAACATATATCTAAAGTAAATTTTGTGATCCTTAATATAATTCAACAAAGATTATAATTCCGGAAGGAAACAGTAACTTCTATGAACAAATAAAGTTTGCACTGTTTGCATGGCATATGGGATGACAAACATCTGCGATCTATTTTCATATAAATCGTATCTTTGTTTTGCTTAAAAAATCCTTATATTAACGATTATTTCACGCATTTTAAACAGCGAAGTCATGTGAAACGTTTCGTTATTGTCGATAAATCGAGTTCAATGTCGAGAATAAAGAAACTAACGGGTTCGTTTCGCTACACACAATGGGACCCGTGCCTCATCGTGGCCCAGATAGTGGCCGTGCAGTCGGTGCTGTACCTCACCCTGAGTCTGCTGATGGCCGTCATGCAGGATCTGACTGGATCCACGAGGACTTTAGATCATATCTTTGAATATCATGTGAGTAGTGAACTGCACCCAGCTGTTGCATACAACTAGGAGATCCTTATTACCCGTAATTAGTGATTTATCTAGTAGAAATAAACTTATCTCCTAGTAGCCTAGACATTTTGAAAACATAACAACATAACATAAATTAAATACATGACCGGTCTGGCCTAGTGGGTAGTGACCCTGCCTATGAAGCCGATGGTCCTGGGTTCGATTCCCAGTCAGGGCATTTATTTGTGATGAGCACAAATATTTGTTCCTGAGTCATGGGTGTTTTCTATATTTTTAAGTATTTATATGTATCTATCAATTATATATATCATCGTCTAGTACCTACAACATAAGCCTTACTGAGCTTACCGTAGGACTAGGTCGATTTGTGTCAGATTGTCCTGAAATATTTATTTATTTAAATACCTATTATTTATTGCATAACTCAATTAACACTTTTGCAACCAAGAACCCGCCTGTCAGGCACACTGCTCGTAGGCATGTAGCCGATAACATTCGAAAACCCGTATGTAGCGATGTCATAGCGCCGCGTAGAGCTCGGTTTCTACAGTGTTAAATAAAAAAAACAGGAGAAGTTACAAAAATAGAGGTATAATAATGAGTGGTTTTATCACTGAAAAGCGATCTCTTTCAGACAACCTTCCTAATATTGAAAAATGTTAAACCTTCCTTGCTTGAACACTGAATATATAAAATAAAAATTAAAGCCTTTCACCTTCCACTGAGAAAAAAACAGTCAAGTTACAAAAAAGTAAACACCCATGACTTGAGAACAAATATCTGTGCTCAACACACAAATTTATGCTCTGACTGGGATTTGAATTTGAACCCAGGACCATCGGCTTCATAGGCAGGGTCACTACCCACTAGGCCAGACCGGTTGTCAGTATATTTGGCACTATATAGGAAATGAACTTTGTAACATATATTGCATAAATATTATAGTATGATGCTAAAGAAAGTATCATACTATACTATTTGATATAACTTATATATTATAGTTGTTTTTTTTTTCGTGAATTTATACAAAGACAATTTTATATATGCATTTTATAAGATATACATATGAATCACCATAATACTGAGATTATTTAAAAAAACTATTTATGAGATTGGTAAACCATTGACAAAAAAGCCTCTAGACTATCATTGGTTTTATATTCTGTTGTTGTTTTTTCTAAAACATTTTAAATATGGCTTCATAAAATATATATTGACAGTAGTAATATATGAAAAACTTAGGCCCTTTACACACTGCGACTTTTAGCAGCGATGCTTTCGCGATGCAGCATCGATGCAGTCGCAAATGGTCCACCTTTACACACTTGCGCTACTTTAAGTATCGATACAGTCACGATGCTGTCGCGATACAGTCACGATACAGTAGCGATGCTGTCGCGATGCAGAAGCTGGCCATTTAACTGTAGCGATGCAGTATCAATGCAGCATCGATGCAATCGCGATGCAGCATCGCTACTGTATCGCGTTAGCATCGCAGCTGTATCGATGCTAACGTGAGCCTCGACGCGAAACGTATTTTGATCTGTCATTCATTGACTGCCACAGCGCTATGAGTTCGATTGCAACTGTTAATCACGCTCTCTGTATTATTACCCTTAAAAAAGAAATGTAAACGCAAACAGAGGAAGTATTTGGTCCACCCATTTACAAGTGAAGTGGTCATTATGTATCATATGTCAGTAGCTAGCTCTAAAATCAGGTAGCTGCTTTTAGAACTGCTTTATCAGTAGATTTGGCAAACTGTCCACTACCCCGCGTCTGCAATTCTGCATCGATGCTAACGCGCGTCTGTATCGATGCTGTCGCGCGTGTGTATCGATGCTAACGCGCAACTGTATCGATACTAACGCGCGACAGCATCTATTCAGAATTGCTGGTGTTGCGGTGTTGCGATGCAGTCGTGCGTTTTTGAAACGCTTTGAGACTGCATCGCTGCTAAAAGTCGCAGTGTGTAAGGGACCTTAGCTAAAGCACCGGGCCTGTGTAGTAGTTACGTCTGTACATGCATGTCTGCGTTATACATTCAAATGTTGACATAAGTTTGAAATTAATTCTCTGCACCATTAATCAATTATATAGACATGGTGCTTAAGTTTATACCCTATAATATCATAAATATTTTCAATAAATAGTAATTTAGTATATTATATATTTTCAGGAGCTACATGTCCGAGACAGTGAGGGTCGCTCGGTGATCACAGCATTTGTAACTAATGCAATATTTGGAGCCATTGCACTGTGGCTGATTGTCGGGAGGACTAAGCTGTGCTTAGATTTTAGGTAATAGGCTAGTTGACTGTTTTATTTTTATTTTATCAATCGATCCCTTTCGTTCTAGGGATGAAATGTCTGTATGGGAGTAATGGCCTTAAAACTACACAAAAGCCAGAAATGAGCGTCAAAGTCTGACATTCGTATTTCCCGCGAAAACGATCCTTACAAAATGATGAGAACGTATGACGTCACTTATTCCTAGCCGCGCTCTCTAAAGTATGGAGAAATAATTAAATTGCTACCGCGAAATATTGCGTTTTTGTATATAATTGCCTTACAATTTATTTTGCAGTAAACTGCGAGAATTTGATGGGTACCACGGTTTTTTGAAATAATTTCGAATAAGTATTTATATTCCAATTTAATTTTAATTGATTATTTTCGTTATTGTGAACCAATTTCACTTAATTTTATTATTTTACTTAATATGTGTCAACATCCCTATTATGGTTAATACTCTTGTTACTGAACCAGCGTGCTTCCTCGACCTGTCTATACTTACCATCAGTTGTGCTGAGGTCAAACGCTGGGCACAGCTGGTTTAATAAAATGTCTATTAACGAAAACCTTTTTATGTATCTGTTAGTATTCCGTCTCAAAATATAATCTATATCTGTGTCTAAATTATATATTTCGATTATTTCAGCTGTACATACCACTTTATCCACTTATTCATCTGCTGGTGCTACAACGGAGCCTTCCCGGTGACTTTCTCCTGGTGGACCCTGAACGTGGTCTGTGCAGCCATCACCTGTGTCACCGGGGAGTTCCTGTGTCTCCGGACCGAGCTGCAGGCCATACCTCTCAGCATGGCTAAGGTGGACTTATGAAGACTGTTCAGCCATTGTTAGGCTATTAAACTGTACAGGAGTTTTGAAGTGTGTCGTATAATCTCGATTGTCATGACTGGTGTACGGACATGTGGTGGCAATTTGGACAGAGCGGGCAGTGGAGTCGCTTAAAATGTACTATTTTATTTAAAATGCCTAAATATAACTGGGTGCAAAGGAAATCGAAAAAGGCATTGATTAAATTATGGTCTAGAGAAAAAAAGAGGACCTGCGATGACCCAGATATGGGACAGGCATTGATTGGCTACATAAAAAAACATGGACACATTTTCTCCTATCAGGCTCGAAAGAACTCATGATCAGTCTAGGACAAGTCATCGCAAAACAATCGCAACACGGCAATAGAACAAGATTAATAGAATCGCATTATGTACAGTCGTATTATTTAATTATATTTTTCAATGACATTTATTACTGCAACACAAAATTCACCATACGTGTGTGAAGGTGTTTATTTACATTTTTTTAATGCTGAACGTTGCATTGTATTTATTTGAACCATATTTATAATATTTAGAAATTTAAGTAAATAAATGTATTAATTTTTAAATTAAACCATTTCCGTTTCAAGCATGCAACTTGGACCAGTCCATGACAGATATGCGACTAAAAAGGTCAAATATAAAATTAAAATAATATCCGCTTTATATAATAATAATAAGTCCACGGACTAGCAAGCGCAACGTAGGACGTCCACCCACAAGATAGACAGACGACCTCATTAAAGTCGCCGGAAGACGCTGGATGCAGGTTGCTTCCAACCAGTACATGTGGAGATCCAAGGGGCAGGCCTATGTTCAGCAGTGGACGTCTTATGGCTGAGATGATGATGATGATGAATCATAAGTCTCGAGCCTTGTTCCATGTCCATATCTGTTTCTGCGATGACTCGTCCGAGCCCTGCTTCATGATTCTGAAAAATCCAAATAAAAAAATGTTGAGTATAAAAATAAAATAAAAGTTTGTAGATAAACGCCTCCATTTCCTGCTCTATTCAAAATGCCACCAGTTTTTTTTTTTAATTTAATATAACTGATATTTTGATATAAATGTATAATAAGAACAATCTTACACACATCAACCCATTTGTGGGCCCCTATTGATGGCAACGCCGTCTAGTCTACGCAATGCAATTAAAACAAATAGCCCATAAACCTCTATAATATAAAAAAAATATTTCTGGACAATCTTACACAAATAGACCTAGTCCTACGGTAAGCTCAGTAATGCTTGTGTTGTAGGTACAAGACGACGATATATATAATACATAGAAACATATAAATACTTAAATACATAGAAAACATCCATGACTCAAGAACAAATATCTGTGCTCATCACACAAATAAATGCCCCGACTGGGATTCGAACCCAGGACCATCGGCTTCATAGGCAGGGTCACTACGCACTAGGCCAGACCGGTCGTCAATCTGTATTGAAACAATCACGGCACGAGGGTTAAAGCCGATTCTCGCCGGCTTAACTAATGTTGTCTCAGTTTAACAGTTTTCTTTAGACTCATGAAGAATCTAACTCCGTCTTGCCTACGAAAAAAAATTGGCGCCCCGCCACAGGCAGTTGGAAATGATGGTATGGTTTTTTTTTTATGACAAAAGGTGGCAAACGAGCAGACAGATTGACTGATGGTAAGCAATTACCGTCGCCCATGGGCACCCGCAACACCAGGGGAATCACAAGCGCGTTGCCGACCTTTAAGGGGGGTTGGAGCTCTGGGAACCTTACTCACCATCAGGAACACAACACTACATACTTGAAAGGTAGCAGTGCTATTATGGCTGTGGTCTTCTGTAAGGAGGAGGTACTTCCCCAGAATCAAACGTGATGGTACTTCGCTGTGCCCTACGTTGGACGTAGTTTAAGGACATACCCGGGTCCAAATTACCAGTCCTTTTAAATAAACTAATCAATACATAAATTGTGTCAAAGTGTAAATAGACTTAGTGTAAATACGTGTATAGTTACAAGCGGATAAGCTCACGTGTACCTATATCGCACTAGTTGTTTCGGGTAAGCTCTGGTAATCATTTTCAGGCGTAGTCAGGACATCGCTCCAGCGAAACAAGTAGCCTAGTGCGATATAATTACACGTGAGTTGCCACTAGACAGTCAATATGACCTATCAATTTCCAATTATTGATAAGAATATTAATATTGGTTGTGATTTTTAATTTATCTTTAATATAAATAAAATATAAGCCAAAATATCAACCAAGATATTGCGTTTGACGTTTCAAATGTGTCACTTCGTTCGTGGTTACCATGTGTGGTTATGTATGTAACTTCTAATTGAAATGACCTTCCGGTTGAGCCTTAAAAAGGCGAAGATGTCTTGAGATTTTTTTTGTTTTTTGTTGTTTAACGTTGTTTAGTGTGTAATATCGATAGCTTATTACCAGAGCCCGGAAAATCCATAGCAAAACAAAAGACTGTCGCAATCAAACTAGTTTTAGAAACATTTTTTTATCGATATCGAGTAAGTTTTGTCTAAAAAAAATCATACCGATATGTTTTGGTATTGATCTAACGGAGTATTGTGCAGCTAATGAAGAATTGATCTCAAAACGTTTCACCACTATTTGGTCAACACCCGGCAGTCCCGGGGCCTCGTGGCTTTGTGTTAAGTCCAGCTACCACTTTACAGAACGCAAGGCCTACCGTACACTGGCATGTTCTAAGAACAAACTTGTTATGTTATTCGATTGATTTCCTACAATTTGACACTAGCGAAATCATCAGAATCGAAATAAGCCATTTTTTTAAACTATCTATCAAAGTAAAATAATGAGCTATTTATTTATGAAAATCCAAACGATTTGTAACTACTTATTTCAATAAAATCTTGTAATATTTACAGTACGCAAATAAAATATGTTTATCTACGTACATGTCATAAGTGCTCTAAAAAGCGTCCAGAAACCGTGGGCAATGACCAGCATTACCAACCATCAGAAAGATTTTAGTAGGTAATGTTAACATTACCTACTGAAATCAGTAGGTTATGAATTTAAATTTGGAACAGCTGTCAAATTCAAGTGGGGTTTCTATTCTAGTATCTATAGATATTAAAACAGTCATTGATACGAAACGCCAATTCGTTATGTTTTTTTTATTATAAATCGAACGACATTTGAACTCGAGTGACAATAGAATAGGGAGTTCATTCGCTTGTCTATGGTATTAAAAAAATATTTGACTGAGATACGAAATACGCAACGCCGCCATTCCAAGCTGTCATTTGTTTTGTTCGTTGACTTTTGTTGTTTCAAGTAACACTAGTAATAATGCAGGTCATGTCCCTACGGTTCCTGAACCCATCTTAAAACACTTATGATATGTGTGTAGATAAAGTAGTGTATGCATCTATACATAATTAGGCATTACAACACTCGTGTGATATTATTATGAAACTCGCCTTCGGCTCGTTTCATAAACCCACACTCTTGTTGTAATGCCCTTCATTATGCACAGATACATAAACTACTATAATCTACACACATTATAAACCCTCTTTAATGCGTTCAAAAATCGCATATTACGACTAGCATAATGACAAACTCCTTCATTACAATAATTTTCTTATCTGTGAAAATGTTATTATAGCTCCATAATAAGCAAACATTCGATGCTATTATGACTTTCAAATTTCGAACGTCACTAAAACAAAACAATTGGTTACTTACTATAGAAACTATATGAGAATTGGGCTTGACTCTAGAATGTCTCTGAATTAAAAAAAACTTCTAAAAAAGTTTTCATTCGCCGCCATTACTAATGTTCATTTGACTTTTCGTTTGCGGTTTTAGAAATTATTATTGAGAGCTTATATTGTGTGTAGATAAAGCAGTGTATGTCACTGTACATAATTAGGCATAAAAATACTCGTTTGATGTTATTATGAAACGAAGCGAAGCTGAGTTTCATAAAACCAAACTTGTATTTTTATGCCTTACATTATGTAGCAGTAACATAAACTACTATTATGTACCTATAGTATCAACCTATGTAACTTTATAATATAATTTCAAATATTAATTTAATTAACTTATTATGTATTTATTTTCGTTTAACTCCCAAAGTCAAAGTGGATTGTTGTGTAAATAAATACTATTTTTAAGTAATAATATTTTATTATTTCTACCCAACACATTATTTAACATACATTGAATGCCCAAACAGGCTAGTCCATAGTGAGGTAAGGCACCCGAAATATATGGGCATTTATTCAAAATGTACAGTCGGCAATAAAAACATGTACCAAAAAGCACATTTATGGCAAATAATTTGGGCGCGGAACCTTTAAATAATTTGCGAATCAAAAGAAATGACTAATGTCTATCACAATCTAGTAGGAATAATGACTGGAGAACGCATCCGCGAGCGCCAGTAAGGGACAAGACAAAGATATTCTGACTTTTGTAGCCCAAAATGTAACAATTCACAGGGCATTAGTTAACAAAAATATTAGCTTATTCTGTATTAATTACCGCAACTTTGGTTGAAAACCCAAGAAAACTCCAATTGTATTTGTTTGTTGCCCTCCAACTTTGACAGTTCTGAGCATAGAAGTAGTAAACCTACAGAAGGAATCCACCGATACAACGAGTTGTGACGCGTAATGGCGGCCGCTTTACATGTGTGCGTATTTCCGTGTGGTGCCAGTTAAAAAATATATCCCAATTTCAGATTAAATATTTTAGTATAAAAATGTGTTATGATGAATATACATATCTGTTAAATAAAACGACGATATGCGTATGATTTAATAAATATAGTAAAATATATTTCAGAAGCGGCGAATTTAACGAAAAACAGCAAAACTCACTAATATTAAATTGATAAAAGTACACGATGTAAATGTGTGTGTTTTCTCACTCTTCTCGACCCGATACTATAATTTCAAGCACTTTTACTATACATATTTATTAATTATGAGGCACAGCAGTGGCCCGCCAAGACAAAAAAAAACTACTGAATTTCAAATCCTCATAGGTTTATCCCAGATAAAACATTTACAGGAGAAAATGTGATTAGTAAGGGAATATAATGAACAAAAAAACAAATATACTTTTTTTGTTTGACTAAACTCTCAAATTTTTAATTTTATGTACGTATTTACTTAAAACACAACGAGTTGGCCATAGAGGTCTATTGAATGTTCTGACTTACCTACTTAGTATGAAACAGCCAAGCCAATAATTTTTAAACCAAGAAGTAGTATCCTACACTACTTAAAGATATTCATAGCCTTTATTTGCAATTTCATAACTAAGATTGCAAAACAACTGATCGCATAGTTAAATTATGACGATTTGTCGTGACAATTTATGGTGGTAGTGTATAGGGGTTTACCGTAGTCTTTAAAAAACTTATTAAAATGAAAAACTGGTTGCAATTACATAGGTGATACAAATAGGGTTATAATTTGCAAAAGAACACTATGTACTTTTTTTTGGTAAAGAACGTTATTTAATAAAATTATAAAATTTTAATCAACATTATTGGTATCCATTCGTTTACAGTTTTGATAAATAAAAGAACATAGAAATAAATTACAAAACAAAAATTAAATTAAACTAAACTTAAAAACCTGTACCTACACCAAACCCGCTCCGCGCTCATACATAATAGTTAACAATATGGAACATCAATTACCCTACGTTCGGGAAATTTCTCCGATTTTGATTGACCCGATTGTCTGGCAAAACAGATGGCGTGAAGTAAACAGCTAGCGAATTTACTAATTTTTAATGTAATTACGTGGTTAATTGTTTTTTTTTTTTTTTTTTTTTTTATTTTTAATTTATTTAGAACACATACAGTCATATAAATACATAAGTTCAAAAGTGCATACTTGCATAGTACGCACGACAATTAAATTGTTGTAACAAAAAGACCTGGAGGTTCATAACGTATGATTCAATAAATAGGTGAACAAGCATAAGCATAAGCATTAGGCCCAGAGTAGAAACATACAGTAAATATTATTGTAGCACTATGATTTGAACATAAAAAGTAAAATAATAGGTACTCAAATAACAATGCAAACAAAAGAAGAAAAACACACTTGTAAACCGACTTCCAAAAAAAAAAAAATTTTTTTTTTTCTTTTCTTTTTTTTTTATTTATTTATTTATTTTTATTTTTTTTCTTTTTTTCTTTGATATGACTATTCCTGGAAACTAATTATGCACTGGAAGAGACATATGTAGTTATAATAAAATATTTTTTAAATTATATTTAAGATTATTCAGTGAACTGTTAAAGGGGTCAATCCCGCTAAGGTGTTTATTACAATATTTGGGTGCTCGCCTGAAAAACGTATGCTGTGCATATTTTTTACTGATGAAAAGGGATTGGGGGAGTTTTTTTGTGTCGATCAGTAGCATTTTTACTTGATCTTACAGCATATGACGGCATATTTTAATATTTTTTGGTCCACTGCGGCGTGCTTTGGCGTTCGGAGGCGACTGTTGGGTGTCCCGCGCATCAAGGCCTTGCGTATGTGTGTGAAGCCCGTAAGTACGAGTCGACCGACGCCATTTGTAATCACAATTTGTTGTTGGCAGCGTGGAGTCTAATAATATTATATAGTCTAAGGTTCTGAGGGTCCATTTTTGGAGGGGAACAAAAATATGTGAGACTATGACCAGGACGGACGGAAATAGCGCCGTCTCTGCCATACCTAAGGAAAGTTACATAAGATCATCTCTTTATATCGTGGTATTAGGTATTATTAGCACGCTCCGTCTAGGTAAATGGTATATCTATGATCACAAATGTGATTCATTTCATCTTATTGATCATCAGATGATCTGATTAGGCAATCGTAAAAAAGTTGTTGAATCACTCTGATATGACGTTGACGGGTGGTGCAGTGCCGGGTGCATTGAGGTTTTCGATAACGAGTATCGAGTTTACTATCTGTGCATCTCGCTTGTACTATATTAGTGCGAACGAGATGCACAGATAGTAAACTCGATACTCGTTATCGAAAACCTCAGTCACAACTCATGGTAAGGGTGCAGAGAGCGTGTTAAATGGCGAAGACGATTACCGCGAAAAACGATATTCGTTTTCTTTCATGATGTCTTAATTGGAGTAAAAGAGAACGATGCTCGAAATATACGAACTTCTATTGTCGACTGTACTTTTTTGCACGATCATCGACTACTCATCGATATGATTCTAAGAGAGAGTTGCTATCATAATAATGAGTGATCGAACTTTTTCCAGTATTTTTGGTGCCATGACGTCAAATGACACATGAGAGCGACCTAGGGTTGACGACGTGTATAATAAATAAATAAATAATAATAAATAATTCGGACATTCTTACACAAATCGACCTAGTCCCACGGTAAGCTCAATAAGGCTTGTGTTGCAGGTACTAGACAATGATATATATAATAAATAGATACAAATAAATACTTACATACATTGAAACCAACTATGACCCAGGAACAAATATCTGTGCTTATCACATGCCCTGACTGGGAATCGAACCCAGGACCTTCGGCTTCATAGGCAGGGTCACTACCCACTAGGCCAGAGCGGTAGTCTAATGTAATGCTGTGTTGCATTGTTCTTCAAAATAATAAATAAATAATGTAAGTATTTAAACATGTAAATATGTTATTTAAGTGATATCACGGCAGACAGCATGATTATACAGTAACTAAATTAAATAATATTGACTGTAATTCAGATTTGTTTTATACGCTATTTATTTTTATTTTTGATTCCATTTGATTCTTGGTTCATACAGTGTGATACTGGACACTACTGACAACCCTAGCACTGCACCAAGAATGCTGGAAAAACTATGATCACTGATAAATTGATAATAATATTGTATTGTCACCGAACTTACATAAGTGTTCTAAATTTCAGCTGTCGGAACGATATCAGCTTCAACAATGAGTTGCAAGATTTCATCAGAACATGCTTTTACATTGCAAGAAACTAATATTTAAAGACTCATAAGGTTTAAATAGGTGACTTTGAAATAAGAAGGCTCAAAGTCACCCAAAGAGCAATGGACAGGGCTATGTTGGGAGTGTCCCTGCGTGATCGCATCAGGAATCATTTCATCCGCAGTAGAACCAAGGGTACCGATATAGCCCTCCGAATCGCCAAACTTAAGTGGCAGTGGGCGGGGCACATTGCGCGAAGAACCGATGGCCGGTGGGGCGGAAAGGTTCTGGAGTGGCGACCACGAACTGGAAGACGCAGCGTAGGTAGGCCTCACACAAGGTGGACCGACGACCTAGTTAGAGTCGCGGGATACCGCTGGATGTGGAAGGCGCAGGATCGGTCTTCTTGGGCCGTTCGGGGGAGGCCTATGTCCAGCAGGGGACGTCTTTCGGCTGACATGATGATGATGATGATGATGATGAAGGTTTAAATAATACAATATAAATCTTCTTCTTCATATCCTTCGTTCTACCACCGAACGTCCAGACGAGGGGAGCGGTTTCATCCTTACTCCGCGTTTAGACATGCTGGCTCGTCACTCGCCTCGCTATTTGTCAAACGTTCGACGAGACTTTGCCTATACAAAAACTCGATGCGAGGGCGAGAGGAATAGCGAGACGTCCGTGTACACATGCGTGCTCGTGTTTCGCCTCGCCATTCGTCTCGCTATTCGCGCGAATGTGTGGCGGCAGCATTACGTCGTGAATATACGGGAAACCTCGGCAGGGACTGAACATTCCACAGCCGGAGTGTTCGCGGAAGGAAATTCCTCTTAAACCGCTTAGTGCGCGACCCTTTAGGCTCCAGGGTGTGAGGATGACTGCACTGCCGGTGAGCGGTGCGGTGGTAGAAAGCGGCTGTTGGCATCATGTCGAACAGTTCTTCAGAGCACAACCCATTGTACAAGCGATAGAATACACATAGGGAGGAAAAGTCTCTCCTTAGAATATTCGATTCATTCGCATGAAGCGGTTCGCTTCTACCTTCCTAATGCGGACTGCTAAGGATTCGAATTCGCTCCCTACGTCTGTATTCCCGGAACATATAATTTAGGTCTCTTCAAGGCAAGAGTGAGACTGTTACTGAACCAGCGTGCTACACCCTCTACCTCGTCGTCACTTACCATCAGGTGTGACTGAGGTCAAACGCTGGTCAGTCTTGTTTAAAAAAAAAGACTCAAAGGCTCAATATAATAAGGCCGTTGTCGGACGTCAGACCGACAACATCTCAAGCATCTCCTGAGGATGCCTCGTAGAGAGGCGAAACACGTGTCGAGTTTTGGTATTATTGGTGGTGGTTTGTTATATTTATTTGCGTATTTAATTTTGCGGTGGGAGGGAGGGAACATTAATGCATGAAAAAAATACGCAAGTAAATACGGGTTGGCACTGATTGACTAGCACGTTATTAAACAGCGGAATAGCAAAGTAATATTATTGTTGGATAAATTAAACATTAAATAAACGTGAGTAGAGCCGTGTTAATGTTTAATTTATCAGACATGTCTCACGTAAGTTTAAATACAAATAATATTATTGTTGTTAATAGGCAATTTTTTTTTTTTTTTTTTGTTATGTCACTATCGTTCGTGAGTTTGTTTATGAGTTATAGTAGTAGGGTAGTAGATAAAAATGTTTCATATCATTGTTTACAAAAAACTCCCCCATCAATCAACATATGAACAAGATAATGTTACCAACATCAGTATGAAAGATTTTACTTGACATATTTAAAACATTGATATCCCTTTATCCGTAAGTGGCACTTGAAGGTCATAAACAATATAAGTATATATTTGACAAAATGCAACATATAGAGTTTTTTTACAGGCCTTAAAATAACTTTTCCCCTCTCTAGCTCGTAAATCGCTTGGTTATCCTTTATTACAAGATGGTAAAAACGCATTTAATCCGCTAGTGATTAAAGTAAGTTGACCTTGAAGTATACTTACAAATCTTACAATTCACTTCTCATAGCTCTTATTGCTATGGTTTTAAAGTCTAAATTCGCGAAGTACAGCTCACTTGCCCCCGCGGCGGCGGCGGGCGCGGGCGAGCCTCGCTAACGCACCGAGTTGAAAATCGAATTAGAACATTCGAAAATCGTACTGGCCACCACAAGCTAACCAAGCTAAAGGCACCTTTTGTAAAAATGTTGAATGTATCTAAACGCAAAGAAAAAGTCAATGCGATTTCAAAACCTTTTTTTTACATGTTTCACTTTCCTCGCTGTAGTGAGGGGAAAAGTTTTGTGTTACACACGGGTGCAATTGTAATTTACTTCTCGTGTATTGAAACACTCGCTACGCTCAGGATTCTATTTTAAAACCACTTGCTTTGCTCGTGGTTAAACTATAGAATCCATTCGCATGCTCGAGTTTCAATCCCACACTCGCAGTTAAAATACAACTTTGCAACCTTGTATAAAAAATAACTATTTTTTTATGACATAGGCGGGAAACGAGCAGACGGATTGCCTGGTGGTAAGCAATTACGGACAACGGTGGATGTATCGACGAAGTGAAGAGGAGTATGGCTCATTTCTAGATCTGCAATGGAAAAGTTGAGCAAAATATGGAGAAAACGCAACATATACAGAGCCATGAAAATCCGGCACTTGTGTTCCCTATATTCTTGTACGCCGCAGAAACGTGGACTCTGAGGGACGTAGGAAAGAAAAAGATAGACGCTCTAGAGATGTGGTGCTGGAGGAGAATGCTTGGAGTATCGTGGACTGAATCGCACCAACGAGTCTGTACATCGAGAACTCGGCATCAAGCAGCGTTTGTCATCTTTGGTACAGTCTCGGATCCTCACCTTTTTTGGTCACGTATGCCGCCGAGGCGCGGTGGCTATTGAGCGACTTGTGGTCCAGGGAAAGGTTGGGGGTACCAGACCGCGTGGAAGATCTCCTATGAGGTGGACTGACCAGATAAAAGTGGCAGTAAATGGCTCATCATCACTGTATGAATGCACGAGGAGGGCGGCCATCAGAGAGGAGTGGTGGCGTGTTGTTAAGCTTGCCACCAACACCTGAAGTGATGACCACGACCACTCTGTCAAGAGAAAGAAGAAGAAGCAATTACCATCGTCTATGGGCACTCGCAACACCATGACAAGCGCGTTGCCGGCCTTTAAGGGGAGTTGGAGCTTTGGGAACCTTACTCACCATCAAGAACACAACACTACATACCTGAAAGGTAGCAGTGCTATTATGGCTGTGGTCTTCTGTAAGGAGGAGGTACTTCCCCAGTTGGGCTGCTCCAGACTCAAGCGTGATGGTCATCGCTGTGCCCTACCTCTCATTGTTGGACGTAGTTTAAGGACATACCCGGTCCAACCTGCATCATCTCATCTAGTCGTCCACTGTTGCACACAGGCCTCCTCCAAATATGACTTGTATCATCTTGGGGGCAGTTGCCATTGCCGGCACGCTTAGCAGGCGGGTTGGCGACCGCAGTAGCTGTAGATTGTGTTTCGACGGACGCTGCTGCCAGTCCGTAGGATTTTTCCCTTTGTCGCCTCTTACGCCCCCCTCGGGAGATGGGGTGGTGCTATTCTAGTCAGCCGACATCACACAGCAAACGGCTGGACATAGGCCTCCCCCAAATATCATCTTGGGGGTAGTTGCTATAGTCGCCACGCTTAGCAGGCGCAGTAGTTGTAGATTGGGTGTCGACGCTGCGCTGCCCATTCTTCGTTTTGTTCTTGAACTTGAATCATCTTGGAGGTGTTTGTGTAAATTTAAACCTATTATTTTAATCAAATTAATATTAAAAGTTATTCCACTAGATAAACGCCATGGAAAGAAAATATATACCTACGACCTAGTTTAATGTGTGTAGGGCTCTGTCTATGAAACCCATAGTCCTGGGTAGGTTTGAATCCCAGTAAGGGCATTTATTTGTGTGATCAGTACTGATTTTAGTTTCTTATTAGGTTTGAGTGTTTTCTTTGTATTAAAGGGCTTTTATTAACAGTATCAAAACTATCAGATGGCATAAAAATCGTCAGACGGCATCAAAACCGTCAGATGGCATCAAACCATCAGACAGCATCAAAACCGTCAGATGGCATCAAACCATCAGACAGCATCAAAACCGTCAGATGGGATCAAACCATCAGACAGCATCAAAACCGTCATATGGGATCAAACCATCAGGCAGCATCAAAACCGTCAGATGGGATCAAACCATCAGACAGCATCAAAACCGTCATTAGACGTCTCACGACAGAAATTATAACCGGGATCCTTTAGGGACAATAAAAAAAATGCCTACCGACTTTGTTCGGATTAATCCCTGCCGCCTCCTTCCGCCATCGGCATCGTTCTATGCGACAACATTTCCACCCCCACCACCTGGATAGTTGGAAAACCCTGCGGTGCGTTTATCTAGAAACTTCCTGCCTCGCACATCAAAACGTGGAATGATTTGCCGTCAGCGGTATTTCCGGACCGTTACGACCTTCATACCTTCAAGAAAAGAGCGTACCTGCTCTTATAACTCCCCTGGTGTTGCGGGTGCCCATGGGCGACGGTAATTGCTTACCATCAGGCAATCCGTCTGCTCGTTTGCCTCCTTTGTCATTAAAAAACGGGATAGTTACAATTTACGTTAATTTGAATGTGTTTCCGATATTTTAACACTGTTGCAAGCGCCATTCTCACGGAATCATTTATTCCGTGAGTATGGCGCTTAGTAACTACCAAGTTTTTAGTAATAGTTGTAACGTTTAGCGGACTATATACGTTATTGATGATGATGACCAAAGTTTTCGTGTGTCATTGTCAAGATAACATTATCGATACCGGCTGATATATTAAGCTTTATTTTGGTCGGCTTAGGAAAGTATTGTTCAGTCTTCACCATGGAATACATGAAGGCAGTCGTCATTTGGTAAGTTAAAATATTTGATGAAATATTTAAATTGCCAGCTGTAATGCGACACGGTTTTCACGTTGATTTGTCAGGCTGTACGATTTTTATACACAAATATTTTATACCAATGTTTGCGAGCACGTTTAAAAAAAAACTTAAATTACTTAACTACACTAATATTATAAAGGCGAAAGTTTGTGAGTGTGTATGTTTGTTACTTCTTCACGTCTAAACGTATCACGGCTGGAGTGATAATAAAATTTGGTATGGAGTTAGCTGACACCCTGGATTAACACATAGGCTACGTTTTTTCCCTAATAAACCGCGGAGCAGTGTAGTTATACATAAAATAAAAATAATATTATACTATACTATATTATTTTATACTATTTATTTTAATATTATTAATACGGAAGTAAAGTCTGTCTTGTTACCTCTCTTAATTTCTATTTTTTTAAAGTTGATTTTCCTTTGATATGTGTACTGAATAAAATTCTTGTTAGTAAAATGGTCTAAATTCGTAAAGTATGATACGGCCATGCCCCCTGCCGTGTCCTCACTATTATCAGTGCTACCCAGCCTTATCGGTCATAGGATTTTCGCTGCTAAGTTCAGAATCATTCAGTATTAGCCGTCTTATTTACAAGTGAGAAATAGGCCTCAGATCAACTCGCAGGCATATTTCACACATTTCAGCCGTATGCAGTCCACTGCTGGACATAGGCCTCCCACAGATATGACTTGTATTATCTTGGGGGTAGTTGCCATAGTCGCCACGCTTGGCAGGCGGGTTGGCGACCGCAGTAGCTGTAGATTGGGTTTCGATGAACGCTGCTGCCCGTCCGTAGGATTTTTCCCTTTGTCGCCTCTTACGACACCCGCGGGAGGAGATGGAGTGGTGCTATTCTAGTCAGCCGGCATCACACGGCATATTGACTGTAACAATTTGTGTTCAGCGCTGTGGTAGCCACAGCGACAGCTGAACTGCGCTTTCCTGATACCTTCAAGTTTGGAGTCGCCACGGCCGCC
Source organism: Grapholita molesta (assembly GCA_022674325.2). Classification (NCBI taxonomy): domain Eukaryota; kingdom Metazoa; phylum Arthropoda; class Insecta; order Lepidoptera; family Tortricidae; genus Grapholita; species Grapholita molesta. The sequence continues at coordinate 1,214,946 of CP053141.2, read as the reverse complement.
TACCAGATCGAGGGAGCATGGAACGCCAGTGGTAAGTCTCCTCGCTGTGACGAATCATCATGTCCATTCCATACTATAGTTATTTGTTATACAAGGGAGCAAAGTTATTGTGGAGTCAAAACGAACGCCCTGCCCTTTTCTACCTGCTTGTAGGGATGCGTGCCGCAATTTTACTTACCATGCACATGCATAGTACTGTTTCATAGAACAAGCGTGATTCATCGATAAGAAATATCGACTTTAGCCGCATCCTTGCTGACAGCTCGTTTTATTGCCCGGCTGGCACGTTGGTTTTGACTCCAGTATAGTGTTTATATTGAGATTATAGTGTTTATATGCCCGGGGGCGTTGGGAGGGTTTCAAAGTACGAGAAGGGAACACACTTTGCTACCGAGTGAAACACTCAATTTTTCACCTCACTACCGCGATGAAAAAATTAACTATAAAGCTTTAAAAATATATTCATAATATTTGGGATCCATCATTTATCATTTCAAAACATACAATAAAAGAACATCCAACCAGCTCACATCATAAATAAATAATAATAATAATAAATAGTAAATATTTCGGGAAAATCTTACACAAATCGACCTAGTCCTACGGTAAGCTCAGTAAGGCTTGCGTTGTAGGTACTAGACGACGATATATATAATAGATAGATACATATAAATACTTAAATACATAGATAATACCCAGGACTCAGGAACAAATATCAGTCCTAATGGCACAAATAAATGCCCTGACTGGGAATCGAACCCAGGACCATCGGCTTCATAAAATCACTCGATTAGTAATAAACAATTTGTATTAAATTACTTTGCACTTTTGTGAATAAAATGCAACTTTGCTATCTATTTTTAAAGAATAAAACAGTTCTTTCCGAGCTAGTAGGTAGTAGGGGAAATAGTTATTTGTTATACAAGGGTGCAAATTGTATTTTAACTGCGAGTGTGGGATTGAAACTCGAGCAAGCGAATGGATTCTATAGTTTAACCACGAGCAAAGCAAGTGGTTTTAATACAGAATCCTGAGCGTAGCGAGTGTTTCAAAACATGAAAAGTAAATTACAATTGCACCCGTGTGTAACACAAAACTTTTCCCCTCACTACAGCGAGGAAAGTGAAACGTGCAAAAAAACGTTTTAAAATCGCTTGTGGTGGCCAGTACGATTTTGGAATGTTCTACTTCGATTTTCAACTCGGTGCGTTAGCGAGGCTCGCCCGCGCCCGTCGCCGCCGCCGCGGGGGCAAGTGAGCTGTACTTCGCGAATTTAGACTTTAAAACCATAGCAATAAGAGCTATGAGAAGTCAACTTACTTTAATCACTAGTGGATAAAATGCGTTTTTACCCTCTCGTATTAAAGGATAAACAAGCGCTTTACGAGCTAGTGAGGGGAAAAATACAATTTTGCACCCTTGTATAACAAATAACTATTACCTTAGTTCCCTATCATTTTAAAAACAAAAAACGTTACAAATCTGATACATAGTTTCCTGTGCTTCTAACAGTAGAATGAGACAAAAAACTCCGCTCCATTATCCATAATGATAAAACGTATCAGTAGCCCTTCGTATAAAAACATATCTTTTCACAGATAAGGGTGTAAGCATTTGGGACCACTTCGTCCGCGATACTCCAGAGAAGATCAGCGACTTGAGCAATGGCGACGTGGCATGCGACTCCTACAATCTCTGGAGAGATGACATCAAGCTCTTGGAGGACATGAATGTAGACTTCTACAGGTATGCAAAGAAGTTTGAACCTTATATACAGTAGTTGCAGGGTTGCTAGTTTGTCTGTGTTTTACAGGAAACATTTTGGAGAGCGTGCTCAGGAATAGCACGATCTAATTCCACCACCGAACGTCTAGGCGAGGGGAGCGGTTTCATTACGTTGTGAATATTCCATTGATTCGCACGAAGCGATTCGCTTCTACCTTCTTAATGTGGACTAAGGAATGGAATTCGCTCCCTTCGTCTGTATTCCGAAAGATATAATTTGGGTCCTTTCAAGGCAAGAGTGAATAGGCTGTTAATGAACCAGCGTGCTACACCCTCGACCTCGTCGTGACTTACCATCAGAACATCCGTCAGCACTTTTTGACTAGAGGATTATTTGACAGACAAACATGTATGGCCCAAACTAGAAACTATAACTAAACCGCCCAACATTTAATTCATCAATTGTATGTACTGCCAGATTATTTAGGTGACACAGTTCAGGTAAAAAACCATACGGGCACCAAAAGCATGTCTATTTCATGCAAAATTTTGATATTTTGTTATTTACTCTTATATCATATGTATTTTTTAATTTGTTTAGATATGTTGTCTGTATGTCTCTGTCTCTGTGACATGCCTTTTTGAAAGTTTTCTTACCTGAGCTATGTCATTGTAGAGGCAGTACTAAAGGATGAACTAAACGCATGGGACGTTTCCAAAGTTGCGAAAGTTTCCACATGAGAATTTCTCGGTAACATCTGAGAATGTTCTCGAGAAATAAAATTTATCGAAACACCTAATAACTTCGTAGCTTATACCATGAACATTCACGATAGTTTAGGTGTACCTAATCATTATTTTACGAGCCGTATTCCAATCTATTCCAGTTATAAAATTAACTTATCATTTATCAACCAAATTGCTAACTGTAATAGACAATAATATATGCATAATAACATAAAGTCCTAAGTCATGCCTATTTAAACTTTATTCCAAGTACATTCTCTTGTTGTTTGCTCAATGAGCTATGGATAGAGCTATGCTCGGAGTTTTTCTACGTGATCGACTCAGAAATGAGGAGATCCGTAGGCTAACTAAAGTCACCGACATAGCCCGCCGGGTTAGCATTAGCAAGCTGAAGTGGCAAAGGCAGGCCACATTGCACGCAGAGAAAATGGCCGATGGGGTCGAAAAGTGCTCTAGTGGAGACCACGGACTAGCAAGCGCAGCGTAAGATGTCCACCCACAACATGAACAGACGACCTCATTAAGGTCGCTGGAAGACGCTGGATGCAGGTCGCTTCCAACCGGTACATGTGGAGGTCCAAGGGGAGGCCTATATTCAGCAGTGGACGTCTTATGGCTGAGATGATGATGATGATATTCTCTTATTTAAACAATAAGTTTCATGTTGCAGGAATGTTCCCAAGAACGTTTCTGCTTTTTGGGAATGTTCTGCAGTTTGTAGAATGTTAATAATATAAAGAATGAATCTTTCTTCTCATCTATTCCAATTAAGGAATAATTTGAGTGACAGAGACAACCACTTGGTAGTAATGTGTACTCATATATTCTACTTGAAATCCTCAGATTCTCAATTTCCTGGCCACGCGTGTTACCAACCGGCTACCCTAACTACGTGAGCGAAGACGGCGCCCGGTACTATGGGAACCTGATCGATGGTCTTCTGGAGAAGGGCATAGAGCCGGTTGTGACGTTGTACCACTGGGACCTGCCGCAAAATCTCCAGGAGTTGGGTAAGTGCATTGGCGTATCCATAGATATTGTTCAGGGGGCTGGCCTCTAACATCTATAATATGAATGTAAATAAATATTTCGGGACAATCTGACACAAATCAACCTAGTCCTACGGTAAGCTCAGTAAGGCTTGTGTTGTAGGTACTAGACGACGATATATATAATTGATAGATACATATAAATACTTAAACACATAGAAAACACCCATGACTCAGGAACAAATATCTGTGCTCATCGCACAAATAAATGCCCTGACTGGGAATCGAACCCAAGATCATCGGCTTCATAGGCATCTATGATGCCATACCAACTATCGAAAGGAAACTAATCAAATTATTTTCATTAAATACTAGTTTTTCCTCGCGACTTTGTCGGCCAGCCATGCCCGTCTTTAAAGTATGGTTGCGGGATAAAAATTATCCTATGTCCTTTCTCGTAGCTCAAACTCTCCATACCAAATTTAATCCCAATTGGTTCAGCGGTTTAAGCGTGAAGAGGTAACAGACAGGCAGAGAGAGTTACTTTCGCATTTATAATGTTAGTATGGATTTATTTTGATTTGCTTTGGTTTTTAAGTAGTAAAACTACTTATGTTCTTTATATGTAACATTATCTAGCAAAAGGGACCTTATTGTCGATGGCGCTTACGTCGAACCGCGTTGCGTTTGTATTGCGGCACCGTGAACAACGGCGTAAGCGCCATCGACAATAAGGTCCCTTATTATAGGATAATGTCACAATATTCATACGGAATCATGTCTCGGAGGCGGCTATAGGACTACAATGAAATTTCATATAATGTTTAATTTCCACTTCACATATATTTGTGACACAGTATAGGTATCTTTAGTGTAGCATTGTACCATAATATTTCTTTTTTTTACTTAGCACTACACATATAATAATCTGCGTGAAAAGATTTCGGCCTTATAACCGGCATATTCTATTCGGCCGGCAACTTACGAGTACTTCCCAGCCTCTGTTATAATGTACTACGGCGTAGCGGTTAATGGCTATGGGACGCGGTGTTGCCCGTCTACCTGGTGGTATCTAATCGTTTAGGGACAGTACCTACCCGGGTCTACTTATAACTAAGACAATTACTATTTCAAGGCTAAAATTTTAGGGCAAGTTGTTGTGGGAGGCCAAGGTAAAGTATCTGATTTATCATTATGCCGACGTATTGGTATCTCTATACCCCCTTAAAAATGTTCAGTCATTCCAATCATATCACAATCAGATATGATAAGTTTCTGAAGAGGTATTATTTTTGTTGATAAGGAAACTTGACTAGAAAGAACAAGAATCAAATAAGATTGAGAAATATATAAATGGTAGTGTCACTACATAACTACCACTTCAAACTTCGGGGTCTATTACAAATTCGAAATAAGTATTTGAACGTGATTCGCTACTATCCGTTTCTATATTAAGAAAACAAAATGTGACGGGAAAAAGGGGCGCTACCGTAAAACACGATATTCGTATGTTTCGGACGATTTTCTCTGTCACTCTCATGCCGCCTTTATTAGAGTAAAAGGGAAAGATGCTGGAAATATACGAACTTCGATGTTCGCGGTACCGGGCAAGTTGATTCATAGTCCCAAACACGGCTATACGTTCAGAAACTCACACATTAACCAAATATTACTCCGCGTTTAGACATGCTGGCTCGTCACTCGCCTCGCTATTCGTCGAAACGTTCGACGAAACTTTGCCTATACAAAAACGCGATGCGAGACACGAGAGGAATGGCGAGACGTCCGCGCACACATGCGTGCTCGCGTTTCGCCTCGTTATTCGCCTCGCTACTCGTGCGAATGTGTGGCGGTAGCATTATACGATTCCTTGCTCTACAAAAGGTATCTATTTGTGCAACAAGATAGTTATATTTGAGTTAGAATCTTTCGCTTACTCGAGGCTCAAAACACTCGCAAAAAAAAAACAACTTTCCTCTCTTGTTGCACAAATGACTATTGTAGAGCGGCGATGCGAGGAGCGAAAACGAAAAGCTGCGATTACAAAGGTTATTATTTTTATTGCTAGGCGACTATCTACATAGACTGCTAGACTTTAGTGCTCATTGGTCTAAGTACTATCTTTTTTTTTTTTAATTTATGTATTCACCTTAAATGTTAACACATGATGTTACAAGCGTGCCACTATTGTAAACCTCTAAGGTTTATGTAATAGTTAGCGAGTTCGCGCGGTCCACACCGCGTTGGTTTACTTAGTACTATTATTACATTTATATTATTTTATATTATATAGTTATATTATTTGAGGCTTAAGTAGTATCTTTTGAGTATTGGCTTACATTTTCCGTGGTTATCTACATTGTTAATCTAGTACCTACTTAGGTACGTGAGTACCTACTTAGGCCATCAAGGTACCCTACGGTTCGGACACTAGGATGCTCAAGCGAGAGTTGGGTCATCTAGCATGCGCTACCATACCTACTGGGATTCTCCAACAAATCTCGGACAGTTCCCGAGGGTAATACAAAATTGAACACTCGTTAGCGCGTTCTAACTCAAGCGCGGTGCACTCTATTGGTAGGCGTCGGAACTATCAGCAGCGCACCGATGACATTGCCCTTGCGAATGCTAAGCGAGTGTGCTACGCATTTGCACTGTGCGGCAGTAGATGGCGCGCGTGGCCCGTTGTTTTGGCGTTACAGTTTATAATCAATAAATAAATATAGGACATTTTTACAGATATTGACTGAGCCCCACGGTAAGCTCAAGAAGGCTTGTGTTGTCACTCTGCCAATGATATTTACAGTGTGTAAATCTTATACGGGCGAATCTCTTAACGGAGGGTAGAATTGGACATAAGAAATATATTTAGATAACTTTTGCTTATAAGTATAATTAAAATTTTATCGATATAAAAAACTTCGGCCCGCAATGTAATGCAACACACTCGAGTTAAACACTCGTTGACAGTTAGTTTCCAATTGTATTTGTTTGTATCCCTCCAACTTTGACAGTTGAAGGGTTCAGTTTGGAGGGGAACAAAAATATGTGAGACTATGACAAGGACGGACGAAAAAAGCGCTGTCTATACCTATGATCCCTTTTGATCGTGGTATTTTTAATTTTTTATTAACACGCTCCGTCTAATTAACTGGTATGTCACAATAAATAATATATATTGATTTCTAAAATGTTTTCTCCAGGTGGCTGGGCTAACCCTCTGATCGCGGACTGGTTCGAGGACTACGCCCGAGTGATCTATGACCTATACGCTGACCGCGTCAAGACTTGGGTCACCATCAACGAGCCGGTAGCTGTCTGTGACCTTGGCTATGACGTCATAGTTGCCCCCGGGGTGGACTCCGAGGGGAGGGGGTCGTATTTATGCACTAAGAATCTTCTGGTGGCCCATGCGAGGGCTTACAGGCTGTATGAGAAGGAATATAAGGATAAGTATGGAGGTAAGAATAAATATTTCGGGACAATTTTACACAAATCGACCTAGTCCTACGGTAAGCTCAGTATAAGGCTTGTGTTGTAGGTACTAGACGACGATATATATAATAGATAGATACATATAAAATACTTAAATACATAGAAAACACCCATGACTCAGGAACAAATATCTGCGCTCATCATACAAATAAATGCCCTGACTGGGATTCGAACCCAAGACCGTCCGCTTCATAGGCAGGGTCACTACCCACTAGGCCAGACCTGTCGTCATGTGGAATAATATTTTTCTTAATTTCCTAACTTTGTTATTTCACGTAAATTTTATGTTTTTTTCTGCTCAGAATCACCTCTTTTTAATACAATACGGACACAATGTTGTACCAAAAGTTATTTTTCCTACTTTGTTACCAACTTTCACAAATTCTGTATGGCGGTAACAAAAGTGAAATTAGAAAAATGTATGGATTTTGTTTACAGGTTTTTTGTCTTTTGGAATGTATCGAGCTCGGGATTTTGAGTGGAAAATCATATAAAAAAAATTGTTAAATATGTCAATAATCATAGTGAAACGATCAGATAATGTATAGACATTTGGATATATATTTGTCTTGTACAGTCAGCCGCAGAAGTAGCTAAGCAGTTGAGGTGTTCAAAATGAGGTAAACACGTCTCTATTGTCAAGAGAATAAGAGCGCGTGAAGGTCATTTTGAACACGTAGCAACTTTTGCTGCTGACTGTACATGATGAAACAATTCGGCTTGAAATATTTCTAAAAAAATATTGTTTTCCACTCCGCTGCTTCCATTCCAATAGACAAATAAATTGTCATAAAGAATTCCATACATATAGTTTTCCTTTTCGCTACCACTATACAAAACATGGAATACGGTAACAAAATAGGAAAAACATTTTTCGGACAATAGCATTTTTTCTTATTGTACAGTCAGCAGCAAATGTGGCTAAGCGTTTGAAGTTTTCAAAATGACCTACACGCGCTCTTATTCCCTCGACAATAGGGATGTGTTGAACTTATTTTGAACACCTCAAACGCTTAGCTACTTCTGCTGCTGACTGTTTTAAAAAAGAGATCGTGATTCTCAGTCGAAAAAACATTAAAATTTACGTAAAACAAAACTTTGAAAAATGGCATTATTTAGAAAATACTTATCTATTGATTGACTGAGTTAACAGTAATATTTTAGTTGCCCTAGTCTAAAACAGTATAAGTTTTATACTAGTTATTCGTTACTTATCATTATCTATGAAAAGGGACCTTATTGTCGATGGCGCTTATGTCGTTGTTCAAGACGCAACAACACAAACGCGACGCGATTCGACGTTAGTGCCATCGACAATAAGGTCCCTTTTCCTAGATAATGACACATTTATCATTTAAAAAAAAATATTTATCTCAAGAAATCTCTGTTTTAAAGATACCCCGGTTATCACATTTAGTCTTATCACTATAAACTTGTTTAGGCCAAACTTTTACCGGTTGTTATAAAAAACGTGATACAAGATTATCAAGCCGGCATCTGGTCATGATTTGGAACAATTTTTACTATGTGGTCAACTTTGTAAATTGTAAAAAAAAAACAACTCTCTCATACATTTTCGTCAAATCGCCGGGGATAGAGCAATACCGCGTAACTACAAATATCGATAGAGTTCGAAGCTCAAACAATGTACAAAGAAACTATATCTTATTGCAGTTGTTGGTTACGCGGTATTGCACTATCCCCGACGAAATTATACTTGACCTTTTCTATGGAACAGCTCAATTTTTATTTTATTTTACAAACTTGACCCCATAGTAAAATATGTTCAAAATCATGAACAGGTGCCGATTTGATAATCTTGTATATCACGTTTTTTATAACGCCCAGCATAATCTGCTATCGAATATCTTCCATATTTAAATCGAAAAATATCAATTTTTATATTATGTAATGTTACGATATGTTGATAAGGTCATTTATTTAAAACATCTAAATACGTAAAAAAACAATAAATCATTAAAACTAATTAAAACTAACAATAAATTTAACTAAAACTAATATAAATCTAAAAAAGGCCCCTGCGGCATAGTACCGAAGATGCTGGCAGCATTTCCTCGTTGAATCGTAAGACTCATACGCTGAGCGAGGTAGCTGCCAGCTCTTCGGCCTCCTGTGGCGTCTCTGAGTCTCTTTGAAAGGTCCTTAAAGAGACTCAGAGCGCCGGGGCCCCACGGGCCGAGGGTCTCGACGCCGAATGGGATAAAATTGTATTCTGCGCCGAGACCACTGTATTTTCCTATCTTGGCCTTTTAGATATGTTATATCATGTAATGTTACGTTATGCTATGTTATGATATATTATGTTATATCATGTAATGTTAGGTTATCTTATGTTATGTAATGTAATGTTACGTTATGTTATGTTACAGGGGTGGTATCTCTCACTAACCAGGTGATCTGGCTCGAACCGGAAACGGACGAAGACATCGAACTGACGAACCTGGCTAGAGAAATCTCGGTACGTTTTAAATTTTGGTAATTTTACGTATTTTTTTTTTTTTAATGTCAAAAGTGTGCGACTGCCATCTGACCTTCCAACCCAGAGGGTAAACTAAGCCTTATTGGGATTAGTCCGGTCCTCACGCTGTTTCCTTCACCGAAAACCGACTGGGAAATATCAAATGATATTTCGCACATAAGTTCCGAAAAACTCATTGGGCCAAGCCGGGGTTGCAACCTGCGACCTTCGGATTGCAAGTCGCACGGTGTTACCACTAGGCTACCAGCGCGTATCATGACTGAGCACAGGTATTCGTTCTTGAGTCATGAGTCTTCTCTATGTATTTATCTATTTCTATACCCACAACACAATCTTTCTTATCTCAACAGTCAATTTGTGAAAGAAAGAATGTTTTGTAATATTTATTTATTATTCGTAATGTATAAGTATACTGTATCGCTTACACCAGAGCGTGCACATCCAAAAGAGAGATTTTAGACCCGGGTATGTCCTTAAACTACGTCCAACAATGAGAGGTAGGGCACAGCGAAGTACCATCACGCTTGATTCTGGAGAAACCCAACTGGGGAAGTACGTCCTCCTTACAGAAGACCACAGCCATAATACCTGAAAGGTAGCAGTGCTATTATGGCTGTGGTCTACATGCCCATGTTGTGTATATACCTATGTAGTGTTGTGTTCCTGATGGCGAGTAAGGTTCCCAGAGCTCCAACCCCCCTTAAAGGCCGGCAACGCGCTTATGACTCCCCTGGTGTTGCGGGTGCCCATGGGCGACGGTAATTGCTTACCATCAGGCAATCCGTCTGCTCGTTTGCAAAATAAAAAGGATAACAGTTTATTTGGTTGTTTTTAGATCGACAGATACTGCCACGCTATATTCTCGGAGAAGGGGGGATGGCCGCCCGCGCTAGAAGAGTACTTAGCACAGAAGAGCAAAGAGGAAGGCGAACCTCGCTCCAGGTTGCCGGAATTCACGCAGGAGGAGATCGAGTTGATTAGAGGTAATGCCTGTAGCTTGATCAGCGTTGGCATGAAAGAAAAATACAAAGTATACAATTGAAAATACTTAAATATATTGAAAACGTACACATCCTGTCCCAAAACTCAACCGTAAGCCGGCACCAAGGGATGCAGCTGCTTATAAGTAGATAAAAATAGGAAAAAAATATATATCAGTTAATTTTAGAATTTACAGAAAAATATTCATCGAAAATCGATATCCCTAATACCTACATATATTCAAATATTTCTGTTTTTTTTTGTTTTTGTTTTTGGGGACTTATTTAAATATATCATAATAGTTACATGTTGTTCTTACACAAAAAATAAACAAAATTAATTTTTATCCATACAATTTTGAAAGATTTTTTTCTTACAGTCCACTTTCAATGTTAACTCGAGAAAAAATAGACTAATCATAATAAATAAATAATAATAATAATAAACATTTCGGGACAATCTTACACAAATCGATCTAGTCCTACGGCAACCGGCAAGCTCAGTAAGGCTTGTGTTGTAGGTACTATTTAGATAATAATATATATAATAGAGGCGTAGGGATGTTACGACCCCATCGCCCACTGGTTTTCTCTAGTGCAATCAGTCAACGCAGGGCAGCTTGTGGCGAGCTGTTGGGGAGTAGCGACTCCACGTACCTGAGTGCCCCTGGGGTGCCCTGTCGGACAGGTGGGACAGGTCCCCTGCCTCTGGCTTGCCTTCACCGGCCGTCCAGAGTGGGGTCGCGAGAGCTGCGTTCTCGAGGGTAGATGTGGAAACCTAAGTGGCGAGTTGGCTATATGTTTAAAGTCCAGTGACACCTCTCTACCATTAGCCCTATGCACCGGTGTTGCCCTTGAGCCATCTTTGATGTCGCTTTTTGTGGGGGCCCATCTCGCATAGGGCGAGTCACCGTCGTGTTATACCATTTTATTAGGCAGACGTCCGGTTTTTTTTTTAACCAATTGCCCAGTAGCTAGTCCATCCTTTCCACCCAATAGCCTAGTACATTCTAGATTCCATTATAACTCAATAGTCCTTACACCATGGCGGGTGTTGTCTCTGTGCGCGTCCCATGATACGGACAGGGGCAACATTCGCTTAGTGTACTCCTTACATTTCATTAAATTGTCGAAAGGGCCTCTGCGCGTTGGCTCGATCTGGCTCCGCGTACGCCTCCCAAATGTCCGGAACACCATTGTTCCGTGTACGGAAGAGATATATAATAGATAGATACTAATAAATCCTTAAATACTAGAAAACACCCATGACTCAGGAACAAATATCTGTGCTCATCACACAAATAAATATCCTGACTGGGATTTGAACCCAGGACCATTGGCTTCATAGGCAGGATCACTACCCACTATAGGCCAGACCGGTCGTAGAATCATAAGCAACTCCATCCTCTGGTGCCGTTTTATCGTCGAGTTTTGGAACAGGATGTATCATGTTAGCTTTTCCTTGCGACCGCCAGAGGTATCGCGAATCGGCTTAAGCCGAAGTGTACGTTCATTTAAGTCCGCCATCTCCGTTCCACCACCGGACGTCCAGACGAGGGGAGCGATTTCATCCTTTAAGTTGTGAATATTCCATTCATTCGCACGAAGCGATTCGCTTCTACCTAATGCGGATTGCTAAGGAATGGAATTCTATCTCTTCATCTGTATTCCCGGAAAGATATTGGCTCTTTTCAAGGCAAGAGTGAATAGGCTGTTACTGAACCAGCGTGCTACACCCTCGACCTCGTCACTTACCATCAGGTGCGACTGAGGTCAAACGCTGGCCAGTCTTGTATAAAAAAAAAATCGACAGCCGTAGACAGTAACCAATGTTGTGCAGGGTCCTACGACTTCTTCGGCCTGAACCACTACACCACGCGGACGGTGCGGCCGACGCCGCCGGGCGAGGATGCCGGCACCTTCATCTTCGTCGGCATCCGCGAGCTGGGCGTCACCCTGGGCAACCGCCCGGGCTGGGCCGGCACCTCCTCTTCGTGGTTTTTTGTCAGTCTTTACTTTTTAAGTTTAAGTAGTAGCGGGAGACGAGAAGTCCATGTGGTGGACGCGAGAACTGACAGCAGGGGGTGTAGTCGAGAACCATAGCCATGGCAATCAGTGAGGAGCGGTACCGCGAACATCGAAGTTCGTATATATTGGGCATCTTTCTCTTTTACTCCAATTACGGTGTCATGAGAGTGAAAGACACAATCGTCCGAAATTTACGAATATCGTTGTTCGCGGTAGCGCCGCTGGATTCCAGGTTTTGGACTCTAAATAAATATTTCTGGACAATCTTACACCAATCATTTGACGACCGGTTTGGCTTAATGGGTGACCCTGCCTATGAAGCCGATGGTCCTGGGTTCGATTCCCAGTCGGGGCATTTATTTGTGTGATGAGCACAGATTTATGTTCCTGAGTCATGGGTGTGTACAATTTATTTAAGTATTTATATGTATCTATCTACTATACATATATCAACGTCTAGTTCCTTACAAATTTACAATACAATCCTTACTGAGCTTACCGTAGAGCTAGGTCGATTAAATCATAAATAAATAAATATTTTGGGACAGTCTTACACAAATCGACCTAGCCCTACGGTAAGCTCAGTAAGGCTTGTGTTGTAGGTATTAAACGACGATACATATAAATACTTAAATACAACTAACGCACGTCGGAACTTATGTTATGTACCAAATATCATTATTTGATATTTACCAGTTGCTTTTCGGTGAGGGAAAACATCGTAATGAGTCCGGTTTCCTCAATAAAGCCTAGTTTAGGCTGTGGGTTGGAAGGTCAGATGGCAAATTTCTGGGATTAGTTGCCAAGCGGCTCCCATGAGCCGTGGCAAAAGGCGGGACAAAGATGATGAATTATCGAGGTCAAGTGTCAACTTAGATAGTGGGCTTATCCATTTTTTTACTATAATTATTTTTGAAGACAGGTCCTATATAACCTGTAACCATTATACCTATCTAACACGTAGTGACCCTGCCTATGAAGCCGCTGGTCCTGGGTTCAAATCCCAGTAAGGGCATTTATTTGTTTGATCAGCACAGACATTTGTTCCTTGAGTCATGGTGGTTTTAAATTTCTAATTTGTATATTATATATATCGTCGGTTGAGCCACAACACAAGCCTTCTTGAGCTTACAGTGGCGTTCAGACAATCTGTGTAAGAAGGTCCTGTGCTTAATTATTTTATGTTTTAAGCAGCAACGTCCAATGAAATCATAATTAAATTTTTCCTTCAATTCTAAGAATTAGATGTTACCCAGGTACACCCAGAGGGTTTCCGCACCACGTTGAACTACGTAAAGGAGAGATATGGAGACATGAAGATATTCATCTTTGAGAACGGGTTGGCCGACTCCAGCACCAGTCTGGATGATCAGGCCAGAACCGACTACTACCGCGACTACTTAACCCAGGTACTTGTAAACCTACGCGTTTAGACATGCTGGCTCGTCACTCGCCTCGCTATTCGTCGAAACGTTCGACGAGACTTTGCCTATACAAAAACGCGATGCGAGGCATGAGAGGAATAGCGAGACGTCCGCGTACACATGCGTGCTCGCGTTTCGCCTCGCCACTCGCCTCGCTACTCGCGCGAATGTGTGGCGGCAGCATTTGATGTTCAAGGGCTACCTTTGATGCCAAACACCGGACTGACGGGAGAAAATCTACCGCGAACAACCATAATCGTAAATTTCGGACAATTACCTCTGTCACTCGCATGATGCCGTAATTGGAGTAAAAGACATAGATGCCCGAAATATACGAATTTCGATGTTCGCGGTACCGCTCCGTAACTGACGTTTAATAGGGCGAGGACAAATTAAATTAATTTTATTACTTGATATCGATAAAAATGACGTACAACTTTTGTTAAATGTGAAATAAGAAGAAAACTTGCAAAAGTATGTAAGTCTTTGGTTCTCTGCCGTATTACCTAATTTCTGATTCGATTCCGTAGAGAAACGTCGAGCATAGCCCTTTCCATTGCCCGCTGAGCGACTTTCATAGTTATTTTATCAACTGTCAACTATAATTAACATTGACAGGTCTATCTGGCAATAGAGGAAGATGGCGTAGACGTGATCGGGTACACCGCCTGGTCGCTTATGGACAACTTCGAGTGGATGGACGGATACCAGTGAGTACTGTACACTTCCTGGCATACGGCACACGGCGACATTTTGTGCGGGAACTGTTGAAAGATCCCATTTACTCGCATTAGTATTTCAATGCATTTTTTTTTTTTTTTTTTATGACATAGGCGGCAAACGAGCAGACAGATTGCCTGGTGTTAAGCAATTACCGTCGCCCATGGGCACCCGCAACACCAGGGGAGTCACAAGCGCGTTGCCGGCCTTTAAGGGGGGTTGGAGCTCTGGGAACCTTACTCACCATCAGGAACACAACACTACATACCTGAAAGGTGGCAGTGCTATTATGGCTGTGGTCTTCTGTAAGCATGCGTTCACCTTGTGTGAAAAACGGATCCTGCAAAATGTGTCGTCTAATTTTGCGATTACATATCGGTCCGGTAGTCCATTAAAATGCCGTGTCCGATTTAATGGTAACAGTATTCCAATGCTTGCACATGAGCTCGGATCAAGAATCCTACTAAACCCTAGATCAGGACCGGATAATCTTTGAAAACTGGGCGGCCATGTGAAGATGCTATCCGGATTTACAGGATGCGATAATTAGTAGATCTGGCAATACTTGATGCCGAGTGAACGGGCTCTTAGCCGTGTTTGATTCTGAGGATACATATTGGGTCCTCGATGTCGTATCTCATGCGGTTTTTCCAGAGCATGTAATCATTTCGAGATTATAAAACAATCATTACCCATATTAGGTTATACATATTATTCATACATACATTCCCAAATTCATTCACTCATACTTACTTAACTTATCATTATAAAAATATTAGAAAATTTATATTTATCTAAGATTCCCACGTCACAGGCTCTGCCTAGTGTGGGGATAATTGTAAGACTTAATTGTGTACTTAATCAATTTATGTAATATATTTGATTTGATTTTGTTGAGACGTCCACTGCTGGACCTCCCCCTCCCACAAATATGACTTGTATAATTTGGGGGGAAGTTTTATGACAGTTAAGGTGTTCGTTCGCGTATCAATAAACTCTATTATCGATGCTAGTTCTATATACTATTGATTACTAAAGGTTTTTTTGTTCATAACGATTTTTGATACTTTACTAATGTTTTATTTTTCTTCATTACCGTTCCATCCACTATTATTAAAATAAACTATCAGTTACAAATATACTTGAACTGAATAGTAGGTTTCAGAAGAATACTCACAAAATAAACAATGCTGGAGGCAATTACTAGTATATGAAGCATCGATAACTGACCTCAGTTCAATTAACGTTCGATAGATCGTCAGTTCGATAAACTTATCGGTATAGGAAATCCCTACCTGCTATAGGCGATTAACACACTGCCACGCCCCACGCAGCTTTGCGCGTGAATGCGTGATCTAACGTTGCTTGTATCTCCGTTTGTATAGAAAACACGCACAGTCCAAAAACAGAAAATGCATTCACGCGCATTCATGCAGATCACTTTAGTTGCGGCGAGACGCATCATGCAGCGTTGTGCGTGGCAGTGTGTTAATCGCCTTAAAATTATACCTCGGAATCCTATGTCTGATTGTTGCAATGACACTATGGTTTACGACTACACCCCCTGCTGTCCACAGGTCTCGCTTCGGCCTCCACCACGTGGACTTCTCGTCCCCCGCGCGCACGCGCACGCCGCGCCGCTCCGCGCGCTACTACGCGCAGGTCGCGCGCACGCACGACGTGCACGCCACCTATGAGTTCGAGGACGGGAAACTGTAGTGTAGTTCTGGAATTGTCCGCTAGAGCGCAGCTTACTGTATACAGTTGTTTGATAACTCTTTGTTGTATACTTTAAATTAATTCACAAATGAGAATCACAAAGTGAAAAGTGATTTTTTTTTACGTTTCTAACCCGTGCAGTAAGTTCTTAAAACATTAAATTTATATAGGTACAGGTGAGGGGAGCGGTTTCATCCTTACGTTGTGAATATTCCATTCATTCGCACGAAGCGATTCGCTTCTACCTTCCTAATGCGGACTGCTAAGGAATGGAATTCGCTCCCTTTTGTCTGTATTCCGGGAAAATATAATTTTAGTCTTTTCAAGGCAAGAGTGAATAGGCTGTTACTGAACCAGCGTGCTACACCCTCGACCTCGTCGACATTTACCACCAGGTGTGACTGAGGTCATACGCTGATCAGTCTTGTATAAAATAAACTCTACTCAGAACTTAAAGTAATGTTCCCTATTTTGTAAATACATTTATGTTACTAAGAACAAATGAAATATTTTTTTATGAAGTATTTTGATTTGCTTTGATTTATAAGTAGTAATAGTAACAAAGTAACATAAAAAAAAATATATATATACATTGAAATAGATAACTTATATTTATGAAGAAGTGAAGAGCATCTACAGCTAAATAAACCGATTACATCTAGATAAATTTCTATGAGTTCCGCTGTGTTGGAGTGGTCCAATTGTTTAAGGCGTCAACCGCGACAGCGAGGTGCGGGTTCGAATCCCAGCTCGGCCAGAGGACACTTTATCTTAAGTATATGTCATATATGTTCAATGTATAGTTACGTTGTTGACGACAAAATACTTTGAATGTATGCAGTATTATGTAATGATATGACTTTAATAAAAATAATTGTCGTTATACCTATATCGTATTTTTTAATAAATCAAAACCTAACCTAAGGCTTAGCCCTTCGTCTAAAAAAGTTATTTCCGATATATCTATTGAATTTATTTTTTTCGAAAGGTCTGCGCATGGCCTAGTGGGTATTAACCCTGCCTATGAAGCCGATGGTCCTGAGTTCAAATCCCAGTAAAGGCCCATTTACACGATACAAGATTCTGGAACAAAAATCCGCAATAATTGTATGCAAGCTTTGCCATTCAATAATTGAATTCAAGAATTGAATCAGTGTTTGTTAGAAAATGCCTTCTCCCTCTTGGAGGGAGATTTTGGCTTTCGCACTAGAAATATAATTGCTGGTTCATATTATGATTGGCTCCTGGCACATTCTGATTTAGGCTTTTGTGTGTTGATGAACAAAGAAAAGATGGAAAACTAAAAATATAATAAAATAAATCCCTACGCACTCACCCCGCTTCCTTATAAAATAATAATGTAAAAAGTAAATCTTCCGCAAATTCCGCAATAGCTCCAATTTTTCCAAGCGATTCTTGACAGCTATCAGATTTTCATTTTTCTCTTCTTTTTAAAAATTGCCGCTCCGCGCATGCCCCATCCCCAAAGCGAGATAAATACATACATAGGCCGCACTAAAAGTTATGCGCAACTGGCCACTCGGAAACATTTGAATTTCGACTTAGATAACATTTCAAAATACAGACTTTTGTTTATGGAATCTGATATAAATTGGCGGAAACTGATCGTCATTTGTTTTTTTATGTCATATCGAAGTGAACCGTTTGCATAGAACATGGATTTGACGCGAAAAGATTTTAGAGTAATGATTTTCTACGATTTTAAAAGTTCTCTGACGCCTCACCAGTGTAGCGCTCGCCTTCAAAATGCTTTTGGGCTTAAAGCACCTCTTCTAAGCACTGTGAGGCGATGGTACGCGGAATTTAGTAGGGGTCGTAATACTCTTGACGATGAATTTCGTGAAGGTCGACCATCCACCGCGGTCAATGAAGATAATGTGGCTGCCATTAGAAGACTCGTCGAAGGAAACCGGCGAATTACCTACGACGAAATTCGTGGACAATTGGGGATAGGTATGAGCCAAATACAAAAGATTTTACATGATTATTAAAAAGTCAGGAAGCTTTGTTGTCGGTGGATTCCGCATGAACTGACTCCACTGCAGAAAGACGTGCGAGTAGATTGGTGTAAAGAAATGCTGCAAAAATACAAGCAAGGGACTTCAAATGCCGTTTACGACATCATTACAGGAGACGAAACCTGGATTTATTGTTACGATCCGGAAAAAAAAACAACAGTCCAGTGAATGGGTCTTTGAAGGCGACAGTAGGCCAACGAAAGTTCAACAAGCTAAAAGCGTTGCCAAGCAAATGATCGCCTGTTTTTTTTCAAAGACTGGGCATATCAGCACAGTTCTTCTAAATAATAAAAGAACAGTAAATGCCGATTGGTACACCACAATTTGTTTACCTACGGTTATAAAAAAAGTTCGTGAAAGAAGACCAAGAAGTCGCATCCTTCTGCATCATGACAATGCGTCTCCCTATACCGCAAAGAAGACTATAGAACTTTTGAGATCCGAAAATGAGGAGGCTGTCACACATCCGGCCTATAGTCCAGACCTTACACCCTGTGACTTCTATTTATTCCCCAAAATCAAAGATTTAATGAGGGGTTTGACATTTAAACCTCCTGAAGAGGCAGTGACAACATTTAATATGCACGTGGAAAACATGCAATCAAGTGATTGGGCCTCGTGCTTTCAAAAATGGTTCGAGAGGATGAAAAAGTGCATAGAATGTAGGGGAGAATATTTTGAGAAGCAGTAAATGTATTGTTATTGTTCTAAATCGTTTTATTTAAAAGTTACGCAAAACTTTCAGTGTAGCCCTCGTAGAACATGGGATGTATGAATGAAATGGATGAAAAATGTGCGAAGGTTTGAAACCTTCCGGTATTAAAAACTTAACATTCCCCCGCCCGAGAAAGGCTGATGCCTTTATCAACAAAAATTAAAAAATAAAACACAAATTAAACTATGTTAGATAAAAACTAAATTAAAACAGTTGGGTACGGCTTAATCATCCAAAGGAAGCCTACAAATTTTCACAACTGGCCGCGTAAGACTACCGGTAGTCGTTTTGAGGCGTACAACCCAGACAACACCGTCTTTGCCGGGTAACAACTGCTCTATTCTCGCCATCTTCCATCGAAGAGGAGGTAAATTTTCCTCTTTGATGAGGACCAGATCACCTAGCTTAGGCGGATCAGTTGGCGATGTCCATTTGCGACGCATTTGGAGAGAATGTAGATATTGCTCGCTCCACTTTCTCCAAACGCGTTGAGATATTGCCTGAACTAAATTAAATCGGTTCAACATTGAGCTCGGAATTTCTTCAAAATTGTACTCAGGAACCGATAGCAAAGGTCTACCAATCAGTAGATGGGCCGGCGTCAGGACTTCAAGTTCCTGAGGGTCTTGAGACAGCGGGCATAACGGACGACAGTCCAGCACCGCTTCCACCCTAGTAAAAACCGTAACCAATTCATCAAACGTCAAAATCTGTTCACCTATAACACGCCGCAATAATGTCTTAGCTGATTTTACGGTCGCTTCAAATAAACCACTGAAGTGAGGCGCCGCTGGAGAATTGAACCGCCATGTAATACATTGTTTAGCCGCGCCGTCGCTAAGCTATTGCCGTACTTCTTCAGATGCCAAGTATTTCCGCACATCATCCAAATACCTATTCGCACCCATATAATTAGTTCCACAATCTGAACGTATAACGCTCGGCATACCGCGTCGCGAAGTGAAGCGCATCAAAGCTGCGAGAATACCTTCAGTTGAAAGATCTGTGACGCACTCTAAATGAACGCCTTTGGATGCAGAACAAATAAATACGCAAAGATACGCTTTCAAAATCTTTGCGTTCCGCACACGAGAATGTTTAATACTAAACGGACCAGCAAAATCTGTTTGCACGGTGTGAAATACGCCAGTCGCATTGACCCGATCCCAGGGCAACGCTGACATCATTGGCGTCGTAGGCCTGGCCTTGGTTCTAAAACACTTCATACACTTAAATATTCGCGTACGAATTACTTGTCCCGCAGAAAGAATCCAAAACTTCCGTTGTATAACGGCCATCAGAACCGTAGCCCCCGCGTGGCAATACAAAACGTGAAAATAATCCACGATCAAAACCGTTAAAGCGTGTGATTTTGGTAAAATCACTGGATGCTTCCGCTCAAAAGTTAAATTTGAATGCTCCAAACGACGCCTCCAACGCGCAGTAAACCATCATCCCCAATAAATGGTCCAAGCCGACGTAATCGAGTGGAACATTGTTTGTGTTGAGTTAAGCAGTGGACGTCATCCGCAAACTCCATCTGCTGAACCAACCAAATTAACCGCTGCAAAGCGAACCGTCGCTCTGACACTGATAGAACCCCAACAACTTTATTTGTTGGATCCCTAGTATTGTTGATAAACCGAAAGCAATATGCTACGACCGCCAGTAATATATTCAAACTACTAAACCGAGTAAAAATGTTATCATTATCAACAATACCGACTAAGGCCCAGACATTTACCCTCACCTTCCGCAAACCAAGTCATGGATCTTCCGCTATATCCATTATATTCTTGGGCCAAGTGTCCGCGTCACCTGACAAATATACAAGCCCCCACCATAAGGTATGCTCAAATAGCTCCGATGCGCGACAACCGCAAGTCGCGACATCAGCGGGGTTCATTTCTGAAGGTAAATGTCTCCAAACCCAGTCTTAACCGCAATAGAAAATTTGTGAAACTCGACTGCCCTTTTGAATGCACTAATGAGCATCCTTAAAAATCATCTCGCATTCTAGAGCGCTAGGGTTTTCATCCATATTTGGGATGGCCTGCCCAGAATCCTTCCAAAATCTGTACCTGTGCTACAGAAAAGACTTTGGGCGGAGTTACTAGTTTTAGAGTATGGCTTAGATGCCAAAAGAGTGACTGGGCCTGACAATACGTAACCGAAAACTGTTTTTGTAAACCGAGGAATATGATCATTGATCTTATGGCGTCCACTCAGAACAATGTCGCAAAGTAAATCTTCACCAATTAAAATATCAACCTCTCGACCGACGTAGAACTTATCATCCGCAAGATAAAGTCCCCGGTAACTATCCGCTAATTCAATTGGTAAAGAAAATCCAGGCAGATCGTTGGTTAATTTATCTAAGACTGTAGCTGTGGTCACTAGCACAGGTTGATCCGAAAACCTAGATGCCATGGTCAGATTAACCGCTCCTCTATTACCGGTTATCGGAGTACAGCCCAGTCCAGTAAGCGGAGATGTGTCAGGTCTAAACCGCTTTAAACCCAACCGTTGCACACAAGCCTCCGAAATAAATGTGCTCTCGCTCCCTCCATCCAGCAAGGCCCGCGCCTCCTGGTAGCAGCCGCTGCTATCCAGTACTCGTACTATCGCCGTTGCAAGAAGTGTTCTTCGCTGATACATGTTTGGCGTATTGACATGTAGCGCCGCTTGTCCAGTGACTCCAGGGACCGCACTACCTGGAAGAGCGCTGGTCAAAGGTGCACTCGCAGCAGCAGTACTTGTAGAGAGCGAGGTATTGGGGCTGTGGACCCTTCCAGTTGTAAGAACATTGTTTGCCGTCAAACGTTGTTCACGATCTGAGCCAGTTGCCGGTAAATCAAAATGCAACAAGTAATGATGTTTCGCCGGATTGCACTTATAACAGTTTTTATTGTAAGTACACTGGTTTATATTGTGACCATTTAAACATTTAAAACATAATCTCAGTGCTACTACTTGACGTTTCCTAGCCGCAGGTTTCATTTCCAAAAACCTTTCACACTTGGCAATAAAGTGTCCGTTTTTCTCGCATAATTTACACACCGAAGTTGAACCCGCATTCTGAAAAACCGCATGAGCCTTTACCGCATGACTCTGACCAGTTCCACTACGTCTAGCCGCAGACGACGTACCAGCCTGTGGATCCGCGCTGGATTCTAAAATCCGTATTTCAGTCTCCAGAAACTTTAACAGATCCGAAATGTAGGCAACTCTTTGTCAGCATGCTTGTCCTCAAAGTGTTTTCTTAAATTATTGTCAAGCTTTTGGAAATTTATATAAAACAACAAATAGCACCAAGATTCAACAGGAAACTTCATCTTTTCCAATGCCTTTGTATTTTCGATCAAAGTATTTAAAAATAATTTCAAGCCGCTAATCCCTTTACTAGTAACATGTGGAACACTTAATAAGTTATGCAACAAACGGTCCGCGAGTAATCGTTTGTTGTTGTACCGCGCATTTAATAAATCTACAGCAACGGAAAAGTTGTCACCCGTGACAGACAAATGCTGGATCAAGGACTTTGGTTCACCTATAAGCGACCCTGCTAAGTAGTACAATTTTTCAGTATCCGATAAAGTCATGTCATTACCCACCAATGACTGAAACAATTCCATAAAAGGAACAAACTCCTCCACCTGGCCCGCAAAGGTAGGAAGCTTCACTTTAGGAAGAACTACCCTATTCCGCACTCCCTTAGTGTTATTGCCGCTACCGCTGCTACAGCTGTTTTCCAAGTTAGCTGAAGCGTTCGAATTCGTCAACGCTAAATGACGCTGTTTTATAAAATAATATTTTTTATTATAGATTTCGTACTCCTGTTTGTGACCTTCCAGGTCGAAGCTCTCTATTTCCGCAGCAGAGAGCTGAAGTTCATAAAACATTTCCGTAAATGTTTCGTAAACTTTCTCTAAATCCAGAAACCGCACCATAAAATCGCTTTCTTGTTCCGAAGACAATTCTGGATTACGAGCCAATCCATTCATTATATCAATACTACGACAAGCTGTATGATATTTCATCTGCAACAACTGAATCCGCCTAGCTGCCGCCATGTTCACGTTGGTGTTTAAGTGCGTAGTCCAAATTAATAAAATCAACCAAAATCCTAAGAAAAACCAAACCATGAAAACTAAAAATAGCACTTAATTAGCACTATTTGTACTAAGCACCCCCACCAAACATTAATACTAAAATTATTTTAATTATATTTTTTTAAATTTAAGCATGTACCGCTAACTTAAAAAATAATTAATATTTTTTTAAATTAGTCCGCAAAGTTAGAAATAAATATTTAAATTGCCGCAACAACATTAAATACCGATAAAAATCTGTAGAATTGGGAACAATTCTAAATAATGTTTAAAACCGCTTTTACGAAAATACTAAATGCTTAGAAAAATACAAAAACAATCCCTTGGCTGAGGATCGAACCGACGACCTCGATCTTACTAAGCAAGTAGTATAACCATTAGGCTAAGATAGCAGACACCGCTTACTGCGAAATTAGCCGTTAGTTCCTAGTTCTAGTTCCGTAACCTAGCAACCGAACTGTTTTAAATTACACTGTCATAAAATAAACAATTACACAGAAATAAATTATGATGAATTGAAATTGATAAAACAATTTCAGTCGTTAGTAAAATTGGATGCCCAGTGAATGTTCGCTTTAAATACCAGAAGATAGCAAACGTTTTATCCAAATAATCCGCGAGGAACATACCAAGATGAATGTCAATGAAAGTATGAATATGACTTGAAATAAAATAAATTTCCCACCGCAATATTATAAGATAACTAATAAACGACCGCTAAAAATATATACCCCAAAAACTGTGTGTAGTGTATAGGTTACCGCAAATAATTAAATAAATATTTCGACCGTTCGAAATATATGAATTTGTTTAAAAACCAAATCAGAATGTACCAAGGCGCCAATAAAATCCGTAAATCCGGTTCGAAGGACCAAAAATGTTAGAAAATGCCTTCTCCCTCTTGGAGGGAGATTTTGGCTTTCGCACTAGAAATATAATTGCTGGTTCATATTATGATTGGCTCCTGGCACATTCTGATTTAGGCTTTTGTGTGTTGATGAACAAAGAAAAGATGGAAAACTAAAAATATAATAAAATAAATCCCTACGCACTCACCCCGCTTCCTTATAAAATAATAATGTAAAAAGTAAATCTTCCGCAAATTCCGCAATAGCTCCAATTTTTCCAAGCGATTCTTGACAGCTATCAGATTTTCATTTTTCTCTTCTTTTTAAAAATTGCCGCTCCGCGCATGCCCCATCCCCAAAGCGAGATAAATACATAGAACATGGGATGTATGAATGAAATGGATGAAAAATGTGCGAAGGTTTAAAACCTTCCGGTATTAAAAACTTAACAGTGTTTACACTTGAGCAATAACCAAAATCTTGAATACAATTATTGTATACAATTCTTGACAGTCAATTTTCTTGACCGTATCTTGTTTACACCACGGACATTTATTGCACGACAATATTTGCTTGCAAGTATTGACACGTTTAAACTTTGAGTTGAATCAACTATGGCGTATTGAAGCAAGAATTGAACCGATTTGCATTGGCAGATTTTCATTCAATATTGAACGTTCGCTGAGGGTAGCACCATGAGCAAAAATTATTTCAATTTGTTTGTTCGGAGATAGTTAAATTAATACAAATTTATAGAGGTCACGTCACGGATGTCTCTGGGACACAGAAAATAAAAACTATAAAAACCGAGAGGCTCGTGACGCTGCCCTTGCTGATGATTGTGTTCTGTCTTTGAATTGTGGGAGTGATTTTATCGAGCATATATGAAAACTGAGCTTTGTTCACACGAAACATGTTTTTGAACTTGGCATGCATCATATTCAGCTGTGAGTTCCATGCACAGAGTGTTTGAAACCCCCAGCATGCTTCTTCTGTGTATACATTTTCTTGTCCACAATATATTTTTGCGACGTTTTTCGACTAGTTTTGCCCGTAGCACACAGTTGCTATTACAGCAGCGACGAGGAGCACACCTTCACGCACGGAATCCATTGTGAAAACAAAAGATTGATTCACATTTCTTGTATTCAATTAACTATCTAGGCTTTGTTTACATGCATACCAGTATTGAATTCAAGTTGCTTGCATACAATAATGGCACGTTATGTTTATACAGTGCAATATTTTTTGGTGCCTCTACTTTCTTGTATTGAATGTTCAAGAAACTTGTATCGTGTAAATGGGCCTTAAGGGTATTTATTTGTGTGATGAGCGCAGGGGATTTTTTTCCTGAGTCATGTGTGTTTTGTTCCATGTCTATTTAGTATAGGTGAAAACTTAAGAAAGTCACCATGTCGATGTAGTTGTGCAGAGAATTAATATGGAACTTACGTCAAAATTTGAATATGGAACGCCGACATGCGTGTATACACGTTACTACTACATAGGCCGGGTGATGTCAAATATCAAAGTGTAAAATTACATGTGACATTACACAATAAAATTAAAATATGAAAATGTCACTCATCTAACTAAAGTCAGGTGATTGACAGTTTGGCTGCAGTCGTATGTCGATCGAAATACGACGAGTTTTCCCGATGGAAAATAGTTGGACTACATCTGTACACAATGAACATTAAAAAAAAATTATGACAAAGGTGGCAAGCGAGCAGACATTGCCTGATGAATTATCGTCGCCCATGGGCACCCGTAACACCAGGGGAGTCTATAGCGCGTTGCCGGCCTTTAAGGGGGGGTTGGAGCTCTGAGAACTTTACTCACAATCAGGAACACAACACTACATACCTGAAAGGTAGCAGTGCTGTTATGGCTGTGGTCTTCTGTAAGGAGGAGGTACTTCCCCAGTTGGGCTTCTCCAGACTCAAGCGTGATGTAACTTCGCTGTGCGCTACCTCTCATTGTTGCACGTAATTTAAGGACATACCCGGGTCCAAATGTGTCAAATTAGACGCAAAAAATATGGTGTTGTTCTGAAATGTTCGACTTGGGTGACCTGACCACTGTGACCAGAGTTAAGTACGAAGAAAAAAAACCATACACCTGCGAAAACTGTAGAAACGATTTATTACCATGTTACTGTTTTTACTAATATGGGAAGTGTGGACACTTAGATATACCATTTAACTAGACGGAGCGTTGCTAATAATAATACCACGATCAAAAGGGATGGTCTTATGTAACTTTCCATAGGTATGGCAGAGACGGCGCTATTTTCGTCCGTCCTTGTCACAGTCTCACATATTTTTGTTCCCCTCCAAACTGGACTCTTCAGAAGTGTCAAAGTTGGAGGGGAACAAGCAAATACAATTGGAGTTTTCTTGGGTTTTCAACCAAAGTTGCGGTAATTAATATATAATAAGCTAATGTTTTTTGTTATAAAGAATGTCCTGTAAAGCAAAGTCCTGTAAATGTATAGTGAATTGTAACATATTGGGCTACAAAAGCCAGAGTATCTTTGTTTCTTACTGGCGCACGCGGATGCGTTCTGCAGACGCATTATTCCTCCTAGCTTACGCATTGTTTCTTTGTATTTATCTTGCCACTTACCGAAAGGCGCGGCGTGGGTAGACCATTTTGCATTACCCGCCTCCAGTGGGAATGCAAATGGATGCGGGTAATGCAAAAGCGGTAAATAGTAATACTCTTTGGGGGAGGCCTATGTCCAGGAATTTACTTTATTCGGCTGTGATGATTTTGGAACTTATAGTATACCAGTCTTTGACAACAATAACTAATAATTTATTTATTAGCTGTAAGCAGTTAAGCTACATGTCGCTGAATAAAATTATTTAATACAAGACCGTTAAATTCAATACGTTTGGTGAGTTTGATCATCATCCTACCAGCTAAGGACGTGTTCTGCTGGACAAATGCCCCAAAGTGACCCTCAGAACCTATTTGAACCTGTTTTAACTTGATATTAATTTATTTGTTTATAAACTCCGTTGCTTTTTACGTTTCGCACCGATACGCAAATTTCCGTGAGGCTATAACGCCAAAATGCGAGAGAAACCATACAGCTGCAAACACTGTAAACGTTTCAGAATTGTACCGTGCATTTTTATTGTTTGCTATTGAAGATAAGAGACCTGATTATAGATAAATAAATATTATACGAAAAATCCTGAACTATCAAATATTATTTTTTTAAATATGTACCTTATCTTCTATTTAAATGTTTGACGATCCTTATTGGGACACACATATTTATTATTGTACAATATGATCACTATTATTTCCATTGTGACGATCATATCTAATAATTTATCGATATAAATAATATCTTTCGTGAAATAAAATAAACTAAACTTAACCATACGCCTGCGAACACTGTGGAAACATTTCAAAACTTTAGTGTTTTTTTTTAAAAACAATACTAGCATTTCATCGCGACTTCTTCAGCCAGCGCTGCCCGTCTTAAAGTATGGTTGCGGGATAAAAACAATCCTATGTCCTTTCTTGTTGCTCAAGCTCTTTACATGCTAAATATCATCCAAATTCGTTCATCGGTTTAAGCGTGAAGAGGTTATACTGACAAGCAAAAAGAGTTACTTTCGCATTTACTTATATAGTATTAGTAAGGATAATACTAGCTTTTCCTCGCGACTTCTTCGGCCAGCGCTGCCCGTCTTAAAGTATGATTGCGGGTTAAAAATTACCCTATGTCCTTTCTCGTAGCTCAAACTCTCTCCATGCTAAATTTAATCCAAATTCGTTCATCGGTTTAAGCGTGAAGAAGTAACAGACAGAGAGGAATATGGATTTAAAAGTTTAAATACAAATATCTTTGGTTGCTTACACTACACTATAACCTCTACTGGAGCGAGGTGCTGGTTTATGTGTTTGCACAGTGTTATCCGTACCAGACTTGCATTCAGATTATGATATCTGATAAAATATAATGATTTTATTGAGGGCTTAAAAGACAATGCAAAAGAAAGAGTATGGGCAAGTTAATTAAAGTTTTTAATTGATTTATTAATTTTGCCGTGTGATGCCGGCTGACTGGAATAGCACTACCACATCTCTCGCGGGTGTCGTAAGTGGCGACAAAGGGAAAAATCCTACTGACGGGCAGCAGCGTCTGTCGAAACCCAATCTACAGCTACTGCGGTCGCCGACCCGCCCGCCAAGCGTGGCGACTATGGCAACTACCCCCAAGATGATACAAGTCATATTTGTGGGAGGCCTATGTCCAGCAGTGGACTGCATACGGTTGAAATGTATGTATGTATGTAATTGATTTATAAAACACTCAAACGTGGTTACGTAGCCACGCCATGTTTCGGGTAGTTACAAAAAGTCATTTTCAAAATGAATTAGTCAAACGTAACAAATATGCCTGGGCAGAGTGTACCATTTTGTACCGTTTGGCGTAGAGAAGTAGGTGCATGGGGTCTCAGCACGCAAAAACTTTTTTGCGGAAATCGCAAAGCGTCTGATTAACGTAACTGGTGACCGAATAGCTGGCGGCTTCCTCGCACAAATAGCCGCCAGCATCATTGGTGGCAAGGGCCTTTTTTAGATTTTTGATAGGGTAACATGAAATGTCAGACGTCAAACCTCATGCACGGTTGAAGGAATCATTTAGATTCCGCCTTGGTATTTAGGTCTTGAGCGGTTTAAAAAATTGGACTGGCGAACAAAAAAAAACAAGAAAAGAAAAAAAAACATAGTTTTATATTGGCTGGTATTCAGGTGTAGTAACGTGTAGAACTGAAATATGATTGTTGTATTGAAGAAATTTTCAGTTTTCTTTATATTTTATGTTTTTAACGTTGTGTAGTGTGTAATATCGATAGCTTATTACGCAGTGATCTAACACAGTATTGTACAACTAATGAAGAATTGATCTCAAAACGCGTTTCACCACTACTTGGTCACCACCAGCAATACTGAGACCGCGGCCGCCTCGTGGCTTTCTGTAAAGTCCAGCTACCACTTCACAAAACGCAAGGCCTATTACCGAACAACGTCATGCTCTAAGAGCAAACTTGTTATGTTATTGGATAGATTTGTTACAATCTCTTTGACACTGGCGAAATCATCAGAATCGATGGAAGCCTTTTATTAACTATCTCGATTCTGACTTTGATGACTAATTTGTGGGGTCAATATACACATTTCATTCATGGTTATTATTCTTACGAATTACAAATGGTTATTAGTATAAATAATAAATATTTCTGAATCTTACACAAATCGACCTAGTCCTACGATAAGCTCAGTAACCCCGCCACGACAATGCGCGACTTGCGGCGCGGTAAGCGTTTTATCTGTTCGTTGCGCGGTTGAGACGTGCAATGCACTGCGGTTAGTTGGGATCACACGCAATGAACAGATAAAACGCTTGCCGCGCCGCGCCGCAATTCGCGCAATGTCGTGGCCGGGCCGTAAGGCTTATGGTATGCGGCACTTATAAATTAGATATATAAATAGAAAGTATACAACTAGTCTCGGGTATATTGTGCTATTTAAGATACCAGGCTTGTTATACTTGTGTAAATAATTGCCTGAGTATTTACTGTATTCAGTAGAGATATGATTTACCTGACAGTTGGGTAAGTTAATTCTATTTTTCTGTGTGAGATTTACTAATATAATCATAAACTAAAAGGTTTTAATAACGAATATAATAGCTTTTTTTAAATCATAGACAATTGGTGATACCAAGAGGTAATTTCAGTGAACAATATTTTGATAGCCAGACTCTAGTAGTGTTCGATATTTAAATCGAAAGAAAAATAGAAAAATTTGAATCGCAGCGGGACAATACGCTGGCGGTAGATGTGTTTACACGTCACCCATGATGACGTATACGACGAGGGATAGATAGAAAAATTTGACAAGTCTCAGCGGTACTCGTATAGCACAATTGGTAGTGCACTGGGCTAGTGATCCAGTGGTTGTGGGTTCGAGTCCCGCTGCGAGTCAAATGTTTCTATTTTTCTTACAATTTAAATATCGAAGATATTCGCTAGCAGACGTTTCTGCAGAATAAAAAATAATCTAGTAGTGTTACTAAGAACCAACGACCAAGCCAGAACATTTAGTAAAACAAACTGATTTTTCGTCCGTAGTGTACAGTCACCATCAGATATATCGGAAGCTGTGGAGGTGCTCACAAATATGTGAACAACGCCTCTATTGTCAAGGCGGTAAAGTGCATGTTCCGATATTTGTGACCACCTCTACAGCTCCGATATATCTGATGGCGACTGTACAAAATTGATTAAATGGTGTTTACGTATATACAGTATTATGTATAGTATATTGTATATGTATATTGTAATGTTTATTTCCGACATTATTTTTATATTAAGCAGAAACGTCTGCTAGCATATCAAAGATATTTAAGAAAGGGGCAGCACATTGTTAGCGATGAATTCTCAATCTAAATTTGAGACATCGATGCCGTAAAAGGGTTCAATACTCTTCGGTAGATGTCGCTACACGTCACCCGTAATGATGTATACCAAGAAGGATAAGATAGAAAAATTTGACACGTCTAAGCGGCGCTCGTATAGCACAACTGGTAGTGCACTGGGTTAGTGATCCAGTGGTTGTGGGTTCGAGTCCCACTGCGAGTCTAATTTTTCTATTTTTGTTTTTTTCTTTCGATTTAAATATCTTTATTTCAGACAGCTAATACTACTATTAGTTGTCTTGAAGTTATCTGAAATAAAAGATTTTTATTTACACAAATCCACCTAGTCCTACGGTAAGCTCCAGTAAGCCGCTTGTGTTGTAGGTACTAGACGACGATAAAATCTAATATACATATATATTAGATAGATACATATAAATACTTAAATACATAGAAAACACCTATGACTCAGGAACAAATAGCTGTGTTCATCACACAAATAAATGCCCTGACTGGGAATTGAACCCAGGACCATCGGCTTCACAGGCAGCGTCACTAGGTACCCTAGGTCAGACCGGTTTTTTTTTTATTTATTAATTATAGTATTGCGTAAGTATTATGGTCTAGCGCAACTCATTAATGTGATTTCAGAATCCTTGCCCTGGTAGGTTTGGAGGTGGCCTGCCTCCTCGTACCTCCAGATCTTCGGTTCGGGGCTGCCACGGCCGCCTACCAGGTGGAAGGAGCGTGGAATGCCAGTGGTAAGAACCGAATGGAAAACCCTTGTCAGTTTTATGCTCATATGATGCTCTTCATCACATTTCAGCCGTATGCAGTCCACTGCTGGACATAGGCCTCCCCCAAAACGACCTAAAAAGACCGTTCCTGCGCCTGCCACATCCAGCGGCATCCCGCGACCTTTACCAGGTCGTCGGTCCACCTTGAGGGAGGCCTACCTTCGCTGCATCTTCCAGTTCGTGGTCGCCACTCCAGAACCCCATCTTCAAGCTTAACCGCTGAACCAATTGGGATGAAATTTTGTGGAGAGAGTTTGTGCTACGAGAAAGGACATAATTTTTTTTTTGTCCTGCAACCATACTTTAAAGACAGGCTTGGCTGGCCGATGAAGTCGCGAGGAAAAGCTAGATTGTAGGTACAGTCAAGTGTGAAAATTCGTTCAATGCCAAAGTCTCAAAAATATGTACTGAGCAACTCTATCTAGGACGTATTTATGAAAGGATTCTTTCGGTACATATGTGACATTATCTATGAAAAGGGACCTTATTGTCGATGGCGCTTATGTCGTTGTTCAAGAGGATGCAACGCGATTCGACGTAAGCGCCATCGACAATAAGGTCCCTTTCCTAGATAATGACACATATTATTTTTGCACTTGACTGTACAATTTTTGTATCTTAATATTTTATACAACGACGATAGCAAACAAGCATACGGCTAGCATACGGCTAACAACTCCAGAGGATTCACATGCGTAATTACTGAACTATGTTTTTGGTCGAATTTCCAGATAAGGGTGAGAGCATTTGGGACCGAATTGTACACAGCCGACCTGATTTCATAGTGGACCACAGAACCGGAGACGTGGCCTGTGACTCCTACCACCTTTGGGAGCAAGACTTGGACCTGATCCAGGACTTAGGGCTTGATTTCTACAGGTACTATTTAAAACTAAACGGATAAATTCATGTGTACTTATATCGCCTGTGATCATTTTTGGATATTGGTATGTCCAACAATGAGAGGTAGGGCACAGCGAAGTACCATCACGCTTGAGTCTGGAGAAGCCCAACAGAGGAAGTACATCATCCTTACAGAAAACCACAGCCATAATAGCACTGCCACCTTTCAGGTATTGTGTTCCTGATGGCGAGTAAGATTCCCAGAGCTCATACCCCCCTTAAAGACCGGCAACGCGCTTGTGACTGCCCATGGGCGACGGTAATTGCTTACCATCAGGGAATCCGTCTGTCCGTTTGCCGTCTATGTCATAAAAAATGTATTTAAGGATCTATATTTATCTATCTATTATATATATCGTCGACTAGTACCTACAACACAAGCCTTACTGAGCTTACCGTAGGACTGAGTCGATTTCTGTAAGATTGTCCCGAAATATTTATTCTATTTTTTTTGGCTGTCCAGGCAACCAGCACCAGCAGGGGATAATCGCTGATAGACTATAATGCTTATCTATGACACAGGTTTTCCATATCCTGGACACGACTGCTCCCATCCGGCTTTAGTGACAAGATCAGCCAAGATGGCTGCCGGTACTACAGCGAGCTGATCGCCGGTCTGCGAGCGCGCGGCGTCGAGCCCGTTGTGACCATCTACCACTTCGATTTGCCACAAAGTCTTCAGGATCTTGGTAAATCTTATTGCATCATTAAAACGGCTTTAAACAAAACTATCGTGAGACACAAACATGAGAATTGTATGTCTCAAGTATTTTTTGGTTCCTTCAGGAGGCTGGGCTAACCCGCTGATAGTGGACTGGTTCGGAGACTATGCTCGCGTGGTCTTCTCACTCTTCGCTGACCAGGTGTCCACGTGGATAACCATCAACGAGCCGTTAGCCATCTGTGACGGAGGTTACAATGACTTACTAGCTCCAGGGTTGAAGGTATGCTTATTCTTTTATAAATAAATAGTAAATAAAATGTCTGTCCAGTCAGGTAGGCCCAACTTCGTGAAAGAGATCAATCGTGGAATCCAACTCGGCTGCTTCTGAGGGAACTGTGTTTAATGTCGCACCAGATTTTTCAGAGATGTTCTCTCGGTATAGGGGAATGTTGTATGATCGCTGGAAAAAACAGTTTGATGTGAGATCCCAAGAAGAAGGCATCTGGTATAATAGGACCATACAGTGCAAGCCTGCTTGGGTTCCTTGGTAGCATTGTGAAGTTGTCCGGAAAAAGATGTCCGTGTCCACAGACTTCGATCCCAACACATTCCATTAAACAGTTTGCAGACATCATGAAAAAATCAGTGTCCACAAACTGCGAAGACTGGGGACCAATTGAGGATGTTCAGCACTAAATGGAATGTGTCACAACTCGCAAAGAGGGAACAGTTATTTCGACGTTGGGGTTACTAAACGACTGATATCGGAGTCTTCCAGTCCAAATTGGCGGAGCTCCTGTCCAAACCTGCAATATTCGTGCTATGACATATGTCTCTTTTATTTGTTACACGGGCGCGATTATCTTTTGTCCCTTGAAATAGCTGATAGCTCATAGGCCGTAGCTTACTAGCTCGCGGTGGGACCAGTGCCTAAGGCACATCTTTTCTTGTAATGTTCCGCAGTGGTAAGGTCTTGACTAGTGTGTGTTGCCAGTGATGTGATGGATGACATATGGCACTAAAACATGGTCGCTTACTTATGGGCCTCATGAGAAGAGTTTCCAATGTGCAATGGAGAGGTATAGCATAGGCTGGGAACGCCTATGCGCGATCGCATCAGAAATGATGCCTCGGTGTTGACGTCCAAAGGCTGCGGTGACCGCCTACCAACAAGCGGGCCGCATGCTTGTTTGCCACCTTTGTGGTATAAAAAAAAATATGTCAATAGCAGCAGAACCAAATTAACCCATATAGTCCTATGGATTGCTAAACTTAAGTGACGTTGGGAGGAGCACATTGCTCGTGAACCGATGGCTTTGGGACGTTGGAATCCAATGAATGCGAGTGGCGCAAAACCAGTCATTGTAAGTTCGTTTCGGGAAGGCCTATGTCCAATAATGGACGTCTTTCGGCTGATATGACGAAAAAATAAAATAATTTGTGTACCCATATATTTGGGCACTTAGCTTGCTACTATTTGATACTAAGGTACAATAATTTTCGTGAATCACGGCAACGGTTTTCTGGTCTGTTCCGCACGTGACATTCGGTTACGAGAAATTAGGGTACGTGAATCCGTGTAGATCCGTGTAGGCGTGATCACGCCTATATACTAAGTTGTAACTCAATTCAATAAAACATAGTCCTTATTTATTTTTCTCCCGGGCGTGGCGAAATTACGAAACGTGCGATAAGTATCCAACGAAACCGAGCTACGGATCGGCGTGTATCAGGGATATCAGGAGCCCTAAATAATACATGTTTCTTTGTTTGTAGGACTACAAGATAGGAGGTTTGTTATGCAGCAAGCACATTCTCTTGGCTCACGCTGTGGCATACAGGATATATGAAGAGGAGTTCAAACCTAAATATGGCGGTAAGTTTGTCTACCTACCCGTAAATAATTCCAGTCTGACCCTATCCTCTCATAGACGATCACGTGCGATTTACTTCTACCTTCCTAATGCGGACTGCTAAGAAATGGAATTCGCTCCCTTCGTCTTTATTCCCGGAAAGATATAATTTGGGTCTTTTCAAGGCAGGATGAATAGGCTGTCTGAACCAGCGTGCTACACCCTCGACCTCGTCGACACTTTTTTTTATTACATAGGCGGCAAACGAACAGTCGGATTGCCTGCTGGTAAGCAATTACCGTCGCCCATGGGCACCCTAAACACCAGATGAATCACAAGCGTGTTGTCGGCCAAGGGGGGTTGGAGCTCTGGGAAACTTACCATCAGGAACACAGCACTACATACCTGAAAGGTAGCAGTGCTATTATCGCCTTGGTCTTCTGTAAAGAGGAGGTACTTCCCCAGTTGGGCTGCTCCCGATTCAAGCGTGATCGTCATCGCTGTGCCCTACCTCTCATTGTTGGACGTAGTTTAAGGACATACCCGGGTCCGAACTTATCATCAGGTGTGACTGAGGTCAAACGCTGGGCAGTCGTGTATAAAAGAAATTGGAGAAGCCCTAAGAAAAAAGCTGTAGACATCTGTATGCCTTTAAATGTGCATTATGTTATTGTTTTTACAGGTCAAGTGTCCATTGCTAACAACCAATTTTGGTTTGAGCCGAAAACTGTTGATGATCTAGAAATAACATTGCTGGTTAGAGAGTATGCAGTAAGTATTCACCACACTTACACAGTTACAACAAAGAACTCACGTATACAAACAAATTACTAAACAATGACGAAATTACAACTATTACTTACACGTTCAGCCCCGACGCCACAACGTCTGTGATCTTATTAAACCTTCTCCAATGCCAGTGACACAAAATTATCGAACTCCTATACCAATGACACGTACTTATTTGTGTCTACAAAGATCATTCTCCTATGCCGGTGACACGTAAGTGTGTTCAAATAATTTTACCGCCAATGCCGGCGACACAACAGTTGTGTTCAAAACGTTCGTATTCCTATAACACTGGCATAGGAGTAAGAACTTGAATTATGACAGCGGGATAGGAATAAAAAAATGGTATAATCCCAGTGGCATGCTCTGATCTGAGTGATCGCGATAATTTCTACCGACATATTGTAAGCGTTTAGTAAAACAGTACCGGGGGCGAACGTGTTAAACCGGGATAGTTAGCATGTATGCTAATTTGAATGGGTTTACGATATTCCGGCACTGTTGCAAGCGCCTCACGGAATAACGGAAGAACTGCGATTGACGGTAGTCAAACCACACTCCGTAGCGATCTACCCTCTTTCTAATACGCAGTTTGTGGAATATCACTTTCACTACTACCGTTCGCATGCTCACTGTGCCATTTAGCACGTATTGCTTTTAAGCAGACTCCGCGTTTAGACATGCTGGCTCGTCACTCGCCTCGCTATTCGTCGAAACGTTCGATGAAACTTTGCCTATACAAAAACGCGATGCGAGGGACGAGAGGAATAGCGAGACGTCCGCGTACACATGCGTGCTCGCGTTTCGCCTCGTCTACCTTTTGGACAATGCCCAAAAAAAAATGCTGGGCGTCGGGACCCCAAGAGCCCAGCGTTTCTACTCCAAAAGCGAGAAAACAATATTCGCGGCTGAGATGGCTGTATTTGGACCGTACGTCAAAACCTTGACTCCGCGTTTTGACATGCTGGCTCGTCACTCGCCTCGCTATTCGTCGAAACGTTCGATGAAACTTTGCCTATACAAAAATGCGATGCGAGGCACGAGAGGAATAGCGAGACGTCCGCGTACACATGCGTGCTCACGTTTCGCCTCGCCACTCGCCTCGCTACTCGCGCGAATGTGTGGCAGCAGCATAAGTCATTTATTCCAATGTTTTTTTTTAGGCTGGATTCGCTAAATTACGCCCAATGTCGCTCGACAAAATGCTATAGCGTGGCGTCAAGAACACTGCATGTCATTCAAAATATTAATGTGATTGTAGGTAGGCCGCTACTCCCACCCTATCTACTCGTCTGCAGGCGGCTGGCCACTCACCCTGGAGGCCTACATAGCCGAAAAGAGCAGGAAGGAAGGTTATTCTCGCTCGAGACTGCCTGCTTTCACTCCTGAAGAGATCCAGTACATCAAAGGTATTTTTAAGTGATTTGTTATTCGACTATTTTTACATACATATTCAGCAGTATACAGTCCACTGCTGGGCATAGGCTGCCCACAAATATGACTTATGTCATCCAGGGGGGCAATTGCCATAGTCGCCACGCTTGCCAGGCGGATTGGCGACCGCAGTAGCTATAGATTGGGTTTCGACGGACGCTGCTGCCCGTCCGTAGGTTTTTTTCCCTTTGTCGCTTCTTACAACACCCGCGGGAGGAGATGGGGTGGTGCTATTCTAGTCAGCCAGCATTACATATATTTATTAATTTATTTATATTCGAATATATAAACAAATAAATATTGCGGACAATCTTACACAAATCGACCTAGTCCTACGGTAAGCTCAGGTTTGTGTTGTAGGTACTAGACGACGATATATATAATAGATAGATACATATAAATACTTACTGCTAAGGAATGGAATTTTTCGTCTGTATTCCCGGAAAGATATAATTTGGGACTCCTCAAGGCAAAAGTGAATAGGCTGTTACTGAACCAGCGTGCTACACCTTCCACCTCATCGTCACTTATCAACAGGTGCGACTGAGGTCAAACGCTGGTCAGTCTTGTTGTGCTAATCACACAAATGAATACCCTGACTGTTGACTCAGGCTTTACGCTAACTTTTATTCAGAAAATCTTTCGTGCTACTGTCGATCCCTTCATACTAAATGTCCACACTTACAGGTACCTTCGACTTCTTCGCCCTAAATCATTACACATCCCGCACTGTTCGTACTGCACTGCCTGGAGAAAAGATAGGGGGCTTCTTAACCGAAGGTATTGAGGAGATCGGTGCTGTGATGGAAAGCAGGGCCCACTGGGGCAGTGCTCGAGATTGGCTTAAGGTGAGTTTGGGTCACGTCAAAACGCCCAGGGGATTTTGGGACAAAGGTGGCAAACGTCCAGATGGATTGCCTGATGGTAAGCAATTACCGTCGCGCATGGGCAACACTAAGGGAGGGAGTTACAAACGCGTTGCCGGTCTTTAAGGAGGGTTGGAGCTGTGGGAAGCTAGCGAAATAGAGTAAGATTAAGATAACCAATTTTTATAAGAAGGGAGCATAGACAATTATAAAAGAAAGTATTTCTCCAACATTAGCTGTACATAAATAAATAAATAGATTTTCAAGTATTTCGAGACAATCTTACAAAAATCGACCTAGTAAGCTCAGCAAAGCTTGTGTTGTAGGTAGGTACTAGACGACGATATATATAATAGATACATACATGTAAATACTTAAATACATAGAAACCACCCATGACTCAGGAACAAATAGCTGTGCTCATCACACAAATACATGCCCTGACTGGGATTTTAACCCAGGACCATCAGGCACGGTCACTACCCTCTAGGCCAGACTGGTCTTCGAACTAGTAATAGTCATTTAAATTAACTAAGCACAGAAACGATGATACCTGCCAATATTCTGTTCTGCTTCCTGCCAATTTCCAGGTGAATCCTGAAGGTCTGCGGAACAATCTGAAGCTGATCAAGCAGCATTACGGGGACATCAAGATTGTGATTACGGAGAACGGGTGTTCTGACAGCGGAGAACTGAACGATACAACAAGGATCAAATATTTTAGGGACTATTTGGAACAGGTTCGAGTCCCGCTTCGAGTAAATTTTTTTCTATTTCTCTGTCGATTTAAATATCAAAGATATTCGCTAGCAGACGTTTCTGCATAATAAAAAATAATTTAGAAAGGGGTAGCACATTGTTATCGATGAATTCTCAATGTAAATTGAGGCTTCGATGCCGTTAAGTGTTCAATACGCTGACGGTAGATGTGACTACACGTCAACCAT
The DNA here is from genome assembly GCA_022674325.2 of Grapholita molesta. NCBI lineage: Eukaryota > Metazoa > Arthropoda > Insecta > Lepidoptera > Tortricidae > Grapholita > Grapholita molesta. Next base: position 1,176,204 of record CP053141.2, on the reverse strand, counting down.
GATGACGTATACTACGAAGGATAAGATAGAGAAATTTGACAAGTCTAAGCGGTACTCGGATAGCACAATTGGTAGTGCACTGGGCTAGTGATCCAGTGGTTGTGGGTTCGAGTCCCGCTTCGTGTCAAATTTTTCTATTTTTCTTTCGATTTAAATATCGAAGACAGGTTAGAAAGATTTTGTGGTGATGATGTCTTGAAATATGGTCGCAGAATGAAAGTCCGGCTTGTAGCAATGAGTTTTTACGAAGCGAAATATCATTTGATATTTACCACTCCAGCCCACCGATGCAAGCTGAAGTGGTAATGGGCAGGCCACATTGCACGCAAAGATGGCAGATGGGGTCGAAAAGTGCTCGAGTGGAGACCACGGACTAGCAAGCGCAGCGTAGGACGTCCACCCACAAGATGGACAGACGACCTCATTAAGGTCGCCGGAAGACGCTGGATGCAGGTCGCTTCCAACCAGTAGGTACATGTGGAGGTCCAAGGAGGAGACCTATGTTCAGCAGTGGACGTCTTATGGCTGAGATGATGATGATGTGGACTGATATTTTTTACTAGCTGTCCCGGCGAACTTTGTACCGCCTGAAATTCTATAAAATCTTTTTTGTGATTTTTTTAAAGCATATTATAAAAATACAATTAAAACTGTTGTGAGCCATGTTACTACTACTTAGTTACAAACGGATAAACTTACGTGAGTTTATCCGTTTGTGTAAGGTTTAGGCCTTTCTCGTCTGATTCCCTGTTCGTATAGTGAGTCATTTCCTAGTTCGTCGGCTTCCCCGCTCGTCTTTTCCTCTTTCGTCTATTCCCCGTTCGTCTTAGTCCCCATTCGTCTGTTCCAATCGGTTGCCCTGTTCGTCTGTGTCCCTGTTTGTCTAACGAAACTATTTAAGTAGGTAGTCATACTATTAAAAGTCGGAACTAACACAACTTTCTTTTATTAATGTAGATTTGTAACTGTTCCTATCAGGTCCTGCTGGCTATGACTGAGGATGGCGTGGACGTGGTGGGGTACACCACCTGGTCGCTCCTGGACAACTTTGAGTGGACGTCTGGGTACACGTAAGTTTCACAACCAACACTTATGAGCTTATGACAAAGGAATCATCGCTTATCACAAACATAAACCTAAAGTTCAGTAGAATTTTTTTGTACAACGACGGTGGCAAACAAGCATACGGCTCACCTGATGGTAAGCAGTTACCGTAGCCTAAAGACGCCTGCAACTCCAGAGGATTCACACGCGTGTTGCCTACACTTAATGTTTATTTTAGTTCATATATCTTATAATAAAATAATACAAATGTTAAACACAAAACTATCGTCAGATACGACTAAATTAATTGTACAGAAGTGGGTAACTTACGTTTTATAACTCGAATACTCGGTTTATAGCTCATGATTATGCTCCTCGTTACGATGCGAAACATCTCGAGCAGTATTCGATTTATAAAATGCGAGTTACCCGCTTCTATATAATTAATAATATCAATTCACATTTATCGAAGACAATATTAATCTATTACCTCATTAACTAAGCGTCTGGTTGATGTAACTGGTGACCGAAGAGCTGGCAGCTTCCTCGCACAACCGTATCAGCATTGCGATATAATGAGGATGCCGCCAGCATCCTTGGTACAATGCCTCAAGGGCCTTTTTGTATTTTATACTGTAACTAGTTAAGTACTTGTAGTTATCATAATACGAGTGTAATTTTTGTAAATAAATGTATACAAAGTATACAATTTTGACACAGGTCGCATTTCGGTATACACGCCGTGGACTTCTCAGACCCGTTGCGCAGGCGCACCCCAAAAGCGTCAGCGCAATATTACAAGAACGTCATACGCACTCGATCCCTGGATTTTGCTACAATATAGATCGCAACTGGAAGACCGACTTCGGACAATGTACATATACCTTTCTCATCATAATATCTCGGACCGGCTTGACTCCTTGGCACTGCGTAGAGATGTGGCCTCACTCTGCATTTTCTACCGCATCTACAACGGAGAGTGCTCCGAGGAATTGTTCGGGTTAATCCCTGCTGCCTCCTTCCGCCAGCGCTCTACACGACAACACTTCCATCATCACCACTTGGATGGTTGGCAGTCCTCAACTGTGCGTTTTTCCAGAAACTTCCTGCCTCGCTCAGCAAAACTTTGGAATGAATTGTATTCTGCTCGCCTCCTATATCTAAAAAAAAGCTATTTATAGCTTGTTCTTCTACTTTTAAAATATGGCTTCCATCATTATGTCAATCGATTTCGCCAATGTCAAGTAAAGTAATAAGTAAAATAACAAATCAAGTTTGCTCTTAGAGAATGACGTTGTTCGGTAGTAGGCCATGCGATTTGTAAAGTGGTAGCTGGACTTTGTCGCGAGGCCACGGCCCCGGGACTGCCGGGTGATGATAAAAGAGTGGTGAAACGCGTTTTGAGATCTATTAGTCATTAGCTGCACAATACTGCGTTAGATCACTGCATAATAAGCTATAAATATTACACACTAAAAATTTTAAAGAACTAAATAGTTATTTGTTATGCAAGGCTGCAAAGTGGTTATTTGGCGTTAGTGTTGTAATTGAAAGCAGAGCAAGCGAAGGAAGCTATGATTGAACCATGAGCGAAGCGAATGGTTCAAAGATAGATTCCTGAGCGTAGCGAGGCTTTCAAGACACGAGACGCCAAATAATTTTGCAGCCATGCGGAACACACATCTTTTCACCTCACTACAGCGAGGAAAATTCGAGCGGCAAGAAAAACAATAAAAGAAACACATCGCGCGATTTTTCAGGGAAATCATATCGGCATCGCTGCTAGAACCACACATTTTTATAGTTCAAACATTGAGTTCAAAGAGCTTAGCACAGGACAAATCCGACAAATTTGCGATTACGTGAATTGTGATAACTTAAAACTTTTAAATTTTTCTTTTTTTTTCGGTTGCGTTTATATATTACAATATTAAGTACATGTCAATTTCTTTATCAAATAAACAATATAATTGTGATTTATTTAATGGATTAATTAGCCAAAATATGTAAATTACATAAATACTATAACAGAAATACTATTAGTATTTACAATAAAACCAATTTGACATAAAATATTAGTATTTATAATAAAACCTATTTGACATAAAATAAAGTGTAGGTAGAAGTTAAAAATCTGTAATCAAATCATGTTTCTGATTGGTTATTATCTATGGTTAATATGAACTCAGGAGCGGTACCGGGAAAATCGAAATTCGTATATTTCGGGCATCTTTCTCTTTTACTCCAATTAAGGAGCCATAAGAGTGACAGAGACAATCGTCCGAAATTTACGAATATCGTTGTTCGCGGTAGCGCCGCAGGCCCGGTACCGCGAACATCGAAGTTCGTATATTGCGAGCATCTTTCTCTTTTACTCCGATGAGAGTGACAGAGACGTTAGTCCGAATTTTAAGAATATCGTTTTTCGCGGTAGCGGCGACAGTCACGCGTTGAAGGAGTTTTATATTTAAAAAAAAGTTATTTGCACCACAGAGAATTACAACAATCGGCTTCGAAATTCGAATGACTTTTCCACGCTAGCGGATAAAATAAGCTTTTCCACGCAGATTTCGCGCTATAAACTAAGGTTTTCCGAGCGAGTGAGGTGAAAAATATATTCTTAAGACTTCTACGCCATTTTAAGACTCAACCGACTTGTAGGTATCTTGTTACATTTTAGTGAGTCATCGTATATTTAATTAAGTAACTATATTTTATTAAATATCCTATTTAGTTATGTTTTAGTAGTTAGTTTACCGTGTGATGCCAGCTGACTAGAATAGCACCACCCCATCTCCTCCCGCGGGTGTTGTAAGAGGCGACAGACGGAAAAACCCTACGGACGGGCAGCAGCGTCCGTCGAATCCCAATCTATAGCTACTGCGGTCGCCAACCCACCTGCCAAGCGTGGCGACTATGGCAACTACGCCAAAGATGATACAAGTCATATTTGTGGGAGGCCTATGTCCAGCAGTGGACTGTATACGGCGGAAATGTAATGTAAAGTATTACTATTATTTTAATAATTTGATTGTAGATATGAATATAAAATTGAACAATGTTAAAGTCGTAATAGTTTGTTAATACTTAGAAATAAGGTCAAATTAAATAACAGCTAGTTTATTTTTATTGTATTTATATTTTAGTCTCATCAAAAACAGCTAGAAGAATCCCTGTAAAGGATTACAGGGATAATCTCGAGGGTTGCGTGGTCAAACCCGATAAATCGATAACAACTTGTACGATGTCTTTAACTGTCTTATTTTGTATATACAATAAAGTGTTTTATTACTACTACAAATGTCTTATAAATTTATAAACAATATTTCGACAATAAAATAATTATGATCTAACTGGTGACGGTACTTTCAACTCCTAATAACCGCCATGACCGGGTTTAAATACTGACAAGCGAATTTGTATTTGAGTTATGTACCTACCCAGGCTAGCAGCGCTACCGCGAAAACCAATATTCGTAAATTTCGGACGACTGTTTCTGTCACTCTCATGACGCCGTAGTTGGAGTAAAAGAAATTGATGCCGGAAATATACGAACTACGATATTGGCGGTACCGGGCCAGCGGCGCTACCGCCATAAGCGATATTTGTAAATTTATATCAGTAGTCTCATGACGCTTTAATTAGAGTAAAATAGAAAGATGCTTGATATTTACTAACTTCTATATCCCCGGTCAACAGGTATAACAAGATAACAGAGATATTATCCTAGAACATACCTTACTTAGCCTTATTGAGCTTACAGGACTAGGTTGATTTGTGTTTATTATTTTAAAACTTATACATTAGGTTAATCGATAGTTCATTTAATTATTTTTTAATCGATTAGAATTCGATTAAGACAATTACGATATTTGCCGATTTTGGACACCACTACAAATGTCAGAATGTTTGTTTAAGTCGAGTGATAAACCACTCTAAAATGAATGTATATTTCTCAAGCGGCTCTAGAATCGAAACTTCAATCTGAAAAATATTAAAAATAATATTATTGATTTTAGTGACTGAATTCATTCAATAAAGTACATAAATATGATTAAATTAGACTGTTTCATTTGGGTCTGTCTGAGAACCATATTTTCGTTTTTGATAGAATTTAGAACGTCAACGAAAATTAGATGTATAGTCTGTCGAAATTGTTAAAAATTTGACATATAGATATAACCTCAAAACAGCACTGATATTATTTATAAATAATATAAAATCACCAAAATGAAACGCCATTTAACGCATTTATCTAGAAATATAGTGCAAAACAAAAGCAGCAACACATTTTCTTTATCAAGTAAGTGACATATAAGATTCTTTTAATGGAATTACAAATAAAATCGTAACATCTTTAATGCAAGTATTTCACGGATATTTACAGGATATTTAAGTACACAAGAAGCGATAGAGCGCCGGCATCACCTATTTTCACTGGAGAAGAAAAGACAGTTGGAGAATGTGGGCCGTATTGAGAAAATCGAAGTCAGATACAAGGGTGTCCCGAAAGACTGCACCCTTATTATGAATAAGGATATTTCGACTCCACACGATTGTGCCAAACGTGAGTACTAGGCGGGTTAGCGACCGCAGTAGCTGTAGATTGGGTTTCGACGGACGCTGTTGCCTATTCATAAGCATTTTCCTTTTGCTGGCTCTTATGACACCCGCGGGAATAGATGGTGCTATTCTAATCAGCGAGCGTGCTAACAAATTGGCCATATATTTTTACAGTTGATAGTACAGTCAGCAGCAGAAGTAGCTAAGCATTTGAGGTGTTCAAAATGAGGTCAACATGTCTGTATTGTCAAGAGAATAAGAGCGCGTGTAGGTCATTTTGAACACTTCAAACGCTTAGCAACTTTTGCTGCTGACTGTACCTGGTTTTCAGAGTACATTTAAGTATGAAACATTGGTATTGTTTTGTTTTGTTTGGAGAAAACTATGAAACAAATTGCTATGTTAAAACCATGTTAATAAGATAATTAAAGATACCTCTATAGACATTCTAGAATGTGTTTGGTATCATTCAACTAGCCATGAAGTTGTTGATAAATCAAATACATAATGCTATTTAAGAACAACAACTTTTGATTTTTTTGATTTAATTTTTTTTTTATGTGCAGATCTCAGCGAGTGGCATGCAGAAAGCAGTGCGTTGGCACTTATAGATGGAGCCGTGCACTGGGACATGCATAGGCCTCTGACGGAGAACTGCACTCTTGAAGTAAGTCATATGTGCAACTATTGAAAAAGAAGAAAAATTATTATTTATTATGCAGAAACGTCTCCTAGCGAATATCTTCAATATTTAAATCGAAAGAAACATATACCACGAAGGATAACATAGAAAAATTTGACAAGTCTAAGCGGTATTCGGATAGCACAATTGGTATTGCCCTGGGCTAGTGATCCACTGGTTGTGGGTTGGAGTCCCGCTTTGAGTAAAATTTTTCTATTTTTCTTTCGAAACCCAATCTACTGCGGCAAACCCACCTGCCAAGCATGGCGACTATGGCAACTACCCCCAAGATGATACAAGTCATATTTATGGGAGGCCTAAAAGCCTATGTCTAGCAGTGGACTGCATACGGCTGAAAAAGTAATGTATATAAGAAGTTTTGCCCAAAGCATCCCGTCTCAGTTCCAGGGTTACAACAGCACAGATCCTCAGCAAGTGAACAAGGCGTTCTGGCGCACGTGTTCATTCCTGCTGGGTGCCGTGGTGACGGGGGCCTTCAAGGATAAGGTGGACGTCAAGCTACACAGCTTCCCGAGCCCTGACAGTGAGTACAACGGGCACTTACAGTACCCTTACCATGAGTTGTGACATTGAGGTTTTCGATAACGAGCATCGAGTTTACTATCTGTGCATCTAGCTTGTACTATTTTAGTGCGATAGACAACTCATGGTAAGGGTATAGTGACCTATGGCACTGGTCCCATCGCGAGCTGGTAAGCTATGAGCTATCAGCTATTTCAAGGGATAAAAGATAATCGCTCCCGTGAATATAAAAGAGATATATTTATAGCTCATCGCCCGGCTATGACATATATGTCTCTTTTATGTACACGGGAGCGATTATCTTTTGTCCCTTGAAATAGCTGATAGCTCAAAGCTTACTAGCTCGCGGTGGGACCAGTGTCTTCGCACACTATATCAACTCAACAGCGACTCGAATCTATGCCAAATATTGAAATTGAAGCCCTATGTCATATGTTCTATTAGGATTCATTTCAAATGATATTAAAGAAGTGTACGTCGAATGGTCTACGCGTCGTACAGTCAGCAGCAGAAGTGGCTAAGCGTTTGAGGTGTTAAAAATGAGGTCAACACATCTTTACTGTCAAGAGAATAAGAGCGCGTGTAGGTCATTTTGAACACTTCACCCGCTTAGCCACTTTTGCTGCTGACTGTACACGAAAGGTCAACCCCGACACGGTTGACCACACGTCGCCCACGGGTATTTGCGGGCGTGGTCCACTTGTTGACACCGCCTTGTCCATTACTGGCCATTGAGTGGATCAACCGTGTGATGCCGGCTGACTAGAACAGCACCACTCCATCTCCTTCGGCGGGTGTCGTAAGAGGCGACAAAGGGAAAAATCCTAAGGACGGGCAGCAGCGTCCGTCGAAACCTAATCTACAGCTACTGCGGCCAACCCGCCTGCCAAGCGTGGTGACTTTGGCAACTACCCCCAAGATGATACAAGTCATATATGTGGGAGGCCTATGTGCAGCAGTGGACTGCATACGGCTGAAATGTGAATGTCAGTGGATCAACTAGTTGACCACTCATCGAAAGTGTGAGTAGATTTGCTGCCGCAGTGGCATTGAGTTGATATAGTGTGCGAAGACCTATATTTTGAAGCCTTCGAGGACTACAATTAAGTCTTGTAAGTAAGATACTGGAGAAGATGCTTAGGTTTATGATAAAAGAGAACTCATTGACGAGGGAGGACTTAGATGCCATATGGAAAGCGCAGCATGGGAAGCATGAAGCAATTGTAAAGAATTTAGACGACTTACTTGCAATTCAGGCCATCAGTGTCAAGTCAAGTCTGTATCGTTTTTTTCAGTTGCTCTGGATTCTTGGTGACGTCACTTTCCCAGCCTTGTGACATACGCTCTTTTAGAATGAACTGTTTTTCAAATGGATTTTTCGCATTAAAAAAACACTTTTTCAGAAAAAAATAAAAATACGGGTACATTAAAATTTCATCTTCTTTCCAATAAACTCATTAAAATAAGGAGTTAAAAATATGAGATGTTGTCAATTTATTACACAAATGCCCTGACTGGGATTCGTACAGTCCGCTCGGGCTCGTTCATCTACGACGCGGCGCTGACCCTGCGCGGCTGGCGGCCGGCGCGGCGCGAGCTGGTGACCCTCGCCGCGGAGTACGTGCGCCGCTGCCGCCGCGCGGCGCCGCTGGAGCGGCTGGAGGTGGCCGAGGCTCTGGCGCTGGAGATGTTCGTGGACAACCCGTTCAAGGTCGAGCAGATACCCAGCATAGCGAAGGCTAACGGTGAGTTCTTTCTAATGTCCGGCCGGAGCCAGGAATTCTCGTAGCACTTTTGAGCTAGGGACTTCTCGTTTATCGACTTCCGATTAATATGTATATCGATAAATACAGAATACAATACATGTAAAATATGATTCTGTAGTGTGATGCCGGCTGACTAGAAAAGCATCACCCGATCTCCTCCCGCGGGTATCGTAAGGGGAATATCCCACGGACGGGCCGCAGTGTCCGTCGAAATCTCGACAATAGTATAGAAAAGAATAATTATTTATTTGTGAGCACATACTATTTACATAAAACATGAAACAGACGATCATAATCATAAAACATTAAATATTAACAATTGAGGCGTTGTTCAGATATTTGTGAGCACCTCCACAGTTCGGCGACTGTGCAAATAATATTAAACTAGATGGTCTGGCTGGCTAGTTTTAGTTAACAGGTCTATACCGGGTGCGGCCTGTAATACGAGCAAAAAAATTAGGGATTGCTTCTACATCACAAACGTAACAACATTTGTTCTACAACTTTAAATAATTGGGTAATTTATTACTTGTGATTTTTTCGAACAAACTAAATAGTATTTTCAATGAACAGCATCCGATAGTCTAGTTGACGTTTACTGTTAGCCTACAAACTTCATAGTTTTCGCAATACATTGGTTGCTAGGGAAATCTTTTTTTATTAATATTTATTCAGCTATTAGTTATTTTCAAAAGTCGTAGAACAAAATGTTGCTACGTTTGTGGTGTAGATATGATGCCTAAAGTTAATGCTCCTATTACAGGCCACACCCGGTATATTAATTGATTGCTTCTTCTACATGAAACACCCTGTATAATATGTCCTCTCGTTGTCCCAGCCTCATCATCATCATGTCAGCCGAAAGACGTCCACTGCTGGACATAGGCCTCCCTCAAAACAACCCAAAAATGCAGCATTTTGCCACGGCAAAACTCAAGGCCAACCTGAGGTCCAAGTCTCAATAGTATTCTCTAAAAGAAAATTTTGTCTGAACGTTTATGATTCTTTAAAAAAATGTATGAATGTTTATTGTTGTTTACAGGGAAGGTGACACTATACAGGGTGGAAAAGCACGTGGACATTTCTAAAGGGCCGCTCATAAACCACGCAGCGCAGGTCGGCCGGGTTGCCATCACGGCCGTACATGAACTGGAAGGTAAAACATTCATACCAATTATGAAATGAAACGACCAATCCATAAAGGGTTGGCAACGTGCGTGTGTAACCCCTATATATCAGGCGGGTCGTATGCTTATTTGCAACTAAATCTGACGAGCTACGAAGTATAATTAGTTTTTTTAAGATTAGAAAAATCTTGCGATTGTCGTCTTGCGATTTTTAGGAAAACAATTTGACAGCTGTCAAATTTGTCTGTTATTTTATTCACCATAACGTTAATCATGGAATGTTAAATCTTTTTGAGGAAATTATTATAAAATTACACTCATATTTGATGAAACTTAGGTAAAATCGACCGTTATTTCTCAAATCTTAAAAAAAGCGGAATATAGGTATATTCAGTCACTCGGTTCGTATATATACAGGGTGAAATCTGGGTCGTAATCCAAAATGTCCAAACGTGAAAAAGACGATCATACTTAACAACTTTTCCGATGAGACCAATATTGTAATCTCGATAAAAAATTAGCTGCTCCATACATTAACTACCGGTAATTAAGTACCAGTATGGAGTGGCAGATTTTTTTTTCGCGAATTCAATATTGGTCCCATGGGAAAAGTTGTTAAGTGTGATCGACTTTATCACTTTTTGACATTTTGGATCACGACCCAGATTTCACCCTGTATTGTTGTCTAGTACCTGCAACATAAGCCTTATTGAGCGCATTATAGCACTAAAGGTGAAAAACTTAACTGAAGCACCATGTCTATGCAGTTGCGCAGAGAATTAATATGGAACTTACGTCAACATTTGAATATAGAACGCCGACATGCGTGTACACACGTCACTACTACATAGGCCAGTTTTAGCTAAGTTTGCCTATAGTGCTACGTATTTGATATTGTCACAACCTCGTAACGCCCACTGCCCCACCTGTAGTACTAATTATTATATTGAAATTTGAATTTTATACAATTGGAACAGAGTTGAATTTCATTTGCTTCCTCCGATTTTGACACAAAAGACATTCTACTTTATTTCCTACACTGTAAAGAACAAATTCGCGTGAACATCGATAATAAAATATATCGATGTTAATGACAACATCGAAATTTTATTAGACACATAGAAATATTCTTTTAGTCATTTTGTAAAAAAAAAAAACGGGTATTTACATGTTCATTTTAAAATAGTTTTCATAATATACAATCAAATTTTTTTCATGTTCGTCGGTATTAATTATTATGCCCTGAGTATGGCTTATTACAATTTTTATTGTATATTTATTTTAGTGACGTATCACTAATTTATATTACTAGTTTTAAATTAGTCGAGTTTAAGTCAGTCGAGTATAATATATATCGACATTTTTTTTCGATATCAAATTCCTATAACTTGCCCCAAGTTGTCCCAGGTCTGTTCGTGTAGGATAATTATTTGTATGGTGGGCCTTAAGAGGATAAAAATATGATTTGTGGCCATTCCGTTCCAGGCTGCTCAGGTCCTCAGCAGTTGTACCGGTTCCAAGGAGTGGCGCTGCCGGCAGGAGTCATATTGAATCACTTCGCATTCAACGTGCTTATGGAACGCGCTAAAAAACTGGTACAGTATAACTTTCTCAGTCTGACCTTGGGCACAATAGTGCTGTCTCTTTCTTACTTATTTTTAACCGACTTCAAAGAAAGGAGGAGGTTATCAATTCGAACTATTTTTTTTTGTATGTATGCTACTCGATATCTCCGAGATCCGTGAACCGATTTTAAATATTTTTGTACTTAAGGTTCTTAGTCTAGTCGGTAGCTAGTAGAGGTCTTGTGTTCAGATTTAGATTGGTCACTCAAAAAAAATTAGATATAAAATAAACAGTATTAATCCAGCTAAACTGCACAACAGTTTGGTGGCAGAAAACTAAGCCACCCTGTATAAGATTTAATAGCACTTGATTTATTATATTAAATAAAAGTGTTAATTTTTGATGAAAAAAAGATAATATCGTGTTACAAAACACACAAACAAACATATTGTATTGGTTATAATATATATATAGTCAGTGACGAAGTCAGGTGTTCATCCCAAAAATAATTTATTTGTGTGACGAGCACAGATATTTGTTCCTGAGTCATGGGTGTATGTATTTATGTGTAAGATTGTCCCGAAATATTTATTTATTTATTTTGTATCGGCTACCTACCTAGACGCCGCGTGCCACCGATCTTGAGCAAATTAAACGTAATCCGTACACTTTTAATCCAATTTACTTTTATTATTTGCAGTACCAAATTGTTTTTTATGTTAAATATAAATGAATAGATAGTTTTGTTACTGTCGTTATTTTTAACCCTATGTCTTTTATTACCTGTATGACGTTGAAGTGGTACTTATCGATAATAGGACTGTCGATGTTTTTATTTTGTCGAAATCACTTACAAGAAATCGTTTGTGCTAGAAAAATGTTTAAATGGGATGATGACACATGTAGAAATTTGCTACGATTTCTAATTAAATGGATAGAGAATGTGCAATGTATCTTAAAACAGTGAAAATTGGAAGAATCGATTCAAATGATCCAATGATACGAGACCTCAAAATTTCAAAAATTTTAAATTTTTCAAAATGCAAAATTAAAAAAAATAAAAGTACCATTTAATTTCTTACATTATACTTAAACAGAAATTGTATAACAACTATATACATAAACGCAATATTTCACGGTCAAAATAGCAAAATCATTACTTTTCCACACTTTAAAGAGGGCGACAACGTATCCGTGACGTCACCGTTGAGTATCATTTTGTAGGGAGCGTTTCGAGCGGGTAGTGCAAATATAAGACTTTGACTCTCATTTCTGACTTTTGCGTAGCTTTTACGCCATAGCTCCCATACAGATATTTGATCCCCACAACGAAACGAATCGATTGATACCATAATTAAAAATCATTCATCTCGCCTATTGTAACTATGATTATTTCAGAATCCTGCGAGATCTCCCGTGTCGCCGTACGAACCGCGCGAGGCGATGTCGGCGAGGGCTTAAACGTTTTTAATTAATTGATAATTAGTTTAGTTTTATTGGTATAAGAAATATATTCAATGTAAATTACAACGTGTTTTATTCTTGTGTATTTTTTAACACTTTGGCAACCAAGAACAGTCAGGCACACCGCTCGTAGGCACGTAGACGATTACATGGGGAAACGATATCGAAAGTGTTAACTGACGAGTATGTTTCAATGTGAGGTAGGGCACAGCGAAGTACCATCACGCTCGAGTGTGGAGAAGCCCAACTGGGGAAGTACCTCCTCCTTACAGAAGACCACAGCACTGCCACCTTTCAGGTATGTAGTGTTGTGTTCCTGATGGTAAGGTTCCCAGAGCTCCAACCCCCCTTAAAGGTCGGCAACGCGCTTGTGACTCCCCTGGTGTTGCGGGTGCCCATGGGCGACGGTAATTGCTTACCATCAGGCAATCCGTCTGCTCGTTTGCCACCTTGTCATAAAAAAAAATGTATAAAGGGTAACTTTGACTGTGGGCTCTAGTAAGGCCCACGGGCCTGTAGGACTAATTATTATTGAAGTTCTATTTTTATACAATTGGAACAGAGTACTTTTGATTCCTTCGATTTTAATACAATAGAGATTCTACTTTATTTCCTTTACTATAAAGAACAAATTCGAGTATATTGTTTGTATGTGTGGGCCTAAGGAGGTTAAATGGATGGTTTGATTTTAAAGTTGCAACAAATGTTTAGTTTGGGACATTTGTTGCTTTAAAATACATTCATTTATATTTTTTTATAAACACGTACTACAATTGTTTTTATATTAAGCAACGTCTGCTAGCATATCAAAGATATTTAAATCGAAAGAAAAATAGAAAAAAATTGACTCGCAGCGGGACTCGAACCCACAACCACTAGATCACTAGCCCAGTGCACTACCTGTTGTGCTATACGAGCGCCGCTTAGACGTTTCAAATTTTTCTATTTCTTTTTTCTTTCTTAATTTTTCGATTAATTCTCAATCTAAAGAAACATCGATGCCGTAAAAAGGGTTCAATACTCTTCGGTAGATGTCGCTACACGTCACCCGTAATGACGTATACCAGGAAGAATAAGATAGAAAAAAGGGTTCAAGTCCCGCTGCGACTCAATTTTTTCTTTCGATTTAAATATGCACTACAATGTTGACATCATGTTCCTTATAATAGGCTTCAAAGTATGTGGTTGCAGGTTTGGCTAGACGAGAGGCACGAGAGGTCGTTAAGGTTGGCATTGCCGGCCTAAGGCCGGTAAGCTCCTCTTTTATAAATGACATTTCACATAGATTTGTGATACAGCATCTTGGAGATTGGCCATTAACCTTTTCCACGCCAGACGTATATATTGACACCGAAGGTTCAACGCCAAAGACGTATATATGTCCTCGTACACAGAGCAAATAAGACCTACGTGCACATGTATAAAGTTCAACTTCAGTTTTGACATTTCGATGACGAGGCGTCTGAACGTTAGCTTTGCGTTTGACATGGCGCCGAAAAGGTTAAAAAAAAAAGTGGTTCTATGATATTTTGCCACTACGCCTATTTAAAACAATATTCAATTTATGCTATTATTTGGCATGTTTATTTTTAGCTTTTCTAAAAATAAAACTTTTATTACTTGGAGTTTTTTCAAACTATTGTATTGCTTGTTAAAGAAAAGCACTATACATACCTCGTGAAAAGGGGTTGCCGGCCTCGTAACAACATGTACTTGACAATAGAGGCGTTCAGATATTTGTGACCATCTCCACAGCTCCGATATATCTGATGGCGTACTATGCGAGTATTAACAGGTTTTTCACGGTTCTCCATCGACAGTAAAAAAATAATCATATTGAAATAAAACAACAAATAATATTAACAACATTTATTCCTTAACTACGATTTTGATTTCTTAGGATCCGAAGGTCCATCCTCTTCCCCATTCTGGAAGATAGGTTTCGGCTGAGTCTTCTTATAAGCCGGGGCCACCCAGAACGGATTCTCCTCAGCGTCCTTCGCATACTTCAAAATGGCTTCCCTCGGATCCTGGTCATCATCCACCCGTTTACTTAATCCTAGATTCCTTATGACGAATGAGCTGAGAGTGCTACCGGAGGCAGCCACTCTACCACCTTGCCCGGAGGTGATCGGTAAATCAGGCCGGTGAGACTTCACCGGATCTAACCGTTCCTTCTCCATCTTCTTCTTGCTAGTTCTTAACTTCTCTTGTCTGAACAGCGGCAGCGCGTGTGGAGTTATAATCTGCTGCGAACTCACTACTTCTACGGAGTGCTTCTTTCTATGTGTCTTGACTATACACAATTTCGCGCCTCTCAAACTACGTTTCTGATCGTAATAACACTTCACTACACCATTACCGCAGCTAACAAAAATTTGATTCAACTTCGCATGCCAAATACCCTTAATAACATGCGATTTTGACACAGCAATCTCTGTAACTTTCTCAAATGTTTTAGTATTGAAGAATATAAGCCGTCCCACATCTTGGTTTCTTTGGAGTGACTCTCCGGTGAAGACCATGGCATCGTCCGGGCTGAAGCCACAGTCGGTCTGTTCATATCTTGAGAACAGGTTGTCAAAGACATTGAGGGGTTTCTTGAAGTTTCTTAGATCCCAAAGTTTGAGGGTTTCATCGTTGGATCTGCTGGCTAGATAGGAGCCGAGGTATGAGTAGGCTATGCTAGATATTTCAGTCTGTTTCTGATGGGCATCTCGGAGTAAGACTGAGGTGTTGACGAAGTTCTTCCTATGGTCCCACATTTGTATGGAGCCGTCAAAACAGCCGGCAGCCACAGTGTTACCTGTATGTAATTTTTTAGGTTAGAATTTTAAACACAACCGACCGGTCTGGCCTAGTGGGACCCTGCCTATGAAGCCGATGATTCAAATCCCAGTCAGGGCATTTATTTGTGTGATGAGCACAGATATTTGTTCCTGAGTCATGGGTGTTTTCTATGTATTTAAGTATTTATATGTATCTATTTATTATATATATCGTCGTCTAGTACCTACAACACAAGCGTTACTGAGCTTACCGTAGGACTAGGTCGATTTGTGTAAGATTGTCCCGAAATATTTATTTATTTATTTACAAAACTATCGTGAGATTCAATCATATTAATTAACAGGTAACTCACGTTATATAAGTCGAATATTGCTCGACATGTTTCACTCCGTAACGAGGAGCATAATCATGAGCTAGCGTTGGCTAACCGACGCAGACACAATGTGAGTTACCCGCTTCTATACAAGTAGAATATTATTAACCCTCCGGATCATTTAAGTGGCACATTATACCTAGAACCGATGGCTGTTCAAGATCATCGCCCTGCCTTTTTGGGGGCCTTACATCTACGTGCCCTGCCCATTGCCACTTAACTCTGCCATTCTTTGAGCTGTGTCGTTGACTTTAAATTCGAAAAAAATAATAATTATGCGAATGATGTATTATGACAATCAACATCAATAACGTATTATGCGAACATACCGTCTCTAGAGAAGACGCACGCAGTGGGATTGGTCTTCAGGCCACCTTGCTGTCTCGGTTTGATGACGGCTTTGTGTTGTCTAGGGGACTCAGTCCGCCAGAGCCTCAGGGTTCCGTCCTGGGAGCACGTCATGAACTCCTCTCTGATGTGCGGGTGCCAGCAGCCGCTGTTTAGAGCTGCGGTGTGGCCTTTGGTCCTGAAAAGTTATTAAATTAAATTAAATTAAATTAAAATTCATTTATTTCAGACTCTGAGATCCATAAAATTAATAATAATTACAACTAACTATTCTAAGGCTATACATAAATATTTAATAACTTAATTAAAGACGGCGGGCCGGAGCACGCACTGGAGCGTGTGCATTCTCCCAATGCCGGATTATCGGGCAGTCTACCCGTTCAGCAAGCGTACTCAGGATGCTGTTAGTACTGCCCTGCACTCTACGCATAAGTGACGCGATTCTGCTGCGCATTATTGCGTGAAACCCCGGCACGCCCGCCGCCGCGAACATGCCGGACGCGCTGCAATAGCGAGGCAGGCCCATCAGCACCCTGAATGCGTTGTTATACTGCACCCTTAAGACATTAACGGCCCGTTGCGTATACCTAACCCAAAGTGCGCACGAGTAGAAGGATTGACAAAACGCCTTAAATAAGGTAATCTTGACACCCTTACTACAACGCGCAAACCGTCTAGCCAGCATATTACACCGGACCGCCATTGCCCGGCGCTCCCTTTCAACATCAAAGTCGTCACATAAGGTCTCCTCAACCCAGTGCCCCAAGTACTTAAACCGTGTCACTTTTTTCAAAGGGGAACCATCAAGCAAAACTGGTGGGACAATGTCATAGGTTTTGTTGCCCGCTTTAAACACCAAGAGCTCGCTCTTTGTCGCGTTGTACTTGAGGCCATGGGCAGCAGCGTAACGCTGACATACAGCCAACATTTTTCTCAGAGCACTGATCGAAGGGCTCAGCAACACCATGTCGTCCGCGTAGCTGATGTTATTAATGACTTTCCCACCAACGGAGCAACCGACTGGCATGTTACTAAGCTCCTCGATCAGTCGGTTCATATACAGGTTGAAAAGCTTAGGAGACGTCAATCCACCCTGTCTCACTCCGCAATTCAACCTGTATACATCCGACATACAGCCAGACCACCTCACTACATTTGTTTGATGCCTATACCAATATTTAAATATTGATATAAGCTCCCTGGGCATGCTTGTGTCTTCGGATAATTTTGACCACAGAATATCATAAGCCACTAGGTCGAAGGCCTTAGAGAGATCCAAAAAACAAGCATAAACAGGAGTTCGTTCCTTCGCGTAGTACTGGACAGTGTGCTTGAGAGAGTAGATAGCTGACTCAGTCGACAACCCAGCCCGAAAACCGAACTGAGCGTCATTTAGCTTCAAGTGTAAACATAACTGTTGATCAAGCAGACTATCCAGCACTTTTGCAGTCACAGTTGCTAAGGAGATTGGTCTGTAATTATTTAGCTCTGATGCATCCGCTGCTTTGTTCTTTACCGTCCCGTTCTCGACCGTCATGACCAGGTGACTTGCCACGCGACATCTTCCGTAGGACACCAGATATTTCCCGCGCGGAAAAATAAATGGGTCGTTGACAAGCGCCCGCACACGGCTCCTCAGCTGTCGAGGACCCACTCCCATGGTTAAGCAGAGGCTGTACTTTAAAATGTGTTTTAAAAAGATTCGCAATACCCATCGTCCCACTCACACCCCCGACGCTCACGGGCAGGCCAGGCTTAGTGTCCAGACGACTGGTGCTCTTCCAAAAGGAACAAAATCTTTTAGAGTCGTGATGCAACGCCAGAATATCCATTTGTATCTGGTTTTGATTATTTTGACACCATTTCAGTTTCATTTTAAAATGTTTCCTGGTAGACAACATTTTTTGATACGTGGCGCCATATCGGGGTTTACCACTATTGATCCAGTCGAGGAAGGCAAGCCTGGCCTCTCCATGCGCATCTCTTACATGCTTGTTCCAGCCAGCGATATACCGCCCCTTAATAGGCTTTTTACAATCATAACTTAGAACAGCCGCCTCACTCAGCGCTGATATTATCCTAGTGTACAGCTCACTAATATACTTCCTATGATTAGTGTCATTACACATGGAGTCACAGCACTGTCTAAGTTCAGGCGGAAAACCTATGCCTGCCAGTAACTTATTACACGTTTCCGTGTACTTAGCTATTTGAGATGATTTCCTTATTCCCCAGATAACTTTATTTCTATGTGAAGGAAAATCACTAATTTTCTGCCTAAAAACATTAAAGTTAACAACAATTTCAAGTGGGAAATGGTCTGACCAGAATACGTTATAATTTACTTTAATATCCATAAGAGACTCCCAAGCCGCGTCCGTCACGAGACAATGATCGAGCCAGCTGGTTGTGCCGTGGGCATCACTATAGTATGTACTACATATGTGTGTATGTAGTATGTACTAGTTATGAACATAATGCAAAATTATGAATTTTATCAATGTTGAATTATTAGAAATCTTATATTATGAAAACGTAGAATTATGCGAAACTTATATTGAAAAAGTTGAATTATGATAAAGGGAGAATTATGGCAAATGTTGTCTTTGATGGCAAGTGTTATGATGACATTGATGACAAATGATGAATTTTTAAATTATTTTAATTTATTATTTTTTATTTAGGACATCAACATAGATAGGTCCAATAAAAACAAATTACTTAAAAGATAAATCAAGTTCAATTCAAATATAAAATAGAGTAAAACAAAATATTACAACTTGGGTAAAAAAATACATAATGAATATTTAAAAAAATTAATTAAATAGTAAAAAAAATTAGGATTATTACAATTTCATTGAGATAAAAAATATTCTATTTTAATTATAGTCATTAATTATGACAAAATGACGAATTATGATAAGATATTAATTATGACAAAACGACGCATTATGACAAAACACGAATTATGGCTAAATCACGAATTGACAAGTGATTAATTATGAAAATCCAAAGCATGACCTGACCAAACCTGAAATAATCGCATTTGGTAACAACAGTTGCACTAGTAAAAGCAGACTAAGGGAGAGTTAAAGGCCCAGCAGTGGGACACATAAATAAATAAATAAATATTTCGGGACAATCTTACACAAATCGACCCAGACGGTAAGCTCAGTAAGGCTTGTGTTGTAGGTAGACGACGATATATATAATAGTTAGATACATAGAAAACATCCATGACTCAGGAAATATCTGTGCTCATCACACAAATAAATGCCCTGACTGGGATTTGAATCATCTGCTTCATAGGCAGGGTCACTACCCACTAGGCCAGACCGGTCGTCAAATAAAAACAGCAGCCTACCTAGCCATGTCAGCGATGTACTGGTCCCCCTTAACAGTTTCCAGGACTTCGAAGCCGTCGCGGTCCAGGACCTTGGCCTGCGCGGCGCCGCTCACCACGAGGATGGAGTCCCCGGTGGCGGAGTACTGGAGCGCCCGGATAGGGTGCGACTCGCACGGCTGGAGGGTGCGGAATGATCGCATTGAGGAGTCCATGCCTGGAAGAGATTTTTTTATAACACACGTGGCAAATGAGGAGACGGATTGCGTGATGGTGAGCAATTATCATCGCCCATGGGACCCGCAAAGCCAGGGGAATCACAAGTAACAAGCGAGTTGCCGGCCGGGTAGTTTCCAACCGGTACACGTGGAGGTCCAAGGGGGAGGCCTATGTTATCAATTATTTATTGCATTCATAGGTACACAAGATATTATACCACAAAGAAGTTCAGCTATGAACCCTGCAAGGGCACTACAATTTTTAAATCTAAGTTACTAACTAAACAAAAAATAGATACATCTAACGAATTAATTAGACGTTCAGCAGTCGGACTTTTATAGCTGAGATGATGATGATTACAGGACAACCTTACACACAAGACTGTTGACCGAGCCCCACAGAAAGCTCAAAAAGGCTTGTGTTGTGGGGCAAGAACCACACAACATGACAAAGGATAATCGCTCCCGTGTAAATAAAAGAGACATATATGTCATAGCCGGGGGATCGTAGTTCATCGCGGGGCGATGAGCTATAAATATAAATTGCGATTATCTTTTGCCCCTTGAAATTGCTGATAGTTCATAGCTTACTAGCTCGCGGTGGGACCAGTGCCTTAACACGGCTACAGACATATGTGACATTATCTGCGAAAAGGGACCTTATTGTCGATGGCGCTTATGTCGTTGTTCAAGACGATACAATACAAACGCAACGCGATTCGACGTAAGTGCCATCGACAATAAGGTCCCTTTTCCTAGATAATGACACATATACCTAATAATTGAATGCCAAACCTGCAAAATCCCAGAAAGATACTTCGTAGTCCACTGATCCTGTGGCTAGCCGCGCGCCGGACGGATCGACAGCTAATGCCACAACCGCTTTCGTACCATGAAGCATTTCCACCTAAAATAAATATTATCACAATTTATTTATTACTAGCCCCGCGGTTTTATACGGAAAATCGTAGCCTATGTGTTAATCCCGGGTGTCAGCTAAGTCCTTACCAAATTTTATTAATATAGCACTAGCCGTTTAGACGTAAAGAAGTAATAAACATACACACTCACACAGTCACAAACTTTCGCCTTTATAATATTAGTGTAGATAGTGTACCGTAGACTAGCTTTTCCTCGCGACTTCGTCGGCCAGTCATGCCCGTCTTTAAAGTATGGTTGCGGGATAAAAATTATCCTATGTCCTTTCTTGTAGCTCAAACTGTCTCCATACCAAATTTCATTCTAATGGTTCAGCGGTTTAAGCGTGAAGAGGTAACAGACAGACAGAGAAAGTTACTTTCGCATTTATAATATTAGTATAGAGGAGGTCGGAGGTCGCAAGTTCGAACCCCGGCTCGCACCAATGAGTTTTTCGGAACTTATGTACGAAATATCATTTGATATTTATCAGTTGCTTTTCGGTGAAGGAAAACATCGTGAGGAAACCGGACTAATCCCAATAAGGCCTAGTTTACCCTCCTTCCAGGTCAGATGGCTATCGCTTTCCGGACTGGACTAATAAAAACTGGACTAATCCCCATTCAGCTTTGGTAGTCGCTTTCGTAAAACTAGTGCCTACGCCAAATCCTGGGATTAGTTGCCAAGCGGAACCCAAGCTCCCATGAGCCGTGGCAAAATGCCGGGACAACGCGAGGAAGATTTTGGCCAGGCCTCGATGTATTTTTAGCACGGTAAAGGAGAGCTATGGAGTCGTTGTTAACATTAAAATTAAATTCATACTCATACTCATCCTCATTAATTAAGTTCGTCCGAATCGTTTTATAAATACTTAGACTACTTATAATATATGTAATTAATTCTGTTTACATATATATTTAATTAAATGTTATATTATAAAAATGTAATATGTTAATATGATTATATTACCTATATTGCAGTATCTTCGCTCCAATATTTTATTTAAGTACTTAACATACCTACATACTATAATTTAATAATATTAACATATTACATTTTGCTTGGGCTAGCCGCCCAGAGGTCAAAAATTTTTCAGGCCAATTTCAGGTTTTGTCATAGCTAAAATTCATAATGTCATTTAATGGGAGACTTTTTTATAGGTCTCCCATTAAATGACATTATGAATCTCCGGGGCTAGAGGTTAGATAAAAATTTACGAGATCTTTAGAGTCCGTAAAATCATTATGACAAATATACCTCATGACTATTTGGTATCCTCTTCTCCAAACTCAACTCCTCCTCGTCCTCAGAACTGCTAAGCTCATCATAACTGTCATCTCCTTCTTTCTTTCCTTTACTCTTCTCCGGAACGGGTGGACTGATCTCACTGGCACTCGGCGGCAGAGGGCCGATGATGTCTTCTTCTGGATCCTCTTCAGTGTCCTGAGGCGGAGGTTCTGATGCTGCTTTAGTCGCCTCTTCCTCCAGTTTCCTTTTGCTAACCTAAATAAAAGAGGTTTTTTAAAAGATTGCAAGAGACAGTTTTCTATAGCTGATCAGAAATGGTTTTTTTATTAAATATTTTGATTTGCTTCGATTTTAAGTAGTAACACTACTCCTATGATCATTTATTTTCGAGTCAGATTGTCAAAATTATACAATTACAAAGTGATTTGTTTCATATCCAGTGATCGGCACTAACAGTGCAAAACTTAAACAGTGTAATACTTACTATCAAGAAAAATATGATTAACTTTGACAAATATTATATAATTTAATTGTATATCGGAATCTCAATATACATGTATTTGGGTGCAAGCATATAATTGTTTTTTTAGGGGAAAGTGGTAGGGTGAGTAAAGGTACCGTAGTCGGGTATACTTAAACTGGTTTATTCTGAGGACGGTAGCGCTTATATACACATGCAAACGTTGTACATCAGAATTCCTAATATCACGTCCCTTATCTAAATCAGTGCTCTTGATATGCCACGAGAGTCATCATCTCCTATCGGCACGATTCAGATAAGGTCCGGCATATGGCTCCCCCTTTAATAAAAAAATAAATGAAAAATTAAAATATACGGTTAAACTCCTGCTTGTTGTCGGCTGTCTACGACAGCCTTCATCCTCTTGTCCAACAGTTTTAGTCCCATAACTACAAACATAATTACTACCGTAACTATGGCCTGAAGAAGGACAAACTGCCGGTTTGTCCTTATTTCGTCCAGGATCAACTGCTTGATCTCATCCATCTCTTGCTGCTGTAGCCCGTTGTCGGTGTTGTAGTTTATTTGATCCTTCGAGCTTTGAACTCCCATGCTGCGGCTGTCAGCGTCAAGAGCTGGTCCCGTAGATGGCAGGCGCGAAAACAGTTCGACAGAGTTAAAGGCGAGCGTTGCCGGCGGCTGGTTGCGTGTTGTTGTTGAGGCAGAAAAGGTGACGTACTAAAACGGTTTCACGAGGGCACACGCTGTACAGTGATAGGTTCTATAGGCAGTTAAGACCCTATTCACTTTCACTCCTCTTTACGTATTATCTTCTTTCGCCGAAGTGTGCCGATATAATGATAGCTCCTTAGCGCTACGCATAATATATATCTAGACTCCGCTAATTCCGAAAACGAACTGAACGGCCGGATTCCGTGACATACGTGCGCGAATGTCGTGCGTCTGCGTTACCACTATCTGGCTCGGCTAACAAAAACGCGGGTTTAAGACGGTCAATAGACACGTACGATTTTTTACCTCCTTTCTGAATGCCGAAAACCTTATCTGATCGAGATACTACCAAATACGGACCTTCATATGGCGGGGTCAAGCCCGGACGTAGAATATCGCACCTCACAAATACGTGTGAACAGTGCCCCAATTCAGGATGAATGAACATTTTCTGGCTAGAGCATCGGCGCGTAGGCACCGCCGCACACATCGAAATATTTTCTCGAATTCTCCTTACAAGCTCGACGTAGGTTTCAGGACTCTCTTCAGTCGTGAAAAAATCCCCGGGAAGCTTAATCGGCGTGCCATACAACATCTCAGTTGCACTGAAACCTGTGTCGTCACGCACTGCACTTCTTATTCCCATCAGCACTGAAGGCAGCTCCCGAACCCAATTCCGAGAGCCTCTAGCCATTAAGGATGCCTTGATGGTTCTGTGTAGACGCTCAACCTTGGAATTTGCCTGAGGGTGATACGCTGTCGTCCTGATTCTTTGCACCCCTAGCAATCGCGTCAGACACTCAAACGTCCTTGACTCGAACTGGCGGCCTTGATCTGTTGTAATGCGCAGGGGACATCCAAACCTAACTATCCACCCCTCGTATATCACTCGAGCCACTGTTTCAGCCGTAATATCGGCAACCGGTACAGCCTCCGGCCACGAAGTGCAGCGATCTATCATTGTCACCAAATATCTTTTTCCCTGGGAAAGTGGTAAAGGCCCCACAATGTCACAATGCACATGCTCAAAACGCGCCGACGGAGTGAATTCCCCCAACGGTGACACCGTATGCCTCCAAACTTTTGATCGTTGACACATCATGCAAGCCTGACACCATTGGTTTACGTCCCTATTCATATTGTACCAAATATATCGTCGAGTTATCAACTTCCTGGACGTACGTTTCCCGGGATGGCTAATATTGTGAACCGCATCGAAAAGCTTCTTCCTGTATTTCTCTGGAATATATGGACGATTAACCCCCGTTGAAGTGTCGCATAATATCGTATATGGCATTCCTGAAATCTTAACTCTCTCCATTTTTAATTTCCTGCTCCTATACAATTTAACTAACTCGGCGTCACCTTCTTGACTTTTTGCTAACTCCGCATAATCAACCGGCGATGGCATGCATATCTCATCTATCGCACGTGATAAACTGTCAGCTACTACGTTATCTTCACCGTTGATAAACTGAATGTCCGTGCTATACTGAGATATGTAATCCAACTGGCGGACACGTCGCGGGGTATCGGTTACTGAAGGCTTCTTGGTGAATGCATATGTTAAGGGCTTGTGATCCGTATAAATTGTGAACTGTCTCCCTTCGATCAAGCGTTGAAAATGCCGCACAGCCATGTAAATCCCCAACAACTCACGATCAAAAGTTGAATATTTCCGCTGAGCTTCACTTAAACCCCTAGAATAAAATCCTAGCGGCTGCCACGCATTGTTTACCCACTGCTGAAGCACTGCGCCCACGCACGACGAACTGGCATCCGTAAAAAGTGCCAACCGCACATCTTGCAATGGATGACCCAGCGTTACTGCGTTCATAACATTCTCTTTACACTGCGCGAAAGCTTGCTCAGCCTCGGGAGTCCAAACGATTGGGGTACTGTCATTCTTTTTTGAGTTGTGCAAGTACTCGTTCAAAATAGCTTGACATTGCGCCGCGTTGGACAAATTACTGCGGTAAAAATTTACCATGCCCAAAAATCTCCTTAACTCCTTGATGGTCTTTGGCTTAGGAAAATCGGCGATCGCCTCATACTTCTCTCTAGTAGGTCGAATTCCTTGGCTCGTTATATGATAACCTAAGAAATCCATCTCCGCCTTAACGAACTCGCATTTCTCCATGTTGATCGTAATGCCGTTTTCATTCAGTCGCGATAACACGATTTCCAAATGCTCGTAGTGCTCTTTTTCGTCCCGCGAGGCTATTAAACAGTCATCCACATACACGAATATAAAGTCCAAATCTCTGAATATAGAATCCATAAATCTCTGGAACGTTTGACCTGAGTTCCTGAGCCCAAATGGCATTAGTGGGAACGAAAATAGGCCGAAAGGCGTAATTATGCTGGTTTTGTCCACGTCTGCAACAGGAATACAATGATACGCTTTGCGAATATCAATCTTGCTAAAAACTCTCTTATTTTCCATAATATATGTAAAATCCAAAAGCCTCGGAAGGGGGTACTTGTCTGGCACAGTAACCTTGTTTAACATTCGATAGTCCCCGCATGGCCTCCATTCTCCGTTCTTCTTCTTAACCATGTGAAGCGGACTTGCCCATGGGCTATCGGATGGCTGACAAATCCCCAACTCCATCATTTTTTGAAACTCTTTCTTAGCTATGTGATACTTGTCCGGAGGCAGCGGTCTCGCGCGTGATGATATCGGTGGCCCTTCTGTCAAAATATGATGCTTAACGTTATGCTTTGGTGGTCCCTTCATAGCCGACGGTCGGGTTATGTCTATGTGTTTCTCTAATATTTCTTTAACCCGTGAATCGATTTTCTCATCGATTGTCCGAATCGAAAGTATTGACGATTGCTTTACTTTAACAATGGTTGCAGGCGTTGCAAGCTCTGTAACCTTGTCAATTAATCTACGACCATGAATATCGACCATAATTCTGTGACGCTCTAAGAAATCAGCTCCCAAAATAGCTTGCTTCACATCAGCTACCACGAACGTCCACGTATAAGATCGCCGAAGCCCGATATTGAGCGTTAAATTCTTTTCCCCATAAGTATTAATTTTAGTGCCATTGGCCGCATATAGCATATACTTGGAGTCCCTCTTAACTCTCCCATAGGGTCTTCCAATACAAGAAATCGCCGCTCCTGTATCCACTAAAAATTTAATTCCACTGGTTTTGTCTATAATCGTGAGGCGGGAGCTGGGATGTATCGCACAAAGTTCCGCCACTCTTTGCGCGCGACCTAGTTTCCTGATACGTGTTGTAACGTCCATTCTTCCATGCACATGGTGGCCGGCATTGCTTAGCTCTTCCCCCAAACTGATAATGATATACACATAACCTATTGTTACGGCCTGGCGACCCTGATCTTGACGAATAATGCTGACGAAATGCATTCCGCTCCGTGCTTCGTCGATAATTCCCACTCGCGTAACGTAACTCATTTATGTCTAACTGCATTTTTGCCAGCTGTGTTGTTACGCTAGCTAAGCAAGTCGCGACGTCATCGACCTCGCACATCTGACTGTTTACAACGGATACTTCCGCCTTCTTCGTGTTTTCAAAAAATTTATCAACTAACTCACATGTTTTGTCGTCTGATAGCTGGTCCGTTACAGCCAAAACCGTTGTAACCGATGATGGTAGATGCCGAAGCCACATAAGCTTGATAGTTTCATCATTAATCTTACCGCCTGCCAAACCTCGCATCTTGCGCCATAGCTGAGAAGGCTTCTGGTCTCCCAACTCAATTTCCGTTAGCAGCCTCTGAAATCTACTCTGTTCGCTTTCTTCATAACAGCTAATCAACCGGTCCTTAACCGCCTTATACTTGTTGTCTTCTGGAGGGGTGGTAATTAAATCACTGATCTGTTGAATTTCTTCCTTTGTGAGTTTGGCAATGACTAAGTTGTATTTGTAGTCATCGCCCTGCTTCTGAGGTGCCACGATAGCCTCAAATTGCGAGAACCATAGCCTAGGAAAGTCCCTCCAAAATTCTGGAACACGGGAGAACACTGTGGCTGACGATACTTCCATCGCGTCGGCACTGGCGCCACCAGCAGCCTTTTGCGGTGTCGGCGACATGATGACACGTCGGGTTCACCACTTTAGGGGAAAGTGGTAGGGTGAGTAAAGGTACCGTAGTCGGGTATACTTAAACTGGTTTATTCTGAGGACGGTAGCGCTTATATACACATGCAAACGTTGTACATCAGAATTCCTAATATCACGTCCCTTATCTAAATCAGTGCTCTTGATATGCCACGAGAGTCATCATCTCCTATCGGCACGATTCAGATAAGGTCCGGCATAGTTTTTATGGCTCTATACACTCTTTTATGTCCACTTAACAAGTTTTGTTAAAGTTTTGCACCCATAGTGCCAATCACTGTTCATATTATTATTTTGGTGGTAGATTTTGGTTACTACCAAATAATTCAGAATGGCAGGAATGGGCAGGACCAGAAAGGTTGAGCAGCCCCAAAGAGATATTGTCACACAAAGAGAGTTCTAACAATTACATAGCAATTCTGTATGAGACTGCTTCCTGTATGGTGAGCACCTTGCCAAAAGGCCAACAATTGGATGATGTTATTTTGGAAAGGATTTCTGTTCACAGTAAAATTTAAGTAATTTTTATTATATAGCATTATAAATGTACGATATTTAAATCGAAAGAAAAATAGAAAAATTTGACTTGGAGCGGGACTTGAACCCACAACCACTGGATCACTAGCCCAGTGCACTTCCAATTGTGCTATCCGAGTACCGCTTAGACTTGTCAAATTTTTCTATCTTATCCTTCGTGGTATACATCATCATGGGTGACGTGTAGTCACATCTACCGTCAGCGTATTGAACACCTAACGGCATCGAAGTCTCAATTTACATTGAGAATTCATCGATAACAATGTTAAACAATTAAAAAAAATAAAAATAAAATATAAATGTACTTAATTGAATTTCAGTGTATGTTTCTTTCTTAATTTTAATAAAATTATAAGTACAACTAGACCTATTATCAAATGCCCAAGATTAGCTTTACCTAGAACAGAGAGTCTAGCATAGACTCAAGGATATTCTTAAATTATTTACCTCTTGTGCAGTTTTCCTAGCCTGTTCCAACATCTCTTCAACATTAAAATTCTTCGCTTTTTTCCCGAAATTCTTGATCCCCATAACTTGCTGCACATGCTGGCTCTCCAGATCATCCGTTATTTCGTCAATCTCCTTCTGTTCCTGTATAGGTGTTCTGCCAAAAGTTCCGAAACCAGAGGCTGATGTGTCCGGTTCGGTTTGTTCATTGTTAGTGTTTTCTGGCGCTTTGGCGACGTTGAAACTGATTTTGCCGAACGATATTGGCTTTTTGCTCATGTTTATATAGTAAATTATGTGTTTTGAGTGTGTTAAGTTAGGTAAAAGATACGATACAAATTTATTGGTAGACAAGTGTTTTCATATTAACCACATTTTTTACAAATGGTTCACTGCTAGCGATGAAATTAAAGTGCAATCGAGATTATTGCAACATTAAACAATTTTCCAATCAATACCGCTTAAGAACCGAGAAGAGAACCTGATAAATTCTGATAGTTGACAAATAATGAAATGACAATAGTCAAGTAACTGTCATTGGCAAGTTGATTGTTGATTACATATGATCGTAATAAGCGATTATCACGTTTTCTTAAATAGCTTAACTCCCTTTTTCGAGTGCTGAGCAGTATCGGTTTTTGTTGTATTACCGGTTTTTTTAATTCATTTTATAAATTGTTAAGAATTGCAGTAAAGCAAAACATTAACATTCAATCACTTTATTCGAAATAAATCACAAAAAGCGTTTAATTCTAGCGTCGTTAAACTCTGTTGGATATGTAGTACATATTAGTCCTATTCGATTATTCGATAATCGATGGGTGTTACGGAATAACTAATCATCGAATCGTATTGCAAGATCGAACCACGATCGAACTACCTTAAATTTTCGCTTACTCTTAAATTTTACTTCAATATTTAATTACTGTGATAAGTAAAATTAGTTAAGTAATAAAATAAACATAATTAAGTACAAAGGAACTAGCACTACACAGAAGTAAGTTTAAATCAAGCATTAGTACACATATTTTATAAGTTTTTATTTATTCCTTTGCTTTTAAAATCAACATAAAAGCGCCGGTGTTTTGCATCGCATACCTACCTATCTCTAATTACAAAATAAGTATTTTATTGTATTTTTCCGTTATAAATTCATTTCGTTAATGATGCTGTAAGTATACAAAGCTCATGGCTTAATTACCAATGTTTGAAATTAGATTAGGAAGACTATTAACGTTAGAAGACTCATTGATAGTTTCTCATTTAATTAAAATAGTATCTCAACGACGAGACACTCATCCATTTCTTATTAGAAGTAGATCTAATTTTAAAATGTCAAAAATGATTTCCAAATAATTGAATAAGTACCTACAATATTATTTTAAGAAAATGTTGGGTAGGTATTTAAACATGTTTTTTTTTTTTATGTTTTCGTGTCGAGTATAAAGTTTCACAAGTATAAATAAGAACATAAAGCAGGAGGCTTAGAAACTACAAAGTATAATATTGATGTTTTTTTTTTTAATCTAATATAAAGCAGAAGGTTTAGAAACTAACAAAGTTATATTGATGTTTTTTTAATCTACCCACCTTCTGATACAAAAACAAGGATTTGCCTATAATGTCTCGAGAAATATATAAATATTAAATGGGACAGCCTTACATAAATTGACTGAGCCCCACGGTACAACAAGGCTTGTATTGTGGTGTACTTGACAGCAACAATATATATAATGTACATAATGTCAGATATATTTACACTTTTTACCTTAATCCTTTGTAATAAGGTGCAAAAGTCTAAATATATCTTTGACATTGACTGTACACATACTTAAAT
The DNA here is from genome assembly GCA_022674325.2 of Grapholita molesta. Taxonomy (NCBI): domain Eukaryota; kingdom Metazoa; phylum Arthropoda; class Insecta; order Lepidoptera; family Tortricidae; genus Grapholita; species Grapholita molesta. The sequence goes on along the minus strand of CP053141.2, from coordinate 1,146,098 downwards.
ACATACCTATGACTTAGGAACAAGTACCTACTACTGATGTGTCTGTTTAAACAACATTTAATATGAGCCATAAATAAATTCTTTAAGATTTAAACATTTAAAAATATAGACGGGTAAATTAACACTTTTTATAAGTTCATACTATAATTAAGAACAATAAATGAAAATCGTTCTAAATTACAAAAAGTGTTTATTTACCCATCTGTCTTTTTTTAAGCTAGATATTTTATCAAATTCATAGTCATATTTGTACGCAGTTGTAAGGGAAAAGTAATCTTGATCTTAATTATCTGGCCACAACTGTATATAAGTATTTAGACCCCCAACCATTGGTACCAGTGGACCCCCCCATTCCTGGGCAGGTACTCCACTAAGCCAAATTGTTTCATTTAAAATTAAAAGAAAACAAATCTTATTTTCCTTCCCGATCATCATTTCATCCATAATCCGTCCACTACTGGGCAGAGGCCTCCATAAATGACTACCTGAGGGCTATGGAAGCCACACTGATTCATGACCATATTAGCAGTTGATTTGTTTTCGCTTGACATCCGTGTAGGTGTCACTAAAAGACAACTCTCTATGTTATATACATTCCGACCATTTGACGACCGGTCTGGCCAAGTGGGTAGTGACCCTGTCTATGAAGCCGATGGTCCTGGGCTCAAATCCCAGGGCATTTATTTTTGTAATTAGCACAGATATTTGTTCCTGAGTCATGGGTGTTTTCTATGTTTTTAAGTATTTATATGTATCTATCTATTATATATATCGTTGTCTAGTGCCTACAACACAAGCCTTACTGAGCTTACTGTAGAACTAGGTTGATTTGTGTAAGATTGTCCAGAAATATTTACTTATTTATCATAACACTCCAGCGGGCATATCAGAATGATCGTTTCAGAAATCAATACAATTTCAGTCAGAGTATGATATTTCTACTGAGTATTTAGTACCTAGTATTTATAATGTGCAATTCCAAATATCTTAAAAACTGAGGCTGGTTGTTAGGTGTTTATTTTCTATATCCATACACTTTTAAATAAAATTAAGATTGAATAATGTAGATAATTTGATAACTTCTCACTGCAATGAGTATTTTCACATTAGAGATTACTAAATGACAACGGGTAACTAATAAACTATGTACAAATACTAAGTTCGGTCCGTGGGGCCCTGGCGCTCTGTGTCTCTTTAAGGACCTTTCAAAGAGACCTGAGACGCCACAGGAGACCGAAGAGCTGGCAGCTACCTCGCTCAGCGTATCAGTCTTACGATTCAGCGAGGAAATGCTGCCAGCATCTTCGGTACTATGCCGCAGGGGCCTTTTTTAGATTTATGTTAGTTTTAGTTAAATTTATTGTTAGTTTTAATTATTAGTTGTTTTTTTACGTATTTAGTTGGTTTTGGTAATAAGCATTTTAGATTGTAAAAAAAAAGTTCATGTTATTAGGTTTTTTTTTTTACTTTACCTTGCCCCCAAATTGCCCGCTGTGTGATTTATGGTTGTATAATTATGCTTCATACGTAAAGTTAACTATAAAATGTCCATACAGTACATTCCGAGATATTTTTAGTATGTTGACATAAAATAAAAATAAATTATATAAATTTTATTGTATTAAAATGGCGACACATGTTGCTTATCGGAATATTTAAAATTACTTTAACACAGGTTTGCAATTAATACGAAAGTGGCTAAATAGTTCAATTTATATTTATTGTAGTTGAAATAAAACAACTAAGAATGACTAATTATAGTGGCAACTGAAAACCATATTAAACTCATAAGTTTATTTAGTAAATAGGCAACAAGGGCACTTTTATATGTCGGGTATACAAAAGTAAAGAAGAAAAATAAAAACTACACTTTTTTGACTTTTATGACCAGCAAGAACTTGGCGGGACTTATTTTTTCAAAACAGTATTACAAAAACAATCTTAAACATACATAACAAGCGTTATTCTATATGAAAACATATCAAACAATTACAAAAAATAACTACTATACACGAGAAAAGAAAAATTACTTAAAGTCCAAATCAGACTGCTTAGAACAAAGTTAACCCAACGTTTGATATGCTTTCTTATATTATAACTAGCTTTATCCCGCGGCTTCGCACGCAGTTAACCCCTTTTTGACCCCTTGGGAGATGAATTTCAAAAAACGATGAAATTACATTTCTTATATTCGAATAAGGAGTGTTTACACAAAATTTCAAGTCTCTCGCTTTAAATTTTACACAATCCCCATACAAACTTTCAACCCCTTTTTTACCCCTTTAATGGTTGGATTTCCAAAAATCCCTTCTTAGTGGGTGCTTACGGTATATAAACTACCTATTGTGAAAAAATCAGCTGTCTAGGTTGAAGGGTTAGGGCTGGGCATTGATCAGTCAGTCAGTCAGGACTTTCACGTTTATATATATAAGTAGAAGTAGATTATATACTTACCCTCTTTTTGAAAAATACTTTTTTAGTGCACATATTTTAAAACCGTTGTTGTTCTTGTCAACAGCGACCTGATTAACCATAGGAAACATACACATGTCGTTTTTCAGACTTTTTAAACCCCATTTTCTCCTATTAGGGGTTGAATTCTCAAAAATGCTGAAACACGTGTTTACTCATTTGTCGTTAGGAATACTATTGTGAAGTTTCAAATTAATTGGTGTAACTAATCATAAATCCCCATACAAACTTTGGACCCCCATTTCACCCCCTTCGAGGGTGAATTTTTAAAAATCCTTTCTTAGTGCACCCCTAGACCTTATAAGGAACCTGTGTGCCGAGTTTGGAAACTTTAGACCCAGCGGTTTGGGCTGTGCGTTGATTTAAGTGAGTCAGTCAGTCAGTCAGTCAGTCAGTCAGTCAGTCAGGACTTTGAGATTTATATATATAGATTATTATATTTCAGTCTGTCTTCACCTTCCAGGGTGATTAGGTATCTTCAAAAATATTCACTTTATCAAATAGTACATTTCGATTCTAGTAAAAAAAAATATTTTTTCGACGAGGGTGAAAGTTAGAGCCCGAGTGAAACGAGGGTGACAATCACCAGAGCCTTAAATAAGTTTTTACACGTGTATCGAAACCAATTTTTCATAACGAGTGCCTTAAAAAGTGAAATTTACGCACGCGAAGCGTAAAAAAGTTACCACCCCTCTTTATATGTAGCTCTATTGAAGGTGCAGTCGCCATCTGATATATCGGAGTTGTGGTCACAAATATCTGAACAACGCCTTTTTTGTTAAGGCGTTAAAGTGCATGTTCAGATATTTGTATCTGTGGCTACCCTAACTGCCTGCGATGGCAACTGTACCTACCCTAAAAAAAAAATATTTGACTAGGTACTGGGTCCGCGTAATAGATTTAGATATATATCAAATTACAGCTTTCTCTGAGCATCGGGGACAGACAGACAGACAGACAGACATGGCCAAACTATAAGGGCTAGCTGACTACGGACCCTAAAGCAGAGATTAATTAGAACCCAAAGTACCCTGCTATAGGCGAAAACTGTAGTAGTAACGCGTGTACACTCATATCGGCGTTCTATATTCAAATTTTGACGTAAGTTCCATATTATCTGCACAACTACATAGACATGGTGCTTCAGTTGTGTTTTTCAATAGCTTTACGTCACATGAAACATAAATTAATATAACTTACGATACCCGTTCTACTTCACACAGTTTCTGCGCGCCGCGCTGACCGGTCGCCATGTTGGTTTATTTTGTCCTGAGCCTCGCGGCCATTGCGGTCGGCCATGTTGATAAAGGTAAGTCATTTATTTATGTTATGAGATATTTTTCTAGCAGGAACGACATTTGCTTAGTGCTTGCCACATAACAAATAACCATAACAAATAACTATAACAAATAACTATCACAGCTATACCTAGGTATGTTATACAAGGGGCAAAGTTAGTGTTTACCTTCTCGTGCTAATATTGAGACCCGAGCTGGCGAAAGATTCCAAAATCGCTATGCTCGTGGTTCACAAAATCTTGAGCATTGGGAGGGTCTCAATGCTCGAGGGAACACACTTTGCTACCGAGTTAAACACATAGTTTTTCACCTCACTGCCTCGAGGAAAAAAAAATACTTAAAACTTTTAAATAATATTCAAAATTATTGGCATTGGCCAGATCATTATAAAAAAAAACACTCGATTAGTAATATATAATTTGTATGAAATTACTTTGCACTCTTGTGAATCAAATGCAACTTTGCTATGTGTTAAAAACAAAACAGTTCTTTCCGAGCTAGTGAGGTGGAAAGATCTTTATTTTTCAATTTAGGTACTTTACAATTCACTTATGAAAAAAACCTACCACCAGTTCTAACCTAGGAGGATATAACCAATATGGAGTAGCCATTAACAGGCGTTCCCCTCTGCCAAAATTACTCGGCCGCCGGTCATAGTTATTGAATTTGTGTGAATATAGTTTATGCTAGTGTTTGATAATTTTGTCGTGTGCGTGTGTAGCACTTAAAAAATCCATTAGTGTTAACATTACTTATGTGTGTTACCTCACCCCCGCGCCGAAAACGGCAGAATTTTCCCGACAGAAATTAGTGCGTGTTTTGTTTATTTTTAAACGCTGGTCAGTCATGTATATAAAAAAATATATAAATATTTTTAAGATTTTGTCCTAGTTTTTTAATTGGCTTGGTCAAATTTTGGTACCCAGTCTTGTAAAATTGTTGTTCTGGCGAAGTTTTAAGTAGACTTTATTTTCTCAGGGTCACCTCCGCAATGGAGCCCTGTCTACAGTGTGAAAGGTGTATTGATGATTCCCTACGCTGAGTTGGAAGAGCCGTTCTCGTCCTGGTAAGTAGCTGATGTTAAAAATTATAATATATGCGATATTGAGCCTTTGAGTCTAAGGAGAGACTTTTTCTCCATATGTGTTCTATCGCTTGTACAATGGGTTGTGCTCTGAAGAACTGTTCGACATGATGCCAACGGCCGCTTTCTACCACCGCACCGCTCGCCGTCGGCAGTGCATTCATCCTCACACCCTGGAGCCTAAAGGGTCGCGCACTAAGCGGTTTAAGAGGAATTTCCTCCCGCGAACGCTCCGGCTGTGGAATGAACTCCCTGCCGAGGTTTTCCATACTCGCGCATGTAAATCCTCTGGCGTTGCAGGCGTCCATAGGCTACGGTAACTGTTTACCATCAGGCGGGCCGTCTGCTTGTTTGCCACCGACTATGTATTGAAAAAATAAATTTGACTACAGGTTTGGCCTAGTGGGTTAGTGACAGTGAAACTGCCTATGAAGCCGATGGTCTTGGGTTCAAGTCCCAGTTAGGGCAGTTATTTGCGTGACTAGTACAGATCTTTTATACAGCCTTGGCCAAAAGTATTGAGCACACATGTACGGTCAGGGACTTTAATTGTTGAGCCATTTAGGGTTCACCTTACATTGGGCATTTCATATAGTAAGTATTAAACAAAAGATAATAGCTTGATCCGTAAGTGGCTCCACAATTAACACGTTCAGCTCCGACGACACAACGTCTGTGATCTTATTAAACCTTCTCCAATGCCAATGACACAACGTATGTGATCACAAATTATTGAATTCCTATGCCAGTGACACGTATTTGTGTTTAAAAAGATAGTTCTCCTATAGTAACACGTAAGTGTGTTCAGATAAATTAACTGCCCAATGCCGGCGACACAACAGCTGTGTTAAAAACGTTCGTATTCCTACACCACTGGCACAGGAGTCAAAACTTGACTTATGACAGCGGCATAGGAATCAAAAATTCGTATAATGCCAGTGTCGTGCTTTGATCGAGATAATTTCTACCGGCACATTGTAAGCGTTTAGTAAAACGGTACCGGGGGCGAACGTGTTAAAGTCTGTGACTATCTGGGATCGGAAACTCGGGAGCTATTATACCTAAACTTCGGGCTCAGTACCTACGCCGCGTCGATGTTGACTAGTATGGAGGTGGATTCAATTTAATTTTAATAATAAATTTCCCGGGATTACCCGAAACACCGAAAATTAGAATAGCAGCCATACAAATGTATTAAAGTATTTAAATAGATTATTTTAGTTGTTCCTATATACTGCATGCATTAAGCACAAACAAAGTGTGACACAAGTAATGGTGATCTGTTTAAGAGGATAACGGGCATCATGTTCTGATAAGAAAAACTAGACTTTTGGCCGAAACTATACCATAATTCTTTTCACAAAAAAATACCGGGTTTTAAATAATAAAAAACATTATTTTTAAGAAGCCGACTCCATACTTGCTTAGCTTTTTTCGGAATTTTGCTAGTTGTAGGTATAATAGCTCCCGAGTTTCCGATCCCTGGTGACTATACATCCGCTCCCTATCACATGTTTCTGTATATAATATTCGTCATTTAAATAATTTACTAACCTTGAATTATACATATGACGAGAAAAACTACAATTGCGAACACGCGACACATGCTTCCATTGGAAGTGTTCATGGAATCAATACAGTCATGTTTACAAATATTTGATACCAGCTATACGGCATACGGTATTAAAAACGGCTGATTGCTCTATTTGGACCCGGGTATGTCCTTAAACTACGTCCAACAATGAGAGGTAGGGCACAGCGTTGACCATCACGCTTGAATCTGGAGAAGCCCAACTGGGGAAGTACCTCCTCCTTACAGAAGACCACAGCCATAATAGCACTGCCACCTTTCAGGTATGAGTGTTGTGTTCCTGATGGTGAGTAAGGTTCCCAGAGCTCCAACCCCCCTTAAAGGCCGGTAACGCGCTTGTGACTCCTCTGGTGTTGCGAGTGCCCATGGGCGACGGTAATTGCTTAACACCAGGCAATCCGTCTGCTCGTTTGCCGCCTATCTCATAAAAAAAAAAACCCTTACCATGAATTGTGACTTTAAAGTTTTCGATAACGAGTATCGTGTTTACTATCTGTGCATCCCGCTTGTACTATTTTAGTGACAACGAGATGCACAGATAGTAAACTCGATACCCGTTATAGAAAACCTCAATGTCACAACTCATGGTAAGGGTACTGGTCTTACTCGCGCGCAAAGTATTCCGTACCATCCTATAAAACAAGAGAAAAAGGCGAAAAAGGCTTCAGGCTTCCCTTTTTTTTTTTGTATTATTTTAGTAGTTTACCTTGATACATTTTTTTAAAGAATGCACTGGATATGACCAAATGACCAGAAAGAGAGGAGGCCTTTGCCCAGCAGTGGGACACTCTTATAGGCTAATAAAAGAAAATCGGGACAATCTTAAACAAATCGACTTAGTAGGTAAGCTCAGTAAGGCTTGTGTTGTAGGTACTAGACGACGATATATATATAATAGATATATACATATAAATACATGAAATACACCAATGACTCTGGAACAAATATCTGTGCTCATCACACAAATAAATGCCCTGACTGGGTTTCGAACCCAGGACCATCGGCTTCATAGGCAGGGTCACTACCAAATGTGGCAAATGTTAGTGGTACTTCGAAAATATAATACCTAATGCCTCAAAATTATACTAATTAATAGCATAAATATAGGTTAATTTGCTAGTAATTGGCCACCCTCCAATAACTGGTAACAATACTAAATTCACTCTGTTTATAGGCGAACAGAATTAATTTGTTCGCCAGTTATAGGAAGATGGCCAGTAATTGGAGCGGTCGTTTAAAAAATAAATTCTGTATAGGGTAAATTGCCAGTACCTGGTCTATTTTTAATAACTAGACTATACTGAAAATGAATTCTGTTTACCTAAAAATAGAACACATTTTCTGATGGGGTTTCAATTACTGGCCGTCTCACACTAAATTGAACTCTAATCACATATAAACAGTGTTCATTTTCAGTGTAGATTTTTTGTATAATGTGGCCAGTTACTGGAGGGTGGCCAGTTATTAGCGAATTAAGTACCCTAGGCAAGCACAATTTCTTTTGAATAAGGTGGAAATTTATTGAAAAGTGGCCAGTTTAGCGAATTAACCCTATTTATCAAGATAGAAGTTTTATTTACAAAAAAACCTGAGTCTATTTCTATAGTGCTTTTTTTCGACTAGTCGACTAAACGGTTAATGCTCCATACACTTAGGCACTGTTGTTCATACTTATTAATATTCTGTGGCCGGTTTCACATCGTCGGTCCACCTTGTGGGAGGTCTTCCCACACTGCGCCCCAAGGGCCGTCGGTTCTGGCTTAATAGTTCATAGATTTAATTATTATTAGTTAGTACCCAGACGCAAACAAAGAGCGTCTGACACATGACGTTTTTATCTATAGGTCATAAGCCACTGATAACGTGACAAATATGTTCAGATTATGTTAGTTTACTCGTCTATTTGTCGCTTAAGAAATGTAGCAGAAATATAGAATAGTTTTATCACTCTTTGTCCAGTCTGTGTCATATAGTTGCTGTCAGTATGGCCAAATATATAGTAACACATACCTACTGCTATATAAATAAACATATGTATCGATATATTGGGCATGCTGACTGCAACTAACTATACAATGTCGCTGACTGTCCAAACGAGTAAACATACACTTTTCTACCGCAGCAAAATGAATAAAAATAATAAATAATATAGCCCAGTAGCTTAGCTCATCCTTTCCACCTAATAGCCTGGTACATTCTAGATTCCATTAAAACTCAATAGTCCTTACACCATGGCGGGTGCTGTCTCTATGCATGTCCCATGATACGGACAGTGGCAACATCCGCTTAGTGTACCCCTTACATTTCATCAAATTGTCGAAAGCGCGTTGGTTCAATCTGGCTCCGCGTACGCCTCCCAAATGTCTGGAACACCATTGTACCGTGTACGGAAGAGACATACAAATAAATAATATTACTGGATATCATTATAGGTGAAAAAGTTAATTGAAGGACAATGTCTATGTTTTGCAGATAATTCATATGGAGCTTACGTCAAATTTGAATATAGAACGTCGACATGCGTACACACACGTCACTACTACATAGGCTAGGTGATTAAGTTTTTCACTGAGCCCCTCAGAACTCATCCTTAAATAACTGTCCGACTCTCACAAAAATGAATTCTAATCGCCTATAAACAGAGCTCATTTTTAATATAATATGGCCAGTTCTTGGAGGGTCGCCAATTACTAGCGAATTACCTAAACTAAAGAATTTTTATCGTTCACACAACTAAGAAGGATAAATAATCGGTGGACTGTGCGCGCCTCCAGGATTACCGACTTCTCAATCTAATCTTCGATCCAACCACAACCAGTCACAACATTAAACCTAAATTCTAATAAATTTTATTTCAAGATATAGTTATTAGCATAATACCTACATAAAATTTACAATATTATACGTAATATGAAACTTAAACAAATTAAAATACTGAAACTAAAACTATAAATAACTAAAAACTAAACTTAAAATACCTATGTAAAATAAAGGATGCCCCCGTGGCATGGTGCCCTGAACGCTGGCAGCATTTCCTAGCTGTATCGCAATGCTTATGCGTTGAGCGAGGAAGCTGCTAGCTCTCCGGTCACCAGTAACGGCGATAAATCTTTGAAAAACGCATGGACACTTGGACCCCACGGGCCGAGGGTCTCGATGCCAAAAGGTACCATGTATTCGGCCTCGAGACACGGTCCCGGATATGTCCTTAAACTACGTCCAACAATGAGAGGTAGGGCACAGCGAAGTACCATCACGCTTGAATCTGGAGAAGCCCAACTGGGGAAGTACCTCCTCCTTACAGAAGACCACAGCCATAATAGCACTGCTACCTTTCTGGTATGTAGTGTTGTGTTCCTGATGGTGAATAAGGTTCCCAGAGCTCCAACCCACTTATAGGTCGGCAACGCGCTTGTGACTCCCTTGGTGTTGCGAGTGCCCATGGGCGACGGTAATTGCTTACCATCAGGCAATCCGTCTGCTCGTTTGCCACCGTTGTCATAAAAAAAAACCCGTATTTTGCCCTATACAACGATTCGGTCGTCTGCAATTTTAACCTAAATTTATTTTAATATTTTTGTTATAAGAATCGTTATCGCATTAAAGTATATTGACCGCGCGTACAAATTTCAAAACAAAGACGCTAATTCCTTGACCAACTCTGTATTATCTCTGCCAGGCATTGACCGTTACGTTATTAATAACCTTAAACCCCTTATCACCTCTAACTCTGTTTACCTATAAATAGAACGGGTTTCAATTACTGGCCACCCGTCAATAACTGGCAATCTCACACTCAAGTTCTAGTCACCTTTAAACAGAGTTTATTATTAGTATAATGTGGCCAGCTATTGGATGGTGGCCAGTTACTAGCGAATTACCCTATAACAGAAAATAAACAAAATAGGAAAAAAATATATAAACAAAGTCTACACGAAATAGTGCATGCCTTTGAGAGATATGCTTTACCTGAACTGTATGAATGCTGCTCACCTCATAAACAGAGTCCATTTTTGGTATAATGTAGCCAGTTTTTGGAAGGACATTGTGAAAATGACATTTATTGGTAATTTGATGGAATCTAATTATATATAAGAGTTTAGAGAATTATCCGATTTCCGGTTGAAGCTCAAAATGGCGTTGAGATACCTTTTTTGTTTTTTGTTCATTGCAGTTATCTAAATCAGAATTGTGCAGCTAATAAGGAATTGACTTCAAACCGCTTCTCTCCACTATACTGGTCGTCACTCTGTGAACTCCACCTACCACTTTACAAAACGCAAGGCCTATCGAACAACGTCATGCTCTAAGAGAAAACTTGATATATTATTTTACTTGTTTGTTAGTTTACTTGACATTGGCGCAATCAACGATATATTGATGGAATCCATAATTTTGAAGAAGAAGATATTTATCCTAATGTTTGGTTATATTATTTTTGTTTTACAGGTTTGACAGCAAGAATGGCAAATCCCGCATCGACTATTACGGACAGATGGTCAAGACGTATCAACTGACCCCTACCGTGTACCCTCAATACGGTACACTGATCAAAGTGAGTATTTTAGGACTAACTGGTTCATGAACTGACAGAAACTTTATGCCTATGAAGCCGACGGTCCTGGGTTCGAATCCCAGTAAGGATTTATTTCTTAGTTAACTGCTATCTGACTGTTTAGCTGAGGAGAAAAATGGGCCCTTTGTATGTTAGGGTAATTTGCTAGTAACTGACCACATTATACTACATCATCATCTTCCATTTCCCTTGGCATTTTGCCACGGCTCATGTGTGCCTGGGGTCCGCTTGGCAACTAATCCCAGGATTTGGCGTAGGCACTAGTTTTACGAAAGCGACTGCCTTCCAACCCATTAGGGAATCCCTGGGGATTAGTCCCGTTTCCTCACAGTGTTTTCCTTAACCGAAAAGCGACTGGTAATTATGAAATGATATTTCGTACATAAGTTCCGAAAAACTCATTGGTTCGAACCTGCGACCTCTGGACTACGTCGTGCGACTTGTAATCCAGCTCTTACCGCTAGGCCACCAGCGCTCTACCACATTGTACTACAACATCTTGTAGTTACGCCTGTTAGCAACCATATTCGCAGGTTTGCTAGTTTGTGTTTTTGGAGAGTGTGCACAGGAATTGCACGATTTAATTCCGCCATCTCCGTTCCACCACCGGACGTCCAGGCGAGGGGAGCGGTTTCATACTTACGTTGTGAATATTCCATTCATTCGCACGAAGCGATTAACTTCTACCTTCCTAATGCGGACTGCTAAATGGAAATCGCTCCCTTCGTCTGTATTCCCGGAAAGATATAATTTGGGTGTTTTCAAGGCAAGAGTGAATAGGCTGTTACTGAACCAGCGTTTTACATCCTCGACCTCGTCGACACTTTCAGGTGTGACTGAGGTCAAACGTTGGCCAGTCTAGTATAAAAAAAAAATGTTTTCACCGCACTAGCTCGAAAATAACTGTTAAGATTTAAAAACGGATAGCAAAGTTGCATTTTATTCACAAGAGTGCAAAGTAATTCCATACAAATTGTTCACAACTAATCGAGTGTTTTTTGAGCTGGTTGGATGTTCTTTTATAATGCTTTTGAATGATAAATGTTGGATATTAATAATTTCGATTATATTTTTAAAGTTTTAGAGTCAAAGTTTTCGCGGTAGTGAGGTGAAAAGTTGTGTGTTGCACTCGGTAACAAAGTGTGTTCCCCTCTCGTGCCCTTGAGAGGATTCCACTCTTATTTTTTGTATTTTGGAATCTTTCGCTAGCTCGGGCCTCAATATTAGCACAAGGTAAACATTGACTTTGGTCCCTTGTAAAACAAATAACTATTTTGTGTCAGATCGCACCAGTCACCACGGAGACGGTGCTGAACAAGGATTCGTGTCTCCAGGTCAACGGATCCGATGGACAGATTGTGAATATACAAACTGTCCTTCCGGATATGACCGACTTCAAGTACATTGGTGAGTTTGGACCAAGGCTGTTGTTGGCCTAAAGTCTAACAGTAGGATTTGATTAAATCCTAGGCTTATCGTCCTTGACTTTTCGGCTCCCCGCTTTATAGAATTTGTTTTTTGTATTAGTATTTTGGACCTGGGTATGTGCATAAACTACGTCCAACAATGAGAGGTAGGGCGCAGCGAAGTACCATCATGCTTGAGTCTGGAGAAGCCCAACTGGGGAAGTACCTCCTCCTTACAGAAGACCACAGCCATAATATCACTGCTACCTTTCAGGCTGTGTTGGGTTCCTGATGGTGGGTAAAGTTCCCAGAGCTTCAATTCCCGTTAAAGGCTGGCATCGCGCTTGTGACCCCCTGTTGTTGCGGGTGCCCAAGGGCGACGGTAATTGCTTACCATCAGGGAATCTGTGCTCGTTTGCCGCCTTTTTTATAAAAAATAATAATCCTGTATATATAAATATTGCTAATACGGCAAGCGTAGTGTAGGACGACCTCAGGCTAGGTGGAGTGACGACTTGCGCAAGATGGCTGGCAGGAGTTGGATGCGAACAGCCGAAGATCGAACACGATGGCGTGAAGTTGGGGAGACTTATGTCCAGCAGTGGACTGCGATGGGCTGATGATGATGATGATGATAATGAATATCTATAATATATGAAGTTGAAGTGGCAGTGGGCTGGCCTTATTAGCCGTAGAACTGATAACCGTTGGGGTAAAACATTTCTCGAGTGGAGTGTGATATTAAAAGGCTAAAAAAATGTAATTACAGGGACTGAAAATATGCGTGACACGGAGGCTACAAAATGGCAGATGACTTCCACGGTTGGTGACAAAATCAATAAGTATACCATGTGGGTCAAATACAAGAAGGATCTCAGAGGGGACGCCCTGCCCATACCTATTCGGTAAGTTTTATATAGATAACTCCTTGAAATCTGTATTGCGGAAATGGAATTTCAATTACAAAATGTAATTTCAATTACAAAATGTAATTTCAATTACAAAATGTAATTTTAATTACAAAATGTAATTGGAATTTCAAAATGTAATGTCAATTAAAAATAAATCAATTACAAAATCAAATCAAAGTCTAGGTACAAATGTCAGTAATCAAAACAGTCTCTTAGAATTAGAGGTACGAGAAGGAGAATAGAACGATTCGGATGCGAAGATGGCAGCGGAATACCCTCCCTGAATCTTGATTTGTATTCCTTTTCTACTATATATGTATTTTTGTAATATTTAATGTATTAGGTTTATTTCATGCTATTAAACTCTTCAATTTATTTCAATTAAAAAATGTATTTTCAATTACAAAACGTATTTTAAATTACAAAATGTATTTACAATTACATAATGTTATTTAAATTACAAAATGTAATTCCAATTACAATATGTAATTTTAGTTATCAATTACAATTAAACATGTTTTTCAATTATCATTTATACACTAAGAAAGGAAAAAAATCCACTGCCACCGGCGAAACTAGAACTCGCGACTCAGGGATTCATGCCCGCTCTGCCAACTGAGCTTCCGAGAACACCCATTGGCATCCATCTTATCCGTTTTACGTCCGTTCTTGCGATTAAAATGCCGAGCGGAACCCACGTTTCATTCTTATCCTTTTCAGATACGAGCTGAAAGGATTCAATAACCTCTTGGGCTCCCACTACGACCATTATTATATAGACTATATGGACTATGACGTGGAGGACATTGACCCCGCCGTGTTCAAAGTCGACCCAGGTAAATATAATATATAATAAATGTAAATAAATTATTTTTTATTAAATATTTTGATATGCTTTGACTTTTAAGTAGTAATACTACTATATAAATTAAAAGTTGAAATAGATGTTCTTAGTTTCATAGATGGCAGCACCATCTCTCTAGCTATATCAGAATCCCGTAAGGGATTCATATACGAGAGCTGGTGCCAAAAACCGTTAGAATAAACAAGATTACATATACTTGATTAATTTCGACGGGTTCCGCTGTGTACGGGTGGCCAAATTGGTTAAGGTGTCAGCCGCGATAGCTGGAGATGCGCGTTCGAGTCCCGTCTCGAACGCTGGAGGTCCTCGTCGCTTTTTCTTAAGTATATGTCATCTATTTCAACTTTTAAATCTAAATATATGAATATATATGAAGAATACCACCAACAACACACCACCAACAGTAGAATAGCTACACCCCATCTCCTCCCGCGGGTGTCGTAAGAGGCGACAAAGCGAGAAATCCTACGGACGGGCAGCAGCGTCCGTCAAAACCCAATCTACAGCTACTGCGGTCGCCAATCCGCCTGCCAAGCGTGGCGACTATGGCAACTACCCCCAAGATGATAAAAGTCATATTTGTGGGAGGCCTATGTCCAGCAGTGGATTTATTGGGTTTCGATGGACGCTGCTGCCCGTAGGACTTTCCCTTTGTCGCCTCTTACGACACCCGCGGGAGATGGGGTTCTTCAAAAACGGTGTAAAGAGGTTTTTACGGGGTCGGCAACGCGTGAATGATGCCTCGGTATTGTAAACGTCCATAGGCTGCGGTGACCGCCTACCATCAAGCGGGCCGCATGCTTGTTTGCCACCTTTGTGGTATAAAAAAAAAAGATGAGGTGGTGCTATGCTAGTCAGCCGGAATCACACGGCCAATAAAAATTAAAGGCGTAATAAGCCATCGGTTGTACCTCCGTAGCTCCGTTGGTTTCACCTAGTTTGTCCATGTCCAGGTATGGAGTGTACGTCGTTCCCGGGGCCCGGCATGCGTCACATGGCAACTTTTAATCCGATGAAGGAATTTGTCCATCCATCTTACGACGGACATGTTCATGATGAGTTTAGCAGGTTAGTATGTCGACTGCTTCTTTTTTTTATTCTGTTTTCAGCTTTTTTTTTTTTTTATGTCATAGGCGGCAAACGAGCAGACGAATTGCCTGATGGTAAGCAATTACCGTCGCCCATGGGCACCCGCAACACCAGGGGAGTCACAAGCGCGTTGCCGGCCTTTAAGGGGGGTTGGAGCTCTGGGAACCTTACTCACCATCAGGAACACAACACTACATACCTGAAAGGTAGCAGTGCTATTATGGCTGTGGTCTTCTGTAAGGAGGAGGTACTTCCCCAGTTGGGCTTCTCCAGATTCAAGCGTGATGGTACTTCGCTGTGCCCTACCTCTCATTAGTTCAATTTCTGAACGTTTTTAAAAAGCTTGGACCCGGGTATGTCCTTAAACTACGTCTAACAATGAGAGGTAGGGCACAGCGATGACCATCACGCTTGAATCTGGAGAAGCCCAACTGGGGAAGTACCTTTTCCTTACGGAAGACCACAGCCATAATAGCACTGCTACCTTTCAGGTATGTAGTGTTGTGTTCCTGATGGTGAGTAAGGTTCCCAGAGCTCCAACCCACTCATAGGTCGGCAACGCGCTTGTGACTCCCTTGGTGTTGCGAGTGCCCATGGGCGACGGTAATTGCTTACCATCAGGCAATCCGTCCGCTCGTTTGCCACCTTTGTCATAAAAAAAAAATGCAAACTCGTGCAAAAAAAATTTCAGTTAGGTTCCGTCGTAAGTCTAGTGGTCAGCCCGAAAGAAACCAAACCCTTTGTACAAACTCAAACGTTTATTCAGGCAACACAAGGGCACTTTTACACGTATAGAAAAGTAAAGGAGAAAAATAAAAACTACACCGGTTCTAACACTACACCTCTGACCCGAGAAGCATTTTGACTTTTATGACCGGCAAACTCGGCGGTCAGAGAGAAAGTCAGTCGAGAACACAAATATATGAGCAGGTCTAAGACTTCAAAAATTAATGTACATGTAAATAATAAATATAATAATAAATGTTTCGGGACATTCTTACACAAATCGACCTAGTCCTACTGTAAGCTCAGTAAGGCTTGTGTTGATAAATAGATACATATAGATACATAAATACATACAAAACACCCATGACTCAGGAACAAATATCTGTGCTCGTCACACAAATAAATGCCCTGACTGGGGATCGAACCCAGGACCATCGGCTTCATAGGCAGGGTCACTACCCACTAGGCCAGACCGGTCGTCATGTAAAAGTACAATACATCTGAACAAATTAGTTCATCAAAAATATGTACATAAATCTGAGCATGCCTCTCAGTAATATGCGAGCAACTGAAAACGAATAAATATCTGTACACATCTGTTTCAAAATTATTTAACCAAGGGAATACACATAAATATCTACATAAGTATCTCAAAGCAAGGTTTTAGAAAAAATAGCTTGATATAGACGGTACAAGGCCTTAGGTTGATTTGTGTAAGGCAGTTTCAAAAATATTTCTTAAGTCGTTTTGTGTAAGACAGTCCAAAAAAAATTTTTAGGTTGATTTGTGTAACTAGTTCCAAAATGATTTCTCAGGTCGCTTTGTGTAAGACAGTCCCAGAATTTGTTCTTAGGCTTATTTGTGTAAGACAATTCCTAATATATATCTTAGGGCGACGACTCCAGAAATGGACAAGGAACCATTTGTTGGTAAACAATAAATTTGTAACGTTTTGGATTTTGAATTAAGTGTCAGTTTAAAGTGTGCCACATTGGTGCCATTATGGTTACAAATTAATTTCTAAGGTCGATTTGTGTAAGACAATTCCAAAAATATCTCTTAGATCATTTTGCGTAAGACCTCCCAAAAATATGTCTCACTTCGATTTGTGTAAGACAGTTCCAAAAATATTGAAATTGAAATTGAAAGCATTTATTTCGGAAATTGGTCCATATATATTTCTTAGGTTGATTTGTGTAAGACGTTTCCAAATATATGTCTTAGATTGTTTTTTTCAGTCCCAAAAATATCCTTATGTAGATTTGAGTAAGACAGTCCCAAAAATATTTCTTACGTCGATTTGTGTAAGACAGTTCCAAAAATTTATCTTTGGTCGCTTCGTGTAAGGCAGCCCCAAAAGTATCTCTTACGTCGATTTGTGTAAAACAGCCCCAAAAATTAATCTTACGTCGATTTGTGTAAGACAGTTCCAAAAAATTATCTCAGGTCGTTTTGTGTAAGGCAGCCCCACAAATATCTCTTACCTCGATTTGTGTTAAACAGCCCTAAAAATATCTTTTACGTCGATTTGTGTAAGACAGTTCCAAAAATATTTCTTAGGTCGTTTTGTGTAAGACAGTTCCTAAAAAAAAACTTTTTCGTCTATTCCAGATTCAAAAACAAGCACGGCAAGGACTACCACAGCGACATCGAACACGAGAAGCGGCTGAACATCTTCCGGCAGAACCTGCGTTTGATCCACTCGCACAACCGAGCGCGGCGAGGGTTCACCACCACTGTCAACCACCTGGCCGACCGCACCGACGACGAGCTGGCGGCGCTGCGGGGGAGGCGGTACAGCGGACCTAACCCAGGTAAAGCGGTCGCCAACCCGCCTGCCGAGCGTGGTGACGATCAAAACCCGGACGACGAAAGCGAAAATGCCTTTCACTAGTGCTTGGTTAAATATCGATCTTTCTATCGATACTAACAATTATTGAATCAGTTTATTGATCAAACTTCTTACGGCACTGGTCCCACCGCAAGCTAGTAAGCTATGAGCTATCAACAATTTCAAGGGACAAAACATAATCGATCCCGTGTAAATAAAAGACATATATGTCATGTCTGTGCGCGTCCCATGATACGGACAGGGGCAGCATCCGCTTAGTATACCCCTTACATTTCATTAAATTGTCGAAAGGGCCTCTGCGCGTTGGCTCGATCCGGCTCCGCGTACGCCTCCCAAATGTCCGGAACACCATTGTTCCGTGTACGGAAGAGACATACAAAAATAATGATAATTGCTAAAAAAATTTAAAATAAAACTAAAATCTATCAAAAATATTGGAACTATATGTCAGTCAGTGCTAAAATTTACGACTTTTTTACCTTCATATCATAACCGTTTGAGCTAGCTCTATAAAATTAGGGTTTCCTTATGTATTACCCCTTACATTTCATTAAATTGTCGAAAGGGCCACTGCGCATTGGCTCGATACGGCTCCGCGTACGCCTCCCAAATGTCCGGAAGAGACATACAAAAATAATAATAATTGCTAAAAAAATTTAAAAAAAAACTAAAATCTATCAAAAATATTAGAACTCGATTTTTTGACCTTCATATCATAACCGTTTGAGCTAGCTCCATGAAATTTATCCGGACCGATATGACATCCAAACCTTCAAGAAAAGAGCGTATAGGGATCTTAAAGGCCGGCAACGTACTTGTGACTCCTCTGTTGTTGCGAGTGTCCATGGGCGGCGGTAGTTGCTTACCATCAGGCAATCGTTTGCCTCCTATATCATAAAAAAAAATTGGTCTTCCTTATGTATTTAATGAAACACACGTAGTTTTATGTGTTTACGTTAAAGAGATTTTGAGTTATATAAGGGTCAAAAGTGTCACGAAGTGGTTCGTGTAATATACACTCGGCGCTAGCTAGCCAGTTCCTTGGCTTGACACACCACGTGTCTAGATATAGACGGCCGAACGCAGCGATGCGCGATTGTTACGAGGCAACACAATTGGGATGATGACACATGTTGAAATTTGCTACGATTTCTAATTAAATAGAAAATGTACAATGTATCTTAAAACAGTGAAAATTGGAAGAATCGATTCAAATGATCCAAAGATACGAGACCTCAAAATTTCAAAATTTTTAGATTTTACAAAATGCATAATTTAAAAAAATAAAGGTATCATTTAATTTCTTACATTATACTTAAATAAAAATTGTATAACAACTATATACATAAACGCAATATTTCACGGTCAAAAAAGCAAAATCATTACTTTTCCATACTTTAAAGAGGGCGACAACGTAGCCGTGACGTCACCGTTAAGTATCATTTTGTAGGGAGCGTTTCGAGCGGGTAGTGCAAATGTAAGACTTTGACTCTCATTTATGACTTTTGGATAGCTTTTACGCCATAGGTCCCATACAGACATTTGATCCCCACAACGAAACGAATCGATTGATACCATAATTAAAAATCATTCATCTCGACTATTCTTCCCCGGGTCTGTAGTAATGTTCTATTGACGACCGCTCTGGGCTAGTGGGTAGTAACCCTGCCTATGAAGCCGAAGGTCCTGGGTTCGATTCCCAGTCAGGGCATTTATTTGTGTGATGAGCACAGATATTTGTTCCTGAGTCATGGGTGTTTTCTATGTATTTAAGTATTCATATGTATCTATTTATTATATATATCGTCGTCTAGTACCTACAACACAAGCCTTATTGAGCTTACCGTGGGACTAGGTCGATTTGTGTAAGAATGAAAATATTTATTATTATTATTGTTCCAGGCCTGCCGTTCCCGTATGGTCTAGAAGACATTAAAGAGGAGAGTGATAAACTTCCTTCAGAGCACGACTGGAGACTCTTCGGGGCCGTAACTCCCGTTAAAGGTAATTATTATTACAACTATAATACATAGTCTGCCCATGCCACGACTTCCGGAACGTCGTCGCAACTCGAGAACATTTACGCCCCAACGGCCATTGGAACTGCTTGCAAAGTGCCCCAAGTTTAGCAATCCAGAGGGCTATATCAGTTTCTTTGGTTCTGCTGTGAATGACATCATTCCTGATGCGATCGTCCAGAGACACTCCCAACATAGCCCTCTCCATTGGCTTTTGGGTGACTGCTGTAGTTGTCTACCATCAGACAATTCATCAGCTCATTAGGCTTATTCAGACAAGACTGACCAGAATTTTTCTCAGTCACACCTGTAAGTGTCGGCGAGGTCGAGGGTGTAACACGCTGGTTCAGTAACAGCCACTTTTGCCTTGAAGCCAAATGAAGGTATCTTATCTTCCCGGGAATACAAACGAAGGGAAGTCATAAAAATAGTACTACATCTCAGCCGTATGCAGTCCACTGCTGGACATAGGCCACCCACAAATATGACTCGTATCATCTTGGGGGTAGTTGCCGTATACACCACGCTTGGCAGGCGGGTCGGCGACCGCAGTAGCTGTAGATTGGGTTTCGACAGACGCTGCTGTCCGTCCGTAGGATTTTTCTCGCGTTAGGAGATGGGGTTGTGCTATTCTAGTCAGCCGGCATTACACGGCAAAACTAGACTACGAATATTAACTTACAAATGTGATTTAGAACTACTGTTTGGACAGGGTGTGGCCTGTAATGGAAGCAATAACAAACAAATATAGAAGCAATAACTAATAAGTGTGTATGTTTGTTACTTCTTCACGTCTAAACCGCTGGTGCGATTTAAAAAAAAATTGGTATGGAGTTAGGACTCCGTGGATTAAATATTTCGGGACAATCTCACACAAATCGAGTCCTACGGTAAGCTCAGTAAGGCTTGTGTTGCAGGTACTAGACGACCATATATATAATAGACAGATACATATAAATACTTAAATACACAGAAAACACCCATGACATGACTCAGGAACAAATATCTGTGCTCATCACACAAATAAATGCCCTGACTGGGATTCGAACCCAGGACGATCGGCTTCATAGGCCACCTACTAGACCAAACCGGTCGTAATTAATAAAATGAATATGAATACTAATGAGCGTGTGTGTGGGCAGACCAGTCTGTGTGCGGCTCGTGCTGGTCGTTCGGCACCGTGGGCGCGGTGGAGGGCGCGCTGTTCCTCAAGAACGGCAACCACCTCGTGCGGCTGAGCCAGCAGGCGCTCGTCGACTGCTCGTGGGGGTGAGTTCTGCAGGGCACAAGTGTGTTTGCGTTCTGTAGAACGTTCTGTGTTTGAGTTCTGTGGAACGTTCTGTATTTGCGTTCTATATAACGTTCTGTAATTGCGTTCTATAGAACGTTCTGTATCTGCGTTCCATAGAACGTTCTGTATTTGCGTTCTATAGAACGTTCTGTATTTGCGTTCTATAGAACGTTCTGTGTTTGCGTTCTATAGAACGTTCTGTATTTGCGTTCCGTTAGTTACGTTCTATAGCCTCGTAAGGCCGATGAAATTTTACAGGTTTTGTATTTAATACCTTCTCTTGTTTCATAGCGAGTTCGAAACTCGTAAAAATTAAATTCGAGATTTCTGGAAACATATATGAGGTTTTAAATTCAAAAACGGTAAAAATTGCCTCGGCTTTATTTGAGTTTCTTTAGTTGCGTTCTCTATAAAGCGTTATGTATTTGCATTCGCTAGAATCTTGTATATTTGCATTCTATATAACGTTCTGCATTTGTGCTTTCTAGAACTTTCTATATTTGTGTACTATAGAACTTACTGTATTTTCTTTCTCTAGAACGTTGCATACTGTCATTCTCTTGAACTTACTGTATTTTCGTTCTCTAGAACGTTGTTTATTTACGTTTTCTATAATATTTTGTTTTTGCGTTCTCTAGAATGTTATGTATTTGCGTTCTCCAGAATATTATGTATTTGCGCTCTCTGGGACGTTCTTTATTTACGTTCTCCAGAACGAATCACTGTTTTGATAATATATAGATTATATATCAGTCATTTACTCTATAACTGAGGTTACTTTGTCCTTGCAATTCTCAAGAACTACACATACTGAAATTTAAAAAAGTATTTTTTTTTAAAGTAACATTATTACAGCTACGGCAACAACGGATGCGACGGTGGCGAGGACTTCCGCGCATACCAGTGGATCATGAAGCACGGTCTGCCCACCGAGGAGGACTACGGGGGGTACCTGGGACAGGTATGGACATGGACAGTCACCGTCAGGTATATCGGAGCTGTGGAGGTGGTCACAAATATCGGAACGGCGGCTTTATTGTCAAGGCGGTAGTGCATGTTCCGATATTTTTGATCACCTCCACAGCTCCGATATATCTGATGGCGACCGTGCTGAGGAATTCAATCTAAAAAAAAGATGTCCTTAAACTACGTCCAACAATGAGAGGTAGCACAGCGATGACCATCACGCTTGAGTCTGGTGCAGCCCGACTGGGGAAGTACCTCCTCCTTACAGATAACCACAGCCATAATAGCACTGCTACCTTTTAGGTATGTTGTGTTGTGTTCCTGATGGTGAATAAGGTTCCCAGAGCTCCAACCCCCTTAAAGATTGGCAACGCACTTGTGACTGGTGTTGCGGGTGCCCATGGGCGACGGTAATTGCTTTACCATCAGGCAATCCCTCGTTGGCTACCTTTATCTTTTAAAAAAACCTTTTTATTGTATGGTTGTTACTGAACCAGCGTGCTACACCCTCGACCTCGTCGACACTTACCATCAAGTGCGACTGAGGTCAAACGCTGGTCAGTCTTGTATATATTTTTTTTGTTCTCCAGGATGGGTACTGCCACATCGACAACGTAACACTGGTGACATCGATCAAAGGATGGGTCAATGTCACCACTAACGACGAGAAGGCTCTCAGGGTTAGTATACTAACCTACCAGCTAATATGTGACATTTTCTATGAAAAGGTTTTCTTGTCGATGGCACTTACGTCGGACCGCGTTGCGTTCGTATCGCGTTTTCTTTAACAACGACATAAGCGCCATTGACAATAAGGTCCCTTTTAATAGATAATGTCACAAATATGTTAAAATACTAAATAGGTTTAAAGAAATGCCTTTATAGCGATCGTGGCCCACAACAATGGTCCCGCCGGAAGATCAGCGCTGACTGCATTTAATGCTGAGGCGGGTCCATTTCGTGGTAAAGGGTTTTATTTATAGTTTTTTATATAGTAATTTTTTATATGTTAATGTAGTAAGTATATGAGTGAATCAACTATTTGTTGTTGTTATTCTGTCCGGTCAGCCAGGAGACATCTGAGGCATAGTTTGTTAGAAGAAATATGGCACCGCGTTCTACTAACACGCTTGGTAGATGACACATTATGGAAGGGACATATAGCTACCAGAAATATGCATGTTTTGTGCATTTAGATGCCATAAAACTGTGGTTTTAAAAGTGAGCCAGGGGAACGTAACCATGGCAACGAGGGACAAAGAATAGTTGATTCAGCCATATATGTAATAACATACTAGCTTTTCCTCGCGACTCCCTCGGTCAGCCATGCCCGTCTTGAAAGTATTGCGGGATAAAAACCAATAGCACTGCTACCTTTCAGGTATGTTGTGTTTGTTGTATTCCTGATGGTGAGTAAGGTTCCCAGAGCTCTAACCTTAAAGGCAGTTGAGACTCCCCTGGTGTTGCCCATGGGCGACGGTAATTGCTTACCATCAGGCAATCCGTCTGCTCGTTTGTCGCCATAAAAAAATACTCAAAAATAAGTGTTTTTTTTTCCCAGCTGGCCATATTCAAGCACGGACCGATCTCTGTGGCCATCGAC
Source organism: Grapholita molesta (assembly GCA_022674325.2). Lineage (NCBI taxonomy): Eukaryota > Metazoa > Arthropoda > Insecta > Lepidoptera > Tortricidae > Grapholita > Grapholita molesta. Next base: position 1,122,350 of record CP053141.2, on the reverse strand, counting down.
GCGTCCCACAAGACCTTCAGTTTCTACTCCCACGGTGTCTACTACGAGCCGGAATGGTAAGTATCTTAGCTGTAACGACCGTGGCGTAGTGGGTAGTGACCCTGCCTATGAAGCCGATGGTCCTGGGTTCAAATCACATTAATTTGTGTTATGAGCACAGATATTTGCTCGTGAGTCATGGGTGTTTTATATGTAATTAAGTATTTATATGTATGTATCTATTATATATCGTCGTCTAGTATCTACAAGACAAGCCTTACTGAGCTTACCGTAGGACTAGGTCGATTTGTATACATGTGAAACACTAATGACTCAGGAACAAATACCTGTGCTCATCACACAAGTAAATGCTAAATGGGATTTGAACTAAAAATCATCGGTTTCAAAGGCAGGCTCACTACCCACTAGGCCTGTCGGGAATAATAAATAATAAATGATTTATACCAATAATTAGCATTTTAATATTAATGTTTGATATTTTTTTATTATGCAGAAACGTCTGCTAGCGAATATCTTCGATATTTAAATCCGAAGGAAAATACTCGTATAGCACAATTGGTAGTGCACTGGGCTAGTGATCCAGTAGTTGTGGGTTCGAGTCCCGCGACGAGTCAAATTTTTTCTATTTTTCTTTCGATTCGATTTAAATATCGATGTATGTTTGAGTTAGTATTCTCCTCGTGGTGAATAAAATTGTATTTGAAAAGTTTGCTCCTAGACTTGAAACCCTAACAACGCTTAAAATATAGTGACTGCCTATGAAGCCGATGGTCCTGGGTTCGAGTCCCAGTCGGGGCATTTATTTGTGTGATGAGCACAGATATTTGTCCCTGAGTCATGGGTGTTTTCTATGTATTTATGTATTTATATGTATCTATCTATTATATATACCGTCGTCTAGTACCTACAACACAAGCCTTAGGACTAGGTCGATTTGTGTAAGATTGTCCCGATTTTTTTTTTAAATATTTTTTTTTATGTACTCCTCAGCAAAAGCAGGGTGGAAGACTTAGACCACGCGGTGCTGGCCGTCGGGTACGGCATCCTGAACGGCCAGAAGTACTGGCTGGTGAAGAACTCGTGGTCCAACATGTGGGGCAACGACGGATACATCCTGATGTCCTCGAAGGACAACAACTGTGGAGTCATGAGCGCACCCACTTATGTACTGATATAAGAATATAACATTTAAATAATATGTGTCATTATCTATGAAAAGGGACCTTATTGTCGATGGCACTTACGTCGAATCGCGTTGCGTTTCTATTGTATCCTCTTGAACAACGACATAAGCGCCATCGACCATAAGGTCCCTTTTCATAGATAATGTCACATATAGTTCTTTCATCCGTAGTCTAATCGCGTAAATAATAGTACATTACATCAGATGCCGGGAAAATGACCCGGGTATGTCCTGAAACAACGTGAACTATAACTGCAATGTTTACTCATGTGAGCTGTAACTACAGTGTGTACTCATGTGAGCTATAACTGCACTGTGTACTCATGTGAGCTATAACTACAATGTGTACTCATGTGAGCTATAACTGCACTGTGTACTCATGTGAGCTATAACTACAATGTATACTCATGGGAACTATAACTACAATGTGTACTCATGTGAGCTATAACTACAATGTGTACTCATGTGAACTATAACTACAATGTGTACACATGTGAACTGTAAATACAATGTGTACTCATTTGAACTGTAACTACTATATGTAGGTACTCATGTGAGCTATAACTACAATGTGTATTCATGTGAACTATAACTACAATGTGTACTCATTTGAACTATAACTACAATATGTACTCATGTGCGCTATAACTGCAATGTGTACTCATGGGAACTATAACTACAATGTGTACTCATGTGAACTATAACTACAATGTGTACTCATGTGAACTATAACTGCACTGTGTACTCATGTGAGCTATAACTACAATGTGTACTCATGTGAACTATAACTACAATGTGTACTCATGTGAGCTATAACTACAATGTGTACTCATGTGAACTATAACTATGTGTACTCATGTGAGCTATAACTGCACTGTGTACTCATGTGAGCTATAACTGCAATGTATACTCATGGGAACTATAACTACAATGTGTACTCATTTGAACTATAATTATTTGGATTCACATTTTGTCATAAGTTAGTGATGTTATTATAAGTTAATTCTGAAATTATTAGAAAGTATATAATAGGATCTCTGTAATAAAAACTTGTACCACAAAAACGTAGAGAATAAAATAAAATTACCTAAAATTGAACCTTAAAAAAGGCAGAGACGATATGCGAACATATACAATCACAGAATTTGAGTCTTAGATTCTTTATAATAAGATTCAAAATCAATTGTTAATTGGAATTGATTAGTATCAATTTCAATTCAACATATGATTCCCAGTGCATTTAATGTGAGTGTATGTAACTTGCACGTATCATAAATGTATAACCTCAAGCCGCCTAGACGCCTAAAAAAAGGACATAACATTATATTGGATTTCAATTAGGACATATTATAATTGGATTTGAGTTTGTAGTTTTTTACCGGCTAGAGGCTTCGGGTTTCTTGGATTAAGTGAAATACTAAGTGTAATATTTTGGTTTTAGATAAGTAGTTTTATTATAAGTAAAATGATCTGAAACATTCCATGACAAATGTAAGTTTATTTTGTGTATGAAGTTTGGAATAAAGGATAGGAAAAAGAAATGTCTTTTTTTTAAAAGTCGTAAGTGTCGACGAGGTCCAGGGTGTACCACGCTGGTTCAGTAACAGTCTATTTGAAAAGACGACTTATATCTCAATATTTTTTTTATTACTTATTCAGCGGAGCCACTTGATTCTGCTGAAACCTAATCTACAGGTAATGCGGTCGCCAACCCGCATGCCGAGCGTGATGACTATGGCAACTACCATGATGATGCAAGTCATACATATTTGGGGGAGGCCTATGTCCTTGGATGAGTTACGGCTGAAATGATTATGGATTATGGTGGGATTATGATATTTAGTGCGGCAATTTGGGGTTCAAAGGGTGGTCGCTTGGGGGAGCCTTAGGCATGTCCAGCTGTGGATGTCCTTTGGCTGATACGATAATTTTTTTTATGATAAAGCAGACGGATTGCCTGTTGGTAAGCAATTACCGTCGCCCATGGGCACCCGCAACACCAGGGGAGCAAGCGTGTTGCCGAACTTTAAGATAGGAGTACGCTCTTGAAGGTATGAGGGTCGTATCGTTTCGGAAATACCGCTGACGGCAAATCATTTTACAGTTTTGATGTGCGAGGCAGGAAGTTTCTAGAGAAACATACAGAGGATTTCCAACTATCCAGGTGGTGGGGGTGGAAATGTTGCAATAAAATGCGTTTTTACCCTCTCGTATTAACGCATTCACTGCCACCCACTTTTCTTTGCCATTCGCCAGGTGCCGCACTTTGCTGGGTGCCTCAAACGCACATGTGAGTTCAACGGATTATTACGCAGTGCCTCCGCCGCACATGTGAGTTCATACTAATTTGACAGTGGTTTGTTCACATTGGTACTAGATAATTATTTTAACTCTAGGAAACATTGTTTTGAATGAGACACGGTAATTAATATTTTATATTCTTTAATCACATTGAACCAATCGATTGTAATTGTGCTTCATATATAACTAAAATTTAACTAAATCGAATACAACTGAATCGACTCACAGAACACTATAGAAATAAGTTCAAGTGCGTACCTATAGTATTTTCATCAAATCATCAGCATTCTATTTTACTTATAATTTTCTACTACCATTTATAATATCTTCTGATTTAACAAGCAACATTTTAGACGTAAGAGGAACATTTCAAAATTTACAACTCACATATGCGTTGAAGGCACTGGGTGAAAGTCACTTAATACTATGAACGCGTCTGTGCGTCGAAGGCACTGCGTGAAAGTCACGGTGACGCATATGTGCGTCGGTGGCAGTGAATGCGTTAAAGGATAAACAATCGCTTTACGAGCTAGTGAGGAGAAAATATTCTTTATTGCACACCTCAAAAATAGAAAAAAAAACAAAGAAAAACATACATTAGCAGAATAAAAATACAGGCAGACAACAGGCGGTCTTATCGCTAGAGAGCGATCTCTTCCAGACAACCTTTTGGTAGCGGTGGAAGTAAATTAAATGTAGGATTTATGTAGTCAGACAATGAATAGGAATTTGCATCGCGTTTAGTTAAAAGTACCTTTCATCGCCGTAAAGTTGAGTGTTTTCCGATATTGTTCAACAAAGGCGTTGAAAGTTCGATTAATTAAGCCAGTATCGCTTTCAGAGCTTCATTCGGAAACGATTTTTTTTAATACTGCACTAAATGAATATAATAAATATTTCGGGACAATCTTACACAAATCGACCGGTCGGTAAGCTCAGTAAGGCTTGTGTTGTAGGTACTAGACGACGATTTATATAATTGTTAGATACATATAATGAAAGTAATATTAGTTAATTTTTTTTAACAAGACTGACCAGCGTTTGACCTCAGTCGCACCTGATGGTAAGTGTCGACGAGGTCGAGGGTGTAGCACGCTGGTTCAGTGTTACTGAATTATTTACCCTATTTATAGTCTGTTGACTATTTACCCTTGCCTTGCTTTTCGGGACAATCTGATACAAATCGACCTAGCCCTACGGTAAGCTCAGTAAGGCTTGTGTTGTACTAGACGACGATATATATAATGGATAGATACATATAAATACTTAAATACAGAAAACACCCATGACTCAGGAACAAAATATCTGTGCTCATCACACAAATATCCTCTGACTGGGATTCGAACCCAGGACCTTCGACTTCATAGGCAGTGTCGCTATAGACCTTAAACCTTAGAGAATGTGCTTGGCTTTAAACTTTCGCCGTCTTTATACTTTCTGTGCAATAAAGTTAAATAAATAAGAATAAGGCTACAAAGGGAAAAATCTACGGACGGGCAGCAGCGTCCGTGGAAACCCAATGTGCAGCTAATGCGGTCGCTAACCCGCTTGCCAAGCGGCTACGAAAACTACCCTCAAGATACAAGTCATTTAGGGGAGGCTTATTAGATGATGATGGTAACAGATGTCCTTACCGTCCATCAGGGACGTATGGAGAGGCCTGGTACCACGAACATCGAAGTTCGTAGATTTCGATTTTGATCATCTTTCTCTTTTACTCCAATGAAGGCGTTGACTGACACCATTGACAGAGACAATCGTCCGATTTGGCGACGGGAGCGGCGAACCGACCGGACACTCATCACTCTTGAAAATGGAGGCCTATGTTCTACGAAACATGTCGCGTGATTGACTAAATAAACGTGAGTAGAGTCGTGATTATCTTTTACTAAATAGAAACAATAGATATAATTTTCAAAAATTGTCTAGTATGTAATAAGTTTTACGTATCCCCATCGTATAAGTAAACTACTGTATAAAATATTAATACCTATATTTTCATCATCATCATCTCAGCCATAAGACGTCCACTGCTGAACATAGGCCTCCCCCTTGGATCTCCACAAGTACCGGTTGGAAGCAACCTGCATCCAGCGTCTTCCGGCGACTTTAATGAGGTCGTCTGCCCATCTTGTGGGTGGACGTCTTACGCTGCGCTTGCTATTCCGTGGTCTCCACTCGAGCACTTTTCGACCCCATCTGCCATCTTCTCTGCGTGCAATGTGGCCTGCCCATTGCCACTTCAGCTTGCTAACCCGGTGGGCTATGTCGGTGACTTTAGTTCGCCTACGGATCTCCTCATTTCTGAGTCGATCTCGTAGTGAAACTCCGAGCATAGCTCTCTCCATAGCTCCCTATATTTTATTGTTTGTATAATTCTAATGTATGTTTCTGTGTATTTTCCTTCGTAAATAAATAAAGTAGTTTCACGAGAGAGGAAGTTGCACACAACAACATCTCATGTACCTAATGATAGGAAGATTTTGCAATTACAGTTCATTTTAACCTACTTCAAAAAAAGGAGGAGGTTCTCAATTCGTCTGTATTTTTTATTTATGTTTGTTACCACAGAACTTTCGCCTGGGTGAACCGATTTGGATGTTTTTTTTTATTATTTGAAAGCTAGTGCTTCCCGTTTAGTCCCATAGCAATTTGGTCCAGTTCTGACAATGGCGTCTATTAAAAACGCGAATAAGTCTGAAATTTTAATTAAGTACGTGCTCAACAAATGGACAATTAATAGCTCAATATCACGCCAATCGATTATTTCATACCGATAGTAACTCCAACAGCGAATTGAATGAATACAGATCAAAAAGTTTTTTATTACACCATTTCAAACATGACTTACATGACTGAAGTAACTAGCTCTGGTTACAATTAAGTGTTTTTATTTACATTCACTCATTCATTCATTCATTCATTCACTCTTTTTGCAATCAGTACTTCATATAGTTGTGTGCGTTATCCATTCGCTTCAATTGTCGTGGACCTACCTATACGTTCTGTTGAAAGGATCTTATGAAAAGCGAAAGACCAGTGGTATTTTATAAGAATACTGTCTTTCAGCGAGACCCTATCAGCCATCATCTGGACTACAACCCCCTGGACCCTGGTCGCCAACCGAATACGTTCTAATTGACGGCGGAGGGGCCAGGGGAGTATTTTTTTGATTTTAATTTGTAAAAATAACAATAATCTTATTTTTTTATGAGGAATTATTTCGGTTTTCCTTGATTAAATATTGCAATTTACGCCTAGAAACATTCATACATTGGTTTCATTGTTAATTGACACAAGCCTATTACCTATACAGAAAGTGTAAATGAATTATATTGGTTACAAATTATTTAGTCCGAATAACCTCCTCGGAGTTTAATTTACTAACATTCATAGGAAAATGCTTTGACGTTTTCCCCGCTATTACAGTTTATTTGAGCTCCTATAGTCTGTGTACAGTGAGCGTCATATAGCTAGTTGCAGTCAGTATGGCCAAAAAATACACATTCTTACTGCTATATCCTTCTGAAGACTGGTGTCCTACGTATAGTACAAAATCTACAATTAAAAATCTTCAATTAATTATTACATAACGATCCATATGAACAAAGGCTCAGTTATTTTGGTCTGACAACTCTGGAGCAAAGAAGACGGCGTGGCGACCTCATTGAAACTTTTAAAATTCTGCATGATGATTATGACGTCCCTGGACTGAAAAATATGTTTTCTATGAGCAAGAACCATCGTCTGAGAGGCCATAGCTTAAAAATTAATCGATTACCCAGCTCAAGCAATCCAAGAAAACATTTCATATCAAACCGTGTTGTTCGTGAATGGAACAATTTGCCAGAGACAATGATAAGTGCCCCCTCAGTAAACAGTTTTAAAAACATACTTGACAAATATTTGAAATTAAAACAATTATGTGAATATGCTTATAAACTAAACAAGTGCAGTGATACACACGCAACAGCTTATAGCTGCTAGTGTAATATCAACCGATAGGTATAATATAATATAATAATAAATGATGACTCTTTGTCAATCTACCCGGACCCGGACCCGGGTATGTCCTTAAACTACGTCCAACAATGAGAGGTAGGGCACAGCGATGACCATCACGCTTGAATCTGGGGCAGCCCAACTGGGGAAGTACCTCCTCCTTTCAGAAGACCACAGCCATAATAGCACTGCCACCTTTCAGGTATGTAGTGCTGTGTTCCTGATGGTGAGTAAGGTTCCCAGAGCTCCAACCCCCCTTAAAGGCCGGCAACGCGCTTGTGACTCCCCTGGTGTTGCGGGTGCCCATGGGCGACGGTAATTGCTTAACACCAGGCAATCATAAAAAAAAAAAATCTAACAGCGTGTAAATTACGCCGGCAAACTGAAACTTAGTCGTCCGGAGGATATAAAGAAAAATCTGTATTTATATATTTAGCCACATTGGTTATATATATCGTTGGCTGAGCCACAACACAAGCCTTCTTTAGCTTACCGTGGGGCTCAGTCAATTTGTGTAAAGATGTCCTTTAATTTTCTTTTTTTTTATTACATAAGGTGGCAAACGAGCAGACGGATTGCCTGATGGTAAGCAATTACCGTCACCCATGGGCACCCGCAACACCAGGGGAGTCACAAGCGCGTTGCCGAACTTTAAGGGGGGTTGGAGCTCTGGGAACCTTACTCACCATCAGGAACACAACACTACATACCTGAAAGGTAGCAGTGCTATTATGGCTGTGGTCTTCTGTAAGGAGGAGGTACTTCCCCAGTTGGGCTCGAGCGTGATGGTACTTCGCTGTGCCCTACCTCTCATTGTCGGACTTATATTTATTTGTATTACAGGTATAGTCAACCAATTTGTTTTCTAGGCCACTTCGAACCTTGCCACAGTGACGTTAATAAGAGATCTTTTGCGTCTTTCATATAGATTTTTACTGTGACAAAGCACGAAGTGGCCTAAAAATCAAATTGGTTGACGTACAGTGTATATTTTTATACGGGCGTATATAGTAGTGGCGATTAGTATTGGACCTCGAAACCTATTTACATTCACTTTGTTAAAAAATACGTTATTTTTGTCATAAATAATACAGATACACAGAGTTACGTTAGATCTCTGCATAATAGGCTGTCAATATTACACACTAAACAACGTTAAAGAACAAAACAAAAAAAAAATACATCTTCGCCATTTCAAGGCTCAACCGGAAGTCCTAATAAACAACTAATAATTAACGTACGGATGCGTCATTTCATGTCAGTATTACTTGTCATGTCAAAATAAGTTGGACCGCGTACATTGCTGCCCGGACAGACTTTAACCGTTACAACAATTCACTATTTAACAAAATACTTACCACAATATCAATCATGTGGGATACTATATGTGGTCAACGTATACGCCCGTATGTAAAATACACACTGTATTTTTCTTTCTAGAGGATTTAATAAAGGTTTCCACAAATAACGTGTAACAAACAAACTACATACACATATTACAATCATAAATATAATATCAACACTTTCTTAATTACATCTGCTATCGCCTTCTTATCTTTCTTCTTACTCCTCGCCACATACATTGGCACTTGAAACAGATCCACACTGCCCGTCATTTTCTTCTGTTTCCTACGCGGCTTCTCACTGCTGTCTTTCAAATTGCAATAAGGACATTCTACCGGTTTGAGCTCCATGTAACGCCGCGTTGGAGGAACTATGCATTGTTTTTTAACAAAATCATACCTCCACGTGGACGGACATAGATATGTGTCTATCATTCCTTCGCTGTTAACGAAATTCTCGACGGTATACTTAAATTTCTCCGCGAAAGACGACAGCTGGGCTGGGGAGCGTTGGTTTACCAACTGGCGTCGGGTAAGGTTGTGTAATAGTTGTGTCAAAATGGTAGCGTGACATTTATCGTCGGTTTGGCTGTGTACGGAGCCGAGGGGACACAGTGCTGACGCTTGTACGATTAGACAGGTTAGTAGAATTGTGTAAGACATCTGGAAACGAGATTAAGTTATTGACGTGCACATGATAAAAGATCTTTGATATTTTAAATCGAAAGAAAAATTTGACTCGAAGCGGGTTTCGAACCCACAACCACTGGATCACTAGCCCAATGCACCAATTGTACTCGAATAGAGAATGGCGCTTCGAGTAATTTTTTTCTATTTTTCTTTCGATTTAAAATATTTAAATAGTCACTAGCAGACGTTTCTGCTTAATATAAAAGATCTTTATTTTTCAATTTCGGCACATTACACTTATGAACGTTAAAAAAATCTACCACCGGTTCTAACCCTACACCTCTGACCCGAGAAGATTATTACCGGCAAGAAATTCGTCGGGGCTTATTTTTTCAAAACAGTGATACATCAAATCTTAATGTACATAATTATGCGTAGCCCCACATGAAAACATCATCCTCGCGTTGTCTCGGCATTTTGCCACGGCTCACTGGAGCCTGGGGTCCGCTTGGCAACTAATCCCAGGATTTGGCGTAGACACAAATTTTACGAAACCGAATGCCATGTGGCCTTCCAACCCAAAGGGTAAACTAGGCCTTATTAGGATCAGTCCAGTTTCCTCACAATGTTTTCCTTCACCGAAAAGCGACTGGTTTGGCTATTTCCCTAAGTTTTGAAAAACTAGTGCGAGCCGGGGTTTGAACCGCTAGGCTACCAGCGCTCTCTATTCTCGACTCGCTCCCCCAAAAAATATATCAAACAGATATAACTAAAAATACTATAAAATTAAAAAGAATAATGTATAAACCTTGACATGGTGATAAATCATCGTCACATCATTCGAAAGTTCTGTTGTCCTCCAATTTCACTCAAGGCAATGGAGAGGGCTATGCTGGGAGTCTGCGTAATCGCATCAGGAATGATGTCATTCGCAGCAGAACCCAAGTAACCGATATAGCCCTCCAGTTCGCTAAAGTGGCTGGGCACATTGCAAGTAGAACTGATGGCCGTTGGGGCGTAAAGCTTGGCGACCGAGTACTCCCACAAGGTGGACCGACGACCTTTTATGACCTGTTAACGAGCAGATGGATTGCTTGATGGTAAGCAATTAGCGCCCATGGGCAGCCGTTGCCGGCCTTTAAGGGGGATTGCAGCTCTGGGAACCTTACTCACCATCAGGAACACAACACTGCAGACCCGAAAGGTTGCAGTGCTATTATGGCTGTCTTCTGTAAGGAGGAGGTACTTCCCCAGTTGGGCTGCCCCAGACTCAAGCGTGATGGTCATCGCTGTGCCCTACCTCTCATTGTTGGACGTAGTTTAAGGACATACCCGGGTCTAAAACCTAGTAAAGATCTAGGGAATCCACTGGACGCAAGTGGCGCAAAACCGGTCGCAGTGGGTCTTTTTAGGGGTCTAATGTCCAAAAGTGGACGTTTTTCGGCTGATATGATGACTAAAACAAGTGACCTATCACACAAGTGTCCAAAATAGAATTTACCTTATTTTAAAACTCGAACAATCAATAATTAGAATTAAAATGATTTTTACACTGCAGGAATAAAATATTTAAGTATTTTTTAAAAATAATTTCTGAACACATGTCCTCATGTAAAAATAAAAGTTAAAAACACGGAATTTCAATATTTATAAAAGAATTCCACTTTACATCTTTTTTAACGATCCGAGTCTGATTGGAAAACGCAATGAATTTAAAATCAGCAAGCTACGAGAGACGAGGTGATAATAAGGACTGCTAATGTACTTTTATTTAATCGATCGGGCAGTGGGAGCGATGCCAAGACTTCAGTGCGACGCGACCGGCGTTGGCAGCAAGCCAAACTAATACAGTATTTTTTTTTAAAGGGACCTGCACGTTGGCACTTTTATAAATTAAATTTTAACACATTTAGTACGAGCATACTCTGCGCGCTACGCACATACCTATGTATTCTCCGTAGAACGTAGAGAAAATATCCAATACGTAGAAAATACTCATGACTCAGGAACATGCTCATCATACAAATAAAATATGTCCTTTCTGGGATTTGAACCCGGGATTATCGGCTTCATAGGAAGTGTTACTTCCCACTAGGCCAGACCTATTATCAAACATAATGTACATAAGACTGCGTTTTATATAAATTAAAAAAACTTCAGTATTATATTTGTTTACCTCACTAGCTCGGAAAGTCTGTGTTTATTCTTGACAGATAGCAAAAGTGCATTATAATCACAAGGGAGCAAAGTAAATTCATAAATTGTTTTTTGCCGTTAGCTGGTGTAATTTTAAATGATAAATTACTGATATCAATAATTCGAAGTAAATTTGTAATGTTTTATCATTAGTATTTTCCTCGTGGTAGTGAGGTAAAAAATGTTATGTTTTACTAAAATAATTTTGAGTAAATTTTAATATCAATCATTTACTATTTACTTTCGACTTTCTGAGCTAGTGAGCTGAAAGTAACTATTCAAACTTATTTGTAAATGACTGTTAAATAAAAAAATACTTACGAATGTTGCCAGTTCTTAAATTCCTCTCGTCTCTGGCATCACTCAGCAGTTTGTATCGACTTCTGCTAGATTATATAAATAATTAACTTGTTTGTTGGATGTTTTATTGGGCGGTCTTTGGTGATGATTTGATGAATTTTCGTGTTTCAATTAAATTTTAATTATTGAAGAAATGATTGACTACGAGTAAGTCTGCCATTTTGTTTTTCATCATCATCATATCAACCGAAGGACGTCCACTGCTGGACTTAGGCCTCCAACAAAGTGACACACTGTGACCGGTTTTCACGTGAATTCCCGCGATCTTTACCACCTTGTGGGAGGTCTGTCTACGTTGCCCCTTCCGGTACGTAGTCGCGACTTGAGAACCATTACGCCCCAACGGCCATAGGTTCTCGTGCAACGTGCTCTGCCTACTAGCACTTAAGTTTAGCGATACGGAAGGCTATATCGGTTTTTTTTTATGTCATAGGCGGCAAACGAGCAGACGGATTGCCTGATGGTAAGCAATTACCGTCGCCCATGGGCACCCGCAACACCAGGGGAGTCACAAGCGCGTTGCCGGCCTTTAAGGGGGGTTGGAGCTCTGGGAACCTTACTCACCATCAGGAACACAACACTACATACCTGAAAGGTAGCAGTGCTATTATGGCTGTGGTCTTCTATAAGGAGGAGGTACTTCCCCAGTTGTGCTGCCCCAGATTCAAGCGTGATGGTCATCGCTGTGCCCTACCTCTCATTGTTGGACATACCCGGGTTCATTTATTTACTTCGATTCTGCTGCTCATTTATATTTATTATATCATTTCTGGTACCGCGAACATCGAAGTTCGTATATTTCGAGCATCTTTCTCTTTTATTATACATGAACGGGACTTAACCGCGTATATTAACTTTAAAATTTACCTCCGACGTTTCGAACGTTCAAGTTGATAAACAAGATCAAGTGCGGGTAGTTCGATAAACTCGCGCTGCTAGGTGATGTTGATGTGATAGTCTTAATCCGAGACCACGCGGACAACACCGTCTTCGAAACGTCGGAGGTAATATTTACAGTTAATATACGCGGTTAAGTCCCGTTCATGTTTAATAATGTGTACAGTCGACTACAAAGATATGTATACATTTTTTCACCTTAATACTTTGTAATAAGGTGCAAAAGTGTATACATATCTTTGTAGTCGACTGTACAAACCGTGAAAGTTTAAATCAGTATCTTTCCCTTTTACTCCAATTGAGGCGTCATGAGAGTGACAGAGACAATGGTCCGCACTTTAGGTCTTCTTATTCAGATATAAGAAAGTGCTCCGTATTTTATCTCTGTAGGTTATCTCTTCACGCTTAAACCGCTGAACTAATTGGGATGAAATTTGGTATGGCGAGAGTTTGAGCTACAAGAAAGGACATAGGATAATTTTTATCCCGCAACCATACTTTAATGAAGAGCATGGCTTGCTGACGAAGTCGCAAGGAAAATATATTTATTGATAAATTTCGTAAGGCTGTTGTTACGACCTTATAGAATTTATTATTTAATCTGTTAGTTGGAAGTAATATATGAAAAATTTTAAACACAAAACTATCGTGAGATTGAAACATATTAATTGCATAAAAGCGAGTAACTCACGTTTTATAAGTCGAATATTGCTCGACATGTTTCACTCCGTAACGAGGAGCATAATCATGAGCCAATCGCGTTGGCTAACCGACGCAGACTGCGGGCCGCAGCTCTCCGCGCCCGCTCACTCGACGGCGGCAACAGCTGAGGGCGGGGAGGCGAGAAACTACCCTCATTTTCAGCAATATTGTCAATAGTAGGGTTGCACACTACACTTACTACGTCCGTTGGCAAAGGTCCGTCCACACAAAACGCCGACGCACCACACAAAACAGTTCTCCAACTTTAACCGTGACTGTGGATGGTCAGTGCCCCCTAGTTGGAGAACGTGAGTGATTTTTTGGGCGTTTTCTCCCATTGTCTGGATTTTATAACAATATGTAAATGTAACTAAGAACAAATCAAATTATTTTTTATGAAATATTTTCGATTTGCTTTGATTTTTAAGTAGTAATAGCCGCGATAGCTGGAGATGCGGGTTCGAATCCCGTCTCGAACACCGGAGGTCCTCGTCGTTTTTTCTTAAGTATATGTTATCTATTTCAACTTTTAATATGTAAATGTGGTAAAAAAAGACAAGACATTTTCAAAGATATTTATTTCAAAATATAATGTATACCTACTTAATTTTAAAATTAAAGTCTTTAAGGACCTCTTAAAGAGACTCAGAGATACCACAGAAGACCGAAGAGCTGGCAGTTACTCGCTTTGCGTGTCAGCCTCAGGATTCAGCGAGGAAATGCTGCCAACGTCTTCGGTACCATGCCTTGAAGTTTTTTTAGATTAAAGCCAGGGATAGACTAGGCGACAATTGTCGGCGAGATATCAAACGAACTCGACCGACAAGTCCGGCGACTTTGCCAGACACTTGCAGGCATAGTCATGGCTTGTCGGGCGATGTCCGGCTACGTTAATCTATGTCACCCGACGTCGCTGGCGATACGGGTTGCAGGACATTTGTTCCCTAGTCTATCCCTGGCTTTATGTTAGTTTTAGTTGCATATTATTGTTAGTTATTTATTATCTATTGTTTTCATAGGTATGTAGTTGTTCTTAAATAAAGGTGCTAGTCATTAGAGTAAAGATAAAATAATTTGTAAACCAGCAATATTGACTTTGTCAGGATTTGACCAATATTAGACAGTGCTCGGACCAAAAAAAAAAAATCGCAACACGGCAATAGAACAAGATTTATAGAATCGCATTATGTACAATATTTTTTTTTTACGTAGCCTATGTTGTGTCCCACTGCTAGGCAAAGGCCTCCCTTCGCTTTAACCACTCGTCGCGGTCTAGTGCATGCCGCCAATCGCGACAGAAACCATCCAGGACATCCCGCCATCTCCATTTAGGTCTGCCTCTGCCCCGGCCGACTTGTTCGGTCCACTCAGTGGTTAATTTAGCCCATCTGACCGGGTGCATGCGGCAGAACAATATTAAATTTAATTTTTCATTGACATTACTGCAACCCAAAATTCTCCATACGTGTGTGCGGTAACATTATTTTCAATGCTTGCATTGTATTTATTTGAACCATATTTAAAATATTTTGACATAACCATAATTAAGCAAATAATTGTATCAAATTGTCACCACAAAACTGTTTCAAGCACTTGCATCCATGAAAGATATGCGAGTAAAAAGGTTAATGGATTTACGATAATATCCACTTTAGATAATAATAATTTTAAGTATCGACTCTATAGAGTCTTATTCTATGTCCAAATCTGTTTCTGCGATGACTTGTCCGAGCTCCGGGATATAGGTGAAAAACTTAACTGAAGCACCGTGTCTATAATGTAGTTGTGCAGAGAATGAATATGGAACTTACGTCAACATTTGAGTATAGAACGTCGACATGCGTGTACACGTTACTACTACATAGGCAGGTGCTTTAGCTAAGTTTTTCACATATACTGACTATGTTAAGGGATGCAGTCCAGGCTTATAATCTACATAGACTCCATTTTCGGTTCACATTGGGTAATAAAAAAACTTATATGTACACAAGCTGTACTTTTACATAAAGACAGAAGATACAAAAATAAAGGTATAAATGTTTTTGACTCGACAATAAATAAATAAATATTACAAGACATTTTTACACAGATTGTCTGAGCCCAACGGTAAGCTAAAGAAGGCTTGTGTTTACACAGCCAACGATATATATATAATATACAAATACTTAATTACATAGAACACACCCATGACTCAGGAACAATCTGTGCTTATAATATTTCGGGACAATCTGACACAAATCGACCTAGTCCTACGGTAAGCTCAGTAAGGCTTGTGTTGTAGGTACTAGACAACGATATATATAATAGATAGATACATTATAAATACATAGAAAACACCCATGACTCAGGAACAACTTGTGCTCAAACAAATAAATGCCCTTACTGGGATTTGAACCCAGGGCCATCGGCTTCATAGGCAAGGTCAAATCATTTTATGTAAGTATATATAAATAAGTATGAATCAGTAAATCTGTATGACATCTGGTGCTGACTTGGTAGTTTCGGAGCTGAGCGGGCGTTCTGCTTCTGTTGAAAATACAAATATAAATAATAAGTATAATATTTTATTTTCAAATAACAACAATTAGGTACAATATTATCATAACTACTTACATTAAATCTAAAAAAAACCCATGAGGGTCAGTACAGTCAGCAGCAAAAGTGCTACAAATGACCTACTCGCGCTCTTATTCTCTTGACAATAGAGATGTGTTGACCTCATTTTGAACACCTCAACCGCTTAGCCTCTTCTGCTGCTGACTGTACGAGGGTGAGGATCAGTAGCAATTACGCGTTGGACTGTGTATGTACGACAATAACAAGATAATTAAGAATTTACGTATTTTTTAAAAGCGTTTTGCGTACTAGGGATGTCACTAGGGAGCGTGAAAAAGATCCTGCAGCACACTCTCTCTGTCGACGTAAGCCTGTACCTTTACCATGAATTATGACATTGAGGTTTTCGATAACGAGTATCGTGTTTACTATCCTTGCATCTCGTTCACACTAAAATAGTACAAGCGGGATGTACAGATAGTATACTGGATACTCGTTATCTAAAACCTCAATGTCACAACTCATGGTAAGGGTACTGGAGGTAGGCGTAGACGCTATACGCACCTGTTCCCCTCGGCCTAATGACCCAAATGGTAAAAGGGATGACACTCGATCTACATACAACACTAACGTTGGGTCTAAAATTCAAATACCACTAGTTAAAAATACCGATATCGTGAGTGTAGAGTCGACCGAGAGACAACCCTACACATACAATCAGCAAACATATAGTTAGTTGCAGTCGGTATGGCTAAATATATCTATACACAACTTTACTGCTATAAATAAAGATCTGTTTCGATATATTTGGCCACTTTGCCACTATTTGACCTTGACTGTAACAAAAGGAACTCCCTAATATGTTTTCTCCAAAATAGTTCTATATATTAAAAAAAAAGAATTCTTAAATATTGCCAATAACCTTTTTGGTAATATTTTGTGTAACACCCATGTAACACTCGGATTTAATAAATAATAAACAAATATTTCGGGACAATCTTACACAAATCGACCTAGTCCTACGGTAAGCTCAGTAAGGCTTGTGCTGTAGGTCTAGACCACGATATATATAATAGTTAGATACATATAAAATACTTAAATACATAGAAAACACCCATGACTCAGGAACAAATATCTTTGCTCATCACACAAATAAATGCCCTGACTGGGATTTGAACCCTGGACCATCGGCAGGGTAACTATCCACTAGGCCAGACCGGTCGTCAAAAGGTAGATAAAGTTATACTTACGATAGTTGCTGGTGTCTTGGGTCGTGGCCTGTCGCGGCAGCTCTCCGGTCAGCCGTGGGGCTGTCGTGGGGGAGGACGTAGACAGACCAGAGACCCCGCGGTTGATCGACTTTGACTCTGGACGTAACAAAAAGGAACACAAAATCTATATTAGGGTTCAATTTCTATCCAATTAATTTAAGTAAGTTTGAGATTTTCAAATTATAACATAAACAAATGCGAGTCGCATTCGCGCACAAAGGATTCCGTACCACCTGGAACAGGGATGTAACAGAGCTCCGCCTCTGGTTCCGTTAAGTCGGAACCTCCGATAGATGTTGAACCGCCGCTTCGGCTCCGGTTCTGCGGCGCTAACGCGAACAACGCTATTCGTCGATTGTCTCTGTCACTCTCATGGCGCCTTAATTGGAGCAAAAGAGATAGACGCTCGAAATACATAAAATTCGATGTTCGCGGTACCGCTCCTGTTACTTTCAAAACAAAGCCCTGAGTGTAAGTTTTTAACGTAATATTACTTTACCATCGCGTTAGTGTTTCCCATATAATAGTAGTTTGCATAATAAAGGGCATTACAACAAGAGTGTGGGTTTATGAAACGAGCCGAAGGCGAGTTTCATAATAATATCACACGATTGTTGTAATGCCTAATGATGTATAGTTACATACACTACTTTATCTACACACATATCATAAATGTTTTAAGATGGGTTCAGGAACCGTAGGGAAATGACCTGCAGTATTACTAGTGTTACTTGAAACATTAAAAAGTCAACGAACAAAACAAATGACAGCTTGGAATGGCGGCGTGGCGTATTTCATATCTTAGTCAAAATTTTTTTTAAACCATAGACAAGCGAATAAACTCCCTATTCTATTGTCACTCGAGTTCTTATGTCGTTCGATTGATATTTAAAAAACATAACGAATTGGCGTTTCGTATCAATGACTGTTTTAATATCTATAGATACTAGAATAGACACTCCACTTGAATTTGACAGCTGTTCCAAATTTAAACTCATAACCTACGGATTTCAGTAGGTAATGTTAACATTACATCTCCATTCATTTGTGACGGTTGGTAATGCTGGTCATAGCCTACGGTTTCTGGACGCATTTTAGAACACTTACGATATGTATACGTAGATAAATAACATTATCACTTACGCGTTCGAGGCGTTTTTTTTACGTCAAAAGAAACTTACAATAGAGCCTCAGAAGTTATATCGGATAGCAGCGGAGCGGGCGTACACTATAAACATACAGTTTCACACCTGTCATTTGCTCATGTCCCCGCTTGCCACGTGCTTACCTACCACCGGGGCTCCGATTTTGGATCCGCTTCCGTGTTCGGTTCAAATTCGGTTTCTGGTTCCGATTCGTTTTCTGGTTCCAATTCGTTTTCTGGATCCAATTGGGTTTCTGGTTCCGATTCGGTTTTTGGTTCCAATTCGGTTTCTGGTTCCGATTCGGTTTCTGGTTCCGATTCGGTTTCTGGTTCCGATTCGGTTTCTGGTTCCGATTCGGTTTCTGGTTCCAATTTGGTTCCTGGTTCCTATTCGGTTTTAGGTTCCGATTCGGTTTCTGGTTCCAATTCGGTATCTCGTCCTCTCTCCTCTCTCCTTCTTCGGGAGGAGGTTCTCAAGTCGACGCGTATATTTTTTATTTTTTATTTTTAGTTTTTTGCCGGATATTAATAACAGCAACAAGTAGACGCTTGAAATTAAATAATGTAATAATAGTGGTACGGAACCCTTGGTACGCGCGTCGCACGTGGCCGGTTTATTATACAGGTACACACAGCAACACTCTTAGCTGTATCGGTGGACCTTATGCCTTATACAATAAGCTCCACCAATGTCTACTAACTACGTCCAACAATGAGAGGTAGGGCACAGCGAAGTACCATCACGCTTGAGTCTGTAGAAGCCCGACTGGGGAAGTACCTCCTCCTTACAGAAGACCACAGCCATAATAGCACTGCTACCTTTCAGGTATATAGTGTTGTGTTCCTGATGGTGAGTAAGGTTCCCAGAGCTCCAATCCTCCTTAAAGGCCAGCAAAGCACTTGTGACTACCTTGGTGTCGTGGGTGCCCATGGGCGACGGTATTTGCTCTGGCAATCCGTCTGCTCGTTTGCCTCTGTCATAAAAAAAAATGTCCAGCTAAGAGTGTTGCTGTGTGTACAAGATTTTGGACTTACCCAAGCCTGCTGCGTCTGGTGTGTCCTCTTGCCTCGTGCGAGGTACTATAGGTTCCGTCTGATACAAACTCTCTCTGGTCTGACACTCCGCTTCATTCCCGTGTTGGACTCCAACTGACACATCTCTAGTATCCTTCTCTTTCATGCCCTTGTTCCTAAAATGAATACTTTAATTTTAAGAGTAAGTGTAAGGCCTGAAGTGGATGCACAAGCGGAGCGCGCAGCGGAAGCGTGCGGCGTACATCTTAAACAAATAAATTTGTATGGAAGCGGCCACTGACAGTCAAACAATTGGATTTATGGGCCACTTCTTTCCTTGTCACAGTGAAAATCTTTAATATATGAAAGACGCAAAAGATCCCTTATTAACTTCACTGTGACAAGGTTCGAAGTGGCCTAGAAATCAAATTGGTCGATTACTCGACGCTAAGCTCCACATTTTGCCAAGCGCTCCGCTTATACTAAGCCTCAATCATATTATAAAATACCTACAATTTATTTCAGCATAAGAAGTACAGTCATATAAAACATGGCAAATAATAATAAACAATGAAAACATAAATGTTATCAAGAATTAAAATATATATTCCGTCCGTGACGCAGTGGCCACGCTATAACGGATACCAGGGTTATCTGAAACCATGTCGCTACTGAATAGGAAATTTTGCGCAACTGTCTTGATGAATTTCATCCGCTCACCGCTACGCTCGCCGCTCCGCTCACCGCTACGCTCGCCGCTTCACTCGCCGGTCCGCTCTTACGGCCCGGCCACGACAATGCGCGATTTGCGGCGCGGCAAGCGTTTTGTCTGTTCTTTGCGCGGTCAAGGCGCGCAATGCACTGCGGTTAGTTGGGATCACACGCAATGAACAGATAAAACGCTTGCCGCGCCGCAATTCACGCAATGTCGAGGCCGGGCCGTTATGTCCGCTTCAGTGGACAAGCAGCTCAAGAGCATTTGTACCAATGTTGGTTCTAAATCCAGATCTTACCTCAACGACTCCTCCTTCTCACTAAAGTCACGTTTAGGTTTCTTGTACTTCAGCCTGCTGTCGTCTCCCAATATTGGCAAACTTTCTGGCCACTCCTCGTCAACTGGCACACGGAGCAGGTCAGACTCTAGGCTGCTAGACTGGAAGATTAAAATTCCAACATTGAACACAACACCAACAGGGAAATCGCGATGGTTGCCGTAACTGGTGACCGAAGAGCTGGCGGCTTCCTCGCACAACGTATCAGCATTGCGATACAAATTTAAAGAAGGCCCTTGAGGCATTGCATACGTACCAAGGATGCTGGTGGCGTTTCCTCGTTGTATCGCAATGCTGATACGTTGTTTTTTTAAATGACAGAGGTGGCAAACGAGCAGACGGATTGCCTGATGATAAGCAATTACCATCGCCCATGGGCACCTGCAACACCAAGGGAGTCACGAGCGCGTTGCCGGCCTTTAAGGGGTTGGAGCTCTGGGAACCTTACTCACCACCAGGAACACAACACTTCATACCTTAAAGGTAGCAGTGCTATTATGGCTGTGTGTGTTGTGCGAGGAAGCCACAGCTCTTCGGTCACCAGTTACGTCAATCAGACGCTTCGTGATTTCTGCAAAAAGTTTGTGCGCGCTGGGACCTCTTGGACCTAGTTAGCGTTTCTACGCCAAACGGTACAAAGTGGTACTCTCTGCCCAGGCTCTTATATTTAGTTATTATAAATCGTTATTCTTGTATGATGCCATGTAGTGCCGGCTGACTAGAATAGCACCACCCGATCTCCCGCTGTCGTAAGAGGCGACAAAGAACCCTTCAGCTACTGCAGTCGCCAACCTGCCAAGCATGGCGACTATGGCGTCGCAAGGTGATACAAGGCATATTTGGAGAAGAACTATGTCCAGCAGTGGATCTGATGATGGTGTTAAAACCCACACTGTCTTGTGAAGCCCTGAACTTGGGGGCAGCATCAGTTGTCTGGCGAACTTCGTACTATAAACCCTGGGTATACCTGTCTGCATAAATATCTGTTCCTCTCATTATCATGGTTCTCGTGTCCGTGACTGTCCGCTCTTCCTGGACTTTCTTATGGGACTCTGGACTTGGGGTCCAGAGTCAGCTGTCTGGCGAACTTGGTACTACAAACCCTGTATACCTGTCTATATAAATGTCTGTTCCTTTCATTATCGTGGTTCTGGTGCTCGTGACTGTGCGCCGTGCCTGGACTGTCTTCAGGGTCCCTGGACTTGGGGTCCAGCGTCAGTTGGCTGGCGGCCTTGTTCAGGTAATTACAGAGCTGGGAGCGCTGCTCCTGGGAAAATTAAAAAATATATAAGAACTTATGGTAAATCTATATTTCTATACATGACTACATATACTTACTATCTACACTAATATTATAAAGGCGAAAGTTTGTGACTGACTATGTTTGTTACTTCTTCACGCCTAAACGGCTAGAACGATTTTAATAAAAGTTGGTAGTTAGCTGACACCCTGGATTAACACATAGTCTACGCTTTCCCCCCAATGAACCGCAAGTAACACCGCGGGGCACAGCTAGTAATATTATAAATGCGAAAGTAACTCTATATGTCTATCTTTTACCTCTTCACGCTTAAACCGCTGAACCAATTAGGATGAAATTTCTTATGGAGAGAGTTTGAGCTACGAGAAAGAACATGGGATAATTTTTATCCCGCAACCATACTTTAAAGACGGGCATGGCTGGCCGACGAAGTTACGAGGAAAAGCTAGTCTACTACATATATAATGGATTGAATTTACACAAGTAAACAATCTAATACGTAACATTTAATATATTTGTCCGATACAGACTGATACTAATTGGAATTTTTATACAGCATACATTCTTAAAGGACGGGCATAGCGGGCCGATGAAGTCTCAAGGAAAGTATGCTATAAATATGCCGTAGACCGAAAAGAAGATGGCAGAACGATTTGGAATTAACTTACCATGAGTTGTGACATTGAGGTTTTCGATAAGGAGTATCAAGTTTATCTGTGCATCTCGCTTGTACTATTTTACTGCGAACGAAATGCACAGATAGTAAACTCGATACTCGTTATCGAAATCCTCAAAGTCACAACTCATGGTAAGGGTACAGAGTGGTAGGATGGCAGATGTGATAGGGTTGAGTGGAGAAAAAGAAGGAAAGCCTTTGTCCAGCAGTGGGACACCTAAATGTAAACACAATACTTACATTGATCTGCTTCTGGTCGTGATAAAGTTTCCGAATACACTTGAAGAGGAAGACAGAGATCAATCCGGAAAGAATGAGCGAGAACACAATTAGGATGGTCCTGGTGTCCTTGTCTCGCACCAGCGACTGCGCTTCACCCTGTAAATTGAAACAATAAATCTAAATATATATAACTCAAAGGTGACTGACTTACTGACATAGTGATCTATCAACGCACAGTTCAAACACTGGACGGATCAGGCTGAAATTTGGCATGCAGGTAGATGTTATGACGTAGGCATCCACTAAGAAAGGATTTAGATTAATTCTACCTCCAAGGGGATAAAATAGGGGATGAAAGTTTGTATGAAACTTTGTCAAATTTAAACCGATCGGGCTGAGACTTTGAATGCATAAAGCTACTATGACGTAGGCATTTGTGGATAAAACGGCATTTTCCCAACAAAAAGCATGCATGCATAAAAAACTATGTTTTGAACGATAGTGTGCTAAAAATTTTAAATACCTACTCCTTAACGTGAGCGAAGCCGCAGGCAAAAGCTGGTTATTAATATTTTGAGACAATTGTGCAGTCGCCATCAGATATATCGGAGCTGCGGAGGTGGTCACAAATATCTGAACATGCACTTTATCGCCTTGACAATAGAGGCGTTGTTCCGACATTTGTGACCACCTCCACAGCTCCGATATATCTATCCTGATGGCGACTGTACATTCAAACCAATTTGATTTATGGGCCACTTCATACCTTGTCACACTGAAAATCTATATGAAAGACGCAAAAGATTTCTTATTAACGTCACTGTGGCAAGGTTCGAAGTGGCCTAGAAATCAAATTGGTTGACTATACAGTCGCCAGTAGATATATCGGAGCAGTGGAGGTGGTCACAAATATCGAAACATGCACTGTATCACCTTGACAATAGAGGCGTTGTTCAGATATTTGTGACCACCTCCACAGCTCCGATATATCTGATGGCAACTATGGCATTGCAACAAAAAATGCATTGTATTGCGTACCTTACACTCCACCGGATCCTCGTCAGCTTTGAGTCTGCAGTGTCCTATGCCATCGCATCGCAAGGAATCGTCAATGCACGTGGCGTCTTTGCAGTCATACTCTTTGTCCTCACAGGATTCTGTTAAAAAAATATGCTGTTAAAGATGAATGGTTATATTTCAGCCTTATGCAGTCCACTGCTGGACATAGCCCTCCCATAAATATGACTTGTATCATCTTAGGGGTAGTTGCCATAATCGCCACGCTTGGCAGGTGGTTTGGTGACCGCAGTAGCTGTAGATTGGGTTTCGACGGACGCTGCTGAACGTCCGTAGGATTTTTTCCTTTGTCGCCTCTTACGACATCCGCGGGAGGTGATGGGGTGGTGCTATTCTAGTCAGCCGGCATTACACAGCAAATATGGATGGTTAGCCGGCTGAGAACTGTGCTATAGCACCACACCATCTCCTCGCGCGTAAGTGGCGTTAATAGAAAAAACCGAGTAGTATCCGACGAAACCTAATCAGCAGTTACTGCGGTCGCCAACTTGCCAAATGGCGAGTATGCTAATTCCCCACCAAGCTGATGGCTTTGGATTTAATAGAGCATCGAGCTCGCAGACTCATTGACGATCCTGAGTTGGTGAGTGTAAGGTTACAGAGCCTTGAGCACCGTCGCAGGGTTGCTAGTTTGTCTGTGTCTTACAGAATACATTTTGAAGTGTGCACAGGAATTGCACGATTTAATTCCTCCATCTCAGTTCCACCACCGGACGCCCAGGTGAGGGGAGCGGTTTCATCCTTGCGTTGTGAATATTCTATTAATTCGCACGAAGACTAATGCCAACTGGTAAGGAATGGAATTTGCTCCCTTGGTCTGTATTTCCGGAAGGATATAATTTGGGTCTTTTCAAGGCAAGAGTTAATAGGCTGTTACTGAACCAGCCTGCTACACCCTCGACCTCATCAACACTTACCGTCATGTGACTGAGGTCAAACGCTGGTCAGTCTTGTATAAAAAATACGGATGAAGCCAGCGTTGAATAAGGTGACGGCGCCAGTAATGGGCAATGGACCAATCATGAACATTAGTGCTTATTTCAAAGGAGTCAAGTGTTGTGTATTTGTTGGTACATATTCAATTTATAACGAACGTTATGGTTTTTGAATTAAGAATGAAGTACTACTTAGTTACAAACGGATAAACTCACGTGTAATTATATCGCACTAGGCGACATGTTCACAGCGAGTGTAGCGTTAGCGCCTTTACAAAAAGTGCAAGCAATTTCTCAGCGGGCGCGGCGTGCGGAACGCCGTGCAAGGCAGCGGACAGCAGTGAGTGATACACCTTCAACGCGATCGGTGTGTCCTGACTCGGCTTGAAGATGGGTACCAGAGCTTACCCGAAACATGTCGCCTAGTGCGATATAATTACACGTGAGTTTATCCGCTTGTAACTAAGTAGTAGTAACATGGCTCACAACAGTTTTCATTATATCAGAATTAAGTGTTTATATTGGTACCTGTCAGCTTAAAGTGTCCAAGTTTGTGGCATCACTCTAGTGGACAACTTACCAGCAGTTCTGAACTTGGTGAATATGGCGCTGAAGTTGGACGTCTTGTCTGTGGTCAGCAGTCGTATGTACATGATGTTGGCTGGACCAGGGTTCTTCTTGTTCTCTTCGGTCCAGAGAGACTTGGCCACTGAGCTGCAGTACTCTCCTAATCTGTGGATTATTGTTACATAATAAATATTTCCGAACAGTCTTACACATATCGACCTAGTCCTACGGTAAGCTCAGTAAGGCTTCTATTGTAGGTACTAGACGGTTGTTGTGCTAGGCTGTTACTGAACCAGTGTGCTACACCCTCGACCTCGTCGACACTTACCTTCAGGTGCGACTGAGGTCAAACGCTGGTCAGTCTTGTATAAAAAAGATCGAGGGCGTAGCACGCTGGATCAGTAACAGCCTATTCACACTTGCCTTGAAAGACCCAAATTATATGTTTCCAGGAATACAGACGAAGGGAGCGAATTCCGTTCCTTAGCAGTCCGCATTAGGAAGGTAGAAGCGAATCGCTTCCTGCGAATGAATGGAATATTCAACGTGGATGAAACCGCTCTCGCCTGGACGTCCGGTGGTGGAAAGAAGATGGCGGAATTAAATCATGCAATTCCTATGCACACTCAATGTACTGGACACAACTTTATACTTAAGAGGATAACAGCTTGTCCAGATAATTCTGGACATCTGGCCCGCTTATATCTGATTGAACAATAGTAATTTGATATACAAGGGAGCAAAGTTAGTGTTTACCTTCTCGTGCTAATATTGAAACACGAGCTGGCGAAAGATTCCAAAGTTGAACCACGAGCATAGGATTCAAAGCACAAGAGGGGAATACACTTTGGTACCGAGTGAATCACACAATTTTTCACCTTACTACCGCGAGAAAGAAAAACTCTAAAACATTAATACGAGTAATGTTATCAAAATTATTGGTATCCATAATTTATCATTCAAAAACCTTAAAAAAAGAACATCCAACCAGCTAAAATAAAAATAAAAACATTCTATTAGTAATAAACGATTTGTATGATATTACTTACAAATGATCGAAGTTCGGCTTGGCACCAAATATTTGCACCGTATTTTTGGTGCAATTGTTCGTATTTGCTAATTGGAACTTTGTAATGTTCAGATATATCTGAAAAAAAAAAACAATTTAATCTAAAAACAATATTCTTATACATATCTTCTATATTAGTAAAAGAAGGTTGTGTTAGTTCCGGCTTTTATAACTCGAGAATGGCTGAACAGATTTAGATGATTTTGGGTTCGTTGTGAGGGCCTTTGACAAAATTTTAATAGTGTGCATTAAAAAAGAATAAAAAAAATACTATATACTGTTTATTATTATTTAGACTATAGATGTATTATTATTTAGATATACTATATTATTTATTTATTTATTATTTAGACTTTATAGAATTTCAGGCGGTACATTGATAATTTACCAGTCGCTTTTCGGTGACGGAAAACAACGCGAGGAAACCGGGCTAATTCCAATAAGGCCTAGTTTGCCCTCTGGGTTAGAAGGTCAGATGGCACTTTCCTCAAACTAGTGCCTACCCCAGGCTCCCAAGAGCCGTGGCAAAATGCCAGGACAACGCGAGGAAGATGAGATGTCCTGTAATATTTATCTGGTGGTTGAAGACCTGAGTCCCAGGGTCTGTCTCGATCCTCCACTGAACGTCCAGGGGCCCGGTGGTCTGATCCCGACAGGTCTGCAGCTCGGAACTGGTGCTGGTGCCATCGATGACACCGCTGGTGCCGCCTATACGCTTGTAACAGGAGTCGTGGACGGCTTCTGCGCAGAAAAGGATTTCTTCAGTCTTCAGAAATTGCTAAGCGGGCATGTTCAGTCGCCATCAGATATATCAGGGCTGCCAAGGTGGTCACAAATATCGGAACAACGTCTTTATTATCATTGCATGTTCCAATATTTGTGACCACCTCCACAGCTCAGATATATCTGATGGCGACTGTTCAATGAATTTGACACTTTGTTAAGAGAATAAGGGGACTACAGGGCCGGATCCCACATGGGACAACAGGGCCGGATCCCACAGGGGACTACAGAGCCGGATCCCACATGGGACTACAGGGCCGGATCCCACAGGGGAGTACAGGGCCGGATCCTTCCTGGCCCAAAAACTAAGTCTGGGAATCCAGAAGGGCAACGCCGCCAGTATTCTGGGCAGCATACCGGAGGCAGGCGGATTTGGCGAGGTTTTTACCATTTAATTTATTTTATTATAATACCAAACTGTATGTTTAACACTTAGTTATGAATAAGAGAATAAGAGTATGTGTAGATTATTCTTAGGAATTCCACGATCGAGTATTTTACTAGAGCAGCATGGCGAGTCTTGATGTCATAATCAGCCAATAAAATAATCATCGTCAACGTCTCATGGCCAAACGTAGAACTTTTCGTGGCAAGAATAAAATTTGGCTAGGGACACGATAGTACTAGTGTGGAAACACGATATTATTTTATCGATAAGTTGTACTTTCTTATGAAAGTACTCTTCCGTACACGGAACAATGTTGTTCCGGATATTTGTGACGCGTACGCGGAGCCGGATCGAGCCAACGCGCAGAGGCACTTCGACAATTTAATGAAATATAAGGGGTACACTAAGCGGATGTTGCCCCTGTCCGTGTCATGAGACGCGCAAAGACACAGCACCAGCCATGGTGTAAGGACTATTTAATTTTAATGAAATCTAAAATGTACCAATCTCTAATTCTAATCTAATTGGTTGGAAAGGATAGACTAGTTACTGGTCGATTGGATAAAAAACCGGACGCCTGCCTAATAAAATGGTATACAATTTTATTTCCGGCAGACGGTGACTCTCCCCGTGCGTGATGGGCCTCCACAATAAGCGACATCAAAGATGGCTCAAGGACAACACCGGTGCAAAGGGCTAACAGTAGAGAGGTGTCACTGGACTTTAAATATATAGCTAACTCGCCACTTAGGTTTCCACATCTACCCTCGAGAACGCAGCTCTCGCGACCCCACTCTGGACGGTCGGTGAAGGCAAGCCAGAGGCAGGGGACCTGTCCCACCTGTCCGACAGGGCACCCCAGGGGCACTCAGGTACGTGGAGTCGCTACTCTCCAACAGCTCGCCACAAGCTGCCCTGCGTTGACTGATTGCACTGGAGAAAACCAGTGAGCGATGGGGTCGTCACATCCTTACGCCTTTATAATATTTAATGTTACCATTTTTTTGTGACAGGAAATTTATTCGGTCAGTTAAAAAGTTAGGGTATACTTACTGCTGGTGGTCCTTGGAGGGAAGTCGATCTCGATGGTGAAGCCAGCATACTCTATGGTCTCATCGGAATGGAACTTCAGCCACATGTAGGGGCCGGTGGAGGTGATTGTGGGGGGGAAGTTCCTCCCACAGTACCTGTATACCGGCTGAGCGTAGCCGAATCGTCCATTGCGGATCTGGAATGAAAAGGGAACAAATTTTATTTAAATCATGGTTATTGGCGACATGACAGTTTTTTGAAAATTATGTCAGTTGCTTCAGTTTTTTTTCGAGCATTCAATGCTAGGAGAATATAACCCTCTGCCAAAATTACTCGGCCGCCGGTCATAATTCTTGAACTTGTGTGAATATAGTTTAATTTTTCCGATAGAAAGTAGTGCGTGTGTCGTCTCCATATTGGTTATATCCTCCTAGATGAAATGTCTGTAAAAGACCAATTATGTAAAAGTAAGTATATTTAATTCCTGTAATTTGATGATATGTTTTCTCATAGATTGACGCATTTAAGATTTTTTGGAATACTGTTTTGAAAAAATAAGTCCCGCCGAGTTTCTTGCCGGGCATGTAAGTCAAAATGCTTCTCGGGTCAGAGGTGTAGGGTTAGAACTTAGAACCGGTGTAGTTTTATTTTTCTCTTTTACTTTTGTATACTCGACGTGTAACAGTGCCCTTGTGGCCTACTTATTGGAAAAACGTTTGAGTTGAGTTTGAGTATTTGATGATAGGTTTGACCTAGTGGATAGTGACCCTGCATATGAAGTCGATTCCGGGTTCAAATCCTAGTAAGGGCATTAATTTGTGTGATGAGCACAGGTTCCTCAGTCATATGTGTTTAAGTATGTAAGTTATATATATCGTTGGCTGAGTCCCAACACAAGCCTTCTTGAGCTTACCGTGGGGCTCAGGCAATTTGTGTAAGAATATCCTGTAATATTTATATACATATTTTTAATACAAATGGCCAAAAATAAGTCATACTTTGACGTTCCGGGTACTAAACCAAATTCTATTTTTGTCAGTCAGACATTCACAAATGATACAAATCATATTTGGGGGAGGCTTATGTCCAGCAGTGGACGGCTTACGGCTGGAGTTATTGATTTAACTGTACAGTCACCAGCAATAGTATCTTACGATGTCATAGTCGCAAATAAATCTGATCGCATTTTATGTCCAGGCCATAAGGTGCTGTCAGAATTTTTTGCAGCCTTGACATCATAAAATATTATTGCCGGTGATTGTACATCGTAGTAAACTTACCTCTAAATAATCATTTTTGCATTCTGGAGTATCTTCTATCTCAAAGACATCTACAAATGTCAATTCTATCACCTGTCCTGGTTCCGCTGAAAATGACAAATCAAGATCATATAATGATAATGCTAATTGCCGTAGGGATGTGACGACCCCATCGCCCACTGGTTTTCTCCAGTGCAGTCAGTCAACGCAGGGCAGCTTGTGGCGAGCTGTTGGGGAGGAGCGACTCCACGTACCTGAGCGCCCCTGGGGTGCCCTGTCGGACAGGTGGGACAGGCGAGCTGCGTTCTCGAGGGTAGATGTGGAAACCTAAGTGGCGAGTTGGCTATATGTTTAAAGTCCAGTGACACCTCTCTACCCTTAGCCCTATGCACCTGTGTCGCTTTTTGTGGGGGCCCATCTCGCATAGGGCGAGTCACCGTCTGCCGGAAATAAAATTGTATAACATTTTATTAGGCAGGCGTCCGGTTTTTTATCCAATAGCCCAGTAGCTAGTCCATCCTTTCCACCCAATAGCCTGGTACATTAAAACTCAATAGTCCTTACACCATGGCGGGTGTTGTCTCAGTGCGCGTTCCATGATATAGAAAGGGGCAACATCCGCTTAGTGTACCCATTAAAAATGTCGAAAGGGCCTCTGCGCGTTGGCTCGACCCGGCTCCGCGTACGCCTCCCAAATATCCCGAACACGATTGTTCCGTGTACGGAAGAGACATACTAATTTCAACTCCATCCCGATGATTCGAACCCTTTAGCAGCGTTCGTGGTCATCGGGTGGACTGAGGAAAAATCTATTCCTCAGGTGAAAAACTCAACTGAAGCACCATGTCTGTGTAGTTGTGCAGAGAATTAATATGGAACTAACGTCAACATTTGAATATAGAACGTCGACATGCGTGTACACACGTTACTACTACATAGCCTGCTTTAAGTGTTTCCCCTTTATCACAGTTCTACTCACCTACTATAGTAGAGAAACACGTGGTGTTCGTATAATAGAAAAAATGTGTCCCAAAATTATCATACATTTTTAAAGAAAAAATGTGTCGCAAAACTTTCATACATTTTTTATTACTTCCGTTCCGTTACCGCCATATGAAATATATGAAAAATAGTAACGTAATGAAATCAAAAAGCATGGGACACATTTTCTCTCCTATCAGGCTCGAAAGAACTCATGATACTGAGTAGAATCCAAACAAAAAAATCCATAAATAAAAAAAGTAACTTTCAATAAAATGCCCTATCTATGTAGTTGTGCAGTTTTTTTACTAACAAGTACTTTAATATTTATTCAAGAACCAAAGATAAATATCAGCAACGCAGGCTTCGTCCAAACGATACAAAAGAATATCGACCACAGGCCTCGTCACCTACTCATACCATGCGATAATATCAGCCAAAGGTTGTGCAGTTAATATAAAACTAACGTCAACATTTGAATATAGAACGCCGACATGCACACACGTTACTACTACACCTCACTACATAGTTTAAGTGATTCACCTATCACAGCTGTACTCACCTACTATAGTAGTGAAACACGTAATATTGCTGGTATAAACACCTTCTCCAGGCTTACTCATGTCTCCAACCTTCTTTGGATGCGTCAGCCTATTATTCCCAGGTGTATATGTAAACGGCAGACACCGCGGATCAGCGTTTGTCTCCCTTTTACCTCTAGCGTTTATATCGTCACGTCTTTTTCTAAGATTGCGTACATCTTCAGCTATATTTCTTTTTGCTTTGTGCGAATCGTTCTTCTCTTTCTTGCTCATTATGTTATAATGTCTCATTTCGTTTAGTGGTTTATTATGTTCGTTTTTGTCATTTTGTATTATTAGATTGTTGATATATTTATGGTTATTATATAAGTGTGGTAATATAGGATTTAGGACTTCATCATCATCATTCTCATATAAGTGATTACCGTGAACTAGATTCGTTTCTGATGTTGTACCAAATATGGAACAAACTGGAAGAAAGAGAGGAAACATAAATTTAATCTTTATTGCACATAAGAAAACATTAACGTACAAAATGCGGACTTAATGCCATGAGGCATTTTCTACCAGTCAACCTTAGAGCAGTGAGAAAATGAAAGCCTATGCTCTCCGAAACATGTCTCGTGACTGATTAAATAAACGTAAGTAAAGCCGATATTTTCAATTATAAAATATTACAATGACCCACGAAAGTTTAAATACTTAAATACAAATCTTAGATTTAAATCCCAATGTCGGAGACTCGCGATATATTTGTGGCTTACACAAATTGACTGAGCCACACGGTAAGCTCAAGAGGCATAAATAAATAATAAATATTTCTGGACAATCTCACACAAATCGACCTAGTAAGCTTAGTAAGGCCTGTGTTGTAGGTACTAGACGACGATATTTATAATAGACAGATGCCCACACAAAAAAATGCCCTTACTGGGATTTTAACCCAGAACCATCTGCTTCATAGGCATGGTCACTACCCACTAGGCCAAACATCTCGTCAAAAATGTAAATAAACTTACCAACAGCTAAAATCGTCCATGCCAGAGGTGTCATTTGGTGATATCCTTCTTATAATCTTTACATAATCCACATTAGATATATAATATTTAGAAACTGCACTTATGCTTCTTAATATAATTATTGGATACTTAAATGCAGTCCTTTATGTTTCTTTAGTCTGTAACAAGAAATTAAATATAAATAAAATAAATTACAATGCTTTTTACACCTAACTCTCGTGAAATTCGAATATATTAATTATATAGAAGCGGATAACTCAAGTTTTATAAATAAGTCTGGTAAGCCAACGCGAACGATACTTGTTATCGAAAACTTCAAAGTCACAACTCATGGTAAGGGTACGGCTCATGATTATGCTCCTCATTATGGAGTGAAACATATCAAGCAATATTCGATTTATAAAACGTGAGTTACCCGCTTCTATTAATGTAATTTCACCTCACTTGGTCGGAACTGTTTTATTATTCAAAATCAGATAGCAAAGTTGCATTTTATTCACAAGAGTGCAAAGTAACTTCATACAATGTTTTATTACTAATCGAGTGTTATTTGTCTTGCTAGTTGCATGTTCTTTTATTTAATGTTTTTAAATAATGAGTGATGGATTTTTAATGTTTTTGAGTTTATTTTTTCTTCGTAGTAGTGAGGTGAAAAATTGAGTGTTACACTCGGTAGCAAAGTGTGTTCTCCTTTCGTGCCCTGAAACCCTCCAAATACACACTACCAAGAGGAAAATATATACTCTAAAACATTAAAATTTACTTCAAATGATTAATTAGTATCAATCATTTATCATTTCAAAATTACATCCAACCCAGCTAACGACAATAAAGCCATTCAAATTTTGCATGAAATTACTTTGCTCCCTTGTGAATAAAATGCAGTTTTGCTATCTGTTTCTAAAGAATGAAAACGGACTTACCGAGGCAGTGAGGTGAATCATAAATAAATATTACAGGATATTCTCACACATTGTCTGAGCATAAAAGTAAAGTTTAAGAAAGTTTGAGTTGTACAGTCAGCAGCAGAAGTGGCTAAGCGTTTGAGGTGTTCAAAACACATCTGTATTGTCAAGAGAATAAGAGCGCGTATAGGTCATTTTGAACACTTCAAACGCTTAGCCACTTTTGCTGCTGACTGTATATACGTAAATAAAGAATTAATAAATAAGATACATATATGTGACATTATCTAGCAAAAGGGACTTTATTGTCGATGGCGCTTACGTCGAACCGCGTTGCGTTTGTATTGCGGCATCTTGAACAACGGCGTAAGCGCCATCGACAATAAGGTCCCTTATCATAGATAATGTCACATATAAGTCAAGGCCGCTAACATAAAAAAAGAATACAAAACCATATTCTAAAATTATTCACAAGCCAACTATTCCGTTTTAACAAGAATACAAAAAATTCACGTTGAATTTAGGTAAACTGTGGCACTCCATAGTTGGCACGTGTCCAGGCGCAGATTCCCGGGCGTCTAGTCACCACGTGCGCGCGCGCATTGCTATTAACTTTACTGTGACCAAGGTTATTACCAAAGCCATCTGTTGGTTGAATATGGTAACTAATTATTATTATTATTTTTTATGACATAGGCGGCAAACGAGCAGACGGATTGCCTGGTGGTAAGCAATTACCGTCGCCCATGGGCACCAGCAACACCAGGGGAGTCACAAGCGCGTTGCCGGCCTTTAAGGGGGGTTGGAGCTCTGGGAACCTTACTCACCATCAGGAACACAACACTACATACCTGAAAGGTGGCAGTGCTATTATGGCTGTGGTCTTCTGCAAGGAGGAGGTACTTCCCCAGTTGGGCTGCCCCAGACTCAAGCGTGATGGTACTTCGCTGTGCCCTACCTCTCATTGTTGGACGTAGTTTAAAGACATACCCGGGTCCAAAAAAATATATTAAAATGATGAATGATGGCTTGAGAGCGATGGTGGCCTACCGGTAAGAGCGTACGACTTGCAATCATGAGGTCGCAGGTTTGAATCCCGGCTTGTACCAATGAGTTTTTCGGAACTTATGTATGAAACACATTTGATATTTGCCAGTCGCTTTTCGGTGAAGGAAAACATAGTGAGGAAACCCGACTAATCCGAATAAGGCCTAGTTTACCCTCTGGATTGGAAGGTCAGTACCCTTACCATATATATTTCTCTTTTATTTACACGGGAGCGATTATCTTTTGTCCCCTGAAGTAGCTGATAGCTCATAGCTTACTAGCTCGCGGTGGGACCAGTGCCTTAGGAATTACGAAAGCTTTTCTAGCTTAGTTGGTAGAGCGATGGATATGTATTTCAGAGTCGCGAGTTCGAGTCTCGCCTGGGGCAGTTAATATTACTATTTTTTATTTATTTCTAAGAATTATGGCTTCGTTAGCAAACGTTGCCGTGTGATGCCGGCTGATTAAAATAGCACCACCCCATCTACCCCCGCGGGTGTCGTAAGACGCAACGGAGGGAAAAATCCTACGGACGGGCAGCAGCGTCCGTCGAAACCCACTCTACAGCGACAGCCCGCCCAACCCGCCTGCCAAGCGTGGCGACTATGGCAACTACCCCCAAGATGATACAAGTCATATTTGCGGGAGGCCTATGTCCAGCAGTGGACTGCATACGGCTGAAATGTAGCAGACGTTTCAGCTTAGAAAATAATTTGATTGTTCCCCAAAAATTACAAGAGAAAGTGCCGCAACGCCAAGGTAAATAATATCGAGATAAACCGTCGCCATTTGCAATTAAACAGTCCCCTATAATTTTAGACCCCTGATTTGTAGCGCCGATAAAACGTTACGACTCAAACTCCACGGCGTATCATAATGTTGTTGGCATTTACAATGTCTCCAATATGCGTCTCAGACGCATTTGGCATTACAAAATGTCTATTCTAATTTTGGACCCGGGTATGTCCTTAAACTACGTCCAACAATGAGAGGTAGGGCACAGCGATGACCATCACGCTTGAATCTGGGGCAGCCCAACTGGGGAAGTACCTCCTCCTTACAGAAGACCACAGCCATAATAGCACTGCCACCTTTCAGGTATGTAGTGTTGTGTTCCTGATGGTGAGTAAGGTTCCCAGAGCTCCAACCCCCCTTAAAGGTCGGTAACGCGCTTGTGACTCCCCTGGTGTTGCGGGTGCCCATGGGCGACGGTAATTGCTTATCATCAGGCAATCCGTCTGCTCGTTTGCCGCTTATGACATAAAAAAAAATTAAAATTAGGTTAATTTACAAAATGGCTACGCGTAGGTTTTTTCGCGAAATATTCCGACGTCGATCGGTCTGGCCTAGGTAGTGACCCTGCTTATGAATTCGATGGTACGCGGTTCAAATCCCAGTAAAGGCATTTATTTGTGTGATGAGCACAGATATTTGTTTCTGAGTCATGGGTGTTTTATAAATGTATTTAAGTATTTGTATATTATATAGATTTGGCTGAGTACCCACAACACAAGCCTTCTTGAGCTTACCGTGGACTCAGTCAATTTGTGTAAGAATGGACATTGACAATTAGGGTTTCTGGTTTTTCGCCTCATTTTTTTTCTCGAGTTGTCTCGACTCTCGAGTCTTTACTTCTTTAGTAAGAAATTGTAAATTATAAAAAACAAATAAAAACGGAATTATTTTATAACACTTTGCATTACAAGTTCGAGATACAAAAAATATCTTAAAACTCTCTTTACAAACATACAAAAACTAAATCAACAATGAAAATAAAACAATATACTTAATCTATTTTTCAGTCTTTTTGACATAAAACTAAAATCTTACAAAAAATCAACAATTAGGTACATTAAAAAAATATACTATGTGCGAGTGAGAAGTCCAATGCACGCGTTTATAGGGCGCGGGCGGAGTTATCATTGTTAAAAGCCAAAAAATGGCGAGCCTGACTTTAGCCCTTAATTCGTTTTCGCCGGAACACGAGACTCTTGAGAGTCAGATATTTATTTCTAGTCTCGAATGGAAGTGAAACTCTCGAGTTGTCTCGAGTTCGAGACAACTCCAACAGAAACCCTAATTGACATATATTTATTTATTATTGTAACATTGATTTATAATTAGCTATTCATCTCTCTTTAACACATACTTAATGTCACCATAGAGGCAGATTATAGGCGGGAGTGTGCTGGATTATAAAAAAAGTTTAATAGATATTTTCACTTTAATGACGCATTGCCTGAAATAAAAGTATATGTTCTAGAACAGAGAAGTGCCAACTAAAATACCTAATATTTAAATCATTTATTGCATGTTATTGCCAGATTATTTAAATAACACAGTTCAGGTAATAAAGCATATCAAAGTATGTCAATTTTACGCTAGGTCCATGGGGTCCCAGCGCGCACAAACTTTTTGCAGAAATTGCGAAGCGTCTGGTTGATGTAACTGGTGACCGAAGAGCTGGCGGCTTCCTCGCACAACGTATCAGCATTGCGATACAACGAGGAAATGCCGCCAGCATCCTTGGTACAATGCCTCAAGGGCCTTTTTTAGATTTTATACTGTAACTAGTTAAGTACTTGTAGTTATCATAATACGATTGTAATTTCTGAAAATAAATGTATTGTACCATTTTATGAAGTTAAATTTGTTTATATATTATTATTTTTACTTTTATGTTTTAGTATTTTTAGTTATATCTTGTAATAAACTGTTTTATTTTGGGACTACGCATAATTATGTACTTTAAGATTTGATGTATCTGTTTTGAAACAATATGTCCCGCCGTAGTTTCTCGGGTCAGAGGTGTAGGGTTGGAACCGGTGGACAATTTTTCTTGACGTTCATAAGTGCATGTAATGTGCCTAAGTTGAAAAAGATATTTTATAATTTTTTTGCCACTTTGTTCCCTCATAGCAGGGAAGAAAAGAGCTATTTGAGCCGGTGGAGTGAAGTAGTAATTTTTTCCACTATAGGAACTAAAACAAGCCATAATCCCGCTTTAAATGCTTGCATATTTAGCCAACAAATTTAACTTAACCTATTTTGGACCTAGTTGCAATAATGAAATGAATATAACCTTGATAATATGAAATTCATTATTATTAGTAATTATGGGTTGTGTTTCATGAAATTAAATCGATTTAATTTTTTTTTTACTCAGATAGCACAATTGGTAGTGCACTGGGTTCTGGGTTCGAGTCAATTTTTTCTATTTTTCTTTCGATTTAAATATCGAAATTATTCGCTAGCAGACGTTTCTGCATACTAAAAAAATAATTTAGAAAGGGGTAGCACATTGTTATCGATGAACTTCCAATGTAAATCGAGACTTCGATGCCGTTTAGTGTTCAATACGCTGACGGTAGATGTGACTACACGTCACCCATGATGACGTATACCACGAAGGATAAGATAGAAAAATGTGACAAGTCTAAGCGGTACTCGGATAGCACAATTGGTAGTGCACTGGGCTAGTGATCCAGTGGTTGTGGGTTCGAATCCCGCTTCGAGTTAAATTTTTCTATTTTTCTTTCTTTATCGTAAATTGATTTTCTTTAATATTTTCGCACAGTAGTCATTTTGAGGTTATATCAGGCCTGGTACTTAGCATCGCTTCGTTTCATAAAATCAGACTTGTATTTTTATGTTTTACATTATGGAGCAGTAACATAATCCACTATTAGTACCGAACTTGATATGCCGATACTAAACTAACATTTTAAGAGCATGAGTGAAAAAATATTAGCTAAAAGTTTAATGGACATCAAAGCCGGGATCACTGCTAACTAGGCTAGGAGGTCAT
The DNA here is from genome assembly GCA_022674325.2 of Grapholita molesta. NCBI lineage: Eukaryota > Metazoa > Arthropoda > Insecta > Lepidoptera > Tortricidae > Grapholita > Grapholita molesta. Next base: position 1,084,128 of record CP053141.2, on the reverse strand, counting down.
TAGTCATTACAGTAAAATATAAATCTTTTAACTCTAAAAATCACCTTTCTAAATGTTGTTAAACAGTTTTCTGATATGTCAAACCTTTATGTATGTATGCAACAGAAGAAATTCAATCAATATTTAAAAGTACGTATTAAATAAGAAAACAAAAAGCACAAATTTTGGACCCAGGTATGTCCTTAAACTACGTCCAACAATGAGAGGTAGGGCACAGCGTTGACCATCACGCTTGAATCTGGGGCAGCCCAACTGGGGAAGTACCTCCTCCTTACAGAAGACCACAGCCATAATAGCACTGCCACCTTTCAGGTATGTAGTGTTGTGTTCCTGATGGTGAGTAAGCCCAGAGCTCCAACCCCCCGTTAAAGGCCGGCAACGCGCTTGTGACTCCCCTGGTGTTGCGAGTGCCCATGGGCGACGGTAATTGCTTAACACCAGGCAATCCGACTGCTCGTTTGCCGCCTATGTCATAAAAAAAAAAACAAAAATTTGTATCGATAACGAAGTGACTGCAAATCTATGCAATCACTAATCGCATCTCTAGGAGGATATAACCAATATGGAGCCGACACACGCACTAATTTCTATCGGAAAATTCTGCCTTTTTCGGCGGGGGGATGAGGTAACACACATAAATAATGTTAACACTAATGCATTTTTACGTACGTCGCTACACACGCACACGACAAAATTATCAAACACTAGCATAAACTATATTCACACAAGTTCAAGAACTATGACCGGCGGCCGAGTAATTTTAGCAGAGGGGAACGCCTGTTAATGGCTACTCCATATTGGTTATATCCTCCTAGTCGCAACTACCAATACCTAATCAGCTTAAATTGATTAATAATATGTCATCAGAAATGTAAATACTACACTAAAATATTGAGTTTTCATAATAATAAACATGGGTGCTCCATACTTCTGTCCAAGGCTGTATATTTTTTTTCCAAATGTTGATTATACCTATATAAATAGGTATATATATATGTATATATGTACGTACAATTAATTATCTGCACTTGTTATACTATACTATGTTGCTACACAGGGTCCATGTACATATTTATGTATTTTGGGTTGCAAATAAAGATCTCTTATCTCTTAATAAATAAGTAAATATTTCGGCACAATCTTACACAAATCGACCTAGTCCGGTAAGCTCAGTAAGGCTTGTGTTGTAGGTACTAGACTACGATATGTATAATAGATAGATACTCATAAATACTAAAATACATAGAAAACACCCATGACTCAAGAACAAATATCTGTGCTCATCACAGAAATAGATGCCTTGACTGGAATTCTAACATAGGCTTCATAGGCAGGGTCACTACCCACTAGGCCAGACCGGTCGTCAAGCCGGCATACAAACCTGAAAGTGAAAACAAGGCGACAGTTACCTTGCACTGATGTAAACTTAGCAGGACACAGCCCGGCGAGTCGAGCTGCCCTAAAATGACTTAGAAGTGTTGTCAATAAACTAGGATAGACCTCGCCGGGGTTGGAATTCTGTGCACTGCAATTGAGAGGTTTAGCAGTAATTTAAGATTTTAATAAACATTCACAATTTCGCAAACTTCCACTTCACACACGAATCCGCGGTCGGTTATATTTAGAATATGCGTCGTCGTCGTATGACGGGTGCGTTAGAACTGAGCGAATTTGAAAACGTAAATAATTCGCAGATCTTTGCTGATTTTTTTTTTTGAACCTGACTTGGGCTTTATGCACATGTGTTGCGCGATAGAGCAAGCGGACTGTGTGGGGGGAAGGTAGCCTGGGGAAAATCCAGGACCCTTCCGCGCCAGACTTGACTTGTACTACTGGAATACTCCTACTGAGTTTTCGCTTCTAGTGAGATTGGTTGAGACGGTCTCAACCGAATCTGAGTGGTTCTTTGCTGAATAAATATCGGACCTTACTAATTTAAGCGGTTTAAGAGGAATTTCCTCCCTATGTGTACTCTATCACTTGTACAATGGGTTGTGCTCTGAAGAACTGTTCGACATGATGCCAACGGCCGCTTCCTACCACCGCACCGCTCGTCCGCGGTGCATTCATCCTCACACCCTGGAGCCTAAAGGGTCGCGCACTAAGCGGTTTAAGAGGAATTTTCTCCCGCGAACGCTCCGGCTGTGGAATGAACTCCTTGCCGAGGTTTTCCCTAGGGACTACAGTATGAGGTTCTTCAAAGAAGGAGTGTATAGGTTCTTAAGGGTAGGCAACGCGCATGTGAATGCTCTGAAGTTGCAGGCTACAGTAACGGCTTACCATCAGGAGGGCCGTATGCTTGTTTGAAAAAAAATGTGCCGCACAGTAAGCTTATGGCTTGTTTTGTGGTTCAGCCAACATATATTTAATACTACTTAGTTACAAAAGTCGCAGAGCTTACCCGAAACACGTCGCCTAGTGCGATATAAGTACACGTGAGTTTGTCCGTTTGTAACTAAGTAGTAACATGGCTCACTACAGTTTTAATACATATAATATACAAATACTTAAATACATATAAAACACCCATGACTCAGGAACAAATATCTGTGTCATCACACAAATAAATGCCCTGACTGGGATTTGAACCCAGGACCATCGGCTTCATAGGCAGGGTCACTGTCACTACCCACTAGGCCACACCTGTCATCATAAGAAGAATAAGAATAGTACCAACCAAACGATTTTGGTTCAACGACTTCATTTATTTTTATCCCAAAACAAATACATGTCATCGTGAAATATGCCAATTTGTGAAAGAGTTGTGAAGAGAAAACTGGACTAGTCAATTTTCACTGTCTAGCTCGATAAGCTTTTTATTTTATTTTATTTATTGGAAAACCAACAGCACGAGAAACATAATAACAAAATTTATAATATTTTATATAATGCAGGCCAATTACAGGTTCTAACAGATAGAAATATTATTTTTTATTATGCAGAAACGTCTGCTAGCGAATATCTTCGATATTTAAATCGTGGTACACGTCACCCATGATGACGTGTACCACGAAGGATAAGATAGAAAAAATTTACAGGTCTAAGTGGTACTCGAATAGCACATTTGGTAGTGCACTGGGCTAGTGATTCAGTGGTTGTGGGTTCGAGCCCCGCTTCGAGTCAATTTTTCCTATTTTCCTTCGATTTAAATATCGAAGATAGAAATATGTTGGCAAAAACGAACTGCACTAAATAATAGTTAAGTAAGGTGTACAATTCTGCGTAGACTGAGCAAATACATAGGTTATATATGTTATATTCTTTAAAACAAATAGCAAACTGCATTTTATTCACAAGAGTGCAAAGTAAATGAATACAGATTGTGAGTTACGAATTGAGTGTTGTGTAGTGTTGCGAGAAGTGAGATATTATACATGTAACCTGCCTCAGGATATATATATTTATATATGATTGTTATATACATAACGTTTAAGGTAGTAACTGGCCACTTTTGAATAACTGGCAACCTCACACTAATCGCTACAGCGACAATCGTCACAATTGTCAAGAGCTCTTCGCCGAACTACTACCTATTTATTGTCTATATAATAAAAAATAACATTTCAAAACAGCATTTTATTAAAACTAACATGTAGGTGGCAGACTAGCACACGTCCCACCCTATGGTAAGCGGTCAATGTAACCAATGGACACCTGCAGCATCAGAAATATACATATGTCGGGAATCGTGACTATTGTCGCTGTGGTGAATTAGCGGCCAGTTAGTTAGAAGTTCATTATTTTTTATTAAATTTATCTACCTAATGTCCATAAAGATTTTAACTTGAGATTTACTCGTTGCAGTAAAAGGAATAACGGAGAATAAAATCTATCCGTCGCTTCGTTCACGACTTTTAACTTTAAAAGCATTATCAGGTAAATCGAATCTTAGCCACTTCGATGGGCTGAGCTGATCCGAAGATCTACTCGGAGATGAATTTCAACCCGAGGGGGTTTAAGTGTTTTTCCCAAACATATAATGAAGTATTGATATCATGTTTTTCAAATAAATATACAACAATTACAATATAATAATAACGGTGCTCCGAGACGAAGGTATTTGTCAAGGACCTAGGTAAGCATTTGAGGGATAGGGGTGGCGATGCTGATGCTGCTTCGTACCTGGTTCAGCGCATCTCACTGGCCATACAGCGCGGGAATTTGGCCAGTATATTTGGGACATTTGCACAGTACTCCGGGCCAGGGTTTAAACTGAAGTTTATTGCCGGAATAGGCTATACAGTTTGTTATATATAGTAAACATTTAGTAGTTTAAATGTATGTATATAATTTTAAAATAGATTATTACTATTTTTTGTAGTTGTATTTAATATTTGTAAGTTATTTGAGTTATGTTGAATTAAATTGAAATTGATAAATCTAATAAAACTAATGGTAACATTTGTGTGCGAATATAATAACTACTTCCTACATTAAAGAGGGTTTATGATATGGTGTTGATAAAAGGTTAGAATAGTTTTTTTTGTCAGTTTAAACCTAACACTAACTAAAACTTCCAAGAAGTATTCACACATACACTTACAGGAATTCCGAACACCTAATTACTTGAGGTCTAACAATAAATTAGCGGCCAACGTTCTCCCATTAAACTTGAATTATATCTTCATTAGACACTTAATGGCTCGTGCTTAGTCACTAACTCGTATTAAGCTGTAATTTCCATCTCATTAAATACCTTGATGAATAAATAAATAAATATTACAGGAAATTCTTTCACAAATCGACTGAGCCCCACGGTAAGCTCAAGAAGGCTTGTGTTATGGCTCAGCCAACGATATACTGGGTGGAAAGATCGAATGCCACATGGATGGAAACTACCTTCAATATTGTAAATAGCATTGTGTAAAGGAGACTTTCCTTTGTTTAAAAGTAAATACATTCTGCATTTATGGGTTTATAAAAAATCACTTATCTCAGTCGGAACTCGAACCGGTCAAACGTGACAAAAAATAACGTGCCGTATTTTAAGATGCAGATTGAAAGGGTTACTGATAAAGTTCATTTTTCTCTAAGTAACAAATACAATCAGAATAACGGAAGGCCATGAAAACTAACAATTACCTTTTAAATTTGGTTCGAGTCCCGGCTGAGCCAAGCGATTTTTCATAAATCCTTAAATGCAGAATTTATTGTTTTTAAAAACAAAGGAAAGTCTCCCTTACACAAAATGTGCTATTTACAATATTTAAGGTAGTTGCCATCCATGTGGCATTCGATTTTTCCACCTGTATATAATATACAAATATTAAATATATAGAAAACACCCAAGATGGACAGACCTCATTAAGGTCGCCGGAAGACGCTGGATGCAGGCCGCTTCCAACCGGTACATGTGGAGGTCCAAGGGTTAGCCCTATGGCTTCGGATCTTATGGCTGAGATGATGATGCTGATTGAAACTTTCACGGTTTGTACACTTTATTATATATGAACGGGACTTAACCGCGTATATTAACTTTAAACAACTTTTTTACCTCCGACGTTTCGAAGACGACGTTGAATACTAGGCGTCAAATACCACAAGTAAAAAATTCCGATATCGTTAGTGTAGTGTGTCGACCGAGTGACATCTCTAGTGCGCAAAACGTTCAAGTTGATAAACAAGATCAAGTGCGGGTAGTTCGAAAAACTCGCGCGGCTAGAAGATGTTGATGTGAACTTCAGCCAGTCTTAATCCGAGACCACGAGGACAACGTCGTCTTCGAAACGTCGGAGGTAAATTTTTTTAAAGTTAATATACGCGGTTAAGTCCCGTTCATATATAATAATGAGATGATGATGATTAGGTATACCCATAATTACTCCTTCTGAGCATATGCAGCGGTGTAAACCTTTGTTACCCGTGTAGAACAGGTGCCAAAAGCGTTAAATCGTAACAATGAAATTACCCCGGGAATAATAAAATGTTTATTAACTCGTACTATTTTACGTCCTACATTCTACAATTTTATTTGGCAACATATGCTTTCCGCAGTACTTACAGCTGTCCATAGTCACACTAACTTTTTGATATAAAATAGTATTTTATGTTACAGCTACATAATGTAAGGCATAAAATACAAGATTGGTTTCTCAGCTTCGCGTCGTTTCATAATAATATCAAACGAGTATTTTTATGAAACTAAGAACAAAGACGGGATCCTGTCTCGAACACCGGAGGTCCTCGTCGTTATTTCTTAAGTATATGTTATCTATTTCAACTTTTATAGTAGTATTACTACTTAAAAATCAAAGCATATCAAAATATTTAATAAAAAATAATATGATTTGTTCTTAGTTTCATAGATGGCAGCACCACCTCTCTAGCTATATCAGAATCCCGAAAGGTATTCATATAGGAGGTGCAAACACGTAGTGTTTCACCTTAGAGCTGGTAAAACGGTGCCTAAAACCGTTAAAATAAACAAGATCACATATACTTGATTAATTTCGACGGGTTCCGCTGTGTACGGGTGGCCAAATTGGTTAAGGCATCAGCCGCGATAGCTGGAGATGCGGGTTCGAATCCCGTCTCGAACACCGGAGGTCCTCGTCGTTTTTTCTTAAGTATGTGTTATCTATTTCAACTTTTGAGTATTTTTATGTCTAATGTACAGTGACATACACTGCTTTATCTACAAATAATATAAACTATCAATATGTATAATAATTTCTAAAACCGTAAACGAAAAGAAAACGAACATTAGTAATGGCGGCGAATGGAGTAGTTTTTTTTAAATTTAGAGACAAATTAGAGTCAAGCCCAATATACTTTTATTGGATGAAAGAAGTGTCCACGATAAAGATGGCTTTTATTTTTACCTAATAATATAAATTACAATAACACAATGTTCTACTAAGATATGTTACTAGCACGGAGGTTCAGAATCAAGTGTCGCTCCCTATCAATCACTCAAACTCGTTACCTCCGATCGGGCAAACTCGGAACTATCCGGCTTTGGCGCGAATTCCTTGCGTTACGAACTTCCGTGCTAGAGTATTCACAATTAATCAAATTAACTCCTTTTAATATAAATCTCATTTTAAAACCTAAATAAATCATAAGTATGCAATTTCCTAAATTAGTTATACTTTTATTATGTTTTATTTGATCATATCATTTATGCGACAACACTTTCTATAGTAAGTAACCAATTGCTATTTTCTGAGACATTTTGGACCCGGGTATGTCCTTAAACTACGTCCAACAATGAGAGGTAGGGCACAGCGAAGTACCATCACGCTTGAATCTGGAGTAGCCCAACTGGGGAAGTACGTCCTCCTTACAAAAGACCACAGCCATAATAGAACCTACAACCACTGGATCACTAGCCCAGTGCATTACCAATAGTGCTATACGAGTACCGCTTAGACTTTTCTTTATTTCTAAGAATTATGGTTTTTATAGCAGGCGCGGATCTAGGTCTCAATAAAGATTGTGGTTACTAAGCTATATAGCCGGGGTACTAGACTGGGTAGATAGGTATTGAGATAGGTATGAGGTCACATGTCTATAAGGGTTGTGGGCATGCCCATTGTGCCCACAACGGTGGAGGTGGACCCGCCCTTGTTCTATAGCAGACTATTCTGCTTAAAAATCATAATTTAACAATTTACCAATTATAACATTTACAAAGATAAGAAATATGTAGGTCATTATCAATACCCGGAGCGTGGGGCAGTACCCTTACCATGAGTTTTGACTTTGACGATTTCGATAACGAGTATCGAGTTTACTGTCTGTGCATCTCGTACGCACTAATATAGTACAAGCGAGCACAAATAGTAAACTCGATACTCGTTATCGAAAACGTCAATGTCACAACTCATGGTTAGGGTACTGAAGGAGTTGTGTAAACGCCTACGTAGGAATATATAATTGAGCATAGGATATAACACCCTTTACAGAAAACTTATATGAGAGGTAGGGCACAGCGCAGTACCATAACGCTTGAGTCTGGAGCAGCCCAACTGGGGAACTACCTCCTCCTTACAGAATACCACAGCCATACCAACACAGGTATGTAGTGTTATGTTCCTGATGGTGAGTAAGGTTCCCAGAGCTCCAACCCTCGGCAACGCGCTTATGACTCCCCTGGTGTTGCGGGTGCCCATGTGCGACGGTAATTGCTTACCACCAGGCAATCCGTCTGCTCGTTTGCCGTCTATGTCATAAAAAACTGTCTTAAGAATTCCCCTTAAAATGGCAAAGTAACTAGTTAAGAATTGAGAGGTCAAGCTTTTGCAAAAAAGCTCTTGGAACTTTGGCTAAAAGTTTAACAAAGAGAAGTGTTCGACTTGAGATGTTCCGATGAACTTCTTGGGCTATTGAACTTTTTATTTTAGCTTTTTGTATGACTTTTTTCGACTATGATGAACTTATGATTTATTTTTGACTATGATATGACTCATGGGTGTTTTATATGTATTTAAGTATTTGTATATTATATGTATCGTTGGTTGAGCCACAACACAAGCCTTCTTGAGCTTACCGTGGGGCTCAGTCGATTTGTGTAAAATGTCATGTAATAATATTATTTATTTACATTCTCCTACAATTTCCTTCAGCTCGTTCAACTCCAATACAAGATAGCAAGCAGTCACCAACGTCCATAGACTATGGTGACTGTTTGCTATCAGGCGGGCGTGTGCTAGTTTGCCACTGTTGTTGTTGTTGTTAAATTGTTATAGTTTGATTATTGACGACCGGTCTGGCCTAGTGGGTAGTGACCCTGCCTATGAAGCCGATGTCCTGGGTTCAAATCCCAGTCAGGGCATTTATTTGTGTGATGAGCACAGATATTTGTTCCTGAGTCATGGGTGTTTTCTATGTATTTAAGTATTTATATGTATCTATCTATTATATATATTGTCGTCTAGTACCTACAACACAAGCCTTACTGAGCTTACCGTAGGACTAGGTCGATTAGTGTAAGATTGTCCTTTTTGTTTATTATTTATTAAATCAGAGTGTTACATCGGTGCTAGACAAAATATCACCAGTAACACAAATATACGCGCGTATGTACATATATTAGCTATAAGGGTCTATCCACAATAACTCTGCTACCACAAGTTAGTAAAAACGAACTCAAAGCGGCAGCGGAATAATAAAATACAATACTATACAAGTATTCTTTATTGCACACCTCAAAAATGGGAAAAAAAAATGATAAAAATACATGAGGATAATAAAAATAGAGGCAGACAAAAGGCGGCCTGATCGCTAGAAAGCGATCTATTCCAGACAACCTTTGCGTAGCGGAAAACTTAATATACAAAAAACGAGTTCGTTGATGGGTGCATGCACAAAAAAAAATCGAAATATTACAAACGGATAAACTCACGTGTAATTATATCGCACTAGGCGACATGTTTCGGGTAAGCTCTGGTACCCATCTTCAAGCCGAGTCTGGACACACCGCTCGCGTTGAGGGTGTATCGCTCACATTGAGCGTAGTAGTAACATGGCTCACAACAGTTTTAATTGTATGATATTATAAATTAATTATCCTAATTAAACATACATAAATAAAATAACAAAAATACACACATAAATATTTATACTTAAATAAAAATAAAACAAAATGACAGTCAGCAAAAACTAGTGTTCAGAAAGAGACAAATAATAATTTGTAACGTTCTAGGCCGGGTACTCAATGTCAACCGAAAATATTTATTTGAATCAAGATGTTAAATTAATGCAAAAGTATAAAATATTTCAATAAACACAAACAGTTACATAATACAATATGAAATAAAAACACTAAGACTAAAGAATTAAAGACATGCTTGTTTATCTTTAAAAAACAAGTGTTAGTATATTGAAATCATGACACCTGGAGACCTTATACATCTCTGAGGTTTATTTGTAATAAGCATGTATTTATATTTTTGTGTATATTTTGAAAACAAAATAACTATACATATTTTTTTTTTTTGAAACTTTTGATTACTAATTTTGTAATTTCTAAATTAGAATAAAGGACACAATTCAGATAAGAAAGCATATCGAACGTTTTGTTAACTTCGTTCTTAGCAGTCAGATTTGGACTTTTAAGTAATTAATAATTATTTTTATTTTTCCTTTGGCAGAATTTTTTGTAATTGTTGGATATGTTTTCTTAAAGAATAACGTATTTAAGATATTTTGTAATACTGTTTTGAAAAAATAAGTCCCGCCGTGTTTCTTGCCGGTCATAAAAGTCAAAATACTTCTCGGGTCAGAGGTGTAGGGTTAGAACCGGTGTAGTTTTTATTTTTCTCTTTTACTTTTGTATACTCGACGTGTAAAAGTGCCCTTGTGGCCTATTTACTGAATAAACGTTTGAGTTTTGAGTTGAGTTTTGACAAAAAAAAAAATCCTAAAACTAGCCTAAAGTAAAGTAACGTGTGAAAAGCTTAACTGAAGCACCATGTCTATGTAGTTGTGCAGATAATTAATATGTAACTTACGTCAACATTTGAATATGGAACGCCGACATGCGTGTACACGCGTTACTACTACATACGCCAGGTGCTGCAGCTAAGTTTTTCAACTGTACGAGATTACTGTCATTTTTATAATCTTAAAAAAACGAGGTATAGTATAATAGTTATTTGTTATATAGTGAGTGGTTCAAAATGTGGAATCTTGAGCATTGGGAGAGTTTCAAAGTAAGCGAGGGGAACACACTTTGCTACGGAGTGAAACACCCAACTTTTCACCTGTAAAAATAAACTCAAAAATTTTAAAAATGTATTCAAAATTATTGCCATCCATCATTTGTCTTTCAAAAACATTAAATAAATAAAACATAAAAAACCGAACTTACCGCCCAACCAGCTAACATAAAAAAACACTCGATTAGGAATGAATAATTTGTATGAAATGACTTTGCACTCTTGTGAATAAAATAAAACTTTGCTATCCGTTTTTAAGGAACAAAACAGTTCTTTCCGAGCTAGTGAGGTGAGAAAAATATTGCGATTATACCCACATGTTATACGTTTATATAGTTGGAAACTGCCAGGGCTGGCCAAATGGAGGATTCTGCCGCGGGCAGCGTTTTAGCGAGCGAGCGCCGAGCGTCGGAAACTTTACTATGCAGTTTTAAAACAAAGTAGTTAAAAGTAAAGTTGGTCTATTGTTTAGTTGATATGGAGTTTAGTTACATTATGTTGTGCTAGATGAAATGATGGAAGATTGTATTCATAAACTTGACTCTTAACAACTAGACTGGTTAGTCTTACATGGACTAGAACATACAACTACTACATCCACTCATAGTCGATAATTAAATAAATATTTCGGGACAATCTTACACAAATCGACCTAGTCCTACGGTAAGCTTAGTAAGGCTTATGTTGTAGGTACTAGACGACGATATATATAATAGATAGATACATATAAATACTTAAATACATAGAAAACACCCAGGAACAAATATCTGTGCTCATCACACAAATAAATACCCTGATTGGGAATCTAACCCAGGACCATCGGCTTCATAGGCAGAGTCACTACCCACTAGGCCAGATCGGTCGTCAAAAATGACCTTAACATAAAATTACTAATACAATGTAATAAGTCGACGAAGCTATTTTTGGGTGCTTAGGCCCTAAGGGCCGATATAATACGAACATAACCTAAACCTATACAGTGGATTTATCTTTCCCCATCTTATGTTTTTTTGTATATCACTAATTGTGATGTAGTCATTTCGCTCATTTTGAGTTTTTTTTTTTATGACATAGGCGGCAAACGAGCAGACAGATTGCCTGGTGTTAAGCAATTACCGTCGCCCATGGGCACCCGCAACACCAGGGGAGTCCAAGCGCGTTGCCGGCCTTTAAGGGGGGTTGGCGCGGGAACCTTACTCACCATCAGGAACACAACACTACATACCTGAAAGGTGGCAGTGCTATTATGGCTGTGGTCTTCTGTAAGGAGGAGGTACTTCCCCAGTTGGGCTGCCCCAGATTCAAGCGTGATGGTCAACGCTGTGCCCTACCTCTCATTGTTGGACGTAGTTTAAGGACATACCCGGGTCCAAAAGAGTGAGTTATGGACTATGAGCCGATGTGGTCATTTTGTGATATAGTACGTGTGAGATCTAGCTAAATCTAGTCTAAAAACCTACTAGTAAAGGATGACTCACGTTAGAGCGGCCCGTCGCCGATCCGAGGCCACCGTCACTACCTCTTGTATGGAATGAATCACGTGATCACCGAGCCTTTATTTGAACTTTTTAAACTCTAAAAAGTATATAGGTAACATTCATGAACTTTATAGGTAAAAGACGACCGCTCTGGCCTAGTGGGTAGTGACCCTGCCTGTGATGCCGATGGTCCTGGGTTCGATGCCCAGTCAGGGCATTCATTTGTGATGAGCACAGATATTTGTTCCTGAGTCATGGGTGTTTTCTATGTATTTAAGTATTTATATGCATCTATTATATATATCGTCGTCTAGTACCTACAACACAAGCCTTACTGAGCTTACCGTATGACTAGGTCGATTTGTGTCAGATTGTCCCGATTTATTTATTTATTTAGATTTATTTATTTAAAATGAAATGTCACTTCGAAATAAGTATCGATAAATTTTATATCGGAAGTCCCTAGTTAATTGACGTTATTACCACCAAAACTCCTATGTCTACTCATGATTCACGCGCTGTAGCGGTTAGCTAATAACCCCGGACCCCTACTCAATATTTACCCTCGAAATGATTTATGTGGGGTTGATGGTAATGTTAGTCGATTTATCTCTGTCGAATATCTGCTATGAAGCCTCCGAGTCAAGCCGGATCGACAAGTCAACAGTTAGGTCAGTCATCATCATCATCATCTTCCTCGCGGAGCCATGAGAGATATGAGAGGTAGGGCACAGCGATGACCATCACGCTTGAATCTGGGGCAGCCCAACTGGGGAAGTACCTCCTCTTTACAGAAGACCACAGCCATAATAGCACTGCTACCTTTCAGGTATGCAGTGTTGTGTTCCTGGTGGCGAGTAAGGTTCTCAGAGCTCCAACCCCCCTTAAAGGCCGGCAACGCGCTTGTGACTCCTCTGGTGTTACGGGTGTCCATGGGCGACGGTAATTGCTTACCACCAGGCAATCCGTCTGCTCGTTTGCCGCCTTAGTCATAAAAAAAAAAACCCAGCGGACTGCCGTGTGCCGTGTGATGCCGGCTGACTAGAATAGCACCACCCCATCTCCCGCAAGTGTAAGAGGCGACAAAGGGAATACTACGGAGGGGCAGCAGCGTCCGTCGAAACCCAATCTGCGGTCGCCAACCCACCTGCCAAGCGTGGCGACTACGGCAACTACCCCCCAAGATACAAGTCATATTTGTGGGAGGCGTATGTCCAGCAGTGGACTGCATAAGGCTTAAATGTATGTATGGGAGCCATGGGTCCCAGAAATTGGCGTAGGCGTACCCAAGGGAGAAGATTAAATGGTGCAATTCTCAGCCGTCGGAATATATCTAAGTACAGTCACCGACTTTAATTGTTGAGCCACTTACGGTTCAAGCTATTTTCTTTTGTTTAATACTTATTCTATGAAATGTCCAATGTAAAGTGAACCCTAAATGGCTCAACAATTAAAGTCCCTGACCGTACCTATATAACCGACCAAAATCGTAAAAAAGACAGGGAAAGTGTAGACCCAAAATAATAAATTGTATATGTATTCAATTTAAATACGCACGTATATCAATTCGGCGCAGGTGGGGCCATAAAACGGGCGCTATGGCTCTTTTACGACACGGACACTAGGGGTGGGCCACGAAATGTAATATTACAGCATATATAAAAAGGGAACCGTATTATACTGATTTAAACTTTCACGGTTTGTACACATTATTAAACATGAACGGGACTTAACCGCGTATATTAACTTTAAAATTTATGTCTTATTTAGTTATGTCTTAATCCGAGACCACGAGGACAACGTCGTCTTCGAAACGTCGGAGGTAAATTTTAAAGTTAATATACGCGGTTAAGTCCCGTTCATGTTTAATAATGGGAACCGTATTATTAGACAGCGACCAGAAATCACTGGACAAGTGTCTCTTTGGAATGAACGTAGAATGAACTCCCTGCCGAGGTTTTCCCTAGGGAATACAGTATGAGGTTCCTCAAGAAAAGAGTGTATAGGTTCTTAAAGAACCAACGAACATGTGAATCCTCTGGAGTTACAGGCGTCCATAGGCTACGGTAACTACTTACGGTTAGATGAATAATAGACCGAGATTCATAGCAGACTGGTTTATTTTGAAAAATGCAGCTACCGACCAGCTTACAAATCTACCCTACATAACACTTACCATCAGGCGGGCCGTATGCTTGTTTGTCACCGTCGTTGTATACAAAAAAGTGGAGTCTATGGCAGCTACACTACGATACAAGTCATATTTCCGTTCCACCACCGGACGTCCAGCGAGGGGAGCGGTTTCATCCTTACGTTGTGAATATTCCATTCATTCGCACGAAGCGATTCGCTTCTACCTTCCGATGCGGACTGCTAAGGAATGGGATTCGCTCCCTTCGTCTGTATTTCCGGAGATTTGGGTATTTTCAAGGCAAGAGTGAATAGGCTGTTGAACCAGCGTGCTACACCCTCGACCTCGTCGTCACTAAAGCCCCATTTAGACCATGCAAGAACTTGTACACGATTTTCATTACATTGTGGGGCATAAAGCGACCGAATTCGCCGTACGACGATAGCCCGCAATGTAATGTACTAATGAAAATTGAATACAATTTCTTGCCTGGTCTAAATGGGGTTTTACCATCAGGTGTGACTGAGGTCAAACGCTGGTCAGACTTGTATAAATTTTTTTTTGGAGAAGGCCTATGTCCTTCTTACACATCTCTAGTTTGAAGAACCAAATAACTACGAGAATTCCGCCATTATTATTTTATACTGATATCGGATACGGGTTTACGACCCTGATAGTTTCGCGTAATGTAAAAATCTGTCTATAATCAAAAACGATATAAATCTTATACGATTTATATGGCACTTAATGCCTTTTTGACTCTGGCAACAAATACATTTCCAAGTGACTTAGGTTATTCATTATTATTATATCTCTGTCTTTTTAAGGGGAGTGAAAGAGAAGTAACTAAGTAGTGACCCTCTAAGTCCTACTATGAGTTTTTATGATTTGTCAAAATATCTATCACGCTCTAACAAATATGTAAGTGCGATAGTGATGGATAGAGTGATAGACTATCGACCTATACTTAATACTTTCCGGTTTCCGGTTTTGACGACCGGTTTGGCCTAGTGGGTTGTGACCTTGCCTATGAAGCCGATGGTCCTGGGTTCGATTCCTGGGCATTTATTTGTGTGATGAGCACAGATATTTGTTCCTGGGTGTTTTCTATGTATTTAAGTATTTATATGTATCTATCTATTATATATATCGTCGTCTAGTACCTACAACACAAGCCTTACTGAGCTTACCGTAGGATTAGGTTGATTGTCCCGAAATATTTATTTTTTATTTATTATTCAAGTTCGAGTATTTCTTATGGATAAAACTGGCCTGGTGCCGCGAACATCGAAGTTCATATAGTTCGAGCATCTTTCTTTACTCAAATTAAGGTGTCATGAAAGTAACAGAGATATTCGAAATTTACGAATATCGTTCTTCGCGGTACTGCCGTTGTACCGATAAAGACATAAATTGGTAATTTGTGGGTTCGTTGCCGAAAGGGCGTTCCGATGCTATCGAACCATGAAACTAAATAATAGTTACTCCACAAATATACATTGAATATTGAACTTTATGGCAAAGACATAAGGTCTAGTATTGTAATTTACAATATTGAATCCATCACAGACATATATTTGTGCTGATCACGAATCAGTAAAAAAAGATTATCTGAATCGGACTACCCAGTAAAAAATTATGCGTAAAAAAAAAATACGCGTCGAATTGAGAACCTCCTCCGTTTTACCCTATCGCAAGCTATTTTTTTTACTTAAAACTTTGCTAGTATTATGTAATAGTTGTAATGTGAACGACCCAAGCTTAAAATGGTGTAAATAAATAAATAAATATTTCGGACAATCTTACACAAATCGACCTAGTCCCACGGTAAGCTCAGCAAGGCTTGTGTTGTAGGTACTAGACGACGATATACATAATAGATACACATATAAATACTTAAACACATAGAAAACACTCAGGAACAAATATCTGTGCTCATCATACAAATAAATGCCCTGTTTGGGATTCCAATCTAGGACCACCGGCTTCATAGGCAGGGCCACTACCCACTAGGCCAGACCGGTCGTCAAAAATAAAGTCTAACATTCAGTATTCTACAATTTATTACTGCTTAGTCAAGTTGTGTCACTTAACTTCAAACTCGGGTAAATCCATTCTGCTTGAAGGTTGATTATCTAAAAAAAAATGTATAATAATCTGAATGCTAATCAACCTTAGAGCAAAATGAATTTACCTGAGTTTGAAGTTAAGCGACACAATTGTGCAATATAATTTGACTTTTAGGCTGTTGAGTACTTTAAGTCTTAGAAGAATAGTTATTTGTTATACAAGGGTGCAAAATTGTATTTTAACTGCGAGTGTGGGATTGAAACTCGAGCAAGCGAATGGATTCTATAGTTTAACCACGAGCAAGGCGAGTGGTTTTAAAATAGAATCCTGAGCGTAGCGAGTGTTTCAATGCACGAGAAGTAAATTACAATTGTACACGTGTGTAACACAAAACTTTTCCCCTCACTACAGCGCGAGCGAGGAAAGTGAAACATGCAAAAAAACGTTTTGAGATCGCATTGACTTTTTCTTTGCGTTTGCTTTTTTTTGCTCGCTCGAGTTTCAATCCCACACTCGCAGTTAAAATACAATTTTGCACCCTTGTATAACAAATAACTATTTTGCACTACCACGCACGTTTATGGGAGTTTTGTTCATATATATGTTCGTGTATATCTGTAGCTGTACTCAACTGTACGGAATATTTACTTTTCCATGCTATCAAAGGCTTTTGTTTGGAACAACAAAGTCAATGGATTGGTTGCACACTTGTATTTTAAATTTGAAAAATATAGCTATTGTTTTGTAAAAATACAAATAAAAGATTTTATTTTCTATTTACGCAAATTGTGATTTGTTCCTGAATCATGTTTTCTGTGTATAGTCCTAGTGTATAGTAAGTCATCATCATGACGACTGGTCTAGCCTAGTGGGTAGTGACCCTGTTCCTGAGTCATGGGTGTTTTCTATTTATTTAAGTATTTATATGTATCTATCTATTATATATATCGTCGTCTAGTACCTATAACACAAGCCTTACTGAGCTTACCGTATAGTACCGTAGGATTAGGTCGATTTGTGTCAGATTGTCCCGAAATATTTATATTTATTTATATCATCATCATGTCAGCCGAAAGACGTCCACTGCTGGACATAGGCCTCCCCCAAAACGACCCGAAAATACCGGTCCTGCGCCTTCCACATCCAGCAGCAAGCCGCGGCATTCACCAGGTTGACGGTTTACCTTGTGGCAGGCCTACCTACGCTGCGTCTTCCAGTTCGTGGTCACCACTCCAGAATCTTTCCGCCCCATCGGCCATTGATTCCGCGCCCACTGCCACTTAAGTTTGGCCATCCGGAGACGGGATTATAATAATATATATTATCAACACTTTAAAATACATATCGATTTTTTTATAGTTATTTTTGTTCCCAATTGACAAAAATGTAAAATATACTTATTACAAATTAACCTTAGAGATGTAAAGGTCTCCAGGTGTCTAGATCTACACATACTATTTAAAACACTTTTTAAATACATTTATTAAGTTTAATAATGCACAATTTATAATCAATAAGAACATATTTTCATGAAACGAATATAAATTAAAACGGGCAGAGTATCTGGTGCAGTTCTTGACATACATTGGAGTTTTTTAATACCGCTGTGCAAAAAGTAACTTTGTTATTACTCGTTTCGCGCACGCGAAGTTTGATCTGGCACAAGTGTCTAGTTTTTTCAGCATTATATTGAGTATTTTTGTATACTTAATATATTTTTTTTCTAAATAATTTCATTTAATTAAGAATGTATTACAGTGGCGGTGGGTTAGGTTTATTCTTAGGCAAACCGTAGCCAATATGGTTTTCCTTTTCTGTAGGAGCTGATGGTGAAGGTCTATGAAAAATAGTCAAGCCGTCGGGAATCGGATTCCATAGATGCGCTGCCACTGATGTATTATTACAAGCAGTCAAGAAATAAATAAATAAAGATAGACTAGGTTATAAATAACTTAAAAATAAACTAAAAAAAGTGAAACTCAAAACTAATTTTAGCATAGGCATTGTACCAAGGATGCTGGCTGCATTACCTCGCTTTATCGCAATGCTGATACGTTGTGCGAGGAAGCCGCCAGTTCTTCGGTCACCATTCACATGTATATTCTATGCAGACGACCTGGCCTAGTTGGTCTGTACCGTTGAGTTCAAATCCCATTAAGGGCATTTATTTGTGTAATGAGCGCAGATATTTGATCCTATATATTTGATATATATATATACACATATATATTTGGACTCGGGTATGTCCTTAAACTACGTCCAACAATGAGAGGTAGGGCACAGCGATGACCATCACGCTTGAATCTGGGGCAGCCCAACTGGGGAAGTACCTCCTCCTTACAGAAGACCACAGCCATAATAGCACTGCTACCTTTCAGGTATGTAGTGCTGTGTTCCTGATGGTAAGTAAGGTTCCCAGAGCTCCAACCCCCCTTAAAGGCCGGCAACGCGCTTGTGACTCCACTGGTGTTGCGGGTGGGTGCCCATGGGCGGCAGTAATTGCATACCATCAATTCCGTGGGGTTCAAATCAGTCCGTCCAGTCAGGGTCCATTAAGTAAGAGCCTTTAATTGTGTGATTTATTGGTCCTGAGTACACCCCGTTATCTTATGCTCAGTTTAGGGGCAAGTGATTGGACAGTTTCGATAATCTAAATCGATAAAAAATGAAGTTGACTTACTCACTCAATAACATGTCAAAAGAGCTTGGGCTCGATTTTTGAAATAGTCACTAAGTGATATGAGAACTTTATGAAGATTATTGTGACTATTTCAAAAATCGGACCCCTAATTGACGATATTCGATATATATAACTGTCGCCCTCCGATCTGATTAAAAAGAGGAATCAATGAATTATCTGTCGGTCTTTCACTAAAGAAGAATTTCAGTTTGCCAAATAAATTTTATAGATACATTAAGAATCGACTAGTTATGTGAAGCAACATCACTATTTTAGCTTGCCCCCAAAATGAGCGTTAGATAACGGGGTGTAGACCTGAGTCATAAGTGTTTCTACGTACCTATTTAAGGTTAATTTACAATTTTTTAAAATTAAGTCCCATTTATTTATAATAATGAAATGATGATGGATGCTCCAATACGGCCGTTAAAGCTTTTGTTTCTCCCGAATTTTCCTTAAGCAAGCAATCCAAAGGTAATTACCTTCGGCCTGATCCGGTTCCATTCTTGTTTGTCAGCTGTCAAGACGGGATTGTTTTAATGACAGCTGAAAATGGGACGGGAAAAAAAAGAACGAAATTCTGAAGCCAATTTCACTGCAATATTTTTTTCCTCGAACAGAGTTGAGCGTAAAACGGTTGACTTTACGTGTTAAATGTTTTAACATAATCTTTATAAAATAAACTTGGATTATAAATAATACCAAACAGAATTGTTGAGCAATGAAAATATACTGATTGAAAAATTAACAAATATTGACACTTAAAGCCTAAAAAAAGGAACATGACATATATTATATATTAAATATGGAATTAAAATTAGAAATAATAAAATATTGAAAAACAAAAGTATATACAACCTGAACAATATTCTTCGCGTTGTCCCGGAATTTTGCCACGGATCCTAGAAGCCTGAGGTAGACTTGGACTAATCCCAAGATTTGGGGTAAGCACTAGGTTTATGAAAGTATCTGCCATTAGTGCCATTTCACCTTTCAAGACAGCCCTCTATCTTATAGATAAACTAGGCCTTATTGGAATTAGTCCGGTCTCCTCACGATGTTTTCCATCAACAAAAAGCGACTGGTAAATATCAAATGATATTTCGCACATAAGTTCCAAAAAACTCATTGTTGCCGGGGTTCGAACCTGCGATTTCCGGATTGCAAGTCGCAAGCTACCACTAAGCAACCAGTACAGTGTGAATGTCACAACTCATGGTAAGGGTACAGTGCTTATAAAATTCTAACATAACTTAGTGAAATACAAAAGTGCAGGGGTCTTGGCCCCGAATTTTTATGCCATTTGGGGTTGAGATCCTTGAGCCGTAGGGTCCTAATGCTCTAAACTTTTTAAAGAGCTGTCAAAAACTGATTGACTTTACTCGTTTCGGCTTTCTAGCACAACGACAGCATCTATATATCTAATATATGAATTATGTTAAATGATAAAAAAAACATAAAAGATCTTTATTTTTCAATTTAGGCACATTAGATGCACTAATGAACGTCAAAGAAGAATCTACACCGGTTCGAACCCTACACCTCTGACCCGAGAAGATACCGGCAAGAAACTACGACGGGATTTTTTTCAATACAGTGATACATCAAATCTTAAAGTACTTACATAATTATGTCCGATAAGAAAACATATCAAACAGTTTATTACGAGTTATAACTAAAAATACGAAAATATGAAAGTAAAAATAATAATGTATATACAAATTTGACTTCACAAAATAGACATACTTTAATATGCTTTCTTACCTGACGGGGATTTTTTCAATACAGTGATACATCAAATCTTTAAGTACATAATTATTTAATAATGCAGAGGGGATTTAGGGGTGCACTAGGCAGTCGGGAGGCTTGGGCACCATTTTGTTAATGTCTCGATATTCGCTATATACGGTTATTTATTAGAGATGTTGAATTTATTATACTTTTTTGTACAAAAATTAACATTAACCTTCTAAATAAAAGTAAGCGTTTTGACTAGTTTACTTAAGGAATGAACGAGACTGTTTGATTGAATGATTAGTTAATTTCATTCTATGTTCAGATCTTTTACTCACTCCTATACTTTTTGATCCTGACTTTACTCCGAGGTAGACGTGTCTGAGCTTCCAAGTATATAATTATAAAATAATAATAAAGTAAATTATATTATTGAAGTGTTTCCGTTACCCTAACCTTTCAAAAAGAGAATCTAGTAAATTAAGGCCGTTGTTATTAGTTATGACAACACCCTCAATTTACTAGATCATCGAGTATCTAAACGTGTACCAGATATCGAGACATTTATAAAGGCACCCCTACCTCCCCTAGTCTTAAAAGAAAACATATGAAGCAGTTTATTACAAGATATAATCAAAAATACTAAAATATAAAAGTAAAAATAATAATGTATAAACAAAATAGACATGAAATAAAACAACTAAAACGGATTAAATCGCGTATCCAGAGTCCACCTGATGACCACGAACGCTGCTAAAGGGTTCGAAACGTCGTGATGAAGTTTTCAATTTGTATACGCGATTTAATCCGTTTTAGTTGTTTTATTTCATGAGTAATTATCGCGGCAACCGAAGACAATATTATCAAAATAGACATGTTATTTTTTATTATGCAGAAACGTCTGCTAGCTGCTGCTTTTATTTAGAAGGTTAATAATAAGTATACCTTCGATATTTAAATCGGAAGAAAAATAGAAAAATTTGAGTGATTGAGGATTCGAGTCCCGCTGCGAGTCAAATTTTTCTATTTTTCTTTTGATTTAAATATCGAAGATATTCGCTAGCAGACGTTTCTGCATAATAAAAAATAATGTCTATTTTGTTTATACACTTTATTACCTGAACTGTGTCATTTAAATATTTTAAATAATCTTAAATTGATGAATAAACTAGGCGCTTTAGTTACAGTTTCTGATGGACTGACATTAAATTAGTATTCAACCTACTTAAATATGATTTAAAAAACGCATGAAACGAAAATGAAATATTTTAAATTCGCAAAAACCATTTGTAACATCATCTGTTACACATTTTATGGAAATTTATTCCGAAAAATTGTTTTACCAACCTTTCGGACAGAAATATAAATATGCGACTGCAAAAATACATTTTTATTTAATTCGCATTTGAAATGTTGGCTTTAGTTCAATAATTTCTGGTTTGGCTGAATTTTTCAACGATACAGAATTCATAAACCGAAATAGATGACATATACACCCGGGTATGTCCTTAAACTACGTCCAACAATGAGAGGTAGGGCGCAGCGAAGTACCATCACGCTTGAGTCGGGGGCAGCCCAACTGTAGTACCTCCTCCTTACAGAAGACCACATCCATAATAGCACTGATACCTTTCAGGTCTGTAGAGCTCCACATCTACCGCTTGGAAGGGACGCCATATTCGGTAACAAAGATTTAAGATGAAAATATTGCATGCTGTGTGGTGCCGGCTGAGACTGGCACCACTTCATCTCCCGCGAGTCGTAAGGGAAAACACCGATGGATGCAACATGGGTGGCCAAACCGCTTGCCAAGCGTGGCAACTACGTCAACTCACCAAGATGTAGATGGGAGTCCCATAAAAGTTACATTTATGGGTAGGTTGATGTAGATGGGAGTCCCCTCACATTTAGGGGAGGGTTATGTCCAGCATTGGACGTCTTACCGATGATGATGATTGTATGATAATCGCAATAACAACTTCTCTTTGATTTCGTCTCAACAGCCTTCGATCTTGAGACAGCCCTTGAAATCCATTGACTCAACCCAAATTCATATAATGCGCCATCTTGTATTTGACTATCATTTGAATATCAAACATATTGCTATAAAAATAAGGTTGAATTACCTAATAGAACATTGATTGAGATATGCCTTTTTCAAAGTTATTGTGAAAATAATATTTACGATTAAGTTGTCAAGGGAATAGCAGCTTTAAAACTATACCTTAAGGTGTGTTGTAACTAGTTTGTACTTGAGATATAATTTGAAGTGTCAGGGTGATCGTGTTATATCCGATATAATTACTTTATTCATCTTTTCTAAGAAAAATATACGAATATGATAAGTATTATGTTACCTTATAAGTAAAAGGTATCAAGATAAAATACTTAGTTATACGGCCCTACAATGAAAGAACGAAATGCTCTTTAAGAATGACTCGCGTTTCACCGTCTCGTCTCCGACACATCGCCCTCCCGAGCCCGAGCCTTCCGTCGACCCACCGGGCCCGGGTCCGAGCGGCCCGACACTCGAATATTGACCGGTTAGATGTCAAAAAAAATTGTTGGTTTGGACAGGGCTTCCGCCAATAACGCCAGTGTTTTTTAGACTTATGTTAGTTTAAGTTACGTTAATGTTAGTTATAATTATTACTTACTAGCTGTGCTCCACGGTGTTACCCGCGGTTTATTAGGGAAAAAACGTAGCCTATGTGTTAATTCAGGTTGTCAGCTCCATATCAAATTTTATAAAATCGCTCCGGCCGTTTAGACATGAAGAAGTAAGTAAGTAAATATTCTTCATTGTACCAACAAGCAAAACAAGCAGCTACAGAAATCACACAGATAGAGAATAAGGTAACAACAGGCAGTGATCTTATCGCTAAAAAGCGATCTCTTCCAGACAACCTTTGGGTAGGTAGCAGGATATGTCAGAAATATTACAGGTAGTGCAAAGAGTTAGAAAAGAGAGTAAAATTAACACACCTACAGTATAGAAAAACAAAAAAAAACATAAGAAACATACACACTCACAAACTTTCGCCTTTATAATATTAAGTAGTGTAGATTTTTCTAAGTACAGTCAGCAGCAAAAGTGGCTAAGCGTTTGAAGTGTTCAAAATGACCTACGCGCGCTCTTATTCTCTTGACAATAGAGATGTCTTGACCTCATTTTGAAAACCTCAAACGCTTAGTCACTTCTGCTGCTGACTGTACCTATTTAGTTAAGAATTAAGTGGAATAAAGAGCTCTATACCTTGAATATTTCGGTAAGTTTAGCTACTCCCTAATGTTCGTTCATAACTAAGATGTCAGTGACAGAGTCTGCAATATGCAGGTTCGACCGTTGTTAGTAAAGACGAGCCAGAGACCTCATATATGGACTAGCATTTTAAAATAAGCTGTGAAACTTGTGTAATTTAAGTTCAAAATTTACGTTAATGTAATAAGGGATTTGATTAAAACGAAAAACTACGCTGAAATATGAAATCGATTTTTTTGACGGTAAGCAATTACCGTCACATGGGTAACACCAGGAATGATAATTAAAACCGCAGGCATGCATGCAAACACACATACCCACACATACAAGCTCACACACACACTCACGCACACACACACACACACACACACACACACGCGCACACGCACGCACAGTACACACACACACACACACACACACGCGCACACGCACGCACAGTACACACACACACACACACACACACACACGCGCACACGCACGCACAGTACACACACACACACACACACACACACACACACACACACACATACACACACGCGCACACGCACGCACAGTACACACACACACACACACACACACACGCGCACACACACGCACAGTACACACACACACACACACACACACACACACACGCGCACACGCACGCACAGTACACACACACACACACACATACACACACGCGCACACGCACGCACAGTACACACACACACACACACACATACACACACGCGCACACGCACGCACAGTACACACACACACACACACACACACACACACACACACACACACACACACACACACACACACACACACACACACACACACACACACACACACACACACACACACACACATATTTTAGCAGTACCAATGAGTTTTTCCAGTCACTTCAGGAAAACATCGTGAGGAAACGGACTAATCCCAATTAGGCCTAGATTAACCTCTGGATTTCAAGGTCAGATGGCTGCTACTCTCTTTTAAAACTGGTGCCTACGCCAAATTCTGGGACCCAAGGCACAAATGCCGGCACATCGCGAAGAGGATGAACTTACGAATGCTAGTCTATAAGATTGATGTCGTTGAACACGTGGGTCTATTTGACCCAGGTGCGGTAGAAGTGAGAGCTCGCACCGCATTTAGTTACAAACTTCACACTTAGTGCACTTAGTTTTCGCTGGAACGCAAATTAAGTTCATGTACTAAGTATTAACTTTGTAAGCACAGGAGCGTTTCTCTAAATTTTTGCCACTTTTCTCGACCTAAAATTTTTTGGTAAGTTTTATGTTTTTTCTGGTCAGAATCACCAGCTGATTCGATTTATGCAATAAAAAATATGTCCCATAAAATTCCATACATTTTTGAATTTCCTATTATGTTACCTCCATAGAAAATATGTTAAAAAGGTAACACAATAGGAAAACAATCTTTGGGACACATTTTTTTCTTGCATAAATCGAACCAGCCCGCGATTTTGACAAGAAAAATATTTGAAGTCGAGAAAAGTGGCAAAAAGTTTAAGAAACGCTCACATACGAGACATATAATATATATTTAACCATTGGTGTTATGCTTCTAGCTTACATTACATACATTTCAGCCGTATGCAGTCCACTGCTGGACATATGCCTCGCACAAATATGACTTGTATCATATTGGAGGTAGTTTTTTTTTTATAAATACCACAAAGGTGGCAAACAAGCATGCGGCCCGCTTGATGGTAGGCGGTCACCGCAGCCTATGGACGTTTACAATACCGAGGCATCATTCACGCGTTGCCGACCCCGTAAAAACCTCTTTACACCCTTTTTGAAGAACCCCATACTGTAGTCCTTTGGGATGACCTCCACAGGAAGCTCATTCCACAACCTTAGCGTACGCGGGAGGAAATTCCCCTGAAACCATAGTTGCCATAGTCGTCACGCTTGGCAGGCGGGTTGACAACCGCAGTTACTGATTGTGTTTCGACAGACGCTGCTGCCCGTCCGTAGGTTTTTTCCCTTTGTCGCATTTTACAACACCCGCGGGAGGAGATGGGGTGGTGCTTCAAGTCAGCCGGCATCACACGGCAAACGCTACAAAAGTATAATTCTAGTTATATACCCTCTAGCCGCCTAGAGACCAAAACTTGACAGGCCAAATGCACCTATGGTTTGTCATAATTAAAATTCAAAATGGCATTCAATGAGAGACCTTTTTATAGGTCTCCGAGCGGCTAGACGAAAAGAGCCTGGGCAGACAGTACCATTTTATACCGTTTGGCGTAGAGACGCTAGGTCCATGCCCCAGCGCGCACAAACTTTTTGCAGAAATCGCGAAGCGTCTGGTTGATGTAACTGGTGACCGAAGAGCTGGCTTCCTCACAACGTATCAGCATTGCGTTGCAACGTGCCGCCAGCATCCTTGGTACAATGCCTCAAGGGCCTTTTAAGGGCCATTACATTACATTATGAAAACTTCGCCCGTTTAGCTTTTAGCTCGTTTATGAGAGGTAGGGCACAGCGATGACCATCACGCTTGAATCTGGGGCAGCCCAACTGGGGAAGTACCTCCTCCTTACAGAAGACCACAGCCATAATAGCGCTGCTACCTTTCAGGTGAGTAAGGTTCCCAGAGCTCCAACCCCCCTTAAAGGCCGGCAACGCGCTTGTGACTCCCCTGGTGTTGCGGGTGCCCATGGGCGACGGTAATTGCTTACCATCAGGCAATCCGTCTGCTCGTTTGCCGCCTATGTCATAAAAAAAAAAAGCAATGTATGCTGTTGTACAAACGTTATGGTCAATTAAGACTAGGCCATTGAGTGATACAAGTTGTACACTTAAAAGCAATAAAGACGTGTGCCGTTGGACAAATCTCCTCAGATTTGGGGAACGGCCGGCTAGGGGGCGAAATGGGACGAATTTGTCAGGCCGTTCAATGAGACGCGGGGATTGGATGCGGTATTATCCGAAAATTTGTTAGATGTAAGGAATGTGTTTTAAGATGGGTTCAGGAACCTTAGGGAAATGACCTGCATTATTACTAGTGCTACTTGTATACAGCGTTGGCTTTTACAAAACAAATGACAGCTTGGAATAGCAGCGTTTCGTATTTCGTATCTCTGTCAAATTGTTTTTTAAATCATAGACAAGCGAATGAACACCCTATTCTATTGTTACTCGAGTTCAAATGTCGTTCGATTTATATTAAAAAAACATAACGAATTGGCGTTTCGTATCAATGACTGTTTTAATATCTATAGATACTAGAATAGACACCCCACTTGAATTTGACAGCTGCTCCAAATTTAAACTCATAACCTACTGTTTTCAGGAGGTAATAACTTTACATCTCCATTAATTTCTGATGGTTGGTAATGCTGGTCATTATCTACGGTTTCTGGACGCGTTTTAGAGCACTTATGATATGTACGTAGATAAATATATATTACAGGACATTGTTACACAAATTGACTGAAACACGCTGTAAGCTTAAATGCTTGTGTTGTGATCAGCCAACAATACATATAATATACTAATTCTTAAATACATATATAAAACACCCATCACAAATGAATCACGTGGAGAAACTCCAACTACTCCGAGCATAGCTCTCTCCATAGCTCGTTGAGCGACTTTGAGCTTTAAGATGAGGTCGATAGTGAAAGACCACGTTTTGGGGCCGTAAGACATCACTGGTAACACATGT
Source organism: Grapholita molesta (assembly GCA_022674325.2). Lineage (NCBI taxonomy): Eukaryota > Metazoa > Arthropoda > Insecta > Lepidoptera > Tortricidae > Grapholita > Grapholita molesta. Next base: position 1,056,428 of record CP053141.2, on the reverse strand, counting down.
TGATTGAAGGCTTTTGTCTTTAGGCACTGAGGTGTGTTGGAAAAGATATTGCGTAGTATCCCAAACTCCACCTAGTTGGAGTCAGCACTCCAAAACCTCATACCGCATCAAAATTTCGCAACCTACGTGTTCAGGTATACGTAATAGTCTACAAGATCCTGACTAAAGGCCATTACTCCTGCGATCACTCAGGGCACAAGAATGGGACCGCATTTTATCATATTACACTTTGACGCGATTGTACATAATACCAACCCAGTTTTTCGTAACACTTACGAAGAAGAAATGTAGTTTAAGATGACAATAAATATTACAGGGCATCCTCACACAAACTGATTGTAGGGTTAGAACCGGTGTAGTTTTTATTTTTCTTCTTTTGTATACTCGACGTGTAAAAGTGCCCTTGTGGCCTACTTACTGAATAAACGTTTGAGTTTGAGTTTGACTGAGCCCCATGGTAAGCTCAAGGCTTATGTTGTGGGTACTCAGCCAACGATATATATAATAAACAAATACTTGGATACAACGAAAACCGCCATGCTTGAGCAAATACTTGTGCTCAACAAATAAATAAATAAATAAATAAATAAATAAATAAATATTTCGGACATTCTTACACAAATCGAACTAGTCCCACGGTAAGCTCAATAAGGCTTGTGTTGCAGGTACTAGACGACGATATATATAATAAATAGATACATATAAATACTTAAATACATAGAAAACACCCATGACTCAGGAACAAATATCTGTGCTCATCACACAAATAAATGCCCTGACTGGGAATCGAACCCAGGACCTTCGGCTTCATAGGCAGGGTCACTACCCACTAGGCCAGACCGGTCGTCAAAAAGCAAGTTATCGCATTCCATGAAACATTTTTATATATCTTCAAAAGATTTACGATCAGGTGCGTTATTAGGAATTATTGCTGGTATGAAAGTCATATATTACACTTACTACGCAAAGGTTAGTTCAGATTTTGGGGTCATAATAATAATATTTTCATCTCTCACGCTCGTAAAGATTTCCGTGCGTGGACGACATAAAATCGCTTTTTTAGCTCAAGTGTAAAAACTTTTTTCTTCTAAGACTAAGGCTCAACAGCCTAACAGTCAAACTATATTGCACAATTTGACTAAGCAGTAACCGGTCTGGCCTAGTGGGTATAGTGACCCTGCTTATGAAGCCGATGAGCCTGGGTTCGAATCCCAGTCAGGGCATTTATTTGTGTGATGAACAAGACATTGTGTTGTTTTGTATATATTTAAGTATATATACGTAATGACATATACCAAGAAGGATAAAATAGAAAAATTTGACAGGTCCAAGCGGTACTCGTATAGCACAATTGGTAGTGCACTGGGCTAGTGATCCAATGGTTGTGGGTTCGAATTCCGCTGCGAGTCAAATTTTTATATTTTTTCTTTCGATTCAAATACACAATCTCTTTGTAGACGAGGTAGTGTTTGCTATCTCGCTAGCAGGATTGAAATTGGAACTATCAATTGCAATTCGAATGGCTAATGGCGGTAACGTTGAATTATGCCTCTCGGGATCCGGAATGGAGATAATTTATGACAATTGAGGATCGCCATAGACTATAGACGTGGGGTGGTAAAACCCGATAAGTCTAGGTAACCGTATTTTGTAATCGTTACGTACTGGGAGTTTACAGAAACTACACCCAATTAACGCGAGTTGTAGAAAAGTTTTGGTTTGTCAGTTTTTTGACGATAAAAGCATTAAATCTGCATGGAAGTAGTTATTTGTTATACAAGGGTTTCAAAGCACGAGAGGGGAACACACTTTACACTCATTCCCATTTCAGCCGTATGCAGTCCACTGCTGGACATAGGCCTCCCACTAATTGTATCATCTTGAGGGTAGTTACCATAGTCGCCACGCTTGGCAGGCGGGTTGGCGACCGCAGTAGCTGTAGATTGGGTTTCAACGGACGCTGCGGCCCGTCCGTAGGATTTTTCCCTTTGTCGCCTCTTACGACACGCCGCGGAAGGAGATGGAGTGCTATTCTAGTCAGCCGGAACACAGTTTGCTACCGAGTAAAACACACAACTTTCACCTCACTACCGCGAGGAAAAAAAACTCTAAAACTTTAAAAATATATTCTAAATTATTGACATCCATTATTTATAATTCAAAAACACTAAATTAAAGAACATTCAACCAGTTAAACATCAAAAAAACACTCGACTCGAATAACCAATGTGTATGAAACTACTTTGCAGTCTTGTGAATGAAATGCAACTTCGCTATCTATTTTTAAAGAATAAAACAGTTCTTTCCGAGCTGAGGTGAAAATATATTTTTTCCTTTTTTTGTCACTGGTAAGGGCCTGCACGGCCTGTCTTGCAGCAGGAGCGCTGGCCGCATCTCGCGGCACGCCAGCCTCAACGATATCCTGCGGCGGGCCTTTACTAGTGCCGGAGCACCAGCAGTCCTAGAACCTGCGGGCCTGGCCAGAAACGATGGCAAGCGGCCGGACGGCATGACCCTCGTTCCTTGGAAGTTGGGAAGACCTCTTGTCTGGGACGCCACATGTGTGGACACTTTTGCGCCTTCCCACCTTCCAAGGACCTCGGTCAATGCTGCTGCAGCAGCTGAGGCAGCAGAACAACTCAAGCGGCTCAAATATGCAGTTATCGATTCTGGCTGCATATTTGAGCCTTTTGGAGTTGAAACCCTTGGCTCATGGGGACCCGGAGCTCACATTATTTTTAAGGAGCTAGCTAAGCGCCTTGTGGATACCACGGGTGACCAGAGGGCTGGCTCATTCCTTGCGCAAAGAATTAGCATCGCTATTCAGCGCGGGAATGCTGCTAGCCTTCTGGGTACCCTTCCATGCGGCGCTGAGTTAGCTCCTATTTTTTATTTGTAAATATCTGTATATACCTTGTTTTAGTTTTCTTTAGTCCTTAGTTTTATTTTAATTCTAGTTTATTTTTTTTTTTTTAAGTTTATTTATATTGTATTACCAAATAAATATTTTTTTGGCATTGTACTATAGCTTATAATATAGATTATGAAACGATCACCAAATCTAAGTATTTTTTTATGACAAAGGTGGCAAACGAGTAGACAGATTGCCTGATGGTAAGCAATTACCGTCGCCCATAGGCCGCAACGCCAGGTTAGTCACGAGCGCGTTGCCGGCCTTTAACGGGAACCTTACTCACCATCAGGAACACAACACTACATACTTGAAAGGTAGCAGTGATATTATGGCTGTGGTCGTCTGTAAGGAGGTACTTCCCCAGTCGGGCTGTTCCAAACTCAAGCGTGATGGTCATCGCTGTGCCCTACCTCTCATTGTTGGACGTAGTTTAAGGACATACCCGGGTCCAGATTTATAGAAATTCATCGCCAAGCGTTGCGATAATGGCAACTCCCCCAAAATGATACATCATATTTGTGGGAGCCGTATGTCCAGCAGTGGACAGATTATTGTTCAAATAAATTCCGTTCAAATCCTACTGCATTTATAAATATACAATTTAACACACTCAACTTAAAACATTTCATATTAAAACAGAAATAAGTACTTAAAACGTAAAACTAACTTTGAATATACCTAGTTTTTAAAAGCACATTTCAAAGCTTTTAGTGAGTTTATATTTTATACGCAGTATTTCATATTAAAATTCACATTACTCTCGAAGCTAACTTTACTGAAATAAATTTGATATTAAATTAAACAATTTTTCAATAAAATATTTTATGCAAATATTTGCTACTAGCGGCCCGCCCGGCTACGCTCGGGTGCAATCCTGATACTAAATATACCTTCGACAGAATCTCATTATAAACGACATTTTAAATCTATAACATCTTCGGAAATATTCATTTAAATTACATGCTGTAAACGGCCATATTGATCTATATTAAATGAATAAACGAACTAGTATAAAAACGGGTGCAGCGGCGGAAAGCGCCGAAATATAAGAGCCTGGGCAGAGAGTATCATTTTGTACCGTTTGGCGTAGAAACGATAGGTCCTTGGGGTCCCAGCGCGCACAAACTTTTTGCAGAAATCGCGAAGCGTCTGGTTGATGTAACTGGTGACCGAAAAGCTGGCGGCTTCCTCGCACAACGTATCAGTATTGCGATACAACGAGGAAATATCGCCAGCATCCTTGGTAAAATGCCTCAAGGGCCTTTTTTAGATTTTATACTGTAACTAGTCAAGTACTTGTAGTTATCATTATAGTACGATTGTAATGTCTGTAAATGAAGTATTGCTTAAACTCACTTCGTAAGTAAGCCATTTCTCCCGTAAAATGTAAAGGATAAAAAATGGTTATTGTGGGTTATCTTTAAGTACGCTTAAATCGCTGAACCAATCCGGAAGAAATTTGGTATGGAGAGAGTTTAAGCTACGAGATAGTACATAGGATAACTTATCCAGCAACCATACTTTAAAGACGGGCATGGCTGGCCGACGAAATCGCTTAATTAGTTTTCACTAAATGTGCTAATATTTAACAAGTATATAGGTAATAAATGTATGTAATACAATGACAATAAAACCTTGGTTGTTTTTTTAAGTGCTTAATTGCGAAGCTATGACGGTAAATGGGTATTGTGAAAAAAAACTATTCACCCCAAATATAGATTAATGCTCTAATAGAAATAGAAATTATTGATTCGAGACATACACAGAAATTTTGGACCCGGGTATGTCCTTAAACTACGTCCAACAATGAGAGCTAGGGCACAGCGATGACCATCACGCTTGAATCTGGGGCAGCCCAACTGGGGAAGTACCTCCTTACAGAAGACCACAGCCATAATAGCACTGCTACCTTTCAGGTATGTAGTGTTGTGTTCCTGATGGTGAGTAAGGTTCCCAGAGCTCCAACCCCCCTTAAAGGCTGGCAACGCGCTTGTCGTTGGCGTTGCGGGTGCCCATGGGCGACGGTAATTGCTTACCACCAGGCAATCCGTCTGCTCCTTTGCCGCCTATGTCATAAAAAAAATAAAAATAATAATAACAGAAGACAGAAAGATACATAATTAAAAGATATTTGACGACCGGTCTGGCTTAGTGGGTAGTGACCCTGCCTATGAAGCCGAAGGTCCTGGGTTCGATTCCCAGTCAGGGCATTGATTTGTGTGATGAGCACAGATATTTGTTCCTGAGTCATGGGTGTTTTGTATGTATTTAAGTATTTATATGTATCTATTTATTATATATCGTCGTCTAGTACCTGCAACACAAGCCTTATTGAGCTTACAGTGGGACTAGGTCGATTTGTGTCAGATAGTCCCGAAGTATTTATATGTCACGAAATGGTCCCTCCAGCATGAAGCTGGTGTGGTAACCAGCGCTGGTCTTCCGTAGGAACCATTAATAGCGTTTGCCCTACTTCGCACAAGAATAATTACTAAATAACTAAAACTATTACAAGTCGACAAGTTAGAAATAGTTGACTAACACAATTATTGAGTTTCGGTTGAGACGAGGTTATGTTACAGAATGGGAATCAACTTTGGTCATAGCCAACACATACATTTCAGCCGTATGCAGTCCACTGCTGGACATAGGCCTCCCACAAATACGACTCGTATCATCTTGGGCCATAGTCGCCACGCTTTTTTTTTTATGACGTAGGCGGCAAACGAGAAGACGGATTGCCTGATGGTAAGCAATTACCGTCGCCCATGGGCACCCGCAACACCAGGGGAGTCACAAGCGCGTTGCCGGCCTTTAAGAGGGGTTGGAGCTCTGGCAACCTTACTCACCATCAGCAATACAACACTACATACCTGAAAGGTAGCAGTGCTATTATGGCTGTGGTCTTCTGTAAGGAGGAGGTACTTCCCCAGTTGGGCTGCCCCAGATTCAAGCGTGATGGTCATCGCTGTGCCCTACCTCTCATTGTTGGACGTAGTTTAAGGACATACCCGGGCATTGGCAGGCGGGTTGGAGACCGCAGTAGCTGAAGATCGGGTTTCGACGGACGCTGCTGCCCGTCCGTAGGATTTTTTCCCCTGTCGCCTCTTAAGACACCCGCGGGAAGAGATGGGATGGTGCTATTCTAGTCAGCTGGCATCACACGGCAAATATAGCAAAATAGGGCATAGCCATCAATGTACAGCCGTCATCAGAAATATCGGAGCTGTGTTCAGGCATTTGTGGTCACAAATATCTGAACAACGCCTCTATTGTCAAGGCAATAAAGTGCATATTCAGATATTTGTTGTTTTGTTGCATTGTAGAAAGTATAAATTAACCGCCTAGCATTTAAATCATCAATTGTATGTACTGTGAGATCATTTAAATGACACAGTTCAGGTAAAAAAGCATATCAAAGTATGTCTATTTTGTGAAGTTAAAATTTATACGTTATTATTTTTACTTTTATGTTCCAGTAGTTTTAGTTATATCTTGTAATAAACTGTTTAATATGTTTTCTTTTGGGACTACGCATAATTATGTACATTAAGATTTGATGTATCACTGTTTTGAAAAAAAAAGTCCCGCCGTATTAGTTTCTTGCCGGTATCTTCTCGAGCCAGAGGTGTAGGTTTACAACCGGTGGTAGATTTTTCTTTGACGTTCATAAGTGTATGTAATGTGCCTAAATTGCCTTTTTATTTAATACAACGACGGTGGCAAACAAGCGTACGGCCCGCCTGGTGGTAAGCTGTTACCGTAGCCTATGAACGCCTGCAACTCCAGTGGATTCACATGCATGTAGCCTACCCTTTAAGAACTTATACACTCCTTTTCTGAAGAACCTCATACTGTAGTCCCTAGGGAAAACCTCTTAATTTCATATAAAGGTCCATATTTAATATTAGTCTCTGGCACATCCGTATGGCGCCAACTTTTACTAACTAATTGGCACCATAGAAAGAACTTTACCCATGTCATCATCATCATCACAGCCACAATACGTCCACTGCTGAACATAGGCCTCCCCCTTGGATCTAAACATGTACTGGTTGGAAGCGACCTGCATCCAGCGTCTTTGCCCATATGTTTTTTTTTTTTTTCGGACATAGGCGGCAAACGAGCAGACGGATTGCCTGGTGTTAAGCAATTACCGTCGCCCATGGGCACCCGCAACACCAGGGGAGTCACAAGCGCGTTGCCGGCCTTTAAAGGAGGTTGGAGCTCTGGGAACCTTACTCACCATCAGGAACACAACACTAGACAACGACAACACGCCTCTGAGTTTAGGTATATTAATGAAACAAGACACCAGGCGGTACCGCGAACATCGGAGTTCGTATATTCTAGTTTTGGTTGGGTACGTCCAACAATGAGAGGTAGGGCACAGCGATGACCATCACGCTTGAATCTGGGGCAGCCCAACTGGGGAAGTACCTCCTCCTTACAGAAGACCACAGCCATAATAGCACTGCCACCTTTCAGGTATGTAGTGTTGTGTTCCTGATGGTGAGTAAGGTTCCCAGAGCTCCAATCCCCCTTAAATTCCGGAAACGCGCTTGTGACTCCCCTGGTGCCCATGGGCGACAGTAATTGCTTACCACCTTTTTTCCGTCTGCTTGTTTGCCGCCTATGTCATAAAATAAAGTATCTTTCTCTCTTACTTCAATTAAGACGTCATGGGAGTAACAGAGACAATCGCTCGAAATTTATATTCACGGTTTATATTAATTAAACAAGACACCAGCTGACAGCGCGTAACAAATTAGTATGTACAGTCAGCAGCAGAAGTGGCTTAGCGTTTGAGGTGTTCAAAATGAGGTCAACACATCTCTATTGTCAAGAGAATAAGAGCGCGTGTAGGTCATTTTGAACACTTCAGACGCTTAGCCACTTCTGCTGCTGACTATACATCCACCTGTGTCGGTAATTAAAACAATACACCGAGGAGCAGGTACACTGGCGGCCCGTGAATTCATTAAGAGTGCTCCTTTTAAGTGTACACCAGTGTAAACATATATTTTCAAAAACGTAAATGTAAAATTAGGCCAAGTTTGATAAACAGCGATCGGTTATTTGGATTCTCCCTCGCGGGATATCATTGATATCATGAGCACTTTTTCAGCTAGGTTACTAGTTGATAGATATTTCGGGCATGTAACGCGACGTGGAGAGAATGGCATGGAGAGACTTGTTGTTCACTTGACGTTCCCCGATGGGTTGGACGGATCAGATAAAAGCCCTTACCAACACCACACTTAACATATGTGCCAGAGAAGCAACTACCAGGGAGAACTGGTGAAAAATTGTACGTGGTTCTACGTGACCACGACTCTGTCAAGAGTAATGCGACGAAGAAGAAGAGACTATTTGGTATCTACCAACTAACTGTATTAATAGGTACGCCTAAATACATAAAACTGATAAAAAGCGTAAAGTAGCAAATCGAACACTTAGTCGTCCTCCCGGGATATCAAGTAGAACAGTTAATATAGATACAACAGTTTTTCGCGATACCGAACAAATCGTTCAAAAATAAAATAAATTTAAATTGTATGTAAGGGATTTTTTTATATTTTACATGGCAACTAGAAAAAAACCGTGTCTTATCCAAATAGGCGATCATTGTTAATAAAGTTCACTAACGCAAAACTAACGTGAGATTCAAACAGAAAAAAAAAGAATAAAAGCGGGTAACTCACATTTTATAAGTCGAATATTGCTCTACATCTCTCACTTCGTAACGAAGAGCATAATCATGAGCCGTTCACGTTGGCTTGTTATGTTGTGAAACATGTCGAGCAATATTCGACTTATAAAATGAGTTACCCGATTCTATACAATGGGTAAAATTCACTGACAGGTAAACAAGAATTTTCCAAACCAAACAGCTTTGGCGAGCAACAAAAGTCATTTTTTCTCCTATCATGCTCGAAAGAACACAAAAAATCCAAATAAAAATAATAATTGAGAATACAACATTAAATTCCGCCGGAAGATCAGCGCTGACTCTCGGGTCAGCTTTTATGCTGTGGCTGGTCCATTTCGTGGTAATTTAATTTACACTTTTTTTTAAATAGTAATTGTATTTATGTTACATTTTTGTAATTTTAATGTATTTTTTTATGACATAGGCGGCAAACGAGCAGACGGATTGCCTAGTGGTAAGCAATTACCGTCGCCCATGGGCACCCGCAACACCAGGGGAGTCACAAGCGCGTTGCAGGCCTTTAAGGGTGGTTGGAGCTCTGGGAACCTTACTCACCATCAGGAACACAACACTACATAGCTGAAAGGTAGTAGTGCTATTAAATATGGCAGTAGTCTTCTGTAAGGAGGAGGTACTTCCCCAGTTGGGCTGCCCCAGATTCAAGCAAAAGTTTATCACAAATAAAACCTTGGCTCGCCACTCTACCGTGCACGTTCGTAAATATGGCACCAATTGTTTCGGTCACCGAGTCGGAATATTAATATTTGTGTATTGTACACAAAAAGTAATTTTGTCACGAATACTTTCCATGCCTGTTTCCGTACTTATTCAATGGTTGGTCCCATGAAACGCTATGACAATTAAAGTAATTAATTTGAATTTTTTTTTTATACAACGACGGTGGCAAACAAACATACGGCCCCGCCTGGTGGTAAGCAGTTAACGTAGCCTATGGACGCCTGCAACTCCCGAGGATTCACATGCGCGTTGCCTACCCTTTTTGCATTTAATATGCATGCAAAACCCAAAAAAACTCCAATTGTATTTGTTTGTTCCCCTCCAACTTTGACAGTTCTGAAGGTTCCAGTTTGGAGGGGAATAAAAATATGTGAGACTATGACAAGGACGGACGAAAATAGCGCCGTCTCTGCCATGGAAAGTTACATATCGTGGTATTATTATTTGCACGCTCCGTCTAGTTAAATAATAGACATATCATTAACCTAGACGGAGCATGCTAATAATAATACCACAAAGGTGCCTTTAGCTTGGTTAGCTTGTGGTGGCCAGTACGATTTTCGAATGTTCTACTTCGATTTTCAACTCGGTGCGTTAGCGAGGCTCGCCCGCGCCCGCCGCCGCCGCCGCGGGGGCAAGTGAGCTGTACTTCGCGAATTTAGACTTTAAACCCATAGCAATAAGAGCTATGAGAAGTCACCTTACTTTAATCACTAGTGGATAAAATGCGTTTTTACCCTCTCTTATTAAAGGATAAACATGCGCTTTACGAGCTAGTGAGGGGAAAAACTATTTAATGTTAACTAACTTACAACTCAATTTTGAAGCAGATATATTTTGTTGTTCCGGCATTGACGACCGGTCTGGCCTAGTGGGTAGTGACTCTGCCTATGAAGGCGATGGTTCTGGGGTCTAATCCGAATCAGGGCATTTATTTGTGTGATGAGCACAGATATTTGTTCCTGAGTCATGGGTGTTTTCTATGTATTTGTATGTATCTATCTATTATATATATTGTCGTCTAGTACCTACAACACAAGCCTTACTGAGCTAACCGTAGGACTGCGAGTAGGTCGATTTGTGTAAGATTGTCCCGAAATATTTATTTATTTATTATTCCGATTTAATTCCGCCATCTCCGTTCCACCACCGGACGTCCAGGCGAGGGGAGCAGTTTCATAACGTAAGGATGAAACCGTAATAAATAAATAAATGTTTCGGGACAATCTTACACAAATCGACCTAGTCCTACGTTGTGAATATTCCATTCATTCGCACGAAGCGATTCGCTTCTACCTTCCTAATGCGGACTGCTAGGGATTGGAATTCGCTCCCTTCGTCTGTATGCCCGGAAAGATAAAATTTGTTTCTCTTCAAGGCAAGAGTGAATAGGCTGTTACTGAACCAGCGTGCTACACCCTCGACCTCGTCGACACTTACCATCAGGTGCGACTGAGCTCAAACGCTGGTCAGTCTTGTTAAAAAAAAAATACCCACGGCTCATAAGAACCTGGAGTCCGCTTGGTAACTCCCATGATTTGGGGTAGTTTTACGAAAGCGACTGCCATTTAACCTTCCATCCCAGAGCGCGAGAGATTAGTCCTAATTCCTCATTATATCTTCCTTCACCGAATACAGACTGGTAAATATCAAATCACAAGATCCTAAAAACTCATTGGCAGCTATAAAATCGGGTTTGAACCTGCGACCGCCGGATTGCAAGTCGCACGCTCTTGGGGTGCAGGGCTGGTGGACCTCCTCGTGGTGCACCCTGGGAGGGGGAGGATAGACGCTCAATTGCGCGTTGCTATCTTCCCTCTGCTAACTACCAGCCAGCGCGGCGGGTCTAGCAGCCACAGTATGTGGCTGCTAGGTGGGTTTTGACCTCCCGTCGGGCAACCCGTAACCCGCATTGAGCGGCCCGGGGGCGCTGCTCACTGAGAGTAGTGCCGCGTGGAGACAACCACTATAATAAATCCCCAATCCCAAGGTGAGCGGACCGTGCCGATGGGATGCATGACTGGAGGGAGTCCAGTGCCAAGCGTGCGGGGGAGCCTACCCCCGAAAAAAAGGACGACGATGTGGAGCATTGGAGTGGAAAAAAAATATGACAATGACGGCTGATTATAAAATGTGTCCCCCCTGGCGGGTCTCCGAATGGAGGAAACCCGCCCGTTCGTGTTAGCGAACGGCTGCCCTCTGTACTCAGGGGTGGGCAATAATCGCCTCGTAGACCGGCAAGGTGCCGGTTTCCGTAAACACAACCTTGGCTCTTCGCAATTGGATTTGGATTTGCACACTACTTCGGATTCACAAACTGTTGTTTGGAAGGTGAAGGACTGCGACCTGATGTCGTACTCCAACATCACTGACATTGGCGGGTATAGTCCCCTTAGACTACGAGGCGGAGGTAATCCCTCAACTCCTTCAGGGTCTAAAAATAAAGATTTAGGGGGGGGAGACGAGTTTTTCGCCGCAAAGGATGGCAATGCGGCCCGAGGGGCACCGCTATCGGAGGGAGAGGACTCCCAGGGCCCCGGTGACCACAGGGGCATGGCTGGTGCCAAAAGGTCCAACCCCTATCTTAAGGAGGACATCGGGGAACTAGTTCAGGGCCCGAAGGTGAACTCGGCGTGGCGAGGGAGGAAAACCGGCGGGGTGGGGAAATCATCTCAAAATTAAAATAAGGGGGGGCGGGCAAAGTCCCCGGAAAGTCCCCGCGGGCACTTATGTCGGGATGGCGGCCGCCCGCGCCAAGCTACTAAACGATAGGACCGACACAGAGAATGAGGACGAGGACGAGGAGGCCATGGATGGGGACAAGTGGAGCGAGCGCCGGAGTTCTCCATGTGGGGGTGACGAGGACCCCATCGACGTAGCTTGCCGAGCCGCCAAGACGGTCTTGACGCAGACGGCCAAGTCGTCAAATATTAACGGGTGTGTGAGGGGCGCCATTAATGCTGCCTGCCGTGAAATTATGGCTGCTATGGAGCAGCTACAGACGCGGCAGGAGAGCGAGGAGATCCGCTCCTTAAAGGCGGATAACCACAGGATGCGGCAGGAGCTCTCTCAGATGAAAGCGGAGACTAAAGCGCTCCGAAGGGCGTTCTCAGAAAGGGAGAAAACGCCGCACTTCCCCACCCAGGAGCCTATAGGAGGCTCGGATGTAACGTCGGAGGTGGCTGCGCTCCTTACCTCCTTCAAGGAGGACTTCAAGAGGGAGCTATTCGTTTCCCTGGGGAGGATGGTGAACGACAGGTTGGAGGACATTAAAAGCCGCCTCCCCCCGGAACCCGTTCTCCGTCCCCCACTGGAAGCGGACAAGAGGAGGGCAGCAGCAGTGCAGGCTAGCGAGCAGGCCGCTCTGTCGTTGAGCTCGCAGCCGCAGCCGCAACCGCAGCCGCAGCCACGGCCGAGAGCAAAGGGAGCCCAGTCAGGGTCCAGCCTAATGCCGCCGGCGAGACCTGCACCAGCCCCGCGGACTAAAAACAAGGCAGGGGGAACGAAGAAACTGACGCCAACCCCCACCCCCCCTCCGCCGGCAGCCTCACAACCATAGTCTCCCGGGGATGAGTGGACGGAAGTGGTCAAACGAGGGAGCAAGCCGAGAACACCAGCGGGCAGACGAATGACGAAAACCGCCCAGCCGGCTCCGGTGCCCAAAAAGCTGATGGTGCCAAAAACGGCCGCTGTGGTAGTTGCCCTTAAACCTGAGGCCAAGGAGTCCTATGCCTCCATCATGATGAGGGCCACTAAGGCCATCCAGCTCCAGGACGTCGGCCTGGATCACGTAAAGGTGCGCAAGACGGCGGATGGGACCCGTGTCTTCGAAGTGGCTGGAGGAGACAATGGCCGTTCTGCCGATGCCCTGAGGGATCGCCTGCAACAGGAGATAGGAGACGTGGCTAGGGTTTATAGACCTGTGAAGATGGCACGTCTCCGGCTCTCTGGGCTAAACGAGGCGGCGACTCTGGAGGTTGTAGCGGCAGCAGTCGCGGCTGTGGGAAAGTGCGCGTCGGCGGATGTCAAGGTGGGCGACATCCGCATGGGGTATAATGGCACTGGCGGGGCCCTAGTCCAATGCCCTATAGACGTGGCGAGTGCGGTAGTTGCAGCCAAGCAGCTCAACATCGGGTGGTCGATGGCCCGAGTTGAGACATTGAAGCCGGAGGCACTGAGGTGCTACAAGTGCCTGGGTGTTGGGCATACCAGGGCGACGTGCCCCGTGACTATAGAGAGAGAGGACCTGTGCTTCCGCTGCAGCAAGCCGGGACACAAAAGCACGGACTGCCAAGCGGAAGCCCCCTTTTGCGCAGTCTGCCACCAGGCGAAGCTGCCAGCGGGACACAGAATGGCCGGCCTGTCCTGCAACCCCCCAAAAGTAAGAGGGGTCGAGGCCCAAGAGAGGAACCGCTGGGCTGGAGAAACTCCGATCCCTTTAACAGAGGGAACAGTTGAGGGTGCACCCATGGACCTGTAATGCCAGTACAAGCACAATCACACCAAGGTCCATGGGAGGTTCTGCAGTGCAATTTAAACCACTGCGCCCGCACTCAGGATCTGCTCATGCAGAACATGGCGGAGTGGGGTATTGCACTGGCAGCAGTGGTGGAGCCCTACACAATCCCCCCTCGGCCGAACTGGCTGGGGTCCAGGGATAGGAAAGTGGGATTGGTGGTTCCCGTGTCAGGGGAGGTCCTGGCAGCAGTAGAGAGAGGGGAAGGCTATACGGCGGCCAAATGGGGGAAAATAATTGTAGGTGGGGTATATTTTTCCCCCTACAGACCGCTGGATGCCTTCCAAAGATTCCTGGGTGTGCTGGAGGGCGTAGTTCAGTTCGGAGGGCTGGCAGTGTACCCGTCCTGGTATTGGGGGACTTAAAAACCAAGAGCCGGATGTGGGGGAGCCCCGTCACCGACCTCAGAGGAGCTGAGGTAGAAGATTGGGCGGCAGTGCTGGGTCTCACCATCCTCAACCAGGGAAACGCACAGACGTGTGTCCGCAGAAACGGGGGGTACATTGTGGATGTCTCGCTTGCGACCCCTGCCCTGGCGAATCTCGTTGCTGACTGGCGTGTCACTGAGGATGAAGAGACCCTCTCGGATCATAGATACATCCGAATGAGGGTCTCCCCAGCACGCGGAACAATGCTGCCCGGTCCCAATCGACGACGCCCCCGATTCCCGAGATGGTCGACGGCCCGTCTAGACAGGGAAATGGCGGAGGAGGCCGCCATAGTCGAGGCGTGGAGTGCACCCCCACAGGCTCCTGAGGGCATTGATGAGCAGGCTCTCCTCTTCCGCATGTCCCTAACGAGGGTGTGCGATGCATCTATGCCCCGGGCTGGAACCCCCCAAGATAGGCGCCAGGTGTTCTGGTGGCGCCCGGATATAGCCGCCCTCCGCACGGACTGCAATGCCGCTCGAAGGACCTACACGCGCTGCCGGAGGAGACGGCACACCCAAGAAGAGGAGGAGCAAGCGCACATCGCGTGGACGGAGAAGAAGAGGGCTCTCCAGAAGGCCATTGAGAAGGCCAAGAATGAGCGGTGGGAGGAGTTCTTGACGTCCCTTAACAAGGATCCAACAAGGATATAAAATGGTGCGCAATAAACTCCGTAGCGCACCCACCATGGATGCCATGGACCCGCAACTCCTCCAGAGCGTGGTAGAGGGCCTTTTCCCGGAGGCGCCTGACTTTGTCCCACCAGCGATGTCTCCACCAGAGGTGGACCCGGGAGGGCCTCTCGTCGCCCCCCCTATAACTGACGACGAGCACGAGATGGCAGTAGAGCGGGTCAGGGCTACACGTAAAGCGCCGGGACCAGACGGCGTGCCGGGAAGAGTACTGTGGGTGGCCCTAAAGCACCTCGGGGAGCGCCTCAAATCCATAATGGAGAATTCTATGAGAGAAGGGCGTTTCCCAGATCGGTGGAAAGAAGGGCGTCTCTGCCTGTTAAGAAAGGAGGGACGCCCAGCGGACTCTCCCACTGGCTACCGCCCCATTGTGCTGCTGGACGAGGCCGCAAAACTCTTTGAGCGGATCCTGGCCTCCCGAATCCAGCAGCACCTGGAAAGAACGGGCCCGAACCTGAGCGCAAATCAGTTTGGGTTCCGCAGAGGGCGGTCCACGCTGGATGCGGTCAGCGCGCTGAGGAAGTTTCGGGGAGACGGCTGAAGATAAAGGGGAGGAGGCAGTGGCGGTGTCACTCGACATCGCCAATGCATTTGGTACCCTCCCCTATAGAGTCATCGGAGAGGCGCTCCGCTTCCACGGAGTGCCCCAATATTTAAGGCGGACTGTAGAGCACTACCTGACGGGGCGGGTAGTGCTCTACGAACAAAGAGGGGTCCGGCAAGCGAGGGCTATGTCGTGCGGGGTTCCACAGGGGTCCGTATTGGGCCCCCTACTGTGGAACCTGGGGTACGACTGGGTGATCAGGGGGACACAGCTCCCTCGCATGGTCACCCTGTGTTATGCGGACGATACACTGGTGGCCGTGCGGGGGAGAGACTTGGAGGAGGTATTGAGGAGGACAGAGGTGGCGACAGAGCTCACGATACACCGGATTGAGCTTCTCGGCCTCAAGGTCTCCATAACAAAAACGGAGGCCATGGTCCTGGGGGGGCCGAGAGGCTGGAGGGTGCCGGCAAATGCTGCACTGAGGGTCAGCGGCGAATCTGTCCAGATCGGGGCCCACTTAAAATACTTGGGCCTCGTTCTGGACAGGAGGTGGACCTTCGAGGAGCACCTGAAAAGGCTAGCTCCTCGCGTCGTGGGCGCGGCAGCGGCGCTGGGTCGCCTGCTGCCCAATTTAGGAGGGCCAAATGCGCCCTGCAGACGGCTGTTCGCGGGAGTCGTCCGCAGCATGGCACTCTATGGAGCGCCAATATGGGCCGGACGACTCGCAGAAGGCACGAGGGCGCTCCTCCGACGGCCACAGAGGGTGGTAGCTTAGCGGATCGTAAGGGCCTACCGCACCACCTCCCACGCTGCGGCCTGCCTCCTTGCCGGCACCCCGCCCTGGGAGCTGGAAGCGGAGGTCCTCGCAAGCCGGTACCAGAGAAGGGCGGAAGCCAGAGCAAGGGAGGAGGCCCCAGACCCCGTCGAGGCGGAAAGGGAGGAGAGGGCAGCAGCGGAGCGCCTTCGCGAACGATGGAAAGGCGCTCTGGAGGATGCCCACTATGGAGTCCGTACCATAGGGGGCATCCTCCCAGTGATGGAGGAATGGTTGAGGAGGAAGGGAGGGACCCTAACATATAGGGTTACACAGGTGGTGTCCGGGCACGGCTGCTTCGGGCACTACCTGTACAGGATAAGGAGGGAGCCGGACCCGGGATGTAGGGAATGTGGAGACGAGGACGATACTGCCCAGCACACACTCGAAACGTGTAATCGCTGGGCCGTGGAAAGGGCGGAAATGTTGGCGGTCATAGGAGGGATGGATCTCACAGCGTCATAGCGGCGATGCTGGGCAGTGAGAGGAACTGGAAGGCGGTGAGCTCCTTCTGCGAACAAATAATGTCGCAGAAGGAGGCGGCGGAGAGGGAGCGGGAAGATGCGGCCGATGCACTGCCCCTCCGCCGCAGGCGGCGAGGCCGAAGGCGGCTCAACTACGTCCGCCAAGAATTGTAGTAGAGTCTGCAATAAAGGGGGGGATAGAGTCCCTGATTCCCCCGTCCCCCTAGTGCGGATGCCCAGGCAATAAGCCGGGCTGGTCGGGGGGTGTCATGGTCGAATGTATGATCCCATGGCGCCCCCATACAACGAACACGTGGGTGTTTGTCCGGAGTGGGGTTTAGTGGGTAGTCCTCTTCCCTCCCCTCTCGCTAGGAGAGGGAGGCTGACAAGAGGGAGTCCCACATACCCCTATTATGGGACGATGCGTAAATGCATTCTCCACTCCGTAAACAAAAAAAAAAAAAAAGTCGCACGCTCTTACCACTAGGCCATCAGCGCTTTCAGTTACATTAATAAGCTATATATCTACTTTAATACCTCTATAAGCCTGAGAAAAATATGTTATTATCTTTCTCACTCATAAATAATTCATCTTTCATATATTGTGTCTTCCGTTGTCGATGGTAAGCACACGGGCATTATGATAATAGGTTACGTTTAATATCAGATATTTTCGTGGCCTTGACTTATGTACAGTCAGCGTCAGAGATATGTGACCCCCCCTACATAGATTGGTTGTATGCAGGGGGGGTCACATATCTCTGACGCTGACTGTACGTCACGTTTACGTTACTACGTTTTGGTTGTAACTGGTGACCGAAGAGCTGGCGGCTTCCTCGCACAACGTATCAGCATTGCGATACAACGAGGAGCTGCCAGCATCTAGGGACTACAGTATGAGGTTCTTCATAAAATGAGTGTATAGGTTCTTAAAGGGAAGGCAACGCACATGTGAATACTCTGGAGTTGCAGGCGTCCATAGGCTACGGTCACTGCTTACCATCAGGCGGGCCGTATGCTTGTTTGCCACCGTCGTTGTATTAAAAATCCTTGGTTTAATGCCTCAAAAACCTTTTTAGGGTTCCGTAGTCAACTAGGAACCCTTATAGTTTCGCCATGTCTGTCCGTCCGTCCGTCCGTCCGTCCGTCCGTCCGTCCGTCCGTCCGCGGATAATCTCAGTGACCGTTAGCACTACAAAGCTGAAATTTAGTAGTAATATGTATATCAATCACGCCGACAAAGTGCAAAAATAAAAAGTGGAAAAAAATGTTTTCTTAGGGTACCCCCCCTATACGTAAAGTGGGGAGTGATTTTTTTCTTCATTTTAATCCTAACGTGTGATATATTATTGGATAGGTATTTAAAAATGAATTGGGGTTTACTAACATCATTTTTTGATAATGTCAATATGTTAAATAATCGCTCCAGAAGTAAAAAAAAGTGCGTCCCCCCCCTCTAACTTTTGAACCACAAGTTTCAAAAATATGAAAAAAATCTCAAAAGTAGAACTTTACATAAACTTTCTAGGAAAATTATTTTGAACTTGATAAATTCAATGGTTTTTAAAAAAATCTATGTATATATAAATGAATCCCTATTACTCTTGGTCACGATATAACTCGCGAACGGCTTTACCGATTTGGCTAATTTTGGTCTTGAAATATTTATAATAGCTCAGGGAAGGTTTAAACGGTGAAAAAGTATGAAAAAAGATCGAGTAATATACTAAAAAATAAAAATATTGTTCCCCCATACAAA
This sequence comes from Grapholita molesta, assembly GCA_022674325.2. Classification (NCBI taxonomy): domain Eukaryota; kingdom Metazoa; phylum Arthropoda; class Insecta; order Lepidoptera; family Tortricidae; genus Grapholita; species Grapholita molesta. The sequence goes on along the minus strand of CP053141.2, from coordinate 1,037,843 downwards.
CTTATCAACTCGAAAAAACTGTAAGCGCCGCAGGATTGCATATATCTTAGGTTTTTTTGCGAGCAAAATAGGTACATTATATTATTCCAGCACTAAAGTCGTTAAGGCGATAGTTTCTTAGAAATTGTTAATAAATTAGCCCTTATTCCCTAAGATATGGCTGTCAAAATCTCTATTGAATGACAAGACACACTTCCTCACTTCAGGCCCGGTACCGCGAAGATCGAAGTTCGTATATGTCGAGCATTTCTCTTTTACTCCAATTAAGGCGTTAAGATTGAGACAGAGACAATCGTCCGAAATTTACGAATATTATTGTTCGCGGTAGCGCCGCCTTTTTATGTATAATTTCGCGTTTAGTTTTAACCGTAAATAAAAATCTGCACTAATATTCATCGCCCAATTTGACCGTCCCCTCCGTTGTCTTACTACTTCAGATGGGTACTGAGTGTGAGTGAATTAGTGAGACAAATACGAACATTTCCGAGAAAATACGATAGGAAAGGATTATTCACTACATCTGAGCCCCGAGTGTAAGTTTTTAACGTAACGAAACGTCATCATTAGCGTTAGTTACCCATATTACATCAGTATCACTTACGCATTCGAGACATTTTTTACGTCAAAAGAAACTTACACTTGAGCCTCTGTACCTACTTTAAGCTCGCGCGCATAGTTTACTTAATTTGCCGATAGATGTCGCTGGGTGGTTATCACTCCATGTTACAACCCCTTCTTACTACTCGTGGTGGGACTGAAATTGACAACATTTTTTTGAATTTTCCATGTATAGTTGGGATCTATAACTCTTTCTTTAGTTGTCAGCGTTCTTTGTGGGCCCGTTTTTAGGGTTCTGTACTTAATATTAATATGTCAACAACAATGTATCAAATAGCCCATTTTTAACTCTTAAGTGGGAACACTTACTGTGACAGACGAAAAGCTACGGAACCCTACACTGAGCGTGGCCCGACACGCTCTTGGCCGGTTTTTTTAATATAAATCGAACGACATTAGAACTCGAGTGACAATAGAATAGGGAGTTCATTCGCTTGTCTATGGTTTAAAAAAATATTTGACTGAGATACGAAATACGCAACGCCGCCATTCCAAGCTGTCATTTGTTTTGTTCGTTGACTTTTTAATGTTTCAAGTAACACTAGTAATACTGCAGGTCATGTCCCTACGGTTCCTGTACCCATCTTAAAACATTTATGATATGTGTGTAGATAAAGTAGTGTATGCAACTATACATAATTAGGCATTACAACAATCGTGTAATGCCTAAATGCCGTTTCATAAACCCACACTCTTGTTGTAATGCCCTTCATTGTGCACAGATAGATAAACTACTATTCACCTCGGTCTTACACTTTATGCCCTCACCATAAATTTATTTTGCTCTCATGTGAATCCTAATATTATAAATGTGAAAGTAACTTTCTCTGTCTGTTACCTCTTCACACTTAAACCGCTGAACCAATTGGGATGATATTTGCAAAGAGTTTGAGCTACGAGAAAGGACATAGGATAATTTTTATCCCGCAACCATTTTTTTCTTTTGTTTTTTATGACATAGGCGTCAAACGAGCAGACGGATTGCCTGATAGTAAGCAATTACCGTCGCCCATGGGCACCCGCAACACCAGAGGAGTCACAAGCGCGTTGCCGGCCTTTAAGGGGGGTTGGAGCTATGGGAACCTTACTCACCATCAGGAACACAACACTACATACCTGAAAGGTAGCAGTGCTATTATGGCTGTGGTCTTCTGTAAGGAGGAGGTACTTCCCCGGTTGGGCTGCCCCAGACTCAAGTGTGATGGTCATCGCTGTGCCCTCTCATTGTTGGACGTAGTTTAAGGATATTACCCGGGTCCAAAACTAACATACTTTAAAGACGGGCATGGCTGGCCGATGAATTCGGGATGAAAAGCTAGTCTTTGTAATATATGTGACATTATCTATGAAAAGGGACCTTATTGTCGATGGCGCTTATGTCGTTGTTCAAGACGATACAATACAAACGCAACGCGATTCGACGTAAGTGCCATCGACAATAAGGTCCCTTTTGTTAGATAATGACACATATAATGAATCCATTATATGGTTTAATACAAGTAGACAATCTAATACGTAACATTGGATGTATTTGTCCAATACGGACGGACACTAATTGGAATTTCATGTAAATTTAAATTGATACAAATTGATTATATATTACACAATTGTATTTTGAATATTAATGCTAATTTCATGCCTCATATTGCATTAAAAGGGTTTTACGACCGGGAATTGCTTACCATCAGGCAATCCGTCCGCTCATTTGTTACCTTTGTCATATAAAAAGATAAAAAATAGAATAGAACTAAACTAAAGTATGATGATAACATTACTAATCGGATTTGAAAAGTAAAGTGTTTAATTCAGATGTTTTTTAGGGTTCCGTAGTCGACTAGGAACCCTTATAGTTTCGCCATGTCTGTCCGTCCGTCCGTCCGTCCGTCCGCGGATAATCTCAGTGACCGTTAGCACTACAAAGCTGAAATTTGGTAGTAATATGTATATCAAGCACGACGACAAAGTGCAAAAATAAAAAGTGGAAAATTTTTTTTTCTTAGGGTACCCCCCCTATACGTAAAGTGGGGAGTGATTTTTTTTTTCATTCTAATCCTAACGTGTGATATATTGTTGGATAGGTATTTAAAAATGAATTGGGGTTTAGCAACATCATTTTTTGATAATGTCAATATTTTCAGAAATAATCGCTCTAGAAGTAAAAAAGTGCGTCCCCTCTAACTTTTGAACCACAAGTTTCAAAAATATGAAAAAAATCTCATAAGTAGAACTTTAGATAAACTTTCTAGGAAAATTATTTTGAACTTGATATGTTCAATGGTTTTGAAAAAATCTATATATATAAAAATGAACCCCTATTTCTCTTGGTCACGCTATAACTTGCAAACGGCTTTACCGATTTGGCTAATTTTGGTCTTAAAATATTTTTAGTAGCTCAGGGAAGGTTTAGACGGTGAGAAAGTATGAAAAAAGTTCGAGTAATATACTAAAAAACGAAAATATTGTTCCCCCATACAAACTTATCAACTCGAAAAAACTGTAAGCGCCGCAGGATTTCATACATCTTACGCGTGTTTGGTAAAATGGTCTCTGCTTTCACTCGAGAAAGACGGAAGCGCCGCAGGATTGCATATATCTTAGGCTTTTTTGCGAGCAAAATAGGTACTTTATATTATTCCAGCACTAAAGTCGTTAAGGCGATAGTTTCTTACAAATTGTTAATAAATTAGCCCTTATTCCCTAAGATATGGCTGTCAAAATCTCTATTGAATGACAAGACACACTTCCTCACTTTAGGCCCGGTACCGCGAAGATCAAAGTTCGTATATATCGAGCATTTCTCTTTTACTCCAATTAAGGCGCTAAGAGTGACAGAGACAATCGTCCGAAATTTACGAATATTGTTGTTCGCGGTAGCGCCGCCGTTTTTGTATAATTTCGCGTTTAGTTTTAACCTTTTAACCGTAAATAAGAATCTGCACTAATATTCATCGCCCAATGCGACCGTCCCCTCCGTTGTCTTACTACTTCAGATGAGTACTGAGTGTGAGTGAAGTATATAACTCTTTCTAAATAGTTGTCAGCGTCCTTTGTGGGCCCGTTTTTAGGGTTCCGTACTTAATATTAATATTTCAACAATAATGTATCAAATAGCCCATTTTAAACTCTTAAGTGGGATCACTTACTGTGACGGACGAAAAACTACGGAACCCTACACTGAGCGTGGCCCGACACGCTCTTGGCCGGTTTTTTTCATTTTATCTATACTAGTAGTAGCTCTTTCCCACTCAGTTGGATTGACAAACGATATTATCTATATTTTCTTTCATCTCCTCATAATTCATTTACAGCGTGTGATAACTTGTATTATGTCCTTTATTAAGTACACTAGGCGGAACGCGGTTACACATATAATGAGTATCACCTCTCGTCCAATTTAGCTCACTTTGTTATTCCAAATACACTAGAAAACTAGCGAGTCGAGGAGTCAGGATCGTTCAGTCAGCATCGTCATCATCATCATATCATAGGCCAGCAGTGGGATGGACGTCCACGACTGGGCTAATGCATCCCCCAAAACGGACAAAGCGTAACCGGTTTTGCGCCACCGGCATCCAGAGGATTCCCTGTCTGTCTGTTACCTCTTCACGCTTAATCTTTTGAACGCCAAGCACCACTAAAGTGGTAATGTGATGTCGTGCCTGCCACGCCACCGACCACTAAAGTGGCTATGGCGGACGCTGTCAAAGCAATTGTCCTGCTGACAGATAAGGTTTATATTTGTTCTTCACAAGTCATACCATGGCGTTCACGTCACTTTTTGACGCGAGAGGAAAAGCGTTCAAAAGGTTAAACTCCTGAACCAATTGGGATGAATTTTAGTATGGAGAGAGTTTGAGCTACTAGGTAGAGAGTACGACTAGTTAAAGCTAGAAAGGACATAGGATAATTTTTATCCCGCAACCATACTTTAAAGACGGGCATGGCTGGCCGACGAAGTAGCGAGGGAAAGCTATAAGATATATTGCTTTCATATTAATCTAGTTAACCTTTTTTTATAAAAAAAAAATAGAATTTGTGTTTTGTGTGTGCATCTATATTAAGTTTTCACTATTTCATATCGGGTGTTTCCTGTAACAAGAGCAACTTTACGGGTAGGCATCGTTTCTACACCACAAACGTAGCAACATTTGTTCTACGACTTTTGAAAGTAACTTATAGTTTACTAAAAAGATTTTCCAAGTATAATGTATTGTGAAAACTATGAACGTATTGTGACTTGTGACGACCGGTCTGGCCTAGTGGGTAGTGACCCTGCCTGTGTAGCCGATGGGAATCGAACCCAGGATAGGTTCGATTCCCAGTCAGGGCGTTTGTTTGTGTGATGAGCACAGCTATTTGTTCCTGAGTCATGGGTGTTTTCTATGTATTTAAGTATTTATATGTATCTATCTATTATATATATCGTCGTCTAATACCTACCTACAACACAAGCCTTACTGAGCTTATTGTAGGACTAGGTCGATTTGTGTAAGATTGTTCCGAAATATTTATTTATTTTATTTATTTAACTATGAAGTTTGTAGGCTGACAGTAAACGTCAACTAGACTATTGGTCATTGAACATACTATTAAGTTTGATCGAAAAAATCACAAGTAAGAAATTACACATTTTTTAAAGTTGTAGTTAGAACAAATGTTGCTACGTTCGTGGTGTAGAAGCGATCCCTAAAGTTATTGCTTCTATTACAGCGGCGCAACCACGAGAAACGATATTGGTAAATTTCGGACGATAGCCTCTATCACTCTTATGATACCTTAATTAGAGTTAAAGAGAAAGATGCTCGAAATACAAACTTCGATGTTCGCAGTGGCCAGGCCACACGAATATTCGCCAAAATTCGCTAATACGATACGAATGCTTGCTCGGCTCAGGATCCAATCAAGCGAGTTAATAGTAGACCGATCCTTAATACCGGTAATACTTCTATCACCGGTAATACGTGGAATTAGATGTGGATTTATCGGTACTCATTACTAGAGACCGGTAAATGACCGATGCCACTGTTATTAATGTGTTGAGTGAAAGAAATCGCTTTTATGCGGTTATAATAATATGTTCAAAATATATACAGCGTGATCAATCCAAATGGGTCAGTAGGGGGAAGTCAGAAACTATGAGAGATAGCGAAATCTGTTCTTAGGAACCATGGCTTCGATTTTAGATTTAATAATAATGGCATTCAAACTTTTTTTCAATCTCTCATTCATAACCGGGAATCGAAGTCTTGTAAACAATGTTAGGCGTAAATCTGAAAGATTTTTCGTTGATGATGATACGAAACATATATTCATGAGTCACAACGAGTACATTTTAAATATTGTTTAAGTAATTGACTAAAAACCCAACAAAAAGATTATTTGACTTCAATAAGTGTTCAAAATGGTAACCATTATCCTGGATGCAACAAATTAATTCTTCTTAAAAAGTTTGAATGCCATTATTATTAAATCTTAAATCGAAGCCATGGTTCCTAAGAACAGATTTCGCTGTCTCTCATAGTTTCTCATTTCCCCCTACTGACCCATTTGGATTGATCAACCTGTATATTACAAGACATACTTAAGCCATATGAGTATACTCACAACACAAGCCTTCTTGAGCAACCGTTGAGCTCAGTCAATTAGTAAAGTTTTTTGAAAAAGTGGATAAAAATTGAAAATATATGACTTATTTAATTAACCGACCGATTTACCGGCGACCGGTGTGGCCTAGTAGGTAGTGACCCTGCCTATGAAGCCGATGGTCCTGGGTTCACGTCCCAGTTAGGGCATTTATTTGTGTGATGAGAACAGATATTTGATCCCGAGTCATGGGTGTTTTCTATGTATTTAAATTTTAATTTTTATGTACTTAAGTATTCATATGTATCTATCTATTATATATATCGTCGTCTAGTATCTACAACACAAGCCTTCCTGAGATTACCGTAGGACTAGGTCGACTTCTGTAAGATTGTCCCGAAATATTTATTTATTTTTTTATATTTAATACAAGCTGTGCCCTGCGGTGTTCCCGCGGTTTATTTGCAAAAAAACGTAGCCTATGTGTTAATACAGGATGTCAGCTAACTAACTCCATACCATATTTTACTAAAATTTCTCCAGGTGTTTAGACGTGAAGAAGTAACAAACATACACACTCACAATCTTTCGCCTTTATAATATTAGTGTAGATAGTGTACATAGATAAACTCCAATACTCTATTATTTGTTAAGTATTTGTCGCTTAAAACTAAATGTGCCTTATGAACGCGCATTCATTTATGAGCCCTCTTGGTACAGAATAATCGAAGGCACTTAGACCCTTGACCCAACCTCTCCCGTCGTCCCTTATAATACCCATAGCCCTTAAGCTGCCAAGGATTACCATCCACCCAACCGACATAATTATATATATTTCACGACTTACAAAATGCACTTAAACTGAAACATATAAATAAATAAATATTTCGGGACAATCTTACACAAATCAACCTAGTCCTACGGTAAGCTCAGTAAGGCTTGTGTTGTAGGTACTAGACGACGATATATATAATAGATAGATACATATAAATACTTAAATACATAGAACACCCATGACTCAGGAACAAATATCTGTGCTCATCACACAAATCAATGCCTTGAATGGGATTTGAACCCAGGACTATTGGCTTCATAGGCAGGGTCGCTACCCACTAGGCCAGACCGGTCGTCAATCAAGGCAGATATTTTAAAAGACGATCTTAAAATCAGGCAACGCGCTTATGAGTCCTCTGGGTGTGTCCTTAAACTACGTCCAATAACCATACCTAGTCCATACCACGCTTGAGTCTGGAGAAGCCCAACTGGGGAAGTACCTCCTCCTTACAGAAGACCACAGCCATAACAGCACTGCTACCTTTCAGTGTTGTGTTCCTGATGGTGACTAAGGTTCCCAGAGCTCCAACCCCCTTAAAAGCCAGCAACGCGCTTGGGATTTCCCTGGTGCCCATGGGCGACGGTAATTGCTTACTAGAGTGATATTACGACTCGATAGAGTAGTAATATATATCGACATTTTTTTATCGATATCAAATCCCTGTAACTTGCTCCGAATTGTCCCAAGTCTGTTTATAACGAAGTTAACAGACCTTTACTCTCAATCTTTCTGTTAGTCTTTCTCATATTGAATCTAGGTAATGTTCAGGCAAATCTGAGCTGTGAGCAAAGTTGAACTTTCCCGAGCCAGCCTAGTACTTAAACCACAGACTACTACATAGACACCGAATTGCGATATGATTATTGCCTATGCCTATGTCCAGCAGTGGACGTCTTTCGGCTGACATGATGATGATGATAGTAGCTATTTAGGTCCATTAGATGTGGAGGAACTGACGCATATATCATATATCTACACTATCTACATTAATATTATAAAGGCGAAAGTTTGTGAGTGTGTATGTTTGTTACTTCTTCACGTCTAAACGGCTGGAGCGATGTTAATAAAATTTGGAATGGAGTTAGCTGACACCCTGGATTAACACATACTCTATGTTTTTTCCCTTATTAACCGCGGGTAATACCGCGGCCGTGTGATGCCGGCTGACTAGAATAGCACCACCCCATCTCCTCCCGCGGGTGTCGTAAGAGGCGACAAAGGGAAAAATCCTACGGGCGGGCAGCAGCGCCCGTCGAAATCCAATCTACAGCCACTGCGGTCGCCAACCCGCCTGCCAAGCGTGGCGACTATGGAAACTACCCTCCAAGATGATACAAGTCATATTTGTGGGAGGCCTATGTCCAGGAGTGGACTGCATATGGCTGAACTGTAATACCGCGGGGCACAGCTAGTGTAAAGTAAATTTGAAAAAGCTAATAATAATAAGGATTTTTATTTTTAAATTTAGGCACACTTATGAATGTCAAAAAGAGAATTCCGCTTGTATTACAAATTACAAGTGTTCTTGAAATAGGCCCCAGTTCTAACCCTACACCTCTGATCCGAGAAAATTATTACCGGCAAGAAACTCGGCGGGATTTATTTTTTCATTCTGCGTACTACTGACGCGCTTGGTAGGTGACCCGTTATGGAAGGGCCATATAGCTTCTACAAATATCTATGTTTTGTGTGTTTAGATGCAATTAAACTGTGGATTGAAGAGTGACAGGGGAACGTAACCATGGCAACGAGGGTCAAATAGTTGAATGAACCACATAAAAGGGGCTGATTATTTTAAAAAATCTTTAGTTTTTGTTTAATAAGTATATGTCTTGGTTACTTCGTATCTTAGTTAATTACAACTAATGTTGAAATGATAACATATACTTAAGAAAAAACGACGAGGACCTCCGGTGTTCTGACCAGCGCCAGCCGCGATAGCTGGAGATGCGGGTTCAAATCCCGTCTCGAACACCGGAGGTCCTCGTCGTTTTTTCTTAAGTATATGTTATCTATTTCAACTTTTAATTTATATAGTAGTATTACTAAGTACTTAAAAATCAAAGCAAATCAAAATATTTCATACAAAAATAATTTGATTTGTTCTTAGTTACAACTAATGTTAGTAATATAGGAAACTTTATGCCTTGTCCTTACTAATGTGTGTAAAGATTCTTTGTAACACAAGTTTTCTTAATAAAAAAATTAAAATAAAAAAATTACAATATTTTTTTCTGTGATAACAAAAAAAATATATATTTTAATGTTTATCTCTTAAAATTTATTACCATGTAATTTGTTACCATCATATATTTCATTAAACCAATATTCGAGGCTTCTCAAACTTTTTTTTGATGCGTACGCCCTCGGGCCATACTCCATTTTTTTGCGACACCCCGTTTAGCCTAAAACTAACTACCACGGGAGTACCCAGAGGATTCCGGTGGTTTGCTTTCCTCTCGAAACCATGAGAGTTACGGACATTATACGTGCAAGCATTTTGCCGGATTTCCTCTGGAACTCAAGAGTCAAACCCAAGACAGCCAAGCTACGCCTCGCCAGACCGCTGGGACCAAACGAGCCCTAGGCGTAGCGACGCACAGTTTGAAAAGCCCTGAGGCTCTAGTGTAACTTTCGTCTCGAACGCGTAAGTGATAATGTTATTATCACTTACGACGGTCGGCGACCGGTCTGGCCCAGTGGGTAGTGACCCTGCCTATGAAGCCGATGGTCCTGGGTTCGATTCCCAGTCGGGGCATTTATTTGTGTGATGAGCACAGATATTTGTTCCTGAGTCATGGGTGTTTTCTATGTATTTAAGTATATATATGTATCTATCTATTATATATATCGTCGTCTAGTACCTACAACACAAGCCTTACTGAGCTTACCGTAGAACTGGGTCGATTTGTGTAAGATTGTCCCGAAATATTTATTTATTATTTATATGGGTAACTCTAACGCGATGGTGACGCTTTGATACGTTAAAAACTTACACCCAGGTCTCTGGTCTAGTCGAAACAGTCTGTAACTTACCTACCTACTTACCGCCACATAGTATTTCAGAACTTAAACACTAAGCGTTATTAGAGGCCATTCCCGTCCGGAAACTTTTGGAACGCCCCATTTTACATCAATATATAACCTTCATTCTCAGTTCAAAGGCAAAGCAATGTGACCCTTATTACTGTGCGCGAGAGGTTGTATTAGATTGAAAAAGGATTCGGTTTGGGAGTTTACAAGAGTTAAATTTTTGGTATTGTAAGTTTTGTGTGGATATTTCTACTGAATTGCGCTCGCATTATGTTGTACAAGCGATGAAAGGCAGGCGGTTCCATTTTTTTTTTATGACAAAAGGTGGCAAACGAGCAGACGGATTGCCTGATGGTAAGCAATTACCGTCGCCCATAGGCAAACGTAACACCAGGGGAGTCACAAGCGCGTTGCCGACCATTAAGGGGGTTGGAGCTCTGGGAACCTTACTCACCATCAGGAACACAACACTAGATACCTGAAAGGTAGCAGTGCTATTATGGCTGTGGTCTTCTGTAAGGAGGAGGTATTTCCCCAGTTGGGTTTCTCCGGACTCAAGCGTGATGGTACTTTGCTGTGCCCTACCTCTCATTGTTGGACGTAGTTTAAGGACATACCCAGGTCCATTTTTTTTATCCTGACCCTACTAAGTAATCTATGAGGAAGTTTCTTTCGCGAATGCTCCGGCTGTGGAATAGTCTCATTGCTTGGTACATTACCCAGTTTTGTACGAAGAATATTTTTTCTTTATACATAGCTACTAATGTAACTCAGTTAAGTACGAATAACAAGGATCCCTGCCTCGGTTTTCCCGAGGGATTACAGTATGGAGTTCTTAAAAAAAAAGTGTACAAATTTATAAAGGGTTGGCAATGCGCATGTAACACCTCTGGAGTTGCAGGCGTTCATAGGCTGCGGTAACTGCTTACCGGGCGGACCGAAGCCTGTTTGCCACCGACGTAGTATAAAAAAAAATTTTGCAAATAAAAGATTTTTTTTAAACTGCGACCAGGTTGAACATACTGCGGTTAGCAACCCGCCTGCGTAGCGTGGCGTAACGGCATTGAACCCTCCATGCTCAGATTGCACCTTGTAGCGGTTTATGGAAGGCCTGTGTCGACCAGTCTGACGACAAAATCGCCACGCTCAGAAGGCAGGTTGGTGACTGCGCTGTTCGGTTCCGACGGACGCTGCCCATCTGTGATATTTTTCCATTTGTTGTCGCTTAAAAAAATATAATTAAAAGTTAAAATAAATAAAACTGTCTTTTAACTACGACCCCAAGTAAATGGGACAAGGGCAAGGGAATTCTTTTAATGACATAGGCGGCAAACGAGCGGACGGATTGCTGGTGGTAACCAATTACCGTCACCCAAGGGCAACACCAAGGGAGTTAAAAGCGCGTTGCCGGCCATTAAGGGAGGTTGGAGCTCTGGGAACCTTACTCACCATCAGGAACACAATACTACATACCTGAAAGGTAGCAGTGCTATTATGGCTGTGGTCTTCTGTAATGACGTACTTCCCCAGTTGGGCTGCTCCAGATTCAAGCGTGATGGTTACCGCTGCGCCCTACCTCTCATTGTTGGACGTAGTTTAAGGACCTCTTAAAGCCTGTACCTTGAGCCATCCTCCTCGCTCGTTTGAGGTGTGAGTCGCTCTGGAATGTATTCCGGCGTCTAAATTGCCGTTTTTACGTCTCGTCCCCGTCAAGTCTCCGTTACGAGTGCAGTCATGCTCAAAGACATCAACACGGCCTAAGCGGCAATATATGTATACATTTATCGACAGGTCTGTCATAAATCCGAGTAAGGGTATTTGTGTGATGAGCATAGATGTTTGTTAGTAATGGGTGTTTTCTATATATTTAGGTCATCATAAGACGTCCACTGCTGAACATAGGCCTTCCCCTTGGACCTGTACCGGATATGTACCGGTTGGAGGCGACCTGCATACAGCGTCTTCCGGTGACCTTAATGAGGTTGTCTGTCCATCTTGTCGGTGGACGCCTTACGCTGCGCTTGCTAGTCCGTGGTTTACACTTGAGCACTTTTCGACCCCATCTGCCGTCTTCTCTGCGTGCAATGTGGCCTGCCCATTGCCACCTCAGCTTGCTAGCCCGGTGAGCTATGTCGGTGACTTTAGTTGTATTTTAATTGTGTATTATATATGTGTCAACTTCAAAGTCGGGTATTTAATCAACTTCAAACTTAAATTGACTTACTTCAAGTTAAGCGAGTTAAGTAATTGCACGATGCGATTCCGCCGTCTCCGTTCCAGTTCCGTCCAGGCAAGGGGAGCGGTTTCATCCTTACGACAAAGTAAGGATGAAAATGAATGGAATAGTCGCAAAATATTCCAATCATTTGCACGAAACGATTCGCTTCTACCTTCCTAATGCGGACTTCTAAGGAATGGAATTTGCTCCCTTCGTCTGTAATCCCGGAAAGATTTAATTTGGGCTTACAAGGCAAGAGTGAATAGGCTGAACCAGCATTCTACCCTGGACACGTACCATCAGGTGTGACTGAAGTCAAACGCTGGTCAGTCTTGTATAAAAAAAAGTTACACATATATCGTTGGCTGAGTACCAACACAAGATTTTGGACCCGGGTATATCCTTAAACTACGTTCAATAATGAGAGGTAGCGCACAGTGAAGTACCATCACGCTTGAGTTTAACTAGAGAAGCTCAACTGGGGAAGTACCTCCTCCTTACAAAAGACCACAGCAATAATAGTACTGCTACCTTTCAGGTATGTAGTGTTGTGTTCCTGATGGTGAGTAAGGTTCTCAGAGCTCCAAGGGGGTTCCTTAAAGGCCGGCAATACGCCTGTGACTCCGTCTGTGTTGCGGCTGCCCATGGGCGACGGTAATTGCTTACCATCAGGCAATCCGTCCGCTCGTTTTCCAGCTTTTTCATTAAAAAAAAAAGCCCATTGTGTAACCATGTCCTGTAATATTAATTTATCCATCCAGACCACTTAGACCACTTGCCAAAAATAACCAAATAAACGTTTTCCTGGTTATAATTTTAATTATACTTCAACAGTTCTTTCGTACCCTTATTTTCGTTTACGTTATTCTTTCATTCCTCTTCCGAGTTTGCGGTCACAAAACCCACCTCTAGTATAAATAATTACAATAAAATTACGAACAATAAGCTTAAGATTTACGGAATCTTAAGACATTTAAAGGATACAGACACAGCAGAATCTCTTTCTTATAGTTTCGCCATGTCTGTCCGTCCGTCCGTCCGTCCGCGGATAATCTCAGTGACCGTTAGCACTACAAAGCTGAAATTTGGTAGTAATATGTATATCAATCACGCCGACAAAGTGGTAAAATAAAAAGGGATTTTTTTTTATTATGGTGCCTCCCCTATACGTAAAGTGGGGAGTGATTTTTTTCTTTTTTTTCTGTGCTTTGTCACGAGAAAGCGAAAGGGCTGCTAATCCCGTAGCGCCGGAGCTAAGGCATTGTCCTCGTCTCACAATTAGTCGATCAAGTAAAATAAAATTTATTACTAAGATTGTGGAATGAGCTTCCTGCGGAGGTCATCCCAAAGGGCTACAGTATGGGGTTCTTCAAAAAGGGTGTAAAGAGGTTTTTACGGGGTAGGTAACGCGTGAATGATGCCTCGGTATTGTAAATACGCACCGAAAGAATCCTTTCATAAATACGTCCTACAACCTTATTTACTGTACAATAGAGTTGCTCGGTACATATTTTTGAAACTTTGGCAGTGAACGAATTTTCACACTGCGGGCCGCATACTTGTTTGCCACCTTTGTGGTATAAAAAAAACTAAGCAATTACGATTTGTTAACTGTACGCGCCTCATCGCTCAGTTCAACTATTCCATTGCTCATTATTTATTGAACTGCCCGTTTAAATTATTTTATTACTCATTTTTATTTAGTTTACTGCTCAGTTTTTACTGCTAAACTATTTTGTAAACATGCGTTTTTTATTTTTTTTACCTATCATAACTCAAATATTGGACTGCCGCTAATTCTATGCCTAATGCGAAAGTAACTCTCTTTGTCTGTTACCTCTTCACGCTTAAACCGCTGGACCAATTGGGATGTTTGGTATGGAGAGTTTGAGCTACGAGAAAGGACATAGGATAATTTTAACAACTATACTTAGACGGGTATGGCCGACGAAGTCGCGAGGAAAAGCTAGTAAGTAATAAAACAAGCAGTCACGAAAGTACTTCCAACCTTACATCAAAATTACACTTAACCCCCCGTATGCAGATGTCAAAATTCTCCAATGAAAAAACGACCGTGAAGTTAATTCAGTTGAATTCAAACGCTTGGCACGGATCGGTGCCTAAGCATACGAAGGGTTAGTATGTAAAATGACTTTTCACCTCACTCGCTCGGAAAACCTTAGTTTATAGCGCGAAATCTGCGTGGAAAAGCTTATTTTATCCGCTAGCGTGGAAAAGTCATTCGAATTTCGAAGCCGATTGTTATAATTCTCTGTGGTGCAAATAACTTTTTTTTAAATACTCCTTCAACGCGTGGCTGACGCCGCTACCGCGAAAAACGATATTCGTAAATTTCGGACTATTGTCTCTGTCACTCTCATCGGAGTAAAAGAGAAAGATGCTCCCAATATACGAACTTCGATGTTCGCAGTACCGAGCCTGAGTTCATATTAACCATAGATAATAACCAATCAGAAACATGATTTGATTACAGATTTTTAACTTCTTTATTTTTACCTACACTTAATTTTATGTCAAATAGGTTTTATTATAAATACTAATATTTTATGTGAAATTGGTATTATTGTAAATACTAATAGTATTTCTGTTATAGTATTTATGTAATTTACATATTTTGGCTAATTAATCCATTAAACAAAACACAATTATATTGTTTATTTGATAAAGAAATTGACATGTACTTAATATTGTAATATCTGAACACCACCGAAAAAAAAGAAAAATTTAAAAAGTTTTAAGTTATCACAATTCAAGTAATCGCAAATTTGTCGGATTTGTCCTGTGCTAAGCTCTTTGAACTCAATGTTTGAACTATAAAAATGTGTGGTTCTAGCAGCGATATGCCGATATGATTTCCCTGAAAAATCGCGCGATATGTTTCTTTTATTGTTTTTCTTGTCGCTCGAATTTTCCTCGCTGTAGTGAGGTGAAAAGATGTGTGTTCCGCATGGCTGCAAAATTATTTGGCGTCTCGTGTCTTGAAAGCCTCGCTACGCTCAGGAATCTATCTTTGAACCATTCGCTTCGCTCATGGTTCAATCATAGCTTCCTTCGCTTGCTCTGCTTTCAATTTCAACACTAACGCCAAATAACCACTTTGCAGCCTTGCATAACAAATAACTATTGCACTCTCGTGAATAAAATGCAATTTAGCTGACTGTCCTTAAAGAACAAAAACGAAATTTCCGAGCAAGTGATACGAAAAAATATATAAACCGCCTACTGTCCGCTCTATCCACCCGTCGCCATTTTTAAATTTTAATTAAAGGCGGCCCAAAGTGGCGCCCAAATCTGATGCTGAGTCAGCTTTAATTAAAAAATACCTTTTAGTTTTAATTCGTTGGTGCTTCCCACAATTTTATGGGACTTTTTATTTACTCAGTTGCTTTGTATTTAACCGAAGTCTTTAATCATCATCATCATCATCATGTCAGCCGAAAGACGTCCACTGCTGGACATAGGCCTCCCCCAGAACAACCCAAGAAGACCGATCCTGCGCCTTCCACATCCAGCGGTATCCCGCGATTTTAACTAGGTCGTCGGTCCACCTTGTGGGAGGCCTACCTACGCTGCGTCTTCCAGTGCGCGGTCGCCACTCCAGAACCTTTCCGCCCCAACGGCCATCGGTTCTGCGCGCAATGTGCCCAGCCACTTAAGTTTGGCGATCCGGAGGGCTATATCGGTACCCTTGGTTCTACTGCGGATGAAATCAATCCTGATGCGATCACGCAGGGACACTCCCAACATAGCCCTCTCCATTGCTCTTTGGGTGACTTTGAGCCTTCTTATGAGGCCCAAGTCAGTAGTCTTTAATATTCTCCTACAAAATAACTCCAGAGGATTCACATACAAGCCTACCCTAAAAGTTGTTGGAGCTCTGGGAACCTTACCAACAGGAACACAACAGTATACCTGAAAGGTAGCAGTGCTATTGGCTGTGGTCTTCTGAAGGAGTAGGTAAATATTTCGGGACAATCTTACACAAATCGACCTAGTCCTACGGTAAGCTCAGTAAGGCTCGTGTTGTAGGTAGGGGAGATTAGTCCAAAACCGGGTATGGGGGTAAAACCAGGACATGGCTGTTTAGTTACTTGTACAGTTTCAAATTTATCCGCTCTCGAGTCACTGCTGTCAGCCATCTTGGTTAGTTTGTCAACAAAAGTTAAAAGGCGTGCGTGCCGGCATATTAAAATAAATCCAGAAAATAGTTTTTAAGGGTATTTGATATAATATTCCATAAAAATCGTAATCATACCAATGATTTGTATCTTGAGGTAAGTACAATTAGTATTTTTTATGCTATTCGGCATATATTAAAGTTTAATAAACAATGTTTCGATTGTTACTGCATCATGATTTTAGGTTAGTAGATTTTTAAATCTCTCGTATGTCCGTTTGGGTCAAAACCGTACGGGGTAATACCGGGTAGTACAAGGTAGTACCCGGTTTTGTACAAGTGTCTTTTTTTTGTCTAATGTGTTTTTACAACTTAATTTTATTTAAATTATTGTTAATGTTCTTAAGAAAATGGCTCGAAATTATAAAATAACAACAAACCGAGGCCAGTTATCATTGCTAAGGGACAAAACCGGGTATGGATGCTTGTCCAAAACCGGGTATACCCGGCTTTGGACTGACCATGGGGCAATACCGTAAAAAATAAACATTTAAAAGTTGATTGTTTTTTCTTCTTGTGTTAATGAAAATAGTGATCTCGCCTAATAAATATGTTGTTAATGAGGTAAATTAAAAAGAGAATAATATAGATCGTTGATTTTACTAAAAACCAAAAAAATATCGAATACTTTCCTTAACGTCCCGATTTTACCCCACTTTCCCCTACTAGACGACGATATATATAATAGATAGATACATATAAATACTTAAATACATAGAAAATACCCATGACTCAGGAACAAATATCTGTGCATAAACAAATAGCTCATCGTATAAATTAATGCCCTGACTAGGAATCGAACCCAGGACCATCGGCTTCATAGGCAGGGTCACTACCCACTAGGCCGGACCGGTCGTCAAATCAAAATATATAATAAATAGATGATTTGAACCCAGGACCAGCTTCATAGGCAGGGTCACTGTGTCTTAGTTTAAGTTCCTTGTAAAAGAAATATATATATAAATATATGAAAAAAAAAAAGTTCACAAAAATGTTTTTAACGTAAGAAGTTTTTTAAATCAGTTCCCTCTGTAAACAAATAATACCCATTCGTACCCGCTGACAGACACGCTCGTACTAAAACATTTATTGCGACTGCAGCGAGCTAGGGTTGCCTCTTAACTCACTTGTCGCCGATACGGGTATGTCCTTAAACTACGTCCAACAATGAGAGGTAGGGCACAGCGAAGTGCCATCACGCTTGAGTCTGGAGAAGCCCGACTGGGGAAGTACCTCCTCCTTACAGAAGACAGCCATAATAGCACTGCTAGCTCTCAGGTATGTAGTGTTGTGTTCCTGATGGTGAGTAAGATTTCCAGAGCTCCCATCCCCCTTAAAGGGTGTCACCCGTATTTTATCAGGGAAAAAACGTAGCCTATGTATAATTCAGGGTGTCAGCTAACTCCATGTCAAATTTCATTAAAATCGCTCCAGCCGTTTAGACGTGAAGAAGTAACAAACATACACACTCACAAACTTTCGCCTTTATGATATTGGTGTAGATTAGCTATTTTTTTATATACGGGACACCAGAGGACATAAGATAGGACAAAAATTTTGATAGTCTTATGACGTATATGGCAGTTAGTCGCTAATTACAAAACCTACGAAGCAAGCTACTAACTATTAGAACTCTTTGAGTCACTAAGTTTAGTTTCTGGCTTATAAAAGAAAATATTTACGTGTCAGTTAATAACGTCATGAATTGTGGACTGTCCCAAAGTGGGATAAGATTGAATATCTTTATATGAAGCTTGCCGTGTAATGCCGGCTGACTAGAATAGCACCACCCCATCTCCTTCCGCGGCTGTCGTAAGCGGCGACAAACGGAAAAATCCTAAGGACGGGCAGCAGCAGCCGTCGAAAACCAATCTACAGCTACTGCGGTCGCCAACCCGCCTGCCAAGCGTAGCGACTATGGCAACTACCCCCAAGTTGATACAAGTCATATTTGTGGGAGGCCTCTATGTCCAGCAGTGGACTGCATACGGCTGAAATGTTATGAAGGTTAAGGGAATGGAATTGGCTCCCTTCGCCTGTATTCCCGGAAAGATTTGTGTATTTTCAGTCACTCTTCCTGAGGTCAAAGAAAGGTCAGTCTTGTGTAAAAAAAATATACATCTTCCTTAATATTCATCATTCATAGCGACTCTCGACCGGTCTTTACCCATAAAATAGGTTGTATGGAAAATATTTTATGCCAAAAACTTATTAAAATTAATGAGTGACAACCCTAGCGCCCTGCATTCGGCTCGCATACTTTGATAGCTTATAAAACACGGTCGCAAAGTCTGCTGTACCTTTATTAAAACAGTTAACCTAAAGGATTTAATAATGTTGAAATTTAATACAGTTCAATGGACGGAAAGACAAAAAAAATTGCTAGCTTACAGTATTGGTACAGTTTGTAAAAAATAAAAATTGATATACATATATATATATTATATTCTAAATTAAACAAAAGTAACCTAGATAGCCTGAAGGACCCGGACCCGGGTATGTCCTTAAACTACGTCCATCAATGAGAGGTAGGGCACAGCGATGACCATCACGCTTGAATCTGGGGCAGCCCAACTGGGGAAGTACCTCCTTCTTACAGAAGACCACATCCATAATAGCACTGCTACCTTTCAGGTATGTAGTGCTGTGTTCCTGATGGTGAGTAAGGTTCCCAGATTTGCAACCCCCCTTAAAGGCCGGCAACGCGCTTGTGACTCATCTGGTATTGCGGATGCCTATGGGCGACGGTAATTGCTTACCACCAGGCAATCCGTCAGCTCGTTTGCCGCCTGTGTCATAAAAAAAGAAGGATCGCTAAATTGAAGTGGCAGGGGGCGGGGCAAATTATACAGAACCTACGGCCGAAAGACATTACTACATTTGACATTTGACGACCGGTCTGGCCTAGTGGATAGTGAGTATAGTGACCCTGCCTATAAAGCCGATAGTCCTGGGTTTGAATCCCGGTCAGGGCATTTATTTGTGTGATGAGCACAGATATTTGTTCCGGAGTCATGGGTGTTTTCTATGTATTTACGTATTTATATGTATCTATCTATTATATATATCGTCGTTTAGTACCTACCACACAAGCCATACTGACACTAGGCCTGTGTAAGATTGTCCCGAAATATTTATTTATTTAATTAAGGAATACAACTCGCCACGCACCGTGTTCCGTAACTTGGGTAAGACCCAATTATACAGGGTGTGGCCTGTAATAGGAGCATTAACTTTAGGCATCATTTCTACACCACAAACCTAGCAACATTTGTTCTACGACTTTTGAAAATAACCAATAGTTTCATAAATATTAATCAAAAAAAAATTTCCAAGCACGCAATGTATTGCGAAAACGATGAAGTTTGTAGGCTGACAGTAAACGTCAACTAGACTATTGGATGCTGTTCATTGAAAATACTTTTTAGTTTGTTCGAAAAAATCACAAGTAATAAATTACCCAATTATTTAAAGTTGTACAACAAATGTTGTTACGTTCGTGGTGTAGAAACGATCCCTAAAATGTTTGCTCCTATTACAGGCCGCACCCGGTATAATTTGTACATTACTAGCTTTTCTTCGCTAGGTACTTCGTCGGCCAGCCATGCCCGTCTTTAAAGTATGATTGCGAGATAAAAAATATCCTATGTCCTTTCTCGTAGCTCAAACTCTCTATACTAAATTTCATCCCAATTGTATCAGCGGTTTAAGCGTGAAGAGGTAACAAACAGATAGACAGAGAGAGTTACTATCGCATTTATAATATTAGTATGAATTAAAAAAAAAATTGGCATCCGTCGTTTATCATTTATATTTATAAACATAATAAAAAGACGTCAACCAGCTAACGTCAAAAAACACTTGATTAGTAATAATTAATTAGTGTGAAATTAATTTGCACTCTTGTGAATAAAATAAAATTTTCTTATCAGTTTTGAAAGAGTAACAGTTCTTCTAGAGCTAGTGAGATGAAAAACATAATATGATATATTACAATTTAAAAGTCACCCAGTGTATTAGCCATAAAAATATATTCCTGCCACTATTTCATGGCGCTAAACCGCTCACTGTGGACCGCTATGGGGGAGGCCTATGTCCAGCAGTAGACGTCTATCGATGATGATGATGATGACTTTATTTAATTTGCGAATTATGTTATAAACAATATTTTTTGTCAATTATTTTTTCACGTCAAAGCCAACTTGAATTGATTGCACTTTTCAAAACTGCGCTTAGCTCGGCCAAACGGCGGTGCATCAGTAAATTTGCATGCGGAAGCTATCGCTGCATTTAATGCACTTTTAATGACGTCATATCTTTTCGAAAAGAATGTGCAAATAAATTGCACGCCTCGTATATTTTATCCTGTGCTTGCGAGTTCTCATATTTCAGCGGTTTTTTTGGGACAAGCTATCACAAATCGACCTACTACAGTAAGCTATACACTTTATTTTTGTTAGAACCTATGTAAACAACTGGGGAAGTACCTCCTCCTTACAGAAGACCACAGACATAATAGCACTGCCACCTTTCAGGTATGTAGTGTTGTGTTCCTGATGGTGAGTAAGGTTCCCAGAGCTTCAACCCCTCTTAAAGGCCGGCAACGCGCTTGTGACTCCCCTGGTGTTGCGAGTGCCCATGGGCGACGGTAATTGCTTAACACCAGGCAATCCGTACGCTCGTTTGCCGCCTATGTCATAAAAAAAAGGTTTGGTTCTCATATTTCGTTATTCCAGCGTTTATTTGGGACAAGCTATCACAAAGCGACCTACTACAGTAAGCTATACACTTTATTTTTATTAGAATCTATGTAAACTACATGAACTATTTATAAATTATGTATTAGCTTGTTGTTAGTATAGCAACGATATTCAAAATGCTTTGACGTTATCACCACTCAAAAATATCTCACGGAATGAACACGCTTTTATCTAAAGTGATTTTCCTCCAACAGTTTTGTCGAGAGAGAGGTCGGGCCTAGTGGGTAGTGACTGGCTATGTATCTGAAGGTCCTGAGTTCTAATCCCAGTGGGATTATTTGTGGGAAATCACAGATATTTGTTGCTGAGTCATGGGTGGTTCTTTAATGTATTTAAGTAATTATGATCTTTCTTTCCTCGCGTTGTCCCGGCATTTTGCCACGGCTCATGGAAGCCTGGAGTCCGCTTGACAACTAATCCCAGGATTTGGCGTAGGCACTAGTTTTACGAAACTGTCATCTAACCTTCCAACCAAGAGGGTAAACTAGGCCTTATTGGGATTGGTCCAGTTTCCTCACGATGTTTTCTTTCACAGAAATATATGGTAACAAACAAGTCAAGTTTCTTTCCGGTCATAAAAGTCAAAACGCTTCTCGGGTCAGAGGTGAAGGGTTAGAACCGGTTTACATTATATTTTTCTCTTTTACTTTTGTATACTCGACGTGTAAAAGACTTGTGGCCTACTTACTGAATAAACGATGGGACCGGAAAAATAACTTAAACATTCACAAAAATGCGTTATTCTATAAGGAAACATATCAAACGATTACAATAATAAACAACCAAAGAAATAAGGGAATTTATAAAAATTGGGCCAAAACTACTTGAAATAGCGAACATTCAAATCAGAATACCCCCTATAGCTCCTTTAGATATTTCAAAACGCCAGCCTTACATATCTTTACAATGTAAGAAAGCTTATAAACCTTGAATACGGGCGGGTCTCATTCATAAACGCACAATACGAAGGGCGTTTTACAAAATGGCCGCCCTTAGAAGCCTTCAGTGTGTACCATATGTGTAAGTTATTTTGATGTCCTTAAATGGCCACCTGAAATCCCCGGTGCTACTTTCTTTATGCCGTGTGATGCCGGCTGACTAGAATAGCACCACCCCATCTCCCGCGGGTGTCGTAAGAGGCGACAAAGGGAAAAATCGGACAGGCAGCAGCATCCGACGAAACCCAATCTACAGCTACTGCGGTCGCCAACCGCTTACCAAGCGTGGCGACTATGGCAACTACCCAAGATGATACAAGTCATATTTGCGGGAGGCCTATGTCCAGCAGTGGACTGCATACGGCTGAAATGTAATACTATTTTTATGACTTCCCTTCGTTTGTATTCCCGGGAAGATATAATTTGGCTTCAAGGCAAAAGTGGATGTTACTGAACCAGCGTGCTACACCCTCGACCTCGTCGACACTTGCAGGTGTGACTGAGAAAAAATCCGTTCAGTCTTGTTTGAAAAAGACTACTGAGCTGATGATTTGTCTTATGATAGACAATTTCAAAAGCTCAAAGACACCCAAAGAGCTGTGGAGAGGGCTGTGCTGGGAGTGTCTCTGCGTGGTCGCATCAGGAATGATGTGAACAGCAGAACCTAAGTAACCGATAAAGCCCTCTGGATTGCCAAACTTTGGGACATTAGGACAATGGCCGTTGGGGCGTAAATGTTGCGAGAACGTTCCGGAAGTCGTGGCGTGGGCAGACCTTGTAAAGATCACGGGAATCCAGTGAAAAGTGAGGGTCGCTTTTGCCAACAAAATAGGAGAAAAAAAATCGAAAATGTTTTTCCTATTTTATTACCATCTTTCAAATATTTTGTAAGGCGGTAACAAGAGAGCAAATTTGAAATACGTACGTATCGAATATTTTGGGACAATTTTACTGTCTATTGTAATAAAGTGAGCGCTTGATTATATGTTTAAAAAAACATTTTTTTAAATACATTACTTGATACAGAATGAGGTTCTTCAAAAGAGGAGTCTATAGGTTCTTAAAGGGTAGGCAACGCGTATGTGAATCCTCTGGAGCTGCAGGCGTCCATAGGTCTAACTGCTTACCATCAGGCGGCCGTATGCATGTTTGCCAGGTTCGTTGTATAATAAAAAAAATAGTGGCAGTTTATTCAGAGAAATGTCCATGTCATAAAATCAAAGAGCAAAACCAGATTATAAAAAAGTAACACAATTTAACAGACTCATCCCGAGCTGGAGACACAAACGGCCAATAAGCACACAGCCAGTCCTCAAATATTCCATACATACGCGATGACTGGACCTTGGCGGACAAAAAAGTCCGTGTGATTGTATTGTCCCCCAGGAGTCCCCCTTAATGAAACCCTCTCAATGTGTTGCTGCGACACAGTAGCTAGAGAGGGAAGACTGTTCAGTGTCACGAAAAGAAACCAAATAAATAAATATTTCGGGACAATCTTACACAAATCGACCTAGTCCTACGGTAAGCTCAGTAAGGCTTGTGTTGTAGGTACTAGACGACGATATATATAATAGATAGATACATATGAATACTTAATACATAGAAAACACCCATGACTCAGGTAGAAATATCTGTGCTCATCACACAAATAAATGCCCTGACTGGGATTTCAACCCAGTCTAGGTTAGACCGGTCGTCGATCGTCGACCGGTTATTTACAAAAATTACAATATTATGATAACTGCGAGTACTAAAAATACTTACTGCATTAAATCTAAAAAAGGCCCTTGAGGCATTGTACCAAGGATGCTGGCGGCTCCTCGTTGTATCGCAATACTGATACGTTGTGCGAGGAAGCCGCTAGCTCTTCGGTCACCAGTTACATCAACCAGACGCTTTGCGATTTCTGCAAAAAGTTTGGGCGCGCTCGGACTCCATGGACTAGCGTTTACACCAAACGGTACAAAATGGTGCTCTGCCGAGGCTCTTATATTTGCTACGTTTAAAAATACTTAGCATCCAAACTTGTATTCATTATCGATATTTAAATCGAAAGAAAAATAGAAAAAATTTACTCGAAGCGGGACTCGAACCCACAACCACTGGATCACTAGCCCAGTGCACTTCCAATTGTGCTATCCGAATACCGCTCACACCTGTCAAAATCTTATCCTTCGTAGTATACGCCATCATGGGTAAGATAGAGAAGATATTCGCTAGCAGACGTTTCTGCATAATAAAAAATAATTGTATTCATTAGTTTCCATTTCCGTTAACTTTTCAAATTTATATAACACTTAAAAACATTTCATCATTTATAAAGTTGACATCACACTGCGATTAAAACGCCGGCGGTGTCAACGTTTATCGGAAGTTGGGGATCGAGCGAATTGCGACGCGTTCTCTGCGGGCGCGGTGATAAATTATGTACGGGGCTGTCGTCGGTAAAAAACGCTGCGTTTTAATAACAGTAGCAACGGTTTTTTATTTAAATTTATTTATTTAAATAGTCTAGTTTATAGTCAGAAATCTAATTTTACACTCCACCGGTATTTAATTTATTATATTAGCTTTATAATTATATATTATATATCTACACTAATATTATAAAGGCGAAAGTTTGTGAGTGTAGTGTGTATGTTGTGTGTGTGTAGTGTGTTGTTTGTTACTTCTTCACGTCTAAACGGCTGGAGCGATTTTAATAAAATTTGGTATGGAGTTAGCTGACTCCCTGGATTAACACATAGGCTACGTTTTTCAGTAACAAACCGTGGATAACACCGGGGCGTAGCTAGTAATATTATAAATGCGAAAGTAACTATCTCTGTCTATCTGGACGTCTCTTACTTCTTCACGCTTAAACCGTTAAAAATGGTACCGTTTGATATGGAGACAGTTTGAGCGAGAAAGGACATAGGGTAATTTTTATACCGCAACCATACTTTAAAGATGGGCATGGCTGGCCGGCGAAATCGCGTGGAAAAGTGTGGTGCCGGCTTACTATAATAGCACCACCCCGTCTCCCGCGGGTGTCGTAAGAAGCGACAAAGGGAAAATACCAACGGATGTAGATGATTTAAGGTGCACGTATACATATTTTCACACTTTGGTCGCGTCGATATATTACCTTGACTATACCATTTTATTTATTACAACGACGGTGGAAAATAAGCATACGGCCCGCCTGACGGTAAGCATTTACCGTAGCCTACGGACGATTGCAACTCCAGAGACCCTTTAACCCTTACCCTTTAAGAACATATACACTCGTTTTTTGAAGAACCTCATACTGTAGTCCCTAGGGAAAACCTCGGCAGAGAGTTCATTCCACAGATGGAGAGGAAATTCCTTTTAAACCGCTTAGGGCGTTAGTTTTAGTATTTTTACACGCTACGATCATTCATACATTATACATACATTTCAGCCGTATGCAGTCCACTGCTGGACATTGGCCTCCCACAAATATGAATTGTATTATCTTGGGGGTAGTTGCCATAGTCGCCACGCTTGGCAGGCGGGTTGGCAACCGCAGTAGCTGTAGCTTGGGTTTCAGCGGAGGCTGCTGCCCGTCCGTAGGATTTTTCCCTTTGTCGCCTCCTACGACACCCGCGGAAGGAGATGGGGTGGTGCTATTCTAGTCAGCCGCATCACGCTACGATCCCATCCAGGTTTTGAAGCCGTGTGTTTCCAAAATTAATCGAACTGGGTGGAATGATATTGCGCTGCATTTGCGTCGGATCAATTAAAAACCCTTTATTGCATCGTGTCAGCATCACTCCCAATATTTTAAATCAACACGTATTTTATCTCAATTTTAAGTATCATTATCATTTCAATCGTAATATCCAGTCGTCCAAACTCAGTTTATTCAGTAATAGACTACAAGGGCACTTTTACACGTCGAGTATACAAAAGTAAAAGAGAAAAATAAAAACTACACCGATTCTAACACTACACCTCGGACCCGAGAAGCATTTTGTCTTTTATAACGGGCAAACTGAGCGGGACTTATTTTATTATGGACCCGGGTAGTTAAGTTTAGTTTAAGGAAACTACGCCCAACATTGAGAGGTAGGGCACAGCGAAGTACCATCACGCTTGAGTCCGGAGAAGTCCAACTGGGGAAGTACCTCCTTACAAAAGACCACAGCCGGAATAGCACTGCTACCTTTCAGGTATGTAGTGTTGTATTCCTGATGGTGAGTAAGGTTACCAGAGCTCCAACAATTTTTAGGGTAGGCAACGCGCATGTGAATCCTCTGAAGTTGCAGGCGTCCATAGGCTACGATAACTACTTACCATCAGGTGTATCAGCCGTATGTTTGTTTGCCACAGTCGTATAAAAAACATATTTCGTGGCACTTTCTGTAATGTCTTATCGTTTGTTGCATGTTTTTTGTAAATAGTCTGTGTTCTACGAATAAATTATATTCTATTCTATTCTATTATTCTATTCTATATAAAAAAATATTACAATAGAAAAATAAAACTGGAACATACACAGAAATGCTTTATTCTATAAGAAAACGTATCAAACAATTACAAAAATTAACTACCAAAGAAAAAAAAACATCATCTTGTTTGAGTTTCAATAGTCGCGCCAGGCTTTGCAGGCGGGTTGGCGACGGCAGAGTTGATTCGGTTGTGACGATTACTGGTTAGCTATTCTTTCGGTTTGTCTATAGTCATAAATATATATGGCAATATTGATTATTATATATCCAAGAACTTTGCTGCTTCAAATACATGATTGGAAGGATTCAGCTTGATAGTGTTAGCTTTTATATAATATTTTAGTACATATTCAGCCTTATTAAATGTTTTCTTTAAAAAAAAACTATTAATTGTTACTGTTGCAACATTGTTAAATATGATTTTATATATTTCCGTTAAAATTATAGTTAAAGAGTAAGAGAACGACTTTTGTACGGTTGTTATTGGTCATGGTTTGAGTGACATTATTAATCCTTGATTCCTATTGGTTGGCGGGCATGGCGCCATTTTTCGGAGAGGAGCATGCGTAAAAAAACTTAAATACGGCGTCCCGCCACAGGCACTCAAATGATGAACAAGGAATGTTATAGTGTTAAAAGTTTGATAAAATTAAAGTGTGTTATGTTACATGTTGGTTTAAAGTTAACGGTAATAATAAATACCAAGTTAAGATTTATTTAGAGTGTATTATTGGGACCTCCTGATTCCTGGATTTTCGTAAGAAGGATTAACAAATTTCAGAAGCAGGGATCACTGGACGCTCACAAGGTACAGTTAATAAGTTATGACCTGTGGTTATGACTTATGATTAATTTATATTAATGGTACCAGTTTATATTACGTATTGCATTTTATTTTATGGTAATCAGGGGTTCGATTCCCTAATTGATACTGCGGCGCTACCGCGAAAACCGATATTTGTGAATTTCGGACGATTGTCTCTGTCACTCTTATGACGCTTTCATAGGAGTAAAAAGGAAAGCTGCTCAATATGCGAATTTCGATGTTCGTGGTACCGGGTCAGATACTAGTTAACACCATTTGAATGTATACTCTTTAATTAACGTAAAATTTTAAAAACTATCAAAAGTTTTTGAATTAATTGTAAAAAGGAATATATTTAATTAATATAAAACTGTTTATTTGACTGAAAAAGGTCTAGATGTAATATTACCTACTATCGTGGGCATATTAGTATTTTACTTTGTTGACCGGCGACATACATCGCTTAATCAAAATGGCCATACTGAAATACATAAACAATTGTATTATTATTTGTGTTAATGTTTATATACTGTTTTTTTTGCTCTTTTTATAATGATATGCTGAAATATTAAATTGTGATAAATATCCATTACGACTATAGTTTTTGATTTGAATTTGGTTGACGCCTGGTAGTTGACGCCTGGTGGTTGACGCCTGGTCGTTGACGATTGGTGGGCTACACCTGATGGGTGATACCTGATGATTGACGCTTTGTGGTTGACGCTTGGTGGTTGACGCCTGGTAGTTGACGCCTGGTGGTTGATCGCCTGGTGGTTGACGCCTGGTGGTTGACGCCTGGTCGTTGACGATTGGTGGGTGACGTGTGATGGGTGACGCCTGGGGAGTGACACTTGGTGGGTGATACCTGGTGGTTGACGCTTGGTGGGTGACGGTTGATGGGTGACGCCTGGTATGTGACGCCTGGTGGGTGACACCTGGTGGGTGACACCTGGTGGGTGACACCTGGTGGGTGACACCTGGTGGGTGACGCCTGGTGGGTGACGACTGGTGGGTGACGCCTGGTGGGTGACACCTGGTGGGTGACACCTGGTGGGTGACGCCTGGTGGGTGACGCCTGGTGGGTGACGCCTGGTGGGTGACGCCTGGTGGGTGACGCCTGGTGGGTGACGCCTGGTGGGTGACATCTGGTGGGTGACGCCTGGTGGGTGACATCTGGTGGGTGACATCTGGTGGGTGACGCCTGGTGGGTGACATCTGGTGGGTGACGGGAAACAACTAACTTGATGTTTTCACTAATTTGTAGACCCAAGCAGAACTTCCTGAATTGTTCATCGGCGTGTCAATTGTTTGTTTGTAGTGCAATGGATGAAATAATTCGTTCGAGATCTCGCCGTAACGATTCAAGCGAGGCAGATGAAGAGTGGCGATCGAGACCGTCTCTTCGGGTTTCTTGTACGTCGGATCAGGGACGGCGCTCGAGGCCTCGTGATCGCAGCCCAATTCTCCAAGGCGGCATTGAAAGTGAGAGTGAATCAAGACGAGGCAAGGTAACCCGACGCAGGCAACTTCGGACTCCAGATCGAGGACGGTGCAGAGGCGGGAACAGGTCCAATAGCCGAGATTCTGGGAGAAGCAATCAAGGTAGACTAGCGCCTAATTTAACTGAGCCCGCAGAGTCACAAGCCTTCCATGTTAGAAGTCGCAGTAGAGTTAGACGTAGGGCGTCGCGCGATCGGGAAACACGATCACGGCACGGAACTGAGCACCGATACACTGTAGCGCGGTATAATCGGCCTTCACGTATCGACGAACATATTAATAGTCAAACATCGCGTGAGCGATATAGAAATCACCGTCGAAGCTATAGGTCCCGTACCCCTGTCAGAGATTTTTCAGTTAATGATCTAAGTAAAGATAGGATTTTGATGTCAAAGTTTGCAGATATGATAGAATGTATGACCAATAGTACTAGGGTTAAAAGAGACTTTCTCAAATAATAACATCATTCCTGAATTTGACCCATCCTTAAAAAACCAAACTGTTGACAAGTGGCTCTTGAAGGTAAATGAGACTGCTGCTTTATATGACTGGACAGAAAGGCAAACCATACATTACGCTTTACCAAAACTCGTCGGTGTAGCAAAGAAATGGTATGAAGGTTTGCCTTCTGTTCTGTTAAGTTGGGTTGAGTGGCAAAGAAAGTTAAAGAGTGCTTTTCCGGCTAATGACAATTATGGACAGATGATGTTAGACATGCTTAACAGACGTGCAAAATTTGGCGAATCTTTAGAAACTTATTTCTATGATAAAACTAGTTTAATTAATCGATTAGAAGTAGTAACTGGTAGAAGGGCTGTAGAATGTATTGTACACGGCATAGATGATAGGTCGGTGCGGATGGGCGCTGAGGCCGCTCAATTTGATGATTGCGATAAACTGTTAGCTTATTTGCGGAAAGTTAATATGCAAAAGTCTGAACAATCTAATAATAGAAAGGTGGCAGGGAACAACAAACCTACCTTTAGGCACAATACCGTAAACAAACCACCAATTAGATGCTATAACTGTAAAGAAGAGGGTCATCCTGTTTCAAAATGTCCTAAACCTATTAAGAAATGTAACAAATGTTCGGCGGTTGGTCACACAGATATTGAATGTTTTCGACAAGTAAATAATTTGAATAATGAGAATAAAAAAACTGTAATGCTTATAAATATACCAACACGGAAAACTTATTCTAGTAAATATATCCAAAATGTTGCCATTAATAATATTTCGACTGTAGCATTTATTGATATGGGTAGTGAATTGACTTTAATACGCGAGAGTGCGGCTAAGGACATTTTCAAACAGTGGGATACCTCTAAGATGGATGTCATGGTAGGGTTTGGTGGAGCACTCGTAAATTCACTTGGGTCATGTATGGTGGAGATTAAAATACAAAACGTGAAATCCATGGTCTTATGCTTAGTAGTGCCGGATAAGTATTTAAAATATCCAGTTCTAATTGGTCAGAGTCTTACGGAACAGCCTCACGTGACAATTATAAAAACAGGAAATAAGTTATTGTTTTTGGATGAACCTGAACATAATTGCAAGGGTAAAATAGAACTGAAGGTTAGTGAGGATTCCACCGTACATGAGACAGGTGTTATTGATGTGAGTTGTGACACAGATTATACTGGAATGTTCTATGTGAGTGGAGGTTATAGGGGTCAAGCTGGTAAAGAATATATGTTAAGAGAAGGGGTTTATAAACTGATACAAGGAAAAGGTACAGTCATTGTAGATCCTGTATCAAAACCGGTGCATCTTAAATCGGGTGAACTCATTGCACGGGCAGAAGTTGTTCTTGAGTCTTTCGGTATTCACAAAGTTAATAAAATTGACCATAAAAATGAACCCCCTAAACCTTTTACTCTGGAGAGTTTAAATGTTGGAGACATTTCGGCAGAAGATAAAATTAGACTTTTAGACTTACTAAATAAGTATCGTGACTGTTTTGCTACTTGTTTACAAGAGTTAGGATGTACTGATATAG
The DNA here is from genome assembly GCA_022674325.2 of Grapholita molesta. Classification (NCBI taxonomy): domain Eukaryota; kingdom Metazoa; phylum Arthropoda; class Insecta; order Lepidoptera; family Tortricidae; genus Grapholita; species Grapholita molesta. The sequence goes on along the minus strand of CP053141.2, from coordinate 1,006,896 downwards.
AAAAAATGAACATAGATCTAAAAGACAATGAACCAGTAGTATACCGACCTTATCGTATGTCCGCTCATGAGAGACAAGAGGTTCAAGGAATGGTAGATGAATTAGTAGAGACAGGCATAGTTCGTGAATCGGATTCACCATACGCGAGTCCCATAATTTTAGTGAGAAAGAAGACTGGAGACAAAAGATTATGTGTAGACTATAGGCAGCTCAACAAAAGACGGTCAAACAACATTACCCATTACCTTGTATGGAAGATCAAATGAATCGGTTGGCAGACAATAGGTATTATTCAGCGTTAGATTTAGCCAGTGGGTACTACCAGATTGAGCTAACTGAAGAGGCTAAATCTAAAAGCGCTTTTGTTACACCAGACGGCCAGTGGGAGTTTAATAGGATGCCGTTTGGTTTAGCAAATGCGCCAGCAGTATTTCAGCGTGCGGTGAATAAAGCCTTAGGTTCCCTTAGATTCAATACCGCAGTGGCGTACATGGACGACATCCTAGTACCTTCAAAGACAGTCGATGAAGGTTTACAAAAATTAGAAGCGATACTAAAGAACATGAGGGCAGCCCATTTAACGTTAAAATTAGCAAAATGTAATTTTTCCAAACGTCCATTGAATTTTTAGGGTTTGAAATATGCGTAAATGGTATCAGACCTGGAACTAAAAGACTGACGCTGTTAATAACTTCCCTATACCCAGGAACGGACATAATGTAAGGCTGTTCGTTGGATTGTCAAGTTTTTAGAAAATTTATTAAAAATTTCGCGACAATTGCCAAACCATTAACAGGCCTATTAAAAAACAACACGCCTTGGGTTTGGGGAGAAACACAGCAGCAGGCTTTTGATGAATTAAAAACGCAACTGGTATCTCGACCCCTTTTGGCTTTGTACAATCCCTCTCTTTATACAGAATTACATACTGATGCAAGCAAATGGGGAGTAGGAGGGATATTGTTACAGAGGCAAGTGGCGGGAGATTTAAAACCGGTTGCATATTACAGTCGTCAAACTTCTCCAGAGGAGCAACATTTTTCAGCATATGAGTTAGAGACGCTAGCAGTGGTATCATCTTTGACGAAGTTTAGGACATATCTTTTAGGAATGCCGTTTACAATTTTAACTGATTGTAATTCGCTACGAGCAACATTTACGAAAAGAGATATGATTCCACGGGTTGCTCGCTGGTGGAGTTTGATACAAGAGTTCGATTGTGATATTAAATATAAATCAGGTAAGGGCATGATGCATGTTGACGCGTTAAGCAGAAATCCGGTGCCCGGTGAACTAAGTAATTTAGATTTTCCTACCGTATTTACAATAAACGACTTTTGGCTAAAAACTGTTCAAATGGATGATGAAGAAGTTAACAGGATAAAGAATATATTGGCTAATCCAGATAGCAACAATGTGGTTGAGATCAAGAGTAACTATTGCCTGAAACACAATAATGTTTTTAAAGTTACTCCAAATGGACCCAAATGGTTAGTACCCAGAGGTGTGAGATGGCAAATTTTGCGAACGTGTCATGACGACATAGGTCACTTTTCAATAGATAAAACCTTCGAAAAGGTGAGTGAAAATTATTGGTTTCCAAAGATGCGTAGGTTTATAAAAAAATATGTTGGAGCGTGTTTGGAATGCGCATTAAGTAAAGCACCTGCGGAAAGAAATCTGGCTTTTACACACAATCCCAAAATGGTCAATTCCATTTCACACCTTGCATGCTGACCATCTGGGACCCTTTAACCCGAGTCGATCAAGAAATCGTTATTTATTAGTAATAATAGAAGCGTTCACGAAATTTATTATATTGAAACCGGTGAAAAGTACCAAGGCTACGGTTACGATGAAAATTCTAAGAGAATATTTTGGAACGTTTGGTTTACCCACTAGGCTCATAACAGATAGATACTCGTCATTTACTGGAAAGAAAATAAAAACATTTTTAAAGGAATTAGGCGTTCATCACGTAATGAATGCGGTCGCCACTCCTCGTGCAAATGGGCAGGTGGAACGGTATAACCGCACCATTCTTGATTCCCTCACTACCATGAATCATGGCCGAGATGAGGAGTTATGGGATGACAAAGTTATAGACGTACAGTGGGGACTAAACAACACAGTTAATAAGGGGACAGGTAAAACTCCAGCAGAAGTCCTATTCGGCTTAAAATTGAAAGGGATGACAGAAGGAAAGATCGTTACGGTTTTACATGATGAGGATTTGTTAAAAGAAAAGGAAGTTAATTTTGAGGGTATTCGATCGGATGTAAGTCAACATATATTAGAATCTCAGGCAAAGCAGAAAGAAAGATTTGACAAAAGTAGGTGTCGACCGCGTAATTTCTCGGTCGGGGACTTGGTAAGGGTAGAGAGAAACACGCTTTGTCCCGGTAAGAGTAAAAGTTAAAGGCTAAATGCTATGGACCATATAGAGTAGTAGAAGTCTTATCTAACGATAGGTATGTGCTTGAAGATACTCCGTTAACGAAAAGGAAGGGTAAAGCAAGTTATAAGGGGGTACATCCTATAGAGAGAATACATCCGTGGTTAAGTTTTAAGGGGATGGAGGATAGTGATTCGAGTGACGCGGAAACAGATGAGGTAATTAATGAATAAATAGACAGCGTTACGGCATTAGTAATATTCACGAGCTTAAAGTAAAATATATTTCAAAATTGTTAGTGATATAAATATTAAATGTTGTGGATACTTATTTAATAACGTGAGGACATATATATATATATTACTCGGCAGCGCTTAAAGGAAGGCTTGTTAGGGAAAGACTAGAAGGGTTAAGAGGAAGGTTTTAAAGGAAGGATATGAAGGATAAAGTACTTAATGGAAGGATTGATAAAAAAATGCATTCATGTTGCATGTTGTTAAAAATATACTGAGAACATGTTAATTATCAAAATTACATAATAATATATTTGATGTCATGTATTATATAGTAATTTAAGACAATGTCTCTATAATAAATTAATAACAAAAATGTATTACAAGCTTATAAATTAAAACAAATGCCATTGATTATACAGGACCGTTTTTCTAATACTGTCAAAGCTCCTAATGGTTTTAGTGTAGAAATATAATTAGATGACTTTTAGTTAGAATTGCAATAAATAAAAAAAAAACATATAAAAACAAATTAATGTTGGTGTTGTACGTGTATTAAGAATAAGGTAATTTAATGACATGTTCATCGCTCAAATTAGAAGTACACGCTGTATAAGACATGAGGACATGACATTGAGTCAGGATGGACGAACTTGTTAGCTTTTATATAATATTTTAGTACATATTCAGCCTTATTAAATGTTTTCTTTAAAAAAAAACTATTAATTGTTACTGTTGCAACATTGTTAAATATGATTTTATATATTTCCGTTAAAATTATAGTTAAAGAGTAAGAGAACGACTTTTGTACGGTTGTTATTGGTCATGGTTTGAGTGACATTATTAATCCTTGATTCCTATTGGTTGGCGGGCATGGCGCCATTTTTCGGAGAGGAGCATGCGTAAAAAAACTTAAATACGGCGTCCCGCCACAGGCACTCAAATGATGAACAAGGAATGTTATAGTGTTAAAAGTTTGATAAAATTAAAGTGTGTTATGTTACATGTTGGTTTAAAGTTAACGGTAATAATAAATACCAAGTTAAGATTTATTTAGAGTGTATTATTGGGACCTCCTGATTCCTGGATTTTCGTAAGAAGGATTAACAATAGATATTTAATCTATATTTTATTTATATAATAATTCCGTCGGGGGGTACGGTAGACCCGAACTAAATCATACTCAAATGGAAGAGGATAAAAAATAAGGAGTTTTGAATCGAGGATATATATCGGCAAAATTCGTATTGCCGCGCATTTTGATTTAAAAGTGTCAATTTAATGACAAATCGGTCGGCCATTTTAAAGTTTGACAACATGCTAGTGACGGCTGACGCGCGCGGGCTGCGTTCGGAAACGTTATCCGGAATTTTAGCCGTATGGGTTTATTATGCCCGAGTGAAGCCGGGTTCTCGTCTTGTATACCATAATCTCGCCGTGTGATGCCGGCTGACTAGAATAGCACCACCCCGTCTCCTCCCGCGGATGTCGTTAGAGGCGACAAAGAGAAAAACGGGCAGCAGCGTCCGTCGAAACCCAATCTACAGCTACTGCGGTCGCCAACCCGCCTGCTAGCGTGGCGATAGTCGCATCCACCCCCCAAGATGATACAAGTCATATTTGGGAGGCCTATGTCCAGCAATGGACTGCATACGGCTGAAATGTATGTATACCATTAGATGGTTGGTAGTCCTCAACTGTGCGTTTTTCTAGAAACTTCCTGCCTCGCACAGCAAAACTCTGGAATAAATTGTCGTGTGCAGTATTTCCGGACCGATATGACATCCAAACCTTCAAGAAAAGAGCGTATAGGGATCTTAAAGGCCGGCAACGTACTTGTGACTCCTCTGGTGTTGCGAGTGTCCATGGGCGGCGGTAGTTGCTTACCATCAGGCAATCCGTCTGCTCGTTTGCCTCCTATATCATAAAAAAAAACCATAATCCCATGATCCTATGAACTACTATTACTTAGTTAGAACTCCTTTATAACTAATAGTTAGTTATCTTCTCTTTTACACCCGTTAATAAGAAAGGGACAGAATATAAGGTGTCAGTGTCTTAACCACACATCTGTTGGCCCTATTTAATACCACGTTAATATGCCAGACCACAACGTCAGAAGTTAAACAGTCAGCCATTTTGTAAGTTTGAAGCTTCAACGCCCCAGTTAGTCGTCGCTAGCTTTTATACGTTACGTAGACGATACGATCACGTGTGTTCCTTACGTTACGTAATGTTGGAATGCTCTTCTACCCTCCCCAATACTAGCTTCTTCTAGACAGCATCCAACGGAGACAATAGCACCTGGCTTATGTAGTTCACGTGTATATACACTTATATCGGCGTTCTATATTCAAATTTTGAGGTAAGTTCCATATTATATTACTATATTACTTATTACATATTATATTACTTAGGGTTGTTTCACACGGACCACAACCACACCACGTCGCAGCGTCAAAATGTGGTCACGCAGTGGTTACGTGTGAATTGTGTAGTTGCTGGCCGTTGCCACAGACGTGGTCGATAATGACTGCAAAATGTGGTTCGTGTGAATTGTACTATTTATTTCTAATACACAATTTGCACCTGACCACGTGGTCGCGCTTGTCGCGTGGTCGTGGTTGTCGCGTGGTTGTGGTTCGTGTGAAATGACAGTCCTCAACTGTGCGTTTTTCTAGAAACTTCCAGCTTCGCACAGCAAAACTCTGGAATAAATTGTCGTGTGCAATATTTCCGGACCGATATGACATCCAAACCTTCAAGAAAAGACCGTATAGGGATCTTAAAGGCCGGCAACGTACTTGTGACTCCTCTGGTGTTGCGAGTGGCCATGAGCGGCGGTAGTTGCTTACCATCAGGCATCCGTCTGCTCGTTTGCCTCCTATATCATAAAAAACAATCTCTGCACAACTACATAGGCATGGTCCTTCAGTTAAGTTTTTCACCTATAGTTCTAATCGTCGGTTGCCAGGATCTCTCAGAGCGGTTTGATATTTTGGCGCTACGTAGAGATGTAGCCTCGCAATCTTCAATTGCATTTACAACAGAGAGTGTTCTGAAAAATTATTTGGATTAATCCCTGCCTCCTTCCACCATCGTTCTACGCGGCAACATTTCCACCCCCACCACGTGGATAGTTGGAAATCCTCTGTGCGTTCCAGAAACTTCCTGCCTCGCACATCAAAACTGTGGAATGATTTGCCGTCAGCGTTATTTCCGGATAAAAGCCTCATACCTTCAAGAAAAGAGCGTACTCCTATCTTCTCCTGGTGTTGCGGGTGCCCATGGGCGACGGTAATTGCTTACCATTTATAATAATAATCTGAGAGTTGCTCTTGAATCTACGTATGTATGTACATATACAAGTACGCTGCTAAGCCACTTACAATCATTATTACCTTTGAAACTCGTCGTAAATTGTATTTTATTGCACAGTAATAGGGAACAAAGTTGTATAAGGTTCATCAAGGCGCTTCTGGTCTTTATGAGTCGTAATGGCGGATTTGTATCCTTATGCACGGACCATAAAAACCAAATGACTGCCATAAACTGACAGACCAATAACGGATGTATGAAATAATAAGAAAAATTACTTTATTTACGTACATATCATTAGTGCTCTGAAATGCGTCCAGAAACCGTAGGCAATGGCCAGCATTACCAACCATCAGAAATTAATTGAGATGTAATGTTCACATTACCTCCTGAAAACAGTAGGTTATGAGTTTAAATTTGGAACAGCTGTCAAATTCAAGTCGGGTGTCTATTCTAGTATCTATAGATATTAAAACAGTCAGTGATACGAAACGCCAATTCGTTATGATTTTTTAATATAAATCGAACGACATTTGAAGTCGAGTGACAGTAGAATAGGGAGTTCATTCGCTTGTCTATGGTTTAAAAAAATATTTGACTGAGATACGAAATACGAAACGCCGCCATTCCAAGCTGTCATTTGTTTTGTTCGTTGACTTTTTAATGTTTACAAGTAGCACTAGTAATAAGTCATTTCCCTACGGTTCCTGAACCCATCTTAAAACACTTATGATATGTGAGTAGATCAAGCAGTGTATGCAACTATACATAATTAGGCATTACAACACTCGTGTGATATTATTATGAAACGAGCCGAAGCCTTCGGCTCGTTTCATAAACCCACACTCTTGTTGTAATGCCCTTCATTATGCACAGATACTATTTCACCTCACGAGCTACCTACTACTACTACTCGAGTTACTATTCGAGTGTTTTTTTAAGTTAGCTGGTTGGATGTTCTTTTATTTAATGTTTTTTGAATGATAAATGATGGATCCAAAATATTTTGATTACATTTTTAAAGTTTAAGAGTTATTTTTTTTTTTACTTTGTCGCGACGAGTTTTCCAGGATCAATGGTCCTGCCATATCAATTTTACTGCCGATCTGACGCAGTGGCACTCTTGATGAAGGACATTCTTACACACATTGACTGAGCCCCACGGTAAGCTCAAGAAGTCTTGTGTTGTGACTCAGCCAACGAGATATATAATATACAAATAATTAAACATATATATACAACACCCATGACTCAAAAACAAATATCTGTGCTCATCATACAAACAGATGCTCCTACTGGGATTTGAACCAAGGACCATCGGCTTCATAGGCAGGGTCACTACCCACTAGGCCAAACCTGTGGTCAAAATAAATTTATTAACTAACTAGAAGACCCGTTGAACTTCGTAACACCAGTAACTTCTCTTTTTATCTTATTACGTCTATGGTTATAAATTGGAATGTCAATGATTGACAGGTAGGAACAATTTGTATGGGAATAAAGAATCACTGTTTTCTAATTATCATCACAATATTTCCTTGTTGTTACACTGCCTAAACCTTCTGCGGTCTAATACACACATTTCAATACCAAAATTACCTAAATTGGTTCAGCGATTGTCGAGTTTATGGGTAACTAACAAACGCATTTCATTTTTATATATGATATGCGTTCTCTTAATAAATGACAATGATACTTAGTTACAAACGGATAAACTCACGTGTAATTATATCGCACTAGGCGACATGTTTCGGGTAAGCTCTGGTAGCCATTTTCAAACTGAGTCAGGACACACCGCTCGCGTGGAGGCTGCGTCACACACACTTTTTTTCTAATAATTAAGCCACGAGAGCTTTTTTTACACGTCGAGAATATAAAAAGAAAAACCTAAGTGGCGAGTTGGCTATATTTATTTAGCACTAAAGAAAACTTCATGTACAAAAGGCGAACTTAATGCCATCAGGCATTCTCTACCAGTTAACCTTAGACTATATGTTTAAAGTCCAGTGACACCTCTCTACCCTTAGCTCTTTGCACCGGTGTTGCCCTTGAGCCATCTTTGATGTCGCTTTTTTGAGGGCCCATCTCGCATGGGGCGAGGCACCGTCTGCCGGAAATAAAATTGTAAACCATTTTATTAGGCAGACGTCCGGTTTTTTATCCAATAGCATAGCTTAGTAGCTAATATATCCTTTCCACTTCCAGGTATTGTCTCTTTCCAACGTATACCTAATCTTTCTCATTCTTCAGTCTCTCTAGTATCGTCAAGTTAGTGACACGTTATTATATTAAGCCAGAGGTTCCCATACTTTTTTTTCTCGTGGACCTCTTTCAAAATTTTACTGGTTTCGGTGGACCCCCTTGCTGCTACATTTCTACTACATACCCATAAGTCGTCAGCCAACGTAGACCCCCATCGAGCGTCCAGTGGACCCCTGGGGGTCCACCTGGACCACTTTGGGAATCACTGTATTAAGCAGAAACGTCTGCTAGCATATCGATATTTAAATCGAAAGAAAAATAGAATAAATTGACTCGCAGCGGGTTCGAACCCACAACCACTGGATCACTAGCCCAGTGCACTACCAATTGTGCTATAAGAGTACCGTTTGGACTTGTCAATTTTTTCCATTTTATTCTTCCTGGTATACGTCATTACGGGTGAAGTGTAGCGACATCTATCGAAAGAATATTGAACCCTTTTTTTTGTGACACGTGTTTCCTAAAATTCACGTTCCAATGTTTTTTTGTGTGATTTTCCTTCACAAAATAAAATGAAGGAATAATTAATAAACTCACCTTATCAAAATTTCATGCTCGAATATTATTTATTTGCTATAAATAACTAGCAGCGAGTAAAAAAGGTATTTGATAGCCTTTTTGACGACCGGTCTAGCCTAGTGGGTAGTGACCCTGCCTATGAAGCCGAAGGTCCTGGGTTCGATTCCCAGTCAGGGCATTTATTTGTGTGATGAGCACAGGTATTTGTTCCTGAGTCATGGGTGTTTTCTATGTATTTAAGTCTTTATATGTATCTATTTATTATATATATCGTCGTATAGTACCAGCAACACAAGCCTTATTGAGCTTACAGTGGGACTAGGTCGATTTGTGTAAGATAATCCCGAAATATTAATTAATTTATTATTTTTGTTCCTGTGAGCTATTTTTAAGGAATGCATTTATGTATCCTACCATTTTATCCTATTGGCGTCGAGAGCCTCGGTCCGTGGGGCTCCGATCCTACAACTAAAATAAAATTTATAGATTTTATAATTAAATGGAGTAAACTGACAGCAGTTTTCATTTGAGGTCGTTTGACAACTTTAGTATGAACTTACTCCGATTCATTAAAAATTTGATTATTTATAAAAGATAGACTTCGGTGCCCAAAACCATTAAGAGATATGATATGATATTAATAAAAGAAAGTTTTTTTTTATGACATAGGCAGAAAACGAGCAGACGGATCGCATGGTGGTAAGCAATTAGCGTCCCCCATGGGCACCCGTAACACCAGGGGAGTCACAAGCGCGTTGCCGGGCTTTTGCTCTTGAACGCAAAAACTCTATACATCAGAGGCTCTAGTGTAAGTTTCTTTTGACGTATAAAAACGTTTACGAATGCGTAAGTGATAATGTTATTTATATGGGAAACGCAAACGCGTTCGTGACGTAAAGTTGCATTAAAAACTTACACTCAGGGCTCAGAATAGCATACTCAAACAGATACGTAAAAGTCGGGACGAGATAAAATATTTTTAAATTTATTAATTCATAATTTATCATATAATCCCTTGGCGTACTCCGATCAGCAAACATAATTATGGCTTGTACGACCATTACCGCAGCCGACAGCCCGAAGGCTCGGCTTAAAATTTAATATAAGGCAAAGCTCATTTTAATGAAACTATGTAGATTTTATGTTGACCCACACCGGCCCGCGTCCGATCCGAGGCCACCGTCGCGACATATCGTATGGAATGAATCACGTGACCACCGAGACACGATTCGGGCACGGGCCGGTCGTGCGACGGCCGTTACAGCTATGTAAAAAGGCTCTGCTCGGCCCGGTGATGGGAAGGCGACGTGATGTCCACGCGATATCGACGGGCGTGTGACGATCGTCACGCAACAAATGGCTGGATGGAACGACGCTCGTGTTAATGTCAATATTCGAGTGTCGGGCCGCTCGGGCCCGGGCCGCGCCGGTGGGTCAACGGAAGGCTCGGGTTCGGGAAGGCGACGTGTAGGAGACGCGACGGTGTAACGTGAGTCATCCTTTTTTTGGAGTGGCCTAGCGGTAAAAGCGTACGACTTGTAATCCGGAGGTCGCAGGTTCAAACGCCGCAACGCAGAGGTCTTTTCGACAATTTAATGATATGTAAGGGGTAGGCTACGATGCTGGTCCTCTTCGTGTCATAGGACGCGCACAGAGACAGCACCCGCCATGGTGTAAGGACTATTGAGTTTTAATGGAATCTCGAATGTACCAGGCTATTGGGTGGAAAGGATGGACTAGCTACTGGGATAAAAAACCGGACGTCTGCCTAATAAAACGGTATACAATTTTGGTGACTCGCCATCCACGAAAAGTGACATCAAAGATGTATTTAGGACTTATTAATGTAATTATTGTTATTCTCTTTATTCATTTTAAATCTTAGGTTAGGTTTTATAACATTTTTATAAAAGTAAAATATAAAAATACATCTAAAACGTATCAAAACAATAAAAACATTATAAAAAACCTAACCTAGAGTGCCGCCGGCAACGGGGCAGGGCCCAGGCTGCCGGTGGTTAGGGCTGCAGAGAGAGGAACCGTCGGACTATGCGCGCCGTGTCCAGGATTACCGCCTTCTGAATCTGACCCTTGATCCAACCACAACCACGTAGCGAGAGTCTCTCAAGATGTTGGTCGAGACTCTTCGCTATGAGACCGTTCGCGGAAACAACTATCGGTACAATGATCGCCGAATCAACTTCCCACATGGCGGTTACCTCGTGAGCCAAGTCTAAGTACTTGCTGGACTTGTCCTTCTCGGCCTTCACGAGGTTCTCGTCACATGGGACGGTGATATCGATGAGCATTGCCCGGCGCTGCGATCGATCTATCACCACGATATCAGGCTTATTGGCTACAATAGTCCTGTCCGTGATAACAGATCGATCCCAATAGAGCGTGGCACGACCATTTTCGAGAACTGGCGCAGGTGTGTACTTGTAGTACGGCACTTCGCGGTCCGCAAGTCCATACATAAGAGCAAGCTGCTGGTGTATAATCCTGGCTACAAGGTTATGTCTGTGCAAGTACTCGCCGTTAGCAAGATGAGAACAACCGGAAATTATATGCCTGAGTGACTCTCCGGGACGGCGGCATGCCCGACAAATGTCGACCGTACCGTCTTTCAGGATATACTTCCGGTAGTTATTCGTCATGATAACTTCGTCCGCAATTGCACAGGCAAAACCCTCGGTTTCTCCGAAGAGGTCCCCGAATCGTAGCCAGTTCACCGACGCGGGCAGGTCTACGTCTGGTCCCGTTAGGGCCCTGTAGAACCGCCCGTGTAGCTCCTTACTCTTCCATACGGCATTGCGGTCCTCGGTGCTTAGTACCACTGGTTTGCGCCAGTTCTCGTTTGCCAAGGCGAGCGGTGTGAGGTTCCTGTCTACTGCCACCACATCACGATGCATCCCACACTCGTGGTTCAGGAAATAATTCCTGAGATTGCACACCTCACGGTTATGGAGACTTTTGGCATTTAAAAAGCCGCGGCCTCCACACTTCCGTGGGATATACAATCTCATAACCGACGAACGTGGGTGTAGCATGCGATGTGTGGTGAGTAGTAGTCGGACCCTCCTATCCAGGGCATCCAGCTCGGTCTGAGTCCATCTTAGTATGCCAAAGGAGTATATAAGTAAGGGCATTACCCAAGCGTTGAAGGCCCGTACCTTATTGTTATAATTGTTGTTGTTGTTAAATCAGATTTCCTACACATTAGACAACATGAATAACAAAAGTAATAGTAAAGCGGTATGAAATAGGAATGATTCCAGGAATGCATACAGTGAACGGAATTGCGGAACACTCAGCATGTCCGGTATTGTCGGTTTTACTGGAAGTTGTGCAAAACGGAAACATGACTAATGATATGACGGTCTGAGTTAATATTTATTTATAATAATACATCCATTAAAATACAAGTAGGTATACTTCATCATCATCATCATCTCAGCCATAAGACGTCCACTGCTGAACATAAGCCTCCCCCTTGGATCTCCACATGTACCGGTTGGAAGCAACCTGCATCCAGCGTCTTCCGGCGACTTTAATGAGGTCGTCTGTCCATTGTGGGTGGGCGTCCTACGCTGCGCTTGCTAGTCCGTGGTCTCCACTCGAGCACTTTTCGACCCCATCTGCCATCTTCTCTGCGTGCAATGTGGCCTGCTGGCAATGCTGATACGTTGTGCGAGGAAGCCGCCAGCTCTTCGGTCACCAGTTACATCAACCAGACGCTTCGCGATTTCTGCAACAAGCTTGTGCGCTGGGACCCCATGGACCTAGCGTCTCTACGCCAAACGGTACAAAATGATACTCTTAAATTTGTTGTTTCAAAATGTCGGCGCTTTCCACCGCTGCGCCCACTTTTACATTACTTCCTTGAAGATGGGACGGCGCTAGCGTGTCTACGCAGGTAGCATCCCACACCAGCATCCTTCCCAAGCTCCAAGGAATCAGAGACACTCTTCGGACCTTGCCATCGTCTCTGACAATGCCGGTCGGCTCAAGAAGGGCAGGCACATTGATGGTGGCAAGAGACCGACGGATTATGTCATTAAGTGTTGCGTGTCTGGAAAAACGGCCTGCACTTTCTTTTTTTTTTCTTTTTTATGACATAGGCGGCAAATGTGCAGACGGATTACCTGGTGTTAAACAATTACCGTCGCCCATGGGCACCCGCAACAACAGGGGAGTCACAAGCGCGTTGCCGGCCTTTAAGGGGGGTTGGAGCTCTGGGAACCTTACTCACCATCAGGAACACAACACTACATACCTGAAAGATGGCAGTGCTATTATGGCTGTTGTCTTCTGTAAGGAGGAGGTACTTCCCCAGTTGGGCTGCCTCAGATTCAAGCGTGATGGTCAACGCTGTGCCCTACCTCTCATTGTTGGACGTAGTTTAAGGACATACCCGGGTCCAAAAAACTTCTTTCTTGACGGTCTTAGTTTTATTTTCGTACTATAGGACAGTACATTATTGCAGTCGCCGAGAAATAAACAAACCCAGGACCCTATTTCACCAAACTGACACGTGCGACATACGAAAGCATAATTTTCTGGCGTAACAGGCGTCCACGGGCTACGGAAGCCGCTTCCCATTATGCTGGCTGCATGTTTGCTTGCCACCAATGGGGTGTTTAAATAAAACTTCAAATATTATCTACAATAACGACTACTTTGTCAAGCTTTTGACAATTGTCACGAAAAATACGACAATTGTCGCAAAATTCCAACAGAGGACTGTTTATAGCTCGCCCGCTTAGCAATTTCTAGTGTTGACTGTACCTTTAGTAATATATTTAAATAGCTAATGCCTTTAGAACGTTATACAGTTTCAGAAAACAACACAAAAACACAAATAAACACATAGTAAATGCTTCATAAATAATGTAGTTGTAAAATAAAATGGCCCATATACTCCAAATTTATTTCTAAATACACATTCAGCATACCCCTCACGGTTAAACGTGGCAATAAACCGGATTTTACGTGCCTCTCTTTCTAACTACAGTTAATTATCTGTGGTGGAAGTGCGAACAAAGAGTCATAAAAACACCATAGTTTTAACAGCTGTTTAGTAAATAAGAAGTCGCATAAAACCCCGACTGTGCTACACTATATTATAATACAAGGGTGTTTAATAGTAGTTTATCCAAACACATAACATAACCCCTCTGTGATGCATTCAAATAGCAAATATCAACCCTGATAGTAGTACACTATTTCGTTACAAGGCCGGCAAGGTCTTCTTTTTTAACTGTCATTTCACTTAAATTTGTGACACAGCATCTTGGAAATTGGCCATTAAAAAGTATTGGTGGTTTTATGACATGCCACTACGCCTATGAAAAATAATAATAAATTTTGTTATTAAAAACTATGTATGAGAAAAGCACTATATATACTTCCCGGCCTCTGTAGTATTAATATAGACCGGTTTCCAACCCAAAACAGCCTCGAAAAATGACACCAATATTCCACTGACAGCTATCGCCTTAACTTCTTCGGCTTTAAATATTACCCGAGAAAATCCCATTATTAAAAAAATGTTTTAATTAAATGTCCATCAAATTTTTCACTGTTGTCATACGTCTAACCTCATGCGCCGTTTAAGGATCATCATTTATACTCAAAATTTTATGGACTAGCTTTTGTGTGGTAATTATACAGACTTGATTCTAGTCATTCAGTCAAATTGCTGGCGTTACCTAGGTCAGGACATTTGAATAAAAAACTTTTTTTTAAAAATACAATAACGGTGGCAAACAAGCATACTGCCCGCCTGATGGTAAACAGTTACCGTAGCCTATGGACGCCTGCAACTCCAGAGGAGTGATATGCGCGTTGCCTACCCTTTAAGAACCTGTACACTCATTTTTTAGGAACCTCATACAGTATTCCTAGGGAAAACCTCGGCAGGGAGTACATTCCACAGCCGGAGCGTTCACGAAACGAAATTCCTCTTAAACCGCTTAGTGCGCGACCCTTTAGGCTCCAGGGTGTGAGGATGAATGCACTGCCGACGGCGAGCGGTGCGGTGGTAGAAAGCGGCCGTTGGCATCATGTCGAACAGTTCTTCAGAGCACAACCCATTGTACAAGCGATAGAACACACATAGGGAGGAAAAGTCTCTCCTTAGACTCAATATCGCTCGTAAGTTTAGGATCGTCGACGATTCGCACAGCGCGTCTTTGTACAAAGTCAAAGGGTACAAGCTGGTATTTAGGTGCTCCTGCCCAAAGGTGACAGCAGTACTCCTTATAATATACGTTTTTTCATTTTTACATGACACCATATAGTACATTACTACGTAGGCCGGGAAGTAAGGGGTTGCCGGCCGAGTATATGTAAATGGCCGAACGCAGTGAGGACGGATTATTACGAGGACGACCACCACTTTTCACGCCGAGGTAAGTATAGTGCTTTTCTCAAACATGCAATACAATCATTAAAAATAACTCCAAGAAATAAAAGTTTAATTTTCAGAAATAACTAAAGTAATAATGCCAAATGAAACAGCAAAATGAACGAAAATTGTTTTTAATAGGCGTTTTTAATGGCCAATCTCCAAGATGCTGATTCACAAATCTATGTGAAATGTCATTTAAAAAAGAGGACCTTAACGGCCTTAGGCCGGAAATGTCAAGCTTAACGACCTCTCGTGCCTCTCGTCTAGCCAAACCTGCAACCACATATTTCGAAGCCTAATAGCCTAGCATAAAGCCTATAAGGAACATAATGTCAACATTGTAGTGCATGTTTGAGAAAAAAATATTTTATCTACGTACATATCATAAATGCTCTAAAATGCGTCCAGAAACCGTAGGCAATGACCAGCATTACCAACCATCAGAAAGATTTCAGTAGGTTATGAATTTAAATTTGGAACAGCTGTCAAATTCAAGTGGGGTGTCTAATCTAGTATCTATAGATATTAATACAGCCATTGATACGAAACGCCAATTCGTTTTGTTTTTTTAATATAAATCGAACGACATTTGAACTCGAGTGACAGTAGAATAGAGAGTTCATTCGCTTGTCTATGGTTTAAAAAAAAAATTGACTGAGATACGAAATACGCAACGCCGCCGTTCCAAGCTGTCATTTGTTGTTGACTTTTTAATGTTTACAAGTAACCCTAGTAATAAGTCATTTCCCTACGGTTTCTGAACCCATCTTAAAACACTTAATGATATGTGTGTAGATAAAGTAGTGTATGTAACTATACATAATTAGGCATTACAACCATCGTGTGATATTATTATGAAACTCGCCTTCGGCTCGTTTCATTAACCCACACTCTTGTTGTAGTGCCCTTCATTATGCACAGATACATAAACTACTCGTACTATTCCATATTCAAAAATCGGAAGCCTTATCGAATGTCAATGCAATTCTCAACTGAAACACGAATAAACTAACACAAAATAGACATCGACATTTCACAATTCCCATAATAAAACTGTAGCATAAAGCATGCGTCCTTATCGCACAAGCTCATTCAGAGAGAGACATTTATCCAACGCCGTTTAGCGTTTCAGCACCTTCTGAATTCTATATTCAAAATTCAGTACCGCGTCGGCTGCCACCGCGAGCGGGCGTACGTTTCGTCGTTCCAATCAAGCGATCACGTGTTATAATTCCGTTATAATTCTGTGTTAAAAGTGTGTGATAAAAGCATAAGTGCCGAGTGGTTCGTTGGGATATTTTGAGTCTGGAAGTTCGAAGGCCATTAAGGTAATTAATGGTTAATTTACTTTAGTGTTGTGACTTTGATGTTTATGAATTGGCTTTAGTAGATGGTCGCCGACAGGAATTAAGTCTACTGAATTTCACACCGATTTTTTTTTATGACATAAGGTGGCAAACGAGCAGACGGATTGCCTGATGGTAAGCAATTACAGTTGCCTATGGGCACCCGCAACACCAGGGGAGTCACAAGCGCGTTGCCGACCTTTAAGGGAGGTTGGAGCTCTGGGAACCTTACTCACCATCAGGAACACAACATTACATACGTGAAAGGTAGCAGTGTTATTATGGCTTGTTGGGCTTCTCCAGACTCGAGCGTGATGGTACTTCGCTGTGCCCTACCTCTCATTGTCGGACGTAGTTTAAGGACATACCCGGGTCCAATAATTAAAAATAATTACAAATTAATTTCACACATAATTACAAATTAAGAGGGACTTTTAACGCTACTCAAAACTAAAGGTTAACTAGAATTTTTGGGATGTTTTGGAAGTCCTGTGACTTCCATACATTCAGATGCCTTTACCATTACTTCAAATTAGCCGTGAAGTCTGTGTATGTATTTAATACTAGCTTTTCCTAGCGATTTCGTCGGCCAGCCATGCCTGTCTTAAGTATGGTTGCGGGATAAAAATTATCCTATGTCCTTTCTCGTAGCTCAAACTGTTTCCCAATTTCATCCCAATTAGTTCAGCGGTTTAAGCGTGAGAGGTAACAGACAGAGTTACTTTCGCATTTATAATATTAGTGTGGATTATAATGAATGGTTTTACTTATGATTTTAAAATACAAGTAGTACGATAGGGGAAGTTTTTTACGAGGGGTAAGTATGTGAGTAGACTGCAATGCTGAAGATATTTTTCTTACCCCGTATAAAAAGTCATCCAATCTTGCCCTAATTTAACTTACCTAATTATTGCTGTAAATTAACTTGAGATATTGATTGTAAAATAAAACACATTAATTTACAGAAATTACAATATTGTGATAAATTCAAGTACTTAACTAGTTACTGTATAAAATCTAAAATAGTACATTTCGATACAAGTGAAAAAAAATTTTTTTTCGACGAGGGTGAACGTTGGAGCTCGAGTGAAACGAGGGTGACAATCACCCGAGTCTTAAAGAAGTTTTTACATGTGTATCGAACCTAATTTTTCAAAGCAACTGCCTTAAAAAGTGAAATTTACGCACGCGAAGCGTGCGAAAAGTGCACTTTTTACGCACTAGTTAGGAAAAAGGCCCTTGAGGCATTGTACCAAGGATGGTGGCGGCATTTTCTCGTTGTACATTTTTGGCCTAGTGGGTAGTGACTCTGCCTTTGAAGCTGATAGTTCTGGGTTCAAATTCCAGACAGGATGAGCACAGATATTTGTTCCTAAGTCATGATGGGTGTTTTCTATGTATTTAAGTATTTATATATTATATACAGTCTGTATTAATATGAGCGGCTAAGCATTTAACCCGTTAACGGCCACGTCGAATATAATACTATTTCACACTTTAATTAAATGACCTACTTAAATTAGTGTTTACCTTTTATCTTTTCATTCATAATTTTATTTATAATGGACAAGTAGTACCTTTTCTAAGTCGGTTAACACTTCCCATATCATCCTGTGAAATGTTATGTTATTGCCATAACAAAAAACCACAACTCCATAAAACTGTAAATACAATACTGGACTGCTAAGGAATGGAATTCGCTCCCTTCGTCTGTATTCCCGGAAAGATATAATTTAGGTATTTTCAAGGCAAAAGTGGATAGGCTGTTACTGAACCAGCGTGCACCCTCGACCTCGTCGTCACTTACCATCAGGTGCGACTGAGGTCAAACGCTGGTCAGTCTTGTATATAAAAAAAAAACTATTAAGGTTCATATTTTTAAAACTAGATAATTTTCCGAAAGTACCGAAAGATAATTTTAAAATTATCGTAAAACGGTGCCCATTCATTCGTTTTCAATATCTTAGATGTCACGTCAATGTCAATTTATTTTTCTTAATAACATTGACAAACAAGGTTGGTTTACCATTTTTATTGACAAAGTTTCTTGAACTGACGTTTCGTTTTGATCTTAACCTTGACTTGTCAAATCTTAAGATTGTAAATAATGAATACAGATGCTTCATGATTAAAATAGATGTCTCATTATCTGAAGGTAAAATTTGACTGACCAGCGGTTGACCTCAGTCACAGATGTGACTGACTATTAGGTGATAGTGTCGACGAGATCGAGGATGTAGCACACTGGTTCAGTAACAGCTTTCACTCTTGCCTTGAAAAAACCCAATTTATAATCTTTCCGGGAATACAGACGAAGGGAGCGAATTCCATTCCTTAGCAGTCCGCATTAGGAAGAGGTTTGAATGATAGCAGTTATAAATAAATAAAACAAATAAATATTTCGGGACAATCTGACACAAATCGACCTAGTCCTACGGTAAGCTCAGTAAGGCTTGTGTTGTAGGTACTAGACGACGATATATATAATAGATAGATACATATAAATACTTAAATACATAGAAAACACCCATGACTCAGGAACAAATATCTGTGCTCATCACACAAATAAATGCCCTGACTGGGAATCGAACCCAGGACCATCGGCGTCATAGGCAGGGTCACTACCCACTAGGTCAGACCGGTCGACAAGTTACCTTACCGGGCATTAAAAAAAACAGCTTGCTTATAAGTAAAACGTAGAAACTCTAGGTCCATGAAGTCCCAGCGCGCACAAACTTTTTTCAGAAATCGCGAAGCGTCTGGTTGATGTAACTGGTGACCGAAGAGCTGGCTTCCTCGCACAACGTATTAGTATTGCGATACAACAATACCGCTAGTCTTGGTACAATGCCTCAAGGGCCTTTTTTAGATTTACAAACATTTCAGCCGTATGCAGTCCACTGCTGCACAATATGACTTGTATCATCTTGGGGGTAGTTGCCATAGTCGCCACGCTTGGCATGCGGGTTGGCGACCGCAGTAGTTGTAGATTGGGTTTCGACGGACACTGCTCTCGTTCGTAGGATTTTTCCCTTTGTCGCCTCTTACGACACTCGCGGGATGAGATGGGGTGGTGCTATTCTAGTCAGCCGGCATCACACGGCGTTTTTAGATTTAATGTAATAAATAGTTAAGCTATAATAATATTGTTTTAATTTTGTAAAACGCGCTACACCAGCGACCTCGTCGACACTTATCAGGTGTGACTGAGGTCAGACGCTGGTCAGTCTGTGGAAAAACTTGCCCTCAGCGGTATTTCCGGACCGATACGACCCTCATACCTTCAAGAAAAAAGCGTACTCCTATCTTAAAGGCTGGCAACGTGCTTGACTCCCCTGGTGTTGCGGGTGCCCATGGGCGACGTTAATAAATAAATAAAAATAAATAAACCGCACAATCTGACACAAATCGACCTAGTCCTACGGTAAGCTCAGTAAGACTTGTATTATAGGTACTAGACGACGATATACATATGTATATAATAGATAGATACATATAAATACTTAAATAAATAGAAAACACCTATAACTCAGGAACAAATATCTGTGCTCATCACACAAATGCACCGACTGGGATTCGAAGCCAGGACCATAGGCAGAGTCGCTACCCACTAGGCCAGAGCGGTCGTCAAAATTGCTTACCATCAGGCAATCCGTCGGCTCGTTTGCCACCTTTGTCATAAAAAGTCTTGTATAAAAACCGTGAATTATAAATAAATTTGGTTAATATTGCATTATCCCGACGCGTGTACCCCAAAAGACAGCTCTCGACCGCAACTCCGGTAACCGCATTCGGGTTAAAACGAGATTTGCGGTCGCTTTCAAACCCTTTCAATTATCCCATTAATCGGGTTTTCAAATTAAATAACGAACTCGTTAAACGGCTCAAGCCTTTAAACCATTGTTAAACATAATTTCGTAATTGACTAGGAAACAAAAAGTATCCATAGATTATAGGCGTCATCATGTACCTCGCGTTGTCCCGGCATTTTACCGCGGGTCATGGGAGCCTGGGCTCCGCTTGGTAACTAATCCCAAGATATGGCGTAGACACTAGTTTTACCAAAGCGCCTGCTATCTGAGTATAATCTAGGCCTTATTGGGATTAGTCCGGTTTCCTTACGATGTTTTCTTTTACCGAAAAGCTGAATAATATCAAATGATTTTTCGTATATAAGTTCTGAAAAACTCATTGGTTCAAGCCGGGGTTTGAACCTGCGACCTCCGTCGCACGTCGCACGCTCTAACCGCTAGGTCATCGGCGCTCTGTAGACTATAGACGTGCCATGGTTGACGACCGGTCTGGCCTAGTGGGTAGTGACCCTGCCTATGAAGCCGATGGTCCTGGGTTCGAATCCTAGTAAGGGCATTTATTTATATGATGAGCACAGATATTTGTTCCTGAGTCATGGGTGTTTCCTATGTATTTAAGTATTTATATGTATCAATTTATTATATATATCATCGTCTAGTACCTACAACACAAGCCTTACTGAGCTTACCGTAGGACTACGTCGATTTGTGTAAGATTGTCGCGAATTTTTTTTTTATATTAAGTAATACTAATTTGTATCTGTTGTGTCGCCAACACGCCTGTCAAAAGTTTTGGTTATGGCAACTCAAGCTGATGTACCTAAGCCATATTTGTGGGAAGCCTACGTCCAGTAGTGGGCATCTTACGGCTGGAATAATAAAAAAATATTTTTATTTCTCCCCCAAATCCCTCCACCTATTATATTATGAGCTTCCGTGAAGGAATATATTGTTTTAGTCCCTTACGGCGTAAAATATATACTGGTTACCCGTTGTTTGGGTAAAATTCTTATAATTTTTTGATTGGGAAAACCTAAAAAAATATTGTCGCAAAAGATACCGTCGGCATGGAGTGTTTTACAAAAAGGAGGAAATCCTATTTCGTATACACCTAGACTTTTCTGAAGACCTTACACAACAGAAGGATATTCGGAAATTTTAAGCATCTGCCTCTTTCAATCAAATTAAGGCATATTTGGACCCGGGTATGTCCTTAAACTACGTCCAACAATGATAGATAGGGCACTGCGATGACCATCACGCTTGAATCTGGAGCAGCCCAACTGGGGAAGTACCTCCTCCTTACAGAAGACCACAGCCAAAATAGCACTGCTACCATTCAGGTATGTAGTGTTGTGTTCCTGATGGTGAGTAAGGTTCCCAGAACTTCAAGCCCCCTTAAAGGCCAGCAACGCGCTTGTGACTCCTCTGGTGTTGCGGGTGCCCAAGGGCGACGGCAATTGCTTACCATCAGGCAATCCGTCTTCTCGTTTGTCACCTTTGTCATAAAAAAATAAATATATAAAGTTTACCACGAAATGGACCCGCCTCAGCATAAATGCTGACCCGAGAGTCAGCGCTGATCTTCCAGTGAGATCATTTTTGTCTTGAATAAAAATGTTTTCTTTTTTTTTAAACTCATAAAAAAAATACAAACGACTGGAACACTTATTAATAAAAGTATGTTTTCATACAATTTTTTTCGAAGTTTGAACGTCAGTTGTGTACCTACTCACCCCGTTTTACATCACATCACTATTCACCCGACCTGACGTGGAAAATTCGTTAATTAATGTAGAATCACGAACGAGTTCATAATTATGTAAACTCCAGGGACGTCACACGTGACTAAGAAAAGTGAGCAATTTTAGGTGCAAGTCCGGATATAGGTAAAAAAAACCGGCCAAGTGCGAGTCGGACTCGCGCACCGAGGGTTCCGTACAAACCTGCAAGGTTTACAAAGTTCGTTCATTACGACAATTGAGTCATAACTATGGTATTTTTAGGGTAAAGTAATAAGTTTATATTTATTAAAAAAATATATATTTTGTAATGTAACTAAAAGTTTAAGGTTTTCGGAATTTTTCCTTTATGTGTGCTATAAAACGTTGCTTCATGCCAAATTTCAAGATTCTAGGTCGACTGGAAGTACCCTTTAGGTTTTGATTCCCTTGCGAGTACTTGCGAGTTTCAAAATATGCAGCTTAAATTGCTGTTTCTTTTGATTGCGTTGACATAGAAGTTTGATTTTGCTACAGCTTAAAGGTATTATAGACCTGAGTATTTGGTATGAATTTCAATTTAATACCTCTACGCGTTTATGAGGAAATGGGTAGTAAGTTTAAAATTATTAAAAAATATATATTATGTGATGTAACTAAAAATTTATGGTTTTCGTAATTTTTCCTTTATCTATGCTATAAGACGTTGCTTCGTACCAAATTTCAAGATTCTGAGTTCACGGGAAGCACCCTGTAGGTTTTGATTCCCTTGCAAGTGTCGAAAATTTGCGGCATAAACGGCTGTATCTTTTGATTGCGTTGGCTTAGTAGTTTGATTTTTTCACAGCTTCAAGGGACAGTAGACCTGAGTAATTGATATAAATTTCAGCTTCATACCTCCACGCGTTCCTGAGAAAAAGGGTCTTGACAGACGGACGGACGGACGGACGGACAGACGGACAACAAAGTGATCCTATAAGGGTTCCGTTTTTTCCTTTTGAGGTACGGAACCCTAAAAACTTAGCTAAAGCGTGGCCTATGTAGTAGTAACGCGTGTGTAAGATACCTGCGCCAAAGATGGCCCAGTTCCTAAGATAGCCCAACCAATAAATAATTTATATACAATTTATTGGTTGGACTATCTTAGGAAGCGGGCCATCTTTGGCGCAGGTACCTTACACGAATGTCGACGTTCTATTTAAAAAAATTGATGTTTTTTTTTTATGACAAAAGGTGGCAAACGAGCAGACGGATTGCCTGATGGTAGGCAATTACCGTCGCCCATGGGCACACGTAACACCAGGGGAGTCACAAGCGCGTTGCCGACCATTAAGGGGGTTGGAGCTCTGGGAACCTTACTCACCATCAGGAACACAACACTACATACCTGAAAGGTAGCAGTGCTATTATGGCTGTGGTCTTCTGTAAGGAGGAGGTACTTCCCCAGTTGGGCTTCTCCGGACTCAAGCGTGATGGTACTTCGCTGTGCCCTACCTCTAAGCTAAGTGTACATACCAGGTGAAATCAAAATGGTAATCCAAAAATATATTTTCTGGATCTATTCCTGATTACGATCAACTTTTACTATGGAATCACAACCGAAAAATCAGTTAAAAAAGAGACCTTCCTATACTAGTTGCTAGCTAGCTGTAGCTGTTAGTATGGGCAGGTCATTTATTAAATTGATTTTTCAGTTATGGCTCCATAGTAAAAGTTGATCGTAATCATCAATAGATTCAGTAAATATGACTTTGTATCAGTGTGAGAGTGTAGTAAAAGTGTGAGTTTACTAGTAAACAAGACTTTTATGGCCTATTAAATAACGCATTAGAGCGAGATGCCGATCGAAAGTCGCAGCCAATCCCAGATGGTTTAATTTTATCCCCGGACTCGAACCCGTAATATCCGCCTAAACTAGGTCACGGCGCTTACCGGCGAAACGCGAAATGGCACATTCCGATATCAAAATCGCGGCGCTTATGTTAATTTTCCAAACAGCAGATTTCCAAATGTATATGTAGATCTGCGAAGAATTCTTATACAGTACTTGTGACATTATCTCTGACTTCTTATAAAGTATGGCTTCCATCAATATATCAATCGATAATTTCCCCAATGTCAAGTAAAGTAACATATAAGTAAAATAATATATCAAGTTTGCTATTAGAGCATGACGTTGTTCGGTAGGCCTTGCGTTCTGTAAAGTGGTAGCTGGACTTTACAGAAAGCCACGAGGTGGTGACCAAGTAGTGGTGATACGCGTTTTGAAATCAATTCTTCATTAGCTGTACAAGTGTACAATTATGCGTTAGATTACACACTAAACGACGTTAACGAATAAGTAAAACAAAAAGTTATTCTGAAGACGACTTCGCCATTTTGAGGTTCAGCCGAAAGTCATCGAAAAGAGACTTATATTGTCGATGGTGCTTACGTCGTTGTTTCAGGTGATACAATACAAACGCGACGCGGTACGACGTAAGTGCCATCGACGATAAGGTTTTATGAACAATGTCTCATTTATTCGCATTAAGGTTAATATTAAGGGAATTATGAAATTTTTACTTTCAGTTTTTATTCCCACTGTGATTTACGTTTTCCTAAGGATTTTGAGATAATCGCAAAGTAATATTAAAAGCTTTACAGACTATTAACCAGTCTGGCCTAGTAGGTAGTGACCCTGCTTAAAGCGTAAAGTTTTTTTTTAATACAAGACTGACCAGCGTTTGACCTCAGTCACACCTGAGGGTAAGTGTCGACGAGGTCGAGGGTGTAGCACGCTGGTTCAGTAACAGCCTCACTCTTGCCTTGAAAATATCAAAATTATATCTTTCCGAATACAAACGAAGGAAGCGAATTCCATTCCTTAGCAGTCCGCATTAGGAAGGTAGAAGCTAATTGCCTTCTTGACTGGCGACCACGTGGGCTGACCCACCACAAGATGGACCAAGGATCTGGTAAAGATCACGGGAATCTTATCTTATCTTATGTTATGGGGACCCTTTCGGATACACTTCGACCCATTAGTATCTTTTGTGTAGTTGTCCCCTGTTGCGCCTATTCCAGAGCATTTTTAACCGTAGCCATGGATAATGGAGCTCAGGGATAGCGCTCTAAAGTCTTTCGGATCCAGGTAGCCTGCTCCAAAGTCCTTCATTCTTTGTCGCGGGAATCTTCTGGACGCGTGACGGACGGACGTGACGGAGTGACTTTGAGGAAGGCCAATGTCCATTGAACTGCGGCTGATATGATGGACTAGTTTATCCATAAATCTAGAAGCTTAGGCTGTTATATTATACCCGTATAGTCAATTCAATACGAGAGTTTGGAGTAATCTTTCCACTGAACTCTGACACGGATAACGCAACAACCACAAAACCTCATACTATTACATACCGTATTGTCGAGGAATAACGTCTAAATTCGAATTTGTCGCAATGGCGGTTATGCTTTCTGTCCAGAAATAACAACTTCGAGAAATACTTTCTATAGAGATAGTTCGTAACTTTGTACAACTCTTTATGACATGTTATGAGGATATGTCGAGTTTGCTAGGAATGTATTTCTTGCTATTTTAGAATATAAGATTTATTGTATACTAGCTGTGCCCCGCGGTTTATTAGGGAAAAAAACGTAGCCTATGTGTTAATCCAGGGTGTCAGCCAACTCTATACCAAATTTTATTAAAATCGCTCTAGCCGTTTAGACGTGAAGAAGTAACAAACATACACACTCACAAACATTCGCCTTTATAATAATAGTGAAGATTATGTGTGTTTATGATAGGTAGGGCACAGCGTTGACCATCACGCTTGAATCTGGGGCAGCCCAACTGGGGAAGTACCTCCTCCTTACAGAAGACCACAGCCATAATAGCACTGCTACCTTTCAGGTATGCAGTGTTGTGTTCCTGATGGTGAGTAAGATTCCCAAAGCTCCAACCCCCCTTAAAGGCTGGCAACGCGCTTGTGACTCCTCTGGTGTTACGGGTGCCCATGGGCGACGGTAATTGCTTACCACCAGGCAATCCGTCTGCTCGTTTGCCGCCTATGTCTTAAAAAAAAAAAGTGTGAAAGCTCAAATGAGTATTTAAAAATAAAATTTGTCCATTAATCTTGATGCTCAGTTCACTCTAATAGTTCAATCAGGCTAATAGAATCGAAGTCTGCATCCTCAATCGATTGGACGTGATTACCGTCCGACCTATATAGACGACAGGCCACTCCCAAGTTCCTTCTGTTGTAAGCAGACGTAAACTTGTTCTCAAGCTTGTAAGGACAAGTCTTCTTGTAAAATGGATTCCGGCGGCATACCCGGAAAGATATAGTTTGGGTTTTGTCAAGGCAAGAGTGAAGGCTGTTATTGAATCAGCGTGCTACACCATCGACGTAGTCAACATTTACCATCAGGTGTGACTGAGGTCAAACGCTGATCAGTCTTGTATAAAAAGAAAACATATTGTAGTCCCAAATATTATAGGACAGCCTTGCACAAATTTGCAGAGACTCACGGTAAGCTCAAGAAGGCTTGAGTTGTGAGTCAGCCAACGGTATTATTATACATATAAATACTTAAATACATAGAAACCACCACACACAGGAACCAATATGCGTGCTTATCACACAAGTATATGTCTCTATAGGTAAAAGTTTTTTATCTGAAGGACCATATTGTCTATAAATATTTGTGAAGAGAATTAATATGGAACTAATTATACATACGAGTAGGGCAGCTACTTAACCTACCTTAAGTAGCAAAGTTTTTCACCTAAACTGGGAGTTGAACTCAGGACGGTTGGTTTCATAGGCAGGTTCACTACCCACTAGGCCAGACCTGTCATCAAACTATAGGTCACTACTTCAGCTATTACAAAAAAATACATTTTTAATGAAACAATAAAAAGCCTAGTAGTACTATTTACATTTTATTATTTTATTAACAGCTATGGTAAAAACAAAAAAAAAGTTAGTGTCATTCTGACTGTTTGTATATTTTTTTAAAGCGACAGCTGAGAATAATGATGATGATGATGATGATGATGATGATGATGATGATGATGATGAGGATGATGATGTTTAATAAGCTTTAATTGTTTCTTTTCCTCGCAAACGAACGATAATAAGAGTTAACAATTCGTTCAGAAATACCAGTTCATCACTCGAATTTTAAATTCTCATTTTTTATTTTAATAAAAATCCACCTCGTTGGGGATCTGCCCACGCTGCTGCTGCTGCTGATTTGTTTTTTTTTTTCAAAAAACTAATAGTACATTTCGATACTTGTGAAAAAAAAAAATTTTTTCGACGAGGGTGAAAGTTGGAGCCCGAGTGCAACGAGGGTGACAATCACTCGAGTCTTAAAGAAGTTTTTATACGTGTATCGAACCTAATTTTTCATAGCAAGCGCCTTAAAAAGTGAAATTTACGCACGAGAAGCGTGCGAAAAGTGCACTTTTTACGCGTAACCAATAGTCTAGTTGACATTTACTGTGAATCTACAAACTTCATAGTTTTCACAATACATTGCTTGCTTCACAAAACCTCCTTTATTAACATTTAGTATACTATAATTTACATAAAGTCCTAAAACAAATGTTGCTACGTTTTTTGATGTAGACACTATGTCTAAAATTATTGCTGTTATTACAGGACACGCGAAATAAATATTCCTATATAGCACTCGGCAACCATATTATTATTTGTGCAACGTAAGAGTATAAAAGGTTTTATATCTGCTCCCTTGCAGAATCCTTAATAAAGTATAGTTCACATAGAACTGGCACATAATTATGGATAAATAACAAAACTTTTTCGTACGGTGTAAAAAAAACTGACTATCGCAATTTAATGACAATACTTTGACGTTTCAATGTTGAAAATGCTTTAGGGCTATGTTTGTGCGTTTTTAAGTTTTCGACAATGGAAATCGAAAATAGGAAATTAATCGTGAACAAGTACCTAAAAAATCCATACTGGTCCGGAACTAAGATTGCTAAGTTCCTTAAACTTCCGAAACGCACTGTGTGTAGGGTTATAAAACGTTATAAGGAAAGCTTATCTGTCGAGAGGAAGACTCAAATCAATCGAAGGTCTGGTACCAAAGACAAGAATTTAGAAACGAAAGTTCTAAGGTCAGTTAAACAAAATCCAGGTCTATCTGATTACGATTTAGCCCGAAAATTTAAAAAAAAGTCGCAGTACCGTAAGGAGGATTCGCCTTCGAGCTGGCTATAAGAGTTATCGAGCAGTAAAACAGCCAAATCGGACCGACAAACAGAACCAAACTGCCAGAACTCGAGCTCGACGACTGTACGATCAGGTACTGACAAAATTTAATGGGTGCCTGTTGTTGGACGACGAAACGTATGTGAAACTCGATTTTAACCAACTACCGGGTACTAAATATTATATGGCCGATGCAAGAGGTAATGTCGCCGAAAAATATAAGTTTGTCAAACATGAAAAGTTTGCAAAAAATAATGATATGGCAGGGAATCTGCAGTTGCGGTCTCAAGACACAAACTTTTATTACATCGTCAACTATGAATTCCAGTACATACATCAACGAGTGTCTGAAAAAGAGAGTTTTACCTTTCATCAAAAAGCACGGCGGCCCTGTGAAATTTTGGCCTGATTTAGCCAGCTGTCACTATTCGAAAAACGTTTTGGAGTGGTATGAAAAAAACCAAGTCGAGTACATACCCAAAGAGCTGAATCCCCCAAATTGCCCTGAGTTTCGACCAATAGAAAATTACTGGGCAATTATGAAAAAAAAATTGAGGTAGAGTTGTACAAAACATCGATTCATTACGAGCCACGTGGAACCAGCAGGCCAAAAAAGTGGATAAAGCGATTGTTCAGAAGATGATGAAATCCATCACGGCAAAAGTACGTTTTTTTTTACATAATGGAGAAAAATGAATTTTGCTATTTATAAAATAATAAAAATATAGACCTTCTTTTTATTTACAACAAAAGTAACTTTGTTTTATTAACAACTAAATAATTACGTGTCCTTCTATCCGTGCCAATTCTATATGAACTATACTTTAGTTAGAATTACGAAATCGAAAGTCGAAATAGGTCAACCCCACGGAAGTTAATTTTCTAAATATGCAAATTCTCTCTCAAAGTTTATCGTTGATGACTGTTCGTTCAGGTAAATCACCGCTTTAATGCTGGTGTGGCATTCGAGATTAGCAAACTGATCTCATTTTGATATTAGTACTCCGCATCTGATGTAAATGTACGGGCGAATGATATCAGAATGAAATCAATTTGTGAAACTTGAATGTAGTTTGCCTTTATTGTTTACGATTACGGTTTACGATATTTACCAAAGAAAATGGAAAACTCGTCGTTTGTAAGTTTTATGAGTATTAAAGGATATAAAACGTAACAAATATTTTATTCAGTGTTTAATAAAAATATTTTCACACTTCACAGCACAAGCTTAAATAAAATAAATAAATCGGGACAATCTGACACAAATCGACCTAGTCCTACGGTAAGCTCAGTAAGGCTTGTATTGTAGGTACTAGACGACGATATATATATTAGATAGATACATATAAATACTTAAATACATGGAAAACACCCATGACTCAGGAACAAATATCTGTGCTCATCACAAATAAATGCCCTGACTGGGAATCGAACCCAGGCTTCATAGGCAGGGTCACTACCCACTAGGCCAGAGCGGTCGTCAAATAAATATGAAGTTATGCTCAATGCCACAATGTAATCATGCAAAAACAAAACCTTCAGCTAGAGGAACGTACGCGAGTAAAATAAACTGCATTCTGCACCCTGATGCACTGATTCAGTATTCTCAGATGCCATTGGGTCTTACAAACACCCTCATAAATATAACGCATTGCGATTATTTAAGATTTTGAGATTCGGAATTACGCAATTTCCATCATCATCATTGGGTTTCCGTGAATAGGATGATGGCTTAAACGGCGTGAAAAACTGAAACGTAAATGGCACATGCAATGCATGACAGTGGCAACTATGCATTCGACCTGCCCAGTGATAAGTCACCGTGGCCTATAGATACCTGTAAGACCAAAGGATTCACAGCCGCGTTAGCCACCTGAGATCTCTGACAGGAACAGCACTGGAGGTACTTGTCCAGTCAGGCTCCACCATGCCGCCGTGGCATTCCCTGAACGTGTCCCACGAGATCTATCAGGATGATATTGGCTGTAACTTCTCTTCTATAATAGTAATATAAATGTCACTGAAGGAGTATTGTCCTTAAGCTGTCAAGATGTCGTGGTGAGTTGTTTGTGGTGATGTAGATGAGAGGGCAGCATCATCTGCTGTGCTAGTCTGAGACGTGATGAAAGATTTTCAATTCGGGAAATTTAATATATGCTCACGGCGGAACTGATTCTGGTATTATATTTATACAAGTATCGTTTGCGACTTTGTTCATGTAAAATTTTAAATTTTGTTGTAGTTTTTTTTATGACAAAAGGTGGCAACCGAGCAGACGGATTGCCTGATGGTAAGCAATTACCGTGACCCATGGGCACCCGCAACACCAGGGGAGTCACAAGCGCGTTGCCGACCTTTAAGGGGGGTTGGAGCTCTGGGAACCTTACTCACCATCAGGAACACAACACTACATACCTGAAAGGTAGCAGTGCTATTATGGCTCTGGTCTTCTGTAAGGAGGAGGTACTTCCCCAGTTGGGCTTCTCCAAATTCGAGCATGATGGTACTTTGCTGTGCCCTACCTCTCAATTCATCATTCTAAAATATACCTCATTATCGTCTTCCTCGCGTTATCCAGGCATTTTGCCACGGCTCATGGGAGCCTGTAGTCCGCTTGGCAACTAATCCCAGTATTTACCGTAGGCAATAGTTTTACAAAAACGATTGCCATCTAACCTTCCAGCTCAGAGAGTAAACTAAGCCTTGTTGGGATTAGTTCGGTTTCTTCACGACGTTTTTCATTCATTTAGAAGCGACTGGTAAATATTAATATATTTCGCACATAAGTTACGAAAAAGAGAGAGTACCGAGTTGAGAGAGTTGTTAACTTAGTTAGTTCCCGCTTTGATCATAGGAAGTCAAGCCATGTCATGAGATGTCAACTACTCCGCCCGAGGTATTTCTTCAGCTGTCACATGCCTTTTTTGCGGCTTTACACTCTGTCAGAAAAGTTATTTGTGTCATTATCTAGGAAAACGGACCTTATTGTCGATGGCACTTACGTCGAATCGCGTTGCGTTTGTATTGTATCTCTTGAACAACGACATAAGCGCCATCGACAATAAGGTCCCTTTTCATTGATAATGTCACATTTTGTATTAGAAACGTCTGCTAACAAAACAATAATGCTATAAATATAGAAAAATCTAAATACCGACTGCCTCTGTAAATAAGTAAATAAATATTACAGGACATTCCTACACAAATCGACTGAGCCCCACTGTAAGCTCAAGAAGGCTCGTGTTGTGGCTCAGGCAACGATATATTAGGTCCTTATATAAAATTAAGGTTTTTTTGAACTAACTATTCGACAAAACGCCAATTTCATAGGTAAGGACCCAATATATAATGTACAAATACTTAAATACATAGAAAACACCCATGATTCAGGAACAAATATCTGTGCTTATCACACAAATAAATGCCCTTACTGAGATTTAAACCTCTATATGCATCATAGGCAGGGTCATAACCCACTAGACCAAACCTGTCGTCAAACCTTCCTTCCTTCCTTCCTTCCGCCAGCGCTCTACACGACAACATTTCCATCTTCACCACATAGATGGTTGGCAGTCCTCAACTGTGCGTTTTTCTAGAAACTTCCTGCCTCGCACAGCAAAACTCTGGAATAAATTGTCGTGTGCAGTATTTCCGGACCGATATGATATCCAAACCTTCAAGAAAAGAGCGTATAGGGATCTTAAAGGCCGGCAACGTACTTGTGACTCCTCTGGTGTTGCGAGTGTCCATGGGCGGCGGTAGTTGCTTACCATCAGGCAATCCGTCTGCTCGTTTGCCTCCTATATCATAAAAAAAAAAAAAAAACTCTGTAGCTCAGTTGTTGGCGGGCAGTAGATTTTTCTTTTTTTTTTCTTCTAAGAATTGAAAAAATAATAACTTAGAAATATGTGTGACAGGAATTAAAAATGGTGGATGTTAAAATTGTAAATGCCATGACAAAATATTAGTGTCACACTTTTGCGTGGTGTTTTTAAACATGATTTAATTTGAACGCTCAAAAGTCAAAAATCGCGAGACTGATAAAAAATATCGGTTATCAATATTTTTGCACGAAAATTATATCAATACGAAATTCAAAATTGTTTTTAAAATACCATTCGTTTCTGACAGCTTGACGAGGGTCGTTGTCCATTAATTAGCTCCCAAATCGAAAAGTTATAAAACCGAGTCTCTCCATAAAAAAAAACAAGGTAAACAGTTCTTGCGTATAAGTATTATTTTTAAATAGTTTCTATATTAAGACAGGAATTAAAAATTGTGCTCATAAATTTCGTGAAAAAAATTGGTGTTTGAAAATTTTCTCCCTCATTGATTACCTACTAATGCCCTTATCAAAAATCGCCCCTAATTAAGTGCCGAATCGCTTTAGATACTAAACATCTGTGAAGTTCAAAACAACCAGTATATTTTCGTATAAAACTGCGTACAATTGTTACAGGCTTAGAGCTCAAGTAATATTGGTTAATAAGCATAGAACGCAGAAATGCTCGAAGAATTTATTGAAGCATGGTTAACAGCGGATTGCACGTACGAAATGTTTAAAGAAATTTGTAGGTTATGTTTTTTATTATTCCTAGTTTAAGTAAGATATGGTCGAGAAATTCGTTGCCATCGGCTCTGTAGCCTTACCTTGAGTTGTGACATTGAGGTTTTCGATAACGAGTACCGAGTTTACTATCTGTGCATCTCGCTTGTGCTATTTTAGTGCGAACGATATGTCACAATTCCTGGTAAGGGTACAGAGCCGATGGCAGCGAAATCTATAGCTTAGTTATCCCGGAGTCGCTAATTCGACTCTCGTCCGAGGCAGTTTAATTTCTTTCTAACGGTAGATGTTCCTCCTCCTTTCAGCCGTAAGTCGTCCACTGCTGGTCAGGACTGCGAAATATGACTTGGGGGAGTTGCAGTAGTCGCCACGCTTGGCAGAAGGCATGGCGACCGCAGCAGCTGTAGTTATGGTTTCGACGGACTTGAATATAATTAATAATAATTCTATCGTTTGAAGACATAACATTATCGATTTAGGAAACCGATTTTAATTTAATTTTAATCTATATTAATAAATTATTATCGAATTAGGCTTAAAACTAAAATAATTTAAACGTTTTGTAACACTATTAAAGAGTAAACAGAATTCATTTTCAGTATAAGGTGGCCAGTTTTCGAAAAGTGGCCAGTTACTGGCAAAATGTTATACTTTAGGGTGTTACAATATTCATTTTACTATTGTCTGTGCTTTAACGTTGTCTACATTCAACTTTGCCAGCAGTAACAAAGCACTTGGCTTAAGTCAGAACACATTTTCTCATCGTCCATTGAAACATTTACACAATCTATTATCAACCTTATACATATAGAAAAAAAAGTCTATTTTAACATGAGTGCGGCTTAGGACAATTTGGAAACATGTGCCAAGATGCCGAGATTTTAAAATGAAAAGGTCGTAAGTTTTGACTTTTTCCTTTTTACGTGTGACGTTTTTTTATGGTGGATGTAATAATTTTGAGGGTAGTTGCTTGGCTCGGTCCGTAATGCTTTTATCAAAATGGCAGTACGATTGAAATATTTTAGTATTTCTAGTTTATTAGAAGACAATTCAAATTTATTAATGCTTTTATTCCGCTTATATAGTTGCTAGGTTCAATGGAATTAGTTTGTTTAATTATTAGCTGTACTTCTTTCTGGGCTTTTGACGTTATTTGACGAAAGGTAGCTTAGTGGTTAGTAGCCCTGCCTGTGTAGCTGATGGTCCTCGGTTCAAATCCCAGTAAGGATATTTATTTGTGTGATGAGCACAGATATTTGTTCTTGAGTCATGGATGTTTTATATAATTATGTAACAAATAACAATATATTCAGAAATAATTTATGTATGTGTTATTGTTATTTTTTTAATTTGATCATTAATTATGAGTTTATTTTTGACATCTAGATTTTATTCTAGACATTTAGATTTATTATATTTTTTGGATAATCTTTTTGTGACATTATTATTGATATACATATAAATATTATTTTGTAATAATTTTACCTATTAATTGCTCCGAATTAATTATTTATTAGACGATGATTATATTGATATTTGACTATTCAAAAGTGCTTTGAATAAAAAATTAAAAATTTTTCTAATGTAAACATTATTAGCAAAGATTGGATATTTAAGTAAACCATAGATTAGCCTGAAAAATAAAGTGCCCCCAGAATCCGTTTAAAAAGTTTAATTCCTTGCGAAGTCTGAAAAGGAAATGACTCTGGAATGACCTGGTTTCCTCGGAGGGTAATGCGTTTATTGGGAGAAAACTTAATCTGATTCAGAAGTTTATGGATTCTGCGAGCACTTTAGTTAAAATGTCTCTATAGATGATTATACCGAAATATGTATAGGCGAAACACTTAACTGAAGCACCATGTCTATGTAGTTGTGCAAAGAATTGATATGGAACATACGTTAAAATTTGAATATAGAACGCCGACATGCGTGTACACACGTTACTACTACATAGGCCACGCTTTAGCTAAGTTTTTACTTATACCTACTTTATGCATATTCGCTATCTTGAAAAAATCTTTACTATAGACATAAAACACATACCATTTGGTACATGATTTGAAAATAACTTTTGATCATGTATATTGTATTATTTGTGTTACAATTATTGTAGTGTTATCATTAAATGGTAAGTGTTGGGATTGCAGGGAGTCTGGTTATGAATGGGAAGAGAAGAGATGACAGGGGGTTTCTAAATAATGTAAAACAATTTTCAAAAATAGCTATAGTGTATTCATAAGAAAAAAATAATAATCAAACAATGTTCCGAACTCACCTTTTCATTTTATCCCATCTCACCCCAACTACGGGATCTAAGGGGAAAATATTTATTAAATAAGAAAATATAAATTAATAAATTACAGGACATTCTTACACAAACTGACTGAAACTCACGGTAAGGTCTAGAAGGCTTATGTTGTGAGTACTCAGCCTACGATATATATTATAATATACATAACATATGAAATACCCATGACTCAAGAACAAATATATATATACAGGGTGGCTCATTCAAATCGGTCAGTATGGGGAAATCTGGAACTATCAGACATACAAAGATTAGTTCTTAGGAACCATGTCATCGATTTTGCATAAAGAAAAACTGCATACATAGATTTAAAAAAATGTGTTCTTTTTTGGAATCGACCACAGTTGTTAAAAATAACATTAAAAGATATTGAATTACAATGCATTTTATTCATTTGAG
Organism: Grapholita molesta; assembly: GCA_022674325.2. NCBI lineage: Eukaryota > Metazoa > Arthropoda > Insecta > Lepidoptera > Tortricidae > Grapholita > Grapholita molesta. Next base: position 971,377 of record CP053141.2, on the reverse strand, counting down.
ATACCATGTTTCATGGTAACTTTTGCTGCCTATAACCAACACAATTCATATCCAAACGAAAATAATTAAAAGTTTTATTTTCCAAAACAACCTGGTTTCCATTCTCGAACAGAGTACAAGTTTTATTAAATCTATGTATGAAGTTTTTCTTGTCCCTAAAATCGATGACATGGTTCGTAAGAACAAATCTTTGTATGTCTGATAGTTCCAGATTTCCCCGTACTGACCGATTTGAATGGGCCACCCTGTATATATGTGCTCATAACACAAATTAATGCCCTTCCTGAAATTTAAGCCCAGTAAGCCGATGGCTTCATAGGCAGGGTCACTAACCACTAGCAAACCTGTCGTCAAAGTCAATAATTAAACAGTTCAGCTATTAACTAATGACATTATTATATAATAGATTATTCATCACGCATATCGCGCAATTAACTTGAGCAAACTTAATCCCCATTGGCACTAATAGGGTGATGCTGGCTAATTCCTACCCATTCTAATTTAAGGCATCATTTCCAGAAAATAACATTGGCCAAGCTTTTTTTTTGACGACCGCTCTGGCCTAGTGGTTAGTGACCCTGCCTTTGAAGCCAATGGTCCTGGGTTCGATTCCCAGTCAGGGCATTTATTTGTGTGATAGCACGGATATTTGTTCCTGAGCTGGTGTTTTCTATGTATTTAAGTATTTATATGTATCTATCTATTATATATATCGTCGTCTAGTACCTACAACACAAGCCTTACTGAGGTTACCGTAGGACTAGGTCGATTTGTGTAAGAATGTCTCGAAATATTTATTTATTTATTTATTTTATGACGAAGATGTAAAATTGGCGGTGGATTGCCTGATACCGTTGTCCATGGGCACCCGCAACGTTTATATACAGGATGGCACATTAGATCGGTCAGTATGGGCGTCTGTAACTGTAACAAAGATCTGTTTTTAGGGACCATGTCTTCGATTATAGGGGCAAGAAAAATATTTTTTTTTAAAGACTACAGTGGCAAACGAGCAGATGGATTGCCTGATGGCAAGCAATTACCGTCGCACATGGGCACAGCAACACCGGGGGAGTAACAAGAGCGTTGCCGGCCTTTAACTGGGGCTAGAGCTCTGGGGATCTTACTCACCATCAGGAACACAAGACTATATAGCTGAAAGCAGTGCTATTATGGCTGTGGTCTTCTGTAAGGAGGAGGTACGTTCCCAGTTCCTCAGTTCAGATCTTAGTAGATCATTATCATTTCAGTCATAAGACGTTCACTTCTGGACCTAGGCCTCCCCAAAATTTGGATTGTATCATCTTGGGGAGTTGCCATAGTCACCACACCTTGGCAGACTGAATAAAAATAAATAAATATACGGGCCAATATTTCACAAATTGACTCAATTCTACAGTAAGGCTTGTGTTGTAGGTACTAAGGGAGGCTTTAGGCTATAAATTATGTCAGATTGACGACAGGTCTGGCCTAGTGGGTAGTGACCCTGCCTATGAAGCCAATGATTGGTTCAAATCCCAATAAGGTCATTTATTTGTGTGATGAGCGCGATATTTGTTCCTGAGTCATGGGTGTTTTCTACGTATTTTAGTATTTGTATATTATATATATATCGTTGGCTGAGTACCCACAACATAAGCCTTATTCAGCTTACTGCTGGCCCAGCCTATTTGTGTAAGGTTGTCCTACTTATTATAGGCAAATATGCTGTGCTTATGGCTAGGCTTATGGCTGGGCTATTATTTATTTATTTAGAATATGATACAATTAAACCAAGTCTCCTCTACAAATCTTTAGTGTAGCTATATAGCGATTGACTGCATATAGCTTGTGATTGATTAACCATATTTACTTGGTCTATCAGTAACTTGACAGAACTCCGGAACTTGGGGGACATGTGATCCCACGAGGAAGAACTTAGTAATTTATAACCTGGGTACAGTCAGCAGCAAAAGTTGCTAAGCGTTTGAAGTTTTCAAAATGACCTACACGCGCTCTTATTCTCTAGACAATAGAGACGTGTTGACCTCATTTTGAACACCTCAAATGCTTAGCTACTTCTGCTGCTGACTCTACAAGTGTTCCTAAAATCACGAACGTTCATTGAAATGCTCTGACCAGGATTCGATTTTTTTTTTTTATTAGTCGTTATGAAATGATTTTATTTAGAAGAAAGAAAAAAGTCTTATAACAACATCTTGAGAGACTCTCGCTACGTGGTTGTGGTTGGATCAAGGGTCAGATTCAGAAGGTAATCCTGGACACGGCGCGCATAGTCCGGCGGTTCCTCTCTCGGCAGCCCTAACCACCGGCAGCCTGGGCCCTGCCCCGTTGCCGGCGGCACCCTGGGTTAGGTTTTTTATAATATTTTTATTGTTTTGTTATGTTTTGGATGTATTTTTATATTCTACTTTTATAAAAATATTGTTTAAAACCTAGCCTAAGATTTAAGACGAATAAAGAGAAATTATAAAGAATAATAAAGAAAACATAAAGTAAAATTACAAATAAAAAAAATCCCCCAAATCGCTGCTAATGGGCAATGTGCCTAGGAGGCTGGCCGTATTGCCTCGTTGGATAGCAATACTAATTCACTGAGAAAAATATAAGCCAGCCTTCTGGTCACTTGTAGTGTGAATTAAAAGTGACGCCAAAGTCTTGTACAGTCAGCAGCAGAAGTAGCTAAGGATTTGAGGTGTTCAAAATGAGGTCAACATGTCTCTATTGTCAAGAGAATAAGAGCGCGTGTAGGTCATTTTGAACACTTCAAACGCTTAGCAACTTTTGCTGACTGTACATCCTACTATCTTATTTAGTATTCGTTTTTAGTTTTAATTTGGAATATTTAAGTACGTTGAATTGTTATGTATGTTATATTTGTTTTATTTTTTATTATGCAGAAAGGTCTGCTAACGAATATCTTCGACATTTAAATCGAAATATAAATAGAAAAAAAAAAGTCTTTATTTATAAATAGAAAGAAATTGACAAATCTAAGCGGTACTCGTATAGCACAATTGGTAGTGCACTGGGCTAGATCCAGTTGTTATGGGTTCGAGTCCAGCTGCGAGTCAAAATTTTCCTATTTTTCTTTCGATTTAAATATGTTATATTTGTTTATATTAAATTTATGATTAGTTATGCCAGTAGAGATTATGCGACCCGCCAAAATCCCTTCGAAATTTAAATATGCAAATTTTCTTGGATGCAATTATGTACCGTTCACAATAAAAAATATATGCAGAATTTACAAGTATCTATAAATATTAACATTCACGATGAAGTCAGACAGGAAAACGTGGTTATTATTAATATTATCTGGTTGTTGGGTTTTTTCGATAAAGAAATAACAAAACGAATACATTTTAAGCTTAAAATTATATCACAGTTACAAACGGATAAACCCACGTGTAATTATATTGCACTAGGCGACATGTTTCGGGCGTGTGACCGATACACCCGCATCGCGAGCGGTGTGTCCTGACTCTGCTTGAAAATGGGTATCAGAGCTTACCCGAAACATGTCGCCTAGTGCGATATAATTACACGATTTACACGTGAGTTTATCCGTTTGTAACTAAGTAGCAGTGATCGGCACTATGGGTGCAAAACTAACAAAACCGAGGTATAGTAACTAATTCTTAACATTAAGAAAAATACGAATCATTTTGGCAAATTAGTGTCCAATTTAATTGTATATCGGAATCTCGATATGGCAATATTTGGGTGTAAGAATATAATTGTTTTTATGTCTATATACTCTTTTATGTCCGCTGAACGAGTTTTGTTAAAGTTTTGCACCCATAGTGCCGATCACCAAAAACGGATAAACTCACGTGTACTTATATCGCACTAGGCGACATGTGTGTAAGCTCTGGTACCCATTTTCAAGCCGAGTCAGGACACACCGCTCGCGTTGAGGGTGTATCGCTCAAAGCGAAACATGTCGCCTAGTGCGATATAATTACACGTGAGTTTATCCGTTTGTAACTAAGTAGTAGTAACATGGCTCACAAGGTCGTGTGTTATTTATTTACTTATTTACTGCTTTCTAAAGCCTATTAAAGCACACAAGATTACATGAATGATAATACACTGTGGGATTAATTGTACTTCTATTATGAAATATTATATTTAAAAAAAAATACAAATATTTTTCTTATGAGTTTACTTTGATATATAGAATTTATTCTAGAGGTTGTATATAGTTTTTAAGTATTTATTATTTCTTTTATGTTTCGATTTTTAACTTATTTTGTCATGTTTGATTTTTGTATGTCAATTTATTAGTTTTGTTTTTGAATCAGTATATTTTCGTTGCTCCAAGCTGTTGGTGTGTTATTTACAACAACCCCGTGTCCTTTTTATTGGTCCTTGACTAGTATTTATATACAAGATTTATTTAGTATATTTTTTGACGATATTATTTTGAGGTTATTGTTATTATTGATTTATACAGTATATATCAATACGAGAGGCAAAACAAACGGGTTTAAGAACCCGTTAATATCCATGACGAATTTAATCCTATTTCGCACTTTTTGTTAGCGTTTACCATTTATCTTTTGATAGATCATTTTTTTATAATTGACAAGTTGTACCTTTTCTAAGTCAGTTAACACTTCCCATATCATCCTGTATGGTATGTTATTCTCATAACAAAAAACCACATCTCTATAAAACTGTAAACACAACTATTAAGGCATTTCATTAAGTGCAACTTATTATTTTAAAAACTAGCTAATTTAGTAAAAGTACCAGCCTTATTTTGAAATGATCGTGAAAACAGCGCCCCTTAATACGTTATCAATATCTTAGATGTCACGTCAATGTCAATTTATTTTTCTTAATAACATTGACAAACAAGGTTGGCTTACAATTTTCATTGACAAACTTTCTTCAACTTTCGTTTCGTTTTGATCTTAACCTTGACTTCGATCTTGACTTTGAGTCAGAGGCTCTAGTGTAAGTTTCTTTTGACGTAAAAAAACGTCTCGAACGCGTAAGTGATAATGTTATTTATATGGGAAACACTAACGCGACGGTAAAGTAATATTACGTTAAAAACTTACACTCAGGGCTCTGATCTTAAGATTGTAAACAATCAATCATTCTTCACAATTAAAATAGATTTATCATTATCTGAAGGAAACAAATAATATGAGCTTGTATTTCAATAATATATCTACCAAAACATTATTTCTTACTTACACTTTTATGGGTTTAATGCTTTGCCTCTTGTATTGATACATACTGTATATAAATATTATTTTGAGCGAATTACACCAATGAATTGCTCTGAATTAATTATTAAATTAAGATGATATTTGTATTGACTATTAGAAAGTGCTTGTTTCTAAGCCTACTTGAATAAAAAAAAATGGTCGATTTTTAAATCGTCAGATAAGCCTTATTCGGCGAATAACTCTATGGGTATATGTCAGATATGTGCTTATCTGACAATTGAAAAGTCCCGTCCCATTGTAGAATTGTTGTACCTTTCGTCCCATAATTTTCTCATTTTCGTAATCAAATGTATGGTTAATTGTCGTAATTAACATGAGAAAAGATTCTATTTTTATCAGCTTCGTTACAAAGTTACCATAAATAACGTATTATGTATTAATTGGTGTAATAAAACTGAGAAAAAATATAAGAAAAGTAAAGGTTTTTAATGCGTATATTTTCTACTTGCTTTCTTCAATACGTGTTTTCGTTTCATCGAGCTTATTATATTAAAAAATAAGTCTTGGTAATTGTACAGGCTGTAATTTTTTACATGATATAAAATATGTTTTTCTAACTCCATAAACAACTTGCAATTGAATTCTCCTAATCTCGCTGAAATCAGATAAAATATTTTAATTTTTTGTTATTTATTTTACTTTTAACGCTTTTTCTGGATATTATAACAGTTTAATAGGCTATTCAAATTAGTAATTTGAATGGACTGTTTGAATCATAACTGTCAATAACATTTTTTGTGATTTATGCCAGTTTTAAAAGTAATTTAGTTAACTTTACATTTTTAAAAAGCTGTTTTTATATCATATTTAATATCCTTTACAAGTAAAAAGTATAAATAATAAATAAATAAATAAATAATAAATAAATAAATATTTCGGACATTCTTACACAAATCGACCTCGTCCGACGGTAAGCTCAACAAGGCTTGTGTTGCAGGTACTAGACGACGATATATATAGTAAATAGATACAAATAATTATTATAAATACTTAAATACATAGAAAACACCCATGACTCAGGAACAAATATCTGTGCTCATCACACAAATAAATGCCCTGACTGGGAATCGAACCCTGGACCTTCGGCTTCATAGGCAGGGTCACTACCCACTAGGCCAGACCGGTCGTCAAAATAATAAAATAAAAAGTATAAAAATAAAATGTAAATAAATTAAAAGAAACATGTGCTATCTTAATCAGAGTTACAGCTTCTACTTGCTAGTTGATAATAGAGTCATGTAAAAAATCACACCCTGTATTTGTAAAATAAAATAATAATACTACCTGTCATAAATGTTAACACTAAGTTTATACAAAAATTATAATTTTAATACAAGGAAGGTTTAGAATATATACCAGAAAATATTACAGTGGAGGTTGATCTCTCTATGATGAAATACAAAAATGGCCTGTCAGCAATAAAATTAGTAGCACCAAACCTACTGCTCAAATAAGCAGTTGAAGCAGCCGATGCAACAGTTCCCGTCTCGCTCACTTCTATCTCCGCTTTATGCACTATTGCCGAGACAAATATACTTTCATTAGTCGCTCTTTTAAAGCTTGCCAACTCTGGATCGAAGATGTCATAAACACCCATATTATTCAACGGCTGGTTCATAACTATATTCGTATTGATTTTAAATCTTGGAAGTTTAATTTCAACTTCATCCATGCCGTAATCTGATACGTCTTGTTTAAGCTTCGCTGCTATGTTAGGTATAGTGATATTTTCTAGATTTCTATACACGTCTTCTACTTTAGTTCCTGGATGAGGTAGAATTAGCAGCATTGAAAAAGAAGCATCGGTCCCGTATGTTAATTCACACACAAACGCTTTAAGATCAATCATGTTTGACAAAGGAATTTGTGCACTTTGTTTCATCATATTGACTTGGCCTATAACTTCTTTGTCTTCGTTATAAAAATCCTCAACAGCAGTATCGCTGGTATTAAAAGGCGATGTCCACAATCCTTTAAAGGATATTACATTTGTTAAAATCATTCTTGATTGCTCAAAGTCATCGGAGTATAACACAATGCTTATATTAGCTCCCGAATCTTTAATAATACGATTAGCTATTTCTGCTGCTTTGTCCGACTTCGCGAAATCGAATACATCAACAGCAATATCAAAATAGTCGTTAATAGTCTGTTTAAATGCTGGATTTAGCTTAAAATCATCATCAGCAAATATAAAATTCTTACTTTTCAACGATGCTCCATCAGTATTCTTATCTAACACAGATTTCAAGTCCTTGTAGCCGTTCACGACGGTTTTTAGACTTCTGGGGAGAATGAAGGCTTGTCTTATCTGCTCGAAGCTGTCGCCAGTCGTGCCGACGGCTAAACCCGTCATAAGCGTCCAAATGCCAAACGGAGAGATAACAACATGTCCGCTGGTTAGCTTCTGTGTATGATACAGAAGTTCTATGCTAAAGTTTCTTGGTCTATCACTAAAATCGACATCACAATAGCACGTTGATAAAAACAATATAAAAACAGTCGCTCGCATGATGTGCAAAGTGGTTTAAGGTCCGCGAGATACTGGCATAACAATCTTAAAGAATAATTCTTAAGTTAAACAGCCAAAGGAATTTAGACCTAAATCCATTGGGTTAGAGATGATGTTCTTCAAGGTTTGTGAGCCGGTTTCCGGTAAATGACTTGCTTTTTTTATAAGCAAAGTTGCTAAAGGAAAATTAACTTTGTAATTATGGTGTTGGAGTGTTATTTAGATTGAGAGTGGGTGGGTGATGCTCGCTGCAAAAAGGCCGGATTATATTTATTGGTGTTTTACGATTTCTGTAGTAATGACATCAAAAACAAGTTTATATGAGTATGTGATCTAATTCATTAGTAATAAATGGTTGCAAAGTCCGAATGATCTGCCTTGGTAGAGGTATTTACTCTTTAATATTTAATAGTGTTTACACCTCATTAGCTCAAAAAGTTCGTTTTAATTTTTTAAAGCAGGTAGCACAACTGCACTTTATTCACTAGGGAGCAAAGTAGTTTCATAATATATATAATTTGAAATGATGATTTTTTTAAATGATAAATGATGAATACTACAATGATTTTGGACTAAATTTTAATGGTTTAAAACTGTGTAGCTGTGGGGAGAATTAATATGGCAATTACGTCAAAATTTGAATATAGAACATTACTATAGGTAGTTCCACGAGCGTTGAGGCGAATGGATTACGCACACAACTATATGAAGTACTGATTGAATGAATGGAATGAATGAGTAATTTCAAAATCTTCCTATCATTACATGAGATGTTGTTGTGTGCGTGACTTCAACTCTCGTGAAACTACCTATACCTACTACTACATAGGCGAGGTGCTTTAGCTAAATTTTTCACCTATACTTACTCTTAAATGTTTAATACAAAATATATAAATAAGACTAATTTTTAGTCGTGTTTTCATCTCACTAGCTCAAAAAGTCCGTTTTTATTATTTAAAACATAGCAAAATTGCACTTTATTCACAAGGGAGCAAAATAATTTCATAACATATATTGAATGTTTTCTTGCCGATGGCTAGATTGGATTGAATGATAAATGATCAATAGTAATGAATATGGAGTAAATTTTATTGATTTAATATTAGTATTTTTAAGAGCAGTGACGTGAAAAATGTTGTGTTTACTCGGCAGCAAACTTTCTTCCCCTCTTGTGCTATGAAAACATCACTATGCTTGTGGTTCAATTTGGAATCTTTCACTAGCTCGGGTGCTGAATATTAGCATATAACTATTCAAGTTTAATGAGTAGTTTAAATAAATAAATAAATGTTATAGGGCATTCTGACACAAATTGACTGCCCCGCGGTAAGCTCAAGAAGGCTTGTGTTGTGACTCAGCCAACGATATATATATATAATATTTAAATACATAGAAAACATTATTTTTTTATTATGCAGAAACGTTTACTAACGAATATCTTCGATATTTAAATCGAAAGAAAAATACAAAAAAACAGCACTCGCAGCATTCGTTAGCATAAAAAAAAAATAGAAAGGGGTAGCACATTGTTATCGATGAATTCTCAATGAAAATTGAGACTTGGATGCCGTACCCTTACCATGAGTTGTGACATTGAGGTTTTCGATAACGAGTATCGAGTTTACTGTCTATGCATCTCGCTTGTACTTTTTCGTGCGAACGAGATGCACAGAAAGTAAACTCGATACTCGTTATCGAAAACCTCAATGTCAGAACTCATGGTAAGGGTACCGTTAAGTGTTTAATACGCTGGCGGTAGATGTGTTTACACGTCACCCATGATGACGTATACGACGAGGGATAGATAGAAAAAATTGACAAGTCTCAGCGGTACTCGTATAGCACAATTGGTGGTGCACTGGGCTAGGTGATCCAGTGGTTGTGGGTTCGAGTCCCGCTGCGAGTCATTTTTTTCTATTTTTCTTTCGATTTAAATATCGAACATAGAAAACACTCAACAAAATATCAATGCTCGTCACACAAATAAATGCCCTTACCTTGATTTGAACATAGGACCGTCGGCTTCATAGGCCTTACTACCCACTAGACAAAGCCTGTCGTCACTTGTTAGGCAAGCCGGTAGTAATATATCTCTATGCGGAAACTTTAGTGGGGTTTATATGTGGCTATCAGATGCCGGATGGGATAAACAAATGTTTTGTTAGTCTCTTGCATAATTTAAATTTGTTTACATACTATTATGGACCAGTAGTAAGGTCCTTAAACTATGTCCAACAATAAGGCACAGCGAAGTACCATCACGCTTGAGTCCGGAGAAGCGCAACTGGGGAAGTACCTCCTTACAGAAGACCACAGCCATAAGACCACTTAGATGGTTGGCAGTCCTCAACTGTGCGTTTTTCTAGAAACTTCCTGCCTCGCACAGCAAAACTCTGGAATAAATTGTCGTGTGCAGTATTTGCGGACCGATATGACATCCAAACCTTCAAGAAAAGAGCGTATAGGGATCTTAAAGGCCGGCAGCGTACTTGTGACTCCTCTGGTGTTGCGAGTGTCCATGGGCGGCGGTAGTTGCTTACCATCAGGCAATCCGTCTGCTCGTTTGCCTCCTATATCATAAAAAAATAATAATAATAATAGCACCGCTACCTTTCAGGTATGTAGTGTTGTGTTCCTGATGGTGAGTAAGGTTCCCTGAACTCCAACTTTTAGGCAACGCGCATGTGAATTATCTGGAGTTGCATGCGTCCATAGGTTACGTTAACTGCTTACTATCAGGCGGGCCGTATGTCTGTTAGCCACAGTCGTTTTATCAAAAAAAAAGGAAAATAGTTTCTCACTATATCTGCATCACCGATAACCCAAAACTCTACTATATCCATCGATGTATAATAAACGTATATTCACAATCAGTCCCAAAAAAATTGCTCTAAAAACAACCGCTCGAAGAACTAGGGCGGTACATTTAGTTAGTCTTCTTTAAACCGCTGTCAGTGCAAGTGTCAACAATGACTGAAAAGTTATTACTTTATCAATAGTGAAGTTTGATACTTAATAATTAGAACACTGAGCTCTGTTTTGTTTGTTTATATTATCTAAAAGAATAGCATTATTAGCATAAACTGGAACGTGATAGAAATGTCATTTAGTGCCATATTTTTTTGCGTGTAGGAGTCCATTTCTTTATGTCAGTGCCTATATCTATATACTAGGAATGTTTTTGCTATTTTAAGTTCTCGTACCCAATCCGGTGTTTGGACTTGATTAATGTGGCTTGTCTGTCTGTCACTTGCCTATCTCGAGACCTGTCAGGTAGACAGCTGAAATTCACAGAATATTCTGGTGCCTTGTGTTCCTGGGTTTTGGACGTTTGAAGCACCTTAATTATCTGTATTGAGAGAGTTCTGGCCTTTATTGTCAAGGCGATAAAGTTCAGATATTTGTGACCACCTCCACAGCTTCGATATATCTGATGGGGGCTGTACTTCACTGTGGCCTACCTCTCATTGTTGTTAGTTTAAAGATATATCCGGGTAAACTCGGATTTTTATCGGAATACGATGACACCCGAACTGTCAATGACCGTATTAAATGAGTGACATTTTCATATCCATTAATATGCAATTCTATTGCTTAGCATCAAACGTCAAAATATTTTAATTCATAAATATTTTTATCCACACCCATACCGTAAAAGCTCTATTATGCGTTCAGAAACCGTAGGCAATGACCAGCATTACTATAACCAGTTTTACTATGCAATTTCTCGAGCTAAAATCTGCAATTTTATGTTAACTTTAAAGTGCGGATTGTATAGCTCAAGTCAGTGCATAATGAGTTTAAATTTGGAACAGCTGTCAAAACTCAAATAAGTCTCATCTATACCATTACCATGAGTTGTGACATTGAGGTTTTCGATAACGAGTGTCGAGTTTACTATCTGTGGATCTCCTTCGCACTAAAATAGTACAAGCGAGATGCACAGATAGTAAACTCGATACTCGTTATCGAAAACCTCAATGTCGCAACTCATGGTAGTACTAGTATTATATTTATAGTCTTTGAAAAAGTTATCGATACGTAAAGTCTATTCAGTATTTTTTTTTAACTGGACGAAATCTGGTCTAGAGTGATATAACAATAGAGGTTTACAGAGGGTTTGCCTATGATCAAAAAATAAATAAATTGCATAGAAAATAAAACAACTAAAACGGATTAAATTGCTCCAATCGATCCACCCGATGACCACGAAGGCTGCTAAAGGGTTCGAAACGTCGGGATGAAATTTAAATTAGTATACGCGATTTAATCCGTTTCAGTTGTTTTATTTCACGAGTAATTATCGCGGCAACCAAACCAATATTTGCATAGATAAATTGGTTACAGTAATGCTGGTCATTTTAGAGAACTTATGATATATGTGTATGAATGCATATCGACAGTGGAAATGTCAAATGTCGTAAGTCGCATATAAAAGTATGTCCCTTACGACATTTGAAATTTCCACCGTCGATATAATTAGGTCTTAAAACACTCGTGTGATGCTATTTTCAAACTCGCTGGCGTCGTTTGAAAATACGCACTCATGTTTTAATGCCCTTCATTATGCACCGGTTCCATAATCTACTATTACGTCGATTAAATATCCTAAAACCTCATTTCAAAGCAAAATAATAATAGAAATTGAATTTTGAAACATTTTCCTTTCCAGTTTCGCCGTTACCAAAACCTTCCGGATTAAATCGTATTTTATCCTAATCTGAACACATTTTAAACAAAATGGCTGCCGTGGAATACTTCGTTTGTTCGTCTTTTTGCCTCTTTCGCTCTTATATGCAAGAGCGACAGAGAGGTATATAGCTTGTCGATTTTAAATTTACTTGATGCGACGTATTTCCGTGAATTAAATAAGCAAAATACTTTAAAATCTCTCTTCTTAGTGCAACAAAGTCGTAAATGTGACATTATGTAAGAAAAGGGACCTTATTTTCAATGGCGCTTATGACGTTGTTCAAGATAACGCGATACAAACGCAACGTTATTCGACATAAGTGCCATCGACAATAAGGTTCATTATCATAGATAATGACACAAATTATTACTAAACATAGAACGACATAGGTCATTTTTCGTGTAAAGATTGAGTTGTTCAGAGAATTCTTGATTGTTTTAAGCGAGGAAGTTATTATTTCTGAGCGAGGTTTATATTAATTAATATTTGTGTAAACAAGAGTAAGTAACAGATAACTTGGATTTCTAGAGCTTTAGGATTCGGGTTAAAAAATCCAGACTAAAAAAATATGTATAAGGAAGGCAACTGACGATTCCCACGCAGGTGATTCTCGCAAAAAGTACGGCCATTGCAATCCATCGCGGGGACGCTGCCTACGTGATTAGGATCTTACCATAGGGTCCGAACTAGGATATTTTTAGAAGTTTACTTTTAAGTGTAAATTTTAGTTAAATCGCGCAACGCATCAGTATCGCGATACAGTGGAGGAATGCTGCCAGCATCCTCCAGGGCGTTTATTTGTGTGATGAGCACAGATGTTTGTTCCTGAGTCATGGATATCTTCTATGTATTTAAGTATATGTATCAATCTATTATATATATCGTTGTCTAGTACCTACAACACAAGCCTCACTGAGCTTACCGTAGGACTAGGTCGATATGTGTAAGATTGTCCCGAAATATATATTTATTTATTTTATTTATTTATGCCTGAAAGGTAGCAGTGCTATTAAGGCTGTCTTCTGTAAGAAGGAGGTACTCCTGTTGGGATTCTCCAGACTCAAGCGTCATAGTACTTCGCTGTGCCCTACCTTTGTTTAAGGACATACCCGGGTCCAAATACCAATAAAAACCGGGTCCGGGGACTATAACAAATTGTTGATAGAAGCACTTGAGCATCAATAAGGGTCTGTGTTTGCTCTAATAAGGTCAAGTCGAACCTTTATCACATTGACGGACGTGTTTCGCTGGAATGCGAATAACACGTACAAGTCATTTTGTAAATTTGTTTTAGAAACATCAGTCCCGCTGAGTTTCTTGCCGGTCATAAAAGTCAAAATACTTCGCGGGTCAGAGCCCTGAGTGTAAGTTTTTAACGTAACAAAACGTCACCATCGCGTCAGAGTTAATATAAATAACATTATCATTAACGTTCGAGACGTTTTTTTACGTCAAAAGAAATACACTGGAACCTCTGCCTGAGGTGTAGGGTTAGAACCGGTGTAGTTTTTATTTTTCTCTTCTGCTTTTTGTATACTAAACGTGTAAAAGTGCCCTTGTGGCCTACTTACTGAATAAACGTTTGAGTTTGAAGTTTTTTGGCAAACAAATTTTGCCTTTTTTGGTACTTTTTTTTAGTAGCTTAGTATTTTAAGTGGCTAATAATTAAATAAATATTGGTTGTGGTTGGATCAAGGGTCAGATTCAGAAGGTAATCCTGGGCACGGCGCGCATAGCCCGGTGGTTCCTCTCTTCAGCCCTAACCACCGGCAGCCTGGGCTCTGCCACGTTGCCGGCGGCACCCTAGGTTAGGTTTTTTATAATGTTTTGATACGTACTAGATATATCTTTATATTTTACTTTTATAAAAACCTAACTTAAAGATTTAAATAAACATACAAAAAAAAGTACAAGTCATCCTTGACAACCGGTCTGGCCTAGTGGGTAGTGATCTTGCCTTTGAAGCCTGAAGCTCTGAAGGTCCTGGGTTCAAATCCCCGTCAGGGCATTTATTTGTGTGATGAGCACAGATGTTTGTTCCTGAGTAATGGGTGTTTTCTATGTATTGAAGTATTTACATGTATCTATCTAATAATTTACGATTAATACGGTACTACTCACGTTTATTTAGTCACTCGCGCGACATGTTTCGGAGAACATAGGGCCGTTGACGCGAGCGGCGAACCGATCGTACACTCAGCACTCTTAGTGCTTGAAAATGGAGGCCTATGTTCTCCGAAATATGTCGCGCGAGTGACTAAATAAACGTGAGTAGTACCGTATTAATCGAAAATTATTAAATGTCTCATGTAAGTTTAAATACAAATATGTATCTATCTATTACATATATCGTCGTCTAGTAACTACAACACAAGCCTTACTGAGCTTACCGTAGGACTAGGTCCATTTATATAAGATTAAATAAATAAATATTTTGGGACAATCTTACACAAATCGACCTAGTCCTACGGTAAGCTCAGTAAGGCTTGTGTTGTAGGTACTAGACGACGATATATATAATAGATAGATAGATACATATAAATACTTAAATAGATAGAAAACACCCATGACTCAGGAACAAATATCTGTGCACATCACACAAATAAATGCCCCGACTGGGAATCGAACCCAGGACCATCGGCTTCATAGGCAGGGTCACTACACACGAGGCCAGACCGGTCGTCAAAGATTGTCCCGAAATATTTATATATGAAAACTAAACTCGTATTTTATTACCTTTTATTATGTAACATAAACTACTATAAAAGGGTACGTTTCGTACATAAAATTTAACATTCCGAGTAAAGTTGGATGCTGTCAAGGTTCACTTAAAGAGCATTCACAATTTAATATCCATTTAAGGAAATGAAACCCTTATCCCAGACATAAAACTGGTTACGGCTTACTCGTATGGTTTATTCTATACTAGCATTTGCCTGCGACTTTGTTTGCGTATAAAATCTCCTTAATGGTAAGCAATTACCGTTGCCCATGGGCACCCGCAACGCCAAGGGAGTCATTTAAGTTGCCGGTATTTAAGTGGAGCTCTGGGAAACTTACTCACCATCAGGAACACAACACTACATACCTGAAATGTAGCAGTGCTATTATGGCTGTGGTCTTCTGTAAGGAGTAGGTACTTCCCTTGTTGGGCTTCTCCAGACTCAAACGTGATGGTAC
This sequence comes from Grapholita molesta, assembly GCA_022674325.2. Lineage (NCBI taxonomy): Eukaryota > Metazoa > Arthropoda > Insecta > Lepidoptera > Tortricidae > Grapholita > Grapholita molesta. The sequence continues at coordinate 955,746 of CP053141.2, read as the reverse complement.
TTCGCTGTGCCCTACCTCTCACTGTTGGAGGTAAGTTTAAGGACATGAAATTATTTGACGACAGGTCTGGCCTAGTGGGTAGTCGCCCTGGCGTACTGCGTATGAAGCCGACGGTCCTGGGTGCGAATCCTAATAAGGGCATTATTTGTGTGATGAGCACAGATATTTGTTCCTGAGTCATAGGTATTTTCTATATATTTAAGTATTTGTAGAGCTATGGAATGAGCTATGCTCGGAGTTTCTTTACGTCATCGACTCAGCAATGAGGAGATCCGTATGAGAACTAAAGTCACCGAAATAGCCCACCGGGTTAGCAAGCTGAAGTGGCAATGGGCAGGCCACGCAGAGAAGACGGCAGATGGAGTCGAAAGGTGCTCGAGTGGAGACTACGGTAGTGCAAGCGCAGCGTAGGACGTCCACCCACAAGATGGATAGACGACCTCATTAAGGTCGCCGGAAGACGCTGGATGCAGGTCGCTTCCAATCGGTACATATGGAGGTCCAAGGGCGAGGCATATGTTCAGCAATGGACGTCTTATGGCTGAGATGATGATGATGACACTACAAATGAAAATTACGTATTACATGGAAAAAGTTGGGGGCGGAAGACGTATGAATATACCAGAATCAGTTCCGCTGTGAGAATATTTTAAATTTCCCGAATTGAAAATTTTTCATCACGTCTCAGAGTAGGTAATCCAAGAGCTCTCCATTATTCATTGAGGCTGCATTCGCTGGCATTTGCATGCTTAAGCAAAGTCGGGGCACATGGTAGTATAGCCACAGTGGACCTGATACAATATGAGTTTTTTTTTTTTATGACATAAGGTGGCAAACGAGCAGACGGATTGCCTGATGGTAAGCAATTACCGTCGCCCATGGGCACCCGCAACACCAGGGGAGTCACAAGCGCGTTACCGACCTTTAAGGGGGGTTGGAGCTCTGGGAACCTTACTCACCATCAGGAACACAACACTACATACCTGAAAGGTAGCAGTGCTATTATGGCTGTGGTCTTCTGTAAGGAGGAGGTACTTCCCCAGTTGGGCTTCTCCAGACTCGAGCGTGATGGTACTTTGCTGTGCCCTACCTCTCATTGTCGGACGTAGTTTAAGGACATACCCGGGTCCGAAATATTCCTAGTTAGTTACAAACAGATAAACTCACGTGTAATTATATCGCAGTAGGCGACATGTCTAGGTTTTTTCCAGGGACTATAGTATGAGGTTCTTCAAAAAAGGAGTATATAGGTTCTTAAACTTGACGACTGGTCTGGCCAGTGGGTAATGAACCTGCCTATGAATCCGATGGTCCTGGGTTCGAATCCCAGTCAGGGCATTTATTTGTGTGATGAGCACAGATATTTGTTCCTGAGTCATGGGTGTTATGTAAGTATTTAAGTATTTATATGTATCTATCTATATTATACATCGTCGTCTAGTACCTACAACACAAGTCTTACTGAGCTTACCGTAGGACTAGGTCGATTTGTGTAAGATTGTCCCGAAATATTTATTTATTTATTTTTAAAGGGTAGGCAACGAGCATGTGAATCCTCTGTAGTTGCAGGCGTCCATAGGCTACGGTAACTGCTGAACATCAAGGGGGCCGTAAACTTGTTTGCCACCACCATTGTATTTATATAAAAAGCAGTCAGTGATACACACTCGCTCCGGGCGGAGTGTCCTGACTCGGCTTGAAAATGGGTACCAGAGCTTATCATATCAAAGTATGTCTATTTTTGTAAACTTTTTGTTCATATATTATTATTTTAATATTTAAGTATATCTTGTAATAAACTGTTTGTTATGTTTTCTTTTGGGACTACGCTACGCAATTAAGTACTTTAAGATTTGATGTAGGTATTACTGTCTTGAAAAAATAAGTCCCGCCGTAGTTTCTTGCCGGTATCTTCTCGGGTCAGAGATGTAGGGTTAGAACCGGTGTAGATTTTTCTCTGACGTTCATAAGTTCATATAATGTGCCTAAATTGAAAAATAAAGATTTTTTTTACTGTTCTGGGCACAGATATTTGTTCCTCTGGTGTGTATTTTTGGAATTTTCTAGAAACATACACATTTTAGGATTGCAACCTAAGCAATCTAAGCACCTTAGCATACCTTAGTTATTTTAATACTTAGTTGCAACACACTCAAAAAAGTTATGACAGGAAATCTATTTATATGTCCCGAAATTTCCTTCATTGCTTTGAATAAAAAAATATTCAGATTCAGAACAAACCAGCCCAGAAACATACCCGAACTTGTAAGTTAGTTACAAGTCCATTGTTCACCTGGAAAGTGAGCAAGTTTCTGAACTTCTGTCGTTTGTGGAAAAGTTACTTCGATCGTATGGTTTTCACAAGATTTTATTCAACTTACTATGTATGTATACATTTCAGCCGTTTACAGTCCACTGCTGGACATAGGGCTCCCACAAATATGACTTGTATCATCTAGGGGGTAGTTGCCATAGTCGGTTGGCGACCGCAGTAGCTGTAGATTGGGTTTCGAAGGACGCTGCTGCCTGTAGGATTTTTCCCTTTGTCGCCTCTTAAGTCACTCGCGGGAGGAGATTGCTATTCTAGTCAGACGGCATCACACGGCAAATTTATGTACAACATGTCTGTCTAGGTCAATAACCACGGAATTTTGAAAAACAGTTATGGCAGTGCTTATGAAGGCATACTACGTAGTATATATATTATATCCTATATACTACATACCTTGTAGTACCCCAACCCAACCCATCGACCATCTTTCTATAAACCTTGGTTACAGAGCCTTGAGTACTGTCGCAGGGTTGCTAGTTTATCTGTGGTTTACAGGATACATTTTGGAGCGTGTGCACAGGGATTGCACGATTTAATTCCGCCATCTCCGTTCCACCACCGGACGTCCAGGCGAGAGCGGTTTCATCATTACGTTGTGAATATTCCATGCATTCGCACGAAGCGATTGGCTTCTACCTTCCTAATGTGGACTGCTAAAGAATGGAATTCGCTCCCTTCGTCTGTATTCCCGGAAATATATAATTTGGGTATTTACAAGGCAAGAGTGAATAGGCTGTTACCAAACCAGCGTGCTACACCCTCGACCTCGTCGTCACATACCATCAGGTGCGACTGAGGTCAAACGCTGGTCAGTCTGGTATAAAAAAAAGAACCCAAAATCATCTGCTTCATAAGGTACCCACTAGGCCAAACCTGTCATCATAATATTGCAGCATAATACTTAACTTAACTTGCAGCTTAATATTATTAATAACTAGCTTTTGCCCGCGGCTTCGCTCGCGTTGAGAAGTATTTAAGGGTGTACTCCCTTTTTGGCGAAATATGTTTCGCCGAATTTCATTTCGCAACCAACTTTTCGCCAAAGTTTCATTTGACAAATTAATAGTTGGCATAACCTTACTTCGCATTTTTCTGATGTTGCAATATTTTCATATTGCAAAATGTTACTTCGTCAAACTTTTGTGTGGCAAACATTTATATGGCAAATGAATTTCTTAGGCATTCAAGACATTGTCAAAATATTATTTAGCAAATTTTTATACTGCAAAGTTTTATTTCAATAAATGTTTATTTGGCAAATCATTATATCAATAACGTATAGTTAATGCAACAGTTCCCTTTTCATACATTATAGGCAAGTTACAAGTAAGAAAAAGATACATAGATACCGACACTAACATGTTCTGTATTTTTTTGTTATTATTTTTAGTTTAGATATTTTCATAATGTATTGCGATAGTGTTAGGTTAACGTATTTTTTATCTCTTGCCTGAAACAAATAAGCAATTAGTTTAATAACAGGCGTCACATATCTAAAGAGACCAGTTAGGTACGACGACGAGCGAAGCGAGGAGGAGTGTTAGGTTGAACTGTGACCCAACAGCGCGCGAGCCGAGCGAGCGAAGCGAACGTGCCGCGGCAGCGGCCGGCGAAGCGCCAGAACCGACTTTTTTTTAAATACTATACACTACCCACAAAATGCCTCTGCTACATAAGAGTTGAGAAGTAATATTTCGCCCAAATAAAAATAATGGGAGAAATAGTTTGGAAGCTGATAGTCTGCTAAGTAAGAGTATGCCAATTAATGCATTTGGCGAAAACATTTTTGACGTCATGATAAAATTCCCAAGTAATAAGTTGCTTTTTAATAATTTATCAAATCATTAGTTGCCAAATGATGGGATTGCGAGGTGTTGTATTGGGAATTAACAATTCGCCCAAATAAAAATATGGGAATAATTGTTTGGGGTCTAATAATTTGCGAAATCATTTTCGCCGAAACATTAGTAAACCGTATTTAAGTTAATTTTAGCACACTATCGTTCAAAACGTAGTTTTGTATGCATGCATGCTTTTTGTTCGGAAAATGACGTTTTATCCACAAATGCCTACGTCATAGTAGCTTTATGCATGCAGTGTCAGCCCGATCGGTTAAAAATTGACAAAGTTTCATACAAAGTTTCATCCCCTATTTTGTCCCCTTGGGGGTACAATTGATCAAAATCCTTTCTTAGCGAATGCCTACGTCATAACATCTACCTGCATGCTTTTCAGCCCGATTCGTCCAGTGGTTTTATTTGGGCTGTGCGTTGATAGATCACTATGTCAGTCAGTCAGTCACCTTTGCGTTATATATATTTAGATATGTTTATGCAGTATCGGTACTTACTATCCTAAAGTGCGTACATACTACATGGTACATACATTACCAAGGATGGTATTCTGTACAAATCACCCGCAACCCGTTACCTCCGTCGTTAACGTACGACCTTGTCCTGTCTTCTGATTTATCGACGTCCGTAAACACGTTATCATAGTAGTGATGTGACTTCCAGCCTTAAAGGCTTAAGCCTTTGAGACTTGGATTTTCAGCGCCACTAGACTTAGGAAACACCTAAAACGATTGAGTAGTTGGTAAAGTAAGTTTTGAAACTTAATGTGGACTATTGTCTATAAATTGTGGATTAAGACTTTAAGGCTAGATTTATAGCTGCCGCCGCAGATTTCCGCTGCCGCAGCCGTAAGTGAGTTAACTTTTGGACCCGGGTATGTCCTTAAACTACGTCCAACAATGAGAGGTAGGGCACAGCGATGACCATCACGCTTGAATCTGGGGCAGCCCAACTGGGGGAAGTACCTCCTCCTTACAGAAGACGACAACCATAATAGCACAGCTACCTTTCAGGTCTGTAGTGTTGTGTTCCTGATGGTGAGTAAGGTTCCCAGAGCTTCAACCCCCCTTAAAGGCCGGCAACGCGCTTGTGACTCCCCTGGTGTTGCGGGTGCCGATGGGCGACGGTAATTGCTTACCACCAGGCAATCCGTCTGCTCGTTGGCCGCTTATGTCATAAAAAAAAAAGTTTAACCAAAACCATGTCCACTTAACAAAGCCTAGACTGAGCTATGACTGCTGACGTGTCACTTCATGCCGGTGACTTTGTTCTTTGACAGAATCGATTATAATTATAACTTTATCTTCAACTTAAAGGCTTTATGACATGATGATGATCGATATGTAGTAAACTTTATTTAATACACGTCGATCATCGAGGCTTGAAGTCTGGATTTGCAAGTGAAGCCTTGCAGTCTGATAATTTGGCTGCTCTTAAATGACAGATGGTACAACACTAAACGGGAGAGTTGACTGAACTAAAGTTGTGGGTTCGAGTCCATGCAGAATGCATGAGTAGCTTTCCAAGGAAGTTTATTCTAAGCAACCCAGTGATAGTGAAGTGGATATAGTTAGTTCGGTGTGGTTATCGATTACTGTGTTCGATAATAAATAATACATCACAAATAAGTGTAGCGGTAGCGCCTTTACAAAAGTGCAAGCAAAATCTCAGCGGGCGTGGCGTGCGGAACGCCGGGCAAGGCAGCGGAAAACAGTGAGCGATACACCCTCAACGCGAGCGGTCTGTCCTGACTCGGCTTGAAGCAGAGCTTACCCGAAACATGTCGCCTAGTGCGATATAATTACACGTGAGTTCATCCGTTTGTAACTAATTAGTAACATGGCTCACAATAGTTTTAATTATAAAAACCATGTCTTACTAATTGCAGTTAAAGTTAAGTTAAGAATATCAGTTAATGATAAGACTTAAAGTATTAAATAAGAAAACAAAAGTTACAAAAAGTACCAGAAATTGGGTTCTACAAAGAAGTGACTTATTGGAAATTTTCTATGCAATCACCAGTCACCGCAACAATAAATACTTTGGGTCGTGTTGTTATGATATAGTTTGATATCTATAGCTGCGCCATCTACAGTAGTTATTTGAATTAGGAATAACTATGTTCCAAATATGTAAGATTGACTTATGTCTATCTGTCTCTTAATAAACAGTCTTCGGTAGCAACGCACGTATTTTCATTACAGGTTATGGGTTTCATGTTTTAATTGAAAAATATGTGGAGCTAGTCAAGAATTAGGTTGCTAATTATTTGTGTATCATACGATATAGTTTAATTGTGAGTGACCTGTGACAGAAATCCGAAGATGTCGTCACCAAATTACGTGACGAATGTGCCCAAGTTACGTGGCCGAGAAAATTATAGTGAATGGGTTTTCGCGGCAGATAATTTTTTGATACTAGAAGGAACGCAAAAGTTTATCAAGCGTAAGCCAGAAACTACGGTTGCGACTAGTACAGAAGCTGCAGAAGACGAGAAAGCCCGAGCGAAACTGATTTTGACAATTGACCCTTCCCTATATGTCCATGTAAAAGGTATAAAAACTACGTATGATTTGTGGACAAAGCTCAAAAACTTATTTGATGACTCAGGCTTCGCCAGAAGAATAACTTTGTTACGAAATTTAATTTCTATCAGGTTAGAAAATTCTAAGTCAATGACAGATTACGTGACGAAGTTGGTTGAAAATGGTCAAAAATTAAGCGGTACGGGTTTTGCAATAAGTGATGAATGGATTGGCTCGCTATTATTAGCAGGTTTGCCAGAGAAATATTCACCGATGATTATGGCAATAGAGCATTCCGGCATTTCCATCACGACAGATGCTATAAAAACGAAGCTTTTAGACATGGAAGAGAAAAATTCAAATTTGACCGGGAACGGGAACGAGATTGAGAGTGCATTCGCCAGTACGTCAAGTTACCAACACAACAAGAAAAATAAAACAAAGATTGTTTGTGGTAATCAAGACAGCGCCGTAACTCCAAAAGTCAGAAATGTCAATGTCAAATGTTTCAAATGTAAAATGAGCGGTCATTACCGAAATCAGTGTCCAAATTCAGAAAATAATTCTATGTTTGTTAAAAATGGTACACGGAAACAGTCAAATGCATTCAGTGCTGTGTTTTTAAGCGGCGAGTTTAAGAAAAACGATTACTATATTGATAGTGGCTGCAGCATGCACTTGACAGCTAATGAAAGTTGGGTTATTAATGCATCGTACGAGCCGGCTACTCGCGAGATTATTGTAGCAAACAAGGCATCTTTGCCAGTATTGTGCAGCGGCAGTGTACAGATTGCGACTGTGACGCCCGACAGTGAATTTGATATAACCGTTGAGGAAGTTTTATGTGTACCGAGTCTAACTACGAACCTGTTATCAGTAAGTCAACTCATCAAAAAAGGTAACAAAGTAGACTTCACTGAGGAAGATTGTAAAATTTATAATAGAAAAGGACAGTTAGTTGCTACGGCTGCTTTGATAAACGGAGTTTACAAATTAAATATGCCAGAAAATACGACCGTTGCAATGGCAGTGTCTGCTGACACCTGGCATCGTCGGTTTGGTCATGTGTGTGGATCATATATGACGAAAATGAAAGATGCAGTGCGAGGTTTGAATATTAGCGACAGGATCGATGTCAGTAACTGCAAGGTATGTTGCGAAGGCAAACAATGCAGATTGCCATTTCCAAACAATTGCAACAGAAGTCATTCATTACTGAATGTGATTCACATGGATATAGCTGGTCCAATGGAAGTTAGATCTTTTGGTGGATCCAGATATTATTTATTATTTGTAGATGACTTTAGTCGTATGGCCTTTATTTATTTCTTAAAAGAAAAAAGTCAAGCTTTTGAGTGTTTTAAAGAGTTTAAAGCCAAAGTTGAAAATGAACTTGACAAAAAGATAAAAACTATTAGAAGTGATAATGGTCTTGAATTTTGCAGCAAGCAGTTCACGGAGTTCCTGAAGATAAATGGCATACTGCATCAGAGAACCAACCCATATTCAAGCGAACAAAATGGGCTCTGCGAACGCCAGAACCGTTCGGTTTGTGAGAAGGCTAGATGCTTATTGTTTGATGCTGAGCTTCCCACGGCGTTCTGGGCAGAAGCATGTAGTTGTGCAGTTTACTTAAGGAACAGAACAATAGCTTCAGGTTTGAACAACAAGACTCCTTTTGAAATGTGGACAGGGACAAAGCCAGATATAAGTCACCTAAGAATATTCGGCAGTACTGTCATGGTCCACATTCCCAAAGAAAAAAGGTTGAAGTGGCAGAAAAAGTCTAAAGAATGTATTTTAATGGGATACCCTGAAGGTGTTAAAGGATACAGAATCTATGATCCCATAAAGAAAATATTTTTCAATGCCAGAGATATCATAGTAATTGAGAAAAGTAAGGAATCATACTGTCAACTTGAGCTAGATCAGACACAGATGGTGGATCAGACACTACAAGTGGATCAGACACAGAAAGTGGATCAGGCACAGAAGGTAGATCAAAGGCAGACAGTTGATGTAGGATGCCAAAGTTCAGTGGGGGATGAGTGTCCAGAGACTAGCAGAACTTTGACAGACTCTTTTGATATGAGTGAGTATGAAGATGCTGACACTACCACTGAGAATGCTTCAGCTCCTGAAAGTCCTGTATCTGAGAGGGTTGGACCAGTCTTAAGATCAGCAGATCAGAGAAAAGCGCCTGAGAGGTATGGCATCTCAAATTTGTGTTCTGATGTTGACAGAATGGATGATGCCAGTGGTCTTTCATTATCAGAAGCTTTGCACGGACCAGAGAAAGAGCAATGGAGACAAGCTATGACAGAGGAGTTAAAAAGTTTTGAAGATAATCAAGCTTGGGAACTTGTCAAAGCTCCAAAGAACTCTAGTGTTGTCAAATGCAAGTGGGTACTCAGGAAGAAGTATGATAGTGAGGGCAATGTGCGGTTCAGAGCCAGGTTAGTAGCCAAGGGCTTCACTCAGAAGTACGGAGTGGACTATGACGAAACCTTCGCGCCAGTGGTAAGACACACAACTCTTAGACTTTTATTTGCTTTATCTGTGCAATTGAATTTTGATATTTGTCATTTAGATGTGACTACTGCTTTCCTGAACGGCTACCTTGAGGAGGATATTTATATGGAGAAGCCAGAAGGGTTTCCTTCATCTGATGGCATAGGGCAGGTTCTTAAATTAAAAGAGCAATATATGGCCTTAAACAATCTTCAAGGGCTTGGTACAGGAGGGTAGATGATTGCTTAACCAAGTATGGTTATACTAGGTCTAAGCTTGAACCATGCTTATATGTGAAGAACAATAATGGTTTGACTGTAGTTGCTCTATATGTCGATGATTTCTTTGTTTTTTCTAATAATAATGAGGAAACCAAGAATTTGAAACAGGTGCTTGCTTCACATTTTAAATTAAAAGATCTTGGTCAAGTCAAACAGTGTCTAGGCATGAATGTTTGTATTGATAAAGAGAACAATGTTATAACTCTAGATCAGGAGGATTATGTAAACAAGTTGTTGCATAGGTTCAATATGACAGACTGTAACACTGCTCAGACTCCTATGGAGGAAAGATTAAACTTAGAGAAAGGTGAGTGCTGTGATACTGAATTACCTTATCAACAACTTATTGGTAGTCTCATGTACTTAGCAGTTTTGACGCGGCCAGACATTTCTTTTAGTGTAGGGTACCTGAGCCAGTTTAATAACTGTCATGGTAGAGAACACTGGGCTCATGCCAAACGTGTTTTACGATACCTTAAGAAAACAAAACACTATTGCCTTAGGTATAGTGCTGAGTCTGATTCAAAGCTCACTGGGTTTGTTGATGCAGACTGGGGCAGTAATGTTTTAGATAGGAGGTCCTACTCAGGATTTTGTTTCACTTTGTCTGGGTGTGTAGTTTCATGGTGCAGTAAAAGCAGACCAGCGTGTCCCTATCTAGTTGCGAATCGGAGTATGTCGGAATATCCGAATCTATCAAAGAGGCTATATATTTAAGGTCGTTGTACCATGAAATTACAAATGAATTGTCATTAATTACAATTTACAATGACAATCAAAGTGCGTTGAAGTTATTAGCTAACCCCGTGTTTCACAATAGGTCTAAACATGTTGATATACGTTACCACTTTTGTAGGGATATAGTAGGTAAAGGTATAGTGGAAACGAAGTATTTGTCGACAGCTGATATGCCAGCTGACTTGTTGACAAAAAGTCTTGGGTCTGTCAAACATTTTAGATTTGTTGACAAGTTAGGTATTATACCCAAGTAGTATGTTTAGTCCGTAAAGCTGTTTTTTTAATTTCTGATGGCTATGCTTAGATATAGTGGGGATGTTGTTATGATATAGTTTGATATCTATAGCTGCGCCATCTACAGTAGTTATTTGAATTAGGAATAACTATGTTCCAAATATGTAAGATTGACTTATGTCTATCTGTCTCTTAATAAACAGTCTTCGGTAGCAACGCACGTATTTTCATTACAGGTCGCGTTGGAATAGGCCTCTGTACCCTTACCATGAGTTGTGACATTGACGTTTTCGATAACAAGTATCGACTTTACTATCTGTGCATCTCGCTTGTACTATTTTAGTGCGAACAAGATGCACAGATAGTAAACTCGATACTCGTTATCGAAAACCTCAAAGTCACAACTCATGGCAAGGGTACTGTCCAGCAAAGGACGTCCGTCCTTATGATGATGATGATTTTATTGTGTCCATATTCAAATTTGTTCGTTACATCATTACTTTATGAACACACTTTATCATTATCGCACTTTATGGAGCCAATGGAAATCTCAGAACCATTTTTCATCCTCGTAAATACAAAAACTTTGTACAGAATTTATATGCCCTTTTGTCACGTTATTCCGAATATGGCTGTAGAATGAGCTTTATTACACGGTTTTCCCGAGGGATTACATTATGGGGTTCTTCAAAAAAGGAATGTACAGATTTTATAAAGCGCAAAATCTATAACACTTCTGGAGTTGCAGGCGTTCATAGGCTGCGGTGTTTACCATCAGACAGGCAGTATGCTTGTTTGCCATCGATGTAGTATTTAAAAAAAAAGGATGTACTCAAGACTGTATTTCCCTCGCGTCTCGTTGTCACTTTTTTTATTATGAAGGATTTCTGAATCCTGAACTAGAACTATTTTTACTAACTGAGTAACTGGTCAATATTATCTTATAGTTGATCAAAACAACATTAATTATCTTTTTTTCTTTTACCAAATTCCGTTACCGCCCTATGAAATATAGTAACGGAATGGAATAAAAAACTTTGAGATACATTTTTTCTCCTATCAGCCTCGAAAGTACTCATGAGTCTGAGTAGAAACCAAACAAAAAATCCAAATAAAAAAAAGAAAATTGAGAAGACAACTAAATAAAATGGCCCAAATACATAGAAAACACCCATGACTCAAATATACCCTTACTGGGATTCGAACCCAAACCTGCATCAAAGGCGGTGTCACACAGACCGGTATTAAAAAAAAAATGTCTAGCACATCCAACACTATGGCTTTTATACTACTTCTTTCTTATATCAAACAAATCAAGATCCCAAACTGTTATCTGTTTTTAAATTTTATGTTCTTTACGTCACAATTATTTAGTATGAAGTCTTTCACAAAATGAAACGGTAAATAAATAATGGTGGCATGGGCGAACAAACATTTAATCCTACGAATAATGTCAAGCTGTCATCTTTGTAAAATGCTAAGTTTAAATACAACTAACTGTATAATATTAAATACAATGTAAATAAGATATAATTTGGGTCTTTGTAAGGCAAGAGTGAAGGCTGTTACTGAACCAGCGTGCTACACCCTCGACCTCGTCGACACTTACCATCAGGTGCGACTGAGGTCAAACGCTGGTCAGTCTTGTATAAAAAAAGATATGTGAAATCATTCAATTTTTAATTTTATGTAGTAGTATTACTACTTAAAAATCAAAGCAAATCAAAACATAAAAAAAAAATTGGTTTGTTCTTAGTAAAAACAGTAGAAGTCAAAGGCGTAAGCTAGTCCTTACATGGGTCGAACAATCCCATTTAAAATCCTGTCCCGTAAAAAATAGGCGAACTTACTCCCCGGACTTAATAAATCAGAGGTGCAGATATTTTTTTCAAACTGATTCTTATGTGTAATTCTAATCGTGGTTAGAGTGCGGGCGAACACAGAAATGTATAGGGCTAGGGATTTTCGGTGATACTTGGTTATTCGGTGATATAACTTGTGTGTGATGCTGAAACGTGGTCGCTTACTATGGGTCACATAAGAAGGCTCAAAGTCACCCAAAGGGCAATGGAGAGGGCTATGTTAGGAGTGTCTCTGCGTGATCGCATCAGGAATGATGTCATCCGCAGTAGAACCAAAGTTACCGATATAGCCCTCCGGATCGCCAAACTTCAGTGGCAGCGGAAAGGTTCTGAAGTGGCGACCACGAATTGGAAGACGCAGCGTTGGTAGACCTCCCACAAGGTGGACCGACGACCTAGTGAAGGTTGCGGGATGACGCTGGATGTGGAAGGCGCAGGAGCGGTCTTTTTGGAACGTTTTGGGGGAGGCCTATGTCCAGCAGTGGACGTGTTTTAGCTAACATGATGATGATAACAAGTGTATAAGATCACATCGTTGGCTTCCCCCAATAGATCGCCAAAGGCAGCTATTTCTGAGCAAAGAGGATACATTGACTTACTCTACTTATTGGTCTCCACTCCACTCTTCATCGGCCAACTTCTCTGCATGCAACATGGCCTGCCCATTATCACTTCAGCTTGCTAACCCGGTGGTGGGCTATGTCGGTGACTTTAGTTCGCCTACGGATCTCCTCATTTCTGAGTCGATCACGTAGAGAAACTCCGAGCATAGCTCTCTCCATAGCTCGTTGAGCAACTTTGAACTTTAAGATGAGGCCGATAGTGAAAGAGCAGGTTTCGGTGCCGTAAGTCATCACTGGTAACACACATTGGTTGAAGATTGAGGTATTTTGGAGGAAAAGATATTGCATAGCGTTTTTTCTTTTTATTCTAAAAACCACCTCTTTCTAAACGCAGTTAAACAGTTTCCTGATCTTCCGATGAAGCTGAATCAACAGTTTAAAATACTTAAAAGTACGTTTAAATAAGAAAACAAAAAGCACTAAAAACTCGGATCTACAACGAAGTGACTTATTGCAAATTTTCTATGCAATCACCAGTCACCGCAACGACCACCTGATCAGTTTAAATTAATTTATAATACGTCATCAGAAAAGATGGAAATACTACACTAAAATATCGAGCTTTCATATAAAAATCATGACTGCTCAATACTTCTGCCCAAGGCTGTATCTAAAACGCGTGTGTAGGCTCTTATTGTAAACAGCCTTTCAACTGCTAAAGCTCAAACTACGCTAGTTAAAATTACTAAACGCGCCCCAGTGCCAACAATAGGAACATTCTAGACCCTTCACCCTTTGTCCCGACCCCTGACGGGATAAGTTACATACGGCCTGGAAATCTGCTTCGCATATCAATTTATTTATATGTAGGCAGATACGTATTTTGCGTGGTCAAGAATTTTTGCATTTTTTTAGGGTTACGTATTCAACCTTAGAAGGACTAGATTTGGTTATTTAGGGGTTGAATTACTAACCCCAGCAGTTTTAGCGGATCTAGTCCCGATGTGCCATGGTGAATGCTAAGCCACTCCATTATCCAAATTGATGACATATACTTAAGGAAAAAAAAACGCGGGAGGTTCTCGTCGCTTTTTCTTGTATAATTATGTCATCTATTTCAACTTTTATTCAAAAAAGGTTAAGTAAAATAGCATTATTATCTCTTAATTAAGTCGGTAATGTTTATAGAACTGGCTTAACCAAGATCCGAGAGTAACGCCTTCATTCTTGACAGCCGTGTGTCCCCTGAGTGACGTGAGGATAAATGATGGCGCAGTCACACGCCACATTATAAATTGCAGCGTCTAAGTGAAACGCGTGACTCAGGGGACAAGGGTGGTGAAAGGACAGAATGAGACGAATGTTATCAACATGGTAATCTACGGAGATTAACTTTTCACCTCCATTTTTTTTATACAACGACGGTGGCAAACAAGCATACGGCCTGTCTGATGGTAGCAGTTACCGTAGCCTATGGACGCCTGCGACACCAGATGATTCACATGCGCTCCTTTACACTCCTTTTTTGGAAAACGTCATACTGTAGTCCCTAGGGAAAACCTCGGCAGGGAGTTCATTCCATAGCCGGAGCGTTCGCGGGAGGAAATTCCTCTTAAACCACCAGTCCATTAGGACATTTTTTTTTATTGTTGGGAAAAAGGAATTAACCCATTTTTTTTTTTTTTTTATGAAGGTGATATTAGGAATAAAAGGTGGCAAACGAGCAGACGGATTGCCTGATGGTAAGCAATACCGTCGCCCATGGGCACCCACAACACCAAGGGAGTCACAAGCGCGTTGCCGACCTTTAAAGGGTGTTGGAGCTCTGGGAACCTTACTCACCATCAGGAACACAACACAACATGCCTGAAAGGTAGCAGTGCTATTATGGCTGTGGTCTTCTGTAAGGAGGAGGTACTTCCCCAGTTGGGCTTCTCCAGACTCAAGCGTGATGGTACTTCACTGTGCCCTACCTCTCATAAAATATTCAGTTCTGTTGGGGACTGATAGGGGTATGACGTCCATTGCTGGACAGAGGTAGCGTCACCCGCTTCCACTGGACTCCCACGACCTTTACGAGATCGACGGCCTGTATTGTACCATTTGGATTACTTATGTACGATTCCCCTTGACCGGGCCGGGCGGAGTCGGCTGGAGCCGCGTCGAAATGGGCGCTCGGGCAGCCGGCGGAAGCCGACTGCGTCCAGTGACCAGGTCGGGCGGAGTCGGCTGCCGCCGCGTGTCAGCGGCTGCTCGAGTGCCCGCCGGTAGACCGCGTCTCTCGGGGCGAATAAATCTATCGCCGATCGGATGTGCCTGCGCCCGGCGGCGCTCAAGGGCGGCCGAACGGAGCCGATTACGCGCGCCGAGAACCTCCGTCCACCTCCGCGAGCGTCCGATCGGCCGGCAGCGGCGCCAAAAACACTCAAATATGGAATCTGACTACGGTACAGAAGCTCTACATTTCTTTGGCAACTATTTAAATGCGCTTGAGCGCGCGCTGACTCCGCTCGGTCGGTGGGAATCGTACAGTCGCCATCAGATATATCGAAGCTGTGGAGGTGGTCACAAATATCTGAACATGCACTTTATCGCCTTGACAATAGAAGCGTTGTTCCGATATTTGTGAACACCTCCACAGATCCGATATATGTGATGGCGACTGTACATTAGAAGTGTGAATTCTGGAAGTTTCCAGTCTTCACTACAAGTTCACAAAGCTAGCTGCTTGCTCCCGTAGTTTAATTCGGGTAAGCTGTACTTCTGTACTAAAGTTTTCGAGATTGAGATGAATTTCACTAATTGGATGTGAGCGTACAGTTGCCATCAGATATATCGGGGCTGTGGAGGTGGTCACAAATATCTGAACATGCTTTAACGCCTTGGTAACAGAGTGTTCTTCAGATATTTGTGACAGCTCCTATATAACCGAACTTTTGCAGCTTGAAGCGAAATGCTTAGGAATGAATCTGCCGACCTTTTGACGACCGGTCTGGCCTAGTGGGTAGTGACGCTGCCTATGAAGCCGACGGTCCTGGGTTCGAATCCCGAATTTATTTGTGTGATGAGCACAGATATTTGTTCCTGAGTCATGGGTGTTTTCTATGTATATAAGTATTTATATGTATCTATTATTGTATTTCGTCGTCTAGTACCTACAACACAAGCCTTACTGAGCTTACCGTAAGGTCGATTTGTGTAAGATTGTCTCGAAATATTAATTTCTTTATAAATTCTGCCCTATAAAGATTATTCTAAAAGTAGCCACTATAAAAGCCTTACGCGGAATGGTATTTTAAGTGTTCTCTCAAACAATTTACTTATCAGAAGCATTTTCGTATTTAAACATTAAGGGCTTTACTCATGTTTCTATAGTTACCGCGCGACATGTTTCGGAGAACATAGGCCTCCATTTTCAAGCACCTAAGGGTGCTGAGTGTTCGCCTCATCGCTCCAAAACTTTGGACCCGGGTATGTCCTTAAACTACGTCCAACAATGACAGGTAGGGCGCAGCAATGACCATCACGCTTGAATCTGGGGCAGCCTAACTGGGGAAGTACCTCCTCCTTACAAAAGACCACAGCAATAATAGCACTGCTACCTTTCAGGTATGTAGTGTTGTGTTCCTGATGGTGAGTAAGGCTCTCAGAGTTCCAACCCCCCTTAAAGGCCGGCAACGCGCTTGTGACTCCCCTAGTGTTGTGGGTGCCCACGGGCGACGGTAATTGCTTACCACCAGGCAATCCGTCTGCTCGTGTGCCGCCTATGTCATAAAAAAAGTTTCCACAAATAGTTATTTTTCCATATTTCTCTTGTGAAATTCTGTTCCTCTGTACTTAGCCTCTAGCCCAGATACCTATAAAAAGGTCTGCCTTTAAATGTTATTTTGATTTTTAACTATGACAAATCAAGACTGCATTTGCTTTGGAAAGTTTTGGTCCCTGGGTTGCTAGAGGTTAGGATAGTAAAGTTACTTTGTCTAGTTGGAACGGGCGGTGATTTAACTTAAATGGATCTTTCTAGAACGATTCTTCTTCATTACTTATGTCTGCACAGAGAGGAACTTCTATTCACATGTGTATACAATTACAGTGCAACCATTTTTTTTTAATGCGCAATTGCTAAGCTATGGAGATATATGGGTTTGTTTACATTATTTGCCGACCGGCCTAGTAGGTAGTAACGCTGGTTCAAATCCCAGTCAGGGCATTTATTTGTGTGATGAGCACAGATATTTGTTTCTAAGTCATGGGTGTTTTCTATGTATTTAAGTATTTATATGTATCTATCTATTATATATATCGTCGTCTAGTACCTACAAGCCTTACTGAGTTTACCGTAGGACTAGGTCGTTTTGTGAAAGATTGTCCCGAAATATTATATAAATATCGAACACGATGTCGTGAAATTGGGGAGGCCTATCCAGCAGTGGCCTGCGACAGGCTGACGATGATGATGATGATGTCCCGAAATACTTATTTATTATTTATTTGCGTTTTTTATTGACGAACATATACTAGTCGACTTCTATAGCTAACAGTTCCCAATTTGTAGTACAAAAACCTTTAACTTTTAAGCCGAAATCCCTATTTCAAAAGTCAGATACGGAATACAGAAATAAATTGAAGGGTTTTGTTCAGTGACAGCTGGTGGCCGGATCTAAAGCATACCGGGGCATCCATCTATATTGAGAGTAGGTACCTATTTTAGGGTTCCACAATAGGTAAAACCCTCAGTCGGTTGTTTTTTTTTTTTATGACATAGGCGGCAAACGACCAAACGGATTGCCTGGTGTTAAGCAATTACCGTCGCCCATGGGCACCCGCAACACCAGGGGAGTCACAACCGCGTTGCCGGCCTTTAAGGGTTGGAGCTCTGGGAACCTTACTCACCATCAGGAACACAACACTACATACCTGAAAGGTAGCAGTGCTATTATGGCTGTGGTCTTCTGTAAGGAGGAGGTACTTCCCCAGTTGGGCTGCCCCAGATTCAAGCGTGATGGTCAACGCTGTGCCCTACCTCTCATTGTTGGACGTAGTTTAAGGACATACCCGGTTCCTTAAACTACGTCCGGGTCGTACGGGGTTGTGAATCATATTTGACTGGTTTGGCCTAGTGAGTAGTGACCCTGCCTATGAAGCCGATGGTCCTGGGTTCAAATCCCAGTAAGGGCATTTGGGTGATGAGTACAAATATTTACTCAAAGGAGACATTCCTTTATTTTTAAAAAGAAACAAAACTGCATTCAAATATTTTCTGAAGCTAGCTCTAAAACCAACTAAAATTAAAAAAAAAAAAAAACAGTTCCTATTTAGTTATACTAATTTATAGTATTAATATTCAGGATAAAGTTTCTCTAAGTTTAGTATGTACATGTAGCTAGTTTTGTCCTCTAGGTTCCAGTGGCATATTAATTATCCACGCATATTAAAATTAATTCAGCTAGCCAATATCTACGCCAGCCGGCCGGGCGGAGTAAATTATTAATTTTGATACATTGTTAGGCCCGCTAGGGTATTATTTATTGGCATTCCTTGGACCTCCGGATTTTCCCATGCGATCCAATCCGGTTCGGTAAACTACAGTAGCAGTGTGGGCCACGTAAAACGAACAGCTGTGTGGTGTAAAGGTTTGGACCCGGGTATGTCCTTAAACTACGTCCAACAATGAGAGGTAGGGCACAGCGAAGTACCGTCACGCTTGAGTCTAGAGAAGCACAACTGGGGAAGTACCTCCTCCTTACAGACCACAGCCATAATAGCACTGATACCTTTCAGGTATGAAGTGTTGTGTTCCTGATGGTGAGTAAGGTTCCCAGAGCTCCAACACATAAAGGCCGGCAACGCCCTTCTAACTTTCTCATAAAAAAACCACAGTGGCAGTGTGATTGCGGAATAAAAATTATCCTATGTCCTTTCTCGTAGTTCAAACTCTTTCCATACCAAATTTCATCCCAACTGGTTCAGCGCTTAGCGTGAAGATGTAACACACAGACAAAGAGAGTTACTTTCGCATTTATAATATTAGTATCGATACAAATACTTAAATACTTAGAAAACACCCATGACTCAGGAACAAATATACATCAGCATCACCCAATTATAAATCCCCTTAGTAGGATTTGAACCCAGGACCATCGGCTTTATAGGCAGTGTCACTACCCACTAGGCCAAACTTGTCGTCAATATTTGGAGGAGGACTGTCCAGTAGTGGATTTTCGGCTGGAATGATGATGATTGTTAATTTTAAACATAAAACGTGAGATTCAAACATATTAATTATGTAGAAACGGGTAACTCACGTTTTATAAATCGAATATAATCATGATCGACTTATAAAACCTGAGTTACCCGCTTCTATTCAATTAATTATGATGATTTTCCGCCTACGGCATTGTAAATAAAGACTCCAAAAATATTACTTTACGTGAATGTAGGCCGGAAAATTGATGAAATCCTCTTTCGACATACTACACCTGGTTGAAAGAATACACTATATAATATACAGGATGCGATATAACAGCCGCTTTTCTAGCTGAACGCTATATTATTTATATATGCTTTATACAAGACTGACCAGCGTTTGCCCACAGTTACACCGGATGGCAAGTGTCGATGAAGTCGAGGGTGTAGCACGCTGGTTCAGTAACAGCCTATTCACTCTTGCCTTGAAAAGATCTAAATTATATCTTTCCGGGAATACAGACGAAGGGAGCGAATGCAATTCCTTAGCAGTCCGCATTAGGAAGGTAGAAGCGAATCGCTTCGTGCGAATTAATGGAATATTCACAACGTAAAGATGAAACTGTTGGACGAAAACCACTTGATTTGGATAAAAGCGTGTTTATTCCGTGAGATACTTTTGAGTTGTGTTGTTAGGAACGTCAAAGCATTTTGAATATCGTTGCTATACTAACAACCAGCCAATACAACAATTATTATGAACATGTAGTTTACATAGGTTCCAACAGAAACAGCTCTCTCGCCTGGACGTCCGAACAGAGAAACAGTACCGCTCACATCTTTGTCCAACATGATATATTTTCAATTTTTTCACATTCCGTTTCTGTCCCGTTTGGCTCGGCCACCCTGTATAGTTCTCTCGACTTCATTCGATTTATTGACAATCACATCTGCGCGGGGAAATAGATTGGAAGCCCTCACTTGTACTCGCTTCCCTGAAAATTGTGTTTCTCGTAAAATAATTATATTGGTTGATTCCATTTTTTCATGAACATCATTTCATCCGTAAAATTTCCTGCTGGACATAGTCCTCTAAAACGGTCGATTTTGGGTGATTATTCGGGCGTTTTTTTTTTTTATATGACAAAAGGTGGCAAACGAGCAGACGGATTGACTGATGGTAAGCAATTACCGTCGCCCATGGGCACCCGCAACACCAAGGGAGTCCCAAGCGCGTTGCCGACCTTTAAAGGGTGTTGGAGCTCTGGGAACCTTACTCACCATCAGGAACACAGCACTACATACCTGAAAGGTAGCAGTGCTATTATGGCTGTGGTCTCCTGTAAGGAGGAGGTACTGCCCCAGTTGGGCTTCTCCAGACTCAAGCGTGATGGTACTTCGCTGTGCCCTACCTCTCATTGTTGGACGTAGTTTAAGGACATACTCGGGTCTGTAGAAATGATCACACCGTTTGGTGTTATTCTTGGTTTACTGGTAGACAGCTGGGCTGGCTAAAGGACAACCAAAACCTACTTAATATAATGCAGGCACTTCTACAGAAATCTGGACAGAGTAATAAGAACGGTTCGTATGCCCGAATAATCACCCTTTTGCCTACGTTTCATCAATTATTTCATTAATTTTGTACTGTCTGGTCTGGTCTAGTGGGTAGAGACCCTGTCTACGAAGCCGACGGTACTGAGTTTGAATCCTGGTAAGGGGAATTTATTTGAGCACCAATATTTGATCCTGAGTCATGGGTGTTTTCTATTTATTTAAGATTGTAAGTTGCCCCTCGAACAATTTTCCCTCACTTCGTTCGGGAAAATAATCATCTCGTGGTACTATGGCCTACTTTAGCCCCTTGTCAAACAATCTACTATTTTTTTTCACCATTTAATTATGCTCTTTTTTCAGGTAATATATAACATGCTCTGTTGTTTTGATTGATCTGCAGACTTGCGAAAATAGTTGGTAAGTTCAAATTTACACTAATATTATAAAGGCGAAAGTTTGTGTGTATATGTTTGTTACTTCTTCACGTCTAAACGGCTGGAGCGATATTAATAAAATTTTGCATGGAGTTAGCTGACACCCTGGATTAACACATAGGCTACGTTTCTCCCTAATCAACCGCGGGTGACACCGCGTGGCACAGCTAGTTTGGATATGTTCCGAGAAACTAATTGATACAAGTGGGTTCCCTTTATTTAGTATAATTTAATTTTCCTCTCACTAGCTCGTAAAGCGCTTGTTTATCCTTTAATACGAGAGGATAAAAACGCATTTTATCCACTAGTGATTAAAGTAAGTTGACTTCTCATAGCTCTTATTGCTATGGTTTTAAAGTCTAAATTCGCGAAGTACAGCTCACTTGCCCACGCGGCGGCGGCGGCGGGCGCGGGCGAGCCTCGCTAACGCACCGAGTTGAAAATCGAAGTAGAACATTCGAAAATCGTACTGGCCACCACAAGCTAACCAAGCTAAAGGCACCTTTTGTAAAAATGTTGAATGTATCTAAACGCAAAGAAAAAGTCAATACTATTTCAAAACGTTTTTTGCATGTTTCACTTTCCTCGCTGTAGTGAGAGGAAAAATTTTGTGTTACACACGGGTGCAATTGTAATTTAATTCTCGTGTATTGAAACACTCGCTACGCTCAGGATTCTATTTTAAAACCACTCGCTTTGCTCGTGGTTAAACTATAGAATCCATTCGCTTGCTTGAGTTTCAATCCCACACTCGCAGTTAAAATACAATTTTGCACCCTTGTATAACAATAGTACATTGTGCAACGAGGATGGTAAGTAAGGTATAGTAAACGCGAGTCTATTAGAAGCCCGACGACGAAGTCGGAGGGCTTTTAATGACTCAAGTTTGGCATACACTTACCACCCGTGGTACATACAATGTTTTTCATCACATTTGCGAGGAAATAAAATAAATTCGTTGAAAACACTTTGAAAACTACAATCAGACCGCATCCACTATAAAAGATTGTCAACAATGTCAACTTTTTTCAATGTCTTCCACAGATAATGTTAACAACTGCGTTTTGTTTTCGAAGTTGACAGATCATCCTGCCATATAGTATCAATTATCAAAATCAAATAGAAAACAATTATTTTTAATAAATACTAAACATTAAATTGCAGTCAAATTTAATATAAAGATATGTTTTATACATATTAAAAGTTGGTTGTAGCAAACTTTTGAAGATATGAAATACACCTTGGCTGTTTGGAAACATCCTCAGTCCAAGTGAAGTATAGGTTCTGTATATTTTTAAAACTAAACTTAACAGCCCGTGTGAGCTAAATCGGCTATAACTGCTCTGTACTCTCGCAAGTAATAACGCCATTGACGAGCAAGTGTGATGAAAATAACTATTGTTTTCTCTGAATCTGAATACCTACGCATATCAAGTTCCGTATAATTTATCTACGCCAAATGTTCGCCGAATTTTTATTTAGCATAATTCTTTATTAGCGGAATACTACTTTGTCCGATAATATATTGGCATACTATTATTGATGCCGAATGTCCGAAAGAGGATTAGGTTAGGTTAGGTTACCACAACAGTACCCTTACCATGAGTTGTGCCTTTCAGGTTTTCGATAACGAGTATCGAGTGCACCTCGCTTGTACTATTTTAGTGCGAACGAGATGCACATATAGTAAACTCGATACTCGTTATCGAAAACCTCAATGTCACAACTCATAGTAAGGGTAAAGAATTCTGCTTATATACCTACCATTATGCCAACACTGGGCATGTCATTAAAACAATATTATTGTTTTCTTTTTTGTGTTATTGTAAAATTATTTGTATTTAGTTTAGAGTTAATTTAGTTATATGACTTTGTTATGTAGGTACTTATTACTTTCTTAATTATTGTATTTATCTTGGGTTCTGGCAGAATACCAGTGATCACCAATAAAGGGTGTAGCGTATCGCTGAGCCAGAACCCTTTTGCTTTGCTGCAACGCACACAGAAAACCTTCTTTCTTTTTGTTTTTTTTTCTTTTTATTAATTTTTATGTTATATTTTATTTGTACTAATGTCACTCTTGTCTGTTTGTTAATTTGTGTTTGTGTGTGTATTGTAGAAAGTAGATAAAATATTTTTCATCACACTTGCTCGTCAATGGCGTTATTACTTGCGAGAGTACAGAACAGTTATAGCCGATTTAGCTCACACGGGCTGTTAAGTTTAGTTTTAAAAATATACAGAACCTATACTTCACTTGGACTGAGGATGTTTCCAAACAGCCAAGGTGTATTTCATATCTTCAAAAGTTTGCTACAACCAACTTTTAATATGTATAAAACATATCTTTATATTAAATTTGACTGCAATTTAATGTTTAGTATTTATTAAAAATAATTGTTTTCTATTTGATTTTGATAATTGATACTATTTGGCAGGATGATCTGTCAACTTCGAAAACAAAACGCAGTTGTTAGCATTATCTGTGGAAGACATTGAAAAAAGGTGACATTGTTGACAATCTTTTATAGTGCATACGGTCTGATTGTAGTTTTCAAAGTGTATTTTGATTTTAAGCAGTAACAAATATTTTACCAACGAATTTATTTTATTTCCTCGCAAATGTGATGAAAAACATTGTATGTACCACGGGTGGTAAGTGTATACCAAACTTGAGTCATTAAAAGCCCTCCGACTTCGTCGTCGGGCTTCTAATAGACTCGCGTTTACTATACCTTACTTAACATCCTCGTTGCACAATGTAATATATCTATCTATCTAATGTATCTTAATTTTTTAAGATACTTGTAAGTTTTATTTAGACATTTGTCTTATCTTTATTTAATTTTGTTATATGACATTGAAACATAATTATATAAATTTGATATTAAAAAAAATATTACAAAACAAATTACCCGTAAACAAGGGATAAGCCGGGGTTCGAAGCTATGACCGCGAGTCGAACGCTCTTACCGCTAGGCCACCGACGCTAATAGAAGTCGTTGCGTCTTAACAATGAACCCTTCTGTGTTAACATCTATTAGAGATTTCGCTAAACCCCATAATTCGAAGCTGAGTCTGAAGCCGAATGGCTAATTAATTCACCTATCGGAGTTAGGAGTTCGATCTGTGAATTATTACTAGTTCCTGATTTAACTGAATGAGATTAAACGCTTTGATATTGATGTATACACATCCTTATCATAACTTTCCTACGTGTTCAGAAGTCGCCAACCCGCCGCAAGCGTGGTGACTATGGCAACTACACCCAAGATAAAAAGAAAGAAGAAAGAAAGAAAAAACATTTATTTATGACAAAACAAAAAACCATGAACATGAAATAAAATAAAATAAAAAATCATTTTTGCCACAAAAGGGTCACAACTCAGCATTGTAGCTGGCAAAGCCAGCGCTGTTCTTCCATTGTGACACAGGTGTGCACCGTTCGCTGACGAGGCAGCTGTACTGACGCGCTTAATCGTTATTCATTATTTACAAATGAAACGAAACTAAAAACTAAAAATATAACTAAGATACAAGTATAACTAACTAAGATATAAGATGATACAAGTCATAACTGTGGGAGGCCAATGTCCAGCAGTGGACTGCATACGGCTGAAATGTATGTATGATACGAGTACAGCAAACCCCGGCTTGTACAGTCGCTATCAGATATTTCGGAGCTGTGGAGGTCGTCATAAATATCGGAACATACACTTTACCGCCTTGACAATAGAGGCATTGTTCCGATGTTTGTGACCACCTCCACAGCTCCGATATATCTGATGACGACTGTACCAATGAACATTTCAGAATGGGAGGATTTTTTTTTATTTCAAACGGCCAGCAAGTACAGTGGACGTCTTATGGCTGAGACGATGATGATGATGACATACGAAATATCATTTGATATTTACCAGTCGCTTTTCGGTGAAGGTAAATATCGTGAGGAAACTAGACTGCTCCCTTTGAGTTTGAAGATCACATTTTTTTTTTATGACATAAGCGGCAAACGAGCAGACGGATTGCCTGGTGGTAAGCAATTACCGTCGCCCATGGGCACCCGCAACACCAGGGGAGTCACAAGCGCGTTGCCGGCTTTTAAGGGGGGTTGGAGCTCTGGGAACCTTACTCACCATCAGGAACACAACACTACAGACCTGAAAGGTAGCAGTGCTATTATGGCTGTGGTCTTCTGTAAGGAGGAGGTACTTCTCCAGTTGGGCTGCCCCAGATTCAAGCGTGATGGTCATCGCTGTGCCCTACCTCTCATTGTTGGAAGTAGTTTAAGGACATACCCGGGTCCGGGTCCGGGTCAGTCGCTGTTATCAAACGAGGTTTACCCTAGGGGCACCAGTATCAGATTTTTCAAAAAGCGTATAGGTTCTTAAAGGGTAGGCAACGCGCATGTGATTCCTCTAGACTTCCAAGCATAGGCTACGGTAACAGCTTACTATCAGGCGGGCCGTATGCTTGTTTGCCACCGTAGTTGTATTAAAAAAATCCTGTGATTAGTTTCCAAGTTACCAGGCTTTCATGAGTCGTGGAAAAATGTCGGGACAATGAGATGATGGGTACTTCTCTGCCGAGCTGACTTGTCTCCATTGAAGAAGTTAATTATCTGTGATTGCTGTCTGAAATTTGGGATTGTTAAAAGTTCCTTCCATCGACGCAGGCAAATGAAGTGCCGATAATTGGATAAAGGAGTCAGATACTGGAGCATTCAATTAAAGTGATTTAATTAACTCCACTGAGTGATAACAGGGTACAGTTGGGGAACAGGGTGACAACTGTAAAAAGTGTCAATAGGTTGAAACTTTACTAAATATATGGGGACAATGTTACACAAATCGACCTAGTCCTACGGTATGCTCAATAAGGCTCGTGTTGTAGGTAATAGACGACACGATATATATAATAGATAGATACATATAAATACTTAAATACATAGAATACACCTATAAATCAAGAACAAATCTGTGCTCATCACACAAAAAAAATGTCCTGAGTTCGAATCCTGGGATTCGAACTCAGGACCATCGGCTTCATAGGCAGGGTCATTACCCACTAGTCCACACTGGTCGTCAAAATAAAGGTAGTTAGTGGTATGTGTCAGGCTGGAGACAACCGTAGGACCGTAGGCGTCGGGATGTGACGACCCTTTTTTTGTCAGAGTAGGAAATGCCTTTAAGCATCGTCTCTTTTGACTGCGGGGAGGCCATATTGTGGGGTATGTGAGGCTCGTCGCTCTTGTCCCCTCCTCTGAGGAGGGAGGAGATTGGCCCTCACTTAACCCCACTCCGGAGTTTCAACCTCTTAGCCGTTTACGAGGGCGCCATGGGATCGCGAACATTCTACCACGGCGGCCCCAGCTCAGTGCCAGGGCATCCGTACAAAGGAGGGAGAGAACAGAAACGCGTGATCTCTCTCCCAGAAACTTGATGACCCACTCGCCCACGACCAGTACAAGCAGTCAACGCAGGGCAGCTTGTGGCGAGCTGTTGGAGAGTAGCGACTCCACGTATCTGAGCGCGCCTGGGGTGCCCTGTCGGACAGGTGGGCCAGGCCTCTGCCTTTTCTTAACCGGCCGTCCAGAGTGGGGTCTCAGAGCTGCGTTCTCGATGTGGAAACATAAGTGGTGAGTTGGCTATATGTATTAAGTCCAGTGACACCGCTCTACCCTCAGCTCTTTTACACCGATGTTGCCCTAACTAAATGACCCTAAAAAAATAGTTCACAATATTAGACTCCAAAAGACAGTCTAACCGCGTATGAGGTTTGACGTTTGACGTATATAATTTTAATAATTCGAACGAAAATTCCTAAATTTTCGGGCGGTTCGCCCATCCTTACCTGAGCCGCCATGGTTAGATTGAATCGAGTAGCGCAAGCTCGGCGCCCCTTTAAGCAATTTTCTGATACTTCAAACTTTAACACATGTACACGAGAAGAGAACATCAGTTAATAATACTTAAAAGTACGTATTAAATATGAAAAAATGTTTTCTATGAATTTAAGTATTTATATGTAAGTAGCTATCTTTTAATTATATCGTCGTCTAGTACCAACAAGCCTTATTGAGCTTACCGTAGGACTAGGTCGATTTGTGTAAGATTGTCCTTCCGGCCAAGTCTCGCCTTATCTATTTTAATTTATAACTTACGCTTCTATTATCGAAACCAAAACATCCGTCGACTCAAATTGCACCCTTTGACGTTTCAATCCCAAAGTTTTCTCACAAAGAATTCGACAGGTGTCAAATGAAGGGCCAACGATTGGAAGGGGCAGGCTTATTGTCGAGGGGCCCAATTACAGACCTTCAATTAGTTCATTGAGTGTGACGAGGAAACTCAGTCTACATTGTGAAAACAGTACGCGATACTCGAGACTTCAGAGCCCTGAGTGTAAGTTTTTAACGTAACTTTACGTCACGAATGCGTTTGTGTTTCCCATATAATAGTTATTTGTTATACAAGGGTGCAAAATTGTATTTTAACTGCGAGTGTGGAATTAAAACTCGAGCAAGCGAATGGATTCTATAGTTTATTGGAAGGGGCAGGCTTATTGTCGAGGGGCCCGATTACAGACATTCGATTAGTTCATGGAGTGTGACGGAGAAACTCAGTCTACATTGTAAATACAGTACCCTTACCATGAGTTGTGACTTTGAGGTTTTCGATAACGAATAACGAGTTTTCTAGCTGTAAAATAGTACAAGCGAGATGCACAGATAGTAAACTCGATACTCGTTATCGAAATCCTTAATGTCACAACTCATGGTAAGGGTACAGAGCCCTGAGTGAAAGTTTTTAACGTAACTTTACGTCACGAACGCGTTTGTGTTTCCCATATAAATAACATTATCACTTACGCGTTCGTAAACGTTTTTTTACGTCAAAAGAAACTTACACTAGAGCCTCCGGTTGGCTGCTATGTTTTAGTCATTAATTATGTAATAGACTCATCAATATTGCTGGATTCTCAATGTAACTTGAGACCCAGGACCTATTTCGAACACTTGTAACATAAATTCAGATAAGAAAGCATATCAAACGTTTTGTTAAATTCGTTCTTAGCTATTTAAATCGAAAGAAAAAATAAAAAATTTGACTCGCAGCGGGACTCGAACCCACAACCACTGGATCACTAGCCCAGTACACTACCAATTGTGCCATACGAGTACCGCTTGGACTTGTCAAATTTTTCTACTTTATCCTTCCTGGTATACGTCATTACGGGTGACGTGTAGCGACATCTACCCAAAGAGTATTGAACTCTTTACGTTCTTAGCAGTCAGATTTGGACTTGTAAGTAATTATTTTTATTTTTATTTAGTAGTGAATTATTGTTGTACCTATAGGTTTTCTTATAGAATAACGCATTTTTATGTAATATGTTTAAGATCTCTTTTGTAATATGTGTAAGATGTCTTGCCGGTCATAAAAGTCAAAATGCTTCTCGGGTCAGAGGTGTAGGGTTAGGACCGGTGTAGTTTTTATTTTTCTATTTTACTTTTGTATATTCGACGCGTAAAACTGCCCTAGTGGCCTACTTACTGAATAAACGTTGGAGTTTGAGTATTTTTTTTTTTAATATTAAAAAAAAATAACCAATTGAAAGGTCAATGATTCGAAGGCGTATTTAAGACTTATTGGCGAGAAGTCCAATTACTGAGATTCAATTAACTCCGATAGAGTGTGACGGATAAACACAGTGAACTTCTGAGAACAGTAGGTCAGGTTATTTTTTGTCGTTCAATAATTTCGTGGCACTTCCTGTAATGTCATATCGTCTGTTGCATGTTTTGTGTAAATAATAATAATATGTGTTTTACGAATAAAAAAGAATTCTATTTATATTTCTATAATGTCCTGTCGATGTCAATGGTCCTGGGTTCAAATTGTAGTGACGGCATTTATTTGTGTGATGAGCACAGATATTTGTTCCTGAGTCATGGGTGTTCTAATTATTTTAGTATTTGTATATTATACAGTGTGGAAATTTAACTCGGGCCCTGGAGGGAAACTACCTTAAATCCTTGAGCTAGCTCATTTTACTTAAAGGAGACATTCTTTTATTTTTAAAAAGAAACAAAACTGCATTCAAAGATTTTCTAAAACTCGCTTGCCTCGCCCGGGACTCGAACCAACTAAAATAAAAAAATAAAAACACACTCTATTTTATTATACTAATCGATACTATTAATACTCAGGAAAAAAAATCTCTAAAAACTTTTGGTCTTAAAAATAAAAACAATCGCTAAATCTAACAATAACTTTGTTTTAGGTACTACCAATTTGTTACACTTAAATTATTTAACTGATAAATTGTTCGAAATGAGCCCCGTCGTTCCGTCTACACAAAATTAGTCGCCGTTGAAATTCATTTCTTGTAGCCTTCATCAGTGTTGTGGTGTATGCACCTAATAACATTTTCTACCGCAACCCTTAGCTCTTGAACGGTTTATTGTTACGTGTCTTTCACTTGTTAAAAGTGAACAGTAAACAAATGTTTGTTAGAGAAATTGTATCCTGAGTATTAATACTATCGATTAGTATAATAAAATAGAGAGCGTGTGTTTTTATTTTATTTTAGTTGGTTCGAGTCCCGGGCGAAGCAAACAAATTTTAGAAAATCTTTGAATGCAGTTTTGCTTCTTATTAAAAATAAAAGAATGTCTCCTTTAAGTAAAATGAGCTAGCTCAAGGATTTAAGGTAGTTTCCCTCCAGGGCCCGAGTTAAATTTCCACACTGTATATTGTTGGCTGAGTGTCAACTGTCAACACAAGCCTTCTTGAGCTTAACAGTGGGGCTTAGTCGATTTGTATAAAAATGTCCTGTAGTATATATTTACTTATTTATTATCTATATTAATAATTCCGTCGAGTGGTACGGTAGACCCGAACGAAATTGTATTCAAATAAAAGAGCGTAAAAAAATAAAAGTTTTGAATTGAAGACATATATCGCCAAAATTTGTATTGTTGTATTGTCATCAGATATATCCGAGCTGTGAAGGTAGTCACAAATATCTGAACAACGCTTCGTTAAGGCGAAAAAGTGCATGTTCAGATAATTGTGACAGCCACAGCTAAGATATATCTGATGGCGACTGACCAATAATCGGAAGGTGTGAAGACCCTTCTGGTCAATAAGTACGGTTAGGATAATGCAATTAGTCACTCTATATGGGTGATGGAACGGAATCAATACAGCAAACATAATTAAAACAGTAGTTACTTTTACTAAACCTGACTTCACTTTTTTCCGGATAAAGGTTTTGAACCCGTGTATATCCTTAAACTAATCAATAATGAGAGTACACACAGCGAAGTACCATGCTTGAGTCTGGGGCAGCCCAACTGGGGAAGTACCTCCTCCTTACAGACACAGCCATAATAGCACTGCTACCTTTCAGGTATGTAGTGTTGTGTTCCTGGCCCCTATTTCACCACAGCGACAATTGTCACGATTCCCGACACATGTAAATTTCTGACGTTGCAGGTGTCCACTGGTTTTACATTGACCGCTTACCAGCGAGTGGGACGTGTGCTTGTTTGCCACCGACACGTTAGTTTCAATAAATTACCGTTATTTTTTATTATATCATCAAAAGATAGGTAGTAGTTAGATGAAAGGCTCTTTACAATTGTCGCGAGAAATACGACAATTGTCGCGAAATTCCGACAGATAACTAATCACATGTCGAAAAATATCAGTGGGACTAAGTTGATTTGTGTAAGAATGTCCGAAATATTTATTTATTTATTATTTAATACTACTTTTAAATTTGTCTCTATTCACCCCAATTGATGTTAATGGCAGTTAAATTCGTAATCTCAAAGGAGAGGTTTCAATTAAGATTTGAGAATAAATTATTCGTTCAAGCTTCAATTGAAGGAGTGCTTAATAGCCGTTTAACTAATTCAATTACGACAAAAAATTTGATTAAATCTTCGAAATATATATTCTTTTAAATACGGTGGCAAACAAACGACCTGACAGCAGTTACCGTAGCCTATGGACGCCTGCAACGCCAGATGATTCACATGCGCATTTCCCACCCTTTAAGAATCTATAGTTTTACTAGCTTTTCCTCGCGACTACGTCGGCCAGCCATGCCCATCTTTAAAGTATGGTTGCGGAATAAAAATTATCCTGTCTTTTCTCGTAGTTCAAACTCTCAATACTAAATTTTATCCTAATTTGTTCAGCGGTTTAAGCGTAAGGAGGTAACAGACAGATAGACAGATAGAGAGAGTTACTTTCGCATTTATAATATTAGTATGGATTATAGTGGATTTTAAACATAAAAAATACACAATTAGGAAAGGGAAAAACAATTGTATTTTTTTTTTATATATGTAAAAGACAAAATGTAGAAAAAAGAGCGGTAAGAGCGTGTGACTTGCAATCCGGTGGTCTCAGGTTCAAAACTGGGAATTGTGTATGGAATATCATTTGATATTTACCAGTCGCTTTACGGTGAAGGAAAACGTGAGGAATCCGGACTAATCCCAATAAGGCCTAGTTTACCCTCTGGTTAAGAAGGACAGAAGGCAGGTGGATTGTAAAACTAGTGCCTTCGCCAAATCCTGGGATTAGTTGCCAAGCGGACCCGAGCTGGCAAAAGGCCGGGAGAACGGAAGGAAGATGATGATCAAATATTTACCTTTTTTTTTTATGACATAGGCGGCAAACGAGCAGACGGATTGCCTGATGGTAAGCAATTACCGTCGCCCATGGGCACCCGCAACACCAAGGGAGTCACAAGCGCGTTGCCGACCTATAAGTGGGTTGGAGCTCTGGGAACCTTACTCACCATCAGGAACACAACACTACATACCTGAAAGGTAGCAGTGCTATTATGGCTGTGGTCTTCTGTAAGGAGGAGGTACTTCCCCAGTTGGGCTGCCCCAGATTCAAGCGTGATGGTCATCGCTGTACCCTACCTCTCATTGTTGGACGTAGTTTAAGGACATACCCGGCTTCAAAACCTAATATTCATTGCCTCAAAGTCAGAACTTAGATTAATTACAAACCCTGAAGCAGTATAGTTTCCTAGTTAGGAAACAATCTATTTATCCAAAAGTTCGAGAGCTATAATATTGTTTAACTTCATACTTCCAACTAATAATAAACCTGAGATCAGCTGTCGATTTTGAATAGAATAAATAACAGCGATGACCATCACGCTTGAATCTGGGGCAGCCCAACTAGGGAAGTACCTCCTCCTTACAGAAGACCACAGCCATATTAGCACTGCTACCTTTCAGGTATGTAGTGTTGTGTTCGTGATGGTGAATAAGGTTCCCAGAGCTCCAGCCCCCTTAAAGGCCGGCAACGCGCTTGTGACTCCCCTGGTGTTGCGGGTGCCCATGGGCGACGGTAATTGCTTGCCATCAGGCAATCTGTCTGCTCGTTTGCCGCCTATGTCATAAAAAAAATAAAAATAAACAAACTATGTATTTATATGTATCTATTTATTATATATATCATCGTCTAGTACCTACAACACAAGCCTTACTGAGCTTACCGTAAGACTAGGTCGATTTGTGTAAGAATGTCCCGTAATATATATATATTAAAAAAAAAAGCTGGATTACAAATAAGCGTATAGTCGCCATCAGATATATCGGAGCTGTGGAGGTGGTCACAAATATCTGAACAACGCCTCTATTGTCAAGGCGATAAAGTATATGTTCCGATATTTGTGACCATCTCCACAGCTCCGAAATATCTGATGGCGACTGTACCCCCATAAGGTGGACCGACGGACAAAACCGGTCACCGTGGATTTATTTTATTTTTTTATTTATTTTCTTTATTGGAGAAACAAACAGGAATACATGTACATAAAATATACATTGTAAGTGGGTACAGACTAAACATACATCTATCCCCTTAACAGTTCTCACTAAAACATATCAAAACAAAACTAAATAAAAGGTGTTTTAGAGATTTGGTGGAGGACTTTGTCAAGCAGTGGACGTCTTTCACCTGAAATGATGATGATGAAACTAGCTAAATAAATATCACAGGACATTCTGACACAAATTGACTGAGCCCCACGGTAAGCTCGAGAAGGCTTGTGTTGTGGCTCAACCAACTAGCCTAGTGAGTAGTGACCCTGCCTGTGAAGCCGATGGTCCTGGGTTCGATTCAGGACCATAAACCAGGAAATATCTGTTCTTATCACAAATAAATATTTGTGATAAGAACAGATATTTGTTCCTGAGTCATGGGTATTTTCTATATGTATTTAAGTATTTATACGTATCTATCTATTAAATATATCGTCGTCTAGTACCTACAACACAAGCCTTACTGAGCTTACCGTAGGACTAGGTCGATTTGTCCAGAAATATTTAAATACCCGTCTATTTATTGACACGAGCAGCCGTGCGGAATTAGCGTATGCCACCCACAGTCGTTACGTACAAAATACTGGCAAGTTAAGTCCGGAGGTTATTAACTCGCCGACAACGGCATATTTCCCGGCCGCTGCCACCTCGCACGAATGAATATTCAATTTCGCGCACAAGGGAGTAAACTAGCGGAATTTCGACGTCATTTGCATAAAGATGTGTGCTTTGGGATTTCAATTGTTATTTCATCGATATATTTTATGTAACCGATTTTGAAGAGGTATTGTTTGTTTGTTTTTAAATAAATAGCTGTCATATACAGCCAGCAAAAAGTATTGAGCAAATATATTTTTTTAAAACCATATCTTTCTAAATGCTGTTAAAATGTCTGATATTTCAAACCTTACAACGAGAGAAAATCAGTTAAAGCCTGACAGCAGTTTATTAGACCCTCTCCATTTTGTGGATTTTCAATGGTACTAATTTCTTTTACTGGCAATAAGTCTCTTTGACAACGAACATTGGATGTCAACGAATGTCACCGACGTGTTGCCGTGTGATCCTATCTCCTCCCGCGGGTGTCGTAAGAGGCGACAAAGCGAAATATTCTACGGACGGGCAGCAGCGTCCGTCGAAACCCAATCTACAGCTACTGCGGTCGCCAATTATCCAACTACCCCCCAAGATGATACAAGTCATATTTGTGGGAGGCCTATGTCCAGCAGTGGACTGCATACGGCCGAAATGTATGTATGATAATATGTCATCAGAAATGTAAATACCTTTGGGCAGGAACACCTGAATACCAGCTTAGACCCTTGACTCGGTACAAGCGTGGCGACTATGGCAACTACCCCCAAGATGATGCATGTCATATTTGTGGGAGGCCTATGTCCAGCAGTGGACCGCATACGGCTGAAATGTATGTATGTGTAAGTGTGTGAATGTCACCGTGTCACCGATGTAAACAAACAGAAAATACCAAAAATATATTCAAATATGAACGGCATTATTACAAAAATGCCAAAAAATTTTTTGCAAAGACGCGAGTACAATTGTAGTGAACGCAATCAAATACTTACAGCTTAAAAAAGACGAAGGATTACATAGCATTCCAATAGACAATGTTTCAAAGTTGGTTGTTGACATGACCGGTATTGACAATTTATAGGCCGGTTGTATTGAGTTATTTGCAGAGCCCGGAAAATCCATAGCAAAACAAAAGACTGTCGCAATCAAGCTAGTGATAGAAATATTTTTTTATCGATATCGAGTAAGTTTTGTCTAAAAAAAAATCATACCGATATGTTAAGGTACATTATTTTTTAATCATTCACGCCAATCGCAAAAAAAGTAGTAAGTAGGGTTTATTCATATGTGTTATTTCATCTAAAACGCAACGTAACTTATATTATCAACGTTACTTATATTTCATGTTAAGTAATAACCCTTCCCTTTTGGCTTGGCCGTAGTCGGGTGACAAAGATGTAATCAACCTCATCAAAAAAAAAACCTCACTTCAGATAATTAGTATTCCGTAAGACATCGATGAACTCGATATCGATAAAAAAATGTTTCTAACACTGGTTTGATTGCGACAGTTTGTTTTGCTATGGATTTTCCGGGCTCTGGTTATTTGGTTTAGACTTATATTTTCTTTCATGTTTCATTTCAAGTTTATGTAACGACGATAAAAAATATTTCTAAAAATATTGAGACGGTCTTGACTTTGCCCCCTGTACAAAGCCCCACATAAAAAGAGAATTCAAATAGACGACTACGATAAATGTGCCATAAAGCATAAAATTCATGAATGCCGAGCAAAAACAAGTATAGAGTATCAAAATTCTGCTCGTTGCTTTGAAATAGGTAAATTGGAAAAGCCGAATTCTCTGTAAGCAATATTTACACAGTATACGAGTATCAACATGAAGCCAATGCCGACTACCCCGACTATACAATATGACGTACGCACATTGCCATAGGTACCTCAAATAAATAATAAATAAATATTTCGGGACAATCTTACACAAATCGACCTAGTCCTACGGTAAGCTCAGTAAGGCTTGTATTGTAGGTACTAGACGACGATATATATAATAGATACATATAAATACTTAAATACATAGAAAACACCCATGACTCAGGAACAAATATCTGTGCTCATCACACAAATAAATGCCCTGACTGGGAATCGAAGCCAGGACCTTCGGCTTCATAGGCAGGGTCGTTAAACCTCAGGGTTAAATAAACTGTTGTCAGGCTATAACAATACTTAATACTACGTATTACTCGTAAATACATAACAACAAGCAACGAAAACTCGGAACAACGAAGTGACTTATTGCAAATTTTCTATGAAATCACCAGAACCAGAACAATTTAATAAACAACTGGATTAAATTTCATAAAGAAGTGTCAGAAATGCCAACTTTACATATAAACCGTCATGTAATAATAATAACTACCAAAGATCATGTAGAAATTGTTGGATTTCAGTTTAAATTAATTGATAATATGTCATCGTACGTAAATACTACTTTTTTTAATACTATGTCGGTGGTAAACAAGCATACGGCCCGTCTATGGACATATGCAACTCCAGAGGTATTCAGTGGGGATGGCGCTTGCAACAGTGCCGAAATATCGGAAAGTCAATCAATCTAACTTTTTTTTTAAATGACAGGCGGCAAACGAGCAGACGGATTGCCTGGTGGTAGGCTCTGGGAACCTTACTCACCATCAGGAACACAACACTACATACCTGAAAGGTAGCAGTGCTATTATGGCTGTGGTCTTCTGTAAGGAGGAGGTACTTCCCCAGTTGGGCTGCTCCAGACTCAAGCGTGATGGTCATCGCTGTGCCCTACCTCTCATTATTAGACGTAGTTTAAGGACATACCCGGGTCCAACATATATAGTAACTATCCCGTTTTAAGTAATAGTTGTAAAATACTTGAAACTGAAAATGAAGATTTTCATGTACTTTTTATTGTTAGTGCAATAAAATGTTTTACAGATTTCCATAGCTCTTCGGGTGAGCGCGTGAAAATATTACAAGACAAATATCGTATGCGGAGGAATTTTGCTGGCCTAGGGCTAAAATGTAGAATAAAAATTGCTGAGCTTTATTGAACGAGATGTTTTGCATTTTTCATCATAAATATCATATTAGCAGACGTGCTGCTGGACATAGTAAAACTAGTGCCTTTGCCTAATCTTTATCAGATCAGGTTTGCCGTGTGATGCCGGCTGACTAGAATAGCACCACCCCATCTCCTCCCGCGGGTGTCGTAAGAGGCTACAAAGGGAAAAATCCTACGGACGGGCAGCAGCGTCCGTCGAAACCCAATCTACAGCTACTGCGGTCGCCGACCCGCCTGCCAAGCGCGGCGACTATGGCAGCTACCCCCAAGATGATACAAGTCATATTTGTGGCAGGCCTATGTCCAGCTGTGGACTGCATACGGCTGAAATGTATGTATGTATGTATGTATGTTATCAGGTTTTCGGTCAACCTTGTGGGGGATTTGCCCACTGAGCCTTCCGGTAGGGTACTTAACCTACCCTGATAGAATTAGGTATTCAAATTCCGTGCGAGCCGTCGATAAATCTGAAATCAAACTTACTAATCAGAGATATCCCTCTGAATATTAAAGAGACGTCAAATCAGAATTTCACCGTCCCCCTTTTGAGGTTATCCATTAATTACGTAACACGTTCAAGGGTAGGGGCGTAACATACTGGAACATGTGACGATTCATCTTTGTTATCATCTTCTTCCTTCGGGTATTTTTGCCATGCAAGCCAGGGAGTCGCTTGGCACCTCCAGGATTTAGCGTAGGCAGTAGTTTCACGAATCTTTCATAAGACCTATCCTTATGTATGGCTGTGAGGCCTGGACACTGACACAAAAAGAGGAAAGTCAGCTCCTTGTGGCGTAAAGGAAGGTTTTACGTAAGATCCTGGGACCTGTCAAAAGAGACGACGGCACATGGAGGGTCCGTAAGAACATAGAGATCCAGGAGCTGGTGGCTGAACCCAACATCATTGGCGTGACAAGATCACATAGACTTCGTTGGTTCGGTCGCTTACTCCGAATGGGAGAGGATCGTGCTGCCAAGAGAGCGTACGTGGGACGACCGACTGGTCGCCGCCCAGTTGGGCGACCCAGATACCGCTGGGAGGACAGTGTGCAGGCGGATCTGCGTCTTCTCCAAGTCAGTGACTGGCAAGAAGCTGCGCATGATCGGGACAGATGGCGTGCTCTCGTTTCGGAGGCCAAGACCCTCTTTGGGTCCCTGAGCCAAAGTAGTTAGTTAGTTAGTAGTTTCACGAAAGCGACTGGCATCTGACCTTCCAACCCAGAGTGTAAACTAGGCTTTATAAGGATTAGTCCGATTTCACAATGTTTTTCTTCACCGAAAAGCGACTGGTAAACATCAATAGTTATCAATTCACATTCCCAACCAATACTGGGGTGGGCACAACATTGGTATTTGACATTATTTTCGTCTTGTCCACGTTCATTTTCAAGCTCATCCATTGTTTTTTTAATGGTTAAGGTGGCAAACGAGCAGACAGATTGCCTGATGGTAAGCACCTACCGCCGCCCATGGACACTCGCAACACCAGAGGAATCACAAGTACGTTGCCGACCTTTAAGATATACGTTCTTTTCTTGGAGGTCATATCTGTCAGGAAATACTGCACACGTCAATTGATTCCGAAATTGTGCCGTGCGAGGCAGGAAGTTTCTGGAAAAGCGAACAGTTGAAGACTGCCAACCATCCAAGTGGTGATGATGGAAGTGTTATCGTGTAGAGCGCTGGCGGAAGGAGAACATTAGTAATGATGGCGAATGAGAACTTTTTCCAGACAACCGTAGTTGTCGGACGTACTAGTTCCTTGATATTGTATCCAAGAAAAAGAATAACTAACTGTAAGAGCCCAGTACCCTTACCATGAGTTGTGACATTGAGGTTTACGATAACGAGTATAGAGTTTACTATCTGTACATCTAGTACTAAAATAGTACAACCGAGATGCACAGATCGTAAACTCGATACTCGTTATCGAAAACCTCAAAGTCACCACTCATGGTAAGGGTACAGGCACACGGCATTTTTCCTGACGAATCCAATGAAACTTTATATGGCAATACCAAGAAAACACGGGTCACTCTTAGTGTGCCCAGGCTCTAACAAAATGTACAAAAACCTAAACTAACGGTTAGTACACCCGAGTACCGGAGTACCCGGTTCAGACTTGGCCATTACCCGGTTCATTAGACTGACATCCGGATATCCGGGCGGATATTGCTCGGCTGACGTATGTGTGGGTACAGCGGGAATATTTTCTTAGAAATGGGTGAAATACATGAAGAATATTTTTGCAAGGTGTTTTACTTCAGATGTTATATCCAGCACTTCGTTTCAGACACTTCTATTAATATATATATACATAAATAATAAAAATAATCCATACTAATATTATAAATGTGAAAGTGTGTCTGTCTGTCTGTTTGTTTGTCCGTCTTTCACGGTCTAACGGGGCGACGAATTGACGTGATTTTTAAACTGGAGGTAGATGAAGGGATGGAGAGTGACATAGGCAACTTTTTGTCCCTTTGTAACAGCCCACTTTCCTAAAATGGGGGGTGGAAGTTTGTATGGAGCTTTCCGCAAAGGGGAGGGGGGACTCTTATTTCCACTTTGGAAGTGTCTCTCGCGCTAACTATTTAGTTTAAAAATATCATCATTACATTTATTTAACCATAAATCAATCAGGTTTTGAGAAAAAAAAACATTGGAAATATAAATGTTTCTCATGGATCCCAATAGATGGCGCTGATAGGGTTATGAAACATGCTAACGTTGTGTGCTCTCGATTTGTACTTAAGTGCGGGCATCGGCTCGCGCTTCGCTATACAATGCATACGATACCTACTTACACTCTGTTACTTGAATTTGACGATTGATTAACAGTAGTATACACTTATATTCTTGGTATTCTTGATTGAACTGCTTTCGATTATTGACTATTCGTGTTTAGCTTTGCGATTTGGTATTGTTGTCTTGGTTTGGTTTTCCCATTTCGAAAAAAAACTCTGTTTCGGATTTAATTAAATCATTTAAGTACTTAACATTTATAATATTCCTCGACTTTTTTAAGGAATACAACAATCACTTTGGTTTTGGAATTAGTTTAGCATCGTGGTTTTTTTTTTTTTGGTTTATTTCGAGACTTCGTGTCACACAACTTGGCCGCAATATCATTAGCACCACTATCTTAACCGGTGTAGGAAAGGGTGAAAATGTGATGATCCCACGAATCCGAATAATTCTTACAGATCTCCAGTTCCAATTTAAAAGACTACAATTTCCTCTTAAACTTAGTTTCGCAATGACTATCAACAAAGCGCAAGGACGAACATTAAAGGTGGCTGGGGTGAACTTAGAAAAGCCGTGCTTCTCCCATGGACAATTGTATGTAGCATGTTCGCGTGTATCCAATGCCCAAAATCTTTACATTCTATCCACAAATGGTAAGACATATAATATCGTCTACAGAAGCGTATTAAAATAATAATCTTTTGCGATTTCTACATCAGGAAAGGGGAACCGTGTTACCCCGAATTAACTCGAGTGTAGCCGCCGGTAAAAGCTAAATTATAAATGCGAAAGTGTGTCTGTCTGTCTGGCTGGCTGTCTGTTTGTCTGCCTGTCTGTCTGTTTGTTTGTCCGGCTTCACTACAAAACGGATCGATGAACTGACGTGATTTTTTAAGTGGAGGTACTTGAAAGGATGGACAGTGACAAAGGCTACTTTATAACGCGAGCGAAGCCGCGGGCAGAAGCTAGTAAATAAATATTTCGGGACAATCTGACACAAATCGACCTAGTCCTACGGTAAGCTCAGTAAGGCTTGTGTTGTAGGTACTAGACGACATATATAATAGATAGATACATATAAATACTTAAATACATAGAAAACACCCATGACTCAGGAACAAATATCTGTGCTCATCACACAAATAAATGCCCCGACTGGGAATCGAACCCAGGACCATCGGCTTCATAGGCAGGGTCACTACCCACTAGGCTAGACCGGTTGTTATCAATCCTAAACTACTACGATACTAATAATTTGGATTGAATTGTATTGTTGCAGTTAGTACTTTCCTCGCGGTAGTGACGCGAGAAATGTTCAGTTCATCTCGCTATGCTCGATGTTCAATTTTGGAATCTTTCGCTAGCTCGGTTCTCAATATTAGCACGAGAAGGTTAGCACTAACTTTGCTCTCAAAGTACTATTCAAAGCAAAAAAAATATTTGACAATATTTGAAAAATACATGACAAAATGTTATTATAGAATTTCGTTTGCACAGAGCCCTGAGTGTAAGTTTTTAACGTAACTTTACGTCACGAACGTGTTTGCGTTTCCAATATAAATAACATTATCACTTACGCGTTCGTAAACGTTTTTTTACGTCAAAAGAAACTTACACTAGAGCCTCTAAATATTATAATTATCGTATATTCGAACTAAACAAGAATACAACATGTTAAATCCTAAAACTATACTAGACTTGGATTAGTTCAATGAACAACTAATATCCAAGTCTCTATTCCCGGAGATATAATTTGGGTATTTTCAAGGCAAGAGTGAGGCTGTTACTGAACCAGCGTGCTACACCCTCGACCTCGTCGTCACTTACCATCAGGTGTGACTGACGTCAAACGCTGGTCAGTCTTGTATAAAAAAATATGTACAAAATGACAATGAACCCATGTTTTTTTTTATTGCTATATGGGTTTGTTTACATTATTTAATTGAATATATGTATGTACCAACGTGAAAGAAACTTGGAATAATATTTAAGTTATATTTTAATAAAACTAAGAACAAATCAAATTATTTTTATGAAATATTTTTGATTTGCTTTGATTTTTAAGTAGTAATACTACTAAATAAATTAAAAGTTGAAATAGATAACATATACTTAAGAAAAAACGACGAGGACCTCCGGTGTTCGAGACGGTCCTCGTCATTTTTTCTTAAGTATATGTTATCTATTTCAACTTTTATATTTTAATATATAATAAAGAATTTTGATTTTTTTTTGAATTTTTTGATTTTTTTGAATATTTATCCCGCGTCATTACTTGTAAACATCTAGTGTACATAAGCCCCTTATTACTAATACGTGATTTAATAGAATTGTTATTTTTACCAGTATTTTATCTCGTAGGCAACATATTTTTTATTTATGTATTGAATACTTTATTGCACAACTTAAAAGTAGAAAAATATTCACACAATGGAACAAAAAAGATATAAAAAAGTAAAAGGAGGCAAACAACCGGCGATTTTATCGCTAATAAGCGACCTCTTCCAGACAAACTTAGGGTAACGAAGCATAATAAATAATAGGAAAACCACAGAGAGGTGCAAGAATTCTGTGAGAGAGAGACATTGAAACAAAAATAGGGCTTATAAATAGGCAAATAAAAATATATAATTCACAAATGAATAAATGCATAATATAATTAAATGTATGAAATAAAATACATAAATGTAAATATCAATACATATATCAGCCAAATAAGATAGAATTATATGTCTCTTCCGTACACGGAACAGTGGTGTTTTGCATTTGGGCGCGACGTCAAAGATGGCTCGAGGGCAACACCGGTGCATAGGGCTAAGGGTAGAGAGGTGTCACTGGACTTTAAACATATAGCCAACTCGCCACTTAGGTTTCCACATCTACCCTCGAGAACGCAGCTATTATATTATTATTATTATATAATAAACATAAATAAAAATAAACAATGTTTGAGGATAATCTTATTAATCTTACACAAATCGACCTAGTCCTGCGGTAAGCTAAGTAAGGCTACATATAGTAAAGGAATATGTATATATATAGGTATATATATTGTCGTCTAGTACCTACAACAACATTTTGTGTGGCTTGAAAATGGGTAAGAGAGCTTACCCGAAACATGTCGCCTAGTGCGATATAATTACAAAACTACACGTGAGTTTATCCTTTTGTAAATAAGTAGTAGTAACATGGTTCATAACAGTTTTAATTATGTTATTACTCGTTTTTATTTTAAACAGTTAAAGTACCGTAAACATTGTTTTATAAATGTATTGTGAATATTAGTATTCTACTCACGCAGTCTTATGTCTTATTTCTTACGTACATAACTTTTCCGAGTTACAGAACTTTTTCAGCTGCTGACATACTAATTTTATGTAGGATAATGTTACTTGAGAAAGTGTTAGCGGTTAACGGTAAAACGCGTTTACAAAACCGAAGGTTGTAGGTTAGAATTCTATTTTTTAATGCCATAAAAACACAAGTCAAAGATAATAGTACTTTACGTTACTGCTATATTATGTAAGGTATAAAAATGCGAAACGAAGCGAAGCTGAGTTTCATATACAGTGTGTATTTTTCATACGGGCGTATATTGTAGTGGCGGTTAGTATTGGACCTCAAGAACCTATTTACATTCATTTTGTTTAAAAAATGGGTTATTTTTATTTCATACATAAAAATTAAGCACGCAATGTATTGCATCCATAGTAATTAACGTACTGATGCGTCATGTCATGTCAGTATTACTTGTCATGTCAAAATAAGTTGGACTGCGTACATTGCTGCCCGGTCAGATTTAAAATAATCGTTACCTTGTTATAACATATTATTAACATAATACGAGTCGTGTTACTGGATACTGTATGTGGGCAACTTATACGCGGACAACTTATTTGGACGACCGCTCTGGCCTAGTGACCTTGCCTATGAAGCCGATGGTTCTGGGTTCGATTCTCAGTCAGGGCTTTTATCTGTGTGATGAACACAGATATTTGTTCTTGAGTCATGGGTGTTTTCTATGTATTTAAGTATTTATATGTATCTAACTATTATACATATCGTCGTCTAGTACAACACAAGCCTTACTGAGCTTACCATAGGAC
This sequence comes from Grapholita molesta, assembly GCA_022674325.2. NCBI lineage: Eukaryota > Metazoa > Arthropoda > Insecta > Lepidoptera > Tortricidae > Grapholita > Grapholita molesta. The sequence goes on along the minus strand of CP053141.2, from coordinate 912,303 downwards.
TTGGTCGATTTGTGTAAGATTGTCCCGAAATATTTATTTATATATTATTTATACGCCCGTATGAAAAATACACACTGTATAATGGACACCTGCAACTACAGAAACTTACATAGGTCCCGAATCGTGACAATTGTCGCTATGGTGAAATGGGGCCCAGGTGGGCCGTACCTTTTTTGCCATCGACCTATAATACCCACCTCTGTTATACAATATGTTATAATTAAGTGTTTTATGTACGCCAAAACTCGATAAAAAAAACAGAATATTGTTTTCAATTCCACACCCGTGGGAGCAAAGCGAGTTTTATCAGTTTTATTGGCAACACTGGTTTCCGGTTGCCGCGGAAACCGTAAAAAACCCGTTTTTATGTCCGGAGTTAACCCTCGTTACCGACTCCTAGCGACCGTTCGACTCAATTCACAACAGGTCTGGTTTAGTGGGTAGTGACCCTGCCTATGACACCGACGGTGTGTCATATCCTAGTTAGGGCATTTATTTCTGTGATTATATCTTTCCGCGAATACAGATAAGGGGAGCGAATTCCATTCCTTAGCAGTCCGCATTTGGAAGGTAGAAGCGAATCGCTTCGTACGAATGATTATTCACAACGTAAGGATGACCAGCACTCCCCTCACCTCGACGCCCGGTGGTAGAAAGAATAAAGGAAGAAAAAAATATATTTGAAACTATATAAGATAACAGAGGCTTTAAACAAAACTAAATATTTGACACTTATGTTGTTACAAAAGGGGACTCAGCATGCATGCAATGCGAGAGAGCACTAGTCTATATAACCAAAACTGGGCCGAGAAGCGAATACTCGCTGATACGCAAGCACCATAAAAGGCTTGATTTAACGCATGGGAGATAAGCGTGTGACGCGTCGCCATTTTGATTTCGAGACGCGTACAAAATGGCGGCATTTGGTAAAAAATGGACGGTGAAATAAAACGTATTACTTATTTAAATGAAAAAAGTTGTTTCGGGTTCTAATGGACCTACATACTTTTCAAAAAACTATTTCATTTAATTATCTCGGAAAGTACGTTTTTATTATTTATTAACAAATTGCAAAAGTGCTCTTTATTCACAAGGGAGCAAAGTAATTTCCAAATTTTGAATATTTTTTGCCCTTAGCTGGGCTATCTAATTTTGAATTATATATGATTGATATCGGTAATTTGTATTAAAGTATTCTTTCTTGCTCTCATCCTTCATCTCATCCGTAAATCGTCCACTGCTGGACATATGCCTCCCCTAAATATGACTTGTACCATCTTGTTCTAGTTGCCATAGTCACCACGCTTGGCAGGCGGGTTGGCCGCAGTACCTATTGAGTTTCGACGCGATGCCCATCCATCAGATTTTTCCCTTTGTCGCACCCCATTTGCTCCCGACACCCGCGGGAGGAGATGGGGTGGTGCTATCCGCGCTAAGTAAAGGTTATTTATACTTGTTTAGACATTAAATCACTTAGAAAACCTTTTTAATTATCCTTAATTGAAGCTACATCACATTTATTATAAAGAAAAGCCATTTTCCCTTTTCCTTTTTTAATGTGAATCGTAAAATCTTTTCTGCGCAATTTAAAATGACGGCCATTGGAGATTCTCGCTTCGTTGGTCTCAAAAATGATAAATTTTATTGAGTGAGGAACTCGGAGTATGTCCAAGACCAGTTTTTATATTCTTACACAAATTGACTGAGCCCCACGGTAAGCTCAAGAAGGCTTGTGTTGTCTTAGCCAACGATATATATAATGTGCAAATACTTTTTTTTTTTATATAGGCGGTAAACGAGCAGACGGATTGCCTGATGGGAAGCAATTACGCCCATGGGCACCGGGGGAGTCACAAGCACGTTGCTGGCCTTCAAGGGTGGTTGGAGCTCTAGGAACCTTACTCACCATCAGGAACACAACACTAGATACCTGAAAGGTAGCAGTGCTATTATGGCTGTGGTCTTCTGTAAGGAGGAGGTACTTCCCCAGTTGGACTGCCCCAGATTCAAGCGTGATGGTCATCGCTGTGCCCTACCTCTCATTGTTGGACGTAGTTTAATGACATACCAATCCAAAACTTACATAGAAAACACCTATGACTCAGAAACAAATATCTGTGCTCATCACACAATAGCCCTTACTAGGATTTGAACATAAGACCGTCGGCTTCATAAGCAGTTTTAAATTCTACCTATACGGGTAGGTATCGTAAATTTTCTTTATACTTTAATAATAAAGATGAGATTGTGGATAATTCTGTTACCAGAATACTCGTACAGTCGCCATCAGATATATCGGAGCTGTGGAGGTAGTCACAAATATCTGAACAACGCCTCTATTGTCAAGGCGATAAAGTGCATGTTCACATATTTGTGACTACCTCCACAGCTCCGATATATCTGATGGCGACTGTACCAGCTGCCATCTTGAAATTGATCAAAGTATCAACAAAGTTAATAATGGAATCTGAAAGCTACACATTTATGGCCAAATTCATATTATATTAACTAGTTGACTAGGTTCATCAATCCTACGGACGGGCAGCAGCGTCCGTCGAAACCCAATCTACAGCTATTGCCCCCGCCTGCCAAGCTTGGCGACTATGGCAACTAACCCCAAGATGATACAAGTAAAATTTGTGGGAGGCCTATGTCTAGCAGTGGACTGCATACGGCTGAAATGTATGTATGTAACTAGGTTCATACTACGACGATGGCAAACAAGCATACGACCCTCCTGATGGTAAGCAGTCGCCGTTGCCAAAGGATGAGAACTTGCGTTGCCTACCATTAAGGCTATACTTTTCTGTAGCTATTTACGACAAGTCTGGCCTAGTCTGATCATTATCATCATCATCATGTCAACCGAAAAACGTCCACTGCTGGACATAGGCTTCCCCTAGATCGGTAGCAGGATCCCGCCCGGGGATTCTTAGCACCCCTGACCCCTTTTTTACCCTGGCCGCTAGCGGCATAACCAGGGTACTAGGGGCCGCCGGGGACTCGGGGCCATGGTTTTTGGGTGTTCATTTCATATGGGGGTATATGCCATAATCGCCACGGGTTGGCGATCGCAGTGCTTCCACCGCACTCTAGGGATGCTACTGCCCGTGCCCCGGTGGTCTTGGCCGTAGTTTTAGGACATACCCGGGTCCCATAGTCTAGTGGATAGTAAACCTGCTTTAGTCAGTTTGTTTGTGTGATGAGCAATAGTATTTGTTTCTGAGTCATAGTATGCATTTGTATGTATTCATTGTATATTACCTATACATAAATCGTTACCTACAACACAAGCCTTCTCGAGCTTACCGTTGGGCTGAGTCAAATTGTGTAAGGATATACTGGAATATTAATTGATTAATGTAATAATTATTTATTCATGTCAAAAATACATTTTACTGGCTAACTTAAGACTAACTTAAGCCTAGTCAAATAGTCCCTCTCGAGTCGTCCCTGGTGCAAAGGTACCCATTACACTAGCCGCGTTACCACGCTGAATAGCGACGGACAACCTTTGCACCAGATACGAACCCGCGCGGGCGTCAGACCCCCTCTCTCCGATTCGACGTCCCACTTCCCTAATGAAGGCTATAGCCTCTGATTAATTGTTTTTATTTATTTATAAGTAGCCGATTCCAATCAATTGTAGAAACGAAAACTTGAACGTACCCTTACCATGAGTTGTGACATTGAGGTTTTCGATAACGAGTATCGAGTTTACTATCTGTGCTTCTCACTTGTACTATTTTAGTCCGAACGAGATGCACAGATAGTAAACTTGATACACGTTATCGAAAACCACAAAGTCACAACTCATGGTAAGGGTACTGTAAATTATTTTAAGGCAGAAACGTTTGCTAGCGAAACTTTCCTAGAAATAAAAGAAAAATGAAAAAATCAACTGCCTCTGATCGAACTCGCGACTCTGGGATATATGCCCATCGCCCTACCAACTAAGCTACAGAGGCTTGGAAAAGGCTGCGAATTTCTCCACCATACCCTTCAATGCGCTTAGGCGCCTAGCGACATCTATCGTAAAATGTATTCACAATTAGCGTCATTTGAGTCTCAAATCATATTGAGAATTCACCGATATCGATGCGCTACCCCATAACATTTTTTTTATTTGAGTCAGTTGATTTTTTCTATTTTCCCTTTATTTCTAAGAATAATTTTATTATTCTTCGTTTAATTACGTTTACTTTACACCTTGTTGTCTCAAAATGGCGAAGTCCCCTTGGGGATATTTATATTTGTTATTTGTTCATGAACGTTGTTTACTGTGTAATATCGATAGCTTGTTACTTATCATGCAGTTATCTAAAGCAGAATTGTGCAGCCTAGTAGTTATTTGGGTGGGTATTACATGGGTGTTTTCCATGTACTTAAGTATTTATAGTATCTATCTATTATATATATCGTCGTCTAGTACCTACAACACAAGCGGTAGTTACTCGATTTTTGTAAGATTGTCCCGCAATATTTATTTATTTATAATACAGCGACTTTTACTGGACAGCACACACAGATAGACTGAGCCCAACGGTCGTTATATGCATGTAGTTAAGTAAAAATGACTATCCTAAGCAATAATTGTTAAACAAAATTTTAGGACGTATATATATGTCAATAAACCCTCTGTCTTCCACGCCAACTCGGGCAGAGACAAAAGAAGTCGCGTTGAGAAATGACAAAAACATCCGCCTATCTCCTTTACGGTTCGTCGCACTGTGAGTTTAAATCGAAAAATAAGTCTATTTTTCGACTGAGCCAACTTGCCCTTTTTACCCTTAAAGGATCACGGGACAGTTACACTATTAAAAACATTTTTAGGGCAGCCCTTTAGGTGATATACGAGTAGGTGAAAAAACTAAAGTCAAGCATGTCTATGTAGTTGTGCAGAGAGTTAATATGGAACTTGCAGTGTGTCAGATCACTGCGTAATTAGCTATCAATATTACACACAATATTACATAATATAAATATAAATAAATATATAATATAAATATTTCGGGACAATCTTACACAAATCGACCAAGTCCTACGGTAAGCTCAGTAAGGCTTGTGCTGTAGGGACGAAACGACGATATATATAATAGACAGATACATATAAATACTTAAAGGTATAGAAAACATCCATGACTCAGGAACAAATATCTCTCATCACACATATAAATGCCCCAGGACCATCGGCTTCATAGGCATTCACTACCCACTAGGCCAGACCGGTCGTCAAATAATGTATGTATTATATATAATACTAGCTGTACCCCGCGGTGTTAAGAAATCAAAGCTTGCCAGGCCAAATGCAACTATGGTTTGTCATAATTAAAATTCAAAATGGCATTCAATGGGAGACCTTTTTATAGGTCTCCGGGCGACTAGAGGCTAAACCAAATATTATTAAAATCGCTCCAGCCGTTTAGACGTGAAGAAGTAACAAACATACACACTCACAAACTTTCGCCTTTATAATATTAGTGTAGAGTGTAGATAACACTTTAACAATGAACAAAAAAAAAATATTCTCATGACGACTTCGCCATTTTACGGTACGGAAGCCGGTATAAACTTTATAGAAATAGAAATAGATTTTTTTTTTATTCGTAAAACACATACTATTTACAAAAAACAAGCAACAGACGATATGACATTACAGGAAGTGCCACGAAATGGCCCCTCAGCATATTGCTAGCGTGTTGCCAGCGCTGGTCTTCCGATGAGGCCATCAGGTGAGAGGCATCACGACAGACAACATACAGAATAACAAAAAAAATAAAAACACAATCGAAATAATAAAAAAGAAAACAAGAAGAGAACTTTACTAATCCGCTAAGAAAAACATCGGCAGAATTTCAACCAAATTCGAAAACGGCATAATAGTTATTTGTTATACAAGGGTGCAAAATTGTATTTTAACTGCGAGTGTGGGATTGAAACTCGAGCAAGCGAATGGATTCTATAGTTTAACCACGAGCAAAGCGAGTGGTTTTAAAATATAATCCTGAGCGTAGCGAGGGTTTCAATACACGAGAATTAAATTACAATTGCACCCGTGTGTAACACAAATCTTTTCCCCTCACTACAGCGAGGAAAGTGAAACATGCAAAAAAAATGTTTTGAAATCGCATTGACTTCTTCTTTGCGTTTAGATACATTCAACATTTTTACAAGAGGTGCCTTTAGCTTGGTTAGCTTGTGGTGGCCAGTACGATTTTCGAATGTTCTAATTCGATTTTCTACTCGGTGCGTGTGCGAGTTACCCCCGCCGCCGCGGGGGCAAGTGAGCTGTACTTCGCGAATTTAGACTAATCAAACCATAGCAATAAGAGCTATGAGAAGTCAACTTACTTTAATCACTAGTGGATAAAATGCGTTTTTACCCTCTCGTATTAAAGGATAAACAAGCGCTTTACGAGCTAGTGAGGGGAAAAAGCGTTTTATGCACCTGTTGCATAATTTACTATTTATTAAACTTAAAGCTTCCTTTTCATAATGTAGCTTTAAAAACTTCGCTTTATCGTTGTTTAATATGACGTTAAGTCTGTTGTGTCCGCTTGCACAGCTGCAGTTTTTACACTTTTGCAATTCGTGTTAAAATGCACCTGGAATTTTAACTTGCATTTAATATTAAAATTATGCATTTTCTGTGATTACTGTACTATTAAACAGATAGCGTACAGTCAGCAGCACAAGTGGCTGAGCGGGTGACGTGTTCAAAATGACGTAGACGTGCTCTTATTCTCTTGACAATATGAGATGTGTTGATTTTTTTTTTATGACAATGGTGGCAAACTAGCAGACGGATTGCCTGATAGTAAGCAATTACCGTCGCCCATGGGCACTCGAAACACCAAGGGAGTCACAAGCGCGTTGCCGACCTATAAGTGTGTTGGAGCTCTGGGAACCTTATTCACCATCAGGAACACAACACTACATACCTGAAAGGTAGCAGTGCTATTATGGCTATGGTCTTCTGTAAGGAGGAGGTACTTCCCCAGTTGGGCTGCTCTAGATTCAAGCGTGATGGTACTTCGCTGTGCCCTACCTCTCATAAGTTGATAATTTTGAACACCTCTACCGCTTAGCCACTTCTGCTGCTAAGTGTATTATACTGTACAGTTATTTAGTTAGCCAAACCGATGGTCCTGGGTTCGAGTCCCAATAAGGGCATTTATTTGTGTGATGAGCACAGGTATTTGTTCCTGAGTCATGGGTGTTTTATATGTATTTAAGTATTTGTATATGAAATATATCTTTAGTTCAGTCAATTTTTGACGACCGGTCTGGCCTAGTGGGTAGTGACCCTGCCTATGAAGCCGATGGTCCTGGGTTCGATTCCCAGTCAGGGCATTTATTTGTGAGATGAGCACAGATACTCGTATTTGTTCCTGAGTCATGGGTGTCTTCTATGTATTTAAGTATTTATATGTACTTATCTAACTAAAAAAATATTATATATCGTCGTCTAGTACCTACAACACAAGCCTTACTGGGCTTACCGTAGGACTAGGTCGATTTGTGTCAGATTGTCCCGAAATTATTATTATTAAAAAAAAAAATGTGTAAGGATGTCCTGTAATATATTTATGTATTTAAGGAAAACCTAAACCTAATCAACCAAATTATCGTCACCCTCTTCCTTTTGACATAGGCGGTATGGGATAAGACGTAACATTGAGTAAGGTGACCAAACTATAAGCTTCTTCTACTTACCATATGAAAAATAATTTCAATTTTTGGTTATAAAAAAAATTATGTTTAATATATTCGATATTTAAATCGAAAGAAAAATAGAATAATTTGACTCGAAGCGGGACTCGAACCCACAGCCACTGAATCACTACAAGTGTAGAATTGTGCTATCCGAGTACCGCTTCGACCTGTCAATTTTTTCTATCTTGTCCTTCGTGGTATACGTCATCATGGGTGACGTGTAGCGACATCTACCGTCAGCCATGCGTCAGCTTTTCTTTCGATTTAAATATCGAAGATATTCGCTAGCAGACGTTTCTGCATAATAAAAAAAAAAATATGTTTAATATAATTAGCTTCACCTATAAATTCTAAGTCATGCCCTGTTTTTTATTGCCACCAACCCGAAATCACGATCTTATAATTTGTAAAAGCGTAGAAAATTTCGCAATTTTGCTAGTTACACGGCCGTCCATTACACTAACTTAAGGCACTGGTCCCACCGCGAGCTAGTAAACTATGAGCTATTAGCTATTTCAAGGGACAAAAGATAATCGCTCCCGTGTAAATCGCCCGGCGATGAACTACGATCGCCCGGCTATGACATATGTGTCTTTTATTTACACGGGATCGTTTTTTTTTATGACATAAGCGGCAAACGAGCAGACGGATTGCGATAAGCAATTACCGTCGCCCCTGGGCACCCGCAATACGAGATGAGTCACAAGCGCGTTGCCGGCCTTTAAGGGGGGTTGGAGCTCTGGGAACCTTACTCACCATCAGGAACACAGCACTACAAACCTGAAAGGCGGCAGTGCTATTATGACTGTGGTCTTCTGTAAGGAGGAGGTACTTCCCCAGTTGTGCTGCCTCAGATTCAAGCGTGATGGTCATCGCTGTACCCTACCTCTCATTGTTGGACGTAGTTTAAGGACATACCCGGGTCCAAATTTATTATCTTTTGTCCCTTGAAATAGCTGATAGCTCATAGCTTACTAGCGGTGGGACCAGTGCCTTAGTGAGTGGCTCAACAATCACTAGCACCTTTAATTAATATCTTAACACGTTCCCTAACAACTTATTCCTTTATTTCAGGTACTAAACTTGGTACATTCAAAACAGTCCTCTTTCCAAAGTGCAATGCAAGGTGCAAGTTGGTAAGACATTTTAGTGTTGAGAAGTTGAATATATTCTCAGTTGCACAGATGTGAAAGCTCGCCGTAACGAGGAGCATTATTTAATTGTATAGCGGGTAACTCACGTTTTATCCTCCGGACATATTCCATTAAACAAGTTTGCACACCTCATGAACAAATCAGAATCCCCTAACTGCGATGACTGCGGAACGATTGAGGATGTGCAGCACTTCCTAATGGAATGTGTCAAAACTCAAGCAAAGAGGGAAAAGCTGTTTCAACGTTGGGGTTTCTCAATGACCGATGTAGGAGTTTTCCAGTCGATATTGGCGGAACCCCTGTCCAAACCGGCAATATTTATTTGTACTTTTTTTGACACCTGACCGATTTGCTATTGTAATTTTATTTTTATATTTTCGTATTGTATATGTAATGAGGATACTACTATGTAGAGGTCAAACGGAGCCGACATAGTCTTAAAGACTAAGGCTCCTTAACAAAAAAGATTAAAAAAAAAAGAAAAAAAAAATCCTCGTAAAGCCCACGGTCCTACCTGTAGTACTAATTTTGAAAAATTTGAATTTTATAAAATTGAAACAGAATTGAATTTCATTTGTTTCCTTCGATTTTGATATGAAAGAAGAAATAAGTTATTTAAATCCCCTGAAAATCAGACGAAATTATATCAGAAATAAAACATAAAATACTGTTATAAATTATGCTCTTTATAGTATATGTAGTATCAACCTATATTTGTTAAAGTAACTTAATAGTATAGTTAAAATTTCCATATGAAAAATATACATTTTAATTACCACTCGGGAATAATGGGATCAAGACAATTATAGTTTATAAATGTCTATTTAATGTAAAAACCTACTTTTTATAACAAATCAAACTGAAAAAAATTGGAAAAAGATAATTTTGTGGGAAAATGATTTGACTTAATTCGAAATTCTTATTTCCAAATATATAAATATAAAATAGTTGTTGGTTTTTATATGGATATTATTTGTAGCCTTCTTTCATATGAAATTGTGAATATAAAACACTTATCTTATTATTTTTGGCTGGAATATAAATTAATAAAGTTGATTAAAATACCGTTACTTCATTACATATGTGGGCTGATTCGTTTTAAAATTTACAAAATAGATTTTTGTCAACATATTATCGCTATAAAATTACTGCTACCTTAATTGCTGGAAAAAATTACCTGTATTTAGGCGTAAAGTTTATTTTATATTCAGATGTTCACATTTATTTCAGTGTCGTTTTATAGATGTGTAAGTTGAAATTTATATGTTTAACTTTTGTCATAGTGATAATACTTTTTTACTATGTATATCATTTTATATTCCTGTTTTTTTTTGGGGTGCACTGAAAATCAGCGTCGCTGCATGGCCAGTCATGTAACGACTCATGTTGAGTGGCATCCTCTTTGGTGTTTTATTTGTAGTCACATCCTGTAATGTTCTTTTCTCTATTAATTTTTATTACGCCAAATACACAATTTTTCTTTCTTCTTTCTTTTTAAATTTTTTTACTGTTTTCCGGAACTGGAAATCGGTGGATTCAAAAATATATGTTCTTAAAATCGCTTTTAAATGTGATGTAAAAAAAAAAAAAGAGATACCGAATTAAAAAAAAATATCGGATAGTTCCTGGGCTACAAGGGCATTTGTGTGATGAGCACAGATTGTTCCCGAGTCATGTGTTGACGACCGGTCTGGCCTAGTGGGTAGTGACCCTGCCTATGAAGACGAAGGTCCTGGGTTCGATTCCCAGTCAGGGCATTTATTTGTGCGATGAGCACAGATATATGTTCCTGAGTCATGGGTGTTTTCTATGTATTAAAGTATTTATATGTATCTATCTATATCGTCGTCTAGTACCTACAACACAAGCCTTACTGGGCTTACCGTAGGACTAGGTCGATTTGTGTAGGATTGTCCCGAAATATTTATTTATTTATTTATGTGTGTTTGTATGTTGTTTTAATTGTGTATGATACTACAAATATGATACAGTATCATTTACTGTGGGCTTAGTCCGGCTCTTATCATGAATCACCTGGTCTTACCGCGAAAATCGATATCCGTTTTCGAACGATTGCCTTTGTCACTCTAATGCCTCCGTAACTGGAGTAAAAGGGGAAGATGCTCGATACGAACTCCGATGTACAGTTAACTAATTTATGGGCCACTTCGTACCTTGTCACAGTGAAAATCTATATGAAAGACGCAAAATATCTCTTATTAACGTCACTGTGACAAGGTTCGAAGTGGACTGAAAATCAAATTGGTTGTCTATACGTGGTACAGTCAGCAGCAGAAGTAGCTAAGCATTTGAGGTGTTCAAAATGAGGTCAACACGTCTCTATTGTCAAGAGAATAAGAGCGCGTGTAGGTCATTTTGAACACTTCAAACGCTTAGCCACTTTTGCTGCTGACTGTACCAGGCCTGTCTAAGCCACCAGACAATGCAAATTTCTCGCATCCGAATACCTAATCTTTTGTATAAACTGCTTTGCTAAGCGTATTCAAAGTAGAATGTTGTTACAGTGGCTCCCACGCTGTCGGTAGGGTGTCCCTTATTTTTAACTCTTATTTCGACACAGAAATGTTTTCACCTCACTACCTCGGAAAGAAATCTTTTATTCGGTATAATCGAAAGAAGAATAGGAAGAAATAGACTCCCAGCGGGACTCGAACCCACAACCACTGGATCACTAGCCCAGTGCACTACCAATTGTGCTATACGAGTACCGCTTAGACTTGTAAAAATTTTCTATTTATCCCTCGTCGTATACCCATACCATCATGGGTGATGGATGAGGTATACGACGTTTCTGTATAATAAAAAAAAAACTGATTTATTCGTTAAAAACAGATAGCAAGAATGCAAAGTAGTTTCAAAAAAAATATTTATTACTAATCAAGTGTTTTTGACGTTAGCTGGTTGGATGTTCTTAATTATGATTATCAAGTGATTAATTATGTGTTTCACTCGGTAGCAAAGTGTGGTCCCCTTTGAAACCCTCACAATGCTCTAGATTTGACCCTCTAAACCCTCATTTTTCCAGAGTATCATTTTGTACCGTTTGGCGTAAAAACGCTAGGTCCATGGGATCTAAGCGCGCACAAACTTGTTGCACAAATCGCAAAGCATCTGGTGACCGAAGAGCTGGCGGCTTCCTCGCACAACGTATCAGTATTGTGATACAACGAGGAGCAGCCAGCATACTTTTTTACATTTATTGTAGTATTATAGTTAAGTAGTTATAATAATATTGTTAATGTTGTATAAAATTACAAAAGACTAAGTAGTAAAATCAAAGTTTTGTGACGAGAATGTTTAGACTGAAAATGTTAATATTTATTAAAATTAATAGCAAAATAAGGGACAACCTAGTCTGCCCCCGCAGCCACCCACGATCCGGGAGGTCATTCACACTTGTAAAGTTTTAGTTTTCAAATGCAGACTTGTTTGAACAAGTCGGTACTCTCTTATATTTCTGAACAGTAACTATTGGGACAATCCCACACAGTCCCACGCTAGTGAGCTTAGTGGAGCATCATTTCAGCTGTAACATGTCCACTGCTGGACATAGTTCCCCAAACATGAATGGTATCTTGGAGGAGTTGCCATAGCCACCAAGGCTATGACTTCTACTCTCCCCTTCCATAAGAAAACAAAAAGCACCAAAAATTTTCTATACAATCACCAGTCACGGCAACGACCAATAAATAAATAAATATTTCGGGACAATCTGACACAAATCGACCAAGTCCTACGGTAAGCTCAGTAAGGCTTGTGTTGCAGGTACTAGACGACGATATATATAATAGATAGATACATATGAATACTTAAATACATAGAAAACAACCATGACCCAGGAACAAATATCTGTGCTCATCACACAAATAAATGCCCTGACTGGGAATCGAACCCAGGACCATCGGCTTCATAGGCAGGGTCACTACCCACTAGGCCAGACCATTCGTCAAAAAATACCTAATCAGTTTCAATTAATTGATAATATGTCAACGCCGTGTGATGCCGGCTGACTAGAATATCATCACCCCATCTCCCGCGGGTGTCGTAAGAGGCGACAAAGGGAAAAATCCTACGGACGAGCAGCAGCGTCCGTTGAAACCCAATCTACAGCTACTGCGGTCGCCAATTATCCAACTACCCCCCAAGATGATATAAGTCATATTTATGGGAGGCCTATGTCCAACAGTGGACTACATACGGCCGAAATGTATATAAATATATATATGATAATATGTCATCAGAAATGTAAATACCTTTGGGCAGGAGCACCTGAATACCAGCTTGGACCCTTTGACTCGGTACAAAGACCCGCTGTGCAAATCATCGACGATCCCAAACAGCGAAATTGAGCTTTTGAGTCTAAGGAGAGACTTTTCCTCCCTATGTGTGTTCTATCGCTTGTACAATGGGTTGTGCTCTTAAGAACTGTTCGACATGACGCCGACGGCCGCTTTCTACCACCGCACCGCTCGTCCGCGGTACATTCATCCTCACACCCTGGAGCCTAAAGGGTCGCGCACTAAGCGGTTTAAGAGGAATTTTCTCCCGCGAACGCTCCGGCTGTGGAATGAACTCCCTGCCGAGGTTTTCCCTAGGGACTACAGTATGAGGTTCTTCAAAAAAGAAGTGTACAGGTTCTTAAAGGGTAGGCAACGCGCATGTGAATCCTCTGGAGGCTGCGGTAACTGTTTACCATCAGGCGGACCGTATGCTTGTTTGCCACCATCGTTGTATAAAAAAAATAGTACACTAAAATATCGAGTTTTCAAAAAGCATGGGTGCTCAATACTTCTGGCTCAAAGGCTTAAAAGCTTTATATAGTGTAACATGAAAAAGCTATCATAAATAATAAATATTTCGGCACAAACCGACATAGTTCTACGGTAAGCTCAGTAAGGCATTTATTATAGATACTAGACGACGATATATATAATAGATAGATACATATAAATACTTAAATACATATAAAACACCCATGACTGACGAACAAATATCTGTGCTCACACACAAAATGCTGGGATTCATATCATATGATTATCATATTCCTTTAACTTTTGCCGAGGGTTACAGACAATAATACTTAAAGACTCTACTTTGCATACGTACTGTACTTATATGCTACGGGAATTAAAGTTACCACTAAGATAAACGAGGTATAATTTAAAATGATACCATTTGTATAAACGTTTTACACAACTTGGTTTTGTAAAGGATTTTTCCTAACTAGTGCGTAAAAAGTACACTTTTCGCACCCTTCGCGTGCGTAAATTTCACTTTTTAAGGCACTTGTTATGAAAAATTAGGTTCGATACTCGTGTAAAAACTTCTTTAAGACTCGGGTGATTGTCACCCTCGTTTCACTCGGGTTCCAATTTTCACCCTCGTCGAAAAAAAATTTTTTTTTTACTTGTATCGAAATGTACTATTTTAAAATCCATAATTTTGCCACCATGTAGCTGAAAGCATAAAAACTGACGAACCACGAAATAATAGAAGTATGGTAGGTATGACAAGTTACAAACGCTTAGTATGACTGTAGCTTTGCCATTTTCTTAACTTTCTTCGTCCACGTCCTTTTCCTATAGTTCCAGGTTTCCCCATACTGACCGATTTGAATGAGCCACCACATCACATTGTCAAAGTCACCTAAATAAATGAAAGAGAAAAAGTTCACATTAACTTTATTTTATTTACTAGTTTTATTTGTAACCAACAAGCAATTTATTGGAGGGCGGCCAGTTACTAACGAATTACCTTTACTAAAAATGAATTAATACATTTTAACCTAATTTTAATTTAATTTAGTTTATTCGAACCCTCATTACCAACATAAAGCTTTATGAAAAGTAATTCCACACCACGAAATGGCGGCCATTAATAAGATGTCGGAATGACAAGATGGCCGCCAATGTGGGCACAGATTAATTAATACAATTACAGATACTTCAGTAGGCTATTCCAGTTATGTCTAAAGGATACAAGAATAAAACCACCGACGAACTTATCCAACTAGGTATCGGAAACTAAAGTATGAATGACATAAGGAAAAGGACTTATGCCAAACCAGAGTAACATATTTTATACAGTCGATAAAGTCAATGTCGTTGTAGAAAAAAAATGTCTAAGTAATTATTTTATCGTTATGTCGTAATGTATATGTAATGTATATATCGTAATGTCGATAAAGTTCTATAAACAGTATAATAATAATTTTATTGTCATTTGGGAATTGTTTACTGAACGTAAATTGAACTGAATTTGTTTTCTAACGAAAATACCTAAGTAGCTGCATTATATTTTACGATGGAACATTCTGGAATAATATTCTCGAAATCTTTGGATTCCCAGACACTATTAATAACAATTAAATAATTAAGAAGATATTTCATCCTCAAGACATAGAGGCGAAGCCCGCTAAAGTTTAAGACAGGCACTAGGTAACTATACGTAAGGTCAATGTGGGCAAGACCGTATGTCTGAAAAGACCGTCTACCAACTGACCGCGGTGGCTGACAGAGGAGTGAGCATGGTATCCTGCCTCTGCCAGCTACCAGACACAGTCGACCCGGTTACGTCAATATAGTAAAACAACATCATAATAGCGTAAACACATAAACAGAAATAAAACAAACATGACAATAATAAGTAACAGCAGTAAAAATTATAACAGTAAACAAATCATAGCAGATATAACAGGAACAAATATAAACAATAGCGATAACACCGACCGCCCGTATCTGTCGCGGGAGTCACATCAAAAGACATCAGACCCAACGGTCGCCCGTATCACTAGCGAGGGCCGTTGGGTTAAACCTAACGCCTCAATTCTAAAAAAAAAAAAAAAAACAATTTCCTACATTATCTCATAGGTATTTAGTGTCTATGACGGACTTCCCTTAAAATTCAGTATGCCGGTCTTACCCACATTGACCTTATAGATATATACTCGTAGACCGAATGACATTTATTTTAATTTTTAATACAAGTACAAATGACGTCATAGGGTCCTACCCAACGGTCCAAATTTAGGACATTTCTAAGAGCTATTACGAGTATACATTAGTTTTGTTACTCCTTATTATATACATGCATACATTTCAGCCGTTTGCAGTCCACTGCTGGACATAGGCCTCCCACAAATATGACTTGTAGTTGCCATAGTCGCCACGCTTGGCAGGCGGGCGACCGCAGTTTGTATATTGGGTTTTGACGGACGCTGCTGCCCGTCCGTAGGATTTTTCCCTTTGTCGCCTCTTACGACACCCGCGGGAGATGGGGTGGTGCTATTCTAGTCAGCCGGCATCACCGTGTTATATGTTTTGTTATTTTTTTTAATACAAAATTTAATTATAATGTATTACGTAATCTACGTCAAGACGTCTAATGACGCCAATTTATTCTAACGTCGTGTGACGCGTTAATGTTGTATCAAGTCGGATAATTTATTACAACCGGATTTGTCTGTTTATAATTATGCGTGGGGATGAAAATTGGGTGAGTTGGGGTTGAATAAAAAAAGTTTTCAGTAGAAACGAATACAAGGTTTTGCAAAAATATTGGGGATTTGTTTAAGAGCGTTTTCGTTTTCTGGTAGCCTAATCTATTTCACAATTTCTATCACGCTCTAACAATTACTTGAGTGCGAAAGTTAAACCGGCACCGATGCTACCCATTCTGATTCGAGTGACTAAATAAACGTGAGTAGAGCTGTTATCATTATTTTGAAAGTAGATGATATATACTAAGGCATTGGTCCCACCGCGAGCTAGTAAGCTATGACATGACCTAGGTATGAGCTATCAGCTATTTTAAGGGACAAAAGATAATCGCTCCCGTGTAAATAAAAGAGAGATATATTTTTATAACTCATCGCCCGGCGATGAACTACGATCGCCCGGCTATGAAATATATGTCTCTTCTATTTACACGGGATCGATTATGTTTTCCCGCGCCACCTCGTCTCCTCCCGCGGGTGTCGTAAGAGGCGACAAAGGGAAAAATCCTACGGATGGGCAACAGCGTCTGTGAAAACCCAATCTACAGCTACTGCGGTCGCCAACCCGCCTGCCAAGCGTGGCGACTATGGTAACTACCCCCAAGATGATACAATTCATATTTGTGGGAGGCCTATGTCCAGCAGTGGACTGCATACGGCTGAAATGTATGTATGTATGCAACTCACATTTTATTAGTCCATTACGGAGTGCAACATGTCGAGCAATATTCGATTTATAAAACGTGACTTAGTTTAGACCCGGGTATGTCCTTAAACTACGTCCAACAATGAGAGGTAGGGCACAGCGATGACCATCACGCTTGAATATGGGGCAGCCCAACTGGGGAAGTACCTCCTCCTTACAGAAGACCACAGCCACAATAGCACTGCTACCTTTCAGGTATGTAGTGTTGTGTTCCTGATTGATGGTGAGTAAGGTTCCCAGAGCTCCAACCCCCCTTAAAGGCCAGTAACGCGCTTGTCACACCCCTGGTGTTGCGGGTGCATAGGCGACGGTAATTGCATACCACCAGGCAATCCGTCTGCTCGTTTGCCGCCTATGTCATAAAAAAAATCTTACTATAATTTTGTGTTCAAAAATGTGAAATTAAGAACCCTTTTATTGTTCTAATGTATTATTTACAAAGCTAAAGTAGTTTATTTAATTACATAAAACGTTTTCGTTGTGTTTGCGTTTGCTTAGGATTGAGCAAACAGCTTTCTTAGATAGCTTAGTTTTATACAAACTAAATATATTTAATTAACTACAAATATTTGTCAAAAAAGCTCTGGTGGCCTAGCGGTTAAAGCGTGCGACTTGCAATCCGGAGGTCGCAAGTTAAAACCCTGGCTTGTACAGTCAAGTGCAAAAATACGTACCGAAAGAATCCTTTCATAAATACGTCCTTATTTACTGTACAATAGAGTTGCTCGGTACATATTTTTGAAACTTTGGCAGTGAACGAATGTTTACACTTGACTGTACCAATGAGTTTTTCGGAACTTATGTACGAAATATCATTCCATATTTATTAGTCGCTTTTCGGTGAAGAAAACCATCGTTAGGAAACCGGGGTAATTGCAATAAGGCTAGGAGGAATAATGACTAGAGAATAGATCTGCGAGCACCAGTAAGGGACAAGCCAATTTGCTTAGGTATTTTTTAACTATTGAAGATCCTAGATAGATCTAACACTTAAATAGTTATGCATGTTTCGCTTTTACCCTTCAACGAATCCTATAATTTTCGTGGTCCGAAGCTATCGAGGAGCTCAACGAAATATCTTCGAATTTCGATAAAAATAAACCCAAGAAATGCTTTCAGCTAGAGGCGAGAAGAGCATTTATTTTATCCCGAGTTTAAGACAGCAGTTTTGGTTTTGAAATTGGAGTTTTTCTTAAAGAGTTTATAATTAATTTAAATACAAGACAGCTTAAAAAAAAACGTCGAAGACCTCCGGCATCTGAGACAAGATTTGAACCCGCATCCTCCAGCTATCGCGGGCGTCAAACTTAACCAATTGGGCCACTTGAACACAGCGAAACCCGTCGAAATTAGTCAAATAGTGTTTTCTTGTTTTATTTCTAACGGGGCTTAATAATTAACGATTAATACGGTACTACTCACGTTTATTTAGTCACTCGCGCGACATGTTTCGGAGAACATAGGCCTCCATTTTCAAGCACTAAGAGTGCTGAGTGTCCGATCGGTTCGCCGCTCGCGTCACCGGACCGTCGCGCACTAACGCGCGCCGCGCTGCCCGCGCCGCTTTTGATGTCAAAACTGGTTGAGCCGAGCCACCCGAGATCAGATTTCGTGCAGCTAAAAAAAAACTAAATTGACGTTTCGTATCGATAGCTTTTCAATATCTATTGATACTAGATGAGACTTATTTGAGTTTTGACAGCTGTTCCAAATTTAAACTCATTATGCACTGACTAAAATATTAACATTAAAATGCAGATTTTAGCTCAAGAAATTGCATAGTAAAACTGGTTAAAATGCTGGGCATTGCCTGTGGTTTCTAAACGCATTATAGAGCACTTACGGTATGGGTGTAGATAAATAAATATGAAATACAGCAAAGCCTTGTCAACCCTAAGTATTTTAGGGACGTTTTTACTGGTCTTCTTCGCAAAGTTAAGAGCCTTCAGCTCTCTCTTATTCATGGGCTCTTCTATCCAATTTAGGGGTAACCCTTTTCAAAGTAACCTTTTGAATTTTGTAGGTTTTAAAGTGGACGGTTTAGTTAAAAGGTTTATTTTAATATTTTTGGGTGCCGGGACGATATTTTGTTTTTCTCAAACATGAACTACAATGTTTTATGACATAGGCGGCAAACGAGCAGACGGATTGCCTGGTGTTAAGCAATTACCGTTGCCCATGGGCACTCGCAACACCAGGGGAGTCACAAGGGCGTTGCCGGCCTTTAAGGGGGGGTTGGAGCTCTGGAAACCTTACTCACCATCAAGAACACAACACTACATACCTGAAAGGTGGCAGTGCTATTATGGCTGTGGTCTTCTGTAAGGAGGAGGTACTTCCCCAGTTGGGCTGCCCCAGATTCAAGCGTGATGGTCAACGCTGTGCCCTACCTCTCATTGTTGGACGTAGTTTAAGGACATACCCGGGTCCAATGTTGACATTATGTTCCTTATTATAGGCTTCAAAGTATGTGGTTGCAGGTTTGGCTAGACGAAAGGCACGAGAGGTCGTTATGTTTGACATTGCCGGCCTAAGGCCGGTAAGGTGCTTTTTTTTAAATTACATTTCACATAGATTTGTGATACAGCATCTTCGAGATAAGACATTAAAAAAATATTGATGATAATATGACATTCTACCACTACGCCAATTAAAAACAATGATCAAATTTTCATTCATTTTGCTGTTTCATTTGACATGTATACGTATTAGTTTTATCTGAAAATTAAACTTTTTAATTATTGTATTGCATGTTTGAGAAAAGCAACTGTACATACCTCGGCGTGAAAAGGGGTTGTGGTCCTCGTAATAATCCATCCTCACTGTGTTCGGCCGTCTACATATATTCGGCCGGCAACCCCCAACTTCCCGGCCTCTGTAGTAATGTACATCTTTTCCGTACACGGAACAATGGTGTGCCGGACATATGAGAGGCGTACGTGGAGCCGGATCAAGCCAACGCGCAGAGGCCCTTTCGACAATGAAATGTAAGGGGTACACTAAGCGGATGCTGCCCCTGTCCGTATCATGGGACGCGCCCAGAGAGAGCACCCGCCATGGTGTAAGGACTATTGAGTTTTAATCCAATCTAGAATGTACTAGGCTTTTGGGTGGAAAGGATGGACTAGCTACTGGGCTTGTAATGTACTATTATTACAAGTAGCGTGGCAGAAAGGAGTATTTAATGTATCTAAAAAAATGTATAAAAGAAAGTAACGGTGTCCAACTATAACAGCTGAATAGCTCCATTCTTAACCCTCTAATGATCGCGTATAAAAAGCACTTCTCAAAACTGCTGAGCCAGGGTTAATTAAGCGGCCATTAACGGGTTGAGGGTTCGAATGTGACGTGGTTAAACGGAACCCTAAATCTTTAGTCCTATTAGCCTAGGAAGTCGTATGCTAAACATAGGCCTCCCCTATAGACTTCTACTGGGAGCGACTGAGCTTTGCGATGAGGCCGATAGTGAAAGACCACGTTTCGGAGCCGTAAGTCTCTGTTAACACATTGATTCAAGACTTTCGTCTTGAGACACTGAGGTATGTCGCACGAAAAACTTAACTAAACTTACTCGGCCAACGATATCATATTATAATATATATTTCTTACATAAATACATAGACGACGACCGCTCTGGCCTAGTGGGTAGTAACCCTGCCTATGAAGCCGATGGTCCTGGGTTCGATTCCCAGTCAGGGCATATATTTGTGTGATGAGCACAAATATTTGTTCCGGAGTCATGGGTGTTTTCTATGTATTTAAGTATTTATATGTATCTATTTATTATATATATCTAGTACCTACAACACATGCCTTACTGAGCTTACCGTAGGACTAGGTTGATTTGTGTCAGATTGTCCCGATATATATATAATTATTATATACAGAAAACACTCATGACTCAGGAAAAATATCTGTGCTCATCACACAAATAAATTTCTTTACCAGGATTTGAACCCAGGACCGTTGATTTTTTAGGCACTACCCGCTAGGACAGACATGCCATAAAATACTACATTTCGATACTAGTGAAAAAATTTTTTTTTTCGATGAGGGTGAAATTTGAAGCCCGAGTGAAACGAGGGTGACAATCACCCGAGTTTTAAAGAAGTTTTTGCACGTGTATCGAAACCAATTTTTCTTAAAAAGTGAATTTTACGCACGCAAAGCGTGCGCAATGTGCACTTTTTACGCACTAGTTAGGAAAAAACTATTATTAGGACTATTTTAGGCTCACAAAACATAAAAAAATACTAAGTCGAATACCGCCTTACTTGTAACCCTCTAATGGTCGGCGATAAAAAGCTATCCGCCCCTGAACGTATTTGAAATAGGGTTAATTTAGCTGTCATTTACGGGTTAAGAACTCGGAATAGGTCGTGGAGAGTGAATAAGACAAAATATATTCTGTGGTCAATGGATTTTTTTTATTGAGCCGTTAAGTCTTAACTTTTAGAGGCTTATGTTTCCATTAAATGTCATTTTGATTTTGAGAAATAATAATTTAATTTTGATTGACTGCTTGGTATTTGCCTGCGTTCAGAAAATAAATAGATTTTATAAACTTTTTTTTATTTGTTTTACAAGAGAGCAAAGTTAGTGTTTACCATCTCATACCCTCTCTCTAAAATTGAGAGCTAGAGAGTATTCCAAATTGACCCACGAGCATAGCGAGGGGTACATAAAGTGAAATCTTGAGGAAAACTTAGCTGCTGAGTTGAACACATAACTTTTCACATTAATACCGCGAGGAAAATAATAACTCTAAATCAATACAAATTGATTCCAAATTATTACTATCAACCATTTATCATTTAAAAATTAATCTTAACTTCCAACGTCAAAGAAACACTCGATATACAGTCAGCAGCAAAAGTTGCTAAGCGTTTGAAGTGTTCAAAATGACCTACACGCGCTCCTATTCTCTTGACAATAGAGACGTGTTGATCTCATTTTGAACACCTCAAATGCTTAGCTGCTGCTGACTGTACAATTTAAATAAAAAATGTTTTATTTCAGACAACTACAAGGTCCATAGACAACACAT
Source organism: Grapholita molesta (assembly GCA_022674325.2). Classification (NCBI taxonomy): domain Eukaryota; kingdom Metazoa; phylum Arthropoda; class Insecta; order Lepidoptera; family Tortricidae; genus Grapholita; species Grapholita molesta. Next base: position 890,164 of record CP053141.2, on the reverse strand, counting down.
AACAAAAACATGTTATATCCTAATGTAGTAATTAATTTAAAATGATAATGAAACAATACAATAATCAGTCAGTCTCGTGGTAGATATTTTTGGACATTACAAATTTACTTTATCTACGTGCGTATCATAAGTGCTCTAAAATGCGTCAGAAACCGTAGGCAATGACCAGCATTACCAACCATCAGAAATTAATGGAGATGTAAAGTTAACATTACCTCCTGAAAACAGTAGGTTATGAGTTTAAATTTGGAACAGCTGTCAAATTCAAGTGGGGTGTCTATTCTAGTATCTATAGATATTAAAACAGTCATTGATACGAAACGCCAATTCGTTATGTTTTTTAATATAAATCGAACGACATTTGAACTCGAATGACAATAGAATTCATTCGCTTGTCTATGGTTTAAAAAAATATTTGACAGAGATACGAAATACGAAACGCCGCCATTCCAAGCTGTCATTTGTTTTGTTCGTTGACTTTTTAATGTTTACAAGTAGCACTAGTAATAATGCAGGTCATTTCCCTACGGTTCCTGAACCCATCTTAAAACACTTATGATATGTGTGTAGATAAAGTAGTGTATGCAACTATACATAATTAGGCATTAAAACCCTCGTGTGATGTAATTATGAAACGAGCCGAAAGCGAGACCCACACTCTTGTTGTAATGCCCTTCATTATGCACAGTTGCATAAACTACTACTTATTGCTTACGTGTCAATAAAGTGCAGTTTTGCTGTCTGTTTTAAAATAATAAAACAGGGTTTTTCGAGCTAGTGAAGTGGAAAATATCTTCCTCTCAAATGACACAGAAACTAAATACCTAATATTGATATAACTAACCAATAATAAACTCTATTCAATTACAATAAGAACTACAAATTGCCTGTTAACTGTATCATATCATAAACCATCACATTTCAAAATGTCATAAGTTATCTGTATCCACGTATTACTTACCGCGTTTTTATCCTAAAGCTACAGCGTAAATTTCTAAAGGGCTTAAGTCATACAAGTTAACTATGCACGTAAGTCGTTTGTGTTTTAGTGGATTGTGAGCCATTCATCTTAGCAATGTCGGGGTAAGCTGACGTATAGGTTTTTGTCACAGTGTAGAAAGTTACAGTAGATTTATACGATTTTTTTTAATTAGGAGGCAAACGAACAGATAAATCGCCTGATGATAAGCAGTTACGGCTGCCTAATGGACACCTGTAATATCAGAGAGGTCCAGGAGCGCTACCGACCTTTATACTCCCATATAGGTGAAAAACTTAACATTCTCATGCCCTATGTATTAGTAACGTGTGTATACACGCATGTCGGCGTTTTATATTCAAATGTTGACGTAAGTTCCATATTCATTCTCTGTAAAACTAGCGTTCTGTAAGAAAAAAAATCTCGTATGACAAGCCTATCTGTGAATGTGACGAGAACAGCTCCATTTTTGTCTTAAAGGTACCGTCAACCGAGAAATTTACATAAAATAATGCCTTAAAAAGCAGTTGCTTTCATTTGTGAAGAAACATAATGTCCCTACGTTATTCTGGCGTGATCTAGCCCCAGCCCACTACGTTAAGGACACAATAAATTTCCTCAAGGAAAATCATATCCATTTTGTACCCAAGGAACTGAACCCACGAAACGTCCCACAGTGCCGCCCAATCAACATTTGTAGGTTCAAGTTAAGGGAATTAAGAAAGACTAAGAAAGACTAAGAATAAGAAAGACGGGTAAAATGGCCAAAAATAAAGATTACTTCCACAAAAATGGAATGCAGAAAGCCAGAACAGTTAAAAAAGCTCCTTAAAGGCTGATATGGAAGGCGTTCGAATGAAGCTGTACCACGAGTACAAAAAGATATCAAATAAAAAAAAAAACTTATACTAATAGATACCTATGTACCAAAAATATCGTTATTTTTTCATTTGAGATTTTCAGTTTTATTTCGTTACACCCTTTAGCTAGGTTTTCACCGACATCTTAAAGGTCGGGAGCGTAGTTGCCTACCAAGTGATTTAGCTAAGTTTTACACCTATAATTATTTAGTTAAACGTTGATCTACTGTCTTTATCTACTGCATTTTTCAATAAGTAACTACTGGACGATCTGTCAAACTCTCGACCCTGGCTTATCAATAACTCGGACCGGTTTGTTACTTACCTAGCGGGACGACATTTTTATCGGAACATTTTTTTTTCAAAACATACTACAGGTAAAAAACTTAGCTGAAGTACCTGTGGCCTATCCCACAAAACTTACAATTACAATTCTACAATTGTCACGTTACTAATTTGTCATAACACAAGTGAGCATACCACAAAATATACAATTTACATATTTGTACTGGAAAATTTCTACAAATATGTAAATTGTATCAAAAACCTACAATTTGTTGTATCACAAAACTTTAGGTACATATCGCACATACATTTTCCGGAAAATTTACAAATTTGTAGCTGACAATTGTATTATGCTACAATAAATTGTTGAAATAATTGTACAGTTTTGCAGAATTGTAGCTACAAGTTGACAATTCACCAAACGTGTGTCATTACCCTTTTACTACTATGTAAAAGCTCGTAATTGCATTGGGTTATTGTTGTAACGAATACAAATTTGTAGAATTGTGTACTTGTAAAGTTTTGTGGGATAGGCCACTGCTGGCCTATGTAGTAGTAACGTGTGTACACGCATGTCGGCGTTCTATATTCAAATGTTGACGTAAGTTCCATATTAATTCTCTGCACAACTGCATAAACATGTTGGTTCTGTTAAGTTTTTACTTATATCTACCTGACTTATGGTATCCTGAAATAAGAAATAAATTAATAAAATAAATAAATATATTATGAATTTTATTACATCCTCCTACGATTTTTGCACCGCGCATTCTTTTAATAAATAAATAAATATTACAGGAGATCCTTATTGACTGAGCCCCACAGTAAGCTCAAGAAGGCTTGTGTTGTGACTCAGCCAACGATATATAGATTTAAGTTTCCCCGCGCGCCCTCAGGAGTTGCAACATTGTACCGACCCCCAGTTCGGCAATAAAGCTTAATACGGAAGCACACGTGTTTGTCTGAACTCCCTGTGAATATACTCAAACTCATACTCATAGCAAAGGGACCAGTGTGCATCATTTTTTATATAGTAGTCCCAGGTCTTTTCCAGAGCAGGGTCACTGTCAATTAGGCGGTCTTTATATGCGGTTGGCCGCAGAGTACAATTCTGCGCACGACCTCGCCTACTTGGCAGCGGCGCCGGCGCCGGTCAAGGCGCGCAGCCGACTCAGAACTTCATATGAAGTCTAGGCTAATCGCTTTTAGGGTTTTGTACCTACATACATACATAAATATGACTTGTATCATCTTGGGGGTACTTGCCATAGTCGCCACGCTTGGCAGGCGGGTTGGCGACCGCAGTAGCTGTAGATTGGGTTTCGACGGACGCTGCTGCCCGTCCGTAGGATTTTTCCCTTTGTCGCCTCTTACGACACCCGCGGGAGGAGATAGGGTGGTGCTATTCTAGTCAGCCGGCATCACACGGCAGGGTTTTGTATTCAAATATATTTTATTTGACCACAGGTTTGGCCTAGTGGGTAGTGACCCTGCTTATGAAGCCGATGGTCCTGGGTGCGAATCCAAGTAAGGGTTTATGTGTGTTGAACACAAGTATTTATTCCCGATTCATAGGTATTTTGTATTTATTTAAGTATTGTATCTGTACACTAGTATATTGAGATTACCATAAGACTCAGTCAATTTGTGTAAGAATGTCCTATAATATTGGAACTGTTTGCTATATGTATACATACACTTTAGTGACCCTGCCTATGAAGCCGATGGTCCTGGGTTCGAATCCCAGTCGGGGCATTTATTTGTGTGATGAGCACATGTTGTTGACAGTTACGATTCAAACAGTATGGACTGTTTGAATCAAATTATTAATTTAACTAGCCCGATAAACCATTATAATACCCATAAACAGTCGTTAAAAGTAAAATAAATTACAAAAAATAAAACAAAAACATTTTCATCTCACTTCCTTGTCAATAGCGTTATTACTTGCGAGCATACAGAGTAATTATAGCCGATTTACCTCACACGGGCTGTTAAGTTTAGTTTTAAAAATATATAGAACTCATACTTCACTTCGGACTGAGGATGTTTCCAATCAGGTTAGGTGTATTTCATATCTTCAAAAATTTGCTACAACCAACTTTTAATATGTATAAAATACATATTTATATTAAATTTGACTGCAATTTAATTGTTAGTATTTATTAAAAATATTTGTTTTATATTTCATTTTGATAATTGATACTATTTGGCAGGATGGTCTGTCAACTTCGAAAACAAAACGCAGTTGTTAGCATTATCTGTGGAAGACATTGAAAAAAAGTTGACAATGTTGACAATCTTTTAGTGGATGCGGTTTGATTTCAGTTTTCAAAGTGTATTTTGATTTTAGGCCTACATAAGTTACTTACCCAACTTACCTTACTTACATTTAACCAACGAATTTATTTTGTTTCCTCGCCAATGTGATGAAAAATATTGTGTGTATCACGGGTGGTAAGTGTATAACAATCTTGACTCTAATAGACTCGCATTTACTATACCTTACTTACCACCCTCGTTGCACAAACTACTATTACAATGTTTTCCCTGATTTCAGCGAGAGTACAAACATTTTGCAAGTTGTTTATTTAGTTAGAAAAACATATTTTGTATCAGCGATGACCTGTTTGGCCTAGTGGGTAGTGACCCTGCCTATGAAGCCGATGGTCCTGGGTTCGAATCCCAGTCAGGGCATTTATTTGTGTAATGAGCACAGATATTTGTTCCTGAGTCATGGGTGTTTTCTATGTATTTAAGTGTTTATATGTATCTATCTATTATATATATCGTCGTCTAGTACCTACAACGCAAGCCTTACTGAGCTTACCGTGGGACTAGGTCGATTTGTGTAAGATTGTCCTGAAATATTTATTGATCATGTAAGAAATTACACCCAGTATATTGTCGACTTAATAGTAGTCTGGGTCTAAATTTATTTTGGTCCAAGTTTCAATAAAACGTGTTCAGACTAAAGACTCGTGTAATTTTATTAATCCCCGTAGCCTGAGGTTATATATAGATAATAATCTTCTCTGGCGATCGGATCAATACTTAAATACCTACATTTGAAAGAGGATTAAATTATTACAGGATTTTGTGTTTTTTTTAATGCAACAACGGTGGCAAACAAGCATACGGCCCGCCTGATGGTAAGCAGTTACCGTCGCCCATGGGCACCCGCAATACCAAGGGAATCACAAGCGCGTTACCGGCCTTTAAGGGGGGTTGGAGCTCTGGGAACCTTACTCTCCATCAGGAACACAACACTACATACCTGAAAAGTAGCAGTGCCTTGTATGGCTGTGGTCTTCTGTGAGGAGTCTTCTTTGCAGGCGTCCATACGTGCTTACCAATAGGCGGGTTGTATGTTTGTTTGCCACCGTCGTGGTAAAAAAAAAATATACTGTAAATTTTCATCGCAATTGCTCTTAAAACGTCTTATTTCATAGAGTAAGGCAGTAAATCTCATTGTGCTTCCACACCATAACTCCTAGCTTTTTTATTGGTCATCAAATCATAACCCGCAATAAAGTATCATAATAGTAGTTTATGTTGCTAATACATAATGTAAGGCATGAAAATACAAGTTGGCTTAAGTTATGAGTTATGTGCCATTTTTCTAGTTGAATGTTTTTGTTACACCAAAAACATAAATGTAAATAAGGAGAGCCAAGTTCAATACAAAAATTAAGCTAGTCTTGGCTTCGTCGCAAAAATAATGGAGATCTCAATGAAGATTAGATCCAAATATGTATTTATAGGTAACAATAACATTATGAACAAGTATTAAACTCTATTTATTTGCTTTATTGGAGACCTATAACAATTGCTGTCATTTAAAAAAAATGGACCCGGGTATGTCCTTAAACTACGTTCAACAATGAGAGGTACGGCACAGCGAAGTACCATAACGCTTGAGTCTGGAGCAGCCCGACTGGGGAAGTACCTCCTCCTTACAGAAGACCACAGCCATAATAGCACTGCTACCTTTCAGGTACGTAGTGTTGTGTTCCTGATGGTGATTAAGGTTCCCAGAGCTCCAACCCCCTTAAAGGTCGGCAACGCGCTTGTAATCAGGCAATCCGTCTGCTCGTTTACCACCTTATGTCATAAAAAAGTACCCTCTCCAGGACACGAACCCGACTAAGCTAAGAGTTAAGTTCACGCCCTAAAATTGTTTACTAACATCTCATCATCGATTCTTTCCTTCTTTTTGACTTCTGTCTCACTTATCGGACTCCATGATACTCTAATCGAATATGCATGAGATTAAACTCCGAAAAAAAAATGAATTCGACATTCAATGAATTCGTTGAAATTTCATGGATACGTGCTGGGAATATATATTTGAAGATTATCAAGTTCTCATTTCTAACATTCGACTGAAAAAGGTCTTATCTCATTCATTGATCCGACTTTTCTAGGCTGTTTCCGTCATTAGGGAATGTCACGCAAAACTCTTCGTAGGGGGCGCCACTAGCACAAGCAAACCGATATGACGTATTATGTCCAGTCAGCAGCAGAAGTAGCTAAGCATTTGAGGTGTTCAAAATGAGGTCAACACGTCTCTATTGTCAAGAGAATAAGAGCGAGTGTAGGTCATTTTGAACACTTGAAACGCTTAGCAACTTTTGCTGCTGACTGCCCAAACACCGGATTGACGCGGGCGAAAGTGCACCAATGCTAGTGATTAATTAAAAATCGATTAAATTTATCGACATCGTAAAAAACATTTTTATGCATCATTATCAAAATGGCTAATGGCTAAGTTTGAATATATTTTATTGTGCGCAAACCTCTTTCTTATACTTATCACAAGTATAAACAACCGATATCTGACTTTGATAATGCCGCATCACGTGTGACAAGTATTGAAATTACATTGAATAATTAATTCAGTACAACAATATTATTCAGCATACCGATTAATTAGGCCTACCTTTTTGTTTTTTTAAGTCGTTTATATTTACTTATTTATTTACTTTTTGTATGTCGACATTCTAAAAATTACACAACGGCAGTACGTCATTTTTATCGATATCAAGTAATAACATTAATTTAATTTGTCCTCGCACTATTAAAAGTCAGTTCAGATTTGACGACCGGTCTGGCCTAGTGGGTAGTGACCCTGCCTCTGAAGCCGATGGTCCTGGGTTCGATTCCCAGTCGGGGCATTTATTTGTGTGATGAGCACAGATGTTTGTTCCTGAGTCTTGGGTGTTTTCTATGTATTTAAGTATTTATATGTATTTATTTATTATATTTATCGTCGTCTAGTACCTACAACACAAGCCTTACTGAGCTTACCGTAGGACTAGGTCGATTTGTGTAAGATTGTCCCGAAATATTTATTTATTTATTTAGATTTGCCCCCGTCAATCCGGTGTTTGATTATGTCATACCTTTAATGACGACAGGTTCGGTCTAGTGGGTAGTGACCCTGCCTATGAAGCCGATGGTCCCGGGTACAAATCCCATTTATTTTTGTGATGAGCAACAGATATTTTGTTCCTGACTCATAGGTGTTTATACATGTATTTAAGTATCTATATATTATACACCGGGTGTGGCCGGTAATAGGAGCATTAACTTTAGGCATCGTTTCTACACCACAAACGTAGCAACATTTGTTCTACGACTTTTAGTAAATAACTTATAGTTGACTAAATATGAATAAAAAAAGATTTTCCAACCAAGCAATGTATTGTGAAAACTATGAAGTTTGTAAGCTGACAGTAAACGTCAACTAGACTATTGGATGCCGTTCATTGAAAATATTATTTAGTTTGTTCGAAAAAATCCCAAGTCAGAAATTACACAATTTTTTGAAGTTGTAGAACAAATGTTGCTACGTTCGTGGTGTAGAAGCGTTTCCTAAAATTATTGCTCCTATTACAGGCCACACCCGGTATGTATATCGTTGTCTGAGTCGCAATACAAGCCTTATTGAGCTTACCGTGGGGCTCAATATGTGTAAGAATATTCTGTTTATATTAATAATTCCATCGAGAGATACGCCAACCAGAACGAAATTATGCTCAAATGAAAGAGAATAAAATCGTCAAAATTCGTATTGTCGCGTATTATGCATTTACGTGTTAATGATAAATTATGTCTGCTCTGATTTGTTATTTGACAGAATTGTGTGCACGGGGCTTCGGAAAATGTTTAATTCAGTGTCAGTTTAAATATATGTTTCTATATTTGTCTGATGACGAATGAATTCTGAAATGTTTATGAGAGGTAGGGCATAACGATTACCATCACGCTTGAATCTGGGGCAGCCCAACTGGGGAAGTACCTCCTCCTTACAGAAGACCACAGCCATAATAGCACTGCTACCTTTCAGGTATGTAGTGTTGTGTTCCTGATGGTGAGTAAGGTTCCCAGAGCTCTAACCCCCCTTAAAGGCCGGCAACGCGCTTGTGACTCCCCTGGTGTTGCGGGTGCCATGGCGACGGTAATTGCTTACCACCAGGCAATCCGTCTGCTCGTTTGCCGCCTATGTCATAAAAATAAAATAAAAAAACTAGCTGTGCCCCGCTGTTACCCGAGGTTTATTAGGGAAAAAACGTAGCCTATGTGGTAATCCAGGGTGTCAGTTAACTCCATAACAAATTTTATTATTTCTGAACGAATGAGAATCTCTATGAACTAGGTGAGTATTTCAAAAATCGGACTACAAATTGACGATATTCGATATTTATAATTGTCGCTCTCCGATTCCGATTTGATCAAAAAGGGGATGAATGTGTATATTATAGCTTTCACTAAAGAAGAATTTTAGTTTGACAAATAACTTTTATAGATAAATCATCATTTTCCTCGCGTTGTCCCGGCATTTTTCCACGGCTCATGGGAGCCTGGGGTCCGCTTGGCAACTAATCCCAGGATTTGGCGTAGGCACTAGTTTTAAAGCGACTGCCATCTGACCTTCTAACCCAGAGGTTAAACTAGGCCTTATTAGGATTAGTCCGGTTTCCTCACGACGTTTTTCGTCACCGAAAAGGGACTGGTACTTAGGTACCAGTCGCTTTTCGGTGACTTATGGTAACTTATGAACGAAATATCATTTGAAATTTCGTTCATAAGTTTCAAAAAACTCATTGGTACAAGATGGGGTTCGAAGGAGCGACTTCCGGATTGCAAGTCGCACGCTCTTACCACTAGGCTATCGGCGTTAGATATATATGGATCGTCTAATTATGTGAAGGGACATCTCAATTTTAGATTGCCCCAAAAATAAGCGTTAGATAACGTGGTGTAGTTCTTGCTAGCAGTCCTAGTGCTACGCTCTGTCGGCTGAATGTTGCAGTCTAGTTTTAGTAATAGTTTTAGCAGGCTTCACTGAAAACCAGCGTCTTGTAGTGTGTCCTAGGGTAAACTTTGGGACATGAAGCTGAGTGAGGACCTGTTAGCTCATTCTACTATGATATTGAAATAAAACAACTATATCGCGTATACTAATTTAAAATTTATCCGGTAGTTATGAACCCTTTTAGCGTTCACCACCTGGTGACCACTAACGCGTATAAAGCTAAAATAACCTTGCTTATGGTTTTTTTTTATGACATAGGTGGCAAAAGAGCAGACGGATTACCTGGTGTTAAGCAACTACCGTCGCCCATGGGCACCCGCAACACCAGGGGAGTCACAAGCGCGTTGCCGGCCTTTAAGGGGGGTTGGAGCTCGGGGAACCTTACTCACCATCAGAAACACAACACTACATACCTGAAAGGTGGCAGTGCTATTATGGCTGTGGTCTTCTGTAAGGAGGAGGTTCTTTCCCAGTTGGGCTGCCCCAGATTCAAGCGTGATGGTCATCGCTGTGCCCTACCTCTCATGGTGAATCAGAGCCTTGAGCACCGTTGCAGGGTTGCTAGTTTGTCTGGGTTTTATAGGATACATTTTAGAGAGTGCACAGTAATTGCACGATTTAATTCCGCCATCTCCGCTCCACTACCGGGCGGAACAGGCGAGAGCGGTTTCATCCTTACGTTGTGAATATTCCATTCAGTCGCACGAAGCGATTCCTTCTTTTTTTTTTATAACAAAGGTGGCAAACGAGCAGACGGATTGCCTGATGGTAAGCAATTACCGTCACCCATAGGCACCCGTAACGCCAGGGGCGTCACAAGCGCGTTGCCGACCTTTAAGAGGGGGTGGAGCTCTGGGAACCATACTCACTATATTAATTGTATAGAAGCGGGTAACCCACGTTTAAATAAGTATTTCGGGGCAATCTTACACAAATCGACCTAGTCCTACGGTAAGCTCAGTAAGGCTTGTGTTGTAGGTTACTAGAAGACAGTATATATAATATATAATAGATAGATACATATAAATACTTAAATACATAGAAAACACCCATGACTCTGGAACAAATATCTGTGTTCATCACACAAATAAATGCCCTGACTGGGAATCGAACCCAGGACCATCGGCGTCACAGGCAGGGTCACTACCCACTAGGCCAAACCGGTCGTCGTAAGTCGAATATTGCTCGACATGTTTCACTGCGTACCGAGGAGCATAATCATGAGCCATTCGCACTGGCTGTCTGGCACTCGCCGCCGGAAACAGGAACCAAAAACATGCTGAAAATGAGGGTAGTTTCTTGCCTCCCCACCCTCAGCTGTTGCCGGCGTCAACTGCCCGATCTGCAGAGTAATAGTACATTACATCAGAGGCCGGGAAAATGAGGATTTCCGGCCAGTATAGGTGGGCCGGATAGTGATACGAAGCCGGGAATCCGTTTTAACGACATGGCATGTATAGTGCTTTTCTCAAAGATACAATGAAATAAAAGAAATGCTTCAAAAAATGAAATTTGTAAACCACAACTAAAAATGAAATGTATTAACAATTAACATCAGCTGATTGCTTTGGCTCTGTATGGATAATCGCCGAAAAAAAAGTTACTTTGCTGGGCTGGGCCTGCAAAGTTATGTGAAATTCCATTTCCGTCCCCAAAAAAAACCATATTTCCGAGTCTATTATACGGAATGTAAAGACAATATTTCATTGCATGTTTGAGAAAAAGTATGACATCTATGTATGCATTTTTTCTTGTCCCTAAAATCGATGATATGGTTCCTAAGAACAGATCTTTGTATGTCATATCATATAGTTTCAGATTGTACCGTATTCATCATCATCATCATCATCATATCAGCCGCAGGGCGTCCACTGCTGGACATAGGCCTCTCCCGTAGCGACCCATGGTGACCGGTTTTGCGCCACTAGCATCCATACTGACCGATTTAAATGGGCCTGTCCTTTATATCACCACCGCTTCAGATTCCGATACTAAAATTCTTGATACAATGTTGATCCACGATATACTCTGCAGAACCTGATGGTCGCACTTATTTACAAGACAACGTGATAATGGCAGTATGCCTCTTGCAAACAGCATGGAGTAAACAGTGACGGTTGCTCTATCACGTGGAATATAGTGTCCATCAGACAGCCGTTGGACAGATTTATTGGTGCTAAGAATTTAATAGCATATTGCTTTTATAACGCGTTGTATGAGCGAGGATTTTTAATACTGATACCGCTTTTAAGAGGGTATAATATATATTATAATTTTTTTTAACTACGTATTTGATGTGTTTTTTTTTTGTTTGACCTTAGTCACACCTGGTGGTAAGTGTCGACGAGGTCGAGGGTGTAGCACGGTGTTTCAGTAACAACCTATTCACTCTTGGCTTGAAAATACACAAATTACTGGGTTGTCCCATCTTGCCTTAAAGAAGACTCTTGCTAAATTAAACATTAACACGGCTCTACTCACGTTTATTTAATCACTCGCGCGACATGTTTCGGAGAACATAGGCCTCCATTATCAAGCACTAAGAGTGCTGAGTGTTCGTTCGATTCGGCGATCGCGTCGCCGGCCCGTCGCGCACTAATGCGGGCCGCGCTGCTCGCGCCGCTCTTGAGTAGAGCCGTGTTAATGTTTAATTTATCAGATATGTCTTACGAAAGTTTAAATACAAAGACTCTTGCTTTGCTTTTTAAGTATCCCCAGTATTTTTTTAAAATGTTTTATTATACGAGTATGAATAAATATATGGATAAGAGTTATATTCGTATAAATATGTTGCTATGCTAAAATATGTGTCAGATGCCAAGTTGCCAACACCGAGGTCATTGCACTTCGGAATGTCATTGGCTAGCAAGTCGGTGTCCGGATAACTGCACTTTTACACACAACACTTGTTTAAAAAAAAAATAGGACGTTCTTATACAAACTGACTGGGCCGCACGGTTAGCTCAAGAAGGCTTGTGTTGTTGTGGACACTCAACCAAGGAAATCCACACTTACTTAATATTATAAATGTGAAAGTAACTCTGTCTGTCTGTTACTGTCTGAGAGTTTGAGCTACGAGAAAGGACATAGGATAATTTTTATCCCGCAACCATACTTTAAAGACGGGCATAGCTGGCCGAAGAAATCGTGAGGTAAAGCTAGTAATTATATAAAATACAACGCTTAAATACAAAACACCTATGACTCAGGAATAATCTGTGTTCATCGCACAAATAAATGCCCTTACTCGGATTTGAACCCGCCGTCGGCTTCATAGGCAGTGTTCACTAGACCAGACTTGTCGCCAAACCGTCGATAGGATTAATTTATTGTTTTATTTTGGGTCATAAAATAAAAGTACACATACATAAATTACACCAGCCATCTGCAACTTTCCTCACAACCATCGTAACAACAATAAAAAATACCATTATACTCTTTCTTTTTACAAGCAGGAAACAAATCCACGTAAGATTTTCTTTATAGTTCCCTAGGGCCGTGTGATGGTGTTTTATGCTGTCTCGCTCTCACCATAGCTGTCGGAAAGTGATGAGTGTTTCATGGTGATAAATGATGTAAATGCGACATAGGCAGAAATTTTTCTTGAACAGATGAACAACGGCGACCAAATGGCATTCTTTTCATTTCATAATGTTCACGTATATGAATGCAGTCTTTTCGAATAAATATGCAAATTATTTGTAACTAAATGTTTTGAGTAAGCTACGTATATTGGTTATCATTGAAAAAAACTAAGCAGCATAAATAGTAGTTTAGGTTTGATCAAAATACCTTTGTAACTTTCATTTCATTTGTCAACCGCTCTGGCCTAGTGGGTAGTGACCCTGCCTATGAAGCTGATGGTCTTGGGTTCCATTCCCAGTTGGGGCATTTATTTGTGTGATGAGCACAGATATTTGTTCCTGAGTCATGGGTGTTTCGTATGTATTTAAGTATGTATATGTATCTATTATTAAATATATCGTCGTCTAGTACCTTCAACATAAGCCTTACTGAGCTTACCGTAAGACTAGGTCGATTTGTGTAAGATTGTCCCGAAATATTTATTTATAAGAGAGTTTTACTGCATTGCTCTCAACTAGCAAAAACTTTAAACTTAACGTAGTGTGATATTAGCTTAGCGATGACCATCACGCTTGAATCTGGGGCAGCCCAACTGGGGAAGTACCTCCTCCTTACAGAAGACCACAGCCATAATAGCACTGCTACCTTTCAGGCATGCAGTGTTGTGTTCCTGATGGTGAGTAAGGTTCCCAGGGCTCCAACCCCCCTTAAAGGCCGTTAACGCGCTTGTGACTCCTCTGGTGTTACGTGTGCTCATGGGCGACGGTTTGCTCGTTTGTCGCCTATGTCATAAAAAAAAAATCTTTGTTTTAAACCTGCAACAAGACAAATACTGTGACATTAATTAAAATTGACATTGACTGTATTTAACCGAGCCAACATGTCAACCAAAACAATCCAATATGGCAGACAGAATTTGTCATAAAATAAAAATTTTGGAAAGCAAAATACGCGACAATACGAATTTTACTGATAGACTTGTATTTCGTCGATTCTAAGTTACTTATTTTTTACGGTATTTCATTTCAATACAATTTCTTTTGAGGCTAGCTTATTTCTTGCTCGAATTATTGATATATAGGTAAAAACTTAACTAAAGCACCTGGTCTATGTAGTAGTAACACATGTTAGCGTTCTATATTCAAATGTTGACTTAAGTTTCATATTAATTATCTGCACAACTACATAGACATAGTTCTTTAGATAAGTCTTTCACCTATAGTAACATGTATGTACACGCATGTCGGTGTTCTATATTCAATTTTTTTTATTTTTATAACATAAGCGGCAAACGTGCAGACGGATTGCCTGGTGGTAAGCAATTGCCGTCGCCCATGAGCACCTGCAACACCAGGGGGGTCACAAGCGCGTTGCCGGCCTTTAAGGGGGGTTGGAGCTCTGGGAACCTTACTCACCATCAGGAACAACACTACATACCTAAAAGGTAGCAGTGCTATTATGGCTGTGGTCTTCTGTAAGGAGGAGGTACTTCCCCAGTTGGGCTGCCCCAGATTCAAGCGTGATGGTCATCGCTGTGCCCTACCTCTCATTGTTGGACGTAGTTTAAGGACACACCCGGGTCCAGACCACCATCAAATGTTGACGTAACATCAATATTCATTCTCTACATAATGGTCCTTCAGTTAAGTTTTTCACCTACGACATAATGTGACATAGCGGTTCGTAGTGCCAACTAAGAGCTTTACATCCAAAAACAAAACATTAATACTCTTCAACAAACTGACAGATTATTCCAAAGTTTTCACAATAAACACGAAACTAATTTAAACATGGTTTCGACATGGTGTTTACATGCATATTAATAATGATCCCTCCAGAAACTGTTTGTTGTTAAATAATCTGGGTCGCAGTTTTGTATAAATGTGACGCGTTGTGTAACAAATATTTAAATAACCTCCTGCTCGCCTCCTAAGTATAGGATATGGTGGTGACATTCGCAGCCTTCGGGCAAGCCTCTGTAGCTTAGTTGGTAGAGCGACGGGCATGTATCCCAGAGACGCGAGTTCGAGTCCCGCCCGGGGCAGTTGATTTTAGGTTTTTCCTTTTTTCTAAAAATTCTAATAACAATTGTTCCTCAACATAGTTTTATCTTTAAAATCATCATCATCTTCTTCGCAGTATCCCGGCATTTGCCATTATGGGAGCCTGGGATCCGCTTGGCAACTAATCCCAGGATTTGGCGTAGGCACTAGTTTTACGAAAGCAACTGCCATCTGACCTTCCAACCCAGAGGGTAAACTAGGCCTTATTGGGATTAGTCCAGTTTCCTTAAGATATTTTCCTTCACCGAAAAGCGACTGGTAAATATAAAATGATATTTCGTACACAGGCTGACGTCGCCAGTAATGGACAAGGAACCAATCATGAACATTAGCGCTTATTTCAAAGGACTCAAGTGTTGTGCATGTGCAATTACAACTATAAACTAAAGTGTCCATCATTGGGACTTGTGCTTGTCAGCTTA
Organism: Grapholita molesta; assembly: GCA_022674325.2. Classification (NCBI taxonomy): domain Eukaryota; kingdom Metazoa; phylum Arthropoda; class Insecta; order Lepidoptera; family Tortricidae; genus Grapholita; species Grapholita molesta. The sequence continues at coordinate 874,649 of CP053141.2, read as the reverse complement.
AGGTGACCAATATTGGTGCCATCACCCTAAGTTCTTAAAAACTCAATAGTACGAGCCGGGGATTGAACTTGCGATCTCTGGATTGCAAGTCAAGAAGTTTTGGACCCGGGTATGTCCTTAAACTACGTCCAACAATGAGAGGTAGGGCACAGCGATGACCATCATGCTTGAATCTGGGGCAGCCCAACTGGGGAAGTACCTCCTCCTTACTGAAGACCACAGCCATAATAGCACTGCTACCTTTCAGGTATGCAGTGTTGTGTTCCTGATGGTGAGTAAGGTTCCCAGAGCTCCAACCCCCCCTTAAAGGCCGGCAACGCGCTTGTGACTCCTCTGGTGTTACGGGTGCCCATGGGCGACGGTAATTGCTTACCACCAGGCAATCCGTCTGCTCGTTTGCCGCCTATGTCATAAAATAAAAAAAAGTCGCACTCTCTTACCGCTAGGCTACCAGCGCATTTTACCTTTAAAATGAGTTCCGCAATTAGTACCTTATTAATTGTAAAACGTCTTTTTCAGGTAACTTACAAGAGTTCCAGACTTATTCACCGTTGTCTCAATAAGTGAATATTCAATAGACTGGAGAACAAATAATTTACTGAGTAAGTATTCGTCTCATACGAATTTGAACCGTATTCCGTTGGAATAAGGAGTGGTTTCAATAGAAATCGTTTTTCTTTCTCCTAGGTATGCTAGAGTCAATGAGAGATCTTTGCACAGATGTGATAAAATGAATTTTCTCATTACTGTGCACAATGTGGAGGAAAAAGTTTTTAAGTTTATAGACATTTTTACTGACAAATATCATCATCATAGCAGTTACATCTTCCCGTCTGTATTCCCGTAAAGATATAATTTCTATCTTTTCAAGGCAAGAGTTAGGCTGTTACTGCCAGCGTGCTACACCCTCGACCTCGTTGACACTTACCATCAGGTTTTTTTTAAGACAATGGCAAACGAGCAGACAGATTGCCTGGTATTACTGTAGCCCATGGGCACACCCAACACCAGGAGAGTCACAAGCGGGTTGCCGGCCTTTAAGGGGGGTTGGAACTCTGGGAACCTTACTCACCGTCAGAAACAACACTTCATACCTGAAAGGTAGCAGTGCTATTATGGCTGTGGTCTTCTGTAAGGAGGAGGTACTTCCCCAATGGGGCTGCTCCAGATTCAAGCGTCCCTACTACTCATTGTTGGACGTAGTTTAAGGATATACCCCCGGGTATGTTTTTACTGTCAAACGCTGGTCAGTTTATTGAGAGGTAGGACACAGCAAAGTACCATCACGCTTGAGTCTGGAGAGTCTTTTTCTTTTTTAAGCATACTACTAAACTTTTTGCCAAAACGATCACAACTAATCCAAAATCTTCCAAATCAGTTCAGCAATTCTCGAGATATAAAAGTCGTAACTAACACAACTTTCTATAATTTATGGGTATAGAAGATATTTCGTAGACTGAGTACCCACAACACAAGCCTTCTTGAGCTTACCGTGGGGCTAAGCTAATTTGTGTCAGAATGTCCTGCAATATTTATTATTATATATTTATTTATATTGCGGCAGAGTGCGATTTTTGCTTCAGAAAAATTTTGATTGTGTTATCTTTTTGAACTCCAAATAAGCGATAATTATTTTCTTCACAATTTTCTTTCATAAGCTTCTATTGAAAGTCTTTTCAATTTGAAAGCATTGTCTTCCAAATTGTCTCGATGGAAAAATATATTACAAAATCATTTATTGTTTTGTATTTGTTAATTCGTAAATATTTCTAAAGCTCTGGTAAATTAAAAAGCTAGCTTGTCTGTTAAATTAAAAAGCTAGCTTGATCTGTCTGGCGTACAAATAAAGAAATTGAGCACAGGTATTTGTTTCTGAGTCATCATCATCATCATCAGCCTATCGCAGTTCACTGCTGGACTTAATTATGCCTCCCCATTTTCACGCCATCGTGTTAGATCTTCGTCTGTTCGGATCCAGCTCCTGCCAGCCATCTTGCGCAAGTCGTCACTCCACCTTACTAAAATTATAAATGCGAAAGTAAAGTAGTGTCTGTTACCTCTTCACGTTTAAACGAATTGGGATGGGATTTGTTATGGAGAGAGTTTGAGCTACAAAAAAGGATATAGGATAATTTTTATCCCGCAACCATGCTTTAAAGACGGAAAAGGCTGGTGGACGAAGTCGCGAGGAAAAGCAAGTATTTAGGTATATCGTTGGCTGAGTACCTACAACACAAGCATTGAGCTTACCTTTGTGGTCCCAGTGTTTTGTGTTGAGTTGCCTAGTTGACCAGCATCAACATAACAAAGTGTGCGAATACATAGCAATATCGCCTTGATAACACAGCTCCGATATATCTGAAGGCGGCTACGTTTTTGCTCTCGGCACCAAGTGTTAGAAGTTTTAAAGCCTCGTTATAGTTGATCTGAGGTCCGTAATTTGCCAGAAGCTCCTATACTCGAGTTAGCCGAGAGTTTTACAAGATCTACCGATAAGCGACTGGTCCCTTAGATAAAAGCTTTAGGGTATTACGATAAGTCTGACCGTGTTAGCGAAAATCGCCTTGCGATATATTTTATCAAGATTTACGAGTACAAATATTTATTTTTTGGATGGAAGTTTTATGTTTTGTTATGAAGCGCCTTCAACTTCTCTGCCTAAAGGTTGACTGGAAGACACTGCTTTGTAGCATTGAGTCCGTTTTGTACTTTGTGTTATTAAGATTAAATAAATAAGAGATACCACACAAAAGATATATAAGTACTCACATTGAGTAAGATTTGGAGTTTCTTCTTAGAAGGCGGTTAAACACACACACATTTCTTAGAGATGACATCTCTGAGCTTCAGAAAACTAATAACATCCACTCTTATCTCACTGACATCAAAAACGTCATGATATTTATTTCCTTACGTTTTCCTCAAATATTTTTGTACGAGGAAAATCTTATGTCATCTAAAATGGCCGTTGGAATGAGCTTCGGATATCCTGACGAGTGGAGCATACATTGAAACCTGATACTTGGTAATTCTGAGACTACATTTATTACACAGATATTATAATATAATTATATTATAATTCCGACATACCTCGGTGCCTCAAGACGAGAGATTTTAATCAATGTGTTACCAGTGATGACTTACGGCTCCGAAACGTGATCTTTCACCAGGACATCGGTCCACCTTGTGGGAGGCCTACCTACGCTGCGTCTTCCAGTTCGTGGTCGCCACTGCAGAACCTTTCCGCACCATCGGCCATCGGTTCTGCGAGCTATGTGCCCCCCACTGCCACTTAAGTTCTGCGATCCGGAGGGCTATATCAGTAACTTTGGTTCTACTGCGGTTGACATCATTCCTGATGCGATCACGCAGGGACAATCCCAACATAGCCCTCACCATTGCCCTTTGGGTGACTTTGAGCCTTCTTATGAGGCCCATAGTAAGCGACCACGTTTCAGCACCATAGGTCAACACTGGCAACACACACTGGTCGAAGATTTGGAAAGGAAATGTTTTCTAGATGCTAAATCACTATAATATGACAACTGGGTATCGAATCACATCCATCATTGATTTTACGATTTCCGCTATTCGGGTATCGGGTATTACGGGTTCAGTAGTCTAGGATCATATTCGTAACCATTTTGAACTTTTAATGCAAAATAATGAAAGTGACAACCCTTATTAGGTTCAGTATTAATATACTAGATATTTTTCTAGACACAACGATTTCTTGTAAGTGATTGACAAAATAAAAACATCGACAGTCCTGTTATCGATAAGTACTTCGTTAAAAATAAATAACAATAAGAAAACTATCTATTTTGTTATGTATTACATGCTTCAGAAAACAATTTGGAACTATTAATTGCAAATTATAAAAGTAATTTGGATCAAAAGTGTACGGATTACGTTCAATTTGTTCAAGATCGGTGGCACGCGGCGTCTAGGTAGGTAGCCGATATAAGACTGTGTGTACGTCTTGTCGTTGAAGTAGTATGTACTTATCGATAACAGGATTGTCGATATTTTAATTGTGGCAAGCACTAAGCAAATGTCGTTCCTGATATAAATATATCTAGGTATAGTAATAAAAATAGCACACGAGTCAGTGATGTTTATTAAAACAGCTTTTCTACCCATTTTCGAATCAATAATTACAATAATATTAGGGTTGTCACTAAGGACATTCATTTTTTTTTACTAATTGTTCGAATAAAAAATCAAAACATTAAGAATCGATTCTACATCACATAAATTAATCCCTCTTTGCGGAAAGGATCATCGTGCTGTTCCACCCTTTATAGATAATTATTCTTTACCTCTAGTAAAGAGGATTTGAACCTGAACCTCCTTAAACTACGTCAAGCAAAAAGTAGGGCACAGCGAAGTACCATCACGCTTGAGTCTGGAGAAGCCCAACTGGGGAAGTACCTTCTCCTTACAGACGACCACAGCCATAATAGCACTGCCACCACTTCAAATTTATACTATGATATGTCTAAAAAAGGCTGCACTGTTCTTTCATCCTCCCTACTTGAAATGAAGCATATGGAACTCGCAAAGCATCACAAATCCCTCAACGAAGCACGTAAAGAATGCCACAAACTGAAAGAAGCACACGACGATAACCTTTTAGATTCCATTTTAACCAATCTCCCACCTATCAAAAAAAGAGCCATTGAAAGATCAATTGTGACCAAAATGAAAACAAAATCTTCTAATTGGCTATCCGTTATACCCACAAGAAAAGATCACTTTGACCTGTCTCCACACGAATTCCGAGATGCCCTCTCAATACGATACCATCGAACACCGATCTCAATGCCAAAATCTTGCGATGGATGCGGCAATAGCGACTTCAACATCGATCACGCCCTAAGTTGTAAAACCGGCGGTCTAATAACGAGACGTCACAACGAAATAAGGGATCTCTTTTGCGAATTATGCCAACAAGCGTGGGGAAATGTAGTAAAAGAACCAATTGTCACTGAAGGTGAAACCGGCCTACGAGGAGATTTAGCATGCCGGGGCGTGTGGGTTGCACAGAGGGAGGCGTTGTTTGACATCCGTGTCGTAGACACTGACGCTCCCTCTTACACCTCACGCCCTGTTGCTTCTGTCCTGAAATCAGCAGAGTCGGAAAAACAAAACAAATACGCCAACGCCTGCGAGCTTCGTCATGCCACTTTTACACCTCTCGTCACCTCTGTGGATGGAGTTTTTGCACCACAACTAGCAACATTCGTCAAACACCTCGGGGAAGCACTTGCATCTCGCTGGGATAGATCCCTGTCTCGCGTATTGGGCTGGCTGAGGGCTCGTATAATTACTTCAATAATTAGAGCGACCAGCATGTGCATTCGTGGCACCCGCCACAAATGGAAGACAGCAGCGAAGTTATTCGGCTTCGATGATGGTGCCGCCCTTCCACACGCCGACTGACCTACGAACTCTTTCTGCCACTATTTTATTTTACGTCTACCTATTTGTTTAAATTTTTTGTGTTCTTCATCATGTTACAATAAAAATAGTTCATTCCGTTAAATGTAGTGTTGTTTCTGATGGTGAGTAAGGTTCCTAGTGCTCCAACCCCCCTTAAAGGCCGGCAACGCGCCTGTTGGTGCCCATGGGCGACGGTAATTGCTTACCATCAGGCAATCCGTCTGCTCGATTGCCGCTGCCATAAAAAAAGTAATATATTTAAAAGAATATCTCATAATGCAAAAGTGATATGGCAGTGTGGAATAGCGTCCTGTTTATTATGTATTAGATGTTTGGAGGGTATCCTAATGGCCTCTCGATATTCCCAAATTTATTCGTTGGTAGGTTTTTAATCATTCTAATACTATTACAAGTCAAGTTACTACGGTTATTTATAGCAAAAATATTTATTTGTAGATTTTTTTTATTCGCAATCAGATATATATGGGAGCTGTGAAGGTCACAAATATCAGAACAAGGCCTGTCAACGACAGTTTTGGCCTAGTGGGTAACCCTATGAAGCCGATGGTCCTGGGTTCAAATCCCAGTAAGGGCATTTATTTGTATGAGGAACACAGATATTTGTTCCTGAGTCATGGGTGTCTATATGTATGTAAGTATTTGTATATTATATATATCGTTGGCTAAGCCACAACACAAGCCTTCTTGAGCTTACCGTGGTACAACTTGTGTAAGGATATGTCCTTAAACTACGTCCAACAATGAGAGGTAGGGCACAGCGAAGTACCATCACGCTTGAGTCCGCAGAAGCCCAACTGGGGAAGTACCCCCTCCTTACAGAAGACCACAGCCATAATAGCACTGCTACCTTTCAGGTATGTAGTGTTGTGTTCCTTATGAAGAGTAAGGTTCTCAGAGCTCCAACCCCCTTAATGGTCGGCAACGCGCTTGTGACGGTAATTGCTTACCATCAGGCAATCCGTCTGCTCGTTTGCTAGCTTTTGTCATAGCAGGATGTCCTATAATTTTTTTTTTTGTCAAGCCGATAATATTCATGTTCAGATATTTGTGCCCTCCGATATATCTGATGTCCACTAAAAGTAAGTCCGATGCGACCTCAAGACTATTTTTCTACGCGGAATAATAAGAGCCCTCAAACCCAAGGGCTCACCCAGGGTATAATTGACAGACGAGGGGCTATTATTTTTACTGTGTCCGCAGGTAATATTTCTTCAGAGACATTCTGACGTAATGAGGACTTAACCTCCTAAGACCCAGTGTGCATTACAATGTACACTCCGTTTCAATGGAGTTTAAATCTTTTGTAAAAGGAAATAGGGTAGCATGTCTTTTGTTTCATTAGTTTTCGTACAAAAGGAAATTCAACCCAATCCACTGCATAGTAAGGTTGGTTTTAACTATTAAATATTTTAGTATGGTGGGCGTTACGAGGTTAATTGACAGATTTTCATGTTGAAGTAAGGAATGTATGGCATAGTAATATTGTCGAAATTAGATCAAAAGCACTACTTAATTACAAAAGGATAAATTCGGGTGTAATTATCGCACTAGGCGATATGTTTCGGGTAATCTCCAATTCTAATTCTTCATTTCAAAACGCGATCCCATACCCAAGAGGCGGTTATATATTTACCTTACACTAGTTGTACCCCGCGGTGTTACCCGCGGTTTATGAGGGGTAAAACGTAGCCAAGGATATATTGTGTAATTTAGGTACCTATTTAGATATAATAGTAGTTGATGTATCTGTGCATAATGAAGGGCATTACAACAAGAGTGTGGGTTTGGGTAATATCACACGAGTGTTGTAATGCCTAATTATGTATAGTTGCATACACTACTTTATCTACACACATATCATAAGTGCATTAAGATGGGTTTAGGAACCGCAGGGAAAGGGCTAGTGCTGTAAACATTAAAAAGTCAACGAACAAAACAAATGACAACTTGGAATGGCGGCGTTTCGGATTTCGTATCTCAGTCAAATATATTTTTTAAACCATAGACAAGCGAATGAACTCCCTATTCTATTATCACTCGAGTTCAAATGTCGTTCGATTTATATTAAAAAAACATACCGAATAAGCGTTTCGTATCAATGACTGTTTTAATATCTATAGATACTAGAATGGACACCCCACTTGAATTTGACAGAAGTTCAAAATTTAAACTCATAACCTATGGTTTACAGTAGGTAATGTTAACATTACATCTCAAGTCATTTCTGATGGTTGGTAATGCTGGTCATTGCCTACGGTTTCTGGACACATTTTAGAGCACTAATGATATGTACAGTCAGCGTCAGAGATATGTGACCCCCTACATAGATTGGTTGTATGCAGGGGGTCACATATCTCTGACGCTGACTGTACGTAAATAATATATATTTAGGTAGGTTTCTTTAACGACAAAAACGTCACATTTATAAAGTGTAATAGAAAAAAATTAAAGTACAAATAACTGGAAATCCTGAACAGGGCCTATTACATAATTAGGTCCTCCTTCGATTCAAATCTAACAATGAATTTGTGTTATCGCGACCACAATGGAACAATTCCCATAACGAGATCCTTTTCATAACGGATCACACCCACTAGATGGTTCTTTATGCGATTCACAGATGAACTGCTTTGGTTTCACACCGACCAGAACACAAAATAACTACATCGACTCATAGTCCATAACTCAAAATGAGAAAAAAACACAAAATGACTACAACATAATTAGTGACATACGAAATAAATAACACCAGATGCGTCACATTTTTTTAACGACGAATGCCTGATGGCAAGCATGAGCACCCGCAACACCAGAGGAGTGTCCGTAATTTAACTTTTCGATTGAAAACTTAGGGTTCTTTATAGGTTTATAATTAATTTATACTTATAATGTAAGGAGTGAAAAAAATAATCGTAAGACATTCAGAAATAATCGTACGCATTACAAATCGTTCTAATAAAGACGTCCCATTCCGATATACGAGAAATACCTACGACAGCTCAAAAGTGCTACAAGAATTTCGGACTCTGATGACAACTTAGAATGTAGAAACATTATAAGCGGGATCTAGAAAAGTAAATCCTCACAAACGGTTTCAACAATGTAAAATAAATATAACACCGCCTCTGGGGGGTGGGATCGCGTCGAGATGAGGAATTAGAATGGAAAAGAGTAAGTCGAGAGGTATTATTTGTAAAAAAAAACATCAGAATCCACTGTCATTATTTTCTACGCTCTCTATACGAATCTATCCATTTTCATCATTATCATCATTTAGGTTAACATAAGTTGTTAGAGGGAAAAAATCTTCTTTTGTGCGATGATCAGGGATTTTCCTATAACTTTAATTATATTATACCAATAGATAATAATTATATTATATTTATTATATAGATATTACTTAGTTACAAACGGATAAATTCACGTGTAATTACATCGCACTAGGCGACATGTTTCGGGTAAGCTCTGTGATCTGTGAGCGATACACCGTCAACGCAAGCGGTGTGTCCTGACTCGGCTTGAAAATGGGTACCAGAGTTTATCCGAAACATTTCGCCTAGTGCGATATAATTACACGTGAGTTTATCCATTTGTAACTAAGTAGTAGTAACATGGCTCACAACAGTTTTAATTGTATTATATAGATATGAATTGTTTCCATAAACATCACATTTAAGACACAACACAACATTTATAATATTTGACAAAAAATTAATTTTTGGTACATGCTTTTATTGCCGACTGTACTTTTTTTTACGCAATCATTAACTACTAATCGAGAGGACTCCAACGAGCCCAAACACCACGGGTTTATCTGGTGTATTTAAATAAGAAAACAAAAAGCTCCAAAAATTCGGATCTACAACGAAGTGACTTATAACAAATTTTTTATGCAATCACCAGTCACCGCAACCAATACCTAATCAGTTTAAATTAATTGATAATATGTCATCAGAAATGTAAACTGCACTAAAATATCGAGTTTTCATATAAAAAGCATATGCTCAATACTTCTGGCCAAGTCTGAACATGGCTGCCTTCAACCATTCTAAATGGTCATTTATTCCCACACTTAATACCACAAGTTCTGCCCAATATGCCGAAATCATAATCTAGTTTTACGTTCACAAAACGACTCCTTTGGGGACAATTCTGCGTTCGGAAATATCAGTTTTCAAATGACTTATGTACGTAATGAAGTTTGAGAGTTAGGATCTTTTGAGATGGAGTCAGATTAAATGCAGAAGTATTCCTATGGGCTTGTAGAATATTTGCACGGCCAGTTTAAGGCAAAAAAAAATGTTTTTTTATTAGTTTCGGCACTGTACCATCTACTTATGAACGTCAAAAAAATCTACTAAACCTCTGACCGGAGAAGATTATTACCGGCACGAAACTCAAATATATGATTATACTATGTAGTATCTACAAAACAAGTTTAATTATATACATGATATATTTAAAAAGAACAAAATTTTTACAAAAACTAGATGAAATATTTATTTTTTGGTATGAAAACTCTAGACAATAAGTAGTTATTACTATTTAACTTTATTTATATAAACGGCTGATCAGCGTTTGACCTCAGTCGCACCTGATGGTAAGTGTAGACGAGGTCGAGGGTGTAGCACGCTGGTTCAGCAACAGCCTCTTCACTCTTGCCTCTTCACCCAAATGATATCTTACCGGGAATACAAAAGGGAGCGAATTCCATTCCATAGCAGTCCGCATTAGGAAGGTAGAAGCGAATCGCTTCGTGCGAATGAATGGAATATTCACAACGTAAGGATGAAACCACTCTCCTCGCCTGAACGGTGGAATGGATATAGTGGAATTAAATCGTGCAATTCCTGTGTTCTCCAAAATGTATCCTGTAAAACACAGGCAAACTAGCAACCCTGCGACGATGCTCAACGCTCTGTAACCTTACACTCACCGAGTCAGGATCACCAATGAGTCTGCGAGTCTCAACTCACATATACTCATTTAAATGAAAGGTTCATCTTATGCAGGTTGAGTTACACTCGTTTTTGTAGCCGAGGGCTAAGGACATTTTTCAAGATAATCCCGATAAGGTTGTCTTTGAGATTATACCCCAGGGATAACTGCGGATTCGACCTATTTAGGACCGTATAAAAAATGTGAGAATATTTTTGGGAGGAACTGCCCGAATTTACTGTGTTCATCTGTAGACCACGAACTCTATAAAGTGTCCTGAAACAGTAAAGGCCTGGGTACATTGGCATTCTATAATAATAGGCGCGGAACGCGGCGTTTCCGCAGCGTGAAATTTTATAACGCTCAGAAAACGCAGGACAGAAACGCCAGCGTGGTTACCTATTTTAATTGTAGCACAACTTTAGCCAGAAGTATTTAGCTTGTATGCTTTTGATATTAAAACTATATATTTTAGTTTTGTATTTACATTCCTGATGATATCTAGATATTTTTCTAGCAGAAACAACATTTGCTTAATGCTGGCCACAATAAAAATATCGACAATCCTGTTATGGATAAGTATTACATACTACTTCAACGACAAGACGTACACACAACCACAGTCTTATATCGGCTAGTTAATTGAACGTAATCCGTACACTTTTGATCCAATTTACTTTTATTATTTGCAATGAAATAGTTCGAAATTGTTTTCTGAAGTATGTAAAATATAAATAAATAGATAGTTTTGTAAATGTTATTTATGTTTAACCCTATCACCCTATGTCTTTGTATTACCTATATGACTTTGAAGGTACTTATCGATACCAGGACTGTCGATGTTTTTATTTTGTCAATCACTTCCAAAAAATCGTTCTTGCTAGAAAAATATCCAGGTATCGGGATGACATAAGTATTATCAATTAATTTAAACTGATTAGGTATTGGTCGTTGCGGTGACTGGATATTGCATAGAAAATTTGCAATTCAAACTCAACTCAAACGTTTATTCAGTAAGTAGGCCACAAGGGCACTTTTACACGTCGAGTATACAAAAGAAGAAAACATAAAAACTACACCGGTTCTAACCCTACACCTCTGACTCGAGAAGCATTTCGACTTTTATGACCGGCAAGAAACTCGGCGGGACTTATTTTTTCAAAACAGTATTACAAAAGATATCTTATACAAATTACATAAAAATGCGTTATTCTTTAAGAAAAACATATCCAACAATTACAATAAAATTCTGCCAAAGGAAAAATAAAAATAATTATTATTAATTACTTAAAAGTCCAAATCTGACTGCTAAGAACGAAGTTAACAAAACGTTGGATATGCTTTCTTATCTGAATTGTGTCCTTTATTCTAATTTAGAAATTACAAAATTAGTAATCAAAAGTTTCAAAAAATATTATATGTATAGTTATTTTGTTTTCAAAATATACACAAAAATATAAATACATGCTTATTATAAATAAACCTCAGAGATGTATAAGGTCTCCAGGTGTCATGATTTCAATATACTAACACTTTTTGTTTTTTAAAGATAAACAAGCACCGAATGAAGTCTATCACGTAAATAAACAAGAAGAAAACTACCTAAAACATAGCCCCAAAAAGCCAAAACAGACCGGTCTCCACAAACAGCACCCGTTCACGAGTATGACGCGTATCTCAGCCATCGCCTCCCTCAACCTTTCTTCGGGAAAGTGGCGACCCGATCAACGACGCCACCATAAGCAAAGACTTTTAAGTGAGCATGACATGTTCAGGCTGGCAGGCTCTATCAATTAACAAATTTAGTCACATTCTGTGCTTGTCCATTACATACTTAAATAACACTTTAGTTATGAAAGGCATATAGAGAAATGTCTCTATGCGTCAGAAGCTATAAATATTTATTTATGCAAATAAATATTCATGAATAATAATATAAATACAATAATTAAGGATGTATAATGTCCCTAAGTGTCTAAAGAGTAAAATAAAACATTATAACAAATAAAAATAAAAAAAGAAGAGAACAACATGTCTCGTTTCAAACAAACTGGACACTAGTAGGTAAAGACCATATAGTAATGGAATAATCTTTACTACAGTATCAAGCTACAGGCTTAAAGGCATCCTTATCCTCAATGAAATCTTTCAGAGTATAGTACTCGTATTCCTTACTTAACAAATAGTGTTTGACGTATGACTTGAATTTATTTCGTGGCAAATTAACTACATCAGCAGGAACTTTATTATAAAAGCGTGTACAGTTTCCAGCGAAAGATGAACGAACCTTGGCGAGGCGGTGGCCGGGCACAGCCATTTGATTTTTATTTCTAGTGTTAAAGCTATGGATATCACGGTTAAGTTTGAATTCTTGGATGTTATTCCGCACATACATAATGTTTTCTAGTATGTATGGAGACGCTACAGTGAGAATATTTGCTTGCTTAAATTTTTCTCTTACGGATGCTCGACCGCGCATTTTATAAATGCCGCGGACAGCTCGCTTCTGTAGCACAAATATGGTCTCAATATCAGCCGCTTTACCCCATAACAGAATTCCATACGACATAACACTGTGAAAGTAACTGAAGTATACCAGCCTGGCAGTCTCAATGTTCGTTAAATGGCTGATCCGCCTCACTGCATAGGCTGCTGAACTAAGTTTCCCTGCTAGGGTGGCTATATGTGGATGCCATTGCAATTTCGCGTCCAGAGTGACTCCCAGGAAAACAGTTTGATTTTCAAATTCCATTGTATCACCGTTTATTGCAATCTTGCTGTTGTTAATCAGCATTGACGTTGGGAAGAGTAAATTTGATGCATTTCGTTTTCTTGGCGTTCAAAAGAAGGTTATTTGCCGTAAACCAGTTCTCTACTGTGGAGATAGCATTGTTAATGCTCTCGAAGTTACTTTCGCTTCTGTCCACTTCAAAAATCAGCGATGTGTCGTCTGCAAACAGCACTATGTCATGTTTATCTTTCACAAGTTTCGGTAGGTCATTAATGTATACCAAAAACAGAAACGGGCCAAGAATAGAGCCCTGAGGCACGCCAAGTGCTATAGCGGACCCGGAAGATTGAGCTCCATTAATAATCACTCGTTGTGTTCTGTTCGAAAGATAAGACGAAACGAGATCAAGGGCCCTAGTTTTTATCCCATAATGGCATAGTTTTCTCTTTAAATTTTCATGATCAACGCAGTCAAACGCCTTCGAAAGATCGCAGAATATTCCAACAGCATCTTGTTTTTTTTCCCATGCGGCAAATATATGATTGAGAAGGACGGCACCTGCATCAATGGTCGAGCGACCTTTGGTAAAACCAAATTGATTTCTATCGAGCAATTTGTTTCGGTCGAAATGTGTCAAGAGTTGATTTAGAATTAGCTTCTCGAAAACTTTGCTCAAAGCCGGCAGTATTGAAATTGGCCTGAAATTGGTTGGTTCTAATCTCGATCCTGATTTAAACAGGGGGATAACTTTGCTGTGCTTCATTATATCCGGAAATACTCCTGATTCAATACATCTGTTGAAAATATCAGCTAAGTGTGGTGCAATCGATTCAACAATGGAGTGTAGTACTTTGATAGATAAGCCCCAAAGATCTTCAGTTTTTTTTTTTAATTTAGTGATCTAAAAGTTTTAATAACTATATTTGGAGAGATATAAGAAAATGTGAAAAGTTCTGTACACTCCACTACATTCGTTTTCAATATTACCTCAGCGACGTCAGGCGACGATTGAAGAGACTTTGTTGTTTCTACCGGTATATTAGAGAAAAACTGCTCAAAATGATCCGCTACTTCCTGGTCAGAACTTACCAAAGTATTATCAATACGAAGGTTATAGTGTGGATCTTTGATCTTACGTTTCCCAATTTCGCCATTGATTACTTGCCATACCGTTTTAACTTTGTCCTTGGAATTCTGGATTTTTTTGGACAAATAATCAGCTTTAGCAGCGGCACACAACATCTTGAAAGATTTGGAGAAGTTCTTGACATATTCCAGAAATTCCGGATTTTTATTAATACTTCTCAAATCATATAGATCATAGAGCTGGCGTCTTTTTTCATGGATATCCGGCGTAGCCCAGTCGCTAAATTTAGTCTAGAGCTTGCCCTTCACCTTCCTCTGAATAAAACAGGCATCAAATTCCCTTTTAATACAGTTAAACAACTCGACACTCATACGGTTAGGGTTTTCCTGGGTAAATGGAAGACAACATAATCGTTTCTTCATATTGCGACTGAATAAATCTAATCTCTTTTCTGAAATTGGTCTGCACATGGTGTTTTGTGGAATAACCTCAGTTTTTCCTCTAAAAGAGGCTTTTTGTCCACAGTGGTCAGAGCTCAAATTGTTTATTATGGATTTACTAGTCGCGTCCTTGTTACTGAAAATGTTATCTATACATGTAGCACTGGTCGCTGTAATACGAGTAGGCTCACAAAATAAATTTACTAGATTATAGCATTTAAATGTACTAAGCAACCTCACAGACATGGATGATGATTCAAGTAAGTTAATATTAAAATCACCACACACAATTACACATTTATTACAATAGGACACTTCGTAGTAGAACCGCATTTTTGGTGCGTTTTATTTTCTTATTTAAAAAGTACTTTTAGGTATTATGTTCTCCTGTTGTATATTATAAAGGTTTGAAATATCAGAAAGATTAACTGCATTTAAAAAGATAGGGTTGTAAGAATGAGAAGAAAGAAAATGTGTGCTTTTGGCCAAAGCTGTAACTACTCGTATATGATCCTCCCGCGTGTGCCGTAAAAGGTGACAAGGGGAAAAAAATCGATAATGTTATGTTATCTAGGAATTAGTTGCCTAGCGGATCCCAGACTCCGACGAGAAACGACAAAAACCAGAACAACGAGAGGAAGATGATTAGAGCCCTGAGTGTAAGTTTTTAACGTAATATTACTTTATCTACGTACATATCACAAGTGCTCTAAAATGTGTCCAGAAACCGTAGGCAATGACCAGCATTACCAACAATCAGAAATGAATAGAGATGTAATGTTAACATTACCTACTGAAATCAGTAGGTTATGAGTTTAAATTTGGAACAGCTGTCAAATTCAAGTGGGGTTTTTATTCTAGTACCTAAGTATCTATAGATATTAAAACAGTCGTTGATACGAAACGCCAATTCGTTATGTTTTTTTTAATATAAATCGAACGACATTAATTGAACTCGAGTGACAATAGAATAGGGAATTCATTCGCTTGTCTATGGTTAAAAAAAAATTGACTGAGATACGAAATCAAGGAAATTTTAGAATAACTGGAATAAGCCCTGTGAAAAATACCACTAAGTGAAACGTGCTTTACATGGATTTTATTAAGGTTTACTTTCGCTCGCCGAATATGAAGAAAAAAAACGAGCCGAGTAGGACAGCTAGTACACAGACGTCTGTCCCTTTCTGATTGATGCTACTCCAATAATAATATTAGATCTATGGCAACCCAAAGTCAACTAGATGCTAGGGTAACCATGCTTGTACATGGACGAGGACAATTACACAACTGGACAACAGTAATGTTGGTGTTGAGATAAAGTTTAATGTACTTTACATATTTATTAAAATTTGTAAAATGTGGTTTCATTGTCATTGTATATTATAGTAGAGGGAATATAGCAATTGGGGCAAAGTAATTCCCACAGAAGCGGGGTTATAGTGGTTTAATTTCCTGCGTGTATTTTTTTGATATACCTAATAAACATATAGAATATATAAGTGTGCAAAATGCGAATTTTCACCCGGTAAAGATTAAAAAAAAATCAACATGTAAAACTCAAATCGTGTGTGTCAATTACAGGAAATTATACACAAAAATGGTTATGAGGTTAATTTTATAAAATAAGAATCGTAAATAACAAAATGGTGGTTGAAGAACAAAAATATTTTTCAAGTAAAATGAAAATCTGAACATTGAAAACTGAACGTAACATTTTATTGTTTTACACATTAATGTACGTTGTAATAAGAAAACCATATTTAATACATAAATATTTCCGATTATATTATATTTTATAAAAGTAAAAATACAGCCATTTTAATCAACACGACAAAATATAGGCCTCTCCCATAGACTGCCACATGGAGCACACACATGAAGAACACTTTAACATACTGCGGCCACCGACTACCAGCGACCCGGTCATCTGTCCGTCTGGTTTGTTGATGTCCGACATTACCGATTTACATATCTAAAAAATATGAAGAAGGCTGTTGTCGTATCATAATATATAAATAACCTATAAGGCTGTCAGAGAGAAAAGAAGATTGGTGTTTACTCCACCGACGCTCTTAAATTTGAACACCGCAAGAGCTTATTTTTATTCTTTCACCATCTGGTTATTTATTTTTAATTTTAGAAATCATCGTCATAACCTCTTTTATTTACATATAATTTCTTGTAATTTGATACCACAGACGATTTTTAATAAATTTTATAAGTATTCGAAGTTAAAATTTTTGGAAAGCAAAAAACGCAGGTAGTATGTCAAATAGATACAGAGCTGCCGGCGTGGTCTCTACACCGATCTAGTACATAAGAACACTATTGTATTTAATAGAATTTTCCTAACTTCTAAAATTAACGTGGTCACCCTATAGAAAGAGACAAAGGTCTGCGTGGTAGCTATCTCACTGAGCTCGCTTTTTTCGGGCTAGTACTCGATCTAGTTATATTAGTATATCTATGTACGAAATACGCAACGCTGCCATTCCAAGCTGTCATTTGTTTTGTTCGTAGACTTTTTAATGTTTCAAGTAACACTAGTAATAAGGCAGGTCATGTCCCTACGGTTCCTGAAACAATCAACAATCTGAACAATCGTGTGATATTATATTCCGGCTCGTTTCATAAACCCACACTCCCGTCGTAATGCCCTTCATTATGCATAAATACATAAACTACTTTTACCATCGCGTTAGTGTTTCCCATATAAATAACATTATCACTTACGCGTTCGAGAAGTTTTTGACGTCAAAAGAAACTTACACTAGAGCCTCAGGACAAAGGTAATCAGAGGTACACGATAATCCAATAGTCATTAAAGTTCATATATAATCAGAAACGGTCGAATTTAGATCAGAACCGGCAACGCACCGAATTAGATATATAATAGGATAGCGAGCACTTTGCGGCCATTACGGTAATTCCCGGTGATAGGATCAGTATAGTATTATTACCCTATTGCTAGGTTGATATCCTAGCACCGGGCGTCGAGCTAAATACTTCGGGAATATTATACTGGTCTGTCCTAATGGGTAGTTAATAATTACAATATCATGGAAATTAAGAGTACTTAACTAGTTATTGCATTAAATCTAAAGGAAGAGTAGCTAGATCTGTACCCCAAACGCGTTAGTTCCACGTAGCATAATTCCCAGTCGCATTTTTCCTCACTGGAGTTTGTTTTCATTCATGTCACCATTAGCATTTTTCTCACCCGAATTTCTACACATACGAGTTTTGTATCATATTATATTTCGTTCGCTGCACAAGTCGACGGAGCCCCACTGAGCGGGGTTCCTATTTCTGGGTGATCTGCCCTTCGGGCATCTAAAGCTATCTAAGAAACTTAACCTACCCATTGTTTAAGCGATATATTTATTTATCTACGTACATGTCATAAGTGCTCTAAAATGCGTCCAGAAACCGTAGGCAATGACCAGCATTACCAACCATCAGAAAGATTTCAGTAGGTAATGTTAACATTACCTACTGAAATCAGTAGGTTATGAATTTAAATTTGGAACAGCTGTCAAATTCAAGTGGGGTTTCTATTCTAGTATCTATAGATATTAAAACAGTCATTGATACGAAACGCCAATTCGTTATGTTTTTTTTATTATAAATCGAACGACATTTGAACTCGAGTGACTATAGAATAGGGAGTTCATTCGCTTGTCTATGGTATTAAAAAAATATTTGACTGAGATACTAAATACGCAACGCCGCCATTCCAAGCTGTCATTTGTTTTGTTCGTTGACTTTTTGATGTTTCAAGTAACACTAGTAATAAATAATGCAGGTCATGTCCCTACGGTTCCTGAACCCATCTTAAAACACTTATGATATGTGTGTAGATAAAGTAGTGTATGCATCTATACATAATTAGGCATTAAACACTCGTGTGATATTATTATAAACCCACACTCTTGTTGTAATGCCCTTCATTATGCACAGATACATAAACTACTATTATCTGTGACAACATCTGATAAAAAACCCGAATGTGTATTTGGGTGGCGAAATTAAACTCGAGTGGGGAAAAATGCGACTGGGAATTATTCTACGCGGAACTAACGCGGTTGGGGTACAGACCGAGCTCCTCGTTTTAAAGTCTAAATTCGCGAAGTACAGCTCACTTGCCCCCGCGGCGGCGGCGGGCGCGGGCGAGCCTCGCACACGCACCGAGTTGAAAATCGAAGTAGAACATTCGAAAATCGCACTGGCCACCACAAGCTAAGCTAAGCTAAAGGCACCTTTATTTTTTGTAAAAATGTTGAATGTATCTAAACGCAAAGAAAAAGTCAATGCGATTTCAAAACGTTTTTTTGCATGTTTCACTTTCCTCGCTATAGTGAGGGGAAAAGTTTTGTGTTACACACTGGTGCAATTGTAATTTACTTCTCGTGTATTGAAACCCTCGCTACGCTCAGGGTTCTATTTTAAAACCAATCGCTTTGCTCGTGGTTTAACTATAGAATCCATTTGCTTCCTCCTGTGTCAATCCCACACTCGCAGTTAAAATACAATTTTGCACCCTTGTATAACAAATAACTATTTTGTGTGATGAGCACGGGTTTTTTTTAGCATAATTTGTAGGCCCTTGAGGCTTTTTACCAAGAATGATGGTGGCTTCTCGTTGTATCGCAGCTGATACGTTGTGCGAAGCCGCCAGCTCTTCGGTCACCAGTTACATCAACCAATGAGCTTCCTGCGGAGGTCATCCCAAAGGACTACAGTATGGGGATCTTCAAAAAGGGTGTAAAGAGGTTTTTACGGGGTCGGCAACGCGTGAATGATGCCTCGGTATTGTAAACGTCCATAGGTTGCGGTGACCGCCTACCATCAAGCGGGCCGCATGCTTGTTTGCCACCTTTGTGGTATACAAAAAAAAAAGACGCTTCGCGATTTCTGCAAAAAGTTTGTCCGCGCTGGGACCCTATGGACCTAACGTTTCTACGCCAAATAGTTTAAAACTGCGACTACAACAAAAACTCATGGGAAAAAAAGTCGTAAATAACACCATTCGGTCTTTCCGAATTATGCGTACCAACCATTCGGCGTAGTTTAGTTCTGCGTAATATAATTCGGCAAAAGAGAACTTATTCTAGATTTCTGTTTATTGGTGCTAACAAATTAGTCACGAATATTTTAAGAGATATTACATTACATTAAAACAATTAACTTTTTAATTTTTTTGTTTTCATTTATCGAAATTTAAATCGAAAGAAAAATAGAAAAATTTGACTCGGATAGCACAATTGGAAGTGCACTGGGCTAGTGATCCAGTGGTTGTGGGTTCGAGTCCCGCTCCGAGTCAAATTTTTCTATTTTTCTTTCGATTTAAATATCGAACATATTCGCTAGCAGACGTTTCTGCGTAATAAAAAAATAATTTAGAATGGGGTAGCACATTGTTATCGATGAATTCTCATTGTAAATTGAGACTTCGATGTCGTTAAGTGTTCAATACGCTGACGGTAGATGTGACTACACGTCACCCATGATGACGTATACCACGAAGGATAAGATAGAGAAATTTGACAAGTCTAAGCGGTACTCGGATAGCACAATTGGAAGTGCACTGGGCTAGTGATCCAGTGGTTGTGGGTTCGACTCCCGCTCCGAGTCAAATTTTTCTATTTTTCTTTCGATTTAAATATCGAAGATATTCGCTAGCAGACGTTTCTGCATAATAAAAAAAAAATCATTTATCGGACATAAAAAAATATAATTAATTAGTATAAAATAACTCCAAGTTTCCGAAAGTACAGAAAGTTTCTGAAACTTTGTTGGAGAAACCAATTTATCGCCGCTTTGAACAAATCTCTTGTCACTTTAACAAGAACACTTGTTGCTCGATTTAATGTGAATTTTCATGATTTATATTTGAGATTTATTTTGGACCCGGGTATGTCCTTAAACTACGTCCGACAATGAGAGGTAGAGCACAGCGAAGTACCATCACGCTCGAGTCTGGAGAAGCCCAACTGGGGAAGTACCTCCTCCTTACGGAATACCACAGCCATAATAGCACTGCTACCTTTCAGGTATGTAGTGTTGTGTTCCTGATGGTGAGTAAGGTTCCCAGAGCTCCAACCCCCCTTAAAGGTCGGCAACGCACTTGTGACTCCCCTGGTGTTGCGGGTGCCCATGGGCGACAGTAATTGCTTACCATCAGGCAATCCGTCTGCTCGTTTGCCACCTTATGTCATGAAAAAAAAAAAGATACTTTATACTCATCATATTAGGACGTCCACAGCTAGACATGGGCCTCCCCCAACATACAATAACCAGTTTTGAGCCACCTGCATCCAGTGGTATTCCGCGATCTTACCAGGTAGCAGATCCACCTTGTGGGGAGTCTGCCCACGCCAAGCCTTCCGGGACGCGGGGACTGGAGAACCGTTACGCCCTAATGGATATCGGTTTGGCGTGCAATTTGCCCACTGCAACCTTAGTGAAGCAATCCATAGGGCATTACCGGTTACTTTGGTTCTGTTGCCAATATTATTATTTTTAACAAAGGTGATGACGAGCAGACGGATTACCTGATGGTAAGCAATTACCGTCGCCCATGGGCACCCGCAACACCAGGGGAGTCATTAGCGCGTTGCCGGCGTTTAATGAGGGTTGGAGCTCAGCGAACCTTACTCACCATCAGGAACACAGCACTACATACCTGAAAGGTAGCAGTGCTATTATGGCTGTGGTCTTCTGTAAGGAGGAGGTACTTCCCCAGTTGGGCTTCTCCAGACTCAAGCGTGATGGTACTTCGCTGTGCTCTACCTCTCATTGTTGGACGTAGTTTAAAAACATACCCGGTTCTCAAATAATTCCTGATACGATCGCGACGAGTCCTCCTTAGCGGAGGACTAGGTCGATTTGTGTAAGATTGTCCCAAAAAAAGGCGACGTGCTTTGGCTAATATGATGCTGATGTTCCGATTAATATGGTTGAGTGTACCAGTGAGATGGGTTCCTAGAGAACAGCTAGTAATAATATTCTGCTAGGAATACCTTTTAAGTAATTTAGGAAGCCGCTAACAAATCCGATCCTAACTTCTCCTATTAAAGTTTGCATACAACTTACTACATAGTATTAGATACTACATGCTTACAACTATTTATAGTTACCAAAGTTGTACGGTTATGTAATACGGGTTTGAAATAAGTCGATAATATCTACTCCTTATCATCATCATCATCTCTACCATAAGGCGTCCACTGCTGAACATAGGCCTCCCACTTGGACATCCACATGTACCGATTGGAAGCGACCTGCATCCGTCTTCTGGCGACCTTAATGAGGTCGTCTGTCCATCTTGACGTCCTACGCTGCGCTTGCTAGTCCGTGGTCTCCACTCGAGCACTTTTCGACCCCATCTGCCGTCATCCCTGCGTGCAATGTAGCCTGCCTTCTACATGTACCAGTTGGAAGCGATTTGCATCCAGCGTCTTCCGGCGACCTAAATGAGGTCGTCTATCCATCCAGTGGGTGGACGTCCTATGCTGCGCTTGCCGTCTGCCGTCTTTTCTGCGTGCAATGTGGCCTGCCTATTGCCACTCCAGCTTGCTAGCCCGGTGGGCTATGTCGGTGACTTTAGTTCGCCTACGGATCTCTTCATTTCTGAGTCGATCACGTAGATAAACTCCTCGTATAAGTAAAGTATTTATGTTTCATTCATCATTTCAGAAATGTCATCCACTGTATAAAGAGCATGTTCAGATCTTTATGACCTCTATAGCTCCGATATATCAGATGCCTATTTGTAACACTTATTAAAAAAACTATATTTTACAGTTGCCATCAGATATATCGGAGCTGTGGAGGTGCTCACAAAGATGTGAACAACGCCTCTATTTTCAAGGCGATAAGGTGCTTGTTCAGATATATGTGACCACCTTCGGAGCTCCGATATATCCGATGGTAATGTACAATGTAAAAAACTTAGATTTATCGAGAATTTCGTTTTGTTTAAAAACATTTGTTTGTATACTAACAAATTCCAACTTTTTCAATTACAATTTGTTTGCGTATCCAATTACGCTTTTAGATTTCTAGACTGAAAAAGTTTAGGTGTTTGCTAAAAATTTGATTTTGAAACAGTTTCAAAAAGTAAAATACACAAAAATCTAAAATATTTTGTCATCGACTGATTCAGTTAACTAATTGGATTGGACTAACTAACCAAAATATTAGTCTTTACTTTTATTTTAGTCGGATATAACGATTGTGGGCCACAACGTGTGGTCTGTAATAGAAGCAATAACTTTAGGGATCGCTTCTACACCACGAACGTAGCAAAATTAGTTTTGCAACTTTAAAAAATTGTATAATTTATTACTTGAGATTTTTTCGAACCAATTAAATATGGATATCATTCAATATTCTAGTTGACGTTTACTGTCAGCCTCACTCCATAGTTTTCAGAATACTTTGCTTATTTCGTGCATACATTACGTGTTTCATGAATATTTAGTAAACTATATGTTATTTCCAAAAGTCGTAGAACAAATGTACAGACCATATCCGATACTGTAACAGGTATCATGTATCATGTATGTATCAGGTGTTTTCTGTAATAATAGCAATAACTTTAGGCATCGCCTGTACACCACAAACGTAGCAACATTTGTTCTACGACTCAAAAACTCAAAACTTAAAAGTTTAAGTAGGCCACAACGGCACTTTAACACGTCGGGTATATAAAAAGTATAAGAGAAAAATATAAACTACACCGGTTTTAACCCTACACCTCTGATCCGAGAAGCATTTTGACTTTTATCACCGGCAAAAAACTCGGAGGGACTTATTTTTTCAAAACAATATTACAAAAAAAATGTTGGTAAGGTATTGTCCTTTAGTCTGTACACAATTACGTCCCGTCTACCTTTGACTCACGTTTCACCGGCCCGCGTCCGAGCCGAGGTAACCGTCACGACATTTTGTATGGAATGAATCACGTGACCACCGAGCTGCCCGAGCCACTCGGTCCGGACACGGGCCGGTCGTGCGACGGCCGTTACAGCTATGTAGGCTCTGCTCGGCCCGGTGATGGGCAGGCGACGTGATGCCCAATATCGACGGGCGTGTGATGATCGTCTCGCAACAAATGGCTGGATGGAACGACGCTCGTGTTAATGTCAATATTCGAGTGTCGGGCCGCTCGTGCCCGGGCCGCCCCGGTGGGTCGACGGTCGGCTCGGGCTCGTGAAGTCGACGTATAGGAAGGGCGACAGTGTATCGTGAGTCATCCTAAGTCGTTCTGAGTTGACGAGGTGATTTATTCTTACAACAGAAAACTTTTAACCGCCAATGATATATTCTTCAATAAAAATTTACGTGGCATATTTATGAGCGAAATAACCAATTTACTGCACTCATTAAAGTCATAATGGCTTCAGGGGCGCGGTAATTAAAAACTGGCTAAGAGTTTGACCCAAAAATGAAGGCCAGGGTCATTAAAATTATACCGTTTTGCACTAATGCGCAAAATTTTAGTAATTATTAAAGTTTAGTAATTTTTTTTTTTTTTGTAATTTGTTTTGCTTGTTTTTTAAGTAGTACCTAATACTACTATATAAATTAAATAATATTAAACATATACTTAAGAAAAAGTGTCGAGTATCTCCGACACCCGAGACAGAATAATTATAAATAAAATAAAAGGTATAAATAAAATAAATTATTTTATCTTATTTTTATAAATAAATTTATAAATAAAATAAATTACTTTATCTTTTTTTTGTTTGAATTCTTCTACGTATTCTAATGCCCTCCTAATGCGGACTGCTAAAGAATAGAATTCACTCCCTTCGTCTGTGTTCTCGGAAAGATAATTTGGGTATTTTCAAGGTAAGAGTGAAGGCTGTTACTGAACCAGCGTGCTACACTCTCGACCTCGACACTTACCATCAGGTGTGACTGAGGTCGAACGCTAGTCAGTCGTGTATAAAAAAAAAATCGTGAGTTTAAAGCGTAATTCTGGATATATTATAATATTTTCTGACCCGTTCGATCCGTTTCACTCCCAGTATGCTATGCTCCATGGCTCGTTGGCAAACCTTCAATTTGGTCCTTTGTGCCTCCGTGACTGACCATCATGTTTGCCTTATGTTAAGACAGGCTGTACCCTTACCATGAGTTGTGACATTGACATTTTCGATAACGAGCATCAAGTTTACTATCTGTGCATCTCGTTCGCACTGAAATAGTACAAGCGAGATGCAGAGATAGTAAAGTCGATACTCGTTATCGAAAACCTCAATGTCACAACTCATGGTAAGGGTACAGGATACACATATCGACGAGTTTCCGTTTGAGGGTTAAATTCGATTTAATGTATTTACTAAAGTATAGTTTTGTTGTATGTCCATAATTAAACATTCTATTACCAATCGTTAGAATTAGAAGGTACAATAACCACAAGGTATTTAACTCGTAATATACTGTTATCTTAAGTAGCATCAAATCTTGGAAGACTAAACATAAGTTTCTAACTCCAATCTATGTGGCAATTCTGTCCACAGTTGCAACATAAATTGTAACTTCTAACGTCTAAATATTATATCCAGTATTACGCTTTAAACTTATATTTTTATACAAGACTGACCAGCGTTTGACCTCAGTCACACCTGAAGTGTCAACGAGGTCGAGGGTGTAGCACGCTGGTTCAGTAACAGCTTGAACTTGAAAAGAGCCAAGTTATATCTTTCCGGGAATACAGACGAAGGGAGCGAATTCCATTCCTTAGCAGTCCGCATTAGGAAGGTAGAAGCGAATCGCTTCGTGCGAATAAATGAAATATTCCCAACGTAAGGATGAAACCGTTCCCCTCGTCTGGACATCCGGTGGTGGAACGCAGATGACGGAATTAAATCGTGTAATTCCTCTGCACACTGTCCAAAACTTGTCCTGTAAAACACAGACATACTAGCAACCCTTTTTTTTGTCGCTGGACAATGCATTTACACATAAGGGCCTGGGGTAGGCCCATGATGGTAGTGAGGGGGTATGTGGGACTCTCTCCTCGCTGCTCCTCTTGCTAGCCAAGAGGAGGGGAGGAGAATACCCACTAAAAACCGAGCGGCGTCGTCCGCATTGCCGTTAGGAGTAGTTGCCACTGGATCACGATCGCTTGACGGTGACACTCCCCGGGATACTAGCAGCCCTGCGACGGTGCTCAAGGCTCTGTAACCTTACACTCACTAATTCAGGATCGCCAATGAGTCTGCGAGCTCGGTGCTCTATTGAATCCAACGCGGCCATCTTGGCAGACCCGTCTCAAAATTGGCAACACACACATAATTACAAATTAAACTGTATAGTCAGCGTCATATAGTTAGTTGCAGATTTCGATTTCATCTCCTCCCGCGGGTGTCGTTAGAGGCGACAAAGGGAAAAATCCTTCGGACGGGCAGCAGCGTCCGTCAGAACCTAATCTACAGCTACTGCGGTCGCCAACCCGCCTGCCAAGCGTGGTGATGGCAAATATCCCCAAGATGATACAAGTCATATTTGTCTGGCCTATGTCCAGCAGTGGACTGCATACGGCTGAAATGTATGTAATGTATGATGTAAAATAGTACATTTCGATACTAGTTAAAAAAATTTTTTTTTTCGACGAGGGTGAAAGTTGGAGCCCTAGTGAAACGAGGGTGACAATCACCCGAGTCTTAAAGAAGTTTTTACACGAGTATCGAACCCAATTTTTCATAACAAGTGCCTTAAAAAGTGAAATTTACGCACGCGAGGCGTGCGCAAAGTGCACTTTTTACGCACTAGTTAGGAAAAATAACTTTTCTTAGTATTATTGTACTGTCGATAACATATTTATACACCGTGTAATACTTATAGCGATGAACTAACAACAGCAATAAGCGAATACGGCCCCGGTTCGTTATTAAAATGTACATTGTTTATGGCCCTGGAAGCCACAGGGGACAGTGGGGAGGGCAGCCTGAGTGGTTAGAAAAATCGCGCCTTTTTACAAGCTTTCATTTAACTTGCAATGTTTATATGTTTATATCTTGCAACTGATTGAAAAGCTGTTACCCTCTATATTGAGATAAAATGTCCATGTGACTATAATGATTGAAATTCTTATATCTTTGTTAATAAGGCAAACTTATAATGTAATTATTTTTTATGAAATAAAATAAACTAAATGAACACTTATGAAAGTTGGGTGACAATATAATATTATGGTACCATGATCTAATCTGATGCAGGCACCAGAAGGGAATAGCAACTCCTGACATACAAAAAGATAAACCCGTGGCGTTTAGGCTTGTTAGAACTCGATGAATAGTTAATGATTGTGCAAAAAAAGTATAATCGGCAATACAAGATTGTACCAAAAAAAATTTTTTTGAAAACAGGTCTGGCCTAGTGGGACCCTGCCTACGAAGCCGTTGCACGTTGGTTCTTGGTTCAAATCTCAGTAAAGGCATTTGTTTGTCTGATGATTACAGATATTTGTTCTTTAGTATAGAGGTATTTGTTCTTTTAACTAAACAAAGTATTTAACTACATAAAAATGGGTCGGTTGGTTTAAGTCTGCGGTGCCACAGTCACACATACTTATAAGACTTCTCTTTTTGCGTCGGGCAGTTAAATAAGTACCTCTAAAAATAAGCCAATGCCATCCAAATGCATTTAGTATATTAATTTATGCAACAGTTATATGATAAGGGATCTTAAGTTCTGAGGGTCGTAGTTCTAAAATGAGGCTTAGTAGAGTTTTGTAATAACAGACATGAGGATTTTAAGATCTTTATATATAAGTTATTTTTCTATGACTGCACATACTCGTAACAGGATTAATAGGAGTAGAACAATGAAATATCACAAAAGAGTAAGTTCATATAAATATTTTATAATTACACAATAAAACAAAGTAAAATGCAAAAGAAATACTTCAGATGTTATTTCCAGCGCTTCCTTTCAAATATTTATAATTAAAAAATGAATTTGTAATAATTATTTTCAACAAATACCAGACATCAACACGCTACCTGGAAGTTTAAAAAGCCGCCATTTATAAAGAACAGTTGTATAATATGTATTGTGTGACTGCCAGCAGAGGCTCTAGTGTAAGTTTCTTTTGACGTAAAAAACGTTTACGAACGCGTAAGTGATAATGTTATTTATACGGGAAACGCAAACGCGCTCGTGATGTAAAGTTACGTTAAAAACTTACACTCAGGGCTTAGACCTAGCAGTTGTATATAGAACCCTCGGCGCCCTCCCTAACATGTACTGAGTTAAGATACCGTTAACATGTACTGAGTTAAGTTATGCCAATTACATAGCTGATAGCTATTAGATATTGAAGTAATGGAGAAATAGATCATTTTGACATGTCAACGCGAATGGGCGTTATAATTGAAATGTAAAGGCTGAACTATCTGCTGGCCGGTAGCCAAGAGCAAACATTCCGTGTCTAGACGCCGAACTCTTTAATAATAAACTATCATTTCTATGAATCCTAATCCGAGGATCTTCATCTTTGATGAATCTTTCATTTATATAGTTTCTATATAGAGTGGCTCCTGCGTATTTTTAGGATTAAAACATTTTAGTTTCCACCACCGGACGTCCATTGTATTTTCATCCTTACATTGTATTTTTTTTTTTTTATGACATAGGCGGCAAACGAGCAGACGGATTGCCTGGTGATAAGCAATTACCGTCGCCCATAGGCACCCGCAACACCAGATGAGTCACAAGCACGTTGCCGGCCTTTAAGGGGGGTTGGAGCTCTGGGAACCTTACCATCAGGAACACAACGCTACAGACCTGAAAGGTAGCAGTGCTATTATGGCTGTGGTCTTCTGTAAGGAAGAGGTACTTCCCCAGTTGGGCTGCTCCAGATTCAAGCGTGATGGTCATCGCTGTGCCCTACCTCTCATTGTTGGACGTAGTTTAAGGACATACCCTGGTCCAAAAAAAATAATGAATATACCATTCATTTGTACGAAGCGATTTGCTTCTACCTTCCTAATGCGGACTGCTAAGGAATGGAATTCGCTCCCTTCGTCTGTATTCCCGGAGAGTTATTTGGATCTTTTCAAGGCAAGAGTGAATAGGGTGTTACTGAACCAGCGTGCTACACCCTCGACCTCGTCGACACTTACCATCAAGTGCGACTGAGGTCAAACGCTGGTCAGTCTTGTATAAAAAAAACATCCTAATACAAGGATCTTAAATTTTTGATGAATGCATTTATGTAGTGTCAATACAGCGTGCTGCTTGCGTTTTAGGATTAGAACAATTTTGTCTGTTTCTTGCGTCTTGCGATTTGCGATTTTTGTGTCTTGCGATTTAAAAAAAGTCATATATTCCTCTTAAATATTGTTTGTCATAACATTAATAATGGAATATTCTACGAGATTACTGAAATAATTAATAAAACGTAAGCAAAATTTACCGTTACATTTCTTATCTTAAAATAGAGATGTAAAAGAGCCTAGGCTCGATTCTACACACTTAACTGATCTAATTTTGTTTTGTGATGTCAAAAATACGAATTGTATGGACAACTATAAGACCCCCCAAGTTAAATCGAAGTCAGTGTATCAAAAAATGCGATATTCGTCTATTGATCTCGTGGTACGAGGGCGACATTACCATTTATAATAAATAATAAATAAATATTTCGGACATTCTTACACAAATCGACCTAGTCCCACGGTAAGCTCAATAAGGCTTGTGTTGTAGATACTAGACGACGATATTATATAATAAATAGATACATATAAATACTTAAATACATAGAAAACACCCATGACTCAGGAACAAATATCTGTGCTCATCACACAAATAAATGCCCTGACTGGGAATCGAACCCAGTACCTCCGGCTTCATAGGCAGGGTCACTACCCACTAGGCCAGACCGGTCGTCAAAATTTTTTTGTGTGGTTTCTACTTAGAATCATGAGTACTTTCGAGCCTGATAGGAGAAAAAAAGGATCCCAAGTTTTCTTATCCCATTCCGTTACTAATTTTCATGCATTTCATATGCCGGTAACGGAACGGAAAAAAAAAATTTGAGACACATTTTTCCTCATATCAGGCTGGAAAGAACTTTATGAGAGGTAGGGCACAGCGATGACCATCACGCATGAATCTGGGGCAGCCCAACTGGGGAAGTACCTACTCCTTACAGAAAACCACAGCCATAATAGCACTGCTACCTTTCAGGTATGTAGTGTTGTGTTCCTGATGGTGAATAAGGTTCCCAGAGCTCCAACCCCCCTTAAAGGCCGGCAACGCGCTTGTGACTCCCCTGGTGTTGCGGGTACCCATGGGCGACGGTAATTACTTATCACCAGGCAATCCGTCTGCTCGTTTGCCTCCTATGTCATAAAAAAATAAAAAATAAAACTCATGATTCTAAGTAGAAAGCACAAAAAAATCTAAAAAAAAGAAAAGTTAAGTGTACAACTTAAAATAAAATGGCCCAATAAAGCCCGCATTCGCCTCCACTATACAGGAAAGCTTATATCTAATCGAGCACAAGCCTTTACTTCACTAACTGCGGTATTCTCGGAGGTAGAGTCTGCATTTCCGACACTACATCGCGCCATATTCCGCTTTACCAACTTGGCAGTAACTCTACCTTGCGGGGCCGTTGACAACCGCCCTTAGACTTCGCTTTGCGAAACTAAGAACAAATCAAATTATTTATATACTTCTTGATCGGAACACTCTTGACAAAACGGTCATCACTACCATTAGAAGTCTCCCTTTGTGACACGTTTGACGGTTTTAATTATCATTAAATATTAATGTAATCATCCCCATCTCCTCCCACGGGGGTTATAAGGAGGCGACAAAGGGAAAAAACCAACGGATGGGCAGCAGCGTCCGTCGAAAGCGAATGTATATCTGCGTCAGTCAAGTGTGGTAACTAACCACCAAGATCATACAAGTCATATTTGGGGGAAGCTTATGGCTGATATGAAGATGATGATGATAAATAAAAATATATTTAATTTATTTACTATATAAATTATAAATCGAATACAGCGCTGTTAGCCTAGTGGTAAGGGCTTGCGACTTGCAAACCAGAGATCGCAGGTTCGAACCCAGGCTCGTACCAATGAGTTTTTCGAAATGTATGTACAAAATATCATTTGATATTTACCAGTCGCTTTTCGGTGAAAGAATACATCGCGAGGAAACCGGACTAATCCCAAGTTTACCCTCTTGGTTAGAAGGTCAGATGGCAGTCGCTTTCGTAAAACTAGTGCCTACGCCAAATCCTGGGATTAGTTGCCAAGCGGATCCCAGGCTCCTATGAGCCGTGGCAAATGCCAGGATAATGCGAGGAAGATGATAAATTATAAATCGAAATCCACGTCACATTTTCATAAGTCTATTTTAATTCATAAAACTTTTTGACTTTAAAACTCCAAATCGACCGATAAACGTGTAGACATCTTAAAGTGCGACTTTTCTTGTTTATTTTTGTACGTATATATTTCAAACATTATTTATTCTCCTCTTCCCATTACTCAGTATTAACACTTTCAATATGGCGCCAGTGATACGGTGATAGTAATATCAAGCAATATGGCGACGGCGTCTTGCATGCACCGTCTATGGAAGTGATCTGTGGCGACCTACTTGCTGAACTTTGATTAAGCCAGACATTCACTATTCCAGTTTGTAGCATTTGTTTTGCTGACAGGGCAAATTCAATTTCAATTTTTCAATTGCTAAAAAAAAATATGTTTTTTTCCGTACACGGAACAATGGAGTTCCGGACATTTGGGAGGCGTACGCGGAACCGGACTGAGGCAACGCGCAGAGGCCCTTTCGACAATTTCATGAAATGTGAAGGGTACACTAAGCGGATATTGCCCCTGTCCATATCATGGTACGCTCACAGAGACATCTCCCGCCATGGTGTAAGGATTTAATAAAATCTAGAATGTACTAAGCTATTGGGTGGAAAGGATGGACTAGCTACTGGCCTTTTATATATTTATTATTTGAACTAGCAACAAAAAGTAAAACTTTGAAAGAAAAATATAGTTTTTTTAAGAAAACACACAAGAATTCCGAGCTCGTGAGGTGATATTTTTCCATACAAGACTGACCAGCGTTTGACCTCAGTCGCACCTGATGGTAAGTGTTGACGAGGTCGAGGGTGTAGCACGCTGGTTCAGAAACAGCCTCACTCTTGCCTTAAAAAGACCCAAATTATATATTTCCGGGAATACAGACGAAAGGAGCGAATTTCATTCCTTAGCAGTCCGCATTAGGAAGGTAGAAGCGAATCGCTTCGTGCGAATGAATGGATAGATACTCATAGTGAAGTTCAATTATATCGATACGACCTAATCTCCAAAATATGTATACATACATGCCTTACTATTTAGACAATAATGTGCATGTATACATATTTTGGCACTACGAACGTGTTGATATATTTAACCTTTGTACTTTTACAGGGAAAAAGTGAGTTGAGCAATTTAGGTCATATTTTTAATGTAAATTTCATTATATTACATGTTACGTGAAAATGTTATTTTTGGGTAAAAAAACTAATTACCTAAGTGTGTATTTGTGCGTATTTAGACTTAATTTTTAATTAAAATAATGTATATTTAAGCTTCATAAAAGAGATTTTATCTTAGTTTAGTGTTAATTATAAAACAATATTTTGAAACATTCTCATACAATTCACGCACACACATAAATCCCATTGCAAAAAAATATAATTCATTGCCAAAGGTGGCAAGCGAGCAGACGGGTTGTCTGATGGTAAGCAATTACCGTCGGCCATGGGCACCCGCAACACTAGGGCGCATTGCCGGCCTTCAAGGAGGGTTGGAGCTATGGGAACCTTACTCACCATCAAGAACACAACACTACATACCTGAAAGGTAGCAGTGCTATTATGGCTGTGGTCTTCTGTAAGGAGGCGGTACTTCCCCAGTCGGGCTTCTCCGGACTCAAGCGTGATGGTACTTCGCTGTGCCCTACCTCTCTTTGTTAAACGTAGTTTAAGAACATACCCGCGTCGAAGTCTTGTACTAAACAGAGGCTCATTAACTGAATTCATGAGGTTAATTCCGTTCACGTCTCCTGAATCACCCTGTATACTTATTAAGTAACAAGAGCCTAACAAAACCCAAAT
Organism: Grapholita molesta; assembly: GCA_022674325.2. Classification (NCBI taxonomy): domain Eukaryota; kingdom Metazoa; phylum Arthropoda; class Insecta; order Lepidoptera; family Tortricidae; genus Grapholita; species Grapholita molesta. Next base: position 841,830 of record CP053141.2, on the reverse strand, counting down.
TTCACGCCAACGTAATCGTCTTTGAACTTGGTTCTTGACGCAAAATCTTAATCACATTTTCGTTTGATATTAAACTTAGTTTATGCTATCCTATTTCTGTTTAAATTTGATACTGTATAACGCTTGTTTTGTTTAAAAAATGATGAAAATGAAAATGAAAATGAAAAATATTTTATTTCTTTTTCTTAAAATATAAATAACAATAAGGTTGATGATTTAATATAACATCTATGGCCAGTTGGATATTACTTATTTTGTGTAGTCATTATAAACATTTTATATATTTATGATTTATGAGAGGTAGGGCACACCGAAGTACCATTAAGCTAAACTGGGGAAGTACCTCCTCATTATAGTGGACCGCAGCCATAATAGCACTGCTACCTTTCAGGTATGTAGTGTTGTGTTCCTGATGGTAAGGTTCCCAGAGCTCCAACCCCCCTTAAAGGCCGGTAACGGGCTTGTGACTTCCTTGGTGTTGCGGGTGCCTATGGGCGACGGTGATTGCTTACCATCAGGCAATGCGTCTGCTCATTTGCCACCTTTGTTATATAAAAAAAAGTTGGTTTACTCACGTCTATTTAGTCACTCGTAAAGTAATTATAAACATTGAGAATACAGTAAAAAGTTTGCGTTAGAATATTTAAACAGACAAGCAGGCTTATCAAGGCAAGAGTGAATAGGCTGTCACTGAAGCAGCGTGCTACACCCTCAACCTCGACACTTACCATCATGTCATACTCTGGTCAATAAAAAAAAAACATGTTACTATCATAATTTATCTGTATATAAATATAAACGTGAAAGTCCTGACTGACTGATCTACACCCAGCCGAAACCGCTTAACCTAGATAGCTGATTTATTCGCAATAGGTAGTTTATATAAGCACCCACTAAGGAATTTTTGGAAATTCTACCATTTAAAGTGTAAAAAAGGGGTTGAAAGTGTGTATAGGGATTGTGTAAAATTTAAAGACTTGAAATTTTGTGTAAACACTCATTATTTATGTACAAGAAAAAAGATTTCAGCGATTTTTGAAATTCATCCTCTAAGGGGTCAAAACAGGGTTATTCTGCGCGTGCGAAGCCGCGGGCAAAAGTTAGTAAGCATATAATCAGTGACAATTAATCAGGATAATGGTAAGTGTGGTTATGTGAAAATTTGCTCAAAAGAGTCACGATTTTTTCCATCTTTTTACTTGTGCTATCAATGGAAGTTATGATTGAATTCAAGTCGGTCGTATTAATAAATAAGGAAAGTAAAATATAATATTGTATTTACAAGAAAGTCTTCATTGAGCGGAACAGGGGTATGTTTTTAAAATAACGGGCGTATGTCCCAGCCTTCGTAATGTGGAGCCGAGAGGGAGATGAAAAATAGAGAAAAAATAAACGAAGAGAAACAAACAGACAAGAGAATGAGACAGTCGTAGAGTGACTAGAAATGGACAGACAAATAGATAATAATGAAAAACAGACAGATAGAGAGCGAAGAGAAGCCAAGAGAATAATACAGACGGAGAGCGACTACAGACTAACAGACAGACAGACCCAGACAGATTGAAAGCGAAGAGACAGGAAGAATATACAGACAGAAAGTCAAGAGATTTAGACAGGCGGAGAGCGACTAGAAACAGGTAGACAGATGGAGAGCAATGGAAAATAGACATATGAAAAGCGAAGAGAGACAGATAGAAAACCAAGAAAATCAGACAGATGGACAGCGACGAGAATCAGACAGACAGATATAATGCTAAAAGTGACATACAAGTGGAAATTGTTGAGAAACAGACATCGAAAGCGAGATAAACCTATCAGATATAAAGCGAAAAGAAACAGAATACAAAACTTTGCAAAATAGACAGACATACAGACAGAGATGAGACAGACAGACAGAGAGCAAACCTGAAAGTTCCCAATACGTTTCCAACCCATTAGGTTATAAAAAAAATCCTGGGATACATTATTCTATTTTATCTGTAAGTATAAAATATTACCTCTTTATTTACGATTCAAATAAAAACTATCTGTCACTATAATTCGCCAAGTTATCGTATTTTCTTTTTCACTGACTATTTCTTTATATCCCTCAAATATTCAATCCTTACCACTTACTTTTACTTCAATCTAAATGAAACCGTATTTCTTGTAACTTAGAGCTCAATTTACTACAGGAATATCTTTATCGGACTTAACATCAAGGCACTACGCATATCAATTTACGCAACTGAAATTCATCTTTCTGTCTAATATATAAAGTCTAAATTTGAATGAATCTTCATTCATTGTGATATCGCATTTGAAGGCAGGTCAAAGGCAATCCTAACGGGATGATATATGTTTTACTGGGAACTGAAATGTCTTAAGTTCAATGAGAATATGATGCCATTTTAATATTTAAGTTGTTGAGAATAATGATGATAATCGTATGAAAAAAGTTTTCTTTGTAATTAAAGGAGTACATCTAATAATGTTGTGTTGTATTTCCTTAAGGCTCTTATTAAGGAGACTTAGAATGATATTTTTTTTATGAAATTAGGAGGCAAATGAGAAGACGAGTCACCTAAGGGTAAGAATACCGCCGTCCCTGGACACGGGCGCCAGCCTTTAAGATAGGAGTACGCTTTTTTTTGAAGATATGAGGATCGTAGTGGGTGACGGTAAATGCTTACCATCAGGCAATCCGTCTGTACGTTTGCCACCTTTGTCATACTCGAACAAAAAATTGTTAGTAATTGTGTTAGCAAATCCTATGACTGGTTTATTTCTCCGTACTTACTTTACGCACTGACCTGATACAGTCGCCACCAGATATATCGGAGCTGTGGTCACAAATATCTGAACGCCTCTATTGTCCAGGCGATAAGTGCATGTTCAGATATTTGTGACCACAGCTCCGATAGATCTAGTAGCGAATGCACTTCGGACATCGTAGTTCAAAAATTTCGAGGACTTTTTTACTCCAATTAAGGCGTCATGCGAGTGACAGAGACTATTGTCTTCAAAACTTACGATTATCGAACGCTGAATACTTGAAGGGCTTGCTGAAAAAAACATAAATGCCCTTTGAACTTAAATGTCTATGTAGTTGTGCAGAGAATTAATATGGAACTTACGTCAACATTTGAATATAGAACGTCGACATGCGTGTACACACGTTACTACTACACAGGCCAGGTGCTTTAGCTATGTTTTTTACCTATTAACTGAAGCACCATGTCTATGTAGTTGTGCAGATAATTAATATGGAAGTTACGTCAACATTTGAATATAGAACGCCGACATGCGTGTACATACGTTACTACTACATACTTAGGACAAGTTGTTTAGCTAAGTATTTCGCCTATAGAGGTGAATGGTGAATTTTGCTATATAATCCTTTTGAATGATGTTTCAATCATTTAAATAGAAATCAGTGAGTTTCTAATACTTATTTGAATTATATCAAAATTAAATCCTCAAAGGGTTCGTGGTGGCTCCAAATCAACTGAGTGCAATCAGATATTTGGGTTCCGGTAGAAGTTTTATTTATATTTTTGTAATTTATCATTATCATTATTTTTGTACCCGGGTATCCTTAAACTACGTCCAACAATGAGAGATAGGGCACAGCGAAGTACCATCACGCTTGAGTTTGGAGAAGCCCAACTGGGGAAGTACCTCCTCCTTATACCAGACCACAGCTATAATAGCAATGCTACCTTTCAGGCATGTAGTCTTGTGTTCCTGATGGTGAGTAAGGTGGCCAGAGCTCCAACCCCCCTTAAACGCGCTTATGTTGCAGGTACACATGGGCGACGGTAATTGCTTACCATCAGGCAATCCGTCAGCTCGTTTGCCAACTTTTGTCATTAAAAAAAATCATTATCGCTTCTACAGGGAGACATCCACTGGCTTCGCTCTCACACGGACAAGAACACAAAATGACTACATCAGTTTATAGTCGTAGTCCATAACTCAAAATGACCAAAACACAAAATGACTACAACACAATTAGTCATTAACGAAAAATAGGTAGGTTTAGGTTATGTTTGTTTTGTATCGTCAGGGCCAGAGCACCCAAAAATAGGAGCTCCTTAGTGTTTGTAATAATTGTCGACCGGTCTGGCCTAGTGGGTAGGTCAAGGCATTTATTGGTGTGCTGAGCACAGATATTTGTTTCTGAGTCATGGGTGTTTTCTATGTATTTAAGTATTTACATGTATATATCTATTATATATATCGTCGTCTAGTACCAACAACACAAGCCTTACTGAGCTTACCGTAGGATACCGATTTGTGTATGATTGTCCCGAAATATTTATTTATTGTGTTATTTGTATGATAGTAATTTTGTGTTTGACTTATGGACTATGAGCCGATGTAGTAGTTTTGTATTCTAGTAAGACTAGCCTCACTGCTGGACTTAGAAATCTTCTATAGGATGGGAAGATATGATATCCATACTAATGCTATAAATGCAAAAGTGTGTCTGTTTGTTTGTCCGTCTTTCACGGCGAAACGGAACCACGAATTGACGTGATATTTTAGTTGAGGTAGTTGAAGGGCTCGAGAGTGACATAGGCTACTTTATCCAGAGGGAAAACATCTCATTCCCACGGGAAGACTAAATTTGTTACATTTTCCTTTAACCATGGCGAATCCGCGGGCATCATCTAGTAAGTCATATTTGGAAGAGGCCTATGTCCAGCAATGTGCGATATACAGCTGAAATGGTGATGGAAGTATTGTAACTTTTATAAATAAATAAATAATAATTACAGTACATTATTACACAAATTGACTGAGCCCCACGGTAAGCTCAAGAAGGCTTATGGGTACTCAACCAACGATATATATAATATACAAATACTTAAATACATAGAAAATACCTATGACTCACGAACAAATATCTGTGCTCATCACAAATAAATTGAACCCAAGACCATCGGCTTCATAGGCAGGGTCACTACCCACTAAGCCAAACCTATCGTCGATACCTTAGATGTTAATTTGTTATATTGTGGAAACTTATTCCACAATGTTTTTTTTTTAAATAGAACCCTTTGTGAAAATAAGCTTATTCAGACATCAAATACTTTTGTTCGTGTTTTTTCCTTAAAGAACCCGCTTCTCCCCAAACATAAAATACTTTACCATAATTCCCGCAGCTTTGAAATCTAAAGGCTTAAATATTTCAACTGCAGAATATTTCTGGAATTCACTCGGAAATATTTTTTGGTGTAAAAATTTTACGAAATTTTTTGTCGAAAATAAATTGACTTTATAAAAATCTGGAAGGATTATTCGCTTTCGACTAGGTACCTAAAATGTTACGTATTTTTCGGAATACACGTGAAAACTGAAATTGAATTTTTTGCTTAGAAATAAATGACATGTCTTAGTGGGTAGCTCCTGAGTTCAAATCAAAGTCTGGGCATTTATTTGTGTGATGAGCGCAGATATTTGTTTCGGAGTCATGTGTGTTTTCTATGTATTTATATGCATCTATCTATAATAAATATATTTTTTCTCTTTTACTCTAATTAACGCGTCATGATAGAGACTGAGACAAATTGTCCGAAATTTACGAATATTGTTTTTCGTGGTAGCACCGTTGAGCAGGCGCAGTACTTAGAACGTAAATCGGACCACGGATATCGTCATTTATTTGTAATTTATAATCTGTCAGTCAATGTCAACGTCAGTGTCAATTTAATATTTTATTATCTGTGTGCAATATCTATCTATTATATAATATATATCGACGTCTTACTACAACACAAGCCTTACTGAGCTTACCGTAGGACTAGGTCGATTAGTTTAAGATTGTCCCGAAATATTTTTTTTTTAACTTTCACGGAACAATGACATTTTTTTAAGCCGCAATTTGCTTATTTATTAGACAATATTGAAAGTAAAGGGGTAAGGAGATAACTATCAGTAGAATATAATGATTAGTTTCGGCGGCCATTTTGTAGGTACTGGGAAGTGTATGTACAGTCGCCATCAGATATATCGGAGCTGTGGAGGTGGTCACAAATATCTGAACAACGCCTCTATTGTCAAGGCGATAAAGTGCATGTTCAGATGTTTGTGACCACCTCCACAGCTCCGATATATCTGATGGCGACTGTACTACATATGTGAATACTACGCAATAAAATCCGTTATAAAGAGCGCAGTTTTCAGCATTCATGAAAATCACTGCCTTCTAAAACTCTAATGGCCCCTCACGTCGCGGCTGAGTGCCCAACAAGTGCCAGCGAAGTGCCAGCGGAGTGCCAACGAGTGCCAAAGAGGGCCAGTGATTTTGAAAGCTCTAAGTTTTACATTCCTACCATTTTGTGTTTATGTTCTATCCTCACACATAACATAAACCCTGTATGATGTGTTTAAAAACAGCAAATAACGACCGATATAATGGTATGAACTATGACTTTTGATGACCGGTCTGGCCTAGTGGGTAGTGACCCTGCCTATGAAGCCGATCGTCCTGGGTTCGAATCCCAGTCAGGGCATTTATTTTTGTGATGAGCACAGATATTTGTTCCTACGTCATGGGTGTTTTCTATGTACTTAATTATTTATATGTATATATTTATTATATATATCGACGTTTAGTACCTGCAACACAAGCCTTACTGAGCTTACCGTAGGACTAGGTCGATTTGTGTAAGATTGTCCCGAAATATGTATTTGTTATTATTTACTATTTTCGATATTTAAATCGAAAGAAATTCAGAAAAAAATAAATAAATGCGGGATTTGAACCTACAACCACTGGATCACTATCCCAGTGCACTACCAATTGTGCTATTTGAGTATCGCTTAGACTTATTAAATGTTTCTATCTTATCCTTCGTGGTATACGTCATCATAGGTAACGTGTAGACACATCTACCGCAAGCGTATTGAACACTTAGCGGCATCAAAGTCTCAATTTTCATTACGAATTCAACGATAACAATATGCTACCCCCTATCTATTTTTTTTACTAAGGTACACTGTTATTACAACTTATTTTTTATCTGTGCAAATGTCATCATTGCTTCATTACTCGTATATAATAATTGATATAATAATGGCATTCAAATTTTGAACATCTCTGCAAATAATATATTTTGATTTTCGAACGACTCTGAACAACAAAGCAATTTGTTACCTACTTACTATAGAAACGATATGAGAATCGAATCCGATTTGAGTCTGAATTAAAAAAAAAAAACAATTGTTACTTGTACAAAAAAGTCATTCGCCGACATTAGAAATGATTGTTTTCAGAAATTATTATTAATAACCTTTTTTTTGTTTCAGATTAATACATTGGATTACAACAATAAAAAAAAAATTGAAAATCCATTAAAGCAAAATAGCGAAAGTTTCAAAAGTGCAAAGTGAAAGTAAAGTGTAGAAAAGTGATAAAAATCAAGTGTTAGTGAAAGTGCAAGTGACAAAGTGTGCCCAACAGTGGGACCTGGTGGCATGAGAGCGCATTGATGTTGCGGATGAAGGGCTGCAGCGGCCCCAGGGTCAATGACACCACTAGCGGTGTTTCTCGCACTTGGTGAGTAAATTGCACTTTTGCACTTCGGCTCGTAAACCCATAGACATACCATTTAACTAGACGGAGCGTGCTAATAATAATGCCACGATCCAAAGGGGTGGTCTTATTTAAGTTTCCATAGGTATGGCAGAGACGGCACTATTGTCGTCCGTCCTCGTCACACATTTTTGTTACCCTCCAAACTGGACCCTTCAGAACTGTCAAAGTTGGAGAGAACAAACGATGGGAGTTTTTTTTTTGGGTTATCTGTTCATTGCGTGTGATCCTTACATGATCCCAACTAACCGCAGTGCATTGCACGCGTTGACAGCGCAACGAACAAACAAAACGCTTGCCGCGCCACTAGTCGCGTATTGTCGTGGCCAGGCCGTAAGAGCGGTTTCAGATTAGCGTTTTTTTCTACGCGTATACGCTCGTTTCTGGCATACGCACTTACACGCGCTATATTAAATTGAACACGCGTACGCGCTTATCCCCGCGTGTTTGCTCGAAACATGAAATGGAGCGGTTACTCGCTCGCGCTTATGCGAGCTTATATGCGCGTCGATGCCAGAAGAAAACAAATCCGCACGCGCGTATAAAACGCTAGTTTGAAACCGCCCTGAACCTAGTACGTTCTGTACCCTTACCATGAGTTGTGACTTTGAGGTTTTCGATAACGAGTATCGAGTATACTGTACATCTCGGTCGCACTAAAATAGTACAAGCGAGATGCACAGATAGTAAACTCGATACTCGTTATCTCGATACTCGATACTCGGTAGGATCCAGTTAGTTGTTATGCCATAGTTTCCAAACTAGCATATTACATAATGCTATTGATTAAATACCTCGTAAAGGCTGGCTTGAATACTTGATAATACTTCTACAAGAGAAGTCTATAGCAATTTGAAACCAGTCATACCGTTACCCTCGGTTTATTAGGGAAAAACGTAGCCTATGTGTTAATTCAGGGTGTCAGCTAACTCCATACGAAATTTTAATAAAATCGCCCCAGTCGTTTAGATGTGAAGAAGTAACAAAACATACACACTCACAGTAAAGAGGATTTATTAATTGTAGTAGGGTGACCATAACTGTTAAGCAAGACATTTTTACTTAACAAAAAGTGCAAAAAAAGCTGCAGGTGTTTTACTTAAGTTTAACGATACAGTATCATTTACTGTGTCTGTGGACTCAGTCCTGAAAGCTCTAGTGTAGTTATACTTTTGACGTAAAAAAAACGTTTACGAACGCGTAAGTAATAATGTTATTTATATGGGAAACGCAAACGCGTCTATGACTTAAAGTTACGTTAAAAATATACACTCCGAGGCTCTAGTGTAAGTTACTTTTGACGTAAAAAAACGTTTACGAACGCGTAATTGATAATGTTATTTATATGGGAAACGCAAACGCGTTCGTGACGTAAAGTTACGTTAAAAACACACTCAGGGCTCAGCTCTCGTCCCCCGAATCACACTATATAGAAGGTAATATAATCTGTTATTTAGATCACAGAGTAACTTCCAAGAAATTGTAATTATAGCTTAAAAGATTTCCTTTTATTCCCGAAGAGGGGATATCATATCGTTTCAATACAAGCATCGTTAGTTCAACAACTGTTCAATGATACAGTAGGCCATTTGTTCTTTTCTGATTACATTATTTGACGACAGGTCTGGCCTAGTGGGTAGTCACCCTGCCTATAAACCCGAGTGCAAATCTCGGTAAGGGCATTATTTGTGTGATGAGCTCAGAGGCAGATATTTGTTTCTAAGTCATGTGTGTTTTATATATTTATGTATTTAGGTATTTGCATATTATGAATATCGTCGGCTGAGTCACAACACAAGCCTTCTTAAGCTTATCGTGGGTCTCAGTCAATTTGTGTAAGAATATCCTGTAATATTAAAAATATATAATTATCCATAGTAATATTATAAACGCGAATGTGTCTATTTGTTTGTCCGACTTTTACGGTAAAACGGAGCGACGAATCGACGTAATTTTTTAAGTGGAGGTATATAGTTGAAGGGATGTAAAGTGACATAGGCTACTTTTTTTGCGGGAAAACATCTCATTCACACGGGAAGATTCAATATGTTACATTTTCCTCAAACCATGCGGGCGAAGCCGCGGGCATCATGTAGTATATATATATATAAATATAAAACTCTGCCAACGATCCTGGGTGCAAATCCCAGTAAGGGCATTTATTTGAGTTATTAGTACACCCCGTTATCTTATGCTCAGTTAAGGGGCAAGTGATTGGGCAGTTACGATAATCTAAGTCGATAAAAAATGAAGTAGACTTACTCACTCAATGACATGTCAAAAGATCGTGGGTCAATTTTTAAAATAGTCATCAAGTGATTTCCATAGATAATGAATGAGAATCTCTATGAAGATTACTCGGTGACTATTTCAAAAATCGGACCCCAGATTAACGATATTCAATAATTGTCGATATTCGATATTTATAATTGTCGCCTTCCGATCTGATTAAAAAGAGGAATGAACGAGTTATCTCTCGGGCGTTCACTAAAGAAGAATTTTAGTCTGCCAAATAACTTTTATAGATAAATATGAATCGACTAATTATTTTTGGACCCGGGTATGTCCTTAAACTACGTCCGACAATGAGAGGTAGGGCACAGTGAAGTACCATCACGCTCGAGTCTGGAGAAGCCCAACTGGGGAAGTACCTCCTCCTTACAGAAGACCACAGCCATAATAGCACTGCTACCTTTCAGGTATGTAGTGTTGTGTTCCTGATGGTGAGTAAGGTTCCCAGAGCTCCAACCCCCCTTAACGGTCGGCAACGCGCTTGTGACTCCCCTGGTGTTGCGGGTGCCCATGGGCGATGGTAATTACTTACCACCAGGCAATCCATGTGCTCGTTTGCCGCCTATGTCATAAAAAAAAATATCTAGTATATATATAAATATAAAACTCTGCCTATAAAACCGACGATTGTGGGTGCAAATCCCAGTAAGGCAATTTATTAGAGTTTTAAGCACATATTTGCTCTTGAGTATTAAAAATGTTAGATTAAAAAGCTAGTCTGCTGTATTCGTGTCCCCTGTCTCACAACACAACATCAATCATTTGAGTCACAACACGTGATGTCTCTCCGTCGCTTGTATCCCGAGACTTCCCGTTGCGATGGTTACCCGCTTTGACACGCGTTTGTTATTTCATCATATTACACAATATAAATAAAAAAATCTCTATCAATAAAATATAATATTTATATTTTTATGAGAGGTAGGGCACAGCGATGACCATCACGCTTGAATCTAGAGCAGCCCAACTGGGGAAGTACCTCCTCCTTACAGAAGACCACAGCCATAATAGCACTGCTACCTTTCAGGTATGCAGTGTTGTGTTCCTGGTGGTGAGTAAGGTTCCCAGAGCTCCAACCCCCCTAAAGGCCGGCAACACGCTTGTGACTCCCCTGGTGTTGCGGGTGCCCATGGGCGACGGTAATTGCTTACCACCAGGCAATCCGTCTGCTCGTTTGCCGCCTATGTCATAAAAAAAACAACATAGAAAATTACAGTCTTGGCCAAAAATATCGAGCACACACTTTTCTTCTAACTCTAAAAACCTCTTCCAACATACAATTAAACTATTTTCTTATATTTCAATCCTTAATATATATACACAACAAGAGATTTGTTAATCATACTTAAATATACGTTTTAAATGACAAAACAAAAAGCATCAAAATTTAAAATCTACAACGAAGTAAATAAATATTTCGGGACAATCTTACACAAACCGACCTAGTCCTACGGTAAACTCAGTAAGGCTTGTGTTGTAGGTACTAGACGACGATATAATAGATAGATACATATGAATACTTAAATACATAGAAAACACTCATGACTCAGGAACAAATATCTGTGCTCATCACACAAATAAATGCCTTGGAATCTGAACCCAGGACTAACGGCTTCATAGGCAGGGTCACTACTCACTAGGCCAGAGCTGCCTTCAATATTAGAACGCTTAGAAACTAAGTCTGCCCACTCAAATACAATTTTCAAAATTTATATCTTTTAAAATATGGCTTCCATCAATATATCAATCGATGATTTCGCCAATGTCAAATAAAGTAACAAATAAGTAAAATAACATATCAAGTTTGCTCTTAGAGCATGACGTTGTTCGATAGGCCTCGCGTTCTGTAAAGTGGTAGCTTGACTTTACAGAAAACCAAGAGGCGGCCGCGGGCGGGACTGGCATTGGTGACCAAATAGTGGTGAAACGCGTTTTGTGATCAATTCTTCATTAGCTGCACAATACTGCGTTAGATCACTGTACAATAAGAACTTTTAGAATTAATACAAATATTTCGTTTTCCTTTTTTTTTATGACATAGGCGGCAAACGAGCAGACGGATTGCCTGATAGTAAGCAATTACCGTCGCCCATGGGCACCCGCAACACCAGGGGAGTCACAAGCGCGTTGCCGGCCTTTAAGGGGGGTTGAAGCTCTGGGAACCTTACTCACCATCAGGAACACAACACTACATACCTGAAAGGTGGCAGTGCTATTATGGCTGTGGTCTTCTGTAAGGAGGAGGTACTTCCCCAGTTGGGCTGCCCCAGATTCAAGCGTGATGGTCATCGCTGTGCCCTACCTCTCATTGTTGGACGTAGTTTAAGGACATACCCGGGTCCAAAGGGTTTTCTAATTCTTTTATACCCTTTTTTTTAAATGGAGAAATTCTTTAACACTAACTCGTTCAATAAATTTGTGGCTCAAGTACCCGGCGCACCCAAGTTTATCACGGTCGATAACCGTCTGCCGACACGCCCACTGCCAATTTATGTTGCTCACCCTACGCTGAGTTCGCGATTCGGTCTTTGGATAAAAGTATTTTTAAGGAGAGAATTTTATTTGTTTCTTCATTGAACCCTTTTTTATTGTTCCGTAGTAATGTCTATATGTCTGTCTGTCCCCGGCTATGCTAAGTGACCGTTAGCCGTAGAAAACTGTAATTGGTATGAACATGTAAATCAATCACGTTAACAAAGTGGTCAAATAAAAAAAATGATTTGGGTACGTCCCATTAAAGAAATACAATTGGAGTTTTCTTGTGTTTTCAACCGAAGTTGCGGTAATTAATACAGAATAAGCTTATGTTTTTGTTATAAATTGTCCTGTAAAGCAAAACTATAGCGAACTGTTACATTTTGGGCTGCAAAAGCGAAAGTATCTTTTAACCTCACTAGCTCGGAAAGAATTGTTTTGTTCTTTAAAAACATAGCAAAGTTGCATTTTATTCACAAGAGTGCAAAGTAATTTCATACAAATTGTTTATTACTACTCGAGTATTTTTGACTTAAGCTTCTTGGATGTTCTTTTATTTAATGTTTTTGAATAATAAATGATAGTTGCCAATAATTTTGAATACATTTTTAAAATTTAAACTAATTTTTTTCCTCGCTGTAGTGAGGTGAAAAATTGTGTGTTTCACTCGTTAGCAAAGTGCGTTCCGCTCTCGTGCTTTGAAACCCTCCGAATGCTCAAGATTCCACTATTTAACCACTCACTATGCTCGGGTCTCAATATTAGCACGAAACGGTAAACACTAACTTTGCTCCCTTGTGTAACAAATAACTATTGTCACTTACTGGCGTACAGTCAGCGTCATATAGTTGGTAGGTAAGTTCGGTATACCATAGAATTAGTATGGTGTACCGAACTATTTGAGTACTTTGAATGCTACCAACTATATGACGCTGTGGATAACTCCTCCAGTCATTATTCCTAGCCCATAGCCAAAGACACCCTTTATTCCACTCCTATTCGTAGTGTAATATATACACAAATGATTCAAGTACCCGGCCCACCCAAGTTTGTCACAGCCGGCGAACGTCTGCGGGCACGCCCACTGCCAATTTATGTTGCTCACCCTACGCTTCCTTTGCGGTTTTGTTGTTTAGATGAGTTTTTATATAGATGCGGTGTTTTTTTAAAGCATAATTTATTTGTAGTTGGGATATTTTTGTAGTTGCCGGCCTTTAAGGGGGGTTGGAGCTCTGGGAACCTTACTCACCATCAGGAACACAGCACCACATAGGTACCCGAAAGGTAGCAGTGCTATTATGGCTGTGGTCTTCTGTAAGGAGGAGGCACTTCCCCAGTTGGGCTGCCCCAGACTCAAGCGTGATGGTACTTCGTTGAGCCCTACCTTTCATTGTTGGACGTATTTTAAGGACATACCCGGTCCGGGATCTCAACCGAATCTGAGTGGCGTTGCCGAATCTAGCTTAAGTGTGCTTTAAAGAATACCACGCGTGTAGAAAAAAAGGTTTTGCTCTCGGCCGCAAAGAATTTAATTTGCTCGGTATTTCTGTTTCAAAGGTACGGACGTAAAGGATTTTCAATATAACATTAAATTTAATCCTTTGATCATTTGATATTTTCCCGGCACCGGTGGCCTAGCGGTAAGAGCGTAGGATTTGCAACCCATAGGTCGCAGGTTCAAACCCCGGCTTTTACTAATGAGTTTTTCGGAACTTATGTACGAAATATCCATTTCATTTCACCAGTCGCTTTTCGGTGAAGGAAAACATTGTGAGGAAACCTCACTAATCCCAGTAAGGACTAGTTTACCATCAGGTATGGAAGGTCAGGTGGCAGTGGTTTAATTCTGGGATTAGTTGCCGAGTGAACCTCAAGCTCTAAGGAGTCGTGGCAAAATGCCGGGAAACGTCACTGCGATTCCATACCGTGTACGTATTTTGAGCGGCGGCGGTGTGGTCGCACCTTAATATCGCAATAAAAAAAAAGCAAAAAAAATTTTTTTACAGATTTCTTGTCTCATTATCGTCACAAAACTGACGTAATTTAACTTTTTAGTTTTCACGCTAATTAAGTAGTTTTTTCTGGAAACTCCTATAATCACTTAAAAAATAATATTAGGGGTGGTTATATTTGCGCCACATATTTTCATATTAGATTACAATGCCATATATTACTACTGAATGTCTCTTCCGTACACGGAACAATGGTGTTCCGGACATTTGGGAGGCGTACGCGGAGCCAGATCGAGCCATCGCGCAGAGGCCCTTTCGACAATTTAATGAAATGTAAGGGGTACACTAAGCGGATGTTGCCCCTGTCCGTATCATGGGATGCGCACAGAGACAGCACCCGCCATGGTGTAAGGACTATTGAGTTAAAATGGAATCTAGAATGTACTAGGCTATTGGGTGGAAAGGATGGACTAGCTACTGGGCTATTGGATAAAAAAACCGGACGTCTGCCTAATAAAATGGTATTCAATTTTATTTCCGGCTGACGGTGACTCGCCCTGTGCGAGATGGGCCCCCACAAAAAGCGACTTCAAAGATGGCTCAAGGGCAACACCGGTGCATAGGGCTAAGGGTAGAGAGGTGTCACTGGACTTTAAACATATAGCCAACTCGCCACTTAGGTTTCCACATCTACCCTCGAGAACGCTTACTACTGAATTATTATTAAATATTGTTTACCATTGAAGTTTTTGGGTTGATTTTTTATAATTAGTTTTAAGATTGTTGTTACATTTGTTTAAATTTTCAATGCAGAAGGGTCTCCACGGAAGACCAGCGTCAGGGGTCATACGGCACCTGACACAAGCAGAGTGGAGCCCATTTCAGTGACACAACTTTTCTTATATTATTTTAATTTTTAAAAGCTTTAGTTTGTTCTGTCCAAAATAAATTTATTCTTATTCTTATTTTGGTTATATGGTCTACGGTCTATGGCCTTCGTGCGCAAATCAGATTCCCACTTGGCCTTCGGTTTTAAGTTTTATTCGTGTCATGACGGCATGTTTGGCCTAGTGGGTAGTGACCCTGCCTATGAAGCCGATGGTCCTGGGTTCAATTTATTTGTGTGATGAGTACAGATTTGTTCGTGAGTCATAGGCAGTGATCGGTTATTTGGATTCTCCCTCGCGGGATATCATGTAGAAAAGTTAATATAGATACGACGATAGCGAACAAAACGTTCAAAAATAAAACAATTTAAATTGTCTGTAAGGGATTTTTTACTTACTCGTCGAACTTTTATACAAACGGTACAAAATATGCCGCTTTGGTGGCAGCAAATGAGCTGTCAGTGTGAACACTTGTGCTCATTTGTTCAATTTGGACAAAAGAACGGCGAGTAAGTCGCATGTCTATCAGCTACTTAGATGTTTTAAAGTGTAATAAAACACATTCAATTTTTTTGTCTTTTCTAACAACATAAAGCCCGGATTCCCGGGGCATATCCATAATAACAATGATTGAGGTCGCTCACCCCATGTCGAATCCAAAAAACCGATCACTGGTCATAGGTGTTTTCTATGTATTTAAGTATTTGTATATTATATATATCGTTGGCTGAGCCACAACACAAGCTTTCTTAAGCTTACCACGGGGCTCAGTCAATATTTATTCTATATTAACTTGGTTGCATCGCATCTATTTTTGTTTTAATTCAAATAAGATTCATAAAGAGTAGTTTACTCAGCAAACGCTATTAGCTCGAGGCGAATGGTTAAATTTTACCCCTTGGGCTGACAAGATACGAAAAATCCTAAGTAATTTCAAAATAAATTAAGGGACGAAGAATTGTGATATTAATTTTGGTTTTATGTGGCAATAAGACCCTTTAAGTTATACGTATTAACACAGTCAAATACAGTTTTAAAGTGTAATATTATTGTATACTATCAGAACAAATATTAAATTCACAAAGATATCAAACTACAAGTACTTTTTAGACCCGGGTATGTTCTTAAACTACGTCCAACAATGAGAGGTAGGGCACAGCGAAGTACCATCAGATCACGCTTGAATCTGGAGCAGCCCAACTGGGGAAGTACCTCCTCCTTACAGAAGACCACAGCCATAACAGTACTACTACCTTTCAGGTTGTGTTCCTGGTGGTGAGTAAGGTTGCCAGAGCTCCAACCCCCCCTAAAGGCCGGCAACGCGCTTGTGACTCCCCTGGTGTTAGGGGTGCCCATGGGCGGCGGTAATTGCTTACCATCAGGCAATACGCCTGCTCGTTTGCCACCTTTGTCATAAAAAAAAAACAAGTAGCCATTTGAAAAGAAAACTTCTTAATAAAATCTAGTGTATTTGCAGTGTGTGCAAGTTCCTTTGTACAGAATCTTGGTTTAGTTTATAGAACTATTCTTATCTCTTAATTATTTGGAATATAAGTATAACTTTTTCACTTATATATGTGCACAAAAAGAAAACATCAGTCAATAATACTTAAAAGTACGATTCAATAAGAAAACCCGCCGTGTCGTGTGCCTTGTGATGCTGGCTGACTAGAATAGCACCACCTCATCTCCTCCCGCGGGTGTCGTAAGGCGACAAAGGGGAAGATCCTACGGACGGGCAGCAGCGTCCGGCAAAACCCAATCTACGCCTGCCAACTGGCGACTATGGCAACTACCCCCCAAGATGATACAAGTCATATGCCTATGTCCAGCAGTGGACTGCATACGGCTGAATAAGAAAACAACTAACTAACTAACAACTTTTTTAACTATGGTAATGCATGTTTGAGAAAAGCACCATAACCTCGGCGTGAAAAGGGGTTTGTTAGAAAATGCCTTCTCCCTGCGGGAGGGAAATTTTGGCTTTCCCACTTTAGAAATATAATTGCTGGTTCATATTATGATTGGCTCCTGGCACATTCTGATTTAGGCTTTTGTGTGTTGATGAACAAAGAAAAGATGGAAAACTAAAAATATAATAAAATAAATCCCTACGCACTCACCCCGCTTCCTTATCTTATATATATATTAATAAAAATGAAACCCCCCAAAATGTATGTGATCGCATAACTTCCAATAGACTGAACCGATTTGGCTAATTTTGGTCTTGAAATATTTGTAGTAGCACACGGAAGGTTGTAACGGTGAGAAAGTATGAAAAAAATACGAGTAATATACTAAAAAACGAAGATATTGTTCTCCCATACAAACTTTATCAACTCCGAAAAGCAGTAAGCGCCGCAGAATTTCATACATCTTACGAGTTTTGGTAAAATGGTCTTTGCTTTCGCTCGAGAAAGGCGGAAGCGCCGCAGGGATTTATACATCTTACGCTTTTTTGCGAGAGAAATAGGTACTTTATATTTATTCAGCACTATAGTCGTTAAAGCGATAGTTTCTTACAAATTGCTAATAAATTAGCCCTTATTCCCTAAGATACGGCTGTCAAAATCTCTATTGAATGACAAAAGTCACTGCTGAGTTTTCCGTTTCATGTATAATTCTGCGTTCAGTTTTCATCGTACATTTTTTTTTTTTTTTTTCGTAGCCTATGTTGTGTCCCACTGCTGGGCAAAGGCCTCCCCTCGCTTTAACCACTCGTCGCGGTCTAGTGCATGCTCCCGCCAATCGCGACAGAAACCATCCAGGTCATCCCGCCATCTCCTTTTAGGTCTGCCTCTGCGTACATAAGAATTTTAAATAAAATCTTTAAATTGAAATGGTGAATGCGTAGAACAAAAAAAAATGGTTTGGAACGACAGATATTCACACTGGCCACTTAGCTATCTTTTTAGCGTGTGACTTACTGTTGTCAATCTTATTGTATCAGCTCATTGGAAAAAAAGCGCATACAGGTGATATTAAATAATAAATAAAAAAAATAAGAACAAGCCAAGTCAACCAGCGTTGTGCACATAATAATTCAGTGAAGAGACCAATTGTGGAACAACTCCCAAGTATTTTTCCATCAACACAACGAATTGGTTGCACTATTCAAGACAGCATTAGACCGCATGCCATCTGATAAGTTGATAACCACAAAATTGCCATCAGAGCCGATAAGACGCCTATAGGCCAACACGCAAGACGTGTTAATGCGCCGACATTTGATGAAGTCGCTATTGTTGTCGTGGGGGTCACTGTAAATAGTAGTTAAAAAATCGCGATATTGTTTAACATCGTCGGAGCGATCAACTGCAGCGTGTGTCCGAAACACATCGATCATGTGATGCGTTACAATATCCAATCTTATTTTGGCAAGGTGAAGATGGGTATGATTTTTCAATGAAGATGATAAAACCAATGACAGGTAAATAAACAATCTACGTTTTCTTATAACAACGATAATAATAACACGACAACATTGTACAGGCGCCGAAACTAATAAAAAAATTAGTTCAATGAATTATTATTCATACTGACTGATGGTTCGGGAAAATGAAGACAATCACATCTTAAAATTTCGTCGTCTTTTTCACCAACATGTTGTGGATATGTACGTAAAAATAGAGACAGAGCGTTTGAAATATATCAGGTAAGTAACTCCGTTCTGAGGAATACGTTCATCTACGAGATGCCATTTATGCTGTTGGGAATGCACAAAATGTCGGCAGAACAACTATCCTCCCAGCAACATACATGGGAAGTCCTCGGCATATGCATGAATACGCTCAAGATGCTATGTCGCCTGCTGCCGTGTCGGAAAACCGTCAGGATTGTTTATTTACACGCCAAGAAAGAAAACTAATAATATTGTGTATCAACAAGCATTACAAAAAAAAATGTTATGGAGGTAATAAAAAAATACAATGTATTGTATTAATAAGGTTTTTTATTTAATTTTATTACTTTGTTCTCAAAAATAAAGAAGTTTTACCCAACGGCCAATGGCATACCATATATCCGTTACATGCAATTAGTCTTTATCTAGGCAGGACGACGTCTGCCGGGTCCGCTAGTAATAGAATAATGTAAAGTCTATCTTCCGCAAATTCCGCAATGCTCCAATTTTTTCAAGCGATTTTTGACAGCTAACAGATTTTCATTCTTCTCTTCTTTTTAAAAATTGCCGCTCCGCGCATGCCCCATCCCCAAAGCGAGATAAATATATAGAACATGGGATGTATGAAAGAAATGGATGAAAAATGTGCGAAGGTTTAAAATCTTCCGGTATTAAAAACTTAACAGGGTTGTTGACCTCGTAAACCTACATATACTCGGCCGGCAACCCCTCACTTCCCGGCCTCTGTAAAGTACTATAACTGAATGTGCCTTTATACTTCCTTTGACTAATTAGGGCGCAGCGTCGAATACGCCTCGCGACGCGTAAATGTACGCTTACTGTATTGCGTATACCATGGTTTTAGAACACTTACGGATACCGTGCAGTTGCGAGTTGTGACGGGAAAAAATTGTGTAGAAGCAGGTAAGTCACGTTTTATAAGTCGAATATTGCTCGACACGTTTCACTTCTGTGCAGCTCTCCGCGACTGGGCATTCGACGCCGGGAACAACAGAGGCTCTAGTGTAAGTTACTTTTGACGTAAAAAAACGTCTCGAACGCGTAAGTGATAATGTTATTTATATGGGCAACACTAACGCGATGGTAAAGTAATATTACGTTAAAAACTTACACTCAGGGCTCTGTTGGCGGGGAGGCGAGGAACTACAGTTTTGTAATGTTTTATGAGTGACAATAACGGCTATACTCATGTTTGTTTAGTCGCGGTACGACGCGAGCGGCGAGGCGAACGGATACTCAGCACTCTTAGTGCTTGAAAATGGAGGCCTATGTTCTCCGAAACATGCTCGAGTGAAAACTTTACAATCATAAAATATAACAAAGACTCACGAAAGTTTAAATACAAATAAAGTTTTGTCTATGTGAATAGTTTTATTCTTCCATTACACAAATATCGATGTCGATAAAAAGGTGTTTTTTTTAATATTGAACAGTAACAAATAAATACATATTACACTCTTATATTATTACTCGCCAAACTTACGTTTGTCGGCGAGAATCGCTCAGTTTAGAATTACTTAACATAATCTTATTCTATCAGTAATCATGTAACAAGTAATAACAATCAAGAAGGTATCAATAGGTAATTCACATAACGTAGACAAAGGTGTTTTTCTCCACTCCACAAAGGTGTTTCTAACACTATTATTGCTTTGGTTTTGCCTATGAAACCGATTGTCCTGTGTTCAAATCCAAGTAAGGGTATTTATTTGTGTGATGATCACAAGTATTTGTTCCCGAGTCATGGACGTTTTCTATGTATTTAATTATTTGTATATTATATATCGTTGGATGAGCCACAACACAAGCCTTCTTGAGCTTACCATGGGGTCACTCAATTTGTATAAGAATGTCCTGTAATATTAATTAAAAAAAATGAATTAGTACTTTTTTTTTTTATGTCATAGGCGGCAAACGAGCAGACGTGGCCTAGTGGTATGCGCAAACGGCTCGGGGTTCGAATCCGTTTCAAACCCCGACTCTTTTTTTTTATGACATAGGCGGCAAACGAGCAGACGGATTGCCTGATGGTAAGCAATTACCGTCGCCCATGGGCACTCGCAATACCAGGGGAGTCACAAACGCGTTGCCGGCCTTTAAGGGGGGTTGGAGGTCTGGGAACCTTACTCACCATGAGGAACACAACACTACATACCTGAAAGGTAGCAGTGCTATTATGGCTGTGGTCTTCTGTAAGGAGGAGGTACTTCCCCAGTTGGGCTGCCCCAGATTCAAGCGTGATGGTCATCGCTGTGCCCTACCTCTCATTGTTGGACATGTGTAAAATGTCCTTAAAATCGTGGTATCCGTCTTTTCATAAGTCCATGGCAGTCGCCTAATTATCTCGAGGGAAATGTTGATTTGACGTAAAATATGATAAGACAATAAAAGCCATATCACGTATAAAGGCAGTAAGTACATTTGCAATAATAGGAATGTGCACCTTATGGCATCGGTATAATGTAGACAATTGCATGAATTTTCATGCGCTTAAGCCTTTTATGCATGTTGGGTCAAATAAGGTATGCTTTGGAAGTAACTAGTTCTAATGCTATGGAATTATACATGGTTTTTTGGGTACCGTAGTCAACTACGAACCCTTATGATGACGTCAGCTCTGGTGGGTAGTGTCCCTGCTTAAGAAATCGACGGTTCTGGGTTCAAATCCTTGTCGGTGCATTTTTTTTACAAAGACGGTGGCAAACAAGCAGGCTCGCCTGATGGTAAGGAGTTGAAGTAGCCTATGGAATACTGCGATTGAGGATTCACATGCACGTTACCTGCTAAATTTATTTCTGTGATGAGCATATATATTTGTTCCTGAGTCATGGGTGTTTTATATGTATTTAAGTATTTGTATATTATATATCGTTGGCTGAGTCACAACACAAGCCTTCTTGAGCTTACCGTGGGGTCAGTCAATTTGTGTACAACAATGTCATGTAATATAAATTAAAAAATGAATTAGTACATGTGTAAAATGTCCTTAAAATCGTGGTATCCGTCTTTTCATAAGTCCATGGCAGTCGCCTAATTATCTCGAGGGAAATGTTGATTTGACGTAAAATATGATAAGACAATAAACGCCGCACCACGTATAAAAGCAGTAAGTACATTTGCAACAATAGGAATATGCACCTTATGGCATAGGCATAATGTAGAGAATTGCATGAATTTTCATGCGCTTAAGCCTTTTATGCATGTTGGGTCAAATAAGGTATGCTTTGGAAGTAACTAGTTCTAATGCTATGGAATTATACATGGTTTTTTGGGTACCGTAGTCAACTACGAACCCTTTATGATGACGTCAGGTCTGGTGGGTAGTGACCCTGTTTATGAAACCGACGTTCTGGGTTCAAATCCTTGTGAGTGCATTTTTTTTACAACGACGGTGGCAAACAAGCAGGTTCGCCTGATGGTAAGCAGTTACCGTAGCCTATGGACGCCTGCAACTCCAGGGGATTCACATGCACGTTATTATATTATCTATAATGTCTGTATGTCTGTCTCCAGCAGAGTTATATGTAAATATATGATTTTTAAATATATCACGGGGTCATCATCATCATCTCAGTCGTAATTCGTCCAAAGCTGGACATAGGCTTCCCCCAAATATGTCTAGTCTTGTATCATTTCGGGGGAGCCATAGTCACCACGCTTAGCAGGCGGCTTGGCGACAGTAACTGTAGTTTGAATTGCGACGGACGTTGCCCATCCTTCGGTTTTGTCCCATTGTCGCCTCTTACGACATAATTTTATGAGAGTTGGGGTACAGCGAAGTACCATCACGCTCGAGTCTGGAGAAGCCCAACTGGGGAAGTACCTCCTCCTTACAGAAGACCATAGCCATAATAGCACTGCTACCTTTCAGGTATTTAGTGTTGTGTTTCTGATGGTGAGTAAGGTTCCCAGAGCTCCAACCCCCCTTAAAGGTCGGCAACGCGCTTGTGACTCCCCCAGTGTTGCGGCTTGCGGGTGCCCATGGGCGACAGTAATTGCTTACCACCAGGCAATCCGTCTGCACGTTTGCCGCTTATGTCATAAAAAAAAATCCGCGGGAGGAGATGGTGTGGTGCCATTCTATAGTCACCATCACCACGAGGCTAATATCGGTTACTTTGTCCGTACGAACACTATTTTAAATGGTTTTAATTAACAGTCTTACCCAGTCCCCAATAAATAAAGCGCCCACATTAACTAATGGGCAATAAATTTACATTAGTGCTTCGCTACGGAACCCTTTGTAATCTAGAACCGATTCTTTGTTACATATCTGCCGACCGATCTCCAATTAAGGATTGGGCGATTCAGCAAAATGTTTAATATCCAGTCTGGACAAATCAGAACTTGGGTGCCACTAGTGCCACTATTGAGGCCAAGCGAAATCCGCTGCTAGAAAACTTGGGGTCTTTTTTTTTTTTATGCAAGCCTGACCAACGTTTGACTTCAGTCGCACCTGATGGTAAGTGACGACGAGGTCGAAGGTGTAGCACGCTGGTTCAGTAATAGCCTATTTACTCTTGACTTGAAGAGACCCAAATTATATCTTGCCGGGAATACAGACGAAGGGAGCGAATTCCATTCTTTTATAAGATGAAGCAGTACTTCACGCCGGAACAGCTTCTAATACTTAACAAGCTCAGGTTCGATGGTGAATTGAGTTCTGTTGCCACCTTTGAGACGGGTCTGCCAAGTATCAGCTGGCCGCTTTGGATTCGCAGACTCATTGGCGATCCTGAGTTAGTGAGTGTAAGTTTACAGAGCTTTGAGCGTCGACGCAGTGTTGCTAGTTTGTCTGTGTTTTACATGATTTATTTTGGAGTGTGCACAGGAATTGCACGATTTAATTCCGCCATCTCCGTTCTACCACCGGACGTCCAGGCGAGGGAAGCGGTTTCAAGTTGCGAATATTTCATTCATTCGCACGAAGCGATTCGCTTAAACCTTCCTAATCCGGACTATTAAGGAATGGAATTCGCTCTCTTCATCTGTATTCCCGGAAATAAATAACTGAGGGTCTTTTTAACACATTCGCTGCCACCCCCTCGAAAAATGTATGGAAATGAACGCACATGTGCGTTGGTGGCAGTGAATGCGTTAAGACAAGAGTGAATATGCTGATAGGTTCAGTCGCCATCAGTTATATCGGAGCTGAGGAGGTGGTCACAAATATCGGAACTACGCCTCTATTATCAAGGCGATAAAGTGCATGTTCCGATATTTGTGACCACCTCCACAGCTCCGATATATCTGATGGCGACTGTACTGAGCCAGCGTGCTACACCCTCGACCTCGTCGACACTGACCATCACACGAAAATGTTTGAGAAAAAAAAAGAATAATAAATAGAGTTCATCCTCTATATTTTAGGGGGGGTTAGTATTTTTATCGGTTCAGTCCTGAGTGGTCCTTTGAAAAGTATTTGAAAATAGAGTTTGTCTTTAACGTTCTTTGATATTAACAACAATAATATTACTTTGCTACTCCGCTGTTTAATAACCGCTGTTTGACCTCATGTGACTGAGGTCAAACGCGTCAAATGAGTCAGAAAGGGGGGATATACTTCCAGATCGATAATATATGAAAATATTTACTATTATATCAAAGAACTTAATTAATTGAATCAGGCGTTACTTTGCGGAAGTCCATATTATTAACAACAATAATAAACAGCGTTCCCGTCTCGAACACCGGAGGTCCCCGTCGTTTTTTCTTAAGTAAATGTTATCTATTTCAACTTTTAATTTATATAGTAGTATTACTACTTAAAAATCAAAGCAAATCAAAAATATTTAATAAAAAATAATTTGATTTGTTCTTAGTTCTATTTATTATTCTTTTTTTTTCTTAAACATTTTCGTGTGATTGATTTACATATTCATACCAAATGACAGTTTCTAGGACTACCGGCAACCGAGAATAGTCAGGGATAGTCAGACAAACATGGCGAAACTATAAGGTTACCTACTGGACAACCGAACCCTAAAAACATGGACAAAATGCAAACTTTCAAAATTTATAATGAGCAGCAAACTCTACCGCCATATTTTCACACGGTGAAAAGTTTTACGCTGAATTTTCTTTTCAGCTATTAAGTTTATTTTTATTTTTTAAAGGCTTGCGCTTTTCGCATACTGCTAGGAATATTTGAAATGTTATGAGTAGGAATTTTCGTGGTTAACCTTTGGACCCGTGTATGTTTTTAAACTACGTCCAACAATGAGAGGTAGGGCACAGCTAGGTACGCTTGAGTCTGGAGAAGCCTAACTGGGGAAGTACCTCCTCCTTACAGAAGACCACAGCCATAATAGCACTGCTACCTTTCAGGTGTGTAGTGTTGTGTTCCTGATGGTGAGTAAGGTTCCCAGAGCTCCAACCTTTAAGGGGTTAAAGGCTGGCAATGCGCTTGACTCTCCTGGTGCCCATGGGCGACGGTAATCTTACCATCAGGCAATCCGTCTGCTCGTTTGCCATCTTAGTCATTAAAAAAGTTACAAGTATTTGAGAAATAGACCCCAGGCGAGAGGAGCGGTTTCATCGTTACGTTGTGAAACTTGTGAATATTCCATTCATTCGCAAGACGCGATTCGCTTCTACCTTCTCAATGTGGACTGTCAAGGAATGGAATTCGCTTCCTTCGTCTGTATTCCAGGAAATAATTTAGGTCTTTTCAAGGCTGTTACATGGGTATGTATCCTAGAGCTCCCACCCGGGGCAGTCAATTTTTCTATATTTCCTTTATTTCTGAGATTAGCACTACAAGATATGGTTGCAGACGTTTCTGCTTACAAATATAAATAAATCAATAATAAATAAATAAATATTTCGGGATCTTTCTTACACAAATCGACCTAGTCTTACGGTAAGCTCAGTAAGGCTTGTGTTGTAGGTACTAGACGACGATATATATAATAGATAAATACTTAAATACATAGAAAACACCCATGACTCAGGAACAAATATCTGTGCTCATCACACAAATAAATGCCCTGACTGGGATTTGAAACCAGGACCATCGGCTTCATAGGCAGGGTCACTACCCACTAGGCCAGACCGGTCGTCAAATATAAAGGGGTAAACCCAGTTACCTTATATCAAAGTGAGCTAAATTAGTCAGAATTTTCATCTAATTAGTGAAACGCGCTTCGCTTGTGCATTTGAAAGACTTGCACAAAAGGGCTTAAATCTCCACGGAATTGTATGGATTTAGTGCCTTTCGTGGTTATTGAGAGCGAGTCGTTCGCCTTGGCTGTCGGAGTAAACGTGGTAAGGCAGCGTATACAAGACGATTGTTATGCGGTTTTTTTTTCCGAAATTTGGGGCTATGACTGAGGATAAAAATGGCCAAAGATTCATGTTGCTTTTTCGAAACTTTGTATCTTTATTAATTGAATCAGGCGTTACTTTGCGGAAGTCCATATTATTAACAACAATAATATTACTTTGCTATTCCGCTGTTTAATAACGTGCTAGTCAATCAGTGCCAACCCGTTATATTTACTTGCGTATTTTTTCATGCATTAATGTTCCCTCCCTCCCACCGCAAAATTAAATACACAAATAAACATAACAAACCACCACCAATAATACCAAAACTCGACACGATAAAGTGTATGTGGGGCAAACGGGTCGCAGTTTTAATACAAGATATAAAGAACATGTTGGGGAGAACCCACACTCTACTTGTAATGCCCCTCATTATGCACAGATACATAATAATATCACACGATTGTTGGAATGCCTAATTATGTATAGTTACATACACTACTTTATCTACACACATATCATTTTCATCACACTTGCTCGTCAATGGCGTTGTTACTTGCGAGAGTACAGAGCAGTTATAGCCGATTTAGCTCACACGGGCTGTTAAGTATAGTTTTAAAAATATATAGAACTTCATACTTCACTTCGGACTGAGGATGTTTCCAAACAGCCAAGGTGTATTTCATATCTTCAAAAGTTTGCTACAACCAACTTTTAATATGTATAAAACATATCTTTATATTCAATTTGACTGCAATTTAATGTTTAGTATTTATTAAAAATAATTGGTTTATATTTGATTTTGATAATTGATACTATTTGGCAGGATGATCTGTCAAATTCGAAAACAAAACGCAGTTGTTAACATTATCTGTGGAAGACATTGAAAAAAGTTGACATTGTTGACAATCTTTTTTAGTGGATGAGGTCTGATTGTAGTTTTCAAAGTGTATTTTGATTTTAAGCCTACATAAGTACTAACTAATATTTTACCAACGAATTTATTTTATTTCCTCGCAAATGTGATGAAAAACATTGTGTGTACCACGGGTGGTAAGTGTATAACAAACTTGAGTCATTAAAAGCCCTCCGACTTCGTCGTCGGGCTTCTAATAGACTCGCGTTTACTATACCTTACTTACCATCCTCGTTGCACAATGTACTATAAGTGTTTTAAGATGGGTTCAGGAACCGTAGGGAAATGACTTATTACTAGGGTTACTTGTAAACATTAAAAAGTCAACGAACAAAACAAATGACAGCTTGGAACGGCGGCGTTCCGTATTTCGTATCTCAGTCAATTTTTTTTTTAAACCATAGACAAGCGAATGAACTCCCTATTCTACTGTCACTCGAGTTCAAATGTCGTTCAATTTATATTAAAAAAACATAACGAATTGGCGTTTCGTATCAATGGCTGTTTTAATATCTATAGATACTAGATTAGACACCCCACTTGAATTTGACAGCTGTTCCAAATTTAAATTCATAACCTACTGATTTCAGTAGGTAATGTTAACATTACCTACTGAAATCTTTCTGATGGTTGGTAATGCAGGCCATTGCCTACGGTTTCTGGACGCATTTTAGAGCAGTTATGACATGTACGTAGATAAAAAATAATTTCGCATAGTGTAAACGGGTCCTAATGTACTTACCATCGCTTTACGACGGATTATGGCGTATACTCGCCATTTGGGCTTATTTTCTAGAGAGTTGAACCCTCACACATTAATTAAGAACACGTTGCAGCGTTAGCGTCAACTAGCTTAGTATGTTTTTTTTTATGAGAAAGGTAGCAAACGCCACTTTTTTTTTTATGACATAGGCGGCAAACGAGCAGTCGGATTGCCTGGTGTTAAGCAATTACCGTCGCCCATGGGCACTCGCAACACCAGGGGAGTCACAAGCGCGTTGCCGGCCTTTGAGGGGGGTTGGAGCTCTGGGAACCTTACTCACCATCAGGAACACAACACTACATACCTGAAAGGTGGCAGTGCTATTATGGCTGTGGTCTTCTGTAAGGAGGAGGTACTTCCCCAGTTGGGCTGCCCCAGATTCAAGCGTGATGGTCAACGCTGTGCCCTACCTCTCATTGTTGGACGTAGTTTTAGGACATACCCGGGTCCAAACTGTCACTTAACACTTAAAATACACAAGATAAACCCGTAGTGTTTAAGCTCGTTAGAATCCACTCGAAAAGTTTTGTTGATTGAGCAAAAATTTTATGTCAGCAATAAACCTTCTTCTTTTAAAAAAAACATGGCTTTCATCAATAAATCAATGATTTCGCCAATGTCAAATAAAATAACATATTAAGTTTGCCCTTAGACGTTGTTCGGTAGTAGGCCTTGCGTTTTGTAAAGTAGTAGCTGGACTTTACAGAAAGCTAAGAGGCGGCCGTGACCCCGGGACTGCCGGGTGATGACCAAAATAGTGGTGAAACACGTTTTGAAATCAATTCTTCATTAGCTGCGTTAGATCACTGCATAATAAGCTATCAATATTATACACTAAACTACGTTTGAAGTGTTTGAACAAAACACAAAATATATTTTCAAGACGACTTCGCCATTTTGAGGTTCATCGTCATTATTCCTCCTTAGAAATAAAAGCTTGTACCAAAAATTTTATTTTTGACATAAACTTATTTCTGATCAGCACAGACTATACAAAACTAGCATTATTTACCACAGACAATGGGTTCAAGGCGGGTTTTTTTTAAACTTACGAGACAGCCGGTGCCCTGGCGCGTCGCCAGAATATCCATTCAGAATCAATTTTCTTATAGTGTGTTAACCCATTTCTAGTATAACTTGGCCCTTCGCCTGGAGTCACTCGGAATGGATTTTTTTTTTATGACATAAGGTGGCAAACGAGCAGACGGGTTGCCTGATGGTAAGCAATAACCGTCGCCCATGGGCACCCGCAACACCAGGGGAGTCACAAACGCGTTGCCGACCTTTAAGGGGGGTTGAAGCTCTGAGAACCTTACTCACCATCCGGAACACAACACTACATACCTGAAAGGTAGCAGTGCTATTATGGCTGTGGTCTTCTGTAAGGAGGAGGTACTTCCCCAGTTGGGCTGCTCCAGACTCGAGCGTGATGGTACTTCGCTGTGCCCTACCTCTCATTGTCGGACGTAGTTTAAGGACATACCCGGGTCTAAATCCTTGGAATAACTTTAGATGAGGAATGAAAGTAACCCTGTAGCTCTCAGGATTGCACTGTTATTGTTGATTGCAGTGGCGATGGGCAAGTCGTAGTTTGAAGAGTCGATGGCCGTTAGGACAGAAGACTGGTCTGGCCTAGTAGTGAACCTGCCTATGAAGCCGATGGTCCTGGGATCCCAGTCAGGGCATTTATTTGTGTGATGAGCACAGATATTTGTTCCCGAGTCATGGGTGTTTTCTATGTATTTAAGTATTTATATGTATCTATCTATTATATATATCGTCGTCTAGTACCTACAACACAAGCCTTACTGAGCTAACCGTAGGACTAGGTCGATTTGTGTAAGATTGTCCCGAAATATTTATTTAAATAAAATGGCCCACGTATAAGCTAACAAACCTACCATCTTATCGCTAGACCAGTCGACAAATTTGTCGATAGACGCTTTGTGAATCGCCTATCGTTTTATTAAAAGCAGGTTAGATTCATATAATACAAAATGCATTTTGTAACCCACAGAGTAATGGGTTTTAGATCAGGCGGGCGCCGTGATCGGTTTGCGAAACTAGGATATAATATCAGGCTTATTCATCTACGATATAATATCAGACTTTTTTTTATACAACGAAGGTGGCAAACAAGCATACGGCCCACCTGCTGGTAAGCAGT
The DNA here is from genome assembly GCA_022674325.2 of Grapholita molesta. Taxonomy (NCBI): domain Eukaryota; kingdom Metazoa; phylum Arthropoda; class Insecta; order Lepidoptera; family Tortricidae; genus Grapholita; species Grapholita molesta. Next base: position 811,887 of record CP053141.2, on the reverse strand, counting down.
TACCGTAGCCTATGGATGCTTGCAACTCCAGAGAATTCACGGTATGCGCGTTAGCTACCCTTTAAGAACCTACACACTCCTTTATTGAAGAACCTCATACTGTAGTCCCTATAGGGAAAACCTGGGCAAGGAGTTCATTCCACAGCCGGAGCGTTCGCGGGAGGATATTCCTCTTAAACCGCTTAGTGCCCGACCCTTTAGGCTCCAGGGTGTGAGGGTGAATGCACTGCCGACGGCGAACGGTGCGGTGGTAGAAAGCGGCCGTTGGCATCATGTCAAACAGTTCTTCAGAGCACAACCCATTGTACAAGCGATGGAACACATAGTACTTTATGTTACTGCTACATAATGTACACACGGTATAAAAATACGAGTTTAAATGAACGAAGCGAAGCTGTAATTCATAAAAACACCAAACGAGTATGTTTATGCCTAATTATGTACAATGACATACACTGCTTTATTACACAATATAAGCTCTCAATAATAATTTCTAAAACCGCAAACGAAACGAACTTTTTTAATAGCGGCGAATGGAAACTTTTTCCAAATAACCGTAGTTTTCTTTTTAATTCAGAGACAAACTAGAGTCGAGCCCAATGTTCAAATAGTTTCTATACTAAGTAACTAATTACTTTGTCTTTCAGAGACGTTCGAATTTTAATAGTACATTGTGCAACGAGGATGGTAAGTAAGGTATAGTAAACGCGAGTCTATTAGAAGCCCGACGACGAAGTCGGAGGGCTTTTAATGACTCAAGTTTGTTATACACTTACCACCCGTGGTACATACAATGTTTTTCATCACATTTGCGAGGAAATAAAATAAATTCGTTGAAAACACTTTGAAAACTACAATCAGACCGCATCCACTATAAAAGATTGTCAACAATGTAAATTTTTTTCAATGTGTTCCACAGATAATGTTAACAACTGCGTTTTGTTTTCGAAGTCGACAGATCATCCTGCCAAATAGTATAAATTATCAAAATCAAATAGAAAACTATTATTTTTAATAAATACTAAACATTAAATTGCAGTCAAATTTAATATAAAGATATGTTTTATACATATTAAAAGTTGGTTGTAGCAAACTTTTGAAGATATGAAATACACCTTGGCTGTTTGGAAACATCATCAGTCCAAGTGAAGTATAGGTTCTGTATATTTTTAAAACTAAACTTAACAGCCCGTGTGAGCTAAATCGGCTATAACTGCTCTGTACTCTCGCAAGTAATAACGCCATTGACGAGCAAGTGTGATGAAAATGTCATTTTTATATCGATTTTGATATGGACGCACTAAATATTATTACCAAGACACAAGGTCTACATTTGCAGAAAATAAATATCAAACTAATGAACCCCACAACAATGATGTTGATTAACTGGCAACTCAAATTCAAACTCAAACGTTTATTCAGTAAGTACGCCACGACGGCACTTTTACACGTCGAGTATACAAAATTAAAAGAGAAAAATAAAAACTACACCGGTTCTAACCCTACACCTCTGACCCGAGAAGTATTTTGATTTTTATGACCGACAAGAAACTCAGCGGGACTTATTTTTTCAAAACAGTATAGAAAAAAATCTTAAACATACGAGTACATGCGTAATTCTGTAAGAAAACATATCAAACAATTTCAGTAATTAAATACCAATTCCAACTCTGGTAACCCTTACGGGATTATTTCTCCAAAATATATAAAATTTATCAACACATGGCAACAATACCCCTTTGCAAATGCAAACCAGTTCAAAGCTTGCAATCTAGGAAGAATAATGACTGGAGAACTCATCCGTGAGCGCCAGTAAGGGATAATGATATTTTGGCTTTTCAGCTCAAAATGTAACCATTCACTATAGTTTTGCTATACAGGACACTCTTTATAGCAACCCGGGTATGTCCTTAAACTACGTTCAATAATGAGAGGTAGGGCACAGCGAAGTACATCACGCTTGAGTCTGGAGAAGCCCAACTGGGGAAGTACCTCCTCCTTACAGAAGACCACAGCCATAATAGCACTGCTACCTTTCAGGTATGTAGTGTTGTGTCCCTGATGGTGAGTAAGGTTGCCAGAGCTCCAACTCTTATGACGCCCCTGGTGTTGCGGGTGCCCATTGGCGACGGTTATTGCTTACCATCAGGCAATCCGTTTGCCACCTTTTGTCATAAAAAAAAAAAGTTCTGAAAGGTTAAGTTTGAAGGGGAACAAAAATATGTGCGACTATGACTCGGACTGACAAAATCCGTCTCTGCCATACCTATGGAAAGTTACATAAGACCGCGAATCGTGGTATTATTATTAGCACGCTAAATGGTATGTTTATGCTTCCAATTCAGTTACCAAACCAGTAAATGCCAGCTGTTTTGTTTTAATCCTCACAAAAGATGGCTGCCGTAATGTCCACAAGCCCTAAGCCCGGCTCTTTGAGTTGGCAACTAGTGATGTACCTTCGAATCCCGGTTCATTGTGAGAGGAGACATCTGTCAGGCGTATAGAGATGAATGGATCTGAAAATAAATTGGCTCTTCCTGGGGTATTGCTTAGTCTTTTGAACGCTTCTCTTCTCACGTCAAATATGACGTGTACGCCAACGTATCGACTAGTGAAGAACAAATATAAACCTTATCTGTCAGCAGGAAAATTGTTTTGGCGTAGCACGACATCACGCGACCACTTTAGTAGTGCTTGGCGTTCAAAGGGTTACAAATTTGACAGTAGTGTTTATCTTATTCCTGGGTGACAGAATTAAAAATGTTTATGGTCATCATTTAAGCGAGAACGCTGGTAGCCTAGCGGCTTAAATAAAAATAAAAATAAAATCTTAGTCTCTGTGTGTAATGTTAGTACATAACTTGTTATACCAAATAAGTTATATCACTCAAGATTTTCCGAGACAAAAAGATAACAAACTAAATAAAAGATGTTAATTTTTCTTTTAAGCACATTACATGCACTTATGAACGTCAAAGAAAAATCTACCACCGGTTCCAACCACATACACCTACACCTCTGACCCGAGAAGACACCGGCAAGAAACTACGGCGGGACTTATTTTTTCAAATTAGTGATACATCAAGTCTCAAAGTACATAATTATGCGTAGTCCCAAAAGTAAACATATCAAACATTTTGTTACAAGATATAACTAAAAATATAAAAGTAAAATAATATATAAACAAATTTGACTTCACAAAATAGACATACTTTGATATGCTTTCTTACATGAACTGTGTCATTTAAATAATTTGGCAGTACATACATTGCAATACAACGAAGAAATGCCGCCAGCATCCTTGGCACAATGCCTCAAGGGCCTTTTTTAGATTTTATACTGTAACTAGTTGTGTAAGTACTTGTGGTTATCATAATATGATAGTAATTTTTGTAAATGCTAGGCGGTTTCTGGAGACTGGAGACAGAACATATATGAGTGATTTTTTACATCATCATCACCATCTCAGCCATAAGACGTCCACTGCTGAATATAGGCCTCCCCCTTGGAGATTCACACGTACCGGTTGGAAGCGACCTGCATCCAGCGTCTTCCGGCGACCTTAATGAGGTCGTCTGTCCATGCTGTGGGTGGACGTCCTACGCTGCGCTTGCTAGTCCGTGGTCTCCAATCAAAACACTTCAACCCCATCTGCCGTCTTCTCTGCGTGCAATGTGGCCTGCCCATTGCCACTTCAGCTTGCTAACCCAGTGGGCTACGTCTGGGTTATATGTGAGATCTCCTCATTTCTGAGTCGATCACGTAGAGAAATTCCGAGCATAGCTCTCTCCATAGCTCGTTGAACAACTTTGAGTTATGAAATGAGGCCGATAGTGAAAGACCAAGTTTCGGAGCCGTAAGTCATCACTACACACATTGATTGAATACTTTCGTCTTTACTTTTGGACCCGGGTATGTCCTTAAACTACGCCCAATAATGAGAGGTCGGGCACAGCGAAGTACCATCACGCTTGAATCTGGAGAAGCCCAACTGGGGAAGTACCTCCTCCTTACAGAAGACCACAGCCATAATAGCACTGCTACCTTTCAGGTATGTAGTGTTGTGTTCCTGATGGTGAATAAGGTTCCCAGAGCTCCAACCCACTTATAGGTCGGCAACGCGCTTGTGACTCCCTTGGTGTTGCGAGTGCCCATGGGCGACGGTAATTGCTTACCATCAGGCAATCCGTCTGCTCGTTTGCCACCTTTGTCATTAAAAAAAACATAATCCAGGGAAAATTAGGATATCCGGTTTTTCCTAGAAACCGGTTAACCCCTTCACTGCCGCAGTCTGGGCCGGCTCCCGCGGGGCCGCCCCGGGCCGCGCTAATTTATTCATTGCCTCTCCACTTACAATCGCCAGGCAACTGAACTTTGCGGGGAGACTCGACAACTATCTGACATTGACTCTGAAAACTTACGATACAAAGCTTGGTTATTCGGTGACTCTGTATTTTTGCGTAACAAAACTATCGTGATAGTCGACCGTATTAAAAAAATCATCAGTTTATGACAAATAATAATGGCAGGGTTGCAGTCTACACTTAATACGTCAGTACCGGACGTCCAAACGAGGGGAGCTGTTTCATCTTTACGTTGTGAATATTCCATTCATTCGCACGAAGCGATTCGCTTCTACCTTCCTATTGCGGACTGCTAAGGAATGGAATTAGCCTCTTCGTCTGTATTCCCAGAAAGATATAATTTAGGTATTTTCAAGGCAAGAGTGAATTGGCTGTTACTGAAGCGTGCTGCACCCTCGACCTCGTCGTCACTTACCAATCAGGTGTGACTGAGGTCAAACGCAGTCGTGTATAAAAAATCATATCGACAATCGACTTATAAAACGTGAATTACCCGCATCTATACAATTAAAATGTTATTATAGCTAATTCTAAATTGTTTTGTTAGAAAATACGTTCAAACTCCAGATTAAATATGGCGTCCAGAACTGCTGCCCTTAACGAAGTGCTACCTAATTAAAGTTCTATCGTAAAGAAACCCAAGTTTTTCAGGTGTAATATAACTTTTCCCTAATTAAGGCGACTGGAATCCTCAATGACATTAAAAAACTTTTCTTTGAAACAGATTAGCTGGGGAAAGTATTACGGTGCAAGCAAAAATTTCTCAATAGGCCTGCCTATACATTGAAATAGGTGGAATAATAATTTGATTTCTTCTTAATTGCTTTGGTCTGTCTACAACTTATAAGGCTATTTATTTTTGGGATAAGTGTAATATAATAACAACCTATGTCCTAAAAATAGGACATCATATTTTGAATGTTCAACCTCCAGAAATAGTACATTGTGCAACGAGGATGGTAAGTAAGGTATAGTAAACGCGAGTCTATTAGAAGCCCGACGACAAAGTCGGAGGGCTTTTAATGACTCAAGTTTGGTATACACTTACCACCCGTGGTACATACAATGTTTTTCATCACATTTGCGAGGATATAAAATAAATTCGTTGGTAAAATATTAGTTACTTATGTAGGCTTAAAATCAAAATACACTTTGAAAACTAAAATCAGACCGCATCCACTATAAAAGATTGTCAACAATGTCAACTTTTTTCAATGTCTTCCACAGATAATGTTAACACTGCGTTTTGTTTTCGAAGTTGACAGATTATCCTGCCAAATAGTATCAATTATCAAAATCAAATAGAAAACAATTATTTTTAATAAATACTAAACATTAAATTGCAGTAAAATTTAATATAAAGATATGTTTTTAGGGTTCCGTAGTCAACTAGGAACCCTTATAGTTTCGCCATGTCCGTCCGTCCGTCCGTCCGTCCGTCCGCGGATAATCTCAGTGACCGTTAGCACTAGAGAGCTGAAATTTAGTAGTAATATGTATATCAATCACGCTGACAAAGTGCAAAAATAAAAAGTGGAAAAAAACGTTTTCTTAGGGTACCCCCCCTATACGTAAAGTGGGGAGTGATTTTTTTCTTCATTCTAATCCTAACGTGTGATATATCGTTTGATAGGTATTTAAAAATGAATTGGGGTTTAGTAACATCATTTTTCGATCACGTAAATATTTTTGGAAATAATCGCTCCAGAAGTAAAAAAAGTGCGTCCCCCCCCCTCTAACTTTTGAACCACAAGTTTCAAAAATATGAAAAAAATCTCAAAAGTAAAACTTTACATAAACTTTCTAGGAAAATTATTTTGAACTTGATAGGTTCAATAGTTTTTGAAAAAAATAATATATATAAAAATGAACCCCTATTTCTCTTGGTCACGCTATATCTTGAGAACGGCTTTACCGATTTGGCTAATTTTGGTCTTAAAATATTTGTAGTAGCTCTGGGAAGGTTTAAACGGTGAGAAAGTATGAAAAAAAATCGAGTAATATACTATAAAGCGAAAATGTTGTTCCCCCATACAAACTTTATCAACTCGAAAAAACTGTAAGCGCCGCAGGATTTCATACATCTTACGCGTTTTTGGTAAAATGGTCTCTGCTTTTCTCGAGAAAGACGGAAGCGCCGCAGGATTGCATATATCTTAGGCTTTTTTGCGAGCAAAATAGGTACTTTATATTATTCCAGCACTAAAGTCGTTAAGGTGATAGTTTCATACAAATTGTTAATAAATTAGCCCCTATTCCCTAAGATATGGCTGTCAAAATCTCAATTGAATGACAAGACACACTTCATCACTTCCGGCCCGGTACCGCGAACATCGGAGTTCGTATATGTCGACCATTTCTCATTTACTCCAATTAAGGCGTTAAGAGAGTGACAGAGATAATTGTCTGAAGTTTACGAATATCGTTGTTCGCGGTAGCGCCGCCGTTTTATGTATAATTCCGCGTTTGTTTTAATCGTAAATAAGAATCTGCACTAATATTCATCGCCCAATGCGACCGTCTCTCATATTATATCAGTATCACTTACGCATTCGAGACATTTTTTACGTCAAAAGAAACTTACACTAGAGCCTCTGTACTTTAAGCTCGCGCGCATAGTTTACTGTAGGTGGTACGCTCATACCCTACATGGCGGTTTTAAGATTCTTTCTGATTTAATGGGGTCGGAGCATACATGCCCATACATTAGGTTGAAACTGACTGAGTGACTTCAAATGACGCTGGCTGGTTATCACTCCATGTTACAACCCCTTCTTACTACTCATGGTGGGACTGAAATTGACAACATTTTTTCGAATTTTCCATGTAGGTATAGTTGGGACCTAAAACTCTTTCTTTAGTTGTCACCGTCCTTTGTGGGCCCGTTAGGGTTCTGTACTTCATATTAATATGACAACAACAATGTATCAAATAGCCCATTTTTAACTCTGAAGTGAAAAACTACGGAACCCTATACTGAGCGTGGCCCGACACGCTCTTGGCCGGTTTTTTTATTAAATACATATTTTTTACATATTAAAAGTTGGTTGTAGCAAACTTTTGAAGATATGTAATACACCTTGGCTGTTTGGAAACATCCTCAGTCCAAGTGAAGTATAGGTTCTGCATATTTTTAAAACTAAACTTAACAGCCCGTGTGAGCTAAATCGGCTATAACTGCTCTGTACTCTCGCAAGTAATAACGCCATTGACGAGCGAGTGTGATGAAAAAGATCTAATTTTCTTTAAAGAAATTCATCTCATAGGCCGTTGTGACTACATATCAATCTCCTAAAAAAGGCAGTTGGATTCGGATATCGATAGTCTAAAAAGATGGCTTCCATCAATTCTGATGATTTCGACAGTGTTAAAGTGATTGTAGCAAATTAATAGAATAATATAACAAGTTTGCTCCGTGAATGCCAGTGTACGGTAGTAGACCTTGCGTTCTGTAAAGTGTTAGCTGGACTTTACAGGAAGCCACGAGACGGCCGCGGCAATTTTATAACCCTATGTAACTACATAAAATTTAATTCTCATACAAGTGAAGATGCCTTTTATTAGAATAAATGATCTTGAATAAAAAAATAAGGACTCAGTTCAGATAAGAAAGCATATCAATCGTTTTGTTAACTTCGTTTTATAAATTATTTTTTATTATGCAGAAACGTCTGCTAGCGAATATCTTCGATATTTAAATCGAAAGAAAAATAGAAAAAATTTACTTGGTTTTATAAAGTCAAATTTGGACTTGTAAGTAATTATTTTTATTGTTTCTTTGATAGTTAATTTTGTAATTGTTTCACAATTATGATATGTTTTCTTATAGAATAACGTATTTTGTATATGTTTAAGATCTCTTTTGTAATAACGTTCTGAAAAATAAGTCCCGCCGAGTTTCTTGCCGGTCACAAAAGTCAAAATGCTTCTCGGGTCAGAGGTGTAGGGTTAGAACCGGTGAAGTTTTTATAAATATATATTTATATAATAAATGTATTTTATCTTTTTTCTTAATATTCTTTGGGGTGTGAAATTTTAGAATTTGGTAAATCATTTTATGAAAAAAACCTCATTACTGTAATTTCGTGGTCATTCGACTTTAATAAGAATTTTGAATGTATCTTGTCGAAATTAGTATGTATCATTATAAAATTGAGGATATGTCAATTTACGAACCATGAAGTTGACATATTGGTAAATTGGCGAACGGAAACCGACTAAACGAAAGGGTAACTAGACGAACTGGGCAATAGACGAGATGGGAATCAGACGAACGGAGCAACTGACGAACTATGACATAGACGAACTGAGATATAGACGAACGAAGACCGACTAGATGAACAGGGAATCAGAACAGTGCAGAATTGGTATAAATTTTTCTCTTTTACTTTTGTATACTCGACGTGTAGAAGTGCCCTTGTAGACTTACTGAATAAACGTTAAATTTTGAGTTAAACTTGAAAGTAACTCTATTTTCTTTGTTCCAGCTTTCATCATCGGCACATCGCCAGCTGATCATAGTGTCTCGCTGTACCCTGACCACGGGACCAATCTTGAATCATCACATCTACTATATACTCCTACCATGAGACAATACACTAGGTAAGGCTTACTACTTCATCGGACAGCCATCTTGTTCCGGTCTTCTGGGCTTCAGTCTCAAAAGAACACAAAATCGGCTCATAGTCTCCGGGTTTTTGTACCCGGGTGTCCTTAAACTACGTCCAACAATGAGAGGTAGGGCACAGCGAAATACCACACTTGAATCTGGAGAAGCCCAACTGGGGAAGTACCTCCTCCTTACAGAAGACCGTAGCCATAATAGCACTGCTACCTTTCAGGTATGTAGTGTTGTGTTCCTGATGGTAGTAAGGTTCTCAGAGCTCCAACAACTTATAGGGTAGGCTATACGCATGTGAATCCTTTGGAGTTGCAGGCGTCTATGGGCTAAGGTAACTGCTTACCATCAGGCGGGCCGTATGCTTGTTTGCCACTGTCGTTGTATAAAAAAAGTTCAGCCGTAGACGGCCACTACCGCGGCGCACAGCTAGTATTATAAATGCGAAAGTTAACTTTATCTGTCTGTTATTACCTCATCACATCACGCTTAAACCACTGAACCAATTAGGTAGTTTGGAGAGAGTTTGAGCTACGAGTAAGGACATAGGATAATTTTTATCCCGCAACCATTAAAGACGGGCATGTCTGGCCGACGAAGTCGCGAGGAAAAGCTAGTGTGTTATAATCATAAACTTCTGTAACAATTAAAACCACACAGAAAGCAATATGACTGACAAAGTTTGAAGAGTCCTCATAACCCCTGCAACTATTTCAATTTCAGAACAAAACGGGACACATCGGAAGATCCGAGATGTAAGCCCTTTATGTTTGTGAAGGGCACTCGATCTCTATACAACCCTATGAACCCGGAGGACCATGGCAAACCGGGGGACACTACATACTCTAACCACACTACATGTATAACCACTATTGAAGGTAAGTTACATGGAAAAATATTGATATTTTATACTTACTGATTCTCGCAGGCTACGGGTGTTTTCCGTACCTGAGTTGGCTGAGACGAGTATTCCAGAGTCGAGAGTTCGAGTCTTGCCCGGAGCAATTGTGATTTTTTTTCCTTTATTTCTAAGAATGAGAATATTTGTATGACATGTTTTACGTAAAATTTTTGTGGTCTGGTTCTTGATGTTGAACATATTGTCTAAGTATCTGTTATGGTAACAAAGATCTTCATGAACTTTTACTTTACATCATTGTACATATTTATTTATTTATTTTAAACTTTATTGCACAATACATAATATAAAGTACAAATGGCGGACTTAATGCATGTAGGCATTCTTTACCAGTCGACCATCGGGTTAAACAGAAATGGTTGTTGGTGCAGGCAATTTACAGAAACGGAAAATATTTACATACATATTTTTTCTTTACAATATTTGACACGTTTTTACTTTACAGTATTTTACACATTTTAATTTTACATATTTTTCAGCCGAACCTGAAGATGGACAAGTTATAGTTTTATCATTTGTGGACAAGTTCGAAATGGAGGATCGTGCCCCAAAATGCGAATATGACTATTTAGAGGTAAGGATAACTTAACACTATCTACTTATATAGTCTCGGCACCAAAATACAAGTTTGTTGTCGAGACTCGGCTCGTGGGGCAAAGGTGCGTTTGGGCTCCACAGAGCGCTTAGCAAGCGGCTCAGGGAGGCAACAGGCGATCCTCGCGCAGGCAGCTTTCTCGCACAAAGGATTGCCATCGCAATCCAATGCGGGAACCCTACCTGGGTTCTCGCAAGGTCCAAATTTAGGTTTTTTCTAAGAGTTTTTTTTAAGTGTAGTTGTTATTTTTAGCTATTTCTATGTTGGTTTTTGTTACCCATTGTTATACCTATGTATGTTAAAGATATATTTACACTTTTGCACCTTATTACAAAGGTGTAAAAATATTGTGTCGTGTGATGCCAGCTGCCTAGAATAGCACCACCCCATCTCCTCCCGCGGGAGTCGTATGAGGCGACAAACGGAAAAATCCAACACACGGGCAGCAGCGTCCGTTGAAACCCAATCGAAAACTACGCCTGCCAAGCGTGGCGACTATGGCAACTACCCCCAAGATGATACAAGTCATATTGGTGGAAGGCCTAGGTATATGTCCTGTGGACTGCATACTGCTGAAATGTGTGTATGTATGTTACTCATTTGCACCTTATTACAAAGGTGCAAACATATTTACGACATCGACTGTACATGGGTCTGTAAAGTTTTTCGGCGTTAAGACACTAATCCAAAGCTTACTTTAAGAAATAGTTACTTCATTATGAAACTTTTGAATGTTCTATGTACAAATCTGAAATTCTGATACCCAATTTTAACCATTTTTAAAAGATCTTTCGAGAAAGCTCGTCAACTCACTGGTGACCGCCGAGCTAACAGCTTCCTCGCGCAACGTATTAGTATCGCAATACAGCAGGGGAATGGTGCCAGCATCCTCGGCACCATGCCAAAGATACCCATATTATTGGACGACCGGTCTGGCCTAGTGGGTAGTGACCCTGCCTATGAAGCCGATGGTCCTGGGTTCGATTCCCAGTCAGGGCATTTATTTGTGATAACACAGATATTTGTTCCTGAGTCATGGGTGTTTTCTATATATTTAAGTATTTATATGTATCTATCTATTATATATATCTTCGTCTAGTACCTACAACACAAGCCTTACTGAGCTTACCATAGGACTAGGACGATTTGTGTAAGATTGTCCCGAAACATTAATTTTTTTTTTTTATATTCAACCACGTTCTTTACTTTTTTCTTCATTTTTATTGTTAAGGTTGTTTATGCTCATTTGGTTTTCATTTAGTTTGTTTTAATTTATTTTTTCATGTTTCCAGATAAGAGACGGAAAGTTCGGCTACGCCCTTCCAGCATACAAGTTCTGTGGGAAAAGTTTCCCACCATCCATCACATCAGCTGGCCCCTATTTGTGGCTCAAGTTCCATTCGGACGATAGTATCGAGTACGCGGGGTTTAAGATCAACATAGAATTTCTACCAAACGCCATGAGCCGTAAGTATAAAATTTTTGGACCCGGGTATGTCCTTAAACTACGTCCAACAATGAGAGGTAGGGCACAGCGAAGTACCATCACGCTTGAGTCCGGAGAAGCCCAACTGGGGAAGTACCTCCTCCTTACAGAAGACCACAGCCATAATAGCACTGCTAACTTTCAGGTATGTAGTGTTGTGTTCCTGATGGTGAGTAAGGTTCCCAGAGCTCCAACCCCTTTAATGGTTGGCAACGCGCTTGTGACTCCCCTGGTGTTACGTGTGCCCATGGGCGACGGTAATTGCTTACCATCAGGCAATCCGTCAATCGTTTGCCACCTTTTGTCATAAAAATAAAAAAATAAAATCAGCATCCCTCTCAATTATACCATTGACTGGTCTTGCCTAGTGGATGACCCTGGCTATGCAGCCGATGGTCCTGGGTTCAAAACCTGGCAGGGCATTTCTATGTATTCAAGTACAAAAGCCTATTAGATAGGACATAGGCATCGCTTGTAGCATACCCTGGGATTCAGTCATGTAAAATTTCCCTGTAATACTTATTTATCATTTTTTATAAAAGACTGACCAGCGTTTGACCTCAGTCACACCTGATGGTAAATGTCGACGAGGTCGAGGGTGTAACACGCTGGTTCAGTAACAGCCTTCACTCTTGCCTTGAAAAGACCCAAATTATATCTTTCCAGGAATACAGACGAAGGGAGCGAATTCCATTCCTTAGCAGTCCGCATTAGGAATCATCATCATTGGCCTATCTTGGTCCACTACTAAATGTAGGCCTGTCTTATAGCATGCCACTTGAGTTTTTTTCATCCAATGTTGACTGTTGTCAATATTATGTATCATTAGATGATGCCCGCGGCTTCGCCCGCATGGTTAGAAGAAAATGTAACATATTCAGCCTTCCCGTTGGAATGAGATCTTTTCCCGTTGGAAAAAGTACCCTATGTCACTCTCCATTCAACTACCTCCACTTAAAAAATCACGTCAATTCGTCGCTCCGTTTTGCCGTGAAAGACGGACAAACAAACAGACACACTTTCGTATTTATAATTAGTATGGATAGACTGCCTTCCAGATTTTAAGAATATTTCACCAATAAGCACTTTACGGGCTTTCTTATGTGTAAAAAATAAACTTTTAATTATTTAAGTTTTTTCTTTCACAGGTGTAATTCCCAGTTCCTGTATAATAGAAAAGAAGGATTTGAAATTTGGTGAGATAGCGTCCGACGATGAGGAAGCCCAAAAGTGCCGTGATGCGAGTGTTGGCAATTTGGACATTCAGTGGAGAATCGAGACGCCGCCTAACACAAGGGTGCGTTAGCTATCGTTATCAGAGGTCGGAATTTTCGTGGGACTTTTGAGCTGCCATAGGGACTGCCTGTTGTTTATCTTTACTTTTAATCTTGTTTTACGTGTTGTGTTCTATAATTTATCGACATATTTATGAATACCGGTAGTCGATAAACGAGAAGTCCCTATGACAGCTCAAAAGTGCTACGAAAATTCCGACCTCTGATCATCATCTCCCCCACTTTGTTCCGGCATTTTGCCACGGTTAATGGGAACCTGGGGTCCGCTTGGCACCTAATCCCAGCGATTAGGCGTAGGCACTAGTCTTTACGGAACTGCCATCTGACTTTCCAACCCAGAGGGTAAACTAGGCTTTATTGGGATTAGTCTGGTTTCCTCACAATGTTTTCCTTCATCGAAAAGCAACTGGTAAGTATCAAATGATATTTTGTACATAAGATCCGAGAAACTCATTGGTACAAGCCGGGATTCGAACCCGCGACATCTGCGACCTTCGTTTATTAAAATTGTAAATTGTTAAATTGTAAACTAATTGATATGTTTACTGTTTATTCCAGATTTACTTAAACTTTACAGAGTACAAATTACTTTTTCCTAACGAGTGTGAAGATAATTTGGTGCAAGTTTTTGGCGCTGAACCGAATTTTGACCACAAGTAAGTATTTTTTTCTCTTTAAACGACAAAACATTAATCAAAATACAATAAGTAATTATGAATCTATCCCAGGTTGCCGCAAAAAATATTTTCGGAATAATACTGCAAAAATAGATGTACCTATGACATTTTGTTCCTTATAAATAGGTTTCAAAATATGTCGTTGCAGATTTTGCTAGAAAAGAAACATGAGAGGTTTTTGAGGTTAACATTGCCGGCCTAAAGCCTTTTTTAATTGTCATTCCACATAAATTTATGACACCTCATGGCGATTGGCCATTAAAAAAATATTGGGCACATTTGCTAATTAGATTCTACCACTACGCCTATTAAAACAATTTTTGAATTATACATACATATATATATATATATATATGTATGTGTATATATATATGTATGTATATATATATATATATATATATATTTATTATTATTGTATTCCATGTTCGAGAAACGCACTACACATACCTCGGCGTGAAAAGGGATTGCCGGCCTCGTAATAATCCTCGTCTGCATATACTCGGCTGGCAACCCCTTCCTTCCCGATCTATACTAATAATCGTTTTGTTCACAGATTAGCGTTCTACTGCGGTTCTGTGGCGAATCCAGTGACGTCCAAGGTGGAGGAAGAAGGCCAGGGACCGAGCAACGTCATATATGTTCGCATGTTCACCACCAATAAGGCGAAAGAATCCCTGTTTAAGGCGCACTTTACGTCCTTTCGGACTTTGAAGGGGGATCGTAAGTAGTATTTTTAATATTAATCGTTTTGGACCGGGGTTTGTCCTTAAACTACGTCTAACAATGAGAGGTAGGGCACAGCGAAGTACCGTCATGCTTGAGTCTGGAGCAGCCCAACTGGGGAAGTACCTCCTTACAGAAGACCACAGCCATAATAGCACGGCTAGCTTTCTGGTATGTAGTGTTGTGTTCCTGATGTTGAGTAAGGTTCCCAGAGCTCCAACCTCCCTTAAAGGCCGGCAAAGCACTTTTGATCCCCTGGTGTTGCCCATGGGTGACGATAATTGCTTACAAACCGTCGTAGCCCTATAATTTATTAAAAATGGGGCTTTGGTCCAGTACCTAAGAGACGAAGATGTATAAGTCATAACATAAATGCATATTACAGGACATTCTTACACAAATTGACTGAGCCCCACGGTAAGCTCAAGAAGGCTTATGTTGTGGGTACTCAGGAAACAATCCATACTTACTAAATATTATAAATGTGAAAGTAACTCTCTCTGTCTGTCTGTACCTCTTCACGCTTAAACCGCCCAACCAATTGGGATAAAAGGTGTGGAGAGAGTTTGAGCTACGAGAAAGGACATAGGTTAAATTTTATCCCGCAACCATACATTAAAAGACTGAACAAATTTCAAGACCCTGTTTAATACTTAATTTACTTCTTATTCATTTCACAGAATCATGTGATGAATCAGAATTCGACTGCCAGGATGGAACATGTATCGACTCAATACTAGAGTGCAACGGGATAGCCAACTGCAGGCTCAAGTCTGACGAAGACCCTGAGAGCTGCAAGGTAACTTGGTCACATGGGACTGCATCCATGATGCAACAAAATATTTCAACTGAAGATTTTTACTGCTGGAATATCCTCAGAGGATGTGTACTATATCCAAGTTCATGCGAGACGATTCTCACTAGTTTCGCTTTGACTTTAACGATGTTTTCCTTCACCGGAAAGCGACTGGTAAATATAAAATTATATTTCGTACCGTAAAACGGGGTGAGTTGGGTTAAGTTAGTTAAGTAAAAGTTTATTTTTATATGTGGAATATTGATTTACATATATACAAAAAAAGTGTTTCGGAGGTATGAATTTCAGTTTTTTTATGAGTTTGTGTAGTTCCATTTTATAACTTTAACGATAAACACGAAAACCCACCTCCCCCGTAGTGTCTCGTATTTGGGGTGAGAGGGGTTTTCATACAAAGGTGATTTTGGAGGATTATACGTAATACTATAGCTCCATTTTAAATTGGAATACATTAATTTTGTAGCCGTAGCCTTCAAATCCCTTCTCACCCCCCTCTCAAACCTCTCTCCCCATTCGTAACCTACCTTTCCCCGCGAAACCTACTCACCCCGTTTTACGGTACATAAGTTCCGAAAAATTGGTACAAGCCGGGGTTTGGACCAGATACCTCCGTATTGCAAGTCGCATGCTCTTACCACTAGGCCACCAGTTGTTCACAAGAGTATTGTGGGTTAAATCCAAAATGTTAGTTGTTTGTACATTTTTTTTACAGGAAGCAGCAAAGTCTATGGTCAAGGAACCACACATCCTGGTGATCCTGGTCATCTTCTCTCTCATTCTGTCTGGAATGAGCTTCGTCTTCCTTTTCAAGTGCATCCGGAAACTGTATCAGGACCATAAATATATCAAGGTGATTTTTTTTTTTTTATACAAATCCACGTGGTTGAAAATAAGATGACATGTATGACATGGCATGTATGTATGACACCTAGTGGGTACCCTGCCTTCAAATCCCAGTCAGGGCATTTATTTATTTGTGTGATTAAGAAAGATATTTATTCCTGAGTCATGGGTGTTGTCTTATGTATTTAAGTATGTATATGTATCTAGACGACCGGTCTGGCCTAGTGGGTAGTGACCCTGCCTCTGATGGTCCTGGGTTCGAATCCCAGTCAGGGCATTTATTTGTGTGATGAACACAGATATTCGTTCCTGAGTCATGGGTGTTTTCTATGTATTTATATGTATCTATTTATATCGTCGTCTAGTACCTACAACACAAACCTTACTAAGCTTACTAGACTAGGTCGATTTGTGTAAGATTGTCCCGAAATATTTATTTATTATGTATGACATGGCATATATGTATGACACGCATGTATATTTAACCATTTCGATTTCTAGGCCACTTCGAACCTTGTCACAGTGACGTTAATAAGAGATCTTTTGCGTCTTTCATATAGATTTTCAAAAGGAACGAAGTGGCCTATTAATCAAATTGGATGACTGTATGTATGACGTATGACATGGAGTATATTGCATGTCAAGAAAAAATCAGTCTGCGACACAAGGTATTATATGTACCATTTTTTGAAAATAAATTAAAATAAAGTCCAAGTATTTTTATTTCTAAGAATTATGTTTTCATTAGCAGACGTTTTTGCTTAAAAAAAATTGATACACCGCCTACATTTTTTTTCTGTTATGCCCTATGGTTGACTGGTTCTCTGGCTTCGCAATAACTTTGCCTTTTATACATTGTTTTCTTATGTGCAATAAAGATAAAATAAATAGACGGAAGCTTGTACAGTCACCATCAGATATATAGCAGCTGTGGAGGTGGTCACAAATATCTGAACATGCACTTTATCTCCTTGACAACAGAGGCGTTGCTCAGATATTTGTGGTCACCTCCACAGCTCCGATATATCTGATGGCGACTGTACCAAAAGTTATTTATCTTATCAGCCTAGGACGTCTGCTGCTGGACATATTCCATAGACCTGGACCAATCTCCGAGCATGAGTGGTATAAAGTCATAATCGCCACGCTCGGCAGGCGGGTTGGCGATCGCTCTATTGTAGCTGCCCGTCCCTCGTTGTCTTCAGACCAGACAGTGTACAGTCAACCACTTTGATTTATAGGCCACTTCGAACCTTGTCACAGTGACGTTAATAAGAGATCTTTTGCGTCTTTCATATAGATTTTCACTGTGACAAGGAACGAAGTGGCCCATAAATCAAATTGGTTGACTGTACATATAATTTTAACCTTAAACTTATTTGTACATTTTCTTCCGCAGGAGCACCTAGCCAAGTCTTGCGAAGACCGGCTGGACAAACTGGCTGAGACCCAGCTCACGCTCGACCCCAACCTGCTGGCCAGCGACATGGAGCCGAGGGCCAGTCTGGAGCGAGAGAACCATACCAACGAGATGTATAAGAAGCAGAGGAACAAAAGGAAAGTGAGTGATCTGATGTATGAACAGTTTCTTCAAGGTGTGATCTTGAAGAAACTCTTCGTTGACGAGGAAAATCATCTGGTCATTGTGGTATTCAGTTTTTTTTTTGTATGACATAGGCGGCAAACGAGCAGATGGATTGCCTGGTGGTAAGCAATTACCGTCGCCCATGGGCACCCGTAACGCCAGGGGAGTCACAAGCGCGTTGCCGGCCTTTAAGAGGGGTTGGGGCTCTGGGAACCTTACTCACCACCAGGAACAGAACACTACATACCTGAAAGGTAGCAGTGCTATTATGGCTGTGGTCTTCTGTAAGGTGGCTGTATGCCAGCAATGATACCCTTCTACCTTTAAGTTGATGAATTTCATCATCATCATCATTATCATATCAGCCGAAAGACGTCCACTGCTGGACATAGGCCTCCCCCAAAAAGACCGGCCCTGCGCCCACATCAAGCTGCATCCCGCGACGTTCACCAGGTCGTTCCACCTTGTGGGAGGCCTACCTACGCTGCATGTTCCAGTGTGTGGTCGCCGCTCCAGAACTTTTCCGCCCCATCGGCTATCGGTTCCGTGTACACTGTGCCCCGCCCACTGCCACTTGATGAATTTGGTTGATGTTAACCGGGCTGGTGTTTTACTCGACGGATTAGTAAAGTTTTCATTAAAATCCGTTCAGGCGTTTTCAGATGATGCGCGAACAAATAAACAAACAGATAAACAGACAGAAATTCTTGAAACTTCTAGAAGGTGCTTTCTTGTCGAATATCTTCGATGTAGGACTTGCAATGCTCTTCAGGTTTGATCATTTCAGCCGTAAGTTGTCACTGTTGGACATAGGCCTCCCACAAATATGACTTGTATGATCTTGGGCATAGTCACCACGCTTGGCAGGCGGGTTAGGGACTGCAGTAGCATGAACGACCTAAATTTATCTACCGTTCCTACAACCCCGGACCTGGGTATGTCCTTAAACTACGTCCAACAATGAGAAGTAGGGCACAGCGATTACCATCACGTTTAATCTGGGGCAGCCCAACTGGGGAAGTACCTCCTCCTTACAGAAGACCACAGCCATAATAGCACTGCTACCTTTCAGGTATGTAGTGTTGTGTTCCTGATGGTGAGTAAGGTTCCCAGAGCTCCAATCCCCCTTAAAGGCCGGCAACGCGCTTGTGACTCCCCTGGTGTTGCGGATGCCCATGGGCGACGGTAATTGCTTACCATCAGGCAATGCGTCTGCTCGTTTGCCGCCTATGTCATAAAAAAAAACCATGTCACTTACACCGTTTTTCAATCAAAACAAATCGATATAACCAAAAATATTTCGTCCAATCCGGAAGCGTGAAAAGATCACCGATAGAATTGCTGTCCCTAATGCATATTATTGCCAAATGAAAATCGACCTTCGATTTTGAACATAAGGTCCATTATTATGTGGGGGTTGAAAAGGGTTCTCGGAATTCTGACCGCGGTAAAATAAGGACACGCAACTAATTTCATTTTGCTTCGCATGTAGATACACATGTGTTTTGCGATATTGTTTTTTAGGGTTCCGCATGCAAAGGGTACGAATCGGAAAGGGAACCTACTATACACACTACAGTTTTTTTATGACAAAGGTGGCAAACGTGCAGACAGATTGCCTGATGGTAAGCAAATACCGTCGCCCATGGGCCGCAACACCAGGGGAGTCACAAGCGTGTTGCCTTTAAGATATGAGTACGCTCTTCTTGAAGGTATGAGGGTCGTATCGGTCCGGAAATACCGCTGACGGCAAATCATTCCACAGTTTTGATGTGCGAGGCAGGAAGTTTATAGAGAAGAGGAAAGGTCTAGCCTAGTGGGTAGTGACCCTGCCTGTGGAGCCGACGGTCCTGGGTTTAAATCTCAGTAAGGGCTTCGATATTTAAATCGAAAGAAAAATAGAAAAATCTGACTCGCGTTGGGACTTGAACCCACAACCACTGGATCACTAGCCCAGTGCACTACCAATTGTGCTACACGAGTACCGCTTAGACTTGTCAAATTCTATCTATTCCTCGTCGTATACGGCACCATGGGTGACGTGTAAACACATCTACCGCCAGCGTATTAAACACTTAACGGCATCGAAGTCACAATTTTCATTGAGAATTCATCGATAACAATGTGCTACCCCTTTCTAAATTATTTGTTATTATGCAGAAACGTCTGCTAGCGAATATCTTCGATATTTAAATCGATATCGTAGATATTCACTAGCAGACGTTTCTGCATATTAAAAAATAACTCAGTAAGGTCATTTATTAGGGTCACGGTTTTTATCTATGTACCTAAGTATTTGTATACTATATATATCGTTGGCTAGTCAAAAGACAAGCCTTCTTGAGCTTACCGAGGGTCCGAGGTGCTCAAATTAATTTGTGTAAAGATTTCACCAAATGGTTGCAACGGAAGACCAGCGCTGACTGCGCCGGCAGAATGCTGAGTAGCAACCATTTTGTGACAAAATGTATCCTTGTTTGTGTCATATGTTGTCTATGATTTTGTGTTTTGTCATGAATATAGAAGTTCTAAATTCCAAAATGTATAATATCATCATCATTATTTGAGCCGTAAGACGTCCACTGCTGGAAATAGGCCTCCCCAAAATATTACTTGTATCGAGTATTTGCCATAGTCATAACACTTGGCGACCACAGTACCCTTACCATGAGTTGTGACATTGACGTTTTCGATAACGAGTATCGAGTTTACTATCTGTGCATCTCGCTTGTACTATTTTAGTGGGAACCAGATGCACAGATAGTAAACTCGATACTCGTTATCGAAAACGTCAATGTCACAACTCATGGTAAGGGTACTGTAGATTGTGCAGTTATTGTTTTAAAACCAACGCATATAAAAAAAATATATGTATAAAAAATTGCTATGTGACCGTTTACCAAAACAACAATTTTCAGTCAAGCAGCATAGAATCCGACTTCCTCCACCACGACACCTCGCTGGATCTCCACGACGACTGGGCGGAGAGCGCTCCGGTACCCCCAGAAGACATCAGGATAGAATACAAGGGAAGACCAAGAAGAAGTGATACCAGCAAGAAGGAACAGTCTTTAAGGTGAATATATGTCAATATGTGCCCAGGTATTGCACGATTTAATTCCGCCATCTCCATTCCATCACCGGACGTCCAGGCGAGAGCAGTTTTATCCTTACGTTGCAAATATTCCATTCATTCGCACGAAGCGATTCGCTTCTAACTTCCTAATGCGGACTGCTAAATGGAATTCGCTCCCTTCGTCTGTATTCCCGGAGATATAATTTGGGTCTTTACAAGGCAAGAGTGAGGCTGTTACTGAACCAGCGTGCTACACCTTCGACCTCATCGACACTTACCATCAGGTGGGACTGAGGTCAAACGCTGGTCAGTTTTGTATAAAAATAAAACCTTTTTAGTGGTCCCAGTGGGGCAGGGGGGAGAGCTGGTCTGAACTATAGGCCTAGCACAAGAGGGGCGCGACAGTATCTCGAGCCGAGATAGACTACCCGTCCCTCTTTAAATAATATAGTTAGAAAAGGACGGGGGGTCTATCTCGGTTCTAGATACTGTCGCGCCCTACTTATGCTAGGCCTACTGGTAGATAATGACTATACCTAGATTATTTTCTAGCAGGAACATTTGCTTAGTGCTTGCCATAATAAAAACATCGACAATCCTGTTATCGATAAGTACATACTACTTCAACGACAAGACGTACACACAGTCTTAGAGCTCGTGCATACGGAGACATCCGATTTTACGCGGGAACTGTTTCTCGATTTACTCGCAATAGTATTTCAATGCATGCATTCACACAAGTGTGCAGAATCCAGCAAGTAAACAGATCCAAAATGTGTCGTCCCATTCTGTCCCATTAGTGGCAACAGTATTCTAATGCTTGCATTCACACGAGCTCGGATCAAGAATCCTGCATAAACCTATATCATGACCGGATAATCTTATACAACTGGGCGGCCATGTGAACACATTATCCGGATTTACAGGAGCCGATAATTAGTAGATCTGCCAAAAATTGATGCCGTGTAAACGAGCTCTTATATCGCCTACCTGCCTAGACGCCGCGTGCCACCGATCTTGAACAAATTGAAAGTAATTTGTACATTTTTGATCCAATTTACTTTTGTTATTTGCAATGAATAGTCCTAAATATTTTCTGTAAAATATAAATAAAAAGATAGTTTGGTTATTGTTATTTATTTTCAATCCTATTACCCTATATTTATCTTTGTATTACCTGTATGACGTTGAAGTGGTAATTATCGATAATAGGCGTGTCGATGTTTTTATTTTATCAATCACTTACAAGAAATCGTTCGTGCTAGAAAAATATCTAGGTATAGTAATGGCCCTGCTTATGGAGCAAACGGTCCTGGGTTCAAATCACTGCACTGGTATTTTCCAGACTCAGGGTGTTCTCAATGTATTTATTTTGTATATTTTATCGTTGGCTGAGCCACAACACAAGCCTTCTTGATTTTACCATGGGGCTCAGTCAATTTAATCGAAAGAAAAATGGAAAAATTTGACTCGATCCAGTGGTTCTGGGTTCGAGTCCCGCTGCGAGTATTTTTTTTCTATTTTTCTTTCGATTTAAATATTTATGATATGCTAGCAGACGTGTCTGCTTAATATAATCAGTCAATTTGTGTAAGAATTTCCTGTAATACTTACCTATTTCATAATCATCATCGTGATTTTTGCTCTAACTTGTATCACTGGGTAGTTGCCATAGTCGTCACGCCTGGCAGACGGGTTGGCGATTGCAGCTGTAGGTTTCGACATACGCTGCCCATCCGTCAGTATTTTCCCTTTGTCGCCTCTTACGACACCCGCGATTACGTTGGTGCTATTCTACTCAGCCGGCACAACGCGCCCGCTCTGATCCTTGCAATCAAGTGACCAAAGACATTTTATCTTCAGGAGTAAAGCTTCAAAAGAGGAAGAGAGAAAGGAGAACAGAGACGTCTCTGTCGGAGCCCCGGACACAAAAGAGTCTGGCTGTCAGACTAGAGAGAGTCTGTTCCAAGTTGACACCGCTCCTAGTTCCGACGGTAAGTGTAATTGTTTCACCACTACTACTTTGTTACAAACGGATAAACTCACCTGTAATTATATCGCACTAGGCGACATGTTTCGGGTAAGCTCTGGTACCCATCTTCAAGCCGAGTCAGGACACACCGATCGCGTTGAGGGTGTATCGCTCACTCTCCAGTGAGCGATACATGAAACATGTCGCCTAGTGCGATATAATTACACGTGAGTTTAACTGTTTGTAACTAAATAGTAGTAGCATGGCTCACAACAGTTTTAATTGTATTGTTTCACCACTATTTGGTCAACATACGGCAGTGCTATCGCCTCGTGGCTATCTCCAAGCCCAGCTACCACTTTTCAGAACGGCCTACTAATGTACCCTGGCATGATCTAAGAGCAAACTTGTTGTTATTGGATTGATTTGCTACAATCACTTTTATGACGAAACCACCAGAATTGATGGAAGCCTTTTTTTTTCAAACTATCTACTTTCATATCTGACCTTTATTTAGCTTTCACGAAGGTTAAACTTATACAATATAATAAACATAAATTTCCCGAGCCGAATAGCGATGCTAATTCTCTGTGCAAGGAATGAGCCAGCCCTCTGAGCCCACGTGGTATCCTCGAGGCGTTTTAGCTAACTCCTTAAAAATTATGTGAAAAATTAAACTAATAAAATAATGACGTCAACAGTAATATTTTAAATTCAAAACTCTGAATAAACACTAAAATACACACTTTGTTGAAAAATACTAATATTATAAAAGCGAAAGTGTGTCTGTTTGCTTGTCCGTCTTTCACTGCAAAACGGAGCGACGAATTGACGTGATTTTTTAAGTGGAGGTAGGTGAAGGTATGGAGAGGGACACAGGCTACTTTTATCCAGCGGGAAAACATCTCATTGCCACGGGAAGACTCAATATGTTTTCCCTCTACCCATGCGGGCGAAGCTACGTGTATAAATTGTAATTGTGCGTTATATTTATTCAGACAATAGGTACTCTAATCTTAAACAATTTGTCCTCTTCAGGTACAAATTCTTCGAACAGCCGAGGGTTTTCCACCTTCGGTTATTCTGGCGCGACCATCGTCCGGCCATCGCCAGTGCCGGCCAACACCTCTGAAATCACAATTGAACTCTTGAGACAGGTCACACCACAAGAGTCAATTAAATCACGTAAGTTTCTCATCATATCAGCCGTGGGACGTCCACTGCTGGACATGCACTTTTGGACCCGGGTATATCCTTAAACAACGTCCAACAATGAGGTAAGGCGAGTTGCCTACCCTAAAAGTTGTTGGAGCTCTGGGAACCTTATTCACCATCAGAAACACAACACTACATACCTGAAAGGAAGCAGTGCTATTATGGCTGTGGTCTCCCGTAAGGAGAAGGTACTTCCCCAGTTGGGCTTCTCCAGATTCAACCGTGATGGTCATCGCTGTGCCCTACCTCTCATTGTATTTTTGTACAACGACGGTGGAAAACAAGAATACGACGCGCCTGATGGTAAGCAGCCTATGGATACCTGCAATTCCAGAGGATTTAAGAACCTACACATTCCTTTTTTGAAGAACTACTGTAGTCCCTAGGGAAAACCTCAGCATTCCAGTATTGTATTGTACTCCAGTATAGTTGTAAGATTAGTAACCCAAACTAAATTTCCACAGAAAAGAAATTCGACCGGCGCCCCATGAGCTCGGAGACCACCCGCTCGGCGCCCGACGTCATCATCGTGTCCAAGCCTGTTCGCTGAGGCCTACCCCCGGGGCCGCCCGCGCCGCCACACTCCTGGCTGCTGCCTGCACGGAGCCGCCCCGAGGGCTGCTACCAGCTCCACGACCACATCCCCAAGAGTGTCTCCTTTGAGGACTACGACGGCTACTACAGCCAGTATTTCGATGAGGGCCCGAAGTTGATATACGATTATTGTTTGAAAAGTGATTTCTATAAGAAAGCTAAAACGTTGCCGAGGAATTTGGGGTCGTCTGTTGACAAAGTGTATCCCCAGAGACTGTGCTTCTGTGACGCGGACTATAAGAGGAGGATGGTGGTGAAGGCAGATGTTGAGCCGAATAGATAGCATTCGATGAGATTCTAGGCTTGTGTCTAGATCTTGGACTATATTAGAGTTTAAATGAAGTCACATATCGTCACTACTTTGAAATAATCTCGTATCTGATACAGATACTCTAAGTTGAAAGTAACTATGTACTGCTCTGTACTTATCCCATACATAGTTACGTCATTTTTCTTTTGAATGCCAGAATTAGTTACGAGGTTTATTCAAAGTAGTGACGCTATATCTAAAAACTAAGTATAGATATACTGAAATTAATTTACATACCGACGTAGGACTTTATTTGATAAAGGTACAGGTGGATAGATCCTTATAATTCGTCCCTCAGGCGGTTTCCGTAACTGTATTTCGCAACCAGTGGCTTAAGAATGTTCACTCTTTTTTCGTAACCAGTTGCGTTCGAAGAACTTATGTTCTTTGGAGGAAACCGAAGCAATTATAAAAGTATAAGTAAGGTTCTAAGGATAACTTTAAAATTTCAATTGCCTAAGGGCAAATGGAGCAATTTGTCGTAGCTGTCGAATAGTTCGAAATATCGTCAAATACAATTGGTTGCAAATGATGAGTGTATATTCTTTAGTCAAAACTGGTTGCGAAAAAAGAATAAAATATAAGCGCCGATCAGTAATGAGAGATCAGTGAATAAAATATAAGTTTGCCCTAAAGTTGTCTACAAAGTCTGAAAGTATCAAAGGAAATATTGCATGCGTTATGTGAATTTAATAGAATTATAATTTGAAGCTTGGAGTGTGTAGAAAATGTCGCGGAATTGTTTGCGTAAATTGTGTTATTTTCCAAAACTTACTAACCATATTATAAGTGCAAAAATTATGACACATGTGCAATTTGAATTAAAAAAAATGTACTCTTTTTTTTTATCTCTCTAGCTCTATAAACCGTTCGGCTTATTAAAGCGATCGGACTGTGTGAGGGGAAGGTAGCCTGGGGAAAATCCAAGACCCTTCCGCACTAGACTTGATTTGTAATACTGGAATACTCCTACTGAGTTTACGCTTCTAGCGAGATTGGTTGAGTCTCAACCGAATCTGACTAGTGTTTGATAGTGTCGAGGTAATGGGAGTTTTGTCGCTGGTTCGCTAACCCTAGCTCGCTGAGAAGACTCCAGCAAGAAACTCAGACGACTGTTGAACTAGCTTTTTTCATGCACTTGACCTAAGCTTACTAAAATATAGATAAAACGGGTCACTCACGTATCTTAAAGTCGAATAACGCTCGACATATGTTTCGGTCCAATTCGTGAACCATACTCAAGAGCTTCATGCCGCACCGTCGCTGGCGGCGGCCCTTCGAGAACTGCGCGCCAATGCTCTGCGGGCACGGCTGCTTGTCACTGACGGTGGCGGGCACGAGAAACTACCCTCATTTTCATGCTCGAGCATATGTTGAGCGTTATTCTACTTTAAGATACGTGAGTGACCCGTTTTATCTATATTTTAGTATGTCTGAGTCTCACGGGAGTTTTCTATTCAAAGTTGACCTAAGCTCTATATTCCGTGTTGGAAGCTTAGGGTTGTTTCACACGGACCACAACCACACCACGTCGCAGCGTCAAAATGTGGTCACGCAGTGGTTACGTGTGAATTGTGTAGTTGCTGGCCGTTGCCACAGACGTGGTCGATAATGACTGCAAAATGTGGTACGTGTGAATTGTACTATTTATTTCTAATACAAAATATGCGCCCGACCACGTGTTGTGGTTGTGGTGTGGTTGTGGTTGTCGTGTGGTTGTGGTACGTCTGAAACAACCCTTAATCCAGGACCCTTCCGCACCAGACTTGATTTATACTACTGGAATACTCCTACTGAGTTTACGTTTCCAGCGAGATTGGTTGAGGCTCAACCGAATCTGAATAGGGTGAGTTTACGGCGTAATTGCCTACATACGAAACTCGCTCACAAATCACAAGTGATATCTGCTAAAACTAATTGCTAGAACTTTAGAATTTCTCACTTGCATGTCTTGAATAATTCAATTATTCTGAGGCCGATGATACAAGAAAAATGCCAGTTATATTTTAGTTAGTTTATTAGTTATATTTATTATGTCTCACGTGTATAAAAAATATACCTATTACGAATGTTGACACGTTTTTACGTCGCTTTGTTTTCTCGATATAATTTTTATTTTTACAACGACGGTGGCAAACAAGCATACGGCCCGCCTGATGGCCGCAAGCACCACAAGCAGTTACCGTAGCTTTTGAACGCCTGCAACTCGAGATCATTCACATACGCCTACCCTAAAAGTTATTGGAGTTTTGGGAACCTTACCATCAGGAACACAACACTACATACCTGAAAGGGCTGAAAGGTAGCAGTGCTATTATATATTCTATGCAGATGCCGCCTTCCTCTTGGCATTTGTCACTATTTTGATGTTAATCTTTTCTAAGCAAGTTTGGTAACAAAGCTACAGAAGTATGGCCGGTTGACAAAGATCCATCAAAGGATTAGATATTTCAACTTTGAATAAGTGTGCAGTCCAATTCAGACCTGACCTTGAAGTTTCAAAATTGCGCAAACTCAATAGGATTTGAATTCTTAATTGAGTTCATTTCAAAGCTTTGTCGTCAAGTTTTTAATTGTTATTTGAAGGTGAAACTGAATAAAACATGATTTGAAATTGTGGATTAATTTCTTATAGATATAGTGAGAAATTATTTTCCTTCGGGAAAACTCGGATCTTTATCGGAATACGATGAAACCCGAACTGTCAATGAATGATCGTATTAAATGAGTGACATTTTCATATCCATTAATATGGAACTTTATTATTTGGTGTCAAATGTCAATTGACATATGACATTGAACAATAAAGTTAAATATTAATAGATATGAAAATGTTACTGATTTAATAGAGTCATTGATTGACATTTCCGCTGCCGTCGTATGTCGATGGAAATACGAGTTTTGCCGATGGATAGTTTTGCATTACATCTGTAATCATTTATGCCAAAAAAGGCATTTTTCGTATAAGCTTTTGCCGACTGTACTTTTTTCTTGGCGACCGTAAAAGTAACAGCACTTTGGTAACGATTACTTTCAACACGATATAAAGGTTGTATTACATTATAGCGGTACGGATCCAGTACGGCTTCAACCCCGCAATTACTTCTCATTCAAATTAAAGCATTAAAACCTTTGTCGTATAATATATTTCGTAATGTCAATATAAAATGCCGCCGGCGGGCAGCGCGCTTACAGCTACCATACGACTCGTCGCAGAGCCCGCGGAGTTAGAGACCACAGCGCGCCGACTGCGGGACGACTGCGCGCCTGACTACGTGTTCGCGGTGATAGCAAGCTACACACTTTGCGGATAGGTCGCTGCGGCGGCTAGAAGTAGCCGAAATTTGAGGAGGTACTGTGGTGCAGCTGTGTCGTTGCTGTATCGCTATAATGTAATACAAACTTAAGTCTCGTTGCACGGTTGAGTGACGTTACACCGGCCCGCGTCCGAGGCCACCGTCACGACATTTTGTATGGAATGAATCACGTAACCACCGAGCTGCCCGAGCCACACGATCCGGGCATGGGCCGGGCGTGCAACGGCTGTTACAGCTATGTAAAGGCTCAGCTCGGCCCGGTGATGGTAAGGCGACGTGATGTCGATACGTGTTGATGGGCGTGTGACGATCGTCTACTCGCAACAAATGGCTGGATGGAACGACGCTCGTGTTAATGTCAATATTCGAGTGTCGGGCCGCTCGGGCCCGGACCGCCGACGGTGGGCTCGGGCTCGTGAGGTCGACGTGTAGGCAAGATGACGATGTAACATGAGTCATCCTTAATTTGTAATTATCTGTAAAAATTGTGAAAGTTTAAGTATACATTCTACTGAATTCCTGTCGGTAAAATCCTTGTTGATATATAGTAACTAAATATCAATAGATAATTGTATATAACTTTCTTTTTTGAGAAAGATCACTGACAAGTATTGTACAGATTTTAAATATAATGTAGACCAATATTAACTTTAGTTGTGTTGTCACAGATTATTTATTTATTTTTTATTTAAAAAGGGTTCAATACTCTTCGGTAGATGTCGCTACACGTCACCCGTAATGACGTATACCAAGAAGGATAAGATAGAAAAAATTGACACGTCTAAGCGGCGCTCGTATAGCACAACTGGTAGTGCACTGGGCTAGTGATCCAGTGGTTGTGGGTTCGAGTCCCGCTGCGAGTCAAAAATTTTCTATTTTTCTTTCTATTTAAATATGTGTTGTTACAGATTAACTAAAATTCTATTTTATAAACTAAAACTGGCGTCGCGAGCGGCGAGCCGAACGGAGACTCAGCGCAGTTAGTGCTTGAAAATGGAGGCCTATGTTCTCCGAAACGTCACTATATTGATGATAGGTCTGGCCTAGTGTGTGGCCTAGCCTAGTATTCGAGTACCGCTTGGATAGTCAGCGTCATATAGTTGGTAGCATCCAAAGTATTCAAAAAGTTCGGTACACCATAGAATTAGTATGGTGTACCGAACTATTTGAGTACTTTGAATGCTACGAACTATATGACGCTGACTGGACCTGTAAATTTTTTCTATTTTATCCTTCCTGGTATACGTCTTTACATTAGTTCGAGTCCCGCTTCGAGTCAATTTTTTCTATTTTTCTTTCGATGGTATTCGCTAGCAGACGTTTCTGCTTAATAAAAAATAATTTGTGACATCACTATTAGGATAACAAATCAATTTACAGTTGAAATATTACAAATTGGAAACAGCTAAAATTGAAAAAAAAAACTTTATTTTAATACTAGACTGACTAGCGTTTGACCTCAGTCGCACCTGATGGTAAGTGTCGACGAGGTCGAGGGTGTAGCACGCTGGTTCAGTAACAGCCTATTCGCTCTTGCCTTGAAAATACCCAATTATATTTTTCCGGGAATACAGACGAAGGGAGCGAATTCCATTCCTTAGCAGTCCGCATTAACTTGTGGGGGTATGAGACATTTTCGTATTCATACAGGGTGGGCCAAAAATGTTTGCACTTTCTAAGATCTTATAGAAGTAAAACTACTACTTTAGCCATGGACATACACAGCTAAACATGGGCCTCCCCTACCGACTATGATAAGTGGAATGGGGGTGTACCATAATCGCCACGCCTGGCAGGCGGGTTGGGCTGGTATTACCTACGAGAAATCATTGAACAGTGTAATAACATTTTTTTAATAAACGCGTTACTATCATCATCATATCAGCCGAAGAGAATCCACTGCTGGACATAGGCCTCCCTCATAGCGACCCACGGATGCCAGCTATCTTTACCATGTCGTCGGTCCACCTTGTGGGCGGTCTGTCCACGCGCTTCCACATGGTCACCACTGGAGAACCTTTATGCCCCAACGGCAAAGGTTTAATATCTGTTTCCATATTGTCATGTTTTCCAGTAAATAAATATAATAAATATCAATATGTTTAATAATAAAAATATATTGATTTGTATGAAAAAGTTGAAATATTGTTTATTAATTTTAATATTACTGTATAAAGTTTAATATAGATTCGTTAAATAATTAATTAATATAATTAAAAATTGAATTAAAGAATTGAATTGTTACTAGATTTATTTAGTTGCATTTTCATGTTTGAGTTTTATATTAAAAAGTTTATAAAGAATATTGTTGTAGTTTTTGTATCCCCATCTCCATACAGGGTGAATGAAAGATTGCAAATATCAAATGATAACGACTCATCAACTTCCTCGCGTTATCCCGAAATTGCTTCTGCTTATAGGAGTCAAAGGTCTAATCGGCAACTAATCCAAGAATTAGGCGAAGTTTACATAAATAGGTAAATAAATATTTCAAATATTGCAACTTCTCAATTTTCAATAACTGTTTTTTTTTACAGTTGTCACGTTCACGTTTCCAAAATCACCCTGTATAAAGTATAAACCTTTATGGCATGTTTTCCTTATTGCCAAGGAAATAACTTAATGTTGAATCAATATTAAATATAATATTTATTTAATCAGTGTATTGTAGTCTGTTTTCCTCAAACCTTATAGAAATATATATATTATTTTCTATGGAACTAAGAATGAACAGCGGGATATTGGTCGAAAATTTATCGTACCCCTAGGGCTGCCACTGAGGTAAGTAATAGTTATTTGTTATGCAAGGCTGCAAAGTGGCTATTTAGCGCGAGTATTGAAATTGAAAGCTGAACAAGTGTAGGAATTTAAGATTGATTCCTGAGCGTAGCGAGGCTTATAAAACACGAAACGCCAAATAGTTTTGCAGCCATGATGAAATCGAAGTTGTGTGTTCCAACTTTTCACGTCACTACAGCGAGGATAATGCGATAGCAAAGAAAACCAATAAAAAAATACCCTATATTTAACATATGAAATTAAGGATATAACATTCTTAATTCCAAACAAAATAAACAAAAGAAAAGGACACATATTAAAATTAAAAGTTACATACACCATGACAGAATTAAAATGAATGTCGAAATTCGAATGACTTTTGCACGCTAGCGGATAAAATAGGCTTTTCCACGCAGATTTCACGCTGTTAAACTAAGGTTTTCTTTTATAAAACTGTGGTGTAGAAACGATACATAAAGTTATTGCTCTTATTACAGAAAACATCCAATATAATATTATAAAGAGTTCAATGCAAACACTTTGTAATAGTAGTGTAGAAATAAACAAAAGTGGCAACCCTAGCTCGACCTCCCTGCTAAATGAAGCGGCAGTAACGCAGGATAACGTTTCAACTTCCCACAATCACACTTAGGGTTGTCACTTCCGAACTTCAACTGCTTAAGTATTTCAGCAATTTTGCTTTGATGTCTCTTTGAACGTTGTTAAGTAAGGAAGGTTTATGAATGCATTTAAGGGTTAACTTTTTAGTATAACAGTTTAATCTTATCTGGAAATATCAAAAATGTTGCGTTAACTTAATATATATTTTTTATGACAAAGGTTGCAAACGAGTAGACGGATTGCCTGATGGTAAGCAATTACAATCGCCCATGGGCACCAGGGGAGTCACAAGCGCGTTGCCGGCCTTTAAGGCGGGTTGGAGCTCTGGGAACCTTACTCACCATCAGGAACACAACACTACATTCCTGAAAGGTAGCAGTGCTATTATGGCTGTGGTCTTCTGTAAGGAGGAGGTACTTCCCCAGTTGGGCTTCTCAAGATTCAATCGTGATGGTAATAAAGAAAAAAAAATGATAATTGCAATTGAGTACGCAAATTAACCGATACTATGATAAATCCGCCCCCCAAGATAATACAAGTCCCAAATGGGCCTTTTATTTAAAGTTTTATATTCCACTTTTTTTTTAATTTGTCTTCATGGAATGGATGGAAAAATCCAAATTAAAAAAATGTCGAGTATACAACTTTAAATATAATGGCCCAATCGATAAATAAATAAATGATTCCGGACAATCTTACACAAATCGGTAAGCTCAGTACCCTAAGGCTTGTGTTGTACAGTCAAGGCAAAAATACGTACCAAAAGAATCCTTTCATAAATACGTCCTACAACCTTATTTACTGTACAATAGAGTTGCTCGGTACATATTTTTGAAACTTTGGCAGTGAACGAATTTTTACACTTGACTGTAGGTACTAGACGACGATATATATAATAGACAGATACATATAAATACTTAAATACATAGAAAACACCCATGACTCAGGAACAAACGTCTGTGCTTATCACACAGATAAATGCCCTGACTGGGATTTGAACCCAGGACCATCGGCTTCATAGGCAGGGCTAGACCGACTACAGCAAACCGGTCGTCAAATGATAATAAATTAAACATCGTCATTTTAAATAATAAACATCATCATCATCTCACCCGAATGACGTCCAATGCTTGACTACCGATCTGGCCTAGTGGGTAGTGACTATGCCTATGAAGCCGATTGTCCTGGGTTCGAATCCCAGTCAGGGCATTTATTTGTGTGATGAGCACAGATATTTGTTCCTGAGTCATGGGTGTTTTCTATGTATTTAAGTATATATATGTATCTATTTATTATATATATCGTCGTCTAGTACCTACAACACAAGCCTTACTGAGCTTACCGTAGGACTAGGTCGATTTGTATCAGTTTGCCCGAAATATTTATTTTATTTATTTATTTATTTATAGGCCTCTCCCCCGATTGATCTGGTTGTCCACCTTGTGGGGGTCCACCCTCGCTGTGCCTTCCGGGTAAAGTTATACAGAATTCACAGAAGTAAATTAGTGTCAGAGAAGTTAGAGCGAGCAACGAGTTTATATTTGATGTGCAATCTCAGAGCAATCTCACAGACAGAAATACGGCAAAACACCGTTTGTAATTTCTCACTGGGAAATATTAATGTAAACTCTAGTTCATAAGCTCAGTGGAACAGACAATTTTATCCGAAAACTAAGGTTCGAGTTCAACTCTTTCTTGTATCGCTTATAGGATTGCACATTGTTACATATCTTTATTAAAAATTCCATCGAGGGCTTAGGGTAGACGAGAAGGAAATTGTACTCAAATAAAAGAGCGTAAAAAATTAAAAGTTTTGAATTAAAGATATATATCGGCAAAGTTCGTATTGTCACGTATTTTATGGTCAAGTGTTAATTTAATGACACATTGGTTCCGCCATAATTAACAATAGTTATTTGATATACAAGGGGGCAAAGTTAGTGTTTACCTTCTCGTGCTAGTATTGAGAATCGAGCTAGAAAAGATTCCAGAATTTTTAAATGATTTCAAAGCATAAGATGAGAATTTTGCTACCGAGTGAAACACACAATTATCCACCTCACTAGCGCGAGGATAAAATAACTCTAAAGCTTAAAAATTGTAATCAAAATTATTGCCAACCATCATTTTACCATTCAAAAACATTAAATAAAAGAACATTCAACCAGCTAACATCAAAACACAGGATTAGTAATAAACAATTTGTATGAAATTACTTTGCACTCTTGTGAATATAATGAAACTTTTCTATTTGTTCTTAAAGAATAAAACAGAGCTTCCAAGCTAGTGAGTTGAAAATAAATCAAAACTCCTCATCTTTATATTTCTAGATATTTTAATCCTAGTAAAGTTTTTAAAGACATCACTTATAATATTTTCTGTTCACTATAAAATGAGTTAACTTATAACCCCTGTGTATTTCACTAAAAGCCAAGCTTACATGTCCCCCAAGAATACTTACAAGTTAATGGACATATTTACTCAAAACCTTTCCCCCAAACAGCACTATTTTATTATGCATCATGAGTATGTTCATTCATTTAAGTGTGGAAGTACAGCAAGCACAAATCTGGCTTATACACACATGAACTTCTATTCTAACCCCCTAAGGCTCACCAACCAAGTTAAAATGATACTCCAATTCGTTTTTTATAGTGTAAGAAATCTACACTAATATTATAAAGGCCAAAGTTTGTGAGTGTGTATGTTTGTTACTAATTCACGTCTAAAGAGCGTATAGGGATCTTAAAGGCCGGCAACGTACTTGTGACTCCTCTGGTGTTGCGAGTGTCCATGGGCGGCGGTAGTTGCTTACCATCAGGCAATCCGTCTGCTCGTTTGCCTCCTATATCATAAAAAAAAACTGCTGGAGCGATGTTAAAAAAATGGAGTATGGAGTTAGATGATACTCTGGATTAACACACAGGTTACGTTTTATTTCCCGCAAATTTTATTTTCTCTTATAAACCGCGGGTAAAGTATAATCTTTTTTGTGTCAAAATCGAACGAAACAAATAAAAATTCAATTTGTACCAATTTTATAAAATTCAAATTTCTTTAAAGTAGTTAGTACTACATATAACCCTGTGAGCTTTAGGAGGCTAAAAGTAATTTCTGTGGGTGCCTGATAATTTACATATTATGCAGGAGTGGGATGTTTTAGAGATAAAGGATAATGGAAAATCAACTGCATCTGGCAAGACTCGATTTCGTGACTCCAGGATAGATGCCGGTCTTTCTACCCCATGGCGACTCTCTCCACTATATACTACAAAGCACCTAGGGAAGTGTCTTGTTGTATGGCCTGGGTGTGTCTCTGGTAGCTAAGACGGATATAATTTGATATAATTGACTTAAAACAAGGGTTGTTAAAAGGCAGTAAAGGAGTCATTAAAATATTTGTATACATACCAAAATATTGGAATTTTTAGATTACGCTTCAGTAACAGCCACTCTTGCTTTAAAAAAACACAAATTATATCTTTCCGGGAATTCAGACGAAGGGAGCGATTTCCATTCCTTAGCAGTCCGCATTAGGTAGAAGCGAATCGCTTCGTTCGAATGAATGGAATATGCGCAACGTAAGAATGAAACCGCTCCCCTCGCCTGGACGTCCAGTGGTAGCACGGAGATGGCAGAATTAAATCATCCAATTCCTTTGCACATTCTCCTCAGTCAAACTGTATCCTGTGTTTTAAGGATACAGTTGGACTGAGGAGCAAACTCAACATTTACGATTTAGGATAAAAAATCTGACGTATAATCGGAGGTCAGAAACATACTGGTTCCAAATCCTTTATGAATCTCCTCACATTTTTACAAAACGCACCTCATTTTCTAAAGGGCTCCCCTCACTCGTCTGAAGCGTTGCCAAACCCAAAAGGTACACCTTTAAATCTGAATTGACCCTGTCATACGCCCTTCTGCATGTTAGCTGTTATTACGGCATTTTATTCATGATATTTTTCTTCTGTTTGAGAGGAAAATGTAGCAGTTTGTAATTTATGTTCAAGTTCTGCAGCTGGGAGCAGAGTTTATTTTATACACGAAACAAGTGAAGTGGAATCTCGTAATTGTACGTTTGCAACAAAATGAATTGATCAAAAGTTCATCATTATCATTGCAGTCGTTAAACGTCCACTGTTAAAATCACCACTGATCTAAGGTTTTTCAAATTGAATCAAAAAATTAAGTAGGCATTAAATTATAGAGGTATTATTTGAATTCGTAAACTAAATTTTTCAGTATGTACACTTTTACTTACGGTTTAGCTTTATCATGTTTAACTGTAAACTTGGTAGAAAAAATATTTACTTTCTTCATGATTTGAATGATTGATAATTTACATGACTAATTAAGGGGTACTTATAAGGAATAGTTATTATTTTTTGATTTGACATTGTAAAGTTGTAGTTCATTATTATTTTATTGTTGGTTGTAGGCACTTAATGATTTCATGTTTTTAATATATATTATTTTTTCTAATTTATTAGCATAATGCTATATTTAACATGTGTTTTCATGGCATTAAATAACTTGAATTGAATTAAATTTGGTTTTTCACATATTCGATTGAGTTTCCAGCTAAAAAAAAAACAAATTCAAATCACATAACACGTCACAGTATCATTATTTATGTTATTTTAAAATTAAGTAAAGTCACATTTTATTTTACAAAAAATAAAATTGTCTAATAGCAATTTCGATAAAACAAATGGGACAAAGGATAATTTAATGGTATTTAATAATTAAGAACGTCGTCAACTTATACTATTAGTAGTATGAATGTTGTAAAAAAATAAATGGTACTATACAGGGTGGAAAGATCGAATACTGCCAAAAATATTATACAGTCAGCGTAAAATAGTTGGTGGCATTCAAAGTAGTCAAATAGTTCGATACACCATATAAATTCTATGGTGTACCGAACTTTATGAGTACTTTGGGTGCTACCAACTATATGACGCACACTGTACATACATAGCACATTCTGTGTAAAGGAGACTTCCCTGTGTTTTTAAAAACAATTAAAGGGTTAATGATAAGGTTGATATTTGTTACTTAGACAAATGAACCTTATCAGTAACCTAATCAATCTCCGTCATAAAATATGGCACGTTATTTTTTGTCACATTTAACTGGTTTGAGTCCCAACTGAGGCAAGCGATTTTTTTATAAATCCATTAATGCAGAATATATTGTTTTTAAATACAAAGGAAAGTCTCTTTAACAATATTTTAGGCTGTTGCTAAAATTTTGTTCCATGTGGAATTCGTTTTGTCCGCCCTGTATATGTTAAGTTAATAAGTACACCCCGTTATCTTTTGCTCAGTTTAGGGGCAAGTGATTGGGCAGTTACGATAATTTTAATTCGATAAAAAATGAAGTTGACTTACTCAATAAGATGTCAAAAGATCTTAGGTCCGATTTTTTAAATAGTCACCAAGTGATTTCCATAGAGAATGAATAAGAATCACTATCTCGGTGATTATTTCAAAAATCGGAACCCAAATTGACGATATTCGATATTTATAATTGTCGCCTTCCGATCTGATTAAAGAGAGGAATGAATGTGTTATCTCTATAGCTTTACCTAAAGAAGAATTTCAGTTTGCCAAATAACTTTTTTTGATAAATATGACTCGACTAATTATGTGAAGCAAAATCACTAGATTGCCTCCAAAATGAGCATTAGATAACGGGGTGTATTAATAACATAATAAGTATGGTACCTTAGTGGTTATATGGCTGGTTCTATTTGTACATAATTCTCCTTAAATTTTAACTTCCATTTTGTTTATTTCACCAAAATTTTACGTCATTTCGAAGTCACAACAACCATATTATTCTCACAAAAGAATTACCGGCCCATAAACAGGTGATGAAAATAAATCGACGTTTAACCGTAAATACACTTAACGTCACGAAACGTCGGGGTAATGACGTCATTTGTCGCAACATGGCGTCGTTACAGCCAGGGCTGGTTGTATTCCCAACGTTAACGAGTATTGTAATAGACCTTCATAACTGAACCTCTACCAGAAATTGTAAACGTATTGTTGCCATCAGATATATCGGAGCTGTGGAAATGGTTACAAATATCTGAACATGTACTTTACCGCCTTGACAGTAGAGGCGTTGTTAAGATATTTGTGACCACCTCTACAGCTTTTTTTTATGGCAAACGAGCAGACAGATTGCCTGATGGTAAGCAATTACCGTCGCCCATGGGCATCTGCAACAGGGGAGACACAAGCGCAATGCTGGCCTTTGCCGGGGTTGGAGCTCTGGGAACCTTACTCACCATCAGGAACAACACTACATACCAGGTAGCAGTGCTATTTATGGCTGTCTTCTGTTAGGATGAGGTACTTCCCCAGTTGGACTTCTCCAAACACAAGCGTGATGGTCATCGCTGTGTCCTACCTCTCATTGTTGGACGTAGTTTAAGGACATATCCAGGTCCAAAATGTCTGATGGCGACTCCTCTTGTGAGCGTCTGCGATGTCTACCTAAGTGTAATATTGGTACCGAGATATACAGGATGGCTCATTCAAATCGCTCAGTATGGGGAAATCTGAAACTATAAGACATACAAAGATTTGTTCTTAGATTTAAAAGAAATTGGGTTCTTTTTTGGAATCGACCACAGTTGTTAAAAATAAAATTAAAAGATATTGAATTACAATGCATTTTATTCATTTGAGATACCATGTTTCATGGTAACTTTTGCTGCCTATAACCAACACAATCCATATTCAAACGAAAATAATGAAAAGTTTTATTTTCGAAAACAACCTAGTTCGATTCTCGAACAGAGTACAAGTTTTTTTTTATCTATTTATGCAGTTTTTCTTGTCCCTAAAATCGATGACATGGTTCCTAAGAACAAATCTTTGTATGTCTTATAGTTCCCGATTTCCCCATACTGACCGATTTGAATGAACCAACCTGTATAAATGCTGAGCATATCAGCTGTGTGCCGTATAGTGCCAACTGAGTATGGCACCACCCCATCTCCTCCCGTGGGTGTCATAAGAGGCGACAAAGGGAAACCCACGGATAGGCTACAGGATCCTGTAAAAGTCATATTTGGGGGAGGCGTGTCCAGCAGTGGGCGACTTATGGCTGAAATGATAGTGACCTGGCTCCGGTTAGGGTCATTGGTCTAGTAAGTTTGGTTTAAGCTTGCCCAGCGTTGGGAATAGTTAAGAGGACATTAGCGTTAAACATAAAGCTGTTATTAAACTGAAAACAAAGTGCCACTTTAAATTTGCCTTGTATGTTAAACTTTTCATATTTTCTACCGGAATTATCCATTTATTTATAGTTGACTAGCTTTTCCTCGCGACTTCGTCGGTCAGCCATTCTCGTTTACCAATACCATGTATGAAATAAAACAACTAAAACGGATTAAATCGCGTATACTAATTTTAACGTCATCCCGACGTTTCGAATCCTTTAGAGCGAGCGTTCGTGGTCATCGGGTGGACTGAGGAAAAATATTAATTTACCTCCATCCTCAAAAAATCCATACAAAATGCAAACCTACCCTTTTCACTTCAGTACTCATCTCATCTCATTTACTTTATCAATTATATTCTGCTAAAGCTAGAGCTATAGTGCTGCCATCTATGCAACTAAGTACAAGTTATATATTTTTTTAATATACAGTTTTAGTAGTTTTACTTCTTAAAAATCAAATTAAATCACACATATTAATTTTTCCATAGTTTTCTTCTGTTCTTAATTATTTTTCCATAATTTTCTTATTCCTAAAAATATGACCACAAACGAAAATATTAAAAAAACGTACACCGAACGCATAAACAGAAAGTTAAAATTCATGATCGCAAATCCAACGAAACGTAACTTCAAAATAATAAGGAAAGGAACAAATAATATCCGAAGTTTCCAGAAACGAAAGTTCGTTAAGTAAAGTTCCCGAGTTTCAGTAAAATTAAAAGTTGTCACCCTCTTAACGAGAGTACGTATAAATAAACTGAAACTTCATACACGAAATTGCACTTAATTCTTCTTGTATTATGGGCCAAGGTTGAAAAACAAATGTGAACAAATTTGTGTTCGATGCGGTCATTAAACAATTTTGCACGTGCTGACAAAATGAGCAATAGACTTATTCTTTCTTCATTTTAAATCTAAGGCGTGAAATACACACAAGCGACGTATGGCATCAGGCGTAAGGCTTAAGGCATAAGGCACGATGTCGCTTCAATTCGTTTGTATACAAAATGTACTAAGGAGACGTATTTTGAATTACACTCAAGTGGCGCGGCACCGCTTGCGTGCCTGATGTCGCTTCAAAACGTTTTCATACAAAATGTTCGAAGACGACGTAACTGTGAATTACACTCAAGCGGCGCGACGCAGGCGCGGCACCGTGCCTTATGCCTTACGCCGCTTGTGTGTATTTCACGCCTAAGGCTTGGGCAGATAGGCGCGTTTTGAGAGCGTGGCGCAGCGGGGCGTGACAGCGGTGTGGCTAATGTAACGAAATAAGGCACACATTCGGACGGCAGCGTCGCGCCCCGCTGCGCTACGCCACCACCACCAAGCTTTTAGGTTAGGTTTGACATAATATTTTTATAAAATTAAAATATAAAAATAAATCGTAAACAAAAAAAACATAAAAAACTAACCTAGAGTGTCGGCAACGGGGCAGAGCCCAGGCTGCCGGTGGTTAGGGCTGCAGAGAGGAACCGCGCTATGCGCGCCGTGTCCAGGATTACCGCCTTCTGGATCTGACTGATTAAATTAACTCTCAGCAGCTTCTGCCAAGACAGAATTAACAGCTACCGCGGTCGCCAACCCGCCTGCCACGCGTGGAGACTATTCCTTAAAAATGTAAATTCTGACAGAAACCTTTTTATATCAACATTCTATTTGAAGTCGGCCACATTTCAACATTCTTGAGCGAACAAGTCTTTTGGGACTTTTAAACCAACTGGGAAATCTTCCAATTGGGTCAAATCTAGAATTTATTATTTTATTCAAAACTTGGTTATAGAAGAACAAATTGAAAACCGGACAAGACACGACCATCCATTTGATAAATGACTAGCGAATTACTTCTTTGTCGATAAATAGCGAACTAGCGAAATACTTGTTGAGTGAACTAGCGGTTCAACGTGGCAACGCGGTGAGCGTAATGGGCACCTTTGTATCTGGAGACGCGGAGCGGGGTTGGTGTATAGCTATTTAAGTTCTAAATTTATGTTTTGAGACGTTTTTTTACGTCAAAAGAAACTTACACTAGAGCCCCTGGGCAGGCGTGCACGGAAGCTAGGGCAGGTTAACTATTTGTAAGTGTTTTATTTATTAGCATACCTCGAACAAATCATGCGGATGACGTCAAACCACTCATAGGATGATTTCAAAAAGTATTTTCATAAACAATTACTATTTATCAATTATCAATCTCTTTAATAAAACGATATCACCACTTGACATGAGCCGAGTAGGTACATAACATCTTTGACTGACATTGTCATTCAGTTGAACAATAAAGTGACTTCGTAATTATTTAGATTTTTCTTTACAATTTTTTCAAAAGACGTAAAAGAATAATAACAATTATATAGACTTGTCGGAGCAATAGTTTTGTACACGATGTCATGTCAATAAATATTTTTTTATAACAATTATTGTACTTACGTAAACAAATCTCGTAGCATTTATTTTATTCACTAAGTACATCATCCTATCATTCAGATAATTCTGTATAGACCTCTTGAAATTATATGCAGTTAATCTGTTCATTCGTGCAATATGTCATACGGATGTTGCAATACAGACATCATCCTGTGTGCAAAATTAGCTACGTCATTTTTACGTCATCCGCATGATTTGTTCGAGGTATGTTTATTAGTTAGTTTTATGTCAATGTTTCCTTTTTAAGGGGGCGCCTTTTCGCGCCAATCGATTCAATTTAATTATGGCGACTCAGCTAAGGATAGGCGAAACGCTCGCGAATTTAGTAATTTTCGTTCAAATTATGTACAGTCAGCAGCAGAAGTGGCTAACCGTTTGAGGTGTTCAAAATGTGGTCAACACATC
The DNA here is from genome assembly GCA_022674325.2 of Grapholita molesta. Lineage (NCBI taxonomy): Eukaryota > Metazoa > Arthropoda > Insecta > Lepidoptera > Tortricidae > Grapholita > Grapholita molesta. Next base: position 770,005 of record CP053141.2, on the reverse strand, counting down.
TCTATTGTCAAGAGAATAAGAGCGCGTGTAGGTCATTTTGAACACTTCAAACGCTTAGCCACTTTTGTTGCTGACTGTATCTTCCTTGAAATATCTGTTCCTAGTACGAAACCCTACGTTTGGTTACGGTTTGAGGTAATATTAAATATACTCGCTGTATATTTGACATGTGTTTTTATGGCATGAAATGACTCGAATTTAATATGAATCGGAGGTAAACTTAATTTAATTATATTTAGTAAATAACAAATAATATTAACTACATAAGAAATAAGCTTATTTAAATACTTAAATATATGAGTTTATAGATGACGCAATAAACTGAAACTGACGCACGCACGTAATTATGCAACCTTAAACGTCAACCACAGATCATGACACGGAAAGCCTAATCCAAGATGGCGGATCTAACAAAAAGCGTCACTTGTCACTGACGTGCAAAGTGACGTGACTACTATTAGTCGCTTTTGTATTGTATTTGTATTGTTATGTATAATTCAACTTGGAATGATTTGTAAACTTCGCGTACCCTTCGAAAATAGTTAATAATTATACCATTTACAACGGAGAGTGTTCTGAGGAATGGACGGGTATGTCCTTAAACTAGGTCCAACAATGAGAGGTAGGACACAGCGATGACCATCGCGCTTGAATCTGGAGCAGCCCAACTGGGAGAGTACCTCCTCCTTACTGAAGACCACAGCCATAATAGCAATGCTACCTTTCAGGTATGTAGTGTTGTGTTCCTGATGGTGAGTAAGGTTCTCAGAGCTCCAACCCCCTAAAAGCCGGCAACGCGCTCGTAACTTCCCTGGTGTTGCGGGCGACGATAATTGCTTACCACCAGGCAATCCGTCTGCTCGTTTGCCGCCTGTGTCATAAAAAAAAAAGAATTGTTCAGAATAATCCCTGCCGCCTCCTTCCACCGTCGTTGCACGGCAACATTTCCACCCAACAACTTAGAGATAGTTGGAAATTCTCTGCTGTGCGTTTCTCTAGAAACTTCCTGCCATGCACATCAAAACTGTGCAATACCTTCAAGAAAAGATCATACTCCTATCTTAAAAGCGAACAACATGCTTGTGACTTCCCTTGATGTTGCGGGCGACGATAATTGCTTACCATCAGGCAATGAAAGATTCCAAAATGAAGAGTGGAATCTTGAGCATTTGGAGGATCTCAAAGCACGAGATGGGAACACACTTTGCTACCGAGTTAAACTCAATTTATTACCTCACTGCCGAGAGGAAAAAAAAATAGTCTTAAACTTAAAAAAATATTCATAATTATTGGCATGCATGCATTCATCATTCAAAAACCCACACCCACCAGGGGAGTCACAAGCGCGTTGCCGGCCTTTAAGCGGGGTTGGAGCTCTGGGAACCTTACTCACCATCAGCAATACAGCACTACATACCTGAAAGGTAGCAGTGCTATTATGGCTGTGGTCTTCTGTAAGGAGGAGGTACTTCCCCAGTTGGGCTGCCCCAGATTCAAGCGTGATGGTCATCGCTGTGCCCTACCTCTCATTGTTGGACGTAGTTTAAGGACATACCCGGGTCCAAAATTACTTTGCACTCTTATGAATAAAATGAAACTTCGCTTTCCGAGCTAGTGAGGTGAAAAATCCGTTACTACTACAAAATAATGTCTCACTAACGTTCTTCGACAACATTGTCTATAAGGTATTATAAATATATAAATGACACGGCGCTTGTTACTATTTAGAATGCGCTTAAACGAATAGCCTGGGATAGCACTATATGTATCAGTGTCTCGCGTATCACTCGCAGACTTAGATAAAATCTACGATAGATAAGGTAAGGTATCATCATCATTTGACGACCGGTCTGGCCTAGTGGGTAGTGACCCTGCCTGTGAAGCCGATGGTCCTGGGTTCGAATCCCAGTCGGGGCATTTATTTGTGATGAGCACAGATATTTGTTCCCGAGTCATGTGTGTCTTGTTCATTGATGTATTTAAGTATTTATATGTATTTATCTATGATAAACATCGTTTTCTAGTACCTACAACGCAAGCCTTACTGAGCTTACTAGACTGACTAAGTCGATTTGAGTAAGATTGTCCCGAAATATTTGTTTATTTTATTTATGTATTGTAGCTACATTGGAAAATAAAGATCTTATTTCAAAAGGTATTTTTATTTATCATCACTTCAGCCATCCACTGCTAGAAAAGGCCTCCCCCAAATATGACTTGTATCATCTTGGGGGTAGTCGCCATAGTCGCCACATTTGGCAGGGTTGGCGACCACAGTAGCTGTAGATTGGGTGGCGACGGACGCTGCTGCCCGTCCGTCGGTTTTCCTTTTGTCGCCTCATACGACACCCGCGGGAGACAAGGTGGTGCCAATCTTAGCTGGCGCCACACAGCGAATTCTGTTCACCCGCATCTACTTTTCACAGCATCGAAAACCATTACAACATCGAGTCGTCCTTTCGTGATAGTTTCTTGATTCCCTTTTATCACACTTCCGGTTGTTTACTGCTCGGTTTCCGCCATTTTGATTAGCACACTTCCGGTAATGGATGCGGAATGGAATATAGAATTATTGCATGTTCAGTAAACAGCGGAGGCGCGTACAAGCTGATTACCGACTTCACTGATATTTCGATTTTTTTTTTTGCGCGTTGCCGGCCTTTAAGGGGGGTTGGAGCTCTGGGAACCTTACTCACCATCAGGAACACAACACTACATACCTGAAAGGCGGCAGTGCTATTATGGCTGTGGTCTTCTGTAAGGAGGAGGTACTGCCCCAGTCGGGCTGCCCCAGATTCAAGCGTGATGGTCATCGCTGTGCCCTACCTCTCATTGTTAGACGTAGTTTAAGGACATACCCGGGTCCAAACAGTTACAGTTTTCACAAAGAAACCCTACCAGGGTAAACTACATTTATACTACTTTTCCTCGCGACTTCCACCAGCCATGCCCGTCTCTAAAGTATGGTTGCGGGATAAAAATTATCCTATGTCCTTTCTCGTAGCTCAAACTCTCTCCAAATGTCATACCAATTTTTTCAACGCTTTAAGCATGAATATGTAACAGACAGAGTTAATTATGTTACTTTCGCATTTGAAGGGTCCACGGAAAGAACATATATAATCACTTTTTTCCAAAAATGAGATTTTAATTTCAAAATATAGAGCTCTTAACGAACTATTAAATACCTACATCTGATATAATTGTAAACATGATTATTAATCTAGTTTTTTTTTGCACTTGAAAATCATCTAATTGCGAAGATAGTATGGTTAATTGAATCATTCCAAACTCAAAAACCGCAATATCTCATCTCGAAATGTTGTCAAAGTGACTAGACATGTTCTTTCCGTGGACCCTTCATTTATAATATTAGTATGGATATCGTTGGCTGAGCCACAGCACAAGCCTTCTTGAGCTTACCGTGGGGCTCAGTCAATTTGTGTAAAAATGTTCTGTAATATTCATTATTTATTAAAAACTTAATATACAGATAACGTCTATAATCCTGAAACAGTTCTAATAAAAATGTGCTGTCTCTGTGCGCGTCCCATGATACGGACAGGGGCAACTTCCGGTTAGTTTACCCCTTACATTTGATTAATCTGATCTGGCTCCGCGTACGCCCTCCTAATGTTCAGAACACCCTTGTTTGTTAAATAAATATATCGGGGCAATCTTACACAAATTGACTTATACTTATTAGTCCTACGGTAAGCTCAGTAAGGCTTGTGTTGCAGGTACTAGACGACGATATATATAATATATAGATATATATAAATACTTAAATACATAGAAAACACCCATGACCCAGGAGCAAATATCTGTGCTCATCACACAAATAAATGCCCCGACTGGGAATCGAACCTAGGACCATCAGCTTCATAGGCAGGGTCGCTACCCACTAGGCCAGACCGGTCGTCAAATGTATGTATTTTAATATAAGTAATATTCAGAAATGTACTTTGGATGCAAATAAAGAACTAACAAAAAAAATGCCCTTAAAGGTTTAGAACCCAGACCCCCACAACCGACTAGGCTAGATTATCGTCTCTCACTAAAGCTACTTGGATAAATATATTTTACATAAACAATAGTTGGGGCACTAAGCACCCCATTGTCAGTTTGATAAGTGGGGTGTCTATGTCCCCATGGGGCTAATGTGTACTGCATCAGTAAAAGGTTCGCTCGTTAACTTATACTGCATGGGTCCCTCTTAAACGGCTCATTCCGTTTGGTCAACAAAGGCATCTTACAATTATTATTATCTTTTTTCATCTTAAATCTTTGGCTAGATTTTCAACAACATTTTTATAAAAGTAGTACACAAAAATACATCTAAAATATATCAAAACAATAAACATAATTACAAAAAACCTAAGCTTGGGTGCCGACGGCAACGGAGCAGGGCCCAGGCTGCCGGTGGTTAGGGCTGCAGAGAGAGGAACCGTCGGACTATGCGCGCCGTGTCCAGGATTACCGCCTTCTGAATCTGACCCTTGACCCAACCACAACCACGTAGCGAGAGTCAAGATGTTGGCCGAGACTCTTAAGGGCCTGAAACAGAGGCAGCATTTTTTTTTCTTAGGTTTACCGACAATTGCTTACACTATTACATTCAAAGTTATATAGTCATACATACATCAGATAATAAATTAACTGAGTGTAACCATTACAGGTAAACTCCACATGCAAATCTATATATACAGACTACTTAAGGCACTGGTCCCACCGCGAGCTAGTAAGCTATGAGCTATCAGCTATTTCAAGGGACAAAAGATAATCGCTCCCGTGTAAATGAAAGACCGACCCGACCGAAGACCACAGCCACAATAGCACTGCTACCTTTCAGGTATGCAGTGTTGTGTTCCTGATGGTGAGTAAGGTTTCCAGAGCTCCAACCCCCCTTAAAGGCCGGCAACACGCTTGTGACTCCTCTGGTGTTACGGGTGCCCATGGGCGACGGTAATTGCTTACCACCAGGCAATCCGTCTGCTCGTTTGCCGCCTATGTCATAAAAAAAAATAGCATAAGTTTTATGACCAATAGAAGTTCCGCCTTACTGAGATCGGCTAGTCTCTTGGCGTAGGGCCAGCAGTAGACGTGACAGTATTTATGGTTGTAGGTCGACAGCCTGTTTCACTGTAGCTCACGAACCTACGCATAGACAACTTTCAGTGGCGGCGTGTCCATACAACATAAGGATCATAGGAATAACGGATTTAGTCTTTCTCGGCATTTTTGTCACGGAGCTTGGCCGCTTGATCTAATCCCAGGATTTGACGTAGGCTCTAGTTTTTACGGAAGCGACTGCCATGTGACCCCAATGCTTGTGTTTCAGGCAACGATATATATACATATAGTTTACATACATATATTTTAGCCGTATGCAGTCCACTGGGGATAGTTGCCATAGTCGCCACGCGTGGCAGGCGGGTTGGAGACCGCAGTAGCTGTAGACTGGGTTTCGACGGACGCTGCTGCCCGTCCGTGGGATTTTTGGAGGAGATGGGGTAGTTCTATTCTAGTCAGCCGGCATCACACGGCAAAGTCAGCCGGAATCACACGGCAATATATAATATACAAATACACCCATGACTCAGGAACAAATATCTGCGCTCATTCGCTATATCTGCATTGCATGACAATTTACAACTAAAATAATATTAGCGGGACTCTCTTTCTAATAAAAGGAATTGGAAAAGAACTTCCGCTAATATTATAAGTTACAAATTGTTATGCAATAGGCCTCTGAGGCTCTAGTGTAAGTTTCTTTTGACGTAAAAAAACGTTTACGAACGCGTAAGTGATAATGTTATTTATATGGAAAATGCAAACGCGTTCGTGACGTAAAGTTACGCTAAAAACTTACACAGAGGGCTCTGTTCGCAGTTTGTATACTTTTCCTGTGCAATAAAGTTTTTTGATTAATTACATAATCAGCATTTATTGTTATTGCTTGATTGCGATTGCATATATATGCATAATTAATTTGATAATGCATAATTAACTGCATATTACGATATTTATAGGTGGAAGGATTTTTATGAGAGGTAGGGCACAGCTATGGCCATCACGCTTGAATCTGGAGCAGCCCGACTGTGGAAGTACCTCCTCCTTACAGAAGACCACAGCCATAATAGCACAGCTACCTTTCAGGTCTGTAGTTTGTACTGATGTTGAGTAAGGTTCCCGAGCTCCAACCCCAGTTAAAGGCCGGCAACGTGCTTGTGACTTCCCTGTTGTTGCGGGTGCCGGACGACGGTAATCGCTTACCATCAGGCAATCCGTCTGCTCGTTTATGTTATTAAAAAAAATTACTGACATTTCGGTAGATATTGTTCTCGTGGTCTCGATGAAGACATATAGATTAGATTTCTTTTTTATTACTTAGGTAGATAAATAAATTAATATTACAGTACATCCTTAAACAAATTGACTGAGCCCCACGGTAAGCTCAAGAAGGCTTGTGTTGTGATCAACCAACCAAATATATACTAATATTATAAATGCGAAAATAACTCTTTCTGTCTGTCAATTTGTGTCAACAAGCACTCATCCCCACTGATGATAAGCGGTCCATGTAACCAATGGACACCGGCAACGTCAGAAATTTACATATGTCTGGAATCGTGACAATTGTCGCTGTGGTGAAATAGGGGCCTGCTGTTAGTTTTTTAGGGTATTTTTTTTTAATTATTCTTTAATATTGCAGGACATATTTAAACTAATTAACTGAGCCCCACGGTAAGCTGAAGAAGCTATATAAATAACTAGCGACCCGCCCCGGCTTCGGGTGCAATGCTGATATTAATATTTCTCAACTATTTAATGGATGCTATTATACATATAAACCTTCTTCAATCACTCTATCTATTAAAAAAACTGCATTAAAATCCTTTGCGAAGTTTTACCTGAAGTTTAAAACTGGATATTATAGATTTAAGCATACATAGGGATATAGGGACAGAGAAAGCGACTTTGTTTTATTTTTTTATTTTTTTATGACAAAGGTGGCAAACGAGCAGACGGATTGCCTGATGGTAAGCAATTACCGTCGCCCATGGGCACTCGCAACACCAAGGGAGTCACAAGCGCGTTGCCGACCTATAAGTGGGATGGAGCTCTGGGAACCTTATTCACCATCAGGAACACAACACTACATACCTGAAAGGTAGCAGTGCTATTATGGCTGTGGTCTTCTGTAAGGAGGAGGTACTTCCCCAGTTGGGCTTCTCCAGATTCAAGCGTGATGGTACTTCGCTGTGCCCTACCTCTCATTGTTGGACGTAGTTTAAGGACATACCCGGGTCCAAAGCTATACTATGTAATTATTTAATATACAAATACTTAAATACATAGAAAACACCCATGACTTGGAAACAAATACCTCTGTACACACAAATAAATGCCCTTTACTGGGATTTGAACCCAGGACCATCGGCTTCATAGGCAGAGTCACTTTTTTTTAGTTTTCAAAAAAACGAATTTTACAACACTTTTTCGATTTTTATTGGCAACGACACTAAAAAAAATCCATCCATTTTGCCGTACACCTAACTATAAACAATAAGCGACATACATACAATTCAAAGTGCTTGTAAATGCAACCTTATTTCAACTGTCAAAAGGCTGATATTAAATATAGCTAGAGTGTTGTTATTACCTTTGTATTCACGGTAGTGTGAATCGTTGGACGCTATCCAAGCGTACATTTTTTACGACAAGTCTGCACCCCTGAAACGTCATTCATATTTAAAAAATCTGTCCTTGATTCGATGTTTAAAGAAAATTGAAATTTTCCTATTGCAACCCGAAATCATCGGAAGATTAGTAACATCCCTTTAGAACAATGAATGAAACTGCGATCGCCAACCCGCCCGCCAAGCGTAGCCACTAACGCTTTAAAGTGACCAGCGTTTGACCTCAGTCGCACTTCATCGTAAGTGTCGACGAGGTCGAGGGTGTAGCACGCTGGTTCAGTAAGAGCATCACTCTTGCCTTGAAAAGATCCAAATTATACTATATTATTTATTATTTTGACGACTGGTCTCGCCCAGTGTGTAGTGACTCTGCCTATGAAGCCGATGGTCCTGGGTTCAAATCCCAGTCAGGGTAATTATTTATGTGATGAGCCATAGGTGTTTTCTATGTATTTAAGTATTTATAAGTATATCGTCGTCTAGTACCAACAACACAAGCCATACTGAGTTTACCGTAGGACTAGGTCGATTTGTGTAAGGTTGTCCCGAAGTATTTTTTTAAAATTATTTATTATATATTCCGGGAATACAGACAAAAAGAGCGAATTCCATTCCTTAGCAGTCCGCATTAGGAGGCTAGAAGCGAATCGCTTCGTGCGAATGAATGGAATACCGCCTGTGATTAAATGTCAAATTCATATAAGATTCTTTAAGTCCGTATTCCTTGTCTGCGTGCGTTTTCAGAACAATACTATACCTCAACTAGGCGGCAGACGCGGCTTCCTAGCACCACTCAAAGAACAATATGTGAAATAACTCCTTTTTAACCGACTACACAAGGAGGGTAATGTGCACAGAAAATTAAACTCGTAAGGTAACTTAGAGAAAATATTATGGTTTTTAGAGGGGGTAACATGAAAAATCGCCTCAATGTAACGGTAATTTCCCCGTTCTACTGCTGGAAAGAGGCCTCCCCCAAATGACTTGTATCATTCTGGGGGGAGTTGCCTTAGTCACCTGGTTTTGGATCAGCGGAGTAGGGTTAGTGAACCCGCGACAAAACTTCCATTAGCTCGACATCATCACACACTCGGATTCGTTTGAGATTCAACCAATCTCTCTGCGCCTAAACTCAGTAGGAGTATTCGAGTACAAATCAAGTCTGATGCGGAAGGGTCCTGGATTTTCCCCAGGCTACCTCCCCCACAGTCCGATCACTTTAATAAACCCAATGGTTTATAGAGGCTAAGTCAGGTTAAAAAAAATTTTAAAAGGTAAATGGACTTACATATACAGCCTTGGCCAAATGTAATTAATACTTTTTTTTTCTAACTCTAAAGCCCATATCTAATAATTTTCTGATATTTCAAGCCTTAATATTTGTACACAAAGGAACATCGGTAAATAATACTTAAAAATACGTATTAAATAAGAAAACAAAAAGCAACAAAAAATCGGATCTACAACGGAGTGACTTATTGCAAATTTTCTATGCAATCACCAGTCACTGCAACGACCAATACTTTACATCAGCTTACATTAATAATATGTAATCAGAAATGTAAATACTACACTAAAATATCTAGTTCTTATATAACAAGTATGGGTGCTCAATACTTTGGCCAAGGCTCTCTTGCCGCTGCTTTCAAGAAGACATTGCTGTACCTAACATCTGTGCATAATGCAGGGCATTACAACAAGAGCGTGGGTTTATGAAACGAGTGGATGGTGCGTTTCATAATAACATCACACGATTGTTGTAATGCCTAATTATGTACAGTTGCATACACTACTTTATCTACACACATATAATAAGTGTTTTAAGATGGGTTCAGGGACCGTAGGTGACCTACATTAGTAATAACTAGTGCTACTTGTAAACATTAAAAAGTCAACGAACAAAACAAATAACAGCTTGAAATTGCGGCGTTTCGTATTTCGTATCTCAGTGAAATATTTTTTTAAACCATAGACAAGCGAATGAACTCCCTATTCTATTTTTTTTCATTTGTTCTTACTTTTAACTACACATGAGTTTGTTAAACATGAATCAAAAGAAAGATTTAAATCCTGAACACCAATCCCCTATATCAATCGGAATCCTATATCCTTGGACTCGGGGCGAACATAAATACCACAGCTCAATGCCTTCGAATTTCCCTCCGGGCCTATGCGGTTCAGTGTTACTGCCAAATCGCTACGCCGTAAATACACTGGCATAACGCTCAAAATCGATTTTAAGGGTTGAAGTTATTTGATTTTTTGGTGGCTTTGCAATGTTCATTTCTCAGTCATAGCTTTCACAGTAGCCTTAGAAAGAAACAAACTAGTAATTCACGCTGACTGGAACAGCTGCGGGCGCCATTACGACATTTTGGACCCGGGTATGTCCTTAAACTACGTCCAACAATGAGAGGTAGGGCACAGCGATGACCATCACGCTTGAATCTGGGGCAGCCCAACTGGGGAAGTACCTCCACCTTACAGAAGACCACAGCCATAATAGCACTGCTACCTTTCAGGTATGCAGTGTTGTGTTCCTGATGGTGAGTAAGGTTTCCAGAGCTCCAACCCCTCTTAAAGGCCGGCAACACGCTTGTGACTCCTCTGGTGTTACGGGTGCCCATGGGCGACGGTAATTGCTTACCACCAGGCAATCCGTCTGCTCGTTTGCCGGCTATGTCATAAAAAAAAAACGTGCACTTCAGCTCGTTTGTGGTGCGTGCCGCGGTTGCTGGACACCATTGGAAGCGCGGACTTCTGGCCGAAGTGTAGTGTTTCGGAGGTTCCGGGGCAATCTGCCGAATCCTACTCCAGTTCTATCTGTGCAACGAAGCCCCACTGCTGCGTTGCTATATCCTGATGATGAGTAAGGTTCCCAGAGTTCCAACCCCCCTTAATGGCCGGCAACGCGCTTGTGACTCCCCTGGTGTTAAAGTATGATGCTTGCAATCGGGCAGCAATTTATTGCCTGAATTCAACTTTGTTAGGGTGATGGCACCAATGTTGGACACTTTAAGCTGACAGGCACCAATGATGGACACTTAGTTCTTAATTCAAAAACCATAATGTTATAAATTGAATATATACCAAGAAATGCACAACACTTAACTCCTTTTAAATAAGCGCTAATGTTCATGTGCCGTGTGATGCCGGCTGACTAGAATAGCACCACCCCATCGCGGGTGCCGTAAGAGGCGACATAGGGAAACATCCTACGGCCTGGCAGCAGCGTCCGTCGAAACCCAATTTACAGCTACTGCGGTCGCGAACCCGCCTGCCAAGCGTGGCGACTATGGCAACTACCCCCAAGATGATACAAGTCATATTTGAGGGAGGCCTATGTCCAGCAGTGGACTGCATACGGCTGAAATGTATGTATGTGTACTAATGTTCATGATTGGTTAATTGTCCATTACTGGTGCCGTCACCCTAGATCAACGTAAGATTAATACGGAATAACCGAATTGAATTGCCTTTATTTGGCATAATTTGTTTTGTCCGAAACCCAATACGTATAACAAGTTTCGCATAATTTATTTACGCCGAATGTTAATGTTATCGGATTTTTATTTAGCATAATTCTTTATTAGCCGAATACTACTTTGTCCGAAATATATTTGCATGCATTGAGTCCGGATGTCCGAATGTAAATTAGGCTAGAACTGTAACCACAACAGAAAAGCACTCCTCGGAAAACAAATCGTAATACCACAATTACCAAATTATGCGTACCAACCATTCGGCTTAGTTTAGTTCTGCGTAATAGAATTCGGCGAAAAAAAAATTATGTGAGATAAGTTTCTGCTTAATAAACAATTATGCCAACTGAGCATGCGATATAAAATTATTACAATAGTAGTTTATGTATCTGTGCATAATGAAGGGCATTGGACTGCATACGGCTGAAATGTATGTATGTATGTGTATACTCTCTTCGCCTGTTGTACTCTCTCGCCTTCGGCTCGTTTCATAAATCTACACTCTTGTTGTAATGCCTAATTATGTATAATTGCATACACTACTTTAATAAAATACAACACATTCGTCAATAAATAGGTCTGGTGAAAGCTGTTGAAAATTGTTACAATTCTTTGTCAAAATTGTCACGATTCTGAGTCAGAATTGTGGATGTTTTTGAACATATTACGAGTAGGTTTTAGTAGTTTATGTATCTGTGCATAATGAAGGGCATTACAACAAGAGTGTGGGTTTATGAAACGAGCCGAAGGCGAGTTTCATAATAATATCACACGATTGTTGTAATGCCTAATTATGTATAGTTACATACACTACTTTATCTACACACATATCATAAGTGTTTTAAGCTGGATTCTGAAACCGTTGGGAAATTACTTATTATTATTACTAGCGTTACTTGAAAACATTAAAAAGTCAACGAACAAAACAAATGACAGCTTGGAACGGCGGCGTTGCGTATTTCGTATCTCAGTCAATTTTTTTTCAAACCATAGACACGCGAATGGACTCCCTATTCTACTGTCACTCGAGTTCAAATGTCGTTCGATTTATATTAAAAAAACATAACGAATTGGCGTTTCCTATCAATGACTGTTTTAATATCAATAGATACTAGAATAGACACCCCACTTGGATTTGACAGCTGTTCCAAATTTAAACTCATAACCCACTGATTTCAGTAGGTAATGTTAACATTACATCTCCATTGATTTCTGATGGTTGGTAATGCTGGTCATTGCCTACGGTTTCTGGACGCATTTTAGAGCACTAATGATATGTACGTAGATAAAACAAATTATGCCTAAACAAGTGGAACCCACCATTTTTATTTATATATTTAATTTTAGGGTATAAGGTTTATCATATTATTAGTTAAAAAAATATAATATAGATAAATCGGGATAATCTGACACAAATCGACCTAGTCCTACATTAAGCTCAGTAAGTGTGATGTAGGTACTAGGCGACGATATATATAATAGTATCTATCTATTATTTATATCGTCGTCTAGTACCTACATCACAAATACTTAAATACATTGAAAACATCCATGACTCAGGAACTGTGCTCATCACACAAATAAATGCCCTGACTGGGATTCGAACCCAGGACCATCGGCTTCATAGGCAGGGTCACTACCCACTAGGCCAGACCGGTCGTCAAATCATATTTATTCCAAGCACTGATCATAACTTGAAAGGTTAATAATAAATATGATTTGCTCTACTGAAACCCTATTTCATGTATCAAACCACTTATTATGTAATCAATAATACTAATATTCCAAGATACCAGTTGACGCATTAACTTAAATAAATCCTAATAATAAATAAAGACTATCGAAAACATTAACAGTTATTGTTTTGGTTGATATTTCAAGATATTTTTATCATGAACTTTTGCACTTACACGATATAAAAATATATTGATAAGTATAATCATGACACTTATATTGAATAAACAAATACGATTAGGATATATTTGGCCTAGTGGGTAGTGGCCCTGCTTATGAAGCCGATGGTCTTGGGTTCAAGTCCCAGTAGGGACATTAATTTGTGTGATGAGCACAGATATTTGTTCCTGGGTCATGGGTGTTAGAGCTCGGCCCGGTGATGGGAAGACGACGCAATGTAGACGGGCGTACGACGATTGTCTACTCTCAAGAAATAGCTGGATGGAATGACGCTAGTCTTAATGTCAAATTTGGAGTTTCCGCTCGGGCCCGGACCGGTGGGTCAACGGAAGGCTCGGACACGGAAAGTCTACGTGTAGTAGACGCAACTGTCTAGTGAGTGTCATCCTTAAGCGTCACCGAATGCCTTCTGGTAAAGTGAATAATGTTGTGAGTGTTTGGACACAACCGTAGTGTGCAAGCGATTAAAGACCAATTAGTGTGGGTAGTTGGAGCTATTGGAGGAAGAATACGTTGCTTCCTCAGTCCGGCTGCGAACATGGATCAGGATTTCTGGAAAGTCAGTAATAATCTGGTAACAATAATAAATAAATATTTCAGGACCATCTTACACAAATCGACCTAGTCCTACGGTAAGCTCAGTAAGGCTTGTGTTGTAGGTACTAGACGACGATATATATAATAGATGGATACATATAAATACTTAAATACATAGAAAACACCCATGACTCAGGTACTGTGTGATAAATATCTGTGCTCATCACACAAATGAATGCCCTGACTGGGAATTGAACCCAGGACCAACGGCTTCATTGGCAGGGTCACTACTAAAAAGCCCTTTACTTCTTACAAATTTCTCCAAGTGACTTAACATCTAATTCTTGTTATTTAATGTAAATTACTTAAATATTATTATCTTAATTTAGAGGTATTTGTTTTCCAAGAACCCCAGAATGGCTTTTTTTTTATGATAAAGGTGGCAAACGAGCAGACGGATTGCCTGATGGTAAGCAATTACCGCCGCCCATGGGCACTCGCAACACCAAGGGAGTCACAAGCGCGTTGCCGACCTATAAGTGGGTTGGAGCTCTGGGAACCTTATTCACCATCAGGAACACAACACTACATACCTGAAAGGTAGCAGTGCTATTATGGCTGTGGTCTTCTGTAAGGAGGAGGTACTTCCCCAGTTGGGCTTCTCCAGATTCAAGCGTGATGGTACTTCGCTGTGCCCTACCTCTCATTGGTGGACGTAGTTTAAGGACATACCCGGGTCCAAAAGGTCTCCTCCAAGGATGCCCACATATCTTGTTTTTTTTTCCATGTGGCCCTCTCTACAAAGTCTGTCATGTCATGTTACTACTACTTAAGTTACAAACGGATAAACTCACGTGTAATTATATCGCACTAAGCGACATGTTTCGGATAAGCTCTGGTACCCATCTTCAAGCCGAGTCAGGACACACCGCTCGCGATGAGGGTGTATCACTCACATGTGGTGTAGGGTGTGTTGCCTAGTGCGATATAATTACACGTGAGTTTATCCGTTTGTAACTAAGTAGTAGTAACATGGCTCATAACAGTTTTAATTGTATTATTGCCATAAGGTCATTTAAAAATGTCGCTTATCGCATAGGTCGTTTACCTTTATCATTTGACTCCACGATTCGAAAGAGATGGATGGGCATTCGCTGTGATAAAAATTGCGTTATCGACAAGGTCATAAACTTTTAAATAGTGATTCGAATAGATAAGATAGCACTTGTTATTTTAATAAAAATATCATATTTTAAGGTGAAGTTAATTTAACACCGTGTCTAACACAGTGCCGTGTGAAGCCGGCTGACTAGAATAGCACCACCCCATCTCCTCCCGCGGGTGTCGAAAGAGGCGACAAAGGGAAAAATCCTACGGACGGGCAATGCCGTCCGTCGAAACTTAATCTACAGCTACTGCGGTCGCCAACCCGCCTGCCAGGCGTGGAGACTATGGCAAGTACCTCCCAAGATGATACAAGTCATATTTGTGGGAGGCCTATGTCCAGCAGTGGCCTGCATACGGCTGAAATGTATGTATGTAAAAAATGCTTCAATAAAATGAAAACTTAAGTTTGGCCCTCTAAGCCAGGTGCCCATTACGCAGGATTGCTATGGCAATTCTTTGTGCACAAAAGCCCACACGAGGGTCACCAGTAGTATCCCGCAAACGTTTGCGTAGGGTCTTGTGGAGCCCCCGTCCAGGGGGCTTGGGGCTTGGGGCAGGGGCCCCACGGACCAAGTGTCTCGACGCCCTTTTATCTTCTCTGAACAACGCCTCTATTGTACAGTGCATGTTCAGATATTTGTGACCACCTCCACAGCCATAGTCATATTTAGGTGATAATCATATTTTATATAAACGTTAAGAATAAAAGTGGTTATCAGAGCCCTGAGTGTAAGTTTTTAACGTAACTTTACGTCACGAACGCGTTTGCGTTTCCCATATAAATAACATTATCACTTACGCGTTCGTAAACGTTTTTTTACGTCAAAAGAAACTTACACTAGAGCATCAAATGATTATATCGATTCCTGATAACTAGACCCCGCTATCGGAGGTGCAAAATGGTAGCTGTCAAGTTCTTAGGGATGGGTATTCAACTAATCATATTTGTGACATCGATATCGATACTCCATTTTTCAATACTTTTTTTTTTATGTATGTACAAGCACCATTTATTTGTATACAATTTAACTTTCTTTTAAGATCTATGATAATCAATGACATTAAAAATATAAATCGTTATTAGTACAAAAAAATAATAAGAAAAGTACCTAAAAGCAACCATAGATTTTTTATACGATTTATATTTTTAATGTCAATGATTATCATATATCCCAAAAAAAAGTTAAATTGTATACAAATAAATGGTGCATTGGTGCTTGTACATAAAACAAATGTATTGAAAAATCGAGTATCGATATCGACATCACAAATATGATTAATTGACTACCCATCCCTAAGAACTTGACAGCTACCATTTTGCACCTCCGATAGCGGGATCTACTGATAACCACTGTATAATCTGATTTCGAATTTTATTCTTAACGTCATATTTTATGTCTCCCACCTTGCTTGTAAGTCTTACCTTCAAGAGAGCATACTCCTATCTTAAAGGCCGGCAGCGCGCTTGTGGCTCTCTGGTGTTCCATGGGCGACGATAATTGCTTACCATTAAACAAACCATCTGCTCGTTTGCCGCCTTTGTCATAAAAATAACATGAGGAAGGTATAATCGAAGTTATAAAAAAAACCTATAAAAACGATTAGTCGTCCTCTTGTATTAGAAAAATAATGATTTGTCACGTCCTCCATTCGAATATCAAAGTCATAAAAGTAACAAGAAAATGGATAATTTATTATACAGCACGATTCCTAAGGACTTTGTCACACCGAACGCGTATTTCAGCACTTTGCTTTACTTTTTTTTTTTTTATGTCATAGGCGGCAAACGAGCAGACGGATTGCCTGATGGTAAGCAATTACCGTCGCCCATGGGCACTCGCAATACCAGGGGAGTCACAAGCGCGTTGCCGGCCTTTAAGGGGGGTTGGAGCTCTGGGAACCTTACTCACCATCAGGAACACAACACTACATACCTGAAAGGTAGCAGTGCTATTATGGCTGTGGTCTACTGTGGAGGTACTTCCCCAGTTGGGCTGCCCCAGATTCAAGCGTGATGGTCATCGCTGTGCCCTACCTCTCATTGTTGGACGTAGTTTAAGGACATACCCGGGTCCAAACTTTACGGGTTTACTTTTTGAGCGCTGGTAGCCTAGCGATAAAAGCGTGCGACTAGTAATCTGGAGATTGCTAGTTCAAACCCCGGCTCATACCAACGAGTTTTTCAGAACTTATGTGCGAAATATCATTTGATATTCCAGTCGTTTTTTGGTGAAGGAAAACATTGTCAGGGAACCTAACTAATTCCTGTATAGATCATAACTGGTCGATGCGGCGCTAATAATAGCCCAAAAGCAAAATCATAATAAGGCCAAGTTTACCCTCAGAGTTGGAAGGTCAGATGGCAGTGGCTTTCGTAAAACTCATGCCATATCCAGGGATTAGTTGCCAAGCGTTCCCGTGGCAAATGTCGGGACAAAGCGAGGAAGATGATGTTTTTGTTTTATTTTTTTTTTGTACTTGACTTAGGCTTTAAGACCTGCTTATGTCTATATAACAAAAAATTAATAATCTAAGACAGTGTGACATGATGGCCTCAGCATTTGCTGAGTTACAGACTGGCTGTCACAGCGCTGGTTTTCAGTTCATCCCGAATTTCAATACATTTAACAATTCTTCCGGTTGTACTCATATGTATCGACTTGGAATATTATGACAATAACATGAACTTCTGAAAAAAAAAAATGTTAAGAAAAATTTATATAGAATATTATATGAAGTGGCTTGGCCTCATTGGAGGTTTTTGAGTACAACTTGACTCATTAGAGCAAAGTTTGGACCCGGGTATGTCCTTAAACTACGTCCAACAATGAGAGGTAGGGCACAGCGTTGACCATCACGCTTGAGTCTGGAGCAGCCCAACTGGTAAAAGTACCTCCTCCTTACAGAAGACCACAGCCATAATAGCACTGCTACCTTTCAGGTATGTAGTGTTGTGTTCCTGATGGTGAGTAAGGTTCCCAGAGCTCCAACCCCTCTTAAACGCCGGCAACGCGCTTGTGACTCTCCTGGTGTTGCGGATGCCCATGGGCGACGGTAATTGCTTAACACCAGGCAATCCGTCTGCTCGTTCGCCGCCTACGTCATTAAAAAAAAAGCCTGAACCTCGACAACAGATATATGAAGTGTCTTGGCCTTAATGAACGAAGTTATATTCAGATTTCATAATACTTATCGCAGTTCTCAAGATGTATTACATCAATGCGGTTGTAATCGGGTGAGTGGGAAATGAACAACAGATAAACTATCTTACTATGCCTCCCGACTTAGATTATACCTCACTAGCTCGGAAAGAACTGTTTTATTATTTAAAAATAAATAGCAAAGTTGCATTTTATTCACAGGAGTGCAAAGTAATTTCATACAATAGTTTTTTACGAATCGAGTGTTTTTTGGTATTAGCTGGTTGGATGTTCTTTTGGATGGACCTCAATAATTAAGTATGATTACATTTTACAGTTTTAGAGTTATTTTTTTCCTCGCGGCAGTGAGGTGAAAATTTATGTGTTTAACTCGGTAGCAAAGTGTGTCCCCTCTCGTGCTTTGAAACCCTCAAAGCACGAGAATCGCACCCTCAAAGCTCAAGATTCCACTGTTTGAACACAAAGAAACACCCACGACTCAGTAAGAATTGTGCTCGTCATACAAATGCCCTTACCGGGATTTGAACCCAAGCCGTCAGCTTCATAGGCAGGGTCACCCACTAGGCCAGACCTGTCAGTTTCCGGGGAGTGTCACCGTCGAGTGCGATCGTGATCCAGTGGCACTCCCCCTAACGGCAATGCGGACGACGCCGCTGGGTTTTTATTGGGTATTCTCCTTCCCTCCTCTTGGCTAGCAAGAGGAGCAGCGATGAGAGAGTCCCACATACCCCCTCACTACCATCATGGCCCTACCCCAGACCCGGGGGGGATGCGTAAACGCATTTTCCCAGCTACACAAAAAAAGACCTGCCTATTTAACTTGGGTTAGCAAGTATCACCAAATTACCAAGTCTTACCGATAAGCAACGGTTTGTCCTATTTATTTAATTAACTTTTGAACATCTGGACCTTAGCTTACATTTTTGTTTTTTATCAAGCAGAAGTGTCTGCTAGCAAATATCTTCGATATTTAAATCGAGAGAAAAGTGGAAAAATTTGAATCGAAGTGGGACTTGAACCCACAACCACTGGATCACTAGCCCAGTGCACTACCAACTGTGCTATTGAGTACCGCTTGGACTTGTCAAATTTTTCGATTTTTCCTGGTATACTCGTACGTCATTACGGGTGACGTGTAGACACATCCACCGAAAGAGTATTGAACCCTTTTAATGGCATCGAAGTCTCAAATTTTGATTGAGAATTCATTACATTTTTGTTTTGGGACACCGGTCTGGCCTAGTGGGTAGTGACCCTGCCTATGAAGCCGAGAGTCCTGGGTTCGATTCCCAGTCGGGGCATTTATTTGTGTGATGAGCACAGAATCATGTTCCTGAATCATGGGTGTTTTCTGTGTATTTAAGTATTTATATGTATCTATCTATTATATATATCGTCGTCTAGTACCTACAACACAAGCCTTATTGAGTTTACCGTTGGGCTAGGTCAATTTGTGTAAGATTGTCCCAAAAATATTTACTTTGTTTTGTGTTTTTGTGTTCCTTAAATTAGATCGGTGCTGGTCGTCGCTGCGTCAGGGCAACGGTTTCCTAGCGACTTCCAGTTCGGAGTGGCTACTGCTGCTTACCAGATCGAGGGGGCATGGAATGCCAGCGGTAAGTGGTCGACAGTGGAGCGGTGGTGTAGCGGTGTAGCGGCAGATACCGGGTATGTCCTTAAACTACGTCTAACAATGAGAGGTAGGGCACAGCGACGTACCATCACGCTTGAGTCTGGGGCAGACCAACTGGGGAAGTACCTCCTCCTTACAGAAGACTACAGCCATAACAGCACTGCTACCTTTCAGACGTAGTGTTGTGTTCCTGATAATAAGGTTCCCAGAGCTCCAACCCCCCTAAAGGCCGGCAACGCGTGACTCTTCTGGTGCCCATGGGTGACGGCAATTGCTTACCATCAGGCAATCTGTCTGCTAGTTTGCCACCTTTGTCATAATTAGCTAGCGTATAGTAGGAGTATTCCAGTAGTACAAATCAAGTCTGGTGCGGAAGGGTCCTGGATTTTCCCCAGGCTACCTTCCCCCCACACAGTCTGATCGCTCTAATAAGCCAATCGGTTTAGAGCTAGCCTTAGCACAGTCAGGTTAAAAAAAAATCAGGAAATGTAAATGACTTCAAGTTAAGTATAATTACTACTTAGCAAATTATGATTTGTGACATTATCTATGATAAGGGACCTTGTTGTGTATGGCGCTTACGCCGTTGTTCAAGATGGCGCAATACAAACGCAACGTGGTTCGACGTAAGCGCCATCGACAATAAGGTCCCTTTCGCTAGATATTGCCACATTTACGTTTGCAACGGAAACAAAAAAGTCGTATAAATTAAAAAATATATAGTTAAGTACAGGTAATATAGTAATGATTATAAATAAATAAATAAAACTATTGTTAGTCAAGTATATAGGTTCTTAAAGGGTAGGCAACGCGCATGTGAATCCTCTGGAATTGCAGACGTCCATAGGTAACTGCTTACCATCGGCGGGCCGTATGCTTGTTTGCCAGCGTCGTGGCATCTGAATTACGAGCTAGAAACCATCTTGTATTTTTTTAGATAAGAGTGAAAATATATGGGACCACTTCCTACATAAAACACCGGATGCTGTCAGCGATCAGAGTAACGGAGATGTAGCATGTGACTCTTACAATCTTTGGGAGGAAGACATCAGGCTGCTTGAAGACCTGAATGTGGACTTCTACAGGTAATACTGGCACTAGTGCTCAAGGACCATTTAAAGAGTACATCATACATACATTTCAGCCGTATGCAGTCCATTGCTGGACATAGGCCTCCCACAAATATGACTTGATTCATCTTGGGGATGGGGGTAGTTGCAATAATCGTCTTATCTCCAGTTTTTTCATACGCTATAAGCGAAAAACACAGCTAAAGCACCTGCATGCATGCCGGCGTTCTATATTCAAATGTTGACGTAAGTTCCATATGAGTTCTCTACACAACTACATAGACATGGTCCTTCAGTTATGTTTTTCGTGTCACATGTTATATTTCTACTTTACATACATTCAGCCGTATGCAGTCCACTGCTGGACATAGGCCTCCCACAAATATGACTTGTATCATCTTGGGGGTAGTTGCCATAGTCGCCACGCGTGGCAGGCGGGTTGGCGACCGCAGTAGCTGTAGATTGGGTTTTCGACGGACGCTGCTGCCCGTCCGAAGGATTTTTCCCTTCGACGCCTCTTACGACACCCGCGTGAGGAGACGGGGTGGTGCTATTCTAGTCAGCCGGCATCACACGGCAAATTTCTACTTTATTTTTGTATTTTGTGTCCACAAAAAAAAAATTCTTCTTCCATAATCCTCAGATTCTCAATAGCCTGGTCGCGTTTACTACCGACTGGTTTCCCAAGCCACATCAGCAGAGATGGCGTCCGCTACTACGATGACTTGATAGCAGCACTGCTAGAAAAGGGCATAGAACCTGTCGTCACACTGTACCATTGGGATCTTCCACAATCCCTCCAGGACTTGGGTAAGTTCAGCTCATCAGATAGAAGAGAGTCCGAGAATCAGAAATGAGGAGAAGCAAACTCATCGACATGTGTTTTTTTTATGACATAGGCGGCAAACGAGCAGACCGATTGCCTGGTGGTAAGCAATTACCGTCGCCCATAGGCACCCGCAACACCAGATGAGTCAGTCACAAGCGCGTTGCCGGCCTTTAAGGGGGGTTGGAGCTCTGGGAACCTTACTCACCATCAAGAACACAGCACTACATACCTGAAAGGTAGCAGTGCTATTATGGCTGTGGTCTTCTGTAAGGAGGTTGGGCTGCCCCAGATTCAAGCGTGATGGTCATCGCTGTACCCTACCTCTCATTGTTAGACGTAGTTTAAGGACATACCCGGGTCCAAAATGTGTGCGCCAAAGTTCACATAAAATTGCGACTGGAATTGGAAGTCCGAAAATGTTTCTTATAAAATTTTATATCATAATGATCATTACTTATAACTTGTCTTTGCTTATAAGTATCGTAACACCAAGTCATTCATTTCATGTCAATCAATATAAATTGAAAACATTTATAAAATCTATAATTGAAAACATTTATATTAATTATTAATGATAATTAGAAAACTTTTGTACTCTTTAATATTAATATCTATAATACTAATATTAACTTTCATATACTTATACATATATAATATATACATATATAACAAATATCATATACATATATAACGATTTTCAGTAATATAATAGCTGTCAAAAACGTAATGCTGTGCTAAAGTCACCGACGACGAGTGAAGCAAGGTATCTTGCGTTCACAACACACCCGACTCGCTGTCAAAAAAATAGTTTATTTAAAACATCGTTATGTGTGTACAGTCCTGATAAAAAAATTGAAATTAAATTATGAATTTAAAAAATCGGACTACAGATATATATGAACAATGTTATTAGGAGTCAAAATATATATGAAAAAAAGTTATAACCAAAAAACCTATGACAATTGATCATTCTGATCACAAAACGGTATTATGCAACATAATATCATCATCATCATCATGTCAGCCGAAAGACGTCCACTGCTGACGACCCGAAAAGACCTTCCACATCCAGCGGTATCCCGCGACTCTAACTAGGTCGTCAGTCCACCTTGCCCAACCTACGCTGCGTCTTCCAGTTCGTGGTCGCCACTCCAGAACCTTTCCGCCCCAACGGCCATCGGTTCTGCGCAGAAAAATAATATGCTAAATAATTGACAATATAAACCCCAGCCCTGTCGTCAAATGCAAATTTTTCCATTATTCCTTTATTTCTAAGAAGCGATTTTTTTCAGGTGGCTGGGCAAATCCACTAGTCGCTGACTGGTTCGTGGACTACGCGAAGGTAGTGTTCGATTTTTACGGAGACCGCGTCAAGACCTGGGTTACCATCAACGAGCCAACAGTAGTCTGTGACCTTGGCTACGGAGGCGTCATGGCTCCAGGTCTCATCTCCGAAGGTCGAGCGTCTTATATATGTACGAAGAACGTACTCCTGGCTCACGCGAAAGCTTACCGGTTATATGAGAAGAAATACAAGCCGAAGTATCACGGTGAGTTTTACTAGCGAAAATCTTGTTGCCGACTGTACTTTTTTGTACGGTCTACAACTGGGCCATTTAATTTAAAGTTGTATATGCAAGTTTTATTTATTTGGATTTTTTTGTACGGTTTCTACTCAGTATCATGAGTTCTTTCTAGTCTGATAAAAGAAAAAATGTGTCCCAAAATTTTCATATTTTTTTTTATTACTTCCGTTCTGTTACATGAAATGTATGAAAAATAGTAACGGAATGGAATAAAAAAGCTTAGGATACATTTTTTCTCCTAACAGGCAGGACATAAAAAAATCCAAATTTTAAAACACTTTAAAATGGCCCAAACTATGCAACTAAGAACAAACCAAATTTTTTTTTTTTTTTTATTTGCTTTGATTTTTAATTAGTAATACTAATATAGTGTAGTATTATTACTATTTATTTGTTTTATGAGAACAGATATTTGTTCCTGAGTCATCGGTGTTTTCATTTGAGTATTTATATGTATCTATCAATTATATATATCGTCGTCTAGTACCTACAACACAAGCCTTACTGAGCTTACCGTAGGACTAGGTCGATTTGTGTAGGTGTGTCCCGAAATATTTACCACAATACCACATTATATTTATTGAATGTTTTGTTTAAGATTTTTTGTTGAATACTGTTTTGAAAAAATAAGTCCCGCCGAGTTTCTTGCCGGTTATAAAAGTCAAAATACTTCTCGGGTCAGAGGTGTAGGGTTAGAACCGGTGTAGTTTTTATTTTTCTCTTTTACTTTTGTCTACTCGACGTGTAAAAGTGCCCTTGTGGCCTACTTACTGAATAGACGTTTGAGTTTTTTTTGAGTTTTGAATAATTCTCCATTTTTTTACAGGGCAGGTGTCGTTGGCAAACCATATATTTTGGTTCGAAGCTGAGACGGAACAAGAAGCCGAAGTTACGGAGCTTGTGAAAGAGCTATCGGTACGTTGTTAATGTCATAAATGCCACGCTTGGCAGGCGGGTTGGCGATGCCCGTCCTCCGGGGGTTTTTAGTCGGGACAATACCTGGGTCGATTATTAGTATTATTACTTGTAAGTCAAAATATGCTCACTAGTATACAGTATTGAATGGCCTAGTGGGTAGTGAGCCTGTCTATGAAGCTGACGGTCCTGGGTTCAAATCCCATGTATTTATTTGTGTGATGAGCACAGATATTTGTTCCTGAGTCATGGGTGTTTTCTATATATCTAAGTATTTATACGTATTGTATCGTCGTCCAATACCTACAACACAAGCCTTACTGAGCTTACCGTAGGACTAGGTGAATTGTGTAAGATTGTCCCGAAATATTTATATATTTATTTGTCACTGAATCATGGGTGTTTTCTATGTATCTAAGTATTTGTATATTATATATTGTATATATCGTTGGCTGAGTACCCAAGCTTTCTTGAGCTTACTGTGGGGCTCAGTCGATTTGTGTAATTAATAATTACAGACGAAGGCAGCGAATTCCATTTCTTAGGAGTCCGCATTAGGAAGGTAGAAGCGAATCGCTGCGTGCGAATAAATAAAATATTCACAACGTAAGGATGAAACCGCTCCCCTCGCCTGGACGTCCAGAGGTGGAACGGAGATGGTAGAATTAAATCGTGCAATTCCTATGCACACTCTCCAAAGTCCCTTAAAATTTTCCATCAGATTGGTCGCTACTCCCATCCTATATACTCGGCTGAAGGCGGCTGGCCACCAGCTCTGGAGAGGTATATGGAAAAGAAAAGCAGAGAAGAAGGAGAACCGCGCTCCAGGCTACCCAAGTTCACTCAAGAGGAATTGGAGTTAATAAGAGGTACGTAGCCTATGCCAAGATGCTACTAGTCATATGTGGGGGACTTATGTCCAGAAGTAGACGCTTTACGGCCAAAATGATGATGATGTAGCCTAAAATGACGTTGAGTCAAATATTTTCTTTCAGCCGGAATCAATTTAATAATAATTAATAATTTGCTGACATCACCGTCCCATGTGAAGTGCGAGAACCTCGTGAAGGCCGAGAAGGACAAGTCCAACAAGTACTTAGACTTGGCTCACGAGGTAACCGCCATGTGGGAAGTTGATTCGGCGATCATTGTACCGATAGTTGTTTCTGCGAACGGTCACATAGCGAAGAGTATCGACCAACATCTTGAGAGACTCTCGCTACGTGGTTGTGGTTGGATCAAGGGTCAGATTCAGAAGGCGATAATCCTGGACACGGCGCGCATAGTCCGGCGGGTCCTCTCTCTGCAGCCCTAACCACCGGCATTGCCCTGCCCCATTGCCGGCGGCACCCTAGGTTAGGTTTTTTATAATAATTTTATTTTTTGATATGTTTTGGATATATTTTTATATTTTACTTTCATAAAAATGTTGTAAAAAACTTAACCTAAGAGACTAAATAAATACAGAGATAAATATTAACTTTTCTCCAGTGCAATCAGGCAACACAGGGCAGCTTGTGGCGAGCTGTTGGAGAGTAGCGACTCCATGTACCTGAGCGCCCCTGGGGTGCCCTGTTGGACAGGTGGGACAGGTCCCCTGCCTCTGGCTTGCCTTAACCACCAGAGTGGGGTCGCTAGAGATGCGTTCTCGAGGGTAGATGTGGAAATATAAGTGGTACCCCTTAGTGTACCCCTTACATTTCATTAAATTGTCGAAAAGGTCTCTACGCATTGGCTCAATCCTAATGTACAAATGTCTGGAACAGGATGTCTTTTAATAAAATACCGATCATTTTTATTATATCGTCAATAAATAGGTAGTAGTTTGGTAAAGAGCTCTTGACAATCCTCAGAAGAATCCTCAGAAAACATTTCGATATTTTTCGACATGTTATTAGTCCTCCGTCGGAACTTTGCGAATTGTCGTATTTTTCTAAAGCTTTTTACAAAAGTAGTCTTTATTGTGAATAATGTATGAAGTTTTTTTAAACAACACACTAGTGGCAAACAAACATATAGCTCGCATAAAGAAGCGGTCTCCGTAGCTCGCAGACGCCTATTACAGAAAGTAAGTAACAACACAAAAGCACAGATAAAATAATAATACAGTATAAACAAAATAATCTATATATATAAACGTTAATGTCCTGACTGACTGACTGATCAAGGCAGAGCCCAAACCGCTTGACCTAGATGGCTGATTTTTTCACAATAGGTAGTTTGTATACCGTAAGTACCCACTAAGAATGGTATTTTTGGAAATTCTACCATAAAGGGTGGTAAAAAAGGGGTTAAAAGTGTGTATGGGGTAAGTGTAAAATTTAAAACTAGAGACTTGTAATTTTGTGTAAACACTCCGTATTTAAATGCAAGAAAAGTAATTTCAGCGTTTTTTGAAATTCATGCCCTAAGGGGTCAAAAAGTGGGTTCTTCCTGCGCGTGCGAAGTCGCGGGCACAAGCTAGTTTAAAATAAAAACAAAGTCAGAAAACCACTTGCCACTTGCGTGTATTGGCCGAACATTGGCGTAAAAAAAGAAAAAAAAAGGGAAGTTTAAGTATATGCTGTGTAAGTGTAAAAGTTACTCTTTCCAGAAATAAGTGATCTCGATGGCAAAGAATTTAGTCAATCCCTTAGAATTTGGCTACTTGATCATTGCTTTTACAGCATAAAAGATTTTTTTAATTTTAAAAATGAATGATGACTTGATGAATATTTTATTATTGTATATTGTAAGTTTTGTTTTCTTATTAGTTTGTATATTTTGACTTGTCTTGACATAGTAATGTAAAGAACAAATCAAATTATTTTTTATGAAATATTTTGATTTGCTTTGATTTTTTTTTTAAGTAGAAATTACTAAAATTACTATATAAATTAAAAGTAGAAATCGGGATCCCGTCTCGAACGCCGGAGGTCCTCGTCGCTTTTTCTTAAGTATATGTCATCTACTTCTACTTTTATAGTAATGTGTTGTTTAGAATTGTACTGTTGATTGTATTGTTGACTTATTTGAGTTATTTGTAATCACTGTTTTCCCTATTTTTTTGTAAAATTGTAGCATTGATGACTAAATGACAGTATTGTAAAATTTGCATGAATGAATATTAAGACATGTTATTAACTCTTTTTCTGCTAATAAATGATTGTACAGTCAGCAGCAAAAGTTGCTAAGCGTTTGATGTGTTCAAAATGACCTACACGCGCTCTTATTCTCTTGACAATAGAGACGTGTTGACCTCATTTAGAACACCTCAAGTGCTAAGCTACTTCTGCTGCTGACTGTATTCTATTCTATTCCCTAGGGTCGTATGATTATTATGGTGTGAACCACTACACCACTCGCACCGTTCGTTACGCCAAGCCTGATGAGGCCCCAGGGATATACCTCTTCCAGGGTGTGAAGGAGTTAGGAGTTGTTCTTGGCCGGAGACCAGAGTGGCCAACCACCTCCTCGAGTTGGTTTATGGTAAGCTGTTCCCTTGCATAATTTATAGACTTCATATAACTACTTTTCATACTTCATATAATCTATTGTATCATATAATTTTCGACGACCAGTTTGGCCTAGTGGGTAGTCACCCTGCCTATAAATATGTTCTGGGTTCGAATCCCAGTTAGGGCATTTATTAGTGTGATGAGCACAGATATTTGTTCTTGAGTCGTGGTCGATTTCTATGTACTTAAGTATTTATATGTATCTATCTGTTATATATATCGTCGTCTAGTACCTACAACACAACCCTTACTGAGCTTACTGTAGGACTAGGTCGATTTGTGTAAGATTGTCCCAAAATCTGTCTATCTACAAGGTTAACTGGAAGAAATCCCTTAAAGGGATAAGTTCGCCTTTGTACTTCCCCTTTTGTTTAAATTGTCTATTATTATATGTTTTATTGTGTACAATAAAGAGTTTATACATACATACATACAATATGTATTATTTATTTAATCTTCACCTTATTTTTGTAAAGCTATCCTCACAACACCTAGTGTTCATTAATATGTAGACTCCCTTTTAATTAAATTTACAATTTTTTTTACAAAAGCAAAAAAGGTAGATATTTCTTTGCTTTATTTATTTTTCGAACATAACAAATTCAACGCAAAATTGACTTTCTGGATGGTGGGCCTTACGAGGTAGTCGCGGGTATTATTACATTTACTCCATATATAAGTATTAGGAGCCTGGTCCACTTTTCAACTAATCCCAGGATTTGGAGTAGGCACTAACGAAAGCGACTGCCGTCTGACCTTCCAACCTAGAGGGTAAACTAGGCCTTATTAGGTCTAGTCCGGTTTCCTCGCGATGTTTTCCTTCACCGAAAAGCGACTGGTAAACATCCGAAAAACATATTGCTACAAGCCGGTGTTTGAACCTGCGACCTCCGATTTGCAAGTCGCACGCTCTTATCTACGGCACCATTATTGCATAAACTACCTATACCTTCGTTTTTGTAGGAATATTTTTTTATAATTCGGTTTCAAAATAAAGTGACTTCCATATCAAGTCGTATGTTGATATTGTTTTATTCAGAAACATATCTATGGCGAGTCTGACCTTTACAGAATCGGGCTTACTCAGATTCTGGCCTAAAACGAAAATGTCCCATTACAAATCTGCCTAATGCTAAATAGCTGTGAATTTGTAGAAATTCAGGTGGGGAAAAATTGCAAATAGTGAAATCTATGACAGAAAACCAATTAGAATGAGGAAAATCCGACTGGGATTATGCTACGCGCAATTAATGCTTTTGGAGTACTGATTAGCTAGTCCACGCAGAAGCTAACCAACAATTTTTGTGAAGTGTGTCATTATCTATTAAAAGGGACCTTATTGTCGATGGCTCGTATGTCGTTGTTCAAGACAATACAATACAAACGCAACGCGATTCGACATAAGTGTCATCGACAATAAGGTCCCTTTTCCTAGATAATGACAGAAGTATCTTCAACTCCTCAATAGACCAATGTTTGGCAGGTGAATCCACAAGGGTGCCGTGACATGCTGAATTACTTCAAGAAGCAATATGGGAATATAAAGATTTTCATCACGGAGAACGGCTTGGGGGATTCCGGGAATGCCCTGGATGATCAGAGCAGGGTTGACTATTATCGGGAATACTTAACACAGGTTAGTCGAGTAGGAACAAAGAAAATCAGAGACTCTAGTATAAGTTTCTTTTGACGTAAAAAAATGTTTACGAACGCGTAATTGATAATGTTATTTGTATAGGAAACGCAAACGCGTTCGTGACGTAAAGTTACGTTAAAAACTGACACTGGGCTCAGCATACCTTATCAAACAACACAACACAAGCCTTCTTGAGCTTACAGTGGGGCTCAGTAATTTGTATGATGTCCTATAAAATTTATTTTTAACATGGTCGGTCACATTACAGCTATTATTTAAAACGGGATAGTTAACATGTATGTATTATATTAATTTAACGATAACGATATTTTGGCATTGTTGGAAGCGCCATCCTCACGGAATAACTGAATCATTTCGCACATTGTACAAAAGTGCACCTTAGGGTCTACAAATCAAAGCGGTTTGTACTGTATAAATATATTGAACTTAAAACTCCTTGACAATCCTCAAAAACAAAATAAAAAATAACATATTCGATGTTTTTAAACTGAACTACCGTTAGTTAGTTTGCAGTAGTGACAGCGACATCTTTTGGTGCATTCTGAACTAAAAGTATATGTAAAGATGAGAATTAGACACACATTTTGTTTAACAGTAAGTTCAATCGCAAAGTGAATATTGTTTGTCGTGGTTGCGATCGAGTCTCAAGTGAGAATGCGAAGCAGTGAAAGTGATATTCCACAAACAAAGCGCATCAAAGAGGGTAGATCGCTACGAAGTGTTGACCACCGTTGAATCTCGCAGTACTGCGTTTAGTCCGTAAGGTGCTTGCAACAGTGCCGAAATATCGATTTAGGCATCAACTTGTCACACCAAAATTATGTTCTACGGTCATACTGCCAAAAGTAAAAATATTTGCTTCAAATCGAGTCTTTCTTAAGTATATGTCATCTATTTAAACTTTTAGATTCATCTAGCCATGGAGGAAGATGGAGTGAACGTAATTGGTTACACAGCATGGTCGCTCATGGACAATTTTGAGTGGATGGACGGATACCAGTAAGTTTATTTATCAATTTATAAAAATCTGCATGCGCATCATTGAGTGCGCGACGGGCCGGTGACGCGAGCGGCGAACCGAAAGGACACTCAGCACTCTTAGTGCTTGAAAATGGAGGCCTATGTTCCCCGAAACATGTCGCGCGAGTGACTAAATAAACGTGAGTAGTACCGTATTAATCGTTAATTATTAAATATGTCTCATGTAAGTTTAAATACAAAAAAATCTGCATGAACACCAAAAAGTGTGTAAAAAAAAATGTACTGCTGATACGTTGTTCGACTAAGTCTCTTCAGGCACCAGTTATGACAACCAGACGCTCCGCGATTTCTGCAAAAATTTTGCGCTGGGACCCCATGGTCTTAGAGTTTCTATGCAAACGAGCAGAGGAATCGCTTAAAAGTATGGACACCTGCAACACCAGAAGAGGGGTCACAAGAGCGCTGTCGAATTTATAGCAGTAAGGGCGTTGGAGTTCTGGAAACCGCCCCAACGGCCATCGGTTCTTCGAGCAATGTGCCCCGCCCACTGCCACTTAAGTTTGGCGATCCGGAGGGCTATATCGGTAACTTTGCTTCTACTGCGGATGACATCATTCCTGATGCGATCACGCAGAGACACTCCCAACATAGCCCTCTCCATTGCTCTTTGAGTGACTTTGAGCCTTCTTATGAGGCCCATAGTCAACAACGGGCCCCTGGTCAGAAAATAAAAATGAAATTACAAGAGTTACTAGACATCTTGAATCGGTTAGAATAATAATCTACTCATTACTCCACAGGTCTCGCTTCGGCCTCCACCACGTGGACTTCTCGTCCCCCGCGCGCACGCGCACGCCGCGCCGCTCCGCGCGCTACTTCGCGCAGGTCGCGCGCACGCACGACGTGCACGCCACCTATGAGTTCGATAACAAACTAGCACTGAACGGGGCTTCGAGCCGGTCCTTAGATTGTTATTTCATTGCAATTTTACTGTGTTTTGTTTTAAGATGGCGTTAAAGTGTAAACTTGTTTTTTTTTTATTGTGTTTATGAAATTTTTTGTTGTAATTGTCATGGGATTTGAGTGGTGCCGGCTGACTTTACCGTGTGGTGCCAAAGCACGCGGGTGTGTCGTAAGAGGTGACAAAGGGAAAAACCGACGTATAGGCACCAGCGTCCGTTGAAACCACGTTAGAACCCAATCTACAGTTATTGCGATCGCCAACCCGCCTGCAAAGCGTGGCGACCATGGCGGCTTATCCCCAAAGGAGGTCTATGTCCACAAGTGGGCTTCTCACGGCTGACATTATGTGGGTCCAGCAATGGACGTCCTACGTCTGATATCCACACTAAGAATATAAAGGTGAAAGTTTGTGAGTCTGTATGTTTGATACTTCTTCACGTCTAAACGGCTGGAGCGATTTTAATAAAATTTGGTATGGAGTTAGCTGACTTAGGCTAAGTTTTTTCCCTAATAAACCGCGAGTAACCCCGCGGGGCACAGATAGTTATGAAGAAAGTTTCAGTTTGTAGTATTTTTCTTATTCGCGTGTATTTACTTAAATATCCTTAAACTAATTGTTATTTGTCATAAAATGTATTATTAATGTAAATATTTATTAACATTAATAAATTATTTAATTCAAAATAAAGTTTGTGTTTACTTATTTATTTATTTTATATAAATAAGTACATTGAAAAAAATATATAATTAAATTTGTTCTGAGCCATGTCATGTTACTACTACTTAATAAATACATTTATTTACAGAAATGACAATCGTATTATGATAACTACTAGTACTTACTAGTTACAGTATAAAATCTAAAAAAGGCCCTTGAGGCATTGTACCAAGGATGCTGGCAGCATTTCCTCGTTGTATCGCTATGCTGATACGTTGAGCGAGGAAGCCGCCAGCTCTTCGGTCACCAGTAACATCAACCAGACGCTTCGCGATTTCTGCAAAAATTTTGTGCGCGCTGGGACCCCATGGACCTATAGCGTCTCTACGCCAAACGGTACAAAATGGTACTCTCTGCCCAGGCTTTTATATTTGTTACGTTTAAGAACTGCACCCGCTTTTACATTATTTCTTTGGAGATGGGACGGCGCTAGGGTGTCTACGCAGGTAGCATCCCACACCAGTATCCTTCACAAGCTCCAAGGAACCAAAGACACTAGTTACAAACGGATAAACTCACGTGTAATTATATCGCCCTAGTCCGAATCATGTCGCCTAGTGCGATATAATTAATTTAATTTGTTGCAAGATGACATTCGGAATACCCATACGACTCTTTGGATGACATAACCGGGATAGAACATAGTTTAAGAACATATCTCAGGTCCTATAAATCTTTTTATGACATAGGCGGCAAACGAGCTGACGGATTGCTTGGTGGTAAGCAATTACAGTCGGCCATGGGCACCCAGGGGAGTCACCAAGCGCGTTGCCGGCCTTTAAGGGGGGTTGAAGCTCTGGTAACCTTACCATCAGGAACACAACAATACATATCTGAAAGGTAGCAGTGTTATTATGGCTGTTTTCTGTAAGGAGGAGGTACTTCCCCAGTTGGGCTGCCCGAGATTCAAGCGTGATGGTCATCGCTGTGCCCTACCTCTCATTGTTGGACGTAGTTTAAGGACATACCCGGGTCCAAAATATATGTGTTGTTTTTATTTGAAGTATTCAATTAAGATTAATTTCCATTTGAAACGGCTTCTAAACTCACCAGCGTAACCTCGTTACACAATTTGTGTCGCTAGAGACACTCGGCGACACTTCACGACACTCCAGTACACTTCAAGACTACAGACTACTAGACTGCGCATATTTTCGATGCCATTGTTTAAAATGTTATAAGCCAAACGCCCGTCATTTCGAAAATATAACCCTGTTCCGTACAGCAGAGACTTCCTTATTTTATGATGTTAAAATATTTTATTTTATAAAATTTATTTAATAACAATCTAACACAAAATATCTATTTAGGAGGTTCCAACCCCTTCTGATGACCATGATTGTAACCTGATAGTGATTTATCTATTGAGTATAAAAATATAATTTAGAAAAAAATTTGGTTATTCAATTTTATTGGCGAAAGTAAATTTCGGAATGTCAATCATAAATGTATTTGTCACTGGATATAAATTATGGTCCAATAAACGTAGAACGCATCCGCGAGCTCCAGTAAGGGACAAAGATCTGGCTTTTGTAGCCCAAAATGTAACAATTCACTATAGTTTTGCTTTACAGTACATTCTTTATAACAAACATATTATTAGCTTATTCTGTATTAATTACCGCAACTTTGGTTAAAAACCCAAGAAAATATACTCCAATTGTATTTGTTTGTTTCCCTCCAACTATGATAGTTCTGAAGGGTCTGGACCCTTCCCTGGAAACTGGTTTGGAGGGGAACAAAAATATGTGAGAACGGAAAAAAATAGCGCACTCTCTGCCATACCTATGGAAAGGTACATAAGACCATCCCTTTCGATCGTTTTATTATTATTATCAAACTTTTTTCCCATAAAGTGTATGTTGCCAGTGGTGTTCTATAGACTGAAACTTGGTCGTTCAACTTGTTATTTATTTATTTATTAAATACATGTGTTTTTTCTTAGTTACTAAAACATTGCCCCACAAAACTCATAAGTGAGTTTGACTGTGGCATCAGCAGTCTCTCTTTAACTATTTTAAGTACATACATTAGTTATAACTTTTATAAATCTATATGAGCTTGTTAGTTACACAGGTAAGTTAAGGTAGTGATCTTTTATCAACTTTTTGAATTTGTGCTTGTTATTATCGCTTCTAATGGCTTCAGGCAAACTATTCATTAGGTATGGAATACGTTTTCTGAGAGTTCTATCACCATAATAGTTGTTAATTCTTGGTACGAATAGTTTGCCTGACGTCACTGCCCTCGTAGCATGAGAATGGTCAATAGGTACAAGCAAGGAATCCACTGAGTTTAGCTCCAGACAGTCATGGTTATTGACGGCAAGTAGGTATTTATGTTTTAAGCTAACCGGTAAAATTTTACAAATCTTAGAAAGTTGTCTATAGTTCCCGTTACATTTGAGTTTAGTTTTATTGTTAACAAGTAATTTTAAAAATCGGATTTGCATATTTTCTAACATATTAATATTGGATTTAGTTGTAAGACCGTAAATGTCAAGAGCGTAACCCAGTATTGGATCTACAAGGGACATATATAAACATCTTAAAGTGCTAGTAGGGACTCTAAAGCTTAAATGGAAGAACTTACCTAATAAAACTCTGAGTTTTTCATATATAAAATTAACATGATATGACCAGGAAAAGTTTTCATCGACTTTCACTCCAAGGTAAGTGATACATTTGACTTGTTCTATAGGTACACAGTTACAGTTAGACATATTTTGATGAAAACAAGTGAAAGTATGAGCATATAATAGGGAAGGGATTATCTGAGCAGGTAAATAAGGAGAACGAATTAGTAGGAATTTAGTTTTATCAGAGTTGAGAAGAATCCCATTGTCGTGTGACCATTTTACTACCGCGTTGATATCTTGTTGGACTAGACGGAAAGTGTCCTCAAGGTCGTTGCCCGCGCGCAGGGCGCACAGGTCATCCGCGAACATATGCCCCGAGCAGTGCTGCAGCACATTGCACAAGCTGTTGACGTGCATCAAGTAGCAGACGGGACCACAGCCTGAGCCCTGCGGCACACCGCACTCGATCGGACATTCACGACTATAGGAGCTCCCAATCCAGACTTTGAAGGAGCGCGAAGTGAGATAGTCGCGGAACCATGAGTTCAGAGGCTCGCTCACTCCACACTCGTTCATAGCTTTCAATAACGTATTTCATTCTAAAGTGTCGAACAACTTTTTAAAATCAAAGAAAACGGCTAAAACTATTTTTTTATCATAAGGTAATTGTTAACTTGATCTGTAAATTTAGACAATAAAGTTGCGGTACTTTTCCCTTTTTGAAAACCATGTTGATCTGGGTTTAAAACATTATTATTACTAAGATAGGAACTAAGCTGATCAACTATACATTTTTCCAGTATTTTATCGATACTGGACAATATAGCAATTGGTCTGTAGTTAGAGAATTATTTACGGTTGCCTTTTTTGTATATAGGACGAACTATAGCTTCTTTTAGTTTGGACGGAAATACATAATATTTAACTGATAAGTTGATCAATTTAGTTATAACCGGACTTATTTTATCTATAATAAGTTTAATGTCAGACATTCGAATTAGATCGCAACCCGGAGACTTACTTGCATTCATGTTTTTGATATTTTTTAAAACTTGATCACGATTAACAGGTTGCCATCTCATACACATATCTGTTTTTCGAACGTAACTATCCCTAGCAAGCCAGGTATCATTACATACATGTTTAATATCTTTTATTTCGTCTGAGAAAGTGGAGGCAAACTTATTAAATATATGTTCGTCATTACCCATATGTTGCATGTTCGTGTGTATAATATCGTCTAATCTTTTGTCCTCCTTCCCTAATAGTATATTGATCCTTTCCCATATTTTCTTAATATTATTATTACAATTTATAATACATTTTTTATCGTAGGAATTTTTGCTATTATTAATGGCCTTAGTACATTTATTCCTATAGCGAGTATAACTAAGTCTCTTAAGCATATTCTTTGGTTCATTGTACCATACTTGAAACAGTCTATCCCTCTCAATTATCATTTTTTTTTACACAATGGGTTCTAACATGGCGCAGAGTCGCTCAGCGTGGAAGTGAAAGAGCTATGCTCGGAGCATGTCTACATGATATAATCTACACTATAATATTATAAAGGCGAAAGTTTGTGTGTTTGTAAGTTTGTTACTTATTAACGTCTAAACGGCTGGAGCGATTTAAATAAAATTTTGTATAGAGTTAGCTGACACCCTGGATTAACACATAGGCCACATTTTTTTCTTAATAAAGAGCTGGTAATACCGCGGAGCACAGCTAGTCAGAAATAAGTGTTAAAAGTATTACTTAAAACAGGATAATTAGTATGTAAGTATGTTAATTTTAATGAGTTTCCGATATTTCGGCATTATTTCAAGCGTCTCACGGAATAACTGTAGTACTGCGAGATTTAACGGTTATTACACTCGTTCAGTTATTCCGTGAGGATGGCGCTTGCAACAGTGCCGGAATATCGAAAACTGGTTCAAATCAACATACATGGTAACTATCCTGTTTTAAATAATAGAGACCATGTTTAAAATCCTCTGCATTTAATAAAAAAAAAAATATTCTTATTGACAGATTGGCCCTAATATGGACGATCCTGTAAAAAAAAAAACATTATGGAAAGATTGGGAGGAAAATGAAAAATCTTTGGTCGTGTATTTCATATTTGGGTCGATATTTATTAAATGTGATTTTTGAGTGCTTTTATTTCATTTCATATGTTTGAAAAAAGCACTAGGTACACATGCCGGCCGTAAAAAACAATTGCCGGCTCCGTATTACCATTTATTCCTACTCAGCCGGCAAGTAATATTATTGAAAATGCGGTGTCTATATTGTAGTCCCCGCGACACTCCGCGACACTCCACAACACAACACGAGAGCTTCTAATTACGGACGGCCATGTTTTTTGTGATTTAATTTGCCGTTATTTTGAATGTATTTGAATAAATTCTATTCACGTTGATTATAAAAATGTCGGTTATTTTTTCATGAATGCCGTAAACCTGTAAAATTAACTGATTTCAGTTTAAAGACGCTTTTATTTCCAAAATCTCGCCTCCATCTACAAGTGATGGACTATAATGTTTTTATTTTTTTTATTTTTATGACATAAGGTGGCAAACGAGCAGACGGATTGCCTGATGGTAAGCAATTACCGTCGCCCATGGGCACCCGCAACACCAGGGGAGTCACAAGCGCGTTCCCGACCTTTAAGGGGGGTTGGAGCTCTGGGAACCTTACTCACCATCAGGAACACAACACTACATACCTGAAAGGTAGCAGTGCTATTATGGCTGTGGTCTTCTGTAAGGAGGAGGTACTTCCCCAGTTGGGCTTCTCCAGACTCGAGCCTGATGGTACTTCGCTGTGCCCTACCTCTCATAAAAATTTCTAAAAGAATTCTCTTCTATATACATATACCGGGTGTGGCCTGTAATAGGAGCATTAACTTTAGGCATCATTTCTACACCTAAAACGTAGCAACATTTGTTCTACGACTTTTGAAAATAACTAATAGTTTAATAAATATTAATAAAAAAAGATTTTCCAAGCAAGCAATGTATTGCGAATACTATGAAGTTTGTAGGCTGACAGTAAACGTCAACTAGACTATTGTATGCTGTTCATTGAAAATACTATTTATTTTGTACGAAAAAAATCACAAGTAATAAATTACCCAATTATTTAAAGTTGTTTAACAAATGTTGTTACGTTCGTGGTGTAGAAGCGATCCCTAAATTTTTTGCTCCTATTACAGACTGCACCCGGTATACAAACTATATAATTATAAACATCTTTTTTATATTTGTAATATTTGGGGGAGGCCTATGTCCAGCAGTGGACTGCATACCTACAGCTGAAATGTATGTGTATGTGTGTAAATAATTAGTTTACGCCTCTCACGCATCTGACTGTACCTCATCAGAGGCTTTGACGGAGCAGCCATCTCGTTAGTCTCCGTAATAATCCCAACTTGATTTCCATATGACCTACAATTAAATTATCACTCACCAATCAATCTTTCATGCAGAACATACAAAGCTGGCATACGAGCAGACGGATTGCCTGATGGTAAGCAATTACCGTCGCCCATGGGCACTCGCAACACCATGGGAGTCACACGTTGCCGGTTTTTAAGGGGGGTTGGAGCTCTGGGAACCTTACTCGCCATCAGGAACACAACACTACATACCTGAAAGGTAGCAGTGCTGTTATGGCTGTGGTCTGTAAGTAGGAGGTACTTCCCCAGTTGGGCTTCTCCAGACTCAAGCGTGATGGTACTTCTCTGTGTACTACCTCTCATTGTTGGACGTAGTTTAAGGACATACCCGGGTCCAATGGCCTAGCAGTGTCTATACGTTACATTACTATATCTTTGACGACCGGTTTGTTCTAGTGGGTACTGACCCTGCCTATGAAGCTGATGGTCCTGGGTTCGAATCTCATGTATTTGTGTGATGAGCAGAGATATTTGTTCCTGAGTGTGTTTTTTGCTCAATCATCAACTCATCGAGAGGATTCTAGCAAGCCTTAACACCACGGGTTTGTCTTGTGTATTTTAAGAGTTGCTGGCTACCTTCTGGCTCCAGCATCAGACTAATGGTACAATATTGCATTGCCACCGAGCTTACATATAGCACTGGTCCCACAGCGAGCTAGTAAGCTATGAGCTAGCAGCTATTTCAAGGGACAAAAGATCGATCCCGTGTAATTAAAAGAGACATACATGTCATAACCGGGTGATCGCAGTTCATCGCCGGGCGATGAGCTATAAATATATATATCTCACTTTTATTTACACGGGAGCGATTATCTTTTGTCCCTTGAAATAGCTGATAGCTCATAGCTTACTAGCTCGCGGTGGGACCAGTGCCTAAGTGTGCTAAACAGCTCAATCGATTAAAGATATCTGCTTCTAAAATGAGTTGAATTTGAAATTGAAATGTTTCATATAAAATCATTTGATTTGTCCTTAGTTTTATGGTTGTAGACTTTTCAGCTGACTGTACCTCGATAATCACATGCTGGCTTTAAAGCGAGCATCCCGCGTGCTCCTGACTTAATCCCAACTTGATTTGCACACAGCGAGTAAACTCATTACAGAACTTTACATAGTTGTAATGTATGTATGTTGGTATGTAGTGTTGTGTTCCTGATGGTGAGTAAGGTTCCCAAAGCCCCAACCCCCCTTAAAGGCCGGCAACGCGCTTGTAACTCCCCTGGTGTTGCCCATGGGCGACGGTAATTGCTTACCACCAAGCAATCCGACTGCTCGTATGCCGCTTATGTCATTAAAAAAAAGTTGCTGTTGTGTCTAGTGAGAATAAAAATAGTACTACTACATAATACTTTTTGCCGTGTGATGCCGGCTGACTAGAAGAGCACCACCCCATCTCCTCCCACGAGTAAGAGGCGACAAAGGGGAAAATACTACGGACGGGCAGCAGCGTCCGTCGAAACCCAATCTACAGCTACTGCGGTCGCCAACCCTACCAAGCGTGGCGACTATGGCAACTACCCCCAAGATGATACAAGTCATACTTGTGGGAGGCCTATGACCGGTGGACTGCATACGGCTGAAATGTTAAATAATACTAACTTTTATACAACGACGATGGCAAACAAGCATACGGCTCGCCTGATGGTAAGCAGTTACCGTAGCCTATGAACGCCTGCAACATAGGATTCACATGCAAGTCAAGTGACTGCGGCCCGTCGCCAAGCCGAGACTACGGTATTTATTTCAGTTATATCAACAGGTAAACTGCAGTGTATAACAAAATATCCTACAGGATAATTTCACATAAATTCCATTATTAACGAAAATTAAAAAATAGGTCAAGTTAATTAACGATTAACACGGTTCTACTCATGTTTATTTCTATTTGTCTCACGTAAGTTTAAATACAAATGGCCTAGTTACGAGTATTACAAATAAGGTTGACTCATAACATTTTGTATGCAATGAATCACGTGACCACCGAGCCCTCCGGGCCGGGGCCCGGGCTCGTGCGACGGCCGTTACAGCTATGTAAAAAGGCTCTGCTCGGCCCGGTGACGGGACGGCGACGTGATGTCCACGCGATATCGACGGGCGTGTGACGATCTACTCGCAAATGGCTGGATGGTACGACGCTCGTGTTAATGTCAATATTCGAGTGTCGCGCCGCTCGGGCCCGGGCCGCCCCGGTGGGTCGACGGAAGGCTCGGGAAGATGACGTGTAGGAGACGCGTGTAATGTGAGTTATCCTTTACCCATCTACTTTGGAGCTCGACGCAACGCTGCTGGACCCGGGTATGTCCTTAAACTACGTCCAACAATGAGAGGTAGGGCACAGCGATGACCATCACGCTTGAATCTGGAGCAGCCCAACTGGGGAAGTACCTCCTCTTTACAGAAGACCACAGCCATAATAGCACTGCTACCTTTCAGGTATGTAGTGTTGTGTTTCCTGATGGTGAGTAAGGTTCCCAGAGCTCCAACCCCCCTTAAAGGTCGGCAACGCGCTTGTGACTCCCCTGGTGTTGCGGGTGCCCATGGGCGACGGTAATTGCTTACCATCAGGCAATCCGTCTGCTCGTTTGCCACCTTATGTCATAAAAAAAAAAAAAAAAAGATGACGTGTAGGAGACGCGACGGTGTAACGTGATCCTTTACCCATCTACTTTGGAGCTCGACGCAACGCTCCCCGCTCCGCCGATCGCCCCGCTTCCCGCTCAACGCTTACACTCACTAAGCCTGTCAACCTAGTGAAGCGTAAGTCAGGAGCGATTCGCAATTAAGCAGCCAATACGTTTCCATCTAGTGCATTAAAGCTACCAACTCCCACTTAAGCGGCTTTAGGTTCGTTGTACGGATTAATCGCTATAGTAATACTAACCTGCAGAATGGGGATAAAATTTAATCCATGCTTGAAAGATAATCCATACATACTTACATACTAATATCTATAATGCGAAAGTAACTCTATCTAATAAAAGTAAGAACAAATCAAATTATTTTTTTATGAAATATTTTGATTTGCTTTGATTTTTAAGTACTAATACTACTATTTTTTTTATGACATAGGCGGCAAACGAGCAGACGGATTGCCTGGTGGCAAGCAACCACCGTCGCCCATGGGCACCCGCAACACCAGACGAGTCACAAGCGCGTTGCCGGCCTTGGGTTGGAGCTCTGGGAACCTTACTCACCATCAGGAACACAGCACTACATACTACTAGGTACTATATAAATTAAAAGTAGAAATAAGTACTTATACTTAAGAACAAAATCGCTTTTTCTTAAGTATATGTCATCTATTTCTACTTCTATCTAATAAAAATAAATATAGTAGTAGTTTATACAACTGTGCATAATGAAAGGCATTACAACAAGAGTTTGGGTTTCATAATATCAAGCCACGAGTGTTGTAACGCCTAATTATGTATAGTTGCATACACTACTTTATCTACACACATATCATAAATGTTTTAAGATGGGTTCAGGAACCGTAGGGAAATGACATGCATTATTACTAGTACTACTTGTATACATTAAAAAGTCAACGAACAAAACAAATGACAACTTCGAATGGCGGCGTTTCGTATTTCGTATCTCAGTCAAATATTTTTTTAACACATTCGCTGCCACCCCTCCAAAAATGTATGGAAATGAACGCACATGTGCGTCGGTGGCAGTGAATGCGTTAAACCATAGACAAGCGAATGAACTCTCTATTCTATTGTCACTCGAGTTCAAATGTCGTTCGATTTATATATAAAAAAACAACGAATTGGCGTTTCGTATCAATGACACTTTTAATATCTAAAGATACTAGAATAGACGCCCCACTTGAATTTGACAGCTGTTCCAAATTTAAACTCATAACCTACGGTTTTCAGTAGGTAATGTCAACATTACATCTCAATTCATTTCTGATGGTTGGTAATGCTGGTCATTGCCTACGGTATCTGGACGCATTTTAGAGCACTTATGATATGTACGTAGATAAAGTGTTTTACGATGGGTTCACGAACCGTAGGGAAATGACCTGCATTACTAGTGCTACTTGTAAACATTAAAAAGTCAACGAACAAAGCAAATGACAGTTTAAAATGGCGGCGTTCGCACATCATTACCTGAGTCGCTATGGTTAGATTGAATCGAGTAGCGCGAAAAGAAGTTAACTTTTCTACAAGTGACGCTAATTGGGAACATTTTTGAAAACTCCCACCTACCCTTTTACAAAATTATAAACAACAATTCCATTCAGAAATCTGTTTCGAATGATTGATGGACCCATTCAGCGTTTATCGCTTTAAACTCGCAAAACACTTTTCGAAATTTGCTTTTGTTCGAAAAATTTGAGGCAATTTTCAGTAAAATGGCGGCTAAATGAGTGTTGGAATGGCTTGCTTTTTGTATTGTTCGTTAAAAAATACCGTTACGTAATGCTCTGCCTCGAAAATCTGAATTCGGAAGTTTCAGACGATTGTCTCTGTCACTCTAACGCCTTTTTCCTTGGAGCTTGAGACAGATGACGTTGTGGAATGCTACTAGCGTAGACACACTAGTTAGCGCCTTCCCATCTCGAACGAACTAATGTAGGCGGCGGAAAGCGCCGATTTTTTTTTTAACTTAACAAATATAAAAGCCTGGATAGAGAGTACGAGTACCATTTTGTACCGTTTGGCGTAGAGACGCTAGGTCCAGGGGGTCCCAGCGCGCACAATTTTTTTGAAGAAATTGCGAAGCGTCTGGTTGATGTAACTGGTGACCGAAGAGCTGGCGGCTTCCTCGCACAACGTATCAGCATTGCGATACGAGGAAATGCCGCTAGCCTTGGTACAATGCCTCAATATAGTGCAGTTAAGTTCTTTTTTTAAATGTTAAGGAAATGTTAGCTCAGCTGTATCTTTTTTGGAAATAAAATATCTATTTCGCCTTCATCATCATCATATCAGCCTTAAAATTCACTGATAGACATAGGCCTCTTGGGGGGGAGTCACCATAGTCGCCACGCTTTACAGGCGGGTTGCAGTAGCTATAGATTGTTTCGACGGACACTGCTGCCCATCCGTCATTCGTATGTCGCCTCTTACGACACCCGCGGGAGGAGATGGGGTGGTGCTATCCTCGGCACCACACGGCAACAGCCACTCTACGCCTTAATTAAAGTAAAAAATAATGCACGAAATTTTCCAATTACCTTTGACTCGATAGACCCCCTGTGTTAGCTTATTTCAAAGTCTAAAGGGGATTTTATACGTCTTTGTTTGTTGATTGAACGAAATTGAAAAGCAAATACAATAAGTAATGGAGCATTAAAAGACTTCGAATATATATTTTAAAACCCTTTTAAGCCTTAACATTTTCGGTAAAAGTTAAGTAAGGTAAAGTAATTGTTTGGTAAGTAATAAACTTACCAATAGCACCTGGCTTATGTAGTAGTAACGTGCGTATAGTCTCCATCAGATATTTCGAAGCTGTGGAAGTGGTCATAAATATCGGAACATGCACTTTACCGGATTGACAATAGAGGCGTTGTTCCGATATTTGTGACCACCTCCACAGCTCCGATATATCTGATGGCACTACACGCATGTCGGCGTTCTATATTCAAATTTTGACGTATGATCGATATTCTCTGCACAACTACATAGA
Organism: Grapholita molesta; assembly: GCA_022674325.2. Classification (NCBI taxonomy): domain Eukaryota; kingdom Metazoa; phylum Arthropoda; class Insecta; order Lepidoptera; family Tortricidae; genus Grapholita; species Grapholita molesta. The sequence continues at coordinate 726,505 of CP053141.2, read as the reverse complement.
CATGGTGCTTCAGTTAAGTTTTTCACCTATGTCATATTGATATCAATCATCATCACACGTCCACTACTGGACACAGGCCTCCCCCAAAACAAGTAAATTGGTAACAAGTCAAAACTTGAAAACAAGAATTGTTCTCTCGTTGTTTAAGAAGAACACTTGAAGAGCTATCGAGTCCGCAGAAACTAAGCGAGGGAAGCGATTTTCGATAATTAAAAAACTTTTTATATTTATCGATTTTCAATAATTGCAAAATCAACGTAGTTGGCAACTTTGGTTTTGAATACCGGACTTGTCGATAGTTCTGGCCTGGTGGAAACGCAGGTCCTGAGTTGGAATCCCAGTAGAGGCATTTATAAATAAATATTGCGGGACAATCTTTACACAAATCGACCTAGTCCCACGGTAAGCTCAGTAAGGCTTGTGTTGTAGGTACTAGACGACGATATCAATAACAGATAGATACATATAAATACTTAAATGCGTAGAAAACACCCATGACTCAGGAACAAATATCTGTGCTCATCACACAAATAAATGCCCTGACTGGGATCTGAACCAAGGACCAACGGCTTCATAGACAGGGTCACTACCCACTATAGGCCAGGCCGGTTTATCTGTGTGATGAGCACCGATATTTTTTTCTGAGTCATGGGTGTTCTCTATACGTATATGCTGCAGTGGCGGCGCGCCAATTTTTTTCTTAGGCAAGACGGAGTCGATATGTCTTAGCCTTTTCTTCTTGAGCCCAAGGAAAACCGTTGAACTGCAGCAAAGTTAGTCAAGCCGGCGTGAATCGGCTTGTGTAAACGCGCCGCCACTGATATGCTGGAGCCAGAAGGTAGCCATAGCAACTCCTACAAAACACAAGATAAACCTCGCTCGTTAGAACCTTCTCGGTGCGTAGATGATGATTGAGCAAAAGAATACAACCGGCAAAAAAAGAATTATCAAAATCGGACTACTTACTCTGTAAAAAGTTATGCTTGGTCATACATAAAAAAATATACGCGTCGACTTCAGAACCTCTGTTTTTTTCGTCAGTTTTTTTTTATAACAGAGGCGGCAAACGAGCAGACGGATTACCTGGTGGTAAGCAATTACCGTCGTCCATGGGCACCCGTAACACCAGGGGAGTCATAAGCGGTTGGAGTTCTGGGAACCTTACTCACCACCAGGAACACAACACTACATACCTGAAAGGTAACAGTGCTATTATGGCTGCGGTCTTCTGTAAGGAGGAGGTATTTCCCCAGTTTGGCTGCCCCAGACTCAAGCGTGATGGTCATCGCTGTGTCCTACCTCTCATTGATTAATAAAAGCTTGAACCAAATCTGTCATTTTTGACACAAATTTTCTAAATCTTATTTTCGCACTTATCGATAAAGTTGAACACCCAATCTTTGCACAAACCACCTCAAATGGATTCCCTTTATCACGTCGATATGCATACGTTATTCTGTAAAAGATAAAAGCGCGCAGACGAGCCAATAACAGACGGGTTTCCTCACAAGGGCTGAAGTCGAAACGTAATGTGATTCGGCGGGACCTCCGGCAATAGGTTATGAGTCTTCAAGGAGTTACGAAGGGTTTTTATAGTACAACGCCGGCAAGTAAGCATACAGTCCGCCTTAAACAGGATTTTTTTTTTTTTATTATTTAGGCGGCAAAGGAGCAGACGGATTGCCTGGTGTTAAACAATTACCGTCGCTCATGGGCACTCGCAACACCAGGGGAATCACAAGCGCGTTGCCGGCCTTTAAGGGGGGTTGGAGCTCTGGGAACCTTACTCACCATCAGGAACACAACACTATATACCTGAAAGGTGGCAATGCTATTATGGCTGTGGTCTTCTGTAAGGAGGAGGTACTTCCCCAGTTGGGCTGCCCCAGATTCAAGCGTGATGGTCAACGCTGTGCCCTACCTCTCATTGTTGGAAGTAGTTTAAGGACATACCCGGGTCCAAAAATAATATAATAATAATAATGGGATGGACCATAAGTTTTTTAATTTTCAAACTAAAGTAATATCTACCCGGGGGTATGTCCTTAAACTACGCCCAACAATGAGAAGTAGGGCACAGCGAAGTACCATCACGCTTGAGTCTCGAGAAGCCCAACTGGGGAAGTACCTCCTCCTTACAGAAGACCACAGCCATAATAACACTGTTACCTTTCAGGTATGTAGTGTTGTGTTCCTGAGTAAGGTTCCCAGAGCGCCAACCCCCCTTAAAGGCCGGCAACGCGCTGTGACCCTGGTGTTGCGAGTGCCCATGGGCGATGGTATTTGCTTAACACCAGGCAATCCGTCTGCTCGTTTGCCACCTTTGTTATAAAAAAAATTAAAACTAATTATATCAGATTGAAACCGTTTATCAATTATGAAAACACACAAAAAGGGATTTAATTTTTTAATAATTACATCATTCATATGTGGTCTTTCATTATTTTGGCATAGTTAGGGCAGTTACCTCGCTAGTAACTGGCCACCCTCCGGTAACTGACCACATTATACTAAAAATGAACTCTGTTGTCATGCGATTACAATTCATTTTAGTGTGAGGTGGCCATTGAAGAGTAATAGAAACCCCATTAGAAAATTTGTTCTATTTATAGGTAAACATAATTCAGTATAAGGCAATTTATTGAAAAGTGGCCAGTTACTAACAATTTATGCTGTCAGAGATAAGACGAGAAATAATTTCACCAAAAGTATCAAATTTTTGTAGCTTCTTGTAAAAACAGGCTGCATATCACCAAAACGCAAAGAGTCCAATGCTGTCATTTATTAGGGTCATATTGCGTGGTCATTTGTGCCCAAATATCGCGACCACAATCGTTTACAGGGACGCCATGTTTTCTGTAATCCGAACCCTTTTTTCCAAAAACATCGGATATTTGATAAAAGACTTTTGTTGGTATGTAAACTGGTGTTTAGAGCCCTGAGTGTAAGTTTTTAACGTAACTTTTTGGACCCGGGTATGTCCTTAAACTACGTCCAACAATGAGAGGTAGGGCACAGCGATGACCATCACGCCTGAATCTAGAGCAGCCCAACCTCCTCCTTACAGAAGACCACAGCCATAATAGCACTGCTACCGTTCAGGTATGTAGTGCTGTGTTCCTGATGGTGAGTAAGGTGCCCAGAGCTCCAACCCCCCTTAAAGCCCGGCAACGCGCTTGTGACTCCCCTGGTATTACGGGTGCCCATGGGCGCTGGTAATTGCTTATCACCAGGCAATCCGTCAGCTCGTTTGCCGCCTGTCATAAAAAAAAAAAAATTTACGTCACGAACGCGTTTGCGTTTCCCATATAAATAACATTATCACTTACGCGTTCGTAAACGTTTTTTTACTTCAAAAGTAACTTACACTAGAGCCTCTGATTTATTAAGAGAATAGCAGGAGTGTTTAAATATTATATTATATACAGTGTGTAAATCTTATACGGGCGAATCTCTTAACGGGTAGAATAGGACAAAAAAAATATATTTTCACTTCTCATGCTCTAAAAGTGTGTCATATTATGCTTGCCAAGGCGGACTAAAGTAAAGACATTTAGCCTCTTGGGAAAATATGTATATATATTTATGATATACAAAACGTTTTAAATTGACCAACCAGAACACTTCATCTTATTAAATCCACCAATCACGACACATATCGAAGTTAATCGCAACTCTAGATTCTTTTTTGGTGCGAATACTGTTTAAAAATGTGAAATCATTAAACAAAACTTTGTATAAAGTATCAACCAATCAGATATACCGCAATATTAAAATCGACCAATGAGGAAACGCAATGAAATTCTCAAAGCATTAGGTGCTTTTTAGTTCCTACTTCACAAGCATTAAAAAAAAGTTTAAATCGTTGGCAAACTCTTTGAAGCCCAAATTATACATTGTCTATGGCATTTATTCACGGCGTAGATATATCCTATCTGTATCAAAGCAGTAAAAAATATACAAAGATTGCCAAATTAAACATTTTTGACTCAGAATTCATTGCGGGCGATAAAATTGTATTTGTTGCATGTTAAAATGTTACTTTATTTTATTTTCTCGCAATCGAAGTGAAAACTAGTATGTATAACTTGGGTCTAAACGCCATATTACCCCTCGAACAATTTTCCCTCACTTCGTTCGGGAAAACCATCTCGTGGTACTATGGCCTACTTTAGCCCCTTGTCAAACAATCTACTATTAGATAACTTTTGCTTAGAAGTACAATTAAAATTTTATCCATATAAAAAAAATCGGCCGGCATTATAATGCAACACACTCGAGTTAAACACTCGTTGACAGTTTCAAAAGCTTATATCGCGTAATGTTCGCAGTACATTACTGCTCGGAAATTTTACAAAAAATAATTACATGTGTATAATAGGTATAATTAAAGAAAAACCTTTTGGTTAATGATTATACTGGTAAATCCTATGTCTGGTTTAATTCTTCGCTCGTATTAGACTTACACACAGTATAGGGGCCTTTTTTAGATTTATATTTGTTTTTAGTTAAATGTTATTGTTATTTTTAATTGTAATTATTAATTGATTTTCTACGTATTTAGTTGTCTTTGGTAATAAATATTAAATGAAGGCATTCAAATAATAATCATTATTTTTATTTTATTATATTATATATCACGGCTTTCATCATCATCATCATCATCATGTCTGGACATAGGCCTCCCCCAGAACGACCCAAGAAGACCGACCTGCGCCTTCTACATCCAGCGGTATCCCGCGACTCTAACTATAGTTCGTCGGTCCACCTTGTGGGAGGCCTACCTACGCTGCGCCTTCCACTTCATGGTCGCCACTCCAGAACCTTTCCGCCCCACCGGCCATCAGTGCTGCAATGTGACCCGCCCACTGCCACTGAAGTTTGGAGATCCGGAGGGCTATATCGGTAACCTTGGTTCTACTGCGGATGAAATGATTCCTGGTGCGATCACGCAGGGACACTCCCAACATAGCCCTCTCCATTGCTCTTTGGGTGACTTTGAGCCTTCTTATGAAGCCCATAGTAAGCGGCTCTAATCACGTTTATTTAGTCAGTCGCATTCGCATCGATAGGCCTCCATTTTGGGGTCATAGCCAGCACGAAATTTTCACGAAAAATCTGAGTATTGTGAAGACCTCTAGCAATTTTTATTTTTATCGCTTCAAAGTAACGTCAGATCCTGTACGGAAACCAATTTTCTTAAATTACCCTAAAACCTCCATAACAACACACGCTTATAAGCAAAAGGTCATAAAATGTTGAATAAACGCGTCGGTTACGCCCTTCTTTAAGGTAAGCGTTGCCCCAGACTAACATCCCTTATCGGCACAAAGTGTGCATTACGCTGAGGTAAGGTAACGATCAATTAGCCTATATACGCTTATTACCCTACTTGACTATAGGCACTTTGGGAGATTAGATGCTGTGCTTGAGGTCACAGGTTCGAATCCCGTGTCTTCAGTTTCTGCTTACGACAGCGTCTGTGCGAGATTAGTAGCGTAAAACGGGGTGAAAAATCGTTTGTATTTTCAGTATTTTATTTGTAATAATAATAGATTATTAATATTTCGGGACAATATGTGTGCAGTATTTCCGGACCGATATGACATCCAAACCTTCAAGAAAAGAGCGTATAGGGATCTTAAAGGCCGGCAACGTACTTGTGACTCCTCTGGTGTTGCGAGTGTCCATGGGCGGCGGTAGTTGCTTACCATCAGGCAATCCGTCTGCTCGTTTGCCTCCTACATCATAAAAAAAAAAAAAAAAAAAACAATCTTACACAAATCGACCTAGTCCTACGGTAAGCTCAGTAAGGCTTATGTTGTAGGCAGGGATCGTTACCGGTATTCTTAATACCGCTTAAAAATTAGGTATAACCGGTTATAGTTGCATTTCGCTATTTATATCGATAAAGCTCAGATTAGCGGTATAATCAAAACCGATATTCAAATATATTAGCGGTTTTGCCAATTGACAGCAATACCTCTATTTAGCACTTTACCCCTAAAAACTATTACCGGTAATAGCCGTCAGTGTCAATATACTCGAGTCGTATGACAAACTAATTTACTTATACAGTATTTAGTTGACACTTCAGCCAGCCATGCACATTGTCAGCGGGACCCATAGGGGTGGCGAACCTAAGCCCAATTAAAACAAATATAGATTTATCCTATTCACAACATAATTGAAAAAAATATTTGTACAGTCAGCGTCAAATAGTTGGTAGCATCCAAAGTATTCAAAAAGTTCGGTACACCATAGAATTAGTATGGTGTACCGAACTATTTGAGTACTTTGAATGCTACGAACTATATGACGCTGACTGTAGTACTTAGTAATAGTAATAAAAAATACTATGTATGTATATTCCTTGGCTGAATAGGGCTGTTGACACATATTTAATTTATAACAAAATTAAGTGAAATGGACAATAATTACAAACATAATATTTAAATATCTTTGATATGCTAGCAGACTTTTCTGCTTAATATAAAAATAATACAAACATAATCAAGGCAAACGCGTAAAAATAATTCAAAATATATGTTGACGTGATTCAGAGGTCACAATTTAAAAAGTATAAATAAGATATATATATAATAAGTGTATGTATAACCTTGGTACCATTCGATTTCTCACGTTTTACTGAAAAATAAAATGCAATGCAACTATATAACATAAACACAAAATCTCTCGGACTCAATAGCAAGGAAGCAGAATTAACATCTTTATTTCCCGAAGTCCTACCTGGTAATGGGTAAAATAAAATAAAAAACCTTATTTATTGGTTGCCCAGAAACGAAATAAGGAACTAACCAAAACATTTCCAAAGAAATACGGCTGTAGCATTTTTAGGTATATATATACTTTCGTGCGAATCAGAGATGTTTAAAGAACCAACGTTTAATATAATTTATATAACATAAAAGTAATAAATCAAGTAAGTATAGGTACAAATACTTCTCAAGTGTAGTGACAAGTTGACAACCCTGTTCCGATACACATAGTTCTGACATAAAATTATACATGAAATGACACTACCGCGAACAACGATATTCGTAAATTTCGGACGATTGTCTCTGTCTTAAGCCTTAATTGGAGTAAAAGAGAGATGCTCTAAATATACGAACTTCGATGTTCGTGGTACCGAGCCTAAAGTGATGAAGTATGTCTTGTCATTCAATAGAGATTTTGACAGCCATATCTTAGGGAATAAGGGATAATTGATTAACAATTTGTAAGAAACTATCGCCTTAACGACTTCAGTGCTGGAATAATATAAAGTACCTATTTTGCTCGCAAAAAAAGCCTAAGATATATGCAATCCTGCGGCGCTTCCGTCTTTCTCGAGCGAAAGCAGAGACCATTTTACCAAAAATGCGTAAGATGTATGCAATCCTGCGGCGCTTACAGTTTTTTCGAGTTGATAAGTTTGTATGGGGAACAATATTTTAGTTTTTTAGTATATTACTCGATCTTATTTCATACTTTCTCACCGTTTAAACCTTCCCTGAGCTACTACAAATATTTCAAGACCAAATTGGCCAAATCGGTAAAGCCGTTCTCAAGTTATAGCGTGACTAAGAGAAATAGGGGTTCATTTTTATATATATAGATAGATAGATTTCAAAATAAGACGGCATCCGTACTATCAATTAATGATTGTATTATATGCATGACATTTTCATATCCATTAATATGGAACTTTATTGTTTAATGTCAAATATAATTTTTCAGTTTGACGTATAATACTAAACAATAAAGTTCCATATTAATGGATATGAAAATATCACTTAATTAATACGATCATTCTTGGCAGTTCGGAGGTCATCGTATTCCGATAAAGATCCGAGTCATCCCGAAAGAAAATAATCTCTATAGTAACATTTAGTAGTAATGTTTAATTGACATCTTATCTTTCAATTGCAATGAATACCGGTATTTAATACAGGTATTTAATATCGTAAATAGTCTAGCCATAGAGGTATGCATAAAAGCGAAATGACAACAATACCTCTAATTAGAATACAGGTATTCTTTTATTAGCGGTAATAGTCTGTCAAATGTATACAGGTATTTAATAAAACCGGTTTTACAATCCCTGGTTGTAGGTACTAGACGACGATATATATAATAGATAGATACATATCACACACCTAGGTCTACACAGGCTAGGTCGATTTGTGTAAGATTGTCCCAAAATATTTATATGAATACTTAAATAAATAGAAAACACCCATGAGCCCATGACTCAGGAACAAATATCTGTGCTCATCACACAAATGCCTTGACTGGGATTTCAACCCAGGACGATCGGCTTCATAGGCAGGATCACTACCCACTAGGCCAGACCGGTTGTAATAATTTGTTCAAAGCTCGTGAGAGCCCGGGGGTAATTTAATTTTCATATAATTTAATTTATTCAAATAAGTTTATATGACATTACAGTAAAACCAATGCGTCAAATAACTATGTACATATATAACATAAAAATCAAATAAAAAATACAATAAAACTATCTTTTTTTTTATGACATAAGCGGCAAACGAGCAGACGGATTGCCTGGTCTTAAGCAATGACCGTCGCCCATGGGCACTTGCAACACCAGGGGAGTCACAAGCGCGTTGCCCGCCTTTAAGCGTTGGCGCTCAGGGAACCTTACTCACCATCAGGAACACAACACTACATACCTGAAAGGTGGCAGTGCTATTATTTTATGGCTGTGGTCTTCTGTAAGGAGGAGGTACTGCCCCAGATTCAAGCGTGATGGTCAACGCTGTGCCCTACCTCTCATTGTTGGACGTAGTTTAAGGACATACCCGGGTCCAGAATGGGTATCTACAATTTGGCAACGCAGCAGTGGGGCTTCGTTGCACAGATAGCACTGGAGTAGGATTCGGCAGATTGCCCCGGAACCTCCGAAACACTACACTTCGGTCAGAGGAATGTCCCACATCAATACGCTGTATAATTTGATTTCATTAACCAAATTTTATTGAAATTTCCCACATCTGTCGGTACACATATTATAATTACGACATAAGAGTCTGCATGCCACAAATTACAATATATAGTATATAAGTTACACATTCCAGAAATACCTCGGAATATCTCGGGGGTAATTACTAATTATTAATTACAAATACAATACTCATACCTCAGGCTTGGCGGAGCGGCTACAATTTCTATATGAAGTGTCAGGTTCTTGAATATACATGTGACCGTCCATGGCTAAAGGTCCCTTATGGCAGGTATTGAGTTAAGCACAGATCCTAAATCTACATTAAATAAGCTATCTTATACAAAAAATCATGACTCTAAGTCCCATACTTTTTATAAAAACATTAAACTTACACATGCTAAAACTGCACTTTTGAGAAATCGTCAAAAGAAGTTTGAAACTAGTTTTAAGTGTGTTCCCATTGGAAGTTACATAGATTATGATTGATTTCGTATCTCAAGGGTTTTTTCTTTGGAACCCAGTTATTGTTTTTTTTAATGTGACTTCCAGATCATGTAAAAATAGCCTTTGAAAATAGCAACACGCTCATATGGGCGAAACTATTAAAAAAATATTTTTCGACTTTTCCTTTAATATGTTGTAATCAGAACCATTTTATATAGTAGAACATATTTGAGCTTACATTTTAGGATAGAAACAAAAATCACATAGGCTACGAATTATTTTTTTTAATTAAAATGTGATTATTATTATCAGTTACATCTTTCCTAGAACAATAACAAATTTGGTATAGTATGTTCTAAATTATATTTTAATCAGTCCACAGGAGTATCACAAAAGTCTTATTATTATTCTACAGGTTACACTTTTTTATTTATACACGATCAAAGTTACGTAAAATCACAATTTCGCTCCCATACATTTGAGAAAAGGGCCCTTATGACCAACCATAGACAAAACATATTGATAATTACAATACGGCACAATATTAACATAATTTATTTGCTAATCTTGTATCAAAACAGCAATCCGAAGAAAAAATGTTATTATAAATTTTCTAAAAATATTGATCAGTTATGAGTAATTTTCATTTAAAGTTAACGTTAAATAATCCATATAGTACCTACCTAGTGATCCCGAAAGCCGAACGAGACCACAATATCTGTGCTGTTAACAGTCCGTTACCACTAAGGAACCATTCATAAATCACGTAAGGACATTTTAGGTGATTTTTGATTCCCCTCACCTTCCCGGGTAGGGATGTGTATGGGGGGGGGGGGGGGGAGTCAAAAATCACGGTCAGATCACCCTTATTTCTCATTGTTGGAATATGAAATTATTGCGATAAATGGAACTACTAGCAATTTATTTGACTGATCTCCATTACATCAAAAGCCGGGAAAATGAGGATTTTCGGCCAAGTGGGTATATACGGCCGAGCGAGCGTGAATGAAATTTGCAAAATCACAACTAACTGTTTGCTATGACACCCGCCATCTTTGTCTCAGAATGGATGATCAACGAAAAAAAAGTTACTTTGCAGACCTAGGCCTTTATATGAAATTCCATTTCCGTCCCCTTCAGTTGCCGCGCTAAAAAAACCATACTTCCGAGTCTATTATAAGGAATGTAAAGACGATATTTCATTGCATGTTTGACAAAACATCATTTCGTATTCGGTTCCTGTGGCCGAGTTCACCACAGTAGCTACATGTAGGTAGGTTTTTTACGTTTTGTAGGTAATACATCTAGTGCAGAAGCCGTCTAGAGATGTTTGGAAGTCAGTCGAAAAATGTAGTACCTACACGTAAAGTAAAATTTAAAATGATCGTAGGTACTTAGGTACCTAAAGCCCATTTTGTTATTATACTTATGTATATGTATAACTTAAACTTGTTTGTAATATCAGATACGAGTCCCATGGATTTGCACGCATTTATAGGCTGCAGTGACTGCTTAGGTACCATCAGGACGGCCGTATCCTTGTTTGCCACTGACATAGTATACAAAATAAGCAAAATTTGTAAACAAATACTTGTAAACAATTTTAATTATTTTATCTGTTGAGCTTTGTCATTTTTGTATGCAATTTCCCATAAGGGACCTTTTCTACTAAACTTTGAACTCAAATTTAATAAAGAAAGAATTAACGTACACAGCTAACACCAAGGTACAAACATACCCCTATTTGTATATTTTACTATTTTGCATAGAACTAAAAAATGATTATTTTGAAGGGTTTTACAAAAACGCCAATATCTCCGTAACTAGAAACTGCCATAAGGGACCTTTTCTTATGGACGGTCACATATTCTTTTATGACTAAGGTGGCAAACGAGCAGACGGATTGCCTGATGGTAAGCAATTACCGTCGCCAATGGACACCCGCAACACAAGGGGAGTCACTAGCGGTTGGAGCTCTGGGGACCTTACTCACCATCAGGAAGACAACACTACATACCTAAAAGGTAGCAGTGCTATTATGGCTGTCTTCTGTAAGGAGGAGGTACTTCCCCAGTTGGGCTTCTCCAGACTCAATCGTGATGGTACTTCTTTATCAGTCTATCGCAGTCCACTGCTGGACATAGGCCTCCCCAATTTCACGCCAGGGTGATTTTCTCAACGTAAAAAACTAGCGGCGGAGCTGAAAATGGCAGTGTGGACTAATTATTTCTGAATTATTTTATTTTTCCTGAAAACCTAACACTTACCTTACCATAATATCAAGCCAAATCGAAAAGTGTCAAATAAGTAAATGATAGCTAATTAAAAAAATATTTTTGTCAAAATAATAATTTTGGTGTAGTGTCCAGTATCCCATGTTCTTGAATAATCTGTACTTTAGAACCATAAAACGCACCGTTTTTATAAAAACTTTTGCGTAAGTATATTTGTTATTAGTATACGTATATTATGAAAATACATTATTAAACACGAGTACATGAATTGATACTCAAAACTGGGCATTAACAGTTGTCCGGGTAAAATAGTCAATTTTGGTGGTAAATATTGAACATGATTCTGTAGTCTAACGAAACGCAGCAAGAACAACAAACGTGTAGTAGCTCGTTCATCCAGTTCCGCTCCTGCCCTGAGTGGTGACACTGGTGCCGTGTCTTGCCTAGATCAGTCACCAAGCGCGTAAGTATCTAATTTTGGTGTGTTAAAATACTTTCTATTGCAATTTCGGTGGGGTGTCTAAGTAAGGAATGCAAAGTAGTTGTTTTTGTGTGAGTTGTTTTATAAGCATGTTTATTGTTGCTCTTGTAAAATGTTAGCTTAAAACGAAAGTGAATGTTACAGTTAATTTTTAAATGAATTTTAATGCACTTTTTCTAATTTTGGTGGTTTTGGTGGTAATTTGAAAACTACCAAAATTGCGAAATTCCACCAAAATTGTTTATTCTATCCTGCTAATATTATATTAGCGAATTATATGAATGTATGTTGGTATGAATGTTTGTTGCTCGTTCACGCCTAAACCGCTGAACCAATTTTTTTAAAGTTTTAGTCCTGGATATCACGGAAATATCCTATGTGTCATACATAGGATATTTCCGTGACATGTATCATGGAGATACATAACAAATATAGACAAAGTCACGCAGAAGCTAATTTATTAAACAAAGTCGGTACTGATACAGAATCCAGTGCAACAAAGTTCAGCTCTTCGAAAAATGGGAGACCAAAGAAACAATTTTGTTTAGATATTGACGACTTTGTTTATGATGTTGTTCGAAGAATGGTGTACGATTTTCATCTGCGTTACAAGGAACTGCCGACAGTAAAATCATTAAAAGCTAAATTGTCTGAGGCTATTAATTTCAATGGGTCTGAAAAGACATTGAGTAAAATTCTTCATGAGATGGGATTTCAGTTCACTAAAATGAAAGACAACAGACAAAGTTCTGATGGAAAAGCGAGATGTAGCTCTCAGCCGAATTGAATATCTGGACAAAATACGCAAATTTCGCGAAGCACGAAAACACATTATCTATATGGACGAGTACTACATACATACAACCCACACTAAAGGAAAAACTTGGAGTGATGATAAGCAAAAAGGAGTAAAAAAGCCGATTTCAAAAGGTCAACTTTTGATAATTGTTCACGCAGGAAACGAAAAAGGCTTTGTACCAGGAGCCTTTTTAACGTATAAATTCACGGACACTAAAGGTGATTAGTTATCACAACGAAATGAATAAAGATAACTACGAAAAATGGCTGGTTAATCAATTAATTCCAAATATACCCAGTGATTCTGTTCTGGTTATCGACAACGCACAAACGACAAATCACAATAAATTTGTTAAACGACCCCCCAACTCAAACGCCAATAAACCGGAAATGATCAACTGGTTACAAAGACACGAAATTTGATCATAAATTGACAAAACCCCAGATATATGATATTACATGTCAGCACAAGGAAAGATGTACAGAGTTTTCCGTGGACAAGATACTAGCCGAACACGGGCACACTGTGTTGCGATTGCCACCATACCATCCGGATTTTAATCCAATTGAAAATAAATGGTCTCAACTGAAAGGCTATGTAGCCGCGAGAAACGTGGATATGAATTTAACTTCAATAAAAATATTATTAACTGAAAAAGTAAACATGATCGGGGCTGATGAGTGGGAAAAGGTTTGCGATCATACGGTCAAATGCGAGAATGAATATCGAGGAATTCAACACGTTATGGACGACAGAATAGATAGATTAGATAGACTAGTAATAAATACAGCTGATAGAGATAGTGACATAGACCTCAATGAGAGCACAGATACCGAAATGGAAGGAATTGAATATATATGATTTTATTGTAATTTTATGTGGGCCTAGCAACTTGTCGATCTTTAAACCCACATTTAAAACACATCATCCGCCAAACCTTAGAGGATTGGGAGCGAGGTACTACAGTCGGAGGTCATAAAAACTCGAACCTTCGGTATGGCGACGATACTCTCTTTGCTCCGTCTGTAATCGAAATGAGAGCGCTGTTAGACCGCCTTGAGAAGATCAGTAGCGAGTATGGCCTCACTGTCAACAAGGCAAAAACCAAAATAATGATAGTTTACAGGTTCAATAATTTTCAGACAACGGACGCCTTTAATAACTACGAAATAGTGGACGAATTTATATACTTAGGCGCAGTTCTAAGCGACAAGGGTGGCTGTGAGGCTGAGATTCGACGAAGAACCGGTATGGCGAAATCAGCAATGTCCCAGCTACAAAAAATATGGAAGGACAGGAACAACAGGACGAAGATTAAAATAGTCCAGACCCTAGTCTTTCCCATATTTCTTTATGGCGCATAAACCTGGACCTTTAAGGCCGCTTTCCGGAAGAAAATCGATGCTTTCGAGATGTGGGTATGGCGAAGAATGCTCCGTATAGGTAACATGGAACGCACGCCCCACAAATGTCTCGATACTGACTGAACTTAAACTGGAAAATCAGCCGAGGCTGTTAACCGTCTGCCTCCAACGTGTGCTACAATACTTTGGTCACATAGCTCGCAGAGACCCTGGCAACTTGGAAGGACTGATGGTGGTGGGGAAGGTTATTAGACAACGGGAGTAGACCACGGGGAAGAAGCCCAACACGATGGTGCGACCAGATATCCGACCAACTGGGTACGACATTGAGTGACGCTCTCCACAGAGCAACCGACAGGGAGAAGTGGAGAGCGGACGTTAAAAATATTAATCGGCGGAGTCACGATCCTCAGCAGTGAGGGACCGACTTAGAAGAAGAATAAAAGTGGTAACGAAATTATTTTCAATCTACATGTAAACAGCAGCAATCCATGCCATTTTAGTTTATCACTGATGTCACTTTCTTGTTATAATTTTTTTTCTTAATCAAAGTAACAAAAAAGTTTGGTTAGCTATCAGATGTCAAGATTATTTTTCCATGTGACGTTTCTTGATTGTAAAAAAATAATACAGGATGTTATGAAATTATAAATTAAACTAATTATATTTTTTTGTATTTGAATTATAAATTCGAAAATTCGATAAAAGTTTAATTTCATTTTCCCCTCACTAGCTCGTAAAGCGCTTGTTTATCCTTTATGCCCGGAATACACGAGGCTAGTTTTTCAAGCCAGTATAGTAAGCTAGTGCTAGTAAGCTAGCAAGCTAGTGCGTCTATCTTCGTGTATACAAAACTAGCTTAACTTTCAGGCTAGTAAGCTAGTGCTGAAGCCAGGATAGTTTTAATAGCTTGCCGTTCTATTTTTTGAGCTAGTAGCGCCCCCCTCCACCGATTTCGCTAGCCTGGCTTGTGTACTATCTTCGTGCGGCCGGTGAAGCTAGTATCCGTCCGGCTAGTGCCATGTGGCCATACACGTTTTTTTTAATATATGTTCAAGTAATTCATCTAGTACACATTTACATAGCTTTTTAAGTAATTGTTTTATTCATGCTATGTATTTTTTTACGAATTACGTTCATATTGACGATTTTTTTACGACACTTTGCAAAGATACTTGCACTCGAACTGACTTAAAATTACTGGCATCATGTAGACAGCACTAGCCTGGGTTCAAACCAGGACAGTTTTACTAGCTTACTAGCTTATTAACTAGCTTACTATACTGGCTTGAAAAACTAGCCTCGTGTATTCCGGGCATTAATACGAGAGAGTAAAAACGCATTTTATCCATTAGTGATTAAAGTAGGTTGACTTCTCATAGCTCTTATTGCTATGGTTTTAAAGTCTAAATTCGCGAAGTACAGCTCACTTGACCCCGCGGCGGCGGCGGCGGGCGCAGGCGAGCCTCGCTAACGCACCGAGTTGAAAATCAAATTAGAACATTCGATAATCGTACTGGCCACCACAAGCTAACCAAGCTAAAGGCACATTTAGTAAAAATGTTGAATGCATCTAAACGCAAAGAAAAGTCAATGCGATGTCAAAAAGTTTTTTTGCATGTTTCACTTTTCTCGCTGTAATGAGGGGAAAAGTTTTGTGTTACACACGGGTGCAATTGTAATTTAATTCTCGTGTATTGAAACACTCGTTACGCTCAGGATTCTATTTTAAACTAACTAACTAAAACCTATAGAATCCATTCGCTTGCTCGAGTTTCAATCCCACACTCGCAGTTAAAATACAATTTTGCACCCTTGTATAACAAATAACGATTGTATCATTCATTTGTATACCACAATCTTATTCATCGCATAGCCATACCCGGATTTAAATAAATGGATTTAGTAACTTCACATACTGCATATACATATTTATTACTGTTTTTTATTTCGTTTTTTTTTTTAATCTTTTAACGGATATGTGAGAATCGAGATTGTTGATTACAAGTAATATTGTTTGAATAGTTCTAATGAACAGGAATATATCTATTCCTTCGTTTTTGTTACCTATAAATAAGTATTCTTTAGTATAAATAAAACCAATCATAAAACTTTTGTTTCCGTTTCATTTTCAGTCAAAAATTTGTTAAATTTTCAGTTAATTAGCATAAATTACTAATTTTGGTGCAGACATACAATTTTGGTGGCAACTAATTTATTAAAATCATAATATCTCTAAAACTACTATGTAGAATGTAAGGCCATTACTACACAATATTAATTTTGACTAGTTACGTACAGTGGATACATAATTTAGTCAAAAAAGTCAAAAACTAAAAAATCCACCAAAATTAGACAAATTCTGGACCTGTTGAAATTCACCCGCCATCGTGTTCGATTTTCGGCTGTTCGCATCCAGCTGATGGTACTTCGCTGTGCCCTATTTCTCATTGTTGGACGTAGTTTAAGGACATACCCGGGTCCAGAAACAAACATTCTCAGACAAATTGACTGAGCCCCACGGTAAGCTCAAGAAGGCTTGTGTTGTGGGTCAGCCAACGATATATTATAATATACAAATACTTAAATATATAAAGCGCTGGTGGCCTAGCGGCAAGAGCGTGCGATTTGCAATTCCGAGGTCACAGGTTCAAACCGATGAGTTTTTCGTAACTTCTTTAAATAGTAAATATCATTTCATATTACTAGCCGCGAGGAAGATGATGAGTTAAATACATATATAGACACCTATGACTCAGGAACAAATATCTGCGCACATCACACAAATAAATGCCCTGACTGGGATTTGAACCTACGTATAGGACCATCGGCTTGATGCCCACTGGGCTAAACCCGTTGTCGGGCCGGCACCGTGAACATCGAATTTCGTATATTTCGAGCATTTTTCTCTTTTAATCGAGAGGCGTCATGAGAGTGATTGAGACAATCGTCCGAAAAGGAATATCGAACGAGTATCGGCGCTGAGCCATAAAGGTCAAGTGACGCGCGTGTATTTGAAATCACTGGCGTCCATAGGCTACGGTGACTGCTAACCACCAGGCGGGCCGTATGCTTGCTTGCCAGCGTTGCGGTATAAAGATAAATTAATAAAAACGTGCAGGGACGCTCAATATTTTAGTTAAGCAAACTGATTTTTAAACCGCCAATTCAGCATCGGATTATGTCTAATAAGTACGTTTTTTTGCAACGTCCCGAAACCGTTCTGGCGAAGAGCCAAAGTGCGACTTTGTCGACACCTTTGGTGGGCTAAGCTAATAAAAAAATCTTTTAGTAATATTAGCAGTGCGACAGTTCCGTTTGTTTTTTCTTAACGGTTCAACCATTGAACCGGTAAAAACGAAATGAAGTAGGTAAATGGTATTTTGTGTTCACATAATCCCCGGGTAGTGCCAAAAGACCGATATGATATATAGGTACAGTCGTGAAATGAAAAGGTTGACCAGCTTAAGATCTGTTTTTCCTTGCTCAGTATAAATTATCAATATCTGCTTTATCGACGGAGTCAGTATGACACTTTCCGTCATAATGAATGTCACTTCACTACATGACAGATACTTACGACCCCAATGAGAAATTGACCTCTTTGCATTTTAGAGACGCGAATTAAAATTAAAAAGAAAACTTTTTTACCTCATTCATTCTTCAATTATTTTAGGAAGCTTAAAAGAGAATCGCAATATACAAGCGAAGAGGATTTATCAATATTGAGACAACGTCTTTATATCTAATCTTGGTTCTCTAAGGTTTTAGTTCAACTCTTAATAGTCATGGAACATTCGTCTTAGTAAATTTGAACTTTGTTGTCAAACAGTTAAACATAATTTTCAATACAACACTCTAGTCTATAACACAGTTCAAAAATGTAACGTGTGCTAGATACTCGTAAATTTGTTTGAGAACTGGTCAACCTTTTCATTCCGCGACTGTACATTCAAGAAAAATTGTGCCGAGAGATGTCGCTCCAATCATATCCCAGCTATTCTCGTCTTTGATTAGCTCTCGAAGCAAAACTACTTTTCCACACAGTCTACACATTACCTCATTTCAATTAAAGCAAACGCTTTTCCTACTACCCCTGATAATTGCCAGTCCAGGGCGCTAACAATTTTCTGCTTACTCCGAACAGTGCGCTGGCTCGACGCCAACGTATTATGACGACGTGCTAACTGCAAGAATTTGGCTTCACGTTGTAATCTTAAATTTTAATAATTTTTAAGGTAAAATTAGGCTTTTTTCTAACTGTAACAGAAATCTCTTTACTAAACTTGAGGGTATATTTTTTTATCCACGTACATGTCATAAGTGCTCTAAAATGCGTCCAGAAACCGTAGGCAATGACCAGCATTACCAACCATCAGAAAGATTTCAGTAGGTAATGTTAACATTACCTACTGAAATCAGTAGGTTATGAATTTAAATTTGGAACAGCTGGTCAAATTCAAGTGGGGTTTCTAATCTAGTATCTATAGATATTAAAACAGCCATTGATACGAAACGCCAATTCGTTATGTTTTTTTAATATAAATCGAACGACATTTGAACTCGAGTGACAGTAGAATAGGGAGTTCATTCGCTTGTCTATGGTTTAAAAAAAAATGACTGAGATACGAAATACGCAACGCCGCCGTTCCAAGCTGTCATTTGTTTTGTTCGTTGACTTTTTAATGTTTACAAGTAACCCTCGTAATAAGTCATTTCCCTACGGTTTCTGAACCCATCTTAAAACACTTAATGATATGTGTGTAGATAAAGTAGTGTATGTATCTATACATAATTAGGCATTACAACAATCGTGTGATATTATTATGAAACTCGCCTTCGGCTCGTTTCATAAACCCACACTCTTGTTGTAATGCCCTTCATTATGCACAGATACATAAACTACTATTTCACAGCTAGAAAATCTTTATTTACAATGATAAGACTACGAGTAGGTATCTATCTAGTTATTTAAATCTAACTTTTAGTTTTTTTTTATATTGCATTTCATATTAAATATGAAATAAAACAACTAAAACGGATTATATTTTGGACCCGGGTATGTCCTTAAACTACGTCCAACAATGAGAGGTAGGGCACAGCGATGACCATCACGTCACGCTTGAATCTGGGGCAACCCAACTGGAGAAGTAGGGGAAGTAAGGAGGAGGCTTACAGAAGACCACAGCCATAATAGCACTGCTACCTTAAATAGAAATAGAAATAGAAATATTTATTTGCCATTAAATGTGGTATACAATTGGTGTTACATGGTATATTATAGAGCCATACACATTTAGACTTTAGAAAGTCATGCAAATTAATTTATTTATACTACTTACTAAAATTACAAACCTTAAATAATTAACATGCATTAACAAAAGTGTTCATGTCAGTGTGTAATAATGTCATTATGCTAATTTATTGTCGACTATTATATTTGGTTCAAAACATTTTTACAGTGGCAGTTGAATGTCAAAATATTCCTTTAAACTATAATACATTTTCCCACGAGAAAAGAGTATAGTTCGCGTTTAAATTTGGTAAGTGGCAGTTTTTTAAGGTCATCCGGCAGTCGGTTGAATATTTTAATGCACATTGGGTAACAACTTTTATTTTTCATGGCAGTTTGCATTTTTGGGAATACATGTCAGGGTGCAGTTTAACGAATACACAAACTTCGTAAATATAGATTGAGTGTACCGTCAATAATTTAAGGTTAATACAATAATTTACACAGGATGTCATCTGTGGCAAGTAGGTAGGTAGTGTTGTGTTCCTGATGGTGAGTAAGGTTCCCAGAGCGACGATAATTGCTTACCACCAGGCAATCCGTCCGCTCGTTTACCGCCTATGTCATAAAAAAAAATCGCGTATACTAATTTAATCTACATCCCGACGTTTCGAACCCTTTAGGAGCGTTTATTATTTATTGCATTTCATGTTTGCGAAAAGCATTATACATATCTCAGCATGAAAAGGGGTTGTCGGCATCGTAACATTCCGTCCACATATACTCGGCTGGCAATCCCTTACTTCCCGACTTCGATAGTAATATACTATTAAACTCAAACTCAAACGTTTATTCAGTAAGGCCACAAGGGCACTTGCACACGTGGAGTATACAAAAGTAAAAGAGAAAAATAAAAACTACTCCGGTTCTAAACCTACACCTCTGACCCAAGAAGCATTTTGACTTTTATGACCGGCAAGAAACTCGGCGGGACTTATTTTTTCAAAACAGTACAAAAGGGTTCTTAAACATACATAAAAACGCGTTCTTCTATTAGAAAACATATCAAACAATTACAAAAAATACTCCCAAAGGAAATATAAAAATAATTACTACAAGTAATTAATTAATTATAAGTATTTAAGTCGCCCCTGCGTTTCAAAGCAACACCGTTGATCCGTAATGGCGTATAATTGGACCCGGGTATGTCCTTAAACTAAGTCCAACAATGAGAGGTAGGGCACAGCGATGACCATCACGCTTGAATCTGGGGCAGCCCAACTAGGGAAGTACCTCCTCCTTACAGAAGACCACAGCCATAATAGCACTGCTACCTTTCAGGTATGTAGTGCTGTGTTCCTGATGTTGAGTAAGGTTCCCAGAACTCCAACTCCCCTTAAAGGCCGGCAACTCGCTTGTGACTCATCTGGTGTTGCGGGTGCCTATGGGCGACGGTAATTGCTTACCACCAGGCAATCCGACTGGTCGTTTGCCGCCTATGTCATAAAAAAAATAAAATAATAATATCTTCCAAATTCTACCCTCTTGTCATCTCAACACATATCAAAGCATGTCGACTCGTCTCTTGAGCAAATATTAGCAGGATATCAATACTGCATGTCAACACACAGCCGCCATTTGCAAATGTCAACACAGCTAATATTTATTGTGAGATTATACTTTTCCTTTTACTAAGATACTTGATGTAAACAAGGGTCATATAATATTTAGTTATTTGTTATACAAGGGTGCAAAATTGTATTTTAACTGCGAGTGTGGGATTGAAACTCGAGCAAGCGAATGGATTCTATAGTTTAACCACGAGCAAAGCGAGTGGTTTTAAAATAGAATCCTGAGCGTAGCGAGTGTTTCAATACACGAGAATTAAATTACAATCGCACCCGTGTGTAACACAAAATTTTTCCCCTCACTACAGCGAGGAAAGTGAAACATGCAAAAAACGTTTTGAAATCGCATTGACTTTTTCTTTGCGTTTAGAAACATTCAACATTTTTACAAAAGGTGCCTTTAGCTTGGTTAGCTTGTGGTGGCCAGTACTATTTTCGAATGTTCTAATTCGATTTTCAACTCGGTGCGTACTTCACGAATTTAGACTTTAAAACCATAGCAATAAGAGCTATGAGAAGTCAACTTACTTTAATCACTAGTGGATAAAATGCGTTTTTACCCTCTCGTATTAAAGGATAAACAAGCGCTTTACGAGCTAGTGAGGGGAAAATATAATTAACAAGCAGTAAGTATCAATTTTATAAAAGTTCTATGGAGATGTCTCGTTGTCAAAATAACTCAAGATTCTTTCAACATTGAGAGGTGGGGCACAGCGATGACCATCACGCTTGAATCTGGGGCAGCCCAACTGGGGAAGTACCTCCTCCTTACAGAAGACCACAGCCATAATAGCACTGCTACCTTTCAGTTATGTCGTGTTGTGTTCCTGATGGTAAGGTTCCCAGAGCTCCAAGCCCCCTTAAAAACCGGCAACGTGCTTGTGACTCCCATGGTGTTGCGGGTTTGCGGGCGCTTACCACCAGGCAATCCGTCTGCTCGTTTGTCGCCTATGTCATAAAAAAAAATCTGGCTACTTTTCTCTTTGTTAGGACTATGTGGCACAGCGACATATATAGCTCATTTTGAGAAACATATTGACTTGTATTATCTTGGGGGGAAATACTATAGTCGCCACGTTTATCACGCGGGTTTGCGACCGCAGTAGCAATGGATTGAATTTTGACGTCGTTTTTAGGGTTCCGTACCTCAAAAGGAAAAAACGGAACCCTTATAGGATCACTTTGTTGTCCGTCTGTCCGTCCGTCCGTCTGTCAAGACCCTTTTTCTCAGGAACGCGTGGAGGTATGAAGCTGAAATTTATATCAATTACTCAAGTCTACTGTCCCTTGAAGCTGTGAAAAAATCAAACTTCTAAGCCAACGCAATCGAAAGATACAGCCGTTTATGCCGCAAATTTTCGACACTTGCAAGGGAATCAAAACCTACAGGGTGCTTCCCGTGAACTCAGAATCTTGAAATTTGGTACGAAGCAACGTCTTATAGCATAGATAAAGGAAAAATTACGAAAACCATAAATTTTTAGTTACATCACATAATATATTTTTTTTTAATAATTTTAAACTTACTACCCATTTCCTCCTACACGCGTAGAGGTATTAAATTGAAATTCATACCAAATACTCAGGTCTATAATACCTTTAAGCTGTAGCAAAATCAAACTTCTATGTCAACGCAATCAAAAGAAACAGCAATTTAAGCTGCATATTTTGAAACTCGCAAGTACTCGCAAGGGAATCAAAACCTAAAGGGTACTTCCAGTCGACCTAGAATCTTGAAATTTGGCATGAAGCAACGTTTTATAGCACACATAAAGGAAAAATTCCGAAAACCTTAAATTTTTAGTTACATTACAAAATATATTGTCGTAATGAACGAACTTTGTAAACCTTGCAGGTTTGTACGGAACCCTCGGTGCGCGAGTCCGACTCGCACTTGGCCGGTTTTTTATAAAAGACTGACCAGCGATTGACCTTAGTCGCACCTGATGGTAAGTGTCGACGAGGTCGAGGGTGTAGCACTCATTCAGTAACAGCCTATTCGCTCTTGCCTGGAAAATATCCAAATTATATCTTTCCGGGAATACAGACGAAGGGAGCGAATGCCATTCCTTAGCAGTCCGCATTAGGAAGGTAGAAGCGAATCGTTTCGTGCGAATGAATGAAATATTCACAACGTAAGGATGAAACCGCAGAACCGCAGAAATCGCGAAGCGTCTGGTTGATGTAACTGGTGACCGAAGAGCTGAAGGCTTCCTCGCACAACGTATCATCACTGCGATACGAGGAAATGCCAATAGCTTTAGTACAGTCAGCAGCAGAAGTGGCTAAGCGTTTGAGGTGTTCAAAATGAGGTCAACACATCTTTATTGTTAAGAGAATAAAAGCGCGTGTAGGTCATTTTGAACACTTCGAACGCTTAGCCACTTTTGCTGCTGTGCAATCCCTCAAGCGCTTTGTTTAGATTTGACTTAGTTAGCATTAGTACAGTTAATCGCAATAAGATGTTCTATAGGGTAACCCAGACAAAAAATCTAATGTCTTAATACATTACTTAGCATTAATCCATCATTTCGTTAAATATGTTGTTTTCAGAAACTGTATAACTTTCAGGGTTTTTAAAGGCATCCTGTTAAATATATTAGGTTAAATAATAATAAATAAATTATATTAGGTTGTAAGAAACAAGATGCAACATGCAGGTTCTGCCAGGAACCAGAGGAAACTGCAATGCACATCCTCTGCTCCTGCGGGCCACTAATGCATAAAAGAAGTATCCACCTAGGCAGGCAGGTACTGAAACCTTATGAGGTACACGACATTACAGCCCAAAGAATCTGGAGCTTTCTGGACTTAACGGGAATCAGTAATGAGTTATAAAAAGGGCTGCCAAAATAGATCATGACTGGTCGATGCGGCGCAAATATTAGCCCAAAACAACAATAATAATAAATATATTAGGTTAGGTATTTTTAGTTTCCGAAAAAAAAAACTCATAAAAAATTTAATGGCATTATTCGTTATTTCTCACGAATTATGCCATAAATTTTCTACAAGGCAATAGTGAATCTATTCTGTATAATTATTTCTTATTTCTTTTCAATGTTATACCAACTTGCTAAAACAATATTAGTCGCTTTATCAAAATAACGATTACAAATAGTACCCAAAGATGACTCATCTTAATTTTCCTTAAAAGCGTTCAACCGTAAAAATTGCCTTAAATACGACTTTGGTAATGAAACAAAATGTCCGCGGTGATCAATCAATCTTTGAAACAATATTAAATACTTTACAAAGACGTATTGAAATTGACCTTTTTGTAAGAAACCATACAACAGTAGGTAAACTTTTTTTTTTTTATGACATAAGGTGGCAAACGAGCAGACGGATTGCCTGGTGTTAAGCATTTACCGTCGCCCATGGGCACTCACAACACCAGGGGAGTCACAAGCCCGTTGCCGGCCTTTAAGGGGGTTGGAGCTCTGGGAACCTTACTCACCATCAGGAACACAACACTACATACCTGAAAGGTGGCAGTGCTATTATGGCTGTGGTCTTCTGTAAGGAGGAGGTACTTCCCCAGTTGGGCTTCTCCAGACTCGAGCGTGATGGTACTTCGCTGTGCCCTACCTCTCATTGTCGGAGGTAGTTTAAGGACATACCCGGGTCCATAATATATATCTAGACGGAGCGTGCTAATAATAATACTACGATCGAAAGAGATGGTCTCATATAACTATCCATAGATATGGCACAGACGGCGCTATTTTCGTCAGTCCTTGTCATAGTCTCACATATTTTTGTTCCCCTCCAAACTGGACCCTTCAGAACTGTCAAAGTTGGAGGGGAACAAACAATTACAATTGGAGTTTTCTTGGGTTTTAAACCAAAGTTGCGGTAATTAATACAGAATAAGCTAATAATTTAGTTATAAAGAATGTTCTGTAAAGCAAAACTATAGTGAATTGTTACATTTTCGGCTACAAAAGCCAGAATATCTTTGTCCCTTACTGGCGCTCGCGGATGCGTTCTCCAGTCATTATTCCTCCTAGCAATCAACTATTATTTGTTCCTCGTTGCCATGGTTAGGTTTCCCTCGTTCGCTCTTCAAACAGTTTAATTGAATCTAAATACACAAAACATAGATATTTTTAGAAGCTATATGTCCCTTCCATAATGGGTCACCTACCAAGCGCGTCAGTACGCAGTTCCACATTTCTTGTAACAAACTATGCTTCAGCTGTCCCCTGGCTAATGGGACAGAATAACAACAACAAATAGTTGATTCACTGAAATACACATACACATACATTTCAGCCGTATGCAGTCCACTGCTGGACATAGGCCTCCCACAAATATAACTTGGGGGCAGTTGCCATAGTCGCCACGCTTGGCAGGCGGGTTGGCGGCCGCAGTAGCTGTAGATTAGGCGTAGTAAAGGCGTTTAAATCAATTAATGTAAAAAAAACTTGTGACCTCTGGGGAGTCTCTGTCCACGCTGTCAAATCCCTTATAGAAATAATAGCGCCCGACTTGGTAGTTGTATTTAATAATAGTGTCGATTGTGGTGAGTTTCCTGATCTAATGAAATGTAGTAAAATAACTCCTTTATGGTAGTACTTCTGACCCCACTAATTATAGGCCAATATCAGTACTACCTACTTTCAGCAAAATATTTGAAAAAATAGTTTTGAGCCAATTAGTAAGACACTTTAATGCCAACAATTTACTGCATAACAAGCAATTTGGATTTACGCGGGGTCGCTCGACTACTGACGCTGGGGTTGAGCTGATCAAACATATTTTTGATGCCTGGGAAGAGTCATGGGATGCTTTAGGTATTTTTTGTGACCTTTCCAAGGCCTTTGATTGTGTCTGTCATGAAACATTGATCAGGAAACTGTACTACTATGGGGTCAAAGGATCGGCACTGGATTTACTTAAGTCTTACTTACAAGGTAGAATACAAAAGGTTGACGTGAATGGGCAGCACTCGCCGGGGTCATTGGTGTCAATGGGTGTGCCGCAGGGATCAATATTGGGACCGTTCCTCTTCCTTGTCTACATAAATGACTTGCCATACCTCACTGATACGCACCATGTATAGTATTGTTTGCAGATGACACCTCGCTTGTATTTAAAATCAAACGACAGCAACGAGCTTACAATGATGTAAACAATGCTATTTCGAAAGTAGTTGATTGGTTCAATGTTAATAATTTGCTATTAAATGAAAATAAGACAAAGTGCATTAAATTTGTAACTAGTAATGTAAAGAATGAGCTAGCAAGTGTCATTGTGAAAGGCGAGGAATTGGAACTAGTTGATAGCACAGTTTTTCTTGGTATTACATTAGATTTAAAACTCCAATGGGGTCCCCATATTGGTTATCTTTCGAATAGACTGAGTTCTGCAGCTTTTGCCGTAAGCAAGATCCGTCAGTTAACAGACGTAAAAACAGCTCGTTTAGTATATTTACGTAATTTACATAGTATTATGTCCTGTGGTATTTTGCTATGGGGCAGTGCTTCAGAGATCGATACAATTTTTATTCTGCAGAAGAGGGCTATTCGAGGGATATATAAGATGAAGTATAGAGCCTCACTTAGAGATAAGTTTAAGGATATTAATATAATGACAGTGCATTGCCAGTATATATATGAGAATATTGTGTATGTACATAAAAATATTGTTAATTTTAGAAAGAATTGTGATATTCACAATATAAATACTAGAAATAAGCATAAACTCGCAGTACCCTTCACCCGGCTCCATAAAATTAAAAAATCATTTATGGGTAATTGTGTAAGGTTTTATAATAAGCTACCAATGAAAGTAACTGAATTGTCACTTAATAAATTCAAGAATTATGTTAAGAAACAACTTATTTCTAAAGCTTATTATAGCACACATGACTACATGAATGATAATACACCGTGGGAACAAAATTGAATTATAATGACTGTCCTTATGTGTTAACTTTTGACATTTAGATTTTATTCTAGACAGTTCTAGACTAGTATTCATATACAAGATGTTTAATGTTTAAAATATTTTTTATTTTATTTTTGATACTATTGTGACATTATTATTGATAAATATAAATATTATATTGTAATAATTTTACCAATGAATTGCTCTGTATTAATTAATTAATTAACTAATTAATTATTTATTCGATTAAGATTATATTTGTATTTGACTATTCGAAAGTGCTTGTTGCTAGGCCTACTTGAATAAAAAATTGAAAATTGAAATTGAAATTGATTGGGTTTCGACGGACGCTGCTGCCCGTCCGTAGGATTTTTCCCTTTGTCGTCTTACAACACCCGCGCGAGGAGATGGGGTCTATTCTAGTCAGCCGGCATCACACGGCACGTCACTGAAATACAAATAAATTGAATAATTCAAAATATTGTGAGTCTCGTTACTACTTCTTATTATAACGAATGAACTCACGTGTACTTATATCGCATTAGTGAATTCCTCAACATGCAAAAACGTGTGCAAGCCAGCAGTGACTGACGCTTCCTTGCCCCTCGGCTTGAAAACAGGTATGGACGCTTTTTTTTTATGACATAGGCGGCAAACGAGCAGACGGATTGCCTGGTGGTAAGCAATTACCGTCGCCCATGGGCACCCGTAACACCAGGGGAGTCACAAGCGCGTTGCCGGCCTTTAAGGGGGGTTGGAGCTCTGGGAACCTTACTCACCATCAGGAACACAACACTACATACTTGAAAGGTAGCAGTGCTATTATGGCTGTGGTCTTCTGTAAGGAGGAGGTACTTCCCCAGTTGGGCTGCCCCAGATTCAAGCGTTGATGGTACTTCGCTGTGCCCTACCTCTCATTCTACGCTGGCAGCATTTACTCGCTGAATCGCGAGCTGATACGCTGAGCGAGGTAGCTGCCAGCTCTTCGGTCTCCTATGGCGTCTCAGAGTCTCTTTGAAAGGTCCTTAAAGAGTCTCAAAGCGCCGCGATGTGCCGAAGTAGTCTCAGGTACGCGGCATTGCGCTGGCGGGCGCCCGCGGTACTGCGGGGGATATTCCCTCGTCGATGTGCGCTGCGCGGTTTAAATGCTCAGAGTTGATCAGTACCCTTACCATGAGTTGTGACATTGAGGTTTTCGATAACGAGTATCGAGTTTACTATCTATTGCATCTCGTTCGCACTAAACTAGTACAAGCGAGATGCACAGATAGTAAACTCGATACTCGTTATCGAAAAACTCAATGTCACAACTCATGGTAAGGGTACTGCGCTGCGCTACGCCGGTTTTTTTTTATGACATAGGGGGCAAACGAGCAGACGGGTTGCCCGGTGGTAAGCAATTACCGTCGCCCTTGGGCACCCGCAACACCAGGGGAGTCTCAAGCGCGTTGCCGGCTTTTAAGGGGAGTTGGAGCTCTGGGAACCTTACCATCAGGAACACAACACTACATACTTGAAAAGTAGCAGTGCTATTATGGCTGTGGTCTTCTGTACGGAGGACGTACTTCCCCAGTTGGGCTGCCCCGGATTCAAGCGTGATGGTACTTCGCTGTGCCCTACCTCTCATTGTTGGAAGTAGTTTAAGGACATATCCTTGCGCCTTTTTAGTCATTCCGTCTGAACGCTCCTAAGGTCTACAGATAGTTCCTCTGTAATTTTCTCTTGTACGAAATTGTAGTATAATTGAGGGTGACACGCAAAATATTCTGACCATAAACAGCGAGTAATGCGCTAATGGCCGAAGGAATTAGCTCACAAAGCTGTAATCCCAGACTTTGGGTAATAAATAGACCTCGCTAGAACTCAAAACTCAAACGTTTTTTCAGTAATTAGGCCACAAGGGCACTTTTCTTCGAGTATACAAAAGTGAAAGATAAAAATAAATCTGCACCGGTTCTAACCCAAGACCGACGCGAGAAGCATTTTGACTTTTATGACCGGCAAGAAACTCGGTGAGACTTACTTTTTTTAAACAGTATAACTAAAAAGTAATAGATGACTCAATCAACTAGTGTTTGCCATGCCATGGTTACGTTCCTTTGGGTCACTCTTCAAACAGTTTAATTGCATGTAAATTAACAAAACATAGATATTTGTAGAAGCTATATGTCCCTTCCATAATGGGTCACCTGCCAAGCGCGTCATTACGCATGGCCACATTTCTTGTAACTATGCTTCAGTATCCCCCTATCTGATGGGATAGAATACCAACAACAGTTAAATAACAAAAATATTTAATTCACTCATATATGGCAGTCATTTTCTTAAGGTTTTATCTCCGAAATAGTTTTTAATCCTAGGTACATTACCTGCAGACACCGTTATAGTATCATACTTAGTGTGTAGCTCTACACCGGGTATACTGCCATGTGGTGGAAAGTCATATTGCATACCATAATTGACGACCAGTCTGGCCTAGTGGGTAGTAACCCTGCCTATGAAGCCGATGGTCCTGAGTTCGAATCCCAGTCGGGGCCTTTATTTGTGTGATGAGCACAAATAGTTGTTCCTAAGTCATGGGTGTTTTCTATGTATTTAAGTATTTATATGTATGTATCTATTATATATCGTCGTCTAGTACCTACAACACAGACCTTACTATGCTTACCGTAGGACTAGGTCGATTTGTGTAAGATTGTTCCGAAATATTTATTATTTATTTATAATTACTTAATATCCAGTATTTGCTCTATCTAAGTCATTATATAGTCTGTGGCCGTCATTCAGAACATCACCAAAACTCTGAGCCACGTTTGCCTAAACTCAGTCCAATCCAGCTCATAAATTACTATACATATATCAACCTTAATGGATTGCGATAGGGTTGAAAGTTGTGTACATGTTTATGCACGGGACTGTCAAGTCAGAGGTCAACTTATACAAGGTACTGGAACAAAATGAGTGTTTTGAGAGTGTTTGCTGATTTATGCTTGTACTGTGTCCAGTTATTGTGGACAAAGAGAGACAGTCTATAAATTCGAATAATGCGCTATTTACGAATATGTTAATAATCACATCACTATAGGCGAGTTGGCTATATGTTTAAAGTCCAGTGACACCTCTCTACCCTTAGCCCTATGCACCGGTGTTGCCCTTGAGCCATCTTTGATGTCGCTTTTTGTGGGGGTCCATCTCGCACAGGGCGAGTCACCGTCTGCCGGAATTAAAATTGGATACCATTTTATTAGGCAGACGTCCGGTTTTTTATCCAATAGCCCAGTACCTAGTCCATCCTTTCCACCCAATAGCCTGGTACATTCTAGATTCCATTAAAACTCAATAGTCCTTACACCATGGCGGGTGCTGTCTCTGTGCGCATCCCATGATACGGACAGGGGCAGCATCCGATTAGTGTACCCCTTACATTTCATTAAATTGTCGAAAGGGCCTCTGCGCGTTGGCTCGATCTAGCTCCGCGTACGCCTCCCAAATGTCCGGAACACCATTGTTCCGTGTACGGAAGAGACATCACTATTGTAATATTTAAGTGAGCAAAGTATTAATATATGACTTTGACGACTGGTCTATCCTTAGTGGTTATGAAGCCGACGGTCCTGGGTTCAAATCCTAGTACATTTGTTTGTGTGATGAGCACAGGTATTTTTTCCTGAGTCATGGGTGTTTTCTATGTATGCACGTATTTGTATAGGGGTTAAAGCTCTGGGAATCTTACTCACCATCAGGAAGACAACACTACATACCTGAAAGGTAGCAGCACTGCAGCACTGCAGGCCCCCACGCAGCCGCCGAATGCCCGCGCCCACGCAGCGAGCCAGCGACGTGCGCAAACTGTGCCGGCCCGCACCCAGCGAACCACAGGAGATGCCCGATTTTTGCAAAAGAGACCCGCAACAAGAGGGCCGGCACAGTAGCGCACACTGTGCCCACGCGCCGAGGCCCCGAAACAAGAGCCTCCACCCAGCTAGCAACAGTTGCGGAGACGGCGAGCGGCTCGCTCATGGCCCCAGCAAATATTATGCCTATGGTTTTCTGTAAGGAGGAGGTACTTCTCCAGTTAGGCTTCTCCAGACTCAAGCGTGATGGTACTTCGCTGTGCCCTACCTCTCATTGTTGGACGTGGTATAAGGACATGCCCAGGTCCGATAAATAAATAAATATTTCAAAACATCCGTTGGTTGGCTAAGCCCTAAAAAAATGACGATTTTATTCAGGACTGTCCTTCCAACTGAACCTCAAAAACAGACCCCCTATTATAAGCAAATGGGCCCGTCCATCTCTCGAATAAATCGAGCAGAAAAAACCGATTTACACAAATTAGGCAAAACGGCAATTTATTCAAATGAACAAAACCTATTTTTGCTCATTAATAAATAAATAAATAAATATTTCGGGACCATCTTACACAAATCGACCTAGTTCTACGGTAAGCTCAGTAAGGCTTGTATTGTAGGTACTAGACGACGATATATATAATAGATAGATACATATAAATACTTAAATACATAGAAAACACCTATGACTCAGGAACAAATATCTGTGCTCATTACACAAAATCGAACCCAGGACCTTCGGTTTCATAGGCAGGGTCACTACCCACTAGGCCAGACCGGTCGTCATTACCATTCTAATTTTCGTTCCATTCTGATCAGCTACAGACTTATGACAAGATAGACAGACAGACGGTCATAGGAGTCAAAAGGTTACATTACATTATAGCGGCACTGCAACGACACAGCTGCACCATAGCATCACCTCAAATGTGACATTATCTAACAAAAGGGACCTTGTTGTCGATGCCACTTACGTTGAATCGCGTTGCGTTTGTATTGCATCGTCTTGAACAACGACATAAGCGCCATCGACAATAAGGTAGATAATGTCACAAATATCGGCTACCGCTAGCTGCCCGCAAGATTTTTGGACATACCCGGGTATGTCCTTAAACTACGTCCAACAATGAGAGGTAGGGCACAGCGAAGTACCATCACGCTTGAATCCGGAGAAGCCCAACTGGGGAAGTACCTCCTCCTTACAGAAGACCACAGCCATAATAGCACTGCTACCTTTCAGGTATGTAGTGTTGTGTTCCTGATGGTGAGTAAGGTTACCAGAGCTCCAACCCACTTAATGGTCGGCAACGCGCTTGTGACCCTGGTGTTGCGAGTGCCAATGGGCGACGGTATTTGCTTAACACCAGGCAATCCGTCTGCTCGTTTGCCACCTTTTGTCATAAAAAAAAAGATGCCAGCTCGCTGGCAGCGAGCCATCCGCAGTGTGTAGCTTGCTATCACCGCGAACACGCAGTCAGGCGCGCAGTCGTCCCGCAGTCGGCGCGCTGTTCGCACGTCAGCTCCTCACTCCGCTCCGCGACTAGTCGTATGGTAGCTGTAAACGTGCTGCCCGTCAACGGTTTTTTATATTGAAATTACAATATATATTTTTCCTAACTAGTGCGTAAAAAGTGCACTTTTCGCACGCTTCGCGTGCGTAAATTTCACTTTTTAAGGCACTTGCTATGAAAAATTAGGTTCGATACTCGTGTAAAAACTTCTTTAAGACTCGGGTGATTGTCACCCTCGTTTCACTCGGGCTCCAACGTTCACCCTCGTCGAAAAAAAATTTTTTTTCACTAGTATCGAAATGTACTAATACGACACAGGTTTTAACTTAATTCGAATGACAAGTTTGCTGGGTTGGATTCGTGCCGCTATACAACCTAACGCATTGTGCAGCTAATGAAGAATAAAAAAATATAAATATTTCGGGACAATCTTACACAAATCGACCTAGTCTGTTGATTTCAAAACGCTTTTCACCACTATTTGGTCAACACCGGGAGTCCCAAGAATCTCCATAATAAGCAAAAATGATATGATGATGATCAAATGATCCATGATATTATTATGACTTTCTTTCAAACATCTCTAAAAATCAAAACAATTGGTTACTTACTATAGAAACTATATGAGGCTTGGCTCTAGATTGTCTCTGATTAAAAAAAAAAAACACAAAGTACGGATGCTAGAAAAAAGTTATTATTCGCCGCCATTGCCATTACTAATGTTCATTTGATTTTTGTTTTCGGTTTTAGAAATTATTACTGAGAGCTTATTGTGTGTAGATAAAGCAGTGTATATCACTGTACATAATTAGCCATAAAATACTTGTTTGATGCTATTATGAAACGAAGCGAAGCTGAGTTTTATACCAAACTTGTGTTTTTAAGTCTTACATTATGTAAAAGTAACATAAACTACTATTATCTTGTTAGTCAAAGGTTCAAGTTTTCACCCTTTGGGTACGGATGCCTAAAAACTCAACTGTTGAATTAAATCTTCATTAAAAGTCGGTAAATTATACTACAGCATTCATATTGATTTATTTTTTTCATATATTTTCCATCTGGCTGCGGCGTTAAAAGCAGTTTTTCAATAAAAAGTTATTTCATTTGTGACTAACAATGCGACTCCAAACGAGGCCGGTACCAGGAGTTCACACACGTATGATTTTACGTCGAGTTGTTGAACTTTATACAATTTTTCCATACATATATGTCACG
Organism: Grapholita molesta; assembly: GCA_022674325.2. NCBI lineage: Eukaryota > Metazoa > Arthropoda > Insecta > Lepidoptera > Tortricidae > Grapholita > Grapholita molesta. The sequence goes on along the minus strand of CP053141.2, from coordinate 692,882 downwards.
CGAAAGTGTACCTCTATTTTAAATAGTAGTTTATGCAACTGTGCATAATGAAGGGCATTACAACAAGAGCGTGGGTTCGCCTCGCCTTCGGCTCGTTTCATAACAACATCACACGAGTGTTGTAATGCCTAATTATGTATAGATGCATACACTACTTTATCTACACACACATCATAAGTGTTTTAAGATGGGTTCAGGAACCGTATTAAAATGACCTGCATTATTACTAGTGCTACTTGTATACATTAAAAAGTCAACGAACAAAACAAATGACAGCTTGGAATGGCGGCGTTTCGTATTTCGTATCTCTGTCAATAACTTTTTTAAACCATAGACAAGCGAACAAACTCCCTATTCTATTGTCACTCGAGTTCAACTGTCGTTCGATTTATATTAAAAAACATAACGAATTGGCGTTACGTATCAATGACCGTTTTAATATCTATAGATACTAGAATAGACACCCACTTCAATATGACTGCTGTTCCAAATTTAAACTCATAACCTACTGTTTTCAGGGGGTAATGTTAACTTTACATCTCCATTAATTACTGATGGTTGGTAATGCTGGTCATTGCCTACGATTTCTGGACACATTTTAGAGCACTAATGATGTACGTAGATAAAAGAATAGGTACTATATTTCGTACAAAAATAAAATTACTGTTATCGAATTATGTACAGTTAGAATTTAATTGTTATAATATTATGTATTATGTATTTGTGACATTATCTATGAAAAGGGACCTTATTGTCGATGGCGCTTATGTCGTTGTTCAAGACGATACAATACAAACGCAACGCGATTCGACGTAAGTGCCATCGACAATAAGGTCCCTTTTGTTAGATAATGTCACATTTCTAAAAATATCCGTGACTAATCTGATAGCATATTATACAATACTTAGGTAAATGCTTAAATATATAAATTATTTAACAGTACACAAGGAAATTGAAGCCATTGTTACCTATGACCATATTAAGACATACATGTATATGGTGACAGACGCGGATGAGGTCGTAATTAATTCAAGCGCATGTCTCGCCAAGTTCGTAGAATAATAACAACATATCTATAATCCGAGCTACTAGTATGTGCATCCGTGGGACACGAAATGAAATGAATTTTTGGACCCGGGTATGTCCTTAAACTACGTCCAACAATGAGAGGTAGGGCACAGCGATGACCATCACGCTTGAATCTGGGGCAGCCCAACTGGGGAAGTACCTCCTCCTTACAGAAGACCACAGCCATAATACCACTGCTACCTTTCAGGTATGTAGTGTTGTGTTCCTGATGGTGAGTAAGGTTCCCAGAGCTCCAACCCCCCTTAAAGGCCGGCAACGCGCTTGTGACTCCCTTGATGTTACGGGTGCCCATGGGCGACGGTAATTGCTTACCACCAGGCAATCCGTCTGCTCGTTTGCCGCCTATGTCATAAAAAAAAATGTTTATTTGCAAGGAATACGTTTTGTACATTAAGGTCTTAAAATGTAGGTACACAGAGTCAGTATTCAGTCGATATAAAATCAACATGCAAATTATAATAATTTATTACATTAGCATATATGTCAGAGAAATTTAGAATACAATAAAAAGTCAAAAATATAAAAAAGACATTAAAATAATATAATACCAGAACATGTGACGAAAATTTGCTAACCGTGACTCTTGTAGCCTTTTATGTAATTTTATATTAAATTCCTTTTCATAAGTGGTTCTCAAATCATTAGGAAGTTAATTGTACCACACAATGCACATGTTATAGACACTTTTTTTTTAAATATGTGATCTACAAGCAGGTTGGTGGAGCAGATCCTGATGATGACGGCACAGATTCAAATCAATCCGAAATTTCTTCAGCTTCAATGACGCAGCCCTACCGAATCCACCTCCTTCTACCCTGCACTGTTTTGACTAACTCTTTTTAACTTCTTTTTATTTTGAAATAAATATTAACAACATAAAGGTCAGAAAAAGTGAATATATGAACGAGCTTTTCCTACCGACTTCGTTGGCCAGCCATGCCATCCTATGTCCTTTCTCGTAGCTCAAACTCTCGTCGCCCTTCCTACACGTCGACCTGACGAACCCGAGCCCACCGTCGACCCACCGGGACGGCCCGGGCCCGAGCAGCCCGACACTCGAATATTGACATTAACACGAGCGTCGTTCCATCCAGCCATTTGTGAGTAGACGATCATCACACGTCCGTCGATATCGCGTGGACATCACGTCGCCGTCCTATCACCGGGCCGAGCAAGCCTACATAGCTGTAACGGCCGTCGCACGACCGGCCTGAGCCCGGGCCGAGTGGCTCGGGCGGCTCGGTGGTCACGTGATTTATTCCATACAAAATGTCATCTTTATTTGTAATAACTTGGCCTATTTGGCCTAACTAACGATAATACGAAACATGTCACGCGAGTGAGTAAATAAACGTGAGTAGAAACGTGTTAATCGTTAATTAACTTGGCCTATTTTTTAATTTACGTTTTTAATGGAACTCAATGTTATCCTGTAGGATATTTTGTAATACATTGCAGTTTGCCTGTTAATATAACTGAAATAAATACCTTTTGATTATAGAAAGCGAAAAACAACGAAATAACAAAAAAAAAGTAAATACATTTTTTTTTATGTCATAGGCGGCAAACGAGCAGACGGATTGCCTGATGGTAAGCAATTACCGTCGCCCATGGGCACCCGCAATACCAGGGGAGTCACAAGCGCGTTGCCGGCCTTTAAGGGGGGTTGGAGCTCTGGGAACCTTACTCACCATCAGGAACACAACACTACAAACCTGAAAGGTAGCAGTGCTATTATGGCTGTGGTCTTCTGTAAGGAGGAGGTACTTCCCCAGTTGGGCTGCCCCAGATTCAAGCGTGATGGTCATCGCTCCTCTCTCTCCTACCTCTTATTGTGGGACGTAGTTTAAGGACATACCCGGGACCAAAAATTAAAAATATATTTCCCACCGTATTAATTATTTCAGCCATAAGTCGTCCACTGCTGGACACACATATGACTTGTATCATCTTGGGGGTAGTTGCCATAGTCGCCACGCTTGGCAGGCGGGTTGGCGACCGCAGTAGCTGTAGATTGGGTTTCGACTGACGCTGCTGCCTGGGATTTTTCCCTTTGTCGCCTCACGCAAAACCACAACACCAGCCTTGGGCTCACCGTGGGGCTCAGTCAATTTGTGTTAGCATGTACTAATAATATGTATTTATTTAATAATGATATCACCGAATTACCATGTTTAACCACTTATCCATACGTTCACATGTAGTTTTATATTTGTTTTAAGAATTTTCCTTTAACTCATATTAACCATATTATTAATTTTCCTACTACATTAATACTAATATTAATTGTATAAGTTTCCTGCAATATTACACATTCGGTAGCGACCATTGGAAAGGATAACGTGTAAATCACAAGAAATTGTAAGTATAATCAAATTAAATATTAATTAATTCAGAAATGCCGAAATTCTTAAACGTAACAAATATAAAAGCCTGGGCAGAGAGTACCATTTTGTACCGTTTGGCGTAGAGACGCTAGGTCCATGGGGTCCCAGCGCGCACAAACTTTTTGCAGAAATCGCGAAGCGTCTGGTTGATGTAACTGGTGACCGAAGAGCTGGCGGCTTCCTCGCACAACGTATCAGCATTGCGATACAACGAGGAAATGCCGCCAGCATCCTTGGTACAATGCCTCAAGGGCCTTTTTTAGATTTTATACTATAACTAGTTAAGTACTTGTAGTTATCATTATACGATTGTAATTTCTGTAAAAAAAATAGAATTAAGAAATTATAAAAAAAAACTTATTTGTAAGACGCACAAAACTACATGAATAACAACACTTTTGATTAATTGACCTCTAGGTTGTTATGAAATGTTATTTTAAGATTGTCCTTATGAGTTTACTTTCACATTTAGATTTTATTCTAGACAGTTATAATAGTTATTTGTTATGCAAGGCTGCAAAGTGGTTATTTGGCGCTAGTGTTGAAATTGAAAGCTGAGCAAGCGAAGGAAGCTAAGATTCAGGTTCAAAGATAGATTCCTGAGCGTAGCGAGGCTTTCAAGACACGAGACGCCAAATAATTTTGCAGTCATGTGGAACACACAATTTTTCACCTCACTACAGCGAGGAAAATTCAAGCGGCAAGAAAAACAAGAAAACAAAACTTATCGCGTGATTTTTCAGGGAAATCATATCGGCATCGCTACTAGAATCATTCATTTTTATAGTTCAAACGTTGAGTTCAAAGAGCACAGGAAAAATTCGACAAATTTACGTGAATTGTTTTAACTTAAAATTTAAAAAATTTTTTTTTTTGGTTGCTTTCAGAAATTACAATAGCATGTAAACCTATATTTCAATTTCTTTATCAAATAAACATTGAAATCGTGTTTTATTTAATGGATTAATTAGTTAAAATATGTTAATTAAACTGAAATACTAACAAAAACCTAACCTTCAAAAAATACAAACAATATTAAACAAGATTACAAATAGGCACCTGTGTATACTGTATAATAAAACCTATTTGACATAAAATAAAGTGTAGGTAAAAATAAAAAAGTTTAAAATCGGTAATCAAAAACATGTTTCTAATTAGTTATTATCTATGAACTCACCGCGGTACTGCGAACATCGAAGTTCGTATATTGCAAGCATCTTTCTCTTTTACTCCAATGAAAGTGACAGAGACAATCGTCCGAAATTTACGAATATCGTTTTTTGCGGTAGCGCCCCAGTCACGCTGAAGAAGTTTTATACTTAAAAAAAGTTACATGCACCACAGAGAATTACAATCATCGGCTTCGAAATTCGAATGACTTTTGCACGCTAGCGGATAAAATAGGCTTTTCCACGCAGATTTCGCGCTATAAACTAAGGTTTTCTGAGCGAGTGAGGTGAAAATTTACATTTATCTACGTACATATCATAAGTGTTCTAAAATGTGTCCAGAAACCGTAGGCAATGACCAGCATTACCAAAGAATGGAGATGTAATGTTAACATTACCTACTGAAATCCGTAGGTTATGAGTTTAAATTTGGAACAGCTGTCAAATTCAAGTGGAGTTTCTATTCTAGTATCTAAAGATATTAAAACAGTCATTGATACGAAACGCCAATTCGTTATGTTATTTTTTTTTTAACTCGAGTGACAATAGAATAGGGAGTTCATTCGCTTGTCTATGGTTTAAAAAAAAATTGACTGAGATACGAAATACGCCGCCATTCCAAGCTGTCATTTGTTTTGTTCGTTGACTTTTTGATGTTTCAAGTAACACTAGTAATAATGCAGGTCATGTCCCTACGGTTCCTGAACCCATCTTAAAAGACTTATGATATGTGTGTAGATAAAGTAGTGTATGCAACTATGCATAATTAGGCATTATGCACAGATACATAAACTACTATTGTGTACAAGATTTTTTTAATTATATTTTTGACGATCTTATTGTGACATTACTAATGAAACGTATGAATATTATTTTTACTAGCTCGGAATTAATTGTTTTATTTTTTTAAAACAGATAGCAAAGTTGCATTTTATTCACAAGAGTGTCAAGTAATTTCATGCAAATTGCTTATTACTAATCGAGTGTTTTTTGATGTTAGCTGGTTAGATGCTCTTTTATTTAATGTTTTTTAATGATAATTTAAGAGTATTTTCCCCTCACTAGCTCGTAAAGCGCTTGTTTATCCTTTAATACGAGATGGTAAAAACGCATTTTATCCACTAGTGATTAAAGTAAGTTGACTTCTCATAGCTCTTATTGCTATGGTTTTAAAGTCTAAATTCGCGAAGTACAGCTCACTTGCCCCCGCGGCGGCGGGGCGGGCGCGGGCGAGCCTCGCTAACGCACCGAGTTGAAAATCGAAGTAAAACATTCGAAAATCGTACTGGCCACCACAAGCTACCCAAGCTAAAGGCACCTTTTGTAAAAATGTTGAATGTATCTAAACGCAAAGAAAAAGTCAATACGATTTCAAAACGTTTTTTGCATGTTTCACTTTCCTCGCTGTAGTGAGGGGAAAAGTTTTGTGTTACACACGGGTGACACATTGTAATTTACTTCTCGTGTATTGAAACACTCGCTACGCTCAGGATTCTATTTTAAAACCACTCACTTTGCTCGTGGTTAAACTATAGAATCCATTCGCTTGCTCGAGTTTCAATCCCACACTCGCAGTTAAAATACAATTTTGCACCCTTGTATAACAAATAACTACTTCCTCGCAGTAGTGAGGAAAAAAGGTGAAAAAATGTGTTTCACTCGGTAGCAAAGTGTCTTCCCCTCTCGTGCTTTGAGACCCTTGAATTTTGGAATCATTCGCTAGCTCGAGTCTCAATAAACGAGAAGGTAAACACTGACTTTGCTCCCAACTTGCATAACAAACTAATGTAATAATTTCTCTGAATTAAATATTAGGTCGATTTTATCTTTGTATTATATTTTGCCGTGTGATGCCGGCTGACTAGAATAGCACGACCCCATCTGCCGTAAGAGGCGACAAAGAGAAAAATCCTGCGGACGGGCAGCAGCGTCCGTCGAAACCCAATCTACAGCTACTGCGGTCGCCAACCCGCCTGCCAAGCGTGGCGACTATGGCAACTAAAGTGTTAACATATTTAAGCTTGATGTAGCTAGACGCCTAGCATTAAAGGATATAATGAAGTTTAGATTTTAATCAGCCGTCGGGGGTCTCTGGTTGCCCAATTGGTAGACCGCGGGTTCAAGTCTCGCCCGGGGCAGTTTTTTTTTCTAAGAATTATGATTTCGTTAGAGAATATTTAATTGACGACCGGTCTGGCTTAGTGGATAAAGCCGATGGTCCTGGATTCAAATCCCAGTCAGGGCATTTATTTGTGTGATGAGCACAGATATTTGAGTCATTTTCTATGTATTTAAGTATTTATATGTACCTATATATTTAAGTATTTATATGTTATATATGAACATAAAAATAAATGTATAAATATTTTGGGACAATCTTACACAAATCGACCTAGCCCTACGGTAAGCTCAGTAAGGCTTGTGTTGTATACTTAAATACATAGAAAACACCCATGACTCAGGAACATGAATCTGTGGTCATCACAAAAATAAATGCCCCGACTGGGAATCGAACCCAGGACCATCGGCTTCGTAGGCAGGGTCACTACCCACTAGGCCAGACCGGTCGTCATATATCGGTCTAGTACCTGCAATACAAGACTTACTGAGCTTACCGTAGGACTAGGTCGAATTCTGTAAGATTGTCCCGAAATATTTATTTATTTTAAATAAGATAACTGGAATATATGTTTTTTCAGGGTATCCAGGAATTGCAAAAATGTTCCATAGAGCGATAGCTCTCTGCTTCATCTTGAGTCTGCTGACTCCTCGCATCCAGACCATGGAAGATGAAGCTCTCTTCATCACAAACCTGGTGCTCTCCCCCCACATGTCTGCCGTCCCTAACCCTGGAGGTAGTAACGCAGATCCAGTTAAATTTAATTGTCCAGCAGAAAAACCCAAGAGACGAAAAGTAAAGGGTAAAATTTTTTGCTTTGCATAGTAGATTTTTTGATTAGGGACAGGCCTAGTGGGTGACCCTGACTATGAAGGCGACGTTCCTGGGTTCAAATCCAAGTACAGGCATTTATTTATTAGTTCCTGACTAATGAGTGTCTTCTATATATTTAAGCATTTGTATAAATATCGTTCTTGGGTTTACCGCTGTAGTCCTGTAATAAAATTGATGAAATAACAATTATTATTTGTTTCATTTAGCAAACAGTTTTATTAGCTATCAATAAACCCCTTAGTTGTAAATGGTGCTTGGCGCTTACGCTATTGTTAATGACGCTTCAATACTAATGTGACACTTTGCAACGTAAGCGCCAAGCGCCATAAGGTACCTTTCCGTGTGGACTACCACATATAGTTATTTGCAGTCAGTATGGCCAAATATATCACAACAGATCTTTATTGTTATATTAATAAAGATCTGTATATTTGGCCACTTTGGTTGCCACTAACTATTTGATGCTGACTTAACTGTCCCCTGTACAGTAAGTAGCAGAAGTAACTAAGCATTTGAGGTGTTCAAAATGAGGTCAACACGTCTCTATTGTCAAGAGAATACGAGCGCGTGTAGGTCATTTTGAACACTTCAAACGCTTAGCAAATTTTGCTGCTGACTGTACTAAAAATATGCTAGTTTTGGTGTGTTATGGATAGTATACTACCGGGTAAGTCCTTAAACTACATCCAACAGCGAAGTACCATCACGCTTGAGTCTAAGAGAAGCCCAACTGGGGAAGTACCTCCTCCTTACAGAAGACCACAGCCATAATAGCACTGCTACCTTTCAGGAAGGTAGTGTTGTGTTCTTGATGGTGAGTAAGGTACACAGAGCTTCAACAACTTTTAGGCCGGCAACGCGCTTGGACTGGTGCCCATGAGCGACGGTAATTGCTTACTTTCAGGCAATCCGTCTGCTCGTTTGCCACCTTGGTCTTGAAAAAGATACTTCTGCCGGAGATAACATTGCTTTATAGGTAAAAAACTTAACTGAAGGACCATGTCTGTGTAGTTTTACAGAGAATTAATATGGTTACGTCAACATTTGAATATAGAACGCCGACATGCGTGTACACACGTTACTACTACATAGGGCAGGTGCTTTAGCTAAGTTCACCTACACGAATAGCTCAGTTCCTTTCTTTCCCTCCGATAGCTCAGTAGCTAGTCCATCCTTGTCACCAAATAGCCTAGTCAAGGTAAAAGATATCTATACGGTGAAAGTCACAAAATATGTATACATGTGCTTTAATATTGAGTGATTAAGGTGTATACTTGTTATGTAACTTTGAACGTATCGATAAATCCAGATTAAACTGAACCTCAGTAGTCCTTACATAATGGCGGGTGTCGCGCACGGACAGGGGCAACATTCGCTTAGTGTACCCTTTACTTTTCACTAAATGTTGAAAGTACAGAAAACGGTTGGGATTCCGAAATAATAAACAACATGATGTAATACAAAAAAATATTTATTGGGACTATGATAAGTAGGTGCTTTAATAGTAGTTTATGTATCTGTGCATAATGAAGGGCATTACAACAAGAGTGTGGGTTTCATAATAATATCACACGATTGTTGTAATGCCTAATTATGTATAGTTACATACACTACTTTATCTACACACATATCATTAAGTGTTTTAAGATGGGTTCAGAAACCGTAGGGAAATGACTTGGTTACTTGTAAACATTAAAAAGTCAACGAACAAAACAAATGACAGCTTGGAACGGCGGCGTTGCGTATTTCGTATCTCGGTCAATTTTTTTTTTAAACCATAGACAAGCGAATGAACTCTCTATTCTACTGTCACTCGAGTTCAAATGTCGTTCGATTTATATAAAAAAAACACAACGAATTGGCGTTTCGTATCAATGGCTGTTTTAATATCTATAGATACTAGATTAGACACCCCACTTGAATTTGACAGCTGTTCCAAATTTAAATTCATAACCTACTGATTTCAGTAGCAAATGTTAACATTACCTACTGAAATCTTTCTGATGGTTGGTAATGCTGGTCATTGCCTACGGTTTCTGGACGCATTTTAGAGCACGTATGACATGTACGTAGATAAACATTTTTACAAATTAAAAACATGACAAAAAAGTATACGTTTCTATTACAATGTAGAATATTGAATACAGTGAAGACACGCCAAAATCACGATGTGCAAAAATCAACTTTGGTCACACAAAATTTTTCGCTTCATAAAGATTACAATGTATAAAATATTAAATAATTTTAAAATACAATTAACTTTATTTTCACACGACACGACTACTTAACTAACTAACTAGATAACTAAAAAGGCCCTTGAGGCATTGTGCCAAGGATGCTGGCGGCATTTCCTCGTATCGCAATGCTGATACGTTGTGCGTTTCAGGCACTTCCCTATATTATATATATTAAAATGAAGTAGAAATGTATATTGTACAGAAAGGTGAGACATTTTGGAGCTACCTGGGAGTCGGCAAAAAAAAAACAGTTGTATAAAGGTTGACTCACAATAGAGCGACCCGTCACCGTCGCCGAGCCGAAGCCACCGTCGCTACATTTTGTACGGAATAAATCACGTGATCACCGAGCCCTCCGAACTCGGCCCGGGCTCCGGCTGGTCATTTTTTTTTATGATAGGCGGCAAACGAGCAGACGGATTGCCTGATGGTAAGCAATTACCGTCACCCATGGGCACCCGCAACACCAGGGGAGTCACAAGCGCGTTGCCGGCCTTTAAGGGGGGTTGGAGCTCTGGGAACCTTACTCACCATCAGGAACACAACACTACATACCTGAAAAAGGTAGCAGTACTATTATGGCTGTGGTCTTCTGTAAGGAGGAGGTACTTCCCCAGTTGGGTTGCCCCAGATTCAAGCGTGATGGTCAACGCTGTGCCCTACCTCTCATGCGACGGCCGTTACACCTACGTAAAAATGCTCGGCTCGGCCCGGTGATGGGAAGGCGACGGGATATCTCATCACTCGATATCCTGCATGCAACCGTCGTCTACTCGCAAATGGCGGCATTGGAACGACGCTCGTGTCAATGTGAATATTCAAGTGTCGGTCCGCTCGGGCCCGGGCCGCCCCGGCGGATCGACGGAAGGCTCGGGCTCGGGACGGCGACGTGTAGGAGACGCGACGGTGCAACGTGAGTCATCCTTAATAAGTATGATACTTGTATAAAGTACCCTCGGCACCCTTCTCCGATATGTACTAAGTTTAGATACTGCTATCAGATCCGTAATTGGCATATTGAAGTGCTGTAGTAGAAAAAATATATATTTAAAAAATATTGTTGTAAAAAATGACACATTTCTTTCGAAAATCGTTTACAATGTTATAACGCGTAAATAAAGCTTAAATCTAAATCTATGAATAATATCACAATTGGAAATAACTTAAAATACATTTTTGGATTTTTTTTATACAAGACTGACCAGCGGGTGACCTCAGTCGCATCTGATAAGTGTCGACGAGGTCGAGGGTGTAGCACCCTGGTTCAGTAACAGCCTATCCACTCTTGCCTTGAAAAGACCCAAATAATATCTTTCCGGGAATACATACGAAGGGAGTGAATTCCTTAGCAGTCCACGTTAGGAAGGTAGAAGCGAATCGCTTCGTGCGAATGAATGGAATATTCACAACGTAAGGATGAAACCACTCCCCTCGCCTGGATGTCCGGAAATATTATCGAAAAAAATATCCTTAGATTGACACTTAGGTATACATTTATTAAAAGTAAGAACAAATCAAATTATTTTTTTTATGAAATATTTTGATTTGCTTTGATTTTTAAGTAGTAATACTACTATATAAATTAAAAGTAGAAATAGATGACATATACAGGCAATTTCACTTTCAGGGACATCAAATTATCTTAATTGTCAAATAAAAGTTAAATCAGTGGTCAGTTTAGTGACGACAATTAAGCTTGAAATATTTATGTAAATCATCTTTATTCGCATTTTTCTATTACAATAACACGTATTATTTATGGATTGAACATAAAACAGTAGATTATATTGAAATTTCAAGCTTAATTGTCGTCACTAAACTGACCACTGATTTAACTTGACAATTTGTTAATTGGGTGTCCCTGAAAGTGAAATTGCCCATACTTAAGAAAAAGCGACGAGGACCTCCGGCGTTCGAGATTGGAGATGCGGGTTCGAATCCCGTCTCTCTATTTCTACTTATACATTTATTCTTAGATTGACACTATCTTTACAAAATTAAACCTGATGGCGATGGCACTGCCTGGGCAGAAACCAACAAGGTGGACCGATCACATGATAAAGACCGCAGGAATCCACTTGATGAGGGTGGGGAAAAACCAGTAGACGTCTTTCGACTGATATGATGATACAAAATCGTGTTCTTTCAACATTTTTGGTACTATTTTTTTTTAATGACATAGGCGGCAAACGAGCAGACGGAATGCCTGGTAATTACCGTCGCCCATGGGCACCCGCAACACCAGGGGAGTCACAAGCGCGTTGCCGGCTTTTAAGGGGGGTTGGAGCTCTGGGAACGTTACTCACCATCAGGAACACAACACTACAGACCTGAAAGGTAGCAGTGCTATTATGGCTGTGGTCTTCTGTAAGGAGGAGGTACTTCCCCAGTTGGGCTGCCCCAGATTCAAGCGTGATGGTCTTCGCTGTGCCCTACCTCTCATTGTTGGACGTAGTTTAAGGACATACCCGGGTCCAAAAACTATGGGTACTATGTGACGTAGCGCCATCTATGAGTTCATATTGAGCTTTTTTGACAGCAAGACATCTCCATAGATCTAAGAAAAGATGCTGTTAAACATGATAGCTGACGTTACTGAGTTTGGCAGAATGACGGGAACGCGTTTTTATACCGGGTGTGGCCTGTAATAGGAGCATTAACTTTAGGCATCGTTTTTACACCACAAACGTAGCAACATTTGTTCTACGACTTTTGAAAATAACTTATAGTTTAATAAATATTAACAAAAGAAGATTTTCTAAGCAAGCAATGTATTGCGAAAACTATGAAGTTTGTAGGCTGGCAGTAAACGTCAACTAGACTATTGGATGCTGTTCATTGAAAATACTATTTAGTTTGTTTGAAAAAATCACAAGTAATAAATGACCCCTGTGTGTGAAGTTGTAGAACAAATGTTGTTACATTCGTGGTGTAGAAGCGATCTCTAAATTTTTTGCTCCTATTACAGGCCGCACCCGGTATATTCAAGGGTCAATAAAAAACAAAAAAAAATAGTAAAGTACAACGGTTTAAGCGTTAAGAGGTAACAGACAGAGAAAGTTACTTTCGCATTTTTAATATTTTAATATTAACCTCTAGCCGCCCAAAGACCAAAACTGACAGGCCAAATACAACTCTGATTTGTCATAGTTAAGGTTCAAAATGGCATTCAATGGGAGACCTTTTTATAGAACACCCGGGTATGTCCTTAAACTACGTCCAACAATGAAAGGTAGGGTACAGCGATGACCATGACGCTTGAATCTGGTGCAGCCCAACTGGGGAAGTACCTCCTCCTTACAGAAGACCACAGCCATAATAGCACTGCCACCTTTCAGGTATGTAGTGTTGTGTTCCTGATGGTGAATAAGGTTCCCAGAGCTCCAACCCCCCTTAAAGGCCGGCAACGCGCTTGTGACTCCCCTGGTGGTGCGAGTGCCCATGGGCGACGGTAATTGCTTAACACCAGGCAATCCGTCTGCTCGTTTGCCGCCTATGTCATAAAAAAAAATAAAAAAACACTGGGCGGCTAGAGGTTAAAGTATGGATAGTATGGATGGATATTTTGTCATCAAATCCCGGCATTTGCCGCGGCTCATTTGTAAAATTAGTCCGGGTAATGGGCGATTGTACCGACAGTTGTTTCCGCGAACGGCCTCATAGCGAAGAGTCAGAACCGACATCTCGACAGACTCTCGCTACGTGGTTGTGGTTGGGTCAAGGGTCAGATTCAGAAGGTAATCCTGGACACAACGCGCATAGCCCGGCGATCCCTCTCTGCAGCCCTAACCACCGGCAGCCTGGGGACCTGCCCCGTTGCCCCTAAATTAGGTTTTGATAGATTTTTAGATGTATTTTTACATTTTACTTCTATAAAAAGGTTAATAAGACCTAGCTTAAGACTAAAAATCTAAATACTTCCAAAAATCTCAGACAACCAACTCATCATGATTTAATTGTTCTAGAATATTCATAGACACATCATTTTCTGGCTTCAATCCCTCCTTCCCCCTATAGTACGGAAAATAATTTGATGTCGACAAGTAATATATACCAGGCTTACTGAAATCCGTTTCTAATCCGACGACATTAGTCTCTGTACTGTTACATTCATTGTACCTCGCGTCCTGGACGGACTCGCATCTCTGTCCGATAAATTTTCTGGGATGCTCCAAAGCCTGCCACCAGTATATGACTGATTTGATATGACTGCATATCACCAAGCAGGGTATATATGGTACGTCGCTGGGTTGGAACTCTCCTCCATTGACGTAGTAGTCTACATGTCCTAGTGGTTCTGGGGTGCCGAATCCGTCAATGTTAGTGTGTACTATATCTATGTGCTCAGCGTCTGTGGGGTTCAGTCGGTGTTCCAGAGGCATGGATTTGAAGCAAGGCCCGGAGGGGTCGAGGCCGGTTAGTCTGAAAAACGAAGAGGTTTATGTTAGTGCGCGTTCAGCTATTAATTTGATTGAATATTTTAAAGATATCCAGGCGAGGGGAGCAGTTTCATTCTTATGTTGTGAATATTCCATTCATTCGCACAAAGCGATTCGCTTCTACTTCGATGACGAAATGAATACTTGTAGCACATAGGTAGGCACAATCGTGGGGAAATGATGTGGCCCGTGTCGCAGTCGCGAGCAGAAAAAAGAGTAAGATACTAAAAATTCATCATCATCATCATCATCTCAGCCATAAGACGTCCACTGCTGAACATAGGCCTCCCCCTTGGATCTCCAGATGTACCGGTTGGAAGCAACCTGCATCCAGCGTCTTCCGGCGACCTTAATGAGGTCGTCTGTCCATCTTGTGGGTGGACGTCCTACGCTGCGCTTGCTAGTCCGTGGTCTCCACTCGAGCACTTTTCGACCCCATCTGCCATTTTCTCTGCGTGCAATGTGGCCTGCCCATTGCCACTTCAGCTTGCTAACCCGGTGGGCTATGTCGGTGACTTTAGTTCGCCTACGGATCTCCTCATTTCTGAGTCGATCTAACCAAAAATTATAAAGCTAAAATCGCCATTTTGCGAACCCCGGATCGCACGACCAATGCGAAAGGCCCGCGAAAAGCTGCCGGGCTTCGATTGGCCGTGCGAGACGAATTGGGCACAGATTAGGTCACACTGCCAATTTAATTTATATTTGCATGCGAAAGTTGTGAGTGTTTGCACGGTGGTGGCGCAGTGGCGCCACATCATTTAACTATTCTTCATAAATTTGACTGAATATCGTTGATCAATAAATAAATAAATATTTCGGGACAATCTTACACAAATCGACCTAGTCCTACGGTAAGCTCAGTAAGGCTTGTGTTGTAGGTACTAGACGACGATATATATAACAGATAGATACATATAAATACTTAAATACATAGAAAACACCCATGACTCAGGGACAAATATCTGTGCTCATCAAGAAATGCCCCGACTGGGAATCGAACCCAGGACCATCGGCTTCATAGGCAGGGTCACTACCCACTAGGCCAGACCGGTCTTCAAGGTCGTTGATGCGTCAGACTTCGTGTCAACGTCGTTCTGGAGAAGGGATCAGATATTAGTAGTTGTGGGCAGGTTGAGATAGACCTTTCACTTCAAATAACCCCACAAAATGAAAGCCAACAACAGAGTACACGACCAGAACATGTCTTGGTACATCGGATAGTAACCAATCACCTAGAAGTTCTGGTTCCCGTGGCGTTGTAGAAATATGTGCACTACTTTCAACGAGACTGAGTTCCACCAGCTCCAGGTTAAGTAGCTGTTCTGTCAGCTGTCAGCTTTTTTTATGACGAAGGTGGCCAACGAGCAGACGGATTGCCTGATGGTAAGTAACTACCGCCGCCCATAGGCACCCGCAACTCCAAGGGAAGGGCGCGTTGCCGGGCATTAAGGAGGGTCGGAACTCTGAGGACCTTACTCACCATCAAGAACACAACACTACATACCTGAAAGGTAGCAGTGCTAATATGGCTGTGGTCTTCTGTAAGGAGGAGGTACTTCCCCAGTCGGGCTTCTCCAGACTCAAGCGTGATGGTACCTACAGTCATAGACTTTAATTGTTGAGCCACTTACGGTTCAAGGTATTTTCTTTTGTTTAACACATTCGCTGCCACACCCTCCAAAAATGTATGGAAATGAACGCACATGTGCGTCGGTGGCAGTGAATGCGTTAATACTTACTTTATGAAATGCCCAATGTAAAGTGAACCCTAAATGGCTCAACAATTAAAATCCCTGACCGTACTTCGCTTCATCAGAAATAGTAATATAGTTACCTAGAAGGTTTTTTTCCCGTGGCGTTGTAGAAGTATTTGGCTGCGTAGCTGACCACGTGGGCTCCGAGACTGAGCCCCACCAGCTCCAGGTTGTCAGCAGTCAGACCCTGTTCTGTCAGCTTCACCAAGAACTCCCCCATCTTTTCACCAATCACTTTCGTTAGGCGCACTGATCTGAAAACATGAAATCACATATATATAAACGTGAAAGTCCTGAGTGACTGACTGATCAACGCTCAGCCCAAATCACTTAACTGATTACCTGGCTTGAACTAGATAGCTGATTTTTTCACAATAGGTAGTTTATATAGGCACATGACGCCATTAGAGATTCTTCTTTTTCTTCTTTTAAAAAAATATGGCTTCCATCAATAAATCAATCGATGATTTCGCCAGTGTCAAGTAGAATAACAAATAAGTATAATAACATATAAGTTTGACGTTGTTCGGTAGTAGGCCTTGCGTTTTGTAAAGTGGTAGCTGGACTTTACATAAAGCTAAGAGGCGGCCGTGACCCAGGGATTGCCGGGTGATGACCAAAATAGTGGTAAAACACGTTTTGAAATCTATTCTTCATTAGCTGCACAATTCTGCGTTAGATCACTGCATAATACGCTATCAATATTACACATTAAACCAAGTTTGAACTCAAAACAAAAAATATATTTTCAAGACGACTTCGCCAAATTGAGGTTCAGCCGTCAAATTCCATTAGAGATTCACAAGCCAAGCCGCGATCCCGCCAAAACTAGCTGTCAACGCGCTAGTGATGGGCAGAGTCACTAGGGATGTTCCGTATCGCCACATTTTCGGTTAACAAATTCTATTTATGATAATAACGGTTCTACTCACATTTATTTTGTCACTTACGCGACATATTTATGAGAACATAGGCCTCCATTTTCAAGCACTAGCATTTTTGCGTAAGTGATAATGTTATTTATATGGGAAACGCAAACGCGTTCGTGACGTAAAGTTACGTTAAAAACTTACACTCAGGGCTCTGTGCACCTCGCTTGTACTATTTTAGTGCGAACAAGATGCACAGATAGTAAACTCGATACTCGTTATCGAAAACCTCAATATCACAACAAGGGTAATGTAGTAAAAACCATGTGAGTGAAAATGGGTACCAGAGCTTACCCGAAACATGTCGCCTGGTGCGATATAATAGGCGAGACGAATGACTTTTAATTATTGTATCAATCGATTCGTTTCGTTGTGGGGATCAAATATCTGTATGGGACCTATGGCGTAAAATCTATCCAAAAGTCAGAAATGAGAGTCAAAGTGTTACATTTGCACTACCCGCTCAAAACGCTTCCTACAACATGATACTTAACGGTGACGTCACGGCTACGTTGTCGCCCTCTTTAAAGTATGGAAAAGTAATGATTTTGCTTTTTTGACCGTGAAATATTGCGTTTATGTATATAGTTGTCATATTTACAATTTTTGTTTAAGTATAATGTAAGAAATTAAATGGTACCCTTATTTTTTTAAATTTTGCATTTTGAAAAATCTAAAAATTTAAAATTTTGAGGTCTCGTATCCTTGGATCAATTGAATCGATTCTTCCAATTTTCACTGTTTTAAGATACATTGCACATTTTCTATCCATTTAATTAGAAATCGTAGCAAATTTCAACATGTGTCAGAAGACCACAGCCATAATAGCACTGCTACCTTTCAGGTATGTAGTGTTGTGTTCCCGATGGTGAGTAAGGTTCCCAGAGCTCCAACCCCCCTTAAAGGCCGACAACGCGCTTGTGACTCCCCTGGGGGTGCCTATGGGCGACGGTAATTGCTTACCATCAGGCAATCCGTCGGATCGTTTGCCACCTTTTGTCATAAAAAAAAAATGGGTACCAGAGCTTACCCGAAACATGTCGCCTAGTGAGTTTATACGTTAGTAGCTTAGTTTTAGACTTACTTAGGGTAAATGTAAGTGAGGAAACTAAAAGTCTCAGTAATGAAGACGTTGTAGCCGCGTCTAGAGTAAGACGTGCCTATGGCCTGCGTGTGGGGCCACAGGGCGCTGTCGAGGAAACCCACGGCGTACAACACTGTCTTCTTGTTCACGAGATCTGGAAAGATATAGTAGTAGATAAATAATACTTTACGTCACAAGGGGCGGTAAGAGAGATTTACCGCCCTAGGGCGCGACGGAAAATCTCACTTTACACCCAGGTGAAGCTGACTAGAATAGCACCACCCCATCTCCTCCCGCGGTGTCATAAGAGGCGACAAAGGGAAAAATCCTACGGACGGGCAGCAGGGTCCGTTGAAACCCAATCTACAGTTACTGCGGTCGCCAACCCGCCTGCCAAGCGCGATGGCTATGGCAACTACCCCCAGATGATACAAGTCATATTTGTGGGAGGCCTATGTCCAGCAGTGGACTGCATACGGCTGAAATGTATGTAATGTAATTGTGTGGTGAAATAGGGGCCTGTGTATCGAGGCACACATGACGTTACTATAAGGGTATTCATGAGAGGTAGGGCACAGCGATGACCATCACGCTTGAATCTGGGGCAGCCCAACTGGGGAAGTACCTCCTCCTTACAGAAGACCACAGCCATAATAGCACTGCTACCTTTCAGGTATGTAGTGCTGTGTTCCTGATGGTGAGTAAGGTTCCCAGAGCTCCAACCCCCCTTAAAGGCCGGCAACGCGCTTGTGACTCATCTGGTGTTGCGGGTGCCTATGGGCGACGGTAATTGCTTACCACCAGGCAATCCGTCTGCTCGTTTGCCGCCTATGTCATAAAAAAAAAAAAAAAAGGGTGTCATGACGACGGAACCCTGAAAAATACAGTAATGTAAACAATAACATGCCGTTGTAAATAACCGCGGTGCTCGATGAATTTAAATGTCACAATTTTGTAAACCGGGTTCTTTCATGAATTATGCATGTTACAGGCCGAGAGCGTCACCGCTCGGCCGCGTAAATATGCTCCAAGAGGACTTCGGACTATGGCACTTTGTGTGACTGTCTCAAACCCGACACCCGGACCCGGGTATGTCCTTAAACTACGTCCAACAATGAGAGGTAGGGCACAGCGTTGACCATCACGCTTGAATCTGGGGCAGCCCAACTGGGGAAGTACCTCCTCCTTACAGAAGACCACAGCCATAATAGCACTGCCACCTTTCAGGTATGTAGTGTTGTGTTCCTGATGGTGAGTAAGGTTCCCAGAGCTTCAACCCCCCTTAAAGGCCGGCAACGCGCTTGTGACTCCCCTGGTGTTGCGAGTACCCATGGGCGACGGTAATTGCTTAACACCAGGCAATCCGTCTGCTCGTTTGCCGCCTATGTCATAAAAAAAAAAAAAAGTTCTCAAACATATTGTGTCTAACACGGGCGAAGAATTATACCAGATATAGAATTTATGTAAATTGAAAGAAAAATAGATAGAAAAATTTGACTCGCAGCGGGACTCGAAACCACAACCACTGGATCACTAGCTTAGTGCACTACCAGTTGTGCTAAAAAGGGTTCAATACTCTTCGGTAGATGTCGCTACACGTCATCCGTAATGACGTATACCAGGAAGGATAAATAAATAAATAAATAAATAAATATTTCGGGACAATCTTACACAAATCGACCTAGTCCTACGGTAAAAAGATAAAAAGATAAAAGATCTTTATTTTTCAATTTAGGCACATAACATGCACTTATGAACGTCAAAAAAAAAAAAAAAATCTACACCGGTTCAAACCCTACACCTCTGACCCGTGAAGATACCGGCAAGAAACTACGGCGGGACTTATTTTTTCAAAACAGTGATACATCAAATCTTAAAGTAGGTACTTACATAATTATGCGTAGTCCGATAAGAAAACATATCAAACAGTTTATTACAAGATAAGAAAATATTAAAATATAAAAGTAAAAATAATAATGTATAAATAAATTCGACTTCACAAAATAGACATACTTTAATATGCTTTCTTATCTGAACTGTGTCATTTACATTATCTGGCAGTACATACAATTGTTGAATTAATTGCTAGGCGGTTTTGTTAGTTTCTGGTTTGGGCCATGCATGTTTGTCTGTCAAATAATCCTCTACTCTGTAATAGCCCTTAGACATCAAAGACTTTTTTAAGTAATTCTTAAGTACTGGGAAGGGTAATTTTAAGGCATCATCAGGTAACTTGTTATATAAATGAATACATTGCCCAAAAATGATTTATACACTTTACGCACACGACACTTTCTAATAGCAAGCTTATTCTTATTTCTAGTGTTATAGGTATGGATGTCACAATTTTTGGTAAACAACTGAAGGTTTTTAATAACGTACATAATATTTTCATATATATATTGACAAGCTACAGTTAATATATTAATTTCTTTAAAAAGTTTTCTAACAGATGCACCTGCTCTTAAGTTATACATAAAACGAATGGCTCTTTTTGTAATACAAATATAGTCTGTATGTCAGCTGCTTTGCCCCAAACCAGAATACCATATGACATTACACTATGGAAATAACTATGATAAACTAATCGAGCTGTCTCAATATTCGACAGTTGCCTAATTCTCCTAACGGCGAAAGCGGCCGAACTTAATCTATGTGCGAGTTTTGTTATATGAGGACTCCACTGTAGACTTTTGTCCAATGTTAAACCAAGGAACAATGTTTTATCTACTATCTCTAAGCATTCATTATTTAAAAGTATTCTAGTATCCACCGGTGTAACATTCGGCAAAGCAAATCTAACACATTTTGTTTTCTTAGCATTAAGCAACAGATTGTTAGTAGTAAACCAGTTGAGAACATCAGCTAGTGTGTTATTAATTACATTAAAATCTGTAGATTGCCGGTCAACCTTGAAAATTAATGATGTATCATCGGCAAATAAAACTATATCACAACGGTTTTCTACTATACAAGGTAAATCATTTATATAAACCAAAAACAGGAACGGATAATATAGAACCCTGTGGTACTCCTAATTTTACTAAGGCTCCTCTAGACTGGGTGTTATTTACAACGACTGTTTGGTTTCTATTGCTAAGATATGAGGACATGAGGTTTAAGGCATTTTCTGATAGGCCATAATGTTCTAGTTTCAGAATGAGAGTTCCATGATCTACACAATCAAAAGCTTTAGAAAGATCACAAAATATTCCAATGGCATCACAAGAATTTTCCCAAATACTGTAAATGTGTTGAATAAGCACCGAAGCAGCATCGGTTGTGGAACGTCCCTTTGTAAAACCGAACTGATTACTTGTAAGTAATCTTTGTCTGTTAAAGTGACTCAGCAGACTATTTAACATTAACTTTTCATAAACTTTACTTAGTACAGGGAGTATTGAAATCGGACGGTAATTAGTTAGATCACTCGATTCACCCGACTTAAAAAGAGGAATGACTTTACTACATTTCATAAGATCTGGAAAGACGCCTTCTGAAACGGAATTATTGTAAATTAAAGCTAAATAAGGCGCTATAACTTCTATAATATGACTAATGACCGCGACTGACGTTCCCCACAAGTCTTCTGTCTTCTTTAAGTTGAGTGACTTGAATGTCTTTACAATTTTTTCTGAGTCTACAAATTCAAATTCAAACATATTTTTACATTTCTTAATATTAGCGCAAAGTAAGGAATGTGCTTGAGGCGATGATGATTGTAGGCACTGTGTAAGGTAAGCTCAGCAAGGCTTGTGTTGTAGGTACTAGACGACGATATATATAATAGATAGATACATATAAATACTTAAATACATAGAAAACACCCATGACTCAGGAACAAATATCTGTGCTTAACACACAAATAAATGCCCCGACTGGGATTCGAACCCAGGACCATCGGCTTCATAGGCAGGGTCACTACCTACTAGGCCAGACTGGTCGTCAAAACTTTGCGGGCTGAATTTTCGTTAAGAGATTCGGCCGTATAAGATTTACACACTGTATATACAGCCTTAGCCAAAAGTATTGAGCGCTGGTGGTCTAGTGGTAAGAGCGTCCGACTTGCAATCCAGGGGTTGCAGATTCGAACCCCGGCTTGCACCAATGAGTTTTTCGGAACTTATGTATGAAATATTAGTCTCACCGGAGTCTACATTTACAGTCGCCATCAGATATTTCGGAGCTGTGGAGGTGGTCATAAATATCGGAGCATGCACTTTACCGCCTTGAAAATAGAGGCGTTGTTCCGATATTTTTGACCACCTCCACAACTCCGAAATATCTGATGACGTCTGTACATCTAAGAATTATGTTAACACATATCTAATAATATTTTTTATTTATATTCAACACACTAACTACGAAATAACTGTTTTATGTAAACAGATAGCAAAGTTGAATTTTATTCACAACAGTGCAAAGTAATATCATAGAAATTGTTTATAAATAATAGTATTATTTTTTTTGATGATAGCTGGTTGGACGTTGTTTTTTTTTTGAATGATAAACCATGGACTGCAATAATTTTGATTACATTTTCAAAGTTTTTTTCCTCACAGTAATGATGTGAGAAATTAAAATTGTTTCACTCGGTAGCAAAGTGTGTTTCCCTCTCTGGCCCAACGCTCAAGTTTCCACTTAAAAATTTTGAAATCATACGCTAGCTCGGGTTTCAATTAGCGCGATAAGGTTTAAATTAAATAAGTAAATAAATATTTCGGGACAATCTGACACAAATCGACCTAGTCCTACGGTAAGCTCAGTAAGGTTTGTGTTGTAGGTACTAGACGACGATATATATAACAAATCGACACATATAAATACTTAAATACATAGAAAACACCCATGACTCAGGAACAAATATCTGTGCTCATCACACAAATAAATGCCCTGACTAGGATTTGAACTCAGGACCGTGGGCTTTATAGGCAGGGTCACTACCCACTAGGCCAGACCGGTTGTCAGAAGGTAAACACTAACTTTGCTCCCTTTTTTTCTACCACAAAGGTGGCAAACAAGCATGCGGCCCGCTTGATGGTAGGCGGTCATTGCAGCCAATGGACGTTTACAATACCAAGGCATCATTCACGCGTTGCCATCGCCGTAAAAACCTCTTTACACACTTTTTAAAGAACCCCATACTGTAGTCCTTTGGGATGACCTCCGCAGGAAGCTCATTCCTGAACCTTGGCGTACGCGGGAGGAAATTCCTCTGAAACCGTTGGGCACGCGACCATTTTGGTTTTAAAGTATGTGGGTGGCGGTATAACAACTAACAATTTTGGCTGTTATCGACCTTCAACTCTTGGACTATGCTCCAGAGACTGCGGCAACTGGCTATATGAACTATTGCGGTGATATATGACGGTCAGGGCCATTTTTACGGCTTAATCCATTTCTTACATTTTTTATTTGTAAAAAAATACAGTCGAACTCATTTCAATACGTTTCTCACTCACACATAATTCCCAGAGCTCCAACCCCCCTTAAAGGTCGACAACGCGCTTGTGACTCCACTGGTGTTGTGGGTGCCCATGGGCGACGGTAATTGCTTACCATCAGACAATCCGTCTGCTCGTTTGCCACCTTTTGTCATAAAAAAAATAAGTTTCGGTTTGTTCCACTTTGGACGACATGTCTGGCCTAGTGGGTAGTAACCCTGCCTATGAAGCCGATGGTCCTGGATTCAAATCCCAGAAAGGGCCTTTATTTTTGTGATGAGTACAGATATTTGTTCCTAACTTATGGGTGTTTTCTATGTATCCAAGTATTTGTATATTAAATACTAGCTTTTCCTCGCGACTTCGTCGGCCAGCAAAGTATGAAAAAAAAAATATATATTGAATACCGTACAATGGGGTTAGTAGGTTTTGCGGGGAGACGTGGGTTACGAATGGGGAGAGAAGGTTTGAGAGGGGGGTGAGAAGGGATTTTAAGGCTACTGCTACAAAAATAATGTATTCCAATTTAGAATATAGTAATACGCATTAAAAAAAAATCGATCCAACAATCTTCCAAAATCACCTTTGTATGAAAACCCCTCTCACCCCAAATACGAGGCACTACGGGGTGAGGTGGGTTTTCGTGTTTATCGTTAAAGTTATAAAATAGAACTACAAAAACTCATATAAACACATTCAAACCTCCGAAACACTTTTTTTGTATATAAATCTATGTGCCACATAAAAAATAAACTATTATCCAGGTTTGAACTTCGATTTCCACCCGACTCACCCCGTTTTACGGTAACGAAGTTAAACGAAACAAATTTAAATTGGGACAATCTTACACAAATTGACTGAGCCCCACGGTAAGCTCAGGAAGGCTTGTGTTGTTGGTACTCAGCCAACGATATCCATACTAATTCATACTAATATTATAAATACGAAAGTAACTCTGTCTGTTACCTCTTCACGCTTAAACCGCTGAACCAATCGGGGTGAAATTTGTCGGGGAGAAAGTTTGAGCTACGAAAAAGGACATAGGATAATTTTGATCCCGCAACCATACTTTAAAGCTGGCATGGCTAGCCTACGAAGTCGCGAGGAAAAGGACTTACATGTGTAAATAAATGAATGTTTTTTTTGTATGCCTACCCATATGTTTATCCTTGGCTAGTATCCTCGGGGCGGAGAGCACAGACATGGGTTTCCTAGTAATCTGTCCCTTGGTGATCTGATGATGCACCACCTTTAGCTGGGGCATACTTTGGCTGGTGATGGTGGAGTTCTTCATCACGCCAGGACCTGGAAGATTTGATTAATGTTATAGGATATCCTAACACAGATTGACTGAGGCCCACGGTAAGCTCAAGAAGGCTTGTAGTGGCGCAGCCAACGATATATATAATTTAACTAACAAATAGTTAAGGGGGCGCCGAGCTTGTCGCCCTGCTCGATTCAATCTAATTATGGTGTCTCAGGTAAGGATGGGCGAACCGTTCACGAATTTTACATATTTCTTTCGTATTATTAAAAAAATGTAAGACGTATACGCTATACAAAATAAGTCATTTTGTAATTATTAAAAAACTTATGACCTTCACTTGAGTATTTGCAACGTATTAAGGGAATCTTATCTTTTTTAGATGTCACATTGAACGTAATTTCTATAAAGGAAATTCAAGTTATCGTGTTTCGGAATCTTATGATTTATTGAGTTAATCCTTAAATCATAATTTATGATATACACAGACTAACATCAAGGAATAACTATACAAAATAGGAATTTAACTAACGAAATTCTGCTCTAATTTATTCGGCGCAGCTTTAAATACATAGAAAACATCCACGACTCAGGAACAAATGGCTATGCTCATCACACTATCTTCTACATCATCACTCAAATCTTAGTACGAGTATTTAAACCCACTACCGTCGGCTTCATAGGCAGGGTCACTACTCGTACTCACTAGGCCAGACCCATGGTCAACATAAGCAAGGAAAGTATCTTTAGACTCAAAGATTGAATATCACCATGTGCAGACAAGGTAACAGATATCGATACAACAAAGGCTCCAAAATATGTATACATGTGCTTTAATATTGAGACGATAACGTGCATGTATACATATTTTGGCACTTTGTCCGTATCGATATATCAGACATTGACTGTACCATTTGTAATAATTACATATAACTGGCTGCATAACTAAATAGACATGGTGCTTCAGTTAAGTTTTAAACATTCTCATCCCAGTGCCTACTCTCCCCATGTATGACCCAACTGTCCTCGCAATCCCAACACACCCCATTTTACGGTAATCACTAGTAGTTACGCACTAATTAAAAAATAAACCGCCATTGTTGTAAAATGGGTTATTAAGAAAAAATGTCCTCGTCTTGCATTGTCTTTGCGCAAATGGAGATAATTAAAAAAATACCGATTAAATACGATCTACTCTATGGCACTAATTATATAATTCATCACTAATCTTCAGGGTTCCGTGGCTGGAAAGAAAAATTCCGGACAAGTGTGAATGCGACTCGCGCACAAAGGGTTCCGTATACAATCTTATGCAGCAAGAGGAAAAACGGTAATAATCATTATTTTTATTTAATTAGTATTTTATTTTGTAAATTAAATAATAATAAATAAATATTTCGGGACTATCTGACACAAATCGACTTAGCCCTACGGTAAGCTCAGTAAGGCTTGTGTTGTAGGTACTAGACGACGATATATATAATAGATCCATACATATAAATACTTAAATACATAGAAAACACCCATGACTCAGGAACAAATATCTGTGCTCACCACACAAACAAATGCCCCGACTGGGAATCGAACCCAGGACCATCGGCTTCATAGGTAGGGTCACTACCCACTAGGCCAGACCGGTCGTCGTAAATTAATATTACGAATTTACGGTGCTTGCAGTCGAAACTTTTTTTTAATACATCGACGATGGCAAACAAGCATAAGGCCCCGCCTGATGGTAAGCAGTTACCGTAGCCTATGGACGCCTGCAACTCCAGAGGATTCACATGCGCGTTGCCTATCAAGCTCAATCCCTTTGATAATACTCATCCTATACAGATTCACGTCATTTTTCTTTCGAATGCCAGAATGAGTTACAAGATTTTTTTCAAACCAGTGATATACTTTTTTTTTTATGACAGGCGGCAAACGAGCAGACGGATTGCCTGGTGGTAAGCAATTACCGTCGCCCATGGGCACCCGTAACACCAGGGGAGTCACAAGCGCGTTGCCTGCCTTTAAGGGGGGTTGGAGCTCTAGGAACCTTACTCACCATCAGGAACACAACACTACATACCTGAAAGGTAGCAGTACTATTATGGCTGCCCGAGATTCAAGCGTGATGGTACTGCTGTGCCCTATCTCTCATTGTTGGACGTCGTTTAAGGACATACCCGGGTCCAAATTGATAAATTTCGACGGGTTCCGTTGTGTTCGGGTGGCCCAATTGGTTAAGATCAGCCGCGATAGCCGGAGATGCGGGTTCGAATCCCGTCTCGAACGCCGGAGGTCCTCGTCGCTTTTTTTCTTATGTATATGTCATCTAATTCACCCTGATGGTATAGTTTAACAATTAAGATCAGCGTATTTAGACAAACTCTTGGAATGCAAAAATTGTACTATTAAATACACTTCCATATTATTACTTAAAATAGGTGCAAAGGTTGTCCGTCGCTATTCAATGTGGTAACGCGGTTAGTTTAATGGGTACCTTTGACTCGAGAGGGACTATTTGATTAGGCTTAAGTTAGTCTTAAGTTAGCCTGTAAAATGTCTTTTGACATGAATAAATAAACTTGTAATATTATAATATTGTCTTCGGTTGCCGCGATAATTACTCATGAAATAAAACAACTAAAACATTAAAATAGTATTAAGTAATTAAATCATTATACAAATGTCAATTTGATTTAAACAGAGCTTAGTAAAAAATAATAGAACATTTTCATTATCAAATAAAATTAATTACAATTAGATATAATATGTCAAAGCGAATAAAATTTAATTACAAATAATTATATCATTGTAACGATCGCAATATGCAATCTATTAAAATAATAACTGTTATTAATGAAAATAAATTATTCATAATTGAAGATCAAATATTCTTTGACGGTATAGTATAATTGTTTGACAAGGGGCTAAAGTAAGCCATACCACCACGACATGGTTTGTTCGAGGGGTAATATGGCGTTTAGACCCGAGTTATGCACTCTACTTTTCACTTCGATTGCGAGAAAATAAAAAATACATTTTAACAATACACAAATACAATTCGCCCGCAATGAATTCTGAGTCAAAAATGTTGAATTTGGCGGTCTTTGTATTTTATTCGCTGCTTTGATACAGATAGGATATATTTACGCCGTGAATAAATGCCATAGACAACGTATAATTAAGACAGAGTTAGCCAACGATTTAAAGTTTTTTTTAATGCTTGTGAAGTAGGAACTAAAAAGCACCTATTGCTTTGAGAATTTATACATACATTTTTTAGTAAAGGTTGCACAGAAACAGCTTTTTTTTTTTTTTTTTATAAACTCGGACAGCGTAGCGACCACTCTTTAGGGACCAGTTAGAAAACCAGCGCTGGGCTGCATAGCTTGGCACATGCTGAAACTGGGACCCATTTGCCTATATTTAAGTTTGTTTTTTTTTGTGTTTTTAATGTTTATTCAAGTGATTGTTTCTTCTCTTTCGTTCTATTAATTGTAATTGTATATTTTCTATTTAAGGCAAATAAATAAAAGAAATTTGATTGCATTTCCTCATTGGGCGATTTTAATATTGCGGTATTCTGATTAGTTGATACTTTATGTATACAAAGTTTTTTGTAATGACCACACATTTTTAAACAGTATTTGCACCAAGAACGTTGCGATTAACTTCGATATGTGTCGTGATTGGTGGATTTAATAAGGTGAAGCGTTCTGGTTGGTCAATTTAAATTGTTTTGTATATCATAAATATGTATACATATTTTCCACAGAGGCTAAATGTACTACTTTAGTCCGCCTTGGCAAGCATAATATGACAAACTTTTAGAGCATGAGAAGTGAAAATATTTTTTTATACAAAGACGGTGGCAAACAAGCATACAGCCCGCCTGAAGGTTAGCAGTTACCGTACGTAGCCTATGGACGCCTGCAACTCCAAAGGATTCACATGCTCGTTGCCTACCCTTAAAGTTGTTGGGGCTCAGGGAACCTTATTCACCATCAGGAACATAGCACTACATGCCTGAAAGGTATCAGTGCTATTATGGCTGTGGTCATCTGTAAGGAGGAGGTTCTCCACACTCAAGCGTGATGGTACTTCGCTGTGCCCTACCACTCGTTGTTGGACGTAGTTTAAGGACATACCCGGGTCCAAACAAAATTTGTTTGTGGAGTGAAAGTTAAGCTGCAGCGTCCCTTAGAACGATGGAATGCGAGTGCGATCGCCAACCCGCCTCCCGAGCGTGGCGATTATGCCATTAATCACGTTGCGTTCTACTTACGTATTGCGTGACTGCGGAATGCGCACGCGTCGATCTTGACCGAGTGTGATACAATGATAATAATTAACCACGCAATTATTTATAACATTACCATCATTCATGGTTGTAAAACATATTTTACGCGAGCGTTGCGGGAGTTAAATTTTATTATACTCCACCGGGAATTACAGCTTTTTTGTAACATATGTCATACATACATACATACATTTCAGCCGTATGCCGTCCACTGCTGGACATAGGCCTCCCACAAATATGACTTGTATCATCTTGGGGGGTAGTTGCCATAGTCGCGACGCTTGGCAGGCAGGTTGGCGATCGCAGTAGCTGTTGGGGTTCGACGGACACTGCTGCCCGTCCGTAGGATTTTGTCCCTTTGTCGCCTCTTACGACACCCGCGGGAGGAGATGGGGTGGTGCTATTCTAGTCAGCCGGATCACACGGCATAACATATGTCACTTGATTATAATTATTAATTAATAATGTTATTATCATCAGCTATGGATATCCCACTGCTGGGCAAAGGCCTCCCCTCTTGATTTCCACTCTTCCCTATTATACTAGGACAGGACCTCCCCGAAAAATGGCTTGAATCATCTTTGGGGGTAGTTGTCATAGTCGGCACGCTTGGCAGGCGGTTTGGCGACCCCGTCATCTGTAGATTGGGTTTCGCCAGCCAGACAGGCAGAGTTACTTTCGCATTTATAATATTACTAGCTTTTCCTCGCGACTTCGTCGGCCAGCCACGCCCGTCTTTAAAGTATGGTTGCGGGATAAAAATTATCCTATGTCCTTTCTCGTATCTCAAACTCTCTCCATACCAAACTCCATTCCTATTGGTTCAGCAATTTAAGCGTGAGGAGGTAACATACAGAGTTACTTTCGCATTTATAATATTACTATTTTTTCCTTGCGACTTTGTCAGCCAGCCATGCCCGTCTTTAAAGTATGGTTGCGGGATAAAAATGATCCTACGAGACGATCCTAAAAATGATCCTCGTATGTCCTCGTAGCTCAAACTCTCTCCATACCAAATTTCATCCCAATTGTTTCAGCGGTTTAAGCGTGAAAAGGTAGCAGACAGACAGACAGACCGAGTTACATTCGCATTCATAATATTTCTATTTTTTCCTCGCGACTTCATCGGCCATCCATGCCCCGTCTTTAAAGTATGTAGGATAAAAATTATCCTATGTCCTTTTTTTTTATGACAAAGGTGGCAAACGAGCAGACGGATTGCCTGATGGTAAGCAATTACCGTCGCCCATAGGCACCCGTAACACCAGGGGAGACACAAGCGCGTTGCCGACCTATAAGGGGGGTTGGAGCTCTGGGAACCTTACTCACCATCAGGAACACAACACTACATACCTGAAAGGTAGCAGTGCTATTATGGCTGTGGTCTCCTGTCAGGAGGAGGTACTTCCCCAGTTGGGCTGCCCCAGATTCAAGCGTGATGGTCATCGCTGTGCCCTACCTCTCATTGTTGGACGTAGTTTAAGGACATACCCGGGTCCTTTCTCGTATCTCAAACTCTCTCCATACCAAACTCCATTCCGATTGGTTCAGCGGTTTAAGCGTGAAGAGGTAGCAGACAGAGTTACTTTAGTATTTATAATATTTGTATTCACTTCTATTTAAGGTAATCCGGAATGCAAGCCGATCTACATACGTAATTAATTATATTATCGCTAATTATAGAACGTAATTAAGTTAATTTGATAACTCTGATATTAAATCAACGATAAGAGCTATATCTATATATAAGGATGATGTTAATCCTTAATCTTATTCTATATGTGTCATAAGTTTATACATCATACATTTCAGCAGCAGTCCACTGCTGGACATAGGCCTCCCACAAATATGACTTGTATCATCTTGGGGGTAGTTGCCATAGTCGCCACGCTTGGCGACCGCAGTAGCTGTTGGGTTTCGACGGACGCTGCTGGCCGTCCGTAGGGTTTTTCCGTTTGTCGCCTCTTACGACACCCGCGGGAGGAGATGGGGTGCTATTCTAGTCAGCCGGCATCACACGGCGTAAATCATAATTATTAATTTGTATTATATAAAAATGTATACTTAAGAGACTGAGGATCCCACAGTCAAACTGTTTATGCAGTTTTGTGGGGCAATATTATAAAGAATATTGTTATTACTGTACCTAATAAAATAAATAAATAATAATAATAATACGATTCAGAAATGCATGCATGCAAACATGATTACTTGTTCCTTCATGGAAATTACATCCAAAATGAACTCTAAATAATAACGGAATCCCTTAATACGTCGCAAATACTAATCAGAAGGTCGTAAGTTTTTTTTTTATAATAACACAATTATATATTTTATATAACGTATACGAACGATAAATTAAAAAAAAATTGTTTAATACCAAGTAAATTCCTAAATTCGACATTACACATTAACTGAGACAGTTTATATACTTAAACATTATTTTAAGGTTGACAGGTAGAGACTGCCTCATGACATTAAATCCGCTTTTTGTACGGTAAGGTTTACTTATATGCAATTCAAGTTAAAATATTTTTTTTTCTCAGCAAAACTTATATTAATTTTTAGATGGTAAGAAGAATAAAAAAATTGCTTACAATTTGGTCACCCTACTTAATGTGACGTCTTTTCGCTTCTCATACTGCGTATGTTAAACGAAACAGGTTGACCATAATTTATAGTTACTTTAAAATATTTTGAATTGCAAAAAATAAGAAAAGATTAACGCTGTTCTGATCAAATAATACCGTAACCTAATATTAACCAGTTACTGAGTTAGAAAAACTGGTTCTGAATCACGACTCAGAAATCACCCTGTATTGTTATCAATTATTGCTCTAATTTAACTAATTGTGTTTTCTCAAATTGGGACTTGGGTATTGTCTTACTGCTAACAGAAACATACTGCGATCGCCAAACCGTCTACCACGCGTGGCGATTGTGGCAATAAATTCCCTGTAGCTGATAAGATAGAAAAGGATAGGCTAGTCATTATTAACGGTGGTACAAAGACTAAGCCTGCCGGCTGTGAAGCGTCCACCGTAGCCTACGGACGTAGTATTTGTTAAACCTCATTTACACTTGAAGGTGCTTTTGTGGGGTCATTATGCCGACTTGATCTTTATATATTGGTTTACCTTACGTGACCCTGCCTATGAAGCCGATGTTCCTGGGTTCAAATCCCAGTAAGGGCATTTATTTGTGTGATGAGCACAGATATTTGTTTCAGAGTCATGAGTGTTTTCTATGTATTTAAGTATTTGTCATCTTCCTCACATTGTTCAGACGTTTTTGACAACTAATCCCAGGATTTGGCGTAGGCACTGCCATCTGACCTTCCAACCCGGAGGGTAAACAAATCCTTATTGGGATTTGACGGTTTCCTCACGATGTTTTCCTTCACCGAAAAGTAACTGGTAAACATCAAATGATATTTCGTAAGTGAGTTGCGAAAAACTCATTGATACAAGCCGGGATTCGTACCTGCGACCTGCGGATTGCAAGTCGCACGCCCTTACCGCTAGGCTACCAGCGCTTCAGTTAAGTTTTTGTATATATATATGTCGTTGGCTGAGCCACAACACAAGCCTTCTTGAGCTTGCCGCGGGGCTCAGTCAATTTGTGTAAGGGTCCTGTAATACCTAGAAGGATAAAACCAATATGGAGTAGCCATTAACAGGCGTTCCCCTCTGCTAAAATTACTCGGCCGCCGGTCATAATTCTTGAACTTGTGTGAATGTAGTTTATGCTAGTGTTTGATAATTTTGTCGTGTGCGTGTGTAGCGACGCACGTAAAAAATGCATTAGTGTTAACATTATTTATGTATGTTACCTCACTCCCGCGCCGAAAACGGCAGAATTTTTCCGATAGAAATTAGTGCGTGTGTCGTCTCCATGTTGGTTATATCCTCCTAGTGTAATACTTATTTATTTATCATTAATAATACATTGACTTACAGTGTGGTAAGAATCCCGCGGGGTACCCGTACTTAGGTCGGGGAATCGAATCTGCCTCCACCGCAACTGATATAGCCAATATCAAGGCTAGAAGTAACATGATTCTGAAAAAAAAAAAAAGTTTAATTAAATAATAACTAAGGAATTAAGGATACCGATTGGATCAGACTTTTTTGACATATAAATATTTGTAACTGGTGACCGAAGAGCTGACGGCTTCCTCGAACAACGTATCAGCATTGCGATACAACGCGGAAATGCCGCCATCATCCTTGGTAGTTATCATAATAGGATTGTAATTTCTGTAAATAAATATTACAGAACATTCTTACACAAATTGACTGAGCCCCACTGTAAGCTCCGGAGGGCTTGTGTTGTGGCTCAGCCAATGATATTAATACTAATATTATAAATGCGAAAGTAACTCTGTCTGTTACCTCTTCACAATTAAACCGCTGAACCAATTGGGGTGAAATTTGGTATGGAGAGAGTTTGAACTACGAGAAAGGACATAAGATATTTTTGATCCCGCAACCAAGTCGCAGGCAAAAACCGGGTCAGCAAGCTGAAGTGGCAATGAGCAGGCCACATTGCGCGCAGAGAAGATGGGAGATGGGGTCGAAAAGTGCTCGAGTGGAGACCACGGACTAGCAAGCCCAGCGTAGGACGTCCACCCACAAGATAGACAGACGACCTCATTAAGGTCACCGGAAGACGCTAGATGCATGTCGCTTCCAACCGGTACATGTTTAGGTCCAAGGGGGAGGCTTATAGCAATGGACATCTTATGGCTGAGATAATGATGATGAACCCATAAAAGCCACTAAGCCAGACCCTGTCGTCAATGTGCATGTCAAAAGCAATACCCAATTTACAAATTAAATTGTCTTTTGACAAAAGGCACAAACAGAAGAGCCTTTACCTTTGCCTGAACGCGACACATATAATGATCATTATTTCGATACAGAACTATTACATTACTGAATTGCAAACAGATATTAAATTTTAAATGATATTAGCAATAAATTGAACATTAACACGGCTCTACTCACGTTTATTTAGTCACTCGCGCGACATGTTTCGGAGAACATACCGCCAGCATGGAAGCCTGCCATCTATGGCAAACATCAAAACCTTAGGGAGTGTTGTAACAGTTTAGTGGACACAGTGAGTTCGGTGTGTTTAGAGTCGTTGTTGGTGGACGAATCGAACCCGCAGTCTACCATTACAGCGGCTCCGGTGTCGGACCGCCCTCAACCGGTTTTGACATCAAGAGCGGCGCGAGCAGCGCGGCGCGCGTTAGTGCGCGACGGGCCGGCGACGCGATCGCCGAATCGAACGGAAACTCAGCACTCTTAGTGCTTGATAATGGAGGCCTATGTTCTCCGAAACATGTCGCGCGAGTGACTAAATAAACATGAGTAGAGCCGTGTTAATGTTCAATTTATCAGATATGTCTCACGAAAGTTTAAATACAGATGTTAGCAATGCACTGACCAGAATTTAGATAATATCGACTTTCCCTGTGTAATGCTCTGTACCCTTACCATGAGTTGTGACATTGAGGTTTTCGATAACGAGTATCGAGTTTACTATCTGCGCATCTCGCTTGTACTATTTTAGTGGGATCGAGATGCACAGATAGTAAACTCGATACTCGTTATCGAAAACCTCAAAGTCACAACTCATGGTTTTTTTTATGACAAAAGGTGGCAAACGAGCAGACGGATTGCCTGATGGTAAGCAATTACCGTCGCCCATGGGCACCCGCAACACCAGGTCGTGAAAAAAAAAACTACTCGAATAAGTTTTATTAAGAAACTAAATAATGTCATCTTGGAGAGAGTTGTCATAGTCGCTTGGCAACTTGACTGTCACCAACCCGCCTACGACGGTTGGTTTTTGTTGGTTTGTTTACCATGTCTGCTACATAGGTATCGACTTTGCAATATTCCTGTTGCTGAAATAGTAATTAATTATGACAATTGCTATTAATTAATATTAAACCAATTAATTAATTGCCCTGTGGTGCCGTCTGAGAATAGCACCACCCCGTCTCCCGCGGGTGTCGTAAGAGACAAAGGGAAAACATTGACAGATAGACAGCAGCGTCCGTCAAAACACAATCTACAGCTACTGCTGTTGTCAACCCGCCTGCCAAGCGTGGCGACTATGGCAACTACCCCCAAGATGATACAAGGCATATTTGGGGGAGGCTTATGTACAGCACTGGAGGACTTACGAAAATGATGATGATGAATTAATTTGACAGGAGCTTACTGCGAACATTTCCTTTACTCCAATAAAGGCGTAGTTATATAGTTGAGGGATCGCCAACCCGCCTGCCAAGCGGAGAGCCAGCCTGCGATTATGGCATTAAACATCATCAGAGATCGCTTGCTGTGGCGACCTATGGGGAAGGTATGTCAAGACAAGTAGGTTGCATGTACGTTACAGCAACTTAAGCATAATCCATGAATGTTAATTTAATTTATCTACGTACAGTCAGCAGCAGAAGTAGCTAAGCATTTGAGGTGTTCAAAATGAGGTCAACACATCTCTATTGTCAAGAGAATAAGAGCGCGTGTAGGTCATTTTGAACACTTCAAACGCTTAGCAACTTTTGCTGCTGACTGTACATATCATTAGTGCTCTAAAATGCGTCCAGAAACCGTAGGCAATGACCAGCATTACCAACCATCAGAAATTAATGGAGATGTAATTAAGAACAAATCAAATACTTTTTTATGAAATATTTTGATTTGCTTCGATTTTTAAGTAGTAATACTACTATATAAATTAAAAATTGAACAGATGACATATACTTAAGAAAAAGCGAGGCGTTCGAGATTCGTGTGATATTATTATGAAACCCACGCTCTTGTTGTAATGCCCTTCATTAGGCACAGATACATAAACTACTGTTATGTCAATTAATAAATACCATACCAGTATACAGAGTGATTCAGGAGACGTGAACATAACCAAAGGAATCGTTTTAAAATAAACTTGTATTATCTTTTTTTAATAGGTTAGTCTTTATTTACAATATTATTATGAAAACTACGAGTACTTAACTTATTATTCCATTAAATCTAAAAAAGGCCCTTGATGCATTGTATTAAGGATGCTGGCGGCTCATAATACGAGTAAGCTATATAATATAATAGACGACCGGTCTGGCCCAGTGGGTAGTGACCCTACATATGAAGCCGATGGTCCTGGGTTCGAATCCTAGGGCATTTATTTGTGTGATGAGCACAGATATTTGTTTGAGTCATGGGTGTTTTCTATGTATTTACGTATTTATATTTACCGTAGGACTAGGTCGATTTGTGTAAGTTGGTCTCGAAATATTTATTTTAAATATTTATAATAAGCTACTGTTTCTTAACAGTCTTGGGTTGTTTTTCCACCAGAGCTATGCTGAGCTACGTTTATATACATATAACACATAGATTCGTAGCAGAGCTTTTTTAGATTGAATGTAGTAGTTAAGTACTCCTAGTTATTATAATATTGTAAATAAACATTTGATTACACAGTATCATATACTGAATCTGTGGGCCTGTACACATTTACAGAATCACCCTTTTTAAACACAAAATTATCGTAAGATTCAAACATATTGTACAAACAAAAAGGGTGTAAAGAGGTTTTTACGGGGTCGGCAACGCGTGAATGATGCCTCGGTATTGTAAACGTCCTTAGGCTGCGGTGACCGCCTACCATCAAGCGGGCCGCATGCTTGTTTGCCACCTTTGTGGTATTAATAAAAAAATTGTATACATTTCGAGCAATATTCGAACTGGAAATCGTGAGTTTATAATTACATCCTCATACATTTCAGCCGTATGCAGCCTATTGCTGGACATAGGCCTCCGCCTCCCACAAATATGCCATATATCATCTTGGGGGTAGTTGCCATAGTCGCCACGCTTGGCAGGCGGGTTGGCGACCGCAGTAGCTGTAGATTGGGTTTCGACGGACGCTGCTGCCTGTAGGATTTTTCCCTTTGTCGCCTCTTACCACACCCGCGGGAGACGGGATTGTGCTATTCTAGGCAGCCGGCATCGCACGGCATAAGTGAGTTACCCTGACAATGAATATGTCAGAATCACCCTGTATAGTTTCATTAATTATTAAATTATTACCAAGTTTTCCTCTATAATTTATTATTTAAAAGCCAGTTAAATACATTATTATATTATCGACATTGAGAGTTGAATAGTTGATGCAAATGATATAATAAACATTTGCATAATAAAGTGCTTAGTATAAAAATAGTATTTTAATACAGGTGCTTAATACATGCACTTTTATGAGCTGTCGATTTTGCGCACTAGTGATTTTCACTTTTCCATTATTTAATGCTTTTTCCTACTGCTAGCACACTTTCGTGCTCTGTGCTCTGTTCGACGTTTTTTCGGCGTACCCTTAAAAAAATGCGGCGATTCCGCAGCGTATACGCGGCGTGAAACGTTACCCAAAGGGCAACGGAGAGAGCTATGTTGGGACTCTCTGGGAGTCTCTCTAAATTTCGAACGATTGTCTCTGTCACTCTCATGACACCTTAATTGGGAAAAGAGAAAGATGCCCGAAATTTACGAATATCGTTTTTGGCAGTAGCGGCTCAGTTTCACTTCAAACGGAACTAATCGTTTTTAAATAAGAAAAACATTTTTATTCCCCTTTTATTTGTTATATTGAAATTTTAAATTAGTTTATTATGTAATATTATATTTTGTTTACTAATGTAATATACCGGGTGCGGCCTGTAATAGGAGCAAAAATTTTAGGGATCGCTTCTACACCACGAACGTAACAACATTTGTTCTACAACTTAAAATAATTGGGTAATTTATTACTTGTGATTTTTTCGAACAAACTAAATAGTATTTTCAATGAACAGCATCCAATAGTCTAGTTGACGTTTACTGTCAGCCTACAAACTTCATAGTTTTCGCAATACATTGCTTTCTTGGCAAATCTTTTTATAAATATTTATTAAACTATTAGTTATTTTCAAAAGTCGTAGAACAAATGTTGCTACGTTTGTGGTGTAGAAATGATGACTACCTAAATAGTTTCAGAAATAATCGCTTAGGAAGTCAAAATAAATGTGTGTTTCTTTAATTATTTTAACCTTCTTTTTAATTGTTGTAGAATATAAATATACGTTTTAGCAAGGATTCAAAAGTAAGATCTTATATATTGAATTTAATTTGATTTAAAATTTATGTAATTTGTATGTTATATACATCGTTGGCTGAGTACCCACAACACAAGTATTCTTGAGCTTACCGCAGGGCTCAGTTAATTTGTGTTAGGATGTCCTGTACTTGTAATATTTATTAATTATTTATCATCATATAAATTTATGATAAAGATTTTCCTCGTGACTTCATCGGCCAGCCAGTCTATAAAGTATGGTTGAGGGATAAAACTTATCCTATGTTCTCGTAGCTCAAACTCTCTCCATATTTTTACAGCGGTTTAAGCGTGAAGAGGTAACAGACAGACAGAGTTACTTTCGCATTTATAATAGTCTGGAAGTATGGATGTAGATGTAAAATTACCTTTTTTGTATTTAAACTTACATGAGACATATTTAATAATTAATGATTAATACGGTACTACTCACGTTTTGAGTGCGCGACGGGCCGGTGACGCGAGCGGCGAACCGATCGGACACTCAGCACTCTTAGTGCTTGAAAATGGAGGCCTATGTTCCCCGAAACATGTCGCGCGAGTTACGAAATAAACGTGAGTAGTACCGTATTAATCATTAATTGTAAAATTACCTACTTACAAAAATGCTAGTTATGCGTGCGTCCCTAGAATGGTCGTCGACAACTGCGCTGAATAATACGATTAGTGAGCCATCATTATAACTAATCATTTCCTTGCTAATTTACTAAGCTTAAAATAGTACTGTCCGTGTGTCTGTACATTTCTGTTCACTTCTCATTGTCTGTCGCATTTACTACGGAGATTGTTCTGAGGAATTATTCGGATTAATCCCTGCCTCCTTCCGCCATCGTTACGCGGCAACATTTCCACCCCCACCACCTGGATAGTTGGACACGGGTATGTCCTTAAACTAAGTCCAACAATGAGAGGTAGGGCACAGCGATGACCATCACGCTTGAATCTGGAGCAGCCCAACTGGGGAAGTACCTCCTCCTTACAGAAGACCACAGCCATAATAGCACTGCCACCTATCAGGTATGTAGTCTTGTGTTCCTGATGGTGAGTAAGGTTCCCAGAGCTCCAACTGTCCTTAAAGGCTGGCAACGCGCTTGTGACTCCCCTGGTGTTACGAGTGCCCATGGGCGATGGTAATTGCTTAACACCAGGCAATCCGTCTGCTCGTTTGCCGCCTATGTCATAAAAAAAAAACTGTGTGTTTCTCTAGAAACTTCCTGCCTCGCGTCAAAACAGTAGAAAAGTACAAAAGTCCAGTCAAAAGTCAAAACAGTACCAAAGTTATACATACCTACTTATTATTATTGTAATCCTCCTCTAGATTTAAGATAAATATTGTTGCATGTTAGACATTAACTTGTCTTATGTAATGCAGTTAGCACGCTTAGTTTAGCTGTTAGTGCTAATTGATAAAAAAAACTGTGGAGTGATTTGCCGTCAGCGATATTTCCGGAACGATACGACCCTCATACCTTCAAGAAAGGAGCGTACTCCTATCTTAAAGGCCGGCAACGAGCTTGTGACTCCCCTGGTTGCGGGTGCCCATGGGCGACGGTAATTGCTTACCATCAGGCGATCCATCTGTTCGTTTGGCAAGATGTGGTTTTACTTTTAATGCCAATTTTAATTAAGCAATGTTTTTATACTTCTTCTTTCTCTTACCCCAGGTTACGAGGGTCTACACAACATATTTTCATCTTCTATTCCCCTCTATCTTTCGTCACCTCAGCACTACTTTCCTTTTCAAATCTTCTCTCACACAATCCATTCACCGTTTCTTTGGCGTTTTTAATACTACGGCAACATCAAGCCCGTCTGATAGTAAACTTCTTTTTTTTTATGACATAAGGTGGCAAACGAGCAGACGGATTGCCTGATGGTAAGCATTTACCGTCGCCCATGGGCACCCGCAACACCAGGGGAGTCACAAGCGCGTTGCCGACCTTTAAGGGGGGTTGGAGCTCTGGAAACCTTACTCACCATCAGGAACACAACACTACATACCTGAAAGGTAGCAGTGCTATTATGGCTGTGGTCTTCTGTAAGGAGGAGGTACTTCCCCAGTTGGACTTCTCCATACTCAAGCGTGATGGTCATCGCTGTGCCCTACCTCTCATTGTCGGACGTAGTTTAAGGACATACCCGGGTCCAAAACACACAGTCCCTATAAGCCCCTCCATAGACAACTCCAAACGAATCGCATACACGTCACCTACCCTTTAAGGCTCAGAGCCCTGAGTGTAAGTTTTTAACGTAACTTTACATCGCGAACGCTCGCGTTTCCCATATAAATAACATTATTACTTACGCGTTCGTAAACGTTTTTTACGTCAAAAGAAACTTACAATATAGCCTCTGAACTCTCTGGGGACTCTACTCCCTAACAGAAACACAACAGTATAACCAGGGATTATTTGTCTGTGGTTTTCGGTAAGAATGTACTTTCCCAGTAGGAATTTGCTCCAGATTTGTACCACAAACCTTCTTGAGCTTACCGTGGGGCTCAGTCAATTTGTGTAAGCATGTCCTGAAGCACCCTGGGAGTCAAGCTGAGGGACAGACAAAGAAGCGTCGACATAAGGACGATAACTAAAATTATCGACGCGGTACAACATGGCCAGAGGCTGAAATGGAAATGGGCAGGGCACGTTGCCCGGACAACCGACAAAAGGTGAACAAAACGCCACAAAATGGAAAGATCCACGCGGTAAAAGAACGCCGGGACGACAACCGAAGGATCGCTGGATTCACGACATCCGAAAATTCGCTGGAGACGAATGGGAGGAAGCGGCGAAAAACAGGAAAGAATGGAGACAGTTGGAGGAGGCCTATACCCGTGATGGCGGGTGGGGACTCGCCACAAACATGCCCTACGCGTCTGAGGGGAGGGCTCAGTAACCCTCCCCTTCAGTAAGCGCTGCTAAATAGGGGGCGACCGGGGTGATGTCGTGGCAGCATGCTAAAAGCAACCCCGTGACATCCCCCACTGAACGGTCAGGCGAGTACGCCCGGAGTGTTTTAGTGGGTATACCCTTTCCCCTCCTTAATAGGAGAGGCTGGAAGGGCGAGTCCCACATACCCCCCGTAAGACCCTACCCCGGGGCTGGGGGATGCATAAATGAATTTCACTTCGTCAAAAATAAAAGGCCTATACCCGTGAGGGGCCATGCTTTAGTTTAGTTATATCTTCAGTGTATTTTTTTGTGTATAAGGCATGGAAATAAAG
This sequence comes from Grapholita molesta, assembly GCA_022674325.2. Lineage (NCBI taxonomy): Eukaryota > Metazoa > Arthropoda > Insecta > Lepidoptera > Tortricidae > Grapholita > Grapholita molesta. The sequence goes on along the minus strand of CP053141.2, from coordinate 651,448 downwards.
GCTTTTTTTATGTCCTCTAACATTTTTTATAAGCATATCCGGGAGGCATGATTGCCGCTTAATCACACCATCAATGGTCATCAATAGGAACTACAGTTGATTGGAATGTAATCGCACATCGCGTTGCAATTACTATAATGGAGATTTTTACCCGATAGCCATTTATTTGACGACCGGTCTGGCCTAGTGACCATGCCTATGAAGCCGATGGTCCTGGGTTTGAATTCCAGTCAGTTTATTTGTGTGGTGAGCACAGATATTTGTTCCTGAGTCATGGGTGTTTTCTATGTATTGAAGTATTTATATGTCTATTATATATATCGTCGTCTAGTACCTACAACACAAGCCTTACTCAGCTTACCGTAGACATGTTCAGTACACATATATGTGACATTATCTAGTAAAAACCTTTTTGTTGATGGCGCTTACGTCGAACCGCGTTGCGTTTGTATTGCGGCATCTTGAACAACGGCGTAAGCGCCATCGACAATAAGGTCCCTTATCATAGATAATGTCACATATAGCTAGCATGTCGAATTGAATACTATAAAAAACTACTAAAAATTTGAATGTAAGTCGACTTTGACCGAGTTCTTGAAATTTGACACGCGTGACAATATACCATTTCGGTCTAAATCACTTTAGTAAACGAATGTTGGCTACTGGCCTAGTGTGAACTGTAAGTAAGAATAAATCAATTTTTTTTATGAAATACTTTGATTTGCTTTGATGTTATTTGTAATAGAACTATATAAATTAAAATTTGAAATAGATACATAATAAAAATCCTGTCTCGGACACCAGAGGTCTCCATCGCTTTTTCTTAAATACCGGGTGTGGCCTGTAATAGGAGCATTAACTTTAGGCATCATCTCTACACCACAAACGTAGCAACATTTGCTAAACAACTTTAGAAAATAACTTATAGTTTACTAAATATTCATAAAAAAAGATTTTCCAAGCAAGGAATGTTTTGCGAAAACTAGGAAGTTTGTAAGCTGACAGTAAACGTCAACGAGACTATTGGATGCCGTTCATTGAAAATACTATTTAGTTTGTTCGACAAAATCCAAAGTCAGAAATTACACATTTTTTTAAAGTTGTAGAACAAATGTTGCTACGTTCGTGGTGCAGAAGCGATCCCTAAAATTAGCGCTCCTATTACAGGCCACACCCGGTATATGTCATCAAAATACTTTTTATTATGCAGAAACGTCTCCTAGCCAATATCTTCTTTCTATATTTAAATCGGAAGGAAAATAGAAATAAAATTTTCACTGCACCCACCCATAACCACTGGATTACTAGCCCAGTGCACTACCAGTTGTGCGTATCCATGGGCGATGGTAATTGCTTACCGACAATCCGACTGCTAGTTTGACACCTTTGTCATTAAAAAAAAATTTACGTCAACCAGACGCTTCGCGAATTCTGCAAAAAGTTTGTGCGCGCTGGGACCCCATGGACCTAGCGTCTCTACGCCAAACGGTACAAAATGGTATTCTCTGCCCAGGCTCTTACATTTGTTACATTTATAAATTTCATACATATATTTGAAATAAATAAAAAAAAGTGCCTCCAATTAACTTAACGTGAAAAACGTAAAATCATGTCAGCTTTGTGGATAATTGAGTAACCTTACCATGAGTTGTGACATTGAGGTTTTCGATAACGAGTATCGAGTTTACTATCTGTGCATCTCGCTTGTACTATTAGTGCAAACCTCGTTATCGAAAACCTCAAAGTCACAACTCATGGTATGGCCATTTATTTGACGACCGGTCTGCCCTAGTGGGTAGTGACCCTGCCTTTGAAGCCGATGGTCCTGGGTTCGATTCCCAGTCGGGGCATTTATTTGTGTGATGAGCAACAGATATTTGTTCCTGAGTCATGGGTGTTTTCTATTTATTTAAGTATTTATATATATCTATCTATTATATATATCGTCGTCTAGTACCTACAACACAAGCCTTACTGAGCTTACCGTAGGACTAGGTCGATTTGTATAAGTTTGTCCCGAAATATTTATTTATATTTATATTTGGACCCCCGGGTATGTCCTTAAACTACGTCCAACAATGAGAGGTAGGGCACAGCGAAGTACCATCATGCTCGAGTCTGGAGAAGCCTAACTGGGGAAGTACCTCCTCCTTACAGAAGACCACAGCCATAATAGCACTGCTACCTTTCAGGTATGTAGTGTTGTGTTCCTGATGGTGAGTAAGGTTCCCAGAGCTCCAACCCCCTTTAAAGGTTGGCAACGCGCTTGTGACTCCCCTGGTGTTGCGGGTGCCCATGGGTGACGGTAATTGCTTACCATCAGGCAATCGTTTGCCACCTTTTGTCATAAAAAAAAAATATAATATTTATTTATGGTAAGGGTAAAGCATGAACTCTGTATGGAAATTCAGTGTTTTTTACTTTTGGATTTTACTTTCGCATTGTTAAACTGCTTAAAGTTTATAAAACGAGCATCAAATCTAAGTATTTATAGTTTAAAACTTAATTATCGTCACAAAACGGACACAATTATAACTTTTCTAAAAGTCACACAAAATGGAGACATATTTTATTGAAATAAATAAATAAATATTTCGGGACAATCTTACACAAATCGACCTAGTCCTACGGTAAGCTCAGTAAGGCTTGTGTTGTAGGTACTAGACGACGATATATATAATAGATAGATACATATAAATACTTAAATACATAGAAAACACCCATGACTCAGGAAGAAATATCTGTGCTCATCACAACATTGAAAACTCCTATTTATCGTTTTTATAAATCTTGAATAGTTTAATCATTTGAATAGCTAATTTATTTTAAATTTACAAATAGTTATAAATAACTTAGGTATAATTTGGATATTCTAGAATGATTCGGGAGAAATTATATAAATTGCCATCATTATATTAATGATGTTTAATGATAATGATAGTTCCAGATCATCATTATATTTAGCTAAATGTAGTTTCCTGATAATGTTTCCTAAAATAATATAACACAACTTTTGTATATTATTTTTTATTATGCAGAAACGTCTGCTAGCGCACACGTCACCCATGATGACGTATACCACGAAGGATAAGATAGAAAAATTTGACAAGTCTAAGCGGTACTCGGATAGCACAATTGGAAGTGCACTGGGCTAGTGATCCAGTGGTTGTGGGTTCGAGTCCCGCTCCGAGTCAAATTTTTATATTTTTCTTTTGATTTAAATATCGAAAACTTTTGTATAGTCAAGATTAATATCAATACGGAAAAACTTCCAAAATATGTTATTGACGACCGCTGTGGCCTAGTGGGTAGTGGCCCTGCCTATGAAGCCGATGGTCCTGGTTTCAAATCCCAGTAAGGGCATTTATATGTGTGATGAACACAGATTCCTGAGTCTGTATATTCTATGTACTTAAGTATTTATAATGGTAACTGAAAAAAAATCTCCTTCATTTTATGTCTCCGGGATCTACCCCCATTTTTTTTTATTTTACCACGTTTTTGACTTGATAAATATATACTCCTATTATGCTTCTCGTTACGGAGTGAAACATGTCGAGCAATATTCGATTTATAAAACGTGAGTTACCCGCTTCTGTACAATTAATATAATTATATGAATAGTTTTGTGTCTAACAAAATTAATTTAAATTTCTTATTTACAAAAAAATACAATATTATAATAACTATGAGTGTTTTAATCTCACTCACTCTTATATCGATTAAGGACTATTTGACTCAATATTAAAATGTTTTATATTTTGACTCCTGGATTTGGTCGGGTTACTATAGGCAGCTAACTTTAGGCTGCTAACTTCACGCCGGTTGGGAGCGAGACAACTGTACCGAAACATTTATTGTTTATTATTTCTTTAAACTTATACCGCGACGAAAAAAAACAACTATTATTGGATGCCAATATTATTGGCATCCATCATTTATCATTCAAAAACATTAAATAAAAGATCATCCAACCAGCTAACAAAAAAACACTCGATTAGTAAGAAACAATCTATTATATAAAATTACTTTGCGCCCTCGTGAATATAATGGAACTTTGCTATCTGTTTTGAAAGAAAGAACTGTTGTTCTTTCCGAGCTAGTGCGGAGAAAATAATATTATCAATAGATATAATTTGATACAAGATAGTTTTGTGATAGGTCCATGGGGTCTCAGCGCGCACAAACTTTTTGCAGAAATCGCGAAGCGTCTGGTTGATGTAACTGGTGACCGAAGAGCTGGCTTCCTCGCACAACGTATCAGCATTGCGATACAACGAGGAAATGCCGTTAGCATCCTTGGTACAATGCCTTAAGGGCCTTTTTTAGATTTTATACTGTAACTAGTTAAGTACTTGTAGTTATCATAATACGAGTGTAATTTCTGTATACAAGATAAGTAATTACAATGTTACGGAAAGTTCCGTACGCGAATCCAATTCACGATTTAGTATGTTTTAGAAATTTTATTTATTGCCAATGAACTACGTTTCTACCCGGACTTGCCTAACTTGTTTGAGCCAGTGGGTCATACTAGACAAGTTAAAAAAAAACCATAATAAAACAAAACTACATAATAATTATTATATTATGTCATATAATACGAGTTTTATGCGGACGTGCATATACAGGATGGTTCGAGAGATGATTCCTAAAGATCCGGTTTGACAACTTACAAGCTTTTGTGCAGTGACGTTTGAAATATGGGTACTTACACTTTGTTGCGCTAAATTAGTACTTCAATGTATTAATAACATTTATATATTTATAAGCCTATATGTTATTCTAATGTATGAGTTATATTGATGTAAAGTTTAATTAAAACCCATTACGTAGTTTTGACGTGAAAGAGGAACATAAATACAAACCACCCTCATACCTTCTAGAAAAGAGCGTACTCCTATCTTAAAGGTCGGCAAAGCGCTTGTGACTCCCCTGCTGTTGCGAGTGCCCATGGGCGACGATAATTGCTGGCAATCCAACTGCTGGTTTACCACCTTTGTCATTAAGATAAACATCCATACAAACTGTCGCGTTTATAATTTTTGTAAGTTTTTTTTTTTTTGTAGGATATCAATGTTTAATAATGTAATTAATTAAAATCTAGTGAGACGGTATGCTTGTATCATTTAACTATGATATGATTAAATGAAGCAATAAGTAAGGTGACGGCACCAGTAATGGACAAGGAACCAATCATGTAAATTAGTGCTTATTTCAAAGGAGTTAAGTGTTGTGCATTTGTTGGGACATATTCAACTTTATGATTTTTGAATTAAGAACTAAGTGTCCATCATTGGTGCCTGTCAGCTAAAAGTGTCCAACATTGGTGCCATTACCTTAACACTATTTATAAAATAGTGTTTTGTTCGCATCTCTTGAATCACTCTGTATGTTAAAATTTTTTTGCCAAAATTTTCCTCGTGGTAATGTTTCCCTAATGTCCCGACGTGATTTTTCAAGTTGTTAAAGCGTTTATTTTATTTATTCTTTAAAGAAATGGTTGAGGTAAACAGGCGGACTTAATACCGTGAGACATTTTTGCCAGTTAACCTAAAGGTCGACTTCACTGCCAACAACCTTGAAATTGATGAGTACACCTAGACATTTTTCTAGCAGGAACATTGGCTTAGTGCTTGCCACAATAAAAATATCGACAATCCTGTTATCGATACTTATCGATAACATACTACTTCAACGACAAGACGTACTTGCAACCACAGATTTATATCGGTTACCTACCAAGGAGCCGCGTGCCACCGATCTAACGAATTGAACGTATTCCGTACACTTTTGACCCAATTTATATTTATAATTATTTCTTGAAGTATGTAAAATGTAAATAACTTTTCCTAACTAGTACGTAAAAAGTGCTTTCGCACGCTTTTTGCGTAAATTTCACTTTTTTTTTTTATGACATAGGCGGCAAACGAGCAGACGGATTGCCTGGTGGTAAGCAATTACCGTCGCCCATGGGCACCCGTAACACCAGAGGAGTCACAAGCGCGTTGCCGGCCTTTAAGGGAGGTTGGAGCTCTGGGAACCTTACTCACCATCAGGAACACAACACTGCATACCTGAAAGGTAGCAGTGCTATTATGGCTGTGGTCTTCAGTAAGGAGGAGGTATTCAAGCGTGATGGTCATCGCTGTGCCCTACCTCTCATTGTTAAAGGCACTCACTTTTTAAGGCATTTGCTATGAAAAATTAGGTTCGATACACGTGTAAAAACTTCTTTAAGACTCGGGTGATTGTCACCCTCGTTTCACTCGGGCTCCAACTTTCACCCTCGACGAAAAAAAATTTTTTTTCACTAGTATCGAAATGTACTATTAAAGTTTTGTTATTATCTATTTTTTAACGCACCCTTATACCCTACATTTGCCATTGTATTACCTGTTTGACATTGCAGTGGTACTTATGGATAACAGGGCTGTCCATGTTTTTATTTTGCCAACCTTCTACACTAATATTATAAAGGCGAAAGTTTGTGAGTGTGTGTGTTTGTTACTTTTTCACGTCTAAACGGCTGGAGCGATTTTAATAAAATTTGGTATGGAGTTAGCTGACATCCTGCATTAACACATAGGCTACGTTTTACTGCGGGAAAATAACTGCGGGACACAGCACAGCTAGTTTACAATAAATCGTTCGTGCTAGAAATATATCTAGTTGTATTGATAAGTGAAGCAAGAAAACTTGTTAATACTGATTATATTTCTAGTTTGTTCTGATACACAATTGTACAAAATCGGTAATTAAGGATTTTAACATAACCTTTTCATCTCAGAAACTTGACTTGAAAACTTGTAAGTGCTACTTTCCTCCCTCCAAGGAGAAAAGAAAGGCTTTCGTCACTCCAGGGAGTTATAGTTCAAGAGTCACAATTCACAACCCAAAAAAATATGAAAATGATTATGAACTAAACTTGATCGAATTAAACTTTTTTGACTTCGGGATCGAAAACTACGAACCTACACTAAGCAAAGATTTCCTAGCTAGTCAGATGAAACACCTGCAATTTTTTTATTCCCAACAACCAAAGATATATATCCAAAAAATATTCACGTGATTGTTATCAGGCACTTCCCATGCGCCGGCACGTATATCGGAAAACGTAATACCGTAAACGGTATCATACACGGCTCAGATTCACGTCACATTCTCAGGGTTCCGTAGTCGACTCGATACCAACTCTATCCCTAAACCGCGAGCAGACAGTTTATAGACAAAATCGAATTTCACACGTTCTACAGTGTGTAAATCTTATACGGGCAAATCTCTTAACAGAGGGTAGAGTAGGACATAAGAAATATATTTTTCCCCTCACTAGCTCGTAAAGCGCTTGTTTATCCTTTAATACGAGAGGGTAAAAACGCATTTTATCCACTAGTGATTAAAGTAAGTTGACTTCTCATAGCTCTTATTGCTATGGTTTTAAAGTCTAAATTCGCGAAGTACAGCTCACTTGTCCCCGCGGCGGCGGCGGGCGCGGGCGAGCCTCGCTAACGCACCGAGTAGAAAATCGATTAGAACATTCGAAAATCGTACTGGCCACCACAAGCTAACCAAGCTAAAGTCACCTTTTGTAAAAATGTTGAATGTATCTAAACGCAAAGAAAAAGTCAATGCGATTTCAAAACGTTTTTCTGCATGTTTCACTGTCCTCGATGTAGTGAGGGGAAAAGTTTTGTGTTACACACGGGTGCAATTGTAATTTACTTCTCGTGTATTGAAACACTCGCTACGCTCAGGATTCTATTTTAAAACCACTCGCTTTGCTCGTGGATAGAATCCATTCGCTTGCTCGAGTTTCAATCCCACATTCACAGTTAAAATACAATTTTGCACCCTTGTATAACAAATAACTATAGATAACTTTCGCTTGGAAGTACAATTACAATTTTATCCATATAAAAAAAATCGGCCCGCAATGTAATGCAACACACTCGAGTTACACTCGTTGACAGTTAGTTTCAAAAGCTTATATCTCGTAATGTTCGCAGTACATTACTGCTCAGAAATTTTACAAAAATTAATTACATGTGTATAATAGGTATAATTAAAGAAAAACCTTTTGGTTAATCCTATGTCTGGTTTAATTCTTTGCCCGTATTAGACTTCTACACAGTATAACTATTCCAAGAATGCTAACCAAAGAGCAATACAGCATAAAAAGAGCGGGAAGTTGGATAGTGACAAATGACAGCCGACAGAACGTAATCATAGACACGGTAATATACATCATTTTTTCAACTGTCATTTACTTGCGTTTTTCCTTATGTTGGCAGCAATTATTTTAGTTTCGTTACTGTTAAATTCAGTTGTTTGTTAGGTTGGCAGTTTTGATTTTCGCTGTAAATTTAGTGTTTTATTATTATGTGTTAGATTCACAGGACACCTCTGTTAGCAGTTGCATTATATCACATAATAACTCTAGGGACTTTATGAAGTATAGACTAGATAGACTAAAGTAATTTCATAAGACATGTTTTTATATTCGCTCGCGGGACCATATACTTTACAGATAAAAGTACCGGAGTAAAAAATATGAAATAGTAAAGTGTCACAATCAGCCAGTACTTGGCGTATATAAATAAATTTATAAATAAAAAATATTTCGGTACAATCTTACACAAATCGACCTAGTCCTACGGTAAGCTCAGTAAGGCTTGTGTTTTAGGTACTAAACGACGATATATATAATAGATAGATACATATAAATACTTAAATACATAAAAAAATATCCATGACGCAGGAACAAATATGTTCTCGTCACACAAATAAATGCCCGGACTGAGATTTGAACACAGGACCATCGGCTTTATAGGCAGGGTCACTACCCACTAGGCCAGACCGGTATAATATTGATTCTACAGGAGTCTTTTGGGAGAGGCCTTTATCCAGCAGTGACTTCGGGCTCACGTGGACAAGAACAAAAAATAACTACATCGGCTCATAGTCCAAAACTCAATTTTTTTTTTTATGACAAAGGTGGCAAACGAGCAGACAGATTGCATATTGATAAGCAATTACCGTCGCCCATAGGCACCCGTAACACCAGGGGAGTCACAAGCGCGTTGCCGACCTTTAAGGGGGGTTGGAGCTCTGGGAACCTTACTCACCATAGGAACACAACACTACATACCTGAAAGGTGGCAGTGCTATTATGGCTGTGGTCTTCTGTAAGGAGGAGGTACTTCCCCAGTTGGGCTGCCCCAGATTCAAGCGTGATGGTCATCGCTGTGCCCTACCTCTCATTGCTGGACGTAGTTTAAGAACATACCCGGGTCCAAAAATGACAGAAAAACAAAATGAATACAACACAATTAGCCAAGATACAAAACGAACATAACCTAAACTTACCTATTATTTATCGTTTTACTCTTTTTTTTTATGATATAGGAGGCAAACTTGCAGACGGATTGCCTGTTGGTAAGCAACTACCGCCGCCCATGGACACTCGCAACACCAGAGGAGTCACAAGTACGTTGCCGGCCTTTAAGATCCCTATACGCTCTTTTCTTGAAGGTTTGGATGTCATATCATATATGTCATGTCACTCTTCCGAATCTGCACCCTTACCATGAGTTGTGACTTTGAGGTTTTCCATAACGAGTGTCCAGTTTACTATCTGTGCACCCCGTGCTTTTTTAGTGGGAACGAGATGCACAGATAGTAAACTCGATACTCGTTATCGAAAACCTCAATGTCACAACTCATGGCTTACCATGAGTCTGGGCTCAGTACCCTTAGGTACTGAGCCCAGAGTGTAAGTTTTTAACGTAACTTTACGTCACGAACGCATTTGGGTATCCCATATAAATAACATTATCACTTACGCGTTCGAGACGTTTTTTACGTCAAAAGTAACTTACACTAGAGCCTCTGAGTGTAAGTTTTTAACGTAATATTACTTTACCATCGCGTTAGTGTTTCCCACATAAATAACATTATCACTTAAGCGTTCGAGACGTTTTTTACGTCAAAAGAAATGTACACTAAAGACTGTTGACTTTTTTTATGTCACTACTTAATTAAAATTACAAACGTAATATATGACACGTGTTTTAATGCTCTAATTTGAATGACAAGCAATTTGCTGAATTGATTATGTAATACAACCTTTATATCACAAATCATCATATGATTTTATTCAATAAATCGACCTCTCAGATTAGCCAATCGAAAACATCTCATCAATTTTCGATCTTATTACCAACGGTGTAAGGAGAACGGAGTATAGATATTTTTGCGCTCAGCGTAGTGTTAACGCGATACACGAGGCGAGAAAAAAACATGAATTATTAAAACCTTGTTGTTGTTGCTCTGGGATTGATTGTTGTGAGAGAAATACCAATAGCGTGACTAATTATGACGCGATTTGCAATAAATCATCATCATCTTCCTCGCCTTTTCCGAGCCTGGGGTCCGCTTGGCAACTAATCCCAGGATTTGGTGTATTAACACGTTGGTGGACAGTAAATGACGTCATCTGTCATAGGCCATAGAAAACAAAAACATACGCGACGCCTATAGGCGTACTGTACGCCAAAGGGTTAACTAGTTTTACGAAAGCGACTGCCATCTGACCTTCCAACAGAGGGTAAACTAGGCCTTATTGGGATTAGTCCGGTTTCCTCGCGATGTTTTCCTTCACCGAATAGTGGCTGGTAAATATCAAACGATATTTCGTACATAAACGAAAAACTCATTGGTACGAGTTCGAACCTGCGACCTCTGGTTTGCAAGTCGCCCTTACCGCTAGGCTACCACCGCTCTTGCCATTTGCAATAAATATTTGTTTATTTATTTAAACTTAGCATATCAGATTGTCTGAGCCCCACGACAAGCTTAAAAATGCTTGTGTTGTGGACATAGGTGAAAAATTTAACTGAAGCACCATGTCTATGTAGTTGTGCAGAGAATCAATATGGAACTTACGTCAACATTTGAATATAGAACGCCGACATGCGTGTACACGTTACTACTACATAGGCCAGGTGCTTTAGCTAAGTTTTTTCACCTCTTAATCAGCCAAGGATATTTATACGAGTATATACAAATACTTAAATACATAGAAAACACCCATGACGCAGAAACAAATATCAGTGCTCATCACACAAATAAATGCCCTTGGGATTTGAACCCAGGACCATCGGCTTCATAGGCAGGGTCACTACCTATTAGGGCAGTCGTCAAAAATATCGCCTATAAAGCGCCATTCTCCCGCGGGTATCGTAGAAGGTGACAAAGATACATCGCTCCCTGTCAATGGGGGAGCCATATGCCCAGCTGTGGACGTTAACGATAGCTGTAAAACTAGACAATCTTAGCCCACATTACATTAAGAAAAAAAAATAGCATGATGCTTGAGTCTGGGGCACCCCAACTGGGGAAAGTACCTCCTTCTTACAGAAGACCACAGCCATAATAGCACTGCTACCTTTCAGGTATGTAGTGTTGTGTTCCTGGTGGTAAGGTTCCCAGAGCTCCAACCCCCCTTAAAGGCCGGCAACGTGCGTGTGACTCTCCTGGTGTTGTAATTGCTGACCACCAGTGCTCGTTTGCCGCCTATGTCATAAAAAAATAGATAAAATATCTTTAGTTTTCAATTTAGGCACATTACATGCACTTATGAACGTCAAAGAATAATCTACCACCGGTTCGAACCCTACACCTCTGACCCGAGAAGATACCGGCAAGAAACTACGGCGAGATTCAATAAGGTTACTTAATCAAGTAAACAAAGAAACACGTTTCATTAAATCTACCATTTAACGGTCAGTAAATATTAACATCAAACACGCGCCAGCCATTACGATCATCAGTATTAATAAACTTGTTTGAACAAGTGAGTGTTTAGGGACTTAAGTAGATTATAAACACTAGTGCACTATAACAGTGGCATTTCCTAGTCCACTGCTGGACATAGGCCTCCCACAAATATGACTTGTATCATCTTGGGGGTAGTTGCCATAGTCGCCACGCTTGGCACGTGTTGGCGACCGCAGTAGCTGTAGATTGGGTTTCGACGGACGCTGCTGCCCGTCCGTAGGATTTCCCTTTGTCGCCTCTTACGACACCCGCGGGAGATGGGGTGGTGCTATTCTAGTCAGCCGGCATCACACGGCATTTCCTAGTTGAGTATTATTAATAGTAGTTTTTGGTCATAGACATACTATTAAACTTTTTTTTAAACAAGACTGACCAGCGTTTGACCTCAGTCGCATCTGATGGTAAGTGACGACGAGGTCGAGGGTGTAGCACGCTGGTTCAGTAACAGCCTATTTACTCTTGCCTTGAAGAGAAACAAATTATATCTTTCCGGGAATACAGACGAAGGGAGCGAATTCCATTGCTTAGCAGTCCGCATTAGAAAGGAATCGCTTCGTGCGAATGAATGGAATATTTACAACGTAAGGATAAAACCGCTCCCCGGTGGTGGAACGGAGATGGCGGAATTAAATCGTGCAATTCCTGTGCACACTCTCCAAAATGTATCCTGTAAAACACAGACAAACTAGCCTGCGGTGCTCAAGGCTCTTACTTTTACTGACGATTATATAATTAACTAATTACGGGACGTAGTAAACTATAGCTGTACATACCTATCATTAACTAATGTAATGTAATGTAGCGGAAAATTTTGGGAGACTCTTTTCTATTTGTAGAATAGAAACAGCTGAGGATTCTAAGTAGAAATAAAGTCTGAATCTGGTAGAATATGGTTTTACGGGTTACTCTCATCTGGCAGTACATTTTGTGGCATTGGGAGGCAATAGCGGCGCTACAGCGAAAAACGATTCGTAACGGCTAGAGTAAAAGAGAAACATGCTCGAACTTCGATGTTCACTGTACTGAACCAGTAATAATCGCAAAAATACTTATATTTTCGCAGGTGTGCAATAATTTACGACCGGTCTGGCCTAGTGGGTAGTGACCCTGCCTATGAAGCCGATGGTCCTGGGTTCAAATCCCAGTCAGGGCAGTTATTTGTGTGATGAGCACAGATATTTGTTCCTGAGTCATGGGTGTTTTCTATGTATTTAACTATTTCTATTATATATATCGTCGTCCAGTACCTACAACACAAGCCTTACTAAGCTTACCGTAGGACTAGGTCGATTCGTGTAAGATTGTCCCGAAATATTTTTTTTTTTTTTTATATAAATGACCTACCTTATAAGGAAACCGTGACATAGCAAAATACTAAAGAATACTTTAATATATTAACAAGTTATATTTCCGCAAAGTGACGTATATACTTCAAGGTGATAAGTTGCAGAAAGAGAAAGTATCTTATGACGTTAATAAATATGTTAATATAGTTCGGATGCATGTTGTTGATAATTAAAAAAAAGGAAATAAAAATCGCGTGTAATTACATCGCACTAGACATGTTTCGGGTAAGCTCTGGTACCCATTTTCGAGGCGAGTCAGGACGCACCGCTCGGGGTGAGTGCGTCAGTTACTAAATACTAGAGCTTACCCGAAAAATGTCGCGTAGTGCGATATAATTACACGTGAGTTCATCCGTTTGTAACTAAATAGTAGGATCGACAATGTATAAAATTTCATCATCATCATCATGTCAGCCGCAAGACGTCCTGGCGACTGCTGGACATAGGCCTCCCCCAAAAAGACCCAAAAAGACCGGTCCAGCGCCTTCACCAGGTCGTGGGTCCACCTTATGGGAGGCCTACCTATGCTGCGTCTTATAGTTCGTGGTCGCCACTCCAGAACCTTTTCCCCTTATCGGCGATCGGTGCTACGCGCAATGTGCCCCGCCCACTGCCACTTGAGTTTGGCGATCCGGTTTAAAATTTACCAAAATCAAAATATTGAGAAAAATGATATAATTATTTAAGTATGAAAATGTAACACGTCAGGATTTGAACCCCTACCTTTGTGTCTCGCGGCTGAGGCCCTGACCTACTAGACCACCCGGTCTCAGCGGAACCCGTCGAAATTTTTAAACTACCTATATGTACCTAAATCTACGGTTTTTGGCTTGAAAAAAAAACAAAAAGCAAATCAAAATTTAACGACCGGTCTAGCCTAGTGGGTAGTGACTCTGCCTATGAAGCTGATGGTCCTGGATTCGATTCCCAGTCAGGGCATTTATTTGTGTGATGAGCGCAGATATTTGTTCCTGGGTCATGGGTGTTTTCTTTGTATTTAAGTATTTATATGTATCTATCTATTATATATGTCGTCGTCTAGTACCTACACACAAGCCTTACTGAGCTTACCGTAGGACTAGGTCGATTTGTGTCAGATTGTCCCGAAATATTTATTTATTATTATTTGTTTATTTAAAATAAACATCAAACTACATATTATTGACATTCAAACATTAATTATATTAATAGTAGTGCACTGGTAGCCAACCGGTAAGAGCGTGAGACTTGCAATCCAGAGGTCGCAGGTTCAAACCCTGGCTCGTACCAATGAGTTTTTCGGAACTTATGAACAAAATATCATTTGATATTTACCAGTCGCTTTTCGGTGAAGTAAACTACGTGAGAAAACCGGACTAATCCCAATAAGGCCTAGTGAACCCTCTGTGTTGGAAGGTCAGATGGCAGACGCTTTCGTAAAAGTAGTGCCTACGCCAAATCCTGGGATTAGTTGCCAAGCGGACCCCAGGCTCCCATGAGCCGTAGAAAAATGCCGGGACAACGCCAGGAAGATGATGGAGTATTTAGTAACTCACATTTTGAATTTGTCGTTCAGCCAACGTGAACGACTCAAGATTAAGCTCCTCGTTACGAAGCGAGACGTTTGACTTTAAAAACGTGTGTTACGAGTTTTAATACTATTTATACGAATTGAATATAACATTGTTATTGAATTGTATATGTTTATTCTGGTGTGTTTACTAATAAATGGCCGCTAAAGGTCGTTCCGGCAATGCAGCGAGTGTACTGGGCACCTTTGTGTCTTTTTTTTTTTTTTTTATGACATAAGGTGGCAAACGAGCAGACGGATTGCCTGATGGTAAGCAATTACCGTCGCCCATGGGCACCCGCAGCACCAGGGGAGTCACAAGCGCGTTGCCGACCTTTAAGGGGGGTTGGAGCTCTGGGAACCTTACTCACCATCAGGAACACAACACTACATACCTAAAAGGTAGCAGTGCTATTATGGCTGTGGTCTTCTGTTAGGAGGAGGTACTTCCCCAGTTGGGCTGCCCCAGATTCAAACGTGATGGTCATCGCTGTGCCCTACCTCTCATTGTTGGACGTAGTTTAAGGACATACCCGGGTCCAAAAACGGGCGTCTGGAGTGACGCGGGCCCATAGCCCACGCTATTTTAATAGTCTAGTTTTTGTTTGTAGAATTTCCTATATTTATTTGTATAATTTTAGTGAGGTTGTTAATACATATAATGTATAAATACATACAAAAAAAATACATTATTATTTTATACATACAAAATTGCAGTAGGTAGCATGTTCAAATAATACTTCCACATATAAACAAAAAACAGATCAAACAATAAAATAACCTTATAATAATTTTCCAAAAAAATACCAATATTAAATAAAAAAAAACACTTACATTCAAAAAGTATGTCACCTAAAACCACTAATCACAAGTCTCACTCGAAAAAATCGTACTATGTTAAATAGAGCGATTAAACTCGAGCGCAGGCTGCGCGCGCGCCGGCTACAGTGCCACTGTCAAGTTTAAGGGCAGAGCGTGGTGGCAATTATTTTTTCACTCAATTAAGTAAGGTAAACGTACCAGTGCTCAACACGTGCCCAGTGGATGACACCCTGCTGTCATCTCTAATGATCCGCAGCATTTTGACACTTTGACGTCCTACGTTGTGACTAATATAGACTTGATATATTTGGAGAGTGTGCACAAGAATTGCACGATTTAATTACGCGAGAGAGGAGCGGTTTCATACTTACGTTGTGAATATTCCATTCATTCGCACGAAGCGATTCGCTTCTACCTTCCTAATGCGGACTGCTTAGGAATGGAATTCGCTCAACTTGCCTGTGTTCCGGAAAGATATAATTTAGGTATTTTCAAGGCAAGGAGTGAATAGGCTGTTACCGGCGTCCTACACCCGCGACGCACTAAGAGTTCGCTTTACCGCTCGCGTCGCCGGCTCGTCACGCATAAAGTGCACAACCATACTGATTTATAAAATTTGCCGAAATTGGAGTAAAAATGTCCTATAATATTTATTTATTTATTATTCATAAATCTGCGGAAATATTGAGAAAATTCTGCAACTTGTGAATTTCTCGTTGTTACCTCTGTCCGTCTGACATATTACACTATCTCAAGAGCTAAGCTAAGTAAAGTAGAGGCACCAATGATGGACGCTTTAAGTTGACAGTTACCAGTGATGGACAGTTCATTCTTAAGTCAAAAATTGACAGTTGATTGACCTTATGTATGGACCTTATTTCATTATAGTAAGAGGTCCTTGTCTATTATAGGTGCCGTTACCTTAAACTAGAATTTACAGAAAATATGGTATTCTATAAACCAATGGATAGGCAGCAGCATCAGGCGAAACCCAGTCTGCAGCTACTGCAGTCGCCAACCCGCCTACAGGCGACTATGGCAACTACCCTCAATATGTTAGGTACATGTCTTATTTGGGGTAAACCTATGTCCAACAATGGATTAACGGCTGAAATAATGGATGATGATGATTACCAATTCACTCAGTACCTAAATACCAGAAATAATTAAAAAATCAATAATGCTAAAAAAACAGTCACAACACAATTTGTCTGAAAAAAAAAACCATTGTCAAAGTCACCCTGTTTACATACGGCCATAGGCATTAAGTTAAAAAAAAGTAAAGACTTAATGGAATTTGGACTCAGGTAGAGTTTTGAATGTAGAATAAAAACATTCCGATATCTTATTTTTTATTAAGCAGAAATATCTGCTAGCGAATATCTTCGATATTTAAATCGAAAGAAAAATAGAAAAATTTGACTCGAAGCGGGACTCCAACCCACAACCACTGGATCACTAGCCCAGTGCACTACCAATTGTGTTATACGAGTACCGCTTAGACTTGTCAATTTTTTCTATCTTATCCTTCGTGGTATACGTCATCATGGGTGACGTGTAGTCACATCTACCGTCGCGCGGCGTCTGGTTGATGTAACTGGTGACCGAAGAGCTGACTTCCTCGCACAACGTATCAGCATTGCGATACAACGAGGAAATGCCGCAAGCATCCTTGGTACGGTATGCGTCTTTTTGTTTTAGTGTAGTTATTGCAATGCTTGTATATTTTTTTCGAAAATAAATACCGAATGTCGATACTTAAGGCAAGATTTGTATTTAATTACATTTCAGTGAACCATTATTAAACTTTTGTTTGTGATGTTTTAATAGAATTCACAAAACGAGAATGTTTTTAATTAATTTTGACTGTTTATTCATTATGTTTGTGTTGATCGTAAACAATTTTTACATGTTGTTATTTAGGGTTGCGTAGTCGAACTTTAGAGTTTTGCCATGTTTTTTGTTATACCAGACTGACCAGCGTTTGACCTCAGTCGCACCTGATGGTAAGTGTCGACGAGGTCGAGGGTGTAGCACGCTGGTTTAGTAACAGCATCACTCTTGCCTTGAAAAGACACTAATTCTCTTTCCGGGAATACAGACGAAGGGAGCGAATTCCATTCCTTAGCATTCCGCATTAGGTATTAGGCATAAGGTAGAGAATCGCTTCGTGCCAATGAATGGAATATTCACAACGTAAGGATGAAACCGCTCCCCTTGTCTGGACGTCCGGTGGTGGAACGGAGTCCGTCTAAAGAAAAAAGTGTCAATACTTTTGGGCAAGGCTGTGAATTCTTGCGAAATTATCCGTTTCTAGTTAATCTTGTAAATCATTCTTTCTATTGACGACCGGTCTAGCCTAGTGGGTAGTGACCCTGCCTATGAAGTCCTGGGTTGGAATCCCAGTCGGTGCATTTATTTGTGTGATGAGCACAGATATTTGTTCCTGAGTCAGTGTTTTCTATGTATTTAAGTATTTACCTAAATTACCTGTTATATATATCGTCGTCTAGTACCTACAACACAAGCCTTACTCAGCTTACCGTAGGACTAGGTCGATTTGTGTAAGATGGTCCTGAATTATTTAAATAGAACATTACGTTAAGCCCCGTAGGCTTAATGAATTTTTGATATAATAATACTCCAACTTGATATTCTAGTGTAGTATTTACATCCTTCCTGATGACATGTAATCAATTAATTTAAACTGATTAGGTGTTGGTTGTAGTACTGGTGATTGTATAGAAAATAAGCCATAAGTCGCTTCGTTGTAGATCCGAATTTTTGGTGCTTTTTGTTTTCTTGTTTAATACATACCTTTAAGTATTATTAACTGATGTTCTCTTGTGTATATATAAGGTTTGAAATATCAGAAAATTGTTTAACTTCATTTAGAAAGAGATAAACTTTAAAGTTAGAAGATAAAAAGTGACTATAAAAAACTATAAAAAATCGATATGTATTTTAAAGTGTTGATGATAAATTATTATAATTTGGAAATTAGAGTGTAGGACACAGTTCAGATAAAAAGCATACCAAACGTCATGGTAATTTAATTCTAAGCATTCATTTTTGGACGTGTAGGTAATTCTATCTATATATTTTCGTTTTGTGGTATTTAATTACTGAAATTGTTTGATATGTTTTCTTACAGAATTACGCATGTATGTTTAAGATTTTTTGTATACTGTTTTGAAAAAATAAGTCCCGCCGAGTTTCTTGCCGGTCATAAAAGTCAAAATACTTCTCGGGTTAGAGGTGTAGGGTTAGAACCGGTGTAGTTTTTATTTTTCTCTTTTACTTTTGTATACTCGACGTGTAAAAGTGCCCTTGTGGCCTACTTACTGAATAAACGTTTGAGTTTGAGTATGAGTTTGAGTGAGTGCTCATTATTTTCAGCCAAGGCTGTAAATTTTTGCAAAATTATCCGTTTCCAGTTAATCTTGTAAATCATTCTTTCTATTTAAGTTCTGCTTGCATTTCACCTTGAATCGTATAAAGTCTCGGGTCAAGAAACTCATCACATACTTATACACAATCTCTTGATCGGGATCTCTTATACAAGGTCTTTCCGAATTCATTTGGTTTATTTATTGTTCTCAAGCATGCAGTACAATGTTGATATTATGTTCCTTATAGGCTGCAAATGTGGTTGCAGGTTTGGCTAGGCGAGAGGCACGAGAGATCGTTAATGTTAATATTGGTGGCCTCCGCAAGTGCCACTTTTTTAAATTGATATTCTGCCTACCGGTCTGGCCTAGTGGGTAGTGACCCTGCGTATGAAGCCAGTGGTCCTGGGTTCGATTCCCAGTCGGGGCATTTATTTGTGTGATGAGTGCAGATTCATGTTCTTGAGTCATGTGTGTTTTCTATGTATTTAAGTATTTATATGTATCTATCTATTATATATATCGTTGTCTAGTACCTACAACACAAGCCTTTACTGAGCTTACCGTAGGACTAGGTCGATTTGTGTAAGATTGTCCAGAAATATGTATTTATTTATATTCCGTATAATAATCTACACTAATATTTGTGCGTGAGTATGTATGTTTGTTACTTCATCACGTCTAAACGGCTGAAGTGATTTTAATAAAATTTGGTATGGAGTTACCTGACACCCTGGATCTTACATAGGCTACATAGGCTACTTTTTCCCCTAATAAACCGCGGGTAAGACGGCGGGGCACAGCTAGTAAATAATAAATAAATAAAATAAAATATTGCGGGATAATCTGACACAAATCGACCTAGTCCTACGGTAAGCTCAGTAAGGCTTGTGTTGTAGGTACTAGACGACGATATATATAATAGATAGATACATATTAATACTTAAATACATAGAAAACTCCCACTCAGGCACAAATATCTGTGCTTATCACACAAAATAAATGCCCTTGGGATTTGAACCCAGGACCATCGGCTTCATAGGCAGGGTCACTACCCACTAGGCCAGACCGGTCGTCCTGTAACATCGAATCACCCAGCAAATGGGACAAATTTGTAATGGCCATTGATGCTGCGTCGCAAATTTATTTGGAATGGAAATTTAAAAAAGAACCTAGCCGGCCTAGGCCAGCAATGTTAACCTTAACGCCATCTCGTGCCTCTGGCCTAGCCAAACCTGCAACGACTTACTTTCTAGAGCATGTTTAAATACTACGGCGGTACCGCGAAAAACGATATTCGTAAATTTCGAACGATTGTCTCTGTCACTCTCATGGCGCCTTAATTGAAGTCAAAGAGAAAGATGCCAAAAGTTTACGAATATCGTTTAAAGCAAGAGTGAAGGTTGTCACTGAACCAGCGTGCTACACCCTCGACCTCGTCGACACTTACCATCAGGTACGACTGAGGTCAAACGCTGGTCAGTCTTGTACAACAAAAAACATGGCTAAACTCTATAGTTGGACTACGCAACCCTAAATAACAATATGTAAAAATTGTTTACGATCAACACAAACATAATGAATAAACAGTCAAAATTAATTAAAAACATTCTCGTTTTGTGAATTCTATTAAAACATCACAAACAAAAGTTTAATAATGGTTCACTGAAATGTAATTAAATACAAATCTTGCCTTAAGTATTAACATTCGGTATTTATTTTCGAAAAAAATATACAAGCATTACAATAACTACACTAAAACTAGAAGACCCGGGTATGTCCTTAAACTACGTCCGACAATGAGAGGTAGGGCACAGCGAAGTACCATCACGCTCGAGTCTGGAGAAGCCCAACTGGGGAAGTACCTCCTCCTTACAGAAGACCACAGCCATAATAGCACTGCTACCTTTCAGGTATGTAGTGTTGTGTTCCTGATGGTGAGTAAGGTTCCTAGAGCTCCAACCCCCCTTAAAGGTCGGCAACGCGCTTGTGACTCCCTTGGTGTTGCGGGTGCCCATGGGCGACGGTAATTGCTTACCATCAGGCAATCCGTCTGCTCGTTTGCCACCTTATGTCATAAAAAAAAAAAAAAAAAAGACGCATAGGTACTGTACCAAGGATGCTTGCGGCATTTCCTCGTTGTATCGCAATGCTGATACGTTGTGCGAGGAAGCCGCCAGCTATATAATATCGTTGTTCGCGGTAGCGCCGCTGCGTACCCAGCAGATGGCGCTATGTCCTTGAAAACTTTTTGTTAATATTCGTGCCAATATAATTAAAACTGTTGTGAGCCATGTTACTACTACTTACTTACAATCGGGTAAGCTCTGAGGCCTCTGAGGCTCTAGTGTAAGTTTCTTTTGACGTAAAAAAACTTCTCGAACGCGTAAGTGATAATGATAATGTTATTTATATGGGTAACTCTAACGCGATGGTGACGTTTTGTTTCGTTAAAAACTTACACTCGGGGTACTGAGTGTAAGTTTTTAATGAACTTTACGTTACGAACGCGTTTGCGTTTCCCATATAAATAACATTATCACTTACGCGTTCGTAAACGGTTTTTTACGACAAAAGTAACTTACACTAGAGCCTCTGGGCTCAAAATAAAAATGGGTACCAGAGCTTACCCGAAACGTGCGAAAGTGCGATATAAATACACGTGATTTCATCCGTTTGTAAGTAAGTAATATTCGTGCTGTTGATATTAAGTCAGTATTATGTTTATAGGTCCAGTCAGCAGCAGAAGTAGCTAAGCATTTGAGGTGTTCAAAATAAGGTCAACACGTCTCTATTGTCAAGAGAATAAGAGCGCGTGTAGGTCATTTTGAACACTTCAAACGCTTAGCAACTTTTGCTGCTGACTGTACCTATGTGTATAGGTACGGAACCATCGGTGCACAAGTCGACTAGAACTTACTTTTCTGTAGGCACGATTTTTATTCAGTCTTTATTGACACAGAAAGAATATATTGGCATAACAATTTGTAGTTTTGTACCCTCTAAACGACTAAAGTTTATTGATCTCTCTTGATGTAAACAATACATATGGCAACTTAGAGAACTGAAATGCAACCAGAAACCACTGGAAGACAGCAGTGTTCTTTTGGACCCGGGTATGTCCTTAAACTATGTCCAACAATGAGAGGTAGGGCACAGCGATGACCATCACGCTTGAATCTGGGGTAGCCCAACTGGGGAAATACCTCCTCCTTACAGAAGTACACAGCCATAATAGCACTGCTACCTTTCAGGAATGTAGTGTTGTGTTCCTGATAGTGAGTAAGGTTCCCAGAGATCCAACCCCCCTTAAAGGCCGGCAACGCGCTTGTGACTCCCCTGGTGTTGCGGGTGCCTATGGGCGACGGTAATTGCTTACCATCAGGCAATCCGTCTGCTCGTTTGCCGCCTATGTCATAAAAAAAGAAAAAGAAAAAAAATGTACAACCCGCCTCCCAAGCGTGGTGATAGCCCTATGCCCCCCAAGCTGGTATGGGGGAAGCTAATGTCCGGCAGTGAACATCCACATTACTGACGCTTAGTACCGGCCGACCGCTCACACATTTCAGCCGTATGCAGTCCACTGCTGGACATAGCCTCCCACAAATATGATTTGTATCATCTTGGGGGTAGCTGCCATAGTCGCCACGCTTGCAGGCGGGTTCGCGACCGCAGTAGTTGATGGGGTTTCGACGGACGCTACTGCCCGTCCGTAGGATTTTTCCCTTTTGTCGCCTCTTACGACACCCGCGGGAGAAGATGGGGTGGTGCTATGCTAGTCAGTTGGCATCACACGGCATAACATAAAATCAGCGTCTGCTAAAAAATATGACGTACCACGAGTGCAGAACCATTTCGGAGAAGAGCCCTAAAAAAAAGATTACCGTACTACCTTAACAGCCTACCCCATGAGATTAGACATGAGGTAGATATATCCAAAGTAATGAATACTTAACCCTTTATAGGGCAAGTTCAAATATGCAATGCAAAAATTACCACCCAACAACATAGTCTTTTTGTATTTTTTTCTTAACGAGAATCATTAGGAGAATCGAGCCGCGAGGAGGCTTGAACGCACGACCACAGTGACTTTTGGCGTTAAAAGGTTAAGTAATTAAGAAATTATTTAAATAATCAGTCATTAAGTAGCTATATTCCCAATCCTGCAGACAAACTGTTCAAACGGTTTTGCAGGGACCTGTATAACAACATTGTTAAAGATTTGAATAAAGCATATATCTATCTATCTATGGCTCATGAAGTTTTTATCTTATCTTTCACTCAGTGTGGAATGGGCTATTTTTTATGGCAAAGGTGGCTAACGAGCCTTGCCTGATGGTAGGCAATTACCGTCGCCCATGGGCACCCGCAACACCAGGGGAGTCAAGCGTGTTGCACGCCTTTTAAATTTGGAGCTCTAGGAACCTTAGCATCAGGAACACAACACTACATACCTGAAAGGTAGCAATGCTATTGTGGCTGTGTAAGGAGGAGGTACTTCCCCAGTTGGGCTGCTCCAGACTCAAGCGGGATGGTGCTTCGCTGTGCCCTACCTCCCATTGTTGGACGTAGTTTAAGGACATACTCGCACCCAAAAGTTGATATGGAGAGACTGGTAGCAGTGCTATTATGGCTGTGGTTTTCTGTAAGGAGGAGGTACTTCCAAAGTTGGGCTGCTCCAGACTCAAGCGTGATGGTACTTCGCTGTGCCCTACCTCTCATTATTGGACGTAGTTTAAGGACATACCCGGGCCCAGAAGTTGGTATGGAGAGAGTTTAAGGCACGAAAAAGGACATTGGATAATTTTTATCCCACAAGAAGTATGGACTTCTGTCTTCTGTAGGAGGTTGTTTGTTGCTTTGTCCTCTAACTAAATTTTAGTTAATAGTGTAATTTGCGGCGTATATAAACACACAGATAAATTTGGGTTAATTCTGAGGTTTACTACGCACTATTGCGCATGGGTGCTGTTATAGAGTCAGACTAGGTACTGGAAGTGATATTTTGAGAACGGATTTTGTGGTCTAAGAGGCATTTTGAGCGTCGAGTCGACTTGTGACATTGTAATCTCTGTTAAGCTTTGGTCTCCTATTTTATGCTACACGGAACGTCTGACGTCAGCGTTCACGTTCCTGAACAAAAAAGACGTCAGCGTCGACGTGCGAGAGACCACAACAGTACATCTATATAGGCAGCATTGTGACGCAGACGATATAAGCGGCCGCCGGCGTTTATAAGAGACCTTAGAAACGTAAAAAAATATCAGCCGAAGGACCTCCCCAAAGCGATCCACAGTGACAGGTTTTGTGGCATCCACAACCAGTGGATTCTACCGATCTTGCCCAAGGGTCTGCCCAAGGATTTGTGTAAGATTAGTGTCCCGAAATATTTATTTATTTTATTTATTTCTTATATAAATTTGAATCTGACGACCGCTCTGGCCTAGTGGGTAGTGACCCTGCCTCTGAAGCCAATGGTCCTGCGTTCGATTCCCAGTCGGGGCATTTATTTGTGTGATGAGCACAGATATTTGTTTTTTTTATGATATAGGAGGCAAACGAGCAGACGGATTGCCTGATGGTAAGCAACTACCGCCGCCCATGGACACTCGCAACACCAGAGGAGTCACAAGTACGTTGCCGGCCTTTAAGATCCCTATACGCTCTTTTCTTGAAGGTTTGGATGTCATATCGGTCCGGAAATACTGCACACGACAATTTATTCCAGAGTTTTGCTGTGCAGAGTTGTTCTTGAGTCATGGGTGTTTTTATTGTATTTAAGTATTTATATGTATCCATCTAATAGTCTAGTACCTATAACACAAGCCTTACTGAGCTTACCGTAGGAGTAGGTCGATTTGTGTAAGATTGTCCCGAAATATTTATTATTTATTATTATTTATTTATTTCTGATATTTCGGCGCTGTTGCAAGCGCCATCCTCACGGAATAACCTCATACAAACTCATATACATGGTAACTATTCCGTTTTAAGTAATAGTTGTAGTATGTGTGAATATAATATACGGCGTGGACCCGTACTTAAGTATTTGTTGTGCCACTTCCATCAACAATATATCTTCAATAAATTACTCATTCTATAGCCGATGCTCCATTTTTTCCTCCAAAATCACTGGTTGTTTCCTGCTCGGGCAACACGTCCCTATATTATAGTTAAGGAAAATATTCTGCATCCATAAAAAGCAGTAACAGCCTCGACTCCTCACATCAATTTTAGACCTTATTCTGTAATGATACGGTATATAATTCAATGAGTTTTCAAAGGTCGATACGGCGGTAATACCTGTGGACCGGTGCAGTCTCCGCATACAAAATATAGCAGGTTCTTGACTAAAACTGTCACGTAATGCGTGTTACCAATTCTATGACGAGTTCATAAAGATCTATACATTTTTTCTATGGATTGAAGTGACGACATGTACACATGTTTATGGACTTGCCGTTTGACGTAAGGAATTTGTAAAAACCGGGCAGGTGCGGGTCGGAGGATTAATTAAAGGTTCCGTAGCTGTTAGACAAAATTTTTTGGACGACAGCTTTGGTCCGTACCTATGAAGTCGACGGTCTTGGGTTCAAATACCAGAAAGAGAATATATTTGTGTAATAAGCACAGGTATTTTTGTCTTCGAATCATTGGTGTTTTATGTATCTATACATAATATACAAGTAGTGGCTGAGTACCCACAATACAAGCCTTCTAGCTTACCGTGGAGCTGAGTCAATTTGGGTAAGAATGTCTTGTAATATTTATTTATAGTTTCTATATATTTAAGTATATGTACAACACAAGCCTTCTTGAGCTTACCGTGGGGTTCAGACAATTTATGTAAGGATTTTTTGTATTATTTATTTATTTTATTTAAAACAATTTTCGTAAACAGAGCGTAAACTATAACTTGATGGGATTATTCCGGTTAATCTGATAAATCTGAAATTATATTTTGTACATAAGTTCCAAAAAAAAATCATTGGTACGGTACAGTCGACGTCAAAAAATTATTTACACTTTTACAAAAAAAATATATTTTAATCCTTTGTAATAAGGCGCAACAGTGTAAATATATCTTTGACTTCGACTGTACAAGCCGGGGTTTGAACCTGCGACCTCCGGATCGCAAGCCGCACGCTCTTACCGCTACCAGCTAAAATAGATAGATATAATATACATAAAAATACATAGAAAACACCCATGACTCACGAACAAATATCTGTGCTCATCACATAAATAAATGCCCTGACTGTGATTTGAACACAAGACCATCGGCTTCATAGGCAAGGTCACTAGGCCAGACCGGTCATTCATCATATTTATTTTTATTGTTTTTATATTAAGCAGAAACGTCTGCTAGCATATCAAAGACATTTAAATCGAAAGAAAAATAGAAAAATTTTACTCGCAGCGGGAATCTAATCCACAACCACTGGATCAGAAGCCCAGTGCACTACCAGTTGTGCTATACGAGCGCCGCTTAGACGTGTCAAATTTTTCTATCTTATCCTTCCTGGTATACGTCATTACGGGTGACGTGTAGCGACATCTACCGAAGAGTATTGAACCCTTTTTACGGCATCGAAGTCTCAAATTTAGATTGAGAATTCATCGATAACAATGTGTGTTTATTTTTATTGTTTAAGATTCGTATGCTTGCAAGATAAGAAAATATAAAGGTCCATTTTCCATTTTGGTTACGGAACCCTAATAAACGGACAGTCCAGACAGTAATAAGCAGGCTTAAAGTTTCCGGGTACAAATCCTGGTATGGGCATTAATTTATGTTTAACACGAATATTTGGTACTGGGGGATTTTTTTTAATAATTTTATTCTGCCTGCGACTCAGTCTGTTCAAGATTAGATCTAGATTTTTTCAATAATACTAATTTACATTTCTGTGGCCCTAGTGAAGAACGATATAAGTGACTAACAAGTAGTATGAAATATTGTCTTCGGTTGCCGCGATAATTACTCATGAAATAAAACAACTAAAACGGATTACGGTGGACTACCACCCGATGACCACGAACGCTGCTAAAGGGTTCGAAACGTCGGGATGAAGTTTAAATTAGTATACGCGATTTAATCCGTTTTAGTTGTTTTATTTCAAGTAGTATGAACTTAAGTCTTTTAGATATTTAAAAAAAGGTAAACAATCTTGACGTGTCTTTTTATTGAAAAACGCTTTTAAAAATCAGTGACTATTACTTACGAAAGCAAAATAATGTAAATAACTTTATGTGATTCATTTTTTTTTTTATGTCAAAGGTGGCATACGAGCAGACGGATTGCCTGATAGTAAGCAATTACCGTCGCCCATGGGCACCCGCAACACCAGGGGAGTCACATGGCCGGCCTTTCGGGTTGGACCTCTAGGAACCTTACCATCAGGAACACAGCACTACATACCTGAAAGGTAGCAGTGCTATTATGGCTGTGGTCTTCTGTAAGGAGGAGGTACTTTCCCAGTTGGGCTGCCCCAGATTCAAGCGTGATGGTCATCGCTGTGTCCTACCTCTCATTGTTAGACGTAGTTTAAGGACATAACAGGGTCCAAAGGGTCGGGTTATTTTTTTTTTATTGGGGTAAAAACAGGTATCCAGAGATTTGTTTTGCACAGCCGACGGAGATTTTGAAAACAAGCAAATATACACAAGCGTTCGTACGCTGCTCACATCGCTTGTAAGCTCGACGCTTACGCTATCCGCTCTGCGTATCGCTCCGCTACCAGCGTCCACTCATGCCTGGGATAAGGCACTGGTCCCACCGCGAGCTAGTAAGCTATGAACTATCAGCTATTTCAAGGGACAAAAGATAAAAGAGACATATATGTCATAGCCGGGCGATCGTAGTTCATCGTCGGGCGATGAGCTATAAATATATATCTCTCTTTTATTTAAACGGGAGCGATTGGACCCGGGTATGTCCTTAAACTACGTCCGACAATGAGAGGTAGGGCACAGCGAAGTACCATCACGCTCGAGTCTGGAGAAGCCCAACTGGGGAAGTACCTCCTCCTTACAGAAGAGCACAGCCATAATAGCACTGCTACCTTTCAGGTATTTAGTGTTGTGTTCCTGATGGTGAGTAAGGTTCCCAGAGCTCCAACCCCCCTTAAAGGTCGGCAACGCGCTTGTGACTCCCCTGGTGTTGCGGGTGCCCATGGGCGACGGTAATTGCTTACCATCAGGCAATCCGTCTGCTCGTTTGCCACCTTATGTCATAAAAAAAAAAAGATTACCTTTTGTCCCTTGAAATAGTTGATAGCTCATTACTAGCTCGTGGTGGGACCAGTGCCTAAATACACAGTCTACTTAGGTATTCTTTATTTAAATAAACACTTGGTAATTGACCTTGGGTATCGGTATTTTGTTTACCCACACGTAACTTTATCAGAAGTATATGTAAATTGGAGTTGCACTACAAATAAATACAGATTCATTGCAAATAAGATTTTATTTGTGGTTTTGTCGACTCTGTAGCCAAGTCATCAAAACAATTTTTAGACGACCGGTCTAGTGGGTAGTGACCCTGCCTATGAAGCCGATGGTCGTGGGTTCAAATCCCAGTATCGGCATATATTTGTGTGATGAGCACAGATATTTGTTCCTGAGTCATCGATGTTTTCTATGTATTTAAGTATTTAAATGTATCTATCTATTATATATATCGTCGTAGTACCTGCAACACAAGCCTTACTGAGCTTACCGTAGGACTGGATCGATTTGTGTAAGAATAAAATACTAAAATACATAGTAAACACCAAACTCAGGAACAAATATCTGTGCTCATCACACTAATAAATGCCTTAACTGAGATTTGAAGCCAGGACCATCGGCTCGGTCGTTAAAATTATATTTTTTTTATAAAGCCGATGCTCCTGAGATCAAATCCTAGTCAGATATTTGTGCCTGAGTCATGAGTATTTTATATATGTATTTAAGTATTTGTATAATTATATCATTATACCGTTGCCTAAGTACCCACAACATAAGCCTTCTTGAGCTTACCGTGGGGCTCACTCATCTGTTTAAGAATGTCTTGTAAATATTTTATACTTATATTTATTCACTAGATGACCCGGTGAACTTTGTATCACTTAGCTCTTAATATAAACCATTAACCACATTATCTTCTTAGGGCCGGCCTGTCTGCGGTTAATTGATTCAGATCGTGTAAAGTCAATTTTAATCTTTAAAAGTATATATTTGAACGCTCAACACAATAACGAAGAAGTATCATCATTCATTATTGTACATGTTTTAAATGTAAATACGGGATAATCCGACCTTTATGGATGTATGATGTCGACTATAGGTATCTCATGTCTCTTGTCATTCAATAAAGATTTTGACAGCCATATCTTAGGGAATAAGGGCTAATTTATTAACTATTTGTAAGAAACTATCGCCTTAACTACTTTAGTGCTGGAATAATATAAAGTACCTATTACTCGCAAAAAAGCAGAAGATGTATGTAATCCTGCGGCGCTTCCGCCTTTCTCGAGCGAAAGCAGAGACCATTTTGGCAAAAACGCGTAAGATGTATGAAATCCTGCGGCGCTTACTGTTTTTTCGAGTTGAAAGAGTTTGTATGGGACAACAATATTTTAATTTTTTAGGATATTCCTCGATTTTTTTCATACTTTTTCACCGTTTAAACCTTCCGTGGTTTCCATGAATATTTCAAGACCAAAATCAGCCAAATCGGTTCAGTTGTTCTCGAGTTTTAGCGAGACTAACGAACACTGAACAGCAATTCATTTTTATTTATATAGATTCTTTATTTGGGTACGTAACCCTAAAAAATCTCTTCTTACAATCTGCTATATGAACCTTAATGCTTCCGGGTAGGTCTTTATCGGAATAAAATGTTCTGATAGCAATCGAAACGTGAACGTAGTCAGACCGACAAGGTCCTAGGAACGTAAAATGTTTTGGTCCTAGGTCGTTCACATCGCTTTTACTTCCTTAAATCTTAATTGGTATCGTAGCTGAGATAAGCAAGGATCGGACAAACGCCCGTCATTTTGAAAATATAACCCTGTTCCGTACAGCAGAGACTTCCTTATGTTAATAAAAAAATAGTATTTTAAACATTTATTGGACCATAATTTATATCCAGTGACAAATTAATTTATGATTGACATTCCGAAATTTACTTTCCCCAATAAATTAGAATGACCAAAATTTTTTCTAAATTTTCAGTTGTGAGCCTATAACGATGTGAATTTAGGACCCATTTATACGTTGAAAAAGTCCGTTCACAGTCTACGAACGTCATAGGGGCATATGCAATCGGTGACATTGGTATACTGTTCTTCCAAAGTATTTTAACATCATAAAATAAGGAAGTCTCTGCTGTACGGAACAGGGTTATATGTTAGAAATGACGGGCGTTTGTCCGATCCTTGGAGATAAGTAACTATAAGGTGCTAACAAAGAAGTCACAGATATTTTAAGAAATAATACATTACATTAAAACAATTAACTTTTAACTGTAATTAAGGAAGCTTTGTATATCATTTTTTTGTTTTAATTTGCCAAACTATATCTGTCAAGATGTTTTACACTGTCTGTTATCTTATACAAATCGACCTCGTCCTACGGTAAGCTCAGTAAGGCTTGTGTTGTAGGAACTAGACGACGATATATATAATAGATAGATACATATAAATACTTAAATACATAGAAAACACCCATGACTCAAGTACAAATATCTGTGCTCATGACAAAAATAAATGCACTGACTGGAAATCGAACCCAGACTGTCGGCTTCACAGGCAGGGTCACTACCCATTAGGCCAGACCGGTCGTCAAAAGTGACCAATAACTTCACAGCGCAAATAACTTTTTTTAGCTTGACTTAGGCTCTATAAACCGTTCGGCTTAGAGCGATCAGATTGTGTGGGGGAAGGTAGCCTGAGGAAAATCCAGGACCTTACCGCACCAGATTTGATTTGTACTACTGGAATACTCCTACGGTGTTTACGCTTCCAACGAGATTTGTTGAGGCAGTCTCAAGCGAATCTGACTATTGCGCAAACTATAACTAATCACCATTGTTTACAAATGATTAAACATAATTAAAACATTCAACTGTTTTAAGTGATATCAAATACTTTAGCAAACAAAATGTAAAACAAAGTAAAATCATCTTTACTGCAAATGCATAAAGATGAAATTACAACAGTGACAGGAGTAGAGATTAAAGAACGAACAAAACGCAAACATTGATACTTCATTCACCTCTGGAAAGTTACCGCGAACACACGTCTAAGTAAACAAAATGGTGGAGAAAGTAGCTGTAGTTACCGGCTCAAATAAAGGTTTAGGATTCGCTGTTGTTAAAGGTTTGTGTCAAAAGTATAACGGAATTGTATATTTAACAGCAAGAGACGAAGACAGAGGCAAGGAAGCAGTGAAAAGACTAGAAGAATTGGGATTGAAACCGAAATTCCATCAACTTGACGTAAGTGATGAACACAGTGTAGAAAAATTCGCTAACTTTTTAAATTTAGAACATGGAGGCTTTGATGTTTTAGTTAACAATGCCGCGGTTATGGATCTGGGTAATGTTTATCCCGACTACGAAGGTGCGAAACACAACATAGAGGTTAATTATAAAAGTTTATTGACTGTGGAAAAACTCCTGTTTCCGCTGCTCAGAGATGGCGCTAGGGTAGTCAACGTCTCTAGCGCCTGCGGACATCTATCGAATTTAAGAAATAAAAAATGGCTTGAAAGACTACAAGATAAGAATCTAACTACAGAGCAGGTAAATCATTTTGTAGACGAATATTTGGACAGTGTGAGAAACGGAACGTTTAAAAAAGAAGATTTCGCAGACGATGGAAAACACGCTGAGCACAGAGTATCAAAAATCGCTTTGACAGCTTTAACTATGATACAGCAAAGGAAGTATTTTGACAGAAATATTTCTATCAACGCCGTGCATCCGGGGCATATTAAGACTGACATGGCAAAAGGTGGGGGTGTCTCAGAGCCTGATGATGCGGCGAAGGTCATATTGTACCTTATTTTGGACGCGTCGCCTAACTTAAAGGGTACTTTTATGTGGCATGATCGGAAGTTAGTTGACTGGGTTGACGTTGATGGCGATTATTATTACAAATGCGAGTTTTAAATGACAATAAGTTTATAATAAACGGGTATCTTTAGTTTTTCTTTTATTATGACCTATTAAATGATTTCCTTTAACCTCTATGTTTACCTCGTTTTTAAGATTACAAAAATAAGGGTCGACTTTGCCTACGTTTCATTAATTATTTCAGTAACCTCGTAATAATTACGTAGTTAATTAAGATTTAATATTCTATTGTTAACGTTATGGTGAAGAAAATAAGAGGCAAATGTATGATAGCTATTAAATTGTTTTCCTAAAAATCACACGATGACAAACGGACGATTTATGTCCGTGCAGGAGTTGGCATAAAGTTTTTTTTGCCCTTTTTGTACAATGAGGTTTTCCTTAGTGCAATTAAATTTGATTAAAAAGTTAGGCCTACTATCCACGCCATCTATTGTAAAGCGATTGAACTTCTACAACACTGATCTGCCAACGTTTGCAGTTTGTGTAAAACGAAACGCAAACTTGACAGGTGGATTATTGACAGCTGACAGTCTGACAGCTAGCGTGCTACTGTGACAAGCGAGAACACTCCTATATTCCGTTCATGGGTGTGCTTTTACAAAATCCATTATTCCATCCAATATTCTTATCAGTAAAACTTGAATTAAACCAGCAAAACCTCAGAACTGTGAATGAAAACGTCCTCTAAACTGCTCAAGATATTAATCACTTCAGTATCTTTTACACCAAAGCACTCGGTAAGCGATTTAAATATTTATTTTTGCTATAACTGTAAGTATTTATGTTACGAAGAATGGAATATACATACACGTAATAAGTGAGAATAGTAAATAATAGTCAGCTGTGTATATATGAGATGTCTTTATAGATAAGATTGTGGTTATAAACAGAAATAGATTCAAGTTTATACCTTGACCTGCTACAAACATTGGATAAAGAGTGCGGTACTGCGCAGACCGACTATTCGAAATTCAAATTACAAAACTGCAATCGAGTTTTTTTTTAATCAAAGTGCAGTGACTTGTGTGCCAGTGACATTGTAAAGTAAAAAAATAGTTTTGTTTTTTATTTGTGTTAAAAATAAAAACGGTGTTGAATGCATTTAGTGATTTTTAAACGAGTTATGTGACATAGTTTAAAAATATTTGTAATAAATAAGTATAAACATAATATACTGTGCGCTTTAGTATCAAGGTTATTCTAATTTAAACTCAAATTGTCATTGCATAAAGTCAAAATACTCGATTGCGATATCTTTAGCAATTTAAAGATTCTTGAGCTTATTGTATAACTGGTTCAATATAATAAAACAGGTTCCAAAGACACTGGCAGCATTTCCTTGCTGAAACACGAGCGAGGTAGCCAAGTCTTCAGTCTATTGTGAAAAAAAATTGTTAAAAGTCTCTGTTTTCTCTCTAAATAATTCTTCAAATTGAAACTCTCATGAAAGTAAAACACAGTTTTGAGTAATAGCTGTAGGTTTTAACATATGTTAAATTAGTTTAAAGGGGATTTCATTCAAAATTTCTGTTGCTATCCCGTATCTGAAGATACAACAATTATATGCTACATGATAATATACAACTATCATGCAACTAAAGATACAGTATTTAATTATAGACTTGCTAGTGAATAGGCAAATAAAATTTAGACCCGGGTATGTCCTTAAACTACGTCCAACAACGAGAGGTAGGGCACAGCGAAGTACCATCACACTTGAGTCTGGAGAAGCCCAACTGGGGAAGTACCTCCTCCTTACAGAAGACCACAGCCATAATAGCACTGCTACCTTTCAGGTATGTAGTGTTGTGTTCCTGATGGTGAGTAAGGTTCCCAGAGCTCCAAACCCCTTTAAAGGTCGGCAACGCGCTTGTGACTCCCCTGGTGTTGCAGGTGCCCTTGGGCGACGGCAATTGCTTACCATCAGGCAATCCCTCTGCTTGTTTGCCACCTTATTTGATAAAAAAAAAATGTTACATGTATATTTTGAGGCAAGAGGAATATTAATTTTATGGCTTACATCAAAGACTAATTACTATTTAAAAACTACTGGCAGCTTGCCAATCAGATGATAAAAATAATTGCTTTTCAGTGAATGCTCTGAATGAGTAATTAGTACTGATGACTTACTAAGTACAGTTACTAATTATAATAGCTAACATTAATGGAAAATCAATGTTTTACGTCACAGTAATAGGGGGGTTGAACCAACTGTGGTACATGTTAAAGGGATAGTGTGACAGGGGAGTTCAAAACTAACATGACATCAAATAATTATAGGAATATATAAATTAACCCCTATTCATATATGTTTCATGTAACTACACCACAAACATTTGTTAGAACAAACTCTTGAAACAGGCTTGCAGAATCCACCAATTATCAGAGTTCATTCTAATTTCTAGTAATAACTTCTAACATTAGAGAATTCTAAAATTATCAGAGTGCAATCATTAGATTAAAGAAATTATTCTAGTAATAAATTCTATCAGTTGACCACTCAAAGTAAATGATTGCAAAAGCTACATAAAGCATATCGGAAAGCCCAATTTTTGCATTGAATAAAACTCATTAATTAATTAATGGAAGAATGCAATGCAACACCTATACCTAGGATATCAGACTCAAAAAAAAAACTAAATGTATACAGCCATTCCTTTATAAGCATGTAAAAAAAATAAGCGCACTAAACGCACAAAAGTACCAGGCACGCATAACTCGCTAAGAGACTGATGTCAGAGCGTGCTTTGGCGTAGCTCTGGCTCTGACCATATAAACTGTGAATGAGAAGGATAAAATAAAAACACTAGACTCGCATAACTCAAAAAGAATGATGGCAGATAGCGTACCTATATGTGACATATAAAAAAAAAACAAAAGTAAGCTGAAAAAAAAACATTAATTACAAAAAAGTACCAGGCTCGCATAACGCAGCATGTGTGTGAGAAATCAAAAAAATCTCTAGGCGTGTAAGGCGTGCTGGGCGCTCAAAAGTACCAGGTTCCCATAACTAACAAAGAGAATGATGTCAGTGCGCGCCATGGCGTCGTTTGCGGCGCAAGCGGCTCTCCGCTCCCGGTGGTCCAGCCTCATCGAGTCGACCAGCGTGGATGTCCCGGGGGAGGTCACTGACGGTGTCCGCTCGGTCGTCGGATGGCTGAAACAGGCGTGTTTTTTGCTCATCTAGTTGTATTTTATTTGCAGTTTTATGTTTAGTAATATTTGTGTATGTGACAGAATGTTTCTCTAAGTAACAAGAGCCGTACCGCGAACATCGAAGATCGTATATTTCGGCCATCTTTCTCTGTTACTCCAATTAAGGTGTCATTGGTAGTGGCAGAGACAATCGTCCGAAATTTACGAATATCGTTGTTCGCGGTAGCACCGCAAGTAGGTATCAACCTTATCAGAAAGCCTTTCAATCTACTCGTAAAATACAGCATATTTAGTCCCGACTAGCGATTTTTCATAAATCTATAAATGCAGAATCGATTGTTTTAAAAAATAATAACTGCCGCCTTCTTCCGCCATCGTTCTACGCGGCAACATTTCCACCACCACATGGATAGTTTGAAATCCTCTGCGTTTCTCTAGAAACTTCCTGCCTCGCACATCAAAACTGTGGAATGATTTGCCGTCAGCGGTATTGCCGGACAGATACGATCCTCATACCTTCAAGAAAAGAGTGTAAAATGGCTAAGTGGTTGAAGCGTTCAAAATTAGGTCAACACATCTCTATTGTCAAGAGAATAAGGGCGTAGGTCATTATGAACACTTCAAACGCTTAGCCACTTTTGCTGCTGACTGTATATAGGTAACCTAGATATTTTTCTAGCACGAACGGTGTAAGTGATTGACAAAATAAAAACATCGACTGTCCTGTTATCGATAACTACCACTTCAATGTCATACAGATAATACAAAGACAAATATAGGGTAATAGGGTTAAAAATAAATAACAATAACAAAACTATCTATTTATTTATATTTTACATACTTCAGATAAAAAATTCGACCTATTCAGAGCAAAATACGTTCAATCTATTCAAGATCGGTGGCACGCGGCGTCTAGGTACGTAGCCGATATAAGACTGTCTGTACAGTCAACCAATTTGATTTATAGGCCACTTCGTTCCCTGTCACAGTGAAAATATGAAAAACGCAAAAGATCTCTTATTAACGTCACTATGACAAGGTTCGAAGTGGCCTAGAAATCAAATTGGTTGACTATACGTCTTGTACCTGAATATTTCTACGCCGATGCATGCTGGCAGAATATTCTTCACCTTCTACTAACCAACATTGTAACCATATTCTGAGAAATAAATGAATGATTATTATTATGTCGTTGAAGTAGTATGTACTTATCGATAACAAGATTGTCGATATTTTTGTTTTGGCAAGCACTAAGCAAATTTCGTTCTTGCTAGAAAAATGTGACATTATCTAGGAAAAGGAACCTTTTTGTCGATGACACTTACGTCGAATCGCGTTGCGTTTGTATTGTATCGTTTTGAACAACGACATAAGCGCCATCGACAATAAGGTCCCTTTTCATAGATAATGTCACAAATATCTGACGACCGGTGTGGCCTAGTGGTTAGTGACCCTGCCTATGAAGCCGATGGTCCTGGGTTCGATTCCCAGTCGGGGCATTTATTTGTGTGATGAGCACAGATATTTGTTCCTGAGTCATGGGTGTTTTCTATGTATTTAAGTATTTATATGTATCTATCTATTATATATATCGTTGTCTAGTACAGTCGCCATCAGATATATCGGAGCTGTGGAGGTGGTCAAAAAGATCTGAACAACGCCTCTAATGACAAGGCGATAAAGTGCATGTTCAGATATTTGTGACCACCTCCACAGCTCCGATATATCTGATGGCGACTGTACCTACAACACAAGCCTTAACTGAGCTTATCGTAGGACTAGGTCGATTTGTGTAAGCTTGTCCCGAAATATTTATTATTATTATTTTTATTTTTATTATATCTAGGTATAGTGACGTATAAAAACGAATAGTCATCTGCTGTCGCGTGGAGAGCCATCATAGGCCCACGGTCACACGAGAGTCGTCATATGTCGGGGTAGGATGTTTATTTAATAGGCGGTTTGGAGATCCCGACTCCCCGTGTGCCAATATATCACGTGAGTTAGGGTTGTCAATTACTATAGCGCAGAAATATTTTATTTTTTAATAAAGATTTCAAATAAAACATATTGTGTCCTTTTAGTACAATACTGTAAGATTTGCCGTTAGCGGTATTTCCGGACCGATACGATCCTCATACCTTCAAGCTTAATTTAATGCGCTTGTGACTCCTCTGGTGTTGCGGGTGCCCATGGGCGACGGTAATTGCTTACCATCAGGCAATCCGTCTGCTCGATTGCTACCTTTGTCATAAAAAAAGAAGTATAAGAAATTCTACGTTCAGTCGTGTTTTAATTTATGGCCACTCGTTGCGAATCACCTATGTAGGCGGCTTCCTCGCAAAACGTATCAGCATTGCGATACAACGAGAAAATGCCTCGAGCATCCTCGGTACAAAATGGACCACAATCGATGCCTATGGAGCTCCTGGGGGAGGCATATGTTCAGCAGTTGCTGAGATGATGATAATGATCCTTTGTACAATGCCTTATTCAGATTCAATCAATAGTTGATATAATATTATGTATTAATTCAATATAGCTGACATATACTTGGGAAAAAGGGACGACTCACCAAACGTCCGAGGCAGTTTTTCCTTGAATATATGTCATACTTTCAATATACTCGTATAATCTACATATTTACCGTTAATACATAATAAAGTATTTCGAAAAGTTGACAACCCTAGCTCCGCAATGGGTGTCAATTGCCGTCTGAGGACGACACGCCAATAATTCGACCTTGACAGCCCTAAGCTATTTCGCACTCGTCAAACCCTCCTAAAATATTTACACATCGCACTTATGTCTACGGAGTAAGGTTCAAAGTTGTGTAAACTTTTGTACCAGGGGCCCAAAATTTGCACGCTGATATTTTTAGTTCTAAATGTAGGTACAGTCGCCATCAGATATATCGGAGCTGTGGATGATTTGGACCCGGGTATATCCTTAAACTACGTCCAACAATGAGAGGTAGGGCACAGCGATGACCATCACGCTTGAATCTGGGGCAGCCCAACTAGGGAAGTACCTCCTCCTTACAGAAGACCACAGCCATAATAGCACTGCTACCTTTCAGGTATGTAGTGTTGTGTTCCTGATGGTGAGTAAGGTTCCCAGAGCTCCAACCCCCCTTAAAGGCCGGCAACGCACTTGTGACTCCCCTGGTGTTGCGGGTGCCCATGGTACGGTAATTGCTTACCACCAGGCAATCCGTCTGCTCGTTTGCCGCCTATGTCATTAAAAAAAAATGTGGTCACAAAAATCGGAACAACGCCTCTATTATCGAGGCGATAAAGTGCATGCTCTGATATTTTTGAATGCCTTGGTTGCTACGATATATTTGATGGCGACTGTATATAGATGTCTAAATAAATTCTAGATCATTTTTAAATTATTTTGTACTATTTTTTTTTTTGTTAAAAATGTAACAGTGTTGTAGAAAAATGTCTCTTGGGTAACATTTGTATTGTACAGTTAGCAGCAGAAATTGCTGACTGGGCCAGGGACCTATTTCTCGAAACTTGTAATACAAGCGGGAGTCCCTTTTTGACACATGTTGTTAGAAAGAGACTTCCGCTTGTATTACACGCCGTATTGTATTTGTAACTTGTAATACAAGCGGACGACTGTTTCTAACAACATATGTCAAAAAGGGTCTTGTTCAGTTTTAGTTAGTTTCAGTTAACAATAAAGTCAGTGTCAATAGATTCACGTGGGCAGGCCCTCCACAAGGTATACTGGCATGGATGAGGGTAGCGAAAAACCGGTCACTGTGGGTTGCTATGGGAGAACTATGAGAGTCATGTCAAGTTTATTTTTAACATCTCGCCCGCTTAGTAATTATTGCTGCTGAGTTTATATTTAGTGAGACTTTATATCCTTGTTGTTTATTATTATAAGTTAAGTAATAAATGTTTTTTTTGTCATTTCTTATTTAATTTGCAGTTATTATTTATTTACTTCGCCTTTTATACTTATTTTGCTTTTAATGTTATTTATAATTCTAGAAATAACAACCAACTTCAAACAGTATAATATAAAGTTTATATTTGATATACGAAAACTGGCCAATATAAACATTTTTTGTAAATAGTTCTCCTGAGTCACGCGATAGACAGAATGTATAAATAGATTACGTATTCATATTAATTGAAAATATAACGGGTCTATCGCGAATTACGAGTAAATTTACTAACTATAGTTAACACTGTGAGTCGTGTTACTACTACTTAGTTAGAAACATAAACTCTTGTACTTATCGCATTAGACGAAATGTTTCGGGTAAGCTCTGGTACCCATTTTCAAGCCGAGTCACACTAATTTATTAACGTTCAGCTTCGACGTTTCCAGACGCTCTAGTGTGTTTCTTTTGACGTAAAAACGTCTTGAACGCGTAAGTGATAATGTTATTTATATGGGTAACTCTAACGCGATGGTGACTTTTGTTACGTTAAAAACTTACACTCAGTACCTTTAACATGAGTTGTAACTTTTGAGGCTTTCGATAACGAGTATCGAGTTTACTATTCTCGTTTACTCGTTCGCACTAAAATAGTACAAGCGAGATGCACAGATAGTAAACTCGATACTCGTTATCGAAGACCTCAATGTCACAACTCATGGTAAGGGTACAGGGCTCTGATCTATTTTCAATTAATATGTGTACAAAAACGATAGTTTTAGATGTTATACCGCCTTGGCCTGAAGTATTGAACCATGCTTTTAATATGAAAACTCGATATTTTAGTGTAGTATTTACATTTCTGATGACATATTATCAATTAATTTAAACTGATTAGGTATTGGTCGTTGCGGTGACTGGTGATTGCATAGAAAATTTTCAATAAGTCACTTCGTTGAAGATCTGAATTGTTGATGCTTTTGTTTTGTAGTTTGATACGTACTTTTAAGTATTATTGACTGATGTTCTATTATTGTGCACATATATTAAGGTTTGAAAATATTAGAAAATTGTTTAATTTTATTTAGAAACATATGATTTTTAGAGTTAGAAGAAAAGTGTGCGCTCAATTCTTTTGTCCAAGGCTGCAGAAGTGCAGATGTATTCTGCTTCTATTCTTATTTTCTGTGACCCAAGAGACATATGAGTACACAGCTGGTCAACGTGTACGTCTTAATGGGCCAGTATAGTGTAGTGTTCGCGTGGCCCGATTAGTTAAGGCGTCAGTCGCGATAGCGGTGGATGCGGGTTCGAATCCTGCCTCGAATGCAGAAGATCTTTGTCACTTTTAATAAAAAAATATTTGCAATATGTGACCAACTAGCTGTGCTGGTGTTACTCGCAGTTTATTAGGGAAAAAACGTAGCATATGTGTTAAGCCAGGGTGTCAGCTAACTCCATACCAATTTTTATTATCGCTCCAGCCGTTTAGACGTGAAGAAGTAACAAACATAATATGAGTGTAGCAGTGTGGTGGGTGGGCAGACCATCCGCTAGCTGGCGCCCCCAAGTTACTGCACCGTTGCATCTACATCTGCAGGAAGCCGTGTATTTGACAGAAGACTATGGAGGAGACTGGTCCGCAACCTTTGGACATGATATCATGATCCTCAGCATTTAGGGAACGACTGATGATGATATTTAAATCGAAAGTAAAATAGAAAAAAATTGACTCGCACCGGGACTCGAACCCACAACCACTGGATCACTAGCCCAGTGCACTACCAATTATGTAATACTAGTA
Organism: Grapholita molesta; assembly: GCA_022674325.2. NCBI lineage: Eukaryota > Metazoa > Arthropoda > Insecta > Lepidoptera > Tortricidae > Grapholita > Grapholita molesta. The sequence continues at coordinate 610,514 of CP053141.2, read as the reverse complement.
CCGCTTAGACTTGTCAATTCTATTTTATCCTTCCTGGTACGTCATTACGGGTGACGTGTAGCGACATCTACCGAAGAGTATTGAACCCTTTTTTCAATTTTTCTTTCGATTTAAATATCTTTCATATGCTATCAGACGTTTCTGCTAATAAATACTGATGATGATGAATATGAGTGTAGAAGTGTAATGTTCATGCGATGTTTTGAAGTTGGTTGAAAATCCTGTTTTATATACTTACTAATTAAGACTATTTCTTCAGGCGTCTCTAGAAGTACGACAAGTTGGCAGGCGCGCGGTGAGCCAGCTCTCAGGCCGAGGCATGGATGATGTCCTTATCATACACTACAACGATGTGTATAACATTGAACAAACAACGAGTAAGTTTATTATAGTGCCTATAGAGGCCTGAATTAAGGGGTTGACGGCCGAGTATTGTTACGAAGCCGGCAACCCCTTTTCACACCGAGGTGTGTAGAGTGCTTTTCTCAAACATGCAATACAATAGTTTAAAAAGAAATGAAAGTTTAATCTTTAGTAAAACTAAAAGTAATGCCAAACAAAAGAGCAAATTGATTATCGTTTTTAATAGGCGTAGTATGAGAATCTCATAAGACCACCCATATTTTTTTAACAGCCAATCTAAATGATGCTGTGTCACATATTCATGTGGAATGACAATTAAAAAAGAGGATTTCGCCAGACCACTAAGTATACTTAAGTCTTATTGTACGATACATACATTTCAGCCGTATGCAGTCCACTGCTGGACATAGGCCTCCCACAAATATGACTTGTATCATCTTAGGCGTAGTTGCCATAGTCGCCACGCTTGGCAGACGGGTAGGCGACCACAGTAGCTGTAGACTGGGTTTCTGCCCGTCCGTAGAATTTTTGTTTGTCGCCTCTTACGACACCCGTCGGAGGAGACGCGGTGGTGCTATAATATTGTATAAAAAGTAAAGAGCGTAGAGACATTGTTGACTTGTCTGTGGAACGCCATATTGAACTTTCTTGTGTAGAGCTAGAACAGTTTATAATTATATGCGTGTACAGGCCTCCATTGGCAAACTTTAACTTATTCGAATCAGTGATTGACGAAGTTCTTACTAGTGTGTTTAGTTGTAATAAATGTGTAATTGTGTGTGGTGATTTTAATATTAACTTACTTGAATCATCATCCATGTCTGTGAGGTTACTTAGTACATTTAAATGCTATAATCTAGTAAATTTATTTTGTGAGCCTACTCGCATTACATCGACCAGTGCTACATGTATAGATAACATTTTCAGTAACAAGGACGCGACTAGCAAATCCATAGTAAACAGTTTAAGCTTTGACCACTGTGGACAAACTGAGGTTATTCTACAAAACACCATGTGCAGACCAATTTCAGAAAAGCGATTAGATTTATTCAGTTGCAATATGAAGAAACGATTATGTTATCTTCCATTTACCCAGGAAAACCCTAACCGTATGAGTGTCGAGTTGTTTAACTGTATTAAAAGGGAATTTGATGCCTGTTTTATTCAGAGGAAGGTGAAGGGCAAGCTCAAGACTAAATTTAGCGACTGGGCTACGCCGGATATCCATGAAAAAAGACGCCAGCTCTATGATCTATATGATTTGAGAAGTATTAATAAAATCCGGAATTTCTGGAATATGTCAAGAACTTCTCCAAATCTTTCAAGATGTTGTGTGCCGCTGCTAAAGCTGATTATTTGTCTAAAAAGATCCAGAATTCCAAAGACAAAGTTAAAACGGTATGGCAAGTAATCAATGACGAAACTGGGAAACGTAAGATCAGAGATCCACACTATAACCTTCGTATTGATAATACTTTGGTAAGTTCTGACCAGGAAGTAGCGGATCATTTTGAGCAGTTTTTCTCTAATATACCGGTAGAAACAACAAAGTCTCTTCAATCATCGCCTGACGTCGCTGAGGTAATATTGAAAACGAATGTAGTGGAGTGTACAGAACTTTTCACATTTTCTTATATCTCTCCAAATATAGTTATTAAAACTTTTAGATCACTAAATTTAAAAAACTGAAGATCTTTGGGGCTTATCTATCAAAGTACTACACTCCATTGTTGAATCGATTGCACCACACTTAGCTGATATTTTCAACAGATGTATTGAATCAGGAGTATTTCCGGATATAATGAAGCACAGCAAAGTTATCCCCCTGTTTAAATCAGGATCGAGATTAGAACCAACCAATTTCAGGCCAATTTCAATACTGCCGGCTTTGAGCAAAGTTTTCGAGAAGCTAATTCTAAATCAACTCTTGACACATTTCGACCGAAACAAATTGCTCGATAGAAATCAATTTGGTTTTACTAAAGGTCGTTCGACCACTGATGCAGGTGCTGTCCTTCTCAATCATATATTTGCCGCATGGGAAAAAAAACAAGACGCTGTTGGAATATTCTGCGATCTTTCGAAGGCGTTTGACTGCGTTGATCATGAAAATTTAAAGAGAAAACTGTGCCATTATGGGATAAAAACTAGGGCCCTTGATCTCGTTTCGTCTTATCTTTCGAACAGAACACAACGAGTGATTATTAATGGAGCTCAATCTTCCGGGTCCGCTATAGCACTTGGCGTGCCTCAGGGCTCTATTCTTGGCCCGTTTCTGTTTTTGGTATACATTAATGACCTACCGAAACTTGTGAAAGATAAACATGACATAGTGCTGTTTGCAGAAGGGAAAGTAACTTCGAGAGCATTAACAATGCTATCTCCACAGTAGAGAACTGGTTTACGGCAAATAACCTTCTTTTGAACGCCAAGAAAACGAAATGCATCAAATTTACTCTTCCCAACGTCAAGCAGATTAACAACAGCAAGATTGCAATAAACGGTGACACAATGGAATTTGAAAATCAAACTGTTTTCCTGGGAGTCACTCTGGACGCGAAATTGCAATGGCATCCACATATAGCCACCCTAGCAGGGAAACTTAGTTCAGCAGCCTATGCAGTGAGGCGGATCAGCCATTTAACGAACATTGAGACTGCCAGGCTGGTATACTTCAGTTACTTTCACAGTGTTATGGCGTATGGAATTCTGTTATGGGGTAAAGCGGCTGATATTGAGACCATATTTGTGCTACAGAAGCGAGCTGTCCGCGGCATTTATAAAATGCGCGGTCGAGCATCCGTAAGAGAAAAATTTAAGGAAGCAAATATTCTCACTGTAGCGTCTCAATACATACTAGAAAACATTATGTATGTACGGAATAACATCCAAGAATTCAAACTAAACCGTGATATCCATAGCTTTAACACTAGAAATAAAAATCAAATTGCTGTGCCCGGCCACCGCCTCGCCAAGGTTCGTTCATCTTTCGCTGGAAACTGTACACGCTTTTATAATAAAGTTCCTGCTGATGTAGTTAATTTGCCACAAAATAAATTCAAGTCATACGTCAAACACTATTTGTTAAGTAAGGAATACTATACTCTGAAAGATTTCATTGAGGATAAGGATGCCTTTAAGCCTGTAGCTTGATACTGTAGTACAGATTATTCCATTACTATATGGTCTTTAGTGTCTTTACCTACTAGTGTCCAGTTTGTTTGACACGAGACATGTTGTTCTCTTCTTTTTTTTTTATTTGTTATAATGTTTTATTTTACTCTTTAGACACTTAGGGACATTATACATCCCTAATTATTGTATTTATATTATTATTCATGAATATTTATTTGCATAAATAAATATTTATAGCTTCTGACGCATAGAGACATTTCTCTATATGCCTTTCATAACTAAAGTGTTATTTAAGTATGTAATGGACAAGCACAGAATGTGGCTTCTCACCTGGATGTACATGTGACTAAATTTGTTAATTGATAGAGCCTGCCAGCCTGAACATGTCATGCTCACTTAAAAGTCTTTGCTTATGGTGGCGTCGTTGATCGGGTCGCCACTTTCCCGAAGAAAGGTTGAGGGAGGCGATGGCTGAGATACGCGTCATACTCGTGAACGGGTGCTGTTTGTGGAGACCGGTCTGTTTTGGCTATTTGGGGCTATGTTTTAGGTAGTTTTCTTCTTGTTTATTTACGTGATACACTTCATTCGGTGCTTGTTTATCTTTAAAAAACAAAAAGTGTTAGTATGTATATTGAAATCATGACACCTGGAGACCTTATACATCTCTGAGGTTTATTTGTAATAAGTATGTATTTATATTTTTGTGTATATTTTGAAAACAAAATAACTATACATATAATATTTTTTGAAACGTTTGATTACTAATTTTGTAATTTCTAAATTAGAATAAAGGACACAATTCAGATAAGAAAGCATATCGAACGTTTTGTTAACTTCGTTCTTAGCAGTCAGATTTGGACTTTTAAGTAATTAATAATGATGTTTATTTTTCCTTTGGCAGAATTTTTTTGTAATTGTTGGATATGTTTTCTTAAAGAATAACGCATTTTTATGTAATTTGTATAAGATATCTTTTGTAATACTGTTTTGAAAAAATAAGTCCCGCCGAGTTTCTTGCCGGTCATAAAAGTCAAAATACTTCTCGGGTCAGAGGTGTAGGGTTAGAACCGGTGTAGTTTTTATTTTTCTCTTTTACTTTTGTATACTCGACGTGTAAAAGTGCCCTTGTGGCCTACTTACTGAATAAACGTTTGAGTTTTGAGTTTTTTTGAGTTTTATGATAATAACGTATATTTATGTAAAATGTATGTAATGACAGAAACGGAGCCAGTGGGAGGAGCTCTCCGGTTCAGCACGGCTGTCAAGGCTATGCAGCACCTAAACCCTCTGGTACTCTTCAGCGGAGACGTGTTCTCACCTAGCATGTGTAAGTCTACCTCACCCACACATGTCTCCCCCATAGGGAGTTCTGATGGAAGGGTCAAAGCCGTAATCGATCCGCCATATCCGTTCCACCGCCGGACGTCCAGACGAGGGGAGCAGTCTCATCCTTACGTTGTGAATATTCCATTCATTCGCACGAAGCGATTTTTCGACCTTCCTAATGCGGACTGCTAAGGAACTGAATTCGCTCCCTTCGTCTGTATTCTCGGAGATATAATTTGGGTCTTTTCAAGGCAAGAGTGAAGGCTGTTACTGAACCAGCGTGCTACACCCTCGACCTCGTCGACACTTTTAGGTGTGACTGAGGTCAAACGCTGGTCAGTCTTGTATACATTTATTTTATACAGTTGTGCATCTGCAGTACAAAAAATAAACATTTATGAGTCAAAATCAAAATTACACATTAAAAGCTATCCCAGAGTCTCGATGAGGTACGATGACGAGCGAAGCGAGCAGGAGTGTTAGGTTGAACTGCGACCAAACAGCGCAAGTCGAGCCGATCGAGCGAACCGAAGTTCTAACTATTAGTACTTAGTAATAAAAAACATGAACATAAGTATGATAAAAGAAGTTTTACAGTAATCAAAATTATAATTTTAAAAGAATATGAAAACTGACTGTTACGAGTATAAGTATGACTAAAAAAGTATGAGGTCATAAATTATCATCATCATCATGCCAGCCGAAAGACGTCCACTGCTAGACATAGGCCTCCCTATTAAATTATGTTATAAATTATGTAGTGATAATTATGAGTTTAAATAAGAGTACGGTCGGCTCCAAAAATTTGTTGAGGATTTCGATCTTTATGCCTCAGACATACGTTCTCAAATGTATACATATTATTACACGTGACTGTTACAAAAAAATAGGAATTATAATTTTATGTGAGTCAATATATAGACCCTTTCATTTTATAATTGTGACTTATTCCGGCATATAACAAGTAATTATCATGCTTTTTAATATAAATATGGCATTATTTATTCCAGTAAGCACATACACGAAGGGCGAGCAGATGGTGCCAGTTCTCAACGAGATAGGAACCCATTGCGCTGTCTTTGGAAACCATGATTTTGGTAAGTGTCATCATTATCTTAGCAGCTGAAGGACGCGCTGGTGCGGTCCCATGGGCGACGGTAATTGCTTACTATCAGGCAATCCGTCTGCTCGTATGCCACCTTTATCATCATCATCATGTCAGCCGAAAGACGTCCACTGCTGGATGTAGGCCTCCCCCAAAACGGCCCAATAAGACCGGTCCTGCGCCTTCCACATCCAGCGGCACCCTAAGTCGTTGGTCCACCTTGTAGGAGGCCTACCTACGCTCCGTCTTCCAGTTCGTAGTTGCCACTCCAGAACCTTACCCAAAGGGTGAAGCGTTTAACTGAGTCAGGACCGTTTTGTATTGCCATAGCGCACACTCAAAATGTTATTACCAGAGGTCGGAATTTTCGTAGCATTATTGAGCAATCATAGGGATTCCCCGTTTACCGACTTCCGATTATACATATCTATATCGATAAATACGAAGTACAATATATGCAAAATATGATTACGAATAGAAAAAAACAACATACAGTCTTATCGCGATTGAACTATTTTATTTCTAGGAATTATATGTATTATTTATGAGAGGTAGGGCACAGCGATGACCATCACGCTTGAATCTGGAGCAGCCCTCCTCCTTACAGAAGACCACAGCCATAATAGCACTGCTACCTTTCAGGTCTGTAGTGTTGTGCTCCTGATGGTGAGTAAGGTTCCCAGAGCTCCAACCCCCCTTAAAGGCTGGCAACGCGCTTGTGACTCCCCTGGGGTTGCGGGTGCCCATGGGCGACGGTAATTGCTTACCACCAGGCAATCCGTCTGCTCGTTTGCCGCCCATGTCATAAAAAAATATATATATATAAATAGAAGTTAAAATACTAATATTTTATTGTTTCTTATAAGTAAATAATTTGTGGATTTAACAATTTCAGCCACTCATAAGCTATCTAAAAGAGATCCCTCTTTAGCGGTAAGACTGCCTGTAGTTTACCTCTACTTTTAATCTTGTTTAATATGCTATGTTCTATAATTAATCGATATGATTACGAATATCGTTGCCGATAAATGAGAAGTCCCTATGACAGCTCAAAAATGCTACGAGAATTCCGACCCCTGGTTATTACGTACCTAACATTTTATTATTCTCACGTTGTCCCATATTATGTTGTTTTTGTAGCTTCTATCAGTCTTTTAATGTTAATTTAGTTCTTAAATATGTATTTTTACCAGTTTGTGTGTTTTGTAGCAATCAAATAAACTATTTTCAATTCAATTCATTAAAAAAAACGTCCACTTCTGAACCTACATAGGCCTCCCCCATATCCACCCACAGTGATCGACTTTTCGAGATCTTAATCATATTGTGGTCACGTCGTTTTTTTGTGGCATTTTTATGCCATGTACTCGTATGTGGGTATGACTTAATAAATTATCTATATGTATGTATGTAGGTACTAGCTTTTGCCCGCGACTTCGCAAGTGCAGAATCACCTCGTTTTTTACCCTTTAGGGGATGAATTTCAAAAAACGCTTGAATTAATTAATTGAATCAGGCGTTACTTTGCGGAAGTCCATATTATTAACAACAATAATATTACTTTGCTATTCCGCTGTTTAATAACGTGCTAGGCAATCAGTGCCAACCCGTTATATTTACTTGCGTATTTTTTCATGCATTAATGTTCCCTCCCTCCCACCGCAAAATTAAATACGCAAATAAACATAACAAACCACCTACACGTGTTTCGCCTCTCTTCGTAGAGAGCTACGCATGAAAAAATACGCAAGTAAATATAACGGGTTGGCACTGATTGACTAGCACGTTATTAAACAGCGGAATTGCAAAGTAATATTATTGTTGTTAACGCTTGAATTACTATTCTTGTATTCGAATAAGGAGTGTTTACACAAAATTTCAAGTATCTCGCTTTAAATTTTATACAATCCCAATACAAACTTTCAACCCCCTTTTTACACCCTTAATGGTGGAATTTCCAAAAATCCCTTCTTAGTGGGTCCTTACAGTATATAAACTACCTATTGTGAAAAAATCAGCCATCTAGGTTAAGCGGTTTGGGCTGGGCGTTGATCAGTCAGTCAGTCAGGACTTTCACGTTTATATATATATAGATATTTGAGTGAAACGGAACGAGTGAAAGGGAAGGATAAAATAGTGAGGGAGAAAGTGAACAGGGAATGCATATGGCGACAGAAAATAGGGTGTGACATGTTATGTACGGTGGAAAACTTAAAAAAATAATAATTCAGTGACAAAATTGACATTTTTATTACGAGACCTACATGTATATATCTGTTTTACAGATTTCGGCCTAGAAGTCCTATCAGGGCTAGTATCGCAATGCAACTTCCCCTGGCTCATGTCCAACGTGATAGACAACGAGACCGGCCGTCCCCTGGGTGACGGGCGCATCACGCACGCTCTCCTGTGCAACGGGCACAAGATCGGGCTAATAGGGCTTGTGGAGCAGGTGAGTTCCACTGAGTGACTACCAACTTAATTAGAATTATTTTTATGTTAAGCGGAAACGTCTGCTAACGAAATCAAAATTCAAAATTTAAAAAGGAAAAATATAAAAATCAACTTCCTCTGGCGAGATACGAACTCGCGACTCCGAGATACATGCCAAATGCCAATATTGAAGGATATGGTGGAGAACTTCGCAGCGATCTTGTGAATCTCAGTGGCTCAGTTGGTAGAGCTATGGGCATGTGTCGCCAGGGTCGCCAATTCAAGTCTCGCCCGAGGCTATTTTTTTATTTTACTTTTCCTGTATTTCTAAGAAAATAACTAGAATGTATGTCCCCTGGGTGACATGCGAAACACGCATGCTCTTCTGTGTAACGGGCACAAGATTTGCTAAAGCAGATGAGTCCCCTGACTGACGTCAAAATTTTCAACAATAGTGTACCCTGAGTCACGGATGCATCAAGCACTTAAAAAAAATCATTTACTCACCAAATAGAATATGTATAAAGGCATTAAAAATATGAAAATACATTACAACTTCCTTAGATATGTACAAATAACAACAACGTAACAATACTCGGTATTGCATAACCCAAAAAAACAGAACATGGTCTATGTATTTAAGTATTTGTATATTATATATATCGTTGGCTAAGCCACAACACAAGTCTTCTTGGTCTTATAAATAAATAAATATTTCAGGTCAATCTTATACAAATCGACCTAGCCCTACGGTAAGCTCAGTAAGGCTTGTGTTGTAAGTACTAGACGACGATATAGATAATAGATAGATACATATTAATACTTAAATACATAGTAAACACCCATGACTCAGGGACAAATATCTGTGCTCATCACACAAATAAATGCCCCGACTGGGATTCCAATCGGCTTCATAGGCAGAGTCACTACCCACTAGGCCTGACTGGATATCAAATATAAATATTTCGTTGGCTGAGTACCCACAACACAAGACTTCTTGAGCTTACCGTGGGGCTCAGTCAGTTTGTGTAAGAATGGCCTGTAGTATATCATACATTTCAGCCGTATGCAGTCCACTGCTGGACATAGGCCTCCCACAAACATGACTTGTATCATCTTGGGGGTAGTTGCCATAGTCGCCACGCTTGGCAGGCGGGTTGGCGACCGCAGTAGCTGTAGATTGTTTCGACGGACGCCGCTGCCCGTAGGATTTTTCCCTTTGTTACACCCGCGGGAGATGGTTTGGGGCTATTCTAGTCAGCCAATTAATATTTATATTTATATACATTTTTTTTCAGGAGTGGCTTGAGACTCTGGCAACCATAAACCCTGAAGAAGTGACGTTCATAGACTTCTTACAGGCTGGAGCAAAACTTTCGGAGCAGCTCAAACAAGAGGTAACATTTAAAATATTATAGGTGAAAAACTTAGCTAAACCTGGCCTGTGTTTTTTTTTTTATGACATAAGGTGGCAAACGAGCAGACGGATTGCCTGATGGTAAGCAATTACCGTCGCCCATGGGCACCCGCAACACCAGGGGAGTCACAAGCGCGTTGCCGACCTTTAAGGGGGGTTGGAGCTCTGGGAACCTTACCACTAGGAACACAACACTACATACCTGAAAGGTAGCAGTGGTAGTATGGCAGTGGTCTTCTGTAAGGAGGAGGTACTTCCCCAGTTGGGCTGCCCCAGACTCAAGCGTGATGGTACTTCGCTGTACCCTACCTCTCATTGTCGGACGTAGTTTAAGGACATACCCGGGTCCAAATCAATCAGGTCAGTGTAGTAGTAACGTGTGTACACGCATGTCGGCGTTCTATATTCAAACTAGCTTTTACCCGCCGCTTCGCTCGCGTTAATAAGTATTTAACTTATTTGTTATTTTTAGCACACTATCGTTCAAAACGTAGTTTTGTATGCATGCATGCTTTTTATTCGGAAAATGCCTACGTCATAGTAGCTTTATGGATGCAAAGTCTCAGCCCGATCGGTTTAAAATTCATATCTTTGATCCCCTATTTTATCCCCTTAGGGGTAGAATTGATCAAAATCCTTTCTTAGCGAATGCCTACGTCATAACACCTACCTGCATGCCAAATTTCAACCCGAACCGTCCAGTGGTTTGGGCTGTGCTTTGATAGATCACTATGTCAGTCAGTCAGTCACCTTTGAGTTATATATATATTTAGATTTTGACGTAAGTTTTGTATTGGACAAAAATTGGGTAGGGCACAGCGAAGTACCATCACGCTTGAGTCTGGAGAAGCCCAACTGGGGAAGTACCTCCTTACAGACCACAGCCATAATAGCACTGCGACCTTTCAGTATTGTATTGTGTTCCTGATGATGAGTAAGGTTCCCAGAGCTCCAACCCCCTTTAAAAGCCTGGTGTTGCGGGCGACGGTAATTGCTTACCATCAAGCAATCTGACTGCTCCTTTGCCACCATTGTCATAAAAAAATTGTATTGGACATCTAAGTCTCAAAAACTTATTTTTTCAGGGTTGCGAGTACGTAATAGCCCTAACACACATGCGAACCCCAAACGACATCAAGCTAGCTGAAGGAAACACAGACATCGACCTTATACTAGGTGGGCACGACCATGTATACGAAGTTATTGAGGTGAGAACTAACTGAGGTCAAAAGATACAAAAAAGATAAAAGACTTTCAAGGGTCCACGGAAAGAACATGTGTCGTCATTTTTTTCCAAAAATGAGATTTTAATCTCAAAATGTAGAGCTCAACGAACTATTATAACCTCTTCTGATATAATTGTAAACATGATTATTAATATTTTTTTATTATACAGAAACGTCTGCTAGCGAATATCTTCATTCTGAAAAAATTTGACTCGGAGCGGGACTCGAACCCACAACCACTGGATCACTAGCCCAGTGTACTACCAATAGTGCTATCCGAGTACCGCTTAGACTTGTCAAATTTTTCTATCTTCTCCTTCGTGGTATACGTCATCATGGGTGACGTGACACATCTACCGTCAGCGTATTGAACACTTAACGGCATCGAAGTCTCAATTTACATTGAGAATTCATCGATAACAATGTGCTACCCCTTTCTTAATTATTTTTTATTATGCAGAAGCGTCTGCTAGCGAATATCTTCGATATTTACATCGAAAGAAAAATAGAAAAAATTGACTCGGAGCCAAAAGAAAATTTCGGAGAAAATTTGACTGATGATTATTAAGTAATATAGTTTTATTGCACTTGAAAATCATCTAATTCCGAAGATAGTGATTAATTGAATCATTCCAAACACAAAAACCGCAATATCTCGAAATGTTGTCAAAGTGACTAGACATGTTCTTTCCGTGGACCCTTCATTTATTCATGACGTTCAGTCAGCAGCAAAAGTGGCTAAGCTTTTGAAGTGTTCAAAATTACTTACACGCGCTCTTATTCTCTTGACAATAGAGATGTGTTGACCTCATTTTGAACACCTCAAACGCTTAGCTACTTCTGCTGCTGACTGTAGACATAATAAACAGAATACAAGATGAAGAATAAGTAAGACATCACGCCATGGAGCAAACTCAGCGTGATGCTGGCTTGAGAAGTCAGCGCTGATCTTCCGCTGAGCCCATTTGGTGATGTCATGAAAAATAACACAAAACAAAAAAGTAATATTAATTTAAAATAATACTAAACTTTTTCTTTTGCTGGACAGTCTTGCTAACAATTTCATAAAAATAATAATTTAATAATAATAATTTCGCCTGGTACATTCTAGATTTTATTAAAACTCAATAGTCCTTGCACCATGGTGGGTGCTGTCATGATACGGACAGGGGCAACATACGCTTAGTGTACCCCTTACATTTCATAAAATTGTCGAAAGGGCCTCTGCGCGTTGGCTCGATCTGGCTCCGCGTACGCCTCCCAAATGTCCGGAACACCATTGTTCCGTGTACGGAAGAGACATACAAAAAAATATTGACACACAACACACACACACACACACACACACACACACACACACACACACACACACACACACACACACACACACATAATAGTTAAAATCTAGTAATCTAAGTTAATTTGAATAATATGTTTTCATCATAACATCAAACGCTGCTTGAAACACAGGCTTGCCTATTCAGTACAATCCTAGTTTTAAGGATATTGTACAAAATAATGTTTTACTGTTTAAAATCTTTGTATTTATTTGTATTTGTGGTCTTGTATTATTTTAGTACATTTCGATAATAGTAAAAAAAAATTTTTTTTTGACGAGAGTGAAAGTTGGAGCCCGAGTGAAACGAGGGTGACAATCACCCGAGTCTTAAAGAAGTTTTTACACGAGTATCGAACCCAGTTTTTCATAACAAGTGCCTTAAAAAGTGAAATTTACGCAGCAGTTAGGAAAATAAATTTTCCTTCGCGTGCGTAAATTTCACTTTTTAAGGCACTTGTTATGAAAAACTGGGTTCGATACACGTGTAAAAACTTATTTTAGACTCGGGTGATTGTCACCCTCGTTTCACTCGGGCTAAATGTACTATTTTAGCCTAGTGTCCCATTGCTGAGCAAAGGCCTCTCCCTTTATATGAGTTTAAACACTATACTTTTCAGGTAAACAACAAATATATAGTAAAAAGCGGTACAGACTTCCGTCAGTTCTCTAAAATCAACATCAGTTTTGGTCCGGACTGTACCCGAGTGGACATAGCTGATGTCCACGTCACCAGCTCATTCGCCGAAGACCCGGTGCTGAAGGCGAAGACTGACAAGTATTCTGGTGAGTCAGGGTCCTGTTGGTATGTGGAACGAAAAATGGTAAAAGAACATGAGCGCTACTCATAAGTAGTACTCATGTACTACTTAGTTATAAACGGATAAACTCACGTGTAATTATATCGCACTAAGTGAAATGTTTAGCTCTGGTACCCATTTGCCTTATTTGCTCTGATATGAAATATTTGGGTACAATCTTACACAATTCGACCTAGTCCTACGGTAAGCTCAGTAAGGCTTGTTGCAGGTACTAGACGACGATATATATAATATAATAGATAGATAACGTACGAGTATAAATACTTATATACATAGAAAACACCCATGACTCACAAATGGGATTACAAAATGGGGTTCTTCAAAAAACGAGTGTACAGATTTATAAAGGGTCGGCAACGCGCACGTGACACCTCTGGAATTACAGGCGTCCATAGGCTGCGGTAACTGCTTACCGTCAGGCAGGCCGTATGCTTGTTTGCCACCGACGTCGTATAAAAAAATATCATAAATAATTGCCCTGACTGGGATTTGAACCCAGGACCATCGGCTTCATAGGCAGGGTCACCACCCACTAGGCCACACCGGTCGTCAAAGTAGGTGCTACTTTAGTAACTGCAGTCTGGGAGCATGCCACGGAGCCTAATCACATTATTAAACATGAACGGGACTTAACCGAGTGACATCCCTAGTGCGCAAAACGTTCAAGTTGATAATGATAAACAAGATCAAGTGCGGGTAGTTCGAAAAACTCGCGCGGCTAGAAGATGTTGATGTGAACTTCAGCCAGTCTTAATCCGAGACCACGAGGACAACGTCGTCTTCGAAACGTCGGAGGTAAATTTTAAAGTTAATATACGCGGTTAAGTCCCGTTCATGTTTAATAATGTGTACAAACCGTGAAAGTTTAAATAAGCCTAATCACTTCATAAGCTCCAAATCCTCGTCCTTTTACACAATTTTATCTCCGCAGCCATGATCGAGGGCAAGATGGACGAGGTTCTCGGCAAGTTCTGCGTGCCTCTAGAAGGAAGGTTCTCGTGCATCCGTCGGCAGGAGTGCAATCTTGGCAACTGGATCTGCGACGTCCTACTGGCGGCCACAGGAGCTGACCTGGTGCTGCTTAATTCTGGGACATTCAGGTCTGATCAGGTACGGGGTATGACGCCCCAACGGCCATCGGCTTTTACCTAGGAGGAATAATGACTGGAGAACGCATCCGCGAGCGCCAGTAAGGGACAATAGTTATTTGTTATGCAAGGCTGCAAAGTGATTATTTGGCGCTAGTGTTGAAATTGAAATCTGAGTAAGCGAAGGAAGCTAAGATTGAACCATGAGCAAAGCGAATGGTTCAAAGATAGATTCTTGAGCGTAGCGAGGCTTTCAAGACACGAGACGCCAAATAATTTTGCAGTCATGCGGAACACATAATTTTTCACCTCACTACAGCAAGGAAAATTTGAGCGGCAAGAAAAACAATAAAACAAAACTTATCGCGCGATTTTTCAGGGAATCATATCGGCATCGCTACTAGAATCATTCATTTTTATAGTTGAAATGTTGAGTTCAAAGAGGTTAGCACGGGACAAATCCGACATAGTTATTTACGTGAATTAATATAACTTAAAACTTTAATATTAAAAAATTTCGGTTGCGTTCAGAAATTACAATATTATGTGAACCTATATTTCAATTTCTTTATCAACTAAACATTGAAATCGTGTTTTATTTAACGGATTAATTAGTCAAAATATGAAAATTAAACTCAAATACTATTAGTATATATAATAAAACCCATTTGACATAAAATAAAGTGTAAATAAAAATAAAAAAGTTAAAAATCTGTAATCAAAAACATGTTTCAGCGGCGCTACCGCGAAACACGATATTCGTAAATTTCGGACGATTGTCTCTGTCACTCTCATTACGCCTTAATTGGAGTAATAGAGATAGATGCCCGAAATATACGAACTTCGATGTTCGCGGTACCGGGCCTGATTGGTTATTATGAACTCACCGCGCTACGGCGAACAGCGAAGTTCGTATATGGTGAGCATCTTTCTCTTTTACTCCAATGAAAGTGACAGAGACCATCGTCCGAAATTTACGAATATCGTTTTTCGCGGTAGAGCGCCAGTCACGCGTTGAAGGTGTTTTTTACTTAAAAAAAAGTTACATGCACCACAGAGAATTACAATCATCGGCTTCGAAATTTGAATGACTTTTGCACGCTAGCGGATAAAATAGGCTTTTCCACGCAGATTTCGCACTATAAACTAAGATTTTCCTAGCGAGTGAGGTGAAAAGATTTTTTTTGCTTTACAGGACATTCTTTATAAAAAAAAAATTAATTACACAAATTAAACAAATTAAAGTTATTCTGTATTAAATCACCGCAATTTACCAGTAAGGGACAAAGATAAGGGCTTTTGTGGCCCAAAATGTAACAATTCATTATAGTTTTGCTTTACAGGACATTTTCGATATTTAAATCGAAAGAAAAATAGAAAAATTTGACTCTCAGCGGGACTCGAACCCACAACCACTGGAGCACAATTGGTAGTGCTAGTGATCCAGTGGTTGTGGGTTCGAGTCCCGCTGCGAGTCAAATTTTTCTATTTTTCTTTCGATTTAAATATCTAAGATATTCGCTAGCAGGCGTTTCTGCATAATAAAAAAATATTTACAGGACATTCATTATAAGAAATATATTAGCTTATTCTGTATTCATTACCGCAACTTTGGTTGAAAACCCAAGAAAACTCCAATTGTATTTGTTTGTTCCCCTCCAACTTTGACAGTTCTGAAGAGTCCAGTTTGAAGGGGAACAAAAATGTGTGAGATTATGACAAGGACGCACGAAATTAGCGCCGTCTCATCAAAGCTCATTGGTACGAGCCCGGGTTTGAACCTGCGACCTCCGGATTGCAAGTCGCACGCTACCAGGCTACCAGCGCTAATCTGTCAGTAGAATATTTTGAGTAATTTTTGGCAGCCATGAAATCTGCTATTAAGGTAAATGTTTTATATACAGGTACACGCGGCCGGTGACTTTACCCTCCGAGACCTTGGCACCATAATACCCATGAGAGACCCTCTGGTGGTGGTGGAGGTCACGGGGGCTGTCATACTCCAAGCCCTGGAGAATGCTGTCAGCCAATACCCAAGTCTGGAGGGCAGGTTTCCTCAGGTAACCATTTCAGGGTTTCCATCAGCCATGGACGAGCTATGGAGAGAGCTATGCTCGGAGTTTCTCTACGTGATCGACTCAGAAATTAGGAGATCCGTAGGCGAACTAAAGTCACCGACATACGAGGGGTGATCCAAAAGTAATGATAATGACTATGATCTAACGAAGTTATTAGTATTATATATATTTTTACTGTTACATAATCTCCTTATTAGTGTATGTACATACATTATACGAGAACATGCTGTCATCTAGATAATAAAAAAAAAGAAAAACTCTTGGGTCGCAATTTGCGTTAATTTTTCTTTCACCGCTAGTATAGCGAATTATTGGAAGAGTTTTTAGAATCAAAGTATAGTACGTTGTTGCCAAAGATTTAGACTTGATTACACAATAGGCAACTTACAAGTTCAAGCGCTAGGTACTGAGCAGCATACTTGGTGATCTGCGAGATAACTGAGGAAAACAACCATCAAACTTCCTTTTTTTTTTTAATTTGCTTTTTATTTGTCATCCTTTTAGGTTTGGTATAGGATTATATTATATCGACCTTTATTTATTTATTTTCATATATATTGATGGATTTTGTCCACAAAATTTACTTGTTTAAACAAAAACGTCTTTAAAGACCAAAAACTAGCAACCTTAACTTAAGCAGGGCCCTTGAGCCCTAAAATTAGATTTTACGAGTATATTTTTTTGCCCTACGCCATCACAATAAACGTAAATTTCAATTCTAAGTACATTTTATTTTACTACAGTACTAAATTTTATAACAGCATCGTTCCTAACCGACACAAAAACGCGAGCGCATTTACTGAAATTTCGATATGTGTTACCCTACTGTCTTTGTTTCTTAATAACATAAAAACAAAATATTGTCTTCGGTTGCCGCGATAATTACTCATGAAATAAAACAACTAAAACGGATTAAATCGCGTATACTAATTTAAACTTCATCCCGACGTTTCGAACCCTTTAGCAGCGTTCGTGGTCATCGGGTGGACCACGTTTTATAACATAAAAACAACTTAATAAATTATTATATTTATTTTTATAATTTATTGATGATAAGTGACATAACAAGACCAGTAATCAAAACTTATCATAATATGTCTAGATCATAGTCATTATCATTAGTTTTGGATCACCCCTCGTAGCCCACCGGGTTAGCAAGCTGAAGTGGCAATGGGCAGGCCGCATTGCACGCAGGGAAGATGGCAGATGGGGTTGAAAAGTGCTCGAGTGGAGACCACGGACTAGCAAGCGCAGCGTAGGACGTCCACCCACAAGGTGGACAGACGACCTCATGAAGGTCGCCGGAAGATGGATGCAGGTCGCTTCCAACCGGTACATGTGGAGGTCCAAGGGAGAGGCCTATGTTCAGGTGGACGTCTTATGGCTTAGATGATGATGATGGTGATGGAGGTCCACTGATGGACATGCCTTTAGACCGCCACGGGTCTTAACCTGGAGTCACGCTTAGCAGGCGGGTTGGTGATCGCAGTATATTCCACCGCTCTAATGGACGCTTCACTTCCTCTGCTGGTTTCAGGTTTAGAGACAATATTTGACGCTTAGACTCCATACTCAACGACAGGTCTGGCCTAGTGGGTAGTCGACACGTCTGGCCTAGTGGGTAGTCGACACGTCTGGCCTAGTAGGTAGTCGACACGTCTGGCCTAGTGGGTAGTGACCCTGCCTATGAAGCCGATGGCCTTGGGATCAATTCCCTGTAAGGGCATTTATTTGTGTGATGAGCTATACGAGTACCGCTTCTACTTGTCAATTTTTTCTATTTTATCCTTCCTGCCATACGTCACAAGTAGTGCACTGGGCTAGTGATCCAGTGGTTGTGGGTTCGAGTCCCGCTGCGAGTCAAATTTTTCTATTTTTCTGTCGATTTAAATATCTAAATGCTAAGTGTCCATCATTGGTGCCTGTCAGCTTAAAGTGTCCAGCATTGGTGCCATCACCGTAGTATGGATGCATTTAATTATATACCCAGTCGCTTATATTATTATTCTTATACAGTTTGACGACCGGACTGGCCTAGTGGGCCGACGGTCCTGGGTTCGATTCCCAGTCAGGACATTTATTTGTGTCATGAAAACAGATATTTGTTCCTGAGTCATGAGTGTTTTCTATGTAATTAAGTATTTATATGTATCTATCTATTATATATATCGTCGACTAGTACCAACA
This sequence comes from Grapholita molesta, assembly GCA_022674325.2. NCBI lineage: Eukaryota > Metazoa > Arthropoda > Insecta > Lepidoptera > Tortricidae > Grapholita > Grapholita molesta. Next base: position 591,996 of record CP053141.2, on the reverse strand, counting down.
ACACAAGCCTTACTGAGCTTACCGTAGGACTAGATCGATTTGTGTCAGATTGTCCCGAATTTATTATATATTTATACAGGTAGCTGGCATCTCGTTCGCGTTCGACCCCACCAAGCCAGCCGGCAGCCGAGTCGCCGAGCAGGTTGTGAAAGTTGGTGACGAGTACTTGCAGAGGGAGCAGCGGTACAGACTCGCCGTGAAAGACTATCTGTACCGTGGCAACGACGGGTTCAACATGCTGCCCGGGTGTAGATTGTTGGTAAGACTGTAGATTGTAGGTCGGATTGTAGTAGATTGTTGGTGGGATTATGTAGACTACTATTTTTTGCCCGTGGCTTCGCAGAAGAATACCTGCAACCGGTAGCAATTATTGTTGTTTTCTTTTCATTAATAAGCAGTTTAAACACAACGTTTTTCACAATTCTCTCTATATTATATAAATGTGAAAGTCGTGGCTGACTGGCACAGCCCAAACCGCTTAACCTGAATAGCAGATTTTTTCATAATAGGTAGATAATATACCGTAAGGACCTGCTAAGAAGGGTTTTTGGAAATTCCACCATTAAAGGGGATTGAAAGCTTGTAGGGGGATTGTGTAGCATTTAAAGCTAGAGACTTGAAATTTTGTGGAAACACATTTGATTACAAGAAAAGTATTTTCAGCGTTTTTTTAATTCATCCCCTAAGGGTTCAAAAAAGGAGGTTAAAAGTTTATGTGGAGATAGAATCAAATGTCAACTGAGATAATTTATACGTTGTATTTAAACTCCTTATTTATTGAAAAGAAAACAAAAATAAAAATTGCTACCGGTTACAAGTGTTCTTCTGCGCGTGCGAAGCCGGGGGCAAAAGTTAGTATATTATAAGCATGCCTGTAAATGAGTTGTTATCGACAGGTGTCAGAAGATCTATGTCCGGAGATCGGCCTGGCCGTACAGAACCACTTCGCGGCCATCAACGTGCGCTCCGGACGAGCGAGGGCCTCCAAACATCGCCAGTCGCTAGTCACACTCAGTCGCAGGTGAGACTTAACACGACAGTCGTAGCGTAATGGAACCAATGTTAGACACTTTATGCAGGCAGGCACCAATGATGGACACTTTAAGCTGGCAAGTACAGTACCAATGATTGACATTGATTAGTTTTTAATTCAAAAACCAAAACGTTATAAATGGATTTTAATATGAAAGACACATAAAGGTAAACATATATTATACAATTCAATTATAAATAGTCTTTAAAATTACTAAAAGTAAATCTAACTTAAAAAATAAAATATTATTAACTATTTACAAATAAAAAATTGGCTCTAGCTCGGAGCCGGACGGAAAGGTGCCCAGAAGACTGGTGGAGTTGCCACGCTGAATGGCGATGCCAATGCGCTGGGCAAGGAATGAACAAGCTCTCTGGTCACCCGTAGCGTCTTTTAAACGTTTGCTCAGCTGCCTAAAAATTGCGTGTGCTCCGGGTCCCCAGGTTCCAAGGTTCTCCACCGTTATAAATTGATTGTTTACTAACAAATGAACAATACTTGACTTTAAATAAGGACGTCCTTTACACAAATTGACTGAGCCTCACTGTACTATATATTTATGGAGAGATTATTTCGAGATAGGCAACGGTGCCTAAAACCGTTGACACATTGCATATACTTGGCTTAGACATTGATGCACGGTTAGCTTTCTCACTTTTTTATGTCTAGCGATTTTATTTAATAGGACCGTTATATACAGTATTTCATGACGAGAGACCAAGCGTTAAACCCGTTAAAAGTGTAAGTTAGAAATAACATTTTGGTAAAATCCATTTTGATTGCGAAGCATCCTGTATTCAATATTTACAATCTTAAGATCTGACAAGGTTAAGATCAAAACGAAATGTCAGTTGAAGAAAGTTTGTCAAAGAAAATGGTAAGCCAACCTTGTTTGTCAATGTTATTATTAAGAAAAATAAATTGACTTGACATCTAAGATATTGATAATGTATTAGTGGGCACTGTTTTCACGATAACTTCCACATAATTCGACTGGTTCTTCTGTTAAATTATCTAGTTTTAAAAATGACAAGTTGCACTTAATGAAATGCCTTAATAGTTGTGTTTACAGTTTTTCGAGATGTGTTTTTGTTATGAACAGGATGATATTGGAAGCGTTAACCGACTTACAAAAGGTACAATTTTTCAATTATAAATAAAATGATGAATCAATAAAGAATCGGTAAACAGTAACAGAAAATGGGACATTCGTCATGGCCATTAACGGGTTTAAAGCTTGGCCTCTCGTCTTGATACATACTGTATATTATAACTCATGACAAAGACTTTTTTCAAAAAGTTTTTTTGTTGTTGCAGGCACAGTCTAGTGAAGATGCTGGACGCGAGCGAGCTGGCCGGGCCGCCGCCGCTGCGCCGCGCGTCGTCCGTCGCCGAGCCGCCGCACGCGCACCACCGGTGAGCCGCCACTGTACATCCGACATAATCCTAGCGTTTAAAATATATGACATATACTTGAAAAAAACGGGGACCTCCGGCGACCGAGGCAGGACTTGAACCCGTATCTCCAGCTATCGCGGCTGACGCCTTTACCAGCGGAACCCATCGAAATTTGTCAAGTATATTGTTTTTGATATTTACTGTGGAATGTGGTATCGAGACAAACCACATCGGTTTAACGATACTATTAGGAAAAATTGTAACCGCTATGGTAATTATTTTTCAATAAAAAAAAATCTCCAAACTAACTCACAATCTACAAAATCTTACCAATAATCTACAGCCGTACAAATATTCTACACACTCTTAACAACAATCTACACAATCTTACCAACAATCTACACAATCTTACCAACAATCTACACAATCTTACCAACAATCTACAAAATGAAAATGTAATAAAATAATTATTTGATATATTTATTGTAAACCTAACGTATGCCTTCCTAATTTAGTGGAACCCGTGGTTGCAGGTTGACTCGCCGCGCCTCTCTGGACGACCTGGAGCAGCAGTCCTGCGAGCTGGCGCCCAAGGTCGAGAACCGCATCATACTCATCGACAAACCAGAGGTATGGAAACCGGAGAGAGGTATGCCGTGTGATGCCGGCTAACTAGAATAGCACTACCCCATCTCCCGCGTGTGTCGTAAGTGGCGACAAAGGGAAAAATCATACGGACGGGCAGCAACGTCTACAGCTACTGCGGTCGCCAAACCGCCTGCCTAACGTGGTGACTACAACTACCCCCCAAGATATAAGTCATATTTCTGGGAGGCCTATGTCCAGCAGTGGACTGCATACGACTGAATCGTATGTATGTGTATGGAAACCGGAAGAAGTACCGACAAGTACCAGTTATAATCTTTTTTTTATACAAGACTGACCAGCGTTTGACCTCGGTCGCACCCCCAAGTGTCGACGAGGTCGAGGGTGTAACACGCTGGTTCAGTAACAGCCTCACTCTTGCCTTGATAAGACTCAAATTATATTTTTCCGGGAATACAGAGGTAGGGAGCGAATAGCATTCCTTAGCAGTCCGCATTAGGAAGGTAGAAGCGAATCACTTCCTGCTTCATAGAATATTCACAACGTAAGGATGACACTGCTCCTCTCGCCTGGACGTCCGGTGGTGGAATGGAGATGGCGGAATTTAATCGTGCAATTCCTGCGCACACTCCAAAATGTATCCTGTAAAACACAGACAAACTAGCAACCATGCGACGGTGCTCAAGGCCTAACCTAACACTCACTAATTCAGGATCGCCTTATAGCGAGATAATTATTATGTGATATGAAATGATGATGATGAAATTGGTTCGCAGACACTGCAAGCGCTCATCGCTGAGCGAGCTCGCTGGGAAGCCGACACGGTCATCGCTGAAGTCGACGACGAGTCCTCGCCTTAATCGCTCGGCGATTAACTTCAATAAATTACTCAATCGATTGACTAAACTTGGGCCTAACATATTTATGTTGTCGGAAGTCTCTTTCCAATTCCTTTTATTAGAAAAAGAGTTCCGCTAATACTATACCTTCATTCATAGTTGTTCAAACGCGTAAATAACATGATATAATTCCTTTATTGCTTTGAGTATTTATATTATTTGAACTCGCTGGAAGTATGCTTAAGATCGCTCCCGGTGGCGGTCTATGGGGGAGACGAATGCCTAGCATTGGATGGTTTTTTTTCAATCAGCATATTCCGAGATAACGTCAACTATGGATGAATAGTGTCCAGCTTTGGTTTATAGTGACGAATGAACACTTATAATTACTATTGACATATAAATAAAATGTAATTGATTACTAATTCAATCGATTAATCAATCGCTTAAATATTTCGTTTACTTGATTAATTATATCACTCGTTAATCGCGATTAAGTTTAACATTCGATATATTTTGACGGCACAGATCTGAATAACCAATGTATTATGTAGAAGTTTCTAGATTCTCACAATATACTTTTCCTAACTAGTGCGTAAAAAGTGCACTTTTCGCACGCTTTGCGTGCGTAAATTTCACTTTTTAAGGCACTTGCTATGAAAAATTAGGTTCGATACTCGTGTAAAAACTTCTTTAAGACTCGGGTGATTGTCACCCTAGTTTCACTCGGGCTCCAACGTTCACCCTCGTCGAACAAAAATGTTTTTTCACTAGTATCGAAATGTACTAATAAATGTTTGTTAAAGTTTTATACCTTAGAAGTCATTAATGCATTAAATATTATACAGAAAAATATTGTCAAGTAACTTTGCCATTTGTTCGGGCGTCTATTAGTGAGAATGAAAGATCAGAGAGTGATGTTTCGCTCCCACTAATCGTAAGGCCGGCCGTAAACCTTACAATTTTAGCAATAAAAATTGAATATCCAATATCGCGATTAAATGTAATCAAAACGTCAGATTAATCAATTATTGATTGCAATAAATTATAATACATTTAAAATAATCGCAAATTAGAAAAGAATTATTTTATATAATTATAGCTTCCATATAGGGTAAATCGCCAGTTACTGGCCACCTTATACTGAAAATGAATTCTGTTTACCTATAAATAGAACTCATTTTCAAATGGGGTTTCAATTACTGGTCACCCTTCAATTACTGGCCACCTTATACTTAAATGAATTCTGTTTATAGGTAAATAGAATCCATTTTCAGTATATGGTGGCCAGTTATTGAAAGGTGGCCAGTAACTGGCGATTTACCCTACTATTGTTGAATGCAAACTGTATAGGAAGTAATTAACAGATAGGCCTGGTATAGTGGCTTGTGACCCTGCCTATGGGGCCGACGGTCCTGGGTTCAAATTTGAGTAAGGGCATTTATTTGTGTGATGAGCACAGATATGTTCCTAAGTCATGGGGTGTTTTCTATGTATTTAAGTATTTGTATATTATATATATCGTTGGCTGAGCCACAACACAAGCCTTCTTGAGCTTACCGTGGGGCTCAATCAATTTGTTTAAGAATGTCCTGTAATTATGGAGGGCAGAATTGAAGAGACGAGAGGCTCTGGAAAGCCTATGACCACGTATCTCAGCCAAATAAAGAGTGAGGCCTCGTAAGAGGAAATCAAAAGACAAAAAAGAGAAGATTGGAAGCATGGCTCTTAAATAAATGATGATGATGATGATCTCCTGTAATATTTTTTTCATTTGTGTGATGAGTACCGATACTTGTTCTTGAGTCATGGGTGTTTTTATGTATTTAAGTATATATACATATATCGTTAGCTGACCCACGAGATAGATAAAATTTTATTCAACCATGACAGAATCCTTCTTAATTTGTTTATTTATTTAATAATAAATATTACAGGACATACTTATACAAATTGACTGAGCCCCACGGTAAGATCATTAAGGCTTGTTTTGTGGCTCAGTAATACTTCAATACACAATTAAATGCCCTTACTGGGTATTTACCCTAGGGCCATCGGCTTCATAGGCAGTCACTACCCACTAGGCCAGACTGGTCGTTTTTGTATAAGTAATGTTGCGATATATTTTACCTCTTTGACTGCACTAACTACATAATTAAGATTTATGACACGCCTATAATTTATTTTTATGAAATGGATTTTTGCTTCTCCTGTATTAAACTACCGTACTTTAAGAACCCTATTTATGCAACAGTTACATAAGCTACAATTAAAGTACAAGTATGTCAACAGTTACCATATCATGTACAAATCTTTATTTTTAATACATATTTATTTTTTTAATGACGAAATGAGGCTACCTCAAAAAAAAAGTATTGAAGCTCATTTTAAAAAGACAATGAGATTATAGCTATTTTACGCTTGTTATTATTTTAAATTGTTATTTCTTATTATATAAATACATAATAGTTATTATGTAAGCAATTTTTGTTAAATATATGTAAAACAAAAATATGAATTAGGCTCGTTAGGTCTAATTTATTAATTATATAAAAATAGAGATCAATCACTGGCACAAAAAGTTCTAATTTTATATAAGAATACAAGTCTTATAAATTATAAGTTTCGTTTACATTATGCCATCCTAAAAATAGTACATTGGGCCTTGCAAGTGAATTTGAAAATACCTCCTTACAGAAAACCACAGCCACAATAGCACTGCTACCTTTCAGGTATGTAGTGTTGTGTTCCTGATGGTGAGTAAGGTTCCCAGAGCTCCAACCCCCCTTAAAGGCCGGCAACGCGCTTGTAACTCATCTGGTGTTACGGGTGCCCATGGGCGACGGTAATTGCTTATCACCCGGCAATCCGTCTGCTCGTTTGCCGCCTATGTCATAAAAAAAAATTGGCAAGATCAACTTATAACTTAAGATAATTTATAAATAGCCTTAGCCCTATTTAGTATTAACATTGGAGCGTTTATAAAAAAATGGGACTTTTTACAATTGTGTTCTTTTTACAATTGTGTTCTTCCAACAATTTTTTTTTATGACATAAGGTGGCAAACGAGCAGACGGATTGCCTGATGATAAGCAATTACCGTCGCCCATGGGCACCCGCAACACCAGGGGAATCATAAGCGCGTTGCCGACCTTTAAGGGGGGTTGGAGCTCTGGGAACCTTACTCACCATCAGGAACACAACACTACATACCTGAAAGGTAGCAGTGCTATTATGGCTGTGGTCTTCTGTAAGAAGGAGGTACTTCCCCAGTTGGGCTTCTCCAGACTCGAGCGTGATGGTACTTCGCTGTGCCCTACCTCTCATTGTCGGACGTAGTTTAAGGACATACCCGGGTCCACCATCTATGTATATAACGAGCTTTTTCCATTCCAATATACAAAAAAGTCCCAAAAAAATCTATACATTGCAGAAATTTCTTCTGTTACCGCCGGGTGATTCTTCTCGCGTTTGAACCGCTCTTATTACTCTGTCCAGATTTCTGTAGAAGTGCCTGCATTATATTAAGTAGGTTTTGGTTGTCATTTAGCCAGCCCAGCTGTCTACCAGTAAACCAAAAATAACACCAAACTGTGTGATCATTTCTACAGAAATCTGGACAGAGTAATAAGAGCGGTTCGAACGCCCGAATAATCACTCCGTACAAGATATTATCGATTGTAACAAAATAGGAAAAAATTGAGATAATATTTTTCCTTAAACTCAAACGTTTATTCAGTAAGTAGGCCACAAGGGCACTTTTACACGTCGAGTACATAAAAAGTAAAAGTGAAAAATAAAAACTACACCGGTTCTAACCCTACACCTCTGACCCAAGTAGCATTTTACTTAATGTATTAGAAAGATCTCTTGATTCTCGGTAGAAAAGACATAAAATGTACGCTAAATAACAAAGTTTTGAAAGATGGCAAATAAAACGCTGAAAAAAAAACTTAAGTAGGGTAATTCGCTAGTAACTGGCCACCTTCCAATAACCGGCCACATTGTTCTAAAAATGAACTCTGTTTATAAGCGATTAGAATTCGTTTTAGTGTGAGGTAGCCAGTTATTGAAACCCCATTACAAAATGTTTTCTATTTGTAGTTAAATAGAATTAATTTTCAGTATAAAATGACCAGTTATTAAAAATTGGCTATATACTGGCGATTTACCCTATATGTTCAATGCACAACACGCTAAGTATATGTAGATAATATTATCCTCGCAACGCCCACCATACTAAAATAAATAGTTAAAACCAACCTTACTATGCAGTGAATTAGGTTGAATTTTCTTTTGTACGAAAACTAATGAAACAAAAGAAATTCTACCCTATTTCCTTTTATAAAACATTTCAACTCCATTGAAAGGGAGTGTACATTGTAATGCACACTGGGCGTTACGAGGTTATACGTGTGTACTATTTTGAGCTTTCAGTGCCTTCCAAATGTTTCTACGCTTTAATATGTGGTTTTGGTCAATGTAATATGTACTGTCACTCAATAATGTCACCCTAAGGCTATGTACGCACTGTCCGGTTAACCGCGTACCAACCGCATTACGGCCATCGATGTATAATAAACGTAGATTCACAATCAGCCCCAAAAAATTGCTCTAAAAAACAGCCGCTCGAACAACTTGGGCGGTACATTTAGTTAGTCTTTCTTGAACTGGCAGTGCAAGTGTCAACAATTACTAAAAAGTTATTACTTTATCAATAGTGAAGTTTGATACTTAATAATTAGAACACTGAGCTCTTTTTTGTTTGATTATATTATCTAACAGAAGATTATAAATTAGCATTTTTAGCATAAACTGGAACGTGATAGAAATGTCATTTAGTGCCACATTTTTCTACATAATTTGTTGCGTGTAGGAGTCCATTTCTTTATGTCAGTGCTTACGACTAAATATATATGAAACCGCGATAATTAAGACGGCTAACCGGACAATGCCAATAGCCATAGCCTAATTAAATTTAAAGTTTTGATTGATCAAATTATTTCATACATAATATTTTGAACAAAAACGTATGAAAAACCCTTGTAGAATAATTTATTAACGCATATTTACAATTCATTTATTCGTTTTTCCTAATTAGTAAGGTAAATCGCCTGTAACTGGCCTTTTCAATAACTGTCCACCAATGAATTATTCCAATGAATTATTCTGACCTATAAATAGAACACATTCTCTAATGGGATTTCAATTATTAGCCACCCTTCAATTACTGGCCACTTCACACTCAAATTAATTCTAACGGCCTAAGGCGCTACCGCCAAAAACGATATTCGTATATTTCGGGCATCTTTGTCTTTTACCCCAATTAAGATGTCATGACAGAGACAATCGTCCGAAATTTAGGAATATCGGTTTTGGCGGTAGCGCCTCAGAGCTCATGTTTAGTATAATCTGGCCAGTTATTGGAGGGTAGCCAGTTACTAGCGAATTATCCTATTTTGTAATAATTAGCGCACATGATATATTTATTATTATGATAAATTGAATTAATATTGTTTAAGATATTGATATGTTTTATACACACCTCATTAAATATTAAAATATGTTTAGCACCACAAATTACGATAGAAGAAATGAAAAAAAAAATAGAATTAAATTTTATATTAATTGTACAGAAGCGGGTAACTCACGGTTTATAAGCCGGTTATTGAGCAATATTTCACTCGGTAACGAGGAGTCTTCGTCGGTCAGCCAATAAGAAAGGCTCATGATCACGCTCCTCGTTACGGACTGAAACATTTCGAGCAATATTTGATTTATAAAACGTGAGTTACCCGCTTCTATATTCTATGGTTGAATGTCGCGATAGTTTTGTGTTTTGACTAGCACCATCAAGGTCTAACAAATAAGCAACAGAGTCCTTTAAGGGTCAAAAACTCATAAGCACAAACCTCATACATATCTAGTGCTTACGCCTTATTTCTTAAGCAATAAGATTGCTTTTTCTTTACATGTTGCACTATTTAGTGTTCAGTTGTGTCATTCCTTATATAAAGAATGTGCAAATGCTTAAATAAATATTAAATGTTGTGAGTATTTTAGTATATAAGTCGCAAAAATAATTCATATATTAAATGTTTTATTTTTTATTATTCTATTGACTAGGTAGGGTGACGGCACCAGTAATGGACAAATCATGAACATTAGTGCTTATTTCAAAGGATTCAAGTGTTGTGGATATGTTGTAAATATTGAATTTATAACGTTATGGTTTTTGAATTAAGAACTAAGTGTCCATCATTGGTGCCTGTCAGCTTAAAGTGTCTAACATTGGTGCCGTCACCCTAAAGCAACCTTACCTCAAGAACATTACGTTGTTTTTTTAACTGACTTTAAAAAAGGTTGTGAAATCGTCTTGTCAGGCCTATTTATGTAAAATAGTATTAAAATAGATCAACCATTAATCTAATATCATTTTAAAGCTATCTGATTTGTGTTAAAGTAGCATATTCGCACTATGTTTCAATCATTATAATTAATGACACGAATATATATTACTGATGTACAGTAGCTGAAAGTTTCCCAAAAGTTTCACAAGTAGAAGATTTTAATTTAAGTAACGAATCAGAGATTATTTGTGAAAATTTCTGTCGGCACATCACTATATACTAAGTTTACGTTTGTGAAATATATTAAAAAAACATCACGTAGGGTAACGGCACCTATAATGGACAAGGACCCATTATGGACGTTCACTCTTATTACAAAAAGGTTCATACATAAAATGTTACGTCAATCAACTGTCAACCATACGATCATTGACTTGAAGAAAGTGTTCATCACTGGTACCTGTCAACTTAAACCGTCTCATAGGTGTCTCTACCTTATTACTTTTTTTTAAGATCGCTAACGAAACCGTAATTCTTAGAAATAAAGATAAGTTGATAGAGCGACGGATATGTAGGTATCCAGTCGCGAGTTTATTTTCCCTTTATATCTAAGAATTACGTTTAGGTCAATATGGGTAAGACCGTCTATCTGGAAAGACCGTCTACCAGCCAATTACCTACATTATCTGATCGGTAATTGTGTCGCTTAACTTCAAACTCGGGTAAATCCATTCTGCTTTAAGGTTGATTATCTAAAAAAAATGTATAATAATCTGAATGGTTATCAACCTTAGAGCAAAATGGATTTACCTGAGTTTGAAGTTAAGCGACACAATTAGTGTCATATGACAGACTTCCCTTAAAAATAATGCCGGTCTTACCCACATTGACTTTATAGTTCCTTTTACATTTCATGTTTATTGTAATGGCACCAATAATATTATTTATTCAGTGGATATACTTGTGATACAATGTTGTTTTGCTATTGTATTAAGTTTGTTTTGAATTAGTTTAATAAAATAATTGTGAACTTACGTTTTCTTTATTTACATACTACCCGATATATACTGTGTGTAAGTCTAATAAGAATTAAACCAGACATAGGATTTACCAGTATAATCATTAACCAAAAGGTTTTTCTTTAATTATACCTATTATACATCTGTAATTAATTTTTGTTAAATTTCTGAGCAGTAATGTACTGCGAACATTACGATATGAGCTTTTGAAACGAACTGTCGAGTGTTTAACTCGAGTGTGTTGCATTACATTGCGGGCCTAATTTTTTTATAAGACGAACTGGAAGACGCAGCGTAGGTAGGCCTCCCACAAGGTGGACCGACGACCTAGTTAGAGTCGCGGGATACCGCTGGATGTGGAAGGCGCAGGATCGGTCTTCTTGGGTCGTTCTGGGGGAGGCCTATGTCCAGCAGTAGACGTCTTTCGGCTGACATGATGATGATGATGATGAGGTACTTCTAAGCAAAAGTTATCTAAATATATTTCTTATGTCCTATTCTACCCTCCGTTAAGAGATTCGTCCGTATAAGATTTACACACTGTATACATGTCACATAAACACCCGTCCTTGGTTCGTACAGTCGCCATCATGTATATCGGAGCAGTGGACGTGGTAACAAATATCTGAACAACGCCTATATTGTCAAGGCGATAAAGTGCATGTTCAGATATTTGTGACCACCTCCACAGCTCCGATATATCTGACGGCGACTCTACGAAACAAGGACATGTGTGACATGTCACTTAAACTATGTGTAAAGTGTGATAGGATTTTGTTAGGAATGAATACAAAACGTGTAGATATAATTTAAAAATATTGTTTATTTACACTCCATTTCCCTCAAAATAAATACACAATGGAAAAATTCAATTATTATCCAAAACTCCCGTCATTTTGAAAACAACCCTGTTCCGTGCCATGGAGACTTTCTTATGTTCTTTAATATAATTTTTATGTCAATTCATAATTTATACTTGCAAGGTCAATGTGGGTAAGACCGTCTAACAGGAAAGACCGTCTACCAACTAATTTCCTACATTATCTCATAGGTATTTAGACTAGGTATTTAATGTCATATGACGGACTTCCCTTAACCTTTTGAACGCCAAGCACCAATAAAGTGGTCGCGTGATGTCGTGCCTGCCACGCCACCGACCACTAAAGTGGCTATGGCGGACGCTGTCAAAGCAATTGTCCTGCTGACAGATAAGGTTTACATTTTGTTCTTCACAAGTCATACCATGGCGTACACGTCACATTTTGACGCGAGAGGAAAAGCGTTCAAAAGGTTAAAAATAAAGTATGCCGATCTTACCCACATTGACTTACATTCAGCAACAATTTATCAATGATGCTAGAATGATAAGTGTATTTATGTAAATTATCCGCACAACTGACAGCTAACTTTTCTACGAGTCACATTTTTGTCTCACAATTTGTGTTAACCCTCTACAACTGACATGGTCACGTGACATATAAATTCAATCTTGTTGTCAGCATCATAATGGCGAATTTGCAATGGATAGGGGAGTGTCACCGTCGAGTGCGATCGTGATCCAGTGGCACTCCCCTAACGGCAATGCGTCGCCGCTGGGTTTTAGTGGGTATTCTCCTCCCCTCCTCTTGGCTAGCAAGAGGAGCAGCGAGAGTCCCACATACCCCCTCACTACCATCATGGCACCCCAGGCCCGAGGGGGATGCGTAAACGCAAAAAAGGTGTATGTTAGACGTCACATCAGTGGCAGAGGGTTAAAATAGACTTCAAGACTCGTTCACAAGTCCACCTTAGGCATACTGAGAGGTATAGCCTGCAGCTCAGTCCGGAGACACAGCAGTTCTCCGGACACGCAGGTGATGGCAGCGCAGACCACGTTCAGGGTCCACCATGAGAACGTCACCGGGAAGGATCCGTTGTAGCACCAGCAGATGAACAGGTGGATAAAGTGGTATGTGCAGCTGAAAAAATATAATTTGATTTTAAGCTAACATTTTTTTTTAATGACAAAAGGAGGCACTCGAGCAGACGGATTGCCGGGTGGTAAGCAATTACCGTCGCCCATGGGCACCCGCAACACCAGGCTTTTAAGGGAGTTGGAGCTCTGACAATCTTACATCTGTGACATCGATGCCGAGACTAACGCTGACACCGTGCTGACCACTTTAAGTGTCCTGTCTTTAAGGTTGGTAGATATTTTTTTTATTTTTTTTATGACATAAGGTGACAAACGAGCAGACGGATTGCCTGGTGGTAAGCATTTACCGTCGCCCATGGGAGCAACACCAGGGGAGTCACAAGCGCGTTGCCGACCTTTAAGGGGGGTTGGAGCTCTGGGAACCTTACTCACCATCAGAAACACAACACTACATACCTGAAATGTAGCAGCGCTATTATGGCTGCGGTCTTCTGTAAGGAGGAGGTACTTCCCCAGTTGGGCTGATCCAGACTCAAGCGTGATGGTACTTCGCTGTGCCCTACCTCTCATTGTTGGACGTAGCAAGGACATACCCGGGTCCATGACAAAACATGGTCCTAGACACTACTTTTTGCGTTTATCGATGTATCGATAAATCGGTCGTGTACTCAAAGCTCAGAAAGAGTAATTGAGATTAATTTATTTTGGATTAAATAATACTTGCATTCTTGCACTCAAATACCTACTCGGGTTATCAACTCTTTATAGATAAGATACCTATCTAACAAATCAAACGTGGATTAAACTTTCCGATATGTCGTACATTTTTCGTCACTAACCATTGAAAGAGTATAGAATGAATCATCGGAAAGTTTGAGTTTTTTTTTTTAAAAAGCTAATAACAAAAATTCTCTTTAACAATACATGATAAATTAGTGTTCTCTGCCTTAGACTTTTCCGAAACCACAAGGAAAATTCCAGGCCCTAGTTATAACAACAATATAAAGCATTACGGTGCGCCAAATAAACTAAGTAATAAGAATATTGCATAATATTTATTTAAGCTTTAATACATAAGACCTTAACATAAAAAAGGCATACTTATAGGTCGGCAACGCGCTTGTGACTGCGTTGGTGTTGCGAGTGCCCATGGGCAACGGTAATTGCTTACCATCAGGTAATCCGTCTGCTCGTTTGCCACCTTTGTCATTAAAAAAAAAAACTTAATGCCATGAGGCATTCTCTACCAGCTCTCTAGTATATTGCATCAGAAAAATTACCTGAAATCTAAACACAGCTTAGTTCTGCCGACAAGCAGCCACAGCGCAATAGCACCGAATATGGCGTTCGTTACAAACGCTGTGATCACAGAGCGGCCCTCACTGTCTCGCACATGCAGCTCCTGAAAATCATATAAATAAATAAATAAATAAGCGGTAATTAAATAATAACAGCATTTTATTAAAACTAACGTGTTGGTAGCAAACAAGCACACGTCCCACTTTATGGTAAGCGGTCAATATAACCAATGGACACCTGCAACGTCAGAGATTTACATATGTCGGGAATCGTGACAATTGTCGCTGTGGTGAAATAGGGGCCAGGTCTCGCCTAGTAGGTAGTGACCCTGTCTATGAAGCTGATGGTCCTGGGCTCAAATCCCAGTAACAACATTTATTGGAATAATAACAGGGGTGTTCACAAGCTGCAGTGTTAGAAAAGTTCTGGCAAGGATAGGTCAACCGTCAATACCGATTGTAGACTGTGTGGCGAGGAAGAGACAATAGAACACATAATGTATGAATGTCATGCTCACGTCGGACAATGAATGAAGGACTTTGGAGCAGGCTACCTGGATCAGCAAGATTTCAGACCACTATCCCTGAGCTCCATTGCCCAATATATGACTATGGTTAAAAGGGCTCAATGGGGGGGGACAACTACATAAAAGATCCTAATGGGTCAGTGTATCTGAAAGGGTCTGCATAATATATAAGATAAGGACATTTATTTGTGTGATGAGCACAGATACCTATTTGTTCCTGAGTAATGGCTTATTTATATTTGTATATGTCAGTTGAGCCTTCTTGAGCTTACCGTGGGGCTCAGTCAATTTATGTAAAATTGTCCTTTAATATTTATTTATTTATCTATATAAATACTATGTTCAGTTGTCTATTTAAAATGAGCTAGAAATTGTTTATGGTTTTTAGACAACTGACTAATCGGTTTTTGTGTTGTAATTATAATATATTGTATGTTGAGGCCTAACAGAGCCAAGATGGTCATAAAACTTAAAGAGACAAAGCCTCCTAAAAATATAAAAAGAGACCTAATTGTTGATGACTGTGATGTCGAACCTTAGTATTGCGTAATTTTTAACAACATCCCTTTTAAATCGAAAGAAAAATAGAAAAGTTTTGACTTGCAGCAAGATTCAAACCCACAACCATTCGATCCAGTGTTTGTGGCTTCGAGTCCCACTGCGAGTAAGGTATTCGCTAGCAGACGTTTCTGAACACTAAAAAATAACATCTCTTATCCTAAGTAAGGTCCCATTTTCTCCCTAAGCAAGACTCACATGATATTCAAAGATATGATCTAAAGTCCTCGTGGATCCAGTCAGATCCTGCATGACGGCCATCAGCAGGCTCAGGGTGAGGTACAGCACCGACTGCACGGCCACTATCTGGGCCACGATGAGGCACGGGTCCCATTGTGTGTAGCGAAACGAACCCGTTAGCTTCTTCATTCTCGACATATTTTAACTATAGACAATAACATAACGTAGTGATTTCGCTTGTGTTTTAGATTTATGCGATGAGTATTAGTAAACATAAGGTTTTCTCAAGAAAAACTCTGATACCAATACGAAATATTTCAATTTTCGATGTGCAAATTGCAATATATTTATCAACAATTCGTATTTCATATTTGAGGCTATTTATTAAAATTAGTATCAAGCTTGTTTTTGAAATCTAGTCCTTAATGCAAAGGAATAAGCGTCACATTCAGAAAATTTCATTGCGTACACATATACAAATATGGCGATAAAAGTCTCTACTAGAACATTGCAGACTTACGCGTCATTAATGTCAAAATTGGCAGCACGTTTTGTGACTGCTACTTATTACTACACTTTTTTAACGTATATTTTTTTTCTTATTTGTTACTTTACTTGACACTGGCGAAATCATCGATTGATTTATTGATGGAAGCCATTCAAGCCATATCACAGTCAAAGTTGCTTCAATGATGGCATATATTTAGGCTTTTGTACAAAGCGTCATACTTATGTTGCAGCAACGAGTTATTTTACCTGAAATAAGTGCATATAATTTTGCACACATCTCCTCTTTAAGTTGCAAAACGCCAAATGCAAATTGTCAAATTTTGAGGCTATTGCTTCAGGGTAAGAGTTGGTAAACTTAGCTGCTCTACTCAACTTGACTCAACGCAACTTAGTATTAGACTCAACGTCAACTCATGACACATTTATTCCATTAATCCGCGATGGAGGCAACAGACTCATGCCGATGTTGCTTGCGGTACCCTGCGGACAAGGATCTGACGGCTTTGTACATTTATCTCGGGAAAACAGAGATATACGCCGACATGCTTAAACACTGCTTAGGTATAAATGTGAGTCAAAAACATTTTATACCCTTAGTTATCTGTGGTCGCTCATAAGTGTTTATTTTTGGCTGAGTACCCACAACACCCGGACTCGGGTATGTCCTTACACTACGTCCAACAATGAGAGGTAGGGCACAGCGATGATCATCACGCTTGAATCTGGAGCAGCCCAACTGGGGAAGTACCTCCTCCTTACAGAAGACCACAGCCATAATAGCACTGCTACCTTTCAGGTATGTAGTGTTGTGTTCCTGATGGTGAGTAAGGTTCCCAGAGCTCCCTTAAAGACCTGCAACGCGCCTGTGAATCCCCTGGTGTTGTGGGTGCCCATGGGCGACAGTAATTGCTTACCGTCATAAAATAAAAAACAAGACTTCTTGAGCTTACTGTGGGGGTTCAGTCAATTTTTGTATGGAAGTCCTGTATTTATGTATTATATATTTATGCTTTATTTTTACTTGTAGTTGGAACTGGTGGATGGTGCATCCCGTGGCATCTGCTGGGCTTGTGTTGGCCGTCTGCGAGACGCCAGTGACTTCAAACTTCAAGTATTGCACATGCAGGAGGAGCTTCAGGCTCAACTTGGCAATGGTTATTTAAACATTTTCAATTTTATTATTATTTATCATCACAATTTAAAAATAATTAATTCATTTAAACAAAACTAACAAAAACTTATTTTAGTATTTATCCTCGCGTTGTCCCGCTATTTGCCACGGCTCGTGGGAGCCTGGAGTCCACTTGGCAACTAATCCCAGGATTTTAAAAAAAACAACCCTCTTTGTATGGCTAGGCTTAACCTCTAACCAAAAAAACTGCCAGCCCTCTTACCCAAGGCATCAATTAGACGCTTTGAAATTATTTTTAATTTAAATAGATGACATATCTACATTATACATTCTTTCTTATTAATAATGCCATCTTCCTCTCATTTTCCCAAACGGCTCATAGGAGCCTGGTGTCCACTTGGCAACTAATCCCAGGATATGACGGAGACATTAGTTATAACTAGGCCTTTTTATTTTAGAGAATGTTCTCTTTGAGTATTTCACTAGTAATTGGCTCCCTCCAATAACTGACCACATTACTAAAAATGAACTGTCAATGTGAATAGAATACATTTTTGTGTATGCCAGTCATTGGCCTGTTTGGCCAGTAATTAACTTGTTCTTTGAACGAACTCAAGGTCATTATTAATTATTAGCGTAAGGTGACTAGTTATTGAAGGGTGGCATTATTGGCAATTTAATTTACATTTTCTGAATACAAAAATTATGCAATAACAACATGCAACAGAGGATGGATTGGAAATACCTGACGTACGAGTTAATTAGAAATGAAAATTAAATGATTTATTTTTATTTTTTTAGATGAAGCGCCCGTAGAGGAGCTTGGTACAGTGCGTGACATCAAGATTGAGAGAATGTCAGGTAAGGTCTTGTTGAATATAAAAATGTATACTTACCGGGCCAAAGTAGACAATTAATTTTGCATATTTTTATTATGATTTTTTTTTTATCACAGACTAACCAACTTGATAATAAATTGTAATCACGAATAGATTCAGTAAATACATTTTTGTATTACCATTTTGATTCTACCTGGTATTTAGACATGGCCATTTATTAGAAGGTGGCCAGTTACTGGCCAGTCGATTTACTATTTGTGATGTTTTGTTTTTCAGATGATGATCCTCTATTAATGACAGAGACGGAAGATGGAGATTGCAACTCGCTGGAAGCTGGTGAGCTCAATTTCGTTTTACATATTATTATTATGTCTTTCCCGTACACGGAACAATGGTGTTCCGGACATTTGGGAGGCGTACGCGGAGCCGGAGCGAGCCAACGCGCAGAGGCCCTTTCGATATGCAAGCGCAGTGTAGGACTTCCACTCAGCGAAAGTAGCAAATTAATTACCTTACTCTGTTAATAGGTACCCAGAATTCCTTCTAGTATAACTTGTTAAAGGGTGGCTAATTATAGTGCGATTATATTATTTTATTTCTGTCCAGAAACCTTGGAGCAACCATCGACTTCCCCCATGAAGCTCGAGCTGCTCCAAAATGACAACGCAAGCACGCACACCGGAGAAAAAACATACACCTGCGACCACTGCAAAAAATGTTTCACAAAGAAATCTGTGTTACGCAAACACATACAATACCATCTATCTCAACGCAATGAAATCACTAATCCTACATTCTCATTACTTGCTAACAATTACATGGATAAAAATATAAACAATCATAGTAAAAATACTTTTAACGCTTTGGGCGTTGACAAATCACAAAACACACACCGCGCGACGCACACAGGCGTAAAACTCTTCAAATGCAACCAATGCGAATACAGAACTAAAGTCAAACCTAACCTGCGCGTCCACGAGAGAACGCACACAGGTGAGAAACCATATTCATGTAACTACTGCAGTTATAGAAGCAGCCACAAAACATACTTAAATAAACACTTAAAATACACACAGGTGAGAAACCATATCAATGCGAGCACTGCGATTTCAAATGCGTACGGAAATATACATTAGTCGTTCACCTGAGAGTTCACACCGGTGACAAACCATATCAATGCGACGTATGCAACAGAAAATTCAGACTAAAATATCAACTTGGTTACCATCAGATAGTACACACAGGGGAAACGCGATACAGCTGCAAAGACTGTGACTTTAAGTGCTGCTTTCTAGTACAGTTACGGCGGCACTTAAAGCGGCACACAGGTGAGAAACCATATCGATGCAAGTCCTGCGAATTTATATGCACTCTACAATCTGAATTGGAATTGCATCAGCTCAGCCAGTGTACGAAAGTGCATAGGTGCCGTAGGTGCGATTTTACCTGTGGTCGAAATAATGATTTGCGCATTCACCGGAAAGTGCATAATGCTGATAGACGATACAAATGCAATTATTGCAGTTATGATAGTAGCCATAGCAGTAATTACCAGAGACACGTGCGTACGCAGCATCCGGGTGAGGAAGAGTAGCAATGAATGCCAAGGACTACTAAAGTGGTCAATTCATCATCATCATATCAGCTTAAAGACAGCCCTCCTAAAGCGACGAACAGTGATCGGTTTTGCGGCACCCGCGTCCAGTGGGTTCCCTCGATCTTGACCATGTCGTCGGTCCACCTTGTGGGGGGGTCTGCGCGTGGCCGCCACTCGAGAACCTGTACGCCCCAACGGCCATCGTTTCTACGTGCAATGTAACCCGCCCACTGCCACTTTACTGCGATCCGGAGGGCTATTCGAGGGCGGTTCTGTTGCGGATGACATAATTATTTAACCTTTTCGGCGCCATGTCAAACTCAAAAGCTAACGCCCAAACGCAAATACTAACAACATGGCGTGTGACAGGTGGCTATGATTTTAAGATGTCTTAACTTTTACGACGAGCGAGTAAGACCCGTAGACGAGACGACGAGAGTTGGACCCAGGTATGTCCTTAAACTACGTCCAACAATGAGTGGTAGGGCACAGCGTTGACCATCACGCTAGAATCTGGGGCAGCCCAACTGGGGAAGTACCACCTCCTTACAGAAGACCACAGCCATAATAGCACTGCTACCTTTCAGGTATGTAGTGTTGTGTTCCTGATGGCGAGTAAGGTTCCCAGAGCTCCAACCCCCCTTAACAACGTGCTTGTGACTCCTCTGGTGTTACGGGCCCATGGGGGCATGGCCATGAGACCATAAAATCACACGGGTTCAAATAATGTGACTAAACAAAAGCCAGGGTCTTACTTCAGTAATAAAAATATGGGCGGGGTCGACTAGCAAATGCTAATGATGGTGTACTATAATATAACCCCGAGCATAAAACCCTGAGATTGTACAAAAATTTGGACGTGTATATATTTAGCATCATAATGTGAGAAAACAATGCCCTTTTTTATGACAAAGTAGCAAACGAGCAGACGGATTGCCTTGTGGTAAGCAATTACCGTCGCCCATGGGCAACAACAGTGGAGTCACGTGCGCGTTGCCAGCCTTTAAGGAGGGTTAAAGCTCTGGGAACCTTACCTTCAGGAACACATACATACCTGAACGGTAGCAGTGCTATTATGGCTGTGGTCTTCTGTAAAGAGGAGGTGCTTCCCCAGTTGGGCTTCTCCAAACTCGAGTGTGATGGTACTTCGCTGTGCCCTACCTCTCATTGTTTCACGTAGTTTAAGGACATACCCGGTCCGACGATTTTAGACAAACGATTATTCGGGCATTGGTTTAGAGTTACAAAAGGTATCTCCCGTCTAGTCTTGTGGAACGCCATGTCTCTTTTAAATTACCCCTGGACCCCGAATCGAATAAAAAAATATGTGTGCAGTGTTGGAAAACCAAAAAGGTAAGAGTAGACCAGGATTATTGCCCTAAGTGCCAAAAACAGCCAGGGTTATGTCAGGAATTATGCTTCGGACAGTTTCACAGAAATGTATCGTAAGAGTTTTAGTTAAGTTTAAGAATATATGTATAGTTTTATAAGTATATATTTGTATGTATCTACCTAAAAATAAACACTGTTAACGAATTTATACCTCTTTTGTTTTATTCACTACAAAAAGAATTAACATACAATTACCTCTCAATATTTATTTTAATAAAATAATTATTTAATAAAAGTCTATAAAGAATATTGGTTAAACAAAATTCATGCATGACGCCATCCAATATGTACCACTTTTTCTTAAGTATATGTCACCTACAGACATAGGATTCCGTGGGGCAAATTTTGTTCACAGGTAGGGACTTCCTATATCGACAAATTAAATTATCGATGTTCGTTCCATATACTGACTCAAGGGTTTGCTTGTAAAAATATGTAAAAAAAATCTATTTTTTTATGAGGCATTATTTATTTTCACTCATAAATATAAAATACTTATTTAATATAATGTGTTTACAAATGACACTGTCCGACGACATTGACAAGCACCTATTTTATAGCGAGTGTCTAAGTAGGTAATTAACTTCTATTAAATTATCTAGAGGTTGAGATAATTATTAACTATCTTAGTGCAATAGGTATTCCACCCTACCTTTATGTAACCTAGCAATTATTTAAAATATTATGCTATGTTTTATTAATTTATCCAAATAAGTTAATATGACACAACAGTAAAACCAATGCGTCATATAACTAAGTACATATATAACATAAAAAATAAAATGTAATAAAACTATCTACATTTTGGCAACGCAGCAGTGGGGCTTTGTTGCACAGATAGCACTGGGGTAGAATGTTATAGAACAAAAAACACGTTGGGGCTATATATAGAACAAACATCGATAATTTAATTTGTCGATATAGGAAGTCCCTATCTGTCAACAAAATTTGCCCCACGGTATTTTATGTCTGATCAAATAAAACAACATTTTTAATACATATCTTTATTCCTACTCTTAAACTACAATATTCTGTTTCCTTGAACGTTATTTCTGTTGTTCAACATAATCTTCTCCTGTCTCTTCTTCTCTTCTTTAAATACTTCTTTATTAGCCTTCTTCTCCACTCGCCTTTCTTTTCTGTATTCCTTTAGGAGACGTTTGCGTTCCTTCTTCTCTTCTGGAGTCTCGTCTTTAGGTCTGGAATAATATTACATGTGTCATTGTCATATCCACACGGTTTAAGAGATAAGAGATCAAATGGATAAACTCACGTGCAATTATATCGCACTAGGCGACATGTTTCGGGTAAGCTCTGGTACCCATCTTCTACAAGCCTATAAGTGAGTGATAAATATTTTTTTTTAATAATTAAATAAAAGTTTATGGGACAATCTTAGACAAATCGACCTAGTCCTACGGTAAGCTCAGTAAGGCTTGTGTTGTAGGTACTAGACGACGATATATATAATAGTTTGATACATATAAATACTTAAATGCATAGAAAACACCCATGACTCAGGAACAAATGTCTGTGCTTATCACACAAATAAATGCCCCGATTGGAAATCGAATCCAGGATCATCGGCTTCATAGGCAGCTACCCACTAGGCCAGATCGGTCGTCAACAGTGATACACCCTCACCCCGAGCGGTGTGTCCTGACTCGGCTTAAAAATGGGTACCAGAGCTTACCCGAAACATGTCGCCTAGTGCGATATAATTACACGTGAGTTCATCCGTTTGACCCGTGAGTATAATTCAGAACCATTGATTTCATAGGCAGGGTCACCACAACGATCGTCATTGCTATTGTTTTCTATTTACAAATTGTAAATAATAAACTTTATACATATATCCTAGTCACGGCACCAAGTTGTAACGACTGAACCAACGCCAATAATCATATTAATTGTATAGCAGCAGGTAGTTCTCGGTGCGCCCGTAGTCTTCCTCGATCAGCCAACACGAACGGTTCATAATTATGCTCCTCGTTACGGGGTGAAACGTGTCGAGCAATGTTCGACTTATAACGACGCTTCTATAAAGTTAACATGGCAGGGTCACTACCCACTAGGCCATTGTATTTTTTTTTATTTATGACAAAGGTGGCAAACTGATGGTAAGCAATTACCGTCGCCCATGGGCACCTGCAACACCAGGGGAGTCAGAAGCGCGTTGCCGGCCTTTGGAGCTCTGCGAACCTTACTCACCATCAGAAACACAATACTACATACTTGAAAGGTAGCAGTGCTATTATGGCTGTGGTCTGTAAGGAGGAGGTACTTCCCCCGTCGGGCTGCTCCAGACTCAAGCGTGATGGTACTTCGCTGTGCCTTCTCATTGTTGGACGTAGTTTAAGGACATACCCGGGTCCTTTGTGTAAGGATGTCCTGTAACCCGACTGAAACTGTTTGGACCCGGGTATGTCCTTAAACTACGTCCGACAATGAGAGGTAGGGCACAGCGAAGTACCATCACGCTTGAGTCTGGAGCAGCCCGACTGGGGAAGTACCTCCTCCTTACAGAAGACCACAGCCATAATAGCACTGCTACCTTTCAGGTATGTAGTGCTGGTTTCCTGATGGTGAGTACGGTTCCCAGAGCTCCAACCCCCCTTAAAGTTCGGCAACGCGCTTGTGACTCCCCTGGTGTTGCTCCCATGGGCGACGGTAATTGCTTACCATCAGGCAATCCGTCTGCTCGTTTGTCACCTTATGTCATAAAAAAAATTACTACCAACCTTAAAGAGAGGACACTTAAAGTGGTCAGCACGGTGTCAGCGTTAGTCTCGGCATCGCTGTCACCCTCGGCCGGTTCTTGCAGAGCGTTGAACTTGGCCAGCGATTTGGCGGTCAGTTTGTTGTCCGGCTCTAACACGTCTTTGGGAATGCCTGTTTTTGGATTGATGCGGATTTTGCCGGGTCTCTGAAAAAAAAAAGTATTTTTGTTATATTTGACGACCGTTCTGGCCTAGTGGGTAGTGACCTTTTTTTTTTTGTTGTCGGAGTGGGGAATGCCTTTACGAATCGTCTCCCCTGACCGCGGGGAGGCCGAATTGGGGGGTATGTGGGGCTCGCCGCTCTTGTCTCCTCCTCTGAGGAGAGGAGGTTGGCCCTACCCACTAAACCCCACTCCGGCGTTTCATCCTCTTAGCCGTTTGCGAGGGCGCCATAAGTGGGTAGTGACCCTGCCTATGAAGCTGATGGTCCTGGGTTAGAATACCAGTCCCATTTATTTGTGTGATGAGCACAGATATTTGTTTTTGAGTCATGAGTGTTTTCTATATATTTAAGTATTTATATGTATCTATCTATTATATATATAGACGTATAGTACCTGCAACACAAGCCTTACTGAGCTTACCGTAGGACTAGGTCGATTTGTGTAAGATTGTCCCGATTTTTTTTTTTATATCCTCGTAAGGCCCACAGGCCTACCTGTAGCACTAATTATTATAATGAAATTTTAATTTTATGCAATTGGAACAGAGTTGAATTTAATTTGTTTTCTTCGATTTTGACACAAAAGAAATTCTACAGACAATTTCGAGTATGATATTATTTGTATGGTGGGCCTTAGGAGGATATAAAACGACGGTGGCAAACAAGCACACGGCCCGACTGATGGTAAGTAGTTACCGTAGCCTATGGACGCCTGCAACTCCAGAGGATTCACATGCGCGTTGCCTACCCTAAAAGTTGAAGTTAAAGTGAAGTTGGACTAATGGCGTCAATATAAAGCCCCATAGTCAGACACCCTGTTTGCTGGTTTGCAGGTTCAAACCCCGACTGGTACCAATGAGTTTTCAGGAACTTATGTACGAAATATCATTTGATATTTACCAGTCGCTTTTCGGTGAAGGGAAACATTTCAATCACAATAAGGCCTAGTTTACCCTCTGGGTTGGAAGGTCAGATGGCAGTCGCTTTGGTAAAAACTTGTGCCTACGCCAAATCCTGGGATTAGTTTCCATGCGGACCCCAGTCTACCATGAGCCGTGGCAAAACGCCAGGAAAAAAATAAATAAGTCAGATACCCTGTATATATATTTTTTTTTTATACAAGACTGATCAGCGTTTGACCTCAGTCGCACCTGATGGTAAGTGTCGACGAGGTCGAGGGTGTAGCACGCTGGTTCAGTAACAGCCTATTCACTCTTGCCTTGAAGAGAAACAAATTTTATCTTTCCGGGCATACAGACGAAGGAAGCGAATTCCATTCCTTAGCAGAATCGCTTCGTGCGAATAATGGAATATTCACAAAGTAAGAATGAAAGTGTTCCCCTCGCCTGGACGTCTGGTGGTGGAACGGAGAAGGCGGAATTAAATCGTGCAATTCCTGTGCACACTCCAAAATGTATCCTGTAAAACACAGACAAACTAGCAACCCTGCGACGGTGCTCAAGGCTCTGTAACCTTACACTCACTAATTCAGGATCGCCAATGAGTCTGCGAGCAAAATTGTACCTTGGGTTCCTCAATGATCTTGGGATGGTTGTACAGGTTGGAGTACGTGGACAGGATGGTCTCACAGTCCCACTTCTCCTCGTTGGGGACTTCCACCGTCTCCAGGTCCTCTTCTGACTCCTCCTCGATCTCTTGCAGTCGGCGGATTCTGTTGGTATATAAAAATCTCCATTCATGACATATAGTAAAAAACACTTTTTTTTATGACAAAGGTGGCAAACGAGCAGACGGATTACCTGGTGGTAAGCAATTACCGTCGCCCATGGGAGCAACAACAGGGGAGTCACATGCGCGTTGGCGGCCTTTAAGGGGGTGAGCTCTGGGAACCTTACTCACCATCAGGAACACAACACTACATACCTGAAAGGTAGCAGTGTTATTATGGCTGTGGTCTTCTGTAAGGAGGAGGTACTTCCCCAGTTGGGCTTCTCCAGACTCAAGCGTGATGGTCATCGCTGTGCCCTACCTCTCATTGTTGGACGTAGTTTAAGGACATACCCGGGTCCAAATAAAAGTTAAATAAAAGCTTGTAAAATCCTACTGACCTGGCGATCTCCCGCTCCTTGTCGAGCTGCTGCCTCCTCCTGGACTCCTCAAACTCCTCAGCCGCCTGCAGCAGCATGGCGTGCGACTCCGGCATGAAGCCCTCGATCTCCTCGCAGTCCAGGGCTCCCAGCTCCGTGTCGTCGTATTCCGCGAACATCTGGACAATATTAATATAATAAATATCATAGGACAACCTTACACAAATTGACTGAGTCCTAACACAGTAAGCTTAAGAAGGCTTGTGTTGCTCAGCCAACGATATATCGGGTGTTTCCTGTAATAAGAGCAATAACTTTAGGGTCATTTCACACGAACCACAACCACGCGACAACCACGACCACGCGACAAGCGCGACCACGTGGTCAGGTGCAAATTTTGTATTAGAAATAAATAGTACAATTCACACGTACCACATTTTGCAGTCATTATCGACCACGTCTGTGGCAACGGCCAGCAACTACACAATTCACACGTAACCACTGCGTGACCACATTTTGACGCTGCGACGTGGTGTGGTTGTGGTCCGTGTGAAACAACCCTTAGGCATCGTTTCTACACCACAAACGTAGCAACATTTGTTCTATGCGGGTGTCGTAAGAGGAGACCAAGGGAGAAATCCTACGGACGGGCAGCAGCGTCCGTCGAAACCCAATCTACAGCTACTGCGGTTGCCAACCCGCCCGCCAAGCGGGGCGACTATGGCAACTACCTCAAGGTGATACAAGTCATGTTTGTGGGTTGTCCCAGCATGTTATGACTTATGTTGTTTTCGTAGCTTCTTTTAATGTTAATTTAGTACCTAAATATGTATGTCTACCAGTTTGTGTGTTTGTCGCAATCAAATAAACTATTTTAAATTCAATAAAATGAACAGCTTACCTTCTCGAACCTGTCGTCCAGGAGCGTCAGGCCCTGGTTCCTCCTGATGACGCTCGAGGACATGGAGTACTGGGAGAAGCGGGACTTCGTGTCGTGCGCGTCGCGGTCCCACGTCGGCATCCGGCGGGGGCCCTCCTGAGAAAAAAAATACGAGTTGAAAACAAAAATGGTATACTCTTGGCTCGTCTCAGTCGTTTATTGTCAAGTTCTTAAATTCGTCCGTTTCTGCTTTCGTCACCCATTCTTCATTAGTAACTTTCGTTGTTTGGCTATTTCTTATTCCGGCTTAGTTCGGTATTCGTCAACGTCTTTAGCAGAGACCGCAACCCCTTCATTTGATTAATCATATCAATAGGGTAGCCCTATAGAAGTCTTACCGTAACGAAGTGGTTAGCCTATAATAGGGTTACCCTATCGATATGGAAACCATTATGGGTAGGCTTACCCGGGTTTCACATGGTTACCGAGTCGGATGGGCTAAAATTTCACATGTAGTCGGATAAGGTAAAAATAGCTTTAATGTTTAGCGCTTACCATTTCATAGGGTTACCCTATGGGCGTCTATTTTCCACATAGGCAGATAGTTCTAGAGTTTAAAATCGCTTAAACGCATTTGAAAACACTTGATAGGGTAACCTTATTGAGGGTTTTTGAATTTGGTAAGCGCTTACTCAAACTAAGTCTATTAAATTGGTTAGCCTATCATCCGGGTAAGTCAATGATACGCTTACCAAACTGATAGGGTATTTAAAAACAACCCTATCAAAAACCCAGGGTAATACCCTTTATTTGGTAACCGGTTCCGGTCCCTGGTCTTTAGGCATGTTCAATGTTAGTCCATGTTGTTATCAGACTCACTCGTTATTCGTAATTTTTTTCACGGTACGTTCGTTGTTGATAGCACCAAAAATGACAGGACAAATAAAGAGTGAGTCTAAAAACAACATAAACTAATCCCGACCGTACTCAAAGACGATATCCATTAATATGGATGACATTGTAGGGACACATGTAATAGCAAGAATGCTGATGTCGCATTCTACGTGCAAGCTGCGAGCTGCGAGGCGCGGGCCCCGGCAGTTGTCCCCCGCCTTCCGACTTGCCCGGTTATCGGTTCACTCCCCAAACTACTTAGTGGTTTACGTAGAGTCATTTCATAGTTAAACATATTATGTCTTGTGTCCTTCATAATTAAATAAACTTTGTTATATTGTGTTACCAGTGACTTTTCCTTCTGATCAACATTATTACCTTGGAGTCAATAGACAGTAGATAGTAGTAATTAAATAAAAGATAGTAGTAATTAAATAAACCTACAAGTGGTGACCCCGATAGAAACGCAGTGACTTTAGAAGTTTGGTGAAATTAAAGACAGTTTTTTTTGTTTAACGGACAGTGATTTTTCTGTTTTCGGGGCAACTCATTTTGCGGGGCAGTGAACCGGGGCAAGGACATTAAGTGATTTTAACGCCATTCGCATAAAGATGGCAAACCCAGCAAGCGGAGCGCCCGCTGCCATAGCGCAAGACATGGCGCATCCACCGGCAGGCGCGCCGCCTGCTAGGTCTTCGAGGACCGATGAGCAGTTGGACCTGGCTGCCGTCACGGTAGCATCCAGGTTGCCGGAGTTTTGGGCGGACCAGCCGAGGCATTGGTTCCTGCAGATCGAAGCGATCCTGAACCCACAACACCTTAAGGACCAGGCGAGGTATGACCTCGTCCTCGGTAAATTGACGAAGAGCGCCATAGGACAGATTACGGATCTGTTGCTACAGCCACCTGTGACTGGCAAGTACGAGGCGCTAAAGGAGAAATTGTTGGCGATTTATGAAGATTCGGCCAAAGCGCAGCTGCAGAAGCTCCTCAGCGACATGGAGCTGGGAGATCAGAAGCCGTCGCACCTGCTACGGAAGATGCGTGATCTAGCGAGGGGGAAGGTGCCCGACCAGACCCTGTGTATCTTGTGGCAGAACCACCTTCCTCAGGCGGCGAGAGCAGCGGTTGCAGTCGCGGACATCCAGAACTTGGACAGCCTGGCAGCCATTGCGGATAAGGTACTGGAGGCAGTCAGACCGACTCCCCACATATCTGAGGTGCAGACGTCGACTCCGCGGGGCAGTGCGTCATCGGTTTCCGAAATGGCAACGGTGTTAGCTGCCTTAGAGAAACTCGACGGCAGACTGCGCGATCTGGAAGGGCAGCAGAGGCAGGCAGATCAATGTCGTTGTAGGCAAAGACGGAGATTCGTTTCGAGGGGCAACGCGCGTCGCCGGTCAACATCGAGAGGGAGGAGCAGCACCAGAAGAACGCCTGAGAGCTCAGACTGGTTGTGTACGTACCACTACCGTTATAGAGAGAGGGCGCAGCGTTGCGTACCACCGTGTTCCTGGAGGATTGAGACGTCGGGAAACTAGCTAAAGTACAAGAAGCGGCGGAAACTTGTACAGCTCCACCGTCACACCGCCTTTGCATCACGGACAGTAACAGTGGTTTGCGTTTTCTTATCGATACGGGTGCCGACATCAGTGTTATACCGGTAAGGAACAGACTATCAACCAGTGAGAGTGTATGTAAGCTATATGCAGCGAATGGTACTGAAATCCGAACCTACGGTGTAAAGACTCTAGAGTTAAACCTCGGGTTGAGACGTGCATATAAATGGACATTTGTGATCGCTGATGTGAGGCAACCGATTATAGGCGCGGATTTTCTTGTTAACTATGGCCTACTTGTTGATTTGCTAGCTAAAAGGTTGGTCGATGGTATAACCTACTTGAGTGTTGTTGGGACATTGGAACACTGTGTTAACCCATCGATCAGGGTCCTTGAAGCTGATCACCCTTTTCACAGCTTGCTAAGTAGGTATCCCGACATAACGAAGCCAGTTAATTTCAGAGATCCTCCCAGTCATAGTGTTAGACATCATATAGAGACGACGGGACCACCAATATTTGCGAGAGCACGACCATTACCACCGGATCGTTACAAGAAAGTCAAAGAGGAATTTAGGCTCATGCAGGAAATGGGTATCTGTAGACCATCAAAGAGCCCATGGGCGAGTCCGTTGCATGTCGTTCCAAAAAAGAACGGCGAACTTCGTCCATGCGGGGATTATAGGCGATTAAATGAGGTAACAAAGTCTGACAGATATCCAGTTCCGCGCATACAAGATTTCACATACATTTTGACCGGTAAAAGAGTTTTTTCGACTTTAGATATTAACAGAGCGTATCACTTCATCCCTGTAGCTGATGAAGACATCGAGAAAACTGCGATTATAACACCTTTTGGGCTATGGGAATTTCCAAAAATGGGGTTCGGTCTCAAAAATGCAGCACAGACTTTTCAGAGGTTCATGGACACCACGGTTTTTCCCAATTTTGACTCTATTTTTGTGTACATTGATGATATTCTCATAGCTAGCGAGTCGGAGCAAGAACATGAGCGGCATCTTCAAGCTGTGTTTGAGCGGCTCAACCAGTTTGGGATCACCATCAACGTGGCAAAATGCTGTTTTGGTAAGTCAAAATTGAATTTTCTAGGTTTTGAGGTCTCTGCAGAGGGTATACGGCCATTGCCAGAGAAGGTTGAAGCAGTAGCGGCCTACCCGAGACCCGAAACGGTACAAGAGTTACGATGTTTTTTGGGTATGGTTAACTTTTATCGTGCTCACTTACCAAACGCAGCATCTTACCAGGCAGAGCTCAACAGGTATCTGCACAACAGCAAAAAGAGAGATAAGACGAAGATTGTTTGGACCGCAGAGGCAACGGAAGCTTTTGAGCAATGTAAGCAAAGCTTAAAAAACGCGGCTACATTGTCTCATCCTCGCGCTGATGCTCCCATAGCGCTTATGTCTGACGCGTCTGACTATGGGGTCGGCGCTGTACTTCAGGTATTGGTAGAAGGTGCATGGAAACCGCTAGGATATTTCTCTAAGAAACTGACCAGCGCTCAGCAAAAATACAGTACGTACGATAGGGAACTCTTAGCGATATTCATGGGTGTTCGGTACTTCAGAAAAATGTTTGAAGGGCAATCTTTAATCATTTTTACCGATCACAAGCCTTTAACTTACGCTTTTAAGAACGTGGATAGCAACAAAGAAACGCCTCGTAGGGCCAGGCAGTTGTTGTTTATCAGTGAATTCACCACGGACATTCGATACGTGGAAGGTAAGTATAACATCCCGGCAGATTGCTTATCACGCATAGAAACGGTTTCCGACGTCGCTCGATTACGACGAAGTTGCTGACGCTCAGGAACGTGACGAGTTTGTTTCCGGCGAAGCGCCAAGCGTAAACAGATCAAGTTTCAAGAAGGTACATTTACCTACTGGCAATAAGGCAATCTATTGCGAAATAACTAATAGCAATATCAGACCTTATTTGCCTAGTGCTTTTAGGAAAATAGCTTTTGATTCAGTGCATAGTTTAAATCATCCAGGTATACGAGCCACTAGAAAAATGGTTGCAGCTAGATTTTTCTGGCCCGGATTAAATAGGGATGTAGGTGAATGGGCGAAGTGTTGCATACCGTGTCAAAAAGCCAAAATATCTAGGCACACGGTTACAGCTCTAGCAGAATACCCACAGTCTGGCAGATTTGAACATTTAAATGTAGACATAACAGGCCCATTGCCCACTACAGAAAGTGGTTATAGATACTGTGTCACCATTATAGATAGAAAAACCAGATGGCCTGAGGCTTTTCCTGTTACAGATATAACAGCCGAAAAAGTAGCCACGGTCATATTTGAGGGGTGGATATCTCGTTACGGGTGCCCACTCAGGCTAACAACAGATCAGGGCAGGCAATTCGAGAGTAATTTGTTTAAATGTTTAATGAAGCTGTTAGGGGTGAAAAAGTTGAGAACTTCGCCATATCATGCGCAAGCGAATGGTAGGATAGAACGTTTTCACCGCTCCTGGAAATCAGGACTAAAAGCTAGGTTAGGAAATTCATCATGGATCAATGAATTGCCAGCGGTAATGCTCGGAATGCGCGCCGCACTACGCAGCGATATCGGCGTAAGCGCCGCGCAAATGGTGTTCGGTCGCTGTCTTAGGTTACCAGGTGATTTTTATGACGTCACAACTAATGAGGATGCGGACGGTGAAGACTTGGTTAGGCGAATACGACATACCATCAGTAAGTTTAGTCCAGCAATTAAGTCGCATGGTAATTCTAAAGCGTTGTTCGTGCATCCAGACCTGAAAACGTGCACTCATGTTTTCATCAGGGACGATACGGTAAGGAAACCTTTAAAATGTCCGTATGATGGTCCGTATAAGGTTCTGGAACGTTACGAGAAAGTTTATAAGATCGAACTTCAGGATCGAGTAGTAAACATCTCTATGGATCGGCTTAAGCCAGCGTACGTATTAAACGACTCAAGCGACTTAGGGCCGACCCAAAAGACTACTGAGACAGACAGATTTACTGACGTACAGTATAACTTGAGACCTGAGTGTACAGACGTACCACCTAACCTTAGAACGACTAAAAGTGGACGGGTAGTACGCAGACCAATTCGTTTCGAGACAGAATATCAATAGGTCATGTTATACTGGTTGTGAGGCCACGACCAGTCAAGCTGTGAGCAATAAAAATTTTTTTTAAAGACATATTATTTTATTACGTTATTGAACCAATTAGTAATTGTACTTAGTCTCTATTGCGAAATAAGTATTTTGTTGACTTTACGTTGTTGCGTTAATGCATCATGCCATTTCAAGCGCACGTTTCTCAACATGTTTTATTTTTTATGATGACTATTGCTGTGTAAGTCTCTGCACAAGGGAAAAGAGTATGTTTATAGTTTGCAATTTTAATCATTTTTTTGGATATTTAAAGTGTTGTAGTCTAAGGAAAATTTCATTCTACACGAATATTTCACTACAGCAGTACAAGATGGGTTTCGGTCAGAGCAAAGGGGCTAGTAACGAGGTTATAGCCCAGGCCCAAGTAGTAACCAACGCCACGCAAGTAGAGTCCAGATTGAATATGTTATCCATTATTTTGATAGTAGTAGCAGGCCTGATAGTGATCAGCCTGTTATTTGCACTTAGGAGGTTGTGCGTGAAGAAGACCAGACGTTGGTTGCGCAAGGAGGTCGGTGCCGCGAGAGTGCAGACACCAGTGGTTCAGGTGCAGAACCTGCCGCCCCAAGCGGTGCAGCCTTCAACGGTTTACGCGTAAAATATTTCGTCTGACTCTGACTAAAAGTTATTTTCCTTGTGCTAGTGACATTAGGGAGAGTGTTTATAGATGTAAGTTAAAAAAAAAAAAAAAAATGTTTTAATTTGAATTATGTGTACTTTAGATTTTGTCGTTCATTACAGATCACCCAGTTACATTTTAAATTGTAAACAACAGTAGTCATAATACACTGTAATGTATTATCATGTGAGCATGAATTCCTGGTATCGCCCGCCGGCCGCCGCGAAGTGCAGAATGCGCAGTATACAGTTACAACGAAATGTAAAGATGAGTTCTCACTGGCAGCGAAGCGATACTAAGCTATTCATGTTGACTGAACTTATGTTTTTATTTTTTTTTGTAAAAATTTTTTTTTTTTTTTTTTTTAAGAAAAATTTGGGGAGGACTATTGTAGGGACACATGTAATAGCAAGAATGCTGATGTCGCATTCTACGTGCAAGCTGCGAGCTGCGAGGCGCGGGCCCCGGCAGTTGTCCCCCGCCTTCCGACTTGCCCGGTTATCGGTTCACTCCCCAAACTACTTAGTGGTTTACGTAGAGTCATTTCATAGTTAAACATATTATGTCTTGTGTCCTTCATAATTAAATAAACTTTGTTATATTGTGTTACCAGTGACTTTTCCTTCTGATCAACATTATTACCTTGGAGTCAATAGACAGTAGATAGTAGTAATTAAATAAAAGATAGTAGTAATTAAATAAACCTACAACATAAATTTCCATATTGTATGACACTTCGGATGCCGTCGTATTTCGATCGAGATCCGAGTTTTCCATCGAGACCCAGGACCATCGGCTTTATAGGCACCATAGGCAGGGTCACTAGTCACTAACGGTGACTGAATATATATAGACACAGCTCTCCATACAAAAATGCCTTCCAAAAATGACCCCAGGCGCGCTAACACTGACAGCTATCCCCTCTTCATAAATATGTCAGAGCAGCTTAGAATTTATCCAATAGACAATTTCGCGCTATTAAAAAAAGCTGTGATTGGTTCATAAAAGTTTAAAGGTGTCAAACCTCATGCGCGGCGTTACAATATTATGGCGTTGTCAAACTTACAGGGATGATTCTAACCGAGATGGAACCAATTTATATGAATATTATTCTACACAAGATTTTGTTATTAAGATTACTCTTGTCCATACTTCATAAGAAGGTATATCGGTAATGACGTATAGGAGAATACTGCCACGATTTTGCGTTACAACTTTTCCTGAGTCTTTCTCTGGTTACCAAGGCGGTAATATAGCTCTCGATCATCGGAGGTGAATTTTCGTAAGTTTTCGCACAACTAAGCCCGGTTTATCATCAAATTAAAAAGTTGAAACATAATAATATGATTATTATAATCATAATAGTGTGTGTACAGTCAAGGAATTTAATTTCCAACCCACCTAAGGTTCAATATTGTATAGCACACAGTCACCGTAAGAGCAAGCTAGAACACACGTTACTTTGATATATCGCACGCATTGTTTTGTGTTAATAACTAGCCAACAGATAAAGTACATTGACGTGGAGTACTGAACTTTAAGACGTCAAGGCGCTTTGCTAATTATAGACGATTGCCGGGTCTATGTTCATCTTTTTCGTTCTTGCAATACTCGAATGATAGGGTCGCAAATAACGGAATTTCTATCATCGACGTTCGCGATAGACAGATTCGCAAAGAACTCACTACTGACACGCATACAGAATTAGAAAAGAAATTGATAACTTTTCGCAGAGAGGTTATCTGTAATGTGCATTTCAATGAAATGGGCAGGATATTCCGTGACAGTATGTACATACTTTTAGAAAATTATGATAAATAATAAAACCTTCGGGAAATAAACTAGAGTTATTATGACGGAAAGTTTTACAGCGGCACATTTGTAGCGTACTTGCTTATTTAGATATAAGCAAATAATAAAAATTGCTTGTTACTTGAAAATACCATGAATTACTTACTAGTACAAATGTTGCATACCCTAATCCCCATTTTCTCACTCAGTATCAAAAAGGCACAAGTCATTATGAAACTAGTATAGAGTCACGACATTTGGTTCAGCGTATTAGTCTATACAACAATCTGTTACTTTAAATAATTGTTTGTCATGTTCAGAGTTAAACTTACACAAACCAATGGACCCCATCATTATTCTTGTGTTTTTGTGGAGTTGTTTCGGCACCATTTTTCCGGACAAGAAGGCACTTTATAGGGTTTTTTCATTTAACAATTTTATATTAGCTGACATCTTATGTCATAGACAGCTTCTGTACTACTAAAGCTGTCAAACTCCGCCGCGGCTCAGTCGATCGTTCGCGGCACGCTAGCCGTGGGGTCATTTTTGAGCTCGAGTCAGGTTTCTATAGTATTACTAGTTCGTTGGTCACTAACCACTAGGTCAGATCTGTGGTCAAACTACTGCTCCTGAGGCCTATTTCTCGAACAATTGTAACTATTTATACAAGCGGAAGTCTCTTTCTAACAACAGGCATTAAAAAGTGACGTCCGCTTGTATTACAAGTTACAATAGTGTTCGAGAAATAAGCATTGGAATAAAATGACAAAACTACTAGCTGACTAAGGCACTGGTCCCACCACGAGCTAGTCAGCTATGAGCTATCAGCTATTTCAAGGGACAAAAGATAATCGCTCCCGTGTAAATAAAAGACATATATGTAATAGCCGGGCGATGAGCTATAAATATATATCTCTCTCTTTTATTTAGCTTACTAGCTCGCGGTGGGACCAGTGCCTAAAGTTAAATCATACCTGGGAATCATCATCAGAGTCCAGGTCTGATGCAAATGCCTGGTCTGAGTCGTCGGCCATGCTCCCATCGTCTTCATACTCCTCATCGTCATCATCAGAACCTGTCCAAAAAAAATACAGGACACTGACACAAATTGACTGAGCCCCACGGTAAGCTCAAGGCCTGTGTTGTGGCTCAGCCAACAATATATAATATACAAATACTTGAATACATAGAAAACAATTGGTTATTTACTATAGAAACTATGAGAATTGGACTTGACTCTAGAATGTCTTTGAATTAAAAAAAACTATGGTTCATTCAAAAAAAAAAATCATTCACCGCATTACTAATGTTCATTTGACTTTCGTTTGCGGTTTCCGAAATTATTATTGAAATTATATTTTGTGTAGATAAAGCAGTGTATATCACTGTACATAATTAGGCATAAAAATACTCGTTTGGTGTTACAGTATGTACCAGTAACATAAACTACTATTAATTTTCACTTTACACACACACACACATACACAAATTAAATAATTAATAAGATGACAGGTATAGTCAACCAATTTGATTTCTAGGCCACTTCGAACCTTGCCACAGTGACGTTAATAAGAGATCTTTTGCGTCTTTCATATAGATTTTCACTGTGACAAGGAACGAAGTGGCATATAAATGAAATTGGTTGACTGTCCATCTCCATCTATTGACATACTTTTTTATATTTACATTATTTTCTGTAATTTTTTATTTGACTTATTGTAATTATGACGATCTGAAGTGAATGCATTTTATTTTGTTATGTATAAATGAGCACGTCCACAGCTCCCATGTATCAGATGGCGACTGTACAGGGATTGTTGAGCCACTTGTGTTGGTAACTTAACTGTGTAACGTGAATGAGTGCATTTTATTTTGTTATGTAAAATACTGT
The DNA here is from genome assembly GCA_022674325.2 of Grapholita molesta. Classification (NCBI taxonomy): domain Eukaryota; kingdom Metazoa; phylum Arthropoda; class Insecta; order Lepidoptera; family Tortricidae; genus Grapholita; species Grapholita molesta. The sequence continues at coordinate 555,007 of CP053141.2, read as the reverse complement.
GCCATTTTCTGAAAGAAATAAATAAATCTAATCTAATCTAAGGAAAGTATTGTAATCTAAGTAATATATAAATTGTAAATATGTAAGACCGGTGCCTCTTGCCACAGTTTATTTTTGTAATAAGCTCAAAGAGACACCGGCCACAGTGAGATTTTGTACTAGTTGTTAATATAGTACAGTTCCATACAAGTAAAAAAAATTTTTTTTCGGCTAGGGTGAACGTTGGAGCCGGAGTGAAACAAGGGTGACAATCACCCGAGTCTTAAAGAAGTTTTTAGTTACACGTGTATCGAACCCAATTTTTCATAAAAAATGCCTTAAAAAGTGAAATTTTTACGCACTAGTTCGGAAAAAGTATTTTTCCTAGCGATACACGTGTAAAAACTTATTTAAGACTCGTTTCACTAGGGCTCCAACTTTCACCCTTGTCAAAAAAAAATGTTTTTTCACTAGTATCGAAATGTACTATTGTTTTTTTTTATTCTTCTTGGCCACGGCCCACAATATCAAAGTGCTCATACACTCCTCGGCTCACCGGCTCCATACCTGGTACAGACAGAGACAAACTCACCTCCGTCTCCCCCGGCCATGGCCAGCTCAATGAAGTTGTCCTCCAGCTCATTGTCAGGGTCCTCGAAGTCGAAGTCCTCGTCCAGGGCTGCCACCACTTCCGGGTCCAAGTCCAAGCACAACCCTGAAAAAAAAAGATAGATTTTTTTTTAAACCGGCAGACGGATTGCCTGATGGTAAGCAAATACAGTCGCCCGTGGGCACTCGAAGGGAGTCACAAGTGCGTTGCCGGCCTTTAAGGGGGGTTGGAGCTCTGGGAACCTTATTCACCATCAGGAACACAACACTACATACCTGAAAGGTAGCAGTGCTATTATGGCTGTGGTCTTCTGTAAGGAGGAGGTACTTCCCCAGTTGGGTTGCTCCAGACTCACATCGCTGTGCCCTACCTCTCATTGTTGGACGCAGTTTAAGGACATACCCGGGACATAATCCAAAAATGACCCGATGATGATAGAATGTTATATTTGGGAGTTTTCAAAAAGTGGTATTAGCTTGACAAATATAGTCCCGAGGTTTTCCCTAGAGATTACAGTATGAGGTTCTTCAAAAAAGTAGTGTATAGGTTCTTAAAGGGCAGGCAACGCGCATGCGAATCCTCTGGAGTTGCAGGCGTCCATAGGCTACTGTAACTGCTTACCATGAGGCGGGCCGTACGCTTGTTTGCCGCCAACGTTGTATCTATGTAGAATTAGCCGTGTGACTGAGAATAGGCGATAAAGAGAAAAAAACCGACGGATAGGCACCGAATCAATAGCTACTGCGGTCGCCAACCCGCCTGCCAAGCGTGGCGACGTAATTGATTTAAAGATAAACAAGATTACATATGCTTAACAAATTTCGACGGGTTCCGCTGTGTTTGGGCCCAATTGGTTAAGGCGTCAGCCGCGATAGTTTGAGATGCGGGTTCAAATCCTGCCTCGGAACCGACGGCCTTGTCAATTATTTTTTTAACTACATGTCCATCTATTTAGGGTTCCGTACCTCAAAAGGAAATACGGAACCCGTATATTCTCACTTTTTTGTCCATCTGTCTGTCAGGACCATTTTTTTAATCTACACTAATATTATAAAGTTTGTGAGTGGGTATTACTTTATTATATTACTATTACTTCTTCTTCTTCATCTTCTTCTTCACGTCTAAACGGCTGGCGCGATTTTAATAAAATTTGGTATGGGGTTAAGCTGATACCCTAGATTAACACATAGGCTACGTTTTATTCCTAATAAACCGCGGGTAAAGCCGCGGGGCACAGCTAGTAATTAATTAAATAACGAATTAAAAACCTACATGGTGTAAAAATTAAATGGAAATTTTAGGTTTTTTTTTAAATTGGTAGTTTTTGAAGGTATAAGGTACCTTGTGTAGCAGCCTTGTTCAGCAAACCAACGTCTTCTTCAACGGCTGATGCGAACACAGAGCTCGGCAGGTTAAGTTTCTCTGCCACCGGGATCTCGACAGGGTCGTCCTCTTCAGCGGATGGCTGGGATTTCTCCTTCCTCTTGTGTGTTGCTTTCTTAAATATGCAATGTAAAATTAATCAACTATTCAGCATGACTCGAACCCACAGCCACTGGATCCAGTGGTTGTGGGTTCGAGTCCCGCTGCGAGTCAATTTTTTCTATTTTTCTTTCGATTTAAATATCTTTGATATGCTAACACTAGCAGACGTTTCTGCTTAATATAAAAATACTTTTAGAAAGGGGTAGCACATTGTTATCGATGAATTCTCAATCTAAATTTGAGACCTCGATGCCGTAAAAAGGGTTCAATACTCTTCGGTAGATGTCGCTACACGTCACCCGTAATGACGTATATACCAAGAAGGATAAGATAGAAAAATTTGACACGTCTAAGCGGCGCTCGTATAGCACAACTATTCAGCATTTTCCAGGCATTTTGAATAGGCTCATAGGGCGCTTGGCAACTAATCCCAGAAATTAGAATACATATCATTCCAACACAGAGGCTAAATAAGATGATTAGTCCAGTTTCCTATTGAGATTAGTTGCCAAGCGGACCCCAGGCTACCATGAGCTCGCCACTTACTTTAATTGGGGGGACTTTTTGTAAAAGCTCCCCTACATCACTCACAAGATGTTTGTAAATTGGCAGAAAAAATGGTACATTGTAAGACCAAGTCCTGCCTCAATACAGGTAAATTCTGGTTAGAAAAAAGAAAAGAAAAAGATGGACAAATATTATGTACAATATGATGGACTGTGCCAAGAGGTTACTAAATTTCACAGTAATTATTGCACAATATTAAACTTTTACTTGGTTGTAGATATAGATAGATACTAGGGTAAATTGCCACTAACTGATACTAAAAATTCTGTTTACCTACAAATAGAACACATTTTCTAATAGGCTTTCAAAACCAATAATTGACCACCCTTCAAAAATCACACTAGTTTATTCTAATAGCATAATTGGGTTCATTTTGAATATAAAGTGGCCTGTTATTGGAAGGTGGCCAGTTACTAGCGAATTATTCTTATAACTTACAGGTTGCAGTACGAGGGTGACCTCCTTGGTGTCTTTAAGATGCTGCAGGTAGTTGTAGTCATCATCAAAGTAGACGCCATACTTGCGTTGCTCCTCCCTGCGTTGCTCTAGTGTCAATTCCTATAAAAACAAAACTCAAAACTCAAATGTTTATTCAGTAAGTAGGCCACAAGGGCACTTTTACACGTCGAGTATACAAAAGTAAAAGAGATATTTTGGACCCGGGTATGTCCTTAAACTACGTCCAACTATGAGAGGTAGGGCACAGCGAAGTACCATCACGCTTCAATCTGGAGAAGCCCAACTGGGGAAGTACCTCCTCCTTACAGAAGACCACAGCCATAATAGCACTGCTACCTTTCAGGTATGTAGTGTTGTGTTCCTGATGGTGAATAAGGTTCCCAGACCTCCAACCCACTTATAGGTCGGCAACGCGCTTGTGACTCCCTTGGTGTTGCGAGTGCCCATGGGCGACGGTAATTGCTTACCATCAGGCAATCCGTCTGCTCGTTTGCCACCTTTGTCATACAAAAAAAAAAAAACAAAGATAAATAAAAACTACACGGGTTCTAACCCTACACCTCTGACCCAAGAAGTATTTTAACTTTTATGACCAGCATCATTTTTTCTATTTTTATTTTTTGGTTGAACGATGGATTAAGAAAGAAATCCTACATTCAAAGTATACCACCAGAGACTAAGGCTCGATCCATAAGAGTTGGCATTGCTGCCAAGTTGACAGAAAAGAGTTATGAGAAAAGATTAAAAGGATAAGACATTTTCTGTCAAACATAGATAAAAAAAAATACAGATGAGTAGATGCCCTCACTGGAGGATTCAATTGACAAGTAACAACACAGCCTCCAACCAATCTGCTTACAGCCTGACAGAATAAATAAATATTACAGGACATTCTTAAACAAATTGATGGCAGATATAAAACGGAAAAAAATACAGCTTTATTTTATTTCAGTTGTGACATGTGTATTCTGCCTATCCTAACCTATGGTGCCCAAACATGGTCACTCACTGAGATTCAGAGGTCCAAATTGAAGGTATGCCAATGGGCTATGGAGCGTAGTATTTTAGGAGTGAAACGGACGGACTGCATCCGTAACACCACACTGCGCTCTAGAACCCGAATTGCTGACGTTGGCCAGAAAGCTGCCAGGCTTAAATGGGACTGGGCCGGCCACGTCCAACGCATGCATCCGGATAGGTGGGCTAACATAGCTACCTCATGGATGCCGCAACAAAGACGTGGGAGGGGCCGGCCCAGGCGGAGATGGTGGGACGACCTAGACGCATTTGACGGGAACTGGCCATCAGAAACAGCGGATCGGGAGTCATGGCAAACAAGGGGAGAGGCTTTTGCCCAGCAGTGGGACACACACATAGGCTACGAAAAAAAAAATAAGGAAACTAACAGTTTTGCCATGAAAATTAATAAATCTTAAGGGCAGGCATTGACTTTAGAAAGAACTGTTTCTCTGAAGGCATTTGCAGAGTAAGCTGTAAGAGTAGCTGGTTATTTTACCGCCAAACAAAACTCCCACTAATATTGTACGCAAAAAAGTGTTATTAGTGTGAAACTTTTTTTGTAAATGCATCAAACATTGTCTATGAGCTATAATTGATAATAAATTTGAGACCCAGGGATGACAAATAATAGTTGTCAAATGAAATATAACTGTTTAAGGACATTCTATTAGGAGCCAGATCATTTACAAAAACCTATTAAATGTAGACGAAGTTGCAGATGGAAAGCTAGTACAATATAATATAAACTAATTGAGTAATACATGAGCCTGAACAGTTTCCATGGCTTGATAAAGCATTGGTAATTGCTTAAAATGACTTGTAAGTACTTGTGAATGCATTAAAAAAATGGCAGATTCCTTTATGGCATTAGCCTTAGGAAAGAAATTAAAAAATAACCAGTAGCAGTATGTATGCAATATACTTTTTTTTTCATTTGACAATAAAAATTGATAAAGTTTTAGTCAATAGTAAAAAATTAATCTCCATAAACTAATGGTTTACTAACTGGTTACAGCTAAACTAGGTTACAAATGGTATACGACACAAAAATATTTAGGTTACAATATAACTTACTGGTTCTTTTTCTTTCGACGGGGGTACAGTAGCGTTGACTGGCACTAAGACCCTCTGCGGGGCGCTCTCGTCGGCTGCCAAGGGATCTCGCTGTGATCTGTGCACTAGGTTGAAAGTTACAGCTTTCTTTCGATCTATGAACTTCTTTTTTGTCTTAGGCTGAAAAGGTTAACAAATATTGGTTAGAGTGCAAGTTAATAAAGAAATTTGGGGCAAAAATAGTAAAATAAGTTGTTTATACCATTTTGAAGCAATTGCTTTACTTATGAAGCACGGGAAATAAAAATATAACACAAAAATGCACAAAACATGTGTTGTTTTGGCAAACGTCAGTGATAAAAGGAAGAGCGTTTTGAGTACGATTTGTGCGGTAAGGAATTTACACATACACATCAAATGAAACGATTTATTAATCTATCTATTTCATCAACTTTGCGAAATTAACTAATTTTTATGATAATAATGATACATTTTTTTAAACAAAGTTACTAAAATGATTATAATAAAAAAACTGATATATTACATTTTTATCATTTTTCAGATAGTTTCAGAACGGTAGCAGAGGTAGTAGAGCCAATCGAAATGGTACGTCAACGTCAGTGTCATCTGTGAAGTACATAACATAACCTAAAAACTATGTTATGCAGTAGAAATTTAAAAGTTTTTCACATAAATTACAAGAAAACTATAACAAAATGGGTTCCAATCGGACTTGTACGAATGAAAAGTTCCGCCGAACCAAAAACTAAGACTTACTCTCATACAATTCTTTTCCCAAAAACTGACTTTCCTGCCCGATCTAACACTGCTAGAAAAGATGAGATTCACAAGGTATATTAATATTAAAAATGGCTAAAAAGAACTATATTAAATCATTTAAATGATTTACCTAAACAGTCTTCAATTATTTATCAGATTTGACCCACCATTATAGTTTTAAAAATACTTGAAAAGTAGCTACGAAAACTGTTTTTTTTTTTTCAGTTTGCCAAGTTTTCTGAGCTATACAATTGGCAAAGGGAACACTTAAAAGGCCCAGAGTTCGTGTTACATGACGGTCCGCCATATGCCAATGGAGATTTGCATATGGGACATGCTGTCAATAAGGTATTTAATAAATTTATCGGTTGATAAAGTGCTATAAACAGCAAATAAATATATACGTAGACTTTGTGTCTAGTACAAAGTGGCTTCCAAAAATAACCTCAATATTCTAGTGATGGTTATTCCCTTACCTTCCTCGGCTTTAGATATTATCCAATAAGCAAATTCCCGCTATTGAAAAATTGTCATCGGTCCATCAAACTTTGATTGGCTACCTTTTAGACTCTGCCTTGGTGGACCTATTTTTGCGGTAATATAATTAAAACTGTTGTGAGCCATGTTACTACTACTTAATTACAAATGGATAAACTCATGTGTAATAGGAAACCCCTAGTGTTGTATCCTGACTCGGCTTAAAAATGGATACCAGAGCTTACACAAAACATGTCACCTAGTGGGATATAATTACACATGAGTTTATCCGTTTGTAACTAAGTAGTACTATTTTTGCAGGTTCATTAATATCTAAGAGCCCAGTAGGAATTTCATCCTTTCCACCCAATAGCCTGGTACATTCTAGATTCCATTCAAACTACACCTCCTTACACCATGGCGGGTGCTGTCTCTGTGCGCGTCCCATGATACGGACAGGGGCAACATCCGCTTAGTGTATCCCTTACATTTCATTAACTCTTTCACTGCGGGTGACGCGATATAGCGTCATACAGAAACATTACTCACCCGCGGCAGACGCTATATTGCGTCTTGACATTTTGACTGCTAGTATCTACAGTTTCAGTTAAGTGATTTTTTTTTTCAGAAACTTTATTTTAAAAAGTTAGAAGTTAAAAGTTAGTTTCATAATTACTCTTAAAACTATCTAAACCTAACTGAAAAACAACAACAAAGTTAAAGTAAAGATTATTCAATAAATTTTGTTGTGAGTAATGTTTTTTTACATCAACACCTAATAGTACGTATAATTTAGCACAATATACGAATTAATTTCAGTTCTTATTTTTCATTAAAACACCTGAAAAGTTAGGACGCAGGCGTCGCGTCATTCAGCGGTATGGGACCTGCTCAATTCCGCACAACAGTTTATAAGGTCTCAAGGGAATTCTTATCATTACGAATTCCAACCTTAATGTAATAGATTTAAAACACACTTTTTCTTGACAGTAGTCACTATTTTGTTTTTGATGATGTTATGCCAATTTATTGTGGACCATTGTTTTACTTACATACTTCATTTTTTTTTTTTTTTGTGTATACTTGGGTGGTTTTATGTTGCCGCCGAAGGCATTGTTTAGCCTTTTGTGTAACTATACCTAATCTTATCTGTCACCTGGTCTCGGTTTACTAGAAAAACGCGACCTTTTACCTGTTACCTGCCAAAGGGTTGTTAAGGATCAACAGTAAGTACATTAAAATATTTTAATAAATAAAGGTAATAAAGGTTTGAACACCTGCACCTCGCCGGCTCTTTATGTGGTCTATTGATTATTGCTTGCCTTTTGTCTTTTCTTATCCATAAAGATGCGACGGTGTTATCGTCGTATGGCGTTGAAATTGACCAATAAGAAGTACACATTACTCATTTTGCGTTTTCTATTATAAGCGTGCAAATCAGTCTTGGTTTGACGCTGTGACTGTTCTCCTGTGTTATCCAATATTTTCCTGTTTTGTGATTTATACCTGCGACCTGCTATTTTAAATAGACTCGATAGACCCGCGCACTTCGGACGACTCGGCTACCCATACGGATTTGACTCCGCTTCATACGAATGACCTGGCTTATCTTACGGAATTACTGTCGCCTACTGAATCCTCAGCAAATGAAGACCATCCGATTCCACAGGGTAAGTACGTTTAAAACACTCTATTTCAATGTCGTGTATACTTAAAGGTATGTTTAGAACAGCAAAACTACTCCTGACATGACAGGAAAATAGCTGCGTTAGTTTTGCTGTTTTTGTTAAATATTTGTTGGTTGTTTTGTTATTTTAAGAAAATAGGATAGTTTTGCCTACAAGCGACTGTTTTGTTCTTTTCTTCCTTAAAACGGAATTTTAAGTTTGATTACGTATTAATTAACCCCCATATTACCAAATATTAAAAAAAAAAAAACAAAAGAAGGGTCGATTGTATCACATGGTGTGAGAAATGTCCTAAAAGACCTGGCTTGTGTATGGGTAAATATTTTGAAGAATACCATAAGGCACTATGAAATGTATGACATAAGTATTGTGGTTTTTATGTTTATTTGAATAAAATCAAAGTGTGTTAAAATTATATTACTATTATTTAATTTATTCCATACCGTTTGTTAATCCTTATGCCTATTCCCAATCGTACACCTTGAGTTATAAAACGTATTATTTTAGAAACAAGAGTTATCCTGTATCTATATTATTATGAACCACAAAATATACGAACTATAAAATAAAACTAACTCTGTTTTAAAAACAATACGAAAAATTACATCAATTAGAATTTACTGGTCAAAGAAAATATTAGCATAGACCCGTCCACTTAGGCGTAGCTGCAACGTACAAACTTGAGACGCTGCATGACGCGGCGGTAGCGTCAAGTCAATATCGACGATTTGGTTTGTATGGCCGCGAGAGCGTATTGCAGAACAATTGCCGATGGCGCAGTGAAAGAGTTAACCAACAGATGCACAACACTTGACTCCTTTGAAATAAGCTCTAATGTTCATGATTGGTTCTTTGTCCATTACTGGTCACATTGTCCGGTACTATTTTTGCAGGTTCATTATGTGCTCCATTTGTCATGTATATTAATTATATTATAAATAATAGCAATTAAGGTGATGTAGATATAGATGTAGTGTAGGGAAGCCCGGCTGGACTCAGGCGGGCTGTCGATCGGTTGCAGTCATTCAGCCCAGTTCCCTGTAGTTGGAGCTGCAGGTTACAGTTCCGGGTACGTTCCCACACAGTGCTCCTCAAATCTTCCTGCAGAACCGAAGGATATCTTTTAATTTGACATCCTTTAGTTCGCTTTCCTCTAGTCGTCTCTCCCAAATACTTTGTGCTGCATCGAAGGGTACATGCGTAGCAGTTAAGATATATTTTGTATTTTAGATAATAAAAGACATAAACAACCGTCACCAAGTCCTCTTGGGTAACAAAGTGCACTACGTCCCTGGGTGGGACTGCCACGGGCTCCCCATTGAGCTGAAAGCTCTACAGCAAACCAAAAAGACTAAAAAAACATCTACAGGTAATGACTTGACTTGTATTATCTATGGAGGTAGTTGCTATAGAATAGAATAGAAAAGAATAGTATCATTTATTTGCAGAAAAAGGGTTAATAACAGGTCTTAAAATTAGATTAGTAATTGGTCCACCAATCAGCTATCTCAAGACAGCATGCAAATTTTAAAATACTTTCAATATTAGTCATCTCTGCTACAGTTTTACAAAAAAAAATTGGAAAACAGTGATTACAAATAAGTCAGTACGTACAGTCAGCAGCAAAAGTGGCTAAGCGATTGAAGTGTTCAAAATGACCTACACGCGCTCTTATTCTCTTGACAAGAGACGTGTTGATCTCATTTTGAACACCTCAAACGCTTAGCCACTTCTGCTGCTGACTGTACAATTTTAAACAACACAATACTATTATTATACATAGTCGCCACACTTGGCAGGCGGTTTGGCGACCGCAACAGATTGGGTTTCAATGGATGCTTCCAATTTCATTTTCACCCATTTTCATCTTTTCCATTGTAATATCACTTATACTTTTTTGCGATGAAATACTTTTTTTTTTTCTACATTTTCTGCTTTCTGGAAATTCCAACAACTTTATAAAATACCACAGTGAACAAACATGTCGAGACGAGTGCTCCGCCGACAGCGGTCGAAACACGTCGAGTCGCTAGGAAATTTGCTCTGGAAACCATGGAGAGACAGAAGGACCAGTTCAGGAGCTGGGGCATCATGGCAGACTGGGACGGCCAGTGTTACAGGTTAGTACACATGTAGTAAATAAATAAATATTTCGGGACAATCTTACACAAATCGACCTAGTCCTACGGTAAGCTCAGTAAGGCTTGTGTTGTAGGTACTAGACGACGATATATATAACAGATAGATACATATAAATACTTAAATACATAGAAAACACCCATGACTCAGGAACAAATATCTGCGCTCATCACACAAATAAATGCACTGACTGGGATCCGAATCCAGGACCATTGGCTTCATAGGCAGGGTCACTACCCAATAGGCCAGACCGGTCGTCCAAAGCCGGTCATCGGTAGTGCGAAACTATTAAGGCGGCGACGAAGAAATGACAGCAGAATTTCGTTTTCACCTAACTAGCTCGGAAAGAACTGTTTTATTCTTTAAAAATAGATAGCAAAGTTACATTTTATATTTGAGTGCAAAGTTTCATACAAATTGTTCAAAACAAATCGAGTGTTTTTTTGACCTTAGCTGGTTGGATGTTGTTATTTAATGTTTTTAAATGATAAATTTTGGATATTAATGATGCCAATAATATTAAATTCATTTTTAATGTTTTAGAGTTCATTTTCAGAAAGTCGTTATTTTTTTGAATAATAGCATAATTAATTATAACGTATACCTCTTACATTAGTAAAAAATATATATTTTTAATAATAAAACTATAAGATCTAAATTCGCGAGCGGTTTACCCATCCATACCTGAGCCGAGCCGCTATGATTAGATTTCTGGTAAATCAAATGATATTTCGTACATAAGTACCGAAAAACTCATTGGTAAAAGTCGGTGCTTGAACCTGCGGATTGCAAGTACACGCTCTTACCGCTAGGCCATCAGCGCTTCATTGTCGTCACCGTTATTTTGATATTCACTTTTTTTTTAGGACACTGGATAACGAATATGTACAAAAACAGCTGGAGTTGTTTTATGAAATGTACGAGAGAGGACTTATATTCCGAGCTTTGAAACCGGTTTACTGGTCGCCATCCTCAAAGTAAGTAGACTTCAGCGGCGCTACCGCAAAAAACGAGTCGTAAATTTCGGACAGTTGTCTCTGTCACTCTCATAACGCCTTAATTGAAGTAAGAGAGAAAGGTACCCGAAATATACGATGTTCGATGTTCGCGGTACCGCTCCATGTGCGTCTAAACAAGCCGATTCACGCCGGCTTAACTGCCTTTTTATTTAATTTTTCTTTATTGGACAAACAACATCATCATCATGTCAGCCGAAAGACGTCCACTGCTGGATGTAGGCCTCCCCCAAAATGACCAAAAAAACCGGTCCTGCGCCTTCCACATCCAGCGGCATCCCGCGATTCTTAGCACCCCTGACCCTGGCCCTACCGGTGTAACCAGGGTACCGGAACAGCCGGGGACTCGGGGCCATGGTTGGGTGTCCTTCATAGGGGTAAATGCCATAATCGCCACGCTTGGCATGGGTTCGGATGCGTTCTCCAGTCATTCCTGGAGAAGACAGAAAGATACATAAATTAAAAGACATATGTCACGAAATGGTCCCTACTCGGCATAAAGCTGGTGTGGTAACTAGCGCTGGTCTTCCGTAGGAACCATTTAAGTGAAATATCACTCACAGCAGATAACATAAACAATTAAGATAATAACAATTTTCTATATGTATCATTTTTACTTCTAGAACAGCTCTAGCAGAAGCGGAGCTGGAGTATGACCCTCAGTTCAAGAGTACGGAGGTGTATGTTAGCTTTCCTCTGGACTCCGTGCCGGAAACCATCAGAGATGTCGTTAAAGGGTAAGTATAAATATTACAGGATATGCTTACACAAATTGACTGGGCACGGTAAGCTCAAGAAGGCTTGTGTTGTGAGTCTGCTAGCGATTAATATAATACACACTTAAATACAAAGAAAAGACCCATGACTCAGGAACAACCTAGAAGTTCAACAGCGAATTTAGTGAATACAAACTAAAAAGTTTTTTATTAAACCTCTTTAAACATGACAAGTAACTAGCACTGGTTATACTTTAAATGTTTTTATTTACATTCACTCATTCCATTCGTTCACTCTTTGCAATCTCTTTTTTGGACCCGGGTATGTCCTTAAACTACGTCCAACAATGAGAGGTAGGGCACAGCGATGACCATCACACTTGAATCTGGGGCAGCCCAACTGGGGAAGTACCTCCTCCTTACAGAAGATCACAGCCATAATAGCACTGCTACCTTTCAGGTATGTAGTGTTGTGTTCCTGATGGTGAGTAAGGTTCCCAGAGCTCCAACCCCCCTTAAAGGCCGGCAACGCGCTTGTGACTCCCCTGGTGTTGCGAGTGCCCATGCGCGACGGTGATTGCTTAACACCAGGCAATCCGTCTGCTCGTTTGCCGCCTATGTCATAAAAAAAAAATATTAAACCTCTTCAAACATGACAAGTAACTGCCACTGGTTACACTTTATTTTTTATTTACATTCACTCATTCCATTCATTCACTCTTTGCAATCAGTACTTCATATAGTTGTGATAACTAACTTGTAGAACTACCTATACGTTCAGTTGAAAGGATCTTCCGAAAAGCGAAAGACCAGTGGTCTTTTATAAGCAGTGATCGTACTTTTTTCAGTATTTTTGGTGCGATGACGTCAAATGACACACGACAGCGACATAGGGTTGTCGACGTGTATAATAGTCGCACGCTCTTACCACTAGGCTACCAGCGCTCTAGAGTATTACTATACTTATATTATCTCATATACTCGTAGTAAATAAACCCATCATTTCATATTGGGTTAATATATTTATGCATATTGGGTTAGGCTTTATATGTTCTGAGAATATTGTCTATATTTCATTTGTTTGATACGTTATTTATTTATATTTGATACTTGGTTCAAACAGTTTGATCTTGGGTACTACTGACAACCCTAGCACTGCACCAAAAATGCTGGAATAAGTAGGATCACTGTTTATAAGAATACTGTCTTCCAGCGAGACCCTATCAGCCATCATCTGGACTACAACCCCCTGGACCCTGGTCGCCAACCGAGCTATATGCTTCCATCCCCAACTGACGTACAGCGTTGTGAGGATAGACGGATACTCTGGTCGGTTTCTGGTCGCCAGCGCTTTGGTTGAAGAGTTGAAGAAGGTTCTAGAACGAGGGATGGAAGTTGTTCAGGAGTTTGAAGGTTTGTTTACATCCACGCAGAAAATAATATATTATGGCACTGGTCCCACCGCAACGCAATCTATGAGCTATCAGATAATTTAAGGGACATAAGATAATCGATCTCGTGTAAATAAAATAGACATATATGTCATAGCCGGGCGATCGTAGTTCATCGCCGGGCGATGAGATATAAATATATATCTCTTTTATTTACACGGGAGCGATTATCTTTTGTCCCTTGAAATAGCTGATAGCTCATAGCTTACTGGCTCGCAGTGGGACCAGTGCCTATAGGTGAAAAGCTTAGCTAAAGCGCCTGCCCTATGTAGTAGTAACGTGTGTACACGCATGTCGGCGTTCTATATTCAAATGTTGACGTAAGTTCCATATTCATTCTCTGCACAACTACATAGACATGGTCCTTCAGTTAAGTTTTTCACCTATACCACCGATTTAATAAGTATATGTAACTTTTTTTAATACAACAAAAGTGGCAAACAAGCATACAGCCCGCAGAATTCGATATCAACGCCGTTCTCGTGTCGATGCTTCCGCAGGCTCAGCTTGGTGGCGCTAGTAGTACTTTAAATACATACATTTCAGCCGTATGCAGTCCACTGCAGGATATAGGCCTCTCACAAATATGACTTGTATCATCTTGGGGATAGTTGCCATAGTCGCCATGCTTGGCAGGCGGGTTGGCGACCGCAGTAGCTATAGATTGGGTTTCGACGGACGCTGCTGCCTGTCCGTAGGATTTTTCCCTTTGTCGCCTTTTACGACACCCACGGGAAGGAGATGGGGTGGTGCTATTCTAGTCAGCCGGCATCACACGGCACAGTGGTAGGAATTTTGACGTAAGTTTCATATTGATTCTCCGCACAACTACATCGACATGGTGACTTTCTTAAGTTTTTCACCTATACCTTTCTAGGTCACAACCTATCAGGTTCGCGCTATCACCACAAAATCCTGGACCAGTCGTATCCCCTCCTCGGAGCTGGTCACGTATCAGCTACCAAAGGTACCGGGCTGGTCCACACGGCCCCGGCTCATGGTCCCGAGGACTTCCTAGTGGGACTAGAGCATAACATACCAGTGGTAAGTTTTTTTATATACAAGACTGATCAGCGTTTGACCGCACATCTGAGGCTCTAGTGTAAGTTTCTTTTGACGTAAAAAAACGTCTCGAACGCGTAAGTATAGGTATCGCCACGAGAGTTGAGGCCGCACACATTCAACATTGCATGTAATGATAGCGAGGTTTTGAAATTAGTGTTCTTTTTTCGTACCGATAGCAAAATAACAAACTGCAAGATTGAATAAAGATTTTTCAATTTATTTAGTTGCAATTATTTGTTTAGACAAAAATATCCGAATTAATATATTAATAGTAAATTATTTTTTACTTTAAAAGTATTTCTGTATTTTGTTGTTTTTACATACATTGTCATGACTTCGTCATTTCGTTATCAAATCTCTTCAGGCAATTATTTATTGCATTATAATCTGAAGAAGATATGCAAAGTGACTAGTAAAACTATTAAAGCATATTTTTATTTTCTGGCTGTTTGTTTTACCTATTTTTCGAAAATATATAATTCGATCGTGCACTTAAAGGTCATTCACTCATTCGTTCATTCGCCACCTTTTTTGCTATTAGTACTTTATGTAGCAGTGTGTGTAACCATTCACCTCAACTCTCGTGCCGATACCTATAATAATGTTATTTATATGGGAAACACTAACGCGATGGTGACGTTTTGTTAAGCTAAAAACTCGGGGCTCTGATTTGGAAAATTGTGAGTTCATGCTCAAGATTCCACCCTTTTGAATCCTTCGCTAGCTCAAAGAGTGGGATCTTGAGCATTGGGAGGGTCTCAAGGCACGAGAGGGGAACACACTTTGCTACCGAGTGCAACACACAATTTTTCACCTCACTGCCGCGAGGAAAACTTTGACTCTAAAACTTTAAAAATGTAATCGAAATTATTGATATCCATCATTTATCATTCAAAAACGTTAAATAAAAACACCTAACCAGCTTAGGTCAAAAAAACACTTAATTAGTTGTGAGCAATTTGTATTTTTTTTATTAAACAAGACTGACCAGCGTTAGACCTCAATCGCACCTGATGGTAAGTGTCGACGAGGTCGAGGGTGTAGCACGCTGGTTCAGTAACAGCCTATATCCTTATTTTTATATTAAGTCAAAGATATTTAAATCGAAAGAAAAATAGAAAAATTTGACTCGCAGCGGGACTCGAACCCACAACCACAGGATCACTAGCCCAGTGCACTACCAGTTTGTGCTATACGAGTACCGCTTGGACGTGTCAAATTTTTCTATTTTATCCTTCCTGGTATACGTCATTACGGGTGACGTGTAGCGACATCTAACGAAGAGTATTGAACCCTTTTTACGGCATCGAGGTCTCACATTTTAGATTGAGAATTCATCGATAACAATGTGCTACCCCTTTCTAAAATTATTTTTATATTAAGCAGAAACGTCTGAATGCGTCATATCAAAGAAATTTTTCTATTTTTCTTTCGATTTAAATAACCTATATCCTTTGCACTCTTGTGAATAAAATGCAACTTTGCTATCTGTTAATGAATAAAACAGTTCTTTCCGAGCTAGTGAGGTGAAAATAACTATTATTTAACACTCAAAGTGTGTGTTAAATTGATCAGTATTTTTTAGGATTGCAATGTCGACGAATCAGGCCTGTACCGCAACCTCGGCCGCCTGAACGGCCTCTACGTGTTGAAAGAAGGCCAAGAGGCGGTCATCTCCCTGCTTGGAGACCAGGTCTTGAGGCGAGGTGTCCACACACACTCGTACCCCCTGGACTGGCGGACGAAGAAACCGGTCATATTGAGGGCCAGCCATCAGTGGTTCGTTCATACGGAGGCTTTGAAGAAGAAGGCTTTGGTAATATTTTTATTGCTGACTTGATGATGGTAATAGTAGTTTTCTCAAACATACTACGAAATGTACGCGTTAATGGCACGAAATGATGCCAAGAAGTTGCACATTTATGGACTGGAGAAATGTATGGAGTTAGTATGAAAAGCACATTATTGTCCGCAGCTCTAATTTTTTAAATTTGCCAACTAAGATTAGACTGACGAAAGAAAAAATACATACATCCAAGTTACAATCTCTTTGAAAGCATAATTGGTATTATAATAATCGGTTAAACATGGTGCTGGAATAGCTTTTTCCAATGTCAATTCATTAAATAAAAACGAAATCTATGAACCATAGATAGTTATATTTTTTACTTGATTGCTTTGTTGTTATTTTAATATTATTATTTTCTTGAAATTATTGAGAAAAGCACTATACAGGCTTCGGCCTGAACAGGGATTAAAGGACTCAATTTATCCGTCTACCGCAATCTCGTCCTTAAATCCCTTACTTCACGGCCTCTGCAGTAATGTACTATTATGTATCTCTGCATAATGAAGGGCATTACAACAAGAGTGTGGGTTTATGTATAGTTGCATACACTTCGGGTCGTCAAGTATAAGTTGACGAAAATGTATGAGAGAGTTGTTTTTTTTTTACAATATACAAAGTGGACCCCATAGTTAAAAAGTTCCAAATCATGACCAGATGCCGGCTTATAATAATCCGTTTTAGTTGTTTTATTTCATAAACATTTTGCTATCAGGCCCCTGGTCATAGTAAATAAATAAATAAATATATACATATTTCAGGACAATCTTACACAAATCGACCTAGTCCTACGGTAAGCTCAGTAAGGCTTGTGTTGCAGGTACTAGACTTATATATATAATAGATAGATACATATAAATACTTAAATACATATAACACCCATGACTCAGGAATAAATATCTGTGCTCAGCACACAAATAAATGGTGACTGGGATTTGAACCATCGGCTTCATAGGCAGGGTCACCCACTAGGCCAGACCGGTCGTCAAGTCGGTTTGCGGTTGTGTTCTAATAACCTGTTTCCCCCAGGATGCCCTGGATCAAGTCCAGATCCTGCCATTATCCACGGCCCAGCAGTCCCGCCAAGGGTTCAGGGCTCGCGTGGACTCCCGTCCGTACTGGTGCGTGTCTCGACAAAGGGCCTGGGGCGTCCCCATTCCCTGCCTATACGCGAAGGGAAACCCTGTTGTCGACAGGTAAGTAATAGGACATTAGATCAGAGGCCGGGAAAATGAGGATTTCCGGCCAAGTGGGTATATGGGATAGTGATACGAGGCCGGGAATCCGTTTTCACGAACAGGCATGTATAGTGCTTTTCTCAAACATACAATGATATAAAAGAAATGCTTCAAAAAATGAAATTTGCAAAATCACAACACAACTAACAATGAAATCAAAATGTATTAAAAATTAACATCAGATGTTTGCTGTGACACCCACCGTCTTTGCCTCTGTATGGATAATTGTCGAAAAAAAAGTTATTTTGCAGGCCTAGGCCTGCAAAGTTATATGAAATTCCATTTCCGTCCCATTCAGTTGCCGCGCCCAAAAAAAAAACATACTTCCGAGTCTATTATAAGGAATGTAAAGATAATATTTCATTGCATGTTTGAGAAATAGTTATTTGTTATACAAGGGGGCAAAGTTAGTGTTTACCTTCTCGTGCTAATATTGAGACCCGAGCTAGCGAAAAATTCCAAAATCGAACCATGAGCATAGCGAGTGGTTCAAAGAGTGGAATCTTGAGCATTGGAAGGGTTTCAAAGCACGAGACGGGAATATAATAAACACACTTTGCACACACACCGAGTGAAACACACAATTTTTCACTTCACTACCGCAAGGACAAAAATAACTCGTAAAACTTAAAGTGTATTCAAAATCATTCGCATCTATCATTTATCAATCAAAAACATTAAATAAAAGAACATCCAACCAGCTAATTTTAAAATAAACACTCGATTACTAATAAACAAATTGTATGAAATCACTTTGCACTCTTGTGAATAGAATGCAAACAGTTCTTTCCGAGCTGGTGAGGTGAAAATGCCGTGTGGTGCCAGCTGACTAGAATAGCGCCACCCCATTTCTTCCTGCGTGTGTCGTAAGAGGCGACAAAGGGAAAAAACCAATGGATGGGCAGCAGCGTCCGTCGTAACCCAATCGACAGGTACTGCTGCCGCCAAACCGCCTGCCAAGCTTGGCGACTATGGCATCTACCCCTCTAGATGATAGAAGTCATATTTGGGGGAGGCCTATGTCCAGCAGTGGACGATTTACGGCTGAAGTGAGGTGAAATAATTGTTTGTTAT
This sequence comes from Grapholita molesta, assembly GCA_022674325.2. NCBI lineage: Eukaryota > Metazoa > Arthropoda > Insecta > Lepidoptera > Tortricidae > Grapholita > Grapholita molesta. Next base: position 536,344 of record CP053141.2, on the reverse strand, counting down.
ACAAGGGTGCAAAATTGTATTTTAATTGCGAGTGTGGGGTTGAAACTCGAGCAAGCGAATGGATTCTATAGTTTAACCACGAGCAAAGCGAGTGGTTTTGAAATAGAATCCTGAGCGTAGCGAGTGTTTCAATACACGAGAATTAAATTACAATTGCACCCGTGTGTAACACAAAACTTTTCCCTGAAATATGCAAAAAAACGTTTTGAAATCGCATTGACTTTTTCTTTGCGTTTAGATACATTCAACATTTTTACAAAAGGTGCCTTTAGCTTGGTTAGCTTGTGGTGGCCAGTGCGATTTTCGAATGTTCTACTTCGATTTCCAACTCGGTGCGTTAGCGAGGCTCGCCCGCGCCCGCCGCCGCCGCGGGGGCAAGTGAGCTGTACTTCGCGAATTTAGACTTTAAAACCATAGCAATAAGAGCTATGGAGTCAACGGAGAGAAGTCAACTTACTTTAATCACTAGTAGATAAAATGCGTTTTTACCCTCTAGTATTAAAGGATAAACAAGCGCTTTACGAGCTAGTGAGGGGAAAATGAATTTATCATATAGTTATACCTATTGTCTGCAGACGTGTGATCAGCAAGTTGTGCAGTCTTCTAGAAGAAAGAGGTCCTGATGCCTGGTGGAACTGCTCCGTGGCCGAGCTGATGCCGGCAGGACTCCCCGAGGAGTTGGGGGTCGAGGTTCAGGATATCACTAAAGGAGAGGTTTGTTTATTGCTTAAACCATAAACCTACCCGAGGTCAACCAATGCTTTTTAGTAAGGAAAGAAAAAATGTGGTAGTCCACATGGAAAGGTACACCTATCTTATGCTTATGGCACTGGTCCCACTGCGAGCTAGTCAGCTATGAGCTATCAGCTATTTCAAGGGACAAAAGATATAAAAGAAAGTGTAAATGAAAGAGACATATATGTAATAGCCGGGCGATCGTAGTTCATCGCCGGGCGATAAGCTATAAATATATATCTCTCTCTTTTATTTACACGGGAGCGATTATCTTTTGTCCCTTGAAATAACTGATAGCTCATAGCTTGCTAGCTTGCGGTGGGACCAGTGCCTAAGGCGCTTGGCGCTTACGATGCAAAGTGTCACATTAGTATTGAAGCGTCATTAACAATAGCGTAAGCGCCAAGCGCTATAATGTACCTTTCCATATGGACTACTACAAAATATTTTTTACGTCACACTGGGCGGTAAGCGAGGTTTACCGCCCTAGGGCGTGACGGAAAATCTCACTTTACACCCAGATGAAGACGTAAAACTATGTTCGCACCACGGGCGGTAAAAAAGAAGGCCTCAGATCGCTTGTTTATGTCCCTCACCTCCGGTTCGGGCCACAAATACCCGCGATCTGAGCCATTCTTTGTTTTACCGCCCCGGGTACGTAATATACTATTTTTACTTTGACAACGTTTGTGACGTTGACGTTTTACTATAGGTGAAAAACTTAACTGAAGCACCATGTCTTGGCTCTGACGACAGGTCAGGCTTAGTGGGTAGTGACCCTGCCTATGAAGCCGACGGTCCTGGGTTCGTCCATTTCTAGTTGATTTTCTGTCATGAAATAAATAAAATAACCTAGTGCTACGGCAAGCTCGTAAGGCTTGTGTTGTAGGTACTAGACGACGAAATATAATAGATAGATACATATAAATACTTAAATATATAGAAAACAACCATGACTCAGGAACAAATATCTGTGCTCATCACACAAATAAATGCCGTGACTGGGAATCGAACCCAGGACCATCGGCTTCATAGGCAGGGTCACTACCCACTAGGCCAGACCGGTCGTCAAAAAGCCAACTCTTTCAGGATATAATGGACATTTGGCTAGACTCCGGCTCGTCATGGCGGACCCTGGACACTCGGACCGGTCCACCAGCCTCCTTGTACAGCGAGGGTGTGGACCAGCTCACGGGATGGTTCCAGAGCTCCCTGTTAACGAGTGTTGCTGTTACTGGAACAGCGCCATACAGGTTAATATCTCTAAATTTTGGACCCGGGTATCCTTAAACCACGTCCAACAATGAGAGGTAGGGCGCAGCGATGACCATCACGCTTGAGTCTGGAGAAGCCCAACTGTAGTACCTCCTCCTTACAGAAGACCACAGCCATAATGGCACTGCTACCTTTCAGGTATGTAGTGTTGTGTTCCTGATGGTGAATAAGGTTCCCAGAGCTCCAACCCCGTTAAAGGCCAGCAACGCGCTTGTGACTCCCCTGGTGTTGCGGGTGCCCATCTGCTCGTTTGCCAACTTTGTCATAAAATAAAATAGACTAGATTCCGAAGTAAAAAATCAATGCATAGAGTGAGATATATTATCGGTTTTCATGGCGACCCTGCCGCTGCAAGATAGGGTGTTTAGGATGGTTTCAGAGTGTAACTAGCACTGGACAAGCAAAGTACAGATTAATACTTCTACTCGTATAGCCACCTCACTCTAACACAGTCAGTTCTGGATGCCTGCTTAAAGGACAGAATAAGATATTAAATCGAAAGAAAAATAGAAAAATTTGACTCGCAGCGGGACTCGAACCCACAATCACTGGATCACTAGCCCAGTGCACTACCAATTGTGCTATACGAGCGCCGCTTAGCCGTGTCAAATTTTTCTATCTTATCCTTCCTGGTATACGTCATTACGGGTGACGTGTAGCGACATCTATCGAAGAGTATTGAACCCTTTTTACGGCATCGAGGTCTCAAATTTAGATTGAGTAATCATCGATAACAATGTGCTACTCCTTTCTAAGAATAAGATATCGTCGATTCGTGGAAAGCCAAGGTTAAATTTTAGGAAATATGACGACCGGTCTGGCCTAGTGGGTAGTGACCCTGCCTATGAAGCCGAAGGTCCTGGGTTCGATTCCCAGTCAGGGCATTTATTTGTGTGATGAGTACAGATATTTGTTCCTGAGTCATGGGTGTTTTCTATGTATTTAAGTATTTATATGTATCTATTTATTATATATATCGTCGTCTAGTACCTGCAACACAAGCCTTACTGAGCTTACCGGGGGACTAGGTCGATTTGTGTAAGAATGTCCGAAATATTTATTATTTATTATTTATTGAATATACATGTACATATGTTATTGTCTTATTTGACAAAATTTTCCTCCTTGATAATAGAGGCGCTCCGATATTACTGACCACCCTGGCCACTTCGATATATCTGATCGCGACTATAAGTATTTCACGTTTCAGATGCATATTTGTGCACGGCTTTGTCGTGGACGCAGAAAAACGAAAGATGTCGAAATCTCTCGGCAACGTGGTCGCGCCGGAGCAAATCATTAATGGAACAGGCAAGCAACCCGCCTACGGCATCGACACTTTGAGGTAAATATGTAAAATATCTAATCACGTCAGTACTATTATATGTGAAACATTTAGCTAAAGCACCAGGCCCCTATTTCACCACAACGACAATTTTTTTTATGATATAGGAGGCAAACGAGCAGACGGATTGCCTGATGATAAGCAACTACCGCCGCCCATGGACGCTCGCAACACCAGTTGTCACGTTTCATATGTAAATTTCTGACGTTGCAGGTGTCCATTGGTTACATTGACCGCGTCGAGAGCTCTTCACTAAACTACTACCTGTTAATGACGATATAATTAAAAATAACAGCATTTTAAACTAACGTGTTGGCGGCAAACAATTACAAGTCCCACCCAATGGTAAGCGGTCAATGTAACCAATGGACACCTGCAAAATCAGAGATTTATATATGTCGGGAATCGGGACAATTGTCGCTGTGGTGAAATAGGGGCTTGGCTTGTAGTAGTAACGTGTGTACACGCATGTCGGCGTTCTATATTCAAATATTGACGTAAGTTTCATATTAATTCTCTGCACAACTACATAGACATGGTGCTTCAGTTAAGTTTTTCACCTATACTTAGTTACAACGCATGAGCTCGAGAGCTCTGTAATTATATCGCACTAGGCGACATGTGTGTAAGCTCTACCCATTTCCAAGGCGAGTCAGGACACACCGCTCGGGGTGAGGGTGTATCACTCACTGCTGTCGCCTAGTGCGATATAATTACACGTAAGTATTCGTTTGTAACTAAGTAGTAGTAACATGGCTCCTGACCAGGATTTAGACTTTAAAATTGCCATAGTAATTCCTCGCTATGTTTTTAATTGTTGTCATTTGATTTAAATCGCTCATAAATATGTCATCATCATCATCATATCACCTGTAATACTGCTGGACGTAGGCCTGCAAATATGACTTGTATCATCTTACCGTAGGACTAGGTCGATTTGTGTAAGATTGTCCCGAAATATTTATTTTATTTATTTATATTTATCTTGGGGGTAGTTGCCATAGTCACTACGCTTGGCAAGCGGGTTGTCTACCGCAGATTCGGTTTCGACGGACGGACGCTGCTGCCCGACTAAATCTCATGTAAATCTTTTTTTTTTTAATATAACATCGGTGGCAAACAAACATACGGCCCGCCTAATGGTAAGCAGTTACCGTAGCCGATGGACGCCTGCAACCCAACAGGATTCACATGCACGTTGCCTACCCTAAAAGTTGTTGGAGCTCTGGGAACCTTACTCACCACAATTTTACCTAAAATTATAATTATTACAGATGGTGGGTAGCTAGCCACGGCACACAACACACACAAATTATAGTCAGCAAAAAACTACTGGAAGACTGCCAAGCGGAAGTCATCAGAATACGCGCCATCTTGAAATATTTACTGGGTGTCATTGACTTGACACCGCCAGTCTTCGACACCCGCCCAAAACTGAACTACTTCGACCAATACATGGTCACGGAATCGCATAAGTTCTTAAAAGAGATACGCGAGAATATGCAAGAGTTGAGATTCAACAGTGCAGTGCAAAATGTACTCTATTTCATAAGCAATAAGGTATCAGCTTTATATTGTCATTGTGTGAAAGACAGGTTATACTGTGCGCCTAAAGATTCTGAAAGTAGAATCGCTGCTCAGCTAGTAGCGCACACGATTCTGGTATCTATCTGTAAGGCCATAGGGCCTATATTGCCGCATTTGGTAGAGGAGGTATGGAAATACCACCCTTTGTATATGCAACCATTCTTTTTCACTCAAAAAATACCTGTATTAGAAGAAAATGTGGATGCAAATAAAATGGATTTAGTATTAGATTTAAAAAAAGATATAACAAGTTTGACTAAGAATGAAAATTTGAAAAAATTCGCTGTTAATATTGAAATTAATTCAAAATTATATGAAATTTTAAATGATTTGAATACATTAGATGAAAATGATGAAAGTGTGCTTAGTGAGATATTGGAAGTGTCAGAAGTGAGTGTAAAAGTTGGGAGTGTTGATAAGTGGGTAGTGAGAGTTAGTGAGAGCGGTCGACCGCAGTGTCTGAGATGTCGCAAGTATAATGCAAAATTAAATAGTGATAAATGTATGAGATGTGAAGTAGCTATAGCATTGTGTTAGACTAGGTGTGGCCTAGTGAGTAGCGACCCTGAAGCGGATGGTCGTAGGTTCAAATCCGAGTAAGGTCATTTATTTGTGTGAGCACAGATGTTTGTTTCTGATGGGTGTTTTCTATGTATTTAAGTATTTGTATATTATATATATCGTTGGCTCAGTCAATTTGTGTAAGAATGGCCTGTAATATTTACTTATTATTTAATATGTGACATTATCTATGTTAAGGGACCTTATTGTCGATGGCGCTTACGTCAAACCGCGTTGCGTTTGTATTGAGGTACCGTGAACAACGGCGTAAGCGCCATCGACAATAAGGCCCCTTAACATAGATAATGTCACATATTAAATAAGAAGTAAATATTACAGGCCATTCTTACACAAATTGACTGAGCTCTACTGTAAGTTCAAGCGGGCTTGTGTTGTGGCTCAGCCAACGATATATCATCATTCATAATTTCAGCCGTATGCAGTCCACTGCTGGACATAGGCCTCCCACAAATATGACTTGTATCATCTTGGGGGTAGTTGCCATAGTCGCCACGCTTGGCAGGCGGGTTGGTGACCGCAGTAGCTGTAGATTGGGTTTCGACGGACGCTGCTGCCCATCCGTAGAATTTTTCCCTTTGTCGCCTCTTACGACACCCGCGGGATGAGATACGGTGGTGCTATTCTAGTCAGCAGGCATAACACGGCAAGGATGTATATAATATACAAATACTTAAATAGAAGACATCCATGACTAAGGAACAAATACCTGTGCTCAACACACCAATAAATGCCCTTACTGGGATTTGAACCTACGATTTGATACAGAGTGAAATTTAAATTGTGAACCTTTCCGCTTACTATGTATAGTTTAAGTTAGACTAAGTTGTTGTATTTATGGTTTAAACTGTGCAAAGTTTATGTGAAATAAAAAAAACCAATAAAGTGACACGGGTAATAGTTGAAAAAATAAAATTTTCAATTATCAGTGCATATTTAATTAAAACTTACAAAAGTTACAAATCTACTTTGTATTAGAGACTACATACATTACTTTTAGTAGGAATTGATAAAAAGATAGTCTTAAAATAGTAAGTAAAATGAAAGCTATAGTATTTTTGTTATACAAGACTGACCAGCGTTTGACCTCAGTCGCACCTGATGGTAAGTGTCGATGAGGTCGAGGGTGCAGCACGCTGTGTATTTATAGTAGTTTATGTATCTGTGCATAATGAAGGGCATTACAACAAGAGTGTGGGTTATAATATCACACGATTGTTGTAATGCCTAATTATGTATAGTTACATACACTACTTTATCTACACACATATCATTAAGTGTTTTAAGATGGGTTCAGGAACCGTAGGGAAATGACTTATTACTAGGGTTACTTGTAAACATTAAAAAGGCAACGAACAAAACAAATGCCAGCTTGGAACGGCGGCGTTGTGTATTTCGTATCTCAGTCAATTTTTTTTTTTTAAACCATAGACAAGCGAATGAACTCCCTATTCTACTGTCACTCGAGTTCAAATGTCGTTCGATTTATATTAAAAAACATAACGAATTGGCGTTTCGTATCAATGGCTGTTTTAATATCTATAGATACTAGATTAGACACCCCAATTGAATTTGACAGCTGTTCCAAATTTAAATTCATAACCTACTGATTTCAGTAGGTAATGTTAACATTACCTACTGAAATCTTTCTGATGGTTTTTAATGCTGGTCATTGCCTACGGTTTCTGGACGCATTTTAGAGCACTTATGACATGTACGTAGATAAACATATTTATATTATTAACTAACTGTGACCGCGGCTTTGCCCGCGTGGAATTCGGTCTGTTGAGTGTTGTGATCACCCCCAATCTATGGGGTTAAATTTGGTAGAAATTGTTTTTCTCGACAGTTTTCATCAAAATCCGTTCAATCGTTTTCACTTGATGCGCTAATAAAAAAAACAGTCATTTTTTGCGTTTAATGCTGCCGCCACACATTCGCGCGTAGCGAGGCGAATGGCGAGGCGAAACGCGAGCACGCATGTGTACGCGAACGTCTCGCTATTCCTCTCGTCCCTCGCATCGCGTTTTGTATATGCATTTCGTCGAACGTTTCGATGAATAGCGAGGAGAGTGACGAGCCAGCATGTCTAATCGCGGAGTAAAAGTGTTAGTTTGACATATTTAGACGGCCATATATTGACGAGTGCGCGGGGTACGTTCGGAAACATTGTCCGAGTCACGTGCACGGGCGACCCTGTAAGTATATTTAACTCAAGCAATTATTATCTAGTATACTCTTGTAACATTACAATACGATACACGATTGCCTTATTTGCTAGGGTATAATAGCATTTTCGACGTCTAAAGATCGTGTGGTAATAATATTCTTGTAATACGCCACTGATGCTTTCGGCCTGCGACGCCGACGAGGATCGGAGAAATCCACTGCGTGCAGACCGAAATGGGGTCTGGAAGCAAATTAAAAGATTTGTTTTTTTTTTATGACATAGGCGGCAAACGAGCAGACGGATTGCCTGGTGGTAAGCAATTACCGTCGCCCATGGGCACCCGTAACACCAGAGGAGTCACAAGCGCGTTGCCGGCCTTTAAGGGGGGTTGGAGCTCTGGGAACCTTACTCACCATCAGGAACACAACACTGCATACCTGAAAGGTAGCAGTGCTATTATGGCTGTGGTCTTCTGTAAGGAGGAGGTACTTCCCCAGTTGGGTTTCTCCAGACTCAAGCGTGATGGTCATCGCTGTGCCCTACCTCTCATAAATGTCATGGTATGGAGTTAGCTGCCACCCTGGATTAACAAATAGTATTTTCCCTAATAAACCGCGGGGCACAGCTAGTAAAGTTCCATATTAATAGATATGAAAACGTCACTCATTTAATACTATCATTCATTGACAGTTCTGGTGTCATCGTATTCCGGTAAAGATCTAAGAAGGAAAATAATTTCTCACTATACTCTTCGGACCCGGGTATGTCCTTAAACTACGTCCAACAATGAGAGGTAGGGCATAGCGAAGTACCATCACGCTTGAGTCTGGAGAAGCTCAACTGGGGAAGTACCTCCTCCTTACAGAAGACCACAGCGATAATGGCGCTGCTACCTTTCAGGTATGTAGTGTTGTGTTGATGGTAAAGTTCCCAGAGCTCCAACCTTAAAGGTCGTCAACGCGTTTGTGACTCCCTTGGTGTTGCGGGTGCTCATGGGCGACGGTAATTGCTTACCATCAGGCATTCCGCGTTTGCCACCTTTGTCATAAAAAACGGAACTTTTGTTAGTCATTTTCTCATTATGTGATAATGACTTACCCGTATCCAGAACTCCACTCGAAGTTGTCCATCAGAGACCAGGCGGTGTACCCCACCACGTTCACTCCATCCTTGATAGCCAGAAGCACCTGGAAATACATCAGTCTTACACTGTAGTGTCCAGGTCCACTTCTACACTAATGTTATAAAGACGAAAATTTGTGAGAGTTACTCTTCACGTCTAAACGGCTGGAGCGATTTTAATAAAATTTCGAACCAAATTTAAAAGGTAATTGTTAGTTTTCATGGCCTTCCGTTATTCTGATTGTATTTGTTATTTAGAGAAAAATGAACCTCATCAGTAACCCTTTCAATCTGCATCATAAAATACAGCACATTATTTTTTGTCATATTTGACCGGTTCCTCAAGGCAAGCGATTTTTCATAAATCCTTAAATGCAGAATTTATTGTTTTTAAAAACAAAGGAAAGTCTTCTTTACACAAAATTTGCTATTTACAATATTTAAGGTAGTTTCCATCCATGTGGCATTCGATCTTTCCACCCGGTATAGTATATAGACATGCCTCAGTTAAGTTTTTCATCATACTCAAAAAGCATCCAAGTCTCCAACCTGCTCTAAATACGCGTGCATGTAGCTTATCCGGTCAGTGTCGTTCATGTGTCCGCTGTCCGAGTATCCATTCTCCGTTATCAGGATTTTGACATCACCGTACAATAGTCGCGTCAAATTCAGATTGTTGTATAATCCTTGCGGGTTCACCTGGAATATAAATAAATATTATTTGGACAATGTTACATTAAATATAAATCGGCCCAGTAAGCTCAAAGGCTTTTTGGACCCGGGTATGTCCTTAAACTACGTCCAACAATGAGAGGTAGGGCACAGCGATGACCATCACGCTTGAATCTGGGGCAGCCCAACTGGGGAAGTGCCTCCTCCTTACAGAAGACCACAGCCATAATAGCACTGCTACCTTTCAGGTCTGTAGTGTTGTGTTCCTGATGGTGAGTAAGGTTCGCAGAGCTCCAATCTCCCTTAAAGGCCGGCAACGCGCTTGTGACTCCCCTGGTGTTGCGGGTGCCCATGAGCGACGGTAATTGCTTACCACCAGGCAATCCGTCTGTTCGTTTGCCGCCTATGTCATAAAACACAAATCGACCTAGTCCTACGGTAAGCTCAGTAAGGCGTATGTTGTAGGTACTAGACGACGATATATATAATAATAGATAGAATACTTAAATACATAGAAAACACCCATGACTCAGGAACAAATATCTGTGCTCATCACACAAATAAATGCCCCGATTGGGAATCGAACCCAGGACCATCAGCTTCATAGGCAGGGTAACACACTAGGCCAGACCGATAGAGAATTTTGGAGAAATAGGTAAGAACTTACCTTAAGCCAATCCGACTTGGCAGTCGGCCAATACCCTCGGCTGCCAGCAACCACCCCCAACTCTTCGATGCTGTCGAACAGGTACGGGCCCAGCTCCTCACCAGGCTTAACAGCTCGGATGGTACGAGATGTGTAGTGGTTCAGAGCCAAGAAGTCGTAGGAACCTGGAGAAATACTTCATCAGACGTTGGAACATGACTACCTCGGGGTTTTCGGTGTGGGAATGTTTTACACTAGCCAAATAACATGTAAAAACCGGCCAAGAGCGTGTCGGGCCACGCTCATTGTAGGGTTCCGTAGTTTTTCGTCCACCATGGTAAGTGTTCCCACTTCAGAGTTAAAAATGGGCTATTTTATACATTGTTGTTGACATATAAATATGAAGTACAGAACCCTAAAAACGGGCCCACAAAGGACGGTGACAAGTAAAGAAAGAATTCTAGATCCCAACTATACATGGAAAATTCGAAAAAATGTTGTCAATTTCAGTCCCACCATGAATAGTAAGAAGGGTTGTGACATGGAGTGATAACCAGCAAGCGTCATTTGAAGTCAGTCAGTCAGTTTCAACCTAATGTATGGGCATGTCTGCTCCGACCCCATTAAATCAGAAATAATCTTAAAACCGCCATGTAGGGTATGAGCGTTCCATCTATGGCGACATCTATCGGCAAATTAAGTAAACTATGCGCGCGAGCAAGTACAGAGGCTGTAGTGTAAGTTTCTTTTGACGTAAAAAATGTCTCGAATGCGTAAGTGATACTGATATAATATGAGAGACAGTCGCATTGGGCGATGAATATTAGTGCAGATTCTTAGTTACGATTAAAACTAAACGCGGAATTATACATAAAACGGCGGCGCTACCGCGAACAACGATATTCGTAAATTTCAGACGATTATTTCTGTCACTCTTAACACCTTAATTGGAGTAGAAGAGAAATGCTCGATATATACGAACTTCGATGTTTGACGTACCGTGCCGGAAGTGATGAAGAGTGTCTTGTCATTCAATAGAGATTTTGATAGCCATATCTTAGGGAATAAGGGCTAATTTATTAACAATTTGTAAGAAACTATTGCCTTAACGACTTTAGTGCTGGAATAATATAAAGTACGTATTTTGCTCGCAAAAAAGCCTAAGATATATGCAATCCTGCGGCGCTTCCGTCTTTCTCGAGGAAAGCAGAGACCATTCTACCAAAAACGCGTAAGATGTATGATCTCCTGCGGCGCTTACAGTTTTTTCGAGTTGATAAATTTTGTATGGGGGAACAACATTTTCGTTTTTTAGTTTATTACTCGATTTTTTTCATACTTTCTCACCGTTTAAACCTTCCCTGAGCTACTACAAATATTTCAAGATCAAAATTAGCCAAATCAGTAAAGCCTTTCTCAAGTTATAGCGTGACCTAGAGAAATAGGGGTTCATTTTTATATATATTATTTTTTTCAAAAACTATTGTACCTATCAAGTTCATAATAATTTTCCTAGAAAGTTCATGTAAAGTTCTACTTTTGAGATTTTTTTCAAATTTTTGAAACTTGTGGTTCAAAAGTTAGAGGGGGGGGGGACGCACTTTTTTTTACTTCTGGAGCGATTATGTCCGAAAATATTTACATGATCCAAAAATAATGTTATTTTACCCCTATTCATTTTTAAATACCTATCAAACAATATATCACACGTTAGGATTAGAATGAAGAAAAAAATCACTCCCCACTTTACGTATAGGGGGGGGTACCCTAAGAAAACAATTTTTTTCCACTTTTTATTTTTGCACTTTGTCGGCGTGATTGCTATACATATTACTACCAAATTTCAGGTCTCTAGTGCTAACGGTCACTGAGATTATCCGCGGACGGACGGACGGACGGACGGACGGACAGACATGGCGAAACTATAAGGGTTCCTAGTTGACTACGGAACCCTAAAAACGATACTAATTGAACATTTCTAAGCACAAATATATACATACACGAAATCATTCAAAACCCCGAGGTATGAACATGACATTCTATATTGTATAAGCTTTTATTAAATTCGCGTATACTAATACGCTATTTAATCCGCTTTAGTTGTTTTATTTCATGAGTAATTATCGCGGCAACCGAAGACAATATTATGTGTAGACATTTTTATGCGTATGTACTAGTTTTATTATAATTAAAAGAAGTTTGTACGATCCTGAAGTTTCTTCATTGACAACCACATCTGTTCCCAGCTCAGAGGAGCTTAATTGAGGAGTACATCAAACAAACCCTGAATGGGGAAAAAATGCGAGGCGACTTGCATGGATGACAACAAAGTCTTTTGGGGGAAAGTGACTGAAACCCTAGTCCCAGTCAGTGCTACGTGATCAATGCGTTTTATTGCACGCTAGGACCTCACGATTCATACCTTTTATAAAAGAGATCTCATCAGGAGTCAACGCAGGCAGCCTGGAGCGAGAATATCCTTCTCTTCTACTCTTTTCCGCCATGTACTCTTCTAAAAGCGGTGGCCAGCCCCCTGACGCTGAGAAGATCGGGTAGGCATAACGACCGAACTGAAAAAATATCTTTATTTGCATAGTATTACAGAAAATGGGACGAGGACCAATGCACTTACGCATCGTCCCCCCGGCCGCGGGAAGGCCATAGTGGGGGGTATGTGGGGCTCACCGCTCTAGTACCCTCTCCTAGTGAGAGGGGGGATAGCTGACACAAATTGACTTAGCCCCACGCCCACGGTAAGCTTAAAAAGGCTTGTGTTGTGGGTACTCAGCCAACGATATACAGCCTTGATCAGAAGTATTGAGCTGAGCAACCATGTTGTTTATATGAAAACTCGATATTTATCAATTAAATTGAACTGGTCAGGGATTGGTCGTTGCTGTGACTGGTAATTACACATAAATTTTGCAATAAGTCACTTAGTTGTACTTACATAGATCCGAATTTTTGGTGCTTTTCGTTTTCTTATTTAATATGTAACTTTAAGTATTATTAACTGATGTTCTCTTGTGCACATATTTGTTTAACTGCATTTAGAAAGAAACGGTTTCAGAGTTACAAGAATAAAAGTGTGTAGTCAATACTTTTGGCCAAGGCTGTCGGTATAAGGTAATACTTACAGCATATTCTCTGGCTAGTTGTGTCAATTCCCAGTCACTGTCAGTTTCTGGTTCAAACCAAAACTCCTGATTGGCGATGGATACTTCACCTATGAAAAAAAAAACAATTATACATATTATTTTTTATTATGCAGAAACGTCTGCTAGCGAATATCTGGATCCACTGGATCCAGTGGTTGTAGGTTCGGGTCTCGCCACGAGACAATTTTTTATATTTTTCTTTCAATTTAAATATCGAAAATTTTACATATTCTTAATTTTCGACGGGTTTCGGGTTTCACGTAGCCCAATTGCTTAAAAGTTGACTCACGTTAGAGCGTTCCGTCTCCGAGCCACCGTCGTTACAATTGAATCACGTGATCACCGAGCCCTCCGAGCCACTCGGTCCGACCTCGGACCGGTCATGAGACGGCCGTTACAGCTATGTAAAAAGGCTCTGCTCGGCCCGGTGATGGGAAGGCGACGTGATTTCGACGTGATATCAATGCGACGGTCGTCTACTCGCAACAAATGGCTGGATGGAACGACGCTCGTGTTAATGTCAATATTCGAGTGTCGGGCCGCTGGGGCCAGGGCCGCGCCGTTGAGTGCCCGGTGGGTCAATGGAAGGCTCGGGCTCGGGACGGCGACGTGTAGGAGACGCGACGGTGTAACGTGAGTCTTCCTTAACACATTCGCTGCCACCCCCTCCAAAAATGTATGAAAATTAACGCACATGTGCGTCGGTGGCAGTGAATGCGTTAAGCCGTCAGCTGCGATAGCTGGAGATGCGGTTTTAATTTTAATCTCGTCCCTAATGCCGGAGGTCCTCGTCGCTTTTTCTTAAGTATATGTCATTTATTTCAATTTTAAAAACTATTATAAAAGTAGTAGGTAGTTAATTTTTAGTTTGAGGGATAAGCTATCGACTCTATTACTTTGAACTATTTCAGAAATGAAACTAGGAACAAATCAAATTCTTTTTCATCTCACTAGCTCGTAAAGAACAGTTTTATTCTTTAAAAACAGATAGCAAAGTTGCATTGTATTCACAAAAGTGCAAAGTAATTTCAGAATACAAATTGTTTATCGAATGTCTTCTTGATATTAATTAGCTGGTTTGATGTTCTTTAATTTAATGTTTTTAAAAATGATAAATGATGGATGCCATTACAATACATTACATTTTTTAAGTTTTGGAGTTAATTTTATCCTCGCGGTAGAGAGGTGAAAAATTGTGTGTTACACTCAACAGCGAATTTTGCCTAAACCTTCCCGATGCCTATAAACCCTTCTTACGCTCAAGATTCCACTCTTGCAACCTCTTGTTATGCCCGTGGTTCAATTTTGGAATGTTTCGTTAGCACGTGAAGGTAAACACTAACTTTGCATAACAAAACCCTTGTATAACAAATAACTACTTCTTCCATGTAAAAATAATTAATAATCTCATTGTATCTTTTTCTTTCCCATAAAGCCGTTAACAGAAACCATTGTAAGTCTTACCTCCATATTTAGGTTTAAATTCCTCGTCATATATCTTGTACACAGTCGCGTGGGCGAGCAAAACATTTTTTGTACACATCAGGGCTCCGATCTCGTGGTTCTGAATGCAAATAAACAATTAAACACATAAATAACACGATTACATGATACAGTCAGCGTCAAATAGTTAGTGACACCTAAAGTGGCCAAATATATCGACGCAGATCCTTATTTATATAGCAGTAAGGATGTTTTATGATATATTTGGTTTTACTGATTGCGAAAAACTGTAGGATGGTATTTGACTACAAGATTGTCAGACCGGCATCTGTACATGATTTAAAAGTTGGTCAAAATCCCCATAGGGATAATAACTTTCTAAAGTACCAGGGGAGTCACAAGCGCGCCGGCCTTTAAGGGGAGTTGGAGCTCTGTGAACCTTACTCACCATCAGGAACATAGCACTACATACCTGAAAGGTAGCAGTGCTATTATGACTGTGGTCTTCTGTAACGAGGTACTTACCCAGTTGGGCTGCTCCAGACTCAAGCATGGTACTTCGCTGTGCCCTACCTCTCATTGTTGGATGTAGTTTAAGGACATACCCGGGTCCGAAAAGTATAGTGAGAAATTATTTTCCTTCGGCAAACATTCGGATCTTTATCGGAATACGATGACACCAGAACTGTCAATGAATGATCGTATTAAATAAGTGACGTTTTCATATCTATTAATATGGACCTTACTAGCTGTGCCACGCGGTGTTACCCGCGGTTTATTAGGAAAAAGACTGTGTTAATTCAGGGTGTCAGCTAACCCTATACCAAATTTTATAAAATCGCTCCAGCCGTTTAGACGTGAAGAAGTAACAAACATACACACTCACAAACTTTCGCCTTTATATTATCAGTGTAGATTATACATACATACAATCACGCCTGTTTGCCAGAGAGGTAGGCAGAGATCGCGGATTTCCATTTGCTACGATCCTGAACAAATCACTTTCGCTTCACTCACTTTCATAACGTTCCTCATACACGCTCGTCGGTTTAGGGTACTCCTGACCTAGTCTTTCTTCAAAATATCCCCGATTTGGCCGAGAGAAGTTCGCCTAGGCCTTCCCCTTTCAACGTATCCTTCTACTCTCTTTCTATACACACTCTTCGTTAATCTTCTTTCATCCATCCTCTCCACATGGCCAAACCATCTTAACATACCCATCTAAATTTTTGTCACTACATCTTCAACCACTCCACAATCTCTCTTATCACACTATTTCTGATCCTATCGCTCAATCTTACACCACACATGCTTCTTAGAGCTTTCATTTCTACTGCATTCACTTGACTTTAATGTCTTTTCTCAGTGTAGATTATTTGGTGTTAAATGACACCTATCTCCAACAGTGGACGTAATGATGATGCACCTTGATTCCTGGAGCCATCAGATCCCTGTAGCCTCCGTCGCAGATGAAGCAGGGCTCGTTCATGGTGATCCAGGTGGACACCTGGCCAGCGAAGAGTGAGAAGACCACGCGAGCGTAGTCCGCAAACCAGTCCACTATCAGCGGATTCGCCCAGCCGCCTGGAGCAAGGGGAATGTAATGAGATGCATGGCTTCATCTGTTTTTTTTTAAACAAGACTGACCAGCGTTTGACTCCAGTCGCACCTGATGGTAAGTGTCGAGGTCGAGGGTGTAGCACGCTGGTTCAGTAACAGCCTATACACTCTTACTATTTCCAATACAAACGAATACAGACGAAGGGAGCGAATTCTATGCCTTAGCAGTCTGCATCAGGGAGGTAGAAGCGATTCGCTTAGTGCGAATGAATGGAATATTCACAACGTAAGGATGAAACCGCTCCCGTCGCCTGGACGTCCGGTGGTCGACCTAGTCCTACGGTAAGCTCAGTAAGGCTTGTGTTGTAGGTACTAGACGACGATATATATAACAGATAGATACATATAAATACTTAAATACATAGAAAACACCCATGACGCAGGAACAAATATATGTGCTCATCACAAATAAATGCCCTGACTGGGAATCGAACCCAGGACCATCGGCTTCATAGGCAGGGTCACTAGGCCAGACCGGTCGACAAATGAAGAATCCTGTTATATTTATTACCAAGGTCCTGCAAACTCTGCGGCAAATCCCAGTGGTACAGCGTCACGACTGGCGCCACGCCGCGCGCGCGCAGCCCCGCGATCAGCGCGCCGTAGTACGCGCAGCCGTACGCGCTTACGTAGTTGGATAGGCCGGTTGGCAGCAGACGCGGCCAGGATATGGAGAACCTGCGATTTAAATCAGTTAATAGTTTAATGAGAGGTAGGGCTCAGCGAAGTACCATCCGGAGCAGCCCAACTGGGGAAGTACCTCCTCCTTACAGAAGACCACAGCTATAGCACTGCTACCTTTCAGGTATGTAGTGTTGTGTTCCTGACGCTGAGTAAGGTTCCCAGAGCACCAACCCTCCTTAAAAGCCGGCGACGCGCTTGTGACTCCTCTGGTGCCCGTGGGCGACGGTAATTGCTTACCATCAGGCAATCCGTCTGCTCGTTTGCCACCTTTTGTCATAAAAACAAAAAAGCGGCTGGCTACGCAACAAACGTTTCGATACGATGCAATGCCAGCATCCTTGATAGTCACAAATATCTGAACATGCACTTTATCACCTTGACAATAGAGGTGTTGTTCACATATTTGTGACTGCGTCCACAGCTCCGATATATCTGATGTGCGCCATCAAGTCTGGCCTAGTGACCAGTGAAGCTTATGAAGCCGACAGTCCTGGGTTCAAATCCCAGTAAGTTCATTTATTTGAGTGATCTTGAATCGATCTATATCATATTCCTCGCGTTGTCCTGGCTCATGGGGTCCGGTTGGCAACTAATGCCAGGATTTGGCGTAGGCACTAGTTGTACGAAGTCGACTACTATCTAACATGTACTTTATCGCTTTGATAATAGAAGCGTTGTTCACACTTAATTTAAAACAATGTCTTGAAGTGAAGGCTATCTTATATTTTTCCCCTCACTAGCTCGTAAAGCGCTTGTTTATCCTTTAATACGAGAGGGTAAAAACGCATTTTATCCACTAGTGATTAAAGTAAGTTAACTTCTCATAGCTCTTATTGCTATGGTTTTAAAGTCTAAATTCGCGAAGTACAGCTCACTTACCCCCGAGGCGGCGGCGGGCGCGGGCGAGCCTCGCTGACGCACCGAGTTGAAAATCGAATTAGAACATTCGAAAATCGTACTGGCCACCACAAGCTAACCAAGCTAAAGGCACCTTTTATAAAAATGTTGAATGTATCTAAACGCAAAGAAAAAGTCAATGCGATTTCAAAATGTTTTTTGCATGTTTCACTTTCCTCGCTGTAGTGAGGGGAAAAGTTTTGTGTTACACACGGGTGCAATTGTAATTTACTTCTCGTGTATTGAAACACTCGCTACGCTCAGGATTCTATATAAAACCACTCGCTTTGCTCGTGGTTAAACTATAGAATCCATTCGCTTGCTCGAGTTTCAATCCCACACTCGCAGTTAAAATACAATTTTGCACCCTTGTATACCAAATAACTATTTAACCCTTATTGCATATAAGAAAACCTTAACGTACGAAAGGCGGACCAGTAGACCTTAGGGCAAAACATATATCCTATTTGGCAACAGTTTTCACATCAAATAAGAATGAAGAATACCTGTAGAAGTCCAGCCCCATGCCATGGACCAGCTTGATGTCCTCCTCCCAGAGATGGTAGGAGTCGCAGGCCACATCGCCGTTGCTGCCGTCCGCGACGTAGCCGGGGCGAGTGTGGACGAGGCGATCCCAGATGCTCTCACTCTTGTCTGAGGTCCAAATTCAATAGTTATTTGTAGACAGAACTTTTTGCGAAGAAGATATTAACTCTAAAATGTGTTCAAAATTATTGGCATCCATCATTTATCATTCTAAAACATTGAATAAGAAAACTTCCAACCAGCTCACATAAAAAAAAACATTCGACTAGTAATAAAAATAAACTTTTAACTAAAAATAAACCCGACTTCAAATATGAACTATAAAGCAACAAATAATTGTTTTCTTTATTACTTGACAAGTACTTTGGGACTATTTAGAACAAATACATTTCTTAGGACAATTACCTATATACAATTATTTTTGGTTTTGGTGTCGGTGCCAGCCACTCTTTTCGTTTCCAGAAGCCTTCGGCAGTTGTGAATAAATTGATATATTTTTTTTTTAATCAAAAGGGTATACTTTTGATTAAAAAAAAATATTTAAAGTCGGTTCACGGGTCTCGGAGATATCGAGTAACATACATACAAAAAAGAACAAATTAGTTCGAATTGATAACCTCCTCCCTTTTTGAAGTCGGTTAAAATGTATAAATAAATAAATAAATTCGATATTTAAATCGAAAGAAAAATAGTAAAACTTGACTCGCAGCGGGACTCGAACCCACAACCACAGCATAAAAAAAAAGTCCCGCCGAGTTTACCGGTCATAAAAGTCAAAATACTTCTCGGGTTAGAGCTCTGGTTAGAACCGGCGTAGTTTTTATTTTTCTCTTCTACTTTTTGTATACTCGACGTGTAAAAGTGCCCTTGTGGCCTACTTACTGAATAAATGTTTGGCGTTTTTTTGCGTTTTTTTTAGAGTACATAAGTGGCTTACCGCTGACGTTCCATGCCCCTTCGATCTGGTAGGCGGCAGTGGCGGCTCCGAACCTGAACCCTGGAGGGAAACTCCTGGAGCAGGACACCTCCAGAGCTAACACAACACTGGGAACATAATATTATAAATTTTAAAAAAAGATTGTCAGGTTATTCTCACTGCTCAGCGAAAAACTGCGAAAAACGTTATTCGGTTTCGGACGATTGTCACTCTCATGATACCTTAAGGTAGAGGCACCAATGGACGGTTTAAGTTGACATGTACCATGGACACTTCATTTTTAAGTAAATAAATAATAATAATATAATAAATATTTAGGGACAATCTTACACAAATCGACCTAGTCCCACGGTAAGCTCAGTAAGGCTTGTGTTGCAGGTACTAGACGACGATATATATAATAAATAGATACATATAAGTACTTAAATACATAGAAAACACCCATGACAAAGGAACAAATATCTGTGTTCATCACACAAATAAATGCCCTGACTGGGAATCGAACCCAGGACCTTCGGCTTCATAGGCAGGGTCACTACCCACTACGCCAGACCGGTCGTCAATGTCAGGTACCATGGACACTTCATTCTTAAGTCAAAGATCGTATGGTTGACAGTTGATTAACGGAACATTTATGTACAATTTTTTTAATAATAAGAGTGAATGTCCATAATTCATGTCAATTATAGGTGTCATTACCTTAATTTTAGTAAAATATAAAGTTTTTAAGCTGGTACTCAAAAAAGAAAAACCGAACAAGTTTAAAAAAAAAACTATTGGAAGTCTTTATTAAATTGTTGATTAATGATTTTCGTTGTATTTTTTAGGGCATATTATTTTCAGTTTCCACAGCAATAAGTTTCAAAAATATACACTTCTTTTTAAAAATAGGGCTTCTATCAATATATCAATCGATGATAAAGTAACAAATAAGTACAATAATATATCAAGTTTGCTCTTAGAATATGACGTTGTTCGGTAGTAGGCCTTGCGTTTTGTGAAGTGGTGAACTTTAGAGAATATCACCAGTTTTCCCGACGACTTTTTAACCAATTTTTTTTTTAAATAGTTACAGTAAATATTTAAAAAATATTGTGAAAACTTACCTCACGATCACTCTTAGCCACATGTCGCGAGAAACTGCAGGTATCGTGAGAAATGAGTGAATTTATCTACATTAGCTGATAGACGAAGAGGTAGTTACGAAATTTGGCAACAAAGTCAGAAACTGCCGCGCTCGTTCTGTGTTTTTTTACACTATAATGTTTGTTTTTGGGTTATGTACTTTATGTTTAAGCATATTAACATCGGACTTGATTTGACGACTGGACTGGCCTAGTGGGTAGTGACCCTGCCTATTAAGCCGATGGTCCTGGGTTCGAATTCAAGTCAGGGCATTTATTTGTTTGATGAGCACAGATATATTTGTTCCTGAGTCATGCAGTGAAGGTCATTCTAGTGCTGCTGGATACGGCCTTGAGACCTGTCAACAATAGCATTTAGCACGCTGTTGGTACCACCCTCGATTAGGGATGCTACCCTTTTACGCAAGATGGCTGCAAAACCATCGCCGTGCGCGTCCGCGAACATCCCCGAGGCACTACAAAATCGTGGTAGCCCCAACAGCATCCTAAAACCATTGTTGTATTGGACTCGTAGGGCGCATCGCCTTCTGCGTATAGTTAACCCATAGGCTGCAAGCGTAAAAGGATTGCCAATATGCCTTGAAAAGAGTAACTTTTTTTTTTATGACAGGCGGCAAAGGAGCAGTCGGATTGCCTGGTGGTAAGCAATTACCGTCGCACTTGGGCACCCGCAACACCAGGGGAGTCACAAGCGCGTTGCCGGCCTTTAAGGGGGGTTGGAGCTCTGGGAACCTTACTCACCATCAGGAACACAGCGATACATACCTGAAAGGTAGCAGTGCTATTATGGCTGTGGTCTTCTGTAAGGAGGAGGTACTTCCCCAGTTGGGCTGCCCCAGATTCAAGCGTGATGGTCATCGCTGTGCCCTACCTCTCATTGTAGGACGTAGTTTAAGGACATACCCGGGTCCGAACCGAACAATGCCTCAAGAGCTTTTTTTAGATTTAATATCTTGTTAAGTACTCGTATTTTAATGAATCTAATTACCCTAATGATATCATACTCTTGGCAAATACTAAATACATATTATGTTAAGAGTAATCTCTAAAGCATAGTACAAACAAGTTATATAAGCAAAATGATAATATCAGGTATTAACTTTACCCGGAGATTATGAATTTGTATTATAAATTGAGATTTACATATTATCGTTGTTTAGTTTACATATTTAGATTCCATTATAGACACTGAAGATTAGTATTCTTATACATTAAAGCGTCTTCCAGCGCCATATTGTTTTTATTTAACCATTTTGAGCTGCTTTATTTTTATTTATTTATTCGGTGATCAAACAGCTGCAGCTGTGACTTAAAACAATAACATATTTAATAGATGATAGAAAGACCCGGGTATGTCCTTAAACTACGTCCAACAATGAGAGGTAGGGCATACCGAAGTACCATCACGCTTGAGTCTGGAGAAGCCCAACTGGAAGTACTTACAGAAGACCAAAGCCATAATAGCACTTCTGCCTTTCAGGTATATAGTGTTGTGTTCCTGATGGTAGTAAGGCTCCCAGAGCTTCAACCCCCCGTAAAGGCCGGCAACGTTGTGACTCCCTTGGTGTTGCGGGTGCCCACGGACGACGGTAATTGCTTACTATCTGGAGGCCGTATGGTTGTTTACCACCGTCGTTGTATAAAAAAAAAATTGATTGATACTCTTTATAGCTAAAATATTAGATTATTCTGTATTAAATACCAACTTCGGTTGACGACACAAACAAATTTGTTTCTATACCTCTGACAGTTTACTAACTTTGACAGTTCTGAAGGGTCCATTTGAAGCGCAAAAAAATATGTGAGACTGACAAGGACGGACGAAAATAGCTCCGTCTCTATGGAAAGTTACATAAGCCCATCTCTTTCGATCGTGGTATAAATAAAAATTGAGCTGTTCCATAGTAAAGGTCAAGTATAAGTCGACGAAAATGTATGAGCGTTGTTTTTTTTTACAATTTACAAAGTTGACCACATAGTAAAAAATGTTCCAAATCATGACCACTTGCCGGCTTGATAATTTTGTATCACGTTTTTTATAACATCAGGTATTGACCTATTTAATTAATTGTATAACTAGCAAACAAGTGTACCAATATTTTCTGACCTCCACCGACGGCCAGCTGCCAGGAATCCAGATGTACTAACTAGCAAACTCACAACTGAATTTTGTCATAATTACATACCGTTTTTTGTTACTAGCTCTCCATTTAACCATTTTCTTTAACAAAATTGTCTCGAATGTAATTATGTAAAAAAACACTTAAGCGTTAAAATCCTACGTAATTTACTATCAAAGTTGTAAATAAAATATTGCCCGTAAAGGTGTCTTGTAATTTAATAATTTGTTTGATATGTTTTCTTGTGGGACTAATACGCAACCAGGATCTACGTCAAATCTAGGGATTAGTTGCCAAGCGGACCCCAGCTCCTGAGCCGTGGTAATTGCAGAGATAATATGACATTATTAATAAGCAGTGCTCGGACAAGTCATCGCAGAAACACATGGGCATGGAACAAGACTCTATAGAGTCGAGACTTAAGATATATTCTAAAGTAGATATTATGGTAATTTTACATTTGGCCTTTTTAGTCGCATATCTGTCATCGATTTGTCAAAGTGACATGCTTGACAGTTTTGTGGTGACATCAATATTATATTTTATCAATATTATAAATATAGTGCTCACTCACTTCAGCCGTAAATCGTCCACTGCTGCACATAGGCCTCCCCCAAATATGACTTGTATCCCTTTGAGGGGTATTTGCCATAGTCGCCACGCTTGGCAGGCGGGTTGGCGAACGCAGTAGCTGTCGAGTGGGTTGCGACGGACGCTGCTGCCCATCCGTCGGTTTTTCCTTTGTCGCCTCTTACGACACCCGCGGGAGGAGATAGGGTGGTGCTATTCTAGTCAGCCGGCACCACTCGGCGCGAAATATGGTGCAAATAAATAAAATGCCACCATCAGCATTAAACATTTTTAATGGAAATACCTTCACACACGTATAAAATTTAAAAAATATAATTAGAAAATATTGTACATAATGCGATTCTATAAATTTTGTTCTATTGCCGTGTTGCGATAGTTTTGCGATGACTTGTCCGAGCACTGTTAATAAGAAAACAACTAAGTAAATTAACAAAATTTATTTTTTATTTAAAGTTTTTTGTAGTTTTAGGAGCGGCGCGTTTTTGCTTGTTCTCTTTTCTTTCTTCAACTCTCCGGACTGCAGCGCTTTCTTCATTACCTGTAAATAAATAACATTATTAAACCCTGCCTATGAAGCAGATGGTCCCAGGTTCTAATCCCAGTCAGGGCATTTATTTGTGTGATGAGCACATTTTGTTCCTGAGTCATGGGTGTTTTCTATGTATTTAAGTATTTATATGTATTTTTTATTATGCAGAAACGTCTGCTAGCGAATATCTTCGATATTTAAATCGAAAAAAAAAATAGAAAAATTTGACTCGGAGCGGGACTCGAACCCACAACCACTGGATCACTAGCCCAGTGCACTTCCAATTGTGCTATCCGAGTACCGCTTAGACTTGTCAAATTTTTCTATCTTATCCTTCGTGGTATACGTATTTATATATATCTATCCCGTTTTAAGTAATATCTGAATCTTATTCGATGTTTTTATTGTAAGGAATTCCTAAACATATCTTTTTTGTGACCTGAATTAGATTCTATATTCCGTTTGGAATATTAGAGCGATCGAACTGTGTGAGGAAGGTAGCCTGGGGAAAATCCAGGACCCTTCCGCACCAGACTTGACTTGTACTAAGTAATTTTTTATTATGCAGCAACGTCATAAAAAATAATTTAGAAAGGGGCACATTGTTATCGATGAATTCTCAATGAAAATTGAGACTCCGATGCCGTTAAGTGTCCAATACGCTGACGGTAGATGTGTCACGTCACCCATGATGACGTACGACGAGGGATAAATAGAAAGATTTGACAAGTCTAAGCGGTACTCGTATAGCACAATTGGTAGTGCACTGGGCTAGTGATCCAGTGGTTGTGGGTTCGAGTCGCGCTGCGAGTCAATTTTTTTTTATTTGTACTGGAATACTCCTACTGAGTTTACGCGCAGAGAGATTGTAACATATAAATAACTTTTACTAACAGTTTTACGATATTTTTAATGTCGTTGCCAGTGAATCAATTTCATGGCGCGTCAACTGATCAATAATGAATATTTAATGAGATATAAAAAAAAGTTTATCAATACACGATTAAACTTTAGGCGCCATTTATTTTTAAACCATAAACCATTTTATTTGGAAGTTTAATGATTCATTATTGAAAGTCTATAAAACTTTGGATAAATAAGGGGACGGCACCAGTAATGGACACGGAACCAATCATGAACATTAGTGCTTATTTCAAAGGAGTTAAGTGTTGTGCATTTGTTGGGACATATTCAATTTATAACTTTATGATTTTTGAAATAAGAACTACGTAAGTGTCCATCATTGGTGCATGTCAGCTAAAAGTGTCCAACATTGGTGCCATTACCTTAAGTAATACCTGAGAATCATCTATTTGTTGTTGTTATTTTGTCCCATCAGCCAGAGGACAACTGAAGCGTAGTTTGTTACAAGAAATATGGCCCTGCGTACTGACGCGTTGGTAGGTGACCCATTTTTCATAGCAAAAATCGAACTGTCAGAGTGATTGACCAAGCTGTTTTATCGACTTATCGATGTTACGGAATGCGACGGGCAGCAGCGTCCGTCGAAACCCAATCTACAGCTACTGCGGTCGCCAACCCGCCTGCCGAGCGTGGCGACTATGGCAACTACCCCCAAAATGATACAAGTCACATTTGTGGGAGGCCTGTCCAGCAGTGGACTGCATACAGCTGAAATGTGTGTGTGTGTGATATCCAACAGCCTGATTTCATTACTCTAACTTTGTTTCGTTAAGTGACAGTTATTTATCGATAAGTCGATAAAACAGCATGGTCAATCCCTCTGACAGTTTCATTTTTGCTATGAAGAATTCCGGTCCCATTATGGATGGGACATATAGCCTCCCGGCCTCTAGTATTCTACTATTATTCTTTTTTTAATTGTTTTTTTTTTTTTATATTCCCTCACCTGCAGAGCGTTGTCCTGTGTCTCCAACAAGGCACTGGGCTCGTTCAACGTGGGATACTTGAAGGAGAACCCCCGAGGGAACACGGGGCGGGCGAGCATAGTGTTCAGTTGTTTTTGCTTGAGTTTGATCGCTTTCTCGATCCCGGGGTCAATGTCCTTTACGGGCCTGGAATGGAATGATCAGTTGAGTTTATTTTGACCTTGGCCAGAAATATTGAGCTATGATATTTATATGAAAATACGATATTTTAGTGTAGTATTTAACTATTTACATTTCTGATGGATGACATATTATCATAATTTAAACCGATTAGGTGGTCGTTGCGGGGACTGGTGATTGCTTAGAAAAGATGCAATGGGTCACTTCGTTGTAGATCCTATTTTTTTTGGGTGCTTTTTGTTTTTTTTTGTTGTGAGGAAGGTATGTTGTAGTATGTAAAGGGGTATGTTGGGGGGAAAGGGTATGTTGGGAGGAAGGGGTTTGTTGTGGGGAAGGGGAATGTTGTGGGAAGGGGAATGTCGTGGTGAGGGGAATGTTGGGGGAAGGGGAATGTTGTGTGGATGGGGATGTCGAGGGGAAGGCGAATGTTGGGGGGAAGGGGAATGTTGGGGGGGTAGGAATGTTGTGTGGATGGGGATGCCGAGGGGAAGGCGCATGTTGGGGGATGGGAATGTTGGGGGAAGGGGAATGTAGGAGGGAAGGGAATGTGGGGAGATGGGGAATGTTGGCGGTAAGGGGAATGTTGTGGGCAAGGGGAATGTAGAGGAAAAGGGTATGTTGGGGGAAGGGGTATGTTGGAGGGAGGGAATGTTGGGGGGATGTGGAATCTTGAGGGAAGGGGAATGTGGGGAATGGGGAGTGTTGTGGGGAAGGGGAATTTTGGGGGGGAAGGGTGATATCGGGGAAAGGTGAATGTTTAGGGGAAGGGCAATATCAAGGGAAGATGAATGTTGTGGGGAAGGGGAATGTTGAGGGAAAGGGAATGTTGGGGAGAAGGGGAATGTTGTGGGGAAAAGGAATGTTTTTCGGGGAATATTGTACAATGTTCATCTCGGATTATATTGTAAATACTGACGCGTCATCATCATCAACGATCATGTCCATGTCCCGGGCGGCCCGCTCCCGCCAGCCCCGCGCCTGCGCCGCGCGCCGCCGCCGCAGCAGCAGCGCGTCCAGCTCGCGCGCCGCCGCCACCAGCGCCTTCAGCGCGTCCAGTCCCAGCGGGGGCACCGGGAACGTCGGCAACTCGGATTCTGATTATAAAAAAAAAGGATTTTTTTATAACATTAGAGAGGTCCAGTGTCGATGTGCCGTATGATGCCGGTTGACTAGAATAGCACCACCCCATCTCCTCCCGCGGGTGTCGTAAGAGGCGGCAAAGGGAAAAAACCGACGGATGGGCAGCAGCGTCCGTCGCAACCAATCTACAGCTCCTGCGGTCGCCAACCCGCCTGCCAAGCGTGGCGACTATGGCAACTACCCCCCAAGATGATACAAATCATATTTGGGGGAGGCCTATGTCCAGCAGTGGACGATTTACGGCTGACGGCTGTATTAATTACCGCAACTTCGGTTGATAACCCAAGAAAACTCCAATTGTATTTGTTTGTTCCCCTCCAACTTTGACACTTCTGAAGGGTCCAGTTTGGAGGGGAACAAAAATGTGTGAAACTATGACAAGGACGGACGAAAATAGCGCCGTTTCTGCCATACCTATGGAAAGTTACATAAGACCATCCCTTTCGATCGTGGTATTATTATTAGCACGCTCCGTCTAGTTAAATGGTATGTCTATGAAAAAAAAACGGTTATATTATTAGTACTAATCTATATATATAAACGTGAAAGTCCTGACTGACTGATCAACGCACAGCCCAAACCGCTTAACCTAGATAGCTGATTTTTTCACAATAGGTAGTTTATATACCGCAAGCACCCACTAAGAAGGGATTTTTGGAAATTATACCATTAAGGGGGTAAAAAAGGGGTTGAAAGTGTGTATGGCGATTGTGTAAAATTTAAAGTTAGAGACTTGAAATTTTGTGAAAACACTCCTTATACAAATACAAGAAAAGTAATTTCAGCGTTTTTTTTTAATTCATCCTCTAAGGGGTCAAAAAAGGGGTTCTTCTGCGCGTGCGAAGCCGGGGGCAAAAGCTAGTACTAATATTATAAATCCGAAAGTAATTCTGTCTGTTACCTCTTCACGCTTAAACCGCTGAACTAATTGGGATGAAATTTGGTATGGAGAGTTTGAGCTACAAGAAAGGACATAGGATAATTTTTATACCGTAACCATTTAAATACGGACATGGGTGGTTTTTTTATGACAAAGCTCGCAAACGAGCAGACGGATTGCCTGATTGTAAGCAATTACCGTCGCCCATGTGCCAACACCAGGGGAGTCACAAGCATTACCGACTTTCAAGGGGGGTTGGAGCTCTGGGAACCTTACTCACCATCAGAAACACAACACTACATACCTGAAAGGCAGCAGTGCTATTACGGCTGTGGTCTTCTGTAAGGAGGAGGTACTTCCCCAGTTGGGCTTCTCCAGACTCAAGCGTGATGGTACTTCGCTGTGCCCTACCTCTCATTGATGGACGTAGTTTAAGGACATACCCGGGTCCAAAAATTATAAGTTCCGAAAAACTAATTGGTACTAGCCGGGGTTCGAACCTGCATTAATAATAAGTACTTACTTTTATTGAGAGTGATACACAGCTTCGCGTATCTGAAGGCTTCTTGTGGCTCCATCATCAGTATGGTGAGGCCTTCCCTACTGGCGCGCGCCGTGCGCCCGCTGCGGTGCACGTAGTTCTGTCGACAGACAGACAGACATACAGTAGAGGAGGAGATTTAGACGGCCGAGCTTACGTGAGTGTGTCATTAGCAGTCATCGGTTTTTTGGATTCGACATGGGGTGAACGGCCTCAAACATTATGTTAGTATGGAAATGCCCCGGGAATCCGGGCTTTAGGTTGTTAGAAAAGACAAAAAAAATACATTGTGTTTATTTTATTATACATTAAAACATCTAAATAGCTGATATACAAGCGACTTACTCGCCGTTATTTTGTCCAAATTGAACAAATGAGCACAAGTTTTCACACTGACAGCTCATTTGCTGCCACCAAATCGGCATATTTTGTACCGTTTGTACAAAAGTTCGACAAGTAAAAAATTCCTTTCACACAATTTAAATTGTTTTATTTTTGATTAATTTGTTCGGTATCGCGGGAAACTGTCGTATCTATATTAACTTTTCTACATGATATCCCGCGAGGGTGAATCCAAAAAACCGATCACTGGTCATTAGCTATTTTTTCGTTATTATTACAAGCTTTTATTTAAGGCTGCGCCGAAGAACTTATAGCATAATTTCCTTTGCTAGATTCTTTTTTTTTATTTTTATTAAGAGACAAACAGTCTTATATAATATGTAAGTACATCAGCTAAGTAATTAATTGAATCAGGCGTTACTTTGCGGAAGTCCATATTATTAACAACAATAACATTACTTTGCAATTCCGCTGTTTAATAACGTGCTAGTCAATCAGTGCCAACCCGTTATATTTACTTGCGTATTTTTTCATGCATTAATGCATGGATGTCGGTCTGACGTCCGACAACATCTCCAGCGTCTCCTGAGAATGCCTCGTAGAGAGGCGAAACACGTGTCGAGTTTTGGTATTATTGGTGCTGGTTTGTTATGTTTATTTGCGTATTTAATTTTGCGGTGGGAGGGAGGGAACAAATGCATGAAAAAATACGCAAGTAAATATAACGGGTTGGCACTGATTGACTAGCACGTTATTAAACAGCGGAATTGCAAAGTAATGTTATTGTTGTTAATGTTACATCAGCTAAAGCTAGACGTAGTATTTACTGCTAGACCTATAGTTCCCTGTATTTTAAAACAAGTCCTTAAATAATCCTTCACCGTGATTTTGAACATTTACAGAAAAGTATCAATAATAATTATAATATACTACTTACAATTTAATTTTGCTTCGTATTTTAATGCGGAATTAACAAGTCTCTTAAATAGTATCAACGAACTGCAAAACAAATCTACGTTCTCACATTTTCCATCATATAACCTGCACGCGCGCTTTTTTTTTATGACAAAGGTGGCAAACGAGCAGACGGATTGCCTGATGGTAAGCAATTACCGTCGCCCATGGGCACCCGCAACACCAAGGGAGTCACAAGCGCGTTGCCGACCTATAAATGGGTTGGAGCTCTGGGAACCTTATTCACCACCAGAAACACAACACTACATACCTGAAAGGTAGCAGTGCTATTATGGCTGTGGTCTTCTGTAAGGAGGAGGTACTTCTCCAGTTGGGCTGCCCCAGATTCAAGCGTGAAGCGTCCAAAAATTTCAAAAAGAAATGTCAAATCGGCACATGATCGCCTTAATAAAAGTGGTTGCAGATTGCGTTTAGAAATTGAGGATGTATAACTGTGGTAGTTTCCATACATTCGCAATTCAAGAGCTTTAACGAATATTTTTTGTACTCTTTCAATTCTATTTTCATGTATTTTATATAAAGGGTTCCATACTACAGAAGCAAACTCCAAACGGCTTCTGACATAACTGTTGAACAATATTTTATATCTTATAGGTCTTCGAAAAGGTTTAGCAACGCGGAGAACGAACCCCAGTTGTTTAAATGCTTTGCTTAAAATGTTGTTAATATGGGGAGTAAAAGTTAATTTATTGTCCATTATTACTCCTAAATCACGTATGCTATTTTGCCACGTTAGAGTACTACCACATAGCATGTAATATGGTATTCCTTTTTCGAGCAAATGTTATCACGGAGCATTTCTCATTATTTACATACAGACTGTTTCTGGCACAGTAACTCTCAAATCTATACAAATCATCTTGAAGCAAGAAACAGTCGGCTTGCGTCTTAATAACTCGGAATATTTTGGTGTCATCGGCATACATAAGGGCGCTTGAATTAGAGAAACACTCCGTTAAATCATTTATATACAGAATGAATAAGAGAGGACCCAAATGCGATCCCTGTGGGACGCCCGAAGTGGCTTGTCTAAAAGCTGATGAGTAACCTTCAAGTACTACTGCTTGTGACCTGTTTTCTATGTATGACTTAATCCAACGGAATAAGTCGCCGTGTATACCGAGGCTCCATAACTTCATCAAAAGGGTGTTATACGAAATCTTATCAAACGCCTTTACAAAATCTGTGTACACTGCGTCAACTTGATATTTTTTGTCCATAGCATGACATATAACCTCGGTGGAAGACAGAAGATTACTCTCAACGCCTCGACCTTTGTAGAATCCATGTTGATTTGGGTTTATATGACGACGAACGGCGTAAGACAGTTAGTTGCTAACAATTTTTTCTAATATTTTACCGAATTGGCACAGTTTAGATATAGGTATACTTTCCAATATCCTGACTTATATTCCCTTTAGGAATATGTGTTATCCACGCTTTTTTCCAGATTTCAGGAAACACCCCTTCTTTAATGGATTTAATGTAATTTATAGTGACAGGAAATACTAGAGTATTGGCGCATTTGCTTATTAATAAAGGGTGTATCCGATCGGGACCAGCGCCCTTGTTTGTATCGACCGATTTTAAATATTTTAAAACAATCTCATTAGTTAAAGTAATAGTATTGATATTAAGAACTGGGCTTGATGGAGATTGAAAATGGTCATTAAACATGTTACAAATACTTGCCCCGTCAGTGGATGGACCCGGGTATGTCCTTAAACTACGTCCAACAATGAGAGGTAGGGCACAGCGAAGTACCATCACGCTTGAGTCTGGAGAAGCCCTACTGGGGAAGTACCTCCTCCTTACAGAAGACCACAGCCACAATAGCACTGCTACCTTTCAGGTATGTAGTGTTGTGTTCCTGATGGCGAGTAAGGTTCCCAGAGCTCCAACCCCTTAATGGTCGGCAACGCGCTTGTGACTCCCCTGGTGTTGCGGGTGCCCATGGGCGACGGTAATTGCTTACCATCAGGCAATCCGTCTGCTCGTTTGCCACCTTTTGTCATAAAAAAAAAGGATGACATTCCATTATAGTACATGGTCTGTGGTATACCTCTATTTGATTTTATTGTTTTAATAAATTTCCAGAAAAACTTTGAGTGAGATTTAATTTTGTCTTCAGCAATTTCTATGTATTTTTTATAGCAAAAATTTTCGACCACTTCAGCCCTTCTTCTCAACTTTTTAAACGTTTCATAATCTAAACTAAAGGATTACTATACCTTTTCCACAGACTGTGATACTTTCTCTTTTCTTTTAAAATTTTTCTTAAGGATATGCTGTGCCATACCGGGGTTGAGGCAGAACATTTTGAGGGATATCGAGGTACGTGTTTATCAATTAGGTCATGTAAGAGGCTATATAATTTTGTTACACAACTTTCCACATCTAAACCATTGAAAAATGCATTCCAATTTATTGTAGATAAGTGACTATTCATATTATCGAAATCAGCTAAGTGGAACTTATGAACTAGAGATTGGGCAGACTGTAAAGCCGGGTCCGCTGCGACGAAAATCTAACAAAAAATTGTTTGTCTAACATGTTAGCCAAACATGTTAGTAAAAGTGCCCGTCCGTTGCAACATTAATTAAAAAACGTTTTTGTTGTTCCAAACTTTGTTCACGCACAAAATTTATCATGAATACCGACGAAGAGGACATCTTATCTGTGTTGGCGGTGATGGATCTGATCCAAAGAAGTCAAAACAGGAATAGATTTCGTGTCAGGCCTTACTTGCAGCAACGCTCGTTTAAGATACTTATACCAAAAATCAAATCAATTAAATTAATTAAATTAATTCAAAGATGGCAGTTGACACTTTGACAGGACAACCGAGACCGACACAGTATGAGGGCAAACACAAAATGAACGCTGCACCCCCCTCCGCAGGCGAACGCGGGGGATGTTTTCCATGAGTGTTTTTGCTAACAAAAACATTTAGACCACGCCCCTATTATGTTAGAAAAACATGTTAAGTGTTAGAAAAACACAAAAACAGGTCGCAGCGGACCCGGCTTAATGGGGCAGTATAATTAAGTTTTAAACTTAAATACAGCGATGGATGGTGCACATCCTCAGGAATTAAGGGAAAGTCGCACCTGCAAACATTACAAACGCTATTGCTAAATATCATATCCAGAATACGGTTATTCACGTTAGTAATACTATTAAATTGGCTTAGATTACTGAGCGACATAAAATCACATATCGACTGTATTAAAACATTACTAGAAGGATTTAACGATAATTCGCGTGAGCCCAAATCTATCCATTCAGCCTGAGAGATATGAAAGTCCCCGGTAATGAGGAATAAATCGCTTGGGTGGTCTAGTATACAGGGTTGGGCAGATTAAGTGTCCTACTTTAAAATTTTCATAAAATGACAACAACTCCATGGATTTCAAATATTTTTTAGTAAATATATAAAACAGTAACTGTAAATTACTAAAATAATTCATTAGTTCAAATTTCTCTCCATTGGCTTTAATTACTTTTCGCATTCTCCCATAGAAGGAGTTACACGCGGCACGCACTACCTCATCTGGAATATCGTTCCATATCTTCACTAACCGATGCTTGAATGAATTTAAATTCATGTCGTGTGTTCTCCCTATATTACTTAGCATAAATCCCCATATTGAAAATCCAACGGATTCAAGTCTGGTGACGAAGAAGGCCATTCTTGCCAAGGTATAAAGTCCGTCAAATTCATTCGACACCAGTCTTGAGTGCGTTTGGCTTTGTGAGATGGGGCACTGTCTTGCTGAAAACAAAAGTAATCACTCCCATATAACTTTCGGGCATTTTCTAATAAATGACCCTGCAATACGTTCTGAATATAGTAATCTTGGTTGATTTTGACTCCTCGATCGATGAACAGCAGTGGTAATTTGCCTCCAGGCGATATTGCACCCCAAACCATGACAGCCGACGCACTTTGAAATCGCTGCACAGCTAATTTGTCCACTGGTATGTCCCTCAATGATACGCCATACACACGATCACTTTGTTGATTGTGGCTATCTTGCAATAGAAACGTTTTTCATCCGAAAAATAATGTCATCACCCTCGTGCCATGCTAGTAGCTCCTTGCATTTTGTGACTCTAGCTTTTTCTGGGTGCCCGTTAATCCGTATTTTTTGTTTTTGTAGGCTTATAATCTAAGATCATGTCGCAATATACGACTCATGGATCGTCGGGATATTTACATATCTTTCGCGAGTTTACCTGCACTCTGAGCCGGATTTCGCCTAATACGCTCACGAACATTTTGACCACTTTTTGATACGGACAGATGGTTTGCGTCCAGGTTAGGGCCTGATTCGGGAAGACCCTGTTTTCCTGAATCGCTTGATGGTGCGCGATATGAACCTTGCATTGAAATTTAAATGTTTCAGCTTTCTTAATATCTCGCAAGGGCGAAAATGTTTCACGAACAAATCGACAACGAGCTCACGTTTCGCGTCCATTGTTGAAAACAATAGAAAATAAAAAGTCCAGTTGAAGTCTAGCGATCATAAAGCCGAATATATTGCCTTTTTAAAAACATATATATACGGTAAAAAAAGTAGGATTACTTAAGAAAAAATATACGATATAAGGCTAGGACACTTAATCTGCCCAACCCTGTAAGTTGTGAAGTTATATCATAAAATGATATAACAGTATCTTTGTGGGAAGTGCCAGGAGGAATATAAATGCAACCAATATGTAAGTATTTATGTACGTTGCGAGTGCATGTTTTTTTTTTTTATGACATAGTCGGCAAACGAGCAGACGGATTGTCTGGTGGTAAGCAATTACCGTCGCCCATGGGCACCCGCAACACCAGGGGAGTCACAAGCGCGTTGCCGGCCTTTAAGGGGGGTTGGAGCTCTGAGAACCTTACTCACCATCAGGAACACAACACTACAGACCTGAAAGGTAGCAGTGCTATTATGGCTGTGGTCTTCTGTAAGGAGGAGGTACTTCCCCAGTTGGGCTGCTCCAGATTCAAGCGTGATGGTCATCGCTGTGCCCTACCTCTCATTGTTGGACGTAGTTTAAGGACATACCCGGGTCCAAACGTTCAGTTATACACATAAAATCATAATCTGCAAGGGCCACCTGTGCGAAAAAAATATGTGTATTAGTTCGGAGACCCCTTACATTCTGATAATAGCCTTTAAACAACTTACTATCCAGTATCAATAATTAGTGTATCTATTAGTTTTCGTATATATCGTATGTTTTGTAGCAGTAGGTTCTGTGGTATAAGTTGCATATAAGTAAAATGATAAATAAATAAATATTTTGGGCCAATCTTACACAAATCGACCTAGTCCTACGGTAAGCTCAGTAAGGCTTGTGTTGTAGGTACTAGACGACGATATATATAATAGATAGATACATATAAATACTTAAATAGATAGAAAACACCCATGACTCAGGAACAAATATCTGTGCTCATCACACAAATAAATGCCCCGACTGGGAATCGAACCCAGGACCATCGGCTTCATAGGCAGGGTCACTACCCACGAGGCCAGACCGGTCGTCAATGATGATGGAAACAGGAGCATAATAAGCAGCATATATTGTTAAGTGATGTTTGTATGATACAGTTTACATTAGTACGAAATACTCGTACGTTGCATAATGTACATTTAAACAAGCAAGCATGCAAGTAAACAATGGTTGTAAGTAGGTAGTAATAAAAATGGAAGGCAGTTATTATGATTAAATTGGCAAGGTGTGCAAGGTTAACGTGACTTATATAAGCAGATAGTGAAATGATATAATAACTAAAACTAAAACGTCCGGCGTAGTAGATATGATACCGAGTATAAAAAAGATAGTCAATGTAATTTAGACAAATCGCACTCGTTATTTATTCCTATGATTAGGCATCGGACGGAAGAGTGCAACTGACATAAGCAACAGGACTTATACTATAATGGAGTGGCTATCAGCGTAACACATTTAACACATAAATGATTTGTTTGTCTTTTTAGAAATGGGGAATAAATATAGGTCATATTAATATTTATTTAATGTAAAAGGTTAGAAGGATAAATCAATTGCGTTGTACTGCTACAACGCAATTAGCATTAAAAATACGGCAAAAATCACACAATCTGCAGTGAGTGGGATATAATCTCCTACTAATACACTATTGTTATAAAAACACTTCATACCGAAGATACATGAACTGTTCTCCAGAAAACAAATTAATTTCGCTCTAAATGTATTTGGTAAAAAAATATTACTAGGCTCTAAATTACTAAAATTTAACACCATTAATAACGATGAAATAATTATGTCAATGACATCGACAAATTGATCGACTGTATAAAATATGTTACGCTGATAGCTACTCCATTATTGTACAAGTCCTGTTCCTTATGTCATTTGCACTCTTCCGTCCGATGCCTGCCTATGATTTTAGACGTATCATTTTTACGTATGAGGATTTTGCAATCGCGGGTCCATAGAAACGAAACGCATAGTTAAGTTCTGACTTCTTTTGCCGGGCGTGGTTTAAGAGCAACTTATGCTCTGGTGTGAGGTGGTCACTGATGAATATGGCTCGAGCCGAGCCGTGCAAGCCGATGTTTTTTTTTTATGACATATACTGCAAACGAGCAGACGTATTGCCTGATGGTAAGCAATTACCGTCGCCCATGGGCACCCGCAACACCAGGGGAGTCACAAGCGCGTTGTCGGCCTTTAAGGGGGTTGGAGCTCTGGGAACCTTACTCACCATCAGGAACACAACACTACATAACTGAAAGGTAGCAGTGCTATTATGGCTGTGGTCTTCTGTAAGGAGGAGGTACTTCCCCAGTTGGGCTGCCCCAGATTCAAGCGTGATGGTCAGCGCTGTGCCCTACCTCTCATTGTTGGACGTAGTTTAAGGACATACCCGGGTCAAAAAAATCGTCTTACATTTTCAAAAATATAATTATTTTGAATACCTAAATTCGCGCGCGGTTCGCCCATGGTATTACACTGCACATTTACTGAGACAGTACAGCAGCCATCAAATATATCGGAGCTGTTGGTGGTCACAAATATCTGAACATGCACTTTATCGACTTGACAATCTGCGTTGTTCACATATTTGTGACCTCCACAACTCCGATATCTCTGATGGCGACTGTATGTGAAATCTTAAGCAGTAATATTTAAAACATTGAGCTAAAAACACACTTATGTAAATTATTTTTTATTATGCAAAAACGTCTGCTAGCGAATATATTCGATATTTAAATCGAAAGAAAAATAGAAAAATTTTACTCGAAGCGGGACTTGAACCCACAACCACTGGATCACTAGCCCAGTGCACTACCAATTGTGCTATCCGAGTACCGCTTAGACTTGTCAAATTTTTTATCTTATCCTTCGTGGTATATGTCATCATGGATGACGTGTAGTCACATCTACCATCAGCGTATTGAACACTTAACGGCATCGAAGTCTCAATTAATAAATAAAATAATAAATAAATATTTCGGGACATTCTTACACAAATCGACCTAGTCCCACGGTAAGCTCAATAAGGCTTGTGTTGTAGGTACTAGACGACGATATATATAATAAATAGATACATATAAATACTTAAATACATAGAAAACACCCATGACTCAGGAACAAATAGCTGTGCTCATCACACAAATAAATGCCCTGACTGGGAATCGAACCCAGGACCTTCGGCTTCATAGGCAGGGTCACTACCCACTAGGCCAGACTGGTCGTCAATTTACATTGAGAATTCATGAATTCACTTGTGTAAGTTCGGTGACTGCAATATTATGGTACCACTGATCTGATGCTGGAATTAGGTACCCATAGCAACTACACAAGATAAACTCGTCGTGTTTATACTGTTTTTCACGTAAGAAGAGTCCTGTGACGTTTCATGTTTGACAGTTTTAGAGAAGAGAACTATCGATTTTTCTTAGTTATTATTATATGTAAGTATATTTTTCATAGCAATGTATGATTAGCAAATTAATAAATCTAACTTTATAGTATACATGTGTTCTGAAATTACTAGCATAGACGCATTTTACCTAAGTTCTCACGCTAACAACGTCAAAAGTCATCATTTCATTGGCTTAAGTCATATCTTGAATTGACATTGACATGCACAAGATGGGCGCGGCCGGTTCTAAACTGCTGCTATCTTCTAATCTATCTTGTAATCACTGTTATCAAGTAATGAACTGCAGCTATTGTCGATAATGTTGTATCACGGCACTATTCTGTTCCGTTTCACACATTGCGTCTTAAAAAAAAGGAATTGTTTTTCTATTGTATCACACATTATTTAATTATTGGACATTAGTTATGTTATATATTTTCATAAAATACACTTCTAATATTTATTTGATTTTTTTAATTGAAAAGTAAATTATTTTTCAAAAATAGTTTGCGAACATACTATGCGTAGTTCGGAAAATTTTCATGTGTCACAGGACTCTTCTTATGCTACCGCCACACATTCGCACGAGTAGCGAGGCGAATGGCGAGGCGAGACGCGAGCACGCATGTGTACGTGGATGTCTCGCCATTCCTCTCGTCGCTCGCATCGCGTTTTTGTATGGGCAAAGTCTCGTCGAACGTTTCGACGAATAGCGAGGCGAGTGACGAGCCAGCATGTCTAAACGCGGAGTTACGTGAAAAACAGTATAGGCTTGTTAGTTCCCTTGATTAGTCGTATATTGTCCATCGTGATCGTATTTTTCTAACCGATATGTATTTTAAACTGTTGATGAATTATTGTAATTTGGAAAATAAAGGACACAGTTCAGATAAGAAAGCATATCAAACGTTTTGTTAATTTCGTTCTAAGCAGTCAGATTTGGACTTGTAGGTATTTTATATTTTTTTCTATGGTATTTAATTTTTCTAATTGTTTGAAATGTTTTCTTATAGATTAACGCATTTTTACTTATGTTTAAGATTTTTTTTTTGTAAAACTGTTTTGAAAAAATAAGTCCCGTCGAGTTTGCCGGTCATAAAAGTCAAAATGCTTCTCAGGTCAGAGGTGTAGGGTTAGAACAGGTGTAGTTTTTATTTTTCTCTTTTACTTTTGTATACTCAACGTGTAAAATTGCCCTTGTGGCCTGCTGAATAAACGTTTGAGTTTGCAAAAAAGTACAGTCGGCAACAAGAGTTTTTAAGGAAATTGACATTGGTGTCACTATTATTTTTGAGGTGAACTTACCTCAGCGGTCCTGGGTACTTGGTAGTGTATGACGTGGTCCACATTGGGTATGTCCAGCCCCCTGGCCGCCACGTCGGTGGCTATCAGCAACCCGTGAGGGTCATCTCTGAATCTGTAGCAATAATATCATCATCATCATCATCATCATCATCATCGTCGTCATCATCATCACCACCACCACCACCACCACCACCATCATCATCACCATCACCACCACCATCATCATCATCATCATCATCACCATCACCACCACCACCATCATCATCATCATCATCATCATCATCATCATCATCATCATGTCAGCCGAAAGACGTCCACTGCTGAACATAGGCCTCCCCCAGAACGACCCAAGAAGACCGATCCTGCGCCTTAAACATCCAGCGGAATCCCGCGACTCTACAGTTAGACCCAGTGGTCGTCGGTCCACCTTGTGGGAGGCCTGCCTACGCTGCGTCTTCCGGTTCGTGGTCGCCACTCCAGAACCTTTCCGCCCCAACGGCCATCGGTTCTGCGCGCAATGTGCCCCGCCCACTGCCACTTAAGTTTGGCGATCCGGAGGGCTATATCGGTAACCTTGGTTCTACTGCGGATGAAATCATTCCTGATGTGATCACGCAGGGACACTCCCAACATAGCCCTCTCCATTGCTCTTTGGGTGACTTTGAGCCTTCTTATGAGCAATAATATACCGGGTGTTATAAAAAAAGTGATACAAGATTATCAAACTGCATCTGTTCATGATTTTGACATCTTTTACTATGGGGTCAAGCAAAATTAAAATTAAGCTGTTCCATAGAAAAGATGACCTATGTTCAGCAGTGGACGTCTTATGGCTGAGATGATGATGCTGATAGAAAATATCAAGTATAAGTGAACGAAAATGTACGAGTTATTTTTTTTTTATAATTTACAAATTTCACACCATAGTAAAAAATGCCAGGTGAAATCAAAATAGAAATACAAAAATATATTTTCTGGATCTATTCGTGATTACGATCAACTTTTACTATAAATAATTAAATAAATATTTCGAGATGATCTGACACAAATCGACCTAGTCCTATGGTAAGCTCAGTAAGGCTTGTGTTGTAGGTACCAGACGACGATCTATATAATAGATAGATACACATAAATACTTACATACATAGAAAACACCCATGACTCAGGAACAAATATCTGTGCTCATCACACAAATAAATGCCCTTACTGGGAATCGAACCCAGGACCTTCGGCTTCATAGGCAGGGTCACTATCCACTAGGCCAGACCGGTCGTCAAAAAACTATAGGGTTACAACCGAAAAATCTGGTAAAAAAAGAGACTCATATACTAGCTGCTAACTAGCTGTAGTTGTTAGTATGGGCAGGTAATTTTTTTAACTGATTTGTCAGTTATGTCTACATAGTAATAGTTGATCGTAATCATGAATAGATCCAGAAAAAATAACTTTGTATCACCAATATTTAAATCGAAAGAAAAATAGAAAAAATTGACTCGCGGCGGGACTCGAACCCACAACCACTGGACCCACAATCCAGTTGTTGTGGTTTCGAGTCCCGCCGCGAGTCAAATTATTCTATTTTTTTTTCGATTTAAATATCGAAGATATTCGCTAGCAGACGTTTCTGCATAATAAAAAAAAAATAATAATTTGTATTACCATTTTGATTTCACCCAACTCTGTATCGTCAATAATGTATGCATATTTGTTTTAGGTACCCAACCTATCCCTCCACAAACACAAAATTTACCACCAAACAGTCATCCTAAAATAGAGTCAAAAGTCCACTCTACCTGACATTGGCGAAATCCACCCTGCTTAAATCGGCAAGGTGTAAAAGCCATCCAATGAAAAAAAAAATGAATGGTTTATATAATGAATCGATTACCTCTCTAGATTCTTTAGCCTTTGTCGTTGCTGTAAGTTCGCGTGCAGTTGTAATGGCCGACACTTTAGTAACGTGAGCAGTTGCGATAACCTGCAATAAATTAGTACATCACTACACAGGCCAAAGTAAGGGGTTGCCGGCCGAGTAGGATTGTTACGAAGCCGACAACTCCTTTTCACACCGAGGTACAGATCGATTCACGAGAGTTGGCACGAATGAAATGAATGACTGAATGAAAATGTCTATGTGTGTGTCACATTAACCAATAAAATAGTGGCTCGATTGTATACCGATACAAGTGTCACTCATACAATGAAAGTTTCGTTCAATCCATTCGTGCCAACTCTCGTGAATCGACCTGTATGTGTAGTGCTTTTCGTAAACATGCAAATTTATAAACACTGAGAATTAAGTTTTTTTTTTAAGCTAATAGTAATGTTGCCAGATAAACCTGCAACATATACCAGAAGTAGTAGTAGAATGTCATAGATTCAACCAGCAAATGTAGCCAATTTTGTTTTTAATAGCCAATCTCGTAGGCATAAATGTTCGTAATTTAAGTTACACGTCTGTTATTGCTTCTTTATGGATCAATCAACTATACTTTGTCTCTAGTTGCCATGATTACTCTCCAAACCACAGTTTAATTGCCAGAGCCCCGAAAATCCATAGCAAAACAAAAGACTGTCGCAATCAAACTAGTGTTGGAAACATTTTTTTATCGATATCGAGTAAGTTTTGTCTAAAAAAATCATACCGATATGTTTAGGACCATTATTTTCTAATCATTCACGCGAAACGCAAAAGAAGTGGCAAGTTAAGGGTTTGTTTTATATGTGTTATTTCATCTAAAACTAACTTATATTATAAACGTTACTTATATTTCATATTAAGTTATAACCCTTCCCTTTTGACCTGGCCGTAGTAGGGTGA
Organism: Grapholita molesta; assembly: GCA_022674325.2. Taxonomy (NCBI): domain Eukaryota; kingdom Metazoa; phylum Arthropoda; class Insecta; order Lepidoptera; family Tortricidae; genus Grapholita; species Grapholita molesta. The sequence goes on along the minus strand of CP053141.2, from coordinate 494,591 downwards.
CAAAGAGTTAATCAACCTCATTGAAAATAATAGACACTTCAGAAAATTAGTATTCCATAAGACATGGATAAACTCGATATCGATAAAAAAAATGTTTCCAACACTAGATTGATTGCGACAGTCTTTTGTTTTGCTATGGATTTTCCGGGCTCTGTTAATTGCATCTAAATACACAAAACATAGATATTTGTAGAAGCTACATGTCCCTTCCATAATGGGTCACCTACCAAGCGCGTCAGTACGCAGGGCCACATTTCTTGTAACAAACTATACTTCAGTTGTCCCCTGGCTGATGGGACAGAATAACAACAACAAATAGTTAATTCACTCTTATCATAATCTTTATGTACAGTCAGCAGCAAAAGTTGCTAAGCGTTTGAAGTGTTCAAAATGACCTACACGCGCTCTTATTCTCTTGACAATAGAGACGTGTTGACCTCATTTTGAACACCTCAAATGCTTAGCTACTTCTGCTGCTGACTGTACTGTCAAATCGTTATTGCTGCCACGATAATCACGTATGATTTTCCTCTAGCCGCCCGGAGACCTATAAAAAGGACTCCCATTGAATGCCATTTTGAATTTTAACTGTGACAAAACATAGTTGCATTTGGCCTGGCAAATTTTTGATCTCCGGGCGGCTAGAGGTTATGGCTGAAGCGATGGTTACAAGGTTAACTCGGGCGAGTGGCTTAACAATCCCTGTGCGTGAACCAATGAGCGGAATTCTTCATAGCAATAATCAAACTGTCTGAGGGATTGACCTAACTGTTTATCGATATCGACTTATCGATAAATATTTATCACTTAACGAAACAAAGTTAAAGTAATGAAATCAGTCTTTTGGATATACATACAAACAAATTAACGGTATCCCTAATTAGCTGACCGCCACTGTATTTTAGTAAAAAATAAAACAGAAAATAATTTTATTTTAAATTTTCTATATGAAACTTATCATGAAAAATTAAAAGCAAATATTGCTAAGAGTAGGTAACTAATCTTCATTCAAAGTAACAGAGTCGAAATCTAAATCTGTACTAAATATGTTTTCTTCGTCTTACCTGTAGTAAAATATATGCAAATTGCTGATCAAAGAGGTCAAATGTTACAGAATAATCTTCTAAGTTGATTATGGATACCTAATGCGATATATTATTCCGTAACATCGATAAGTTGATAAAACAGTTAGGTCAATCCCTCTGAACGTTTGATTTTTGCTATGAAGGATTACGTTCATTTTTTTATGACAAAAGGTGGCAAACGAGCAGACGGATTGCCTGATGGTAAGCAATTACCGTCACCCATGGGCACCCTTAACACCAGGGGAGTCACAAACGCGTTGCCGGCCTTTATGGGGGGGTTGGAGCTCTGGGAACCTTACTCACCATCAGGAACACAACACTACATACCTGAAAGGTAGCAGTGCTATTATGGCTGTGGTCTTCTGTAAGGAGGAGGTACTTCCCCAGTTGGGCTGTCCCAGATTCAAGCGTGATGGTCAACGCTGTGCCCTACCTCTCATTGTTGGACGTAGTTTAAGGACATACCCGGGTCTGCGTAACGCATTTCACTGGATAAAAAAAGGTGGCTCAACAATCCCTGTACGCGAACTCACCGCTGCACGCAGCCAATAGCGTTGCAGAACACTATGGTCCTTCCCGGGTGACGCTTTAATATGTAGTACAGATACGCGTCCTTGTGCTCGAAGGCGCACGCTATCTTACATTCGGTTAGCGTTTCCGCTGTGCCTGGAGAATGAAATGTTACATGTAAATAAATATTTCTCAAACATACTACGAAATGTATGCTTTAATGGCACGAAATGATGACATTTATGGACTAGGCCGTGAATAAATGTATGGAGTTAGTATGAAAAGCACATTATTGTCCGCAGCTCTAACTTTTTAAATTTGCCAACTAAGATTAGACTGACGAAGGAAAAAATACATACATCCAAGTTACAATCTCTTTGAAAGCATAATTGGTATTATAATAATCTGTTAAACATGGTGCTGGAATAGCTTCTTCCAATGTCAATTCATTAAAAAAAAATGAAATCTATGAACCATAGATAGTTATATTTTTATAAGCAGTTAAAAAAAGGTGTACGAATAGCTTTGTCGAATTTGTTTTTTTTTTGTATAAAAAATAAAAAAGGCGGCAATTCACTGTTATTTACTTGATTGCTTTGTTGTTATTTTAATTTCATTATTTTCTTGAAATGTTTGAGAACAGCACTATACAGGCTTCGGCCAGAACAGGGATTAAAGGACTCAATTTATCCGGCCTCGTCTCCGACTCGGCCGTCTACCTCTATCTCGTCCTTAAATCCCTTACTTCACGGCCTCTGCAGTAATGTACTATTTCACAATACATTGCTTGGATTCTTTTAATAGTACATTACATCAGAGTCGGCGAAAATGAGGATTTCCGGCCAAGTGGGGATAGTGATACGAGGCCGGGAATCCGTTTTCACGACGAGGCATGTATAGTGCTTTTCTCAAACATACAATGAAATAAAAGAAATGCTTCAAAAAATGAAATTTGCAAAATCACAACTAACAATGAAATCGAAATGTATTAAAAATTAACATCAGCTGTTTGCTATGACACCCGCCATCTTTGCCTCTGTATGGATAATCGTCGAAAGATAAGTTATAGGCCTGCAAAGTTATATAAAATTCCATTTCCGTCCCCTTCATTTGCCGCGCCCAAAGAACCATAACGTACTTCCGAGCCTATTATAAGGAACGTAAAGACAATATGTAATTGCATATTTAAATCGAAAGAAAAATAGAAAAATTTGACTCGGAACGGGACTCGAACCCACAACCACTGGATCACTAGTCCAGTGCACTTCCAATTGTGCTATCCGAGTACCGCTTAGACTTGTCAAATTTTTCTATCTTATCCTTCGTGGTATACGTCATCATGGGTGACGTGTAGTCACATCTACCGTCAGCGTATAATCTATGCTAGCGAATATCTTCGATAGCAGACGTTTCTGCATAGTAAAAAATAAAAAAATAATGTAATTGCATGTTTGAGAAAAAATAATATTTAGTAAACTATAAGTTATTTTCAAAGGTCGTAGAACAAATCTTGCTACGTTTGACGTAGTATAGAAACGATGCCTAATATTAGTCATGTTACAGGAAACACCCCATATATATAAAAAATATTGAAACACTTTTAGGCACGCAAGGTTGCTAGTTTGTCTGTGTTTTACACGACATTTTGGAGAGCACAGAAATTGCACAATTTAATTCCGCCATCTCCGTTCCACCACCGGACGAGCGGAGCGGTTTCATCCTTACGTTGTGAATATTCCATTTTCACACGAAGCGATTCTCTACCTTCCTAATGCGGAATGCTAAATGGAATTCGCTCCCTTCGTCTGTATTCCCGGAGATATAATTTGGGTCTTTACAAGGCAAGAGTGAAGGCTGTTACTGAACCAGCGTGCTACACCCTCGACCTCGTCACTTACCATCAGGTGTGACTGAGGTCAAACGCTGGTCAGTTTTTTTTTAAAGGCACCGTACTCTAAGGGTAAGTAAGTGCTACCTCCTACCCCACTTACCCAGGTTGCCAGAAGTGATGTCGACGACTTTGGGCTCCGTCATCCCCACCAGCGCGACTAGCCTGGCTATCTTCTGCTGAGGAGTCATCTTCTGTATCTTTCTGTTTATTATCTTGCCCCGTTTTGTTACCTGAATAAAAAAAAACATGATTAACTAATTTTGGTATGGAGAGTTTGAGCAATGATATAGAATATTTTTTATCCCGCAACCATACTTCCGGCGGACGAAGTCGCGAGGAAAAGCTAGTGTGAAATATAGATGCTATAATATAATAAGATTAATAAGAAATCGGTTTACGGGATCAAACAAATACAAGTAACAAAACTAACGAAATGTATATTTAGGTAGCGTTACGAAAAATAATAGTCTGAGACAGACGGACAGACATACAGATTTTTTTTTATGACATAGGCGGCAAATGAGCAGATGGATTGCCTGGTGTTAAGCAATTACCGTCGCCCATGGGCACCCGCAACACCAGGGGAGTCACAAGCGCGTTGCCGGTCTTTAAGGGGGGTTGGAGCTCTGGGAACCTTACTATCAGGAACACAACACTACATACCTGAAAGGTAGCAGTGCTATTATGGCTGTGGTCTTCTGTAAGGAGGAGGTACTTCCCCAGTTTCAGTTATTCAACGCTGTGCCCTACCTCTCATTGTTGGACGTAGTTTAAGGACATACCCGGGTCCAAATAAATAGCGCACGCACAGACAGTCACACTTGTCAATAAGTATATTCTATTCTATTCTATTCACAAATAGGGTCTGGTGAGGTCACTGTCTGTACCAACAGACGCTCGGACAGACATAGGAACAGACAGGAAGAGAGACAGACACATATACAGTGGGAAAGACAGACAGACGGACGGACAGACTGGCAAATGCTTAGTAACAGTAGTAGGAGGTATGATATATACATACAGATAGATTGGAGAGACAGACACACAGGTAGGCGGAAAGACAGACAGACAGACATACAGACCCCAGATTTTTGGACCCGGGTATGTGCTTAAACTACGTCCAACAATGAGAGGTAGGGCACAGCGATGACCATCACGCTTGAATCTGGGGCAGCCCAACTGGGGAAGTACCTCCTCCTTACAGAAGACCGCAGCCACAATAGCACTGCTACCTTTCAGGTATGTAGTGTTGTGTTCCTGGTGGTGAGTAAGGTTCCCAGAGCTCCAACCCCCCTTAAAGGCCGGCAACACGTTTGTGACTCCTCTGGTGTTACGGGTGCCCGTGGGCGACGGTAATTGCTTACCACCAGGCAATCCGTCTGCTCTTTTGCCGCCTATGTCATAAAAAAAAGACAAACATACAGACGGACAGACAGACACACGGACGGACAGACAGACAAACATTGAGACACACAGATTGGAGAGACCGACAGACATACAGACGGACAGACAGACAAACAGACGGACAGACAGACAAACAGACGGACAGACATACATACAGAAAATGTCGGACAGATGGACAGACAATCAGCAAATGCTTAGTAACCCACTGCTGGACATAGGCCTCCCCCGAAATAGTCATCCAGTAAACTCCCGCGGTCTGTCCACCTTGTGGATTGCCCGCCCACGCCTCACCTTCTTCCCCCTCATATGCGCCGGCAGCTCGTGCACCAGCGTCAGGGTGGCCGAGAAGACGAAGTTCTGCCGGGTGCTCCTGCGATCCTCGTCGGTGTTCAGTCGCTCCAGCAGTGGGTGCAGCTCCTCGAAGTGGCCGCGCTCTATCATGCGGTCCGTCTCGTCTATGGCCAGGAATCTGAAAATATGAAAAAAAATTAAACTAAAAACATATCAAATTATTTTTTATGAAATATTTTAATTTGCTTTGATTTTTAAGTAACATAAATTAAAAGTTGAAATAGATGACATATATTTAAGATAACATATACATCGAATATCGATGTGTGTGTGTGTGTGTGTGTGTATGTGTTTCATTATGTGTTGGGTAATGATTTTGAACTTTCGGGTTGGTAATTGTTGTGATGCCGGCTGACTAGAATAGCACCACCCCATCTCCCGCGGGTGTCGTAAGAGGCGACAGAGGGAAAAATCCTACGGACGGGCAGCAGCGTCTACAGCTACTGCGTTCAACCCGCCTGCCAAGCGTGGCGACTATGGCAACTACCCCCAAGATGATACAAGTCATTGTGGGAGGCCTATGTCCAGCAGTGGACTGCATACGGCTGAAATGTAGGCTTACTTGACGCTGGGCAGCTGCTGCAGATGGGGCTCCCCCCTGGTGACCAGCTCCCACAGCCGGCCCGGCGTCGCCACCACAACCTCGGGGTTCCGGCGCAGCTCGCGCTCCTGTTTCACGGACGCCATGCCGCCGACTATCGTGGCTATGCGGATACCTGGTTGACATAAGTGTAACATACAGACAGACAGACAGACAGACAGACAGACAGACAGACACAGACAGATGGACGGACGGACGGACGGACGGATGGACGGACGAACGGACGGACGCACGGATGGACGGACCGACAAACAGACAGACAGACGGACGGATGTTTAGTTCTGTATATTCCTACGGTCGCCAACTGTGGTGACTATTACAAGGTATAGGTCATATTTACCCGTCTAGCAGTGGATGAAATGATGATGATGAAGAAAATTTGGAAGGAAGGTTGATTGATTTTTTTTAAATGTAGACAGGTATGGTCCTGGGTTCAAATCCCAGTAAGGGCATTTATTTGTGTGATGAGCTCAGATATTTGTTCAGTCATACTCATAGGTGTTTTTTATGTATTTAAAAATGTATATATTCTGTTATATCTATCGTTTCCTGAGCCTATAAGCCTTCTTGAGCTTACCGTGGGGCTCAGTGAATTTGTGTAAGACTTCAGTACACTCTTTCAAAAAAAATTTTTTTTATAATATTTATCTGTTTACAATTTTTTTTTCTGTTCTATCCATCGGAGAGTAAATACCTGTGTATTTGGCAACAGCCTTCAAGTGTTGAGATATCTGCATAGCCAGCTCCCTGGTGGGCGTCAGGACGAGCGCGTAGAGCGGACTTCCGGTGCGGAATGACTCGACCCCCGGCAGCTCTATGTTGTCTATGACTTTGACGCAACCGATACCTGAAAAAATAAAATAAATAAGTATTTCTCAAACAGACTCGGAAGCATGGTTTTTATGGTTTTTTGGGCGCGGCAACTGAAGGGGGCGGAAATGGAATTTCATATAACACCAAACATTTCATATACAGGGTTGGGCAGATTAAGTGTCCTAGCCTTATATCGTATATTTTTTCTTAAGTAATCCTACTTTTTTTACCGTATATATATGTTTTTAAAAAGGCAATATATTCGGCTTTATGATCGCTAGACTTCAACTGGACTTTTTTTTATTTTCTATTGTTTTCAACAATGGACGCGAAACGTGAGCTCGTTGTCGATTTGTTCGTGAAACATTTTCGCCCTTGCGAGATATTAAGAAAGCTGAAACATTTAAATTTCAATGCAAGGTTCATATCGCGCACCATCAAGCGATTCAGGAAAACAGGGTCTTCCCGAATCAGGCCCTAACCTGGACGCAAACCATCTGTCCGTATCAAAAAAGTGGTCAAAAATGTTCGTGAGCGTATTAGGCGAAATCCGGCTCAGAGTGCAGGTAAACTCGCGAAAGATATGTAAATATCCCGACGATCCATGAGTCGTATATTGCGACATGATCTTAGATTATAAGCCTACAAAAACAAAAAATACGGATTAACGGACACCCAGAAAAAGCTAGAGTCACAAAATGCAAGGAGCTACTAGCATGGCACGAGGGTGATGACATTATTTTTCGGATGAAAAACGTTTCTATTGTAAGATAGCCACAATCAACAAAGTGATCGTGTGTATGGCGTATCATTGAGGGACATACCAGTGGACAAATTAGCTGTGCAGCGATTTCAAAGTGCGTCGGCTGTCATGGTTTGGGGTGCAATATCGCCTGGAGGCAAATTACCACTGCTGTTCATCGATCGAGGAGTCAAAATCAACCAAGATTACTATATTCAGAACGTATTGCAGGGTCATTTATTAGAAAATGCCCGAAAGTTATATGGGAGTGATTACTTTTGTTTTCAGCAAGACAGTGCCCCATCTCACAAAGCCAAACGCACTCAAGACTGGTGTCGAATGAATTTGACGGACTTTATACCTTAGCAAGAATGGCCTTCTTCGTCACCAGACTTGAATCCGTTGGATTTTTCAATATGAGGATTTATGCTAAGTAATATAGGGAGAACCAGACTCACCACAAGCTGCCTATACTGCCCTTACCAAAGCTACACAATTTCAATGGTCCTTTCTGTTACGAGTCCTAAAAGATGCCGCAGAATTCTTTGATCCTTTAACAAATACCTTACGCACTACTTTTCTGCCGACTCTAATAGGGGGTGATGTGTCATCATTAGAAGCTGACTTATTTTCCTTACCCATTCATAAAGGTGGCTTAGCAATATCCGATGGCGCCACCACTTCAAATTTATACTATGATATGTCTAAAAAAGGCTGCACTGTTCTTTCATCCTCCCTACTTGAAATGAAGCATATGGAACTCGCAAAGCATCACAAATCCCTCAACGAAGCACGTAAAGAATGCCACAAACTGAAAGAAGCACATGACGATAACCTTTTAGATTCCATTTTAACCAATCTCCCACCTATCAAAAAGAGCCATTGAAAGATCAATTGTGACCAAAATGAAAACAAAATCTTCTAATTGGCTATCCGTTATACCCACAAGAAAAGATCACTTTGACCTGTCTCCACACGAATTCCGAGATGCCCTCTCAATACGATACCATCGAACACCGATCTCAATGCCAAAATCTTGCGATGGATGCGGCAATAGCGACTTCAACATCGATCACGCCCTCTGTTGTAAAACCGGCGGTCTAATAACGAGACGTCACAACGAAATAAGGGATCTCTTTTGCGAATTATGCCAACAAGCGTGGGGAAATGTAGTAAAAGAACCAATTGTCACTGAAGGTGAAACCGGCCTACGAGGAGATTTAGCATGCCGGGGCGTGTGGGTTGCACAGAGGGAGGCGTTGTTTGACATCCGTGTCGTAGACACTGACGCTCCCTCTTACACCTCACGCCCTGTTGCTTCTGTCCTGAAATCAGCAGAGTCGGAAAAACAAAACAAACACGCCAACGCCTGCGAGCTTCGTCATGCCACTTTTACACCTCTCGTCACCTCTGTGGATGGAGTTTTGCACCACAACTAGCAACATTCGTCAAACACCTCGGGGAAGCACTCGCATCTCGCTGGGATAGATCCCTGTCTCGCGTATTGGGCTGGCTGAGGGCTCGTATAATTACTTCAATAATTAGAGCGACCAGCATGTGCATTCGTGGCACCCGCCACAAATGGAAGACAGCAGCGAAGTTATTCGGCTTCGATGATGGTGCCGCCCTTCCACACGCCGACTGACCTACGAACTCTTTCTACCACTATTTTATTTTACGTCTACCTATTTGTTTAAATTTTTTTGTGTTCTTCATCATGTTACATTATTATTAAATAAATTATATATTCATATAGGGAGAACACACGACATGAATTTAAATTCATTCAAGCATCGGTTAGTGAAGATATGGAACGATATTCCAGATGAGGTAGTGCGTGCCGCGTGTAACTCCTTCTATGGGAGAATGCGAAAAGTAATTAAAGCCAATGGAGAGAAATTTGAACTAATGAATTATTTTAGTAATTTACAGTTACTGTTTTATATATTTACTAAAAATATTTGAAATCCATGGAGTTGTTGTCATTTTATGAAAATTTTAAAGTAGGACACTTAATCTGCCCAACCCTGTAACATCAAACCGGCATCTGGTCATGATTTGGAACAATTTTTGCTATGGAGTCAAGTTTGTAAATTGTAAAAAAAAAACAACTCTCTCATACATTTTCGTCAACGTCACTTGACCTTTTCTATGGAACGGCTCAATTTTAATTTAATTTTACAAACTTGATCCCATAGTGAAATATGTTCAAAATCATGAACAGATGCCGGTTTGATAATCTTGTATCACGTTTTTTATAACACCCGGTATAACATACTAAATAGGTACTTCACAAAAGATGCCAATGGGTCGAAGTGTATCCGAAAGGGTCCCCATAACATAAGATATATAAATACTTAAATGACTCAGGAAATATATGTGCTCATCACACAAATAAATGCATCCAACTATCGCGGCTGATGCCTTAACGAATTAGGCCACCCGAACACAGCGGAACCCATCGAAATTTGTCAAGTACCTATATGTAATCTTGTTTATTTGTTAAGTCGTCAGCCGCGATAGCTGGAGATGCGGGTTCAAATCCCAGTCTCGGACACCGGAGGTCCTCATTGCTTTTTCCTAAGTAAGTATTTGTCATCTATTTAAATTTTTTATATGTAGAATTAACTACTATGAAATTTATTTTTTACTAAGATGATGTATGTAGAGCGCTGGTGGCCTAGAAGTAAGAGCGTGCAACTTGCAATCCGGAGGTCGCAGGTTCTAACCCCGGCTTGTACCAACGAGTTTTTCGGAACTGATGAACGAAATATCATTTATCAACAGACCGGTCTAATCCCAATAAGGCCTAGTTTATCCTCTGGGTTGGAAGGTCAGGTGGCAGTCACTTTCGTAAAACTAGTGGCAAATCCTGGGATTAGTTGCCAAGCGGACCCCAGGCTCCCAAGAGCCGTGGCAAAATGCCGGGACAACGCGAGGAAGTCGAATAAGATGATGTACCAATTTTTATTATACAGTGAAATAGAATTATGAGTGATTAACTACAAAAAAAAATTACCTTCATTGCCTTCATCAACTTCATCCTGACTCTCAGTTTCATCACTCTGAACACCTGCATCCACTTCATCATTTTTATCATCATTATCATCGTTGTCATCTTTATCACCATCATCAGACTCATTGTCATCACCATCAAATATATCAGAAACATGTACATAATCAGCACTGTCATCACTATCATTCCCCTCATCCGTTGACAATTCCTTCTTCTTCACCGGCACTTCTATTTCTTCTATAAACTCTTCATCAGCCACATCTTCGCTGCTATAACCGTCTTCTGAAGACTCTACCTTCTTAATTTTTTTAGCTTTCTTTTTGAATTCCTTCTTTTTTTTTACCGGTTCTGCTACTTTCTTCTTGCTAGTCTTTTTGTATGGTATCTCATACACGTCGAGACCTTTAGCTTGAGCTTTTTCTTTGAGTTTCAATATGCCAGTGAGGATAGGGAGACCGAAGGCCAGGGTCTTACCGCTGCCTGTCTCAGCAGCACCTAGGATGTCTCTGCGGCCTGGAATATTAAGAGGTTGTTGTGAGGATGTAATTATTGCAAAATTTAATGGTCGACACAAATATTATGATGACAGGTGGGTAGTGTCTGCCTATGAAGCCTCTGGTCCTGGGTTCAAATCCCAATACATAAATGCATACAATGTGCCTAAATTGAAAAGTAAAGATTTTTTACCTTTTTCTTATCTTCTATCTTTTAGTGTGTTTTATACATATATGTATTTAAGTATTTGTATTTTGTTGGCTGAGGCACTACACAAGTTGTCTCGAGCTTACTAAGGGGCTCGAGGGTTTGGTGGTCAAACCCGTTAAGTCGAGTGAATGGGATTTTGAATTTAGAACTATACGAATTACGTTAGATTATTACTTCAATGAAATATTATATCGAATTATCGGGTTTGACCACCCAACCCTCGGCTCAGTCAATCTGTGTAATAATGTCTAATAATATTTATTTATTTACCTGAACAATGCCTCTATTGTCAAGGCAAAAAAGTGCATGTTCAGATAATTGAGACCACCTCCATAGCTCCGATATATCTGATGGGCGACTGTACATTGTAATTCATGCTTCTTACCAGGATAATGTTTCTATGTTATTGTTAGTGAAACTAATTTAGATAATAAGTAAAATAAATAAATAGTAAATAGCATACATAAATTCAAACAACTATGTAGTCAGGCTGTTGTGCCCACTAGGCAAAAGAAAGCCAGGAAAACCAAGAACGAGATGAGTGGATGAAATTACGATAGCAGGCACACAGTGCCACTAATAGGCAGAAATGGAAGCAACTGGAGGCTTATACCTACATGGGACCACACCAACTACAAGAGTAACAAAAAATAAATTCTCAATGAAAATTGAGACTTCAAATACGGTGGCGGTAGATGTGTTTACACGTCACCCATGATGACGTATACAATGGTAGTGCACTGGGCTACTGATCCAGTGGTTGTGGGTTCAGGTCCAGCGGTGAGACAATTTTTTTCTATTTTTCTTTCAATTTAAAAATCGAACATATACGCTAGTAGACGTTTCTGCATAATAAAAAAAAAAATAAAAAATTACATAATGTAGTATGATGTTAGGAAAATTAAAGCTTAAATAATAATAATAAAGCATACATAAACTTAACTGACTACTAGCTATAAGAAACTTACTAACAATACACAAACACTTCTAATGTAATAAATAATAATTTGGAAAACAAAAAAAATGTATATTATATACATATAAATTTATTATGTTAGTGAAATTGATTGTATAAAAAAATATCATGAATCATAATTCATTATTATACTACCATACCATGAATGGCAGCAGGCAAGGACAGCTGCTGTATCTTAGTAGGCTGCTTGAACCCAAGCTCCATCAGAGCCTTCACGATCTCCTCCGGCAACTTGAACTCCGCCCACGACAGCATGTCTTCAGGAGTCAACTCCGAGTTCACCTCTTCTACATTCACACCAAGTTTCTTCACTTTTCTACCCTTTTTTGTAGTTTCTCGTGTGTTTTTCTGTGTGTTCTCTTTAATAGCTGTATTGTCTTCGTTGTTAAGAGACGGTGTGACGGAGTTGCAGGATTCCACAATGAAGCCATTACTAAGTTTAGTTTTTTTATTTGGAATCTCTTTTGTAACAGTTTCTTCTATAGATTTACTGTTTTTGCGCTTCTTCTGCTGTTTATTGAGGTCCTTTTTCTGGAAATTTGTTGTGAAAATGTATTAAGACAATCAGAAGTGGCTATTATTATTTTTACGTAGGCAATATTATAGTAGGTTGGAGAGGTTATTGGTAGAACAGTTTTAAATACTGAAAAACTGTAGACTCTGGGTTGACAGTATAATACACTTAGTTTTGAATATGGACATCATAATTATCGACAGCCTTATACGATAAAAATAGTATAAATAACTTAATATATACCTTTTTCTTGCGTGGTCTATCTTTATCTAAACTGTAGCTTGTACACTCTTCTAAACCTATAAAACCCTGCAATTTGTCTCCCATAGACGCTGGAAAGCCGTCTAAAGCTACCGACTGCCATTTCATATCTTGTAACTTCTTACTCATGGCTTCAACAATTTTAATATACGCACCGAAAGTGATTTTATAACCTTAAAAAAACAATGTGAATTTGACATTTATTTGACAGAACCTTAAAGACTAGAGTCCGACTAAAACTTTTCATAACCGGTAAACAAAAGTATATTGATAGTGTAGAGAATACTTAAAATTGTCTATGATCAATACTAGAAAGTATAGATTAACATTATTTTATTATAGTCAATTTGATTCAAAAGACATCAATAGAATTGATTTTAATTACTAACTCAATTACTGATCAATAAAAATAATTAGAAAATTTGAAATAAAGATAATCATGTGGCTGTTCTCAACGATTCTATGGCTCTACTGCAGACGAAAAAAAGCAAGTGCACGCTGCCGCCGCTGTGTCCATAGACAAATCGAAGTAGGGAGGAAGTTTGTGAGTGATCGATTTTGCACCGGCCTCCCGAAACTCACGACACGGGCATTTCTTTGTTTGCCCGGACGCTTGTGTTGTGCACAATAAGCTAAACAGTAGCCGCGGTAGTTGTGATAAAATGGCGAACACGTTTCGCGCCGTGACGGTCTCAGCCGTCAACAATGACGGCGCCCTGACGCCGCGTTTCAATTTTCCGACAAACGTAAACGTGGATTACGATCCTCAAGGATTGAGTGTTAAAGTGATCCGTGCGGACCCGGTGCTGGCGCAGGAGGTGCTGGAGTTCCCCGTGCACAGCCAGAGCGAGTGCTCGCGCGTCGCCGGCCAAAGTTACATCTTCACGATAGACAATGAAACTCTGTTCTTTAGATTCGCTTCGGACGTCGATTGCCAGAATTTTCACCTGCTGGTCAGTAAGATCAAAGCTGGCCGCTCGTCGTCAGTGTTTACGGTGCGGACGGAAGACTCGTCGGCGCTCCAGTACTTCCAGTTTTATGGTTACTTAAGTCAACAGCAAAACATGATGCAGGATTACGTACGGACGAGCACGTATCAGCGCGCCATTTTATCCAATATCAATGACTTTAAGAATAAAGTGGTGTTGGACGTGGGAGCCGGCTCGGGTATTTTATCATTCTTTGCCGCGCAGGCAGGAGCCCGCAAGGTGTACGCGGTGGAGGCCAGCAACATGGCGCATCACGCACAAGCTTTAGTTCGCGCGAACGCGCTCCACGACCGCATTACGGTCGTCGCTGGCAAGATTGAGGAGATAGAGTTGCCTGAGACTGTAGATGTGATAATCTCCGAGCCGATGGGCTACATGCTGTACAATGAACGTATGTTAGAAACGTACTTGCATGCTAAGAAGTGGCTGAAACCTAATGGCAACATGTACCCCACCAGAGGCGACCTACACATAGCTCCGTTCACTGACGATGCTCTCTTTATGGAACAATACAACAAAGCTAACTTCTGGTATCAAACATGCTTCCACGGAGTAGATTTAAGTGCTCTCAGGACTGCTGCTATGAAGGAGTACTTCAGACAGCCTATAGTTGATACGTTTGATGTTCGCATCTGCATGGCGAGGTCTGTGAGACATGTGGTTGACTTCCTTAACGCTAACGAGACAGATCTGCATCGCATTGAAGTTCCATTCCGTTTCGAATTGACACAATCAGGAACATGCCACGGACTTGCTTTCTGGTTTGATGTGTTATTCGCAGGCAGTACGCAGCCGATCTGGCTGTCAACAGCCCCAACAGAGCCCCTTACCCATTGGTATCAAGTGCGGTGTCTACTTGAAACACCAATTTTCGCAAAACAAGGCCAAGCGCTAACAGGACGAGTACTGTTATTAGCAAATAAGAGACAGAGCTACGACGTGACCATGGAAATCAACTTAGAAGGCACAAACATCACATCCAGCAACACATTAGACTTGAAGAACCCGTACTTCAGGTATACCGGCGCCCCGGCGGCGCCTCCGCCAGGCGTGAACACGACGTCACCGAGCGAAGCATACTGGAGCACCGTAGACACGGGAGCGCTCAGCAACGGACAGCAAGTGCTACTAGAAACGCCTGCATTCGGAGCTGCTCCGGACTTAACATACCCTCAGCACCCGAACATGATTAAGACAGTGATGCTGCAGGAGGAGTTCATCAAGAGGATCGGGATCAGTCAGAACGGGGACATATAATCCGCGAGGTCGCGCCGTGCGCGCCTCAGGGCCATCCGGCGGCGTCGGTTGTGAGACAGACGCTCTAGTGTGTAAGAGGACCTATTTATTTCGGAGACATCACAGTGCAACCATATTCGCCCTGGAGCTGGGCTTTAATAGACGCTTTGGAAGACTATCTTGTATATTTCCTTAGCGCGAGAATTCCTCTTTTGACGAGATTAGAATCATTACTTATTCTGAGATTTTAGTCAGTTGTAGAAAATCTTACACTTTTAACCCATAGGAATGTCAGAGGGTTGAAATTAAACTGTTTAAAGCTATGTTCACACTGGCTGTTTCAACAATTTTGCCAAGCCAGTCCCAAAACCCCAGTGTGTACTGAGCCTAAGGCTTGAACCATCTGTGGTTCACAATAGCTTAAGGTGCAAAAATGTCTTTTGTGTAAGATTTTATTCCAAATGATATTACATAGAAATTGTATGAAATAAATCCCAGAATAAGTTGTATTCTATATTGATAAGTTATCATTTACAGTTTTCCAACTGTTGTGCCTATCCAGTGATCAAAACCAAACATTTGTTTGAGAATATATTGTCCAATCTAGGCTAATAAATGCCCTATTGGCTACTACTTACTGTGGGTAGACCATTGGTTCTACAATGACCCGATTAAGGTTCTGGGAGCTTGGAGTCACAGCACAGCTACTATCATTTTGGCATTGGCCCATATAGAGCAGTATGGGGGAGGCAATGTCCAGCAGTGGGACGCCATTTGAAACTGATCCTTTTATATTAATTAACAATCACAATTTTATTTAATCTATGACATTACAAAATAGTCTTTCAAATCCTTAATTTCACTAGTATGAGTGCTAATATTTGGCTGTTGAAAGCCAATTTGCTTTAACAGTATGTAAATACCCATTGTAAGTTAAGCCTCACAGTCTTAAAATTCAATAATCAAGCCTAGAGAGACTTACTTCAAGACTCTGAGGCTTAACCCAGCCTTTCCGACCCTTTCCGGGCAGAAGGCAGCTCCAGTTAGTTAAGTTAGTTCAAGTACAGGTGTTATAAGTTAAGCCTTGAAGTTAGACTTGAGCTTTCATACAAAACTGTGATGCCCTAAGATATATATAAGTGGTCAAGGTACTCAATAACTTTATCATTGACCGATAGAGGCATTGTTGAGATATTTAGGGCATAAGTTACCTAACGAACCTAAGTAACGGCACCTATAATGGACATTCACTATTATTATAAAGAAATAAGGTCCATAATATTACGTCAATCAACTGACAACCATGCTTTGACTTGAGAACGCTGTCCACCACTGGTACAGTCACCATCAGATATATCGGAGCTTTGTAGGTGGTCACAAATATCCGAACAACGCCTCTATTGTCAAGGCTATAAAGTGCATGTTCCCATATTTGTGATCATGCAGCTCCGATATATCTGATAGCGTCTGTAGCTGTCAACTTAACCGTCCATCATTGGTGCCACTACTGTTTTATTTTAGCATTGGTTTTCTCAAAAGAATTTTCAACCATAAGCAGCCAGGGATTCACTTATTCAGATCATGTTTATGTAAAACTTTTCAAGCCTTCAAGTCTTGTGTTTAAGGCTTAACTAATAACTAATTAGAGTAGTGTAAGGTAATAGTGTTAAGTTATGCTTCATTGTCAAATACTCATGTAAGTTGGGAGTGTACTGGTGGGAGTTTGGAGAATATTGTTTTTTTTTTTCATGGTCCAATTATGACTATCGCAGCCAGTGAAAGTATGTAACGAAAACTTAGTGTGATCGGACTATCGCTGTAGCCTATGGCCACGCAATAGTTACACGCATCAAAAAGCTGGTATTATTTTACGAAGGAGAACAATTTTTTTTTATACACCAAAATGTTTGAGTAGATCAATTGAATGGGTTGAAGCTTTGTGCTAATAAATTGATTGATATAATTTTAACTGCGAGGAAAATGCTGCCTACACGAATATCTATGCCTTGGCTAAAAGTCATTGAGATATTTTTCTTAAATCAAAAAGTAAAAAAAAATGCATGTTATAAAAAATCAAAATTAAGCGACATGATTCGGAGTGCGTAAGTCTATTTTCAAGCACTAAAGGCTTGGCCGCATATGCGCGTTTTGTGAGCGTGGCGGTAGCGCAGCGTGACACCGGTGTGGCTAATGTAACGAAGGCACACATTCGGACAGCAGCGTCGCGCCCCGCTGCGCCACGCTCACCAAACGCGCCTATGTGCCTAAGCCTTAAGTCGACCGTTCGCGTTAAGTCGGTGACGCCGTCAACGCGAACGGTACTCGACACTTGAGAAATGGAACTAACCTAATCTACACTAACAGTCGCGTGAGTGACTAAATTAAGTTGAGTGAAGCAGTTGTGTTTATTAAAAATAAATATGTATATAATTAGAGAAAATATGTTAATTCCAAATATTTATAAAAAAAACCTCAGATTCCAGTGAAGTTACTAATTGCATTTTTTTGGCAATTACTACTAACTTCAACAACAGTTTTATAAATTATAAAATTTAAAAAAATCTAAAAAAAAAAAATGATAGTTAAAGAAAAATGCATGTGTTCTCAATACTTTTGGCCAAAGTTACATAAATATCTTTTTGCAAGCTTTTATTTCACTGACAATGTTCATATATATGTATATAACGAGATTTGCAAAAGTAATCCATAATACTGTCACGCTTAAAAATATAAATACATGTAATGCGTCAAAATGATGTAGTCACAAGTCTTACCATGGCTTAGTAAAAGATGTTTTTTTATCCTAAGATTTAAAAAAAACATGTGTCATATCAGACTACTTTTTTTTTATTTCGTGAGTCACTACAACATTTTATTAAACTACGTGACGCGCCATCGACGCGACCAGCGCTCGGCTATCTTAGTTTAAAATGGAAAAACACCGATATGTCGCTAGAGTTTAATAAAAATACAGTCAGAAAAAAAAGTTTGTAAAAAAATATTTTACTTTACGGTTGCATTTTCTTCTTAGTTTTAATTGCGGACAGAAAGCATGTAAATGCAATATAAATAAATATCTAATAAATAAATTACTGCCAATATGTACTGACATAAAATGATTAAATGATTCAGCCCAAAAAAAAATCAATTATGTGAAAGATTCCAACTTAATTTTTGTATGACTTCATTAAAAATTATGAAACACGAATATTTAATTTTATTTCTTTAGGCAACTGTCTGACCGGCGACGAGCAACTGCGAGCGACCTTATGCCCGGAATACACGAGGCTAGTTTTTCAAGCCAGTATAGTAAGCTAGTGCGACTATCTTCGTGTATATAAAACTAGCTTAACTTTCAGGCTAGTAAGCTAGTGGTACTGGCACTCGAACTGACTTAAAATTACGAGCATTATGGCTGTCTACCTAGCCTGTGTTCAAGCGAGGACAGTTTTACTAGCTTACTATACTGGCTTGAAAAACTAGCCTAGTGTATTCCGGGCATTAATCTCACAAGGTATGCTAATCAAAACGGTTTTTTTGGCGTTTGAACAAAAAGTTAGTGTTGGTCGTTTTTCGAAAAATAAAATCTAATCAAAATTGCAAGCAATGTCCATTTTATTAGGACACAATGTGTCCAGATATATTGGAGCTGTGGACGTCACAAATATCTGAGCAACACATCTATTGCCAAAGCGTGCATGTTCAGATATCTGTGACCACATCCACAGCTCCGATATATCTGATGGTGACTGTCGCAATATTCTAAAATCCACTTACGTTCTATTCCATAGACATTGTATGTAAGTAACGTAATGGAATTTAAAAGATACTATATTTTTTGTCTCAATAAAATGGATTTCGTCACTACTTTGAAAAAAAACTTAACTCATTCTGGCATTCAAAAGACGACCGGTCTGGCCTAGTGGGTGGTGACCCTGCCTATAAAGCCGATGGTCCTGGGTTCGCATCTCAGTCAGGGCATTTATTTGTGTGATGAGCACAGATGTTGGTTCCTGAGTTATGGGTGTTTGCTTCCTATGTATTTGAATTATTTATATGTATATATATCGTCGTCTAGTACCTACAACTTGTGTTTGTAGGTACTAGACGACGATAGAGTAAGGCTTGTGCCTTACTGAGCTTACTACTAGGTCGATTTGTGTAAGATTGTCCCGACATATTTATTTATTTAAAAGAAAAATGACGTAACTATATATGGGATGAGTACAGAGTTACTGCGTTTTAACTTGGAGTATCTGTGTCAGATACCGAGATTTTATCAAAGTAGTGACGATTTGATTTTAATCAGAATTTGTCTGATTTCAAAATGCGATCAACACTTGTTAAACAAAATGCCCTTTTAAAACTTTCTACAACGTCCATAAGCCTAATAGTGGGTAGTGACCATGACTATGCCGCCGACGGTCCTAGGTTCAAATCCCAGCGCATTTATGTGTCATGAACAATTGAACACATATTTTTTCCTGAGTCATCAGTGTTATATATATCGCTGGCTGAGCCAAAACACAAGTCTTCTTGAGCTTACCGTGGGATTCAGTCAATTTGTGTAAGGATGGCCTGTAATATATAATTAAATAATTATACGCTCGTTGCTCTCTTGTTGCCGGCAGTAGGACAGTTGCCTAATAAAAAAACATCAATTTTTATCATTCTAATTTGCTTTTACAATTAAAGAAAAAAAAACTTTTCTCCAAAAGACCTTACCACACTGTGAAGTTAAGATTAGTGTACACTTGTGCATCGTGTACTGAACGGCCGCATGAGCGGAGCGTGTGGCGTAAATACGAGCGCCTGACGCTGGTCTCATGGCCGCACACTTAGCCGTCCTAAAGCGGAATTAGCTTTACTGTCACATTGGCCGTAGTGACGTAATAAGTGCAGTATTCTGGAACCTCATAGTTCTGAAATGTTTTCTGTAAATTAATTTTACATCTCAAACTACTTAGTTCGTAGATTTTTCAAAAATACTTACAATGACTCACAAAATTTGTAATAGAAATTTGTCGTTATACTTAGGTACCTATTTTTTGTCGTTAATCAAACTCAAACATTTATTCAGTAAGTAGGCCACAAGGGCACTTTTACACGTCGAGTATACAAAAGTAAAAGAGAAAAATAAAAACTACATCGGTTCTAATCCTAAGTACACCTCACCCGAGAAGCATTTTGACTTTTATGACCGACAAACTCTGTGGGACTTATTTTTTCAAAACAGTATTACAAATGAGATCTTAAACATATAAAAATTCATTATTCTATGAGAAAACATATTAATTTAAATTACAATTACAAAAATTAACTAATAACAAGCTCATTAAAGTATATATATACAGTTGCCATCAAATATATAGGAGCAGGAAGGTATTCATAAATATCGGAACATGCACTTTATCGCCTTGATAATAGAGGCGTTGTTCCGATATTTGTGACCACCTCCACATCTCTGATATATCTGATGGCGACTGTACACACTGCCAGCATCATGCTGACGCCCAAACCTTTTGCCACAACATTGCGATAACAATTTGGCAAACTAGTTTAAGTTCGGTTGCACTAATCTGTTAGAGTTCTAACTAGTTCAATGAAATTTATATTTTTTTTTTGTGGTGATAAACGTCTTTTTATATTTATATTTTACTAGCTGTCTCCCGCGGTTTATTTGGGAAAAAATGTAGCCTATCTATGTGCTAATCCAGGGTGTCATCTAAGTCCATACCAAATATTAAAATCGCTCCAGCCGTTTAGACATGAAGAAGTAACAAACATACACACTCGCAAACTATCGCCTTTATAATATTAGTGTAGATAGTTCGGGTAAGCTCTGTCGAGTTAAGACACACCGGTTGGGGCTCGGCTTGAAAATGGGTACCTACAGTCAAGTGCAAAAATACGTACCGAAAGAATCCTTTCATAAATACGTCCTACAACCTTATTTACTGTACAATAGAGTTGCTCGGTACATATTTTTGAAACTTCTAGCAGTGAACGAAGTTTTACACGGTACCAGAGCTTACCCGAAACATGTCGCCTAGTGCGATATAACTACACGTGAGTTTATCCGTTTGTAACTAAGTAGTTCAAGACGTATCGGGTTGACGGTGCACGCTTTCATCTCGTAGAAGCTCGACGCGACGCTCGGAGCGCCGTCAGACGCTCTCCACTGGCCATACAAGATTTTAAAATATGTGGTAGTCCACATGGAAAGGTACCTTATGGCGCTTACGCTATTATTAATGACGCTTCTATACTAATGTGGCACTTTGCAACTTAAGCGCCAAGCGCCATTAGGTACCTTTCCATGTGGACCACATATGTTCGCTAAACATTCAGAATTACGAGGGTTCTAGTTCTGTAATCGCAAGCAATAATATAGGTTTAGGTATGTTCATATTTATAATCGTGTAAATATAGTATGTATAACCCACCGAAATAGTACAGTTAGATCAAAGATATCTACACGGCCAATCTGCCATATCCACTTAATTGTCTCAGCTTTAAGGTGTATACATATTTTGGCACTTTGGTCGCATCGATATTTTTGACCTTGACTGTAAATTTTCTTAAGAAAGTTTTGTAGTAGTAACAGATTAATAAAATAACACTTTTATCCATTATTCAATTCACTAGCTCGGAAAGTCCGTTTTTATCCTTTAGATGGCATTTTGTTCACAAGGGAGCAAAGCAATTTCATAAATTTTTTTTTGGTCCCATACAAGCTTTTAATCCTACAGGAATGGGATCGATTGGCATGAAAAAAATAGTTAATTAGAAATGACCATTTTCTCGCAACCTGTATGTTTTTTCTGTATGTGTTGACGACCGGTCTGGCCTAGTGGGTACCTAATGACTCATTAGGTACCCACACCGGGTACCCACTACTAGTGACCCTGCCTATGAAGCTGATGGTCCTGGGTTCGATTCCCAGTCAGGACATTTATTTGTGTGATGAGCACAGATATTTGTTCCTGAGTCATGGGTGTTTTCTATGTATTTAAGTATAATATGTATGTATCTATCTATTATATATATCGCGGTCTAGTACCTACAACACAAGCCTTACTGAGCTTACGGTCTAGGTCGATTTGTGTTAGATTGTCCTGAAATATTTATTTATTTTATTTATTTATTCTTCTTCACTTTACCTTAGAAATAAACTAGTAAATACTATGGGGAGTATGAGGTAATTGATAGTTTCAAATAAAACTAAAATGTAAGTAATATAGTTAGGCGTTCACCTTGGTTAACCTCATACGGGGTTAAGAGTCACAAATACTTATGTAATATTTTTTTAATACGTTCTGACACATGTTTCGTATTTAATATTCGAGATAAGTAATTTTTTTTGTGTATATTACTTAATTCGGAAACACGCGTACAGTCAGCATCAAAAGTGGCTTAACGTTTGAAGTGTTCAAAATGACCTACACGCGCTCTTATTCTCTTGACAATAGAGATGTGTTGACCTCATTTTGAGCACCTCAACCGCTTAGCCACTTCTGCTGCTGGCTGTACCTTATACATTCAAAATGCAATTTTCAAATTTTAACTCTTTATAAGACAGGCGATATATCGACCACATATGCTCAGTTAGAAATTCAACCATACTGTCTTTATATTATGGCACAATGTCGCTTGTACTTGTTGGAAATTTAACTTGCTCTTAAATTGGCTTTGAAATGTAGGCTTCCGATAGCTGCAACGAATTCTGCGATACCATGTGCCAGTCAATGGGGCCTTATAAAGGGTTAAATTATTACTTGTTCAGATATTTTCGGCTGAAATGACTCTGGACCATACCAGAGCCGAAGCATAACTTTTGGTCTTAAGAACGCTCCACATTATTTTCATTAATTTAAAATTTACTTAGTGTTTTTAAGTTGTGTTCGAGTTTTTTTTAACTAGAAATAGTGTTCATCTTGAATTGTTTTAGTATCTGGAGAAGAATTTTCCGATAAAAAACTAAATAGGTGCATGTTTTCTCTAAAGATCAAAATTACCACCAACCTTTTACCAACCACCAACTTTTTAATAATCGCATATAACTTGTAATATATTGATTTGGTGCTGTGTCCGACTCCGACGCACAACTATCTTAGCAATAACACTACTACCTCATTTTAACACACACTGTTGGCTGAAAAGTGAAAAAAAAATATCGTAAACGTCTCGAACGCGTAAGTGATAATGTTATTTATATGGTAAACTCAAACGCGATGGTGACGTTTTGTTACGTTAAAAAGGGCTCAGATCTACTACTTACCGTTCAAGACAATCGCCATGACCAGAATTTATTTTTATATTAAGCAGAAACGTCTGCTAGCATATCCAGTGGTCGTGGGTTCGAGTCCCGCTGCGAGTCAAATTTTTCTATTTTTCTTTCGATTTAAATATCTATGACCAGAATTTAATCTTTTTAAAGTAAACATTTATTTAAACAATACGTAACAACCAGCCATGAAAACGGATTTACTTAATTATCACAACGAATCAATTCTGCATGCTGTTTAGTTGATTTGCATTTATGTAGCTTAGCCAAACTAATACGATTGAATTGATACGATAGCTGGAGATGCGGGTTCAATTTTTTTATGACAAAGGTGGCAAACGTGCAGACGGATTGCCTGATGGTAAGCAATTACCGTCGCCCATAGACGACACGCAACACCAGGGGAGTTACAAGCGCGTTGCCCGCCTTTAACGGGGGTTGCAGCTCTGGGAACCTTACCATCAGGAACACAACACTACATACCTGAAAGGTAGCAGTGCTATTATGGCTGTGGTCTTCTGTAAGGAGGTACTTCCCCAGTTGGGCTTCTCCAGACTCAAGCGTGATGGTACTTCGCTGTGCCCTACCTCTCATTGTTGGTCGTAGTTTAAGGACATACCCGGTCCAAAAAAAATCCGTTTGACGCCGGAGGTCCTCGCTTTTTCTTAAGTATATGTCATTTATTTCAACTTTTAATTTATATAGTAGTGTTACTACTTACAAATCAAAGAAAATGAAAATATTTCATTAATAATTTGATTTGTTCATAGTTATTTTATACTCGGAGGCAGGCTGTATATTGATTTATTTTTAAGTGACTATATAATGTATCAAGAGCAATATGGTTGTGTGTAGAATATCGTATAATTTATATTGTATAGAAGCGGGTAACCACGTTTTATAAGTCGAATATCGATATGTTTCACTCCGTAACAATAAGGCGAAAAACGGAGGTGTAGTGTGTAACCGGTGTTATGCCGTGTGATGCCGGCTGACTAGAGTAGCACCACCCCATCTCCCGCGGGTGTCCTAAGAGGCGACAAAGGGAAAAATCCTATGGATGGGCAGCAGCGCCCGTTGAAACCCAATCTACAGCTACTGTGGTCGCCAACCCGCCTGCCAAGCGTGGCGGCTATGCAAGTACCCCCAAGATGATACAAGTCATATTTGTGGGAGGCCTATGTCCAGCAGTGGACTGCATACGGCTGAAATGTATGTGTGCAACCCTACTGACAATATTGCTGAGGTAGTTTCTCGCCTCTCCGCCCTCAGCTGTTGCCGGCGGAGAGCTGCAGTCTGCGTCGCTTAGCCAACGCGAACGGCTCATGATTATGCTCCTCGTTATGGAGTGAAACATTTCGAGCAATATTCGACTTATAAAACGTGAATTACCCGCTTCTATATCGTATAATTTAGTTAGCTGCAGGTAACTATAGATGTTAAGTATTACGGTATTATTATAGTATGCAGCCAGCTTGCTATAAATAAAATATAAACTATACTCTGTCTGTTTAGGTAGTTAAAAAAAGGTAATCAACCTTGACATGTCTTTTTATTGAAAATCAGTTTTGAAAAATAAATCATGACAAGTATGTGACAAATAAGAATCACATATGATTATTAAAATTATTTTGCTTTCGTAAGTAATAGTCACCGATTTTAAAAAGCGTTTTTCAATAAAAATACGTCAATATTGTTTACCTTTTTTTAACTACGGCAGAGTATAGACATGGTTTAGTAAAATAAATGGTTTTTACAATTACGTAATTGGCGTTAATTTCGTAATTGGCCAGGGTATCGCCTTATATATAAGTAAGTGCGTACAGATATTTGTGACTACCTCCATAGCTTCGATATATCTGATGGCGACTGTGCCTGGATCAAGGACGGTATTTATGCATTTGAGTACGGTAATTCGCTAGTAACTGACCACCCTCCAATAAATGGCAGCATTATACTAAAAATGAACTCTGTTTATAGGCCATTAGAATACATTTTATCGTGAAGTGGCCATATATTGAAAAGTGGCCAGTTAATGACCCACTATTTATTTTATATTATATGTGACATTATCTAGGAAAAAGGACCTTATTGTCGATGGCACTTACGTCGAATCGCGTTGCGTTTGTATTGTATTGTCTTGAACGACGACATAAGCGCCATCGACAATAAGGTCCCTTTTAATAGATAATGACACATATATACTCACATAGGGTAAATTGCCAATAACTGGCCAACTTAAACTGAAAATGGTTTTTTGTTTAGCAACAAATATAACACATTCTCTAATGAGAATTCAATTATTGGCCACCCTTCAATAACTGGACACTTCATATTAAAATGAATTCTAATCGCATATAAACACAGTTCATTTTTAGTTAACATGGCCAGTTATAGGGTGGCCATTTACTAGTGAATTACCCTATATTGGGTGTTATACAAAACTTAATACAAGATTATCAAACCGGCATCTAAGTCCTGAGTGTAAGTTTTTAACTTAACTTTACGTCACGAACGCGTTTGCGTTTTCCATATAAATAACATTATCACTTACGCGTTCGTAAACGTTTTTTTGCGTCAAAAGTAGATTACACTAGAGCCTCTGTTCAAGATTTTGAACATCTACTATGGGGTCAAGTTTGTAAAATTAAATAAAAATTTAGCTGTTCCATAGAAAAGGTCAAGTATAAGTTGACGAAATGTATGAGTTTTTTTTTACAATTTACAAAGTTGACCCCATAGTAAAAATTGTTCCAAATGATGACCAGATGCCGGCTTGATAATCTTGTATCACGTTTTTATAACACCCGGTATATCGTAGTCTAGTATACCATGAGCATATACTTAGTAGCAGTCAGTATGACCAAATATATCGATACACATCCTTACTCTTACATAAATATACCTATTTGGCCACTTTGGTTGCCATTAATTATTTGACGCTGACTTACGACACAAGCATTTGAGATTAAAACTACGTTATTTTGTGTAAGATTCTCCGAATATATATATTGATTTGAGTTTAAGTACAGTCACCGACTTGAATTGTTGAGCCACTTACGGTTCAAGCGATAGTCTTTTGTTTAGTACTAAATACATAAAATTCCCAATGTAAAGTGAACCCTAAATGGCTCAACAATTAAAGTCCCTGACCGTACTAAATTGTAATGACCCGGGTTCAACCCCTGACTCGTACATCAGCCGACTTGGTAACTATTTCAAATTTATGTCATCTGAAAAATCAACTGTCTAATAAGACTCGAATACAGTTGTGAGTTCGAATCCGCCTGAGACAGTTTTTCCATATTATTTCTAAGAATTATAAACTTGTATATTTTTTTGTATTACTTTTATAGCAGTGAGGTATTATGTACATATAAATAGTTAATTTAAATGACAATTGTGTAAGGAAGGATTTTCGATAAATAAAATCACTACATATGTGTATACAGACTTTTATTATATTTTTAATTTAAATAATATTCTTACACTAACCTTACTCCATAAACTAAATACATTTTTTTAATTATTTAATAATCATTTGAACCCCCAGACGACTTGAAGCTGTCATGGTCTTATGTCAAATCCGTTTCGACCGCGTACGTAACCAGTTACTATCGAAAATATTTATCCTCGTACGAAACCAGTTGCGGTCGACATTAACTCTTCGAAAGAAACTAGTTGCAACCTATTTTAACATGTATCCGCAACCAGTTACGATCGATAGATCTTAACTTTTCGAAAGAAACTAGTTGCAAACTATTATTTTTTTTATACAACGACGGTGGCTACCAAGCATACGGCCCACAGGTAAGCAGTTACCGTAGCCTATGGACGCTTGCAACAGAGGATTCACTAATATTTTGTTGCCAGTTGTCGTGGCAAATAAGCGTACAGTCCGTAACTACGCAAGTTTCAAACACTCCATGACATTAGGGAAACTATCGCTCTTGTACTTACACAGCATTCGTAAAAGATTCAATTTCTTGTCCATGTTCTTAGAAGATTCCAACTCATACAGGGTGCAAAGGTTGAGGAGCAGGTTCTCGCTGAGGGCGCGCTCCGGGGCGGAGTTGATCGCGTTCTGGAGGACGGCTATCGCCTCCTTCAGGCGGCCCATGTAGAGCAGGCAGACCGAGAGGTTGTTTGCCACCTGAGTAAAAAATTGTTGTCATGAAATGAACTAATGTCAGGTTTTGGCGTAGGCACTATTTTTACGAAAGCGACTGCCATCTGACCTTCCAACCCGGTTTCCTCACGACGTTTTCCTTCACCGAAAAGCGACTGGTAAATATCAAATGATATTTCGTACATAAGTTCCGAAAAACTCATTGGTACAAGCCGAAGTTCGAACCTGGGACCTCCGGATTGCAAGTCGCACTATCTTACCGCTATACCTCTCTCTTACCATCTTTTTATTTATTTATTTGATCTTAATGCACAACAAAAAAAAGTACATGGGCGAACTTAATGCCAAATTGCATTTTCTACCAGTTAATAGAGAAAAAACATGGTAATCTACATCTACACTAATATTATAAAGGCGAAAGTTTGTGAGTGTGTATGTTTGTTACTTCTTCACGTCTAAACGGCTGGAGCGATTTTAATATGGTAACTATGGAGTTAGCTGACACCCTGGATTAACACATAGGCTACGTTTTTTCCCCTAATTACCCCGGGGGACACAGCTAGTAGGTAGTTTATCGTATAATTATCGTCACAAAAGTGACATAAATTAACTTTTTAATATGCTAATTGAGACATTTTTCTGAAGACTTCCGTGTGATCATCACACAATTAATAGCCCTGGGATTTAAACCCAGGACCATAGTTAAAATACATAATTTCATTAACACTTAACGTAATTTCTTGTATTAAATATTTACTTTAATTCATAACATTTTTTCTTCTACAACACAATTATCGATATCGATAAAATAATGTTTCTATCACTGGCGATACGATAGTGTTTTGTTTTGCCGCGAAAAATCCGAGCTCTGGTCATCGCACAAATAAAAAATGAGACTTTACTGGGATTTAAACCCAGGACCATTGCTGACGGACTCACCATGATGTTAGTGGGCTCCTGGTCGGCCGCCTTCGCGAAGTTGTCGTAGGCCTCCTTGTAGCGGCCCTGGGCCACCTCCAGCAGCCCCAGGTCCACGTACTCGCGCACGTCCGGGGTTGGACACCTGGTATATCACAAATAATTCATGCGACTAATTGGATTTTTAAGTACTGGGTGTTATAACCTACTGAGACCCACATGCCTACATTTTTACGGGGTCGGCAAAGCGTAAATGATGCCTCGGTATTGTAAACGTCCATAGGCTGCGATGACCGCCTACCATCAGGCGGGCCGCATGCTTGTTTGCCACCTTTGTGGTATATAAAAAAAAGTAGTACTAATTACTTTAAAGAAATTTGAATTTTAACAAAATGTAATAGAGTTGAGTTTTATTTGTATTATTCGATTTTGACTTAAAAGAAATTATACTTTATTTACTACACTATAAAGAACGAATCCGAGTAGCATTTTACTTGTATGGTCGGCCTCTGGCGGATTGACGTTATACAAGATTATCAAACCGGCATCTGGGCCTGAAATATGGGCGACAATTGTCACGATCTTTTCTTTTCGTGACATAGGCGGCAAACGAGCAGACGGATTGCCTGGTGGTAAGCAATTACCGTCGCCTATGGGCACCCGAAACACCAGGGGATTTACAAGCGCGTTGCCGGCCATTAAGAGGGTAGCTCTGGGAACATTACTCACCATTAGGAACACAACACTACATATAAATTTCCTATTTTTCTTTCGATTTCAATATCGAAGATATTCGCTAGCAGACGTTTCTGCAAAAAAAAATGTAGAATAAATTTCTCAGTCAGAAATGTAGAAAATCTACTCACAATTGCTGCCTCAGCTCCCTGGCGTCCTGGAGACGGCCAGTGGCGGCGCGGCAGTGGCCGGCCAGGAGCCACACGCGCGCAGCGGCGCTGGCCAGCGCGCGCTGCTGGGCGGTGCTCGACGCTTGCTGCTGGAGGCTTGACACAATATTGCTGGCCAGCCGGTAGTCCTACATTTCAGCAAACAGCATTTTGTAAATAAATAAATAAATATTTCGGGACAATCTTACACAAATCGACCTAGTCCTACAGTAAGCTCAGTAAGGCTTGTGTTGTAGGTACTAGACGACGATATATATAATAAATCCATATAAATACTTAAATACATAGAAAACACTCATGACTCAGAAACATGAATCTGTGCTCATCACACAAATAAATGCCCCGACTGCGAATCGAACCCAGGACCATCGGCTTCATAGGTATGGTCACTATCCACTAGCCCACACCTGTCGTATACCGCAACCGTTACATTAAACAGATTTGCGAGGTCTCAATATGTATCGCTTAACTTCGAACTGGGGTGAGTCCATTGTGCTTCAAGGTTGAGTATCTAAAATTTGACGATAGGACTGGCCTAGGTAGTGACCCTGCCTATAAAGCCGATGGTCCTGGGTTCAAAATTAAAGTATGGTCGTTACAATTTAGTGCCGTGACCAGGATTTCGTTAAAAACAAATTACGCCTCAGTAACTCGAAAAGTCTGTATTGATTCTTTAAAAACAGAAAGCAGATTTTAATAATTAATTTCATATAAATTATGAATATATTTCGGCTAATATGATGATGTTCATAATCATTATCATTTCAGCCGTAAATCGACCACTACTGGACACAGGCCTCCCACAAATACGACTTTTATCATCTTGGGGGGTAGTTGCCATAGTCGCCACGCTTGGCGGGCGGGTTGGCGACACCAGCAGCTGTAGGTTGCGTGATAACGTTTAGAAAAGGTTAATTTATAACATTGTGACAAAGCCTTAATTGCATCTAAATACACAAAACATAGATATTTGTGGTAGCTATATGTCCCTTCCATAATGGGTCACCTACCAAGCGCGTCAGTACGCGGTGCCACATTTCGTGTAACAAACTATGCTTCAGTTGTCCCCTGGCTGATGGGACAGAATAACAACAACAAATAGTTAATTCAATCATAAATACCTTCAAAGCAATAGCGCAGTTCACAATAGAGTGCTGCACTCTCGTCTCCCTGCCGCTCCACAACCGCAGTGATTCCGCGCGGTCGCTCTCCGACGACAAGATGGCCGACCCGTCTTCCGTTTTACCGGCGTTCAGGTTGGCCAACATCTTAAAGACAGAGGAAAAGTTTGAGCAGACTTTTATCATATTTTTTTATTAGACGTTTTTTTCTTAGAATATTCTTTATCTAGTTTATTATTGGTAATACATTTATCATCGGGCAGTGTTGTACAGCAGCGATTGTAACCCACAACAATGGTCCCGTCGGAAGATCAGCGCTGACTCTCGGGTCAGCATGTATGCTGATGCTGGTCCATTTCGTGGTAAACTTTTTAATTTACACTTTTTTAATATTATAATTGTTTTTATGTAAAACTTTTGTAATATTTTGTAATTAATGTAGTTTATCACGAATAAAAAAATATATTTGAATATGAGCATAGCTCGTTGAGCGACTTTGATGAATGAAAACAAAGTCGAGTGGGGAAAAATGCTACTGGGAATTAAGCTACGCGGTTGGGGTACAGATGGAGCTCCTCCCTCCCTACCTGGTGGATGACGGCCAGCACGGCGTATAGTCGCGGCAGAGCCTTCTCCGGCTGCCCAGCGTGCGCCGGCATCTCGGCCACCAGCAGCCGCAGCGCGAACGGCACCATGGAGCCGGTTCGGTTCCCGTACTGGTCCGGGTAGAACTGCCAACGTTTTAATTAATAATAGTATAGTCAACCAATTTGATTTTTAGACCACTTCGAACCTTGTCACAGAGACGTTAATAAGAGATCTTTTGCGTCTTTCATATACATTTTCAGTGTGACAAGGTACGAAGTGGCCTATAAATCAAATTGGTTGACTGTACATTACACCAGAGGCCGGGAAAATGAGGATTTCCGGCCAATTTCGGGTATATAGTGATACGAGGCCGGGATTCCTTTTTCACTTAGACTAAATATATACCTATAGACACACAGTCCCGAACAAAGCAGTCGGAAAAAATGTCCTCAAATGACATTCTACTTTTCAAATAAGTAACATATAAACCGTTTTTGTCTGATCACTGCGATACTGGCAACTACTGAAACGTCATTAGAAAAATAATAAATGTCAAACTCCAAGTCATCAGAATATCGGATGCATGGAGTCGCATAAATAATATTAGGCACGTTGAGTAATAAAAAATCTCTAATAACAAAATAAGTTTATTTACACTTTTTACATTTTATATTACAATATTTGACTTAAGACATCTATAATAAACAAATTCACTTGTTTGTCAAATTGGCTGTATACCTAGGTTTTCGTTATAAATATAGTCTTTTTTAGGGTTTCGTACCCAACGGGTAAAAACGGGACCCTATTACTAAGACTTCACTGTCCGTCTATCCGCCCGTCCGTCTGTCTGTCACCAGGCTTTATCTCAAGAATCGTGATAGCTAGAGAGTTGATATTTTCACAGATTCTTATTTCTGTTACAGCTATAACGACAAATACTAAAATCAAAAAAAATGTGTTTTTAAGGGGGCTCCAATACAACAATTGTGAAAACCTTTAAAACCGGCAAAAATATTTATTTCAATAAATACAACCCAAAAAGTAATTCGTGCACTTATCTATACTTTCTTCCAATTACGATAATGGAGGGATTCGGGATAGCAAGTAGACATGAGTCTTGAAGCTAATACTTCCTGACAAAATAGATACCTACAGAGTAATTACAGTATAAATGAAACTAAAAACTTAATTCTAATATAGGCCTACTATATAAGAGGCACTTTACCTTTAGAGGATGCTGACGGAATTTCATAGTTTATTTTGAGTATGTTTGGTTTTTAAGTTTTAATTAATAATGTAGAGTTGTAGACGGAAGGTGTTGTCACCACCCAATGAACATAAATGAATATCATTATATTTTATAAAAATAAAATATATCTTTTTCGCTAAAAACTAACCTAACACGAGCCCTGACACTGTCAGCTTAGCGGTTATGATACCTACTCGACGATGGCAGTATAAGTTAATATAGTTATACATTACCGTTTAAATAAAAAAGAAAAAAAAATCTTACGATTGGAACATATGATAGGTAGTTTTATTTTAAGTTTAATATTTTTCTGTCTGAGGATCGATGGGATGGGATTACAATTTTATGATATGCGATAAAATCTAGTTTCCCTGAAACAAGTTTAGTTTATTGTAAAGTTACCTCTTGGACCTGCACCTGATTTTAGCGGTTTCTTTTTTTGCAATATAATGCAACCGGATATTAAGATAACGCTGGGATATTGACTTAATTAATATTACTCGATGATTATTCGAGTGATTTCGAGTTTGCATCATAAAAATCTCATTTGTTGCGATATATCTGATGGCACTACTGTACACTCCCTATCTCCTTTTTCATCAATAGGTACATGTATAAGAAAAC
Source organism: Grapholita molesta (assembly GCA_022674325.2). Classification (NCBI taxonomy): domain Eukaryota; kingdom Metazoa; phylum Arthropoda; class Insecta; order Lepidoptera; family Tortricidae; genus Grapholita; species Grapholita molesta. The sequence continues at coordinate 461,676 of CP053141.2, read as the reverse complement.
GCATGTAAGTAGATGTAAATAAAATATTAGCGACTCCGTACCTTTTTGTTCCATGAAAATCCTTTATTTTTGCAATTAATTAAATTCATTCTAAAACACGAAATTGCATCGAGTTAATACATAATTTGTCAATACATTTGAATTACTTACGTAAAAAAACTTATCCCACTGTCCTTCTTGTTTTTTTTTTTGTGCTATTTTTACATGTCTTAACCGAGCACGACGACATTGTTATTTGACGCCGGTCGGTGAAAGACTAAGTCACCAACTCCATCCTTTTTCGAAATTACTAGAGTTTGAATGTAGCCATTTTTTTCGCCTGACTTTGTATCTGTATATATTTAGTCTAAGCTTTTTCACGATGAGGCATGTATAGTGTTTTTCTCAAACATACAATGAAACACAACATACAATAAAAAATTAAATCGAAATGTGTTAAAAATTAACATCAGCTGTTTGCTATGACACCCGCCTTATTTGCCTCTGTATGGATAATCGTCGAAAAAAAAGTTGAAGTCATATGTCATTCCATTTCCGTCCCCTTCAGTTGCCGCGCCCAAAAAAACATACTTTCGAGTCTATTATAAGGAATGTAACGTCAATATTTCATTGCATGTTTGAGAAAATGTGATTTTATATCGAGGCAAAAGGAGTTATATCGGGTCTGGCCTGTAATAAGAGCAATAACTTTAGGCATCGTTTCTACACCATAAACGTAGCAACATTTGTTCTACGACTTTTGAAAATAACTTATAGTTTACTAAATATTATTAAAAAAAGATTTTCCAATTTTTGAAAAATATAAAGTTTGCAGGCTGACAGTAAACGTCAACTAGACTATTGGTTTCTGTTCATTGAAAATACTATTTAGTTTGTTAGAAAATATCACAAGTAATAAATTACACTTTTTTTTTAAAGTTGTAGAACAAATATTGCAACGTTCGTAGTGTAGAATCGATCACTAAAGTTATTGCTTCTATTACAGGGCACAAGTATTGCAACTATTACTAGTACGGTTCAAAATAGGTCCTAGTGGCAGGGCCGCCATGTAAGGGTGGCGGCCGAAGGATAGTAATTTAATAAGGATTTTCGAATAGTTGTCTATAACCACTGCATATTAATAGGTTTAATAGGCCCTTACAATAATAAGTTAAATACAGAAGTATATATTACATACATATATATAAATAAATAGTATATATAATTTGACTTATACCCTTTTTTACTAGAGCCACAGATTTAGCCGCTTTTCGGTGAAAAAACATCGTGAGCAAACCGGACTAATGAGGTTTAGTTTACCCTTTAGGCTGGAGGGTCAGATGGCAGTCGCTTTTGTAAAAATTAGGGCCTACGCCATATGTACGATTCCCACCGACCGGGCGGAGTCAGCGCGCGCTCAAGCCATTTAAAGAGTTGCCAAAGAAATGTAGAGCTTCAGTACCGCAGTCAGATTCCATATTTGAGTGTTTTTGGTGCCGCTGCCGGCCGATCGGACGCTCGCGGAGGTGGACTGAGGTTCTCGGCCGTCGTTGCGTGTAATCGGCTCCGTTCGGCCGCCGCCGGGCGCCGCCGGGCGCAGGCACATCCGATCGGCGATAGATTTGTTCGCCCCGAGAGGCGCGGTCGTCTACCGCCGGGCGCTCGAGCAGCCGCTGACGTTTCGACGCGGCTCCAGCCGACTCCGCCCGGCCTGCTCAGTGGGAATCGTACAAAAGGGTGGGTCCAGGGATTAGTTGGCAAACCGACCCCAGGCCATGGCAAAATGCCTGGACAACGTGATGAAGATGAATACCTGGAAGTACATGTCGGGCTGGCCGCAGTCGCCGAAGGCCTCGGCCTCGCGCGCGGCGGCGGGCGCCAGGCGCACGCGCAGCAGCGCGCACAGCCGCGCCAGCCACAGCTGCAGCGAGCGCGGGCTGTGTCTCGCGGCTGGCAGGCGGCCGCCGCGGCCCGGGCCTGCCGGCAGGGGGGACCATGAATAGGGTTGCCAACCGTCCCGCTATACGAAGGACGTCCCGTTTCTGGGGCCCTAGAGCATGCGTCCCGCGAGGGCTCCACACGGGACACCCATTGTCCCGTTTTCAGACTAGACTAGATTATCAGCACCAAAACGAGCGTTGATTTCCATGTTACAATAATTTTGTTGATATGAGAACTTGTTACATGTGATTAAATAAAAGTGGGACTTGCTCCGATACACTGGCGGCGTCCTACCTCCCAGCTACCGCAAAATGAGCTGGAGCGGCGGCGGACGCTCGGGAGCGCCTCAAAGTCAGCAAATACAGTTGTCTCGACGCTCAATACGAGTTCTCACCGTTTGGCGTCGAGACACTCGGACCTTGGGGCAAGGGTGCGCTCGGGCTCCACAAGGAGCTCAGTAAACGCCTGAGGGAGGCAACAGGAGATCCCCGCGCAGGCAGCTTTCTCGCTCAAAGAATTGCAATCGCAATACAACGCGGGAATGCTGCCTGCGTAATGGGCACCCTACCGAGGGGCCCGGGATTAGTTTGTTTGTAGGCATATTTTCATTTTCTTAGTAAAGTTTTTAGTTTTAATCATGTAGTTTATTTTTCTAATTTAGATAGATTTAATTTAATAATGTTGTAATTTATTTAAGTTTTGTTTATTTCATTAAATTAAAATTTGTATGGTTGAATAAAAGTGTGATAAATTTAAGTACTTACCTACTTTGTTATAATAGATTATATGCAACGACTACTTTTTATATTTTCTTGCCTCGTATTACACTTAACACACTTTTAATATTGTTCTTACATTTCTCTCTGCTTGGGTTGCATTTGTCAGGTGTCCCGCGGTTTAAAGCCTGGTCCCGCAATGTGCTCGTAATTAGACATATGTAGTCATGCCTATTACGGACCACCTCGAGCTACTTGGTCATTAACTACTAACCTAAACTTCGGTGCCACATTGAGGCCGAAGCGAAATCCGCTGATAAAATAGCTCGTAACACTTTACCGAGGTCAGGTTCGCTCAGAGGAACTAAGCTGCTCGATGGATACGATAAACAAACTAGCTTAAGAATCAATATTTTGCGTTTGACCTCAGTCACACCTGATGGTAAGTGTCGACGAGGTCGAGGGTGTAGCACGCTGGTTCAGTAACAGCCTATTCACTCTTACCTTTATGAGACCTAAATTATATGTTTCCGGGAATACAAACGAAGGAAGCGAATTCCAATCCTTAGCAGCCCGCATTAGGAAGGTTGAAGCGAATCGCGAGTCAGTGAGTGTAAATAAACTTCCACAGTGCACTCACCCTGCTTGTGCTGCGCCAGCAGGCCGGCGGACAGGTTGACGGCGGCCCGCAGACAGCCGGCCCGCAGCAGCTCGCGCAGGCCGTCTGCATCACTACACGGGGCTCCCCTCCACAGTGCACTCACCCTGCTTGTGCTGCGCCAGCAGGCCGGCGGACAGGTTGACGGCGGCCCGCAGACAGCCGGCCCGCAGCAGCTCGCGCAGGCCGTCTGCATCACTACACGGGGCTCCCCTCCACAGTGCACTCACCCTGCTTGTGCTGCGCCAGCAGGCCGGCGCACAGGCTGACGGCGGCCCGCAGACAGCCGGCCCGCAGCAGCTCGCGCAGGCCGTCTGCATCACTACACGGGGCTCCCCTCCACAGTGCACTCACCCTGCTTGTGCTGCGCCAGCAGGCCGGCGGACAGGTTGACGGCGGCCCGCAGACAGCCGGCCCGCAGCAGCTCGCGCAGGCCGTCTGCATCACTACACGGGGCTCCCCTCCACAGTGCACTCACCCTGCTTGTGCTGCGCCAGCAGGCCGGCGGACAGGTTGACGGCGGCCCGCAGACAGCCGGCCCGCAGCAGCTCGCGCAGGCCGTCTGCATCACTACACGGGGCTCCCCTCCACAGTGCACTCACCCTGCTTGTGCTGCGCCAGCAGGCCGGCGGACAGGTTGACGGCGGCCCGCAGACAGCCGGCCCGCAGCAGCTCGCGCAGGCCGTCTGCATCACTACACGGGGCTCCCCTCCACAGTGCACTCACCCTGCTTGTGCTGCGCCAGCAGGCCGGCGGACAGGTTGACGGCGGCCCGCAGACAGCCGGCCCGCAGCAGCTCGCGCAGGCCGTCTGCATCACTACACGGGGCTCCCCTCCACAGTGCACTCACCCTGCTTGTGCTGCGCCAGCAGGCCGGCGGACAGGTTGACGGCGGCCCGCAGACAGCCGGCCCGCAGCAGCTCGCGCAGGCCGTCTGCATCACTACACGGGGCTCCCCTCCACAGTGCACTCACCCTGCTTGTGCTGCGCCAGCAGGCCGGCGGACAGGTTGACGGCGGCCCGCAGACAGCCGGCCCGCAGCAGCTCGCGCAGGCCGTCTGCATCACTACACGGGGCTCCCCTCCACAGTGCACTCACCCTGCTTGTGCTGCGCCAGCAGGCCGGCGGACAGGTTGACGGCGGCCCGCAGACAGCCGGCCCGCAGCAGCTCGCGCAGGCCGTCTGCATCACTACACGGGGCTCCCCTCCACAGTGCACTCACCCTGCTTGTGCTGCGCCAGCGCGCCCGCCGACAGCTACACGCCGGCCCGCCGCCACCCGCCCCCCAGCAGCTCGCGCAGGCCGTCTGCATCACTACACGGGGCTCCCCTCCACAGTGCACTCACCCTGCTTGTGCTGCGCCAGCAGGCCGGCGGACAGGTTGACGGCGGCCCGCAGACAGCCGGCCCGCAGCAGCTCGCGCAGGCCGTCTGCATCACTACACGGGGCTCCCCTCCACAGTGCACTCACCCTGCTTGTGCTGCGCCAGCAGGCCGGCGGACAGGTTGACGGCGGCCCGCAGACAGCCGGCCCGCAGCAGCTCGCGCAGGCCGTCTGCATCACTACACGGGGCTCCCCTCCACAGTGCACTCACCCTGCTTGTGCTGCGCCAGCAGGCCGGCGGACAGGTTGACGGCGGCCCGCAGACAGCCGGCCCGCAGCAGCTCGCGCAGGCCGTCTGCATCACTACACGGGGCTCCCCTCCACAGTGCACTCACCCTGCTTGTGCTGCGCCAGCAGGCCGGCGGACAGGTTGACGGCGGCCCGCAGACAGCCGGCCCGCAGCAGCTCGCGCAGGCCGTCTGCATCACTACACGGGGCTCCCCTCCACAGTGCACACACCCTGCGTGAGCTGCGCACGCGGCCCGGCGGACGGCTTGTCCGCGGCCCGCAGACAGCCGGCCCGCAGCAGCTCGCGCAGGCCGTCTGCATCACTACACGGGGCTCCCCTCCACAGTGCACTCACCCTGCTTGTGCTGCGCCAGCAGGCCGGCGGACAGGTTGACGGCGGCCCGCAGACAGCCGGCCCGCAGCAGCTCGCGCAGGCCGTCTGCATCACTACACGGGGCTCCCCTCCACAGTGCACTCACCCTGCTTGTGCTGCGCCAGCAGGCCGGCGGACAGGTTGACGGCGGCCCGCAGACAGCCGGCCCGCAGCAGCTCGCGCAGGCCGTCTGCATCACTACACGGGGCTCCCCTCCACAGTGCACTCACCCTGCTTGTGCTGCGCCAGCAGGCCGGCGGACAGGTTGACGGCGGCCCGCAGACAGCCGGCCCGCAGCAGCTCGCGCAGGCCGTCTGCATCACTACACGGGGCTCCCCTCCACAGTGCACTCACCCTGCTTGTGCTGCGCCAGCAGGCCGGCGGACAGGTTGACGGCGGCCCGCAGACAGCCGGCCCGCAGCAGCTCGCGCAGGCCGTCTGCATCACTACACGGGGCTCCCCTCCACAGTGCACTCACCCTGCTTGTGCTGCGCCAGCAGGCCGGCGGACAGGTTGACGGCGGCCCGCAGACAGCCGGCCCGCAGCAGCTCGCGCAGGCCGTCTGCATCACTACACGGGGCTCCCCTCCACAGTGCACTCACCCTGCTTGTGCTGCGCCAGCAGGCCGGCGGACAGGTTGACGGCGGCCCGCAGACAGCCGGCCCGCAGCAGCTCGCGCAGGCCGTCTGCATCACTACACGGGGCTCCCCTCCACAGTGCACTCACCCTGCTTGTGCTGCGCCAGCAGGCCGGCGGACAGGTTGACGGCGGCCCGCAGACAGCCGGCCCGCAGCAGCTCGCGCAGGCCGTCTGCATCACTACACGGGGCTCCCCTCCACAGTGCACTCACCCTGCTTGTGCTGCGCCAGCAGGCCGGCGGACAGGTTGACGGCGGCCCGCAGACAGCCGGCCCGCAGCAGCTCGCGCAGGCCGTCTGCATCACTACACGGGGCTCCCCTCCACAGTGCACTCACCCTGCTTGTGCTGCGCCAGCAGGCCGGCGGACAGGTTGACGGCGGCCCGCAGACAGCCGGCCCGCAGCAGCTCGCGCAGGCCGTCTGCATCACTACACGGGGCTCCCCTCCACAGTGCACTCACCCTGCTTGTGCTGCGCCAGCAGGCCGGCGGACAGGTTGACGGCGGCCCGCAGACAGCCGGCCCGCAGCAGCTCGCGCAGGCCGTCTACATCACTACACGGGGCTCCCCTCCACAGTGCACTCACCCTGCTTGTGCTGCGCCAGCAGGCCGGCGGACAGGTTGACGGCGGCCCGCAGACAGCCGGCCCGCAGCAGCTCGCGCAGGCCGTCTGCATCACTACACGGGGCTCCCCTCCACAGTGCACTCACCCTGCTTGTGCTGCGCCAGCAGGCCGGCGGACAGGTTGACGGCGGCCCGCAGACAGCCGGCCCGCAGCAGCTCGCGCAGGCCGTCTGCATCACTACACGGGGCTCCCCTCCACAGTGCACTCACCCTGCTTGTGCTGCGCCAGCAGGCCGGCGGACAGGTTGACGGCGGCCCGCAGACAGCCGGCCCGCAGCAGCTCGCGCAGGCCGTCTGCATCACTACACGGGGCTCCCCTCCACAGTGCACTCACCCTGCTTGTGCTGCGCCAGCAGGCCGGCGGACAGGTTGACGGCGGCCCGCAGACAGCCGGCCCGCAGCAGCTCGCGCAGGCCGTCTGCATCACTACACGGGGCTCCCCTCCACAGTGCACTCACCCTGCTTGTGCTGCGCCAGCAGGCCGGCGGACAGGTTGACGGCGGCCCGCAGACAGCCGGCCCGCAGCAGCTCGCGCAGGCCGTCTGCATCACTACACGGGGCTCCCCTCCACAGTGCACTCACCCTGCTTGTGCTGCGCCAGCAGGCCGGCGGACAGGTTGACGGCGGCCCGCAGACAGCCGGCCCGCAGCAGCTCGCGCAGGCCGTCTGCATCACTACACGGGGCTCCCCTCCACAGTGCACTCACCCTGCTTGTGCTGCGCCAGCAGGCCGGCGGACAGGTTGACGGCGGCCCGCAGACAGCCGGCCCGCAGCAGCTCGCGCAGGCCGTCTGCATCACTACACGGGGCTCCCCTCCACAGTGCACTCACCCTGCTTGTGCTGCGCCAGCAGGCCGGCGGACAGGTTGACGGCGGCCCGCAGACAGCCGGCCCGCAGCAGCTCGCGCAGGCCGTCTGCATCACTACACGGGGCTCCCCTCCACAGTGCACTCACCCTGCTTGTGCTGCGCCAGCAGGCCGGCGGACAGGTTGACGGCGGCCCGCAGACAGCCGGCCCGCAGCAGCTCGCGCAGGCCGTCTGCATCACTACACGGGGCTCCCCTCCACAGTGCACTCACCCTGCTTGTGCTGCGCCAGCAGGCCGGCGGACAGGTTGACGGCGGCCCGCAGACAGCCGGCCCGCAGCAGCTCGCGCAGGCCGTCTGCATCACTACACGGGGCTCCCCTCCACAGTGCACTCACCCTGCTTGTGCTGCGCCAGCAGGCCGGCGGACAGGTTGACGGCGGCCCGCAGACAGCCGGCCCGCAGCAGCTCGCGCAGGCCGTCTGCATCACTACACGGGGCTCCCCTCCACAGTGCACTCACCCTGCTTGTGCTGCGCCAGCAGGCCGGCGGACAGGTTGCCGGCGGCCCGCAGACAGCCGGCCCGCAGCAGCTCGCGCAGGCCGTCTGCATCACTACACGGGGCTCCCCTCCACAGTGCACTCACCCTGCTTGTGCTGCGCCAGCAGGCCGGCGGACAGGTTGACGGCGGCCCGCAGACAGCCGGCCCGCAGCAGCTCGCGCAGGCCGTCTGCATCACTACACGGGGCTCCCCTCCACAGTGCACTCACCCTGCTTGTGCTGCGCCAGCAGGCCGGCGGACAGGTTGACGGCGGCCCGCAGACAGCCGGCCCGCAGCAGCTCGCGCAGGCCGTCTGCATCACTACACGGGGCTCCCCTCCACAGTGCACTCACCCTGCTTGTGCTGCGCCAGCAGGCCGGCGGACAGGTTGACGGCGGCCCGCAGACAGCCGGCCCGCAGCAGCTCGCGCAGGCCGTCTGCATCACTACACGGGGCTCCCCTCCACAGTGCACTCACCCTGCTTGTGCTGCGCCAGCAGGCCGGCGGACAGGTTGACGGCGGCCCGCAGACAGCCGGCCCGCAGCAGCTCGCGCAGGCCGTCTGCATCACTACACGGGGCTCCCCTCCACAGTGCACTCACCCTGCTTGTGCTGCGCCAGCAGGCCGGCGGACAGGTTGACGGCGGCCCGCAGACAGCCGGCCCGCAGCAGCTCGCGCAGGCCGTCTGCATCACTACACGGGGCTCCCCTCCACAGTGCACTCACCCTGCTTGTGCTGCGCCAGCAGGCCGGCGGACAGGTTGACGGCGGCCCGCAGACAGCCGGCCCGCAGCAGCTCGCGCAGGCCGTCTGCATCACTACACGGGGCTCCCCTCCACAGTGCACTCACCCTGCTTGTGCTGCGCCAGCAGGCCGGCGGACAGGTTGACGGCGGCCCGCAGACAGCCGGCCCGCAGCAGCTCGCGCAGGCCGTCTGCATCACTACACGGGGCTCCCCTCCACAGTGCACTCACCCTGCTTGTGCTGCGCCAGCAGGCCGGCGGACAGGTTGACGGCGGCCCGCAGACAGCCGGCCCGCAGCAGCTCGCGCAGGCCGTCTGCATCACTACACGGGGCTCCCCTCCACAGTGCACTCACCCTGCTTGTGCTGCGCCAGCAGGCCGGCGGACAGGTTGACGGCGGCCCGCAGACAGCCGGCCCGCAGCAGCTCGCGCAGGCCGGGCTCCCCGCGCGCCGGGTCCGCGCGCGCCAGCCCCGCGCGCCCGGCCGCGCTCACGCCGAGGTACTTCACGGCCACCGCGTGCAGCGAGTCCGGCTGCACACCACACACCAAGGTCGAGGTCACACATCGGTCTCGAGGTCAGTCGACGCACGCTTACATTTTGAAGACGCGCGGATAAATTGGGTTTGTGTACAGACGCGAGTCAAAGCGGACACAGTAAAACCTTGCACACCTACATTTTATAGAAGCGCGGTTGTTTCGATACAGCCGCGAGTCCGACCGGGCTCAGAGTGTCGTCATTTGCACACCTACATTTTATAGACGCGCGGTTGTTTCGATACAGACGCGAGTCCGACCGGGCTCAGAGTGTCGTCATTTGCACACCTACATTTTATTGGCGCGTGTTTGTTTCGATACAGCCGCGAGTCCGACCGGGCTCAGAGTGTCGTCATTTGCACACCTACATTTTATAGACGCGCGGTTGTTTCGATACAGACGCGAGTCCGACCGGGCTCAGAGTGTCGTCATTTGCACACCTACATTTTATTGGCGCGTGTTTGTTTCGATACAGCCGCGAGTCCGACCGGGCTCAGAGTATCGTCATTTGCACACCTACATTTTATAGACGCGCGGTTGTTTCGATACAGACGCGAGTCCGACCGGGCTCAGAGTGTCGTCATTTGCACACCTACATTTTATTGGCGCGTGTTTGTTTCGATACAGCCGCGAGTCCGACCGGGCTCAGAGTGTCGTCATTTGCACACCTACATTTTATAAACACGCGGTTGTTTCGATACAGACGCGAGTCCGACCGGGCTCAGAGTGTCGTCATTTGCACACCTACATTTTATAGACGCGCGATTGTTTCGATACAGACGCGAGTCCGACCGGGATCAGAGTGTCGTCATTTGCACACCTACATTTTATAGACGCGCGGTTGTTTCGATACAGACGCGAGTCCGACCGGGATCAGAGTGTCGTCATTTGCACACCTACATTTTATAGACGCGCGATTGTTTCGATACAGACGCGAGTCCGACCGGGATCAGAGTGTCGTCATTTGCACACCTACATTTTATAGACGCGCGATTGTTTCGATACAGACGCGAGTCCGACCGGGATCAGAGTGTCGTCATTTGCACACCTACATTTTATAGACGCGCGGTTGTTTCGATACAGACGCGAGTCCGACCGGGATCAGAGTGTCGTCATTTGCACACCTACATTTTATAGACGCGCGATTGTTTCGATACAGACGCGAGTCCGACCGGGCTCAGAGTGTCGTCATTTGCACACCTACATTTTATAGACGCGCGATTGTTTCGATACAGACGCGAGTCCGACCGGGATCAGAGTGTCGTCATTTGCACACCTACATTTTATAGACGCGCGGTTGTTTCGATACAGACGCGAGTCCGACCGGGATCAGAGTGTCGTCATTTGCACACCTACATTTTATAGACGCGCGATTGTTTCGATACAGACGCGAGTCCGACCGGGATCAGAGTGTCGTCATTTGCACACCTACATTTTATAGACGCGCGATTGTTTCGATACAGACGCGAGTCCGACCGGGATCAGAGTGTCGTCATTTGCACACCTACATTTTATAGACGCGCGGTTGTTTCGATACAGACGCGAGTCCGACCGGGATCAGAGTGTCGTCATTTGCACACCTACATTTTATAGACGCGCGATTGTTTCGATACAGACGCGAGTCCGACCGGGATCAGAGTGTCGTCATTTGCACACCTACATTTTATAGACGCGCGATTGTTTCGATACAGACGCGAGTCCGACCGGGATCAGAGTGTCGTCATTTGCACACCTACATTTTATAGACGCGCGGTTGTTTCGATACAGACGCGCGTCAACGAGTTACAGAGCGTTTATAGAAATACATGAATCTAACACATACGAAAAAAAAATGGAATACCTAACAAATTAATACAAACCAGTTCTTCCTCAAAGATGACTCCAGGTAACGTAAGAGCCTCCCTCTCCGGGAAGAATGCTCCTTTCGGCGACGACTGTGCCTAGAAAAACAATACTTTGATAAAATGATCGTTATATATTTTTACATATATTTGGTAACCATCATGTGGACTGTAAAAGCTGATCCCACAAGTTTAACAAACAGCTTTAAAACATAGTCGCCATTGCAGGCGGGTTGGCGACCGCAGTAACTTCTAATGCGTTTTCAACGGAGACTGCTACCCATCTGTTAGTTTTTCCTTTATGCCTCTTACAACACCTGCAGCAGGAGATGGGGTGGTGCTATTTTCAAATGGCAGCACATGGTCGAAAGATATAATTTAAGCCTTTTCAAGGCAAGAGTGAAGGCTGTTACTGTATCAGCGTGCTACACCCTCGACCTCGACGACACTTATCAGGTGTGACTGAGGTCAAACACTGGTCAGTCTTGTATAAACAAAAACATGCTAGGTACTCCCAACATACTCCGATACATCATTATCAATATTTACCTTAAGCAACACCTTTTTAGTTTCCTCGTTCGGTATCCAAGCATCTCTTCGTCTATCTGCTTCCTTGTCAACAGGTTGATCCTACAATAATAATACAAATACTTAAATAAATTTGTTCTTACTAAAATGTTATTACTGGTGAGAACCTGTTAATGGCTTCATGTGTCATATTTGTCAAATCTATAATAATATTAGCAGCTGTTGGATCGCCGAATAAAATAAAATAAAATAAAATAAATAAACATTGCAAGACATGCTTACACAGATTGACTAAGCCCCATGGTAAGCTCAAGAAGGCTTGTGTTGTGGGTCAGCCAATGATATATATAATATATCCTAGCTTTTCCTTGTACTTTGTTGGCCAGCCATACCCGTCTTTAAAGTATGGTTGTGGGATAAAGATTATTCTATGTCCTTTTTTGTAGCTTAAACTCTCTCCATACCAAATTTGGACCCAGTTGGTTCAGCGGTTCAAGTGTGAATATGTACAGTCAAGTGCAAAAATATGTACCGAAAGAATCCTTTCATAAATATATCCTACAACCTTATTTCCTGTACGATAGAATTGCTTGGTACATATTATTGAAACTTTGGCAGTGAACAAATTTTTACACTTGACTGTAACAGACAGACAGTTACTTTATGATATTAGTATGGATACATATATAAATAATATAAAACTACTTAAATACATATAGAAAACACCCATGACTCATCACACAAACTAATGTCCTTACCAGGATTTAAACCGAGGAATATTGGTTTATAGGCAGTGTCACTAACCAATATGCCAATATTAAAAAAAAAAAAAACAAATTCACACAAATAAGTAAATAACCAGTACAAATTATTAAAAAAATATATATCAGGTGTGACAATGCAAAGGCTTCACAAACAAAAATTAAGATATATAAAATTAATAGATCATACCTTAACAGCGAGTCCATCCATAGCCTCTGTCAATATATTAGGTGTTGCTATCCCACTCATTGACATCTGAGGGTCAGGCCCTATGGTGTCAAAGAATGTGGATGGGTCCGGCAGACTGGTCGCCGGCAATGCCGTTGTACCACTCACAGTTGGTACCACAGTACTAAACTTCATGTCATCACTAACTTTCAATTGAGAGAACGACGCAGTCATATTAGTCGGAAAAAGATTGGATGTAGCTGGTTGACTCACTGAAATCAACAAAGTAAATGTTAAACTCACTGTTGCATGCCCAACATATGGTAATTCAGATGTAAATAACTGTAAAAACAAACGAAATACTACCTTCACTTTCGCCCAAGTAAACGCTCTGTATCATATCAGAGGGAGATGTCCCGATTTCATCGAAGAACTGGGAGGCAGGCGGTACTTCCGTCTCGCCAAAATACTGGCTTAATGACGGTTTATTGTCCATTTTTCTGATTATTTACTTATCTGCCCTTATCTTGTGAAAAATTATCATTATCTGACAGCTTTGGCGTGTTTTAGTCTTTTATTTAACTCAAACAACGCTTTTTCATTAAAAAAATACAGATTAAGGGTTAAACAATGTAAAACGCCTAAAAGATATTTGTTGCTAGCCCAAAAATATAAATACTTGTTACAATTTAACTCTAGTTTTCCTTCGTTATTCTATGGTTTTTGTAAGTAAAAAACTTTGACTCTGCTCAGACAGAGGTTAATTTAAGTTGAAATAATTTTTATCACTATTTTCCTTAGTCTTTGTTTAATGATAAAGATGAAAATATAACACCGGTCACCCTACTAAATGCAACTGTCAGTTGAATTAAAAAGTCAACAACACCCACAAGAATTCCCATCAAAAATCTCTTATCAGCGTATTTAATTCACCAGTTTATTGTTATTACACGTTGCAGGTGCGTTCTCAATGCCATTACATAGCATTCCGTGCGATACTAGTCAGCATGAATACAGTTAACCACCCGTTTTTGTATATTTGGTCAAATGTTAGTTTTGAAATGTTACATGGTTATTTTTGTTTTTTTGGCGATTGTTAAGTTTTTTTTTGTGTTTGTGTTTAGGCGCAAATGACGAACCAGGCTTCTCCCGTCGAGGAGCAGGAGAAGCTCCTAGATGAGGCGCTGAACGTCGTCAAAGTCCAGGTAATTTTCTCAATTGGAAACTAACTAATTATGCTTATTGGAATGAATAAAGGGGCGTTATGGCCTATTTTCCCATATAATATACGTTAAACTGCAAATAAAAACAATGTTATTATGTTTATAAGCAGTACATACTATACATTAGTCAAATACCTTACTCCTGCTACATACTTTTCTATGACTGAGCAAATATTACTATCACTTTCATTTACGATACTAAGAAAAGAGATGCAAAAAAAATAATTAAAAAAAAATGTGCTGTGTTAGGTTAGAATATAGGTAGGTAGTCATAATAGCTAGGCATATCTATATATATATATATATATATATATATATAAAAGAAAGTGGGGTTTGTTCAACTGCTTGTAACCAATTAAAATTAAAATGATTTTGGATTGGTTGGAATCGTCACAGCCCACATTGAGACATTAAGTACTAAAAAAATGTTGAAACCTATGACTACTTTTGTTGCTTTTTAGGCGGTACGAAGTTTGCTGGGTCAGCTAGTTATTCATAAAATTATTATGATTATTGTTGAACTTTGTCACACTTTATTTTTGATAGTCTGACAACTTAAACCTTATTACATCAGAATCACGCGAGGTCGACAGCCGACTGCATCCAGGAGCATCATGAGTTGCGTTGGTTCCGACAGACTGGGGTCGCGCGCATGACGCCGGCACAGCGAGGGCGGGAGGCGCACCATTCACACAGGTTGCACACCACATGTACTGCCCGCTGTCGAGCAGTTCTCCAGACACAGTCACGGTTGTGCCTGATAACGACTATTGTTCTCAGGCTTGCGCTGAACTACAAATTTTTCCTTCGAAAAGTATTTTTCCTTCGAAAAATTTGTAGTTCAGCGCAAAGTACGGGAGGCTATTGAAATTAGTCGTTATCCGAACTTTAACCGTGACTGTGGATGGTCTGTGCCCCCTAGTTGGAGAACTGTTTTGTGTGGTGCGTCGGCGTTTTGTGTGGACGGACCTTTGTCAACGGTCGTAGTAAGTGTAGTGTGCAACCCTACTATTGACAATATTGCTGAAAATGAGGGTAGTTTCTCGCCTCCCCGCCCTCAGCTGTTGCCGGCGTCGAGTGCGCGGTCGCGGAGAGCTGCGGCCCGCAGTCTGCGTCGGTTAGCCAACGCGAATGGCTCATGATTATGCTCCTCGTTACGGAGTGAAACATGTCGAGCAATATTCGACTTATAAAACGTGAGTTACCCGCTTTTATACAATTAATATGTTTCAATCTCACGATAGTTTTGTGTTTAAAACTTAAACCTTATTGAGTTTACTGTGATAGGTTGAAATGAAACAACTAAAACAGATTATATTGCATTATGATGATGCAGTTATACTAAATTAAAGTTCATCTGACCGCTTGGAACCGCTGTAGACAATATTATGTAATAGGTTGATTTATGTTATGTATAATAGACAGATATACAGTGTTTAAATTTACAAAAAGGCTTTCTTATTTATTTATTTAATTTATATTACAGGCATTCCAGATGAAGAGATGCCTGGACAAGTCAAAGCTCATGGATGCTCTGAAGCACGCCTCCACCATGCTGGGGGAGCTCAGGACCTCTCTGCTGTCCCCCAAGAGTTATTATGAGCTCTGTATCCTTTTTATGTACTGTTGACATCAATGTATAAATGTAGATTCACATTCAGCCCCAAAAAAAAATGGCTCTAAGTAACAACCACTCGAACAACTTGGGCAGCACATTTAGTTAGTCTTCTTTGAACTGCCGTCAGTGCAAGTGTCAACAATGACTGAAAAGTTATTACTTTATCAATAGTGAAGTTTGATACTTAATAATTAGAACACTGAGCTCTTTTTGTTTGATTATATTATCTAAAAGAAGATTATATATTAGCATTATCAGCATAAACTGGAACGTGATAGAAATGTCATTTAGAGCCATATTTTTGTACATAATTTGTTCGCGTGTAGAGTCTATTTCTTTATGTCAGTGACCCCGCTATGAACCCCTAAAGTGGTTCAGTGATGACGTGCCTACCATGCCACCGACCTAAAGTGGTTATAGCGGACACTGTTAACCTCTATTACTGACAGATAAGGTTTATATTCGTTCTTCACTAGTTGAGACGTTGGCGTTTACGACACATTTTGATGCGAGCGGAGAACTGGCATGGAGGTTGCATTCAAATCAATGATTAAAAAATGGCCCTATTACTAAGATTGCACTGTATATCAGTATGTCACCTGACTGTATCTCACGAACCGTGATAGCTAATAGCCATAGTAGAAAATTTCACAGATGCTTTAGTCGGCATCAGATATATTGGAGCTGTGGACGCGGTCACTAATATCTGAACATGCACTTTATTGCCTTGACAATAGAGGCGTTGTTCAGATATTTGAGACCACCTCCGCAGCTCCGATAAAGAGTGTCCTGTAAAGCAAAACTATAGTGAACTGTTACATTTTGGGCTGCAAAAGCGAGAGTATTTTTGCCCCTTACTGCCGTACGGCCAGGGACTTTAATTGATGAGCCATTTAGGGTTCACTTTACATTGGGCATTCCATAGTGGCTCAACAATTAAAGTCCGTTACAGTACGCGTGCTCCACCCGGGTCCATAATGGCTCACATAAAATTGTTTAGCATATTATTTTTCATAATAACGTTTTGTGATCAGAAATCTCATTTGTCATAATTTTTATGGTTATAAACTTGTTTGATATATATTTTGACTACTAATAACATTGTTCATAAAGACCTGTAGTACGATTTTTTTAATTCATAATATCATTTCTAACTTTTTATCAGGACTCATAACGATTTTTTTAAATAAACAATTTTTTTTGACATCGAGACGGGTGTGTTGTGAACGCAAGATACCTAAGACTCCTCCTCGCTTCGCTCGTCGTTTTACCTACCGGTGACACTGGCACAATATTTCGTTTTTGACAGCTATTATTTTACCTAAAATCGCTTTATAAAGAAAGTATATGAAAGTTAATATTAGTATTATAGATATTTATATTGATTGACATTATTAACATGAATGACTGGGTGTTATGATATTATGAGCAAAGACAAGTTATAAGTAATGATCATTATGATAAAAAAAATTATAACAAACTTCTTCGGAATCCCAATAATCGAAGTCGCAATTTTATGTGAACTTTGGCGCACCCGCTCCAGCCATTATCCTAGCTCTGGACCCAAAACCAGTCGCTGTGGGGGCCTATGTCCAGCAGTGGACGTCTTTGGGGCTGATTACCCAATAAACTCCTTAGCCACACAGACATGGCCATAACCGACGAGCTCCGTCACTTGGAGCTCTACCTCTTGGAGGAGTTCCGCCGCGGCCGGAAGGTCGCAGACCTTTACGAGCTGGTCCAGTATGCTGGCAACATCGTGCCGAGACTGTACCTCCTCATAACTGTTGGTCTGGTCTACATCAACACGAATACCAGTCTTCGCAGGGATCTGCTCAAGGTAAGTTTGACGAACATGTATTGGTGAAGTTTTTTTTTATACGACAGTGGCAAACAAGCATACGGCCCGCCTGATGCAGTTACCGTAGCCTGTGGACGCCAGAGGATTCACATGCGCGTTGCATAGTCTAAAAGTTGTTGGAGTTCTGGGAAGCTTACCGTCAGGAACACAACACTACATACCTGAAAGGTAGCAGGTAGTCTTCTGTAAGGAAGAGGTACTCCAGTTGGGCTTCTCCAGACTCAAACGTGATGGTACCTCGCTGTGCGCTACCTCTCTTGTTAGAAGTAGTTTAAGGACATACCAAAAACTGCAAAAATATTGTACAGTTGCCATCAGCTATTTCGGAGCTGTGGAGGTGGTCATAAATATGCACTCAATCGTCTGGAAAATAGAGGCGTTGTTTCGATATTTGTGACCACCTGCCATTATTTTTCGGGTAAGCTCTGGCACCTATACCCGGGTCTGCTGGGTAGTGACACAAAAGCTGACGGGAGCCGGTGTCCCCAGGACCTGGTGGAGATGTGCCGCGGCGTGCAGCACCCGCTGCGGGGGCTGTTCCTGCGCAACTACCTGCTGCAGTGCACGCGCAACGTGCTGCCCGACGCGCTCGAGCCCGACAACGAGAACGAGGGCACCGTGAGTACAGTTTACATTCATCAGATAATTACCGGTATTCTTACTACCGGTACCGGTATTTCCGGTCCATTACCGGTCTATACCGGAACCGGTTCTGTGAGCCATAGACTTTGGAGCATTTCCTATGAAATAACGTAACACGTGCACTACCGATTCTGCTATTCGAGCACCGCTTGGATTTGCCAATTTTTTTTATATAAAATAGAAAACATTGTCAAGGCCAAGTGATACTCGAATAGCACAATTGGTAATACCAGACCCAATTTGTCCCCCAGGTACGTGATGCCATCGACTTCATCCTGATGAACTTCGCGGAGATGAACAAGCTTTGGGTCCGGATGCAGCATCAGGGTCACTCCAGGTATACCATCACCACATCAATTAATTTTCTTTTTACTTCGTTATATCCTCCTAAGGACAATACAAGTAAAATGCTACTGGAATTCGTTATTTATAGTGTAAGAAATAAAGTATAATTTCTTGTGTCAAAATCGAAAGAAACTAATGATATTGCAACTCTATTCCAATTGTATAAATTTCAAATTTCTTTAAAGTCATTAGTTCTACAGGAAGCGAGCGATTTTATGGAGTTAGCTGACACCCTTTTTTTTTCGTCGCTGGGAAAATGCGTTTGCGCATCCCCCCCGGGCCTGGGGTAGGGCCATGATGGTAGTGAGGGGGTATGTGGGACTCTCTGTTAGCTGACACCCTGGATTAACACATAGGCTACGTTTCCGTATTAAACCGTGGGCAATACCGCGGGGTACAGCTACTTAAATATAAACGGGACTTAACTGCGTGTATTAACTTAAAAAAATACCTCCGACGTTTCGAGAACGACGTTGTCCTCGTGGTTTCGGAGGTAATGTTAGCAAGTCCGCTTTCTAATAATGTATGTCATCTATTTTAAATTCATAGATAATCTATATAAATAAATAATAACATATATAAACAAATATTTCGGGACAATCTGACACAAATCGACCTAGTCCTACGGTAAGCTCAGTAAGGCTTGTGTTGTAGGTACTAGACGACGGTATATATAACAGATAGATACATAACATATAAATACTTAAATACATAGAAAACACCCATGACTCAGGAACAAATATCTGTGCTCATCACAAAATAACTGCCCTGACTGGGATTTGAACCCAGAACCATCGGCTTCATAGGCAGAGACACTACCCACTAGGCCAGACTGGTCGTCATAATAAAATGATATAGGAACTCCCTGTCATTAAATGATGCCCCACGGTGCCCTGTCTGATGTGACTCCAGAGACAAGGAGCGCCGCGAGCGCGAGCGCTCCGAGCTGAGGATCCTGGTGGGGACAAACCTGGTGCGGCTCAGCCAGCTGGAGTGCGTCACCGTGGCCGAGTACAAGCGGTGCGTGCTGCCCGCCATCCTGGAGCAGGTGGTGTCCTGTCGGGACGCCATCGCCCAGGAGTACCTGCAGGAGTGCTGCATACAGGTGAGCTGGTGGGCTGGAGGTGGGCGTGCACGAGGCGTACATTTTTTTATGACATAGGTGGCATACGAGCAGACGGATTGCCTGGTGGTAAGCAATTACCGTCGCCCGTGGGCACCCGCAACACCAGGGGAGTCGCAAGCGTGTTGCCGGCCTTTAAGGGGGGAGCTATGGGAACCTTACTCACCATCAGGAACATAACACTACATACCTGAAAGGTAGCAGTGCTATTATGGCTGTGGTCTTCTGTAAGGGGTAGGTACTAGGGGAGGGCTGCCCCAGATTCAAGCGTGATAGTCATCGCTGTGCCCTGCCTCTCATAAAATACATGTTGCAGATGTAGTGTAGCCCGGCCCGGGTGACGCCCGGCCGGACTCAGGCGGGCTGTCGATCGGTCAACATTCAGCCCAGTTCCCTGAAGTTGGGGCTGCAGGTTACAGTTCCGGCTGCGTTAACACAGTTCGCCTCAAATCTTCCAATCTTCTTGCAGAACAGAAGGATATCTTTTAATTTGGCATCCCTTTAGTTTGCTATCCTCTAGAGCGTCTCTGCCAAATACTTTGTACATGCCGCATTCGGTTATGACGTGTATGCTTGTTTCACCTTCCCACAGTGTGGGCAGGAGGCACTTTCAGTCTTACCAATTACCTTGAGATGTCTGTTCAACGAGTTGTGGCCCGTGATGACCCCCGTCAGTAATTTTAGCCCGGACTTACCTAGTTTTATAAGATACCTGGTTTTGGTATCCATTCCCTTCAAGAACATCTTCGACTGTCGGTATCCAGTTTCCTCTTTCCATTGCCTGTTCCGGCGTACATGTTAAACAAATACGTATGCGAGCAGAGCGGCAAGATGATTACATTCCCTGGAAGGTCGACCCAACGCTGCTCGCTCTGCTTAACAATCCGCGTCGAGCGTAAAATCCTGGTCACGGCACCAATTGTAACAGCCAAGCCATCATCTCATCTCCATCTCATCTCGGAATTTTGTCGCGCATCAGGGATTTGAACCTGCGATCTCTGGATTGCAAGTCGCCCGCTCTTTCCGCTACGACACAAGAGCTTCCCTATCTCTTCTTATCCTTGAAAATAACTTTTTCATTATATCTAGATAATATATAAAGTTGAAATGACACACATTGAGTACGTTAAAAACACAAAATCTATTCATGCAGGTGTTCCCGGACGAGTTCCACCTGGCAACTCTCCAGCCCTTCCTGAAGTCCTGCGCTGAGCTGCAGCCCGGAGTCAACATCAAGAACATCATAACTGCCCTGATTGAGCGCCTGCAGCATTACAGTCAGGTACCATGGATCTTCGATGGGGTGGAAAGGTTCTGGAGTGGCGACCACGAACTGGAAGACGCGGCGTAGGTAGGCCTCCCACAAGGACCGACGACCTGGTGAGGGTCGCGGGGTGCCGTTGGATGTGGAAGGCGCAGGGCTGGTCTTTTTGGGGGAGGCCTATGTCCAGCAGTGGACGTCTTTCGGCTGACATGATGATGATCATCGACGAATAGGCCTAGTGGGTAGTGACACTGCCTATGAAGCCTGTGCCAGTAGGCACGCATTAGTGTATCTAGTATCTCGGCGCGTGACGATAGGTTGATAGTGTTTTATCACGCGCCGATTCAGTAAGATTAGGATTGTACAGATGTAGATTAAGAACGTAATATTAAGGAAGCACACATGTATATATGCACTAGTGAGTAAGGAATAAACTAGTCTAAGTCAACCAGTCAACGGTTTATTCTTTATGCCGCTACTCCTACAAAGCCGATGGTCTTTGGTTCGAATCCCACTAAGGGCATTTGTGTGATGAGCGCAGATATTTTTTCATGAGTCATGCGTGTCTATATGTGTATAATATATTTACTATTTACACAGTATTTAAAAAATCCTGTTCACGGCACCAATCTGTAATCACTCTATCTTATACGAATCAATGTAGTTTGACAGTTATATATACAGGGTGGGAAGGGGTATACCGACAAATTGTAACCAAGGATTCCTGGTGGTATTACGAGTAAATTATGCTATATCAATATGGGTCTAAAACGGCTTTATTAACTTACTTTATTTTTAGAACAAAAAAAATAATACTTCCTTGTGAACAAAACCTTAGTTCGAAGAGTGAAATAGAAAACGTCAAACTTCACGAAAGACCCCGACAAAATACGATAAACGACGAGTGAAGTCAAACGTCAGTTGGCTACAACTTGACTATTACTAGATCTAGGCAACAAACGTCAGATAAGATTAAGAAGTTATCTGAACTGAATTACTAATTACAACATTATGTTTCTAATACTATCAAAAGTGCATTGGGAATAGCAATTCGATCGCATTAGTCGTGTGGTCACAAGACGATCTTGTCGTATGATTGTACGTGGACAATTTACGTGTTACTATGAAGAAAAAAAACGTCATAATAATTAATAATTTTATTAAATTATTGCACCAAATTCTAAAATTGCAAACCGTAGTTTTCAACACAAAGATTTAATCGTGTTCAGTAACGACGTTGTACAAACAAGTAACACAACTCTGTCATTGACGTTCACAATTCTTGACACATGCCTTGACGATAATGTGGGATCTTCGATAATTAGATTCATAATACGGTTTTCAGTCCGCAAGTCTAAATTCATTGCTACTCTCTCTGCATAAGCCCCTTTCACGGAATTGTAACATCTGCAAAAGTCGTATAATGTGGATTGCGACAACGAGGAAACCGTCTCCCACACGCGTTAGCTGCTAGGTGTCCATTCTCATTAAACAGTATCCATACACAAACACGATATCTGCTAATTCAATAGAAGAAAAATGTTGCGGCATGATAATTTATTTTTTTCACGAGTAAACAATATTAACTTAACACAGGTGACATTGGTTATTATTTTGTAGTAATTGTAATGACGATTTCAATTTGATTTACGGCCAGTACGTTTTTCGACAGAAAAAGTTTGCATACTTGCCGACTTGCTGGTAGAAACTAGAAAGCAGAAAGTAAACTAAAGACAAAACTAATAATAAAATAAGTTATTACCTCTGTTTCTGATTAAAGATATCAAATGCAAATTGTCTAGTTGTATCTTAGTTTGTAGTGTGTA
This sequence comes from Grapholita molesta, assembly GCA_022674325.2. Classification (NCBI taxonomy): domain Eukaryota; kingdom Metazoa; phylum Arthropoda; class Insecta; order Lepidoptera; family Tortricidae; genus Grapholita; species Grapholita molesta. The sequence continues at coordinate 439,314 of CP053141.2, read as the reverse complement.
CACAGCGAATGATAACTGTTCTGCATTAGGCATACAACTCACTTTCATTTATTCCAATACCCACCTAATAAAAACTCTTTGCTCTTTAAACTCAAATTTTAATAAAAAACTTATCCGTAGCCAAAATTATGGCAGGTAACGAGTGTACTTGTGTGAAGGTGTGTGTGATTACGTCATATTATTAGGGCGCGTTACCCTTGAGATTTTTTGAACTTGTGAATTATTTAAAAAATTAATATTTCGAAAATTAGGCTTTACTGGCCCATGTTTATATGATCTTTTTTTGTCCAAATAGGCATTAGAATCTTTGGTTATAACCTGTCGGTATACTCCTTCCCACGCTGTATGTATAATTCGATTCCTTACATTTATGATAATAAAAAAAAAAATATTGTCATATTTTGCAGCGAACTGAGAACGGTGTCAACTTCGTGGTGACCGAGGACGGGCAGGAGCAACAGGTGCAGCTGTTCGAGGTGTTCTCTGACCAGGTGGCTGCCATCACACAGGTACACCAGCTATTCTTCAGCTCAGTCAGCTATTCTTTGACCCTCGTTGCCATGGTTACGTTCCCCTGGGTCACTCCTCAAACCAGTTTGTTTTTTATTTATTATACAACTACGGTGGCAAACAAGCATAAGTACGGCCCGCCTGATGATAAGCAGTTACAGCAACTCCACAGGTGTTACATGCGCGTTGCTAACTCCTTTTTTAAGAACCCCATGCTGTAATCCTTCGGGAAAACCTTGGAAGGGAGCTGATCTGATGCTGGACCCAGGAGGTAAACATAGCAACTCCTGAAATACACGAGATAAACTAACTAAATTGACGACCGGTCTGGTCTAGTGAGTAGTGACCCTGCCTATGAAACTGATGGTCCTGGGTTCAAATCCCAGTCAGGGCATTTTGTTGTGCCCATAGTCAAAAATAAAACGGGTGACATATCAAACAAAGCTAACTACAGGCCTATCTCTCTGGCAACAATTGTAGCTAGGGTGCTCGACGGCTTGCTCAATGTGCAATTGGACAAATGTATTAAATTACATGATGCACAATTCGGCTTTCGAGCCGGTTTATCTACAGAAAGTGCCATCATTTGTCTAAAGCAAGCCGTTGAGTACTACACTCGCAGAAAAACACCTGTGTATGCGTGTTTTCTAGATCTTTCCAAAGCCTTCGATCTAGTTAACTATGACCTACTTTGGAATAAGCTTGACGAAGTGCAGTTTCCTAAGGATCTCACGCGCATATTCAGGTGTTGGTATGCGGGCCAGCGAAATTGTGTTCGCTGGGGTAGCGTGTTGTCGGACGAGTATGGTTTGGAGTGCGGGGTGCGGCAGGGGGGACTTACCTCGCCTAAACTTTTCAATTTGTATATCGATGCCTTGATCGGCGAGCTTAGCAGTACACGTGTCGGCTGTCATATAGATAGGGTTTGTTTTAATAACATAAGCTATGCTGACGACATGGTACTGCTGAGCCCGTCGGTTGGTGGTCTGAGATTACTTATTGAGAAGTGTGAGTCATATGCCCTATCGCACAATCTGACATATAATGTAAACAAGAGCGAGTACATGATTTTCAAAGCGGGAAGCAAGTGCCCATCATATATCCCACCCATTCTTTTAAATGGTAAGCAACTAAAAAGGGTTTACTCTTTTAAATATCTTGGGCACTTGGTAACCGACGATTTGCGTGATGTCGCCGATATAGAGAGGGAGCGGAGGGCCTTGGCTGTCAGGGCCAATATGATAGCTCGCAGGTTCAGCCGGTGTACAGCGCAAGTTAAAATAACATTATTTCGAGCGTTCTGTACATCGCTGTACACCTGCAGCTTGTGGACGAGGTACACGCAACGGGCCATAAACGCCATGCGTGTACAGTCGCCATCAAATATATCGGAGCTGTGGATGTGGTCACAAATATGTGAACAACGCCTCTATAGTCAAGGCGATAAAGTGCATGTTCAGATATTTGTGACCACCTCCACAGCTCCGATATATCTGATGGCGACTGTACAATACAACGACGCGCTCAGGGTGTTGTTGCGGCTGCCGCGGCACTGCAGTGCGTCGGGTATGTTCGCGGACGGCTGCCGCGAGCTCCGCAGAGTGCGCGGCGGCCGCACAGCCTCCTGGCGTCGTGGCCGGCAGATGGGACAGTGGCCTCATAAGGCACTGGTCCTCTCTTCATTTAAGTTTAGCACCTAAGATAGTTATTTAAGATAACCTTAGCTTTAAAATTATTTTTAAGTTTTTGTACTAACACAATATGGACTATTTTGTCTGAATTAAATGCATTTTATTTTATTTTATTTTTATTTTTTATTTATTTGTGTGATCAGCACGGATTCATGTTCCTGAGTTTTGGGTGTTTTCTATGTATTTAAGTATTTATATGCCATCTATTATATATATCGTCGTCTAGTACCTACAACACAAGCCTTACTGAGCTGATTGAGAGTAAGATTGTCCCGAAATGTTCATATTCAAATATCTGTCAACAGAGCCGCACAGACATGCCACCAGAAGACACCCTGAGCCTCCAACTGGCGCTGCTGAAGCTCGCCCAGCGCTGCCACCCGGACCGGCTCAACTACGTGGACAAAGTGCTCGCCCACACGGACACCATATGCAAGGACATACTGCAAAATAGGTAATGATCCAGTCATATAATGACTATTATTGGCCAAGTGGTGCCGTCTGAGACATGGCTACAGGCGTCGCGTCTGAGTATTAGAGAAAGTTTTAATAGCTGTAATTTTTTTATACAAGACTGACCAGCGTTTGACTTCAGTCACACCTGTGTATATGTGTCGACGAGGTCGAGGGTGTAGCACGCTGGTTCAGTAACAGCCTTCACTCTTGCCTTTAAAATACCCAAATTATATCTTTCCGGGAATATAGATGAAGGGAGCGAATTCCATTCCTTAGCAGTCCGCATTAGGAAGGTAGAAGCGAATCGCTTCGTGCGAATGAATGGAATATTCACAACGTTAGGATGAAACCGCTCCCCTCGCCTGGACGTCCGGTGGTGGAACGGAGATGGCGGAATTATTTTCTTCACCATAACGTTAATAATATAATCTTAAATCTCATATACAGTCAGCAGCAAAAGTTGCTAAGCGTTTGAAGTGTTCATAATGACCTACACGCGCTCTTATTCTCTTGACAATAGAGACGTGTTGACCTCATTTTGAACACCTCAAATGCTTAGCTACTTCTGCTGCTGTCTGTACAAGATTACTGAAATAATTTATGAAACGTAGACAAAATGGACCGTTATTCAATTTTTTTTAAATATCGAGGTATAATAATGGGTTATTTTTTACCATGCCGAAACGTCTGCTAACGAATATCTTCGATATTTAAATCGAAAGAAAAGTAGACAAATTTTTGACTCGTAGCGGGACTCTAACCCACAACCACTGGATCACTAATGCAGTGCACTACCAGCGCTTATTTAGACTTGTATTTTTTTTTTCCAATTTATCCCTCGTCGTATACGTCATCATGGGTGACGTGTAAACACATCTACCGCCAGCGTATTGAACACTTAACGGCATCGAAGTCTCAATTCTCATTGAGAATTCATCGATAACAATGTGCTACCCTTTTCTAAATTATTTTTTACTATGGGTTTTATTCTATTGCTCTAGCGGCAAGACCCACTTGGAGCAGAACACCCCGGTCTTCAAAGAGCTGATGAAGATCCTCAAGCTCCCCGGCGAGCAGTACAAGGACGTCCTAACCCTGACCAAGCTGCAGCACTACCAGCCCCTGATCGCCCACCTGCCCCACGCCGGCAGGTCCACGCTCGCCGCACACCTGGCCACCCTGCTGATCGACGCTGGCACCGTCGTGTCCACTCCTGAAGATGTAAGTCTGGCTGATGAGGATCTTGGAGCTGGTTTTTTTGGGCAACACCAGGGGAGTCATAAGCGCGTTGCCGGTTTGGAGGTCTGGGAACCTTACCATCAGGAACACAATACTACATACCTGAAAAGTAGCAGTGTTATTATGGCTGTGGTCTTCTGTAAGGAGGAGGTACTTCCCCAGTTGGGCTTCTCCAGACTCAAGCGTGATGGCACTTATTATATATAATATTGCTTCCCAGGTGGAGTCGGTTCTGTCGATGCTGGATGTGCTGGTCCGTGATCAGCCGGATCAACCCCCCAACCCTGACCCTGAGGACTTTGCAGAGGAACAGTGGCTCCTGGCCAGGTAACACCACCAAGACTTTATACTACTGATTTAATATACCCCCAACGGAAAAGTAAGGTAAGCTATAAGTAGCAGTTTTTAGCTACATTAGAATAGAATAGAAATTATTTTATTCGTAAAACATATTAAATATTGAAATTAAGAACAAATCAAATATTTTTTTATGAAATATATTAATTTGCTTTGATTTTTAAAGTAGTAATACTACTATATAAATTAAAAGTTGAAAATAGATAACATATACTTAAGAAAAAACGACGAGGACCTCCGGTGTTCGAGACGGGATTAAGGCGTCTGGTTAAGGCGTCAGCCGCGATAGCTGGAGATGCGGGTTCGAATCTCGTTTCGAACACCGGAGGTTCTCGTTGTTTTTTCTTAAGTGTGTGTTATCTATTTTCAATATTAAATATTATTTATTTCATCAAAATTACATTAAAATCAAAATAGTTTATTTAGCAGAACACATTATTACTAGATTTGTAATACATGTCTATCAGACTCCAAACTAGGCAGAGCCTATATCTTGGTAGTTTGCTAGTGCGGTTTACAAGTTTTGCAATTTGTTTGACAGAAAAGTTGGGAACTACTTATTATAGTAGTTTATGTATCTGTGCATAATGAAGGGCATTACAACAAAGGCGAGATTCATAATAATATCACACGATTGTTGTAATGCCTAATTATGTATAGTTACATAAACTACTTTATCTACACACATCATTAAGTGTTTTAAGATGGGTTCAGAAACCGTAGGGAAATTACTTATTACTTATTACTAGTGTTACTTGTAAACATTAAAAAGTCAACGAACAAAACAAATGACAGCTTGGAACGGCGGCGTTGCGTATTTCGTTTTTTAATCATAGACAAACGAATGAACTCCCTATGCTACTGTCACTCGAGTTCAAATGTCGTTCGATTTATATTAAAAAAACATAACGAATTGGCGTTTCGTATCAATGGCTGTTCTAATATCTATAGATACTAGATTAGACACCCCACTTGAATTTGACAGCTGTTCCAAATTTAAATTCATAACCTACTGATTTCAGTAGGTAATGTTAACATTACCTACTGAAATCTTTCTGATGGTTGGTAATGCTGGTCATTGCCTACGGTTTCTGGACGCATTTTAGAGCACTTATGACATGTACGTAGATAAAATAGTTTTATGTGTGTGTTCTCATCTTACTAATGTTCGGTATTTAATATTATACTAAGTTTTTCGTCTCCGATGCGTTAGCAAGTCCAAGCGGTACTCGTATAGCACAATTGGTAGTGCACTGGGCTAGTGATCTAGTGGTTGTGGGTTCGACCTGTGAAAGTATCAACTGTCTAGCTGTCGATAGCCGGACAGTGGAGTCGGCGAGTCTGCCCTTTGTGTACGGAGCCTCACGGCCGCCCGCTTGCAGACTGCTGCACCAGTTCAAGTCTCCGTCGGCGGACCAGCAGTACCTGATCCTGAGCGCGGCGCGGCGCCTGCTGCAGGCCGGCGGCGCGGCGCGGCTGCAGCACTCCTTCCCGCCGCTGCTGTTCCACGCCTACCGCCTCGCCGAGCAGTACAAGGACGAGCAAGACCAGGTCATTTGTAGTCTACAGCTCCCTGCTGGACATAGGCCTCCCTTTAGTTCTCGTAATCGCCACGCTTGGCAGGCGGGTTGGCGACCGCGGCAGATGTAGACAGGTTTTGACAGTTGCTGCTGCCCATCCGTCGGTTTTTACCCTTTGTCGCCTCGTATGATACCCGCGTGAGGAGATGGGGTGATGCTATTGACAGACATTAAACTATAGGTAAGTTACGTTCATCAGCAGAGCTCGGAAAATCCATAAGATTAAAACAAAAGATTGTCGCAATGAAACTAGTGTTAGAAACATTTTTTTATCGATATCGAGTAAGTTTTGTCTAAAAAAATACATACCGATATGTTTATTTTCATTGTTGAGAGACTGACTAATTCCGTTTTTCATTCAAGTAAAAAAAAAAATCTTTAATTTACGCATTATGAAAACTAAGATGTAAGGTTGCTGATTGAACGAAATCCTGGTCACGGTACCAATTGTAACAGCCTTACCTAAAAACGTTTATGATAGAGAGCGGAATGAACTGTATTTAATATAAATGGGTTTATGATGGAAACACTATAAAAGAGAATATTTTAATAATATTAAGCACAATACCAAACTTACGTTGTTCTCCGAGTTGCGGTTGTATCATACAAAATATTATATATTTAAATAAAGAACAATATAAAAGTAAAGGGTGCAACCCAGCCTGTCGGCAAGTAGTTATGAAGGCGAGGAAGATTTTCAGAACTAAAATTCTATTTACGTTCATACATTTCAGCCGTATGCAGTCCACTACTGGACATAGAGGCCTTCCACAAATATGACTTGTATCATCCTTGGGGTAGTTGCCATAGTCGCCACGCTTGGCAGCCGGGTTGACGACCGCAGGAGCTGTAGATTGGGTTTCGACGACTGTGCTGCCCGTCCGTAGGATTTTTCAATTTGTCGCCTTTTACGACACCCGCGCGAGGAGATGGGGTGGTGCTATTCTAGTCAGCCGGCTTCACACGGCTGACACATATATAAACTTAAATACTTAACGCCCAAAACACACGAGCAAATTAGCTTACCAGGATTCAAACCCAGGACCTGCTCGGTAGGCAGTCGCCACTGACTGGGCCGTTGACTGACTGTACCGTTGTTGCTCAGGACGAGATGTGGGAGAAGAAGTGTCAGAAGATCTTCCAGTTCTGTCACCAGAGCATCAGCATGCTGGTGAAGGCGGAACTTGCCGAGTTGCCTCTCAGGTGAGTTATTCTGCAGTCTGGTCGCGACTAAACATATCTATCTATACATTTAAGTTTTCCCGAAAATTATCTACACTAATTTTATAAAGGCGAAAATTCGCGAGTTTGTTACTTCTTCACGTTTAAACGGCTGGAGCGATTTTAATAAAACTTGGCGTGGAGTTAGCTGACACCTAATAAACCGCGGGAAACACCGCGGGGCACAGCTAGTATAAAATAATATTCATTTGCCCGAATGGTTTGTTTATTATAAAAATGATGTGACATACTCTTTGTTTATCCAATTATTAGATTCCAGGACGTACGAGTGCCATGTATTATGTATGAATAAATAAATATTTCCGGGCAATCTTACGCAAATCGACCTAGTCCTACCATTACTGGTTTTTTGGGCGTGGCAACTGAAGGGGACGGAAATGGAATTTCATACATCTTTGCAGGCTAGCCTAGGCAAAGTAACTTTTTTTCGACAACTATGCATACAGAGGCAAAGATGGCGGGTGTCATAGCAACCAGCTGATGTTAATTTTTAATAAATTTCGATTCCATTGTTAGTTTGCAAATTTCATTTTTTGAAGCATTTCATATATTTCATTGTATGTTTGAGAAAAGCACTATACATGCCTCGTCGTGAAAAGGGATTCCCGGCCTCGTATCACTATATACCCACTTGGCCGGAAATCCTCATTTTCCCGGCCTCTGATGTAATGTACTATTGTATCATGTAAAAAATTACACCCTATTATGTTCCGCCTTTTATTCATCAGATTGTACCTCCAAGGCGCGCTGGCGATCAGCGAGATTGGTTTCGCGAACCACGAGACGATCGCCTACGAGTTCATCGCGCAGGCGTTCTCGCTGTACGAGGACGAGATCCCCGACTCGCGCGCACAGCTGCAGGCGCTCACGCTGCTCATCGCCACGGCCGAGCAGGCGCGCTGTCTAGGCGAGTATCGTCCCGTAAACTATTACCATACCATTTTTTTATTACGCAGAAATTTCAATCAAAAAAAAAAAATAGAAAAATTTGACTCGAACTCGAAGCCACAATTCTCAATGTAAATTGAGAGTTCGATGCCGTTAAGTGTTCGATACGCTGACGGTAGATGTGACTACGCGTCACCCATGATGACGTATACCACGAAGGATAAGATAGAAAAAATTGACAGGTCTAAGCGGTACTCGGATAGCACGAGTCAAACTTTTCTATATTTCTTTCGATTTAAATATCGAAAATTACCATAGGTACCTTCTAGCTTTTTTATGAAAAAAGTAAAAAGGTTGTTTTGCACACTGTGTATTATCAATAATGTAAAATATATCGGCATTTTTATACCTATGTACCTAATACTCGTAATAATCAATATCGATAAAATATTTTTTCTATCACTGGCTCGATTACGATAGTGTTTTGTTTTGCCGTGAAAAATCCAGGTTTTTACGATTACTGAAGATGGTCACCGAGGGGTGGAGGGGAGAGTAGGGCTACGTTCCCTTACAACTGCTATAAGTCCCGGACCCGGGTATGTCCTTAAACTACGCCCAACAATGAGAGGTAGGGCACAGCGAAATACCATCACGCTTGAGTCTGGAGAAACCCAACTGGGGAAGTATCTCCTCCTTACAGAAGACCACAGCCATAATAGCACTGCTACCTTTCAGGTATGTAGTGTTGTGTTCCTGATGATAAGGTTCCCAGAGCTCCAACCCCCCTTAAAGGCCGGCAACGTTGTGACTCCGCGGGTGCCCATGGACGACGGTATTAGTTTACCCTCTAGGTTGAAAGGTCAGATGGCAGTCGGTTTCCTAAAAAGTTGTGGGTACGCCAAATCCTGGGATTAGTTGATGAGCCGTGGCAAAATGCCGGGACAACGCGAGGAAGATGATCACTATGATGAAACTGAGGGGTGGGAGAGGGAGGGGAGAGGAGGGCTACGTTCCCTTACAACTGCTATAAGTCTTTAAGACACTGGTCCCACCGCGAGGTAGTAAAAGCTATGAGCTATCAGCTATTTCTAGGGACAGTAGTAGCGGGGTAAGTGTGATTCAGTTTAGTCACATTTTTAATGGGTTTATTTCTGAATGAGTCCATGTAATACGCAACCCGGCAAATGACGACCCATCAATTGGCGACCAATTTTTGGACGCAGATTGATGGGTCGAGGAATGTTGCCGTGTAATACTTCGGATTGCTGCGTAACACGTTTTTACGGACCGAGAACGCGCAGCCCGAGAATTATTGGTCGCGCATTCTCGGCTCGTAACATACCAACATTGTGCGACCCCGGATTGAATAAAATTAACGACCCAACAATGGGCGACCAAGTCTTTTCTAGAATAGTTTCATTTTTTTTTGATAAGACGACCACCGTTTGACCTTAGTCACATCTGATGGTAAGTGACGACGAGGTCGAGGGTGTAGCACGCTGGTTCAGTAACAGCCTATGCACTCTTGCCTTGAAGAGACCTAAATTATGTTTCCGGGAATACAAATTAAGGGAGCGAATTCCAATCGTTAGCAGGACTGCTTTAGGAAGATAGAAGCGAACCGCTTCGTGCGTATGAATGGAATATTCACAACGTAAGGATGAAACCGCTCCCCTCGCCTTGATCTCTGGTGGTGGAACGGAGATAGCAGAATTAAATTTGCTCGCGGTTAACTAAACACTCTCCTCCTCGCTTCGCTTGTCGTCGCACCTATCTGGACTCGTGTCACATGATGTTTTGTGGATTAAATTGTTGGGTCGCGCTTTATCAATCCGTACCAACAATGCGCATCCCAACAATTCAAAGCCACGAGACTCTGATTACTCCCATCTAACGTACCGAGAATACGCAACCGGAGAATTAAAGGCCCAGCAATCCGAGTACATCATAGTCGCCAATTGATGGGCTGTACATTCCGGGGTCGAACATTAATAGGCTGCGTTTTGGTGGCCACCCTTCTGAATCAGACAGATTTTAAATGCGATGAATGATCGGTAAGTTACTTTCATAATAAATCAATTTCTAAGTAGGTCATATTCGTAGTAAGTTACATGTATACAGGTTAAAATAAAGGAACACTACCCGAAAAAATTCTGTCTAGAATTTAAACGCACAGTTGGCTGAATACAAATTTGGTCCGCCCCGCGCGAACCCTATAAACTATACTTAAGATATAACATCCTGGTCATGGCATCTAATTGTAAATGCCTTACCTAAAAATATTTATTGGATCTTGCTGCCCAGAAATCAAAACCTGACTAACCAAATGCAGTTATGATCTTGATCAAGCTCTGGGCGGTTAAATTTGACGAGAATTTTTAGACCTGTATTTTTACGTTCATTTTGATGTATAATTTGGGCCCTGGTTTGTTTTAAAATTAGTTAAATGTTAAATAAAAATGCAAGGTGCATCATAGACAAAGCTCGGCGGGGGTGAGCTGTTTTCAGAGTTTGCACAACATGGACATGCCTTGTCATTCGATTTGTGGTGTAATTTGATAACTAAAAACTAATTTTATTTAGGCTGCCTTTCCGCTACTATATTTCCGTTGCCATTCTGTTGTGTTATTTTATTATTTTTATAATTAAAAAAGTGTTATTGTTTTTTATTTAAATATTTCTTTCTGAGGTGTATCTATATTAATATCTACACTTGTCAAAAGTGACGTCAAAATGTCTCACCCCTGCCGAGCTCTGATCATAGATCAGCATTATCAGCAAGATATAAAAAGATTTGGTCACTAACCGATTATTGAATTACGACTCTGGCGAAATTGAAATAAGAGTCAAAAATGAAGTGACTTTCGACTCAATACGTGTACCACACAGCAGATAAACCTGTTTATATTCGGTAAGTAGTGTACGGCTGTTTACTATAAGTTTACAACAGGCAAAGAGGCGTAAGGCCCAATTTCAAATTTAACAACTATGCCGATAGCAAAGAGTCTCATAGCGAAGAGTCTCGACCAAGATCTTTAGACTCTCGCTACTACAGTCAGCGGCATATAGTTGGTAGCATCCAAAGTACTCAAAAAGTTCGGTACACCATAGAATTTGTATGGTGTACCGAACTATTTGAGTACTTTGAATGCTAACAACTATATGACGCTGACTGTACAAAGTAGTGACCAACCAACCAATCCCAAACAACCAATATCCAACCACATGGTTGGATCAAGGGTCAGATTCAGAAGACGGTAATCCTGGACACGGCGCGCATAGTCCGACGGTTGCTCTCTGCAACCGTAACCTAGTTTAGGTTTTTAAACGGTCACTAGGCCAGAAGAGTCGCGCGATAAACAACTCCAATGTATGCCCATAATCCATAATATGCTGACTCGCGCAATATGTTAAGGTTTCAACTAAGAGAGCAAACACACGTGGTCTTTATATGGGTATATATCAGGTGGTCGAAAATTATTTGGTTATATTTTTTTCGCCACATATTTATTGCATACCAACGTTTGGTTGAATAATTAAAATGTCGAAAATTGTTTGGTCGAAATTGTTTTGCATAAAAATATTTGTTTTAGTTTTTTCGTCAGTGTTTTCTAATAATTTAAGTATTTTGTATAATATATATAATATGACTACCGAACACCGTGTATAGTGTCCGTTAGTAACACGTAGAAATAAAAACTCAATTGTGTTGCTCTGAAAAGAGAATGTTTTTATTACAAACAATGTACACAATTTATAAGCGAATCAGAAATATAATTTAAATAAAACACAAATAAAACTCTTACCTGAAAAGAGAAACAACATTTAGAGCTAATACTCCATATCTATTTACACAAACATTATATTTTCTTGTATTCACACAAATATTCCGTTATTTAAAATTAATATCTTTTCTCTGACATTTGACACGTATTTCAATATGTCAATTCAAACTTAAGAAATATGACCATAAATATAAACAAACTAAATGAAGGAAGGAGGCTTCATTTACATCTCCCCCTCCCCCTCTTTTTTAAAATATAACCATATTATATCGATTTTTTTCCTGATATTAAATAATTATCATTTATTTACATATTATCCTCTTGGAACGGAAGCAGTTTAGTAATGTGATATAAGTTTGACTGTAATTTCCTGTGACCTGTGTCTAATTTGTAAATTGAATTTGATATTTTTTCTATAATTTTGTATGGACCAATTTTAATTTCATCTAGTTTTTTTCTATTCAACCTATTACCATTCTCAACATATACTAAATCTCCTACTTTAAGTTGACACGTTTGTCTATTAATATCAAATTGCTTTTTATTATAATCATGCGATTTTATAGTATTTTCTAACGCTATTCTTCTATCTCTTAATAAATTTTTACATGTCTCATTTTGTTTCAATTCTGCCGGTAGAATATCCACACTTTGTCCTTCTAATAGATATTTTGGAGCAAAACCCGTCACCGAGTGTTCAGTTTCGTTGTATCTTTGGGTACACTCGTGAGCGATAATTGTCCAAGCTAATTTATGTTTTCTTTCATTAATCTTACATCGTATTTTATTTACAAGCGTTTGATTTAATCTCTCATTTAATCCATTGGAAAATGGGGCATTTACTGCGGTGAATATAATAGGTATGTTCTGATCTTCTAAATATACTTTAAATTCTCTTGCATTTATACCTGGGTACTGATCAGAAAGAATCATACCAATTGTATTGCCCTGTGGAACTTTTTGAACGAGCTTTATAAAATCACTTGCATTTTGTGTCTTTGAGGTCAAAATAAAGGCAAACCTTGTAAAGTGATCCACAAGTAAATGCAAATAAGTTTTTGTGGAGCGAGAACCACCGAATCCACCAATAGTATCAATAGATATGATCTCAAATGGGTATGTAGCAGGGCCCAACTGTGACATTAATCCAAATTTAAATTTTTTCTCGATTTATTTTTATGCAAATTTCACAGTTATCACAAATTTCCTGATATTTTTGGATATGTTTTTCCTATATAGAAAGGTTTTATTTTTCGCTCCATCTGTTGAATGCCGATATGACAATAATAGTTATGTGTGTTTTTAATAATCTTTTTACAAAATTCCTCTGTTATAATAATTTTATCTTTTTTTTGGATATTTTTATAGTACAATTTATCTTTTAATATTAATTTATCTTTATTTTGTTGGATATCTTCATTTTTTTCTTGATCATTTATTATGTCTTCTAATTTAATAAAATTTACAATTTTTAAAATTTCGTCTTGATTTTCATGTGGTTCTAATACCGGATTCCTACTCAAACAATCCGCTTCCAAGTTGTATTTTCCTGGAGAATATACAACATCAAAGTTAAACTGTGATAGGTAATATGCCAGGTCTCCTAGTTCTTCATCTGTTCTAGCCTTTATATTCATCTTCTCGAGAGGTTTATGATCAGAGAAAACTGTGAACTTTTTCCCTATCAACCAATGTTGCCAGTATTTTACTGCTTCTTTTATTGCTAAGCACTCTAGGTAAATAGCCTTTTTCTTCTTCTGAGACTCGTTTAATTTTCGTGAAAAATATGCACAAGGTTTTTCTTCTCCTCCATCCTGTGGCTGTTTTAAAATCGCACCTATGCCCTGGATTGAGGCGTCTGTATAAATGTGTATTGGCAGATCTGGGTCAAAGATTGCCAGAATTGGTTTTAAACAAAGTAGCTTTTTTATAGTCTCAAAAGCTTTTTGACATTCTTGTGACCAAGTAAATGTTTGACCTTTTCTCAATAAATTATGTAAAGGATCTAATATGACTGATATATTTGGCACATATTTCCCATAAAGTTAATCTTGCCCAAAAACTGACGAACATTTTTTGTGTTTTTGGTATAGGGAATTCCTTATTGCAATCAAGTTATCTTTAAGTGGAGAAATTGTATTATTTTGTATTAGGTGGCCTAAATATTTTACTGAATCCTGAGCAAAGTTACATTTTGAGAATTTCAATCGAAAGCCTTCCTTTGAAATTGCATCCAACAAAGAAGACAAGTGTTTTATGTGGTCAGCAAATGTTTCCGAGAATATTAAAATATCATCTATATAGTTGACTGTAAAATCTGATAGCCCATGTTTCCTTATAATACTGCTAAGTACTCTTTGAAATATAGCTGGTGATGTTTTGAGACCGAACGGAAGACATGTCCACTGGTAATGGCCTTCTTGAGTAACAAAAGCTGTTTTTTTTCTATCCTCCACCTTCATAGGGATTGACCAAAATGCTGAGTTGACGTCTAATGTTGAAAAGAATTTACATTTTCTTGTTTTAATCATTAAATCCTCAATAAGAGGAAAAGGTTGTGACTGAGGAACCACTATTTTATTTAAGTCACGAAAATCTATACACAACCTTGATTTTCTTCCATCTTCTTTTTTATAAGCTAAAGTTACCGGAGCGGCAAAAGGACTGTAAGACTCCTCAATTAACTTTTTAATAACTGTGATACCTGTTGTTCAATCTCTTTCCTATCATCAATAGTGCATCTGTAAGGTCGCTTGCTACAATATTTATCGATTTGTAGGTCGATGTGTGCCTCATAATCCTTCACTGTACCTATATCATATTTGTCTTTTGCAAAAAGCTCTTTATATTTGTTTATTAAGTTATCTATTTTAGATTGCTGTTGAGAAGTCAGATGACTGACCGTAATATTAAAGTTTTCAACATCTATATGTTCATTAAAGTTAATTTCGTATGTATTATTATTTTCATTTCCGTTTTTCTCTATTATTTCTAGATCCGTATTATTATTTATATTTATCTTTTTTATTTGTTCCATTTCCATATCTGTTATACAAGGAGACATAACTACGTTTTCGGTCATTACTGTTTCATTATTTTCTATTTCTAATATCTTAGTATTTTGTGTAATTTCCAAATTGTCATGTTGGATGAGGTGGAATTTTGCTATACAATCTAAGCCAATCAAGAAGTCATAGTCAAAATTTTTTTCATCTACAACAAAAACATTTATATCATGTTCCAAATCAAAAATTTTTATCTTTAAAGTTACCATTCCAATTGGAGTTTTAACGCCATTAATCGTTTTTAAGTTAGCATTATTCATCCTTTTACTAACCGAGTTATTTTTTATATGCAGTAATCTCGAATTTATTAACGATACATTTGAGCCCGAATCATAAACTCCAATAAGTTGTACAGTATTGTTTAACACTAACTTAGTTTTAATTAATGGCGGGATAATTAGTTTTTTGAGTCTATTTCATTTAATTCTACTTCTAACTCCGAGTGATTAACGGTCTTTATTTGATGCTGGTCTCGTTTCACTACTTCACTATTTTTATTTTTAAACCAACATAGGGATTCAGGATGAAAACGGCTTCCCTTTTTCTCTTTCTCACAAATTCTACATGGGTGATAGTCTTTACCATTTTTCTCACAAATTTTATTTTCTACACTTACTGTTTTTTTCTCCCATATTTTCCTACCTACCAAGTGTTCTAAACCTCTAAGGTTGTTAAACAAATCTTCAGTTTCTTTTAAATCGTCTCTGTCTATCCTATCTGCTATATAAATTGGCAACCCCGTAGCAATCAAGTCTATCAATGTTGACTTGTCCATTCGTCTATTTGTTTCTAATAAGAGCCTTTCTTTTTTAATTGCATATTCCACCAATGAACCCTGTCTATATCTAAAAAAAATTGCATACCTGATAGGCGACCAACCTTTATCTGCATAAGTCTCACAAAACAATTTTCTCCATATTGTCCATTCCGAGTCGATCGTATGTTTCATTATCATTAAGCTGTACCAGTCCAGATGTGAATGTTCTAAAAATAACCTCAATGCTTCAATTTTATGAGTATCTTCTTCTATACCTACACGTTGACACTCTGTCTCAAAGGTGGTCAGCCATTGACATGCATTTGTCGTTTTATTACTGAATTTATCTAAAACAATCTTTTCAGTTAGCTTCTTTACGTTGTGCTGTTTGGATATATCCTTCTTCTTTTCAGCAAAGTTATCTAGTATCCTTGTTAAAGCCTCTTCTGAAATCCCTGCAACTGAAGTCTGTGTCCGAGATTCAGGTATAATTTCTTCTAACAAATATCCATTAAACTGCATATTTCCATCTTCATCCATGTAAATACTCTTTAACTCTTGTGTCATGGATATCCATACTTGCCTCTTGTCATGTCTTTTTTGCAATGTAAATTTAACTTTTCCATACGCAGGCGTCTTCATGATCGCCTCGTGCAGTCTTACTGCTTGCATTTTTTCAGGAATCAAATAAACATTGTTGTCCACAGTAGTAATCGACGTTATGCAGCAAATATTAGTTTTTAGATCGTCAGTCGATTTCACGATAAATTCGAATTTAAATTTTTCCATGTTTTTTTTTATCAGCTGTAGAAATGTTGTTTTATAATATGACTACCGAACACCGTGTATAGTGTCCGTTAGTAACACGTAGAAATAAAAACTCAATTGTGTTGCTCTGAAAAGAGAATGTTTTTATTACAAACAATGTACACAATTTATAAGCGAATCAGAAATATAATTTAAATAAAACACAAATAAAACTCTTACCTGAAAAGAGAAACAACATTTAGAGCTAATACTCCATATCTATTTACACAAACATTATATTTTCTTGTATTCACACAAATATTCCGTTATTTAAAATTAATATCTTTTCTCTGACATTTGACACGTATTTCAATATGTCAATTCAAACTTAAGAAATATGACCATAAATATAAACAAACTAAATGAAGGAAGGAGGCTTCATTTACATATATATATCGTTGGCTGAGTCACAACACAAGCCTTCTTGAGCTTACCGTGGAGCTCTGTCAATTTGCTTTAGCATTTCCTGTAATATTTATATATTTACTATTTGTGTAGTATCCTGGTCACAGCACCAATTTGTAATCACCCTATCTTATACCAATGTAGTTTGACAGCGATCGTCGTTTTCGGCTAAACTGAAGTTTGTTTCTACAGGCGCCGAAAACATGGAGCCCCTGCGGACATCGTGCGCCCTGGCGGCCGGCAAGCTGCTGAAGAAACCCGACCAGGCCCGGGCGGCCGCGTTGTGTGCACACCTCTACTGGAAGAGAGACAAGGATGGCAACCCGGTATGTTATGTAATACTAGCTGTTTTTCATACTACAACGGAGAGAAACAATTACACGTCTGGCCTGATCTAAAGCAGCTATCGTATCCATATTTTTAGCAGTTTTGTGCGTGATTTGGTCTTTCTTCATAGGCTTTGGTATTGTTTTTGAAGTATAAGATATTGATGATGTCCTTTAGTGGCCGCTGAACGACCCGGGCCGCGCCCTGGAGTGCCTGCGTAAGGCGGCGCGCGTGGCGGCGCAGTGCATGGACGGCGGCGTGCAGGCGCAGCTGCTGGCCGAGCTGCTGGGCCGCTACGCGCTGCTGCGGGCCGGCAGGCACCCGGGGCTGACGGCGCAGCTCATCCACACTGTGAGTGCAGTCCTACAGTGCACGCCGGCTGCAGGCGCAGCTGCTGGCCGAGCTGCTGGGCCGCTACGCGCTGCTGCGGGCCGGCAGGCACCCGGGGCTGACGGCGCAGCTCATCCACACTGTGAGTGCAGTCCTACAGTGCACGCCGGCTGCAGGCGCAGCTGCTGGCCGAGCTGCTGGGCCGCTACGCGCTGCTGCGGGCCGGCAGGCACCCGGGGCTGACGGCGCAGCTCATCCACACTGTGAGTGCAGTCCTACAGTGCACGCCGGCTGCAGGCGCAGCTGCTGGCCGAGCTGCTGGGCCGCTACGCGCTGCTGCGGGCCGGCAGGCACCCGGGGCTGACGGCGCAGCTCATCCACACTGTGAGTGCAGTCCTACAGTGCACGCCGGCTGCAGGCGCAGCTGCTGGCCGAGCTGCTGGGCCGCTACGCGCTGCTGCGGGCCGGCAGGCACCCGGGGCTGACGGCGCAGCTCATCCACACTGTGAGTGCAGTCCTACAGTGCACGCCGGCTGCAGGCGCAGCTGCTGGCCGAGCTGCTGGGCCGGTACGCGCTGCTGCGGGCCGGCAGGCACCCGGGGCTGACGGCGCAGCTCATCCACACTGTGAGTGCAGTCCTACAGTGCACGCCGGCTGCAGGCGCAGCTGCTGGCCGAGCTGCTGGGCCGGTACGCCCTCCTGCGGGCCGGCAGGCACCCGCGGCTGGCGGCGCAGCTCATCCACACTGTGAGTGCAGTCCTACAGTGCACGCCGGCTGCAGGCGCAGCTGCTGGCCGAGCTGCTGGGCCGGTACGCGCTGCTGCGGGCCGGCAGGCACCCGGGGCTGACGGCGCAGCTCATCCACACTGTGAGTGCAGTCCTACAGTGCACGCCGGCTGCAGGCGCAGCTGCTGGCCGAGCTGCTGGGCCGGTACGCGCTGCTGCGGGCCGGCAGGCACCCGGGGCTGACGGCGCAGCTCATCCACACTGTGAGTGCAGTCCTACAGTGCACGCCGGCTGCAGGCGCAGCTGCTGGCCGAGCTGCTGGGCCGGTACGCGCTGCTGCGGGCCGGCAGGCACCCGGGGCTGACGGCGCAGCTCATCCACACTGTGAGTGCAGTCCTACAGTGCACGCCGGCTGCAGGCGCAGCTGCTGGCCGAGCTGCTGGGCCGGTACGCGCTGCTGCGGGCCGGCAAGCACCCGGGGCTGACGGCGCAGCTCATCCACACTGTGAGTGCAGTCCTACAGTGCACGCCGGCTGCAGGCGCAGCTGCTGGCCGAGCTGCTGGGCCGGTACGCGCTGCTGCGGGCCGGCAGGCACCCGGGGCTGACGGCGCAGCTCATCCACACTGTGAGTGCAGTCCTACAGTGCACGCCGGCTGCAGGCGCAGCTGCTGGCCGAGCTGCTGGGCCGGTACGCGCTGCTGCGGGCCGGCAGGCACCCGGGGCTGACGGCGCAGCTCATCCACACTGTGAGTGCAGTCCTACAGTGCACGCCGGCTGCAGGCGCAGCTGCTGGCCGAGCTGCTGGGCCGGTACGCGCTGCTGCGGGCCGGCAGGCACCCGGGGCTGACGGCGCAGCTCATCCACACTGTGAGTGCAGTCCTACAGTGCACGCCGGCTGCAGGCGCAGCTGCTGGCCGAGCTGCTGGGCCGGTACGCGCTGCTGCGGGCCGGCAGGCACCCGGGGCTGACGGCGCAGCTCATCCACACTGTGAGTGCAGTCCTACAGTGCACGCCGGCTGCAGGCGCAGCTGCTGGCCGAGCTGCTGGGCCGGTACGCGCTGCTGCGGGCCGGCAGGCACCCGGGGCTGACGGCGCAGCTCATCCACACTGTGAGTGCAGTCCTACAGTGCACGCCGGCTGCAGGCGCAGCTGCTGGCCGAGCTGCTGGGCCGGTACGCGCTGCTGCGGGCCGGCAGGCACCCGGGGCTGACGGCGCAGCTCATCCACACTGTGAGTGCAGTCCTACAGTGCACGCCGGCTGCAGGCGCAGCTGCTGGCCGAGCTGCTGGGCCGGTACGCGCTGCTGCGGGCCGGCAGGCACCCGGGGCTGACGGCGCAGCTCATCCACACTGTGAGTGCAGTCCTACAGTGCACGCCGGCTGCAGGCGCAGCTGCTGGCCGAGCTGCTGGGCCGGTACGCGCTGCTGCGGGCCGGCAGGCACCAGGGCTGACGGCGCAGCTCATCCACACTGTGAGTGCAGTCCTACAGCTGCTATATTATGTTATGTTATGCTCGTATTGCGCGGCAGTAACATGGAGCACTGTGCCCCAGGTGATCGCCAAGATCCGCGAGGAGCTGGGCGGGGTGGAGGCCAGCGAGGAGGCGGAGCAGATCGCGCGGCACTTCCACAACACGCTGCGGCACCTGCGCCGCGCCGCGCCCGGCCTGCCCGCGCTCGACGCCGCCGCGCTGCAGTAGCGGCCCGGGGGGGAGGCCGCCACCGAGATATCTACTGTTACTAATAAGATCTAAACGAAATGACAGTTCAAGTTAGTTTGTCAAAGAAATAATAAACAGGAATTATACCTTGTGAGGTATAATAAGTTGGCTATTTGATTTGTTTATTTCTAAAGTTTGCCAGTAACTGGCCACCTTAATCTGAAAATTAATTCTGTTTACCTATATATAGAACATAATTTTCTAATGGAGCCTGAATTACTGGCCACCGTTCAATAAATGGCCACCTCACACTAAAATGAATTCTAATCACCTATAAACAGAGTTCATTTTTAGTATAAAGTGGCAAGTTAATAGATGGTAGCCAGTTACTAGCGAATTACCTTAGGTTATCAGAAATAATTATAGTATTAGTTGGCCAGTTATTGGAGGGTGGCTAATTATTGGCGATTGACCCTATTACTAACATGGCGTAAGCGTCATCTATTTTAGCTATCAAATTCCTGGCATGACATATTCTTGACAAACTTTTACAATTATTTTTTGATCATAGCATAAGCTAGTCAAAATATGTGAACATTTGTGTTGCAGTTTACATACGTGAATTCATCCAATTGCCAGTAACTGGGCACTTTTCAATAACTGGCCATCTTATACTGAAAATGAATTCTATTTACCTATAAATAGAACACATTTTCTAGTAATATTTCAATTATTGGCCACCCTTCAATAACTGACCACCTCACACTAAAATGTATTCTAATCAACTATAAACATTTAAGTTTTAGTATAATGTTGCCATTTATTGGAGGGTGGCCAGTTACTAGCGTATTATCCAATATGAACTTGTATTGCAGTCTAAGAATCTACAATAATCATAAATAATGTCATTTAGTGTAATGACAATCTGTGTTATTTAACTGTCTTTGGTTATTAAAGATAATTACAAATATTTTGTACGAAAATTATAATATCGAACTTTATTATTATTAAGTTAATATAAGTAGGTGGTTTTGTAAAAGCAATATTAATAAAATAAATGTAATTTATTTAAAAGTCCTTTTGTTTTTATTTGTGTACACCATGTATTTGGGTCATACAAACTGATTTGAAATAAATCGGTCAAGTGCGAGTCGCATTCGCGCACCGAGGGTTCCGTACACTATAACAAACTTTGGAATGAATTGTCGTCTCCAGTATTCCCGACCCTATATGACCTCCAAACCTTCAAGAACAGAGCGCATATCCATCTTAAAGGTCGGCAACGTACTTCTGCCTCCTCTGGTGTTGCGAGTGTGCATGGGCGGTAGTTGCTTTTACCATCAGGCAATCGGTCTGCTCGTTTGCCTAATATATCATTAAAAAAAAAACAAGCAATAAGTTGTGATATGTTTATTACTAAATGAAAATGAGATCCGTAACATTACAAGTTTTTTATTTTATACGACAGTGGCAAACAAGCATATATCATGTTCTTTTTATCTTCCATATAGTTTTCAAACGCATTAAAAGTTGTGTTTCGCCGCGGGGTATCTCCAGTACAGTCGGCGCCATTATAGTAAGTACAAGTATAAGCAAATATACCTTTTTTTTCTTTTTATACAACGACGGTGGCAAGCAAGCATTCGGCCCGCCTGATGGTAAGCATTTATCGTAGCCTATGGACGCCTGCAACTCCAGAGTCTTACCCACCTTATTATAATAGTACATTACTGCGGCCGCCGGGAAACAGGGGGTTGAAGCACAAAATAGACAGATACAGAAATCAATCTCCATACAAAGCGCTCTCGATCAACGCACACATAGACACTGCTCACAGACACGATATCTCGGACCAGTTCGGACCACTGCAAGCGTGAGTGCCATCCGAAAGAAAAACGAAGATATTGTTCTCCCATACAATCTTTATCAACTCGAAAAAACAATAAGCGCCGCAGGATTTCTTACATCTTACGCGTTTTGGTAAAATGGTCTCTGCTATCATCGTTCGAGAAAGGTGGAAGCGCCGCAGGATTTCATACATCTTTCGCTTCTTTGCGAGTCTTTTATATTATTCCAGCACTAAAGTTGTTAAGGCGATAGTTTCTTACAAATTGTTAATAAATTAGCCCTTATTCCTTAAGATATGGCTGTCAAAATCTCCATTGAATGACAAGAGACACTTCATCTCTTCACGAGCGGTACCGCGGTACCGCGAACATCGAAGTTCGTATATGTGACATTATCTATGAAAAGGGACGTTATTGTCGATGGCGCTTACGACGTTGTTAGAGATGACGCGATACAAACATAACGCGGTTCGACGTAAGTGCCATCGACCATAAGGTCCCTCTTCATAGATAATGCCACATATTTCGGGCATCTTTCTCTTTTCTCCAATTATAACTGCGGCGCTTCCGCGAACAACGATATTCGTAAATTTCGGACGATTGTCTCTGTCACTCTCATGACGTCTTAATTGGGGTAAAAGAGAAAGATGCCCGCAAATTACGAATATCGTTTTGGGCGGTAGCGCCTCAGACATCCGTTTCTTGTTTACGTTATTTAATGCGAACTTATTACACTTTAAAATATAATAATCGTGCTTTTTACCAATGTCGAAATCGTCGCAAGATATTTGCTGTGACAAATTTGTAATATAATAATAACATAAAAATAAAAATATTCTAGTTATTATTAATTCTTCGTCTGCATAAAATCAAGGTGATGATGATGATGATTGACAAAAAACTATCCTATGTCCTTTCTCTCCATACCAAATTTTATTTAAATCGGTTCAATATTATTACAAATAGCGTGAAAGCGACACAGACACACAGACACAGTTACTTTCGTATTTATAATATTAGTTAGGATAGTTATATAGTCAGGATTCTTTCCGTTTCATTCTCGACAGTCAATCACGAACAACTAGATAGGAGCGCCAGTACCACGATAGTTTTTCGTGCATAAGCATAGTTGGCAACCCTAGCGCGACCGCCGGGAGTAGGTATGAAAAATGAAGTACATACATTTGATTGACTTCTGTATCTGTCTATTTTGTGGTTGAAGGCTGAGTTGTATATACGGCCGACCGAAGGGAGGCCGGATAGTATACGAAGCCTTCAAGACCCTTTCACGGCTAGGCATGTATAGTGCTTTTCTCAAACTAATGCAATGAAATAAATAAAAAAATACCACTGAACAAAACAGCTTCACGACAATTTTTTTTAATTTTCCCTCCAATGCCGCTTTGTAGTATTTTTGCCTTCGATGTAATAATTAATGACTATCATAAATAGTCTGGCTATAATTACTATATACAACATTTAAAACACCAAAAAAGAATCCACTTACCTTTTAAATGATGGCGCTACGGCATCTGCCTTTGGCGGTACACAATAACAAAATATAGATACATAAAACCGGGCCCGGTTAGATTATTCAATTTTTATACACCCGTAACACTATACCCAAGTCGCATTGAATCACAAAATTTACCACTATTTAGTCTTAATAAACAGATTTTTACACGCCGAGAAACTTTTCCATTCCGCCATTATTAAAACAAGTAAAAGTGTCCTGTGATTGGTTGACTCAAAAATGGGTTCAAAAACGCGCATGCGTGGATTAGTATTTGGCGTTGCCAATACAATTTTAAAATTGAGAGCATGAATAATAAATATAATAATGTAATAACCTGATGATATGAATATTCATTTTTATGATAAATAAAATAAATCTCTTCACACCATTTCGTCTGAAATAGGCGAGATTATTTTTTAGCCCGTTAATCATTTATTCACTAAAAATGATAAAAAAAATATAATTCAGCTGTTTGAACAGGCTTCATGAACACAGACGCCAGGTATACATAAAAATTAAAAAAATAATTACTTCCCGGCCAAGGCCTTCAATTTTATATGAAAATCGTTACCTGTTCTCTGGAGTTGATCCGCCCTAAACGTGATACTTCGAAGCCTATTATGACGCACGTAACGAAGACATTTCATTGCATGTTTGAGAAAATATTTTTAATATATCTCTACTAATGGAGTCCTGAAAAAGAGTTAAATGAATAAATACTTATATTCCCATATGTTATCATTCGCAGCCAGGCGTAGGCACTAGGACTCCTGATATCCGTGATACACGCCGCTCCGTAGCTATATATCCGTGTGTGGAGCTTCGAGCTCGGTTTCGTTGGATACTTATCGCACGTTTCGTAATTTCGCCACGCCCGGGAGAAAAATAAATAAGGACTAAGTTTTATTGAATTGAGTTACCACTTAGTATATATTACGGGCGGGCCGAACCGGCGTGTTCTTAAGATACGTGAAGGCGTGATTACGCCTACGCGGATCTACACGGATTCACGTACCCTAACATCACGTAACCGAATGTCACGTGCGGAACGGACCAGAAAACCGTTGTCGTGATTCACGAAACCGGGCGCACGGCTACGGGTTCACAAATCACGGACACGACCGCGAGCCCTAGTAGGCACTTACTTTGAATACTGTTTTTTTGGAAATTGTGAAATCTTTTTTTTTATAACAGGCGGCAAACGAGCAAACGGATTGCTTGGTGGTAAGCAACTACCGTCACCACAGACCAGTAAACCTAGTAGTAGGTAGTTCTCTGTGACCGTCACCCATGGGCACCCGCAGCACCATGGGAGTCACAAGCGCGTTGTCGGCCTTTAAGGGGGGTTGGAGCTCTGGAAACCTTACAAAGTTAAGCTAAACTAAAAAAATGCACAAATGAATAATAAAATAGAGTGGACGGTAATTCAAAAAATGCTCAACATCTCTAAAAACTTAATTTTACCACGTGGTCGTGAAACGTAGGTATAGTCGCCATCAAATATATCGGTGCAACCAAGGTATTCAAAAATATCGGAACATGCACTCTATGGCCTTGATAATAGAGGCGTTGTTCCAATATTTGTGGCCGCCTCCACAGTTCCGATATAAACAACGTTCGATGATCATTATGACCAATCATTCGATGGTGATTATACTGAAAAAAAAAATGAAAAATTGTTTATTTTCCTTTTTATAATTTACAATGACGTTAGTGGGTAGGACTTCCTTTTAGGTAAAACCCTGTGCTAGTATGCCTCGCTCTTCCATAACTTAAGATTAAAATAAATAAATAAAAAAATAAAAATAAAAAAGCCTTTTATTTCTCGCAATAGTTCAATACATAAGCAGTTTTAATTAAAAATGGATGTCATGCATGTTTTAATTGTAAAATAATCTAAGTTCTACGTAATTAAGTGTAATAGTTTAAAATAAATGCCTGATTCAGTCAAGTTATAGTATGTCAATATTAAATTATAATATGTTAAGTCATTCAGTATTAATTCCTTAAAATTAAAAAATTGTAATATTAAATGTGGTCAATACAAAAAAAATCACGACATCAATTGAAATAAAATGAAATAATAGTAATATAAGAAAAATAATCAATAGTTATATGTCGCGCGAGAACCCCTCTTAGGCGAGGGTAAAGGCCTCCTCCAGTGACGTCCAGTGGTCTCTCTTTTTTGCTATAGTTGTCCATAGTTTGCCAGCCGTATGAGCGATGTCATCTTCCCATCTCGTTCTTGGTTTGCCTCTTTTTCTGGAGCCGAGGGGGCCCGGCCATAAAGTCAGTGCTTTTGTCCAACGGCTGTTACTCATTCGGGCTACGTGGCCGGCCCAACGCCATTTCATTTTTTTTGAGTAAGTTAAAGCGTCTACTACCCCTGATTGCTCTCTTATGGTAGAGTGACGAATCTTTTGAACTCTTCTGATATTGAACATACTTCTTTCCATGCTTCGTTGACAGGAGGTTATCTTATTTTTTACTCGGTTCGTGATGAACTTAAGATTACATGATAGGAAATATTGTTAGAAAAATATTATAGGAGTAAGTACACTTATAAAAACTATCCTACTTATAATATATGCCTTAGTTTAGCGCACTAGCTGGCGTGCTACTTGTGTTTGTTATTATTTGCTTTATTCTATTTTTGTGTGTGTGTTTGTGTGTACTAAAATGTGTCTCCCCTCAATTTTATGATTTATGATTTATGATTTATGATTTACCCTTTGCCTATGAAAAACTGTACTTTTGAATCATGGAGTTGTAACAAAACTACGGAACCCTATTCCATCAATTAAAAATAGCGGGGCTCCGTCGACTCTGGGAAAGATAAGTGCGTTTCGACATATAAAAAATGATATATATTTATAGTTGTATATCGTTTTATTATACATCGCACAAACTATGGTTCGCACAATTGTGCATATCGCACAGGCGTGCATCGCCTAAATTTAATTCGCATAAAGAGTATTTCGCACAAATGAAGTGTCACACAATCGTTTTTCGCAAATCACACTTCGCAAGAGCGGGTGTCGCACATTCGTAGTAATCCCAAACAGAATAGCTGTTTCCATCCAAACGTAGAAACTATCCCCGCGGCTTTAATCCGACATCCTCTAGGATCACAGGAATTATGAGCTAACTTTGTTTTCAACTAAGCTGATTAGTTCACTGTTAGAACATGTATGGACTGGACGACTCGAGTGGCGAAAATATCTCACGGCGAGATAGACTAGCCTTTTTTTAACTATATTATGTTAAGAGGGACGGGTGGGTAGAAAATTCGAGAAATAGGTCCCGGTAGACCTAGCATATGAGCGGTGAAAGAGTTTCTAGTATTTATAAATAAAAATTTCGGGACAATCTTACACAAATCGACCTAGTCCTACGGTAAGCTCAGTAAGGCTTGTGTTGTAGGTACTAGACTTATATATATAATAGATGGATACATATAAATAGTAGGTAGTGACCCTTCCTATGAAGCCGATGGTCCTGTGTTCAAATCCCAGTCAGGGCATTTATTTGTGTGATGAGCACAGATATTTGTTCTTGAGTCATGAGTGTTTTCTATCTATTTAAGTATTTAAATGTATCTATCTATTATATTTATCGTCTAGTACCTACAACACAAGCCTTACTGAGCTTACCGTAGGACTAGGTCGATTTGTGTAAGATTGTCCCGAAATATTTATTTATTTATAAATACTAGATACACTTTCGCCGCTCTTATGCTAGGTCTACTGGGGCCACGTGCAGACGGATTGCCTGATGGTAAGCAATTACCGTCGCCCATGGGCACCCGCAACACCAGGGGAGTCGCAAGCGCGTTGCCGGCCTTTAAGGGGGGTTGGAGCTCTGGGAACCTTACTCACCATCAGGAACACAATATTTCTCGAACACTTGTATATTGTAATACAAGCGGAAGTCTCTTTCTAACAACAGGTGTTAAAAAGTGACTTCCCCTGTACAAGTTACATGTGTTCAAGTGTTCCTGATGTTTTTAAAAGTGTAAAGTTTATTACCCAAATATGCAATAGGGATGGACTTTAAACTAAGTGATCTTTTCTAACGAGGCCATTAATTTTTCAACTCGCTAGCTCGGTAAGTCCGTTTTTATTCTTTAAAAACAGACAGCAAAGCTACATTTTATTCATAAGGGAGGAATGTTTATTTCCGTTAGCAGGGTCGTATGTTTTTTTTTGTGACAAAGGTGGCAAACGACCAGACGTATTGCTTGATGGTAAACAATTACCGTCGCCAGCGACACCAGGTGAGTCACAAGCGCGTTGCCGACCTTTAAGGGGGGTTGGAGCTCTGGGAACCTTACCACCAGGAACACAACACTACATACCTGAAAGGTAGCAGTGCTATTATGGCTGTGGTCTTCTGTAAGGAGGAGGTACTTCCCCAGTCGGGCTTCTCCAGACTCGAGCGTGATGGTACTTCGCTGTGCCCTACCTCTCATAATCATGTAATTTTTAAATGATAATTGTGAATGATATATTATGGATATTAATAATTTGGAGTAAATTTTAATGAAAAAACTTTGTAATTCACTCGGCTGCAAAGTTTGTTTCCCACTCGTGTCTTGAAACTCAAACAAAAATCTGCCAGACTAACCCTACCGACAAGAAACAGTTTTTTTCAAAAAAGTAATACATCACATCTTAAAAAACATAAATAACATAATACATAATTACACGTCACCCACAGTCTTAATCCGAGACCACGAGGACAACGTCGTCTTCGAAACGTCGGAGGTAAAAATTTTAAAGTTAATATACGCGGTTAAGTCCCGTTCATGTTTAATAATGTGTACAAACCGTGAAAGTTTAAATCAGTATTTTACATGTCACCCATCATGACATGACGTATACGACGAGGGATAAATAGAAAAAAAATTGACAAGTCTCAGCGGCACTCGTATAGCACAATTGGTAGTGCACTGGGCTAGTGATCCAGTGGTTCGAGTCCCGCTGCGAGCCACTTTTTTTCCATTTTTCTTTCGATTTAAATATCGAAGATATTCGCTTGCAGACGTCTCTGCACAATAAAAAATCACATGATATTTTCGCCAGGCTCAACCGGAAAATCAAAATATGTATAAACAAATAATTCATGAAATAGACATGCTTTGATATGCATTCTGAACGTACTCGGTCGGTGGGAGTTGTGGCATGGGGCCCGCTGTCAAAAGTGTTGCCTCTAATATCACACGTCAGATTGTGCGGGATGCTTCGTATCCTTCAGTTTTAATCCTTCAAAACAATATTTAACTGTACAGAATACGATGCCTGTCGGCTTAAATAATTACCCTACAGTTCTACAGTTTGGACGCATAAAGAAAATGCAATGTGTCGCTTAACTTCAAACTCGGGTAAATCCATTCTGCTTTAAGGTTGATTATCTAAAAAAAAATATAATAATCTTAATGCTTATCAACCTGCAAGCAAAATGGATTAACCTGAGTTTGAAGTTAAGCGACACATATTATGTTGTTTCAGTTTTGTCTGTCATAAAAATTGACAGCGGCAGCATGAAATAGCATTCTGGCCAAATACCGGATGTGGCCTGTAATAGGAGCTTTAACTTTAGGCACCGTTTCTACACCAAAAACGTAGCAACATTTGTTCTACGACTTTTGAAAATAACTTATAGTTTACTAAATATTAATAAAAAAAGATTTTCCAAGCAAGCAATGTATTGCAAAAACTTTGAAGTTTGTAGGCTGACAGTAAACGTCAACTAGACTATTGGATGCTGTTCATTGAAAATACTATTTACTTTGTTCGAAAAAATCATAAGTAATATATTACCCAATTATTTAAAGTTGTAGAACAAATGTTGTTACGTTCGTGGTGTAGAAGCTATCCCTAAATTTTTTGCTCCTATTACAGGCCGCACCCGGTATATCGTTGGGGGCTTCCGGTAGAATCGCAAAATGGTGAAGTCTTGAGAATATAATGCGTGAAATCAAAATGGTGATACAGAGTTATATTTTCTGAATCTATTCATGATGATGATCAACTTTCACTATGGGGTCAAAAAAAGATATGGGGTAAAAAAGAAACCTTCCTATACTAACTGCTAGGTAGCTGTAGTTGTTAGTATGGATAGCAGTGGCGGCCCGTATATACAAGCCGATTCCCACCGGCTTGACTAACTTTACTGCAGTTCGACGGTTTTCCTTGGGCTCAAGAAGAAAAGGCTAAGACATATCGGCTCCGTCTTGCCTAAGAAAAAAAATGTCGCGCCGACATATGATTGACGATTGATGGATAGGTATTTTATTTAACAGATTTTTCAGGTATGGCTGGCTCCTTAGTAATCATGAATAGATGCAAAAAAATATGTTCATTTTGAGTAAACCTGGTATTTTATGTTTTTTTGTCCATTAACATAGTTTAGTGTGTAATATTGATAGTTTATTATACAGTGATCTAACGTAAAATTGTGCAGCTAATGAAGAATTGATCACAAAACGCGTTTCATCACTATTTTGGTCATCACCCGCAGTCCCGGGGTCGCGGCCGCCTCTTAGCTTTCTGTAAAGTTCAGCTACCACTTTACAAAACGCAAGGCCTATTACCGAACAACGTCATGCTCTAACAGCAAACTTGATATGTTATTTTACTTATTTGTTTTTTTACTCGACATTGGCGAAATCAGCATTTCGATTGATATATAGATGGGAGCCAAGAAGAGGATATATATCGTAAAGGTGCGAACACACCGCTGTTTAAGTAACGCTCACGGCGACGGTACGGAATCGCAGCGATGCATCGTATCCGCGCCGTTTTTAGCACACGCTCCACACCGCTGTTCAAAATACGCAGACGGTACGGAATCGCAGTGACGTGTTCAAACTCAAACTCAAACGTTTATTCAGTAAGTAGGCCACAAGGGCACTTTTACACGTCGAGTATACAAAAGTAAAAGAGAAAAATAAAAACTACACCGGTTCTAACCCTACACCTCTGACCCGAGAAGTATTTTGACTTTTATGACCGGCAAGAAACTCGGCGGGACTTATTTTTTCAAAACAGTAGGTATACAAAAAAATCTTAAACATACATGCGTAATTCTGTAAGAAAACATATCAAACAATTTCAGTAATTAAATACCACAAAAAAAAAAATATAGAAATGAAAATTACCTACAAGTCCAAATATGACTGCTTAGAATTAAATTAACATGACGTTTGGTATGCTTTCTTATCTGAACTGTGTCCTACACTCTTACCATCTCACTCTCATATCGAAAACCTCAATGTCACAACTCATCATAAGGGTACTATAAGCTAGTTGGTTGCGATTGAGGCTCCAGGTTCAAATCCTGCCTAGGGCATCTGTTTATTTAACTGACATGCTTGTACGGCTGACTGCCAACCGCCTCTAAATTCCTAGTTCAATATCGTGCCGCCTGCAGCTCCATGACGCATTCGAATTAAAAAGTTCCGAAAAGGATCTTGAGTCTAGAGAAGCCCAACTGGGGAAGTACCTCCTCCTTACAGAAGACCACAGCCATAATAGCACTGCTACCTTTCAGGTATTTAGTGTTGTGTTCCTGGTGGTGAGTAAGGTTCCCAGAGCTCCAACCCCCCTTAAAGGCCGGCAACGCGCTTGTGACTCTCCTGGTGTTGCGGGTGCCCATGGACGACGGTAATTGCTAACCAATAAAAAAAACCGCTGAATTGGGATGCAATATGGTAAGGAGAGAGTTTGAGCTACGAAGTCGCGAGGAAAAGCTAGTAAGTATTATATATATCATTGGTTGAGCCACAACACAAGCCTTCTTGAGCTTACCGTGGGGCTCAGACAATTTGTGTAAGAATGTCCTGTAATATTTATTTATTTACTAACATTTTCTAGTATACATTAAATATGGCAAATCAAGTTCCATTGCCAGAGATCGGTAAACCGCCCCAGGTAGCCGCAGGCGGGCTATTACCCGCATTGCACTTGCAGGTGCATTTTACAACACAATCCAAGGAACAAAACATCTTAAAACGAATTATAAATAAAATAAATAAATATATAAATATTTCGGGACAATCTTACACAAATCGACCTAGTCCTACGGTAAGCTCAGTAAGGCTTGTGTTGCAGGTACTAGACGAAGATATATATAATAGATAGATACATCTAAATACTTAAATAGATAGAAAACACCCATGACTCAGGAACAAATATCTGTGCTTATCACACAAACAAATGCCCTGACTGGGATTCGAACCCAGGATCATCGGCTTCATAGGCAGGGTCACTACCCACTAGGCCTAGACCGGTCGTAATTATATGAAGCACTTTAGGTAAGAAAGCATATCAAAGTATGTCTATTTTGTGTCAAATTTTGTTTATACATTATTATTTTTACTTTTATATTTTATAATTTTCAGTTATATCTTGTAATAAACTGTTTGATATGTTTTCTATCGGACTACGCATAATTATGTACCTACTTTAAGATTTCATGTATCACTGTTTTGAAAAAATAAATCCCGCGGTGGGGCTTATTTTTTCAGTGATAGGGACTCCCGCCGTAGTTTTTTGCCTTGTATCTTCTCGGGTCAGAGGTGTAGGGTTCGAACCAGTGTAATAATTTTTAATGTAGTGCAAATGCATGTAACGTGCCTAAATTGAAAAATAAAGATCTTTTATCTTTTTTATCTTTTACTAGCTTATACCCGCGGCTTCGCACGCGCAGAAAAATACCTGTAAATAAGTATAATTTTCTCCTATCAGGCTCGAAAGCACTCATGATTCTGAGCACAAATAAATCCAAATAAAAAAAAAAAATTAGTATACAACTTTAAATAAAATGGCGCAGTTACGAAAGCGTTTGCCATCTGACCTTCCAACCCAGAGGGTAAACTCGGCCTGAGATTAGTCCGGTTTCCTCACGATGTTTTCCTTCACCGAAAAGCGACTGGTAAATACCAAATAATATTTCGTACAAAATTTCCGAAAAACTCATTGGTACCGGGGTTTGAACCTGCGGCCTCCGGATTGCAAGTCGCACGCTCTCACCGCTAGGCCACCAGCGCTCCCGCTCAGCGGTCTTACTTATGTTTCTGATGACGTATTAGTTAATTAGCTTTGCAAAACTCATTAGCATCGACCCTATTGTTTTAATTATCGTCGTAATCTCTTAATTACGTTAGGGTTGCCCCTTTATAATTACAGCACCTTTTTACACCTACTGAAAGTAGGTATGGTGAAACCTATAGGAGTTAAAAAGTTATTCAATATGGGATGAAATCATCTCTGGATTCCGAAAATTAAAAACGAAGATTTTTCAAAAAAATACAAAAGTTTTTGAACAAAGATTGTTTAGTTAAAGTAATGGTGGATACAAATATAAATGTCGGAATATCTCATGAATTAAAATGGCAGCTTTATTCTCGTTTATTTGTTATGTTTAGCCGTGTGATGCCGGCCGACTAGAATAGCACCACCCCATCTCATGCCGCGGGTGTCGTAAGAGGCGAGAAAGGGAAAAATCCGACGGACGGGCAGCAGCGTCCGTCTAAACCCAATCTACAGCTACTGCGGTCGCTAACCCGCCTGCCAAGCGTGGCGACTATGGCAACTACCCCCATGATGATACAAGTCATTTGTGGGAGGCCTATGTCCAGCAGTGGACTGCATACGGCTGAAATGTATGTATGTATTTGTTATGTTTATGTGAAAGCGGCGAGTCGAACGGCTCGTCGATACTCTTGCAACTTGAAAATGGAGTCCTATTTTCTCCAACATGTCGCGTGAGTGACTGAATAAACGTCAGTAAACCCGTCATTTTTATTTATTAAAATATTACAATGACTCATGAATGATTCAAACTCAAACGTTTATTCAGTAGGCAGGGCACACTTACCGAGGTTTATTCGAGTTGCCTTTAGATATATCGGAGCTTTGGTCACAAATATCTGAACAACGCCTCTATTATCAAGGCGATATGCATGTTCAGATATTTGTAGCCACCTCCACAGCTCCGATATACCTGATGGTGACTGTTCACACAGTAACACCCTTAGCTGTATATCGGTGGACCTTTTGCCTTATGTAATAAGGTCCACGTTTTTCAACGTTTTTTTTGAAGTTATTTTTTTACACATGTTTGGCAACCCTAGCTAATCTGTTAATCCGTGAAAATTACGTCGGAGCCCAACGTGAATAAGTACTTATATATATCAGCAGAATACAACTTTGCCACATAACCTCCTTTTGTACAAAAATTGTGAATCCGGGATAAAAAAAAAAAATGACATACGCGGCAAACGAGCAGACGGATTACCTGGCGGTAAGCAATTACCGTCGCCCATGGCAACACCAGGGGAGTCATAAGCGCGTTGCCGGCCTTTAAGGAGGGTTGGAGCTCTGGGAACCTTACTCACCATCAGGAACACAAAACTACATACCTGAAAGGTAGGAGTGCTATTATGGCTGTGGTCTTCTGTAAGGAGGAGGTACTTCCCCAGTTGGGCTGCCCCAGATTCAAGCGTGATGGTCATCGCTGTGCTCTACCTCTCATTGTTGGACGTAGTTTAAGGACATACCCGGGTCCGGGTCCGGGTTGAGATCATGAGATTTATGAGCAAGATTTCAATTGTTATCCAACGATATCTTCTATCTTCTATATTAATTATTCCGTCGAGGGGTACGGTAGCCCTGAATGAAATTCTGCTGAAATAAAAGAGCGTAAAAAAATAAAAGTTTTTAATGAAGACATATATCGGCCAAATACGTATTGTCGCATATTTTGCGTTTAAATACATGTGTTAATTTAATGACATATTCGGTCCGCCATATTTAATTTATTGATTGACAACTTGACAGTGACGGGTGCGCGGGGTGCATTCAGAAAGTTTAGTTTGAAACGACCGGTTGGCCCGTGGATGTTTATTGCCCTAGCGAAGCGGGTATCTGGTATATTATCATTTACATTTTTTTAGTTTGTAAATGATAAACTCTATTAAACTTGAGTAGTCAAGTTTATTTAGTCAGTAGCGCGACATTATACGATTTTAAGCTAACCCGTTAATCCCGTTTTAAGTCACTCCGGCCGTTTTGGCAACCAAGTTTCGCAACCAGTTGTCGAAAAAGAATCAATAATCTTGTTACGTGACTAGTTGCTTAAAAAGAAATTATATTCCTGTTTCACATCTAGTTGCCAAAGAAGAATAGGTCTGGGATACTTAACCTTTAGGTGCTTGATTTAATATTTTTATTAAGAATAAATATATGTAATGGCTAAACACATTTAAAATACGAGAAAAATAAATTAAATAATCCTAGCTCGTTATTTCATAATATTTGCCGTGTGATGCCGGCTGACTAGAATAGCACCACCCCAACTCCTCCCGCGGGTGTCGTAACAGGCGACAAAGGGAAAACAAAAACTGTCGGATGGGTCGCATCGTTCGTCGTAACCCAATCTAGATCTATGCGGTCGCTAACCCGCCTGCCAAACGTGGCGACTATGGCAACTACCCCCAAGATGATACAATTCATATTTGTGGGAGGCCTATGTCCAGCAGTGGACTGCATACGGCTGAAATGTAACATATGTAAATGTAATGTATTTCATAATTCATTCGCCAAGCATCTAAAGGACTCGACAAATGACCGAAGAGCTGGCAGCTTCCTCGCCCAACGAATACGTTTAGCTATACAGCGGGGAAATGCTGCCAGCATCCTTGGCACTATGCCGAAGGGGCCCAATTTTTCAAATTTATTTTGGTTTTATATAGGTTTAATTTTTGTTTAGTTTCAATTTAATTATAATTATAGTAGTTAGTTTTAGATATTATAATAAATTTAAAATTCATAATATATATATACACCGTGGGCTGTTTAAATCCGATCGATTTTAACCATAGCTTCCTAAGTTTAAATGAAGTAAAAAAGTGGTACAACATGTAGTCCAAAAACGCATATTTTTTTAGATAATCGCGATTTTAAGAATTTACCAAGTTGAAAAATCTCAAGTGTGACACACCCTAAGAATGTAAAGTAACTTAAAACGTTTCTGCGCAGAAACACTAAAAACTCTGTTCACACCAATGACGCGTCCGTTGCTATGGTTAAATTACAACAAAGCTCGGTTAGCCAATGACCGATCCCGCGAGGTGCACGGACGCTGACGTTGCCATGGTTAAATTACAACAAAGCTCGGTTAGCCAATGACCGATCCTGCGAGTTGCACGGACGCTGACGTTGCTATGGTTACATTATAACAAAGGATGATTAACCAATGACCGATCACGGTTTTACCGAAAACTGATGTTGCTATGGTTACCTTATAACAGTCCCGTCTTAGGTAGGAACATTAGATCCTGTCATCAATGTCAAACTGTCAGAATTTTCGTGGCTAAAGCCCTGAGATCTGTAGAAATGGCGGACTGACCGATAAAAGCCGATTAGTATTACACGACTGTACCTACATACTTGAAATTAGTTGTCATAAAGTAGCAAACAATCCATGACACATACTCACTTTTCACTGACAGTGCATCGTGTTGTGTCGGAGTGATTCGTTAAGTGTTTGCTTACTTACTCTGTTTCTCTATCAGGAATTGGATTTTCTTATTCACACTCTGACCTAAAGATTTATTCACAATGAAGTGCTAAGCTTAATTTATTTATTTTGTTTGAAAAATAAAAAAATAAAAACTGCGTAATTAGGCCTATGTTCATATAACATTATTTAATTGTAATATCGTCAGAAATATGTGGTTGGAATCGGTCGTGTTTAAATAGCCCACCCTGTATATACAATTATATCCCTTCGACCGCGTACGTAACCGACCAAATATTATAACGACCAGTTTTATAAAATACATATAGACCAATGATTAAATTGTCCCACGATACAAATGTCAAAATGATAAAATTGGAATAAGTACCTGGTTGCGAAACTCAAGTAATATAAACGCTAGTTGTGGAATAGGAATATTATTTATTTTTAGGCAACAAGTTGCGTAACAAGAATGTTAATTCTTTTTTGACAACTGGTTGCGAAACTTGGTTGCCAAAACGGCCGGAGGGTTACTTAGTTGTGATGTGACGGGATAGTTACCATGTATATTATTATGAATTATGAATGAGTTTCCGATATTTCGGCACTGTTGCAAGCGCCATCCTCACGGAATAACTGATCCATTTTCAAGCACTAAGAGTACGCGACAGGCCGGTGACGCAAGCGGCGATGCGAACGGACACTCAGCACACTGATTGAGGAACGTACATACTAACATACTCACAAACATTCACGTATAAAATTAGCAAGGATCGGACAAACGCCCGTCATTTTGAAAATATAACCCTGTTCCGTACAGCAGAGACTTCCTTATGTTAATAAAAAATAGTATTTTATACATTTATTGGACCGTAATTTATATCCAGTGACAAATTAATTTATGATTCACATTCCGAAATTTACTTTCGCCAATAAATGTATAAAATACTATTTTTTATTATCATAATGAAGTCTCTGCTGTACGGAACAGGGTTGTATTTTCGAAATGACGGGCGTTTGTCCGATCCTTGAAAATTAGTAATATACATCAAAACCTGACCTGTTTGAAAGACGCCCACTACTGGTTCACACATCAATGGTTCATGCCAACAATGACAGTACAAGGTAATAGGAAAATAAGGTGACATGGGGGAGGGGTTCAAAATTTTCTTGCGATGTAGGACCTATACATATAATATATAATATATGTTAGAACTAGGGCCCGGAATTTTGCGTGCGCTTTTGGAAAAGTCTAAGGGAGAGAACACTAACGTTTATCGATGTATCGATAAACCGAGTTTTTTATTCGCGTATTTTTTAAATAATAACTTTCCGATGATATATTCTATTAATTCATTCATTTAATAATATGACGTATAAAATATAAATTAGTCATCAAACAGTGTCAATACATGTATATTACATAGGTATCTTATCTACAAAGAGTTGATAACCCGAGTCGTTTTTGATTGCAAGAATGCAAGTATTATTTAATTAAAAATGAATTACAATGACTCTTTCTGAGGTTTGAGTACACGACCGATTTATCGATATATATTGATAAAAGTTAGTGTTCTCTCCCTTAGACTTTTCCAAAATCGCACGCAAAATTCCGGGCCCTAATAATGTAATAATATGTGAACGGCCTCCAATGGCTTTCCCCCAAAAAATTACTCCTTTCAAAATCTTCTAAATTGACTTATAATTCAACTCAACTGAATTCAATATAATTAATAAAATAAGAATTTATTCCAAAGGAATCCAGTCTGCGTCGGGTTGAATACAAAATGACAAAAACACCTCCATGAAACTGATAAGTCATTAGTACATCTAAATTCCACGTGACTTATGTCCTTTTTATTTCGTTGAGATTCGATGAATATTTAAATTCTGCGCCATGATGAATCTCTTTGCGTTCCATTATTTTAAACCTAACCGTCAGAAAATAACGGCTGTTGCCAACGACTTCAGGCATATGGACTGTGAAGTGGCCTTTTGGAATAATTGTGGCAATATCTATGAAAAGGGACCTTCTTGTCGATGGCGCTTACGTCGAACCGAACTGGATTTGTACTGCGTTATTAACAAAAGCATAAGCGCCATCGACAATAAGGTCCCTTTTCATTCATAATGACACAATTAATAGTATGAGCAGTTTCAGACTAGTTTTATCTGCGCGTATGAGCTCGTTTTATAAAGCGCGTGCACGCGCGCACAGATATGCGGATATGTTTTCTTAATTGGAATTGGATTAATGGAGCGGTTTCTTTAGTAACCGCTCCATTTCATGTTTCGAGCAAACCCGCAGGAATAAGCGCGTACACGCGTGGTCGATTTAATGTAGCGCGTATGCCAAAAACGAGCGTTACGCGCAGAAAAAAACGCTAGTTTGAAACCGCCCTAAAGATGAGAAACTTAACTGAAGGACCATGTCTATGTAGTAGTGCGGATAATTAATATATACGTGAAAATTTCACTACTTCACCCGTTACTACTACATAGGCCTGGTGCTTTAGCTAAGTTTTTAAGCTATAGGTACTACCGTACAAAATAACTAACCGGAACAGAAGTCGGATTTCAAATATGTCTGATTCAGAAGTTGGCACATTAAAAATGTGACTACACCAGTCACACTTACTCATATTCATACTAAACACTCATTTGGGTGAATACGAATCTGGCTCGCTCCGCCCAAATCATTTTTATGATAATAGTCAAGTCTAAGATATATATGCGGTCTAAGTGCCATAATTTGTTTACCTGTACATCTTGGATAGACTTAGTGAAACGCCGAGTACGTAAGTTCGAAATACCTCACTTGATACATATTTTGGCACTTCGTTTGACTCGATATCTTTGACCTTGCCCTAGATACTTTCATAAAACTTATTTTTGAATTGCAAGTCCATACCGACAGCTTCTAAAACAAATGCCGGCCAATTATACCGAACACTTTGTTCCAATTACGAAATTCGGTTCCTTTTTCAAATCAAATCCAAGTTTGAATGTTTGATTAGCTGCATTCATTAAATTGAGTTGGAAGATTCAAAGTCCTTAAAGTATTTCACTTTGAAATTATTACTCGTGGATTTTGAAATTCAGAAAGTGAATTGAATGAAGTCTTAGAGGTTAGCATTGTTCGTTAATCTCTTCAGTAGGTAAACCCTTTAACGCTAAGAATCCATAATATTATAAATGCGAAAGTAATTCTCTCTGTCTGTCTGTTACCTCTTCACGCTGAACCAATTGGGTTGAAACTTGTTTTTTTTTTTATGACATAGGCGGCAAACGAGCAGACGGATTGCCTGGTGGTAAGCAACTACCGTCGCCCATGGGCACCCGCAACACCAGGGGAGTCACAAGCGCGGTCTTTAAGGGGGTTTGGAGCTCTGGGAACCTTACTCGCCATCAGGAACACAACACTGCATACCTGAAAGGTAGCAGTGCTATTATGGTTGTGGTCTTCTGTAAGGAGGAGGTACTTCCCCAGTTGGGCTGCCCCAGATTCAAGCGTGACGGTCATCGCTGTGCCCTTCCTCTCATTGTTGGACGTAGTTTAAGGACATACCCGGGTCCTATGAAGTCCATGGCTGGCCGATGAAGTCGCGAGGAAAAGCTAGTTTTTAAACTTACACTACTATTTGTTGAGTATCGCGTTCGTCGCGACATGTTTCACGTCGTAACGCGGAGCATAATCATGAGATGACCTTGTTATGGCGCAAAACGCGTCGAGAAATCTTCTTCTTCTAAAACGTGAATTACCCGTTTCAAAACAATTAATTATAGCCTTTTTTTTAACTGACCAGCGTTTGCTATAATACGATGCTTCGTTGAAAAATGCCTTGTAGCTTTTGATTCTCTTGCGACTGTCGAATATATTATGATAACACCCATGACTCAGGAAAAAATATCTGTGCTAATCACACAAATAAATGCCCTTGCTGGTATTTGAACGCAGGATCATGGGCTTCAGAGGCTACTACCCACTAGGCCGAACCTGTCGTTAAAAAAATCGTAATTAAAAATTAAATATTTGTAATAAAACAAATCACAATTTTAAATTATTATTTATTTAAATAATACAACTTACTATACATATTATATTTATATTAATAACTTCAACACCCAAAGCTTTCATAAAATTAGCGCCTAAAGCTTTGTACACCAGTAAATATCAGAGAAAACTGAAAAAAAAACAATTGATTAAAAAAAAAAAGTTTGTATTCAAATTCGTTAAGTCAAGAAAAAAAAAGTTGTCAGTCTCAGAGGATATCAATAGCCTGATGATGATGATGAATATTTTGTGATGGTGATAAAAATTAACATCATATTAAGATGACCCCTCTCCCACGGGTATCGTAAGAGGTGATGAAGAGAAAAAACCAGCGGACGGGCGTCCCTCGAAACAGAATCAACAGCTTCTGCGGCCGCCAAACCGCCTGCCAAGCGTGGCGTGTTTGGTAACTCCCCAAGATACAAGTCATATTTGGGGACGCCTATTTGCAGCAGCGGGCGACTGACGACTAGAATGATGATGATGACGAGTACTTACTACTTCTAAAGTCGAAGCAACAATTATTGTTAATACAGTATGTATCAATACGAAAGGTAAAACATAAAAAAAAAAATTGAAAAAATATAAGTGGTAGAGTATTAATATTATTATATCTAATATTGGTAGATGTCGCCAACTTGCAAGTAAAAAAAAATTTTAATATTAAAAATTCTTTTTTTTTACTTACATATAAAATTTCACGGTAATTTTTTTTTTGTTAAAAGTCCGTAATTATTTGCATAATACATAAACATTTTGTAAAAATCGTGCTACTAGTTTAGTAGATAAAAAATAAAAACGATTTTTCTTTTTTTTATTTATCTCAAAAACCACTACGATTTTGGTGCTGATATTTGGTGAAATTACAACGTATATAAAGATAATTACCAGAGCAAAAAAAACCATTTTCACGCCAAAGGCAGTTTCGCCTACCAAACACAGCCGTGTTAGTATAGACATACTCTTTAATTTGACGATTGGTCTGGCCTAGTGACCAAGTCGCGAGGAAAATCTAGTTCAATATATTTTTCATCACACTTGCTCGTCAATGGCGTTGTTACTTGCGAGAGTACAGAGCAGTTATAGCCGATTTAGCTCACACGGGCTGTTAAGTTTAGTTTTAAAAATATACAGAACCTATACTTCACTTGGACTGAGGATGTTTCTAAACAGCCAAGGTGTATTTCATATCTTTAAAAGTTTGCTACAACCAACTTTTAATATGTATAAAACATATCTTTATATTAAATATGAGTGCAATTTAATGTTTAGTATTTATTAAAAATAGTTGTTTTCTATTTGATTTTGATAATTGATACTATTTGGCAGGATGATCTATCAACTTCGAAAACAAAACGCAGTTGTTAACATTATCTGTGGAAGACATTGAAAAAAGTTGACATTGTTGACAATCTTTTATAGTGGATGCGGTCTGATAGGTAAAACTACACTACACTAGTAACTAATATTTTACCAACGAATTTATTTTATTTCCTCGCAAATGTGATGAAAAACATTGTATGTACCACGGGTGGTAAGTGTATAACAAACTTGAGTCATTAGATATAGACGGATATAGACTCGCGTTTACTATACCTTACTTACCATCCTCGTTGCACAATGTACTATTATCTAAGTACATGTCATAAGTGCTCTAAAATGCGTCCAGAAACCGTAGGCAATGACCGGCATTACCAACCATAAGTTAGGTAATGTTAACATTACCTACTGAAATCAGTAGGTTATGAATTTAAATTTGGAACAGCTGTCAAATTCAAGTGGGGTGTCTAATCTAGTATCTATAGATATTAAAACAGCCATTGATACGAAACACCAATTCGTTATGTTTTTTTTTAATATAAATCGAACGACATTTGAACTCCAGTGACAGTAGAATAGGGAGTTCATTCGCTTGTCTATGGTTGATAAAAGAATTTACTGTGATACGAAATAAGCAACGCCGCCGTTCCAAGCTGTCATTTGTTTTGTTCGTTGACTTTTTAATGTTTACAAGTAACCCTAGTAATAAGTCATTTCTCTACGGTTTCTGAACCCATCTTAAAACACTTAATGATATGAGCGTAGATAAAGTAGTGTATGTAACTATACATAATTAGGCAATACAACAATCGTGTGATATTATTATGAAATTCGCCTTCGGCTCGTTTCATAAACCCACACTCTTGTTGTAATGCCCTTCATTATGCACAGATACATAAACTACTATTGAAAAAGAAATAAACAATTCACACTACTCTACAAAAACCAATTTGTTTTAACAGCGCCATTTCTCACAAACGGAAAATATATTGGCAAAAGGGAACGGCGTCAAAAACTTAAATTGCATGTTTTTCCGAGCGATGATTGATGCAGGCGGCCATTTTGTTATTCGATTGAGCTGTCAGAGTCACGTTCATCAACTCTTTGCGGGAACACATAAATATATCCAAAAACCTTATGTCGTATGGAGAATGTGCCTTACATTCTTAGCCAAATTGAGCGCCCATTCTTTTTAAATAAAAAAACGATTTTTTTTTATGACAAAGGTGGCAAACGTGCAGACGGATTGGTTGGTAAGCAAGGGAGTTACAAGCGAGGAACTCGCTTGTAACCTTTAGGGGGGGTTGGAGCTCTGGGAACCAGCGAGGTTGAGATCATGACCATCAGGAACACAACACTACATACCTGAAAGGTAGCAGTGCT
The DNA here is from genome assembly GCA_022674325.2 of Grapholita molesta. Lineage (NCBI taxonomy): Eukaryota > Metazoa > Arthropoda > Insecta > Lepidoptera > Tortricidae > Grapholita > Grapholita molesta. The sequence continues at coordinate 396,843 of CP053141.2, read as the reverse complement.
ATTTTGGCTGTAGAGGTACTTCCCCAGTTGAGCTTCTCCAGACTCAAGCGCGATGGTACTTCGCTGTGCCCTACCTTTCATTGTTGGATGTAGTTTAAGGACATACCCGAGTACCAAACAGTGTTTTAGTGTAGTATAGGTGAAGAACTTAGCTAAAGCACCTGTCCTCTATGTAGTAGTAACGTGTGTACACGCATGTCGGCGTTCTATATTCAAAGGTTGACGTAACTCTCTGCACAACTACATAGACATGTTCCTTCAGTTAAGTTCGCCTAAAACGCTATTAAAATAGCCCCGTTTTTCGCCTCATAATTCATTTCTACAAGCATTCTCCAATAGGCTTAATATTTTTGTTCATATTTCGTGTTTACGTCAAAATGACATAGCTAGTGGAAAAAATAAAACTACACAAAACAAGATTAAATTGAGTGTCGTCTATCAAGTTTAGGCTGTTGTTTTGAGCGTCGAACGGGTGAAAATAACATGTCAACCAAAATCAGATTACAAATAAATAAATTATTGCGGGACAATCTTACACAAATCGTTCTAGTCCCACGGTAAGCTCAGTAAGGCTTGTATTGTAGGTACAGTCAGCAGCAGAAGTAGCTAAGCATTTGAGGTGTTCAAAATGAGGTCAACTCGTCTCTATTGTCAAGACAGAGAATAAGAGCGCGTGTAGGTCATTTTGAACACTTCAAACACTTAGCAACTTTTGCTGTTGACTGTACTAGACGACGATATATATAATAAATACATACATTTCAGCCGTATGGACTGCATACGACTGGATATAGGCCTCCCACAAATATGACTTGTATCATCTCGTGGGGGGTAGTTGCCATAGTCGCCACGCTTGACAGGCGGGTTGGCGACCGCAGTAGCTGTAGATTCGGTTTCGACGGACGCTGCTGCCCGTCCGTAGAATGTTTCCCTTTGTCGCCACTTACGACAACCGCGGGAGGAGATGGGGTGGTCCAATTCTAGTCAGCCGGCATCACACGGCACAGTATATAATAGATAGATACATATAAATACTTAAATACATAGAAAACACCCATGAGTCGGGAACGAATATCTGTGCTCATCACACAAATAAATTCCCTTAGTGAGATTTGAACCCAGGACTATCGGCTTCATAGGCAGGGTCACTACATCATCATCATCATGTCAGCCGAAAGACGTCCACTGCTGGACATAGGCCTCCCCCAGAACGACCCAAGAAGACCGATCCTGCGCCTTCCCCATCCAGCGGTATCCCGCGACTCTAACTAGGTCGTCGGTCCACCTTGTGGGAGGCCTACCTACGCTGCGTCTTCCAGTTCGTGGTCGCCACTCCAGAACCTTTCCGCCCCAACGGCCATCTGTTCTGCGCGCAATGTGCCCCGCCCACTGCAACTTAAGTTTGGGGATCCGGAGGGCTATATCGGTAACTTTGGTTCTACATACCTTGGTTACTACATACTAGGCCATATTTTTATGCAGTTTAGGGATAGTACCCATACATACCACATTTTTGAAATACAGCTTTTCCTTAGGGACTCCACATGAAGTTTTTTTCTTAGACTCATCCGACTTCGCACGAAAACTTGCTCGAGGGGACTGATGACAAAATATTTAAATTATAGGGTTAATAAAAAAAATAAAAAAAATTGGGACAGTCTTACACAAATCGACCTAGTCCTACGGTACCTGTGCAGTGACAAGAATTCTAACCGGGCACTGCAAGTTGAACAATAGTTATTTGTGCAACAAGAGAGGAAAGTTGTTTTTTCTTGCGAGTGTTTATTTTGAGTCCCGAGTAAGCGAAAGATTCTATAATTGAATTCTAGTGTTAGAATCTTGAGCGTAGCGAGGCACTCAAAAACACGAGATGTAAAATAACTTTACTCTCGTGTGCCACATACAACTTTTCACCTCAGTAGTGAGAACATATTAAAGGTTAAATAAGTTGCCAAAAATGTCATTTATAGTACAAGCTTTTATTGCCGACTGTACTTTTTTCACAATCGTCATCTACTCTTCGAAAGGATTCTAATTAGCCTAAAACACCAAGGGTTTATCTTGTGTATTTTAGGAGTTATTTTTGCTACCTTCTGGCTCCAGCATCAGATCAGATCAGTGGTACCATAATATTGCATTGTCACCGAACTTACACAAGTGTGCTAAATTTCAACTCAATCGGTTAAAAATGTCTGCTTCAAAATTGAGTTGCAAGACTCCATCCGGATAAATATACAAATACATACATCAAGTTAAATAAAATGTTGTAAAAAAATTAACATCAAGTTAACCACATTTATTTAAGTGTTTTATCTGCAACTGCGCTGGCTTCATTACTTAATATTTTGTTTAAATATTTTTCATTTTAAGATATGTACATTTCAAAGTTATAATATTTGATTATTTTGTGAGGGGCCGAAAGTGTAAAAACCAAGTAGTGTTTAGGAAGTCCATTATGTCCTATTATAATAGATAGATACATATAAATACATAGACAACAACTATGACTTAGGAACAAATATCTGTGTTCATCACACAAATAAATGGCCTGACTGGGATTCGAACCTAGGACCACCGGCTTCATAGGCAGGGTCATTACCTACTAGGCCAGACCGGTCGTTAATTTAAAAGCTACTTTGTCTCACTCCCTGGAGTGACGAAAGTATCAACTTTCCTCACTCCCTGAAAGTGAGGAAAGTCGCACTTTCCTCACTCCCTGGAGTGAGGAAAGTAGACATGTTCGAGCTGCTGAGGTGAAAACATTTGTTTCTAATGGGTAAGAAACAAGACGCAACATGCAGGTTCTGCCAGGAATCAGAGGAAACTGCAATGCACATCCTCTGCTCCTGCGGGCCACTAATGCATAAAAGAAGTATCCACCTAGGCAGGTACTGAAACCTTATGAGGTACACGACATTACAGCCCAAAGAATCTGGAGCTTTCTGGACTCAACGGGAATCAGTAATGAATTATAAAAAGGGCTGCCACAATAGATCATGACTGGTCGATGCGGCGCAAATAATAGCCCAAAACAACAATAATAATAGTCTTAAGGTAAGCTCTGAAAGGTACTGTAGGTACTAGACGACGATATATATAATAGATACATATAAATACTTAAATACATAGATAACACCTCAGGAACAAATATCTGTGCTCATCACACAAATAAATGCCCCGACTGGGGATCGAACCCAGGACCATCGGCTTCATAGGCAGGGTCACTACCCACTAGGCCAGACCGGTCGTCAGGGTTCCGTGTTAAAGGGCTAACGACACTAAGGCACCACTGTCCGACTGTCTGTCACGAAGCTGTATATCATAAACCGTGACAGATATAGTTGAAATTTTCTCAGATGATGTTATTCTGTTAGGACACTTTTACACCTCGATTACAGTCAGCAGCAGAAGTAGCTAAGCATTTGAGGTGTTCAAAATGAGGTCAACACGTCTCTATTGTCAAGAGAATAAGAGCGTGCGTAGGTCATTTTGAACACTTCAAACGCTTAGCCACTTCTGCTGCTGACTGTACACAAAAGTGAAAGAGAAAAATAAAAACTACACCGGTTCTAACACTACACCTCTAACCCGAGAAGCATTTTGACTTTCATGACCGGCAAGAAACTCGGCGGGAGTTATTTCTAAACAATATTACAATAGTAGTTTATGTATCTGTGCATAATGAAGGGCACTACAACAAGAGTGTGGGTTGCCGAAGAACGAAACGAGCCGAAGGCGAGTTTCATAATAATATCACACGATTGTTGTAATGCTTAATTATGTATAGTTACATACACTACTTTATCTACACACATATCATAAGTGTTTTAAGATGGGTTCAGGAACCGTGGGGAAATGACCTGCAGTATTACTAGTGTTACTTGAAACATTAAAAAGTCAACGAACAAAACAAATGACAGCTTGGAATGGCGGCGTTGCGTATTTCGTATCTCAGTCAAATTTTTTTTTAAGTATAGACACAAAAGAATGAACTCCCTATTCTATTGTCACTCGAGTTCAAATATCGTTCGATTTATATTAAAAACATAACGAATTGGCGTTTAGTATCAATGACTGTTTTAATATCTATAGATACAAGATTAGAAACCTCACTTGAATTTGAAAGCTGTTCCAAATTTGAACTCATAACGTACTGATTTCAGTAGGTAATGTTAACATTACATCTCTATTCATTTCTAATGGTTGGTAATGCTGGTCATTGCCTACGGTTTCTGGACGCATTTTAGAGCACTTATGATATGTACGTAGATAAACAAATTTTAAACATACATAAATATGCGTTATTCTATTTTTGTAAAATGTATTATTTGTTTTATTTATCTTCATTTTAAAGTATTGTTATTAATTTATTACAACCTGGCGTAAAATCGGCTGTCTTGACAGTTTCTCTGATTTGGCCAACTGCGGCGCCTGAAAAAAAAATGTACACACATACAGATATAATGAGAAATTATTTTCCTTCGAGAAAACTCGGATCTTTATCGAAGTACGAAGACACCCGAACTGTCAACGAATGATTGTATTAATTGAGTGACATTTTAATATCTATTATATTAATATGGAACGTAATTATTTAATGTCAAATGTCATTTTCGTGAGTGTTTTCTATGTATTTAAGTATTTATATGTATCTATCTATTATATATATCGTCGTCTGGTACCTACAACACAAGCCTTACTGAGCTTACCGTAGGACTGGGTCGATTTGTGTCAGATTGTCCCCAAATATTTATTTATTTATTATTTATTTATTTTGCGCTTTGACACTTGACATTAAACAATAAACTTCCATATTAATAGGTATGAAAAAATCACTCATTTAATACAATCATTCATTGACAGTTCGGGTGTTACCCGCGGTTTAATACTATATTTCATTAAAATCGCTCCAGCCGTTTAGACGTGAAGAAGTAACAAACATATACCGGGTGCGGCCTGTAATAGGAGCAAAAAATTTAGGCATCGCTTCTACACCACGAACGTAACAACATTTGTTGTACAACTTTAAATAATTGGGTAATTTATTGCTTGTGATTTTTTCGAACAAACTAAATAGTATGTTCAATGAACAGCATGCAATAGTCTAGTTGACATTTAATGTCAGCCTACAAACTTCATAGTTTTCGCAATAAATTGCTTGCTTGGAAAATCTTTTTTTATTAATATTTATTAAACTATTAGTTATTTTCAAAAGTCGTAAAACAAATGTTGCTACGTTTGTGATGTAGAAATGATGCCTAAAGTTAATGCTCCTATTACAGGCCACACCCGGTATACACACTCACACACACTCACAAACTTTCACCTTTATAATATTACTTGTAAACATTAAAAATTCCATGAACAAAACAAATGACAGCTTGGAATAGCGGCGTTCCGTATTTCGCATCTCAGTCAAATATATTTTTTTAAACCATAGACAAGCGAATGACCTCCCTATTCTATTGTCACTCGAGTTCAAATGTCGTTCGATTTATATTAAAAACATACTGAGTAAGCGTTTCGAATCAATGACTGTTTTAATATCTATAGATACTAGAATGGACACCCCACTTGAATTTGACAGCAGCTGTTCCTAATTTAAACTCATAATCAGGAGGTAATGTTAACATTACATCTCAGTTCATTTCTGATGGTTGGTAATACTGGTCATTGCCTACGGTTTCTGGACGCATTTTAGAGCACTAATGATATGTACGTAGATAAAAACACAAACAAACGCACAAAGAATCCGAAAGAAAGACGATAAAATTTATGCAAAAGCTTGAACGCTTCCTTGCCACTGTTATTGTATTAAAGTAAATACAGCAAAACCCAACCAAAAGGGACCACTTAAGGAAAATATCTACTCGATTTCCCAGCTAAGGTTTTTGCATATACAGGGTGTGTATAACCTCAATTCGTAAATGCTAAACACCCTGTTTGCGCCGGAGAGTACAGGTGTGTGTATTGGTTTTACACGTGACGGATACTACACGACACGACTTTGACATATTAAAGTCGTTGTACCTAATTATCAATTAAGATTCAACAGATTTGGCCTAGTGGGTAGTGACCCTGCCTATAAAGCCTATGCCTGCCTGCCTATATATTTCTGCGATGTTCCTGAGTCGTAGGTGTTCTATGTAATTAATTATTTGTGTATTATATATATCGTTGGCTGCGCACAACAAGCGTTCTTGATCTTACTGTGGGACTCGGTCAATCTGTAGAAAAATATCCCGATATTTATTTATTTAAGTACGAGTATTTATACGTGTCTACAACAGTCAAAACAGACATTGCAATTGCAACCAAAGTCATGTAAGCCAAATATATCGATACAGATCTTTATTGATATATAACAGTAAGGATGTATTAACTACAACTAACTTGATGCTGACTGAACTTACAACACAAGCTTTGTTAAGCTTACTTGTATGACTAGTTATACGAGTGTCCAATCCATACCATAATTTATGTGAGGTAGGGCACAGCGTTGACCATCACGCTTGAATCTGGGGCAGCCCAACTGGGGAAGTACCTCCTCCTTACAGAAGACCAGAGCCATCATAGCACTGCTACCTTTCAGGTATGTAGTGGTGTGTTCCTGATGGTGAGTAAGGTTCCCAGAGCTCCAACCCCCCTTAAAGGTCGGCAACGCGCTTGTGACTCCCCTGGTGTTGCGGGTGCCCATGGGCGACGGTAATTGCTTACCATCAGGTAATCCGTCTGCTCGTTTGCCACCTTATGTCATAAAAAAGAAAAAATCACGCTTAAACCGCTGAACTAATTGGGATGAAATTTGATAAGGAGAGAGTTTGAGCTACGAGAAAGGATAATTTTTATCCCGCAATCATACTTTAAAGACGGGCATGACTTGCCGACGAAGTCGCGGGTAAAAGCTAGTATTTTATAAATACGTATCGTATCCGTATCGTATAAAGGACAACAGCTTTCGACCGGCCAATTACAGGCTAGGGTACAACGGTATCTGGTAGATAGCGCCGGAAACCCACATTAGACCCTCCGTTTGTTCCAAAATTGGGACAAAAATTACCGGAAATTATTTAAAAGTTTGTGCGATTATAATAAACTAGCAACCCGCCCTGGTTTAGTTCGTCAAATATAATTTTTCACTTTGACGTTTGACAGTAAAGAATAAAATTCCTTATTAATGGATGTGAAAATGTCACTAATTTAATACACTCTGTTCGGACCCGGGTATGTCCTTAAACTACGTCCAACAATGAGAGGTAGGGCACAGCGTTGACCATCACGCTTGAGTCTGGGGCAGCCCAACTGGAGAAGTACCTCCTCCTTACAGAAGACCACAGCCATAATGGCACTGCCACCTTTCAGGTATGTAGTGCTGTGTTCCTGATGGTGAGTAAGGTTCCGCACTTGTGACTCATCCGGTGTTGCGGGTGCCTATGGGCGACGGTAATTGCTTACCACAAGGCAATCCGTCTGCTCGTTTGCCGCATATGTCATAAAAAAAAATCTAACGCTAATTTTTGGGGGCAAGCTAAAATAGTGATGTTACCTCACAAAACTAGTCGATTCATATGTATCTATAAAAGTTATTTAGCAAACTAAAATTCTTCTTTAGTGAAAGCCCTAGAGATAACTCATTCATTCCTCTTTTTAATCAGATCGGAGGGCGACAATTATAAATATAGAATATCGTCAATTATTGCATATCGTCAATTTGGGGTCCAATTTTTGAAATAGTCACCGAGTAATCTTCATAGAGATTCTCATTCATTCTCTATCACTTATATACTTATCTATCATGGATATCACTTGGTGACTATTTCAAAAATCGGACCATCCCACCCCACCACCTGGCCTAGTGAGCTACTTCTGCTGACTGTAGGTACCTACTTAGGTACCAGGTTATGTTAAATTATGTAGGGCACTGTAAGTAGCTATTAGTGATCCCCATATTCTTTCAACACTCTTAAGGGAGCCCTGGGGACCCCTAAAAAGTGACTCCCTGCCATAACCTCTAATACTTGCTGGGATAGTTGTAAGTTCCAAACGCTGACGAGGTACGAGGCTATTGAGACCTCTAGTTAGTAAACAAATACAGAATTACTAGTTTATGTTACTGTTACATAATGTTTTTTTTTTTTTTTTTTTTTATGTTATAGGCGGCAAACGAGCAGACGGATTGCCTGATGGTAAGCAATTACCGTCGCCCATGGGCCCCCGCAACACCAGGGGAGTCACAAGCGCGTTGCCGGCCTTTAAGGGGGGTTGGAGCTCTGGAAACCTTACTCACCATCAGGAACACAACACTACATACCTGAAAGGTAGCAGTGCTATTATGGCTGTGGTCTTCTGTAAGGAGGAGGTACTTCCCAGTTGGGCTGCCCCAGATTCAAGCGTGATGGTCATCGCTGTGCCCTACCTCTCATTGTTGGACGTAGTTTAAGGACATACCCGGATCCAAAAATAAATAATGTAAAGTGTACATATACATATACAAGTTTGGTTTTATAAAACTCGGCTTCGCTTTTTTTATACAAGACTGACCAGCGTTTGACCTCAGTCGCACCTGATGGTAAGTGACGAGGTCGAGGGTGTAGCACGTTGGTTCAGTAACAGCCTTCACTCTTGCCTTGATAAAACTCAAATTATATCTTTCCGGGAGTAAAGAAGAAGGGAGCGTATTCATTTCCTTAGCAGTCCGCATTAGGAAGGTAGAAGCGAATCGCTTCGTGCGAATGAATGGAATATTCACTGGTGGTTTTATAAAAAAGTTTCTCTTTGTTTCATAATCAAACGCCTCTATTTTCAAGGCGATAAAGTGCATGTTCAGATATTTGTGACCACATCAACAGCTCCGATATATCTGATGGCGGCTACACAGTGACATACACTGTTTTATCTACACACAATATCAGCTTAGGTCGGTTTGGGTAAGTTTTGGTGAAAGAGGGGCTTTCGCCAAAACTCGCTCGCCCAAAAAGCCAATGTAAATAAGAATTCGTGGTCAGATCTTAAACATTGGACCCCGGGGAGCGCTCGGGACGTGGGTTCGATTCTCGCGCGATAAACTGTGCCTATCTCGCGAAGGGATTGTACAACACGTTTTTATTAACATCTGTTTTTGTGATAAAAAAAATACTTAATTATTTGTTTGTATGACTTCAACCGTTAACTTCGTAATTTATTTTTTAATTAATTCAATAATATTACAGGACATTCTTACACAAATTAACTGAGCCCCACGGTAAGCTCAAGAAGGCTTGTGTTGTGGCTCAGCCAACCATGTAAATAATATACAAATACTTAAATACATAGAGAACACCCATGTCTCAGTAACAAATATCTGTGTATCACACAAATAAATGCCCTTACTGGTATTTGAAACCAGGACCATCGGCTTCATAGGCAGGGTACCAGACCAAACCTGTAGTCAAATTTAAATTTAAATTTAAAAACCCAAAAGCCTTCGCTAGGAATACGGGCGACCCTCGGGTCTTGTGAAGTGTGGAGTTGGCCCCAACATGGGATATGGGTGGCCGGTGGTTGGCGCTTTTGTTATTTATTCCTGTTATATCTGTTATTTATTTTTTATGACATAGGCGGCAAACGAGCAGACGGATTGCCGGGTGTTAAGCAATTACCATCGCCCATGGGCACCCGCAACACCAGGGAAGTCAAAGCGCGTTGCCGGCCTTCAAGGGGGGTTGCAGCTCTGGGAACCTTACTCACCATCAGGAACACACTACATACCTGAAAGGTGGCAGTGCTATTATGACTGTGGTCTTCTGTAAGGAGGAGGTACTTCCCCGGTTGGGCTTCTCCAGACTCAAGCGTGATGGTCAACGCTGTGCTCGACCTCTCATTGTTGGACGTAGTTTAAGGACATACCCGGGTCCAAGAACCCGAAGAAGAAGAAGGGAGAAGATTCTGTATTATACTGTTGTTTTTATTATAGTTTTTTTTTATTTAGCCACGTTACAATCCACATAAGAACGTCAAAGAACTACACCTCTGACTCGAGAGAATTACATTAAATAAATAAATATTTATGGGACCATCTTACACAAATCAACCTAGTCTTACGGTAAGCTCAGTAAGGCTTGTGTTGTAGGTATTAGACGATATATATAATAGATAGATACATATAAATACTTAAATACATAGAAAACACCCAAGACTCAACAATCTGTGCTCATCACACAAACAAATGCCCTTGGGATTTGAACCCAGGACCGTCGGCTTCATAGGCAGGGTTACCCACTAAGCCAGACCGGTCGTCGTCGGACATTACATTACATTGTATGTTGCTACTTTGTCTGTGTTTTAGGAGAGTATGCACAGGAATTGCACAATTTAATTCCGCCATCTCCGTTCCACCACCGGACGTCCAGTCGAGGGGAGCGGTTTCATCCTTACGTTGTGAATATTGCATTCATTCGCACGAAGTGATTCGCTTCTACCTTCCTAATGCGGACTGCTAAGGAATGGCATTCGCTCCCTTCGTCTGTATCCCCGGAAAGATATAATTTGGATCTTTTCAAGGCAAGAGTGGGGCTGTCGTCACTTACCGTCAGGTGCGACTGACGTCAAACGCTGGTCAGTCTTGTATAAAAAAAGTGTAATATATGCTTTTAAATATGTCATGATTATCTATACAGCGTAGAAATTTCAAGATACTCACGCTTAACATATTAGAGAGGGCAGACCGCCGGGAACTGTCCGACACGGCGTCCAGCTCCGCGTCCAGCGCGTCAAGCACGCCGTCCGACAGCAACGAGAAGATCGCCGGTTTACGCTCGAGATGGGCGTCGTCTGATTGGACTGACGCTGAAACAATCATCATCATTGCCCCGGCTGTCATTATTTGCAAATGCAAATAAATCAATTTACGCATATTATATACTTATTCACCTCACTAGCTCGGAAAGAACTGTTTTGTTCTTTGAAAACAGATAGCAAAGTTGCATTTTATTCACATTGAGTGCAAAGTAATTTCGTACAAATTGTTTATTTTATTACTAATCGAGTGTTTTTTATGTTAGCTGGTTAGATGTTGTTGAACGATAAACGATGGATGCCAATAATTTTGAACACATTTTTTAAGTTTTATAGTTAATTTTTTCCTCGCGCTAGTGAGGTGAAAAATTGTGTGTTTCACTCGGTAGCAAAGCGTGTTCCCCTGTCGTGCTTTGAAATCCTCCCAACGCTCAAGATTCCACGAGCATAGCGAGTGGTTCAATTTTGGAATCTTTCGCTAGCTCGGGTCTCAATATTAGCACGAGAAGGTAAACACTAACTTGTATAACGAATAACTTTTTTTTCCAATGCTTTTTAATGGGCTTTTTACAAAACGTAGAATCAAACGTTTGCCGCATCTTGAGTGAAACATAGGAGACGACGACTATATGCTTCTCTTTCGCACATATTTTTCTTCTGTTCTGCGAAGTAATTCTACGTGGGATTTTAAGGTTTGCTTCTTCAACTTAGGCATATGCTTGTGGCAGAGCACGGCGCTACCGCGAAAAACGATATATGTAAATTTCGACCGATTGTCTCTGTTACTATCAAGACGCCTTGATTGGAGTAAAAGAGAAAGATGCTCGACATGTAACCTACATACGAACGTTCGAGCTACCAGGCCACAGGTGCACAATTTTCCTTCAGTTTTCTGCGGCCTGCGGCCTATTTCTCGAACACTTCCGCTTGTAATACAAGTTACAAAGTCTTCGAGAAATAGCCCAACTAGAAAAATGGAACCAGATTTAGTTGTATATCAGTTGCATAATTAGCGTTATACCTGGGATATATACTTTTCTATCAATGGAAATGGCACCAGTTTTAGAGCAATTTAATGATATATCCTCTGTAATTTGGCACCGGATACTGCTGTTTAGACGTATATCCGTGATAATTTAATGTCATAGAACTCTACTTGGTGTTATATCACTGATAATTACATCACTTTATCAACAAATTATTGTTATAAGCCGGGGTTTGAACCTGCAACCTCCGGATTGCAAATCGCACGCTCTTACCGCTAGGCCACTAGGGCTCACTCATCACACAGTCTGTATACAAGTAGCTAAAAAAATCCCTATAACATTTAATAATACCACGCAAACTCCGATCTCTAACACTCACAATTGTCATCATCATCCGCGAGTCCGAGTTTCGGCCTCTTGTCCCCCGAGGCCTCCAGCGCTAAGGCCGACTTGTAGGCCTCTTTGAATGATTTGACGGACTCCTGGTCTCTCTTGAAGTAGGACAGTACTGGTTTCTTCTCCATGCGAACTCGCTTTTTCTTTGTTTTGCAGCTTTTTGAGTATTTCATGAAGCTGTAATATATTTATACTAGATGAGAACCCGGCTTCTCTCGGGCATAATAAATCTACACGGCCAAAATTCCGGACAAAGTATCCGAACGCAACCCGCGCACGTGACCTGTCACTGTCATGTTGTCAACCAAATTCAACATGGCCGACCGATTTGTCATTAAATTAACACTTTTAAACGCAAAATGCGCGGCAATAGGAATTTTACCGATATATGTCCTCGATTCAAAACTCTTTATTTTTTACGCTCTTCTATTTGAATATAATTTCGTACGGGTCTACCGTACCTCTCGACGGAATTATTAATATAGATATTACCATAAACAACAACGTAGAAAAATAATAAAAAACAAGCCGTAGAACCGATAACCGTTGGGGTAAACGAGTTCTTGAGTGGAGACCGCGTCTCGGCAAGCGTAGTGTAGGGCGCCCTCAGGCTAGGTGGAGTGACGAATTGCGCAAGATGGCTGGCAGGAGCTGGGTGCGTACAGCCGAAGATTGAACACGATGGCGTGAAATTAGGGAGGCCTATGTCCAGTGGATTGCGATAGTCTGATGATGATGATAATGAATGAAATTCGACTATAACTAACATAAATCTAGAGGCCAGCGGCAAGAAACCCAATCTAGGTCGCCGTCCCGGCTGCCAAGCGTGGTGACTATGGTAGTTACCATATTACTCTTGTGGGATAACTACCCCAGATAATAATAGGCAGTCATTTTGCGACAGAGACTATTGACGATGTAGTCCAAATACTAGGTAGGTATTTAAGAGTAGTGATGGGTTTTCTCCCACGTTGGCTTTCGGCTGTGTGTACATTTGCCGACGTAGACAACTTTCACTGCAGATTTTATATTTAAGTCGAAAGAAAAATAGAAAAATTTGACTCGTAGCGGGACTCGAACCCACAACCGCTGGATCACTAGCCCAGTGCACTACCAGTTGTGCTATACGAGCGCCGCTTAGACGTGTCAAATTTTTCTATCTTATCCTTCTTGGTATATACGTCATTACGGGTGACGTGTGTGAGTCCCGCTACGAGTCAAATTTTTCTATTTTTCTTTCGACTTAAATATCTTTGATATGCTAGCAGACGTTTCTGCTTAATATAAAAATAATTGCAGATTTTATGGCGTTATAGACAAGTTGCGTTGTAGTTTTTCTGCCATGTAGCTATTTTGCGAGGGAGGTGTTCACTCCTGGACCCATATTTTCAGATATGCAAATTCTTACATGTGGTTTTCTTTCAGTATCCTGTTAAGAGTGGGCTGCTTCTTCTCTGTAACAGTTCCCGTCGAGCACATGCCGTCTATTGTCACATCTTCTAGAACATTCTTTAATATGCTAAAAATTAAAATAAATCATTAGCATAAAATGCTAAGCGGGCACGTTTATTTATTTATTAATACAACGACGGTGGCAAACTAGCATACGTCCCGCCTGATGGTAAGCAGTTACCGTAGCCTTTACAAGAATTGCACGATTTAATTCCGCCATCTCCGTTCCACCACCGGACGTCGAGGTGAGGGGAGCGGTTTCATCCTTATGTTGTGAATATTCCATTCATTCGCACGAAGCGATTCACTTCTGCTTTCCTAATGCGTACTGCTAAGGAATGGAATTCGCTCCCTTCGTCTGCATTACCGGAAATATATAATAGGGAAGATACAGCGAAGTACCATCACGATAGAGTCTGAAGAAGCCCAACTGGGGAAGTACCTCCTCCTTACAGAAGACCACAGCCATAATAGCACTGCTACCTTTCAGGTATGTAGTATTGTGTTCCTGATGGTGAGTGAGGTTTTCAGAGCTCCAATCCCCCTTAAAGGCTGGTAACGCGCTTGTGACCCCCTGGTGTCGCGGGTGCCCCATGGGCGATGGTAATTGCTTACCATCAGGCAATCCGTCTGCTCGTTTGCCACCTTTATCATAAAAAAAACATCCCATATTGTCCAAGGTTAAATCTTTGATGTCCAAAGGCTCGTAGACTACAGAGTAGTGGATTATTCTAATGTGCTTAATTGGAAAATTAAAGACCCTTTATCTTTAAATTTTTTTGAAGCTCAACGCTTCGCTTTCCGCGTCCACTCGGCCTTAGGCTTTGGTCTCCTATTTTGTGCTACACGCGACGTCTGACGTCAGCGTCAACGTTCCTGAACAAAAAAGACGCCAACGTCGACGTGCGAGAGACCACAACAGTACATCTGTATAGGCAGCATTGTGACGCAGACGCTGTAAGCGGCTGAACGGGGTGTATAGGAGACCATAGCCTTAGCACTTACCCTCGACGTCTCTTGGTTTCAGGTAGATTTTTCATTGAATCATTAGCAGATATTTTCTTGTTGCTTCTGTAAAAAATACAAAAAATATGACAAGGATGCAAGGTTCAGGACAACATAGAAAATTACCTATATGAAGTATAAGTTTCTTTCGGATCCGGGTGGTTCCCTACTATATCCAACAATGTGAGATAGGATACAGCGAATCATCACCATGCTTGAATCTGGAGTAGCCCGACTGGTGTACCACCTTACAGAAGACCACAGCCATAATAACACTGCTAATTTTATTTTTGGTATGCAGTGTTGTGTTCCTGGTGGTGAGTAAGGTTCGCAGAGAGTTTTTTTCTCTGACAGGCTACCTAAGCCACTAAATAATTGTACTTTTTTATTACTATTTTAGAGGCAACGAAGGGAAAGATCCTACAGACGGGCAGCAGCGTCCGTCGAAACCCAATCTACAGCTACTGCGGTCGCCAGCCCGCCTGCCAAGAGTGGCGACTATGGTAACTAACCTCCAAGATGATACAAGTCATATTTGTGGTAGGCCTAAGTCCAGCAGTGGACTGCATACGGCTGAAATGTTATGTTTATTACTATTTTGACATTGTTTTATTAGAAGTACTTACCTACTTAGATGAATCTTGACTTTGCTATCTTTGTAACTGTTTTGTGACCATAATTTATTATTCTGATTATATTTCATTTCCCCGTAAATCGCAATGACATTGTATTCGCAATATGGCTGTTTGTTATGTACACCAAATCATGTGTATTCTCAAACTAGCTTTTGCCCGCGGCTTCGCACGCGCAGAAGAACCCCCTTTTTGACTCCTTAGAGGATGAATTTCAAAAGACGCTGAAATTACTTTTCTTTTATTTAAATAAGGAGTGTGTACCCAAAATTTCAAGAACCTATCTTAAAAATTTACACAATCCCCATACACACTTTAACCCCTTTTTTACCCCCTTAATGGTATAATTTCCAAAAATCCCGTCTTAGTGGGTGCTAACGGTATATACTCGTAAACTACCTATTGTGAAAAAATTTGCCATCTAGGTTAAGCGGTTTGGGCTGGGCGTTGATCAATCAGTCAGGACATTCACGTTTATATATATAGATTACTTAGTTTACCTAACTATATGTTTGCATGCTACTTATAGATATTTGTTTTGTATACCACATGGTGAAACATAGTGATTCCTACACAATTTACGTAAGACCTAAAATGTACAGTCAAGTGTAAAAATTCGTTCACTGCCAAAGTTTCAAAAATATGTACCGAGCAACTCGATTATACAGTAAATAAGGTTGAAGGACGTATTTATGAAAGGATTCCTTCGGTACGTATTTTTGCACTTGACTGTACTATGTTTGAATATATAAACGATTTGATTGATTGATTGAAAGAGTTAAGGGTAGTGAATAAAGCACTTACGAGTCTTGCCTAAGCAGCCTGGTAATCTCCGCGTAGTGGTTCGATGCCAAGACAACCCCCTTTGCCAACGCTAGCGAACATCTGCTCATCAACTTGCTCCTTTGGCTCTCGATAATTCTGGAGAGAAAGAGCACATTAGGTCAATAAACTTCGACCCTTGGACCGTAGCCTGGTAGCCATTGTAGAAACGAAAAGAAAAATAATGAATTAGAATATAGACTTTATGAGAGGTAGGGCACAGCGAAGTACCATCACGCTTGAGTCTGGAGCAGCCCAACTGGGGAAGTACCTCCTCCTTACAGAAGACCACAGCCATAATAGCACTGCTACCTCGGGTATGTAGCGTTGTGTTCTTGATGGTGAGTAAGGTTCCCAGAGCTCCAATCTCCTTAAAGGCTGTCAATGCGCTTGTAACCCATAGGAGACGGTAATTGCTTACCAGCAGGCAATCCGTTTGCCACCTTTGTCATAAAAAAAAGATAGAGAACAATCTTGGCCAAAAGTATTGTATAGTATATTATATATGTCGTTGACTGAGTACCCACAATACAGTCTTCTTGAGCTTACCATGGGGCTCAGTCAATCTGTGTAACGTTTTTTACTTACGAATCACGTGCCAAACTGGTATTCGTCTCTGCATCATGAACCTCCTTCGTTTGCGTCTTCTCACTAACCACAGACAGCCGAGGGCTTACTCTCTCTTCTAACTCCTTCTTATGTCTTGATCGTTGAAAAATTCGAGTGTTTAAGTTGACATAGTTTGTGGTATTTAGCAATGCACTTTGGAACGTAAGACGTTGGCGGATAAAGGATGGTAATGGTTTTATGGTTGCGTTTGATGGTAGTGTCATCGTTTTTCAATTTTATTTTATTCACTGGTAGCTGTAGACCACATAGCCCGGATCGTTGGAGCAGAATGACGACTACAGATAGGACAACGCAGTGTACGTCATTGGCAGTTGGCTGCGATATGCTTGAGATCGTTCCCTGCAGTCTACGGGACACTGTGGTAATGGGCAGGCCCAGGCCAGAGTCGATGGCCCAGAGTGGCGACCACGTAGGAAATATGTCGGTGGTACTGACTATATTATGGACAATTTAGTAGGTCGCTGGCAGTCGGCTGCTGGAGATCGCTCCCGTCTAAGGGACTGTGGTAATGTGCAGGCCGTTGAGACAGAGTAGCGACTACGAATAGGAAAGCGCAGTGTAGGTAGCACAAAGTAAGAATAGATGACTTGGAACGGGTTGCTCACAGTCAGCGGCTGCTAGAGATTGCCCCTACAGTCTAAGTAAGTGTGGAAATGGGCAGACCTCAAGTCTATGGCCGTTGAAGCAGAGTAGCGACCTCAGGTTGGAAATCGCAGTGCCACAAGCTAGAGTAGCGGGCTGCTAAGGGTAGTACTTAGCTGCAGGGCTATATATGGGGGTCTTTCTTCAGTGGATGTCCGAGTGTTTGGTAACAAAATGGCGTAAAGTCTATGATCTAAAGTTCGTTGTAGAAATCCAGGTTTTTACTTAAAAGATTAAGTAGTTGTGATGATCCATTATCTAAATTGAATAGCGTTACATAAAAACTTGACTACGCACAAAAGCGTTTAACCTTTTAGTACTTATTGGAAGTTTGAACCAATATTTGCAATATATTTTAATATCGTGAAATTGTGCCGATATTACTACTATGAAGAATTTTTGGAAACTCAACGGGATATTGAAAATTTTAATAACTTGTTTTATGAATATTTTTTAGTCACTTTTAACAGTTATACGATTATTCTTACACTGTTATGTTTACATTTTGTAAGGTGTTTGGATTTTAGAGTTTTGTATATTTTGATATCACAACATTGTATTAAAATGACAGTCTTTGACAGATGATGCTAAGAAGGTTATGTAAAAGGTTATGGTTAAAGTACGGAATACCGCGGTACTACCGAGTATGAGCGCGGGCCGTCTTGCAGAATTTCATTGGAACTAATTTCTTACACTGGCAATAATTTAAATGACAGGCTGTCACTCTAATCAGTGTCATTAAGGCGGTTTACTTCAGGGATTGTAAAACCGGTTTTATTTAATACCTGTATACATTTGACAGACTATTACCGCTAATAAAAGAATACCTGTATTCTAATTAGAGGTATTGTTGTCATTTCGCTTTTATGCATACCTCTAAGGCTAGACTATTTACGATATTAAATACCTGTATTAAATACCGGTATTCATTGCAATTGAAAGATAAGATGTCAATTAAACATTACTACTAAATGGTTACTATAGAGATTATTTTCTTTCGGGAAGACTCGGATCTATATCGGAATACGATGACCTCCGAATTGCCAAGAATGATCGTATTAAATAAGTGACATTTTCATATCCATTAATATGGAACTTCATTGTTTAGTATTATACGTCAAACTGAAAAATTATATTTGGCATTAAACAATAAAGTTTCATATTAATGGATATGAAAATGTCATGCATATAATACAATCATTAATTGATAGTACGGATGCCGTCTTATTTTGATCGAGGTACGAGTTTTTCTGAAGAAAAATAATTTCTCACTATATCTGGAATCTATCTATCTATATATATAAAAATGAACCCCTATTTCTCTTGGTCACGCTATAACTTGCGAACGGCTTTACCGACTTGGCTAATTTTGGTCTTGAAATATTTGTAGTAGCTCAAGGAAGGTTTAAACGGTGAGAAAGTATGAAAAAAGATCGAGTAATATACTAAAAAACGAAAATATTTTTCCCCCATACAAACTTATCAACTCGAAAAAACTGTAAGCGCCACAGGATTACATACATCTTACGCGTTTTTGGTAAAATGGTCTCTGTTTTCACTCGAGAAAGACGGAAGCGCCTTAGGATTGCATATATCTTAGGCTTTTTTGCGAGCAAATAGGTACTTTATATTAATCCAGCACTAAAGTCATTAAGGCGATAGTTTCTTACAAATTGTTAATAAATTAGCCCTTATTCCCTAAGATATGGCTGTCAAAATCTCTATTGAATGACAAGACACACTTCCTCACTTCAGGCCCGGTACCGCGAAGTTCGAAGTTCGTATATGTCGAGCATTTCTCTTTTACTCCAATTAAGGCGTTAAGAGAGTGACAGAGACAATCGTCCGAAATTTACGAATAACGTTGTTCGCGGTAGCGCCGCCGTTTTATATAAAATCTCGCGTATGTCGCTGTAGGTGGAACGCACATACCCTACATGGCGATTTTAAGATTCTTTCTGAATAATGGGGTCAGAGCATACATGCCCATACATTAGGTTGAAACTGACTGACTGACTTCAAATGACGCTGGCTGGTTATCACTCCATGTTACAACCCCTTCTTACTACTCGTGGTGGGACTGAAATTGACAACATTTTTTCGAATTTTCCATGTATAGTTGGGATCTATAACTCTTTCTTTAGTTGTCACCGTCCTTTGTGGGCCCGTTTTTAGGGTTCTGTACTTAATATTAATATTTCAACAACAATGTATCAAATAGCCCATTTTTAACTCTTAAGTGGGAACACTTACTGTGACGGACGAAAAACTACGGAACCCTACACTGAGCGTGGCCCGACACGCTCTTGGCCGGTTTTTTTATTTTACCCATTACCAGGTAAGGACTTCGGGAAATAAATATGTTAATTCTGCTTCCTTGCTATTGAGTCCGAGAGATTTTGTGTGTATGTTATATAGTTGCATTGCATTTTATTTTTCAGTAAAACGTGAGAAATCGAATGGTACCAAGGTTATACATATACAATCTGAATTTTATACTTTTTTTTTGTGACCGTAAATTATGACGTCAACATATATTTTTAATTATTTAGACGCGTTTGCCTTGATTATGTTTGTAATTATTTGTCCATTTTACTTAATTTTGTTATTAATTAAATATGTACATACATAGTATTTTTTATTACTATTACTAAGTACTACAAATATTTTTTTCAATTATGTTTTGAATAGGATAAATCTATATTTGCTTTAATTGGGCTTAGGTTCGCCACCCCTATGAGTCCCGCTGACAATGTGCATGGCTGGCTGAAGTGTCAACTATATACTGTAGAAGTAAATTAGTTTGTCATACGACTCGAGTATATTGACACTGACGGCTATTACCGGTAATAGTTTTTAGGGGTAAAGTGCTAAATAGAGGTATTGCTGTCAATTGGCAAAACCGCTAATATATTTGAATATCGCTTTTGATTATACCGCTAATCTGAGCTTTATCGATATAAATAGCGAAATGCAACTATAACCGGTTATACCTAATTTTTAAGCGGTATTAAGAATACCGGTAACGATCCCTGGTTTACTTAGATAATATAAGAGATTGACGGTTGAACCTCAAAATGGCGAAGTCGTCTTGAAAATATATTTTTTGTTTTTTGTTCAAACGTAGTTTAGTGTGTAATATTGATAGCGTATTATGCAGTGATCTAACTCAGAATTGTGCAGCTAATGAAGAATAGATTTGAAAACGTGTTTCACTACTATTTTTGGTCATCACCCGGCAATCCCGGGGTCACGGCCGCCTCTTAGCTTTCTGTAAAGTCCAGCTACCACGTTACAAAACTTAAGGCCTACTACCGAACAACGTCATGCTCTAAGGGCAAACTTATATGTTATTAATGTTATTATACTTATTTGTTATTACTTGACACTGGCGAAATCATCGATTGATTTATTGATGGAAGCCATATTTTTTTAACCCTTTATAAGGCAGAGACGATTTGGAAACCACTTAGTTAATAAACATTTACAAAGAAAGAACATCCTATTTTTTATTTAACTATAATGGTATTATATAGCAAATGTATCAGGCTTTCTTTTCTTATTTATACTTTTTCGGTCATAATTTAATTTTAGTGTAATTAATTAATCTAAAGTTTGTGGTCAATTAATGCACTGTGCCCGTTAAGGGAAGCAAGCATTTGTCACTGTTTCCATTATACTAATAAAAATACACAAGTCGCTGTATCTAATAATTTCAATTATAGATGTATTGATATGATTAATGTTATTGGTATGATAATAAGGTCTAATTTTGATAAATCCACTCTCCATCGTGAATTGCAATATTTGCAATAACTGAACTACGTTGTTTGTAGTATCAGGAAAGTGTATCATTTGCCACTTAAGATTAATAAAATTATAAAAGGTTACGTGCTATATCGATAAATATTGTAATATGTAACTATGTATTTGCATAGTATTACGTACATGGCAGTTATGACAAATGAAGAAGTATGGAGTATTGCCTGTCACGTATCTGTCAATGAATAGGTGTATTGGAAACAGATCATCTGAAAACTCGAGTGCACTAACGGGCTGAGTGCATATAATGACCACATGTTTTTATTAATGATTTCGGATTTTTTTTGCCGTAGATGTGTTCCCCAGTGCATTACAAACATGGGAGTGTATTTAACTTTCACGTAGCATATCTGTATAACTGCGGCCTTATAAAGGGTTAAAAGAAGAAGAAGATACTTATATTATATGAATTGGCCTGAAATGGAGAAGATGTCTTGTTTAGTGTGTAATATTGATAGCGTATTATGCAGTGGTCTCACTCTCAATTGTGCAGCTAATGAAAAATTGAATTCAAAACGCGTTTCACCATTATTTGGTCAACACCCAGCAGTCCCGGGGCCGCGGCCGCCTCCTGGCTTTCTGTAAAGTCCAGCTACCACTTTACAGAACGCAAGGCCTACTACCGAACAACGTCATGCTCTAAGAACAAACTTGATATGTTATCTTTATCTTACATTGGCGAAATCGTAGATTTTTTCTGAAATTAAGTGATTAATATAAAATTTTACGGATTTATTTGTGATAAGTATAAAATTTGTGAATCGTAGATTGATATATTTTAAAAGAAGATGAATATCACTAATATCAGTGTTGAATATTAAATAATAAGTGACTTTTTATGCATAAAACTTCATAGTTCAAAGTGAAATAATGTGAACGATAGACTGATCGCTATGGAATGAAGCTATTTCACTGAAAAACATGTTCAAATTAAAACATCAGTGCTGAACTGCTGACAGGTAAGCAATTCAATACGTCATACCATAGAGAATATAGTACATTGTGCAACGAGGATGGTAAGTAAGGTATAGTAAACGCGAGTCTATTAGAAGCCCGACGACGAAGTCGGAGGGCTTTTAATGACTCAAGTTTGTTATACACTTACCACCCGTGGTACACACAATGTTTTTCATCACATTTGCGAGGAAATAAAATAAATTCGTTGGTAAAATATTAGTTAGTACTTATGTAGGCTTAAAATCAAAATACACTTTGAAAACTACAATCAGACCTCATCCACTAAAAAAGATTGTCAACAATGTCAACTTTTTTCAATGTCTTCCACAGATAATGTTAACGACTGCGTTTTGTTTTCGAATTTGACAGATCATCCTGCCAAATAGTATCAATTATCAAAATCAAATATAAAACAATTATTTTTAATAAATACTAAACATTAAATTGCAGTCAAATTTAATATAAAGATATGTTTTATACATATTAAAAGTTGGTTGTAGCAAACTTTTGATGATATGAAATACACCTTGGCTGTTTGGAAACATCCTCAGTCCGAAGTGAAGTATGAGTTCTATATATTTTTAAAACTAAACTTAACAGCCCGTGTGAGCTAAATCGGCTATAACTGCTCTGTACTCTCGCAAGTAACTACGCCATTGACGAGCAAGTGTGATGAAAATATCCTTTTCACCTCACTAGCTCGGAAAGAACAGTTTTATTCTTTAAACAGATAACATAGCATTTTATTCACAAGAGTGCAAAATAATATCATAGAAATTGTTTATTATTATTACTAATCGAGTGTTTTTTGACTTCAGCTGAGATGTTCTTTTATTTAGTATTTATAAATGATAATTTATAGATACCAATAGTTTTGATTACGTTTTTAACGTTTTAGAGTTAAATCTTTGGTCGCAGTGAGGTGAAAAATTTACGTGTTTCACTCGGCAGCAAAGTGTGTTCTCATTTCGTTAAAACACTCCCAAGGTTAAATTTTTTTCAAAATCTCCCATTTTTTTTTCAAAATTTTGGATTTTTTTGGTCTCAATATCATCACGAGAGGGTAAACACTAACTTTGCTCCGTTGTAAAACAAATAACTATTTTGCATGGCTGGCCGACGAAGTCGCGAGGGGAAGTTTTAATATAGTTGTATTCTGTAAAGTTAATAGTCCGACAATGCCCCCTTATCCGAAGTACATCATGGGGCCGTGTTTACACGTAAAACTGAAAGTTTGGTTATCAGCAAAGGACCCACAGCCGCTAAACAAGATACGAGTACTAGTCGGGTTGTAGACATGCGGGCGTCGCAGTTAAATTATCGGTCAGTACTTTAACGGCTAATCATACCTACATTATAAATAAATAAATAAATTATAGGTGAAAAACTTAACTGAAGGACAAGGTCTATGTAGTTGTCCAGAGAATGACAATTAAGTATTTATTTACAATAATTACATTCGTTAAAACAATTTAAGTACTTAACTATTAAATCTAAAATCGGCCCTTGCGTCATTGTACCAAAAGATGCTGGCGGCATTTCCTCGTTGTATCGCAATGCTGATACGTTGTGCGAGGAAGTCGCTCTTTGGTTACCAGTTACATCAACCAGACGCTTCGCGATTTCTGCAAAAAGTTTGTGCGCGCTGGGACCCCATGGACCTAGCGTCTCTACGCTAAACGGTACAGAGAATTGATGTGGAACTTACGTCAACATTTGAATATAGAACGCCGACATGCGTGTACACACGTTACTACTACATAGGCAAGTGCTTTAGCTAAGTTTTTCACTTATAATTAATTTATGTTTTCACATTATCTGCCACTACAATTTTTGTATGATAAATAATGAATAAATATTACAGGACTTCCTAACGCACATTGGCTGAGCACAAGCTGCCGGCGTTGACTGATTGCACTGGAGAAAACCAGTGGGCGATGCGGTCGTCACATTCCTACGCTTTAATTGTTATTTTCACCTCACTCGCTCGGAAAACCTTAGTTTATAGCGCGAAATCTGCGTGGAAAAGCTTATTTTATCCGCTAGCGTGGAAAAGTCATTCGAATTTCGAAGCCGATTGTTGTAATTCTCTGTGGTGCTAATAACATTTTTTTAAATATAAAACTCCTTCATCGCGTGACTGACGCCGCTACCGATATTCGTAAATTTCGGACTAACGTCTCTGTCACTCTCATCGGAGTAAAAGAGAAAGATGCTCGCAATATACGAACTTCGATGTTCGCGGTACCGAGCCTGAGTTCATATTAACCATAGATAATAACCAATCAGAAACATGATTTCATTACAGATTTTCAACTACTTTATTTTTACCTACACTTTATTTTATGTCAAATAGGTTTTATTATAAATACTAATATTTTATGTCAAATTGGTTTTATTGTAAATACTAATAGTATTTCTGTTATAGTATTTATGTAATTTACATATTTTGGCTAATTAATCCATTAAATAAAACACAATTATATTGTTTATTTGATAAAGAAATTGACATATACTTAATATTGTAATCTGAACGCAACCGAAAAAAAAGAAAAATTTAAAAAGTTTTAAGTTATCACAATTCACGTAATCGCAAATTTGTCGGATTTGTCCTGTGCTAAGCTCTTTGAAGTCAATGTTTGAACTATAAAAATGTGTGGTTCAAGCAGCGATGCCGATATGATTTCCCTGAAAAATCGCGCGATTTGTTTCTTTTATTGTTTTTCTTGCCGCTCGAATTTTCCTCGCTGTAGTGAGGTGAAAAGATGTGTGTTCCGCATGGCTGCAAAATTATTTGGCGTCTCGTGTCTTGAAAGCCTCGCTACGCTCAGGAATCTATCTTTGAACCATTCGCTTCGCTCATGGTTCAATCATAGCTTCCTTCGCTTGCTCTGCTTTCAATTTCAACACTAACGCCAAATAACCACTTTGCAGCCTTGCATAACAAATAACTATTGTTATACAAGGGTGCAAAATTGTATTTTAACTGCAAGTGTGGGATTGAAACTCGAGCAAACGAATGGATTCTATAGTTTAACGACGAGCAAAGCGAGTGGTTTTAAAATATAATCCTGAGCGTAGCGAGTGTTTCAATACACGAGAATTAAATTACAATTGCACCCGTGTGTAACACAAATCTTTTCCCCTCACTACAGCGAGGAAAGTGAAACGTGCAAAAAAAGGTTTTGAAATCGCATTGACTTTTTCTTTGCGTTTAGATACCTACATTCAACATTTTTACAAAAGGTGCCTTTAGCTTGGTTAGCTTGTGGTGGCCAGTACGATTTTCGAATGTTCTACTTCGATTTTCAACTCGGTGCGTTAGCGAGGCTCGCCCGCGCCCGCCGCCGCCGCGGGGCAAGTGAGCTGTACTTCGCGAATTTAGACTTTAAAACCATAGCAATAAGAGCTATGAGAAGTCAACTTACTTTAATCACCAGTGGATAAAATGCGTTTTTACTCTCTCGTATTAAAGGATAAACAAGCGCTTTACGAGCTAGTGAGGGGAAAAAATTATTTATTATTTATCACAAAAGACTGGTTGCAATATTATTACTGCTACTTGTTAGCACAAGTTTGGTGACTACGCTGGCTTTGACGCAGATAACTCGTACAAGAGCAAGGAGGATTAATTATGCCCTAAACTAAACTTCAAAGATCACTGAACACCTGTTAGGCGGGTTGGTGATCTAGCTTAGAATACATAGAATGGCAATGTCTATACAAAACTGCGATCCCCGTATCCTGGCAAACACATCGACATTTTAAGCTACAGGTACCATTTTTTCTTATGACATAGGCGGCAAACGAGCAGACGGATTGCCTTGTGGTAAGCAATTACCGTCGCCCATGGGCACCCGCAACACCAGATGAGTCAAAAGCGCGTTGCCGGCCTTTAAGGGGGGTTGGAGCTCTGGGAACCTTACTCACCATCAGAAACACAACACTACATACCTGAAAGGTAGCTGCTATTATGGCTGTGGTCTTCTGTAAGGAGGAGGTACTTCCCCAGTTGGGCTGCCCCAGATTCAAGCGTGATGGTCATCGCTGTGCCCTACCTCTCATAAAAGCTACCCTTAAATTATACCTTTTTTGTCTAAGTTTAGATAATAAAAAAACATGGTCGTTCATCATCATCATCATCATCATCATCATCTCAGCCATAAGACGTCCACTGCTGAACATAGGCCTCCCCCTTGGACCTCCACATGTAAGCGACTTCCATCCAGCGTCTTCCAGCGACCTTAATGAGGTCGTCTGTCCATCTTGTGGACATCCTACGCCGCGCTTGCTAGTCCGTGGTCTCCACTCGAGCACTTTTCGACCCCATCTGCCATATTCTCTGCGTGTGGCCTGCCCATTGCCACTTCAGCTTGCTAACCCAGTAGGTGACTTGGTCATTCACATTACATCTATTACTTAAAACGGGATAATTACCATGTACAGTCAGCAGCAGAAGTGGCTAAGCGTTTGAGGTGTTCAAAATGGGTCAACACATCTCTATTGTAAAGAGAATAAGAGCGCGTGTAGGTCATTTTGAACACTTCAAACGCTTAGCCACTTTTGCTGCTTTAGACGAGGCCTGCTAATAAAAATACCACGATCGGTTTTTTATCCAATAGACCAGTAGCTAGTCCATCTTTTCCAACCAATAGCCTAGTACATTCTAGATTCTATTAAAATTCAATAGGCCTTACGCCATTGCGGGTGCTGTCTCTGTGTGCGTCCTGTGATACGCACAGGGGCAATATCCGCTTAGTGTACCCCTTACATTTTATTAAATTGTCGAAATGGCCTCTGCGCGTTGGTTCGATCCGGCTCCGCGTACGCCTCCCAAAATGTCCATTGTTCCGTGTACGGAAGAGATATACCACGATCGAAAGAGGTTGTTTTATGTAACTTTCCATAGGTATGGCAGAGACAGCATTATTTTCGTCCGTCCTTGTCATAGTCTCACATATGTTTGTCCCCCTTCAAACTGAACCTTTCAGAGGATCTAGTGTAAAACGTTTAAGAACGCGTAAGAGATAATGTTATTTATATGGGAAACGCAAACGCGTTCGTGGCGTAAAGTTACGTTAAAAACTTACAGGCTCTGAACTGACTAACTATATTTTAGTCGGCCGGCAACCTCTTACTTCGCGGCCTCTGTAATATTGTACTTTATATATAATAAATAGTATAAAATAGTAGACTCGAACATCCAACCTCATGTTCTTTTTATCTTCCATATAGTTTTCAAACGCATTAAAAGTTGTGTTTCGCCGCGGGGTATCTCCAGTACAGTCGGCGCCATTATAGTAAGTACAAGTATAACAAATGTACCTTTTTATTTTATTTTTATACAACGACAGAGGCAAGCAATCATTCGCGATCGATGCGCCGAGCAATGCGGACGCATCAATGAGTAATTAATTATTAATTTGCGGAGTTAGCGCGGCCCGGCCGCTGCTAGCATAGCTTTACGATGAGTGCTCAGAGTCAGCCCGTCGTGAACGATTTCCTCGCCTACCTGCTTCAGAAGGAAAAGTTGAAGCGTGAAGGGAAGATGGATCTGGAAACCGCTGTCCAGTTTAGTTCGTGGGCATCGAGTTTCACCGGCGAAGACATCCGTGAAGCGAAGCGGGTGTTGTGCCAGTCCCTTGGGATTCTTGGTACTTATGCACCTTACGCGAGTGGGGATGAGGTTGGAAACAAATCCTACGTGGATATTGTGAATCTCCTGAAGGAGAAACGAGACCGGATTCCGGAGTTCGTGACGGCAGAAGCCTCTTTCGTGCCGCCCCAAGCTCCTGATGAAGTCGACGTGCGAAGCCTGCTGAAGGAGTTTGTGGCCCTAAAAGCATGTTTCGCTGAAGTTCTCTTGAAATTTGAAGCAGCCCAAGTCACTATTGCCGAGTTACGCAAGGAAGTTACTTGTTTGCGAAATGCCCCAACTCGGTCGGTAGCATCAAATTTCAAGAGCGACGGCCGACCTGGTTTTATTGAAAATAATGCCGAGTCTGCAAGTCTGCGCGTTGCTGACACTGTGAATGGTGCCGCACGCGCCGCCTCACCCCCCGCGCACCCCCTGCGCGCGGGGCCTCCTCCTGCCTCGTCTAAGTCGCGTCAGCGTGCTTATGCTGACGTCGCCGGCAAGCCTGTTGCAGCTGACCGGGTCAACGTGCCTTCTCAGGCGCGTGCTGTTCGGGGTACCATTACGGGGAAATCCCATGCCAGTGTGGATAAGGAGGGATTCACGCTGGTGGAAAAAAAGTCTAGGACGCGAAGGGCTCCTCGCAAGACTCTGTGTGGCACTGCGGAGCCGGCTAACACTGGGCTACGAGTTGCCATACCGAGCAGGGCGCTCTACGTGTCACGCCTGCATTACTCCGCCGTGGCTGATGATGTGGTGGAGTACGTTCGCCGGAGGACTGGCTTCACGCTGACGGTGCAACAGCTGCGGGCCCGCCATTACGTGCACTTCAGCTCGTTTGTGGTGCGCGTGCCGCGGTCGCTTCTGGACACCATTGGAAGCGCGGACTTCTGGCCGAAGGGGGTAGTGTTTCGGAGGTTCCGGGGCAATCTGCCGAATCCTACTCCAGTTCCAGTACTATCTGTGCAACAAAGCCCCACTGCTGCGTTGCCAAAATGTAGATAGTTTCATTAAATTTTGTATTTGCTTTTTTATGTTATATATGTATTTAGTTATATGACGCATTGGTTTTACTGTTATGTCATATTAACTTATTTGAATAAATAAATGAAATAAATGTATAGAATCATATGAGAGGACAATACACGTAAAGTTGAATCATACGACCCGCCTGATCGTAAGCAGTTACCGTAACCTGTGGACGCCTGCAACTCCAGAGGATTCACATGCGCGTTGCCTACTTAAAAGTTGTTGGAGCTCTTACTCACCATCAGGAACACAACACTACATACCTGAAAGGTAGCAGTGTTATTATGGCTGTGGTCTTCTGTAAGGAGGAGGTACTTCCCCAGTTGGGCTTCTCCAGACTCAAGCGTGATGGTACTTCCCTTTTCTTTTTTTTTTTTTTTTTATGACATAGGCGGCAAACGAGCAGACGGATTGCCTGATGGTAAGCAATTACCGTCGCCCATGGGCACCCGCAACACCAGGGGAGTCACAAGCGCGTTGCCGGCCTTTAAGGGGGGTTGCAGCTCTGGGAACCTTACTCACCATCAGGAACACAACACTACATACCTGAAAGGTAGCAGTGCTATTATGGCTGTGGTCTCCTGTAAGGAGGAGGTACTTCCCCAGTTGGGCTGCCCCAGATTCAAGCGTGATGGTCTTCGCTGTGCCCTACCTCTCATTGTTGGGCGTAGTTTAAGGATATACCCGGGTCCAATATCTGTGCTGAGTTATAAATAAGTTTAAAAGGATACATTTTGGAGAGTGTGCACAGGAATTGCACGATTTATTCCGCCATCTCCGTTCCACCACCGGACGTCCAGGCGAGGGGAGCGGTTTCATCCTTACGTTGTGAATATTCCATTCATTCGCACGAAGCGGTTCGCTTCTACCTTCCTAATGCGGACTGCTAAGGAATGGAATTTGCTCCATTCGTCTGTATGCAAGGGACAAGATATCCTGCAATTAATTCATTTAATAGTTACAATACCAATACTTATATAAATGTTCTATGTATAAACCATGACTCAGGAACAAATAAATACCTTTACTAGGATTTGAACCCTGGACCATTGGCTTCATGTGCAGGGTCACTACTCACTATATTATGTCGTATTAGACATTATCGAGCCAGTCAATTTAAATATCTATGATATGCTAGCAGACGTTTTTGCTTAATATAAAAACAATTTAGAAAGGGGTAGCACATTGCTATCGATTAATTCTCAATCTAAATTTGAGACTTCGATGCAGTAAAAAGGGTTCAATACTCTTCGGTAGATGTCGCTACACGTCACCCGTAATGACGTATACCAGAAAGGATAAAGTAGAAAAATTTGACAACTACAAGCGGTACTCGGATAGCACAATTGATAGTGCACTGGGCTAGTGATCCAGTGGTTGTGGGTTCGAGTCCCGCTGCGAGTCAAATTTTTCTATTTTTTCTTTCGATTTAAATATCCATTATCATGCCATTGATATTTTATTGATGCTATCTGTACGGGGTTGCATCCTGGGAAAGTACATCACACTTGCACTGCACTTTAAGGTGCAATGATGCAAGAATTTGATTTTGAATTTCAATGTTGACGACCTAGTGGGTAGTGACCTTGCCTATGAACCCGATGGTCTTGGGTTCGAAATTATTTGTGATGGGCACAGATGTTTGTTCCTAAGTCATGGGTGTTTTCTATATATTTAAGTATTTTTATGTATCTATCTATTATATTTATCGTCGTCTAGTACCTAAAATACAAGCCTTACTGAGCTTACCGTAGGACTAGGTCGATTTGTGTAAGATTGTCTCGAAATATTTATTTATTATTTATGTTGAATGACCAGGATTTGAACCCGGGCTCGGGCCCCTAAATACCAGTTGAAGACTCCAGGGAAATCTAACCTAACTCTAACATTCTTCTAAAAACGTCTTATGTGTCTCGATCTTCACTAATTTCAACTTTATATCGTTGTATTAAGGTTCAATTTTAAACTAGAATTAAACATGTTACATGTTAGTCTCTTGTAAAACTGTTTAAAAAGGTTGTAAGTAGTTAACAGCGGTTAGAAATTCAACCTTAATTAGTTGTGAATTAAGTTCGTTTTAATACAAGTTTAGTGCGCTTATGATTTTTTGATTTGATAAAATGCACTGGCTTCGAAAATTGTAGTGTTTACATTTTGTGGCGGTTAATGAGATTAAAAATTATATTTTCATTTGATAGACGGTTTTGAAAAGTTTCTTTTAATATGAACGGGCTTTAGAACTTTTACGAATCTAGCTGTAAGGTTGTGCTGATGTGGATTAAAGAAATATGAATTAGAAAAGTAACACCAGTCGGCTTCATAGGCAGAGTCACTACCCACTAGGCTAGACTTGTCGTCAAATGTACCTATGTACAGTCAACCAATTTGATTTATGAGCCACTTCGTACCTTGTCACAGTGCAAATCTATATGAAAGACGCAAAAGATCTTTTCTCAAACATGCAATGAAATGTCTTCGTTACGTGCGTCATAATAGGCTTCGAAGTATCACGTTTAGGGCGGATCGACTCCAGAGGACAGGTAACGAATTTCATATAAAATTGAAGGCCTAGGCCGGGAAGTAATTTTTTTTTAATTTTTATGTATACCTGGCGTCTGTGTTCATGAAGCCTGTTCAAACAGCTGAGTTATATTTTTTTATCATTTTTAGTGACTAAATGATTAGCGGGCTAAAAAATAATCTCGCTTATTTCAGACGAAATGGTATGAAGAGATTTATTTTATTTATCATGTAATTGAATATTCATATCATCAGGTTATTACATTATTATATTTATTATTCATGCTCTCAATTTTAAAATTGTATTGGCAACACCAAACACTACTCCACGCATGCGCGTTTTTGAACGCATTTTTGACTCAACCAATCACAGGACACTTTTACTTGTTTTAATAATGGCGGAATCGAAAAGTTTCTCGGCGTGTAAAACTCTGTTTATTAAGACTAAATAGTGGTAAATGGTGTGATTCAATGCTTTTGTGACTTAGATATAGTGTTACGGGTGTATAAAAATTGAATAATCTAACCGGGCCCGGTTTTATTTATCTATATTTTGTTATTGTGTACCGCCAAAGGCAGATGCCGTAGCGCCATCATTTAAAAGGTAAGTGCATTCTTATTTGGTGGTTTTTCTAAATGTTGTACTTAGTAAATATAGCCAGACTATTTATGATAGTCATTAATTATTACATCGAAGGCAAAAATACTACAAAGCGGGATTGGAGGGAAAATTAAAAAACTTATGTCGTGAAGCTGTTTTGTTCAGTGGTATTTTTTTATTTATTTCATTGCATTAGTTTGAGAAAAGCACTATACATGCCTAGCCGTGAAAGGGTCTTGAAGGCTTCGTATACTATCCGGCCTCCTTACAGTCGGCCGTATATACAACTCAGCCTTCAACCCCCTTTTTCCCGGCGGCTGCAGTAATGTACTATTTATTAACGTCACTGTGACAAGGTTCGAAGTAGCCTAGTAGTTAATCAAATTGGTTGCATGACTATATACGTATAATTACATACATTACATTTCAGCCGTAGCCGTATGCAGTCCACTGCTGGACATAGGCCTCCCACAAATATGACTTGTATCATCTTGGGGGTAGTTGCCATAGTCGCCACGCTTGGCAGGCGGGTTGGCGACCGCAGTAGCTATAGATTGGGTTTCAACGGACGCTGCTGCCCGTCCGTAGGACTTTTCCCTTTGTCGCCTCTTACGGAGATGAGGTGGTGCTATTCTAGTCAGCCAGCATCACACGGCAATTGGATGGGAGGGAGTAGCGGTAGAATGCTAAGCGACCCCCTGACGCCTCCCACGGAACGGTCGACGTTCGCCCGGAGTATTTTAGTGGGTATTTCCTTCCCCTCATCTTGAGTAAAGCGGCCAGAAGGGCGAGTCCCACAACCCAGGGTTGGAAGGATACATAAATGCATTCCACTCCTTAAAAAAAACTATCATGCATGGAGTACTGTTGCCACCTTTGGGACGGGTCTGCCGAGTATCAGCTGGCCGCTTTGGATTCAATAGAACGCCGAGCTCGCAGACTCATTGGCGATCCTAAATTACTGAGTGTAAGGTTACAGAGCCTTGTGCACCGTCGCAAGGTTGCTAGTTTGTCTGTGTTTAACAGGATACATTTTAGAGTGTGCTCAGGAATTGCACGGTTTAATTCCGCCATCTCCGTTCCATCATCGACAGGGGAGCAGTTTCATCCTGACGTTGTGAATATTCCATTCATTCGCACGAAGCGATTCGCTTATACCTTCCTAATGCGGACTGCTAAAGAATGGAATTCGCTCCCTTCGTCTGTATTCCCAGAGAGATATAATTTGGGTCTCTTCGAGGCAAGAGTGAGGCTGTTACTGAACCAGCGTGCTGCACCCTCGACCTCGTCACTTACCATCAGGTGCGACTGAGGACAAAAGCTGGTCAGTTTTGTATTATGCCGGTAGGCACGCATTAGTGTATCTAGTATCTCGGCGCGTGACGATAGGTTGATAGTATTTTATCACGCGCCGAGTCAGTAAGATAAGGATTGTATAGATGTAGATTAAGAACGTAATATTAAGGAAGCACACATGTATATATGCACTAGCGAGTAAGAAATAAATTAGTCTAAGTCAACCAGTCAACGGTGTCTTTACTCATCACGCCGCTACCCCCATCTACATCTATACAATCTTAATCTTACTGACTCGGCGCGTGATAAAATACTATCAACCTATCGTCACGCGCCGAGATACTAGATACATTAATGCGTGCCTACCGGCATATGTATAAAAAAAAAAAAATTACTCCGGCTCCCTCATGATTTCTTTACAGAAAAGCAACTTGTAAATCGAGTGATATTTCGTAAGTTAAACTCATTTATACGAGCCGGGGCTTGTAATTTGACCTTTAAGTTTGTTCGTGTCACCCAGGTCGCATGTTAATCTATAAACAATAACATTAAAGTGATCGGCCATCTTGTTTGCTCAGCGGCGGATGACGAGGTTATGGCTTATGGAATATTAAAACGTTCGGTGGCGGTGTTTTTCTTTAATAACGTCTCCTGCGCCGATTGCGAAGAACGAGAGAATACAGTGTTGCACCAAGAAATTGGTAAACTAGTAAATATTACTCAGAAATAAAAGGTAAGAAAAACATAATTATATACACAATTTGACTGAGCCCCACGGTAAGCTCAAGAAGGCTTGTGTTGTGGCTAACGATTATATAATACTAGCTGTGCCCCGCGGTGTTACCAGCGGTTTATTATTAAAAAAAGTAGCCTATGTGTTAATCCAGGGTGTTAACTAACTCCATACCAAATTTTATTAAAATCGCTTCAGCCGTTTAGACGTAAAGAAGTAACAAACATACACACTCACAAACTTTCGCGTTTATAATATTACATAGAATACTTAAATACATAGAAACCCCAATAAATCAGGAACAAATATCTGTGCTCATCACATAAATAAATGCACGTACCGGGATTTGAACTCAGGGGCGCTACCGCGAAACACGACATTCGTAAATTTCGGTTGTCTCTGTCACTCTTATTACGCCTTATTTGGAGTAAAAGAGAAAGATGCTCGAAATATACGAACTTCGATGTTCGCGGACCAGGACCGTCGGCTTCAGTAGCGGCGCGTCAATTTTTTCTTAGGCAACACGGATCCGATATGTTTTAGCCTTTTCTTCATGAGCCCAAGGAAAACCGTTGAACTGTAGTAAAGTTATTCAAGCCGGCGGGATCGGCTTGTATAAACGCGCTGCCACAGGTCGACTTCCTGAGA
Organism: Grapholita molesta; assembly: GCA_022674325.2. Classification (NCBI taxonomy): domain Eukaryota; kingdom Metazoa; phylum Arthropoda; class Insecta; order Lepidoptera; family Tortricidae; genus Grapholita; species Grapholita molesta. The sequence goes on along the minus strand of CP053141.2, from coordinate 362,264 downwards.
GAAGGGGCGCGCTACGCAGCCGTTCATTCGGTCCGTCATACATTGACGTGACGTGACGTTGAGTGCGTGACGGGCCGGCGACGCGAGCGGCGAACCGAACGGACACTCAGCATTCTTAATGCTTGAAAATGGAGGCCTATGTTCTCCGAAACATGTCTAAATCAACGTGAGTAGAGCCGTGTTTAATCCATACTAATATTATAAATGCGAAAGTAACTGTCTGTCTGTCCCTCTTAACGCTTAAACCGCTGAACCAATTGGGATGAAATTTGGTATGGAGAGAGTTTGAGGTAAAAGAAAGGTCATAGGATATTTTTTATCCAGCAACCATACTTTAAAGACAGGCATGGCTGATCAACGAAGTCACGAGGGATAGCTAGTCATTTATATAATTTTACCATTTCTCACGAAAGTTTAAATATAACTAAAGTAAAAAAAGTTTGATTATAGTATTTGCAAACAATCAAATCTGACTTACGTAGTTAAAATGAACGTTATACAAACGAGTTTCTATTCGCTGACCCCGGGGCTTTTATCCCTCGGGATTAATCAGATTAATAGTCTTGACTCCCTTCTGAATGTAACCATCCCCGCACGGGGCGCGTGTGGGGTAAGTTATTAAAGACAGCGGTTATAAGACCATTTGAAGACAGCGGCGCTACCGCAAAAAACGATATTCGTAAATTTCGGACGATTGTCTCTGTTATCTTATTGACGCCTTAATTGGAGTAAAAGAGAAAAATGCTCGAAATATACGAAGTTCGATGTTCGCGGTACCGGGCCAGATCTGGCCTAGTGGGTAGTGACCCTGCCTATGAAGTTGATTAGTAAGGGCATTTATTTGTTTGATGAGCACAGGTTGTGCATGAGTCATGGGCGTTTTCTACATGTTCAAATATTTGCGTATTATACAGGGTGGAGAAAGATCGAATGCCACATGGATGCCAACTGACATAAATATTGTAAATGGCACATTCTGTGTAAAGACTTTCTTTTTTTTAATGAATAATCGTATGATTGATAAAAAAGGTTGATATTTGTTACTTAGAGAAAAAATAACCTTATGTAACCCTTTCAATTTGCATCATAAAATATGGCACGTTATTTTATGTCATATTTGACCACTTCGACTCCCGACTGAGGAAAACGTTTTTTCATAAATCCATAAATGCAGAATTCATGCATGCTCTTAAATCATTTTATTGTATCTTAAGACAATAATTAACATTTTTGTGGTAACTACGTGTCCATTCTGTAATATAATATATTTATATTTATTTATTTAATCTCGTAAATTATGTTTTATAGCATTTTTATAAAAATACATTTAAAACGTATCAAAACAATAAAAACATTATAAAAAATCTAACCTAGCTAGGGTGCCGCCGGCTACGGGGCAGGGCCCAGGCTGCCGGTGGTTAAGGCTGCAGAGAGAGGAACCGCCAAACTATGCGCCCCGGGTCCAGGATTACCTTCTGAATCTGACCCTTGATCCAACCACTACCATCAGATATTTATCAAGATATTTATTATTTATTATTCCATAGGCTACGGTAACTGCTTACCATCAGGTGGGCCGTATGCTTGTTTGCCACCGTCGTTGTTTAAAAAAATATAAAATGTAGGTTGGTTAGGTTGCTTCATATTATGAACTCCAATGCAAGCGGAAGTTTTTTTTAACTAAGATATCTTAATACCTAATGTGCAACATGAATAATCGCTAATCGCTTCCTCCTATGATTTGCCCGGTGTAGCGGTATATATTAATTCAAATAGCATCAGATCCCCGTCTAACGAGGTGCGACGATGCAATGTGGCGGCATACATAATATTGACTGTATTACTGCTCTCAGCGTATTGGGTACAGTTATAACTTATATCATCTTATACATACTTAATGTACAGTCAACCAATTTGATTTATGGGCCACTTCGTTCCTTGTATACTTAAGAAAAAGCGACGAGAACCTCCGGCGTTCGAGATGGGATTCGAACCCGCACCTCCAGCTATCGCGGCTGAATATAGGACCTTTGGGTCCGGAACCATAAAATTGATGCTTATCTGATTTTTCTTAGCTCTATGAGTTCGTTTGTAAGTATAGTCAACCAATTTGTTTTCTAGGCCACTTCGAACCTTGTCACAGTGACGTTAATGAGAGATCTTTTGCGTCTTTCATATAAGATTTTCACTGTGACAAGGTACGAAGTGGCCCATAAATCAAATTGGTTGACTGTACCTAGTTAGTGCAATCTCTGAAACAGTGCATTACGTCAAAAACTATTCGTACAAAGGAAACATTCCGATTTAATTATTTAAGACACAGGGCAGATACGTGCAGACGAATTAGTTCTTTGTATTTTTTTTTTATATTTTCGTACCAAAGTAACCGATATAGTCCTCCGGATCGCTAATCTTAAGTGGCAGTCGGCGGCATTGCACGTAGCCATATGCCCCGGTCAAGGTGTTGGACCCGGGTATGTCCTTAAACTACGTCCAACAATGAGAGGTAGGGCACAGCGAAGTACTATCACGCTTGAGTCTGGAGAAGTCCAACTGGAGTACCTCCTCAGAAGCCAGCGTGGGCAGGCCCCTCACAAGGTGGATCGATGACTTGGTAAACTTCGCGGGAATCCACTAGATGCGGGCGCAAAACCGGTTTTGATGGAGGCTATATGTTCAGCAGTGGATGTCTAACAGCTGATATGATGATGATGATCCCTCTGTGCATTGCGAACTCTGTCCCCACTAATGAGGGTAGTTAGCGAACAAACACTCAGTACAGTACTAATGGTAGCAGTAGCAGTTGACTAACAATGACTTTTATTCCATTGAAATAACGACTAAAGTCGGTAAAGTACTTAAATACGTGGAAAACATCCAATTTGTTCTTACATTTCAGCCGTATGCAGTCCACTGCTGGACATAGGCCTCCCACAAATATGACTTGTATCATCTTGGGGGTAGTTGCCATAGTCGCCACGCTTGGTACGGGTTGGCGACCGCAGTAGCTGTAGATTGGGTTTCGACGGACGCTGGCTACCCGTCCGTAGGATTCTTCCCTTTGTCGCCTCTTACGACACCCGCGGGAGATGGGGTGGTGCTATTAATAGTCAGCCGGCATCACACGGCAAGATTGTGATATCATAGCATTTTATAATCAGCACAACAATGTATTTTTTATTATGAAGGTGGCAAAGGAGCAGACGGATTGCCTGATGGTAAGCAATTACCGCCGCCCGCACCCGCAATACCAGGGGGTCAAAAGCGCGTTGCCAGCCTTTAAGGGGATTAGAGCTCTGGAAACCTTACTCACCACCAGGAACACAACACTACATACCTGAAAGGTAGCAGTGCTATTATGGCTGTGGTCTTCTGTAAGGAGGAGGTACTTCCCCAGTTATAGTTATTTTAGTTATAGTTATATTTTGGAAATTGTAATGCAATTTATCTAACTTAACCTGGTCTTAAACAGTTTGTCCAGGGAACAGTTGCCATGGCAATACGTGTTACGTAAAAGTTACTTGTCCCAACTACGTTATCTGACGCGATGAGGGCTATGGAGGTATTTACATATCAAGTGGAAAGTATCCGATAAACCTCTAACTTATATTAGTTCGTAAGTTTGGGAAGGTAAAGACATATAGATATGACGAAGAGGGTAGATGCGGGAGATAACTATAAATGAGTATTACAAGACATTCTTACACAAATTGACTAAGCCCCACGGTAAGCTCAAGAAGGCTTGTGTTGTGGGTACTCAGCCGACAATATCAATATTTCGGGACAATCACACAAATCGACCTAGTCCTACGGTAAGCTCAGTAAGGCTTGTGTTGTAGATACTAGACGACGATATATATAATAGATATATACATATAAATACTTAAATATATAGAAAACACCCATGACTCAGGAAAAAATATCTGTGCTCATCACACAAACAAATGCCCTGACTGGGATTTGAACCCAGGAACATCGGCTTCATAGGCAAAGTCACTACCCAGTAGGCGAAACCTGTCATCACCTGTTCTATTTGTGTGTGGGTGTTTTAAATATGCATTGATGTATGTGTATATTATATTATAAGTATATGTATATCGTTGGCTGAGTACCCACAACCCACAACACAAGCCTTCTTGAGCTTTTTTTTTAATATGACGTCGGTGACAAACAAGCATACGGCCTGCCTCATGGTAAGCCCATGGACGCCCGCAACTCCAGAGGTGTCACGTGCGCGTTGCCAACCCTTTATAAATCTGTACACTCGTTTTTTGAAGAACCCCATACTGTAATCCTTCGGGAGAACCGTGGCAGGGAGCTCATTCCACAGCCGAAGCGTTCGTGGGAGGAAGTGCCTTTTAAAGCGCTCAGTACGCGACCCCACAGGCTCCAATGTGTGAGGATGAATACCCTGCCGGTGGCGAGCGGTGCGGTGATAGAACGCGGCCGTTGGCATCATGTCAAATAACTCTTACGTCTTAAGCTTACGTGGGGCTCAGTTAATTTGTGTAAGAAGGTCCTGTAATATTTATTTATTATTTATAAAAAAAATCATATCACCGCATCTAAGTTTTACTTTTTTCATAAGTCCATCAATTCCATCATCAAATATTACACAAGTGTACAGGTAACAGGCCACTCTATATTGAAATATGGGCGGCCATATTGGATTTGTGATTTTCGTAAACTTTCATCTAGTTTTTTAAGTTCTCTGTCAATAAAGAGTCTGTAATAAAACATTAATGTTTTATCCATTCTAACCTACTTAAGTAAATCCATCCCTATATATAAATAGATGTATTTTTTTTTAAGCCTTGGCGGCAAACGAGCAGACGGATTGCCTGGTGTTAAGCAATTACCGTCGCCCATGGGCACTCGCAACACCAGGGGAGTCACAAGCGCGTTGCCGGCCTTTAAGGGGGCTTGTAGCTCTGGGAACCTTACTCACCATCAGGAACACAACACTACATACCTGAAAGGTGGCAATGCTATTATGGCTGTGGTCTTCTGTAAGGAGGAGGTACTTCCCCAGTTGGGCTGCCCTAGATTCAAGCGTGATTGTACTTCGCTGTGCCCTACCTCTCATTGTTGGACGTAGTTTAAGGACATACCCGGTCCATATACATATACACATCCATATAAATCCTCCGGTCGACTTTGGCCACTTTAATAAAAAAAAAATCCAAACTTGTCCACTTCCTAATCACTATCAAGGAAAATGATGTTGTAGGAATGAACACATTGGGAAGTGGCGATTCTGGAAATGAACATGTTAGGAAAGTACGAATAGGGAAATGATTATTTAGGAAGTAGTCAACTTCGGAATCTATAAAGTGACAACATAGGAAAAGGACAATGTTGGAGTGGACGGATTAGGAAGTGGACAAGTTTGGAAAGAGACACATTAGGAAGTGGCCAAAGTCGACCGGAGGGCATATAAATATCCAGACTAATATTATAAATGCGAAAGTACTTCTTTTTTAATTTATTTATCATAAAAAAAATGGATTTACAATTTTATCATACACTTATCTGCCAAACTGAATAACAGTTTGTTGGCAGAAAACATCAACCCTCAGTTGCTGAATATAGGTACATAACTTTAACTTTAGTAACAACATTGTTAAACTCTGTCTGTCTCTTACCTCTTCACGCTTAAACAGCTGAACTAATTGGGATGAAATTTGGTTGAGAGAGTTTGAGCTACGAGAAAGGACATAGGATAATTTTTATACCGCAACCATACTTAGAAGGCGGGCATGGCTGCCGACGAAGTCGCGAGGAAAAACTAATATAAATATAAATTGATAATGGCTATTAATGGAAGGTTTAATTTTAATCTCCAAACTGAGCATAATGTTCTGGAACTTGAAAAAACATAAATAAATAAATATTTCGGGATAATCTTACACAAATCGACCTAGTCCCACGGTAAACTCAGTAAGCAGTAAGCTGTGTTGTAGTACGATATATATAATAGATAGATACATATAAATACTTAAATACATAGATGATCAATCAAATGCTAAAAACTAATTATGTAATACCGTTTAAACAATACCTATATTAAAATACACTACAATATGTGTTCGTAATCGATAGTTAAATAAACAGAAACTTATTTTGAATACAAATTTACTGAATATAATTTATAAATGTTGATGGAAAGCATCGCAGGCGGGGACCAACAGAGGCTTATTTATAGTCATTTCGGTTGTGCACCATTTAGCAGAATTTTCGTTGGTGGCGGTCAAGGTGGTCCCCGCCTGCGATGCTTTCCATCAACATTTATAAATTATATTCAGTAAATTTGTATTCAAAATAAGTTTCTGTTTATTTAACTATCGATTACGAACACATATTGTAGTGTATTTTAATATAGGTATTGTTTAAACGGTATTACATAATTAGTTTTAGCATTTGATTGATCAATATTATTGTGTGGCTTGTTTTACTCTTTTTTTAGTGTGCAGTCGGGTATTTTGTTTTTTTAATAATAATTCTTTTATTTATAACTTTTAGCTGTTTTTATTTAACGAAAATGTTGTAGATGTAGAAGACTATGTATATGTAAGTACCATTTTAAATTATTTCGACGACATTTGGCTTTAGATTACGAGTGATGTTACTTAAGGTCCCTCTTAATAATTATTATTATATTATTAATTAATATGAATAATTTAAGAAAGAACCAAAAAAAGAACGGAAGAACGAGTTAATTAATTAGAAAGAACGAATAAATTTAAAGAGAGAAACACGAAAGAAAAAGAACGAGTTATTTATACTTTATAAGTTTCGCGTCAGACGACGAAGTATCGAAAAATCGCTATTTAGAGACGACCGTCAACGACGTGTGCCCTTATGCGTGTGCCCGCATTCGGGCTGTATACTCGAGCATATCCCCTCCGCACCGCGCCGCGCGCCGCATGCCAGGCCACGCCCTATCTTTTGCTTGCTAACGCATGAGTTGCTTTGCGTTGACGCAGAATTAACATGTTCCCGTGGGAATTTTGAGAAAAAACGTATCCTATATTAATTACTCCCGTGATTGAAATGAATCTAATGATACCGCATACATATTTTTGTTGTTTAAAGGGAAATTTAGAAAAATATTATTATGTCTTTATCCCGTGGGACTTTTATGATAAAATGTATCCTATGACACTCCCGTAATCAAGACAAATCTAACGATACCTCATACATCAAAATCCATCAAGCCGTTTAGGCTACAGGAGGTCACAAAGGAACAGACATACATACATACTTACATACACTCCCTCAACATTACCCTCCCTCTTTGGCAGTCGGGTAAAAACACCCATGACTCAGAAACAAATATCTGTGCTCATCACACAAATAAATGCCCCGACTGGGATTCGAACCCATGACCATCGGCATCATAGGCAGGGTCACTACCCACTAAGCCAGACCGGTCGTCAAACATTCATTCTTAATTTTATCATTATCATACAAGTTAAATGTTATTTACAATAACCCTGTCGCCGCCATTGTCTTGATATGAAGTCCGAACTTTTCGTGCCACACATGTCTCGACTTGTCATCAAGTCGAGGCCGTAGACCTACGTACTGAGAGGTAAGGTTTATTTTCGCAAAAACCTTCAGCTAGTGACGAAGGTGAGAATTTACCAAACCCGGGTATGTCCTTAAACTACAATGAGACAATGAGAGGCACATCGATGACCATCACGCTTGAATCTGGGGCAGTCCAACTGGGGAAGTATCTCCTCCTTACAGGTATGTAGTTTTCAGGTATGTAGTGTTATGTTCCTGATGGTGAGTAAGGTTCCCAGAGCTCCAACCCCCTTAAAGGCCGGCAACGCGCTTATGACTCTGGTGTTGCGGGTGCCCATGGACGACGGTAATTGCTTATCACCAGGCAATCCGTCTGCTCGTTTGCCGCCTATGTCTTAAAAGAAAAAAACCTTACCATCTTACCATCACCATCAGGTGTGACTGAGGTCAAATGTTGGTCAGTCTTGTACAAAAATAAATTGACGTGGCGGCGAAAATATTGGCAAACGTCAAATGTCAAAGAAGGAAGTGTTGCCCTCGTTCCACGAGATAGCGATAATATCGCATTTTTTGATACACAAACTTCACAAAAACCTTGTACTTTATTATTTCCATAAATTTCAAGGGTCCGGCCGATTTTACTTCTTGTTTAAATCGAAGTTGGTACGTTAAATAACCTTATCGCGCAGCTGAGATTGGAAAAGTTTGCCCGATCGTGATTCACAATAGTTATTTATTAAACAAAGTTGAGGTTTTCACTCGCGATTACATTGGGAACGTGAACAAGCACATTTTTTTAAATTGGTTACTTTGACATCAGTTTTTGATGTTTTCTGAACGATGTTCCAACACGCCAATTTTATGACGTGTGATGCCTGCTGACTAGAATAGCACCACCCCATTTCAGCCCGCGGGTGTCGTAAGAGGCGACAAAGGGAAAAATCCTACGGACGGGCAGCAGCGTCCGTTGAAACCCAACAGCTACTGCGGTCGCCAACGCGTGCCAAGCGTGGCGACTATGGCAACTACCTCCAAGATGATACAAGGCATATTCGTGGGAGGCCTATGTCCAGCAGTGGACTGCATACGGCTGAAATGTATGTATGTATCACGATATTTTGGACCCTTCGGCAGCCTTCATGGTGTTTAGGAAAATAATCATTAGTTTCTCCGGCCGTGGCTTTCTGTAAAGTCCATGTACAACTTTACAAAACGCAAGACCTACTACCGTACACTGGCATGCTCTAAGGGCAAACTTATTCTTCTATTAAAATATGGCTTCCATCTATATCAATCGATAATTTCGCCAATGTCAAGTAAAGTAAGACATAAGTAAAATAAACCCTTGGTTCGTTTTCGTAACTATGGTTTTCGTAACTGGCTACCAAAGAAGAATTATTTTTCTTGTTTCGTAATTGGTTATTAAACAAGAATTCACGTTCTGCTTTCGTAATCGAGTATTTTTTCCTTGTTCGTAATTAATTATGAAAACATATTACTTTTTCTTTTTTCATAATTGGACATTTTCGCACCTTAGAACAATTCACCTCTTTACCCTTTTTCGTATAAAACGATACACTCACCTGTTTTTAAGGAAGATAAATTTAATGTTATTTATATTTGGAATATGGACTGGAGGAATCATGACTGTAGGAGGATGGCCTCCTACGGAAAAGTAGGCACATTTCTGAAACACTTTATACGTTTCATTTTGCTTTCCATAGTCTATTTCGTAACCGCCGTTTACAAAATTGTAACGGAATGTAAAAATAAAACTTAGGATGATTTTTTTTTTCCACTGACACTCCGCTGCGGCTGTTATTGCTCCATTTATGTATTGGATTTTGTATTAGATGAAGCCTAGAAGAATAATTGTTATAGATTAAAGGCTATATTTTTTGTTAAAGGATGTTATGCCACTTTTTTTTTTTTTTACTGTTACTTCGGGTACTCTGTTTTAACAAGCTGTTGTATACTAATCTTTTAAAAAAAGTAGATGATTTACAATATTTTCTTCTTTTTTTTCTCTTAGGGTAGGGATATCTACGTAACTAGGTACTTATTTTATCTTTTTCTTCTTTCTCTTTGCCTTGGCCCACATCAGGTGGGGTCGACTCTAATAACTAGTGTACGTCAGGTTAATCTGTCCTACACTGTCGGGTCTTGGATCTGGGCTTTTTCCATCAGTTTGGTCATACTGGACCAACATGTCGCGGGTAGACGTCGCGGGTTTATTTTGAGTGCTTTTTGGACCGCGTGCTCCTCTCCCCTCCAGGCGCAACGTTAAAGCAACAAAAGGGGAACTGACCTAACATGAAATATTTATATAAAAAAAAAAATCGTAGCTAATAACGAAACGCCATTACTAAAATAATAATTAATTGTTGTTTGATAACTAATTACGAACCAGTAAAAAAGAATTCATATTTCGTAGTATCCGTAAATCCAGGCGAAAACAGAAAAAAAATCTTATTTCATAACCAGTTACGAAACTCGATTACGAAAGCAGAATGTGAATTCTTCTTTGATAACCAATTACGAAACAAGAAAAATAATTCTTCTTTGGTAGCCAGTTACGAAAACCATAGTTACGAAAACGAACCAAGGGAAAAATACTGGTAAGAAACTTTTGTGTGTGATTATTTTCGTCCCCAAAGTTTTTTGAATTCGAGTGCACGACTCATAAATCGACCCCCAGGCCTAGTGGGTAGTGACCCTGCCTATGAAGGCGATGGTCCTGGGTTCAAATCCCAGTCAGGGCATTTGTGTGATGAGCACAGATATTTGTTCCTGAGTCACGGGTGTTCTATGTATTTAAGTATTTATATGTATCTATCTATTATATATATCGTTGTATAGTACCTACAACACAAGCCTTACTGAGCTTACCGTAGGGCTAGTACAATTTGTGTAAGATTGTCCCGAAATATTTATTTATTTATAAATACTAGATACTATTTCGCGCTCTTATGCCAGGTCTACTGGGGCATATTTCTCGAACACTTTTATATTGTAATACAAGTCTCTTTCTAACAACAGGTGTCAAAAAGTGACTTCCCCTGTACAAGTTACATGTGTTCAAGTGTTCCTGATGTTTTTAAAAGTGTAAAGTTTATTACCCAAATATGCAATAGGGATGGACTTTAAACTAAGTGATCTTTTCTAACGAGGCCATTAATTTTTCAACTCGCTAGCTGGGTAAGTCCGTTTTTATTCTTTAAAAACAGACAGCAAAGCTACGTTCTATTAATAAGGGAGCAAATTCATTTCATACAAATTTTGAATGTTTATTTCCGTTAGCAGGGTCGTATGTTTTTTTTTTGTGACAAAGGTGGCAAACGACCAGACGTATTGCTTGATGGTAAGCAATTACCGTCGCCCACTGGCAATACCAGGTGAGCCACAAGCCCGTTGCCGACCTTTAAGGGGGGTTGGAGCTCTGGGAACCTTACCATCAGGAACACAACACTACATACCTGAAAGGTAGCAGTGCTATTATGGCTGTGGTCTTCTGCAAGGAGGAGGTAGTTCCCCAGTCGGGCTTCTCCAGACTCAAGCGTGATGGTACTTCGCTGTGCCCTACCTCTCATAATCATGTAATTTTTAAATGATAATTGTGAATGATATATTATGAATATTAATAATTTGGAGTAAATTTTAATGAAAAAACTTTGTGATTCACTCGGCTGCAAAGTTTGTTTCCCACTCGTGTCTTGAAACTCAAACAAAAATCTGCCAGCGGTTCTAACCCTACCGACAAGAAACAGATTTATTCAAAAAATTAATACATCCAATCTTAAAGAACATAAATAACATAATACATAATTACGCGTCACCCATCATGACGTATACGACGAGGGATAAATAGAAAAAAAATTGACAAGCCTCAGCGGTACTCGTATAGCACAATTGGTAGTGCACTGGGCTAGTGATCCAGTGGTTCGAGTCCCGCTGGGAGTCATTTTTTTTCTATTTTTCTTTCGATTTAATTCGCTTGCAGACGTCTCTGCACAATAAAAAATCACATGATATTTTCGCGAGACTCAACCGAAAAATCAAAATACAAATGTATAAACAAATAATTCACGAAATAGACATGCTTTGATATGCATTCTGAACGTACTCGCTCGGTGGGAGTTGTGGCATGGGGGCTGCTGTCAAAAGTGTTGCCTCTAATATCACATGTCAGATTGTGCGGGATGCTTCGTATCCTTCAGTTTTAATCCTTCAAAACAATATTTAACTGTACAGAATACGATGCCTGTCGGTTTAAATAATTATCCTACAGTTCTACAGTTTGGACGCTTAAAGAAAAGGCAGAATTTTGTTGTCTCAGTTTTGCCTGTCATAATAATTGACAGCGACAGCATCAAATAGCAATATTCAGTCATTCTGGCCAGATATATCGTTGGGGGCTTCCGGTCGAACTTTAAAATGGCGAATTCGTCTTGAAGTACTTATTTCGTGTTTTTTGTTCATTCACGTAGTTTAGTGTCTAATATTGATAGCTTATTATACAGTGATCTAACGTAAAACACATCTATTTGGTCAACACCCGGCAGTCCCGGCGGTCGCGGCCGCCTCTTAGTTTTCTGTAAAGTCCAGCTACCACTTTACAAAACGCAAGGCCTACTAAGAGCAAACTTGATGTTATTTTACTTATTTGTTGTTTTACTCGACATTGGTGAAATCATCGATTGATATATTGATGGAAGTCATATTTTAAAAGAAGATATATATATCGTAAAACTGCGAACACACCGCTGTTTAAGTAATGCCCACGGCGACGGTACGGAATCGCAGCGTCGTACCGTATCCGCGCCGTTTTTACCGCACGCTCCACACCGCTGTTCAAAATTAGGGCTCGCGGTCGTGTCCGTGATTCGTGAACCCGTAGCCGTGCGCCCTGTTTCGTGAATCACGGTAACGGTTTTCTGGTCCGTTGCGCACGTGACATTCGGTTACGTGAAATTAGGGTACGTGAATCCGTGTAGATCCGTGTAGGCGAGATCACGCTTTCACGTATCTTAAGAATAAAACTTAGTCCTTATTTATTATATTCCCGGGCGTGGCGAAATTACGAAACGTGCGATAAGTATCCAACGGAAACGACCCCGAAGCTCCACACACGGACGCAGGTACGGGCTACGTGTCACGGCGTGACACGATGCGAACGTAGGTACGTGACCCGTACCTGGCCGTATTCGTGCAATTCGTGATCTTAGTACCGGCGGTGTTAAGAACACGTAGCTACGGGTCGGCGTACATCACGGATACCAGGAGCCCTATTCAAAATACGCAGACGGTACGGAATCGCAGTGACGTGTTCTGTACCCTCACCATGAGTTGTGACATTAAGGTTTTCGATAACGAGTATCGAGTTTACTATCTGTGCACCTCGTTCGCACTAAAATAGAACAAGCGATATGCACAGATAGTAAACTCGATACTCGTTATCGAAAACCCCAATGTCACAACACAACTCATGATAAGGGTACTAGTTGGTTGCGATTGAGGCTTCAGGTTCAAATCCTGGCTAGGGCATCTATTTATTTAACTGACATGCTTGTACGGCTGACTGCTAACCGCCTCTAGTTTCCCAGTTCAATATCGTGCCGCCTGCAGTTCCAAGACGCATTCGAATTAAAAAGTTCCGAAAAGGATCTTGAGTCTGGAGAAGCCCAACTGGGGAAGTACCTCCTCCTTACAGAAGACCACAGCCATAATAGCACTGCTACCTTTCAGGTATGTAGTGTTGTGTTCCTGGTGGTGAGTAAGGTTCCCAGAGCTCCCACCCCTCTTAAAGGCCGGCAACGCGCTTGGGACTCTCGTGGTGTTGCGGGTGCCCATGGGCGACGGTAATTGCTTACCAATAAAAAAAACCGCTGAATTGGGATGCAATATGGTAAGGAGAGAGTTTGAGCTACGAAGTCGCGAGGAAAAGCTAGTAAGTAAGTTTTATATATATCGTTGGCTGAGCCACAACACAAGCCTTCTTGAGCTTACCGTGGGGCTCAGTCAATTTTTACAAGGATGTCCTGTAATATTAATTTATTTACTAACATTTTCTAGTAATCATTAAATATGGCAAATCAAGTTCCATTGCCCGAGACCGGTAAACCGCCCCGGGTAGCCACAGGCGGGCTATTATCCGCATTGCACTTGCAGGTGCATTTTACAATACAATCCAAGGAACAAAACGTCTTAAAACGAATTATATCAAGCACTATACGTAGGTAAGAAAGCATATCAAAGAATGTATATTTTGTGAAGTCAAATTTTGTTTATACATTATTTTTACTTTTATATTTTAGTATTTTCAGTTATATCTTGTAATAAACTGTTTGATATGTTTTCTATCGGACTACGCATAATTATGTACCTACTTTAAGATTTCATGTATCACTGTTTTGAAAAAATAAATCCCGCGGTGGGGCTTATTTTTTCAGTGATAGGGACTCCCGCCGTAGTTTTTTGCCTTGTATCTTCTCGGGTCAGAGGTGTAGGGTTCGAACCAGTGTAATAATTTTTAATGTAGTGCAAATGCATGTAACGTGCCTAAATTGAAAAATAAAGATCTTTTATCTTTTACTAGCTTATGCCCGCGGCTTCGCATGCGCAGAAGAATACCTGTAAATAAGTAATTTTTCTCCTATCAAGCTCGAAAGAACTCATAATTATGAGCACAAATAAATCCAAATAAAAAAAAAAAATTAGTATACAACTTTAAATAAAATGGCGCAGTTACGAAAGCGTTTGCCATCTGACCTTCCAACCCAGAGGGTAAACTCGGCCTGAGATTAGTCCGGTTTCCTCAAAATCTTTTCCTTCACCGAAAACCGACTGATAAATACCAAAAAATATTTCGTACATAAGTTCCGAAAAACTCTTCAGTACGAGCCGGGGTTTGAACTTGCGGCCTCCGGATTGCAAGTCGCACGCTCTCACCGCTAGGCCACCAGCGCTCCCGCTCAGCGGTCTTACTTATGTTTCTGATGACGTATTAGTTAATTAGCTTTGCAAAACTCATTAGCATCGACCCTATTGTTTTAATTATCGTCGTAATCTCTTAATTACGTTAGGGTTGCCCCTTTATAATTACAGCACCTTTTTACACCTACTGAAAGTAGGTGTGGTGAAACCTATAGGAGTTAAAAAGTTATTCAATGTGGGATGAAATCATTTCTGGATTCCGAAAATTAAAACGAAGATATTAAAAAAAATACAATAGTTTTTGAACTAAGATTGTTTAGTTAAAGTAATAGTGGCTACAAATATAAATGGCGGAATGCCTCATGAATTAAAATGACAGCTTTATTCTCGTTTATTTGTTATGTTTAGCCGTGTGATGCCGGCCGACTAGAATAGCACCACCCCATCTCATGCCGCGGGGGTCGTAAGAGGCGACAAAGGGAAAAATCCGACGGACGGGCAGCAGCGTCCGTCTAAACCCAATCTACAGCTACTGCGGTCGCCAACCCGCCTGCCAAGCGTGGCGACTATGGCAACTACCCCCATGATGATACAAGTCATATTTGTGAGAGGCCTATGTCCAGCAGTGGACTGCATACGGCTGAAACGTATGTATGTATGTATGTATTTGTTATGTTTATGTGAAAGCGGCGAGGCGAACGGCTCGTCGGCACTCTTACAACTTGAAAATGGAGGCTTATGTTCTTCAAAACATGTCGCGTGATTGACTGAATAAACGTCAGTAAACCCGTCATCATTTATTAAAATATAACAATGACACATGAAAGATTCAAACTCAAACGTTTAGTCAGTAGGCAGGGCATATTTACCGAGGTTTGTTCGAGTTGCCTTTAGATATATCGGAGTTGTGGTCACAAATATCTGAACAACGCCTCTATTATCAAGGCGATATGCATGTTCAGATATTTGTAGCCACCTCCACAGCTCCGATATACCTGATGGTGACTGTTCACACAGTAACACCCTTAGCTGTATATCGGTGGACCTTTTGCCTTATGTAATAAGGTCCACGTTTTTCAACGTTTTTTTTGTAGTTATTTTTTTACACGTGTTTGGCAACCCTAGCTAATCTGTTAATCCGTGTAAATTACGTCGGAGCCCAACGTGAATAAGTACTTATATATATCAGCAGAATACAACTTTGCCACATAACCTCCTTTTGTACAAAAATTGTGAATCCGGGATAAAAAAAAAAATGACATACGCGGCAAACGAGCAGACGGATTACCTGGCGGTAAGCAATTACCGTCGCCCATGGCAACACCAGGGGAGTCATAAGCGCGTTGCCGGCCTTTAAGGAGGGTTGGAGCTCTGGGAACCTTACTCACCATCAGGAACACAAAACTACATACCTGAAAGGTAGGAGTGCTATTATGGCTGTGGTGTTCTGTAAGGAGGAGGTACTTCCCCAGTTGGGCTGCCCCAGATTCAAGCGTGATGGTCATCGCTGTGCCCTACCTCTCATTGTTGGACGTACTTTAAGCACATACCCAGGGCCGGGTCAGGGTTGAGATCATGAGATTTATGAGCAAGATTTCAATTGTCATCCAACGATATCTTCTATCTTCTATATTAATAATTCCTTCGAGGGCTACGGTAGCCCTGAACGAAATTCTGCTCAAATAAAAGAGCGTAAAAAAATAAAAGTTTTGAATTGAAAACATATATCGGCAAATTTCGTATTGTCGCATATTTTGCGTTTAAAAGTGTGAATTTAGTGACATATTCGGTCCGCCATATTTAATTTATTGATTGACAACTTGACAGTGACGGGTGCGCGGGGTGCGTTCAGAAATTTTTTCGTTTGAAACGACATGTTGTCCCGTGGAGGTTTATTACCCTAGCGAAGCGGGTATCTGGTATAATATCATTTACATTTTTTTAGTTTGTAAATGATAAACTCTAAATAAACTTGAGTAGAGCCACTCAAGTTTATTTAGTCACTAGCGCGACATTATATGATTTTAAGCTAACCCGTTAATCCCGTTCTAAGTAATACTTAGTTGTAATGTCACATTACAACTAAGTATTACTTATTAAGAATTACTTAAAACGGGATAGTTAGGTACTATGTATATTATTATGAATGAATTTCCGATATTTCGGCACTGTTGCAAGCGCCATCCTCACGGATTACTGATCCATTTTCAAGCACTAAGAGTACGCGACAGGCCGGTGACGCAAGCGGCGATGCGAACGGACACTCAGCATACTGATTGAGGAACGTACATACAAATATACTCGCAAACATTCACGTATAAAATTAGCAAGGATCGGACAAACGCCCGTCATTTTGAAAATATAACCCTGTTCCGTACAGCAGAGACTTCCTTATGTTAATAAAAAAATAGTATTTTATACATTTATTGGACCATAATTTATATCCAGTGACAAATTAATTTATGATTGACATTCCGAAATTTACTTTCGCCAATAAATGTATAAAATACTATCTTTTTATTATCATAAGGAAGTCTCAGCTGTACGGAACAGGGTTATATTTTCAAAATGACGGGCGTTTGTCCGATCCTTGAAAATTAGTAATATACATCAAAACCTGACCTGTTTGAAAGACGCCCACTACTGGTTCACACGTCAATGGTTCATGCCAACAATGACAGTACAAGGTAATAGAAAAATAAGGTGACATGGGGGAGGGGTTCAAAATTTTGTTGCGATGTAGGACCTATATATATAATATATAATATATGTTAGAACTAGGGCCCGGAATTTTGCGTGCGCTTTTGGAAAAGTCTAAGGGAGAGAACACTAACGTTTATCGATGTATCGATAAACCGAGTTTTTTATTCGCGTTTATTTAAATAATAACTTTCCGATGATATATTCTATTAATTCATTCATTTAATAATATGACGTATAAAATATAAATTAGTCATCAAACAGTGTCAATACATGTATATTACATAGGTATCTTATCTACAAAGAGTTGATAACCCGAGTACGTTTTTGAATGCAAGAATGCAAGTATTATTTAATTAAAAATGAATTACAATGACTCTTTCTGAGCTTTGAGTACACGACCGATTTATCGATATATATCGATAAAAGTTAGTGTTCTCTCCCTTTGACTTTTCCAAAACCGCACGCAAAATTCCGGGCCTTAATAATATGTGAACGGCCTCCAATGGCTTTCCCCCAAAAAATGACTCCATTCAAAATCTTCTAAATTGACTTATAATACAACTCAACTGAATTCAATATAATTAATAAAATAAGAATTTATTCCAAAGGAATCCAGTCTGCGTCGGGTTGAATACAAAATGACAAAAACACCTCCATGAAACTGATAAGTCATTAGTACATCTATATTCCTCGTGACTTATGTCCTTTTTATTTCGTTGAGATTCGATGAATATTTAAATTCTGCGCCATGATGAATCTCTTTGCGTTCCATTATTTTAAACCTAACCGTCAGAAAATAACGGCTGTTGCCAACGACTTCAGGCATATGGACTGTGAAGTGGCCTTTTGGAATAATTGTGGCAATATCTATGAAAAGGGACCTTCTTGTCGATGGCGCTTACGTCGAACCGAACTGGATTTGTACTGCGCCATTATTAACAAAAGCATAAGCGCCATCGACAATAAGTTCCCTTTTCATTGATAATGACACAATTAATAGTATGAGCAGTTTCAGACTAGTTTTATCTGCGCGTATGAGCTCGTTTTATAAAGCGGATATGTTTTCTTAATTGGAATTGGATTAATGGAGCGGTTTCTTTAGTAACCGCTCCATTTCATGTTTCGAGCAAACCCGCAGGAATAAGCGCGTACACGCGTGGTCGATTTAATGTAGCGCGTATGCCAAAAACGAGCGTTACGCGCAGAAAAAAACGCTAGTCTAAAACCGCCCTAGAGGTGAGAAACTTAACTGAAGCACCATGTCTATGTAGTAGTGCGGATAATTAATATATACGTGAAAATTTCACTACTTCACCCGTTACTACTACATAGGCCTGGTGCTTTAGCTAAGTTTTTAAGCTATAGGTACTACCGTACAAAATAACTAACCGGAACAGAAGTCGGATTTCAAATATGTCTGATTCAGAAGTTGGCACATTAAAAATGTGACTACACCAGTCACACTTACTCATATTCATACTAAACACTCATTTGGGTGAATACGAATCTGGCTCGCTCCGCCCAAATCATTTTTATGATAATAGTCAAGTCTAAGATATATATGCGGTCTAAGTGCCATAATTTGTTTACCTGTACATCTTGGATAGACTTAGTGAAACGCCGAGTACGTAAGTTCGAAATACCTCACTTGATACATATTTTGGCACTTCGTTTGACTCGATATCTTTGACCTTGCCCTAGATACTTTCATAAAACTTATTTTTGAATTGCAAGTCCATACCGACAGCTCGTTCTAAAACAAATGCCGGCCAATTATACCGAACACTTTGTTCCAATTACGAAATTCGGTTCCTTTTTCAAATCAAATCCAAGTTTGAATGTTTGATTAGCTGCATTCATTAAATTGAGTTGGAAGATTCAAAGTCCTTAAAGTATTTCACTTTGAAATTATTACTCGTGGATTTTGAAATTCAGAAAGTGAATTGAATGAAGTCTTAGGGTTAGCATTGTCCGTTAATCTCTCCAGTAGGTAAACCCTTTAACGCTACGAATCCATAATATTACAAATGCGAAAGTAATTCTCTCTGTCTGTCTGTTACCTCTTCACGCTGAACCAATCGAGATGAAATTTGGTATGGAGAGAGTTTGAGCTACGAGAAAGGAATTTTTTTTTCCGGAATCATACTTTAAAGACGCGCAGTTTTTTTTATAACATAGGCGGCAAACGAGCAGACGGATTGCCTGGTGGTAAGCAATTACCGTCGCCCATGGGCACCCGCAACACCAGGGGAGTCACAAGCGCGTTGCCGGCCTTTAAGGGGGGTTGGAGCTCTGGGAACCTTACTCACCATCAGGAACACAACACTGCATACCTGAAAGGTAGCAGTGCTATTGTGGCTGTGGTCTTCTGTAAGGAGGAGGTACTTCCCCAGTTGGGCTGCTCTAGATTCAAGCGTGATGGTCAACGCTGTGCCCTACCTCTCTTTGTTGGACGTAGTTTAAGGACATACCCAGGTCCTATGAAGTCCATGGCTGGCCGATGAAGTCGCGAGGAAAAGCTAGTTTTTAAACTTACACTACTATTTCTTGAGTATCGCGTTCGTCGCGACAACATGTTTCACTTCGTAACGCGGAGCATAATCATGAGATGACCTTGTTATGGCGCAAAACGCGTCGAGAAATCTTTGACGTCTAAAACGTGAATTACCCGTTTCAAAACAATTAATTATAGCCTTTTTTTTACTGACCAGCGTTTGCTTTAAGACGATGCTTCGTTGAAAAATGCCTTGTAGCTTTTGATTCTCTTGCGACTGTCGAATATATTATGTATAAAACACCCATGACTCAGGGAAAAATATATGTGCTAATCACACAAATAAATGCCCTTACTGGTATTTGAACGCAGGACCATGGGCTTCATAGGCTACTACCCACTAGGCCTAACTTGTCGTTAAAAATCGTAATTAAAAATGAAATATTTGCAATAAAACAAATCATTAAATTATTATTTATTTAAATAATACAACTTACTCTACATATTATATTTATGTTAATAACTTCAACACCCAAAGCTTTCATAAAATTAGCGCCTAAAGCTTTGTACACCAGTGAATATCAGAGAAAACTGAAAAAAAAAACAATTGATTAAAAAAAACAGTTTGTATTCAAATTCGTTGAGTCAAAAAAAAAAAAGGATTCGGTCTCAGTGTATAGCAACAGGCTGATGATGATGATGAATATTTTGTGATGGTGATAAAAATTTACATCATATTACGATGCCCCCTCTCCTACGGGTATCGTAAGAGGTGATGAAGAGAAAAAACCGGCGGACGGGTGAAACAGAATCAACAGCTTCTGCGGTCGCCAAACCGCCTGCCAAGCGCGACAAATTTGACAACTCTCCAAGATATGTCATATTTGGGGACGCCTATTTGTAGCAGCGGGCGACTGACGGCTAGAATGATGATGATGACGGGAACTAACGACTTCTAAAGTCGAAGTAACAATTATTATTATACAGTATGTATCAATACGAAAGGTAAAACAAAAAAAATTTTTTTGAAAAAATATAAGTGGTAGAGTATTAATATTATTATATCTAATATTGGTAGATGTCGCCAACTTGCAAGTAAAAAAAAATTTTAATATTAAAAATTCTTTTTTTTTTACTTACATATAAAATTTCACGGTAATTTTTTTTTGTTAAAAGTCCTTAATTATATGCATAATATATACAAATTTTGGACAATCGTGCTACTAGTTTAGTAGATAAAAAATAAAAACGATTTTTCTTTTTTTTATTTATCTCAAAAACCACTACGATTTTGGTGCTGATATTTGGTGAAATTACAACGTATATAAAGATAATTACCAGAGCAAAAAAAAACCATTTTCACGCCAAAGGCAGTTTCGCCTACCAAACACAGCCGTGTTAGTATAGACATACTCTTTAATTTGACGATTGGTCTGGCCTAGTGACCAAGTCGCGAGGAAAATCTAGTTCAATATATTTTTCATCACACTTGCTCGTCAACGGCGTTGTTACTTGCGAGAGTACAGAGCAGTTATAGCCGATTTAGCTCACACGGGCTGTTAAGTTTAGTTTTAAAAATATACAGAACCTATACTTCACTTGGACTGAGGATGTTTCTAAACAGCCAAGGTGTATTTCATATCTTTAAAAGTTTGCTACAACCAACTTTTAATATGTATAAAACATATCTTTATATTAAATATGAGTGCAATTTAATGTTTAGTATTTATTAAAATTAGTTTTCTATTTGATTTTGATAATTGATACTATTTGGCAGGATGATCTATCAACTTCGAAAACAAAACGCAGTTGTTAACATTATCTGTGGAAGACATTGAAAAAAGTTGACATTGTTGACAATCTTTTATAGTGGATGCGGTCTGATAGGTAAAACTACACTACACTAGTAACTAATATTTTACCAACGAATTTATTTTATTTCCTCGCAAATGTGATGAAAAACATTGTATGTACCACGGGTGGTAAGTGTATAACAAACTTGAGTCATTAGATATAGACGGATATAGACTCGCGTTTACTATACCTTACTTACCATCCTCGTTGCACAATGTACTATTATCTACGTACATGTCATAAGTGCTCTAAAATGCGTCCAGAAACCGTAGGCAATGACCAGCATTACCAACCATAAGAAAGATTTCAGTAGGTAATGTTAACATTACCTACTGAAATCAGTAGGTTATGAATTTAAATTTGGAACAGCTGTCAAATTCAAGTGGGGTGTCTAATCTAGTATCTATAGATATTAAAACAGCCATTGATACGAAACACCAATTCGTTATGTTTTTTTTTAATATAAATCGAACGACATTTGAACTCCAGTGTCAGTAGAATAGGGAGTTCATTCGCTTGTCTATGGTTAAAAAAAAAATTTACTGAGATACGAAATACGCAACGCCGCCGTTCCAAGCTGTCATTTCTTTTGTTCGTTGACTTTTTAATGTTTACAAGTAACCCTAGTAATAAGTCATTTCTCTACGGTTTCTGAACCCATCTTAAAACACTTAATGATATGAGCGTAGATAAAGTAGTGTATGTAACTATACATAATTAGGCAATACAACAATCGTGTGATATTATTATGAAACTCGCCTTCGGCTCGTTTTATAAACCCACACTCTTGTTGTAATGCCCTTCATTATGCACAGATACATAAACTACTATTGAAAAAGAAATAAACAATTCACACTACTCTACAAAAACCAATTTGTTTTAACAGCGCCATTTCTCACAAACGGAAAATATATTGGCAAAAGGGAACGGCGTCAAAAACTTAAATTGCATGTTTTTCCGAGCGATGATTGATGCAGGCGGCCATTTTGTTATTCGATTGAGCTGTCAGAGTCACGTTCATCAACTCTTTGCGGGAACACATAAATATATCCAAAAACCTTATGTCGTATGGAGAATGTCTCTTACATTCTTAGCCAAAAGTATTGAGCGCCCGGCATGCTTTTTAAATAAAAACTCGATATTTTATTTTATGACAAAGGTGGTAAACGAGCAGTCGGATTGGTTGGTAAGCAAGGGAGTTACAAGCGAGGAACTCGCTTGTAACCTTTAGGGGGGGTTGGAGCTCTGGGAACCAGCGAGGTTGAGGTTGTGACCATCAGGAACACAACACTACATACCTGAAAGGTAGCAGTGCTATTATGGCTGTGGTCTTCTGTAAGGAGGAGGTACTTCCCCAGTTGGGCTTCTCCAGACTCAAGCGTGATGGTCATCGCTGTGCCCTACCTCTCATTGTTGGATGTAGTTTAGTAGGACATACCCGGGTACCAAACAGTGTTTTAGTGATATGAGCGTGCAGTGTTGTAGTATAGGTGAAGAACTTAGCTAAAGCACCTGTCCTCTATGTAGTAGTAAAGTGTGTACACGCATGTCGGCGTTCTATATTCAAATGTTGACGTAAGTTCTATTAATTCTCTGCACAACTACATAGACATGGTGCTTCAGTTAAGTTCGCCTAAAACGCTATTAAATAGCCCCGTTTTTCGCCTCAAAATTCATTTCTACAAGCATTCTCGAACAGGCTTAATATTTTTGTTCATATTTCGTGTTTACGTCAAAATGACATAGCTAGTGGAAAAAATAAAACTACACATAACAAGATTAAATTGAGTGTCGTCTATCAAGTTTAGGCTGTTGTTTTGAGCGTCGAACGGGTGAAAATAACATGTCAACCAAAATCAGATTACAAATAAATAAATTATTGCGGGACAATCTGACACAAATCGACCTAGTCCTACGGTAAGCTCAGTAAGGCTTGTGTTGTAGGTACAGTCAGCAGCAGAAGTAGCTAAGCATTTGAGGTGTTCAAAATGACGAAGACGTGTTGACCTCCCGTCTCTATTGTCAAGACAGAGAATAAGAGCGCGTGTAGGTCATTTTGAACACTTCAAACGCTTAGCAACTTTTGCTGTTGACTGTACTAGACGACGATATATATAATAGATAGATACATTTCAGCCGTATGCAGTCCACTGCTGGATATAGGCCTCCCACAAATATGACTTGTATCATGTCGGGGGGTAGTTGGCATAGTCGCCACGCTTGACAGGCGGGTTGGCGACCGCAGTAGCTGTAGATTCGGTTTCGACGGACGCTGCTGCCCGTCCGTAAAATGTTTCCCTTTGTCGCCTCTTACGACACCCGCGGGAGGAGATGGGGTGGTCCAATTCTAGTCAGCCGGCATCACACGGCACAGTATATAATAGATAGATACATATAAATACTTAAATACATAGAAAACACCCATGACTCGGGAACAAATATCTGTGTACAAATAAATTCCCTTACTGAGATTTGAACCCAGGACTATCGGATTCATAGGCAGGGTCACTACATCATCATCATCATGTCAGCCGAAAGACGTCCACTGCTGGACATAGGTCTCCCCCAGAACGACCCAAGAAGACCGATCCTGCGCCTTCCCCATCCAGCGGTATCCTGCGACTCTCACTAGGTCGTCGGTCCACCTTGTGGGATGCCTACCTACGCTGCGTCTTCCAGTTCGTGGTCGCCACTCCAGAACCTTTCCGCCCCAACGGCCATCTGTTCTGCGAGCAATGTGCCCCGCCCACTGCCACTTAAGTTTGGCGCTCCGGAGGGCTATATCGGTAACCTTGGTTCTACATACCTTGGTCACTACATACTAGGCCATATTTATATGCAGTTTAGGGACAGTACCCATACATACCACATTTTTGAAATACAGCTTTTCCTTAGGGACTCCATATGAAGTTTTTTTCTTAGACTGATCCGACTTCGCATGAAGACTTGGTCGAGGGGACTGATGACAAAATATTTAAATTATAGGGTTAATAAAAAAAAAAAAAAATCGGGACAGTCTTACACAAGTCCTAAGGTATCTGTGCAGTGACAAGAATTCTAACCGGGCACTGCAAGTTGAACAATAGTTATTTGTGCAACAAGAGAGGAAAGTTGTTTTTTCTTGCGAGTGTTTATTTTGAGTCCCGAGTAAGCGAAAGATTCTATAATTGAATTCTAGTGTTAGAATCTTGAGCGTAGCGAGGCACTCAAAAACACGAGATGTAAAATAACTTTACTCTCGTGTGCCACATACAACTTTTCACCTCAGTAGTGAGAACATATTAAAGGTTAAATAAGTTGCCAAAAATGTCATTTATAGTACAAGCTTTTATTGCCGACTGTACTTTTTTCACAAACGTCATCTACTCATCGAAAGGATTCTAACGAGCCTAAACACCACGGGTTTATCAAGTGTATTTTATTAGTAATTTTGCTACCTTCTGGCTCCAGCATCAGATCAGATCAGTGGTACCATAATATTGCATTGTCACCGAACTTACAAAGTGTGCTAAATTTCAACTCAATCGGTTAAAAATGTCTGCTTCAAAATTGAGTTGCAAGACTCCATCCGGATAAATATACAAATACATAGGTACATCAAGTTAAATAAAATCTTGTAAAAAATAAACATCAAGTTAACCACATTCGTTTAAGTGTTTTATCTGCAACTGCACTGGCTTCATTACTTAATATGTTGTTTAAATATTTTTCATTTTAAAATATGTACATTTCAAAGTTATAATATTTGATTATTTTGTGAGGGGCCGAAAGTGTAAAAACCAAGTAGTGTTTAGGGAGTCCATTATGTCCTATTATAATAGATAGATACATATAAATACATACGAAACACCTATGACTTAGGAACAAATATCTGTGTTCATCACACAAATAAATGGCCTGACTGGGATTCGAACCTAGGACCACCGGCTTCATAGGCAGGGTCATTACCTACTAGGCCAGACCGGTCGTCAATTAAAAAGCTACTTTGTCTCACTCCCTGGAGTGACGAAAGTATCAACTTTCCTCACTCCCTGAAAGTGAGGAAAGTCGCACTTTCCTCACTCCCTGGAGTGAGGAAAGTAGACATGTTCGAGCTGCTGAGGTGAAAACATTTGTTTCTAATGGGTAAGAAACAAGACGCAACATGCAGGTTCTGCCAGGAATCAGAGGAAACTGCAATGCATATCCTCTGCTCCTGCGGGCCACTAATGCATAAAAGAAGTATCCACCTAGGCAGGTACTGAAACCTTATGAGGTACACGACATTACAGCCCAAAGAATCTGGAGCTTTCTGGACTCAACGGGAATCAGTAATGAATTATAAAAAGGGCTGCCACAATAGATCATGACTGGTCGATGCGGCGCAAATATTAGCCCAAAACAACAATAATAATAGTCTTAAGGTAAGCTCTGAAAGGTACTGTAGGTACTAGACGACGATATATATAATAGATACATATAAATACTTAAATACATAGATAACACCTCAGGAACAAATATCTGTGCTCATCACACAAATAAATGCCCCGACTGAGGATCGAACCCAGGACCATCGGCTTCATAGGCAGGGTCACTACCCACTAGGCCAGACCGGTCGTCAGGGTTCCGTGTTAAAGGGCTAACGACACTAAGGCACTGTCCGTCTGTCTGTCACGAAGCTGTATAATCATAAACCGTGACAGATACAGTTGAAATTTTCTCAGATGATGTTATTCTGTTAGAGCAGCCCTTGAAGTGTTCAAATTGAGGTCAACACATCTCTATTGTCAAGAGAATAAGAGCGTGCGTAGGTCATTTTGAACACTTCAAACGCTTAGCTACTTTTGCTGCTGACTGTACACAAAAGTAAAAGAGAAAAATAAAAGCTACACCGGTTCTAACACTACACCTCTGACCCGAGAAGCATTTTGACTTTCATGACCGGCAAGAACCTCGGCGGGAGTTCTTTCTACACAATCCTACAATAGAAGTTTATGTATCTGTGCCTAATGAAGGGCCCTACAACAAGAGCGTGGGTTGCCGAAGAACGAAACGAGCCGAAGGCGAGTTTCATAATAATATCACACGATTGTTGTAATGCTTAATTATGTATAGTTACATACACTACTTTATCTACACACATATCATAAGTGTTTTAAGATGGGTTCAGGAACCGTGGGGAAATGACCTGCAGTATTACTAGTGTTACTTGAAACATTAAAAAGTCAACGAACAAAACAAATGACAGCTTGGAATGGCGGCGTTGCGTATTTCGTATCTCAGTCAAATTTTTTTTTAAGTATAGACACAAAAGAATGAACTCCCTATTCTATTGTCACTCGAGTTCAAATATCGTTCGATTTATATTAAAAAAACATAACGAATTGGCGTTTAGTATCAATGACTGTTTTAATATCTATAGATACAAGATTAGAAACCTCACTTGAATTTGAAAGCTGTTCCAAATTTGAACTCATAACGTACTGATTTCAGTAGGTAATGTTAACATTACATCTCTATTCATTTCTAATGGTTGGTAATGCTGGTCATTGCCTACGGTTTCTGGACGCATTTTAGAGCACTTATGATATGTACGTAGATAAACAAATTTTAAACATACATAAATATGCGTTATTCTATTTTTGTAAAATGTATTATTTGTTTTATTTATCTTCATTTTAAAGTATTGTTATTAATTTATTATAACCTGGCGTAAAATCGGCTGTCTTGACAGTTTCTCTGACTTGGCTAACTGCGGCGCCTGAAAAAAAAATGTACACACATACAGATATAATGAGAAATTATTTTCCTTCGAGAAAACTCGGATCTTTATCGAAGTACGAAGACACCCGAACTGTCAACGAATGATTGTATTAATTGAGTGACATTTTAATATCTATTATATTAATATGGAACGTAATTATTTAATGTCAAATGTCATTTTCGTGAGTGTTTTCTATGTATTTAAGTATTTATATGTATCTATCTATTATATATATCGTCGTCTGGTACCTACAACACAAGCCTTACTGAGCTTACCGTAGGACTAGGTCGATTTGTGTCAGATTGTCCCCAAATATTTATTTATTTATTATTTATTTATTTTGCGCTTTGACACTTGACATTAAACAATAAACTTCCATATTAATAGGTTTGAAAAAGTCACTCATTTAATACAATCATTCATTGACAGTTCGGGTGTTACCCGCGGTTTAATCCGCTAACTCCATACTATATTTCATTAAAATCGCTCCAGCCGTTTAGACGTGAAGAAGTAACAAACATATACCGGGTGCGGCCTGTAATAGGAGCAAAAAATGTAGGGATCGTGGCTTCTACACCACGAACGTAACAACATTTGTTCTACAACTTTAAATAATTTGGTAATTTATTACTTGTGATTTTATCGAACAAACTAAATAGTATGTTCAATGAACAGCATGCAATAGTCTAGTTGACATTTAATGTCAGCCTACAAACTTCATAGTTTTCGCAATAAATTGCTTGCTTGGAAAATCTTTTTTTGTTAATATTTATTAAACTTTTAGTTATTTTCAAAAGTCGTAGAACAAATATTGCTACGTTTGTGGTGTAGAAATGATGCCTATAGTTAATGCTCCTATTACAGGCCACACCCGGTATACACACTCACACACACTCACAAACTTTCGCCTTTATAATATTACTTGTAAACATTAAAAATTCCATGAACAAAACAAATGACAGCTTGGAATAGCGGCGTTCCGTATTTCGCATCTCAGTCAAATATATTTTTTTAAACCATAGACAAGCGAATGACCTCCCTATTCTATTGTCACTCGAGTTCAAATGTCGTTCGATTTATATTAAAAACATACTGAGTAAGCGTTTCGAATCAATGACTGTTTTAATATCTATAGATACTAGAATGGAAAAACCACTTGCATTTGACAGCAGCTGTTACTAATTTAAACTCATAATCAGGAGGTAATGTTAACATTACATCTCAGTTCATTTCTGATGGTTGGTAATACTGGTCATTGCCTACGGTTTCTGGACGCATTTTAGAGCACTAATGATATGTACGTAGATAAAAACACAAACAAACGCACAAAGAATCCGAAAGAAAGACGATAAAATTTATGCAAAAGCTTGAACGCTTCCTTGCCACTGTTATTGTATTAAAGTAAATATAGCAAAACCCACCCAAAAGGGACCACTTAAGGAAAATATCTACTCGATTTCCCAGCTAAGGTTTTTGCATATACAGAATGTGTATAACCTCAATTCGTAAATGCTAAACACCCTGTTTGCGCCGGAGAGCACAGGTGTGTGTATTGGTTTTACACGTGACGGATACTACACGACACGACATTGATATATCGAAGTCGTTGGACCTAATTATCAATGAAGATTTAACAGATTTGGCCTTGTGGGTAGTGACCGTGCCTATTAAGCCTATGCCTGCCTGCCTATATATTTCTGCGATGTTCCTGAGTCGTAGGTGTTCTATGTAATTAATTATTTGTGTATTATATATATCGTTGGCTGCGCACAACAAGCGTTCTTGATCTTACTGTGGGACTCGGTCAATCTGTAGAAAAATATCCCGATATTTATTTATTTAAGTACGAGTATTTATACGTGTCTACAACAGTCAAAACAGACATTGCAATTGCAACCAAAGTCATGTAAGCCAAATATATCGATACAGATCTTTATTGATATATAACAGTAAGGATGTATTAACTACAACTAACTTGATGCTGACTGAACTTACAACACAAGCTTTGTTAAGCTTACTTGTATGACTAGTTATACGAGTGTCCAATCCATACCATAATTTATGTGAGGTAGGGCACAGCGTTGACCATCACGCTTGAATCTGGGGCAGCCCAACTGGGGAAGTACCTCCTCCTTACAGAAGACCAGAGCCATCATAGCACTGCTACCTTTCAGGTATGTAGTGGTGTGTTCCTGATGGTGAGTAAGGTTCCCAGAGCTCCAACCCCCCTTAAAGGTCGGCAACGCGCTTGTGACTCCCCTGGTGTTGCGGGTGCCCATGGGCGACGGTAATTGCTTACCATCAGGTAATCCGTCTGCTCGTTTGCCACCTTATGTCATAAAAAAGAAAAAATCACGCTTAAACCGCTGAACTAATTGGGATGAAATTTGATAAGGAGAGAGTTTGAGCTACGAGAAAGGATAATTTTTATCCCGCAATCATACTTTAAAGACGGGCATGACTTGCCGACGAAGTCGCGGGTAAAAGCTAGTATTTTATAAATACGTATCGTATCCGTAACGTATAAAGGACAACAGTTTTCGACCGGCCAATTACAGGCTAGGGTACAACGGTATCTGGTAGATAGCGCCGGAAACCCACATTAGACCCTCCGTTTGTTCCAAAATTGGGACAAAAATTACAGGAAATTATTTAAAAGTTTGTGCGATTATAATAAACTAGCAACCCGCCTTGGTTTAGTCCGTCAAATATAATTCTTCACTTTGACGTTTGACAGTAAAGAATATAATTC
Source organism: Grapholita molesta (assembly GCA_022674325.2). Taxonomy (NCBI): domain Eukaryota; kingdom Metazoa; phylum Arthropoda; class Insecta; order Lepidoptera; family Tortricidae; genus Grapholita; species Grapholita molesta. The sequence goes on along the minus strand of CP053141.2, from coordinate 332,252 downwards.
CTTATTAATGGATATGAAAATGTCACTAATTTAATACACTCCGTTCGGACCCGGGTATGTCCTTAAACTACGTCCAACAATGAGAGGTAGGGCACAGCGATGACCATCACGCTTGAATCTGGGGCAGCCCAACTGGGGAAGTACCTCCTCCTTACAGAAGACCACAGCCATAATGGCACTGCCACCTTTCAGGTATGTAGTGCTGTGTTCCTGTTGGTGAGTAAGGTTCCCAGAGCTCCAACCCCCCTTAAAGGCCGGCAACGCACTTGTGACTCATCTGGTGTTGCGGGTGCCTATGGGCGACGGTAATTGCTTACCACAAGGCAATGCGTCTGCTCGTTTGCCGCCTATGTCATAAAAAAAAAATCTAACGCTAATTTTTGGGGGCAAGCTAAAATAGTGATGTTACCTCACAAAACTAATCGATTCATATGTATCTATAAAAGTTATTTAGCAAACTAAAATTCTTCTTTAGTGAAAGCCCTAGAGATAACTCATTCATTCCTCTTTTTAATCAGATCGGAGGCCAACAATTATATAAATATCGAATATCATCAATCATTGAATATCGTCAATTTGGGGTCAGATTTTTTAAATAGTCACCGAGTAATCTTCATAGAGATTCTCATTCATTTTCTATCACTTATATACTTATCTATCATGGATATCACTTGGTGACTATTTCAAAAATCGGACCATCCCACCCACCACCTGGCCTGGTGAGCTACTTCTGCTGACTGTAGGTACCTACTTAGGTACCAGGTTATGTTAAATTATGTAGGGCGCTGTAAGTAGCTATTAGTGATCCCCATATTCTTTCAACACTCTTAAGGGAGCCCTAGGGACCCCTAAAAAGTGACTCCCTGCCATAACCTCTAATACTTGCTGGGATAGTTGTAAGTTCCAAACGCTGACGAGGTGCGAGGCTATTGAGACCTCTAGTTAGTAAACAAATACAGAATTACTAGTTTATGTTACTGTTACATAATGTTTTTTTTTTTTTTTTTTATGTTATAGGCGGCAAACGAGCAGACGGATTGCCTGATGGTAAGCAATTACCGTCGCCCATGGGCACCCGCAACACCAGGGGAGTCACAAGCGCGTTGCCGGCCTTTAAGGGGGGTTGGAGCTCTGGAAACCTTACTCACCATCAGGAACACAACACTACATACCTGAAAGGTAGCAGTGCTATTATGGCTGTGGTCTTCTGTAAGGAGGAGGTACTTCCCCAGTTGGGCTGCCCCAGATTCAAGCGTGATGGTCATCGCTGTGCCCTACCTCTCATTGTTGGACGTAGTTTAAGGACATACCCGGATCCAAAAATAAATAATGTAAAGTGTACATATACATATACAAGTTTGGTTTTATAAAACTCGGCTTCGCTTTTTTTATACAAGACTGACCAGCGTTTGACCTCAGTCGCACCTGATGGTAAGTGACGAGGTCGAGGGTGTAGCACGTTGGTTCAGTAACAGCCTTCACTCTTGCCTTGATAAAACTCAAATTATATCTTTCCGGGAGTAAAGAAGAAGGGAGCGTATTCATTTCCTTAGCAGTCCGCATTAGGAGGGTAGAAGCGAATCGCTTCGTGCTAATGAATGGAATATTCACTGGTGGTTTTATAAAATTAAGTTTCTCTTTGTTTCATAATCGAACGCCTCTATTGTCAAGGCGATAAAGTGCATGTTCAGATATTTGTGACCACATCAACAGCTCCGATATATCTGATGGCGGCTACACAGTGACATACACTGCTTTATCTACACACAATATCAGCTTGGGTCAGTTTGGTTAAGTTTTGGTGAAACAGGGACTTTCACCAAAACTCGCTCGCCCAAAAAACCAATGTTAATAAGAATTGGTGGTCAGATCTTAGACATAGGGCCCCGGGGAGCGCTCGGGACGTGGGTTCGATTCTCGCGCGATAAACTGTGCCTATCTCGCGAAGGGATTGTACAACACGTTTTTATTAACATCTGTTTTTGTGATAAAAAAAATACTTAATTATTTGTTAGTATGACTTCAACTGTTAACTTTTTTCGTAATTTATTTTTTAATTAATTCAATAATATTACAGGACATTCTTACACAAATCGGCTGAGCCCGACGTTAAGCTCAAGAAGGCTAGGTTTGTGGGTACTCAGCCAACGATATATACAATATACAAATACTTAAATACATAGAAAACATCCATGACTCACGAACAAATATCTGTGCTCATCACACAAATAAATGCCCTTACTGGTATTTGAACCCAGGACCATCGGCTTCATAGGCAGGGTACCAGACCAAACCTGTAGTCAAATTTTAATTTAAATTAAACCCAAAAGCCCTCGCTAGAAATACGGGCGACCCTTTGGGTCTTGCGAAGTGTGAAGTTGGCCCCAACATGGGATATGGGTGCCCGCTGATTGGCGCTTTTGTTATTTATTCCTGTTATATCTGTTATTTTTTTATGACATAGGCGGCAATCGAGCAGACGGATTGCCTGGTGTTAAGCAATTACCGTCGCCCATGGGCAACACCAGGGAGTCACAAGAGCGTTGCCGGCCTTTAAGGGGGGTTGGAGCTCTGGGAACCTTACTCACCATCAGGAACACACTACATACCTGAAAGGTGGCAGTGCTATTATGGCTGTGGTCTTCTGTAAGGAGGAGGTACTTCCCCAGTTGGGCTGGCCCAGATTCAAGCGCGATGGTCAACGCTGTGCCCTACCTCTCATTGTTGGACGTAGTTTAAGGACATACCTGGGTCCAAGAACCCGAAGAAGAAGAAGGGAGAAGATTCTGTATTATACTGTTGTTTTTATTATAGTTTTTTTTATTTAGCCACGTTACAATCCACATAAGAACGTCAAAGAACTACACCTCTGACTCGAGAAAATTACATTAAATAAATAAATATTTATGGGACAATCTTACACAAATCAACCTAGTCTTACGGTAAGCTCAGTAAGGCTTGTGTTGTAGGTACTAGACGACGATATATATAATAGTTAGATACATATAAATACTTAAATACATAGAAAACACCCATGACACAGGAACAATCTGTGCATCACACAAACAAATGCCCTGACTGGGATGAACCCAGGACCGTCGGCTTCATAGGCAGGGTACCACTAGGCCAGACCGGTCGTCGTCGGACATTACATTACATTGTATGTTGCTAGTTTGTCTGTGTTTTACAGGATATATTATGGAGAGGGATTGCACGATTTAATTCCGCCATCTCCGTTCCACCACCGGACGTCCAGACGAGGGGAGCGGTTTCATCCTTACGTTGTGAATATTCCATTCATTCGCACGAAGCGATTCGCTTCTACCTTCCTAATGCGGACTGCTAAGGAATGGAATTTGCTCCCTTCATCTGTATTGCCGGAAATATATAATTTGGGTCTTTTCAAGGCAAGAGTGAGGCTGTTACTGAACCAGCGTGCTACACCCTTGACCTCGTCGTCATTTACCATCAGGTGCGACTAAGGTCAAACGCTGGTCAGTCTTGTATAAAAAAAGTGTAATATAGGTTTTTAAATATGTCATGATTATCTATACAGCGTAGAAATCTCAAGACACTCACGCTTAACATATTAGAGAGGGCAGACCGCCGGGAACTGTCCGACACGGCGTCCAGCTCCGCGTCCAGCGCGTCAAGCACGCCGTCCGACAGCAACGAGAAGATCGCCGGTTTACGCTCGAGATGGGCGTCGTCTGATTGGACTGACGCTGAAACAATCATCATCATAGGCCCGGCTGTCATTATTTGCAAATGCAAATAAATAAATTTACACATATTATATACTTTTTCACCTCACTATCTCGGAAAGAACTGTTTTATTCATTGAAAACAGATAGCAAAGTTGCATTTTATTCACAAGAGTAAAAAGTAATTTCGTACAAATTGTTTTTTTTTATTATTATTACTAATCGAGGGTTTTTTTTATGTTAGCTGGTTAGATGTTGTTGAACGATAAATGATGGATGCCAATAATTTTGAATACATTTTTAAAGTTTTATAGTTAATTTTTTCCATTTTCAGGTGAAAAATTGTGTGTTTCACTCGGTAGCAAAGTGTGTTCCCTCCCGTGTTTTGAAACCCTCCCAACGCGAGAAGGTAATCACTAACTTTGCTCCCTTGTATAACAAATAACTTTTTATTCCAATGCTTTTTAAATGGGCTTTTTACAAAAAGTTTTTGAATCAAACGTTTGCCGCACCTTGATTGAAACATAGGATACGACGACGAGGATACGCTACTCTTTCGCACATATTTTTCATCTTTTCTGCGAAGTAATCCAACGTGGGATTTTAAGGTTTGCTTCTTCAACTTACGAAAACCGATATATGTAAATTTCGACCGATTGTCTCTGTTACTATCAAGACGGCTTGATTGGAGTAAAAGAGAAAGATGCTCGAAATATACAGTCACGTTGTACAGTTTTCCTTTAACTTCCTCTGATCTGAGCTTTGTAACACATTCTAACACACACTCTGTATCCTCGCGTTGTCCCGGCATTTTTGCCACGGCTCATGGGAGCCTGGGGTCTGCTTGGCTACTAATCCCAGGCTCTAGTTTTACGAAAGCGGCTGCCACCTCACCTTCCAACCTAGTTGGTAAACTAGGCCTTATTGGTATTAGTCCGGTTTCCTCACGATGTTTTCCTTCACCGAAAAGCGACAGGTAAATATCAAATTATATTTCGTACATAAGTTCCGAAAATCTCATTGGTACGAGCCGGGGTTTGAACCTGCGACCTCCGGATTGCAAATCGTACGCTCTTACCGCTAGGCCACTAGGGCTCACTCATCACACACTCTGTATACAAGTAGCAAAAAAAATCCCTATAACATTTAATAATGCCACGCAAACTCCGATCTCTAACACTCACAATTGTCATCATCATCCGCGAGTCCGAGTTTCGGCCTCTTGTCCCCCGAGGCCTCCAGCGCTAAGGCCGACTTGTAGGCCTCTTTGAATGATTTGACGGACTCCTGGTCTCTCTTGAAGTAGGACAGTACTGGTTTCTTCTCCATGCGAACTCGCTTTTTCTTTGTTTTGCAGCTTTTTGAGTATTTCATGAAGCTGGAATATATTTATACTAGATGAGAACCCGACTTCTCTCGGGCATAATAAACCTACACGGCCAAAATTCGGGACAAAGTATCCGAACGCAACCCGCGCACGTGACCTGTCACTGTCATGTTGTCAACCAAATTCAACATGGCCGACCGATTTGTCATTAAATTAACACTTTTAAACGCAAAATGCGCGGCATTTTACCGATATATGTCCTCGATTCAAAACTCTTTATTTTTTACGCTCTTCTATTTGAATATAATTTCGTACGGGTCTACCATACCTCTCGACGGAATTATTAATATAGATATTACCATAAACAACAACGTAGAAAAATAATAAAAAACAAGCCGTAGAACCGATAACCGTCGGGGTAAACGAGTTCTTGAGTGGAGACCGCGTCTCGGCAAGCGTGGTGTAGGGCGCCCTCAGGCAAGGTGGAGTGACGACTTGCGCAAGATGGCTGGCATGAGCTAGGTGTGAACAGCCGGAGATCGAACACGATGGCGTGAAATTGGGGAGGCCTATGTCCACTGACTGCATAGGCTGATGATGATGATGATGAATAAAATTCGACATAAATCTAGAGGCCAGCGGCAAGACGACAAAAGGAAACCGACGGATGGGCAGCAGCGTCCGTCGAAACCTAATCTACAGCTGCGGTCGCCAACCCGCCTGCCAAACTTGGTGACTATGGCAACTACCTCAAGAGATAAATGGTACTGGACAAATTCTTACATGTGGTTTTCATTCAGTATCCTGTTAAGAGTGGGCTGCTTCTTCTCTGTAACAGTTCCCGTCGAGCACATGCCATCTATTGTCACATCTTCTAGAACATTCTTTAATATTCTAGAAATTAGAATACAGTCATCAGTAGGTATAAAATGCTAAGCGGGCGAAGTTTTTTATTATTATATAATAAAATGAAAGACCCTTTATCTTTTATTTTTTGAACCTTAACGCTTCGCCTTCCGCGTCCACTGGGCCGTAGCACTTACCCTCGACGTCTCTTGGTTTCAGGTAGATTTTTCATTGAATCATTAGTAGATATTTTCTTGTTGCTTCTGTAAAATATACAAAAAATATGACAAGAATGAAAGGTTCAGGACAACATAGAAAATTACCTATTTTATTACTCCGAAGTATGACTTTCTTTCAGATCCGGTCATGTCCTTAAACTACATCCAACAATGTGAAGTAGGGCACAGCAAATCATCACCATGCTTGAATCTGGAGTAGCCCGACTGGTGTACCACCTTACAGAAGACCACAGCCATAATAACACTGCTAATTTTATTTTTGGTATGCAGTGTTGTGTTCCTGGTGGTGAGTAAGGTTCCCAGAGAGTTTTTATTCTCTGACAGGCTACCTAAGCCACTAAATTATTATACTATTTTATTACTATTTTAGAGGCGACAGAGGGAAAGTTCCTACGGACGGGCAGCAGCGTCCGACGAAACACAATCTACAGCTACTGCGGTCGCCAACCCGCCTGCCAAGCGTGGCGACTATGGCAACTAACCCCCAAGATGATACAAGTCATATTTGTGGGAGGCCTAAGTCCAGCAGTGGACGGCATACTGCTGAAATGTTATGTTTATTACTATTTTGACATTGTTTTATTAGAAGTACCTCTACTTACTTAATTGAATCTTTGTAACTGTTTTGTGACCATAATTTATTATTCTGATTATATTTCATTTCCCCGTAAATCGCAATGACATTGTATTCGCAATATGGCTGTTTGTTATCTACACCAAATCATGTGTATTCTCATTTTTTTTTTATACGACGTCGGTGGCAAACAAGCATACGGCCTGCCTGATGGTAAGCAGTTACCGCAGCCTATGGACGCCTGTAACTCCAGAGGTGTCACGTGCGCGTTGCCGACCCTTTATAAATATGTACACTCGTTTTTTGAAGAACCCCATACTGTAATCCCTCGGGAGAACCGTGGCAGGGAGCTCATTCCACAGCCGAAGCGTTCGTGGGAGGAAGTGCCTTTTAAAGCGCTCAGTACGCGACCCCCCAGGCTCAAATTGCTTAGTTTACCTAACTATATGTTTGCATGCTACTTATAGATATTTGTTTTGTATACCACATGGTGAAACATAGTGATTCCTACACAATTTACGTAAGACCTAAAATGTACGTATGTTTGAACAAGTTTGTACAAAATTAGTATGTTGTCACGGCGCCCTGTCCTAACTATTTCAAAAAAATATAGCAGAAAGAAGTAATTACCTACATTACCTACAATAATAGTAGTCAGGTTAGGTTAGTTTAGTTAGAGGGAGGTAGGAAGAAAATTAAACATGCACAACATGAATCTATCGTCGTTGTAGATAGATAATAATGGATGATCGACCCTCGGCGCCCTTCGGAACTTTCCAGCGCAGCGGCGCACACTTTAGGAACCCCTGATATTAACGATTTGATTGATTGATTGATTTAAAGAGTTAAGGGTCATGTATAAAGCACTTACGAGTCTTGCCTGAGCAGCCTGGTAATCTCCGCGTAGTGGTTCGATGCCAAGACAACCCCCTTTGCCAACGCTATCGAACATCTGCTCATCAAGTTGCTCCTTTGGCTCTCGATAATTCTGGATGGAAAGAGCACATTATGTCAAAAAACTTCGACCCTCGGACCGTAGTCTGGTGTCCATTGTAGAAACGAAAAGAAAAATAATGTTAGAACATAGATTTTATGAGAGGTACTAGCGAAGTACCATCACGCTTGAGTCTGGAGCAGCCCAACTGGGGAAGTACCTCCTCCTTACAGAAGACCACAGCCATAATAGCACTGCTACCTCGGGTATGTAGCGTTGTGTTCTTGATGGTGAGTAAGGTTTCCAGAGCTCCAATCCCCCTTAAAGGCTGGTAACGCGCTTGTGACCCGAAAAAAAAGATAGAGAACAGTCTTGGGCAACAGTATTGTATTTTATATTATATATGTCGTTGACTGAGTACCATGGGGCTCAGTCAATTTGTGTAAGGTTTTATACTTACGAATCACGTGCCAAACTGGTATTCGTCTCTGCATCATGAACCTCCTTCGTTTGCGTCTTCTCACTAACCACAGACAGCCGAGGGCTTACTCTCTCTTCTAACTCCTTCTTATGTCTTGATCGTTGAAAAATTCGAGTGTTTAAGTGGACATAGTTTGTGGTATTTAGCAATGCACTTTGGAACGTAAGACGTTGGCGGATAAAGGATGGTAATGGTTTTATGGTTGCGTTTGATGGTAGTGTCATCGTTTTTCAATTTTGTTTTATTCACTGCTAGGTGTAGGCCACATAACCCGGATCGATAGCCGCTGGAGCAGAATGACGACTACAGATAGGATAACGCAGTGTACGTCGTTGGCAGTGGGCTGCTATATGCTTGAGATCGTTCCCTGCAGTCTACGGGACACTGTGGTAATGGGCAGGCCCAGGCCAGAGTCGATGGCCCAGAGTGGCAACCACGTAGGAAATTTGTCGGTGGTACTGACTATATGGACAATTTGGTAGGTCGCTGGAAGTCAGCTACTGGAGATCGCTCACGTTTAAAAGACTGTGGTAATGTGCAGGCCGTCGAGGCAGAGTAGCGATTACATATAGCAAATGTAGGTGGCACAAAGTAAAGGCTGCTAGAGATTACCCCTACAGTCTAAGTAAGTGTGGAAATGGGCAGACCTCAAGTCTATGGCCGTTGAAGCAGAGTAGCGACCTCAGATTGGAAATCGCAGTGCCATAAGCTAGGTGAGCGGGCTGGTAAAGGCTAGAACTCAGCTGTTGTGCTATCTATCGACGAAAGGTCTATGATCTAAAAATCGTTGTAGAATTCCAGGTTTTTACTTAAAAGATTAAGTAGTTGTGATGATCCATTATCTAAATTGAATAGCGCTACATAAAAACTTGACTACGCACAAAAGCGTTTAACCTTTTAGTACTTATTGGAAGTTTGAACCAATATTTGCAATATATTTTAATATCGTAAAACTGATATTACTACTATGAAGAATTTTTGGAAACTCAACGGGATATTGAAAAATTTTAATGACTTGTTTTATGAAAATTTTTTAGTCACTTTTAAGAGTTATACGATTATTCTTACACTGTTATGTTTACATTTTGTAGGGTGTTTGGATTTTATAGTTTTGTATATTTTGAAATCACAACATTGTATTAAATGACAGTTTTTGACAGATGATGCTAAGAAGGTTATGTAAAAGGTTATGGTTAAAGTACGGAATGTATGAGCACGGGCCGTCTTGTACAATTTCATCTGAACTAATTTCTTACACTGGCAATAATTTAAATGACAAGCTGTCACTGTAATCATTATGGCGGTTTAGTTGGATAATATAAGAGACTAATATTATATTAATTAGCCTTAAATGGAGAAGATGTCTTGTTTAGTGTGTAATATCGATAGCTTATTATGCAGTGATCTTACTTACAATTGTGCAGCTAATGAAAAATTGAATTCAAAACGCGTTTCATCACTATTTGGTCATCACCCGGCAATCCGGGGGTCACGGCCGCCTCTTAGCTTTCTGTAAAGTCCAGCTACCACTTTACAAAACGCAAGGCCTACTACCGATCAACGTCATGCTCTAAGAACAAACTTGATATTTATCTTACATTGGCGAAATCGTAGATTTTTTCTGAAATTAAGTGATTAATTTAAAATTTTATGGATTTATTTGTGATAAGATAAGTATAAAATTTGTGAATCGTAGATTGATATATTTTAAAAGAAGATGAATATCACTAATATCAGTGTTGAATATTAAATAATAAGTGATTTTTTATGCATAAAACTTCATAGTTCAAAGTGAAATAATGTGAACGATAGACTGATCGCTATGGAATGAAGCTAATTCACTGAAAAACATGTTCAAATTAAAACATCAGTGCTGAACTGCTGACAGGTAAGCAATTCAATACGTCATACCATCACCTCACTAGCTCGGAAAGAACAGTTTGATTCTTTAAACAGATAGCAAAGATGCATTTTATTCACAAGAGTGCAAAATAATATTATCATAGCAATTGTTTATTATTAATCGAGTGTTTTTTTAACTTCAGCTGATTAGATGTTCTTTTATTTAGTATTTATAAATGATAATTTATATAGATACCAAATGTTTTGATTAAGGTTTTAATGTTTTTAGAGTTAAATCTTTGTTGGTCGCCGTGAGGTGAAAAATTTACGTGTTACACAGTGTGTTCCCATTTTGTTGAAACACTCCCAAGGTTCCAAAAACCATTTTTTTTTTCTAAATTTTGTAGTCTCGCTAGCACAGGTCTCAATATCAGCACGAGAGGGTAAACACTAACTTTGCTCCGTTGTAAAACAAATAACTATTTTGCATGGCTGGCCGACGAAGTCTCGAGGGAAAGTTTTAATATAGTTGTATACTGTAAAGTTAATAGTCCGACAATGGCCCCTTATCCCAAGTACATCATGGGGCCGTGTTTACACGTAAAACTGAAAGTTTGGTTATCAGCAAAGGACCCACAGCCGCTAAACAAGATACGAGTACTAGTCGGGTTGTAGACATGCGGGCGTCGCAGTTAAATTATCAGTCAGTACTTTACCCGCTTGTCATACCTACATTATAAATAAATAAATAAATTATAGGTGAAAAACTTAACTGAAGGACTAGGTCTATGTAGTTGTCCAGAGAATGACAATTAAGTATTTATTTACAATAATTACATTCATTAAAACAATTTAAGTACTTAACTATTAAATCTAAAATCGGCCCTTGCGGCATTGTACCAAAAGATGCTGGCGGCATTTCCTCGTTGTATCGCAATGCTGATACGTTGTGCGAGGAAGTCGCTCTTTGGTTACCAGTTACATCAACCAGACGCTTCGCGATTTCTGCAAAAAGTTTGTGCGCGCTGGGACCCCATGGACCTAGTGTCTCTACGCTAAACGGTACAGAGAATTGATGTGGAACTTACGTCAACATTTGAATATAGAACGCCGACATGCATGTACACACGTTACTACTACATAGGGCAGGTGCTTTAGCTAAGTTTTTCACTTATAATTAATTTATGTTTTCACATTATCTGCCACTACAATTTTTGTATGATAAATAATGAATAAATATTACAGGACTTCCTAACGCACATTGGCTGAGCACAAGCTGCCGGCGTTGACTGATTGCACTGGAGAAAACCAGTGGGCGATGCGGTCGTCACATCTCTACGCTTTAATATTTATTTATTATTTATCACAAAAGACTGTTTGCAATATTATTACTGCTACTTGTTAGCACAAGTTTGGTGACTACGCTGGCTTTGACGCAGATAACTCGTACAAGAGCAAGGAGGATTAATTATGCTCTAAACTAAACTTCAAAGATTACTGAACACCTGTTAGGCGGGTTGGTGGCCTAGCCTAGAATACATACATGGCGATGTCTATACAAAACCGCGATCCCCGTGTCCTGGCAAACACATCGACGATATACGATTTTAAGCTATAGGTACCATTTTTTCTTATGACATAGGCGGCAAACGAGTAGACGGATTGCCTGGTGGTAAGCAATTACCGTCGCCCATGGGCACCCGCAACACCAGGGCAGTCACAAGTGCGTTGCCGGCCTTTAAGGGGGGTTGGAGCTCTGGGAACCTTACTCACCATCAGGAACACAGCACTACATACCTGAAAGGTAGCAGTGCTATTATGGCTGTGGTCTTCTGTAAGGAGGAGGTACTTCCCCACTTGGGCTGCCCCAGATTCAAGCGTGATGGTCATCGCTGTGCCCTACCTCTCATAAAAGCTACCCTTAAATTATACCTTTTTTGTCTAAGTTTAGATAATAAAAAAACATGGTCGTTCATCATCAACATCTCAGCTATAAGACGTCCACTGCTGAACATAGGCCTCCCCCTTGAACCTCCACATGTAAGCGACTTTCATACAGCGTCTTCCGGCGACCTTAATGAGGTCATCTGTCCATCTTGTGGACGTCCTACGCTGCGCTTGCTAGTCCGTGGTCTCCACTCGAGCACTTTTCGACCCCATCTGCCGTCTTCTTTGCGTGTGGCCTGCCCATTGCCACTTCAGCTTGCTAACCCAGTAGGTGACTTGGTCATTCACATTACAGCTATTACTTAAAACGGGATAGTTACCATGTACAGTCAGCAGCAGAAGTGGCTAAGCGTTTGAGGTGTTCAAAATGAGGTCAACACGTCTCTATTGTCAAGAGAATAAGAGCGCGTGTAGGTCATTTTGAACACTTCAAACGCTTAGCCACTTTTGCTGCTTTAGACGAGGCGTGCTAATAAAAATACCACGATCGGTTTTTTATCCAATAGACCAGTAGCTAGTCCATCTTTTCCAACCAATAGCCTAGTACATTCTAGATTCTATTAAAACTCAATAGGCCTTACGCCATTGCGGGTGCTGTCTCTGTGTGCGTCCTGTGATACGCACAGGGGCAACATCCGCTTAGTGTACCCCTTACATTTTATTAAATTGTCGAAATGGCCTCTGCGCGTTGGTTCGATCCGGCTCCGCGTACGCCTCCCAAAATGTCCATTGTTCCGTGTACGGAAGAGACATACCACGATCGAAAGGGGTTGTTTTATGTAACTTTCCATAGGTATGACAGAGACGGCATTATTTTCGTCCGTCCTTGTCATAGTCTCACATATTTTTGTCCCCCTTCAAACTGAACCTTTCAGAGGATCTAGTGTAAAACGTTTACGAACGCGTAAGTGATAATGTTATTTATATGGGAAACGCAAACGCGTTCGTGGCGTAAAGTTACGTTAAAAACTTACAGGCTCTGAACTGACTAACTATATTTTAGTCGGCCGGCAACCTCTTACTTCGCGGCCTCTGTAATATTGTACTTTATATATAATAAATAGTATAAAATAGTAGACTCGAACATCCAACCTCATGTTCTTTTTATCTTCCATATAGTTTTCAAACGCATTAAAAGTTGTGTTTCGCCGCGGGGTATCTCCAGTACAGTCGGCGCCATTATAGTAAGTACAAGTATAAGCGAATGTACCTTTTTATTTTATTTTTATACAACGACGGTGGCAAGCAATCATACGGCCCGCCTGATGGTAAGCAGTTACTGTAAGCTATGGACGCCTGCAACTCCAGAGGATTCACATGCGCGTTGCCTACTTAAAAGTTGTTGGAGCTCTGGGAACCTTACTCCCCTCAGGAACACAACACTACATACCTGAAAGGTAGCAGTGTTATTATGGCTGTGGTCTTCTGTAAGGAGGAGGTACTTCCCCAATTGGGCTTCTCCAGACTCAAGCGTGACGGTACTTCGCTGTGCCCTTATCTCATTGTTGGACGTAGTTTAAGGATATACCCGGGTCCAATATCGGTGCTGAGTTATAAATAAGTTTAAAAGGATACATTTAGGAGAGTGTGCTCAGGAATTGCACGATTTATTCCGTCATCTACATTCCACCACCGGACGTCCAGGCGAGGGGAGCGGTTTCATCCTTACGTTGTGAATATTCCATTCATTCGCGCGAAGCGATTCGCTTCTACCTTCCTATTAATGCCGACTGCTAAGGAATGGAATTTGCTCCCTTCGTCTGTATGCAAGTGACAAGATATTCTGCAAATAATTCATTTAATAGTTACAATACCAATGAAAAAAAAAAATGAAAAATTAAAATGTTTTTTTTTTTCATAAAAAGTTGGTATACATGTAACAACAACAAGGTTGGGTCTTCCTAGTAGGTAAAAGGATACCTGTGTCAGGAAGTCCCGCTCCTCCATTATAAGCAGTGGCTTTGTATAGTTATTTTCATAGTTTAAACCCATTGGTAACATAAATAACTATTATCTTAAATTACTAATAGCTTACAGTATAAATTCGATGACAGAGCAGTCGTAAGCAAACATTTGTGTGTGTGTGTGTGTGTGTGTGTGTGTGTGTGTGTGTGTGTGTGTGCGTGCGTGTGCGTGTGTGTGTGTGTGTGTGTGTGTGTGTGTGTGTGTGTGCGCGTGCGTGCGTGCGTGCGTGCATGCGTGCATGCGTGCGTGTGTGTGTGTGGTGTGTGCGTGCGTGTGTGTGTGTGTGTGTGTGTGTGTGTGTGGTGTGTTTGTGTGTGGATGTGTGCGCGCATACATGGATGTGTGTAGCCGTAATATATTACTTATATAAATGTTCTATGTATAAGCCATGACTCAGGAACAAATAAATACCTTTACTAGGATTTGAACCCTGGACCATTGGCTTCATGTGCAGGGTCACTACTCACTATATTATGTCGTATTAGCCCTACAATGCATGACTTTTTTTTTATGCGAAATAAAATTATATGTGATAACTATGGGTGTTAGCTTCTAGGGAAAAATAATAAAAAAAATATACAACAGACGGTTTCCGAGAAATAAGGTTTTTTATTCGAGTTCCACATGTGGAACTCCATGCAGTAAGGTACAATTTAAAACAGTATGAAAATATACAAACATGGCACTTTAGTGGTTTTTACAAGCTTTTATTTCCCTTGTATTGTATGTGTTTATGTATGTTGGGGTGAAATCTTGTGACTAAATTTTAAAGCAGATACATTTAACTGATTGAGCTGATATTTAGCATACTTATATATGTTTTTTTTGACAATGCAATATTATGGTGACACGGGTATGATCTGATGCTGGAACCAGAAGGCAGCCATAGCAACTCCTTAAATACACAAGATAAAGCCGTGGTGTTTCGGCTCGTTGGAATCCTCTCGATGAGAAGTTGATGACTGTGTAAGAAAAAGTACAGTCGGCAATAAAAACTTATACCACAAACTTCATTTTTGGCAGAAAAATATTAAAAATGTTGTGTTGTGTATGAAATGTGATGTTTATGCAAACAATTATTAACTATATCATATGTATAATATAATTATTATCTGTTGGTATAATCATTGTCAAAGTACTTATATCATGCAATTCTGGAATCGTGTTATACACCCAGCAAGCCGAATAACTATGTTGGTGCTCGCCCCTAAATCAGGTTTATTTACATTTCTCAATTCCAGGCCTTGCTTAATTCCTATGTAAGTATATATTAAAGTTATAGTAAAATCCTTGATCATCGGTACAAAAGTAGAAGCTTATTTGCCCTCTAACCACTTATGTGGTTTATTTGGGAGATACTTATTGCCTCAAAATATTCGAAACCTTGGTAGCACACATTTGTTCATCTAATGACAGCGCTTCTCTTTTCGTTCTGGCGTATTTTTCGAAGCGTTTCTAATATATTTAAGAATTTACGAATTTAAGAGAGAGACCCCCGAAGAATGCAGTTCCAGTTCCATGCATTTTAACTTCCAGACAGTATTGATAAATATCAGCACATTTCGTAAGGATTTCTTCCTTATAATCTAAAAACAAAACATAACTTTTACTGTACTAAACTATTACAAAACCATAATAACCATACTAACGCTTTACGCGAAATTAAAACTTATGCCAACGCCATAAAGACTCTATAAGTGTAAATGTTCCATACTTAGTTTGTATTAGCAATATGAACGTGAATGCATGGTGTACCATATCGGGAACGTTTGTAAAATACATCAAAACATTACCTAAATATAGTAATAATATTAAAATTATCTTACCATTTAATTATGCACAGTTTTGACGTCACAACAATAATTTTTTCGTAGTATTTTACTCTTAAATTATTTTGTTATTGTATTCCGAAATCATTGAAATCATATTCTAGCACAGCATACCGAAATTTATTCGATCGTTCGATGCCACGATCATTTACCGCTACCTACTGACAAATCGCGGAACTTTTGCAGAAGCTATGTTTGTAAGGAATTATTATAAGTATAACAGATGTCGCTGCCTACCCGATTTTGGTCATACTTCGCTAATATCATGGTTGTACCATATGTGGAACTGTATGCATTGTAGGGTTAGATATTATCAATTTAAATATCTATGATATGCTATCACGTTTTTGCTTAATATAAAAACAATTTAAAAAGGGGTAGCACATTGTTATCGATGAATTCTCAATCTAAATTTGAGAATTCGATGCAGTAAAAAGGGTTTTTAGTGCCGTTGTGCTTGAGCACTAACAATAAAAATAAGTAATGATTTAAGATGGATATTTATACTGAGAGAATATTTACAATGAATAATTACAATGGAATTTAGGATTTACAATTGTGCAGCTCGTGATAGGAAAATTCAGAAGTGACTGACAGTGACGCGACGTCTCTAGTGTTGTGGGCAGCTCGTAGTGTTGCGCCACAGGACCCCCCTGGGAGAATCAGAGTCCTGCCTGAAAATGAGAGGGAAAAGTTACTTTCCGGCCAGATCGAGTGGTTCTAACCGGGACTACAGCTTGAGCGGGTTTAGACGCTGCTGTTGGTGACGCCGTGTCGCTCTGCACGTAGGCTGGCTTGACGCGGTCAATGGAGACTGTCACTGGTCCTCGTACTAAATCCAAGGTGACTGTCTTGTCTGTTCTACTTAGCACGCGATACGGGCCAGTGTAAGGCGGTTCTAGTGATCCACGCAGTGCATCCTGTCTGAGGAAAACGTGACTGCAGGAACTTAAATCTTTATGAACAAAGACTGATTTGTTTCCGTGCCTTGATGCGGGGACAGGTCTGAGATTTGACATCTGACGTCGTGATTGAGTGACAAAGTCATCAGGCTGCAGCGTGTATGAGTTATTAGAATGAAATAACTCACCCGGGATGCGCAAAGGCTCACCGTACACCATCTCTGCAGCTGAGCATTTTATGTCTTCCTTCCACGCGCTTCGAATACCGAGTAGAACGGTCGGTAACACTTCAGTCCAACGCGTGTTGTTGTGGGCCATGATAGCTGCCTTTAACGTGCGATGTAAGCGTTCGATCATGGAATTGGCTTGTGGATGGTAAGCTGTCGTGTGACGTAGCTGCGCACCACAAAGCTCTGCTAAAACCTTAAACATACGTGAGGTAAATTGGCGTCCTTGATCAGTGGTTACAGTTTGTGGACAACCAAATCGAGATATCCATGTTTCGTAGAATGCATGGGCTACCGTCTCAGCCGTGATATCAGACAGTGGCTTCACTTCAGGCCACTGTGTGTACCTGTCTATGGCTGTGAAAAGGTAACGGAATTCTGATGAAGGTGGCAAAGGGCCAACCAGATCAATGTGTACTTGACTGAATCTTCCTTCGGGTAATTTAAAATTACTAAGAGGAGAAGAGGTATGACGTTGTACTTTAGCTCTTTGGCACGATTCGCATGCGCGTACCCAAGTATTGCAATCTTTGCGTACAGATGGCCATACGAATCTCTGAGTTACAAGTTTAATTGTAGATCTGGTACCTGGATGACTTAGACCATGGATTGTGTTGAATATTCTCTGCCGATGCTGTTTGACAATGAACGGACGTGGCCTTGCTTGCAATGTATCGCAATATAAATAAATATTGGTACCTGGCACGGGTACTTTCTCTAGCTTGAGAGACGAAGATCGCTTGGCAAGAAGTTCTTGAAGGTCTGGATCTTCCTGTTGAGCTTGCGCGATGGCTTCGAAGTCAGGTGGCACGGTAATAGTCTCGATGCGGGAGAGCGTGTCAGCAGTGATTTTGTCTTTCCCGGCAATATGCCCGATGTCACTCGTGAACTGCGAAATGAAATCAAGGTAGTTGAATTGTCTCGGGGAACATTTTCTATCTTTTTGCTGGAAGGCAAATGTGATCGGCTTATGATCTGTATAAATAACAAAATGTCTGCCTTCGACCATGTATCGGAAATGCTTGACACTCTAATAAATAGCGAGTAACTCCCGATCGTACGCGCTGTATTGCGTCTGTTGCCGTGTCATCTTCTTTGAGAAGAAAGCTAGTGGTTGCCATTGTCCTTGTACCAGCTGTTGCAGTACACTGCCCAAGGCTGTGCTTGAAGCATCAGTCACAAGAGCGAGTGGAGCGTCCATTATAGGATGAGCTAGTAATGTAGATTTAGCAAGACTTGACTTACAATTTTGAAATGCTTCTAACTGTTGATCGGTCCAAGTTAAAGGAGATGAACTCTTGAGTTTAGGTCCAGCTAGCATGTCGTGAAGAGAGGTTTGGTATTCGGCAGCGTGAGGAACGAATCTCCTATAAAAGTTGAGCATGCCAAGAAACCTGCGTAATCCACCAACAGTCTTTGGCGGAGGAAACTCCTGCATGGTTTTTACCTTTTCGTCGATGGGACGCGTGCCTTATTCAGAGACAGTAAATCCAAGAAATGTAACCTCTTTCTGACCAAAAGAACACTTGGATTCGTTGATTAAGATGCCATACTCCTGGAATCTATCGAAAACTTGCCTTAGATGTTGTAAGTGCTGTTCGGCATCTTTAGAATAAATAAGTACGTCATCAATGTAGCTATATACAAAGTCCAGATCTCGGAGAACCTCATCCAGGAATCTTTGGAAGGTCTGAGCAGCATTACGGAGTCCAAATGGCATAAAAGGAAATAAAAACATTCCGAAAGGCGTGGTCACAGAAGTTTTGCAAATGTCATCTTTGTAAACAGGAATTTGATTGTATGCTTTTACTAAATCTAGTTTTGAAAAGATCTTACTATCAGCCAGACGATGAGCATAGTCTTCTATGTGACGTACAGGGTATCTGTCTGGGATTGTGCGTGCGTTTAACGCGCGGTAATCTCCGCAAGGTCTCCAACCATTTCCTTTCTTAGGTACCATGTGTAGAGCCGACGCCCACGGTGAATCAGCTCGTTGCGCTACACCGTCACGAAGCATTTCTTCAAACTGCTCTTTGGCGATCTTCAGCCGGTCTGGAGCTAGGCGACGGGGTCTACAGAATGTAGGAGGACCTGGAGTAGTTCGGATGTAGTGAACAGTTGAATGTTTTACCTCTCGCGGCAGTCCAGATGGTTTTGTTAAGCTGGGATACTCTGCTAGCAAGCGGTGGTACTCACTGTTACCCGAGATTGCCTTGACGCTGGATTGGTTGCAGTGCTTAAGTTGTCCAGTTGTTGACAAGGTGGTTAAACTGTCAATAAGTAAGCGTCGGTTTCTGCAATCTATAAGAATACCATAATGTGCAAGAAAATCAGCGCCGATTATAGGTTTTGTTACGTTTGCAACGACAAAGTTCCAAATGAAATCTTTTCGTAATCCTATATCTAACTTTTGCTTGATTATACCGTACGTGGGTATGACAGAACCATTGGCAGCAGTAAGAGAGTAGTTATCAGGTGACTTGCGTTTAGGCATGAAATTGCGTGGCAGAACGCACAGGTCAGATCCAGTGTCAATAAGATATTGAATTTTAGTTGCTCTATCCGTAATAAATAGGCGGCTGGTCGTAGTATGACAGTCAGCAGCCGCCACGGTAGACTGTCGTACTAGTGTTCCGCTTTAAAGTTGCATGGCGGGACGCAATTGCGTGCGTTGGTGTTAAAGTGACTGTGGTACCAGCACATACCTGTTTTGACAGTTCGATACCGACCCTGCGACTTGGATCTGCTGCGACTGCGCGGCCTGCTACTTCTCCGGTTAAAAGGTGAACGACGTTGACCACTGCTGTTTCCACTGCTTAACTGAGCGATCTGTTGAGTCATTTCGCTTTGTAGACGGGCTGTTATTGACTGTTCCATCTTCTTAAACATATCTTCGAACGAGCTCATTGCTTCAACCTGCTTAAAAGAAGAACAAGGTGTTACATCGATGATTTGATCAGCAAGAACCGCGATGTCATCTAACGAAGCTGTTTTCTGAGACGCGATGATCGCTTGTACTTGAGTAGGTAAACGACTCGACCACAAACTTTGCAGAAAATCGTCCGTGGCACTATCGCCAGCTAAACTTCGAAGGTGACGAAGGAATTGGCTTGGTTTCCGATCTCCAAGTTCTTCAAATTGTAGCAACTGACGTCTTTTGTTTTCTTGCGACGTTGACAGACGGTTGATCAATTCTTTTTTCAACTTTTCGTATTTTTCAGTTTCTGGGGGCTTCGTGATGATATCTCGGACTTCACGGGCGGTTTTAGGGTCTAGCTCTCGGATCACTTGAAAATATTTCGTCGAGTCTGCTTTTATGCCCCAAACGATGAACTGCGCCTCGACTTGGGCGAACCAAACTTCTGCATCTTCCGCCCAGAATAGTGGTAACCGCATATTGGAACGATCCACCGCCGCGACTGATCGTTCTGGTTCCATTCTATCGCTAACTGTCTTCGAAATTTTCAGTCATTTTGAATGTCGCGCACTTCAATGGCGAAAAATAAATTCGGGGTCACCAATTTAGTGCCGTTGTGCTTGAGCACTAACAATAAAAATAAGTAATGATTTAAGATGGATATTTATACTGAGAGAATATTTACAATGAATCATTACAATGGAATTTAGGATTTTATGAGAGGTAGGGCACAGCGATGACCATCACGCTTGAATCTGGGGCAGCCCAACTGGGGAAGTACCTCCTCCTTACAGAAGACCACAGCCATAATAGCACTGCTACCTTTCAGGTATGTAGTGTTGTGTTCCTGATGGTGAGTAAGATTCCCAGAGCTCCAACCCCCCTTAAAGGCCGGCAACGCGCTTGTGACTCCCCTGGTGTTGCGGGTGCCCATGGGCGACGGTAATTGCTTACCAGCAGGCAATACGTCTGCTCGTTTGCCGCCTATCTCATAAAAAAAAAAAAAAAATTTACAATTGTGCAGCTCGTGATAGGAAAATTCAGAAGTGACTGACAGTGACGCGACGTCTCTAGTGTTGTGGGCAGCTCGTAGTGTTGCGCCACAGGTTCAATACTCTTCGGTAGATGTCGCTACACGTCACCCGTAATGACGTATACCAGGAAGGATAAAGTAGAAAAATTTTACAAGTCCAAGCGGTACTCGTATGGCACAATTGGTAGTGCACTGGGCTAGCGATCCAGTGGTTTGGGTTCGAGTCCCGCTGCGAGTCAATTTTTTCTATTTTTTCTTTCGATTTAAATATCCATTATCATGCCATTGATATTTTATTGATGCTAACTGTACGGGGTTGCATCCTGGGAAAGTACATCACACTTGCACTGCACTTTAAGGTGCAATGATGCAAGAATTTGATTTTGAATTTCAATGTTGACGACCGGTCTGGCCTAGTGGGTAGTGACCTTGCCTATGAACCCGATGGTCCTGGGTTCGAAATTATTTGTGATGAGCACGTATATTTGTTCCTGAGTCATGGGTGTTTTCTATATATTTAACTATTTATATGTATCTATCTATTATATATATCGTCGTCTAGTACCTAAAACACAAGCCTTACTGAGCTTATCGTAGGACTAGGTTGATTTGTGTAAGATTGTCTCGAAATATTTATTTATTATTTATGTTGAATGATCAGGATTAGAACCCGGGCCCGGGCCCTAAATACCAGTTCAAAACTCCAGGGAAATCTAACCTAACTCTAACATTCTTCCAGAAAGGTCTTATGTGTCTCGAGCGTCACTAATTTCAACTTTATATCTTTCCATTAAGGCTCAATTTTAAACTAGAATTTAACATGTTACATGCTAGTTTATTGTAATACTGTTTAAAAAGGTTGTAAGTAGGTAACAGCGGTTAGAAATTCAACCTTAATTAGCTGTGAATAAGGTTCGTTTAAATACAAGTGTAGTGCGCTTATGATTTTTTATTTGTAAAAATGCACTGGCTTCGAAAATTGTAGTGTTTACATTTTGTGGCGGTTAATGAGATTAAAAATTATATTTTCATTTGATAGACGGTTTTGAAAAGTTTTTTTTTAATATGAACGGGCTTTACAACTTTTTTTACGACTATAAAGCTATAAGGTTATGGTCTTATGTAGATTAAAAAAATATTAATTAGAAATGTAACACCAGTCGGCTTCATAGGCAGAGTCACTGCCCACCAGGCCAGATTTGTCGTCAAATGTATGTACAGTCAACCAATTTGATTTATGAGCCACTTCGTACCTTGTCACAGTGAAAATCTATATGAAAGACGCAAAAGATCTCTTATTAATGTCACTGTGACAAGGTTCGAAGTGGCCTAGTAATCAAATTGGTTGACTATATCTACGTATTAATTACATATATTACATTATATTTCAGCCGTAGTCGTATGCAGTCCACTGCTGGACATAGGCCTGCCACAAATATGATTTGTATCATATTGGGGGTAGTTGCCATGGTCGCCACGCTTGGCAGGCGGGTTGGCGACCGCAGTAGCTGTAGATTGGGTTTCAACGGACGCTGCTGCCCGTCCGTAGGACTTTTCCCTTTGTCGCCTCTTACGGAGATGAGGTGGTGCTATTCTAGTCAGCCAGCATCACACGGCAATTGGATGGGAGGGAGTAGCGGTAGAATGCTAAGCGACCCCCTGACGCCTCCCACGGAACGGTCGACGTTCGCCCGGAGTATTTTAGTGGGTATTTCCTTCCCCTCATCTTGAGTAAAGCGGCCAGAAGGGCGAGTCCCACAACCCAGGGTTGGAAGGATACATAAATGCATTCCACTCCTTAAAAAAAACTATCATGCATGGAGTACTGTTGCCACCTTTGGGACGGGTCTGCCGAGTATCAGCTGGCCGCTTTGGATTCAATAGAACGCCGAGCTCGCAGACTCATTGGCGATCCTGAATTACTGAGTGTAAGGTTGCAGAGCCTTGAGCATCGTCGCAAGGTTGCTAGTTTGTCTGTGTTTTACACGATAAATTTTGGAGAGTGTGCTCAGGAATTGCACGGTTTAATTCCGCCATCTCCGTTCCATCACCGGACGTCCAGGCGAGGGGAGCGGTTTCATCCTTACGTTGTGAATATTCCATTCATTCGCACGAAGCGATTCTCTACCTTCCTAATGCGGAGTACTAAGGAATGGAATTCGCTCCCTTCGTCTGTATTCCCAGAGAGATATAATTTGGGTCTCTTCAAGGCAAGAGTGAGGCTGTTACTGAATCAGCGTGCTACACCCTCGACCTCGTCACTTACCATCAGGTGCGACTGAGGACAAAAGCTGGTCAGTTTTGTATACCAAAAAACTTACCCCGGCTTCCTCATGATTTCTTCACAACAATCCAGTTCAACAATGAGAGGTAGAGCACAGCAATGCCCATCACGCTTGAATGTGGAGCAGCCCAACTGGGGAAGTACCTCTTCCTTACAGAAGACCACAGCCATAACAACACTGCTACCTTTCAGGTATGTAGTGTTGTGTTCCCGATGGTGAGTAAGGTTCCCAGAGCTCCAACCCCCCTTAAAGGCCGGCAACGCGCTTGTGACTCACCTGGTGTTGCGGGTGCCCATGGGCGATGGTAATTGCTTACCACCAGGCAATCCGTCTGCTCGTTTGCCGCCTATGTCATAAAAAAAAGCGACTTGTAAATCAAGTGATATTTCGTAAGTTAAACTCATTTATACGAGCCGGGGCTTGAAATTTTCACCTTTAATTATGTTCGTGTCACCCAGGTCGCATGTTAATCTATAAACAATAACATTAAAGTGATCGGCCATCTTGTTTTCTCAGCGGCGGATGACGAGGTTATGGCTTATGGAATATTAAAACGTTCGGTGGCGGTGTTTTTCTTTAATAACGTCTCCTGCGCCGATTGTGAAGAACGAGAGAATACAGTGTTGCACCAAGAAATTGGTAAACAATAGTAAATGTTACTTAGAAATAAAAGATAAGAAAATACACACTCACAAACTTTCGCCTTTATAATATTAGTGTAGATACAGATACTTAAATACATATAGAAACCCCAATAAATGAGGAACAAATATCTATGCTCATCACACAAATGTAACTACTCGTACACAAATAAAGGTAACTAACTACTTTGAACCCAAGACCGTCGGCTTCCTAGTGTGAGAGAAGGGGCGCGCCACGCCATGCAGTTCACTTAACGTCACGTCACGTCAGTGCGTGACGGGCCGGTGACGCGAGCGGCGAATCGAACGGACACTCAGCACTCTTATTGTTTGAAAATGGAGGCCTATGTTCTACGAAACATGTCGCGCTAGTTACTAAATAAACGATATACGAGCCGTGTTTATCCATACTAATATTATTAATGCGAAAGTAACTCTGTCTGTCTGTCCCTCTTAACGCTTAAACCACTGAGCCAATAGGAACGAAATTTGGTATGTAGAGAGTTTGAGCTACGCAAAAGGTCATAGGATAAGTTTTATCCCGCAACCATACTTTAAAGACGGGCTTGGCTGGCCGACGAAGTCGCGAGGGAAAACTAGTCATTTTATATAATTTTACAATGTCTCACAAAAATTTAAATACAACTATAATCAAAGTTTTAGTTAAATGGAGTAAACTAACAGCAGTTTTCATACATTTGACAGGTCGTTTGACAACTTTAGTATAAAACTGCTGTCAGTTTACTCCGTTTGATTTTAAAGTAAAAAAAGTATGATTACAGTATTTGCAAACAATCAAATCTGACTTACGTAGTTAAAATGAACGTTATACAAACGAGTTTCTATTCAATGACCCCGGGGCTTTTATCCCTCGGGATTAATCAGATTAATAGTCTTGACTCCCTTCTGAATGTAACCATCCCCGCACGGGCCGCGTGTGGGGTAAGTTATTGAAGACAGCGGTTTTAAGACCATTTGAAAACAGCGGCACTACCGTTGAAAGATATATCTCATTACATATTATATCTTCCTTGCGTTGTCCCGGCATTTTTGCCACGGCATATGGAAACCTGGGGTATGCTTGGCAACTAATCCCAGGATTTGGTGTCGGCACTAGTTCTACGAAAGCGACTGCAATCTGACCGTCCAACCCAGAGGGTAAACTAGGCCTTATTGAGATTAGTCCGGTTCCCTCACCATGTATTCTGTCACCGAAGCGTCTGGTAAATATCAAATGATATTTCGTACATAAGTTCCGAGAAAACTCATTGCTACAAGCGGGGAGTTGAACCTGCGACCTCCGATTATCAAGTGGCACGCTCTTACCGTTAGTCCACCAGTGCATCTTCTACATAGGTACAGTCAGCAGCAGAAGTAGTTACGTCTCTATTGTCAAGAGAATAAGAGCGCGTGTACGTTATTTTGAACACTTCAAACGCTTAGCAACTTTTGCTGCTGACTGTATATAAAAGCGATTTTTCATGTTATATAATAGGTGTTCCACAACATGATTTATTTATTTATTTACAAGAACAATGTAAATCAGCATTACAGTAAAAACCAATGCGCTGAGAAAGCAATAACATATAAAATACATAATCAAATAATAAAAAAAATAACTTATTTATAGTAAGGTGCTGGATGGCCTAT
The DNA here is from genome assembly GCA_022674325.2 of Grapholita molesta. Taxonomy (NCBI): domain Eukaryota; kingdom Metazoa; phylum Arthropoda; class Insecta; order Lepidoptera; family Tortricidae; genus Grapholita; species Grapholita molesta. The sequence continues at coordinate 306,909 of CP053141.2, read as the reverse complement.
CATCCATCACCTCACAAAACCTCAAGCATTCACGGCACACAGCCGTCCATCTCCAAGCAAACAGGTCACATTCAGGTGATGATGTCAGAAGCGCATTGAGGAGTGTCAACGCGCGCGGAAGCGGCGAGTTTGCTCGCGATACCGTGCGTGCAGCCGGCACTGCTAAAAGTGGGTGAGAACGAGGCCTCAAACAGATTTTGGGAACATCCGGGACGTACAGCTTGAAAATCGCTGATCGCTTCCTCTTATGATTTGCGCGGTGTAGCGGTATATATTAATTCAAATAGCATCAGATCCCCGTCTAACGAGGTGCGACGATGCAATGTGGCGGCATACATAATATTGACTGTATTACTGCTCTCAGCGTATTGGGTACAGTTATAAGTTATTATTATAATTTTTTTTTATGACATAGGCGGCAAACGAGCAGACGGATTGCCTGGTGTTAAGCAATTACCGTCGTTCATGGGCACTCGCAACACCAGGGGAGTCACAAGCGCGTTGCCGGCCTTTAAGGGGGGTTGGAGCTCTGGGAACCTTACTCACCATCAGGAACACAACACTACATACCTGAAAGGTGGCAGTGCTATTATGGCTTTGGTCTTCTGTAAGGAGGAGGTACTTCCCCAGTTGGGCTGCCCCAGATTCAAGCATGATGGTCATCGCTGTGCCCTACCTCTCATTGTTGGACGTTGTTTAAGGACATACCCGGGTCCAAAATATCATATCATCTTATACATACTTAATGTACAGTCAACCAATTTGATTTATGGGGCACTTCGTTCCGTTACCCTTCGGGTACGGAATTATAAAATGGATGCTTATCTGATTTTTCTTAGTTCTATGAGTTCGTTTGTAAGTATAGTCAACCAATTTGTTTTCTAGGCCACTTCGAACCTTGTCACAGTGACGTTAATAAGAGATCTTTTGCGTCTTTCATATAGATATTCACTGTGACAAGGTACGAAGTGGCCTAAAATCAAATTGGTTGACTGTACCTAGTTAGTGCAATCTCTGAAACAGTGCATTACGTCAAAAACTATTCGTACAAAGGAAACATTCCGATTTAATTATTTAAGATACAGGGCAGAGATGTGCAGACGAATTAGTTTTTTTGTATTTTTTTTTATATTTTGGTACCAAAGTAACCGATACAGCCAATTAGATCGCTAATCATAAGTGGCAGTCGACGGCATTGCACGTAGCCATATGCCCTGGTCAAGGTGTTGGACCCGGGTATGTCCTTAAACTACGTCCAACAATGAGAGGTAGGGCACAGCGAAGTACTATCACGCTTGAGTCTGGAGAAGTCCAACTGGAGTACCTCCTCAGAAGCCAGCGTGGGCAGGCCCCTCACAAGGTGGTTCGGTGACATGGTAAAGTTCGCGGGAATCCACTATAGATGCGGGTGCAAAACCGGCTTAGAGGTAGGTCTATATGTTCAGCAGTGGACGTCTAACGGCTGATATGATGATGATCCCTCTGTACATTGCGAACTCTGTCCTCACTAATGAGGGTAGTTAGCGAACAAACACTCAGTAATAATGGTAGCAGTACCAGTTGAGTAACAATGACCCTTATTCCATTGAAATAACGTCTAAAGTCGGTAAAGTACTTAAATACATGGAAAACATTCAATTATTCTTACATTTCAGCCGTATGCAGTCCACTGCTGGACATAGGCCTCCCACAAATATGACTTGTATCATCTTGGGGGTAGTCGCCATAGTCGCCACGTTTGGCAAGCGGGTTGGCGACCGCAATAGCTGTTGGGTTTCGACGGACGATGCTGCCCGTCCGTAGGATTTTTCCCTTTGTCGCCTCTTACAACACCCGCGGGAGGAGATGGGGTGGTGCTATTAGTCAGCCGGCATCACACGGCAAAATTGTAAATGTTGTCATAGCATTTTATAATCAGCAGAACAAGGCATATTTAGGAATTTACAATCGTATTATGATAACTACAAGTACTTAAATAGTTACAGTATAAAATCTAAAAATGCCCCTTGAGGCATTTTACCAAGGATGCTGACTTTTCCTCGTTGTATCGCAATGCTGATACGTTGTGCGAGGAAGCCGCCGCCAGTTCTTCGGTCACCAGTTACATCAACCAGATGCTTCGCGATTTCTGCAAAAAGTTTGTGCGCGCTGGGACCCCATGGACCTAGCGTCTCTACGCCAAACGGTACAAAATGGTACTCTCTGCCCAGGCTCCAATATTTGTTACGTTTAAAAATTTCGGCGCTTTCCACCGCTGCACCCGCTTTTACATTAGTTCGTTGGAGATCGGACGGCGCTAGGAATTGTAATGCAATTTAGATAACTTAACCTGGTCTTAAAACAGTTTGTCCAGGGAATCGTCGCCATGGCGACGAGTGTTACGTAAAAGTTACTTGTCCCAACTACCAGCAACTACGTTATCTGACGCGATAAGGGCTATGGAGGTATTTACATATCAAGTGGAAAGTATCCGATAAACCTCTAACTTATATTAGTTCGTAAGTTGGGTAAGGTACAGACATATAGATATGACGAAGAGGGTAGATTCGGGAGATAACTAAATAAATATTACATGACATTCTTACACAAATTGTCTGGGCCCCACGGTAAGCTCAAGAAGGCTTGTGGTGCTCAGCCAACGATATAAATATTTCGGGACAATCTTACACAAATCGATCTAGTCCTACGGTAAGCTCAGTAAGGCTTGTGTTGTAGTTACTAGACGATATATATAATAGATAGATACATATAAATACTTAAATACATAGAAAACACCCATGACTCAGGAACAAATATCTGTGCTCATCACACAAATAAATGCCCTGACTGGGATTTGAACCCAGGACCATCGGCTTCATAGGCAGGGTCACTACCCAGTAGGCCAATCCTGTCATCACCTGTTTTATTTGTGTGTGGGTGTTTTAAATATGCATTTAAGTATGTGTATATTATAAGTACCGATATATATCGTTGACTGAGTACCCACAACACAAGCCTTCTTGAGCTTACCGTGGGGCTCAGTCAGTTTGTGTAATGGTGTCCAGTAATATTTATTTATTATTTATAAAAAAAATCATATCACCGCATCTAAGGTTTACCTTTTTCATAAGTCTATCATCAAATATTACACAAGTGTACCGACCACTCTATATTGAAATATGGGCGGCCATATTGGATTTGTGATTTTCGTTAACTTGTATATAGTTTTTTAAGTTCTCTGTCAATAAAGAGTCTGTAATAAAACTTTAATGTTTTATCTATTCTAATCTACTTACGTAAATCCTCGCGAAAGTAACTCTCTGTCTGTTACGTCGTTGCACTTAAACCGCTGAACCAATTGGGGTGAAATTTGGTATGTGGGAGAGTTTGAGCTGCTAGAAAGGACATAGGATATTTTGTACCCCGCAACCATACCGAACTATTCGTGCCCCACACGTCTCGACTTGATATCAAGTCGAGGCCTTAGACCTACGTACTGAGAGGTAAGGTTTATTTTCGCAAAAACCTTCGGCGTGTGACGCACGTCAGAATTTACCATATCTTACCATCTTACCATCAGGTGTGACTGAGATTAAATGTTGGTAAGTTTTTTTTTCTTAGCCTACGAGTGTATCCCACTGCTGGGCAAAGGCTTCTCCCCTTGTTTTCCATGACTCCCGATCCGCTGTTTCTGAGGGCCAGTTCCCGTCAAACGCGTCTAGGTCGTCCCGCCACCTCCGCCTGTTCCGGCCCCTCCCACGTCTCTGTTGCCACATCCACTTGGTAGCTATATTAGCCCACCTATCTAGGTAAGTCTTTTATAAAAAAAAATGACTTGGCAGGGAAAATATTGGCAAACGTCAAATGTCAAACAAGGAAGTGTTGTCCTCGTAGATAGCGATAATATCGCAAATTTGATACAAAAACTTCAGAAAAACCTTGTACTTTATTATTTCCATAAATACCAAGGGTCCGGCTGATTTTATTTCTTGTTCAAATCGAAGTTGGTACGTTAAATAACCTTATCGCGCAGCTGAGATTGGAAAAGTTTGCCCGATCGTGTTTCACAATAGTTATTTATTTAACAAAGTTGAGGTTTTCACTCGCGGTTACATTAAGACCGTGAACAAACACATTTTTTTAAATTGGTTAATTTGACTTCTGTATTTTATATTTTCTGAACGATGTTTCATCAGTTTCATCGCGATATTTTGGACCCTTCAGCAGCGTTCGTGGTTCGTGGATTGAGGAAAAAAAAACATTATTTTCCCCAGCCGTGGCTTTCTAAAGTCCAGCTACCACTTCACAAAACGCAAGACCTTCTACCGTACACGGGCATGCCTCCGGACTCAAGCGTGATGGTACTTCGCTGTGCGCTACCTCTCATTGTTGGACGTAGTTTAAGGACATACCCGGGTCTAAAAACCAGGTTCAAAACCGGCCATGAGCATGGCTATGCTATGTGTAAGATTCCAGAGTTTTCGATAAAATGTTGAACCACTAATTACCCTTTGGTAGGTTCCGTCGGTAATCTTATACTATAAATGTAATAGTTCGAGTATGTATGTATGTTTGTTCCTTAGTCACGCAATAACATGGACTGATTTCCATGAAACTTGCCGTACAGACAGGCAAATATCTAAACTTTTTTTTTTATGACATAAGGTGGCAAACGAGCAGACGGATTGCCTGATGGTAAGCAATTACCGTCGCCTTTGGGCACCCGCAACACCAGGGGAGTCACAAGCGCGTTACCGACCATTATGCCGGTTGGAGCTCTGGGAACCTTACTCACCATCAGGAACACAACACTACATAACTGAAATGTAGCAGTGCTATTATGGCTGTCTTCTGTAAGGAGGAGGTACTTCCCCAGTTGGGCTTCTGCAGACTCGAGCGTGATGGTACTTCGCTGTGCCCTACCTCTCATTGTCGGACGTAGTTTAAGGACATACCCGGGTCCAATGAGACATAGGATACTTGATATTCCGGTAATACGCTCCCGGGGATCTTACGCAGACAAAGTCGCGGGGATAAGCTAGTAATCTATTTGTTAATGTTATATTCGTGTTTATTAGAACTTGGTTTATGTTCTAAGTCAGTACAATAAGTTTGTGCACAGTGGAAAAATATATACTGAAGGAATAATTCATTAGCACGAAGCGATTCGGGACCTTCCTAATGCGGACTGCTAAGGAATGGAATTCGCTCCCTTTGTCTGCATTCCCGGTAAGATATAACTTGGGTATTTTCAAGGCAAGAGTGAGGCTGTTACTGAACCAGCGTGCTACACCCTCGATCTCGTCGGCACTTACCATCAGGTGCGACTGAGGTCAAACGCTGGTCAGTGTTGCATAAAAAAATGCGCTGGAACCAGACGGTCAGCCATAACAACTCCAAATACACAAGATAAACCCGTGGGTTTTAGGCTCGGTAGAGTATTTTCGATGAGTAGATGATTGTGCGAAAATGGACAGTCTGCAATAAAAGCCTGTACAAAAAAAAGCTTATACAAAAAATGACAAATTTGAAAGAAACTTATACTACAATATTAATTAGTTGTATAACATTAAAACTACCTAGCCTATTGGCCTAGCGTGCGACTTGCAATCCAAAGGTCGCAGGTTCGAACCCTGGCTTTGACCAATGAGTTTTTCGGAATTAGTGTACGAAATATCATTTGATATTCACCACTCGCTTTTCGCTGAAGGAAATCTTGAAAAAAACCGGACTAATCTCAATGAGGCCTAGTTGACCCGCTTTCGTAAAACTAGTGCCAACGCCAAATCCTGGGATGTTACCAAGCGGAGCCTGGGCTCCAATGAGACGTGGCAAAATGCCGGCCGCGAGGAATATAATATATATATATTTTTTTTATGACAAAGGCGGCAAACGAGGTGACGGATTACCTGATGGTAAGCAATTACCGTCACCCATGGGCACCCGCAACGCCAGGAGAGTCATAAGCGCGTTGCCGGCCTATAAGTGGGTTGGAGCTATGGGAACCTTACTCACCATTAGGAACACAACACTACATACCTGAAAGGTAGCAGTGCTGTTATGGCTGTGGCTTCTGTAAGGATGAGGTACCTCCCCAGTTGGGCTTCTCCAGATTCAAGCGTGATGGTACTTCGCTGCGCCCTATCTCTCATTGTTGGACGTAGTTTAAGGACATAACCGGGTCCAAAATATATGATTGAAACTACCACGCCTACTGTATTTCTTATACTACCAAGTGTAAGTTAGACTTGGAAAGTCCCGAGGCGAACAAATAAATAATATCCCAACATGAGCGCCGTCCGACGTGAAATCAAACAGACAGACTTACAGACAACTCTTGAGGTTCTAAGTTAGTTTTATTTAAGTTGCCAAGTGGTTTTAGTTAAGTTATCATTATATAACTTGGAGTGTTTGCGTTGGTGTGTGGAATTAATAAACGTACTAACTTCTTTGAAGTTATATTATTTACATTAATTAGTAGTTATATGTTTGAATAAAATAAATAATAAATATTACAGGACATTCTGTCTGTCATACGAGCTGGTGGTGTGTAATAGAAGATTGTATCACAAGGGTGAAAAATTACATAATTATAATGAGAGGTAGGGCACAGCGAAGTACCATCACGTTTGAGTCTGGAGAAGCCCAACTGGGGAAGTACCTAGGACAGACCACAGCCATAATAACACTGCTACCTTTCAGGTATGAAGTGTTGTGTTCCTGATGGTGAGTAAGGTTCCCAGAGCTCCAATTAAAGGGGTGAAACGCACTTGTGACTCCCCTGGTGTTGCAGGCGACGGTAATTGCTTATCATCAGGCAATCCGTCTGCTCGTTTGCCAACTTTGTCACAAAAAAACACCGTCTATTTAGACGGCTTTGTTAAGGATTCAATATACGCCCTCACAGTAAATATGCAATTTTGCTCCCTTGTGACACAATTATTGTTCTTACTTAAAATGTTGCCCACTCGCCCGCCGATAAAAAAACATACGATATATTTATTTCCCGCCATTTTCATTCAAACGAATTGACAGTACAGTCGCCATCAGATATATCGGAGCTGTGGAGGTGGTCACAAACATCTGAACATGCACTTTATTGCATTGACAATAGAGGTGTTGTTCAGATATTTGTGACCACCTCCACAGCTCCGATATATCTGATGGCGACTGTACGATTTCCACTTTCAGCATGTGTGTGTGTTGTGTGTGTGTACATCTGAAATTTGAGCCGATAAAGGTTGGACGTGTTTGGCAGCTGGTGGTTTTCAATGCCCGAGGCGAGCATAGCCAGGAAAAAAACAGTAGTGCAGTTATCAGTACACCCCGTTATCTTATGCTCAGTTTAGGGGCAAGTGATTGGGCAGTTACGATAATCTAAGTCGATAAAAAATGAAGTTGACTTACTCACTCAATAACATGTCAAAAGATCTTGGGTCCGATTTTTGAAGTAGTCACCAAGTGATTTCATAGAGAATGAATGAGAGTCTCTATGAAGCTTACTCGGTGACTATTTCAAAAATCAGACCCCAAATTGATGATGTTCGATATTTATAATTATCGTCCTCCGATCTGATTAAAAGGAATGAGTTATCTCTCGGGCTTAAACTAAAGAATAATTTTAGATTTGTCAAATAACTTTTATAGATAAAAGATATTTAAATCGAAAGAAAAATAGAAAAATTTGACTCGCAGCGGGACTCGAACCCACAACCACTGGATTTGATTTGATTTGATTTAAATATCTTTGATATGCTAGCAGACGTTTCTGCTTAATATAAAATAATGAATCGACTAATTATGTGAAGCAACATCACTATTTTAGCTTGCCCCCAAAATGAGCGTTAAATAACGGGGTGTAGTTATCAGGTTCCCAACGATAAAGGTTGACACACGTTAGAGCGGCCCGTCGCCGAGCCGAGGCCGTCGCTACATTGTGTCATGATCACGTGATCACCGAGCCCTCCGAGCTACTCGGTCCGGGCACGGGCCGGTCGTGCGACGGCCGTTACAGCTATGTAAAAAGGCTCGACACAGGATATTCTTACACAAATTGATTGAGCGCCACGGTAAGCTCAAGACGACTTGTGTTGTGGCTCAGCAAACGATATATACGAGGGTCATGCCAAAAGAAATTAGATACTCAAAATTTACAGAGGTTATTCTTTATTACAGTTATCTATTTTTCGAAGTATTCACTATGAACACGTATACACTTTTCCATCCGTCTAAACCACTTGCAAAATACTAATAACCACTCTTCTTTAGACACCTCAGAAATTTCATAGTTATACGCAGCCAGGGCATCTTCTTTGTTCTCTAATCGCTTTCCTTTTAATTTTTCTTTCATTTTTGGAAATAGGAAAAAATCACAGGGTGCTAGGTCAGGGGAATATGGGGGGTGAGGCCGCATAGTGACGTTTTTGGAACTGAAATAGTCGAGTGTTCTGGCAGAAGTGTGCGGGGCAGCGTTGTCGTGGTGCCAGAGCAGGTGCTGAGTTCCTGACTTTGGCCGCTTGTCACACCAAGCTGACAGTACCCTTGGGGCAGAAACTGTTACATACCATTCTGAATTAACTGTTCTTTGATCTTCGAGCACCACCGTAGCGATACGTCCCGTTTTGCAAAAAAATGAGGCAACCATTTGTCTTTGGGTGCTTCGTGCTCGGCGACATTTTGTTGGAGTCGGCTCATCTTCAACGCACCATACTGTGGACTGTTGCTTTGTTTCAGGGTCGTAGTTGTATAGCCAAGTTTCATCACCTCTCAGTACATCATAAACGTTATCTTTCTCGCCAGCGTCAAATTTTATTATCATAAATATACACCAATTCACACGACGGCCTTACTGCAAATCGTTGAGTTTATGCGGCACCCATCTCGAACAACGCTTATGGAGGGACAGTTGATCGTGAATGATGGTTTTCAATGCTGCTGATCCAACCTACAGTTCACGCTCGAGCTCCACATATATAATACGTCGGGTCGCACGAATAATTTTTTCAACAGCTTGCACATTTTCTTGTGTGACTGCGGTTAGCGGCCGTCTTGTCTTCGCCTCATCTTCAAAGCTCTCCCGTCCACTTTTAAATTCAGCAAGCCAATTAAATTCAGTTGCACGTGAACACACAGACTCGCCAAATCTTGTGGCTAAAAGTTAAAAACACTCTCGAGGCTTTAAACTTTTTTTATAGTCATAATACATCATAACACGTAAATCACGTCGAGCGAGCTCCATTGTTGCGGCAAATTCCCGCCAAATTTCATCAGAAATTAAATATTTAAAAAAATATTACTAAGATTTTTCGAGTGTTCCATTATTGAAATTATAAGTAAATAATTAGCGGTAACAATGGTGTATAACTTAACACTATCAATCAAATGACCAGAGAGTATCTAATTTCTTTTGGCATGACCCTCGTATATATATATTGACGACCGGTCTGGCCTAGTGGGTAGTGACCCTGCCCATGAAGCCGATGGTCCTGGGTTCGAAACCCAGTCGGGGCATTTATTTGTGTGATGAGCACAGATATTTGTTCCTGAGTCATGGGTGTTTTCTATGTATTTGAGTATTTATATGTATCTATCTATTATATATGTCGTCGTCTAGTACCTAAAACACAAGCCTTACTGAGCTTACCGTAGGACTAGATCGAGATTGTGTAAGATTTTCCCGAAATATTTATATCGTTGGCTGAGTACCCACAATACAAGCTTTCTTGAGCTTACCGTGGGGCCAAGTCAATTTGTATCAGAATGTCCTGTAATACTCATTTATTTAGTTATCTCCCGAATCTACCCTTTGTGTAAGATTTTCCAGAAATATTTATTTATTTATTTATAAATTATACTTAAATACATACAACACCCATCACTCAGGAACAAATATCTGTGCTCATCACACGAATAAATGCCCTTACTGGCATTTGAACCCAAGACCATCGGTTTCACAAGCAGGGTCACCCACTAGGCCAAACCTGTACTCAAACTGATGATGGAGAAATGTTCTTACTGCACCACCATCTACCGTGTAGTCGATTCACAAAAACGCAAATTCACAGATATCGGGATCCGGTATCCGAACTGCATCACATCACGTGTTCCAGATGCAAGTGCAAAATATGTACAGTGCACCAAATGCAACACATATGTAGATGGCGTGTGAAACGAATGGTCCAAATCTGGTTGTCACGTGAATGCGAGAATACAAAATAAACCTTTCTAATAATACTTTTCGCCGTGTGATGCCGGCTGTCTAGAATAGAACCACCCCATCTCCTCCCGCGGGTGCCGTAAGAGGCGACAAAGGGAAAAATCCTACGGACGGGCAGCAGCATCCGTCGAAACCAAATCTACAGCTACTGCGGTCGCCAACCCGCCTGCCAAGCGTGGCGACTATGGCAACTACCCCCCAAGATGATACAAGTCATAGTTGTGGGTGGCCTATGTCCAGCAGTGGACTGCATACGGCTGAAATGTAATAATACTTTTCAGATAGCTTGAGTTCTGTACCCTTACCATGAGTTGTGACATTGAGGTTTTCGATAACGAGTATCGAGTTTACTATCTGTGCATCTCGCTTGTTACTTTGCACAAGTGCGAACGAGATTCACAGATAGTAAACTCGATACTCGTTATCGAAAACCTCAATGTCACAACTCATAGTTAACGTTTAAAAACGATATTCGGAAATTTCGGACGATTTTCTCTGTCACTCTCGTGACGCCTTAACACATTCGCTGCCACCCCCTCCAAAAATGTATGGAAATGAACGCACATGTGCGTCGGTGGATGCGTTAATTGGAGTATAAGAGAAAGATGCTCGAAATATACGAATTTGGATATTCGTGGTACCAGGCCTGTGACCCTGTCATTTTCTTCCCATACAATGTATAACCTCAAAACGTGAAATAGGTTATACATTGTATTGAAATGACAGCTGTCACAGAAGTCAAGCTATTTGAAAAGCCATTTCCATACAATTTATTACCTCAATACATAAAAAAAAAAATATTTCGGAACAATCGTACACAAATCAACGCGCAACGTAGTCCTACTTTAAGCTCAGTAAGGATTTGTGTTGTAGGTACTAGTCGACGATATACATAATAGATAGATACATATAAATACTTACATACATAGAAAACACCCATCACTCAGACTCAGGAACGTGCTTATCACACAATACCCTGACTGGGATTTGAACCCAGGACCATCGGCTTCATAGGTAGGGCCACTATCCACTAGACCAGACCATTCATCAATTTTATTAAGATTTACAACAAGACTCATACAACGTGAGACAAGAGATACCTATATTATATACAAAATTAAATCTAAAAAAGGCCCTTGAGGCATTGTACCAAGGATGCTGGCGGCATTTCCTCGTTGTATGTATGGATAATTATAACGACTACGCCGCGCAAGTCTAGTTTGGGAGCCCGGACACACTAGCAACGACCACTCGACGTTTTCCTGGCGATATGGGAACGCCGAGAAAACGCGAGAGTCACGCTCTTGTCTGTTAAATATTGGCGTTTAATGAGGCTGCGACACACCGCGCCACGAGCGCCCGGCGAGGTGCAAACAGAATTATTTACCGGGACACTACGGCTGCGAACCTGACGCAGCGTGTGAGTCATAGGCGGCAGCGAGAATGGCGCCTATTGAATATGCAATTCATATTCAAGGCAGAGGCCAAACAACGGAATCCTTTTTATACAAATTAATATTCACCGCAATGGTATTAGTGTAGGCAACGCGCATATGAATCCTCTTGAGTTGCAACCGTCCATGGGCTACGGTAGTTGCTTACAGGTGGGCCGTATGCTTGTTTGCCACCGTCGTTGTATAAAAAATCAATTTCGTTTTGGTTTCTCAGTTGCTTTGCAAGGTTTTGTATTATTGAGCTAATCAGGGCGCCTATGAAATGGTCTGACGCAATATAGAAGGCAGCGGCGGCACGCGCCGGGCGGCCTATGCAGTATACGCACTGAGTGGAGACATATTTGTGGTCACGATCCTCATGACTGACGGAACGACGAAGAAGGTTTAATGATGACTCACGTTACACCGTCCCTCCTACACGTCGCCCTCCCGAGCCCGAGCCTTCCGTTGACCCACCGGGCACTCACCGGGGCGGCCCGGGTCCGAGCGGCCCGACACTCGAATATTGACATTAACACGAGCGTCGTTCCATCCAGCCATTTGTTGCGAGTAGACGATCATCACACGCCCGTCGATATCGCGTGGACATCACGTCGCCTTCCCACCACCGGGCCGAGCAGAGACTTTTTACATAGCTGTAACGGGCGTAGCATGACCAGCCCGGGCCCGGGCCGAGTGGCTCGGGCGGCTCGGTGGTCACGTGATTCTTTCCATATAAAATTTAGCGACGATGGCATCGGCTCGGCGACATGCCGCTCTAACGTGAGTCAATATTTAATCAGATAAAGTTTGGTACATCTTAAGCATACGCAATATACTAAATCAAAGAATGTTACCAGTATTAGTCAAAATCTAAATAATGCCGTAAGTTTAAAAAATTTAATGGTAATACCAGAATACTAATAATGTAATCTGGTAATACCTTAATGGTATAACCAGACCCCGGGTACTGTCCCCAAACTGCGACTATAAATCATCGGAGGGCGGGCAGTAGCTTCCATGTAGAGCGCGATGGAGCTCAGTGCGATCGCCAATCCGCCTGCCAAGCGTGGCGATTAAGGCGTTGCATGTCTATAGCGGCCTAAATCCAGAGCGTAGTGCTATCGCCAATCCACCTGCCAAGAGTGGCGATGGATATAGAGGCCCAAGTCCAGCAGTGAATATCCTGGGCTTATAGGACGGCCTATAGGATAGCCTTTTCTACAATGAAATCTGATGTTAGTCAAGCCGGTGTGAATCTGCTTGTTCAGTCAAGTGCAAAAATACCGAATGAATCCTTTCATAAATATGTCCTACAACCTTATTTACTGTACAATAGAGTTGCTCGTTGTTTTTGACAGTTTGGCAGTGAACGAATTATTACACTTGACTATTCCACGCCACCGCTTATGAAAAGGACGTTTGCTTGTGACTTAACCCAAACATGGCATCTATATTGAATGCTCTGTTAACGGCTCTTGTCAGAATTTTGACACTCGCTCCATTATTCAGAGCCCAATGTCCCTGTTCATTGTTCTCCGAGGACCTTGGGGTCCCAAACTCACCTACATACACGGTGAAATTTAGCCGGTAATCAGGAGTTGAAAATAAATAAATAAATATATATTGCAGGACATTTTGATTGACTGAGCCCCACGGTAAGCTCAAGAAAGTACTTAATACTTAAATACATAGAAAACACCCATAACTCAGGAATAAATATATATGCCCATCACAAACTTCCGGCTTTATAACATAAATAAATGATTTTATCTACGTACATTATCATAAGTGCTCTAAAAGGCGTCCAGAAACCGTAGGCAATGACCAGCATTACCAACCATCAGAAATGAATGGAGATGTAATGTTAACATTACCTACTGAAATCAGTAGGTTATGAGTTCAAATTTGGAACAGCTTTCAAATTCAAGTGAGGTTTCTATTCTAGTATCTATAGATATTAAAACTGTCAGTTTTCGACCCGGGTATGTCCTTAAACTACGTCCAAAAATGAGAGGTAGGGCACAGCGATGACCATCACGCTTGAATCTAGGGCAGCCCAACTGGGGAAGTACCTCCTCCTTACAGAAGACCACAGCCATAATAGCACTGCCACCTTTCAGCTATGTAGTGTTGTGTTCCTGATGGTAAGTAAGGTTCCCAGAGCTCCAACCCCCCTTAAAGGCCGGCAACGCGCTTGTGACACCCCTGGTGTTGCGAGTGCCCATGGGCGACGGTAATTGCTTAACACCAGGCAATCCGTCTGCTCGTTTGCCGCCTATGTCATAAAATATATATATATATATATATATATATATATATATATATATATATATATATATATATATATATATATAAATAAATTATTTAAAGTTTAAATAATTAGCATATGCAACGAATAAACTTATACTTAATATGTATTTCGAATTATATATTTAATATATCCCAGCTCAACTGTACCCGCGAGCAAAGTTACACTACAAAAGTTAGTTCCGTTGTGTGATGGAGTTTACAGTTTCACTTGATTTGAATTTATATGGAATTTATCTGTATCGTTCATCATCATCATATCAGTCAAATACGTCCACTGCTGGACATATGCCTCCCCCAAAGCATAAAAAACATCCATGACTCAGGAACAAATATATGTGCTCATTACAAAATAATTGTCCTTACTGGGACTTGAACCCAGGGCCGTAGGCTTCATAGGCAAGGCTACTCGTAGCCAGTAGGTCAGATCTGTCGCCAAATTGTCAATCCATGCAATGATTAGGCATGGCTAAAATATTTAGTTATATGGCAGTTTTCAGAAAAATGCGTACCCAATTGTTAAGAAACTATATTTGTTTTTTTTTTAAATGGACGACTGTGGCAGACAGGCATACGGTCCGCCTAATGGTAAGCAGTTACCGTAGCCTATGAGCCAGAGGATTCACATGCGCGTTGTTTACCCTAAAAGTAGTTGGAGCTCTGGGAACCTTACTTGCCATCAGGAACACAACACTACAGACCTGAAAGGTACCAGTGCTATTATGGCTGTGTGTTGTCTTCTGTAAGGAGGAGGTACTTCCCCAGTTGGCTTCTCTAGACTCAAGCGTGATGGTCATCGCTGTGCCCTATCTTGGCAATGACCAGCATTACCACCCATCAGAAATTAATGGAGATGTAAAGTTAACATTACCTCCTGAAAACAGTAGGTTATTAGTTTAAATTTGGAATAGATGTCAATTCAAGTGGGGTGTCTATTCTAGTATCTATAGATATTAAAACAGTCACAGATACGAAACATCAATTCGTTATATTTTTTTTAATACAAATCGAACGACATTTGAATTCGAGTGACAATAGAATAGGGAGTTCATTAGCTTGTCTATGGTTTAAAAAAAACTATTTGACAGAGATACGAAATTCGAAACGCCGCCATTCCAAGCTGTCATTTGTTTTGTTCGTTGACTTTTTAATGTTTCAAGTAACACTAGTAATAATGCAGGTCATGTCCCTACGGTTCCTGAACCCATCTTAAAACACTTATGACATGTGTGTAGATAAAGTAGTGTATGCAACTATACATAATCAGGCATTACAACACTCGTGTGATATTATGATGACCCACACTCTTCTTGTGATGCCCTTCATTATGCACAGTTTCATAAACTACTATTATATATTTCGTTATATTTTCGGGACAATCTTACACAAATCGACTTAGTCCTACGGTAAGCTCAGTAAGGCTTGTGTTGTAGGTACTAGACAACGATATATATAATAGATAGATACATAAAATACTTAAATACATAGAAAACACCCATGACTCAGGAACAAACTAGTCGACGTTTAAAAGCGCCCTTGTGGTGTACTTACTGAATAAACGTTTCAGTTTGTGTAGCCGAGTTATTTTAGCTCAGGACAAGTTTCGCCTTTGGCAAATTTTTACTCGTATTCAACTGCCATGCTAGCTTTAGTTAATATTGCATGTTCTTTTTTTTCTGTTAGCAATTTTGATATAATTTTGCTTTGGACCCGGGTATGTCCTTAAACTACGTCCAACAATGAGAGGTAGGGCACAGCGATGACCATCACGTTTGAATCTGGGGCAGCCCAACTGGGGAAGTATCTCCTCCTTACAAAAGACCACAGCCATAATAGCACTGCTACCTTTCAGGTATGTAGTGTTGTGTTCCTGATGGTGAGTAAGGTTCCCAGAGCTCCAACCCCCCTTAAAGACCGGCAACGCGCTTGTGACTCATCTGCTGTTGCGGGTGCCCATGGGCAACGGTAATTGCTTACCACCAGGCAATCCGTCTGCTCGTTTGCCGCCTACGTCATAAAAAAAATGGCATTTAACCAACGTTGTGTCGAAATAAGAGAGTCTCTGAGCCCTGAGTGTAAGTTTTTAATGTAACAAATGGGCGGTTTGTACAGTCAGCAGCAAAAGTTGCTAAGCGTTTGAAGTGTTCAAAATGACCTACACGCGCTCCCAATCTCTTGACAATAGAGACGTGTTGACCTCATTTTGAACACCTCAAATGCTTAGCTACTTCTGCTGCTGACTGTAGTAGTTCAAACTGAGCCCTGTACCCTCACCGTTCGCACTAAAATAGTACAAGCGAGATGCACAGATACGAGTAGTAAACTCGATACTCGTTTTGGAAAACCTCAATGTCACAACTCATGGTAAGGGTACTGAGTGTAAGTTTTTAATGTAACAAAACGTCACCATCGCGTTTGAGTTACCCATATATATAACATTATCCTAACGCGTTCGAAACGTTTTTATACGTCTAAAGAAACTTACACTTGAGCCTTTCTATTCGATTTGGAAATGCAGTGTTTAACTAGAATGCAAGATATCAATTTTAAGATATCTTCTTCAAATTGTTCCTGGCATTTTGCCACGGCTCATGGCAGTCTGGGCTCCGCTTAGTCACTAATCTCAGGTGTTGGCGTAGGCACTATTTTTACGAAAGCGACTGCCATCTGTTCTCCAACCCAGAGGTTAAACTAGGCCTTATTGGGATTAGTCAAGTGTCCTGACGATGTTTTCCTTCACCGAAAAGCGACTGGTAAATATCAAATGATATTTCGTACATAAGTTCCGAAAAACTCATTGGTACGAGCCGGGGTTTGAACTTGCGACCTCCGGATTGCAAGTCGCACGCTCTCACCGCTAGGCCACCAGCGTACTCGAAGTTGCTAACAAAACCCTTGATGTAACTAAGTTATAAAACATTATTCGTTAATCACAAATCTGAAACACTTCCCTGAAAGCTAGGTTAAATCATGATTGATACGCCAGAGCGAGACGCACGATACGAGTAGAGCGGGACGCGTGATACAAACACTTAATTAATGTAACATTTGGATTTTGCGTGAAAGAGTAAAGAAGTTGGAATGTAAGATGGTTCACTTGTATAGAAAAACGCTTGAAATTGCTAGTACACTTGCCAATAGATATATCGGAGCTGTGGAGGTCACCAAAGTGCATGTTCCGATAGTTTTGATTACCTTATGTCCGATATATCTGATGGCGACTATACCACGTAAAGTAAATACTATTTTATTTGAAATTAAAAAAATACTGCAAGCCATACATCGTACACACTGTAATGAAAATAAATAAACACAAATTCACTGAGGCCCACGGTAAGCTCAAGAAGGCTTGTGTTGTGACTCAGCCAACGATATATACAATATATAAATACTTAAATATATGTATAAAACACCCAAGACTCAGAAACAAATATCTGTGCTCATCGCACAAATAAATGCCCTTACTGGGATTTGAACCCAGAATCCTAATTGTAGGGGTAGCGGCGTGATGAGTAAAGACACCGTTGACTGGTTGACTTAAACTAATTTATTCCTTACTTACTAGTGCATATATACATGTGTGCTTCCTTATAATTACGTTCTTAATCTACATATGTACAATCATAATCTTACAGAATCGGCGCGTGATAAAATACTATGAACCTATCGTCACGCGCCGAGATACTGCATACACTATTGCGTGCCTACCGCCATAGTATTCCCCCCCAGTCAACCATTAATGGTTGACGATAGACTTCATACACGCTGCTGAGCACCATAAATGACACCTCACATATTCCACTGACTAATACTTATGATGCACGCTTGAACACGAACTTGACACTAAATTGCTGACCGCTTCTGATATGCTGCATCGGCAAATTCCTAGTGAGCTAAGTCGCGTTATTATGTCACAGCTGTTTTGTTGTCTATAGCGATATTAACGTATATTAATGATTATTTATATTTACTTCCTTGATACCCTAACGTTCCTTGTATTCAATAGATATGGTTTTTTCATATATTATGACGCAAAATTCCGTAATGCTCACACTTACTCATCTTAAGTCTTCATTGTTTCTTGAATTGGGGCTCTACTTATTCTTCTGATCCTTTCGACAGTCTATATTCCGATCCTTTGTGCCTTGAACTTGTCATTCTTGGGAGGAAACGGAGACATGTCAGACCTCTTCCTGGCCCGAAGACGCTGTAACCAAGTGGCGAGCGGAAATGCTCACAGCCGACAAGGCGAGCGTAAAAAAACTAACTTGCGTAGGAATATTTTCACAATTTTCTTCTTCAAAATTATAATGAGGCTCTTCATGCTTATTTTAATCTTCTTCATGCTCCTATTAAACTTCTTCTTCTTCCTCCAAGAATCCGGAAACCGGAATAAAATGGAGATCGCCGCTAACTCCCCACGTATGGCCGTTGCTGTTGTACTTAGATGTTGATGGTTACATCTTATTGGAAGAGTGCTGGTAACATATCGTGGCGAGATCACTTTTGCAGTCCTTCTCAGCCATCAGCTAGTTATCGCAGGCACTTACTTCCGTATTTTGCTGGAGCTCCTTAGGCAGGCTTCCTTGCAGTCGCGTGTTCCTCTCGGCGGATGCCATTTGGCGGAAAAATGGCAACACAGTCCCGTTGGAACACCATGTCGGGTATGAACCCGAGAGCGTCGATGGTCACCACTGTAGTAGGGCACCCCTACCCGGGCTGGGTAGGGGTATCACGTCGGAGTCACCAATGTGGGGCACCCCTACCCGGGTACGTGGGTAGGGGATCACGTCGGGGTCACCAATGTAGGGGTAGCGGCGTGATGAGTAAAGACACCGTTGACTGGTTGACTTAAACTAATTTATTCCTTACTTACTAGTGCATATATACATGTGTGCTTCCTTATAATTACGTTCTTAATCTACATATGTACAATCATAATCTTACAGAATCGGCGCGTGATAAAATACTATGAACCTATCGTCACGCGCCGAGATACTGCATACACTATTGCGTGCCTACCGCCATACTAATAAACATCTAAAAATTAAGACATATTATACATATAGCTTTAGAAAATATTTCAGCATTAGTCGGTATAAGTATTACACCCCGTTATCTATTAACGCTCATTTTGGGGGTAAGCTAAGATGATGATGAGATGATGTTTTTTCACATAATTTGTCGATTCATATTCATCCATAAAAGTTTGTTGGCAAACTAAATTCTTCTTTAGTGAAAGTTTGAAAGATAACTCATTCATTCTTATTTTTACTCAGATCGCAGGGCGACAATTACATTATAAATTTCGAATATCGTTTATTATTGAATATTGTCAATTTGGGGTCCGATTTTTGAAATAATCACCGAGTAATCTTCATAGATATTCAATGAATGAGAATATCTATGAAGATTACTCGGTGACTATTTCAAAAATCGGACCCAAGGTCTTTTGACATATATGTTATGGAGTAATAAGTCAACTTCATTTTATATCGACTTAGATTATAGTAACTGCCCAATCACTTGGCCCTAAACTGAGCAAAAGATAACGGGGTGTACTACGTATACATGTTGTCATAGTTACTCAACCCTTTATATTACTAGCATACATGTTTTCTACCATTTTAATTTCTCAACCGGCAATTTTTTCGTCAAAGCGTTTATTAACCAAGTGGTCCCCCCGCCGCGTGGTCTGTGGCAGGCAATCAGCGTGGGCGGTGCGCGTGATATGTAACGAGGTAAAGCTTTGTCTACACCAGCGTCTATACACGCCGAATCCCAGCAGCTTTACTAACTTTATTTAAAGAAGAAAAAGAAAAGATAATGACGTATAGCTTCATCTTGCTTAAGAGAAAGCTTTAATAACTTGGCTTAAAGAAGAACAACAATGAGAAGCAGGTCACAGCCAAATACCATCATGTTTGAATCTGGAGAAACCCAACTGGGGAAGTACCTCCTTACAGAAGACCCCAGCCATAATACCACAGCTACCTTTCAGGTATGTAGTGTTGTGTTCCTGATGGTGAGTAAGGTTCCCAGAACTCCAACACCCCTTAAAGGCCGTCAACGCGCTTGTGTGCGCTCCCCTGGTGTTGCAGGTGCCCATGGGCGACGGTAATTGCTTACCATCAGGCAATCCGTCTGCTCGTTTGACACCTTTGTTATAAAAAAAGAAGAAGAAAAAACAATGACGTATAGCTCCATCTCGCTTAAGAAGAAAAAATACTCGCCGCCACTGAGTAAGAAAGTTAAAACCGATCATTTACACAAAAAATATTGCATGAAAATATCGCAAGGTGAGCTTAATACAGTTCTTTTTTTTATGAGGCAAACGAGCAGATGGATTGCCTGATGGTAAGCAAACTACCGCCGCCCATAGACCCACGCAACACCAGAGGAGTCAAAAGTACGTTGCCGACCTTTATGTTCGTGTCGTAGGTTGCAGGTACAGTCGCCGCGGTGGTCACAAATATCTGAACAAAGCCTCTATTGTCAAGCCGATAAAGTTCAAGTTCATATATTTTTTCCAGAGTACTTAAAACACTCGACTCAACTCACGATATTTTCCTTCGCCGAAAACCGACTGGTAAAATATCAAATGATATTTCGTACATTAGTTCCGAAAAATTCATTGGTACGAGCCGACGTTTGAACCTGTGAACTTCAGATTGCAAGGCACACGCTACGCCAAATCCTGGGTCTTTTTTTATGACAAAGTTGGCAACCGAGCAGGCGGATTGCCTGATGGTAAGCAATTACCGCCACCCATGGGCACCCGCAACACTAGAGGAGTCACAAGCACATTGCCGGTCATTAAGGGGGGTTAGAGCTCTAACGAGGGCAACACTTCCTTCTTTGACATTTGACGTTTGCCAATATTTTCGCCGCCACGTCAATTTATTTTTGTACAAGACTGACCAACATTTGACCTCAGTCACACCTGATGGTGATGGTAAGATGGTAAGGTTTTTTTCTTTTAAGACATAGGCGGCAAACGAGCAGACGGATTGCCTGGTGGTAAGCAATTACCGTCGTCCATGGGCACCCGCAACACCAGAGTCATAAGCGCGTTGCCGGCCTTTAAGGGGGTTGGAGCTCTGGGAACCTTACTTACCATCAGGAACATAACACTACATACCTGAAAGGTAGTAGCGCTATTATGGCTGTGATCTTCTGTAAGGAGGAGGTACTTCCCCAGTTGGATTACTCCAGACTCAAGCGTGATGGTATTTCGCTGTGACTTGCCCTCATTGTTGTTCTTCTTTAAACCCTACCTCTCATTGTTGGACGTAGGTTAAGGACATACCCGGGTCCATAAAACCCATTCCGAAAAACCCATTAGTACAAGCCGGGGTTCGAACCTGTGAACTCCGGATTGCAGTTCGCATGCTACGCCAAGTCTGGGGTTAGTTGTCAAGCGGACCCAAGGTTCCCATGAGCCGTGGCAAAATGCCGGGACAACGCGAGGAAGATGATGATGATGAAATAAATGTAACGTCGGTGTGGAGTCAGCATTAACTCCCCCAAAGTGACTTCCACCCTCATATTATGTCTATGAATTACTACATGTTCCACCCGACTGCACAAAATTGGTTAATTTTAGTATTTAGACTTTCGTTCCCGCGACCAGAAACCGTCAGAAAAAGCTCAAGAGCCATCTACTGTCAGCGTCATATAGTTATATTTCAGCCGTATGCAGTCCATTGCTGGACATAGGCCTCCCACAAATATGACTTGTATCATCTCGTTGCTATAGTCGCCACGCTTGGCAGGCGGGTTGGCGACCGCAGTAGCTGTTGGGTTTCGACGGACGCTGCTGCCCGTGCGTAGGATTTTTCCCTTTGTCGCCTACTTTACTGCGGTCGCCAACCCGTCTGCCAAGCGTGGCGATTATCACAACTACCCCCAAGATGATACAAGTCATATATGTGGGAGGCCTATGTCCAGCAGTGGACTGCATACGGCTGAGATGCGCATGAGGCCCTTGGGGCTCATGTCCAGCAGTGGACGTCACAAAAACGAATAAGTAATTAAATTATTCCGTTCCACAAAGTGGAGGTAATAAGAATATTTCACTCTGACGCCGCCATATTTTCCCCAAATTGCCCCAAATTTAACTTAAATCAGCAAAGGGGATCGAGTTCCCTCATAGACCCTTATTCCGAAGTACAGATCACCTGGTATAGATGGAGCGGTTCTACTACTGTCCAGTCAAGTGCAAAAATACGTACTGAAAGAATCCTTTCACAAATACGTCCTACAACCTTATTTACTGTACAATAGAGTTGTTCGGTACATATTTATGAAACTTTGTCAGTGAACGATTTTTTCACTTGACTGTCCATAGAGCATGAGACTGCTCTCAGAAATGATTTCGGATAAGAAAGCATATCAAACGTTTAAGCAAGATTAGGACTTGAATTGAATTCTTGTAATTGTTTCATATATTTTTTTTTTTTTTTGTAATACTGTTGAAAAAGAGCCACCGAGTTTCTTGCCGGTTATAAAAGTCAAAATGTTTCTCGGGTCAGAGGTATAGGATTAGAACCGGCGTAGTTTTTATTTTTCTCTTTTACTTTTGTATACTCGACGTGTAAAAGTGCCCTTGTGGCCTTCTTACTGAATAAACGTTTGAGTTTGAGTTTGAAACATGACGCCACGATATATGGCGTTTAATCCTTTCGCCGCTACGTCAAAAAAAAAAAACTGTCGTACGTCACACGCCAAAAATTTGTGCAAACAAACGAAAATAAACCTTACCTCTCAGTATGTAGATCCAATGCCTGGACTTGATATCAATCATTGAAATTTTCTGACTTTGTATCAAGTCAGTGTCGTCGAAAAGGTTAAAATGGGGATCTACCGCGAAATTTACCCGCGTACATAGAAGTTCCTATCTTTCGAGCATCTTTCTCTTTTAAAACAATTAAGATGTCATGAGTGACAGAGACAATCGTCCGTTTACAATTTTTTCGCGTTAGCGCCGCAGTGCTGTGTCTACTGGGGTCGTCCGTGCAGTAAGTATAATATGATATACGTTATATTTCACTCAGACTTCGACGCGCACCTGTGCCATATGTATCTATATAAGATTTATTAGAATAGACAATACGAAGGGTGTCCTTAACCTACGTCCAAAAATAAGAGGGCACTTGAGTCTGCAGAAGTCCAACTGGGGAAGTACCACCTCCTTACAGAAGACATACATGGCACTGCTACCTTTCAGGTATATAGTGCTGTGTAGCTGTAGATTGGGTTTCGACGGACGCTGCTGCCCGTCCGTAGGATTTTCCCTTTGTCGCCTCTTACACCCGCGGGAGATGGGGTGGTGCTATTCTAGTCAGCCGGCATCACACGGCAAACATAGTTACGTATTTTTTATTGCCAGAGTTGCGTGGTTTTTTTAAAGTAGAGTCGAAAGGTATGTTCCATAGAATAGACATAACATTTAACTAGACGGAGCGTGCTAATAATAATACTACGATCGAAAGGGAAGGTCTTATGTAACTTTCCATAGGTGTGGCAAAGACGGCGCTATTTTAGTCCGTCCTTGTCATAGTCTCACATATTTTTATTCCCCTCCAAACGGAACCCTTCAGAACTGTCAAAGTTGGAGGGATACAAACAAATACAATTGGAGTTTTCTTGTGTTTTCAGCCGAAGTTGCGGTAATTAATATATACGTTAATATTTTAGCTATAAAGAGTGTTCTGTAAAGCAAAACTATAGTGAACTGTAACATTTTGGGCTGCAAAAGCCAAAATATCGTTGTTCCTTACTGGCGCTCGCGGATGCGTTGTCCAGTCATTATTCCTCCTAGGTATGTCCACAGTGGCAAACGAAGCGGTCCAATTAGCGTTTGTTTGACACGGTGTATACAGGGTGGATCATGTTCTCTCGATCCGGGCTTGTTTTGAGGCTTTGTGTTAAGCTGGTAAGCTGTGTAGGTTAAACATAAGTATGGACAACCGGAGTCCATTATGTTCCTTCGATTCGTCTGTCACATGGTGTTCTCAACCTAATCTTTCATTAAACTAAACATTTTTTTTTCTAATTAAATTAACTGGAAGATTTGGGATAGACAGACAGAAAGACATACAGTACCCTTACCATGAGTTGTGACATTGACGTTTTCGATAACGAGTATCGAGTTTAATGTCTGTGCATCTCGCTTGTACTATTTTAGCGCGAACGAGATGCACAGATAGTAAACTCGATACTCGTTATCGAAAACGTCAATGTCACAACTCATGGTACGAGTACAGACAGGTTATGCCTAGTGGGTAGTGACCCTGCCTATGAAGCCGATGGTCCTAGGTTCAAATGTATATTATGTACCGTTGGCTGTGTAGGCACTCTCCAATTAAAAAGACAAGAAAAAAATCAACGGTCCCTTCGTGCTTGTACTATGACGGTGGCAAACTAACATACGGCCAGCCTGAGGATTCACACGAGCGTTGCCTACCCTACAGATTAAAGTAAAATTTATCGATCAAATCAGTAAAAATTGAAATCTACAAATTCCGAATTATTGTCTCTGTCACTCTAACTAGGTACGTGTTAAATGGAGTAAAAGAGAAAAAAAATCTAACTTCAATTTTAGCGCTAGGCTTACGGAAATTAGGAAATCTGCAGAAGAACTAATGTCACCTCTCACCTCAATTTTCAGGCATAACTGGCAATGGACATAGTATATTGCTCGAAGAACCAATGACCGACGACGATGGGGCAAACAGGTTCTTAAGTGGCAATCACGTAGCGTTCGAAGGCCCCATGTAGACCGAAAATCTGGTCAGGGTCACAGGAAATCGTTCAAAGCGACACAGGATCGCTGTAGAAATCATTAGGGGAGGCCCTTTGTTTAATGGTCAGCGGTGCACATCTTTCGGCTGATGATGATGATGGTCCCAGCTTCTATAATTCCATTTACAGTTTCTTACTAGAACACAAAATAATATCTCGGCACTAAGAGAGCACTATTTCAAGCTAAATATATTTCTCTTCATTTCTAAACGTCGTATGAACGCTACAGTTAATATACACTTAAGCCTTTTTTAAATAGACGCAAGTACAAAGAAACGTACTGTAAAAGGGACTTTGGGCTTAATTGGCTGCCACTGGGAAAATTTCAGAACGGTTGGAGATTCGATGTTTCTGCTAATGAAGTCTTTGGAGTATTGGAAAATGTCGCTGTTATACATATAATATTATTATTATATGTATATATTGTATATTCTGTAGCGAGACGTGGCCGTGGGTCATTTTATTTAAAGTCGTATATTCAATTCTTTTTTATATATAGATATTTTTATGTGGTTTCTACTCAGAATCATAATGAGTTCTTTCGAGCCTGATAGGAGAAAAAATGTGTCAGGCTATAAATCAAAAGAAATATTAATCCAAAGGCAAACACGACTTCCATACTATATACTAAAAGTAATATATGTCAAATAATGATATTATTCTGTTTATTTATTTTGTCTCTTACGTTAGGTTTATTATAATATTTTTATTTATTTTTTATACCACAAAAATGGCAAACAAGCATGATGGTAAGCGGTCACCGCAGCCTATGGACGTTTACAATACCGAGGCGTCATTCACGCGTTGCCAATCCCGTAAAAACCTCTACACCCTTTCTGCCCCAACGGTCATCGGTTCTTCGAGTAGTGTGTCCATTGCCACTTAAATAAATAAATAAATAAATAAAAGTACATCCAAAACATATAAAAACAATAAACATATTATAAAAAACCTAACCTAGAGTGCCGCCGGCAACGGGGCAGGGCCCAGGCTGCCGGTTAGGGCAGCAGAGAGAGGAACCACCGGACTATGCACGCCGTGTCCAGGATTACCGCCTTCTGAATCTGACCCTTGATCCAACCACAACTACGAGTACGTAGCGAGAGTCTCTCAAGATGTCGATCGAGACTCTTCGCTGTGAGAGCATTCGCAGAAACAGCTATCGGTATAATTATCGCCGAATTAAATATTATTATTCTTTAAGTAATATTGAACAGTTACTGCGTAAGAAAAACTGATCTGTTTCATCTATAAATCACCCTGTATAATTAATGGATTATCTAACACCGGCCAGATGTTTGTATGATTGGTTTTGTAACAAAAGATGCTGATTGGTCCCATAAATCTTCTTAATATCGAGTATTGGATTAGGTGCTACGAACTAGTAGCGTTTTACGAAGAAGGAAAATGTTGGATGCTTATGACTTATGAGGCAACAGATATTGTGGAAAACTATTTTCAATCCGGGAAAACTTGGAGCCCGATCGAAATATGACGGCACCCTAACTGTCGATCAATGATTGTATTAAATGAGTGACAGTTTCATATCCATTAATATAGAACTTTATTGTTTAACGTCAAATATCACTTTTCACTTTGTGTGACGTGAAAACGACGAATAGCTAGCGAAATATTCCAAAATAGGAGCTCTGGGAATCTTACTTGCCACCAGGAACACAACACGCAGCAGTTTTACTATGGCTTTGGTAATTAAACATAAAAATACTCATAACGCTTTCATTATGTAGCATAAACTACTATTATATTCTGTTACTGACTTTGCACGTCTACAAATTCAGATATATAATATTATACTGATGGATCCCCACCTGCGCCGATCGCAACACCTCCGCAGTCAGTGTCGAGGCGCGCTCCACGACGGGCGTATGTCGAGCGTTGAGCGTTGAAAACTACGCGAGTGTTGGGTGAAGTGTTATGAGGTGAAAATACTATTGATGGGATTTTGAGGTTAGTTTTCATATATTAACTAAAAACAAGAAGTTTATAATAATACTAGGTTAATTTGTGTTGCAAATGCGATAGTCATATTGTATTTTTATAATTTGTAACATTATTTTAATCGTTCGAGTTTTAAAGACTTGATATTTTGAGGAAATAATAAATATCAGAGTAAAATATCGAGATACTCAGGAGATATTTTTTGAAAAAAGGTAAGTATGTATTTATTGAATTCAACTGTTATGGTTTGTGCACGTATTCTAATGCCGACAGGTTTGGCTTACTGTGTAGTGATTATGCCTATGAAGCCGATGGTCCTGGGTTCGAATCCCAGTACGGGCATTTATTTGTGTGATGTGCACAGATATTTGTTCCTGAGTCATGGGTATTTCATATGTATTTAAGTATTTGTATATTATACATATTGTTGACTGAGCCACAACACATGCCTTCTTGAGGCTTAATCAATTTGTGTAAGAATGTCCTGTGATATTTATTTAATTAAAAAACCGTGATAAATTTTATAACCATATTATATTTTTCAAACAATTTATTATACTCGTATTGTATTTTTTATATGTACAATAGTATGTATTAGAAACAAATAAAGGACTGATAAACATTTTGGAAAATTTGATGTTTCGGAAACGATATTTTGTCATAGTTGTCACTAAAGGAATAATTTTGTGAATTTTATTATTCCTAATTTATATTTAGATACAATAGTTTTGAAAAAAAATTATTGGCATAAAATATCTTTTGGTACTATTCGTTATTTCGTAGTCGTTTTTTTTAAATGATGCTTTAAAAAGTCCTGAAAGTTTTATAGTTTCAGATAACAACATATTATGAGAAATGATTAATTATTGTAAAAGACGAATACCCACAATACATTTTCTGCCAAACGTGGGTAAACCTTTTAGTAAAAAAATAGGTAAATTAAAATTAGTTACACAAGATTTTTTTTAACCTATACCATATCTAATTAATGATATGGTATAAGTTAAAAAAATCTTGTGTCAACATCTTGTTCAAAATCTCGAAAAAGACGCCGAGGTTTTGAATACATTTTTTCTTCGAAACTGAAAAATATCATTAATAATCTTCAGATGAAACATATAATTAATTGAATTATTTACTTATATCTAATATATCTTAAAAAAAAAAACCTTTTTTGCTAAGTCACTGAAGCTAGTGTACAACCTGTATGAGTATGTCTCTGGAATTGGTCCCTGGAAAATCATCTTCCTCGCGTTTTCCCGGCATTTTGACACGGCTCATGGGAGCCTGGGGTCCGCTTGGCAACTAATCTCAGGATTTGGCTTAAGCACTAGTTTTACGAAAGCGACTGCCATCTGACCTTCCAACCAGGCCTTATTGAGATTAGTCCGGTTTCCGATGTTTTCCTTCACCCAAAAGCGACTGGTAAATATGATATTTCATACAGTCGCCATCTGATATATCGGAGCTGTGGAGGTGGTCACAAATATCGGAACATGGACTGTATTAACTTGACAATAGAGGCGTTGTTCCGATATTTGTGACCACCTCCACAGCTCCGATATATCTGATGGCGACTGTACATAAGTTCCGAAAAATTCATTGGTACGAGCCGGTGTTCGAACCTGCGACCTCTGAATTGCAAGTCGCATGCTCTTACCGCTAGGCTACCAGCGCTCTTCTCACCAGCGGAATATTTATCACTACTAAATGTCAGGATATTCAAATTTTGGGGTTCAAACCCGCATCTCCAGCTATCGTGGCTGACGACTTAACCAATTAAACTATCCGAACACAGAAAATTGAGTACACTTTTTTCTGAATAGAACCACCTATAAACAAATTCATATCCATATTCGCCAGTACCCAGTCTAGTTAATCCAAGCTACATATTAAATAATACAAGTTTTAATTAGGCCGTCAGCAAAAATGCTAAGCCTTTGGGTCCTTACCTGCCGCCATTAATATTGCATCCGGCGGGACGAGCTTGGCTAAATAGGGGTTCCTAGTCTTAAGGCCCGGTTATATTAGCACGGCCCGGGGCCGGATACGTCCACGGCGAGGCTCCGTCAGCGACCACGGCGTAATGGCGTCTATGGTCATGTATGGGTCACGAGGAACTATCTGCCCACGTCCGTGCCCGCACATGGGTCACTATAGCAGATGGGTAACTATGAAAGTAGTTTGATTGGACGTACGAGAAATCGAAACATTTTGTATGGGGACTGTGAATGTGTTAATGCAGTCAAAATCTTGGTTAATAAAATATTAGTTTCTAGTTTAATAAATGTCATTTACATTATAATCCACACAACATTTACTTATTATTCGTTTTATATCTTAGGCTAGATTTTTATAACATTTTTATAAAAGTAAAATATAAAAATACATCTAAAACGTATCAAAACAATAAAAACATCATAAAAAACCTAACATAGAGTGCCGTCGGCAACGGAGCAGTGCCCATGCTGCCGGTGGTTAGGGCTGCAGAGAGAGGAACCGCCGGACTATGTGCGCCGTGTCCAGGATTACTGCCTTCTGAATCTGACCCTTGATCCAACCACAACCACGTAGCGAGAGTCTCTCAAGATGTTGGTCGAGACTCTTCGCTATGAGACCGTTTATATTTATGCACATGCAGTAATACTCCGTATTTGTTATTTGCAAGTTAAATTAGACATTTAAATAAGACATAATCGATAGAAAAGCAAAGACAATATTTCATAGAAAGTTAAGAATTTTCATATTTCTTACGGAGCTAACGATAGGTTAAAAGTGCAGTTTATTTAGCGACTGTTCGCATTAGCTTTTAACAGAAATGATTTATTATCCCTTTTAAACTTTATTACCAAAGTACACCAGCAATAATATAGATAATAGTTATTTGTTATACAAGGGCGCACAGTCTGACGACCGGTCTGACATAGTGGGTAGTGACCCTGCCTATGAAGCCGTTGGTCCTGGGTTTTATTCCCAGTCAGGGTATTTATTTGTGTGATGAGCACAGATATTTGTTCCTGGGTCATGGGTGTTTTCTATGTATTTAAGTATTTATATGTATCTATCTATTATATACCGGGTGTGGCCTGTAATAGGAGCTTTAACTTTAGGCATCGTTTCTACACCAAAAACGTAGCAACATTTGTTCTACGACTTGTGAAAATAACTTATAGTTTAATAAATATTAATAAAAAAAGATTTTCCAAGCAAGCAATACATTGCAAAAACTAATTTTGTTAAGTTCGTGGTGTAGAAGCGATCCCTAAAATTTTTGCTCCTATTACAGGCCACACCCGGTATATCGTCGTTTAGTACCTACAACACAAGCCTTACTGAGCTTACCGTAGGACTAGGTCGATTTGTGTAAGATAGTCCCGAAATATTTATTATTTCATTTACAGTAAACAAGCCGGTGAGGACATAGAGTAGGTCGTCACTGCCAATAAAATACACACAAAACCGACAACTTACAAACAATATAGAAACCTTAAATAACTTTTCAGCTGATTCATAGTTCTAACAAGACTGTAGTTCCAAAAATGTACCCGTCACTCACGTTGACGGATTAAACTAGCCTGGTCATTCACAAAGCTTTGCAATCAAATACAAAACCTCAAATGTGTTCACACAAATTAGCAATATACATATATCGTGTGTGGCCTGTAAGAAGAGCAATAACTTTAGGCAACGTTTCTACACCACGAATGTAGCAACATTTTGTTGTAAGACTTTTGAAAATAACTTGTAGTTTATTTAATATTGTTTTTATATTAGCAGAAACGTCTGCTGCTAGCATATCAAAGATATTTAAATCGAAAGAAAATAGAAAAATTTGACACGCAGGGGACTCGAACCCACACTCACTCGAACCGACATCCAGTGGTTGTGGGTTCGAGTCCCACTGCGAGTCAAATTTTTCTATTTTTGTGTCGATTTAAATATCTTATTTAATATTAATAAAAAAATGTTTTCCAAGCAAGCAATGTATTGTGAAAACCATAGTTTGTATTGACAGTAAACGTCAACTGGACTTGGATGCTGTTCATTGAAAATACTTTTTAGTTTGTTCAAAAAAATCACAAGTAATAAATTACACATTTTTTCAAAGTTATAGAACGAATGTTGCTACGTGCTTGGTGTAGGAGCGATCCTTAAGTTATTGCTTATATTACAGGCTGCTATAGTCGCAATATGTTCTAATAATGTCGCACATTTGTGGAAAAAATTCATGAGTAAATGTTTATGCTATGCAGGCATTGAAGATTGTCATAAAAGCACGGACCTGTGTAGACTGCCCATGTTTGTAAGATTGTCCTAAAATATTTATTGAAGTATTTGTGTATTATATATATCGTTGGCTGAACCACAACACAAGCCTTCTTGAGCTTACCGTGGGGCTCAATCAATTTGTGTAAGAATGTCCTGTAATATTTATTACTAGGAGGAATTATGGCTGGAGAACGCATTCGCGAGTAATGATATTTTGACTTTTGCAGACCAAAATGTAACAATTCACTATAGTTTTACTTTACAGGTCACTGTTCATAGCTAAAATATTAGCTTATTCTGTATTAATTACCGCAATTTCAATTGAAAACACAAGAAAACTCCAATTGTATTTGTTTGTGTCCCTCCAACTTTGACAGTTCTGAAGGGTTCAGTTTGGAGTGCAACAAAAATATGTGAGACTATGACAAGGACGGAAGAAAATAGCGCCGTCTTTGCCATACCTGTGGCAGTCCTCAACTGTATGTTTTTCTAGAAACTTCCTGCCTCGCACAGCAAAACTCTGGAATAAATTGTCGTGTGCAGTATTTCCGGACCGATATGACATCCAAACCTTCAAGAAAAGAGCGTATAGGGATCTTTAAGGCCGGCAACGTACTTGTGCCTCCTCTGGTGTTGCGAGTGTCCATGGGCGACGGTAATTGCTTAACACCAGGCAATCCGTCTGCTCGTTTGCCGTCTATGTCATAAAAAAAAAAAAGTTACTTAAGACCATCCCTTTCGATCGTGGTACTATTATTAGCACGCTCTGTCTAGTTAAATTTCTATAATTTATTATTACAATGTTAGTCAACCAGTATGACAGTGTCTAGTCAGTACAGAGGTCGAAAGCCTCAAGCGAATTAAACCTTCATGAACACCCTCGACCTCCGCAACCAAGTAGGTTTTGTGCAAGTCATTCGACCAATTACCAAATTGTTGGGGTGTAGGACTATGCCCTTTGTACACTGACACGAATCGGTTAATCGCTTATAAACTATACTTCTATTTGTTTAGTTTATTTCAAACTATTTTTCAGAACTTATTTACTTAAACTTTCAATTTATTGATTGATTTTTACACATACAGCCTTAGAAGTATTGAATACTCATGCTTTTAATATGATAACTGGACACTTTAGTCTAAATACATTTTTGATGACGATGACATGTTATTATACAGTTTTAGTTTACATATATTTTATTACGGCTGTAACGCCTACCATCGTACAACATTGGAACACCATTTCTTCTTGAGCGAATAAATTCATACATATAATTATGTGTTTAATCCTTTAGAAACTTTGTTTGAGTAACAATTTTTTTTCTTTTTCGGCAACTGGTTGCGAAACTACAAGGGGAAAGATAACAGTCATTCGTATTTGGCAACTGGTTGTCTAACAAGAAATATTCAATACTTTTTGGCAACTGCGGTTACCAAACTCAGTAGTCACCATAGGCACCAGACTAGTCGGAAACCGGATAATCCCAATAAGGCCTAGTTTACCCTCTGGCTTGGAAGATCGGATGGCAGTCGCTTTTGTAAAATTTGTGCCAAAATCCTGAGATTAGTTGCCAAGCGGACCCCAGGCTTCCATGAGCCGTGTCAAAACGCGAGAAAGATGATGATTTTGTAAACTATAAGTTATTTTTAAAGTCGTAGTTATTTTCTGTGTTGATAAAATGAAAAAAAAAAAATTTTTGGACAATCTTACACAAATCGACCTAGTCCTACGGTAAGCTCAGTAAGGCTTGTGTCGTATGTACTAGACGACGATATATATATAATAGATAAATACATATAAATACTTAAATACATAGAAAACAACCATGACCCAGGAACAAATATCTGTGCTCATCACACAAATAAATGCTCTGACTGGGAATCGAACCCAGGACCATCGGCTTCATAGGCAGGGTCACTACCCACTAGGCCAGCCCGGTCGTCAAACCCAATGCAGTTTAATATAGCGAGAAATTCATGACAAGATAAACTAACTTATTATGCAAAAACAGGATAAAACAGGTCGACCAAACTAATCCGAGTGATAAATCGGCTCGTTTGTCAAAATTACGCAAATTACATTCATCCCCAACTTAGGTAGCTCAACTGACAGATATTATATGTCGATTATTAGGGTCCTACCATAAATATTATGTAGGACCCGGACCCGGGTTTGGACCCGGGTATGTCCTTAAACTACGTCCAACAATGAGAGGTAGGGCACAGCGTTGACCATCACGCTTGAATCTGGGGCAGCCCAACTGGGGAAGTACCTCCTCCTTACAGAAGACCACAGCCATAATAGCACTGCCACCTTTCAGGTATGTAGTGTTGTGTTCCTGATGGTGAGTAAGGTTCCCAGAGCTCTAACCCCCCTTAAAGGCCGCAACGCGCTTGTGACTCCCCTGGTGTTGCGAGTGCCCATGGGCGACTGTAATTGCTTAACACCAGGCAATCCGTCTGCTCGTTTGCCGCCTATTCAGGATGCCAGATTCAAGCGTGATGGTCATCGCTGTGCCCTAACTCTCATTAAAAACCGAATTATATGAGTACTTTGGATGCTACCAACGATATGACGCCGACTGTACCAAGTAGCTCAACCATTTTGTTCAACTCAGTAATAAATGAGGGCCATTTGTCAAAATTACGTAATTTTCATTCGCCCTAACTTTAGAGGCAAAAACTGTCCGTCGAGCTTTAAGAGCTCGTTCACACTATGTCGGACGTCGGGACGATTTTTGATCAGGTGTCGGTGCGTTAGTCCATAGTCTCTTTTAAGACAAATCTTAAAAAGTATTTAACCTCATAGTAGTTTTTACTATCTATATTATTTTATATTCTTGTTTTTTTTGGGCGTACTGAAAATCAGCGTCGCTGCATGCCCAGTCATGTAACGATTCATGCTGAGTGGCATGCTATCACATCCGGTAATGTTTTTGTTTAGTTTATATATGCCAAATAAACAATTTTCTTCTTCTTCTTCTTCCTCTGTTTACACTAGTCGGCTGTCAGCCACGACCACAGCTGGTTCCATCTTAGCGACAGTTCAAACGAGGCTTCTGTACATGACGCACGTCGACGAAGTTCTCACAAACACTAAGCTGAACTTCGGTGCCACTATTGAGGCCAAAGCGAAATCCGCTGCTAAAAAACTTGGGGTCTTACACAGGGTGAGGCGGTACTTCACGCCGGAACACGTTCTAACACTTTACCAAGCTCAGGTTCGATCGTGCATGGAGTACTGTTGCCATCTTTGGGATGGGTCTGCCAAGTATCAGCTGGCCGCTTTGGATTCAATAGAGCACCATGCTCGCAGACTCATTGGCGATCCCGAATTACTGAGTGTAAGGTTACAAAGCCTTGAGCACCATCGCAAGCACAAGAACAGGTCTTGGCCCGACCACCGAGATCATGTGTACAGCGCCGCCGACACGATTTTTTCCGGATGGACGGTTGACAAGACACACGATATTTTATGTCCGATCCGACATAAAATCGTTGTCGTTCGTATGAACAGCATCTGTCGCTACGACACCCGATCAAAAATCGTCCCGACATCCGACATTCCCACTAGCTCTCAGTTGGATTACAATCATATCCCGATCTATGTTTATTTAGTCGTACGAACTAATCTCGCAAACAATATTGCAAAGCAAACTACAAACGGCGTTACCGAGTTGAAAGTAAGTTAAGTCTTCAATACAGCTCAGCGCTATCTGATTATTGGTTTTAATTGGCCAGGCTTGTGATAACTTGCTTTCAACTTGGTGAGATTCAGTTAAACAGCGCCTGTGACACAATTTTTTTCGAAAAAACACATGATATTTTATGACAGATGCGACACAAAATCGTTGTCGTTCATGTGTGAATAGCTTCATATAAATTCTGCCGCTACGACTCCCGATTAACGGTCCCGACATCCATATAGTCGAACATAGTGGAAACGCGCTCTAAGGTTAATTTTGGGTGGGTTCGCTAACTGCCAGTTGTTTTTTTTATGCTCCTCATCCTTGCGTCATCCTCCCTTCTTCATAACTTTCTCTCGCACAGACTTCCTCCATTGAATCCTGTCTCCGGCGGTGATCGCGGCGTGAACCGTGTCTAGGTGAGGATCTAGTCGGATCCACGCAATGGGCATTCACGCGGCCTTTTCCTGTCAAATTTTCTGGTCACAATGAGCTTTGCGAGGTTGCTGCCGTATCCTTGCAATATGACTAAAAGAAAATGACCCTTTAAGGCTCTCTTACCTTATTTGTAGGCAGGAACACAAAACTATGAGTGAGCTCTTATGCTATTTGGCTGTGGTTTTCTGTTAGGAGGTACTTCCTCAGTTGGGATCCGCTCCAGATTTGTGTGATGTCTTTCTCTTAACCTGCCCCACCATAATTAGCAAGTTGGTTTAGTTGGTCAAGGAATAGGCCTTGATTACTACAGGCGCGGGTTCAAATCTGAACAACCAGTGGGACATTGCACGCAGAGCCGATGGCCGGTGGGGCGGAAAGGTTCTGGAGTGGCGACCACGAACTGGAAGACGCAGCGTAGGTAGGCCTCCCACTATGTGGACCGACGACCTAGTTAGTGTCGCGGGATACCGCTCGATGTGGAAGGCGCAGGTTCGGTCTTCTTGGGGAGGCCTATGTCCAGTAGTGGACGTCTTTCGGCTGACTTGATGATGATGAATGGGAAGGCGCGGCATGGGCAGACCCGACAAATTGACCCGGTGTAAAGATCGCGGGAATCCAAAAGAAGCGGTCGTGGGTCGTTTTGGGGGAGCCTATGTCCTGCACTGGACGTTCTACTGCTGATAAAGAAATATAAATAGAAAACATTTATTCAAGGCAATTTACAAAAAAAAAAAACGAACTAAAAATTATTTGACAAAACTGCCTCGAAATGGTTCCGACTCAGCATGATGCTGGCCCGTGTAGCCAGGCAGCGCTGGTCTTCCGTCGTCGGAGCCAACAGACTAACAACTAATATAAAACAATACGATAACAGTTACAAAACTTACAAATAAAAAGAATAAACAAAAGCACAGGGGCACTACCGCGAAATACGATGTTCGTAAACCTCGGACGATTGCCTCTGTCAGTCTCATGACCCCGTAATTGGAGTAAAAGAGATATGACGACGATGATCTTCTTTTATGTTAATATTAAATGTGTATAAAACATCGCGATCGGAATATTGTAATGTAACAAAATAATAAAGCTAAAATTTTCAATTTCCACGTCTCTGGTTTTCTGATTGAAAATTAATTGTTTTACTCCCCAATCAATTAGTAATTAAAATGCAGATGGAGACCTTTGAAATAGCAATTAGTATGTACTTTAAGGACGTCTTTTAGATTGTTTGTTAAAGTTTTTAAGTGACTGACGCAAAGTTTATATTTTAATATAATTATAATTCCCGCAAAAAGTTTTTTCTGAATAGGATAACAGTTTAGAAATGTTGATTAAGTAGAAAAAACATCTAAATATAATAGACAAACAAAAGTACTGTGAATAAATTAGATTATTTTCTGTGGAATATTTTAATTTGCTTAGATTTTTAAGTAGCAATACTACTGTATAAATTTAATTTTTGACTCTATCTCCATACAAACTTTTAACCGAGTAGATGAATTTCAAAAAACGCTCAAATCACTTTTCTTGTACTGGAATAAGGAATGTTTAGACAGGCTTTCAAGTCTCTCACTTAAAATTTTACACAACCCTCATACAAACTTTCAACCCCTTTTGTACCCCCTTAATGGTAGAATTTCCAAAAATCCCTTTCTTGGTGGGTCCTTACGGTATATGAACTACCTATTATGAAAAAATAAAGCTTTCTAGATTATGCGGTTTGGGCTGGGCGTTGATCAGTCAGTCAGGACTTTCACGTTTATATAGATGTATATAGATTTGATGAGTATTACATTTAATATTCAATACTATACAGAAATAGTTATTTCTATAACAAATAATGCCGTAGTGTTCTACAGATACCGATCTCAAAATACACCAAAACCAATCTGTTCAAACAACGGGCACTAACGAGGTTACAAATTATCTTATTTGTGACTTGAACACTGATTCATTCAGAACCTTACAGCCAGAATATCTTAAAATCGAATTCACACTATTTTGATACTTATTACAACTAGCTTTAGTTCTACAATGGCGTTGCTAACATAAATTTCTCTGAGCCAAAATGCCGTTAATCCATTTCGGGTTGACGCGATTGTAACTCTTATTACTAAATATTTAAGGTTTTAAATAACGTCTGTAAATAGTTGGGAGCTAAGCTAGATGCCAGATAAGTTTAAGTCTTGATTAAAAGATAATTGAAATGGGAAGAAAAGCTGAGGGAAGTAACAAAGTTTGAGAACCTAGCATTAAGTGTGCTGTGATCGTAAACAAACGGGTTAAGAGTTTTTTTTTACTAAGCTGGCAAACGAGCAGACCGATTGCCTGATGGTAAGCAATTACCCTCGCCCATGGGCACCAGGGTAGTCACTAGCACGTTGCCGGTCTTTAAAGGCAGTTGGAGCTCTGGCAACCTTACTCACCATCAGGAACACAACATACCTGAAAGGTAGCAGTGCTATTATCGCTGTGGTCTTCTGTAAGTAGGAGGTACTTCCCCAGTTGGGCTTGTCCAAACTCAAGCGTGATGGTACTTCGCTGTGCCCTACCTCTCATTGTTGGATATAGTTTAAAGATATACAATAGTCCAAAACGTTAAAAGGTAGTACATCGATAGACATGGCTTAGTTTTCTTCTTTTAACACATTCGCTGCCACCCCCTCCAAAAATGTATGGAAATGAACGCACATGTGCGTCGGTGGCAGTGAATGCGTTAAAATATGGCTTCCATCAATACATCAAACGATGATTCTGCAAATGTAAAGAAAAATAACAAATAAGTATAATAACAGATCAAGTTTGCTCTTAGAGCATGACGTTGTTCGGTAGTTGGCCTTGCGTTTTGTAAAGTGGTAGCTGGACTTTACCAAAAGCCAAGAGGCGGCCGTGACCCCGGGAGTGCCGGGTGATGACCAAGATCGTGGTGAAACTTGTTTGAAATCAATTCTTCATTAGCTGCACAATACTGTATTAGATCACTGCATAATAAGCTATCAATACAAGTACTTGATACAGTGTTCAATTCTGAGTTTTAATCAGTATGTAGACGTGTAATTCACGCCCCAGTTTGGTCTGGCCTGATTAATTCTATCCGGATTTTAGCATAATGGCCCTTACTCTTGAGACAAGGCATTTCAGCCACAGACAAAGTTGTCCGGTGGATCGATAAATCAGAATCCTTTGAGCTATTGCTGTCACTTGAAGCTCAACTTGGTTAAAATATTTTTAACTATAGGACTCACATCAACATTATTTTTGACAATAATAAATAAATAAATATTTCGGGACAATCTTACACAAATCGAGCTAGTCCTACGGTAACATATAGTAAGACTTATGTTGTAGGCACTAGACGACGATATATATCTATATATAGATAGATACATATAAATATTTAAATACATAGAAAACACCCATGACTCAGGAACTGTGTTGTTTGTGTTCATCACACAAATAAATGCCCTGACTAGAATTCGAACCCAGGACCGTCGGCTTCATAGGCGTCACTACCCGCTAGGCCAGACCTGTCGTCTACGATAGGTGTGCTATAGCTAGTTCAGATCCCAGTAAGGGCATTTATTTGTATAATAAGCACAGATATTTGTTTCCGAGTAATGGGTATTTTGTATGTATTAAACTATTTGTTTATTATAAACTAGCTTTTCCTCGCGACTTCGTCAGCCAGCCATTCCCGTCTTTAAATTGATTGCGGGATAAAAAATATTCTGTCCTTTCTCGTAGCTCAAACTCTCTTCATACCAAATTTCATCTCAATTGGTTCAGCGGTTTAAGCGTGAAGAGGGACAGACAGAGAGAGAGTTACTTTCGCATTTATAATATTAATATGGACATCGTTAGCTGAGCCACAACACAAGCCTTCTTGAGCTTACCGTCGGGTTCAGTCAATTTGTGTAAGAATGTCCTGTAATATCTTTTTCTATAGGTTCCACCCCGAGTTGTGCAGTCGCCATCGGATATATCGGAGCTGTTGAGGTGGTCACAAATATCTGAACAACTCCTCTATTGTCAAGGCGATAAAGTGCATGTTTCGATATTTGTGACCGTCTCCACAGCTCCGATATATCTGATGGCGACTGTACCAATTGAGCTAATGCACGAAATATCGTTTGATAGTCGATTTTCGATAAAGGAAAACATTGTGAGGAAACCAGATTAACCCCAATAAGGTCTAGTTTACCCTCTGGCTTGGAAGGTCAGATGGCAGTCGCTTTCGTAAAACTAGTGTCTACGCCAAATCCTGTGATTAGTTGCCAAGAGGACCCCAGGCTCCCATGAGCCGTGGCAACATTCCGGAACGAGAGGATGATGATGTGTAGAAGACGCGAAAGCTTAAAGTATTTATTATGTATGAAAGATTTCAGCCTTTTTTTTTGAACCTGACTTGGGCTTTATGCACACGTGTTGTGCGATAGAGCAAGGGGACTGTGTGGGGGGAAGGTAGCCTGGGGAAAATTCAGGACCCTTCCGCACCAGACTTGACTTGTACTACTGGAATACTCCTACTGAGTTTTCGCTTCCAGTGAGATTGGTTGAGACGGTCTCAACCGAATCTGAGTGGTGTATAATGGACTCGAGCTAATGGGAGTTTTATTGCTGGTTCGCTACTCCTAGCCTGCTGGTAAAGACTCCAACAAGAAACCCAGCAGGCCCGACCGCTGTCGGAGTGACTCTATCCGGTACGCGGCGGTACCGTGTTAATAAAGGAAAAGATTTCAGCCAAAGCGGCCATTACCGGACTTGAACCTCGAACCGCTACAATTAGATTCTGGCACTCCACGGCCCACCGACCGTGGCGAGCGAGCCGATGAGAACAGTACTAAAACTTTATCCTCTGTCGTTTTTTGAAGAACTTCCTTCATTAAGACGAGGTTTTGTAACTAAATTCAGCGGCTATTTTTCAAGAGGATTTAAAAAAGGAAGATCTTGTGAATTTTAAAGGTTTCAGTTTAGTAGCGACAACCGGTCTGGCCTAGTGGGTTAGTGACCCTGCCTATGAAGCCGATGGTCCTGTGTTCAAATCCCAGTCAGGGCATTTATTTGTGTGATGAGCACAGATATTTGTTCCCTAGTCATGGGTGTTTTCTATTATATTTAAGTATTTATTAGTAGTACAGTCAGCAGCAAAAGTGGCTAAGCGTTTGAAGTGTTCAAAATGACCTACACGCGTTCTTATTCTCTTGACAATAGAGATGTGTTGACCTCATTTTGAACACCTCAAACGCTTAGTAACTTCTGCTGCTGACTGTACCTACAACACAAGCCTTACTGTGCTTACCGTAGGACTAGGTCGATTTGTGTCAGATTGTCCCAAAATATTTATTTATTTATTTTGTTTAAAAATTGTCTAGGCTTGTATGATCGGCCATATTAGGCTAGAAGATCAGTGTTCAGCCTTCGATTGACAGTGCTGGATGATATTCAGCATATACTTGATGGAGTGTGTCCAGAATGAAGCACTGCGCGTCAATTTATTTTTTTTAATTTCTATGGATGAATGAGTTTGTAACAGCATCCTGACAGCCCCATTATCTGACGAAGCCAGAACACTTTTTTTATGACAAAGGTACCAAACGAGCAGTCTGATTGCCTGATGGTAAGCAATTACCGTCGCCCATGGGTACTCGCAACACCAGGCTCACAAACGCGTTGCTGGCCTTTAGGGGAAGTTGCAGCTCTGGGAACCTACCATCAGTAACACAACACTACATACATGAGGAGGCACTTCCCCAGTTAGGCTGCTCCAGCGTGTTGGTACTTCGCTGTGCCCTACCTCTCATTGTTGGACATAGTTTAAGTACATACCCGGGTCGGATGCTGCGCAAATTATATTTTAAAAGAATGTAGTTTTAAGATGTCATTGATGTCATTGATGTTGAGTTTTTGATGCAATAATGGGAGTGACATAGTCACAAACATGACAAAACTCCTTTTTTATTAAAAGAGACACTGCCAGACGATTTTCACCCTTATCCGAACTAGAAATTGCTTCATTAGGAAGAAGTTGTAATTAAAATCAATGAAACTGCGAATACACATGTCCTTTATAAAGTAAGGAAGGAAGAGTAATGTTTATTAATGATTGTATGATCATTAAATGATAAATAATGAACGGGTGATATTGCAGTAACTAAATAACACATTCTTACACTTTTTGTTTGTTGATCCTGGTCACGACACCAATTGTGTTATAGCTACCTACATCTTTATTAAAAAAATAAATAAATAAAAATAAATAATTACCGTATTCTACCATATTGGCAGATATATCCTAGCGTAGTTTGTAGTGACCCTGTCTACGAAGCAGGAGGTCTCATGATCGAAACCCAGGCCAGTGCATTTATTCTTATTAATCACGAAATTAGTTTTATTGGACCATAGAGTTTGCTCAACTTTTATTGATTACGAGTAGAGTAGATAGAGAGTAGTACGTAGTAGAGAGAGAGTAGACGAGTTGAAATAGATGACATATACTTAAGAAAAAGCGACGAGGACCTCCGGCGTTCGAGACGG
Organism: Grapholita molesta; assembly: GCA_022674325.2. NCBI lineage: Eukaryota > Metazoa > Arthropoda > Insecta > Lepidoptera > Tortricidae > Grapholita > Grapholita molesta. The sequence goes on along the minus strand of CP053141.2, from coordinate 265,279 downwards.
GATTAATTTGGATTATTGATTAGGTTATAATTATAAAAAAGGCCTAGTACTGCGAACATCGAAGTTCGTAAGTATCAAGCATCTTTCTCTTTTACTTCTGCTAAGGCGTCATCAAAAAGCGTCGTTCGCAATATACGAATATCGATTATCGCGGTAGCACCGCTGTACAACCTTTTTTTATATTTCGATTTGATATTTGATTTATGCTGAACATAAATATTTTTTTCTAATCGAGGAACCTTTTAAAAACAAAAGGTGTCTCTGCTAAGGGTCTTAAGAATTGCTGTAAATTCCCAAAGTTGAGAACAAAGACCCCTCCCTCCCTCCCCCCTCCGGTGATCAATCAACTGCGTTCATAGAAAATCAGGGGTATCATAAACAGTTAATACTGTTTTAGCAGTATAATGACTCGCAATAAAGCGATGGAAAAAGATGAGTACGGAAAACCTAGGCACGTGATAGATGCTTGGTATTTGGGTGACACTATTAAAGTCACTTTTGTTACTGTAAAACGAATAAAATTTTACATGATATGGTTTTTACTTTTGATTTTTAAAGAAAATTTTATGTAACAAATACGATTAGGAGAGTCCCAAGTCTTATCCGTGTTATAAACAATGCAAAGGTACAGGTCCACTAGAAATGGTACTGCCAATTCCGATCACTTATTCCACAAATATCTTAACATGTGATTTATTTGTCATTTAAATTACATTGTTGTTTTCAATAATTACTATATTTTAATAACTACGACTACTTTACTACTTAATACATTAAATCTAAAATATGCCCTTGAGGAATTGTACTAAAGATGCTGGCTTTCCTCGTTGTATCGCAATGCTGATACATTGTGCGAGTTACATTGGAGTATATTTCAAAATAGCAAGTGCCATGGAATTTGATTTAAAGGCTTCAGATAAACTTTCCGTGAGATAACTCGCAATTATTCGCAACTCCTCGTCAGTTTATTGCTACCAAATATTCCGAATATGTTATGTGATACTTCTGAGACATTATCAATTCATTGTTTTTATCCCTGTGACGTCCTCTGCTGGACATAGGCCTCTCTGTTTTTTCGTTGCCGTCGTAATTGACCACATTTTTAACACTTGACGCAAGTGACGCGGGCAATAGTGTTGCTAGTCGCTCGCCGTCAACAAATAATTATACGCTATCTCACATAGTCCGTGTAACTGTTTTAAAATATTTGAATGTAATTAATTTAATGTGTCATACTCCATGACTTCGCTCCCATGTAGCCCCGACGGAAGACCAGCGCTGGCCCTCAGGTTAGCACCATGCTGAGTCGGGACCATTTTTTGGCACCGTAGTTTAGTCTGCTAGTATGTAATTGTGTATGTATGCCTCGAATAAATGTTTCTTCTTCCTTGCCTGGTCTCTGGACTTGTATCATCCTGGGGGGAGTTGCCAAAGTCACCACGCTTGACGAACGCAGATGATTTAGATTAGATTTGAACGGACGCTTCTGGTCCATCTGTTTTGTCTTACGACACCAGCGGCAGGAGAGGGATGTCATGATATCAAGTTACTGTACTGCCAGTAATATTTACTATACAGAAATCACAATAGCTTTTGTATGGGAAGTTGAACTCATTGTATCAGTATGGCTTGGATGGAGTTTTTATGTTTTCTAGGTAATTAAGGAAAGCTGGTGAGGTCGTATAAACTTAAATAGTCGTAATTTTATTTGTGGATCTGAAACGTGGTCAAGGACTTATCAGGTGGCTCAGAGACGCTCAACTTGGAATGAGCTATGCTAGGAGTACCTACGTGAGATCAGATTTTTTATACTACACTGTTGGCAAACAAGAATACGGCCCAACTGATGCATAAGCAGCCACCGTAGCCAACTCCAGAGTAGTCAAGACTCATTGTCACTCGAGAACCTTTACGCCCCAATGGCCATCGGTTTTACGTAGTATGTGTCCCGTCCACTGCCACATTTAACTGCCCCTACCGAATAGGACATGAACCTATAAAGCCGATGGTCGTGGGTTGAAGTTCCAGTAAGGCCATTTATTTTGTCTGATGAGCACAGGTTCTTGAGTCATGGGTGTTATACAATACAATACAAAATTCATTTATTCAAGTAACAAAGACTCACAAAATAGTGTTATGTATTCAAGTATTTGTATATTAAATGTATCGTTCGCTGACCTACACCCCTTCTTGAGCCTTCTTGAGCTTATCGTGGGGCTCAGTCAATTTGTGTAAGTCCTATTATTATTATTAGCCTATAAGAGTATCCCACTGCTGGGCAAAGGCCTCCCCTCTTTCTCTCCATTTGGTCCTATCTAATGCACTCTCTCGCCACTCTTTAAAAAATGTGTCAAGGTCGTCCCGCCATCTTCGTTTTGGTCTTCCTCTACCCCGAGACCCGTCCTGTGGGACCCAGTCAGTTGCTAGTTTCGTCCAGCGCTCTGGGTGCATTCGGTAGACGTGCCCTGCCCAGTCCCACTTTAGCTTGGCGGCCTTCATACCAACATCCACAATGCCGGTTTTGGATCGCGGTTCGGTGTTTTTGACACGATCGGTTCTACGAACACCCAATATACTGCGTTCCATTGCTCTTTGGCAAACCTTGAGTCTAGACTTTTCTAATTCAGTTTGAGACCATGTGTGGGCGCCGTAGGTGAGGATAGGCAGCAAAATATTTATTTATTATTTATTTACTTATACTGAGTCCATCGACCCTCAAGTTGTCAACGCTCAGTCTTGGTACAGTCAAGGTCAAGTGATCTAACGTAGAATTGTCCAGCTAATGAAGAATTGATTGACTAGTTTCACCACTCTTTTGATCAACACCCGGCAGCCCAGGGGTCGCGGCCTCTTTACTTTCTGTAAAGTCCGGACTTTACAGAAAGCCAAGAGGCGGTCGCGGTAGCTGGTTACCACTTTACAGAACGCAAGGACTACCGAACAACGTCATGCTCTAAGAGCAAACTTGATGATATATTTCTTATTCGTTCATAAACATACCATTTAACTAGACGGGGCATGCTAATAGTAATACTACGATCAAAAGGGATGGTCTTATGTAACTTTCCATTAGGTATTGCAGAGACATGCGCTATTTTCGTTCGTCCTTGTCATAGATTTACATATTTTTGTTCCCCTCCAAACTGGACCCATCAGAACTGTCAAAGTTGGAGGGGAACAAACAAATACAATAGGAGTTTTCTTGGGTTTTTGACCAAAGTTGCGGTAATTAATACAGAATAAGCTAATATTTTTGTTATAAAAATGTCGTTACATTTTGGGCTAAAAATGCCAGAATATCTTTGTCAAGGGAAAAATATATCCTGGATGTCCAGTAAGGACTGGCACTCGCGGATGCGTTCTCCAGTCATTATTCCTCCTAGTATTCGTTACTGTTTTTTTTTTTTTTTATGATTTAGGGGGCAAATGAGCAGACGGATTGCCTGGTGGTAAGCAATCACCGTCGCCCATGGGCACCCGTAACACCAGGGGAGTCACAAGCGCGCTGCCGGCCTTTAAGGGGGGGAATTGGAGCTCTGGGAACCTTATTCACCATCAGGAACACAACACTACCTACCTGAAAGGTAGCAGTGCTATTATGGCTGTGGTCTTCTGTAAGGAGAAGGTACTTCCCCAGTTGGGCTGCTCCAGATTCAAGCGTGATGGTCATCGCTGTGCCCTACCTCTCATTGTTGGACGTAGTTTAAGGACATACCCGGGTCCAAAACTGTACTTGACACTGGCGAAATCATCGATTGATTTATGTATTGCTGGAGGCCATTACTCGTAAAAGAAGAACAAAATCAATATCGGAAATGTCCTTATTGTATAATATCTTAACCTGGGAGGTAAGGGAATAACTAACAGTAGAATAATTAGGTCATGTTCGGCAGCCATTTTGTACTGAAAACGAAGTATCTATATTCCTTTGACGACTGGTCTGGCCTAGTGTGACCCTGCCTATGAAGCCGATGGTCCTGGGTTCAAATTCCAGTCAGGGCATTTATTTGTGTGATGAGATATTTATTACTGAGTCATGGGTGTTTTCTATGTATTAATATGTATCCATCTATTATATATATCGTCGCCTAGTATCTACAACAAGCCTTACTGAGCTTACCGTAGGATTAGGTCGATTTGTGTAAGATTGTCCCGGAATATTTATTTGTTTATTATTTTTTCTTTTATCAGTAGGTTAAAAATATGGTAGATTAAAGCAGTACCTACGTTCAGCGGGATTTCTCACCACCGGAAATTGCTTAGTAAAAACGACTACATCATTCTGAATAATCAAATTACTTTTCCGGTAAGTTTTATATTGAAACGAGAATTTTATAGGCGAAACCGGGGTTAGGTTTAACTTGTGGGAAATAAACTTTTTTATATATCTAGCCTATGGACGTATGTGTCATCGTCAGGGATCGGAAACTCGGGAGCTATTATACCTACAACTAGTAAAATTCCGGAAAAAAATAAGCAAGTATGGAGTCGGCTTCTTAAAAAAATATTTTTTATTATTTATATCCCGGGATTGTATGCAACATCAGAAAATGGTTAATATTGTCGTTGGGTTATGCCTTTTTTAGTGAATTTCGTCAACATACAAGCCGTTTTAACGACATCTAGAATGCATTAAAAAGACACGTGTAAGTCCGTTTAAGGGCTTAATTAATTATAGGTATTGTGTCAAGATTACAATATTGATAACATAATATCAAGACAAGAGTAATCCCGGGAAATTTATTATTAAAATTAAATTGAATCCGCCTCCATACTAGTCAACACCGACGCGGCGTAGGTACTGAGCCCGAAGTTTAGGTATAATAGCTCCCGAGTTTCCGATCCCTGGTCATCGTTGTACTTGTATGCAGGAACCTCGATCTTGAAACGTCAGAGGTAATTATGTCAAACATACGTAGTTTTTTTTGGTACAACGACGGTGGCAAACAAGCATACGGCCCGCCCGAATGGTAAGCAGTTACCGTAGACTATGGACGTCTGCAACTCCAGAGGATTCACATGCGCGTTACCTACACTTTAAGAACCTATCCACTCCTTTTTTGAAGAACGGTTGATTCCGTATTGTTATAACAAAAGCAGGCGCTGGTGGCTTAGCGGTAAGAGCATGCGACTTGCGATGCGGAGGTCGCAGGTTCAAACCCCGGCTTGTACCAATGAGTTTCTCGGAACTTATGTACGAAATTTGATTTGATATTTACCAGTCGCTTTTCGGTGAAGGAAAACATCGTGAAGAAACCGGACTAATCCCAATAAGGCCTAATTTACCCTCTGGGTTGGAAGGTCGGATGGCAGCAGCTTTCGTAAAAACTAGTACCTATGCCAAATACTGGTTAGTTGCCAAGCGGGTTCCAGGCTTCCATGAGTCGTGGCAAAATGCCAGGTCAACGTGGAAGATGAAGAATAACAAATAATTACTCAAATACTTTTAAAAATATTAAATGATATTTCATTTATAATTTATCGCTCGCTCTGGATCGTATCTGGTTCAGCAGGTCTCTATTGCTGTCCAGAGAGGCAACGCAGCCGGTGTAATGGGGACATTTGAGCCGGGTACGATCCAGGGGGGCCTATTGTAATATGTAATATGTAATTTTAAGTTTTATAATAAATAATAATAAATAAATAAATAATAAATATTTCGGGACATTCTTACACAAATCAAACTAGTCCCACGGTAAGCTCAATAAGGCTTGTGTTGCAGGTACTAGGCGACGATATATATAATAAATAGATACATATAAATACTTAAATACATGGAAAACACCCATGACTCAGTAACAAATATCTGTGCTCATCACACAAATAAATGCCCTGACTGGGAATCGAACCCAGGACCTTCGGCTTCATAGGCAGGGTCACTACCCACTAGGCCTGACCGGTCGTCGGGTTTTATAAAATAGATATTTTATTTAGAAGAATGTAGCTTACTCCGAATAAACGAATTCCCATTTAATAGTACAAGCCGGGGTCTGAATCTGCGACCTCCGGATTGGAAGTCGCACGCTCTCACCGCTAGGCCACCAGCGCTTTTTGCAATTTAATATTTAATATTAACCGCATTTTATGAATTTTAATGCCGAAAATGGCGGCGAAGTGTTCATTTTTGGCGAAATAGCGAAATTAATTTTACTTTTAGACCAGTTTTATAGTTTATTAAAGATTTATTATTTATTTTATTCTCTTTTTGCGATAAAATATTTATCAGTTAAGTTTCATAATGTATTAAAATAAGAACAGAAGGCAGCGATAGTATTTGAATGAATATATTTTGAATAATCATTGCTGTTTTATTTATTACTAGCTTTTCGCTCGCGACTTCGCCGGCCAGCCATTAAAGTATGGTTGCGGGCTAAAAATTATCCTATGTCCTTTCTCGTAGCTCAAACTTTCTCCATACCAAATACCATCCCGATTGGTTCAGCGGCTTAAGCGTGAAGAGGTAACAGACATACAGACATAATTACTTTCGCATTTGTAATATTAGTATATATATCGTTGGCTTAGTACCCACAACACAACCCTTCATTATCATCATTAATTTAATCATTTTATTTAGGACGTTAGTCTTATGTAGTAAGTATATATACATATAAATTTTTTTTTAGTAATTATGAATGTTTGTTCCTTTCAGGTACTGAAGCTGACTGTACCAGTAGTCACCTCAATAATATTACCAGGTAAGCCGGAGCTAATACATCCCTGTCCTGAACACAGCGATAAATTTTCAGAGTATTAGGCAAGCCGATGGCAAACGGCTTCGGCGCCCATTGTAAATACATCTCGCCATCTTAGTCTCCACCGATCAATAGCTGCCAGATGGTAAAGTAACCCCAGGAAACTAATCCCAGGATTTGGCACAGGCACTAGTTTTACTAAAGCGACTGCTACCTGACCTTCCAACCTAGAGGGTAAACTAGGCCTTTTTGGGATTAATTCGGTTTCCTCACGTTTTTATAAATATCAAGGTAAATATCAAGTTCATAAATATGTATACGAAATTAATTTACACATACATATATACATTTCAGCCGTATGCAGTCCACTGCTGGACATAGGCCTCCCACAAATATGACTTGTATCATCTTGGGGGTAGTTGCCATAGTCGCCACGCTTGACAGGCGGGTTGGCGCCCGCAGTAGCTGTAGATTGGGTCACGACGGACGCTGCTGCCCGTCCGTAGGTTTTTTCCCTTTGTCGCCTTTTATGACACCCGCGGGAGGAGATGGGGTGCTATTCTAGTCAGCCGGCATCACACGGCAATTAATTTAATTTAAAAATATTACTCCCAGACTAATATAATCTCAGTTGCATTTTGCAGATACCACAATAATAAGACAACTTTATGAATATATGCAAATATGCAGTGCAGCAAAGTAATCTGGTTCCAAAATGAGAACATTAGGCACACGCGGTGTTTGTAGTTTTATCTCATACCTTATTTTGTATTCATTAAAATGTTGCAGGTCGTGCAACTTTGTATGAAAATAGTTTCAATAGATGCAGTTATATAATAATTAATTTCATCTTGTGCCGTATGACGCCGGCTGACTAGAATAGCACCACCCCATCTCCTCCCGCGGGTGTCGTAAGAGGCGACCAAGCGAAACATCCTACGGACGGGCAGCAGCGTCCGTCGAAACCCAGTCTACGGCTACTGCGGTCGCCAACCCGCCTGCCAAGCGTGGCGATTATGGCAACTACCCCCCAAGATGATACAAGTTACATTTGTGGGAGGCCTATGTCCACAAGTGGACTGCATACGGCTGAAATGTATGTATGTACTAATTAATAGAAAACTAGCTTTTCCTCGCGACTTCGTCGGCCAGCCACGCCCGTCTTTAAAGTATGGTTGCGGGATAAAAATTATCCTATGTCCTTTCTCGTAGCTCAAACTCTCTCCATACCAAATTTCATCCCAATTGGTTCAGCGGTTTAAGCGTGAAGAGGTAACAGACAGAGAGAGTTACTTTCGCATTTATAGTATTGAGTATGTATAGTATGGATATGGTGTATGGATAAGTATAGATAATCAGTTACAGTAGACGATATATATAATAGATAGATACATATACGTGCTTAAATACATAGAAAACACCCATGACTCAGGAACAAATATCTGTGCTCAACACACAAATAAATGCCCTGACTCGTATTTGAACCCAGAATCATCGGCTTCATAGACAGGGTCACTGTTACTAACCACTAGGCCAGACCGATCGTCAAATTATAAATTAAGTTTATTGGATAATTTGTTTTTTCTAAATTTTTTTTTATACCACAAAGGTGGCAAACAAGCATGCGGCCCGCTTGATGGCAGGCGGTCACAGCAGCCTATGGACGTTTACAATACCGAGTCATCATTCACGCGTTGCCGACCCCTTTTTGAGAACCCCATACTGTAGTCCTTTGGGATGACCTCCGCAGGAAGCTCATTCCACAACCTTAGCGTACGCGGGAGGAAATTCCTCTGAAACCGTTGGGTGCGCGACCATTTTGGTTTTAAAGTATGTGGGTGAACTCTTTGACGGTGGCGAGCGGTGCGATGATAAAAAGTAGCTGTGGGCATCATACCAAACAATTCCTCAGAACAAAGCCCATTGTACAAGCGGTAGAACACACATAAGGAGGCGAAGTCTCTCCTAAGAGTTAAGGGTTCAATACCACTTGTAAGCCTGGCATCGTCAGCAATCCTCACAGCGCGTTTTTGGACCGAGTCAAAAGGTCCAAGCTGGTACTTAGGTGCTCCTGCCCAGAGATGGCAGCAGTACTCCATGTGAGGTCGGACTTGCGACTTATAGAGCTGCAGTCTTTGCCTCGCAGTAAAGTACTGCTTTGCCCTGTTGAGCACACCGAGCTTTTTCGCAGCCAACTTGGCCTTATTGTCTTCCAAGTGACTATGAAACTGAACGTCGCTGGAGATATCGACACCCAGGACGGCCAGGCTCTTGGAGATGGTAAGGGGCGTTCCAAGGAATTGAGGAGCTACAGTAAATGGGGTTTTCTTAGCGGTGAAAACGCACACTTGTGTCTTGGTAGGGTTGAATTGGACCATATTAGTGCGACCCCAATCGGAGACACTGGTCAAAAGACCCTCGATTTCAGACACAAGTTGCTCGCGGCTTTCTTCCACTATAGCTCGAGGGATGTTAGCTCGGCCCGTATAGTACGTGTCCCCAGTGCTATCGTCTGCATAGCAGTGAATGCTATCAATGGACAGCATATCATTGATATGCAGCAGAAACAGGGTTGCACGACCCGCAAAGTCAGTAGTCCAAATTCCGAGCCACTCCGTGTGGTGGGAATTAAAATCTCCCAGGACTACCAACTCTGCAGATGGATACTGCTCAATGACTTTGTCAGTCGTGCATTGCAGGTGTTCAAATAGTCGAGCTGTGTCCGAATCACCGCTATGAGATCTGTAAAGGCACGCGCAGATTTTGGTGTGGCCGCCATAGTCCACGCGCACCCACAAAATCGACAGGTCTTTGTCTTCTAGGCCGGAAAGACGGCGACAGCAAATGTCCTCCCGGACAAACATGCAAACCCCGGCACGACGCACGAAATTGTGCTCGAGTTTGTACCCAGGGTACAGAAGGTACGACACGTCAGCCGGGCTGGATATTTTTTTTTTTTTATGATATAGGAGGCAAAGGAGCAGACGGATTGCCTGATGGTAAGCAACTACCGCCGCCCATGGATGATTTGCGTCTCCGTTAAAAATAGTAGGGTCGGCTGCGCAGTCTCTAGGTGGTGGTGGACTGCGTTGATATTCGCGTGAAGTCCTCGTATATTGCAGAAGTCCACTTTTAAAGTGGATGAGGGAGCCGCTGAATTAAACCGCCTATTTTTATTTCGCCTGGTCATTAAAAAAAAAATTGTGTGAAGAGGATAAAAAGGGGGACTCGCTGCGCCAACAGCCGAAAAGACAAAAAGCGCAGTGCATATCCGACAACGATCGGCACAGGTGATGCGATCTGCTGGCACGGCGGGCGGAAGGGCCCCCGGTCCCCCCCCACAATAGTGGCCTGGTCCACTCCGGTCTCCGACTCCGGCATGGACACTACTGCGGGGACTTTACACAGGATGATGGCTCAGCCTCCCAGGGCGGAGGTTAAAGTGATCCCTGGGTTCGGGAGCCTGTACTGTCCTGCGGGCGGCCAGCGGTCAGCCGTTTCACCGGGTCTCCCTGACCGCCGCGACAACAGATCGCGCCTACATCGTCAGTTGACGGTGTTCTGCGCACCACCGGTCCCCCAGCTGTCAGCGCAGCGAGTCCTCCGAAAGAGCTCTGGCAACCTTACTCACTGGCAGAAACACAATACACGAAAAGTGCACTATTTTACTGCAGTATTCTGTAAGGCGGAGGTACTTCCCTAGGCGGGCTGCTCCAGGTTTGAGCGACAGATCGCTATGCCCTTCCTCCCTTAATTTTAGAAATTTCATTAAACTGACTAGTGTAATATTAGGTTTCTCAAATATATCAACTCTTCCAATTATATTTAATGAATCTCAGCTGAGCATATGTGTCTATTCTGCCGCAGATCACTTGCTAGACCGAACATGTACAGTCAACCAATTTGATTTATAGGCCACTTCGTTCCTTGTCACAGTGATAATTTTTTTTATGACATAAGGTGGCAAACGAGCAGACGGATTGCCTGATGGTAAGCAATTACCATCGCCCATGGGCACCCGAAACACCAAGGGAGTCACAAGCGCGTTGCCGACCTTTAAGAGAGGTTGGAGCTCAGGGAACCTTACTCACCATCAGGAACACCTGAAAGGTAGCAGTGCTATTATGGCTGTGGTCTTCTGTAAGGAGGAGGTACTTCCCCAGTTGGGCTTCTCCAGACTCAAGCGTGATGGTACTTCGCTGTGCCCTACCTCTCATGAAAATATATGATCATTTGCGTCTATATGAAAGACGCAAAAGATCTCTTATTAACGTCACTGTGACAAGGTTCGAAGTGAAATCAAATTGGTTGACTATACACTCTGCGCTATAATCTTATAGGTGAAAAACTTAGCTAAAGCACCTGGTCTATGTAGTAGTGACGTGTGTACACGCATGTCGGCGTTCTATATTCAAATGTTGACGTAAGTTCCATATTAATTATTAATTCTCCGCACAACTACATAGACATGCTGACTTTCTTAAGTTTTTCACCTATACTCTTAATCTTAATACTTCAGACTGCTAAGGAATGGAATTGGGTGCGCCAAAGTTCATATAAAATTGCGAATTCGATTATTGAAACTCCGAAAATGTATCTCATACAATTTTACATCCTAATGATCATTATACATTTTCATTTTAAATAATACTCATTGGAACTTCGAATTTATTATATTCATAATGTCATTCTACATAAATATCTCTATTACTAAAATTTATGCCTATATCATTACTCGAAATATCGATTTTAAGCAATAATATTTGGGTAAATAATATTAAGGTTATTTTATTTTTTTACGTAGGTCATACACAAACATTAAAACTGCAATTGCGACGAGCGAAGCGAGGAAGAGTGTTAGGTATCTTTCGTTCACAACACACCTGACTCGCTGTCAAAAACGAAATTCAGTGCCAGAGTCACCGATAGGTACGACGACGAGCGAAGCGAGGAGGAGTGTTAGGTATCGTGCGCTCACAACACACCCGACTCGCTGTCAAAAACGAAATACAGTGCCAGAGTCACCGATAGGTACGACGACGAGCGAAGCGAGGAGGAGTGTTAGGTACCTTGCGATCACAACACACCCGACTCGCTGTCAAAAAAGAAATACAGTCCCAGAGTCACCGTTAGGTACGACGACGAGCGAAGCGAGGAGGAGTGTTAGGTACCTTGCGATCACAACACACCCGACTCGCTGTCAAAAAAGAAATACAGTCCCAGAGTCACCGTTAGGTACGACGACGAGCGAAGCGAGGAGGAGTGTTAGGTACCTTGCGATCACAACACACCCGACTCGCTGTCAAAAAAGAAATACAGTGCCAGAGTCACCGATAGGTACGACGACGACGAAGCGAGGAGGAGTGTTAGGTACCTTGCGATCACAACAAACCCGACTCGCTGTCAAAAAAGAAATACAGTCCCAGAGTCACCGTTAGGTACGACGACGAGCGAAGCGAGGAGGAGTGTTAGGTACCTGCGATCACAACACACCCGACTCGCTGTCAAAAGAAATACAGTCCCAGAGTCACCGATAGGTACGACGACGAGCGAAGCGAGGAGGAGTGTTAGGTATCTTGCGATCACAACACACCCGACTCGCTGTCAAAAAAGAAATACAGTCCCAGAGTCACCGTTAGGTACGACGACGAGCGAAGCGAGGAGGAGTGTTAGGTACCTTGCGATCACAACACACCCGACTCGCTGTCAAAAAAGAAATACAGTGCCAGAGTCACCGATAGGTACGACGACGACGAAGCGAGGAGGAGTGTTAGGTATCTTGCGATCACAACACACCCGACTCGCTGTCAAAAAAGAAATACAGTCCCAGAGTCACCGTTAGGTACGACGACGAAAACATAAATAAAACATGTAATATAACTCTTCTGATCATATGAGTACAAATGGTTGTATGAAATAAGTTTATAAATAAAGAAATTCTTACAGATAACATTATGGGCACAGATACATTCTCAGTGATAACATTATTAGTAAAAAAAAAACGGAATATGAATCGTTATGAATAATGTAGGTAGTAGTACAAATAACGATGAAAAAAATATATGAGAAACAATTTTCGGAGAAATGATGATTATAACTACAAAGCGGTATTATTATAAATATTCGAACAATAAATTGTATATGAGCCAATATGGACCCAATGAATTCGCTCCCTTCGTCTGTATTCCCGGAAATATATAATTTGGGTCTTTTCAAGGCGAGAGTGAAGGCTTTTACTGAACCAGCGTGCTACACCCTCGACCTCGTCGACACATACCATCAGGTGTGACTGTGGTCAAACGCTGGTTAGTCTTGTATAAAAAATACGGGAATACAGACGAAGGAAGCGAATTCTATTCCTTAGCAATCTGCATTAGGAAGGTAGAAGCGAATCGTTTCGTACGAATGAATGGAATATTCACAACGTAAGGATGAAGTTTATTCACTCTTGCCTTGAAAAAACCCGAATTATATCTTTCCGGTAATACACACAGGGAGCGAATTAACTTCTTTAGCAGTCCGCATTAGGAACCTTTTGTGTTTTTTTTTTGTAATGAATAAAGAAAATTCTATTCTATTCTGTATCTTTCCGGGAGTATAGATGAAGGGAGCGAATTCCATTCCTTAGCAGTTCGCATTAGGAAACTAGAAGCGAATCGCTTCGTGCGAAAATGGGCTATTCACAGCGTAAGGATGAAACCGCTCCCCTGGACGTTCGGTGGTGGAACGGAGATGACGGCATTAAATCGTGTAATTCCTGTGCACTCTCCAAGATGTCGCGGAGTCGGGGTGAGCTCGTCCGTGAGGCAGCACCCGACGGCTGGGAACCGCAGCCAAATTAAATTTAAACCGCATTCACACTTCGCGTTTGCGGTTTGTGCGGGGCGCGAGCTGTAACATGTACGCGCCTTTAGTGCCGTTTGCCAAGTTAAAATGGCATGGGTTTTAGTATAAATTAATATTTCGGGACAATCTTACACAAATCGACCTAGTCCTACTGTAAGCTCAGTAAGGCTTGTGTTGTAGGTACTAGACGACGATACATATAATAGATAGATACATAAATATAAATACTTAAATACATAGAAAACACCCATGACTCAGGAACAAATATCTGTGCTCATCACACAAATAAATGCCCCGGCTGGGATTCGAACCCAGAACCATCGGCTTCATAGGCAGGGTCACTACCCATTAGGCCAGACCGGTCGTCAAGTATCTACATATATATAAAAACGTGAAAGTCCTGACTGACTGATCAACGCCAAGTCCAAACACATTTTTTCACCATAGGTAGTTTATGTACCGTAATCACCCACTAAGAAGGGATTTTTGGAAACTCCACCATTAAGGGGATAAAAAGGGGTTGATAGTTTGTATTAGAATTGTGTAAAATTTAAAGCGAGAGACTTTAAATTTTGTGTAATCTCTTCTGATTCTAATACAAGAGAAGTAATTTCAGCGTTTTTTGAAATTAATCCCCTAAGGGGTCAAAAAGGGGGTTCTTCTGCGAGTGCGAAGCCGCGGGCAAAAGCTAGTAAAACATATTTTTATAATATTGGGTTCGGCCTGTGTGTTGATTTAACTCAAGAGTCGGTTATTTTAAAAATAATCAAAAGGAACTAAAGCGAAAATTATTTATAACATTTTTCAAGCCTAAAAATCCATTTGTCACATCCACTTTGAGAGTTCCGTCCCCAAGGGATAATAACGGGACCATATAATATATTCAGGTTTAATAGAAAAAGAAAATAATGTAAACAAAACATTGCTGATATTTAAATCGAAAGAAAAATAGAAAACTTTGACTCGAAGCGGGACTCGAACCCACAACCACTGGATCACTAGCCCACTGCACTACCATTTGTGCTATACGAGTAAATTTTTCTATTTTTCTTTCGATTTAAATATCGAAGATATTCGCTAGCAGACGTTTCTGCATAGTAAAAAATAAAAATTGCTGAATTCAGCATCAGCATTTGACACATGAGAAAAGATTATTTTAGAAATTTGATTGCACTGAATACATAGGTTTTTTTGGACCCGGGTATGTCCTTAAACTACGTCCAACAATGAGAGGTAGGGCACAGCGATGACCATCACGCTTGAATCTGGGGCAGCCCAACTGGGGAAGTACCTCCTCCTTACAGAAGACCACAGCCATAATAGCACTGCTACCTTTCAGGTATGCAGTGTTGTGTTCCTGATGGTGAGTAAGGTTCCCAGAGCTCCAACCCCCCTTAAAGGCCGGCAACGCGCTAGTGACTCCCCTGGTGTTGCGGGTGCCCATGGGCGACGGTAATTGCTAACCATCAGGCAATCCGTCTGCTCGTTTGCCGCCTATTATATTATATTGCCGTTTAACGCGCACATCGGCGCAGCAGCGTCCGTCGAAACCCAATCTACAGCTACTACGGTCGCCAACCCGCCTGCCGAGCGTGGCGACTATGGCAACTACCCCAAGATAGCACAACACATTGAGGGAGGCCTATGTCCAGCAGTGGATGACTTACGGACGTAATGATGATGAATGACGCAATTTAAAAAAATACGTAAAATAACAAATTTTGCTAAAGTGGCAATGTTTTGCTCGGCTCATAAAAAAAAAAACTGGGACTACAAATTCATCATAATCTCCCTCGCATTGTTCCGGCATTTTTCCCCGGCTCATGGGAGCCTGGGGTCCGCTTGGCAACTAATCCTAGGATTTGGCGTAGGCACTAGTTTTTACGAAACCGACTGCCATCTGACCTTCCAACCCAGAGCCAACTAGGCCTTATTAGTTCGGTTTCCTCAGCATGTTTTCCTTCACCGAAAAGCGACTAGTAAATATCAAATCATATTTCGTATATAAGTTCCGAAAAACTCATTGGTACAAGCCGGGATTCGAACCTGTGACCACCGAATTGCAAGTTGCACGTTCTTACCGCTAGGCTACCAGGGCTTTATGTTAATTTAAATATATGGATTTCCGATATTTCGGTTCTGTTGCAAGCGCCATCCTCTCGGAATAACTGAAGTACTGCGAGATTTAACGGGGATTTGGACCCGGGTATGTCCTTAAACTACTTCCAACA
The DNA here is from genome assembly GCA_022674325.2 of Grapholita molesta. Taxonomy (NCBI): domain Eukaryota; kingdom Metazoa; phylum Arthropoda; class Insecta; order Lepidoptera; family Tortricidae; genus Grapholita; species Grapholita molesta. Next base: position 249,507 of record CP053141.2, on the reverse strand, counting down.
AGGTAGGGCACAGCGATGTACCATGCTTGAATGCAGTCTTAATCCGAGACCATGAGGACAACGTCGTCTTCGAAACGTCGGAGGTAAATTTTAAAGTTAATATACGCGGTTAAGTCCCGTTCATGTTTAATAATGTGTACAAACCGTGAAAGTTTAAATCAGTATACCATGCTTGAGTCCGGAGAAGCCCGACTGGGGAAGTACCTCCTCCTTACAGACCACAGCCATAATAACACTGCTTTCAGGTATGTAGTGTTGTGTTCCTGATGGTGAGTAAGGTTCCCAGAGCTCTAGTCCCCCTTAAAAGCCGGCAATATAACATTAAATTTGATTTCACAATTGAACTCATTTGTATTAAGACCGCAAATTTCAAACTCCCAATGTACTCTGGCGTTACCACAGACAAAAATTTTCCCTCTCTTTTAAACGCCAGAAAGGAAACTTTAGATTGCTTAATTCACAGAAATAAAACAACAAACAGAACTCAAATTATTTGTATTTTACAAATATTCCTTAAAACTAAATAGTTACCATGTATTTGAAATAGATAACATATACTTAAGAAAAAACGACGAGGACCTCCGGTGTTCGAGACGGGATTCGAACCCGCATCTTCAGCTATCGCGGCTGACGCCTTAACCAATTTGGCCACCCGTACACAGCGGACCACGTCGAAATTACTCAAGTATATGTGATCTTGTTTTATTTTAAACGGTTTTAGGCACTGTTTACCAGCTTTAAGGTGAAACACTACGTGTTTGCACCTCCTATATGAATACCTTTCGGGATTCTGATATAGCTAGAGATGCGATAGCTGAAGATGCGGGTTCGAATCCGGTCTCGAACACCGGAGGTCCTCGTCGTTTTTTCTTAAGTATATGTTATCTATTTCAAATTTTAATTTATATAGTAGTATTACTATTTAAAAATCAAAGCAAATCAAAAATATTTCATAAAAAATAATTTGATTTGTTCTTAGTTACCATGTATGTTAATATATAATGCTAATATCTTTCTCGCGACTTCGTCGGTCAGCGCCCGTCTTTAAAGTATGGTTGCGGAATAATAGTTATTTGTTATACAAGGGTGCAAAATTGTATTTAAACTGCGAGTGTGGGATTGAAACTCGACCAAGCGAATGGATTCTATAGTTTAACCACGAGCAAAGCGAGTGGTTTTAAAATAGAATCCTGAACGTAGCGAGTGTTTCAACACACGAGAATTAAATTACAATTGCACCCATGTGTAACACAAAACTTTTCTCCTCACTACAGCGAAGAAAGTGAAACATGCAAAAAAAAACGTTTCGGAATCGCATTGACTTTTTCTTTGCGTTTAGATACATTCAAAATTTTTTACAAAAGGTGCCTTTAGCTTGGTTAGCTTGTGGTGGCCAGTACGATTTTCGAATGTTCTAATTCGATTTTCAACTCGGTGCGTTAGCGAGGCTCGCCTGCGCCCGCCGCCGCCGCGGGGGCAAGTGAGCTGTACTTCGCGAATTTAGACTTTAAAACCATAGCAATAAGAGCTATGAGAAGTCAACTTACTTTAATCACTAGTGGATAAAATGCGTTTTTACCCTCTCGTATTAAAGGATAAATAAGCGCTTTACGAGCTAGTGAGGGGAAAAAAATATTCTATATTATATTATATCTCAAACTCTCTTCATACCAAATTTCATCCCAATTGGTTCAGCGGTAACAGACAGAGTTAATTTCGTATTTATAATATTGGTATGGATTTAAAAGTATTTAGTTATTTTTAGTCCTCTTTTTTTACTTTAGACTTATTTTTTTAACCGCCTTCAAACAGGTTGTTATGCTTTTTCCTCTTAGTCGGCAGAATGATAAATTCCCCGAGGGTTTTCATGAATTTTTCAGCATTCCGTTTAAATATTTCACTCACGTAATAGTAACAGGAATCCTGCATTAAGAGGTAGGTACGTGAAAATAAACACATTGGAAATATCCCGTCTTCAGAGTTCCGTAGGCAAAATGACAAATAAAGAACCAGAAAAAGAAAAGTATATTTTTGCCATGTCCTTCTGTCTTTTTTTTTATGACAGGCGGCAAACGAGCAGACGGATTGCCTTGTGGTTGGTGTTCTGGGAACCTTACTCACCATCAGGAACACAACACTACAAGGTAGCAGTGCTGTTATGGCTGTGGTCTGTAAGGAGGAGGTACTTCCCCAGTTGGGCTGCCCCAGATTCAAGCGTGATGGTCATCATCGCTGTGCCCTACCTCTCATTAATCTCTCTATATGTCTTAAACATTTAAGGCATAAACTATTTAAAAAAAATCTTTATTTCGAAGAACACTTCATTATGTAGTTATGCAGAGAATTAATATGGAACTGCGTTCACCAACAACTATAGCGGCAACCCGCCTGCCAAGCGTGGCGACTATGGCAACTGCCCGCCGAGATGATATAAGTCATATTTGGGGGAGGCCTATGTCCAGCAGTGGACGTCTTACAACTGAAGTGATAAAAGTTACTGGTTTTAACTCGGGTACTAAACAAAAAATACGCTAAAAGATATGAAACGATATATTTGGCAACTTTGGTTGCTACCGAGTAAATACTCGGTCGGTAGAGTTCAATATTGTTGTTAGTTGTGATAAACAAATGTTTATCACAACTAACAACAATATTGAACTCTATTGCAAAGACATAAGGTACATCAGTTATATCAACTCAAAGTTAAGAAAAATATTCTGCTCACATTTGAGTCTTATTACAAGTAGATAAAGGCTATCAACAGTCACTTTATAAGGAGAATGGAGTCGTTGCGCGTCATAGACTTTTACTTTAGGAAGAAAAGAGAAATGGCTAGAATTATGGTTTTAATGAAGTTTTATAAGAACTGAGAACTGTGAAATTGAGACCTTTGGTTTTTTTTAAGAAATAGGAGGCAAACGAGCAGACGGATTGCCTGATGGTAAGCAATTACCGTCGCCCATGGGCACCCGTAACACCAGGGGAGTCACAAGCGCGTTGCCGGCCTTTAAGGGGGGTTGGAGCTCTGGGAACCTTACTCACCATCAGGAACACAACACTACATACCTGAAAGGTAGCAGTGCTATTATGGCTGTGGTCTTCTGTAAGGAGGAGGTACTTCCCCAGTTGGGCTGCCCCAGATTCAAGCGTGATGGTCATCGCTGTGCCCTACCTCTCATTGTTGGACATAGTTTAAGGACATACCCGGGTCCAAAAAATAAAAATAATAGAAAAATAATAGAAAAATCAACTACCCTGGTCGAGACTCGAATTCGCGACTTGAACATACATGCCCATCGCCACCAAATAATAGTGAAGGGAAGGGAGGAATGGAATTCGCTTAGCGGTAAGTAAGGTTCCCAGAGTTCCAATCCCTCTTGCACGTTCTTGTGACCCCCTGGTGTTGCGGGTGCCCATTGACAACGGTAATTGCTTACCATCAGACAATCCGTCTGCTCGTTTGCCGCTTATGTCATAAAAAATGTCTTGTATGTTCTTTGATCTGTTAAGAAAGTGACCAGTAAGTGACTGTCAGTTTGGCTACCGCCCCCTATATTTTACGAACACACCGTCCATTACAGCTCCACTAAGATTTCAAGTAATCTAAGTACAGCAATAAAACTCCGATACGAGGAGGTAGTAAATAGCGCCGGACGCAATAAACATGTTTGAAGACATCGCCGAAGCACCTCACGTGTACAACTTTAGCGTAGCTCTGCGCTGTCCGTGTGGCACGTCATGGGCGACAAGCGGTTTTACAAGCGGAAGCGGTGGCGAGACGTCATGTGTATAGGTGAAAAACTTAACTAATGAACCAGACATATAGTTGTGTAGGGAATTTACTTTAAAATTCGTATGTTTTTTTTATGAAATAGGCGGCAAACGAGCAGACGGATTGCCTGGTGTTAAGCAATTACCGTCGCCCATGGGCACTCGCAACACCAGGGGAGTCACAAGCGCGTTGCCGGCCTTTAAGGGGGGTTGGAGCTCTGGGAACCTTACTCACCATCAGGAACACAACACTACATACCTGAAAGGTGGCAATGCTATTATGGCTGTGGTCTTCTGTAAAGAGGAGGTACTTCCCCAGTTGGGCTGCCCCAGATTCAAGCGTGATGGTCAACGCTGTGCCCTACCTCTCATTGTTGGACGTAGTTTAAGGACATACCCGGGTCCAAAATACGGACAACATGACTTCACAGTATATTATAAAGCATTTATACATTAAAGACCGGAAACGTACTTGTACGGTCAAGGAATTTAATTTCCAACCCACGTACCTTGTCATATTAACAACCAATAAGCCAATAGAGATTTCCTCAAACATTCACTATGACAAGGTACCAAATGGGTCGGAATTAAATTCTTTGACTATACTCTGGTGTTGCGAGTGTCCATGGGCGGCAGTAGTTACTTACCATCAGTCAATCCGTCTGCTCGTTTGTCTCCTATATTATAAACAATAAATAAACTTTTAACAAAAAATAAACCCGACTTCAAATATGTACTAAAAAGCAACAAATAATTGTTTTCTTTATCACTTGATAAGTACTTTTGGACTATTTAGAACAAATCAATTTCTTAGGACAATTATAGACAATTATTTTTGGTTTTGGAGTCAGTAACAATTGTCGCTGTGGTGAAATAGGGGCCAGCTATGGCCATCCTATGGTCATAATGATGGTGATTATGGTTATGATGATGATAAAAAAGTTGTTACCAGAGTGCATAACATGGCAACTCCATTAAGCCCAAAAACGGCTATATTACACTTTTATATCATGTGGTTCCGTTACCAGAAGGTGGTACTTGCTGAACATAAATGCTTGATCTGTTGCCGAAAAACTTAATTATTTATACGTTTTTATTGTATTTTTTAAGTGTCCCGAATGACAAACTTCGGGGATAATACACTAAAAAGAAAATGCAACCGAATTAAGAACCTCCTCCTTTTTAAAGTTGGTTAAAAATACATGCATGGTTACCAAAATGCATTTCATGACGATTACAATAAGCCTGAACAGGACCCGCTACACTATTTTATCAAGGAGTTCTGTTGCCTCCTATCCGGCTACAATCATCATACTAGATTCTGGTAACAACAGAACCAACCTTGTAGTATATGCACTCAAACTACGAAAAACATTACTAAATTCCTTCATAAATGATGTAGTTCTAAGGTAACAAGCAAAAATGAACATACAATCGAAATGACATTCTCCTCCTTTTTTAAAGTCGGTTAAAACGTTAGTCAAGGTTATAAGACTGCATCTCATGACAAGTCCATTAAGTCCAAACACGGCCACTCTACACTTTTTTATCTCTGTGTTCCGTTGCCTGCCTCCCGGGTCCAACCACCAGATCAGATTAATGGTAACATTTCGTCAGAAATATTTAAGTTGGCTTTGTCATAGTCGCTTTAGTATTTCAATTGAAATATCTCAGCGCCACCCAGAAAACGCAAGGAGTTTCCTATGACCACCTATGGTCTTCTTCATCAATTCTTCTTCACAAAATACTATTTTCTGAATACAAATGCTTGACTTGTCACCGAATATACTAAAATCGTTATACATGTCCCTATAAATTTTGAAGAGTTCCCTTAATTCCTCATGGATCCCATCATCAGATCTGAATTCTGGTAACAATGGGACCAACCTTGAAGTAGATGCTTTCAAACAACGAAAAAAATTTTGAAATCGGTCCATAAATGACGGAGTTCTGAAGTAACACACATAAAAAAAAAAAAAAAAAAAAACAAAAAAACAATCCAACCGAATTGATAACCTCCTCCTCTTTTTTTGAAGTCGGTTAAAAATAGAAACACTTTGCAACTACATTATTACAAATAAACAGATTTATTCTTAAACTAAATACACAATAACGACAATTAACATTAAAAAAATGAATACATGCAAATACTTAAATTACAACTAGTGGATATAGGTGAAAAACTTAGCTAAAGCGCCTGCCCTATGTAGTAGTAACGTGTGTACACGCATGTCGGCGTTCTATATTCAAATGTTGACGTAAGTTCCATATTCATTCTCTGCACAACTACATAGACATGGTGCTTCAGTTAATTTTTTTACCTATAGCTCTCTGAGCAGTGTGAGCGTGATTCAGCCTACGGCTATAAAATAAATGATAAATAAATAAATTTTAAGGGACATTCTTACGTAGTTTGACTGAGCCCCACAGTTAACTCAAGGAGGCTAGTGTTGTGGGTACTCATCAAACGACATATATATTTAAATATACAAAATACTTAAAAACACCCATGACTCAGGAACAAATATCTGTGCTCATCACTCAAATAAATGCCCTTACTGGAATTTGTACCCAGAACCATAGGCGTTATAGGCAGGGTCATATCCCACTAAGCCAAACCAGTCTAGTGTTTGATAAAAAGCTAACTTTTAATTTTAACTATTCACACTTTTACCCATTATTTAAAAAACTTTATCAATCTTAAAACCAGGTCAAACTAAACCGTTAAAGATCGCTGTAAGCTTCTCCCTCGCCCCACAACTGTAGATATAATACGAGTACCCTCAACTTTGGAGAAACTTCGCCACTTTGTCCAACACCAGTTCTTTGCCGTATGAAATAAAAGTCCCAGTTTTAATAATATTACTCATTTTATAATGGCCGTACAGTCAGAAGCAGAAGTGGCTAAAGTGCTCAAAATGAGATCAACACACCTCTATTGTCAAGAGAATAAGAGCACGTGTAGGTCATTTTGAACACTTCACCCGCTCAACCACTTTTGCTGCTGACTGTACGGTGCCGGCTGACTAGAATAGCACCGCCCTATCTCCTCCCGTGGATGTCGTAAGCAACAAAGGGAGAAAACCGACAAATTGGTAGCAGCGTCCGTCGTAACCGACAGCTATTGCAATCGCCATCCCGCCTGCCAAGCGTGGCGGCTATGGCAAATGGGTTCAAGATGATGCAAGTCACATTCGGGATCTATGTTTAAAAAAAAAAAGCATAGGATGTCTTATGGCTGAAATGCCTTATACATGAAATAGTGCCATGTGGTGCCGGCTGACTAGAATAGCACCACCCCATCTCCCGCGGGTGTCGTAAGAGGCGACAAAGGGAAGGACCGACGGTTGGGCAGCAGTGCCCTTCGAAACCGAATCAACGGCTACTGCGGTCGCCAACCCGCCTGCCGAGCGTGGCAACTATGGCAACTACCCCAAGATAGCACAACACATTGAGGGAGGCCTATGTCCAGCAGTGGATTACTTACGGACGTAATGATGATGAATGACGCAATTTAAAAAAATACGTAAAATAACAAATTTTGCTAAAGTGGCAATGTTATGTTCGGCTCATTAAAAAAAACTGGGACTACAAATACATCATCATCTCCCTCGCGTTACCCCGGCATTTTGCCCCGGCTCATGGGAGCCTGGAGTCCGCTTGGCAACTAATCCCAGGATTTGGCGTAGACACTAGTTTTACGAAATGTTTTCCTTCACCGAAAAGTGACTGGTAAAATATCAAATAATATTTCGTCGTACATAAGTTCCGAAAAACTCATTGGTACCACACCAGGGCTCTGAGGCTCTAGTGTAAGTTACTTTTGACGCAAAAAAACGTTTACGAACGCGTAAGTTATCACATGTTATTTATATGGGAAACGCAAACGCGTTCGTGAAGTAAAGTTACGTTAAAAACTTACACTCAGGGCTCAGGCTTGAGTGTAAGCTTTTAACGTAACTTTACGCTCTGACTACAAATACATATAGATAATAAAAAAAATCACAGTTTTTATAAAACCATTCTCGTATTGAAATACGGAACTCCAGAGATTACGGGATAAATGCGATTTTAAGAAGCCTACGGATTTGTGGGCGGACTTATCCGGTGATGAATGGACGGATTTATCCAGCTGTCAATACATTGTGTCTATATCCAAATACACGTAAAAAAAAGTTTACGTCTATGTGGTCTGGTTTATGATATAATAAAAATAACATAACGTGGTGGTGGTAAAGAACCACACGTCCCACTCAATGATAAGCGGTTAAGAAGTAATAAAGAGGAGATAAAGACGAAAAAGCTGCTAGGTCACTTTTTTTCAAACGTGCAGACAGATTGCCTGGTGGTAAGCAATTACCGTCGCCCATGGGCACCCGCAACACCAGGGGAGTCACAAACGCGTTGCCTGTCTTTAAGGGCGGTTGGAGCTCTGTGGGAACCTTATTCAACATCAGGAAAATTGTTCTATGATCCAGACGTTTTGCTAAAGCATTTAGCATACATGTCTATATATGGAAGTCACAAAAGACATTTTTTCTTTACAACGACGATACGGTCAGCCCGACGATAAGCAGTTACCGTAGCCTATGGACGCCTGCAACTCCAGAGGATTGACATGCGCGTTGCCTACCCTAAAAGTTGTTTGAGCTCTGGGAAGCTTACTTGAATGAAATCCAACTTTGGTATGTGTTTTTAAAGAGTAAAAAATGGCTTTACGAGCTAGTGGCGTGAAATATACTTTTCACCTCAGCAGCTCGAACATGTCTACTTTCCTCACTCCAGGGACTGAGGAAAGTGCGACTTTCCTCACTTTCAGAGAGTGAGTAAAGTTGGTACTTTCGTCACTCCAGGGAGTGAGACAAAGTAGCTTTTTAATTGATGACCGGTCTGACCTAGTAGGTAATGACCCTGCCTAAGAAGCCGGTGGTCCCGGGTTCGAATCCCAGCCAGGCCATTTATTTGTGCGATGAGCACAGTTATTTGTTCCTAAGTCATGGGTGTTCTCTATGTATTTAAGTATTTATATGTATCTATTTATTATAATAGGACATAATGGACTCCCTTAACACCACTACCACGTTCGGACCCTCACAAATTAATCAAATATTATAATTTTGAAATGTACATATATTTTAAAATGAAAAATATTTAAACAAAATAATAAGTAATGAAGCCAGTGCAGTTGCAGATAAAACATTTAAATGAATGTGGTTAACTTGATGTTAAGTTTTTTACAAGATTTGATTTAACTTGATGTATGTATATGTATATTTATCCGGATGGAATCTTGCAACTCAATTTTGAAGCAGACATCTTTAACCGATTCAGCTGAAATTTAGCACACTTATGTAAGTTCGGTGACAATGTAATATTATGGTACCACTGATCTGATCTGATGCTGGAGTCAGAAGGTAGCAAAAGCAACTCCTAAAATACACAAGATAAACCCGTGGTGTTTTAGGCTCATTAGAATCCTTTCGAAGAGTAGATGACGATTGAGAAAAAAAGTACAGTCGGCAATAAAAGCATGTACTAAAAATGTCATTTTTGGCAACTTATTTAACCTTTAATATGTTCTCACTACTGAGGTGAAAAGTTGTATGTGTCACACTAGAGTAAAGTTATTTTACATCTCGTGTTTTTGAGTGCCTCGCTACGCTCAAGATTCTAACACTAGAATCACTCGCTACGCTCGTGATTCAATTATAGAATCTTTCGCTTACTCGGGACTCAAAATAAACACTCGCAAGAAAAAACAACTTTCCTCTCTTGTTGCACAAATAACTATTCTCCTTCATTTTCATTTCACAGTCGGTAATTAAAATACATTTTCTTTGGACGACCGGTCTGGCCTAGTGGGTAGTGACCCTGCCTATGAAGCCGATGGTCCTGGGTTCGATTTCCAGTCGGGGCATTTATTTGTGTGATGAGCACAGATTCATGTTCCTGAGTCGTAGGTGTTTTCTATGTATTTAAGTATTTATATGTATCTATCTACCTATCTATTATATATATATATCGTTGTCTCGTACCTACAACACAAGCATTACTGAGCTTACCGTAGGACTAGGTCGATTTGTGTCAGATTGTCCCGAAATATTTGTTTTATTTAATCACTTTATCAGGCAGATTCCACGCCGACTGGTTCGACCTAGTGGGTAGTGACCCTGCCTCTGAAGTCGAGTTTTCTGTGTGACCGACAATCTATCGACTTCTGCAAGCTCCCTTAAAAATAGCCCCATAAAACCCTGTTTTCAGACGTGGGTGTAATGTAGGCGGTTTCTATTGCCACCCACGTGTATTTAAAGTATTTTCTCTCATTCACATTACACAAGAATACGGGAGAGGCGAACTGAGCAGCCATTTTGTTGGAACAATGATGGCGGTCGTGTAAAATAGGGTGAGTAATGATTTTAAAATACATTTTGGACCCTTAAACTACGTCCAACAATGAGAGGTAGGGCACAGCGAAGTACCATCATGCTTGAATCTGGAGCAGCCCAACTGGGGAAGTACCTCCTCCTTACAGAAGACCACAACCATAGCAGCACTACTACCTTTCAGGTATGTAGTGTTGTGTTCCTGGTGGTGAGTAAGGTTCCCAGAGCTCCAACCCCCCTTAAAGGCCGGCAACGCGCTCGTGACTCCCCTGGTGTTGCGGGTGCCCATGGGCGGCGGTAATTGCTTACCATCAGGCAATCCGCCTGCTCGTTTGCCTCCTATATCATAAAAAAAACGCGGTTTGGATGGCATGAGCCGTGTTTGAAAGTCGGATAACGGGTGTCTTGTATTATTTTTTGTATCGAGTCTTTGACCAGTGTGTGTTGCCATATGACATATGGTACTGAAACGTGGTCGCTTATTACTATGCCTTACAAGAAGGCTCAAAGTCACCCAAAGGGCAATTAGAAAGGGCTAAGCTGGGAGTGTCTCTGCGCGATCGCATTAGAAATTATGTCATCCACAGTAGAACCAAAGTACCCTTATTCAGAAGTATTGAGCTTTGCTTTTTATATGAAGCCTCGAAATTTTAAAGTATTTGCCTCTATTCTGATGGCATCAATTAATTTAAACTGATCGGGTATTGGTCGTTGCAGTGACTGGTGATTGCATGGAAAATTTCCAATAAGTCACTTCGTTGTAGATCCGAATTTATGTTTTTTTTGTATAATACGTTCTTTTAAGTATTATTTACTGATGTTCCCTTGATGTGTACATATATTAAGGTTTGATATATCAGCAAATTAACTGCATTTAGAAAAAGATGATTTAGGGCTAGAAAAAAGTGTGTGCTCGATACTTTTAGCTAAAGGTATACTGTACACTTTTTTTTTTATGACATAGGCGGCAAACGAGCAGACGGATTGCCTGGTGTTAAGCAATTACCGTCACTCATGGGCACTCGCAACATCAGGGGAGTCACAAGCGCGTTGCCGGCCTTTAAGGGGCCATTAAGGGTTGGAGCTCTGGGAACCTTACTCACCATCAGGAACACAACACTACATACCTGAAAGGTGGCAGTGCTATTATGGCTGTGGTCTTCTGTAAGGAGGAGGTACTTCCCCAGTTGGGCTGCCCCAGATTCAAGCGTGATGGTCAACGCTGTGCCCTACCTCTCATTGTTGGACGTAGTTTAAGGACATACCCGGGTCCAAACCGTGCTTACCGTGCTTACCGTGAGTTGTGCAATTTAGGTTTTCGCTAACGAGTATCAAGTTTACTATCTGTTCTCGTTCGCACTAATATAGTACAAGCAAGATGCACAGATAGTAAACCCGATACTCGTTATCGAATCCTTCAATGTCACAACTCATGGTAAGGGTACTGGTTATCTCCTGTTTACGACTCGTATAGTATTTTATTGGAACAATACCTTCGACTCCAGCTTTGAACATTTCTGATTCGACACAAAACACAAACAGAGCAAATGTTATTAATAACATAAAATTAATTTGATCAATAAATATTATAGGACATCCTTACACTAATTGACTGAGCCCCACGGTAAGCTCAAGAAGGTTTGTGTGGGTGGGTACTCAGCCAAAGATGAATACTTAAAATACGAAGAAGCACATTCAGGAATATTAGGAACAAATATCTGTGCTCTTCTCCTTAGGATTTGAACCCTGGTCCATTGGATTCATCAGATGGACCCGGGTATGTCCTTAAACTACGGCCAACAATGAGAGGGCACAACGAAGTACCATCACGCTTGAGCCTGGGGAAGCCCAACTGGGGAAGTACTTCCTTCTTACAGAACACCATAGCCATAATAGCACTGCTACCTTTCAGGTATGTAGTGTTGTGTTCCTGACGGTGAGTAAGGTTCCCAGAGCCCTAATCCCCCTTAAAGACCGGCAACGCGCTTGTGACCCCTGGTGTTGCGGGTGCCCATGGGCGACGGTAATTGCGTACCATCACGCTCTGGGAAGTAGCTACATATTTGCGGCGCTTGTCGTCGAAACTTTGGGGCGTGGGGTCCAAGCGCGCGCCAACTGTATAAAAATCTGTCGGCGCGCCTAATAGAGGCCTCGGGTGACCAGAGGGCTGGCTACTATTTTGCACAGCGGATAGCCATCGCTATGCAGCGTGGGAATATAGCCAGCCTTCTTACCTTGCACGTTGTTAGCGATTTGAGCCAAGTTTTTTTAATGTGGGTAAGACCGTCATACTATATTTTTAAGGGAAGTCCGTCATATGACACTAAATACCTTTGAGATAATGTAGGAACTTAGTTGGTAGACGGTTTTTACTGATAGACGGTCTTATCCACATTGACCTTATCCATCTCTAATTTTGTTTAAGTAGGTCAAGTTGTTAGGGTTTTTATTTTCTTTATTATGTTTTTATAGGACAAGGGCGAGGGAATGATGATGATGTTTTTATACATACATACATTTCAGCCGTATGGAGTCCACATAGACCTCCCACAAATATGACTTGTATCATCTTGGGGGTAGTTGCCATAGTCGCCACGCTTGGCAATCGGGTTGGCAACCGCAGTAGTTGTAGATTGGGTTTCGACGGACGCTGCTGCCCGTCCGTAGGATTTTTCCCTTTGTCGCCTCTTTCGACACCCGCGGGAGAAAATGGGGTGGTGCTATTCTAGTCAGCCGGCATCACACGGCACGGATGATTTTATACTTATTTGTAATTATTCAGTCGATAGTAATAAGTAAATTGGTAACACCAGTAAGGGTCAAGTGCTGGTAACAAGGCTAGACAATCGCGCGACTGCTAACTTGTAGTAACTGCACTAGTCCCGGGCTCAGATTAACATCCAGTGTAACTTGGACCAGCCATAAGATGGCCGTGCTGGTAATAAATAAAGTAATTTAATGAAAATATATACACCCAGAGCGCTGGACGAAACTAGCTGGGTCCCACAGGACGGGTCTCGGGGTAGAGGAAGACCAAAAGGAAGATGTCGGGACGACCTTGATACATTTTTTAAAGAGTGGCGAGAGAGTGCATTGGATAGGACCAAATGGAGAGAAAGAGGGGAGGCATTTGCCCAGCAGTGGGATACTCTTATAGGCTAATAATATAATATATATAGAACCTTGGCCAGACACCAATGCTTATTGTAAGAAATCTCGATATTTTAGTGTTGTATTAAAGCTGCGCCGAAGAAATGACAGCAGAATTTTGTTTGTTAGATACCCTTTTTTGTGTAGTTTATTCTTAATATTAGTTTTTGTCCATCATAAGTTACATATTTAAGAATTAAGTAATAAATCATACGATACGATTCAGAAACACGATTACTTACTTGAATTTTGCGATATAAAAATTACATTCTAAGTGACCTTTAAAAAGATAGGCTTCAGTTAATACGTTGTAAATACTCAACAGGAGGTCATAAGTTTTTGAATAATAACTAAATTACTTATTTTCTATAACGTATTTATATTACATTTGTAAAAAAATATTATTATTTTAATAATACGAACGAAAATTCCTAAATGCGCTAGCGGTTCTCCGTCCTTACCTGAGCCGCCATGGTTAGATCGAGTAGCGCGAAAAGCTCTGCGCCCCCTTAACATTTTTTCTGATGACATATTATCAATTAATTGAAACTGACAAGGTATTGGTCATTGTGTCGTTAGGGAATTTGCAATATGTCACTTCGTTGTAGATCCGATTTTTTGGTGCTTTTTATTTTCTTACTTAATACGTACCTACTTTTAAGTATTATTAAGGTGATCTCTTGTTCTTATCTTGTGTCTATGCTGGGAGTATCGCTCTACGCGATCAGAAATCATGTAATTCGCAGCAGAACCAAAGTCTATCGACTTTGGTTCTGCTGCGAAACCTCCCGGAACCAATAGCCGATGGGGCGTGTAGGTTCCCGAGTGGCGACCTCGAACCGAAAGGCGCAGCGTCGGCAGACCCCCACAAGGTGGACGAACAAGGTAAAGATCGCGGGAATCCATTGGATGTAGGTGGCGCAAAACAGGTCACTTTGGACGAGGCCTATGTCCAGCAGTGGACTTAGTTCACATTTATCGTTGGGCAGTGTTGTACAGCAGCTATCGTAACCCACAAAAATGGTCGCCGGAAGAACAGCGCTGAATCTCGGGTCAGCATTTATGCTGAGGCTGATCCATTTCGTGGTAAACTTTTTAATTTACACTTTTTTTAATATTATAATTGTTTTTAAGTTACATTTTTGTAATGTTTTGTAATTAATGTAGTTTATCACGAATAAAAATTTTAATTTTAATTTTGACTTCCTTCGGCGGATATGATGATGATGTATTGAGAAAAACACGCTAGCGTCAGGAATAGTAGCGAGACTACGCCGGACTTGCTCAATTTAAACTTCGCTAACTGCCCTCGAAAGTTGACGGAAAAACGGCTTTATGAGCAAAACAATGTTGGAGAGAATACCGCCTCGGCCAGAAGTATTTTTTTATACCACAGGTAGCAAACAAGCATGCGGCCCGCTTGATGGTAGGCGGTCACCGCAGCCTAAGGACAGGAGGCATCATTCACGCGTTGCCGTATCCGTAAAAATCTCTTTACACCCTTTTTGAAGAACGCAGGAAGCTCATTCCACAACCTTAGCGTACGCGGGAGGAAATTCCTCTGAAACCGTTGGGTACGCGACCATTTTGGTTTTAAAGTATGTGGGTAAACTCCCTGACGGTGCCGAGCGGTGCGATGATAAAAAGTAGCCAAAAGTAGTGGGCATCATATCAAACAATTCCTCAGAACAAAGCCACAAGCGGTAGAACACACATAAGGAGGCGAAGTCTCTCCTAAGAGTTAAGGGTTAATCGTCAACAATCCTCACAGCGCGTTTTGGACCGAATCAAAAATTGAGCACCCATGCTGTTTATATGTACACTAATTATTTGTTTTTATTTCATGGCAAAGGGGGCAAACGAGCAGACGGATTGCCTGATGGTAAGCAATTACCATCGCCCGCAACACCAGGGGGTCCGGCCTTTAAGGTTGGAGCTCTAGGAACCTTACTCACCAGGAACATAACACCACATACCTGAAAGGTAGCAGTGCTATTATGGCTGTGGTCTTCTGTAAGGAGGAGGTACTTCCCCAGTTGGGCTTCTCCAGACTCAAGCGTGATGGTACTTCGCTGTGCCCTACCTCTCATTGTTGGACGTAGTTTAAGGACCATACCCGGGTCCAAAACTCTATATTTTAGTGTAGTATTTACATTTCTGATGACATATTATCAATTAATTTAAACTGATTAGGTATTGGTTGCGGTGACTGGTGATTGCATAGAAAACTTGCAATAAATCACTTTGTAGATCCGAACTTTTGGTGCCTTTCGTTTTCTTATTTAATACGTGAGAAAATCAACTATTTCTTGTTGTTATTCTGTCCGATTAGCCAGGGGACAACTGAAGCATAGTTTGTTACAAGGAATGTGGCACCGGGTCCCACTATCACGCTTGGTAGGTGACCCATTATGGAAGGGACATATAGCTTCTGCAAATATCTATGTTTTGTGTATTTAGATGCAATTAAACTGTTTGAAGAGTGACCCAAGGGCACGTAACCATGGCAACAAGGGACAAATAATTGGGCAATTGACTAAGCCACAAATTTTAAGTATTATTAACTGATGTTCTCTTGTTGTTTAGGTACAGTCAGCAGCAAAAGTGGCTAAACGTTTGAAGTGTTCAAAATGACCTACACGCGGTCTTATTCTCTTGACACTAGAGATGTGTTGACCTCATTTTGAACACCTCAAGCGCTTAGCCACTTCTGCTGCTGACTGTACATATAATCAAATTTGGAATATCAGAAAATTGTTTAACTGCGTTTAGAAACTGGACGTTGTTATGCAGGCATAGAGCTGTCTCCTTCACATACCGTCAGTGTTATAATCGCGTCAAATCAACGTATTAAACTCAATAATTTGTATTAATATTTAACTTATCAATCAATAACTGGCCGCATAATAAAAAACATTCCACAGTTTTGATGTGCAAGGCAGAAGTTTCTAGAGAAACGCACAGTAGAGGATTTACTACTATCCAGGTGGTGGGTGGAAATGATGCCGCGTAGAACGATTCCCTTTAAATAAATAAATAATATTTTTTTCGGAACAATCTGATACAAATCAACGGAGTCCTACGGTAAGCTCAGTAAGGCTCGTGTTGTAGGTACTAGACGACGATATATATAATAGATAAATACATATAAATACTTAAATACATAGAAAACACCCATGACTCAGCAACAAATATCTGTGCTCATCACACAAATAAATGCCCTGATTGGGATTGGAACCCAGGATCATCGGCTTCATAGGCAGAGTCACTACTCACTAGGCCAGACCGGTCGTCAAAATTTATTTGCCATAATTTATTTTGCCCGAATCTAAATACGCATACCAAGTTTCGTTTAATTTAATTACGCCGAATGTTGCCGATTTTTTATTTAGCCTGAATTCTTTAGGTCGAGTGTCTGAACGTGGGTTAGGTTAGGTTAGAACTGCGACCACAACAGAAACGCACTCCTGGAAAAAAAATCGTAATAACACCATTCGGTATTTCCAAATTATGCGTACCAACCGCCATAATTCAGCTTAGTTTAGTTCTGCGTAATACAATTAGGCGAAGAATTATGCGAGATCAGTTTTGGCTTATATACAATTATGTCAACTGGTTATGCGGTTCATCATGACCATGATGACCATTCTTCATCATGACCGACAGGAGACGGATATTCAGTGATGTCTCTGTGATCAACAAGGTAAAGACCGGTAGTGATCACCGAATCGTAAGAGCGTCACTGAATATCGATGTTAGACTTGAAAGGTCCAGCCTGATGAAGTCTACGCTCCGACCTACTCGAGCCCATATTCAAAACCCCGAGAGCTTTCAACTTGAGCTCTGTAATCGCTTTGCCTGCCTAGAGAACTTAGCTTCAGTGGACGAGATCAACAACGGGCTAGTGGAAACTGTCCACACAGTAGGGTCTAAGTTTTTTTAGACCCCGCCGTAAGGATAGACCTCAGAAACTAACCGAGCGAACCTTAAACCTCATGGCTGAACGACGCTCTCTACAGCTGCAGTCTCCCGATGACGCGGAGTCATTTAGGCAGCTCAATAGACGTATATCTAAGTCCTTGCGACATGATCTGCGTCTCTTTAATACTAACCGTATTAAAGAGACTATTGAGCGAAACCAAGGCTCCAAAGTGTTCGTAAAGGATAAGTCTATTGGGCAAAGCCAGCTGACAAAGCTGAAACGGGAAGATGGCAGCATAGCGTCGACCAAAGCAGAGGTTTTAGGCGAGATTGAGAGGTCCTATGGACAGTTATACACTTCGGTTGCAAAGC
Source organism: Grapholita molesta (assembly GCA_022674325.2). NCBI lineage: Eukaryota > Metazoa > Arthropoda > Insecta > Lepidoptera > Tortricidae > Grapholita > Grapholita molesta. The sequence goes on along the minus strand of CP053141.2, from coordinate 231,910 downwards.
CCGTTGACAGCTTGGTAGGAGATCCAAGAGCCAAGCTGTCCCGACATTATACCGAAGATATCCCGGACATCAGTCTGTACGAGATTAGGATGGCCCTAAAACAGCTTAAGAACAACAAAGCGCCGGGCGAAGACGGAATCACTTCAGAGCTTCTGAGAGCGGGTGGAATACCGGTACTTAAAATCCTCCAGAAGCTCTTTAGCTCCGTTTTGTCCGAGGGCAAAACGCCTGAAACATGGAACAGAGGCGAGGTGGTGCTATGAATAGCCTATTGAAGAACTACAGACCCATCACGCTTCTGAGCCATGTCTATAAGCTGTTTTCAAGGGTTATCACGAATCGTCTCGAACACAGACTCGATGACTTCCAGCCTCCCGAACAAGCCGGTTTCCGAAAAGGCTATAGTACCATAGACCACATCCATACGCTGCGGCAAGTTATACAGAAGACCGAAGAGTATAACTTGCCATTATGCCTAGCGTTTGTGAACTATGAGAAAGCCTTCGATTCGGTGGAAACATGGGCGGTGCTTGAGTCTCTTCAGCGATGCCATATTGACTATCGGTACATCGAAGTGTTGAAGTGTTTGTATAGTAACGCCACCATGTCAGTCCGAGTACAGGAGCAGAGCACGAAGGCGATTCCATTGCGAAGAGGCGTAAGGCAGGGAGACGTGATCTCTACAAAACTGTTTACTGCCGTAATGGAAGACGCCTTCAAGCTCCTGGAATGGCAAGGGCGTGGCATCAACATCAACGGCGAATACATCACTCACCTTCGATTTGCCGACGATATCGTAGTCATGGCAAAGTCGATGGAGGAACTCAGCATGATGCTCGATGACCTCAACCGAGTTTCACAACGGGTGGGCTTGAAAATGAACATGGACAAGACGAAAATAATGTCAAATGCCAATGTTGTGCCCACCCCAGTCTTTGTTGGGAACTCGGTACTCGAAGTTGTTGACTCGTATATCTACCTAGGACAAGTAGTCCAATTAGGTAGGTCCAACTTCGAGAAAGAGGTAAACCGCCGAATCCAACTCGGTTGGGCAGCGTTCGGGAAACTACGTAATGTCTTTTCGTCCGACATACCTCAGTGCCTCAAGACGAAAGTCTTTAACCAATGTGTGTTACCAGTGATGACTTACGGCTCCGAAACGTGGTCTTTCACTATCGGCCTCATCTCAAGGCTCAAAGTCGCTCAACGAGCTATGGTACGGTATGGTATGGTACTCAGAAATGAGGAGATCCGTAGGCGAACTAAAGTCACCGACATAGCCCACCGGGTTAGCAAGCTGAAGTGGCAATGGGCAGGCCACATTGCACGCAGAGAAGATGGCAGATGGGGTCGAAAAGTGCTCGAGTGGAGACCACGGAATAGCAAGCGCAGCGTAGGACGTCCACCCACAAGATGGGCAGACGACCTTATTAAAGTCGCCGGAAGACGCTGGATGCAGGTTGCTTCCAACCGGTACTTGTGGAGATCCAAGGGGGAGGCCTATGTTCAGCAGTGGACGTCTTATGGCTGAGATGATGATGATGTTATGCGGTTTGAAATTATGACAAAACAAATTATGCGTAAACAAGGGTAACCTGAAAAAAGTTAAGCGCATACGAGTAGACGACCGGTCTGGCCTAGTGGGTAGTGACCCTGCCTATGAAGCCGATGGTCCTGGGTTCGAATTCTAGTAAGAGCAATTGTTTTGTCATGGGTGTTTTCTATGTATTTAAATATTTATATGTATCTATTTATTATATATATCGTCGTCTAGTACCTACAACAAGCCTGACTGAGCGTACGACTAGGTCGATTCGTGTAAGATTGTCCCGAAATATTTATTTATTCGCAAATGTAATATGCAATTGCTTAAACTTTTAACTAATTAGTCTTCTGGCTCCAACAAACTCGTGACAACTGAATCTCACCAAGTTGACAGCAAGTCACAAAGCCTGGCCAATTAAAACCAATAATCAGATAGAGCTGAGCTGTATTGAAGACTTAACTTACTTTCAACTCGGTAACGCCGTTTGTAGTTTGCTTTGCAGTATTGTTTGCGAGATTAGTTCGTACGACTAAATAAACAAATAGATCGGGATACGTAATCCAACTGAGGTTTCGTTCACATGGAGACATCCGATTTTATGCGGGATCTGTTTTTTGAAGGATCCGATTTACTCGCAATAGTATTTCAATGCATGCATTCACACAAGTGTACTGTTACAGAATCCGACAAGAAAACGGATCCTGCATAATGCGTCGGCCGATTTTGCGATTACAATTTTTTTTTTTATGACATAGGCGGCAAACGAGCAGACGGATTGCCTGATGGTAAGCAATTACCGTCGCCCATGGGCACCCGCAACACCAGGGGAGTCACAAGCGCGTTGCCGGCCTTTAAGGGGGGTTGGAGCTCTGGGAACCTTACTCACCATCAGGAACACAACACTACATACCTGAAGGTAGCAGTGCTATTATGGCTGTGGTCAGAAGACCACAGCCATAATAGCACTGCTACCTTTCAGAAGCTCCTTACAGAAGTAAGGAGGAGGTACTTCCCCAGTTGGGCTGCCCCAGATTCAAGCGTGATGGTCATCGCTGTGCCCTACCTCTCATTGTTGGACGTAGTTTAAGGACATACCCGGGTCCAAATCTGTCCGGTGGTCCGCTAAAATGCCGTGTTCGGTTTAGTGGCAACAGTATTCCAATACTTGCATTCACACGAGCTCGGGTCAAGAATTCTGCAAAAATCTAGATCAGGACCGGATAATCTTATAAAACTGGGCGGCCATGTGAACACACTGTCCGGATTTACAGGATCCGATAATTAGTACATCTGACAAAACTTGATGCCGTGTGAACGGGCTCTTAGAGCTCGTTCCTATTATGTCGGATGTCGCGACGATTTTTAATCGGGTGTCGTAGCGGCAGAACATTTTATATGAAGTTGAATACTAACGACAACGATTCTGCGTCGGATCCGACATGAAATATCTATTTTGTCAGCTCCGTCCGGCAAAAAGTCGCGTCGGCAGCGCTGTTTGTATGATGTCGGATGTCGGGCCGAGACCTGTGCTTTTTTATGACAAAGGTGGCAAACTAGACCACACAATGACCCCCCGGTCACTGATTCATGTTGATCTGCAGGTAGAGACTTTATTTGTTAATGCACCTGTCTCTCCGTCTGTCTGTCCGTCCGTTTGTCTGTCTGTCCGTCCGTCCGTCTATCCGTCCGTAATGTTGTCATATACTGTGTGTAAGTCTAATACGGGCGAAGAATTAAACCAGATATAGGATTTACCAGTATAATTATTAACCAAAACGTTTTTCTTTAATTATACCTATTAAACATATGTAATTAATATTTCTAAAATTTCTGAGCAGTAATGTACTGCGAACATTACGCGATATGAGCTTTTGAAACTAACTGTCAACGAGTGTAACACGTTCACTGCGGGACAAATCTTAAAGAACTTTCAACTGGTGCGGTTGAGATCGAATCAGCCCAAACCTAAGCTCTGTTTCAGTGCGGGTGAGGCCTAATCGACCTCGAATTTCAGTAGGTAATTAAATTCTTCATTACTTTGCCTGTACTCGGAATAGGTGTTTTTTGTTATGTGCTATACATTCGTCGCTAAATGCTTAAAATACCCTTAGCTTCGCCTTTGGTTCTGACCTTTGGTTAAAGAAAAAATACCTAAAGAATCTTTAAGGTCTTTTAGGCCTCAAAACGCACTAAATTTTATCTAAGTCTAGTGAAGGGAATGGCAGTTATCGCTAAACTATCGATGATCATCATCTCATCGACCATCTTCGATACAATATTTCAGACGCCATTTTAAGTTAATCTAATGCATTTATGCTATACAGGGTGTAACAAAAATAATGGGGATCCGTTTAAGGGCATACAATTTTTTTTCTATGGGGCAGGTCGTCCGAGTCGGCCAACCCTCCATGCAAAGTCCAAAAATTTTTCGCGTCAAAAATTTTTTTTCTACTTTTTTCTGATCAGAACACGATACCGAATATGCCCTTAAACGGATCCCCACCATTTTTGTTCATCATCATCATCATCATGTCAGCCGAAAGACGTCCACTGCTGGACATAGGCCTCCCCCAGAACGACCCAAGAAGACCGATCCTGCGTCTTCCACATCCAGCGGTATCCCGCGACTCTAACTAAGTCGTCGGTCCACTTTGTGGGAGGCCTACCTACGCTGCGTCTTCCAGTTCGTGGTCGCCACTCCAGAACCTTTCCGCCCCACCGGTCATCGGTTCTGCGTGCAATGTGCCCTGCCCACTGCCACTTAAGTTTGGCGATTCGGAGGGCTATATCGGTAACTTTGGTTCCACTGCGGATGCAATCATTCCTGATTCGATCACGCAGAGACACTCCAACATAGCCCTCTCCATTGCTCTTTGGGTGACTTTGAGCCTTCTTATGAGGCCCATAGTAAGCGACCACGTTTCAGCACCATAAGTCATCACTGGCAACACACACTGGTCGAAGACCTTCGTTTTGAGACACTGCGGGATATTGGAAGAAAAGATGTGTTGTAGCTTCCCGAACGCTGCCTAGCCGAGTCGGATTCGACGATTGACCTTTTTCTCGAAGTTGGATCTTCCTAGCTGGATAGTTTGTCCTAGGTAAATATACTCATCTACAACTTCGAGTGTAACGTCTCTGATTACAATGGGAGTTGGTACGACATGGGCATTCGACATGATTTTTGTCTTGTCCATGTTCATCCTTAGACCAACTCGCTCAGAGGCATTACTGAGGTCATCTAGCATTGTGCTCAAATCCTCCATGGTCTCAGATAAGACTACGATGTCGTCAGCAAATCGAAGCTGAGTGATGTACTCGCCGTTAATGTTGATGCCTTTCCTCCTCCAGTCCAAAGTCTTGAAAACGTCCTCCAGTGCAGCAGTAAACAGCTTTGGAGAGATAACGTCTCCTTGTCTGACCCCACGCTGCAGTGGAATAGGTTACGAGCTCTGGTTCTGAACTCGGACTGACATGGTGGCGTTCTCGTACAAACACTTCAGCACTTCGATATAGCGGTAGTCCACTTGGCACCGTTGGAGGGATTGTAGCACAGCCCAAGTTTCGATCGAATCAAAGGCTTTCTCGTAGTCCACAAACGCCAAACAGAGGGGCAAGTTATACTCCTCAGTCTTCTGTATAACTTGTAGCGTATGTATGTGGTCTACGGTACTAAAGCCTCTTCGGAAACCGGCTTGTTCGGGAGGCTGGAAGTCATCTAACTTGCGTGCGAGACGATTCGTAATGACTCTTGAAAACAGCTTGTAGACATGGCTCAAAAGTAAGATGGGTCGATAGTTTTTCAATAAAGCGTTGTCGCCTTTTTTGAAAAACAACACCACCACACTTCTGTTCCATGCCTTTGGCGTTCTCCCTTCCATTAGGACAGAATTGAACAGCTTCTGAAGGGCCATTAAGGCCGGTGTACCACCCGCCTTCAGAAGTTCGGCTCTTATTCCGTCCTCACCTGGCGCCTTGTTGTTTTTTAGCTGTTTAAGAGCCATTCTAATCTCGTACAAGCAGATGTCCGGGATATGTTCAGTATAGTGCCGGGTTAGTCTGGCTCTAGGGTCTTCCGCCAGATCAACTACGAGTCTGCTGGTTGATGTGTAAAGCTGTCCGTAAAAGCGCTCTATTTCACTCAGAAGCTCCGGTCTGGATGAAACGATCCTACCATCATCAGTTTACAACCTGGCGAGTTGGCTTTGCCCAATAGACAGGTCCTTCGCGAAAACCTTAAAGCCCTTGTTCGGCTCAATGGCCTCTTTAACCCGATCAGTATTAAGTTGGCGCATATCACGGGTGAGGGACTTAGAGATCTGTCTATTGAGCTGCCGGTATAATGTCGCATCAACTGAAGATTGTAGGATCATCTCGCTCCTTTCCTTAATGAGTTTCCGAGTAGAGCTAGAGAGCCTTTTAGTTCTACTGCTCCGTTGGGCCTTAAAGAACTTAGACCCGGAGCTGAGGACAGCTTCTACAAACCCGTCGTTGAGTTCGTCCACCTCGCTTCCTAGACAATCGAAACGGTTCCGGAGCTCTAACTGAAAGCTCTCGGGGTTTTGGATTTAGATTGGTGCTGGCCGGAGTGTAGACTTCATCAGTCGAGAACGTTCTAACTTAACACTTATATTCAATGTGCCTCTAACCAGACGGTGATCACTACCGGTCTTAACCCGTATTGATCACAGAGACATCATTGAATATATGTTTCTTCGTCGACATGATGAAGTCTATCTCGTTTTTGTTGCACCATCGGGACTCATCCAGGTCCATTTTCTGTGCTCACGTTTCTTGAAGAAAGAGTTCATCATATAGAGTCCCTCTTTCTCCAAGAAACCAGCCAGTAGTTGGCCCCGGTGGTTCCGACGTCCGTATCCAAATTGCCCCACTCTCAGCTCAGCACCGTCTCTCTTGCCAAGATTCGCGTTGAAATCCCCCATAACAACGGTGAAGTAGGTTTTGGAGCTATGCATGGCCTTTGAAATGTCCTCATACATAGCCTCCACCTCGTCGTCGGAATGTAACGTCAAATTATTTACGTAAAAAACGCGTGATTCAATATCGATAACTATGGCCGCACTACCGTGAAGCGGTCAACTCCCGCACCGCCCGCGTCCCGCTCAGTGCGGCCTTGAGGTCACTTTCTTGAGACATTAATAAACCTCAACCCGCACTGAGTGAAAATAAAATATATCTAGTGCGGTTGAGGCTTATTAAGACCTCAAACGTTTTTTTTTGTACCAACGAGTCCGGCTTTGGAAAACATAAAGAAATGTATATTTGACTCTGTCGTACGCCTTGTAGTTAAACGGCAGCAGTTCCCGCACGAGAGAGATAATACGAACTTTTAGCCCCGCACCAGCGTAAAGTCGAGATTGAGGCCGATTTGACTCAACCCGCAGTGAACGTGTTAACTCGAGTGTGTTGCGTTGCGGGCTGAATTTTTTTATATTGATAAAATTTTAATTGTACTTCTAAGCAAAAGTTATCTAAATATATTTCTTATATACTATTTTACCCTCCGTTAAGAGATTCGCCCGTATAAGAATTACTCACTCACTGTATTTTATAGTTATTTAATGTCTTCCTAAGTACAGGTTCTACATCAAGCTGCTAGCCTAATATGGTCGGTTTTTTATCACTTGTCACAATATCTGTCACCGTCTAACAAGTATGTGAGTGCGAAAGTGATGGATAGCGCGATAGACGATAAAATGTCAACCATGGTAGACGTTCTGGTTACAACTCCCAATACACTTCAAAGTAATCGACAATTCTTGTAACGCTGATGCCAACAGACTTGGAGATTACACTACAGATAATATTTAATGGAAAGATGCGATCTCGGGGGAGACACGGGGGTGGGGGGGGGACATTGATTCATGTCACTCTGTAGATAAAGACTTTGTTAATGTAGCAGTTTAGTGGCAGTGGGTGGCACATTGTTCGTAGAACCGATGGGTGTTGGGGCGTTAAGGTTCTCGAGATGCGACCACAGACCCGACACAAGGTGGACCGATAGCATGGTAAGGATCGCGGGAAACTAGAAGCGAATGGCCCATTTTTGGATTTCCATTGCTGGACATAGACCTCCCACAAAGCGACAAACAGTGCCCTAACAGTTATTTCCACGTGCAATGTGCCTCGCCTATTGCTACAATGCAATACAAATATTCTTTATTGCACACCTCAAAAATGGAAATAAAACATACAGGAGTAGAATAAAAATAGCGGCAGACAACAGGCGGTCTTATCGCTAGAGAGCGATCTCTTCCAATCTTTGAGTAACTTAGTTGCTACCTAAGTGTAGCCATCCGGAGGGCTATATCGGTTTGGTTCTGCTGCGAATAACATCATATCTGATGTGATCACGCAGAGAAACTCCCAGCATAGCCCTCTCCATTGCCTTTTGGGTGACTTTGAGTTTTATGAGGCCCATAGTAAGCGACCACGATTCAGTACCATAAGTCATCACTGGCAACACACACAGGTCAAAGACTGGTCTTGAAACACTGCGAAATATTGTCAGAAAAGATGTGTCGTAGAATATACGGAACCGCTATAGGATCACTTTGTTGTGCGTCTGTCTGTTTGTCAAGACCCTTTTTTAATACTCAGGGACTTTTGGACCCGGGTATGTCCTTAAACTCAAACTCAAACTCAAACGTTTATTCAGTAAGTAGGCCACAAGGGCACTTTTACACGTCGAGTATACAAAAGTAAAAGAGAAAAGTAAAAACTACACCGGTTCTAACCCTACACCTCTGACCCGAGAAGTATTTTGACTTTTATGACCGGCAAGAAACTCGGCGGGACTTATTTTTTCAAAACAGTATTACAAAAGATATCTTATACAAATTACATAAAAATGCGTTATTCATTAAGAAAACATATCCAACAATTACAAAAAAAATTCTGTCAAAGGAAAAATAAAAATAATTATTAATTACTTAAAAGTCCAAATCTGACTGCTAAGAACGAAGTTAACAAAACGTTCCATATGCTTTCTTATCTGAATTGTGGCCTTTATTCTAATTTAGAAATTACAAAATTAGTAATCAAAATTTTCAAAAATATTATATGTATAGTTATTTTGTTTTCAAAATATACACAAAAATAGAAATACATGCTTATTACAAATAAACCTCAGAGATGTATAAGGTCTCCAGGTGTCATGATTTCAATATACTAACACTTTTTGTTTTTTAAAGATAAACAAGCACCGAATGAAGTGTATCACGTAAATAAACAAGAAGAAAACTACCTAAAACATAGCCCCAAATAGCCAAAACAGACCGGTCTCCACAAACAGCACCCGTTCACGAGTATGACGCGTATCTCAGCCATCGCCTCCCTCAACCTTTCTTCGGGAAAGTGGCGACCCGATCAACGACGCCACCATAAGCAAAGACTTTTAAGTGAGCATGACATGTTCAGGCTGGCAGGCTCTATCAATTAACAAATTTAGTCACATGTACATCCTGGTGAGAAGCCACATTCTGTGCTTGTCCATTACATACTTAAATAACACTTTAGTTATGAAAGGCATATAGAGAAATGTCTCTATGCGTCAGAAGCTATAAATATTTATTTATGCAAATAAATATTCATGAATAATAATATAAATACAATAATTAGGGATGTATAATGTCCCTAAGTGTCTAAAGAGTAAAATAAAACATTATAACAAAGAAGAGAACAACATGTCTCGTGTCAAACAAACTGGACACTAGTAGGTAAAGACCATATAGTAATGGAATAATCTGTATTACAGTATCAAGCTACAGGCTTAAAGGCATCCTTATCCTCAATGAAATCTCTCAGAGTATAGTATTCCTTACTTAACAAATAGTGTTTGACGTATGACTTGAATTTATTTTGTGGCAAATTAACTACATCAGCAGGAACTTTATTATAAAAGCGTGTACAGTTTCCAGCGAAAGATGAACGAACCTTGGCGAGGCGGTGGCCGGGCACAGCAATTTGATTTTTATTTCTAGTGTTAAAGCTATGGATATCACGGTTAAGTTTGAATTCTTGGATGTTATTCCGCACATACATAATGTTTTCTAGTATGTATTGAGACGCTACAGTGAGAATATTTGCTTGCTTAAATTTTTCTCTTACGGATGCTCGACCGCGCATTTTATAAATGCCGCGGACAGCTCGCTTCTGTAGCACAAATATGGTCTCAATATCAGCCGCTTTACCCCATAACAGAATTCCATACGACATAACACTGTGAAAGTAACTGAAGTATACCAGCCTGGCAGTCTCAATGTTCGTTAAATGGCTGATCCGCCTCACTGCATAGGCTGCTGAACTAAGTTTCCCTGCTAGGGTGGCTATATGTGGATGCCATTGCAATTTCGCGTCCAGAGTGACTCCCAGGAAAACAGTTTGATTTTCAAATTCCATTGTATCACCGTTTATTGCAATCTTGCTGTTGTTAATCTGCTTGACGTTGGGAAGAGTAAATTTGATGCATTTCGTTTTCTTGGCGTTCAAAAGAAGGTTATTTGCCGTAAACCAGTTCTCTACTGTGGAGATAGCATTGTTAATGCTCTCGAAGTTACTTTCCCTTCTGTCCACTTCAAAAATCAGCGATGTGTCGTCTGCAAACAGCACTATGTCATGTTTATCTTTCACAAGTTTCGGTAGGTCATTAATGTATACCAAAAACAGAAACGGGCCAAGAATAGAGCCCTGAGGTACGCCAAGTGCTATAGCGGACCCGGAAGATTGAGCTCCATTAATAATCACTCGTTGTGTTCTGTTCGAAAGATAAGACGAAACGAGATCAAGGGCCCTGGTTTTTATCCCATAATGGCACAGTTTTCTCTTTAAATTTTCATGATCGACGCAGTCAAACGCCTTCGAAAGATCGCAGAATATTCCAACAGCGTCTTGTTTTTTTTCCCATGCGGCAAATATATGATTGAGAAGGACAGCACCTGCATCAGTGGTCGAGCGACCTTTAGTAAAACCAAATTGATTTCTATCGAGCAATTTGTTTCGGTCGAAATGTGTCAAGAGTTGATTTAGAATTAGCTTCTCGAAAACTTTGCTCAAAGCCGGCAGTATTGAAATTGGCCTGAAATTGGTTGGTTCTAATCTCGATCCTGATTTAAACAGGGGAATAACTTTGCTGTGCTTCATTATATCCGGAAATACTCCTGATTCAATACATCTGTTGAAAATATCAGCTAAGTGTGGTGCAATCGATTCAACAATGGAGTGTAGTACTTTGATAGATAAGCCCCAAAGATCTTCAGTTTTTTTTTAAATTTAGTGATCTAAAAGTTTTAATAACTATATTTGGAGAGATATAAGAAAATGTGAAAAGTTCTGTACACTCCACTACATTCGTTTTCAATATTACCTCAGCGACGTCAGGCGATGATTGAAGAGACTTTGTTGTTTCTACCGGTATATTAGAGAAAAACTGCTCAAAATGATCCGCTACTTCCTGGTCAGAACTTACCAAAGTATTATCAATACGAAGGTTATAGTGTGGATCTCTGATCTTACGTTTCCCAGTTTCGTCATTGATTACTTGCCATACTGTTTTAACTTTGTCCTTGGAATTCTGGATTTTTTTGGACAAATAATCAGCTTTAGCAGCGGCACACAACATCTTGAAAGATTTGGAGAAGTTCTTGACATATTCCAGAAATTCCGGATTTTTATTAATACTTCTCAAATCATATAGATCATAGAGCTGGCGTCTTTTTTCATGGATATCTGGCGTAGCCCAGTCGCTAAATTTAGTCTTGAGCTTGCCCTTCACCTTCCTCTGAATAAAACAGGCATCAAATTCCCTTTTAATACAGTTAAACAACTCGACACTCATACGGTTAGGGTTTTCCTGGGTAAATGGAAGACAACATAATCGTTTCTTCATATTGCGACTGAATAAATCTAATCTCTTTTCTGAAATTGGTCTGCACATGGTGTTTTGTGGAATAACCTCAGTTTTTCCTCTAAAAGAGGCTTTTTGTCCACAGTGGTCAGAGCTCAAATTGTTTATTATGGATTTACTAGTCGCGTCCTTGTTACTGAAAATGTTATCTATACATGTAGCACTGGTCGCTGTAATACGAGTAGGCTCACAAAATAAATTTACTAGATTATAGCATTTAAATGTACTAAGTAACCTCACAGACATGGATGATGATTCAAGTAAGTTAATATTAAAATCACCACACACAATTACACATTTATTACAACTAAACACACTAGTAAGAACTTCGTCAATCACTGATTCGAATAAGTTAAAGTTTGCCAATGGAGGCCTGTACACGCATATAATTATAAACAGTTCTAGCTCTACACAAGAAAGTTCAATATGGCGTTCCACAGACAAGTCAACAATGTCTCTACGCTCTTTACTTTTTATATTATTGTTGACCATGATTAATGACCCGCCGCGAATGGAGGATTTTCTAAAAAATGAACTTACTATACTATGATTGTTGAAATTAAACATAAATTCATGACCTTTAAGCCAGTGCTCCGTTATACAAAGGACGTCAATGTTCGAGTGTTGTATGAACAAATCAATTTCGAGTTGTTTACTGGTAAACCCTTGAATATTTTGGTGAACTAAGTACAAATCATCGGTTTTATTACTCATACTTGCATCGCAGTTATGTATGGGAACAGAGCCGGTCGGTGCACACGTTGTCGTAGGAGTTAGTTTAAATGGACATCACCAGACGGCTCCCTCCCTAAATCCGCCGTGTCAGAGACGACGGGTCCCACAATATTACATGCTAACAGGTTAGCACAGTCAATAAGACATCTTTTCCGAACGTAAGTTCTACTACAGGGCATCCAAGAATATTTAATATATTTATTCGTATCATAATTATTTACATCACGAGACGGCACCCTGTCTAAATCCGTCGAGTCAGACACGACGGGGCCTTCAATATTAAATGCTAACAAGTTAGCACAATCAATAATACATCTTCTCGGAAGATAAGTTCTATTATAGGGCATAATAAAATTTGTAATAAATTTATTCGTATCAAAATACGAAATCGTACTACTGTACAAAGCAAGATTATAAAATATGGAGTTGTAAGAATAAACCCTCTCATTTACTTTACTAGACATTCTATAAGGCAAGGCGCAGATAATTATTTTTACACAATTTCGCCGGTCAATACGTGACAGGGTTTCGGCTAAACGCAAGATGCCTCGTTTGGTGCAATCTACACTATTACCTACAAACACTACAAGCGTGGAATCGCGCTCAAACTCGCCGACAGAGATACAGTCGGTCAGACGATCGACGGACGCGCCCGGGTGACAGTTGTTGAGGACGCCCTGCGACAGGCGCTCCGCCAGCAGCGCGCCCAGCCCGGCGCCCGCCTCGTCCGTGTACAGCAGCGTGCGCGGCGGCGGTGCTGGCGCCGGCGGGGCGGCGCGAGGCGGGGCTGGCGCCGGCGAGGCAGCGCGTACCGGCAGCGGCGCCGGCTCGACGGCGCACGGCGGCGATGACTCCGGCTCGGCGTTACAGGCCGGTGAAGGCGCCGACTCTACAGCGCAGGGTGGACATGGCGCCAGCTCGACAGCTACCGGCAGTGGCACCCGGCCGCCCAGGTTCGGGTCACGTCTGAGCTGGAGGCGCGGAGTGGTCGCGCTGGAGTCGAGCGGCAGCGGCGCGGCGCGCGGCGCAGGCGAGCCCGGCGGCGCCAGGCGCGGCGGGGGCAGAGGGGAGTCCATGCGCAGAGGGTAGCCGCTGCCCGGTGCTAGAACAGTGTTCATGAAGGCTATGTATTCCTGTAGTGCTTTACTGGATAGTTCGTGCTTGTTATTGATGTCGTTTAACTTAAGTTGTAATTTGGTGAGTTCAGAGGAGCGATGATTCAGCTCCTCCACTGTCTGGTCTAATTGGTGCTGGCACTTTAGGAGTTCATTACTCAAGGTGATAGGTTTACATTTAGAATTTATAGCTTTAAATAATAGTTTGTGACATTTCAGCAAGATTTTGGACTTTTTAATGAACCTATTTAATTTTAAATATTTTTTTATCTTTTTTGCTCCGTTCAATTGAATTTTCCTATTACTACTTTTGCTCTTTTCTATGCATACAGAGTAGGGCAAATCTATATTATCTACATTATCTATAATAGGGGAGTTTACTATACTGTCATTTACTAAATCTACCTCATAGCTATTAAGTTCATCAAAAATACTTAAATTGTTGTCTGGTGGCCCGGAGTGCTCGGTGCAATACTTGCAAATATTATTATGTTTTATTTTATTTTCCTCTAGCTGCTGTTCCAGGTCCTTGATGCGTAGTAATGCCTGCTCATGTATCTCCTGGCATTGCTCAAATTTGTCAACAGTAGCTTGAAGTTGATCCCGCTCCCCTTGCAAGTCTTCATATTCGATGTCCTGGTTGGCAAGCTGAGTTTTGAGAGCAGTGTTTGTTCTGACAACGCGCTCGATTTCCTGCTCACTTTCATCCTGCTCTTGTAGGAGTCGGTCATTTAGCTCCTTTGCCGTTTTCAGTTCTTTTTGTAATTGTTGAACTTTAGCCACCAAAACATCCTTGCGTGTAGTCATTTTAGAATTTTGTGCTGAAAACATTGAAAGTGTTTGTAAATTGAACCAAACAAGTAAGACTTACAATTTTATTAGCAGAACAAAGTGTTCAGATACAAGAGAACTTTAAGTATTTGTCAATAGCTTTACTGTAAGAATTTACCTTAAAAACTTCTTAATTTACTGATTGATTGACATATACAAGTAATTGTTAGGCACAATTTTCAATATCAGTGACTTAATTTAGCATTTACTTGTTATTTACTTAGCTATTTTGTTATGATAAATTACTTTTTTAATGGGACTTAACTTGTTTATAGAATACTACAGGATAATAAGATCCTGTAAATATTAGGTTATGTTGGTCAATCAGACTAAGAATAGGCATATAAATGTAAAAAACAATACTCCCTTTCAATGAAACACAGGCAAATACGGTTTAATTTTAAATCTTGATCGTTGAATAAGCCGTTGACAGTTCGCTCATTCCGACACCGAAATTTTGTTTCTTATAGTAAACTAACACTAAAGATAACACTGTTACACTTTAATTACACTATTAACTTTTCAATGAACAAAACAAATTACATTATAAAACACTTTTACTATTTATTTTAAATATTTAAATACGCCAGGGCCATTTGACGTTTATACTCGGCTGGTGTTGCCAGCTCATCGTCAAACTACGTCCAACAATGAGAGGTAGGGCACAGCGATGACCATCACGCTTGAATCTGGGGCAGCCCAACTGGGGAAGTACCTCCTCCTTACAGAAGACCACAGCCATAACAGCACTGCTACCTTTCAGGTATGTAGTGTTGTGTTCCTGATGGTGAGTAAGGTTCCCAGAGCTCCAACCCCCCTTAAAGGCCGGCAACGCGTTTGTGACTCGCCTGGTGTTGCGGGTGCCCATGGGCGACGGTAATTGCTTACCATCAGGCAATCCGTCTGCTCGTTTGCCACCTATGACATAAAAAAAAACTCAGGTCTACTATCTTTTAGAGCTGTGAAAAAAAAAAACTTCTAAGGCAATGCAATCAAAAGATAGCAGTTTATGCCGCAAAGTTTCAACACTTGTAAAGGAATCAAAACCTATAATGCCGGTTACTTATCCTGATTATTGATACTCTTCTTGGCTTCCCTGATGTTCATTTAGCTTCAACTTTCATCTCCCCGACCCTTACCATGAGTTGTGACATTGAGGTTTTCGATAACGAGTATCGAGTTTACTATCTGCGCATCTCGTTCCCACTAAAAGTACTGTACAAGTACAAGCGAGTTTTTTTTTTATGACAAAAGGTGGCAAACGAGCAGATGAATTGCCTGATGGTAAGCAATTACCGTCACTCATGGGCAACACCAGGGGAGTCACAAGCGCGTTGCCGACCTTTAAGGGGGTTGGAGCTCTGGGAACCATACTCATCATCAGGAACACAACACTACATACCTGAAAGGTAGCAGTGCTACTATGGCTGTGGTCTTCTGTAAGGAGGAGGTACTTCCCCAGTTGGGCTGCCCCAGATTCGAGCATGATGGTACTTCGCTGTGCCCTACCTCTCATTGTTGGACGTAGTTTAAGAACATACCTACCCGGGTTCAAGACTCATGGTAAGGGTACAGTGCGGCATTTTGTATAAACTTTGAATTTTAAACATGGCCGCGTACAAGTTTGGACACAAGTGCACGCGATGTAGTTAATAACTTTTGTCGAGAACGAGTTGCGAGTTTTAAAATATTTTTCGACTCGATTATGTTGCTTGAGTATCCTTACCGGACTTTATACTTACTTATAAGTTGTTTAGATTGAATCGCTAGTAAAAAAATAACAAAACATTTTTTAAAGAAGAAAGGATATATAGGTAAAAAACTTAGCTAAAGCACCTATGTAGTAGTAACGTAGTGTGTATAAGTTTGATATTTTCAGAAGGGACAATAGACCTGCGGCGTTACCGCGAACAACGATATTCGTAAATTTCGGACGATTGTCTCTGTCACTCTCATGAAGTCTTAATTGGGGTAAAAGAGAAAGATGCCCGCAATTAAAGAATATCGTTTTAGGCGGTAGCGCCTCTGACTATTGGATATAAATTCAGCTTGATACCTCCACGCGTTCCTGAGAAAAATGGTCTTAACAGACAGATGGACAACAAAGTGATCCTATAAGGGTTCCGTTTTTACCCTATAAATCGACTTATTAGAAGAGATTGAAGAAAAAAATCAGTTATAGGTGAAAAACTTAACTAAAGCACTTAGCCTATGTAGTAGTAACGTGTGTACATGCATGTCGGCGTTCTATATACACATTTTGATGTAAGTTCCATATTAAATCTCTGCTACTACATAAATAATAGACATGGTGCTTCAGTTAAGTTTTCTACGGGATCCCTTTGATTCCCATAATTTTATTAGTCCGATTTTCGAAAGTCAGAAATTGTTACCCATATTGTTTTAAGTCATAACTATCATTAGTCATAATAGTTATCAGACATACAACTAAATAAATATAATAATTAAATGCAATAATGTTACACGTCATATGAGACAAAAGTCATAAAACTAATGAGCATAATATCAAAATTCATAATCCTACAGAAACGAACTGTTACCAGAAAAATGGGTTAGGTTAGGTTACAACTGCGACCCCACAGAAACGATATGTTACCAGAAAAATGGGTTAGGTTAGGTTAGAACTACGACTCCACAGAAACGACCTGTTACCAGAAAAGTGGGTTAGGGTTGAACTGCGACCCCTAAAGATACAAACTGTTACCAGAAAAGTGGGTTAGGTTAGGTTAGAACTGCGACCCTCAAAGACACGAACTGTTACCAGAAAAGTGGGTTAGGTTAGGTTAGGTTAGAACTGTGACCCCCCACAGATCCAACCTGTTACCAGAAAAATGGGATAGGTTAGGTTAGACCTGCGACCCCCACAGACACGAACTGTTACCAGAAAAGTGGGTTAGGGTTGAACTGCGACCCCTACAGATACAAACTGTTACCAGAAAAGTGGGCTAGGTTAGGTTAGAACTGCGATCCCCACAGACACGAACTGTTACCAGAAAAGTGGATTAGGTTAGAACTGCGACCCCCACAGATATGAACCGTGACCAGAAAAGTGGGTTAGGTTAGGTTAGAACTGTGACCCCCACAGATCCAACCTGTTACCAGAAAAATGGGTTAGGTTAGAACTGCGACCTCCACAGACACGAACTGTTACCAGAAAAGTGGGTTAGGTTAGGTTAGAACTGCGACCCCCACAGATCCAACTAGTATGCCTTTTGACTTTCTATCTTTCAATACAATTACTATATTGAACGTTATGACCAATAACGGTATGAAATTCAATAGATATGACTAATGATAACGGGTAAAAGAAAATTCTGACTTTTGAAGTTATAACTAATGACAATATGGCTACCAACGAGTATGACAAACATCGGTATGGATAAAAAAAATCGAAAGTTTAACATTATGGGAGTCAATATAGACCCGTTTTCTACCTATACAGCCTTAGCCAGAAGTATTGAGCTATACTTTTTATATGAAAACTAGATATTTCAGTGTAGTATTTACATTTCTGATGACATATTATCCATTAATTTAAACTAATTAGGTATTGGTCGTTGCGGTGACTGGTAATTGGGTACCTTAAGTTTTTTAAAGTGGTCCATGTTATATTTTTTGTAGTAAGTAAACTGCTAATGGTGTTCAAAACTGTGGCTATTCTTTTTTTATTCCTTTCTGTTTTTTAGAAATATTTTTTTGTATACCTTATTTGACAGATGAAGCGGTTGGTGATATGAATAGAGCTCGTGCCTAAGTCTGCAATACGTGTCTTCCATAAAAAAAAAAGTAAAACCGTCAAGTTGTCATTTGACAGATTTAAAACATCGCCGTTATTATACTTATTATTTCGACTTTGTTTGTACGCTATGCTCCCTAATTTCTACTGTTCTTGAGTGTTCTTTAACGGCTTCTACCTGCCCCTGGATTTTGTAGTGCCCGCATCTCACGACGACCACCATATATGGACCATACTGGACAACGATCAAGACAACAAACAACGACAAGAAATGTTAAGCTCCTTCACCCACGAAGTGTCTCATCCAAAGAAAAACCCACAAAAAAGAAGTTTTGCTCGGGAAAGTAATAGCTAGTTCACGCATACACGTCGAGCGTCTAATACGGCGAGTGAAGGAGTTTAAATTTTTGAAACCTCACTCTGGAGTGAACCACAGGTACATCAGATATTTGAATGATAGTGTTATCATAGCCTATGCTTTGATATATTTGCAGGATAATTTAATAAAACTAGATTGATAGATTTTTTTCTTGTTTTATTTCAGTAACACAACTTATAAATAAAGTGACAAAACCTTTCTTATTTTCACTTGTATGAGTGAAAATATAATTATCTTTATACTGAATTCGTTTCGAACGCCATACTGCTACCGTAGTGTACTACCGTATAGTGTGGCGTTCGAACAGAACGATTCCACACCGTTACTACCCAAAACAGTGCAGTTGGTTGCACTTTGGACATAAACACTTCTAGAAGCCCTAGAAATAAGAAAAACAATCATATTATAAGTGATAATAATGTTTTATATATATAGAAAAGACATTTTAACGTCAATCATGAAGCTTAAGCAACTTTCATCCATGTTTTCGCACCCCGAATCTCAGCAACGTTGTGCTTGTCGCCAGTCCTTGAATATACCATAATAACCGCCATGACAAGCTCAATTTATTTGCTAAACTAGCTCGGGGAATCAGTCCTTAGGTCAGTGCAATGGTCGGCGAAAAAGCGGAATCGTTGTCCAGAAATACGGGAGCGTCGTCGTCGTCGTAGGCGTCCTTTCCGAATGTAAAGTGGATATAATATAGTGGTCGTCGTGAGATGCGGGCACTACAAAATCCAGGGGCAGGCAGAAGCCGTTGAAAAACACTCGAGAACAGTAGAAATTAGGAAGCACAGCGTACAAACAAAGTCGAAATAATAACGGCGATGTTTCAAATCTGTCAAATGACAACTTGGCGGTTTTACTATTTTTTTTAATGGAAGACACATATTACAGACTTAGGCACGAGCTCTATTCATATCACCAACCGCTTCATCTGTCAAATTAAGTATTCAAAAAAATATTTCTGAAAAGCAGAAAGGAATAAAAAAGGTATATCCACAGTTTTGAACACTATTAGCAGTTTACTTACTACAAAAAATATAATATGGACCACTTTTAAAAACTTAAGGTACCCAATTGCACAGAGAATTAGCAATAAGTCACTTCATTGTAGATCGAAATTGAATCCAAATCCCAGTACGAGCATATATTTGTGTAATGAGCACAGATATTTGTATAGTCGCTAGTCGTTGGTGTTTTTTACTCTATATTTATATAATGGGTGTTCTATAAGTCATGTTGTTGTTTGATTATCTGTAAATTATATATATCGTTAGCTGAGCCACAACACAAGCCTTCTTGAGTATCATGGGGTTCAATAAATTTGTGTAAGGATGTCATGTAAGTGATAATACAATTTTATTATATTTTAGGCATTCACTATTGAAATATAGTTCTTATTTCCTATGCTAAACACCACATTCTATCATATTTACACACTGAAAACCAAACTTAATTCACTTAGTAGGAACGCTAGGTCCATGGGATCCTGGCGCGCACAAAATTTTACAGAAATCGCAAAGTGTCTGGTTGATGTAACTGGTGACCGAAGAGCTGGCTTCCTCGCACAACGTATCAGCTGCGATACAACGAGGAGCCGCCAGCATCCTTGGTACAATGCCTCAAGTACCTTTTTTAGATTTAATGTAGTAAGTAGTTAAGTTCTCGTAGTTATTATAATATTTTAATTATTGTATATAATCATACGTCGGACTGCTGCTGTTTAGGGGCAAGGTAAAGTTTACAAAAAAATCTTAACTTACGAGTATTATAATGTACCTAATATTTGTAACATAGTTAATTAAATTAGTTACCCGTTATCATTTATTCATCTTTAATGTGTAAATACTCTTTGAAGTTGTGTTTTATTCCTTTCTCGCAGCTGCAATTGTCTGAGTGACGTATAAACCCAAACGAACTTTTTCGCCATTTAGTCTTATGTGTAGTCCAAGTACGTTTATAAATAACGTAGTTAGTTGCTATAATATTTGGAATTTCACATTATAAATACTAGGTACAAAATACTCGAAAGTGAATTGATTGATTTGCGAACCTTACCTATTATTCTGACACGAAAATGCCTGCTGGATTCCGACGTATGTATATAATAAATACATGATAAATATTCAGTTTATTTTTTGCAGGTATGAAAAAGACGACATGTTGTCAGGTTTGTTATCTACTAACGCTTGCGACTAAAGTAATCGTTACCGAATCGTCTTTCTACGGCTTTATAAATATATATTTAGTACTAGTTTTCATATATAGACCTAGCCCTACAGTAAACTAAATAAGGCTTATATTTTAGATACAGTCGCCATCAGATATATCGGAGCTGTGAAGGTAGCCAAAAATATCTGAACATACACTTTAGATCTAAGAAAAAAAAATCAGGTGGTAAATAGAAAAAGCTTGTTTGTCACTCTTTATTATACAATTTGGTCACCCTACTCAATGTGACGTCGTGTCGCTTCCCATACTGCGTATGTCAAAAGGCATAGGGTCACCATGATTAGGTTAGTTTAAGGTAAATTTACTTGATTTTTTCTTTATGAAAGCTGTTGTGATCAAATACTACTGTAAGATAATATTGACCAGATACAGAGTTAGAAAAAAATATTTGTTTTCACGATCCAGAAATAAATCTGTATATAAATGAATAAAAAAGCTTACATTACAACTATTATATAGTTACCGTGTCTACCGAATTTCTTATTCAAACTCTACCGTTTATTCAGTAGGCCACAAGGGCACTTTTACACGACGAGTATACAAAAGTAAAAGAGAAAAATAAAAATTACACCGGTTCTAACCCTACACCTCTGGCACGAGAAGTATTTTGACTTTCATGACCGACAAACTCTACGGGACTTATATTTCCGCACAGTTGCAAGCGCCTCACGGAATAACTTTATTTATTTATTTATTATTTATTTAATAACAGCTACTATCATCCTACTATTATCCTCTTATTCCGAACTATCCCATTTTAAGTAACAGTTAAAATGTGAACGGCCATGTTAGAATAAAATCGTATAAAAAGATTTTTAATTAAAACTACTCAGGAGTAATCCTCACATCTCTAATCACCCAGTATACTTAATCCGGTTGGTGTCGTAATCAAATACTACTGTAAATGTCCTCTGAGCACGGAGTAGATTTTCAGTAAGAGGAAATTCTATTTACAGAGATTACCAGTAACACTTTCCATTAAAAGGATTTACAGCCCGAGCCAGAAGTATTGAGCACACACTTTTTTTTTTTTCAATTCTAAAACCCATCTCTATCTAAATGCAGTTAAGCAATTTTCGTGATATTTCAAATCTAAATAAATTTAAGATTATGTTAAAACTGTTTGTAAGAATAGTTATTTGTTATACAAGGGTGCAAAATTGTATTTTAACTGCGAGTGTGGGATTGAAACTCGAGCAAGCGAATGGATTCTATAGTTTAACCACGAGCAAAGCGAGTGGTTTTAAAATAGAATACTGAGCGTAGCGAGTGTTTCAATACACGAGAAGTAAATTACAATTGCACCCATGTGTAACACAAAGCTTTTCCCCTCACTACAGCGAGGAAAGTGAAACATGCAAAAAAACGTTTTGAAATCGCATTGACTTCTTCTTTGCGTTTAGATACATTCAACATTTTTATAAAAGGTGCCTTTAGCTTGGTTAGCTTGTGGTGGCCAGTACGATTTTCGAATGTTCTAATTCGATTTTCTACTCGGTTACCGTTATTTACACTTTAAAACCATAGCAATAAGAGCTATGAGAAGTCAACCTACTTTAATCACTAGTGGATAAAATGCCTTTTTACCCTCTCGTATTAAAGGATAAACAAGCGCTTTACGAACTAGTGAGGGGAAAAAATTATTACTCTGTTAATCAATTTATGAATTATAAGGACATGTAAATTTATATGTTTAGACGGTGTAATGTTGACATGCATGCTCTTGTAATTTGTATGCCGTAAGCCACATAGTGAGTCTTGTAGATGTAGATGTAGTGTAGGGACGCCCGGCCGGACTCAGGCGGGCTGTCGATCGGTTGCAGTCATTCAGCCCAGTTCCCTGTAGTTGGAGCTGCAGGTTACTGTTCTGGCTGCGTTCCCACACAGTGGGTTACATTATCTCGTTTTAACTAACAGTTGTAAAAACGATTATGCCACGATTGCATAATATACGATTGCCTACTTTAACATATTGGCTTATAAACAAGTGGGAACGAGATATCAATCCAATATTTGACTTGAGGGAAACTTTCCGGCGCCAACGGGGCGGCGAAAACAGAACTTGTCGAAAAAATACGTACTTTTTCATTTCATCTACACTGGGTGTCAGTCTAATGGAGTTCGAATGGATTTACTGTCTAATGGAGCAGGGGATGATGTACCATGTGGGTAAATCGACTATTATACGTTGGTCGGTACCATCAGGATACAGTGGCATATAAGCAAGTATCATATACCGACGACCGGTCTGGCCTAGTGGGTAGTGACCCTGCCTATGAAGGTGATGGTCCTGGGTTCGATTCCCGGTCAGGGCATTTATTTGTGTGATGAGTACAGATATTTGTTCCGGAGTCATGGGTGTTTTCTATTGTATTTAAGTATTTACATGTATCTATCTATTATATATATCGTCGTCTAGGTACCTGCAACACAAGCCTTACTGAGCTTACCGTAGGACTAGGTCGATTTGTGTAAGATTGTCCCGAAATATTTATTTATTTATTTATTATTTTTATACAGAGCCCGGAATTCTAGTGGCACTTTTGGGCTGTCATAGGGACTTCTCATTTATCGACTTCCGATTATACATTATGTATATCGATAAATACATAATACAATAATTATGTAAAATATAATTATGAGTAGATGTAAACATACAGTCTTATGGCGAATGAGCAATCTCTTCGAGATACGAGTAACCTGTGATACCGACTTTTAGGAAATTATAAATATAAATAATAATAAAACAATATTTTATTTCTTTGCCTTTAAATCATGTTTTAAAAGAAATTGCAACAAGTTTTGCTAAAGTCGTTCAATAATTATCTAAAAGAGATCGCTCTTTATTGATAATTTGGCCAGTTGTGTTGTGTTCTAATATTGTATCGATAATATATGAATATTGAAAGTCCATAAACGAGAAGTCCCTATGACAACTCAAAGTGCTACGAAAATTCCGGGCTCTGATCATAGACCGTCATATAATAAGTCGCGATACTTTTGGACCCGGGTATGTCCTTAAACTACGTCCTACAATGAGAGGTAGGGCACAGCGAAATACCATCACGCTTGAGTCTGGAGAAGCCCAACTGGGGAAGTACCTCCTGCTTACAGA
This sequence comes from Grapholita molesta, assembly GCA_022674325.2. Taxonomy (NCBI): domain Eukaryota; kingdom Metazoa; phylum Arthropoda; class Insecta; order Lepidoptera; family Tortricidae; genus Grapholita; species Grapholita molesta. The sequence continues at coordinate 208,272 of CP053141.2, read as the reverse complement.
AGACCACAGTGTTGTGTTGGCGAGTAAGAGCTCCAACCCCCTTTCACGCGTTTGTGACTCCCCTGGTGATGCGTGACGATAATTGCTTACGATCAGGCAATCCGTCTGAAAGTTTGCCACCTTTGTCATAAAAAAAATACTTTAACATACTAGCTGTTTATCTGTTACGATGTTACGCAACGCCATCTATGGAAGTTAAAAGTTACAGATGTCGCTAATGTGTTGGCTATAATGAGGGGACGTATTTTGTATAAACATTGTTAAACCCATTGTTTTGTGTTGTTTTGGACCCGGGTATGACCTTAAACTACGTCCAACAATGAGAGGAAGGGCACAGCGAAGTACCATCACGTTTGAGTGTGGAGAAGCCCAACTGGGGAAGTACCTTACAGAAGACCACAGCCATATTAGCACTGCTACCTTTCAGGTATGTAGTGTTGTGTTCCTGATGGTGAGTAAGGTTCCCACCCTCCTTAAAGGCCGGCAACGCGCTTATGACTCCCCTGGTGGTAAGTGACGATAATTAATTGCTTACCATCAGGCAATCCGTCTGTTCGTTTGCCACCTTTGTCATAAAAAAATTACTTGAACATTCTATCTACTTGTCTGTTACGATGTTATGGTAATTAAAATTTACAGATGTCCCTACTGTGCAGACCTGGGACAACTCGGAGCAAGTTGTAGGGATTTGATATCGATAAAAACATGTCGATATATATTACTACTCGATACGTCACTAATTTCTATTACTAGAGTTTTAAATCAGTAAGTAGTAATAGTAATAGAACGTTTAGCAGTTTAAAATGGATATTTTCACCTAGACGGCAATCATGAATACCGACGAATATGGAATAAAATAATGAAAACTATATAATATAATACGTAGTATTATTATTTTAAAATAAACATGTAAATACTCGTTTTATTTTTTATTTAAAATAATATTTATATACGTCTAATAAAATTTTGATGTTGTCATTGACATCGATATATTTTTTTATCGATAAAATATTTGGTCACTCAGTTATAGATGCCCCGAGTTATCCCAGGTATGCTAATGTGTTTGCTATAATGAGGGGACGTATTTTAGACATAGTTAAACCGTGTGGTGCTGGTTGCTTGGTTGAGTAGTTTCAGGTATGCAGTGTTGTGTTCCTGATGGTGAGTAAGGTTCCCAGAGCTCCAACCCCCCTTAAAGGCAACACGCTTGTGACTCCTCCGGTGTTGCGGGTGCCCATGGGCGACGGTAATTGCTTACCACCAGGCAATCCGTCTGCTCGTTTGCCGCCTATGTCATAAAAAAAAAAAAGAATAGTACCACTTCCTCCCGCGGATGTAAGAGGCGACACAGGGGAAAGGGCGTGAGGTGGTAGTTGCCATAGTCGCGCTTGGCAGGCGGGTTGGCGACAGCAGTAGCTCGGTTTCAATAGAGGCTGCTACCCATCAGTCGGTTTTGTCCCTATGTCGCCTCTTACATCCGTAATTAATTGTGTACGGACAAAACATTTATTACTGAAATTCACTCGCTCGAATAATATCCTTGTGTTTGTAACTCCTACCTAATAACGGACTTCCATTGTGTTACGATGACCATTGTGTTGCAGATACAAACATGATGTATTAATGACACTAAATTAATAGTTGACGACTGGCATAGTGGGTAGTGGTCCTGCCTGTGAGGCCCATGGTTCTGGGCTCGGGTCCCTGGCAGGGGATTTATTTGTGTGATGAGCGCAGATATTTGTCCCTGAGTCATGGGTGTTTTCTATGTATTGAAGTATTTATATCTTTTATATGTATCGTCGTCTAGTACCTACAACACTAGCCTTACTGAGCTTATCGTAGTACATACTAGGTCGATTTGTGTAAGATGGTCGGTTCCTGAACCCATCTTAAAACACTTATAATATGTGTGTAGATAAAGTAGTGTATGCAACTATACATAATTAGGCATTACAACAATCGTTGGATATTATTATGAAACTCGCCTTCGGATCGTTTCATAAGCCAACACTCTTGTTGTAATGCCCTTCATTATGCACAGATACATAAACTAATTACCATCGCGTTAGTGTTTTCCATATAAATAACATTATCACTTACGCGTTCGAGACGTTTTTTTACGTCAAAATTAACTTACACTAGAACCTGTTCTAGATCTTGTTTCGTTTTTATTTTATTTCAGCGCACTCCTACCCACATCTATTTCACTAGACCGCCCAAAGGCCAACAAAAAATAAAACGCTCTCCGCCTTGGGGTTTTTTAAAACGTGAGAGATACCGGTTGGAAAGAGATAAATGTTGCTGAGTGTACCGTGTTTTAAGTGAACTTTACTGCGATAAAGTTAAGGTGCATTTTGGCTTGGCTCTTGTTATAAACCTTTGCGAGATGCCAATAATCAATAAGTGATACTGTGTATAAATTAATAAATATTACAGAACATTCTTACACAAATTGACTGAGCGGTTAGTTCAAGGCTTGTGTTGTGGGTCAGCCAACGATATATATAATATACAAATACTTAAAGACATTATATAGACATAAATAAATATTTCGGGACAATCTTACACAAATCGACCTAGTCCCACGGTAAGCTCAGTAAGGCTTGTGTTATAGGTACTAGACGAAAACACACCCATGCCTCAGGAACAAATATCTGTGCTCATCACACGAATAAACGCCCTGACTGGGAATCGAACCAAGGACCATCGGCTTCATAGGCAGGGTCACAACGCCAGAACGGTCGTCATACATGACTCGGGGACAAAAATCTGTACTCATCACACAAATAAATGCCCTTACTGGGATTCGAATCTACGTCCGGTGGCTTAAGAAATGGCGTAAAGAATCGTCACTGTGTCATTGTATAGAACTATGTTTTGACAGCGGGACTCATTCGGTAGAGTTGGCAACTTTATAGAAAGAAATGAAAAATGTTTATTTGATGAAAAATATTGAACTTAATCTAATTACATCTTATACTAAGGTCGATAACACCAAAATGGATGCCGCTCAGCATATGCCGTTGACTAAATTTTTAGCCATGGCGCTGATTTTCAAGATAGATATTTGTATTTAAACTTTCGTGAGACATTGCAATATATTATAAATGATAATAACGACTCTACTCACGTTTATCTATGAATTGATGAATCTATGAGTCACCGTTTAGACCTACAACCTACAACACAAGTACCTACCGTACCTATTATAGTAGTCTATGGCTACATTCCAAAATGTCCCATAAAGATTGTATCGAACTTTTCTTTTTAATTACCAATTTTTTATAGACTTTCGGTAACAAAAAAGAAAATTTCCATACAAACTTTACGGGACATTTTGGGAAATATGGTAGATCTTGCTCAGCATCATTTGCTCTATCAGTCTACACCTTTTAATCAAAATCGAAGACGTGATCCAAATGTACAAACTTTTTGACAAATGATCATCTACATATAATATAAGCTCTAAATAATAATTTCTGGAACCGTAAACAATAATTCAAACGAACATTTGTAATGGCGGTTAATCAAAACTTTTTCCAAGCAACCATAGCTTTTTTAAATCAGAGACAAACTAACGTCAAGCCCAATTCTCATATCGTTTCTATAGTAAGTAACAACAATAATTACTTTAATTTTTAGACTTTCGAAATTTAAATGTTATTATGATTTAGATTTCGATATAATAATGAAGCAATTATGCATAATATTTACACATATAAGAAATATATTGTAACAATAATGTACTATATGTGTTTATTTGCTGTTTTTTAACACATGGTTGAGGGATTGTGTTGTGTTTGGACCCGGGTATGTCCTTAAACTACTTCCAACAATGAGGGGTAGGGCACAGCGAAGTACCATCACGCTTGAGTCTGAAGAAGCCTAACTGGGGAAGTACCACCTCCTTACAGAAGACCACAGCCATAATAGCACTGCTACCTTTCAGGTATGTAGTGTGTGTTGCTGGTGGTGAGTAAGGTTCCCAGAGCTCCAACCCCCCTTAAAGGCCTGCAACACGCTTGTGACACCCCTGGTGTTACGGGTGCCCATGGGCGACGGTAATTGCTTACCACCAGGCAATCCATCTGCTCGTTTGCGGCCTATGTCATAAAAAAAAATGTGTGTGGATAAAGTTTAATTTTGACTAGGTCGACTTGTGTGAACTAAAAAAAGATGGCACTCCGTTACTAACGATACGTAGCCGACTGTACGTCACAAACCGACGTCCACAAATCACGAGCGGCGGAAAGGCGTAACTGAGTTAGGGCCTGAATTACTTCCCTGAGCTAACTCAACAACGAGAACAGCCTAATTACAAGCTTAGAAAACGAACGTTTCTTAGGACATTATCATGGACATTATCCTATCTGTAATAATCTGTGATTGGCTTCGCTTCATAATTTGTCTTTGTTAATTAAGTTGTTGGTTTTACAGGTAAGATATCTGTGCTTATCATACAAATAAATGTCATGCCAACCCAAGACCGTCGGTTTCATAGGCAGTCACTACTCACTAGGCTAGCGCTGTCAACGTACAGTCAGCAGCAGAAGTGACTAAGCGTTTGAGGTGTTCAAAATGTGTCAAGAGAATAAGAGCGCGTGTAGGTCATTCTGAACACTTCAAACGATTAGACACTTTGCTGCTGACTGTACTATGATAGAATAAATTACTGGATTTACTATACAAAGTTGACAACAAGAACAATTGGTAAAAAATATATAGGGTATTCAGGCTCATTTAATGGTAAATGAGCCTGAATACCCTATACATACAAAAATAATAACATACAGGACGAATAACTTCGGAACAGTCGTTAGCAAGTGTATGTGCTGTTCTTCCTACAGTCGGCGAGACTCACGCCATCCCTATGATATATCTCTGTCGCTTGATAATGGACTTGTTACGAGCATTATTTACACGAATTATACATTTCATCCATACTAATATTATAAATGCGAAAGCAACTCTCTCTGTCTGTTACCTCTTCACGCTGAACCAATTGGGATGAAATTAGGTATGGAGACTTTGAGCTACGAGAAAAGACATGATTTGCCGTCAGCGGTATTTCTGGACCGACACGACCCTTAAAGGCCTGCAACGCGCTTATTGTGACTCCCCTGGTGTTGCGGGTGCCCATGGGCGACGGTAATTGCTTACCATCAGGCTATCGGTCTGCTCATTCGACCTTTGTCATAAAAAAAGGGAATTCTTATCCAGCAAGCATACTTAAGACGGGCATGGCTGGTCGATGAAGTCGCGAGGAAAAGCTAGTCCTATAATTTTCTCAGAAAAAATGGATTAATGGAAAAATCTCGGACGAGACGCGAACTCGCGACTCTGGGGTATAGTCAACCAATTTGATTACTAGGCCACTTTGTACCTTGTCACAGTGACTTTAATAAGAGATCTTTTGCGTCTCTCATATAGATTTCCACTGTGACAAGAAACGAAGTGGCCTAGAAATCAAATTGGTTGACTGTACATGTCTGATGCTCTTCCATTTGAGCTACAGAGTCAGACCCTATGGCAGCCACATAAATAAATGCCCTGACTGGGAATTGAACCCAGGACCATAGGCTTTATAGGCAGCGTCACTACCCACTAGGCCAAACCTGACGTCACTTATGTGCAAGGATCGGACAAACGCCCGTCATTTTGAAAATATAACCCTGTTCCGTACAGCAGAGACTTTCTTATTTTATGATGTTAAAGTTTCAAGCAATTTTTAACAGGAACCCTGATTACGTCACCGTGAAAGAAATACATGAAGAAATTAACTTCGAGGTACAAGAATATTGGAAGAACGGTATATCAACGATTACATATGCCCCTATGACGTGAATGGACTTTTTCAACGCATAAATGGGTCCTAAATTCACATCGATATAGGCTCACAACTGATAATGTAGAAAAAAATTTGGTCATTCTATTTTATTGGCGAAAGTAAATTTCGGAATGTCAATCATAAATTAATTTGTCACTGTATATAAATTATGGTCCAATAAATGTATAAAATACTATTATTTAATAACAAAAATGACGGGCGTTTGTCCGACCCTTGCTTATGAGTGTAGCATTGCTTTCTATTACTAGTGTTTGTTTGTATTAATTAAAACAGTTAATGAGTACACAGAGCTTTGGCAAGCAGAGGGTTCGCAAACATTATATTGACTCAGGCGAACATATCTGGTACAGTAATACTAAACAAACACCGTAACGCAATGTTAGTTTCCTCGTAACTCATTCATTTTTGAACAAACCTGAACAAATAACTCGGGTTTCACACTGCTTAAGATTGTCCTGGGTTCAAATCCCATTTGTGTGATGAGCACGATATTTGTTCCTGAGTCATGGGTGTTTAAGTATTTAAGTATTTGTATATTATAGTTAGGTTTGGCCTAGTGGGTAGTGACCCTGCCTATGAAGCCGATGGTCATGGGTTCAAATCCCAGTAAAGGCATTTATTTGAGTGATGAGATATTTGTTCCAGAGTCATGGGTGTTTTCTATGTATTTAAGTATTTATATGCATCTATCTATTATATATATCGTCGTCTAGTACCTACAACACAAGCCTTAGTGAGCTTACCGTAGGACTAGGTCGATTTGTGTAAGATTGTCCCGAAATATTTATATTTGCCATAAATTCTTCTCATGTATGTTGCTGTGTAATCTCCTTCTTAATAAATAATAAAGTATAGTATGGATTATCTAAACATATTGGTATGGTATTCTATACAATATCCACCTAAATCTATCCCGCTACAAAGCACGGATGTTCCTTTGCCCAATCACCCCTCCCATATATAATTGTCCCCCTCTAATTAAAGGGGTGTCTCAGGATGAATAAGTAATGTAAGTTCTGATGTATGTGATTTGAGAAGCATCAGGAGACATCAGCTCAGAAGACCAGTTTAAGACAGACCTCAGATATTAACAAGCCTTTTGTAAATTCGCCATCAGATATATCGGAGCTGTGGAGGTGGTCACAAATATCGGAACAAAGTGGAAAATAAAATTCGTTGTGGTCCGAGTATCGGACAACGCTGTCGAACCACGCGGCCGGAGGGAGTATTTTTTTCGCGGTGGCGAGGTGAATAATCCTGTTTCACTCGGTAGCAAATTTTGTTCCCGTCTCGTACCTTGAAACTCTCACAACGTTCGAAATTCCAAAATTACACCACGAGCATAGCGAATGTTTCAATTTCGGAATATTTCGCCAGGTCGGGTCTCAATATTCTTACGAGAAGGTAAACTTTAACTTTGCTCTTATTCATATAAATGTAAATAAATGTAAATAAGAGCGCTTACTAATTTAGTTCAAAATGTGTATTTAATACAAATTATTAGTACACACAGCAACACCCTTAACTGTACATCGGTGGACTTTATGGCTTATATAATAAAGTCTGCCAATGTATAACTAGGAGTGTTGTTGACTGTACCATTTATTCATCATTCAAAATCATCATTAAAAATTACATCTAACCCGGCTAACGACAAAAAACATTCACAATATGTATAAAATTACTTTGCTGAAAATAAAATGCGGTTTTGCTATCCGTTTTTAAAGAATAAAAACGAACGTTCCGAGCTAGTGAGGTGAAAATGATGTTTTTGAATGATAAATGGTGGATACCAATAATATGGAATATTTTTAAATTGTTTTACAGTTTTTTTTTCTTGCGGCAGCAGTTTGTGATTTTATGCCTTGAAACCCTACTCGCTATACTCGTGGTTCAACATTAGAATCTTTCGCTTGCTCTAGTCTCAATTAGCACGAGAGGGTAAACACCAACTTTGCTCCCTTGTAAAACAAACAAACTATTTTCTATATAAACTTACTAATAAGATGATACATATGGCGGAGACTCAACTTGACGACCGGTCTGGCCTAGTGGGTAGTGACCCTGCCTATGAAGCCGAAGGTCCTGGGTTCGATTCCCAGTCGGGGCATTTATTTGTGTGATGAGCGCAGATGTTTGTTCCTGAGTCATGGGTGTTTTCTGTGTATTTAAGTATTTATAAGTATTTGTTTGTTATATATATCGTCGTCTAGTACCTGCAACACAAGCCTTGTTGAGCTTACCGTGGGACTGGGTCGATTTGTGTAAGAATGTCCCGAAATATTTATTTATTTATTTAACTAGTTCAATTTTATCGGAGATCTGACATATTTAGTCTAGAGTAGACATGTGTGCGAGGAAGAGGAAGCTAGTAATAGCAGAGCAGTCTACGAGTCCTGTAATCAACACTTTGATTATGAATTCGTAACCAGACTTCGTCTACATATTCAAAGTTAAAGCAAGCTATACCGTGTGTCGCCGTCACAGGAGGATCGCTTCTGCACCACGAATGTAGCAAAATTTGTTTTACAACTTTAAAATAATTATTTGTTATACAAGGGTGCAAAATTGTATTTTAACTGCGAGTGTGGGATTGGAACTCGAGCAAGCGAATGGATTCTATAGTTTAACCACGAGCAAAGCGAATGTTTCATTACACGAGAAGTAAATTACAATTGCACCCGTGTGTAACACAAAACTTTTCCCCTCACTACAGCGAGGAAAAATAAAACATGCAAAAAAACGTTTTGAAATCGCATTGACTTTTTCTTTGCGTTTAGATGCATTCAACATTTTTACAAAAGGTGCCTTTAGCTTGGTTAGCTTGTGGTGGCCAGTACGATTTTCGAATGTTCTACTTCGATTTTCAACTCGGTGCGTTAGCGAGGCTCGCCCGCGCCCGCTGCCGCCGCCGCGGAGGCAAGTGAGCTGTACTTCGCGAATTTAGACTTTAAAACCATAGCAATAAGAGCTATCAGAAGTCAACTTACTTTAATCACTAGTGGATAAAATGCGATTTTACCCTCTCGTATTAAAGGATAAACAAGCGCTTTACGAGCTAGTGAGAGAAAAAAATATTTAATTTATTACTTGTCATTTTTTCGAACAAACTGAATAGTATTTTCAATGAACAGCATGCAATAGTCTAGTTGACATTTACTGGTCAGCCTACAAACTTCATAGTTTTCGCATTACATTGCGTGCTTGGAAAATTTTCTAAGTTATTTTCAAAAGACATAGAACAAATGTGATACGTTCGTGGTGCAGAAGCGATCCCCAAAGTTAAAGCTCCTATGATGACGACACACGGTATAGAGATCTCAATGTTTTCATTTACAACCTTGGCCAAAACTATTGAACACACATTTTTTTTCGAATAATCTTTATCTAAATGCAGTTAAACAATTTTCTGATATTTCAAACCTTAATAAAACCAAAACCCAGTCACGACCTAACTAACCTAACCTAAACAGTTTCAATTAATTCGTAATATGTCTAAATTAAAGATCTAATTTAGTTTTACGGCTTAACCTCTAACCGCCCGGAGACCTATAAAAAGGTCACCAATTTAATGCAATTTTGAATTTTAACTATGAGAAACCATAGTTGCATTTGTCCTGGCAGGTTTTCATCTCTGGGCGGCTAGAGGTTGAAAAATACTGCCCATTTAAACAACTTATTACACCTCAAAGTTCAGTCGTCAAGACAGTGTCTCAAACATTGAGATATTATTGTTATCTCGTAGTATGAGGGCGACATTTCCTTGGTACAGAGATATCTGACGTTACATCTGAAAAAAAAATACGCGTCGACTTGAGAACCTCCTTCGTTATTTTCGTCGGTTAAAAAAGTAGCATACTCTCAATTTTACTGTACAAACTTACTTTAAAAATAAAATTTATTGGAAAACAAAATTTTTTAAAAGAATAATGCATTTTTATGTATGTTTAAGATTTTTGTAACACTGTTTTGAAAAAATAAGTCCCGCCGAGTTTCTTGCCGGTCATAAAGGTCAAAATACTTCCCGGGTCAGAGGCGTAGGTTTAGAACCGTTGTAGTTTTTATTTTTCTCTTTTACTTCTTATATATATTTGACTGAATAAGCGACTTTGAGTTTAAGGATGTTCAGTTTGGAGGTTAAAATTCAACCTTGCTATTTAAGCCACATACTCAACAACGCCTTTTGTTTTAAGATCAAAAATTTTGTTCACCAAAACCTACATTGCTAAAACGCCAGCAATGTAGTACAATCGCCATCAGATATATCGGAGCTGTAGAGGTGGTCATAAATATCTGAACAAGAACTTTATAGCTTTGACAATAGAGTCGTTGTTCCGATATTTGTGGAGGTATCCACAGCTCCGATATATCTGATGGGGACTGTACTCGTAAGCTATACAAATTGCAGGCCAGGAATCGATCAGTGTTCGTGCCCGGACTCTGAATTGAGACTCAAATTCCCGTCATCAAAGACATGTACATACGCTATTCAAATATACGTATATATTCCTAGCTTCCAGTGTTACTGTGTTGTCATATGGCACTGAAACGTAGTTACCATGGGCCTTGCCGACCAGTCTGGCCTATTGGGTAGTGACCCTGCCTATGAAGCCGATGATCCTTAGTTCAAATCCCAGTCAGGGCATTTATTTGTGTGATGAGCACATATTTGTTAGTGAGTCATGGGAGTTTTTTATGTATTTAAGTATTTATATGTATCTATATATTAAATATGTCGTCTAGTACCTACAACACAAGCTTTACTGAGCTTACCGTAGGACTAGGTCGATTTGTGCAAGATTGTCCCGAAATATTTATTTATTTATTTACTGATGAGGCTCAACGTCACTCAAAACCTGGAGAGGGCTATGCTGGGAGTGTCCCCTCACATCAGAAATGATATCATTTGATTTCCCACTTTTTTATTCAGTCTGACCATCGTTTGACCTCAGTCACCTGGTAAGTGTCGACGAGGTCGAGGGTGTAGCATGCTGGTTCAGTAACAGCCTCACTCTTGCCTCGAAATGACCCAAATTATACCTTTCCGGGAATACAGACGAACGAATCGAATTCCATTCCTTAGCAGTCCGCATTAGGAAAGTAGAAGCGAATAGCTTCGTGCGAATGAATGTAATATTCACAACAAACTGTCTGATTTTAGTATTTATTTTGGCTTAATGCGTTGAGCTTAGACCTGGTTTGAACCCAAAAAGTCGTTATTTGATTAAATATTTAAATGTGTTTGCTTGTGACCCTGTTAGCATTTGTGTTTGGGGCAATTTTGAATGTGTAATCTTTTACGAATATATTTGATGTTCACGTATTTGATTCTTATATAAATATATATTACAGGACATAAATTGACGGAGTCCCACGGTAAGCTCAAGAAGGCTTATGCTGTATACTCAGCCAACGATATAACTATATAAGATACAAATACATAAAAAACACTCATGACCCAGGAGAACAAAGAAGTGTGCTCATCACACAAATAAATGCCCTTACTGGGATTTGAACCCATAACTATCGGCTTCATAGGCAGGGTCACTACCCACTAGGCCAAACCTGACGTCGATGTTATACTTTGTGTAAATCTAATTCGGGCGAAGAATTAAACCATTGAATTTACTAGTAACAAACGATGATATAACTATTACATAAACGTTTTTTAACGATATTTCAAAACTAGACTCTGTACACAACAACTCAATTAATAATACTTAAAAGTACGTACTGAATAAGAAAAACAAAACGCACCAAAAATTCGGATCTAACAACGAAGTGACTTGCAAAGTTTCTATGCAATCACCAGTCACCGCAACGACCAATACCTAATCAGTTTAAATTAATTGACAATATGTCATCAGAAATGTAAATACTGTCAGCAGTCAGCAGTGCATTCATCCTCACACCCTGGAGCCTAAAGTTTCGCTAGAGCCTAAGGTTTAAGAGGAATTTCCTCCCGCGAACGCTCCGGCTGTGGAATGAACTCCCTGCCGAGGTTTTCCCTAGAGACTACAGTATGAGGCTCTTCAAAAAAGAAGTGTATAGGTTCCTAAAGGGCATGTTAATCCTCTGAGGTTGCAGGCGCCCATAGGCTGCGGTAACTGCTTACCATCAGGCGGGCCGTACTTGCTTGCTACCGTCGTTGTATAAAGAAATATATCTAGTTTTCATATAAGAAGCATGGCTCAATATTTCATACCAGGGCTGTAGGACTGTTGACTCTGTACCGCTGGAAAGTTGGTGTTTGCCTCCGGCGTTTAGGGATTGGAGAAATATCAAGTTACGAGTAGGTACATACATCCCCCCGGCAATGTCAAACTTCAGCGAAGTTCAATGACCTTAAATAATGTTTTCTCAAACATGCAATGAAATATTGTCTTTACATTCCTTATAATAGACTCGGAAGTATGGTTTTTTGGGCGCGGTAACTGAAGGGGACGGAAATGGAATTTCATATAACTTTGCAGGCCTGAAAAAGTAACTTTTTTTCGAAAATTATCCATACAGAAGCAAAAATGGCGGGTGTCATAACAAACAGCTGATGTTAATTTGTAATAAATTTCGATTTCATTGTTAGTTGTGATTTTGCAAATTTCATTTATTTCATTTCTTTTATTTCATTGTATGTTTGAGAAAAGCACTATACATGCCTCGTCGTGAAAACGGATTCCCGGCCTCGTATCATCGATATCATCGAATCTCGCTCGCACGCTCGCTCGACCGTATATACCCACTTGGCCGGAATCCTCATTTTCCCGGCCTCTGATGTAATGTACTATTTCTCAATGCGTTTGTCACGAATTGAAAACGGAAGTTGCTCATTAAACCCATTATTCGAGTACTCAAAAGCACAATTGGTAGTGCACTGGGCTAGCGATATAGTGGTTGTGGGTTCGAGTCCCGCTTCGAGTCATTTTTTTCTATTTTTTTCCGATCTAAGATAACATCAGTAAAGTTAATAATACATAAAACGTACGTAAAATAAAAAGCAACAAAAAATCGGATTTACAACGAAGTCACTTATTTTATTTCTAATTTTATGCAATCACCAGTCACCGCAACGACCAATACCTAATCAGTCTAAATTAATTGATAATATGTCATCAGAAATGTAAATACTAATTTTTCTATTTAAATATTTTTGATATGCTAGCAGACGTTTCTGCTTAATATAAAAACAATTTAAGAAAGGGGTAGCACATTGTTATCGATTAATTTTCAATCTAAATTTGAGACTTCGATGCCGTAAAAAGGGTTCAATACTCTTCGGTAGATGTCGCTACACGTCACCCGTAATGACGTATACAGGAAGGATAAGACAGAAAAATTTGACACGGCTAAGCGGCGCTCGTATAGCACAATTGGTAGTGTACTGGGCTAGTGATCCAGTGGTTGTGGGTTCGAGTCCCGCTGCGAGTCAAATTTTTCTATTTTTCTTTCGATTTAAATATATTTGATATGCTAGCAGACGTTGCTGCTTAATATAAAAACAATGTAAATACTACACTAAAAAATATCGAGTTTTCATGTTCTGGATGTGAGCACAGAGTCCCCACAACTCATTAGCGATAAAAGGGATAATTACTGAGTTTGGAACTAAATTCAGACGAACTTTTTTATTTGATTAGTTTCGTTACCAAAATTATTTCATATTCAATGTATGAATTCTCGTAACGAACGAATATAAATTAGAAAGTTTAATGAAGGCTTTAAGGTACAAAATTCGTACGTTGTGAATATTCCATTCATTCACACGAAGCGATTCGCTTCTACCTTCCTAATGCAGACTGCCAAGGAATAGAATTCGCTCCCTTCGTCTGTATTCCCGGAAATATATAATTTGTGTCTTTACAAGCCAAGAGTGAGGCTGTTACTGAACCAGCGTGCTACACCCTCGACCTAGTCGACACTCTCAGGTGTGACTGAGGTCAAACGCTGATCAGTCTGGTATAAAAAAATACAGGGTGATTTTGTAATGTTACCAAACCAAACGACTGTCGTTTTATCGCATCACTGTGTATTATATTGATATTATTCCCGTATTTTATCTGTACTATTAAAATATAAAGTTTTAAGTATTACCGTTTTACTTATAAAAAAAGTTTATGGGACATTATAAATATTTTTTGTCATCTATTGTAAAGGCAGAAAAAATATTAATATCTTTATGTAATACAATTTTGGCACGCGAGTCATATTAAATTTCACGTCCCACTCCATATTTCCTACTTGAACTATCTTATGGCTATAACCGGACCTTATAGTCGTTAAAGCATTCTTTAGTCCTGTAAACGCCCTGTCACGGATCACCAATAATTCTGACCCAACGATTTCACTGCAAATTGCCGTCGATAGCACATAAATGGTGAAATAAAGTCACGGGAAACTTCGATCATATCCACCTTAGAATTACTAATAGTACTTCCGTACAGAAGAACTACTCCTAACCAAGTAAGGAAATTCTTACATTCCAGCCGTATGCAGTCCTCTGCCGGACATAGGCCTCCCACTATTATGACTTGTATCATCTTGGGGGGTAGTTACCACAGTCGCCACGCTTCGCATGCGGGTTGGCGACCGCCGTAGCTATAGACGGGTTTCGACGGACGTTGCTGCCCGTCCGTAGGATTTTTCCCTTTGTCGCCTCTTACGACACCCACGGGAGTAGATGGGGTGGTGCTATTCTAGTCGGCCGGCATCACACGACACAAATACGGCATAAAGGAAATTCTTTCCGGGTTTTGAACCGAGAACCGTCGCTTTAATAGCGGTAACTACAACTACCCACTATGCAAGACTTATCAAGTCAATATTAAAGGAAAGACTTAAGGAATTTGGTCTGTGGCCATTTTGGTGTGGCAGGAAATTTCATCGAAATTACAATGAAATAATAAATTGACAGTCGGGACCATCGGAAATGGCGGTTTGCCAAACACTTCAACAGACGCAGTAAGAAAATGTACAGTACATACATTACATACACTTTCACGGTTGGGTACCGTCTTGTACTTCTTATACTAATATTATAAATGCCAAAGTAACTCTGTCTGTCTGTCTGTCTGTTACCTCTTCACACTTGCTGTTAAAACAATTGGTAGATGAAATTTGGTATGGAGAGATTTTGAGGTACGAGAAAGGACATATATTTATCTCGTAAACACAGGTAGGGTTATTACCCCTAGGCCAAACCTGTCGTCAAAACTTTATTTCTTTGTTACCAACGTCAAATATTTTGTCAGAATCAAGCTCTGTCTTGAGCTTGATTCTGAGTGTTTATAAAAAAAATGTTTAAAAGGCATTTTTCAAAAAGGCTCAAATATCGTCGTTAGTTGGAACATCACAGGCCTTATTGAGCTAACTTTGTAGGCCATTTTGTGTATAATTTTCCAAAAATATTTATTACACATCAAATAAAATCGAATAATTTATTTCAGAAATTTAATTTACATAAAAATATCAATAACATTAATATGAAAAATACAGTTAAAAGAAATACAATACAATTTTAAAATTAGTTAACAAAAATTTAAATTTAATAAAATATACTTAATTTAATTACATTACTGTCCTACCACTACTGTGACCACCTACTCTCAAATCTTACTTGGCCGTCCGGTCTAATCCGGACACATCCGGCTCTCCGTTGCCGGATCCGGTCCGCCGTGGAGTAGATTACCGGTAATCATGTCTCGATTAAAAACGAAACATGAATAAAATAGCAATATTTTCTTATTTTTTTTGGACCCGGGTATGACCTTAAACTAAGTCCAACAATGAGAGGTAGGGCACAGCGATGACCATCACGCTTGAATCTGGGGCAGCCCAACTGGGGAAGTACCTCCTCCTTATAGAAGACCACAGCCATAATAGCACTGCTACCTTTCAGGTATGTAGTGTTGTGTTCCTGATGGTGAGTAAGGTGCCCAGAGCTCCAACCCCCCTTAAAGGCCGGTAACGCGCTTGTGACTCCCCTGGTGTTGCGGGTGCCCATGGGCGACGGTAATTGCTTAACACCAGGTAATCCGTCTGCTCGTTTGCCGCCTATGTCATAAAAAAAAAATCACAGATAAGAAAATTATTGTAATGAAGGAGTCATTATGCTAGTCGTAATTATGCGGTTTTTGAACGCATTATAACGGTTTATGATATGTGTGTAGATAATGTGATTTTAAGGTGTCATCAGGTAACGCGAGCATGTGGACAAACTGTTTTATGACTCGGGACGGCGGCCAACCGTCGACATGTTTACATGTCCATACTGTCAGGGATTAGGGCATGTTTTATGTCGACAGGACTATGTTTGTCTTTCAATTGTCTGTTGTCGCTCTCACTCGCTCGGAAAAAACTGTTTTATTCTTTAAAAACAGATAGGAAAGTTCCATAATTTTCATCAATTTAATGTGCTGAATTTTTTTTTGCTGAAAATTTAGTGTTTCAGTAGGCAGCAAAGTTTGTTCCCCACTCGTGTTTTTTTTGCATTCACGCATTCCGTTCAGTCGGGGATATTCCGTTGAACCCTAAAGCTCGAGGGGTTATTAGACTGCTTTCACACTTGAGCGATTTGCAAGCGATTTGCCAGCGATTTCTATATAAAACTCGAACGCGGCGATCGAATTTGTATTGAAACTGTGGCTCAGTTGGTAGAACGATGAACATTTGAGTTCAAGTCAGTTATGCCATTTTTCCTTTGCCTACTACTTAGAATAATAGGGGTTTGTCTTAAAAAATATTTCTTGATCAATTTAATATTTTACAAAAATGTACTCTATATTTTAAAACTCAAGTGCGAAAATTATGAAATAAGTCGTCGAAGTACAGTTTAATAAAGACTTTCAAAGAAAATAATTTTCAACTTTTTCGGTTGAACCATTTTTGAGTTACAAATCGAAAACTACGAAAATCTATACTGAACATGGCTCGATTTGCTCTTGGCCAGGTTTTCGACATTAATAAAGTGTTTCTCTTTCACTCTAATTCAAAAAGACAGGGACTTTTAACTTGTGTTGATTTATTTTTGAACAAACCGCTCACCCACTTTTCTAGCTGAAGTGTCAAACGGAATTCAAATAAAAATAAACAGTCCAGATATAACATGAAAGAATACCGTCATCGGACCGAACACGTAACAAAGGCGATTTGTACACATCAAAGAGTATATTAAAAACTAAATATATTTGCTGTCTCGTTATACTTATGAATTGTTTTGTGTATGCCGTGTGATGCCGGCCGACTAGAATAGCACCACCCCATCTCCCGCGGGTGCCGTAAGAGGCGATAAAGGGAAAATTCCTACGGACGGGCAGCAGCGTTCGTGAAAACCCAATCTACAGCTACTGCAGTCGCCAACCTGCCTGCCAAGCGTGCCGACTATGGCAACTAGCAAGACGATACAACTGATACAAGTCATATTTGTGGGAGGCCTATGTCCAGCAGTGGACTGCATACGGCTGAAATGTATGTATGTATGTTTTGTTAGAACGGTGCGGGATTTTTTAAATATCATTTCAGCCGCAAGAAATCCTGCCATCCGCCTCACCCAAACTGACATTCTCTCGAACTGTTGTTGGTTACATTTCTAATAAAACTAGGTTATTAATATTGTCTTCGGTTGCAGCGATAATTACTCATGAAATTAAACAACTAAAACGGTTTATATCGCGCATACTAATTTAAAATTCATCACGTTTCGAACCCTTTAGCAGCGTTCGTGGTCATCGGGTGGACTGAGGAAAAATTAATTTACCTCCATCCCAAAAAAATTACAAAATGCAAGGAGAAACGATATATTCCCAGAATGTTGAGAGAGGCTTTTGAAATTAAGAAGTATGAAAACTTCAATAGAGAGGATGGTTTTTCTGCACCACGGGCTTGGGATCCTGTGGTTCATTTAATAAAACAGCAGGCAAGACTGTGAGGCCATAGTGTTGGGCAGTGTGGACATTGCCCAACTTTGTAGTTTATTTTTTTTTGGACTTTTATTTCTAATAAGCCCTTCTGGCGTGTGCAACTATCATGTGCAAGCACCCAAATTGTTTAATAATTTATATGTGGGTAGGTTTGCATTTTGTATTTTTTTGGGGATGGAGGTAAATTAAAATGTTTCCTTAGTTAACCCGATGACCACGAACGCTGCTAAAGGGTTCGAAACGCCGGGATGAAGTTTAAATTAGTATACGCGATATATTCCGTTTTAGATGTTTTATTTCAAAACCAGGCTATTCCTAATCAAAATCGCAAGCAGAATCAATTTTAATAGGACACTAAAAGTGTCCCAATTTTGTAAAATTCACTTAGGCTACTTTTCGAAGTAGCGTAATGGAATGTGGGCAGACCTTCCACAAGGTAGAACGGCGATATATCAATCGCAAGAATCCACTGGATGCGGGTGGCGCAAAACTGGTCACTGTGGGTCACTTTGGGGGAGGTCTGTAGTATATACATGTTGACAAACCTGTCTCAAGGGCAGACGTCAGGACCTGAGAGGTGGGGGCAGTTGCCGTAGGACCACCATAGGGAGTGCATGGGCTGATAGTGCGTTGCTGAGCCAGTTGCGGTGTTTACAGTGATAAACAGAAGGATATTACAAGGTCTATGTCGTGCAGTGGACGGAGTATGATGTTGATGAATCTCATATGATATTAACAGCAAGATTTTAAGGGTAAAATACATGAGGATATACCCTGTAAGGGTTCATCTAAAATGCATCAGCAGAAAGTAGAGCTTTCATGTAATATTTAATGGATTTTAAGTTTTTACCCTTACTGCTACCCTTGCTACGGTTTGGACCTCTAGCCAGAGGGCTGTAAATAAAAATCATCCATAATAATATTTTAAGGTTAAAAAAAATGTTACAGGAATTTGTTACACAAATTTTTTGGACCCGGGTATGTCCTTAAACTACGTCCAACAATGAGAGGTAGGGCACAGCGATGACCATCACGTTTGAGTCTGGAGCAGCCCAACTGGTAAAGTACCTCCTCCTTACAGAAGACCACAGCCATAATAGCATTGCTACCTTTCAGGTATGTAGTGTTGTGTTCCTGATGGTGAATAAAGTTCCCAGAGCTCCAACCCACTTATAGGTCGGCAACGCGCTTGTGACTCCCTTGGTGTTGCGAGTGCCCATGGGCGACGGTAATTGCTTACCATCAGGCAATCCGTCTGCTCGTTTGCCACCTTTGTCATAAAAAAAAAAAAGAGCACCACGGTAAGCTCAAGAAGGCTTGAGTTGTGGCTCAGCCAACGATATATATAATATATATTTCAGCCGTATGCAGTCCACTGCTGGACATAGGCCTCCCATAATGACTTGTATCATCATGGGTAGTTGCCATAGTCGCCACGCTTGGCAGGCGGGTTGGCGACCGCAGTAGTTGTAGATTGTGTTTCGACGGACGCTGCTGCCCATCCGTAAGATTTTTCCCTTTGTCGCCTCTTATGACACCCGCGGGAGGAGACCGGGTGGTGCTATTCTAGTCAGCCGGCATCACAACTAAATATATCTTCTTCGCGTTGTCCCGGCATTTTGCCACAGCTCATGGGAGCATGGGGTCCGCTTGACAACTAATCCCAGGATTTGGCGTAGACAATAGTTTTACGAAAGCGACTGCCATCTGACCTTCCAACCAGAGGGTAGTCTAATACGATGTTTTCCTTCACCAAAAAGCGACTGGTAAATATCTAATGATTTATTGTTTAGACGACCGGTCTGGCCTAGTCGGTAGTGACCCTGCCTATGAAGCTAATGGTCCTGGGGTCGAATCACAGTCGAGGCATTTATTAGTGTGATGAGCACAGATATTTGTTCCTGAGTCATGGGTGTTTTCTATGTATTTAAGTGTCTATACCTATTATATATATCGTCGTCTAGTTAGTACCTACAACACAAGCCTTACTGAGCTTTCCGTAGGACTAGGTCCATTTGTGTAAGATTGTCCTGAATTTTTTTTTATTTATACTCCGTGATGTTAAAATTTATATTTAAAATGAAATCTCTAATGAAATAATTAAGATTATTTCATTAATTATGAATGAATAATATGCAAGTAGTTGTTGCAGTATAATCAGCTGACCCATTGGTATACATTGGTGTTACTGAACCAGCGTGCTGCACCCTCGACCTCGTCGACACCATCAGTTGTGACTGGGGTCAAACGCTGGCCAATCTTGTAT
The DNA here is from genome assembly GCA_022674325.2 of Grapholita molesta. Taxonomy (NCBI): domain Eukaryota; kingdom Metazoa; phylum Arthropoda; class Insecta; order Lepidoptera; family Tortricidae; genus Grapholita; species Grapholita molesta. The sequence continues at coordinate 188,243 of CP053141.2, read as the reverse complement.
AAAAATACAGAATGATTTTTATTTGATAAAATGATTATGTTACCTATATTATATTAAATAAAATGAATAAATATTAGAGGACAGCCTAACTGCTGAAAGGTTGGCAAGCAGGCTGTGTTGTTCTCAATGTTCTCAGTATGATATATATTATATAATATACAAATACTTAAATACATAGACATCAACCCTAACTCAAGAAAAAATATCTGTGCTTATCATCCTTTATGCGAACCTAATGGTAAAACATTGTCGCTATATCCACTACGCCATACCGGTCATCCAAAATAAAAATGTTTTTACATACTAAATTTTTTTTTATAATGCAGAAACGTCTGCTAGCGAATATCTTCGATATTTAAATCGAAAGAAAAATAGAAAAATTTGACTCGAAGCGGGACTCGAACCCACAACCACTGGATCACTAGCCCAGTACTCTGATTGCACAATTGGAAGTGCACTGGGCTAGTGATCCAGTGAAGTTTTTATATACTGCTAAAAAAACTCATATCACATACTCTAATAACTTAAATTTGATTTAATATACAAAAATATAATGCCTGTAATATAAACGACATTATTCAGTATAAAAAATGGAAGAACTTGTATGACATTTTACATGAAAATAAATAAATAACGGAACTCGTATTAGTAAATTCATCTAGAGCAGCGGCGCAGAGACAATCGCTCTGTCACTCTCATGACCATACGTCGCACTCCAGCGGGCAATTTGGTGGCTTGTCAAAATGATAGATAAGGTTCACAAATACATCAATTCATTTTCAAATAATCAGAAGTATTTTTACTTAGTACTTGGTACCTAGTATTTTTTTTTTTTTTTATAAAAGACTGACCAGCGTTTGACCTCAGTCGCACCTGATGGAAAGTGACGACGAGGTCGAGGGTGTAGCACGCTGGTTCAGTAACAGCCTATTCACTCTTGCCTTGAAAAGACCCAAATTATATCTTACCGGGAATACAGACGAAGGGAGCGAATTCCATTCCTTAGCAGTCCGCATTAGGAAGGTAGAAGCGAATCGCTTCGTGCGAATGAATGGAATATTCACAACGTAAGGATGAAACCGCTCCCCTCGTCTGGACGTCCGGTGGAGGAACGGAGATGGCGGAATTAAATCGTGCAGTTCCTGTGCACACTCTCCAAAATGTATCCTGTAAAACACAGACAAACTAGCAACCCTGCGACGGTGCTCAAGGCTTTGTAACCTTACACTCAGTAATTCAGGATCGCCGATGAGTCTGCGAGCACGGTGCTCTATTGAATCCAAAGCGGCCAGCTGATACTTGGCAGACCCGTCCCAAAGATGGCAACAGTACTCCATGCACGATCGAACCTGAGCTTGGTAAAGTGTTAGAAGCTGTTCCGGCGTGAAGTACCGCTTCACCCTGTGTAAGACCCCAAGTTTTTAGCAGCGGATTTCGCTTTGGCCTCAATAGTGGCACCGAAGTTCAGCTTAGTAGTTAATTTCAGCCCAAGTAGTTCGAGGTGGTCCGAAATTGCTAATGATACATTCTGGAAAGCAGGAGCCAAGTTAAAAGGGCTCCTTTTGGCTGTGAATAAACACGCCTGTGTCTTGGAAGCGTTAAACCTGACCAAGTTGGCTTCGCCCCACTCGTCAACGGCCTTCAAGGTCAGGTTCGTTCGCTCAACCAAAGCTTCCCTAAAGGATTCGGTCTCTCCACTAGTAGTTTGGGCCTCAGGAATATATCTCTCAGTCACCGTGCTGTCGTCTGCATACCCAAAGATACCGGGCTTTAGCAAATCGTTTATATGCAGCAAAAGAGGGTAGCTGAAAGAACTGAACCCTGAGGCACTCCGGCATTAATTGCAACGCGATCCGATGAGCAACCATCCACTACGACCCTAATAGATCGCTGCCTCAGGAAATCAGAAATCCAAGAGCACAAACCAGCAGAGATTCCGTACGCAGAGAGCTTGCCCAGAAGGCCGTCGTGCCAAACCCTATCAAAGGCCTTGGAAATGTCGAGAGACACGGCGAGAGCTTCGCCGCGTTTCTCGATGGCCTCGCTCCAAATGTGGGTAGCGTACACTAGAAGGTCCCCAGTAGACCGCTTTCGGCGGAAGCCGTATTGCCGGTCGCTAAGGAGATCGTTACCTTCAAGATACACAAGGAGCTTGTTGTTCAATACACGTTCCATAATCTTGCAGAGTATGGAAGTGATTGCAATGGGACGATAATTCGATGGGTCCGCACGGCTACCTTTCTTAGGCACAGGCTGCACGTTAGCAAGCTTCCACGCTTCGGGAACTTTTCTCGACTTTAGAGAAAGACGAAACAGGCGCGTCAAAACAGGAGACAACTCAGGGGCACACGTTTTTAAAACGACTGCTGGGATACCGTCGGGACCACTAGCCTTATTCACATTTAGACAGCGTAGTGACTTCAGTACTTCCCTTTGATGAATACGCACCTCTGGCATTGATACTTCGCAGCGGGGCAAAGAAGGAGGCATGGCACTACCAGCGTCTAAATGTGAATTTTCCGCAAATAGAGAGGCAAACAAGTTCGCCTTCTCTTCCGCAGTGTGGGCCAGTGAACCGTCCGGTTTCAGCAGTGGAGGTAGTGATGGGCGACAGAAATTCAACTCAGCCGATTTCGCGAGAGACCAAAACGCTTTGCTCCCAGATGGGTATGCAGCAAGTTTGGCCCCGACACGACGAACATGGAGGAATCGAGCTTTCTGCATGACCTTCTTGCAGTACTTGGCAGCTTTGTTATAGGACTGTTTCTTTACGTGTACATCCGGAGCTTTACAACTACGAGCATCAACCCATGATAAATACGCCACGTGCTTAAGCGCTTCCGCCTGAGCACACTCAGCATTAAACCACGGGCGAGCTGCGCCACCAACAGCTACGTCGGAGTAGGGGATGTAATATTCCATACCCCGACGCAACACATCAGTGACAGCTGCTGCACAGCTCGACGGATCATCACTATTGAAACAGGTTGGCAGCCAAGGATATGATGCAAAGAAATGCCGCATCTCATCCCAATCTGCTGACTTGTATCGCCACACACGGCGCATGCCCTTCGGGCTAAGGACAGGAGGTGAGTGGTGCGACACAGATTTCACCAGACAGTGGTCAGAAGTTCCCAACGGGGATGACACTGACACGTTGTATCTGTCCGGATCGGTAGTCAACAGAAGGTCCAGGCAATTAGGCGTGTGACTCGCAACATCCGGAATGCGGGTGGGTTGGTCGACCAGCTGAGAGAGATCCAGCGATAACGCAAACTTGCGTGCCTCTCTCCCTGCATGGTCAGTGAACTGGTATGGGCACAGCCACTCCTCGTGATGAGCGTTAAAGTCCCCCAGCAAACCCAATTGCGCACTCGGGTACCGTTGCTGAGCCACACCCGCCGCATCACTAAGTTGTTCAAAGAGCCTGGTTGTCTCCTGGTCACCGCTGTGCGATCGGTAAACCACGGCGTAAACAATTTGTTCAACGCCGAGGTCCACCAGAAGCCATAAAGAGGAAAGGTTACGGTCCTCAAGGTTACGGAGACGCCGATAACAGATGTCATCGCGAATATACACGCACACGCCAGCCTTCTGCACAAAAGAGTGCTCCAGGGCATATCCCGGGTAGTGCAGATACGACGCGTCCATGGGACATCTGATCTGCGTCTCGGTGAGGCAGAGCAAGTGGGGCTTCTCAGTCTCGAGATGGTGGTGGACTGGCACGAGATTAGAGTGCAAGCCTCGGATGTTCGAGAGGTGCACTTTAAAGGAGAGGATGTGCTTCCGCTGTGAACACTTGCTCGATTTTTGCACGTGAGCCATATATTTAAGTGTGAATAGGCGGGGAAGGCGGCAGTTGAACAGGTGCAAAGCTGCTCACCCAGCAGCACACAAACAGTCTGCCACACATTGGAGGCCTGGTCTGGAGACTGCGGGGACGCCCGAACCCCCCCGAAGACAGCTGTCGGGTCCTCTCTCCGGTCGCAAACCGGCACTACAGCACATCTCCGGGATTTTTCACAGTTGGCGGGGCAGCCTTTCGGGGTTAGCTAAGTCCCTACTTGGGCCCCAACTACCTGCGGTCGGCCAGCGGAGTACCGTGCTTCGGATCCCGCTACCCTCCGCGACCAGGCATCCGGTGCAACAAACAGATGGTACTGAAACCGGCTTGCAAGCAGAGCAATACCGTTCAGACCCGCCTTCCCAAAAATGGCTGCTACTGTCTTCATGCCGGAACATGATCCGAAGATCATTTAGCGACATGGCTTAGACAGCAGGGTGGTGACAAGCCGCGGCTATAAAGCCTACCACCAGAGAGTGCTGGTCATTTGGCGCTACCCAGGGGACACGTGTGGGTATCTAGAGCTAAAGCCCACGGACGCGACAACAGCTTTATCCCCCAAAAATAATGTACAATTCTAAATATCTTAGCAACTAAGGTTGTACGTTAATTACGTGTTTATTTTTTAGTATCCATTCAATTTTAAATAAAAATACAATTGTGACTTAAGTTCGGAGTGCTGTCGTAGTATCCTATAAATAGATTTGCTATTTAACAAATAAAGCAAATCTTTCTATTAAATAGACGGCACTGCAACAACAAATATAAGTTTGAACGACAGTCATAATGACACATGTCAGCTATTTATTCGTTTTATAAGTGGCCACTTAAATAGGCTATCAGTTATCACTGCAGAGTATCTATACGTTAAAGACTAATAAAAGTAATAATTGATAACCGGTAACTAATTTTAATAAACTGTTACAAATACTAAGTACATTATAATACTTGTAAGTTAAGATTTTTTTGTAAACCTTACCTTGCCACCAAACTGCCCGCTGGAGTGCGACGTATGCTCATGACACCTTAATTGGAGTAAAAGAGGAAGATGCTCGAAATATACGAATTTTGATGTTCGCGGTACCGGGTCAGTTATCCGAACATAAATTAAAATACACGTCAGCTTAATAAATATAATCCCGTAAAATAAAGTCATCCTGTATTAATATCTTGGTCAGTGTAGTGAGTGGCATTTAATCGTTCGTTGGTTTTATAAATTATTTTTTTAATAGTAATTTATCACGTGAGTGATAATTAATTGAAATACTAGGTTCTGTCCGCGACTTCGTCTGCACTAATTCGGCCATTTTATTTAAAATTGTATACCGAACAGTTATTTAATTTCGATTTTTTTGTGTGGAGAAAAAATGTGTCTCAAGCTTTTTTCCATTCCGTTACTATTTTTCATACGGTAACGGAATGGCGGTAACGGAACGGAAGTAATAAAAAAAATTATAAATATTTTGAGTCCTATTTTTTCTCCTATCAGGCTCGAAAGAACTTATGGATCTGAGTAGAAACCAAACAAAAAAAAAAGTTGAATATACAACTTTAATTTGGATGAACCTCATTGAGAGCGGCGGAGGCGCCCGAAAAGGCCAAGATAGGAAAATACAGTGGTCTCGGCGCTGAATACAATTTTATCCAATTCGGCGTCGAGACCCTCGGTCCGTGGGGCCCCGGCGCTCTGAGTCTCTTTAAGGACCTTTCAAAGAGACTCAGAGACGCCACAGGAGACCGAAGATCTGGCTACCTCGCTCAGCGTATCAGTCTTACGATTCCACGAGAAAATGCTGCCAGCATCTTCGTACTACGCCGCAGGGGCCTTTTTTAGATTTATATTGGTTTTAGTTAAATTTATTTTATTGTTTGGTTTAATGATTTATTGTTTTTTTACGTATTTAGATGTTTTAAATAAATGACAATTAAATTTAGACGATATTTTCATATATTACAGTATATATTATGTTCTCTTTTTTTAACTGGTATACCACATAGAGTTGTGACAAAATGACAAAAATTTTGCATTACCATTTGGCGTGTTTACCTACTTTTAGACTTTTCTGAAAATAAATATTTTATTTCTTGGAATTTTTATTAGTTTATTGTATTGTTTACATACCTCGTGAAAAAGGGTTGTCGAACTCGTAACAATCTACATTTACTCGGCCGGCAACCCCTTACTTCTCGACGTCTGTAGTAATGGCTATGTATAAAGTCATGAACGCAGTGAAAGGAAATTAAGATTTAAAATGATCCTGTATCCCTAATCTCTTCTCATTTCCGTGCTTAAGTTGCGGCCACACCGCATAAAAAACGTCGACGGTACGCAATCGCAGTGACGCGTCGTGTCCGCGCCGTTTTTACCGGACGCTCCACACCGCTGCTCAAAATACGCAGACAGCACAGAATCGCAGTGACGTTTTTAGTTATTTACAGTATTTTTGTTATATCTAGTATTAAATAAATAAATATTTTGGGACAACCTTACACAAATCGACCTTGTCTTACGGTAAGATCAGTAAGGCTTGTGTTGTAGGTACTAGACGAAGATATACATAATATATAGATACATATAAATACATAGAAAACACCCATGACTCAGGAACACATATCTGTGCTCATCACATAAATAAATGCCCCGACTGGGATTCGAACCCAGGACCATCGGCTTCAAAGGCAGGGTCACTACCCACTAGGCCAGACCGGTCGTCATTAACTGTTTGATGTGTTCTTGTGGGACTACGCATAGCTATGTACTTTTATCGACACACATATCATAAACCCTAGCGCATATAACGACTTGCATAATGTCAAACTCCTTCATTGCAATAATTTTCTCTTTTTTTTGCCTGGCCTAGTGGGTAGTGACCCTGCCTATTAAGCTGAAGGTCCTGGGTTCGATTCCCAGTCAGGGCATTTATTTGTGTGATGAGCACAGATATTTGTTCCTGAGTCATGGGTGTTTTATATGTATTTAAGTATTTATATGTATCTATTTATTATATATATTGTCGTCTAGCACCTGCAACACAAGCCTTATTGAGCTTACCGTGGGACTAGGTCGATTTGTGTAAGAATGACCGAAATATTTAAAAATATTCAAAAAATATTTAAAATATTATTACATCCATTCTGAATAAATAATGAAGCAATTATAATATTTGCATAAGAAACATTTTGTAAAAAAATAGTGTACATATTTATTATGTCGATTTTTGTTGTTTGTTGAACGCATCATACCGGGCTAGTATTATGTGTGTACATAAAATATTACAGTCAGCCCAAAAGCTATAGACACGTATAAGCCTTTTATAAAAAGCCGAATATATTCTTGATGAAGATGAAAAGCCTATTATACCTTTCTGTAGCGCAATAAGTGAGGCTTATTCTGAAATAACTAGCGTGTCTGGGCTTGATGGAATAATAAATATAGGAACAATTGCCAATTTACCGTTGTAATATCGGTAATAAAGTAAACTAATAGTCTGCTTTGGTAAGTATTGAGCATATATCGGATGACGTAGAATAAAATCAGTACGTTACTGACGTTATTTTGTATATATATTAAGATTTAAAATATCAGAAAATGATTGAACTGTATTTCTTTACATTTCAGCCGTATGCAGTCCACTGCTGGACATAGGCCTCCCACAAATATGACTTGTATCATCTTGGGGGGTAGATGCCATAGTCGCCACGCTTGGCAGGCGGGTTGGCGACCGCACTAGCTGTAGATTGGGTTTCGACGGACGCTGCTGCCCGTCCGTAGGATTGGATTTTTCCCTTTGCCGCCTCTTACGACACCCGCGGGAGTAGATAAGGTGGTGCTATTCTAGTCAGCCGGCATCACACGGCTGTATTTCATTATTTACAATAATTACATTCATTAAAATACAAGTACTTAACGGAGGTCGCAGGTTCAAACCCCGGCTCGTACCAATGAGTTTTTCGGAACTTATGTATGAAATTACATTTGGTATTTACCAGTCGCTTTTCGGTGAAGGACATCGCGAGGAAACCGGACTAATCCCAATAAGGCCTAGTTTACCGTCTGGGTTGGAAGGTAAGATGGCAGTCGTTTTCTTAAAATCAGTTCCTACGCCAAATTCTGGGCTTAGTAGTCAAGTGTACCCCAGGCTCCCATGACCCCTTGCAATATGCCGGGATAACGCTAGCAAGGCGATGTTTGTTCTTGTCAGGAAGTTCTTATGAAAGATGAAATTAAAAAAATTGCGCGGGACATTCGAAAATTTAAGAATACTTTACCATTTGTGTTCTTATTACTTACTTCTAATCTTCTTGAGAAAAACAGACAGGTCAAATAGACAGACAAACAGAGTAACTGGCAGATAGACAAATAGCAGCATAGATAGATAGACCAGCAAATAGATAGACAGACAACCAGATAGACAGACGGACAGACGGGCAGACGAACAGACGAATAGACGTACAAGAAAACAGACATGAAAAAGCTGTGATTATATTTTCGTTTTAAAGTAAACGCGTGAAAAATTTACAGATTATGATTAAAAGACCATCATTATGATAAAAGGTCCTTAATTATCACCTTAATGGCGATAATGGAATTAATGATTCATTAGCGATAATGAGCGTACTTACCCCGTGGGATACGCGCTGCTTTGAAGTATGTTATGCATTTAGGTGTATTAAGTAACTCCATCCGGGACCGGGGTATAGTCCCTAAACTGCGAACAAGGAGGATGAGCTGTAGCGCCCCTTAAAGAGGTGGTGATTGCGATCACCAACCCGCCAGCCGAGCGTGGCGATTATGGGAGAAGTCCGTCAAGTCCGTGGTTAATAGAAGTATTTCTAGGGGGATATTGTCTGCATATAACAATGCTTCTAAGAAAAGTATTTTTTCCTAACTAGTGCGTAAAAAGTGCACTTTTCGTGCGTAAATTTCACTTTTTAAGGCACTTGCTATGATCAATTAGGTTCGATACTCGTGTAAAAACTTCTTTAAGACTTGGGTGATTGTCACCCTCGTTTCACTCGGGCTCCAACGTTCACCCTCGTCGACAAAAAAATTTTTTTTCACTAGTATCTAAATGGCTATTTTATGGAAAATTCAACCAGTATTGAACACACACTGTTTTTCTTCTAACTCTTCCTAAATTCAATTAAACAAATTCAAACCTAAATATACATACACAACAAGGAAATATCAGTTAAAAATACTTAAAAGTACGTTATAAATATAAAAACAAAAAGATCCAAAAATTTGGATCTACAACGAAGTGATTTATTGCAATTATTTTTATGCAATCATGGAGTTATGTCTCTAGGTATTGGTCGTTGCGTTGACTGGTGATTGCATAGAAAATTTGCAATAAGTCACTTCTTTGTAGATCCAAATTTTTGGATGTTGTTGTTTTCATATTTTTACATATATTAAGGTTTGAAATATCAGTAAATTGTTTAACTGCATTTTTTTTTATGACATAGGCGGTTAACGAGCAGACGGATTGCCAGGTGGTAAGCAATTACCGTCGCCCATAGGTACCCGCAACACCAGAGGAGTCACAAGCGCGTTGCCGGCCTTCAAGGGGGGTTGGAGCTCTGGGAACCTTACTCACCATCAGGAACACAGCACTGCATACCTGAAAGGTAGCAGTGCTATTATGGCTGTGGTCTTCTGTAAGGAGGAGGTACTTCCCCAGTTGGGCTGCCCCAGATTCAAGCGTGATGGTCATTTCTGTGCCCTACCTCTCATTGTTGGACGTAGTTTAAGGACATAACCGGGTCCAAAAGAAAAAGAAAAGCATTTAGAAAGAGATGATTTTAAGAGTTAGAAGACAAAGGTGTGCTGAATACTTTTGGCCACGGCTGTAATACTAGGTTCGCATTGCCTGGATTTGCCCGTGAGATCTTACATACGAAGCCACAGGCAATAGCTAGTAGAAACGTAATTACGACATTATCTATAAAAAGAGAACTTATTTTCAATGGCGTTTATGTCGTTATTCAAGATGTTGCAATACAAACGCAACGAGATTCGATGTAAGTGCCATCGGCAATAAGGTCCCGTTTTGTAGATATTGACACAATTATGCTAGCAAAACGTCTCTGCTTGGCATGTAATCATTTATTTCCTCATATTATTTTTTTTTGACAAAAGGTGGCAAACGAGCAGACGGATTGCCTTATGGTAGGCAAATACCGTCGCCCATGGGCACACGTAACACCAGGGGAGTTACAAAGCGCGTTGCCGACCATTAAGGAGGGTTGGAGCTCTGGGAACCTTACTCACCATCAGGAACACAGCACTACATACCTGAAAGGTAGCAGTGCTATTATGGCTGTGGTCTTCTGTAAGGAGGTACTTCCCCAGTTGGGCATCACCAGACTCAAGCGTGATGATACTTCGCTGAGGTAAGGACCTCTCATTGTTGGACATAGTTTAAGGACATACCCGGGTCCATTCATCCGGGTCCGGGTTCATAATTCCATTTTTAGAGGGTACAATAGGATTGAATGTCTTAGTGTTATTATTCTCAACGTTTTAATGGTTTTCAGGTTATAATAGGATTTTAATTACCAAACTTATTGAGGTAATATTAAAGCAAAAGGATTCTTGGCTCTGAATTGTACTTATCTGACATGTGGGTGGATAAATAATTCATTTATTTTTGAGAAACCGACGGATAGGTAGCAGCATCCGTCGAAATGCAAACTACAGCTGGTACGGTCGCCAACTCGCCTGCAAAGCGTGCCAACTATGGCAGTTACCCACGAAGCTGATAGCCTGATACACGTCGTATTTGTCGTTGGTAGATCCAGCAGTGGTGGTACTTACGGTTAAAATGATGATGATCAATAACTTCAAATGTCCAGGAGCAAATGTCGTATATTTCGGGCATCTTTCTCTTTTACTCTAATTAAAGTGTCATGAGAGTGACAGAGCGTGATGGTACTCAAGCGTGATGGTACTTCACTGTGCCCAACATCTCATTGTTGGACGTAGTTTAAGGACATACCCGGGTCTAAAAATGGATTTTAAAAAATCAGACCACAGTTATTAATTCAATTGCATGTGTTTATCTAAAGACTGAAAGTAATAAGTGAGTAAAAAACAAATTTACAAATGATTTTTCAGTTTCAAGCACCCTCAAGAAACTAAAATGTCGTATGTGGATATGAAGATGTGTTTAATAATACCTTTTGGTTTTGAGAAGTAAAATGGTTGTTGGAAGAAGCTGGCAATGTTCCAAGCTGGCGTGGTGTAGCATAAAGTCGTATGTACGATTAGGTCGGTGTTCGGAATACGAGACTGACAAATGTTATAATGTTCCGATTATCACGTTATTTATTTTTATCTACACACATATTATGAACTAGGGTTTATGCATTAATTAGGGTTTATGCTTAAATAGGTTTAAGCATAAACTGCATATTACGACTAGCATAATGTCAAACTCCTTCATTACAATGATTTTCTTATCTGTGAATATTTTATTATAGCTCCATAATAAGAAAGAAATTGTTTTTTTTTTCGGAACAATCTTACACAAATCGACCTTATCCAACGGTAAGCTCATTAAAGCTTGTGTTGTAGGTACTAGACGACGATATATTTTATATGGTTTAATGGTTTAAGATATTTATTTCTCATAAGAGTATAATAGATAGATACATATAAATACTTAAATACTTACATAGAAAACACCCATGACTCAGGAACAAAAATATCTGTGCTCATCACACAAATAAATGCCCCGACTGGGAATCGAACCCAGGACCATCGGCTTCATAGGCAGGGTCACTACCCACTAGGCCAGACCGGTCGTCAATTAATCATGACTTTCAAATTTCGAACGTCTCTGAAAAATAAAACATTTGATTACTTACTATAGAAACGTTTATTAAGAATTTTTATTTAACAAATATAAATTACAATATAATAAACCTTATAAACTAAACTTATAAAATAAAAACACAACAAATTTAACTAAACTGAAAAAAGAACTAAACTAAAACAAAAATTCGCCCCGTGGTATGGTACCGTAGATACTGGCAGCATTTCCCCGCTGAATAGAAATAGAAACTATATGAGAATTTGAGAATTGAGCTTGATGTTATAATTGCTTTATTATTATATCGAAATTTAAATTGAGAACGTCTCTGAATTGCAATTGTTTACTTACTATAGAGACGATATGAAAATTGGGTTTCCCTCTAGTTTGTCTCTGAATTTCAAAAACTACGGTTTCTTGGAAAAAGTCTTAAAACGCCGCCATTACAAATTTTCGTTTTTTTTTTTTTTATGACATAGGCGGCAAACGAGCAGACGGATTGCCTGGTGTTAAGCAATTACCGTCGCCCATGGGCACTCGCAACACCAGGGGAGTCACTAGCGCGTTGCCGGCCTTTAAGGGGGGTTGGAGCTCTGGGAACCTTACTCACCATCAGGAACACAACACTACATACCTGAAAGGTGGCAGTGCTATTATGGCTGTGGTCTTCTGTAAGGAGGAGGTACCTACTTCCCCAGTTGGGCTGCCCCGTGATGGTCAACGCTGCGCCCTACCTCTCATTGTTGGACGTAGTTTAAGGACATACCCGGGGTTTGCGGTTAAAAAATAATTTCTGATCGTAGTATGTACGAGACTAAACGTAAGTCGTTTCTCGTCGGGCGAGTACAGAAAATGGATGTTAGAATTAAATTGTAGTTTTAAAGAAATTGGACTCGGGAAGTTTTAAATATTCAACAGTCCTCGGCGCACCCGTGGGGACGCGAAATTGTGTCCCCATGTACCTAATTGATATACAATACAAAATGTTCTTTATTGCGGGTACAGTCGCCATCAGATATATCGGAGCTGTGGGGGTGGTCACAAATATCTGAACAACGCCTCTATTGTCAAGGCGATAAAGTGCATGTTCACATATTTGTGACCACCTCCACAGCTCCGATATATCTGATGGCGACTGTACATATTGGTTCAGTCAACTACAAAGACATGTATACACTTTTGCACCTTATTACAAAGGATTAAGGTGATAAAATGTATACATATCTTTGTAGTCGACTGTTCATACGCAATTTTAGGTTCAATAATTATGAACCGTTGACGATCGGTCTGGCCTAGTGGGTAGTCACACTGCCTATGAAGCAGATGGTCCTGGGTTCAAATCCCAGGCATTTATTTGTGTTATGAGCACAGATATTTGTTCCTGAGTAATGGGTATTTTCTATGTATTTAAGTATTTATGTGTATCTATTATATATATATCGTCGCCAAGTACCTACAACACAAGCCTTACTAAGCTTACCGTGGGACTAGGTCGATTTGTGTTAGATTGTCCCGAAATATTCATTTATTATTTATTTATTTATTTATTATTAACAATGCTACTTTGCGATATAATCATCGGTTCTACGTATATTGTTTATCATATCTTTTTTACTAGTAAGACGAGAGAGAATAAAAATAAAATATATAAATATTACAAGACATTCTTACACAAATTGACTGAGCCCCACGGTAAGCTCAAGAAGGCTTGTGTTGTGGCTCAGCCAACGATATATATTATACTAAAGCTTTTCCTCGCGACTTCGTCGGCCAGCCATGCTTATTTTAACTTTAAATTAATAAATATTACAAGTCAATTTATTAATTCAAAGTTAAAGTAAGCATAATATTGTCTTCGGTTGCCGCGATAATTACTCATGAAATAAAACAACTAAAACGGATTTTTACGCGGTTTTTTGGCGTGTAATCATGTGCAAGCACGAAAATTGTTAAATAATTTATACGTGGGTAGGTTTGCATTTTGTAATTTTTTGAGGATGGAGGTAAATTAATATTTTTCCTCAGTCCACCCGATGACCACGAATGCTGCTAAAGGGTTAGTAACGTCGGGATGAAGTTTAAACTAGTATATGCGATAAAAATCCGTTTTATTTCTTAAAATAAGCATGTTTAGATATCATTGAGCACCAAAGCCGCTTCATTATATATGATACAAGGAGGTGGAACAAGTTTATATATAGTTTTAAATGAACCGTTGATGTTCTCCAGACAAACTTCCATAGCTCGGCGAGAGACTTTATCTTATCACGAATAATGTAGGTATAGTCGACCAATTTGATTTCTAGGCCACTTGGAACCTTGTCGCAATGACGTTAATAAGAGATCTTTTGCGTATTTTATATATAAATATTCAACGTGACAAGGAACGAAGTGGCCCATAAATCAAATGGGTTGACTGTCATCATCATCATCATGTCAGCCGAAAAACGTCCACTGCTGGACATAGGCCTCCCCCAGAACGACCCAAGAAGACCAATCCTGCGCCTTCCACATCCAGCGATATTCCGCGACTTTAACTTAACTCTAACGTTGGTTGACTGTACATAAGGGATAGCTTGGTTATAATTTTATCGTCTACTCATATCGGGCTATCCGTCACTTTCGCACGCACATACTTGTTGGAGCGTGACAAGTGACGTGACGTGAGTGAGCGTGACGTTTTGGACCCGGGTATGTCCTTAAACTACGTCCAACAATGAGAGGTAGGGCACAGCGTTGACCATCACGCTTGAATCGGGGCACCCCAACTGGGGAAGTACCTCCTCCTTACAGAAGACCACAGCCATAATAGCACTGCCACCTTTCAGGTATGTAGTGTTGTGTTCCTGATGGTGAGTAAGGTTCCCCGAGCTCCAACCCCCCTTAAAGGCCGGCAACGCGCTTGTGACTCCCCTGGTGTTGCGAGTGCCCATGGGCGACGGTAATTGCTTAACACCAGGCAATCCGTCTGCTCGTTTGCCGCCTATCTCATAAAAAAAAAAAAAAAAGTGACAAAACTCGACCATAAGAGTATGCTTTTCCAACTCTCAAAATATCAATTGAACGACTTACCTCCTACTTAAAATAGACAAAGGAACAGGCCTTCCCTATAGACCGCTACAGTTTTTATTTTTCTTTTACTTTTGTATACAAATACAAATTCAAAATTCTTTATTTGTAAGAATACAGTCATATTGGGTGTTAAATATTACATAAAGTCCTTGTATTCAGCATGCAAGCAAGCGTACAAATGTTTGTTAAAATGATACTAAAACTAATATTGTTTATACATGTCAAAAATTAATAACCCAACATTACTCTGGCATAGGCTCCTTAAACTTCAAATAATCCCTAACGCTATAAAAACATTTATCTAGTCGACTTGTAAAAGTGCCTTTCCCTACTTACTGAAAAAACGTTTAGTTTCAGAGACTCTAGTGTAAGTTTCTTTTGACGTAAAAAAACGTCTCGAACGCGTTAGGATAATGTTATTTATACGGGGAAACTCAAACGTGATGGTGACGTTTTGTTACGTTAAAATATACTCTCAGGGCTCAGTTTGAGCTACTAACCGCCCATTCATTCTTTATTTATTAGATAGTCGTATATAATATCTATATTACGTACACATATTACATCCACTGTAGCTTATTTCACTCAACAAAAATTTTATAACTACCAGTAATCATTAAGGTATTAACTACAGTAACATTGCATGCTAAAATCAACCAAATAGCAATACTCGTAAGGTAACATTTTGACTGTAAGCGACAATTTACATAATTGCGTCTGAAAATATAGGTGTTTTGAATGTGCCAATAATATGTTAGCACGACTCTTTTCATCATTTCCGTAAGACGTCCACTGCCGGACATAGGACTCCCCCATATATGACTTGTAACGTCTTGGGGGAGTCGCCATAGTCGGCACGTTTAGTAGGCGGGTTGGCGACCGCAGCAGTTGTTTCGATTTCAAAGGTCGCTGGACGCCGCTTACGACACCCGCAGGAGGAGACGGGGTGGCGAAACTATAACTAAACCGCTTAGTATTTAAGACATTTTGTTCCGGCATTTTGCCACGGCTCATGGGACCCCGGGGTCCGCTTGGCAACAAATCCCAGGATTTTTCGTAGGAAGCAGTTTTACGAAAGCGACTGCCATCTGACCTTCCAACCCAGAGGGTAAACTAGGCCTTATTGGGATTAGCCCGGTTTCCTCACGATGTTTTCCTTCACCGAAAAGCGACCGGTATATATATATACATATATATATATATATATATATATATATATATACCTATATCAAATGATATTTCGTACATAAGTTACAAAAACCCGTTGACACAAGCTGGGTTTTGAACCTGCGACCTCCGATTGTAAGTAGCACGCTCTTACCGCTATATGAAGTCACATTTGTTTTTTTTGTTGTATAAAATTCGTTTTCAGAAATGTATGCAAACATTGCTACATCATCATTCAGATAATAATAAATATTTTTGGACAATCGTACACAAATCGACCTAGTCCTACGGTAAGTTTAGTAGGCTTGTGTTGTAGGTACTAGACGACGATACCTACCTATATATATAGTAGATAGATAGATACCTACATATAAATACTTAAATACATAGAAAACACCCATGACTCAGACCCTGAACATCACAAATAAATGCCCTGACTGGGATTCGAACCCAGGACCATCGGCTTCATAGGCAGGGTCACTACCCACTAGGCCAGAACGGTCGTCAGATTGTTCAAATATATAAAAAAAGAACATTACTTTTCAATATTAGTAAAACTCTTGGCACACGATAAAAGTATTAATACAGAAAGTGACATAATTGTCTGTCTATAGACGTATATATACGTCGGTGACGGGGCAGTCACATCCGGGAAGAGAATCTTGATCGTTGGCGTCGGTGGGCTACACTGGAGTTTGTTTTGAATATTGTGCGGTATTACAAATTACTATTTAGATTATTATGAACAGATAGCAAATCTGCATTTTATTCACAAGGGAGCAATGTAATTTCATACAACTTTGAATTTTTTTGGGTTGTATGTAATTTTAAATGACGATTTTAAATGATTTTTTTTAATGTTTTCTAGAATTAGCAATTTAGCACTGTCCTCGCGGTGAGGTGCAAAATGTGTTTCATTCGGCAGCAAAGGTTGTTCTCCTCTCGTGCCTTGAAACCCTCTCAACGTTCAAGATTCCACTCTTTGAATCCTTCGCTAGCTCGGGTCACAATTAATTGCTAATTAGCACGAGAAGGTAAACACTAACTTTGCTCCCTTGTGTAACAATAACAATCTATTATGACAGGTTTAGTCTAATGGGTAATGACCCTGCCTATGAAGCCGATGAGGGGTTCAAATCCCAGTAAGGGCATTTATTTGTGTGACGAGCATAGATATTTTTTTCTGAGTCATGGGTGTTTTATATATTTATTTAAGTATTCGTATATTATACCGGGTGTGGCCTGTAATAGGAGCTTTAACTTTAGGCATCGTTTCTACACCACAAACGTTGCAACATTTGTTCTACGACTTTTGAAAATAGCTTATAGTTTAATAAATATTAATAAAAAAAGATTTTCCAAGCAAGCAATGTATTGCAAAAACTATGAAGTTTGTAGGCTGACAGTAAACGTCAACTAGACTATTGTATGCTGTTCATTGAAAATACTATTTACTTTGTTCGAAAAAATCACAAGTAATAAATTACCCAATTATTTAAAGTTGTTTAACAAATGTTGTTTCGTTCGTGGTGTAGAAGCGATCCCTAAAATTTTTGCTCCTATTACAGGCCACACCCGGTATATCGTTATAGTACCACAACACGAGCCTTCTTGAGCTTACCGTGGGGCTCAGTCAATCTGTGTAAGAATATCCTGAAATGATTTATATATTATTGTAGTGTATGTAGTGTTTGTGGCGCAACACTACGAGCTGCCCACAACACTTGAGACGTCGCGTCACTGTCAGTCACTTCTGAATTTTCCTATCACGAGCTGCACAATTGTAAATCCTAAATTCCATTGTAATTATTCATTGTAAATATTCTCTCAGTATAAATATCCATCTTAAATCATTACTTATTTTTATTGTTAGTGCTCAAGCACAACGGCACTAAATGTTTAAGTTTTATATTTGGGGAAGGTTTATATCCAGCAGTGGACAATGATGATGATGATGCAATATACATGTATACTTCCTTCCTTCTTTAACCGACTTCGACATAAAAAAGCAATGCATCTCATCTCAACAGGAACTAGGTGGAGAGCCATTATCCCGACTCGAGAATTTTCCTCGAACGGCGATTGGACAACAGAAATCTAAGTTTGATTTGATGTTTAACAACCAAGGTCAAAGATATGTAAGCGACCTAATTGCCAAAATTGTATACATCCTTATTGTCTCAGCTTTTAAGGCGTACGTATAGATATTTTTGTCACTTTGGCCGCATAGATGTCTTTGACCTTGAACACATGGGAATCGTCAGGCGGCGAGTCGCTCAGCGTGGAATGGAAAGAGCTATGCTCGGAGTATCTCTACGTGATAGAATCAGAAGAGGTTACCTGTAGATCATCATCATCATTTCAGCCGTCATAAACAAATATTACTGGATATTCTGACACACATTGACTGAGCCCCACGCTAAGCTCAAGAAGGCTTGTGTTGTGGCTCAGCCAATGATGTATATAATATACAAATACTTAAATACGTAGGTCGGCTGCTGTCATAGCTTGTATGAGCTTGAGGGGTGGCAGGCGGGTTGGGGACCGCAATAAACAGCATTGGGTCGGTGATGAGCACAGATATTTGTTCCTGAGTCATGGGTGTTTCCTATGTATTTAAGTATTTATATGTATCTATTATACATATAGTCGTCTAGTACCTACAACACAAGCCTTACTGAGCTTACCGTAGGACTAGGTCGATTTACGTAAGATTGTCCCGAAATATTTATTTATATCTTTTCAAACGCCAAATCAAGATCCGCTTACAAAATGGGATGTCTCCCTTGCTCTCCACAAACGTAGCAATGAGGATGCATCTGTGAGATGTGGACGGTAAAAAAGCTTCGGTGCACTTTTACTGCGCTCCCCGAGCTTAACAAGCTCTCTAGTAGAAGAGGGATGTGACTAAATCCGGAAAAAATCCGGATAATTTTTTAGGCAAGATTCTACAAACGTAGGTGAAAAATTTAGCTAAAGCACGGCCTATGTAGTAGTAGTGTGTACACACAAGTCAGCGTTGTATATTAAAAAGTTGACAGTTCCATATTAATTCTCTGCACAATTACATAGACATGCTTCAGTTAAGTTTTTCACTTATACGGATTGGTTAATGGATACTGGTTTTGGGTACCTTGTGAACATGTTCAATCCTGTCAAGGGTACGTGAAGGGTGCGTGATGGGCCGGCGACGCGATCGGCGAGGCGAACGGATACTCGGCACACCTAGTGCTTGAAAATAGAGACATATATGCTCCCCGAAACATGTCGCGCGAGTGACTAAAACGTGAGTAAAGCCGTCATTTATATTAGCAAAATATTATAATCACTCACGAAAATTTTATTACTAGGAATGATTATGAAGAAAGAAGAATAATGAATAAGAAAATATTATTAAATATGGCAGCAGAGAGCTGTCAATATTTTCATACCAGAATTCAACTGCTGGATAAACCTCCCCCATGAATCACCACAGAGACAACGATCTGTGGGCATAGGTACTTCAATCACACAATCGGCACGCTTGGCAGGCGGGTTGGCAATCGCAATATATTCCATCCAAATGGACATGCTTTGGATAATATCCTTGAAAGCGCAACACTAAAAAGCTTCGAGCTTAAGGTTGTCGTTTTAAAAAATCGAGAGACATCAATTCCTGACTCAGCGTCTCTGTCTTAGAAAAGGTAAAGAAATCTTTCGACCTACTCCTACAATAAGGTCATTAAAAAAGCACATAGGAACAGGAGGTGTGTCTCACGGACTCCAAACTAAGACTGACCCTGTACCCTTGGAGCCCTGGACCCTATTTCACCACACCGACAATTTTCACGATTGCCGACATATGTAAATTTCCATTGACCACTTACCATCGTATGGGATTTGTACTTTTTGCCACTAACACGTAACTTTTATAATACCGTTAGTTTTTATTATATCATCAAATAGGTAGTAGTTAGGTGAAGGGCTCTTGACAATTGTCAAGAGAAATACGACAATTGTCGCAATATTTCGAGAGAGGATTAAAGCATATCGAAAAATTTTGAAAATTCTTGTGAGGATCGTGACAATTTACAAGAGCCAAATCGCCAAACTACCTACCTTACTTACTGTCTGACGTAGATCACTAGACCAGTGGCCTTACCATGAGTTGTGACATTGAAGTTTTCGATAACGAGTATCGAGTTTACTATCTGTGCATCTGGCTTGAACTATTTTAGTGCGAACGAGATGCACAGATAGTAAACTCGATACTCGTTATAGAAAACCTCAAAGTCACAACTCATGGTAAGGGTACAGAGCCCAGAGCCTTGAGTGTAAGTTTTTAACATAATATCACTTCACCATCGCGTTAGTGTTACCCATATAAATAAAATTATCACTTACGCGTTCGAGACGTTTTTTTACGTCAAAAGAAACTTACACTAGAGCCTCAGATCTGTCGTCAAAATTTGACAATGAAATTTTGTAAAGAACAAGCTATAATTTTCCCCTTTGAAAATATAATTTGGCGTAGATGAAATCGCGCTCAAAAGCTAGTCTTACATATTAGAAAATTAAAATTTTTCTAGTTCTTCAAAAGATGTTCAAGTTATTTGAAATTTTCAAACATGCTGCGAGAAAATTGCATTCACTTTGATATTGCAGATTTAGAATGAATGAGTTTCAGAACAATATACGAAATTGAATTTATATCACAACCCTTCAGCAAAGATGAGGGGAGGACAAATTGATACAAAAGTGTATGAAAATGAAAATTCTTGAATGAGTTGAAGTAGCCACTCGCCTAAGGCATTTAAATGAAATCGACTTTTTTTTTTTTATGACATAGGCGGCAAACGAGCAGACGGATTGCCTGGTGTTAAGCAATTACCGTCGCCCATGGGCACTCGCAACACCAGGGGAGTCACAAGCGCGTTGCCGGCCTTTAAGGGGGGTTGGAGCTCTGGGAACCTTACTCACCATCAGGAACACAACACTACATACCTGAAAGGTGGCAGTGCTATTATGGCTGTGGTCTTCTGTAGGGAGGAGGTACTTCCCCAGTTGGGCTGCCCCAGATTCAAGCGTGATGGTCAACGCTGTGCCCTACCTCTCATTGTTGGACGTAGTTTAAGGACATACCCGGGTCCAAACCGGGTTCGACTTCATAGAATACAAATAAAAACAGGAAGGTTTAAGAAGAAAATGGCAAAATTTACAGCAAAGGGGTTGTTCAGATGAGGGTCAAAAGTCTGTACATTTTTGTAATAATAATATATTACAGGACATTCTTACACAAATTGACTGAGCTCCACGGTAAGCTCAAGAAGGCTTGTGTTGTGAGTACTCAGCGAACAATATTTGTATGTTATTTATAATAATACCTATACAAATATTTAAATATTTTACATATTAAAATCGCTCCAGGCCCCTATTTCACCACAGCGACAATTGTCACGATTCCCGACATATGTACATTTCTGACATTGCAAGTGTCCATTGGTTACATTGACCGCTTATCATCGGGTGGGATGTGTGCCTGTTTGCCACCAACACGTGAGTTTCCGTTATTTTTTATCATATCATCAATATATAGGTAGTAGTTGGGTGAAAGGCTCTTGACAATTGTCACGAGAAATACGACAATTGTCGCGAAATTCCGACGAAATTTCTTCTGAGAATCGTGACAATTGTCAAGAGCTCTTCACCAAACTACTACCTATTTATTGACGATAAAATACAAAATAACAGCATTTTATTGAAACTAACGTGTTGGTGGCAAACAGGCACACGTCCCACCCAATGGTAAGCTGTCAATGTAACCAATGGACACCTGCAACGTCAGAAATTTACATACGTCGGGAATCGTGACAATTGTCGCTGTGGTGAAATAGGGGCCAGACGTGAAGAAGTAACAAACATACACACTCACAAACGTTCGCCTTTATAATACGAGTATTAGTGTAGATAATCTAAAACAGCAGATACAATATACCATAACACAAACGCCTGTCGCCATTGTGGACGTAAGTGCGTTCCTAAAATAAATCGCACGCTCGTTATTTAGACGAATTGCAGACTAGACTAGGTCAGTCTACGCGCTGGTGGCCTAGCGGTGAGAGCGACTTGTAATCCGGAGGCCGCAGGTTCGAACCCCGGCTTTTACAGTCGCCATCAGATATAGCGGAGCTGTGGAGGTGATATCTGAACAACGCCTCTATTGTCAAGGCGATAAAGTGCATGTTCAGATATTTATGAACTCCACAGCTCCGATATATCCGATAGTGACCGTACAATGACAAGTTTGGAACCAGCGTGCTACACCCTCGACCTCGTCGTCACTCACCATCAGGTGCGACTGAGGTCAAACGCTGGTCAGTCTTGCATAAAAAAAACGATCTACGAAATATCATTTGAAATGTACAGTCATGGACTTTAATTGTTAAGCCATTTAGGGTTGACTTTACATTAGGCATTTCATATAGTAAGTATTAAACAAAAGAAAAATAGCTTGAACTGTAAGTGGCTCAACAATGAAAGTCTGTGACTGTACCAGTAGCTTTTCGACGAAGGAAAACATCATAAGGAATCCGGAATAATCCCAATAAGGCCTAGTTTATCCTGGGCCTGGTTTCTTTCGGCTGTCACTTTCGCAAAACTAGTACCTATGCCAAACCCTGGGATTCGTAACCGATTGGTTCCTCGAGTTATCCCGGCATCTTGCCTCCTGGAAGCCTGGGGTCCGCTTGGCAACTAACTTCCAAACTCACTTCCAAAAATATTTATTTTATCAATAAATCCAAATATTCAAAAAAATATTTAACACTCCCAACAATTATTATTTTACCACTTTGTCCATAAATGTGCGAAAGTACATACACTTAAAAAAAATCCTCTAATATTCTAAGAAGATATTAATGACGGGAAGTGACGACACGGTTAATAAAAACATTAGGAAAGCTCGCGTTTCGTATGCGCGGGCGCTGCGCCAAGTGCTGGGAGCTGGCGCCGGAAAATCGCTGTCATTATCTTTTTTTTTAACAAGACTGACCAGCGTTTGACCTCAGTCGCACCTGATGGTAAGTGTCGACGAGGTCGAGGGTGTAGCACGCTGTTTCAGTAACAGCCTATTCACTCTTGCCTTGAAAAGACCCTAATTATAAGTATCTTTCTGGGAATACAAACGAAGGGAGTGTCGTTCTCCAAATGTCGGAGGTAATTATTAATGTTAAAATACGCGGTTAAGTTCCCTTTATTTGTAATAATGGAATTTTTATAGTAATCAAGTCCCGTGTAGTTGTAATAATGTTTTTTTTACACAACAACAGTGGCAAATAAGCATACGGCCCGCCTGATGGTAAGCAGTTACCGTAGCGTATGAACGCCTGCAACTCCAGAGGATTCACATGCGCGCTGCCTACCATAAAAGTTGTTCGGAGCTCTGGGAACCTTACTCACCATCGGGAACACAACACTACATGCACTGCTACCTGAAAAGTGGCAGTGCTATTATGGCTGTGGTCTCCTCTAAGGAGGAGGTACTTCCCCAGTATTTTATTTATTTAAGTATTTTATATCACGGTTCGGTATCAGCCGCCATTGCCTGCGAGGAGCTAGCGTCATAATCGTTCGGTTAAACCTACTATTATGATTATGACTGTACAAGAGTACAGTCTGCAGCGACGTTGCGATTGAACAATTATAAATAAATAAATATTACAGGACATACTACTATTTTCTATGTATTTCAGTATTTATATGTATCTATGTATTATATGTATAATATCTTCGTCTAATACCTACAACACAAGCTTTACTGAGCTTACCGTAGGACTAGGTCGATTTGTGTAAGATTGGCCCAACATATTTATTTATTATTGTTTATTATTTATACTTACACAAATTGACTGTATTATTGTTGTCTTATTGTTTTTAGTCTCGGATCGAAAACTATAGAACTCTACACTAAGCATGGCCCGACATGCTTCTGGCCGATTTTTTAAGTGTGAATTCCTATCGTTTAGACACCTAAGCCTGCTAAGGAATGGAATTCGCTCCCTTCGTCTGTATTCCCGGAAAGATATAATTTGAGTATTTTCAAGGCAAGAGTGAAGGTTGTTACTGAACCAGCGTGCTACACCCTCGACCTCGTCGACACTTATCATCAGGTGTGACTGAGGTCAAACACTGGTCAGTATAGAAAAAAATAATAATAATAGCGCTGACTAAAATTAGAGTTACTCTTAAATTTACAATCTTTTAATCGACTTCAAAAAAAGTGAAGGACTGTATTTAAGTTTTTTTAAATTAAGCTGCGCACATTACGGCCCTTTACAAGCTAAACAAGACTTTTATTTTATGAATCAGAGCCTACTGCGACGAGGTAGTGTTTAACTTCTCGTGCTAATATTGAGAGCCCAGCTAGCGAAAGATTCCAAAATTTTCAGCATTGGGAGGGTTTCAAAGCACGAGAAGGAAACACACTTTGCTACCGAGTGAAACACACAATTTTTCACCTCAGCCGCGAGGAAAAAAATAACTTTAAAAATATACGTAGGTATTCAAAATTATTGGCATCCATCATTTATTATTCAAAACATTAAATAAATAAAAGAGCATCGAACCAGCCAACATCAAAATAACACTCGATTAGTAATAAACAATTTGTATGATATTACTTTGCACTCTTGTGAATAACATGCAACTTTGCTATCTGTTTTTAAAGAATAAAACAGTCATTTCCGAGTAGTGAGATGAAAATATCTATTTTTACCAAGACACGTAAACAACTAACTCATATGCAGTGTTGCGTAAAAGTAGATTCCAGTTTCTCTGACCCATTTCCGCGATCAAAACGCCATCTTACAGACAGCTAAATATAAATGATGTGTAATTGGCTATTTGACATTTTTGTAAACGACTGCATTCGTTCCTGCGGCGCTACCGCCAAAAACGATATTCGTAAATTTTGAACGATTTTGTCTCTGTCACTCATCATCTTCCTCGTGTTGTCCCGGCTCATAGGAGGCTGGGGTCCGCTTGACAACTAATCCCAGGATTTGGCGTAGGCACTAGTTTTACGAAATCGACTGCCATCTGACCTTCCAAACCAGAGAGTAAACTAGGCCTTATTAGAATTAGTCCGGTTTGCTCACGATGTTTTCCTTCACCGAGAAGCGACTGGTATATCACATGATATTTCGTACATAAGTTCCGGAAAACTCATCGGGGTTTGAACTTGCGACCTCCGGATTGCAAGTCTCACGCTCTTACCGCTAGGCTCGCCGGCCAGCGCTCTTATGTCTCTGTCACTCTCATGAAGCCTTAATTGGAGTAAAAGAGAAAGTCTTTCTGTGACCTATTCACGCTTAAACCTCTGAAACGATTGGGATGAAATTTGGTATGGAGAAAGTTTGATGTTGAGTTTGATTTAAGTTTGAAAAATCAAAAAAAAGCCTTAGGTAAAAGCACAGTGGCGTGTACAGATTACAGGTTTGAGGTTTCCTATTAAATATGCAATACCTGTACCCTTCCCATGAGTTGTGACATTAAGGTTTTCGATGACGAGTATCGAGTTTACTAACTGTGCATCTCGTTCGCACTAAAAGAATACTTATAAATAAATGGGATTTAACCGCGTATAACCTGTGACTTTCAATGAGAAATAACTTCGTCTAATCTATTTATCGATTCGATTTTTATCGATTCATCCCAAATTTCGTGAATCGAGCTGAAAGTTTTGTTATCAAACTCAACAGTGTCTAGTACCCAATAACATATTCCGCGTTGGCTCCCGGTCTGAGCCGCCATTTGTAAAAACAGTATTTGTAAAGACAGCGCGCGCGCCGCTCGCTCGCCGAAACTAAACAATTCAATACGCAAATAATTAACTTTCTTTTATATACAGTTTGTCAAAAAAGTTTTTTTTTTTGTTTTTATACTTAATTACTTATTTAGTGAAGTTTACCAGTTAAATACATTTAATTATTGCAGTGTAAAAAAATAATATTTGGTGAGAAAGTATTGAAGAATAAAGTGTAATTGGTTTTTGGTGAAGTTTTTGTAGTGATACATTTTTAAGGTTAGTTTAATTATAATTTATTTACTTAATTATTGATAGTATTTATATTGTAAAAACACAATATTAGAATACAATTTAAACAAAACAAATTAAAGACATATTAAATTAAATCTACCTAGAAATAAAACTAACTTAAAAATATTAACATAAAATTAATGTCTTAATTGGCACAGACAAGGTGCCCAACAGACAGGCGGCATTCCCGCGCTAAATTGCTATATTTTTCGTTATACCTTAAGTATAATTAATAGTGTCTAATTATTTATAATAAATATTAAAACTTAATTTTATTAACAGTACAAGTAAGTTTATGTCAACAAAATATTTTTTTGTGTTTATACAAGTACCTGTTGAAAAAGAAAACAAAAATACTCATGTAACATTTTTTAATAAATTTAACAAAAAGAGTTATAACATTGTAAAATAGGTATATCAATGTTTCTGTGATATATTTTACTCGCTAGATGGCGCTATTATAATGTTCAAACTTTAATTATAATTAAAAGAGATAGTGTAGATTTTATTTACCTCAAAAATATCAAGTATTATATTTAATATTTCTTGTTTCTAATCAAATAACCTCTAAATAATATATCTGTTCCTGAGTCATGGGTGTCTATGTATTTAAGTATTTGTATATTATATATATCGTTGGCTGAGCCACAACACAAGCCTTCTTGAACTTACCGTGGGGCTCAGTCACTTTGTGTAGATGTTTTGTAACATGTATACATACTAATATTATACAAGTGAAAATGTGTCGGTTTGTTTGTCCGTCTTTCACGGCAAAACGGAGCGACGAATTGACGTGATTTTTTAAGAGGTAGTTGAAGGGATGGAGAGTGACATAGGCTACTTCCAGCGGGAAAACATCTCATTCCCACGGGAAGACTCAATATGTTACATTTTCCTCTAACCATGCGGGCGACGTCGGCATTATCTAGTATATTATAATTATTAGTATTTCTTGTTAGCAGACGTGTCTGATTGCAAGTTTAATGTAATATAAATGAGATTTAGAATTTATGTTAAATTGTGTATCATGTATCATATTTCTTAGTCTGTCATAGTATTCGAATTAAATTCAATTGGTTACTTGACACCGCTAAAAAGGTTATTTGCTAATTGTTATATGAATAACAATAGTAAATAACATCATAATAATATATAAGTCAAAATCATTTATAAATTAATAAATGAGTTTATGATGGTTTCCATAAAACAACATAACATTTAAAAAAAATCCATTTTCTACTCAAAATCATAAGCTTATTCCATAGCAGTTGACAATAATATAGTCCCAGATAATTCCATCCATTTTGGCAATTTCCTTTTTAGTTACACCACCATACAAAATATATTGGAAGACGGTAACAAAATAGGAAAAAAATGGAACAATATTTATCTGTTTTACATGTACTAAATCTTTATATTATAAAGGCGAATGTTTGTGAGTGTGTATGTTTGTTAATTTTTCACGTCTAAACGGCTGGAGCGATTTTAATAAAATTATGTATGGAGTTAGCTGACACCCTGGATTAACACATAGGCTACGTTTTTCCCTAATAATGATTTATTAGGGAAAAACGTAGCCTACACACCACAGCTAGTAAATTAAAAAATCAGATTAGGATGTTTTCTAAAATGAATAAATATGCATTTTCTTCTCAGAATCATAAGATTTGTCCATTCCAATAGACAATAAAATCTCAGATAATTCCATACATTTTTGAAAATTCCTCTTTAGTTACCGCCATACGACTAATGTTCGTGCTAGAAAAGTATCTAGTTAGGTATAGTAATGAATGATGAGTGTTTACCTAGTATCCAGTTGAACACTCAAATAGTCTATTTCTGAGTAACCAGGTGGCTCGTCTCGCACTGACTAGCATATGTCATTCAACCTAATGGAAACCAGCAGACATACTGACTAAAACCAACATGGTTTTCACACATTATTACATACTAGCTGTGCCCCGCGGTGTTACCCGCGGTTTATTAAGGATAACACGCAGCCTATGTGTTAATCCAGGGTGTCAGCTAACTCCATACCAAATATTATTAAAATCGCTATAGCCGTGTAGACGTGAAGAAGTAACAAACAAACACTCACAAACTTTCGCCTTTATAATATTAGTGTAGATTACGGAAGAGCGCTGGTGGCCTAGCAGTAAGAGCGTGCGACTTGCAACCCGGAGGTCGCAAGTTCAAACCTCGGGCCTCGGCTTAAACTAATGAGTTGTTCGGAACCTATGTACGAAATATCATTTGATATTTACTAGTCGCTTTTCTGTGACGGGGATAAATATAGGTGAAAAACTTAACTGAAGGACCATGTCTATATAGTTGTGCAGAGAATTAA
The DNA here is from genome assembly GCA_022674325.2 of Grapholita molesta. NCBI lineage: Eukaryota > Metazoa > Arthropoda > Insecta > Lepidoptera > Tortricidae > Grapholita > Grapholita molesta. The sequence goes on along the minus strand of CP053141.2, from coordinate 159,921 downwards.
TATGGAGTTTACGTCAACATTTGAATATAGAACGCTGACATGCGTGTACACGTTACTACTACATAGGCAGGTGCTTTTACTAAGTTTTACACCTATACTATATTTGGGCGTTTACAAAAATTTTTGCACTCAATTAGTGAAAGTTGTTAAGATAAGTTAAATCACTGTCAGTTTCGTGACAACAATTAAGCATTAAATATCGATAAAAGCTTGGTTTTGATGTTCGTTTTATAAACTTCAATCGATATTACAACATAATAGAAGGCAAAAAGACGATCTTCATAAAGAGTGAATGCTTAATTGTCGTCACGAAACTGACAGTGATTTAACTTTTTTTTACATCTTTCGCTATTTGGGTGTACCAAATTTTGAAAACTCCCATTTGATGGATGTTATTGGAATTCTGGTTTTAGCAAGTTTTTTTTTTGTTTCAGATAACTAGTGCAAGTGCAGTGAAGTGTGCAAGCTGTGTCAGTGAGTGATGTGGGAAGCCTGAGCGATGGAGAGTGCTCTCCCGGCGGACGCCGACGACGGCCCGCCCGGCTCGTCCGGCAGCGGCTCATCGTCCGGCACCGGATACTATCACAAAAACGGTAAGATCATGAAAAGAGGTTGTCAGCCTCGAATCACTAGCGGATTTGATGCGCTCAGCCTCTTATAACTACTTGACTTATAATTCCATTTTTAGGGTTCCGTAGTCAAAATGGCAAAATGAAACCCAATTTGGCCAAATGTCTTATCGACGTTAATGGTGGTACATAAGCATTGCGATACAGCGAGGAAATGCTGCCAGCGTTCACGGCACCATGCCGCGAGGGGACCCCTTATTTTAGATAGGTATTTTAAGTTTAGTTTTTAGTTATTTACAGTTTTATTATTTTGATTTATTTAAGTTTTCTTATATTATGGTATCAAATAAAAAAGTAATATAGGTTCGTCATGTCCGTATGACACAAGGTTATTCATTTTAACATATAATATATTTTGAACCCAGGACCATCGGCTTCATAGGCAGGGTCACTACCTACTAAACCAGACCGGTCATCAAACTATGCATTTTTTTATCGATAGTGCTACGAAGTGATCTCTAGTTATTACGAGAATTATATTCTCAACTGGACCACATTTTCGACTGCTCCTAAATTAGGGCACATTCATCAACTACGTGTCGTCTACTCGTTCTCGTCTGGTTATTTACGACCAGACGTTAATGTGACGTAAATTGTCGTATATATTTGTATCTTGAGTCGCGAATCAAGTTAATATGTGATGAGTTGGCTATATGTTTAAATTCCAGTGACACCACTCTACCCTTAGCCCTTAGCACCGGTGTTGCCCTTGGGCCATCTTTGATGTCGCTTTTTGTAGGAGCAGAGGGCGGGTTACTATCTGTTGGAAATAAAATTGTACATTTTATTAGGCAGGCGTCCGGTTTTTTATACAATAGCCCAGGAGCTAGTCCAATCAGCAGCATAAGTGGCTAAGCGTTTGAGGTGTTCAAAATGAGGTCAACACATCTTTATTGTCAAGAGAATAAGAGCGCGTGTAGGTCATTTTGAATACTTCAAACGCTTAGCCACCTTTGCTGCTGCTGACTGTCCATCCTTTCCACCCAATAGCCTAGTCTTTCTAGAGTCCTTACACCATGGCGGATACTGTCTCTGTGCGCATCCCATGATACGGACAGGGGCAACATCCGCTTAGTGTACCCCTTACATTTAATTAAATGGTCGAAAGGGCCTCTGCGCATTGGCTCGATCCGGCTCCGCGTACGCCTCCCAAATGTCCGAAACACCATTGTTCCGTGTACGGAAAAGACGTCCATAAAAAAGAAATTAATCACGCAATAATAAGCCCTTCATAAAAGCGACACGAAAACTTTCAATTTTCCACCAATTTTGATACTTAATACCTATGCAATTAGACTCAAAATCATATAACACCCAAGCTTATTTACGTACGATATATTTCAAAACGTCGTATAGGTGAAAAACAACTGAAGCACCATGTCTATGTAGTTGTGCAGAGAATTAATATGGAACTTACGTCTACATTTGAATATAGAACGCCGACATGCGTGTACACACGTTACTACTACATAGGCTACTACTATACATGCTTTAGCTAAGTTTTTCACCTATATCTTACTAGAAAAATAAATGACATACGCCAATATGACTTCACAAGCAGGTTTGAACCTTAATTTTACAGAAATAAGGTGCAATATTGTATATGTTTATGATGAGGAAGGCAACTGTCATTAGCATAATATAGAGGGGAGATGATGAATGAAAAGCAACGAGCGTGTTTTACGCGGGTAAACAAAAAAATACTACGATTTTTACGTGAATTAGGTAAGATTTCGTTGTAGGGCAATACTTGGTTATTCAATGATACCTTAAAGCGAGATGAGTGTGTAGGAACACACTGACATTTAAATCATCGTCGCGTTGTGGCATTTTGCCACGGCTCCTGGGAGCCTGGGATCCGCTTGGCAACTAATCCCAGGAATTGGCGTAGGCACTACTTTTACAAAAGCGACTGCCATCTGATTTTTCAACCCAGAAGGTAAACTAAGCCTTGTTGGGATTAGTCCGATTTCCTGACGATGTTTTCCTTCACCGAAAAGCGACTGGTAAATATCAAATGATATTTCGTACATTAGTTCCGAAAAATTCATTGGTACAAGCCGGTGTTTGAACCTGCGACCTCCGGATTGCAAGTCGCACGCTCTTACCGCTAGGCCACCAGCGCTTGTCTAGACCACCACACACTAAGTTTGAAAGGTATGAAAGATTTATGCGGAATAGGTGGCGCGCGAGTGTGCAAATAAGCTCTTGTGGCACGACCGATCTCGTAATTAATGAGGGTAGTCACAAAATTATTGTTACATGGCTCAAGAGAATTGTGTAATTGATAATGCTTTAATATTAGTTTATGTGACTGCTACATAATGAAAGGCATAAAAGTACGAGTTAAATTTTATGAAACGAAAATAAACTTTTTTAAAATTAACGCAAAGCGCCGAAAATTTAAAACGTAACAAATATAAGAGCCTGGGCAGAGAGTACCACTTTGTACCCTTTGGCGTAGAGACGCTAGGTCACATTTTTTCTCCTATCAGGCTTTAAAGACAGCATCCAGCGGAGAGTGACTCGAATTGTCGGCTGCCAGGATATCTCGGACCGGCTTGACTCCTTGGCGCTGCGTAGAGATGTCGCTTCACTCTGCATTTTCTACGGATCTACAACGGAGAATGATCCGAGGAATTGTTCGGTTTAATCCCTGCTGCCTCCTTCCGCCAGCGCTCTACACGACACTTCCATCATCAACACTTGGATGGTTGGCAGTCCTCAACTGTCCGTTTTTCCAGAAACTTCCTGCCTCGCACAGCTAAACTTTGGAATGAATTGTCGTCTGCAGTATTTTCGGACCGATATATCAAGAAAAGAGCGTATAGAGATCTTAAAGGCGGTAGTAGCTTACCATCATCATAAAAAAAAAGAATTCTGAGTAGAAACCACACAAAAAAACAAGTGAGTATACAACTAATAAAATGGCCGACATCTGGCCAACTTTTTAAACGGTATAAACCAACAGTTTACTCTGAAACTCTGATAAATGACGTCTGAAGTCGACCGGCTACTAGAAGCCTTATGAATGGTAATGAAAATTACAGAGTTAATGATAACGAAACTTTCATCTTACTTAAATTTTGTGTAAACACTCCTTATTCGATTTTTTTAATACAACGACGGTAGCAACAAACATACGGCCCGCCTGGTAAGCAGTTACCGTAGCCTATAGACGCTTGCAACTCCAGAGGAAAAAAGAGTGTATAGGTTATTAAAGGGCATGTGAACCCTTTAATAACCTATACACTCTTTTTTTTGAAGAATCTCGTAGGTACTGTAGTCCCTAGGGAAAACCTCGGCAGAGACAAAAAATACAAGAAAAGTAATTTCAGCGTTTCATGAAATTCATTAAAAAGGGCGATTCTGATTCTGCGATAGTTATATTATTTTCATAAGGGGGCATATAACATTCCGCGAAATAAAGTTAAGCAAAACATTCGGTTTGGAAGTGATTAAAAGTTTGAAGATATTTTCGGAGATGATGAGTGAACAGTATATCCATCTATTCGTCTATCCATCTATTCGGTTATCCATCTATTCGTCTATCCATCTGTCAGTTTCAACAGCTTTAGACTCAAATTGATAAAGTTTGAGATCGGGCGTCGCTTATATTTTAGTCGTGATGGTGGCTGGGCTGTGCCGCCAGCATGGAAGCCTGCCATCTATGGTCAAAACCTCAGGGTGTGTGACAGTTTACTGGACACAGTGAGTTCGGTGTGCTTAGTCCGTTAATGGTGGACAAGTTAAATACGATCTGGCAGAACAATGGCACCAATCTCCGTCCGCCCGGTTTTGACAGCAAGAGCGGCAGACGTGACGGGCCGGCGACGCAAACGGCGATGCGAACGGACACTCAGCACTCTTAATGCTTGAAAATGTTCTCAGAAAGAGGTTGACTAAATAAACATGACTAAATCCGTTACTTTCATTTATAAATAGACACAAGACCGGTCTGGCCTAGTGGGTAGTTGCTTACCATCTATGAAGCCGATGGTCCTGGGTTCAAATCCCAGTGAGGGCATTTATTTGTGTGATGAGCACTGATATTTGTTCCTGAGTCATGGGCGTTTTCTATATATTAAAGTATTTATATGTATCTATCTATTATATATATCGTCGTCTAGTACCTACAACACAAGCCTTACTAAGCTTACCGTAGGACTAGGTCGATATGTGTAAGATTGTCTCGAAATATTTATTTAGTGTTAGCTAACTTGTTGTACTCTGACCAAGCTAAGACGCTACAGGGAGACAGCATAATTAACGACCCACAGTTGAGCGCACCTGCCTCCCACCATTATTTAGAGAGTTGCCTGTCGGTGAGAGCTCATTGGTGGCCAGGTTCAGTTACACGCATTAATATGTATACAGGCTTGTTTAAAGCTGGCTCCACATTTGTATCATTTTGCCTGTCACGATCTCGCTTATCATATCGAGACTGTGTATCTTAAGTATGGCACACCGTATCACCACCATCGACGCGTGAAAAAAATGCGTCCACACTAACCGTAGCGTAGGAGTGTGAATATACCGTGTCGTTCTTTGTAAAAATGGCAGGGGTTCCATAATATTTAAGTCTTGTAGACCTCCATTAATCGAATATTTGCCTCGTTATCCATATTAAATGGCACAAAAAACCTATGTAGCTGCCGCAGCTGCACTGGTCTGATCACTGCTCGGATTGGTACACGTACCTACAAACTTGTCAAGTGCATATGCGTGTTTAATAATTTTGATGACCTGGGAAAAACAACAAAAACCGCCTCCAGAGCGATCACGACGCGCGGCGTATCGCGTTTCAAATCATAACTTCGTAGCGTGATACAGTATCAAAACACATTTATGCGTGCCGATCTTGATACGCGTATCCGATCGCAAGTATTTAATATGCGGGGTATTTGATAAACGCGTATCAACATCGATCACGAGCGATCAGATACTCCGCGCCGCATGATCGCGCTGTTTTAGCGTCCACACTAGCGATCTTGATAGCGTCGGTGCAACGCGACGGATATACGCCCACGCTACACCTTCTGCTACTCAAGAACCTTTACGCCCCAACGGCTATCGGTTCAGAACTTCAAGCATAACAGAAGTTTACTCTCAAGATACGTTTGTATTCAACGGAGTCTGCATAAACCTAAGAGCTGAATAATTCTCCTTACGTTTTCACAAAAAAAAACATAGGGACAATCTTACCTACACAAATCGACGGTAAGCTCAGTAAGGCTTGTGTTGTTGGAACTAGACGACGATATATATAATAGATAGATACATATAAATACTTACATAGATAGAAAACACCCACGACTCAGGAACATGAATCTGTGCTCATCACACAAATAAATGCCCCGGCTGGGAATCGAACCCAGGACCATCAGCTTCATAGGCAGGGTCACTACCCACTAGGCCAGACCGGTCGTCAAGGATTACGTCTGTCCATTTCCAGTTGACACCACAAGGGTTAATGACAAATTAGAGTAAAGGACACAGTTCAGGTAAGAAAGCATATCAAACGTTTTGTTAACTTCGTTCTAAGCTCAAAGATTCAAACTTGAATTTATATCTGTGGTATTTATTTTTTGTAATTGTTTGATATGTTTTCTTATAGAGTAACGCATATTTATGTATGTTTAATTTTTTTTAAATACTGTTTTGAAAAAATAAGTCCCGCCGAGTTCCTTGCTGATCATAAAAGTCAAAATGCTTGTGGGGTCAGAGGTGTAGGGCTAGAAACGGTGTAGTTTTTATTTCTTTTACTTTTTATATACTCGACGTGTAAAAGTGCCCTTGTGGCCTACTTACTGAATAACCGTTAGTATTTGAGTTTGAACTAGTAGCACAGTATTTTATAAATAAATATTCGTCACGATTAGGAGAAAATAACAGACAGAGTTACTTCCGATTTTACAATATTAAATTAATAGCTTTTCCTCACGACTTCGTCGGCCAGCCATGCCCGTCTTTAAAGTACAATTGCGGGATATAAATCATCCTATGTCCTTTCTCGTAGCTCAAACTGTCTCCATACCAAATTTCATCTCAATTGATTCAGCAGTTTAAGCGTGAAGAGGTAACAGACAGACAGAGAGAGTTAGTTAAGTATCATCAGCAGTCGTTCCCTCAATGCTGAGGATCATGACATCATGTCCTAAGGTTGTAGACCAGTCTCCTCCACAGGCTTCTGTCACCCGCCAAATGCACGGCTTCCTGCAGATGTAGATGCAACGGTGCAGTAACTTGGGCGCTCCATCTAGCGGGTGGTCTGCCGCGAGTCCTCTGGCCCTCAACTTTGCCCGTCATAGTCGTCTTCTCCAGACTATCAGGAGAACGACGAGAGAGGTGGCCAAAGTATGCAAGGATGCGGTCTTGACATATAGCCGATAGCCGGCGGTTTATGTGAAGTTCTTCTAGAATGGACTGGTTTGTACGCATTGCAGTCCAAGGTATTCGTAGAAGTCGACGCCAACACCACATTTCGAAGGCATAGTTTATAGTTATAGTTAAGTATAAATTAGTTAAAATTATAATCTATACTTCTTGAGGGATATAGTCATTAATTAAGTCGTATGCCTTTAGTGACATGATTTTGACACGAATGTTCAAATTAATTGAAAATCGATACTAACGACATCTCGATGTTAATTAATAAAATTTGGTGGCTGTTAGCGCAGAAACTTGCGTAAGTAATTAAACTTTGACTAATTGGTGTCGAGAGGTTTTCATCTCGTTTTTGGAAACACGAAAAAAAGGTCAGTCTTACATAAATACAACAAGTTTTTAATTATAGAATAAATGTATTGAGAGAATCTTTTATAAATTGATCAATTTAAGAGCCTTTTTTTTATGACCAAAGGTGGCAAACGAGCAGACGGATTGCCTGATGGTAAGCAATTACCGTCGCCCATGGGCACCCGCAACACCAGGGGAGTCACAAACGCGTTGCCGACCTTTAAGGGGGGTTGGAGCTCTGGGAACCTTACTCACCATCAGGAACACAACACTACATACCTGAAAGGTAGCAGTGTTATTATGGCTGTGGTCTTCTGTAAGGAGATGGTACTTCCCCAGTTGGCCTTCTCCGGACTCAAGCGTGATGGTACTTCGCTGTGCCCTACCTCTCATTGTTGGACGTAGTTTAAGGACATACCTGGGTCCAAAACTGGGCAGAGAGTACCATTTTGTAGCATAGATACGCTAGGTCCATGGGGTCCCAGCGCGCACAAACTATTTGCAGAAATCGCGAAGCGTCTGGTTGATGTAACTGGTGACAGAACCAGCTCTTCTGCTTCCTCGCACAACGTAATTTAAGCTGCTATACAATGAAGAAATGCCAGCATCTATTATATTACAATAGCTCAAGGGTTTTTTATGTATTTATTAGATTGATTTAATGCATGGTGGTGGTTGCGTGTGACGGTCTTGTGTTCAAATCCCAGTAAAGGAATTTGTGTGATAAGCACAGGTATTTGTTCCATATTCTTGTCCATATATTATATATTGTTGGCTGAGCCACAACACAAGCCTTCTTGGGCTTACCGTAGGGCTCAGTCAATTTTGGTAAGAATATCCCGTAATTTAGGTACATATTTTATTTATATATTTTATTATTTATTCAGTGTAGAGTAGTTAGTAAGGAGTTAACTAGTTATTGTAATGCTTTGATTAACATTTTTATTTATAAAATAACAACAGCATTACATATAAGTAACATTAAAATAATAACAATAAAACTAAACCTAAAATAAGGATCAAAAGCTAAAAATAAAACTAAAAACTATAAATAGAAAATCTGCCCCAAATCGCCATATGTTGGTAGCGTGCCTAGAAGGCTGGCAGCATTGCCCTGTTGAATCGCAATGCTGATCCGTTGAGCGAGATATGACCCAGCCCTTTGAGCCTTGAGTGTAAGTCTTAACGTAACTTTACGTCACGAACGCGTTTGCGTTTCACATATAAATAACATTATCACTTACGCGTTCGTAAACGTTTTTTTTACTTCAAAATAAACTTACACTAGAGCCTCTGGTGACGCCTCAGCACGATTAGCCTACGGCTACACTCTTTGAAAACCCTCTGGGCGCTTCCCCCCATGGTCTCAGGGTTTCAACCACAAAAAGCTCAAATATGCAGCCACTGTTTATGGTTGAAATGACTTATGATAACAAATGAAACTCCACGTACTTCAATGAATTTTGCTCTCATTCTACGATCACTGCTCATCTATCTGAGCATCTCGTTCGCACTAAAATAGTACAAGCGAGATTCACAGATAGTAAACTCGATACTCGTTATCGAAAACGTCAATGTCACAACTCATGGTAAGGGTACAGAATGCCTTTGTGTCCAAATCAGTGCGGTAGTGGGTAATGCACGCGCATTGCACATTATGCAGTGATTAACATACCAACACAATATTGCTACAATTATCGACGACCGGTCTGGCTGGCCTAGTGTGACCCTGCCTATTAAGCCGATGGTCCTGGGTTCCCAGTCAGGGCATTTATTTGTGTGATGAGCACAGATATTTGTTCCTGAGTCATGGGTGTTTTCTATGTATTAAAGTATTTAGATGTATCTATCTATTATATATATCGTCGTCTAGTACCTACAACACAAGTCTTACTGATCTTACCGTAGGTCTAGGTCGATTTGTATACGATTGTCCCGAAATATTATTTTGCGCGTGATCCCAGAGTGCAGATCGCTACGGTGTAATAGGCTAGTTCAGTATTTTTAAAGTTCCGTGGTCATCCAAGAACCCTTATAGGTTCGGCATGTCTCTGTCAATACTCATCGCCAATGAGTCTGCGAGCTCGGTGCTCTATTGTATCCAAAGCTCCAACCCCCCTTAAAGGACGGCCACGCGCTTGTGACTCCCCTGGTGTTGCGGGTGCCCATGGGCGATGGTAATTGCTTACCACCAGGCAATCCGTCTGCTCGTTTGTCGCCTATGTCATAAAAAAAATCGGCCAGCTGACACTTGGCAGACCCGTCCCAAAGGCAACAGTACTCCATACACGAACGAACCTGAGCTTGGTAAAGTGTTAAGAGCTATTCCGGCGTGAAGTACCGCTTGTAAGACCCCAAGTTTTTTAGCAGTTGCTCCTTAGGGTTCCGCTATTAGGTGCGGATCCCTAAAAAAACATTTAACAAATTGTTTAGCCACTGAAATCCTAAAAAGCTTGGAATCGCCGTCAATATCAACTCAGTATGACATTAATTACTTTATTGGATCATAACTCTGAGGGCACAGTTCGGAAATATACAATATACCTAATAAATAAATGTTATAGGACATTCTTACTCAAATTGTCTGAGTCCCACGATAAACTTAAGGTTTGTGTTGTGGGTACTCAGCCAACGATATATGTGGCGTTATCTATGAAAAGGGACCTTATTGTCCATGGCACTTACGTCGAACCGCGTTGCGTTTGTATCGCATCATCTCGATAAACGACGTAAGCGCCATCGACAATAAGGTCCTTTCTGAAAGTTAATGTCACATATTATACTCGTAATATACAAATAATGAATTAAATGATGGGCAGCAGCATCCGTCGAAACCTCTACAGTTACTGTGGTCGCTAATCCGCCTACCAAGCGTGGCGACTATTGTAACTACCCCTCAAGATGTCAAAAATCTGAAATGATGATGACAAATACTTAAGTACTTGGAAAACACCCATGGCTCTACGCTATACATAAAAAAACGCCCTTACTGGAATTTGAACCTAAGACCCTCGGCTTTATAACAGGGTATTTTCAAGGCAAGAGTAAATAGGCGGTTACTGAACCAGCGTGCTACACCCTCGACCTCGTCGTCACTTACCATCAGGTGCGACTGAGGTCAAACGCTGGTGAGTCGTATAAAAACCCCCCGGGTATGTCCTTAAACTACGTCCTACAATGAGAGGTAGGGCACAACGTTGACCATCACGCTTGAATCTGGAGCAGCCCAACTGGGGAAGTACCTCCTCCTTACAGAAGACCACAGCCATAATAGCACTGCTACCTTTCAAGTATGTAGTGTTGTGTTCGTGATGGTGAGTAAGGTTCCCAGAGCTCCAACCCCCCTTAAAGGCCGGCAGCGCGCTTGTGACTCCCCTGGTGTTACGGGTGCCCACAGGCGACGGTAATTGCTTACCACCAGGCAATCCGTCTGCTCGTTTGCCGCCTATGTCATAAAAAAAAAATATTGATGTTCTGTTTCGGATTTCGGATCTGTCCCTCGACCCTCGCTGTTATTACGTACACAAACAACGAATAACAAGAGGGCGAGTGGCTCTTATCTTCGCTATTTGTAGATTACGTTGCTTTCATTTTAATAAATATAATTTTACGGTCATGGAGAAGGACCCAATTATGAGGAATACACAAAAAAATACATTTTGTTACATCTTTATATCAGCAGAAATATGTCCGCTGTTGGACATATGACTCCCACAAAGAGGCTCATTCATAATACCCATGTAATTACTAAAATATAAAAAAAACGGGTCACTCGCGTATCATGGTTCACGAATTGGACCGAAACATAATGTCGAGCGTTATTAATAAATAATTATAAATAATTATTCGGGACAATCTTACACAAATCGACCTAGTCCTACGGTAAGCTCCATAAGGCTTGTGTTGCAGGTGCTAGACGATAATATATATAATAAAAATACATATAAATACTTAAATACATAGAAAACACCCAAGACTCAGGAACAAATATCTGTGCTCATCACACAAATAAATGCCCTGACTGGGAATCGAACCCAGGACCATCGGCTTCATAGGCAGGGTCACTAAGCCAGACCGGTCATCATACCGACCGGTTATTCGACTTTAAGATACGTGAGTGACCCGTTTTAATCTATATTTTAGTATGTCTGAGTCTCACGGGAGTTTTCTATTAAAAGTTACCTATGTAATTAATTAAAAATATATGTTTAAATTGCTTTTTTAATGAAATGTCTACTTTCAGCAAAATATTCCATCTACACTATTCAAGGTACTTTCTCTCTATGTGACATAGCCGTAAGACGCCCTGTATATTGTTATCCATAGGCTATAATTGGAGTGTTTAGGTTCTTAAAGGATAGGTAATGCACATAAATCCTCTAGAGTTGCAGCGTCCATAGGCTACGGTAACTTTGATTGCCACCGTCGTTGTATAAAAAAAAATATAATCTCGCAGAGACGAATTCGCTGGCAGAAGCTAGGCTATAAATAAGCACTAATATATACATACTATTTGGAGTGTATAGGTTCTTAAAGGGTAGGTAACGCACATGTAAATCCTCTACAGTTGCAGGCGTCCATAGGCTATGGTAACTGCTTACCATCAGGCGGGCCTTATGTTTGATTGCCACCGTCGTTGTATTTAATAGAATATAATCTCGCAATCTAATTCGCTGGTAGAAGCTAGGCTATATAAGCACTAATATATACATACTATACTATATGTAACTATATCCATACTAATATTATAAATGCGAAAGTAACTCTCTCTGTCTGTCTGTTCCCTTCCTCTTCGCGCTTAAATCGCTGAACCAATTGGAATGAAATTTGGGTGAGAGAGTTTGAGCTACGAGAAAGGACATAGGATAATTTTTATCCCGCAACCATACTTTAAAGACGGGCGTGGCTGGCCGACGAAGTCGCGTGGAAAAGCTAGTGTGATATAAAAACTTTGTATATATAAGCCGTGTGATGCCGGCTGACTAGAATAGCACCACTCCATCTCCTCCCGCGGGTGTCGTAAGAGGCGACAAAGGGAAAAATCCTACGGACGGGCAGCAGCGTTCGTCGAAACCCAATCTACAGCTACTGCGGTCGCCAACCCGCCTGCCAAGCGTGGCGACTATGGCAACTACCCCCAAGATGATACAAGTCATATCTGTGGGAGGCCTATGTCCGGCAGTGGACTGCATACGGCTGAAATGTGTGATATATTGACGACCGCTCTGGCCTAGTGGGTAGTGACCCTGCCTATGAAGCCGATAGTCCTGGGTTCGATTCCCAGTCAGGGCATTTATTTGTGATGAGTATTTATGTATTTAAGTATTTATATGTATCTATCTATTATATATATCGTCGTCTAGTACCTACAACACAAGCCTTACTGAGCTTACCGTAGGACTAGGTCGATTTGTGTCAGATTGTCCGGAAATATTTATTTTTTGACGACCGGTCTGGCCTAGTGGGTAGTAACCCTGCCTATGAACCCGAAGGTCCTGGGTTCGATTCCCAGTCAGGGCATTTATTTGTGATGAGCACAGATATTTGTTCCTGAGTCATGGATGTTTTCTATGTATTTAAGTATTTATATGTATCTATCTATTATATATATCGTCGTCTAGTACCTACAACACAAGCCTTACTGAGCTTACCGTAGGACTAGGTCGATTTGTGTCAGATTGTCCGGAAATATTTATTTTATATTTTATTTTATATAAGTATGATCATTAATATCATGACGTACGCAACCTTGAAGTTGTGCCGATGACGACATGAAAACTAACTATTACAAACTTCACCAAATGTCGACACAAACTTATAATGCGTGGTTGCTGTGAAACAAAATTACTTACAAAGAAGTGAAGATGGCCGAGTTTTGGAACTATGCAGACTGTGTTACGACTCGATTTTGAACCGGAGCTGTGCTTGATAGGAATGTGATAATTAAGAAGAGATTAGCTGATGACTGGACGTAAACTCAGAGAAGTAATTTTGGATTTGTAGAAAATTCATTTTTATTTGGTGTTTTTGGCCTAGTAAGAGCGTGCAATTCGGATGTCGCAGGTTCCCTAGCTTGTAGCTTATGCATTGAAAATACTATTTAGTTTGTTCGAAAAACCCTAAGTACTTAATTACATATTTTTTAAAGTTGTAGAACAAATGTTGCTACGTTTGTGGTGTAGAAGCGATCCCCAAAGAATATTTTATAATTAACTAACTTCATCGGCCTGCCATGCCTGTCTAAGTATGGTTGCGGGATAAAAAATATCCTAGATCCTTTCTCATAGCTCAAACTCTCTCCATACCAAATTTCATCCCAATTGGTCAGCGGTTTAAACGTGAAGAGATAACAGGCATATAGAGAGAGTTACTTTTGCATTTATAATATTAGTAAGTATAGATTATCGCGGCAACCGAATACAAATTAAGAACAAATCAAAATTATTTTTATGAAATATTTTGATTTGCTTTGATTTTTAAGAAGTACTACTATTACGGGCTAGAAGTAATACTATAGACGGGAATCCCGTCTCGAACGCTGGAGGTCCTCGTCGCTTTTTCTTAAGTGTATGTTAGGGCTATTACAGAGTAGAGGATTATTTGACAGACAAACATGCAATGCACAAACCAGGAACTAACTAAACCGCCCAGCAATTAATTCAATAGTAATGTCATCTATTTCAACTTTTGACTGAATACAAGTTTTGTAGACTTGGCCCATATTCTCCAACTCCTTTTCAAATCCTACCTGCCTAATCTGCGTAATCTTACAATCTCAGCTGGATTTGGTTCCATCAGATATAGCAGGACGTCATTAGACGTCGTTGACGGATAATTACGGCGACGGCAATTCAAGTCGAGGTTGCGATCGGGGGCGGGGCGGATTACGAATTGCGTCGGTCTCAATTTCGGAAGGTAAATTAGGGTGAATTAACTATTGGCGACTATTATGTTATATGTGACCGTCCATAAGAAAAGGTCCCTTATGGCTGTTTCTAGTTACGGAGATATTGGCGTTTTTGTAAAACCCGTCAAAATTAACATTTTTTAGTTCTATGCAAAATAGTAAAATATACAAATAGGGGTATGTTTTTACCTTGGTGTCAGCTGTGTACGTTAATTCTTTCTTTATTAAAATTGAGTTCAAAGTTTAGTAGAAAAGGTCCCTTATGGGAAATTGCATACAAAAATGACAAAGCTCAACAGATAAAATAATTAAAATTGTTTACAAGTATTTTTTTACATTTTTTGCTTTATACTATGTCAGTGGCAAACAAAGATACGGCCGTCCTGATAGTACCTAAGCAGTCACTGCAGCCTAGAAATGCGTGCAAATCCATGGGACTCATATCTGATATTATAAACAAGTTTAAGTTATATATATAAGTATAATAACAAAAACGGCTTTAGGTACAGTCAGCAGCAATAGTGGCTAAGCGTTTGAAGTGTTCAAAATGACCTACACGCGCTATTATTCTCGTGGCAATAGAGATCTGTTGACCTCATTTTGAACACCTCAAACGCGTATCTACTTCTGCTGCTGACTGTACCTACGGTCATTTTAAATTTTACTTTACGTGTAGGTAGGGACTATATTTTTCGACTGACTTCAAAACATCTCTCGACGGCTTCTGCACTAGATGTATTACCTACAAAACGTAAAAAACCTACCTACATGTAACTACTGTGGTGTGGTGTAACAGAAACCGAATACGAAATGGTGTTTTCATAATAACAATGGAATTTCATATAAAGGCCTAGGCCTGCAAAGTAACTTTTTTTCGGTGATTATCCATACAGAGCCAAAGATGGCGTGTAAGGGGTCTGACCGTGATTTTTCAAGCCCTGCCCCCAATATACACACCCCTACAAGATAAGAAACCCTAGAAGATACAAGATTAGCAAATAAATTATGTTAATATTGTGCCGTATTGTGATTATTAATATGTGTTGTCTGTGATTGGTCATAAGGGCCCTTTTCTCAAATGTATGGGAGTGAAATTGTGATTTTTACGTAACTTTAATCGTGTATAAATAAAAAAGCGTGACCTGCAGAATAATAATAAGACTTTTGTGATACTCCTGTGGACTGATTAAAATATAATTTAGAACATACTATACCAAGTTTGTTATTGTTCTAGGAAAGATGTAACTGATAACAATAATAACATTTTAATTAAAAAAAAAAATTCGTAGCCTATGTGATTTTTGTTTCTATCCTAAAATGTAAGCTCAAAGATGTTCTACTATATATATAATGATTCTGATTACAACATATTAAAGGAAAAGCCGAAAAAAATATTTTTAATAGTTTCGTCCATATGAGCGTGTTGCTATATTCAAAGGCTGTATTTCATGATCTGGAAGTCACATTAAAAAAACCATGACTGGGTTCCAAAGAAAAAACCCTTTAGATACGAAATCAATCATAATCTATGTAACTTCCAATGGGAACACACTTAAAACTAGTTTCAAACTTCTTTTGACGATTTCTCAAAAGTGCAGTTTCAGCATTTGTACATTTAGTGTTTTTTATAAAAAAAAGTATGGGACTTAGAGTCATGATTTTTTTTGTGTAAGATAGCTTATTTAATGTAGATTTAGGATCTGTGCTTAACTCAATACCTGCCATAAGGGACCTTTAGCCATGGACGGTCACATATGTCGTTATAATGACGACGTAATTTTAGGTATAAGACGTCCACTGCTGGACATAGGCCTCCCCCAATCTATACTTGTATCAATGTGTTCCTGAGTCATAGGGGATTCCTTTTTTTTATGACATAGGCGGCAAACGAGCAGACGGATTGCCTGGTGGTAAGCAATTACCGTCGCCCATGGGCACCCGCAACACCAGGGGAGTCACAAGCGCGTTGCCGGCCTTTAAGGGGGGTTGGGGCTCTGGGAACCTTACTCACCATCAGGAACACAGCACTACATACCTGAAAGGTAGCAGTGCTATTATGGCTGTGGTCTTCTGTAAGGAGGAGGTACTTCCCCAGTTGGGCTGCCCCAGATTCAAGCGTGATGGTCATTGCTGTGCCCTACCTCTCCTTGTTGGACGTAGTTTAAGGACATACCCGGATATTTCTATATATAAACAGTAAATATTACAGGACATTCTTACACAAATTGACTGAGCCCCACGGTAAGCTCGAGAAGGCTTGTGTTGTGGCTCAACCAACGAATACAAATACTTATAGAAGGGCATTTATTTGTGCGATAAGCACAGATTGTTTCGTGTTCGTTTTCCCATGAAAACTTATACCTACTTAAATACATAGGAAACACATGGGTGTTTCCTATGTATTTAAGTAGGTATTTGTGTATTATATATGTATATTGTTGGCTGAGTCTTAAGGTCATAACATAACACAAGCCTGATTGAGCTTACCGTGAACCTAAGTCAATTTGAATAAGGATGTCCTATAATATTTACTTATTTATGAATTAATTCGTTATTTTCATCAGATGATTGGACGATGAAAGCCTTTATTAAATTTTGATTAAATCTCGACATTTAATTACCTGTTTTAATTTATTTAAATTCAATTTAATTTGTCGCTGCAAGTTATTAATTATTATAATAAGTCCTTTTACTGCTAGTTTTGATTCAATAAATAATATATTTTGATCAATTTTAAGCTAGCCTGACGGTTAGAGCGTGCAACTTGCAATCCGGAGGTTGTAGGTTCAAACCAGGGCTTATACTAATGTTTTTTTTAGAACTGTACGAAATACCATTTGTTGCGTTTCGATGAAGAAAAATATCGTAAGGAAACTGGACAATCTGGACAATGGCAGTTGCTTTTGTACAGTCAGCAGCAAAATTGGCTAAGCGTTTGAGGTGTTCAAAATGAGGTCAACACATCTCTATTGTCAAGAGAATAAGAGCGCGTGTAGGTCATTTTTTACACTTCAAACGCTTAGCAAATTTTGCTGCTGACTGTATAACTTAGTGCCTACTCCTGTGGTTATAGTTGCCAATAGGCAGCAACTAATTTAGTCGGCGATTAACCTAGTCGTGTAGTAAGCTCAATACTGCCTGTCTTGTATTTGTGTTGTTTAAACTTAGTATTTGGAATATATTTTTAATATATTAAGAAAACAAACGGTCACAAACAAAAATTGTACAAATGTTGTACGCAAGGTACGAAAACAAAGGTATGGTAGAAATAAACCTGGGGCCTATTTCTCGAACACTTGTAATACAAGCGGATGTCTCTTTCTAACAACAGGTGTCAAAAAGTGACTTCCGCTTGTAACACAAGTTACAAGCAATTTAGGTTAATTACTAGAATATGAACATACAGAGCTAACATAGGGTAGATACCAACATAATATATATAAAACTAATTCTGTAAAACGATTGACGACCGGTCTGGCCTAGTGGGTAGTGACCCTGCCTATGAAGCCGATGGTCCTGGGTTCGATTCCCAGTCAGGGCATTTATTTGTGTGATGAGCACAGATATTTGTTCCTGAGTCATGGGTGTTTTCTATGTATTTAAGTATTTATATGTATCTATCTATTATATATATCGTCGTCTAGTACCTACGACACAAGCCTTACTGAGCTTACCGTAGGACTAGGTTGATTTGTGTCAGATTGTCCCGATATATTTATTTATTTTATAAAAACTGGTAACTACCATTTTTAAGACGTATATTGAGGCTTGCTCGTAGGATCGCACTGTTGAATTGTCAACGGGCAGGTCACGTAGCCCACAGAGTGGCGACTAAGTACTTACGGACTCCGGACCATAATCTAGATAAACTGAAGAACTCGTATGGGTCCCTGGGGGTCACATGCAGTATGCTGAACGCCTCCGCGGTATATGGGGGAGATATGACCAGCAGTGGCCATCGCTGGCTGATAGATGATCTCAAATCTGCGTGTCTTGGAGTGTCCTTAACTGACCTAGTACTTGATGGAGAAGCCCCATAAAAGTTTATGAGACGTTTTATTATGTAAACAGACGTCTTCTCGGTCAGCGGGTTCTTTACTAGGGTTCCGTACTCGAAACCTTTGAGCAATTTATTAAGGTTTTCACCTGTTCATATAATATTACAAAAAAAAATTAAAATAATTAAAAATATGTATATATACAGGATGAAATCTGGGTAGTGATCCAAAATGTCAAAAGTGATAAAGTCGATCATACTTAACAACTTTTCCCATGGTACCACTATTGAATTCGCGAAAAAAAAATCTGCAACTCTATACATACGGTACTTAATTACCGGTAGTTTATGTTTGGAGCAGCTAATTTTTTATCGCGATTACAATATCCCATGGGAAAAGTTGTTAAGTATGATCGACTTTATCACTTTTGGACATTTTGGATCACGACCCAGATGTAAATGTATCAATAATTTAAACTGATCCGGTATTGGTCGTTGCGGTGACTGGTGATTGCATACAATTGCAATAAGTCACTTCATTGTAGATCCTTATTTAGGTTTGAAATATCAGAAAATCGTGTTACATTTAGAAAGAGCTGGAGATCGCGGGAATCCACTGGACTCGGGTGGGGATGTAAAACCAGTCATTTTGGGTCGCTTTGGGGGAGGTATATGTCCAACAGTGGACGTTTGTCAGCTGATATGATGATGATATATATTTATGCTCTGTACTGACGGGAATATGGCACACGGAACCCTCCATAAGCCGGGGACTTTACGTCAGTTTGTTTACGACCGTCGTAACGTCCCGGGGTGATTAGGACGGACGGGGTGATATTAGACACGCGTGTTGACTCAATTAAATTCCTGTGACATTGAGCTAATACAACTATTTTGTCTGTCAGTTTATTACTCAATTATTCATTTATATTTTAAGGTTTTTTTTTATGACAAAGGTGGCAAACGAGCAGACGGATTGCCTGATGGTAAGCAATTACCGTCGCCCATGGGCACTCACAACACCAAGGGAGTCACAAGCGCGTTGCCGACCTATAAGTGGGTTGGAGCTCTGGGAACCTTATTCACCATCAGGAACACAACACTACATACCTGAAAGGTGGCAGTGCTATTATGGCTGTGGTCTTCTGTAAGGAGGAGGTACTTCCCCAGTTGGGCTTCTCCAAATTCGAGCATGATGGTACTTCGCTGTGCCCTACCTCTCATTGTTGGACGTAGTTTAAGGACATACCCGGGTCCAAAAGGTAATAGTAAAAACAAATATAAGAGCCTGGGCAGGGTCCATTTTGTACCGTGTGGGGTAGAGACGCTAAGTCCATGGGGTCCCAGCGCGCACAAACTTTTTTCTTATTTATTAACTTTTTTCTTAGGTTAGTTATTTCATTTGTCGGTCCAAGGAAAATCTCTAATTTTATTAAATTTACCTTGACAAAAATCTGTAAGAAATACAAAAAATATTGCTAAATATTAGATTATATTATAATACAGGGTGCTTCACAGACGAGAGCAAAATGATTTTAGATAGATAAGTAAGCCTTCATATTGTATCGGCATTTGAAAAATTAAATTTAGGAATTGAATCTTAAAAAAAAGTTTAACAGCATAGTCAATCGACAATAAGAATACTTAAACTATCTATATCACTTTAAGGGTTTTGTAATACGCGCTAAACTAAAAAGTAGTCAAGATTCTGGCTACTTGTGAAAGTGCATCTTACTCAATTGGACAACTCTCCAAAACAATATTGTACATCTACAGAGATACTGTTTTGGATGCATGAAAGGTATCTCGCGTGGCTTGAAAATGGAGGCCTGTGTTCTCCAAAGATGTAGCGCGAGTAGCTGTTAGTTTTATAAAAAAAAATGATAAAGGCTTTCATTTTCTAGAAAAGAGAGCATGCTATATTTTACATTTCGGCCCTATAGGCTTTATCTTGTAACAATCTTAAATGCTTAACATATACACAAAATATCAGAAAATAAAACTACATAATCATAAAATAAAAGACTTAAAAACGTAAATTTTATGTTTCAATACACTTCCCTAATGCGGACTAAGGAATAGAATTCGCTCCTTTCGTCTATATTCCCGGTAAGATACAATTTGGGTCTTTTCAAGGCAAGAGTAGGCTGTTACTGAAAAAGTGGGATATTTATAAACGCTCAAATCACTCTGCATAAAAAAGCGTTGGTCACCTAACGATAAGAGCATGCGACTTGCAATCCAGCGGCCGCAGACTCGAACCCTAGCTTGCACTAATGAGTTTTCCTGAACTTATATAGGTACGAAATATCATTTGATAGTTACCAACTTACCAGTACCAGTCGCTTTTCAGTGAAGGAAAACATCGCGAGGAAACCGGACTAATTCCAATAACGCCTAGTTTACCCTCTGGGTTGAAAAGTCAGATGGCAGTCGCTTTCGTAAAACTATCTATGCCAAATCCAGAAATTAGTTGCCAAGCGGAAGCTAGGCGCCTATAAGCCGTGGCAAAATACTGGACAACGCAAAAAAGGTGAAATCACCCTGTATATTTTCAATTAGGTTGATCACTCAAAGCAATATTTTTGAATACTTCTGAACACCCCGGGGTCGTAATTTAAACAGACCCTTATAAGAAATTCATAGCGACACGGAATTCACGGTCGAATTTGGCAACCCTTGTTTTACTTAATGAATGAATGGACCCGATCGGCATTTTTAATGGGGTCGATCATGATAGGGATCACCCACAGATTGTGTAACACCGATTTAATTTCATTATTCATTAATCATTATTACCCTTTCAGCCTTAAAAGGTCCACTGTTGGACCGCCCCAAAATATGATTTCAATCTTCGGGACGAGTTGCTAAAGTCGCCACGCTTGGCGGCCGGGTTGGCGATTTATTTAGTCCGGTGTACTAGCCTAGTCGGAATGAATGCCTACCAAGCAGGAGGCCCCGGGTTCATTGGGCAGGGCTCATTTTGAGCTCTTCAAACGCTTAGCCACTTTTGCTGCTGACTGTAGTACAATGGAGAAGAGCTCTTGACGATAAAATTGTCACGATACTTAGAAGAGTTTTCTTTATTTTTCGACATGTGATTAGTCCTCGGTCGCAACTGTGTATTTCACGTAAATAAATAAATAATAATAAATAAATATTTCGGGACAATCTTACACAAATCGACCTAGTCCTACGGTAAGCTCAGTAAGGCTTGTGTTGTAGGTACTAGACAACGGTATATATAATAGATAGATATAGGTTTAAAGATATTTTATTTTCTCAAAGAATACAGAACATATTCACTTACATGAGAAATTATACATTATCATTTATCATGCCACTTATAAAAACAATAAATACTTAAATAAATAGAAAACACCCATGACTTAGGGACAAATATCTTTGCTCATAACACAAATAAATGCGCTGACTAGAATTCGAACCCAGGACTATCGGCGTAATAGGCAGGGTCACTACCCACTAGGCTAGACCGGTCATCAAAGTTACGTATATAATTCCGTTTAGCAGTTAAAATATAATTCAGTAACAGTCCGAATGTCTTCAAACACATTTATAATATTAATATTCTGCTCTTAAAGTTATTTCGGTAACACTTAAACGGTATGGTAGTAATACAATCCTCAATGATTTAACGGTATTTATCACAACTGTCAAAGTCAACGAGCGACTGGCCGATCGCCAAACTATAGCGATACGCGTTCACTGTCGTCTAGCGAATATTAATTATATTATTGGTAACTGACATATCTAAATTAAGAACCGTTTAAATTAGTTTTTTTGGCAAAAATAGTTATTAAGAGACCGTAGAGCTGGCGCGTACCTCTCCCAGCGTATTTCCCTCGCTGTGCAGAGGTAACGCCGCCAGCGTTATGGGATCTATGCCGCAGGTGGGACTTTTAGAAGGGCTTTTCTTTTTATTTTAGTTAAATCTAAAGTAGTTCTAGTAGTCTCTAGTTTCTTTTAGTTTTATTTAGGTTTAATGTACTTTAATTTTTTTTAACTGTTAGCTTATGTTTTTCCTACTTTTAAATATAGCTAAAATATGATATCTGAAATGAATTAAATGTTTGATAGCGTAAAAAAAAGTCATTTGTTATAGAGAAGTTAGTTTTCAAAACTTTTATACGTTAATTATAAAGAAATGTCTATTGCACTCACCATTTCACGATATAGGAGAATTAACAAAATAATGGAATAAATGTACAGTACAATTAATGTAAATAATTAATACACCTAATATTGTAGCAATTAACTGACATGTAAGTAAGTAAGTAAGTATACTTAGTACTTCATAGTAACAAAGATATACACAGAAAACGAATAAACAAGTTTAAACAGGCGGTCTTATCGCTAAAAAGCGATCTCTTCCAGACAACCTTTGTGTAGCAGGAAAATTTACAAAGAACAACTTTAAATGTGTAGTGCCGATATACATAGATATATAGTAGAATTGGTGGCGAAAGCAATAAGGGACGAAATTAAGAACTTGACAAAAAACGAGTGAGACAAGTCAAGAGTAGTAGCCTACGGAACCATAAAAAATGTTCTATTAGCTATTACTAATCTTGACCTAGCCTGCTGACGACAGCCTCGTCAACGCCATGCTCGCTCGGTCTCATTTGAATCCGATTTATATCGATTACATTTATATCTGTCAATCGAATCGGAACGAGCCAAGACGCCAGTCGCTTGGCAATCGACTGGGTAGGCTGAGAGTCGACTACAAATATACGCACTGACAAAGTTTTTTTTAATGGAGATAGATGACATAAAAATATGACGACCGGTCTGGCCTAGTGACCCTGCCTATGAAGCCGATGGTCCTGGGTTCAAATCCCAGTCGGGGCATTTATTTGTGTGATGAGTGCAGATATTTGTTCCTGAGTCATGGGTGTTTTCTATGTATCTAAGTATTTATATGTATCTATCTATTATATATATCGTCGTCTAGTACCTGCAACACAAGCCTTACTGAGCTTACCGTGGGACTAGGTCGATTGTGTAAGATTGTCCTGAAATATTTATTTATTTATTTATGTACTTAAGAAAAAGTGACGAGGACCTCCGGCATCTGAGACAGGATTTGAACCCAGCATCTCCAGCAATTTTTTTATACAACGACGGTGGCAAACAAGCATACCGCCCGCCTGATGGTAAGCAGTTACCGTAGCCTATCGGAAGCCTGCAACTCCAGAGGACATGCGCGTTGCCTACTCTTAACACTTTCGAAACCAAGAACCCGCCTGTTGGCACACCGCTCGTAGGCGGGTAGCCGATTACATGGGTTTCCCCGTATGTAGCGAAAATGTCTTAGTGCCACTAGCGACGCGTAGAGCCTGGTTTCGAAAGTATTGTTAGCTATCACGGCAACGCCCACCATACTAAAATATTTAATAGTTAAAACCAACCTTACTATGCAGTGAATTGGGTTGAATTTTCTTTTAAACGAAAACTAAGAAACAAAAGAAATGCTACCCTATTTCCTTTTATAAAAGACTTCAACTCCATTGAAAGGGAGTGTACATTGTAATGCACACTGGGCGTTACGAGGTTATCAGATTTGTTTTTCTCAAACATGCACTACAATGAACACATATTTTCCTCGTAGAGCTTTGACGCGTCGTTACAGGTTGTTTATCGTCTTTTTAATTGCCATTCCACAAATAATTTGTGAGACAACATCGTGGCGAACGGCCATTAATAAGAATATTTGTCGCATTTTCTGATTGATGTGATATTCTGCCCGGGTTCCCTTTATTTGGCATAATTTGTTTTGTCCGAATCTTAATACGCATACCAAGTTTCGCATAATTTATTTACGCCGAATGTTAATGTCGCCGATTTTTATTTAGCCTAATTCTTTAGTAGCCGAATACTACTTTGTCCGAAAATATATTTGCATACTATTATTGAGGCCGAATGTCTGAAAGTTAGGTTTAGGTTAGCTTAGAACTGTGACCACAACAGAAAAATACTCCTGGGAAAAATATCGTAATAACACCATTCGGGCTTTCCAAATTATGCGTATCGACCATTCGGCTTAGTTTAGTTCTGCGTAACAGAACTCGGCAAAACAGAATTATGCGACATCAGTTTCTGCTTATATACAATTATGACAACTCTGGGTTTAAAATTATGCGTAAACAAAGGGGATCATTCTGCCCGTACGCTTATTAAAAACAATAATCAATTATGATAAATTCTGCAGATTATTTACTTTTAGCTAAGCAATACTTTTTTTTAGTTCTTATTTAATTATTGTATAGCC
Source organism: Grapholita molesta (assembly GCA_022674325.2). Classification (NCBI taxonomy): domain Eukaryota; kingdom Metazoa; phylum Arthropoda; class Insecta; order Lepidoptera; family Tortricidae; genus Grapholita; species Grapholita molesta. The sequence continues at coordinate 135,358 of CP053141.2, read as the reverse complement.
TATTTAAGCGCTTATAGCCTAGCGGTAAGAGCCTGCGGCTTGCAATCAGGAGGTCGCAGGTTCAATTCCCATAGTTTACCCTCTCGGTTAAACGATCAGACCGCAGTCACTTTCGTAAAACTAGTGCCTACGTCAAACACTGGGATTATTTGCCAAGGGGATATAGTTTATTGATCTTTTACCCTTGGTCGTTGTGTTTTCGGTACCCGGGCGAATACTAGGCCGCTATCCGGCATTCGGCCGGTAAATTTTATGAGAGGTAGGGCACAGCGATGACCATCACGCTTGAATCTGGGGCAGCCCAACTGGGGAAGTACCTCCTCCTTACAGAAGACCACAGCCATAATAGCACTGCTACCTTTCAGGTGTGTAGTGTTGTGTTCCTGATGGTGAGTAAGGTTCCCAGAGCTAAAACCCCCCTTAAAGGCCGGCAACGCGCTTGTAACTCCCCTGGTGTTGCGGGTGCCCATGGGCGACGGTAATTGCTTACCATCAGGCAATCCGTCTACTCGTTTGCCGCCTACGACATAAAACAAATTGTGGCCGGATAAACCGGATACTGAGTACTCACCGGATATCCGTTGCATCTCTAGTGTTTTACACTCGTATCTCAGCCTACATGAGACGGTATTAGAATATTTGGAATTAGTAGAAGTTGTTCGACCGCATATAAACACGGCTACTATTTAAAACGTTTTTAATAGTAGATTGTGTCACAAGGGAGCAAAATAACAATAAAATAACAGACAATATTGAATCCTCAACGAAGGGAAGGCTTCTACTATATAATCTCGAGAGCAGTGAGGAAAATGTCCTAAAACAGAAAGTGCCACTTTGTTCTCTCCTAGCGGGGAAGAAAAATATCGCTACGTACGTATACGTGCTAGTGCTTTGAAAAAAAAATGTGTCCCATCCTCTAAATTTTAAGCAATAAGTTTAAAAAAAATGAAAAAAATATATTTTTTTTATTATGCAGAAACATCTGCTAGCGAATATCTTCGATATTTAAATCGAAAGAAAGATAAAAAAAATTGACTCGTGGCGGGACTCGAACCCACAACTACTGGATCACTAGCCCAGTGCACTACCAATTGAGTACCGCTTAGACTTGTCAAATTTTTCTATCTATCCCTCGTCGTATACGTCATCATGGGTGACGCGTAAACACATCTACTGCCATCTGGCCTAATGTCCCGCCGCGAGTCAAATTTTTCTTTCGATTTAAATATCTATGAAAAAAATCTCAAAAGTAGAACTTTATACAAACTTTCTAGGAAAATTCAAACCGTATACACAGGTGTTTATTGTACTCATACCTCTAATTTCTACGTTTTCTACTTTAGTATATGTCATTTATTTCCTTTTTTATGACAAAGGTGTCAAACGAACAGACGGATTGCCTGATGGTAAGCAACTACCGCAGCCCATGGACACCTGTAACACCAGGGGAGTCACAATCACTTTGCCTTTAAGATAGGAGTATGGTATTTTCTTGAAGGTATGAGGGTCGTATCGGTCCTGAAATACCGCTAACGGCAAATCATTCAATGCGAGCCAGGAAGTTTATGGAGAAACAATATAAAAAAGAAATAAAAAAAGAAACATTGTATAGGTACCGCTGAATGAGAAAAAACATTGTCTGTTTGTCAGGCAAGTCTAGTTGTCAGCGCAGACCGCTAATCAGACCGGGTGTGTACTTGGTTGTGTATTGAACAGGGTCAAACATGCCTTCTCTGTGGTCAAACACACCGAACACAAGTTGTAAGAATAGCGGTTTAATTTGACGACCGGTCTGGCCTAGTGGGTAGTGACCCTGTCTATGAAACCAATGGTCCTGGGTTGTAAGATAAAAGATCTTTTTTTGCAATTTAGGCACATTCAGTCCGGTTCGAACCCTACACCTCTGACCCGAGAAGATACCGGCTAGAAAATACGTCGGGAGTTTTTTTCAAAACAGTGATACATCAAATCTTAAAGTACATAATTATGCGTAGTCCGATAAAACATATACCAGTTCAAATACCAGTCAGGGCATTTGTGTGATGAGCACAGATATTTGTTCCTGAGTCATGGGTGTTTTCTATGTATTTAAGTATTTATATGTATCTATCTATTATATATATCGTCGTCTAGTACCTACAACACACGCCTTTAAGCTTACCGTAGGACTAGATCGATTTGTGTAAGATCGACCCAAAATACTTATTGTTATTTATTATTTCAATTTCCGTTATCTCAAGTTAATGTGTTTAATACCAGCGGTTTCCCGACGGGCACGAAGCGGTTTCCTAACTGGTTGGCTGCGGTTTGGCCGACAATTAATTAATTTAACCAAGCAATGGATCGTTCTATAATTGATTAATCTGTATTTCGCTTGAGTTTGTAATTAAATTTAGGGGTTTTGTTATATGTAAAGATTAATTGCACCATTTGCCGTGTGATGCCAGCTGACTAGAATAGCACCACCCCATCTCCCGCGGGTGTCGTAAGAGAGACCAAATGGAAAAATTCTGTAATATGAATCGATATGTTTCGTTGTGGGGATCACATATCGCTACGGGATCAATTGCGTAATAGGTAAACAAAAGTCAGAAATTAGAGTTAAAGACTTCTCACACTGTCCGCTCAAAACGCTCCTATGATATGAAATGATGCTTAACTATGACGTCACGCCAAGGTCGCCGCCCACTCGAAAGTATGGAAAAATAATACAATTTTAATTTTGATCGTAAAATAATTCGTTTATGTAGTTACCGTATATTTTATTTTTCAGAATAATGTAAGGAACCGACTGAATATCATTATTTTTCTTAATTTCTGTTTTTTGTTGGACCCGGGTATGTCCTTAAACTACGTCCAACAATGAGAGGTAGGGCGCAGCGAAGTACCATCACGCTTGAGTCTGGAGCAGCCCAACTGGGGAAGTACCTCCTCCTTACAGAAGACCACAGCCATAATACCACTGCTACCTTTCAGGTATGTAGTCTTGTATTCCTGATGGTGAGTAAGGTTCCCAGAGCTCCAACCCCCTTTAAAGGCCGGCAACGCGCTTGTGACTCCCCTGGTGTTGCCCATGGGCGACGGTAATTTCTTACCATCAGGCAATCCCTCTGCTCGTTTGCCACCTTATGTCATAAAAAAAAACCTTATTGTTTATCATTTTAGTGTCAATCTTTGAAACATTCCAGTAATTTTATTCAATATCGTCGTTAAGATAAATTGGTCATAAAATATCAGTTTAACTTAATTTTGTTAGAATTTGTAACATGTGTAGTCAAAAGTTGAAATAGATAACATATACTTAAGAAAAAACGACGAGGACCTCCGGTGTTCGAGACGGGATTCGAACCCGCATCTCCAGCTATCGCGGCTGACGCCTTAACCAATTTGGCCACCCGTACACAGCTATCTATCGTATGTTATCTATTTCAACTTTTAATTTATATAGTAGTGTTACTACTTAAAAATCAAAGCAAATCAGAAATATTTCATAAAAAATAATTTGATTTGTTCTTAGTTTCATGTGTAGTCAAGCCTATTAGCTATACTCCCGTTGGGTAGTTCATGATTGTAAAAGTACAGTGGGTAATAAAAGCGTAAACCGAAAATATTTTAACAGAAACGTCTGCTAACGAAACCATGATATTGAGGTCGTGCTGGAGAAATTCACAGCCTAAAGGTATGCCTCTGTAGCTCAGTAGAGAGGGTATGTATTCCAGAATTGAGTGTTCGAGTCTCGCCCGGGGTTGATTTTTCCATTTTTGTTTTATAAATGAATCTATAGATATAAACGTGAAAGTCCTGACTGACTGATCAACGCCCAGCCCAAACCGCTTAACCTAGACAGCTGATTTTTTCACAATAGGTAGTTTATATACCATAAGTACCCACTAAGAAGGGATTTTCAGAAATTTCTCCAGTAAAGGGGTAAAAAGGGGATTGAAAGTTTGTATGGGATTTGTATGAAATAATAAAGCGAGATACTTGATATTTTGTGTAAACACTCCTTATTCCAATACAAGAAAAGTAATTTCAGCGGTTTTTGAAATTCATCCCCTAAGGGGTCTAAAAGGGGGTTCTTCTGCGTGTGCGAAGCCGCGGGGAAAAGCTAGTAATAAATATTTTGGGACAATTTTACACAAATCGACCTAGCCTTACAGTAAGCTCAGTAAGGCTTGTGTTGTAGGTACTATATATATATAATAGATAGATACATATAAATACTTAAATACATAGAAAACACCCATGACTCAGGAACATGAATCTGTGCTCATCACACAAATAAATGCCCCGACTGGGAATGGAACCCAGGACCATTTTATGTACTTAAAATGTTATTTTTGTTTGCAATTAATTCAGTGTACGTCTTTCGGCTGATATGATGAGATAGATGAAATGAGTAGACATTAAATAGTTGACGAGGTGCCGAGTGCCGACTCTTGGCAACTAGACTTGGCTGAGACACAATATTAATTGCTATAGCTGTACTAACGTTTTAAATTGACGACCGGTCTGGCCTAGTGGTTAGTGACCCTGCCTATGAAGATTGCCTGGGTTCGAATCCAAGTCAGGGCATTTATTTGTGTGATGAGCTATTTGTTCCTGAGTCATGGGTGTTTTCTATGTATTTAAGTATTTATATATATATATTTATCTATTATATATATCGTCGTCTAGTACCTACAACACAAGCCTTACTGAGCTTACCGTAGGACTAGGTCGTTTTTTGTAAGATTGTCCCGAAACATTTATTTATTTATTTAATTTAATTCGGGGCCATTAGAATGTGGAATAAATAATTCCACTAACCAACTGAAGCGAATTTAATGGGAAATCCGAAACAAAGCGAAATTTAAACTTGTATCCAAATATTCGCAATACTAATGCAGCGACCCAAATTGCACAAAGAAGCATTTTCAGTGCAATGGGCATATTAACGCAAGCGCCGATGCTATATAATTGTCGCACATTTTCATTGTACTATTTTAAACTTAAAATAATTTTAAGATAATTTCAAATTATTCTAATAGATAGGTATCAATTTTAATTAACAACAAATTTTGATTTGCTTTGATTAAAAATATCGCCCATAAATTTGCCTTATCTACTTTGGAAAAAAAAACAAAGGTGGCAAACTAGCAGACGGATTGCTGGTAAGCAATTACCATCGCCCATGGGCACCCGCAACACCAGGGGTCACACGGCCTTTTCTTGAAGGTGTGAGGGTCGTATCGGTGGGAAATACCGCTGACGGCAAATCATTCTAGAATTTTGATGTGCAAGGCAGGAAGTTTCTAGAGAAACGCACAGTAGAGGATTTCTAACTATCCAGGTGGTGGGGGTGGAATTGTTGCCGCGTAGAACGATGTACTTTCTTAATAATCAAAGATTTAAAACAAACAAATATAATTTGTGTATATCGATTATTTCTTATAGGCTGATAATGTTTGAGGACGAATTTGTTTCTTAACAAAAAGTGCAAAAGATAAATATAGGTGCAGGTGTTTCACGATACTAAACGTATTATTTACTGTGTCCGTGAACCTTCACGTCTCCTAAATCACCCTATATACTGTTGGCAGCTAGCCACTCTAAACTTTGGCGATATGGAAAGTATGGGAACACCGCAAATTTCATTAGAAATTTAAGTTGACGAGGTGAACTAGGGGTGTGTTGGTAACCGTTTAGAAAAAACTGTTTCTTAAAACGGTTTATTTTTAGAGTAAATCACTTTTCGTAAGGCTGATATTATGCTTGCGATTTGCGAGCCAGTTTTTGTATGGAAGCGAAAATGCCGCGAGTTCATCGCGTATGAGTTTTGTATGGAAATCGCTTACAATCTGCTTGAGTGCATTTGCAACTTGCTTTGAATATTTTGACGACCGGTCTGGCCTAGTGGGTAGTGACTCTGCCTATGAAGCCGAAGGTCCTGGGTTCGATTCCCAGTCAGGGCATTTATTTGTGTGATGAGCACAGATATTTGTTCCTGAGTCATGGGTGTTTTCTATGTATTTAAGTATTTATATGTATCTATCTATTATATATATCGTATACGTCTAGTACTTATTACACAGGCCTTACTGAGCTTACCGTAAGACTAGGTTGATTTGTGTAAGATTGTCCCGAAATATTTATTTATTATATTTGTTTGCGAGTTTTGTATGGAGGCAATTACGCCGCAAATTCACCGCGTATAAGTTTTAGTATGCAAAGCTGCATTTTATTCACAAAATGTTATTCACAAGAGCAAAGTAATTTCATACAAATAGTTTATTACTGCTCGGCTGTTTTTTTTATGTCAGCTGGTTGGATGTTATTTAATTTAATGTTTTTGAACGATAAATGATGGATGCCAATAATTTTGAAAACATTTTAACAGTTTTAGAGTTATTTTTTTCCTCGCAGTATTGAGGTGAATAATTGTGTGTTACACTCGGTACTCTTCAAGATTTCCACTCTTTGAACCACTCGCTGTGCCCGTGGTTCAATTTTGGAATGTTTCGGGTTTTTTGTAACTTTGCTCCCTTGTATACAAATAACTATGAAACCGTTATTAACCAAACGATACACGGTTATACAAAGGCAGCCCAACTCTAAACCAAAGTTAAATAAAGCTGGATGCAAACATTTCAGCGGCCATTAAACGGCGGGGTTGTCCAGTCATTTATAAAGCGTTGCACGCTTTCGTAAAGTAAGGTCCTGGCAGAATATCAGCGATGTGGCTTGCCGCATCATCATGCTGAGCCAGCGCCTATTCTCTGCCACGACACATGGGTCTTAGTTAAGTTTATTTATTTTTTTGTAAAACTTATGTAATTTAGATTTAAGATGCATGCCTTTTTTTGTTTATTTCTCTGTTTTAATACCTACCATGTAAGTTGTGGAAATGAATAAAGTTTTTATCTATCTATCTATCTATCTATCAGTCAACGTCAAATACATCTATACGACCAAAGTTTCAGAATATGTATACACGCACCATGTCTGTAAGGTACAGGCCATCAGATATATCGGAGCATTGGAGGTGGTTACAAATATCTGCATGCACTATCGCCTTGACAATAGAGGCGTTCAGATGTTTGTGACTACCACCGTAGCTCCGATATATTTAATAGCGAGTGTACATGCATATATAGGACTAGCAAGCATATGTAGGTATTTAAAAATAATCACACCTTGTGTTATCGAAGATTTCATACGGATTCCTAACATAACACTTAAATGTCGTGAGCGATTCGAAGTCATTTAAAAGAAAAAAAGAAAAGAAAAATTGTTTATTTGGCGAAATAAAATTAATAGAGAAAAGAACATTACAGGATGTGACTACAAATAAAACACCAAACAGGATACCACTCAGCATGAGTCGTTACATGACTGGCCATGCAGCGACGCTGATTTTCAGTGCACCCCAAAAAAAAACAGAAATATAAAATAAAAAAAGTATTATCACTATGACAAAAGTTAAACATTATATAAATTTCAACTTATACATCTATAAAAAGACACTGAAATAAATGTGAACATCTGAACATAAAATACAGGTAATTATGTAGGTAGCGAATTTCGTGGCAATTCTTATATTTTTGTTTATATATTATGTTATGTTATTTATTTATTCGATAAATTCTACATATTATAATCAAGTACCGTGTCAAAGATAACGGAAATAAAAACATGACGAAGTAACAAATACGAGTGATACGTACTCATTATGTGAAAACATAAATATGGCGACTGACAAAAAATATTGTAACGACGGCAACCCCAAAAACATGTAAACAGTTATGGAATTTATTCCTTTTTACTGAAACGAGAACTGTTTATATACCGGGTGTGGCCTATAATAGGAGCAAAAATTTTAAGGATCGCTTCTACACCACGAACGTAACAACATTTGTTCTAAAACCTTAAATAATTGGGTAATTTATTCCTTGTGATTTTTTCGATCAAACTAAATAGTATTTTCAATAAACAGCATCCAATAGTCTAGTTGACGTTTACTGCCAGCCTACAAACTTCATAGTTTTCGCAATACATTGCGTGCTTGGAAAATCTTTTTTTATTAATATTTATTAAACTATTGCTTATTTTCAAAAGTCGTAGAACAAATGTTGATACGTTTGTGGTGTAGAAATTATGCCTAAAGTTAATGCTCCTATTACAGGCCACACCCGGTATATATGACGTGCTGTATAAATCAGTGTCAATAACTTGTGTTCGCTCGAGATCACACGGTAGACATTAATTTTATTCGTACAAACAACATGAATGCGAAAACACGACATATTTTAACATTATATTTCCAGCGATTCAACCGGCTTTTTGTCACGGCTATAATGATACAAGTCATATTTGAGGGAGGCCTGTCTCCAGCAGTGAACTTATGGCGGAAATGATGATGATGAAATAAATATTATATAACCTATGAAGCCGATGCCGATGGTCCTGGGTTCGAATCCCAGTCAGGGCATTTATTTGTGTGATGAGCACAGATATTTGTTCCTGGGTCATGGGTGTTTTCTATGTATTTAAGTATTTATATGTATCTATCTATTATATATATCGTCTAGTACATACAGTCGCCATTATATTAGAGCTGTGGAGGTGGTCACCAGGGAAGTCACGAGCGCGTTGCCGGCCTTTAAGGGGGATTGGAGCTCTGGGAATCTTACTCACCATCAGGAACACAACACTATATACCTGAAAGGCAGCAGTGTTATTATGGCTGTGGTCTTCTGTAAGGAGGAGGTACAAGCGTGATGGTACTTCTCTGTGCCCTACCTCTCATTGTTGGACGTAGTTTAAGGACATACTCGGGTCCAAATATTTTTTATACTTTAAAGACGGGCATGGCTGACCAATGAAGTCTAGCACTTAAACACCTATGTCTGAGGAATACATACTACTCATGAAAACAAAAAAATGCTTACTGGGATTTGAACCCAGAACCGTCAGCTTAGTCAGGCCCATTAGGCCAGATATTAGACTTGATTAATACTATAATTCCTAACCGGCAGCCATTTTGAAAACGAAACACGTACAACAAATATTTCCTCATTTCTCACGATAACCGCCCGTATGGGCATGATAGACAATACATTGTACAAATAAGCCTTGGTTAGAAGTATTGAGCAGTTGAACAACCCATGTTTTCTATGTGAATACTCGATATTTTAGTGTAGTAAGTATTTACATCTGAAGACATTGTTACGGAGACGGGTTAGAGACGGCATCAAAGAAAGGTTTTTTTAGATTTTTCGTTACTTACAGGCGTTTTCAGCAGGCTGAAAAACGTTTTCAGGCCATTTCAGAGGAAGGCCGAACACATATCAGAGAATCGCAAATTACTTCAAAGTTACAGAAACATGTTTTCAGGCGCCTAAAAACGACAATAAAACAATAGCGTACCTAATTAAATAAATAATAATAAATAAATAAAATTAGTGTACCCCTTACATTTCATTAAATTGTCGAAAGGGCCTCTGCGCGTTGGCTCGATCTGGCTCCGCGTACGCCTCCCAAATGTCCGGAACACCATTGTTCCGTGTACGGAAGAGACATACAAAAGTAAATAAATAAATATGTCGGGACAATCTTACACAAATCGACCTAGTCCTACGGAAAGCTCAGTAAGACTTGTGTTATCGGTACTAGACGACGATATATATATAATAGATAGATACATATAAATACTTAAATACATAGAAAACACCCATGACTCAGGAACAAATATATGTGCTCATCACACAAATAAATGCCATGACTGGGAATCGAACCCAGGACCTTCGGCTTCATAGGCAGGGTCACTACCCACTAGGCCAGACCGGTCGTAATTGATTCCTTTCTGTTTATTAAATTAATTTAACGTTACCAACGGCCATTTTCTATCACACGAATCCTAAGGATCGCAGCAATACATTATCTATTAATTTAAACTGATTAGTAAAACGGTGCGAAAAACCGAATTGGTTAAGGCGTGAGCCGCGATAGCTGGAGATGCGGATTCGAGTCCCGTCTCGAACGTCGTCGCTTTTTTTTCTTCTTCATATGTCATCTATTTCAACTTTTGATTAGGTATTGGTCGTTGCGCTGACTGGTGATTGCAAAGAAAATTTGCAATAAGTCACTTAGTTGTAGATCCGGAGTTTTTAGTGCTTTTTATTAGTTCAGCTCAAATTTTATTGAGCTCCATGTAGAACTAGGTTGATTTGATCCGAAGGGCTATATCGGTTACTTTGATTCTACTACGAATGACATCATTCCTGATGCGATCTCGGACACTCCCAGCATAACCCTCTCCATTGCCCTTTAAGTGTCTTTGAGCAATTTAATAGGTCCATAGTAAGCGACCACGTTTCAGTACCATATGTCATCACTGGCAACACACACTGGTCAAAGAATCTTAAATGGCAGTAGGCGGGACACATTGCACGTAGTACCGATAGCCGTTGGGGCGTAAAAGTTCTCGAGTGGCCACGAAGCGTGGGCAGGTCCCCCACAAGGTGGACCGACGACATAAAGATGGCGGGAATCCACGGAATGCCGGAGACTTTGGGTCTATGTCCAGCAGTGGACGTCGCTCGGCTGATATGATGATGATGAGGTTGATTTATGACGGATTATTTATATAGCGGTTTAATAGTTTGAGACGATTTAAATTAGATTGTCTGCGTGTTTATCTGATTTATGCTTTTTATCGGCAATTTAGGTTAATTTACTACAGCATGTGTTATAAGTGTCAGAGTATTAAGAGATCCAAAGATTTTAGTACATTCCGCTCTGACTTTTATTGTATTTATGGCTTGTTCTTCGATAATAGTTTTTTTTTTACAACGCCGGTGGCAAACAAGCATACGGTTCGCCTACTAAAATAGTACAAGCGAGATGCACAGATAGTAAACTCGATACTCGTTATCGAAAACCTCAATGTCACAACTCATGGTAAGGGTACTGTTCGTTGCGCGGTCAAGACGCGCAATGCGCTGCGGTTAGTTGGGATCACACGCAATGAACAGATAAAGGTGCGACCAAACCAACGCTTAAAAACGGTGACGGTACGAAATCGCGGTCACGTGACTCATGCGTGACGTTTTTTACTTATAGCTATTTCTCTGTCACTCTCCGCGATTCCGTACCGTCAGCGTTTTTTAAGCTGCGGTGTGGCCGCACCTTAAAACGCTTGCCGCGCGATGTCGTGGCCGTAAAGCGCCGTAAAGCCTCAAACCAAATGACTAAAGTTTCCGTCACTAAAAACAAAGAGCATGTCGAGACAAGCTTTCCTTATTCTTCATCACAGATGTAAAATCAAACCTTAATCCTTTAGGAATACGGCGCATAATCGCATACTTATGCAGTCGAGTGTAAACTTACATAGTTGGGCGAATTGTAACACGTGTATCGTAAACTGGTTGCTGACAATAAAGACGGGATAAGTGCGAGTTGGACTCGCGCACTGAGCGTTCCGTACCATTAATACGTCAAGAATAAAAACGGCTAAAAGTCACGTTTGAACGAATGAATTAAATGAATGAATGTATGAAATAAAAGAATGAAATGTGAAGTAAATGAATGAATGAATGAATGAATTACTCCTTATCTCTCAGGTGTACACACCTTTTTTTTTATGACATAGGCGGCAAACGAGCAGACGGATTGCCTGGTGGTAAGCAATTACCGTCGCCAATGGGCACCCGTAACACCAGAGGAGTCACAAGCGCGTTGCCGGCCTTTAAGGGGGGTTGGAGCTCTGGGAAACTTACTCACCATCAGGAACACAACACTGCATACCTGAAAGGTAGCAGTGCTATTATGACTGTGGTCTTCAGTAAGGAGGAGGTACTTCCCCAGTTGGGCTGCCCCAGATTCAAGCGTGATGGTCATCGCTGTGCCCTACCTCTCATTATTGGACGTAGTTTAAGGACATACCCGGATCCGGGTACCTCAAATAAAATTGTAAAAAAAAACAGTATACTTATCGCTTATAAGCGATCTCTTCGGGACAACCTTTAGGTAGCGTTTGTTGTATAGGACTCTCGCTTTACTTTAATTTTTTTTTAATCTGTAGCTGCTGCGATCACCAACCAGCCTGCCAAGCGTGGCATGGCAAAACCCCGCAAGATAATTAATACTTAAATTGGTGAAGACCTTTCTTCAGCAATGAAAGTATTAAGGTTGAAATTATAAGAATTCGTATTTAATTCTGCGTGGGCGTCTCACTCGCACCCACGCACAAAAGCCTACGTTAATTGCCTGTCCCTGTCGTGGGCTGGAACCTTTTGTGACAGTTATATATATAATCGATACTCGTATAAGGTTCAATCATCTATTTTATGTCATCTGTCGCCATGGTTACAATCCCCTGGGCAACTTTTATAAAAGTGTATGGTTTCTAATAGCACTATTATATTACCTAGTATCTGATAAACTAAGACTATGAGATATGAAGAGAAAGTACCTTGATATAAGTATAAAACTTAGCTGTAAGCACCTGGCCTCTATATTCAAATGTTGACGTAAGTATTGACGTATTATGAGAGGTAGGGCACAGCGATGACCATCACGCTTGAATCTGGGGCAGCCCAACTGGGGAAGTACCTCCTCCTTACAGAAGACCACAGCCATAATAGCACTGGTACCTTTCAGGTATGTAGTGTTGTGTTCCTGATGGTGATGGTTCCTAGAGCTCCAACCCCCCTTAAAGGCCGGCAACGCGCTTGTGAATCCCGTGGTGTTGCGGGTGCCCATGGGCGACGGTAATTGCTTACCACCAGGCAATCCCTCTGTTCGTTTGCCGCCTATGTCATATAATATATATTAATTATCTGCACAACTACATAGACATGGTGGTTCAGTTATGTTTTCACCTATGAATACATGCATTTTTGCCAGTTACTACAAAAACTAACTACTTGTACTAGTGTAGCCTATGCTAAATAATAAAAAATATATTACATGACATCTTTACATAAATCCCCCACGGCCCCGGAGCCCCACGGTAAGCTCAAGAAGGCTTGTGTTGTGGCTCAGCTAAAAATATATAAAATACACAATTACTTAAATAGATACACCCATGACTCAGGAACCAATAGCTGTGCTCATCACACAAAGCAATGCACTGAGATTTGAACCCAGGACCATCGGCTTCATAGGCAGAGTCACTACCAGGTCTGACCGGTCATCCAAATACTGTACAACGTTTATTGCAAGTTAATTTGAGAATAAAATTACCAATCCTGGACACGAAAAATCCAAAATAAACCTTGAGCTAATCACAGGCCTTATCGATTTTGAACTCGTCATTAAATATTCAGAGGAAATGTCACGGCTAATCGTTCTTCAAACTTTGGAAAAACTGTTACTTGATTCTTAATTATTAATCAACTAAATTGAAAATAGATGACATATATACTTAGACAATGTGACGACCTCCGGCGTCCGCGGCGGGATTTTACCAGCATCTCCAGCTATCGCGGCTGACGCCTTAATCAATTGGGCGACCAGTACACAGCGGAACCCGTCGAAAGTCAAGTATATGTAATGTTGTTTATTTTTAACTGTTTTTGGGTACCGTTTACCAACTCTAAGGTGAAACACTACATGCTTGCGTCTCACTTTCTAAGCGCTCTCTTCGTCTGTATTCCCGGTAAGATATAATTTACAAGGCAGGAGTGAAGGCTGTTACTGAACCAGCGTGCTGCACCCTCGACCTCGTCGGTACTTACCATCAGGTGCGACTGAGGTTAAACGCTGGTTAGTCTTGTAAGAAAAATAGGGTTTCGTTTTTATGTAGATAGTTTGATAGATTATCTGATCGCTATAACAATATTGGACCCGGGTATGTCCTTAAACTACGTCCAACAATGATAGGTAGGGCACAGCGGAGTACCATCACGCTTGAGTCTGGAGAAGCCCAACTGGGGAAGTATCTCCTCCTTACAGAAGCCCACAGCCATAATAGCACTGCTATCTTTCAGGTATATAGTGTTGTGTTCCTGATGGTGAGTAAGGTTCCCAGAGCTCCAACATCCTTTAAAGGTCGGCAACGCGCTTGTGACTTCCTTGGTGTTGCGGGTGCCCATGGGCGACGGTAATTGCTTACCATCAGGCAATCCGTCTGCTCGTTTGCCACCTTTTGTCATAAAAAAAAAATTGTGCTCAGATGAAATAATCAAGAAATAAATAAATATTACAGGACATTGTTACACAAATTGCCTTAACCCATAAGCTCAAGAAGGCTTGTGTTGTGGGTACTCAGCCAACGATATATATAATATACATTTCAGCCGTATGCAGTCCACTGCTTGACATAGGCCTCCCATAAATATGACTTGTATCATCATGGGAGTAGTTGTATATATAAATACATATTAACACCCACGACTCAGGAACAAATATCTGTGCTCATCACACAGCAGAAATGCAAGCGATTCAGAGAAGACTGCCGCACATTGACGTAAATCCGTAGTTTGTTTATTTGCAGAACAATAAAAGCGCCCGTTAACGAACGTAGACACGTTCACGATATTACGTCATATTATTGCATCTAGTGATGTGTCCGAAAATCCCGGTGCTCGGGAAATGCTTTGAGAAAACCGGAAAAATACCGGTAGAATTTTTATTTTTCTCAGTTTCGTTAGACAAATGTATGGTTAATAAAATTGTAACCTGAGAAAAGGTCCGATTTTTATCAGTGTCGTAACAAAGTTACCAAACATAATGTATTGTTAATTGATGTAACAAAACTGAGAAAAAAAATGGGACAAACAAAGGTACAAAAATAAAATTCTGTGACCTAGTATTTGTGGAAGGGGGGAAAGCTTATTATCAATAAAATATAAACATTTTTTGTGCATCATGTTTCCATCCGGCACATGAACAGATATTCAAATAAATAGTTACCTATCTATATTAATAAAAAAAAAGTTGTGTTAGTTTCGGCTTTTATAACTAGAGAACGGCTTAACCGATTTGGACGAGTTTGGGTTCGTTGTGATTGTCTTGGCTAAAAGTTTAATAGTATACTTTAAAAAATTAAAAATTAAATCAATCAAAAATACCCCAATTAAAGACTTTCAGGCGGTACAAAGTTCGCCAATACAGCTATTTTGTTATACAAGAGAGCAAATTTAGTGCAAGGGTTAGCGTTGCTGCCTGCCAACCTTGCGTGCGACGTCTAATCCGGAGATCGCAGGTTCAAACCCAAATGTACGAACCGGGGTTTGAGCGCTCCACGTACGCCGC
Organism: Grapholita molesta; assembly: GCA_022674325.2. Classification (NCBI taxonomy): domain Eukaryota; kingdom Metazoa; phylum Arthropoda; class Insecta; order Lepidoptera; family Tortricidae; genus Grapholita; species Grapholita molesta. Next base: position 120,118 of record CP053141.2, on the reverse strand, counting down.
TATTGTGCAAGGCAACCAACATGTGGGATAATCCCGGCAACGCGCACATCACTAGTTGCATCCGAAAATAGACAGAATGTTGTTTTGAAGCAAATTGGCATTTAATGACGAATGAAACACTAACAGTGTCGAAATTAGTAGAATTTACATACATACATACATTTCAGCCGTATGCAGTCCACTGCTGGGCATATGCCTTCCACAAATATGACTTGTATCATCTTGGGGATAGTTGCCATAGTCGCCACGCTTGGCAGCCGGGTTGGCGACCGCAGTAGCTGTAGATTGGGTTTCGACGGACGCTGGTGCCCGTCCGTAGGATTTTTCCCTTTGTCGCCTCTTACGACACCCGCGGGAGGAAATGGGGTGGTGCCATTCTAGTCAGCCGGCATCACACGGCTCAAGGAGCATAGTAGAGCTTAGGTTTAGGTTATTTATGTATTATTAAATATTTAGCCTAGTCGATGGTCACCCTGCCTATAAAGCTAGAGGTCCCGGATTCGAATCCTAGCAGACAGAAAGTACTTAATTGTAGGTTGTTAACCAAAGGCTGAAACTCTTGACAATTGACAAGAGCTCTTCACCAAACTACTACCTATTTATAGACGATATAAATAATAACGGCATTTTATTCAAAGTAACGTGTTGGAGGTAAACACGCACCCGTCCCAACCGATGGTAAGCGGTTAATGTAACCAATCTGCAACGTCAGAAATTTACATATGTCGGGAATCATGACAATTATCGCTGTGGTGCAATAGGGGTCAGGACGAATAGCATGGTTATTATTTTATCGCTTGTCACACTACTTATCCGTCACTTTCGCACTTATCTGAGTGCGTAGACTGACTTATCTTGCTGGAGCGTGACAGATATAGTGACAAATGATAAAACCCCGACCATATTAGACTAGCTCGCAGTTTAGAACCAATATCAGGCTAGCTATCGTCTGTCAGAAATGTGAGCGAATATGTGGTCAGGCGACGTTGAATTTGCTCATTCAATTTAAGTTCGTTTTGGCTAACTTGTAGGTTAGGTACACAAGTTTCGGGTTATTTGTTCCTCGGCCAGTTGGACTCCGAAGCGTATAGAATAGATCGATGAGGCTTAACCTTTGCTATATGTAGAGATCTCATGTATTGAAAACCATTAACATCGCCAAACGTATATTTGCTAGCTTCATCCTGCGAATTCTGAGAATTAATATTTTGGGTCGTTCCCGGAACAATGGTGTTCCGGACATTTGGTGCTGATCACACAAATAAATGCCCGTAATGGGATTTGGTTTCTCTACGAGATCGCCTCAGAAACGAGGAGATCCGTAGGCGAACTAAAGTCACCGACATAGCCCACCGGGTTAGCAAGCTGAAGTGGCAATGGGCAGGCCACATTGCACGCTGATGGCAGATGGGGTCGAAAAGTGCTCGAGTGGAGACCACGGACTAGCAGACGCAGCGTAGGACGTCCACCCACAAGATGGACACGACGACCTCATTAAGGTCGCCGGAAGACGCTGGATGCAGGTTGCTTCCAACCGGTACATGTGGAGGTCCAAGGGGGAGGCCTATGTTCAGCAGTGGACGTCTTATGGCTGAGATGATGGTGATGATGATGATGAATTACACCAGGGGAGTCACAAGCGCGTTGCCGGCCTTTAAGGGGGGTTGGAGCTCTGGGAACCTTACTCACCATCAGAAACACAACACTACATACCTGAAAGGTAGCAGTGCTATTATGGCTGTGGTCTTCTGTAAGGAGGAGGTACTTCCCCAGTTGGGCTGCCCCAGATTCAAGCGTGATGGTCATCGCTGTGCCCTACCTCTCATTGTTGGACGTAGTTTAAGGGCATACCCGGGTGAACCTAAAACCATCGGCTCCGTGGGCTTTAAAACTGTATTTGTATCATCTCTCTCTCTTTCAACCCTCTACAACAATGTTACTATTATCTATTCCCACCCGTGTTACCCAATCCAGTCAGAACCACACACGTATGTAAATCAAAGTAATGGCGGTATATAACATCTGTTTGTTGCAGGGAGTTCAAAGGATTGCAAATGTATGGATTCCCTTTTATCTTGAGGTTCAATATTTTAGAGTTTCGTATCTAACGGTCACCATCGGGTCGTATTACTGAAAGTACATATAGCAACACTTAGTTGTACATCGGTGGACCTTATGCCTTATATAATAAGGTCTATCCATGTACAGCTAAGAGTGTTGCTGTGTGTACATTATCTGTCATTTTTGGTACTATCAACAACAAACAAACCAATGTGCCGATAAAAAAAATACGAATAACGAATGAGTCTGAAAACAACATAGACTAACATTGAATATGCCTAAAGACGATGTTGACGAATAGCGAACTAAGCCCGAATAAGAAATAGCCAAATATGACATCCAAACCTTATGAGAGGTAGGGCACAGCGATGACCATCACGCTTGAATCTGGGGCAGCCCAACCGGGAAAGTACCTCCTCCTTACAGAAGACCACAGCCATAATAGCACTGCTACCTTTCAGGTATGTAGTGTTGTGTTCCTGATGGTAAGGTTCCCAGAGCTCCAACCCCCTTAATGGCCGGCAACTCCGTTAGTGTTGCGGGTGCCCATGGGCAACGGTAATTGCTTACCATCAGGCAATCCGTCTGCTCGTTTGCCGCCTATGACATAAAAAAAAACCTTCAAGAAAAGAGCGTATAGGGATCTTAAAGGCCGACAACGTACTTGTGACTCCTCTGGTGTTGCGAGTGTCCATGGGCAGCGGTAGTTGCTTGCCATCAGTTCCGACTGCTCGTTTGCCTCCTATATCATATAAAAAAAGTGATGAATGAAGAATGGGCGACGGAAGCAGAAAGGGACGATTTAAGAACTTTACTAAAAACGACTAAGAGCCAAGAGTATACCCAAGTTTAATACTTTGATAGGATTTTACAAAAAAAAACCCGTAATTTTATTTATTTAGTACCAGCTTTTCCTCGCGACTTCGTCGGCCAGCCATGCCCGTTTTAAAGTATGGTTGCGGGATAAAAAATATCCTATGTCCTTTCACATAGCTCAAACTCTCTCCATATCAAATTTAATCCCAAGTGGTTCAGCGGTTTAAGCGTTAAGAGATAACAGACAGACAGAGAGAGTTAGTTTCGCATTTATAATACTAGCTGTGCCCCGCGATGTTACCCGCGGTTTATTAGGGAAATAACGTAGCCGTGCGTTAATCCAGGTTATCAGCTAACTCCATACCAAATTTTATGAAAATTTCTCCAGCCGTTTACACGTGAAGAAGTAACAAACATACACACTCACAAACTTTCGCCTTTATAATATTAGTGTAGACTAGTCTAGTGTAGATATTAGTATGGAAGTATGGATTAGTATGAGAGGTAGGGCACAGCGAAGTACCATCACGCTTGAGTCTGGAGAAGCCCGACTGGGGAAGTACCTCCTCCTTACAGAAGACCACAGCCATAACAGCACTGCTACCTTTCTGGTATGTAGTGTTGTGTTCCTGATGGTGAATAAGGTTCCCAGAGCTCCAACCCACTTATAGGTCGGCAACGCGCTTGTGACTCCCTTGGTGTTGCGAGTGCCCATGGGCGACGGTAATTGCTTACCATCAGGCAATCCGTCTGCTCGTTTGCCACCTTTGTCATAAAAATAAAAAATAAAAAAAGTATGGATTATTTCGTACATGTAGATTCTCACTGTGTCGAGAAATCAATTCGATTGTCCGTACCCTGTAACTCCTAAACTCGATAACCACAAACTTGTTATAACTCGATTAGACACTTCGTGACTTGAGAAGTCCGATGTAAGGGTTAATTGAGAGGGTTAGACTGACTGGCAGATGTTCTGTTACGGAGCTTCAAATCCTTATTAGTATAGTTTCCTTATAGGCTTATATGATCGTATTGTAGGGGTATAGAGCGCTGGGGTCTATTTCTCGAACTTTCGAGCGGAAGTCACTTTTTGACAACTGTTGTTAGCAGAGCCCGGAAAATCCATAGCAAAACAAAAGACTGTCGCAATCAAACTAGTGTTAGAAACATTTTTTTATCGATATCGAGTTTATTCATGTCTTAGGGAATACTAATTTTGGAATTTCTGAAGTGTCTATTATTTTCAATGAGGTTGATTAGCTCTTTGTCACCCGACTATAGCCAAGCCAAAAGGGAAGGGTTATAACTTAATATGAAATATAAGTAATGTTGATAATATGAGTTACGTTGCGTTTTAGATGAATTAACAGATATAACTTAGCACTTATTTTGCGTTTCGCGTGAATGATTATAAAATAATGTACCTAAACATATCGGTATGATTTTTTTTTGACAAAACTTACCTACTCGATATCGATAAAAAAATGTTTCTCACACTAGTTGAATTGCGACAGTCTTTTGTTTTGCTATGAATTTTCCGGGCTCTGGTTGTTAGAAAGAGACTTCCGCTTGTATGAAAAGTTACAAGTGTTCAAGGAATAGGCCCCAAGTGGGAAACTAGGCCTAATTGGTGTTAATTGTATATAATATATCGTTAGCTTAGTACCCACAACACAAGCCTTGCTGAGCTTACCGTGGGGCTTAGTAAATTTTTGTGTAAGGATATCCTGTAATATGTTTTTATTTATTTTATATCTTTTTTGACAAAGGGTGCAAACAAGCAGACGGATTGCCTGGTGGTAAGCAATTACCATCGCCCATGGGCACCCGCAACACCAGAGGAGTCACAAGCGCACAGCCGGCCTTTAAGGGGGGTTGGAGCTCTGGGAACCTTACTCACCACCAGGAACACAACACTACATACCTGAAAGGTAGCAGTGCTATTATGTCTTTTGTAAGGAGGAGGTACTTCCCCAGTTGGGCTGCCCCAGATTCAAGCGTGATGGTCATCGATGTGCCCTACCTCTCATTGTTGGACGTAGTTTAAAGACATACCCGGGTCCAAATTGATTTTGCTCGCACTTTAAAAAAACTTCACAGTTCAACAAATGTGACTCGTCCATGCGAATGTCAGTTGGTTTTAATTGCTCCAGTGACATTTTGTTACAATTCCAAAAAAATATATGTATGTATTTTGACACGTACACAACGAAAATTTGACCCAGCCATGTGCGAATACGCAAAGTTACTGCAGTGTTCCACCAGAGCGCAGCACTAGCGCAGCTAGCAATAACTTTAAACTTAACGTAGTATGATATTTTTTTTAACTAGACAAATCCTGTCATATTGACAAGGCAAGAGTGAGGCTGTTACTGAACCAGCGTGCTACACCCTCGACCTCGTCGACACTTATCAGGTGTTATTGAGGTCAAACGCTGGTCAGTCTTGTATAAAAAAAATGTAGAAAACGCAAAAGTGTGATAATTAAACAATTTTTTGGAAGTAGGTACTGGTCCCACCGCGAGCTAGTAAGCTATGAGCTATCAACTATTTCAAGGGACAAAAGATAATCGATCCCGTGTAAATAAAAGAGATATATATGTCATAGCCGGGCGATCGTAGTCCATCGCCGGGCGATGAGCTATAAATCTATATTTCTTTCTTTTATTTACACGGGAGCGATTATCTTTTGTCCCTTGAAATAGCTGATAGCTCATAGCTTACTAGCTCGCGGTAATATTAAACTTTTGCCCTCTTCGTCAAGGATTGTTGGTCGAGAACAAAGAATTACTTTTGGCGCAAGACAAGCCAATATTTTTAATGAAAAATGGCTGTTGGGCAGCGGCTTGTCTCCAAACTCCAACACCACAGACCACTGAGAGGTAGGGCACAGCAAAGTACCATCACGCTCGAGTCTGGAGAAGCTCAACTGGGGAAGTACCTCCTCCTTACAGAAGACCACAGCCATAATAGCACTGCTACCTTTCAGGTGTGTAGTGTTGTGTTCCTGATGGTGAGTAAGGTTCCCAGAGCTCCAACAACTTTTAGGGTAGGCAACGCGCATGTGAATCCTTTGGAGTTGCAGGCGTCCACAGGCTATGGTAATTGCTTACCATCAGGCGGGCCGTATGCTTATTTGCCACCGTCGTTGTATAAAATAAAAAACACTATGTTAACCAGCCAAGAGCTCGTCCCATACCATCATCATCATAATTGTCCCGGCATTTGCCACGACTCATGGGAGCGTAGTCCACCTGACAACTAATCCCAGGATTTGGCATAGGCACAAGTTACTGGCTATTATCAATAAGTTAGATAAATTATAATATACATCCTCGGCCAGAAGCCAGAAGTATTGAGCCATGCTTTTTACGTAAAAACTCGATATTTTACTGTATTATTTATATTTCTGATGACATATTATCAATTAATTTAAACTGATTAGGTCGTTGCGGTGACTGGTGATTGGGTAGATGTGTACATATATTGAGGCTTGAAATAACAGAAAATTGTTTACCTGCATTTAGAAAGAGATGTTTTTTAAAGTTAGAAGAAAAAAGAGTGTGCTCAATAATGTTGGCCAAGGTTGTACAAATTACATATTAGTAAGACATTTTTCTACCGACGGCGCTTGAGCCATCTATCTCATGACACAGTCTGTGTTCGTCGCAGTATTAATAATAATATTGTTTTAGGGGGCCGAGTTTTTGCCAGTCCTCTACAAACACGAGGGTATGACCCTGTTCATGTCATGAGAAAAATCTATATACGCTGGACGTTTTCATTTTTCGTTAATTCAAGTGTTCTTTCGCATTTTACAGCAAGTAAATGCCCTTACTGGGATTCGAACCCAGGATCGTCGGCTTTATAGTCAGAGCCATTACTATACCTAGATATTTTTCTAGCAGGAAACATTTGCTTAGTGCTTGCTACAATAAAAATATCGACAATCCTGTTATCGATAAGTACATACTACTTCAACGACAAGACGACAACGAGTACAACAGTCTTATATCGGCTACCTACCTAATGCGGACTGCTAAGGAATGGAATTCGCTCTCTTCGTCTGTATTCCCGGGAAGATATAATTTGGGTCTTTTGAAGGCAAGAGTGAATAGGCTGTTACTGTACCAGCGTGCTACACCTTCGACCTCGTCGTCACTTACCATCAGGTGCGACTGAAATCAAACGCTGGTCAGTCTTATATTTAAAAAAAAACCTACCTAGACGCCTCGTGCCTCCGATCTTGAACAAATTCAAGGTAACCCGTACACTTTTGATCCAATTAGTTTTATAACTAATTTGCAATGTATAATTCCAAAATTATATGTTAAATAAAATAAATTAATAGTTTTGTAATTGTTATCTATTAACTCACCCTATTATCCTACTCGTATATTTGTCTCTGTATACCTGTATGATGTTGAAGTGCTACTTATCGATAACAGGACTGTCGATGTTTTTATTTAGTCAATCACTTACAAAAAATCGTTCGTGCTAGGCAAAATATCTAGGTGTAGTCATTACCCACTAGGCCAGACCTATAGTCAACATATAAAGTGAAGGTATATAAATAATAAATAAATAAATAAATACTTCGGGACATTCTTACACAAATCGACCTAGTCCTACTGTAAGCTCAGTAAGGCTTGTAGGTACTAGACGACGATATATATAATAGATAGATACATATAAATACTTAAATACATAGAAAACACCCATGACTCGGGAACAAATATCTGTGCTTATCACACAAATAAATGCCCTGACTGGGAATCGAACCCAGGACCATCGGTTTCATAGGCAGGGTCACTACCCACTAGGCCAGACCGGTCGTCAAAGATATATGGTTATATATGGTTTGACTTATTAGGAAAGTAGCCAATTGGCAAAACGGTCTTCTCGTTTCCGCTGCAACCATGGCGTAAATGATTAAGCCTGTGTTTGACCCTCGCCAATAACCTTCCGGGAGTCGGACCCTCGGAACAAGGATGGCTATAGAGTCGAGACACGTCTGAAAGGATTGCAAAACATTATAGACATTACCAAAATAATATTTTGTTTTTTATGACAAAGGTGGCAAACGAGCAGACGGATTGCCTGATGATAAGCAATCACCGCTGTCCATGGGCACCCGCAACACCAGGGGAGTCACAAGCGCGTTGCCGGCCTTTAAGGGGGGTTGGAGCTCTGGGAACCTTACTCACCATCAGGAACACAACACTGCATACCTAAAAGGTGGCAGTGATATTATGGCTGTGGTCTTCTGTAAGGAGGAGGTACTTCCCCAGTTGGGCTGCCCCAGATTCAAGCGTGTTTAGGAGAAAAACTGGCAGTAGCACCTTGCTGGTAGGACCTATGGCCATTGACGACAAGTTTGGCCTAGTGGGTAGTGACCCTGTCTATGAAGCCGATGGTTCTGGGTTCAAATCCCGGTGAAGGCATTTATTTGTGTGATGAGCAAAGACATTTGTTCCTGAGTCATGGGTGTTTTATATATGTGTTTAAGTATTTATATATTATGTATATCGTTGTCTGAGCCACAACACAAGCCTTCTTGAGCTTACCGTGGGGCTCAGTCAATTTGTGTCAGAATGTCTATATAATATATGAATATTTATTTATTTTTACTGTGACGAAAAGGTGCTCGAGTGGCGGCCACATGTCGGGACGTGGCGTGGGACACCCTCCAAAAGGTGGGCAGGTGACATGGTTGAGCTCACGGGAATCCACTGGATTCAGGTGGCGCAAAACCTGCAACATAAGCGCGTTGCCGGCCTTTAAGGGGGGTTGGAGCTCTGGGAACCTTACTCACAATCAGGAACACAACACTTACATACCTGAAAGGTAGCAGTGCTATTATGGCTGTGGTCTTCTGTAAGGAGGAGGTACTCCAGTTGGGCTACTCCAGACTCAAGCGTGATGGTACTTCGCTGTACCCTACCTCTCATTGTTGGACCAAATGATGAATAGGCATCGGACAGAAGAGTGCAAATGACATAAGGAACAGGACTTATACTATAATGGAGTAGCTATCAGCGTAACACATTTTATACAGTCGATAAATTTGTCGATGTCGTAGATAAAACGTACAAATTATAGTACAAGTCCTGTTCCTTATGTCATTTGCACTCTTTCGTCCGATGCCTAATGATGAACAGGCAGCGGAACTTTGGTGCCGATGACATCATTATGACGCAAAATAATAGGGATATAGGATGTTCTAATAAATTATACACAACATAACTATTAACTTTTATCACGCTTTGACAGATGCAACAGTTGTCACTAGCTCGCCGAGTTAATAGCAATGTCAAACTTGATATTCAACCTGACTCAAATAAACTAAGGAAAGTTTCGACTTGCGTGATTCGATGTATGTTTTTCTATGTTACTAGGTTTAGCTGTTATATTTTGCTGACAGCAAGAGCATTTTTTTATCTTTAACAACTAAGAAAGGAAATGTCTGCAAAACGGCTGCATCGACTCCATGGCGACTGCGGTCAAGCGATATTGATAATGAGTTAATTATAAATATTGTACCTTATCAATTCACATTTCTAAAATTCACGAACAAAAAATCATATAACGATGTACAATATTGTTTTCGATAATTTTCTGATGACAATGACAAAGACAGTGATTGTGTTTTTATAAATACTGGCCGTCTCAAGTGTCAATAAAACATCCGTGAACTAAAGAGGCCAATAAGTTGTTAGTGATTAATGATTATCTATCATCTAGATAAAAACACTCTGTGTACAGCCGCTACGTCATGCGTCTGTCATCGGCACCAAAGTTCCGCTGCCTGATGATGAAACAAAGGGTGGTCGGTCATACAAAAGATATTGTTACAGTTAATTTTCTTAATTTAAACTTAGTGCCACTCCATTGTAGTTTTATGTTCCATTCTATTAATTGATGTTAACAATAAACACACTACTTCCCTTGCCAGGACTCAAACTCGGGACTATATACTGACTGAGCTCATAGTACTAATTACTTAGTAGGTTAACTCCCTCGGATCCAATAACCCGTTTTGGGTTTTCCAGGATAAATATTGACTAAGGATTCAATCCGATAATGTCATTATTGGATAAAATTCATCATCATCTTCATCGCGTTGTCCCGGCATTATGCCACGGGTCATGGCAGTCTTGTGTCCGCTCACCAAGATTTGGCCTAGGCGCTAGTTTTACGAAAGCGACTGCCATCTAGACCTTACAACCCGAGGGTAAAGTAGGGATTAGTCCGTTTTCCTCGCGATGTTTTCCTTCACCGAAAAGCGACTGGTAAATTTTAAATGATATTTCGTACACAAGTTCCGAAAAAGTCATTGTTAGCTAGGGTTTGAACCTGCGACCTCCGGATTGCAAGTCGCACACTCTTACCGCTAGGCCACCAGCGCTTCAGCGGTACGCACTTAAACAGATATATAAAAACCAGCACCGTCCCATCTCCAACGAACTAATGTAAAAGCGGATGCAGCGGCGGAAAGCGCCGAAATTTTTAAACGTCACTAATATAAAAGCCTAGGCAGAGAGTACCATTTTGTACCGTTTGGCGTAGAGACGCTAGGTCCGTGGGGTCCCAGCGCGCACAAACGTTTTTGCAGAAATCGCCAAGCGTCTGGTTGATGTAACTTGTGACTGAAGAGCTAGCTTCCTCGCACAAAGTATCAGCATTGCGATACAACGAGAAAATGCCGCCAGCATCCTTGGTACAATGTCTCAGGGGCCTTTTTTTGATTTTATACTGTAACTAGTTAAGTACTTGTAGTTATCATTTGTAATTTCTGAAAATAAACATTATACCATAGTACTTTATATAAAAAAAAGATATTAAGGTTTACCATTCAATTAGCATTTATATCACCCCACCTTGATATCCTGTCAATACTCACCTCGAGACCGGAAGCTGGTTATTAGGTTCTAATACGGCATCTTAAGATTAAGGGTTCGATCTTGATTTGCCTTTGCCTTGACTGACATTCCATCTTACTCCATAACTACTATACTTAAGCCAGCTATACCAATTTGTTAGCCATAGTTGCCGTAGTAGCGCTGCTGAGCTTTCTACTGTGGTTTGTTTGGTAGAAGTTCTGGGACAATGCCAGGGTATAATAGAAAGATAAAATGAGTTACTTAATTGAAAAAAAAATACAAAAAAATCAAAATGAAAGTAAAACGTTTTAGTACAATTGTCTTGCTCGCCCTTATAATGTAGATTCAATTTGAAAGATATCTTTTGCAATGGTCAATGTTGGTCCCAAAATACAGTATCCAGTATTTCTTAAAAGTGGCAAGAAAAGTAGCAGCGAAATAACTTACCATTAAAAAAGTTACAACGCTCAGGAGTCTATTTTAGAATCCGTCGTTGCGCTCGGGATTCTGTTATGGACCCCTTCGCTTCGTTTACAATACAATTTACACGATAAGGGACGTGTCTAATTAATTTTGCTCTCTTGTGACAAAATCTACTATCACAATAAAAATGCTGTTGTTTTTTTTGTTTTTTTTTTCTGTTGTGTTTTATATGTATTTTTTTAATATTCCGTTAATCTTTATTTTGTTGTCTGTCGTGATGTCTCCACCTGATGCCCTCATCGGAAGACCAGCGCTGGCAGCACGCAGCAATATGCTGAGGGGCCATTTCGTGGCACCTCTTGTAATGTTTTATGATCGTCTGGTTCATGTTTTGTGTAAATAGTATGTGCTCACAAATAAAGATATTTTTTTTTTATTATGCAGAAACGTCTGCTAGTGAATAACTTCGATATTTAAATCGAAAGAAAAAATTGACTCGCGGCGGGACTCGAACCCACAACCACTGGATCACTAGCCCAGTGCATTACCAATTGTGCTACACGAGTACCGCTTAGACTACATTTTTTTCTATCTATCCCTTGTCGTATACGTCATCATGGGTGACGTGTAAACACATCTACCGCCAGCGTATTGAACACTTAACGGCATCGAAGTCTCAATTTTCATTGAGAATTCATCGATAACAATGTGTTACTCTATTCTAAATATTTTTTATTATGCAGAAAGGTCTGCTAGCGAATATCTTCGATATTGAAATCGAAAGAAAAAGAGAAAAAAAAATATTTTTCTTTCGATCAAAGTCATATTATATTCTATTTTATTCTATTATATTCACGTCGCCTAGTAATACACACGCGTCGCATATGTCGCGCAATGAATCTAACGCTCCACCCTATGCAATATGTATTTATTTATAAATTTAAATTACGACACCTGTATTCTTCTTTTACGACCCGAAACATTTTTCTAAGCAATGTATCAAATGTACAAACCAATCGACTTTCGACCCTACTCCATTGCATAAAAGTAGAAAATACAATGTGTCGCACATGCAAATATACTTAGCTCATAGTCTACACGAATTCAGACAATTTTGAACTTTATTCAGTTCTAGTAAGATATAAAATGTAAGGTATGGAGTTGGATTTAGTTAACTACGCATGAGACGTGAGGTTTGACGTATCATTTGAAACGCATTAGGTTGCGCCACATAAAAGATGACGAGACGCTTAAGTTTAAGGGTTGACTTCCCTTGTACTCGTGTTAGATGTACCTACTCGCATCCCCCTTCACAGTTAAAACTGTCTGAACAATGTTGCTAAGAGACAGTAGATTCAAAGGAGTAAAATGAATCTTCAATTTTATTTCCTGCAGACTACAAACTCGCATTAAAACTGGCTGAAGAAATAAAGTTTTAGTTCAACGGGGATTTAAACAGAAAATACTTGACACTTAATAAATAAAGAATTATTTTCGTAGTAAAAATATTAATAGCATTTTTTAAGTCGTAAAGCAAAGAAAAGAATCAGGTTTATAAATATTAGAAACGCACTGAAAATGGCCTCCGTCTCTGTGGAATTTTCTACAAATTAACTTTTGTCAAAGTAAAAAGAAGCGGCGAAACGCCGAGGGACACTGAATCATTTATCTTTGTAATTTTAACATGTGCTGGTACATTTTTACCTGGTTAAGACTTTCATAATTTACTCAAGTGGCCTTTACAATATTCTCCGAATGACTTTTGGGCTATGCAATGCTTCTACTACCTTTATATTTTGAAATGTTCTCTAAACCAGTCCTTCAATAACCTCAATAAGGCTTGTGTTGTGTTGTAAATTATGATAGTTATATCTAATAACACAACCCTTATTGAAGATACTAAAGGACTAGATTTGTGTAAGGATAACTATCCCAAAATACTTAAGGGACAGATAACATACATAATCTAGGAATAAATAAACACAAATAAATTATTTTCGTCTGGACGAACCCGGTACTTCTAGATTCGTAGCCAGTCCCTACTGACTAAGTATATCGCCTTTTGTCAGGCTTAAAAGCTATATTTGAAAGTTGAAGTCTCCATTCTCTTTAAAACTTCTCATCTTAAATGGGATATACTGAAGTTCCGCTTCTATTATAACTTTAACAGTTTTATAAAATGATCCCATAACTATTATAAAACTAATAGCAGTATTCGAGTTTCAGTAAAACTATTATAAGCTTGTTAGCACCACCTCATCTCCCGCGAGTGGCGTAAGAGGCGTAGATTTTTTTTATGACAAAGGTGGCAAACGAGCAGACGGATTGCCTGATGATTAGCAATTACCGTCGCAATCCATCAAGTAATATGTGGCTTGTTTGCCACCTACGTCATAAAAAAAAACCGATGAATGGGCAGCAGCCCTCGAAACCGAATCAATAGCATTTTGTTCGAAAAATGCTCTGCAACATACTGCATCTCCAACCCGCCTGCCAAGCGTGGCTTTCATGGAAAAGAAACCCGGCAGTCTACAGGGGAGGTTTATAATCCATACTAATATTATTAATGCGAAAGTAACTCTCTTTGTCTGTTACCTCTTCACGCTTACACCGCTGAACCAATTGAGATGAAATTTGGTATGGAGAGAGTTTGACCTACGGGAAAGGTCATAGGATATTTTTTATCCCGCAACCATACTTCAAAGACGGGCTGGCGGACGTAGTCGCGAGGTAAAGCTAGTTGTTGATATATTTTAAAAGCCCAATGTTATTTTTATTTCTAACAAAATTTTACTCGGTCGGTGAAGCAGAACGAGATTTAAAGAGGACATTACATTTAATACTCTTTGACATTTTGCAGTCCTTCCTGACAAATTAATTCCAAACGGCTCCCAAAAATGTAAAATTCTATTACTTTCGCACCAAGGGACAATACCGCTTAGTGTGAAAAGGACATAAGACTGTACTAACTGATGTAGAATTTACTGTACAGAAGTGAATCTTATTCCTTTGGGATAGGATTCATAAACGTTTACTTAACTACGTCATCGATTGTTAAATGTTAGCGTTTCTGACCTTTTAGAAGTTTTATTTCGAAGGTATTCTACTGCTCAATTGGTGAAAGGTAGTAAGTTCATATATTTACAGAATGTAGGAGGACTTTTTGTGCGTAAAGTGTTTCACCCTTTTACAGAATAATGAATTATGCAGGTTATTATAATTTATGGGACATTTTGCTCCGAAGCTTAATTATTGGAGGCGTGCGTCGAGACGATGGTTTTGAAGATATTTCGTTAAAATGTTTTGTACAACGAACTTTTTAAAATATACTGCTGGCGATGCTCGGCCATTAGGGATCGTGAAAAAACAAAAATGTTTTTAAGATTGTTTTTCTTTGTTGGAGGGGTAAAGGTTGTGACATATTTTTATTTCATAAATAATAAGGACAGCTCTACTCAGGTTTATTTAGTCACTCGCGCAACATTTTCGGAGAACATAAGCCTCCATTTTCAAACACTAAGAGTGCTGAGTGGCCGTTCGCCTCGCCGCTGGCGTCGCCGACCCGTCACGTTGATGTCAAAACTGGTTGAGTGTGGACCGAGACCGGAGGCGTTATTTTGCTAGGACGCCCCTGAGGTTTTGACCATAGATGCCTCAACCGGTTTTGACATCAAGAGCGGCGCGGGCAGAGCGACGCGCAGTAGTGCGTGACGGCCGGCGGCGCTAGCGGCGAGGAGAACGGACACTCAGCACTCTTAGTGCCTGAATCATAAGAAGGCACAGCAACCCAAAGGGCAATGGACAGAGTTATGCTGGGAATGTCTGCGCAACAGAAAAAATGCCATTCAAAGCAAGGCAATTGCAGCAGAAACAAAGTAACCGATATAGCCATCCGGATCGCTAAAATTAATTTGGCACATTGCACGTAGAACCGACGCCCGTTGGGGCGTAAAGGTTCTTGAGTGGTGACCACGTACCGGAAGACGCAGCGTGGGCCGACCCTCTACAAGGTGGACCGACAACATGGTAAAGACCGCGGGAATCCGCTGTGCGCTTGAATTCGGGTGGGTTGTGGTTCGCTATGGTCAGGCCTATTGCCAGCAGTAATGTCCTTCGGCTAATGATGATGATGAAAAGTAATTTTCTTAATATCTACTTATTAATATTGTCTTCGGTTGCCGCGATAATTACTCATGAAATAAAACAACTAAAACGGATTAGTATACGCGATATAATTCGTTTTAGTTGTTTTATTTCATCTACTTATTAAGATTATCGTTAATCTTCGTACTTAGTTATAATAAACAAGTCACTAACAATAGTTTTGATCCCGATAAGTCCCAAGCAGATAAGCTGCTTAAGTAAGTTCACTTAAGACGACTCGACGTCACCCAATTCCGCAAGTCATACAAAATTCATAATAATGTCCTATCAGAAATATTTTTATGTTAAATTATGCTTACATATCAACAGCTAGTGCGCTTGCCAACCCGGGCAATAGCGCCTATGGCACATCTCTTCCAAGATGATACAAGTAACCCGGACCCGGGCCCGGGTATGTCCTTAAACTACGTCCAACAACGAGAGGTAGGGCACAGCGGTGAACATCACGCTTGAGTCTGGAGAAGCCCAACTGGGACAGTACCTCCTCCTTACAGAAGACTACAGCCATAATAGCACTGCTACCTTTCAGGTATGTAGTGTTGTGTTCCTGATGGTGAGTAAGGTTCCCAGAGCTCCAACAACTTTTAGGGTTGGCAACGCGCATGTGAATCCTCTGGAGTTGCAGGCGTCCATAGACTAAGATAACTGCTTACCATTACCGTCATATAAAAAAGGCATTATTAAACATGAACGGGACTTAACCGCGTATATTAACTTTAAAATTTACCTCCGACGTTTCGAAGACGACGTTGTCCTCGTGGTCTCGGATTAAGACTATAATAAAAAAGGCATATTTCGGGTGGAGCTATGTCCAGCAGTGGACGTCTTAGGATGCGTTTGCACCAGAGATGAGCCAGGATTTTTTTCTTCCCATACACTAAAAATGATCATCTCATGAAACTGAGCCGACGTGGATAAAAAAAATCGTCAATATTATTAATTTTTAGGGACGACTCACACTTGACAAAAATTTTGCGATACCAATTTTTTATTTATACAAAAAAACACCTTATTCCTTAGGCAATTTATCTGTACCTCCTATACTTTAGGATTTCCCCATACTGTCCCATTTAAAAAAAATACACTGTAGGTATATATCCTTGGATGAGCCACAACACAAGTTTTCTTAAGCTTACTCAAATTGTGTAAGGATGTCCTGCAACATTTTAATTAATGAATTTTATTTTCCGCTTTTCGGTGAAGGAAAACATCGTGAAGAAACCGGACTAACAATAAGGCCTCTGGGTTGGAAGGTCTTATGGCAGTCGCTTTCGTAAAACTAGTGCGTGAATGATGCCTCGGTATTGTAAACGTCCATAGGCTGCGGTGACCGCCTACCATCAAGCGGGCTACATGCTTGTTTGCCACCTTTGCGGTATTAAAAAAAATGTTATTTCTTGAGGACGGAGCTTGCAATAGCGCCAAAATATCGGGAATTTGTTAGATTGAGAAATTTTATGAGAGGTAGGGCACAGCGAAGTACCATCACGCTTGAATCTGGAGCAGCCCAACTGGGGAAGTACCTCCTCCTTACAGAAGACCACAGCCATAACAGCACTACTACCTTTCTGGTATGTAGTGTTGTGTTCCTAGTGGTGAGTAAGGTTCCCAGAGCTCCAACCCCCCTTAAAGGCCGACAACGTGCTTGTGACTCCCCTGGTGTTGCGGGTGCCCATGGGCGGCGGTAATTGCTTACCATCAGGTAATCCGCCTGCTCGTTTGCCACCTTTGTCATAAAAAAAAAAAGAATTAACATACATGGCGACTATCCCATTTTTAGTAATAGTTAAGTTAAATATTTTATGCCCATGTGTTTGTGTGGAAGCCTGCGTCGCTCTGTGGACTTAAATAACTTATTTCGCTAAAAACAAAGTTTAATGTCGGAAGTTTGGTCGTGACTCGGCTTTCTAGTCGCCAGCTTGTAATACATGTACAGCTAAGTTTATTAAGAACTACATTTCTTTATTAACGTGACATGAAAATCGTTAAACTTTGTCAGTTTTGTGACGATAATTAAGCTTAAACTCTGTATGGAAAGTTATTTTTTTTTTATGACATAAGGTGGCAAACGAGCAGACGGATTGCCTGATGGTAAGCAATTACCGTCGCCTATGGGCACCCGCAACACCAGGGGAGTCGCAAGCGCGTTGTCGACCTTTAAGGGGGGTTGGAGCTCTGGGAACCTTACTCACCAACAGGAACACAACTCTACATACCTGAAAAGTAGCAGTGCTATTATGGCTGTGGTCTTCTGTAAGGAGGAGGTACTTCCCCAGTTGGGCATCTCCAGACTCGAGCGTGATGGTACTTCGCTGTGCCCTACCTCTCATAAAATTATATATTTGTTTGCCTTTTTTCGCATTGTGTTACTGCTTAATGTTTACGAAATGAGCATTGGATCTAAGTATTATAGAAATTGAATACTTAATTATCGTCACAAAACGGACATAATTAACGTTTCTAAAAATCGAGCTAATTGGAGTATTTTTTTTTTCTGGAAACTCTCAAGCTTAATTTTCATATTAACTGAAATTACTAGAAACATAAAATAAACTGCCATATCTATAAAATAAAACTAAAAATTACTACCAAATAAAAATAATTAGGCCCGCGGCGGGGCGACCGGGCACTCAGCGCTCTTAGTGCTTGAAAATAGAGGCCTATGTTCTCCGAAATATGTCGCGTAAGTGACTCAATAAACGTGAGTAGTACCGCGATTATCATTTATAAATAAATACAATTTAATAAATATAATTAAGAGCTTCGCAAGTTCAAACCCCGGCTCGTACCAATGAGTATTTTGGAACTTATGTACGATATATCATGTGATATTTACCAGTCACTTTTCGGTGAAGGAAAACATCGTGAAGAAACCGGACTCCCAATAAGGCCTGATTTACCCTCTGGGTTGGAAGGTCTTATGGCAGCCGCTTTCGTTAAACTAGTGCCTACGCTAAATCCTGGGATTAGTAGCCAAACGGTCCCCAGGACGAGAATGATGATGATGAAGCAGAAGTATACGCAATCTCTTAATGGTTTTTGGTACGGTTGTCCATCTCTAAGTTGAAGCAGTATGTGATTCCCTATACCGGATTGGTACTTTGAAAACAATATTAGATCAAACCCATAACTCGCCAATACGCAGTCAGCAAGTAATATTCTTTGTCAAACACATATAAAAAAGACATAAACAAAATGACACAGTTATCGCACCCTCTAACAAATCATCCGTAATAAAAACATACGAATTCATCCCGTCCCTTTCGTGCCAGTAGCTCACAACAATGGAATAAGCGAGACGGAGAGAATAAATCTTTCTTATTTATTTACAGCTGGTGACTTGCGTAAAAGTACGTTTAAAGTAAATTGAGCCTTATCGTGTGATAATAAGGTTGGATATAGCTTAGGAATAAATTTATGCGATCATTGATTATTCCACTTAGATTCCGCAACCGTTTTTCAGGCCTTGTTTTTTTTTTTTTTCTTTGAACGAGCAGACGGATTGCCTGATGGTAAGCAATTACCGGGGGGTTGGAGCCCTGGGAACCTTACTCACCATCAGGAACACAACACTACATACCTGAAAGGTAGCAGTGCTACTATGGCTGCGGTCTTCTGTAAGGCGGAGGTACTTCCCCAGTTGGGCTGCTCCAGATTCAAGCGTGATGGTCATCGCTGTGCCCTACCTCTCATTGTTGGACGTAGTTTAAGGACATACCCGGGTCCAAACATCGCCATTCGTATACAGTGCGTATTTTTCATACGGGCGTATATTATAGTGGCGGTTAGTATTGGACCTCGGGAACCTATTTCAATTCAGTTTGTTCAAAAATTAGGTTATTATTATTTTTTCATACATAATAATTCAGCCCGCAATGTATTGCATCCATAATAATTAACATATCGATGCGTCATGTCATGTCAGTATTACTTGTCATGTCAAAATAAGTTGGAGTGCGTTCATTGCTGTCCGGTCAGACTTAAAAAAATACGCACTGTATATCCGGCATCTTTCTCTTTTACTCAAATTAAGGCTTTATGAGAGAGACAGAGACGATCGTGCGAAATGTACGAATATTGACTGACACTTTAGCGCCGAAGAATATTATTTACTAAGAAAATTATTATCAAATCGCTTTTATGAATTAGCCGCGACTTAGTCTGCTTAAGATCCCACGGGAGCGCATTCCCGGGATCAATTATCCTATCCCTCAATTCAGATTTTTGTCTATCTGTACGCCAAATTTCATGGAAATCCGTTTAGCCGTTATTGCGCGATGAAGTACAATACAAATATACTTACAAACTTTCACATCGATAATACACTCAAGAACAATAATAAAGCAGGACGCAGAGTCCATACAGATGAACAAGTCCTTTAATATAGTTGGTGGGTGGTAGCTGCCTACAAATTTTGTGCATTTCACGAATATTTAGTTCCTGGGTTCCCTAAAAGTTCCTATATATTTAAGTCATCATCATCATTATCATAATATCACAGGCCTCCCTCATTGCAACTGACAGTGACCGGTTTTGCGCCACCCGTATCCAGTATAATTCATTCATTCTTAAAGTTATTCCTCCATTTATTTTGATCGTTCATTCATTAATTCGTTCTCAGTCTAATGGTAAGTGAAAGTAAAAATGGGATTAACAAATAATTTCAGATCTCATTCCTTCATTCCTTCATTCATTCATTCATTTTCAGTCTAGTGGGAAGTTACCAGTACAAAAATTTAAATATGTATGTTGGGAGGCTTTGTTCGGATCCCGTTTTTTTTTTTTCAATACGTGACACTAACTTCGTTCGACCTTCGAGTTTTTCCACTTTATATTTCTATTTTATCTGATTTATTTATTTCCATCATTCATTTACGATTCATTCTTTCATTCACTTTTATCGTTCATTCATTCATTTGTTCTTCGTCTAGTGGGAAGTGATCAGTTCAAGTAATGAAATGTGTGTGTCAGAAGGCTTTGTTCGGATCTCATTTGTTTTTCAATACGCGGCACTAACTTCGTGTTCAAATATTGTAGGATTTATTTCAGTTTTTCCACTTTATATGAGGTGTAAATTTATTACTTGCAGATATTCTTAGAGCTGATAATTATCTTCCTACAGTAGGTATATTTAATTATGAAACATTATAACTTTCACAAAGATTTTTGATGAAAACTGAAAAACAAACAAAAACACCCTGTTAATGTGATTATTAAATGAGAACTCATTTTACAGATTCTAGTACCCCTTTTATTTATTTATTTAACCTTTATTGAACAAAAGGCAAAAGTATAAAAAGGCGGACTTAATGCTACAAAGCATTCCTTCCAGTCAACCTTTAGGCAAAGCAGAGAAGTTGAAGGCGGTGAGCAGAGATATTTGTTCCTGAGTCATGGGTGTTTCATATATGTATTTAAGTATTTGTATATTATATGTATCATCATCATCATCATCATGTGAGCCGAAATACGTACACGGCTAGACATAGGCCTCCCCCAGAATGAGATTGATTATATGTATAAGTTGACTGTTGAACCCTAAAAAAAAAATGAAGAACGCAGTTTCATCTTATATTCTGTGTTATTTCAGGTATGTGACCAGCGACATTAGAAACCGGTCGAGAATGAGTCCGCCTCTCGCCCCGAGGGTTCCGTGAGTAACATAATATACTGGGTGAAATCTGGGTCGTGATCCAAAACGTCAGAAAGTGATGATAATCTACTAATAACCTACTTAACAACTTTTCCCATGGGACCAATATTAATCTACACTAATATTATAAAGGCGAAGGTTTGTATGTGTTTGTTAGTTTTTGACGTCTAAACGGCTGTAGCGTTTTTAATAAAATTTGGCATGGAGTTAGCTGACACCCTGGATCAATACATAGGCTAAGTTTTTTCTCAAATAAACAGCGGTTAACACCGCGGGGCACAGCTAGTTTGTATAATAAACTATAAGTAAATAAAAATATAAAAAGTATAATAAACTTTATATAAATTATATGAACATAAACGTCCCTGAGCAACTTAATAATGATTACTGCAAGTTAAATATTCTTTGTGAAACATTTTACAGCTATAGAACTGGCCCCACGGGACTCTGCTCTGTTAAAGAGGAGTTTATGGTCATAAATAGATAGTTCTTTATAAATTGAAATATATAATAATAAGTACCTTATAACCCTCACGGGACCAGACGTAGACCTGCCCGCGTCGATGAACTGGCTCCGATTCGGGGACCTCTTCGGAGAAACCGAGGGTTATGCCTGTGCGATTGCGGATAAAGTTATCATGACGAATAACTACCGGAAGAATATCCTGAAGGAGGTCGATATTTGTCGGCCATGCCGCCGTCCCGGAGAGTCACTCAGGCACATAATTTCCGGTTGTTCTCATCTTGCTAACGGCGAGTACTTGCACAGACATAACCTTGTAGCCAGGATTATACACCAGCAGCTTGCTCTTATGTATGGTCTTGCGGACCACGAAGTGCCGTACTACAAGTACACACCTGCGCCAGTTCTCGCTCAGTGCCCTATTGTAGCCAATAAGGCTGATATCGTGGTGATAGATCGATCGCAGCGCTGGGCAATGCTCGTTGACATCACCGTCCCATGTGACGAAAACCTCGGGAAGGCCGAGAAGGACAAGTCCAGCAAGTACTTAGACTTGGCTCACGAGGTAACCGCCATGTGGGAACTTCATTCGGCGATCATTGTACCGATAGCTGTTTCCGCGAACGGTCTCATAGCGAAGACCGACAATCTTGAGAGAGTCTCGCTACGTAGTTGTGGGTGGATCAAGGGTCAGATTCAGAAAGCGGTAATCCTGGACACGGCGCGCATACTTCGGTTTATCCTCTCTCAGCCAATCAACAGTTCCCCTGAGTCAGTTAGTCGCAGACTGCTAAAAAAGCCTTTTAAAGGCTTTAACGTAGTTAAAACAGTGCCTGCGCCGAACCATGACTACATGCATTAAATTGTCAGTCCAATATTGTCCCGTTTCGTGGCGAAAAGATTACACCCACTAGATAGAACATTACACGCTGTCAATGTTCATAAAGCATCTCGAATGTAACATTTCTTATATCCTTTTATTGATATTTTTTCTTTATATTAGATGTTTAGATTACACGTGAGTGTATTCGTTTGCAGTACATCTAACGAAATTGAATTTTTTTTTATTAAATATCTGAGTTTAAGTGCCACAATAAAAACTGGCCTAGTCGACTTGCGCACGAAGAATTCCGCACCATTATCTGTACATTAGACTAGGCTTAAAACATGTATTCAAGATGTGACATGTCTATAGTCTGTACGTATTTTTGTCACATTAAATGTACTAAACGGATAAACTCACTTGTAATTATATCACACTAGGCGACATAGGCGAACGGTGTGTCCTGCTCGTCTTGAAAATGGGTACCTTACATGAAACATGTTACCTAGTGTAATATAAGTTTAAGGAGTTTCAGAGTTTGTAACTAAATAGTACTAACAATCTCAATCAAATTTAAAACTTCGGTGCCGTTAAAAGGGTTCAATAATCTTTCGGTAGATGTGTCTACACGTCACCCGTAATAACGTATAGCAGGAAGGATAAAATTGAAAAAAATTACAAGTCCAAGCGGTACTCGTATAGCCCGGTAGTGCACTGGGCTAGTGACCCAGTGGCTGTGGATTTGCGTCCCGCTTCAAGTCAATTTTTTATTTCCATTTGAATAGCGATGATATTCGCTAGCAAACGTTTCTGCTTAATAAAAAACAAAGTAGTATCATGACTCACAACTGTTTTAATTGTAACATTACATGTATCCATATTTTTATATCCGACCGACAACGCCTCTATTGTCAATGCGATAAAGCGCATGTTCAGATATATGTGACCACCTCCACAGCTCCGATATATATGATGGCGACTGTACAATCTACATACGAAGTCTATTGGGAGCAGCGGAGCGATGGCGGTTTAAAATTCAAACAGGTTGGCATTCTGTTCTAAATTCAAATCGTGGCCAACGAACGGACGCGTTATTTAAATGACGGTTGGATTCGATTGGAACGAAAGGTTTTTGAACAAAGAACGTCGATGACATCGAACAAGGTTTACCGGCGGCCATCTTGTCAAAATTTTGGGATGTTTTGTGTGTGTTGTGCGAATGACATTTTGAACAAAAATGTAGCCTAGGAGGAATAATAGCTGGAGCTGCAGTAAGGAACAAGGATATTCTGGCTTTTGCAGCCCAAATGTAACAATTCATTATAGTTTTGCTTTACAGGACATTCTTTATAACAGGATAATAAGCTTATCTGTATTATTTACCGAAACTTTGGTTGAAAACTCAAGAAAACTCCAATTGTATTTGTTAATCCCTCCAACTTAGACAATTCTGAAGGATTCAGTTTGAATATGTGAGACTATGACAAGGACGGACGAAAATAACGCCGTCTCTGCCATACCGCAACGACCTTAACTTAATTAGTTTAAATTTATTGATAATATGTTATCAGAAATGTAAATACTACACTAAAATATCGAGTTTTCATATAAAAATCTTGGGTGCTCAACATTTTTCGTCAGCGTTCTATATTCAAATTTTGACGTAAGTTCCATATTAATTCTCTGCACAACTACATAGACATGGTGTTTCAGTACCCTTACCATGAGTTGTGACTTTGAGGTTTTCGATAACGAGTATCGAGTTTACTATCTGTGCATTTTAGTGAGAATGAGATACACAGATAGTAAACAAGATACTCGTTATCGAAAACCTCAAAGTCACAACTCATGGTAAGGGTATTTTTAAGTGTTTCACTTATACAAAGAAACTCTGTAAAGTTAGCGTTCCTTGTTTACTGAGACGTTTCACAGACGCTCGACGATCCCCACGGCGGCCATATTGGCGCGGTTTGACTCGCAAGTTTACATGTAATGTCCTCAGACACACACTACTAAAGACACCGAATGCGTTCATCGGGAAAAAAAATGAAAAGCTTTTGTACCAATTTTCCAGAGCTTAGCCAAAACATGTCGCCTAGGGCGATACAATTACACGTGAGTTTATCCGTTTGTTACTAAGTAATATTATCACTTAACATTTTTTGGCATCTTATTAGATAGAACTTTTTTTTTTAAGAAAATGGCACTGTTTTTCACATAACGAAATGAAATGCATTAGAATATATAACTTAATAAAACATAACATATCTGTCGTTGATCGTTGATGAAAGTCTAGTCATTAGCGTTCTCCCTTAACTTACAGTTTTGATTTCACTGTAACATCGTATTTTTTTTTAAATATAACCTTGTAAATATTGTATCTAGAATAATTAGTAGTTAAGCTCTAGTCTCTAAGTTTATTTTTTCTGCTATGCCCTTACAGGGTATCATGTGACATGTATTTTTACTATGTAACTTGATAGCATGATTAAATAAAATATGAAATATCGTCATAATAACAACAAGTCAAGAAAAATTTACAAAACATATGTCGTGTAAATATATAAACGGATGTCAATAGATGTAGTTGTATATCTAGAGATCCTAGGTTGTCTAAGTAAAAATAAATAAATTTATATAAGACAATAATCCAACACAATATAAAAAAATCTAATCAAAATAATATATTTGCCATCCCTGACTTCGTCGGCTCCTTAAAGACGGGTCGCATGCTCCATCTAGTAGGTGTGTAGTCTGTGGTCAGTCCTACGGTTATTGCTCCGCACTTGGAATACTTCTCTTATTGCGCTGCATATTCCGTACATAGCTGAAGGTTTATATTTTAATATTATGTAAAAATGATAGTATCATTTTAACTTTTATGAAATTCTCGCTCCCCGGAATTGCAAAAGATTATTGTAATCACCACTGCAATGATAAGCTCAAAACTCAAAACTCAAACATTTATTCAGTAACTAGACCACAAGGGCACTTTTACGCGTCGAGTATACAAAGTAAAAGAGATAAAAACTACACTGGTTTTAACCCTACAACTTGGACTCGAGAAGCATTTTGACTATTATGACCGGCAAGAAACTCGGCGGGACTTATTTTTACAACAATATTACAAAAAACTTAAACATACACAAAAATGCGTTATTTCATAAGAAAATATATCAAATAATTACCGATGAAAAAAATAATACTTAAAAGTCCAAATCTGATGTAATGAGCACAAATATTTGTTCCTGAGTCGGTGTTATATAAATATGTATTTAAGTATTTTTAAGCCACAACACAAACCTTCTTGAGCTTACCGTGGGGCTGTTGGAAAACTATAAACATACTCCGTACTTATAATCCCTAGCTGGCCGGTTGTAGCAACCGTCTGTATGCGACGTGTTATTTTATTGTCACTTATATATTTACCATCTACTTCGTCACGATGACTTGATTAAAATAATAATAGAGGGAAAGAAAGAAGGGAGAAGAAAAAGAGGAAGACCGCGAAGAACTTACATGGAGCAGTTAAAAGAAAAAGTTGAAGTTGTAACTTATAGAGAATTGAAGGAAAAGGCAGAGAATAGACCCGAATGGAAATTACTCCACCGACAAGAGCCAAGCTCTTAAATATATGATGATGATGATATATTTTCCTTGGTCTTTGTAAATGTTGTTTCCTTTGATTTCTTATTACCAATATATTATTAATTTGTATATCGGTGTATAATTTCCTACAGGGGCCCAGTCAGTTTGTGTTAGAATGTCCTGTAATATTTATTTATTATTAACAAATTTCCGTTTACATCCGATATAGAATTGAACCAGCAGTTTTTAATTGCAACTGCAGAGTAAATAGCGAGGATATAATTGTCAGCAAAAGCTACCAGCGATTAAATATTGACAAGCGATCCTCAGTACAAAGTATTTGCGTTTCATAGTTATTGGCAGTATTAAATATCGACTGCTAGCAAAATTGCTGACGAATTTATTGATGCAAGCGTTTGCCGAAATCAATGTTAACTCAAAAAACACGAAACTCAAACGTTTATTCAGTAAGTAGGCCACAAATGCACTTTTACACGTCGAGTATACAAAAGTAAAAGAGAAAAATAAAAACCTAACCGGTTCTAACCCTACCCACAGTATAATAAAGAGTACTAACGTACAGTATGGCCACTCCCTGCCCCCCACCGAAAGTGCCGCCCACCCGCTCTCGGTTACCACGCAGTTACCGGCTGGCAAGTACGCGACGATGTAGTGCGCAGATTACCTATTCAAATTTTTTGTAATGGGCGTGTGTTGTGCTGTGTACGGATGTTTAAGCTCTAGAAATGACAAAACCAAAATAAATTTCTACAGATTTCCGTTGGATGAATTATTTTTTTATGTTTTAGTAGAAAATCAACTTACACCAAGTACTTATGTTTAGTATTTATGTTACCTTATTCGTTTTAGACATAAACCTATTAGTTCACACTGAAAATAACACAATATACTATATAAACAAAAAATCATGTTTTCAACTTACGTAATATTTTGGTGGCCTGAATTTCCTTACAATATTTTTGTTACTTCGTTTTATACTGATTCAAAACAGGAAACTATTGTATAAATCCCAACCTTACAGCATAGAGGTATGATTCTTATTTCTTCCTAATTCGCGCAATCATGGCAATGAGTTTTGAATCATTGAGGTCAACGAACTTGAACGCAGGCGGCGCGGCGCGCGGCGGCCTAGTAGGTATAATAAAGAGTAGGTACTAAGGCGGTTTCTGCGCTTGTTTATGCTATACCTTGTGCGAATGTTTCATTCAATTATACTGAAACTTCAAGTACTTTTTTCTGCAATGCCTTATAAATCACTATAAATTATCATAATAATCTATATATACTACATAATAAAACAGTAGCAAAGCCGAATTTGTTTGTTTTTTTTTTAATTATTAGTGGGTTAATGAACAAACTTTTGTATTTTTTGCCAGACTGTCTGTCTGTCACTCTGTGCACGCAACACGTAAAATCTACTGATCCGATAACATTACATTACAATAAAGTACGATTTTTCGTTTTTACTTATCCCTTTATTTAGTATAAGAGGCAAAGCAAAGATCCAGTTGCTCGAGTCAAAACGTAGACGTCAATAATAATCTCAGAAAATAGAGTTAAAAACGTTTTCGTTTATAATTGATTACACACAAACTAACTCTACACAAATAAATTCGACGCCGCTATAACAAGATCATCTTACATTGCGTTCCCGATTCGCGAACGCACTACGCAAAATAGCGGCAACCCTAGCGTGTCTTATCTCACTCACACAGGCATGGTACGCGCTCACCTACACGAGCTTAGACTGTGTGCGTAGCAACGCGTTTGTTTCATACATTCGATCGCCACTTACCGGGGTGTGCCTTACCCCTCTGACCCGAGAAGCGTTTTTGGAAATGATAAAGGATATGGTGGAGAAAGCAGCGATCGGTAGTCTCTGTAGCTCAGTTCGTATAGCGATGGACATATCTATCCTGGACTGGAGCCGTGAATTTGAGTCTCGCTTGAGGCAGTGGTTTTTCCATGTTTTTAATTGCATAATCATTACTACCTACTGCTCCAGACATGGACATCAGTCCCATAGACATCCGCATGCTGTACCTACAGCAGGTCTATGCGGATTTAGTCCCATAATTTCACGCTTGGCAGGCGGGTTGGCGATCGATCGCAATATGTTCCAATGCTCTAAAGGATGCTACTGCTTAGTCTCCTATGGTTTCTAGTCGCAATTTAGCGACGATAGCAATATGACATTTTCTGATCCAATTTTTTATAAATCAATATAAATGACACAAAATAAACCATCAAAAGCAGCAGTGACCTGCCTCCAGTTGATATGATGATGATGAAGGTTGTTATAAGATGTTAGGAGTAAGAACAGACTTAAATCTAGACTGATACTTATTTAAAGTTACCTAAAAGATAATTAGAAATCGTTAGACACAGAGATTGGCTGAGATCAAAAGATCAGCTTCGCGAGCTTTATACATGTCACAAGTGCAGACATGTCTGTGGTGATGACAGCTTTATGTGTCATGTCTCAACATGTTTCATATATTTATGAGCTGTTACACGCGTCTTCGCCTGAATGAGCTAGATAGACTATGTTACAAACTTTTCTTTGCTCTACTGCTGCTTATGTGGTTTCGAGGTTTTCGGCTAGTTAACCCAAAGTAAGAGTAAGTATGACTTTGCCGGGTGATCTCAAGAAGGTTTGTGTTATGGGTACTTAGCCAACGATATACTGTGTCGTAAGTCTACTACGGGCGAAGAATTAAACTAGATATAGGATTTGCCAGTATTTATAATCATGAACCTAAAGGTTTTTCTTTGATTAAACCGACTAGGTCTACATTATGTAATACATTTTTGTAAAATTACTGAGCAGTAATGTACTGTGAACTTTACGCGATATTTTAAGCTTTTGAAACTAGGTGTCAACGAGTGTTTAACTCGAGTGTGTTGCATTACATTGCGGGCCGATTTTTTTTATATGGATATTTTTTTTGTGGTACAACTAAGCAAAAGTTATCTAAATATATTTCTTACGTCCTATTCTACCATTCTATAAGATTTACACACTGTATATCATATACAAATACTTAAATACATATATAAAACACCCATGACTCAGAAATCAGAAACACATATCTTTGCTCATCAACCCTTACTGGGATTTGAACCCAGGACCATCGGCTTCATAGGCAGACTCACTAGCCGCTAGGCCAGACCTGTCAAATGCTCGGACATTTTAAGGCAGACAAAGTTACGGGCATAAGCTAGTATATAAATGTCATTACGGAGCCATCCGTTAAGGCTCTGTGACATTGCGCGTCTACAGAATTGATGAGCTCGCTGTGAGCTGGGCACGAATGGCCACAGATATCTCCGGTAATGTTTGTAATTTGAAGATGGATGACATGACAGTAGTCACACAAAGTTTGAAGGGTGGTTTGGCCTCGTGGGTAGTGTTAATAGCTTATGCAAGGATCTACGTAATCGTACGGACTAATACATAATTGATCTCAATAAACTGTTTTATTGTATAGGCACTGGTCCCACCGCGAGCTAGTAAGCTATGAGCTATCAACTATTTCAAGGGACAAAAGATAATCGCTCCCGTGTAAATAAAAGAGAGATATATATTTATAGCTCTTCGCCCGGCGATGAACTACGATCGCCCAACTACTCTACTCTTAGTTTTTAGAATAAATTTAGTTTTTGTTAAATTTATATTCTATTTAAGCAAAAAAGAATATAGGTAATTAAATAAAGTTATACAAACATTTTAAGTATTTATACCGGGTGAAATCAAAATGGTAATGCATAATTATATATTTTCTGGGTCTAATCGTGATTATGATCAACTTTTACTATGGCGTCACAACCGAAAAATTAGTTAAAAAAGATAACTTTTCATAAATAGCTGTAGTTGTTAGTATGTGCAGGTAATTTTTTTGACTGTTTTTTTATATTTGGCTCCATAGTAAAAGTTGATCGTAATCATGAATAGATTAAGGAAATATAACTTTGTATCATCATTTAGATTTCACCCAGTATTCATCTGTTATTAGTTATGTGTTATACAAAGTAAGTGATTACCTTCGTGTTAATATTGAGACCCGAGCTAGTGAAGGTTTCCAAAATTTCATAGCGAGTGGTTCAAAGAGTGGAATCTTGAGCATTAGGAGGGTTGCAACTTTACTATCTGTTTAAAAAAATAAAACAGTGCTTTCCGAGCTAGTGAGGTGAAAAATATATAATAGTGTTCTAGTATCTACTACATAAGCCTATCTGTAGGACTAGGTCTATTTGTGTCATCATCATCATAATCATCTCGGCCTTAAAGCGTCCACTGCTGAAAAGGTATCCCTCTGGCCCCTCTATAGGCGTCGGTTGGAAGCGAACTGCATCCAGCGTCGCCCGCTAACTTTTATGAGTTCGTCTGTCTATCTTGTGGGTGGACGTCTTACGCTGCGCTTGCTAGTCCGTGGTCTCCACGTGAGCATTGTTCGACCCCATCGGCCATTTGCTTTGCGTGCAATGTGGCCTGCCTATTGCCACTTCAGCTTGCTAATCCGGTGGGCTATGTCGGTGACTTTAGGGTTCCCCATTTCTGATTCACGTAGAGAAACTGCGAGCATGGCCTTCTCCATGGTTCGTTGAGCGACTATGAATTATGAAAATATTTATTTCAATAAATTAAATTGTAGACATGTATACATGTTTCAGAATTCGGCATTATTTTCCATAAACGAAAGATGTAAACGAGCGTATCTCCAAGAATTATGCAAAGCAGATCTTTCGTAAAATGTTGGGAAGAAAATAAATTATGTTAAGACGTTTCTGGAGAGAATGGAACAATCTCGAGTCTAACACAAAGGAGGAATAATGCATTATATTACGACAGGTCTGGCCTTGTGGGTAGTGACCCTGTCTCTGAAGCTGATGGTCCTGAGTTCAAATCCCAGTGAGTGAGGGCATTTATTTCTGTGATGCGCGCAGATATTTGTTCCTGAATCGTTGGCTGAGTCACAAAACAAGACTTCTTGTGCTTACCGTGGGGCTTAGTCAATTTGTGTAAGAATATTCCGTATTATTTATTATTTATTTATTATTGCTTTGCAATGAAATCTTCAATAACCGCGAAATAAATTGCAAGTCGAGTACTCGACATCTCAATAGATCAAATTTACGTGAATCACGATATTATTTTCATTCATGATGTATTTAACAGTATCATACGTTTTGAAAGAAGAGGCATTTAGTTTTGTCACTCAAATGGAATTGTTTTTCGCGTCGGTGGCTCGTCACGGATTAAATAAACGAATGACCGCTCAATACCTCGATTAAACCTGCTCATCTTTAGATTATCCCCATCCCATACTGAATCCCCAGTAATTGAACCACAAAACTAGCTCGTTACAGGTAGGTTGATCCTACCGACTGCGCCAATTGACTAAGTTATTACAAATCATTTTTTTTACGACAAAGGTGGCAAACGAGCAGATGGATTGCCTGATGGTAATCAATTACCGCCGCCCATGGGTACCTGCAACACCAGGGGAGTCACAAGCGCGTTGCCTGCCTTTAGTTTAAGGACATACCCGGATCGGATATTTATATCCTAAATACATAGAAGATAATATTTTTATGACAATAATATAATATTATGTTACTAAATATTATTCTATGATGAAGTCTCGCATTATCATTAGACTGCCTGCGGTCTCTTTAATCCAGAACTTTATCTCTCTATCTCTCGTCTCTTTTATAAAATGTTGTGGCTGTGCCGTATCTTTGATAAGGCTAGCCAAGTGGACCCAAGTCAGTAGAAATATTAATTTACACTACTTAATGTACGCCGAGGCAGAAATGAGCACCACCCCATTTTCTCTTGCGAGATGTCATAAGACGAAAGACGGAAAAAACGAATGGATGAGCAGCGTTCGTCGAAACCGAATCAACAGTTACTACGGTCGCCAACCCACCTGCCAAGCCTGGCGACTATGACGATTCTCCTCCAAGATACAAGACATTTTTGAAGAGGCATATCAATTGAATTCAAAATATTTAATTCATCAATAAGGATCACAGTTAAAATAAAGTACAATTTCTTAGCCTAAGATTAACAACTTTTAACCATTCAAAAATTATATGTCCAGCAAAGAAGGTCACGGCTGAAATGGCGCTGAACCTTAACAACAACTTCACAATTAGCGATATGTACAGTCAACCAATTTGATTTATGGGCCACTTTGTACCTTGTCACAGTGAAAATCTATATGAAAGACGCAAAAGATCTCTTATTAACGTCACTGTGACAAGGTTCTAAGTGGCCGAGACATCAAATTGGTTGACTATACCTTACCTTATATGGCATATGGGGTCGTAAAGTGCTCGAGTGAAGACCACGGACTAGTAAGCGCAGCGTAGGACGTCAACCCACAAGATGACAGATGACCTCATTAAGGTCGCCGGAACACGCTAGATGCAAGTCGCTTCCGACCGGTACATGTGGAGGTCCAAGGGCCCGGACCCGGACCCGGGCTTTTGGACCCGGGTATGTCCTTAAACTACGTCCAACAATGAGAGGTAGGGCATAGCGATGACCATCACGCTTGAATCTGGAGCAGCCCAACTGGAGAAGTACCTCCTCCTTACAGAAGACCACAGCCATAATAGCACTGCTACCTTTCAGGTCTGTAGTGCTGTATTCCTGATGGTGAGTAAGGTTCCCAGAGCTCCAACCCCTCTTAAAGGCCGGCAACGCGCTTGTGACTCCCGTGGTGTTGCCCATGGGCGACGGTAATTGCTTACCACCAGGCAATCCGTCTGCTCGTATGCCGCCTATGTCATAAAAAAAAAAAAGGGGGAGACCTATGTTCAGCAGTGGACGTCTTATGGCTGACTTGATGATGATGACCTTACCTTAAACTAAATTCCTTGGATTACAAATGTGTGCCCCGCTCAACATAATTGATGCTCCGCTCCCGTCAGTCACACTGACATGCCCCAATCTTGGCAACTACAATTAGTATACCTAGATATTTTTCTAGCACGAACGATTTCTTGTAAGTGATTGACAAAATAAAAACATCGACAGTCCTGTTATCGATAAGTAGGTACCCCTTCAATTTCCATACAGGTAATACAAAGACAAATATGGGGTAATAGGGTTAAAAATAACTAACAATAATAAAAGTCAATTTATTTATATTTAAATACCTACTTCAGAAAACAATTTGGAACTATTCATTGCAAATTATAAACGTAAATTGGATCAAAAGTATACGGATTACGTTTAATTTGTTCAAGATCGGTGACACGCGGCGTCTAGGTAGGTAGCCGATATAAGACTGTGTGTACATCTTGAAGTTGAAGTAGTATGTACTTATCGATAGCAGGATTGTCGATATTTTTATTGTGGCAAGCACAAAACAAATGCCGTTCCTGCTAGAAAAATATCTAGGTATAACAATTAGTTTAGTCCCGGGGCCGGACCGGCGAGCCGGCTGCCGGGACGGCTGTGGAACAAGTTAGCGGCCGGCCATGGCAGACTGACCAGTGTAAAACCGGATCTCTGTTTTTTTAATACAACGACGGTGGCAAACAAGCATACGGCCCGATGGTAAGCAGTTACCGAAACCAATGGACTCCTGCAACTCCAGGGGATTCACATGCGCCTACCCTAAAAGTTTTTGGAGTTCTGAGAGCCGTACTCACCATCAGGAACATAACACTACATACCATAAAACAGTGCTATTATGGCTGCGGTCTTCTGTAAGGAGGAGGTACTTCCCCAGTTGGGCTGCTCCAGACTCAAGCGTGATGATACTGTCCGCAGTTATAAGCATGTCTCGACCAACATCTTGAGACACTCTCGCTACGTGGTTGTGGTTGGATCAAGGGTCAGATTCAGAAGGCGGTAATACTGGACACGGTGCGAATAGTCTGGCGGTTCCTCTCTGCAGCCCTAACCACCTGGGCCTCTGCCCCATTACCAGCAGCGTTCTAGGTTAGAATTTTTATATATATTTGATAATTTTTAGATGTATTTGTTCTCAAGTAGTCATTTTGGCATAAAACTGAAGACAGATGGACATGAATAGAAACCCTACTGAAAAAGTGAATGTTTTGTAAATAGGTAGAACTCTGAATAAGTAAGAAGCCCGTCAGCCTGGCGAACCGGCGGTAATGAAGTCTGGAATCATTAACTACACGAAAAACTTTATTCAGCTATTCTTTTTCAATTTACACGTACATTCATTACCGTGAAAAGGGCTGGAAAGGGTTTTCTTTTTAGGTTGTTTGGATAATGGTCTATCATCCGCTTTCTGCTATTCTTCACGAATGTTTGTATGCATCATGTGTAAGTTTGTGTCGTCAATAATATTAATAAATAAGTAAATATTACAAGACATTCTTACACAACTTGACTGAGCTCCACGGTATGATCAAGAAGGCTTGTGTTGTGGATACTCAGCCAACGATATATATAATATACAAATACTTAAATACATGTACATACTTATAAAATACTATAATGACTCAGAAAAAATGTGCTCACCACACAAATAAATGTCCGCACTGGGATTTGATCCCAGAACCATCGGCTTCGTAAGCAGTCACAACTCACTAGGCCGGACCTGTCGCCAAATTGTATTTTTATATGGAGGTACATTAATATTTTCCTCAGTCCACCCGATGACCATGAACGCTGCTAAAGAGCTCAAAATGTCGATATGAAGTTTAAATTAGTATACGCGATATAATCCGTTTCAGTTGTTTTAATTCATGATTATCGCGGCATCAAAGACAATATTGACTTGGTCACTATTGCGTAATCAAAATATCTTCAAATTCTTTTTGTTATTTGCGAGCCGATCGAGCACTAGTTTGCTTGATAAAAATAACTGTTAGACAAATAAAAACTGAATGCACACATTTTGTGTGCCAAAACTACAGTCGCACTTCCTTTGTGCGTGCATAGTTTGTGTTAGAATCATTGTTGTTTCGAAAATTCTACAACAAAGAGGGAACAACTAGAGTTTTGTTTCGAACCGAAAATATTTTTTTTTTATGACAAAGGTGTCAAACGAGCAGACGGATTGCCTGATGGTAAGCAATTACCGTCGCCCATAGGCACCCGTAACACCAGGGGAGTCACAAGCGCGTCGCCGACTTTTAAGGGGGGTTGGAGCTCTGGGAACCTTACTCACCATCAGGAAGACAACACTGCATACCTGAAAGGTAGCAGTGCTATTATGGCTGTGGTCTTCTGTAAGGAGGAGGTACTTCCCCAGTTGGGCTGCCCGAGATTCAAGCGTAATGGTCATCGCTGTGCCCTACTGTGCCTTACCATTGTTGGACGTAGTCTAAGGACATACCCGGGTCCAAATATAAAATAATGTCTTAAAATAGGTTAAAAGGCATAATTTAATAAAGTATTCACTCAAACGTATGGGATATGAATATACAACGCTTTAAATGAATAAGGGCCAGTTAAAAAATATATTTTTGGATAAGCTTTAATTGCCGACTGTACTTTTTTGTGTGCCGTGTGATGCCGGCTGACTAGAATAGCACCACCCTATCTCCTCCCGCGGGTGTCGTAAGAGGCGACGAAGGGAAAAATCCTACGGACGGGCAGCAGCGTCCGTCGAACGCAACAGCTGCTGCGGTCGCCAATCCGCCTGCCAATCGTTGCGACTATGGCAACTAGCCCCTAAGATGATACAATTTGTGGGAGGCCTATGTCCAGTAGTGGACTGCATACGGCTGAAATCTACTTACATAATCTCAAGAGGATTCTAAAGAGCCTACACAACGCGGGTTTATCTTGTGTATTTTAAGAATTGCTATGCCTATGATCTGATTCCAGCATCAAATCAACGGTACCATAATATTGCATCACTGACTAACATACTTTTAACATAAGTACTTAATTTCCAGCTCAATCCGTTAAAGATATCTGCTTCAAAATTGAGTTGCAAGAATTCAATCCTAAATACTAAGATTGCAAGTTAAATAAAAGCTTATAAAGATGTACCTTATTTATTTTATAATTTCCGTTTGCAAGGTCGACTGCTGGACATAGCCCTCCAAATATGACTTGTATCATCATATGAAGGCGGGTGGTGACTGCAGTAGCTGTTCGGTTTCTATGGGCGCTGCCCTTGCGTCGATTTTTTCTCTTTGTCGCCTCTTACGGCACACGCGAGAGGGGATACCACCACCAGAATAATATACACTAAACATTGTCGATAAACATAAAGCAAAAAAATATATTCTCAAAAAGATTTGTTCTTAAAAATGATAGATCAACCGGAAGGAATGCGTGTTGTGTTGCAAAATTTTGATTGTCATAATTCATCATTAGCCATAAATCCATCATTTGGCATAATCCATTTTTTTCCAAAACTGTTGGAATTTTCAGGAGTTTTAAGGTATAATACTTGTTGAGGTTGTATATAGTTTTTAAGTATTTATTATTTCTTTTATGTTTCGATTTTTAACTTATTTTGTCATGTTTGATTTTTGTATGTCAATTTATTAGTTTTGTTTTTGAATCAGTATATTTTCGTTGCTCCAAGCTGTTGGTGTGTTATTTACAACAACCCCGTGTCCTTTTTATTGAGAGACTGATTCGTACCGTCAAAGTTGCGCTAAATGCTACACTACGCGAAAGAGCACCAAATCCAGAGGTACTGACAACCC
Organism: Grapholita molesta; assembly: GCA_022674325.2. NCBI lineage: Eukaryota > Metazoa > Arthropoda > Insecta > Lepidoptera > Tortricidae > Grapholita > Grapholita molesta. The sequence continues at coordinate 83,561 of CP053141.2, read as the reverse complement.
TCATCCAAGAAGCAGAGGCCATTGTTAACTCACGGCCATTGACTCACGTTCCCGTTGCCCCTGAAGACCAGGAGACCTTGACACCTTTCCATTTTTTGATTGGCTCATCCTCTTACCAGGTTTTACCATCAACTCTAACACTAGATGACAGAGATTTACTAAGACGGGCTGACTGGAGGAAGGCATTAAGACTGGCCGACCATTTCTGGAACCGATGGGTAAAGGAGATTCTACCGACTATGCAACCTCGCCAGACTGGAGAAAACAGAGAATGCAACTTAGCTGTCGGTGATGTCGTACTGATTGTAGACCATAACTTACCCCGAGGAACCTGGCCCCGCGGCCGCGTTGCTGCGACCTTCCCTGGCAGTGACGGTGTAGTCAGAGTGGTGGACGTAGCCACATCGGGTGGTGTTCTCCGTCGACCCACTAAGAAATTGGTCAAGCTGGAGACCTAAACCGTCGCCCAGCTTGACTACTTTCGTGTGCTTTGCACACAAGGGGATGGAATGTTGAGGTTGTATATAGTTTTTAAGTATTTATTATTTCTTTTATGTTTCGATTTTTAACTTATTTTGTCATGTTTGATTTTTGTATGTCAATTTATTAGTTTTGTTTTTGAATCAGTATATTTTCGTTGCTCCAAGCTGTTGGTGTGTTATTTACAACAACCCCGTGTCCTTTTTAATACTGTTTAATATTTTAGGTTAGGTTAGGTTTGTTTTATCCGAAAAATAACATGTTCAGAAACAAAACGCATCATGACAATTTTTATGACAAACGATGACTTTATGACAATCAATAATTATGCAACCCATGGACCCACCGGAGATTGCTATGAGGTCGTTAATACAATAACTTGTTTGACATGAATAGCACAGTAATGTCCGTCGCAGCTGACGTATATTCGGATCTCGGAACGCACTGTCGTAAATAAAGATGGCCGCGCAGGACCGCTGGCCGGCTGCCAGCGCCATCTCTGAGTGCATATGCGAATTATGTTGTATATCAATGATAAAATACTGCAATATTAACTTTTTGTTATATTTTTGATGCCGAGACTTTATCGCATTATTATTCGTTATTTATTCTAATTTAAAAGAACATATTCTCCCTGAGTAATTTTAGTTTAATTTTAGTAGTAATTTTTTCTTAGGTATATTTAATTTAAATGTTATCGAAATTGTTAATCAAAAGAAAAATAGAAAAATTTTACTCGTAGCGGGACTAGAACCCACAATTTTTTGATTTAATATATCGTTGATATTCGCTAGCAGACGGTTCTGCTTAATAAAAAACAATTAATAATATTATATACCAACGCGGGGCAGCTTGTGGCGAGCTGTTGGAGAGTAGCGACTCCACGTACCTGAGTGCCCCTGGGGTGCCCTGTCGGACAGGTGGGACAGGTCCCCTGCCTCTGGCTTGCCTTCACCGGCCGTCCAGAGTGGGGTCGCGAGAGCTGCGTTCTCGTGGGTAGATGTGGAAACCTAAGTGGCGAGTTGGCTATATGTTTAAAGTCCAGTGACACCTCTCTATCCTTAGCCCTATGCACCGGTGTTGCCCTTGAGCCATCTTTGATGTCGCTTTTTGTGGGGGCCCATCTGGCATAGAGCGAGTCACCGTCTGCCGGAAATAAAATTGAATACCATTTTATTAGGCAGACGTCCGGTTTTTTATCCAATAACCCAGTAGCTACGTAGCTAGTCCATCCTTTCCACCCAATAGCCTAGTACATTCTAGATTCCATTATGACTCAATAGTCCTTACACCATGGCGGTGTACCCCTTACATTTCATTAAATTGTCGAAAGGGCCTCTGCGCGTTGGCTCGATCTGGCTCCGCGTACGCCTCCCAAATTTCCGGAACACCATTGTTCCGTGTACGGAAGAGATATAAGTATACTAATTAAAAATTAGGCTACATTAACATTCGGCGTAAATAAATTATCGCGTATTAAGATTCCTACAAAACAAATTATGCCAAATAAAGGGAACCCGTACTACTGGAATACTCCTACTGGGTTTACGCTTCCAGCGAAATTGCTCGAGGCGGTCTCAACCAAATCTGAGTGGTAATTCATATCGCAAAAACATATATTACAATATGATATGTCAGATGTTAAATACTTTTACGATCTCAACAATTGTACAACATTAAAATGTACATTGTAAAATATTGTAATTTGCGCAATTTTACAGCAGTAAATATGATGCAGAGGCAATATTGTGCGACGTAAATTTGGCTTTAAACTTATTTATGATTTTAAATACTGACAGTTTATGTCGCGACAAGTTACATGGACCATTTCTAAATGTTATTGCTAATATTTGCTTGTGTGCCGATGTATACCTTAGATATAAATGTCATCATTTCCAGGCGGGTTGGCGACCGCAGTAGTTGCTGCAATAGACGCTGCTGCCTCCGCCTTTTCCGTTTGTAATTTTCTTTAGTTTAAGTTAAGTTAACTTTAGTTATTAATATTTCGTCAGGTGACAACCAAAACTCATTACTACCACAAGTTAATAACCATAGTGAATCTAATTAGTACCTAGATAAGGTTGATTTTTTATTAAATTATTTTTAAGTAGTTAGTGAGTTTTGGTTGTTACCTGATGATTTATGGATCATGTCTGTGACATAGGCGGCAAACGAGCAGACGGATTGCCTGGTGGTAAGCAATTACCGTCGCCCATGGCCACCTGTAACACAAGGGGAGTCACATGCGCGTTGCCGGCCTTTAAGGGGGCTTGGAGCTCTGGGAACCTTACTCACCATCAGGAACACAACACTACATACCTGAAAGGTAGCAGTGCTATTATGGCTGTGGTCTTCTGTAAGGAGGAGGTACTTCCCCAGTTGGGCTGCCCCAGATTCAAGCATTGATGGTACTTCGCTGTGCCCTACCTCTCATTGTTGGACGTAGTTTAAGGACATACCCGGGTCCTAAATGTCATGGACCCGGGTCATGTGCTATATAAAAACTGTATGAATAAATATCTATTTATTTGTATTTATTATTTTGATTAATATATTGCTAATATGCAATACGGACTTCAATAAGTCAGTTAACATCCATGTTGACTGCAGCTTAATCGCAAATTCCACCTTAATGACTGTAAAATACAGCTCATTATCCTGTACAACGCATTCAGGTTTGATCTCACTACAATCGTGTGTCTTCTTACAATGGGATAAGGTTGACTTTCGGTTGCTGTGTTGATGGCATCGTTAGTGCAAGTGAGCGTGGATCGGAATTTTAATCGTTCCTGTAATTCGTTTTCGATTCGAAGCGTCGAAATGTTCAATACATGACATTTGTTAATTGCAGTTCAGTAAATTTATGTTCACGAACTTTGAACAGTTAGTTCTTAAAAACCTCACGTTCATACTAAAAAAACTTATTATTTTTTTTATGTTAACTTTTGTAAGGCATTGTAATATTGTATAAATGAAAGTAACGGATCTAGTCACGTTTATTTAGTCACTCACTCGACATGTTTCGAAAATTTGAGTTATGGATATAAATATCCATAACTCAAATTTTGTATTTAACTATTCGTATATCATATACAGGTCGTTTCAAAACTATGGGACAACAAGAGAAAGTACTTTAAAAATCGTAGACAGGATATATTGCTGAAAAGATTTTATGTTATTTTTAAAAGTTAGAAATACTGCATTCAATGATATAAAAATCGCGGGAATCCACTTAATGCGGTCACTGTGGGTCTCTTCTGGGGAGGCCTATGTCCAGCGTAGACGTATTTCAGCTGATATGCTGAAAAAGGGTAATGAATGGATGTAGCAAAAGCTAGGAGCGCCCGACTTTGAGAACGCCATTTTGAACTCTGTCGGGTGTCACCAATTCTCATCGCACGAGTCGAGTCGAGTTTTCAACCGATAAGAGTCTCAATCGATGAAGACATGCATGCGAATGGTGGCATCCATTAATGAATAATCGAGTGAGGAAAAATGCAAGTGAGTATTATTATTTGACGACCGGTCTGGCCTAGTGGGTAGTGACCCTGCCTATGAAGCTGAAGGTCCTGGGTTCGATTCCCAGTCAGGGCATTTATTTGTGTGATGAGCACAGATATTTGTTCCTGAGTCATGGGTGTTTTCTATGTATTTAAGTATTTATATGTACCTATTTATTATATATATCGTCGTCTAGTACCTGCAACACAAGCCTTATTGAGCTTACCGTAGGACTAGGTTGATTTGTGTAAGAATGTCCGAAATATTTATTTATTTATTATTTATTTATTATTCTAAGCCGAACTAACTTGTTTTGGGTACAGATCTAGTTATATAGCTATGGCCTTTATAAAAGTAACAACTATGTAATAGTAAAGATAAATCTATGAAAGAAAGATAGCCACTGATCAAAGATTTGTTATTTTATCGGCCATGGAGTCTTCGCTACGCGCCAAACTGCGCTGTCCTGTCAGCTATGTCCACTTTTATTCTTCCGCGGACATCCGTTCACCTAAATCCAGTGAAACTGAGACCTCGCCTCTCGTGGTCGGCGTGAAGCAACAAGGCGCGTGACGATAGACGCGTGACGCGATAGTGAGCGTGAAGCGCCACGTCACGCCTCGTAGAAACATCAAGGGCGCGGCTCACAGCCCCGCTAAACCGAGGGAACCAAGAAAAGTGGCTTTAGAGTAAACCACATGTAGTTATTTTTATATTAAGCAGAAACGTCTGCTAGCATATCAAAGATATTTAAATCGAAAGAAAAATAGAAAAATTTTGACTCGCAGCGGGTCTCAAACCCACAACCACTGGATTAAAAATCAATTCAAATTTTTCTATTTTTCTTGCGATTTAAATATCTTTGATATGCTAGCAGACGTTTCTGCTTAATATAAAAATAATTTTAAAAAAGGGGTAGCACATTGTTATCGATGAATTCTCAATCTAAATTTGAGACATCGATGCCGTAAAAAGGGTTCAATACTCTTCGGTAGATGTCGCTACACGTCACCCGTAATGACGTATATAAAAGGAAGGATAAGATAGAAAAAATTTGACACGTCTAAGCGGCGCTCGTATAGCACATGTAGTTTTTAAATTTCATGGAGCTGAAAGTTTGAAGGTGTGTCATATGCTCTAACAGCCTTCAAGACCGTTTAGTAATGACCCTGCTTGCGAGGTCTCGGGTCGGTCGGAGGTTTCAGGGTCGAATCCTGGCCATCGATTTGTGTGTAACAACATTTTGTGCCTGAGTTATGGCCGATATTTATCTATTTATTATATCATTTCAACCGTAAGTTGTCTACTGCTAGACAGGCCGCCAGATATGACTTGTATAATCTTGAGGAGCAATTGCCATAGTCGCCACGCTTGGCAAGCGGGTTGCCGACCGCAGTAGCTGCAGATTGATTTCGATGGACGCTGCTGTCCATCCGTCGTGGACAGCAGCGTCTGTCGTTTTAACGTCCTTAAATCATATTTGGGGGAGGCCTATGTCCAACAGTGGGCGTTTTACGACTGAAGTGATGATGATGAATACAAAGACGCGGACAGATATTTTCCTCACAAAAGACTACAGTCCAACTTAGATACGTATTTTATATTGTTGTGGAAAAATACGGATTAAATTTGTGACGTGTCCGTAATTGAACGTCAAACGCAGGCTATTAACTGGAGCTTATAGTTTCGTCTTTTATAGTTTTATAACGAAAGCGAATAAGCACTTTTTAACAAGCAATTTGGTATCTGACACATACCAAACCTGAGTCTTGTACTAAAACATACAAGATTTTATGAGAGGTAGGGCACAGCGATGACCATCACGCTTGTACCTGGGGCAGCCCAACTGGGGAAGTACCTCCTCTTACAGAAGACCACAGCCATAATAGCACTGCTACCTTTCAGGTATGCAGTGTTGTGTTCCTGATGGTAAGTAAGGTTCCCAGAGCTCCAACCCCCCTTAAAGGCCGGCAACGCGCTTGTGACTCCTCTGGTGTTACGGGTGCCCATGGGCGACGGTAATTGCTTACAACCAGGCAATCCGTCTGCTCGTTTGCCGCCTATGACATAAAAAAAAAGACGTGAAATGACAATGTCTTTACAAGATGGCGTAACTTGGACATGCTGGCTATTTGTCTCTTTTCGGCATTCTATGGCTCAGCGCCATCTATGAATACACGTTGAGTTATTTTGACAGCGACATCTCCAGACGACGATACTCTAAGTACTGTAAAACATGATAGATGTCGCTAATGTGTTTGCCAGGATGCGGGGACGCGGTTTGGTATAGACAGTCATTCTGTCTTGTATGTTCGTTACAAAAGATGCTCGTATATGGATATAAAACCACCGATGTGTCATGAAAAAGTGTGTATGTGAATGAATCAACTATTTGTTGTTGTTATTCTGTCCCATCAGCCAGGGGACAACTGAAGCATAGTTTGTTACAAGAAATGTGGCCCTGCGTACTGACGCGCTTGGTAGGTGACCCATTATGGAAGGGACATATAGCTTCTACAAATATGTATTTAGATGCAATTAGATAAAAGCAAAGCATATTAGATATAAGGCATTTCGTGTAGACAAACTTGTTTGTACATTATTATTTTTATATTTTGGTATTTTCAGTTTGTCTTGTATTTTATTTAACTGTTCGATATGTTTTCTTGTGGGCATACGCATAATTGTGTACTTTAAGATTTAATTTATAACTATTTTGAAATAATAAATACACAACATCTGCAACATGCTCCCTCAAAATCAATTACATTTTGATTCGACCACAAAAATTTTGGCGCCGATTAGTTTTGAGTTTTAAGTGGAATAGTTAGCCAACTCAAACAGGTTGGCAAAAACCGGATACGGCGCGATTTAACCCAATTTACAACTTCCGTTACCAAATCTAGTTGGAGTCTGTCGGCAACTGTTGGAACCGCTCGCAACTGCTCGCAACTATCGGAAAACTGAGAACACGTAAGGGAATGTTAAAGTAAAGTAACTAGATGTTTTAAGGTTATTGTACTGTTACATACAGAATGTCAATTTACTTAAACCATTTGTTTAAATTCTGGCAAGTCCTGGCGATGAAGTTGTGGTATACAAGTTATTAAAATCCTAACGACTTTTGGAATTTATAATTCAAATACGAAAAAATAAATTTATTTCATTTATAATTCTATATCATCCTGTATTATTTGTTTACAATCAATAAAACGTCACATTGAAAATTTATATTGGCATCTGATTGCTAACCAAACTTTTTTGTTAGAATAATAAAGAAAATCAAAGTGTCAATAAAGTGACATTAGTCACCATAAGTGAATCTTAAATTACATAAATGACATGGATTGCTGCTGTTTACACGAAAAATTGAAAATAATTTATTAATTGTAACAAAATCGTAAAACCTCTGTGAAAAAAGAAGTTATTCTAATCAGACGTATTAACAATGGATTTGCGGTCATCTGTCACGACATAAGCAATACATAACAGGATGATACTCTTAGAGTTAACCGACTTTGAAAAAGTAAGATTTTATAATTTTTCTACAATGATAAAATTATAAATAATGCACAAATACGAACAAAAAATATGGTAAAACACTAAACACGACGTGAGCATCAACTGGTTTAAAGATATGGTTTTAGTTACTTTACATACTGAATATGATATAAGATATGATACCAAGAAGGATAAGATAGAAAAATTTGACACGTCTAAGCGGCGCTCGTATAGCACAACTGGTAGTGCACTGGGCTAGTGATCCAGTGGTTGTGGGTTCGAGTCCCGCTGCGAGTCAAATTTTTCTATTTTTCTTTCGACTTAAATATATAAGATATGAGTGAATCATCTATTTGTTGTTGTTATTCTGTCCCATCAGCCAGGGAACAACTGAAGCTTAGTTTGTTACAAGAAATGTGGCCCTGCGTACTGACGCGTTGGTAGGTGACCCATTATGGAAGGGACGTATAGCTTCTACAAATATCTATATTTTGTGTATTTAGATGCAATTCAAGAAGGCTTGAAGAGTAACCCAGGGGAACGTAACCATGGCAACGAGGGATAATAGTTGATTGAGCCATATAACATATTCAAAAGTCGTAGAACAAATGATGCTACGTTCGCGGTGTAGAAGCGATCCCTAAAGTTATTGCTTATACATTTCTTGTATAATGACCAAGACTTGTAATGATATGATCAATGTTAGAAAGAGACAGCTTGACAGCTGATGGCGTCTGACACTCAGTACGGCCGTTTTAGAAAAATGTATAAGGCAACCTCTATAGGTTATTGACAGTTTGTAAAAAGAAGAGAGTGATTCTTTTTTGTTTTAACATACGAATGTACATTTTTGCAAAATATAAAACTATTAATATCATTCATATTTTCATTTACTAAAACATTACAAGACTGAGCGCCATATTACACTGGGAGCCCACTGGATACAGTTTAAACAGATCGGTGTGCGATAACAATGTTGGGGTGAACACAAACATTGGCTGTGTATGTTACGAACTCATGAGAGGTCCATGACGCTTGGAGCGAATTGGGAATGTTTTCGTACACTCCGACACTCAAGGCCAAAACACACATCGCCATGTAGGGTCCATACGTATGCTTGGCGTAAGTAGTCAGAAATATCTCAAAAAAGCTGAATTTTTGCGCGTTTTGCTGTACAAAGGCACATTAAAATGCACTTATGAACGTCAAATAATCTACCACCGGTTCTAACACTACACCTCCGACCCGAGAATACTATTACCGACAAGAAACTGCGCGGGACAATTTTTTTCGAAACAGTGATACATTAAATTTTAAAGTACATAATTATGCGTAGAAACAAGACATGTCAAACAGTTTAATAAAATACAAGATATAACAGAAAACATTTATTTATGAAAATAATAAACTTGACTATACGAGTTAGACATACTTTGGTAAGTTTTCTTACCTGAACTTGTCATTTAAATAGTCCGGCACATACAATTGATGAATGAAATGTTAGGCGGTATAGTTATAATTAATTTTAATAGAGTGAGTGTTGTACAATATTTCGCTTGATTGCACAAGCTTTTAGGGTTTGACAACGCGCATATGAACCATCATGACTTTCATGAGTTACAGGCATGCATAGGCTATGTTAACAACTTAGTATCAAGCTGTTTGTTTGTTTGCCACCGTCATAGTATAATAAACAATGTGTTATATAGAAAATGAAAGTTCTTCATAATAAAGGTGTTATTTTTCTCTTTTCAGGTAACTACAACTGCACCATATAAGCGATTCATCAAATAAAAGGTTTTTGATTATCAAATTTAAGTCGTTACAAATATACAATTATGTAATTTTAAGAACCCGTAACCTCAACTTATTATATTTATTTTCAATAAAGTATTAAATGTTTCTACGCACATTATTTCTTGTTTTTTTTTTTTTTAATTTAAGAGCTTGTCGGTGGAGCAATTTCCATGCGGTTTTGTCCTGGGCATTTTCCTTGACATCGTGATACGAAATGTAATTTACTTTCCCTTTTATTTGGTCAATATATGTTCTTATGGGTCTCCTAATTTCTTGTTTAATACTTTAAAAATAATAAAATATTTTGTTTTTCCCCTTTTAATGCTAAAAATATAACTGCTTTATATTAATCCGAGTCGCAACACGAAAGTTGTATAAAATGTATTATATTCTTTATAATGTCATTGTGATACAAAACCACCTGAACTTTTACACCCAGCCCGCAAGTTTTACACCCACTTTATATAAGTAGGCTATATTTTTAAATTATATAATGTATGTTACATTGTATAATTGTCATACGCCTGAAATATTATATATAATTTTGCAATAATACCTAGAATAGACTGGATATTTCAATTCCCTGCTTTATTTGTAATATTTAACTTAAAACTTGGTTTTCTTTAAATTAAACAATACGAAGTCAACAGTTTTCATATTTAATAAAGCAACTGGAACTGACAAAGATGCTAGGAGCTTGTTTGAGACTGCTGTACTTTTCTCTGTGCATTATTTAAGCTAAGAGCTTGTAGAGTCCTGTACTGAAATGTGGAGCACGATATTTACCAACGATTCTTCTAAAATGCTGAAAAGTTTATAAAACAAGTCAGAAATTGGAAATAAATAATAAATTGTATATAAAACTGCTGACCGAAATTAACAATGAAGACTAACAATTATTTCAATTGTAGATTGTCAATTGCGATAAGTTTCTTTCTTCTTAGACCTATAAGTCATTCCATGTATATTTTTTCTAAAGAAACTAATTTCTTCAGAAAAAATATACATGGAATGAGTTATAGGTTTATACAATTACATACAAGTTATAGCTAGTAGTAGTAGCATTATTTTGAGAACCTGGTAGCAGAGGAAATGCTTTCAACACACACTTTGTTGCCCTAAATAAACCTTTAAAAATAAAAATAAAAACACAAAAGCTTGACATGTGTTCCCCGACAAGCCATTCTAAACTTTTACTCGTTGTATTGACCAAGCAACGACCGAATTCAAACCAAAACTGCGAAATAAAACGGGTTTTCTGCTAGCTTGTGGCCTTTACGAGTTGTATCGCCTTCCTTTAGGGTTGCACACGGCGCCCGGGGCACCGCACCTAAACGACTTTTGTTCTTGTTGTGGCCTTTACGATTTGAGCCGCCTGCCTTCAGGCCTGCACAACGCGCCCGTAACTTATTCAGCGCGGGCGGACTTTTATTTATCGCCGACGAAAACTATAAATCGGGGCGGCAGTAAACGTCGCCAATATTTGCGGTTGTTTGTTCGAGGGCTCGGGAGAAGCGGGGTGGCGATTGTTTGTACAGCTTATGTGAAGGATGTGACTTATATATAATATGACTCCTTGGCTCGGGAATTGTCCCTAAACCACCAAATAAATAAATTTTGAAAATATGTTTGAATGCAGTATTACTATCTGTTTAAAATAACATAAAGTCTTCTTTCAGCAAAATAGCCTATCTAGATAAATATAGTAGATACTCTACTATATTTAAGGTACTCTCTTTTCATGTCTCATAGCCTTAGGATACCCTATATACTCCGAAGTCGTAGGCATCTAAAAAATATATCTTGACATTTTCTTAAATTCAAAAACACAGTACAGTCAACAATACTCCTAGCTATAGATTGGTAGATCTTATTATATAAGGCATAAAGTCCACCGATGTACAGTTAAGAGTGTTGCTGTGTGTACAACAGATATATCTCTTACGACACGAATCGCAATAAGCCTCAAGTATCACTTGGACTTGAGTATCATTTGTCCAGATCTCCGCATTATCTGGACTATCGTGGACGAATGAACATAAGGAGGGCATCAAGGAAACGAGGGCGTAATAAAAGAATACAAGTAATGTATCTTTCAGTGACGATTTTTTTTTATAACGATGGTGGCAAACGAAGCATACGGCCCGCCTGATGGTAAGCAGTTACCGTAGCCTATGGACACCTGCAACTCCAGAGGATTCACATGCGCGTTGCTTACCTTAAAAGTTGTTGGAACCTTACTCACCATCAGGAACACAACACTACACCTGAAAGGTAGCAGTGCTATTATGGATGTGGTCGTCTGTAAGGAGGATGTACTTTCCCAGTTGGGCTGAAGCGTGATGGTACTTTGCTGTGCCCTACCTCTCATTGTTGGACGTAGTTTAAGGACTTGATTTTCACAAAGTAAACCAATGCCAATGCTCCCGCCTGTTATTATTATAAATTCCGACGCGCGTCAACCGGTAACATCATTTTTCCTCCATGTGCTTAATCAAATTTATTGTCTTGAGTAAACAAGGGTAAAAAGTTTACAGTCTTGAAAGGGTGAGAGGAACATGGAGAGAATATAAAATAAAGGAATTAATTATCTTCGCCTCGTTTGCGCCGTTGCGAAAGTTTAACCAATATACCACTGTGTACAGTCGCCATCAGATATATTGGAGCTGTAGAGGTGGTCACAAATATTAGAACAACGTCTCTATTGTCGAGGCGGTAAAGTGCATGTTCGGATATTTATGACCATCTCCACAGCTCCGATATATCTGATGATGACTGTACCGATACATTCGAGTAGTATTTATCAATTACTGTTGATGTAGAAAACACCTTGGGAAACCGGTACATACTTGGGAACAAATGCATTCTGTAGACATTGACCGGAAGCAAACACATGCAATTTTCCCGAGTTGAAACAAAACGGATAGCATTTTATCGTCTATCACTCACATATTATATATAAACACTATGTATCAATACGAGAGGCAAAGCTTTAACACCGTAAAAGTGCAAGTAAGAGAAGGTTTTGGTAGATACATTATAGAAATATAAACTTATATTATTTTTTCCTACAGATAATGATAAATCTATTTTAATTATGAAACTTTCTGTATTCATTACAATCTTAAGATCTGATAAGTCAAGGTTAAGATCAAAACGAAACGTCAGTTGAAGAAAGTTTGTCAATGAAAATGGTAAGCCAATCTTGTTTGACAATGTTATTAAAAAAAAAAAAAACATTGACGTGACATCTAAGATATTGATAACGTATTAGTGGGTATTGTTTTCTTGATAATTTCAACGTAATTCGGCTGGTACTTCTGCAAAATTATCTTGTTTTAAAAATGATTGCATTTAATGAAATGCCTTATTAGTTGTATTTACAGCTTTACTGAGATGTGGTTTTTTGTTATGACACGATACATAGTTCGTTCACAGTGTTACCCGACTTAGAAAAGGTACAACTTGTCAATTATAAATAAAATGATAATCAAAATATAAAAAAATAGGTAAACACTAACAGAAAGTGCGAAATAGTATTACATTCGTCATGACCATTAACGGGTTAAATGCTTTGCCACTCGTATTGATATCGTGACAAATGATAAAAACCCGACCATAATAGGCCAGCAGGTCGCTTCACTGGTTTATTTGCTCGGTCAATACGGAATAACTTCTCTGCACATCAGTAAAACGCTTCAGGCTAGTAGTGTTGATAGCACAAAACAATTAAAGAGAGTTAAACTACTTTTTCCACTCTGACCTACATACGTGTGCTCGCAATCCAATGAACCGATATTTCACCGAGAACGAATGACCTAATATTAGATATCACCGGACGCGTGAAGAGCGGCGAGTGAACGAGTGAATGTGTTCTACGGCTGCTTTAATATTCGAGCTATTAGAGGGAGTGCTGATCGAGGGATGACCTTACAATAGATCTAGCGTATCTTAGCATGTACGGTCGCGTGCATTAAATAATTCGCAATCCATATCGCAAAAAAATCCTTTGAAGGAACTTAAGTTCAATTTGACAAGACTGTCAACCTTTACATAATTGGGTTACAAATAAGTGCACGTATATCTGCGTATTTTGAGCAGCGATGTGGGTGGACACTGTGACTACTTAGCGTCAGCGTATTTTAATCAACACTTGGCAGAACCAAATGAGAAAACTACGTCCGACAATAAAGGCAGAGCACAGCGAAGTACCATCATGCAGAAATTCATCTGCTCGTTTGCCGTCTTTGTCATAAAAAATAACCTTATAAAAAAATTGCGCCTTTGTGTAGACATATAAAATGCTCTATCTAGTGATAGACGATGAAGTATGATCGCAATGCAGCCAGCGTACGAATTTCATCGCGGGAGTGCCGCCGGGAGAGATCAATGAAATGGTTTTTCAATTAATACATGTACGTTACCCGAGTTATTTGCTGACGTGACTTGTAGGTCTTTACGAGACTTGCGTTAATATACGACCACGGGTGCCCCTTTTTTATTTAATAAGTTTTTATTAAAAAGTCTTATTAACTCTTAAATATATTAAATATATTTATTTGTTTGACGATTAGTCTGGCCTAGTGAGTAATGACCCTTGACGCCGATGGTTCTAGGTTCGAATGCCAGTAACGGTATTTATTGTCATAAGGACAAATATTTGTCCCTGAGCCGTGGGTTTTCTTTATGTATTTAAGTATTTATATATTATATATATCCTTGGCTGAGTACCCACAACATAAACATTCTTGAGCTTACCGTGGGGCTCAGGCAATAACTGTTTTTTTTTTATTGTACATAAGAAAACCTTATCATACAAAAGGGAGACCTCACATTATGAGGCATTCTCTATCAGTCAACATTTGGTCAAAATAGAAAAGATTGTTTGTGATACATTCAACATTTATATAAGGAATAGGTGGTATACCTATTCTCGTTATAAATTGTACAATAACATATATACATATTGGCAAATACAATAATAAATTACGTAAATACGAAAAATAAGACCACTACAACATTATATAATTAGTAGATAAGGCTCGTCGACTCCGCAGAGCTGGCAGCTTTCTCGCGCAACGAATCAGTATCGCGATACAGCGGGGGAATGCTGCCAGCATACTCGGCACCATGCCAAAGGGGCCCAATTTTAACGACGTTTTTTAAATTTCTTTAATTATTTTTTCTTTAGTCTTATTGCTTATGTTGTATTTTTCTGTAAATAAATTTTCTATTACACTTATTTAATATTAGTAGATTAAATTACATTATTTTATTCATATCAGTTTTTCTTACTCAGTAACTGGTCGATATTACTTAAATAATAATGTTATTACTTGTCATAAATTACTTTTTAGCGTTCAAGTCGTGTTTGCCTGAAATTGGATTAATACACCTTTTGATCTGACTGCTGAACATAGGCCTCCCCCTTGAACCTCCACTTGTACCGGTTGGAAGCGACCTGCATCTAGCGTCTTTCGGCGACCTTAATGAGATCGTCTGTCCATCTTGTGGGTGGACGTCCTTGTGGGTACGCTTGCTAGTCCGTGGTCTCCACTCGAGCACTTTTCGACCCCATCTGCCATCTTCTCTGCGTGCAATGTGACCTGCCCATTGCCACTTCAGCTTGCTAACTCGGTGGGCTATGTCAGTGACTTTAGTACGCCTACGGATCACATTTCTGATTCGATCGCGTAGATAAACTCCGAGCATAGCCCTCTCCATAGCTCATTGAGCGACTTTCAGTTTTGATATAAGGCCGATAGCGATAGACCACATTTCGGAGCCGTAAGTCATCACACTGGTAATATACATATACCTTCATATACCTGCGTGTGTAAAATTCACCTCAACTCGTAAATGAAGAACATTGCAAACAAACTTGATATAAACTGTATAAACAATTCCCACCCCCCTCCCGAGCTCTCAAACAAACAACCGCAAATATTGGCGACGTTTACTGCCGCCCCGATTTATAGTTTTCGTCGGCGATAAATAAAAGTCCGCCCGCGCTGAATAAGTTACGGGCGCGTTGTGCAGGCCTGAAGGCAGACGGCTCAAATCGTAAAGGCCACAACAAGAACAAAAGTCGTTTAGGTGCGGTGCCCCGGGCGCCGTGTGCAACCCTAAAGGAAACTGGTACAACTCGTAAAGGCCATAAATAAGAACAAACGCCTTTTTTATTTTGCGGTTTCAATTCAGTCAGTTTTTGTCAAATCGGGGAGTAAAAGTTTAATATGCCCTGTAATTTTTCCGCAGGTGCTTTTTTCTTTGCCAGATGTTTACTACTTACTTATTCCCTTGTGCTGATAAATGTGCTGGTAATTGATCATACATTTTCTTTTTTACTGGTATTTGTTTATAAGCGTTGCAATTAGTTTATTCAAAATATAATCTCCATAATAACCAGTCATGTGCTGCTGTCAACTAGCGGTCTTCATCTGATTGGCGGTTCACCTCGCTTGTAGACTATTCATTCCTGAAACAAAAATTTCAACTGAACATTGTAGAAAAAGAAATAGATACGAAAATGTTACAAAAATCCTCTGCTGAAAAACCAGTTTTGAAGATTTAAAACTCGCATTGTCAATTTCACAGTGATGCTTTAGCCGTTAGCAGTACAACTCAATTTGGCTTCGCAAATGAGTCCACGCTCGCCCGATGGACAATACTCGGAATTACTCTCTACTAAAACAGCATAACCGCCCTATTTTTCCGCAGCTCGTACGACTTTTCCGAACAAATGATGTTCAAGTTCAGAAAAGCATAAACGCCAATTTAGTTGCACAGTTGACTTCACAGGTTTGAGTGTTGTTAAATTTTATTAGGACGGAATAAGGTGGGGAAAAGTGCGTCGCAGTGGAAACATATGACGTTTTCCATTGGACCAGTGAATGTTTGTCAGCGGTGTGGACTCAGCAAGTCCGCTTCTAACGAGAGCAGTAATTGGCCGCGGGCAAACTGCAATAAACAACAAGGATATGAAATTATTACCAAGGCTATTAGATATTGTAGACTTTGCACTGATCTAGTAGTTAGCGGACGATTTGGTCTCCCACTTTATACTTAATTGTCATTTAAAGTTTAAACCTTTTGTTATTGATAATTGGAAGAGCTGGTAGCCTACAGGTAAGAGTGTGCGACTTGAAATCCGAAGATCGCTGCTTAGTACCAAAAAGTTTTTCGGATTTTATGTACATTTTCGTGAAGGAAAACTATATGAGGAAACCGGACTAATCCAAATAAGGTCTAGTTTACCTTCTGGATTGGAATGTCAGATGGCAGCCGCTTTCTTAAAAACTTTCTACGCCGACTTCAAGACTCAGTTGTCAACTAACCTCAGGTGACAAAATGCCCGGACAATGCAATGCATTATATTGATGATTTCCATAGAATGTGCAAGCTTAGTGAATATATCACATGTGTTCGCACGAGCAGGTCTCGGCCCGCGGCTACGTTTCGCAATAAACTACTTTTTCCTTGTTTGTGCTCCTTCTGCTTGTTTTTTTCCGAGTGAACGAGAAAGTTCGCGTTGCTCGATAACGTGGTATGATATATTTATCGCTTTTACTGACAGTAAGTAGTTCAGCAAATAATCTTTTTTATTTTTTTATTTGAATCTGTTTTTTCTGACAATATAAGCAACACAGTGAAGAACAGATATTTGATCCTGAATCATGAATATATTCTATGTATTTAAGTATTAAAGACGACCGGTCTGGCCTAGTGGGTAGTGACCCTGCCTATGAAGCCGATGGTCCTGGGTTCGATTCCCAGTCCGGGCATTTATTTGTGTGATGAGCACAAAAATTTGTTCCTGAGTCATGGGTGTTTTCTATGTATTTAAGTATTTATATGTATCTATCTATTATATATATCGTCGCCCAGAACCTACAGCACAAGCCTTACTGAGCTTACCGTAGGACTAGGTCGACTTGTGTCAGATTGTCCCGAAATATTGATTATTATTTGTTTATTATTATATATATATATCGTAGGCTGAGTACCCACAACACAAGCCTCCTTGAGCTTACTGTGGGGTGCAGTCAATTTTTTGTTACGATGTCGTATGTTTCTTATTATTTATTTATGGTGTTTTCTTTGGAATATAATCGGATAATCCGTTTTCATTTTCATGAATTCCTTTGTCAAAAATATTCTATATTTCAAGTTTTACGATTTTTCTTACGCCATAAAACGTTAATACCAGTTGCATTAGCATTCGAGCAGATAATTATTTTTCGGCGAACATGAAACATTGGATCACATCTCGAAACGAAGTTGAGATTTGTAGATTGTTCAGAGTCGCGACGCTCGTAAACTGAGACCAGTCATTCCGAGATCAAATTAGCCATAACCACACACAAATAGCACTGGGACCGTAAAATGGGGTAAGTATTGCGAGGGCAGTTAGGTTATGAATGGAGAGAACATGGATGACAAAGGGGTGAGAAGGTTTTTTTAGACTACTGCTACTTAACTAAGTAGTTTGGACCCGGGTATGTCCTTAAACTACGTCCAACAATGGGTAGGGCACAGCGAAGTACCATCACGCTTGAATCTGGAGGAGCCCAACTGGGGAAGTGCCTCCTCCTTACAGAAGACCACAGCCATAATAGCACTGCTACCTTTCAGGTATGTAGTGTTGTGTTCCTGATGGTGAATAAGGTTCCCAGAGCTCCAACCCACTTATAGGTCGGCAACGCGCTTGTGACTCCCTTGGTGTAGCGAGTGCCCATGGGCGACGGTAATTGCTTACCATCAGGCAATCCGTCTGATCGTTTGCCACCTTTGTCATAAAAAAAAAGTAACGTTTTCTTATTACATATGGAGCTCATCATCTTCCTCGCGTTGTCCCGGCATTTGCCGCTTATGCTTATGGGGTCCGCTTGGCAACTAATCCCAGGATTTGGCGTAGGTACTAGTTTTACGAAAGCGACTGCCATCTGACCTTCCAACCCAAAAGGTAAACTAGGCCTTTGCATATGGAGCTATAGTATATATTAATCGTTATTAAAAACATAATATCAACCAAAAGACATCCACTACTGGAGATAGTCCTCCCCCAAAGCGACCCACGGTGACCGGCGCCACCAACATCCAGTGGATTCCCGTGATCTTTACCATGTCGTCGTTCCACCTTGTCGGGGTGTGCCAACGCTACGTCTTCCAGTACGTAGACCGGAAAGAATTAAAAACTGTCGATCCGAAAATTTCCTCAAATCACCTTCGTATGATATCTCATCCCAAATACGGCGTGAGGTGGGATGTCCTATTTTGTGTTTATCTTTAAGTTATAAACACAGTATAATATTATAAAAGTTAATATACAGACGACCCACACCCACTTATATTTTAATATAATATATATATATATCTATTTGTACTAACATACACCTACCCGTAGTGTTATGTTCCGGTGGAGTCACCAGAGAGCTTTACAAGGTATGCAAAAATAATTAACATTTCAGCCGTATGCAGTCCACTGCTGCACATAGGCCTCCCACAAATATGACTTGTATCATCTTGGGGTAGTTGCCATAGTCGCCACGCTTGGCAGGCGAGTTGGCGATCGCAGTAGCTGTAGATTGGGTTTCGACGGACGCTGCTGCCCGTCCGTAGGATTTTTCCCTTTGACGCCTGCAGGCGGAGATGGGGGTGGTACAACTCTAGTCGCCCGATAAAAAGTAAGTCAAAAATAATTAACACTCTGGAGTAACATGCGTATATTCGCTACGGTGACTGCTTACAATCACTGGACTATAGGTTCGCTTGACGTCTACAGTCCAGTTATCACGTTAGAATAATATTTCTAAAATTGAACTACGCTTACACGTATGTAACGCCGTAAATCTTCGTTAACGTGAAATTAGAGGGCACTTTAAAACGTCTAATTTTAATACCGCTCTTGCATCCTACTTGCACTCGCTACTCGGCACTATCTGTCCTTCTCTTTAAATTTATGCGATACATAAAGGTAAAGCTTTATTCGGAGCACACATGTACTCGTCTGCTAGATAAAGCCAATATAGATGGACGAGAATTTATTACTAAAAAAAAAGAAGATTCATTATTATCCTAGCGTTATCCCGACATGTTGCTACGGCGCACGGAAGACTGGGGTCCACTTGGCAGCTAATCTTAGGACTTGGCGTATGTACTAGTTTTATGAAAGCGACTGCCATCTAACCTTCCAATCCAGAGGTAAAACTTTTTGGGGTTAGTCCGGTTTCCTCGCGATGTTTTCTTTCACTGAAAAGCAATTGGTAAATATCAAATGATATTTCGTAAATAAGTTCCGAAATTTAATTGGTACAGGAGCAATGGTTTGAACTTGCGACCTCTAGATTGCAGGGGGGACCTCTATTAATTATATTATTTTTTTACAATAATAATAAATAAATAATGTCCAGGATTACCGCCTTCTGAATCTGACCCTTGATCCAACTAGAACCACGTAGCGAGAGTAAATAAATAATAACGCGTCGCCACTATGGCAACTACCCCCAAGATTATATAAGTCATATTTGGGGGAGGCTAAGTCCAGCAGTGGACAACTTACGGCTGAGATGATAATAGTGAAAAAAAAACTTTAGACCATCGAGTTTATTCTTGTGTCTACATCGGTTACATCACATTGCAAAAGTAGCAAGCATCATTTATCGTGACAAATGACAAGTGACTAGATAACGTCGCGTCGTGACAGCGGTAACTTGTGCATATATCGTTTGTGTATCGCATTTATGTCAAATGGTGCAGGAAGAGAAAGTCAGTATAAAAAATAATCGACAATACTGTTATCTATAAGTACAATACTACTTCAACAACAAGACGTACATACAACCACAGTCTTATATCGGCTACCTTATTCAATTTATTGAACGTAATCCGTACAGTCAGCAGCAGAAGTAGCTAAGCATTGGAGGTGTTCAAAATGAGGTCAACACGTCTGTATTGTCAAGAGAATAAGAGCGCGTGTAGGTCATTTTGAACACTTCAAACGCCTAGCAACTTTTGCTGCTGACTGTAAACTTTTTAATGCAATTAATTTTTATAATTGTTTTCTGAAGAATGTACAATATTTATAAAAAAAAATAGTTTTGTTATTAGTATCTATTTTTTAACTCAAACTCAAACGTTTATTCAGTAAAAAGGGCACTTTTACACGTCGAGTATACAAAAGAAAAATAAAACCTACACCGGTTCTAACCCTACACCTCTGACCCGAGAAGCATTTTGACTTTCATGACCGGCAAGAAATTGGGCGTGATTTATTTTTTTAATACAGTATTACAAATATATTTTAAACATATTAACGCAGCCTATTACTCGATATTTGTGTTTGTATTAACTGTATGACGTTAAAGTAGTTCAGTCAGCAGCAGAAGTAGCTACGCATTTGAGGTGTTCAAATGAGATCAACACGTCTCTATTGTCAAGAGAATAAGAGCGCGTGTAGGTCATTTTGAACACTTCAAACCCTTAGCAACTTTTGCTGCTGACTGTACTTATCGATAGCGCGACTGACG
Organism: Grapholita molesta; assembly: GCA_022674325.2. Lineage (NCBI taxonomy): Eukaryota > Metazoa > Arthropoda > Insecta > Lepidoptera > Tortricidae > Grapholita > Grapholita molesta. The sequence goes on along the minus strand of CP053141.2, from coordinate 62,754 downwards.
GTGTTTTTATTTTGACAATCACTTACAATAAATAGTTCGTGCTAGAAAAATATCTAGCTGCATGTATACATATAAATAAAGATCTGTATCTATATATTTGGCCATACTGACTGCAACTAACTATATGACGCTGACTTTACGAGTATATTTTATATATTACTAGCGGACCCAAGATACTGTCTTAACTGTAAATTAATCGTGTCCTCGGTCCACCTTGCGGGGGGTTTGCCCACGCTGCGCCACCTTCTAGATTTATAATACTACTACGAGTATTTAAGGCTCATAAACCATCATAAAAACTCGTCTCTGATCGACATTCGCCGTCCATCACCGATTCTCCTCGCACGTCAGTACACTGAATCCCTGGCACAACATTGTGAGTGCTATGAATCAATCCCCCCCCCCCCCATCCCCCCCCCCCCCTCCCGTGTTGTGACAGGGACCCGAATCTATTTACTTCACGTGGTCTCACCCACAGAGTGAAAACAGTAGTTTATTTATACCTATAAATAAATATAAATATAAAATATAAATATTTTTCGGACATTCTTACACAAATCGACCTAGTCCCACGGTAAGCTCAATAAGGCTTGTGTTGCAGGTACTAGACGACGATATATATAATAAATAGATACATATAAATACTTAAATACATAGAAAACACCCATGACTCAGGAACAAATATCTGTGCTCATCACACAAATAAATGCCCTGACTGGGAATCGAACCCAGGACCTTCGGCTTCATAGGCAGGGTCACTACCCACTAGGCCAGACCGGTAGTCAAGTTTAGTAAAGCAACTCCGAGACCTGACCCTTACAGGGAAGATCGAAAATTTCTAGCATCTTTTTCCTTTACTACAATTAAAACGTGATTATTAGAGTGACAGAGACAACCGTTTGGAATTTACGAAAGTTAATTTTCTTGGTAGCGCTCCAGCCCCGGAGTCTGGGAATTCGTCCAAAGCCCAAGAAAATATTAGTCTGTTGGATTGAAGGACTTATAAATGATGATTTTGAAAGAAAATTCATACCAATAATTTGGATTATATATTTTGCCTCTTTCTTATGCGCTTTGTTTCTTGGAATGTAACTTTTAACTACTACTACTTTCATCATCATTATATCAGGACGTCCACTGCTGGACATAAGCCTCCCCCATAACGACCCATAGTGACCGGTTTTGCGCCATCTGCATCCAGTGGATTCCCGCGATCTTTACTATGTCGTCGAACCATCTTGTGGGGGATCTGTACGGTTGCCACTAGAGACACACGAGAACCTATACGCCCCAATGACCATCGGTTCTAGGTGCAAACGATCCGGGAGGCTAAGTAACCGATATCGGTTACTTTGGTTCTGCTGCGACTGACATAATTTCTAATGTGACACTCAAGAGACTACTCCTTGTGCTGGGAGTGCGCGTGGGCAGCGGGGAGTTATAACTGCAGTAACGTGCCAACTCGTAAGTCTGAGGTGAAGCCCCGTTTAATAGGCGCCATTACATCACGAGCTGCGTCTTATAGTGCATTCGCGAGATGAATTATTAACATTCTTTATTTTATTTATTATTTGTTTATTTCACATCATACATACTTTTCAGCCGTATGCATTCCTCTGCTGGACATAGGCCTCCCACAAATATGACTTGTATCATTTTGGGGGTTAGTTGCCATAGTCACCACGCTTGGCAGGCGGGTTGGCGCCCAAACTAGCTGTAGATTGGGTTTTGACGGACGCTGCTGCCCATCCGTAGGATTTTTCCCCTAGGATGGTCATCGCTGTGCCCTACCTCTCATTGTTGGACGTAGTTTAAGGACATACCCTTTGTCGCCTCTTACGACACCCGCGGGAGGAGATGGGGTGGTGCTATTCTGGTCAGCCGGCGGCACACGGCATTTGTTTATTTGGTAGCCAAATCGTTTTAGCATTATACTGTTTCCATGTAGGTTGGATTTTAAATGTTATACGACATTCTGACACAAATTAACTGAGCCCCACACGGTAAGTTCAGGAAGGTTTGTGATGTGCCAAGTCATATTTAGGGGAGACTTATGTACCGGAGTCGACGACTTACGGGTGAAATGATGATGATCGAATCATTAACTGCAACACAACTTTGGTTTACACGTATGAAACCTAATTAAGAATCAAACCTATTATATTATATTGTAAACTTTTATTTCAGATTTTATATATCCATAGTTTGTTAGTATGAGTTAATATTAATTGTAAGTGCATGATTCATTAACAAAACAACAAACAAAAATTGAATTAAAATTGAAAAAAATAAAAATAAATATAACAATTTACACATATAAACAAGCAATGTCAGAATGCAGAAGCAAATACCCAAATGTCAAGACTCAAACTATAACTGTTAAATAGTAACTTAATTAAATAATTGGAATAAGAAATGTGAAATTGAAAAAAAAAAATATTTTATTGCTTTAATTAGTTTTTTCATTCTGAATTTATAAGCCAAAATACTTTTTTACAACGATGTCATAAAAACCCAGATGTGGTAACATGACCCAAGCTGCCAGACTCACTGACCCGCGTCGAACATACTCTCATCTCATCAATAATCTGCCACACTGACGAATCTGTCTCTTCGGAGCCATTGCCCAGATTGCCTTACGCTAGGGACTCGGTTCACGTTGCCGCACGCCGAAATTTAATTCAATCTGTCTGTAATGGGAGAATGTTCTGCTCCGTGTGGTAGGTTCGATCCCCGGTTCAACCATGTTTACATTGCTATTTAAATCAAAATAATGTCTGCTTTTAGTAAAATGTTCTGGCTCAATAAACTATTCTTTATCCGTCGTTGCCATGGTTATATCCCCTGGGTCACTCTTGAAACCACAATTTAATTCCATCTAAATACATACACATAGTTAGACATTTGTAGAAGCTATATGTCTCTTCCATAATGGGTCACCTACCAAGCGCGTCAGTACCTAGTACGCAGGGCCACATTTCTTGTAACAAACTATGCTCTGGCTGATGCGACAGAATAACAACAACAAATAGTTGATTCACTCATCTACAATATTCAAGGTACTTTCTCTCCAAATATGATATTAATCTTTAAATACCGTAAAACGCAATAACGTGCCTTCAAAATGCAATAACGTCTTTAAAAAACAACCATGTTTTTCTCCAAGAGACAGTGCGTTATTAAAGTAGTTTAGGAAGATCGTGTAAATTTTAAATATTTTTATGGCCGTTTTAAAACTATTAAAGTAACCCCAACATATCCTAAAGCCACTTTTACAACACTTGATAGTTTTAACCCAAGTTTCCCATGTTGCATAAAATATAAAAGTAATTCGCAAGTCACCGATCCAATACATATAAAATTTGTTCGCCGTAGGGACAGAGTCCGGGGGCACCGCTCAACCCGCGGCCTCGTCCATCATCTCTGTCAGCTCATTGCGTCCGCGGGGAGCGGGAACAGGTGAATCATACCAGTAGGCCGACAAGAGGGGCGACAGTATCTCTAGCCGATATAGAATACCCATCCCTTTTGAAATAATATAGTTAGAAAAGGACGGACAGGCTATCTCATCGCGAGATACTTTGCCGTCCCTCTTGTGCCCTTCGGAAAGTTATCTCTGCGTGTCTGTGGTACTTCAGTTAAATGATTTAAGATATTACCGATAAGGTATTTCTAAAAATAACGGAGTATTAAATCCAGATTTTCCTTTAAGACGCGGAGGCGAAATTTTAGTGCAAAAGGTTTTAGCGAAGATTTTTGCGCATTTCTTGCGACTATAACAACTAGTTGCCGTGCGGTGCCAGCTGTCTGAAATAGCACCATCTTCTCCCGCGGGTGTCGTAAGAGGTGACAAAGGAAAACCGACGGACGGGCAGCAGCGTCCGTCGAAACCCAATCTACAGCTACTAAGGTCATCAGGCCGCCTGTCAAGCTAGTAGCTAACCCAAGATGATACAAGTCATAAATTGGAGGAGGCCTATGTCCAGCAGTGGACGACTTGCTTTGAATAATGATGATGATGACAACTAATAAGTTCATATAAGATTAGGTAAAAATCTGAAAACGGCTCTCCATGGTATGTCAAGAGTCTCATGGCTTATGACCTTGGAGACACAGATCATCTCATGGGAGCCTGGGTTTCGCTTGGCTAGGCACTAGTTCTACGAAAGCGACTACCACCTGACCTTCCAACCCAGAGGGTAAACTAGACCTCATTGGGATTAATCCGTCCGGTTCCTCGCGATGTTTCCCTTCACCATAAGCGACTGGTAAATATTTCGTACATAAGTTCCGAAAAAGTCATTGGTACGAGCCGGGGAACTTGCGACCTCAGAATTGCAAGTCGCACGCTCTTACCGCTAGGCTACCAGGGTTGCATGAGGAAGTGGAGAATATATCAACAAAACGCTGCTGTTCTAAGTAAATATTCAAGTAACATTATTGTTATGCAGCTCGCCCGGCAGCGCCGTCGCATCTTCATATCCCTAAAGTGTCCCTGAATATTCTACAGCCTGTATCTATATTACAATTTCTGCCTAACTCATAACCAGTCTAACATTGAACTCAAACGTGGAACCAAATACGAGTGACGGTGTGTCAGGCTATTAGATTCAGGAATGTAAAAGTTGAGCCATTCGCCGTTTAGAGTAATCGTAAAAAGTAATCTTGTCCGTAAACTTGGGCAATAGCCGGCGAATAGGGACGTGTATTTGTGCGTCAGACTATTGTTTGTTTACCCTACTGCCGAAGAGGTTCATGGTTTTGAAGTTGCGCGTTGTTACTTCTACAGAGATCAGGTAACGATATACAGTATGTATCAATACTAGAGGCAAAGCAATCAACCTGTTAATGGCCATGACGAATTTAATATTATTTTGCACTTTAAATTAGTGTTTACCGATCTGGCCTAGTGGATAGTGACCCTGCCTATGAAGCCGATGGTCCTGGGTTCGATTCCCAGTCGGGGCATTTATTTGTGTGATGAGCACAGATTTATTTTCCTGAGTCATGGGTGTTTTCTATGGGTATTTAAGTATTTATATGTATCTATTTATTATATATATCGTCGTCTAGTATTGAGCTTACCGTAGGGCTAGGTCGATTTGTGTAAGATTGCCCCAAAAAGTATTTATTTATTTATCATTTAAACACAAAACTATCGTGATATTGAAACATATTAATTGTATAAAAGCGGGTAACTCACGTTTTATAAGTCGAATATTGCTCGACATGTTTCTGAGTCTGTGTCGGTTAGCCAACGCGAATGGCTCATGATTATCGTTACGGAGTGAAACATGTCGAGCAATATTCGACTTGTAAAACGTGAGTTACCCGCTTTTATACAATTAATAGCATTTACCGATTATCTTTTCATTCATAATTTTCGGCTTCAAGGCATCAAGGTTGGCTTACCATTTTTATTCACAAACTTTCTTGAACTGACGTTTCATTGTGATCTTAACTTTGACTTGTCAGACCTTAAAATTTTAAATGATAAATACAGGAAATAAGTAATAAGAGTAACAATACTGAAGGAAAAAAGTAATAAGAGCTTGTATATCTGTATCAAAACACTTACAGTTTTACGGGTTTAATACTTTGCCTCTCGTATTGATACATACTGTATATATAGTTTTTGTGTAGATATCTGATGCCAGAATTTGTTTAAGAAAATATTTTAATTTATTTATCATCATCATCAACATTTCAGTTGGACAGAGGCCTCCCAAATACGACTTGTAGGTAACATCTTTGGGGCGGTTGTCATAGTCGCCACGCTTGCCTTGTGGCTTGGCGATCGCAGTTGATATGGCTTCGACGAACGCTGCTGCCCACCCGTCGGGTTACGACACTTACGGGAGATGGTGGTGGAGTGTTTTTCTCAGTCTGCAACACATGACACATTTAATACATTTATCTAGATAAGTTTTCTGTAAACCTTTTTTTTACACAAGTGTGCATTAAGTACAAGACCAGAGGCCTGTTGGATAACAACTTGTAATTCATAATATTAGCGAAAGTCCCTTTCCAATTCGTTTTATTAGAAAGAGAGTTCCGCTAATATTATTAGTTGTAATTTTTTATGCAATGGGCCCCACGTCACGTCATGGTTACAATATAAACCATCATTTTCTACGTATAGTCAACCAATTTCATTTCTAGACCACTTTGAACCTTGTCACAGTGAAGTTAATAAGAGATCTTTTGCGACTTTCATATAGATTTTCACTGTGACAAGGAACGAAGTAACCCATAAATCAAATTGGTTGACTGTACAACTTTCAATCACCAATACAATCCTAATTTTGACGACCGGTCTGGCCTAGTGGGTAGTGACCCTGCCTATGAAGCCGATGGTCCTGGGTTCGATTCCCAGTCAGGGCATTTATTTGTGTGATGAGCACAGATATTTGTTCCTGGGTCATGGTTGTTTTCTATGTATTTAAGTATTTATATGTATCTATCTATTATATATATTATCGTCTAGTACCTGCAACACAAGCCTTACTGAGCTTACCGTAGGACTAGGTCGATTTGTGTAAGATTGTCCTGAATATTTATTATTATTTATTTATTAATTAACTTGTCCGCAAGCTACAAGAAGAAATAACGACATTCTGTTACCTTTATTCCATTTTAATTGAAAGTCCTGTACACACAGCAACACTCTTAACTGCACATCGGTGGACTTTATGCCTTATGTAATAAGGTCCACCAATGTATAGCTAGGAGTGTTGTTGACTGTACAAAACCACAATCACGGCGCTGTCCGTGCAGCGAAGATGGCCGCCAAGATGGGCGCCAAAATGGCCGCCAACATGTCCGCTAATTGGATATTGTTGCCGATAGAACACCGAGGGTATTATTCCTGTCCCATGTAGTGGCTCAATCAACTATTGTGTCACTCGTTGCCATGTAACGGTCCCCTGGGTCACTCTTAAAACTAAGGTATCTATCGGTATCCGTGAGCAATGCGCTTGCAACAGTACCGAATTATCGGTAACTCATTCAAATTACACATACATTTCAGCCGTATGCAGTCCACTGCTGGACATAGGCCTCCCACAAATATGACTTGTATCATCTTGGGGGCAGTTGCCATAGTCGCCACGCTTGGCAGGCGGGTTGCCGACCGCAGTAGCTGTAGATTGGGTTTCGACGGACGCTGCTGCCTTTCCGTAGGATTTTTCCCTTTGTCGCCACCCGCCACCCGCGGGAGAAGACACTGCGAGAGAGTAGCTACTGCGGTCTCCCACCAATGTCCATAGCTATGACGTTTAACAGCTGAAATAATGAATTGAAAAATATTTATCGAACCTAATCAAAACCTATCGGAATGACGTCATACCGGCATTTATTTATAACCTGGTACGGGTATTCAGTGCCTGCTTAGTGGTAGAACAAAGGCTGGATAGCCTGTTACAATGCCGTCTATACAGCCGAGACACTCCATCATCGCAAATCAATTAAGATGTTAGCGCAGCAGTGCATCCGATCCCTATCCATTAGCTCCAGAGTTGCTGTGCACTCAGTTACTGCACTAAACAGCACCTTATCACCTAGGCAATAGGGTTCACTGACAAACTGGTGAAAAGTTACGATACACCCGTTAAGGAACTCAATTAAAGTACATAAATGTCAAGAAAGAGCTAGTGGTATTATGAAAAGTTGAAAGGTATGATACACATTTTCTTAGTAGAGTGTTGCCTTGAAGAATTACCACTTGTTTTTATATTGAGCAGAAACGTCTGCTAGCATATCATCGATATTTAAATCAAAAGAAAAAAATACTGGGCTAGTGATCCGGTGGTTGTGGGTTCGCGTCCCGCTGCGAGTAATTTTTTTCTATTTTTGCTTTCGATTTAAATATCGAATTACCACTTCTCAAAATTTTGTTATTTCACGTATGAATGAATGAATGATTTTTTTATTTCGCATTTAAAAAAATGTTTTATCTATTGAGCACGACTGAGCTGGGCTACCCTCGTGATTCTGGAGTATAAATCAAATTGAATGTTACAATTCATCAGTTCGCTGTTCGCAAACTGTAATTTCAGAACTTTTAAGGTATAATTATGTTAATATATTAAGTTAGGTTTGTTTTTATAATAATCTTGAAAAGTCTTTAGTTTCAGAAAAAAACACATTATTAATTTAATTTAATTTAATTTAATTCACAAAGTATTAAGCATTAAGTATTTTATGCGAAATTAAGAATTATGCCAAAAAATATTGATATAATTAAAACTGTTATGAGCCATGTTACTACTACTTAGTTGCTTAGTGAGCGATACACACTAACCCAGAGCGGTGTGTCCTGACTCTGCTTGAAAATGGGTACCAGAGCTAACCCGAAACATGTCGCCTAGTGCGATATAAGTACACGTGAGTTTATCCGTTTGTAACTAAGTAGTAAAAAACATTTATTATAAATAATTTATACCAGTAAATTGTCTGCAAGACAATAGCGAGCCATTCCGTATGGTGGTGAGTGGCAACACGAAAATAAATTTCAAAAATGTATGGAAGTATCTGGAACAATTTTTTTGTGTATTGGAATTGAATGGGATCGTGATTCTATAGATAGATATAGATGTATATTTTTTGTTGATAAAAACTCATTTGATGAAGTGGCAATCATGCTTTAACGCGAGGTTTTTATGAGACTTAGCAACATTATACTCATAATTCAGAACACATAAGCATTACTTGATATTATGTAAATTGGCGACATTGAAAAGAGGCTAATCTTGAACACACAAAGTCACAGGCTCTTACATTAAATAAATTATACATATATTTCCAGTAACAAAAACTACTATTAATCTAAATACACTAAAATACAACCTATCTATGTAAACTAAATCTAAGAAACGGCATGGTACCAAAAACGCTGGCGGCGTTACCCCGCTGTACTGCCAGACTAATACGTTGAGCGAGGTAACTGCCAGCCCTCCGGTCCCCCGAAGCATTTCTGAGCCTCTTTGCCAAGTCCCCAAATAGACTCAAAGCGCTAGGTCCCCACGTTCCTAGGATATCTACGCCGAAAGGAACAAAGAAGTACTTGGCACGTAACCCACTGTACAGTTGCCATCAGATATATAGGAGCTGTGTGGAGATGGTCACAAATATCGGAACATGCACTTTATCGCCTTGACTATAGAGGCGTTGTTCAGATGTTTGTGACCACCTCCACAGCCCCGATATATCTGATGGTGACTGTACTTCCCAATTTGTAATTGTAAATAAATTATTTCGGAGTGCAAGGCCATATGTTACGTAGCACAACTGTCGATAGGAATTAGACCGATACATGATGGATGCTTGCGGCATGCGGTCTGGGACCGTGCGGCGTGCGGTGCGGTGTGCGGTGCGGTGTGCGGTGCGCGGGGGGCCGCAGCTCTAGCCGCTGTGAAGTTCTGGCTTTTGCCATCGGTTTAACCTACACCGAATGGTCTTTTCAACTGCATAGGTCTTTGTCTTCGTTGGGTGGACGACCGCGGTAGCTGTTGTAGACCAGTAAAATTACCAAGACCTGGACATAATTCGATAACAGGAATTTTCTTTTTCTATGAAATAAAGTATTGTTAGTTCTTTTTAAAACATAAAAAATTTGACATTTTAGGGTTCCGCATCAATGTAAAAAACCCAACACCTTGGGTTTAACATTAATAGTAATATTATCTATTCAATTACATTTTGGCGACCTTAATGAGGTCGTCTGTCCATCTTGTGGGTGGACGTCCTACGCTGCGCTTGCTAGTCCGTGGTCTCCACTCGAGTACCTTTCGCTGAATGCAGGTTACTTCCAACCGGTATATGTGGATGTCCAAGGGGGAGGCTTATGTTCAGCAGTGGACGTCTTGTGGCTTAGATGATGATGATGAATTAGATTTTTAATTTCTTATGTTTTGAAGAAAACGTGATCGTAGAATAATACGGTCTTGGGTTTTTTATATTGACGCAGAACCCTAAACACTAAGTTTAATACTTTAAAAAGAACTAACAATATTTTATTTTATAGAAAAAGAAAATTACAGTTATCGAATTATGTCCAGGTTTCGGTACTTATACTGATCTATTTTCGTAATTTTACTGGACTATTGCTTCGGATTCGACGGTTGATCATGGTTTATGGTAAGACTTACTGCCTATGACTACGCAATCTATAATGACTAATTTGTTTAGCATTAAGTTTTTTTAACCGCCTTAAAAAAAGGAGGAGGTTATACGTTCGACTATATCAATTTTTCTCCCATTGGTGGACCGAATCTCAATTTTTTTTTATTTATTTGAAAGAGTATACTCCTGAGGTTTTTTTGACATTTAATTTGTGACATTTAAATCGAAAGAAAAATAGAAAAATTTGACTCGCAACGAGACTCGAACACACAACCACCAGTAGTAGATATCCAGTGGTTGTGGGTTCGAGTCCCGCTGTTTGAGCCAAAAAAAAATATATTTTTCTTTCGATTTAAATATCGAAGATATTCGCTAGCAGACGTTTCTGCATGATAAAAAATAAATTAATTTGTAACATTGTCTAGAAAAAGGAAAGGACTTGTTTGATTTATTCTAAAGCCAAGCACGTCACGGATCGTCAAATTCTCCCGTACCCCGTCAGCCGCGCGGTTGTTACCCCGCGTTTGACAGCTGTCATTACCTTCCCCGCTCACCCTCCTGCCCCTGACCCTCGTCCCGTGTCAATGCCGAGATTTGAAGGGACAGGTATATTGGCAAGGATTTAAATGGAGATAAAGGGTGGAGATTGATTGTTTTTTTAGGAACGCTTTGTTTATTTAGACATAGAAAACTCACAATTGTTAATAATAAATGTCACAAAATAGGAACATGAACATCTGGCCTAGTGGGTGGTTCAAATCCCAGTAAGGGCTCTTATTTGTGTGATGAGCACAGACATTTCCTAAGTTTGTTTTGTCTTATGGAATGTCAAACGTAAAACTGTGTCAATTTTAAACTAATGACATTAGAAGATAAACAAGTGATTGACGATTGAACCTCAAAATGGCGAAGTCGAGTCGTCTTGAAAATATTTTTTTTGTTTTTTGTTCAAACGTGGTTTAGTGTGTAATATTGATAGCGTATTATGCAGTGATCTGATGCAGAATTGTGCAGCTAATGAAGAATTGATTTCAAAACGTGATTCACCACTATTTTGGTCATCCAATCCTCATGGTCATGGCCAATCCCGTGGTCACGGCCGCCTCTTAAGCTTTCTGTAAAGTCCAGCTACCACTTTACATAACGCAAGGCCTACTACCGAACAACGTCGCTCTAAGGGCAAACTTATATGTTATTTTACTTATTTGCTATTTTACTTGACATTGGCAAAATCATCGATTGATTTATTGATGGAAGCCATATTTTATTAAAAGAAGAAGAAGAAGATAAACAAGTTCAAGGACATAGTTTACTTAAGTTAGTTTAGTTAAAGCAGGCGCTGGTAGCCTAGCGGTAAGAGCGTGCGACTTGCAGTCCGGAGGTCGCAGGTTCAAACTCCGGCTTTTCGCAACTTATGTACAAAATATCATTTGACATTTACCAGCAGCTTTTCGGTGAAGGTAAACATCGTGAGGAAACAGGACTAATCCCAATAAGGTCTAGTTTACTCTCTGAGCTGGAAGGTCAGATGGCAGTCCCTTTCGTAAAACAAGTGCCTTCGCCAAAACCTGGGATTAGTTGCCAAGCGAAGCCCAGGCTTCCATGAGTCCTGGCAAAATGCGGGGACAACGTGAAGAAGATGAGTTTAAGGACACACCTAAAGTTGTCACATCTACCAATTTTTTGGTAGGTCTACTTATTTTGCCCTCGTCCTACCGGTATGCTACCCTTCGTCTCAAATCTACTTAATTGTTGAAATGTTTTTTTTTTCTCGCAATCGAAGTGAAAACTAGTATGCATAACTCGGGTCTAAACGCCATATTACCTCTCGAACAATTTTCCCTCACTTCGTTCGGGAAAATAACCATCTCGTGTTACTATCGCCTACTTTAGCCTCTTGTCAAACAATCTACTATTATTTATTAAGACTACTCAAATCTACTTGCTTCTAAGTTTTTTTTTAAATATTCCGTACAATACTCCTTGTAAGTAATGAAACGTTACATAGTCCCGTCTTGAAATGTCATCAAATTCACCCCTCAAAATACGTATTGAGTAAAAAGAGACAATCACAACTCACATTAGTGACAGTCTGACGTCACACATTTGACGTATTGCTTATGGCAGATTTGTTTTGGCGGCACTTTTTTGGCGTTTATTATATGACATAACAAAAAAAATAAGATACAAATAATGTACATATAAAAAATATTTTATACTCGAGTGGTTGATCTACAATAATAAGTAAATCAACCACTCGAGTATAATTACTTAGGTACTACACTTTAAAATCTACCATTTTCTACCAATTTTAAAATCTACCATTTACGCCCTGTTTTACCGTTTCTGCTATATTGCATGTGACACAGCCTTTGGTACTGGAAAGTATAATTTACTTGGTGCCTCTGTTCTTCATGTAATTCATGTTCTTCAGGGTAGGCAACGCGTGTGAATCCTCTGGAGTTGCAGGCGTCCATAAACTGTAGCAGTTGCGGTACATTTATACAAGCCGATTCCCGCCGGCTTCCCCAACTTGCTGCAGTTCAACGGTCCTTGGGCTAATGAAGAAAAGGCTAAGCCATATCGGCTCCGTCTTGCCTAAGAAAAAAATTAACGCGCCGCCACTGGACTGTGGTAACTGCTTACCATCAGGCGGGCTGTATACTTGTTTGCCACCGTCGTTGTATTTAAAAAAAAAAACACTTTTATTAACCCTCGAATCCTGTAACATCCCGGGAACTTGTCTGAACGTGTTATCTTTCTCAGCAGAGGCCGGGGCGGGTAGCCGTTAAGGCGAGGCAGGCTTCCGCACCTGCGTTATCGCAGCGGAACCGCGCGTTTATGTGCGCAGATTATTTGACATGAGGCACAAGGAGTTCTGATATAAATTCAGTTTTATAAATTGTTGATATATTTAGCAGTCTGGAAATATTTTTTGTGAATATACTTTTACGATTCTAGAAATTTCGGTAAGAGTTTTTTTTTAATTTGATATTAATTAATAATGTAGGCAATTATTACAAAAAATTAAGACATTCTTTAATTTATAATATTGAACTTTGTTGAAAAAAAAAATAAGGTTTATATAAAAGCAAGGTTAGGTTAGCTGGTGGTGATCCCTTAAAGAGTTAGGTTCGCCTTTGTCTTTCTACTTTTATTAATTTTATTCTTTTTTTATCTCTCTCATATAGGTAGTACAATTAAATATATATCTGACTATTTATTTAGCTTTTCCTCAGGTTTTCGTCGGCCAGCCAAGCCCGTCTTTAAAGTATGGTTGCGGAATAAAAATTATCCTATGTCCTTTCTCGTAGCTCAAACTCTATTGGTTCAGCAGTTTAAGCGTGAAGAGGTAACAGACAGACAGAGTTACTTTCGCATTTACAATATTAGTATGGATGATTTCCTATTTCTCTTGGTCAAGGTATCACGCGTGTACGACTGAACCGATTTCGATAATTCTTATTTTGCCACGTTTGTTATTGTCAGAAGAAGTTTCTTATTACAGTAAAAAATAAGAAAATTGCGTTGCAAATTAGTAAATTTTACATGCATGCATCATACATACATTTCAGCCGTGTGCAGTCCACTGCTGGACATAGGCCTCCCACAAATATGACTTGTATCATCTTGGGGGTAGTTGCCATAGTCGCCACGCTTGGCAGGCGGGTTGGCGACCGCAGTAGCTATAGATTGGGTTTCGACGACCGCTGCTGCCCGTCCGTAGGATTTTTCCCTTCGTCGCCTCTTACGACACCCGTGGGAGGAGATGGGGTGGTGCTATTCTAGTCAGCCGGCATCACACGGCAAAATAGTAAATTTAAGAATACTTAACTATCGCGTCCTCCTCGCGAACCATGTACCGGGATGCGCAGCGTGGGCAAATCCACCACAAGATGGATCTATGACCTCGTAAAGATGAAGGGATCCACTGGATACGGGCGGCGGAAAACCGGTCACTGTGGGACGCTATGGGGGAGGCCTATGTCCAGCAGTGGACGTGCTTCGGGTTATGATGATGAATTTGATTACTTAGATAGTAACTGAAGACTTAATCTAACATGGTAGGGGTTTTTTTTATTCTACGTCGGTGGCAAACAAGCATACGGCCTGATTGTAAGCAGTTACTTCAGCCTGTGCGCCGGCAACTCCAGATGTGCTACATGCGCGTTGCCGACCCTGATTTGTTACAATAACTGTCTCGCTCCAACAAGTATGTGAGTGAGAAAGTGACGGATAAAATGGAAGCCATGCAATGCCAGACAAACATTTGATCGTACAGTTAGCAGCAAAAGTGGCTGAGCGGGTGAAGTGTTCAAAATGACCTACACACGCTCTTATTCTCTTGACAATACAAATGTGTTGACCTCGTTTTGAACACCTCAACCGCTTAGCCATTTCTGCTGCTGACGTACATGACTACATTGAAATCAGTATTTCCATAAAAATGCGCCGAAACATATTTCCATATACATTGGAACGCCGTCAGCCCTTTGATCCCTGCCCACAAACGGAATTACCCCTAAGTACCCTCTCGACGTCCCGTATTGGCCTCATCAATTATTCCATCTCCGCAGCGACGAGTGCGCGGTAAGGACTGTCGATGTTGTATTCTGTACTGTCAATGTCAGTGATATCGATACGAACAAAGTGCCAAAATATGTGTATTGGGACCGAGCGCGACGACAGCGCCACGTGACAGGCGGCCATTATGGACAATATTGTCACCGCTCTCAAACAAGAAGTAAGTAAATATTGTGAAAAACATTAATGAAATTTTGTGTTATTTTAATTACACAATTTTGGACAATGGTAGTCAGTAACATTATTGCCAATAATATTAAAAATGTTTACTACAATATGGATTTGACAGCTCAAGTCAGCGACAAAAATGACAATTTTAGCCGTAGCGAGCGCTGTGATCGTTTAGGCTACCCCCTCCATCCGCTTTGCACTCTGCCAATATGCACCTTAATTGTCTCAATATTAAAGCTCATGTATACATATTTTAGAATACACGGTTTGACCACCGTCAATCTCGCAGTACTTCAGTTATTCTGTGAGGATGGCGCTTGCAACAGTGACGAAATATCGGAAACTCAGACAAATTAACATATTTGGTAACTATCTCGTCCTAAATAAATGTTGGTACATATTTTGGGACTGTTTCCATATTTACCTTGACTGTACGAGTACGCTTTTCGAGTTTTTCGTACGGTCGAATTTTTTGTTATTGTTGAAGATAGATTTATAAATATAATTATTAATTTATTTATTTGATAACTGGAATAACACACAATATCACACAAAACAGCAAATGGCAATGCATCCAACATTTACTGTAGTTTTTTTAATAATGTTATATAGTAATTAAATTAGTGCTATAATTTTATATTTAATGATTAATAGAACAGAGATTATTATCGCTTCGTTGTATGAAATCTGGAACGTATTTAGCAGTAAAAATAGTAGATTGTTTGACAAGGGGCTAAAGTAGGCCATAGTACCACGAGATGGTTATTTTCCCGAACGAAGTGAGGGAAAATTGTTCGAGGGGTAATATGGCGTTTAGACCCAAGTTATACATACTAGTTTTCACTTCGATTGCGAGAAAATAAAATAAAGTAACATTTTAACAATAAACAAATACAATTTTATCGCCCGCAATGAATTCTGAGTCAAAAATGTTTAATTTGGCAATCTTTGTATTTTTTTCAGTACTTTGATACAGATAGGATATATCTACGCCGTGAATAAATGCCATAGACAATGTATAATTTGGGCTTCAAAGAGTTTGCCAACGATTTAAACTTTTTTTTAATGCTTGTGAAGTAGGAACTAAAAAGCACCTAATGCTTTGAGAATTTGATGGCGTTTCCTCATTGGTCGATTTTGATATTCGGGTATATCTGATTGGTTGATACTTTATACAAAGTTTTGTTTAATGACTTCACATTTTTAAACAGTATTCGCACCAAAAAAGAATCTAGAGTTGCAATTAACTTCGATATGTGTCGTGATTGGTGGATTTAATAAGGTGAAGCGTTCTGGTTGGTCAATTTAAAACGTTTTGTATATCATAAATATGTATACATATTTTCCCAAGAGGCTAAATGTACTACTCTAGTCCGCCTTGGCAAGCATAATATGACACACTTTTAGAGCATGAGAAGTGAAAAATCTTATTATTTATCACCAATGCGACTTCTAAATACCCGCCCTAGCGTGGTGCTATTTTTTCAGTCTGTATTGTAAACTGGTCTCTGCTCCCCATCTTTGTAGACATACATACATATGCCGCGACTCCGCCTTTGTTCTGTTTCCATAAATATTTGAAGCATCCTGGAGCACGCAGGTCGGGAGAGACCGTCCCATCAATATTTACCAAAATATTTGTGTATTCTAAAATGAAAATATTTTGTTTATTGTGCCGATCACTTGTGTTGTCGCTCAACCAGCGATATAAACACCCATGACTCAGGATCATTAAACCAATAAAGGCCCTTACTTGGATTTGAACCCAGGACCGTTGGCATCATAGGCAGTGTCACTACCACTAGGCCAAACCTGTCGGCAAAAGGATTATTATAGAACAAACCTAACCTAATGTTTTATCGTATAAAAAACTAGATGATGCCCGCGGCTTCGCTCGGATGGTTAGAGGAAAATATAACATATTGAGTCTTCCCGTGGGAATGAGACGTTTTCCCGCTAGAAAAAGTAGCCTATGTCACTCTCCATCCCTTCAACTACCTCCACTTAAAAAATCACGTTAGTTCGTCGCTCCGTTTTGTCGTGAAAGACGGACAAACAAACAGATTTTCGCATTTGCGCATGCACGCATGCATGACCGCTGTAGGGCTAACGGTAAGAGCGTGCGACTGGCTATCCGGAGGTCGCAGGTTCAAACCCCTACTCGAACCAATGAGTTTTTCGGAACTTATGTACGAAATATCATTTGATATTTACCAGTCGCTTTTCGGCGAAGGAAACTACTGACCCAACCAGCGTTTGGCCTCAGTCACACCTGATGGTAAGTGTCGACGAGGTCGAGGGAGTAGCACGATGGTTCAGTAACAGCCTATTCACTCTTTCCTTGAAAAGACACAAATTAAATCTTCCCGGGAATACAGACGAAGGGAGCGAATTCCATTCCTTAGCAGTCCGCATTGGGAAAGTAGAAGCGAACCGCTTCGTGCGAATGAATGGAATATTCACAACGTTAAGATGAAACCGCTCCCCTCGGCTCGACGTCCGGAAGATGGACTTAACATATAAAAAATGAATGATGTATTTAGCAGGAGATATATATGATGCTGCTTGTTGCCGATGCCTAGTGCTCTCCGCAAGATGTTAGTGCGACCCCTATAAATGGGCACCGTTTAAAATTTTACTTTACATTGCATTTAAACATTACTAGCTGTGCCCTGCGGTGAAACCCGCGGTTTATTACGGAAAAACCGTAAGCTATGTGTCAATCCAAAGTGTCAGCTAACTCCATACCAAATTTTATTAAAATCGCGCGTTTAGACGTGAAGAACTAACAAAGATACACACTCACAAACTTTCTCCTTTATAATACTCGTATTAGTGTAGATTTCGGTGGTCTCTGTATCATTAATAAATAATAATAAATAAATATTACAGGACAATCTGACACAAATCGACCTAGTCCTACGGTAAGCTCAGTAAGGCTTGTGTTGTAGGTACTAGACGACGTATATATAATAGATACTATAGATAGATATATATAAATACTTAAATACATAGAAAACACTTTTTTGTGCTCATCACACAAATAAATGTCTTGACTGGGAATCGAACCCAGGACCATCGGCTTCATAGGCAGAGTCACTACCCACTAGGCCAGACCGGTCGTCTAATAACTAACAGGACAGTAACTGCTGGAAATAGGCCTCTCCCAAAGCGACCTACATGGCTCAGTGGATTCCCGTGATCTTCGCCTTGTCTTGGGGGGTCTGCCCACGCCGGAAGGCAATGGTTACCTTCAATTAGCCGGTGGGAGATAGGCGGCGGTCGAGCTGCCAACTCGGCCCGCGCCTGGCTGTCTCGTTGCCTGACTTGCCTTGTTCAACACTTGTACGACTCAGAGTACATGTTATAAAGTAGTCCATCCCAGGCATTGCGGGCTTTGGTTACACTTTTAGTATTTCCAAGTCAAAACGAAATTTTATTCACGTCTTATCCGTAGACATGATCTAAATTAAATGATAAAAGGCCCATGTCTTCGATGGCAAAAACATTACATAACACAACCACAAGAGGAACAAAAACAAATTTAAAAAAAATGTTCGAAAAAATGAGCGTACAGCGCTTGTGACTCCCTTGCAGTTGCGGGTGCCCATGGGCGACGGTAATTGCTTACCATCAGGCAATCCGTCTGCTCGTTTGCCACCTTTGTCGTATAAAAAAACATTATTTAATAATATAGAAAAGTAACAATGACTGACTTTATGCCCCCAGTCAACAATTGGGCCAACGTTTGCGGCTAGTCATAGGCAATCCATATTGTTATCGTCTTGCCTTAGAAAGTTTTTTTTTACCTCACTAGCTTGGAAAGCCCGGTTTAAAAAAAACAGATGGCAAAGTTGCATTTTATTTACAAAAGTGCAAAGTAATTCCATACAAATTGTGTATTACGAATGTAGTGTTTTTGTGTTCATTTAGTTAATATTTTTGAATGATATTGTATTATGAATACCTATTATTATACCCACATATTTGATTATTATTATTATTTTTTTATTTAGATTTGGGCTTCACTCGGTAGCTAAGTGTCTTCTTCTCTCTTAATTTGAAACCCTACCAACACTAAAAATCCCACTTTTTGAGCCACTAGCTATGCTATTGAATCAAAAGAATCATTCGATAGTTCGGGTCTCAATATTATCAGGTGAGGGTAAACATACTATTGCTACTAATTCCGATTGTAAAGATGTGCTACTGTCGTTGACTCTGCTCCAGGAAATTGCACATTACGCCGCGAAACTCCGCATAAGTAATACTTACACGTTCCGAACATTCTCTAATGGCAACATTATGTAAATCCGGCACTTCCCGGCCTAGGCCGGCAAACTGCAAGCGTGCCGAACTTGCATTAACATGACCATTAATAGAACTTAGACTTTATTGCGGAGTACGTATTCATTGCCAAAACTTTTAACATGTGTGGTAGTCCACATGGAAAGGTACCTTATGGTGCTTGGCGCTTACGCTATTGTTAATGACGCTTCAATACTAATGTGACACTTTGCATTGAAGCGCCATGAAGTACCTTACTTACCCTTAGTGCTGAAAAATGGAGGCCTATTTTTTCCGAAACATGGCGCGCGGGTGACTAAATAAACGTGAGTAGAACCATGTTAATCGTTAATTACCTATATTGTACTATGTCTCACGAAAATTTAAATAGGTACAAAAAAGGTACCTTTCCATGTGGACTACCTACCTACTACCTACCACATATGGTTTTTGAGTTCCGTAGTCAACTTATAGTATCGCCATGTCTGTCTGTCCCCGGCTATGCTCACTTTGCTCATTGATCGTGAGTCCAAGTGACCTGGAATTTGTGGAAATGTAAATCTATCACGTGGGCATGAGTTCAAATAAAATATGGAAAAAATGGGGTACTTTATCTACATGAAGTGTGTGGGGGGGGTAATTTTTAAAGGTTTTAACAGGTGTCGTTAGTGTCGTTAGATATTTAAAAAATAGTTGGGGTTTGAATTAAATGACGATAAATTTGTGTCCCTCTAACTTTAGAACCGCATGTCAAAAAAATATGGAGTGTTCATGTATGTAGGCTTTGTCTAAAGCGATCCACAGTGACCGGTTTGCGCCAACTGCATCCACTGAATAAAATAAATAATTATTTCGGGACAATCTTACACAAATCGACCTAGTCCTACGGTAAGCTCAGTAAGGCTCTCGTTGTAGGTACTAGACGACATATATAATAGATAGATAGATATAAATACTTAAATACATAGAAAACAACCATGACTCAGGAACAAATATCTGCGCTCATCACACAAATAAATGCCCTAACTGGGATTCCCGCGATCACTGCAGAACCAAAGTAACCGCTACAGCCTCCCGAGTCGTTCTCATTTACGTCGAAATAATTCATATCGCCTTCAGACTCCGTTCCAATATTTAAATAACATTAAAACAAAACGAAAATGCATTTTAAGTGCAACGGTGTGATTACGATTCCGTGAGCTCGTGGAGCGCCGCAATGAGCGGGGCTGCGTTTGAAAGTCAAATCTTGACATAGTTTGTAAGTTCCGCCGGGAAATTCATCATATTTGAATATCCCGAGGGCCAATTAGCGTTCGCTGTGATGAGTGTGGCGTCACGCGGAATCTGCCGTCGAACACGGGTAAACGGGAACTTCTCCTGATTTTTTATAAAATCACCAGCGACTGAATAGATGCAACCTTGGCCAAGAGTATTGAGCACACTTTCTTACTCTAAAAATCTCTTTCTATATACAGTTAAACAATTCTCTAATATGTAAAACCTTAATATGTATATGTAAAAAACAAGAGAACATCAGATAATACTTAAATAAGAAAGTAAAAAGCACCAAAAAATCGGATCTACAACGAAGTGACTTATTGAAAATTTTCTACGCAATCACCAGCCACCGCAACGACCAATACCTGATCAGTTTAAAATAATTGATAATATGTCATCAGAAATGTAAATACTACACTAAAATATCGGGTTTTCATATAAAAGCATGGCTCAATACTTAACTTCGTTTCCAGTACAAAATGTATATTAATTAAGAACCGTTTTTTGTTTCTCAACGAATAAAATAAAATAGCTCCCAAAAATTACCCCAAACATCTTTTCTTTTCCTGGACTGGATAGAGCTTGTTATTCTGAGTGGAAAAACATATTATTTTTTGGAAAAATCACATTTGTTAAATTAAAAGCAGCAATTTTTTTCGAGTTTTTTTTTTTACATTCTGTTACAGAAAATGCACTAATCCCAATAAGGCCTAGTTTACCCTCTGGGTTGGACAGTCAGATAGAAGTCGCTTTCATAAAACTAATCCAAATCCTGGGATTAGTTGCCAAGCGGAACCCCGGCTCTCATGAGCCGTGGCAAATGCTGGGACAACGCGAAGAAGATGATGTAACTTTAACCCATTTGAATAAAGGCTAAAATTGTCTACATATTTATGCTCGATGTACCTATGTTATGCAACGTAGTTACGGATCTAAGACTAGCCATTAGCCGCCCGGAACGTGTAAGTATTGGCAACGCCAAGTTCCGCGTGTGCCGGCCGGCACTTAGCATACCAAGTTGGAAGGAAATGGGCCACTTACTCCCCCACGGTGTCCAAGCCGGCTTACACACTAGTAAGCCCTTTATTACCCCTTCAGTGCTGTTGCGACCTATTATTACTGGTGCTACGATTTTGTATGCAACATTTTGTAAATGTAACTTTAATGTTAATTAAGGGTCTGGCCTGGTACCGCGAACATCGAAGTTCGTATTTTTCGAGCATTTTTCTCTTTTATACCAATTAAGATATCATGAGAGTGACAGTGACAATCGTCCGATACGAATATCGTTTATCGCGGTAGCGCCCCAGGCCCCCTCACGAATCCCGACATGTAAATTTCTGACGTTCCAGATATAATAAATAAATATTTTACTTAGATATTACAAGACATTCTTTTGACTGAGCTCCACAGTAAGCTCAAGGCTTGTGTTGTGGCTCAGCCAACGATATACGAGTATACAAATACATAGAAAACAGCCACGACTCAAGAACAAATACCTCATGAAGTCACAAATAAATACCTTTACTCGGATTTGAACGCGGGATCGTCAGCTTCATATGCAGGGTCACTACCAACTAGACCTGTCCTTGTTACATTACCACCGGGTGGGATGTGTGCTTGTTTGCAACCAACAGATTACTTCTACGGCTTCGGTCGAACTGTTGCGAGTAGGATGTTTGTTTCGCTCTAATGCGACATGTGTTGCATAACAGTTGCTGACGTGTTGCTCGGTTGTTGCAGGCGAGTGGCGCGGCGAGCGGCGGCTGCTGGACATCACGCGCGACAAGCCCGTCAAGCTGTGCGTGCGGGTTGCGGTCCCCGTCAGGGACCACCCCAAGGTAACTACTTGTAGTACGAATTAGTTTCCATTGGGGAAACTCGGAGTTCGAACGAAATGCGACGGCACCCGAACCGTCAAACAATGATTATATATATTTATATGGATTACTGATAAGGATGATATTTGTTACTTAGAGAAAAATGTACCTTATTAGTTATTAGAAACCCTTTCAATCTACATCATAAAACAGGCTATTATATATAAGTATAAAGATATAATTTGGGTCTCTTCAAGGCAAGATTGAATAGGCTGTTACTGAACCAGCGTGCTACACCCTCGACCTCGTCGACACTTACCATCAGGTGCGACTGAGGTCAAACGCTGGTCAGTCTTGTATATATATAGCATAGCATATAGCATATATTTCCGACTGTACTTTTTTTTGTACAATCGTCATCTACTCATTGACAGGATTCTAACGAGCCCACTTGTTGCTTTTGCTACCTTCTGGCTCCAGCATCAGATCAGATCAGGTCATAATATTGCATTGTCACCGAACTTACATAAGTGTGCTTAATTTCAACTCAATCAGTTAAAGATGTCTGCTTTAAAATTGAGTTGCAAGATTCCACCCGTATAAACATACATACCAGTAGCGGCGCGTTCATACAAGCCGATTCCCGTCGGCTTGACTAACTTTACTGCAGTTCAACGGTTTTCCTTGGCCTCATGAAGAAAAGGCTAAGACGTATCGGCTCCGTCTTGCCTAAGAAAAAAATTGGCGCGCCGCCACTGATACATACATTGCAAGTTAAATAAAAGCTTGTAAAAAGAATCCCTGTTCCTCTTCGTCACGACACGCGACACGCGGGAACGACTAGACCGATTTCGCTATTAATATTTTTTTTTTGTTGTTTCTTATTGTCAGGAAAATATTTTTTTTTATGATTTAGGCGGCAAACGAGCAGAAGGATTGCCTGGTGGTAAGCAATTACCGTCGTCCATAGGCACCCGCAACGCCAGATGAGTCACAAGCGCGTTGCCGGCCTTTAAGGGGGGTCGGAGCTTTGGGAACCTTACTCACCATCAGGAACACAGCACTACATACCTGAAAGGTAGCAGTGCTGTTATGGCTGTGTCTTCTGTAAGGAGGAGGTACTTCCCCAGTTGGGCTGCCCCAGATTCAAGCGTGATGATCATCGCTGTGCCCTACCTCTCGTTGTTGGACGTAGTTTAAGGACATACCCGGGTCCAAAAATTGCGTGGAAAATTTTAAAATTTAAGAATTTTAAAATCACCATTTTGAATAATTTAGCGCTTTTGGCAAATTAAATTAAACTGATTTTTTTTTATTCTACATCTATGTATATAATAGTTTAGACAGAACGTCTGTGATGTTAGCGAGTATGAATATATTTTTCGTATTTAACAAACAGAATACTAGTGGAAATGGTACACGACAAAAAAACGAAGAATACGGCTTTTGCTGAACCAAAGATTTCCTTTGGCAGGATTGATCTTTGGATCCCTAAGATAGGTTTACGAAGTGGATCCACCTGAATTTTTCATGCAGGTGGGGGGAGGGGGGGTTTTTAGCCTTAACAAAGTCTGAGGTTAATAACTGCGTAGGGTTTAGGTATATAGTCAAGTTTGGTATCATTTTCGATTAAATCGAATGTCTAAATGTCAGTTCTGGAATAATATTTAAGTCATCATCATCATCATGTCAGCCGAAAGACGTCTACTGCTGGACAGAGGCCTCCCCCAGAACGACACAAGAAAACCGATCCTGCGCCTACCACATCCAGCGGTATCCCGCGACTCTAACTAGGTCGTCGGTCCAGCTTGTGGGAGGCCTACCCACGCTGCGTCTTCCAGTTCGTGGTCGCCACTCCAGAACCTTTCCGCCCCAACGGCCATCGGTTCTGCTCGCAATGTGCCCCGCCCACTGCCACTTAAGTTTGGCGATCCGGAGGGCTATATCGGTAACCTTGGTTCTACTGCGGATGAAATCATTCCTGATGCGATCACGCAGGGACACTCCCAACATAGCCCTCTCCATTGCTCTTTGGGTGTCTTTGAGCCTTCTTATGAGGCCCATAGTAAGCGACCACGTTTCAGCACCATATGTCATCACTGGCATCACACACTGGTCGAAGACCTACGTCTTGAGACACTGCGGGATATTGGAAGAAAAGATGTGTTGTAGCTTCCCGAACGCTGCCCAGCCGAGTCGGATTCGACGATTGACCTCCTTCTCGAAGTTGGATCTTCCTAACTGGATAGTTTAACCTAGGTATATACTCATCTACAACTTCGAGTGTAACGTCTCTGATTACAATGGGAGTTGGTACGACATGGGCATTCGACATGATTTTTGTCTCGTCCATGTTCATCCTTAGACCAACTCGCTCAGAGGCATTACTGAGGTCATCTAACATTATGCTCAAATCCTCCATGGTCTCAGCCAAGACTACGATATCGTCGATGATGTACTCGCCGTTGATGTTGATGCCTTTCCTCCTCCAGTCCAGAGTCTTGAAAACGTCCTCCAGTGCAGCAGTGAACAACTTTGGAGAGATAACATCTCCTTGTCTGACCCCACGCTGCAGTTGAATAGGTTTCGA
Organism: Grapholita molesta; assembly: GCA_022674325.2. Lineage (NCBI taxonomy): Eukaryota > Metazoa > Arthropoda > Insecta > Lepidoptera > Tortricidae > Grapholita > Grapholita molesta. Next base: position 37,902 of record CP053141.2, on the reverse strand, counting down.
GCTCCGGTTCTGAAGTCGGACTGACATGGTGGCGTTCTCGTACAAACACTTCAGCACTCCGATATAGCGGTAGTCTACTTGGCACCGTTGGAGGGATCGCATCAATTGAAGATTGTAGGATCATCTCGCTCCTTTCCTTAATGAGCCTCCGAGTAGAGCTAGAGAGCCTTTTAGTTCTACTGCTCCGTTGGGCCTTGAAGAACTTAGACCCGGAGCTGTGGACAGCTTCTACAAACCCGTCGTTGAGTTCGTCCACCTCGCTTCCGAGACAATCGAAACGGTTCCGGAGCTCTAACTGAAAGCTCATGGGGTTTTGCATTTGGATTGGTGCTGGCCGGAGTGTAGACTTCATCAGTCGCGAACATTCTAGCTTAACACTTATATTCAATGTGCCCCTAACCAGACGGTCTACCGGTCTTAACCGTATTGATCACAGAGACATCATTGAATATATGTTTCTTCGTCGACATGATGAAGTCAATCTCATTTTTTGTTGCACCATCCGGACTCATCCAGGCCATTTTTCTGTGCTCAGGTTTCTTGAAGAAAGAGTTCATCATAATAGATAAGAGTCCCTCTTTCTCCAAGAAAACAGCCAGTAGATGGCCCCAGTGGTTCCGACGTCCGTATCCAAATTGCCCCCCTCTCAGCTCTGCGCCGTCTCTCTTGCCCAGTTTCGCGTTGAAATCCCCCATGTACATTTATGTTAGAATAACTTTCGCTTTTAGTTTGCTTGCTTGTTTGTTTCTACTTTTTTGGGTAATCAAAATCATTGTTTTATAATTTATACAGTGTAATGGACCGCGAAACACTCATCGAAGATGATTAGAATTGGATCCAGAGGTATTGGGGGACGAGGGCTAGGAATCATTGTGCCATATTTTTGAAATTTTTTGTATTAGATTTTTTTTAATAAATACTCTAATGTTATTTTTTTATTTTATTTTACGTAGTTTAACATATTTATCGTGAAAATATGAGTCCTAAAATGAATTTGGCATCCTTAAGTCATACGAATATGGTACCAAACTTGGAATAGTGGCATAATTAATGCCTTTATAAAGATTGAGACCCTATTTTCCTCCAGAGCAGAAGCTGCCAAAACCTCAAAAAACTAACATCAAAAATCGCGGTGGCTCCACTTCTTAAATCCATCCTTAGGCCTTAAGGACCAATCCTACCAAAGGAAATCTTTGGTTCAGCAATAGCCGTATAATTTACCGTACAGACGCAACTATACGGAGGCACCCGTGCGGAACTAATCTGGGGAGAAAGGACGCATCGCCAAACGGCCTCACAAACGTACAACAATAAAACAGATTCGTCTGACAGCTGCCCGCATATTCAGGGTGAAACTTAAATCTTGAACAAAAGTGTGTTCTAACTCCATAAATAAGTAGCAATTCATTGCCCTGATTCTCACTTTAAACATATGTTTTTATAAATATGTTTTGTCACTTATTTTACTTTAAAAAGTGAAGTTAAAAAAGCTAGATTCAGGTTGTAAAATTAAGGAAACTTCATATCTTACTGCTATATATTTTTTAATGACAGTTGCGATTCAAAGAGGAGTTTCAGTATACCTAAGTAGGTACTCGTATTTAATTGAAATTGCTTAATCAATAGTCAGTCCTTGTAAAATCCCAAAATCATCGACATCGTAAACACGTATTAAATAATTTCAACTTGTATTAAAGGCGAAACAAAATGTTTTTTTTTTCACCTCACTAGCCTGGAAAGAACTGTTTTGTTCTTTAAAAACAGATAGCAAAGATGCATTTTATATAACAAGAGTGCAAAGTTATTTCATACAAATTGTTTCTTACTAATCGAGAGTTTTTTTTTTAAATTATATCTAACTTTCCTACGCTGATTTATTGAAGCGTGTACGCTAGGTACATGTTCGGGATACGTCAAATGCCTGTTTATGAAGTGAAGGAGGAATGAGACGTCTGAGCCGCCCACCAACTAATATAACTGGACCCGGGCATGTCCTTAAACTACGTCCAACAATAAGAGGTAGGGCACTGCCATGACCATCACGCTTGAATCTGGAGCAGCCCGACTGGGGAAGTACCTCCCCCTTACAGAAGACCACAGCCATAATAGCACTGCTACCTTTCAGGTATGTAGTGTTGTGTTCCTGATGGTGAGTAAGGTTCCCAGAGCTTCAACCCCCCTTAAAGGCCGGCAACGCGCTTGTGACTCCCCTGGTGTTGCGTGTGCCCATGGGCGACAGTAATTGCTTACCACCAGGCAATCTGTCTGCTCGTTTGCCGCCTATGACATAAAAAAAAAATACACAGACTTTGTCTCCAATACAAAATGGCTCCCATAAATGACCCCAATATTCTACTGACAGTTATTCCCTCACCTTCCTCAGTTTTAGATATTATCCAATAAGCAAATCCCTGCTAATAGAAAACACTTGTCATTTGCCCTTCAAAGTTTTGATTGGCTAAAAAACACACGTCATACGTCAAACCTCATGCTCGGAGGGGCTGTCTTTTGGACTGCACATTTGTGGACCAGTTTTTGTGGGGTCATTATGAGACGTGACGAAAGGTTTGACCTAGTGGTAGTGACCCTGCCTGTGAAGCCGATGGTCCTGGATTCAAATCCCAAGTGCGGGCAGTTATTTGTATAATGAACAGATACTTATTTGTACTTGAGTCATGGGTTTATATGTGTATTTAAGTATTTGTATGTTATATATATCGTTGGCTGAGCCACACCACAAGCTTTCTTGAGCTTACCGTGGGGCTCAGTTAATTTGTGTCAGAATGTCCTGTCATATTTATTATGCAGACTTCATTCATCTACATATATGTTTGTACTATGAACCCCTTACCCCTTGCCTCGTGCCACGTGTCCCTTACCTTGCTCCCTGTGAATCGTGCCGCGCCCGACACGTGTTTAGATTCAGAGCACTTTAAAAATAGAGTTTAATTTGTGTTTTATTTGCTGCTCGCAAAGAGGAACGGAGATGCATTGCTCTAAACGCTTTTTTCAAAGGCTTCTACTTTTTTAATTGGATTTCAAATGTCAGTTTGAAAATGTTTTATACGAGGCAATGTGTTTGAAACTTCGTTGTTAATAATATAAAAATCCGTTGTTAGTGAAGCCCCAAGACAAGCTCTGAATTAATTTAGCTGATTAATTTCTAAATTGTTATTAGACGGTTTTTTTTTCTTATGTGTTTTAATGTATTATAATCCTCAATTTCTTATTTACCATTTGACAGTGTATGATTAATACAAAAAAATTAAATAAATTCTAAGTACGTAGACGTATTTTATTTGCAAGCACAAATCTGGTGAGCGACCACTGTTGAGGTGCGAACACACCGCTGCTTAAAAAACGGCGACGGTGCGGAATCGCAATGACGCATCGTGTCAGCACCATTTTTACCGCACGCTCCACACACCGCTGCTCAAAATACGCAAACGATACGGAATCGCAGTGGCGATATGCTGGTGTACCGTAAATTGAGGTGCTCTAAAAAGCTGTCGTATGAGGCACGTCATGACGTACACGTTGCGACTGCATATTTTGAGCAGCGGTGTGGAGAGCATGTGTTTTACGGTACGTCGTTGCGATTCCGTAATATCAGCGTGTTTTACGTAGTGTAGTACGGTAAAAATGGTGTGGATACGATGCGTCACTGCGATTCCATACCATCGCCGTTGTTTAAGAATCGGTCTGGTCGCACCTTTAATCCCTATATTCTGCATTCTTTTACATAATATGCACAGGCATATGCGTCCATTTGTAAGTAATTTCGCGAAAAATCCTTCGAACTTCAATACAGTTTGACAGAACTGTCAACCTTGGGTCACAAATAAATGCAGGCGACCGATATAGAAGACTTACGTAGCATTCATAAGTGACACCGCATGCGATATCTGTCCGCGAGACAAAGCGAAGTGGGATCGCGTTTCTCTTCAATTTGCGGCGGGTGACGAGCGTCATTTGTTTCTCGACGCAGTTCCGAACGCTGTCTGGGCGTTCGCTAGCGCCGCGCAAACCAGAAAACCGGTATACTTCATACTGATGTATGCATTTTTTTTAATGTAGTAAATTATTGAATTGAGGACAAAGGGACCAGGAACTATAGGAGGACGGGCAGAAGCATCCTTTAGAGCAGTGGAATATACTAAGATCGGCATGATACTTAACTGCTTATTTTTAATATATCTAAAACAGGCCCTTGAGGCATTGTTACCAAGGATGCTGGCGGCTCCTCGTTATATCGCAATGCTGATACGTTGGGCGAGAAAGCCGTCAGCTCTTCGGTCACCAGTTACATCAACCAGACGCTTCGCGATTACTGCAAAAAATTTGTGCGCGATGGTGCCTACGCGCATCTACGCCGAAATATACTTATGTTCTTTTGTTATGGAAATTATGATAAAATCCATATTTAAGCATCTGTAACTACCTGCCTACCTACTATCATAATTATTTGTCAGAAGCCAAGTAGAAAAAAAAATGTCTTACAAAATGTCTCCTTGTCTTTGTCTATGATTTTATGTTTTGTCATGAATAAATCAATTCTAAATTCAATTTGGTAACCCTACTCAATGTGACGTCTTGTCGCTTCCCATACTGCGTATGTCAAAAGTCATAGGGTGACCGTGATTTGGTTAGTTTAGTTTTAAAAGTAATTATAATTTTCGGTGATAAATATTTAATGATTCACATACTATGAATTCTGAGTCATGCCTTGTTCTCTCGCTCTGGGACCCCGTAATTCTCCCGTATACGAGACGAGTATTTCGTCATCTAACCGACCACCCAGCCTATTTAGCTGCCGGAAACTTATTCCAACATATTAAAGTGGAACTATCAAAGCTCGCGGTAACGTGTCCAGCCTCCACCGACATTAACTTCGCGTAGCTCACTGCATACGCTTCAAACTGGTTAAGCTCTGCTCATTTAGTTAGCGGGCTAATCCTCGCAGTTGGAGTACAGTTGGTTGAACCAGCCGTCAGTCCTGTACAGCTAGTACAGTCGCCTACAGTAACTTGTCTATGTGAATAACTTAGGGTTTCAAAAAAGCAGTCGAAGCTGATTCGGCTATATAATGTTTATTTTTAACATATCAATTATCTTAAAGTCAGTGATGCTCATGGTATCTTCTTTTGAGCTTTAACATAGCCTGTGCCAGAAGATACCGCTCTTATGATACTGAAATACTTGCCTAAATCCATACTTAAATTATCAATGCTAAATTAACTCTCTCTGTCTGTCTGTCTGTCACCTCTTCACGCTTAAACCGCTGAACCAGTTGAGATGAAATTTGGTATGGAGAGAGTTTGAGCTACGAGAAAGGACATAGGATAATTTTTATCCCACAACTATCAAAGACAAGCATGGCTAGCCGATGAACTTGCGAGGAAAAGCTAATGTTTATCTAGCAAAGTACTACAATTTAGAACATGCGTGGTAGAGGTCTATATGATAAGAGCAAAATCATTCGGCACTTACTGTATCGACTATTGGACAGAACAGGCCCTGGAAGGCTTCTGTTCAGGGTAGCCAGATCTACGAGTCTTTGCACCTACGAATTTCAGGCCTTGTGGAAAATCTACAGTTCCAAACAACACAAAGTTGCAATGTCCAAGGATGATGTTTTTTTTTAAAAAATAATGAAACACACATACTCTGGATGTGGATGGCGCAAAACCGGTCATTGTGGGTCGCTTTGGGGAGACCTATGTCCAGCAGTGGAGGTCCTTCGGCTGATGTGATGATGATGATGATCATAAACGGGGCGGCATATTTTGGGATCGATACCGAGCGGCAAACACAAACGCTACGCCACTGATCAATGATAATACTGCATTGTCCCCGAACACACATAGGTGTGCTAAATTTCAGCTCAATCGGTTAAAGATATCTGCTTCAAAATTGAATTGCAAGCTATCACCCGAACATACTTACATTGGCAGTTAAATATGTCGGTACTGAATCCATAATTCTAAGGAATATGTGACGATATATCTGGCTAATACTTGAACTGCTGCTATGTAGCTGACTGTACGCCGGCAGCCAGAGGCCGAGTGTGTGTTCAGCTCGTCCGAATGTTTGCCTTGCTCTCGGCCTCCCCCACTCCGTACGAGTACCCACAAACATCTACACACGCCGCTCCGTATGTCCACGGCGTAAGGTGCATTACCGTGTATTTTTGTGAATGTTGCTGTTTCTTTGTTACTCATATTTTAATTAACAGTGAATATAATTTTGAAAGCAGATGACGTGGTAAAATGTTATGAGAAACGGCACCTTCCATCTAGTCGCCCAGCGTCCTATAAAAAGGTCTCCCGTTAAATGTAATTTTAAATTTTATTTATCATAAAATAAAACTGCTTTTGGCTAGTAAGGTTTGATCTCTGAGCGACTATCCTATAGTAGGTTTTATCGATTATATTTACGAGATCTAAATTATTTCTTTATATATATATATCTTAAATAAGTAAATAACTCTGAAACTTATATTCATGTTAATAACAGAAATAATTGCCCTCGCCATGATTTAAACCCACCCATCTTCGTAGAGATTCATACTAAGATGACTATGACTACGAGGCTAGCATACCGTTATAAAAAGAACATACTATAATAATAAAATAATAATTGCATAAAAGCGGGTAACGCACGTTTTATAAGTGGGCTGATTGACGAAGATAATGTCAATAGTCGATTACCCGCTTTTATTCAATTAATATTCCATAGGTGAAAAACTTAACAGTGCAGAGAATTAGGTACTTATGTCAACATTTGAATATAGGACGCCGACATGCGTGTGTACACACGATACTACTACATAGGCCAGGTTCTTTAGCTAAAAAGCTACAAAAGCTTTAGTAAAAGCTACAAAACCAGGCCTTACGTGTTTCATTATACCCTTGGGTATTCAAGACTGCATCGGGTGAGGAGAAGGGGGGTGCATCCACCGGCCGATGACTCTCGAACCGAGAGCGACTGCTCGTGTTTGTTAACGAGAACTGCAGGATGCATCCACTGCAAGCGGACACTTTACTTATGCCTCTGGAGTAGCTTGCATTTTAGAAAATAGAAATATAGGATTAATTTTTTTAGGGCCCTAGTCTTCATCTAACCACCGGGTGAATTACGAGACGATGAAGGGAAATCACAGACGGACGGGCAGCCTCCGTATTGCATACAAAACACAACGAATCCTAAAGTTTTCTTATGAGTACGCAGTCATGCCCGACACGACATCTTGTTTGTCAAGCCTCCGTGCCGAGCACACTCGCGCCGGCTGCAAACACGAGTGTTTGACTTGAAACTGTTGGCCGCGGGTTTGTTTAACTTATAATTCCAGCAGGGTTCCAACGTTTCACACTAGGGTTCAAAACGGGATATTGCTTGCTTGCTGTCTTTCAATATCAGCCGTTGGGGCAGAAGTCTTAGAGTGGTGACCACGGATAGGCAAACGCAGTGCCAAACGTTGTATCAATTATTTTAATTCAATAGTAGCATGTGCATATTAACAATTAGTCTCCTGTCTCACTGGGATCGCCTGCAACTCTAATATGGTCGGGCTTCTATCATTTGTCACAATATCTGTCACGCTCCATCAAGCATGTGAGTGCGAAAGTGACGAAGCGCGATAGACCATAACATGGCAGCCATGGTGTCCGTTCTGATGAGTGGATGCTTCTGGTATCAGTTTGAACTGTTCGGCTGACATTGCTGTCGCCGGAGTATCCCAGTGAGGCAGGGGTCTTAAACGCCTGTCAAACCAAACGTGGCGTATGTCTCATTCTGTCATTCTACTTGACAGAGAGATTTCGTGTTCATTTTAGCGGGGAGAGGTAGAATATTAATGCATGTAATTATACAAGCTATTAAAACGGATTAATACAAGTTATAAATATAAATAGTGAAATAGCAAACCAATATAGTACCTCAAAGTACCTCCACTCCACCGGATTAGTCAAAATCTTGTCATATTCTCAGCCAAACAGTAGCGAAAGCAAGAAATTTAGCCTAGAATTTAGCAAGAAAATTTAATTATTTGTAGACCCTTCAAACGTCAGTTTCGCAAAAATTCCGGTCGATTTGTGGCGGAAGAATTATTAATACGTTGGGCGGTGTGTGCCCCAGAGCGAGACAGTTTCCTATCAATAGTTCCCTTGCGGTCCGGCAAACCGTCGGGCGGAGGGCCGGCCGCCGGACGTAATGCCGTGCCCATGTTTGTGTAGCCATTCTCAACAATATATCTACTGGCAACATTCCTAGTCATAGGTTGCAATATCATACTCATAATTCTAGCATATTCTCTTGACTTTTGAGCACGGCTCTGTGGATATTCTAATTCCATGATTTGAAATAAACGAACCGACTGTGATCCGTCTTCCAATCGCGAGGGAGACTAAGTTATAGTAAATAAATAAATATTGCAGGACTTACACAGACATAATTGACTGAGCCCCACGGTAAATTTAAGAAGACTTTTCTTTTGAGCACTCAGCCAACGAGTTTAATCTAGGATGCTTACTTAAGTAGGTATATTTATGATATCGTAAATATTACATATCAAACTAAACTAAACAATAACACAAAAACTTTGAAAATGGTGTATGCATGGTGCTGAGAATGTAGTTATTGTTATGTCAAGCTAAGCTTGTAGTTGATTTGAAATAAGGTACTCGTATAGTTATTTGCTCAGCTGTGAGCAATATTTCCACCTCGGGCAGTATTCCCGACTGCGCACAGAGCCGTCATTAGTCGCACCCCGGCTCGAGTGATTGGATCACTTGTCCCGGATCGGCCCCGCCGGCGGCCCGGGATACGGCCATTTTGAAAATTGCTTTAGATTCGCTGCCTGGAGAATGATTCCGTGTGTCGCAACAGACGAGATGATTTGTCACTCAATTCAATTTAGGATGCTCCGTAGAGATGTGTCAGGTTTTAGTTTTATTGGTCAACCCGAACAAATTGTAGGTAAAAGATAATATAACCATGAGTCATGGATGTTTTCTATATGTATTATGTTATTAAGTATTTATAAATGAGTCCCACAACACAAGCCTTCTTGAGTTTACCGTGAGACTCAGTCAATTTGTGTAAACCATATAATATTGTCTTCGGTCGCCACGATAAAAAGACCAAAATGAATATTTTCCCCAGCCTACCCGGCAGGAGCCCTACTAAAGAGTTCGGAGGGTGGGTACCTCACCTATGAGTGAAGTGATGGGTAGTTTTTCGGTTGAATCCTTAAGTGGGAGTTGTTTAATTATGCATTTGCGCAGATAACGTTTTTGCCTCATAAAAACCAAGTTAATATTGAATAATTTAATACTACTTACGTACGTACAAAAATCGACCACGAGTAAATTAAATACGTAACCCGCTGTATGTTGAGCGTCAGTATGCAGTAGCGGGTTACACACGTCATAGCGGTCGATTTTTGTCCTTATTTTAGCGGCAGAGGTATTTTTTCTCAGTGTATATGTTAATTGATGTTGTATTTTATAGTTTCCTTAAACAATTCAGAATATCTCTCGGACACTCTTTATATATTTATCTGAGGTATCTCCAGGCTACATTAATATATTGTTCGCAGTTCAACTTCGTGGGCAAGCTGCTGGGCCCGAAGGGCAACTCGCTGAAGCGGCTGCAGGAGGACACGCTGTGCAAGATGGCGGTGCTCGGCCGCGGCTCCATGAAGGACCGCCAGAAGGTACGCCACGGTTTAATACTGCCAAAGATAAAAACTAACTTCCTTTAAGTAGATATTATACCAAAGTGGATTCATGATTTTGGAAAATTATTGCTGTTTTTTTATACTACGCCGGTGGCAAACAATCATACTGCCCGCCTGATGATAAGCAGTAACCGTAACCTGTGAACGTTTATAACCACAAAGGATTCCCATCCGCGTTGCCTACTCTTTAAGGCAACTCTATATTGACCTTGATGACAGGAATACAACAATATGAGTAAGTAGGGTCCAGTGCTATGTGGTGAGCCACTGTGAATAGCAAATACTATGTGACCAATCATTTGCTCTTAATTCATAGTATGCCCTGATTAAAACGAACACTTTGACTTACAATTTGATAATTACAACCATTTATTACTTAAAACGGGATAGTTACCATATATGATAATTATCATGAGTGTCCGATATATCGGCACTGCTGCGTCTTCAGTGAGGATTCCTCACGGAGTAACTGAAGTTCTGCGAGATTTACTGGTCAGACAAACCGCAATTTGATAAGGTCCACGAACATTATGTCCATAGTGCAGGTTTCGTTATGTTTGTCTTATTCAAATATTTCCATTTATTACTTTTTTGAATGACTATGATGACACTTGCGCTATTGATAAGAAGTTTAAGGATTATAGAATTTTCCTTGATCAGTCTAATAATGCCAGGGGCTCATCGTCACAATGTTTTGTCCAGGAAGAGGAACTCCGAGTGTCAGGCGACCCGAAGTTCTCCCACCTGGCAGAAGAGCTGCACGTCGAAGTTAGTGCCTTCGCCACGCCGGCCGAGGCGCACGCGAGAGTGGCGTACGCACTGGCGGAGCTGCGGCGGTTCCTAGTTCCGGTGAGTCCAGGGTGTCAGGTCGCTGACTAGACTTGCCTGCAGGTGTACAGTCTGGTAGGTGCAGGGCTGTCTGATCTCAGAAGTTGGTGCCTGCATCGCGCCGGCTGAGGGACACGCAAGAGTGGCGTACGCACTTGCCGAGTGGAGTGTGACATCACTGGCTGTAGTCCTTTTTTTTAGTTGTCGGAGTGGGGAATGCCTTTACGCATCGTCTCCCTATTCATCGTCTCCATATTGGGGAGTACGTGGGGCTCGCCGCTCTTGTCCTCTGCTGGCTGTATCTGCTGGCTGTGTATGTTCCCGAGTGTAGCTATGCTTCAGCAGAACTTAGTAGGTACCTGTGAGTTCATAACCTCACCATCACAATGTACTGGTGACTTATGGTCATTAGAATTTAAGCTTTAGTCAATTGTTTGTCGACAACCAAGGCTCGAAATTACGCCCGTCATTTTGAATACATAACCCTTTTCCGTGCAACGGAGACTTCTTTATCTTGAAAAATATTGTTATTTTAAACTTTTGTATATCATAATTTATAAGTATAGTACATTCAGCGACTATTAATCATTCCAATGATGCAGGAATGAGGAGTGTGGTTATGTGAAAGTTCACTGTCATAATACAAAAAGAAAGAATATTTTTTTTCATCTTTTCACTTGTGTGATCAATGGATGGTGCGTGAATTCAACGCACCATCGGTCGGATTATAAGAAGATGTGTTAATGAATAAACAATATAAAATATAACGTAGGTTCACGAGGAAGTCTCCGTTGTGACTTCCTGGAAGAAATGCCGGCGTTTGTCCGAAGCTTGTCGACAACACGCACAGTGACAATATGGACGAAATGTCACTTTATTTGAATTATCATTAGTATTTGTCACTTCAATACATTTACATTTAGATAGCGTCATCGATAAACTTCACGCAAAACGTTTACGACTCGCGTCACACACAAGTGGAACCCTTCGTTTAGGTGGGTATAGGGCTTAGATAGCCGGTCTGCGCCCGACACGCGCAGTCGTACCCGCTTTGATACGAGCGATGTGTAGTGACCCTGCTTATGCCGATGGTTCTGGGTTCAAATCCCAGTAAGGGCGTTTATTTGTGTGATGAGCACAGGTATTGGTTTCTGAGTCATGGGTGTTTTCTATGTATTTAATTATTTGTATGTTGTATATCGTTGGCTGAGTATCCACAACACAAACTTTCTTGAGTTTACCGTGAGGCTCAGTCAATTTGTGTAAGAATGACCTGTAAGTACCTACTATTTATTATTTAACATCCATAATATACCTACTACTAACATCCAAATTTCTAAATTAACATATTTTTGTTTGTGACAGTTTTAATTAGTTCCATTTACTCGAGAGTTCCACCCTTAAATAATTGCCCTCATGATTCGAGTACGTATTTACTAAATACTATGCGCAGCTAGCAATTATACGCTGAAATTAATTACCAATCATCGAAATGAAATACGCGGAAACTTTAAGGACACTCGATAAGTAGGACCGAACAATTCATGCGAGTGTGACAGGGTAACAGAGGACTCTATTGCCTAGGTAATAAGGGTCACTCGGCGGCGAGCGCGTCCCTGCAAGCGACGTTGTGGTTGTGGCTTAACTGTCCGGGTGATTAGGATGGGTGCTCCATAAACCACTAAACACTGGCTTCCCGTCCGCGAGCTATAATTATATCATTACTATGTGATTTCAATGTTGTGTTTTGTAGTAGGGGAGTCAACTATTATCTGTTGTTGCCCTGTCCCATCGGACAGGAGAATGGTGGTGTAGGTTGTTAGAAGTTTAACGCTGCGTTCTGTTAATACGTTTGGTAGGTGACCTATTACAGAATGGACATATCCATACTTTTATTTTAATTGTATTTTATTTACTTTACTTATTTACTATTTTTTTGTCCCTCTCACAAGGAAGGGTACCCAACTGTCCGACTCCGATTTGATTCATTTTAATATATGTTATAAAAAAGGGACTAAAATAACGGACACGTATTTTTTTTAACTGCCGAAACTCAACCTGTTGGAAAAATTTGTCCTCCAAAAGAAAAAAAATACCAAACCTTCTGACTCCTATAGTAAGTGGTGCTCAAGCAACTTGTTGATTAATGGCTAATTTAAGTATATGTCTCAGAACAGGAATAAATAATGAGGACATGTTTTTTATATCTGCTTAATCTCAAGATTTCCTCAAAAAACAGCCGTCTTTATGACTATCAGAAATTCTAAAAATTCAAATGTAGTTTTTTTTTGGAAAAAATGAGTTACCGCCGATATAAAAAAACACGAGCTCATTATTTTTTCCTGCTCCCAAACATACTATATGTTTGTTTTGTTTTGCAAACCAGCCATTAATGAGCCAGTTGCTTGAGCACCACTTTCTGTAGGAGTTAGAAGATATTGTAATTTTTTGTACTTTAGAGGACAATTTTTTTCCAACAGGTTTAGTTTCTGCAGCTAAAAAAAAACGTCCGTTATTTTAGACTCCTCTATAACATATGTATATCAAAATGAATCAAATCGGAGTCGGACAGTTAGGTACCCTTCCTTGTCAGCCTCAATCATTGAAAATAGAAAATAAGTTACTAGTTTCACTTTGGTGACACCAAATGTAGGCACATGTATTCGTTTCAAACTTGGCTGACAGAGAAAGTCGCACCCAAAATTCCAGCTTATTTACTATATTGGTACGGAACCCTATAAACTGCAGCACGATATTAAAATCGAATGCATTAATATTGCGAGTACGCCTGCACCGCCTGAAGGGCACTTGTTCAGTTCAGTTAATCACGAACTGAGGAATAATTCAATAATATGAAAACAAAATTTAACGTTTTACTGTAGGTACATATGAGTAAATATTGTAAACAATAATGTAAGTTACATTAACAACAATGATTCCAGGCAATTTGGCACGGGATGTATTAAATGCACAGCAAACAAATAATCGTCTATAAATAAATAATAATAATAAATAAAACAGGCGTAGGGATGTGACGACCCCATCGCCCACTGGTTTTCTCCGGTGCAATCAGTCACCGCAGGGCAGCTTGTGGCGAGCTGTTGGAGAGTAGCGACTCCACGTACCTGAGCGCCCCTGGGGTGCCCTGTCGGACAGGTGGGACAGGTCCCCTGCCTCTGGCTTGCCTTGACGGGCCGTCCAGAGTGGGGTCGGTAGAGCTGCGTTCTCGATGTGGAAACCTAAGTGGCGAGTTGACTATATGTTTAAAGTCCAGTGATACCTCTCTACCCTTAGCCCTTTGCACCGGTTTTGCTCTTGAGCCATCTTTGCTGTCGCTTTTTGTGGGGGCCCATCTCGCATAGGGCGAGTCACCGTCTGCCGGAAATAAAATTGTGTACCATTTTATTAGGTAGGCGTCCGGTTTTTATTCAATAGCCCAGTCGCTAGTTCATCCTTTCCACCCAATAGCCTAGTACCTACATTTTAGATTCCATTAAAACTAATAGTCCTTACACCATGGCGGGTGCTGTCTCTGTGCGTGTCACATGATACTTACACAGGCAACATCCGCCTAGTGTACCCCTTATTTCTTTAAATTGTCGAAAGCACTTCTGCGCGTTGGCTCAATCCGGCTCCGCGTACGCCTCCCAAATGTTCGGAACACCATTGTTCCGTGAACGAAAGAGAATAAATAAATATTTTTTTGGTGGGATTTAATCTTTCGCTAATAGCTGGGGTCTTAATACTTGTATTAGGACGAGAGGGTAAACACTAATGATCCCTTGTAAAACAAATAAGTAATAACTATTGAATTGAAGTCTTAATGTTACTACTTTCGTTACTTCGCTGCGTGAGATGTCCCCCCGCACCCCTCGTTCTAAGCGCCAGCCATTTGCCCGAGACGACGTAAAATGAGCCGCGCTGCCCGACACGAGCAATTTGTGCCCGAGCATGCATCTCTTGATACATCGCTCTCATTTAGGGCGCCATTCTTGCCCTTGATGGAATTATTACTTACACGGAGACTTGATACGAGTACAGTAGCAAAAGTAGCTGAGCGGTTGAAGTGTTCAAAATGACCTAGACGCGCTCTTTCTCTTGACATTAGAGATGTGTTGACCTCATTTTGAACACCGCAACCGTTTAGCTACTTATGCTGTGACTGTATGTGCGTTATACAAGAGACGGACTATATAGTCTTATTGAACAGATTTTTTATGCTCATATTAGGATGAATAGCTCGGTTTTTGCTAAATTTAGTGCGAATGAACAAAGTTAACAATTGAAGTGGATTGTTTGATAACTAATAAAATAATATCACTCTGTTTTAGCAGTTTAGCAATATAATAAGGTTATTACTTACCGACTGGGGAATCCAGCTTACATAACAGTCAAATACTCTACTCATAGTGTTGTGTTCCTGTCGGCGAGCAGTCGCCAGAGAGCCCGGAACCCTAAATAATAAGTACGCAACGTGCGAGGGAATCATCTTGAGCTCTAGGCTACGGTGACTCACCTAATAAGTACATATAATCGTTTGGGTTAGTAAAGAAAGTATGTTCTGTATTTTTTATAACAAAACCGGACGCGGGCGGTGGTCAGCCGAGCACGAGTGACGAGGGGCAAAACTCACGCGTAGCGGAGCGCCGGCACCTGTACGAACATGTTTTTTCACTTCTCATGCTCTAAAAGTGTGTCATATTATGCTTGCCAAGGCGGACTAAAGTAATACATTTAGCCTCTTGGGAAAATATGTATACATATTTATGATATACAAAGCGTTTTAAATTGACCAACCAGAACAATTCATCTTATTAAATCCACCAATCACGACACATATCGAAGTTAATCGCAACTCTAGATTCTTTTTTGGTGCGAATACTGTTTAAAAATGTGAAATCATTAAAAAAAAACTTTGTATAAAGTATCAACCAATCAGACAATACCACAATATTAAAATCGACCAATGAGGAAACACAATCAAATTGTCAAAGCATTAGGTGCTTTTTAGTTCCTACTTCACAAGCATTAAAAAAAGTTTAAATCGTTGGCAAACTCTTTGAAGCCCCAATTATACGTTGTCTATGGCATTTATTCACGGCGTAGATATATATCCTCTCTGTATCAAAGCTGTAAAAAATACAAAGACTGCCAAATTAAACATTTTTGATTCAGAATTCATTGCGGGTGAATAAAATTGTATTTGTTAATTGTTGAAATGTTATTTTATCTTATTTTCTCGCCATCGAAGTGAAAACTAGTATGCATAACTCGGGTCTAAAGTTCTAAACGCCATATTAGGTACCCCTCGAACAATTTTCCCTCACTTCGTTCGGGAAAATAACCATCTCGTAGTACTATGGCCTACTTTAGCCCCTTGTCAAACAATCTACTATTATCAGACGGTTCTGTTTGAGTGAAGATAAGCCGAATATTCTAATACAGAGTGAAATCTTAAATGCTCTTAATCGTATGGCATTGGCTGTTCATTCACTATGTAATAATTCATAATCTAAATTTACATTTTTCAAGTATGTGATGCAGTCGGTATGATTTTAAAATCTTCCACTGAACCATCATACAATGATAGAAGGCACTTCAAAACGATATGATAGACTTATAGGTTGTGAAACTAAAGTAAAGTCATTTGTAAAACTTTTGTGACATCGCGCGTATCTCTTGACAAGAGTTGGGGCTCCGAGCTCCGGCGCAGCGCCTCGGGCGACTTCGGTCGATACAACTTCAGACTGATAACTGCTTACCGACTATTTGAGTGAGTTGGTCCTGTTCAACATTGCTGACAGAGTGATAGTCGCACATTAAGCCCGCCTTCTATTCTCCTCTAAGAATGCGAAAACCTTGCTCGGAGATGTTCTTCAATGCCATTCTCGAGTCGTTTAATATTTTTCCTTTTCAACATAACAGTTTGATTCCAGATTTTTAAGGTCTCCTGATAAACACTGCCTATGTACGTTAAAACGAAATATAAAATACCCACTGTTTTTTAGTTTTACTAATCTATTTATTGAGATAAGAAACAAACGGCCATATACAAAAAATGTGTACAAAATATGTCTAATAAACAAAACCTAAAATTTTCTTAAATTTCAATTGTGCTAAATATCTACTTCATGGTTTAGTTTAACTAAAATTATTCGAGAAGATTGAATTGACTAACTTTTACTAAGAAAAAGGATAAGATATTAAAGCGATCCAAACCGTTCAAAGTAGTGCAGCATGTATCGCTCATCGAATATATCTTCGGTGCTAAATTTTAAGTTTATACCATACCTGCCACACGCGGTTAAGTCCCATTTCAGTATTGTGACATGACCCTGTACTTTGAATATACTAAGTCCCACAAGATCGTGTCTAACAAATGTCAAGGTGACGTAAGCTCCATATTAATTCTCTGCACAACTATGTGGTTGCCTATGTAGACATGACCTACAAATCGGGCCTGCCGAAATGACAACATATTTGTACGCCTTAAATAAATAATTAACAATCTTACATAAATGGACCTAGTCCTAAACTAAGCTAACTAAGGCGTGTGTAGGTGCCAGACGTTTAGGTATTATTATAATAATACGTCCATAAGCCAGCAACAATTCATGATAAACACAACACACACACATATAGGTTCGCAGAATAAACTGTTTATTATATTTTATAGACGCAGCCTCATTGTTATCAAAAACGTAAATTCTCCTAAAGCTGCGGAGCACATATAACACATTATCATCTACCTAAAGGCTTGGGCACATAGGCGCGTTTTGTGAGCGTGGCGGTAGCGCAGCGTGACACCGGTGTGGCTAATGTAACGGAATAAGGCACACATTCGTACGGCAGCGTCGCGCCCCGCTGCGCCACGCTCACAACACGCGCCTATGTGCCCACGCCTTTAAGTTTCTGTTAGCTGGGGCGGGCGTCGTGCAATCTGTTCAATATTTCCTCAGAAAGGATTTTCTCATCGACTCATCGCGAGTTACGGCGTGAAGACTCCGGCGGGAGATCACCCCCGTTAGATGAGTCAGATCATAGTGACTGTTCACCACACGTAAACCGCGTAGAAACATTGCTACGCAACGGGCCGTCTTCTGCAGGAGCAACGGCTCATTCATAGAATAATTAAATAAATATTACAGAAAATCCTTACACTAAGTGACTGAGCCCCACGGTAATCTCACGAAGGCTTGATATATCATCATCATTTCAGTCGCAAATCGTTCACGCTGGACATAGGCCTCCTCCAAACATGTGTATCACTTTGGGCGGCAGTTGCCATAGTCGCCACGCTTAGCACGAAGGTTGGCGATCGCAGTAGTTAATGATTCTGTTTCTGTTTGGTTTCGACGGACCCCGCTGCCTATCCGTTGGTTGTTTGCCTTTGCCGCCTCTTACGACACCCGCGGGAGATGGAGAAAAAGTGCGTACCAATATTGAATTGTGAGCTCTGTGCTCGTGTCTACGCTCCGTCTATTTAACGACATCTAAGCTGGGGCATGTTTCGTGGCAGAGATATGGCTCGGTTTTATGACTAGATGCCATAAAAATAACTGCGTGTATTGTACTCGTAAATATGTCGCCAGCTCGCAGATGGGAGATATTCCTGGCGCTTGGTGGAACCTCGCAACATGATCGCTGTCGCCCGATCTCAAGCGAATCTTGATAGTGTGATTTAGGATTGAGGGGACACGGAACAGCGCCATCTGGCGTTTGATTTATGGACATAGTAAATTAAAAAAGTTCATGTTTAGGACTGTCACTCTTGGAACGAAGTCAAACACGAAGCTTTTGACCGATCCAAATGGCGGCGCCTGTGGACATAAGGCACAGCCATAGGACAGTAAGACTTTTTTAGGTCAAGTTATATATTACTAGCTTCGGCCCGCGACTTTGTCTGCGTAATGGCGGCGCCTGTAGCCGCCCTCTGCCCCATCTGGGGGATATGGACAATAAGTCAAATCAAGACCGTGGGCTTCGACTTTTAAGTCGCGTTATATATCACTAGCTTCGGCCCGCGACTTTGTCTGAGGAAGCTTCCACGGCTATGCATCACCGGGATATCGAGTCAGATCAGACCTGGGTCTATCAGACTAAGTTTCCTGTAGATCCGGTCAGCCATTATTGCGTGAGTAACAACATCCAATCATCGTTACAATATTTCTCATTTTTATTATTAGGTAAGTAGGACAGGACAGTAATAGATTAAGTTTTTCATATAAATTAAATTACATTAAATATATACAACCATTATAAAAAAAAGCAATTTTAATACAAATAAGACAAATACCATAAATTTTAGTTTTTTTTTCGTTATGTAGTGTTGTGTTCCTGGCTGGTGGTGATAGTAAGGTTCCCAGAGCTCCAACCCCCCCCCCCCCCTCACCTTCTCCCTAAAAGTTCGGCAGCGTGCTTGTGACCTCTCGGTGTTGCAGGTGTCCAATGTGTCCATGAGCGGCGGTATTGCTTACCATCAGGTGATTTGTCTTCTCGTTTGCCTCCTAATCTCATAAAATAAAAATAATAAATAGCCCAGCTTCTGGCTAGTGCCGTGTTCAATACAGCTCCACCTGTTGAGACATTTGTACACTTTACTAAACGAAAAGTTAATGTGGAATACTGCCAGGTCCCAGCTGTCGTACGAAAGAGCAGGGGGTGAAGAGTGGGGAGGGGCGTACCTGAGATTTTACGACGTCGTCGAACACACTCGCAGTTTACGGCCGCGCGATGTTGACGTCTGATCGGATTTCCAGTCGACCATTAATGCCGAGAGGACAACTTTATCCGTTTTATGGCCATTTTACGGCAACGCGATCTTTATGGCATGAGTCTCGGCTGGCCTGCAAGCACGTATCAATATTCTATTGAAATCTAATAACTAACGTTCCTTTGATCGTCTTTCATTATTGAAATAATTAGAAACTTTTTGAATCCCCTATATATTAAAATCGATATCGTAATGACATTTAAATTTTGAACGTCTCTGAAAAACAAAGCAATCACGGTTGCCATGAAAAAGTTTCCATTGCCCGTCGTTCGTTTGACTATTAGTTTGCGGTTTAAGAAGTTATAATTGACAGCTTATACATGTTGTGTATATATAAAGCAGTGTATGTCACTATACATAATTAGGCATAAAAATACAAGTTTGATGTTATTATGAAACTTGTATTTTTATGCCTTATCATCATGTCCCCAAACATGACTTGTGTCATCTTAGGGGGTAGTAGCCATAGTCGCCAAGCTTGGCAAGCTGGTTGGCACTGAGAGCCGCAGTGGCTGTAGATTGGATTTCAACGGACGCTGCTGCCCACCCGTTTTTCCGATTGTCGCCTTTTACGACACCTGCGGGAGGAGATGGCTTACATTATGTTACAGTAACATAATCGACTATTATACGTTGTGCGTAAACAGTTGGTGTACTGTTGTGTTGGTGTGTTGCAGGACTACAACGACGACATCCGACAAGAGCAGATGTTGGAGATGCAGCTGCTGGCGCAGGCCCCCCGCTCCCCGCCCGCCACGCCGCCGCACCCCGCGCCCCGCCTGTCCCCGGCGCCCGACGACCACAAGCACAGGGTCAGCACTTCACACTCACTACATTATTATATTTCATGATGGATTTTGAAATATACCCCAAAACCTACCTAATCCAGCCTGTATCCTTCGCGGGATTCTAAGTAGTAGCTTCCCGCTGCGCCCAGCGCCCTGCTGGGGCCCATTGCATAACAATTTGTCGTGTGCAGTATTTCCGGACCGATATGACATCCAAACCTTCAAGAAAAGAGCGTATAGGGATCTTAAAGGCTGGCAACGTACTTGTGACTCCTCTGGTGTTGCGAGTGTCCATGGGCGGCGGTAGTTGCTTACCATCAGGCAATCCGTCTGCTCGTTTGCCTCCTATATCATAAAAAAAAGAAAAAGAATCGGAAAGGGACTTCCGCTAATATTATAAGTTTCAAGTTATTATGCAATAAGCCTCAGGTCTCATCATGGGAGGTTTAAATACCATTCTTCGGCCGCCTTACAGAAAGAAAGTGTGAACAACATGCTGTGACCGACTACTGTGGCATTATGAGTATTATGCACTGTTTCGTAATAAAGCTCCGTGAACAAATTTTGGCGTACATTCTATTTACTACGAGATTCTTCGTTGACCAGTAGAAGCCCAAACATTGTATTTGTAAGATGACAATGCGTCCAATCCGGGCGTGTGTGTGAGCGGGACACAATGCCCCGCGATTGCCCTCTAGCGGAGCTTTCAATAGCCGACAGATTTCATGTTTCTCCGTTTCGCTGTAGAAAATACCCTTTATTTTTCAATATAAAGTCAGCGTTCAATAGATGTAACCATAAGAATTGATAACAAATCGTATTTTAACAACTATTACCGTGTATCTGATCCACTCATATGATAATCAAGAAAGATAACTAATTAAGTTGTACAAAATTATGAATGCGTAAAGACGCCGAATGTCCGGCTGTACGCTGTACCTACTGTCACTTCACACTTAATACAATGAGCGAATAAAGTAAAATTTGGTATTAAGATAATTTGAGACCCGGAGGACTTAGAATTAATTATAATTATATACCAGTAAACCTCGTCGCTATCGGTCCGCCACGCAGGACAAAACGAGTAAGTTAGCAAATACGATGAGGTAATCAGTTGTCTTTACTCTCACTGCAGCTTATGTCGAAAACTGACAGACTTAACACACAGTGGAGCTCGTGTCGATGACTAAAAAACTTTACACTCAGTAGAGCTTATTTATGTCGAGAACCTATTTAAGTATGTGAAGAATCTTTATACTTAGTGAAGCTTGTGCCGATCACCAAAGACTTTACACTCAGTGGAGCTTATGTCGAGTGCTGCGAGGCTTTATACTCGGTGAAGCTTGTATCGATAACTACAAGACTTTACACTCAGTGGAGCTTATGTCGAGGGCTGAGAGACTTTACTCTATGGAGCTTGTGTATCAACACAAGCTAGAAGACTTTACACTCAGTGGAGCTTGTGTCGAGAATTAAAATACTTTCCACTCAGTGAAGCTTGTGTGGAGGGTTGAACGACTTCTGACTACGACGGATTAAAATTTGTTTCAAAAAGATTCATTTTGCTGCATTATTGTATTAAACCGGTCACTGCAGCTCGCTTTGGGGAAGGCTTATGTCCAGCAGTGGACGTTCTTTCGCCTTGATGACGATGTTATTGATGGTTGTATTAATACCTATTTCCAGGCCGCGGGGCTGGCGTGTGCGCCGCTGGGCGCCGGCGCGGCGGCGCGGGACTACTCCCGCCCCTGCCCACCCCGCCCCCGACCACCACCAGCACCACCAGGTAACACCCCGGCAGGGATAACTCTTGGTGCTGGTCCTAGACATGAATGACGACACAACATTGACATGACTACCTAGATATTTTTCTAGCACGAACGATTTCGTATAAGTGATTGACAAAATAAAAATATCGACAGTCCTGTTATCGATAAGTACCACTTCGACGTCATACTGGTAACACAAAGACAAATATAAGGTAATAGGGTTAAAAAATAAATAACAATAACAAAACTATCTATTTATTTATAGTTCACATACTTCAGAAAACAATTTCGAACTATTCATTACAAATAGGATCAAAAGTGTACGGATTACGTTCAATTTGTTCTAGAACGGTGGCACGCGGCGTCTAGGTAGGTAGCCGATATAATATAAGACTGTGTGTACGTCTTGTCGTTGAAGTAGTATGTACTTATCGATAACAGGATTGTCGATATTTTTATTGTGGCAAGCCTTAAGCAAATGTCGTTCTTGCTAGAAAAATATCTAGGTATAGACATGAGAGAATATTGATAGTCAGCCATGAGACTAGGTTCGTGACCGTATTAACAATATGTTTTCGTCAGCAGCTGGCCGCGAGTCACGGGGTGCTGATGAGCGGCGTGCTGCCGCCTCATCTCCTGCACAACTCAATACTAGGTAACTACCCACTCATATTTTGGTTAAACTTCACTCATCATATGTTTGCATCTCCAGAGGTGTCAGTGTCATGTGTACACTCGCACCGCGTGGTATGTTTGTGTGTGTGCAAGTAACCCGCATGTGTGTGACAGGCGCGGGCGGCGGCGAGCTGCTGGGGCTGGGGTCGCCGGTGCTGCGCGGCGTGCTGCGCGCTCCCCCCGCGCACCCCGCGCACCCCGCGCACCCCGCGCCCGCGCCACAAGGTCGGTACGTCGCATTTTATACAAACGTATCTGCTGTCCTTCTCTAGCTTACTAGCCTTCTCTTCGCCGTAGCCGTGACGTTCCAAGTTCGGAACGTTTAGTGCTATCTCACCTCTAGTAGTCCTTGATTTTCACCTCTAGTAATTATTTTTGGTCTGGATTTTCAGTTGTTCACTGTGGTCACTACTATTGCTTAAAATATAACTATACTCACCTAGTACTTACACAAAATATTATCAGCGGCCGTGGCAAAAGCAGCACGATTTTTGGTCGCAAGAGTGACTGATATATTAATGATATATTAACAATTATGATAAATGCTCTACCGGAAGGTTCAGCGTGGGCAGACCCCCCACAACGTTACCGACGACAGGACAAAGATCGCGGGAACCCAGTGAATGCGGATGGCACAAAAGTCACAAAACTGGTCTCTGTGGGTCGCTTTGGGGAGGCCTATATCCAGGAGTGGACATCCTTCGGCTGATATGTTGATGATGATGAAATGCTCTATAACACATTTACTCGGACAAAAGATCACTTGTTACTCAATTCCAGATAGTGTATATCGTACTCCTAACCTTTGTCACGTTCATCAAGATTTGGGTGTGTGGTAATGGTTATTACCTACTCGTAAATTAACCTTCGATCCTTTGACAATATATTAAACAAAGCATGGAAACACTTTTCTTCACGCCACTGACTAAATATTTTTGTGCACCAATTTTCCTTCTCATGGAATAGGGTTGGAACTTGAAACCTCAACATGCTTTCTGATGTCCGAGTGAATACAAACCAGATTTTTCTTAAAAAATTCTGAACTGCAGTATCAGTGCTGGGTATAGTAGCCACAACACAAAACCATATGGGTACATACTCATACTGTGAGACTGTGTGATCTTTGCTCAGTATATTACGCCATCAGAAGTAAACTTCGAGCCAATATTTCACCGCTTTTATCTCCAAACTTTAGCGTTAAAATAACTAAATCTTAGAACACAAAAGACTGTATTTCGCAAAGCCACTTCCAATACTGTAGTTCCCGAGCGCGCTTATCGCCGCTGGAACTACTCGCCGGCTCGAGCCTCGATATTCTGTATCGCGACTCCGCAGTCTGCACAAAGCGGCTCATTCTCGGGCGCAACACGTAAAATGGCGGTTTGTAAATGAAAGTATGTACGCCACGAGATCGCTTTAGCGCTCTTCAAACGAAAACAGTTTATCCGAGAAATTGAATTTGGAATTTTTGCGAAAATGAAAGCGGACGATCTCCGCCGAGCTTCAACTATTCTGGCCGCGGTCTGCCGCCCGGGCCGCGGAGCTACATTAGCGTTCACATTGTTTAGCGATTTCTGAAT
Organism: Grapholita molesta; assembly: GCA_022674325.2. Classification (NCBI taxonomy): domain Eukaryota; kingdom Metazoa; phylum Arthropoda; class Insecta; order Lepidoptera; family Tortricidae; genus Grapholita; species Grapholita molesta. The sequence goes on along the minus strand of CP053141.2, from coordinate 13,750 downwards.
AATCGTCTAAGTTGCATGTTCAAACAAAAGCAATTCGGTTGAGCGGGTTCAAGAAACGAACATCTAAACTTTTGTAATATTGCAAGTTTAAATTAAGACTGTAAGTACCTACTAACAATGCGATGGAATAAAATTATACGGTATTATACGGCTCATGGTGGAAACAGCTCTTTATAAATCACAGCTATAAATATTGTCTTCCAGAAAAGTCTTAATACGTATCAATTACTTTTGATCCAATTTACTTTCATAATTTGCAATTAATAGTTCGAAATTGTTTTCTAAAGTATGTCAAATATAAATAAATAGATGGTTTTGTTATAGTTATTTATTTTTAACCCTATTACCTTATATTTGTCTTTGTGTTACCTGTGTGAAGTGGTAGTTATCGATAACAGGATTGTCGATATTTTAATTTTGTCAATCACTCACACGAAATCGTTCGTGCTAGAAGAATATCTAGGTATAATTCAAACAGAAACAGAAACAAACCTAACCTAACACATTGAACAGGACGATCCCTTAAAAAGTCCTGACAACTATACAGACTCAGAATCAACACGTTCCACCAGCTGGTGAATTATATCACATGCCCACAAATGTTCTGCAAGACAATGAACCCAGATGAGGGTAACCGTGCATAGACGATCTTCAACATACATGCACAACCTTGAGTCGCCGGTGGAAGTCCGTCAGTATACAAGGTGCTAACTTAATTACGTCACGGATATTTGAAGAGATAATACATTATATTAAAACAATTAACTTTTAACTGTAATTAAGGAACCTTTGTATATTTTTTTTTTTGGTCCCACGGTCCCAGCGTTTCGACCCCAAACGCCTCGAATATGTAACCAGCCCGAGGGTAGCATATTTGCGACGTTTGAGGTCTTCGGCTGTGGATGCAGCATAACCAGCCCCGCTGCTAGTTCCTTAAAGATATGGCAGCGCCAGGGTATCGACACATGTAGCATCCGAAACTAGGGGCCGTCCCATCCTCCAAGGCACTAATATCATACCGTCGGGCCTCTTGCCATCGTCCCTCACCAGGCCAATTGGTTCTAAGATGGCAGGCACTTTAACACTGACAAGGGCCCGACGGATGACATCATTGATGCTGGCATGTCGTGGAATGCGCCCAGCGCTTCTGCTGCATGACAACCCGCGATGTCCAAGGCTGTCTACCATGGTGTCACATTGACAGCGATGTGGTAAACTGGTCGCCAGATGAATAGTTGCGTTGTCTAAAAGTGTACCGACAGTATTTGTATATCATATATATCGATGGCCGAGTACACACAACACCAGGGGGTCAGTCAATTCCAGTAATATGTATCGTGTGTCGCAGGTGCGGGTGGGGCTGCGACGGCTGCGGCGGCGGCGGGGCGGCGGCGGCGGGGTGGCGGGGCCGGCGGGGGCCGCAAGCGGCCGCTGCTGGGCGCCGCGCGCGCTAGCATGTCGCCCACCAAGCGCGCCGTCGTGGCGCTGCTGGCCCGCGCGCGCGCGCCGCCGCGCACCGCCGCCCGCCCGCCTGGCGCCACCAGTAACTACCGCCCTTCTTACATAATCACTCACCAACTGTACACCATTACTAATTAAACGGGACTTTCTCGCGTCAAAGCTATAGGTATTTGCTAACTAAGATATTGGCAGATGTTTCGGAAGTGCTGTGACTTCCATCTCAGAAAATCGAATGTCGTCGTAACTCGTCATTTTTATATTTACTGTCGCCGTACGAGAAATATTATATTTATAGTGGTAAAAGGTGGCAACCGAGCAAACAGCGTGGCGTTTATGGCAATTTACCCCCATGCTGCATGTATTGGTTTATATAAACAGTACTTAAATAAGGAATAAGAACCAAGGAATAAGAATTATATGAAGTTGGGTGTATCTATTTTGATTTAGTGAATGAGTTGGACACTGTATTTTGTACTTAGACCGAATTGAGATTATAATTAGGATGTATATATTTACAGACAAGGCGCGTTGTTGCCGCTGCTGCGCGAAGAGTTCGCCGCGGCGGCGGGCGCACCGCGCGTCAACCTCGCGTAGTGCGCGCGGCACCCGCGCGGGTTCCCTGCGTGCTGAGGTTCCACGCCGGCGGTTGTGACTCCCGCGCTCCCGACGGGAGCGGCCACCCTGCGACCCGGCGTGGGAACTCGCGGACGCTGCAGCGGAGCGGAGCGGAGCGCGGAGCGGAGCGTGGAGCGGAGCGAGCGGCGTCCATGTCTGACATAAATACTGTATTAATGCAAACATAAATACTGTTTTCCGTACAAAAGTGCACAAAGAAGAAGGGAAAGAAAATCTTGTTATGAAAAATATTATAATTTGTGACAAATGTTCTTGTTGAAAAATAAACACTATATATCAGCTTCTGTGCGGTTAAAATATTTTTACAAAAAGGTCGCGGCTAGCGGTGCAGTTATTTCTAGTTTTATCCCTTTCGTTTGTGGACTTTTTTATGGATTCACTGTACATGTATTATAAACGCCATGAGCGTATCAAGAAGAACGTATAAGCAAAAAGTTAAGGTTCAAAACACTTTGGCAATTTGTCCATAAACTTTTCTGTGTGATAATTAAAGAGAAATAATGTTAGTAAATATTGGTTTGACTTTGACTTATTGATGATACTTGGTATTCGATGAGTTAAGGTTTGCCCTTACTACCCGAGTTTAAGTTGTCCGCCAAGAGCTGCGCCTGGTTCCCATACTCGGGGCCAAGTCAGTGCAGCCCAGCGTGGACGGACTCTGCTAAAGTGTATCATTTGTAACTTTGAAATAATATACAGAAGTGAAATGAATCGGAAATTTTGAATAACGTTTTTATTGTAATAGAGAATATCCCAACGGCCCGGACGGCGGCGTCACGGCTCGCCCTGCGGGAAGCACAGCTCCACAAACGACTTGATTTGTACTATACATTATAAATTTTATATTTATCTATCGAACTGTGCTTCCCGTAGGCTCCAGACTGAATCAGACTGCATTCAAGCTCCAGTAAGAATAAGGACTGTAATCTGTTTCAGCCTTTATCTTTAAATAGTAGTGAAATTTTGTTATCGGCGTTTCTGTTGATTTGTGTCGTTAGTTAGTCAGAAAACCCCAAAATCAGCTTAAATAATGTTATATTAGGCGTAATTATGGACCACGTGTATTTCGGGATATCCTCTGCCTTGTAGGAGTGTAAATAAGATGTATGTTTGAGTGTCGAGCGTCGCTGCTAGCGCGCCGCGCGGCCGGTAGCGCGGAGTCGTGGTCTTGGAGCTCGTTCCCATTTGTCGGATATCGTATCCGGATTTCAATCGAGTGTCGGCATGGACATACAGAAAAATGTGAACAGCATTATACTTACTCATACGCGAGCGCAATGCGGCACTATTTTTTTTGGGAGTTCTGCTACTGGCGCGACCAATTAAAATCCTGATCTGATATCCGACAAGTAGGAACGAGCTGTGGCCGGCGGCGGCGATGCTTGACGATGTATCACTATGTGAGGAAGCGACGGGGCTAGTGCCCGGAGCGAAGCAGAAAGATATATTTATTATACATTTTAATATCCTGGTCGCGAAGACGCGGCGACCTGCGCAGATATCATAACTAGACCCGCACGGTGTCTCGATAAAGTTATAGTGAGTATTTATGCCCCAAATGAAATAAGATTATAAAAATAGATTTAATAAAGGTGTAATACCAAACCTTGTAAACATAATTAAAGGCGAGTCTATGTCGAGAACTGAATGCGCGGCGCCGCGTCTCCCGGCCGGGCCGCGCACCGCATCCGAACGTGAATCTTGATTAACACTTTACTATAAACTTCATAATATATTATCAACTAAATACTCACACAGCACCCTCGACTACCAACGATCGTTTATAAATAAATATATTTAATAAGAATGTTCTAACGAATAACTTAATCTAGTCTAAGTAGTTTAAGAGATTGATCTATTGTAAGGAAGTCGCGACATGAAGCCTCTCAGTTACCACCACCAGTATTTTGGAGTCAATTTACGTGCACCTTGTATCTTTTCTAAATTTAATATATTTGCTTATTTGTTAAAGAAATTCTTAACATATAAGGTTTTGGAGAATGTAACTGTAACTTTCTTGTAAATGTTGTCATTATTTTGCCTTGTCAATTATGTATACTTTTAAACATGGTTTTGTACCACAATCGTACTTATTATAATTATTCAAAAGTAAATTTTACCTACCTTTATATCATAACACCAATTTTTAAAATTTTACAAATTATAACGAGATAGATCACAAATATGTAACTATAAATAAAATGATATAATTACGTACGACGCTCCCGTTTATTTATACAAATATATCAACTATTTATATTATACATGTACTTATATGAAGGTTTACTGCGATGTTGAGTTTTGGGAAATATACCATGTTTTGGAAGCGGCCGACTGCGGTCGCTCCTCGAGCTCTGATTGGTCACTCGACTCGAGCGCGGAGCGGGCGAGCGGCGAGCACATTAAACATGCAACATGGCGCCGGCACGCGGCGCACATCCCTGAAGCTCAACGCTGCCCGCCCCGCCGCCCGCTCCGCTCCGCGCGTCCACTTCGGCCTCACACTAACTCGTTCAAGTCACAAATTGTAACTGCCAGTGTAGTTTCGGAACGATTTCTCACGATTAGTCTTTTCATGCATAGTTGTCTTAACGCGTAGAGAACTTTACGTCCAATTAATGGAACATGTTGATAAAGTCATTCTTGACGTGATTCGTTCGTTGATGTGGCTATCGACTTAACCTGTTCGCCGCCACGTTTCGTTTTACTTATAGACATTGCGAGTTTCTTTAAGTTTATCCGGGGGTCACATGAGATAATAGTTATTTATTATACAAGGGAGCAAAGTTAGTGTTACCTTCTCGTGCTAATATTGAGACCCCAACTAGCGAAGAATTGACATGCTCGTGGTTTAAAGAGATCTTGGAAAAGTTTCAAGGCAGGAAAAGGGAAGGCACTTTGATGCCGAGTAAAACACACAGTTATTCACCTCACTACAGCGAGGAAAAGATTAAAACTGAATAAAAAATATTTGTGTCCATCATTTATCATTAAATAAAAGAACATACATCCAGCCAATATAAAAAAAAAAACACTCGTTTAGTAATTAATAATTTGTACGAAAATGTTCCTACCTGTTGTTCTCTCCGAGCTAGTGAGGTGAAAAATTACTTGTTTATACGTGTGTGGACAACTACGGGTGAACAGACTATAGATAGACGAGTCGTCGCCGGGAGCGCCGGCCGACGGGATCGTTCCGGAGCTAGGCTGGAGCCGGAGCACCGGCCCCGACACGACAGATACGGCGTGTGCACACATATGTAGAATAAATATAATGAACTAGACTTACACTCGTTTTATTTGTCACGTGTCTGCAACCATCCTTTCATCTGCACTTTTTTTTTCTAAAAACGATTTATAGCAGACCAACAAGCGTCTCTTTGTTGTAAATGGATTACAATAATCTGCCAATCACGAAGTGGCTTAGTAAAAATACCTTTGAACTGCTGTTATTATTGCTATGGAATTTATAAGATACATACAGCCTCGTACAGGTATCAGTAAAAACATGTTAAACAATTGTGGTAAGATGGTAGATATTTTAAAATAATGCGATAGATCACAACTATATTCAACATACTAAAAAAGTCAAAATTAAAAAAGTCGTAATATTATTATTATTCTATTGAACAGAAAACATAAACGTTTAAGGTCGCAAGTGACCGTTAAGATGACTACTATAAGTCATTCTCACGACGACGGCTGACTTGCTAACTTGTCCAACTACCTTCTACAACAACTACATCATACAAACACCGAGTACAACCGACTAGCTGCGTTCGTTGAGAAACACTGGGTAGGGAGTGGCGAATCCTCCGAGACCTTAAGGCTGACACTCCTTGTTAGCCAGACATGCAGCACATTGGAGGGTTTTACGACAACTCAGAGAGTAAAGTAGGCCTTATTAGGATTAGCCCGGTTTCCTATGGTGTTTCCCTTCACCAAAACTGGTAAATATCAAATGATATTTCATACACAAGTCCCGAAAATCCTGCGGCCTCCGGATTGTAAGTCGCACGCTCTTACCACTAGGCCACCAGCACTTAACTACTTCATCCGTCTCTTATCGATTGCATATAAATAACTGTCAAATAACTCGTTAGTTTCGACAGATGGCAAATGATTCTACAACAACTTTTCCCCTCAAGATCGGGACCCTAAAAATACCTTCACTATCTTAATATGCTTACATTCTAGTCAGCAAACTTTATTAAAGCAACAGCAGCTTAATAGCAAACTTGCCCGGCACTGGAGCAGATAGCGCAGGTGAAGTTCGGGCAGCATCCTGCGACCTCCGACGCCCGCGACCCGAGGAAGCGCCGCTATCGCATCCGGCGCGAGCGCTCCCCCCCCCCCAACCATCCAGCAGGGCAGGGGGGGGAGATACCGGCGCGGAGCGGGCGGCGTTTCCGCGCTTATCGCTAATGCGTCTGCCTGCCCCTAATACGCGGACTGGGTTGCCGGGACTATCGGTATCGGCCGTGCTTGTGTACTGTGCATGCCTCGTATTCTACGTGTATTGGAAATATACACGGTACATAACGTACCTACTGAGAAATAATTGAAAAACTTAGCTAAAGTACCTGGCTTATGTAGCAGTAACGTGTGTTTACATGCATGTCGGCGTTTTATAGCGAGTAATCTTAATGGCGTTAGAAGCGGAGAGCTTCCTTTGGCAGCTCGCATCACTGTCACTAGATCTGGCATAAAGGCATAAGATTCTTAGCAACGAGGTTTGAGCAGGGGTCACCTAATAGAAATAAACTAAACATTGCAATAATCTGCGGCACACAGGCGAATCGATTAATGCGTTCATAAAAAAAAATACAACCTCGGCCAGAAGCCGGCAACCATGCTTTTTATGTGAAAACTTTTAGTTAATTTATTTACATCTTTTCTGATTGATGAATGATGACCGATTGTATTGGTGGTTGCAGTGACTGGTGATTGCACAGAAAATTTGCAAAAGTCACTTCGTTGCAGACCCAAAATTTTGATGCTTTTTATTTTATTATAATTCGTACTTTTAACTATTATTGGATAATGTTCTCTTGTTGTGTATATTTATTAAGGTTTGAAAGAAATTACAAACGTATTATGATAACTACAAGTACTTAACTAGTTACAGTATAAAATCTAAAACAGGCACTTAAGGCATTGTACCAAGGATATTGGCGGCATTTCCTCATTTTATCGCAATGCTGATACGTTGAGCGAGGAACCGCCATCTCTTCGGTCACCAGTTACATCAACCAGACGCTTCGCGATTTCTGCAAAAAGTTTGTGCTCGCTGGGACCCCATGGACCTAGCGTTTCTACGCCAAACGATACAAAATGGTGCTCTCTGCCCAGGCTCTTATATTTGTTACGTATAAAAATTTCGGCTCTTTCCGCCGCTGCACCCGCTTTTACAGTCGCCATCAGAAACATCTGTACATTACAGGTTGCTCAAAGATATCTGAACATGTACTCTAACGCCTTGACAATGAGGTCGTGTTCAGATATTTTTGAGCCGCTTGTCCGTTGCGATGTATGTGATGGCGACTGTACATTAGTTCGTTGGAGATGGGACGGTTTGAAAGATCAGGAAATTGTTTATCTGCATTTAGAAAGAGATGGTTTATGGGGTTAGGAGAAAAAACGTACTTCCGTTAGTACAAACCGCCATCAATGACACCAAACCTTGACACGCCGTGTTTCGCGTCCACGACACGTCCAGAACCTACTGCCGATGACGGGCTGACGGCCGCCAACGGAGCACTGAAGCACGAACACTGCAGCCTTACTCTGCTCAAGGAGATTATATTAACAAATAAAAATAGTATGTAAGCCTAGGTTACTAAATAGAAGACCTGCTATGTCTCGGTCACTAGGTAGCGTGCCCAGAAGGCTGGCCGCTTCTCCGCGTTGGATTGCAATGCAATGCATTAGCATCCTCTGGGCGAAATAGTGGCCAGCTCTCGGGTTTGTAACCTTTATATTCCTCTTGATTACATAAATGTCAACCACTGATAATTAAAGTAAGAAGATTTCGCAGACGCGTCTATTATTCGGGGTCAATAGAAAACGAAAATAACTTAAACAAACCTATTTACCTTCATAGCTTCGCAATTTTAAAAAACAATCATGTTTCAGTGTCACTTTACACACTTACATTGTTGTCTAGTTCAAATATGCGATAATAACCTCTCTCGTATCCAGTGCAAGCGAACTTTTGTACCGCAATCTGTTTACATTATCTCTCTAAAGTTCACCGTTTAATACAAATTACATACACAACAATCAACTCCAATACTTTGATGATTATGGAGAACTCGCCCCCCGCACCCCCCTCGGCACGCTGATCGATGTAATGAGCGAATAACGAAACAATTAATTAACAACTGCCGAGGAGCCTACGGGGGAGAGTGCAGGGGTGCGGGGGTGAAGGGGGAACGAGTAAAAACGTGTTATTGCTGTTATTGGGGACCGGAGATTAAATCTGAACGGCGGCCCGAGGCAGGAGCGGCAGCGTGCCACACATGCGGTATTAAAACAAACCAATGTTGCGTCCAATATAAATACTTTGCAATGATAGCGTGTAGGGTGAGATTGTGTCTGGATGCTATCTGAAATATTGCCTTGCAGTGCGTCTAGTCCCGGAATTTCACCACGGCTCATGGGAGCTTGAGGTTCGATTGGCAGCTAATTCCAAGGCACTTGTTTTTACGTTATCGACTACCATATATCTGACATTCCAACCCAGAGGGTAAATTAATAATTTATTATAAATAATAAATGTAAATTTGTTATACATTGATTGTGATGTTAATTTCTAATTTAGTCTTATAAGAATGCTATAAAGAAAACATAAACTAAAATTAATTATTAATTTATTCAATTTATTATATATATATATATATAATAAATATATATATATTTATTATATATATATATATATATATATATATATATATATATATATATTTCTACTTCCACTGCTCCGATATATTTGATAGCAACTCTGACATCAACTACGCGCCGGGGTTTGAACCCGCGCGTGGGCGCAACTCGCAATCCGTGGGGATTGCGAGTTGCCATTAAACCTGAACTTTGAACGGACGTATTTGTGTAAAATTGTCCCATAAAACTGAAGTGAAACTACTCGTAAGTATGTCATAAGTCAAATTGAACTTACTGCTATAAGTAACTACACTCGCCGCCGCTGCCGCCTGTGCCCGACGCCGCTCCGCCAGAGTTGTCACCTAATCCGTGACTGTTTTTTCCCCCTCCCCTAATATGCCCACCGGATCCCCCCCCCCCCCCACTCCCCCCCCTCGAGGACGCTCGTTATCACCACTCGAGCCTGCACATCGCACAAACAACAACCATTTATTATTTAACTTTATCGCAGGGATTTTAATTACGTTTCCAGAAGTAATTGTCATTCGGAGCAAAAACGAGGCAATCACTCGGCTTTGAACCGGCCGGCGAGAGATACAATTAGAAATTGATTTTCACCAGAGCCTTGTCATTTTTACGGGGGCGGTGTTGTACAAGTATGTAAGGGTTATTGAGATAATTTAGAAATGTTACAATGAAATATAAGTGATGTATAACTCATTTTCGGAATTACCGGCTATTTTACAAACGAAATCATCCCAAAGTACGATGTATGTTTGCACGCATAATTGTAATGAAGGGTCGAGTGGGCAGCAAAATACATAAACTGGTAAACGTATGAAACAACTAAAACATATAGTAATATTTGTATACAGTGTGGAAATTTAACTCGGGCCCTGGAGGGAAACTACCTTAAATCCTTGAGTTAGCTCATTTTACTTAAAGGAGACATTATTTTATTTTTAAAAAGAAACAAAACTGCATTCAAAGATTTCTAAAACTCGCTTGCCTCGCCCGGGACTCGAACCAACTAAAAAAATACCCAAACAGTCGCGACCAAAGTGAAAAGCGATTCGGTGAATTAGTGTAATTAATAAAAAACGCTTTTGGGGACTACCATTTAGGTAGACCTTTACACAAATCAACTCCAGTCGCAATCGCCTACCGCCATCTAGTGACAAATAGCGCAACTAACTTACTGGCCCACTCGCACCCAAATCAGCCGCATGCAGTCAAGTCATCCGACAATCGCGCCATCCATCGGCAAGCGGCGAAACTGAAATTGTGCCGGTGTTCACACTAGATGTCGTTAGTTACCGACATCAGATGAATGTTCAATGTTCTCTCTTCTTGTTTTGTCCTTATTATTTTGTAAGTCTTTCCCGTACACTTACGTGTTGTGTGTAAAAACTTGTATTCTGTGCCGAGACCACTGTATTTTCCCATTAAATCATTATATCGCGTATAACGTAAACTTCATAACGACGTTTCGAACCCTTTAGAAACGTTTGTGGTCATTGTCAACGCATATTTAAAGGTGGCAAAATAAGATTTAGAAGAAAAACTGGTGTTCCGGGGACATTTGGGAGGCGTATGCGGAGCTGGATCGAGCCAACGCGCAGATGCCCTTGCGACAATTTAATGAGATGTAATGAAACACGCGCAGGAAGAGCAAGAAATATATAAATTATCAGATTAAAAAAAAAAAAAAAAAAAGAACCAGAACTTATCGATACTAGTTCTTAATAGTGATCACACAAAGGTTTGCATAATAAAATAAGAACTCAATTTTCTTTTTCTTTTTTGAAAACGTTTTTAAAAGTTTACTCGTCACTATTTATTTCTTCATGACTGTACATCCATTATTGTTAAAGTAAAATACCAGAATTTTTTCCATATTTTCGGGCGTTAAGCGTCTCCGTCTTGGCTGAAAAATCCATTTCAGGTGGCTAAAATACTTTTCAATTTCTGTGAAGGTTATAGGAGCATAGAAAAATTTCATAAAGTGATCAATCGTATTTGAATTGCATACTGGTCTTCAGAACAATAGTTAAGAAAAAGACACACAATTGGGGGCGGTCACTAGTAGGTATATAGAACTAGTATCGATAAATGAGTTAATCGATATAGGAAGTCCCTAGCTGTCAAGAAAATTCGCCCCACGGAATCCGATGTCTGCAAATAAATTATAGAGAATCTAGGTAATTGTAAAGTCGCGTATCCCAGTACAAAAAATATCCGATAGATGTCGGTTCTCACTTCTACAGATCGCGATGTTAAGATTTTTCTAAAAACAACCCAGCCATTTGAACAATACAGAAGGTAAGGTTTGGTTCGGAGTTAGGTTAGGTTCAGAGTTAGGTTAGGTTCAGAGTTAGGTTAGGTTCAGAGTTAGGTTAGGTTCAGAGTTAGGTTAGGTTCAGAGTTAGGTTAGGTTCAGAGTTAGGTTAGGTTCAGAGTTAGGTTAGGTTCAGAGTTAGGTTAGGTTCAGAGTTAGGTTAGGGTCAGAGTTAGGTTAGGTTCAGAGTTAGGTTAGGTTCAGAGTTAGGTTAGGTTCAGAGTTAGGTTAGGTTCAGAGTTAGGTTAGGTTCAGAGTTAGGTTAGGTTCAGAGTTAGGTTAGGGTTCAGAGTTAGGTTAGGTTCAGAGTTAGGTTAGGTTCAGAGTTAGGTTAGGTTCAGAGTTAGGTTAGGTTCAGAGTTAGGTTAGGTTCAGAGTTAGGTTAGGTTCAGAGTTAGGTTAGGTTCAGAGTTAGGTTAGGTTCAGAGTTAGGTTAGGTTCAGAGTTAGGTTAGGTTCAGAGTTAGGTTAGGTTCAGAGTTAGGTTAGGTTCAGAGTTAGGTTAGGTTCAGAGTTAGGTTAGGTTCAGAGTTAGGTTAGGTTCAGAGTTAGGTTGGGTTCAGAGTTAGGTTAGGTTCAGAGTTAGGTTAGGTTCAGAGTTAGGTTAGGTTCAGAGTTAGGTTAGGTTCAGAGTTAGGTTAGGTTCAGAGTTAGGTTAGGTTCAGAGTTAGGTTAGGGTCAGAGTTAGGTTAGGTTCAGAGTTAGGTTAGGTTCAGAGTTAGGTTAGGTTCAGAGTTAGGTTAGGTTCAGAGTTAGGTTAGGTTCAGAGTTAGGTTAGGTTCAGAGTTAGGTTAGGTCCAGAGTTAGGTTAGGTTCAGAGTTAGGTTAGGTTCAGAGTTAGGTTAGGTTCAGAGTTAGGTTAGGTTCAGAGTTAGGTTAGGTTCAGAGTTAGGTTAGGTTCAGAGTTAGGTTAGGTTCAGAGTTAGGTTAGGTTCAGAGTTAGGTTAGGTTCAGAGTTAGGTTAGGTTCAGAGTTAGGTTAGGTTCAGAGTTAGGTTAGGTTCAGAGTTAGGTTAGGTTCAGAGTTAGGTTAGGTTCAGAGTTAGGTTAGGTTCAGAGTTAGGTTAGGTTCAGAGTTAGGTTAGGTTCAGAGTTAGGTTAGGTTCAGAGTTAGGTTAGGGTTCAGAGTTAGGTTAGGTTCAGAGTTAGGTTAGGTTCAGAGTTAGGTTAGGTTCAGAGTTAGGTTAGGTTCAGAGTTAGGTTAGGTTCAGAGTTAGGTTAGGTTCAGAGTTAGGTTAGGTTCAGAGTTAGGTTAGGTTCAGAGTTAGGTTAGGTTCAGAGTTAGGTTAGGTTCAGAGTTAGGTTAGGTTCAGAGTTAGGTTAGGTTCAGAGTTAGGTTAGGTTCAGAGTTAGGTTGGGTTCAGAGTTAGGTTAGGTTCAGAGTTAGGTTAGGTTCAGAGTTAGGTTAGGTTCAGAGTTAGGTTAGGTTCAGAGTTAGGTTAGGTTCAGAGTTAGGTTAGGTTCAGAGTTAGGTTAGGTTCAGAGTTAGGTTAGGTTCAGAGGTAGGTTAGGTTCAGAGTTGGGTTGGGTTCAGAGGGGGGTTAGGTTGAGGGTTAGGTTAGGTTAGGTTCAGAGTTAGGTTAGGTTCAGAGTTAGGTTAGGTTCAGAGTTAGGTTAGGTTCAGAGTTAGGTTAGGTTCAGAGTTAGGTTATAGGGGTACTTCTCGGTAGATTTTTATGAAATTTGGGATAGGGGCTTTTTTTTATCTGATCTATAAGTGGTCTTTCGCTCTTGGGGTCAAATGTCCCCCCTTCGGGTACCTCCCATACAAATTTTTTTTTTTTTTCATGTTTTTGATTTTTTAAAAAAAAAGTATTACCTTTAGGTGCTTCTATCCTAGCTCACCCCAAAATTTCACTAATTCTGCATAGTATGGTGCGATTTGTTTCATCGAAATCCGTTCATAAGTATGTGGATTTTTAGGACCAGTTAGTTTGAATTATTTTGGGAAAATTTTTCGAGTTTTTTTTCGCCGAAAAAATCTAGAAAAAATTCCTACTTATAAGATTACATAATATTCGTGTACCACTAACGTGGGAGTACGGACAGATCCAAAAATCAGGTCCATTTTACTCTATCTCTAACCATAGTTTTTGAGGACCTGTTTTAATTTTAAAATGACGTTAGGTCCAAATCCGCACGCGTTGGATGTCTTTTGCTAAGTTTCTTCGATTTCATCAATATGGAAGTAAAACTAACATTTTTAAAGTGCTCGGATTTTCAAAAACAAGTATGTGTCATTTGGTTATCATAAAACTCACTACGTGAAATGATCAAAATGATGTCAATTTTAATATATCTCTTACGGTTTTCGAGAGATATATTTTTCGAAAATCGTCGGCGCGTTGATGTCTTTTGGTTATTTTAGAAATATAGTAAAAACGACAATTTTAAAGTGTCTGATTTCAAAAAGGTGTCATTTTCATATGATTCTT